>OX645060.1:42411256-47411256 GCA_951905685.1 Eumerus sabulonum | reverse complement strand
GCGAATATCCGTGGTGGATATTACGTTCCACTTCAGCCAAGACAAAGCCTCTTTTATTGCCAACAGTTCCACCTGGAAAACGCTGCAGTGATCTGGTAATTTTAGAGCTTTATACAGCTTAAGTTGTTTGCAGAATACTCCACTGCCCCGTCTTTGGTTTTAGACCCGTCAGTGTAGAAATCCACGCATTTTCTGCGGGGTTGAGTTTGACGAGTCCAGTTCTGTCTGTCCGGATATATGGTCGTGAAGTTTTTGTCCAAGACTATTGTGGGTTCGATGTGGTCCAAGTTTTCTGCCATAGTTATCCTGTTTTGCAGGATGGAAAAGTGGCCAGTGACATAGCTCGCCCGATTCGAGTTGGCTTTTAGTCTTATGGCCGTGTGTGTGGTAGTTTGCTTACCGAAAATATCGAGTGGTGTAAGGTCTAGTATCATGTTAAACTCAGCCGTTGGTGTGGACCTAAGGGCCGCGGTAATGCACATACATGACATCCTTTGTACCCTCTCGAGTTGTTTGTGGTATGTTGTCTTGTCCAGTGCAGTCCACCAGACTATCACTCCATACATTAGTATGGGTCTAACGACCGTGATGTAAACCCATAGGGTGATCTTGGGATTGAATCCTCATTTTTTCCCTATGGCTTTGTTGCATGTGTAGAGAGCTATTGTTCCTTTTTTTGCTCTTTCAATTGTATTGCTCTTCCAAGTTAATTTCTTATGGAGTTTATGCCAAGGAATTTGGCACTAGAAGAATAGGTTAGCCTGGTATCGGGCAGAGTGATAGGGCAGTTTTCTGAGATTTTATGCTTTTTGGTAAATAGCACGAGCTCCGTTTTCTGGCGATTAACCCTGAGCCCGTTACTATTCGCCCATTTGCACAGAAATGAGAATGCCAATTGCATGCGGTCATTCAGTGTGGATAGGTATTTGCCTGAGATTGAGATGGCAACGTCATCGGCGTAGGCAACAACGTCCAGGCCTTCTTTCTCCAGTTTGATTAGTAGTTCGTTTACAACTACATTCCAGAGAAGAGGTGAAAGGACCCCACCTTGCGGGGTTCCCTTGGTAACCACTCTGGTAGTTACTAGGCTTCCCCACTTAGAGTGAATCATGCGCGTTAATAACAACTCGCTTCTTGGGGGAAGTATGAGAGTTCCTGCCGGCTTTGGCAAGCTAGGCATCCTTTAAAGATTATCTCTAGCCATGGTATAGTCCATTCCATAGTTTGTGTTAGTTCGATAGGGTAAATTTCATCTGGACCCGGCGATTTGTAGGGCTTGAAACTTTTTAATGCCCATATAATTTTCTCTCAGGAGATAATGTGATCGTACTGCCCTTCTACCGCAGAGGAGACATGAGTTCCTCGCGAGTGTACTGAGTCTTGCGATTCAGAGCAGCCAGGGAAGTGCGTGTTGAGGAGAAGATTTAGAGTTTCTTCCTCAGATGTTGTCCAAACTCCATTTGCTATGAGGCAGTTAGGAGATTGTGGATCTTTCGAGAGTATTTTCCTCAGTCTATAGGCGTCGTTCTTTCCTCAGGTTTTGTTTGTACTCCTTGAGTGAGTTTTTGTATAGGCTCCAGTCTCTGTCGTTACTTGTGTTTTTTGCTCTATTAAAGAGTTTATGACAGGCTTTGCGGAGCTTGCTTAGATCTGCGTTCCACCAAGTAGGATAAGATTTTTTTCCTGGTTTGTGGATTGCACAGCTGTTGGCCCTTGCGTTGCCCAATGTGGTTGTTAGAGTATCGACCATATTGTCTATATCTAACGTGGTCCGCGGGGTGTCAGGGGTCCTACTTATTATAGAGTTGCCAATGAAGGCTCTACAACGCTCCCAATCGATTCTTCTTGGGTTACAGGATGAATCAATTGGGGTTGGGACCGTGTAGGCTAGGTTGAAAAACGGGTAGCGGTGATCTGAGAAGGAGTGTTCCTCAGAAACCTTCCATTCTCTTATTTTGTCAATGAGAGAGGGGGATGCGAGAGTTAGGTCTAGTACCTCCCTGCGATTTTTTGTATTAAAAGTGGGTGTATGACCCTTGTTGCAAATCCCTATCAAAGGCGACTTCCTTGCCCAGTTTTGCGTTAGTCTCCCAGTACGATTTTAACATCGTAGCTGGGACACTGGCATACGTCCTATCTAGTAGGTCGTAGAAGTCGTCTTATGTAACGTCAGCCTTGTCCTCGGTAGGGTCATGAGCGCGAATTGGGCTGATGTTTGCGAATTTAGCCTTGATGCGGTGTGTCATGAGGCGCTCGCTTACATGCCTGTAGCTCAAGACTTTTTGCCTAAGTCGACCTCTAATAACAAATCCGCATCCGAGTAAGCGTTGTCTTCTCTCCTTGTAGCAGTCACCGTAGTAGATATCACAGTCTCTTTTTGCCCGGTCCATCCCGTCGCACTTCCTGGATTGCGGTAATGTCTGCCTTATAACAGTCTAGGGCCTCCACAAGTTGTTCGGCTGCACGTGGTCTGTTGAGGGACCTTACATTCCACGCACAAAGCCGAATATCATTCTTCCTTTTCTTTTGGTTGTTTCCTGGGTCGTCATCGGTTAATCCGTCAGTTTTTTGTATCCGAGGCTTTTTTTTGGGTTTTTTTGGCTTGTTGGTTTTTTTCCAGGTATGGCTTGCCGAGCCATAGCCCAACCGACACTTATCCTGTTTTGTGGCGCAGGAAACTCGCCATTCGCCCTTTTCCGTTCGCGATTTCAAAATAGAAATCCCCAGGTGGCACCACGAGGAGGTGGAAATAGGGCTTTCTAACAGAGCTGCTAGATGTTCGGCTGCAGTGGCTTCTGCTAGCTATTTTACGGGCCAGCGCACGTCGGATACGCTACCCCTACGAGGCCTTTGCTAGTCGTTTACAACACCCTCAAAGAGCAAAAATCTAACTTACCAAAACATTAATCCCACGGAGCAAGCGATGGAAGGCCAAGTGTTGTGGAAACACTTCACCACAAAAATAACACTACGCCAGAGACTACCCGCGCAAGGGGCAACAAAAACAACACCACACTATTCCGCCGGACGGTCAAGAACCCGTCCGTCTGCACCTCCGTCCATCAACCGCCGGGGGCCGGATCATGTTGCTGCACAACAAAAGCACAAAAAAACACCCCACGACGAAACAGCATGGAAGACATGGATGGCAGTGGCATGGCAAGCCAATTCCCATCAAGGCGATGGGACGCACATGCACACTTCCATTCACGTAATTCACACCAATCAAGACATCATAACACTATTCACATCATAAAAACTATCAAACACGAATCACTAGAACAAATATCACAAATCACGAAATACAAATGTCAGCAAGCATTGCTCGGGCACACCTGTCAACTGTGGAATCCTGGTACACACCAGCATGGTCACCAGTCATCACAAGCACAAGTCGCCATGGCCGCACGATCACTGACCCCGAGGAATTGCGCTCTGAGGTCAAAAAGTTCGAGAGCGATGACCTCAAGTTCGTAGGGGCCAAACCGTTCACCACAGTTGCGGCCAAACGGGAGAAGCGGCCATTGCACTTCTTCCTGGTCCAGCTGACACCCGAAAGCCGTCAGAAGTGTCTAAAGAAAATAAAAATCTTAGACTCCCAGAGAGTGCGATGGGATAAATTGGATAGGCGCGAAACATGATACAACGTATCCGCTGCCAGAGGTTCGGGCACGCCGCGTCGAACTGCGAAATGCAGCATCGATGCGTCAAGCGCGCACAGAACCACAGGTACGACGAGTGCGACCGGGGCACAGGTCTCGAAAGAGATCCACTTTTATGCGCACTCTGTGAGAACTCGGGGCACCCCTATCTATCGGGGCTGTCCTAGGGCCAGCAAATAAAACAAATAAAAGAAGCTCGACAGAATGTCGAGAAGATACCTCCCGCGAGGGGTATTCATTCTTCAGCCGTCACACCCCATTTGACCTACGCCCAAATGGCGGCAGGCCAGGGAAAAGCGGCACAAACACAAAAGGCTGCTGCCAAAGCCCCAGTGCCCGTTCCTACGGCACCGGGGGTCGAGGCGGAACTGCTACCGATTCTGCTCGCCATTCAAGGGCAGATCGGCCAGATCCAGCAGCAGATCATTAAGCAGACGGAACGAGTAGACAGGCTCTACTCGTTTCTGCGCTTAACGCATCTAGAGTCCTTATGGATACGCCAGTAGAGAGTTTCCTGAAGATCCTGGCTGTGAATGTAAATTCACTGATTAGGATCGAGCGGCGCACCGTTCTTTTTAACCTGTTGCAGGAAGAAAGCCCTGATGTGTTTTTGGCTAGCGAAACTAAGCTAAACCAGAGGCACAAAATTCGGCACAATTCCTACAATATAATACGATTAAAAAAAAGTAGTAAATATGGAATTATATATAGCGGTCAAGTGCGAAGGTTCCAGGTGCTAGAGGCGTGTGTTGTGTGTATCCCCCTTCGGAACGGAAGGAGGATATACATAGTACCAGCCTATGCACCTGAAGCACCTCAGCCCAATATCTTCATTGCAGAGCTCGAAATACTCTTTCGATTTCTGCGCCTGGACTCGGCAGAAAACTTTTACGTTTTGGCCGGAGATCTAAATGCCAAACATGGTGATTGGGGAAATAATCTACCCAACACTAAAGGGAGCCTACTAAGCCATTGGTGGGCCCTGCATAATATTGAGTATAAACTCAAGTTACTCGCAACGGATAGTCCGTCGTTTCCAAGAAGCGGCGCCTATCTGGAACTAATGTTGCTTGACTCACGACTGAGACTGGCAGACACTAGCGAATGGTCCACTAACTGTTTACGTACCGTTGAGTATGACAGTGACCATTGCCGACTTAGTGCCGTAATTAAAATACCGGACGAATTCGCAGAAATGGCAGGGAGTGTCCACACGTACCCCTACGATTATAGTAGGGCACGCTGGCCACGCCTTGCCAACTGCCTGACGAGAGCACTCACTTCGAGTGCCTCATCCCCACCGAATAATAGGAACCTATCAAATGACGAAATTGAAGCTATAGAGAGATACATCATCCTGTTCAACAACGCACTGAATAATGCATATTATCCGGTGCATTGGAAAACGGCGGTGGTCCAGCCAATCCCTAAGAGGGGCAAAGTATCCTCTAATCCGGCAAATCTCCGGTCAAAAAGTCTCCTTCCGAGTATAAGCAAGGTCTTCGAGAAGGTAATCCATAGAGCTCTGTCCAAATGGGCTGAGGACAAAAATATGTATCATTCCGGATAACCAATTCGGTTTGAGAGGGGGCATGATACCATACATGCCGCGTTTAAACTCGTCTCGGATATCCAATGGAATAAATGCAAGAACCAATGCACGGGTGCCTGTCTGGTTGACTTGGAAAAAGCCTTCGACACCGTATGGTTAGAAGGACTCTACTACAAGCTCAGGCGGTTGGGCATAAGTACACCATTGCTATATATAATTCATGATATGTTAACGAGTAGAAAGATCGTTGTGAAAATTGCCAACGTAACTTCGGCTCAAACATTTGTTATCAAAAACGGATTGCAACAGGGTACGGTCAACTCGCTGATCCTTTTTAGCATTTACATCAGTGATCTGATAGTTTCTCTTCACCATTCAATAGCGTATGCAGATGACTTGGTTGCGTACAGATCAGGTCCAACGATCGACGTCATTGCTATTTTATCGCAACGTGACTTCGATAAAATTCAACCGTTCTGTGATGACTGGAAGTTGAAAATCAACCTCCAGAAATCAGAGACTATTTTATTCAGAACGCCTTTGTCTAGGGCCTCTAGGGACACTAGAAAACATTGGCGAAAGTTCGCGATCATTGGACCGGACGGGGGTCCACTGGCAGGTAAAAGTATAGTCAGATACCTCGGGATCTGGCTGGTGGATCAGTATCTATATTTTAACAAAAGTGTGGATGCTGCTCTGGAAAGAGACCGGGGCGCTTTCGGCCTGACAAGATGGCTGTTTCACTGCAGCCAACTTGATTCTAGGGTGAAGTTAATCTGCTACATGGCCTTAATCAAGCCTATGATTGCCTATGGATGTCCCGTCTGGTTTAATGCGAGCGCAAGCTTAATGGAAAGGATTCGGGTGTTTGAGAGACAATGTCTGAGGACTTGTCTTGGATTACACAGAACACCAAAGTCTGAGTACAGAAAGTTATATCCCAACGGGGTCCTGTACAATAGGGCAGGTACTTTACGGATAGACAACTTCCTAATAAAACTGATTCGAGGTCACGTTGCGAGGGCAATGACTTCGGTCAACAACTTGATATCTGGGGCTTACTACCCCAATACTATGTATTTTAAAAAAGTGCGTCTGAACGGCTTTCTTCCCGCGGAAGCATTCCTTTATTTTGATCATTGTGAACTGATCCAGGATAGATTGGCGGTACCGCTAATCTTCCATGTGGCCCGTAATTCTATGGAGCGGCGACTCCTCTACGAGCCTCTACGAGCCTGACGTCGTGCTCTGTTAGCCCGAGCGCCTCAGGTTTAATAGAGCGGTTTCTCGCCGAGATAGAGAAGACGTTGTCCGACAGCATCAGCGCTTTTGGTGGCTGGAGCGGGCTCCGTGGTAGTCTTTAAAAAAGCCTCATCGAGGCAAAGACCGCCGTAACCAATGGCGGACTTGTATAGGGTAGGGTAGAATGAGGTAGCTTTTTAAGTTTTGCTATAAAAAAAAAAAAATAATGAAAAAGATGTATACGCATGTATGTATTATAGATCGCAAGTTTTATATTCCCCAAAAACCCGATAGTACGCTAAGTTTTTTGTAAGCATTTTTCTTGGCAAAATATAATAATAAAAGTAATTAATCATTGTAGATAGTTAGTCGAAAGACATAGGTTAAGTATATAGATAGTGTTTGTTTTAGAGTGCCCGCAGAGGGTCAGTAAGACATCCAATGTAGTTATGATATAAGCTAGTTTTGGTCATTTTGTCTAGCACGTAAGATAGTTATAAGTATATCAATAAAAATGAATTTAAAATGCAAAAAAAAATCCATTGGAATATTAGTATGCATTTCTCGTAACAATAACTCAAATAACAAACAATGCAAAAACCCAATTAAGAGCAGCATAAGTTCTTGACGACTCCACTTAGTAGTAAGTCTCTCTCTCCACCCATCCGCCCGGATAGCGGCGTATAAGGTACTTTCGCATCTCATCATAGACAAATATCAACACACTAAACGGCAGAGCAACAAACCAATATCTTATCCTTATGGGATACATCTTTAATGCTTTCTGCATTCCAGCTCCATAGCATAGAAAAATCGCCAGCAACGTCTCAAACACTAAAGAGAAGTTTAGAGCCAAATTCTGCATCCCATGATCAAAAATTGAGGAACGATGTGTTTTACAAATAATTAAATCAGCCCATTGCAGCACAACCATGCTGATGAAAAACGCCGTATGACAATGGTACTCCAATATCCTACGTTCCCTGTATGTCCACTCCTGTCCGTACGAGTCCTCTAGATCATTGATCGCTTTCGAATACCATTTCGCTCGCAATCCGAATAGCCTTCCGGGAAGAAATCCATTTTCGCCCATAACTACAAAGTACGCAAAGAACCCACCGAGTACGTGGATGAATCCAATCTGCCCGTAAGTAAGTGACATCATCTGCTCGTTCACTAGAAGATTCTGATCTACATCCCTTGGGGGACGATTCGTCAAATCGGTCTCAGGCATTTCGAATGCCAGCGACATGGGCGGCATCATCTCGATACCCAAGTCGATACAGAATATCATGACCACTCCCAATGGCAAGGGAATGTCCCATAGGATGAATGCAAAAAGCGGAACGACCTTGGCCATATTGCTCATCAATGTATATGCAATTGATTTTTTTAAATTCTCGAAGAGCAATCGTCCCTCTTCAATGCCGTCGACAAACGTTGCAAAATTATCGTCAAGCAAAATAACGCTGGATGAGTCCCGCGCTATGTCTGTCCCGTTGACGGCCAATGCAACTCCAATGTCAGCTACCCTTAATGAAGGCACGTCACTCACCCCTTGGCCAATGACAGCTACTACACTGCCCTGTCGCTGACAGGCCTCAATTATCCTCACCCTGTGTTCTGGTACCGCGCGTGCAACCACTATTTCTCTATAAGTTCTTAATAAGGCATCTAACGCCCTGGTACGCATTTCGTCTAAGTCATTTCCATCTATTACGATCGCATGCGCATCTTCCGGACTTACATCTTCCACCGATATTTCTAGACGTTCCGCAATATCCTCAACCGTCTCTTGCTGAATAATTCCAATGCTTTTGGCAATTACTTTTGCAGTAGTTGGATGGTCGCCGGTGACCAGAATTAGCTTTATTCCGCTAGAATGACATTTGGACACGGCATCAGGCACGTTAATCCTCGGCGGATCGACCATAGAAATTAGACCGATAAATCGAAATTTTTCCTGCAGTACAGCGTTTATACCTTCGTTTTCGAAACTATAATTAGAAGGATACCGTTCCGATGGAAGGCGGTGATCACAAAAGCCCAACACAAGTTCGCCCATGCTAGCTAGCTCCTCAATTACCATATCGATACCCTCTAGTAGGTCTTCAGTAAGTTTAACTTCTTTGCCATCGAGATACGTAGTAGAGCAGTGGGTTATAATTATTTCTGGAGCCCCCTTCATCACTGCAAGAAATTGTCCTTCCTTCAGGTGGACAGATAAGTGAAACTTGTTGACCGAATTGAATGGAATCTCAGCAACCTTCGGGCATTGCTTTCGAATCTCCATGAAATCCTCCAATTCATTGTCTACGAACCCGAATAAAGCAGTATCTATCGGGTTCCCCGATATCTTCTTATAAGCTTTGGATATTTTCTCCTGCCCGGGAAAATATTCAGCCTGACTACACAGTACAGCTGCTGTCGTGAGCGCTTTATATGCCGTGTTAGATGTTTCTTGAGGTTCTTCATTTTGAGAACCCACTCCATGCGCATCATCACCGTACCACAAGTGCGACACTAGCAGTTGGCTTTGAGTCAATATTCCTGTTTTGTCCGTGCAGATTACCGATATAGAACCCAACGTTTCAATAGCGTCCAAACTTTTGATTAGACAGTTCTTTGTAAGCATACGACGAGCAATCGAGGTCAAGCATGCTGTAACAGTTATCGATAGGCCTTCGGGGACGTTCGAGACAATGATGGCAATCAAGAAAATCAGTGAATCCAACCAATTGTATCCCATAAGCATAGTTATTGTAAAGAATATTACCGCAGGAATCACGGCGAATATCGTCATGATCATAATGAAATGATGAACCTCCATATCAATCACTGAATCTTGAGTCAAAGGTTTAGTAGAAGATTTCTTCAGCCGTCCCATAACTGTCCCATCCCCGATAGCAATGATGATACCCTTGGCGCGTCCCTCAACAAAACTCGTACCGCCAAATGCCAAATTTTCCGTCAACAACGGATCGAAGCTTGTATATTCTGCGCTTCCAGCTTGTGGTTTTATATCGCCGGTTAGAGGAAAGATATCCATCTTATGACCACGGGATTCGATTATAATCATATCAGCTGGCACTCGATCGCCAGGTCCAAGCTCAATCAAGTCGCCCACTACCAACAATGTCGAATTGATACGCATTCGCTTACCTCCACGGATCACACTCACGTATTGAGGTATCTTGTTCTGGTGCGATTTCGTTATCTCTCTACTTCGCTTCTCGTGATAGTATGAGGAGCTTGCGATAATTAGTATTATGACTACGAGTAGTATGCCTATATAGAGATTATCATCCGGGTAACCGTCTTCCGACTTAAATACATGTGCCGCGAAGCAAAGAATAGATCCGATCCAGAGTAGAATAGAAAAATTGGTCGTTAAGTATTTCGGGAACTTTTTGGCAAATTTCTGAGAAGATGGATCCGAAAACTCGTTTAAACCATCATTATCTAGTTTCTTCCGCGCTGTTGGATATGAAATCCCACTAACCGAGTTCGTCTCGAAACGTTCACAAAGCTGCTTCTCTGACAGCATATGCGCATATACTCTGACGGCGTTTCTCAATCTAAAGTCATCGGCCTGTCTTGGTGGCTTTTTAAACGATCTGCCTTTATACGAGGATGATGCTTGATTCATGGTTTTTGGCTTAGATTAGCCTACAGTCTGTCTTCAGTTCAGGAAATTATTTTTATTTTAGTCGAAGTTTGATTTATAAGTTCCAGGATTGCTCTACAAATGATTCACTCAGTTATTCAGTACATACAATACTACTCGTATTCAATTTGTACTGTCAGGGAACGCTAATCCTCGACTAAGAGACCGACTTCAAGAACTGGAAGTAAACTGAGGATATGTAGCATCTATAGTGATTGCACTACATTGCACTGCATCCTCCACCATACGCATGATTGCACTACGTTGCACTGCACTCTCCACATACGCATTCCACTCCATTCCACACACAACGCAAACACCGTAATTTCGAGACTCGTCCGGGTCACTGGTCCGTTGGCTCCAAGGACCAAATGTACATGCTAGACAAAATGAGTAAAACTTACTTACTTACTTAGGTGGCGCTACAGTCCGTGGTGAACCTGGGCCTCAACCAACAAGCGTCTCCAGCTGGCACGGTCTTTGGCCAGCTGTTTCCAGCGCCGCGCGCCCAGTTTGTTAAGGTCCCCTTCCACCTGCGTGCACCACCGATGATGTGGCCGCCCTCTGCCGCGCCTTCTTTCCGGAGTGGATTCGAAGACTCTTCGGGTCGGAGCTGTATTTTCAATGCGCTCTACATGGCCTAGCCACCTTAGACGCTGTATCCGTAGACGTCGTCGTTTGTACAAACGGGACCGTAGATAGTGCGCAGAATTTTCCTCCCGAAACGACCAAGGGCATCTTCATCCGCTTTTGTTGGACTCGGATGATTAAAGTCTTATATAGTGTCACCTTGGTTTTCCGAGAGAGGGCTCTACTTCTCAATTGCCTCTTGAGCCCAAAGAAACAGCGGTTGGCAAGAGTGATTCTGCGTTTTATCTCAGCGCTGGTGTTGTTGTCGCTGGTCATCAGTAAGCCAAGGTAGACGAATTCCTTGACCACTTTAAAGTTCTGGCCAATACGTCGGTGTTATCCGTCTCTTTTAGATGAAAGCACACATTTGGTTTTACCCTCATTAACCTTGAGACCCATCTTAGCCGCTTCTACCTCAATGCTTACAAAGGCCTCATTGACATCTCGCTGTGTCCGTCCAATCACGTCAATGTCGTCGGCATACGCAAGCAATTGTGTAGATTTGAAATAAATCGTACCTCTTGTGTTGGCCAGTGACTCTTGCACGATCTTTTCAAGCACGATGTTGAAAAAGTTGCATGACAGCGCGTCACCTTGCCTAAATCCTTTTTTAACTTCAAAGGTCTCGGTTTGCTCATTACCGACCTTAATGGAGCAGCGAGAATTCTCCATTGTCATCCTGCACAGTCGGGCGAGTTTTCCAGGGATGTTAAAACTAGACATGGCTTTGTACAGCTCGTCTCTATATACGCTGTCATACGCGGCCTTGAAATCGACGAAGAGGTGGTGAGTGTCGATTTGGTATTCCTGGGTCTTCTCCAAGATCTGCCGTAGCGTAAATATTTGGTCTATTGTGGATTTACCTGGCCTGAAACCACACTGATAAGAGCCGATCAGGTTATCCACAAACGGTTTCAGGCGTTCACACAATACGGCAGAGAAGATCTTATATGCGATGTTAAGGAGACTTATTCCCCTATAGTTGGCGCAGTTATAGGGGTCTCCTTTCTTATGGACCGGGCAAACGATGCTGAGATTCCATTCGTCGGGCATGCTTTCCTCCGACCATACCTTGCAGATGAGATGGTGCATGCACCTTACCAGCTCATCTCCAGCCGCCTTAAGAAGCTCAGCAGACAGGCCGTCTGCGCCCGCGGCTTAATTAGACTTAAGTCTTGATATCGCTATTTTGACTTCGTCTAGGTCGGGTGGACTGAATTCTGTTTCATTGTCGTCCATTACGAATGGCTCGTTCTGCCTGACAGCGGTATCTTGTCAATGATCGCCGTTAAACAGTCTGCAGAAGTGCGACTCTACTACCAGTTCTCCATTTTCATCCCTGCAGGCCGCCGCTCTGGCTTTGTAGCCATGGCATGTTCGTTTGACCTTGTTGTAAAACTTACGGGCGTCATTCCTGCAGAAGCATCTCTCCAGCTCCTCGATCTCACGTTTCCCGTGCTCTCTCTTCTTTCTTCTGAAAAGCGTGTGTTCCTCTCTTCTCTTCTGCTGATAGATTTCGCGAGCAGCTCTCGTCCGTCGTTGCAGCATGGCTTTATATGCCTCTTGTTTTGCTGCATGGGCTTGTTCGCATTGTTCATCGAACCAGGGGTTTCTAGGTGGTGGCGGTTTGAAACCCAGCACCTCTGAAGCAGCGTCTCTAACGGCGCTCTGGCAATGCGTCCATTCCTGCTCTATTGTTTGCGCTGCTGTGGGCGGATTTTCAGAAGGCTCGAAGATCGGCAAAAGATTCTGGCAGTCTCTTACAATTGTAACTTTCCGACGTCAAACTGACGTTGTCCTACTCGGCTCCTTAGCATTCTTGATATTCTCATTCGTACCTTGGCTACAACGAGGTAGTGGTCCGTGTCGATGTTGGCCCCTCGGAGGGTTCGTACGTCGAGAATACTGGAGGAGTGTCTAGCGTCGATCGCAATGGGATCAATCTGGTTTGTGGTTGATTGATCAAAAGACCGCCAGGTACCTTTGTGGATGTTGAGATGGGGGAATCGCGTGCTTGCTACAAGGAGGTTACGCTCCGCTAAGAAATCGATTAGCCTAAGTCCGTTGTCGGATGTGGTGTTATGGAGGCTATGCTTTCCTATGATCGATTCAAATATGTCCGCTTTGCCCAGAATTCTTCTCTGAGTCGATCCTCCTTTTCTTCCGTTGAGGCGTGAGCGCATATTAAGCTAATGTTTCCTAAATTAGCTTTGATGCTTAAGACTTTCTGTCGGAGTCTTCCTCGAATAACGAATCCGCACCCGAATAGGCGCTGTTTGTTCTCCTTGTAGCAGTTCCCGTAGTAGATGTCGCAGTTTTCATCCGTCGCAGATGTCGCAGTTTCATTCGTCTTTTGACTGGTCCATCCCATCGCACTTCTTGGAGTGCGGTTATATGTGCTATATAGCAGTTGGGGGTCTGTTAAGGGACCCCACATTCCAGGTGCAGACTCTCAAGTCCTTTAGTCTTTTGCAGGGGTCGCACAGTGGGGCAGAAAAGCCATTTAACTGGCAGAAAATTAAATTTCGAAGGTAACTTTGGTATTAAACTAACTGTTTATTTCTCTTTCTAATATGACAGAGAATTAGAAATGAGAAAGAGAGCTTTCATTTGAGTCATGTGATCTTCCGCAGATCGTCTCAAATGAGCAATGCGTTCAGTTTTTACATCGAATACAGACGGGTTTTTTGTGTTTGAAGCGTTTTAGTTAATTGTGTGTGATTTTTTTACCGTTACTTGGATCGAAATACATTTTTGTGTCACGGAATCAGCAAGCTCAGGTGTGATTTTTAAGTTTTCAGTTAAGAAAAAGAATATTTTTTTGTTGTCTTAGTTTTCGGTTGACAATAGAAAAAAGTGTAGGGAGATGTATTATTATTGCATTTATCTGAAATCCTTAAGCTTTAAGTTGTGTTAGCCGTGAGTTGCTGCAAAGTGTTATATACCGTTGAATTTTTGTTTGCTCCAATTTGCTCCCTTTCGAGCAGTATACATTTTTCACATCTCCTTTCAGGCCGAGCACCAGGGATAAAGAATGAGATACCAATCTTTTGGCTTTGACAGCCATTTTGACAACTAGCCCCTACAAACGCGTTGCGGTTGGACGGCGTCTTGACTATGTCATTCGACGTCTTGACTATGTCATTCGACGTCTTGACTCTTAAGTCAAAAGCGTTGTTTTTAAAGCGGCCTCTAGACGCTCAATAGTATTGTGCAAAATATTGCACAATTTTATTGGCTTGCAGCCCCAGACGGTTCAATATTTTTCCCAATAATTTAGTTGACCGCTCATATTTGTATTAAAAGTCAAAAGCGTTTTGATTTTCCGCAATATATCGCACAATCTTGCAATATTATCTACAGACGAACAATAATATTGTGCAATATCAAATATTGCACAATATTATTAGGCGTCTAGGGGCCGCTTTAATTACAAAAGCAACAACCAACCCCTGCGGGGATCAACGGGCAGACGTACGAAAGTTTGGTTTCTCATTCTTTATCCCTGCCGAACACCTTCCAAAACGTTGTCTATTACAAGGCAAAACATATACGATATAATGAAGACTTCAAATTTGCCAGGGTTCGACAGTCAAATAGAGTTTTTAAGACAAGAAATTGAAAGACGGGTTAGAGGCAGTGGAGGTTTTGAACATGACATTAATAAAAAAATTAGCGATTTTAAATCAAAATTTAAATCCCGCTGGAATAAAGCTTGTCGAATAGAGGCACGGTTCTTAAAAAACAATAGTACTTGGCTTAAAACGCCTATTCTTTTTACAAGCTCTGCAAATTTTAAGCGTGATCGTCCGAAAATTTTGTTTGAGCACGGTTCAGATAGAACAAAACGACAAAAAAACTGATGAGCTGAGAAGATCTACGCCCCTTTCCGAGTTGGCATATACGACTGAAATGGGTTTGAGAGCTTCTGGGCAATCGGGGGCTGCAAGAATCCTTCGCAAAAGTACCACCAATCCAAGCCATGCTGAAAAATATAAAAGGATTTTAAGTGAGTCTTTTGAATCAACTTCAATGAATGGTGAAGAAGCTTTGGCAATGATTATTGAAGCCAATTTGTCCCGGTATCAGTATGAAATCATACGATCAAAAGCTCCCAAAATTTTCCCTTTGTACAAAATTATTCAGAAGTGTAAAAAACATTGCTATCCGGAACCCGGAAAAATTAGTATTTCGGAGACTTTTGTAAATACAGATTTACAAAGTTTGCTTAACTTGACAGTTAAACGTTTAATAGCTGTTCAAAAAGACGTGATCAATTTCCTAAGCTGCGAAGAATTAAAAAAATGTATACTTGTATTCTAAATGGGGCTTTGATGGCAGCTCCGGTCACAGTTCGTATAAGCAAGCTTATTAGAAATTGGATGCAGATGATTCAGCAATGTTTATCATATGCCTTGTTCCTCTTCGTTTAGCTTCCGGCCCAAAAATAATTTGGCAGAATCCACGTCCTATGTGTTCTTTATTAAGATTATGTGGCTTTTTAGTTTATTAAAATTCGTTTAATTAGGTTTGTAAGACACATGCATTATGTTATATGCGTACGAAAAGTTGTTTCCATCAAGTGGGCGTGGCCATAAGTAACTTCCACAATATTTTTATAATATCACAAAGAGTAATTATGCCAAGTTTCAACTTTTTAGCTTTGTCGGTAGATTTAATGCCAACTTTCACGGCATTCTGCCCCACTGTGGGTGGTCAGCTTTGAATCCGTCCGTATCCGAGGCTTGTGGTTGCTTCTGAACAAGTGGGTTATTACGTGATAAGGATGTTACCCCTAAGCACAACCTCCAACCTGGAGGGCCAGGTTCCCCTTTCCCCAGGAAGAAGGGGTTGGGTCGCTGCACACATTTGTTCACTACCTGTCGGGTGTCAGGGTAGCTATCCAGGGGGCGCCACGCGGAGGCTGTGTGTGTCAACTTGGATTGAGCAGGGACAGAGATCGAAGCTGGTGTTTGCCATGTTAAGCGCGATCAACTTCCTTGCTCTGCTTGCCCGTTCCCTCCCCCTTCTCATTTATGTCCCTATTACGAATGACAACTCAACTTTGAGACAACCAAACTAACTTTTCGTATTATGCAAGACAACAATTCAGTTGTGTTGAAAAAATAGATTGCCTACTTTTATGCGCTTATTTCATGTCAGAATCAGCTGCTGAACGTCATATGTGAACGTTTGATTTGAAAAAATATAACTAAAAAGAAAACAAGATACTAAAACAGCAAAAATGGAGAGTTCTTTTGATCTATTTTTTGGTGATTTTGAAACTGAAATGTGTGTTAATGTTGCAGTTCTAAGAAGAAGTATCCGGGATCACTCCAATCCATTAGAACTTCCAAATACGAAGTATGTTTGTAAGCAACGATTATGTGTATTAAACTTCATATTACAAAGTGTGTTTCATCCTGTTGCAGGTTTTTAAGCTTTCTCGAAATTAAAGATTTCCTGAAACAACCACAGCGTTCCTCAGCAATTCCACCAATTATTAAACTCGCTACCACTCTGCGTTTTATGGCAGAGGGAGGCTATCAAAAATGCAGTGGTAACGATTTTAATTAGGGACTGGCTCCGCCTACAGCTTCAGTTGTTTTGAGTGAAGTGTTGAAAGTGCTTGAGGAACGTTTTTATCCAAAATGGATTAAGGCCCATTTGACAAATGAGGAACAAAACGCATCGAAAATTCACTTCTACAGGAAAACCGGTTTTCCTGGGATAATAGGATGCGTCGATGGAACTCATGTCCGAATAATTGCGCCAAGAAAAAGCCATCAACATTTATATTTAAACAGAAAAGGTTACTATAGCCTGAATGTTATGATTGTAAGTGTGTTAAAAATTTCTTTATCTTCTAACAATAACAATATTAACAGGTTTGCGATTACAAAATGAATGTGCGTTTCGTAGACCCGAGACATCCCGGTGCAAACCACGATTCATTCATCTGGAATATGAGTGAATATCGACAAGTTCTAAATGAAGTGAGCGACAATACATGGATTTTGGGAGATGCGGGATATCCTCTTGAGCGACACCTAATGACGCCCTTCCGGGTTGCTGAAAGCGGAAGTCCACAAGCAAATTTCAACAAGAAACACGCACAAGCAAGGAACGTTGTGGAAAGATCAATCGGGGTGATCAAAAACAAATTTAAATGTCTTCTATCCGCCCGAGGACTTCACTACAGTCCTGAAAAAGCCGCGAAATTTGTGAACGCAAGTTGTGCTCTTCACAATATAAGTCAACACTACAAAGTTGAGTACCCAGATGAAATGCAGCGTGTTGATGATGACTCAACTTTCAATGATGTCGATGAAGTGGATATAAGCAATGAAGCAGGAGCAAGAGAAATTAGAAATAATATAATGAAATCTCTTTGAGAAAAATTGATATTGCATTAATATTTAAGTATGTAATATAAAAAAACAAAAACAAAACAGAATTCAGTCTTAATCTTAAAACCATATGTAAAAAAAAATAAAATAATATTCACGGCGTTTAAATAAATCTTAACTCACAGAATTCATATCAAATTAAATATATATCTACATAACAATACATCCAACAAAACTACCTCAGCGCTATCAACTCAAGGTCCAACAACTCAATTTTTCTTCTTTTTTATTTGGACCTTAAGTTCGTGGACCTCCTTTTTCATTTCGTAAGTCTTCTTATGTACAAGGTAGCTTTGGTAGGTAGATTCTTCCATTTTTTTGATTGTGCTCAACAGTTGCGTATGGTTCTCCGTTTGCGTTTTCAGATAAGCCATCCTTTGTTCCTCAACAGATAACTTCATACTCGCGCTCTTCCTGCTAAAGGATCTGGGTGCTGAACATTCCGGTTGAACATTCTCGTCGTCGCCGTCGGTTTGGAAAAGAGGTGATGGTTCCGGCTGATTCAAACCGAATGTCGACCCCGTCGGGTTAACTGCGCTTTGCAGTTCAACTAAACCGATCACACTCTTTTCCATTTGACTAAGAGTTAAATGCTCGGATGGACCGCCCCCTGTAGTTTTCAAATTTTTTTTTATTACTGGCCAATTTTCTTTTTAAATTGGCCTTGTAATGTATCCAGACCTGAAATATTAAATTTGTGTATTTTACTCTTTAATAATGTTAACAAAACATACCCTTCGGCATTCTTTTGTTGTTCTTAAAGGTGGGCCAAGGCTGTTCAGTTCGAAAGATATTTCTTGCCACTGTTCTTTTTGTATTTTCTTTGACGAACCATATTGCCCCTTACCTTTGGCTAGCAATAAGCATTATTTTACGAGCTGTACATATTTTTTTTTTTTGCTCTACTTACGATATCTGGTCCATCTCGAGACAACGCAATTCGAATTTTTAAAAGGCACCACACAACAAACGCACTACACAACTGCTAATCAGCAGTTGATGAGTTTTGACATTTGTAACAACTCCAAGACAACTCAACTATGATACGTAATACCCCTGAGACAACCCCTAAGACAACCATTTTGAAAGTTGACTCCTGGTTGTCAACTGACAGACAACTAGTTGTCTTCGATAATACCGATTGGTGGATTACAACTCAACTTTGTTCTAAGTTGTCTTCCATAATAGGGGCATTAATGACATAATCAGTCGTTTTGGAGAAAATTCGAAAACAGATAGCGTAAGCATCTCTATTGTTTATCCCATTTTGATGCAACAGTCTCCACGTTGTAATTGAAACAAAAAAATTGAAAAAAAAAAAAAAAAAAAACAAGCCACATGAATAAAACAACTTTTGTGTAATTTTAACATCCTCTTTTCATTTATTGTTTGCTTTCTTTTATAATTTCATTGATTTCGATTTTTTTACTTATTGTTTGTATTAGATTTAGTATTTTCTTTTTATTTTCTGGTTTAGTTTATAATATTTTCTTGTCAGTAATATCACCTAATTTTAGGAAAGAGAAAATGTAATATATTTGTATATATATATATACTTTGTTGTTTTCTTGCTTTTAATTATAATATAATAAAATATTTAAACATTACATTCTAGAACTTAATCCACAAAATTTCAATCCTTACATTTCTCTGTTTTGTTTTCATGTTACTGACATACAATCCGGATTTCAAAATAAATTTCATTTTTGCTTTCTACTTATGTATGATTAAAATGTATTCTCATATATTATTAATACAATTAACGTTTAACAATTTAAATGTTTGCCTTCAATAATATATTATGCATCCAAAGCAGGACGCTTTGTTTTTCTCATTTTTCTGTTTTGTTTGCGTATATGAATAATATATTATATTTTAGTGTTAATTTAAAGAAAACAAAAAACAAAATAATAATAAATGTTTATCTGCCTTATATAAAATACTAGAAATAAAAAAATTAAAAATCAAAATACAGATTAAAATAATTAGTTTTAATTAAAAAAAAAAAAAACAAAATGTAACTAAGATATGTAAGAGTTAAAAAATTAATGCAAATTATTAAAACTTAATATCACTCCATCAGAATAATTACATTTTAATTTGCTAATAATATTAATAATAGAGTTTACTTGCTTTTTTTTCTTTTTAATTGTATTCCTAATATTTATTGTGTATACGTAGTTTAGAAAAATAATCTAAGCGGTAGCCCTTGCTTATAATTGTGTTTTTTTTTTTTTTTTTAATTTTACTTTAAATTTATTGTGGTTTTTAAGCTTTCAGTTGCTTACAAAAAAAAATTGCAAAACACTGCATTTTAATTAATTGCCTTGGCGTTTCGTTTTTTTATTTTTTTTTTTTTTTATTTATTATTTTATTTAAAAAAAAAAGAAAATTAAAATATTAATAAAATGGTTTTTAATATGTTGGTATTTGTTTGTTTGTATTGTAAAGCTTATAAGAAGACGATGGGATACTGGAGAGTAAAATATATATTTCTATTCACATAGTTCTTTTTGTTTTCAAGGATTGCTTCAGGGAATTTCTTTAAGCAAATATCCCGATCGCCTAGTGGTTGTTTTGTTTACTTGTTTTTTTTTTATACCAAAAGCTATTTTATTTTATATACATAAATATTTTATGATTTCTACCGCAAAAGGGCAAGGTAGTGTCGGTCCACGGTTGGTTTTCAAAAGCTGTCGCACCAGCGCTAACGCCAGTTTTGACAGTTTCCTTTCCATTGCAAAAATAATACAAAATCTGACAAAATTTACGAATTTTCGGCATATCTAATGCTGTTAAAATAAAGACATCTGTCCACCGTCATATCGGATGGCACCCATCAAATCAGTCAACGGTGACTTTTCAAAACAAAAGCCATTGCCTCCTTAGCGAAATATGTACAGTGAGAGTCAAAAATTAGTATACAGCCAGAGCCTACAGTACAGCCTACTAGTACAGAACTCAAGGTACGCTTGTTGCATATGAGTAGAAAAATGATTTAAACACTGAATGAAGCTTACAACTCACTACTTTATGTTTTACAAGTGCAACTGCTGAAAAAAAAAAAAAAAAAGAAGGAAGGCTTAACTTGCGAAGAAATAGGCCGACACCGATGTGCGGAAAATGGTAGGGCAAGCAAATAAAACTCATCGGTCTAATGCAGTGCAAATAGCGCAAGACGTTACTCAAGATGACACGAGCCTGTTACAGGAAAGCCAAAGGTCTTGCAGGAGGCTTCAAGAGGGCACCCAGGCTCTTCGAAACTGCGAGGGTAATCTTGTCACCGACCCACAGGGAATAGTGGATGTATTTAAGCAGCATTTCCAGCAGCTGCTTAACGAGCATGACCAAGAGAGAGTGGTAGGGACCGAGGAAATCCCAATTCCAGCCGCTGAAGTAGTCCTCCCACCCAGCATCGAAGAAGTCGGCACAGCTTTTCAGAAGCTGAAGAATAACAAGACCGCAGGCTCAGAGGCTTGCCATCAGAGCACTTTAAGGCTGGCGGCGATGTCCTGGTAGGGATCATGCACCAGATCATCTGCAGAATTTGGGAAGATGAAAGCATGCCCGACGACTGGAATACCAGCTCTATTTGCCCCATCCACAAAAAAGGCGATCCTACCTCTTGCAAGAACTATAGAGGTATATCCCTGCTCAATGTCGCATACAAGATCCTGTCCAGCGTATTGTGTGAACGTCTAAAACCATTTTGCACCGCACTAATCGGCAGCTACCAGTGCGGCTTCCGGCCCGGCAAATCGACTATAGACCAAATTTTCACACTTCGACAAATCCTGGAAAAGACCAACGAGTTTCGAATCAATACAAACCATTTTTTCATCGATATCAAAGCCGCATACGACAGCATTCATGGTGAAGGACTGTTTGATGCGATGGCCGAATTTCGGATCCCGGGAAAACTAAAAATTACGCGATGCACTGTGCAGTTCGGTTCTAGGACTTCGGAACAGGACTTTGAAACATCACCGGATCTCGGCAAGAAGATGCGCTGTCATGTGACTTTTTCAACCTGGTGCTGGAACAGATAGTGCGACGGGCAGGCGTCAACAGGGAAGGCACTATCTTCTACAAGTCCGTCCAGCTGCTAGGATACACGGATGATATCGACATCATCGCGTGTTCTCGCCGTGGCATTGTGGAAGCATTCACGGCGAAGAACAGGCGAAACGAGTTGGTCTTAAAGTCAATGAGGACAAAACGAAGTACATGCTGTCAAACAAAAACCAATCCGTCGCTCATCACCTGGGACAAAATATAACAATTGACAGCTACAAATTCGAGGTAGTTAAGGAGTTTGTCTACCTCGGGGCAAACGTAAATTCCACAAATGACACCACAGACAAGCCGCTACTTCGGCTTGTCCAAACAACTGGGGTCAAAACTCCTCACTCGAAAGACCAAAGACATGCTTTACAAAACGATCATACTGCCGGTCTTGCTGTACGGAGCCGAAAGTTGGACGATAAGCAGGACGGCGGAGCTGATTTTGGGTTCTTTCGAAAGAAAAATTCGAAGGAGGAAGGTGAATGGAGGAGAAGACACAACCGCGAACTTTACGAGCTGTACAAAGACGTAGATGTAGTCCGGAAGGTAAAGATCCGTCGACTACACTGGCTCGGCCACATCGAACGCATGGACACCAACGCTCCAGCTAAAAGGGTCTTCGACGCCGAGCCTTCTGGTTCGAGAAGAAGAGGAAGACCGAACCTTCGGTATAAAGACCAAGTAATCTCGAATGTAAGACATCTTGGTCTTGATAACTGGAAGCAGCGTTCCCGGGACCGTCAAGAATGGAAGGCAGCTATATCTCAGGCTCAGATCCTCCATGGATAGCTGGCCTGATAAGTAAGTAAGTTACTCAAGATCGTAGAAATGCAGTAAGTGCTGTAACAATTCGTAGACCCCCAAATAATAATGGACTACACGGAAGAGTGTTGTGAAAGAGCAATCATGCATTTCTAGGGTTAATCGCCTGAAGCGCCTGACCATCGCAAAAAACCACTTAAATATCGCTCAAATGTTTTGGGATAATGTCATCTTTAGCAACGAGAGCAAGTTTGAGATATTTGGTTCAAAACATAGGACTAACGGTCTGGAGAATATCAAATAAGTGAGCTTTTACCCCAAAACCTCACTTCGATGGTTCAGTCATGGTTTGGGGTTGTATGCCGGCTGCGGGAATGAGAAATATTGTTTTTATTGAGTTAATAGCAAGGATTACCTAGCCGCCATTTTAAAAGGCAAGCTACACCCTACTGTACAAAAATTGGGCCTCACATCGCCTTGGGTCTTCCAACAAGACAATGACCCAATTCATATAGCAAAGAATGTCAAAGAATGATTGCTCTACCATAGCCCCAAACAGTTTAACTCTCCTCCACAATCTCCAGACCTTAATCCCATTGAACATCTGTGGGAAGTTTTTTTTATAGAAATATCAGGAAACCGAATAAACCTTGTTACTTCGGCTCTTAGAAGATTAGCTGCAGTTATCAAAGCTCACGGAGGTCCAACAAATTATTAACGCTCAGCTTTGAAAGCCTATGTAAGACTATATTTCTGAAGGGTATACTCATTTTTGACTGCTTGTTTCGGATGACCTTTGCTTTTATCGTGAATAATATCTGAACATTTTTAACTATTTTGTAGCGAAAAAATGAAATAGTAAGTTGTAAGCCTCACTTGCACAAGCGTACCTTAAGTTCGGTACTAGTATGCTCTGGCTGTATACAAATTTTTGACTCTCACTGTACATACGTAGGTCATTTGTCAAAAGTATAAAAAAGTTAATTTCACATTCGTTTTCTGGCGAAAACCTTTTTTGTTTTTTAAATCACAATTTGTTTTCAAGTATTATCCTCGTTGTACGCATCAGTTGTTTCGCTGAAAGGACCAATGACCAATCTGTGAAATGATCGATCTGCCAAATGACCAATCTGTCAAATGACCAATGACATATGTTTGTAATTGTTCTCGACAGTCGTAGACAGAAGGAAAACAACACTAATAGCCAGTTGTGTAAAATGTTTGCGAATGTAATTGGAAAATCATTATTATGTAAAAAAAAAAAAACAACAAAATATTGCATTCTTCACTTTTGACAGAGACAAATATATAACTTACATTATAAGATACAATTTTGACATATGTTGCTTTGTTGTTCTTTTCTCTTCTTTTTGGTTTTTTTTTTGTTTTTTTTTTTTGTTTGTTTTCTTCTCTTCCGACGAGACAGTTTGGAATAACGTAAAAGAATTAAAAAAAAAAAACGAAAAAAAAAAACAAAAACAATAATAAACAAATTCTTTACTCGCTCACAAGTGCCACTTCTCTTGCTGTAGGTACTGTATTGTTTAGCGCCGCTTGATTCAGACTTGCCGTATCACCATCGGCCGATAATGATTCTGACGATATCTTGCTGGTGTCCTTCTTGATAATCACATCGTCGTCTAGTTCATTTTCGATTAGACGTGATTGTGATTTGTTTTGGTTGTTTTTGGAATTTTCATTGGATGTTGTCTCGTCGTCATCGATGTCATCGATTGTGGCATCGTCTGCGACAGTGGCATTATCGCCATTAGTTGTTCCTTGGGTTTCATTGTTATTATTGTTGACAGTATCCTCGGTCTTATTGTTATCTAGTACTTCTTCCTCAACAATGTCTTCGATCAGTGACCGGCTACCGGAGCCGGAATGTGACTTGTCGACAGTGACCTCTTCTTCTTCGGATGATTTGTGTTGTAAGATTGGATCTGAGGCACGTACGGATTGCTCAGATCCGCCGACTCCTTCGCCACTTGGCCTTAAAACTAAATAAAGGAGAATATCGGATAGGGAAATGATACCGATGACCTTTTGATTTTCATCGGTAACGACCAATCGATGAACTTCGGCACGTACTATACGTTCCATGACGGTGTAGAGAGTTTCGTCAAGATTGCACTTTTGAACACCCTCGAACCATTCGTTGCGGTGCTCGTTCGCCTTGCGCAGCGATACGTCTAGGTCGTTGTAGGTTTTCTCGGCTGCTAGGTTCTGTAAAAGGAGAAAGGAGAAAACGTCGATTTATTAATTACTAACAAAAGCTTTTAATTATGAGTTTCCGCAGGAACAATGTGATCAAGATACATCCTATTCTGGGCCCCGCTAGTGTGTTTCGAGTGGAAGTACTAGTGACTGAGGAGGTTTGCAAGAACTCACCCGTTACCCCATTTGTAGCGACAATCAATCAGCCATCAAAATTCCTAATTCCCATACCACATCATCCAAACAAGTCGCACAGTGTAAAGACGAAATCAAGAAATCACGAAATAAAGACGATAATTTCATCATCACTCTCTTCTGGGTTTCTGGCCATAGCAACATTTTTTTTAATTCGCGTAGATTCAGGAGTCATGCTCCTATTATGTTTGTCACAAAATATAAACGGAGTTTGGGTCCTAGATGTTCGATCACTACCCTCCGGGGGTGGTTGTCCTAGATTAAATTCGAGAGAAACCCGACTGAATTTTCACGTTGGTTGTAGTTCTTAGGAAATGTTTCATGCCATTATGGTGTTATATTAGAACCGCACACACAGAGTATGAATTTGAAGTGACCATATGTGTGTGAGTGTCATTATATAGAGTAAAGAAAAAGCTGATGCGCTGGCAAGGCACGGGTCTACCCTTCGATAACTTCCTGGCGAAGGCAATATTCCCTACCATAGGTCTGATCAAGTAGGGGGGAGGGAGCGAGCAAACAGAGCAATGAAGTTTATCGCGTTTAACATGGCAACCGCCAGCTTCGATCTCTGTCCCTGCTCCATCCAAGTTGACACACAGCCTCCGCGTGCCCTGGAACCCGCCAGGTAGTGAACCAATGTGTGCAGCGACACAACCCCTAGCTCCCGGGGAAAGAGGAACCTGGCCCTCAAGGTTGGGGGTTATGCTTAGGGGTAAAATCCGTCTCACGTAAAAACCTACTTGTCCCGAAACGACAACAAGCCTCGGATACCGACGGATACAAAGCTGACGACTTGAGAGTCTACACCTGGAATGTGAGGTCCCTTAACAGACCGGGTGCAGGCGATCAATTGGAGCAAACCCTCAAATGCTATGAAGCAGATATAACCGCACTCCAAGAAGTGCGATGGGATGGACCAGGCAACAGACGGATGAAAAACTGCGACATCTACCACGGGAACTGCTACAAGGAGAACAAACAGCGCCTATTCGGGTGCGGATTCGTTATTCGAGGAAGACTTCGACACAAAGTCTTAAGCTTCCGAGATATAAGCGAACGCCTCATAACAATCCGCATCAAAGCTAAATATGGAAACATTAGCGTAATATGCGCTCACGCCCCAACGGAAGAAAAGGACGATCGACTCAAAGAAGAATTCTACGATCTCCTAGATAGAACCTAAGCCCAATGCCCCAGCTACGACACAAAAATAGTCCTAGGAGATTTCAATGCAAAACTGGGCAAAGAGGACATATTTGAGTCGATCATAGGAAAGCATAGCCTCCATTACACCACATCCGACAACCGACTTCTTCTTCTTCTTAACGGGCGCTACAGTTCGGGGTGAACCTGGGACGCAACCAATATGCCCCACCATCTAGCACGATCTTTTGCTAGACTTTTCCATTGCCGCTCACCCAGTTGACTGAGGTCCCCTTCCACCTGTGTGCGCCATCTTAAGTGCGGCCGTCCTCTGCTTCTTCGTCCTTCGGGGTTGGATTCAAAGACTCTCCGGGCTGGAGCGGTGGTGTCCATTCGCACTACATGGACCAGCCATCTTAGGCGTTGAATCTGTAGACGCCTGACTAGGCTCATGTCGCTGTACAGCCCGTAAAGTTCGTGGTTTCCTCCATCCCCCGTCTGCGTTTATAGGCCCGAAAATCTCGCGCAAAATCTTTCTCTCGAACCGACCAAGGACCTCCTCATCCGCTTTTGATAGTATCCATGCTTCTGCGCCGTACAACAGGACCGGGATGATAAGGGTCTTATCATGATGTCGTTGTTTCAGGTCACTGCGGCGCCAAGGTAGACGAAGTCCTTAACTACCTCGAACTTACATCTGCCAATACAAACGTTCTGACCAAGACGTCGGTGGTGAGCGTCCTTTTTTGATGACAGCATATATTTAGTTTTGCCCTCGTTTACCGCCAGACCAACTTTCGCCGCCTCGAACTCAATACTCGCAAACGCCTCATTGACATCTCGCTATGATCTACCTATTATGTCAATATCGTCGGCGTATGCAAGGAGTGGCGAGGATTTGAAATAGATCGTGCCTCTTGTATTGGCCAGTGATTTTTGCACAATCATTTCCAATATGATGTTAAAGAAATCACACGACAGCGCATCGGCCTGCCTAAATCCTTTTTTGACATCAAAACTATCAGTAAGGTGTTTACCGATTCGGATGGAGCAGCGAGCATTCTCCACAGTCATCCTGCATAGTGTGACGAGTTTAGCAGGTATGTCAAAGGTAGACATAGCGTTGTATAGCCCGTCTCTAGTTACTCTGTCTTATGGGGCTTTGAACTCGACCAATAGGTGGTGAGTGTCGACTTGGAACTCATTGGTTTTTTTCCAGGATCTGCCGTAGTGTGAAGATTTGGTCGTTGGTAGACTTCCCGGGCCTGAATCGGCACTGATAAGGACCTATCAGCTTATTTACAAAAGGCTTCAGGCGTTCAAAGAAGATTTTGTAGGCGATGTTAAGGAGGCTTATTCCTCTGTAGTTGGCGCAAACAGAGGGGTCTCCTTTCTTGTGGATCGGGCATACGATGCTGAGACTCCATTCCACTGGCATGCTTTCCTCTGACCATATCTTACAGATGAGATGGTGCATGCACCTTATCAACTCATCTCTGCCGTGTTGTGTGAACGCCTGGAACTGTTTGTGGATAACCTGATCGGCTCTTATCAGTGTGGTTTCAGGCCAGGCAAATCCACAATAGACCAAATATTTACGCTACGGCAGATCTTGAAGATTACTCACTACCTCTTCGTCGATTTCAAGGCTGCATATGACAGCGCGACATCTACGGATGCAGCGTCCAAGGTGGCTAGGCCATGTGGAGCGCATGGAAAATTCAGTTCCGACCCGAAGAGTCTTCGAATCCACCCCGGAAGGAAGGCGCGGCAGAGGACGACCGCATCAACGGTGGCGCACGCAGGTGGAAGGGAACCTTAACCAACTAGGTGTGCGACGCTGAAAACAGCTGGCTAAAGACCGTGCCAGTTGGAGACGCTTGTTGGTTGAGGCCCAAGTTCACCACGGACTGTAGCGCCATCTAAGTAAGTATGTAAGGTCTGGTCAAGGGGTGGCAAACGACTAACAAAGCCATCGTAGGGGTAGCGTATCCGTAAAATAGCGAGTAGAAGCCACTGCAGCCAAACATCTAGCAGCTCTGTTAGTAAGCCCTATTTTCACCGTCTCGTGGTGCCACCTGGGGATTTCTATACGAAATTGCGAACGGTAAAGGGCGAATAGCGAGTTTCCTGCGCCACAAAACAGGATAAGTGTCGGTTAGGCTATGGCCCGGCAAGCCATACCTGGAAGAAAACTTATGTATATGCCTCGTGTTGAATAAAAAGAGGACGAACTAACCGATGACGACCCAGGAAACCAAAACAACAGGAAATGATATTCGGCTCTGTACGTGGAATGCTACGTCTCTCAACAGACCATGTGCAGCCGAAAAACTCGCGAAGGCCCTATACTGCTATAAGGCAATTCAGAAAGTGCGATGGGATGGATCGGGCAAAAAGCGGATGGGAAACTGTGACATCTATTACAGCGACTCCTACAATGGGAGAAGGCAACGCTTATTCGGATGCGCATTTGTTATTAGAGGTAGACTTAGGCAAAAAGTCCTGAACTTTCGGTACATAAGCGAACGCCGCATAAGAATCCGCATCAAGACTAAATTTGCCCACATCAGCCTAATTAGCGCTCAAGCCCCTACCGAGGACAAGGATGACGCTACAAAAGACGATTTTTACGACCTCCTAGATAGAGGGCGCAGTTGTTAGTTGGTTGGACTCTGACGAGTTCGGATCCCGATGACACAAACGCCATCGAATTTTTATTTCGCGGCGTCCCTCCTCGGTGGGATACTGGCAAAACCTCCCGCAGTATACTTGTCATGAAAAAAGCTTCTCGACTCACGCCGTTCGAAATCGGCTTTAAACTGAAGGTCCCTTTCACCTATGGGAAAATAAAATCGCACACAACATGGGTGACTGAGAGAAGCTCGGCTTTGGTCCTTCATGGACTGTAACGCCAACATACATACATACATACAGATATGAGTTTGAGGTAGTTAAGGACTCCGTCTACCTTGGCTCTACAGTGACCTCGAACAACGACATTCTGTTCCGAATTTAAACGCAGAATTGAATAATAGAGCCCTCTTCCGAACGACAACGTTGACTGTTATTATCCCGGTCCTGCTGTATGACGCAGAAGCATGGACACTATCAAAAGTGGATGAGATCCTTGGTCGGATAGAAAGAAAATCACGCACTTTTCGAGGAGCGAACATCGACCCAGACCACTATCTTGTAGTAGCCAAGATATGTACGTCAACGCATAACACGAACAACGCGGAGTAGAGTTAGAACACCAAGCTATGACGTCGGAAAGCTACTATCGCCGGAGATCGCCAGTGACTTTGCCAACCGTGTCTTCCTTAATCTCTCCGATACACCTCCATCCTCCACTCAGTCAGTAGAGCAACAATGGAACCTGTGCAAACAAGCCCTGAAGAGCACAGCAACCGTAGTGCTGGGCCTTAAAGCTCCATCACGGCGAAACACCGGATTCGATGACGAGTGATTCATGCAGAAAAGCAGGAGGCATACAAAGCGTCACTACACAAAAAAACAAGAGCGGCTCGTGAGCTCTACGAGCTTAAGAGAAAAAAGAAAGAGCACGAGAAGTGGGCGATTGAAAACTTGGAGAGGTGCTATTGCAGGCACGACCTTCGAAGATTTTATCAACGGATAAAACGAATGTCTCAAGGCTATAAAGCCCGAACGGAGGCCTGTAAGGATGAGAACGGACACCTACATAGTAGTAGAACCGATTCGATGCTGAGAATATGGAAAAACCACTTCTGCAGACTGTATAACAGCGATGTTAGTCACTATATGTACCTCTGTCAGGCAGAATGATCCATTTCCTAACGACGAAGATCGCAGAGAATTCCGTCCCCCTGACCTCGACGAAGTTAAGATCGCCATATCGAAACTCAAGTCGAATAAAGCTGCTGGCGCAGACGGACTGTCTGCTTCAATGTATCTAGAGCCGACCTGGTTAGAAGCATGCATCTCGTTCCTAAGATACGGTCAGAGGAAAGCATGCTCGAGGAATGGAGCCTCAACATCGTATGCCTGATCCACAAGAAAGGAGACCCCTCTGAGTGCGCCAACTGCAGAACAATAGGTCTCCTTAACATCGCCTATAACATTCTCTCTGCCGTTTTCTGTGAACGTCTGAAGTCTTTTGTAAATAAGCTGATAGATCCTTATCAGTGTGGATTCAGGCCTTCACACTACCTCAGATCCAGTGAATTTCAAGTCGACACCACATACATATTTGTCGTCTTCAAAGTCGCATACGACAGCGTAATTAGAGATGAGTTCTACCTACAAGGCCATGTCTACCTTTGACATCCCTGCTGCTCCATCGCTCCATCCGAATCGGTGAAGACCTGAATCTCGAACCACACAGAACCCACCAGTCTTTAAGAAGAACTTTAAGATAACTTAAAACGGACTTAAACTCAAACGCAACCTCGCGGGAGCTAAGTGGATTTCTACACTGACGGGTCAAAAACCAAAGACGGGGTGTGTAGTGGAGTATTCGGCAAACAACTAAAGCTGCATAAAGCTCTAAAACTACCAGATCACTGCAGCGTCTTTCAGGCGGAGTTGTTGCAATAAAGGAGGCTCTGTCTTGGCTTAAGTGGAACGTGATATCCTTTACTGATGTCCTAATTTCCACGGATAGTCAAGCAGCCTTAAAGTCGCTGGAGTCCTATGTGTACACATCTAAAACAAGCCTCGACTGTCGCCTATCTCTTAAAGAGATGGTTAAACAGTTTAACATACAACTTCTATGGGTACCAGGACACAGGTTACGAAAGAGCCTACACACTCGCCAGACAAGGACCGACCCCTGGCCCCGGCTCGATAGTCAACGGACTAGGAGAATAATCTCCCTAAAAAGAACTGGTCACTGCGACATTGACAGTCACGCGCAAAAACTAGGGCAAGTTCCGAATGATTTCTGCAGAAGCTGCCTAGACAAAAAGGAGGTCGAATTCATCCACGACCTTCTCTGCGCTTGCCCGGCTTCCTGCACAATCAGGAAACGCAACATAGGATCCTACTTCCATAGTGACCTGACACATGTTCAGCGAGTAGGGACCTTCTTAACTTTTCAAGAAGCACTAAGTAGTTCCATGATATTGGGATAAGCCTCCCTCGTAGCAGCACAACAGGTCTTTCTGGCCTATGCGTATTCTCTCCATTCTGGAGAAGCTACGAACCTACCTTCCTACATATTTAGAACTTTTTCTCAAAGCTCTGATCGGGTAAGTGTAGTCAAAGTTTCCTGACAAAGTTATCCTTTCGTTCAGGATAGAAGCATGGCCGGCGATATAGCTCATCCATTTTAAGCCGGCCTTTAATCTCGCAGCCGGTATGTGGCTAACTGTTTATCGTGGATATCGAGTGTGGCTAGGTTAAATTACGTGGAGGTGGAGAGTAGACCTTAGGTCCCCGGTGATGCACACGCCAGCTAACCTCTGTACGCCTAAGATGGTTAGGTCATGTAGAGCGCATGGATACCATAGCTCCGACCCGAAAGGTCTTTGAATCCAACCCTGAGGGGCGACATGCTCGAGGACGGTCAAATCTAAGGTGGCACGTGCAAGTGGAAGCAAACCTCAACCAACTAGGTGTGTGGCAAAAGATCGCGCCAGTTGGAAGTCTTTGAAGGAGGCCCAGGCTTGCCATGAGCTTTACGGGCTGCATAGCGACATGAATCTAGTCAGGCGTCTACGGATTCAACGCTAGGCTAGGGTAGATGGCTAGGCCATGTAGAGCGAATGTACACCACAGCTCCAGCCCAGAAGAGTCTTTGAATCCAACCTCAAGGGACGAAGAAACGGCCCCACTTATGATGGCGCACAGAGGTGGAAGGGGACCTCAGTCAACCGTGCGGCAATAGAAAAGGTTAACAAAAATCGTGCTAGTTGAAGGGACGTGTTGATTGAGGCCCAGAAGAAGATTATGCAACAAAACGTAAGGTCACTGGGCAATTAGCTCATTCAAACTCTACAAGGCTCCAGGCAAAGACGGTGTCTTCCCTGCGATCTTACAGAAAGGCTTGAATACAATCCTACCATCACTGATAGTTCTTTTTAGGTCTTGCTTCAACCTGGGATACATACCCCGGACTTGAGAGAGGTCAATCTTGTCTTCATCCCCAAGATTGGGAAACCAAGCGAGCAACCTAAATCCTATCGCCCTATCAGTTTGACTTCGTTCTTTCTAAAAACAATGGAGAAACTGATAGAGCTCCACATTAGAGGTATCCTGGAAAACCAGACACCTCTGCATCCCAACCAGTACGCATATCGCAAAGAGCGATCTACCGATACCACCACTTGGTGACATGCATTGAAAATAGTTTCACACAAAAGGAGATCGCAATCTGCGCCTTCCTCGATATAGAGGGAGCCTTTGATAATACTGCCTATGATTCGATCACCACTGCACCATTCTGCAGAGGTGTGGACCATCCCACTAATCACTGGATTAGGGCGATGCTAAATAGCCGTATCATATCAGCCACATGCGGAGAGGTCTCAGTGACAGTATCGGCGGTCAGATGATGTCCACAAGGGGGAGTCCTCTCGCCACTGCTTTGGTCGATAGTCATCGACGACCTGCTACGCAAGCTGACCTCTCAGGGCTTCGAGGTCATCGGATATGCTGATGACCTAGTAGTCATTGTTACGGGCAAGTGCGAGGTCACTGCCTGTGAGCGCATGCGGCTTGCGCTCCAATTTATCTCTGACTGGTGTGACAGAGAGGGGTTATCTATTAACCCAAATAAGACAACCTTAGTCCCATTTACAAAGAGGAGAAAGGTACAATCCTGCTCAATCTTTCTAAATGGAACACACATAGGATTTTCAGAGGAGGTAAAGTTTCTAGGTATTGACCTAGACCGCAGACTCAACTGGAACTCCAACATGAAAAATAAACTCGTGAAAGCGACTAAGGCCATGTGGGCCTGCCGACGCACCTAAGGTAAAACCTGGGGGCTTAAACCTAAGGTAGTCCACTGGTTATATACCGCGATATTAAGGCCTATCGTCACCTACGGGTCCACCGTATGGTGGACAAAAGTTGAACAAAAACCTAAAATTATTAAGCTTCAACGCCTTCAGAGACTAGCGTGTCTCAGCATCACAGGCGCTATGCCGTCCTGCCCTACGGCAGCACAAGAAGCACTCATTGGACTCGCTCCACTGCATCTTTTTATCAAGAAGGTGGCATTAGGCAGTGCAATCAAAATCCTCTGCTCGGGAACAAATATGCCATGTAGACCTGCAGGCCACATGTCCATATTACAACACTTTCCCGAGCTGGATATGATTAATAGAGTCTCGGACGCATTGCCACACAACTTCACCTTTGACAAGAGATTTGAGATACTGATCCCAAATCGCTCAGCATGGGAAAACAGTGATCCCCTGCTGAATGTCAAAGGCCTTAGGTGGTACACGGATAGCTCCAAGATGGCTTCTGGCGTTGGCGCCGGCATCTTTGGACCAAAATGCAAGATCTCGAAGGCCCTGGGAATAAGCCCCAGCGTCTTCAAGCAGAGCTGTATGCCATCCTAACATGTGTCAATCTAAATCTCGAGACTGGCATCAGAGGAGTAACTGTCAACATACTCTCTGATAGCCAAGCAGCGCTTAAAGCACTGGGTTCGTACAGCACGATGTCAAAAAACCGTCAAGGAATGCCATGACGCCCTGCAAGACCTCGCCAAAAGAAACACTTTTAAACTTTGGTGGGTGCCAGGACATAAAGGTGTCAAGGGCAATGAAATTGCCGACCAACTTGCCAGAAAAGGTTCCAGCGACAAATACATAGGTCCGGAACCTTTCTGCGGCATTTCCGGGTCTAAGATAAATTAACTCTTGGACAAGTGGGAAAAATCGCAACACCTGTCCTTCTGGAACAGTGTTCGGGGACTCCGTCAATCTAAACGACTTATACGACCCCTGAACAAACACCCTATTGACATACTCAAACTCCCTATTGACACATTAGTCTCTCATCTGAAACTGAGTGTCGGCTCTGTCTAGAGGACGATGAGATGGCAGAACACATACTATGTGAGTGTGGTGGTCTCTGCCATCTTAGGAAGCGCATCCTTCTCAGTGAAATTATGACTCCTGAGGGGATCACCCTGGCTCCTACGAGAAGCATTCTCAACTTCATTATAGAGGTGGAGTGGCTACTCGGCTAGCAGGCACAATAGATCTGCAAAGGTCGCAGTGCCATATTGCTAATAGTAGCACTAGCCCTATGTCAAGGTCACTGTCGTAAAATTATTCTCTAAGACTCTAAGACTATACACTGGTAAGGCAGGAAACCAAGAATAGTCATTATCGGAAAATGAAAGGAAATACTTACAATCACATCAAACTTGGCGTAGATGTCGACCAAGCGTCCTTCGGCATCCACCAATGGCAACGCTGATACTCTCCTCTCGACAAACTTCTTTAAGGCCGTTATTATACTAGTACTCTCATCAGCAGTCTCAATATTATCATATGTGCCAATCTTCAAGTCCCTCAACTTTTTCTGCATATACGATGGCTTTGGTAATTCATTAATCTGAAAAGAAAACAAGCCAGACCGTTAGATAAAGCCTGTATTAGGCGACTTGATTTCGAACTTACATATAAAAACAGGAACCTAAGAATTCTTTTATGTGTCAATATGTACAAAACGTTTCCCGTCATCGGATCAATGACCGGGAGTCGATGAATCCGATTGTGTATTAGAATTTTTATAGCATCGTACAGTGATGCATCAGGTCCGATACTAACTAAAGGCATTACTTGGTTGTGTAGAACACCTATAACCATAGACGAAATATAAGTCAATTGCAATCAAAGGCTGTTATATAAGATGACATACTTCTCCATGTATCCAACTTGTGCTCCTCTAATTGATCCATCGACGAATTGGGCGATTTATAATACATTTGTAGGATCTTGATGAAATCCGTGATGGTTAGCATTCCGACAAATTGTTGCTTTTGCGAGTCCCACAGCGGTGCGGCTCGTACACCGTTATATACCAGCGCATAGAATGCCTTCTTCACCAGCAACTGGGTATCAAAGACAACCAATTTAGCAGAGGTCGGTATTAAATCGTAGCACTTATGGAAACGGAAAAATTTGACAAAAATTTGCGATTCGTCCTCTTCTGAAAATAGATGATCATTCGTTTTAGACAAATACATTTTCGACTCAATTGTGACGTAGAGTGTGAGTGATGGATAATGTTCAGGAGAAAGACCTTCGGCGCTTTCGGGAAATCGACTGTAAAACACCGGCAGATGATATTGATTGAAAAATCTTTAGTTTTCGATAGATACATTCACGAGTGTAGTGTGAACGGAATTTGATTTGACGGGAGAGTACGGTTCGGTTTTGGCATATCCATGCTCTCTACATATGTATGTGATGTGTAGGATTGTGTTTTTGTGTAAGGTAGGGCGACGAAGTTTGGATGGTGAAGGCGTTTAGTGATCCAAATCCTACTAGTTCTACTGCTAACTGATCGGTTCATAGTAAACATATCTGCCTCCGTCCATACAGAGCTCGATCTTAATCAGTCCCAAGAAGTGGGTAATGAACTGTCGAAAACGGCACTAGGACTAGGAAAGGGAGATACTCGTAATCGTTGTCTTTAAAATCACTATGAACTTCGACGTTCGGCAATTAGAAAAAAAAAAAAAAACGGAGAGGCCTATGACAGAATAACCCCTGCCAACCGCTTTTTCTTTGGGCTCGGGAGGTAATTGAGAAGCATAGCCCTCACTCGGAAAACCAAGGGAACCTGTACATACGAGACTCTTATCATCCCGGTCCTGTTTTATGGCACAGGGACATGGACCTTATCGAAAGTGGATGACGAGGTCCCGCGTACGACTTTCGGCTTATATAAGGAATGAAGAAGAAGAGCGTATACGGATTCAACGCCTAGGTTAGGTTAGGTACATGGGTGCCCTATTGACGAAAAGTCAAGGCACACGTAGACTACGTAGAGTCCATTGTGCCCAATTGATTTATTTAAGCCGTTGATACCTAGACATTTACCGTTGAGCTAAACCATCCAGACGAGGATAAGAACCCCTGTATTCTGTTCATCCCAATATTACCTACCTCTTCTAGTCCCGAAAGGAAGTATCTTCCAACGAATGCATTCCTTTTTGAGGGCTAGCGCCGGACATTCGCACAGCAGGTGACGAATGGATTCAATTTCCTCTTCGTCCCTGCAGCTTCTGCAGAAGTCATTGTAGGCCTGGCCTAGTCGAACTGCATGGTAGGATAGCATGCAGTGCCCGGTGAGGGCACCGACTGCCAGTAGATTCCGGCACCTGTGCCAGCATCCATCCATCCAACGCCTAGGTCGGTAGTTAGGTAATTCGTAGCCACCACGAGGGGGAGTATACCATTAGGCCTGAGAGGCCCTTTGTCTTGCTACGAGGGTGGTCGACCCCATATTCATGGAACCACTTTGCGTTTCTTACGTAGATAAGAAGGCCAGTTATCCTTATCCGCTGAACATTAGTTACATCATTAAGGAAGAAGGATCTTAGGTACCGTTTCCTGTTATGTTACAGGGCCAGACAGGCGCAGAGCAGCTGTTGAATTGATTCAACCTCGCTCTTCGTCTTCACAGCTCCTGCAGAATTCATTCGAAACGTGCCATAGTCTTTGTGCATGACTGCCAACAAGATAGTGACCAGTCCAGTGGTGATGCCAGTCCCATGGTTTGCTGACGGTCAAGTCGTGGCTAAACTTGCCTGGTAGTGAGGTAGGTATGCCCTTTGGTCCATCTTAGGTTCGACTCAGACGTGGCTTTATTCGTTCGCTTTAGTTTAATGGCTGCTAGTGGTCTGCCAGCGTATGCGATGTTTTTTCCTTGCATCGTCCTGTAATATCGCTGTGTCCCGGTACCCCTGAGAGGTGTGTGTTAAACTATTAAACAATCTCGTTAAAAGATAGGCGGCATTAGACGCAGGCATAAGACTCTAACGATTTCAGGGCAGTTTGGTTGTCAGTGAAGATTCGAATAACTCTTACAGATATTACGTTCAACTTTAGATATGAGAGGACTTCCTTTATTACCAGCAGCTCAGTCTGGAAGACAGTGCAGTAGTTTGGTATTTTTAGGGCCTGACTTAGTTTTAATTGTTTACAAAAGACGCCGCTACCAACCCCGTTCATGGTTTTTGATCCATCTGTGTAAAAGTCCACGTAGCCTCTGTGCAGTCGGGTTTCGGAACCATTTTTGTCTTTCTGGGTATTCATCACCGGGGCCCTAAGGTCCATCCCAAGGGCAGCCCTCAATATGATACTTCACCTTACACTACTCGATATATTTGGCAAGCAAATTGCCACATATACGGCAATAAGACTAAAAGCCAACTCAAAATGGACGAGCTGTACCACTGGCCACTACTCCATCCTGAACAACAGGATAACCATGGCAGAAAACCCGGACCACACCGAACCCACCACAGTCTTTGAGAAGAACTTTAAGATAAGATAAGAACTGGACCTGCCAAACGCAACATAGCAGGAACTGCGTGGACTTCTAGACTGACGGGCCAAAAACCAAAGACGGGGTGGGTAGTGTAGTATTCGGCAAACAACTAAAGTTGAATAAAGCTCTAAAACTACCACATCCCTGCAGCGTCTTTCAGGCGGAGTTGTTGGCAATAAAGGAGGCTCTGTGTTGGCTAAGTGGAACGTGATATCCACTACGGATATCCGAATTCTCACGGACAGTCAAGCAGCCTTATAGTCGCTGGAGTCCTATGTGTACACCTCAAAAACAAGCCTCGACTGTCGCCTATCTGTTAGCGAGATGGCTAAACAGTTTAACATACAACTTCTATGGGTACCAGGACACAGCGACATCCCAGGTAACGAAAGAGCCGACACACTCGCCAGACGAGGACCGACGCAACAAACAATCATGACATGCGGGGGAATACCTCTTGCAACCGTTAAACATAATCTCATAAATTTCGCCAGGGCTGAGAAGAATCTGAGATGGACCCAGGGACATACCTGCCTCATCACCAGACTAATTTGGCCCCGGCTCGATAGTCAACGGACTAGTAGAGTAATCTCCCTAAAAAGAACTGACGTCTACAAAATCATTGGTGTCATCACTGGTAACTGCGACATTGGCAGTCACGCGCAAAAACTAGGCCAAGTTCCGAATGATTTCTGCAGAAGCTGCCTAGACGAAGAGGAGGCCGATTTCATCAACCACCTTCTCTGCGCCTGCCCGGCTTTCTGCACAATCAGAAAACGCTACCTAGGATCCCACTAAGATGTTCAGCAAGTAGGGACCTTCTTAACTTTTTAAGAAGCAGTAAGTGGTTCCATTAATAGGGGGACAAGCCCCCTCGTAGCAGCACAACGGGTCTCTGGCCTATTCTTCTCCATTCTGGGGAGGCTACGAACCTACCTACCTACATATTTATAACTCTTCTCAAAAACTCTGATCGGATCAGTGTAGTCAAAGTTTCCTGACAAAGTTATCCTTTCGTTCAGGATAGAAGCACGGCCTTTAATCTCGCAGCCGGTATGTGGCTAGCTGCTTACCGTGGATATCAAGTGGGGTGTTGATCGCCACCATTGGAATAGGCATTCGGTCTCCGGTGATACACATGCCTGCTAACCTCTGTACGCCTAGGATGGTTAGGTCATGTAGAGCGCATGGATACCACGCTCTATGATGAATCCAACCCTGAGGGGCGACGTGGTCGAGGAGGGTCAAATCTAAGGTGGCACGCGCAAGTGGAAGGAAACCTCAACCAACTAGGTGTGTGGCAAAAGATCGCGCCAGTTGGAGAAATCTTTGAAGGACGCCCAGGCTTGCCATGAGCTGTAGCGCCGAAAAAGAAGAAAAATGGGCTATTTGATGATGAATGTATAAATGATGATCCTGGATGTCAGGAGGGTCGATCCAAAAAGAGCGACATCGACACTGATACAGCACATTGTGGTAAACAACAAGAGATTCGGCCCCCACCACGCCGGCCCCAAGGGTGCACCACCGTGCGCTAGCAAAGGCGGGCTGTGGCAGAGGCTGTGTCGTCCTCTTCGCAACATGCAGCAGAGGTAGGCGTCTCACTGATGCCGATCATCTACCATTAGAGATGCATGGCAAAAGTCTATTCTCCAATGATAAGAAGAATGTTGCGGAAATCTTGCAGACGATTGTGTGCATTAAATACCCAATCATTGATGTGGGTATTGACTGTGTAAGCAGGTAGACCCAAGGTGGGTTCGGGCCCTGAGAAACTCCCCTCTGAGCCAAATCTAGCGAGTTCATCAGAGCTCTCATTTTCTGAGATCCCAGAATTTCCTAGGACCTAAGCAAGCCTTAGTGAGTTTAGTCTACCGACTTTGTTCAGGAAGGCCATAAGCTCATACTCTAACATACCTATGCATCACAACACAGTGCATGGCTATTAGGATTGCGTATATCTCTGACTGAAAGACAGGCGCACTCAAGGTTTAATTACCTTATTATGTCGGCGACACAGTGCGGGCAGAAAGTAGAAGGGAAGAGAGTTAGAGGAGATGCCGATGGACATTGATCTTAAATGCTTGCATGTTGTACTGAGGGGCGAAGACCGAATCCGGCAGGGAATCCCAGATTCGTGTGGTTCGGTTAATGAAAGATTCTCTATATTTGACGGTACGTCCGAAAGCTTGCTTCAGGGTATGTTGGTGAGCATTCTTAGAGACAAGTCTATTGCGGGAGAAATGTTGAAGGGGCGGAATACAACTAGCTACTTCATCAGAGAATATTTGGCAGGTAACATACCTGCGATGTTCCAACGAGTCTAATGTTTTGGTAATGCTGGAGTCACCTATAAGTTTTATCGCGTGATTTTGTATTCTGTCTAGTAGGAGCACTGAGGTCTTGAAAGCTCCGGACAAGACATGAACGTTAAACTCTAATTTAGGGCGAATGAACGCCTTATAGATTGTAGCTGGCTACAATGGGAAACGCTTCTTGCATCTGTAAGAGAAGCCTAGGCATTTCGCAGCATTCTTGGCGACACTGAATATGGGATCGCTTCAATTAAGATTGTGAGCAACACTCATACCCAGGATGGAAAGCTTTTCGGTTTCTGAGATGCAAGTGCCATTCATGGGTAATGCCATTGTGTCAGTGGTACGCTTGAACGACAGAAGACGGCATCGTGTTTTTTACTCCATTCAACGATGCTGTCAATATCGGAATTTAATAAGCTTAACATACGCTGTCGCTCACTATCTACGACCGAAGTGCAGGGTCGTAAAGTAATGAACGAATATGAGAAGCTAAAGGTACTGTTGTCAGCGAAGGACTGGATTGGACGAGAAGTGGCAGACAAGAAATCATGTATAAAAATCAGAAAGAGTGTTGAACAACTTGAACAACAACTTGAATTGAACGATTCGAAAGGTGGCTTCTAATCCAAAGGCACAAAGGGCTTCTTGCCAAACCCTATCAAATGCTTTCGAAATATCCAGTGAAGCAAGCGATTCCACTTTTCGGCGAGATTTGTCATCAAATCATCAGTGGATCTGTTGCTGCGGAAACCATTCTGACGGTCATTGAGGAGTTTCCGTGATTCAAGATCTTTTATAAACTGAGGGTTAATCAGCGTTTCCATGACCTTGGAAAGAAGGGATGTTCGTGCAATGGGTCGGCAGTTGGAGGGAGAAGAAGGGTCGCCCTTTTTGGGCATAGGATGGACAAATGCTATTTCCACCTACTCTGGAAGGGTCCGGAAGAGTAGGAAAGGTGAAAAAGCTTACCTATTGGGCAATACTATCTGGACCAGCGGATTTGTGTATGTCGAGGTCTTTAAGAAACCTTGTGACTGTACGAGTGCGGAAGTGGACTTGCTCCATGGTGGAACTAACGCACTCTAGGTACAGGTAGAGACAAAATACAAGCTGGGAGCTGAGAACTGGCTGCGAAGCAGGCAGCAAGTACGACCAGACCAGAAACTTTTGCTACCTTTGGGACATCGAAGGATTTTACGCCTTAATTTTTGCTCGGATTGGAATTTAACCCGTCGAATGTGGGTGTTGCAGTCATTTCTGGCTCGTATGTACTTGTTTCGGTTTTCTTCAGAACTGTTTGCTTATAGGCTCGAAAGCTTAACTCCCTGAGCCTAATAGCCTCTTTGCAGCTCAAGTCAAAGCACGTATTATCCTTTGGCCTGGGGCTTTTAATCCTACTAGGACTACAATTTACCATGCCGATATAAGTTGCGTCCACGTCGTTGTCGAGAAAGCACAAAGATCTGGAAAAAGTTGTTAAAGCCGCACCAGTTGGTTTTCCCGTACAGACATCATGTACTCTTAGGAGCTTTTTCTTGAGGCTTTCTTTCGAGAATTTTGCTGATATCACGCAGTGGTCGGACGAGCCTAGAGGCAACAATACATCCATTGTGTATTTGTTAGGCCAGGAGGTAAAAAACAAGTCCAGTGTGTTGGCCGTATGACCAGCAACTTTGGGGATACGCGACAGCTCATTCACAAGTTGAGTTAATTGATTTAACTCAACAAACATTTCAACATACCCTCCTTCGGGTGTTGTCTGTCCAGAGAATTGTGTACATTGAAATCGCCCGTTAAATCGATTTCAGTGCGAGGGAACAGGGAAACAATTCATTGGATGGAATCAGACAGTGCGTCGAATGCATCAAATGTTGCATTCCTGTCTTGGTTGGGGCTTTTATAAAGAAAACTGTAGTGGACGGAGTGCTTACGGAAGGTGCATTTAAGCCATGTGAAATTAAATCCAGAGCTGGATAATTGGCTGTACTGCGGAAGCAGCTGGTAAGCAATATGGCCACGAACATAGATGGCGAAACCGTGGTGAGAAACGAATAATGGCACTAAGCTATGTAGATCCAGGAAGACTAAAATCCGAAGGATCAGACTTTTCATCGACCTGTGCTTCACAAAGGGCCAAAACAGCCGGTTTGTGGAGATAGAGATGAGCATACGTGGCCAAGAAATTCTCCCGTAACCCACGAATGTTGCAGAACTACACACAGAAATCCCTCATCAATACAAACTACAAAACACATAAGATACAACAAGGTCTAAGCGAAGCCGTGAAGTGAAGCTCTATCGCCGGACTTGCAAAAAACAAACTGCCGTAGGTGTTATGCCCTTATGACAGTAAGATTTGCTCCACACACGACCCGCTACTCGCCGGTTGCGTTAGCACTCAGTCAGCGTATATGCTGAGTGGGAACGCTGGTCACGAGGGGGGAAGAGGGTCAGGCAGGAGTACGGCCCAGCGATGCTGCCGACCACGTGTCCGGTGCCCACATCTCTAAAGGCCATACTACCATTCTAAACCACTTCAAAGTACCCATGGACACGGACTACATCATCCCGCAGAATGTGTTCACTAGGAACTTGGAAGTTGTCTTTCCATCCAGGGAGGAATGGGCTGAAGCGAAAGTAATACCAAAGGACTCGATCTCCCTCTATACCGATGGCTCTAAGAAGAAGTCGGGTCTAGGTAGTGGGGTCTTCTCCAAGGAACTTAACCTCAACCTATCTTTCAGACTCCCAAATCACTGCAGTGTGTGCCAGGCAGAATTAACAGCGATAACAGAGGCCCTTGCATGGCTCAGGATCAATGTAATATCCGCTAAGAATATTATCATTTGCACGGATAAAGTCACTGGCAGCGCTAACCCACAAATCAAAGACATCTCTTAACTGTCGTCTATCTCTAGATGAGATGGCTGAACAGTTCAATATTAAAATACTGTGGGTTCCCGGGCATAGGGATATTTCAGGAAACTGCGCGGCTGACGAACTCGCAAAGTTAGGGTCAAGCACACTCAGCCTACCTACCCTCGGGTACTTAGATACAGCAATAAGTACGGTAAAGCACATGACAAAACTTCAAACCATAGAGGAGACCAACCTCCAATGGAATGAGAGCAATATTGGCTTTATCACCAATCAATTGTTGCCTAATTTAAGCCTAGGACGAACCAGGGACCTAGTGGGAACCAAAAGGGCAACTTTAAGTACTCTAATGGGTGTCATTACAGGTCACTGCATCATCGGAAAACACGCCGCCAGATTAGGGCCAATGACTTCTGTCGCGGCTGCATGGACGAGGAGGAGGAGGAATCAATACACTACTTCCTCTGCTCATGTCCCTCTTTGCGAATCACAGGAGGATCTACCTCGGCGCGCCCTTCCTTGACAATCCAAGTGAGCTAGCAAACCAAAATGTAGCTCAACTCTATTGCTTTATTAGAAGCATCGGTTGGTTCCCAGGTAGCGAATCAGGGCAACTTGATCCAGGTGGTATCACATTGGGCTGACTTCGGCCTACGTGTAGCTTATGCCTACCACATTAACCTAACCTAACCTTGGGCCTTAGAGCAACTTGAATTGGACAACGATTTTGGGCGAAAAATCATCTTTTTTGACGGCTATGTTGACAAAGAAAATTGCGGCATCTCGGAAAACCCGCACGATACTGTCGAGAAGCCAATACATCCATAGAGAGTGACAGTTTGGTGCGGATTGTGGAGTGGTGGAATCATTGGACCATTTTTCCTTGAAAATCAGGCTGGGAACAACGTTTCGATCAACGGTGGGCTACAGAGCCATGTTAACTGATTTTTTTTTACTGAAATTTAAGACATGGACAAGACCTCTGGTTCATGCAGGATGGCGCGCTTTGCCACACAAGCCCATGCCACAATCGACCAATTGCGCATCAAATTCCCAAATCATGTTATCAATCGTCTTGGCGATATAAATTGGCCGCTTCAGGGCTGCGATTTGACCTCTTTGGACTTTTTTTTTTTGTGAGGAACTGTGAAGGACCGATGTTATGCCAACAATCCGGAAACGATTCAATATCATACAAGTAATCCGTGAGCTACAGACCGGAACCATCAACAGGGTCTTGGAAAATTGAAGCCAGCCAGCCGAGGCAGCCACTCGAACGACGTTGTATAATGGGAATATCTGTTCTTACTAATAAGGCCATAATACATGGGAAAAATGTAATTTTGTTCATTTTATTGCATTTTTAAAAAGGAACTTGTATTTGGCCCACACTGTATAACTGCCCTCATACATTAGAAACACCTCCCCAATCACTGGACTTAAATGTGATTGAGCATACATATGTGGAGCTATTTGAAAAAACAGCTGAAAAATTATTCCATTTCGAGCAAGACAGACTTGGAAGATGCTTAAGAAAATTCCATATTCCTTTTTCGAACCATTGGTCCAGTCTATGCCAAATGAATCCAGTGACAATGGTATCATCAGACCACACATTGTCTTCATAATAACACTTTGAGTTAAAGACCTGAAAAGAAATCGTATAAACAAAACCTATGCATATCCCCACCTTTCTTCAACAGTTCGGCTAAGAAACGTTTCCATCCCTCCGACACTTGTTCGAATTCCTTGATACTCTCGATCGGGTACTCATCAACAGCCCACCAGTACTCTTGTGGAATCGTAAATCGATCATTCTTACCACCGCTAAGTACCAATCGGCCAGCTTGATTGGAATAAAAATGCAACTGTAACATGTGGCTATTCTACAATCAGTCGTTTCGCGGCTCCTGCCCAATACTCCAATAACCGGATATTGTTCGTTCCACTGATAAGTGGTTTCTGCCACTCGAACACTATCAAAAATTTTATTGATTTTTCGACGCATTACCGAGTCGCGCGTTATTATTTTCGTCGCTATTCCCTTCCTTCCTGCTCATACGATCCCCCGCCAAACAAACAAAAAAAAAACCGTCAGATTCGTTTCAATTAACACTCGATTTTGAGATTCGTTCAGCTGTCGCATACATCATCGCTGACATTGACACTGCAGAGAAATTAGTCGCAAGCAGAATAATAAGAATATTTGTACGAATGCGCCTATAAATAGGAACTACGTTGCTCATGGTATTGGGACCTGTCTCGATATGAGAAAGGCATACACCTTGAGTGACAGTATAATTCGATTAATGCGCCCACTTAGGGCGTTAAGTTGCAACAGATGGTTGGGTGACAGGCGGCTGTGGCAAAAAACTAAGTAAAACCTACAGAACTTGGCCGTGGAAAAAAATGCGTTTTACAATGACCTACCTACAGAGTTTGGCAACGCTACCGCTAGTGTGTTGTCAGAAGAGAGGAAGATTGATTTTTGGTGGATACGGTTGCGTTACGAAATTGTGTACAAAGTTCGCAACTCGCACTGATTGTTGTTACGGTGGATTGGCCAGAGTTGCAAATAATTGGCAAGCGTCCGGCAGCGAGTCGAGTTAAATATAGATTGGATGACGCTAGATGCACGACCAGGTGGAAATTAGCTATTTAATTAAGTCGACGAAATGTAGCGATAAATCGACGAATACACATCGCAGTGTCTTTTCAGTTTTTAGTTCGTGGACGGATCTCAAAAGTCCGGAAATTTATTAATGGAAGCGGTTGTTTCGAATTGAATATTGGAAGGGCATATTGCTATTGCCGCCACAGGAAAATTTCCCAGCACTCTAAGGGACCTAATGCAGGGTGCATTACATACAGTAGAAACCTGGACACAGTACTGTGGACAGGCTTAGTCCTTGACAGGAGGCTGAATTGGAAACCCAATATTCTTGATCGCGTCGAAAAAGCAACTACTGCCCTATACAGCTGTAGTGGGGTCTCCAACCAAGCATTATGCACTGGCTCTATACAGCAGTCATAAGGCCCATCCTCCTGTATGGCATTGTAGTCTGGTGGACTGGTCTGGACAAGGCAATATATTGAAACCTTCTGGGGAAAGTATAAAGATCGGCCAGTTTATATATAAGCGGATCGATCAGATCAACCCCCACGGAGACCCCAAATATTCTATTACACTTTCCACCGTTGGACCTCTTCAGCAAGCTAATGGATGCCTGCGCGGCTCTACAGATCAGGTGCATGGGAAAACGGCCCACATCACATAAAGGCCATACAAGCATTCTTAATCACTTTGAAGTACCCATGGACACAGACTACTATATTCCGCAGAATGTGTTCACTAGGAACTTCGAAGATGTCTTTCCATCCAGGGAGGAATGGGCTGAAGGGAAAGTCATACCGAAGGACTCGATTTCCCTCTATACCGTGGGGTGGCCGTGGTGCAGTGGTTAACATCATCGACCGCCGAGCGGAAGGTCTATAGTTCAATTCGCTTCATAGCCAAGAAAAAAGTAATTCCTATACGGACAAAAGTATGCAACGCAGTTGTGAATGGAAAGTTACCAGATGTACTGCTGCAGGCATAACACTCACAGTATATGGTCAACTGCAATTCATCCTGTACGTATGCAATACTAAAAAGTGCTTGAACGAATTAGTACGGACTACAACCAAAACGAGGAATTCGGTCAGCTCTCGTCCTATCTAGGACAACCACCCCTGAGAGTTAACGAACATCAACGACCCAAACCACTGCACTCCGTTCAGGTTGTGTGTATATGACACATTATAAGAAAATATAAAAACTCTTGAACCTGCGCGAGTTTCTAAAAAAAAAAAATACCGATGGCTCCAAGATGGAGGCGGGTGTATGTAGTGGAGTCTTGTCCAAGGAACTTTACCTCAACCTATCATTTAGACTCTCAAATCACTACAGTACGTATCAAGCAGAAATAACAGCGATAACGGAGGCCCTTGCATGGCTCAGGATCAATGTAATATGTATCTGCTAAGGATATTACCATTTGCACGGACAGCCAATCTGCGATAAGATCCCTGGCCGCGGTAATCCACAAATCAAAAACATCCCTTAACTGCCACCTATCTCTAGACGAGAACAGTTCAACATTAAAGTACTGTGGGTTCCCGGGCATAGGGATATTCTAGGAACTTGCAAAGTTAGGGTCAAGCACACTCAGTCTTCCTACCCTCGGGAGTCATAACTTCACTGAGAAGGATACGCTTCCTAAGATGGCAGAGAGCAGCACACTCACACAGTATGTGTTCTACCGTCTCATCGTCCTCAAGACAGAGCCGACACTCAGTTTCAGACGAGAGGCTAATTTTGTTTAAATTATATCTCAGACCGCAGTGTCCTGTTAGATAGCTGACTAGTCTTCTGATATCCATCCTATTGAGTTTGAGTATGTCAATAGGGTGCTTGTTCAGGGGTCGTATAAGTCGTTTAGATTGACGTAGTCCCCGAACGCTGTTCCAAAAGGACAGGTGTTGTAATTTTTCCCACTTGTCTAAGAAGTAATTTATCTTAGACGCGGGAATGCCGCAGAATGGTTCCGGACCTATATACTTGTCACTGGAGCCCTTCCTGGAAAGTTGGTCGGCAATTTCATTGCCCTTGATACCTTTATGGCCTGGCACCCACCAAAGTTTAACATTGTTTCTTTTGGCGAGCTCTTGCAGGGCGTCATGGCATTCCTTGACGGTTTTTGAGTTCGTGCTGTACGAACCCAGCGCTTTAAGCGCTGCTTGGCTATCAGAGAGTATGTTGATGGTTACTCCTCTGATGCCAGTCTCAAGATTTAGATTTACGCATGTTAGGATGGCATGCAGCTCTGCTTGGAAGATGCTGGGACTTATTCCCAGTGCCTTCGAGATTTTGCGTTTTGGTCCAAAGATGCCGGCGCCAACGCCGGAAGTCATCTTGGAGCCATCCGTGTACCACCTAAGGCCTTTGACATTTAGCAGGGGATCACTGTTTTCCCATGCTGAGCGGTGAAGGTGTGTGGCAGTGCGTCCGAGACTGTAGTAATCATATCCAGTTCGGGAAGGTGTTGTAATATGGACATGTGGCCTGCGGGTCTACATGGCATATTTGTTCCCGAGCAGAGGATTCTGATTGCACTGCGTTATGCCACCTTTTTGATAAAAAGGTGCAGTGGCGTGAGTCCAATGAGTGCTTCTTGGGCTGCCGTGGGGCAGGTTGGCATAGCGCCTGTGATGCCGAGACACGCTAGTCTCTGAAGGCGTTGAAGCTTAACAATTGTAGTTTTTTGCTCAACTTTTGACCACCATACGGTGGACCCGTAGGTGACGATAGGTCTAACTATCGCGGTATATAGCCAGTGGACTACCTTATGTTTAAGTCCCCAGGTTTTACCGTAGGTGCGTCGACAGGCCCACATGGCCTTAGTCGCTTTCATGAGTTTATTTCTCATATTGGATTGAGAAAGCAATCTTCAAGATTAGAACTTTGCTAGAACTACCCTACCAACAATTTCTACGTAATAAATATATATACCTTGAACTAGTTGCTTGTATGTAGAAGTATTGTGCGTCAGCTATGCTAGGCAACAGATTGATGGATTGTGAAAACTTACTCCAGAAGCCCACGGTGCTGGGTTGTTCAAAATAATTGATCGATTGTAATCGATTGTGGTTGCGTGCGCAATAGTTACTGCAAACATAACCGACTCCGTCGACAATGAAACTTTGGCATAATATCAATATGGACGATCAAATGATCTCCTCACTACCATGCCTCCCTTAGTCTAGCAGTCATGATGCTTCACCCCCATTAACCACAAAATCAACACAAAACTTGAACCAAACATGCGAGTGCTAATTTCATATCCATTAGGACCCATCAATCCCACTAGCTATACAAAACAACACCCCCGTATTTGCCACCCTCACCCACTAGATATATATATTCGAAAAGTTTAAAATGCAATTTGGCAGATAGAATACAAAAAGTCCAAGCAGTCCCCCTTCACCATCAACCATCGTCGACTGCTGTCACATAACACAACAAAATCGAATCACAAAACAAATTTTCGGCTTTAAATATAGCGGTTATTCGACATCGATACACGAGCAACGAAATACGAAACTAAAAACTTTCGCTTGCCTATTTCTTTTCTAATTAAGCCTTGAGTGAGTTGTGATCGTTTCAAAAACCATTCGGATGATAATAGTTGCAAACGCCTTAATATCTGCTAAACGGTCGATAAAATGAATTAGTTTTACTTTTGTTTTTACTATTGTCGTATACGGGGGTGTGTCACCCTGTTAAGTGTTACAACGATGCAAAACAAAACGCGCGCAAATTAAGCTACGTCGGGAGGCTTCTCGTCGGAATGTTCGTAGACGGCGCTAGCCTTGTTGTGTTTTTGACCTTCTTATTTTTATCTTCCTCGTTGGCTAGGTTCGCGACGGAAACATATTTGCCCGTGAAAAACGACTATATTCCGAAAACACGTGGGCGGACAAACGCGCGCGTAGTTTTCCGTTCGCAGTTCTAATGAACTCCTGTTTCGGTTATGCGTTCTTTAAAATGTAAAATGTAATTCTTAAAAAAACAAACTGAAGACCTTAGTCGTTTGAATTTTTATCACAAACTGAACGGGAGCAATGAAATAAATTTTCTTCAAAGTGAGAATAAAAGAAAAAACGAATTGTTGCGGGCATCCGACGACACCGACGGGACGAATATCTGAGACGCGGCCTCCGCGCAGAGCGAAGAGCGATGAGCATCTAATGCTTGTCTAGTGGCATGTAGCTAGCGTCAGAGAAGTGTGTTTAAATTTGAACTCATCTCGGTGGATGTGGCGATGGCGATGGCGACGATGACGAGCAAAAAACAAAACGCCAACAAATTTAGAATTTTTCAAACAGTGGCGCCGAAATGTTTCTGTCGGCAAGGGGTTTTCCAACTTTATCCTCTTGTATGGACTGACTTGGTAATTTGAGTGCATCGCCATCACCACAGCACTATCGCCACATTGCTCACACGTCATGTATGTATTTAGAGTTTTCGAAAATAATTTTGAAAATATTCAGTATACGCCAGGGTGGAGTGCTTCGGCTTTTATTTATCTATTTTGTTTTCAAGGCCTTGGGAATGGCTTGGTGGTTTGTAAGTGAAATTTCTGTTTTTCGACGATAGATAATTTGAAGGTTGAGCAAGCACAATGTACACACGTTCAAGGTTGAGGAGTACACACGATATGCCATAGCATAAAGTGGATAAGCGTTTTGGTTTTAGATTGAAATTGTTTATTGTGCGTGTTCATTAGCATAATATATCGTTTTTCTGCTTAATATTCTGCTTAAGTTCCTGTCATTGTGCTACGAATGACGTAGATACGACTACTATCCTTGAATTATCGGCAACGAAAATCCTTTTAAAATTGGGGGAGGGGATATGGACACTAAATGGCTTATCCCTAGTTGAACGAGAACTCAGCTTATACGTGATATGCAAACGCAATTCGGGCTATCTGATACAAAACTCTATTTTGTCTTGTCCCGCGGAGGCTGAAAGTTTCACCCTTTGCTTCAGATTACAAATATTGTACATCTTCTTCCTCTTTTTCGGCGCCTGGGCCTCCTTTAAAAAATCTCTCCAACTGACACGGTCTTTCGCCAGAAGTCTCCAGTACGGTTCCCTTCCACTTGCGTGCGCCACCTTCAATTTGGCCGTCCTTGACGGCATCGGCCCCCAGAGCTGGATTCTAAGACCTCCCGGGCGGGAACTGTGATTTCCATGCGCCCTACATGACCTAGCCATCTTAGGCATTGAATCCACAGACGCAATGCTACGTTCATGTCGCTGTACAGCCCGTAAAAATTCACTATTTAATCTGCACACCCCATTTATGCAGGTCGGGACGAAAATCGTACGCAGAATTTCTCTCTCAAAACGACCAAGGGCCTCCTCATCCGCTTTCGATAAGGTTCAAGTCTCTGCGCCATAAAGCAGGACGGGAATGATAAGGGCATTGTATATGGTTTTTCGAGAGAGGGCTCTGCTTCTCAATTGCCTCCCGAACCCAAAGAAATAGTGGTTGGCAAGACTTATTCTGCATTTGATTTCGGCACTGATGTCTTTGTGCATGTCCCTGCGGAGCATATGTAGATAAAGTCCTTGACTACCTCTAAATTATACCTGGCAATATGTGCGCCCTGGCTAAGGATGCCGGTGGTTCGTGTCCTTTTCGAGAGCATATACATATTTCGTCTTTCTCTCATTTACCGTCAGTTCCATTTTAGCCGCTTCCTCCTCAATGCCTTCTTCTTCTTTGGTGGCGCTACAGCCCATGAAGGACCAGAGCCAAGCTTCTCTCAATCACCCATGTCGTGTGTGATTTCTTTTCACACAAGTGAAAGGGACCTACAGTTTAGTTTAATGTCGATTCCGAACGGCGTGAGTCAAGAAGCTTTTTCATGGCAAGTTTACTACGGGGGGTTTTGCCAGTACCCCGCCGAGGAGGAACGTCGCGAAATAAACATTCGATGGCGTTGGTGCTATCGGGATCCGAACTCGCTCATCGTGGACCAAGTCCAACACAGTAACCACTGCGCCACGGCGCCCTCGTAAAGGCCTTAATGAGGTCTAATTATGTCAATGTGATCGGCATATGCGAGCACTTATACGGACTTGAAAAAGATGGTGCCCTTCGTATTGACCAGTGAGTTTGGCACGATGTTTTCAGGGACGATGTTGAAAAAATCGCACGATAGAGTGTTGCCCTGTCTAAAGCTTTTTTGACCGGTCAAGTCGCTTCCGACCCTCATGGAGCAGCGAGAGTTCTCCCCATTGTCATCCTGCACAATCTGATGAGTTTGGCAGGGATGTCAAAAGTAAGCATGGCGTTGCATAGCTCATCTTTCGTATGCGGCCTTAAAGTCGAGAAACAGATGGTGGGTGTCGATCTGGAACTCGTTGGTTTTTTCCAGGATCTGCCGCAGTGTGAATACTTGATCAGTATTGGACTCCCCGGGCCTGAAAACACACTGATATAGATCAATCAGTTTACTAACGAACGGTATCAGACATTCACACAACGCAGCAGAAAAAAATCTTATAAGCGACGTTCAGGAAACTTATGCCTCTGTAATTGGCGCAGTCAAAGAGGTCTCCTTTCTTGTGGATCGGGCAAACGATACTAAGATTCCATTCGCCGGGCATGATTTCCTCCGACCATATTTTACAGATGAGATGGTGTATACTCCCAAACAGGTCATCGCCAATTGCTTTAAAGAGCACGGCAGGTAGTCCTTCAGCTCCAAAGAGCATGCTCAGGCATACGATGTTAAGACTCCATTCCTCGGGCATGCTTTCCTCTGACCATATCTTACAGATGAGCTAGTGCATGCTCCTAACCAGGTCATCTCCAGCTGCCTTGATGAGCTCAGCAGCTTTATTCGACTTGAGTTTCGATATGGCCATCTTAACATCGTCGAAGTCAGGGGGACGGATTTCTCTGCGATCTTCATCGTTGAGAAATGGATCACTCTGCCTGACAGCGGTATATTGACTAGCATCGCCGTCGTACATTCTGCAGAAGTGGTTTTTCTATATTCACAGCATCGACTGCGATTCTACTACTAGGTGTACGTTCTAATCCCTACAGGCTTCCGATCTGGCTTTATAACATTGGCATGTTCGCTTTATCTGTTGATCGTCATGCCTGCAGTAACACGTCTCCAAATCCTCAATCGTGCGCTTCTCGTGCTCTTGTTCTTCTATTCATCAAGGCTTTATATGCATCCTGCTTCACTGTGTGAATCATCCTTCATTCGTCATCTAACCAAGTGTTTCTTCGTGGTGGAGCCTTAAAGCTTAAAACTTCAGATGCAGTGCTTTTCAGGGCTTATTTGCAAAGGTTCCACTGCTGTTCTATTGGCAGCGTAGAGGGTTGAGGTGTATTAGAGAGCTTAAGGGAGACGCGATCGGCAAAAGCACGAAGGGTTTCTGGCGATAGTAGCTTTTCGACGTCACAACTTTGTATTCTCACTCTACTTCGCTGCGTTCGTGATATCCGTAGGCACATCTTGGCTACTACTAGATAGTGGTCCGAGTCGATGTTAGCTCCCCGGAAAGTTCGAACATCAAGAATAGTGGAGGAGTGTCTGACGTCGATTGCGATGAGATGAATCTGGTTAGTGATTGATTGATCTGGCGACCGCCAGGTGCCTTTGTGTATATGGAGGTGCGGGAAGCGCGTACTGGCTAGAAGAAGATTTCGCTCCAAAGCAAGATCAATCAGCCTGTGTCCGTTATCGGATGTGGTATCGTATAGGCTATGTTTGCCAATGACTCGTTCAAATATGCTTTCCATACCCAGCTTAGCATTGGAGTCTCCTAGTACAATTTTGATGTCATAGTTGGGACATTGAACCACCTTACGATACCTACCACCCCCGACAAGAAACTTGTGGTACGATAGCGAGTGTGAGCAGAAAAAGGCAGCAACCGACGAGGCGTACCAAAAGGCGCTGCAGAGGAAACCCAGGGCAGCGCAAGAAGAGGACCGAGCCAGAAGAGGGAGGGAGGAGAAAAAACTTCTGCGGCAAAAGAAAATAATCATCGCAGCCTCCCAGCTCAAGGATATCGAGGAGTCCAGGGAAAAGCATAAAACACGAGCCTTTTACAAGATAGTCAAGGGTCTTGCAGGAGGCTTCAAAAAGGGCACCCAGGCTCTTAGAAACTGCGAGGGTAATCTTGTCACCGACCCGCAGGGATTATTGGATGTATTTAAGCAGCATTTCCAGCAGCTGCTCAATGAGCATGACCAAGAGAGAGTGGTAGGGACCGAGGAAATCTCAACTCCAGCCGCTGAAGTAGTCCTCCCACCCAGCATCGAAGAAGTCGGCACAGCTTTTCAGAAGCTGAAGAATAACAAGGCCGCAAGCTCAGAGGCTTGCCATCAGAGCTCTTCAAGGCTGGCGGCGATGTTCTGGTAGGGAGCATGTACCAGATCATCTGCAGAATTTGGGAGGATGAGAGCATGCCCGACGACTGGAATACCAGCTCTATTTGCCCCATCCACAAAAAAGGCGATCCTACCTCTTGCAAGAACTATAGAGGTATATCCCTGCTCAATGTCGCATACAAGATCCTGTCCAGCGTATTGTGTGAACATCTAAAACCATTTTGCATCGCACTAATCGGCAGCTACTAGTGCGGCTTCCGGCCCGGCAAATCGACCATAGACCAAATTTTCACACTTCGACAAATCCTGGAAAAGACCAACGAGTTTCGAATCGATACACACCATCTTTTCATCAATTTCAAAGCCGCATACGACAGCATTCATCGCGAAGAACTGTTTGGTGCGATGTCCGAATTTGGGATCCCGGGAAAACTGATCCAGTTGTGTCGCGCCACGCTAAAAAATATGCGATGCACCATGCAACTCGGTTCTAGGACTTCGGAACCGTTTGAAACATGCACGGGATTCAGCAAGGAAATGCAATGTCATGTGACTTCTTCAACCTGGTGCTGGAGCAGATAGTGCGACGGGCAGGCGTCAACAGGGAAGGCACTATCTTCTAAAAGCCCGTCCAGCTGCTAGGATATGCGGATGATATCGACATCATCGCGTGTTCTCGCCGTGGCATTGTGGAAGCATTCACGGCAATTGAAAAACATGAGGATAAAACGAAGTTTATTTTGTCAAGCAAAAACCAATCCGTCGCTCACCACCTGGGACAAAATATGACAATTGACAGCTACAATTTCGACGTAGTTAAGGAGTTTGTCTACCTCGGGGCAAACGTAGATTTCACAAATGACACCACAGTGGAAATCCGGCATAGAATCGCCCTTGGCAACCGCTGCTACTTCGGCTTGTCCAAACAACTGGGGTCAAAACTCCTCACTCGAAAGACCAAAGTCATGCTTTACAAAACGCTTATACTGCCAACTCTGCTGTATGGAGCCAAGAGCTGGACGATAAGCAGGACGGCGGAGCTGATTTTGGGTTCTTTCGAAAGAAAAATTCTGCGCCGAATATTTTGTCCTGTCTGTAAGGAAGGTGAATGGAGAGCCATAGTCTTCCTACGAGCTGTACAAAGATGTGGATGTAGTCCGGAAGGGAAAGATCCGTCGACTACACTAGCTCGGCCACATTGAGCGCATGGACATCAACGCTCCAGTTAAGAGGGTCTTCGACTCCGAGCTCCTGGTTCGAGAAGAAGAGGAAGACCGAACCTCCGGTATAAAGACCAAGTAATCGCGGATGTAAGACATCTTGGTCTTGATAACTGTAAGCAGCGTGCCCGGGACCGTCAAAGATGGAAGGCAGCTTTAGCTCAAGTTCAGATCCTCCATGGATCGCTGGCCTGATAAATAAGTAGTTGGGATATTGGGCATACGTTCTGTCTAGGAGATCGTAGATGTCAGAATATCTAGCCTTGATACGGATCGTTATGAGGCGTTCGCTCGCATGCCGAAAGCTCAGGACTTTTTGCCTTAGTCCACCTCGAACAACAGATCCGAACAATCGTTGTCCTCTTCCCTATAGCAGTCGCCGTAGTAAATGTCGCAGTTTTTCATCCGCTTTATATCCGGTCCATTCCATCGCATTTCCTGGATGGCGGTTATGTCCATTTTATAGCGTTCTAGGCAGTCCGCAAGTTGTTCGGCTGCACGTGGCCTGTTTAGGGACCTAACATTCCACCTACAGAGCCGAAGACCATTGTCCTTGTTTCGTTTTTCGCAAGGGTCGTCAACATTAATCCGGTCCGTTTTATCCGAGGCTTGTGGTTGTTTCGGAGTTTGTGTGTTTTTTTAAACGGTTACGGCTTACTAAGCCGTAGCCCGACCGACTAATCCTGTTTTTTGGCACATGAGGCTTGCCATTCGCCCACCACGAGGATCACGAGGATGTGGGTATGGGACTTTTTACTATCAGATATTGCTCAGAGAAAGAAGAAATGTGCAGAAATATGAAGCACAACGTAGCTATGACTTTTAAGAGGAGTCTTGAAGCCCTTACCTCACAGGCAAAGCAATTCTGATTAGGAACTTCAAAGTTTGTATAGTAACCTATCTACCGATGATAATGAAATCCAAACTGTTGCCAGAAAAGTCTTTTTTACATAAATTTATTTGGTCCGACAAAAAGCAAACGAAATAGTTTAACGAGGTTGTCGGAAAATACTATAAATAAGGCAGACCGATCGACATAACCTTTGACTACAAATAAGCATAATGCACTGCTCGTCTGTGTTCCCCGTCGAACTTGACACAGTGCCAGAGCAAAACGATTGTATTTTGAGATGAAAAAAAAAAAAACAGATTAAGTGCTCACTTTCCCATCGCCCCATCTTGCATCTTATTTTGTTCTCAGGGTTCCGCTTTTTTAGCTGAACTATATCACCAGGATGGTATCCGAGCAATGGTGATCGGCTTTCGATTCCACAGAGATACAAGATTGTTTTTTCTTTGTTTTGCAAATAATTAGCGAGAACTGATGTTCAAACAGATTATTCAAATCTAGTGAATGCAACGTGCCAATTAATCGCGATTATAATTGTCGTCTTCCCACATGGTGTTCCGAGGTCTGCTTAAAAAGAGTACTGACAATGAGGGTTGATCTTCGCGTCACGTCCTATTGTTTACGCGAATCAATTTAGACGATAGAGTTGACAGACATATTGTATAACAGGTCGTGAGTAGACGTCTTCTTTCGGAGGTATGTTTACCGAGATAATGTTAGTAGTTTGAGGTCGACAGGCTGTCTTCCCTATAACACCGGCTGACATTATTTATTCTTTAATATCGTCAATAGTTTTGTTATTCTAAGTAATGCCTTCATAGTATGCTAATGAGTAATGTCCTCTACCAAGAATCTTAGCAGAATGTGAGCTGGACAAATAGTCCCTTACAGTCAATGCCGTTTAAATATGGTTTATTGTATAATCCAGTATTCTCGACGTACGAACCTTCCGAGGGGCCAAAGGCCAGGGAAGTTCACCATCGAGCAAATCTTTACACGACGACAGATCCTGGAAAAAAACTAAAGCATCAAGTCGATACTTACCACCTATTTGCCGACTTCAGAGCTGCATACGACAGCGTAATTAGAGACAAACTATACAACGCCATGTCTACCTTTGACATCCCTGCTAAACTCATCAGACTATGCAGGATGACTTTGGAGAATGCTCGCTGCTGCATCCGAATCGGTGAATGTGATCGGTGATGTCAAAAAAGGATCTAGGCAGGGCGATGCGCTGTCGACGGGGGATATGGAAAAAGATTCAACCACGAGCTTTACGGACTGTACAGCGACATGAGTTTAGTCAGGCGTCTACGGATTCAACGCCTAAGATAGCTAGGCCATGTAGAGCGAATGGACAACACAGCTCCATCTCCGAGGGATGAAGAAACAGAAGGGGACCTCAGCCAACTGGGTGTGCGGCAATGGAAAAGGCTAGCAAAAGTTCGTGCTAGTTGGAGGGGCATGTCGGTTGAGGGCCAGGTTCACCCCGAACTGTAGCGCCCGATAAGAAGAAGAAGTGGTTCAATGAATAATGGCTCAACGGGCCTCTCTGGTCTAAGAATATACTCCCCCTGGGAAGGCTAGAGACTACCTAAGCCAAAACCTAGCACATTATAACCCCTCTTACCAAAAATGGTTAAGAGATGGTCTAGTAGATATTTATTAAGTCAATTGCCTATTGTTTACATGTGCATATTGTCCGACTTGAATTTCTAATTGATTTTATTCGCTTAAAAGCAAATTGAACAGCTGGCCCAGAATCGCCTTTATAGTGACTCGGATCGATAGGGTTTGCCCTACTCGACTACCATGACACTTTATCTCCTTCCATTCGATTGCCAATTACTCTCGATCGTAACTTGTACATTTCTAAAATTATCTTTCCTTTGAAGAACTTTTCCTTTGAACTTGTCTCTTCTCTCCTTGATACCCAACATTCATGAACCCCATGTCTGTCTACAAAAGCGAAGGCCCTCTAGTATTCTCTGTTTAAGTGTTAGATTCCCAAATTCAATCTCTAAATATAGCCCAATAAATTAGGAAATCACAAAAGAAAAAACGATAATAAGAACGACCGCATAAACGATAGTTGACAGTCGGAATTCGTTCCAAGTCAAGAAAGTCTCCTCCGCAGATTGGGGCCTGAGTTATGGACATTACTCTTAGCATCTAAATAACAACGATCTCACATTTAGATACGTTTAAAAATACAAATGTGTTTGTGTCACTTGTCTGTTGTTTAAAAGAAGTGTGGACTGATTGGCTATGTGCCACCAGTCTTGCTTGTCAAGAAATGAATGGCCAATATGTCCTGAACATTTTCCATCGGTCTTGCACTCGTTTAGCGTACGTTTGTTTGACTTACCTAGATCGGATATGCTGACTTTCTCTAGGAACGGATCGGCTACAGGTAACTGAAAAAAGAAAGAAGAGTGTCATTAGATACGAAGATATGGAAGATATTCAGCTGATGGAGGTAGTTCTGTCACCTCAAAACAAAAGTCTTTTTTTTTTTTTTTTTTTTTAATAATTTGCGCGCACTCAAGGTCTAATAACCTTATTATGTCGGTGACACAGTGCGGGCAGAAGGTAGAGAGGAAGAGGAATAGAGGAGATGCCGATGGACATTGATCTTAAATGCTTGCATGTTGCATTGAGGGGGGAAAACCGAATCCGGCAGGGAGTTCCAGATTCGTGTGGTTCGGTTAATGAAAGATTCTCTATATTTGACAGTACGTCCGAAAGCGGGCTTCAGAGTATATTGGTGAGCATTCCTAGAGAGACGTGTATTGCGGGAGAAATGTTGAAGGGGCGGAATGCAACTGGCTATTTCATCAGAGCATTTTTGGTGGTAGTAACGATAAAACAGGGAGAGGCAGGTAACATTCCTGCGGTGTTCCAGCGAGTCTAATGTTTTGGTAATGCTGGAGTCACCTATCAGTTTTATGGCTCGTTTTTGTATTCTGTCTAGTAGGTGCAGTGAGGTCTTGGAAGCACCGGACCAGACATGAGCGTTAAACTCTAATTTGGGGCGAATAAACGCCTTATAGATTGTAGCCAGATCTAAGGGTGAGAAATATTTCTTGCATCTGTATAAGAATCCTAGGCATTTCGCAGCATTCTTGGCGACACTGAATATATGGTCGCTCCAATTAAGATTGTGAGCAACACTCATACCCAGGATGGAAAGCTTTTCAGTTTCTGAGATGCAAGTGCCATTCATGGATAATGGCTGCGGGTTATTTATACGCTTTAGCGACAAGAGACAGCATTGTGTTTTGGATGCATTAAATTCCACTCTATTGTTTTTACCCCATTGGATGATGCTGTCGATATCGGAATTTAATGAGCTTAACATACGCTGCCGCTCATTATCTACAACCGAAGTGCAGGGTCGTAAACTGGTGAGCGAATATGAGAAGCTGAGGGTACTGTCGTCAGCGAAGGAGTGAATTGGATTAGAAGTAACAGACAAGAGATCATTTATAAAAATAAGAAAGAGTGTCGGAGACAAAACGGAGCCCTGGGGAACACCGGCATTTACAAAGTGAGTATCAGACTTGAATCCGTCCAAAACAACTTGAATTGAACGATTCGAAAGGTAGCTTCTAATCCATTGAAAGAGAGACTCATCGATCCCAAAAGCACGCATTTTCGACAAAAGGGCTTCATGCCAAACCCTGTCAAATGCTTTCGAAATATCCAGTGCAACAATTTTGCTTTCACCTGCTTGGTGAAGGGAGTGATTCCACTTTTCAGCGAGATATGCCATCATATCACCAGTGGATCTGTTGCTGCGGAAACCGTATTGGCGGTCATTGAGGAGTTTCCGTGATTCAAGATATTTCATAAGCTGACGGTTAATCAGCGTTTCCATGACCTTGGAAAGAAGGGACGTTAGTGCAATGGGTCGGTAGTTGGAGGGAGAAGATGATTCGCCTTTTTTGGGTATAGGCTGGACAAGTGCTGTTTTCCACCTACTCGGAAAGAGCCCAGAGGTGTAGGAAAGGTGAAAAAGCTTACGCAGTGGTTTTGCCAGCGTAGAAGAACACCTCTTCAGAACTATTGAGGCAATACCATCTGGACCAGCGGATTTGTGTATGTCAAGGTCTTTAAGAACCCTTGCGACTGTACGAGTGCGGAAGTGGATTAGCCCCATGGTGGAATTGACGCACTCTAGTACAGGCGGAGACAAAGTACAAGCTGGCAGCTGAGAACTGGTTGCGAAATGGGCAGCAAGTAGGTTAGCTTTGTCTAAGGGGGTGACAGCTGGGATGTCATTGTGGATGAGCGTCGGTATAGACGACTTAGTTGAGTTTTTTACGTTTTTTACAAACGACCAGAAACTTTTGCTACCTTTGGGACATTGAAGGATTTTACGCCTTAATTTTTGGTCGGATTGGAATTTAATCCGTCGAATGTGGGAGTTGCAGTCATTTCTGGCTCGTATGTACTTTTTTCGGTTTTCCTCAGAACTGTTTGCCTTGTAGGCCCGAAAAACTTAGCTCCCTGAGCCTAATAGCCTCTTTGCAGCTCGAGTCGAACCACGTATTATCCTTAGGCCTGGTGCTTTTAATCTTGCTGGGAATAAAATTTGCCATGCCGATTCGGATAACGTTTACGATAATATCAGTTGCGGCGTCGACGTCGTTGTCGAGGAAGCACAACGACCAGTTAAAGATCCGAAAGAAGTTGTTAAGGCCGCACCAGTTGGCTTTCTCGTATAGCCATAGTGTTCTCTTAGGAGCTTTTTCTTTAACTGGATGGTGGGAGTTCGAGAATTTCGCTGATATCATGCAGTGGTCAGACAAGCCTAGGGGTTCCAATACATCGATCGTGTATTTGTCTGGAGTTAGATCTAATTGTTATGGAAATGTACAAGTGGAATATGGTTTAAAGTCTGTATTATGCATAATAGGTGTTCAACGGATATTAAAACTCAATTGTACTGACTCACTATTAGATGTTGACTTTTGATTATCAGTTTTCAGATACGAACTTTAATTAGCACATTGAAGAGAGGTAAGCCAACATATGGTGTTAATGATAGGAACTATTCTGTTTATAACTTCCATCGACTTAGCGAGCAAACAGAGTAAAGAAATTAATCGCGTTTAACGTGGCAAGCGCTAGCTTCGATCTCTGTCCCTGCTCCACTCTCTGGATAGCTGCACTGGCACTCGCCAGGTAGTGAACCAATGTATGCAGCAAGACGACCTGTACCTGGGGAAAGAGGAACTTGGCCCTCCAGGTTGGAGGTTGTGCTTATCGATAACATCCCTACCACGGAAAAAATAAATTGTTGCGAAGCAATTACAAGCCTCGGATACGGACGGGTGTAAAACCTGACGACCCCTGCTAACGACTAAAGGACTTGAGAGTCTGCACTTGGAATGTGAGGTCCCTGAACCGACCGGGCTCAATTAATTGGAGCAAACCCTCAACTGCTTAAAAGCAGATGGGGTGGCCGTGGTGCAGTGGTAAACATCAGTTTCCGCAGTTGAGCGGAAGTTCAAAGTCTGTCCATATCCAAGTAATACATTTCCTATATGGAAAAAGGCCTAACATTCACAGTATATGGTCACTTCAAATTCATACTCTTTGTTTGAATTTCTAATATGACACCATACTGGCATCTGGCATGGCATTGCCGCTCAGCCATTCAGGAAGTAGCCGAAACCACCTTAGGATACCTACCACCCCCGACAAGAAGCCCGTGGTATGATGGCGAGTGTGAGCAGAAAAAAAAACAGCAACCGACGAGGCGTACCAAAAGGCGCTGCAGAGGAAAACCAGGGCAGCGCAAGAAAAGTACCGAGCCAGAAGAAGGGGGGAGAAAAAACTACTGCGACAAAAGAAAAGAATCTTCGCAGCCTCCCAGCTCAAGGATATCGAGGAGTCAAGGGATAAACATAAAACACGAGCCTTTTACAAGAAAGCCAAAGGCCTTGCAGGAGGCTTCAAAAAGGGCACCCAGGCTCTTCGAAACTGCGAGGGTAATCTTGTCACCGACCCGCAGGGAATAGTGGATGTATTTAAGCAGCACTTCCAGCAGCTGCTTAACGAGCATGACCAAGAGAGAGTGGTAGGGACCGAGGAAATCCCAACTCCAGCCGCTGAAGTAATCCTCCCACCCAGCATCGAAGAAGTCGGCAAAGCTTTTCAGAAGCTGAAGAATAACAAGGCCGCAGGCTCAGAGGCTTGCCATCAGAGCACTTCAAGGCTGGCGGCGATGTTCTGGTAGGGAGCATGCACCAGATCATCCGCAGAATTTGGGAAGATGAAAGCATGCCCGACGACTGGAATACCAGCTCTATATGCCCCATCCACAAAAAAGGCGATCGCACCTCTTGCAAGAACTATAGAGGTATATCCCCGCTCAATGTCGCATACAAGATCCAGTCCAGCGTATTGTGTGAACGTCTAAATCCATTTTGCACCGCACTAATCGGCAGCTACCAGTGCGCCTTCCGGCCCGGCAAATCGACAATAGACCACACACTTCGACAAATCCTGGAAAAGACCAACGAGTTTCGAATCGATACACAACATCTTTTATCGATTTCAAAGCCGAATACGACAGCATTCATCGCGAAGAACTGGTGCGATGTCCGAATTCGGGATGCCGGGAAAACTGATCCAGTTGTGTCGTGCCACGCTAAAAAAATAAGGAAATGCACTGTTATGTGACTTCTTCAACCTGGTGCTGGAGCAGATAGTGCGACGGGCAGGCGTCAACAGGGACGGCACTATCTTTTACAAGTCCATCCAGCTGCTAGGATACGCGGATGATATCGACATCATCGCGTGTTCTCGCCGTGGCATTGTGGAAGCATTCACGGCAATTGAAGAACAGGCGAAACGAGTTGATCTTAAGATCAATGAGGACAAAACGAAATACATGCTGTCAAGCAAAAACCAATCCGTCGCTCACCACCCGGGACAAAATATAACAATTGACAGCTACAATTTCGAGGTAGTTAAGGAGTTTGTCTACCTCGGGGCAAACGTAGATTCCACAAATGACACCACAGTGGAGATCCGGCATAGAACCGCCCTTGGCAACCGCTGCTATTTCGGCTTGTCCAAACAACTGGGGTCAAAACTCCTCAGTCGAAAGACCAAAGTCATGCTTTACAAAACGCTCATTCTGTTAGTCTTGCTGTACGGAGCCGAAAGCTGGACGATAAGCAGGACAGCGGAGGTGATTTTGGGTTCTTTCGAAAGAAAAATTCTGCGCCGGATATTTGGTCCTGTCTGTGAGGAAGGTGAATGGAGAAGAAGACACAACCGCGAATTCTACGAGCTGTACCAAGATGTGGATGTAGTCCGGAAGGCAAGAATCCGTCGACTAAATTGGCTCGGCCACGTCGAGCGCATGGACATCAACGCTCCAGCTAAGAGGGTCTTCGACTCCGAGCCTCCTGGTTCGAGAAGAAGAGGAAGACCGAACCTCCGGTATAAAGACCAAGTAATCGCGGATGTAAGACATCTTGGTCTTGACAACTGGAAGCAGCGTGCCCGGGACCGTCATGGATGGAAGGCAGCTATAGCTCAGTCTCAGATCCTCCATGGATCGCTGGACTGATAAGTAAGTAAGTAGTGGTCTGACCGATCGGACTAAGTCGCACTCATTGTGTCATGCGAACTATGGGAGGTGTGGCTTGCCTCCACTGATAAAAACTAACAGCGATTCGATTACTATCCGGCGGGCGAAACCAAGCAGACAGACACCCTTAATTCTAATTTCATCACTAATAGGTCATAGCTTCCAAGCAAAACAGATAAGACTCGAATCTAATCTTTTGGACCTTGACTCTGTTCAAGATTGACGTGACGCTCAACACGAGTCAGATGGCGTAACGCTTTTTGCACAGCATACTAACCCACATCTAGCGATACAGAGTATGTGATGTCCAAACTAAAGGCCGCCCGGGGCAGTCAGTGACACTTTATTTGGCTTGTGCCCTCGATGGGTAGTGTCTAACAAATTGAATAAAATAGCAACAAATTTGTTACAATAGACAAGAGCATCAAGTGTGATATAAACAATTAACGAATTTGTTTCATACGCACAACCCTCAATGAAAAAGAAACATTTAATTGCGTAACTACGCCTTTGGATGTAGTGAAATACAAAAATATTTACTGGAATGGTTCCAAAACGTTCTCGGGATAAATGGGATTAATTTAGTCCATTCGTTTCTGGTTCATGTCGATATGCTTGTTTAGGTCAAATCCGCGAACTACTGAATTTTGAAGCAGTCTTTGCGTAAGTATACATAGATTTGCATGGAGGGCATGGGCAGTTGTAAAGTTGTTGATTGCTCTCAACCTGGCGAGATGCCAGCAACGATCCCTGTTTCATTGCCTGGGTCAACTTGACATACAGCCTCCTCCCATCGCCCTCTGGATAGTCTCTACAATAGCCGTTGAGAGGTGAACAAATGTATGAAGCTATCGGCCTAGGCAAGAGGGAGCTACAATACCCCAACCAGACTGGCGGTTGTGCGGCGGGCCAACAACCCGCCCATGTAAAACAAAACAAGTTATGGAAGAGCGCAATGCCTCGGAGAAACGGACGGATTCTCAAAGACGTCATTGCGTGAAAAAGGAACGCGATTTGCGAGTATGCTCCTGGAATGTCAGAGCTCTGTACACCAGGAAATACGCTGGATGATGAGGAAAAAAGATTGCAACATCTATTATGGTTAGGGTCTAAGCGGTTAAGGTAGAGGGTCATCGACTTTAAGCCTATAAGTGATAGCTTGGCTATGATCCGCATCCAGGGAAAATTTTACAACATCAACATCATATGTGCACATGCCCCTACGCCCGACCGAAGAGGCTGAAGACCCCATCAAAGAGGACTTCTATGTTCTCTTGGACAAGGCCTACGGAGCTTATCCGGAGTGCGATGTTAAAATTGTACTCAGAGACTTTAATATCTAAAATCGGTAAGGAGAACACCTCCACAATACAACAACGGATAACGGCTTCCGACTCACGGACTTTGTGACAGCTTGGAATGCGGTGATAAGTAGCACAAGATTCCCTCGTAAGCGAATCCACACAGCAACCTGGCGATCTCCGGACGGTGGAACCGCCAACCAAATCAACCATGTGCTCCTTGACGCAAGGCACTCTTCAAATATCCTGGATATGCGAACATTCAGGGGGCCAGACGTTGACTCTGACCGTTTCCTCGAAGCTGCAAGATTCAGAGCTCGACTGTCCAATGTCAGAAAGTTGCACCAGCCCACCATGTGGAGGTTCGACATTGGACGTCTGAGCACACCGGACGTTACCAGAGTCTACAGGGAACAACTGAGCGAACGGCTCTTCGGTATGTCTACGTCGAGCACAATATGTGGCTGTATCGCCGCTCAGCCATTCAGGAAGTAGCCGAGAACACCTTAGGCTACCTAGCGTCCCCGACAAGAAACCCGTGGTATGATGGCGAATGTGAGCAGAAAAAGGCAACAACCGGCGAGGCGTACCGAAGGGCGCAGCAGCGAAAAACCAAGATAGCGCGAGAGGAGTACCGAGCCAGAAGAAGGTAGGAGAAAAATTTGCGGCGACTGAAGAAAAGAATCCTCGCCCTTTTACACAACACTAATCGGCAGCTACCAATGCGGCTTCCCGTCCTGCAAATTGACCATGGACTAAATATTCACACTTCGACAAATCCTGAAAGAGGCCGCATACGACAGCATTCATCGCAAAGTATTGTTTGATGTGATGGCCGAATTCGGGATCCCAGGAAAACATATCCTGCGTCGCGCCACACTAATACACGATGCACCGTGCAGTTAGGTTCTAGGACATCTGAACCGTTTGAAACATGCACCGGATTTCGGCAAGGAGATGCGCTGTCGTGCTGTGCTGGAGCAGATAGTGCGACGAGCAGGCATCAACAGGGAAGGCACTATCTTCTACAAGTCTGTCCAGCCGCTAGAATACGCGGCTGATATTGACATCATCGCGTGGTCTCCGCGTGACGTTGTAGAAGCTTTCGAGGAACAGGCGTAACGAGTTGGTCTTAAAGTCAACGAGGATAAGACAAAGTTCATGCTGTCAAGCAAAAACCGATCGGTCGCTTACCTCCATGGACAAAATAAAACGATTGACAGGTTTGATTTCGAGGTGGTTAAGGAGTTTGTCTACTTCGGGGCTAACGTAAACTTCACAAACACATCTCAGTAGAGTTCCGGCATAGAATCGCCCTTGGCAACCGCTGCTACTTCGGTTTGTCCAAACAACTGGGGACAAAACCCCCTCACTCGAAGAACCAAAGTCATGCTTTACAAAGCACTTGCTGTTCGGAGTGGAAAGTTGGACGATAAATAGGACGACAGAGCTGATTTTGGGTTCTATCGAAAGAAAACTTCTGCGCCGGATATTTGATCCTGTCTGTGAGGAAGATGAATGAAGGAGAAGACATAACCGCGAACTCTACGAGCTGTACCAAGGGTTGGATCTAATCCGGAAGGCAAATATCCGTCGACTACACTGGCTCGGCCACATCGTGTGCATGGACACCAACGCTACAGCTGAGAGGGTCTTCGACTCCGAGCCTCCTGGTTCGAGAAGAAAAGGAAGACCGAATCTCTGGTATTAAGACCAAGTAATCGCGGATGTAAGGCAACTTGGTCTTGATAACTGGAAGCAGCGTGCCCAGGACCGTCAAGGATGGAAGGCAGCTATAGCTCAGGCTCAGATCCTCTATGGATTGCCGGCCTGATAAGTAAGTTAAGTAAATAGTTTTAAAATGGCAAAAATACTGCAAAGTCTACATGAGCATGAGCTCGGTTCAACAATTCCCATCCTCGTATTTTCATGCACTCAAGGTCAACGTTAAGTAACTGAAGTCCATGCCCATTTGTAGGGACCATTTCTCCATTTCTCTAAATTGCCTGAATTGAGTATCAACTCTGATTGTTTGAATGAATTAACGCGTATGAGTGCAATGTGTATTCCAGCTGCCCACCCTGAACGGTTGGATAACAATAGTAATTTTAAAAATAATTGCCAATTTAGCCGTTGTCTACTAAACGACCCTTTACTTGTCTAATGTTTCTTAGGCAAACGATGTGTTGATAGCCACGTTGAGGCATTATTAATTAGTATAACCACCTAAGAGAGCAGACGGATACTATGGATGCTTACGTCACCTATACGCTCCATGTGTGAGACATAAAATGCCAGACAGACTGATGAAACGCCCAGCTTAAAGGTATTTCACCTCGATATTGATTGCATCATAAGAACACTGATATTGTCTCTACATGTGAGTCATACGCATTACACCAGCTTTTTAGGAAGGCGGTTAGTTATCTTTTGTTTATTGCGGACTCTAATCTCACTCATAAGGAATGCGAAGAAATCACAAAAACTTGCTAAACAGTTCGCAATTATTTACGAGAAGGTCATAGCACGATCTCCTTTTTCTGGTTTCTATCGGAAACATCTTCTTTGATCTGGAGGCTCCGCAATTGGAAGCCAATTACGTACAAATTAGGACAGATGAACGCATACTTTTCACATATTGTTATGCTGTTTTTAGATGGAAACTTTTCTCTGGACTTAAAACTTGTGCACTGAGCCTAACTACTTTGCAAATGTTTAAGCTGCTCTTCGAATTGTTGTACCGCATAAGTGATATTAGATTGAAGACATACGAGTAAAAACCATTTAAGCTTCTATATGCAAAGTTCAATGAATAAAAAAAACGAAGGTCGTTACTGGGGGACAGCCTTAATTCACCCAATTGGTGCATAGGCGTTAGTTGCAAAGGGTTGACCAAGTGAGATGCAGGGAAGTAAACAACAACTTGACTAATGTTGGTTTCGTTTCCTTTTCTCCTTGTCGGGCGCTACATTTTGGGGTGAACCTGGGCCTCAACCAATATGCCCCATCCAACTAGCCGGTTTTTTGCTAGCCATTTCCGTTGGCGCCACCGTCCCCTTCCACCTGTTTGCGCCATCTTAGGTGCGGCCGTTCTCTGTTTCTTCATCCCTCGGGGTTGGATTCAAAGACTCTTCGGGCTGGAGCTGTGGTGTCCATTCGCTCTATATGACCTAGCTATCTAGCCTAGCCTAGCGTTGAATCCGTAGACGCCTGACTAGACTCATGTCGCTGAACAGCGCGTAAAGCTCGAGGTTGAGTCTTTTCCTCCATCCCCCGTTTGCCTTTATAGGACCGAAAATTTTTCTCCCGAACCGACCAAGGACTTCCTCGTCCGCTTTTAATAGCGTTCATGCTTCTGCGTCGTACAGCTCTGTCGTTCGGGAGAGGGTTCTACTACTCAATTGCCTCCTGAGCCCAAAGATACAGCGATTGGCAAGAGACGATGTCCTTAACTACCTCAAACTTATTTCTGCCAATACAATCGTTCTGGCCAAGACGTCGGTGGTGAGAGTTTTTTTTTTGATGACTGCATATATGTGCTTAGTTTTGCCCTGGTTTACTGAGAGCCTAATTTTTGCCGCCTCCGCTTCAATACTCGTAAATGCCTTGTTGTGTTCTTCCGAATATGTCAATGTCATCCGCACATGCGAGGAGTTGTGCGGATTTGAAATAAATTGTGCCTCTTGTGTTGGCCAGTGCTTTTTGCACAATCACGTTGAAGAAATCACACGACAGTGCATAGCCCTCCCTAAATCGGTCAGATCTTCACCGATTCGGACGGAACAGCGAGCTTTCTCTAAAAGTCATCCTGCATAGTCTGACGAGTTTAGCAGGGATGTCAAAGGTAGACATGACGTATAGTTTGTCTCTAATTACGCTGTCGTATGCGGCTCTGAAGTCGACAAATAGGTGGTGAGTGTCGACTTGAAATTCATTGGTTTTTTCCATGATCTGCCGCAATGTGAAGATTTGGTCGATGGTAGACTTCCCTGGCCTGAATCCGCACTGATAAGGACATATCAACTTATTTACAAAAGGCTTCAGGCGTTCACACAAAACGGCAGAGAAGATTTTGTAGGCGATGTTAAGGGGATTCATTCCTCTGCAGTTGGCGCAGTCAAAGGGGTATCCTTTCTTGTCGATCGGACAAACGATGCTAAGATTTTATTCTTCGGACATGTTTTCCTCTAACCATATCTTAAAGATGAGCTGGTGCATGCTCTTAACCATGTCCTCTCCAGCTGCTTTGAAGAATTCGACATGGCGATCTCAACTTCGTTGAGGTCAGGGGGACGGAATTTTCTGCGACCTTCGTCGTTAAGAAATGGATCATTCTGCCTGACAGCGGTATATTGACTAACATTGCTGTTATATAGTCTGCAGAAGTGGTTTTTCCATATACTCAGCATCGACTGCGATTTTACTACTAGGTGTCCGTTCTCATCTCTACAGGCTTCCGCTCTGGCTTTATAACCTTGGCATATTCGACCCAAAGGGGTGGACTATGCGAACATAGATCAGGTAGACCCCTCTGTAAGGTTGTTGGGGGCAGCAAACGAGAGAGGGCGGGAGTCTGAGCCGCCACCAGGGCTCAGCTCCTTTTTTGGGATGGCGGCGCCCACAGTTCGAGCGAAAATAACTACTTGGTGGAAACCTTATTTTGGGCTACTACAACTTATTTGGAGCTCAGGTCTATATGCCCTTTGTTCTTTGGGTAAATACGAACCTGGTCCTCCAGGTTGGAGGCTGCGCTTAGGGTTAACATCCCTATCGCGTAAAACAAATACCTGTTCAGAGACAACATACAGCCTCGGATACGAACGGATTACATACTGCCGACGCTCGCAAACGTCTAAAAGGAAACGAATTCCGGATCTGCACCTGGAACGTTAGGTCCCTCAACAGACCAGGCGCAGCCGGACAACTGGTCAACTCTTTGGACTGCTATAAGGCAGACCTTACCGCGCGGAAAAAAGCGGATGAAAAGCTGTGATATATACTACGGAAACTGCTACAGAGAAAATAAACAACGCTTATTTGTACGCGGATTTGTTATTCGAGGCAGACTCGGACAAAAAGTCTTAAGCTTCCAACATGTAAGCGAACGCCTCATAACTATCCGCATCAAGGCCAAACTCGGCAATATAAGCTTAATATGTGTCCAAGCCCCCACAGAGGAGAAAGATGACCGACATAAAGACGAATTCTATGATCTCCAAGGCAGAACATATGCCCAATATCCCAGCTATGACACCAAAATCGTTCTAGGAGATTTCAATGCGAAGCTGGGTAAGGAAGCTATCTTTGAACGAGTCATAGGAAAGCATAGCCTGCACAACACCACGTCAGAAAACGGACTAAGGCTAGTGGACTTTATGGCGGGACATAATCTCGTGAAATCAAATACACGATTCCCACAACATCCATAAGGGGACCTGGCGGTCTTTCGATCAATCGACAATCAATCAAATTGATCATATTGCGATCGACGGCAGACACTCCCCCAGCATCCTAGATGTCCGAACCTTACGAGGAGCCAACATCGACTCGGATCATTAGGAATGCGAATGCAATGCGAATTTCGCGGAATCAACGGAGTCGAGTAAGAACACCAAAATTTAACGTCGGAAAGCTGCAGTCGCAGGAGACCGCCAGGACCTTCGCCGATAAAGTCCCCCTTAAGCTCTCTCAAGTCCCGATGTAATCTTTACAAACCATAGAACAGCAATGGACTCGTTGTCAGAACGCCATCAGAGAGGCCGCCTCAGATGTACTCGGTTTCAAGCCACCACCTTCCAGAAACCCCTGGTTTGATGACGAATGCAGACAGGCCCATTAGAGAAACAGAATGCATACATGGCTACACTGCATCGAGGGACGAGAGCTGCTCGCGAGCTCTATGAACCGAAAAGGAGAGGAAATGGAGAGATGTTATTGCAGGAACGACGTCTGAAAATTTTACCAAAAAGTAAAACGAACATGCCAAGGCTAAAAAGCCAGAGCAGACGCATGCAGGAATGAGCACGGACAACTAGTAGTGGAGTCACAGTCGATGTTGAGATTGCGGAGGGACTACTTCTGCAGACTGTATAACGGCGATGATAGCCAAAATGCCGCCGTCAGGCAGAACGAACCATTCACAATGGACGAAGACGAGAGAGAATCCCGTCCACCCGACCTAGACGATGTTAAGCTAGCGATATCGAAACTTAAGTCTTATAAAGCTGCTGGAGCAGACGGACTTCCCACGGAACTGTTTAAAGCAGCTGGCGATGAGCTGGTTAGAAACGTGCACCAACTCATCTGCAAGATATGGTCGGAGGAATGCATGCACGACGAATGGAATCTCAGCATCGTTTGCCCAGTCCCTAAGAAATAACACCCCCCAATGTGTTTTAAATATTAATAAGTGTGTCGCTGCAACACACTTAAGGTGTCATTAGAGTTTTTATTTATGATACGCAATAGAACGTGTTATAGTTTTAAGATGAAAAAATGTCTCAATTTGACGGATCAAACGTGTTAGGAGACACACTTAATCTTAAAGTGTGTCGAATAACCCACTTGTTGTGTGTTGTTTATGTGGGTAGATTTGCAGCCTCCCCAGAATGGGAAGAATACACATAGGCCAGAGAAACCCGTTGTGTTGCTACGACGGGGGTTTATCCCCTATTCATGGAACGAGTTAGTGCTTCTTAAAAAATTAAGAAGGTCAGGTATCCTTACTTGCTGAACATCTGTGAGGTCGTTAAGGAAGTAATATCCTAGGTAGCGTTTCCTGATTGCGCACAAGGCCGGACAGGCGCAGAGTAGGTGGTGAATGCATTCGACCTTCTACTCGTCTAGGCAGCTTCTGCAGAAATAATTCGAAACTTACACTAGTTATTCCGCACGACTGCCAACGAGACAGTGACCGGTGATGACACCAATGATTTGGTGGATGTCAGTTCTTTTTAGGGAGATTATTCTCCTAGTCCGTTAGGGGCTGGCCGTGGTACAGTGGTTAACATCATCGACCGCCAAGCGGAAGGTCCATAGTTCAAAATGGTTTCATAGCCAAGAAAAAGTAATTCCTATACGGACAAAAAGTATGCAACACAGAGGTGAATGGGAAGTGACCAGACGTACTGCTGCAGGCGTAACACTCACAGTATATGGTCAATTGAAAATTCATCCTCTGTGTATGCAATACTAAAGTGCTCGGACGAATTACTACGGACTATTACCAACGCGGAATTTGGTCGGCTCTCGTCCTATCTAGGACAACCACCCCTGAGAGTAGTGAACGAACATCAACGACCCAAACTACTGCACTCCGTTCAGGTTGTGTGTGTATCACATCACTCTTGAACCTGCGCGAGTCTCTAAAAAAAAAAAAAAAAAAAACGATCGAGCCGTGGCCAGATCTGGCTGGTGATGAGGCGGGTATGCCCGTGGGCCCATCGCAGGTTCGTCTCAGCCCTGGCGAGATTTAAGAGTTTGAGTCCAATGGTTGCAAGAGGTATTCCCTCGCATGCCATGTCTGCTTGTTGCGTCGTCCCATGTCTGGGACCGAGTTTGTCGGCCCTTTCGTTGCCTAAGATATCGCTGTGTCCTGGTACCCATAGTAGTTGTATGTAAAACTGTTCAGCCATCTCGTTGAGAGATAGGCGACAGTCGAGGCATATTTTTCAGGTGTACACATAGGACTTAAGCGACTTCAAGACTGATTGACTGTTCCAAGACAGATCCTCCTTTATTGCCAACAAGACGATGCAGTAATCTAGTAGTTTTATAGCTTGGCTCAGGTTTAGTTGTTTGCGGAATACTCCACTATCCACCCCGTCTTTGGTTTTTGACCCGACAGTGTAGAAATCCACACAGCTTCTGCGAGGTTGCGTTTGGCGGGTCCAGTTCCGTCTGTGCGGGTTTTCTGCCATGGTTATCCTGTTGTTCAGGTTTTTAGTCTTATTGCTGTATATGTGGCTATTTGCTTGCAAAACATATCGAGTGGTGTAAGGTGAAGTATCATGTTGAGCGCTGCCATTGAGGTGGACCTTAAAGCCCCGGGGATGCACATACATGCTAGCTTTTGTACCTTTGTTGTTTATGGTATGTATGTTGTTGTGTCCAGTGCAGTCCACCAGACTATCACTCCATACATTAGTATAGGTCTAACGAGTGTAATGTAGAGACATAGGGTGAGCTTGGGGATGAATCCCCATATTTTCCCTTAGGCTTTCTTGCAGGTGTAGAGAGCTATAGTTGCTTTTTAAGCTCTCTCGGTTGTGTTGTTCTTCCAGGTTAGTTTCCTGTCTAGTACAATGCCAAGGTATTTGGCACTGGAGGAATAGGTTAATCTGGTGCCAAGTAAAGTGACTGGGCAGTTTTCCGGAATTTTGTGCTTTCTGGTGAATAGCACAAGCTCCGTCTTCTGGGGATATACCCTAAGCCCATTGCTTTGTGCCTATTTGCATAGTATGGAGAATGCTGTTTCATTTATGCGGTCATTCCGCAGGTAGGTATTTGCCCGAGATGGTAATGGCAATGTCATCAGCGTAGATAATAACGTCGAGGATTTCTTTCTCCATTTCGGTCAGTAGTTCATTTGCGACTACATTCCAGAGAAGGGGTTAGAGGACCCCCCTTGTAGGGTTCCCCTGGTAACCGCTCAACTGGCTGATTGGCTTCCCCATTTAGAGTGGATGTGTGTGTGTTGTTTAACATACTAGCATTTGTAGTGCAAGATATTTATTTTTTAATAACGCAGAAGCATGAACAGTCGCAGTCTGGCAATCTCGAAGAGAAATAACAAGCTCCACTTGAATGAAAAAGTGTTTTCGATTTTAAGCCCGAAATTTAGCACAAGGAAGGAGGACCAAAGCTTGCAAAAGTCTTGTGACGCAGTTTACTTCTCTGATGTGAATTTTTTGAATACACAGTAGATTTAATAGCTATTAGAGCTGAATTCAGGATCTACTACGACTCTACAAATCAATCAAGCTAAGTCGCTTAAGTAGATTTCATGTGCCTCAAGCGCTAACAAGGTATACATAAATGTCAATAACGACGTTCCAGCTTTATATACCACCTCGATTCCATAATTAGCATTATTGTCTTATTAGAAAGAAAAAATATAGAAAACCATCAGCTATAATAACTCAACTCATTTCGACTAACTTTCATGACGAGCGTCTCAGAATGCAGTCTTTACAACTAAAGGAGACCTTTGTCCGTAACCGCGTAGGCAAACGAAGAAAAAGAAAAAAACTTCCCGATCGTGACGATACGCTTATTAGCATGGAATTATAGCCAAATTTGCATATATCCACTTGCTATCTGGCGAGATACTAAAAAGCCATAAAAAGAAATTTTTTCAAATCGCACTTTAGCACACACAAAAATAAATAGGAATTAAACACACAAATGTGTGTGTCAAGCGGCAATAACACACTTTTTCAAAAAGTCGACGAATGAATATGAATGCACACAACTTATAATCTTGAATTTATGATATGCCTTGACCTCCCTTAAGCTTCATATACTTTCCATATTCACGTAGGAATAGAATGGCTTTCAAAACCGGTCTCTGGAAAGCCATTCCAAAAAAACCAATTGATTTTTCGCGAGAAAACACTATTAGGAAAAACTATGTTACACAGTTGTCGTTACTTACAAATTGTTCGCGCTTTCGCATCAACAAACACTCGTGTACGGTTGGTGACACGGACAAGTGATTGGCGTTGGATTGCGTCGCTTGATGGTGAATCAGCCGTGAGTGCCAGTTAATGCCGAGAGAGTTCTCAAAACCGTGTTGGTTATTTCGATTCCTCTCGAAGACGTCGTCCTTTTGTGTGTAGCGACTGGGTGAATAAGACAGGTCCTTCTTTCGATACACAGGCGACGAGTGAAGCGATCGCGATTTTCTTTGATACGGCGTCACTTCCGAAAGTGGAACGTGTTCGATGAGTATTTCCGGTGGCGGGGTTTTTGTGTATTGATTTCTCGAAAGTATCGAAAGTTTTGAGGATGGTGGCGACGGATCCACCAGCGAATACCGACGAAACATTTTTATTAAATTTTTTCTTGACTAGTTTGCTCGGAAAAATTGTTCACAGAAAGCTACAATAGAAACTATGGGGAATACAAAAGAGCGACATAGAATGGACTGCGAACAACACGTCTAATCATCAGCGAAATTCAAATTAAACTGGTTGGAGAGCGCGACCAAGCGTACGAGTATGAATGAAAGCGACGATTCGATTCGAATAGAGTTTCGCTGGGTTTTCTCGCTTCGTCAAGATAAAGAAAATACTCGTTCGATGGTGTGGTGACATGACGAATATGAGTACGAGAACCAACTAGATGACGCGAAAGCGACGCATGGAAGCCATACGGTCTGTGGTCACTGGACAATGGGCTAGAGTTGTTGTGCAACTAGTTTCGTTTCCATCGAAGGGGACGGTTCATTGCACTTCTGTGAGTAATAGTACAAAGCTACAACATCAAATAGGACAATTGTTGAAAAGACGACGTATCGCTAGTACTAGGTACTAGTACATAATGTTTTGAATACCTTGAATGTGGCTTGGGTTTTAGTGTTCACACTATTTGGATAGTGAGTGGAACATGTATTTGAAATGTTAAACTGAAAGGTTAAGGCTTATTTGCATAAGCTAATGGCTTTGTATAATTATTTACCGGCAAAGCGGCTGTTTTGTTGAATAAATTTCGACAATGGCGGGGTCTAAGCTGCTCGTCTCACCTTGCTTTGTGGGATAATTACTAAAATTTGCTAAAAAATAAAACCGTACGAATCAATGAACCTTGGACCAGTTGTCTATCTGGATTTTAGTTTTTTTTTTTTTTGCTCTCAGACGCAATTAGTGGTCCATTGTATTCCAGACAGACGCCTTGCGTTAATATACTTTCCCCGTTTACCGGGCGTGCACGCCACCGTGCACGAGCAAAGACGGGACAGTCACAGAGGAAATGCTCTGCAGTGTCATCCTCCTCGCAACATGCAGCATAGGTAGGCGTCTCACTGATGCCAAGCACGCAGAGATGCTTAGCAAAAGTGTAATGGCCCCTAATGACTCCCACAGGTCTTCTGCAGTCGATTCTCCTTAAAGACAGAAGCAATGCTGCAGATTTCTTGCAGACATCAGGCCATACGCGTTTAGTCATCCGGCAACCTGGATGATCCCTGCATCTACGGTTGTATTAAACACCTAACCGTTATTGTAGGAATTTATCATGGACACAGGTAGGCGTCTCACTGATGCCAAGCACGCAAAGATACTTAGCAAAAGTGCAATGGCCCGTAATGACAAGTCTTCTGAGGTCGATTCTCCTTAAAGAGGAGGAATGCTGTGGATTTCTTGCAGACATCAGGACATACGCGCCTAGTCATCCTGAAACCTGGATGATCCCTCCAACGTTAATGTAGGAATTTACTATGGACTCGGTAGACCTCGAGTGGGTTCACGTCCTGACAAACTCTCCTCTGAACCCATATTGGCGAGTTCATCATAGATCTCATTTCACAACAGCAGCGACCCCCGGAGCCATCCGTGAAAATGCGAAGACTATCCTTTCCATGTACAGTACCCAGCTAGAGGCAATCCTGACGGCCATGGAAACTCGACTGTGAAATCATAGCGCAGTAAGATGACGGGTGTCAATGCGTCAGAAGGCATGTCCATGAGACAGGGGTCGCAGGACAATTCTTGGGCAAACACACCGTTATTCCTATGCGAGTTGTATCAAAAGCCATTTCTCTTCAGACGAGACACGGCTTGCAGAGCACACCCTCACCTAAATATATTAAGAAGGTTCATCACAGCACCTAGAGCAGCGCCCGGCGACCTGGGGAAAGTCCTCGTGCAGCTAAGACAGACCGATCTTTGGAGTTTGGTGAAAGAGGCTACGACATGTTTGCGTTTTAGCCTGTTCCGCCATACAACCGATGCATATGAGATTATAGGTCTTATCATTACCGTGTAGATCCAAAGAACCTTTTTCGGCGATAAACCCCATGTTTTGCTAAGAGCTCCTTTGCATTTCCAGAAAGCTGACAGCGCTTTGGTGGTCTTTGACTCCACAGGCTTTGACCAAAGAAGCTTGCGGTCTAAGATAACTCCTAGATCCTTAGCTTCCTTGGATACTTGGGATGGAAGTGCCTTTTAGTAGGTACCGGCTGAGTCATGTCAGTATTTTTCCTCCTTCTCGTGAAGACAACGACATCGGTCTTAAGAGGATTGACCGACAGCCCATTTCTGATACACCAATCATCGATCACATTTAGCGCCGCCTGTACTTTGAGACGGACAGTCGCTTAGCATGAGCCGATACAAAGAACGGCGACATCATTCCCATAGGCCTTGGCATAGATTCCAGGGGTATTGAGAGCATCACGCAGAGAGCGGATCACCATGCACCATAACAGCAGGGACAGGACGCCACTTTGCGGACAGACACTGATTACGCCGGATTTGACACACTGGTCGAGGCCTGCATCAGCGGTCAATGTCCTGTGCACTGGCATTGTTTTGATCCACAAGACCAGTACTTCATCTACGCCATGATGTATGCTGTCGAAAGTTGCGTTATCAAAAGCTCCCTCAATGCCGATGAAAATGCCCAGAGCGTACTCTTTCCTTTCAAGCGCGCATTCAATTCTCCCAACTACGTTCTGAAGCCCAGTCTCAAGATTTACCGCGCTGATCAGTATGTTGCATCTCCGAAAGACAACGCATTCGAAGGGCAACTTTGCGCACGTGCATCTTCAGCAGTCTTCGTAGTCTATCTGGATAATCAGGGCTAGACTCAAACTTCTCTTGCTTGATTATACCTAGTCCTGCCCTGAGTTCTGTTGCATTATTTCCAGCGCTTATCGTTCAAAACTTCTTGCGGAAATAGAATTAAAAGATTACTAGTCAGCTTGGTTTCAATTTGCAAACTATTAACATGGAGTGGGACGTTAAAGAGAATCGAGTCGCGGTAATAGCGTTGCATAAGTGCGGAAAGAGTGCTGGCCAATTTCCGAGTTGCTGAAACCACTCGGAATATCAATAATATGCCTTTAACGGGCTATTGCTCGCTTCGGCGAATTGTCTGGAGTAGTAAACAGGCCAAGAAGTGGTTGCCCTCGCGTCATCCGTACAAGTGCGGCAGTAAAGGCAGTGCGTGAAGGAATTCGGAGAATTCCACATAAGAAGAACAAGATCATGTCTAAGGAATTAGATATATTAACCACATCCATGTCTAGGCTGATTCGGGATGATGTGCATATGAAAGCCTATGGTCGGTCCACGGATCATCTGCTAACTCCTCAACTAAAAAAAATTAGGCTGGAAAGATGCAGGTAAGTTCTGCAGTGACATGTGGACAATGGCCATGAAAACAATCTGTTTCCGGTTGAGAAAATGTTTACTGTCGAAGAGGTTTTCAACAAACGGAGTGACAAAACGTATGCCCCTTATTTTCAAGGATGATGTTGAAAAAAATTACATAGCAGTGCGTCGCCCTGTCTGAAACCTTTTTTAACATCGAAGGTATCGATTAACTCCTTACCGATCTAAATGGAACAGCGAGAATTCTCCATTGTCATCTTGCACAACCTAATGAGTTTGGCAGGGATTTCAAAACATAATATGTCTCTATACCTATATAGCTCGTTCTTATTGACACTGTCATATGCGGTCTTCAAATTGACCAAAAGGTGGCGTGTGTCGACCTGAAATGAATGGGTCTCCTCCAAGATCTGCCGAAGTGTGAATATTTGGTCACATATTTGGCAAAGGACTAACAAAGACCTCGTAAAGTAGCATCAATCCGACGGATGCTGGGAGATGAGCTACCGCAAACGAACCCCTACCAGAACTGTTAGTAAGTCCCATCCCCACCTCCTTGGGATGCGAATGGCGAGTTTCCTGTGCCAAAAAACAGGTTCAGTCGGTTGAGTTACGACCTAGTAGGCCGTAATCGTAAAACATTTTAAAAACTCAGAGACAACCAAAAGCCTTGGTCAATGATTTTTAAATGACAATAAAAAAAAGGGACACCGTAAAAAACAGTTCAAAAACCCTATTACTTACTTACTTACTTAGGTGTCGCTACAGTCCGTGGTGAACCTGGGCCTCAACCAACAAGCGTCTCCAGCTGGCACGGTCTTTGGCCAGCTGTTTCCAGCGCCGCACGCCCAGTTGTTTAAGGTCCCCTTCCATCTGCGTGCGGCACCGTTGATGCGGCCGTCCTCTGCCGCGCCTTCCTTCCGGGGTGGATTCAAAGACACTTCGGGTCGGAGCTGTATTTTCCATGCGCTCTATATGGCCTAGCCACCTTAGACGCTGTATCCGTAGACGTCGTACCAGGCCGATGTCGCTGTACAACCCGTACAGTTCTTCGTTATATCTCCTCCTCCATACACCGTTTGAACAAATGGGACCGTAGATAGTGCGCAGAATTTTCCTCTCGAAACGACCAAGGGCACCTTCATCCGCTTTTGTTAAGGTCCAAGCCTCTGCGCCGTAAAGGACGACTGGGATGATTAAGGTCTTAGTGTCACCTTGGTTTTCCGAGAGAGGGCTCTACTTCTCAATTGCCTCTTGAGCCCAAAGAAACAGCGGTTGGCAAAAGTGATTCTGCGTTTTATCTCAGCGCTGGTGTTGTTGTCGCTGGTCATCAGTTCACCACTTCACCACTTCAAAGTTACCACACTGATAAGAGCCGATCGGGTTATCCACAAACGGTTTCAGGCGTTCACACAATACGGCAGAGAAGATCTTATATGCAATGTTAAGGGGACTTATTCCCCTATAGTTGGCGCAGTTTTAGGGGTCTCCTTTCTTATGGACCGGGCAAACGATGCTGAGATTCCATTCGTCGGGCATGCTTTCCTCCGACCATGCCTTGCAAATGAGATGGTGCATGCACCTTACCAGCTCATCTCCAGCCGCCTTAAAAAGCACAGCAGACAGGCCGTCTGCGCCCGCGGCTTTATTAGACTTAAGTCTTGATATCGCTATTTTGACTTCGTCTAGCTCGGGTGGACTCAATTCTGTTACATTCAAAAACCCTCCAGTGTTTGTAAATACAGAGTTCTTACTAAGACATACCAAACCGATTTTTTAGGGCAGAAGTGCATATGAAGTATCTGCTTACGATTGGTGTATGATATGACTAATCAATAAACAATATTAAAAAAAAAAAAAAAACAAATGCGTCCGCAAACGACAACTACGGGTCACAGTGGCAGACACGTGTCTCACCTACACGTAGTGCTGGTTCCTTACATCCAAAAATATTTCGACTTAATTGACACAGGCAGCGGTTCCAGTCGAGTAACGATTAGGTATTGAACTAGTTGAGTCATCGCCACATATCCGACATCAACCGGCACAAAAACACGCTTCCGATTCTATTAAAGGCCACACAAATGAAATGCCATACGTCGGTCGGGAAACTTTGACATTCTACCAACTTATGGTAAAATGGTAAATTTGAGATCCAGATTTTATCCTTCATTGATATACATATGTATAAATTAAGACACCGGTGACGCCAAGTTGGTGTTACTACGCTTTGTTCCTTTGAAATAAGGAAAAGTAAATCACTGTTGAGGACGCCGTGGCGCAATGGTTAGTGAGTTGGACTCTGACGCACGATGAGCGAGTTCGCATCCCGATAACACCGACGTCATCGAATGTTTATTTCGCGGCGTTCCTCCTTGGCGGGGTACTGGCAAAACCCCCCGTGGTATACTTGCCGTGAAAAAGCTTCTCCACTCACGCCGTTCGGAATCGGCATTGAAACTGTAGGTCCCTTTCACCTATATGAAAAATAAATCACACACAACATGGGTGATTGAGAGAAGCTTGGCTCTGGTCCTTCATGGGCTGTAACGCCATCAAAGAAGAAGAAGAAATCACTGTTGCCACCGTTACTCTAATCGTATGAACCAGAGAAAGCTTCCTCACCCATCAATCCACATAGTCCAAATATAAAGAAAAAATAAAAAACCAAAGCTGATGATATGTAGATGGAAAGTTAAATTGTCTATCTGATGAATCACTATTTCTCGACTATCGGGGGAAAGTAAACAAAGCAAACCAAAAATGTATCTAGTATCTAGGGAGTGAAACTTGAAGAAAGCTCCAGCTAGTCGATAAAAGGTGCTTGACTATGTCGTTAAAAGCAAATACTCGCACCTTAAAAAGTTTAATAAGCTTTGGTGCCAAGCAAGTTTAGTGAGCTTCATTGGAAATTCGATCGAGTGGGGTGGACAGGCACAGAACTTTGGGAAAGCCTTCCAGCGAAAGGTAAACAAATCGATGTTGTCACTGGTCAGTGATGTGTGATATTTTGTTTTTCTGTTAATTGCTTTTACGTATGGGAGCGAGGGTGAGCAAGTGGCGAGCGTCCTTGGTGACGATCTGGTTTTTTTGTTTTGATTGAAAGTACTCGTAGGCGTGGAGGGCTAGTTAAAAGTTAGAAGTGGTAAAAGATGTAGATGTCATGCGTGGGCGTACCAATTCACAAGTTTTTTTTTCTAAGGAACGACATACAATACAAGTAATCCCGACACCTTTTTTTTTTCTTTTCTTGAAGGCTTCTGCTATCCGCTGGAGCACTCAGACGCAAGCACTGGTCCATTGTACTCCTGACAAACACCTTACATTACTGTATTAACCCCGTTTTCCGGAGAAAAATTTGAAGGAGCTTCAGTGATGTAGAGCTAAGGGATGGAGGGATGGACAGTCCCTCCATCTACGGTTGTGTGTATTAAATACACAATCGTTAATGTAGGAATTTACCGTGGACGCAGGCAGACCTAGAGCGTGTTCAGGTCCTTAGAAGCTCTCTTATGAACCCATTCTGGCGAGTTCATCAGAGATCTCATTCCCTGGAATCCCAGAGTGGCCTGAATTTAGTCTGCCGACTTTGTTCAGGAAGAACTTGAGTTCAAGCACTAAGATGGAGCTAGTTAAGGGGTTACACACAGCTTTAGTGCAGCTTGGCTGCACACATATGCTTCCCCCCTTCCCCATCTGCTTCAGAACGTAGTGCATGGTCATTAGGATTGCGTATATCTCTGATTAGAATACACACGCATATTTTCCTAAGGAGAAGTGCAGTCGAATGTTTCGCGCTCAAAGAAGACCCCAGCACCGGACCCCCGCCCAGACCTGGAGCCATCCGTGAAAATGCGAAGATTATCCTTTCCAGGTTCAGTATCCAGCCGTAGCCAATCCTGACGCCATGGAAATTCGACTGTGAATTTACGGCGCAGTAGAAAAACGGGCGTCAGTGCGTCAGAAGGCATGTCCATGAGACAGGGGTCGCAGGACAATTCTGGCGCAAGCACGCCGTTATTCCTATGCGAGCTATACCAAAAGCCATTTCTCTTCAGGCGAGACATGGCTTTCAGAGCACACCCTCTGATAAATATATCAAGAGGTGGAAGGCTCATCATAGCATCTAGAGCAGCGTCCGCCGTGCTGGGAAAGGCCTCCGTGCAGCTGAGACAAACCGTTCCTTAGAGTTTGGTGAAAGAGGCCACGACGTGTTTGCGTTTTAGTCTGTTCCACCAGACAACCGATGCATATGAGATTATAGGTCTTATTATTGCCGTGTAGATCCAGAGGACCTTTGCCGGTGATAAACCCCATGTTCCTTCTCTGCTCCTCTGGATTGCCAGAAAGCTGACAACGCTTTGGTGGTTTTTGACTCAACATGCTTTGACCAGAGAAGCTTGCTATCTAAGATGACTCCTAGATACTTAGCCTCATTGGACATCGGGATGGAAGTGCCATTTAGTACCAGCTGAGTCATGTCAGTATTTTTCCTCCTTCTCGTAAATAGAACGACATCGGTCTTAAGAGGATTGACTGACAGCCCATTTCTATTACACCAACCATCGATCACATTTAGCGCCGCCTGTGCTTTGAGATGGACAGTCGCTAAACATGAGCCGACAGAAAGAATGGCGACATCATCCGCATAGACCTGGGCATAGATTCCAGAGGCATTGAGAGCATCAAGCAGAGAATCGACCACCATGCACAATAACAGCAGAGATAGGACGCCACCTTGCGGGCAGCCCCTGTTTACGCCGGATTTTACATACTGGTCGAGGCCTGCATCAGCGGTCAATATCCTATGCATGAGCATTACCTTTTTCCATAGGACCATTGCTTCATCTACGCCATGATGTCTGGCAGCGTTGCACATGCTGACAAAAGTTGCGTTATCAAAAGCACCCTCAATGTCGATGAAAATGCCCAGCGCGTACTCTTTCCTTTCAAGCGCGCATTCAATTCTCCCAAATAGGTTCTGAAGCGCAGTCTCGCAAGATTTTCCGCGCTGGTGAGCATGTTGCATCTCCGAAAGAGGGTGCATTCGAAGGGCAACTTTGCGCACGTGCAACTCTACCAATCTCTCCATGCTTTTCAGCAGGAAGGATGTTAGACTAATTGGTCTGAAGCTCTTGGCAAGTGAGTAGTCCTCTTTTCCTATTCTGGGAATGAAGACCACTTTCACTGTGCGCCAAGGAATGGGTATATGAGCAAGTGCTAGACTAGCAGTGAAAATTCTTTTCAGAGTAGGAAGCAGCTGCCTTATACCTTTTTGCAGCATAAAAGGATATATCCCGTCGGTGCCTGGCAACTTGAAGCCATCGAAGGATGGCAAATTCAATGGCTTCAGTCGTAACCATGCGCGACGCAATATACCAGCTACGCCGAATTGTTTTCATCGTTTTAGTTTCCCTTGAAGGAGTGTGCAACGAGCCGATGTTGATCTGATTTCCCGGGAAATGAGTCCCAAACAGTAAACTAAGAGTTTCCGCTTTAGACTCAGTAAAGGTACCATCAGATATTCATCCCGACACATAATCTTCTTAAATTATAGAATTATGCATTTATCGCTGTACCGAAGCTTAGCAAGTACTTACTTACTTAGCGGGCGTCACAGTTTTAGGTGAACCTGGGCCTCAACCAACATGCCTCTCCACCTAGCACGATCTTTCGCTAGTCTTTTCCAGTGCCGCACGCCCAGTTGGTTGAGGTCCCTTTCCACCTGTGCGCGTCACCTTACGTACGGCCGTCCTCTATTTCTTCGTTCCTGGAGGTTGGATTCAAAGACTCTACGGGCTGGAGCTGTAGTGTCCATTCGCTCTACATGGCCTAGCCATTTTAAGCGTTGGACCGTAGACGCTTGACTAGACTCATGTCGCTGTACAACCCGTACAGTTCGTGGTTGAATCTTCTCCTCCAACCCAATGACAGCAGATGCTTAGTCTTGCTCTCATTAACTGCCAAAGCAATTTTAGCCGCCTCTGTCTCAGTACCCGCAAACGCCTCATTGACATCTCGCTGTGATCTACCTTTTATGTCAATGTCGTCGGAGTATGCAAGCAGTTGCAAGGATTTGAAACAGATTGCGCCTCTTGTATTGGCCTGTGATTTTCGCACAATTATTTCTAATACGATGTTGAAGAAATCACACGACAGCGCATCGCCCTAGAGAAGACTTAAATCCGATGGAGCAGCGAGTATTCTCCAAAGTCATCCTGTATAGTCTGACGAGCTTAGCAGGGATATCAAAGGTGGACATGGCGTTGTATAGCTCGTCTCTAATTACGCTGTCGTGTGCGGCCTTGAAGTCAACGAATAGATGGTGGGTCTCGGCTTGAAATTCATTGGTTTTCTCCAGGATCTGCCGCCAGTGTGAAGATTTGGTTGATGGTGGACTTCCCTGGCCTGAAGCCACACTGATAGAACCTATCAGCTTATTTAGGAACGGCTTTAAGCGTTCACACAAATCGGCAGCGAAGATCTTGTATGCGACATTAAGGAGACTCATACCTCTGTAGTTGGCGCAGTCAAAGGGGTATCCTTTTTTGTGGATCTAGCAACAAATGCTGACACTCCATTCCTCGGGCATGCTTTCCTCTAACCATATCTTACAGATGCTCCTAACCAGCTCACCCCCAGCAGATGCTTTGAAGAGCCCAGCAGACAGTCCATCTGCGCCAGCACCTTTATTAGACTTGAGTTTCGACATAGCAATCTCAACTTCATCGAGGTGTGAGGGACGGCATTCTCTGCGATCTTTGTCATTAAGAAATGGATCCTTCTGCCTGTCAGCGGTATATTGACTAACATCGCTGTTATACAGTCTGCAGAAGTGGTTTTCCAATTTCTCAGACTCTTCTACCAGGTGTTTGTTCTCATCCCAACAGGCCTCCGTTCTAGCTTTCGCATTATCTGTTGATAAAACTTTGGGACGTCATGCCTGCAGTAACACCTCTCCATGTCCTCAATCGCGTGCTTCTTGTGCCCTTTCTTTTTGCTCCTGAGAAGCTTATGCACCTCCCTTCGTTTTAATTCGTAGAGCTCTAGTTTTTGCATGCAGCGAAGCTTTATATGCCTCCTGCTTTTCTGCATGAATCCTTCTACACTCGTCATCGAACCAGGTGTTTCGCCATGGTGGAACTTTAAAGCTCAGCACTTCCGTTGCTGTGCTCTTCAGGGCTTGTTTGCACGGGCTTTATTGTTGCTATACTGACTAAGTAGAGGATTGAGTTGTATCGAATGGATTAAGGGAGACGCGGTTGGCAAAGGCACTGGCGATCTCCGGCGATAGTAGCTTTCTGACGTCATACCTTGGTATTCTAACTCTATTCCGCTGTGTTCGTATGTGTATCTTGGCTACTACAAGATAGTTGTTCGATGTTCGCTCCTCGGAAAGTACGAGCATAAAGAATAGTGGAGGAGTGTCTGACGTCAATCGCGATGTGATCAATCTAGTTGGTGGCTGATTGATCTGGCGACCGCCAGGTGCCTTTGTGTATATCGAGGTGCGGAATGCGTGTGCTAGCTAAAAGAAGACTTAGTCCCGTGGCGTGTTTGCCGAGGACCTGTTCAAAGAAGATTTTTTTACCCAGCTTAGCGTTAAAATTTCCTAATATAACGTTGGTATCATAGCTGGGGCATTTGGCATATGTTATATCTAGGCGATCAAAGAAATCATCTTTGATGAAGCCATCCTTGTCTTCCGTGGGGGTATGGAAACATATGAGGCTGAGGTTACAAAATTTTGCCTTGATGCGGATTGTTATGAGGCGTTCACTCACATGCTGAAAGCCTAGGGCTATATGCCTTAGTCTATATAGGGACGAAACGTTCCAAGCACAGAACCGAAGGTCCATGTTTGTTTTTTGTTTTATTTAAAGGTTCTTCAACTTAAGTTCGTTTGTTTATCCGACGCTGTTTTTTGTATCTGAGCAATCAGCGGTTTTACGGTTATGATTTGCTAGATCATAGCCCAACCGACACTCATCCTGTTTGGAGGCGCAGGATACTCGCCATTCGGCCTCTTCCGTCAGTAACTTCCCTTGTTAGGAAATTTACAGATGGTACCACGAGTAGGTGGAAGTAGGGCCTGCCTAGCAGAGCTGCAAGGTGTTCGGCTGCAGAGGCTCTTACTCGCTTTTTTTGCGAGCCAGCATCCGTCGGCAGATGCTACTCCTACGAGGCCTTTGCTAGTCCTTTACCATCATACCAGTCTCACGAACTTTTTGCACAAACTTGCGTACAGCAGTCGCGGTGGGCGCTTCATTTCGGCCAAAACTTCTTTTCAAAACCGCACTGTTTGGGCTACACAGCACTGACTTTGGAAATAAGTTTTCAATATTTCCCAACGTTGTTCAAGCCTAAAGCGACCCATTTCGTTTCGCTGAGGTATGATACTAACTTTTTGTCAAGATTTCAAGCGGGAAACCGCTGTCAGTGTCTGACAAGACAACACGAGGCACTGCGACCTCTTCTGTAATGAAGTTGAGAATGCCTCTCGTAGGAGCTGATATGATCCCCTCAGGAGAAGGATACGTTTCCTGAGATGGCAGAGAGCAGCAGTCCTCAAGACAGAGTTGACTGTCAGTTTCAGACAAGAGGTTCATTTTATTAAGATGACATCTCAGACCACAGTGCCCCGTAAAGTAGCTGACCAGTCTTCTGATATCTACTCTATTAAGTTTGATTAAATTAATGGAGTGTTTTTTCAGAGCCGTATAAATCGTTGCGATTGTCCTTGAACACTGTGCCAGAAGAACAGGTGTTGCGATTTTCCCCCTTGTCTAAGGAAAAGTCGATCTAAGACTTGGGAGCGCCGCCCCAAAAAGGTTTAGGACCTATGTGTCCTTAAGCCTTAGTCGCCTTTGTAAGTTTGTTTTCAATGTCGGAGTTCAAGTTATGTAAATCTGCGATCAAGGTCAATACTTAACTTCTTCTGAAAGTCCTATGTTTTCGGCATTCCGAAAGACGGAGCAGGGCTGCAACCTTCTCCTCTTTGTAAACAAGTAAATGATGATTAATGGAAGGGAACAAGTCAAACGCATTGAGGATTGTAAGGTCACCGTTCACTAGTTATGGAATTTCCCTCGAGTATCCTTTAGTAAACATTTGACACGCATTAACGTTTCTCAACTTATTTACCCTATCCACGACTGTCCATCGTTCCTTGAATAATTTGAATTAATTACTCGGCTAATACCACTTTGGAATTTATGTCCCAATTAAGTACAGTTAATTAAGGTCAGGGGGGCATGGGCTCGGACATACAGGGTAAAGTTGTTGATTGCTCTCAACCTGGCGAGATGCCAGCAACGATCCCTGTTTAAATGCCCAGGTCAAGTTGACATACGGCCTCCTCGCGGCGCCCTCTGGATAGCCTCTTCAACAACCGTTGGGAGGTGAACAAACGTATGCAGCGAAGAAAACCCCGACCAGAATGGCGGTTGTGCGGCGGGCTAACAATCCGCCCACGTAAAAAATGATAAGGTTATGAATGAGCAAGATGCCTCGGATACACGGACGGATACTCGACGACGACAACGCACGAAAAAGGAACACGATTTGCGAGTATGCTCCTGGAATGTCAGAACCCTGTACACTCCCGGAGCTGCTCATAAACTAGAAGGAATCCTCACGCAGTACAAGGCGGATATTACTGCGGTCCAGGAAATACGCTGGATAGGAAACGGTATGATTAGGAAGAAAAATTGCGACATTTATTACAGCTGTCACAAAAGGTTGCACTTACTGGGATGCGGATTTGTCGTCGGAAAGCGGTTAAGGTCGAAGGTCATCGACTTTAAACCTATAAGTGATCGCCTGGCTGTGATCCGCATCAGCGGCAGATTTTATAACATCAGCCTTATATGTGCACACGCCCCTAACGACGAGGCTGAAGACCCTATCAAGGAGGACTTATATGACCTCCTGGACAACGCCTACGGAGCTTGTCCGGAGTACGATGTAAAAATCGTGCTCGGGGACTTCAACGCCAAAATCGGTAAGGAAAACACCCTTGGCGGAGTGATCGGAAAGCACAGCCTCCACGATACAACAACAGATAACGGCTTCCGACTCGCTGACTTTGCGACAGCTCGAAATGCGATGATAAGTAGCACAAGATTCCCTCGCAAGCGAATCCACACAGCAACCTGGCGATCTCCGGACGGTCGAACCGCCAACCAAATCGACCATGTGCTCATTGACGCAAGGCACTCGTCAAACATCCTGGATGTGCGAACATTCAGAGGGGCAAATGTCGACTCTGACCACTTCCTCGTAGCAGCAAGATTCAGAGCTCGACTGTCCAATGTCAGAAAGCTGCACCAGGCCATCAGGAGGAGGTTCGACATTGGGCGCCTGAGCACACCGGAGGTTGCCAGAGTCTACAGGGAGCAGCTGAGCGATATGCCTACGGTATGCCTACGTCGAACACAAATGCCAATAATATGTGGCTGCATTGCTGCTCAGCCATTCAGGAAGTAGCCGAAACCACCTTAGGATATCTACCACCCCCGACAAGAAACCCGTAGTATGATGGCGAGTGTGAGCAGAAAAAGGCAGCAACCGACGAGGCTTACCAAAAGGCGCTGCAGAGGAAAACCAGGGCAGCGCAAGAAGAGTACCGAGCCAGAAGAAGGGAGGAGAAAAAACTACTGCGACAAAAGAAAAGAATCTTCGCAGCCTCCCAGCTCAAGGATATCGAGGCGTCTAGGGATAAACATAAAATACGAGCCTTTTACAAGAAAGCCAAAGGCCTCGCAAGAGGCTTCAAAAAGGGCACCCTGGCTCTTCGAAACTGCGAGGGTAATCTTGTCACCGACCAGCAGGGAATAGTGGATGTATTTAAGCAGCACTTTCAGCAGCTGCTTAACGAGCATGACCAAGAGAGAGTGGTAGGGACCGAGGAAATCCCAACTCCAGCCGCTGAAGTAGTCCTCCCACCCAGCATCGAAGAAGTCGGCACAGCTATTCAGAAGCTGAAGAACAACAAGGCCGCAGGCTCAGATGGCTTGCCATCAAAGCTCTTCAAGGCTGGCGGCGATGTTCTGGTAGGGAGCATGCACCAGATCATCTGCAGAATTTGGGAAGCCCGACGACTGGAATACCAGCTCTATATGCCCCATCCACAAAAAAGGCGATCCCACCTCTTGCAAGAACTAGAGGTATATCCCTGCTCAATGTCGCATACAAGATCCTGTCCAGCGTATTGTGTGAACGTCTAAAGCCATTTTGCACCGCACTAATCGGCAGCTACCGGTGCGCCTTCCGGCCCGGCAAATCGACTATAGACCACACACTTCGACAAATCCTGGAAAAGACCAACGAGTTTCGAATCGATACACACCATCTTTTCATCGATTTCAAAGCCGCATACGACAGCATTCATCGTGAAGAACTGTTTGGGGCGATGGCCGAATTCGGGATCGCGGTAAAACTGATCTAGTTGCGCAACTCGGTTCAAGGACCTCGGAACCATTCGAAACATGCACCGGATTTCGGCAAGGAGATGCGCTGTCATGTGACTTCTTCAACCTGGTGCTGGAGCAGATAGTGCGACGGGCAGGCGTCAACAGGGAAGGCACTATCTTTTACAAGTCCATCCAGCTGCTAGGATACGCGGATGATATCGACATCATCGCGTGTTCTCGCCGTGGCATTGTGGAAGCATTCACGGCGATTGAAGAACAGGCGAAACGAGTCGGTCTTAAGATCAATGAGGACAAAACGAAATACATGCTGTCAAGCAAAAACCAATCCGTCGCTCACCACCCGGGACAAAATATAACAATTGACAGCTACAATTTCGAGGTAGTTAAGGAGTTTGTCTACCTCGGGGCAAACGTAGATTCCACAAATGACACCACAGTGGAGATCCGGCATAGAACCGCCCTTGGCAACCGCTGCTATTTCGGCTTGTCCAAACAACTGGGGTCAAAACTCCTCACTCGAAAGACCAAAGTCATGCTTTACAAAACGCTCATTCTGCCAGTCTTGCTGTACGGAGCCGAAAGCTGGACGATAAGCAGGACAGCGGAGCTGATTTTGGGTTCTTTCGAAAGAATAATTCTGCGCCGGATATTTGGTCCTTTCTGTGAGGAAGGTGAATGGAGAAGAAGACACAACTGCGAACTCTACGAGCTGTACCAAGATGTGGATGTAGTCCGGAAGGCAAGGATCCGTCGACTACACTGGCTCGGCCACATCGAGCGCATGGACATCAACGCTCCAGCTAAGAGGGTCTTCGACTCCGAGCCTCCTGGTTCGAGAAGAAGAGGAAGACCGAACCTCCGGTATAGAGACCAAGTAATCCCGGATGTAAGACATCTTGGTCTTCACAACTGGAAGCATCGTGCCAGGGACCGTCAAGGATGGAAGGCAGCTATAGCTCAGGCTCAGATCCTCGCAGGCCTGATAAGTAAGTAAGTAAGTAATTAAGGTCAGTAGAAACTTTTCTGCAACGAGGAAATTATCAGGATACTTCTGCAATGAAACGCATTGGCTGCCATAGTTTCATCGACTTGAGTTGTTTCTTGAAGGAAAATTTAATTTTAGAATTAAGCTAAAGCATATTGGCGTGCTTTAAGGGGAATAGAAAGTGATTATCATAATCCGTTCGTATTCCTTTTGGTTTTATTAACTTAATGGACTGTTCCGATAGAGATGCGCTGTATGGTGTTAGTGCTTTCAAACAACACTTATTTCATACATACTTACATATGTACATGTTCCACTAAAAGGATTGCGAGGGTAATGCACGCACGTGGGATCTCCAGGCCACTCGATTCTCCGCTATCTACTCTAACTTATCAGGAGCTATGTCCAAGCACACCCAGGCGAGTTTTTGGACTTGGTCCAACCACCTGGATCTGCTAAGCGGTCGCCTGCCTGATGGTATTGCATTCAAGGCACGCTTCGGAAGTCGTGATGATGGCGACATTCGTCTCACGTGATCAAACCATCGAAGCATAGCCCTTTCCGTTCGGAGAAGCACCTGGTCAACATTGAGCTCCCCACGCACTGCCATGTTTCACACCCTATTCTGGCGAGTAACTTCCACAACAGCACGAAGAAATCTCATTTCGGCAGCTTGTATTCACGATCTTATTCTTTCGGTCAATACCCAGATTTCATCACCATAGGTGAGAGTTGGAACAAATACTGAGTTAAAAACTGCTAACTTGGCTTTGACACCAAGCTCGGTCTTCCCGATTACAGATCTTCCAAGCTGTTTCAAAATTGACCCAGCGTGAAGAAGACCCCGATATACGTAAGCTTCTCCACCTGCTTCAATGGGACTTCACTAAGATGTAGAGTGCATTGGACAGGTGTTCTGGAAATAACCATACCCTTGGATTTGTCCATGTTAACCCTCATTCCAGCATCAGCACATACGGCCACAAACGTATCGAGCGCGCGCTGGAGTTCCGTCTGGGAGGATGTAAGGACAACTAAGTCACCTGCAAAAAGGCTTACTCTCAACTCTTCCAATGTGAAACACTTCTCGCCTCGACTGCGCTGCAACATCCAGTCCATATATATAATGAAAAGAAGAGTTGACAAGACGCACCCTTGGCGAAGTCCATAATGCTTGGTTGGAGACCCCACTTTTTGCCTACAACCTTCTTAGAGCTGTAGAGGGCAGTGGTTGCTTTCTTAGCACGATCGGGAATGTTGGGTTTCCATTTCAGCCTCCTGTCAAGGACTAGGCCTAGGTATTTAGACTGATCTTTGATTATTAATTGGGTTCCACCCAGCCTCGGTGGGTTGAAGAGCGGAATTTTATATTTATTTGTAAACAGTACTAGATCGGTCTGTCCTCCAGGTAGGGCGAGACAGAATATACCTGAGGAAGGCAGGCCTCTCGCAAGAGGCGACTAAAATCCCCCCACCGGGAGGGGAGTTGAATATTTCCGGGGTAAGGCATGCCTGTCGTAAGAGGCGAATAGAATCCGGATGATGGATCAGGTTATGCTTGGTCCATTGGGGGCCCTTCGGGGTCAAAGGTGTTGAAGTTGATACCTTTCTGGGCTAAAGATGCAAAAGGAAGTAGCAATGCGAAATAAAGTTGACAGATGGCTCCAGGTCTGGGCGGGGGTCCGGTGCTGGAGTTTTCTTTGAGCGCGAAAACATCCGACTGCACTTCTCATTAGGAATGTATATGTCTGTCTTCCAATCAGAGATATACGCAATCCTAATGGCCATGCACTATGTTGGAATGGACACGCACAGGTGGAAGGGGGAAAGCATATGCGTCTGTAGTGACAGCCAAAAGCTATGTGTAACCCCTTAACTAGCTCCAAATTAGTTCTCCAACTCAAGTCCTTCTTGAACAGAGTCGGCAGACTAAATTCATTAAGCCCTGTATGGGTCCAGGCCACTCTGGGATCCCAGGAAATGAGATCTCTGATGAACTCGCCAGAATGGGTTCGGAGGAGAGCTTCTCAGGACCTGAACCCGCTCTGGGTCTACCTGCGTCCACGGTAAATTCCTACATTAACGATTGTGTATTTAATACACACAACCGTAGATGGAGGGATTGTCCAGGTTGCAGGATGACTAAGGGCGTATGCCCTGATGTCTGCAAAAAATCTGCAGCATTCCTCCTGTCTTTAAGGAGAAACGACTGCAGAAGGCTTGTAGGAGTTGTCATGGGCCATTACACTTTTGCCAAGCATCTCTACGTGCTTGGCTTCAGTGAGACGCCTACCTGTGCTGCATGTTGCGAGGGGGAGGATGACACTGCCAAGCATTTTCTCTGCGACTGTCCCGCCTTTGCTCGCGCACGGTGGCGCACCTTTGGAGCCGACGTGGTGTATGCCGAATCCCTTAGCTCTACATCACTGAAGCTCCTTCAAATTTTTCTCCGGGAAACGGCGAGTGCTCCAGCGGATAGCAGAAGCCTTCAACAAAAAAAAAAAAAAAAAAAAATGGATCGGTCTTCTTGGGGTTGACTCCAAGTCCACAGTACTGCGCCCAGGTTTCTACTGTATGTAATGCACTCTGCATTAGATCGCTTAGAGTGCTGGGAAATTTTCCTGTAATGGCAATAGCAATGTCATCTGCAAAGGCGGTCACAGCGTACCCTTCCTGTTCTAGCAACAGTAGTAGTTCATTGACCACCACGTTCCAGAGAAGAGGGAGAGTTCCAGATGAAGACAGTTCGTATGCTGGCGTTATAGTCCGTGGAGGATCAGAGTCCAGTACTTTTGAATCAACTATGTTGTGTGCGATTTATTTCCATTTGAGTAAAAGGGATTTACAGTTTGTCGCCAACTCCGAGCGCCGAATTTCGAAAAGCTTTTCCAATTATACTACGAAACAATATCTTGCCAGTTCTACGCAGGGCACAATTGCCGAGAATTGGAATCCGGTGTAATTGGTGTCAAAGGACAATAAACTGCCCACTGAACCACAGCGTTCTCATGATGCATTTGGGGCTTAGAAAATCGACAGTAAGTAGCATTTACGAGAGGTGAGGCTTTAGCTTGATTTTTTAAGTGTCGATTGTCCATTTTTTCCCCGATTCGTGCCAGGCACAGTTAAAGAAAAACCTGATAATTGTCAAAATGACATTTCAAAATTTGATAGACAGGGCTGACAACTGCAAGGCCCCGAAATGTTAGACGAAAGGGGCTTCGTCGCAAGGTTTTTTCAAAGGGACACAGGAACAACGCGAGACCATCTGTGAGAACATCTTTACCTCCAACTAGTGAGATAAAATCATAACGAGCAACCGATAAAAGGTTTCACAAATCCGGAAGGATTTGCTCCTGCACTGCGACTCCCCTGTTTTCCAAAAAAAAATTGTCAAAAGTGCCGATCAATGTACAAAACAGATTCATCGATCACTCGACGATCACGCGCAATTCAAGGTCTTTGTTTGAGGCGCCCTTTTTCCCTATTTAAAAGTTGTTTCCGTCTGTCTGTAAACTAATGGGTTTCCTACGCCAACCCAGGGTCTAACTACAATTCATGGAACATATATTACATTACAGCAAAAAAGCACTTACCCCTCTGGAATCTCTAAACAGTATGGCCGCGTGAATCGGATCGAATATACCGTCACCTCTGAAACCTCGACTAGCTCCAAGCGATGCGCGACGTTTCTCCAAATCAGCCGAGGCACGTCGCATATGAGCACCTGTAACGTGTACGAAATGAACGAAATTAAAATCAGTTAACTACCAGTGCTAGAGTAACACTTTTAATATCTAAACCCAAGAAGCAAGTATCAAGAACAATAATAAAAAGCAAAAAAAGATTAAAACACTCCGGGCTGCTTAGAGCCGACCAAGAGTATGTATCAATTACCCAGAACTCTCCACCCTTCTTCTCTTTACCTTCTTTGACAATCTTCTCGTAGATCTTGTACGTCGCCTCACAATCATTCAAGATCTTATTGTGGCTGACCGTGTGTGCATCGAGACTCTTGGATCGCATTCGGAAGTTTTCCTGTGGATCGTTCATCGGTGATGTACACGCACTTGTCGAGTCATGAGTCTTTCGCGGCCAAATATGAACTTTCTTGCCAAATTGTTTGAGCAGCTCCTGAATCGAATGATGATGATGATGGTGGTGATGATGATGATGATGGGATTTATGGGACTTTGGGGAGGCGTTCTCCTCGCCACTGATACTCTTAACAAAACTACTGTTGTCGAAACGATGTCGATAGCCGGGTCCGTAGCCGGGCTCGGCACTGGAAGAAGCTTTGTAGTCGTCAAGGGCATAGGTAGCTCCGACTCGATGGAAAATGGAATTGATCGATGGGCGTTCGTCGCGACGCGTTTGGTAGGCACCTGTGTGAGTGAAATACTGATGATCCGTATTGTTCTCGTATATGTCATCGAGATCATGTGGAAAGTATCCAGTTTGGACGGGTGGTGAACCCCAGGGATCTCCCATAGATCGGCGGAAGCTCTAAACAAAATAATAGCAAAAGGACACTAAGGGATTAGTTACGGTTCAATGTTCAAAGTAATGGACTTACATTATAGAATCCAGGGCTGTGGCTTCGTTCGAAGAAATTTCGCCGGGACGACGGTGTCCGGCGTATGCTGCTGCCATAACTATCATAGGAACCACGGCAGTAGGATGGGTTTGTTGATGGCGAATTTCGATAATGACTATGGCCATAATCAGGCACTGGCTGTGGCGGTGAAGAGACCTTTTCCGGTCCTTTATCTGCAAAGTTCAATATAAATTGGTATTTTTCATGCTATATTAGATCCCACTCACCTTGTGACCAATTCGGCGACTTGGACGATTTCGATGATGACGATGACGAACCGGAACCCAAGCTATTCAGTCTTACTGGACCATCCATCGAATCGCTCCGATTGATACTACTATTGCCGTAGCTATTATTACTCGACGATGAATGTTGCTGCCAACTGTCCGTGCTCAGTTGCTTCTCGACAGCATGCTGCCTATAGAGATGCGTTATGCCATGCATTGTATGGCGACGATGTTCTCGAGAATGAATACCTGTATTGAGTTGTCGTCCTCAACGTACGTTGATCGTTTCAAAGTTCAAGTTTATCACTTTTTTCCTTCGATTTTAGTTTTTTTTTTGTTTTTGTATTCGTGGATTTCACTCGCCAACTGACTCGAGTCGCCCCACAGACAGAGTCACATTTTCTAATTTAGAAATTCCCACACGCGAGTATCTAGCTTCTAACTCGTCGTTGTAAGTCGAATTTGTTAAATGAATCTAATCGAATGCATGCAAAAACCCACGAGAAATCGCTTATAAATGAGCGATATCAACGGACGGGAACGTTGACAATTGATGATTTAAGTTGATGTCGGCATGAGTTGACGGCTATAGCACAGGCAGTTGAATGGCCTGAAAGTAAGTCAAAGTTATACTAAGCGGTTGACAATAGTAATAGTGGGATGCAAGGGAGCGAGAAAAGCTGTTCGATGTTCGAAACATGACAATGCGACGGTTTATACCGCTACATGCGTTTGGTCGTTGCTGCTGTTACGTGTGAGGTTGTAAAATTAGAGCATACTTTCCTGCAAACGAGGAGGAAGTGATAACTACCACTTCGTCTCAACAATATGCTAAACAAAATGGATGAGTCACAATAGGCCACATACATAGGTCTTTAAAAAATTGATTGGAGTCTTGATAAAACCCAATTGAACTGGCGAAGAATAGAGAAAAACTAGAAACGATAGGTGTGTTTCCGGTCAAACTTCGCCAGTCATTAAGGATACAAAATTCGCTTTATAAGCCGCGAAACATGTATGTAAACCACGACGGATATGGTTATGTGGTAGGCATAAGCCACACGTAGGCCGAAGTCGGTCCATTGTGATACCACCTTGATCAAATTACCCTGATCCGATACCTGAGAACCAACCGGTGCTTCTAATGAAGCGATGGGGTTGAGCTATCTTTTGGAGCTAGCTCACTTAGATTGTCAAAGAAGAGCGCGCCGAGGTAGATCCTCCTGCGATTCGCAAAAGAGGGACATGAGCAGAGGAGGTGATGTATTGATTCCTCTTCCCTCCTCGTCCATGCAGCCGCGACAGAAGTCATTGGAGGGTAGACCTAATCTGGCGGCGTGTTTTCCGATGATGTAATGACCTGTAATGACTCCCACTAGAGTAGTTAAAGTTGCCCTTTTGGTTGCCACCAGGTTCCTGGTTCGTCCTAGACTTAACTTAGGCCACAATTGTTTGGTGATAAAGCCAATATTGCTCTCATTCCATTGAAGGTTGGTCTCCTCTATGGTTTGAAGTTTTATCATGTGCTTTACCGTACTTATTGGTGTATCTATGTACCCGAGGGTAGGTAGGCTGAGTGTGCTTGACCCTAACTTTACGAGTTCGTCGGCCGCGTAGTTTCCTGGACTATCCCTATGCCCGGGAACCCACAGTATTTTAATATTGAACTGTTCAGCCATCTCATCTAGAGATAGGCGACAGTTAAGAGATGTCTTTGATTTGTGGGTTACCGCTGCCAGGGACTTTATCGCAGCTTGGCTGTCCGTGCAAATGATAATATCCTTAGCGGATATTATATTGATCCTGAGCCATGCAAGGGCCTCTGTTATCGCTGTTAATTCTGCCTGATACACACTGCAGTGATTTGGGAGTCTGACCGGTATGCCGAAGGTTCTCCAGGTGATTTTTTTCCCTTGGGTAGCAATACCAGATGTTTCCATCATTTCTTTAAAAAAGTCTGGTCTCCTTTTCACGGCTGTTTTTATTGCTATATTTAGGATGCCGTCAGGTCCGGGTGCTTTCTTATCACCTATTTTCCGGCATGCTTCGTGCAATTCCTCCGTCGTTATTGGCGGGATCCGGTCCATTCTAATATCTCTCGTGGCGTTGCCCACGGTATGTGGTCTATGGGGAAATAGATGTTATATTATTATTCCCAGCATTGTTGGGTAGGATAGTCATAGTAGGCCCTAGGGTGTGGTATAAGTAAGCACCGCCCGTTTTATGTTGTCGAAATTCAGAGGTTTTGGATATACCCCTAGGCTCATGTGTTTGCATGATTATCCTTATACTGAAAAAAAATCAGGCCATCGTCGTCGATACAATTGCAAGTGTGAAAGGAATTACTCCCGCTAGCGTTAACGTAGTTGGGTATGAAAGTGAATGACAAGGTTCTTTCCCCTAACAGAAACCACCATGAAGGGATAGGTGGCGAGTGGTCCCTTTTGCTTAGAATTTTCAATGGAAAACGAAAGGCAAGACCATCGCCCTCTTTATGAAACAAAAGGCCTTTAAGGCTGATGTTACATATGTCGTTATTCCAGAGTAACGATATAAACAAGGTTTTTCAAATCCACTCAACTACAGCCTGTTTCGTATACTATAGACTCGTATGTGTTTTGCTTTAAGGCACGTCTAAAAGTTTAATTCAAAGTAAGTTCTTCGAAAATCCCCATCGAACGACGTAAACTTTGTATTTATAGTCGGAGGATTCGATAGAGAATTATGTATGCCTATCGAGTAAATTAGACCCTTAACAACAGCAAGCTTTATAACCGAGTACATGGTCTTGAATAGAATTAGCATTTTTTTCATTGCGCATGTCCTCTTTAATCCAAGGTATGTATGCTATCTGTTCTTAATCATTTAAGATTACCGAAATTGCTGTACATAACCTGCAAAGTAACATCTGGGAACGATACCTAAAGGTACGTATGTATAATTGGCAATCTATATAAAGGCATCCACAGCTCTCTCTCTCTCTCTTAGTATTTTTAAAAATCTACAAGAAAACAAACAGCAGTGATTAAAAGATGGCCTTCCAACGTTTACTGCCTACCCACCCAAGCGATGATGGTAGTGAGAAAAGCAAAAGTCGAAATACATATGTGTGTATGACCACAGGCTCTTGAGAGGGTCAGTAAGTCGTGACCTGATACATCCATTGTATTTTTAAGTGCTTGGAATTGGATATGCTTTTCTGGTCTTTATCTGTTTTTGAAGTCGCATTTTGTTCTCAGCCTAAGTGGATGAATAGGAAAGTTGTTACTGTGGACGCGTCCAATTCAATCTTCTCAAAACATAAGAGAAACGTTACGAGAACAAACTTAACAATATCCTTTATTGGAATTATGAAGGAGTGATATTATTGAATCTAACATTATTTAAAAAAACCCAAAAGGGAATCGAATATATTTGGATTAGGTAGATAGGTAGGGTCGTAGCCTTCCCAGAGTTGAGAAGAATGCACATAGGCCAGGGAGGCCCGTTGTGCAGCTACGAGGGGGTTTAACCCCCCTATTCGTGGAACCATTTTGTGCTTCTTAAGAAGTTAAGAAGATCAAGTATCCCTACTTTCTGAACATCTGTCAGACCGTTAAGGAAGTAAGAGCCTAAGTAACGTTTCCTGAAATTGCAAAAAGCTGGACAGGCGCAGAGAAGGTGGTGAATGGATTCGACCTCCTCCTCGTCCTGACAGCTTCTGCAGAAATCATTCGGAACTATTCTTAGTTTTTGTGCGTGACTGCCAATGAGGCAGTATCCTGTGATGACACCGATGACTTTGTAGATGTTGGTTCTTTTTAGGGAGATTATACTCCTTGTTCGTTGACTGTCTAGCCGAGGCCAGATTTGCTTGGTGATGACGCCGTGGCGAGATTGGTCAGATTATGTTTAATGGTTGTAAGGGGTAATCCCTCACAAGCCACGATTTATTGTAGCGTCGTTCCTTGTTTGGCGAGTGTGTCGGCTTTTTCATTTCCCATAATGTCGTTGTGTTCCGGTACCCAGATAAGCTGCATGTTGAACTGTTCTGCAATCGCGTTAAGAGATAGGCTACAGTCGAGGCTAGATTTTGATGTGTACACGACTTTAAGGCTGCTTGATTGAGAATGCGAATATCCGTGGTGGTATTACGTTCCACTTCAGCCAAGACAAAGCCTCTTTTATTGCCAACAGTTCCGCCTGGAAAACGCTGCAGTGATCTGGTAATTTTAGAGCTTTGTGTAGCTTGAGTTGTTTGCATAAAACTCCACTGCCCACCCCGTCTTTGGTTTTAGACCCGTCAGTGTAAAAATCCACACAGTTTCTGAGCGGTTGAGTTTGGCGGGTCCAGTTCTTCCTTTCCGGATAGATCATCGTAAAGTTTTTGTCCAAGACTATGGTGGGTTCTGTGTGGTCTAGGTTTTTCTGTCATAGTTATCCTGTTTTGCAGGATGGAGGAGTGGCCAGTGACATAGCTCGCCCATTTCGAGTTGGCTTTTAGTCTTATGGCCGTGTGTGTGTGGCAATTTGCTTATCGAAAATATCGAGTGGTGTAAGGTCTACTATCATGTTAAGCGCAGCCGTTGGTGTGGACCTGAGGGCCCCGGTAATGCACATACATGCCATCCTTTGTACCTTCTCGAGTTGCTTGCGGTATGTTGTCTTGTCTAGTGCAGTCCACCAGACTATCACTCCAAACATTAGTATGGGTCTAACGACCGTGATGTAGAGCCATAGGGTAATCTTGGGGTTGGATCCCCATTTTTTTCCCTATGGCTTTCTTGCATGTGTAGAGAGCTATAGTTGCTTTTTTAGCTCTTTCGATTGTGTTACTCTTCCAAGTTAATTTCCTATCGATATCTTTGGATTTGACATCACCATTTCACATTGGAATTCCACAAATTCCATGTCGCTCCACGTAACCCAGGGAAAGGAAACGCACACTCATGTGCGCACTTTAAACAATGTGCGTGGGCAATTTCGATTGCTGAAATTTTCTAATTAAGACTTTATTATTTGTGTGTGCATTTATATAAACTCCCTCCATGTGCGCACTCCACATGTGCGTTAAACAGAACCCTCCTACAGAGTGCACCTAAGTGTGCGTTCTCTTTAACGAACATATGAAGTGCGCACAGGAGTGAGTTTTCATAAATGTACACACACTCGTGTTCGTGAGTGAAAATAAAAATGCTCACTGCCAGTTCCTCATGAACGCGTGCGTTTCATAATTGCTCGTTGGGTAGTGCACACTCACGAGCAGCTCATGAGTGTGCGCTTTCTTACCCAACCACAACACTGCCCCGAGCAATCTCATATGTATCGGTTGTCGTCCGGTCACCGCAATCAACCAGCATCGGCTGCGGTTAGTACTTAGATGTGGCGCCGCTTGGGAACACCGCGTGTTGTTAATTTTTTTTGCTTATTTTTTAGTTAATTTCTGACAAAAAAATTCTGGAATTCAGTCGAAATATCAAAGGCGAGTAATGTTCAACTGATCAAACAACTTACTTGCTTATCAGGCCGGCAATCCATGGAGAATTGAGCCTGAGCTATAGCTGTCTTCCATGCTTGACGGTCCCAGGCGCACTGCTTCCAGTTATCAAGACCAAGTTGTTTTACATCCGCGATTACGTATTCTTTATACCGGAGGTTCGGTCTTCCTCTTCTTCTCGAACCAGAAGCTTGATGTGGCTGAGCCAATGTAGTCGACAGATCTTTGCCTTCCGGACTATATCCACATCTTTGTACAGCTCGTAGAGTTCGCGGTTGTGTCTTCTCCTTCAATCACCTTCTTCACAGCATGTACTTTGTCTTATCCTCATTGACTTTAAGACCAACCGTTTTGCCTGTTCCTAACGCCGAGAAAGCTTCTATACAAGGTCACACTGTTCAGAGGTCCTGGAACCGAACTGCACGGTGCATTTTTTAGCGTGGCGCGACACAGCCGGATCAGTTTTCCTGAGATCCCGAATTCAGCCATCGCATCAAACAATTCCTTGCGATAAATGCTGCCGTATGCGGCTTTAAAATCGGTAAAGAGATGCTGTGCATCGATTTGAAACTCGCTGGTCTTTACCAGAATTTGACGAAGTGTGAATATTTGGTCCATAGTCGATCTGCCGGGTCGGAAGCCCTGGTAGCTGCCGATTGGTGTGGTGCAATAGGGCTATAGACGTTCACACAGTACGCTGGACAGGATCTTGTATGCGACATTGAGCATTGGACAAATAGAGCTGATATTCCAGTCGTCAAGCATGCTTTCATCTTTCCGAATTCTACAGATAATCTGATGCATGCTCGCTACCAGAACATCGCCGCCAGCCTTGAAGAGTTTTGATGGCAAGTCATCTGAGCCTGCGGCCTTGTTGTTCTTCAGCTTTTAAATAGCTGTGCCGACTTCTTCGATGCTGGATGGGAGAACTACTTCAGCGGCAGGAGTTGGGATTTCCTAAGTCCCTACCACTCTCTCTTGGTCATGCTCGTTAAGCAGCTGATTAAATGCTGCTTAAATACATCCACTATTTCCTGCGGATCGGGACAAGAATGCCTTCACAATTTTGAAGACCCTGGATGCCTTACTTGAAGCCTCCTACAAGGCTTTTAGCTTTCTTATAAGAGGCCCGTATTTTATGTCTGTCCTTAGACTCCTCGATATCCTTGGGCTGGGAGGCTGCGAAGATTATTTTCTTTAGTCGCAGCAGTTTTTTCTCCACCCTTCTTCTGGCTAGGTATTCCTCTCGCACTGCACTGTTTTTTCGCAGCCTTTTAGCCGTTGCTGCCTTTTTCTGCTCACACTAGCTATCATACCACGGGTTTCGTGTCGGATGTCGTAGGTAACCCAAGGTGTTCTCGGCTACTTCCTGAATGGCTGAGCGGCAATGCAGCCACATATTGTTGACATGTGTGCTCGACGTAAGCATTCAACTATTCAGCACAATTCAAAGAAAACCAAAATAACTGACAATGGACTTCTGATCCTGAACCCTGTTTTTTACCATCAGCATAAGATATGAAGTGAGGGTAGTTATATTAAATGCAAAAAAGTCCAGGAGACCAAACAATCCGCTAAAAGTACATCGTCATGGACGAAGATGAAAATATGGAATTTTATCATCAGCAATAAATCCGCAAGGACATTAAGGCACATAACCACGAAATCGGGAAAGGCCCCCGAGGAACTGGGTAAGCTAACTCTGATACTGGATAGCGTAATATCCTTCGTCATGAGCCAACGTAAGATGTAAATCTTTTGGCCTTGGTTAATAACTTAAATCCTTCTGAACCCCCACTCTCTCGCAATCCGAGCTGAAATGAAGCCAAAAAAGGGAAGTATTCCATTGTTTGAACGGACGTCCTTAACAGATGGAAGGACAATAGATGAATAGCTATAAATAATAAGAACAACGTGTGTATCCGTTAAAAGCCAGATTTCAGCTGGGAGAAGAAGGATCGATTAATGTCCACCACTTAATTGTAGTGATGCATTGAAGACTACATACTTGTATGAAAGCTGTCAAGGCTGCCTGGAATTGTGGCGGAAAAGAATGTAATTAGATAAAGTGTAACTCATCTTGTCCATGCTCATCTAGAACAACGTCACGTGGAGGACTGAGTCGAGTCACTTTGCCTGGTAAAGTCCCCAATAGAGTTCCCAGTTGCCGGAGATTTATGATGATACGAGGTGAAACATCACATTCTTTTGTTGGCCTTTCTCGTGCACAACGGTATGGGCTAAGCCTTGAGGAAGGACATCGAAAGAGTACATAGCGTCGCAACTGATGCCCTGATGTTAGGGTTTTATATGTACATTATATCATTTTGGGCACGTATCAGACGCTTCTAGGCTCGATAGAAATTACTCGGAATTTGTGTCGCCGGGTGCTTTAAAATGGGTAGGCACGTGGTTCACTGAGATGGTTAACATTTGGGCGTTAGAACGTGTCCTGTGGAATTTTTTTTTTTTGTAAGGGAGCTGGTTCTTATGTACGCCTCTTCCACGAGCGGCAAAACAGACAAATGTGGGGGCACCGTCAAATGACTGATGGTACGAACAGCATGGGGCACTGTGATTTTTACAGATCTATTGATAGCCAATTAGACGAGAAGCTTTTCCATTTCTCTAATAAAGGAAGTAGCTGATATGATCCCCTCTGGAGTAACAAATTCACTGAGAAGGATACGCTTCCTACGATGGCAAAGGGCAACGCACTCACATAGTATGTGCCCTGCAGTTTCTTCGTTCTCAAGACAGAGTCAACACTCAGTTTCAGACGAAAGGTTAATTTTGCAGAGATGATATCTCAGACCACAGTGTCCCGTAAAATAGCTGACCAGTCTTCTGATATCTACTCTAATAAGTTTGATTATATTAACAGAGTGTCTGTTCAGGGGCCGTATGAACCTTTTCGATTGGTGGAATCCTTGGACGCTGTTCCAAAAGGACAGGTGTTACGATTTTTCCCACTTGTCTAAGAAGAAGTTAATCTTAGACTTGGGAATGCAGAAGTAAGGTTCGGCACCTATGTACCTCTCGCTGGAACCTTCGTGTCTTAATGTCTTTGTGCCCTGGCACCCACCACAGTTTGATCTTATTTCTTTGGTAAGGTTCTGTAGGGCATCATGCAATTCTTTAACTGCTGCTGGGCTGTCACAGAGTATATTGATGGTTTCTCCTCTTATGCCAGTCTCAAGTTTAGATTGAAGCACGTCAGGATGACATATAATTCAGCTTGGAGGATCTTAGGACTCATTCCTAGTGACTTCGAGATCTTCCGATTGGCTCCATAGATGCGGGCGCAAACGCCAGAAACCATCCAGTAGGCATCAGTGTACCACCTAAGGCCTTTGACGTTTGACGGTTTCCCAAGTTGTGCAGTTTTTAGATTAATATCTCAAATCTCTTGTCAAAAGTGAAGGTATGTAGTAATGCGTCCGAGAATGTGTTAATCATGTCCATCTCAGGAAGATGTTGCAGGATGGGCATGTGACCAATTGGTCTACATGGTAGGCCTACTCGCGAGCGAAGAATTCTGATTGCACTGCGTAGTACGACCTTTTTAACAAAAAGGTGGATCGGAGTAAGCCCAATCAGTGTTTCTTGAGCTGCCGTGGGGAAGGTTAGCATAGCGTCTGTAATGTCGAGACACGCTAGTCTCTGAAGGCCTTGAAGATTAACGATTATCGTTTTTTGTTCAACTTTTGTTCACCATACTGCAGACGCATAGGTGATGATATGCCTAACTATCGCGGTACACAACCAGAGGATTACCTTAGGTTTTACCATAAGTGCGCCGACAGGCCCACCAGGCCTTAGTCGCCTTTGTATGTTTGTTTTTAATATTGAAGTTCCAGTTAAAGCTGCGATCAAAGTCAATACCTAGATTCTTAACTTCTTCCGAAAATCCTATGTTTGTACCTTCTCCTCTATGCAAACCGGACTAAGATTGTCTTATTTGGGTTAATCGATAAACCTTCTCTGTCACACCAGTCAGACATCAACTAAAGCGTGCGTTCACAGGTAGAAATTTCACACCTGCCCGTAACAATAACTACTAGATCAACGCTGTATTCGATGACCTCGTAGCCAAGATTGGTTAACTTGTGGAGTAGGTCGTCGATAACTATCAACCAGAGAAGGGGTGAAAGGACTCCTCCTTGTGGACCTCTCCGGATGTGGGCGGTATAATACGGCTATTTAGCATCGCCCTAATGCAATGATTGGTGGGATAGTCTTCACTTCTGCGGGAAAGTACAGTGATGATCGGGTCGTAGTCAGTATTGTCAAAATCGAGGAAGGTGTAAATTGCAATCTCCTTGCGTGTGAAGCTATTTTCAACAAGCGCCACTAAGTGATGTAGCGCATTCTCAGTATATCGTTCTTTCTGATATGCATATTGATTAGGATGCAGTGGTATTTGATCCTCTAGTATACCTCTAATATGGAGCTCTATCAGCTTTTCCATTGTTTTTAGTAGGAATGATGTTACGCTGATAGGGCGATAGGATTTACATAGGTTGCTCACTTGGTTTTCCAATCTTGTTCTTCTGGATTTCCCTCCAGATTTGAGGGATGAAGCCCAAGTTAAAAGAGGACATAAAAAGAACTATCAGTGGTGATAGAATAATATTGAAGCCTGTTTGTAGAATAGCAGGAAAGATACCGTCTTTGCCTGGGGCCTTACAGGGTTAAAATTAACCAACTTCCCATTTAACGCTATCGGGGCTGAAAAGCTTACCACAGAGGCCGTTCGTTCTACGGTCAATGTTATTTATGACGCTTGTCTGATCGCTAAAGTCCTGTCCACTTCGTTGAGCAATAAGGCGTTATCCAGTGCGGCAGCAGAAAATCTTGTCTCGTGAAATGGGAGTTTCACAAATTTCAATGTCTCGCATCATAAGGCAAGACTTAGGTTTGGGGCATACAAGAGGCATACAGGCTACTTGCTGACTAACGCACTAGTTGAGAAAAGGAAAGAAAAGTTGAAACGCTTGTTGGCTGGTTACGTTGGTGCTGAATACCGCCGAATTCTCTTTACTGATGAAAAATTGAATAAACAAAATGACAGGGTTTATGCCTGGTCATCTAAAGAAGCTGCCGAGCTTGTGCCAAGGGTATAAAAAGGGCATTACCATGCGTCTGTCATGGTTTGGTGGGGAGTATCCTATGAAGAAGTTACAGAAATCTATTTTTGTGAACAGGGAGTAAGAACTTCAGAAGCAGTCCACCAGGAAACTCTTTTGAAAAGGGTAGTTAAGCCGCTCAAGCAGTCCATCTTTAAAAAAAGCCGTTGACCCTCCAACAGGACTCTGCACCCGCCCATAAGGCAAAAACCACACAAACTTGGCTCCTCGCTTCACAAGCCTTGACCTGGCCATCAGCAGACTTCATCTCTTTCCCTACTCAATCCAGGTGGCACACATCCTCCGCTTGGCCTAGTGAACCAATTTGTGCAGCGACCCGACCCCTTGTTCCTGGGGAAAAAATAACCTGGCCCTCCAGGTTGGGAGTTGTGCTTAGGGGTAACATCCCTATCACGGAAAAAACCAATCGTTCCGAAGACGGATCCAAACGGACGACCCCTGCAAACGACTAAAGGACATGAGAGTCTGCACCTGGAATGTGAGGTCCCTTGACAGACCGGGTGCGGGCGATCAATTGGAGCAAAACCTAAGTTGCTACAAAGCAGATATAACCGCGCTCCAAGAGGTGTGATGGGATGGACCAGTTAAAAGACGGATGAAAAACTGCGACATATACTACGAGAACTGCTACAATGAGAACAAACAGTGCTTATTCGGATGAGAATTCGTTATACGAGAAAGACTCCGATAAAAAGTCTTAAGCTTTCGGGATGTAAGCAAACGCCTCATAACAATCCTAATTTTGGGAACATTAGCTTGATATGCACTAACGCCCCTATCGAAGAAAGGGACAATTCGATTCTACGATCTCCTAGACAGAACCTATACCCAATGTTCCAGCTACGATACAAAGTTTTAGGAGATTTTAATGCGAAATTGGGCAAAGAGGACATATTGGAGTCGATCACGAGGAAATATAGCCTACATGACACCACGTCCGAAAACGGACATCGGCTACTCGACTTGCCGGCGGGGCGCTATCTCCCTCTGGCTAGCACATGATTCCCACATCTCAATATTCACAAAGGAACCTGGCGATCACCTGATCAGTCTACAACCAATCAGATTGATCACGTTGCGATCGATGCCAGACACTCCTCCAGCATCCTAGATATACGTACCTCCGAGGAGCCAAAATCGACTCGGATCACTACCTTGTTGTAGCCAAGGTACGAATGAAGATATCAAGGATGCCACGGAGTCGAGCTGGACAACGAACGTTTGACGTCGAAAAGCTACAATCGCAGGAGACCGCCAGGACTTTAACCGATCCCTCAACCTCGCACAAGCTCCAATGATACCCGAACAACCCAGAGAATAACAGTGGGATCATTGCCAGCGTGCCATCAGAGTCGTTGCCTCTGATGTGCTGAGCCACCGTCAGCTAGAAACATCTGGTTTGATGAGCAATGCGGGCAAGCCCATGTAGCAAAGCAAAACGCCTACAAAGCGATGCTGCATGGACGGACGAGAGCCACTTGTGAATATTACGAGCAGATGGAGAGATGCTAGGAATAATGTTCGCAAGTTTTACGAACATAGGAATATGCCCTAGGGGCCTTTCTAGATGTTGAGGGTGCCTTCAATAACGTCTGTACCGAGGCAATAATGTCCAGCCTACGGATGGCCCACATAAATTCGGGAATCTGTAGATGGATTGAACAAATGCTAAGTACTCGTATATAAACTCGTCGATAGGAGGAGCAAATGGAAGGGTGAGAGTCAACCGAGGCACACCACAGGGGGGTGTTCTATCGCCTCTCCTGTGGCTCCTCGTAGTCGACGAATTGAAGCAATGCTGAACCTTCCACCACTAGACATGTATTGTGAAAGCATTGCAGCAAGGGCTGCGCTAAGGATGCAAGAATCCAGTCTTTGGAAAAGATGTCCTTATGGCCACGCATCAATCCTGGATCGATGGGCTATCCTGAGGTCCGCAACCGAAACGGACTATACCACCCCACTTTCTTGCTGTGAGAGGAGATTTTCTATTAGGATTCCCTTCAGGGAGGAATGGGCCAGTGCTATGGCAAACACGGAAGAGGAACTGGCAATCTATACCGACGGATCCAAAACGGATACCGGTACAGGAGCCGGAGTCTACTTCGAATCTCAGGAAGCGTGTCACTCCTACAGACTTGATGATGGCTGTAGCGTCTTCCAGGCTGAGATCTTCGCAATCAAAAAAGGCGCGGATCTGATTCTTAGGGAGAATTTCTCAGGTAAGAGAATCAAAATCTATGTTGACAGTCAGGCAGCCATTAAGGCTTTGCAAGCAACATGGATAAGATCCAAGCTCGTAAAACTCTGTAAAGAGAAACTAGAAGAAATATCGGATGTCAAAGAGGTAACCATCTGCTGGGTACCAGGGCATGTGAATATTTCCGGAATTGAGAAGGCGGACGAACTAGCCGGACTGGGATCAGGCGCAGATACTTCGCAGATCACAACTGAGGCTAGAACGCCACTCAGCACACTATTCAGCGAAATAGGGGTGGAACTACTAGGAAAGGCCAACAAGCGATGGTGTCAATTAGATACATGCGCTACGGCAATGCTAACATGGCCTGTCTATGACAAAAAAAAGGACGGAAAGTCTGCTAAATCTTGGTAGAGGGAATATACGACTGGTAGTCGGTGCCCTCACTGGGCACTGCATGATATCATATCATGCAGCTAGACTAGGCCAGCCCAACAACGATTTTTGCAGAAGCTGTAGGGACGAAGAGGAAATAGAATCCATTCGTCACCTGCTGTGTGAATGCCCTGCACTGGCCCGAAAAAGATTTACGTACCTCGGGAACTATTTCTTTTCGGCAAGAGGCATTAAGCTGAACAAACTGCTAAGGTTCTTAGTTGAATGTGAATGGTTCAGCTCAGCGGGCAACTAACAGGTTCCCCTCGAGTTAGCTTCCAAAAAGGGGCACAATGGAGTCTTAGTAGTCTAAGTGAGCCGTGACCTTATGTCAATAGGGCACCCAACTAACCTAACCTAAACCTAACCTACGAAAAAGTAAAATGTGCATGCCAGGGCTATAAAGGCAGAGCTGAAGCCTGTAGGGATGAAGACGCACAACCAGTAGTAGAACCGCAGTCGATGCTGAGAATATGGAAGGAACACTTCTGTAGACTGTATAACGGCGATGGAAGATCTAATACCGCTGTCAGGCAGAATGATCCATTCGCAACGGACGAAGATGCAAGGCAAATCCGTCCATCCGACCCAGACGAAATTAAGCCAGTCATTTCACAGCCGAAGAATAATAAAGTCGCGGGCGCAGACGGGCTGTTTGCCGAGCTAATTAAAGCGTCTGGAGATGATCTAGTAGTGCGCATGCACCAGCTCATCTGTAAAATATTGTCGGAGGAAAGCATGCCCGACGAATGGAATCTCGGCATCGTTTGCCCAGTCCACAAGAAAGGAGACCCCTACTGCGCCAACTACAGGGGAATAAATCTCCTTAATATCGCATATAAGATCTCCTCTGCCGTACTGTGTGAACGCCTGAAACCCTTTGTGGATAATCTGATAGGTTCGTATCAATGTGGTTTCAAGCCAGGTAAATCCACAATAGACCAAATACTCATACCAAATACATACCAAATGGACACCCATCACATTTTCGTCGATTTCAAGGCCGCGTATGACAGTCTGCATAGAGATGAGCTATACAGCGCCATGTCTAGTTTTGAAATCCCTGCCAAACTCTTCAGAATGTACAAAGTGACAATGGAGAACTCTCGCTGCTCCATTAAGGTCGGTAGCGAATTAAACGAGACCTTTGATGTTAAAAAGGGATTTAGATAAGGTGACGCACTGTCATGTAATTTCTGCAACATCGTGCTTGAAAAGATCATACGAGATTCACTGGCCAACACGAGAGGTATGATCTATTTCAAGTCTGCGCAACTGCTTGCGTACGTTGATGACATTGACATAATTGGACGAACACAGTGGGACGTCAGGGGGAAAGCATTGAAGTAGAAGCGGCTAAAATGGGTCTTTCGATTAACGAGGGTAAAACGAAATATATGCTGTCAACCAAAAAGGACGTGCAACACCGACGTCTCGGCCAGAACGTCACAATTGGCAGCTTCAAATTCGAAGTGGTCAAGGACTTCGTCTACCTTGGCTCACTAGTAACCAACGACAACAACACCAGTGCTGAGATCAAACGCAGAATTACTCTTGCTAACCGCTGCTTCTTTGGGCTCAAGAGGCAATTGGGAAGTAGAGCCCTCTCTCGAAAGACCAAAGTTGCGCTGTACAAAACCTTAATCATTCCGGTCTTCCTCTCTGGCGCAGAGGCCTGGACTTTAACGAAAGTGGATGAAGAGGCCCTTGGTCGTTTCGACAGCAAAATTTTCTATGGTCCCGTTTGTATAAATGGAGGGTGGAGGAGAAGATACAATGACGAACTATACGGGGTGTACAGTGACATCGGCCTAGTACGATAGCTAGGCCATGCAGAGCGAATGGATAACATAGCTCCGGCCCGAAGAGTCTTCGAGTCCAACCCCGAGGGACGACGCAGCAGAGAACGACCGAATCTAAGGTGGCGCACACAGGTGGAAGGGGACCTTAACCAACTGGGAGTGCGTCGCTGGAAACAGATGGCAAAAGACCGTGCCAGCTGGAGAAGTTCATTGGTTGAGGCCTAGGTTCACACCGGACTGTAGCACCACCTAAGTAAGTAAGTAATATCTTTTGTCTTTATCTTTTGAGAGCTATTTAGATTAGTAACAGTATTGATGATAGTACTAGGTATATATTTTTTTGTCGAAAGCTTACCGAAAACTTCCCGACTGGCTATCTTCCATTATAGAGTTCCAATAAAAATTTGTTTGCACCAAGCTTGTAGTTCCGGTCTGTAATTATCGTTATCTCAAACAAAACCACAATGCGCTTGGTTTATTGAGGAACATTTGTTTCTAAAGGCTTAAAAAATTGTATGACAAGACACGTTTACAAAATTAGTATCGCACATAAACCTTTTCAGCAGCCTATATCGTTTTCAAAAAAAAAAAAAAAAAAAAAAATAAATAAATTCAAATTACCGATAAGGCGCGCACATTTGCACAACACTGAACATCACTAAAATCACAATCCTTCTGAGATAACAGCCATCAACAACGCGAGAACAAGCCTCGAAGAGCCATCAACCTCAATGGGCCGCATATGTGAACGATACAAAATCGTGTTCTCGTCGTACTAGCACAATAGGGAAAGTGCCTTATCTCTCGAACTGCAGGCGGAGGAAAAAGGTCAATCGTGACAGGAACGCAAATAAACCGAACAATTTACGAGTATTACTTGAAGCGAAACCGATTAAGTGGACAGCAGCATTCCGTGAACAGTGATTCTGAACTTCATATAGGAACGTACCTCCTTCGTGCTGTAATCGTTTTTAAAGTCAATCATGGAACTTGTGGAGGTGCATGGTGCACCAAGTGTATCACTAATAGTCGAATACATCAATCCGCGCCAAAACATATTTTTTTAAAAAATTAATTTCCATTAAAATGGTTGTATTGCAAGGCCACCTTAATGATGTTGTTTACGGTATACACGACCGGGGGCTAAAATTGGAGATCGTTGTGGTATATTCCTGTATCGCGTCACGTAGGCGGTGGGAGACGACTGGCACCAGATAATACTTTCAGCCAGAATAGCGTCGAACAATTCGTTTTCGAGATGCGTAATGCTGAAAGCTTGTGTTTTTTGGTAAAATCTTGTATCGATGAATGAAACTATTGGTGTAGTGGTTCGATGACCCAAATTGCCTTCACATAAACAAAAATACGCTCGGAAAGGGAAGTCAGGGGCAGCTTTTGCTGTACTTGATAAGAATCTAATTTTTTTTTTTCTTTTTTCATGACGCACTTTTGGCAACAGTTAGGGTAGGGCCATCACGTTAGACTAACCGTCACGTGCTTTTCAATTTGGAAGAATATGCTACAATCTCATGCAAGTGGGCTTTAGTTAGGTGTACATTGTATGTATGTTTTGTGGAGAACTCAAAAGCTCGTAGCTGCGCATAAAAGTGTGAGTGAGAGTATCTCGTGGCAGAAAAAAGACAATATACGAGTAGATACGTTCGTTTGACACGTGATTTTCTTTTCGGTTTCCTCTTGGTTTTCTTTTTTCTAAAGAATTTTTCCACTGAGCCCGTAGGCAAGTGGCGCATTTAGAAAAATTAGATTTATTTCATTTCGGATTAAGAATCATGTGAGCGAATTTAACTTGTCAAATATTTGGCACTAGGTGAGGAGAGGGTTAAATTGGGAATAAAAAACAAAAATCAATTGGTTCTGTCGAGGATTAAGAAAAATCTGGCAGTAGTCATATGACCCCATCTCCTCGTGGTGCCATCTGGAGATTTCCTCTAAAAATTGCAGATGGGGAAGGGCGAATGGCGAACCTCCTGCGCAAAAAAACAGGATTAGTCGGTTGGGCTACGGCCTAGTAAGCCGTAACCGTAAAAAAACCACAAACTCCGAAACAACCACAAGCCTCGGATATAACGGACCGGATTTATGTTGACGACCCTTCTAAAAAACGAAGAAATGACTATGATCTTCGGCTTTGTACGTGGAATGTTAGGTCCCTAAACAGGCCACGTGCAGCCGAAGAACTCGCGGACGCCCTAGTAGACCCTAGCGCCCCTAGACCATTATAAAGCGGACATAACCGACATCCAGGAAATGCGATGGAATGAACTGGGTATAAAGCGGATGAAAAACTGCGATATTTACTACGGCGATTGCTATAGGGAGACAGGGCAACGATTGTTCGGATGCGGATTTGTTGTTCGAGGTGGACAAGGCAAAAAGTCCTAAACTTTCGGCAAGGCTACGTTTTTTAACATCAGCCTGATCTGCGTCCACGCCCCCACGGAAAACAAGGATGACTCCGCTATAGATGAGTTCAACGATCTCCTAGAGATAATGTATGCCCAACGTCCCAGCTAAGACATCAAAATTGTACTAGGAGACTTCAATGCTAAGCTGGGTAAGGAAAGTATCTTCAAACGAGTCATCGGCAAACATAGCCTACACGACACCACCTCCGATAACGGACACAGACTGATTGATCTTGCTACGGGGCGAAATCTCCTTCTAGCCACCTCGATATACACAAAGGCACCTGGCGGTCTTTTGATCAATCGACTACCAACCAACGTCAGATACTCCTCCACTATTCTTGATGTTCGAACTTTCCTAGCCCCATCGACTCGGACCACTATCTTGTAATAGCCTAGCCAAGATGCTCTTACGGATATCACGAACGCAGCGGAGTAGAGTAAAAATACAAACTTATGACGTCGGAAAGCTACTTTCGCCAGAAACCGCTCGTGCTATTACCGATCGCGACTCCCTTAAGCTCTCCAATACACCTCAATCCTCCACGCTATCAATAGAACAGCAGTGGAGCCTTTGCAAACAAGCCCTGAAAAGCACTGCATCCGAAGTTTTGAGGTCCAAGGCTCCACCACAAAGAAACACCTGGCTCGATGACGAGTGCAGGAGGATTCACACAGCGAAGCAGGATGCATATAAGGCCTCGCTGCATAAAAGAACAAGAGCAGCTCGTGAGCTCAAGGACTTAAAAAGAAGGGAGGAGCATAACCTTCTTAGAAGAAAGAAGAAAGAGCACGAGAAGCGCGCGAGTGAGGATTTAGAGAGGTGTTACTGCAGGCGTGACGTTCGAAAGTTTTATCAACAGATAAAGCGAACATGCCAAGGTTATAAAGCCAGAACGGAAGCCTGCAGGGATGAGAACGGACACCTAGTAGTAGAATCGCAGTCGATGCTGAGAACATAGAAAAACCACTTCTGCAGACTGTATAACTGCGATGTTAGTCAATATACCACTGTCAGGCAGAATGATCCATTTCTAATCGACAAAGACCGCAGAGAATTCTGTCCCCCTGACCTCGACGAAGTTAATATTGCCATATCGAAGCTCAAGTCGAATAAAGCTGCTGGCGCAGACGGACTATCTGCTAAGCCCATCCAGGCAGCTGGGGATGGCCTGGTTAGGAGCATGCACCAGCTCATCAGTAAGATATGCCCCTTAGACCCCTTTGACTGCGCTAACTATAGACGAATAAGTCTCCTTAACATCGCCTACAAAATCATTTCTGCCGTTTTGTGTGATCGCCTGAAGCCTTTTGTAAATTAGCTGATAGGTCCTTATCAGTGCGGATTCAGGCCAGGGAAGTCCACCATCGACCAAATCTTCACACTACGGCAGATCCTGGAAAAAACCAATGAATTTCAAGTTGACACTCACCACCTATTTGTCGACTTCAAAGCCGCATACGACAGCGTAATTAGAGACGAGCTATACAACGCTATGTCTACCTTTGACATACCTGCTAAACTCGTCAGACTATGCAGGACGACTTTGAAGAATACTCGCTGCTCCATCCGAATCGGTAGTTTTGATGTCAATAAAGGATTTAGGCAGGGCGATGCGCTGTCGTGTGATTTCTTCAAAATCATATTGGAAATGATTGTGCAAAAATCACTGGCCAATACAAGAGGCACAATCTATTTCAAATCCTCGCAACTCCTTGCATACGCCGACGATATTAGGTAGATCACAGAAAGATGTCAATGAGGCGTTTGCGAGTATTGAGATGGAGGCGGCGAAAATTGGTTTGGCGGTAAACGAGGGCAAAACTAAATATATGCTGTCATCAAAAAAGGACGCTCACCACCGACGTCTCGGCCAGAACGTTTGTATAGGCAGATATAAGTTCGAGGTAGTTAAGGACTTCGTCTACCTTGGCTCCGCAGTGACCTGGAACAGCGACATCAGTTCCGAAATCAAACGCAGAATCACTCTTGCCAATCACTCTTTCTTTGGGCTCAGGAGGCAACTGAGTAATAGAGCCCTCTCCCGAACGACAAAGTTGACTCTATATAAGACCCTTATCATCCCGGTCCTGTTGTACGGCGCAGAAGCATGGACACTATCAAAAGCGGGTGAGGAGGCCCTTGGTCGGTTCGAGAGAAAGACTTTGCGCTGGATTTTTGGGCAGACGGGGGATGGAGGAGAAGATTCAACCACGAACATTACGGGCTCTACAGCGACATGAGCCTAGTCAGGCGTCTACGGATTCAAAGCCTAAGATGGCTGGGCCATGTAGAGCGAATGGACACCACAGCTCCAGCCCGGAGTCTTTCAATCCAACCCCGAGGGACGAAGAAGCAGAGGGCGGCCGCACTTAAGATGGCGCACACAGGTGGAAGGGGACCTCAGCGAACTGGGTGTGCGGCAATGGAAAAGGCTAGTGAAAGATCGTGCTAGATGGAGGGGCATGTTGGTTGAGGCCCAGGTTCACCCCGAACTGTAGCGCCCACTAAGAAGAAGAAGAAGCGGTGCCTCAACATACACTGGAGGATTATCATCATTCCAAATATGGCAGTTTTGTTTATCGACGTATCCATTCAGTCAAAAGTGAGCTTCATCGCTAACCAAAATTCGCTTATGAAAATTGGGATCAACGGCAATCATATTTTGAGCTCATTCACCTAATCTACGCCTTGCTAGGTGATCCAGTGGCTTAAATTTTTGCACGAGTTGGATTTTGTAAGCACGAAAACCAAGATCTTTCCGCAAAATCTTCCATAAAGTGGATGGTTACATATCCAATTCCTGTGCACGATGGCAATGACTTCCTCTGTACGCACTCTACAACGTCTCTGTGGATGCGTATTATCATTTAGAGAAAACGTGGTTCGAAAATGTTCAATAGTTAATCGGATTGCTTGTTCTGATGGACGATTATGTTGACCGTAAATTGGACGAGTGCGCGATAGATCTTTCGATTTTCAAAATAAATTTGCACAATTTGGAAGCGTTGTTCAGGCGTCAGTCTATTCATGTTGAATTGCCAAACCAAACTAAAAATAAATCACTTGACAGCTGATAAAATGGCCGCCAGTTAAAAAAGTGTTGCCAACTTAAAGTTCTATACCTCTAAAAAAAATACCGTTTAATTGCACCACGATAATGTACCGTCTCACCTTGCACTGATTCTTCGTGACCATTTCGTCAAAAACTCGGTCCATATCGCTCTAAAACCATCGTAGTCAAAAGACCGCTCGGGGGACATTGTTTTAAGTCGATAGACGAAATACAAGCCGCGTCGCAGAGCGAGCTGAAGGAAGACCATCCCCGAAATGGACTTTAACAACCGTTTTGAAGATTAGAAAATCCGTTGGCATAAGTGCCTGAAATCTTTTCTTTGGTGGCGTTACAGCCCATTAAGGACCAGGGCCAAGCTTCTCTCAATCAACCATGTTGTGTGTGATTTATTTTTCACATAGATGAAAGCGACCTACAATTTAATGGTGACTCCGAACGGCGTGAGTCGAGAAGCTTTTTCATGGCATGTATACTACGGGAGGTTTTGCCAGTACCCCGCCGAGGAGGGACGCCGCGAAATTAACATTCGATGGCGTTGGTGTTATCGGGATACGAACTCGCTCATCGTGCGACTATAAGGTCCTTAAAAATGCCTTTAGGATCGTTCAATTTAACAATACATGTACGCGAAAAAAGCATTGAAGCATCAAGACATAGAAAGAATTTTCACAAATCCTTAAAAAGGACCCATGCCAAGCACATGCTCTCCTTACTTCCAGTTAATTTCCTCATATTTACGACTCATACTCTCTCTGAGTTCCTTTTTGAAAAACGAAAATATTCTTGCATATCTGTAAGCCTCATAGAAAAGTATCTAAAATGTAACCTTGCCAATTCGTCCTTGAGCTTTACACATGGGAACTGTTACCGGGGAAGCACATGGCTTTTATTTAATATTTCTATTAGTGGATATACCACAAAACAATCGGAGAATAGAAGCCTCTTCGGGCTGTATACCCATGCTTACTGCCATTTCCCGCGTTTTGTCTTTTCACGCTTTATATTCACTAGAGTCATGCGCCTTGTAGAAGTCACATCTCGACGAAATGTTGGCAGGAAAAAGGCGAATATAAGATTATACACAATCTATGAGAGTATGGGTGTCGCTTATTTCTTACGTAACGCTACAAACAATCATTTGGGTGCTCTATAGCAGTATACTATATCCCATATGGTTAAGCGTCCACAGAATGGATAATAAAGGGACTAGATAGACAAAAGGCATGGTAGAATGTGAATAGAAATTGTAAATTTGCGAATTCGATTATTAACCAGAACAATGGAATATTTGTCTCCGTTTCAGTAGCTTTACTTTGACTGATGGATTAAAAGTGGAAGAGAGAAGTCCATCTCCATACTACCTGCACAGTTTCATTTCAAGCATGTGGGTAGCTGCCACCAAGGCAGAGATGTTTACTTTTCTTTTTGGTGGTATCGATGTCCAGAAAACAAAAATCAATTAATTAGAGTGAGGTCTGCTGGAGAAAGTGGCACGACTGATTAGGTCCTGGTCCTACTCAGAACGTAGGAGAACTTAGCTTCATCGATTTCTTCGTTGTCGGGTGCTACGAGTGACATACCCATGTACCATGTACGTGTATGTAGTATTGACCTGTTCTCAATTCATAAACGTGTTTTCTAGGTATCGTTTTCTAGCCAAGAACTTAGTAACATTTATAGATTGCTGGTAATAGTACGGTAGGTCAATAGGGGTCATTCCACCAATTTATTTTATGGGCTTGTCTTGAATAAGGAGCTTTTTCTGCTGTAGATGTTTTCTTACGAGTTAATGGAACGATATAGCTTTGATTGTTTAATACTTTACTAGCAGGTTTCGATCTGGGTGGTATCTCAGCTGTATATTGGCGTCGCTATGGTGCAAGCATTTTCCCTTTAAATTATCATCACCATTATCCTCCATGGGAGGTAACTAAGGCCTCGTAGGGGTAGTGTATCCAACGTGCACTGGCCCGTAAAATAACGAGTAGAAGCCACTGCAGCCGAACATCTAACAGCTCTGTTAGTAAGTCCTGTTTACACCTCCCCGTGGTGCCACATGGGAATTTATATATAAAATCGCGAACAGAAAAAGGCGAATAACGAGTTAGCTGCGCCACAAAACAGGATAAGTGTCGGTTAGGGTAAGGCCCGGCAAGCCATACCTGAAAAAAAAAAACCAAAAGAACGGACGGATTAACCGATGACGACCCAGGAAACAGAAACAAAACGAAGAGGAAAAATGAGATTCGGCTTTGTACGTGGAATGTTAGGTACCTCAACAGACCACGTGCAGCCGAACAACTTGCGAAGGCCCTAGACTGCTATAAGGCAGATATTACCGTAATCCAGGAAGTGCGATGGTATGTATCGGGAAAAAAGCGGACAGAAACTGTGATATCTATCACGGCGACTGCTACAAGGAGAAAAGGCAACGCTTATTTGGATTCGGATTTGTTATTAGAGGTACATAGACCTGGGCAGTCTTGAGCTTCCGGCATATAAGCGAACGCCGCATGACAATTTGCATCAAGGCTAAATTCGCCAACATCAGCCTAATTTGCGCTTACGTCCCTACCAAGGACAAGGATGACGCTACTAAAGACGACTTCTACGACCTCCTAGATAGGACATACGCCCAATGTCCCAGTTACGATGTTAAAATCGTACTGAGAGACTTTAACGCGAAACTGGACAAGGAAGTCGCTTTTGATAGGGTCTTTGGGTCACAACCTACACAACATCACATCCGAAAATGGATTTAATCTCATAGACTTCGCAACGAGACGTAAATTTCTAGTCGCTAAGATGCGTTTCCCACATCTCAACATCCACAGTGGGAGTTGGTGATCTCCGGATCAATCAACCCTCAACCACATTGACCACAGACCGTTGAACCAACATCAATTCGGACCACTATCTTGTGGCAGCTAGGTTACGACTACGAACATGCCTGGACCAGAAAAATCGAATAAGGTCAGCGGCATATAACGACGCAATGCTACCATCGCAAGAGCCTTCCAGAGCCTATGCCAACCGCGTCTCTCTCAAGCTCTCGGAAAATCATCCAACACCTGCTCAGACCGTACAACACCAATGGACCCGTTGTCAATAAGCCTTAGAGAGTGCTGCTTCTGAGGTACTGGGTTTCAAAACGACACCAATAAGAAACCCATGACTTGACGACTAGTGTAGAAGGGAACACGCAGCCAAGCAGCAAGCCTATCAAGAGGCGCTGTACATCAGAGAGGAGTATTAGCTTCTTAAAACAAAAAAGAGAGAGCATGAGAAGCTCGCGATGGTAGAAATGGAGAGATGGTATCGCAGGAATGACGTTCGCAGGTTTTATTAACGAATAAGACAAACATGCCAGGGATATAAGGCCAGAAAAGAAGCCTGCAGGCTAGACGAGCTATTCAACGCCATGTCTAGTTTTGACATCCCTGCCAAACTCGTCAGATTGTGCAGGATGGCATCGGAGAACTCTCACTGCTCCATCAGGAAGCAGTCGTGGAAAAAGGACACGAACCACCGGCGTCTTGGCCAGGGCGCGCGCATATTGGCAGGTATAATTTCGAGGTAGTCAAGGACTTCCCTTAACAGACCGGGTGCAGGCGATCAATTGGAGCAAACCCTTAACTGCTATAAGCAAATATAACCGCGCTTCAAGAAGTGTGATGGGATGAACCAAGCAAAAGACGGAAAAAGACAAGGAGAACCAACAGAGCCTATTCGGGTGCGGATTCGTTAATGAAGGAAGACTCCGACAAAACGTCTTAACCTTCCGAGATATAAGCGAACGCCTCATAACAATCCGCGTCAAAGCTAAATTTGGAAACATTAGCTTAATATGCGCTTACGCTCCAACGGAAAAAAGGGACGATCGACGCAAAGAAGAATTCTACGATCTCGTAGACAGAACCTATGCCCAATGTCCCAGGCACGACACAAAAATAGTTCTAGGAGATTTTAATGCAAAACTGGGCAAAGAGGACATATTTGAGTCGATCATACCCCCCATAACACCACATCCGACAACGGACTTTGGCTAATCGATTTCCTAACGGGGCGTAACCTCCTTGTAGCAAGCACGCGATTCCCTAATCTCAACATCCACAAAGGTACCCAGCGGTCTTTTGATCAATGGACCACCAACCAGATTGATCACATTGCGATCGACGCCAGACACTCCTCCAGTATTCTCGACGTACGAACCTCCCGAGGGACCAACATCGACTCGGACCACTACTTTATTGTAGCCAATATACGCATGAGGATATCAAGAATGCTTAGGAGTCCAGTAGAACTACGTAAGTTTGACGTCGAAAAGCTGCAATCGCAAGAGACTGCCAGAATCTTTGCCGATCGTGTCTCCTCCAAGCTCTCTCAAAATCCGCCCACAGCAGCACAAGCAATAGAGCAGGAATGGGCGCATTGCCAGAGCGCCGTCAGAGACGCTGGGTTTCAAACGCCACCACCTAGAAACCCCTGGTTCGATGAACAAAGCGGACAAGCCCATGAGGCACGGACGAGATCTGCTCCCGAAATCTAGGAGCAGAAGAGAAGAAAGGAACACAAGCTTTTCAGAAGAAAGAAGACAGAGCACGCAAAGCGTGAGATCAAGGAGATGGAGAGATGCTTCCGCAGGAATAACGCCCGTAAGTTTTACAATAAGGTATAACGAACATGCCATGGCTACAAAGCCTGACGGGATGAAAATGGAGAACTGGTAGTAGAGTCGCAGTCGATGCTGAGGATGTGGAAAGACCACTTCTGCAAACTGTATAACGGCGATGATAGACAAGATACCGCTGTCAGGCAGAACGAGCCGTTCGTAATGGACGACGATGTAACAGTATTCAGTCCACCCGACCTAGACGAACTCAAAATAGCGATATCAAGACTTAAGTCTAATAAAGCCGCGGGCGCAGATAGCCTGTCTGCTGAACTTCTTAAGGCGGCTGAAGATGAGCTGGTAAGGTGCATGCACCATCGCATTTGCAAGGAATGGTCGGAGGAAAGCATGCCCGACGAATGGAATTTCAGCATCGTTTGCCCGGTCCATAAGAAAGGAGACCCCTATAAATGCGCCAACTATAGGGGAATAAATCCCCTTAACATCGCATATAAGATCTTCTCTGCCGTATTGTGTGAACGCCTGAAACCGTTTGTGGATAACCTGATCGGCTCTTATCAGTGTGGTTTCAGGCCAGGTAAATCCACAATAGACCAAATATTTACGCTACGGCAGATCTTGGAGAAGATCTAGGAATATCAAATCGACACTCATCACCTTTTCGTCGATTTCAAGGCTGCATATGACAGCGTGTATAGAGATGAGCTATACAAAGCCATGTCTAGTTTTAACATCCCTGCCAAACTCGTCCGACTTGGTGATGCACTGTCATGCAACTTTTTCAACATCGTGCTTGAAAAGATTGTGCAAAAGTCACTGGCCAACACAAGAGGTACGATTTATTTCAAGTCTACGCAATTGCTTGTGTACGCCGACGACATTGGCGTGATTGAACGGACACAGCGAGACGTCAACGAGGCCTTTGTAAGCATTGAGGTAGAAGCGGGTAAGTTGGGTCTCACGCAACACCGACGTATTGGCCCGAACGTCACCATGGGCGTATATAACTTTGAAGTGGTCAAGGAATTCGTCTACCTTGGCCTACTAATGACCGGCAACGACAACACCAGCGCTGAGATAAAACGCAGAATCACTCTTGCCAACCGCTGTATCTTTGGGCTCAAGAGGCAATTGAGAAGTAGAGCCCTCTCTCGGAAAACCAAGGTAACACTATATAAGACCTTGATCATCCCAGTCCTCCTTTACGGCGCAGAGGCTTGGACCTTAACAAAAGCGGATGAAGATGCCCTTGGTCGTTTCGGGAGGAAAATTCTGCGCACTATCTACGGAGAGCACCGTGACGCAGTGGGTAGTGTGTTGGCCTCTGACGGCGATGACACGGGATCGGCCATGTCATCGAACGTGTTTTCACGGTGTTTCTCCTCAGCGGGGTTCTGTAGTAAAATTGTCATGAAAAGCTTCTCGAAATTCGCCGTTCGGAACCGGCAATAAAACAGTAGGTCACCTATGGGAAAATTAAATCACACACAAAATGGGTGATTGAGAGAAGCTCGGCTCTGGTCCTTCATGGGCTGTAACGCCAACATACATACATCTACGGTCCCGTTTGTTCAAACGGTGTATGGTGGAGAAGATATAACGAAGAACTGTACGGGTTGTACGACGGTGGTACGACGTCTATGGATACATCGTCTAAGGTGGCTAGGCCATGTAGAGCGCATGGAAAATACGGTTCTGACCCGAAGAGTCTTCGAATCCACCCCGGAAGGAAGGCGCGGCAGAGGACGGCCGCATCAACGGTGGCGCACGCAGGTGGAAGGGGACCTTAACCACCTAGGCGTGCGGTGCTGAAAACAGCTGGTCAAAGGCCGTGCCAGCTGGAGACGCTTGTTGGTTGAGGCCCAGGTTCACCACGGACTGTAGCGCCACCTCAGTAAGTAAGTAAGTCAAGGACTTCATCTACATATCAAGGTTCCGCAGTGGCATGCAGCAATGACATCAGTGCCGAAACCAAACGCAGGATAACTCTTGTCAGCCGCTGTTTTTTTTTTTTTGGACTCGGGAGGCAATTGAGAAGCAGAGCCTTCTCTGGGAAAACCATTTATCCTCCATTTCACCTAGTTTATATTAACAAATGCTTTTGTAATTGGCTGGCTATTTTCGCCATAAGTGGTTGGTATTGAAACTTTTCCACAAAGAATATGGTTATCACTTATGTTATTCTAACAAAACTTTGCTCTTAAACTTCAGTATTACAGGATGACGGTGAAGTCAATGCGGCCTTGCCTTTGAAAAGACTGCGAAGATTCAAATATCGACATGATGTCTACAACGCAATACAAAAAAGGCAATCCATATATCAAAAACTTACTGATAACTAAACCAGTAAGTAGGTCAAACAAATAAATTGAACTACGCGTGAGTGATATCGATGAAAAAGAATAAGGAGTAGGAGCAGGATAGTTGCCAATAAAAGAACAGAACAACAACTTCCAAATCGACCAAAAAAACTAGAGCCCTTCCTCTAATCCCTAGTCTTGGGAATACTGTATCATGTTTTCGTTTCCTCAAACTCGTGTGTTTATCCACACGCCACTAGATTTACTGATCCTATAGGATACAATGTATGCAAATGTAGGCGAAACAAATATTTTTCTCCAGCCTACGCAACAAGAAACTGTTGAACCAGACATTTGAAAAAGGACAGTGCGGAGTGACAGTGATTTATTGAGATTTTGTATATATGTACATACGTGGATGGGATTAGAAAACAAAAACAAATTAAACGACATGTTATCCTTAAAATCAGAAAACTTTTAAGGAGCAGGCAAAGGTATTAACAGCACAAGCTAAACTGGACAGGAAAGAACGATAAAATAATAAAATTTAAAACCACAATTAAGGGACGTCAGGAAAGAAGGTGCCACCTCTGAGAACTAACAACATTTCTTCTAACAACGACTTTCAAAACATCACACACATACTGCCAGTTGTCTACTGTCAAAAGCCATGGACCTGAGGGATGTAGTATGATATTAAGTTGTATGGCATACATCTGGACACTAAAATAACTATTAACGGATACTTAAGGATTTAACGGTCACGGGTTTTTTTATGTGGATCAATAGAAGCTCATGAGAGCGCCGAGGCGCAGTGGGCAGTGTGTTGGCCTTTGACGCCGATGACACGGGATCGAATCCCGACAACGAACGTGTTTTCACGGTGTTTCTCACCTCAGCGGGGTTCTGACAAAACCCCCTGTAGTACAATTGCCATGAAAAGCTTCTCGAAATTCGTCGCTCGGAACCGGCAATCAACTGTAGGTCCCTTTCATCTATGGGAAAATTAAATCACACGCAACATGGGTGATTGAGAGAAGCAGGACTTTGGTCCTTCATGAACTGTAACGCCAAAACATACTTACATACATACAATAGAAGCTCATCCGTGTATTTTATTTGATTTAGTTGTACACACGATACTCGTGCACCATTTACATAAATTATTCCGGACACGAACCGGCGGCGGTTGTATTCGAATTTCGCTGTCGAAGTTTAGAATGCTCTGTGGCGGCTAAAAAAGAAATTATGATAACTTTTAGCGACATACTGCTGAATGTCAATTCCAGAGCATTCTAGGGGCTTCTGAAGGAGAACGTCTGACCGCGAACATTCGAGAGATTGGACCGAGGGCTATACCTACATTTATAAGCGGCAACACTCGTCCTCGGTGGCATTCAGTATTCATTCAGTATTCGGTATTCATTCAGTATTCAGTATTCATTCAGCACTGAGCATTCATTCAGTATTTAGGATTCGTTCAGTATTCGGGGACTCAGTATCCAGTTATCAGTCAACAATCTAGTGTGAAACTAATTAATCCATCTAGTGGATAATTATATAACAGTTGTAGGATCAAAGTGTGTAAAAAAGGTGTGTGTAAGCAATAAAGTGTAAAGTGTTATAAAAGCTTGTAGTAAAGGTTAGGCGCCCAAATAATTGATCTGAGGTGGGATTATAAAATGTGTGCATTGAATAAATAAGGTAACAGTTGTAGTTTATCGCAGTCCAGTGATCGAACCCTATTCGTTCGGCGTTACAGCCCTTTAAGGCCCAGAGCCAAGCTTCTGTTCAATCACCTATGTTGTGTATGATTTATTTTTCTACACAGGTGAAAGGGACCTACAGTTTAATGCCGATTCCGAACGGCTTTCGAAATAATAGGCACACATTACGCATAGTTCCTAAAAATTTTGGTTACCATAACCGTCCAAATGAAACAACCATAGGTCGTTTGGTATATAAAATCGAGATAACGAGTTCTGTGCGTATGCACCAGGGTGTGGAAGGCCAAAATCTGTTGCACACCGGACAAAGGGTATATTATGAAACAATGTGTACAAAGGAATCCGAAACAGTCACCAACGCAACAATCACCTAAAGGATCTGAATTTACAGTCATTCCGTTAAATCCAAGGTGTGTGGTTGTCTCTGAGTCTGAGATTTTTATTGTAGGTACGCCTTACTAGGCAGTAGCCCAATTTCCAGAGGATATCTCCAGATGGCACCACGAGGAGGTGAGAATGGGACTTACTTACAGTGCTGCAAGTGGGCTAGCATCCGCCGGACAGATGATACTCTACGAGGCATTTGTTACCGATTTTCCAACTTCTTTAACATCATGCTTGAAAAGATCATGCGGGATTCCCTGGCCAATAGAGCGAGACGTCTGTGAAGCTGTTGTGAACATTGAAGCAGAAGCAACTAAAACTGGTCTGAAACTAGGTAATTCGTAGCCTCCACAAGGGCGAGTATACACCTAGGCCAGATAGGCCCTTTGCGTTATTACGAGGGGGACGACCCCCAATTCGTGAAACCATTTTGCGTTTCTTACAAAATTCAGATAAGTTATTCTTATCTGCTGAACGTCAGCAAGAACAGGTGCAGAGCAGGTGTGGAATGGATTCAACCTCTCCTTAGTCTTCAAAGCTTCTGCAGAATTCATTCGAAACTTGCTCCAGTCTTTGTGCATGACTGCCAATAAGACAATGACCAGTGATGACACCAACGATTTTGATGCTGTCGGTCAAGTCGTGGCCAGATTCGCCTGGTGGTTAGGCAGGTATGCCTTGGATCTATCCCAGGTTTGTCTGAAGGTAAACACGAGGGCAAAACTACATACATATATATATGCTGTCATCAAAGAAAGACGCACAACACCGATGTCTTGTCCAGAACGTCGCTATTGGCAGCTATAACTTTGATGTAGTCAAGGATTTCGCCTACCTTGGCTCACTGAAATGGCAACGCTGCGATTAAACGCAAAATAACTCTTGCCAACCGCTCTTTCTTCGGGCTCAAGAATCAATTGAGTAATAGAGCCCCTCTTGGAAAACCAAGATGACGCTCTTTAAAACCTTAATCATCCCGGTCCTCCTCTACGGAGCAGAGGCTTGGACCTTGTGAAAAATGAAGGAAGAGGCCCTTGGTCATTTCGAGAGGGAAATTCTGTCTACAATCTTCGGTCCCCTTTGTGTTGACGGAGAGTGGAGGAGAAGATTCAACAAGAACTGTACGGGCTATACAGCGACATCGGCATAATACGACGTCTACCGATCCAACGTCTAAGATGGCTAGGCCATGTAAAGCGGATAGACAGCACAACTCCAACCCGAAGAGTCTTCGACTCCAACCCGGAAGGACGACGTTGCAGAGGACGGCCGCATTTAAGGTGGCGCACAAAGGTGGAACAGGCTGGGCGGGCGACACTGGAAACAGCTGGCAAAAGATCGTGCTAGCTGGAAAGGCTTGTTGGTTGAGGCCCAGATTCACCCCGAACTGTAGCGCCGCCTAAATAAGTAAGTAAGGACTTTGTCTACCCCGGGGGCAAACTCGACAAAGACACCACAGCAGGGGTCCGACATTAAATCGCCCTTGGCAACCGCTGCTGCTTCGGTTTGTACAAACAACTTGGGTCAAAACTCCAGAACGCTTATACTGCTAGTCTTGCTGTACGGAGTCGAAAGCTGGACGATAAGTAGGACGGTAGAGTTGATTTTGGGTTCTTTCGAAAGAAAAATTCTATGCCGGTCGTGTCTGTGAAGAAAGTCAATGGAGGAGCAGACATAAGCGCAAACTCAACGAGGTGAACTAAGATGTGGATATAGTCCGGAAGGCAAATAGCTTACGACTACATTGGCACGGCCACATTGAGCACATGAAGACCAAAGCTCCAACTAAGAGGGTCTTCGACTCCGAGCCTCCTGGTTTGAGAAGAAGAGGAGGACCGAACCTCCGGTATAAAGACCAACTAATCGCAGATGTACGAGTAAGACAATTTGATCCTGATAGCTGGAAGCAACGTCGACGGTCTCGAGCGTCAAGGATAGAAGGCAGCTATAACTCAGTAAGTAAGCCTTAAACAATTATACTAGTTTGTTTTGGATAGCAAGTTCTTAGTGGTCAGAAGCATTCGACCCAATTCAAGTTCGAAGTAAACAATTCTATTGCATACCAGCACTTTGAATCCGTTTTTAATTACAAAACATATAAAGTATCTACAGCTTACTAGTAGAGCGCGTCAGCGAAATGCCAATATATTGCATTTCAGTTGCAGTCACTATGATTCTCGCCCACAGAAGGTCGGTTGTTGTTCGTTAGTGGTGCGCACTAACCTTGAACGTGATTCTCATTACATGATCAAGTGATTTGTATTGGGAAAGAGTATTAAAACGGAAAGGAAAAGAAAAACAGAACGAATACTGCTTGCGAATCTGTGAGTACAGCAGTTTGATGAAATTTGATTCGAGTTTATTGGGTTGCAACGGTCAACGAATGCCAATAGTATCAGATAGACTTAGTTATGTAAAAACAAAAAAAAACTACAATCAGGATGGTGAACTTGTATCGAACGCTTTGTACTATACGATCTTAAGTAATGAGTGCATGTCTATTCCTATCCTGTGCTCAGTCGAATTTAAGAAATTACACTTTGATTAGCAATCCGTCAATCCGTCAATCAGCAATTTGTCTTTATTTCTACATTATTATCAATTGAGACATCCAAGAACAAGCTGCCTTTTTCAATTAGGGACGTGTATGTATATTTACGTTCTGTATATCAAAGATAGCCGTCATTTAGAATGATTAATGATGTAGGCGACAAATGGCCAGACACATGTATGTATGTCTGAGCTATAAATACTCAAGCATCCATTGGATTACTTTTTTTTTTTTTTTGTGGTTCTACTTATTTGGTAGGGATGGCAAAGGACTAACAAAGGCCTCGTAGGGGTAGCATCTATCTGACGGATGCTGATCTGCTAAAAAGCGAGAAGAGCCACCGCAGTCGAACATCTTGCGGCACTGTTAGTAAGTCCCCACCTCCCCGTGGTGCCATTTGGCGGTTTCCTATGGAAATTGCAGACGGGGAAGGGCGAATGGCGTGCCTCCTGCGCCAAAAAAACAGGATTAGTCGGTTGGGCTACGATATAGCAAGCCGTAACCGTAAAAATACCACAAACTTCGAAACAACCACAACTGTTGACGACCCGTGGAATGTTAGGTCCCTAAGCAGGCCGTGTGCAGCCGAACAACTTGAGGACGCCCTAGACTGCCATAAAGCGGACATAACCGCCATCCAGGACATGCGATAGAATCGACCGGGTATAAAGCGGATGAAAAACTGCGATATTTACTACGGCGACTGCTATAGGGAGAGAGGGCATCGATTGCTCGGATGCGGATTTGTTGTTCGAGGTGGACTAAGACAAAAAGTCCTAAGCTTTCGGCATGTGAGCGAACGCCTCATAACAATCCGTATCAAGGCTACATTTTTTAACATCAGCCTGATCTGCGTCCACGTCCCCACGGAAGGCAAGGATGATTCGGCCAAAGATGAGTTCTACGATCTCCTAGACAGAACACGTTGCCTAATATCCCAGCTATGACAACAAAATCGTACTAGGAGACTTCAATGCTAAGCTAGGTAAGGAAAGTATCTTTGAACGAGTCATCGGCAAACATAGCCTACAGTGCCTACACGACACCACCTCCGATAACGGACACAGGCTGATTGATCTTGCTACGGAGCGAAATCTCCTTCTAGCCAGTACGCGCTTCCCGCATCTCGATATACACAAAGGCACCTGGCGGTCTTTTGATCAATCGACTACCAACGAGGGGCTAACATCGACCCGAGCCACTATCTTGCAGTAGCCAAGATGCGCTTACGTATATCACGAACGCAGCGGAGTAGAGTAAGAATACAAAGTTATGAAGTCGGAAAGCTACTATCGCCAGAAACCGCTCGTGCTTTTCCCATTGCGTCTCCCTTAAGCTCTCCAATACACCTCAATCCTCCGCGCTATCAATAGAACAGCAGTGGAGCTTTTGCAAACAAGGCCTGAAAAGCTCTGCATCCGAAGTTTTGGGTTTCAAGGCTCCACCACGAAGAAACACCTGGTTCGATGACGAGTGCAGGAGGATTCACACAGCGAAGCAGGATGCATATAAGGCCTCGCAGCATAAAAGAACAAGAGCAGCTCGTGAACTCTACGAGTTATAAAGAAGGGAGGAGCATTAGCTTCTTAGAAGAAAGAAGAAAAAGCACGAGAAGCGCGCGATTGAGGATTTGGAGAGGTGTTACTGCAGGCGTGACGTTCGAAAGTTTTATCAACAGATAAAGCGAACATGCCAAGGTTATAAAGTCAGAACGGAAGCCTGAAGGGATGAGAACGGACACCTAGTAGTAGAATCGCAGTCGATGCTGAGAATATAGAAAAAACACTTCTGCAGACTGTATGACGGCGACGTTAATCAATACACCGCTGTCAGGCAGAATGATCCATTTCTAATCGACGAAGACCGCAGAGAATTCTGTCCCCCTGACCTCGACGATGTTAAGATTGCCATATTGAAACTCAAGTCGAATAAAGCTGCTGGCGCAGACGGACTATCCGCTAAGCCCTTCCAGGCAGCTGGGGATGGCCTGGTTAGGAGCATGCACCGGCTCATCTCTAAGATATGGTCAGAGGAAAGCATGCCCGAGGAATGGAGTCTCGGCATCGTATGCCCGATCCGCAAGAAAGGAGCCCCCTCTGATTGCGCCAACTACAGAGGAATAAGTCTCCTTAACATCGCCCACAAAATCTTCTCTGCCGTTTTGTGTGAACACCTGAAGCCATTTGTAAATAAGCTGATAGGTCCTTATCAGTGCGGATTCAGGCCAGGGAAGTCCACCATCGACCAAATCTTCACACTACGGCAGATCCTGGAAAAAACCAATGAATTTCAAGTCAACACTCACCACCTATTTGTCGACTTCAAAGCCGCATACGACGGCATAATTAGGGACGAGCTGTACAACGCTATGTCAATCTTTGCCATACCTGCTAATAGACAGGGCGATGCGCTGTCGTGTGATTTCTTTAACATCATTCTTGAAAAGATTGTGAGGGACTCTGCGGCCAATACAAGAGGCACAATCTACTTCAAGTCTACACAATTGCTTGCCTACGCAGATGACATTGACGTTATGGGACGGACAAAGCGAGACGTCAATGAGGCGTTCGCAAGCATTGAAGCAGAAGCGGCTAAACAGGGTCTAAGGGTAAATGGGGACAAGACCAAATATATGCTGTCATCAAAGAAAGACGCGCAACACCGACGTCTTGGTTAGAACGTCACCTTCGGCAGCTATATTTTTGAAGAAGTCAAGGACTTCGTCTACCTTGGCTCGATAGTGACAAGCAGCAACGACACCAGCGCTGAGATAAGACGCAGAGTAACTCCTGCTAACCACTGTTTTTTTCGGGCTCAAGTTGATCCAGATAAAAAGCTCCGAATGTCGTTCCTGCAATAGCATCTTTCCATCTCTTCAATCGCGAGCTTCTTATGTTCTCGCTTTTTTGTTTTGAGAAGCTTATGCTCCTCCCTCTTCTTCTGCTCATAATGCTCATGAGCAGCTCTACGTGTGCCCTCCTACACTCGTCGTCAAACCATGGGTTTCTTGTTGGTGGAGTTTTGAAACCCAGTACCTTTAGGGCTTGTTGGAGGGTTTTCCGAGAGCTGGAGGGAGACGCGATTGGCATAGGCCTTGGCAGTCTTTTGCGATTGTAGCATTGCGACGTTGTATGCCGTTGGCCGAATATAGTGGTCCGAATCGATGTTGGCTCCTCTGAAAGTTCGTACATCCAGAATATCGGATGCGTGTCTGCCATGAATCGCAATGTGGTCAATCTGGTGACAGTCGATTGATCCGGAGTTCGCCAAGTCCCTTTGTGGATGTTGAGATGTGGGAAACGCGTGCTAGCAAATAGAAGATTTCGCCGCATTGCGAAGTCTATCAGCCTAAATCCATTTTCGGATGTGGTGTTGTGTAGACCGTGCTTGCCAATGACCCTATCAAAAGCGACTCCTTGCCCAGTTTCGCGTTAAGGTCTCCCAGTACGATTTTAACATCATAATTAGGACATCGGGCATATGTCCTATCTAGGAGGTTGTAGAAGTCGTCTTTTGTAGCGTCATCCTTATCCTCGGTAGGGGCGTGAGCGCAAATTAGGCTTATGATTTACGATAAGTTGTCACTCCTCTTATTTTCCAAAAGGTTTTTGGGACGATTGTCGTCCCATGCTTTTTCTTCTTTACCTTCTAGAACTGAGTGAAATTATTATCTTTAAATTATTATCTTTTATTTGAGGACCGACTAATATACCCTCCTTGACCTTAGATTCACTTAACCTTGGAAATTTGTGACGAAGGTATTGAAAAGCAACTTTATATTTACTCAGAGCCATACGAAATTTTTCATCAGTCCTAGTTTTATATGCAATGGCGGCAGTAACACATTGAGTGGGTTAACTAAAGGGTAATTTTTAACATTAACATTTTTGTGCCCAGGTTGAAGTGTCTGACGAAGAGGCCACAATTCTTTTCTATCACGACTGCCTCTTCACAAATAAAGCAACTAAATTTCGTGTGGCCTAATTGTAGTCCGAGCAACAGAGTTACGACTTTTAAATCTCTGCAGATTCGCAGACCCTTTCGGTTCGTTTATGTAACAAAACAGCTTTTAAGCTTAACCTAGAGCTATTTGGAAAATGTTACTTACTTACTTACTTATCAGGCCTGCGATCCATGGAGGATCTGAGCCTGAGCTATAGCTGCCTTCCATCCTTGACGGTCCCGGGCACGCTGCTTCCAGTTGTCAAGACCAAGATGTCTTACATCCGCGATTACTTCGTCTTTATACCGGAGGTTCGGTCTTCCTCTTCTTCTCGAACCAGGAGGCTCGGAGTCGAAGACCCTCTTAGCTGGAGCGTTGATGTTCATGCGCTCGATGTGGCCGAGCCAGTGTAGTCGACGGATCCTTGCCTTCCGGACTACATCCACATTTTGGTACAGCTCGTAGAGTTCGCGGTTGTGTCTTCTTCTCCATTCACCTTCCTCACAGAAAGGACCAAATATCCGGCGCAGAACTTTTCTTTCGAAAGAACCCAAAATCAGCTCCGCTGTCCTGTTTATCGTCCAGCTTTCGGATCCGTACAGCAAGACTGGCAGAATGAGCGTTTTGTAAAGCATGCCAAGAGTTGCCAAGGGCGACTCTATGCCGGATCTCCACTGTGGTGTCATTTGTGGAATTGACGTTTGCCCCGAGGTAGACAAACTCCTTAACTACCTCGAAATTGTAGCTGTCAATTGTTATATTTTGTCCCAGGTGGTGAGCGACGGATTGGTTTTTGCTTGACAGCATGTATTTCGTTTTATCCTCAATGATCTTAAGACCAACTCGTTTCGCCTGTTCTTCAATCGCCGTGAATGCTTCCACAATGCCACGGCGAGAACACGCGATGATGTCGATATCATCCGCGTATCCTAGCAGCTGGATGGACTTGTAAAAGATAGTGCCTTCCCTGTTGACGCCTGCCCGTCGCACTATCTGCTCCAGCACCAGGTTGAAGAAGTCACATGACAGCGCATCTCCTTGCCGAAATCCGGTGCATGTTTCGAATGGTTCCGAGGTCCTAGAACCGAGTTGCACGGTGCATCGCGTGTTTTTTAGTGTGGTGCGACACATCTGGATCAGTTTTACCAGGATACCGAATTCAGCCATCGCCCCAAACAGTTCTTCACGATGAATGATGTCGTATGCGGCTTTGAAATCGATGAAAAGTTGGTGTGTATCGATTCGAAACTCGTTGGTCTTTGGAAAATGTTAAGTAACGCAAAAACGTAAACCAATAAATGACTTCTACTTGTCAACTTGTATTCAGCATAGGTAGGCAAGGAGAAATTAGTTAAGATTATTTCGATAACTTTCCATTGTAGACCAGAGTAATTGCATTCCAATGACTCCAAATTCAACCATTGAGATTGCAGGACTACTCCACCGGTTGACCATGGATTTGACGCAAATCCAAAAACAAACAAACAAATCTACGAATTCCATAGTACACACATGTAGATATATTCATATATTCGTCCTCCTATGTATTTGATAATGTCATTAGCATCGCTTAACCATTCATTTGTTTTCGTTGTAAATTCTCATGTCACCTCTAATGAATCATAATCCAAAGAGCAGCACGTAAAAGAAAAAAAGCACACAGACCTTAACGAACAAGTGATTAATTCATATAGTCGACAACATTAGGTATTCATTTATTAGAAAAAAAATAATAACAAATACGAATCGAAAGGGGCTCGTTTGTAGACTCGTTATCACTGAATCGGAACCAACTGGTAAGTGGCAGGACCATTATGACTACTAAACAAATGTAAAATATCGAATTGTTATTCACAGTAGTGTGGATACAATTGCCTTACATATGCTTATTAGCTTGTTTGTTTACAGAAAATATACTTCGAAGGGTAGCAAAGATATTCAGCACTTGCACTTTGTACTTGTGGTCTCTAGATAGTGTGTGAAGGAATTGGCTAGTCTAAGGAAAACAATAATTATTCGTTAGACGTGCTCCGAACATATATTTTTTTTTATAGTTGCACTCGCACTCGAGGCCAAGGCCTTATCACGTTTGAACGTTGTGCGAGCGAAGGTAACAGGGAAAGGGAGAGTTTCGCTCAGGTTTACACACAACCTGAACGGAGTGCAGTGGTTTTGGATCGTAGATGTTCGCTCACTACTCTCAGGGGTGATTTGTCCTAGATAGGACGAGAGCCGATCGGATTTTCGCGTTGGTTATAATTCACAGTAATTCGTTCATGCACTTTTGGTGTTAATATTGCATACGCAGAGGATGAATTTCAATTGACCTTGTATTGTGAGTGTTATGCCTGCAGCAGTACGTTTTGGTTGCTTTCCATTCACAACTGTGTTGCATACTTTTTTCCGTATAGGAATTGCTTTTTTCTTGGCTATGAAACGAATTTGAACTATAGACCTTTCGCTCGATGGCCGATAATGTTAACCACTGCACCACGGCCACCCCCAGAATAGAAAATTGTTTTATTTTTGTTTTGCAATGTAATTGAGTGATTAAGAGGGAAACGTAATTGATTCGATGCAGGCATGAGAAAATAGCGGTTTAAGTGAGCGCTGCCATGTAAACAGGGTGTAAAAGTAGAAGAAAGTCGAGGAAATATTAGCGATTCGGAAGATAGTATTTTAGGTTTTTAAATGAAGGATCGGATGATAAAAGGCTAACAAAGGCATCGCAGGAGTAACATCTGCCGACGGGTGCTGGTCCGCAAAAAAACGAGTAAGATCCTCTGCAGCCGAACACCTTGCAGCTCTGTTAGTCAGGTCCTACATACTTCCACCTTCTCGTGGTACCATCTGGAAATTTCCTCACCTTGGAAATGAATAACGAAGGAGGACTAATGGCGAGTATCCTGCCACAAAACAGGATTATAGTCCGTTGGACTATGGTCTAGCAAACCGTAATTGGAAAACCCCACAATCGCTCTTAAACAACCACAAGCCTCGGATAAAACAGACCAGATTAATGGTCTAGGAGACTTCAATGCTTAGCTGGGTAAGGAAAGCACCTTTGAACAAGTCATCGGCAAACACAGCCTACACGACATCACATCCGATAACGGACACCGGCTGATTAATCTTGCTACGAGGCGAAACGCGCGTCCCACACCTCAATATACACAAAGGCACCTGGTGGGCCAGGTAAATCAATCACTAACCAGATTGATCCCATCGCGATCAACGTCAGACACTCCTCCACTGCTCTTGATGTTCGAACCTTCCGAGGAGCTAACATCGATTCGGAACACTATCTTGTAGTAGGCAAAATGCGCCTACGGATATCACGAGCGCAGCGGAGTAGAGTAAGAATACAAAGTTATGACGTCGGAAAGTTACTATCGCCAGAAACAGCGCGTGCCTTTACAGATCGCGTCTCCCTTAAGCTCTCCCATACAACTTAATCCTCTACGTAGTCAATAGAATAACAGTCTTTGCCTTGAAAAGCACTGCATCTAAAGTCTTGGGCTTCAAGGCTTCACCACAAAGGAACACCTGGTTCGATGACGAGTACAGGAGTATTTATATGGCGAAGCAGGAGGCATATAAAGCTTCGCTGCATAGAAGAACAAGAGCAGCTCGTGAGCTCTACGAGTTAAAAAGAAGGGAGGAGCATAAGCTTCTCAGGAAAGAGAAGAAAGAGCACGAGAAGTGCGTGATTGAGGATTTGGAGAGGTGTTACTGCAGGTATGACGTTCGAAAATGTTAACAACTAACAAAGCGAACATGCCAAGGTTACAAAGCCAGAACGGAAGCCTGTAGGGACGATAACGGACGCCTAGTAGTACAATCGCTGCCGATGTTGAGAATATGGAAATACTACTTCTGCAGACCGTAGAACAGTGATGTTAGTCAATAAGCCGCTTGTCAGGCAGAATGATCCATTTTTTAAGTTCGCAGAGAATTCCATCCTCCTGACCTCGACGAAGTTAAGATCGCCATATTGAAACTCAAGTCGAATAAAGCTGCTAGTACAGACTGACTGTCTGCTGAGCTCTTCAAAGCAGCTGGAGATGACTTGGTTTCAAAACCGGGTACGACAGCGTAATTGGAGGCAAGCTATACAACAACATGTCTACCTTCGACATTCCTGCTAAACTCGACAGGCTATGCAAGATGACTTTAGAGGATGCTCGCTGCTCCATCCGAATCGGTGAAGACCTGACCGATTGTTTTGATGTCGAAAAAGGATTTAGGCAGGGCGATGCGCTGTCGTGAGATGTCTTTAATATCAATGAGGCGGAGACGGCGAAAATTGGTTTAGCAGTAAACGAGGACAAAACTAAATATATGCTATCATCAAAAAAGGGCGCTCACCACCGACGTCTTGAGCAGTACGTTGGCAGGTTTCAGTTTAAGTTAGTTAGGACTTCGCCTACCTTGGCTCCGCAGAGACCTGGAACAACGACATCAATTCCCAAATCAAAGGCAAAATCACTCTTGCCAATCGCTGTTTCTTTGGGCTCAGGAGTCAATTGAGTAATAAGAGCCCAAGCCCAACGACAAAGTTGACTCTCTACAAGACCCTTATCATCCCGGAACTGCTGTATGACGCAGAAGCATGCACACTATCAAAAGCGGATGAGGAAGTCCTTGGCCGTTTCGGAAGAAAAGTTTTAAGTGTGATTTTCGGACCTTTAAACGCAGACGGGGGATGGAGGAAAATATTCAGCCACGAGCTTTACGCTGTACAGCGACATGAGTCTAGTCAGGCGTCTACGGATTAAACGTTTAGGAGGGCTAGGCCTTGTACAGCCCGTACAGTTCGTAGTTGAATCTTCTCTTCCAGATGGCATCAACGCAAATGGGACCAAAGATCGCACACAGAACTTCCTCATCCGCTTTCAATAGCGTCCATGACTATTGACCACAAATATTATATAAAGTCAGTCTGGCTTTACGAGAGATGGCCCTGTAACTCAATTACCTTTTTGAGCCCAAAAAACAGCGATTGACAAGAATTATTTTGCGTTTAGTCTCGGTACTGATGTTGTTCGTATTAGTTACTGCGGATCCGAGGTAGGCGAAGTCCTTGACTACTTTGAAGTTATTGCTTCCCATTGTGACGCTGCGTCGGAGACTTCGATATAGTGCGTCGATGACATGCATATACTCCGTTTTGCCCTCATTTACCGCCAGATCTATTTTAGCCACCTCCGCAAACGCCTCATTGACGGCCCGCTGCTTTAGACCAATCACGTCAATATTATCGGCGTAAGCTAGCAGTTAAACGGACTTTTGAAAGATCGCACCCCTAGTGCAGACTTGTGAGTTTCGCACGACCTTCTCAAGTATGATGTTAAAAAAGTCACATGTTAGCGCGTCGCGTTGCCTCAAACCATTCTCGACATTGAAGATCGCGGTGAGTTCTTTACCGACCTTGATGAAGCAGCGAGAATTCTTCATCTCTTTTCCAGGACCTGCAACAGTGCGATGATTTGGTCTATTGTGGATTTCCTTGGCCTGAAATCACACTTATAAGGACCTATCAGGATGTTGACGAACGGTTTTAAGCGTTGACACGAAACAGCAAAGAGAATTTTGTATACGATGTTAAGGAGACTGATCCCTTTGTAATTGGCACAGTCAATGGGGTCCCCTTTCTTGTGGATCGGGCAAACGACATTGAGATTCCAATCATCTGGCATGCTTTCCTCTTACCATATCTTACAGAAGAGCTGGTGCATGCGCCCTGCCAGATCATCCCTAGTTCCGCGGACAGACCATTTGCTGCAGCAGATTTGTTTGACATCGGCCTTAATATTGCTATATTGACCTCGCCAAAGACGGAGGGACGAAATTCCTGTCTATCGTCATCCGGGTTGTGTGCATTCAGCCTGACAGCGGTATTTGAGTCTCAATCGCCGTTCGCCAAATTCTCAGTATCGACTGCGACTCTACTACCAGTTGTCCATTTTTGTCCCGCAGGCTTCGGTCTTAAAATTACATCCACTGGACATTTGTTTTACTTTCTTGTAAAACTTCCGAACTTTATTCCTGCTGTAACACCTCTCCATCTCTTCGACCGCGCGCTTCTCATGCTCCTTCTTTTCCTTTTTCTTATGGGAAGCTGGTTCCCTTCTCTCCTTTTCTGTTCGTATAGCTCACGAACAGCTCTCGTCTTTCGATGCAGCATTACCATGTAGGCGTCTTGCTTAGCTGCATGGGCCTGCCTGCACTCGTCGTCAAACCACGGGGTTTTCTTGGGCGGTAGTGTCGTTAAGCTCAGTACATCAGTGGCAGCGTCTTTAGTTGCTTTTTGACAACGCTTCCATTCTTCTTCTAGCGGCGGCGTCGAATTTTCAGAGAGTATTTGGGAGACTCGGTCGAATTTGTTTTCCCAAAAAAATACACGAGCTGAACCTGGTCTACATGTGGTTCCAGCAAAACTGCTTTACATACCATGCAGCACGTGAGTCGACGGTGAGTAAAAATTTGGACCGGTCAGTTGGGCGGCTAGGTCATGCAATTTTACGCCGTTAGACTATTTTTATGTGGATACGACATCGCTCATCTATATTGATAAACCAGCGGCCTTGAAAGACAGGATTCAAAATGCTCGAAAAAATGGTCCAAAAGTGGACTCTCCGTATGGGTCACTTAAAAGTTAAAACACTGTCGGGGTCAACATTTCCACCAAAAAAAATCTTTCAAAAATAACCTCCAAGCCTTGATGTATTAGCTTAAGTAGTTACACTCTTTATAGACTTTTGCAATTTCCTCAAAATGATCGCATGATAGTTTGACGTAAGACAATCTTATGGCATTCAATGTCGTGCACATTATTATATATTTCACCATAACTTTGCTCCAATTTCCACTTAATACCCTCATCGTGGGAATAACGATATGAAATGATGATTTGGAATTTATGCCAATGAGCAAACGGAAGCTATAAAGCCAGAGCAAAAACTCTCCAGGGACGAATACCGTCAGTTCAAGTGACAACGCAAGCACAGTCGAGGTTGAAATGTCGATGGAAAGACCAGTCCGGCAGACTGTACGGTGGCAATGACAGTCAGTCAAAGTTCCGCTGTTAGGCAACAATGCTTACTAGACGAACAAGAGGGTGAGTTCTGTCCACACGACTTATAAAGCTGTTTATGCAAATAGATTATCTACTGTGCTACTTAAAGCAGTTGAATATGAGATAGTTGCGATTATGAGCCTGATGAATGGAATCTCAAAAGTACATTTTGAATCATCGTTCATCCGGTTTATAAGAAAGGGAAGGTGTTCCAAGGTTATCAGAATTTTTTATAGTGGCACTACTGATTGATAACTCCTGAGTTGGGAGGTACATCATTCACTGTCAACATTTCATAGCCAGTGAGTATCGAAAAAAGAGCCAAGTCTTGGTAAGACTTTTACAGAAAAGGGTGGTGAGCATTTATCACGTAGCAGAGTTCCACGCGCTTTATAGATGGTGGTGAAGGTCGTAAAAAGGTCGGCTAAGATTTTCATTGAAATTAATGGAAACGAAATCTCAATAACAATTTTTTATTTTGACCAAACATTTGGTACTCCAAAAGCCTGTTCATGCTTTGTTCTGTTCAAATTGCGTACACTTATGACTGATTTATTCACCCAAAGTCGCATTCTCACCATCAACCCGTCGCCATATTCGGTTGACTTGCCACCGTGTGATTTAGGGGTCACACGCCCTACCTATCCGCGAAACTCTGCGGAACTAGACAGCTTAGTAAATGAGCTGACAGGAACTCTCAACAGAGCACTATCCAAATCTTGTGCGATAAGCAGCCCCAGAGGAGAAACCAAACCCCCCTGGTGGAGTAAAGAGATAATCTCCCATAGGAAAGACAGCAGACAGCTCTTCAACAAAGCAAAATCTACTCGCTTGCAAGAGGACTCAGACTCCTATATGGAAGCACTTAAGTCCTTCAAAGAAGCGACCAGGAAAGCCAAAAGGCGATATTGAAGGAACTACTGCGAGATCATCAAGGCGGCCTCCGAAGTTTCAAGAATAAGGAAGATTCCGGCTTCGGCCCCTTATAATCCAAGTCTCCTAATGCGGAATGACGGTTCCTGGATGACCTTCTGAATACACACTTTCCGGGCAGTAGTGCCTCTGCAGGTCGTCCAGCCGAGAGGATGCTCCTACGAGGGACCTCGAAACCCAGTTACAAGTAATATTGTCCTCTGGGCCCTAAAAGGTTTGAACCATACAAGTCTCCAGGACCGGATTGGATCTCTTCAGCCAAAAAGTTGCTGCCTGCGCGGCCCTAAGGATTAGAGATATAGGAAAATGGCCCACGTCACACAAAGACCATAATATGTAGTATTCTTAACCACTTGGAAATACCAATGGATACGGACTACACCATCCCGCAAAACGTGTTCACTATGATCTTCGAAGGTATCTTTCCATCCCGGTAGGAATTGGCTGAAGGAAAATTCATACCGAAGGACTCGACTTCCCTCTATATCGATGGCTCCAAGATGGAGACGGATGTAAGTAGTAGAGTCTTCCCTAAGGAGCTTAACCTTAACCTATCATTTAGACTCCCAAATCACTGCAGTGTTTACCAACCTGAAATAACAGCGGAGGCCCTTGCAAGGCTTAGGATCAATGTAATATCCGTTAAGGATATTATCATTTGCACGGATAGCCAATCTGCCATAAAATCCCTGGATTAAGTAACCCACAAATCAAAGACATCTATTAGCTGCTGCCTATCTCTAGACGAGATGGCTGAACAGTTCAATACAAAACTACTGTGGGTTCCCGGGCATAGGGATATTCTAGTTAGGGTCAAGCACACTCAGTCTTCCAACCCTCGGGTATCTAAAAATACCAATAAGCACGGTAAAGCACATAATAGAACTTCGAAACATAGAGGCTACCAACTAAACAAATCTGGCCTAAGCTGAACCTAGGACGGACCAGCGACCTTGTGGCAACCAAAAGGGAAACCTTATGTACTTTAGTGGGTGTCACTACAGGTCACTGTACTATTTCTCAAGAACATCTTTAGAGAAAGCTTAGAATGCTCGTTCGACATACTTCTTGGCTCTGCAGATCACTGGATAGAGTATTCAGGATACTACTTTGAATAAAATGAAGGAATTTTGTTGTTAGCATGCCTAAGTTTTAAGTTGTCAAGCGTAGGTTCAAGAGTACTCTTATTATGTTTTTCACACAACCTGGACGGAGTGCAGATGGTTTGGGTCATAGATGTTCGTTCACTACTCTCCAGGGGTGGTCGCCCTAGATAGGATTCGATAAGAACTCGACTGAATTTTCACGTTGGTTTTTGGTGCTCGTCAATTGTTCCATGTCATTATGGTGTTATGTTAGAACTGCACATACAGAGTATGAATTTGAAATTACCATATATTGTGAGTGCTATGCCTTCACTAGTATTTTGATCACTTCCCATTTCCAAGAGCTGCGTTGCACAATTTGTCCATATAGGAATTGTATTTCTTGGCAATGGGCAGGCTTTGAACTACAGACCTTCCGCTCGCCGGTGGGCGATGTCTACCACTGCACCAAGGCCACCCCCACGTGCTTTGTATAAGGGTAAGTCTTCCTGCCATATAATCATGATATTCTATGTTGTGGTATGCGACCAATTAAAACCATTCTTAAGTAGCTACCCAGCAGAGCTTGCTAGTGGCAGATCTTAGAGAAGACTCAGGGGTTTCTAGTCAGGTTATGTAATCCTAGCCAAACTTGTTAAGATATTTCAATAGAAGGGGCAGCTTATTTCTAATCCCAATGGGTGTCAGTTACAATTACGGTGCATCAAAGGAAAGCTGCACGCAGGATGGGGCACATACATGACAAGTATGTGCAATACAATAGTACGTGCGTAACGTAGAAGCGTTTGAATTAAACACAAGCTTACCCCGACTGTGTGATGCCATCTAAGCAAGCAATTAATTCTAACACTGAACATTGTGCCGGTATTAATGGATGAAGTCAGGGACGTTATTTTAATGCATGTGACTAGGGCTTTTCAATCTATTAGACCTACGAGTTCACTTTTAGATAGAGAGGCGTGATCAACTCTGCCGCTATTGCGTAAGAAGAAAACTGATGAGAAACCTCCTCACCTTGAAAACTTTGATTTCTCCCGCCGGTGGATAGATATCCAGTTGATGGGCTTATAAAGTGAAAGAAAAATATCTGTGCTTCGTAGAGCTACTTTAAGGAACTCATGCGGTGTAGTGTTTTGCAACTTACTTACTTATCATGCCGGCAATCCATGGAGGATCTGAGCCTGAGCTATAGCTGCCTTCCATCCTTGATGGCCTCGGGCATGCTGCTTCCAGTTATCAAGACCAAGTTGTCTTGCATCCGCGAATACTTGGTCTTTATACCGGAGGTTCGGTTTTCCTCTTCTTCTCGAACCAAGAGGCTCGGAGTCGAAGACCCTCTTAACTGGTGTTCATGCGCTCGATGTGGCCGAGCAAATGTAGTCGACGGATCTTTGCCTTCCGGACTATATCCACATCTTTGTACAGTTCGTACAGTCCGCGGTTCTTCTCCTGCATTCACCTTCCTCACAGACAGGACCAAATATCCGGCGCAGAAATTTTCTTTCGAAAGAACCCAAAATCAGTTCCGCCGTCCTGCTTATCGTCCAACTTTCGGCTCCGTATAGCAAGACTGGCAGTATAAGCGTTTTGTAAAGCATAACTTTGGTTCTTCGAGTGAGAAGTTTTGACCCAAGTTGTTTGGACAAAAAAAAAAGTTGCAGTGGTTGCCAGAGGCGATTCTATGCCGGATCTCCACTGTCGTGTCGTTTGTGGAGTTGGAGTTTGCCCCGAGGTAGACAAACTCCTTTACTATCTCGAAATTATAGCTGTCAGTTGTTATATTTTGTCCAAGGTGCTGCGATAAATGCTGCCGTATGCGGCTTTAAAATCGGTAAAGAGATGCTGTGTATCGATTTGAAACTCGCCGGGCTTTTCCAGGATTTGTCGAAGAGTGAATATTTGGTCTATAGGCGATTTGCCGGGCCAGAAGCCGCACTGGTAGCTGCCGATTAGTGCGGTGCAAAAGGGCTTTAGACGTTCACACAATAGTTCGTGCAGGAGGTAGGATCGCTTTTTTTTTTTGTAGATGATATTCCAGTCGCCGGGCAAATTCTGCAGATGATCTGGTGCATGCTCCCTACCAGAACATCGCCGCCAGCCTAGAAGAGCTCTGATGACAAGTCATCTGAGCATGCGGCCCTTTTGTTCTTCAGCTTTTGAATAGCTGTGCCGACTTTTTCAATGCTGGGTAGTCCTCCCACAACTTCAGCGGCTGGAGTTGGGATGTCCTCAGTCCTCACCACTCTCTCTTGGTCATGCTCGTTAAGCACCAGCTGGAAATGCTGCTTAAACACATCCACTATTGCCTGCGGGTGGTTCACAACATTGTCTTCGCAATTTCGAAGAGTCTGGGTGCCTTTCTTAAAGCCTCCTGCAAGGTTTTAGCTTTCTTATAAAAGGTCCGTATTTTATGTTTGTCCCTAGACTCCTCGATATCCTTGAGCTGGGAGGCTGCGAAGTGATTTGCAAACAAATTTGAAATTCCTCTGGACACAAATATGTTGACTAAATAGAACGTACACTTTGGGTTCATCCAAATATTTATATCTTGGACCAGCCATATAGGTAAACACTTAATCTATTTCCGGAGAACTTGTGAATTAATGTATTTAAAGTGCATACTAGGATGATTAACCTACACGATGTATGGCATATCGTCAAGTGGATCTCGTGATGTTGTTTTTTCCGAAATTCGTTGCGAAGAGAAACTGCCCTCCTCAAACGATTTTCGTAGATAAATGAATCATCAACCAGATGGTCAGCGAAACGAAATAAGTCGCAGACGACGTGTAACGTGCATAAGACCGGCTAACTTCCACTGGCGAATATAAAATTGCTGCTATGAATGCATTCTAGTCGCATTCTTAAAGTTGTTTCTTAGTTTTCATTTCCTACCCTTTAGTGGAAGATTGATCCATTGACAGTACACTATCCGACGACGTCTACACATAAAATTTCTGCTCCACGCCCACATACACTCTGCATGTGGCCTTGAACAGCTTATTCTGTCATCATACGCTCCTAGATATGATGTGGTTCATGTGAAGGACGACTATGATGGCTACGGATACGCGTACTCGTAGTATGTATCATAAAAGCATTTTACTCTAATTGACTTTTTATTGCAGCAGTAAGTTGTCAGAGGGAAACTATAAATCATTGTACTTTAAAGTTAATGAACTCAAGCAACGGGTCTACACTGATGCCATTAAAGGGGTCGAGAAGTTTGTCAGGGAATAAAAAAGCTTGAAAGCGTTGAGAATATAGAAACTGGCGAATCCTTGAAACGATAATTTCATTTCACTTGTAATCTGTCTTGTCCTTGGGTAGTAGGACGTGATACAACGAATGAGTTTGATGAACGTGTCGTCATTGTTATAAGTTCTGCCGTTTAGGGAAAGCTGGAGACAATGGGAAAGGAAATGGAACTTTTGTATTGTTTTCACTTGGTCATAGCGACGAGGATACGGTGGTGTGTCATGAAGAGACTCTAGGCGGTAAACGACAATGATTGAGTGACATGACGGTCTAGCTAGGGGATTTGAAGCAAATATCTTTTATCATATTGTACTTTGTTGTTGATTTACTTTGTTGAAGGGCTCCCTTATGATTGCTTCCATTCCCCTATTTCAAGTTCAAAATTTCGAACGCTTCCGACCGGACCGTGGCGTGGGTTGCCTCAGTAGATCGTTTATTTTTAAAATAAATTTTTTTGTTTTATTTTTTGTATCTTTTTATTTATTTTATCAAAACAGATAAGATTGCACGGCGCGCTTTTGTGTTGCGCTGTTGGCTTCTTGAGTTGTTTTGTGATATCATCTGAATGCTCATTCGACGGATTCAACACGTTGTTTGTTACACACTTGGTTTCACGATTTCGTGCTGTGCGAACGAATTGGCACCAATCCAAGTTTAATTTTGGAACCTTCCTAATACACACATTTACAGTCTCGATTTGTATTGTGAGAAAAACTTTGAGAAAAGTTTGTTTTTCCCAATTGACAATTTCAAAAAAAAAAAGTAAAACTGTTGACACAAAACAAGGAAGTAAATTTGAATCGTATTTGTCGGCGGATACTAGTTAGTTTTCATGTTGACCCAGTTTATGACGCAAACAACACGGGTAGCCAACTCGCAATTTAGTAGATGGCAGCCGTGTGCTTACCGGTTATAGCTAGGCTACAATTCTGGGGGCTATTTATAGTGATAAGCACACGCAAAGTTATCTAATCAGAGCGTGGAAGTAAACAGACCAATACTTATCAAGTAACCATAAAGGGATCGAGGTCAGTTCGAAAGTAGATTACACCTGTTTACGTACATATATACAGGTTGGGCCAAATACAAGTTTATTTTTAAAAATGCAATAAAATGAACAAAATTAAACGCGAATACGCGCTGGGCATCTTCATCGACATTGAGAGAGCTTTTGATAACGCAACATGTGCAACGACAGCATGTGCAACGCTGCCCGACAACATGGCGTAGATGAAGCATTGGTCTTGTGGATCAAAGCAATGCTTGTGCACAGGACATTGACCGCTCATGCAGGTCTCGACCAATGTGTCAAATCCGGCGTAAACAGGGGCTGCCCGCAAGGTGGCGCCCTGTCTCCGCTATTATGGTATTAGTGATCGACTCTGTGCTTGGTGCTCTCAATGCCTCTGGAATCTATGCCCAGGCCTATGCGGATGATGTCGCCGTTCTTTCTGTCGGCTCATGCTTAGTGACTGTCCGTCTCAAAGCACAGGCGGTGCTTAATCTGATCGATGATTCTTCTTCTTTGGTGGCGTTACAGCCCATGAAGGGCCAGAGCCAAGCTTCTCTCAATCACCCATGTTGTGTGTGATTTATTTTTCACACAGGTGAAAGGGACCTACAGTTTAATGCCGATTCCGAACGGCGTGAGTCGAGAAGCTTTTTCAAGGCAAGTATACTACGAGGAGTTTTGCCAGTACGCCGCCGAGGAAGAAAGCCGCGAAATAAGCATTCGATGGCGTAGATGTTATCGGGATCCGAACTCGCTCATCGTGCGTCAGGGTCCAACACACTAAGCACTGCGCCACGGCGGCCTCGATGATTGGTGTACCAGAAATGGAATGACGTTCAATCATCTTAAGACCGATGTCGTTCTCTTCACTAGAAGGAGAAAAAATACTGACATGACTCAGTTGGTACTAAAAGGCACTTCCATCCCGGTATCCAAGGCGACTAAGTATCTAGGAGTCATCTTGGATAGCAAGCTTCTCTGGTTAAAGCTTATTGAGTCAAAAAATAACCAAAACGTTGTCAGCTTTCTGGCAAAACATGGGGTTTATCGCCAGCAAAGGTCCTTTGCATCTACACGGCAATGATAAGACCTATAATGTCATATCCATCGGTTGTCTGCTGGGACAGACTAACACGCAAACACGTCGTAGCATCTTTCGTCAAACTCCAACGAACGGTCTGCACGGGGGATTTCTCCCCAGCACGCCGGGAGCTGCTCTAGTTGCTATGATGAACCTTCCACCTCTTGATATTTTTATCAGAGGGTGTGCTCTGAAAACCATGTCTCGTCTGAACAGAAATGGCTTTTGGTACAACTCACATACATGGGAATAACAGTGTGCTTGCGCAAGAATTGTCCTGCGACCCCTGTCTCATAGACATGCCTTCTGATACACTGATGCCCGTTATCCTACTGCGCCGTAATTCCACAGTTGAGTTTCCATGGCGTTAGGATTGGCTCTGGCTAGATACTGAACTTGGAAAGGATAGTCTTCGCATTTACATGGATGGTCTTGGCGGGGGTCCGGAGCTGGGGTCCTCTTCGAGCACGAAAACATCGGAAACGGATGGCTCCAGATCTGGGCGGGGGTCCGGTGCTGGGGTTTTCTTTGAGCGCGAAAACATCCGACCTCACTTGTCGTTAGGAAAATATGCGTCTGCCATCCAATCAGAGATATACGCAATCCTAATGGCCATGCACTATGTTGAGAAACACAGGTGGAGGGGGAAAAGCATGCGTCTGCGGTGACAGCCAAGCTGCACTCAAAGCTGTGTGCAACCCCTTAACTAGCTCCAAATTAGTGCTTGAACTCAAGTCATTCTTGAACAGAGTCGGTAGACTAAATTCATTAAGGCTTGTATGGGTTCCAGGTCATTCTGGGAATCCAGGTAATGAGATCTCTGATGAACTCACCAGAATGGGTTCAGAGGTCTACCTGCGTCCACGGTTAATTTCCACATTAACGACTGGGCGTTTAATACACACAACCGTAGATGAAGGAATTATCCGGGGCGTATGCCATGATGTCTGCCAAAAATCCGCAGCATTCCTTCTGTCTTTAAGAAGAATCGACTGCAGAAGACCTGTGGGAGTCATTACGGGCCATTACACTTTTGCTAAGCATATTTGCGTTCTTGGCATCAGTGAGACGCCTACTTGTGCTGCATGTTGCGAGGAGGATGGCACGTCAGAGCATTTTCTCTGCGACTGTCCCGCCTTTGCTCGCGCATGGTGGCACACTCGACGTTTCTTCTCCGGGGGAAACACAGTAATGTAAGGTGTCTGTCTGGAGTACAATGGACCAGTGCTTGCGCCTGAGTGCTCTAACAGATGGCAGAAGCCTTCAATAAAACATTCCCATTAGTTATGAAATACGTCGTTCAAGTGGCTGCCTCGGCTGGCTTCGCAGTAGCGCATTCTCTCACCCCAATTTTCCAAGACCTAGTTGATGGTTTCGGACTATAGCTCACGGATTGCTTGGATATTGGCCTTAAATTTCTTCCGGATTGTTGGCATAACATCGGTCTTTCACGGTTCCTCACAAAAATAGTAGAAAGGGGTCAAATCGCAGCTCACAGGCGGCCAATTGACATCGTTAAAATGACTGATAACACGATATGGGAATTTGGTGCGCAAAAGATCGATTGTGACATGGGCTGTGTAGCATGGCGCGCCAGCCTGCATGAACCAGACGTCGCCCAAATCCATGTCTTCAATTTCAGCGTATCTTCTGAGTCATCGTTCGTCCGGTTAATAAGAAAGGGAAGGTGTCCCAAAGTAATTATGACTTTTTCTAGTGGCACTACTGATTGATGGCTCCTGAGTTGGAAGGTACATCATTCACTGTCAACATTTCGTGACCGTTGAGTATCGAAGAGTACCGTTTGGGTTGACGGAGAGTAGAGGAGATGAATCAATCATGAACTGTACGGGCTTTACCGCGACATCGGCCTAGGACAACGTTTGGGTTGACGATGAGTGGAGGAGAAGAATCACTCACGAACTGTAGAGGCGGATGAGGAGCGAATGGATACGACAGCTCCGCTCCGAATGGTCTTCAACCGCAAGCTCGAGGTACAACGTTGCAGAGGACGATCGCATCTAAGGTGGCGCCGCACACAGGTGGAAAGGGACCTCAACGAACTGGGCGTACGACACTGGAAGGAGCTAGCAAAAGGTCGTGCTATATGCATTCATGACCAATGAGTATCGAAGAGTACCGTTTGGGTTGACGTGGGGTGGAGGAGAAGAATCAATCACGAACTGTACGGGCTGTACCGCGACATCGGCCTAGTACGACGTCTTCGGATCCAACGTCTAAAATAGTTGGACCATGTGGAGCGAATGGACACGACAGCTCCGCTCCGGGGTCTTCGACCTCAAGCTCGAGGGACTACGTTGCAGAGGACTATCGCATCTAATGTGGCGCCCCCCAGTTGGAAGGGACCTCAACCAACTGGGTGTGCGACACTGGAAACAGCTAGCAAAAGGTCGTGTTAGATGTAAAGGCTTGTTGGTTGAGGTCCAGGTTCACCCCGAAATCTAGCGCTACCTAAGGAAACAGAAGAACAAAAGAAGGTACGCCCGTATCAAGTTTCAAATAAAAATAGTGTTTGAGACACACTTAGTTTTCTGAGGTGCTTAAAGTGAATATATCGTTGAAGTGCGTGACACATAGGTTTCTAGGTATCGAGATAAGGTGAAATGGATTATTACGGGAGATGAGACTTGAATCTGTGATTAAAACCAATTTGGAAATAACCAATCAATTGAGTGAATAGTGTTAATGGTGAAGCAAGACCAAAAAAACCGCGCCAAAGTCACCCAAAAATCAAGGTCAAGTTTTTTACACCAAGATAATGCACCGTCTCACACTGCCTAGTCAATAAACTCAAAAGATCACTAAGGGGACACCGTTTAAAGTCGATGGAGTCCTTGGAAGTGATGAAATTGCTTTAGAAGAACTAAATAACGATTTTTTTTTGACAAAGTAGTATTTGCCACGTCTTTCCGTTTTTTTCAAGAAAAAAATCCACGTGGAAGCCTAAGATTTATGAGTGACAAGAGGTATTTGTTAAGACTCGTGCAAGTTTGCTTCTACCAATGACTAGCACTATTAGTTCTCCTATAGAATTTACATTCCAAATTTGTCTGGCTTTCAAGAACGTCTAAGGAACGCGTGACTTCAAATTAAATTATTTTTGTGTTTTGAAATTAAAATTGCAAATTTCCTATCGAGAATCAAAAAAGAGACTCATTCCCTCTACTCACTCCACTCGACCTTAGGTGCCGAGAAAATCGGGAAGAGGCAAAACTCTGTCAAGTCAATTTAAATTGCAAATCTGATCATTGGAATCATCTTGTTTCAGAGCACGTAACAAACAACCTCGTCAATCCACTAATATACTGTCACATGGCTTGGTCGCTTATTATGTTAGGTTTGCATAATTCTCTCATAACTAGGCACCAAAAGAACTAGATTGGAATCGTAATTAACTTGCTAATTGCCTTTTCTTATGATTCATTTCTACAATTTTGGAATGACATGAGCAAGTGTAATGAGTGTTTGAGCCCAAATGTGATCACATACACCCACTGCTCTCCCGGGCATTAATCCCATTTTATCGGGTTATTAACTTCAGTCCCAAGTTGATGACTGTGATTCTGACAACGACGTCTATTATGAGTTCATATTTCCCATCTCCCGACACCGAATTTAGCTAGGGATAGATGGTCGTTTTAAAACATGTGACCTCAATCGATATCACCATAATGACACATCTATCATAGAGTAGCACGAGCATTATCATGGTCGACGTATGCTTGTCGCCAGACAGAATATGCGCACATCCTTGGGATTACGTTGAGTGTTTTGTTTTTTTTTTTTTTTTTTTTTTTTTTTTTTTTTTTGTATCGTGTTTGCGAAAATAATCTCTGCCTTGGACCATTGCACTTAGCAGTGTTGTCACTGCTGTGTACAAACAAACAGAACTAGGCACCCTGACGTGTATCTCATGCTCGTCAATGTCACAGATGATGCTTGCTGCTCGATTTAATTTATTATCTCTCGTTCGAAGGACAGCGGGATTTTTGTTAGTCTATGTAAGTTTATATATGTATTTGTAATCTTCCCACTTTAGCAAATCCACATTAAATTTTGTGCGGGCTATTGTGGCGGCATTCTGGGTTTCATCGGCCTATGTACGCATGTTGTTATTAGAATAGTGTACATCAAATCTCATTAATATTCCTTGGAGTGATATTTACTGCCAACTTTGTGGTTCTTCCATGTTTGTTCAACAGCCACATGTGCCACATGTCGAAGGACTCTAATTAAGGAATACATATTTCATTTCCCAATTACTTCTGCATATGGCAAGTACCCCAAGGTGGTATCTATTGGACGTTTCGCCTTTATTTGTTTTTATATTTTCGTTCTCACGTTACCACTGACAAGTGCGTTTTGATGTCCTACGTTGACTCCGTATACATGTCGTTGGGCGATTTTTTTTTTAGTATTCCATAGAGTTCAAACGATTAAAATAAAGATAGATACCTCTAGTTGACAAGGTGTTTGTGACATGCCCTCAATGGGAAGCTCTTCAAACAAATAATCGTCTGTATAGCGTTTTTCATTAAGCCTTTCCTATCTTTAAATTAAAATAAAACCAACTGTGTGTGAGATAGCATCAACATTTTTTATTCATTCGAAAGGTTTATCGATGCCATTATGTACGGAATATGGAAATAACATCGTTCAAATGTCCGCCGGCGCTTCTCTGGTTTTCCCGTATCCCAAATGTCAAATTTTGCATGATTCCGTGGCATAAATCAGGCTGATGGCATGGGTTATATAGGCTTTGAAGGCCAGCGTGGTTTGTGGCTTATTTGCATAGACCTGCGACTTCAGAAAACATCATAAGAAAAAATCTAACGGGGTCAAATCGCGCGATCTCGGTGGCCAGTTCACATCACCTCCAAGTAAGATGACCAAGCCCTCGAATCGCTCGTGCAGAATTTCTAATGTGGCACGTGGCACCGTGCTGTTGAAACCACATGTCGTTAGTGTTCATATCATCTAACTCAGGCCAAAAGAAGTTGGTAGCCATCGACTTTTAGCGCTCGCCGTTGAAGGTGATGGGCTGGCCAACGTTGTTCTAAAAAAAATATGGACCGATGGCGCCGCTAGCCCAGAATCCACACCAAATAGTGGCTTTTTCGGGATGCATTGATACTCCGGGATACTGGAACGCACCCATCCATTCGGCCACAGGTGGCCGCGGTGCAGTGATAAACAGCACCGACTATCGAGCGGAATGTCTGTAATTCAAAGTCTGCATGGCCAAGATATACACTTCCTATACGGAAAAATTGGTCACCACAGCTGTTGTGAATGGGTATGTGTGTTGGCGTTACAGTCCATGAAGGACCTGAGCCGAGCTTCTCTCAATCACCCATGTTGTGTGTGATTTCATTTTCCCATAGGTGAAAGGGACCTACAGATTATTGCCAGTTCCGAACGGCGAATTTCGAGAAGCTTTTCATGACAGTTTTACTACAGCGGGTTTCGTCAGAACCCCGCTGAGGAGAAACACCGTGAAAAACACGTTCGATGACATGGCTGTGTCGGGATTCGCTCCCGTGTCATCGGCGTCGGAGGCCAACACACTACCCACTGCGCCACGGTGCTCTCGTTGTGAATGGGTAGTGATCAAAATATTGATGAATGCATAACATTCACAGTTAAGCTGAAAAGAACAGGTACCACACTTTGATCTTAGCCATAAGGCCGAGAAGCGATGGAGTCGTTGTCAGAACGCCATCAGAGAGGTCGCCTCAGATGTACTCGGTTTCAAGCCACCACCGTCGAGAAGCCCCTGGTTTGATGATGAGTGCAGACAGGCCCATGTAGAGAAACAGAATGCATACATGGCTACATTGCATCGACGGACGAAAGCTGCCCGCGAGCACTATGAACAGAAAAGGAGGGAGAAGCATGCGCTTCTGAGAAGAAAAAAAAACAAGGACCAGGAGAAGCGCGAGATCGAAAAGATGGAGAGATGTTACTGCAGGAACGATGTTCGAAAATTTTACCAAGAAGTAAAACGAACATGTCAAGGCTATAAAGTCAGAGCAGAAGCCTGCAGGGATGAGCACGGACAACTAGTAGTGGAGTGAATGGGAACAGTTGATGCTGAGATTGTGGAAGAACCACTTCTGCAGACTGTATAACGGCGATGATAGTCAAAATGCCGCCGTCAGGCAGAGCGAACCATTCACTATGGACGAAGACGAAAGAGAATCCTGTCCACCCGAATAAGACGATGTTAAGATAGCGATATCGAAACTTAAGTCTTACGAAGCTGCTGGAGCGGACGGACTACCAGCGGTACTGTTTAAAGCAGCTGGCGATGAGCTGGTCAGGAACATGCACCAACTCATCTGCTAGAAATGGTCAGATGAATGCATGCCCGATGAATGGAATTTTAGTATCGTTTGCCCGGTCCATAAGAAAGGAGACCCCTATGACTGCGCCAATTACAGAGGGATAAGTCTCCTGAACATTGCGTAAAAGATCCTTTTTGCCGTACTGTGTAAGCGCCTGAAACCGTTCGTGGACAATCTGATAGGTTCCTACCAAGGTGGTTTCAGGCCAGGAAAATCCACGATGGACCAATTATTTACACTACGGCAGATCTTGGGAGAAGACCCATGAATTCCAGGTCGACACGCAATATCTTTTTGTCAACTTTAAAGCCGCGTATGACAGTGTTTATAGAGACGAGCTATACAGAGTCATGTCATGTTTTAACATTCCCGCCAAACCCGTCACACTGTGCAGGGTGACTATAGAGAAATCTCGCTGCTCTGTTCAAGTCGGAGGTGAACTGGCCGACCCTTTGATGTTAAAAAGATCGTACGGGACTCTGCGGCCAATACAAGAGGTACGATTTATTTCAAGTCTACGCAATTGCTTGCGTACGCCGACGACGTTGACGTGATTGGACGGACACAACGAGACGTCAAGGAGGCCTTTGTAAGCATTGAAGTAGAAGCGGCTAAGTTGGGTCTCACGCAACACCGACGTATTGGCCCGAACGTCACCATGGGCGGATATAACTTTCAAGTGGTCAGGGAATTTGTCTACCTTGGCCTACTGATGACCGGTAACAACAACACTAGCGCTGAGATAAAACGCAGAATCACTCTTGCCAACCGCTGTATCTTTGGGCTCAAGAGGCAATTGAGAAGTAGAGCCCTCTCTCGGAAAACCAAGGTGACGCTATATAAGACCTTGATCATCCCAGTCCTCCTTTACGGCGCAGAGGTTTGGACCTTAACAAAAGCGGATGAACATGCCCTCGGTCGTTTCGAGAGGAAAATTCTGCGCATAGGAAATACAGCTCCGACCGGAAGAGTCTTCGAATCCACCCCGGAAGGAAGGCGCGGCAGAGGACGGCCGCATCAACGGTGGCGCACGCAGGTGGAAGGGAACCTTAACCAAATGGGCGTGCGGCGCTGGGAACAGCTGGCCAGAGACCGTTCCAGCTGGAGACGCTTGTTGGTTGAGGCCCAGGTTCACTACGGACCTCAGCGCCACCTAAGTAGGTAAGTAAGCTTCAATAATAGGCCGCTATCAACTGTCAAAGTTCAAAACTCCCTATTGGAAGACCCTTTAGCATAATGTATAGGATAGTTAATTACGGTGTTATGAATGTCACTTTAGTATAAGTACAAATGGTAAATTTGAATGATTCATTACAGTATGAACAAATGGTTTTTCGTAATTCATTTTTACTACCATATACAACTGAACTAATTGTAGGTATGATTGGGCATGACTAGCATGAATCTTGCTTTCAGGACGACCGGAAACACTGCCAATTAGCGGAATTTTTCATTAATTCCACCCGTGAATAGAGAATTTCATTATTTAACACTCAGTCGACCGTTATACTATGACGATGACCGGCAACTATGAAGTCTCCTCACAAGGCCATGAAATCGTGATTTTTAATTTTACTCGTGTCATCTCAAGCCGCACTAATCCAATCAAAAGCGGACTTATCGCGATGGATATTAGGGGTAAGTGTGAGTTTGTTTGGGTGCTGTCATGGTTGTCCTCGAATAGCCTTCAAGTTAAGATCACCTTACTTTAGTTTTGCAAGTAAATAACTGAAATCCAGAGATTAGTCGGCCAACCTTCCGCAAACATAAAGCTGTCATTGTGGTGGAAAAACAACTTTGCTTCTTGCCCACTTCGCTGTTTGATGATTGCAACAAATTTGTAAAGATTGCATATGGAGGTCGAAGTTTTAAAAATAGATTGACTGCGAAAGTCCGATACAATGCAAACGACTTTGGTCACGTTTTATCCGCCCGTCATAGGTCCAAGTGTATTGTCTGCTCATAGTCCATCTCGACAATATATCGACCTAAAGGCATATACGACAGTCAGACAGGCAATCTGTTTACTCCTCAATTGAGATTAATTAACTTAAACGTTTTCAAAGTGATTCTGTACAGTTGTCCTCGTACGCCCAGATAGGTTTCTGCAGCAATAATAATAAAATATTTATCAATGCGACGTCTGTGATGCAATAGTCATGCAAGCGAAATGGTCAACATATTTGTTTTAACAATATGCTTCCCAAGTGGGGGACATATAATGTATCGTAGCTTCACGTGATCGTAATTTGTCGGCCGATTATCTGGGTATCACTGGATTTAGCACGCTAGAGCAGGGTTCATATTGTTGTTTACCCCTTGGTAGGGTTAAGTTAATTACCTTTTATCAGTTGCTGTGGTTCTACCTAAGGTGTAGCTTCACGTGTTTGCTAACGAACTCATTAGTCCATACCACTTGGACGTGTATTACACTTTAATTGATTCATTCGCATGAGACGTACGAATTGGCGGGGAGAAAAACTTGTGAGCAATTTCATTTGCGGCTTGACGGGTGACACTTTGTAGAATAACAAAAAACATAAATATACATTATACGAGTACAATAAGGGTACATAGTCTACTTTGGCTTGGCATTACGCCGTCTACCAGATTAACAACTGTTTGGCTATAAGTGCTAGTTCGATTTAAGGCAAGCTAATTAAGATGACGCACACAGGTGGAAGGGGACCTCAGCCAACTGGGGGTGCTGCAATGGAAAAGGCTAGCAAAAGATCGTGCTAGTTGGAGGGTCATATTGGTGAGGCCCAGGTTCACCTAGTAAGCCGAAACCGTAAAAAAGACAAATTCCGAAACAATCACAAGCCTCGAATAAAACGGACCGGATTAATGTTGACGACCCTTGCAAATAAAAAACGAAAAAAGGACAGTGATCTTCGGCTCTGTAGGTGGAGCCTAAAGGCTAAACAGGCCACGTACAGCGAACAACTGGCGGACGCCCTAGACCGCTATAAAGCGGACATAACCCCCATCCAGAAAATGCGATGGAATGGACCGGGTATAAAGCGGATGAAAAACTGCGACATTTACTACGGCGACTACTATGGGGAGAGAGGATAACGATTGTTCGGATGCGGATTTATTGTTCGAGATGGACTAAGGCAAAAAGTTCTAAGCTTTGGGCATGTGAGCGAACGCCTCATAACAATCCGTATCAAGGCTACATTTTTTAACATCAGCCTAATCTGCGTCCACGCCCCCACGGAAGACAAGGATGACTCCGCCAAAGATGAGTTCTACGATCTCCAAGACAGAACGTATGCCCAATGTCCCAGCTATGACATCAAAATTGTACTAGCAGACTTCAATGCTAAGCTGGGTAAGGAAAGCATATTTGAACGAGTCATCGGCAAACATAGCCTACACGACACCACATCCGATAACGGACACAGGCTGATTGATCTTGCTACGGGGCGAAATCTCCTTCTAGCCAGTACGCGCTTCCCGCATCTCGATATACACAAAGGCACCTGGCGGTCTTTTGATCAATCGATTACCAACCAGATTCATCACATCGCGATCGACGTCAGACACTCCTCCACTATTCTTGATGTCCGAACTTTCCGAGGGGCTAACGTCGACTCGGACCACTATCTTGTAGTAGCCAAGATGCGCTTACGGATATCACGAACGCAGCGGAGTAGAGTAAGAATACAAAGTTATGACGTCGGAAAGCTACTATCGCCAGAAACCGCTCGTGCTTTTACCGATCACGTCTCCCTTAAGCTCTCCAATACACCTCAACCCTCCATGCTGTCAATAGAACAGCAGTGAAACCTTTGCAAACAAGCTCTAAAAAGCACTGCATCTGAAGTTTTGGACTTCAAGGCTCCACCACGAAAAGACACCTGGGTCGATGTCGAGTGCAGGAGGATTCACACAGCGAAGCAGAATGCATATAAAGCCTCGCTACATAGAAGAACAAGAGCAGCTCGTGAGCTCTACGAGTTAAAAAAAAGGGAGGAGCATAAGCTTCTCAGAAGAAAGAAGAAAGAGCACGAGAAGCGCGCGATTGAGGATTTGGTGGGGTGTTACTGCAGGCGTGACGTTCGAAAGTTTTATCAACAGATGAAGCGAACATGCCGAGGTTATAAAGCCAGAATCGTAGCCTGCAGGGACGAGAATGGACACGGAGTAGTATAATTGCATTCGATGCTGAGAATATGGAAAAACCACTTCAGCAGACTGTATAACAGCAATGTTAGTCAATATGCTGCTGTCAGGCAGAATGATCCATAACTTAAAGACGAAGACCGCAGAGAATTCCGTCCCCCTGACTTCGACAAAGTTAAGATCGCCATATCGAAACTCAAGTAGAATAAAGCTACCGGCGCAGACGAACTGTCTGAGCTCATCAAGGCAGCTAGGGGTGACCTGGTTAGAAGCATGCACCAGCTCTTCTGTAAGATATGGTGAGAGGAAAGCATGCCCGAGGAATGGAGTCTCAGCATCGTATGCCCGATCCACAACAAAGGAGACCCCTCTGATTGCGCCAACTACAGAGGAATAAGTCTCCATAACATCGCCTACAAAATCTTGTCTGCCGTTTTGTGTCAACGCCTGCAGCCTTTTGTAAATAAGCTGATATGTCCTTGCCAGTGTAGCTTCAGTCCAGAGAAGTCCGCCGTCGACCAAATCTTCGCACTATCTCAGATCCTGGAAGAAACCAATGAATTTCAGGTCGACACTCACCACCTATTTGTCGACTTCAAAGCCGTATACGGCAGCGTAATTAGAGACGACCTATACAACGCTATGTCTACCTTTGACATCCCTGCTAAACTCGAAAGACTATGCAGAATGACTTTGGAGAATGCTAGCTGCTCCATTCGAACCGAAAATACGTATTGTAACGCGAACGCAAAAATACGTATTGTAACGCGAACCTTATTCAAGTCGAGTTCAATGTCAACACAATCAACTAACGTTAACCGTCATACAATACCCATTTATTGCTCGCATTGGCACGTAGATATAAACATATCTCGAACGGAAATGCAAATTCTTTTGACTGATGGTTTGCACTAAATTGTCATCATCTGTGCTCCATATCATGCGACATCACATGCGAACGCCCTTAATGGAAGCCGAAGGACTTCAGTCACTTGCTTCTAATTTTTTTTAAAGCTTTCAACTTTTCCCTTTTTGCCAGTTGCCTTGCCTCTGTTCTATTCCATGGCACTTGTTATGTTATGTTATTGTGGTCGGCATAAGCCACGCGTAGGCCGAAGTCGGCCCATTGTGATACCACATGGATCGTGTTACCCAGATCCGCTACCAGAGAACCAGCCGGTGCTTCTGATGAAGCGATGATGTTGAGCTATTTTATGGTCTGCTAGCTCATTTAAATTATCATAGAAGGGCGCGCCGAGGTAGATCCTCCTGCGATTCGCAAAAGAGGGGCATGTATTTTAATCTTAAACTTAAACATTTCCAAATATAATTTAGAAAACAAGTGTTCAGTCGAGAAGGCTGAAGGCTTTTGGAAAGTTATAAATTGAACGATTTAAAAAGAAAAAACCGGCCAAGTGCGAATCGGACTCGCGCACGAAGGGTTCCGTACCATCTGTATATATAAATATGAAAGAGACTATGTATGTTACCTCATCAAATGACAGATCTTGGTTGCAGGCAGGATTTTTTGGATGAAAAACATGTCTGTTGTATGGTAGTCCCTATTAAATATTCATTTTGTTCTGTTTTCAGTATTTGTCGTGGTAGCGGCAACAGAAATACATCATCTGTGAAAATTTCAACTGTCTAGCTATCACGGTTCATGAGATACAGCCTGGTGACAGACGGACGGACGGACAGCGAAGTCTTAGTAATAGGGTTCCGTTTTACCTTTGGGTACGGAACCCTAAAAATCACCAATTAGGCCGCTTAAATAACTTTAAATTGAGAGAATCCAATGCTCTTCGGTGACAAATATGTAGAGTAATCCAACCTTCAGCAGAGGTGTAAAGAAAAGAGAAGAGAGTTTAAGAGAAAACTTTTCAGCTCTTATTGCTCATATTGATTCGTTTGCACTCATGACAGATATTGTCTTTGTCTCTGAAATATTGATTTACAGCTTTGAAATTAGTGATTGCGATATTCCCGGGTTTAGATTTTTTGCAAATACTAATGACAATTACGCTTCAGGTGGTGTAGGTTGTTTTGTAAAAGTTGTATTAAATGTTGTCAATGTGTCGGGAGCACCGTGGCGCAGTGGGTAGTGTGTTGGCCTCTGACGCCGATGACTCGGGATCGAATCCCGACACAGCCATGTCATCGAACGTGTTTTTCACGGTGTTTCTCCTCAGCGGGGTTCTGACAAAACCCCCTGTTTTCGTTTTTTTTTTTTTTTTTGTTTTTTTTAGAGACTCGTGCAGGTTCAAGAGTTTTTCATATTCTCTTATGATGTGTTGACACACACAACCTGAACGGAGTGCAGTGGTTGGGGTCGTTGATGTTCGTTCACTACTCTCAGGGGTGGTTGTCCTTAGGCCTAGATAGGACGAGAGCCGACCAAATTCCGCGTTGGTTATAGTCCGTAGTAATTCGTTCAAGCACTTTTAGTATTGCATACGCAGAGGATGAATTTCGGTTGACCATGTACTGTGAGTGTTATGCCTGCACGCAGTACGTCTGGTCACTTTCCATTCACAACTGCGTTGCATACTTTTTATCATCCGTTTAGGAATTACTTTTACTTGGCTATGAAGCGAATTTGAACTCTAGACCTTCCGATCGGCGGTCGATGATGTTAACCACTGCACCACGGCCACCCCCTGTAGTAAAATTGTCATGAAAAGCTTCTCCAAATTCGCCGTTCGGAACCGGCAATAAACTGTAGGTCCCCTCCACCTATGGGAAAATGAAATCACACACAACATGGGTGATTGAGAAAAGCTCGGCTCCGGTCTTTCATGGACTGTAACGCGACCATACATACATACATACATACATACATATGACAGCGTGTATAGAGAAGAGCTATACAAAGTCATGTCTAGTTTTAACGTCCCTGCCAAACTCGTCCGACTGTACAGGATGACAATGGAGAATTCTCGCTGCTCCATTAAGGTCGGTAATGAGCAAACTGAGACCTTTGATGTTAAAAAAGGATTTAGGCAAGGTGACGCGCTGTCATGTAGCTTTTTCAACATTGTGCGTGAAAAGATCTTGCAGGAGTCACTGGCCAACACAAGAGGTACGATTTATCTCAAGTCTACGCAATTGCTTGCGTACGCCGACGACATTGGCGTGATTGGACGGACACAGCGAGACGTCAAGGAGGCCGTTGAGAGCATTGAGGTGGAAGCGGCTAAGATGGGTCTCAAGGTTAATGAGGGTAAAACCAAATATCTGCTTTCATCTAAAAAAAACGGGCAACACCGACGTATTGGCCAGAACGTCACCATGGCGGATATAACTTTGAAGTGGTCAAGGAATTCGTCTACCTTGGCTCACTGATGACCGGCGACAACAACACCAGCGCTGAGATAAAACGCAGAATCACTCTTGCCAACCGCTGTTTCTTTGGGCTCAAGAGGCAATTGAGAAGTAGAGCCCTCTCTCGGAAAACCAAGGTAACACTATATAAGACCTTAATCATCCCAGTCCTCATTTATGGCGCAGAGGCTTGGACCTTAACAAAAGCGGATGAAGATGCCCTTGGTCGTTTCGAGAGGAAAATTCTGCGCAATATCTACGGTCCCGTTTGTTCAAACGGTGTATGGAGGAGAATGTATAACGAAGAGCTGTACGGGTTGTACAGCGACATCGGCCTGATCCGACGTCTACGGATACAGCGACTAAGGTGGCTAGGCCATATAGAGCGCATGGAAAATACAGCTCCGACCCGAAGTCTTCGAATCCACCCCGGAAGGAAGGAGCGGAAGAGGACGGCCCCATCAACGGTGGCGCACACAGGTGGAAGGGGACCTTAACCAACTGGGCGTGCGGCGCTGAAAACAGCTGGCCAAAGACCGTGCCAGCTGGAGACGCTTGTTGGTTGAGGCCCAGGTTCATCACGGACTGTTGCGCCACCTAAGTAAGTAAGTAAGGAAAACAGGGATAAGCAGTTCCTTGAATAGAGATATAACATATGTATGTTATCGAAGACAGAACACAATTACTCTTTTGATTTAAATGCTATGTGTGTCTCTACGTACAACTTAACGTTAATGGCTTTTTTTAAATGTATTTTTAGGTTTACCCCCCGACTGCTATAGACCTCCTTACTCCCTGCAATCGTATTGAGAGCATGGTCTTATGACAAACTTGCGAATCTTTCAACAGCAAGTAAATACCTTAAACCAAAATCAACAAACCCAAGTTTTCTTTTATGTTATATTTGCAATGCCATTAAGGACGCCTCGTAAACTGAGTTAAGCCGCATTATGACACACTCCTGACTCAGGCATTCAATTTGCACTCCCCTGTTAGAAGACACCCATAAAAAAGGTAAATAAACGTCTTTTTGGTTGGCTACGATAAAAATTTTTGGACAAAACAAAAATGAGCGCCATCGTAAATCAGCAGTCAACTGCCATTAATCGATGATTGTTATCTAAACACGTTGACAACGATGTCGCTTGTCCAATTAGGGGATATGTAGACAACCCGTTTCTTTGGCACATTATGAATGTACCGTGTCACGTAGCGCGTGTAATTATCTATGTACGCAGATAAATTAACCATCGCACGTCTAAGTAGCGAACCATGACACTTTTTTGAATGCTCACTTAGCGGTCTACTGTTGGTCGTAACCGATTCCTTTTTAATTGTATGATGTGTTGATTTCCGTAATTGACGTCACGTGGAGGCTCGGTAATAAATTGAATGCTCAAACTCAAGAGTGAAGGAGATGTTTGGAGGGCATGGGCTCGGACATACAAGGTAAAGTTGTTGATTGCTCTCAACCTGTCGAGATGCCAGCAACAATCCCTGTTTAAATGCCCGGGTCAAGTTGGCATACAGCCTCCTCGCGGCGCCCTTTGGATAGCCTCTACAACAACCGTTGAGAGGTGAACAAATGTATACAGCAATCGCCCTAGGCAAGGGGGCGCTACAGTACCGCGACCATACTGGCGGTTGTGCGGCGGGCCAGCAACCCGCCCACGTAAAAAAACAACAAGTTATGGAAGAGCACAATGCCTCGGAGAAACGGACGGATTCTGAAAGACGACATCGCGCGAAAAAGGAACACGATTTGCGAGTATGCTCCTGGAATGTCAGAACGCTGTACACTCCTGAAGCTGCTCATAAACTGAAAAGAACCCTCACGCAGTATAAGGCGAATATTACTGCGATCCAGAAAATACGCTGGATAGGAAACGGTATGACGAGGAAAAAAGATTGCGACATATACATATTACGGCTGTCACAAAAGATTGCACATTTTGTGGTGCGGATTTGTTGTGGCAAAGCGGTTAAGGTCGAATGTCATCGACTTTAAGCCTATAAGCGATCGCCTGGCCATGATCCGCATCAAAGGCAGGTTTTACAACATCAGCCTCATATGTATGTGCATACGCCTCTACCGAGGAGGCTTAGGACCCCATCAAAGAGCACTTCTAAGATCTCTTGGACAACGCCTACGGAGCTTGTCCGGAGTACGAGGTCAAAATCGTACTCGGGGACTTCAATGCCAAAATCGGTAAGGAGAACGCCTTTAGCGGAGTGGTCGGAAAGCACAGCCTCCACGATAGAACAACAGATAACGGCTGCTTCCGACTCACGGACTTTGGGACAGCTCGTAATGCGGTGATAAGTAGCACAAGATTTCCCCGCAAGCGAATCCACACAGCAACCTGGCGATCTCCGGATGGTCGAACCGCCAACCAAATCGACCATGTGCTCATTGACGCAGGACACTCGTCAAACATCCTGGATGTGCGAACATTCAGGGGGGCAAACGTCGACTCTGGCCATTTCCGCGTAGCAGCAAGATTCAGAGCTCGACTGTCGAATGTAAGAAAGCTGCATCAGCCTACCATGAGGAGGTTCGACATAGGACGCCTGAGCTCACCGGAGATTAGCAGAGTCTACTGGGAGCAACTAAGCGAAAGGCTCTCCGGTATGTTAACGTCGGGCACAAATGTCAACAGTGCGTAACTGCATTCCCGCACACTCATTCAGGAAGTAGCCGAGAACAGCCTAGGTTACCTACCACCCCCGACAAGAAACCCGTGGTATGATGGGGAATGTGAACAGAAAAAGGCAGCAACGTACCAAAAGGCGCTGCAGCAAAAAACTAAGGCAGCGCGAGAGGAATACGGAGCCAGAAGAAGGGAGGAGAAATAACTGCTGCAACTAAAAAAAAGAATCTTCGCAGCCTCCCAACTCAAGGATGTCGAAGAGTCTAGGGACAAACATAAAATACGGGCCTTTTATAAGACAGCTAAAAGCCTTGCAGGGGCTTTAAGAAAGGCACCCAGGCTCTTCGAAATTGCCAATACGCGATGCACCGTGTAGTTCGGTTCTAGGACATCTGAACCGTTTCATGCGACTTCTTCAGTTTAGTGCTGGAGCAGATAGTGCAATGGGCAGGCGTCAACAGGGAAAGCACTATCTTCTACAGCTACTAGGATACGCGGATGATATTGACATCATCGCGCGGTCTCGGCGTGACGTTGTAGAAGCTTCACGGCGATTGAGGAACAGGCGAAACGTGTTGGCCTTAAATATAACAATTGACAGTTATCATTTCCAGATGGTAAAGGAGTTTGTCTACCTCGGGGCAAACGTAAACTCCACAAGCGACACCACAGTGGAGATCCGGTATAGAATCGCCCTTGGCAACCACTGCTACTTCGGTTTGTCCAAGCAACTTGGGTCAAAACTCCTCAATCGAAGAACCAAAGTCATGCTTTACAAAACGCTCATACTGCCAGTCTTGCTGTGCAGAGCCGAAAGCTGGAGGTTAAACAGGACGGCGGAGCTGATTTTGGGTTCTTTCGAAAGAAAAATTCTGCGTCGTATATTTGGTCCTGTCTGTGAGGAAGGTGAATGAAGAAAAAGAAAAAAAGGAAAAGGATGGCGCTACAAAAGACGACTCCTACGATCTCCTAGCTAGAACATATGGCCAATGTCCCCATTACAATGTTGAAATCGTACTGGGAGACCTTATCGCGAAACTGGGCAAGGAAATGGCTTTTGATAGGGTCATTGGCAAGCACGGCCTACACAACACCATATCCGAAAATGGATTTAAGCTGATAGACCTCGCAACGGGGCGAATCCACAAGGTGACTTGGCGATCACGGGATCAATCAACCGTCAAACAGATTGACCACATTGCGATTGATGACAGGCACGCATCCGATATTCTGGATGAACAAAATCCTATTGGCCATGCACAATGTTGTTAAGCACAGGGGTAAAAGAATATGCGTCTGCAGTGACAGCCATGTTGCAGTCAAAGGTGTGTCCAACCCTTTAACCAGCTCCAAGTTAGTGTATATCGGTAGACTGAACTCACAAAGGCTTGTTTGGGACCCAGGTCATTCTGGAATCCCAGGAAATGAGGTCTATGATGAACTCGCTAGAATAGGCTCAGAGGGAAGTTTCTCAAGACCTGAATCCGCCTTGGATCTAGGTGCTTTGACGGTCAATATCCACATCAACTATTGGGTCATCAATGCACACAATCGTTGATGGAGAAAATATCCAGGATGCAGAATGACTAAGCCCGTACGCGCTGGTGTCTGCAACAAATCCGCAGCATTCTTTTTATCCTTAAGGAGAATTGACTGCAGAAGACTGGCGGTCGTCATTAGGGGCCATTACACTTTTGCCCAGCATCACTGCGTGCTTGGCATCAGTGAGACGGCCTACTGCATGCTGCGGATGGAGGATGTCACGGCAGAGCACTTCCACTGCGACTGTCTCGTCTTTACTCGCGCACGGGGGCGCGCCAGAACGTGGTGCCAGAACGGAAAAAATTCGATTTTCGAAAGTCCTGATTTTGATTATCTTGATTGTGATTCTCACACTATATAAGCTACAGGATCTAGGAACAGCATGATTTTTTTCCTTGTTTCAAAGGTATTTCCATAAATTTAGGCCCACTGTCAGAATAATGGAAGTTTGACAAAATTACACACTACTCTAAATGAGTGATATATAATTGTAAAAGGGGAGGAAAAGAATTATCATTTTTCCCCTGCTCTTCGATGGTCAATTAAGCCGCACATCAGTCAAACTGGGCAAAAAAAAAACTAGAGAGCTTTACAACGTTATAAGTTACGAATTTTACATAAGCTTTGAGATCAACTATGATTACAAAAAAAGCTCCGGCTTCCTCCGAGTTGTGAAAGGTCGCTTTTCAAACTAGACGTGTTAAAGTAAAGATTAGAACAAAAATCATCTGCCTTTATCTGCCTATCCGACTACAACACCCCAAAACAAGGAAAGGCATATCTGCATATCGAGTTCAGTCTAGTTGCTAACGTTGCTTAGTCATGAGTTCTATTAAAATTAAATACTGCGATTTGTGTGAGTGCTTGTGGGGTGGTACAAATTTCGACGTATTTCTTCGACAAAATCACCCTAAACTTGACGAGGAAAATATTTTTTTAATACTGACAACTCTAAGCAAGAGTTTTTTGCCTCATTTTAATAAAAAAAAAAGTTATGGTAAATCGGGACCGGGCGAGGTTCAAAAAAAAAATTCAGCGAGGATGTGTTGGCAGACCAAGTAAAGATTTTGATGATTGTGGTGAAAGATGCAAGAGAAATAAAATACGCTGCCTTCAAGCATCGCACCCACAAAGCTTGATTAACGCAGCTGTGACTCATGAAGACTACGATAAACCCGAAGCTTTGTCAGCTGATCAGGCATTAGCTATATTTCTCCAGGCCAACCTGACAAAATATCAGTACGAGGTGATTCGGCAAGCGCTAAAAGACCTTGGATGCCATGTATTTCCAAGTTATAAAAAATTAATCTTTTCAAAGAAGCAGTGCTATCCTGGAAATATGTCAATTAATGAAACATCCGCAATGGTCCCTTTACAGAATATGCTTGACCATACTGCCAAATGAATTCTGGAAACAAAACCTGTAGAAGAACTAGAAAAATTAAATAATCAAGAATTAATAATGACGACGAAATGGGGATTCGACGGTGCTTTCAGGCCAAAGTGAATTTGCCCAAAAATATTCAATCGACAATAACGAAGTAAGTGACTCGAATTTATTCATGACGTCAATAGTTCCTCTGAAGCTCACAATCTCAGTTGATGTCGATCAAAATGGATCGATTTGGGAAAATAATCGACCTTCCTCAACAAGACATTGCAGGCCCTTGAGATACAGTTTCCAGAAAGAGACACTTGATTTGGCACGAGCTGAAAAAAAACGGATTGAAGAGGAAATAGAGAAGTTGGAAGCTACCGAAGTAGTGGTCGGCATTAATGTCATCCGTATTCGACATATTCTGGTGATGACAATGTTGGACGGCAAGGTAGCTCAAGCCATCACAAATACGAAGTCTGCAAGTGCCTGCTACATATGCAATGCTTTACCATCCGAAATGAACGACTTGGCAAAAATCCAACAAAAGCCTCTTAATGTGAATGCTCTCGAATTTGGTATCTCTCCATTACACGCCAGAATCAAATGTATGGAATACATTCTTCACATTGCCTACAATAAAAAATTCGGAAAATGGAGGACTACAAAAGACACGCGAGTCATGCACGAAAACGAAAAAAAACGTATTCAACAAGAGTATCTTGAGAAAGTCGGCATCAAAGTAGACTTCGTTAAGCAGGGTTACGGATCTTCAAATAATGGCAATACTGCCAGACGTTTTTTCAATGATTGCAAGGTCACAAGTGCAATAACGGGAGTCGACGAAACTCTAATCCACCGGATCGCTACCATACTGGAAGTCATAAATAGCAATGCAATGATCGACCCAGAAAAATTCCGGCTCTTCTCAAAAGAAACAGCAGAGATGGCCATTGAGCTGTATTCATGGTACTACATGCCATCCACGGTACATAAAATTTTGTTACATGGTGCTGAAATAGTGCAGAAGTCGATTCTCCCAGTCGGAATATTGTCAGAAGAGGCACAAGAAAGTAGAAATAAGGATTACAAGACTTTCAGGATCAGAAACTCACGGAAAATGTCTCGTTTAGCTACCAACGAAGACGTGTTCCACAAGCTACTGGAGACTTCGGACCCTTTTATCACGAACATGAGACCCGAACCAAAGAAAAAGCACCTGGAAATCAGTGATGCAGCTAAGGAATTGTTAATCTAATTTCCTTGAATTTGAAATCGTAAGTATTTTTTTAATTTGAACAACCTTTGCTTTTGAATCCCTAGTCTTATTATTTACGAAATTCTCCAGTCTTTTAAGCTTTCTTGAATTTTTAATCGTAAGCATTATTTAATTTAAATATACACTTAAAATACTTGTTGTAACTTGTTGTTACAACAGACTGTAGACTGTCTCAGGAATTTTTAACTTGCCAATAGGCTTTCATTTCCTCATTAGTTCTTTAAATTTCTTCAAAATTTCAGTAAAAACAGTTGAACTTGAAGTATTTTTTTGCTCTGAGTCGAATAAGACCGGCCCCAGGTTTCTATGTTAGTCCGTTCACGAGATATTGAATTTTTTCCGCTTTTTGGCCATTCGGCCCCTCTGTGGGGCGCACCCTTGGGGCCGACGTGTTGTGTACTAAACCTCTTAGCTCTAAATCACTGAAGCTCCTTCTTATTTTTCTCCGGAAAACAGGGAGAATACATTAATGTAATTAATGCAATTACTTTGTTCCATATTATGGAGGCGCTCCTAGGTTTGGTAAATGCGTTGTTTTAAAGCCTACCAGTATGGTCAAGAAGCGATTGCATCTTATCTAATTATGTATATTCTGTGTTCTCATAGTTTGTTTTCAAAACGATCCATTAATAGTACCCTGATAAGACATACGTACATAGGTCTACATATGTACTACATATACTGATTGGATTGTTTGTTTACTTTGTCGTTTTTTTTTTGTTTTGCTTAGAATTGCAAAAGTTCATTAAAGTCTTTATCTGACATGGATTCGTTGCTCTGTTATTTTAATCAGCCCAACACGACAATTGTATGCAATTAATGGGAATGTAGATAAGACTCATATAATATACTAAAATTCTGGAGCGCCTTCGTGGAAACACATGTACACGACAAGATTAGTTTGTGAGACATTCGTAATTAAATTACTTGAACAGGTGTCTTGGCGCCTTTCTGAGCCAAACATCTTATCAGCAACACCCTCACTGACAATCATGTCTGGAGATGGCAGTTAGGTTTCCCATTAAGTCATCTCCAGCATCCTGTGGTATTGTGAGCGCGGTGACATCATTTTCATCGCAATACCATCAAATCCCATTTATAAATTCTAAACAGCATCAGAGCGAATGTGGAATCAAAATCGCGGAGATGATAAGGAGAAGGAGGAAACAAGTGGGCGTTGGCGCGTTTTCTCAGATACACTTCATATGGTATATAAGTATAAGCCAAAGGCTTACATTGGTAGATGGATTAGGAGACAATGTGACATGGAAGCCGATGTAGGTACTTGAGTGAGGGATACTTCCCATGCATAATTCGAAAGGATAAAGGCAACCAAGGGTTATTGGCCTGATTTCGTTCTTTCCGCCTTACATGAGTAAGGCCTCGATTGCTATTCAATTATTCACTGGAGTCGTATTAAAGGTTCATTATAGAAAACGTTCAGTCCTGAGAAAATGGGAAAGGAAGGCACTTAAACGACGATAAACTTAGTTTCGTTTACTACTTTCAGATAGTTACGTTGCCGGTTCTATTTTGGCTTAAGTGTGATATCGTGTCGTGCCCCTAGTAAAGTGATCGATGGGTTGGGATAATTACGGTTTCGGCTAGTTCGAAAACAATATAAATACGAAACACTCCATGTGACATGTGCGTTAAGAAATTTGATAAACGAGGTTCGTCACTTTACTCCTATAAATGTGTCAATCGAATTGATGGCTTAGAGTTAGCTAGCTTTGACCAATATTTGTTGAACATTTACATCTTTATTCGACTACTCGTGGTTCAGGGAATTTCATAGTCATGAAGACCTACCGATTAAGTCATATTATTATGGACACGAACCGACGGTTATGTTCGAATTTCGCTGTCAAAGTTTGGAATGCTCGGTTGCAGCTAAATAGGAAATGATGGCAACTTTCTGCCGAATATCAGAGCATTCTAGAGACTTTTGAAGGAGAACGTCTGACGGCGAACAGTCAAGAAGTTGCACCGAGGGCTATATAAGCGGGAGCACTCGCCCTCGGGAACATTCAGTTTCCGGGATTCAGTAATGAGTGCTCAGTCGGTAATCAAGCCATCTACTGAGATGTAGAGACAAACGTTGTTATAAAGGTGAAGCGCCCAGATAATTGATCTGAGCTGTAAACAGTAGTAGTTTATCGCAATCCAGTGGTCGGACCCTATTCTGGACTAGTCATTTTCGTAACATTTGGTGTCAGAAGTGGGATTGCGAGTAAACGAGTGAAAAATGGACTATTGAACTTGCCAGAAGAATAGAGAGAATATAGAGTTATGCTTTTAGTATCGAGCACCGAAATGGAAACAGTCATGGAAACGCCTTGTCGAGTTGACCCTGCGACGTTGAATGTAAGCTTTACGTACGAAAACCAAGGAACAGGTCACCGACATGTGCTGCCAGAAGATTTCTGGACTGTCGACAAAGTCGAAAAGGAACAGCGATAAGATGGCGATCTGGCAGTCATCATCGATCACCAAGAACGAGGTTTGCGACCAACGTGATAGTAAGTATTCAGTGAAAGCCCAATCGTATAAACTTACTGGGTTCAATGGCAGAGTATAAAGCTGAAGAACGGTTGCCTCTACCGCAGTTGGGAAAGTGCGAACGGGGACATTGTAAACAATCCGCTGCATATTCCAAAGGGAGAAATCGACGAGGTTATTCGAGAATATCACGAGGAACCAAACGGGGGTCATCTTGGTGTCAACAAATTGTAGAAAAGATTAAGAGACGTAGGATGCCATGAATCGGTGTGAACAGTGTGCGAAGGCAAAGGGACCACCTAGGAAAACTTGAGGAAATATGCGTACTACTGCATATGTTGGAGCACCGTTTGAACGTATTGCCATGGACATTGCAGGCCCATTCTCAACGAGCAACGCTGGTGGTGATCGACTACTTCAGCAAATGGCCTGAAGTGTTTTGCATACCGAACCAAGGAGCCAAAACCATTTCGGATGCGGTTGCGCGTTATGGAGTACCACTGGAACTCTGCACTCAGACCAAGGAAGGGACTTCGAGTCGTCCGTGTTCAAAGAACTATGTGACATGCTGGGTATCAGAAAAACACAGACAACACCATTACACCCCAAATCTGATGACATGGTCGAAAGGTTCAACCGGACGATGGAGGAATACTTGAGAAAAGTTGTCGTCGGAGATCAGAAGGACAAGGATGAACATCTTCCCTTTAACGACATTTAACGGCGATAACACCAGCTGAAGCTATTTTGGAACTAGTCTCTTACTTCCATTGGATCTGAAGTTCGGCGTGGTACTACCGACAACTAGCGGTAGGGTGGACTTCGTAACCGAAAAGAAGGAGCAGCTGAACTCTATCCATCAGTTCATCCGGGAGCGACGGAACTAACTTGGTCAGTGATAAAATGAAGGCGAGATATGACTTAAGGGCGACCACTTCTGGATTCGAGCCAGGATAATTGGTATTGCTGTACAACCCACAACGAAACAAAGACTAGTTCCCCGAATTGCAGCCTGGTATATCAAATACAGCAGACGGGAAACAGACGCGCGAAGTATAAGATTGTCCACTCGAAGAGGTTAGCGCCATACTGTGGAGAAGAATCAAATCGCGTGTTCGACGACGAACAAGTTTAGAAGGAAGGCGGTGTTGCGGACACGAACCGAAGGCTTTGGTCGAATTTCGCTGTCAAAGCTTGGAATACTCTGATGCAGCTAAAAAGAAAACGATGGCGACTTTCAACGTACTGCATACTGCTGAATGTCAATGCCAGGGCATTCTAGAGACTTCTGAAGGGGAATGTCTGACGGCGAACATTCAAGAGATTGAAACGGAGGGCTATCATTGGCGATCCGCGAACTCTGGTTTTACCAGGTTCAATGACGATTTTATGACAAACAATGCCGTCAGCCATGAAGGGGTTAATCCACTATTCATTTCGACGGAGGATCTCCAGTTGATCTTTGGGTAATTAAAAAAGTAAAAAAATCCTCGGGTACAGATAGAATATCCAATGTTGTTTTCATGCACCTTCCGCCAATGGCTGTGGAGAGGTACACCATCCTGTTTAACAATGCACTGAATAGTGCATATTATCCGGGGCGTTGGAAGGCGGCGGTGGTGCAACCGAGTCTTAAGAGGGGCAAGGACAGCTCTAACCCGACGAATCTCCGATCGATAAGTCTTCTACCGAGTATCAGCAAGGCCTTCGAGAGGCTGATCCATAGAGTCCTGTTCAAATGGGTTGAAGAAAAGAACATCATTCCGGATAACCAATTCGGATTCAGGCCGGGGCATGATGCTATATATACTTACATGCCGCGTCGAAACTCGTCTCGGATGTCCAATGGAATAAATGCAAGAACCAATGTACGGGTGCCTGCCTGGTTGACTTAGAAAAGCCTTCGACATCGTATGGTATGAGGGACTTTATCACAAGCTCAAACGGTTGGGCATAAGCAGACCATTGCTTTATTTGATCTGTGATCTGTGACATGATGACGGGTAGAAAGTTTGTTGTGAAAATTGGCAACGGGCACAGTGAATTCGCGGACCCTTTTCAGCATTTACATCAGCGATCTAGTAGCTTCTCTTCGCCAATCGATAGCGTACGCAGACGACTTAACAGCGTACAGATCAGATCCAACGATCGACGTCATTGTTACCTTGCCCCAGCGTGACTTCGACAAGATCCAGCAGTACTATGATGACTGGAAGTTGAGAATCAACTTTCAGAAATCAGAGACTATTTTATTCACAACGACTTTGTCTAGGGCCTCTAGGGACACTAGACAGCACTGACGAAGGTTCTCAATCCTTGGACCGGTCGAGCGCCCACTGGCAAATAGAAGTGTAGTCGGATACCTTGGGATCTGGCTGGATCAGTATCTACATTTTGATAAAAATGTGGATGCTGTTCTGGCAAGGGCTCGGGGTGCTTTCGCTCTGACAAGATGGCTGTTTCATAGCAGTCAGCTATGACACCAGGGTGAAGGTAATCTGCTACATGGCCCTAATCAGGCCCATGATTGTCTGTGGATGTCCTGCCTGGTTTAATGTAAGTGCCAGCTTGATGGAAAGGATTCGAGCGTTTGAATAGAGAATGAAATTCTATCCATATTGGTCCTATACAATAGGGCTATGATTTTACGGATAGACAATTTTCGGATAAAGCTGATTCGAGGTCACACTACGATGGTAATGACTTTGGTCAATAACTTGATCTCTGGGGCTTACTACCCAAACAGTATATACTATGAGAGAGTGCGTCTTAATGGCTTTGTCCCCCCAGAAGCATTCCTCTATTTGGATCATTGTAGGCTGATCTAGAATAGATTGGCGGTGCCGTTAATCTTCCATGTGGCCAACAATTACATGGAGCGGCGATTCCTCTACGAGCCCGAGCGCCCTGCTGTTCAGCAGATCGGTTTCAAATCACGATCGGAGAGACGTTGTTCGGCAGCACCAACGTTCTTCGTGGCTGGAGTGTACTCCGCGGCCGTCTTAGAATTAGTAAGCCTCTTCCAGGCAACAATCGCCAACACCAATGGCATACATAGGGTAGGGTAGAGTAGGGTAGCCACATACATATGTATGTACATGTACGTGGGCATACACATATGTAGTTATGTATATTAGTTAAGTTGGTTATTAGTAGGTTAAGGGCGACTAAGCTTAGTTCGTTTTAGTTAGAATAAGACAAAATATCGGGTTTTCCAATAAGGACTTGACAACTTCGGCCACCGCGGGCGCGTTTGCAGCGGTCGATTCGTTGGACCCAATTTTCAATGACTCGGCCACACATTTCGGCCGAAACGGCCGCTATTTCGCGTTCAATGTTGGCTCTGAGCTCTTCCAAAGTCGTCGGCTTGTTGGCATAAACCAATGATTTAACGTAGCCTCAAAGAAAATAGTCTAGATGCGTTTAATCGCACGAACGGGGCGGCCAATCGACTGGCCAATCTCTTGAGATAACACGCTCATCAAACTTACTCTTCAATAAATCGATTGTAACGTCTGCTGTGCGGCCTGTGGCACCATTCTGTTGAAACCACATGTCGTCCAAGTCCATATCTTGGGGCCAATTCGGGCCAAAAATTATCGGTAATCATGGCACGATAACGCTGTAACGCTTCACAGTAACGTGACGATCGTTATCGTCGACGAAAAAATAGGGCCCAATAACGCCGCCGGCATGCAAATCGCACCACACAGTTATTTTTTGTGGTTGAAGTGGTGATTCATGAAGCGCATGTTGATTTTCACCCGACCAATAACGCATATTTTTTTGAGAGCACCGTGGCGCAGTGGATAGTGTGTTGGCCTCTGACGCCGATGACACGGGATCGAATCCCGACACAGCCATGTCAACGAACGTGTTTTCACGGTGTTTCTCCTCAGGGGGGTTTTGACAAAACCCCCTGTAGTAAAATTGTCACGAAACGCTTCTCGAAATTCGCCGTTCGGAACCGGCAATAAACTGTAGTCCCTTTCATCCATGGGAAAATGAAATCACACACAACATGGGTGATTGAGAGAAGCTCGGCTCAGGTCCTTCATGGACTGTTACGCCAACATACATACAATAACGCATATTTTGCTTATTGACGAACCCATCGAGCCAAAAATGAGCTCGTCACTGAAGATGATTTTGCGATGAAATTCATCATCTTGGCGCGTCTTCTCCAGACCCCAATCGGAGAACGTACGTCGCTTCAAATGGTCCATCGGCTTCAATTCTTGAGTAAGCTTGATCTTGTAATTAAGACAGTTAATCTAGCTATAATCATTTCGTCTAGATCGGCCAGAATCTTTGCCGATCGTGTCTCCTCCAAGCTCTCTCAAAATCCGCCCACAGCAGCACAAACAATAGAGCAGGAATGGACGCATTGCCAGAGCGCCGTCAGAGACGCTGCCTCAGAGGTGCTGGGTTTCAAACCGCCACCACCTAGAAACCCCTGGTTCGATGAACAATGCGAACAAAACCATGAGGCAAAACAAGAGGCAGATAAGGCCATGCTGTAACGACGGACGAGAGCTGCTCGCGAAATCTATGAGCAAAAGAGAAGAGAGGAACACACGCTTTTCAGAAGAAAGAGGAGAGAGCACGGAAAGCGTGAGAACGAGGATATGAAGAGATGTTTCCGCAGGAATGACGCCCGTAAGTTTTACAATAAGGCCATGGCTACAAAGCCAGAGCGGCGGCCTGCAGGGATGAAAATGGAGAACTGGTAGTAGAGTCGCAGTCGATGCTGAGGATTTGGAAAGACCACTTCTGCAGACTGTATAACGGCGATGATAGACAAGATACCGGTGTCAGGCAGAACGAGCCATTCGTAATGGACGACGATGTAACAGAATTCAGTCCAGCCGACCTAGGCGAAGTCGAAATAGCGATATCAAGACTTAAGTCTAATAAAGCTGCGGGCGCAGACGGCTTTTCTGTTGAGCTTCTTAAGGCGGCTGGAGATGAGCTGGTAAGGTGCATGCACCATCTCATTTGCTAGGCATGGTCAGAGGAAAGCATGCCCGACGAATTGAATCTCAGCATCGTTTGCCCGGTCCATAAGAAAGGAGACCCCTATAACTGCGCCAACTATAGGGGAATAAGTCTCCTCAACATCGCATATTAGATATTCTCTGCCGTATTGTGTGAACGCCTGAAACCGTTTGTGGATGACCTGATCGGCTCTTATCATGGTGATTTTAGGCCAGGTAAATCCACAATAGACCAAATATTTACGCTACGGCAGATCTTGGAGAAGGCACAAGAATATCAAATCGACACTCACCACCTCTTCGTCGGTTTCAAAGCTGCATATGACAGCGTGTATAGAGATGAGCTATACAAAGCCATGTCTAGTTTTAACATCCCTGCCAAACTCATCCGACTGTGCAGGATGACAATGGAGAATTCTCGCTGCTCCATTAAGGTCGATAATGAGTAAACCGAGACCCTCTGATGTTAAAAAGGAATTTAGACAAGGTTACGCGCTGGCATGCAACTTTTTCAACATCGTGCTTGAAAAGATCGTGCAAGAGTCACTGGCCAACACAAGAGGAACGATTTAATTCAAGTGTACGCAATTGCTTGTGTACGCCGACGACATTGGCGTGATTGGACGGACACAGCGAGACGTCAAGGACGCCTTTGTAAACATTGAGGTAGAAGCGGCTAAGATGGGCCTAAAGGTTAATGAGGGTAAAACCAAATATCTGCTTTCATCTAAAAGAGACGGTCAACGCCAACGTATTGGCCAGAACGTCACCATGGGCGGATATAACTTTGAAGTGGTCAAGGAATTCGTCTACCTTGGCTCACTGATGACCGGCGACAACAACACCAGCGCTTAGGTAAAACGCAGAAACACTCTTGCCAACCGCTGTTTCTTTGGGCTCAAGAGGCAATTAAGAAGTAAAGCCCTCTCTCGGAAAACCAAGGTGGCAATATATAAGACCTTGATCGTCACAGTCACAGTCACAGACCTTAACAAAAGCGGATGAAGATGTCCTTGGTCGTTTCGAGAGGAAAATTCTGCGCGCTATCTACGGTCCCGTTTGTTCAAACGGTGTATGGAGGAGAAGATATAACGAAGAACTGTACGGGTTGTACAGCGACATCGGCCTGATACGACGTCTACGGATACAGCGACTAAGGTGGCTAGGCCATGTAGAGCGCATCGAGAATACAGCTCCGACCCGAAGAGTCTTCGAATCCACCCCGGAAGGAAGGGGCGACAGAGGACGACCGCATCAACGGTGCCGCACGCAGGTGGAAGGGGACCTTAACCAACTAGGCGTGCGGTGCTGGAAACAGCTGGCCAAAGACCATGCCAGCTGGAGACGCTTGTTGGTTGAGGCCCAGGTTCACCTTGGACTGTAGCGCTACCAAAGTAAGTAAGTAAGTATTTCCTATAACTACCTTATAAGAATACATAAATAAAATTAATTTAAAAATGGAAAAAACCAAGGGCTAGATATGGGGGAACACTCGCCCTCGGAGGCATACAGTAATCATTCGACAAAAGGTTTTAGTTTATCGCAATCCAGTGGTCGGACCCTATTTTCGACTAGTAATCTTCGTAGCAATATTCTATCAAATTATAGCATCTGGGGGTCAGATAATATTTCAACTAAAAATCCTTGACAAAATGTCACGTAGCTTTGTATAAACTAATTCCATTGATTGCTAATTGACGAGGTAAATCAATGGATAGACATTCCGTTCATTAGCTACTTAAACGCTGCGCAAAAAAAGAAATGCAAACAAATGAAGGAATTTCAAAGTTTCATTTATATTTACGCAGCTATCTAAACACTTGCGTGACGATAGATAAACAATGAGAGTAAGTTGTTGAAAAACTCTAAACGGAAAGGCTTGCGAGAATGCGAGCAGCTGAAAGACCGTAAAGAGCACCATTTAGAAAACATAATAAATCTAATAGAATGCATTTCAGCACGAAGCACCTTATTGCAAATAGTGAAGACATTAGACCAACCATTATTGTACAATTGGTTCCAGCCACGCTTCCAGTTACTATAAAGTGCACAGTCAACATAACGAGGCATGGTGTACGCCAGATTCTAGTCAGGCGCCATAAGCAGTTTCGCATTCTACTAGTGTGAAGAATCAGTGAATTGTTCTAGCGTTTAAGAACGTGCTTGAGTTACAAATGTACACACTCCCACTGCTCCAGTGAGTTGTCTGTCAAGGTAACAAAATATCAAATGAAATCATTCACGAGCATTTGAGCGTACATATGTAGATCGAATCAGATATTCATCTGTTTACGTCCCACCTAAACGTAGGCGACTTAGTAGTAGGAAGGTGGGATCCATAGTCGCATGATTTATAAACTTGTAAACTACAATATCAACGAGAATATTGTTTTCCTCTTGTTTAATTGTTTTGTTTACAAGAAAAGAGGAAAACAACCAAATGAATATGTAGTTTGAAACGAGACTAGATACTGTACGCTGGAAAACTTGGACATGTTAGACGCCATAACTGCAACAAATCATAAACCTGCGAACCTTGACCCAACATAACCTTGGATGCCCAGTCACTCATGTCACTATTTCAGAATGAAAAACACCAAATGTATGTATGTACGTATGGTTTTCGCTTTTCTTGTTTATTTACGGGCACAACAAATTCTTAGCTACCGATAGGAAGCCAATGTAAAGCCTGACACTGTGTTTCCTATTTACACACACTATCCATTCGAGTAAACATTTACAGTCATGACAGTGGTTTTCAAGAATCCATTCAAATGGAAAACATTCCCACACCCGGTCACTCGTTGGTATTGACGAAGTTTTCCATTCGATCAAAGAGCTAGATGAAGATGACTATACGTACGTAGTATATTGAGGGAATTAGGAGCTTGAAACTAGGAACGACATGAAAACGACCTGGGTGAGCTCCAGAGTACTTATTCGTATGTAGTCACCCGATAACGTTTAATGACAGGTAAGAGGCGATTGAAGTAAATATCGATTAAGCGGCTTACTCAGGCACGTTCTTTTCGCGAGGTGTGCTTTTTGTGGGCTTTTGTAGCAGAAGGTCACGCAATTAAGAACTGTATGCACGCAGTAAGGAATACAAATACCAGCATTGATCCAAGTTTAAATTTAATTGAAATACTTGCGACGCTGGAGGATTTTATTAAGAGACTGAGATGACGGTGGTCGTTCGACCTTTTTACGAACACGAACAATATACATAGGTTTTAACAAATAAGGACAGGAAGGTTATGACAAATCACCTGGACGAGTTACAGCGCCAGGTATTTTATGGTTTTTCTGTTTTAGCAACGAGATTCTTCGAAATCCTGCTCCTAGTACACTATTCAACGTTGCCACCATTAGCCAACTTTCGTATATCTGCAAAAAAAAAAAAAATTGTCGCCAAAAACCCAAGATAACCAGTTCCGCACCGCATCGAAACTTGGGCCTACTTACTAACTTATCGAAGTATCATCAGCGAATGTGCCAGGCATAGTGCCATCCGTTTGTGGTATGTCTCGGGTATACAGCAGATAAGGCAGTGGACCAAGTAAGGCAGTCTGCGGAACCCCAACCGTAAACCTATGTTTTCATGGTGATGTAGTTCGGGGCCAGTTAACTAAGAGCATATCGACCTCTAAATCGAAATTATCTAACCTTCTTTCTTACTTGTCAGGCTAGCGACCTTTGGAGGGTCTGACCCTGCTTCCATTCATATCAGTCCCGAGCACGCTGCGTCCAACTGGAGAGCCCAAGTTTCCTGATGTCCGCGATCATTTGATCTGTAAATCGGAGGTTCGGTCTACCTTGCCGTCTCGAACGAGGTGGCTGGGATTTGAAGACCCTCTTTGCTGTAGCGCTCGATGTAGCTGAGCCACTGTAGTCGACGGATTTTTTCCTTCCGCATCATTATACAGCTCGTAGAGTTCGCGGTTGTTTTTCTCCTTTATTCTTTCTTCCTCTTTTTCTTTTCGTGGCGTTACAGCCCATGAAGGACCAGAGCCAAGCTTCTCCCAATCACCCATGTTGTATGTGATTTATTTTTCACATAGGTGAAAGGGGCACACAGTTTAATGCCAATTCCGAACGGCGTGAGTCGAGAAGCTTTTTCTAGGCAAGTATACTACGGGGAGTTTTGCCAGTACCCCGGAGGGAGGGACGCCGCGAAATAAACATTCGATGGCGTTGGTGATATCGGGATCCGAACTCGCTCATCGTGCGGCAGAGTCCAACACACTTACCACTGCACCACGGCGCCCCTCTCCTCTGTTTTCCTTCATAAAATATTTATTTCAAAGAGCCCAGAATCATCTCCACTTTCTTGCTTATCGTCCAGCATTCGGCCCAGCTCTGCCCCGAGGTAAACAAGCTCCTTTACCACCTCGAAATTATAGCTGTCAATCGTTATGTTTTGTCCCAGGCGGTGAGCGACGGATCTCAATCGCTGTGAAAGCTTCTGCAACGTCACGCTGCGACCACGTGATGATGTCAATATCATCCGCGTATCCCAGCAGCTTGACAGACTTGTAGAAGATAGTGCCTTTCCTGTTCGTCACCTGCTGTGCGAAAGGCCCGGCGCTAGCCAAAAAAAGAAACGTATTCCTTGGAAGACACTTCCTTTCGGGACTAGGGGAGGTAAGTAACATCGGGCTGAACAGAATACTAGGATTCTTATACTCGTCTGGATGGTTCAGCTCAACGGAAAATGTCGAGGTTTCTACAGGATAAAAATTAATTGGGCACAATATACTCCACGTAGTCCAGGTGAGCCTTGACTTTTCGTCAGTAGGGCACCCACTTACCTAACCTAACCTAACGTTTCCTGTTGGCGCCTACCGGAAGTATCTGCTCCAGCACTAAATTGAAGAAGTTGTACGACAGCGCATCTCTTTGCCGAAATCCGGTGCATGTTTCAAACAGTTCAAATGTCCTAGAACCGAACTGCACGATGCATCGCGTATTTTTTAGCGTGGCGCGACACAGGAGGATCAGTTTTCCTGGGATCCTGAATTCGGTCATCGCATCATATAATTCTTTGCGATGAATGCTGTTGTATGCGGCTTTGAAATCGATAAAGACATGGTGTGCATCGATTTGAAACTCGCTGGTCTTTTCCAGGATTTGTCGAAGTGTGAATATTTGGTCTAAGGTCGATTTGCCGGGCCGGAAGCCGTACTGGTAGCTGCCGATTACTGTTGTGCAAAAGGGCTTTAGACGTTCAGAGAGTACACTGGACAGGATCTTGTATGCGACATTGAGGAGGGATATACCTCCATAGCTCTGGCAAAAAGGAGCATCCCCTTTTTTGTGGATGGGGCAAATAGAGATGATATTTCAGTCGACGCGCATGCTTTCATCTTCCCAAATTCTACAGATGATCTGGTGCATGCTCCCTAGCAGAACATCGCCGTCAGCCTTGAAGAGCTCTGATGGCAAGCCATCTGATCCTGCGGCCTTGTTGTTCTTTAGCTTTTGAATAGCTGTGCCGACTTCTTCGATGCTGGGTGGGAGGACTACTGTAGCGACTTGCTTTGGTGGCGTTACAGACCGGGAATGGCCAGAGCCAAACTTCTCTCAATCATCCATGTTGTGTGTGATTTATTTTTTACACATGCTGACTCCGAACGGCGAAATAAACATTCAATAGCGTTGGTGTTATCGGGATCCAAACTCGCTCATCGTGCGTCAAAGTCCGACACACTAACCACTGCGCTACTCCAGCAGCTGGAGTTGGGATTTTCTCAGTCCCCACCACTCTCTTTTGGTCAACATTTGCATATAAAAAATCCAACCGACCCAAGAGCTGAAAGAAAACGACAGTAGACAACGTGTTCACGGACTAGGTTCTAGAGCAGTTATGACGTGTTATCCAGCTTGTGGGAAGGTCGAAAAAGAGCAGTATTGTTCGGTGAATCGCTTTTTCATATTTGAATGGGAAAACGTGCGGCAAAAAATGTGGAAAATTTTTGGAAAAGGTCGATAATACCACACTTGTAGAACGTTTAACTAAAGTGGGATGGAAGACACAGTAGAGATGAAAACGTGTTCGGCAGTGTTTGCCAACAATGAATAACGACTGACCATTTCGAAAGATTGTTTAAACGGAATCTGCAGGATTCAAATTGTCACAGTGGACTACACTTAAGCAGAGTGATTTTCTCCGGGTGAATCTACTACGAAGAAGGCAAACGCGAGCATATCACGATCATACTTCTTTAGTATGCAAGGAGAAATGGTAAATGCATGTGACCCTCGCTCATATAGGGAGTGTGGCAGTATCTGGGATGGGCGATTTGAACTTAATGCGGACAGGTGGGGGCGTAGAAGTAGAATAAAAAATCGAATACGATAATTTAAAGAAAAGTTGTATGTACTACTATGTCCAAAAAGTAAGGTGAAATTATTTGGATTTAAACTGCACAGGCAAATAAAGTTAGGGGAATGCTTTTATGTTAAGGTTGGCAGAACAGTCTTTGACATCAGTTTTGCAGATTCATTCAGCTTCATTTTGTGGCCGGCTGAAAGAGAATTTTTCGATATTTTTATGTGTGTATGTCCGAATTTGTTGAGCAAAGAATTTGCTTGCAAAAACCCCTAAAAGTTGCTCAAAAATTAAGTTGTTGAGTTGCTTCCGCGGGGTTAAAATGTCATTTGCATCAAGCTATTCGCTCAAAAAAGCCGAAATTGTGGCAACTCCTGGCTTTTGCACCACAATAATCTACTGTCTCACACTGCATTGATTCTTCGTAACTATTTCGCCAAAAACTCGATCCATATCGGTCCACAACCATCGTAGTCACCAGATTTGGCACCATGCGACTTTTGGCTATTCAATAAACTCAAAAGACCGCTCCGGGGACACCGTTTTGAGTCGATAGAGGTGATAAAGGGAGAACTGGTAGTGGAGTCACAGTCGATGCTGAGGATTTGGAAAGACCGTTATACAGACTGTATAACGGTGATAACAGACAATATCCGCTGTCAGGCAGAACTACCTATTCGTAATGGACGACGAAGTAAGAGAATTCGGTTCACCCGACCAAGACGAAGTCAAAATAGCGATATCAAGACTTAAGTCTAATAAAGCCGCGGGCTTAGACGCAGAATAACTCTTGCCAACCGCTGTTCCTTTGGGCTCAAGAGGCAACTGAGAAGTAGAGCCCTTTCTCGGAAAACCAAGTTGACACTATATAAGACCTTGATCATCCCAGTCCTCCTTTACGGCGTAGAAGCTTGGACCCTAACAAAAGCGATGCGGATGCCCTTGGTCGTTTCGAGAGTAAAAATTCTGCGCTCTATCTACGGTCCCGTTTATTCAAACGGAGTATGGAGGAGAAGATTTAATGAAGAACTGTGCGGGTTGTACAGCGACATCGGTCTGGTACGACGTCTACGAATACAGCGTCTAAGGTGACTAGGCCATGTAGAGCGCATGGAAAATACAGCTCCGATCTGAAGAGTCTTCGAATACCCCCCGGAAGGAAGGCGCGGCAGAGGACGGCCGCATCTACGGTGGCGCACGCATGTTGAAGGGGACCTTAACCAACTGGGCGTGCGGCGCTGGAAACAGCTGGCCAAAGATCATGCCAGCTGGAGACGCTTGTTGGTTGAGGCTCAAGTTTACCACGGACTGTAGCGCCACCTAATTAAGTAAGTAAAAGGAGATACAAGTCGCATCGAAGAGAGCGCGGAAGGCCATCCCGGAAATCGACTTTAACAACTGTTTTGCAGATTGGAAACCCCGTTGGCATATGTACATATGTATGTGCATTGTGTCAGGGGGGATTACTTTGTAGGCAATGGAATTGATTTGGAAGAATAAATAAAATTTTCCAAAATACTTATGTAAACGCAATGTCACCTACTTCTTTTTAGGGTTCCGTACCCAAAATGGTAAAATGGGACCCTATTACTAAGACTTCGCTGTCCGTCCGTCCGTCCGTCTGTCACCAGGCTGTATCTCATGAACCGTGATAGTTAGACAGTAGAAATGTTCACAGATGATGTATTTCTGTTGCGGCTATAGCAACAAATACTAAAAACAGAATAAAATGAATATTTAAGGGGGGCCCCCATACAACAGACATGGTTTTCACCCACCATGGTCACATACTGACCTGAGGTTATTCGACAATATCCCACAACCAGTAGCAAACTTCCGAGTTTTGATCCCTATTGCGTCTTTGATGTATTATTCCTAGCTGCAACCCTTTTTTCTATAATTACGAACAACCAATTATAAACATCCCTTAAACTGTGATGATCCCTATTGTGTCACTGCTAAGTCAATCCTAGCTGCAAACCCTTTCGTACAATTGCTATTCCCCTCCTTTTCCATCCGGATAGATTAAGATATCAAATGTTGCAACAAATTCAATTGTTGTGAAATTAACTTATGGTCATATCCCACAACCAATAACCCACTTCCAAGCTTTGATCCCTATTATGTCCTTGATATATTAATCCTAGCTGTGAACCTTTTTCCTGTAATTATTGTTATTCACCTTTTCACCTCCTTGCTGTCAAGTAAGATTATTGATTTGAATTCAATGGACACTTTGATGATCCACTATCTCATCATGGAGATGATAACCTGCCTGCAACCAAGATCTGTCATCATGCCAAAAATGGCTTCAAATGGATTAGTCGTTTTAATGTGATGAGGTAACATACAACGTCTTTTTCATATTTTTATATACAGATGGTACGGAACCCTTCGTGCGCGAGTCCGACTCGCATTTGGCCGGTTTTTATTTCTTTTTTTATAGCTCATCAAGCGAGGTACACACCTTCGATCAAAAGTGACATTTTAGTTGAGTGTCACTCAAAACTGATAGTGTGGACATGTGAATGATGGTTTGACGATCAAAAGTGACGAGTTGCAAACATTTTTGTGGTTGCATGACGATCAGCGGTCATGTTGGTTTTGATCGACAGTGTGTACATGAATTGTGTCATTCAAGCATTGGACATGGATGAGAATGGATGAGAGCAGACAATTTCTCACTGTTGTCTTACCAGGAATGAGTGAATTTAATGAAAAAATACAAATTCGCTGTCCATGGTGACTGCGCGAAATTATGTACTTGAATGATATTTTGCGTGTCAAACAGTGTGTACATGAGGCACTTCACTCAAAACTGACGTCACTTTTGATCGAAGGTGTGTACCGCACTGCATACTCTTATTATGTTTGTCAGACAACCTGAACGGAGGGCAGATAGTTTGGGTCGTAGATGTTCGTTCACCACTCTCCATGGGTTGTTGTCCTAGATAGGATTCGAGAGAAATTCGACTGAATTTTCACGTTGGTTGTAGTTTATAGCAAATGTTCCATGCCATGCCAGCTTTTTGAAAAGTATAGTAGTAGTAGTAGCCTCAACATTATTTCTTGTTCATAACATATTACACTAAGTCATTTTTTGGTTTGTCTTAAGGCCGTCGACCAGATTCACAATAAGGCTAACGTACTGAACAAAGTAAATAATGACCTTAATACCTATGTACTAAGTGTGATCAAAAATCGCCTTCCAAAATACGGTTTCTATAGCGGCTTGCAGCGGTGGCAGCTTCCCAACCATAATTGCCGTTCGATACGTTGATAACCTCGTTGAAGTCCAACGATATAGCTCCAAAGTATCTCACACGGAATTCTTTTAAAATTGGGCATCTTCCGACGAAATGGTATACGTCCTCTCTTTCCTTAAGATTGCACAGGTTACATAGAATTGGAAGGCCAGGTCTATGCGGAATAAAATTAAAATTTATTAACTCTCCTCTCAATTTGAATATTGTGCTTATCATATGCAAGGAATAGCAATTTAGAAAGTACGACGAAGCGTTGCCATGGCAGTTGAAGTTCAGCCTACTATAAACCAGCCTATGTACCGATGAATGTGCATCGGCTAGAAAACTGTCATACATGGCATTGCCCGCTTCTTTCATGATGTTATTAAATGTCGTTTTTATATTTGTGGATTCTATATCGGCTCCGATATTTATGCTCATGCCATAGTTTGCCGCCAGCTCTTCCCACTTTTGAACCAAGTGTCCTCCTGGCGCAATGATATGCTTCAGGACAATCTTTGGCAGTCTTTCTTCATTCCTATCCAGCACTTTCATTATATAATCTGCGTGCAACTTTAGGGTCTGCAAAAAAAGCGGAGGGACTCCAGTTTCCAAGTGCAGCATATAGTTCGGCGTAGATGTTGGAAGTCGAAAGATTCGCTTCAAAAAGTTTCTTGGGAATTTTTCTACTTCCCCAAAAGAACAATAACCCCAGATTTGGACTCCGTACAGCAATATAGAGGCCGTTGTTGTGCGAAAAAGTTTATATTTTGACGTGTGTTCGATAAACTTATTGTCAATGCATCGTCCCCAAACTTATGAAATAGCTCTTTTCGCTGCAGCTAGTTTACATTCTAGGTGTTTTTTCATGCTAACGTTAGATGTAATTACCATGCCTAAATATTTGTACTCTTTTACTATGTCAACTTTTTCCCCGTGATAACACCAATTTTCGCTGCAAGAGTATCTTCCACCCCCATTTCTAAAAATCATCATCTTGAATTTGGTCAAATTCCATTGTTTGAAAAGTATATGGCAAACGGTTAGTGGGAAGGAGTACCGATTGGGTGGGCATGGGTAGGCAAAGACGCAGAAGGTAAAGTTGAATAAATTCGAACAGATGAAAAAATGGACAAGTTGACCGCTAGAACAGGTAAACAATTATTAGAAAAACTTGCGTGTTTGACACCCATACAGAAATAACTTTGAACAATAAAGTTGACAGCTGTAAGCTATGGATTTTATGGCATGTTGTTAGTTAGTAAAAGATTTAATCTAACGCCTTCATTAACACAATAGTATGCTTGAATCCGGCTCAATAAGGTAAACAACAAAGCCGTTCAGCGTGCGTGAAATACAAATGAAAAGAATTCGTTGAGAAACTACACATTTTCGCAGATGTTCACTCAGCTTGAACTAACAATTAGTCCCAAGCAAATTCCTTACAAACCAACAATCAACAATAGATCACAATGCGGTTATTTTGTTATTCACTTGCTTGAGGTTTACAATTTAAAAAAATAAAACAAAAAAAACCTCCCTCCAAGCAGTAATTAATTTGCAAAAGGGTCACATCTCACAGTAAACGGCGTTCCATCCCAGCTGCTCTGGTAGTAGGTACAGTGTGCAGTTAAAGGCAAAACAACCTAAACCCTTTTTCAATTTGCATATTTATCACCTACATAGTATGTACATATATTCGCGTTTTAAGTATTGTTTCCCTGACCCTGGCTAGAAACAACAAGGTGCCGCAACAGAAAAAAGCCCGTTCCCGAATTCCATCTAAACAAAACCTGGCGTTTAAAATACCAGAACTGCGTCATTTCTGGACGCAACCCCAAGCCGATTTTTAACTAAACAAACAAAGTGAAAGAGAACTAGTTACATACATACTTCAAACGTCGTCACTCGACATCTCGTGTTGTGTTTAAGTTTCAAGACCAATGTAACTCCATCAGCAATTGCCACTCCACCAGCTTATGGCCGTCCCTCACGAAAGCTTCAAATCCAAACAACACTCGTGATGTCTAATATGGAAATGGGCATGTTTGTATTTAGATTAACGTACATATGTATGTATAATATCATAAGTTGACACGCCGGGATTTGGGTACAAAGAACTGCGCATTTGCCGCGATGGAATTCGCTACCAAAAACGATGAAATGAAGAAACAAGACATAAGGCAAGAACCGAGGTAAATGCGATAAAAGGAACAATTAAGCCGGGGGGTGCAGAAGGAGGGAGCAGTAACCATACCATGGTCAAGAGGCGACTTTATGTCGATAGCGTCAAGTACAAATTACTGTCAGTAGTGTATGTAAAGTCTTATTGCCTTATTTGGCCAAATACTCACGTCCTTCCGAATGTTTCTTTTCCTGTCTTGATTTTTGGTTTCAAAATATCCTTAAAATCAGCTTTCAATTTAAAACACTGTGAACACACACTGTATTTATGAATATCACACTGAATAATCGGTAAGTAATTTATTAAAAATGCAATAAACAAAAATGCAGAGGGAAACGAGGTAGACCCGGTCTAGCGCGTGGTAAACTTGTCATCCAGTGACATGCATTTGACAAACTCGTCTCTTCGGCAATTAATCAGTATTATCCTTTTCGGAGATACAAGGATACGGTATGAGATTGGGCTATAAACCTTTACAAGGCCTTGTAAGAGATGAATTGATTTTTTTTTTTTAATTAAACGCGATACACGTGCAAATTCACTAGTCCAATTTTAACGGCATCTAATCTAACCGGCGGATGAAAGTGAACTGAAGAAGTGTATTACAAAAAAACAACTCATCACCGCACCACTGTATCAAAGTCTGATCGAATTGAATCTGCCGTACGATACACACTATTGCCGGGTGTGTATTGGTGAATTGAAGTGGAACAATAAAAGACAAACACGAACTAGAGACAAATGATAAAGCGGAGCGACCCCCACCAGTAGTGATAAGTACATACCTACAAGTGTGATATGTTTTTTTTTTTTTCATCGTCTTATTTGCTTCTTATCCACACCGAAGCACGACGAAAGGTTGAAATACAAACAACAAAACAAAACACCGATTGGGCGTAATGTCGAATATTTTTATTATTTTTTTCTATTTTTGGTTTTTCAGTAATAAGAATATAAGTGAAAAAGAAAAACAAGAAAAGAACCTGTTCGATGGCAACTTGTACAGCAGACAGTGCTGCCACTTGTCGAAAATACCTTTAAATTCTCTCTTTTTCCATTCGGAGTGTGTTAATAGAATATCTACAGTGCGCGAATAAAATATAGCACAAGTCGTTTTTTAAGTATTTTGTTTATTTTGTTTCTTTGTGCTGACTCGGACTCAAATGTTGTTCGTGCTTTTGGACCACTTCCTGACACTTTAGAGATGAATTTTTTTACACTATTAGTTGACCAAACATAGCCTACGTGACACACCACATCCGATAACGGACACAGGCTGATTGATTTTGCTACGGGGCGAAATCTCCTTCTAGCCAGTACGCGCTTACCGCACCTCGATATACACAAAGGCACCTGGCGGTCTTTTGATCAGTCGACTTCCAACCAGAATGATCACATCGCGATCGACGTCAGACACTCCTCCACTATTCTTGATGTTCGAACTTTCCGAGGGGCTAACATCGACTCGGACCACTATCTTGTAGTAGCCAAGATGCGCTTACGGATATCAGGAACGCAGCGGAGTAGAGTAAAAATACAAAGTTATGACGTCGGAAAGCTACTATCGCCAGAAACCGCTCCCATAAGCTCTCCAATACACCTAAATCCTCCACGCTAACAATAGAACAGTAGTGGAACCCATGCAAACAAGCCCTGAAAAGCTCTGCATCCGAAGTTTAGGGTTTCAAGGCTCCACCACGAAGAAACACCTGGTTCGATGATGAGTGCAGGAGGATTCACACAGCGAAGAAGGATGCATATATGGCCTCGCTGCATAAAAGAACAAGAGCAGCTCGTGAGCTCTACGAGTTAACAAGAAGGGAGGAGCATAAGCTTCTCAGAAGAAAGAAGAAAGAGCACGAGAAGCGTGCGATTGAGCATTTGTAGGGGTGACGTTCGAAAGTTTTATCAACAGAATGGTAGCCAGCAGGGATGAGAATGGACACGTAGTAGTAGAACATCAGTCGATGCTGAGAATATGGAAAAACCACCTCAGCAGACTGTATAACGGCAATGTTAGTCAATATACCGCTGTCAGGCAGAATGATATATTTCTAATAGACGAATACCGAAGTATAATCGAATAATCGTAGTTAAAGTCGCCATATCGAAGCTCAAGTCGAATAAAGCTGCTGGCGCAGACGAACTGTCTGCTGAGCTCTTCAGGGCAGCTGGGGATGACCTGATTAGGAGCATGCACCCGCTCATCTGTAAGATATGGTCAGAGGAAAGCATGCCTGAGGATTGGAGTCTCAGCATCATTTGCCCCAATCCACAAGAAAGGAGACCCCTTTGACTGCGCCAACTACAGAGGAATAAATCTCTTTAACGTCGCCTTCAAAATCACCTCTACCGTTTTGTGTGGATACCTGAAGCCTTTTGTAAAAAAGCTGATAGGTCCTTATCAGTGCGGATTCAGGCCAGGGAAGTCCACCATCGACCAAATCTTCACACTACAGCAGATGCTGGAAAAAAACCAATGAATTGCAAGCCGACACTCACCACCTATTTGTCGACTTCAAAGCCGCATACGACAGCGTAATTGGCCTTAGGAAGCAACTGAGTAATAGAGCCCACTCCCGAATGACAAAGTTGACTCTATATAAGACCCTTATCATCCCGGTCGTGTTGTATGGCGCAGAAGCATGGATACTATCAAAAGCGGATGAGGAGACCCTTGGTCGGTTCGAGAAAAATATTTTCCGCGTGATTTTCGGTCCTATAAACGCAGACGGGGGATGGAGGAAAAGATTCAACCACCAACTTTACGGCCTGTACAGCGACATGAGTCTAGTCAGGCTTCTACCGATTCAACGCCTAAGATGTCTGAGCCATGTAGAGCGAATGGACACCACAGCTCCAGCCCGGAAAGTATTTTAATACAACTCCGGGGGACGAAGAAGAAGAGGACGGCCGCACTTAAGATGGCGCACACAGGTGGAAGGGGACCTCAGCCAACTGGGTGTGCGGCAATGGAAAAGGCTATCAAAAGATCGTGATAGTTGGAGGGGCATGTTGTTTGAGGCCCAGGTTCACCTCGAACTGTAGCGCCCGTTAAGAAGAAGAAGAAAGAGGTATAAGAAAGAAAGGATTTAGGACTTTAACAAGTTTAAAATGAAAATTAAATGTTACATGTTGTACTATATTTTATTCGCGGACTGTAGTTGTCATTGTTTGTAATAGTCCTTATCGCATTTTTTTGACTGTTTTGGTTAATAATATTGTCAGTAAATCTGGACATATGTATACTGTATAGTATTTGGTCACTCTTACAAAGGTTCCGATTGATAACATGCTAAATAAGAGGTTTATTGAATGCTAACAGACCGTGTAAATATCTACAGCCTAATTGCTTTATTTATGTAATCGGGTTGGTTCAATTATCCCTTAGTGATATGGCGCATTATATTACAAACAACATAGGCTTCTGGCCCACAATATCGCTCGCAACGTGATCGGTTGGCGTTATAAGGTGTTAGTCTGTTAAAAACCAGACTCCGCTTCACATAGATTTGGTCCGTAGTCAAATAAGTCCGAAGCTATTACTCATACAATCGCTAATGGAAAATAGTCACAAGGTGATTTATGACGACACAAAAAACTTGAGACCAGATCATCAAATTATACTATACTATATAAATACTATTCTACCGAAAAAAAAACCACACGGTGCCAGATCACGCTCAAGAGATTTTTGGTAAAAAAAAATTAATCGCAAGTGTCCACAATTGTTGGTCCTCATTGAATTTGTACAGAACAAAGCTTGGACAGCGAGGGCATGGGCTCGGACATACAGGGTAAAGTTGCTGATTGCTCTCAACCTGGTGAGATACCAGCAACGATCCCTGTTTCAATGCCCGGGTTAAGTCGACATACGTCCCCCTCGCGGCGCCCTCTCGATAGCTGGAGAACCATTGAGAGGTGAACAAATGTATGCACTATCGCCTTAGGCAGGAGGGCGCCACAATACCCCGACCAGATTGGCGGTTTTGCGGCGGGCCAACAATCCGCCCATGTAAAAAATATCTAGGTATGAATGAGCAAAATCCCTCAGATAAACGGACGGATTTTCGAAGACGACATGGCGCGAAAAAGGAATACGATTTGCGGGTATGCTCCTAGAAAGAATCCTCATGCAGTTCAAGGCGGATATTACTGCGATCCAGTACCTATCATTATTACTATACTATACTATCACTATACCTATCACCTTATACTACCTATCACCCCCGACAAGAAACCCGTGGTATGATGGCGAGTGAGAGCAGAAAAAGACAGCAACCGACGAGGCTCACCAAAAGGCGTTGCAGTGAAAAATCAGGGCAGCGAGAGGAGAAAAAAACTGCTGCGACTAAGGACAACAATTTTCGTAATTTTGCCTACAAGTCCAGCCGCATTAAAACCAAAAAACAAAAAAGGCTTTTATTAGAAAAAAGTGGTTTGGGATTATTTTAATTTCTCAAAAACTACGAGACATTTTTGCATTCGGTTTTCTGTTTTGAACTAAAAACTAATAGCAGAATTTAATTATTGAAAAAAAAAAAATTGGACTTAATTACATAAAATTTTGAAAAAAATTAGTTCGATTTTTTTTAATTTTTTTTTCAAAAATGTTGAGTCTGAAAATTCATTTCACAAAAACTATTCACCAAAATAGCTTCTTTTAAAAAACTAAATGAAAGAAGAGGTTTCTGGCTTTCCCGCCTAAACGTGGGGGAATAGACCCTCCCCTCCAATACGATTTTTTTCTTGTCTTGACCAGACCTACACGCTCTAGCTTTTTGGCACACTGCTCGTGAGGCACCCTGTATAAGACCCTAATCATCTGAGTCCTCCTTTACGGCGCCGAGGCTTGGACCTTAACAAAAGCGGATGAAGATGCCCTTGGTCGTTTCGAGAGGAAAATTCTGCGCACTATCTACGGTCCCGTTTGTTCAAACGCTGTATGGCGGAGAAGATATAACGAAGAACTGTACAGATTGTACAGCGATATGGGCCTGGTACGACGTCTACGGATACAGCGACTAAGATGGCTAGGCCATGTAGAGCGCATGGAAAATACAGCTCTGACCCTAAGAGTCTTCGAATCCACCCCGGAAGGAAGGCGCGGCAGAGGACGACCTTAACCAACTAGGCGTGCGGTGCTGGAAACAGCTGGCCGAAGACCGTGCCAGCTGGTGACGCTTGTTGGTTGAGGCCCAGGTTCACCACGGACTGTAGCGCCACCTATGTAAGTATTAGAACTGCACACGCCGAGTATGAATTTGAAGTGACCATATACATACATATGTACATACATATGTACTGAGTGTTATGCCTTCATCAGTATTTTTGTTCACTTAAAATTAACAACAGCCATGTTACACCTTCCGCTCGACAGCCGGTGATGTTTACCACTGCCACCCCAATTTCGGCAAAATCAAATTGTAAATCAATAGTTCAACTGTCAACAACCAAATTTATTGCCCATTTTTATCGCAAATAGAACAATTAAAACAAATTATGCTCGAAAAATACATTAAAGAATAAAACGTTTACATTATTTCATATTTCACAAAGTGGCATCACTGTTTCGCTCGCAGCTTCTCTCATTTCATACATGTTCGTGATGTTGCATCGCACCGTGGCCAACAAATACATTACCTCTCCGCACCGCACTTAACCTTTCCAATGCTATTGCGATGCAATTCCCAATGTGCACACCCATTCTTGTTATGTGTACGTTTACCGGAGAGTGAGCGGGATTTCGCTTTCGTTTCATTCAACGAGCTTTTCTGCACTCTCCCCAATTTACTACGGCGAATGAGAGGAAACATAAAGGACTTTTGACAAACTCGGAATATATTCACTGTTCGGCTCTACTTTCCATTCGCTGGATTTGCAATTAGCGCCACAAGCGGCCATCAGTCGCACGTGTGGTTACATCAGTGGTTCAATAGAGTACAAACAATCGTTGTGACCGACGTCACGTAAGCCACGCACTAGAATCTAGATACAATGCCGTATAAATGTATTGTTCATCTATCTATGTATGCATCTCCCTCTCTTTTTTTTTTACATGTTGGAGCAAAGAGCCAACAGTTATCACAAGCGTCACCGTAAGTGGGTGGCTACAGCCTCTTCCACTCACTGACATTCACTACAACACTGTTTATCAAAAAGAGAACGAAAGAGCACGAGAGAAGGGTTTACGTCACGCGTTACTCCATGCTCTCTCTCTCTATGTTGGACACTTCCTCCCATAACCCTCATTTGACCTTGGGCGGCAAAATTTACTCATTCTGCACGAAAACCTAAGTACACAACATCCAGGACATAGAACGAAGTGCGGAGAGAGCGCCTTATACTTTCCCTTTTCATTGTTCTACACAACAACAAAAAAGAAGTCGAATAAACGTGACCCTAGCACTGCGCATGTTCCTTTACATAGCTACACAGGGAAAAGGCATTCAACATACATTGCTACGAAAAGGGGGAACCAAAACAAAATTCCGAAAACAGAAGCAACAACAACAAAAAAAAAAATGAAAATCATAACAACAACAACAACCATGAATAATGGTTGCCCAATGCATCCGGACTTGGCTGAGGTTTTTCTGTTGTTTTGCTTGCGTTTTTTTGTTGTTTACGTTCAATGGATGTTATGATCTGGGGCGCAACATGGTTTGGGTTGTCGAGTCAATTTTGAATTGAACGGTTGTGCGCTCCGGACGGAAGCAGGTGGTAGGAGTGACATTGAAAGCCCATTGGTAAGGGAGGTTGCCTTGAAAGAGAACATTAGCATGACAGTGTACAGATATAGATGTATTTATGTATGTACATACCTATGTACATACAGATATAGACAAAAGTAGGATACGTGCTATGTATCGAGTATCCTGGGTCATTTTATGGATTTCCTCTGCTAGGCAGTGCGGGTGGGGTATGTAAAATAATAAAAATGTTGATTCATGAGCTTAAACGAATTTGTCAAGGAAACTGCAAAAGAATGAAAATGTCACGTGAGTGACTCGCAACGTTTTTTTTTTTTAATCATGCTAAGCTGTAAAAATGGGATATTTGTGTTATGTGTATACAGGGTGCCCCACGAGCAGTGTGCCAAAAAGCTAGAGCGTGTAGGTCTGGTCAAGACAAGAAAAAAATTGTGTGTGTGTGTGTGTTGGGGGGGGGGGGGGGGGGGGGGGGGGGGTTACGGATACAACGGTTACACCCACAATGCCGTGATATACGTTTTTTTAAAGCCAGAAACTGGATATGGCAAAGGACTAACAAAGGCCTCGTAGGGGTAGCATCTATCCGACGGATGCTGGCCTGCTAAAAAGCGAGAAGAGCCACCGCAGTTGAACATCTTGCGGCCTTGTTAGTAAGTCCTATCCCCACCTCCTCGTGGTGCCTCGAAATTGCAGACGAGGAAGGGCGAAAGGCGAGCCTCCAGCGCAAAAAAAAAAAAAAACAGGATTAGTCGGTTGGGCTACGGCCTAGTAAGTCGTAGCCGTAAAAAAAAAACCACAAACTCCGAAACAACCACAAGCCTCGGATATGTATAACGGCCCGCATTTATGTTGACGACCCTTGCAAAAAAACGAAAAAAGGACAATGATCTTCGGCTTTGTACGTGGAGTGTTAGGTCCCTAAACAGGCCACGTGCAAGTTAATATCATAAAGCATTGGCTTGATCCGTAAGCAATGTAAACAAGCTACGGTCAAATCATATGCAACATACATATATAATTGTGGGGGAACCAATAGACGCGAACGATCATTGCTGACACAGCTGCGACTTAATGGCAAAATGCTTTTAGTCGAAGTCAAGTGGTTGCAGCTGCGTCGGCATATTCCTCGTGATCTGTATAAGAAGTCCAAGGTCCAGCAAAAATAATTTATGTGATAAGTTCAAAGTCCATTAAAGGGACGCTGTCAAAGAACAGCATATACTATATAAGGCACATAATGTTAATCTGTAGATGAGTTTTTTTCCATCAGCGTCAGAGTGCTCACGAATAAGTTCTTCAGCGAACAACATACAGTTCGTCATCAGTACCAGTCCTGTAGTAGTTCCTGATCCACACCCGTCAGCTCTAGACGGTTTCCTGACTAAGCTCTTGGCAAACGCAGATGGAACTCCGCAACATAAATAATAAAATTAAGTTAGGCTACATAATAAAGTTTAGTTTTTTCTTAAAAGTTAAAAAGTTGTATAAGTAAATTAATTTACATACGTCTCGAAGGAATCTCAATAAAAGCGTGATTGGATGAAGATGGATCACTTTTAGCAAATACTTCCTCCCAACACACGAGGGATTAATATGTTTTGAAAAATCAATTTTTGTTTTAACATTATGCAGGTTGGGGTTATATGAGTTGCTTTTTGAAGACATATCAACCAGGGAACCAGTCATGCAGTGATCAGTGACTGCTAAATCAAATACGCACATTTCGCATGAATTGGGAGAAACACCAAAACGGCCGTATGTATGTATGATCAATACATTTATCTGATTCTATCCTAGTCACCTCGTTAACAAAAGAGACCAACCCATGTGAAGCTATTAGATCCAAATAACTGAAAATAGCTTCATGTGTCATTTATAATGAAAACACTAACTACACAAGCTATTAGTTAGGTATATACAGATCCTAAGTCTAAGGGCTTTGGTTCTGACCTTCAAGGAGAAGCGCATGCATTGAAGCAAAAGGTGGTAGGAAGGCGATGTTAAATCGTTAAATCAACTGGAAATGCGACACCGAAGAAAAGCTAGTGTAGCATGGAGACTAGCAGGACAGACTGTTGGTTAAGTATAAAAGTAATGTTTATTTCGCGCCGTCCCTCCTCGTTGGGGTATTGGCAAAACCCCCGTAGGATAACTTGCCTTGAAAAAGCTTCTCGACTCACACCGCCGTTCGGAATCGGTATTAAACTGTTGGTTTCTTTCACCTGTGTGAAAAATAAATCACACACAACATGGGTGATTGAAGAGAAGCTTGGCTCTGGTCCTTCATCGGCTGTAACGCCACCAAAAGAAGAAAGAAGAAGTATAAAAGGCGAACAAAACAAAACCATTTCAAAATACATAGTAACCCGCTAATAACAAAAGAAAATTTCTTTCTGACACTGAGGACAATGTGGCGCTTACCATAGCCCCATGTCATTAATTAAGATTTACTTACTTACTTATCCATGGAGGATCTGATCCTGAGCTATAGCTGCCTTCCATCCTTGACGGTCCCGGGCACGCTGCTTCCAGTTGTCAAGACCAAGATGTCTTACATCCGCGATTACTTGGTCTTTATACCGGAGGTTCGGTCTTCCTCTACTTCTCGAACCAGGAGGCTCGGAGTAGAAGACCCTCTTAGCTGGAGCGTTGATGTCCATGCGCTCGATGTGGCCGAGCCAGTGTAGTCGACGGATCCTTGCCTTCCGGACTACATCCACATCTTGGTACAGCTCGTAGAGTTCGCGGTTGTGTCTTCTTCTCCATTCACCTTCCTCACAGACAGGACCAAATATCCGGCGCAGAATTTTTCTTTCGAAAGAACCCAAAATCAGCTCCGTTGTCCTGCTTATCGTCCAGCTTTCGGCTCCGTACAGCAAGACTGGCAGAATGAGCGTTTTGTAAAGCATGACTTTGGTCTTTGGTGAGCGACGGATTGGTTTTCGCTTGACAGCATGTATTTCGTTTTGCCCTCATTGATCTTAAGACCAACTCGTTTCGCCTGTTCTTCAATCGCCGTGAATGCTTCCACAATGCCACGGCGAGAACACGCGATGATGTCGATATCATCCGCGTATCCTAGCAGCTGGATGGACTTGTAAAAGATAGTGCCTTCCCTGTTGACGCCTGCCCGTCGCACTATCTGCTCCAGCACCAGGTTGAAGAAGTCACATGACAGCGCATCTCCTTGCCGAAATCCGGTGCATGTTTCGAATGGTTCCGAGGTCCTAGAACCCAACTGGATCAGTTTTACCGGGATCCCGAATCCGGCCATCGCCCCAAACAGTTCTTCACGATGAATGCTGTCGTATGCGGCTTTGAAATCGATGAAAAGATGGTGTGTATCGATTCGAAACTCGTTGGTCTTTTCCAGGATTTGTCGAAGTGTGAAAATTTGGTCTGTAGTTGATTTGCCGGGCCGGAAGCCGCACTGGTAGCTGCCGATTAGTGCGGTGCAAAATGGTTTTAGACGTTCACACAATACGCTGGACAGGATCTTGTATGCGACATTGAGCAGGGATATACCTCTATTTGTGGATGGGGCATATAGAGCTGGTATTCCAGTCGTCGGGCATGCCTACCAGAACATCGCCGCCAGCCTTGAAGAGCTCTGATGGCAAGCCATCTGAGCCTGCGGCCTTGTTGTTCTTCAGCTTCTGAATAGCTGTGCCGACTTCTTCGATGCTGGGTGGGAGGACTACTTCAGCGGCTGGAGTTGGGATTTCCTCGGTCCCTACCACTCTCTCTTGGTCATGCTCGTTAAGCAGCTGCTGGAAGTGCTGCTTAAATACATTAATTAAGAGTATTTCTGTTAAAAAAGAACAAAAAAGCAAGAGCCTCACCACTCCGTGTGTGTTCTGTACATAGTCAACAACAATGTCATCTACCATCCATCCATCATTCGAAAATGAAATTCTTAATGCGTATTAGCACATTTCAAACGCCAGCTGTACCTTACACACTCAGAAGGCGTTCAAGATACAGGTGACCATAACAACTCCATCCTTATAAGAAACATCAGAGAGAATGAAACGAAAAAGACACTGAAAACCAACACAAACGATTGGCCTTGACTTTGCCCCCAGAAACCCATGTGTAAACAAATGACAAAAGCCAAACAAACCGAAGACCAAAAAATAAAGCAGAAACAAAAGTGAAGAACAACCGGGAACAGAAACAGGTTTTCTCCAATTTTCTCAAGGAATCCCGGGTAGTGAGGACGTCTTACGTAATCTGTTCCTTGGATTGTTACCACAATGTATCTATTTTCATTGCCCAAATGCGAGTAGTAATGAGCTTAGTAATCGTCGTTTCAAGGCGATTGGGTATGATTCCGGCTAGCTTGTTGAATGTGATGAAAGCCGGGCGGCAAACAGCTTATGCATATCTTTCGCACGTCAGATAAACTGGCCAGGCTGTCCGACGGACAGTGATAGATGCTAAATGCCTTTAGGCCTTTACATATTTACATTTTTTCTGTTTTCGTCTTGTTATCGCTTCTGGTCTTCGCGTGACTGTTTGTATTAAAGTATCATACGCTTCCCCCCCTCCAGCACTTGGCAATAAGTGTACGCAAGTGTGTTGGCATAATTTCTTGGATTCTCATTCCCCAGACGGTGGATGACGTAATTTCTTGACGCATCACTCATGCCAAAAGAAACCGCGACTCACACTTTTACACCGAATGATAATGAGGGACTTCGGTAGGCTTGGCGAGTGTTTTTTCGGATATTCGTTCTTGTTTAGAAAGTCTTGTAAACAAACGGTCTTTCGTCAATTAATTTATTTGATAACACTTGGTGCTGGAGTGTTAGCTCCATCTCGTCGAATGTCTTCCTGTTTAATTGATTCAGGCACAAGACTTAAGTTCACGACTGATTGTGCGAATGGAATACATACATGTATTAGCTGTCGTTTGATACGAGTAAGCTTGATAGAATTTCCTAACGCCCCAACACTGTCTTTGATTGGCATATTTTTCAATTGGGACTTAGTATCTGATTAAATTATTTGAAATAGACGGCTTTCTGGCCCCCACAAGGACACACATACATATGTATATACTTGTGCGGAATCGCGATAAGGATGGTTTAACCAGTATAACTGGTTTAGTAAAACTTTCGTTTATATGCCGACATGAACTAAATTCGTTCTTGGAATGTGAGCTCCTGGTATATTATCAATCACAGTTAAGTATATAGTTAATGCTGCTTGAGGCAGCAGCAAGTGTAACACAAGAGGGGACCGTCTTTTAGACTTCATTCTCTCTTCTGACCTTACCATCAACAATGTTGGCTCTCAACAAACGTTTGTTACGACAAGACGAAAGGAGGTGATTGACCTGACCCTATCCAACAGATATGTGAAGGACATTACTAACTGGGGAGTCTTGCCTGATGCTACGCTGTCGGACCATAAATATATTGAACTCCGATTAGGTTGTGGGATCTCTTCCTTGCAACCTAGACGAGACCGAGAAGGACGGACTGGGTACGGTTTAAAGAGGAGCTTGAGAAACCCACTTAGGCCCTACCTAAACGAAACAATTGGTAGAGAACGCTGTTCATAACCTGAATAGCGTCATCACCAGTTGCTTCGAACTCGCATGTCCTGTCAGCAAACCTCCTTGCAGGAAATTGGTCCCCTGGTGGAATGCCAAAAGTCTTCGCAGGGAAGCCAGAATTCTTCTGAATAGATCGCTCAAATCGAATTCGGAAGATGACTGGAACAAGTATCGGTCGAAGCAGAAAGAATATAAGAAACTTATTCGTAAATCGAAGAGCGATTCTTATAGGACCTTCTGCGAAGAGATCAAGTCTCTGAGTGCGACTAGCAAGTTGGTTAAAGTCCTCAAACGGGGAAAACCGACTAGGTTAGACGCACTCAGAAAATCTGATGGTACCTTTACTGAGTCTAAAGCGGAAACTATTAGTTTACCGTTTGGGAAATCAGATTGACATCGGCTCGTTGCACACTCCTTCAAGGGAAACTGCAACTGAAACTGAAACCGAAGCTATTGAATTTGCTGTGGCATCCTTCGATGGCTTCAAATCGCCGGGCACCGACGGGATATATCCTGTTATGCTGCAAAAAGGTATAAGGCAGCTGCTTCCTACTCTGAAAAGAATTTTCACTGCTAGTCTAGCACTTGCTCCCATACCCATTCCTTGGCGCACAGTGAAAGTGGTCTTCATTCCCAAAATAGGAAAAGAGGACTACTCACTTGCCAAGAGGTTCAGACCAATTAGTCTATCATCCTTCCTGCTGAAAAGCATGGAGAGACTGGTAGAGTTGCACGTGCGCAAAGTTGCCCTTCGAATGCACCCTCTTTCGGAGATGCAACATGCTTACCAGCGCGGAAAATCCTGCGAGACTGCGCTTCAGAACCTAGTTGGGCGAATTGAATGCGCGCTCGAAAGGAAAGAGTACGCGCTGGGCATTTTCATCGACATTGAGGGAGCTTTTGATAACGCAACTTTTGACAGCATGTGCAACGCTGCCAGACATCATGGCGTAGATGAAGCACTGGTCCTTTGGATCAAAGCAATGCTTAACAGGGGCTGCCCACAAGGTGGCGTCCTGTCTCCGCTGTTATGGTGTATGGTGGTCGTTTCTCTGCTTGATGCTCTCAATGTCTCTGGAATCTATGCCCAGCCCTATGCGAATGATGCCGCCATTCTTTCTGTCGGCTCATGTTTAGCGACTGTCCGTCTTAAAGAACAGGCGGCGGTAAATGTGATCGATGATTGGTGTACTAGAAATGGGCTGTCAGTCAATCCGAAAAGGAGAAAAAATATTGACATGACTCAGCTGGTACTAAAAGGCACTTCCATCCCGATATCCAAGGAGGCTAAGTATCTAGGATCATCTTAGATAGCAAGCATCTTTGGTCAGAGCATGTTGAATCAAAAACCACCAAAGCGCTGTTGGCTTTCTGGCAATGCAAAGGAGCTTTTGGCAAAACATGGGGTTTATCACCGGCAGAGGTCCTCTGGATCTACACGGCAATGATAAGACCTATAATCTCATATGCATCGGTTGTCTGGTGGAACAGACTAAAACGCAAACACGTCGTGGCCTCCTTCACCAAACTCCAAAGAACGGTGTGTCTCAGCTGCTCGGGGGCCTTCCCCAGCACGCCGGGCGCTGCTCTAGATGCTATGATGAGCCTTCCACCTCTTGATATAAGTATGTTATCAGAGGGTGTTCTCTGAAAGCCATGTCTCGTCTGAAGAGAAATTGCTTTTGGTATAGCTCGCATAGGAATAACGGCGTGCTTGCGCAAGAATTGTCCTGCGACCCCTGTCTCATGGACATGCCTTCTGACGCACGGACGCCAGTTATTCTACTGCGCCGTAATTTCACAGTCGAGTTTCCATGGCATCAGGATTGGCTATGGCTGGATATTGAATCTGGAAAGGATAGTTTTCGCATTTTCACGGATGGTTCCAGGTCTGGGCGGGGGTCCGGTGCTGGGGTCTTCTTTGAGCGCGAAAACATCCGACTGCTCTTCTCCTTAGGAAAATATGCGTCTGTCTTCCAATCAGAGATATACGCAATCCTAATGGCCATGCACTACGTTGTGAAGCACAGATGGAAGGGGGAAAGCATTTGCGTCTGTAGTGACAGCCAAGCTGCACTAAAAGCTGTGTGTAACCGCTTAACTAGCTCCAAATTAGTGCTTGAACTCAAGTCCTTCCTGAACAAAGTCGGCAGACTAAATTCATTAAAGCTTGTATGGGTTCCAGGTCACTCTGGGATCCCAGGAAATGAGATCTCTGATGAACTCGCTAGAATGGGTTCAGAGGTGAGCTTCTCAGGACCTGAACCCGCTCTAGGTCTACCTGCGACCACTGTAAATTCCTACATTAACGATTGTGTATTTAATACACACAACCGTAGATGGAGGGATTGTCCGGGTTGCAGGATGACTAAGCGGGTATGCCCTGATATCTGCAAAAAATCTGCAGAATTCCTCCAATCGACTGCAGAAGGCTTGTGGGTGTTATCACGGGCCATTACACTTTTGCCAAGCATATCTACGTGCTTGGCATCAGGTGTTACGAGATCACTGATAGAACTGGTAGGACAACTGTTAACGCAAAGAGCCATCAAAGCCAACTTCGTTGGTGCCGTCTCAACTAGAATGGTAAGCAGAGGTACACCACAGGGTGGAGTACTCTCCCCTCTCCTCTCGAACGTGGTGGTCAATGAACTACTTACGTTGCTAGAACGAATGCTGAGACCGCCTATGCAGATGACATTGCTATTGCCGCCACAGGAAAATTTCCCAGCACTAGAAGCGACCTAATGCAGGGTGCATTACATACAGTAGAAATCTGGACGCAGTACTGTGGACTTGGGGTAAATTCTAAGAAGACCGAACTAGTACTGTTTACTAATAGATATAAAATTCCGCCCTTCAACCCACCGAGGCGGGGTGGAACCCAACTAATAATCAAAGATCAGGCTAAATACTGAATTGGCTGAATTGGAAACCCAACATTCTTGATCACGTCAAGAAAGCAACCACTGCCCTCTACAACTGCAAGAAAGTGGTGGGCAAGAAGTGGGGTCTCCAACCAGGCATTATGCACTGCCTCTATACAGGAGTCATAAGGCCCATCCTCCTATACGCCATCGTAGTCTGGTGGACTGCTCTGGACAAGGCAGTTTATCGAAACCTTCTGGGGGAAAGTACAAAGACAGCTTGGTCTTGATAACTGGAAGTAGCGTGCCCGGGACCGTCCTTTTTTAGTTAATTTGAACGAAATCGAAGTCCCCTTTTCGTAAATGGTTAACAAATCGATACCGTCCATTCTCCGTTAAACCCCAGAGCCTATGATATCACTCTGTGGGGAATTTGCTTTAGAAATCGTCTGTGAATATACATATATACAAGGAATTAAATCAGTTTAAGTCCCATGTATGGCATCACGTACTCCTTACCATAGCATATGGAGACCATCCCTTTTTTCTTACCGATGATATAATACAATACATCCACGTATCCAAATTCACAATATATCAATGTCCTTGATCTACCAGGTGGAGCGCAATATTTGCGTGAAACAGCATCACTGAAAATGGGTGGGCGTAAACGTGATTGTTGCTTAAATAAGTCGTATAATCGGATAAGAGTTTTCGTCATGACGAAAAATGTGTTTCCACTTTTAAAGGTACAGGGTGGCCCAATTAAAGGGTTAGCATTTAAAAACACATTTAGTTGCTGTTAAGTGATTAATCTTTAATTTTGGACCTCGAACAATTTGTTTTGATCACTTCTTGAAGATGACATCATGTAAATGGTCATAATGGTTTACAGCGGATGGCGCAATGAGCTCGTTTCTGAGCATTTTCCATCACTTTGCGAAGTGTTGCGGGCTCAGTAGCGGCTATTTCGCGTCGATTATTGGCCCTGAGCTCTTCCACAGTTCGTGACTTGTTGGAATTGTTGAAACAAAAGAAAACGTCCGGTGGTGTCAAATCGGGCCACCTCGGTAGACAGTCAAATTCACCGTTTTAGGAAATTAGACGATCGACGAACTTACGGCGCAATAAAGGGATGGTGGCCCCAACTGTGTGGGCTGTGGCGCCATCTTGTTGGGACCAGAAGTTGTCCATGCCATGTTTCGCTGAAAATGGCAACAAAAATTCGGTTATCATCGCCATTGGGGCGGTGGGCATCCTATCGTCGTCTTCAAAAAAGAACGGTCCAATGACCTTATCCGCACAAATTCCGTCTCAAACAGTCACGCGTTGGTCGTGGAGAGGTTATTCGTGGATTAATTGAGGATTTTCATAAGCGTTAAACCGACAAAAATGAGCCTCATCGCTCATGATGACACCTACACGACACCATATCCGATAACGGACACAGGCTGATTGATCTCGCTACGGGGCGAAATCTCCTTCTAGCCAGTACGCGCTTTCCGCACCTCGATATACACAAAGGCACCTGGCGGTCTTTTGATCAATCGACTACCAACCAGATTGATCACATCGCGATCGACGTCAGACACTCCTCCATTATTCTTGATGTCCGAACTTTCCGAGGGGCTTACGTCGACTCGGACCACTATCTTGTAGTAGCCAAGATGCGCTTACGGATATCACGAACGCAGCGGAGTAGAGTAAGAATACAAAGCTATGACGTCGGAAAGCTACTATCGCCAGAAACCGCTCGTGCTTTTACCGATCACGTCTCCCTTAAAGTCTCTAATACACCTCAACCCTCCATGATGTCAATAGAACAGCAGTGAAACCTTTGCAAACAAGCCCTAAAAAGCACTGCATCTGAAGTTTTGGACTTCAAGGCTCCACCACGAAGAGACACCTGGGTCGATGTCGAGTGCAGGCGGATTCACACAGCGAAGCAGGATGCATATAAGGCCTCGCTGCATAAAAGAACAAGAGCAGCTCGTGAACTCTACGAGTTAAAAAGAAGGGAGAAGCATAAGCTTCTCAGCATTTGTAGGGGTGAAGTTCGAAAGTTTTATCAACAGAATGGTAGTCTGCAGGGATGAGAATGGAGACGTAGTAGTAGAATCGCAGTCGATGCTGAGGATATGGAAAAACCGCTTCCGCAGACTGTACAACGGCGATGTTTGTCAATAAACCGCTGTCAGGCAGAATAATCCATTTCTAATCGACGAAGGCCGCAGAGAATTCCGTCCCCCTGAATAAAGCTGCTGGCGCAGACGGATTGTCTGCTGAGCTCTTCAAGGCAGCTGGGGATGACCTGGTTACGAGCGTGCACCAGCTCATCTGTAAAATATGGTCAGAGGAAAGCATGCCCGAATGGAGTCTCAGCATCATATGCCCGATCCACAAGAAAGGAGACCCCTCTGATTGCGCCAACTACAGAGGAATACGTCTCCTTAACATCGCCTACAAAATCATCTCTGCCGTTTTCTGTGAACGCCTGAAGCCTTTTGTAAATAAGCTGATAGGTCCTTATCAGTGTGGATTCAGTCCAGGGAAGTCACACTACGGCAGATCCTGGAAAAAACCAATGAATTTCAAGTCGACACTCACCACCTATTTGTCGACTTCAAAGCCGCATACGACAGCGTAATTAGAGATAAGCTATACAACGCTATGTCTACCTTTGACATACCTGCTAAACTCATCAGACTATGCAGGATGACTTTGGAGAATGCTCGCTGCTCCATCCGAATCGGTGAACACCTTACCACCTTGATGTCAAAAAAGGATTTAAGCAGGGCGATGCGCTGTCGTGTGATTTCTTCAACATCATATTGGAAATGATTGTGCAAAAATCACTGGCCAATACAAGAGCCACAATCTATTTCAAATATCCGCAAATCCTTGCATACGCCGACGATATTGACATAATAGGTAGATCACAGCGAGATGTTAATCAGGCGTTTGCGAGTATTGAGATGGAGGCGGCGAAAATTGGTTTGGCGGTAAACGAGGGCAAAACTAAATATATGCTCTCATGAAAAAAGAACGCTCACCACCGACGTCTTGGCCAGAACGTATGTATTAGCAGATATAAGTTCGTGGTAGTTAAGGACTTCGTCTACCTTGGCTCCGCAGTGAACTGGAACAACGATATCAGTTCCGAAATCAAACGCAGAATCACTCTTGCCAATCGCTGTTTTCTTGTGCTCAGGAGGCAATTGAGTAATAGAGCCCTCTCCCGAACGACAAAGTTGACTCTATATAAGATCCTTAACATCCCGGTCCTGTTGTACGGCGCAGAAGCGTGGACACTATTAAAAGCGGATGACGAGGCCCTTGGTCGGTTCAAGAGAAAGATTTTTCGGGGCTATAAACGCAGACGGGGGATGGAGGAAAAGATTCAACCACGAACTTTACGGGCTGTTCAGCGACATGAGCCTAGTCAGGCGTCTACGGAATCAACGCCTAAGATGGCTGGGCCATGTAGAGCGAATGGACACCACAGCTCCAGCACGGAGAGTCTTTGAATCCAACCACGAGGGACGAAGAAGCAGAGGACAGCCGCACTTAAGATGGCGCACACAGGTGGAAGGGGACCTCAGCCAAATGGGTGTGCAGCAATGGAAAATACTAGGAAAAGATCGTGCTAGTTGCAGGGGCATGTTGGTTGAGGCCCAGGTTCACCTCGAAATGTAGCGCCCGTTAAGAGGAAGATGCTTTTGCAAAAGAATTCTCGGGCCACCGAAAGTCGTTTTGGGGAGAATGAACATTTTTACTTTAGGCTAATGACCCAAAGCACACTGCTGAAACAGTTCGATTGTGGATATTATATAACACTCCTCATACCTTGACAACACCACCCCAATCACCAGATCTCAATCCCAAAGAGCATCTATGGGATCTGTTAGATAAACGGGTGCGACAACACAACATAACGCCTAAACAGCAACTTAAAGACTTGCTACAGGGAGAATGGACAAAAATAGGTAGTAACATCACCAAGAACTTGTGTTTCCCTCTCGAAACCTTAGCAGTGCCACAATAGGGATCATCAAAGTTTAGAGGATATTTATAATTGGTTGTTCGTAATTATAGAAAAAAGGGTTGCAGCTAGGAACAAGAGGACATATTTGAGTCGATCATAGGAAAGCATAGCCTCCATAACACCACATCCGACAACGGATTAAGGCTAATCGATTTCCTAGCGGGGCGTAACCTCCTTGTAGCAAGCACGCGATTCCCCCATCTCAACATCCACAAGAGTACCTGGCGGTCTTGTGATCAATCGACCACCAACCAGATTGATCATATTGCGATCGACGCCAGACACTCCTCCTGTATTCTCGACGTACGAACCTTCCGAGGGGCCAACATCGACTCGGACCACTACCTTGTTGTAGCCAAGGTACGAATGAGGATATCAAGAATGCTTAGGAGTCGAGTAGGACTACGTAAGTTTGACGTTGGAAAGCTACAATCGCAAGAGACTGCCAGAATCTTTGCCGATCGTGTCTCCTCAAAGCTCTCTCAAAATCCGCCCACAGCAGCACAAACAATAGAGCAGGAATGGGCTCATTGCCAGAGAGCCGTCAGAGATGCTGCCTCAGAGGTGCTGGGTTTCAAACAGCCACCACCTAGAAACCCCTGGTTCGATGAACAATGCGAACAAGCCCATGCAGCAAAACAAGAGGCATATAAGGCCGTGCTGCAACGACGGACGAGAGCTGCTCGCGAAATCTATGAGCAGAAGAGAAGAGAAGAACACACGCTTTACAGAAGGAAGAAGAGAGAGCACGGAATGCGTGAGATCGAGGAGATGGAGAGATGCTTCCGCAGGAATGACGCCCGTAAATTTTACAACAAGGTAAAACGAACATGCCATGGCTACAAAGCCAGAGTGGCGGCCTGCAGGGATGAAAATCGAGAACTGGTAGTAGATGGATCGTTTGCCCAAACGATACTGAGATTCCATTCATCGGGCATGCGTTCTTCCGACCATATCTTGCAGATGAGTTGGTGCATGTTCCTAACCAGCTCATCTCCAGCTGCTTTAAACAGTACCGCTGGTAGTCCGTCTGCTCCAGCAGCTTTATAAGACTTAAGTTTCGATATCGCTATCTTAACATCGTCTAGGTCGGGTGGACGGGATTCTCCTTCGTCTTCGTCCATTGTGAATGGTTCGCCCTGTCTGATGGCGGCTATTTGACTACCATCGCCGTTATACAGTCTGCAGAAGTGGTCTTTCCACAATATCAGCATCGACTGTGACTCCACTACTAGTTGTCCGTGGTCATTCCTGCAGGCTTCTGCTCTGGCTTTACAGCCTTGGCATGTTCGTTTTACTTTCTGGTAAAACTTTCGAATGTCGTTCCTGCAGTAACATCTCTCCATCTCCTCGATCTCGCGCTTCTCGTGCTCCTTCTTTTTCCTTCTCAGAAGCGCATGCTCCTCCCTCCTTTTCTGTTCATAGAGCTCGCGGGCAGCTCTCGTTCGTCGATGCAATGTGGCCATGTATGCATTCTGTTTCTCTACAGGGGCCTGTCTGCACTCATCATCAAACCAGGGGTTTCTCGACGGTGGTGGCTCGAAACCGAGTATATCTGAGGCGGCCTCTCTAATGGCTTTCTGACAACGACTCCATTGCTGTTCTATGGTTTCTGCAGATTGCATCGGGACCTGAGAGAGCTTGAGGGAGACTTGATCGGCGAAGGTCCTGACGGTCTCCTGCGATTGCAGCTTTCCGACGTTAAATTTTGGTCTTCTAACTCGACTCCGTTGGTACCGAGAAATTCGCATCCGTACCTTGGCTGCAACAAGGTAATGATCCGAGTCGATATTGGCTCCTCGAAAGGTTCGGACATCTAGGATGCTGGAGGAGTGTCTGCCGTCGATCGCAATATGATCAATTTGGTTGGTTGTCGATTGATCGAAAGACCGCCAGGTCCCCTTATGGATGTTGAGGTGTGGGAATCGTTTACTTGCTACTACCAGGTTATGTCCCGCCATAAAGTCCACTAGCATTAGTCCGTTTTCTGACGTGGTGTTGTGTAGGCTGTGCTTTCCAATGACCCGTTCAAAGATAGCTTCCTTACCCAGCTTCGCATTGAAATCTCCTGGAACGATTTTGGTGTCATAGGGCGCCGTGGCGCAGTGGTTAGTGTGTTGGACTCTGGCGCACGATGAGCGAGTTCGGATCCCGATAACACCAACGCCATCGAATGTTTATTTCGCGGCGTCTCTCCTCGGCGGGGTACTGGCAAAACCCCCCGTAGTATAACTTGCCTGGAAAAAGCTTCTCGACTCAAGCTGTTCGGAATCGGCATTAAGCTGTAGGTCCCTTTCACCTGTGTGAAAAATAAATCACACACAACATGGGTGATTGAGAGAAGCTTGGCTCTGGTCCTTCAGGGGCTGTAACGCCACCAAAGAAGAAGAAGAAGAAGAAGCTGGGACATTGCGCATACGTTCTGCCTTGGAGATCATAGAAGTCGTCTTTATGTCGGTCATCTTTCTCCTCTGTGGGGGCGTGGACACATAGTAAGCTTATATTCCCGAGATTGGCCTTGATGCGGATAGTTATGAGGCGTTCGCTTACATACTGGAAGCTTAAGACTTTTTTCCTGAGTCTGCCTCGAACAACAAATCCGCATCCGAATAAGCGTTGTTTATTTTCTCTGTAGCAGTTTCCGTAGTATATATCACAGTTTTCCATCCGCTTTTTGCCTGGCCCATACCATCGCACTTCTTGGAGCGCGGTAATGTCTGCCTTATAGCAGTCCAAAGAGTTAACCAGTTGTTCGGCTGCACCTGGTCTGTTGAGGGACCTAACGTTCCAGGTGCGGAACACATTTGAATAAGGGTGTGCTATTTATAAGAACACCACTGTACATATGTATGCCAGTTAAAAGGAAAATCGGGAAAGCTTCCAAGCTCCTGAAAAATACATCACACAGATAAATAGGTAATAGATGTCAAATAAGTTATCGAGCATTGAGCGAAATTGTATTAAAATTGTAAATGAAAATAGAAATAAAGTGGAGAATAAAATATTAGAGAAAAAGAATTAGATCCACTTGTCCCAAAAGAAGACAGCTAGCCAGAGACATGATAGACGACCATACAACCCCGTACAACTATTTACATGAAAACAGTTCCTAATTGGTTCGACATCAGTGCACTTGAATCCAATGATTAGTAGATCTGTTGTTCGTTTGGATGCACTCATACGTGTATGCATCTCCTACGAAGGTTGTAGCTGAAACAAATTAAATACAAAAATAATGTTTTTTCCTTCCTGAAACCTCCAAGCGATTGCCAAAAAATATACATTTTCACTAAAACGGATCCCGTCGTACATAAGTGTGTCGCATCTTTGACGCTAAAATATCTACATATCTTCAAGATTAAAATTGTATTTATCCTGAAACAAAATCAACATTAAAGTATTTTTGAAATGCGTTCTTGATACTTGCTGCAGGTCATTCGGGTCCCTATTACGCGAAACAACAAACAATACAAACATAAACGTATCTATGTACTCACTTTGAACGGCAAGTTGTTGTTGATGTGCCGCTGCTCGCTGTAAAAATAAAAACAGAAAACACATCAGTTTAATTGAATTAGATGGTTACTGTGAAGGATAAAAAAAGTGATCTAACTCGGCTCGTTCAAGTTTAAAGCGCCAGATACCACACCGACACCGACGCCGATGTCGACGCCCACACATGCCAGTAGCGACTTAACCGCGATATCCGGTCAAGTTCAACCAACGTCGGTCGTGTGGGCGTGAGTATAAGGAGACATTACAAATCTTGTTGTCGGTGTCATTCTCGCGACTAATGAGCTTTGAGGTTGTTTATCTATTTTCGCATAATTCGCAAAATACTTATTTACATTCTGCAGCAGTGTACGAACTCCACTGCGATGCAGGGCTTGCACATCGAGCGAGTGACTTCGGCCGCGCTGCACTTTGGGTGGCTGGGCGGGAGCCGATGATGATGATGATGATGATGACGATGACGTTGTACCGCGTATCCATCGCTTCACAGCCGACATTTTCATTAAAACACTTGTTCTCTCCTCGTTTTCTATACACACTTTGTTACACACTTATCTATGGAACAACAACGGTCCCCACAAAAACAACACAAAAGTATCTGCACATACAATGTTCCGAGACTATTGGAATAATTTTGTTCTCCTATTGCAGTTGAATTACATTTTTAAAGCTTTTTGTTCTTTTCATTTACAGTACACGGATACTACCTGCTGATCGCTGCGAATACGAATTGGAGAGCTTTTTCTTTATTAAGAATGCTGTATGGTTTAGGGGGTTGTACATAGCGGTTGGAAGTTTGCTTAAGGCACCTAGGTTTACGCCGTCAGATGCTAGAGAGCGCTTCGTTTAGTAAGGAGTTAAACAAATGTGTGATAACTCTTATCACAAGCGTACTATCTATTTTTGGAGTGCTTATTTCATCTGCTATAGTTTGTGGTATGGCAATAATTTCGATATCAGTATCGGAGTTTTTTTTGCCTAAGAGTAGGTAGATAAAGACACCAGCGAAGGTCGCTTGTACATGTGTACATATCTTACTTTGCTTTTGGATTTTTGAAAGGAGTAAGGCTATTGTATTCGACTCAAAAATACAGCTTTTCGCCATGTTAGTATTATAGATGGCAGAGGACTAACAAAGGCCTTGTAGGGGTACCATCTATCCGACGGATGCTGGCCTGATAAAAAGCGAGAAGGGCCATCTTGCGGCACTGTTAATAAGTCCTATTCCCGGCTCCTGTGGAGATTTCCTAACTTTGGAAATTTCAGACGGGGAAGGGCTAATGGCGAGCCTCCCACGCGAAAATAACAGGATTAGTCGGTTGGGCTTTGGCCTAGTAAGCCGTAACTTTAAGAAAAAAACCTACAAACTCCGAAACAAGCACAAGTCTCAGATAAAACGGACCGACTTAATGCTGACAATTGCAAAAAACGAAAAAAAAAAAAAGATCTTCGGCTCTGTACGTGGAATGTTAGGTTAGGTCACAAAACAGGCCACGTGCAGCCGAACAACTTGCGGACGCCCTGGACCGCTATAAAGCGGACATGACCATCATCAAGGAAATGAGATGGAATGGACCGGGTATAAAGCGGATGAAAAACTGCGACATCTACTGAGGCGACTGCTATAGGTGCTGTTCGAGGTGTACATTTTTGCTGTTCAAGGGTAGATTTTTTAACATAAGCCTGATCTGGGTCCACGCCCCCACGGAAGGCAAGGATGACTCCATCAAAGATGAGTTCTACGATCTCCTAGAAAGAACATATGCCCAATGTCCCAGCTATGACACCAAAATTGTACTAGAAGGTTTCAATGCTAAGCTGAGTAAGGAAAGCATCTTCGAACGAGTCATCGGCAAACATAGCCTACACGACACCACATCCGATAACGGACACAAGCTGATTGATCTTGCTACGGGGCGAAATCGCCTTCTAGCCAGTACCCGCTTCCCGCACCTCGATATACACAAAGGCGCATGCCGGTCGCCAGATCAATCACTCACTAACCAGATTAATCACATCGCGATCAACTATTCTTGATGGTCGAACTTTCCGAGGAGTTAACATCGACTCGGACCACTATCTTGTAGTAGCCAAGATGCGCCTACCGATTACACGAACGCAGCGGAGTAGAGTAAGAATACAAAGTTATGACGTCGGAAAAATACTATCGCCAGAAACCGCTCGTGCTTTTACCGATTGCGTCTTCCTTAAGCTCTCCTCAACCCTCCGCGCAGTCAATGAAACAACAGTGGAACCTTTGCAAGCAAGCTCTGAAAAGCACTGCTTCTGAAGTTTTGGGCTTCAAGGCTTAACAACGAACACCTTGTTCGACGACGAGTGCAGTATTCACCCAGAAAAGCCAGAGGCATATAAAGCCTCGCTGCAAAGAAGAACAGGATCAGCTCGTGAGCTCTACGAGTTAAAAAAAGGGAGGAGCATAAGCTTCTCAGGAGAAAGAAGAAAGAGCACGAGCACGTGTATGATTTATTTTTCACACAGGTGAAAGGGACCTACAGTTTAATGCTGGTTCCGAACGGCATGAGTGGAGAAGCTTTTTCAAGGCAAGCATACTACGGGTGGTTTTGCCAGTACCCCGCCGAGGAGGGACGCCGCGAAATAAATATTCGATGGCGGTGGTGTTATCGGGATCGAAGTTAAGATCGCCATATCGAAACTCAAGTCGAAAAAACCTGCTGGCGCAGACGGACTGTCGGTTGAGCTCTTCAAGATAGCTGGGGATGACCTGGTTAGGAGCATGCAACAGCTCATCTGTAAGATATGGTCAGAGGAAAGCATGCCCGAGGAATGGAATCTCAGCATCGCATGCTGAGACTCCATAAGACTTAAGATCCATAAGAAAAAAGACCCCTTTGACGGAGTCTCCTTAACATCGCCTACAAAATCTTCTCTGCTGTTTTGTGTGAACGCCTGATGCCTTTTGTAAATAAGCTGATAGGTCCTTATCAGTGCGGATTCAGGCCAGGGAAGTCCACCATCAACCAAATCTTCACACCCTTCCCTCTCTCGGAAAACCAAGGTGACACTATATAAGACCTTGATCATCCCAGTCCTCCTTTAGGCGCAGAGGCTTGGACCTTAACAAAAGCGGATGAAGATGCCCTTGGTCGTTTCGAGAGGAAAATTCTGCGCACTATCTACGGTCCCGTTTGTTCAAACGGTATATGGAGGAGAAGATATAACGAGGAACTGTACGGGTTGTACAGCGACATCGGCCTGGTACGACGTCTACGGATACAGCGTCTAAGGTGGCTTGGCCATGTAGAGCGCATGGAAAACACAGCTCCGACCCGAAGAGTCTTCGAATCCCCCCCGGAAGGAAGGCGCGGCAGAGGACGGCCGCATCAACGGTGACGCACGCAGGTGGAAGGGGACCCTAGTCAACTAGGCGTGCGGCGCTGGAAACAGCTGGCCAAAGATCGTGCCAGCTGGAGACGCTTGTTGGTTGAGGCCCAGGTTCACTGGGCGCCACCTAAGTAAGTAAGTAAGTAAGTTTACTTGGCCGTTCCCCTATTCATCTGAATTGATGGATTCTAAGAATTCTATCTATTGCCAAACTTGAAGAAATTTGTTTCTGAGAAACGCTTCGCATCCAATAAAAAAGTTAAGAGGGGCGTAAGCGAATATCTTTACATCTTTCCAGGCTCACATTTCTGGGAAGGAATATTGATATTTGATGGTATGAAGTCAAAGGAGATTATGAAGATCGCAGTCTTTAGTTGTCATGACGAGAACTGTACACTTCCTCCTGTATCACCTAAACAGTGGGTATAGGTACATATTAATTTATGATGACAGTGCCGCTGAAAGGCACTGTTACAGAAATGCGCTGTAAGAGAATAATAGCACTTATCGTTTATAAAACCAAAGATTCGTGTAAATGCAAACCACGTGGAGCACTTGGAGCACATGCCTCTTTTCCATGGCTTGCTTTAGGGGCTCGTCTGTCATAAAAACGAAGACATATGGATTATCCTACAACTATAACAAAAGCAGTAAAACGCCGCAATCACGACCACAATATTAGTCATCCTATCGAGTAACCATTCTAATAGCTTGCTTCATTGGATATATAGACAATCTTGCTAGAGTTTTAATATCTCAATCCGCTATTCAACGATAAGATAGTGACACTTGAATGCACACAATTATCCCATCACAGAAAAATTACATTCCTAATTAAGATCTATAAAAAAAAAAAAACTCTTTCGTTTCAATTGTGACAGTAGGAGTCAGTGGCACGACGCATTTACTTCAAAAGCTGCCTTAAGCGTTATCAATGTTATGAAATGGCATACTGCTACTCATACCTCTCGTTTTGATCGTTATCGTAAGTACTTTGCTTCTATCAACTGGTCGTGAAACTGATGGAGTGTAGTTAAGTAGCGAATAACAAATAAATTTTTATCAGCTGATCGTAGTGTTACCCAGTAAGGTATAGATTCGTACCCTTGGAAGGTTGCTAATTAGTAGCTTGCATTTGTGGGAAGATCTATTTATTTAGTGGAACGAATTTTGTAGCAGACAGTATGGCATCTGTTTGTAATAGCAATTTGCGGCAGTTTATCTGTTTATTGTTGTATTCACGTCACTTATCGAAACATTTTATTAAAACAGCAAACATTAACTTAGAGGTGAATAAGCCACGGAATATATCTATCAAAAAAGCTCTTACCCTGAGTAGGTATTCACTGACCGTCTGATAAGATACTTAAATATCGTCACAGTCGGTGTGTTCGCTATATGACTTCGGGAGCCTGATGGGTAACCATCAATTCTGATGATCTCTGCTCGGATGAATTGGATTTAATTAAATAATCCAATTTAGCGGGAATAAAAAAACATAGTCGGCGTGCTTTGTATGTTCTTAAAGCTTTAAAAATAGACATCGAGTCGATAAATGTGTTGTTGGAGTACATTTTCTTTAAACGATCGCACTTGCCTCTTTTTTTTTATTACTGATAAGCCGACTTATCTGTTAAAACGCCGAGGTAGATGACGGGTAAAAAAGGACAATGATCTTCGGCTTTGTACGTGGAATTTTAGGTCCCTAAATAGGCCACGTGCAGCCAAACAACTTGCGGACGCCCTAGACCGCTATAAAGCGGACATAACCGCCATCCAGGAAATGCGATGGAATGGACCGGGTAAAAACTGCGATATTTACTACGGCGACTGCTATAGGGAGAGAAGGCAACGATTGTTCGGATGCGGATTTGTTGTACGAGGTGGACTAAGGCAAAAAGTCCTAAGCTTTCGGCCTGTGAGCGGACGCCTGATAAGAATCCGTATCAAAGTTCAATTTTCTAACATCAGCCCGATATGCATCCACGCCCCCACGGAAGACAAGGATGACTCCGCCAAAGATGAGTTCTACGATCTCCTAGACAGAACGTATGCCCAATATCCCAGCTATGACATCAAAATTGTACTAGGAGACTTCAATGCTAAGCTGGGTTAGGAAAGCATCTCTGACACCACCTCCGATAACGGACGCAGGCTGATTGATCTTGCTACGGGGCGAAATCTCCTTCTAGCCAGTACGCGCTTCCCGCACTACGATATACACAAAGGCACCTGCCGGTCTTTTGATCAATCGACTGCCAACCAGATTGATCACATCGCGACCAACGTCAGTCACTCCTCCACTATTCTTGATGTACGAACTTTCCGAGGGGCTAACATCGACTCGGACCACTATCTTGTTGTAGCCAAGATGCGCTTACGGATATCACGAACGCAACGGAGTAGAGTAAGAATACAAAGTTATGACGTCGGAAGGCTACTATCGCCAGAAACCACTCGTGCTTTTACCGATCGCGTCTCCCTTAAGCTTTCCAATACACCTCAATCCTCCACGCTATCAATAGAACAGCAGTGGAGCCTTCGCAAACAATCCCTGAGAAGCTCTGCATCCGAAGTTTTGGGTTTCAAGGCTCCACCACGAAGAAACACCTTGTTCGATGACGAGTGCAGGAGGATTCACACAGTGAAGCAGGATGCATATAAGGCCTCGCTGCATAAAAGAACAAGAGCAGCTCGTGAGCTCTTCGAGTTAAAAAGAAGGGAGGAGCATAAGCTTCTCAGAAGAAAGAAGAAAGAGCACGAGAAGCGCGCGATTGAGGATTTGGAGAGATGTTACTGCAGGCGCGACGTTCGAAAGTGTTATCCACAGATAAAGCGAACATGCCAAGGTCATAAAGCCAGAACAGAAGCCTGCAGAGATGAGAACGGACACCTAGTAGTAGAATCGCAGTCGATGCTGAGAATATGGAAAAACCACTTCTGTAGACTGTATAACGAATGATTCATTTCTAATCGACGAATACCGCAGAGAATTCTGTCCCCCTGACCTCGACGAAGTTAAGATTGCCATATCGAAGCTCTGCCGAGATCTTCAAATCTTCTCTGCCGTTTTGTGTGAACGCCTGAAGCCTTTTGTAAATAAGCTGATAGGTCCTTATCAGTGCGGATTCATGCCTGGAAAAAACCAATGAATTTCAAGTCGACCCTCACCACCTATTTGTCGACTTGAAAGCCGCATATGACAGCGTAATTAGAAACGAACTATGCAACGTTATGTCTACCTTTGACATCCCTGTTAAATTCGTCAGACCATGCTATGATGACTTTGGAGAATGCTCACTGCTCCATCCGAATCGGTGAACACCTTACCACCTTGATGTCAAAAAAGGATTTAGGCAGGGCGATGCGCTGTCGTGCAAAAATCACTGGCCAATACAAGAGGCACAATCTATTTCAAATCCTCGCAACTCCTTGCATACGCCGACGATAGTAACATAATAGGTAGAACACAGCGAGATGTCAATGAGGGGTTTGCGAGTATTGAGTTCGAGGCGGCGAAAGTTGGTCTGGCGGTAAACGAGGGCAAAACTAAATATCGGGTTTTCCAATAAGGACTTACTATCGGCTTGCAGCACAATCAAAACATTTATGAATGGAACTCGACTTCGTTCATATGGCCACCACGGGCATGTTTGCAGCGGTCAATTCGTTGGGCCCAATTTTCGATGATTCGGCCACACATTTCGGCCGCTATTTCGCGTTCACGTCGTCGGCTTGTTGGCATAAACCAATGATTTATCGTAGCGCCCAAAGAAAATAGTCTAGAGGCGTTAAATCGTACGAACGAGGTGGCCAATCGACTGGCCTATTTCTTGAGATAGCACGCTCATCAAACTTACTCTTCAATAAATCGATTGTAACGTGTGCTGTGTGGCTTGTGGGATCATCCTATTGAAACCACATGTCGCCCAAGTCCATATCATCCAATTCGGGCTAAAAACAATCGGTAATCATGGCGCGATAACGCTGGCCATTCACAATTACGTGACAAACGTTATCGTCGACGAAAAAATATGGCCCAATAACGCCGCCGGCATGCAAATCGCACCAAACAGATATTTCTTGTGGATGAAGTGGTGATTCATGAAGCACATGTGGATTTTCCCCCGACCAATAACGCAAAATTTTGTTTATTGACGAACCCATCGAGCCAAAAATGAGCTTCCTCACTGAAGATGATTTTGCGATGAAATTCATCATCTTGGCGCATTTTCTCCAGAGCCCGATCGGAGAACGTACGTCGCTTCAAATGGTCCATCGGCTTCAATTCTTGAGGAAGCTTGATCTTGAAGGTGTAAACCAAGATTCATACGCAAAATACGCCGTAATGTGGTCTGAGCGATGCCCAATGGAAAACCCATTATATGCTGTCATCAAAAAAGGACGCTAAGTCTGAGGTAGTTAAGGACTTCGTCTACCTTGACTCCGCAATGGCCTGGAACAACCACATCAGTTCCGAAATCAAACGCAGAATCACTCTTGCCAATCGTTGTATCTTTGGGCTAGGGAGGCAACTGAGTAATAGAGCCTTCTCCCGAACTACAAAGTTGACTCTATAAAAGTACTAACGTAGATATTTGATAAAGCATTTAGCGAATTGGTAGATACTCCTGCGGTTTATATATATCACTATACATAGAAAATCTTCGCGTCTTTTCTGAATGTCAATCTTAAATGATAGACCTGCCTGTTTGACACTTACAGGGTTGTCATTACCGAATTTACAGTCCTGACATTTACACGATGCATCACTTAACATACGCTGCTGCTCACTATCTACAGCCGAAATGCAGGGTCGTAAAGTAGTGAACGAATATGAGAAACTAAATATACTGTCGTCAGCGAAGGAGTGAATTGGATTAGAAGGGGCAGACAAGAGATCATTTATAAAAATGAGAAAGAGTGTTGGAGACAAGACGGAGCCCTGGGAACCACCATATTTAAGAAATGGATGTCAGACTTGAATCCACCCAAAACAACTTTAATTGAACGATTCGAAAGGTAGCTTCTTATCCAATGAAGAAGAGACCCATCGATCCCGAAAGCACGCATTTTCGACAAAAGGTCTTCTTGCCAAACCCTGTTAAATGCTTTCGAAATATCCAGTGCACCTTTTCTGATTTTCCCTACTTAGTGAAGCGATTCCACCTTTCGGCGAGATTTGCCATCAAGTCACCAGTGAATCTGTTGCTACGGAAACCGTACTGACGGCCATTGAGGACTTTCCGTGATTCAAGATATTTCGTAAGCAGCGTTTCCATGACCTTCGAAAAGAAGGACGTTAGTGCAATGGGTCGGTCGCAGTCGATGCTGAGGATTTGGAAAGACCACTTCTGCAGACTGTATAACGGCGATGATAGACAAGATACCGCTGTCAGGCAGAACGAGCCATTCGTAATGGACGACGATGTAACAGAATTCAGTCCACCCGACCTAGACGAAGACAAAATAGCGATATCAAGACTTAAGTCTAATAAAGCCGCGGGCGCAGACGACCTGTCTGCTGAGCTTCTTAAGGCGGCTGGAGATGAGCTGGTAAGGTGCATGTACCATCTCATTTGCAAGGTATGGTCGGAGGAAAGTATGCCCGACGAATGGAATCTCAGCATCGTTTGCCCGGTCCATAAGAAAGGAGACCCTTATAACTGCGCCAACTATAGGGGAATAAGTCTCCTTTACATCGCATATAAGATCTTCTCTACCGTATTGTGTGAACGCCTGAAACCGTTGGTGGATAACCTGATCGGCTCTTATCAGTGTGGTTTCAGGCCAGGTAAATCCACAATAGACCAAATATTTACGGCAGATCTTGGAGGAGACCTAGGACACTCACCACCTCTTCATCCATTTCAAGGCTGCATATGACAGCGTGGAGAGCACCGTGGCGCAGTGGGTAGTGTGTTGGCCTCTGACGCCGATGACAAGGGATCGAATCCCAACACAGCCATGACATCGAACGTGTTTTCACGGTGTTTCTCCTCAGCGGGGTTCTGACAAGACCCCCTGTAGTAAAACTGTCATGAAAAGCTTCTCGAAATTCGCCGTTCGGAACCGGCAATAAACTGTAGGTCCCTTTAGCCTATGGGAAAATTAAATCAAACACAACATGGGTGATTGAGAGAAGCTCGGCTCTGGTCTTTCATGGACTGTAACGCCAACATACATACATACATACATATGACAGCGTGTATAGAGAAGAGCTATACAAAGCCATGTCTAGTTTTAACATCCCTGCCAAACTCATCCGACTGTGCAGGATGACAATGGAGAATTCTCGCTGCTCCATTAAGGTCGGTAATGAGCAAACTGAGACCTTTAATGTTAAAAAAGGATTTAGGCAAGGTGACGCGCTGTCATGTACCTTTTTCAACATCGTGCTTGAAAAGATCGTGCAAGAGTCACTGGCCAAGACAAGAGGTACGATTTATTTCAAGTCTACGCAATTGCTTGCGTATGCCGACGACAATGACGCGATTGGACGGACACAGCGAGACGTCAATGAGGCCTTTGTAAGTATTGAGGTAGAAGCGGCTAGGATGGGTCTCAATGTTAATGAGGGTAAAACCAAACATTTCAACTAAAAGAGACGGACAACACCGACGTATTGGCCAGAACGTCACCATGGGCGGATATAACTTTGAAGTGGTGAAGTGGTGAACTGATGACCAGCGACAACAACACCAGTGCTGAGATAAAACGCAGAATCACTCTTGCCAACCGCTGTTTCTTTGGGCTCAAGAGGCAATCGAGAAGTAGAGCCCTCTCTCGGAAAACCAAGGTGACACTAAGACCTTAATCATCCCAGTTCTCCTTTACGGCGCAGAGGCTTGGACCTTAACAAAAGCGGATGAAGATGCGCTTGGTCGTTTCGAGAGGAAAATTCTGCGCACTATCTACGGTCCCGTTTGTTCAAACGACGTATGGAGGAGAAGATATAACGAAGAACTGTACGGGTTGCACAGCGATATCGGCCTGGTACGACGTCTACGGATACAGCGTCTAAGGTGGCTAGGCCTTGTAGAGCGCATGGAAAATACAGCTTCGACTCGAAGAGTCTTCGAATCCACCCTGGAAGGAAGGCGCGGCAGAGGACGGCCGCATCAACGGTGGCGCACGCAGGTGGAAGGGGACATTAAGAAACTAGGCGTGTGGCGCTGGAAACAGCTGGCCAAAGACTATGCCGGCTGGAGACGTTTGTTGATTGAGGCCCAGGTTCACCAAGGACTGTAGCGCCACCTAAGTAAGTAAGTAAGTGCAATGGGTCGGTAGTTGGAGGCTCGGCAGTTGTTAACGGAAATTCAAGGAGTTGAACGCACTCTGGAGCGAAGGTTTTGAAATGTAGCAATTCATAGGGTGATGTAGGGGACACTGTGTATGCGAGTGTACACATATGACAGATAATGTAGAAGATACATATGTATAAGGTTTAGGTTCTCTGTATGAACATTTCATTCGTTTACTTTACTATATTCCGCATCTCGTTAAAATCTGTACAAATAAGAAACTATATTTGCAACAAATGCTGTTCATATGTTGTTGTCATGAAACAATTTTACTAACAAAAAACAATTGTACAATAATACTTTAAGGTACAGATACATGCAAGAGCATAACCTCATGGCTCCAAGTGTGACATGAAGTTTGCCTTCACCCATGCAAACTTCCGTGTGCGACTTAATCAATCAACACAACTTGGCAATCAACAGCTTGGGAACTAGATACACACTCGAGAAGTTATATACGTTCAGGTGACAATTCACCTATGAGCCATCAACCCCCTGTACCTTCCACCCTCTCCCTATGATTCTGTAACTATACCCATAGGATGGATTAATTGCGAACTTGTCTAATCAATCACTTGCCCAAATTAAGGTTTATCTGAAATGTCCTTGATGGCGTTAATAATGTCATTTGGCTGCCATGTTGATATGACAGACGTTATTGTGGTCGCGTTTCGCGTGTCGCCGTGCGTCGTTTCTATGGTATTGCCTACCATAATCGAAATAAACGATTCTAGTACTTCCTTTCCTTTTTTCGTCTATCGAAAGCTGGGTGTTGTAGTTAATTCTCTTGACGTAGTATGGAACAGATTTTAGGTGACGATAGAGCCATACAGACTGGTTAGATGTGATTCATGTTTGAATACAAATTATCTTTTGTTGAACACCTTTTGAGGTGTCAGATATTTCGTGTACTGCTTATTAAGGGGATGTAACAGCCTTAAAGCTATTCCTCTTATAGAAGCCTGAGTGACGCCACTGTTTTAAGCACCGAACGAGTGCCAACTGTTTAAGCTATCAGGTGATACAAAGTATCTTGTCTGTTTGCACATGTTCTCATTTCAATCGGTTGGATAACATATTTTTCTGTAGGCATTTCATAGACATTCACCTTTTTAACAACAAACCTCCTGACCCCATGATTTAAACACGTTGATCCTTATGACTTGAAGAAAGCAAAATAAACAAAATTAGTCACTGAGTGCTTTTTTAGCACTATACCTAAGGTTTTGTTTTGTAAACAAATTGCGACACAAGTAGTGGTGCCCTGGAATGTCTAGCCTGTTTTGGTATAGCTACCAAGAAGTTAAACAAGCTTTGTGTTCGCGTTGGCGTTATTTTTGTTTTATTGTTTTATTTATCTAAAAGTCTACATGAAGACCTGTTTACTTTTTCGCACGCTTACAGCTGTTCAAAGTTAGCGTATCACAGTATAATTTGCAAAATGGAAAAAATTAAATTCGTGCAGCAATAAAATCCTTATTTTTAGGTGCAGCGCAAAAACAAATTTGGGGGGCATGGGCTCGGACATACAGGGTAAAGTTGTTGATTGCTCTCAACCTGGCGAGATGCCAGCAACGATCCCTGTTTAAATGCCCGGGTCAAGTTGACATACGGCCTCCTCGCGGCGCCCTCTGGATAGCCTCTTCAACAACCGTTGGGAGGTGAACAAACGTATGCAGCGAAAAAAACCCCGACCAGAATGGCGGTTGTGCGGCGGGCTAACAATCCGCCCACGTAAAAAAAACATAAAGTTATGAATGAGCAAGATGCCTCGGATACACGGACGGATACTCGACGACGACAACGCACGAAAAAGGAACACGATTTGCGAGTATGCTCCTGGAATGTCAGAACCCTGTACACTCCCGGAGCTGCTCATAAACTAGAAGGAATCCTCACGCAGTACAAGGCGGATATTACTGCGGTCCAGGAAATACGCTGGATAGGAAACGGTATGATGAGGAAGAAAAATTGCGACATTTATTACAGCTGTCACAAAAGGTTGCACTTACTGGGATGCGGATTTGTCGTGGGAAAGCGGTTAAGGTCGAAGGTCATCGACTTTAAACCTATAAGTGATCGCCTGGCTGTGATCCGCATCAGAGGCAGATTTTATAACATCAGCCTAATATGTGCACACGCCCCTACCGACGAGGCTGAAGACCCTATCAAGGAGGACTTCTATGACCTCCTGGACAACGCCTACGGAGCTTGTCCGGAGTACGATGTAAAAATCGTGCTCGGGGACTTCAACGCCAAAATCGGAAAGGAAAACACCCTTGGCGGAGTGATCGGAAAGCACAGCCTCCACGATACAACAACAGATAACGGCTTCCGACTCGCTGACTTTGCGACAGCTCGTAATGCGGTGATAAGTAGCACAAGATTCCCTCGCAAGCGAATCCACACAGCAACCTGGCGATCTCCGGACGGTCGAACCGCCAACCAAATCGACCATGTGCTCATTGACGCAAGGCACGCGTCAAACATCCTGGATGTGCGAACATTCAGAGGGGCAAATGTCGACTCTGACCACTTCCTCGTAGCAGCAAGATTCAGAGCTCGACTGTCCAATGTCAGAAAGCTGCACCAGCCCATCAGGAGGAGGTTCGACATTGGGCGCCTGAGCACACCGGAGGTTGCCAGAGCCTACAGGGAGCAGCTGAGCGAAAGACTCTACGGTATGCCTACGTCGAACACAAATGCTAATAATATGTGGCTGCATTGCCGCTCAGCCATTCAGGAAGTAGCCGAAACCACCTTAGGATACCTACCACCCCCGACAAGAAACCCGTGGTATGATGGCGAGTGTGAGCAGAAAAAGGCAGCAACCGACGAGGCGTACCAAAAGGCACTGCAGAGGAAAACCAGGGCAGCGCGAGAAGAGTACCGAGCCAGAAGAAGGGAGGAGAAGAAACTACTGCGACAAAAGAAAAGAATCTTCGCAGCCTCCCAGCTCAAGGATATCGAGGAGTCTAGGGATAAACATAAAATACAAGCCTTTTACAAGAAAGCCAAAGGCCTTGCAGGAGGCTTCAAAAAGGGCACCCTGGCTCTTCGAAACTGCGAGGGTAATCTTGTCACCGACCCGCAGGGAATAGTGGATGTATTTAAGCAGCACTTCCAGCAGCTGCTTAACGAGCATGACCAAGAGAGAGTGGTAGGGACCGAGGAAATCCCAACTCCAGCCGCTGAAGTAGTCCTCCCACCCAGCATAGAAGAAGTCGGCACAGCTATTCAGAAGCTGAAGAACAACAAGGCCGCAGGCTCAGATGGCTTGCCATCAGAGCTCTTCAAGGCTGGCGGCGATGTTCTGGTAGGGAGCATGCACCAGATCATCTGCAGAATTTGGGAAGATGAGAGCATGCCCGACGACTGGAATACCAGCTCTATATGCCCCATCCACAAAAAAGGCGATCCTACCTCTTGCAAGAACTATAGAGGTATATCCCTGCTCAATGTCGCATACAAGATCCTGTCCAGCGTATTGTGTGAACGTCTAAAACCATTTTGCACCGCACTAATCGGCAGCTACCAGTGCGGCTTCCGGCCCGGCAAATCAACTATAGACCAAATTTTCACACTTCGACAGATCCTGGAAAAGACCAACGAGTTTCAAATCGATACACACCATCTTTTCATCGATTTCAAAGCCGCATACGACAGCATTCATCGTGAAGCACTGTTTGGGACGATGGCCGAATTCGGGATCCCGGTAAAACTGATCCAGTTGTGTCGCGCCACGCTAAAAAACACGCGATGCACCGTGCAACTCGGTTCTAGGACCTCGGAACCATTCGAAACATGCACCGGATTTCGGCAAGGAGATGCGCTGTCATGTGACTTCTTCAACCTGGTGCTGGAGCAGATAGTGCGACGGGCAGGCGTCAACAGGGAAGGCACTATCTTTTACAAGTCCATCCAGCTGCTAGGATACGCGGATGATATCGACATCATCGCGTGTTCTCGCCGTGGCATTGTGGAAGCATTCACGGCGATTGAAGAACAGGCGAAACGAATTGGTCTTAAGATCAATGAGGACAAAACGAAATACATGCTGTCAAGCAAAAACCAATCCGTCGCTCACCACCTGGGACAAAACATAACAATTGACAGCTACAATTTCGAGGTAGTTAAGGAGTTTGTCTACCTCGGGGCAAACGTAAACTCCACAAATGACACCACAGTGGAGATCCGGCGTAGAATCGCCCTTGGCAACCGCTGCTACTTCGGCTTGTCCAAACAACTGGGGTCAAAACTCCTCACTCGAAAGACCAAAGTCATGCTTTACAAAACGCTCATTCTGCCAGTCTTGCTGTACGGAGCCGAAAGCTGGACGATAAGCAGGACAGCGGAGCTGATTTTGGGTTCTTTCGAAAGAAAAATTCTGCGCCGGATATTTGGTCCTGTCTGTGAGGAAGGTGAATGGAGAAGAAGACACAACCGCGAACTCTACGAGCTGTACCAAGATGTGGATGTAGTCCGGAAGGCAAGGACCCGTCGACTGCACTGGCTCGGCCACATCGAGCGCATGGACATCAACGCTCCAGCTAAGAGGGTCTTCGACTCCGAGCCTCCTGGTTCGAGAAGAAGAGGAAGACCGAACCTCCGGTATAAAGACCAAGTAATCGCGGATGTAAGACATCTTGGTCTTGACAACTGGAAGCAGCGTGCCCGGGACCGTCAAGGATGGAAGGCAGCTATAGCTCAGGCTCAGATCCTCCATGGATCGCAGGCCTGATAAGTAAGTAAGCAAAAACAAATTCCTGAACGATTGTTAAGGCGGACTTAAAAGGTAGAAAGATGGGCTGCTGCATTTAAATGTGGTGGCACGTGATTGTACATATTCGAAAAACTGCATCACCATCAGTAGCAACAATGCAGGATATGGCTTTGAGAGAACGATTTAATAGAAGATCCTAAGCATCGCACTAGATGGTAAACGACTAACAAAGGCCTCGTAGGAGTAACATCTACCGATGGGTTCTGGTCCGCTAAAAAACAAAAACAGCGAGTAAGAGCCCCAGCAGCCGACCACCTTACAGCTCTGTTAACCACGTCCTACTTCCACCTCGTCGTGGTACTATCTCGAAATTTACTGACCATGGAAATTACTAGCGGAAGAGGACGAATGACGAGCACACACAAAACAGGATTAATGTCGGAAAACCCTACAATTACTCAGAAGCAACCACAAGCTTCGGATAAAACGGACCGGATTAATATTGAGGACCATTGCTCTGTAAGTGGAATGACCCCTATAAGGCGGACTTAACCGCCCTCTAGGAAATGCGATGGAATAGACCGGTAATAAAGAGGATAAAAAACTGCGACACCTACTACGGCGACTGCTCTATGGAGAGAGGACAACGATTGTTCGAATGCAGATTTGCTGTTCAAGGTGGACTAAGACAAAAAGTCCTAAGCTTTCGGCATGTGAGCGTACGCCTCATAACGATTCGTACCAAGGTTCAATTTTCTAACATCAGCCTGATCTGCATCGACGCCCCCACGGAGGACAGGGACAACTTCGCCAAAGATGAATTTTATGACCTCCTTGACAGAACGTATGCCTAATGTCCCAGCTATGACATCAAAGATGACATTGACATAATCGAAAGAACACAGCTGAATGTCAATGAGGCGTTTACGAGTATTGGGACGGAGGCCACCGACATCTTGGCCAGAACGTTTGTATTGACAGCTATAAGTTTGAGGTAGTAAAGGACTTCGTCTACACTGCCTCCGCAGCGCCTTGGAACAACGAAATTAAACGCAGACTCACTGTTGCCAATCGCTTTTTCATTGCCCGAACGACAAAGTTGACTCTATACAAGACCCTTATTATCGCGGTTTTGCTGTACGCCGCAGAAGCACTATCAAAAGCGAGTGAGAAGGTCCTTGGTCGGTTCGAGAGAAAGATTTTGCGTGTGATTTTCGGTCCTATAAACGCAGGAGGGATGGAGGAAAACATTCAACCACGAGCTTTATGGGCTGTCATGCGACATGGGTCTAGTCAGGCGTCTATTGATTCAACGTCTAAGATGGCTAGGCCATGTAGAGCGAATGGACACCACAGCACCAGCTCAAAAATTATTTGAATCCAACCCCATGGGACAAAGAAACAGAGAACGGCCGCACTTAAGATGGCGCATATAGGTGGAAGGTTCGAGGGGCATGTTGGTTGAGGCCCAGGTTCACCCGAAACTGTAGCGCCCGATAAGAAGAAAAAGTAAGCCTAAGCCTAAAATGATCGATTGCCAACAGAAAGTAAGTAAGTCTTGTTCCGCATAAATTATTTGCATGATCCCCATGACATCACATCAATAATTCCCCACAAAGTCGCTCATTGCTCACCAGGATGCAAGACTCTACAATAGAACTCAATTACGTTCGCCCGCCACTGTCCACCCAGAAGCGAATAAATCAAGAGAAGTGCATTCACATGATAATTCAGACGTAAACAATAAATCACGACAAGCTCTTTATGACATAAGTACGAAAATAAAAAGAGCAAAAGATATAATTACTATCAATTGTAAGCAGATAAAGATACAAAACGTGTGCAAACGAGTAAGGAGACTCAGTGCTAAGCTGTGCCCACGATGCTGTGATTACATCTATGCGAGAGCATAAGTCCCCTTGAAAACGGCTCAGAATTGGGTGCACAATGCGTCACCCAGTATAGTTGCAGCGAATGACAAATGACCGAATCCACGAAACAATGATCGCTGAGTTGAGCACAATCGAATGAATTTTTTTTTAATGAAATTGATTGCGTTTTATTGAGAATCTATAAATGGATCGAGAAGTTTTCTGGCAGCAGAACACGTCAGACATAGTCTCACTCATTGGATGGGAGTGAAACACAATACCGGCAGTTCAGCTGATAGACAGGCAAACAACGACGATGACCTTAGAGGGGGAATGACGTGCAACACATAGAGCGTACGGCATACTGATGGGCGAGTATCTATTTATCTGATGAATTCAGTTATTCAGTTTAACTTGAAAGCTACTTGACTTCTCTCCCTTCCATCATGTTCGCGATTTGCTTGATGAGAAAGTGATGCAATTCATGACATATGAACATGTGTATACTGTATCTAGACTGTCAAGGATGGTTGTGCGTGTTCAGATGGCAAGTATTTGCTTTAGGAGTTGATTGCAGTTTAATTGCAGTTCCGGTGTATAATGTAGAAAAGTAGGACACACGGGAGCGGGCAGCTCAATTAACTTAAGACGAAGCGCCTTGAGTTTCATTTCTTAAATGTATTAGACGTACTCGTACACAGGTGGATAGTTGATTACTTCGTGATAAAATGAAATTAAATTTCCATGTGATAACGCAAAATGAGTCATATATGTAGGTACGTATGGGTGAATCCTCCCTCCTTACGTGGTTTATGGGCATCGATTGATTGTAATTAAATTCCATAAGAGAAATGAGAAAATAAATTGTCGAGACGCGTGTCATCGGATAAGCTCAAATGTATCGCAGTGTGGCATTGACGGAATTGCTTTTCGGTATTGAATTAAAAAGAACAGGCTCTGTGGGAGCTTTACTTAAGGTTATGATACCGGAAAAAGGAACCGCAAATCTAAAGAAATCCTGTCTCAATCAAAACTGGTTTTGTTTTGGATGTTATATAAAATGATGGCAAAGGACTAACAAAGGCGTCGTAGGGGTAGCATCTATCCGACGGATGCTGGCCTGCTAAAAACCGAGAAGAGCCACCGCAGTCGAACATCTTGCGGCACTGTTAGTAAGTCCCATCCCCACCTCCTCGTGGTGCCATCTTCAGATTTCCTATGGAAATTGCAGACAGGGAAGGGCGATTGAGAATTTGGAGAGGTGTTACTGCAGGCGTGACGTTCGAAAGTTTTATCAACAGATAAAGCGAACATGCCAAGGTTATAAAGCCAGAACGGAAGCCTGCAGGGATGAGAACGGACACCTAGTGGTAGAATCGCAGTCGATGCCGAGAATATGGAAAAACCACTTCTGCAGACTGTATAACGGCGATGTTAGTCAATATACCGTCAGGCAGAATGATCCATTTCTAATCGACGAAGACTGCAGAGAATTCCATCCCCCTGACCTCGACGAAGTTAAGATTGCCATATCGAAGCTCAAGTCGAATAAAGCTGCTGACGCAGACGGACTCTCTGCTGAGCTCTTCAAGGCAGCTGGGGATGACCCGGTGAGGAGCCTGCACCAGCTCATCCGTAAGATATGGCCAGAGGAAAGCATGCCCGAGGATCGGAGTCTCAGCATCGTATGCCCGATCCAAGAGAAAGGAGACCGCTCTGACTGCGCCAACTACAGAGGAAGAAGTCTCCTTAACATCACCTACAAAATCTTGTCTGTCGTTTTGTGTGAACGCCTAAAGCCGTTTGTAAATAAGCTGATAGGTCCTTATCAGTGCGGATTCAGGCCAGGGAAGTCCACCATCGACCAAATCTTCACACTACGGCAGATCCTGGAAAAAACCAATGTATTTCAAGTCGACACTCACCACCTATTTGTCGACTTCAAAGCCGCATACGACATTGCCATACCTGCTAAACTCATCAGACTATTCAGAATGACTTTGGAGACTGTTCGCTGCTCCATTCGAATCGGTGAACACCTTACCGATAGTTTTGATGTCAAAAAAGGATTTAGGTAGGGCGATGCGCTGTCGTGTGATTTCTTCAACATCATATTAGAAAAGATTGTGCAAAAATCACTGGCCAATACAAGAGGCACAGTCTATTACTAATCCTCGCAACTCCTTGCATACGCAGACGATATTGACATAATAGGTAGATCACAGCGAGATGTCAATGAGGCGTTTGCGAGTATTGAGTTCGAGGCGGTGAAAGTTGGTCTGGAGGTAAACGAGGGCAAAACTAAATATATGCTCTCATAAAAAAAGGACGCTCACCACCGACGTCTTGGCCAGAACGTTTGTATTGGCAGATATAAGTTCGAGGTAGTTAAGGAATTCGTCTACCTTGGCTCCGCAGTGACCTGGAACAAAGACATCAGTTCCGAAATCAAACGCAGAATCACTCTTGCCAATCGCTGTTTCTTTGGGCTCAGGAGGCAATTGAGTAATAGGGCCCTCTCCCGAACGACAAAGTTGACTCTATATAAGACTCTTATCATTCCGGTCCTGTTGTACGGCGCAGAAGCATGGACACTATCAAAAGCGGATGAGGAGGCCTTTGGTCGGTTTGCGCGTGATTTTCGGGCCTATAAACGCAGACGGGGGATGGAAGAAAAGATTCAACCAAGAACTTTACGGGCTGTACAGCGACATGAGCCTAGTCAGGCGTCTACGGATCCACGCCTAAGATAGCTGGGCCATGTAGAACACCTCACCTTCAGCCCAGAGAGTCTTTGAATCCAACCCCGAGGGACGAAGAAGCAGAGGACGGCCGCACTTAAGATGGCGCAGACAGGTGAAAGGGGACCTCAGCCAACTGGGTGTGTGGCAATGGAAAAGGCTAGTAAAAAATCGTGCTAGTTGGAGGGGCATGTTGGTTGAGGCCCAGGTTCACCCCGAACTGTAGCGCCCGTTAAGAAGAAGAAGAATAAGGTATATTATATGTCTTAGTAGAAAAAAAGTAAAGAAACTTTAATTAAAAATCCGTATTTTCAATAAACATTTAAGACGCCATTAAGGTTCAAAACAGGTCGGTCTTTGTCAACTTCTTTAGGCAGACGTTACAGATAAAACACGGAAGAAAGAATCGTCATGCAAATATAGGTAAGCAGGTTAGAGCTAGTGCTAACAGCATTTTGTTATTAATAATACAGCTACATGCATAACAATATTATTTAGAAAAATGTCCACAAGGATCGGTCGGTCGGACAAGCTAATATGAGGCATTGCCTTATCAACAGGTAGATCAAGGGCATTTCCTACGCTAAAATAACTGAAGATAAGGCAAACTAAGAAAGAAAAAAAAACGGCATAAGTTCCAAGTTCATTCGAATTACTCATAGTCGTGTGACTGGAAATATTGATTTTTTATTACTAATAATCAGTAATTTTATAACGTCCGGCGGTTATTAGATAAAAGCAGGAAGAAAACAAAAATTTTATTTGTTTTTTAGACCACTTCTATGGCCTCCATTGATAGCATGCCACAAATAGTTATTTAGTATCGTCCATACCGTACCGTACCGTCCCACAGACCAATGGATAATTGAATCAGATGAATAAAAAAAAACAGACGAACTGTCAAGAACTGTCAAATTCACTTTGACGTTACGCACTGACACCGGAATTCGACCTTGCTCGATAAGCGTATGACTTTCATCAACTTCAACTGTCGGACGCCTAAACATAAAAAAAACGATCTCCTACCTTGAGCATGATCACTTAGTAACCATACTATCAGCTATCAACAGTGATTTATCTTAATGCCGAACATTATTGTTCATTTTTTCTAACTTTAACCACAAACAAGACACGTTTGGAGACTGTTGCTACCGACACCAGTCAATGACATCACCAATTGCGTGAAAGCCAGGTACATAAGTACGCTACTGACTAGACCAGCACAACAGCTATCTCGCTGACAATAATGAAGTTGTTAAACGGCGATGACTTGGTTAAACTCGATACATGATCACGTATGCATACGATAGATGTGTACTTTAGTTTTTACACATTTTGGATGGTCAATTGAGCAGTAAAACTAAGTTCTGTCTAGCAAGTTTGTTTTTCTTTTCCCCACATTTTTATGGGCTGTTTGTTAAAATTGTCATAATTCAGTTTGTTGAGAAAATGTGTTAGCACCTTATGTGTATTTGTTTACGGCTTACAGCGGATTAAGTAAGCTTTAGTTATCTAAGTTATCTAGAGGGGCGTGATTTTAGTAAGCTTACTGCATACAACTGGAGTCATTTTTGTATGTGAGGAATGGAAACAAAATCAAATATTTAGTAAAAGGGTGCAAACGCATTAGTTGTGAAAACAGTCATAACTCTACGAAGAGGGTTTGAAAAAACAGTAAACATTATAATATCTTTATCGACAATAGGATGGCAGCTGTTGAACTCATTGAACCGAAACATACATATATACATATGTGTAAGACTCAGAACCTTTTGCTCAATGCTAATTGTTTAAAAAGTGATCAAAGGTAGGCTCTATATGGCAGAATTGCTACACTTGTACTGGTTGGTAACAGACGAAGAAAATAAATTTTTAAGTGATTCAACACCTTGTTATCGGAGCCAAAATTATAAACAACTTTTATTGAAGGCTAAAGCCATTAGGTATATATTTAATAATGTTTTGACTATAGATAAAAAATGTAAGCAATGAATACAGCCTTCAGATTTAAGTCCCAACGAAAATATGTATTTAGCTCTGATGTAAAAACAAAAAAAATATTTGCGTACGTGAATAACATTATGTAGGCAGGGTGTAGGTAGTTCAACAAAATTTGGTATCGTGCGCCACACAATAAAAATGGGACAATTGGGCAGAATTTCCCAACTTAAGTAGGTATGTATGTATGTTGGCGTTACAGTCCAGAGAGAACCAAAGCTGAGCTTCTCTCAACCACCCATGTTGTGTGTGATTTCATTTTTCCATAGGTGAGAGGGACCTACAGTTTATTGCCGGTTCCAAACGGCGAATTTCGACAAGCTTTTCGTGACAATTATACTACAGGGCGGTTTGTCAAAACTCCGGTGAGGCACCATGAAAACACGTTCGATGACATGGCTGTTGTCGGAATTCGATCCCGTGTCATCGGCGTCAGAGGCCAACACACTATCTACGTACTGCGCTGCGGCGCTCTCTAACTTTAGTACATCAGTCAGTTTGGAACGTCAATTGTCTATTAAGCGCAAAAAACCTGTTTAGACGAAGGGTGTCCAGTGGGAAAACTGTATGTAAGTATGTATGTTGGCGTTACAGTCCATGAAGGACCTAAACCGAGCTTTCCCAATCACCCATGTTGTGTGTGATTTCATATTTCCATAGGTGAAAGGGACCTACAGTTTATTGCCGGTTCCAAACGGCGAACTTCGACAAGTTTTTCGTGACAATTATACTACAGGGCGGTTTGTCAAAACTCCGGTGAGGCACCATGAAAACACGTTTGATGACATGGCTGTTGTCGGGATTCGATCCCGTGTCATCGTCGTCAGAGGCCAACACACTACCCACTGCGCCACGGTGCTCTCGCTCGGAGGTTTTATCAACGAATAAAACAAACATGCCAGGGATACAAGGTCAGAACGGAAGCTTGCAGGGACGAAAATGGAAACCTAGTAGTGGATTCATAGTCGGTCCTAAGAATCTGGAAAGACTACTTCTGCAGACTGGATAACGGCAATCACGAAACAGATCCCGCTGTCAGGCAGAACAACCCATTTGCAATGGACGATGTTAGCAGAGATTTCCGTCTCCCTGATCTGGACGAAGTTAGGAATGCTTTTTCAAAGCTGAAGTCCAACAAAGCTGCTGGAGCAGGCGGACTGCTCTCTTCAAGGCAGCTGGAGACGATCTGGTTGGGAGTATGTCCCAACTTATCTCTAAGATATGGTCAGAGGAATGCATGCCCTATGAATGGAGTCTTAGTATCGTTTGCCCGATCCACAAGGAGACCTCTTTATCTGTGCACGGTGTGAACGCCTGAAACCGTTCGTTAATAAAGTGATTGGTCCATATCGATCAATTATTCACACTGCGGCAAATCCTGGAAAAAACCAACGAGTTGCAGATCGACACCCACCATCTGTTTGTCGACTTGTCGAGTACATAGAGATGAGCTATACAACGTCATGTCTAGTTTTGACCTGCCAAGCTCGTTAGATTGTGCAGGATGACATTGGAGAACTGACGGATACTTTTTATGTAAAAAAGGTTTTAGACAGGGCGGTATCGTGTGAGTTTTTCAACATCGTCCTTGAGAGGATCTCTGGCCAATGCGAGGGGCATCATCTTTTTCAAGTCCGTTCATCTGCTCGCATATGCCGATGACATTGACATATGTAATTAGACGAGGTCAGCGAGATGTCATTGAGGACTTTACGAGCATTGCGGCGGAAGCGGGTAAGATGGAACTGGCGGTAATTGAGGGCAAGACGAAAAAAGATACGAACCATCGCCATCGGCATCTTGACCAGGGCGCACATAGTGGCAGGTATAATTTTGAGGTATTCAAGAACTTCATCGACCTATGCTTCGCAGGGACATGCAGCAATGACATTAGTGGCGAAATCAAGCACAGAATAACTCTTACCAACCACTGTTTCTTTGGGCTCGGGAGGCAATTGAGAAGCAGAGCCCTCTCTCGGAAAACCAAGGTGACCATACAAAAGACCATTATCCTGGTCCTGCTTTATAGTGCAGACATGGACCTTATCGAAAGCGGAAGAGGAAGCCCTTGGTTGTTCCGAGAGAAAAAATTCTGCGTACGATTTCGATCCACGATTTCATCAGTGAGTGTAGCTATTCGTTCGTCCAAGTGTGCCCAAGAGATCAGTTGTCTGGGAGCGGATTTCTCAGCCGAGGCGGATATTTCCGACGCTTGGGTTAGTTTTGGCTTCAGAGATGAGGTGGTTTTCGCGTCCGGGGTCTGTATACCCAAGTTTCCTTTGTCCTTGTTGTTGTTGCGTTTTTGTGACATTTCGGCAGGTGGGAAGATGAGAGGAAAGCACTGGTTTTCACTTGGTGTTTAGGTTATTTGGAGTGTTAAATTAAATTTAATGCCGGATGAGACTTACAACACGTCTTTTCACACTGACATTCACACACTGAACGTAGAACGTCTGCGGATCCAACGCCTAAAATGGCTGGGTCACGTAGAGCGCATGGAAATCACACCTCCGACCCGGAAGGTCATTGAATCCAATACTGACGGGCGACGCGGTTGAAAACGACCAAATTTAAGGTGGCGCACGCAAGTGGAAGAGGACCCGACCCAACTAGGCGTGCGGCGCAACAGAAATGCAATGACAAGAGAACTAAGTGTGTCTGTCGCCAAAATGCATCGAATAAGCTGATGGTTAAGTCTTTCCAAAAACAGAAAGCAATGCGGTTCCAAAGGTCAAAGGCATTGAAGTGGCAGCTTGTTTGCGGCGACTCGAAAATTGTGGGTTCACTGATGAGAAGATGTTCACTGTGCAACAATTCATAAACAAATAAAACGATCGAATTTGGTTGTCTGAACACTCTGCTATGGGTCTAGATCAACTGCGGGTATTTCGTCGTCAAAAAACAACGTCCGTAATGGTTTGGGCTGAAGTGACCGAGACTGGGCGCACTCTATTATTTTGCCAGCATGAGGGAACATCGACGTCTGAGTTTATCAGGAAATTGTACCAAACCGTGGGCAGCCAAAAATTAAAAAAAAAAATAAACCACTGGATTTACCAGCATGACTACACCGGTCACAAGGTCAGGACAACTCCGGCTACAAAAAAATGTTCCTAGCTCCATTTCAACAGCTGATTGGCCCTCATCCTCACTCAATGGGCTTTGCCATATGGGGGATTTTGAAGAGCAAAGTTGGTAACTGCAGGCGTTGGATGTTACTGCAGGATTGACGTTTGAAAGTTTTATCAATCGATAAAGCGAACATGCCAAGGTTATGAAGCCAGAACGGAAGCCTGCAGGGATGAGAACGGACACCTAGTTGTAGAATGGCAGTCGATGCTGAGAGTATGGAAAAACCACTTCTGTAGACTCTACCATGGCGATGTTTGTCAATATACCGCTGTCAGGCGGAATGATCCATTTCTAATCGACGAAGGCCGCAGAGAATTCCGTCCACCTGAATAAAGCTGCTGGCGCAGACGGATTGTCTGCTGAGCTCTTCAAGGCAGCTGGGGATGACCTGGTTACGAGCATGCACCAGCTCATCTGTAAGATATGGTCAGAGGAAAGCATGCCAGAGGAATGGAGTCTCAGCATCGTATGCCCGGTCCACAAGAAAGAAGACCCCTCTGATTGCGCCAACTACAGAGGAATAAATCTCCTTAACATCGCCTACAAAATCATCTCTGCCGTTTTCTGTGAACGCCTGAAGCCTTTTGTAAATAAGCTGATAGGTCCTTATCAGTGTGGATTCAGGCCAAGGAAGTCACACTACGGCAGATCCTGGAAAAAAACAATGAATTTCAAGTCGACACTCACCACCTATTTGTCGACTTCAAAGCCGCATACGACAGCGTAATTAGAGACGAGCTATACAACGCTATGTCTACCTTTGACATACCTGCTAAACTCATCAGACTATGCAGGATGACTTTGGAGAATGTTCGCTGCTCCATCCGGATCGGTGAACACCTTACCACCTTGATGTCAAAAAAGGATTTAAGCAGGGCGATGCGCTGTCGTGTGATTTCTTCAACATCATATTGGAAATGATTGTGCAAAAATCATTGACCAATACAAGAGGCACAATCTATTTCAAATCTTCGCAACTCCTTGCATACGCCGACGATATTGAAATAATAGGTAGATCACAGCGAGATGCCAATGAGGCGTTTGCGAGTATTGAGATCGAGGCGGCGAAAGTTGGTTTAGCGGTAAACGAGGGCAAAACTAAATATATGCTGTCACCAAAATAGGACGCTCACCACCGACAGTTATAAGTTCGAGGTAGTTCAGGACTTCGTCTACCTTGGCTCCGCAGTGACCTGGAACAACGACATCAGTTCCGAAATCAAACGCAGAATCACTCTTGCTAATCGCTGTTTCTTTGGGCTCAGGAGGCAATTGAGTAATAGGGCCCTCTCCCGAACAACAAAGTTGACTCTATATAAGACCCTTATCATCCCGGTCCTGTTGTACGGTGCAGAAGCATCGACACTATCAAAAGCGGATGAGGAGGCCCTTGGTCGGTTCGAGAGAAAGATTTTGCGCGTGATTTTGGGGCCTACTAACGCAGACGGGGGATGGAGGAAAAGATTCAACCACGAACTTTACGGGTTGTACAGCGACATGAGCCTAGTCAGGCGTCTACGGATTCCAAAGCCTAAGATAGCTGGGCCATGTAGAGCGAATGGACACCTCATCTTCAGCCTGGAGAGTCTTTGAATCCAACGCCGAAGGACGAAGAAGCAAAGGACTGCCGCACTTAAGATGGCGTACACAGGTGGAAGGGGACCTTAGCCAACTGGGTGTGCGGCAATGGGAAAGGCTAGCAAAAGATCGTGCTAGTTGAAGGGGCATGTTGGTTGAGGCCCAGGTCCACCCCGAACTGTAGCGCCCGTTAAGAAGAAAAAGAATAGTTCGCGAGTGGAACAAATGTTCGCAGATAGTCGCTTGAGATTCATGCTACGTTTGCAGACAAATTGGATGCTATAGGATCACAGCATCACATCATAGGGTGTCTTATAGAAAAAAATTTTTTTTGGAAACGTTTTGAAAGAAAAAAATTCCTTAAGTCCTTCCTTGCTTTCGTAGTTAGTTAAACCAATAGAACACTTTATACGGAGTACTGATTTCATAAGTTCGCCATCAAGTTAATCGTAAGTGAACAATTTACAAGCACAGATACCATGATTTATAACTGACGTAACGTGGCAATAAGCCAATATTTTGAAAACAAAAGATCGACCTGCATTCCATCAAGGCTAAACAATACATTGCTATAATTTAAACTATCAAGTAACTTGTAAATCATTTAGCAAATAAAAACAAGGCCACCAAAAAAGACCTATCAGAGGAAGCTTCTTATTATTATCGAACTTGTTGGAGGCACCCAAATGTGCTTTAGACGTGTACAAAGTGATTAAAAAGTAAAAACAACATTCTCACCTGGCAAACGGAGATATTAAGTTTATTTAGCTCTTGAAGATAACGTGTGTTTGTAAATATGCAATCGAGAATATTCTCAAGAACAATCTCAAAGATTAATGGTCTTAAGCAAACATTCACTTTAGAAAAACACGCAACAAGATAAAAACAAAGCCCAGATTGAGACATGGAAATTATTAACAATCAAGTTTTCAGGGCTGATAAGGAAGCTTTAATAAATCAATAGTATATTACAGTACTCGAAGGAGCTATCGCACGACGTTTTCCTAAGCAGGGTAAGGAAAGCATCTTTGAGCGACTCATCGGCAAACGCAGTCTACACGACACTACAGCCGATAACGGACATAGGCTGATTGATCTTGCTACGGGGCTAAATCTCCGTCTAGCCAGTATGCGCTTCCCGCATCTTGATATACACAAAGGCACCACCGCTTGTGGAATTTTGGGCTTCAAGGCTCCACTACGAAGAAACACCTGATTCGACGACGAGTGCGGGAGGATTCACACAGCGAAGCAGGATGCATATAAAGCCTCGCTGCATAGAAGAACAAGAGCAGCTCGCGAGCTCTACGAGTTCAAAATAAGGGATGAGCATAAGCTTCTCAGGAGAAATTAAGAAAGAGCATGAGAAGCGCGCGATTGAGGATTTAGAGAGGTGTTACTGCAGGCGTGACGTTCGAAAGTTTTATCAACAGAACGGAAGCCTGTAGGGATGGGAACGGACACCTAGTAGTAGAATCGCAGTCGATGCTGAGATAATCGAAAAACCATTTCTGCAGACTGTAAAATGGCGAAGTTATTGCATATACCGCTGTTAGAATGATACATTTCTTAACGATGAAGATCGCCCTGATCTCGACGAAGTTAAAATCGCAATATCGAAACCCAAGCCGAATAAAGCTGCTGACGTAGATGGACTGTCTGCTGAGCTCTTCAAGGCAGCTGAGAATGACCTGGTTAGGAGTATGCACCAGCTCATCTGTAAGATATGGTCAGAGGAAGGCATGTCCGAGGAATGGAGTCTCCGCATCGTTTGCCCGATCTACATTAAAAGAGGCCCCTCTGACTGCGCCAATTACAGAAGAATAAGTCTCCTTAACATCGCCTACAAAATCTTGTCTGCCGTTTTGTGTGAACGCCTGAAGCCTTTTGTAAATAAGCTGTTAGGTCCTTACCAGTGCGGATTCAGGCCAGGGAAGTCTACCGTCGACTAAATCTTCACACTACGGCAGATCCTGGTGAAAAACAATGAATTCCAAGTCGACACTCACCACCTACTTATTTGTCGACTTCAAAGCCGCATACGACAGCGTAATAAGAGACGAGCTATACAACGCTATGTCTACCTTTGACATACCTGCTAAACTCGTCAGACTATGCAGGATGACTTTGGAGAATGTTCGCTACTCCATCCGAATCGGTGAACACCTTACCGATAGTTTTGATGTCAAAAAAGGATTTAGGCAGGGCGATGCGCTGTCGTGTGATTTCTTCAAGATCATATTGGAAATGATTGTGCAAAAATCACTGGCCAATACAAGAGGCACAATCTATTTCAAATCCCCGCAAATCCTTGCATACGCCGACGATATTGACATAATAGGTAGATCACAGCGAGATGTTAATCAGGCGTTTGCGAGTATTGAGATGGAGGCGGCGACGTCTTGGCCAGAACGTTTGTATTGGCAGATATAAGTTCGAGGTAGTTAAGGACTTCGTCTACCTTGGCTCCGCAGTGATCTCGAACAACGACATCAGTTCCGAAATCAAACGCAGAATCACTCTTGCCACTCGGTGTTTCTTTGGGCTCAGGAGGCAATTGAGTAATAAAGCCCTCTCCCGAACGACAAAGTTGACTCTGTATAAGACCCTTATCACCCCGGTCCTGCTGTACGGCATAAGCATGAGCACTATCAAAAGAGGATGAGGGGGCCCTTGGTCGGTTCGAGAGAGAGATTTTCTGTCTGATGTTCGGGCCTATAAGCGCAGACGGGGGATGGAGGAAAAGGTTCAACCAAGAACTTTACGGGCTGTACAGCGACATGAGCCTAGTCAGGCGTCTACGGATTCCACGCTTAGGATGGCTAGGCTATGTAGAGCGAATGGACACCACAACTCTAGCCCAAAGAATTTTTGAATCCAACCCCAAGGGACGAAGAAACACAGGACGGCCGCACTTAAGATGGCGCACACAGGTGGAAGGGGACCTAAGCCAACTGGGTGTGCGGCAATGGAAAAGGCTAGCAAAAGATCGTGCTAGTTGGAGGGGCATGTTGGTTGGGGCCCAGGGTTACCCCGAACTGTAGCGCCCGTTAAGAAGAAGAAGTTAAGGACTTCGTCTACCTTGGCTCTGCAGTGACCTGGAACGACGACATCAGTTCCGATGTCGCAGAATCACTCTGACCAATCGCTCTTTCGTTAGGCTCAGGAGGCAATTGAGTAATAGAGCCCTCTCCCGAACGACAAAGTGACTATATACAAGGCCCTTATTATCATTTAATTTTTTTTTTTTTTTTTTTTGTAAAATTTGAAAATCATGCACGGAATGATGAACCAATGAACCAACGATTAGAATGCATGTTTATACTTAATTTCGGGTGCAATTTTTGTAATGACCTATAACTTAAACTACCTATCACACGTAACGTTATAAAAATTTAAAAGATTTTATTACTTAATTAGAAAAGCCGCGGATGAATAAAAAGGGGGAAAGGTTTAAACTATACAGGTGCAGCCTAATAGTTTTGATGGGTTTAAGGGTTCACTTTAATGGGATTTGATTAAGTAGTTAACGATACTCAAGGGACTATCGAAACAATGTTTGAAAAGTACTGAAAAAAAAAATGGCAAAGGTGGACGTGTAGTGCGCATTCGCAAGTATAAATAAACCAATTCAGCACCAACGCAATAGAAAAATGTCAATTCACCGCGCAATCTAATCTCACATACGCTCATGTAGCCTGCAAATGAACATCAATAGAATGCTTAATTAAGAAAGAAAGTCTATGGACGAGGGCGTCCGGGGAAGATATCAAATTCATCACATTATCTCGAATACACTATGAATAGTCTCCGTCGGTAGTATCCACTTAATCCAGGTATGCGGATCATTACTCCAATCTACCGGTAAACAAACTTAAAAAAACCAAAAAACACTCTCATAGCAATGCAAAGTAAAACCACCAAAAACCAGAGCAAACATTATGCAAACTTTCGTATCGCCCCGTACTATGTTGGAATATCTATAACTAAAAGGAGGTCATGTTTATGTAGACACATTGCATCTTATAGATTCGAGCGATATATTCGTACATAACTAAAACACGACAACCGTATAACAGGTCGTAGAGTAAGATAAAATCGCGTGACGTACAACACTTGTTCGCGTTCGATTCGTCTACGAAATTATAACGATCTTTTCGCACAATCGCCCGTCAGCTGACATTCAGATTATTCATATTTTCATTTACATTTCACATTATCAATACATTTGCCGGGATATCTTCACACTTTTTCCGAGTTTTTGTTTTATTTATTTTTTTACCGATTTTCTCCGGCAACGATAGCAATGCGTACGCTAACGAGTGGACATAGATTCGAAGTGAGCTTCAAGCTTTCATTGTACTCTCTCTCTAGTCAACAATTCACAATCGACAATCGTCTGTGATCATGAAGTAAAAATAAAAAGATAAAAACTCTAATTAAAAGCTCGCCTCGGTCGACTATATTCGAGATACTGTATGATTGCTCTAAAGGGCCTACAGATACACACTCGTACCTGTTGACTTCTTGCCACTAGGGCGATTTTCTGTTCACACCACTTAACCTCATTTAGCCGCCGATAACAGGAAAGGGTTTCACTGAATTTTCTTATCACAGAAAAGCTTACACACATATGTATGTACATATGTATATACACACAGTAGAATGTATCGCATACCTGTCGTATGCATTTAGTTCCTGACACAATCACATGATAAGTCCATAGATAGAAGTAATACGCCTGGAGGGGAGGAGTAGAATACACCCGACATATGGTCTTGAGTGTTGCATGATGTGTTGTAAAAAGCTCTGTTGTTATGGATTCAATGTGGCACGGGCATATTTTCCCACGCAAGAATGTGTTCTTTTTCTATCTGACAATGAGATACAATTGATAAACAAAAAGCGGACGAACGAGACTAAGGCTTAATGGAGTAATTGCATCTGCGAGTCTTTGGTCAGTTAGGCGCGCGTCGCTACTTACAAGTGATTTTAACGACGTAGATGTGAGGTCAATTGAATGCGCGGACGCTTGGACGTGGAAATCGCTTGTAATTAAATGTATGATAATGAAAAAGATTTCAAACAGTTCTCTGTGACGGTGAGTGACTTTGATTGTTAAATTGAAAAATGTAGACTTGTAAATAGAATTAATTAAATTTCAGCATCACAGCAAAGCATATATTGTATAGAGGAAGTAACTTGGAGCCCTACTTTGTTTTTTGATTACTCCAACAAAACTAGAAGGGAGCGAGCAAACAAGTTGATGCCGTTTAACTTGGCAAACGCCAGCTTCGATCTCTGTCCCTGCTCAACCCATGTTGACACACAGCCTCCGCGTGCCCCCCCCCTGGATCGCTACCCTGGCACCCAACAGGTAGTGAACCATTGTGTGCAGCGATCCAACCCCTTGTTCCTGGGGAAATAGGAACCTGTCCCTCCAGGTTGGGGGTTGTGCTTAGGGGTAAAATCCCTATCGCGTAAAACAAACATTTTGTTCAGAGACAACCAATAGCCTTGGATACGGACGGATTACATGTTGACGACCCCCGCAAACGTCAAAAAGGAAACGAATTTCGGATCTGCACCAGGAACGTAAGGTCCCTCAACAGACCAGGTGCAGCCGAACAACTGGTAAACTCTTTGGACTGCTATAAGGCAGACATTACCGCGCTCCAAGAAGTACGATGGGATGGGCCAGGCGAAAAGCGGATGAAAAACTAACTACGGAAACTGCTACTGAGGCAGACTCAGAAAAAAAGTCTTAAGCTTCCAGTATGTGAGCGAACGCCTCATAACTATCCGCATCAAGGCCAATCTCGGCAATATATGTTTATTATGTGTCCACGCCCCCACAGAGGAGAAAGATGAGCGACATAAAGACGACTTCTATGATCTCCTAGGCAGAACGTATGCGCAATGTCCCAGCTATGACACCAAAATCGTTCTAGGAGATTTCAATGTGAAGCTGGGTAAGGAAGCTACCTTTGAACGAGTCATAAGAAAGCACAGCCTACAAAACACAACGTCAGAAAACGGACTAAGGCTAGTGGACTTTATAGCGGGACATGATCTCGTGGTAGCAAGTACAGTTCCTACACCTCAACATCCATAAGGGGACCTGGCGGTCTTTCGACCAATCGACAACCAACCAAATTGATCATATTGCGATCGACGGCAGACACTCCTCCACCATCCTAGATGTCCGAACCTTTCGAGGAGCCAACATCGACTCGGATCATTACCTTGTTGTAGCCAAGGTACGGATGCCAATTTCTCGGAATCAACGGAGTCGAGTAAGAACACCAAAATTGAAAGTCGGAAAGCTGCAATCGCAGGAGACCGCCAGGACCTTCGCCGATCAAGTCTCCCTCAAGCTCACTCAGGTCCCGATGCAATCTGCAGAAACCATAGAACAGCAATGGAGTCGTTATCAGAAAGCCATTAGAGAGGCCGCCTCAGATATACTCGGTTACGAGCCACCACCGTCGAGAAACCCCGTTCGAAAATTTTACCAGAAAGTAAAACGAACATGCCAAGCAGAAGCCTGAGCACGGACAACTAGTAGCGGAGTCACAGTTGATGCTAAGATTGTGGAAGGACCACTTCTGCAGACTGTATAACGGCGATGATATGCCGCCGTCAGGCAGAGCGAACCATTCACAATGGACGAAGATGAAGGAGAATCCCGTCCACCCGACCTAGACGATGTTAAGATAGCGATATCGAAACTTAAGTCTTATAAAGCTGCTGGATCAGACGGACTCCCCACGGAACTGTTTAAGGCAGCTGTCGATGAGCTGGTCAGGAACATGCACCAACTCATCTGCAAGATGTGGTCGGAAAAACGCATGCCCGATGAATGGAATCTCAGTATCGTTTGCCCGGTCCATAAGAAAGGAGACCCCTATGACTGCGCCAATTACAGAAGGATAAGCCTCCTGAACATCGCGTACAATATCCTCTCTGCCGTACTTTGTAAGTACCTGAACCCGTTCGTGGACAATCTGATAGGTTCCTACCAGTGTAGTTTCAGGCCAGGAAAATCCACGATAGACCAAATATTTACACTACGGCAGATCTTGGAGAAGACCCATGGGTTCCAGGTCGACACGCACCATATTTTCGTCGACTTTAAAGCCGCGTATGACAGTGTTTTCAGAGACGAGCTATACATGTCATGTTTTAACATTCCTGCCAAGCTCGTCAGACTGTGCAGGATGACTATGGAGAACTCTTGCTGCTCCATTAAGGTCGGAGGTGAACTAATCGACCCCATTGATGTTAAAAAAGGCTTTAGACAGGGTGACGCACTGTCATGTGATTTCTTAAACATTATTCTTGAAAAGATCGTGTGGGACTCTGCGGCCAATACAAGAGGTACGATCTACTTCAAGTCCACACAATTGCTTGCCTACGAAGATGACATTGACGTTTTTGGACGAACAAAGCGAGACGTCAATGAGGCGTTCGCAAGCATTGAAGCAGAAGCGGCTAAAGTGGGTCTAAGGGTAAATGGGGACAAGACCAAATATATGCTGTCATCCAAGAAAGACGCGCAACACCGACGTCTTGGTCAGAACGTCACCTTCGGCAGCTATATTTTTGAAGTAGTCAAGGACTTCGTCTACCTTGGCTCAAAAGTGTCAAGCAGCAACGACACCAGCGCTGAGATACAACGCAGAATAACTCTTGCCAACCGCTGCTTCTTCGGGCTCAAGAGGCAATTGAGTAGTAGAGCCCTCTCTCGAAAAACTAAGGTATCCCTCCACAAAACCTTAATCATCCCGGTTCTCCTCTACGGCGCTGAGGCTTGGACGTTATCAAAAGCGGATGAAGAGGATTTTGGGCGTTTCGAGAGGAAAATTTTGCATGCAATCTTTGGTCCCGTTTGTGTAAACGGAGAGTGGAGGAGGAGACTCAACCAGGAACTGTACGGGCTGTACAGAGACATCGGCCTAGTTAGACGTCTTCGGATCCAACGTCTAAGATGGCTGGGTCATGTAGAGCGAATGGACATCAACGCTCCGGCCCGAAGAGTCTTCGACTCCAACCCCGAGGGACGTCGCAGCAGAGGACGACCGCATTTAAGGTGGCGCGCACAGGTGCGGCACTGGAAGCGGCAGGCTAAAGATCGTGCCGGCTGGAGAGGCTTGTTGGTTGAGGCCCTGGTTCACCCGGTAAGTAAGTGCGACCCGCAAGGCCCACACGACAAACTTCCCAGTGGGAAAAATGAAAACACCCAGTTAAGGAAACGCACACTCATGTGCGCACATTAAATAGTCTATTGCTCATAAGCTGCTCACGTGCGTGTGCTATTTCGATTGCTGTTTCCATGTTTTATCATTCTGCAAACAACTCCCGAGCAGTAAATCAACTCAGTTTAGCTCACGAACGCAAGTGTGTGCATTTATGGAAACTCACCCCATGAGCGCACTTCACATGTGCGTTAAACAGAACTCACCCTACAGAGTGCAGATGAGTGTGCGTTCTCTTTAACGAACATATGAAGTGCTAACAGGGGTGAGTTTCCATAAATGCACCCACACACTCGTGTTCGTGAGCTAAAATAAAAATGCTCACAGCCAATTACTCATGAGCGCGTGCGTTTAATAATTGCTCTTTGGTAGTGCACACTCACGAGCAGCTCATGAGTGTGCGTTTCCTTACCAAAGACCTCACAACACCCTCCGAGCAATCTCATATGTATCGGTCCGATCACCGCAATCAAATCAGCGTCGGGTGCGGTTAGTACTTAGATGGGGGACCGCTTGGGAAGACCGCGTGTTGTTCATTTTGTTTGCCAATTTTTTTAGTTATTTAATTTCTAACAAGAAACGGCCGGCCCGATTTTGCTGAAAACTTACTCAGTGTTAAGTTGCGTAATGAACCCAATCATAAAAAACGCTGACATAAAAACGCTTTTAACTTGGTTAACTGGACGCACATACAAAAGTTTCTAATTGACATGGGTACCCCTCCTATTTATTAAGGACTGTCATCGACTACTTTAACAACAGGAGGCTAAGGTACAATACCGATGAAGGCGTAAAATTCTACCAAGTAACGGCGGGTGTTCCTCAAGGATCAGCCCTTGGACCTCACCTGTGGAACATCATGTACGATGGCGTTCTGCGGCTTCGCCGACGATATTGCCATCGTCACAGTGGCTAAGCATATAGAGAAAGTAGAGGCTACTGCGAACACAGCTATCGCTAAAGTGAAAGATTGGCTCCCAATTGCCGGTCTGGAACTTTTTTTCTTTTGGTGGCGTTACAGCCCATGAAGGACCAGAGCCAAGCTTCTCTCAATCACCCATGTTGTGTGTGATTTATTTTTCACACAGGTGAAATGGACCTACAGTTTAATGCCGAATCCGAACGGCGTGAGTCGATAAGGCTTTTCATGGCAAGATTACTACGGGGGATTTTGCCAGTACCCCGCCGAGGAGGGACGTCGCGAGATAAACATTCGATGGCGTTGGTGTTATCGGGATCCGAACTCGCTCATCGTGCGCCAGAGTCCAACACACTAACCACTGCGCCGGTCTGGAACTAGCAGCCCAAAAAACGGAGGCTATGCTCATAACCAGCCGTAAAAAGGTGGAATATGCGAGCTTCTTAGCCGGAGATCAGGCGATAAGGTCTAAGAAAGCAGTCAAGTATCTAGGGGTTATCCTAGACAACAGGCTTTCTTTCAGGGAACACATACTGTATGTCAGCGAGAAGGCATCACACGCACAACGAGCTCTTTCGCGAATGCTTCCAAATATAGGCGGTCACGGGTAGTCAGCTCAGTCCTATTCTAGGCTGCTCCAATTTGGGCGGAAGCCCTTGCAGTAAAAGGACTAAAGCGGAAAATGGATTCAGTCTATCAACTGTGCGTAATAAGGGTAATCTGCGGGTTCAGGACCATATCAGATGATGAAGCGCTCGTCATAGCAGGAATGCTACCCATCGATATATTGGCAGACGAGCTCATTCTGCGTCGCATCCTGAGCGTTTAATATGTGCCCACAAATGACATGATTGGCACTGAATCCAAGTTTCAGCCCGTTGATCGTTGGAATCATTTTCAGAGCAACAAGCGTCATCTTGGTTTGTGGACTGGGCTTGTGCGTAAGCATTTTCTGACACTACAGTGTCACCTGAAGAAACAGATGATTCAAAATCCGCAGAGGTAGATATCTGGCTGTTCGGAGGAGTTCTATAAGAGTTTGCTTTTCTCTGCCTACCACTACGTCCACAAGCTCTTCTCCGGCCTCTTGCTCTCTGCGCCATAGACTTTGATTGACTCATCAAGTTGTTGTTTGTAAGGAGATGCGGTCAATAAAGTAGCGTCAGGTGACTTGCGGCTTCTGTTAGATCTTTTATTCTTTGGTGTCGGCACCGGTATATTCAGGAAGAACGACAGGATTGCTATCAATCACTTTCGGGGAAGATCTATTTGCCTGCCCACTAAGGCTTGGTTGAGGTTCTGGCTGTGACATTTGAACAGCAACATGCGTACTGGTAGACGGTAGATTAGGGACTTGAGGTTAAAGAGTGTTCCCACCTGAGCTTGCTATGTGGTCGGCTTCAGTAAATACGTTTCTATTCATCGGGTAAATACCAGTTACTCTGAACCCATTCACAGGAATAGCTCCAGTTTGGCACCTGAGCACGACCCAACAATTCAGCTATTTCGTACACGATACACAGCCTCCGCGTGGCCTCCCCTGGATAGCTATACTGGCACCCTCCAGGTAGTTAACCCCTCTTTTCCGGGGGAAGGGGGAACCTGGTCCTCCAGGTTGGGGGTTGTGGTTAGGGGTAACATCTCCATCACGTAAAACAAAAATTTGTTCAGAAACAACCAACAGCCTCGGATACGGACGGATTACTACAAGTTGACGATCCCCGCAAACGTCAAAAAGGAAACGAATTCCGGATCTGCACCTGGAACGTTAGGTCCCTCCATAGACCAGGTACAGCTGGATAACTGGTCAACTCTTTGGACTGCTATAAGGCAGACATTACCGCGCTCGGATGGGCCAGGCAAAAAGCGGATAACAAACTGTGATATATACTACGGAAACTGCTACAGAGAAGTAAACCAGCGCTTATTCGGATGCGGATTTGTTATTCAAGGCAGACTCAGGAAAAAAGTCTTAAGCTTCGAGTATGTAACTATCCGCAACAAGGCCAATCTCGGCAATATAAGTTTATTATGTGTCCACGCCCCCACAGAGGAGAAAGATGACCGACATAAAGACGACTTCTATGATCTCCTAAGCAGAACATACATATGTATGCCCAATGTCCCAGCTATGACACCAAAATCGTTCTAGGAGATTTCAATGCGAAGCTGGGTAAAGAAGCTACCTTTGAACGAGTCATAAGAAAGCACAGCCTACACAAAACCAAGTCAGAAAACGGACTAAGGCTAGTGGACTTTATAGTGGGACATAATCTCGTGGTAGCAAGTACAGGATTCCCACACCTCAACATCCATAAGGGGATCTGGCGCTCTTTCGATCAATCGAAAATCAATCAAATTGATCACATTGCGATCGACGGCAGACACTCCTCCGACCCTTTCGAGGAGCCTACATCGACTCGGATCATTACCTTATTGCAGCCAAAGTACGGATACGAATTTCTCGGAATCAACGGACTCGAGTAAGAACACCAAAAATTAACATCGGAAAGCCGAAATCGCAGGAGACCGCCAGGACCTTCGCCGATCAAGTCTCCCTCAAGTCCCGATGCAATCTGCACAAACCATAAAACAGCAATGGAGTCGTTGTCAGAACGCAAACAGAGAGGCCGCCTCTGATGTCTTCGTCTTCGTCTACGAGAAACCCTTGGTTTGATGACGTATGCAGACATGCCCATGTAAAGAAACAGAATGCATACATGGCTACACTGTATCGACGGACGAGAGCTGCCCGCGAGCTCTATAAACAGAAAAGGAGAGAGGAGCATGCGCTTCTGAGAAGAAAAGAGAAGGTTATAAAGCCAGAGCAGAAGCCTGCAGAGATGAGCACGGACAACTAATAGTGGAATCACAGTCGATGCTGAGATTGTGGAAGGACCAAAGTGACGCCGTCAGGCAGAACGAACCATTCACAATGGACGAAGATGAAAGAGAATCTCGTCCACCCGACTTAGACGATGTTAAGATAGCGATATCGAAACTTAAGTCTTAAAACAGCTGGCGATGAGCTTGTTAGGAACATGCACCAACTCGTCTGTAAGATATGGTCGGAAGAATGCTGAATGGAATCTCAGCATCGTTTGCCCTGTCCTTAAGAAACGAAAGCCATATGACTGTGCCAATTACAGAGGGATAAGCCTCCTGAACATCGCGTACAAGATCCTCTCTGCCGTACTGTGTAGCGTCTGAAACGGTTCGTTGACAATCTGATAGGTTCCCTCCAGTGTGGTTTCAGGCCAGGGAAATCCACGATAGACCAAATATTTGTACTACGGTAGATCTTGGAGAAGACCCATGAATTCCAGGTCGACACGCATCATCTTTTTGTCGACTTTAAAGAAGCATATGACAGTGTTTAAGGGACGAACTATGCAAAGCCATGTTATGTTTTAACATTCCTGCCAAACTCGTCAGACTGTGCAGGATGACTATGGAGAACTCTCGCTGCTCCATTAAGGTCGGAGGTGAACTAACCGACCCCTTTGATGTTAAAAAAGGTTTTAGACAGGGTGACGCACTGTCATGTGATTTCTTCAACATTATTCTTGAAAATATCGTGCGGGACTCTGCGGCCAATACAAGAGGTACGATATACTTCAAGTCCACACAATTGCTTGCCTACGCAAATGACAAAGCGGGAGGAACAAAGCGAGACGTCAATGAGGCGTTCGCAAGCATTGAAGCAGAAACGGCTGAAGTGGGTCTCAGGGTAAATGGGGACAAGACCAAATATATGCTGTCATCCAAGAAAGACGCGCAACACCGACGTCTTGGTCAGAACGTCACCTTCGGCAGCTATATTTTTGAAGTAGTCAAGGACTTCGTCTACCTTGGTTCGATAGTGGCAAGCAGCAACGACACCAGTGCTGCAATAAAACGCAGAATAACTCTTGCCAACCGCTGCTTTTTTGGGCTCAAGAGTCTACTTAGTTGCCTAAGGTATCCCTCTACAAAACCTTAATCATTCCGGTCCCCTTCTACGGCGCTGAGGCTTGGACGTTATCAAAAGCGGATGAAGAGGCTCTTGCGCATTTCGAGAGGAAAATTTTGCGTGCAATCTTTGGTCCCGTTTGTGTAAACGGAAAGTGGAGGAGGAGATTCAACCAATAACTGTACGGGCTGTACAGCGAATTCGGCCTAGCTAGACGTCTTCGGATACAACGTCTAAAATGGCTGGGCCATGGAGAGCAAATGGACAAAACCGCTGGACACCAACCCCGAGGGACGACGCAACAGAGGACGACCGCATCAAAGGTGGCGCGCACAGGTAGAAAGATGCGTGCGGCACGGGAAGCGGCTGGCCAAAGATGGTGCCGGCTGGAGAGGCTTGTTGGATGAAGCCCTGGTTCACCCCGAACTGTAGCGCCATCTAAGTAAGTAAGTACTTAAGTAGGTTTTCAAAGGACATCTTGAGTGTTGAATGTGCAGGTAAACTAATGATTGTGACATTATTAGCTCTAGCTGCCATTTAAATATCCAAATTGCGTGTGTGTGAATAATGGCCATCAAGAATTAATAGAACAGGTGATGCTTCGGTTGGGTGGGTCTTACCAACGATATAACGCAACCAGTCGGTAAACAGGTTTGCCTGAATCCATCCTGATGTGTGGCACCTTCCTATAAAACCTGGCGGAGCTCCTTTCATCAACTTTTGCGCCATGTTTTTGCGTGGAAATATCAGCAGCGGTGGAATAAATATGCCACTTGCGTTCATCGCTGATACCACTGTCGCCAATGATCCGCGTTGTGCCGCAGTTATGCTACCTACTTGTCTTTTCCCTCGCAGACCAATCACTTTAACCATTTTACTCTGTACGCTAATTAATTATGTTTTGAAATTCTTCTTTAAGGATGTCGCAGAACTTATCCACTGCTTCTTTATTGAAACCTTGAGCCCGAGCGTTGGAAGCTCCTGTTGGTGATCGAATGGAAAGCTTATCTTTGTGGCGTAATAGGAAATGATCAAAGCGAAGCTCGACCGGCTATGTTATTTCTAAACGAATGTTCGATATTATTATTCACAGCCAACTGATATAATTTACTCTCCATAACGAGAAGGTATGACACAAGGCTTTCTTTAAGGATAGATGGCAGAACAGGTCTTTTTCCTGTAGTAGTATTTACAACCTCATTGCCAGGCTGGTCACTGTGCACAAACCTTTGCAGAGTCGTTTTTGGGACACTATACAGTTTAACCCATTTTTCAAAGCCTTTTCTTCTCTTATACCGCTTTTACGCTTCAATCGTATATTCCGGGTCCAATTTTTTCTTTTCGACTTCGGCTTTGGTGGAAATTGAGCTCGAGGGGGCTCGTACTGGGGCTGCCAAGCGGTCGCCTTCCTGATGGCATTGCATTCAAGGCACGCTTCGGAAGTCGTGATGATGGCGACATTCGTCTCACGTAATCAAATCATCGAAGCATAGCCCTTTCCGTTCGGAAAAGCAGCTCCTCAACATTGAGTTCCCCGCGCATTGCCGTGTTTCTCACCCTATCCCGACGAGTAACTCCCACTCCCTGATTTTGGCAACTTGTATTCGCGAACTTATTCTTTCGGTCAATACCCAAATTTTATGACCATAGGTGAGACTTGGAACAAATACTGAGTTAAAAACCGCTAACTTGGCTTTGACACCAACCTCGATCTTCCTGATTACAGCTCTTCCAAGCTGTTTCAAAATTGACCCAGCTTGGCAAATCCTGCAGGAAAGCCCAGTATTACTCCTGCCATCACCCGTAAAGACGACCCCGATATACTTAAACTTCTCCACCTGCTTCAATGGGACTCCACTAATATGTAGAGTGCATTGGACACGTGCTCTGGAAATAACCATAACCTCGGCATTGTCCACGTTAATCCTCATCCCAGCATCAGCATATACGGCCTCAAAAAGAAGATGGCTTACCCTCAACTCTCTCAATGTGAAACATTTCTCGCCTCGACTGCGCTGCAACATCCAGTCCAGATATATAATGAAAAGAAGAGGTCACAAGACGCACGCTTGGCGAAGTCCAACGTCCACGGTGAAAGGTGTTGATTTACTACCGTTAACCTGAACAGCTGCAGCAATTTGTGTTTATAGACTGAATGGCTTCCAACAGAGGACCATCGATTCCACACTTCTGCAGAACACTCCAGAGTTTACCTCGAGGAACTCGATCATACGCTTTTTCCAAATCTACAAAGCATCTATAGACGTGTTTGGCGTACTCTCAAGCCTTCTCGAGTACCATTCTTAGAGTGAAAAGCTGGTCCTGGAATCGACCCTAGCTCTAGGACGCGCTGGAGCACTCTCCTCATTTTGAAAATCCTCATTTGAAAAAGAGGGACAATCACCCTAGCTTGCCAATCGCTAGGTGTCTCACCGCATTCCCAGGCCACCTTAATGACAGGAGGGAGCCATTATACTCCCTTTCTGGTCGAACTTCATCCACACCGGCGGATTTACCAACTTTTAGCGATTTTCAGGTTCAAGAGTTATACTCTTATGATGTTTGGCACACAACCTGAACGGAGTGCAGTGGTTTGGGTCGTTGATGTTCGTTCACTACTCTCAGGGGTGGTTGTCCTAGATAGGACGAGAGCCGACCAAATTCCGCGTTTGGTTATAGTCCGTAGTAATTCGTTCGAGCACTGTTAGTATTGCATACGCAGAGGATGAATTTCAATTCACCATGTACTGTGAGTGTTATGCCTGCAGCAGCACGTCTGGTCACTTTCCATTCACAACTAAGTTGCATACTTTTTGCCCGTATAGGAATTATTTTTTCTTTGTTATGAAGCGAATTTGAACTATAAACCTTCAGCTCGGCGGTCGATGATGTTAACCACTGCACCACGGCCACCCAATCGCTAAAATTACTTCCCCAGCCATTGGACTATTCTGCGCCTCACTCAAGACTTCAGGTCTGTCCCCCTCAGCATCCTGTTCGGGATTGAGCAGCTCCAAAAAGTGCTCCATCTCGTTGGAAAGCAACACACCATCTTTGGATTTAACTCCTTCGATTATGTTGAATTTCCTTCCTCTGAGCCGGCGAATAGTTTGCTCGAACACCTTTTTCACAGATCTATGGTCGCCTTCCAATATGGTGGACAGAAATTGAACGAAAAACGTTAGACTTCAACGCCATCAAAGACTGGCGTGTCTCGGCATTACAGGTGCTATGCAAACCTGCCCTACTTACTCCACTGCACCCTTTTATTAAAAAGGTTAATTTACGCACAATCAGACTTCTTCGCTCAGAAACAGGGCTACGATTTAGATCATTGGGTCACATGTCCATCCTGTAACAACTTCCTTAGCTGGATATGATTACCACGGCTTCGGACGAATTACCACACGCCCTCACTTTTGACAAGAGATTGAAGCGTTGGCACCGGTATCTTTTCGAAGGCTGTAGGAAAGAGTCCTAGTATCTTCCAAGCCGAATTATAGGCCATCCTGACATGCGTCAACCCAGACTTAGAGACTGTCATGAGAGGCGTAACCATCAATATACTCTCTGAAAGTCAAGCAATGCTTAAAGCGCTGAGCTCGTATAGCACGAACTCAAAATCCGTTAAAGGATGTCATGATGCCCTACAGGACCTAGCCAAAAAGGGCACAAGGTCATTAAGGAAAATGAAATTGCCGATCAACGCGCAGGTTCAAGAGTCATACTCTTATTATGTTTTCACGCAACCTGGGTGGAGTACAGATGGTTTGGGTCATGGGTGTCCGTTCACTACTGCGAGGGGTGGTTGTCCTAGATATGATTTGAGAGAAACTCGACTGAATTTTCTTGTTGGTTGTAGTTCTCAGCAAATGTTCCATTCCATTATGGGATTCTATGGTGTCTAATTAGAACACACAGGGTATGAATTTGAAGTGAGTGTTATGACTTCATTAGTATTTCGATTACTTCCCATTCTTAAAAGCCGTGTTGCATAATACGGCTATGGAGAGACTTTGAACTACAGACCTTCAGCTCGACAGTCGATGAAGTTTACCACTGCACCACGGTCACTGGCTAGGAAAGGTTCCAGGTACAACTGGGAAAAATCGCAACACCTATCCTTTTGGATCAGCGTTCAAGGACTCCGCCAATCGAAAAGATGTACACAGGGTTCAAAAATGAAGCCTTCTATAAAAAAGGAATAATGGACTTTCACCAGGGTATATACGAGTAGATGGGGTCACCTATTTAGCCTGTGTAGCCCACGAACAGACGAGATCCTCCTTTGAGCGTGCTCCCAACCTGGTCAACAACAACATTGTCCTATGGGCTCTGAAAAGCTTTGAGCCCTACAAGTCTCCAGGACCGGATGGGATCACACCAGCAGAGCTTCAGCAGGTAGAAGATCTCATCCTCACCTGGCTGGCGGTAATATACAGGAGTTGCCGCTCCCTATTCTACATCCCCAGCAAGTGGAAGGTAACCAAAGTCATTTTCATACCCAATGCAGGCAAAAGCTCCCACACATATGCAAATGACTTGAGGCCTATTAGTCTTACGTCTTTTCTATTAAAAACTCTAGAGAAGATTTTAGACGCACACACACGTCACAGCTGCTTCTCAGGAAGGCTGTCGAATAACCAACATGCCTACAACAAAGGCAAGTCGGTGGAAACAGCACTCCACTCACTGGTCAGCAAAAAAGAAAGGTCACTGGAGCGTAAGGAATACACTCTAGTCGCCTTTCTCGATATTGAGGGCGCTTTTGACAATGTTGAACCATGGGCCGTCACCAAAGCGCTGTCTGATCTGGGCGTTACGGGATCAGTGATAGAACTATGCAGATGACATTCTTATTGCCGCCACAGGGAAATTTCCCAGCACTCTAAGCGACCTAATGCAGGGTGCATTACATACAGTAGAAATATGGACGCAGTACTGTGGACTTGGGGTAACTCATAAGAAGACCGAACTAGTACTGTTTACTAATAAATATAAAATTCCGCCCTTCAACCCACCGAGGCTGGGTGGAACCCAACTAATAATCAAATATCAGGCTAAATACCTAGGCCTTGACCTTGACAGGAGACTGAATTGGAAACCCAACATTCTTGATCGCGTCAAGAAAGCAACCACTGCCCTCTACAGCTGCAAGAAAGTGGTGGCCAGGAAGTGGGGTCTTCAACCAAGCATTATGCACTTCCTCTATACAGCAGTCATAAGGCCCATCCTCCTGTACGGCATCGTAGTCTGGTGGACTGCCGAAACCTTCCGGGGAAGGTGCAAAGATCGGCCTGCTTATATATAAGCGGAGCGATCAGATCAACCCCCACGGAAGCCCTAAATATCTTATTACGTTCTCCACCGTTGGACCTCTTCAGCAAGCAAGTTGCTGCCTGCGCGGCCCTACGAATTAGGGGCATAGGAAAATGGCTCACATTGCAAAAAGGACATACTACCATTCTGAAGCACTTCAAAGTACCCTTGGACACAGACTAAATCATCCCGCAGAATGTATTCACTAGGAACTTCGAAGTTACCTTTCCATCCAGGGATGAATGGGCTGAAGGAAAAGTTATGCCAAAGGACTCGATCTCCCTCTATACCGATGGCTCCAAGATGGAGTCGGGTGTAGGTAGTGGAGTCTTCTCCAAGGAACTTAACCTCAACCTATCATTCAGACTCTCAAATCACTGCAGTGTGTATCAGGCAGAATTAACAGCGATAACGGAGATTTTGGGCCTGCTCCAGTTTTCATGTAAACCTACGAACTAGGTCCGTTGGTCGAAATCGTTTCAGTCGTCGTTTTTGCAGTCGTTCGTAAATAGGGATCGTACGTATTTCGTGATTTGTATGCAGTAAGATTATTAGTTCATGCTTGGCGCTGAGTAGTCTTATTTCCTCTATCACAGTTTTTAGATGTAAATCTTTGTGGATTTCATCGTTGGGCACATACCAATCTGCGTTTGTAATGGTCCGTGATATTTTGTTCTGTGTGCGTTGTAATTTGTGTATGTTTATAGTATGTTCATAGTTGAAGTCCATAAGTCCAAATGGGTTTTATAATTGTCTTGTATATAAGTAGCTTATTGTCAATTGATAGGGAAAATTTTAGCTACGAATTTTGGGGGCCCGTTTATTATGAAAGGGATACCTCGACTGCTTTTGATACATTTTTTTCAATCCTACAAAAGCACATACAATCCTGCACTCAGATTGTGCATATTTTGAATAGAAGAAAGCACATAAAACCCTGGATGACAAATGGTCTTTCTAAGCAAATAATTAAGGAAAAACGTTATGCAGTAAAGGTCGCAAAGCATCCTCAAAACAGTAGATTAAAGATATACTATACTAAACTGTGCAAACAGATTCGTAAGGCTGTTAAAAAGGCGCGTAATGATTATTATTGGTATATGTTTCTAAGAGCTAACGGAAATAGCAGAGATGAATGGAAAGTTTTAGACAATATTTTAGGAAAACATAATCCTCCTATAGAAATAAATGAATTAGAAGTTGATGGTATCCAAATATCTGATCCTGAAAATGTCTCAAACCTATTGAACGAATACTTCACTGATATTTCAGAACAATTAAGGCCGTCATTTTATTCAAACAGTTTCTGTAATTGTACTTTGTCCAAAAATATTATCGAAGATAATGTGCAAGTAAATAGTTTTGTGTATGATAATATTAACAGTGGTGAGCTTTGGAAACTCCTTATGACTTTAAAAAATAAAAACTCATGCACAAGTGACGGTGTAACAAGTATTTTACTCAAAAATATTGCTTGGCAAGTAGTTGATATAATAAGTTACTTGTTTAACCGAAGTATCGCAAATGGTTGTTTCCCAAAGTCCCTTAAATGTGCTGAAGTAATTCCACTATTCAAAAAAGGAAATAGAAAAGACGTATCTAACTATAGACCTATATCTCTGCTACCAACTGTCACGAAACTTTTCGAGGAACTGATTAAAGCCAAAATGTTACGTTTTTTTTTTAAAAAAAAAGGTGTTTTTTTCAGTGCATCAATTTGGTTTTAGACCAGGATTATCAACAGAGGATGCTATTCCCAGGGTGTGCAGTCAGCTATATGACGGCTTTAATAGCAATCAATCAACAATGGCTTTATTCATAGATATGACTAAAGCTTTTGATATGGTGACCATCAGCTACTACTAAAAAAATTATACGATGTTGGTTTTAGAGGATCAATGTACGCCTGGTTCAAAACGTACCTAAAAGATAGAGAACAGAAATTAAAGCTAAATGGAAACTTTAGTAATCCTCGTGTTATTAAAAATGGTGTTCCCCATGGTTCTGTACTCGGGCCTCTCCTGTTTTTGATCTACATTAATTCGATTTTTAATCAGCAGTTTAATGGTATGGTTACTGCGTTCGCTGATGACATAACTTTCACATATGTGTTTGAAAACCAATTTGAGTGTATTGCTAGGATTGAAGAAGATTTGGAAAAATTGAGGTTATGGTTTACTGCTCACAATTTAATTATTAGCGAAAAAACAAAATTAGTAAACTTTAAAATATCTGGCAATTCGTTAAGTAATTTTAATCTTCGCTTTCATGCACACGATTGTAGGAAGTTCAGTCTACCGCTTCATACGTGTGGCATTCAGAATTACCATAAACACAACTCCTGCTCTGATAAGTGTTTCAATATTGAATCAGTAAGAAGTATTAAATACTTAGGTGTTTTGATTGATCATAACTTGAACTGGAAGGATCACTGTCAAACATTGAAAACACATATGAATTTAGTAGCTCGTAAGCCTTATCTTATTAAGCCCTACTGCTCCAAAATGGTCTTTGTACAAAATTTATTACGGTCTTGCACACTCGAAGTTGCAATATGGCATTACTAGTTGGGGCGGATCATACTTCAATACACTTAGACCAGTCTTAACTGCGCAGAAACATTTAGTTCGTCTTCTCTCTCATGGAAATCGTCGTACACATAGTTGGCCCTTATATAAAAGGCTTGCAATTTTACCATTGAGGCATCTGTATATTTTCAAGGTTCTTAAAGAATTTTACAAAAAGGGTGGTAACATCCCAAGTAGAAACAATCAGATTTATAACTTACGAATAAATGACATGGCTCTTGTTAATATACCAATTGCACGTACAACGCATTTTACACATTTCTCCACATTTACTGCCCCAACTTATTTTAATAAACTTCCGTACTCCATTCGAACATGTAATAACTATAACGTTTATATCAAAAAAATTGAAAACTGGCTATTTAGTATTGATCACGTCAGCATTGAATTATTGTAAAAGATTCTTCTAAAATACAATTGTAGTGTCGTTAACACACACTCACCACCTATTTGTCGACTTCAAAGCCGCATACGACAGCGTAATTAGAGACGAGCTATATAACGCTATGTCTACCTTTGACATACCTGCTAAACTCGTCAGACTATGCAGGATGACTTTGGAGAATGCTCGCTGCTCCATCCGAATCGGTGAACACCTTTCCGATAGTTTTGATGTCAAAAAAGGATTTAGGCAGGGCGATGCGCTGTCGTGTGATTTCTTCAACATCATATTGGAAATGATTGCGCAAAAATCACTGACCAATACAATAGGCACAATCTATTTCAAATCCTCGCAACTCCTTGCATACGCTGACGAGTATTGAGATGGAGGCGGCGAAAATTGGTTTGGCGGTAAACGAGGGCAAAACTAAATATATGCTGTCATCAAAAAAGGACGCTCAACACCGACGTCTCGGCCAGAACGTTTGTATAGGCAGATATAAGTTCGAGGTAGTTAAGGACTCCATCTACCTTGGCTCCGCAGTGACCTGGAACAACGACATCAGTTCCGAAATCAAACGCAGAATCACTCTTGCTGTTTCGCTGTTTCTTTGGGCTCAGGAGGCAACTGAGTAATAGAGCCCTCTCCCGAACGACAAAGTTGACTCTATATAAGACCCTTATCATCCTGTCTTTTCTTCGTTAATTTCAATGCCCCATCTTGTGAACCACTGAATTGTGTTGTCGAGATGCTCTTGTAGTTTTTGGATTGCACATGTTTGGTTTTTGTTAGCTTGTAGTATGATTGTGTCGTCAGCAAAAGTAGCTAACATCGAATGTTGTGTTGTTGGGGTTGGTATATCCACTGTATAGATCAAGTAGGGCCTAGGACACTTCCCTGAGGGACCCCGGCTGAGACGCCGAATAGCTTGGAACATTCGTCGTTATACTTCACGTAGAAGAGTCTTTGCTCAATATAGCTTTTTAATAAAAGATAAAAGTTTTGTGGTAATATTTTGCTTAGTTTGTAAAGTAGTCCCGTGTGCCAAACCTTGTCAAAAGCTTTGGATACGTCAAGAAATACTGCGGAACAATATTTATTATTTTCTAAGTCCCTTGAGATCTTATTTGTGACTCGATGTATCTGTTGGATTGTTGAGTGCTGTTGTCTAAATCCGAATTGGTGATTGGGTACAATTTTGTTTTGGTCAAGTAGTGGTTGAAGTCTAGCGTGTATAATCTTTTCCAATAGTTTTGAGATTACTGACAGTAAGCAAATGGGTCGATGGTTATTAGCTTTTGTTGGATCTTTACCTGGCTTGTAAGTACTGCTGTCGTAATATGGCATTAAAAATATTTCTTATAAACACTAGGTCATGGTCTGGTAATTCTTTTAAAATTTGTCCACTTATTAGGTCATAGCCAGTACTCTTTTTGGCTTTGGTTTTATATTTAATGAGATACCTTAGTTCATTTGTAGTGGTCGGTTTAATCAACATGTTTTCATTACTGTTTTCAAAGTTTAAGTTGTCGGGTTTTTGGTCTTTTTCGTTTGTAAAAGTTTTGGCAAAGAACGTCGCTAGTGTTGTAGCCTTTTCTAAGTTAGATCTAGACCCCGTTTTGTTTTGAGTTAGGATGGGGGTGATGTGAAACCGTCACTTTTAGCTTTTTTGTTGCTTTCCAAAAGGAACAGTTTGTTTGTGGAGTAGGAGTCAGATTTGAAAGGTATTCTGTAGGGTGTAAACTAAAAATAATTGTTTGTTTGGGTTTTGTTACACCCTCTATTGTTTATACCAATCGATGTATAATAATTAATACGCTCATGTAAACCTCACCGATCGTATGATTTAATTACAATAAACGGAATAATGGTGAGACTAAGAACACGATCGGTTAGGTACTAATGTTCGATGTAACCTTATTGCATTCAGTTAAGAATAAACCGTCGAATAGTGAAGAACGACACTGTTTAATTCGTCCGTCGTCTGTGTAGTGCTTTTGTCCCTATATTTTTGTTCCAGTAAGTCGCGCCCACCAGCCCACAGAGCCTCCTACAATTCATTTAGGCATTTATACCTGAAGTTTTGCAAGAGTTCCTTGACTTCTTTCGTGGCTTGGTTAAGTTTCGTTTTTAATTCCGGCGATCTATTGCTTTGCCATTGTTTTCTTAGTTTTCGTTTTTGTTTGATTTTCGTTAGAATGTGTGGCGGGGTATACGTCAGATTCTTCTTAGGTTTTAGTTGAGGTGTGGATCTGCTTGCTGCCAAGAGTATTGTGTCGTTTAAGTGTATGATAGCACTTTCTATGTTGTCAGGTGTTTTCAGTGGAATATTTGTAAGAAGATCTGATTCTATTATGTCTTTGAATGTACTCCAGTCAGTTTTTTTGTTACAAAGTCGAGTATTGTTCATGGTTGGGGTGACTTTAGTTTGGTAAGTTACGATGATGGGAGAGTGGTCGGATGAGAGGTCAAGACAGGTTTTGGCTGTTAAGTTTGTTCTCAGAATATTTTTATAAATGCAAAAGTCTATTAGATCAGGTTTCTTGTTAATGTCGCTGGGCCAGTAGGTTGGTTCTCCTGTGCTCAGGAAGCTTATATTGTTTGAGTTTAATGCTCTAAGTAGTGTCGTACCCTTCTTATTTGTTATTCTTGAGCCCCAGTCGGTATTCTTTGCATTAAAGTCCCCTCCTGCAATAAATCTTTTTCCTAGAGTACATAGATATTGTTTGTATTGGTCTATTGTTATTATGTGTTTTGGAGGGCAGTAAAGTGCGAATATATTAAGTGGTCCATATAAGTCTTCAATTTGAATAGTGGTGGCTTGTATATGGTCGGTTTTGTAATTATGGAGCTCGAGCGATTTAATTTTCTGTCGTATTAGTATAGCTGAGCCCCCATGCGCTTTGTTGCCAGGATGATTTGTCTGGTACCTACGTTTAGAATTCGGGTATCTGAAAGTAGTTTTTGTCTGTAAAATGTGTTTCTGAGATAAGCAGAATGTCCACAGAGTTGGCTTTAACGAAGTGTTTCAGTTCGTTTGCGTGCTGTTGTAGACCGTTCGCGTTCCAGATAACAATTGTAATTTCGTCTATATTCATGTTTAATTGCTAATTTTTGTTATTAGTACCGTAAGTACATTCATCATGTTTGCTATTTGTGTCACTAGTTGTTTTATCATTGTCTTCAATTCGAGGAAATCGTTTGAGGCATGTTCTTGTACTGTTTGGGGCACAGGTGGGTTTTACGGAAAATTTTGGGAAAATGGCGGAGTTATGTTTTCAGTTACTGTGGGTGTAACCACAGTGGACTGAGAGTTGTCTTTTTTCTGTGTTTTAGTTTTTTGTCCAGTCGACTTTGCGGCTTCGGCATATGATTGGATTCTGTTGGTGTCGGTGGGATTAAGCGAATGCGTTGTTATACTCGTAATTGGTTCCGGGTCCGTTGGAATATGTCACAACCCTTGTAGTTGGCTGGATGGTTATTGCCACAAAGGGCACATTTAATGTCGTTTTTGTTTTCTTTGGTAGGGCAGTCAATTGTTTTGTGACTTTTTGCACCAATAAGTACGGTAAAGCACACGATAAAACTTCGAACCATAGAGGCGACCAACCTCCAATGGAATGAAAGTAATATCGGCTTTATCACTAAACAAATCTGGCCTAAGTTAAACCTAGGACGAACAAGGGACCTAGTAGCAACCAAAAGGGCTACTTTGAGCACTCTAGTGGGTGTCATTACAGGTCATTGCATCATTGGAAAACACGCCGCCAGACTAGGGATGCTCTCCAATGACTTTTGCCGCGGCTGCATGGACGAGGAGGAAGAGGAATCAATACATCACCTTCTCTGCTCATGCCCCCCTTTTGCGAACCGAAGGAGGATCTACCTCGGCCTGCCCTTCTATGAAAATCTAAAAATAGCTCAACTCCATCGCTTCGTCAGAAGCACCGGCTGATTCTCAGGCAGCGGATCAGGGTTATGATCCATGTGGTATCACAATGGGCCGCCCCGGCCTGCGTGTGGCTTATGCCAACCACTTGTACCTAACCTAACCTTGGGTCACAAGTAAATATAAAATGGATAACGAGGATGGTTTAGGGTCCCTGCCTCAATCGCAGCCAGTTTTAAACAAAATACCGCTCGAAACTTTTCTAAGTTCAATGCTAAATTGTCAGCAGTCGGTTTCGATGAAAGACATTCAAAAATACCGAAAACAACGTGACGACCTTCTATAAGATATGACATCAACCGACAATTAAATGTCTGAGTCAGTTAAATGTCAATGAATTTAAGTTGATAAACTCGTCAATGAAATATTACTGGACATGCCGTACCAGATTACCACGGACAAAAATGGCAAAAGTACTTCCTGAAAGCTTAATCCCCTCGAGATATCTAAAATCCCTCATCAGAGATAAGGCAACTTCAAAGTTTGTTTTTCAGCCACAAGAATAAGTCAGACCACAATGAACCTGCCCGAATTGTATCGCGTGATTTTCCACTTAGTAAACACCTTCATAATGTGTATCCATTCGAGAGTGGATGTAGTTATATTTCGACTTCATAGACTATCTAGTTGGGAAAGAAACTCTGAACGAAAGCTATTTATGATTTCTCGTACTATTGCATCTCTTTTTTTTTTAGCACATATAAGGCACGTAGAAAGAGCTTACAGACTATTTAGTCGTCCGAAGTACGTGATGTTTCTCTACAAGCGCTGCTTCTACAATTTAAGATTTATTTATCCCGAACTCGTTATAGGAATATAATGGCATAACAACTTTATAATACGAGTACTGTTGGAAAATTAAAAAGGAAATAGATACCTAGATACGTCATAACTGCTTGCCTCGTGATCTTAGTGTTTTTTTTTTTTTTTTTTTTTTTTTGTTGTTTCCTAATCTTTTCAGGGTTTTCCTCTAATTTTGGAATGAGTGAATCGCTTCTGTAGAGTTGATTGCAGTATTTGAATGGAGGATTTTAAGCTGATTGATGTCTATAGTCTACAAACAATGCTTTTGATCCTGTTTCTTCTTTATGAATCATTATATTGTACTTGCAGGTTATTTAGGTTTCATGGATTGTCTAGGTTGATTCCAAACTTTTTAGGCAGAAAACCTACTGTTTGCACAATGTAAAAAGTATTGAAACTTGCAATCCTAGAAATGATCCATAAATCTGTTTTCTTAAAAATTTGCAACTTAGGATATCACGCTCAATCGGATAGTCTAGATGACTAGATGACTAGTCCAGTCATCAGACTTCCACTGATCGATGTTACAGTAGCAGTTTCGAAAATAATGATAGTCTGAAGGGTTAGGTACATGGGTGCCCTATTGACGAAAAGTCAAGGCTCACGTAGACTACGTTGAGTCCATTGTGCCCTAATATTTTTTTTAACCCGTTGATACCTAGACATTTATCGTTGAGCTGAACCAACCAGACGAGGATAAAAATCCCAGTATTCTGTGCAGCGACCCAACCCCTTGTTCCTGGGGAAAGAGGAACCTGGCCCTCCAGGTTGGGGGTTGTGCTTAGGGGTAACATCCCTATCACGTTAAAACCTACTTGTTCCGAAACAACAACAAGCCTCGGATACGGACGGATACAAAGCTGACGACCCCTGCAAACGACTAACGGACTTGAGAGTCTGCACCTGGAATGTTAGGTCCCTTAACAGACCGGGTGCAGGCGATCAATTGGAGTAAACCCTCAACTGCTATAAAGCAGATATAACCGCACTCCAAGAAGTGCGATGGGATGGACCAGGCAAAAAACGGATGAAAAACTGCGACACCTACTGCGGGAACTGCTATAAGGAGAACAAACAGCGCTTATTCGGGTGCGGATTCGTTATTCGAGGAAGACTACGACAAAAAGTCTTAAGCTTCCGGGATGTAAGCGAACGCCTCATAACAATCCGCATCAAAACTAAATTTGGAAACATAAGCTTGATATGCGCCCACGCCCCAACGGAAGAAAAGGACGATCGACTCAAAGAACAATTCCACGATCTCCTAGACAGAACATATGCCCAATGCATATGTTTAATGCAAAACTGGGCAAAGAGGACATATTTGAGTCGATCATAGGAAAGCATAGCCTCCATAACACCACATCCGACAACGGACTAAGGCTAATCGATTTCCTAGCGGGGCGTAACCTCCTTGTAGCAAGCGTGCGATTCCCCCATCTCAACATCCACAAGGGTACCTGGCGGTCTTTTGATCAATGGACCACCAACCAGATTGATCACATTGCAATCGACGCCTGACACTCCTTTAATACTCTCGACGTACGAACCTTCCGAGGAGTCAACATCGACTCGGACCACTTCCCTGTTGTAGCCAAGGTACGAATGAAGGATATCAAGCATTCTTGATATCCTTCATTCGTACCTTGGCTACTCGAGTCGAGTAGTCTAGCAAGAGACTGCTAGAATCTTTTCCGGTCGTGTCTCCTTCTAGCTCTCTCTCGGCCCACAGCAGCGCAAACAATGGAGCAGGAATGGAGAGACGTGAGAGACGTTGCCTCAGAGGTGCTGGGTCTCAAACCGCTACCACCTAGAAACCCCTGGTTCGATGAACAATGCGAACAAGCCCATGCGGCAAAACAAGAGGCATATAAAGCCACGCTGCAACGAAGGATGAGAGCTGCTCGCGAAATCTACAAGCAGAGGAGAGGAACACAAGCTTCTCAGAAGAAAGAAAAGAGAATACGGAAAGCGTGAGATCGAGGAGATGGAGAGATGCTTTCGTAGGAATGACGCCCAAAATGTTTACAATAAGGTAAAACGAACATGCCATGTCTACAAAGCCAGAGCGGAGGCCAGCAGTGGAATCACAGTCGATGCTGAGGATTTGGCAAGACCACCTCTGCAGACTGTATAAGGGCGATGACAGACAAGATACCGCTGTCAGGCAGAACGACTCATTCGTAATGAAGGACGATGTAAGAGAATTCCGTCCCCCCGACCTAGACGAAGTCAAAATAGCGAAGTCAAGACTTAAGTCTAATAAAGCCGTGGGCGCAGACGGCCTGTCTGCTGAGCATTTTAAGGCGGTTGGAGATGAGTTAGTAAGGTGCATGCACCATCTCATTTGCAAGGTATGGTCGGAGGAAAGCATGCCCGACGAATGAAATCTCAGCATCGTTTGCCCGGTCCATAAGAAAGGAGACCCCTATAACTGTGCCAACTATAGGGGAATAAGTCTCCTTAAGATCGCATGTAAGATCTTCTCTGCCGTATTGTGTGAACGCCTGAAACCGTTTGTGGATAACCTGATCGGCTCTTATCAGTGTGGTTTCAGGCCAGGTAAATCCACAATAGACCAAATATTTACGCTACAGCAGATCTTGGAGAAGACCAAATCGACACTTATCACCTCTTCGTCGATTTCAAAGTTGCATATGACAGCGTGTATAGAGATGAGCTATACAAAACCATGTCAAGTTTTAACATTCCTGCCAAACTCGTCCGACTGTGCAGGATGACAATGGAAAATTCTCGCTGCTCCATTAATGACCAAACCGAGACCTTTGATGTTAAAAAAGGATTAAGGCAAGGAGACGCGCTGTCACGTAACTTTTTCAACATCGTGCTTGAAAAGATCGTGCAAGAGTCACTGGCCAACACAAGAGGTACGATTTATTTCAAATCTACGCAATTGCTTGCGTACGCCGACGACATTGACGTGGTTGGACGGGCACAGCGAGACGTCAAAGAGGCCTTTGTAAGCATTGAGGTAGAAGCGGCTAAGATGGGTCTCAAGGTTAATGAGGGTAAAACCAAATATCTGCTTTCATCTAATAGAGACGGATAACACCGACGTATGGGCCAGAACGTCACCATGGGCGTTTATAACTTTAAAGTGGTCAAAGAATTCGACAGCGACAACAACACCAGCGCTGAGATAAAACGCAGAATCACTCTTGCCAACCGCTGTTCCTTTCGGCTCAAGAGGCACTTGAGAAGTAGAGCCCTCTCTCGGAAAACGAAGGTGACACTATATAAGACCTTGATCACCCCAGTGATCCTTTACGGCGCAGAGACTTGGACCTTAACAAAAGCGGATGAAGATGCCCTTGGTCGTTTCGAGAGGAAAATTCTGCGCACTATCTACGGTCCCGTTTGTTCAAACGGTGTATGGAGGAGAAGATATAACGAAGAACTGTACGGGTTGTACAGCGACATCGGCCTGGTGCGACGTCTACGGATACAGCGTCTAAGGTGGCTAGGCCATGTAGAGCGCATGGAAAATACAGCTCCGACTCGAAGTGTCTTCGAATCCACTCCGGAAGGAAGGCGCGGCAGAGGACGGCCGCATCTACGGTGGCGCACGCAGGTACCTTAACCAACTGGGCGTTCGGCGCTGGAAACAGCTGGCCAAAAACAGTGCCAGCTGGAGACGCTTGTTGGTTGAGGCCCAGGTTCACAACGGACTGTAGCGCCACCTAAGTAAGTATTCTTTTTGTGGGGGAGGGAGCGAGCAAACAGAGCATAGAAGTTGATCGCGTTTAACGTGGCAAACGCCAGCTTCGATCTCTGTCCCTGCTCAATCCAAGTTGACACACAGCCTCCGCGTTGCCCCCCTGGATAGCTACCCTGGCACCCGCCAGGTAGTGAACCAATGTGTGCAGCGACCCAACCCTATGTTCCTGGGGAAAGAGGAACCTTGCTCTCCAGGTTGGGGATTGCGCTTAGGGTTATCGCATAAAACCAAAGCTTGTTCAGAGACAACTAAAAGCCTCGGATACGGACGGATTACATGTTGACGACCCCCGCAAACGTCTAAAAGGAAACGAATTCCGGATCTGCACCTGGAACGTTAGGTCCCTCAACATACCAGGCGCAACCGGACAACTGGTCAACTCTTTGGACTGCTATGAGACAGACATTTTTTTTTTTTTTTTTTTAGAGACTCGTGCAGGTTCAAGAGTTTTTCATATTCTCTTATGATGTGTTGCCACACACAACCTGAACGGAGTGCAGTGGTTGGGGTCTTTGATGTTCGTTCACTACTCTCAGGGGTGGTTGTCCTAGACCTAGAAAGGACGAGAGCCGACCAAATTCCGCGTTGGTTATAGTCCGTAGTAATTCGTTCAAGCAATTTAGTATTGCATACGCAGAGGATGAATTTCGGATGACCATATACTGTGAGTGTTATGCCTGCAGGCAGTAGGTCTGGTCACTTTCCATTCACAACTGCGTTGCATACGTATAGGAATTACTTTTACTTGGCTATGAAGCGAATTTGAACTATAGACCTTCCGATCGGCGGTCGATGATGTTAACCACTGCACCACGGCCACCCCATTACCGCGCTCCAACAAGTGCGATGGGATGGGCTAGGCAAAAAGCGGATGAAAAACTGTGATATCTACTACGGAAACTGCTACAGAGAAGATAAACAACGCTTATTCGGATGCAGATTTGTTTTTCGAGGCAGACTCAGAAAAAACGTCTTAAGCTTCTAACATGTAAGCGAACGCCTCATAACTATCCGCATCAAGGCCAATCTCGGCAATTATTATTATGTGTCCACGCCCCCACAGAAGAGAAAGATGACCTACATATAGACGGCTTCTATGATCTCCTAGGCAGAACACATGCCCAATGTCCCAGCTATGACACCAACATCGTTTTAGGAGATTTCAATGCGAAGCTGGGTAAGGAAGCTACCTTTGAACGAGTCATAAAAAAGCACAGCCCACACAAAACCAAGTCAGAAAACGGACTAAGGCTAGAGGAATTTATAGCGGGACATAATCTCGTGGTAGCAAGTACAGGATTCACACACCTCAACATCCATAAGGCGACCTGGCGGTCTTTCCATCAATCGATAACCAACCAAATTTATCATATTGCGATCGACGGCAGACACTCCTCCACCATCCTAGATGTCCGAACCTTTCGAGGAGCCAACATCGATTCGGATCATTACCTTGTTGCAGCCAAAGTACGGATGCCAATTTCTCGGAATCAACGGAATCGAGTAAGAACACCAAAATTGAACGTCGGAAAGCTGCAATCGCAGGAGACCGCCAGGACCTTCGCCGATCAAGTCTCCCACAAGCTCACTCAGGTCCCGATGCAATCTGCAGAAACCATAGAACAGCAATAGAGTCGTTATCAGCAAGCCATTAGAGAGGCCGCCTCAGATATACTCGGTTTCGAGCCACCACCGTCGAGAAACCCCTGGTTTGATGATGAGTGCAGACAGGCCCATGTAGAGAAACAGAATGCATACATGGCCACATTGCATCGACGGACGAGAGCTGCCCGCGAGCTCTATGAACAGAAAAGGAGGGGGGAGCATGCGCTTCTGAGAAGGAAAAAGAAGGAGCACGAGAAGCGCAAGATCGAGGAGATGGAGAGATGTTACTGCAGGAACGACGTTCGAAAATTTTACCAGAAAGTAAAACGAACATGCCAAGGCTATAAAGCCAGAGCAAAGGCCTGCAGGGATGAGCACGGACAACTAGTAGTGGAGTCACAGTCGATGCTAAGATTGTAAGATTGTGGAAGGACCACTTCTGCAGACTGTATAACGGCGATGATAGTCAAAATGCCGCCGTCAGGCAGAGCGAACCATTCACAATGGACGAAGACGAAGGAGAGACCCGTCCACCCGACCTAGACGATGTTAAGATAGCGATATCGAAACTTAAGTCTTATAAAGCTGCTGGAGCAGACGGACTCCCCGCGGAACTGTTTAAAGCAGCTGGCGATGAGCTGGTCAGGAACATGCACCAACTCATCTGCAAGATATGGTCGGAAGAACGCATGCCCGATGAATAGAATCTCAGTATCGTGATAGGTTCCTACCAGTGTGGTTTCAGGCCAGGAAAATCCACGAAAGACCAAATATTTACACTACGGCAGATCTTGGAGAAGACCCATGAGTTCCAGGTCGACACGCACCATATTTTCCTCGACTTTAAAGCCACGTATGACAGTGTTTATAGAGACGAGCTATACAGAGCCATGTCATGTTTTAACATTCCTGCCAAACTCGTCAGACTGTGCAGGATGACTATGGAGAACTCTCGCTGCTCCATTAAGGTCGGAGATGAACTAACCGACCAATTTGATGTTAAAAAAGGTTTTAGACAGGGTGACGCACTGTCATGTGATTTCTTTAACATCATACTTGAAAATATCGTGCGGGACTCTGCGGCCAATGCAAGAGGTACGATCTACTTCAAGTCCACACAATTGCTTGCCTACGCAGATGACTTTGACGTTATTGGACGGACAAAGCGAGACGTCAATGAGGCGTCCGCAGGCATTGAAGCAGAAGCCGCTAAGTGGGTCTAAGGGTAAATGGGGACAAGACCAAATATATGCTGTCATCCAAGAAAGACGCGCAACACCGACGTCTTGGTCAGAACGTCACCTTCGGCAGCTATATTTTTGAAGTAGTCAAGGACTTCGTCTACCTTGGCTCGATAGTGACAAGCAGCAACGACACCAGCGCTGAGATAAAACGCAGAATAACTCTTGCCAACCGTTGCTTCTTCGGGCTCAAGAGCCAATTGAGTAGTAGAGCCCTGTCTCGAAAAACTAAGGTATCCCTCCACAAAACCTTAATCATCTCGGTTCTCCTCTACGGCGCTGAGGCTTGGACGTTATCAAAAGCGGATGAAGAGGATTTTGGACGTTTCGAGAGGAAATTTTGCGTGCAGTCTTTGGTCCCGTTTGTGTAAACGGAGAGTGGAGGAGGAGATTCAACCAAGAACTGTACGGGCCGTACAGCGACATCGGCCTAGTTAGACGTCTTCGGATCCAACGTCTAAGATGGCTGGGCCATGTAGAGCGAATGGACATCACCGCTCCGGCCTGAAGAGTCTTCGACACCAACCCCGAGGGACGACGCAGCAGAGGATGACCGCATCTAAGGTGGCGCGCACAGGTGGAAAGGGACCTCAACCAACTGGGCGTGCGGCACTGGAAGAGGCTGGCCAAAGATCGTGCCGGCTGGAGAGGCTTGTTGGTTGAGGCTCTGGTTCACCCCGAACTGTAGCGCCATCTAAGTAAATAAGTAAGTATTATTGATGTTTGGACTTTCCGAGGAGCTAACATTGACTCGGATCACTATCTTGTACTAGCCAAGATGTGCCTACGGATATCACGAACGCAGCGGAGTAAAGTAAGAATACAAAGTTATGAAAGCTACTATAGCCAAAACCCGCTGGTGCTTTTACCGATCGCGGCTCCCTTAAGCTCTGCAATACACCTCAATCCTCCACGCTATCAATAGAACAGCAGTGGAGCCTTTGCAAACAAGCCCTGAAAAGCTCTGCATCCAAAGTTTTGGGTTTCAAGGCTCCACCACGAAGAAACACCTGGTTCGATGACGAGTGAAGGAGGATTCATACAGCGAGGCAGGATGCATATAAGGCCTCGCTGCATAAAAGAACGAGAGAAGCTCGTGTGCTCTACGAGTTAAAAAGAAGGGAAGAGTATAAGCTTCTCAGGAGAAAGAAGAAAGAGCACGAGAAGCGCGCGATTGAGGATTTGGAGAGGTGTTACTGCAGGCGTGACGTTCGAAAGTTTTATCAACAGATAAAGCGAACATGCCAAGGTCATAAAGCCAGAACGGAAGCCTGCAGGGATGAGAACGGACACCTAGTAGTAGAATCGCAATCGATGTTGAGAATATGGAAAAACCACTTCTGCAGACTGTATAACGGCGATGTTAGTCAATATACCGCTGTTAGGCAGAATGATCCATTTCTTAACGTCAAAGACCGCAGAGAATTCCGTCCCTCTGACCTCGACTAAGTTAGGATTGCCATATCGAAACTCCAGTCGAATAAAGCTACTGACGCAAACGGACTATCTGCTGAGCTCTTCGAGGCAGCTGGAGATGACCTGGTTAGGAGTATGCACCAGCTCATCCGTAAGATATGGTCGGGAGAAAGCATGCCCGATGAATGGAATCTCAGCATCGTTTGCCCGGTCCATAAAGAGGAGACCCCTAAACTATAGGGAAGTAAGTGTCCTTGACATCGCGTATAAGATCTTCTCTGCCGTGCTGTGTGAACGCTTGAAGCCATTCGTGGACAATTTGATAGGTCCCTATCAGTGTGGTTTCAGGCCAAGGTAGTCCACAATAGACAAAATCTTCATACTGCGGCAGTTCCTGGAAAACACTCAAGAAACGCACCACCACCTATTGTCACTTTCAAGGCCGCATATGATAGCGTGCATAGAGACAAGCTATACAGAGCCATGTCTAGTTTTGGCATCCCTACCAAACTCGTCCGATTGTGCAGGATGACGATGGAAAATTCTCGCTGCTTCATCAAAGTCGGTAATGATCTTACCTAGACCTCCAGTGTCAAAAAATTTTAACATCATACTTGAGAAGATCGTGCGAAAAGTGCTACGTGCGATCTTGGTCCTATTTGCGTTTATACCATCTGGAGGAGAAGATTCAGCCACGAACTGTACGGGCTGTACAGCTGCATGTGTCCGGTTAAACGTCTACGGATTCAACGCTTGGCCATGTAGAACGTATTGACAACATAGCTCCAGTCCGAAGAATCTTCAAATCCGAGCCATTTGGACAATGCAACAGAAGACTTGAGGCGTCTGGCAAGAGATCGTGCTGGCTGGAGTCGCTTGTTCGTGGAGGTCCAAGACCACGCCGGTCTTTAGCGCCACGAGAAGAAGAAGGTCGGGTGGATGGAATTCTGTTTCATATTCGCCCAGGGTGATTGGTTCAAAGTCAAATAGCTTAAATGACAACAAGACCAGTAGAGCCTAGATTGATACGGCCTTAACCCCAAAACATTTCAATATTCCAGCAAAGCAAGGTACGAGTAACATGTTTGAAATCATCGTAGTCCATAGTCAGAAGAGAACGCCGATTGGTGAAATGTGATCTCCGGTGACTAGCTAGACACGAACTGTCTACGGGAAGGTACCAATTTTAAAAGTTTTGAATAATTCTTAAATGTAACGCTTTCAATAAGTCAAACATTCTACCGATAGACGTGCCATCTAGTGTGATGTAGCTACGTAGTAGAAACTTAACTAAGACGCTTTGAACTTTTGCCAAGCACCGATTCTAACCCACGACGAATAGCGAAAAGCTTTTACTCCGAATTACTTATTCGTTAAATTCAAAAATACCGAGGAAATCACTTACCGCTTTGCGCTTGTCCGCCTCAGATGCCGCTGAGTTAGACCGATGTCTGAACAAGTCCATCACCTTGGTCATTGGCGATCGATTAACGTCTGCTCGCCGAACTGCCGTCACTGTGTGATAGTACTGGAATAAGGAGAAGAGTCATTGCATCACATTCTAGGTATAAGCAAAATTCGAGCAACAAACCTGTGCATCACTGCCCTGATGTGGATGCGCCGAACCATCCTTATACTTTGGCGGAGGCGGATGTCGATGACCAATTAGCCCGGTATTCTGCATAGCCGTCTTCATAGTTTGCATAATGCCGCCACCACCGCCTGAGCCGCTATGATTGCTACTAGTACTGCTATTGTCACCACTCACGGTCTTACTGCCACCCGTCGACGAGGGGGTCGTCGAAGCGAGCTCCTTTTCTCGCTGTTTCTTTGGATCCGTTTTGGCGCGCGGTCGGAAGACATCGAATATTGTCGGGCGGCGATTTGGACTAGCTATACCGTGCACCGTGGACTGATTCAAAACCGGTGAATCTTCACCACTTCGCCTTCGTTCCAACGAACCCGATCTGGGTGCTACGCGTTCCGTGCTGCGGGTCATCTTCTCCTGGCTCCGATTGAATTTCTCGAGTTTTGCAGCTTCGCGTTCCAAGCGTCGGGCCGTCTCACGCTCTATCTTTCGGGCTTCCTTCTCATTACGACGCAATTCTTTCTCCTGTCGTCTGGCTTCCTTCTCCATCTTCTTTGCCGTTCGACGGGCTTCTTTGGAGTTTGGCTCGGCCGGAGCACTTGACGGTCGCGATCCTCCAGGTATTTTGCCATCGTGTTCCTGAAATCGAACGGAATGCAATTTAAAATAGGGAAATGTGTACATTCTTGCTGGTGAGAGGATACTCCACTGAATAGGTCGGATCGCAGTAAAGTATGCTCCCAGCGCAGCAACCAATTAATTATTGCTCAGCAATTGTCCTTATGGGATATTGATTGAGACGAGTGACATACTGCTGCGACTGAAGGAAGTGGTTGGGTCGACTTGACTTACGTCCTTTAGCTCGGCCGGGTTTGTCTTTAAAACAACGCTAACCATCGCCGTTTATATTAATTGCCGTACTCACGGGTGGGATTATCAGAGGGGAGCAACATTTTTCCAGTTTCCTCGACTGTTTCGATGAAAGATAGATTAAATGGAATTAATTTATGATCTAATGTGGGACTTAACTGGAGTCGTGCGTTGAATAGTTAAGCAATTGAGGCTTAGTTGCGGTCATTTTGGCAGGTGACTATTTATGATGATGATAGATAACGAATGGAATTAAATAAATCACTGGTTTTGACGGTTATTTTTAAAATGAATTGTTTATTCAACGAACAATTAAAAACAGAAAAAGGACAGGGACTTAAGTTGGATAGGGCTAGATGCTGATGAATGAATTCGACGGCTTACGTGGGATTTGCAGGATTAGGGTCACTGTCAAGAGTATTTTGATTCTACAGAATCACCTTCTTGAGCCATTTTCAGTCACAATGAACGAATGTTTGCTATAGCTCTCGTTGTGCGGTAATTACTTGTATCTATTGGGTCCTATAAAAGGTCTTCGCTGAGCTTTGTCACCAGATATACTGGCTAGCACTAATTCGTTTTGTCAAGCAAACACGCATCAGAAAGGTGTCATTTGGGACTCCAGTTTTTGTTATATTGATTTAAAATTGAGTGGAATGAAGAAGACATGCGTTATAGATATGCCGAAAAATATGTGAAGTGCACTGCGAGAAGGCTTCTGCTGTCTGTTGGAGCACTCAGATGCAAATACTTGCCCATTGTATTCCAGACAGACACCTTACATTAATGTATTATATTTTCTCCGTTTTCCAGAGAAAAATGAGAAGGCCTCGTAGGGGTAGCGTATCCGACATGCGCTGGTCCGTAAAATAGCGAGCAGAAGCCACTGCAGCCGAACATCTAGCAGCTCTGTTAGTAAGCCCTATTTCCACCTCCCCGTGGTGCCACCTGGAGATTTCTATTTTGGAATCGCGAAAAGGGCGAATGGCAGGTTTCCTGCGCCACGAAACAGGATAATTGTCTGTTAGGCTATGGCCCGGCAAGCCATACCTGGAAAAAAACCAACAAACCAAAAAACCCAAAAAAAGCCTCGGATACAAAAAAAAAACGGACGGATTAACCGATGACGACCCAGGAAACAACCAAAGGAAAAGGAAGAATAATATTCGGCTTTGCACATGGAATGTAAGGTCCCTCAACAGACCACGTGCAGCCGAACAACTTGCGGAGGCCCTAGACTCTAATAAGGCAGATATTACCGTAAGAAGTGCGATGGGATGGACCGGGCAAAAAGAGGATGAGAAACTGTGATATCTACTACGGCGACTGCTACAAGGAGAGAAGACAACGCTTATTCGAATGCGGATTTGTTACTAGAGGTAGACTTAGGCAAAAAGTCTTGAGCTTCAGGCATGTAAGCGAACGCCTCATGACATTCCGCATCAAGGCTAAATTCGCAAACATCAGCCTAATTTGCACTCATGCCCTTACCGAGGACAAGGATGACGCTACAAAAGACGACTTCTACGACCTACTAGATAGGACATACATATGTCCCAGTTACGATGTTAAAATCGTACTGGGAGACTTTAACGCAAAACTGGGCAAGGAGGTCGCCCTTGATAGGGTTATTGACAAGCGCAGCCTACACAACACCACATCCGAAAATGGACTTCGGCTGATAGACTTCGCAACGGGGCGAAATCTTCTAGTTGCTAGCACGCGTTTCCCACATCTCAACATCCACAAGGGGACCTGGCGATCTCCGGATCAATCAACCGTCAACCAGATTGACCACTATGTGATTGTCTCCCAATCGCGTCTCCCTTAAGCTCTCGGAAAACCCTCCAACACCTGATCAGACCGTACTACACCAATGGACTCGTTGTCAGCAAGCCTTCAAGCCGCCACCAACCAGAAACCCATGGTTTGACGACGAGTGTAGGAGGGCACACGCAGCAAAGCAGCAAGCCTATCAAGAGGCGCTGCATAGAAGGACGAGATCTGCTCGTGAGCTGCGTTTTATCAACGAATAAAACAAACATGCCAGGGATATAAGACCAGAACGGTAGCCTGCAGGGACGAAAATGCAAACCTAGTAGTGGATTCACAGTCGGTACTAAGAATCTGGAAAGACTACTTCTGCAGACTGTATAACGGCGATGACGAAACAGATCCCGCTGTCAGGCAGAATAATCCTTTCGCAACGGACGATGATAGCAGAGAATTCCGTCCCCCTGAACTGGACGAAGTTAGGAATGTTTTTTCTAAGCTTAAGTCTAACAAAGCTGCTAGTGTAGACGGACTACCTGCCGATCTCTTTAAGGCAGCTGGAGATGACCTGGTTGGGAGTATGCATCAGCTCATCCGTAAGATATGGTATGAGGAATGCATGCCCCATGAATGGAATCTTAGTATCGTTTGCCCGATCCAGGAGAAAGGCGACCCCTTTGTCTGCGCCAAATACAGAGGAATAAGTCTTCTGAACATCGCTTATAAAATCTTCTCTGCTGTTCTGTGTGAACGCTTGAAACCGTTCGTTAATAAACTGATTGGTCCATACCAGTGTGGTTTCAGGCCCGGGAAGTCCACTATAGATCAATTATTCAAACTGCGGCAGATTCTGGAAAAAACAAACGACGCCTAAGATGGCAAGGTCATGTTGAGCGCATGGAAAACATAGCTCCGGCCTGGAAGGTCTATGAATCCAACCCCGAGGGGCGACGCGGTGGCGCAACCAATTGGAAGAGGACCTTAACCAACTAGGCGTGCGGCACTGGAGACTGCTGGCGAAAGACCGTGCCAGTTGGAGAGGTTTTTTGAATGAGGCCCAGGTTCGCCATGAACTGTAGCGCCAAAAGAAGAAGAAGGTTCAGTGAAGAAGAGCTAAAAGATTCGGCACACACCTAGTCGGCCCCAAGGGCGCGCCACCGTGCGCGAGCAAAGATAAAATGCTTTGCAGTGTCATCCTCCTCGCAACATGCAGCACAGGTAGGCGTCTCACTGATGCCAAGCACACAGAGATCCTTAGCAAATGTGTAATGGCCCGTAATGACTCCCACAAGTCTTCTGTAGTCGATTCTCCTCAAAGACAGGAGGAATGATGCGGATTTCAGGGTTCACGCGCTTAGTCACCCTGCAACCTGGATAATCCCTCCATTTACTGTTGCGTGTATTAAACATCCAATCGTTAACGTAGGAATTAACCGTGGATGCAGGTAGACCTAGAGCGGGTCCAGGTCCTGAGAAACTCTCCTCTGAACCCATTCTGGCGAGCTCATCAGAGAGCAGAGTGATCTGGGACCCAAACAAGCCATAGCGAATTTATTCTACCAATTCTGTTCAAGAAGGACTTGAGTTCATGCACTAATTTGGAGCTAGTCACTGCAGAGGCATATCCTTTTTGCCTTCTATCTGTGCTTCAAAGCGTAGTGCATGGCCATTAGGATTGCGTATATCCCTGACAGACGAATAGTTTTCTAACGAGAAGTGCAGTCCAGCTGCGGACGCCCGCCCAGACCTGGAGCCAACCGTGAAAATGCGAAGACTATCCTTTTCAGGTTCAGTATCCAGCCAAAGCTAGTTCTGACGCCATGGAATCTTGACCGTGAAATTACAGCGCAGTAGGATAACAGGTGTCAATGCGTCAGAAGACATGCACATGAGACAGGGTTCTCTCCGCAAGCACACTATTATTCCTGTGCGAGTTGTACCAAAAGCCATTTTTCTTGAGGCGAGATATGGCTTTTAGACCACACCCTCTGATAAATACATCAAGGGGTGGGAGGTTCATCATAGCATCTAGAGCAGCCCCTGTATAGCTGGGATAAACCGTTCTTTGGAGTTCGGTGAAAGGGGCTACGACGTGATTGCGTGTTAGCCTGTTCCAACAGACGATAGGTGCATACGAGATTATAGGTCTTATCATTGCCATGTAGATCCGGAGGACCTTAGTCGGTGGTAAGCCCCAAAAGCTCCTTTGCATTGCCAGAAAACGTACAGCACTTTGGGTTTTGACTCAACATGCTTTGACCAAAGACGCTTGCTATCTAAGATGACTCCCAGGTACATAGCAGTACAGAGTTCTGATATTCCATTTGACATTTTCGCGCCATGTCCACTTCGAGAATCCGTTCGCTTATCCGAGGCCCTTTTGCTCATTCTGTGGTTGCACTAAGAAAAGTAATTCTAAAGTCATACAGACGTTTCAAAACAAGGTACTACGAACTGTCGTCAATGCACCGTGGTATTTTAGAAACGAGGATATCCACCGAGAACTGAGTATCGTAACTGTGGAAAACGCAACAAAAAATTTTGCAGAGAAATATAAACGTCGACTTCAAGACCACGTAAATAGCACTGCTCTTTAATTACTCGACGAATAAAATATATTGCGCCATCTTCAAAGATCAAAATCCCTTGACTTAGCGCGGAAATTGCAGGAACCTCCGTTGGAATATTCTCTGCCAGAGCCGAAAGCCTATGCTGCTAGTTGCTCATACCTCTGTATTAGTTACAATTTTTAGTAATTGTATTAATATTCTAATAAATAAATAAATAAATATTCTCTGCCAAATGCGGATACACCGCGAACGCTAGATAAGTAAGTATAATGACTTAGTTGGTCTACGAACTCGTTACGAAAGGAGCAGAAGTCTCACACTACTATGAGCGCGCGCTTACGATCCTCATAGTGTCTTTAGAAGATTTTCACCTGCCCTCATAAAATCTTGGTTCGAATTATCTTGTTTAACTGATGGTTCCATGTTTCTTAGAATAAATTTAAATTTTACACCAAGTGGAAGTGCGCAAGCGTACTCTTCATCCCCAAGGCCGGCAAGAACTCCCACACCTTTCCCAAGGATCTAGGGCCTGTTTGTCTATCATCCTTAGTACTAAAAACCTTGAAAAGGCTGATAGACTTACTTATACGCCATCATTTCGATCCTTGCCTAATCTCTAAGGCACAGCACGCCTATTGTAAGGGTAGATTTGTCGAAACAGCCTTGTGAGGAAAATCGAGAGATCAATCCATCCAAGAATATACATTAAAAGCCTTCCTAGACATAGGGGGCGCTCTCAACAACGTCACCCCGAAAGCAATAACAGAAGGGCTAGAAAATCTAAAGGTGGAGAGGACTCTAACATGGTTGGTCAGCGAGTTATTTGCAACACGCAAAATACACTCTAAATGGGGAAGCCAAGCAACCACTAGAGCGGTTACCCGGGGCACCCCACAAAGGGGGTCCTCTCACCTCTTCTCTGGAATATAGTCGGAAATAACTACTGACCAAACTGGAGAAAGAAGGCCTCGACGTTATTGCCTACGCTGATCAAGTTGCCATTACCATTGCCATTGCCATTATCTCGGGCAATTACCTACTCACACTGAATGACCGTATACAAACGGCATTCTCCATAAATGCACGCAAAGCAATGGGTTCTGGGTAAATCCCCAGAAGACGGAGCTTGTGCTATTCACCAGAAAGCACAAAATTCCGGAAACCGGCCCAATCACTTTACTTGGCGCCAGGTTAACCTATTCCTCCAGTACCAAATACCTGGGCATTGTACTAGATAGAAGGCTAAGAACAACAAAACCGAGAAAGCAAAGAAAGCAACTATAACTCTATACACTTGCAAGAAAGCCTCAGGGAAATGAGGATTCAACCCCAAGCTCACCCTATGGCTCTACATTACAGTCGTTAGACCTATACTAATGTATGGAGTAATAGTCTGGTGGACTGCACTGGACAAAACAACATATCATAAACGATTCGAGACGGTACAAAGGCTAGCATGTATGTGCATCATCGGGGTCCTAAGGTCCACCCCAACGGCCGCGCTAAACATGATACTTCACCTTACACCACTCAATATATTTGGCAAGCAAATTGCCACATATACGGCAATAAGACCAAAAGTCAACTCCAAATGGACGAACTATATCACTGGCCACTCCTCCATCGTGAGCAACAGGATAACACCATGGCAGAAAACTCGGACCCCATAGAATCTACCAGAGTTTTTGACAAGAATTTCAAGGTTCCAAACGCAACCTTGCAGGAGCTGCGTGGATATCTACACTGACGGGTCAAAAACCAAAGACCAAGCTCTAAAACCACCAGATTACTGCAGCGTCTTTCAGGCGGAGTTGTTGGCAATAAAAGAGGCTCTGTCTTAGCTTAAGTAGAACGTAATATCTACTACGGATATCCGAATTCTTACTGATAGCCAAGCAGCCTTGAAGTCGCTGGAGTCCTATGTGTACACCTCGCATACCTTTTAACGAGATGGCTTAACGGTTTAACACACAAATCCTATGGGTACCAGGACACAGCAATATCTTAGGCAACGAAAGGGCCGACACACTCGCCAGACAAGGAACGACGCAACAAGCAGTCATGGCACGCGAGGGAATACTTCTTGCAACCATTAGACTCAAACTTTTAAATCTCTCAAGGGCTGAGACGAACCTGAGATGGGCCCAGGGGCATAAATGCCTCATCACCAGGTAGATCTGGCCTCGGCTCGATAGTCAACGGACAAGGAGAATAATCTCCCTTAAAAGAACTGACATCCACATAATCATTTGTGTCATCAATGGTCACTGTCTCATTGGCAGTCATGCACAAAAACTAGGACAAGTTCCGAATAATTTCTGCAGAAGCTGCCTGGACGAAGAGGAGGTCGAATCCATCCACCACCTACTCTGCGCCTGTCGATCCTACTTAGGATCCTACCTAGGATCCTACTTCCTAAACGAACTGACAGATTTTCAGCAAGTAAGGATAACTGACCTTTTTAATCTTTTAAGAAGCTCTAAGTGGTTCCATGAACAGAGGGATAAACTCCCTCGTAGCAACACAACGGGTCTCTCTGGCCTACATATGTGTATTCTTCCCATTTTTGGGAGGCTACGAACCTACCTACCTACCTACCTACACCAATACTCATTCTTAAATACTGAAATCCAGTGAGGAAGATAAGTCGCAATACACATCTATCATTATTGCGCATCTTATGCATAAAAAATATAAAAAAATTTGTAACAAAGATGGTGTGTCCTCTACTACGAGTTGTACATTCGTACATCGTAATCATGACGGTCCAAGCCCAATTCCCTATTCCTTTTATGTTCCATTCCATAAATAACGACTAGCATGATTGTTGATTAAATACGAAGGCATGACGAATGACCAGCTTAGGAGGACATTACCTCTGTCCGTGCTTGATTAGTCAAATTGTTTTCTCCGCTGGCAAGCGCGCAACACACAGAGTATTTACAGAATGTAATTTCAACTTATTTGCCGCTTTAGGATGACTCGTAAGGCCGCTGCCATCGTAAGGCCGCTGCCATCGTAATGACCTCATTTAGCATTTCATTTTAATTAAGTAAATGTTCAAATAAATTCTATTTACTTGACGCGGGCACCACTCCCTCAGAGCAATTAAACTTTCAAACACTAGAAGACGGAGCGTAAATATGCTATTGCCGCCGATGAGGGTGCCGGATTTTGTAGGGAATCGTGAAGGGCATACATATTTAGCGGAAAAAGCTTCCGAGATGACACTTTTGGGTACGTCAGTGAGGAAACAACTAATCAGTAGATTCGTTTTGCATCTTATTTGAGATTTGTTTGTTTTGTTTTGCAAGTAAGTTGCTTAGGTCACCTTATCTCATGACGAGGAGTAATTCGCCAATGTATACAGCGACGAAGTGGTTCCGTGTGTAGAGCTAAGGTAATTACTCGTACTTAAAGGTTTATCTGTACCCTTAAGACGTTTAAAGTTGAAGACACAACGTGGGCCGCAAGAACAATTATATCTAAACAGGTTGGAGTTTGAGTTCCAGATTCGTTGGTTCGGTTAAAAAAAGATATTTGACAGTACGTTTGAAAGTGAGCTTCAAGACATTGATGAGCATTCCTAGAGAAACTTGTGTTGCGGGAGAAATGTTGAAGTGACGGAATGCAATTGGCTACTTTTTCAGAACGTTTGTTGTGGAAATAGCGATAAAAACGGGAAAGGCGCTATATATTTCTGCGACATTCAAGGGAATTTTAAGATTTGGAGGCGCTGGGGCCTCACATGTTCCTTTTCGGCGCTACAGTTCATGTCGAACCTGGGCCTCCTTTAAAAAAGCTCTCCAACTGGCACGGTCTTTCGCCAGCAGTCTCCATTGCTGCACGCCTAGATGGTTAAGGTCCTCTTCCACTTCGTTACGCCACCTTCAATTTGACCGTCCTCGACCGCATCGCCCCTCGGGGTTGGATTCAAAGACCTTCCGGGCCATGCGCTCAACATGACCTAGCCATCTCAGGCATTGGATCCTTTCTACGTTCATGTCGCTGTACAGCCCGTACAGTTCACTATTAAGTCTTCTCCTCCACTCCCCATTTATGCAGGTCGGGCCGAAAATCGTACGTAGAATTTTTCTCCTCATTTGCTTTCGATAAGATCCATGTCTCTGCGCCATAAAGCAGGATCGGGATGATAAGGGTCTTGTATATGCTCACCTTGGTTTTCCGAGAAATGGCTCTTCTTCTCGATTGCCTCCCGAGCCCAAAGAAACAGCGGTTGGCAAGAGTTATGTCATTGCTGCATGTTACTGCGCAGCCTAGGTAGATGAAGTCCTTGAATACCTCGAAATTATATCTGCCAATATGTGCGCCCTGGCCAAGACACCGGTGGTTCGTGTCCTTTTTCGAAGACAGCATATATTTCGTCTTGCCCTCATTTAACGCCAGTCTCATTTTAGCCGCTTCCGCCTCAACCCTTGTAAAGGCTTTAATGACATCTCTTCCAGTTATGTCAATGTCATCGGCATATGCGAGCAATTGACTTGAAAAAATGTTACCCCTCGTATTGACCAGTGAGTGTTGCACGATCCTTTCAAGGACGATATTGAAAAAGTCACACGATAGCGTGTCGCCCTGTCTAAAACCTTCTTTCACATAAAAGGTATCGGTCAAGTCGGTTTCGACCCTGATGTAGCAATCAGAGTTCTCCAATGTCATCCTGCACAATCTGACGAGTTTGGCAGGGATGTCAAAACTAAATATAGCGTTGTATAGCTCGTCTCTATTTATGCTGTCATATGCAGCTTTAAAGCCGACAAACAAATGATGGGTGTCGATCTCGAACTCGGTGGTTTTTACCAGGATTTGCCGCAGTGTGAATAATTTATCGAGAGTGGGTCTGAAACCACACAACGAACGGTTTCAGGCGTTTATATAGTGCAGCAGAGAAGATTTTCTAAGCGATGTTCAGGAGACAAAGGGCTCTCCTTTTTTGTGGATCGGGCAAACGATACTAAGATTCCATTCATGGGGCATGCATTCCTCATACCATATCTTACAGATGAGCTCGTGCATACTCGCAACCAGGTCATCTCCAGCGGCCTTAAAGAGCTCGGCAGGTAGTCCGTCTGCTACAGCAGCTTTGTTGGACTTAGGTTAGAAAAAGCATTCCTACCTCCGTCCAGATCAGGAGGACGGAATTCTCTGCTATCATCGTCCGCTGTAAATGGGTCATTCTGCCTGACAGCGGGATCTGTTTCGTCATCGCTGTTATACAGTCTGCAGTGTTAGTGTTTCCAGATTCTTAGTACCGGCTATGAATCTACTACTAGGTATCCATTTTCGTCCCTGCAGGCTTGAGCTCTGGCCTTATATCCCTGGCATGTTTGTCTTATTCGTTGATAAAACCTCTGAACGTCATTCCCGCGATAGCATCTCTCCATCTCTACGATCGAGAGCTTCTCATGCTCTCTTTTTAGGCTCTTGATAGGCTTGCTGCTTGGCTGCGTGTGCCCTCCTACACTCGTCGTCATACCATGGGTTTCTTGATGGTGGCGTTTTGAAACCCAGTACCTCAGAACAAGCACTCTCTAAGGATTGTCGACAACGGGTCCATTGTTGTACGGGTGTTGGAGGGTTTTCAGAGAGCTTAAGGGAGACGCGATTGGCATATGCTCTGGCGGTCTCTAACTATTGTAGCATTGCGACGTTGTATGCCGCTGGCCTTACTCGATTCTTATGGGCCAGGAATATTCGTAGTCGTAAAGCAACTGCCACAAGATAGTGGTCCGAGTCGATGTTGGCCCCTCTAAAAGTTCGTACATCCAGAGTATTGGTCAATCTGGTTGACGGTTGATTGATCCGGAGATCACCCTTTGTGGATGTTGAGATGTGGGAAACGCGTGCCCGTTGCGAATCAGCCTAAATCTATTTTCGAATCAGCCTAAATCTATTTTCGGATGAAGTGTTGTGTAGGCTGTGCTTGCCAATGACCCTTTCAAAAGCGACTCCTTTGCCCAGTTTGGAGTTTTTTTGAGGAAGCCATGTGCACGTTTCCATGCACAAGTTTTGTTATTGTTAGAAATAGCACCATACATTAAAGCGCCCCTAGTACACTAGATTTGTTCTATAGTAGTCCAATGCAGTTACTTTGGAAATGTGCTCTCGCAATTATTTTAAACCGTCCCCGAAAAATTGTCGTCAATGACGCAAAACACCCAACAACCAATTACCAATTACTTAATTGCCAATGAAACCGTTATAAGACCAAAAACTTATTACTTTCACATTGCAACGTAACGTCCGTACTCGATTGTTTATTAAGTTTCTATTCCGATAAATATATTTTCTTAATTGGCATAATCAAGAGGCAATTAAGGTTGTCATTAAACAAAGACTAGGAAAAATCACAAACACTTGCCCTCGGAAACCTCTTTGTTCGCCAATAATTAATGAAATCTCTAACTTTTACAGAGACCTTTGCACACGGGTGCGATGGTGACTAGGTGGCCATAGCCATACTAGTCAATACAATTTTATGGATTACTTTAGTATCTTTTTTGTTTTTATTTCGATTTGCTTTGCAAAAGTTAATGGAGATGTGATTAGTTATGAGATGATGAGTTAGGTATGCAGTTTTTGATAAACAAGTTCAAGCTTTTATCTTCACATCCTCCTTTCATTTGTCGAAAGTTTTTCAGTTGATTCCCTACTTTCGTTGGATTTTAATCGGAGTCAAGTTGGCGGAACCCCGACCAGAAAGGCCCACGTAAAACACATTAAGTTATGAATGAGCAAGATGACTCGGATACACGGACGGATACTCGACGACGACAACGCACGAACAAGGAACACGATTTGCGAGTATACTGCTGGAATGTCAGAACCCTGTACACTCCCGGAGCTGCTCATAAACTAGAAAGAATCCTCACGCAGTACAAGGCGGATATTACTGCGGTCCAGGAAATACGCTGGGTAGGAAACGGTATGATGAGGAAGAAAAATTGCGAAATTTATTACAGCTGTCACAAAAGGTTGCACTTACTGGGATAGGGATTTGTCGTGGTTAAGCGGTTAAGGTCGAAGGTCATCGACTTTAAACCTATAAGTGATCGCGTGGCTGTGATCCGCATCAGAGGCAGATTTAATAACATCAGCCTTATATGTGCACAGACGGGGCTGAGGAGGACTTCTATGACCTCCTGGACAACGCCTATGGAGCTTTCCGGAGAACGATGTTAAAATCAACGCCAAAATCGGTAAGGAGGTCACTCTTGGCGGAGTGATCGGAAAGCACAGCTTCCACGATACAACAACAGATATCGGCTTCCGACTCACGGACTATACGACAGCTCGTAATGCGGTGATAAGTAGCACAAGATTCCCTCGTAAGCGAATCCATACAGCAACCTGGCGATCTCCGGACGGTCGAACCGCCAACCAAATCAACCATGTGCTCATTGACACAATGCCCTCGTCAAACATCCTGGATGTGCGAACATTCAGAGGGGCAAATGCCGACTCTGACCACTTCCTCGTAGCAGCAAGATTCAGAGCTCGACTGTCCAATGTCAGAAAGCTGCACCAGCCCATCAGGAGGAGGTTCGACATTGGGCGCCTGAGCACACCGGAGGTTGCCAGAGTCTACAGGGAGCAGATGAGCGAAAGACTCTACGGTATGCCTACGTCGAACACAAATGTGGCTGCATTGCCGCTCAGCCATTCATGAAGTAGCCGAAACCACCTTAAGATACCTACCACCCCCGACAAGAAACCCGTGGTATGATGGCGAGTGTGAGCAGAAAAAGGCAGCAACCGACGAGGCGTACCAAAAGGCGCTGCAGAGGAAAACCAGGGCAGCGCAAGAAGAGTACCGAGCCAGAAAAAGGGAGGAGAAAAAACTACTGCGACAAAAGGAAAGAATCTTCGCAGCATCCTAGTCTAGGGATAAACATAAAACACGAGCCTTTTACAAGAAAGCCAGAGGCCTTGCAGAAGGCTTCAAAAAGGGCACCCAGGTTCTTCGAAACTGCGAGGGTAATCTTCTCACCGACCCGCAGTGAATAGTGGATGTATTTAAGCAGCATTTCCAGCAGCTGCTTAACGAACATGACCAAGGGAGAGTGGTAGGGACCGAGGAAATCCCAACTCCAGCCGCTGAAGTAGTCCTCCCACCCCGCATCGAAGAAGTCGGCACAGCTATTTAGAAGCTGAAGAACAACAAGGCCGCAGACTCATATGGCTTGCCATAAGAGCTCTTCAAGACTGGCGGCGATGTTCTGGTAGGGAGCATGCACCATATCATCTGCAGAATTTGGGAAGATGAAAGCATGCCCGACGACTGGAATATCAGCTCTATATGCCCCATCCATAAAAAAGGCGATCCTACCTCTTGCAAGAACTATAAAGGTATATCCCTGCTCAATATCGCATACAAGACCCTGTCCAGCGTATTGTGTGAACGTCTAAAACCATTTTGCACTGCACTAAGCGGCAGCTACCAGTGCGGCTTCCGGCCCGGCAAATCAACTATAGACCAAATTTTCACACTTCGACAAATCCTGGAAAAGACCAACGAGTTTCGAATCGATACACACCATCTTTTCATCGATTTCAAAGCCGCATACGACAGCATTCATCGTGAAGAACTGTTTGGGGCCATGGCCGAATTCGGGATCCCGGTAAAACTGATCCAGTTGTGTCGCGCCACGCTAAAAAACACGCGATGCACCGTGCAACTCGGTTCTAGGACCTCGGAACCATTCGAAACATGCACCGGATTTCGGCAAGGAGATGCGCTGTCATGTGACTTCTTCAACCTGGTGCTGGAGCAGATAGTGCGACGGGCAGGCGTCAACAGGGAAGGCACTATCTTTTACAAGTCCATCCAGCTGCTAGGATACGCGGATGATATCGACATCATCGCGTGTTCTCGCCGTGGCATTGTGGAAGCATTCACGGCGATTGAAGAACAGGCGAAACGAATTGGTCTTAAGATCAATGAGGACAAAACGAAGTACATGCTGTCAAGCAAAAACCAATCCGTCGCTCACCACCTGGGACAAAATATAACAATTGACAGCTACAATTTCGAGGTAGTTAAGGAGTTTGTCTACCTCGGGGCAAACGTAAGTTCCACAAATGACACCACAGTGGAGATCCGGCATATAATCGCCCTTGGCAACCGCTGCTACTTCGGCTTGTCCAAACAACTGGGGTCAAAACTCCGCACTCGAAAGACCAAAGTCCTGCTTTACAAAACGCTCATACTGCCAGTCTTGCTGTACGGAGCCGAAAGCTGGACGATAAGCAGGACAGCGAAGCCGATTTTGGGTTCTTTCGAAAGAAAAATTCTGCGACGGATATTTGGTCCTGTCTGTGAGGATGGTGAATGGAGAAGAAGACATAACCGCCAACTCTACGAGCTGTACCAAGATGTGGATGTAGTCCGGAAGGTAAAGATCCGTCGACTGCACAGGCTCGGCCACATCAAGCGCATGGACACCAACGCTCCAGCTAAGAGGGTCTTCGACTCCGAGCCTCCTGGTTCGAGAAGAAGAGGAAGATCGAACCTCCGGTATAAAGACCAAGTAATCGCGGATGTAAACATCTTGGTCTTGACAACTGGAAGCAGCGTGACCGTCAAGGATGGAAGGCAGCTATAGCTCAGGCTCAGATCCTCCATGGATCGCTGGCCTGATAAGTAAGTAGTAAGCCTCCTGAACATCGCGTACAAGGTCCTCTCTGCCGTACTGTGTAAGCGGCTGAAACCGTTCGTGGACAATCTGATAGGTTTCTATCAGTGTGCTTTCAGGCCAGGAAAATCCACGATAGACCAAATATTTACACTACGGCATATCTCGGAGAAGACTCATTAAATCCAGGTCGACACGCACCATCTTTTTGTCGACTTTGAAGCCGCGTATGACAGACGAGCTATACAGAGCCATGTCATGTTTTAAAATTCCTGCCAGACTGTGCAGGATGACTATGGAGAACTCTCGCTGCTCTATTAAGGTCGGAGGTGAACTAGCCGACCCCTTTGATGTTAAAAAAGGTTTTAGACAGGGTGAGGCACTGTCATGTGATTTCTTTAACATTATTCTTGAAAAGATCGTGCGGGACTCTGCGGCCAATCAAGAGATACGATCTACTTCAAGTCCACACAATAGCTTGCCTACGAAGATGACATTGACGTTATTGGACGGACAAAGCGAGACGTCAATGAGGCGTTCGCAAGCATTGAAGCAGAAGCGGCTAATGTGGGTCTAAGGGTAAATGGGGACAAGACCAAATATATGCTGTTATCAAAGAAAGACGCGCAACACCGACGTCTTGGTCAGAACGTCACTTTCGGCAGATATATTTTGGAAGTAGTCAAGTACTTTGTCTATCTTGGCTCGATAGTGACAAACAGCAATGACAACAGCCCTGGGATAAAACGCAGACTAACCCTTGCTAACAACTGCCTCTTTGGGCTCAAGAGGCAACTGAGTAGTAGAGCCCTCTCTCGAAAAACTAAGGTATCCCTGTACAAAACCTTAATCATCCCGGTCCTCCTCTATGGCGCTGAGGCTTGGACGTTATCAAAAGCGGATAAAGAGGCTCTTGGCCGTTCCGAGAGGAAAATTCTACGTGCAATCTTTGGTTCCGTTTGTGTAAACGGAGCGTGCAGAAGAAGATTAAACTAAAAACTGTACGGGCTGTACAGCGACATCGGCCTAGTTAGTTAGATGTCTACGGATCCAACGTCTACGATGGCTGGGCCATGTAGAGCGAATGGACATCACCGCTCCGGCCCGAAGAATCTTTGACACCAACCCCAAGGGACGACGCAGCAGAGGACGATTGCATCTAAGGTGGCGCGCACAGGTGGAAAGGGCCGTGGTTCAACCCGAACTGTAGTGCCATCTAAGTAAGTAAGTAACTTACTTACTTACTTACTTATCAGGCCTGCGATCCATGGAGGATCTGAGCCTGAACTATAGCTGCCTTCCATCCTTGACGGTCCCGGGCACGCTGCTTCCAGTTGTCAAGACCAAGATGTCTTACATCCGCGATTACTTGGTCTTTATACCGGAGGTTCGGTCTTCCTCTTCTTCTCGAACCAGGAGGCTCGGAGTCGAAGACCCTCTTAGCTGGAGCGTTGATGTCCATGCGCTCGATGTGGCCGAGCCAGTGTAGTCGACGGATCCTTGCCTTGCGGACTACATCCACATCTTAGTACAGCTCGTAGAGTTCGCGGTTGTGTCTTCTTCTCCATTCACCTTCCTCACAGACAGGACCAAATATCCGGCGCAGAATTTTTCTTTCGAATGAACCCAAAATCAGCTCCGCTGTCCTGCTTATCGTCCAGCTTTCGGCTCCGTACAGCAAGACTGGCAGAATGAGCGTTTTGTAAAGCATGACTTTGGTCTTTCGAGTGAGGAGTTTTGACCCCAGTTGTTTGGACAAGCCGAAGTAGCAGCGGTTGCCAAGGGCGATTCTACGCCGGATCTCCACTGTGGTGTCATTTGTGGAATTTACGTTTGCCCCGAGGTAGACAAACTCCTTAACTACCTCGAAATTGTAGCTGTCAATTGTTATGTTTTGTCCCAGGTGGTGAGCGACGGATTGGTTTTTGCTTGACAGCATGTATTTCGTTTTGTCCTCATTGATCTTAAGGCCAATTCGTTTCGCCTGTTCTTCAATCGCCGTGAATGCTTCCACAATGCCACGGCGAGAACACGCGATGATGTAGCAGCTGGATGGACTTGTAAAAGATAGTGCCTTCCCTGTTGACGCCTGCCCGTCGCACTATCTGCTCCAGCACCAGGTTGAAGAAGTCACATGACAGCGCATCTCCTTGCCGAAATCCGGTGCATGTTTCGAATGGTTCCGAGGTCCTAGAACCGAGTTGCACGGTGCATCGCGTGTTTTTTAGCGTGGCGCGACACAACTGGATCAGTTTTCCCGGGATCCCGAACTCGGCCATCGCACCAAACAGTCCTTCACGATGAATGCTGTCGTATGCGGCTTTGAAATCTATGAAAAGATGGTGTGTATCGATTTGAAACTCGTTGGTCTTTTCCAGGATTTGTCGAAGTGTGAAAATTTGGTCTATAGTTGATTTGCCGGGCCGGAAGCCGCACTGGTAGCTGCCGTTTAGTGCGGTGCAAAATGGTTTTAGACGTTCACACAATACGCTGGACAGGATCTTGTATGCGACATTGAGCAGGGATATACCTCTATAGTTCTTGCAAGAGGTAGGATCGCCTTTTTTGTGGATGGGGCATATAGAGCTGGTATTCCAGTCGTCGGGCATGCTCTCATCTTCCCAAATTCTGCAGATGATCTGGTGCATGCTCCCTACCAGAACATCGCCGCCAGCCTTGAAGAGCTCTGATGGCAAGCCATCTGAGCCTGCGGCCTTGTTGTTCTTAAGCTTCTGAATAGCTGTGCCGACTTCTTCTATGCTGGGTGGGAGGACTACTTCAGCGGCTGGAGTTGGGATTTCCTCGGTCCCTACCACTCTCTCTTGGTCATGCTCGTTAAGCAGCTGCTGGAAGTGCTGCTTAAATACATCCACTATTCCCTGCGGGTCGGTGACAAGATTACCCTCCCAGTTTCGAAGAGCCAGGGTGCCCTTTTTGAAGCCTCCTGCAAGGCCTTTGGCTTTCTTGTAAAAGGCTCGTATTTTCTGTTTATCCCGAGACTCCTCGAAATCCTTGAGCTGGGAGGCTGCGAAGATTCTTTTCTTTTGTCGCAGTAGTTTCTTCTCCTCCCTTCTTCTGGCTCGGTACTCTTCTCGCGCTGTAAGTAAGTAAGTAAACAAATAGCAATCGTTGAAACATTCCCACTTTATAATTCCTAAGCTTAAACCACTGGGTCTATAGTTCAAATTCGCTTCATAGCCAAGAAAAGTAATTCCTATACGGACAAAAAGTATGCAACGCAGTTGTGAATGGAAAGTGACCAGACGTACTGCTGCAGGCATAACACTCACAGTATATGGTCAACTGAAATTCACCCTCTGCGTATGCAATACTAAAGTGCTTGAACGAATTACTACGGACTGTAACCAACGCGGAATTTGGTCGGCTTTCGTCATACCGAGGACAACCACCCCTGAGAGTAGTGAACGAACATCAACGACCCAAACCACTGCACTCCGTTCAGGTTGTGTGCCAAACATCATAAGAGTATAACTCTTGAAAAAAAAAAAAAAAAAAAAAAAAAAAGAATAATCGGCCCCATCAATATGAGAAAGTATTCAAGGAAAATGGTGACTTTTTGGATGGCTGACTTCAATGGCACTGATCTTTATTGAGCGCAGATAAAACGCCAATGGAGCTTTAATAAGCAGTAGTAGCGACAGTGAATGAATTAGATTGACTGTCATGGTAAAATCCACTCCATTATGCTCCACAACTATAGTACCTAATCTCATTACGCGGAAATTAAATCTGAAATAGCAGCGCATAGGTACATAAGCTTGAAATCACAAGATGTTCTCGGTCGTTTGAATAGAAACGCATTACACCTAGCCTGGCACTTTTTTTTTTAATGCATTTCAGAACAGATGCCGAACACTATACATAGATCTATAATTGCCTAACAAGAAATCGTAGGCGTTTTCAAATGCATTTATTTTTAGAATACAGCTTTTTCCCTTTTTTCTATTTTAAGAAAGCCTCAATAAGGAATTAGTCGGATTGTAAGGTGAATGCCCAAATTTTGCAATCCATAAATGTCCTTCAACTCGACAAAAGCAATTATCCTGGCATCCAAATTTCTACCTAACAAAATGACATCACTTCAATATCATTTCGTATTTCATTCGTATCTTGTATTCGTGCTAAAACCAAATAAAGATGTGAACTTTTCCTTTCAGTTTCAACGTCGAAAACGGGGAACGAGAGTGTCATCACCAGAAACAACGCACCTCCATGAAGAGAGCGAAATAAAAATGGAAGGAAGAACCAAAAAGACTCGCCCATCGAAATAACCAGAGAATTCCCAAGGAAGAGGAGACTCGCAAAACATCTGTGTGCTAAGTGATAAATTCAACTAATTGCATTCGGTCAGCACACTTTGAGATACCGCGAATCGAAAACAAACAACAAAACAAGAAACTGCCCATTACGTTTGAAATCTGACGGTTTTTTTGGGGCTTATTTTTGGCAAACAATTCTCAGTTCCTGGTAGTTTCGTGATTCCGGGAAAACAAATAATGAAATCAACTAGTCTGGCATGTGAGTGTTAGTTGTATCTTTGAGTTTCATTGGCCGGATGCCAATCGAAAGAGAAATTTTAAACAAAAATTCTATACGCACTAGTGGTGATTTTGGTTTTCTGTCCTCGAAAACAGATATTTTTTTGCAATTGTTTTTGATAATTTATTTCCTTTTTGTCGACTTTTCTGACGGAGGATGGAGAACCGGTTGCATGTGGTTCACCCTCAAGATTTGAATGGAGAACCACATCACTTGGAACGCTTTTTCTATTTCGAATTTGTTGATTTTCTGCTTGCTTATTGGCGTCTGAATTATGAATAATGATGTACCTATCCATCTGTGACGTCTGATTGTGCTGAGTGGTGGCGTTGATTAATTCTTTATACTCTTACGGTCTATTTGGGGTTATGCTAATTTGGGTTAGATGGGAGGAAAGCAAAATTAAACATCTGCGCGGATAGACATTCGTTGACCTCCCATTTGAAGTGGGCTATTTGTGGGAAATGAGGGGAAGCAGCCGGTTGCTATGTGATGACAGCATTTTGGTTGATTCCAAAGTTTTGCAGCTTTGGAGAAGAAATTTAGCCCAATAATACTATTACGTTTTGATTTAATTTTTAAGTTTATTTTAATACAAGAACACAATGTTTTTAATCAAATAATTTATTTATTTATTTATTTACTTAATAAACGTCTATAACAGACTATGAAATTCTACTATTCTTCTTCTTTGGTGGCGTTACAGCCCATGAAGGAACAGAGCCGAGCTTCTCTCAATCACCCATGTTGTGTGTGATTTATTTTTCACACAGGAAAAAGGGACCTACAGTTTAATGCCGATTCCGAACGGTGTGAGTCGAGAAGCTTTTTCATGGCAAGTATACTACGGGGGGTTTTGCCAGTACCCCGCCAAGGAGGGACGCCGCGAAATAAACATTCGATGGCGTTGGTGTTATCGGGACCCGAACTCGCTCATCGTGCTTCAGAGTCCAACACACTAACCACTGCGCCCTCTATTACACTACTATTACAATTATTAATTAAAACTTAAGATAGATATAATACAGGATCTAAATTCTTCTCTAGATACATTTGCTAAGAAATCAACATTCGTGCAGATCAAGTTAGCATCTCGGATGCAACGCGTAATTTGTGCTATGGGGATATTAAAAAAAAATATTAACGCGCAAGCGAGTGTATCTTGTTGGTATACGTAATGAGAATAGAGATAAGATCTTCGGACACTTTATGTGATAAGATAGGACATCTCTTACAAACATTAAAGAAAAATACCTTCGACCACACCTGGTTCGATATGATGGCATATCGATAACCCATCCTAACTTGTATATAACAACGCGGGTGAAATTTTTTGGATACGCTCAAGGCGATCAGATGTATTCTTATAATAAGGGTTCCAAACTAAGCTGCAGTACTGGAGCAAGGACCTCACCAGTGACACGTACAACATTTTTAACGAGTAGGGATCTGACAGTTTCTTGCTGTTTCTTTTGATGAAACCTAGCATTGAGTTGTCCTTGCTTACTATATAATCAACATGCGGCAGAAATGAAAGCTAACGCCAAGGTCCTTACGCAAAGGTAAAACGGAACCCTATTACTAAGACTTCGCTGTCCGTCCGTCCGTCTGTCACCAGGCTGTATCCCATGAACCGTGATAGACAGTTGAAATTGACAGATGATGACAGATGATGTATTTCTGTTGCCGCTACCACGACAAATACTAAAAACAGAAACAAAATGAATATTTAAGGGGGGGCCCCATAAACAGACATGATTTACATCCAAAAAATCCCCTTGGTCACTTACTGAACTAAGGTTAGTCGACAATATCCCACAACCAGTAGCAAACTTCCCAGTTTTGATCTCTTTTGTGTCTTTGATGAATTAATCCTAGCTGCAAACCTTTTTCCCATATTTCCCAATATTGTTATTTACCTTTTCACATCCTTGCTGTCAAGTAGGATAATTGATTTGAATTAAATGGACACTTTGATGATCAACTATATCTCATCATGAAGATTTTTGATTATCAAAGTAATATGCCTATAACCTGCCTGCAACCAAGATCTGTCATCATACAAAAAATGTGATTTAATGTGATGACTGATGAGGTAACATACATAGTCTCTTTCATATTTATATACATGTATGTATACAGATGGTACGGAACCCTTTGTGGGCGGGTCCGACTTGCACTTGGCCGGTTTTTTTTTTTTTTTTTTTTTTTGAAACTCTTTCAAGAGGTATTTTATCAATGCAGTAGTTGAATTCTATCGTTGTTTTTTTTTCTACTGCAAGAAAGAACTTGACACTTAGAAACATTTAGATGTAAATAGTTAGCTTCGCACCAATGCGCAATACTATTCAAATCCTGCTGGAGGAGCTGACATTCTCTTTCCGAAGTAATCCTACGAAAAAGTTTCAGATCATCGGCATAGAAAAGGCATAAATAACAGGAAGAGCAGTGGCCCAAGATAGCTTCCTTGTGGCACGCCAGATGGTACCGAGGTGCTATGAGAAAAGCAATTGTTAATTTTAACTGTTTGAGTTTGACTTGTAAGATACTGAAATGAAATCCAAAACACGATAACTTATATAGAAGTACCTTGTGACTGACTCTATCAAAGGCTTTGGCAAAGTCAGTAAATATTATATCAGTTTGAAGGGTATCTTCAAGACCGTTGATAATATAATTTGTTGCTAAACACAAATTAGTTGTAGTCGATTTTCCCGACACAAAACCATGCTGGAAGTCCGAAATATGTTCCTTAATAGCAAAGAAGACATTGTCATAAATGATTCTTTCACAAAGTTTGGGAATTGCTGATATTTTACAAATCGGCCCGTAGTTAGTAAAATTTTGTTTAAAACCAGATTTAAATATTGGAGGGAACGATTATAGATATATGCTAGAGGTTTAGCAAGGGCTATTGCGCAGGACTTTAAAAGAATTGGTGGAAAGCCAACAGGTCCTTGTCTTTTAGTCACATCCAATTTCGCCAGTGCATCTCTAACTTCGGATATACTAATTGTAACCGATCCAATATCGCAATGGTTAGAACCGTGCGGTAAGCTAATTGAGAGAATGGAGTCTATTGAGTAAACGGTTTTAGAATAGGATGCAAATAAATTACAGATTGACGAAAGATCACTTGCAACAGTACCAGAGTAGACCATTCAGCTTGGAAGATCCATTGAATTGCGTTTGGAATTAATAAAGTTCCAAAAGATACTGCTAATCCTTTTTAAATTAGATTCAACCGTCAGTATGTAGTTGCGATAAAGAAAATTACTAAGTCATGTAAAGTCACGGTGTCTAATAAAATAGTTTTCCCGATAGATTAAATTATTTCTGTTGTACGAATAAAGCTTGAAAGCCTTGTTTTTGCTATTTTTAGGGTTTCCGCCTGTCCGTCGCTCACAGTCAATTATCTCCGAATCTACTGGACCGATTAAGTTAAAATTTGGTACACATATCAATTTCTGTGACCCAAAGGCAGAAGTGTGACGTGAATAGATGAAATCTGTAAATGGGAGGTCATTTTTGGGGGGAAGGTGGAAAATAAAAATAAAAATTTGAAAACTGCATCGTGTGATATATCAAATGGAAGGTCTTATTGATACGATCTTAACGAAAATTGACCATTGGTAATTGTGCTACCACTTCTGCAGACTGTATAACGGCGATGATAGTCAAAATGCCGCCGTCAGGCAGAGCGAACCACTCACAATGGACGAAGACGAAGGAGAATCCCGTCCACCCGACCTAGACGATGTTAAGATAGCGATATCGAAACTTAAGTCTTATAAAGCTGGTGGAGCAGACGGACTCCCCGCGGAGCTGTTTAAAGCAGCTGGCGATGAGCTGGTTAGGAACATGCACCAACTCATTTGCAAGATATGGTCGGAAGAGCGCATGCCCGATGAATGGAATCTCAGTATCGTTTGCCCGGTCCATAAGAAAGGAGACCCCTATGACTGCGCCAATTACAGAGGGATAAGCCTCCTGAACATCGCGTACAGGATCCTCTCTGCCGTACTGTGTAAGTACCTGAAACCGTTCGTGGACAATCTGATAGGTTCCTACCAGTGTTTTTTCAGGCCAGGAAAATCCACGATAGACCAAATATTTACACTACGGCGATCCTGGAGAAGAACCATGAATTCCAGGTTGACACGCACCATCTTTTCGTTGACTTTAAAACCGCGTATGACAGTGTTTATAGAGACGAGCTATACAAAGCCATGTCATGTTTTAACATTCCTACCAAACTCGTCAGACTATTCAGGATGACTATGGAGAACTCTCGCTGCTCCATTATGGTCGGAGGTGAACTAACCGACCCCTTTGATGTTAAAAATGGTTTTAGACAGGGTGACGCACTGTCATGTGATTTCTTCAACATCATTCTTGAAAAGATCGTGCGGGACTCTGTGGCCAATACAAGAGGTACGATCTACTTCAAGTCCACACAATTGCTTGCCTACGCAGATGACATTGACGTTATTGGACGAACAAAGCGAGACGTCAATGAGGCGTTCACAAGCATTGAAGCAGAAGCGGCGAAAGTGGGTCTCAGGTTAAATAGGGACAAGACCAAATATATGCTGTCATCCAAGAAAGACGCACAACACCGACGTCTTGGTCAGAACGTCACCTTCGGCAGCTATATTTTTGAAGTAGTCAAGGACTTCGTCTACCTTGGCTCGGTAGTGACAAGCAGCAACGACACCAGCGCTGAGATAAAACGCATAATAACTCCTGCCAATCGCTGCTTCTTCGGGCTCAAGAGGCAATTGAGTAGTAGAGCCCTCTCTCGAAAAACCAAGGTTTCCCTCTACAAAACCTTAATCATCCCGGTCCTCCTCTACGGCGCTGAGGCTTGGACGTTATCAAAAGCGGAAAAAGAGGCTCTTGAACGTTTCGAGAGGAAAATTTTGCGTGCAATCTTTGGTCCCGTTTGTGTAAACGGAGAATGGAGGAGGAGATTCAACCAAGAACTGTACGGGCTGTACAGCGACATCGGCCTGGTTAGACGTCTTCGGATCCAACGTCTAAGATGGTTAGGCCATGTAGAGCGAATGGAAATCAACGCTCCGACCCGAAGAGTCTTCGACTCCAACCCAAAAAGCCTTTTGTTGAACCAAATGGGATTCGAGTTCTTCTTTAAAAGCATTTTGGGAACATATCGCTCTATGGCCTTTTGTAGGATTTCTGATAGATGCCTGTAAGCATTGTCCAGTTCAGGACAATCAATAATATCATTCCAAGTACACGATAAAAAATAAGCAAGCATTGCATCAAAGCTAGCTTTTTTAAAATTAGAAACAGAAGTTTGATCATTTGCTTTTATATAATGGATTAAATGTACGTTGATCTCGAGGGCCATATGGTGGATAGAGTTTTCTACTACCGGAAAGTTAGACAAATGAATGCTAACATCGATTTCTTTATCAACAAATACTGAGTCAAGTATTCTATTAAAGCTATTTAGAAATAAATTAACTTGTATGAGATGGTACTGACTGAAATAATCAACAACTAAAGATTCGATTTCTGATGTAATATTAAAAGGAATAGTTGGGTTATCATCACCTTCTACAGTCCACTTTATGTTTCCTAGATTAAAATCTCCACTGAAAATGATATGTTGATTATCTTTAAGATTGTCCAAGAGATCATTTCAGACTACATACATATGTATGTATGTGCATATGAATATATGTACACACAGCTGTGAATAAGGGGGAGAGGGAGCGAGCAAACAGAGCAAAGAAGTTTATCGCGTTTAACATGGCAAACGCCAGCTTCGATCTCTGTCCCTGCTCAATCCACGTTGACAAACAGCCTCCACGTGACTTCCCCCGGATAACTGCCCTGGCCTCTTCGAATTTTACAAAAACCGGACGACTGAATTTCTACACGCTTTAACTTACTTACTTACTTAGGTGGCGCTACAGTCTCTGGGGAACCTGGGCCTCAACCATCAAGCGTCTCCAGCGCCGCATGCCCAGTTGGTTAAGGTACCTGCGTGCGCCACCGTAGATGCAGCCGTCTTCGGCCGCGTCTTCCTTCCGGGGTGGATTCGAAGACTCTCCGGATCGGAGCTGTATTTTACATGCGCTCTACATGGCCTAGCCACCTTAGACGCTGCATCCGTACCGTAGACGTCGTACTAGGCCGATGTCGCTGTACAACCCGTACAGTTCTTCGTTATATCTTCTCCTCAATACACCGTTTGAACAAACGGGACCGTGAATAGTGCGCAGAATTTTCCTCTCGAAACGACCAGGGGCATCTTCGTCCGCTTTTGTTAAGGTCCAAGCCTCTGCGCCGTAAAGGTGTACTGAAATGATCAAGGCCCTCCGAGAGAGGGCTCTACTTCTCAATTGCCCAAAGAAACAGCGGTTGGCAAGAGTGATTCTGCGTTTTATCTCAGCGCTGGTGTTGTTGTCGCCGGTCATCAGTGAGCCAAGGTAGACGAATTCCTTGACAACTTCAAAGTTATATCCGCCGATGGGGACGTTCTGGCCAATACGTCGGTATTGTCCGTCTCTTTTAGATGAAAGCATATATGTATTTGGTTTTACCCTCCTTAACCTTGAGACCCATCTTAGCCGCTTACAATGCTTACAAAGGCCTCATGGACGTCTCGCTGTGTCCGTCCAATCACGTCAATGTCGTCGACGTACGTCAATTGTGTAGACTTGAAATAAATCGTACCTCTTGTGTTGGCCAGTGACTCTTGCACGATCTTTTCAAGCACGATGTTGAAAAAGTTGCATGACAGCGCGTCACCTTGCCTAAATCCTTTTTTAACGGACGCCCTTACAAACCATTAAAACTAACTGTTTGGTGCCCATATTTCTTTAAGGACGATGCCGGCCAGAATGTTACCGTCAATGGAGAGCGTTATAGAAACATGATTTCTGACTCCTTCGTTCCTCAGTTGAATGACATTGCCGTGACAAAGCTTTGGTTTAACAAGATGACGCAACCTGCCACACGCCACCATCAATTTATTGCGGGAAAAATTTGCCAAGCGCATAATCTCGCGTAATGGACCTGTGAACTGGCTTCCACGATCCTGTGATCTCACACCTTTATGAAGGTAGGTAGGTTCGTAGCCTCCCCAGAATGGAAAGAATACACTTAGGCCAGAGAGACACGTTGTGTTGCTACGAGGGGGTTTATCCCCCTATTCGTGGAATCACTTAGTGCTTCTTAAAAAATGAAAAGGGTATTTCATCCTTACTTGCTGAATATCGCAGATTGCGCAGAAAGCCGGACAGGCGCAGAATAGGTGATGAATGGATTCGACCTACTCTTCTTCTAGGCAGCTTCTGCAGTAATCATTCGGGACTCTGTAATAGGGTTCTGTAATCGCGTACAGAACAGGCCCAACGAACGATGCCTTTGTAACTCTTTTTCAGCGTGACTTTGACAGAATTCAGCAGTTTTGGAATATACATACATAGATACTGCCTTGGACGAACTCAAGCAGCTTCTTCTCTGTTAAGATGGCTGTTGCAAGCCGCCAACTTGACAAGAGAAGAGTGAAGGTAATTTGTTACACGGCTTTAGTCAGGCCCATGATCGCGTATGGATGTCCCGTTTGGTTCAATGTGAGTGCACGCATGATCATGGCTTTAACATATCACCAGAATTGAAGTACAAGGTGCTATACAACAGAAATTATAAACTCATTAGATGTCACGTTATGATGGTAATGTCCCTACGTCTTTCCAATAGAAATGGCAATGCTAAATCCATTACTATTTCATCGAAGAAAGACTTCCAGCCAAACAATGTTCACAAGTTAATGAGTTTTATTATCAAAATGCGTGCTCTCACTACAATTGGTAGTGTGTTAAGCAACACGCAGCAAGTGTGTCATTCGTCACATTTTAAGATAAAGTGTGTCATTTAACACGTTTGATCTTTAAAATTGAGACACTTATTCGTGTTAAAACTATAGCACGTTCTATTGTGTGTCATGAATAAAAGCTCTAATGATACCTTAAGTGTGTTGCAGCGACACACTTATTAATAATTAACTCACTTTTTATTAAATCAATCAAACAAAAGGGATATTCCAAACTACGTATGCATATATGTATTTACATAGTTGCCAAAAATCAATTTACGACCCGGGCCCATGGCGTAATGGTTAACACACTGAACTCTCAACCCAAAGGCCCGAATTCAAATATCCATGTCCGCAGCCACCAAAAACAAAAACCCTTAACGTCTCCTTTCCCATTCTACATTGGTCCTTCGAACCGAAAGGCATGATCATCATGATGTTACTTCACAACAAAAAGGAACAATCATTCAATCAAACAAAGAACAATGTTTCGGGCTTGATGAGGCTCTAAGCGACAAATGCTCGCAGATCGAGGATCAGATGAGTAATTATTTTTCGTTTGCCAAAGGAACATTGAGATTTTAACACGGGATCACCGGGTTAGGAGTCCAGTGTTTTAACCATTACACCAAGGGTCTGGGTCGCAATTTGCTCTCGGGCAAGGTTGCGCATAGTTGGGAATTTCCCTTTTGTCTGTACAGTATAGAGGGCGCAGTGGTTTGTGTGGGCGATTCTGCCGCGCGATGAGCAAGTTCGGATCCCGATAACACGAACGCCCTCGATTGTTTATCGAGGCTTGAGTCGAGAAGCTTTTTCTTGGCAAGTATACTACGGGGGGTTTTGCCACACATCATTTGCAGTGATGTATCGTATCGTCTATCGTGCAGATACGATAAAACAATGAAAGGCAGGACACATTCTTACGATGTTCCAGCGAGTGTAGTGTTTTGGTAATGCTGGGGTCACCTATCAGTTTTACCGCGCGTTTTTGTATTCTATCTATTAGGTGCAAAGTGGTCTTAGATGCGCCAGACCAGACATGAGCGTTGAACTCCAACTTAGGACGAATGTACGCCTTATAAATTGTAGCCAGATCGGTGGGTGTGAAGAATTTCTTGCATCTGTATAGGAAACCTAGGCATTTCGCGGCATTCTTGGCGACACTAAATATGTGATCATTCCAACAAAGGCTGTCACTAATGCACATACCCAGGATAGAAAGCTTTTCGGTTTCCGAGATACAAGTGTCATTCATGGATAATGGCATTGGGTCAGTGTTACGCTTTAGCGACAGATTTCCACTCTATTGTTTTCACCCCATTGGATGATGCTGTCGATATCGGAATTTAATGAGCTTAACATACGCTGCCGCTCACTATTTACAGCCGAAGTGCAGGGTCGTAAAGAAGTGAACGAATATGAAAAGCTGAGGGTACTGTCGTCAGCGAAGGAGTGGATTGGATTAGAAGTAACAGACAAGAGATCATTTATGAAAATGAGAAAGAGTGTCGGAGACAAAACGGAGCCCTGGGGAACACCAGCAACTTGAATTGAACGATTCGAAAGGTAGTTTCTAATCCATAGAAGAAGAGAGTCGTCGAAACTACTTTGCTCTCACCCGCCTGGTGGAGCGAATGATTTCACTTCTCGGTGAGATATACCACGAAATCACCAGTGGATCTGTTGCTGCGGAAACCATACTGCAGGTCATTGAGGAGTTTCTGCGACTCGAGATATTTCATTAGCTGACGGTTAATCAGCGTTTCCATGACCTTGGAAAGAAGGGACGTTAGTGCAATGGGTCGGTAGTTGGAGAGAGAAGAAGATTCGCCTTTTTTGGGAATGGGCTGGACAAATGCTGTTTTCCACCTACTCGGGTAGAGTCCAGAAGAGTAGGAAAAGTGCAAAAGCTTAGGCAGTGGTTTTGCCCGCGTAGAAGAACACCTCTTCAGAATTATTGGGGAAATACCATCTGGACCAGCGGATTTATGTATGTCAAGTTCTATAAGAACCCTTGCAACTGCACGAGTTCGGAAGTGAATTTGTCCCATGGTGGAATTAACTTACTCCAGAACAGGCGGTGACAAGGATGATTTGGGAAGCTGCGAGTTCGCTGCGAAGTGGGCAGCAAGCAGATTAGCCTTGTCTAAGGGTTTGACAGCTGGAATGAATGAGCGTTGGAATAGACGACGATACTGAGTTTTTGATGTTTTTAACGAAAGACCAAAAACTTCTGCTACCCTTAGGACATTGTAGGATTTTACGCCTCAGTTCTTGGTCATGTAAAAAGTTGGCTCGTCGAATGTGGGAGTTACAGTCATTTCTGGCTTGTATATATCTTTTTCGGTTTTCCTGAGTGGTGTTTGCCTTATAATTCCGAAAACTTATCTCTCTCAACCTGATAACCTCTTCGCAGCTTCAGTCAAACCACGCATTATCCACCGGCTTTAGACTTTTTACCCTATACGGGATAAAATTGCTTATGCCAGTGTTGATAATGTTAGTAATCATATCAGCCGCGGCGTCCACGTCGTTGTCGAGGAAACACAACGACCAGTTAAAGCTCCGAAAGAAGTTGTTAAGGCCGCACCAATTAGCATTCTTATATTCCCATATTATTCTTTTAGGAGCTTTTTCTTTAACTGAGTGGAGTGAGTATGGGAATTTAGCTTATATGACACAGTGGTCAGAGGAGCCTAGAGGAGATAATACATTTAAAGTGTATTTATCAGGTTGAGAGGTAAGAAACAAGTCCAAGGTGTTGGCGGTATGACTGGCAACATCCGGAATACGAGATGGCTCATTCACAAGCTGGGTTAATTGATTTAACTCAGTGAAAATTTCGACATACCTTCCTTCGGGTGATGTCTGTCCAGAACGTCGAAGCCATTGAGAATTGTGAACATTGAAATCGCCCGCTATAGCGATTTCAGTGCGGGGAAACAGGGAAACAATTCTTTGAATGGAGTCGGACAGTGCATCAAACGAGTCGAACGTGACGTCTCTGTCCAGGTTTGGGCTTCTGTAAAGAAAACAGTAGTGAATTGTGTGCTTACGAAGAGTGAATTTGAGCCAGAAGAGATTAATTTCCGAGGTGGATGTTTGGCTATACTGCGGAAGCAGCTGGTAAGCGATATCACTACGGACATAGATGGCGAGACCGCGGTGAGAAACGAATAATGGCACTAAGCTTTATCCAGGAAGATTAAGTTCCGAGGGATTGGACTTTTCATCAACCTGTGTTTCACAAAGTGGAATTGGTTAACATGACTATGTTGAAGACCTTGATCTAAAACATTATAAAATGCAGCTGGTATAAGAACTGAAGCCGAATGACCTGTTACAGCGTCGCAATTTCGGTTTTGTGGGACATAGAAAATCTGTCATACATATGAGCACCTCAAGAAATGCAAGAGCTGTTAGTACGGTTTATGGTTCGGTGCAATCCTTGGTCTGTATTTTTTGAAATGTCACCATGGGAACAACGTTTTAAACACACAAAAAATGATGACAATCTAAACGTCGAAATTCATATTACGCAACATGCCTATCTCTCAGACCTACGTGTAATAATTACCATTTGACAGGTAGCTTATCATACTTTTGGGCATGAGATAGATGCTTATAGAGAGACAATCAAGGCCTATGTTTCCTGACTAAAGCTAGAAACCTTAGTGAGTATTCTTATTGCAGCAAAGTATTAAGACTGGAGTTCAAAATCGGAAAATCAGTCCGTTTTACAGTAAAGAGCTCGTTTACACAGCTCGTTGAAGAAGACATTGTTTTTTAAATTATCAATTAGTTACATGCACATGGACAGCAGAAGCCCTCAAAAGATAGCGAACAAACAATGAACCAGATACAATTTGGCTTGCAAAATTTGAAAAATATTGACTAAAACGAACTCGATTCCTGAAAAAAATTGCGGATTCATGTAAGCTGATGCGACAGGTTTTGAAACGAGATTCCTTCTATAAATATACATATTTCCCAAACAGGCGATTATTGACCGATGTTGTTTTTTGGAAAACTGGTTTATCAAAAAACCAATCTCATGTTCCATCAATTAAAAGCTCTCCACCAAAACAAGGAGAAAGACAGTACAAACAAAAATACAAACTTACATCTTCTTCCGAGGCCGCCATAGTATGGTCGTCCTTCACTGATGTCGGGGATACCGGTCGCTTAATCCACACCTCGTCCAAGTGATTTATAAAACCGCCCGTTGTGTGAATCGATGTCGTCGAAGCCGTATCACAATTATCCAACGAACTATTGCTGATTGCTGGCGAACGAATCTCCACCAATGATGTATCGAAGAATTTCTTATCCATGTGTGGTATCCTGCCCGAGTTACGATTCGTAAATAGATTCTGCACGGAAAAATATCCGCCCGAGCTACAGGGGAAGCTAATAGTGTGCGCGTTCGCTCGCGCATCAATGTTCCTTAATCTCTCGGCTTCGGGCCGAAGTTTAGGGATATCCGGCGTTTCTAGAGCTTTGGTAACTATGAATTTGCCCCTGTAGATAGTCTTCTCAGGGCTGGGAGTTTTGAGAATGGGTTCATCGTTTTTCGGAGGATCAGCGATTACTTCGGCTGGTTTTTCAGGTTCCTCCTCCTTTGGAGAGAGTAGTTGAGCCATAACATCAGGCGGTAATATCGCTGGTGGCGGCGGTGGTGGTGGTAGAGGGGTTGGGGTCGGCGAACGCCTATCCATTACCTGACTAATGGCTTGGATGTTGCTCGTATTGATTATATCAATCTTCTGCATAAACTGCTGCCGCAGACGTTCCAAATCGCGAAATTTCTCTTCATCACTCGGGTCTTTATGTGGCGGTGGAGGTGGTGGTGGAGGTGTCGGTACCGCACATTTCTCCAATTTAAATTCTCCGTTGGGTTGTGGCGAAAGCTTATCACCGTCCTCTTCATCTTCTTCCTTACATTGTGACAGGCGGCGTCTTTCTGTGAATGGCAAAAGGAACGGCCGTCCTGGAAAGAGATCATTACCATCTTTTGGAATAAAGTTCGGAGACAGATTGATCGCCGAAATTAGATCATCCGACTGATCTTGTTCGTCACTATCACTACTACTCTCATATTCGGTCAAATTCCGGATGATTGGAAGGAAGACCGGACGACTACAGGAACTTTCACACGTTGATGGTTCTTCATTGCCACTTTCTGAATCCGACTCGTAGCCGTCTTGCTCAAGATCGGCCATTGACTCTTCGAACACCTTTTCGAAGACATCGTCTGCAAAAACAGGTGCGGTTATAGTCCCTGCTTCTGCCTGCAGTTGCTTGGTCATATCCGCGCAGGCGCCAATCCTTTGCATCTCAGACGACGATGATGACGATGCGGTAAGGTTCTCATTCTTAGCAGAATCAATCATTTCACAATTTGTTGCCATTTGGCCACGATCGTTTATATGATATCGCAAAGGTGCTGTTTGAAATGATTGTGGAGCAAAAGCACTGTGGTTTGAGATACGTTTTTAATTTGTGGAAAACTATCAAATCTTAAACTATTTGTACTCGATATGATCACATTTGAGTTTTAAGCTAAAGGGAGAATTTGATTTTTGGATCACTTCTTTTCAGTTCGTTTTTTTTTTTCGAAACACTTTACTTTGCACGAAAATATTTTCTTTTGAACGACATTGATGGTGTTTTAGGCTTCGTTGCTAGAGTTTAACACATTTTTTGAGTTAAGGCACAGTTAGTTGGTTTATTTCTCTAAATAGGATTTTGGAAAACCTGAAAATTGAAATGAAAAAGATTAGTATGAGGTATGTTAATGAGGCAATTTGACTGGTTTCCGATTGTTGACCTTTTAATTGAGCAATGTTTAAAGAATATACTTCAACGATTTGGAGGTTTCGAATTCACACAAGAGCTTTGTTGTCTTTTTTTTTTTTTTTTATCCACAAGAATTGGCTACGACGGTTTTGGTATGAAACAAGAAGAGGAGCTCCACTATAAGGACAAAAATAATAGGAATAAGGATTGTAACAAAATACTTAATTGTACAGTACAGCGTGGCGCAGTGGTTAGTGTGTTGGACTCTGACGCACGATGAGCGAGTTCGGATCCCGATAACACCGACGCCATCGAATGTTTATTTCGCGGCGTTCCTCTTCGGCGGGGTACTGGCAAAACCCCCCGTAGTATACTTGCCGTGAAAAAGCTTCTCGATTCACGCCGTCTGAAATCGGCATTAAACTGTAGGTCCCTTCCATCTATGTGAAAAATAAATCACACACAACATGGGTGATTGAGAGAAGCTTAGCTCTGGTCCTTCATGGGCTGTAGCGCCATCAAAGAAGAAGATACCAGTACCTTGCAGATCCATTTTTCTTTAAATCACAGCGTGTGGACATGTTACTTGGAGTTGAAATCTTTTTGACTCATTGTCTTCTTCTTCTTAACGGGCGCTACAGTTTGGGGTGAACCTGGGCCTCAACCAACATGTCCTTCCAACTAGCACGGTCTCTTGGTAGCCTTTTCCATTGCCACATACCCAGTTGGCTGAGGTCCCTTTCCACCCGTATGCGCCATCTTAAGTGCGGCCGTCATCGGTTTCTTCGTCTCCCGGGGTTGGATTCAAAGACTGTCCGGGATGGAGCTGTGGTGTCCATTCTCTCTATATGGCCTAGCCATCTTAGGTGTTGGTCCGTAGACGCCTGACTAGACTCATGTCACTGTGCAGCCCGTAAAATTCGTGGTTCAATATTTTCCTCCATCCTCTGTCTGCATTTATAGGTCCAAAAATGACACGCAACATCTTTCTCTCGAACCGACCAAGAGCCTCCTCATCCGTTTATGATACTGTCTATGCTTCTGCGTCGCACAGCAGGACCGGAATGATAAGGGTCCTATATAAAGTCAACTTTGTCGTTCGGCACTATTATTAACAGCGATTGGCAAGATTGATTCTGCGTTTGATTTCGGAATTGACGCCGTTGTTCCAGGTCACTGCGGAGCCAAGGTAGACGAAGTCCTTAACTACCTCGAACCTATATCTGCCAACAGAAACGTTCTGGCCAAGACGTCGGTGGTGAGCGTCCTTTTTTCATGAGAGAATATATTTACTTTTGCCCTCGTTTACTGCCAAACCAATTTTCGCCGCCTTCGCCTCAATACTCGTAAACGCCTCATTGACATCTCGCTGTATTCTGCCGATTATGTCAATGTCATCCGCATATACGGAAGTTATGAGGATTTGAAATATACAGTGTCTCTCGTGTTAGCCAGTGATTTAATTTCTAAAACGATGCTGAAGAAATTACACGACAGTATTCTCCAAAGACATCCTGCATACATAGTCTGACGAGTTTAACAGGGATATCAAAGGTTAACATGGCGTTGTATGGCTCGTCTCTAATTACGCGGCTTTGAAGTCGACAAATTTGGTGGCGTTACAGCCCATGAAGGACCAGAGCCAAGCTTCTCTCAATCACCCATGTCGTGTGTGATTTATTTTTCACACAGGTGAAGTTTACTGCGATTCAGAACGACGTGTGTCGAGAAGCTTTTTGAAGGCAAGTATACTACGGCATACTGCAGCTTTCATGTGGAACAGTTCGACAATTAAAACGTGGACCAATAGTTCATAACAAGGACCACAACCCAAGTAAACGACTTGCCCCGGCGCCCATCCTAAACAACAATAACACATCAATGATGCGGTTAAACTGTCTTCCGTAATGAAGCAGTTCATTGATATCATTAGGCACTCAGAGTATCTTGTCAAATTATGATTGCATGAATGTCTTTTTTAATATATTGAAAGTGGTTCGGATTCATGCAATCTAATGTCAACGCACAACAATCACACCCCATTCATGATCAGTTCATTGTGTCAATAAAACGAGAAGCAATAAAAATTCATCAACAAATAAATTTTGTCCAAAATAAACACTTTGCTTATGACAAACAAAAAAAAAAACCATCAACTGATGACATAAACATTCGCGTTGTTAGTCAGTTTCCATGCGATTTGTCATCGTTGTTTTAATTCCCACTGAAAATCTATAAACACTATGATCTCCGTATCTATTACCATATCATTGTTGCCGAACGTATCCGAAGAAGAAAAAACAGGAAGAGAGTTGGAAAATCTCTGATTTGTTTCGACATAATGTATAGCTAACATGCGCCCATGGACAAGGGTCATTGCTCTTATTCGACACAATCACTGCCTTGTTGACTTAGGTCTTTTTGTTTTTACCTTATTTGCTTGTTCAAAAATTGCAACCCATTGGAGGAGTAGAATTTCAGAGATGCCGTGGTATGAGGAAAAAATATTTGCTTCCGTTTATGACGACACTGTGTGTGCCTTGGGAGAGGGTGTCAAGTTTCTGAAGCTACATATTTGTACTGACTCATTTTTAGCTTTAGATCAAGGGTGTCATTTTTGATGACATGCTTGAGTAATATGACTCTCGAATGACAATTGCTCATTCAATATGAATGACGATTTATTCATTTGGAGAATTCCCATAAAGATAGATCAAATTCCAAGCAGCAAACATCGATGCAATTCGTTGGACTACTGCTGAATTCAGGGGCATATCGGCACTGTGATCAATTGGCAAAATTGTTGCCTTTGGAATGCAGATGCATATTCGGACTATTCTTGTCCAAAAATCCAACTGTGGCTTGTGATTATTATTATATTTTTTAGTACCTAGATTGTATGATCCATTTCTTAAGGACTAAGATCGCAGAGGATTCCGTCCCCCTGACCACGACGAAGTTAAGATCGCCATATAACTAGGAACTTCAAAGTTGTCTTTTCTTCCAGGGAGGAATAGGCTAAAGCAAAAGACATACCAAAGGAATCGATTTCCCTCTATACCGAGTCTTCTCCATGGAACTTAACCTCAACCTATCATTCAGACTCCCAAATCACTGCAGTGTGTATCAAGGAGAAATAACAGCGATAACGGAGGTCCTTGCATGGCTCAGGATCAATTTAATTGTATCTTCTTCTTTAGTGGCGTTACAGCCCATGAAGGACCAGAGCCAAGCTTCTCTTCAATCACCCATGTTGTGTGTGATTTTATTTTTCACACAGGTGAAAGGGACCTACAGTTTAATGCCGATTCCAAACGGCTTGAGTCGAAAAGCTTTTTCCAGGCAAGTTTACTATGGGGGGTTTTGCTAGTACCCCGACGAGGAGGGACGCCGCGAAAGAAAAATTCGATTGCGTTGGTGTTATCGGGATCCGAACTCGCTCATCGTGCGTCAGAGTCCAACACACTAACTACTGAGCCACGGCGCCCTCTCAATTTAATATCCGCTAAGGATATTATTATTTGCACGGACAGCTAATCTGCGATAACATCCCTGGCTGCGGTAACCCACAAATCAAAGACGAACCAGGGACCTAGTGGCAACCAAAAGGGCAACCTTAAGCACTCTAGTGGGTGTCATTACAGGTCACTGCATCAGCCCAGACTAGGGCTACCCTCCAATGACTTTTGCCGTGGCTGCATGGAGGAAGAGGAATCAATACATCACCTTCTCTGCTCATGCCCCTTTTTTGCAAATCGCAGGAGGATCTACCTCGGCGCGCCCTTCTATGAAAATCTAAGTGAGCTAGCAGACCTAAAAATAGCTAAACTCCATCGCTTCATCAGAAGCCCCGGTTGGTTCTCAGGTAGCGGATCAGGGTAATATGATCCATGTGGTATCACAATGGACCGACTTTGGCCTACGTGTGGCTTATGCCAACCACTTTTACCTAACCTAACCTAACCTTCGAGCAAGGCAGTGAAGTAGATGTTGTTACTACCGGTTTCAGCTGAGCTTTTGATAAGTTAAATCTTCCATTGATCTATATTAAGCTCGAGGCTTTAAGGCTTTAGGCTTCCCGCCCTTAATTATCAGATGGCTTAAATCGTATCTCGAGATTCGCCATTACAGAGTACTTTTCAGAAGTTCATTTTCTGACTCCCTCATTCCTTCTTCCGGTGTCCCACAAGGTAGCCATCTCAGTCCTCTAATTTTTGTCGTATCATGAAAACTTCAGCTTGTCCATTTATACTGGTGATATGAAAATTAGTAGGACAATATCAAAACAGCTGGAGATGACCCGGTTAGGAGTATGCACCGGCTCATCTGTAAGATATGGTCAGAGGAAAGCATGCCCGAGGAATGGAGTCTCAGCATTGTTGTCCTGATCCTCAAAAAAGGAGACTCCTTTAACTGTGCGAACTACGGAGGAATAAGTCTCCTTAATGTCGCTCAGGCTTCAGGCCAGGGATGTCCACCATCGCCCAATGAATTTCAAGTCGACACCCCCCCCCTACATACATATTTGTCGATTTCAAAGACGCATACGACAGCGCAATTAGAAACGAGCTATACAACGCCATGTCTACCTTTAAGATCCCTGTTAAACTCCTCAGACTTATCATGGGCGGGTGCGAAAATGTGAGCGTATACAGCTCGCGCTTCATTTTATCTCTGGCTGGTGTGGCAGGACTAAGACACTCTTAGTCCTGTTTACAAAGTGGAGAAGGGTGCAGCCCTGCTCCGTCTTTCTAAAGGGCACAAACGTATGACTTTCAGAAGAAGTTAAGTATGTTGATCACTCAACTGGAACTCCAATATTAAAAACAAACTTACAAAAGCGACTAGGGCCTTCTGGGCCTATCGACGCACTTACGGTAAAACCTCGGGACTGAAACCTAAGGTAATCCACTGTCTATATACCGCGATAGTAAGACTTATCATCAGCTATGCTTCAATGGTATGGTGAACCAAATTTGAGCAAAAAACGATAATTGCTAAGCATAAACGCCTTCAGAGAATAGCGTGTCTCGGCATTACAGGCGCTATGCCAACCTTCCCCACGGCAGCCCAAAAAGCACTGATTGGACATACTCCACTGCACCTTGTTATTAAAAACGTTGCATTATGCAGTGCAATCAGAAATCTTCGCTCGGGAACAAGCTTGCCATGTAGACCCATGTGTCACATATACATCTTGCAACATCTTCCTGAACTGGATATGATTACCACGGTCTCGGACGCATTGCCAGACTCTGTGTTGGTTTAAGCTCTTCTCCACCTGTGAGAGCTAACTTAAATTTCACCGTGCTCTCTTATGTCGGCATAAGATTGGATTCAAAGATCTTTCGGTCCACTCTAGGCTCAGTCAGTCCATAACTCAACAATGTCCAGCGGTCTCAGGTATTAAATCCGTGACTAAGCCGACGTCTTTGTACAGATCTTGGTTGTACCCTCTCCGACATTCTCCGTTTTCGCGGATACGACTAAAAATCACACGCAGAATTTTCCTCTCGAATCTTCCAAGGGTCCCACCTTTGACAAGGTATAGTCTTGTGCGCCACTCTAGCAACTCCCTGAGCCCAAAAATGCAAGATTGTCAACAAGAGTAATTCTGCGTTTGATTTGTGCACTCGTGCCGTTGGCGCATGTTACCACGGAGCCAAGGGAAACGAAGTCCTCGACTACCTCGATGTTGTGTCTATCAGCACAAACGGTCGGACCGAGCCACCGCTGGTGATCCAAGTCCTTTTTTTAGGGTTCCGTACCCAAAGGTAAAACGGAACCCTATTACTAAGACTTCGCTGTCCGTCCGTCCGTCTGTCACCAGGCTGTATCTCATGAACCGTGATAGTTAGACAGTTGAAATTTTCACAGATGATATATTTCTGTTGCCGCTACCACGACAAATACTAAAAACAGAACAAAATTAATATTTAAGGGGGGCTCCCATACAACAGACATGATTTTCATCCAAAAAATCCCCTTGGTCACATACTGAAATAAGGTTAGCCGACAATATCCCACAACCAGTAGCAAGCTTCCCAGTTTTGATCTCTTTTGTGTCTTTGATGAATTAATCCTAGCTGCAAACCTTTTCCCCATATTTATTATTATTCACCTTTTCACATCGTTGCTGTCAAGTAAGATAATTGATTTGAATTCAATGGTGATTATCAAAGTAATATGGCGATAACCTGCCTGCAACGAAGATCTATCATCATACAAAAAATGTGATTTAATGTGATGACTGATGAGGTAACATACATACATAGTCTCTTTCATATTTATATATACAGATGGTACGGAACCCTTCGTGCGCGAGTCCGACTCGCACTTGGCCGGTTTTTTTGAAACCGGCATGTCCCCATTCATTTTAGCCGCTGCTGTGTTAATGTTTGGAAATGCTTTCATGACTTCTTGCTCTCTTCTCTTAATAACGTCACTGTCACCCGCATAGGCGAGCAATTGAATTGAATTGAAAGGTATTGTACCTCTTGGCCTCTGCGCGATATTAAATGAATCAACATGAGAACGCGTCGCTATGTCTCAGACTTTTATTGACATGACGGCGCCAGTCGGACCATTACCAACTATTATGGAGCATTGGGAGTTCTCTAACGTCATCCTGCAGAGCCTGACGAGCTTGACAGGAATCTTAAAACTAGACATGGCACAATGTAGGTCGCTGTCGAATGCGCCTTTAAAGTCCGTATCTGCCGTAATGTGAATCTTTGATCGACGGTGGACTTCTCAGACCTGGTATGGAGCGATCAGTTTATTAATGAACGGTTTCAGGTTTTACGACATTCAGAAGACTACCCTCTCTGTAGTTTGCGCATACAAAGGGATCTCAAACACAAACGATACAGGTGAGCTGGTGTATGTCCTGTCCTGTACACCACTCGATATTTTCGGCAAGCAGATTGCCACACAAACGGCCATTAGACTTAAAGCCAACTCGAACTGGAAGAGCTACGTCATTGGCCACTCCTCGATCCTGATTAACAGGTCAACCATGGCAGAAAACCTAGACCTCACAGAACCCACCACAGCCTTGGAAAAAAACTTTACAACCTTCTACCCGGACAGACAAAACTGGACTCGCCAGACTCAACCTCGCAGAAACTGCGTAGACTTTTATACTGACGGGTCTAAAACCAAGGACGGGGTGGGTAGTGGGGTATTCTGCAAACAACTTAAGCTAAACAAAGCTCTAAAACTATCTAATCACTGCAGCGTTTTCCAGGCGGAACTGTTGGCATTAAAAGAGGTTCTGTCCTGGCTGAAGTGGAACGTGATATCCACCACGGATATCCGCATTCTCACGGATAGCCAAGCAGCCTTAAAGTCGCTGGAGTCCTATGTGTACACATCAAAAAAAAAAGACTCGACTGTCGCCTATCTCTCAACGAGATGGCTGAACAGTTCCACATACAACTTATATGGGTACCGGGACACGGCGACATCACTGGAAATGAAAGAGCCGACAGACTCGCCAAAAAAGGAACGACGCTACTATCAACTGTGGTTTGTGAGGGTATACCCTTCGCAACCATTAAACACAATCTCACTACCCTCGCCAGGGCCGAGACGAACCGGAGATGGACTCAGGGACACACCTGCCTCATCACCAGGCAAATCTGGCCCCGGCTCGATAGTCAACGGACTAGGAGTATTATCTCCCTAAATAGAACTGACATCTATGAAGTCATAGGTGTCATCACAGGACACTGCCTTATTGGCAGTCACGCGCAAAAACTAGGTATCACTCCGAATGATTTTTGTAGGAGCTGTCTAGACGAGGAAGAGGTCGAATCCATCCATCACCTCCTCTGCGCCTGCCCGGCATTCTGCACAATCAGGAAACGATACCTAGGATCATACCTCCTTAACGATGTGACCGAAGTTCAGCAAATAGGGATATCTGATCTTCTTAATTTCTTAAGAAGCACAAAATGGTTCCACGAATAGGGGGCTAAACCCCCTCGTAGCTACACAACGGGCCTCCCTGGCCTATGTGTGTTCTTCCCATCTCTGGGAAGGCTACGGTCTTACCCACCTACCTACCATGTCCTGTCCTGTAATGTCTATCTTAACTTCATCCTGGTCAGGGGGAAGGATTCATTCCTGCAGAAATATCTCTCTAATTGTTCGATAATGCACTTTTTGTGCTTCTTCTTTTTGAGAATCTTATGTTCGTTCTTTCCTTTTTGCGCTTCGTTTGTGGTTGCACTTAATCTCCGGCATTCATCGTCAAATCACAAGCTTCTTCGAGGTAGCAGCTTGAACCCCATCGCATCAAAGGCGACGTTGCTGATGTCTTGTTAGCAGTGATTTCATAGATGTTCTATGGATTATGGCGCAAGGGTTAGAACACTGGGAAGTTCTAGCAATTCCTTGGATCGCAGCTTGACTCCACTTTGTACCGAGATATCCTCAGTCGCATTTTGCTGCAATAAGATAGTGGCCCGATCCGATATTAGCTACTCGGAAAGTTCGGATATCCAACATACTAGATCGCAATGTGGTAAATCAGTTTGACGGTTGATTCGGTGATCACAAAGGGGTCTGGTGGATATTGAGATATGAGAATCGCGTGGTTGCGACAGTAAGATTTCGCTCTGTCGATTAGCCTGAGCCATTTTCTTATGTAGTAATATGAAGGCTATGATTTCCAGTGACATGCCTACAAACGTCTTCCCTACACTACAAAAATCCTTCCTTCGTACTAAGACTTCCCAGTACAAATCTGATGTTAAAATCAGGGTATTGAGCAAAAGTTCTATCCAAGGATAGTATTTGGTCCCTACTTTCTACTGCCATCTTAAGTCATATCAGAGACGGGACAAATACTTTCCCAGCAATCTATCACGAATCCCTCTATTTGAGTAATATGTATAAACATGAAAGGAAGAGCAAATTCCTGCACCATGTTCCATCGCTAATTATAACTATTTCCGCACCTCCTTAACTTCCCCACATGTCACACTAAAATCCTGACTACAAATCTCACACTCAAGTCATCATCAGTGTCATATTACAACGCCATTTGCCACTGTGACTGTTTTGCAATTAGCAACAAATTAACTTTGCGACTGCCACTCCACACTTCCTAATATGGAAACATGACCAGCAGAATGTACTCATGTCATGATGCACGATGCACACCTAATATCCCCGTACCAAGTCGTGATGAACGAGTCCGAACGAATGTCTCCAGTTCGGAGACGATCGCTTCATTGTGGGATTAGAGACGCATGCACCAATGGCGTAGATGCCTATTAAACCAATTATCTAGCCCCAATTGGAATTCTAATCGAATGGAGCTGTTTGTGTCTCAGTTGTAACCAGGTGGCGTGAACTATCTGTTGTCGGCTTGTTGCCAACCCGTCGCTGTCACATTCTCAGAATGAAATTAATCATGTTGCCGATTGCACAAGTGTCCATAGTTGTGAGAAATATTCAGAAATGATCTGAACACATTTTCCGCATCTACCGGGCGCATAATGTACCGACAAATCCCTTTACATGTGCTAGCGATGACAGAACCGATAAGAGAAGTCGAAGAGAGATATCATACTGATTATACAATTTCGTGCCATGCGATTCCAATTAATTTGTATTCCATTGAATAGATTTGTATCTGTTGTAAGAACAATTCAGCTTGTTCAATAGCCAATCAATTTAAATTGGACGAAGCCAATTGAAATGCATTTATTTCGATGTCGCCTCGATATCCGTCATATGCTACTTTTGTTGTTTGTTGTCATCCGTTTTGGCTGTTACTGGGCGAATGATAGGCGGGCGAGCTCAGGTTTTTGCGAAATTGGTGACACAACAAGATGCAGTAAATGAACAAACGAGGACGGATTAATGGGCATACTGTGGTAGTGTGGAAAACTTTATTGCTGACAAGCAGACTAATGGGAGACCTAGACTGATGAGTTGAAGACAGCATTGGGCGCGCATTATGCCATAAATGAAATAAACAAAATTGATGTGCCCTGCAAATATGCTTAGCACTGAGATAATATAGCGGATATCCGTGTGCGTACGTTTGCAGAAGCGAACCAAGCCCTCAATGTGAAGGTGGAGTTATTGTCTTCTCAATGAAATGTAAAAAAAGATTCCTCGATTTTCTTCCTCTTCCTAAGATGCCAGCAACGATCCCTGCTTAAATGCCCGGGTCAAGTTGACATATAGCCTCCTCGCGGCGCCCTCTGGATAGCCTCTACAACAACCGTTGAGAGGTGAACAAATGTATGCAGCGATCGCCCTAGGCAAGAGAGCGCTACAATACCCCGTCCAGACTGGCGGTTGTGCGGCGGGCCAACAACCCCCCACGTAAAAAAACAACAAGTTATGGAAGAGCAAAATGCCTCGGATAAACGGACGGATTCTCAAAGACGACAAAGGAACACGATTTGCAAGTATGCTCCTGGAATGTCAGAACCCTCTACACTCCTGGAGCTGCTCATAAACTGGATAGAACCCTCACGCAGTATAAGGCGGATATAACTGCGATCCAGGAAATACGCTGGATATGACACGGCATGATGAGGAAGAAAAGATTGCGACATACAATATTACTTCTTTCTTCTTTGGTGGCGTTACAGCCCATGAAGGACCAGAGCCAAGCTTCTCTCAATCACCCATGTTGTGTGTGATTTATTTTTCGCACAGGTGAAAGGGACCTACAGTTTAAGGCCGATTCCGAACGGCGTGAGTTGAGAAGCTTTTTCATGGCAAGTTTACTATGGGGGGTTTTGCCAGTACCCATCCGAGGAGGAACGTCGCGAAATAAACATTCGATGGCGTTGGTGTTATCGGGATCCGAACTCGCTCATCGTGCGCCAGAGTCCAACACAGTAACCACTGCGCCACGGCGCCCTCAACAATATTACCGCTGTCACAAAAGATTGCATATGTTGGGGTGCGGATTTGTCGTGGGAAAGCGGTTAAATTCGAAGGCCGGAAAGCACAGCTTCCACGATACAACAACAGATAACGGCTTCCGACTCACGGACTTTGCGACAGCTCGTAATGCGACGATAAGTAGCACAAGATTTCCCCGCAAGCGAATCCACACAGCAACCTCGCGATCTACGGATGGTCGAATCGCCAACCAAATCGACCATGTGCTCATTGCCGCAAGACACTCGTCACACATCCTGGATATGCGAACTATCAGGGGGCAAACGTCGTCTCTGACCATTTCCTCGTAGCAGCAAGATTCAGAGCTCGACTGTCTAATGTCAGAAAGCTGTATCAGCCCACCATGAGGAGGTTCAACATCGAACACCTGAGCACATCGGAGGTTACCAGAGTCACAAGGAGCAACTAAGCGAAAGGCTCTCCGGTATACCTACGTCGATCACAAATGCCAACAGTATGTGGCTGCATTGCCGCTCAGCCATTCAGGAAGTAGCCGAGAACACCTTAGGTTACCTACCACCCCCGACAAGAAACCCGTGGTATGATGGCGAATGTGAGCAGAAAAAGGCAGCAACCGACGAAGCGTACCAAAAGGCGCTGCAGCGAAAAACCAAGGCAGTGCGAAAGGAGTACCGAGCTGCGACTAAAGAAAAGAAAGACAAACATAAAATACGGTCTTTTATAAGAAAGCTAAAAACCTTGCAGGAGGCTTTAAGAAAGGCACCCGCGTCGCGTTTGATAGGCTCATTGGCAAGCCTACAAAACACCACATCCGAAAATGGATTTAGGCGGATAGACTTCGCAACGGGCTACATTTTCTAGTTGCTATCACGCATTTCTCAGATTACAACATCCTCAAGGGGACTTGGCGATCGCCGGATCAATCAACCGTCAGCCAGATTGACCACATTGCAATTGATGGCAGGCACGCATCCGATATTCTGGATGTACGAACATTTAGAGGGCCAACATCGACTCGGACCACTATCTCGTGGCAGCCAGGCTACGATTACGAACATGCCTGGCCTAGAAAAATCAAGTAAGGCCAGCGGCATACAACGTCGCAATGATACAATTCCAAGAGACCGCCCGAGCCTATGCCAATAACGTCTCCCTCAAGTTCCCGGAAAACCATCCAACACCTGTACAACACCAATGAACCCGTTGTCAACAAGCCTTAGAGAGTGCTGCTTCTGGTACTGGGTTTCAAAACACCATCAACAAGAAACCCATGGTTTGACGACGAGTGTAAGAGGGCACACATAGCTAAGCAGCAAGCCTATCAAGAGGCGCTGTACAGAAAGATGAAAGCTGCCCGTGAGCATTATGAGCAGAAGAGGAGGGAAGAGCAGAAGCTTTTCAAAACAAAAAAAGAGACCATGAGAAGCTCGCGATCGTAGAGACGAAGAGATGCTATCGCAGGAATGACGTACAGAGGTTTTATCAACGAATAAAAAAAACATGTCAGGGATGTAAGGACAGAACGGAAGCCTGCAGGAACGAAAATGGTGCCTAGTAGTGGATTCACAGTCGGTACTAAGAATCTGCAAAGACTACTTCTGCAGACTGTATAATGGCAATGACGAAACCGATTCCGCTGTCAGGAAGAATGGCCCATTCACAGCGGACGATGATAGCAGAGAATTCCGTCCCCCTGACCTGGACGAAGCTTAAGTCCAACAACGCTGCTGGAGAAGACGGACTACCTGCCGAGCTCTTTAAGGCATCTGGAGATGACCTGGTTGAGAGTATGCACCAGCTCATCTGTAAGATATGGTCAGAGGAATGCATGCCCGATGGATGGAAACTCAGCATCTTCTCGGCTGTACCGTGTGAACGCCTGAAACCGTTCGTTAATAAACTGATTGGTCCATATCAGTGTGGTTTCAAGCCCGGGAAGTCCACTATAGATCAGTTTCACCTTGCAGCAGATTCTGGAAAAAACCAACGAGTTACAGAGAGACACTCACCACCTAAGAGACGGGCTATATAGCGCCATGTCTAGTTATGACGTCCCTGATGTGCTCGTCAGATTGTGCAGGATGACATTGGAGAACCCTTGCTGCTCCATCAAGGTCTGCCTTGAAAGGATCGTGCAAAACACACTGGTCGATATGAGGGGCACCATCTTTTTCAAGTCCGTACAACTGGTCGCAGAGCCCTCTCTTCGAAAACCAAGCTGACCATATACAAGACCCTTATCATCTCGGTCCTGCTTTATGGCGCAGAGACATGGACCTTATCGAAAGCGGATGAGGAGATCCTTGGTCGATTTGAGAGAAAAACTCTGCGTACGGTGTTCGGCCCGACCTGCATTAATGGGGACTGGAGGAGAAGACTTAATAGTGCATTGTACGGGCCGTACAGCGACATGAACGTAGCACGGCGCCTGCAGATCCAACGCCTAAGATAGCTACGCGGTCGAGGACGGCCAAATTTAAGGTGGCGCATGCAATCGGAAGAGGACCTCAACCAACTAGGCGTGCAGCAATGAAGACTGCTGGCGAAAGATCGTGCCAGTTGGAGAGGTTTTATAAAGTAGGCCCAGGTTCGCCATGAACTGTAGCGCCGAAGAAGAAAAACCAAATAAAAAATACTTTTTTCTAGTTTATGTGTTGCATTACCTTCAACACGAGCCACGGCAATGGGCGCAATGTGGCTTTTAGTAGATGTCATATTGCCACTCCCCCGACTACACCTAACATAGAATACATTTCCACCCCCAGCAAAGGCTGTCGCCCACTTTGTGTAACCGAGGCACACAAACTAATTAAAATACACATGCAGTGAATTTACATTTAATGACACAACCCACAATGCCACTGGCTATGTCCCGACACCGCCTCTTAAACACCAAAACATGTTATCTGCCGTCATATATCGCCCATAATTCATTCTGATTAGCAATTTCTTTCGCCAGCAGCAATTGCCGTACTTAAATTGACTTGAAACATAACTCAATAAGAAAAATACTCGTAAATGCAAAAAAGATAGTAGCGAGGAACGCCAATCGCCACTGACGACAGATGTAATGCATTTTGCATTGAACTACCAATCTACAGCAAAGCGTCTGGTTTCAAGTTTTGTATGTAGCAGTTCTGCAGCTTAATTTCATCTCGTTTGCGCGCTCTATACAACCGATAGCAACCGATCATATGGATACGAATAGACCGATGCCTGGCCGTGCGAGAAAACCAATTCCAAAGTAGATATTAAGACCATCGTACGAATAGATGCCCGTATCTATCTAATTTCATTTCATTGCCAATGAGTTCGAGTCATCTTTAGACTCACGCACTAAGCAAAAGCGATCGCCTGGGGTTCATACCTATATAGGTCCATATAGGTATAATTTAACGGTTGCCTGCCACACTCTTCAGCACCTCGTTACTAGCCGCCGAATAACCATTTTAGACACAGTGGCTATGTGAACATCGAGCACAAGTGGCTTGACAAGATTTTTTTTTCTGTTCACCATAATTACAATAGAGAGAAGGCAAATCGACTCGGTGGCACACGTTTCAAGTAACTCACGTGTCGCACTTGCAATCGTGCCTCTGCTGTCACCGAAGCTGACCGGCATACTGCAGAAAGTTAATTAGATTAAGTCGGACACTAATGCTAAGGCATTAGCGAGTATTCGATAGCTCAAGCCGTCATTGGATGTGCGCTCGGTACATTGACCTCAAACGGATGAGGAATACTAATAATGTGGGACAAGCCATGTAACCTTGTGGCGGACAAGATAGGAGTATGTACGTATGTACGAGTGCGAGCAGTGTCATGCTATTTCGTACATGGTAGTCGATGTGTCGACTTCTTTAGGAAATCTTTTTATGTTCGGTGAGTTGGGTTGAATGAATGTTTGCTTATCGAAGGTTTAGTGATTTCATCTTTGTTTTGGTCATGAATATGATGCGGAGTACATACACAAAGCATGGGGCAATAGTATTGACGGAAAGTTCCATTGGTTGAGTGTTTATTCGTGTCGAAGGGGGCGTTTGTTTATCTGTCGAAAAGCTACAGTTTGACTTGATATAACAAATTATTGGCAACCTTACTTACTTACTTAGGTGGCGCTAAAGCCCGTGGTGAACCTGAGCCTCAACCAACAAGCGTCTTCAGCTGGCACGGTCCTTGGCCAGCTGTTTCCAGCGCCGCACCGCCCAGTTGGTTAAGGTCCCCTTCCACCTGCGTGCGCCATCCATGATGCGGCCGTCCTCTGCCGCGCCTTCCTTCCGGAGTGGATTCGAAGACTTTCCGGGTCGAAACTGTATTTTCCATGCGCTCTACATGGCCTAGCCACCTAAGACACTGTATCCGTAGACGACGTACCAGGCCGCAGAATTTTACTCTCGAAACGACCAAGGGCATCTTCATCCGCCTTTGTTAAGGTCCAAGCCTCTGCGCCGTAAAGGAGGACTGGGATGATTAAGGTCTTATATAGTGTCACCTTGGTTTTCCGCGAGAGGGCTCTACTTCTCAATTGCCTCTTGAGCCCAAAGAAACAGCGGTGGGCAAGAGTGATTCTGCGTTATATGTATCTCAGCGCTGTAGTTGTTGTCGCTGGTCATCAGTGAGCCAAGGTAGACGAATTCCTTGACCACTTCAAAGTTATATCTGCCCTTGATGACATTCTGGCCAATATGTCGGTGTTGACCGTCTCTTTTTGATGAAAGCAGATATTCGATTTTAACCTCATTAACCGTAGGACCCATCTTAACCACAATGCTTACAGAGGCCTCACTGACGTCTCGCTGTGTCCGTCCAATCACGTCAATGTCGTCGGCGTACGCAAGCAATTGCGTAGACTTGTGTTGGCCAGTGACTCTTGCACGATCTTTTCCAGCACGATGTTGAAAAAGTTGCATGACAGCGCGTCACTTTGCCTAAATCCTTTTTTAACATCAAAGGCCTCGGTTTGCTCATTACCGACCTTAATGGAGCACAATTCACAATTGACAATTCTCCATTGTCATCCTGCACAGTCGGACGAGTTTGGCAGGGATGTTAAAACTAGACATGGCTTTGTATAACACATCTCTGTACACGCTATCATATGCAGCTTTGAAATCGACGAAAAGGTGGTGAGTGTCTATTTGTCTTCTCCAAGATCTGCCGTAGCGTATATATTGCGTCTATTGTGGATTTACCTGGCCTGAAGCCACACTGATAAGAGCCGATCAGGTTTCAGGCGTTCACACAATACGGCAGAGAATATCTTATATGCGATGTTAAGGAGACTTGTTCCCCTATAGTTGGCGCAGTTATAGGGGTCTGCTTGCATGCTTTCCTCCAAACATACCTTGCAAATGAGATGGTGCATGCACCTTACCAGCTCATCTCCAGCCGCCTTAAGAAGCTCAGCAGACAGGCCGTCTGCGCCCGCGGCTTTATTAGACTTAAATCTTGATATCGCTATTTTGACTTCATCTAGGTCGGGTGGACTGAATTCTATTACATTGTCGTCCAACACGAGAGGCTCGTTCTGCCTGACAGCGGTATCTTGTCTATCATCGCCGTTATACAGTCTGCAGAAGTGGTCTTTCCAAATCCTCAGCATCAATTGAGACTCTACTACCAGTTCTCCATTTTCATCCCTGCAGGTTGCCGCTCTGGCTTTGTAGCCATGGCATGTTCGTTTTACCTTATTGTAAAACTTACTTGCGTCATTCCAGCGGAAGCATCTCTCCATCTCCTCGATCTCACGCTTTCCGTGTTCTCTCTTCTTTCATCTGAGAAGCGTGTGTTCCCCTCTTCTCTTCTGCTCATAGATTTCGCGAGCAGCTCTCGGCCGTCTTTGCAGCATGGCTTTATATGCCTCTTGTTTTACTGCATGGGCTTGTTCGCATTGTTCATCGAACCAGGAGTTTCTAGGTGGTGGCGGTTTGAAACCCAGCACCTCTGAGGGAGCGTCTCTGACGGCGCTCTGGCAATGCGCCCATTCCTGCACTATTGTTTGTGCTGCTGTGGGCGGATTTTGAAAGAGCTTGGAGGAGACACGATAGGCAAAGATGATTCTGGCAGTCTCTTGGCTTGTAGCTTTCCGACGTCAAGTATTCTTGATATCCTCATTCGTACCTTGGCTACAACAAGGTAGTGGTCCGAGTCGATGTTGGCCCCTCGGAAGGTTCGTACGTCGAAAATACAGGAGTGTCGGGCGTCTATCGCAATGTGATCAATCTGGTTGGTGGTCGATTGATCAAAAGACCCTTGTGGATGTTGCTTGCTACAAGGAGGTTACGCCCCGCTAGGAAATCGATTAGCCTAAGTCCGTTGTCGGATGTGGTGTTATGGAGGCTAGCTTTCCTATGATGGACTCAAATATGTCCTCTTTGCCCATTATTGACAACTGCACTCCCTTTATCGACGACCGAATCCAACAAGGAATTCAGATTCCGAAAGTGTGGTTCAGAATATATCTGGGTATCAGAGCATCTTCTGTGGAAATATGTGTCGATAAGACAGGCAAAGGCAAGAGACATTCTTACGATTTTCAAGCGAACCTAATGACCTATCAGTTTAATCACGCGGTTTTGAGTTCCGTCTAGCAGGTGTAATAAGGCCTTAGATGCACGGGACCAGACATGGGCGCTAAACTCTAATTTATGGCGAATGAACGCCTTATAAGGGGTGGGCAATCTAGTGGTTTTTTTAACTTCCCAGTGGGAAGTTATTGTAATGGGTCCGATTATGCGAATTCCAAATTTTGATATATCTCCACGTTTCAAGGTCGCCACAATCCAAATCAAATGTGTGTATGTGCGGATGTGCGTATCAGAATTTTAGTCTAGAGTGTGAAATTGCACACGCACGTGAGTAGTTTATGAGCAAAAGATTATATTATAAATGTGCGCACATGAGTGTGCGTTTCTTTACCCTGGGTTAAAGACAGCAAAGAGGCGGCTTGATGGCAACAACACGCGGTGTTCCCAAGCGGGAAGTACTGACCGCGCCCGATGTTGGCTGATTGCGGTGATCGGACGAGAACCGATACACTACCAATTATTCTAATGACCGTGAAACACCTGAACAGATCTTCACAATTTGTAGCTAAGAGCCATTTCGATCATCACAATCGGTCCATTCGTTCAGGAGTTACGATGCCACAGACAGATACACAGACACCTCAAACTTATAATACCCATCTTTTTGCGTCGGGGGTTAAAAATGAATTCAAGTTGGTCGTGTGGGCCTTGCGGGTCGCACCTAGACCACATTTTCTTTTTTTTAAATCATAGGTTATTTTGACACTGACAGTATGTATGATAGTCAGTACCATACCTCCGCGGAACGAAATGAGTCGTTTTACGCCTGGACAACGTTGGGAAATATTGAAAACTTTATTTCCAAAGTGAGTGATGTGTAGCCCAAACAGTGCGTTTTTTGAAAAGAAATTTGGGCCGAAATGAAGCACCAACCGCGACTGCTGTACGGAAGTTTGTATAAAAAGTTCGTGAGACTGGTATGGTCCCCGTCGACGTACGGTGCGCATAGATGAGAATGTGGCTATTGTGGCCGAGAGGGTGAGATTCAATTCACGAACATCAACTCGCCATCGATCTTAACAGCTCACATTTCACGCACTAGCCTGAGGAGAATTGTGCAGAAAGATCTCGGATTATTCGCTTACAAGGTCCAATTGACTCAGCCATTGAAAGCGCGCGATCATCCGCTTCGTTATCGATTCGCAGTTTGGGCCTTAGAGCAGCTTGAATTGGACAACGTTTTTGGGCGTCTTTTCTGACGAGACGCATTTTCACCTCGCTAGGTGAAAACCCACACGTTATTGTCGAGAAGCCAGTGCATCCACAGAGAGTGACAGTTTGGTGCGGAATGTGGAATGGTGGCTTCATTGGACCATTTCCCTTCGAAAATGAGGCTGGGAACAACGTTTCGGTCAACGGTGGGCATTACAGAACCATGTTAACCGACTTTTTTTTTACTGAAATTGAAGACATGGATTGGGATGACTTCTGGTTCATGAAGGATGGCGCACATGCCACAATCGATCCTTTGTGCACCAAATTCCCAAATCCGCCGTCTTGGCGATGTCAATTGGTCGCCTCCGAGCTGCGATTTGACCCCTTTGGACTTTTTTTTTTTTTTGGAGAACCGTGAAGGACCGATGTTATGCCAATAATCCGAAAATGATTCAAGCGTTTAAGGTCGCCCAAGGTCCGTGAGCTACAGCCCGAAACAACCAGCAAGGTCTTGGAAAATTGGCATCACAGGCGCTATGCCAACCTGCCCCGCGGCAGCCCAAGAAGCACTCATTGGACTCACTCCACTGAACCTTTTTATCAAAAAGGTGGCACTACGCAGTGCAATCACAATTCTTTGTTCGGGAACAAAGATGCCATGTAGGCCTGAGGCTCACATGTCCATATTACAACACCTTTCCGAACTGGATATGATTACCACAGTCTCGAACGCATTGCCACACACCTCCACCTTTGACAAGAGATTTTGATCCCAAATCGCTCAACATAGGAAAGCAGTGATCCCTTGCTAAATGTCAAAGGCCTGTCGACCAAATCGCAAGATCTCAAAAGCCCTGGGAATGAGTCCGAGCATCTTTCAAGCAAAGTTGCATGCTATCCTAACATCCACCAATCTAAATCTTGAGACTGGCATTAGAGGAGTAACCATCAACATACTCTCTGATAGCCAAGCAGCGCTTCAAGCGCTGGGTTCGTACAGCACGAACTCAAAAACCGTCAAGGAATGCCATGACGCCCTACAAGACCTCGCCAAATAAAACAATGTTAAACTTTGGTGGGTGCGAGGGCATAAAGGTATCAAGGGCAATGAAATTGCCGTCCAACTCGCCAGGAAAGGCTCCAGCGATAAATATATATGTAGGTCCGAAACCATTCTGCGGCACTCCCTGGTCTAAGATAAATTTCTTATTTGACAAGTGGGAAAAATTGCAATACCTGTCCTTTTGGAACAGCGTTCGGGGACTCCGTCAATCGAAACGACATATACAACCCCTGAACAAGCACTCTATTGGCATACTCAAACTCAATAGGGTGGGTATAAGAAGACTAGTCAGCTATCTGACAGGGCACTGCGGTCTGAGATATCATCTCTGTCTCGAGGACGAAGAGACGGCGGAACACATACAGTGTGAGTGTGCTGCTCTCTGCCATCTTAGGAAGCCTATCCTGAAGTTATGACTCCTGAGGGGATCACCTTGGCTCCTACGAGAAGCATTCTCAACTCCTCAGAATCCTTCTGGTTTGCAAGGAAGAGACCCCACAAGTTAGTCGGAATTCGATATATCATATGATCCGACAGCATAGCATCAGGCAAGACTCTCCGGTTAGTGATGTCCTTCACATTTCCAACATTGTTGATGGTAAGGGTGAGGCAGACCCTAGGCCTTTCGGATCACTCATCATAAAGAATCGTAGCATCAAGGCCACACAGGCGTTTATTCCACACCCACGGTTCTTGAATGGATACAACATTATGATTTGTACTACTGCATGCAATATTCTATTACTTGGAAGAGTGGTAGCAGCCTTGCAATGCTGTAGATGATACATATTGTATTTACTTATAATTTTATTATTGCTGCAAGTGCCCAACGTATGTATTTAATATTACAGAAATCACTCTCTAAATAAAACCCTCTTGCGATAGCAATCAGATTTTCATTAAAAGCATGAACCGCAGAGCCTACAGACTGTTTGTTGCCAACCCATGCGGTGAAGTCATTCTATAGCACAACGCGTTCCCAAAATAATTATATCACGGCTCATGTGCGAAGGAACTTTGGACTCAGCACAATATTGAAAGACAATCTTTCATCAAAAGCAAACAAGTTTCCAACCGGTTTTTACGATCAACAAATGTTTATTCATTACATTAAAGAGCAGAAGTCAATCCCTCCACCCTCTACAGATACCTGAACTGTTTACTGTCGTTACAACCTGAGCACTACGGATATACAAGTATCTCTCGTGTAGTACGACAATTGTGTATTCTCTTTAACACAATTGCTTTTGCTTTACCTCAGCAAGATCTTCTCCCCGGTTTCTAAGCATTCGAATCTATATCCAAGGAAAAGGTGAGGTCACAACTGCACAAGACTATTTATCTTCTACTCGTCGCTCAATTTTTTGACTTGTTTACATGCTGAAGGTTGCAATGAATCCGTAAAGTAATCAATTGATTTTTGATCGATTGCTGCTTACAAAGTTGCTTACGTACCTGCGCCATGGAAACGATACAGATACGATTCAAATATGTTTGCAAATTGACGTTACTATTACACATTGCTGAAAAGCACGTCGGCTTGATTGACATTTGCGTTTTTCAAGGAGTTGAGCGATAAGGAATGGATTGAAGAGATGATGCTATCAGCGCGGCATCATCTCTGTTTTTCGTTATTATTCCTCTACTCAGTGAAATAGTTGCATACAAATGTGACATAGAGTTCCATTTTAATCACGCAACACCATTAGCCACTATTCCTTTGCTCGACGAAAATGAAAAGCAAAAAAAAACAACTGCCGTCATACCCACATCATATTTCATCTTTAAACAAAGAGTCCGATTCAATTACTCTGTCACGCTTCTAAGGAAAATGTCAGTAAACGACTTGGTTCTGCATCTCTAAAAGGCATATATCGAGGGAGAAGGCAAGATATTAAAACGCAATAGCTATAAATTGCTTCTTAGTGGCAATCCTCCAGCTAACAAGGATCGAAGCAGGCAGGGCGCTGCAATTAGAGTAACCGATAGAACAATTATCTTTAATTAAATGGCATTTGTAGTAAAAGTACTGCATTGCATCGATTCGATGTCGTGCCGCAGTCCCCGATGACGTGGGTGCGGTGTTCAGAGCCGAGGGTTGTTTACTCGTGCTCTAGAGAAGGTTGGCTGGGGCTCGGGTAGACCGTAATTGACATCTGTGTGAAAACTGAAAACTATGCGGGTCAAGTTTATGTGTGTGGCTTTTGATAGTTGCGGTTTTTTACATTAACATTTAATGGTTTAGAAACGGATATGCGGGCTAAAACTTTCTGAAATAGATATGTAGGTACATAGTAACCGGAAAAGTTGGGAATAGCTATTAAGTAAGACGAGTGTATTGCTATTCATATTCGATTGAGTTTGAATGTCTTTGAATTGATTCAACTTTTGTACGTGTTCCAGGAGCAATTCTTTTCTTATTGAAAACTAACAATTTAAAAAAAAAAAACACTATACTCGCCTTCAATCATTTCAATGCGAAGCTGAGTAAGGAAGCTATTTTTGAACGAGTCATACGAGAGCACAGCCTACACAACACCACGTCAACGGACTAAGGCTAGTAGACTTTATGGCGGGACATAATCTCGTAGTAGCAAGTACACGATTCCACTACCTCAACATCCATAAAGGGACCGGGCGGTCCCCCGATCAATCGACAACCAATCAAAATGATCACATTGCGATCGATGGCCGACACTTCTCAGTATTCTAGATGTCCGAACCTTTCGAAGAGCCAACATCGACTCGGATCACTATATACCTTTTTGCAGCCAAGATACGGATGTGAATTTCTCGGAATCAACGGAGTCGAGTAAGAACACCAACATTTAACGTCGGAAAGCTGCAATCGCAAGAGACCGCCAGGACCTTCGTCGATCAAGTCTTCCTCAAGCTCTCTCAAATCCCAATACAATCTGCACAAACCATAGAACAGCAATGAAGTCGATGTCAGAACACCATCAAAGGCCGCCTCGTTTGATGACGAGTGCCGACAGGCTCTATTATTTTATTGCCTCCTGAGCCTAAAGACAGCGATTGGCAAGAGTGATTCTGCGTTTGATTTCGGAACTGATGTCGTTGTTCCAGGTCACTGCGGAGCCAAGGTAGACGAAGTCCTTTTTTGACTGAAGTCGACAAATAGGTGGTGAGTATCGACTTGGAATTCATTGGTTTTTTCCAGGATCTACCGTAGTGTGAAGATTTGGTCGATGGTGGACTTCCATGGCCTGAATCCGAACTGATAAGGACCTATAAGCGTATTTACAAAAGGCTTCAGGCGTTCAGGCAGAGAAGATTTTGTAGGCGATGTTAAGGAGACTTATTCCTCTATAGTTGGCGCAATCAGAGGGGTCTCCTTTCTCGTGGATGGGCATACGACGCTGAGACTCCATTCCTCGGGCATGCTTTCCTCTGACAATATCTTACAGATGAGCTGGTGCATGCTCCTAACCAGGTCACCCCCAGCTGCCTTGAAGAGCTTAGCAGTCCGTCTGCGCCAGCAGCATTATGCGACTTTAGCTTCGATATGGCAATCGTAACTTCGTCGAGGTCAGGGGGACAGAATTCTCTGTGGTCTTCGTCGATCAGAAATGGATCATTCTGCCTAACAGCGGTATATTGACTAACATCGCCGTAATACAGTCTGCAGAGGTGGTTTTTCCACATCCTCAGCATCGACTGCGATTCTACTACTAGGTGTCCGTTCTCATCCCTGCAGGCTTCCGTTCTGGCTTTATAACCTTGGCATGTTCGCTTGATCTGTTGGTAAAACTTTCGAACGTCACGCCTGCAGTAACACCTCTCCAAATCCTCAATCGCGCGCTTCTCGTGCTCTTTCTTCTTTCTTCTAAGAGGCTTATGATCCTCCCTTCTTTTTAATTCGTAGAGCTCACGAGCTGCTCTTGTTCTTTTATGCAGCGAGGCCTTATATGCATCCTGCTTCGCTGTGTGAATCCTCCTGCACTCGTTATCGAACTAGGTGTTTCTTCGTGGTGGAGCCTTGAAACCCAAAACTTCGGATGCAGAGCTTTTCAGGGCTTGTGTGCAAAGGCTCCACTGCTGTTCTATTGATAGCGTGGAGGATTGAGGTATATTGGAGAGCTTAAGTGAGACGCGATCGGTAAGAGCACGAGCGGTTTCTGGCGAAACTAGCTTTCCGACGTCATAACTTTGTATTTTTACTCTACTCCGCTGCGTTCGTGATATCCGTAAGCGCATCTTGGCTACTACAAGAAAGTGGTCCGAGTCGATGTTAGCCCCTCAGAAAGTTCGAACATCAAGAATAGTGGAGGAGTGTTTGACGTCGATCGCGATGTGATCAATCTGGTTGATAGTCGATTGATCAAAAGACCGCCAGGTGCCTTTGTGTATATGGAGGTGCGGGAAGCGCGTACTGGCCAGAAGGAGATCTTGCCCCGTAGCAAGATCAATCAGCCTCTGTCCGTTATCGGAGGTGGTGTCGTGTAGGCTATGTTTGCCGATGACTCGTTCAAAGATGCTTTCCTTACCCAGCTAAGCATTGAAGTCTCCTAGTACAATTTTGATGTCATAGCTGGGACATTGTGCATACGTTCTGTCTAGGAGATCGTAGAACTCATCTTTGGCGGAGTCATCCTTGTTTTCCGTGGGGGCGTGGACGCAGATCAGGCTGATGTTGAAAAATTTAGCCTTGATACGGATTGTTATGAGGCGTTCGCTCATATGCCGAAAGCTTAGGACTTATGCTTGCCTTAGTCCACCTCGAACAACAAATCCGCATCCAAACAATCGTTGCCCTCTCTCCCTATAGTTGTCGCCGTAGTAAATATCGCAGTTTTTCATCCGCTCTATACCCGGTCCATTCCATCGGATTTCCTGGATGGCGGTATGTCCGCTTTATAGCGGTCTAGGGCGTCCGCAAGTTGTTCTGCTGCACGTGGCCTGTTTAGGGACCTAACATTCCACGTACAAAGCCGAAGATCATTGTCCTTTTTTCGTTTTTTGCAAGGGTCGTCAACATAAATCCGGTCCGTTATATCAGAGGCTTGTGGTTGTTTCGGAGTTTGTGGTTTTTTTACGGCTACGACTTACTAGGCCGTAGCCCATAAGACTATTCCTGTTTTTTTAGCGCAGGAGGCTCGCCATTCGCCCTTCCCCGTCTGCATTTTCCATAGGAAATCTCCAGATGGCACCACGAGGTGGTGGGGATGGGACTTACTAACGGTGGCTCTTCACGCTTTTTAGCAGGCCACCATCCGTCGGATAGATGCTACCCCTACGAGGCCTTTGTTAGTCCTTTGCCAACGTGGCTACCACTTTTATATTAAAAATGGTCTGTCACAGGGCACGATGAACTCGTTGATCCTTTTTCAGCATTAACATCAGCGTACGGGTGGACGGGCGTCAACTGGCTGGATCATTATTAAAATGTTGTTAAAAGTATAGATGCCGTCCAGAGTGGCCTTAATCAGGCCTATAGTTACCTATAGATGTCCCATTTGAATTAATGTGAGCGTAAGCTTAATGGAAAAGATTCGGGTGTTTGAGTAGAAATATTTAGGACTTCCTTTGGATTATACAGAACACCAGAGTGGGAAATTCGATTCCAATGAGGTCGTAAACAATAGGTTAAGGATTTTAGGAATAGACATGGCCACTTGATCTCTGCGGCTTAATACCCCAAAAATACGTATCATGAGCAAGTGCGGCTTTACGGTTTTGCCCACCCAGAAGCATTCATCTATTTGGATCACTGTAGGCTGATCCAGAATAGATTAGTGGTGCCGCTAATCTTCCATGGGCGCGGTAATTACGTGGGGCGGCTATTATAAATGCCGTGCTCTGTGAGCTAGATCGCCACAGGTTCAGCAGGACGGTTTCAGGCCCTAATAGGAGTCGAAAGACATATGTTAGTAATAAAAATTGTTTATCTAAGAATGCCTACATGGGATCAGTAAGGTAATCAAGGTAATCAAGTTAGATAAGCTAGCTTTAGGCATTTTTGTCTAACATAAGGTAGTGGTTAATAAACAAAAATGATTTAGACTGGTAGAACCAAAAACAAATAGGGAATAATATATTTGCAACCAAATTATCAGGAAAGTGGGGCAATATAGCCATCTCATAATCTACGAAGTCTTTTATAAGACTACGGCTGTTAGCGATAAACAGGTGATAAAGAAATGAAAAAATGTATGGCATTCCGCAGTTGTTCAAAACTCCCTGAAGTGCCATCATGTATTCAATTATTATGACATGATAGATCACCAACGGGCCTTGTCACAGTTGTGAATTTAGAATAAAATTAGAGCTGCGATACCCCAGCTATGACGTCAATCAGTCCAGTAGAACGTAATTTGGATTCAATGCGCAACTGGCACACACATATCTAGTGGACCGACTTGAAACGAATTCCCAACACCTGGCATAAATCAAACTATGTGTACGTCTATTGCAAATTATTTCAAATCCTCCAGAGTAATTGGTCCATAAAAATGAATCCTCTGTGCCAAGGCAAAAGCGTAGATGCGGCTTCGAATGCAGTAAAAAGGAAACCAATGCAGCAATGTGCTATTAAGATTTAATTGCATGCATATTTCTCACATTCAGAAAGATTGCTGAAAGATACTGAATTGGAATGAATGCCCTAAGCGTGTAATAAATAAGAAACACGTTGTGCTCGTAAAAGTGCACGCGTTAAGAAGTCGACTCAGTTGTTAAGTGTTTTTTCTGTTGTTAAAGACGTCAGCTGTCCCTTCTTGTTACTGATTTTGTTGCAAAGAGAATAAAAAGCAAATAAAACCACAAATTTGCATATTAAGAGATACATATGTATCTTGGGAGGGTTACACAAAAGTTTGGAGACTTGAATGTTATTTAGGGGCAATAGTGGACGTAACCAGAACCAAAGAGCCTTCGAAGAGTGGTGTAAGCGTTATGACATTTTTGAAGGGATCCACTTCCATACTTAACTCATATGTAACTGTTACGAAGCGTCAAATTTAATGACGGAGGTTCCAGTTCATTTAATAGAGATATGAATTTATTATATTGTTACGAAATATTACTAGTCCCCGAAAGGGTTCGATCACTGGCGATAAGCTACAACTGTTTGCTTGTTTATTCAATACACACACTTTATTATTCCACCTCAGATCAATTATCTGGGCGCTTCACCTTGATTACTAGCTTTTACACACTTTACACTTTATTGCTTACACACACTTTTATTACACACTTTGTCAATACAACTCACTAGGTGGCTTGGTTACTTTCACACTGAATACCGACTGATCACTAGTTACTGAATCTCGAAAACTGAATACATTGTCATATACTGAATGCCCCGGAGACGAGTGTTCTTCCCGCTTATATAGCCCTAGGTCCACTTTCTCGAATGTCTTTCAGTAGTCTCTAGAATGCTCCGTGCATTGACATTCAGCAGTATGCTGAACCGCATCAGAGCATTCCAAACTTTGACAGCGAATTCGAACACAACCGTCGGTCGGTTCGTGCCCGCAACAATATTTATTTAGCCCTCAAAGTATACAAATATAAACTACAGCAGATATTTCTCTGCTCCGTCTTGGGCCAGCCTAGTCACTTCCGACCAGGATTTGCCGGCCTGCCGATACTAAGATAAGCGTGGACGGCCTCAACTATACACTTGAACGTCATACTCATGTAATGTTTTGCACACAACCTGGACGAAATGCAGATGGTTTGGGCCGTAGATGTTTTTTGACCACTCTCCAGTGGTGGTTGTCCTAAATAAGATACGAGAGGAACTCGACTGAATTTTCACATCGGTTGTAGCTCCCAGCAAATGTGCCATGCCATTATGGTGTTATTTTAGAACTGCACATACAGAGTATGAATTTGAAGTAACCATATACTGTGAGAGTTATGCCTTCATCAGTACTTTTTATCACTTCCCATGTACAACAGCTGTGTTGTACAATTTTCCGTATAGGAGTTGCATTTCTTGGTTATGGACATACTTTGAGTTACAGACCTTCCGCTGGACAGTCGGTGATGCTTACCACTGCACCACGGCCACCCCATGGGCAATCCTTGCAATATCCATTACCAGTTTACACAGAGTTCTAGGAGACTTCAATGCGAAGCTGGGTAAGGGAGCTATCTTTGAACGGGTGATTGGAAAGCACAGCCTACACAACACCACGTAAGGAAACGGACTAAGGCTAGTGGACTTTATGGCGGGACATAATCTGGTAGTAGCAAGTACACGATTCCCACGCCTCAACATCCATAAGGGGACCTCGCGGTCTTTCGATCAATCGACAACCAACCAAATTGATCATATTGCGATCGACGGCAGACACTCCTCCAGCATCCCAGATGTCCGAACCTTTCGAGGAGCCAACATCGACTCGGATCATTGCCTTGTTGCGGCCAAGGTACGGATGCGAATTTCTCGGAATCAACGGAGTCGAGTAAGAGCACCAAAAATTTAACGTGAGAAAGCTACAATCGCAAGAGACCGCCAGGACCTTCGCCGATCAAGTCTCCCTCAAGCTCTCTCAAGTCCCGATGCAATCTGCAGAAACCATAGAACAGCAATGGAGTCTTTAACAGAACGCCATTAGAGAGGCACCCTCAGATGTACTCGGTTTCGAGCCACCACCGTGGTTTGATGATGAGTGCAGACAGAATGCATACATGGCCACATTGCATCGACGGACGAGGGCTGCCCGCGAGCTCTATGAACAGAAAAGGAGGGAGGTGCATGCGCTTCTAAGAAGGAAAAAGAAGGAGCACGAGAAGCGCGAGATCGAGGAGGTGTTACTGCAGGAACGACGTTCAAGGACGTTCGTTCAGGAAGTAAAACGAACATGCCAAGGCTATACAGCCAGAGCAGAAGCCTGCAGGGATGAGCACGGAAAACTAGTAGTGGAGTCACAGTCGATGCTGAGATTGTGGAAAGATCACTTCTGCAGACTGTATAACGGCGATGATAGTCAAAATGCCGCGTCAGGCAGAGCGAACCATTCATAATGGACGAAGACGAAGGAGAATCCCGTCCACCCGACCTAGACGATGTTAAGATAGTGATAACGAATCGAAACTTAAGTCTTATAAAGCTGGAGCGGACGGACTCCCCGCGGAACTGTTTAAAGCAGCTGCCGATGAGCTGGTCAGGAACATGCACCAACGACACGCACCGTCTTTTCGTCGACTTTAAAGCCGCGTATTACAGTGTTTATAGAGGCGATCTATACCGAGCCATGTCATGTTTTAACATTCCTGCCAAACTCGTCAGACTGTGCAGGATGACTATGGAGAACTCTCGCTGCTTCATTAAGGTCGAAGGTGAACTAACCGACCCCTTTGATGTTAGAAAAGGTTTTAGGCAGGGTGACGCACTATCATGTGATTTCTTTAACATCATACTTGAAAAGATCGTGCGGGACTCTGCGGCCAATACAAGAGGTACGATCTACTTCAAGTCCACACAATTGCTTGCCTACGCAGATGACATTGACGTTATTGGACGGGCTCAAGAGGCAATTGAGTAGTAGAGCCCTCTCACGAAAAACTAAGGTATCCCTCTACAAAACCTTAATCATCCCGGTCCTCCTCTACGGCGCTGAGGCTTTGACGTTATAAAAAGCGGGTGAAGAGGCTCTTGGGCGTTTCGAGAGGAAAATTCTGCGTGCAATCTTTGGTCCCGTTTGTGTAAACGGAGAGTGGAGGAGAAGATTCAACAAAGAACTGTACGGGCTGTACAGCGACAACGGCCTAGTTAGACGTCTTCGGATCCAACGTCTAAGATGGCTAGGCCATGTAGAGCGAATGGACATCAACGCTCCGGCCCGAAGAGTCTTCGACTCCAACCCCGAGGGACGAAGAAATAGAGGACGGCCGCACCTAAGGTGGCGCGCACAGGTGGAATGGGACCTCAACCAACTGGCGGTGCGGCATTGGAAGCGGCTGGCCAAAGATTGGGCCGGCTGGAGAGGCTTGTTGGTTGAGGTCCTGGTTCACCCCGAACTGTAGCGCCATCAAAGTAAGTAAGTAAGTTTACACGGAGTATAGCCTATTCAGCTCCATTTTCTTGGCGTTGAATCTCTGCTTCCATGGGTTTCTGTGAAGCTCTACACGCCAGCTCTTCGTTCATGATAAATCCCGGCTAGAAGACCTTGAGATTTCGTCTCAAGCAATTGTTGACGAAGACTTGAAGCGAACAGTGATGTAGGTTGTCTTCCAAGTCTCGCATCAGTAGAGTAGTACCGATTTCACGTTGGAATTCAATATTTGAAGCTTGAGAGGGATTGAGAGCTGGTTGAATCGCCAGGCGTTGCCAAGCGAGTAGTAAGCGTGGCGGATCTTGTCTATATGAAACAAGACATCAGTTTCTGCGCCCCCATCTTTGCACAAGGTGTTGCCGAGGTAACAGAATTTGTTGACATCCTCGATTGGCATCCGGTCTGGCAGGAGAGGTGCCTCGCATATTGAGCCGATTTTCATCAACTTTGTCTTGGCGACGCTGAATTTCAGTCCAGATCTTCTGGAATTGAGGTCCAACGTGTGTATTTTTCCTGGACCGAGCCTAAGGTGCTAGATATATGTACATATGTTGGCGTTACAGTCCATGAAGGACCAAAGCCGAGCTTCTTTCAATCACCCATGTTGGGTGCGATTTTATTTCGCCATAGCTGAAAGGGACCTACAGTTTATTGCCGGTTCCGAACGGCGAAATTCGAGAAGCCTTTCTTGACAAATATACTACAGGGGGTTTTGTCAGTACCCCGCTGAGGAGAAGCACCGTGAGAAACACGTTCGATGACATGTTGTCGGGATTCGGACGTCAGAGGCCAACACACTGCCCACTGCGCCACGGCGCTAGTTAGAGGTACATAAGTGTTGTCGGCGTAGTCGGGGTCGTGAAGCTTTTCTGTCAGGGACCATTTGATTCCTTTCTCCCGGTAGATCTTGATGACGGATGACGGTATTCCAATGTTCTACAGGGCGTTTTAGATGGCTTCTCGTCAGACCATATCGAAGGCTCTCTCGAAGTCAACTATTAGCAGAACGATAGAGGAGTTCCGTTCGATCGATTGTTCGATAACCATCCGCATCGTGTTGATCAATACGGTTGGGTCGAAAACCGGCTTGTTCAAGGCGCAGATGTTCCTCGACAGTTGGAGAAAGGATCAGTGAGGCGAGTAGATTCTGAATAGCATTCAGGAGTGAGATGCCTTTCTAGTTTTTGCACTCGTTCAAGTTTCTTTTCTGGGGATGGTGACAATGACATCTTCGTTCCAGTTAGGTATCAGGGATTCGACGATCGGGTACAGGATCGGCGCCATGTCTACTACTTTCACTGGCAGGTTTTCCGGGTGGGGAGCCTGCGAATTGTAAGATCGCCCTCCGGGACTGTTGGACGGGTTGATGGGGACTTGCCTCCTGTGATTTCTGCGGAATAAAGGTGGACAAGTCAACAGTTTCGAAATCGAGCGCAGAATTACTCTTGCCAACTGCTGTTACTTTGGGCTTAGAAGGCAATTGTGCAATAGAGCCCTCTCTCGTACGACCAAGTCGACCTTATATATGACCTTAATCAGAAACGTGGACTTTATATAAAGCGGATGAAGAAAACCCTGGTCGTTTCGAGGGAAAGATTCTGCGTGAGATTTTCGGTCCTAGAAACACACATGGACACATGGGAATTGGAGGAGTAGATTCAATCACAAACTGTACGGGTTGTAGAGCGACGTGAGTCTATTCAGGTATCTGCGGATCCAACGCCTATGGATCCAACGCCTAAAATGGCACCACAGCTCCGGCCCGGGGAGTCTTTGAATCGGCCGCAACTAAGATGGCCCGCACAGGTGGAAAGGGACATCAACCGACTGGTCGTGCGGCTCTGGAAAAGAATATCGAAAGATCTTGCTAAATGGAGAGGCATGTAAATTGAGGCCCAGGTTCACCCCGAACTGTTGCGTCCACTAAGTAAGTAAGTAAAGGTGGAAACGGGATGTACTCTTCTTTATCCGGAGGGGTTTCAGAGAAGAATTCCTTTCATCGGTTCAGTTGTTGTTGTTCTGAAGCCAAGAGGGTTCTGTGTTTGTCCTTCAGGGGTGACGCGGGTATTGATTTACGAATTAAGACATATGAATTTAGCATCACATTTTTGCCAAATAACTTATGATACACTATGGCCGCGTTGAAAGATGGCTCGAAGGATCAAGAAATATTAATCGTGAACCAAAACTAGCAATATCCAAAGAAGAGATCTTCATCAGATGAACACTCAGCCTCTATTGCAAAATTGTATGTGAATTGTCAAAAACGGACGCTCAAGAATCACGCAAAGAAAAACAATCAAACCCTAATGAGATACAAAAGTGAAAATAAAACTCGAAAACCACATGCGAGCAATTTCAAATTATCTCACAAAGTATCCATAACAGCACGACGCTAAACTGCTGTTTGACTATAAACTTGAATCACGTCTCATGTGCTAATCGTATCTGAGGTACCATTAAAGTGTCTCGAACCGAGTCGGCCCTCTGGCCCGTATACCTCGTAACATCTTTATTGCAAACAATTTGCACCGTTTTCAATCCACTTCCGGCTAAGTGGTCTTTCTAGTCGCGTCATTGTTTATTGTCTTTCGTACTTTACTCAATCTTTCACCGAAATCATTTACATTTTAACCGACTTACTTTTCGTATGCACGAAAGATACTTTTGTTTAATTCATTGTGTCTACCAGTCACGGGACGTATGTGAAATATATTTTTCTCAGCTCTTCACTCTCCGCTCTATTTGTCGGCGACTTGTGCTTCTCGACCAGTCTCTCAGGTCAGTGGAGACCAGGATTATGTGCAGGAAAGGGAGACAAATGTATGTTTGTACTAAAATTAGTGTTAGTGTTAATTTGTATCTTTGCCACTCTGTAATCGGTGCCTAGCTATCTTTAGCGGTTTACTGTTGGCGTACCTGTGTGTTTACATTTGCACAAATGGTTAGTATGCTGTATACGTTAAAGCGATGGGATTGTATCTAAATTGAAAACTGTCTGCCTGATTTGTCGGAGATATTGATCGATAAACAATTACATCGCAATGTTGTTTGTCAGGCGGACAGCAATGATTAGACGATGCATCACGAAACGAACGTTCGCGTGTACATGTGGCGGTACAGAGTAGTGAAAGACCGGCAACAAGGAAATAAAAATAGAGAAGATGAGAAAGGAGGTTGCTACTTGGAGCCATCCCAACGAAAACTATAGCCCATATGTTACATGCAATAAATAGTCACGGATCACAGGTGTTGCCTGACTGTTTGGGAAATTCTGAAACGGTTGTTTGTAGCCGCGAGTGTAATAATTGCGAAATGTCAGAAGAGAGTACTTACATCTCAATCATATGAATTCATTGGATACTTTCTGTCAAATAAATTTGAAAATAGAAATGACGCGCTACATGACACCCAGTCCATGTGCACGGTTGTCGGTAGTTTGAACAGAAAACAACACTATGTGCTTGATGCACGTGGTATCCTTCAATTAGTTTTCTCGCTTTATTTAACTGAAACTACTACTTACGCTATAATGGCCTCGGCCTTCAAACGGATGGAGTACCAGCTCTAAACCACCTATGATCCCATATGATAAACAAAAGTACCAATGATGGTGTTACATCAGAAGACGCATATCTAACGAATCCATGGATCAGACAACAAAAGCAAGCCGTAGACCACTTGTATGCTGGTGGAATCAGGAAAGAGCATACATATTTGCATGCCGAATGCCACAGAGCCAGGACGCTCTCACAATGATCGAGAGGATTACCTTTCCAAACGAAACTATGGGCAGGATACAAGTGTAGTCACATACAATTGAAGTGTTAAATTCATAAAAGCAAGACCAGCTCCTTCAAAAAATTTGCAGACAAGATGACGTAAGTCAATCAAAGACACTCGGACACTCTCACCATCATACCATCTTCTGATGCAACAGATAGTGTCAGGACTGTTTCCTCATCAAACAACAAGAGCCACTTTAAAAGCTGTACAATAGGTGCCTGGAAAAGAAAAGTATTTCAAGACCTATGGAAAAACAACGCTTAGTGCTGATTCCTAAAGGGAGTAAGCTACTAGAAGAGCATTCGCCGTACTAGCCCATATCAAAGAATGCACCCGAGTGGAAGCTGCGTTTGAAACATCAGGAGGGCTTTCTCAACAATCGATGATTTAGTTACATAAAATAACCCACTGGCAGGAGCTATTCAGGGAAGGAGATGGATCTTGAGGTTTAAAAAAATACAGAGTCCCACATGGGTAGGCATTAGGACCTTTGCTTTGGAACACCATGCATGATAAAGTCCTCAGATCATGAGTATCCAAAGAGGCACAGGTATGACAGTTGATGAGCTTGACTGGGTTGGAACTAGCAGAGGACAAAATAAAAACAATTAGTGGGCAGCTGGAAGAAAAGGGAGATATTCTCCATCAGAGTAGGTGGCCGCAGAATTTCTTCAAAACCTGCCAAAAAGTACCTGGGTATAATAATCAACTCGAAGCTCATCTAACAGAAGCATCTTGAAGCAACCTTCGATAAGATTTCTTTTCCAGAATAATGGCAAATATTGGAAGACCCAAACAGCGAAGAAGATTACTCCCACCGATAGAGGTGCAGTCATCAATTTTATGCCAGGGCAAATAATTTGGTCAATCGCTTGTGTGTCCTTAGGTCATGCTGCGCATTTTTAAAGGTCCCAAACTATTGAGGGGCTTGAGTCCAACCTCTTTTTACACTGGTGTACTGGGGACTTGCGACAATATCAATATCGTTTCGCATGACAGCGCCGAAATCCGGTGCAGGTTTCAAATGGCTCGAAGGTTCTGGAGACAAAACTTCATGGTGCATCGAGTGGTTGTTACCGTGGTTCCAGACATCTGGATCAGTTTTCCCGGGATCCTGAATTCGGCCATCGCCTTAAATAAGACTTTCCGATGAGTGCTCGATCGCTGGTCTTCTCCTGGATTTGTCGCAGCGTGAAGATTTGGTCTATAGTCGATTTGCTGGACCGGAAGCCGCACTGGTATGTGCCGATTAGCGCGGTGCAAAACAGTTTAGGACTTTCACACAATACATGGATAGAATCATGTAAGCGACAATGGTCGTGGACAGTAGTTCTCTGTAGTTTTTGTAAGAGGTAGGATCGCCTTTTTTTGTGGATGGGGCATATAGAGCTGGTATTCCAGAATATCGCATCCAGCTTTGAAGAGTTCCGAGCCTACGGCCTTGTTGTTCTTCAGCCTTTTAATAGCTATGCCTAATTCTTCAATGCTGGGAGAGAAGAGAACTTCGTCGACTGGAGATGGGATCTCTTCGTCCACTACCACTCTATCTTCTCCATGCTCGTTAAGCAGCCGCTGGAAATGATGCTTGAAAACATCCACTATCCCCTGCGGGTGGATAACAAGATTGTTCTCGCAATTTCTAAGAGCCTGGGTGCCGTTTTTAAAGCCCGCTGTGATGCTTTTGGCTTTTTTGTATCTCGTATCGCGTTTTTATCCCTGGACTCTTCGATATCCTTTAGCTGGGAGGCTGTGAAAGTTTTCTTCTTTCGCCACAGCGTCTTTTTTTCCACCCTCCTTCTGTGCTGCAACACTTTTTGGTATGCTTCATCGGTTGGTCGATTTGTTTGCTTACACTCGTCATCGTACCACGGATTTCTTATCGATGATGTCGTGTAGCCTATTGTGATTTCAGTCACTTCCTTGATAGCTGAGCGGCAATGGGGCCACATATTGTATACTTGTATACTATTGCATACTTGCGAGTCGTCCGCTCAGTTGCAAAGAGACAAACATTGATCTAACGTGGAAGTATGAAGTGCGCAGAAGCTTGTAATAAAGGTGTGTGCAAGCAATAAAGTGTAAAGTGTGTAAAACCACTTACTTACTTAGGTGGCACTACAGTCCGTGGTGAACCTGGGCCTCAACCAACAAAGCGTTTCCAGCTGGCACGGTCTTTGGCCAGCTGTTTCCAGCGCCGCACGCCCAGTTGGTTAAGGTCCCCTTCCACCTGCGTGCGCCACCGTAGATGCGGCCGTCCTCTGTCGCGCCTTCCTTCCGGGTTAGATTCAAATGCTCTTCGGGTCGGAGCTGTATTTTTCATGCGTTCTACATGGCCTAGTCACCTTAGACGTCGTACCAGGCCGATGTCACTGTACAACCCGTACAGTTCTTCGTTATGTATTCTCCTCCATACACCGTTTGAACAAACGGGACCGTAGATAGTGCGCAGAATTTTCCCCTCGGGACGACCAAGGGCATCTTCAGCCGCTTTTATTAAGGTCCAAGCCTCTGCGCCGTAAAGGAGGACTGGGATGATTAAGGTCACTTTGGTTTTCCGAAAAGGGGCTCTACTTCTCAATTGCCTCTGGAGCCCAAAGAAACAGCGGCTGGCAAGAGTGATTCTGCGTTTTATCTCAGCGCTGGTGTTGCTGTCGCTGGTCATCAGTGAGCCAAGGTAGACGAATTCCTTGACCACTTCAAAGTTATATCTGCCCTTGATGACACTCTGGCCAATATGTCGGTGTTGACCGTCTCTTTTTGATGAAAGCAGATATTCGATTTTACCCTCATTAACCTTAGGACCCATCTTAACAGCTTCTACCTCAATGCTTACAAAGGCCTCATTGACGTCTCGCTGTGTCCGTCCAATCACGTCAATGTCGTCGGCGTACGCAAGCAATTGCGTAGACTTGAAATAAATCGTACCTCTTGTGTTGGCCAGTGACTCTTGCACGATCTTTTCAAGCACGATCTTGAAAAAGTTGCATGACAGCGGGTCACCGTGCCTACATCCTATTTTACGTCAAGGGTCTCGATTTGCTCATTACCGATCTTAATGGAGCAGTGAAAATTCTCCATTGTCATCCTGCACAGTCGGACGAGCTTGGCAGGGATGTTAAGACTAGACATGGCTTTGTATAGCTCACCTCTATACACGCTGTCATATGCAGCCTTGAAATCGACGAAAAGATGGTGAGTGTCGATTTGGTATTCCTGGGTCTTCTCCAAGATCTGGCGGAGCGTAAATATTTGATCTATTGTGGATTTACCTGGCCTGAAGCGACACTTATAAGAGCCGATCAGGTTATCCGCAAACGGTTTCAGGTTCAGGTTTCAACGGACGGATTAGCCTAAGTCCGTTGTCGGATGTGGTGTTATGGAGGCTATGCTTTCCTATGATCGACTCAAATATGTCCTCTTTACGGACACGACTTATGTTTACGATCGTCCAGTAATAAATAAACATTACTATACAAAAAGTAGAAAGCAATTCCAGAACGTAGTGTCTAATTCGGTTTAGAGATTCACTTATATTTCGAAGACTATACTAGATGGGCAAAGTAAAAACATTCTCAAAGCTAGAACGGAATTGAAAACAAAATAAAACTTTGCAACAAGGTCAAGTCGATATCCATTAGGCCAGGCAATAAAATATGAATGTTTGTTTACCTACTTAAGTCTGTATCTTTTGGAGCAGACATTCATAAGTGCTTCCTGTGCCATAATGAAAGAAAGCAGAAGATGAAGTAAAAGAAAAACATAAAACGAACCGAAGAAAAACGTTTATGTTTGCGAAATGGCTGGAAGTCGACGGAAATACTTTGAGTGGTACGAGGTCAGGTGGTTCTTTTCAATTAAATTTATCCCTATGGTACGAAAGCATATGGTGAATTTTATCTGCTTGCGTAAGTTGTCCTTGAACACTCTTGAAAAAATGTTGAAATATATTTCTAGGATTCCTTGAAATTACTGAAAGTTGTTCAAAATTAGAAGCTTGCTCACTTGGTTTTAGAATTGGTATCGGTCGAAGCAGATAGAATATAAGAATCTTATTCATAAATCGAAAAATGATCAAGATCAAGTCTCTGAGTGCGACTAGCAAGCTGATTTAAGTCCTCAAAGGGGGAAAACCGCCAAAGCTGGATACACTCAGGAAACCTGATGAGTTTAAAGCGGTAACTCTTAGTTTGCTGCTTCAGACTCATTTCTCGGGAAATCAGAACTCTATCGGCTCGTTGCACACTCCATCAAGAGAAACTGCCACGGAAACCAAGAAAACAACTCAACGTAGCTGGTATATTGCGTCGCGCGTGGAAACGACTGAAGCCATTGAATTTGCTGTGGCATTCTTCGATGGCTTTAAATCGCCAGGCACCGACAGGTTATGACACAAAAAGTTATAAAGCAGCTGCTTCCTACTTTGAAAAGAATTTTCACTGCTAGTCCGGCACTTGTCTACATACCCATTCCCTGGCGCACGGTGAAAGTAGTCTCTATTCCCAAAATAGGGAAAGAGGATTACTCACTTGCCAATAGTTTTAGACCAATTAGTCTAACATCCTTCCTGCTGAAAAGCATGGAGAGATTGGTAGAGATGCGCGTGCGCAAAATTGTCCTTCGAATGCATCCTCTTTTGGAAAAGCAAAATGCTTATCAGCGCGGAAAATCCTGTGAGACTGCGCTTCAAAACCTAGTTGGGAAAACTGAATGAAAGGAGTCCGCGCTGAGCATTTTCATCGACATAGACGGAGCTGTTGATAACGCATGTGCAACGCTGCCAGACGTCATAGCGTAGATGAAGCACTGGTCTTGTGAATCAAAGCAATACTTGGGCACAGGACATTGACGACAGATGCAGGCCTCGACCAGTCTGTCAAATCCGGTGTAAACAGGGTCTGCCTGCAAGGCGGCGTCCTGTTTGCACCGTTATAGTGCCTGGTGGTCAACTCTCTGCTTGACGCTCTGAATACCTCTGGAATCTATGGCCAGGCCTATGTGGATGATGTCGCAGTTCCTTCTGTCCGTCTCAAAGCACAGGCGGCGCTAAATGTGATCGATGATTGGTGTACCAGAAATGGGCTGTCGATTAATACTCTTAAGACCGATGTCGTTCTCTTCACGAGAAGGAGGAAAAATTCTGATATGACTCAGCTAGTACTAAAACGCACTCCCGTCCCGGTGTCCAAGGAAGCTAAGTACCTGGGAGTCATCTCAGATAGCAAGCTTCTTTGGCCAAAGCATATTGAGTCGAAAAGGACTAAAACGCTATCAGCTTTCTGGCAATGCTTAGAAGCTTTTGGCAAAACATGGGGCTTATCGCCAGTAAAGATCCTCTGGATCTACTTGGCAATGATAAGACCTACAATCTCATATGCATCGGTTGTCTGGTGGAACAGACTAACAGAATTGTGCTGCGACCCCTGTCTCATGGCTATGCCTTCTGACGCATTGACACCCATTAAGCCTACTGCGCTGTAATTTCACAGTCGGGTTTCCATGGCGTCAGGATTGGCTCTAGCTGGATACTCAACCTGGAAAGGATAGACTTCTTATTTTCACGGATCGCTCTAGGTCTGGGTGGCGGTTCAGTGCTGGGGTCTTCTTTGAGCGCGAAAATATCCGACTGCACTTCTCGTTAGGGAAATATGCGTCTGTCTTCAAATCAGAGATATACGTAATCCTAATGGGCATGCACTATGTGAAACACAGGTGGAGGGGGAAAAGCATATGCGTCTGCAGTGACAGCCATGCTGCACACTGTTTAAGTCCTTCTTGGTCACCCTTTTAGGTCACCCTGGGATCCCGGGAAATGTGATCTCTGAGAGTTTCTCAGGACCTGGAGCCGCTCAAGGTCTACCTGCGTCCACGGTAAATTCCTCCATTAATGATTGGGTGTTTAATACTCACAATCGTAGATGGAGCTATTATCCGGGATTGCAGGATGGCTAAGCGCGAATGCCCTGATGTCTGCAAGAAAGCCGCAGCATTCCTCCTGTCTTTAAGGAGCATCGACGCAGAAGACTTGTGGGAGTCATAACGAGCCATTACACTTTTGCTAAGCATCTTTGTGTGCTTGACATGAGTGAGACGGCTACCTGTTCTGTATGTTGCGATACTGCAGAACATTTTCTCTGCGACTGTCCTAGGCAGATGACATTGACGTTATTGGACGGACAAAGCGAGACGTCAATGAGACGTTCGCAAGCATTGAAGCAGAAGCGGCTAAAGTGGGTCTAAAGGTAAATGGGGACAAGACCAAATATATGCTGTCATCCAAGAAAGACGTGCAACACCGACGTCTTGGTCAGAACGTCATCTTCGGCAGCTATATTTTTGAAGTAGTGAAGGACTTCGTCTACCTTGGCTCAATAGTGACAAGCACCAACGACACTAGCGCTGAGATAAAACGCAGAATAACTCTTGCCAACCACAGCTTTTTTGGGCTCAAGAGGCAGCTGAGTAAAGGAGCTCTCCCTCGAAAAACCATGGTATCCCTCTACAAAACCTTAATCACGCCGGTCCTCCTCTGTGGCACTGAGGTTTGGATGTTATCAAAAGCGGATGAAGAGGCCCTTGGGCGTTTCGAGAGGAAATTTCTGCGTGCAATCTTTGGTCCCGTTTGTGTAAGTGGAGAGTGGAGGAGAAGATTCAACCAAGAACTGTACGGGCTGTACAGCGACATCGGCCTAGTTAGACGTCTTCGAATCCAACGTCTAAGATGGCTGGACCATGTAGAGCGAATGGACATCACCGCTCCGGCCCGAAGTGTCTTCGACTCCAACCCCGTGGGACGACGCAGCAGAGGACGACCGCATCTAAGATTCCACGTACTGGTGGAAAGGGACCTCAACCTACTGGGCGTCCGGCACTGGAGCAGCTGGCCAAAGATCGTGCTGGCTGGAGAGGCTTGTTGGTTGAGGTCTTGGTTCACCCCGAAATGTAGCGCCATCTAAGTAAGTAAGTTAGTCATTTTGTCTAGCGTAAGGTACTTTTAAGATTAAATTAAATAAAATCATTTTAAAAAAGAAAAAACATGCCAGTGGGTATCTTATAAGATATTCAAGATGCAAGACGGCGTCTTGGGGTGTTAACATTTGAATATACCAATTTTTCCATGTCAAGTGTTATAAGGAATTTTCTTTAATGCCAAAGATTCAATTCATCCCTGCTTGAGAGGACATATGCCCATTCCATGTCATTCATTCTTCATATGAATATTCAACGTTAGACGATTATAGACAGTTTACCTATAACTTTAAGAAAAAACTTACACTCCATTGGACATTCGCTTATAGTCCTTTAGGCTGATTTATTATTAATAACATTTAAAAGCAATTTCTCACTTTTATGACAAAGTACATATAAAAAGAAAATTCCACCATTGTGCCACAGATCGCGTCTACCTCGGAGTGTCGTCCGCCACCGAATAGAACAACAATACTACCCGCCAGAAATAATAACAACAAAAACAAGAGTATAAAAGCCTCCAGCCATCTGCATTGGACACATTTATCACGTCAATTAGCGCAAAAGACCTCGACTTCCGTCAATTTTAATTTCGCTTAATAACATTGGAATAGATCCAGGTGCTAACTAATAATTTAAAAAGTTTCTTCCTTTAAGTCTACTCTGCCCCGGGTTCCCTGCTCCTTGTATTCTATTCTTGCCATCAACAGTCGAATTGTATGATTGCTACTTTTTCGTCCTTTCGTTCGCTCCTTAACCCATTTTTCCAAGGATTGATACAGCTCACCTTTATGCCACGGCAGGGAATAACGACCAGCTGTTGAATCAAATACAACGGTCTATTGTAAGTAATTTAACAATTCAAATTATTGTGCGTTTAGTGCAATTTTTTTTTGCAGTTATAGATAGGGATAGTCGTACTTGTACTATGAACGCCCATTTCATGTGTGCATCGGTCAAGTGACAGTGTTTCGCAATAAGACGTCAAGACACATTCGTGACTTTGACACGAATAGGAACTGTAACCTGTGACTTGCATCGGAATCGTCTTTGGATACACATACAGTGGGGATTAGTAGCTGGACGCATTTGCAAGCAACTGTTAGTGAATAGAAAGATCTAGATAGTTGTTGAATTAAGACAAAATCATCTGAAGAAATGAGGATGAAAGTAAATCGGAACAAACTGCTCATGTGGTCCGGAGGCATCATGATGTTTGGCCTACTTTTCGGATGGGCGATTTTCCCGAAAATCTTGAAAGTCATGATGAAGAAGGTAAATGTTCAGATTTTGTGATTTATTTTCCAATTACGTGAGTTAATTTAAACAAAAAAGAATAACGAAAAAAATGTTGGGGCGTATTGCAGTGATATAGTATTTTTGTTTAAGTCTGTTGATATCTTTGTTTTTTTTTTTTCTTAATTTATCATTGCGGGTTCGTATGTCCAGTCGAACCAGACTAACCTACTTTGCTCATCTTACACATAGTAAATATTGGCACGAAGGGTTAAGACATTTTATGAAATTCGCCTTTTTCACCCGTTTTGGAGAACTATTCTGGTTACGCTTTCGAATTTTTGAAAATTCCTAAAAATTCTGCGATTCGAAGATATTTTTTTAATGAAGAGATTAGATCGTGTGAGTTTCGGCTAGTGCTAAGTTTGGTAAAAGTCGGTGAACATATCTCTGAGAAAAATGTTTTCGAAAACCGGTCGTTTGAAAATAACGTGACATTCATATGTACTGCCAAATTGCTTGTGTTAAAGTCGCTGGCAATACACCTGAGCGATTTCGAGATAAACTGAGATAAATTGTCAGTTGAGGCATTCAACAAAACTATACTTTTGGTCTTTGTTACCAAAAACTCCAACAGAACTTGTTTTCATTCACCACGGGGTGGCCGTGGTGCAGTGGTTAACATCATCGACCGCCGAGCGAAAGGTTTACGGTTCAAATTCGCTTCATAGCCAAGAAAAAGAAATTCCTATACGGACAAAAAGTATGCAACGCAGTTGTGAATCGAAAGTGACCAGACGTACTGCTGCAAGCATAACACTCACAGTATATGGTCAACCGAAATTCATCCTCTGCGTATGCAATACTAAGTGCTTGAACGAATTACTACGGACTATAACCAACACGGAATTTGGTCGGCTCTCGTCCTATCTATGTAGGTCTGGGACAACCACTCCTGAGAGAAGTGAACGAACATCAACGACCCCAACCACTGCACTCCGTTCAGGTTGTGCGTGTCAACACATCAGAAGAGAATATACAAACCCTTGAACCTGTGCGATGCAATAAAATGAACAAAATTAATTTTTTTCCATGTACTTACTTACTTAACGGACGCTTCAGTTCGGGGTGAACCTGGGCCTCAACCAACATGCCTCTCCACCTAAAACGATCTTTCGCTAGTCTTTTCCAATGCCGGACGCCCAGTTGGTTGAGGTCCCTTTCCACCTGTGCGCACCACATTAGGTGCGGCCGTCCTTTATTTCTTCGTCCCTCGGGGTTTTATTCAAAGACTCTACGGGCTGGAGCTGTGGTGTCCATTCGCTCTACATGGCCTAGCCATCTTAGGCGTTGGATCCGTAGACGCCTGACCAGACTCATGTCGCTATACCACCCGTACAGTTCGTGATTGACTCTTCTCCTCCAACCCCCCTCTGTGTTTAAAGGATCGAAAAGCGCACGCAGAATCTTTCTCTCGAAACGACCAAGGATTTCCTCATCCGCTTTAGATAAAGTCCATGTTTCTGCGCCGTATAACAGGACCGGGATAATTAATGTCTTATATAAGGTCAACTTGGTCGTACAAGAGAGGGCTCTACTTCTCAGTTGCCTCTTGAGCCCAAAGAAGCAGCGGTTGGCAAGAGTAATTCTGCGCTTGATTTCGAAACTGGTGTCGTTGTTCCAAGTCACCGCGGAGCCGAGGTATATGAAGTCCTTAACTACCTCGAACTTATATCTGCCAATATGCACGTTCTGTCCAAGACGTCGGTGGTAAATGTCCTTTTTCGATGACAGCAGATATTTAGTCTTGCCCTCATTAACTGCCAAACCAATTTTTGCCGCCTCCATCTCAATACTCGCAAACGCCTCATTGACATCTCGCTGTGATCTACCTATTATGTCAATGTCGTCGGCGTATGCAAGGAGTTGCGAGGATTTGAAATAGATTGTGCCTCTTGTATTGGCCAGTGATTTTTGCACAATCATTTCAAATATGATGTTAAAAAAATCACACGACAGATGATCGCCCTGTCTAAATCCTTTTTTGACTTCGAAGCTATCGGTCAGTTCTGCAGCGATTCGGATGGAGCAGCGAGCATTTTACAGAGTCATCCTGCATAGTCTGACGAGCTAAGCAGGGTTGTCAAAAGTAAACCTGGCGTTATATAGCTCGTCTCTAATTACGCTGTCGTATGCGGCCTTGAAGTCGACGAATAGATGGTGAGTGTCGACTTGAAATTCATTGGTTTTCCCCAGGATCTGCCGTAGTGTGAAGATTTGATCGATGGTGGACTTCCCTGGCCTAAAGCCACACTGATAAGGCCCTATCAGCTTATTTACGAATGGCTTCAGGCGTTCACACAAAACGGCAGCGAATATCTTCTATGCGACATTAAGGAGAGTTATTCCTCTATAGTTGGCGCCGTCCAAGGGGTCTCCTTTTTTGTGGATCGGGCAAATAATGCTGAGACTCCATTCCTCGGGCATGCTTTCCTCTGACCACATCTTACAGATGAGCTGGTGCATGCTCCCAACGAGGTCATCTCCAGCTGCCTTAAAGAGCTCAGCAGGAAGTCCGTCTGCGCCAGCAGCTTTATTCGACTTGAGCTTCGATATGGCAATCTTAACTTCGTCGAGGTCAGGGGAATGCAATCCTCTGCGGTCTTCGTCGATTAGAAATGGATCATTCTGCCTGACAGCGGTATATTGACTAACATCGCCGTTATACAGTCTGCAGAAGTGGTTTTTCCATATTCTCAGTATCGACTGCGATTCTACTACTAGGTGTCCGTTCTCAACCCTGCAGGCTTCCGTTCTGGTTTTATAACCTTGGCATGTTTGGTTTGTCTATTGATAAAGCTTTCGAAAGTCACGCTTGCAGTAACACCTGTCCAAATCCTCAATCGCGCGCTACTCGTGCTCTTTCTTCTGAGAAGCCTATGCTCCTGCCTTCTTTTTAACTCGTAGAGCTCACGGGCGGCTCTTGTTCTTGTATGCAGCGAGGTTTTATGTACATCCTGCTTCGCTGTCTGAATCCTCCTGTACTCGTCATCGAATTAGGTGTTTCTTCGTGGTGGAGGGTTTATTTGTAAATGTTTCACTGCTGTCCTGTTGACAGCGTGGAGGGTTGAGGAGAGGTTAAGGGAGACGCGATCGGTAAAAGCACAAGCGATTTCTGGCGATAGTAGCTTTCCGACGTCATAACTTTGCATTCTTAATCTACTCCGCTGCGTTCGTGATATCTGTAGGCGCATCTTGGCTACTACAAGCATAGTGGAGGAGTGTCCGACTTCGATCGCGATGTGATCAATCTGGTTAGTGATTGATTGATCTGGCGACCGCCAGGTGCCTTTGTGTATATCGAGGTGCGGGAAGCGCGTACTGGTTAGAAGGAGATTTCGCCCCGTTGCAAGATCAATCAGCCTGTGTCCGTTATCGGATGTGGTGTCGTGTAGGCTATGTTTGCCGATGACGCGTTCAAAGATGCTTTCCTTACCCAGTTTAGCATTGAAGTCTCCTAGTACAATTTTGATGTCATAGCTGGGACATTGGGCATACGTTGTCTAGGAGATCGTAGAACTCATCTTTGGTGGAGCCATCCTTGTATTCCGTGGGGGGCGTAGACGCAGATCCGGCTGATGTTAAACAATTTAGCCTTGATACGGATCGTTAATAAGACGTTCGCTCACATGCCGAAAGTTAAGGACTTTTTGCCTTAGTCCACTTCGAACAACAAATTCGCATCCGGAAAATCGTCGTCCTCTCCGTCGTCCCCTTACGGCTTAGTAGGCCGTAACCCAACCGACTAATCTTGTTTTTTGGCGCAGGAGGCTCGTCATTCGCTCTTTCCATAGTAAATCTCCAGATGGCACCACGAGGAGGTGAGGATGGGTATTGCTAACAGTGCCGCAAGGTGTTCGTCTGCGATGGCTCTTCTCGCTTTTTGACAGGCCAGCATCCGTCGGATAGATGCTGCCCCTATGAGGCCTTTGTTAGTCCTTTGCCATCTCTCCAAATAGATTAACTATCTCAAATTTACCATCAATTCATGCTCTTAAAAAAACAAGGCGGGCAATTTTCGGGGTAAGAAATCTCTGTGATGCGAATGTCAGTATTAGAAGGGTTCTTACAAATTAACTGCACTAGCTGAGCCAGCTGAGATAAGTTTGGCTCTGGTCCTTCATAGGCTGTAACGCCACCAAAAAGAAGCTGAGCCAGCAGAAGCTCGATTTCGCGGTTATGTTAGATCATTCAAAAACCAGCGAATAAACTAACTTGCGAATATACGGTTAAATTCTATCCTTTTTCTGTAGTACCATTAAGTGCATTTCTAACTATTTCTAGCAAATAAACTTAAAACCAGGAACGGATATCCGCGAACTTTGGGCGAATACACCCTTTCCTCTGGATTTCCTTATTTACGTGTTCAACATAACCAATCCCGACGAAGTGATTGCTGGAGGCAAACCGAATTTACACGAAATCGGGCCATACTACTTTGAGTAAGATTTAAAAATCCACAAAACTACCAATCCTTACGAATAATGAATTCCCTTCCCTAGAGAATGGAAGGATAAGTACGATCTGGTCGATGACGTGATTGAGGATTCGGTCAGCTTTAATATGCGAAATAAATTCATATTCCGACCGGACTTATCAAATGGACTGACTGGCGAGGAGATTGTGGTTGTTCCACACCCACTCATTCAGGTACAAGAAAAGAATTTTCAAAAAAAAAAAAACAACATTTTTCGGTAGCTGGTTATGACATGTTGACACTTAATTATTTTACATCAAGTGTTCGTTTGAAGTCTGTGGTTCTTTGAAAGCAACAGCGTGTTTTTTAAAGTATGTTAACACAGCCGTTGCTTGAGATTTATGAACACATGTCAGATGTTCGGGCAAAGAAACGCTGTATAACAATACATGGACTACATGTCCCGCTGTTGGCATTTTGGCAAAGAAAAATCCTTCCATCAACCTAACTATAATATGTATCTTTCCAGTCAATAGCCATCGTTGTGCAGCGTGACAGAGCAGCAATGCTAGATCTCGTAGCCAAGGCTATTAATATCGTGTTTAAGGACCAATCAGCTTTAATGACAATCAAATTCCTGGATTTGTTCTTTCGCGGCTTCTACATCGACTGTTCTTCGGAGGAGTTTGCCGCAAAGGCTCTCTGTACCGCTTTCTACACTGGCGAAGTCAAGCAAGCCAAACAAGTAAACGACACTCACTTTGTGTTCTCCCTCATGGCAGCTGTAAGCCAACATTTGTACTTTTGTTTTAAACTTTTCATTAACAATATTGTCTTGTTAGTCAAACTATAGCGATGCGGGACGTTTCACGGTTTGTCGTGGTGTGAAAAATGTTCACAAGCTCGGCAAAGTGGTTCGATTTGCCGACGAGCCCGAAATGGACACATGGCCTGGAGATAAGTGTAATCAATTTATCGGCACGGATTCGACAGTGTTTCCGCCATTTATGAGTAAAGAACAGGGCCTGTGGGCATTTACTCCGGATCTCTGCCGTTCCCTGGGAGCAGTATATAAACTGAAAACCACCTACGCAGGTCTACCAGCTGTTAGATACTCTATGGACATGGGGGACATAAGGGTGAGTACACTCAATTTCGTGACCAAGAGAACCACCATCGATTACTATTAATTTCAGGCCGATAAAGACCTTTATTGTTTCTGTGAAGATCCAGATGACATTGAAACCTGCCCAGTCAAAGGCACGATGAGTTTACACGCATGCACCGGTGGACCACTAATTGCATCTATGCCACACTTTTTCCGTGGCGATTCAAGCCTCTTCGAGAATGTTAATGGCTTGAATCCCAACGAAGATGATCACGGGATATTCATTGACTTTGAGTTGGTAAGCGATCCCAATCACCCAATAGTCAATCGAGTTCTAAGACTACAAATTGCAGTTCTCTGGAACGCCATTTCAAGCAGCGAAGAGACTACAATTTAACTTAGATGTTGAGCCGGTTACAAAAATCGAGCCAATGAAGAATATGCGAAAGATGGTATTACCCTTCTTTTGGGTACAAGAGAGCGTGGCTCTGAATAAGACATGGACCAACATGCTGAAATACACCCTATTTTTGTAAGTCATCATCAATCTTTGTCCTTTCTTCAACTTATAAGATTGTGTTATGCTTCCAGAGGTATGAAGATAAATTCGGGAATTCGTTGGACTTGTTTGACCATGGGAATGATCGGGATGTTACTTGGAGGTTATCATTATCACAAGCGATCGCAGGTCATTGAGATTTCGATGCCGCTTCAAGGAAAGACAGCACCAGAACCTGTCAAGGTTCTTGCGGCTGAAGAACCTGTAAAGAAGGTTTTAAAGGACATACCAGTTAGGCAGAAAGAAACCAATGAAGAGAAGAGATACTAAAATGATTGTAGACACCTCTCCGTTCCTCAATAACTTACGTATACTACTATCGCCTCATATGGATGGTCAACCATTTTAACCATCAGTTCATTATTTAAATAAAAGTAAATGAGTAACAACTTTTGGAACAAATAAATAGTTCGGAACGGGAATAACGTACCAAAAACTTCAGCATTAAGTACATTAGTTCGTAAATACTTTGTTATATCCCCCAAATTCTCGTACTCCTCCCACCTTTACGGAGAAAGCTATATAATTTTTTAAAGACTTTTAACGGGCCGATGGGCTTCCTCGATAAAGCTGGGGACGTCGGACGAAAAAAAAGCAGAAATCATTACAATACCCACATATGACGGTCCGAATTCCAGACGTAAATTCCTTGAATGTATTAAAGGCGTTAAGTCCCTAGTAACTCAAAAAACTCGTCCTCGTCGTCTATACCAGCGCTCGTCCCTAACGACATTCAGTTATCATTCTCTTAGACAAGGCTAACCTTCTTCCACTTCAATTTGCAGCCAGCTCGCGGCGCCAAGCCAGCACTTTTGTCTCTGCCTGTACTTACTTAGGTGGCGCTACAGTTCGGGTGAACCTGGGCCTCAACCAACAAACCTTTCCAGCTAGGACGATCTTTTGCTAACTGTTTCTAGTGCTGCACGCTCAGTTGGTTAAGGTCCCTTTCCACCTTAGACCCGTCCTCTGACCCGTCTTCCTTCCGGGTTGGAGTCACAAACTCTTCGAGCCGGAGCTGTGCTGTCTATCCGCTCTACATGGCCTAGCCATCTAAGACGTTGGATCCGTTGACGTCGTACTAGACCCATATCGCTGTACAGCCCGTACAGTTCGTGGTTGAATCTTCTCCTCCACTCTCCGTCCACCCAAACGGGACCGAAGATTGTATGCAGAATTTTCCTCTCGATACGGCCAGGGACCTCTTCATACATTTGTGATAAGGACCAAGCCTCTGCGCCGTAGAGAAGGACCGGGATGGTTCAGGTTTTATAGAGGGTCACCTTAGTTTTCCGAGAGGGCTCTAATACACAACTGCCTCTTGAGCCCGAAGAAACACCGGTTGGCAAGGGTTATTCTGCGTCTAATCTCAGTGCTGGTGTCATAGCCGCTTGTTACCAGTGAGCTAAGGTAGACGAAATCCTCGACTTCTTCTTTGGTGGCGTTACAGCCCATGAAGGACCAGAGCCAAGCTTCTCTCAATCACCCATGTTGTGTGTGATTTATTCGCACAGGTGAAAGGGACCTACAGTTTAATGCCGATTCCGAACGGCGTGAGTCGAGAAGCTTTTTCATGGCAAGTTTACTACGGGGGGTTTTACCAGTACCCCGCCGAGGAGGAACGTCGCGAAATAAACATTCGATGGCGTTGATGTTATCGGGATCCGAACTCGCTCATCGTGCGCCAGAGTCCAACACACTAACCACTGCGCCCTCGAAATCCTTGATTATGTACATCAAAGTTATAACCAATAGGGACATTGAGCGTATGTTATATCTAGGAGGTCATAGATGTCATCTTTGACTTCGTCGTCTTTTTCTTCTGTAGAGGCGTGGACGCATATCAAGCTGATGTTCCAGAAGATAGCATTGATGCTGATTGTTATGAGGCGTTCGCTCACATGCCGGAAGCTCAGAACTTTTTGCCACCTCGAACAACAATACCGCATGTTCTCCTCGTAGCAGTTCCCATAGTAAATGTCACAGTTTTGCATCCTCCTTTTATCCGGTCCATCCATCGCACTCCTTCGAGTGCGGTAATGTCTGCTTTATAGCAGTTTAAGGCGTTTTCTAGTTGTTCGACCGCACTCGGTTTACTAGGGGAGCTAGCATTCCGACACTCTTCGTCCTTTCAGAAGCTAATCTTTCGGGTTCTGAAGAAAACCGAAGAAGGTACATACGAGCCAGAAATCACTGCAATACCCACATTCGAACATTCGACGGGTTAAATTCCAATCCGACCAAAAATTTAGGCGTAAGGTACTTCAATGTCTCTAAGGTAGAAAAAGTTTCTGGTCATTTGTAAAAAACGTAAAAAACTCAACTACGTCGTCTATACCGACAGTCCGACGCTCATGCACAATGACATTCCAGCTTTCAACCCCTAAGACAAAGCTAACCTACTTGCTGCCCACTTAGCAGCCAGTTCTCAACTCCCAACTTGTACTTTGTCTCCGGCTGTACTAGCCGCTGGTTAAGCTGATAATGCCATCTTCTTCTTCTTAACGGGCGCTACAATTCGAGGTGAACCTGGGCCTCATCCAACATGCCCCTCCAACTAACCCGATTTTTTTGCTAGCCTTTTCCATTGGCCCACACCCAGTTGGCTGAGGTGCCCTTCCGCCTGTGTGCGCCGTCCTCTGTTTCATCGTCCCTCGGGGTTAGATTCAAAGGCTCTCCGGGCTAGAGCTGTGTGGTGTCCATTCGCTCTTCATGACCTAGACATCTTAGGCGTTGAAACCGTATACGCCTGACTAGACTAATGTCGCTGTACAGCCCGTAAAGTTTGTGGTTGAATGTTTTCCTCCATCCTCCGTCTGCGTTTATAGGCCCGAAAATCACGTGCACTCTTTCACTCGAACCGACCAAGGGTCTCCTCGTCCACTTTGGACAGTGTCCATGCTTCTGCGCCGTACAGCAGGACCGGGATGATAAGGGTCTTATATAGAGTCAACTTAGTCGTTCGGGAAAGGGCTCTATTACTCAATTGCCTCCTGAGCCCAAAGAAACAGCGATTGGCAAGAGTGATCCTGCGTTTGATTTCGGAACTGATGTCGCTGTTCCAGGTCACTGCGGAGCCAAGGTAGACGAAGCCCTTAACTACCTCGAACTTATATCTGCCAATACAAACGTTCTGGCCAAGACGTCGGTGGTGAGCGTCCTTTTATGATGACAGCATATATTTAGTTTTGTCCTCGTTTACTGCCAAACCAATTTTCGCCGCCTTCAGTGATTTTTGCACAATCATTTCTAATACGATGTTGAAGAAATCACACGCCAGCGGATCGCCCCGCATGATCTGCCGTAGTGTGAAGATTTGGTCGATGGTGGATTTGAGTTCCCTGGCCCGAATCCGCACAAAAGGCTTCAGGGGTTCACACAAAACGGCAGGGAAGAATTTGTAGGCGATGTTAAGAAGACTTATTCCTCTTTAGTAGGCGCAGTCAGAGGGGTCTCCTTTCTTGTGGATCGGGCATACTATGCTGAGACTCCATTCCGTGGGCATGCTTTCCTCTGGCCATATCTTACAGCTGGTGCATGCTCCTAACCAGGTCATCCCCAGCTCCTTGAAGAGCTCAGCAGACAGTCCGCCTGCGCCAGCAGCTTTATTCGACTTGAATTTCGATATGGCGATCTTACCTTCGTCGAGGTCAGGGAGACGGAATTCTCTGCGGTCTTCGTCGTTAGGAAATGAATCATTCTGCCTGACAGCGGCATATTGACTAACATCGCCGTTATTCAGTCTGCAGAAGTGATTTTTCCATATTCTCAGCATCGACTGCGATTCTACTACATATTAGGTGTCCGTCCTCAGAGGTATTCTTCGGGGAAAACCTACTCTTCTGGGCTCTTCCCGAGTAGGTGGAAAACAGTATGTGTCCAGCCTATAATCAAACCCCATTGCACTTACGTACGTTCTTTCCAAGGTCATGGAAACGCAGATTAACCGTCAGCTTATGAAATATCTGGAATCACGGAAACTCTTCAATGACCGCCAGTACGGTTTCCACAGTAATAGATCCACTGGTGATTTGATGGCATATCTCACCGAAAAGTGGTATCGCTCGTTTCACCAAGCATGTGAAAGCAAAATAGTTGCACTGGATATTTGGAAAGCGTTTGACACGGTTTAGCATGAAGCCCTTTTGTCGAAAACGCAGACTTTCGGGATCGATGAGTCTCTTCTTCAATGGATTAGAAGCCACCTTTCGAATCGTTCAATTCAAGTTGTTTTGGATGGATTCAAGTCGGACATCCATTTCTTAAAGGCTGGTGTAGCCCGAGGCTCCATCTTGTCTCCGACACTTTTTCTCATTTTTATAAATGACCTCTTGTCTGTCACTTCTAATACAATTCATTCCTTCGCTGACGACAGCCTGCACTTCGGTTGTAGATAGTGAGCGGCAGCGTATGTTAAGCTCACTTAATTCCGATAACGACAGCATCATCCAGTGGGGTAAAAACAATAGATTGGAATTTAATGCATCCAAAGCATATAACTAACCCGCAGCCATTATCCATGAAAGATGCAATCTATAAGGCGTTCATCGGCCCTAAATTAGAGTTTAACGCTCATGTTTTGTCCGGTGCTTCCAAAACTTGATCGTTCATCGCACCTACTAGATAGAATACAAAATCGCGATAAAACTTATAGGTGACTTCAATCATACAGAGGGGCAAATGTCGACTCTGACCACTTCCTCGTAGCAGCCAGATTCAGAGCTCGACTGTCCAATGTTAGAAAGCTGCACCAGCCCACCAGAAGGAGGTTCGACATTGAGCGCCTGAGCACACCGGAGGTTACCAGAGTCTACAGGGAGTAGTCTACAGTATGCCTACGCCGAACACAAATGCCAATAATATGTGCCTGCATTGCCGCTCAGCATTTAGGAAGTAACCAAAACCACCTTAGGATACCTACCACCCCCGACATGAAACCCGTGGTATGATGGCGAGTGTGAGCAGAAAAAGGCAGCAACCGACGAGGCGTACCAAAAGGAGCTGCAGAGGAAAACCAGGACAGTGCAAGAAGAGTACCGAGCCAGAAGAGGGGAAGAGAAAAAACTACTGCGATAAAAGAAAAGAATCATCGCAGCCTCCCAGCTCAAGGATATCGAGGAGTATAGGGATAAACTTAAAACACGAGCCTTTTACAAGAAAGCCAAAGGCCTTGCAGGAGGCTTCAAAAAGGGCACCCAGGCTCTTCGAAACTGCGAGGGTTATCTTGTCACCGACCCGCAGGGAATAGTGGATATATTAAGGCAGCATTTCCAGCAGCTGCTTAGCGAGCATGACCAAGAGAGAGTGGTAGGGACCGAGGAAATCCCAACTCCAGCCGCTGAAGTAGTCCTCCCACCCAGCATCGAAGAAGTCGGCACAGCTATTCAGAAGCTGAAGAACAACAAGGCCGCAGGCTCAGATGGCTTGTCATCAGAGCTCTTTAAGGGTGGCGGCGATAAAGCATGCACCAGATCATCTGCAGAATTTGGGAAGATGAAAGCATGCCCGACGACTGGAATACCAGCTCTATTTGCCCCATCCATAAAAAAGGCGATCCTACCTCTTGCAAGAACTATAGAGGTATATGCCTGATCAACATCGCATACAAGATCCTGTCCAGGGTATTGTGGGAACGTCTAAAATCATTTTGCACCGCACTAATCGGCAGCTACCAGTGCGGCTGCCGGCCTGGCAAATCGACTATAGACCAAATTTTCACACTTCGACAAATCCTGGAAAAGACCAACGAGTTTCGAATCGATACACACTATCTTTTCATCGATTTCAAAGCCGAAGCCGAATACGACAGCATTCATCGTGAAAGACTGTTTGATGCGATGGCCGAATTCGGGATCCCGGGAAAACTGCTCCAGCTGTGTCCAACCACGCTAAAAAATACACGATACATCGTGCAACTCGGTTCTAGGAGTTCGGAAACGTTTGAAACAAGCACCGGATTTCGGCAAGGAGATGCGCTGTTATGTGACTCCTTCAACCTGGTGCTGAAGCAGATAGTGCGAAAGGCAGATGTCAACAAGGAAAGCACTATCTTCTACAAGTCCGTCTAGCTGCTAGTTCTTGTGGAAGCATTCACGGCGATTGAAGAACGGGCGAAACGAAGTGGTCTTAAGGTCAATGAGGACAAAACGAAGTACATGCTGTCAAGCAAAAACCAATCCGTCGCGCACCACCTGGGACAAAATATAACAATTGACAGCTACAATTTCGAGGTAGTTAAGGAGTTTGTCTACCTCGGGGCAAACGGAAATTCCACAAATGACACGACAGTGGAGATCCCGCATAGAATCGCCCTTGGCAACCGCTGCTACTTCGGCTTGTCCAAACAACTGGCGCCAAAACTCCTCACTCGAAAGACCCAAAGTCATATTTTACAAAACGCTCATACTGCCAGTCTTGCTGTACGGAGCCGAAAGCTGGACGATAAGCAGGACAGCGGAGCTGATTTTGGGTTCTTTCGGAAGAAAAATTCTGCGCCAGATATTTGGTCCTGTCTGTGAGGAAGGTGAATGGAGAAGAAGACACAACCGCGAAGTCTACGAGCTGTACAAAGATGTGGATGTAGTCCGGAAGGCAAAGATCCATCGACTACACTGGCTCGGCCACATCGAGCGCATGGACATTAACGCTCCAGCTAAGAGGGTCTTCGACTCCGAGCCTCCTGGTTCGAGAAGAAGAGGAAGACCGAACCTCTGGTAATCGCGGATGCAAGATATCTTGGTCTTGATAACTGGAAGCAGCGTTAAGGATGGAAGGTAGCTATAGCTCAGGCTCAGATCCTCCATGGATCGCTGGCCTGATAAGTAAGTAAGTCAATCCTTCTGGTAAGTACTTCGATAAATTTGTAACATAGGTAAATTCTATAAGAGGTACATAGGAGCTGTATGCTCCTGATGTTAGTACGATTTTTTCGGATGATAAGCATGGGCATTCTCGGAAGCTATCGCCGAACTAAGTCCTGTCAATATTAATTCATATATTCAACCAGTACGTCAAAGAGTTTCAATCGGCAAACGTGTGCTGCCGATTAACCTTCGGCTTTATTAACTCAGGCGCTCTAGAAAAAAAAAAAAAGAAACACTCAGTCAAAGCTAAGTTCAGATGTCTGACAAAGGGCTACAACAACTAAATTATTTAGCCGCACAATTAACACCTCCACCTGGAGGGAACGACAAAACATGAATATTTATTTAAACCCAGACGCGTAGAGGAAAATGCCCAATCTCCCTACTCCAATATCAGCAAGCAGTCCCATCTATCACTCCTGTTGTAACTAATTGAACTGAAAACCAAACAATGTCCAAGTTCCAAATGCCCATGGCAGAGTAGCATTCAATTAAAATGTAAACTGAAACTTATTCGAAATGTGTTAATTGATTAAACAAACACTCCGGACCTCGAAATAGAACGGCACGCTATTTACATACAATTGCAATGACAGAATCAATAAAACCGACCAACAATTAGATAACACGCTGTCACTTGATTTATTTGCATTCGACATGGAAAGTTTTCAATGTTGTATTCGCCCTTAACTGTCTATAAACAAGGCGCGAACACCTAAATTGATTTGCACATTATCTGTCAGTATGACGGGAGCGGACACGATGCCATTTGAATTCTGACAGTAAACTCCGTAGCGCGCTTTTTATGTAATGTCAAATTTTACATGCAGATCAAGTCTGTTCTGTTTCCGTATATGATAATCAGCGGGAGATGTCAAATCCACTGTCACCCTCCTCTAATATGTACACAGCTGTCATACTAAGCGTATGCAACGGAACCAACTCGATTACTAACTATGAAGCGCGTGATCATATGACTGTGAAAACACCTCGATTCGGAATTGGCTATCAAGCGGTGTAGAAGTTTATATGATAGTAGTTACATCTCGTTACGGGACTCGAGCTAACATCACTCCATGTGTGTAATTTTCTGTTGCATAATAAGCGTTCAGTAATGACGGTAATTAGGAGGATGGAGTATTGGGCGATGGATGGCGTGAAACTTTATGTAATCAGCGGATATGGTAGACAGGTACAATAAGGTCTGGGTTAGTGAGCAGAGTGTCGGTTATCGACCTTAACTGTCAGCGGAATGACAGATCGATTAAGTATCCATTAATATCACCGTCAGGGGATGTCACTGATGACTTGGCCATTTATGAAATCCGCGAGTTGACTGTCATTATTGCAAAGATTATCCGATTGGAGTACGTCTGTTTATGAGGGTGGACAAGTTGAATAGTTCGACTTATGTCATCTCAATGTTGTTACTCTAATCTATGGAGAAAATGAATATATACAGGGTGGGCCACTTACAAGTTTTTTTTTTAAATGCAATAAAATGAATAAAATTTAATTCTTTCCATGTCTTATGGCTTTATTAGTAAGAACAAACCATTAACTATTACATTTTTCTTTATACTCTTATTATAATATTTATCACACAACCTGAACGGGGTGCAGTGGTTTAGATCGTAGATGTTAATTCACTACCCTCCAGGGGTGGTTGGCCTAGATAGGAGGAGAGAAACCGGCAGAATTTTCACGTTGGTTGTAGTTCTCAGCAATTTTTTCCATGCACGTATGGTGCCATATTAGAATTGCACAGAGTATGAATTCAAAGTGACCATAGATTGTGAGCGTTATGCCTTCATCAGTATGTTTGATAGCTTATCATTCACAACAGCTGTGTTGCATAGTTTTTTGTCTTCGTAGAGGAACTGTTTTTTCTTGGCTACGGAACGGATTTGAACTACAGACCTTTCGCTCGACGGTCGGTGATGTTTACCACTGCACCACGGCCACCCCATGAAATAAAACGTCGTTCAAGTGGCTGCCTCGGTTGGCTTTGCAGTAGCGCATTCTGTCACCCCAAGTTTCCAAGACCTTGGTGATGGTTTCGGGCTGAAGCTCACGGATTGCTTAGAAAATATTGGCCTTAAGTGCTTGAGGGCGCCGTGGCGCAGTGGTTATGTGTTGGACTCTGACGCACGATGACCGAGTTCGGATCCCGATAACACCAATGCCCATCGAATGTTTATTTCGTGGCGTCCCTCCTCGGCGGGGTACTGGCAAAACCCCCCGTAGTATACCTGCCATGAAAAAGCTTTCTCGACACACGCCGTTCGGAACCGGCATTAAATTAATAGGTGATTGAGAGAAGCTTGGCTCTGGTCCTTCATGGGTTGTAACGCCACCAAAAGAAAGAAGAAGTGCTTGAATCGTTTCCGGATTGTTGGCATAACATCGGTCACGGTTCATGGTTCCCCACAAAAAAAAAAAAAAAAAAAAAAAAAAAGTAGAAAAGGGGTCAAATCGCAGCTCCGAGGCGGCCAATTGACATCGTCAAGATGACTGATAACACGATTTGCGAATTTGGTGCGCAAAAGATCGATTGTGACATGGGCTGTGTAGCATGGCGCACCATCCTGCATGAACCAGAAGTCGTCCAAATCCATGTCTTCAATTTCAGTAAAACAGAAAAGGTCGGTTAACATGGCCCTGTAACGCCCACCGTTGACCGAAACGTTGTTCCCAGCCTCATTTTCGAAGAAAAATGGTCCAATGGTGCCACCACTCCATAATCCGCACCAAACTGTCACTCTCTGTGGATGCATTGGCTTCTCGACTCAATCACCCATGTTGTGTGGGATGTGATTTTCCCATAGGTGAAAGGGACCTAGAGTTATTGCCGGTTCCGAACGACGAGATTCGAGAAGCTTTTCTTGACAATTATACTACAGGGGGTTTTGTCAGTTGCCCGCTGAGGAGAAGCACCGTGAAAAACACGTGCGATAACATGGCTGTTGTCGGGATTCGATCCCGTGTCATCGGCGTGAGAGGCCAACACACTACACCACGGTGCTCTCCGAGCGAACAATCCAAGATATTTTTGCAGAATCCTCCTCAGGCTAGTGCGTGAAATGTTGAGCTGTCGAGATCGATGGAGTTGATGTTCGTGAATTGAGTTTCACACTCTCGGCCACAGCAGCCACATTCTCACCTGTGCTTCAGTTGGGCTACACAGCACTCACTTTGGAAACAAAATTTTCAATATTTCCCAACGTTGTTCAAGAAGAGCCGACACATTCGCCAGACAAGGAACGACGCAACAATAAATTGTAGCATGTGAGGGAATACCCCTTGCAACCATTAAACATAATCTCATAAAATTCGCCAGGGCTGAGACGAACCTGAGATTGACCCAGGAACGCACCTCATCACCAGGCAAATCTGGCCCCGGCTCGATAGTCAACGGACTAGGAGAATAATTTCCCTAAAAAGAACTGACATCTATAAAATCATTGGTGTCATCACCAGTCACTGTCTCATTGGCAGTCACGCGCAAAAACTAGGACAAGTTCCGAATGAATCCATCCACCATTTTTTCTCGCCTGCCCGGCTTTCTGCACAATCAGGAAACGATATCTAGGATCCTACTTCCTTAACGACCTGACAGATGTTCAGCAAGTAGGGATATCTGACCTTCTTATCTTTTTAAGAAGCACTAAGTGGTTCCATGAATAGGGGGATAAGCCCCCCTCGTAGCAGCACAACGGGTCTCTCTGTGTATCCCCATTCTAGGAAGGCTACGAGCCTACCCACCAACGTTGTTCGTGCGTTTCGTTCCGCAGACGTATGATACTGACTTTTTGTCAAAATATCGAGCGGGAAACAGCTGTCAGTGTCAAAAAAGCCAGTGCCATACATATACAAGTAACAGCATTTGGCCATTAGTTCTAGTTAGTTATCTACATGTTCAGTAAAAGGTGACTTCTTGCAATTCTCCTGCATAACACTTAATAACTACGTCAACATTTTCCAACAAAAAAGTTCGTCAGCGGCAGTGAGTTCACCGCAAATAATTGCCAGACCGTCTGCTCTATGAATCATATAACATCCTAGTCCTAAAATAGTCACTGGACTGTCACTTAGTTGTATAAACATTTTCTCGCGAAACATATTCACTTCCTCGCTTCATTTAGCCATCTTATATGCAGGGCGTTATGGCATGAATACCTCTGCTACTCTAAGTCATAAAATCTATGAAATACACATAAAGGGATGCTGTAGCAAAGCACCTCCATTAAGGAAGCAATAAACAACGACAACGTGTCACAGAGGCATGCATCACTCAAGTCGCGAATAACATTCCCGTTCGGTCGCATAAAAGACCAAGGTGCCTATCCAGTTCTTGATTGAAGCATGAGCAGGCGACGGCTATTTTATGGCATGGCAGCATGCTTGCCTGCTCGTAAATTGATGAAGTGATTCGCACTTTACTCACATCAGTCAGCTGATGAGCGCTTTGTTTTGATTGCTGGATTGGAAACTTATCAAAGTAATTGATGTGCATGCTTATGGCTCGGACTGGAGCTTCGACAGTGGCAGTAACAAAGGCTACAATGGGGTATCGAATTGGATGCCAGCAAGTGGTATTAAAGACAATTGATATTTAAACTATTGTGAGTGATTAATATCAGCTGATGGTAAGTTGAATTTAGCGTAGTGATGATTGATGGGAGCATGTATGCTTGTTGTCGGCCCATGAAATTAGTTCGAAATACATCTCAGAGTGCTCTTAACCGAAAGACAGACAAAGACTAGCTTAACTTGATCAATTTTCTCTACAAATTGATACTACCCAAATTAGCGTTGCTTTAACGCAAAAAATTAGTTCGCGCAATGCTAAACGAGCAATCACGTGCTGAGCTTATTTTTTTCACGATTCGTTTCACTATCTGCGGCCACTTTCACCTTGAAAGCGTCTATCCTAATACTCAACCAACTCTTTCTATCATTATTCTTTTGTTCGCCACCATCAGCTTGATTTCCAAGGCTCACACTATCAGAGTTACTTTAGGAATGACCTAGCAAAAGCAATTTTAGCCAAAACCATTTCTTGCTCATTTCCTTTGTACATTTTCCTCTCACTAGGTCGCTCCTTGGCACAAGCTAAGCCGTTTCACCTGCAAACAGTCGTCAACATCTGAACGAGTCGTATAAATGCACAATTTCCATCTCGTTGACTGATTGATGGCATAGCGGCAAGCAACGACACAGACAGACGAATTGGCACCGCCGATGACAACTGTCAGAAGACCGCCATTATATTCCCACCATGAATGTGGTGTTATGGTGACGGATATCTACACAGGATGTCGAATTAGGAGGGATTACTAATTCTAACGAAAATAGCACCAAGTGTACAGGTGGAGGCTGCTTTCTCTGTTATGCTCCCACTGGCAACGTGTCAGCTGCCTGTCTCGGGACAACCATCATCAGTCAACAGATGATGTTTGTGATAATACTGTGATCGTGGTGATGTGATTGCGATATGTATATGCACATCAGTTGTACATGGTCCTTTCGCATTTTATGTTTTCTATTTATCATTGTCAGCTTCCGGCACCGACTTTTCCTCGAGCATACGAAGAAAGTCTTCAGATGACGGGTGTGCCAAATTTGACTCACAAGTACGAATACTTGGCATGGGTATACATAGTTAATGTATTGTTGGGGACGGTATGATGCTCGATTTTATTTGAATTATTCAGAATCTTACAATGAAGTTATTTCATACGCAATCCATTCAATGACTCATCGTCGTTCTAATTTCATTCAAAATATTTATTAAAGTTCGGATTTTTGGAAATTAGCTCTATTCTTTGCTAAATGGTTTTCGTGTTTCGAGATTTAGATCTAATGTTCATTAAAAATAAAAAGTAGCTAGTGCTGCGCACAAGACTTAAATCTAATAAAGCCGCGGGCGCAGACGGCCTGTCTGCTGGGTTTTTTAAGGCGGCCGGAGATGAGCTGGTAAGGTGCATGCACCATCTCATTTGCAAGGTATGGTCGGAGGAAAGCATGCCCGACGAATTGAATCTCAGCATCGTTTGCCCGGTCCATAAGAAAGGAGACCCCTATAACCGCGCCAACTATAGCGGAATAAGTCTCCTTAACATCGCGGCAGATCTTGGAGAAGACCCAGGAATACCAGATCGACACTTATCACCTCTTCGCCGATTTCAAAGCTGCATATGACAGCGTGTATAGAGATGAGCTATACAAAGCATGTCAAGTTTTAACATCCCTGCCAAACTCTTCCGACTGTGCAGGATGACAATGGTGAATTCTCGCAGCTCCATTAAGATCGGCAATGAACAAGCCGAGATTTTTGATGTTAAAAAAGGAGTTAGACAAGGTGACGCGCTGTTTTTCAACAACGTGCTTGAAAAGATCGTGCAACAGTCGCTGGCCAACACAAGAGGTATGATTTATTTCAAGTCTACACAATTGCTTGCGTACGTCGACGACATTGACGTGATTGGACGGACACAGCGAGACGTCAATGAGGCCTTCGTAAGCATTGAGGTAGAAGCGGTTAAGATGGGTCTGAAGGTTTATGAGGATAAGACCAAATATCTGGTTTCATCAAAAAGAGATGGGCAACATCGAAGTATTGGCCAGAACGTCACCATGGGCAGATATAACTTTGAAGCGGCCGAGGAATTCGTCTACCTTAAATCACGGATGACCGGCGACAATAACACTAGCGCTGAGGTAATTCACAGACTCACACTTGCCAACCGCTGCTTCTTTGGGCTCAAGAGGCAATTGCGAAGTAGAGCCTTCTCTCGGAAAACCATGGTGACACTGTATAAGACCTTGATCATCCCAGTCCTCCTTTACGGCGCAGAGGCTTGTACCTTAACAAAAGCGGATGAAGATGCCCTTGGAAAATGATGCGCTCTATCTACGGTCCCGTTTGTTCAAACGGAGTATGGAGGAGAAGATCTAATGAAGAACTGTACGGGTTGTACAGCGATATCGGCCTGGTATGACGTCTATACAGGTATGACGTCGGATACAGCGTCTAAGATGGATAGGCCATGTAGAGCGTATGGAAAATACAGCTCCGACCTGAAGAGTCTTCGAATCCACTCCGGAAGGAAGGCGCAGTAGAGGACGGTCGCATCTACGGGGGCGCATGCATGTGGAAGGGGACCTTAACCAATTGGGCGTGCATCGCTGGAAACAGTTAGCCAAAGACCGTGCCAGCTGGAGACGCTTGTTGGTTGAGGGCCAGGTTCACCACGGACTGTAGCGCCACCTAAGTAAGTAAGTAAGAATCTTGGTACGCATGTCAAATACACTTCTGGCAACCTAATAATGAAAGCATTTGTTTGAATCCCTTATCATCGTGTGACATTTCGGTTTTAGTTATTGACGTCAGTGAGGTTTTGTAGGCCCGAATCCTGATAGAAAATTCGCGACAGAGTAAGTTTTTGTGCGGGGCGCGAAATTGATCACAGGTTTTGTGTTCTGGAAAAGATATTGTAAAAAAGTGCAAGTTTTATGGTTTGCCATAAAAAATGTTTGTGCTTTGTAGGTACTTCCAGTCCTAACGCGCTACTTCATCTATTGAATGGCCTGAGCATGTCCCATAGTCTTTCTATTGCTATCCGGAACTAAAAAAAAATTAAAAATCTGTGACCCGGTCGGAACCAGATAACGCCAGATAGTAAGTTAGAAGTCCAAAGTGAGCATTCACAGCCCAACCAGAGTAGATCCCCCATATCCAACTACCTCGAAGCCATCACCCACCCAAATAGCAATTTGTATCTCTATCTCTATATAATCTCAAAGTACGATAACGGAAACAATCAACCACAGCCACTTAAGTCATTCGACCATTTACAAACAACGGATCCAGCGGTGTACACAGATGCATCGATAACAACTGACCCAAAAAGGCAAATCTCCCGTCTCATAAAGCCAATCAATAAATCACAATAGACCCAATACGGATCCGGAGGCATTCCATTCCTGGAATGCAGTGAGGTAGAAGTGCCGTCATACCTTTTGACTTTAGTTGGTGTATATCGACCGGTTCATGACATGACGAACTGCGTGCCTTCCATGGAAACTGAAATCCTCTAAACCTGGTTATGGGCTCAACGCTCTGCCCATCTGTGGAACATTTTGAGTATTAAGTTATTTTTAGGTTTCGTAACATATACATATAACGTTTACATCGAATATTTGTCGAAACAATTAGAGCTCTTTCGGGAGCTCGTAGCTTGATCCTCTGACTGCAACAGCAAACTGATGACTGTCTTCATAAAGATAAAAACAAATATTTCAATTCCACACCCCAGCAAAAGGGGCGAGAATGAAATGAGATTAGATATACTTACTAGATAAACAGAATCATTGCTTGTTGTTTGGAGTGGTAGCGGCGAATGGTAGTTAAAATAAGAACGAAGAAAGTTAGATAAGATGTTAGTCTGATTGTTCTGAAGTTATTGTATTTAATCGCTGCGTCATACTGTCTGCTAGAGATTGTGACGTTAACAGTGTTAATATACGAGCTCCAATCATGCTAGGGCAGTCACACCTGCAAAGCATGTTTCTGGATAATGAAAGGCCTCACAAAGATAAAAGGTGAAATATAAAACCAAAGAAGTTTGTTCATTAAAAAAAGTCTACGAAAACGATTGACTTTGTATTTCAGGTCAGCAAGTGAAAGCATTGAGAGCACCGTGGCGCAGTGGGTAGTGTGTTGGCCTCTGACGCCGATAACCCGGGATCGAATCCCGATACAGCCATGTCATCGAACGTGTTCTTCACGGTATTTCTCCTCAGCGGGGTTCTGACAAAACCCCCTGTAGTAAAATTGTCATGAAAAGCTTCTCGAAATTCGCCGTTCGGAACCGTCAATAAACTGTAGGTCCCTTTCACCTATGGGAAAATGAAATCACACACAACATGGGTGATTGAGAGGAGCTCGGCTCAGGTGCTTCAAGGACTGTAACGCCAACATACATACATACAAGTGAAAGCATTAATAAAACAAAGTAGACCGTCCTATAAGTTGAAAACGATATGCAAAAGACTTACGTGGCAACAAGGTTTGCATATTGATTCCTTATTGTCAGTGAACTTTGCCCTTCCTAGTCTTTGTGCATGACTGCCGATAAGACAGTGACCAGTGATGACACCAACAATTTTGTTAATGTCGGCTCGTTGTTGGTTTGCTGATGATCAAGTCGATCGAGAATCAAGGTTTTGTGTTTTTTTTTTTTTTAATAATATGAGCGCACTCAAGGTTTTAATAACCTTATTATGTCGGCGACGCAGTGTGGGCAGAAGCTAGAAAGGAAGAAGGATAGAGGAGATGCCGATGGACATTGTCATAAATGGTTTCATGTTGTACTGAGAGGGGAAGACCGAAAACGGCAGGGAAATCCAGATTCGTTTGGTTTGGTTAAAGAAGGATTCTCTATATTTGACGGTACGTCCGAAAGCGGGCTTCAGGGTATATTGGTGAGAGATCCTAGAGAAACGTGTGTTGCGGGAAGTAACGATAAAACAGGCTAAGGCAGGAAACGATCCTGCGATGTTCCAGCGAGTCTAATAATAAATAAGTCTCGATAATTCTAGAGTCATCTATCAGTTTTACCGGGCCTTTTTGTATTCTGTCTAGGAGGTCTTGGAAGCACCGGACGAGACGTGAGCGTTAAACTCAAATTTGGGGCGATTGTGAGCAACACACATACCCAGGATGGAAAGCTTTTTGGGTTCTGAGATGCAAGTGCCATTCATTGGATGATGCTGTCGATATCGGAATTTAAAAAGCTTAGCATACGCTACCGCTCACTATCTACAGCCGAAGTGCAGAGTCGCAAAAAAAGTGACCGAAAATTAGTAGCTAAGGGCACTGTCGTCAGCGAAGGAGTGAGCTGGATTAGAAGTGGCAGACAAAATATCAATTATAAAAATGAGACAGAGTTTTGGAGATAAGACGGAGCCCTGGGGAACACCAGCATTTGAGAAATGGATGTCAAACTTGAATTGAACGATTCGAAAGGTGGCTTCTAATCCATTGAAGAAGAGACTCATCGATCCCGAAAGCACGCATTTTCGATAAAAGGGCTTCATGCCAAACCCTGTCAAATGCCTTCGAAATATCCAGTACAACTATTTTGCTGTCACGTGCTTGGTGAAGCTAGCGATTAAACTTTTCGGCGAGATATGCCATCAAACCACCAATAGATCTGTTGTTACGGAAACCATACTGTAATTGTACTGTTTCCGTGACGCAAGATATTTCATGAGCTGACGGTTAATCAGCGTTTCCATGACTTTGGAAAGAAGGGAGGTCAGTGCAATAGGTCGGTAGTTGGAGGGAGAAGACGATTCGCCTTTTTTGGGTATAAGCTGGACAATGCTGTTTTCCACCTACTCGCAGTAGTTTTGCCAGCATACATAGAACACCTCTTCAGAACTATTGGGCATCTGGGCCAGCGGATTTGTGTATGTCGAGGTCCTTAAAAACCCTTGTGACTGTACGAGTGCGGTAATGGATTAGTCCCATGGTGGAATTGACGCACTCTGGTACAGGCGGAGACAAAGTACAAGCTGGGAGCTGAGAACTGGCTGCAAAGTGGGCAGCAAGTAGGTTAGCTTTGTGTAAGGAGGAGACAGCTGGAATGCCATTGTGGATGAGCGTTGGTATAGACGACGTAATTGAGTTTATGTTTCTTACAAATGACCAGAAACTTTCGCTACCTTCGGGAAATTGAAGGATTGTACGCCATAATTTTTGGTCGAATTGGAATTTAACCCGCCGAATGTGAGTGTTGCAGTCATTTCGGGCTCGTACGTACTTTTTTCGGTTTTCCTAAAAAGCCTCATAGCCTCTTTGCAGCTCAAGTCGAACCACGTATTATCCTTTGGCCTAGTGCTTTTAATCCTACTAGGAATAAAATTTGCCATGTCGATACGGATAATATTTGTGTTATCAGTTGCGGCATCCACGTCGTTGTCGAAAAAGCACAACGAACACTTAGTCACGGCACCATGCTGCTGTGTTCATTAATGAGACGAAGGAGAGACTTAAAGGCCATCCCGGGAATCGACTTCAACAACTGTTCCGAAGACCGGTAAATTCGCTGGCATAAGTGCCTTGTATCAAGGGGGTTAGTTGCGTTGGAGGAGATGAAATTGATTTGGAAGAATAAACAAAGATTCATTAAGCGCTTCCTATCTTTAAAATCAAATGAAACAAAGCGTGTGTGAAATATCATCGACACTTTTGATTCGTTTGAAAATCCTATCGATGCCATTATGTATGGATTATAACATAGTTCAAATGTCCTCGGCGGCTTCTCTGGGTGGCGCGCATTAGAACTTCCCATTTTCCCATGAGTCTGACGCATAAATCTGGCTGAATTTGATCGATGGCTGGGGTAATGCTGGCTTTGAGGGCCGCTGTGGTTTGTGATTTATTCGCATAGACCTGCGACGAGAAAACCCAACAAGAAAATGTCTAACGGGGTCAAATCGCACGATCTCGGTGGTCAGTTCACATCACCTCCATGTGAGATGACCATGCCCTCGAATCGCTCGTGCAGAATTTCCAATGTGGCGTGAGCTGTGTGGCACGTAACGCCATCCTATTGAAACCTCATGTCGTTAGTGTCCATATCATCCAATTCAGGCCAAAAGAAGTTGGTAATTATCAACCTATAGAAATTTGGACCAATACCAGCCCAAAATCCACACCAAACAGTGACTTTATCGGGATGCATTGGAAGCTCTTGGATCTCATGTGAATTAGTATCGTCCCAAATCCCACAATTTTTTTTTGTTGACGTACCCATTCATCCGGAAATGGGCCTCATAGCTGAAGATGATGAAAATTAGGGTTAGTTTCCAACTGCTCGAGAACCCATTTAGCAAACATACGCCGTTCAATATGGTCGTTTATCTTCAGCTCCTGGGTCAGTTGAATTTTGAACGGACGCAGGCTCAAGTTACGATGCAAAATTCGATAAGTTGTGGTCTGCGAAAGGTCGAGCTCTTGTGAGCGACGTGAAATCGACTGCCTCTGAATCTCCTGCACACTAACACGGTTTCCGGCAAATCTTGGGTGGACTCAAATTTACCCACCACATTGCGAATATTCATCTCGGTAGGTCGAATATGGTGACCGTAAAATGGGCGTAGCGCGCGGAATAGAATTCAAATAGAGAGGCACACCACTAATATCTTAACGGATATTTTGCACAAATGATTTGAGGAGATGACTATTTCACGTAGAGGCGACATATGTACATACTCGTAAACTGAACTTCGAGATAGTCCGACTTGACCTAGTTAGACCTATTCTTAAGCAGGAAGTCACCAATAAGTCGCAAACGACCAATATCCTCAGAGTCTGCATCGAAAATTGGATCTCTCTGATCGATGCAGGGGCAGGGAAACCTCGATGTCGTATTTCACAGAACTTAAATGTCATTGACAACTCCTTACTTTGAAAAGGCTGCCTGCTCCTTTGTCTCAATTTATTTCTCTAGTTACTTATACGCAAACGATATTTCCTGATATCAGCCTTGAACACTTTATATAAACACCAGCCATCTGCGTACATTTTGCCTTAAAATCTTTTACTGCGCATTTCCCCCCCTCACAATATCGTGTGTACTTTCCAAAATACTCGTAGTACCCAAGAACAATGATTACAAAGTGCGCAATAGCTTTTCCCCTTTTCAACGCTTACAATTTTTTTTTTTTTTTTTTTTTTTGATTACTCGGATCCTATTAAAAGGCAAACAAAAAGCGGATCTAACACAATTGTTAGGTCTTGTCACCTGAAAGTAGGAATCCTGATCTTTGAGCAATGACCCAATTCCACAGTCCTCTACTACTCATAAAAACCAAATACAACATTCCTCTGTTCCGAAAATATCAAACAATTAGCGCGTGTGTACGATGCAAGCAGCAGCCAGCTGCTCGAAAGCATGAACTCTCGAAGTATTTTTAAAAATCAAATTGAAAAAGTTCATTAAACTATTTTGTAGCTTGGACTTCGTACAGAAGTAAGTGCATATGGCGCAAGTATATGCAGGTGTTTTCATTCTGATAAGGCGAACGTGTTTGCCGACTTTGTTGAGGAGACCTTTAAGCCATCTGTTGACCAAGAACTAACTGAGAGTCAATCAGAAACCTAACCTTAACCGAACTTCTCGAAGTCTTTAAAAACCTAAGGAACAACAAGGCTTCTGGTTAGGATCTTATCACGGAAGAGGTCCTGAAACAATTGCCTAAAAAAGCCTTTATGAAACTACTTCACCTCATAAATGCTTCACTTTTATATGTGCCACGACAGTGGCAAGCAGCCGAAGTGATAATGGTTCTTAAGCTAGGAAAACCACCAAATGATAAAAAACCATAACGGCTGATATCATTTTGGTCCATTGCCTCAAAAGTATCTACATAAGTAGCTACTCCTGACGCGTTTACAGCCAATTATAGACGAAACATGTTAAATTCCCAACCATCAATTCGGTTACCGTATTAAGCACTCGACTATTGTCCAGGTCTATAGAACAATCAATGAAATAGAAAAAGCCTTACAAGAGAAGAAGATATGTTCTAGTGCTTTTCTTAACGTCAAGCTTTTGACAATGTTTGGCACAAAGACTTCAAATTAGGACAAGATCTTCCGGAGCAATTACATAAGATCTTAAAATCTTATTTTACAGAAAAACTTTTCCGCGCTAAGCATGGAATACTCTGAAACCGCTGCTGGTGTTCCGCGAGGGAGTGTGCTTACTTACTTACTTAACGGGCGCTACAGTTCGGGGTAAACCTGAGCCTCAACCAGCATGCCTCTCGACCAGCACGATCTTTCGCTAGACTTTTCCAATGCCGCGCGCCCAGTTGGTTAAGGTCCCTTTCCACCTGTGCGGCCGTCCTCTATTTCGTCATCCCTCGGGGTTGGATTCAAAGACTCTACCGGCTGGAGTTGTGGTGTCCATTCGCTCTACATGGCCTAGCCATCTTAGGCGTTGGATCCGTAGACGCCTAACTAGACTCATGTCGCTGCACAACCTGTACAGTTCGTGATTGAAGCTTCTCCTCCAACCCCGCTCTGTGTTTATAGGACCGAAAATCGCACGCAGAATCTTTCTCTCGAAACGACCAAGGATTTCCTCATCCGCTTTAGATAAAGTCCATGTTTCTGCGCCGTATAACAGGACCGGGATAATTAATGTCTTATATAAGGTCAACTTGGTCGTACAAGACAGGGCTCTACTTTTCAGTTGCCTCTTGAGCCCAAAGAACCAGGGGTTGGCAAGAGTAATTCTGCGCTTGATTTCGAAACTGGTTTCGTTGTTCCAAGTCACTGCGGAACCGAGGTATGTGAAGTCCTTAACTACCTCATACCTATATCTGCCAATATGCACGTTCTGTCCAAGATGTCGGTGGTAAATGTCCTTTTTCGATGACAGCAGATATTTAGTCTTGCCCTCATTAACTGCCAAACCAATTTTTGCCGCCTCCATCTCAATACTCGCAAACGCCTCATTGACATCTCGCTGTGATCTACCTATTATGTCAATGTCGTCGGCGTATGCAAGGAGTTGCGAGGATTTGAAATAGATTGTGCCTCTTGTATTGGCCTGTGATTTTTGCACAATCATTTCTAAAATGATGTTGAAGAAGTTACACGACAGCGCATCGCCCTAATTACGCTGTCGTATGCGGCCTTGAAGTCGACGAATAGATGGTGAGTGTCGACTTGAAATTCATTGGTTTTCTCCAGGATCTACCGTAGTGTGAAGACTTCATCGATGGTAGACTTCCCTGGCCTGAAGCCACACTGATAAGGACCTATCAGCTTATTTACGAATGGCTTCAGGCGTTCACACAAAACGGCAGCGAAGATCTTGTATGCGACATTAAGGAGACTTATTTTTCTATAGTTGGCGCAGTCCAAGGGGTCTCCTTTTTGTGGATGGGGCAAACAATGCTGAGACTCTATTCCTCGGGCATGCTTTCCTCTGACCATATCCTACAGATGAGCCGGCGCATGCTCCTAACCAGCTCACCCCCAGCCGCTTTGAAGAGCTCAGCAGACAGTCCATCTGCGACAGCAGCTGGATTCGACTTGAGTTTCGACATGACAATCTCAACTTCGTCGAGGTCAGGGAGACAGAATTCTCTGCGATCTTCGTCGTTAAGAAATGGATCATTCTGCCTGACGGCGGTATGTTCGCTGTCATCGCCGTTATACAGTCTGTAGAAGTGGTTGTTCCAAATTCTCAGCATCGACTGCAATTCTACTACTCTCATCTTACAGGCCTCCGTTCGGGCTTTATAGCCTTGAGACATTCGTTTTATCCGTTGATAAAATCTTCGAACGTCGTGCTTTCAATAGCACCTCTTCAAGTTTTCAATCGCCGCTTCTCGTGCTCTTTCTTTTTTCTCTTGAGAAGCTTATGATCCTCCCTTCTTTTCCGCATGAATTCTTCTACACTCGTCATCGAACCAGGTGTTTCGTCGTGATAAAGCTTCAAGGCCCAGCACTTCCGTTGCTGTGCTCTTCAGGGCTTGTTTGCACAGGCTCCATTGTTGCGCTACTGACTGAGTGGAGGTGTATCGGAGAGCTTAAGGGAGACGCGGTTGGCAAAGGCACTGGCGATCTCCGGCGATAGTAGCGTTCCGACGTCATAGCTTGGTGTTCTAACTCTACTCCGCGGTGTTCGTGTTATGCGTTGACGTATCTTGGCTACTACAAGAAAGTGGTCTGAGTCGATGTTCGCTCCTCGGAAAGTGCGAACAGGGAGTGTGCATGGTCCAGATTATGTTTCTCTACATTCGAGATATATCACAACAAGAAGGTACGATTGTTGCAACGTTTGCCGACGATACGGCCGTTTAGCAACAGTCGAGTCAGCAACACGCTAGTCTCTGAACGCGTTGAAGCATTTAAACGTTAGGGACGTTGTGTTTTCTGTTTTGAATGTAAAGCTGCACAATAACAGCGCGTTTTTCTGGCGTGTACTGTTCCATACTAAAAATTCACAAAGGCTAACGTTTTGAATGCGGACTGTCACAATCCGTTCTGCCAACCGGTGTCAACGTTATTGGGTTGCCTGATTGGGCCACCCTATACATACCATTACACGAAATAAAATAATCTAAAAAAAAGCGTTTTTAGTGAGTAAGAATGTGACACTATAGCACGCGCAGCCCGTCCTTATGGTGTCTACCTTCGTAAAAAAAAGGAAAAAAAAATTCTGCTAACTATAGGTACATAAACCAGAAAACGTCCGAAATAACACATCTTAGCTTTATTAAATAAATTAACAGCAATAGCGTCCATGCTCCAGGTTCACTTCACTGCCCCTAACGCAGGCAGCTGATATAGAAGTTCGGAGGGAACCAGTTAAATGTGTGAAGTGCGAAGTGTTAATCATGCTAACTAAGATAAATTTGTTGTTTTTGTTTTTTATCTGCTAAAATTTAACTAAATTCAGCCGGTATTAGGTATGCTAAAAATTGGCGTGTTTCTGACGTTTTTCGCTTGCCTATTATATAAGGACATATTTGAGTCGATCATAGGAAAGCATAGCCTCCATAACACCACATCCGACAACGGACTTAGGCTAATCGATTTCCTAGCGGGGCGCAACCTCCTTGTAGCAAGCACGCGAATGGGCGCATTGCCAGAGCGCCGTCAGAGACGCTGCCTCAGAGGTGCTGGGTTCAAACCGCCACCACCTAGAAACTCCTGGTTCGATGAACAATGCGAACAAGCCCATACAGCAAAACAGGAGGCATATAAAGCCATGCTGCAACGACGGACGAGAGCTGCTCGCGAAATCTATGAGCAGAAGAGAAGAGAGAAACACATGCTTGTCAGAAGAAAGAAAAGAGAATACGGAAAGCGTGAGATCGACGAGATGGAGAGATGCTTCCGTAGGAATGACGCCCAAAATATTAACAATAAGGTAAAACGAACATGCCATGGCTACAAAGCCAGAGCGGAGGCCAGCAGTGGAATAACAGTCGATGCTGAGGATTTGGCAAGACCACTTCTGCAGACTGTATAAGGACGATGACGGACAAGATACCGCTGTCAGGCAGAACGACTCATTCGTAATGAACGACGATGTAAGAGAATTCCGTCCACCCGACCTAGACGAAGTCGAAATAGCGATATCAAGACTTAAGTCTAATAAGGCCGCGGGCGCAAACAGCCTGTCTGCCGAGCTTCTTAAGGCGGCTGGAGATGAGCTGGTAAGGTGGATGCACAATCTCATTGGTCGGAGGAAAGCATGCCGGACGAATGGAATCTCAGCATCATTTGCCCGGTCCATAAAAAAGGAGACCCCTATAACTGCGCCAACTATAGGGGAATAAGTCTCCTTAACATCGCATATAAGATCTTCTCAGCCGTATTGTGTGAACGCCTGAAACTGTTTGTGGATAACCTGATCGTCTCTTATCAGTGTGGTTTCAGACCAGGAAAATCCACAATACACCAAATATTTACGCTACGGACGATCTTGGAGAAGACCCATGAATTCCAGGTCGACGCGTACCATCTTTTTGTCGACTTTAAAGCCGCATATGACAGTGTTTATAGAGACGAGCTATACAGAGCCATGTCATGTTTTAACATTCCTGCCAAACTCGTCAGACTGTGCAGGATGACTATGGAGAACTCTCGCTGCTCCACTAAGGTCGGAGGTGAACTAACCGACCCGTTTGATGTTAAAAAAGGTTTTAGACAGGCTGACGCACTGTCATGTGCATTATTCTTGAAAATATCGTGCGGGACTCTGCGGCCAATACAAGAGGTACGATCTACTTCAAGTCCACACAATTGGCTTGCCTACAAGCGAGACGTCAATGAGGCGTTCGCAAGCATTGAAGCAGAAGCGGCTAAAGTGGGTCTAAGGTTAAATGGAGACAAGACCAAATATATGCTGTCATCCAAGAAAGACGCGCAACACCGACGTCTTGGTCAGAACGTCACCTTCGGCAGCTATATTTTTGAAGTAGTCAAGGACTTTGTCTACCTTGGCTCGATAGTGACAAGCAGCAATTACACCAACACTGAGATAAAACGCAGAATAACTCTTGGCAATGGCGTGAGTTAACAGAAAAGGAAAAACGATTTATTTAATCTAACAAATATGTGTCTTTAATTGTCTAATGATAAGTTTATTAACAATTTGCACTTAACACTTTAATTTCATTGATTGATCTTAATTGGTCTACTGATGTCTTCAGACCGATCTCACCGGGAGGCAAAGTACTTTATTTCCCTAGTTATTCCCAAGTTAGTTTTGGGCGCGAATCTCGTTCCCAAGCTCAACTCTTTAATTTCATTGATTGATCTTAATTGGTCTACTGATGTCTTCAGACCGATCTCACCGGGAGGCAAAGTACTTTATTTCCCTAGTTATTCCCAAGTTAGTTTTGGGCGCGAATCTCGTTCCCAAGCTCAACTACTTGGCGGGAATGTTCTTCCTCCAGAACTCGTTGTAAAAGAGCTGCGATCGGTGTGTGGTTTGTGTCTTGGGTCCAGTGATGTGCAATTGTTGTGTGTACACATAACTCGTGCGGCACTGGAAGCGGCTGGCCAAAGATCGCCTGGAGAGGCTTGTTGGTTGAGGCCCTGGTTCACTCCGAACTGTAGCGCCAAAGGTAGTAAGTAATAGTGTACTAAATTTCATATCTCAAAATGTCAGGAAGTGGTCCAAAAATGCGAACAACGTTTTAAGTCCGAGTCAGCACAAAGAAAGCTCACCTTCGGTTCGCTTTGACAAATGATTGCAACTTTCGTTGGAAGTCGAATTTCAAGAGTCAGAAGGTATAAGGCTTGTATATCTTCCTACTTCATGATAGAAATCTTCAATTACGATTAGTTGCATTTGCTTTCACTAAAATTGTCACACACATACTTATGTATAACTCAAGCACAAACTCTCGATCGATCTCCAGATACGATGCCTCCCTTTCAGCAAGTCAAATGCTATCTTATCGCATGTGACTTGTGAAAAAATTAAGAAATCGCTGCAATCAAACCCCGAACTACGTAACTATACCACATTGATTGATTGCCTTTGCTTTGCCTGAATTTACTGTTTTCTAATGATTATAAGAAACGATTGTGACTTCCTGTTTGCATCGACATTCCATCAAGTCATAAATTCTGAATGCTATATATCAGTGTGGACGACAAACACCCAATTTATATTGTCCTATCGCCACTGGAATATCATATGATATCACATTATTAAAAAAAGCAAAAAGCTAGGAGTGGCAAAGTAGAAATGAGTTTACATAACCATGAATCGGAATCGTGAATTATGCTCTTGACCTTGACCAATGAGCTCGAATTCAAACAAGCGTCATAGGGCCAAAGTGTAAATAAAACTCAACGCGCGACCTCATTAAGTGCGGTAAGTCGGTAAAAAACACCTCCCCAGTGGAATTGTTCTTCCCTAACTGGTCACGCATGTTATTCAAATGGATATGCTGAGAGCTTTGAGGACGAAGGATGATGGCGGTGAAAATAAAAATCGATTTTCCGTAAATACTAGAGATGCATATGCGGGTTTGGTTTTCGGTGAGTAATTTCTAAAGCACATATGCTCCTAAAGCATGAGGGGAATGATGATAGTTAAGGGAATCCTTATTCAAGGACAGCAAGCCGTATTACGACAAGTATCCTACATACAACTGTATAATTCACACAGCGGACGTGGAGTAAGTTCTTCTAGAGTACTGTGAGGGCTTTTAATTCTTTTTTTTTTTGAATTTGGAGCCAAGCAAAGCGCGTCAAAAATGAGAGAATTTTATTTTCTCGTTTTTAGGGTTCCCTACCCAAAGGTAAAACGGAACCTTATTACTAAGACTTCGCTGTCCGTCCGTCCGTCCGTCTGTCAAGTAAGATAATTGATTTGAATTCAATGGACACTTTGATGAACAACTATATCTCATCATGAAGATTTTTGATTATCAAAGTAATATGCCGATAACCTGCCTGCAACCAAGATCTGTCATCATACAAAAAATGTGATTTAATGTGATGACTGATGAGGTAACATACATAGTCTCTTTCATATTTATATATAAAGATGGTACGGAACCCTTCGTGCGCGAGTCCGACTCGCACTTGGCCGGTTGTTTTTTTCCATAAACTCCAATTAGTAGTATATCACAAAAACCAAAACTAGACGAAGGTTTTGAGGGCGCCGTGGCTCAGTAGTTAGTGTGTTGGACTCTGGACTGAACGCCATCGAATGTTTATTTCGAGAGCAGATCGGTAGATACCGCTCTTCACAGGGTGGTCTATACGATAGAGAAGGCACTCAATGACAAAGAATATGCCCTGGGGGCCTTTCTAGATGTTGAGAGTGCCTTCAATAACGTCAGTACCGAGGCAATAATGTCCAGCTTACGGATGGCCTACATAAACTCGGGAATCTGTAAATGGGTTGAACAAATGCTAAGTACTCGTATAATAAACTCGTCGATAGGAGGAGCAAAGGGAAGGGTGAGATTCAACAGAGGCACGCCACAGGGGGGTGTTCTATCGCCTCTCCTATGGCTCCTCGTAGTCGACAAATTGCTAAAGCTAAATGAAAGAACCAAGAAAGCTTGCGTGGCATTATATTCGTGTAGAGTAGCTTTCGGAAAGACATGGGGCTTTAAACCAAAGGTGGTACACTGGTGGTATACTGTCTGGTGGAAAGCACTTGAGAAGAAATGCAACCTTCAAAGTCTTACAAGGATTCAGAGGGCTGGCTGTCTGGCGGTGATCGGATCTATGAAATCTAGATCTAGATCTATGAAAAAAAGATGTCCTCATGACCACGTATCAATCATGGATCGTTGGGCTACCTTGATGTCCGCAACCGAAACGGACTATACCACCCCACTTTCTTGCTGTGAGAGGATATTTTCTATTAGGATTCCTTCCAGGGAGGAATGGGCCAGTGGCATGGTAAACACAGAACTGGCAATCTATACCGACGGATCCAAAACGGATACCGGTGCAGGAGCCGGAGTCTACTTCGAACCTCAGGAAGCAGACTTGATGATGGCTGTAGCGTCTTCCAGGCTGAGATCTTTGCAATCAAAAAAAGTGCGGATCTGATTCTTAGGGAGAATTTCTCAGACAAGAAAATCAAAATCTATGATGACAGTCAGGCAGCCATTAAGGCTCTGCAAGCAAAATGAATAAGATAAGATAAATGAAATGATAAGAATACAGACTTGATGATGGCTGTAGCGTCTTCCAGGCTGAGATCTTTGCAATCAAAAAAAGTGCGGATCTGATTCTTAGGGAGAATTTCTCAGGCAAGAAAATCAAATGATGACAGTCAGTCAGGCAGCCATTAAAGCTCTGCAAGCAAAATGAATAAGATCCAAACTAGTAAAACTCTGTAAAGAGAAACTAGAAAAAATATCGGATGTCAATGAGATGGTTACTGCTGGGTACCAGGGCATGTGAATATTTCCGGAAATGAGGAGGCGGACGAACTAGCCAGACTCGGATCAGGTGCAGATACGTCGCAGATCACAACTGAGGCTAGAACGCCACTCAGCACACTACTCAGAGAAATAGGGGTGGAACTACTAGGAAAGGCCAACAAGCGATGGTGTCAATTAGACAAATGCGCTACGGCAAGGCTAACATGGCCTGTCTATAACAAAAAAAGGACGGAAGGTCTGCTAAATCTTGGTAGAGGGAATATACGACTGGTAGTCGGCGCCCACACTGGGCCCTGCATGATATCATATCATGCAGCTAGACTAGGCCAGCCCTACAACGATTTCTGCAGAAGCTGTAGGGACGAAGAGGAAATAGAATCCGTTCGTCACCTACTGTGTGAATGCCCTGCACTGGCCCCAAAAAGATCTACGTACCTCGGGAACTACTTCTTCTCGGGTTTAGAGGAGGTAAGAGATATTAAGGGGGGAGGGAGCAAGCAAACAGAGCAAAGAAGTTGATCGCGTTTAACATGGCAAACGCCAGCTTCGCTCTCTGTCCCTGCTCAATCCAAGTTGACACACAGCCTCCGCGTGGCCCCCCTGGATAGCTACCCTGGCACCCGCCAGGTAGTGAACCAATGTGTGCAGCGGCCTAACCCCTTGTTCCTGGAGAAATAGGAACCTGGCCCTCTAGGTTGGGGGTTGTGCTTAGGGGTAACATCTCTATCACGGAAAAACCTACTTATTCCGAAACAACAAGCCTCGGATACGGACGGATACAAAGCTGACGACCCCTGCAATAGACTAACGATACCTGGCGGTCTCTTGATCAATCGACCACCAACCAGATTGATCACATTACGATCGACGCCAGACACTCCTGTATTCTCGACGTACGAGGGGCCAACATCGACTCGGATCACTACCTTGTTGTAGCCAAGGTACGAATGAGGACATCAAGAATGCTTAGGAGTCGAGTAGGACAACGTAAGTTTGACGTCGGAAAGCTACAATCGCAAGAGACTGCCAGAATCTTTGCCGATCGTGTCTCCTCCAAGCTCTCCCAAAATCCGCCCACAGCAGCACAAACAATAGAACAGGAATGGGCGCATTGCCGAAGCGCCGTCCGAGAAGCTGCCTCAGAGGTGCTGGGTTTCAAACCGCCACCACCTAGAAACCCCTGGTTCGATGAACAATGCGAACAAGCAAAACAAGAGGCATATAAAGCCATGCTGCAACGACGGGCGAGAGCTGCTCGCGAAATCTATGAGCAGAAGAGAAGAGAGGAACACACGCTTTTCAGAAGAAAGAAGAGAGAGCACGGAAAGCGTGAGATCGAGGAAATGGAGAGATGCTTCCGCAGGAATGACGCCCGTAAGTTTTACAATAAGGTAAAACGAACATGCCATGGCTACAAAGCCAGAGCGCCGGCCTGCAGGGATGAAAATGGAGAACTGGTAGTAGGGTCGCAGTCCATGCTGAGGATTTGGAATGACCACTTCTGCAGATTGTATAACGGCGATGATAGACAAGATACAGCTGTCAGGCAGAACGAACCATTCGTAATTGACGACAATGAAACAGAATTCAGTCCACCCGACCTAGACGAAGTCAAAATAGCGATATCAAGACTTAAGTCCAACAAAGCCGCGAGCGCAGACGGCCTGTCTGCTGAGCTTCTTAAGGGGACTAGAGATGGGCATGCACCATCTCATTTGCAAGGTATGGCCGGAGGGAAGCATGCCCGACGAATGGAATCTCAGCATCATTGGCCCGGTCCATAAGAAAGGAGACCCCTATAACTGCGCCAACTACAGGGGAATAAGTCCCCTTAACATGGCATATAAGATCTTCTCTGCCGTATTGTGTGAACGCCCGAAACCGTTTGTGGATAACCTGATCGGCTCTTATCAGTGTGGTTTCAGGCCAGGTAAATCCACATGAGAGCACCGTGGCGCAGTGGGTTGTGTGTTGGCCTCTGACGCCGATGACACGGGATCGAATCCCGACACAGCCATGTCATCGAACGTGTTTTTCACGGTGTTTCTCCTCAGCAGGGTTCTGACAAAACCCCCTGTAGTAAAATTGTCATGAAAAGCTTCTCGAAATTCGCCGTTCGGAACCGGCAATAAACCATAGGTCCCTTTCACCCATGGGAAAATGAAATCACACACAACATGGGTGATTGAGAGAAGCTCGGCTCAGGTTCCTCATGGACTGTAACGCCAACATACATACATACAAATCCACAATAGACCAAATATTTACGCTACGGCAGATCTCGGAGAAGACCCAGGAATACCAAATCGACACTTATCACCTCTTCGTCGATTTCAAAGCTGCATATGACAGCGTGTATAGAGATGAGCTATACAAAGCCATGTCAAGTTTTAACATCCCTGCCAAACTCGTCCGAGTGTGCAGGATGACAATGGAGAATTCTCGCTGCTCCATTAAGGTCGGTAATGAGCAACCTGAGACCTTTAATGTTAAAAAAGGATTTAGGCAAGGTGACGCGCTGTCATGCAACTTTTTCAACATCGTGCTTGAAAAGATCGTGCAAGAGTCACTGGCCAACACAAGAGGTACGATTTATTTCAAGTCCACGCAATTGCTTGCGTACGCCGACGACATTGACGTGATTGGACGGACACAACGAGACGTCAATGAGGCCTTTGTAAGCATTGAGGTAGAAGCGGCTAAGATGGGTCTCAAGGTTAATGAGGGTAAAACCAAATATCTGCTTTCATCTAAAAGAGACGGACAACACCAACGTATTGCCCAGAACGTCACCATGGGCGGATATAACTTTGAAGTGGTCAAGGAATTCGTCTACCTTGGCTCACTGATGACCAGCGACAACAACACCAGCGCTGAGATAAAACGCAGAATCACTCTTGCTAACCGCTGTTTCTTTGGGCTCAAGGGGCAACTGAGAAGTAGAGCGGATTCTCGGAAAACCAAAGTGACACTATATAAGACGTTAATCATTCCAGTCCTCCTTTACGGCGCAGAAACTTGGACCTTAACTAAAGCGGATGAACATGCCCTTGGTCGTTTCGAGAGGAAAATTCTGCGCACTATCTACGGTCCCGTTTGTTCAAACGGTGTATGGAGGAGAAGATATAACGAAGAACTGTACGGGTTGTACAGCGACATCGGCCTGGTACGACGTCTATGGATACAGCGTCTAAGGTGGCTAGGCCATGTAGAGCGCATGGAAAATACAGCTCCGACCCGAAGAGTCTTCGATTCCACCCCGGAAGGAAGGCGCGGCAGAGGACTACCGCATCAACGGTGGCGCACGCAGGCGGAAGGGGACCTTAACCAACTGGGCGTGCAGCGCTGAAAGCAGCTGGCCAAAGACCGTGCCAGCTGGAGACGCTTGTTGGTTGAGGCCCAAGTTCACCACGGACTGTAGCGCCACCTAAGTAAGTAAGTAAGTAGTAAGAGACATTAAGCTGAACAAATTGCTAGGATTCTTAATTGAATCTGGGTGGTTCAGCTCGGCGGGCAACTAACAGGTTCCGCTCGGGTAAGTTTTTCAAAATGGACTCCTCGTAGTCTAGTGAGCCTTGACTTCATGCTAATAGGGCACCAAACTAACCTAACCTAACCTTTCAAGGATATTCCTACGTCACAGTTCGTACAACGTCTACATTTAATTAAAACCTTTCATAATTCAAAAAGAGGTCAAGGATACGTACACCGCCCATTTCAAAGATAAATACAAACAAAACTACATACGTATTCCACATCAATAAAACAAAATCTCCCCTAGACACATATATCGTTTGATTTGTAGCCCTCCCAAACGAGCTACACTATCAGGCGTGCCTACATATAAGTGTCTACAAGTCTTATCTCAGCTGTTAAAAATCTTGACTAATTTGAGTGTAATTTAGATAAAACAAATAAACAATTTCAAGTGCCAACTATGTGCATCTATCCCCCCGTACACACAAGCCACTTGCTATACGTAACATTTTTTGTTTGCAAGGAAACTAAAATTTATTTTCATTTTTGAATCGCCCTCCGTCGAGACTTTGCACACTTCCGAGTAACTATGAGATTAGATAAGAAGGTCTGCAACTCGATGTCTGTGTAATTGAGCAACCGATTTTGACATTGAGTATTTGCACAATTCCGACCATTTCAAAATTCTGACTCAACATCTAAAAGTACATATCTATTCGATAAAATACTCATTTTCTTATTTTCAATTTGTACTGACAAACCTTATCGTTGATTACCTACTTATTGTCAATTTTTTTCTTGCAAAACAGAAAGAGAAAAAATGTTGCATTGTTTGAGTACGTGACCTAAAGAAAATTGCATCATAGGCGAAGCTGTGATAAGAACGCAGCAAATTGCAAGAGAAACACCAACATTTACAGTGAAATCTGGAAGGGCGGGAAAAATGCATGATGCAGATACAGTAGTGGAATTTTGTTGCCATGCGAGTGCGACTTAACCTTGGTTCTTTGCACAAGATTTTATATAAAGCAAATGATGACCCAGATTGTATATAACAACAATAGTGATACGTGCTATTTTGTAAAATATCTCGGAGCAGTAGTTAGGTGTATATATATACAAATGTCCATAAAAGCTAAATGTATTGGATAGAGCCAAGTACGGCTGACAATAACAAAAGGTCCTCTTTTCTAGTCAGTTTCGTTAAAAACATCAAGAACTCCGTCTCGTCATCTATACCGACGCTCATTCCCAATGACATTCCAGCAGTCAAACCCTTAGACAAAGCCAATCTGTTTGCTACCCACTTCGCAGCAAACTCGCATCTTCCCTAATCATCTTTGCCACCACCTGTTCTGGAGCACGTTAATTCCACCATGGGACGAATTTACTTCCGTACTCGTACAGTTGCAAGGGTTCTCAGGGAATCTACTTACTTATCAGGCCGGCAGTCCATGGAGGATCAGAGCCTGAGTTATAGCTGCCTTCCATCCTTGACGGTCCCGGGCACGCTGGTTCGAGTTATCAAGACCAATTTATCTTACAATCGCGATTCTTCTTCTTCTTTGGTGGCGTTACAGCCCTTGAAGGACCAGAGCCAAGCTTCTCTCAATCACCCATGTTGTGTGTGATTTATTTATCGCACAGGTGAAAGGGACCTACAGTTTAATGCCGATTCCGAATGGCGTGAGCCGAGAAGCTTTTTCATGGCAAGTTTACTACGGGGGGTTTTGCCAGTACCCCGGCGAGGAGGAATGTCGCGAAATAAACATTCGATGGCGTCAGTGTTATCGGTTTCCGAACTCGCTCATCGTGCGCCAGAGTCCAACACACTAACCACTGCGCCCTCTTTACAATCGCGATTACTTGGTCTTTATACGGGAGGTTCGGTCTCCCTCTTCTTCTCGAACCAGGAGGCTCGGAGTCGAAAACCCTCTTAGCTGGAGCGTTGGTGTTCATGCGCTCGATGCGGCCGAGCCAATGTATTTGCCTTCCGGACTATTCCACATCTTTGTACAGCTCGAAGAGTTCGCAGTTCTGTCTCCTCATCCATTCACCTTCCTGACAGACAGGACCAAATATCCGGCGCAGAATTTTTCTTTTGAAGGAACCTAAAATTAGCTCCGCCGTCCTATTTATCGTCCAGCTTTCAGCTCCATACAGCAAGACTGGCAGTATAAGCGTTTTGTAAAGCATGACTTTGGTTCTTCGAGTGAGGAGTCTTGTTTGGACAAACCGAAGTAGCAGCGGTTGCCAAGGGCGACTCTAAGTTGGATCTCCACTGTGGTGTCGTTTGTGGAGTTTACGTTTGCCACGAGGTAGACAAACTCCTTAACCACCTCCAAATTATAGCTGTCAACCGTAATATTTTGTCCCAGATGGTGAGCGACGGAGCCGGTTTTTGCTTAACAGCATTTACTTTGTCTTATCCTCGTTGACTTTCAGACCCACTCGTTTCGCCTGTTCCTCAATCGCCATGAAAGCTTCTACAACGTCACGCCGAGACCGCGTGATGACGTTAATATAAACCGCGTACCCTAGCGGCTAAACAGACTTGAAGAATATAGTGCCTTCCCTGTTAACTCCTGCCCATCGCAGTATCTGCTCCAGCACCAATTTGAAGAAGTCACTCGACAGCGCATCTCCTTGTTCAGGGATCTTGGAACCGAACTGCACGGTGCATCGCGTATTTTTAGCGTTGCGCGACACAGCCGGATCAGCTTTCCTGGGATCCCGAAATCGGCCATGGCATCGAACAATTCTTTGCGAAGAATGCTGTCGTATGCGGCTTTAAAATCGATAAAGAGAGGGTGTGTATCGATTTGAAACTCGTTGGTCTTTTCCAGGATTTGCCGAAGTGTGAATATTTGGTCTATAGTCGGGCATTAGACGTTTACACAGTACGCTAGACAGGATCTTGTATACGACATAGAGCAGGGATAAACCTCTATATTTCTTGCAAGAGGTGGGATCGCCTTTTTTTTGTGGATGGGGCAAATAGAGCTGATATTGCAGTCGTCGGGCATGCTTTCATCTTCTCAAATTTTACAGATGATCTGGTGCATGCTCCCTACCAGAACATCGCCGCCAGCCTTGAAGAGCTCTAATGGTAAGCCATCTGAGCCTACGGCGTTGTTGTTCTTCAGCTTTTAGATAGCTGTGCCGATTTCTTCGATCCTGGGTGGGAGGACTACTTCAGCGACTGGAGTTGGGATTTCGTCAGTCCCTATAATTCTCTCTTGGTCATGTTCGTCAAGCAGTTGCTGAACATGCTGATTAAACACATCCACTATTCCCTGCGGGTCGGTGACAAGATTGTCTTCGCAAGTTCGAAGAGCCTGTGTGCCTTTCTTAAAGCCTCCTGAAAGCTAAAACTTTCTTATAAAAGGCCCGTATTTTATTTTTGTCCCTAGACTCCTCGATATCCTTAAATTGGGAGGCTGCGAAGATTCTTTTCTTCATTCGTAGCAGTTTTTTCTCCTCCCTTCTTCTGGCTCGGTATTCCTCTCGTGTTGATCTGGTTTTTCGCTGCAACGCCTTTGGTATGCCTCGTCGGTTGCTGCCTTTTTCTGCTCACACTCGCTATCATACCGTGGGTTTCCTGTCGGGGGTGGTAGGTAGCTTAAGGTGTTCTCGGCTACTTCCTAAACGTCTGAGCGGCAATGCAGCCCCATATTGTTGATATTTGTGCTCGACGTAGGCGTACCGGAGAACCAGCGAAGAACTTGACATACAAAAATCCGCTGGTCCAGATGGTATTTCCCCAATAATTCTGAAGAAGTGTTCTTCTACGCTGGCAAAACCATTGCGTAAGCTTTTTCACATTTCCTACTTTTCTGGGCTCTACTGGAGTAGGTGGAAAACAGCATTTGTCCAGTCCGTTCCCAAAAAAGGAAAAGACCTTCTCTCTTCAATTACCGACCCATTATTCTAACTGCACTATGGTTTCTGCAGCAACAGATCCACTGGTGATTTGATGGCATAACCCACAGAGAAATGGAATCGTGCACTCCCCCAGCCGGGTGAGAGCAAAATATTTCGAAAGCATTTGACAGAGTTTGGCATGAAGCTCTTTTGTCGAAAATGCGGGCATTCGAGATTGATGACTCCCTTCTTCTATGGATTAAAAGCTACCTTTCGAATCATTCAATTCAAGTTGTCTTGGTGTTCCCCAGGGCTCCGTCTTGTCTCCGACACTGTTTCTCATTTTTATAAATGATCTCTTACCTGTTACTTCTAATCCAATTCACCTCTTTGCTGACGACAGTACCCTCAGCTCTTCATATTCGTTCACTTCTTTACCCACATCTTTGTTCACAGTAAAAAGTGAGCGGCAGCGTAGGTTAAGCTCATTAAATTCCGATATCGACAGCATCATCCAATGGTTAAAACAATAGAGTAGAATTTAATGCTGCCTTCTATCATTAAAGCCTAACATTGGACCAATTCCATTTTCCATGAATGGCACTTGTGTCTCTAAAGCCGACAAGTTTTCTATCCTGGGTATGTGCATCAGTGACGACCTTTGTTGGAACGATCACATATTAAGTGCCGGCAAGAATGGCGCAAAATGCCTAGGTTTGGAAGAAAGGTCGTGTCATAGAAATGATTCATTCTGATGATGGGTGACTCTATCTTTCATGGGAATATTACGGAAAGTTATATTTATCTTTGAAGTTCTTTATATTCTGTTTTCATTTTTTTTATAACATCAGCATGACTAATGAAACGTCTTTACTTGTCACCAACATTTTGGTTATCTTATCGGCTTTTTTGGTTATGTTGTTTGCTTCATATCCATATGCCCTTAGGTACACATACGGTATTTGAAATGATGGGAATTGTATTTACCATTCTGAGTAATTTATTCTCATTACTAATATAGATTGTCCTCAACTCAGGTTGAACCGCCTTGTATAAAGATAACCTCCTCAAACATCATAAGAGGCAGCGACACACTCTCAAAGCATGTGCTCTTCATTCGTCCTCTGCTTCCAAGAAAGGGTTCATTTGTCGAGGTGCAGGATCTTTTATTAACCGCTTACTATCTTCAAATTTAAATAAAACTTAGTGTGTGTGAGGTATCATCGATTATATAGTTATGGAATATAACATAGTTCAAATATACGCCGCGGCTTCTCTGGGTGGCGCGCATCCGGGTAAAATAGCACGAACTCGGTGGCCAGTTCACATCATCCCTGTATGAGCCGATCATGCCCTTGAATCGTTCGCGCAGAATTTCCAATGTGGCGTGAGCTGTGTGGCACGTATCGCCGTTCTGTTGTAACCACTTGTCGTTGGTGTCCATATCATCCAATTCAGGCCAAAAGAAGCTCGCCATTGAAGGCGATGGCCTGGCCAATGTCGTTCTCGAAGAAATATGAACTGATGACGCCGCCACCGCGAAATCCACACCAAACAGTGACTTTACCGGCACGCTCTTGGGTCTCATGGTGATTGGTATCGTCGGAAATTCGACAGTTTTGTTTGTTGACGTACCCATTCATCCAGAAATGGGCGCTGAAGATGATTTTTCGATGAAAATTAGGGTTGATTTTCAACTGCTACAGCGAACACACGTCGTTGTCTATAGTCGCTTACCATCAGCTCCTGGTAGGTAGGTAGGTAGGTTCGTAGCCTCGGCAGAATGGAGAAAAATACACATAGGCCAGAGAGACCCGTTGTGCTGATACGAGGGGGTTTATCCCCCCATTCATGGAACCACCAAAGTTAAGAAGGGCAGATATCCCTACTTGCTGAACATCTGTCAGATCGTTTAGGTTTAGGATTCGACCAGATAGAACCCACCACCACACAGAGTAGGTGGTGCCAAACTGCCAAAAATTGCAGGATGACAATGGAGAACTCTGTCGGTAATGAACAAACCGAGATCTTTGACTTTAAAAAAGATTTAGACAAGATGACGCAAAAGTTGCTGACATGCAACTTTTTCAACATCGTGCAAGAGTCGCCGGCCAACACAAGAGGTACGATTCATTTCAAGTCAACGCAATTGCTTGCGTACGCCGACGACATTGACGTGATGGGACGGACACAGCCAGACGTCAATGAGGCCTTTGTAAGGATTGAGGTAGAAGCGGCTAAGATGGGTCTTAAGGTTATTGAGGGTAAAACCAAATATCTGCTTTCATCAAAAAGAGACGGGCAACACCGACGAATTGGCCAGAAGGTCATCATGGGCAGATATAACTTTGAAGTGGTCAAGGAATTCATCTACCTTGGCTGACTCATGACCGACGAAAACAACACCAGCGCTGAGATAAAACGCAGAATTACTCTTGCCAACTGCTGTTTCTTTGGGCTCAAGAGGAAATTGAGAAGTTTAGCCCTCTCTCGGAAAACCAAGGTGACACTATATAAGATCGTGAACATCCCAGACCTCCTTTACAGCGCAGAGGCTTGGACCTTAACAAAAGCGGATGAAGACGCCCTTGGTCGTTTCGAAAGGAAAATTCTGCGCTCTATCTACGGTCTCGTTTGTTCAAACGGTGTATAGAGAAGAAGATATAACGAAGAACTGTACGGGTTGTACAGCGACATCGGCCTGGTACGACATCTACGGATACAGCGTCTAAGGTGGCTAGGCCATGTAGAGCGCATGGAAAATCTGGCTCCGACCCAAAGAGTCTTCAAATCCACCCCGGAAGAAAGGCGCAAGTAGAAGTGGCCCTTAAACAACTGGGCGTGCGGCGCTGGAAACAGCTTGCCAAAGACCGTGCCAGCTGGAGACGCTTGTTGGTTGAGACCCAGGTTCAGCCCGGACTGTAGCGCCAACTAAGTAAGTAAATTTGGCGAAACGCGAGGAACGTTACCCGAACAGAGTACCCATTTTGATAAAACAATGTTATCATTTGCACGTGTTGTGCAACAACATTATTGTCAAAGTTCGGAAGTTCTTATTGGACGACCCTATAGCATTTCAGACCACAGTGTCCTGAAGTATAATTAATGTATATAGTTATGTATGTTGGCGTTACAGTCCATGATGGGCCAAAGCCGAACTTCTCTCAATCACCCATGTTGTGTGGGATTTTATTTTCCCATAGGTGAAAGGGACCTTGCGAAAGATCGTAATGCGGTCATAAGTAGCACAAGGTTCCCTCGTAAGCTAATCCACACAGCAACCTGGCGATCTCCGGACGGTCGAACCGCCAACCAAATCGACCATGTGCTCAACGCAAAGCACTCGTCAAACATCCTGGATGTGCGAACATTCAGAGGGGCAAATGTGGACTCTGACCACTTCCTCGTAGCAGCAAGATTCAGAGCTCGACTGTCCAATGTCAGAAAGCTTCACCAGCCCATCAGGAGGAGGTTCGACATTGGGCGCCTGAGCACACCGGAGGTTACCAAAGTCTACTCTACGGTATGCCTACGTCGAACACAAATGCCAATAATATGTGGCTGCATTGCCGCTCAGCCATTCAGGAAGTAGCCGAAACCACCTTAGGGTACCTACCACCCTCGACAAGAAACCCGTGGTATGATGGAGAGTGTGAGCAGAAAAAGGCAGCAACCGACGAGGCGCACCAAAAAGCGCTGCAGAGAAAACCCAGCGCAGCGCAAGAAGAGTACCGAGCCAGAAGAAGGGAGGAAAAAAAAAAAAAAAAAAAAAAACTACTGCGACAAAAGAAAAGAATCTTCGCAGGCTCCCAGTTCAAGGATATCGAGGAGTCTAGGGATAAGCATAAAACACGAGCCTTTTACTAGAAAGCCAAACGCCTTGCAGGAGGCTTCAGAAAGCCCGACCCGCAGGGAATAGTGGATGTATTTAAGCAGCATTTCCAGCTGGAACCGAGGAACCGAGGAAATCCCGACTCCAGCCGCTGAAGTAGTCCTCCCACCCAGCATCGAAGAAGTCGGCGCAGCTATTCAGAAGCTGAAGAATAATAAGGCCGCAGGCTCAGATGGCTTGCCATCAGAGCTCTTCAAGGCTGGCGGCGATGTTCTGGTAGGGAGCATGCACCAGATCATCTGCAGAATTTGGGAAGATGAAAGCATGCCCGACGACTGGAATACCAGCTCTATTTGCCCCATCCACAAAAAAGGCGATCCTACCTCTTGCAAGAACTATAGAGGTATATCCCTGCTCAATGTCGCATACAAGATCCTGTCCAGCGTATTGTGTGAACATCTAAAACCATTTTGCATCGCACTAATCGGCAGCTACCAGTGCGGCTTCCGGCCCGGCAAATCGACCATAGACCAAATTTTCACACTCCGACAAATCCTGGAAAATACCAACGAGTTTCGAATCGATACACACCATCTTTTTGTCGATTTCAAAGCCGCATACGACAGCATTAATAGTGAAGGACCGTTTGGTGCGATGGCCGAATTCGGGATCCCGGTAAAACTGACCCAGTTGTGTCGCACCACGCTAAAAAATACGCAATGCACCGTGCAACTCGGTTCTAGGATTTCGGAACCGTTTGAAACATGCACCGGATTTAGGCAAGGAGATGCGCTGTCATGTGACTTCTTCAACCTGGTGCTGGAACAGATAGTGCGACGGGCAAGCGTCAACAGGGAAGGCACTATCTTCTACAAGTTCGTCCAGCTGCTAGGATACGCGGATGATATCGACATCATCGCGTGTTCCCGCCGTGGCATTGTGGAAGCATTCACGGCGATTGAAGAACAGGCGAAACGAGTTGGTCTTAAGGTCAATGAGGACAAAACGAAGTACATGCTGTCAAGCAAAAACCAATCCGTCGCTCATCACCTGGGACAAAATATAACAATTGACAGCTACAATTTCGAGGTAGTTAAAGAGTTTGTCTACCTAGGGGCAAACGTAAATTCCACAAATGAAAGAAAAATTCTGCACCGGATATTTGGTTCTGTCTGTGAGGAAGGTGAATGGAGAAGAAGACACAACCGCGAACTCTACGAGCTGTTCAAAGATGTGGATGTAGTCCGGAGGGCAAAGATCCATCGACTACACTGGCTCGGCCACATCGAGCGCATGGACATCAACGCTCCTGGCTCGACCGTCAAGGATGGAAGGCAGCTATAGCTCAGGCTCAGATCCTCCATGGATCGCTGGCCTGATAAGTAAGTAAGTAAGAAAGGGACCTATATTTTATTGCCGGTTCCGAATGGCGAATTTGGAGAAGCTATTCTTGACAATTATACTACACGGGGTTTTGTCAGTATCCCGCTGAGGAGAAGCACCGCAAAAAAAACACGTTTCACGATTCGACCCCGTGTCATCGGCGTCAGAGGCCTACACACTACCACTGCGCCATGGCGATACTGCTAAGTATCGCTCAAAAATATTGCTCCATTACAGCTCTTATTACAACATACGATAGGCACGTTAATAAGGTTGTTACTCTCCCATGACTATTTCGGTGAGATCATTACCTATTCAAGATAATTTATAACCACATAAGGAAATATCTAGTAAAAACACTGCAAGCGTCAAAGTTAAAATATCTTCAAAGACACAAATTTGTAAATGTATTTTGAACCACAGCAAGCTCAGAAGACGTTGTTGACACACTGTTTACATCAACCCATTTAGCATTCTGTGGTATATGTCGAAAACGTGTCTGAAATGAAAATTCAATTAAGCCCCGTGACGTCCGACACGATCATCTCAATCCTCCGATCATTTTTTTTGGTTTTTATTGGTCGCATAAAAAAATATAGATGCGCGTTGCCATGATCACTGATCTTTTCCGCTAATTGAAAAGTATTCCTCATTATTTTAAAATCCGATTTTTTCCTTATATAAAAAAGTTGAGGAAAAAAGGCTGAATGGTATGGAAATTGTTGATCACCTTCGTTGCTCGCGCCGATCACAATCGATCATATAGACCCACGTAATGCATTTTCCACTCTTTCGAAATATTTATTAACTAATGTTACACCCGGCAACGTGTATAAATCAACAAAGGAATTATTTTTACTACAACCGTAAATGTCAAAGTGACGATCACCATCACGCTCCTACCCCGGGGCATGACTCCTGATAACTCACCATCGCGACACCCACATGCGATTTTCACGAGTTGTCTATTCTACCGAGAAAAAATCCATGCGATATATAAAATCATCTTAATTGTTTGTCATTATTTTCAGATATGCTACTTTCCCCTTGGTTATAAGCCAACTTTGATACAGAGGCAGTTACGTCCACGGGTAGGTAAACACCTTGTTTACATGTTTTCGAGTAAACAGGGAAGAAAGGATTTAATTACTGAGGTGATATACCGTCAGGAGCCAGAAGATAAAGATTTTTTTTTTGTTAATCTACTTCATTTGTTGGATGACGACAGAAATGCATTTTTGGATTGCAAATTATGAACACAATGGCAGGAACGTGGAGGCATAAGGAGAAGATTTATTTCACTTGGAAGGCACTCAAGAATTTCGTTAGCCACATGTTAGCAGGTAAATCTTAAGTACTTACCGAGAAAAACTATTTATATAGTAGCATGTAAGATGAATAGGCCTGAGTTTACTCGTACAATCTATTATTGGAAAGCAACAGTATTCCAAATTTTATTTTGTAAACAGATACATTTAACCTACTAGCAAATTATAAATTGTTGATGGTCCAAATAATTACCATTCTTCCAAAGCTAAAGGTATTAAGTATTTCTCATAGTTGATTGGGGGAGGGGGGAGGGAGCGAGCAAACAGAGCAAAGAAGTTAATCGCGTTTAACATGACAAACGCCAGCTTCGATCTCTGTCCCTGCTCAATCCAAGTTGACACACAGCCTCTGCGTGGCCCCCCCTGGATAGCTACCCTGGCACCCGCCAGGTAGTGAACTAATGTGTGCAGCGACCCAACCCCTTGTTCCTGGGGAAAGAGGAACCTGGCCCTTAAGGTTGGGGTTGTGCTTAGGGGTAACATCCCTATCACGTAAAAACTTACTTGTTCAGAAGAAACCACAAGCCTCGGATACGGACGGATATAAAGCTGACGACCCCTGCAAACAACTAACGGACTTGAGAGTCTGCACCTGGAATGTTAGGTCCCTTAACAGGCCGGGTGCAGGCGATCATTTGGAGCAAACCCTCAACTGCTATAAAGCAGATATAACCGCACTCCAAGAAGAGCGATGGGATAGACCAGGCAAAAAACGGATGAAAAACTGCGACATCTACTACTACTATTGGGGTGCGGATTCGTTATTCGAGGAAGACTCCGACAAAAAGTCTTAAGCTTCCGAGACATAAGCGAACGCCTCATAACAATCCGCATCAAAGCTAAATTTGGAAACATTAGCTTAATATGCGCTCACGCCCCAACGGAAGGAAAGGACGATCGACTCAAAGAAGAATTCTACGATCTCCTAGACAGAACATATGCCCAATGCTCCAGCTGCAACACAAAAATAGTCCTACGAGATTTTAATGCAAAACTGGGCAAAGAGGACATACGTTTGACGTCGGAAAGCTACAATCGCAAGAGACTGCCAGAATCTTTGCCGATCGTGTATCCTCCAAGCCCTCTCAAAATCCGCCCACAGCAGCACAAACAATAGTGCAGGAATGGGCGCATTGCCAGAGCACCGTCAGAGACGCTGCCTCAGAGGTGCTGGGTTTCAAACCGCCACCACCTAAAAACTCCTGGTTCGATGAACAATGCGAACAAGCCCATGCAGTAAAACAAGAGGCATATAAAGCCATGCTGCAAAGACGGACAAGAGCTGCTCGCGAAATCTATGAGCAGAAGAGAAGAGGGGAACACACGCTTCTCAGAAGAATGAAGAGAGAACACGGAAAGCGTGAGATCGAGGAGATGGAAAGATGCTTCCGCATGAATGACGCTCGTAAGTTTTACAATAAGGTAAAACGAACATGCCATGGCTACAAAGCCAGAGCGGCGACCTGCAGGGATGAAAATGGAGAACTGGTAGTAGAGTCGCAGTCGATGCTGAGGATTTGGAAAGACCACTTCTGCAGACTGTATAACGGCGATGATAGACAAGATACCGCTGTCAGGCAGAACGAGCCATTCGTAATGGACGACAATGAAACAGAGTTCAGTCCACCCGACCTAGACGAAGTCAAAATAGCGATATCAAGACTTAAGTCTAATAAAGCCGCGGGCGCAGACGGCCTGTCTGCTGAGCTTCTTAAGGCGGCTGGAGATGAGCTGGTAAGGTGCATGCACGGGACATACGGTCCCGTTTGTTCAAACGGTGTATGGAGGAGAAAATATAACGAAGAACTGTACGGGTTGTACAGCGACATCGGCCTGGTACGACGTCTACGGATACAGCGTCTAAGGTGGCTAGGCCATGTAGAGCGCATGGAAAATACAGCTCCGACCCGAAGAGTCTTCGAATCCACTCCGGAAGGAAGGCGCGGCAGAGGACGGTCGCATCTACGGTGGCGCATGCATGTGGAAGGGGACCTTAACCAATTGGGCGTGCATCGCTGGAAACAGTTAGCCAAAGACCGTGCCAGCTGGAGACGCTTGTTGGTTGAGGCCCAGGTTCGCCACAGACTGTAGCGCCACCTAAGTAAGTATGTATAGTTGATTGTTGTTTTCATCACGTTAACTATGAGTAAGATGTTCTAATGTTTTTCTATTACTACGCACCCCTTTTAGTATGATTAGACCCCGAATTCTCGTAAGGGGCATTCTGTAGGCCAAAAGTACTTATTTAGGGAATCCGATTAATAAAAATTACCTAGTCTTTGGTACGCACTGTTTTAGACGCGTAAATGAGGTGATCAGAGATAGTAGGTAGATTATGTGTATAAATGATAAGCTTGTAGGGGTCGCTTTGCAAAACAATGCTTTATAATCAAACACACTCGAGAACTAAGTAGTAAACACTTCGAATATTATTTTCCGGTTAATATCAAGGACATGTTTTTACTCTCAACATACGACTAATTTTTTTTCATATTCATCCACCGTGTCACTCGTGAAGGGAAGTTACAGTACATTTCTACAAGATTTTAAAGAGCCCCGGAAGCTGGTAAGCCATTGACCTCTTTCAGCCATGGTAGTACATTCTTTATTTATGACTTATGCCAACTATATACAGGTCATTTGGGTGATGCATGAATAAACTTACTTACTTACTTAAGTGGCGCTACAGTTCGGGGTGACCCTGGGCCTCAACCAACAAGCCTTTCCAGCTAGCATGATCTTTTGCTAGCTGTTTCCAGTGTCGCACGCCCAGTTGGTTAAGCTCCCTTTCCACCTGTGTGCGCCACCTTAGATGTGGCCGAAACAGAAACAGCTGTACACCCAGGACTAGTACACACAAGCTTGAAACGCTAAGGTGAGATCTCTGTTTGTCAGAGCCAAACAGAATAATAGTTGAACTGATTATAGATCTAGTCTAACAAAATACAACCTTGAACTGAGGAGATCGAAGAGAATGTTTTGGAGAAAACATTGCGAGAACATAGAGTCGCTTCCAACTGCGGCCCGGTTCCATAAGCCACTATCCCAAGAGCCCACAAAAGGACTCGGGCTGCTTCGTAAATCAGACGGCACCTTTACCGTCAATCGCAGGGAAAACCTGGAGACTTTGCTCGAGGTGCACTTCTCTGGTTCATTTCCTTACTCGATGTCCTCTGACGTTCAAATTAACGTCATAGATAACATCGACAGTAGAACAAATAGCCTCTCTGGTAGACTCTTCAGCCCGGACAGGGTCAAACGGGCAATTGGTTCATTTAAACCCTACAAGGCCCCAGGCAAGGACGGTGTCTTTCCTGCGATATCACAGAAAGGCTTGAATACAATTTTATCACCACTGATAGTTCTCTTTAGGTCTTGCTTCAACCTGAGATAAATACCCCAAATTTGGAGAGAGGTCAATCTTGTCTTCATCCCCAAGATTGGGAAACCAAGTAAGCAACCTAAATCCTATCGCCCTATCAGTTTGACTTCGTTCTTTCTAAAAACAATGGAGAAACTGATAGAGCTCCATATTAGAGGTATCTTGGAAAATCAAACACCTCTGCATCCCAAACAGTATGCATATCGCAAAGAGCGATCTACCGAGAATGAACTACACCACTTGGTGACGCGCATTGAAAATAGTTTCACACAAAAGGATATCGCAATCTGCACCTTCCTCGATATAGAGGGAGCCTTCAATAATACTGGTTATGATTCGATCATCACTGCAATATCCTGCAGGGGTGTAGACCATCCCACTAATCACTGAATTAGGGCGATGCTAAATAGCCGTATTATATCAGCCACATTGGAAGAGGTCTCAGTGACAGTATCGGCGGCTAGAGGATGCCCACAAGGGGGAGTCCTCTCACCACTGCTTTGGTCGATAGTCATCGATGATCTGCTAGGCAAGCTAACCACATCGGATATGCTGATGACCTAGTAGTCATTGTTACGGGCAAGTGTGAGATCACTGCCTGTGAGCGCATGCAGCTTACGCTCCAACTTATCTCTGACTGGTGTGTCAGAGAGGGCTTATCTTCTTCTTTGATGGCGTTACAGCCCATGAAGGACCAGAGCCAAGCCATGTTGTGTGTGATTTATTTTTCACATAGGTGAAAGGGACATACAGTTTAATGCCGATTCCGAACGGCGTGAGTCGGGAAGCTTTTTCACGGCAAGTATACTACGGGGGGTTTTTTCCAGTACCCAGCCAAGGAGGAACGCCGCGAAATAAACATTCGATGGCGTCAGTGTTATCAGGATCCGAACTCGCTCATCGTGAGTCAGAGTCCAACACACTAACCACTGCGCCACGGTGTCCTCAGAGGCCTTATCCATTAACCCAAATAAGACAATATTTGTCCCATTTACAATCAATCAATCTTTCTAAATGGCACACACATAGGATTTTCAGAGGAGGTAAAGTAAAAAAAATAAACTCATGAGAGCGACTAAGGCCATGTGGGCCTGTCGACGCACCTACGGTAAAAGCTGGGGACTTAAACCTAAGGTAGTCCACTGGTTATACACCGCGATAGTAAGCCCTATCGTCACCTACGCGTCCACCGTATGCGGGACAAAAGTTGAGCAAAAAACTACAATTGTTAAGCTTCAACGTCTTCAGACACTAGTGTGTCTCGGCATCACAGGCGCTATGCCAACCTGCCCAAGAAGCACTCACTGCACCTTTTTATCAAAAAGGTAGCATTACGCAGTGCAATCAGAATCCCCGAGCAGAGGATATATACATAATACATATGCCATGTAGACCCGTAGGCCACATGTCCATATTACAAAACCTTCCCGAGCTGGATATGATTACTACGGTCTCGGACGCATTGCCGCACACCTACACCTTTGACAAGAGACTTGAGATACTGATCCCCAATCGCTCAGCATGGGAAAACGGTGATCCCCTGCTAAATGGCAAAGGCCTTAGTTGGTACACGGATGGCTCCAAGATGGCTTCCGGCGTTGGCGCCGGCATCTTTGGACCAAAACGCAAGATCTCGAAGGCCCTGGGAATAAGTCCCAGCGTCTTCCAAGCAGAGCTGCATGCCATCCTAACATGCGTCAATCCAAATCTCGAGACTGGCATTAGAGGAGTAACCATCAACATATTCTCTGATAGCCAAGCAGCGCTTAAAACGCAGAGTTCGAACAGCACGAACTCAAAAACCGTCAAGGAATGTCATGATGCCCTACAAGACATCGCCAAAAGAAACAATGTCAAACTTTGGTGGATGCCAGGGCACAAAGGTATTAAGGGCAATGAAATTGCCGATCAACTTGTCAGGAAAGGTTCCAACGAAAAATGCAAATGTCTAAGTCTGAGATGAATTTCTTCTTAGACAAGTGGGAAAAATCGCAACACCCGTCCCTTTGGAATAGCGTTCGGGGATTTTGCCAATCGAAATGACTTACACGGCCCCTGAACAAACACTCTATTAACATACTCAAACTTGACAGGGTGGGTATCAGAAGACTAGTTAGTTACCTGACGGGACACTGTGGTTTGAGATATGTATCATCGTAATAAAATCAACCCCTCGTCAGAAATTCAGTATCCACTCTGTCTTGATACATACAGATACTGTGTGAGTGTGCTGCTCTTTGCCATCCTTCTCAGTGAAGTTATGACTCCTGAGGGGATCACCTTGGACGAGAAGCATTCTTAACTTCATTAGGGAAAGGAGAAGCTCGGCTAGCAGGCACCCTAGATCTGTAAAGGTCGCAGTGCCAAATGCGACGAGTGGCGATACAGCCCATGAAGAACCAGTGCCAGCTTCCATTGGTCGAGTCCGACGGAAGCACTCAACGTACTCCTAAACCTCCTCCCTCTTGACCTACACATTAGACATACCGCATCTTGCAGCGCAATTAGGCTTAAAGAACCTGGGTTCTGGTCATCAAAACCCTACGGTCATAGTAAAGTGCTAGACCTGTTATCTGAGGACCTGGCTAAGACTTCAACCGACTTCATGACTACCAAACACAATCTAAAAACACAAAAATGGAAAAATGGAACCACGAACCATCAAGTAGCGCTTTTTACCGACAGCTCGAAGATGGAGTGCGGAGTCGGCTCGGGTATCTTCTCAGCTGAACCGAAGACCTCCAAATCATTTCGACTTGCTTACTTACTTACTTATCAGGCCTGCGATCCATGGAGGATCTGAGCCTGAGCTATAGCTGCCTTCCATCCTTGACGGTCCCGGGCACGCTGCTTCCAGTTGTCAAGACCAAGATGTCTTACATCCGCGATTACTTGGTCTTTATACCGGAGGTTCGGTCTTCCTCTTCTTCTCGAACCAGGAGGCTCGGAGTCGAAGACCCTCTTAGCTGGAGCGTTGATGTCCATGCGCTCGATGTGGCCGAGCCAGTGTAGTCGACGGCTCCTCGCCTTCCGGACTACATCCACATCTTGGTACAGCTCGTAGAGTTCGCGGTTGTGTCTTCTTCTCCATTCACCTTCCTCACAGACAGGACCAAATATCCGGCGCAGAATTTTTCTTTCGAAAGAACCCAAAATCAGCTCCGCTGTCCTGCTTATCGTCCAGCTTTCGGCTCCGTACAGCAAGACTGGCAGAATGAGCGTTTTGTAAAGCATGACTTTGGTCTTTCGAGTGAGGAGTTTTGACCCCAGTTGTTTGGACAAGCCGAAGTAGCAGCGGTTGCCAAGGGCGATTCTACGCCGGATCTCCACTGTGGTGTCATTTGTGGAATTTACGTTTGCCCCGAGGTAGACAAACTCCTTAACTACCTCGAAATTGTAGCTGTCAATTGTTATGTTCTGTCCCAGGTGGTGAGCGACGGATTGGTTTTTGCTTGACAGCATGTATTTCGTTTTGTCCTCATTGATCTTAAGACCAATTCGTTTCGCCTGTTCTTCAATCGCCGTGAATGCTTCCACAATGCCACGGCGAGAACACGCGATGATGTCGATATCATCCGCGAATCCTAGCAGCTGGATGGACTTGTAAAAGATAGTGCCTTCCCTGTTGACGCGGACTCCGCTATTGTGTTCCAAGCGGAAGTACTAGCGATTAAAAAGGTTGGCAAGATACTCACCCGTTACCCCATTACTAATAAAGACGTTGCCATTTGTATTGATAGCCAATTAGCCATCAAAGGTCTCGATTCACACACCATTACATCCAAACTAGTCCCACAGTGTAAAGACGAAATCGCTAATGTAGTCGTTTATGGTATTTCAACATCACTGAAAAAACTGATACGCTGACCAGGCACGGATCTACCCTCGGCAGTTCCCTAGCGGAGGCAGTCCCTCGTACCCCTCCCATAGAACTGATTAAGGGGCACATTTCTCAATTTTTTAACATTTCCCGTCAAGGGCGAACTTCAGATGAAGTACCCTGAGTAACTGTGCCATGTCAGGAAATCCTTCAACACAAAAATAACCCAGACCTAACTATCAGAACTCTAGACGAGATTGCCAGCAGAACAACAGTGGGAGCATTGCCAGCGCGCCATGAGAGACTCTGCCTCTGATGCGGACAAGCCCATTTAGCAAAGCAAACCGCCTAAAAAGCCATGCTACATAGACGGACGAGAACCGCTCGTGAACATTACGAGCAGAAAAGAAGAGAGGGACACACGCTTTTAAGGAAGATTTTAGGAAAAAGTAAAACGAACATGCCAGGGATATAAAGCCAGAGCGGAAGGGATGAAGACGGACAACTAGTAGTAGACTCACACGATGCTGAGAATATGGAAGGAACACTTCTGTTTAACGGCGGAGATCATCTGTAAAATATGGTCGAAGGAAAGCATGCCCGACGAATGGAATCTCAGCATCGTTTGCCCAGTCTACAAGAAAGGATACCCCTATAACTGCGCCAACTACAGCGGAAAAAGTCTCCTGAACGTTCTTATCAGTGTGGTTTCAGGCCAGGTAAATCCAAATATTCACTTTGCGGCAAATCATGGAGAAGACCCAAGAAAATCGTCATCCATCATCTTTTAGCCGATTTCAAAGCCGCGTATGACAGTGTGCATTGAGACGAGCTATACAGAACCATGTCCAGTTTTGACATCCCTGCCAAACTCGTCAGATCGTGCAAGATGACATTGGAAAATTCTCGTAGCGAATTAACCGAGACCTATGATGTTAAAAAATGATGTTGACAAGGTGGCGTGCTGTCATTTAACTTTTTCAACATCGTGCTTGAAAAGATCATACGAAACTCACTGGCCAACACAAAAGGTACGGTCTGTTTCAAGTCTGCGCAACTGCTTGCGTACGTGGATGACATTAACGTAATTGGACGAACACAGCGGGACGTCAATGAAGCGTTCGATGGCATTGAAGCAGAAGCGCTAAAAAGGGTCTTTCGGTTAACGAGGCTAAAAGGAAATATGTACAAATGCATATGTTGTCAACCAAAAAAAGACGCACAACACCTACGTCTCGGCCAGAACATCACAAATTCGAAGTGGTCAAGGATTTCGTCTACCTTGGCTTACTAGTGACCAGCGATAACAACATCAGCGCTGAGATCAAACGCAGAATTACTCTTGCCAACCGCTGCGTCTTCGGGCTCATAAGGCAATTGAGAAGTAGAACCCTCTCTCGAGAGACCAAGGTTGCACTATACAAAACCTTAATCATCCTGGTCCTCCTCTATGGCTCAGAGGCCCGTTTGTATAAAAGGAGAGTGGAGAAGATATAACTATAGGGGCTGTACAGCAACATCGGCCTAGTACGACGTCTACGGATCCAACGTCTAAGGTGGCTAGGCCATGAAGAGCGAATGAATAACACAGATCCGGCCCGAAGTGTCTTCGAGTCCAAGCCCGAGGGAAGACGCAGGAGAGGACGACAGAATCTAAGGTGACGCCCACAGGTTGAAGGGGAACTTAACCAATCGGGAGTGTGTCGCTGGAAACAGCTGGCAAGAGACCGTGCCAGCTGGAGAAGCTTGTTGGCTAAGACCCAGGTCCACTGACTTGAAATTGAGTGAAATATCTGAAGAAATACACTATGGGATCCTGTTCCACTATAAAGAACACGCCAAAAAAATTTGAGTGTACGGTGAGAACGCTATAAGCGAATGCGCTTCTGTTCCGGAAATTTCGGCGTCAAAGATGCTTCTTTGGTGGACCAACCACTGAAAAGGTTAATCGAATATTCGAGCTGATGGAGTAGGGGCGGCACGCAAGAGTATGTAATCGCCTATGTAGGTACGCAGGCAAGGAAAAGCTTAAAAAAGAAAACGAAATTTCAATAGAATAAAACAACTGATTGCGTCCATAAATAAAAAACAGATTTTTTTTCGTATTCTATAGGTACATATACACTATATATGTACAGATGTATGAACGCTTCGGAGATACGACAATAGGTCTGACAAGGTCTCCTGGAAAAAGACAAAAGCGGCTCTAAATGCAGCCACCAAATTCGTTACCACAAAAACCAACCACAGCGGGATGGCACATTGTAACCACGCTCGAATAGACTTCGCAGTTACAACAGCATGCCAGCGAACACCATAAACCACCAACCTGCGTGGTCGACGGTCATCGATGACTTCACTTTGACCGAACTACCCCACTGCTCTGATCTCATCTAATCACGATTCTATCAGAGTTCCCGAGAAATCCACTACACAACAAGTAGCTCTTCGGACAATCGCGTCGCGTATCACTCGAATAACAATCTCGAACCCAAAGCCGTGCGCCGATCCTAATCAAATACAGATCTCATCCATTATCTCTCCGGGTGCCTCGCGTTCGTTTTTCCAGTGCTCATTCGGACAGATCCGAAATTGGAATTATTTTCAGATTTTTCTATTTTCCACTTTTTTGTGTTCTGTGTATGTTTTGCATTCGAGTTTAAGGTCAATTATTCGCCGCCTTTTTTTAATCTTTTGTGAACTGTAACAATCTGGTCGTTGAGGCGCAATTAAACTGCTTCCCACAGTCAGTCATTGCCCGTAGCTCACTGTAGCTAGAACACTTCGGTTGGTGTATTCAAATAGAGAAGATTTTCGTGCAGAAAATGTGGTGGCTACTTACGTTACTGACAGTTTCTGTCGTCAATTGTCAAGTGACTTCGATCAAACAAGTGAAACTCGACGACTTTTATTGCCTGGAGACGATCTGTCGCGATTTGAGCTTTCCATCCAAAGGCGAAGTGGTATCATTTGAGCCGAACAATGAGGTGGAGAAACCATCGGTTCGGTTTCAGAATTCAACATTTACCAACTTTCCATTGAACATGTTCCTGGCGTTCGCAAATATCTCCGAATTGGATATGCGGAATTGTTCAATCGAGCACGTAACATGGGAGAATTTCCTCTGGGCAGTGTCACTTAAGATCCTCCTGCTGTCGAACAACCGATTAAGTCGAATCGATGAGTTGACTTTCGCGCATGCGTTGAATGTTCAGTTTTTGTGGATCGAAAGTAATCGAATTAGAACACTTGTCAGCGAGAGTTTCAAGGGACTCACGCAACTCAAGTTTCTGTCGTTACAAAACAATCGAATTACGCATCTGCCTGATGGGCTCTTTGATGATCTTCGAGGTCTCGAGGTCATAATACTAGCGGAAAACGAAATTAAATCGGTCAAGGACAACTTGTTCACAAAGTGCCCGAAACTACTGTCTATCGACCTTAGGAAAAATGGAATATACAACATATCCGACAACGCTTTCAGGAATCTGAAGAACCTCATGAATGTTGACCTATCACATAATAGGCCACTGCGTAGTCTAATTGTGAATATAGACGTTTCGAATCTCTACGCGGGAATGTGCTCTCTGCGACAAGTTAATATCTACGGACACGTTAATTTCGCACAGATGAGCGGCAATCGCATTCTAGAGCTCTACTTCTCCCAGCCGGAATCGCTTCAGAATCTCGATTTGAAGAACAATTCCCTGCAGCAGATCGCCTCATTGACCCGCGTCAGGAACCTCTATTTCCTCGACTTGTCCGACAACCCTCATCTCGAACGACTTCCCGATCCGTGGGGAGTGAGTTCCCTACAAAAACTTAATCTGGCCAACACTGGCCTTAAAGAGTTTCCCGCAATGATTCTCGGCAAGAAGGACAGCCCGCTCCTGCTGACATCACTGGATATATCAAACAATTCAATTCGACAGATCGATCCACACCTATTTGCTCGAATGTCGAATATCACGCAACTATACATACACAACAACGATTGGGACTGTTTCCACTTGCGACTGATGATGGAACTACTAATTACTCCGAGAGGTATTAGTTTTGCAAACGACAACTATGATCCGAGCTTCCCTGGCGAGTACATCAACGGAGTGAAATGTATGTTCCGGACCGTTGAAGAGGACACAAATGGCAGCCTAGTGACGCAAGTGAAAAAGACGCCCCCATCTGCTAGGGAGGAAGTCGAAGAACTTCGAAACGAGCTGAAGACCATCGTGCGGTTTTATGAGAGCAAATTCGAGAAGGTTATGGCCGAGCTGGTGGGCTTAAAATCTCGCCTGGATTCGCTGACCGCTGAGAATGCCACCTATTGGCAGCACATCACACTGACAACGTAGACATGTTCTTTATCTGTACGTTTGCTCATAAAATCTAGATTTAAACAAAGAGAATTGAACAATAAAGTGAAGTATCTGCTCGCTGAACAACTGTGAGTTTGTTTTTTGGTTTTTCGCTTTTGCCGAGTTTCGCTCCAATAACTCGTAGCCCCAATGGTCCCTAGTCGTGAGTGTTTACTCTAGCGTTTCATGACATCAGTGTATAGCGGAAACAACACGAGAATTTCTGTTCGAAATTCGAGAGAGGAGTACAAGTACTCGTCTGCTGCTTCCCATTTGGTTTTCTCTGTGTTCTATCAGCAGTTCGGCATGGTTTTGTATTTTTATCGGCAGACGACCTTGATACCAAAGCATACTATGTGGGATACGCCTCAAGGTCAAGGTACTTGATTAGAAAAGGAAAACAATTCTGTGTCGAGAGTACGAAATGTATGCAAAACGTGATTGTGATGGTCTTGATTTGTCCACGTTTCCTAATCTGGTATAAACAGCTTCAGGCTGTGAAATCTTGTATCGCGATAACCTTAGAAACTGACATGGATTAGGTTAGGTACATGGATGCCCTATTGGCGAAAAGTCAAGGTTCACGTAGACTACGTTGAGTCCATTGTGCCCAATTGTTTTATTTAACCCGTTGATACCTAGACATTTACCGCTGAGCTGAACCAACCAGACGAGGAAAAAAAGACCAGTATTCTGTTCAGCCCAATATTACCTACCTCTTCTAGTCCCGAAAGGAAGTATCTTCCTAGGAATATATTCCTCTTTTGGGCTAGCCCCGGACATTAGCACAGCAGGTGACGAATGGATTCAATTTCCTCTTCGGCCTGCAGCTTCTGCAGAAGTCATTGTAGGGCTGGCCTAGTCGAGCTGCATGGTAGGATAACATGCAGTGCCCGACTGCCAGTTGAATATTCCCACGATTGAACTTCAGCAGATTTCCGTTCCGTTCTCTTAGACGGGCCAAGTCGATCTCGCCATTGCGCATGTATCTAAGCGACACCATCGCTTATTGGCTTTCACTAATAGCTCCGTCTCTATCTCCCTGTAGAGCGCACTGAGTGGTGCTTTGGTTTGATCAGGTCTTTTCATCGATTTCAAAGCCGCATACGACAGCATTCATCGTGAAGAACTGTTTGGGGCGATGGCCGAATTCGGGATCCCGGTAAAACTGATCCAGTTGTGTCGCGCCACACTAAAAAACACGCGATGCACCGTGCAACTCGGTTCTAGGACCTCGGAACCATTCGAAACATGCACCGGATTTCGGCAAGGAGATGCGCTGTCATGTGACTTCTTCAACCTGGTGCTGGAGCAGATAGTGCGACGGGCAGGTGTCAACAGGGAAGGCACTATCTTTTACAAATCCATCCAGCTTCTAGGATACGCGGATGATATCGACATCATCGCGTGTTCTCGCCGTGGCATTGTGGAAGCATTCACGGCGATTGAAGAACAGGCGAAACGAGTTGGTCTTAAGATCAATGAGGATAAAACGAAATACATGCTGTCAAGCAAAAACCAATCCGTCGCTCACCACCTGGGACAAAATATAACAATTGACAGCTACAATTTCGAGGTAGTTAAGGAGTTTGTCTACCTCGGGGCAAACGTAAATTCCACAAATGACACCACGTGGAGATCCGGCATAGAATCGCCCTTGGCAACCGCTGCTACTTCGGCTTGTCCAAACAACTGGGGTCAAAACTCCTCACTCGAAAGACCAAAGTCATGCTTTACAAAACGCTCATTCTGCCAGTCTTGCTGTACGGAGCCGAAAGCTGGACGATAAGCAGGACAGCGGAGCTGATCTTGGGTTCTTTCGAAAGAAAAGTTCTGCGCCGGAAATTTGGTCCTGTCTCGGTGGAAGGTGAATGGAGGAGGAGACAGAACCGCGAACTCTACGAGCTGTACAAAGATGTGGAATAGTCCGGAAGGCAAAGATCCGTCGACTACATTGGCTCGACCACATCGAGCCTCTTGGTTCGAGAAGAAGAGGAAGACCGAACCCCCGGTATAAAGACCAAGTAATCGCGGATGTAAGACATCTTGGTCTTGACAACTGGAAGCAGCGTGCCCGGGACCGTCAAGGATGGAAGGCAGCTATAGCTCAGGCTCAGATCCTCCATGAATCGCAGGCCTCATAAGTAAGTATAGTGTTTAGGAGCTTTTTCTATAACTGGATGCTGGGAGTTCGAGCAGGGGTCAAACGAGCCTAGGGGCGACAATACATCGATCGTGTATTTGTTAGACTGAGAGGTAAGAAACGAGTCCAGTGTGTTGGCGGTATGACCAGCAACATCGGGGATACGCGTTGGCTCATTCACACGTTGAGTTAATTGATTTAACTCAGCAAAAATGTCTGCGGATCCAACGTCTAAGATGGCTAGGCCATGTAGAGCGAATGGAAAACACAACTCCGGCCCGAGAAGTCTTTGAGTTCAGCCCCGTGGGACGACGCAGCAGAGGACGACCGAATCTAAGGTGGCGCATACAGGTGGAAGGGGACCTTAACCAACTGAGAGTGCGTTGCTGGAAACAACTGTTAAAAGACCGCGCCAGCTGGAGAAGTTTGCTGGTTGAGGCCCAGGTGCACACCGAACTGTAGCGCCACCTACACAGTCAACAGAGGACCATCAATCCCATACTCCTGCAGAACACTCCAGAGTTTAACTCGAGGAACTCGGTCGTACGCCTTTTCCAAATCTACAAAGCAGCTGTAGATTGGTTTGGTGTACTGCCAAGCCTTCTCGAGTACCATTCTTAGAGGGAAAAGCTGGTCCACCCCGAACAGTAGCGCCACCTAAGTAAGTAGGTATGGAAGTATTCTGACATGCAACAAAAATGGACATTTCTAATTGGAAACGTAACGAGTTGGCTACATTGAGCAGATGAATGTAGTGCCAAGTGCCATGTCAAGAGATACATATACATACATATGTACTGTCTGTATGTGTCTGTACATTGGCGTTACAGTCCATGAGGGACCTGAGCCGAGCTTCTCTCAATCACCCGTGTTGTGTGTGATTTCATTTTCCCATAGGTGAAAGGGACCTACAGTTTATTGCCGGTTCCGAACGGCGAATTTCGAGAAGCTTTTCATGACAATTTTACTACAGGGTCTTTTGTCAGAACCCCGCTGAGGAGAAACACCGTGAAAAACACGTTCGATGACATGGCTGTGTCGGGATTCGATCCCGTGTCATCGGCGTCAAAGGCCAACACACTACCCACTGCGCCACGGTGCTCTCGATGTACTGTCTAACGATAAATAAAGTACAAAAGTAACAAAATGAAATCTTGAGCTGCGGATCTTTACGAAGAAATTATTAAATTAACTTAATGCCTTTTTTCCATGAACAATTAATTGAAATAATCACAGTCCATTCGTGTGTTGATGGGGACACACACGTCTGTATATTCTCTTAAGAATTAAATTAAAATTTAAACTTTAACTTAAATATAACTTTTTTCTTTTGTGCTTTGTAACCTTAAAAGTTAAATACAAATCATGTCGTGTGGTGTATGTAATTTAAAGGTAGAAAGACACCAACTAAAAATTCAGTGTTTTACTTGCAATGTTCTTTTTCATGCAAAGTGCGCAAAACTTGAGAAAAAAGAGATTGATTATTTTGAAAAAAACGGTCAAACATTTCGGTGTAATAGCTGTGTCTCTCTTAGGAGGAAATCGTTTCGGTCCGAAGAGCCTATAACTCGATCTGCTGACAATATCATGAAGAGTACAGCTACCATCAGTACTCCACCAGTTCCTGGAACTATTTTAGACAATGGCTCTGCTAGCACTTCTTCAGCAAGTAAAAGAGCAACAACATCAATTCCTTCGTTTGGCACCCATGACGTCAATAACCAGGGCGATACGGTAACAAACCAAATGTTACTTGCGGAGATCATCAAGCTCCAAGAAATTGTTGCTGATGCCATGACCAAAATTAACTCTCTTGAGGAGTCAAATTGTTCCCTGAGTAAGAAGGTTATGCTGTTGGAGTCTAGGCTGAATGTCTTCGAGCAGAGAGAACTACAATGCTCTGTTGACATAGTCGGGATCCCAGATGCTTCCAACAAAAATGCTGAGGAGAGAGTGACAACTCTCTTAACGGCTCTCAACGGAGATGAGTTCAAGGACGAGATAGTTTCGTGTTTCGTCAAGAAAATAAGAGTGAAGAAAAGTAACACACCACCCAACATTGTTTGTGTAAAATTTTCATCTCTCTTGCATAAACAATCTGTAATGAGGAAAATGCGTGAGTACAAAAACATTTCCTCGTTCAGTATTTATGGTGCTGCGCAACATGTTGACAACACTAGTAACAGCAGCGGCAACATTACTAACAGCAACAACAAGATCTACATAAACGATTCTCTCACAGCTTATTCAAGAACATTATTAAAAAAGGCGAATGAATTTAAAAATAATAGAAAATGTAAGTTTGTTTGGGTGAGAAATGGTACTGTGCTCATTAGAAAAACGGAAGGCGAGAAAGTAATCACAATTCGTAATCTGGAGGATTTTTTGCAACTTGATAATAAATAATTTTATGTATATTCTTTAACTCATTATGACTAATAATTTAAATTTAGTTCAAAATCCTCAAGTTATTGTAAATACTACTACCAAAGAATCTAATTGCCTCTGTATAGAACATCCAAACAATGAGAGTAGTACAGGTTTTTCTGTCGTTCACCAGAATATTCGTAGCATGAGAGCTAACTTTGATGCTTTCTTCACTCATCTCGCATCTCTTGACCATTTGCCTGATCTGATATTTCTTTCTGAAATTTGGATTTTCGAAGAAGAAATATCAGACTTTGCAATACCAAACTACACACTGTTTGCAAATTGTAATAATACTTATTCAGCTGGGGGTGTTGCAGTGTTCTACAGAAATAACCTAAAGGGTTGTGAAATTAAAATGTGGAAAATAGAAAGTGCGGATATATTGTCTATTAATTGTGAAATTGCTGGTGCACGTTACTGTTTTTGTTGTGTATATAGACTTCATAAGTTTTTAGTGTCTCCCTTCTTAGATGAATTCTCCGGTTTCTTAGAGAAGCAAACTTGTAAAAACCTGGTACTGTTAGGTGATCTAAATATAAACATTCTTTCTGATTCAAGAGATGTCGATAACTACTTATCACTTTTGGCCTCATATGGTCTTGAGTCCCTATTGAATCAACCTACCCGCTTAGATTCTTGTCTGGATCACATTTTCCTAAGGCTTCACAAAAGCAATTTTATAGAATACCAAGTAATGGCATATGATTTGAGTATAACGGATCATTATTTAACTAGTATTCAATTCAATCATAAAGAATGTAAGACTAACAATTCCTCGTATTTTGGTTTTGATAAAATTGATTTTAATGCTCTTAAAAGTAGGCTTAACTTTGAACTTTGGGATGAAGTTTTTAACTCACAAGATCCATCCCATGCATTTGATACATTCCTTAGAATATTTCAGTCACATTTATCATGTTGTACTCGTCGTATAAATAAAAAATGTAGTAAGCTCAGATGTATCAAGCCGTGGATGACTATACCTTTACTTAGGAAAATTCAAAAGAAAAAAACTCTGTATTTACGTGTGAAAAAGCATCCCAATAACATAAGGCTTAAAAAGCATTACAATAAACTATGTATAGAATTGAAAAATGATATACCAATTTGCAGAGATTCTTACTTTAGGAATAAATTAACTAAGAATATTGGTAATGTGAAAAAGGAATGGGGAGTGGTAAACGAGATACTGAACAGAACAAAAAAGAATGATGATACATTCTTAAGAGTTAATAACGTAATTGTATCTGACCCTTTGTTAGTGTCCAACATATTTAATGACTTTTTTTCTAATTTGTGCTTTGCACAAGAATTCTCAAATGTAAGTGTTCCTTCGTGTCTATGTGAACATTCATTTAATACAGAGGCTCTACAAACACAAACGTTTTTTTTTCAAGAATTTACGGGATTTGAGGTTCATAAGCTTATAATGTCGCTCAAATCAACAAGTTCGTCTTCTTTTGATTCAGTTTCCAGTTTCGTCCTAAAACAGATCTCATTTCATATCTCTGATATCCTGAGCTTTATTTTTAATCTTAGTATTAACCAAGGTATCTTTCCTGAACCACTGAAGACAGCTATAGTGGTGCCACTTCATAAGAAAGGCGATACTCTGACGGCCAATAACTATCGTCCTATTTCACTATTGTCTGTTTTTTCTAAAATACTCGAAAGAGGTATGAAATCCAGAATTCTTTCGTTTTTTAGTAGGACAAAGTTTTTTAATAACTGTCAATTTGGCTTCAGAAGTGGTAGGTCCACAGAAAGTGCCTTACAAAAATTCACCGGAGAAATATATGATAGCTTAAATCTATCCCAAACATGTGCAGCCCTATTTATAGATATTACTAAGGCATTTGATACTGTGGATCATTCTCTGTTATTAGATAAGTTATTTCATGCAGGCATTAGAGGGTTTGTACTTGACTGGTTTGCCTCCTACTTATCAAATCGAAAACAGATGGTTAAAATTAAAGATTCCATAAGCTCACCAAAATACATAAACATGGGGGTTCCGCAGGGATCTGTTTTAGGACCTATTCTGTTTTTAGTTTATGTTAACTCTCTGTTCATCCAGCCTTTTAAAGGCAACATAACAGCATTTGCTGATGACACCGCTATCTCATACTCCAATAATAACAATTTTAATATATTTCTGGATGTAAACCACGATCTTGAATTATTGAGATTATGGTTTAATCATCATAAACTGGTAATTAGTACTAAAACTAAGTTTATGTTTTTCAACATCAGGAGTAAGCAGTATCAAGATTTTTCCTTAATGTACCACTCTCCGACTTGTTCACGTTTTAGTGTAGTCTGCTGCCCCAACAACTTAGTCACCTTTAATAGTAAGTCCAGTTGCTGTGAATCCTGTTTCGAAATTGAGTGTGTTGAACACTTTAAATATTTGGGCATCATTTTAGACCATAAGCTCAGTTGGAATGATCATGCTAGCTACTTGAAACAATACATGAATAGAGTAGTAAAACAACTATATCATCTGAGTCTATACTGTAAAACAACTATCTTGAAACTAGTTTACAATGGCTTATTAAAATCTAAGTTACAGTATGGATTATCTTGTTGGGGAGGGGCATATTACACTCATATCAAACCTTTAATGAATAAACAAAAACATGCAATTAGAATCATCTGTAGGGTAAGTCGTACAACTCATAGTTTCGATCTTTTCAGAAAACTTGAATTTCTTCCATTGAGGCACTTATACTGCTTTAAAGTTCTCAAAATATTTTTTGAGAAATCAGGATACTACGCGGTTAGACTACATGATAACTACAACTTGCGTATCAACACCAGAAACTTTGTAACAGTGCCAGTAGTTCACAAATCGCACTTTTCTAGGTTTTATTTTGTTACTGCACCTCGACTCTTCAACTTGCTTCCTGAAAACATCAGGTGTGAAAGAGTGAAAACAGTATTCTTAGTTGCAATTATAAAATGGCTTTTCTCTTTTAATCACACGGCTATTGAACGAACTTTTGCACCATTAGTTTAACTGTAAATATGTTTGGATATTCTGCTTTTCATTTTGTATCTACACCGTCCTCGAAATAATACCATATTGTTTCCCCATCAACATTGTGTTGTATTTAATTTAATTCTATATTTGAATTGATAGTACATTCGCCTCTTGTCTGCCTGACAACTGATTGTACTTATAATTATTTCATTGTTCATTTCTTTAATCATTTATTGTCCTAGTTTCAAGCTTGCGATGAAATAAATTAAATTAAATAAATAAATAAATAAAATAAATAATTAAAAGCAATGGATGCAGGTCCCAGTCAGAAGTAATAGCTTTTTAGCTTTTAAACAACCAACCCGCAAGCCGCAAGGCTTTTCCTGCGTCTTTACGCTCATAAAATGTGGGTGACACTTAGTCATAATAAAGCACTTGTGTTGATTGCATATTCCGCCGACAAAGCGAATCTCAATCTTTTGTCCAACGTTTCCCTGTCGTCGAACAACGAATTATGAATTCAATTAGATACTGTATTGTCAATCAAAATGTCTCTACCAATCGGAAACCAGGAAATTAAAAAAAGTGTAAAAGAAAAATTCAATACTGACCACAACTCGATGAACTATGAACGGCTAATCCTTTTTCCGCTTGGTCTGGTCATTTGCAATTGCCACCGAGCCAACGAACTTCCAGAAGTGGTCACCGATGCTGGACACGCGAAAGCTGAAAACAATAGCCACACCATACACTTCCGGATGCACTATTTGCCACTGGTGGGGAGAGGGAAGCAGATTGTAAACAATGGACAATAGACCAATTGTAGATACTATCGCGCATACACTCGCGCACCGAACGGTTGTTATTTTCCAGACTTTTGCTACTTTTCGCACTATGCCTGAGTAGCTATCGCCGAAACTTCTATTGCTGGCGCTCACGCTGGTTGTTTTGTTGTTGTTACTGTTGTTGGGGAAATTCCATTCGCCCCGAAAAACAATTAAATAAGCGCGCGACCGAGAGAAACACAGAAGACACGACGAGAACCGAAAACAACAAAAAAAAAAACCGAAAAACAAGGACACACTCCCGGGAGGGAAATTTCCACCCAGCTGTTGCGCAAATACACACACCCGCGAACGCGAAACAATAAACAATTCGATGTTGTATCTATCGCCGTTCCAATGAGTTGCTACAGCAACTTTCCTCGTACTGATTGTGGGAATTGCAACACGACGACACAAAACTCCTTATCTGCTCCTTCCCACCAAACCGATTTCCCCCCTCTTTCTAATCACTTTCCGCGTGAAACAACGAAATGGAGAACCAGAATTGTATCCACTCAATTCGGTGACTGCAAAATTGTCACCTTTCCAATAATGACGTCCCGACTTACTAGTAGCTGGTCACGAACCGAATCAGAATTACCAGGCCACCGCGATCGTTGTATTGCCGATTATTCTGCCTTTTTATCGCGATGATTTTCTGCACGTGCTGCAGAATTTCCCCGGGACGGGACGGGGACTACACGATGGGTTGGTTGCGTTGGAGTTTTCTTTGTTGCCGGAAAACCAGTGCGAATTTATTGGGACGCAACGCGAAAACGACCATCCAAATCAGATGTGAGATGGACTGATGAATGGAAATGAACGTGTTCGCGTGTAATACGGACAAACAATATACGAAAGATACACGAAGGAGAGAAAAAACAAAAAGATACGCAAAGTGGAACAAAAACACAAACACCGATCGATCTTCGTATTGTACGAACGCTTTGACAGCTAGCTTTACACTGGGGCGCTGGATGCGTTCGCTTGGTGCGCTGTGCGATTTTGGCAGTTGTGGAATAGTCTGGAATCGAAGTGGAATGAGCTGTGTGTCGCTCTCTGGATGAAGTAATTGAGAGCGTTCAGGGAGAAATACGATGAAAATGGTGACGTGTACCGCCGCCGCCAACGTGTGATGGGGAGTTTGAATAGGTGACGATGATCGGCGTTGGTTCATTCCCCCACTCCTGGGGGAGTGGAGTGGTTTCTATTAGTTTTTTCGTTACGAGTGGAGAGAGAACGAATACGAGCCTTTCGTGACTGAATGTAATCAAAAATGTTGGAGCACTCTGTACAACGATTTGGCTTCTAGTTAGTTATTTAGCTAGGATTATGAATGAGATGGCAGTCCGATGGCTTTGACAGGCATTTTGACAGATTCCAGCTATAAGCGCGTTGCGGTTTGACGGCGTCTGGACTCTGGACTATGTCATTCAGCCTTCTTCCGACGGATTGACTCAACCCATCGATGCCTTGAGACTAACACAATGATAAGTAAAAGCGTAGCTTTTAAACGAGAATAACACGTATAGTATCGGTGTATTACAAAAGCAACAACCAAAACCAACCTCTACGCCAAGCACAGGGCTGACGTACGAAGGTTTTCCATCTATACATTTATCTCTGATTATTTAGTTTGCCTTATGATACCTTACAAAGGAGAAGGGGGCGAGCAAACAGAGCAATGAAGTTGATCGCGTTTAACTTGGCAAACGCCAGCTTCGATCTCTGTCCCTGTTCAATCCAAGTTGACACACAGCCTCCGCGTGGCCTCCCCTGGATAGCTATACTGGCACCTGCCAGTAGTCCCGTAGTGAACCAATGTGTGCAGCGACCCGACCCCTTGTTCCAAGAGGAAAGAGGAACCTGGCCCTCCAGGTTGGGGGTTGCGCTTAGGGCTAACATCCCTATCGCGTAAAACAAAAATTTTGTTCAGAGACAACCAATAGCCTCGGATTACATGTTGACGACCCCCGCAAACGTCAAAAAGGAAACGAATTTCGGATCTGCACCTGGAACGTTAGGTCCCTCAACAGACCAGGTGCAGCCGAACAACTGGTCAACTCTTTGGACTGCTATGAGGCAGACATTACCGCGCTCCAACAAGTGCGATGGGATGGGCTAGGCAAAAAGCGGATGTAAAACTGTGATATCTACTATGGAAACTGCTACAGAGAAGATAAACAACGCTTATTCGGATGCGGATTTGTTGTTCGAGGCAGACTCAGGAAAAAAGTCTTAAGCTTCCAGTATGTAGGCGAACGCCTCATAACTATCCGCATCATGGCCAATCTCGGCGATATATGTTTATTATGTGTCCACGCCCCCACAGAGGAGAAAGATGACCGACATAAAGACGACTTCTATGATCTCCTAGACAGAACGTATGCGCAATGTCCCAGCTATGACACCAAAATCGTTCTAGGAGATTTCAATGCGAAGCTGGGTAAGGAAGCTATCTTTGAGCGGGTCATTGGAAAGCACAGCCTGCACAGCACCACGTCAGAAAACGGACTAAGGCTAATCTGGTAGTAGCAAGTACACGATTCCCACACCTCAACATCCATAAGGGGACCTGGCGGTCTTTCGATCAATCGACAACCAATCCAATTGATCGCTTTACGATCGACGGCAGACACTCCTCCGAACCTTTCGAGGAGCAAACATCGACTCGGATCATTACCTTGTTGCAGCCAAAGTACGGATACGAATTTCTGGGAATCAACGGAGTCGGGTAAGAACAGCAAAATTTAACGTCGGAAAGCTGCAATCGCAGGAGACCGCCAGGACCTTCGCCGATCAAGTCTCCCTCCCTCTCTCTCAAGTCCCGGTGCAATCTGGACAAACCATAGAACAGCAATGCAGTCGTTGTCAGAACGCCATTAGAGAGGCCGTCTCAGATGTACTCGGTTTCGAGCCAACACCGTCGAGAAACCCATGGTTTGATGATGAATGCAGACAGGCCCATGTAGAGAATCAGAATGCATACATGCCCACATTGCATCGACGGACGAGAGCTGCCCACGAGCTCTATGCACAGACAAGGAGGGAGGAGCATGCGCTTCTGAGAAGGAGAAATAAGGAGCACGAGAAGCGCGAGATCGAGGAGATGGAGAGAGTAACATCTCTCTCTCGAACAGGAACGATGTTCGAAAATTTTGCCAGAACGAACATGCCAAGGCTATAAAGCCAGAGCAGAAGCCTGCAGGTATGAGCACGAACAACTAGTAGTGGAGTCACAGTCGATGCTGAGATTGTGGAAGGACCACTTCTGCAGACTGTATAACGGCGATGATAGTCAAAATGCCGCCGTCTGGTAGAGCGAACCATTCACAATGGACGAAGACGAAGGAGAATCCCGTCCACCCGACCTAGACGATGTTAAGATAGCGATATCGAAACTTAAGTCTTATAAAGCTGCTGGAGCAGACGGACTCCCTGCGGAACTGTTTAAAGCAGCTGGCGATGAGCTGTTCAGGCACATGCACCAACTCATCTGCAAGATATGGTCGGAAGAACGCATGCCCGATGAATGGAATCTCAGTATCGTTTGGCCGGTCCATAAGAAAGGAGACCCCTATGACTGCGCCAATTACAGAGGGATAAGCCTCCTGAACATCGCGTACAAGATCCTCTCTGCCGTACTGTGTAAGTGCCTGAGACCGTTCGTGGCCAGTGTGGTTTCAGGCCAGGAAAATCCACGATAGACCAGATATTTACACTACGGCAGATCTTGGAGAAGACCCATGAATTCCAGGTCGACACGCACCATCTTTTCGTCGATTTTAAACCCGCGTATGCCAGTGTTTATTGAGACGAGCTATACAGAATGTTTCAACATTCCTGCCAAACTCGTCAGACTGTGCAGGATGACTATGGAGAACTCTTACTGCTCCATTAAGGTCGGAGATGAATTAACCGACCCCTTGGATGTTAAGAAAGATTTTAGACAGGGTGACGCACTGTCATGTGATTTCTTTAACATTATTCTTAAAAAGATCGTGCGGGACTCTGCGGCCAATACAAGAGGTACGATCTACTTCAAGTCCAGACAATTGTTTGCCTACGCAGATGACATTGACATTATTGGACGGGCTCAAGAGGCAATTGAGTAGTAGAGCCCTCTCTCGAAAAACTAAGGTATCCCTCTACAAAACCTTAATCATCCCGGTCCTCCTCTACGGTGCTGAGGCTTGGACGTTATCAAAAGCGAATGAAGAAGCTCTTGGGCGTTTCGAGAGGAAATTTCTGCGTGCAATCTTTGGTCCCGTTTGTGACGTCTAAGATGACTAGATCGGGCCGGCTGGAAAGGCTTGTTGGTTGAGACCCTGGTTCACCCCAAACTGTAGCGCCATCAAAGTAAGTAAGTATGATACCTTACGAAACACAGACAGCTGCCATCATGCTTAATAAGCTCGACTCCCGTTAAGACTCCCAGACAGTTTCTTCTTTTACTGCGCTAAAGTTCAGGTTAGGTTAGGTTAGGTTAGGTTAGTGCGGCGCCCTATTGACATGAGGTCAAGGTTCACTTGCTCCATTGTGCCCAGTTTAAAAATTTAACCAGAGGGGAACTTATTAGTTGCCCGCTGAGTTGAACCACCTAGATGCAATTAAGAATCTAAGCAATTTGTTCAGCTTAATGTCTCTTGACTCTTCTAAGCCCGAAAAGAAATAAATCCCGAGGAACGTGTATCTTTTCCGGGCCAGTGGCGGGCATTCGCACAGTAGGTTAGGTAAGGTTAGGTTAACGTGGTAGGCATGAGCCACATGTAGGCCGAAGTCGGCCCATTGTGATACCACCTGGATCAAGCTACCCTGATCCGCTACCTGAGAACCAACCGGTGCTTCTGATGAAGCGACGGAGTTGAGCTATTTTTTGGTCTCCTAGCTCACTTAGATTTTCAAAGAAGGACGCGCCGAGGTAGATTCTCCTGCGCTTCGCAAAAGAGGGACATGAGCAGAGGAGGTGGTGTATTGATTCCTCCTCTTCTTCGTCCATGCAGCCGCGACAGATGTCATTGGAGGGTAGCCCTAGTCTGGCGGCGTATTTTCCAATTATGCTGTGACCTGTAATGACAACCACTAGAGTACTTAAGGCTGCCCTTTTGGTTGCCACTAGATCCCTGGTTCGTCCTAGATTTAACTTAGACCACAATTGTTTGGTGATAAAGCCGACATTGCTCTCATACCATTGGAGGTTGGTCTCCTCATGGTTCGAAGTTTTATCATGTGCTTTACCGTACTTATTGGTGCTTCTAGGTACCCAAGGGTAGGAAGCCTGAGTGTGCTTGACCCTAACTTTGCGAGTCAGTCGGCCGCGCAGTTTCCTGGAATATCCCTATGACCGGATACCCGGAAACCCACAGTACTTTGATGTTGAACTGTTCAGCCATCTCATTTAGAGATAGGCGACAGTTAAGAGATGTCTTTGATTTGTTAGACCAGATAGACCAGATATTTACACTACGGCAGATCTTGGAGAAGACCCATGAATTCCAGGTCGACACGCACCATCTTTTCGTCGATTTTAAACCCGCGTATGCCAGTGTTTATTGAGACGAGCTATACAGAATGTTTCAACATTCCTGCCAAACTCGTCAGACTGTGCAGGATGACTATGGAGAACTCTTACTGCTCCATTAAGGTCGGAGATGAATTAACCGACCCCTTGGATGTTAAGAAAGATTTTAGACAGGGTGACGCACTGTCATGTGATTTCTTTAACATTATTCTTAAAAAGATCGTGCGGGACTCTGCGGCCAATACAAGAGGTACGATCTACTTCAAGTCCAGACAATTGTTTGCCTACGCAGATGACATTGACATTATTGGACGGGCTCAAGAGGCAATTGAGTAGTAGAGCCCTCTCTCGAAAAACTAAGGTATCCCTCTACAAAACCTTAATCATCCCGGTCCTCCTCTACGGTGCTGAGGCTTGGACGTTATCAAAAGCGAATGAAGAAGCTCTTGGGCGTTTCGAGAGGAAATTTCTGCGTGCAATCTTTGGTCCCGTTTGTGACGTCTAAGATGACTTGATCGGGCCGGCTGGAAAGGCTTGTTGGTTGAGACCCTGGTTCACCCCAAACTGTAGCGCCATCAAAGTAAGTAAGTATGATACCTTACGAAACACAGACAGCTGCCATCATGCTTAATAAGCTCGACTCCCGTTAAGACTCCCAGACAGTTTCTTCTTTTACTGCGCTAAAGTTCAGGTTAGGTTAGGTTAGGTTAGGTTAGTGCGGCGCCCTATTGACATGAGGTCAAGGTTCACTTGCTCCATTGTGCCCAGTTTAAAAATTTAACCAGAGGGGAACTTATTAGTTGCCCGCTGAGTTGAACCACCTAGATGCAATTAAGAATCTAAGCAATTTGTTCAGCTTAATGTCTCTTGACTCTTCTAAGCCCGAAAAGAAGTAAATCCCGAGGAACGTGTATCTTTTCCGGGCCAGTGGCGGGCATTCGCACAGTAGGTTAGGTAAGGTTAGGTTAACGTGGTAGGCATGAGCCACATGTAGGCCGAAGTCGGCCCATTGCGATACCACCTGGATCAAGCTACCCTGATCCGCTACCTGAGAACCAACCGGTGCTTCTGATGAAGCGACGGAGTTGAGCTATTTTTTGGTCTCCTAGCTCACTTAGATTTTCAAAGAAGGACGCGCCGAGGTAGATTCTCCTGCGCTTCGCAAAAGAGGGACATGAGCAGAGGAGGTGGTGTATTGATTCCTCCTCTTCTTCGTCCATGCAGCCGCGACAGATGTCATTGGAGGGTAGCCCTAGTCTGGCGGCGTATTTTCCAATTATGCTGTGACCTGTAATGACAACCACTAGAGTACTTAAGGCTGCCCTTTTGGTTGCCACTAGATCCCTGGTTCGTCCTAGATTTAACTTAGACCACAATTGTTTGGTGATAAAGCCGACATTGCTCTCATACCATTGGAGGTTGGTCTCCTCATGGTTCGAAGTTTTATCATGTGCTTTACCGTACTTATTGGTGCTTCTAGGTACCCAAGGGTAGGAAGCCTGAGTGTGCTTGACCCTAACTTTGCGAGTCAGTCGGCCGCGCAGTTTCCTGGAATATCCCTATGACCGGATACCCGGAAACCCACAGTACTTTGATGTTGAACTGTTCAGCCATCTCATTTAGAGATAGGCGACAGTTAAGAGATGTCTTTGATTTGTTAGACCAGATAGACCAGATATTTACACTACGGCAGATCTTGGAGAAGACCCATGAATTCCAGGTCGACACGCACCATCTTTTCGTCGATTTTAAACCCGCGTATGCCAGTGTTTATTGAGACGAGCTATACAGAATGTTTCAACATTCCTGCCAAACTCGTCAGACTGTGCAGGATGACTATGGAGAACTCTTACTGCTCCATTAAGGTCGGAGATGAATTAACCGACCCCTTGGATGTTAAGAAAGATTTTAGACAGGGTGACGCACTGTCATGTGATTTCTTTAACATTATTCTTAAAAAGATCGTGCGGGACTCTGCGGCCAATACAAGAGGTACGATCTACTTCAAGTCCAGACAATTGTTTGCCTACGCAGATGACATTGACATTATTGGACGGGCTCAAGAGGCAATTGAGTAGTAGAGCCCTCTCTCGAAAAACTAAGGTATCCCTCTACAAAACCTTAATCATCCCGGTCCTCCTCTACGGTGCTGAGGCTTGGACGTTATCAAAAGCGAATGAAGAAGCTCTTGGGCGTTTCGAGAGGAAATTTCTGCGTGCAATCTTTGGTCCCGTTTGTGACGTCTAAGATGACTTGATCGGGCCGGCTGGAAAGGCTTGTTGGTTGAGACCCTGGTTCACCCCAAACTGTAGCGCCATCAAAGTAAGTAAGTATGATACCTTACGAAACACAGACAGCTGCCATCATGCTTAATAAGCTCGACTCCCGTTAAGACTCCCAGACAGTTTCTTCTTTTACTGCGCTAAAGTTCAGGTTAGGTTAGGTTAGGTTAGGTTAGTGCGGCGCCCTATTGACATGAGGTCAAGGTTCACTTGCTCCATTGTGCCCAGTTTAAAAATTTAACCAGAGGGGAACTTATTAGTTGCCCGCTGAGTTGAACCACCTAGATGCAATTAAGAATCTAAGCAATTTGTTCAGCTTAATGTCTCTTGACTCTTCTAAGCCCGAAAAGAAGTAAATCCCGAGGAACGTGTATCTTTTCCGGGCCAGTGGCGGGCATTCGCACAGTAGGTTAGGTAAGGTTAGGTTAACGTGGTAGGCATGAGCCACATGTAGGCCGAAGTCGGCCCATTGTGATACCACCTGGATCAAGCTACCCTGATCCGCTACCTGAGAACCAACCGGTGCTTCTGATGAAGCGACGGAGTTGAGCTATTTTTTGGTCTCCTAGCTCACTTAGATTTTCAAAGAAGGACGCGCCGAGGTAGATTCTCCTGCGCTTCGCAAAAGAGGGACATGAGCAGAGGAGGTGGTGTATTGATTCCTCCTCTTCTTCGTCCATGCAGCCGCGACAGATGTCATTGGAGGGTAGCCCTAGTCTGGCGGCGTATTTTCCAATTATGCTGTGACCTGTAATGACAACCACTAGAGTACTTAAGGCTGCCCTTTTGGTTGCCACTAGATCCCTGGTTCGTCCTAGATTTAACTTAGACCACAATTGTTTGGTGATAAAGCCGACATTGCTCTCATACCATTGGAGGTTGGTCTCCTCATGGTTCGAAGTTTTATCATGTGCTTTACCGTACTTATTGGTGCTTCTAGGTACCCAAGGGTAGGAAGCCTGAGTGTGCTTGACCCTAACTTTGCGAGTCAGTCGGCCGCGCAGTTTCCTGGAATATCCCTATGACCGGATACCCGGAAACCCACAGTACTTTGATGTTGAACTGTTCAGCCATCTCATTTAGAGATAGGCGACAGTTAAGAGATGTCTTTGATTTGTGGGTTATCGCGGCCAGGGACTTTATCGCAGATTGGCTGTCCGTGCAAATGATAATATCCTTAGCGGATATTACATTGATCCTGAGCCATGCCAGGGCCTCCCTTATCGCTGTTATTTCTACCTGATACACTATGCAGTAATTTGGGTTTCTGAGTCATACACGCGACTCCATCTTAGAGCCATCGGTATAGATGGAGATCGACTCTTTTGGTATGACTTTCCCTTCAGCCCATTCCTCACTGGATGGAAAGACAACTTCGAAGTTCCTAGTGAACATGGGTCCATGGGTACTTTGAAGTGGTTTAGAGTGGTGGTGTGGCCTTTTTGAGATGTGGGCTATTTTCTTATGCTCTTCATCCTTAGGGCCGCGCAGGCAGGACTTGCTTGCTGAAAAGGTTCAATGGTGGAAGATGTAATAGAATATTTAGGGCCTCCGTGGAGGTTAATCTGATCGCTCCGCTTATATATAAGCTGGCCGATCTTTGTATCTTCCTCAGAAGGCTTCGATTGGCTGCCTTGTCCAGAGCAGTCCACCAGACTACAACGCCATACAGGAGGATGGGCCTTATGATGGCTGTGTAGAGCCAGTGCATAATGCTTGGTTGGAGACCCCACTTCCAGCCCACCACTTTCTTACAGCTGTAGAGGGCAACAGTTGCTTTCTTAACGCGATCAAGGATGTTGGGTTTCCAATTCAGCCTCCTGTCGAGGACTAAGCCTAGATATTTAGCCTGCTCTTTGATTGTTAGTTGGGTTTCACCCAGCCTCGGTGGGTTGAGGGGCGGAATTTTATATTTATTAGTGAACAGTGCTAGATCGGTCTTCTTAGGGTTCACCCCAAGTCCACAGTACTGCGTCCAGGTTTCTACTGTATGTAGTGCACCCTGCATTATATCGCTTAGAGTGCTGGGAAATTTTCCTATGACGGCAATAGCAATGTCATCTGCATAGGCGGTCAGAGCGTACCCTTCCTGTTCAAGCAACAGCAGTAGTTCGTTGACCGCCACGTTCCAGAGGGGAGGGGAAAGTACTCCACCCTGTGGCGTACCTCTGCTTACCATTCTAGTTAAGACGGCACTAGCGAAGTTGACTTTGACGACTCCTTGTGTTAGCAGCTATCGTACCAGTTCTATCACTAATCCCGTAACACCGAGATCAGACAGCGCTTTGATAACGGCTCATGGTTCAACATTGTTAAAGGCGCCCTCAATGTCGAGAAAGGCGACTAGAGTATATTCCTTTCATTCCAGCGACCTTTCTATTTTACTGACCGGTGAGTGGAGTGCACAGTAGATGACGAATGGATTCTATTTCCTCTTCGCCCCTACAGCTTCTGCAAAAACCGTTATAGGGCTGGCCTTGTCTAGCTGCATGAGCTAGAGCTAGAGCGCACCGACTTACTTACTTAGGAGGCGCAACAGTCCGGTGTGAACCTGGGCCTCAACCAACAAGCTTCTCCAGCTGGCTCGGTATTTTGCCAGCTGTTTCTAGCGACGCACTCCCAGTTGGTAAAAGTCCCCCCACCTTAGATATGGTCGTCCTCTGCTGCGTCGTCCCACAGAGCTGCAGGAAGGGTACGCTGTCATCGCCTATACGGATGACATTGCTATAGCCGTTTCAGAAAACTTCCCAACATTACATACAGTAGTAACCTGGACGCAGTACTGTGGACTTGGGGTTAACCCCAAGAAGACTGATATAGTACTGTTTAGAAATAATTATAAAATCCCGCCCTTCCACACACCGAGGCTGGGTAAAACCCAATTAATAATCAAAGATCAGGCTAAATACCTTGAACTGGCTGGGCTGGAAACCCAACATACTTGATCGGGTCAATAAAGCAACCAGTCCACAGCCTTAAGAAATTGGTGGGCAAAAAGTGGGGTCTCCAACCAAGCATTATACACTGCCTCTATACAGCAGTCATAAGGCCCATCCTCCTGTATGGCATCGACTCCTCTGGACAAGGCAGTCTATCGAAACCTTCTGGGGAAAGTGCAAAAATCGGCCAGCATATACATACGTGGCGCGATCAGAACGACCCCCACCATTGTACCTCGGATCTACCTCGGCGCGCCCTTCTATGATAACCTAAGTGAGCTAGCTAAAATTAGCTCAACTCCATCGCTTCATCAGAAGCACTGATTGGTTTTCAGGTAGCGAATGTAGGTAATATGATCCATGTGGTATCACAGAAATAAGGAAAGCTTGTTACTTTTCTTTTGCTTGCATCGCCTTAAGCAAGATGTGTTGGAAAATTTCTTCGGCGTGATTCGTAGCAAGGCAGGTCTTCATGACCAGCATGATCGATAAGAATTCAAGTACACGTTGAGGTCATACTTACTAGGTTATAATGAAGTATTTCTTTTCGACCACGTATGTAAATGTTGCTGAGGACAACACACCCGATCCCGAGTTGGACTCTACTCTCAAAGGTAATCCTTGCTTTTGCTAAACACTCTACTAATAAATTTTTCTTCTGTATTAGGTACAATTCTAAAAAGCATATTGATAAATCCAAGGAGCATACCGGGGCAAGATAACGAAGAAATAGAAGGGGACTCTATAGTTAATGACGGATTAGAAAACCTCACAGGTTATATCTTTCATAAGCTGGGTGACCAAATTCCGGAGATCCGCACGGAGAAATCAAACGATGAGTCGTTGACTTGGGTAAATTACCTAAATGAGGGTGGTTTATCCAAACCAACAAGTGAACTCATGCTTTACATGAAGGAATTGGAGGACGTCTTCAACCAAGTTAATGGAGATGACTTGCTCATTTCCATTAACTTCATCAATACGCTTCTGGAGCTGACAGAGCATTTAGAATGCGAGGAGAGAGTAAAAGACTTTAGGGCTAGGATGTAGTTTAGGATTAGAAAATTAAATAAGGAAATAATAGAAAATTGTAACGGGATCTTTTCCCGTTTTTCCGATCTTTGGATTAAGGGTGCTCGGATAGGGGGTAGGGCTCACCAATCTCTTTAATTGATCCCTTCGCAGGGACAGTAAAACACAGAGGAATTGTATTTAATCGTTTGTTTATTTATTAGCTGCTTACAGCTACGGCAAGGGTTATCGCAATAGGTTGGTTTACCCTCTACCACAGGATATGCGAAAAACGCAGTACCCCGCTGAATAGGCGGCAACTCAACCAAGGATTAAGTAAGTTACTAGGTTCAAACCAAAGAGGCGGTAGTGTACCTCCGTCAATGGGAACTCAATTAAGGATGCTACTAGGCTCAAACCAAAGAGGCGGTAGTGTACCTCCGTCAATGGGAACTCAATCAAAACTCGGGCTCCTAGTTGAAAGGGCTTCAATACCAAATGTCAGTAGTGTACCGGCGAAATGGTTGCGAAGCGATCTCAAAAGAAGTGAGAATTATTCCAAATTTGCGCGGCCTTTTATACTCATTATTCCAGAGTTTTTTCCCCCGGCTTACATCGTTACTATTACTATATAATTTCATACATATACTTTTCATTATTGAACACCTGGTGTCACAACACCTTCCATGTACATTACTATAGCTTTCGTGTTCATTAGTATATTTTATACATATCGCTATACTTTACATATACATACATTTTGGGGATGGCAACAGTGTTGCTTACAAGTAACATTTATTTTATTTATTTTATTTATTTTAGACATAACGAATTAATAATAAAAAAAAATGTTAAGTGGCATATTTGCTTGGTGTTACAAAATCAATATAAACGGAAAAGAGAATTAAATAAAATATTGCACTAACAGAAAAATGTATCTTTTATTCCACATATTTGCATTCACATTAGACTCCAATGGAATTATTTAGAGAGAGGGCATGGGCTCGGACATACAGGGTAAAGTTGTTGATTGCTCTCAACCTGGCGAGATGCCAGCAACGATCCCTGTTTAAATGCCCGGGTCAAGTTGACATACGGCCTCCTCGCGGCGCCCTCTGGATAGCCTCTTCAACAACCGTTGGGAGGTGAACAAACGTATGCAGCGAAAAAAAACCCGACCAGAATGGCGGTTGTGCGGCGGGTTAACAATCCGCCCACGTAAAAAACCTAAAAGTTATAAATGAGCAAGATGCCTCGGATACACGGACGGATACTCGACGACGACAACGCACGAAAAAGGAACATGATTTGTGAGTATGCTTCTGGAATGTCAGAACCCTGTACACTTCCGGAGCTGCTCAATAACTAGAAGGAATCCTCACGCAGTACAAGGCGGACAACACTGCGGTCCAGGAAATACGCTGGATAGGAAACGGTATGATGAGGAAGAAAAATTGCGACATTTATTACAGCTGTCACAAAAGATTGCACTTACTGGGATGCGGATTTGTCGTGGGAAAGCGGTTAAGGTCGAAGGTCGTCGACTTTAAACCTATAAGTGATCGCCTGGCTGTGATCCGCATCAGAGGCAGATTTTATAACATCAGCCTTATATGTGCACACGCCCCTACCGACGAGGCTGAAGACTCTATCAAGGAGGACTTCTAAGACCTCCTGGACAACGCCCACGGAGCTTGTCCGGAGTACGATGTAAAAATCGTTCTCGGGGACTTCAATGCCAAAATCGGTAAGGAGAACACCCTTGGCGGAGTGATCGGAAAGCACAGCCTCCACGATACAACAACAGATAACGGCTTCCGACTCGCTGACTTTGCGACAGCTCGTAATGCGGTGATAAGTAGCACAAGATTCCCTCGCAAGCGAATCCACACAGCAACCTGGCGATCTCCGGACGGTCGAACCGCCAACCAAATCGACCATGTGCTCATTGACGCAAGGCACGCGTCAAACATCCTGGATGTGCGAACATTCAGAGGGGCAAATGTCGACTCTGACCACTTCCTCGTAGCAGCAAGATTCAGAGCTCGACTGTCCAATGTCAGAAAGCTGCACCAGCCCATCAGGAGGAGGTTCGACATTGGGCGCCTGAGCACACCGGAGGTTGCCAGAGTCTACAGGGAGCAGCTGAGCGAAAGACTCTACGGTATGCCTACGTCGAACACATATGCCAATAATATGTGGGTGCATTGCCGCTCAGACATTCAGGAAGTAGCCGAAACCACCTTAGGATACCTACCACTCCCGACAAGAAACCCGTGGTATGATGGCGAGTGTGAGCAGAAAAAGGCAGCAACCGACGAGGCGTACCAAAAGGCGCTGCAGAGGAAAACTAGGGCAGCGCAAGAAGAGTTCCGAGCCAGAAGAAGGGAGGAGAAAAAACTACTGCGACAAAAGAAAACAATCTTCGCAGCCTCCCAGCTCAAGGATATCGAGGAGTCTAGGGATAAACATAAACCACGAGCCTTTTACAAGAAAGCCAAAGGCCTTGCAGGAGGCTTCAAAAAGGGCACCCAGGCTCTTCGAAACTGCGAGGGTAATCTTGTCACCGACCCGCAGGGAATAGTGTACGTATTTAAGCAGCATTCCCAGCAGCTGCTTAACGAGCATGACCAAGAGAGAGTGGTAGGGACCGAGGAAATCCCAACTCCAGCCGCTGAAGTAGTCCTCCCACCCAGCATCGAAGAAGTCGGCACAGCTATTCAGAAGCTGAAGAACAACAAGGCCGCAGGCTCAAATGGCTTGCCATCAGAGCTCTTCAAGGCTGGCGGCGATGTTCTAGTAGGGAGCATGCACCAGATCATCTGCAGAATTTGGGAAGATGAAAGCATGCCCGACGACTGGAATACCAGCTCTATATGCCCCATCCACAAAAAAGGCGATCCTACCTCTTGCATGAGCTATAGAGGTATATTCCTGCTCAATGTCGTACAAGATCCTGTCCAGCGTATTGTGTGAACGTCTACCAGTGCGGCTTCCGGCCCGGCAAATCAACTATAGACCAAATGTTCACACTTCGACAAATCCTGGAAAAGACCAACGAGTTTCGAATCGATACACACCATCTTTTCGTCGATTTCAAAGCCGCATTCGACAGCATTCCTTGTGAAGAACTGTTTGGTGCGATGACCGAATTCGGGATCACGGGAAAACTGATCCAGTTGTGCCGCACCACGCTAAAAAACACGCGATGCACCGTGCAACTCGGTTCTAGGACCTCGGAACCATTCGAAACATGCACCGGATTTCGGCAAGGAGATGCGCTGTCATGTGACTTCTTCAACCTGGTGCTGGAGCAGATAGTGCGACGGGCAGGCGTCAACAGGGAAGGCACTATCTTTAACAAGTCCATCCAGCTGCTAGGACACGCGAATGACATCGACATCATCGCGTGTTCTCGCCGTGGCATTGTGGAAGCATTCACGGCGATTGAAGAACAGGCGAAACGAGTTGGTCTTAAGATCATTGAGGACGAAACGAAATACATGCTGTCAAGCAAAAACCAATCCGTCGCTCACCACTTGGGACAAAATATAACAATTGACAGCTACAATTTCGAGGTAGTTAAGGAGTTTGTCTACCTCGGGGCAAACGTAAATTCCACAAATGACACCACAGTGGAGATCCGGCGTAGAATCGCCCTTGGCAACCGCTGCTACTTCGGCTTGTCCAAACAACTGGGATCAAAACTCCTCACTCGAAAGACCAAAGTCATGCTTTACAAAACGCTCATTCTGCCAGTCTCGCTGTACGGAGCCGAAAGCTGGACGATAAGCAGGACAGCGGAGCTGATTTTGGGTTCTTTCGATAGAAAAATTCTGCGCCGGATATTTGGTCCTGTCTGTGAGGAAGGTGAATGGAGAAGAAGACACAACCGCGAACTCTACGAGCTGTACCAAGATGTGGATGTAGTCCGGAAGGCAAGGATCCGTCGACTACACAGGCTCGGCCACATCGAGCGCATGGACATCAACGCTCCAGCTAAGAGGGTCTTCGACTCCGAGCCTCCTGGTTCGAGTAGAAGAGGAAGACCGAACCGCCGGTATAAAGACCAAGTAATCGCGGATGTAAGACATCTTGGTCTTCCACCGTCAAGGACCGTCATGGATGGAAGGCAGCTATAGCTCAGGCTCAGATCCTCCATGGATCGCTGGCCCGATAAGTAAGTAAGTAAGTAAGTAAGGAACTATTTAGAATGGGTTTGCTTTTGCTTCTATACATTCGTTTTGTTGGTTTTAGTTTAGCACTCGAAGCTTGGCAAAATACTTGTGAATAATGGAAATAATATGCCACATGCCATAAAGCTTTAAAAACACGATTTATTTAACAGCAATTATATAAATTCCAATTTTTCCTTCCCCAATTTGTATGTAAACAAACAGCAATTTCAACCAGCTGTCAAATTTCGGGTCACATGTGACGTACATGCGCAGAACGAAAAAAACCGGCCAAGTGCGAGTCGGACTCGCGCACGAAGGGTTCCGTAATCCGTACCATCTGTGTATATAAACATGAAAGAGACTATGTATGTTACCTCATCAGTCATCACATTAAATCAGATTTTTTGTATGATGACAGATCTTGGTTGCAGGCAGGTTATCGGCATATTACCTTGATAATCAAAAATCTTCATGATGAGATATAATTGATCATCATAGTGTCCATTGAATTCAAATCAATTATCTTACTTGACAGCAACAATGTGAAAAGGTGAATAACAATAATGGGAAATATGGGAAAAAGGTTTGCAGCTAGGATTAATTCATCAAAGACACCAACGAGACCAAAACTGGTAAGTTTGCTACTCTTCTTCTCCTTAGTGGGCGCTACAGTTCGGGGTGAACCTGGGCCTCAACCAACATGCCCCTCCATCTAGCACGATCTTTCGCAAGCCTTTTCCATTGCCGCACACCCAGTTGGCTGAGGTCCCCTTCCACCTGTGTGCGCCATCTTAAGGGCGGCCGTCCTCTGCTTCTTCGTCCCTCGGGGTCGGATTCAAAGACTCTCCAGGCTGGAGCTGTGGTGTCCATTCGCTCTACATGGCTCAGCCATCTAAGGCGTTGAATCCGTAGACGCCTAACTAGGCTCATGTCGCTGTACAGCCCGTAAAGTTCGTGGTTGAATCTTCTCCTCCATCCCCCGTCTGCGTTTGTAAGCCCAAAAATCACGCGCAAAATCTTTCTCTCGAACCGACCAAGGGTCTCCTCATCCGCTTTTGATAGTGTCCATGCTTCTGCGCCGTACAACAGGACCGGGATGATAAGGGTCTTATATGATAAGGGTCAACATTGTCGTTCGGGAGAGGGCTCTATTACTCAGTTGCCTCCTGAGCCCAAAGAAACAGCGATTGGCAAGAGTGATTCTGCGTTTGATTTCGGAACTGATGTCGTTGTTCCAGGTCACTGCGGAGCCAAGGTAGACGAAGTCCTTAGCTACCTCGAACTTCTATCTGCCTATACAAACGTTCTGGCCAAGACGTCGGTGTTGAGCGTCCTTTTTTGATGACAGCATATATTTAATTTTTCCCTCGTTTACCGCCAAACCAATTTTCGCCGCCTCCATCTCAATACTCGCAAACGCCTCATTGACATCTCGCTGTGATCTACTTATTATGTCAATATCGTCGGCGTATGCAAGGAGTTAACTATCGGTAAGGGGCTCACCGATTCGGATGGAGCAGCGAACATTCTCCAAAGTCATCTCGCATAGTCTGACGAGTTTAGCAGGTATGTCAAAGGTAGACATAGCATTGTATAGCTCGTCTCTAATTACGCTGCCGTATGCGCCTTTGAAGTCGACAAATAGGTGGTGAGTGTCGACTTGAAATTCACTGGTTTTCTCCAGTATCTGCCGTAGTGTGAAGATTTGGTCGATGGTGGACTTCCCTGGCCTGAATCCGCACTGATAAAGACCTATCAGCTTATTTACAAAAGGCTTCAGGAGTTCACACAAAACGGCAGAGAAGATTTTGTAGGCGATGTTAAGGATACTTATTCCTCTATAGTTGGCGCAATCAGAGGGGTCTCCTTTCTTGTGGATCGGGCATACGATGCTGAGACTCCATTCCTCGGGCATGCTTTCCTCTAACCATATCTTACGGATGAGCTGGTGCATGCTCCCAACCAGGTCATCCCCAGCTGCCTTGAAGAGCTCAGCAGACAGTCCGTCTGCGCCAGCAGCTTTATTCGACTTGAGCTTCGATATGGCAATCTTAACTTCGTCGAGGTCAGGGGGACAGAATTCTCTGCGGTTTCCGTCGATTGGATCATTCTGCCTGACAGCGGTATATTGACTAACATCGCCGTTATACAGTCTGCAGAAGTGGTTTTTCCATATTCTCAGCATCGACTGCGGTTCTACTACTAGGTGTCCTTTCTCATCCCTGCAGGCTTCCGTTCTGGCTTTATAACCTTGGCATGTTCGCTTTATCTGTTGATAAAACTTTCGAACGTCACGCCTGCAGTAACACCTCTCCAAATCCTCAATCGCGCACTTCTCGTGCTCTTTCTTCTTTCTTCTAAGAAGCTTATGCTCCTCCCTTCTTTTTAACTCGTAGAGCTCACGAGCTGCTCTTGTTTTTTTATGCAGCGGGGCCTTATATGCATCCTGCTTCGCTGTATGAATCCTCCTGCACTCGTCATCGAACCAGGTGTTTCGTCGTGGTGGAGCCTTGAAACCCAAAACTTCGGATGCAGAGCTGTTCAGGGCTTGTTTGCAAAGGCTCCACTGCTGTTCTATTGATAGCGTGGAGGATTGAGGTGTATTGGAGAGCTTAAGGGAGACGCGATCGGTAAAAGCACGAGCGGTTTCAGGCGATAGTAGCTTTGGAAGTTTGCTACTAGTTGTGGGATATTGTCGACTAACCTTAGTTCAGTATGTGACCAAGGGGAGTTTTTGCATGAAAATCATGTCTGTTGTATGGGACCCCCCCTTAAATATTCATTTTGTTCTGTTTATAGTATTTGTCGTGGTAGCGGCAACAGAAATACATCATCTGTGAAAATTTCAACTGTCTAACTATCACGGTTCATGAGATACAGCCTGGTGACAGACGGGCGGACGGACGGACGGACAGCGAAGTCTTAGTAATAGGGTTCCGTTTTACCTTTGGGTACGGAACCCTAACAAAAATGAACACTCGAAGGCGTAATCTTGTCTCTCTCAATCGTGTCTGCGTAGTATCGGCGCCTGATTCCAGTCTAGCTAGTTCGTCCGCCTTCTCATTTCCGGGAATATTCACATTACTTGGTACCCAGCAGATGGTCACCTCATTGATAAATACTGATAAATCCAGAAGTATTGTTCATACAGTCAAACATTTCTTGTTTCAGGAACACACCCATCGAAAATTTTAACACCAGGCAACATCAAAACATCGCCTTACATTGAAATGTGAACATTACGAAAGTACCTACTTAATCGTACAATATAATCGGTTTTACAACACCATTAAACCTGGATCCGATTCATTGAACCCTTTGCAAATTAAAAACAAACACGTTGAGCAGTAAAACAAACTTGAATTCCCTCCCAAGCATCAGTTCGTTGCTCGCGCCAATTCTGTTGACGGAACCTTTATTGACCTCTAATGGCGCACTATTTCCTTTCGTTCTTATTATAGGTACCAGTACCTCGAGAACATCGATTAATCCGGAAGAGTAATACCGTCACATCGAATGGATATCGAAAAGCGAAACCCCCCGTGATATCCATTAAAAGAAAAGCATACAATGGCAATCTAAGAATAGCACGTTTACAATAAAACCACTTCCTCCAGTCGACCGGACTCGGCATTTTAAGGCGCGAATCCATCGCAGATAGATAATCTCCCGCCACTATACACTACACTATATATAAAGCACAAAACTCACCTGTTCTGTGTCAAAATCCCATTCGGGTGATGGAGAACGTTCGGTTCGGTCGGTTGGCGGCGTTCCCTGTGCTGGCGAGCCCTGAGGCTCTTCGGGAATGACAGCAAACCGACCGCGTTGAAGAATGGGCGAAATCGCACCATAGTTGGCTGAAATGAGAGATACAATTTGAAAGCTCTATGCTTGCCCTCAATTAGGGGTAATACGGAAATTACTTACAAGCTGGCATCAGACGGAATCGCCCGAGTGTCGTCTCCGGTGGACCGGTCGATGCCGATGTGACACGAAAGCGACCACGGCGCGCTGCTGCAACCTCGTCATAACCTCCACTGCCACCTGGCATTTCTAAGTAGAGATGAGCTGCAAATAGATTCAAGGGATACATATGTGTATGAGAGCAATTTGGCAGAATCTCATTTAAGTTTAATGACATCGGGTGGTTTAGGAAATGAAAAGAGGTTGATAGTAGTTGGTAGAAGCTGATAATGAGTTCGTTGACATGATAGTGGGTTAGCTGACTTGAAGGGATGAATTTTATTGCCAATGGTAACCAGTATCCTAGAGATGCGTAGAGATTGTAAGAATTTTCAATAGGTTGGATGTCCTTTAACAATCTTACATACCTGGTCACTTGAAAAGATATCGATAGGAAATCGGTTTTATTGTATCCACCAAAACAAAAGTACACACTTCATACACACTGTATAGTACACACCATCATACGACACCAAAGTCAACAGTCACAAAACTAACACTGGACGGCACACGCCATAGTGCTGATGCCATATGAGGACAGGTAGAAAGATTTGGTACATAAACACTACAATGTTCACTGCCCAAGAATTTCGATAGATATGTGTCGTATATGAAATACAGTCACTGCAAACGCTAGTGTGTTAAACAACACACAGAAGTGTGTTAGATGACACAAATAAGGTGTCATTTGACACACTTTAAGATTAAGTGTGTCACTTAACACGCTTGATTTTTGAAATTGAGGCACTTATTAGTGTTAAAACGATAACACGGTTTATTGTGTGTCATGAATAAAAACTCTAATGACACCTTACGTGTGTTGCAGCGGCACACTTATTGATGATTAACACACTTTGCATCAACCAATCAATCAAAAGGAACATTTCTCAACTCTATGCATCCTTGCCAGAAAGTAATTTGCGAGTCGTGAATTTACCTCTACACCTGGGCCTGGTCCTGGTCCTGGTCGCAATTTGCTTTCCGGCAAAGTTGCATACAATTGAGAATTTCCCTTTTGTGTGCATATTTGGGAAATCTTCCTTAGTGTGTGCTTTCAAGGATTTAGACAAAGTGACGCGCAATTTTTTCAACATCGTGCTTGAAAAGATCATGCAATAGTTGCTGGCCAATACAAGAGGTACGATCTATTCCAAGTCTACGCAATTGCTTGCGTACGCCGATGACATTGACGTGATTGGATGGACACAGCGAAACGTCAATGAGGCCTTTGTAAGCATTGAGGTAGTAGCGGCTAAGATGGGTCTGAAGGTTAATGAGGGTAAAACCAAATATCTACTTTCATCAGAAAGAGACGGACAATACCGACGTCTTGGTCAGAACGTCATCTTCGGCAGCTATATTTTTGAAGTAGTCAAGGACTTCGTCTACCTTGGCTCGGTAGTGACAAGCAGCAACGGCACCAGCGCTGAGATAAAACGCAGAATAACTCTTGCCGACCGCTGTTTCTTTGGGCTCAAGAGGCAATTGAGAAGTAGAGCTCTCTCTCGGAAAACCAATGTGACACTATAAAAGACCTTGATCATCCCAGTCCTTCTTTAAGGCGCAGAGGCTTGGACTTTAACGAAAGCGGATGAAGATGCCCTTGGTCGTTTCGAGAGGAAAATTCTGCGCTCTATCTAAGTTTGTTCAAACGGAGTATGTAGGAGAAGATTTTAGGAAGAACTGTCTGGGTTGTACAGCGACATCGGCCTGGTACGACGTCTACGGATACAGCGTCTAAGGTAGCTAGGCCATGTAGAGGGCATGGAAAATACAGCTCCGACCCGAGGAGTCATTGAATCCACCATGGAAGGAAGGCGCGGCAGAGGACGGTCGCATCTATAGCGGCGCACGCCAGGTGGTGCCTTTCCACCTGTGCGCGCCACCTTAGATGCGGTCGTCCTCTGCTTAGCCCAGCAATCTTAGACGTTGGATCTGAAGTCTAACTAGGCTGATGTCGCTGTCCAGTTCTTGGTTGAATTTTCTCCTTCACTCTCCGTTTACACAACAGAATTTTCCTCTCGAAACGCCGCTTTTAATAACGTCCAAGCCTTAGCGCCATCGAGGAGGACCGGGATGATTAAAGTTTTACAGAGGGATACCTTGGTTTTTCGAGAGAGACTTCTACTACTCAGTTGCCTCTTGAGCCAAAAGAAGCAGCGGTTTGCAAGAGTAATTCTGCGTTTTATCTCAGCGCTGGTGTCGTTGTGCTTGTCGCTATCGAGCCAAGTTAGACGAAGTCCTTGACTACTTCAAAAATATTGCTACCGAGGTGACGTTCTGACCAAGACGTCAGTGTTACGCGTCTTTCTTTGATGACAGCATATATTTGGTCTTGTCCTCATTTACCCTTAGACCCCCTTTAGCTGCTTCTGCTTCAATGCATGCGAACGCCTCATTGAACTCTCGCTTTCTCCGTCTAATAACGTCAATGTCATCTGCGTAGGCAAGCAATTGTGTAGACTTGATCAATATCGTGTCTCTTGTATTGGCCGCAGAGTCCTGACGATCTTTTCAAATCGGATGTTGAAGACATCACATGACAGTCCGTTACCCTGTCTAAAACTTTTTTTAACATCGAAGGTCTCGGTTAGTTCACCTCCGTCCTTAATGGAGCAGCGGAAGTTCTCCATAGTCATCCTGCACAATCCGACGAGTTTGGCAGGAATGTTAAAATATGACATGGCCCTGTATAACTCGTCTCTATAAACACTATCATATGCGGCTTTAAAATCGATAAAAAGATGGTGCGTGTCGACCTGTAAGTCATGGATCTTCTCCAAGATCTGCCGTAGTGTAAATACATATAATTTTTTTTTTGTTGAAGGCTTCTGCTATCCGCTGGAGCACTCAGACGCTATCACTGGTCCATTGTACTCCGGACAGACACCTTACATTGCTGTATTTTCCCCGTTTTCCGGAGAAAAATTTGAAGGAGCTTCAGTGATGTAGGGCTAAGGGATTCGGCACACACCACGTCGGCTCCAAGGGTGCGCCACCGTGCGCGAGCAAAGGCGGGACAATCACAGAGGAAATGCTCTGCAGTATCATCCTCCTCAGGTAGGCGTCTCACTGATGCCGAGCACGTAGAGATGTTTGGCAAAAGTGTAATGGCCCGTGATAGCTCCCACAAGCCTTCTGCAGTCGATTCTCCTTAAAGACAGGAGGAATGCTGCAGATTTTTGCAGACATCAGGGCATACGCGCTTAGTCATCCTGCAACCCGGACAATTTCCCATCTACGGTTGTGTGTGTTAAATACACAATCGTTAATGTAGGAATTTATCGTGGACGCAGGTAGACCTAGAATCCACTCCGGAAGGAAGGCGCGGCAGAGGACGGCCGCCTCAGCGGTGGTGCACGCAGGTGGAAAGGGACCTCAACCAACTGGGCGTGCGGCACTGGAAACAGCTGGCCAAAGACCGTGCCGGCTGGAGACGCTTGTTGGTTGAGGCCCAGGTTCACCACGGACTGTAGCGCCACCTAAGTAAGTAAGTAAGTAGGTAGAACTAGAGCGGGTTCAGGTCCTGAGAAGCTCTCCTCTGAACCCATTCTAGCGAGTTCATCAGTGTAAATATTTGGTCTTTGGTGGATTTTCCTAGCCTGAAACCACACTGGTAGGAACCTACCAGATTGTCCATCAACGACAGCTGCTTTAAATATTTCCGCGGGAATTCCGTCTGCTCCAGCAGCTTTTTAAGACTTAAGTTTCGATATCGCTATCTTAACATCGACTAGGTCGGGTGGACGGGATTCTCTTTCGTCTTCGTCCATTGTGAATGGTTTCAGCTGCCTGACGGCGGCATTTTGACTATCATAGCCGTTATACAGTCTGTAGAAGTGGTCCTTCCACAATCTCAGCATCGACTGTGACTCCACTATTAGTTGTCCGTGCTCAAAGCTACAGGCTTCTGCTCTGCCTTTATAGTCTTGGCATGTTGATTTTACTTTTTGGTAGAACTTTCGAAAGTGGCTCCTACAATAGCATCTCTCTATCTCCTCGATCTCGCGCTTCTCGTGCTCCTTGTTTTTTTTTCTTCTCAGAAGCGCATGCGGCTCCCTCCTTTTCTGTTCATAGAGCTCGCGGGTAGCTCTCGTCCATCGATGCAGTGTAGCCATATATGCAATCTGTTTCTCTGCACTCGTCGTCAAACCAAGGGTTTCTCGAAGGTGGTGGTTTGAAACCGAGTACATCTGATGGCGTTCTGACGACTCCATTGCTGTTCTACGGTTTGTCCAGATTGCACCGGAGCTTGAGAGAGCTTGAGAGGGACTTGATCGGCGAAGGTCCTGGCGGTCTCTTGCGATTGCAGCTTTCCGACGTTAAACTTTGGTGTTGTTACTCGACTCAGTTGATTCCGAGAAATTCGCATCTGTATTTAGGCTGCAACAAGGTAATGATCCGAGTCGATGTTGGCTCCTAGAAAGGTTCGGACATTTCGAATGCTGGAGGAGTGTCTGCCGTCGATCGCAATGTGATCAATTTTTCGATTGATCGGGGGACCGCCAGATCCCCTTATGGACGTTGAGGTGTGGGAATCTTGTACTAGCTACTACGAGATTACGTCTCACCATAAAGTCCGGTTCGAAATCGGCATTAAACTGTAGGTCCTTTTCATCTGTGTGAAGAATAAATCACACACAACATGGGTATTTGAGAAAAGCTTACTGGGCTGATTGACGATCTTCTATACTTAGATCTGGAAGACTTCAACACCACCGTGGTGGAGGCTAATCGAATTGATAGCAGCTCTGATGACGAGATTAGTTCAAATTAACCTCCATTACTCTGAAGCGGCAACCGCAAATCTCCTCCTCTAGCGGGCTAAAGAAGAAGAAGATATAGTCCTTATCCAAGAGCCATGGGTACACGACCAGAAGGTTCGCGGGCTACGGACTCCAGCCTATAATTTATTTATACCACAAGAGGATGGTAAGCCCCGCACTTGCATTCTTGCAAAGAAAACTGTAAACGCTTACCTTCCTCCAAATCACAGCTGCCCTGACACCACGGTAATTGCAATACCATAACCCAGGGACAAAAATTATGGATAGCCTCATCCTATGTGGCTGAGGAGAAGACCATCCCACAAGACGACGTCAGAAGACTAGTCGAGGACTCGTCAAGACAACAAGCTGGGCTCCTAATCGGTGCGGATGCGGATTTGGGGCAGTAGCGATATAAACGATAGAGCTGAGTGGTTTGTTGAATTTATACTAATCTCCAATCTGTGTATCTGTAATCAGGGAAATATACCCAAATTCATTACCAAAAACCGCAGTGAGGTACGAGACATAACTCTAGCATCTCCCTCTCTCAATAGTAGAATAAGAGAGTAGAGGGTCTCTTAAGAACACTCCTTCTCAGACCACCGCTATCTGGTTGTTGACCTAGCAATCACAGTCCAAACCCCAGCCGACTCTTCTTACAACCCAAGAGGGATTGACTGGGAGCGCTATAAAGCCTTCATAGGCCTTTCTATATTTAAAAGGACCCTCGACACCCCGCGATCCCCGTTAGATATGGACAAACTGGTCGACATCTTGACAAATACATTGGGCAACGCACGGATCAATAGCTGCGTAATCCACAAATCAAGAAAAAACTCTTACCCACCCTGGTGGAACGCAACTTTAAGCAAACTCCGTAAGGAAAGTCGAAGGCTCTTCAATAAAGCAAATAGCACAAAACGACAGAGACTGGAGCCTGTACAAAGAATCACTCAGGGTGTATAAGCAAACTCTGAGGAAAGAACAAAGGAAGTCTTGGAAACTCTTCTGCAGCAACTCTTCTGGAGAAAATTTCAGACGCCTCCAGACTGAGAAAAATTCTCTCGAAAGATCCACAAGCTCCGAGTTGTCTCCTAACAAACAGAGCTTAGAAAGAGGAAACACGTAACCTTCTCCTCAATACGCACTTCCCAGGTTGCTCTGAATCGCAAAACTTAGTGCAAACTCAACTCTCCTCCGCGATAGCGGGACAATACGATCATATAATCTCTAAAGAGAAAATGATGTGGTCGTTAAAAAGCTTCAAGCCCTTTAAATCGCCAGGACCGGATGGAATCTACCCTATCGAGCTTACACAAACTATGGACGGGATAATACCATGATCTCCATCATCAAAGGTTGCCTAGCTTGAAGACACATTCCAGAAAAGTGGAAGTGCGCAAGGGTACTCTTCATCTCCAAGCCCGGCAGGAACTCTCACATCTCTCCCAAGGATTTAAGTCCTATTTGTCTATCCTCCTTTGAACTAAAAACCTTGGAAAGGCTGATAGATTTACAAATACGCCATAATTTCGATCTTTACCTAATCTCTAAGGCACAGCACGCCTATCGTAAGGGTAGATTTGTCGAAACAGCCTCGCATACACTAGTGAGGAAAATCGAGAGATCAGATCAGGGCGAGAGGACCTCTCCGCATGTGGCTGATATGATACGGCTATTTAGCATCGCCTTGATCCAGTGATTAGTGGGATGGTCCACACCCTTGCAGGATAGTGCAGTGGTGATCGAATCATAGCCAGTATTATCGAAGGCTCCCTCTATATCGAGGAAGGCGCAGATTGCGATCCGCTTTTGTGTGAAACTATTTTCAATGCGCGTCACCAAGTGGTGTAGTGCATTCTCGGTAGATCGCTCTTTGCGATATGCATACTGGTTGGGATGCAGAGGTGTCTGATTTTCCAAGATATGTACCTCTAATATGGAGCTCCATCAGTTTCTCCCCTGTTTTTAGAAAGAACGAAGTCAGACTGATAGGTCGATAGGATTTAATGTGGTCACTTGGCTTCCCAATCTTGGGGATGAAGATAAGATTGACCTCCCTGCAAATTTGGGGTATGTATCCCAGGTTGAAGCAAGACCTAAAAAGAACTATCAGTGGTGATAGAGTTGTATTCAAGCTTTTCTGTAAGATCGTAGGAAAGACACCGTCTTTGCCTGGATCTTTATAGGGTTTAAATGAACCAATTGCCCATTTGACCCTGCCAGGGCTGAAGAGTCTACCAGAAACGCCATTTGTTCTACTGTCGATGTTATCTATGACGTTAATTTGAACGTCACAGGACATCGAGTAAGGAGTGAAAGCAGGGAAGTGCACCTCGAGCAAAGTCTCCAGCGTTTCCCTGCGATTGACGGTAAAGGTGTCGTCTGATTTACGAAGCAGCCCGAGTCCTTTTGTGTGCTCTTGGGATAGCTAATGTTTCCAAATTTAGCTTTGATGCCGATTGTTATGAGGCGTTCGCTTATGTATTGGAAGCTTAACCTTTTTGTCAGAGTCTTCCTCGAATAACGAATCCGCACCCCAATAGTAGTAGTAGATGTCGCAATTTTTCATCCGTTTTTTGCCTGGTCTATCCCATCGCTCTTCTTGGAGTGCGGTTATATCTGCTTTATAGCAGTTGAGGGTTTGCTCCAATTGATCGCCTGCACCCGGTCTTTTAAGGGACCTAACATTCAAGGTGCAGACTCTCAAGTCCGTTAGTTGTTTGCAGGGGTCGTCAGCTTTATATCCGTCCGTATCCGAGGCTTGTGGTTGCTTCTGAACAAGTAGGTTTTTACGTGATAGGGATGTTACCCCTAAGCACAACCCCCAACCTTAAGGGCCAGGTTCCTCCCCCAGGAACAAGGGGTTGGGTCGCTGCACACATTAGTTCACTACCTGGCGGGTGCCAGTGTAGCTATCCAGGGGGGGCCACGCAGAGGCTGTGTGTCAACTTGGATTGAGCAGGGACAGAGATCGAAGCTGGCGTTTGTCATGTTAAACGCGATCAATTTCTTTGCTCTGTTTGCTCGCAAATCATTAGTATCATCACCGGTCATTGTGATGCGCAAAAACTAGGGCAAGTTCCGAATGATTTCTGCAGAAGCTGCCTAGACGAATAGGAGGTCGAATCCATCCACCACTTTCTCTGCGCCTGTCCGGCCTTCTGCGCAATAAGGAAACGCTACCTAGGATTCTAAACGACCTTACAGATGCTCAGCAAGTAAAAATAACTGACCCTTCTCAATTTTTTAAGAAGCACTAAGTGGTTCCATGAATAGGGGGATAAACCCCCCTCGAAGCAATACAACGGGTCTCTCTGGCCTATGTGTATTCCTCCCATTCCTGAGAGGCTACGAACCTACCTACCTACCTACCTACCTGTGACGCCACCACCATTTGTTGTCACTCATCGTCCTTGATATTGAAAAACTCCCTTCATGCATGAAAAGTGATATCTTCAACGAAATCGTGTCCTGAATACATACGAACATATGTACATACATACATATATACATACATGCGTTCTCCTCAGCCAATACAAACGGCCTAACTATTTGAACACAATCCACGTAACAAAGTTAGTCATTCCACATGTCCTCACCGTTGTAGTCCTTTATTCCTGCTGAACAGTAAAACTTTAGTCGGTAAACCATCACAGCACATCTTACATTTCATATTTTGTCCTTGCACCGGATGTTCCAATTGCTTGCCCTCATGGATCCCTGCAATGCTACACTGGTTCGTCACGTTTATAAATCACACTTTTCAGTCAGGTTATTACTCTGGCACATGCCTGCCAATGTATTCCTTCGTATCATGTTTCAATCTACACGTGAACGATACACGCTTTCGTAGCCTCAATGCTGGAAATGACGTTTCATAACTTTAAGGATTTCAATCCTCCATGTACCGTCATATTTCTGAGAAATTCGCGTCAACACCACTGCGATATGAAACGTTCCCTTATCCTTGAGAAACGAAAAATGGAAATCGATAATTTTCTCTGGATTGAAAGTAGTGGGAAGGAAGCGAAGGACTATATGATGTCATTCCTGGGAAAAAATTGTTTGCATAATTCATTTCCTGAAATGAAGGATATTGTTTGGACATATCTAGGCCATAATCGAGCGAAGAAGAATGCTGTCGCCATTGACGGACAATGACAGATTGAGGGAAGCATTTGAAAGTGAGTCCTGAAGTCCTGATAGATGGCAAATTGTTGCACGTGAGTTTGCTATTTCAAGTGACAAGGCAGACTTCATAGACTGCGAGTCCTTGTCACTATTTAATATGAAAATATTCTATAGAAAGGTGTGTATAGATTTTCCTTGACTTTCGAGGCCACGTTGAAGATTGTAACCAGGAAGTAGCGCAACAAGTAGAGAGGACGACTTTGCGCAGTTCTTTTGTATGTACTCGTTCATATCCCGATTTGTTGCCTTAGGGGTGTAAAACGTTTTGTTCTACGTGCAGGAAAATTGAGATGATGGGCATCATGAACCGAGTACGTATGTATGTATGTACTGTAATGGAATTCCAATGAGCTGCCACAGGTGATATTCGTAAGGGAGCGAATACTAGATGTATGTATTAATCCACAAACATATGAATGTAGCCAATGAAGCTGTGGTATATTACATATCCGTGTCTTTCCACAATCCACTTTGACGTGGTTTGGCTTAATAAGGTTCCTCTAAGGACAACATACATATGTATGTATGTACATAAGTACATATGTGTCATTGTGGAGAAGGAGCGAGCAAACAGAGCAAGAAATTGATCGCGTTTAACATGGCAAACGCCAGCTTCGGTTTGTTTCCCCGCTCAACTCAAGTTGACACAAAGCCTCCGCGTGGCCTCCGTGGCTGGATAACTGCCTTGGCATTCGCCAGGTAGAGAACCAACATGTGCAGCGATCCGAGCCCCTTGTTCCTAGGAAAAAAGAAAACTGGCCCTCCAAGCAACAATAAGCCTCGGATATGGACGGATACAAAGCTGGCGCTCCCTGCCAACGACTAAATGGCTTGCGAGTCTGCACCTAGAATGTTAGGTACCTTAATAGCCGGGTGTAGGCAATCAATTTGGAGCCAACCATCAATTGTTATAAAGCAGCTATAACCGCACCCCAAGAAGTGCGATGGGATGGACCAGGCAAATGGCGAATACAAAACAGCGACATCTACTACGGCAATTGCTACAAGGAGAACAAATAACGCTTATTCGTTGGCGATTACCTGATCAGTCGACCATCAATCAGATTGATTAGGTTACAATCGACGCCAAACACTCCGCCAGCATCCTAGATGTACGAACCTTCCGAGGAGCTAACATTGACTTAGACCACTACCTTGTTGTTGCCATGTTACGAATGAAGATATCAAGGATGCCACGGAGTCGAGCTGGACAACGAACGATTGACGTCGGAAAGCTTCAATCGCAGGAGACCGCTAGGATCTTTGCCGATGGAGTTTCCCTCAATCTCTCACGAATTCCGATGACACGGGCACAGAACAACAGAGACACTGCCTCTGATGTCTTGGGTTTCAAACCACCGCCAACTAGAAACCCCTGGTTTAATGAGCATTGCGGGCAAGTCCATGTAGCAAAGCAAACCGCCAACAAACCCATGCTACATAGACGGACGAGAACTGCTCGTGAACATTATGAGCAGAAATGGAGGCCGGAACCCACGCTTTTAAGGAAGAAGAAAAGAGCATGAAAAGCGTGAGATTGAGGAGAAATGCTACCACAGGAATACCGTCCGCAAGTTTTACGAAAACGAACATGCCAGGGCTATAAAGCCGGAGAGGAAGCCTATAGGGTTAAAGACGGACAACTAGTAGTAGAGTCACAGTTGATGCTGAGAATACTTCTGTAGACTGTTTAACGGCGATGAAAGATATAATGCAGCCGTGAGGCAGAATGATGCATTCGAAAGGACGAAGAAACAAGAGAATTTCGTCCACCCGACCTAGATGAAATTAAACTGGTAATTTCAAAGCTTAAGAATAATAAAGCCGCGAGCGTAGACGGCCTGTCTGCCGAGCTACTTAAAGCGGCTGGAAAAGATCTGGTAGGGCGCATGTACCAGCTCATCTGTAAAATATGGTCGGAGGAAAGCACGTCCGACGAATGGAATCTCAGCATCGTTTGCCCAGTCCACAAGAAAGGAGACCCCTATACTGCGCCAAGTCTCCTTAACATCGCATACAAGATCTTCTCTGCCGTACTGTGTGAACGCCTGAAACTCTTTGTAGATAATCTGATAGGTTCGTATCAGTGTGGTTACAGGTCAGGTAAATCCACAATAGACCAATATTCAAACTGCGGCAGATCTTGCGGAAGACCCAAGAATATAAAATCGACACCCATCACCTTTTCGTCGATTTCAAGGCCGCGTATGACAGTGTGGATAGAGACGAGCTATACGGAGCCATGTCTAGTTTTGACATCCTTGCTAAACTCGTCAGATTGTACAGGATGATAATGGAACATTCTCGCTGCTCCATTAAGGTCACTAGCGATCTAACCAAGACTTTTGATGTTAAAAAAGGATTTAGACAAGTTGACGCGCTGTCATGTAATTTTTTCAACATCGTGCTTGAAAAGATCATATGAGATCATATGATCAAGTCCGCGCAACTTCTTGGGTACGCGGATGACATTGACGAACTCAGCGGGACATCAATTTTTTTATTTTTTATTTTTTTTTTTTTTTTTAGAGACTCGCGTAGGTTCAAGAGTTTTTTTTTATATTCTCTTATGATGTGTTTAGACACACAACCTGAACGGAGTGCAGTGGTTTGGGTCGTTGATGTTCGTTCACTACTCTCAGGGGTGGTTGTCCTACACCTAGATAGGACGAGGGCCGACCAAATTCCGCGTTGGTTATAGTCCGTAGTAATTCGTTCGAGCACTTTAGTATTGCATACGCAGAGGATGAATTTGGGTTGACCATATACTGTGAGTGTTATGCCTGCAGCAGTACGTCTGTTCACTTTCCACTCACAACTGCGTTGCATACTTTTTGTCCGTATAGGAATTACTTTTTCTTGGCTACGAAGCGAATTTGAACCATAGACCTTTCGCTCGGCGATCGATGATGTTAACCACTGCACCACGGCCACCCCCCATCAATGAAGCATTCGAAAGCATTGAGGCAGAAGCGGGTAGAATGGGTCTTCCAGTTAACGAGGGTAAAACGAAATACATAACGCACAACACTGACGTCTCGGTCAGAATGTCACAATTGGCAGCTAAAAATTCGAAGTGGTAAAGCAATTCGTCTACCTCGGCTCACTAGTGACCAGCGATAACAACACCACCGCTGAGTTCAAACGCAGAATTACCGCTACTTCTTTGGGCTCAAGAGGCAATTGAGAAATAGAGCCCTCTCTCGAAAGACCAAAATTGCGCTGTACAAAACCTTAATCATCCTTAATCGGTCCTTCTCTATGGCGCAGAGGCCTGGACTTTAACGAAAGCGGATGAAGAGGCCCATGGTCGTTTCGAGAAGAAAATTCGGCGTTCAATCTATGGTCTAGTTTGTATAAACGGAGAGTGGAGGAGAAAATACAACGACGAATTTTATGGGTTGTACAGCGATATCGGCCTAGTATGACGTCTTCGGATCCAACGTCTAAGATGGCTAAGCCATGTAGAGCGAGTGGATAACATAGTTCCGATCCGAAGAGTCTTCCAGTCCATCACCGAGGAACGACGCAGCAGAGAATGACCGAATATAAGGTGGCGCACACAAGTGGACCTTAACCAACTGGGCGTGTGGCGCTGGAAGCAGCTGGCAAAAGTTCGTGCCAGCTGGAGAAGCTTCTTGGTTGAGGCCCAGCTCCACCACAAACTGTAGCACGCGACAAGAAGAAGAGAAGTTTTACTTGAGAAAGAAAAATGTCGGCCCGATTGGTACTGCCTTTGTTTATAATGAATAACAATGCTGCCTAGAATTTCGAAAACTGTTTGGACACGTCTAAAGGATGGCAAAGGACTAATAAGGGCCTCGTAGGGGTAGCATCTATCCGACGGATGCTGGCCTGCTAAAAAGCGAGAAGAGCCACCGCAGTCGAACATCTTGCGGCAATGTTAGTAAGTCCCATCCCCACCTCCTCGTGGTGCCATCTGGAGATTTTCTATGCAAATTGCAGATGGAGAAGGGCGATTGGCGAGCCTCCTGCGCCAAAAAACAGGATTAGTCGGTTGGGCTACGGCCTAGTAAGCCGTAACCGTAAAAACAACCACAAACTCCGAAACAACCACAAGCCCCGGATATAACGGATCGGATTTATGTTGACGACCCTTGCAAAAAACGAAAAAAGGACAATGATCTTCGGCTTCGTACGTGGAATGTTAGGTCCCTAAACAGGCCACGTGTAGCTGAACAACTTGCGGACGCCCTAGACCTATATAAAGCGGGTATAACCGCCATCCAGGAAATGCGATGGAATGGACCGGGTATAAAGTGGATGAAAAACTGCGATATTTACTACGGCGACTGCTACAGGGATAGAGGGCAACGACTGTTTGGATGCGGATTTGTTGTTCGAGGTGGACTAAGGCAAAAAGTCTTAAGCTTCCGGGATGTAAGCGAACGCCTCATAACAATCCATCAAAGCTAAATTTGGAAACATTAGCTGGATATGCGCTCACGCCCAACCGAAGAAAAGGACGATCGACTCAAAGAAGAATTCTACGATTTCCTAGATAGAACCTACGCCCCATGTCCCAGCTACGACACAAAAATGGTTCTAGGAGATTTTAATGCAAAACTGGGCAAAGAGGACATATTTGAGTCGATAGCATAGCCTCCATAACACCACTTCCGACAACGGACTTAGGGTAATTGATTTCCTAACGGGGCGTGACCTCCTTGTAGCAAGCATGCGCTTCCCGCACCTCGATATACACAAAGGCACCTGGCGGTCTTTTGATCAATCGACTACCAACCAGATTGATCACATCGCGATCGACGTCAGACACTCCTCCACTATTCTTGATGTTCGAACTTTCCGAGGGGCTAACATCGACTCGGACCACTATCTTGACGGCGCTCTGGCAATGCGCCCATTCCTGCTCTATTGTTTGTGCTGCTGTGGGCGGATTTTGAGAGAGTTTGTAGGAGACACGATCGGCAAAGATTCTGGCAGCCTCTTGCGATTGTAGCTTTCCGACGTCAAACTTACGTTGTCCTACTCGACTCCTAAGCATTCTTGATATTCTCACTCGTACCTTGGCTACAACAAGGTGGTGGTCCGAGTCGATGTTGGCCCCTTGCAAGGTTCGTACGTCGAGAATACTGGAGGAGTGTCTGGCGTCGATCGCAATGTAATCAATCTGGTTGGTGGTTGATTTATCAAAGGACCGCCAGGTACCCTTGTGGATGTTGAGAAGGGGGAATTGTGTGCTTCCTACAAGGAGGTAGCGCCCCGTTAGGAAATCGATTAGCCTAAGTCCGTTGTGGGAAGTGGTGTTATGGAGGCTATGCTTTCCTATGATCGACTCAAATATGACCTCTTTGCTCAGTTTTGCATTAAAATCTCCTAAAACTATTTTTGTGTCGTAGCTGGGATATTGGGCATAGGTTCTATCTAGGAGGTCGTAGAATTCTTCTTTGAGTCAATTGTCCTTTTCTTCTGTTTGGGCGTGAGCGCATATTCGGCTAATGTTTCCAAATTTTGCTTTGATGCGGATTGTCATCGAGTCTTCCTCGAATAACGAATACGCACCCGAATAGGCGCTGTTTGTTCTCCTTGTAGCAGTTCCCGTAGTAGTTGTTAAATTTTTCATCCGTCTTTTGCCTGGTCCATCCCATCGCACTTCTTGAAGCGCGGTTATATCTGCTTTATAGCAGTTAAAGGTTTGCTCTAATTGATCGCCTGCACCCGGTCTGTTAAGGGACCTCACATTCCAGGTGCAGACTCTCAAGTCCGTTAGTCGTTTGCAGGGTTCGTCAGCTTTGTATCCGTCCGTATCCGAGGTTGCTTCTGAACAAGTGGGGTTTTACGTGATAGGGATGTTACCCCTAAGCAAAACCCCCAACCTGGAGGGTCAGGTTCCTCTTTCCCCAGGACAACGGGTAGGGTCGCTGCACACATGCCAGGGTAGATATCCAGAGGGGGGCCACGCGGAGGCTGTGTGTCAACTTAGATTGAGTAGGGACAGAGATCGAGCCTTGCTTTACCGATGATAAATTTGAGAATGTTCTTTATAGTGGTATAGGATAAGAGACTTCCAAAACTTGCCCCACCACGGCCTACGTTCCACTATAAATTTCCAACTAATCCGTCTGTTTGGTGTAAAGTCACGGATTGCCACATTGTCCAAAACGAAATTGTTGTCCTCAAGTTCCAATGCAGCACGGCGAAAAGTTGAAGCGTTATCGGAATAGATAACCGACGACGGTATGTCCCTCCTAGCTATGAAGCGCCTAAGGCCCATCAAACAACTATCGGTTGACATGCTTTGCCCCATAACCTTTTGCAAGCTTCTTTACCTTCCTTTGGGGATCCAAAACCGGATTCGCAATTGAGAAAGGACAGTGGCAATGTTTGGTGCTTGAAGTCTGTCGTCTCTGGCAAAGACTGAAAGCGCCCACCTAACCGCATATTACCCTCATCGTCCAAAAAGGCGAAGAATTGCGCAATATTTGAAGACCCTGGTACAGGCTATGACTTCTGGAACAAGCAAATCTCATTAGTAAATTCATTGGACTGTATGTACCTGATGTAGTAAGACTCCGCGGCTGTGAGTTCGTTTGCAGATAAACGTTTGGACCCCTTTCTTTTCTCTTTTTTGCAACCGAGTACAAAACGGTGCACGAAGCAAGTAACCCGGAACAAGCGATTCTAAGGCCTAAATTTTTCGAAGCGCAGAACTGGTTGAAGCACAATACGTATTTACAGAAGCTTTCTTTCTTTCTTTGGTGGCGTTACAGCCCATGAAGGACCAGAGCCAAGCTTCTCTCAATCACCCATGTTGTGTGTGATTTATTTTTCACACAGGTGAAAGGGACCTACAGCTTAATGCCGATTCCGCACAGCGTGAGTCGAGAAGCTTTTTCGAAGCAAGTTTAACTACGGGGGATTTTGCCAGTACCCCACCGGGGAGGGACGCCGCGAAATAAACACTCGATGGCGTGGATGTTATCGGGATCCAACTCGCTCATCGTGCGCCAGAGTCCAACACACTAACCACTGCGCCACGGCGCCCTCAGAAGCTAGTTCTCTAAAAAACCAATGGAACCGCAGACTTTGGTACAATACTTGTGTCATCAGGCAGGTAACTATCGTCTTTGAGCCAAATTGGTCCGTGGGCCCACAACTGAGACAATCGCAAGCATTCGGTAGTTATTCCCCTCGTCAGGAGATCAGCCGGATTTTCTTTTCCGCACCAGTGGTTCCAGTCGGGTGATAGTGTGGGTCGGCGAATCTCTAAGACACGACTTTGCACGAAAGGCTTCCATCGATCATATTCCCCTTGGATCCAATCGAGTGCAATTCTCGATTCCGTCTACATACGAAAACGTTCTACAGGTAGCTTTAGGGAACGCTGTAAATTGGAACACAATCGAGATGCAATTAAAGCCGCATTAAGCCCCAATTTAGGTAATGTAAGCTCCTTTGATCCATCTTCTTTAAACGGAGCAACTCTACTCTTCGCATACAAAAACCCAAATGTACACGCATCCATGGAATTGATATTCTTTGTGTAAGCCAAGGGCATGGGCTCGGACATACAGGGTAAAGTTGTTGATTGCTCTCAACTTGGCGAGATGCCAGCAACGATCCCTGTTTAAATGCCTGGGTCAAGTTGACATACAGCCTCCTTGTGGCGCCCTCTGGATAGCCTTTACAACAACCGTTGAGAGGTGAACAAATGTATGCAGCGAACGCCCTAGGCAAAAGAGCGCTACAATACCCCGACCAGACAGGCGGTTGTACGGCGGGCCACCAACCCGCCCACGCAAAAAAAACAACAAGTTATAGAAGAGCAAAATGCCTCGGATAAACGGATGGATTCTCAAAGACGACATGGCGCAAAAAAAGGAACACGATTTGCTAGTATGCTCCTGGAGTGTCAGAACACTGTACACTCATGGTGCTGCTCATAAACAGGATAAGGCTCACGCAGTATAAGGCGGATTTTACTGCGATCCAGGAAATACGCTGGAGAGAAAACGGTATGATGAGGAAAGAAGATTGCAACATCCATTACGGCTAAGGTCTAAACGGTTAAGGTTGAAGGTCATCGACTTTCAGCCTATAAGTGATCCGCATCAAAGACAGATTTTACAACATCAGCCTCACATGTGCACACGCCCCTACCGAAGAGGCTGAAGACCCCATCAATGAGGACTTCTATGATATCTTGGACAATGCCTACGAAGCTTGTCCGGAGTACGATGTCATAATCCGTACTCGGGGACTTCAATGCCAAAATCGGTAAGGAGAACGTCTTTGGCGGAGTGTTCGGAAAGCACAGTCTCCACGCTACAACAATAAGTAACGGCTTCCGACTCACGAACTTTGCGACAACTTGTAATTCGGTGATAAGTAGCACAAGATTTCCCTGCAAGCGAATCCACACGCCAACCAAATCGACCATGTGCTCATTGACGCAAGACACTCGTCAAACATCCTGTATGTGCGAGCAGGGAGGCAAACGTCGACTCAGACCAATTCCTCGTAGCAGCAAGATTCATGTGGAGGTTCGACATCGGACGCCTGAGCACACCGGAGGTGACCAGAGTCTACAGGGAGCAACTAAGCGAAAGGCTCTCCGGTATGCCGACGTCGAGCACAAATGTCAACAGTACGTGTCTGCATTGCTGCTCAGCCATTCAGGAAGTAGCCGAGAACACGTTAGGTTGCCTGCCACCCCCGACGAGAAACCCGTGGTATGATGGCGAATGTGAGCAGAAAAAGGCAGCAATCGACGACGCGTACCAGAAGGCGCTGCAGTGAAAAACCAGTTCAGCGGGAGAAGAGTACCGAGCCAGAAGAAGGGAGAAGAAAAAACTGCTGCGACTAAAGAAAAGAATCTTCGCAGCCTTCCAGCTCAAGGATATCGAGGAGTCTAGGGACAAACATAAAATACGGCCTTTTATAAGAAAGTTAAGAGCCTTGCAGGAGGTATTAAGAAAGGCACCCAGGCTCTTCGAAATTGCGAAGGCAATCTTGTCACCGACCCGCAGGGAATAGTGTATGTATTTAAGCAGCATTTTCAGCAACTGCTAAACAAGCATGACCAAGAGAGAGTTATAGGGACTCAGGAAATCCCAACTCCAGCCGCTAAAGTAGTCCTCCCACCCAACATCGAAGAAGTCGGCACAGCTAATCAAAAGCTGAAGAGCAACAAGACGCGGGCTTGCCATCAGAGCTCTTCAAGACTGGCAGCGATGTTCTGGTAGGGAGCATGCACCAGATCATCTGTAGAATTTGGAAAGATGAAAGCATTACCGACGACTGGAATATCAGCTCTATTTGCCCCATTCACAAAATAAGGCGATCCTACCTCTTGCAAGAACTATAGAGGCATATTAACGTCGCATCCTGTCCAGCGTACAGTGTGAACGTCTAACGCCCTTTTGCACTACATTAATCGGCAGCTACCAGTGCAGCTTCCGGTCACACTTCGACAAATCTTCGAATAGACCAGCGAGTTCCAAATTGATACACACTATCTCTTTACCGATTTGAAAGCCGCATACGAAAGTCGAATTGAGGACCCCAGGAAAGCTGATCCGGCTGTGTCGCGCCACGCTTATAAATACGCGATGCACCATGCAGTTCCGTTGATTTCGGCAAGGAGTTGCGCTGTCGTGTGACTTCTTCAATTTGATGCTGGAGTAGATAGTGCAACGGGCAGGCGTCAACAGGAAAGGCACTATCTTCTACAAGTCTGTCCAGCTGCTAGGATACGTGGATGATATGGCATCATCGCGCCGTCTCGGCGTGACGTTGTAAAAGCTTTCACGGCGATTGAGGACCAAGCGAAACGAGTTGGCCTTAAAGTCAACGAGGATAAGACAAAGTACATACTGTCAAGCAAAATCCGATCCGCCGCTCACCACTTGGGACACGATATTACGGTTGGCAGCTCCACGGCAAACTCCACTAACGGCACCACAGTGGAGATCCGGCTTGGAATCGGCCATGGCAACCGCTGCTATTTCGATTTGTCCAAACAACTTGGGTCAAAACTCCTAGTTACATCCGCACTCAAGGCCAAGGCCTTATAACGGTTTTGAACGTTGTGCGAGCGAATGTAGCAGGGGAAGGGAGAGTTTTGCACAGGTTCACACACAACCTGAACGGAGCGCAGTGGTTTTGGATAGTAGCTGTTTCATTCACAACTCTCAGGGTTGGTTTGTCCTATACAAGATGAGAGCCGACCAAATTTCGCGTTGGTCATAATTCACAGTAGTTCGTTCACGCACTTTTGGTATTAATATTGCATACGCAAAGGATGAATATCAATTGACCATATACTGTGAGTGTTATGCCTGCAGCAGTAGGTACGTTTTGGTCACTTTCCATCCACAACAGTGTTGCATACTTTTTTCCGTATTTCCGTATAAGAAATGCTTTTTCTTGGCTATGAAACGAACTTGAACTATAGACCTTCCACTCGACGGGTTCTTTCGAAAGAAAAGTGCTGCGCCGGAAATTTGATCCTGTCTGTGTGGAAGGTGAATGGAGGAGGAGACAGAACCGCGAACTCTACGAGCTGTACAAAGATGTGGAATAGTCCGGAAGGCAAAGATCCGTCGACTACATTGGCTCGACCACATCGAGGGCATGAACACCAACGCTCCAGCTAAGAGGGTCTTCGTTTCCGAGCCTCCTTGTTCGAGAAGAAGAGGAAGACCGAACCTCTGGTATAAAGGCCAAGTAATCGCGGATGTAAGACAACTTGGTCTTGATAACTGGAAGCAGCGTGTCCGGGACCATCAGGGATGGAAGGCAGCTATAGCTCAGGCTCAGATCCTCCATGGACTGCCGGCCTAATAAATAAGTAAGTAAGTATGTAGACCACGGTACCGAAGGCTTTCATGTATTTTGCATAGAGATAGTAACATCCTTCAACTACAACAAACTCTTGACACACTCCTCCAACTCATCCAACAGCTCGGCAGGTATAGTTTCATCCCAGCACACTTTCCTTCCCCGTATTAATTCTGGCTATTGTCTGAAGCACAATGCGTTTGGTGGCTTTGAGAGAGTTGCAAAAAAGTAAACTCTAACGCCCTTTTGCACTACATTAATCGGCAGCTACCAGTGCAGCTTCCGGTCACACTTCGACAAATCTTCGAATAGACCAGCGAGTTCCAAATTTATACACACCATCTCTTTACCGATTTGAAAGCCGCATACGAAAGTCGAATTGAGGACCCCAGGAAAGCTGATCCGGCTGTGTCGCGCCACGCAACACAAAAAAAAAAGTAAACTCTCTACAGATACGAAAGGTACGGCTATCTCATCGCTGATCTCAGTGACAGTATCGGCGACTAGAAGATGCCAAGGAGGAGTCCTTTCACCACTACTCTGTTCGATAGTCATCGATGACCTACTACGTAAGCTAATCACTCGGGGCTACGAGGTCATCGGATATGCTGATGACCTAGTATGCATTGTTACGGGTAAATGCGAAACCACTGCCATTCAGCCCATGCAGCTTGAGCTCCAATTTGTCTCTGACTGGTGTGGCAGAGAGGGTTTATCGATCAACCCAAATAAGTCAATCGTAGTCCCGTTTAAAAAGAAGAGAAAGGTAAAGCCCTGCTCAATATTTCTAAATGGCACACGCATAGGATTTTCAGAGGAAGGTAAGAATCTAGGTATTGACCTAGACCGCAGACTCAACTGGAACTCCAATGTGAAAACTAAATTTATGAAAGCGACTAAGGCCATGTGGGCCTGTCAACGCACTTACGGAAAAACCTGGGAACTTAAACCTAAGGTAGTCCACTGGTTATACACCGCGATAGTAGTACCTATCGTCACTTAAAGGTCTAAAGGGACAAAAGTTGAGCAAAACACTACTATTGTGAAGCTTCAACGCCTTCAGAGACTAGCATGTCTCAGCATCACAGGCGCTATGCCAATCTGCCCCACGGCAGCCCAAGAAGTACTCATTGGACTCACTCCACTGCACCTTTTTATCAAAAAGGTGGCATTACGCAGTGCAATCAGAATTCTTTGTTCGGGAACAAATATGCCATGTAAACCCGAGGGTCACATGTCCATATTACAACACAACAGTCTCGGATGCATTGCCACACACCTTCACATTTGACAAGAGATTTGAGATATTGATGCCAAATCGCTCAGCATGGGAAAACAGTGATCCCCAGCTGAATGTCAAAGGCCTTAGGTGGTATACGGATGGCTCCAAGACGGCTTCAGGCCTTGGCGCCGGCATCTTTGGACCAAATCGCAAGATCTCGAAGGCCCTGGGAACGAGTCCCAGCATCTTTCAAGCAGAGTTGCAAACCATCCTAACATGCTCCAATCTAAATCTTGAGACTGGCATTAGAGGAGTAACCATCAACATACTGTTTGATAGCCAAGCAGCGCCTAAAGCGTTGGGTTCGTACAGCATGAATTCAAAAACCGTCGGAATGCCGTGATGCCCTACAAGACCTCGCCAAAAGAAACAATGTCAAACTTTGGTGGGTGCCAGGGCACAAAGGTATTAAGGGCAATGAAATTGCCGACCAACTTGCCAGGAAAGGTTCCAGCGATAAATATATAGGTCCAGAACCATTCTGAGATCAATTTTTTCTTAAACAAGTGGGAAAAATTGCAACACCTGTCCTTTCGGAACAACGTTCGTAGACTCCGTCAATCGAAACGACTTATACGACCCCTGAACAAGCACTCTATTGGCATACTCAAACTCAATAGAAGACTAGTCAGCTATCTGATAGGACAATGCGGTCTGAGATATCTTTTTAACAAAATTAGCCTCTCGTCTGAAACTGAGTGTCGACTCTGTCTCGAGGACGAAGAGACGGTGGAACACATACTGTGTGAGAGTGCTGCTCTCTGCCATCTTGGAAAGCGTGTCCTTCTCAACGAAGTTATGATTCCTGAGGGGATCACCTTGGCTCCTACGAGAAGCATTCTCAACTTCATTATGGAAGTTGAGAAGCTCCTCGGCCTCTACATGGCCTAGCCATCTTAGACGTTGGATCAGAAGTCGTCTAACCAGGTCGATGTCGCTGTACAGCCCGTACAGTTCTTGGTTGAATCTCCTCCTCCACTCTGCTTTTACACAAACGGGACCAATGATTGCACGCAGAATTGTCCTCTCGAAACGCCCAAGAGCCTCTTCATCCGCTTTTGATAGCGTCCATGCTTCAGCGCCGTAGAGGAGGACCGGGATGATTAAGGTTTTGTAGAGGGATACCTTAGTTTTTCGAGAGAGGGCTCCACTACTCAATTCCCTCTTGAGCCCAAAGAAACAGCAGTTGGCAGGAGTTATTCTGAGTTTTATATCAGCGCTGGTGTCGTTGCTGCTTGTCACAATCGAGCCAAAGTTGCCGCAGTCCTAGACTACTTCAAAAATATAGCTGCCGAAGGTGACGTATTGACCAAGACGTCGGTGTTGTGCATGACAGCATATATTTTATATTGTCCCCATTTACCCATAGACACACTTTAGCCGCTTTTGCTTCAATGCTTGCAAACGCCTCATTGACGTCTCGCTTTGTCCGTCCAATAACGTCAATGTCATCTGCGTAGGCAAGCAATTGTGTGGACTTGAAGTGGATCGTACCTCTTGTATTGGCCGCAGAGTCCCGCACGATCTTTTCAAGAATAATGTTAAAGAAATCACATGACAGTGCGTCACCCTGTCTAAAACTTTTTTTTAACATCAAAGGGGTCGGTCAGTTCACCTCCGACATTAATGGAGCAGCGAAAGTTCTCCATAGTCATCCTGCGCAGTCTGACGAGTTTGGCTCGTTATAGCTCGTCTCTATAAACACTGTCATACGCGCCTTCAAAGTCGACAAAGAGATGGTGCGTGTCGACCTGGAATTCATGGGTCTTCTCCAAGATCTGCCGTAGTGTAAATATTTGGTCCATCGTGGATTTTCCTGGCCTGAAACCACACTGGTAGGAACCTATCAGATTGTCAACGTACGGTTTCAGGCACTTACACAGTACGGCAGAGAGGATCTTGTACGCGATGTTCAGGAGACTTATCCCTCTGTAATTGGGATCTCCTTTCTTATGGACCGGGCAAACGATACTGAGATTCCATTCATCGGGCATGCGTTCTTCCGACCATATCTTGCAGATGAGTTGGTGCATGTGCCTGACCAGCTCATCGCCAGCTGCTTTAAACAGTTCCGCGGGGAGTCCGTCCGCTCCAGCAGCTTTATAAGACTTAAGTCTCGATATCGCTATCTTAACATCGTCTAGGTCGGGTGGACGGGATTCCCCTTCGTCTTCGTCCATTGTGAATGGTTCGCTCTGACGGCGGCATTTTGACTATTATCGCCGTTATATAGTCTGCAGTTGTGCAGTCTTCCACAACCTCAGCATCGACTGTGACTCCACTACTAGTTGTCCGTGCTCATCCCTGCAGGCTTCTGCTCTGGCTTTATAGCCTTGGCATGTTCGTTTTACTTTCTTGTAAAATATTCGAACGTCGTACCTGCAGTAACATCTCTCCATCTCCTCGATCTCGCAGTTCTCGTGCTCTTTCTTTTTCCTTCTCAGAAGCGCATGCTCCTCCCTCCCTTTCTGTTCATAGAGCTCGCGGGCAGCTCTCGTCTGTCGATGCAACGTGGCCATGTATGCATTCTGTTTCTCTACATGGGCCTGTCTGCACTTATCATCAAACCAGGGGTTTTTCGACGGTGGTGGCTCGAAACCGAGTATATCTGAGGCGGCCTCTCTAATAGCGTTCTAACGACGACTCCATTACTGTTCTATGGTTTCTGCAGATTGCATCGGGACTTGAGAGAGCTTGGGGGAGACTTGATCGGCGAAGGTCCTGGCGGTCTGCTGCGATTGCAGCTTACCGACGTTAAGTTTTGGTGTTCTTACACGACTCCGTTGATTCCGAGAAATTCGCATCCGTACCTTGGCTACAACAAGGTAATGATCCATGTACATGTTGGCTCCTCGAAAGGTTCGGACATCTAGGATGCTGGAGGAGTGTCTGCCGTCGATCGCAATATGATCAATTTGGTTGGTTGTCGATTGATCGAAAGACCGCCAGGTCCCTTATGGATGCTGAGGTGTGGAAATCGTATACTTGCTACTACCAGATTATGACCCGCCATAAAGTCCACTAGCCTTAGTCCGTTTTCTGACGTGGGGTTGTGTAGGCTATGCTTTCCAATGACCCGTTCAAAGATAGCTTCCTTACCCAGCTTCGTATTGAAATCTCCTACATTGCGCATACGTTCTGCCTAGGAGATCATAGAAGTCGTCTTTATATCGGTCGTCTTTCTCCTCTGTGGGGGCGTGGACACATTATAAACTTATATTGCCGAGATTGGTCTTGATGCGAATAGTTATGATACGTTCCGCGTTTTTTCTCTGTAGCAGTTTCCGTAGTATGTACCACAATTTTTCATCCGCTTTTTGCCTGGCCCATTCCATTGCACTTCTTGGAGAGCGGTAATGTCTGCCTTATGGCAGTCCAAAAAGTGGACCAGTTGATCGGCTGCACCTGGTCTGTTGAGGGACCGAACGTTCCAGGTGCAGATCCGAAGTTCGTTTCCTTTTTGACGTTTGCGGGGGTCGTCAACATATAATCCGCTCGTATCCGAGGCTATTGGTTGTTTCTGAACAAGTTTTTGGTTTACGCGATAGGGATGTTAACCCTAAGCGCTTCCTTCTCCCCAATGGTAGCATATACACTTGGTTTGTCGCTGGGGACAAACCAAGGAAGTCCTAAAACCTTTAGCATAGCGGGGACGTCAGGAGGACCCAACGTTCACGAATCACTGAATTGTTGGAATTTCACTTTCTCAACTTCATACTTGCGTTATTCAAAACCTCTGTAGCCTCCTTGCAAATGCGTTGCCCTGCACTATCTATATTGACGCTGATTACCAAGTCGTCCATGTAAAATCCTTGTGCAAGAACTTCACATGTTGAACGAAAACGATGCTTCTCCTCGGCAAATTGCTAGGGCAATGGCGCTGATAATAGAAAAGGGTAGCAGTTTACCCCAAAAGTCAGTCTGGTCATTCTCAGCTCTTCGAAATTTGGCATCCACCATTTGGTGAGGTTTGTTGTGATAGCCAAAAAAAAAAACGATAGCTATCTCGATCCTTTTCATACACGAACATATACCTATATGTACATATATCCAGAGAGTACAGTCAATGGTCAATTGCAGGAAATTTGAAATTATTTACACATTTTCAGGAAGGATCTGGACACAACCGTTGAGTAATTCAAATATCAAAAGCAGAAGTACAAGTCCTTTAGTCCAGAAAACACCAGAGCTTATAATAAGCGTTACCACCACCCAACGTATCCTCAATACATGCCGAAGGCGTATCGATTAATACCCGTACAACCGAGCCGATGCAGATATGCAAACGACCTACACCGCACGATGCAGTTGCACCAAATCAAAAAGCAAAAACCAAAGGAAAACACGACGGGCCATCCTCGTTCTTGCATACTTATGTGAATAAATATCTAGTATGTATCTAGATCCAAGCTTGGATCTATTGACACACTAGGTATGTTATCCGCGTGTAGAAGCTCCTTAACAGATCAACAAAAATCTGCATTAAAACAATCTACCCCCATCGGGCAATTGAAGATATCAGTAGATTATGCTCAATGCCTGGGGGTCAATTCAAAAATCCTTTCTTTTCAAGTGTACAGCTCTGTTTAATATCCACCCACTGATGACGGGATGGAACGCAAGTTGATGGTTATGCAATAGTTAAACTTACCACTACAACAATCGGATGGCCACGATGTGTCTCGAGGACTCTGCTGAGCTTAGTGCAGGCTTTCCCTGGTACTATGTAGGTGCTTCAGCTGATTTACTACCTCTATATCTCGACACACACGCGTTCAAACACTTCTTCACGCTTCTCTACACCCTTCACTTACTTCCTTTTTTTTTTAAGAAACTATTATTAACTTTATTTTTTTCAGGAAAGAACTTCGTCGTCGTTAAGGACTAACTCGAACCAAAAATACACAAGGGAACTGAAAACCCGGAAATTCAAATCGCGGCACACGCCAACGGCAAACCAAAAGGGATTAAACGGAAATTCTATCAGCGAATTTGAACGGAAAAACTGCGAAACATTAACCGCGAGGAAATGAAATAAAAAATTTTCTCGACTTCCTCGGTGGATTTTTTCATAATTTTCTCTTTTTCTAACTCAATTTCACCAATCTGCTTCTGTTTTATCTGAAAACACAAGAAACGAAAACGAAAGGATTTATAATCGAGAAAATTCACGCGCACATATCACGGGCAACTGCAACCTTTTTTTTTTTGTATGCTCTTCGGATTCGGATGCGAATTTCGCCAATCGCGACCAACAACGATGTCGAACGACGACGGTAACGACTACGTCCTGAAGTTGTTAAAGCTTAGCGCACGGTACCGAATGCAGTCATTTGAAAGAGCTTTTGTAGAACTGTTGACACCATCCCCCTTAAGCACTGTGTTGTCGATGTGGATATCTGAGGAACAGTAGGTGACAGAACTTTGTAGATACCTGGAAAAAAGAGAACAACAAATGGTGAGCTATGTATAGTAAAAAAAGGAATTTTAAATTACATACATGACTTTGAAAGGACTAATGTGAAGCTTTAACGATATCCATAACGTCGAGGGAATATAATGCTGACGAATGACAGAGAAATACAATATAATGTCTATAGGCATGCATAGACCTTTTCGGAGGGTGTATGGGGTGGGATCCACAAGAAAGGAGACCCCTTTGTCTGCGCCAACTACAGAGGAATAAGTCTTCTGAACATCGCTTATAAAATCTTCTCTGCTGTTCTGTGTGAACGCTTGAAACTGTTCGTTAATAAACTGATTGGTCCATATCAGTGTGGTTTCAGGTCCGGGAACTTATTCACAGTGTGGCAGATCTTGGAAAAAACAAACGAATTCCAGATCGACATCCACCAGCTGTTTGTCGACTTTAAGGCTGCATACGATAGTGTCAATAGAGACGGGCTATACAACGCCATGTCTAGTTTCGACATCCCTGCAAACTCGTCAGATTGTGCAGAATGACTTTGGAAAACTCTCGCAGCTCCATCAGTGTCTGAAGTGACCTAACCGATACCTTTTATGTCAAAAAAGGTTTTAGACAGGGCGACACGCTATCGGGTGACTTTTTTAACATCGTCCTTGAAAGGATAGTGCAAAACTCACTGGTCAATACGAGGGGTACCATCTTTTTCAAGTCCATACAACTGCTCGCATATGCCGATGACATTGACATAATTGGACGAAGTCAGCGAGATGTCATTGAGGCCTTTAGCATTGAGCATTGAGACGAAAGCGGCTAAACGAAAGGGCAAAACGAAATAAATGCTGTCGTCGAAAAAGGACACGAACCACCGGCGTCTTGGCCAGGGTGCACATATTAGCAGGCATAATTTCGAGGTAGTCAAGGACTTCGTTTACCTAGGCTCCGCAGTGATATGCAGAAATGGCATCAGTGCCGAAATCAAACGCAGAATAACTCTTGCCAACCGCTGTTTCTTTCGGCTCGGGAGGCAATTGAAAAGCAGAGCCCTCTGTCGAAAAACCAAGGTGAGCATATACAAGACCCTTATCATCCCGGTCCTGCTCTATGGTGCAGAGACATGGATCTTATTGAGAGCGGATGAAAAGGCCCTTGGTGGTTTTGAGAGAAAAATTTTGCGTGCGATTTTCGGCCCGACCCGCATAAATGGGGAGTGGAGGAGAAGACTTCACAGTGAACTGTACGGGCTGTACAGCGACATGAACATTGCACGGTGTCTTCGGATCCAACGCCTAAGATGGCTAGGTCATGTTGAGCGCATGGAAAACACTAGCCTAGTCATATGTAGTCGGGGTAATTCACCAACTTTTATTACTAAAAATAGTAAGGAGGTCCTAGACATAACACTTGTAACTGGTAACCGTACTGCAGAAGTCTCAAATTGGAGAGTATCCGACAAAGCATTACTTTTTGATCACTGTTGGATCATCTTTGACTTGAATTTCTGTAGACCGAACAGGTAGGTCTTTCGAAATCCGCGGAAAGCGTATTCTTCTTCTTCTTAGCGGGCGCTACAGTTCGGGATGAACCAGGGCCTCAATCAACATGCCCTTCCAACTAGCACGATCTTTTGCTAGCCTTTTCCATTGCCGCACACCCAGTTGGCTGAGGTCCCCTTCCATCTGTGCGCCATCTTAAGTGCGTCCACTGTTTCTTCGTCCCTCAGTGTTGGAATTCTAAGACCCTCCGGGCTGGAGCTGTGGTGTCCATTCCCTCTACATGGCCCAGCCATCTTAGGCGTTGAATCAGTAGACGCCTGACTAGACTCATGTCGCTGTACAGCCCTTAAAGTTCATAGTTGAATCTGTTCCTCCGTCCTCCCTCTGCGTTTATAGGCCCGAAAATCACGCGCAAAATCATTTTTTCGAGCCAACCAAGGGCCGCTTTGACAGTGCCCATGCTTCTGCGCTGTAAGCAGGACCGGGATGATAAGGGTCTTATATAGAGTCAACTTTGTTGTCCGGGAGAGGGCTCTATTACTCAATTGCCTCCTCAGCCCAAAGAAACAGCGATTGGCAAGAATGATTCTGCGTTTGATTTCGGAACTGATGTCGTTGCTCCAGATCACTCTGCCAATACAAACGTTCTGGTCAAGACGTCGGTGGGGAGCGTCCTTTTTTGATGATAGCATATATTTAGTTTGCCTCCAGGTTGGGGGTTGTGCTTAGGAGTAACATCCCTATCACGTAAAAGCCTACTTGTTCAGAAGCAAATACAAGCCTCGGATACTGACTTGTGCTAACGACTAACGGACTTGAGAGTATGCACCTGGAATGTGAAGTCCCTTAACAGGCCGGATGCAGGCGATCAATTGGAGCAAACCCTTAACTGCTATAAAGCAGATATAACCGCACTCCAAGAAGGGCGATGGGATGGACTTCTACTACGGAAACTGCTACAAGGAGAACAAACATCGCCTATTCGGGTGCGGATTCGTTATTCGAGGAAGACTCCGACAAAAAGTCTTAAGCTTCCGCGACATAAGCGAACGCCTCATAACAATCCGCATCAAAGCTAAATTTGGAAACATTAGCTTAATATGCGCTCACGTCCCAACAGAAGAAAAGGACGATCGACTCAAAGAAGAATTCTACTACCTCCTAGATAGAACCTATGCCCAATGTCCCAGCTACGACACAAAAATAGTTTTAGGAGATTTGAATGCAAAACTGGGCAAAGAGGTCATATTTGAGTCTATCATAGGAAAGCATAGCCTCCATAACATCACTTCCCACAACGGACTTAGGCTAATCGATTTCCTAACGGGGCGTAACCTCCTTGTAGCAAGCACACAATTCCCCCTTCTCAACATCCACAAGGGTACCTGGCGGTCCTTTGATAAATCAACCACCAACCAGATTGGGTTCATTGCGATCGACGCTAGACATTCCTCCAGTATTCTCGACGTACGAACCTTGCAAGGGGCCAACATCGACTCGGACCACCACCTTGTTCTAGCCAAGGTACAAATGAGGATATCAAAAATGCTTAGGAGTCGAGTAGGACAACGTAAGTTTGACGTCGGAAAACTACAATCGCAAGAGGTTGCCAGAATCTTTGCCGATCGTGTTTCCTCCAAGCTCTCTCAATATCTGCCCACAGCAGCACAAACGATAGAGCAGGAATGGGCGTATTGCCAGAGCGCCGTCAGAGATGCTGCCTCAGAGGTGCTGGGTTTCAAACCGCCACCAACTAGAAGACCCTGTTTCGATGATCAATGCGAACAAGCCCACGCAGAAGACAAGACGCATATAAAGCCACGCTGCAATGACAGGCGAGAGCTGCTCGCGAAATCTATGAGCAGAAGAGAAGAGAGGAACACACGCTTCTCAGAAGAAAGAAGAGAGAACACCGAAAGCGTGAGATCGAGTAGATGGAGAGATGCTTCAGCAGGAATGACGTCCGGAAGTTTTACAATAAGGTAAAACGAACATGCCATGGCTACAAAGCCCGAGTGGCGGCCTGCAGGGATGAAAATGGACAACTGATAGTAGAATCACAGACTGCAGACTGTATAACGGCGATGACAGACAAGATGCCGCTGTCAGGCTGAACGATCCGTTCCTAATGGACGACGATGTAAGAGAACTCCGTCCACCCGACCTAGACGAAGTCAAAATAGCGATATCGAGACTTAAGTCTAATAAAGCTGCGGGCGCAGATGGCCTATCTGCTGAGCTTCTTAAGGCGGTTGGAGATGAGCTGGTAAGGTGCATGCACCATCTCATTTGTCGGAGGAAAGCATGCCAGATAAATGGAGTCTCAGCATTGTTTGCCCGATCCACAAAAAAGGAGACCCCTATAGAGGAATAAGTCTCCTTAATGTCGCATACAAGATTTTCGCTTCCGTTTGGTGTGGACGCCTGAAGCCATTCGTAAATAAGCTGACAGGTCCTTATCAGTGTGGCTTCAGGCCAGGGAAGTCCACCATAGATCAAATCTTCACACTACGGCAGATCCTGGAGAAAACCAATGAATTTCAAGTCGACACTCACCATCTATTCGTCGACTTCAAGGCCGCATACGACAGCGTAATTAGAGACGAGCTATATAACGCCATGACTATGCTCGTCAGACTATGCAGGATGACCCTGGAAAATGCTCGCTGCTCCATCCGAATCGGTGCAGAACTGACCGATAGCTTCGAAGTCAAAAAAGGATTTAGACAGGGCGATGCGCTGTCGTGTGATTTCTTCAACATAGTATTGGAAATTATTGTGCAAAAATCACAGGCCAATACAAGAGGCACAATCTATTTCAAATCCTCGCAACTCCTTGCATACGCCGACGACATTGACATAATAGGTAGATCGCAGCGAGATGTCAATGAGGCGTTTGCGAGTATTGAGATGGAGGCGGCAAAAATTGGTTTGGCAGTTAATGAGGGCAAGACTAAATATCTGCTGTCATCGAAAAAGGACATTTACCACCGACTTCTTCGACAGAACGTGCATATTGGCAGATATAAGTTTGAGGTAGTTAAGGACTTCATAAACCTCGGCTCCGCAGTGACTTGGAACAACGACACCAGTTTCGAAATTCAGCGCAGAATTACTCTTACCAACCGCTGCTTCTTTGGGCTCAAGAGACAACTGAGAAGTAGAGCCCTCTCTCGTACGACCAAGTTGACCTTATATAAGACCTTAATTATCCCGGTCCTGTTATACGGCGCAGAAACATAGACTTTATCTAAAGCGGATGAGGAAATCTTTGGTCGTTTCGAGAGAAGGATTCTGCATGCGATTTTCGGTCCCATAAACACAGAGGGGGGTTGGAGGAGAAGATTCAATCACGAAATGTACGGGTTGTACAGCGACATGAGTCTAGTCAGGCGTCTACGGATCCCACGCCTAAGATGGCTGAGCCATGTAGAGCGAACGGACACCACAGCTCCAACCCGTAGAGTCTTTGAATCCAACCCCGAGGGACGAAGTAATAGAGGACGGCCGCACATAAGGTGGCGCGCACAGGTGGAATGGGACCTCAACCAACTGGCCGTGCGGCATTGGAAGGGGCTGGCCAAAGATCGTGCTAGGCGGAGAGGCATGTTGGTTGAGGCCCATGTTCACCCTGAACTGTAACACACTTAAGGTGTCATTAGAGTTTTTACTCATGACACGAAATAGAACGTGGTACAGTTTTAGCACCAATTAGTGTCTTAATTTCAAAGATCAAAAGTGTTAAGTCAATCGTCATCGTAATCGTCAATAGTAAAATGTGTCGAATTACACTCAAGAACTGTCAGAACACAACATTCATTTACTTATCTGAATTGTTATCTCTTTACGCTTGACAACTTTGACTAAAACAAAAATTAAATTTTGTCATACATACACGTATATACGTACATTTTTATCTTTAAGTACTTTTTAATGTCAAATTAGGCCGTCAAGTCACACTTCCTCTTCACTTTCAATGACTTGGCAGAAACATGAGTGGCTGATTGTTCAGCACTTTTTTACTCCACTGTTGTCGGCTACCGTAGAAGAACAACAGCCGATTAAAATTCGAAGCTCGAAGCAGTACCTCCCGACCATTAAATCTATAACAAGTGCATTTCCAATGCAGTAGAAAAAGCTCTCGAACTTTTCCCTGCACCGCTAGTTTCTAATAAGATTTTTGTTTCCTTGTCCTCGCCCACCTTTTCCCGGTTAGCGAGCCACACCGGCCGGTTCAGTGTTTTTGCTTTTGTTCTTCCATTCTCCTTGTTTCTTTATGCCTTTTCGCTGTTGTCCTTGGCGAAAGCCCGTAGAGCAAAATTGCTTCGTCGAGTTTATTGGACTGCCTTAGATGCATGGTTTCCATACTCGACGAAAGCTTTTTGGGTTTTCTTATTTCTGTACTTAGCTTTATGGCCGTTGACATCTGTCAAATGATGGTAGCACGTGAGTCCTTAATGTTTTTTCCTGTTTCCTTTAACACTTTTTTTCTACGGTCTGTTGCTCAATGGAATACATTTCTGATGAAGTGGTCAACCACCCGCAGACAGATTTGAAGACAGTCGCGGATTGTTGTGTACATCTTTTGCTTTTGATTCGCGACATTTGGAATTCCTCTTGAATGATGTCTGGCGAGGCATGCATTGCATATGTACTCGAATGTAAAAGATGAATGTTTACTATTTGCCATAGCGATGTGCGAACTGAGATCTAGGGATTTGTAAACTGGCGAACGGGCGTGACAGATTGCGAGGTTTTGATCTTCTTTTGAATGACTTGTAGGAGCTGTCAGCGTGACTACGTTTTTAGTTATTTTCGTTTTGCGGAATTCTTTGCGAGCTAAGATTACTTTTTCTAGTAAAGACTGATATAACAAAGCTTGCCCTCTCTGATTCACCATCGCCAAGTTGTCAGTACCTGTGGATTTTTTCTTTTTAAACGACTCGAAGATTAGCTGGAGATCCTCCGTCGAAATTAACAGGGTGCTAGCACTTTTATGGATGGCAATGGACTAACAAAGGCCTCATAGGGGTAGCATCTATCCGACGAACGTCTTGCGGCACTGTTAGTAAGCCCATCCCTACCTCCTCGTGGTGCCATCTGGAGATTTCCTATGGAAATTGCAGACGAGGAAGGACGAATGGCTAGCCTTCTGCGCCAAAAAAAAACAGGATTAGTCGGTTGGGCTACGGCCTAGTAAGCCGCAACCATAAAAAAAAAACTCCGAAACAACCACAAGGCTCGGATGAAAACGGAACGGATTAATGGAGACGACCCTTGCAAAAAATGAAAAAAGGACAATGATCTTCGGCTCTATACGTGTTAGGTCCCTAAACAGGCCACGTGCAACCGAACAACTTGCGAACGCCCTAGACCGCTATAAAGCGGACATAACCGCCACCCAGGAAATGCGATGGAATGGACCGGGTATAGAGTGGATGAAAAACTGCGATAGTTACTACAGCGACTGCTATAGGGAGAGAGGACAACGATTGTTCGGATGCGGATTTGCTGTTCGAGGTGGACTAAGGCAAAAAGTCCTAAGCTTTCGGCATGTGAGCGAACGCTTCATAACAATCCGTATCAAGGCTACATTTTTTAACATTAGCCTGATCTGCGTCCACGCCCCCACGGAAGACAAGGATGACTCCGCCAAAGATGAGTTCTACGATCTCTTAGACAGAACGTATGCCCAATGTCCCAGCTATGACATCAAAATTGTACTAGGAGACTGCAATGCTAAGTTGGGTTAGGAAAGCATCTTTGAACGAGTCATCGGCAAACATAACCTAACCGACACTACATCCGATACGGGCACAGGCTGATTGATCTTGCTACGGGGCGAAATCTCCTTCTAGCCAGTATGGCCTTCCCGCACCTTGATATACACAAAGGCACCTGGCGGTCTTTTGATCAATCGACTACCAACCAAATTTATCACATCGCGATCGACGTCAGACACTCCTCCACTATTCTTGATGTTCGAACTTTCCGAGGGGCTAATATCGACTCGGACCACTATCTTGTTGTAGCCAAGATGCGCTTACGGATATCACGAACGCAGCGGAGTAGAGTAAGAATACAAAGTTATGACGTCGGAAAGCTACTATCGCCAGAAAGCGCTCGTGCTTTTACCGATCGCGTCTCCCTTAAGCTCTCCAATACACCTGAATCCTCCACACTATCAATAGAACAGCAGTGGAGCCTTTGCAAACAAGCCCTGAAAAGCTCTGCATCCGTTTTGGGTTACAAGGCTCCACCACGAAGAAACACCTGGTTCGATGACGAGTGCAGGAGGATTCATACAGCGAAGCAGGATGCATATATGGCCTCGCTGCATAAAAGAACAAGAGCAGCTCGTGAGCTCTACGAGTTAAAAAGAAGGGAAGAGCATAAGCTTCTCAGGAGAAAGAAGAAAGAGCACGAGAAGCGCGCGATTGAGGGTTTGGAGAGTTGTTACTGCAGGCGTCACGTTTGAAAGTTTTATCAACAGATAAAGCGAACATGCCAAGGTTATAAAACCAGAAGCCTATAGGGATGAGAATCGAGCCCTATTAGTAGAATCGGAGTCGGTGCTGAGAATATGGTAAAACCACCTCTGCAGACTGTACAACGGCGATGTTAGGCAATATGTCGCTGTCACGCAGAATGATCCATTTCTTAGCAACGAAGACCGCAGAGAATTCCGTCTCCCTGATCTCGACGAAGTCAAGGTCGCCAAATCAAAACTCAAGTCGAATATAGCTGCTGGCGCAGACGGACTATCTGATAAGCTCTTCAAGCTAGCTGGGGATGACCTAGTTAGAAGCATGCACCAGTTCATATGCAAGATTTGGTCAGAAGAAAGCATGCCCGACCCCTCTGGCTGCTCCAACTACAGAGGAATAAGTCCTCTTAACATCGCCTACAAAATCTTCTTTGCCGTTTTGTGTGAACGCCTGAAGCCTTTTGTAAATAAGCTGATAGATCCTTATCAGTGCGGATTCAGGCCAGGGAAGTCCACCATCGACCAAATCTTCTCACTACGGCAGATCCTGGAAAAAACCATTGAATTTCAAGTCGATACTCACCACCTATTTGTCGACTTCAAAGCCGCATACGACAGCGTAATTAGAGATGAGCTATACAACGCTATGTCTACCTTTGCCATACCTGGTAAACTCATCAGATTATGCGGGATGACTTTGGAGTATGCTCGCTGCTCCATCCGAATCGGTGAGCACCTTACCAATAGCTTTGATGTCAAAAATGGATTTATGCAGGGCGATGCGCTGTCGTGTGATTTCATCAAACTCATATTGGAAATGATTGAGCAAAAATCACTGGCCAATACAAGAGGAGCAATCTATTTCAAATCCTCGCAACTCCTTGCATACGCTGACGATATTGACATAATAGGTAGATCGCAGCGAGATGTTTATGAGGCGTTTGCGAGTATAGAGACGGAGGCGGCGAAAATTGGTTTGGCGGTAAACGAGGGCAAAACTAATGACATGCTGTCATCACCACCGACGTCTTGGTCGGAACATTTGTATTGGCAGATATAAGTTCGAGGTAGTTAAGGCCTTCGTCTACCTTGGCTCCGCAGTCACCTGGAACAACGAAAGCAGTTCCGAAATCAAACGCAGAATCACTCTTGCCAATCGCTGCTTCTTTCGGCTCAAGAGGCAATTGAGTAATAGAGCCCTCTTCCGAACGACAAAGTTGACTCTATATAAGACCCATCCGGTCCTGTTGTACGGCGCAGATGCATGGACACTATCAAAAGCGGATGAGGAGGCCCTTGGTCGGTTCGAGAGAAAGATTTTGCGCGTGATTTTTGGGCCTATAAACGCAGACGGGGGATGGAGGAGTAGATTCAACCACGAACTTTACGGGCTGTACAGCGACATGAGCCTAGTTAGGCGTCTACGGATTCAACGCCTAAGATGGCTGGGCCATGTAGAGCGAATGGACACCACAGATCTAGCCCGGAGAGTCTTTGAATCTAACCCCGAGTGACAAAGAAGCAGAGGACGGCCGCACTTAAGATGGCGCACACAGGTGGAAGGGGACTTCAGCCAACTGGGTGTGTGGCAATGGAAAAGGCTAGCAAAAGATCGTGGTGGTTGGAGGGTCCACCTCGAACTCTATCGGCCGTTAAGAAGGAGAAGAAGAATCATAGAACAGCTGTGAATGCATTGACAAAGCGCCGTAGAGAATGCCACTTCTGATTTGAGTAGCTTCAACTTATAAGAGGCCATTCACTTTTACCCGACGGGTTCAGGCCTACATTATATTTAAATACTTTCGCTAAATTCGATAAGTAGCGCAGAACGTCACTGGATAAGTCCCGATGCTCTCTCGAGCCTGTTAGTGAACTAACCACAAACGTCAGTGTTAAAAAGGGATAAAATGATACTGGTCCTTGTACTCCAGACAGACGCCTTACATTAATGTATTTTCCTCGTTTTCCGGATAAAAATGAGAAGGAGCTTCAGTGATGTAGAGCTAAAAGATTCGGCACACACCACGTCGGCCTCAAACACGGCCCACCGTGCGCTGCTGTGTCATTTTCCCCGCAACATGCAGCACAAGTAGGCGATGCCAAGCACGCAGGGATGCTTAGCAAAAGTGTAATGGCCCATAATGGCTCCCGCAAGTCTGCTGTAGTCAATTCTCCTTAAGGACATGAAGAGTGCTGCGGTTTTCTTGCAGATATCAGGCCATACGCGCTTTGTCATCCTGCATCCTGGATAATCCTTCCATCTGGAGTTCTATGTATTAAACACCCAATCGTTAATGTAGGAATTTACCGTGGATGCAGGTAGACCAAGAGCGGGTTCACGTTCTGAGAAACTCTTCTCTGAACCCATTCTGGCGAGTTCATCAAATATCTCATTCGCTGGGATTCCAAAGTGACCTGGAACCCATACAAGCCTTTAGTGAATTTAGTCTACTGACTTTGTTCAAGAGGTTCTTGAATGTATGCACTTATTGGGAGCTGGTTGAAGGGTTGGACACAGCTTTAGGGCAGCTTGGCTGTCATTGCAGCCGCATACGTTTTTCCCCCTCCACCTGTGCTTCACAACATAGTGCATGGCCATTAGGATTGGAAGACAGATGCATATTTTCCTTACGACAAGTGCAGTCGGATGTTTTCGCGCTCAAAGAAGACCCCAGCTCCGGACCCGCGCCCAGACCTGGAGCCAACCGTAAAAATGCGAAAGCTATCCCTTCCAGGTTCAGTATCCAGCCAGAGCCAGTTCTGCCGCCATGGAAACTCGTCTGTGAAATTACAGCGCAGTAGGATAACGGATATATGGTCCTGTCCGTGAGGAAGGTGAATGGAGAAGAAGACACAACCGCGAACTCTACGAGCTGTACCAAGATGTGGATGTAGTCCGGAAGGCAAGGATCCGTCGACTAAACTGGCTCGGCCACATCGAGCGCATGGACATCAACGCTCCAGCTAAGAGGGTCTTCGGCTCCGAGCCTCCTGGTTCGAGAAGAAGAGGAAGACCGAACCTCCGGTATAAAGACCAAGTAATCGCGGATGTAGGACATCTTGGTCTTGACAATTGGAAGCAGCGTGCCCGGGACCGTCAAGGATGGAAGGCAGCTATAGCTCAGGCTCAGATCCTTCATGGATCGCAGGCCTGATAAGTAAGTAAGTAAGGATAACGGGTGCAAATGCGTCAGAAGGCATGTCCATGCTATAGGAAACGCAGCACATTTCTTGCGCAAGCACACTGTTATTCCTGTGCGAGTTGTACCAAAAGCCTTTTCTCTTGAGACGAGGCATGGCTTTCAGAGCATGACCTCTGATAAATATATCAAGGGGTGGAAGGTTCATCATAGCAGCTAGAGCAGCGCCCGGCGTGCTGGTGAAAGCCCCTGTACAGCTGAGACAAACCGTTCTTTGGAGTTTGGTGAAAGAAGTCACGACTTATTTGCGGGTTAGCCTGTTCCGATGCATATGCGATGGTAGGTCTTATCATTGTCATGCACACCCAGAAGACCTTTGCCGGCGATAAATCCCATCGTTTGCCATGAGCTGCTTTGCATTGCCTGACAGCGTTTTGGTTGTTTTTGACTCAACATGCTTTGACCAAGGAAGCTTGCTACCTAAGATGACTCACAGGTACTCAGTTTCTTTGGACACCGGGATGAGTGCCTTTTAGTATCAGCTGAGTCATGCAGTATTTTTATTTCTTCTCGTGAAGAGAACGACATCGGTCTTAAGAGGATTAACCGACAGCCCATTTCTTTAAGATGGACAGTCACTAAGTATGACCGACAGAAAGAACGGCGACATCATCCGCATAGGCCAGGGCATAGACTCCAAAGGCATTGCGAGCATCAAGCAGAGAGTCGACCACAAGCCAGGATGCAGCATTGTGAGCAGCCCTTGTTTACGCCGGATTCGACACATTGGTCGAGCCCTGCATCAGCGGTCAATGTCTTGTGCACAAGCAATGCTTTAATCCGCAAGACCAGTGCTTCATCTACACAGAGTCGTCTAGCAGTGTAACACATGTTGTCGAAAGTTGCGTCATCAAAAGCTCCCTCAATGTCTACGAAAATGCCCAGCGCGTACTCTCTCTTTTCGAGCGCGCATTCGATCCTCCCAACGAGGTTTTGAAGCGCAGTCTCGCAGGATTTTCCGCACTGATAAGCATGTTGCATCCCCGAAAGCTGATGCATTTAAAGGGCAACTTTGGGCACATGCAGCTCTAATATTCCCTCCATGCTTTTTAGCAAGAAGGATGTTAGACTAATTGACATAAAACTTTTAGCGAGTAAGTAATCCTCTTTCTCTCTTTTGGGAATAAAGACTACTTTCACCGCGCTATGGAAAGCGGTTAAGGTCGAAGGTCATCGACTTTAAACCTATAAGTGATCGCCTGGCTGTGATCCGCATCAGAGGCAGATTTTATAACATCAGCCTTATATGTGCACACGCCCCTACCGACGAGGCTGAAGACCCTATCAAGGAGGACTTCTATGACCTCCTGGACAACGCCTACGGAGCTTGTCCGGAGTACGATGTAAAAATCGTGCTCGGGGACTTCAACGCCAAAATCGGAAAGGAAAACACCCTTGGCGGAGTGATCGGAAAGCACAGCCTCCACGATACAACAACAGATAACGCCTTCCGACTCGCTGACTTTGCGACAGCTCGTAATGCGGTGATAAGTAGCACAAGATTCCCTCGCAAGCGAATCCACACAGCAACCTGGCGATCTCCGGACGGTCGAACCGCCAACCAAATCGACCATGTGCTCATTGACGCAAGGCACGCGTCAAACATCCTGGATGTGCGAACATTCAGAGGGGCAAATGTCGACTCTGACCACTTCCTCGTAGCAGCAAGATTCAGAGCTCGACTGTCCAATGTCAGAAAGCTGCACCAGCCCATCAGGAGGAGGTTCGACATTGGGCGCCTGAGCACACCGGAGGTTGCCAGAGTCTACAGGGAGCAGCTGAGCGAAAGACTCTACGGTATGCCTACGTCGAACACAAATGCTAATAATATGTGGCTGCATTGCCGCTCAGCCATTCAGGAAGTAGCCGAAACCACCTTAGGATACCTACCACCCCCGACAAGAAACCCGTGGTATGATGGCGAGTGTGAGCAGAAAAAGGCAGCAACCGACGAGGCGTACCAAAAGGCGCTGCAGAGGAAAACCAGGGCAGCGCGAGAAGAGTACCGAGCCAGAAGAAGGGAGGAGAAGAAACTACTGCGACAAAAGAAAAGAATCTTCGCAGCCTCCCAGCTCAAGGATATCGAGGAGTCTAGGGATAAACATAAAATACGAGCCTTTTACAAGAAAGCCAAAGGCCTTGCAGGAGGCTTCAAAAAGGGCACCCTGGCTCTTCGAAACTGCGAGGGTAATCTTGTCACCGACCCGCAGGGAATAGTGGATGTATTTAAGCAGCACTTCCAGCAGCTGCTTAACGAGCATGACCAAGAGAGAGTGGTAGGGACCGAGGAAATCCCAACTCCAGCCGCTGAAGTAGTCCTCCCACCCAGCATAGAAGAAGTCGGCACAGCTATTCAGAAGCTGAAGAACAACAAGGCCGCAGGCTCAGATGGCTTGCCATCAGAGCTCTTCAAGGCTGGCGGCGATGTTCTGGTAGGGAGCATGCACCAGATCATCTGCAGAATTTGGGAAGATGAGAGCATGCCCGACGACTGGAATACCAGCTCTATATGCCCCATCCACAAAAAAGGCGATCCTACCTCTTGCAAGAACTATAGAGGTATATCTCTGCTCCATGTCGCATACAAGATCCTGTCCAGCGTATTGTGTGAACGTCTAAAACCATTTTGCACCGCACTAATCCGCAGCTACCAGTGCGGCTTCCGGCCCGGCAAATCAACTATAGACCAAATTTTCACACTTCGACAGATCCTGGAAAAGACCAACGAGTTTCAAATCGATACACACCATCTTTTCATCGATTTCAAAGCCGCATACGACAGCATTCATCGTGAAGCACTGTTTGGGGCGATGGCCGAATTCGGGATCCCGGTAAAACTGATCCAGTTGTGTCGCGCTACGCTAAAAAACACGCGATGCACCGTGCAACTCGGTTCTAGGACCTCGGAACCATTCGAAACATGCACCGGATTTCGGCAAGGAGATGCGCTGTCATGTGACTTCTTCAACCTGGTGCTGGAGCAGATAGTGCGACGGGCAGGCGTCAACAGGGAAGGCACTATCTTTTACAAGTCCATCCAGCTGCTAGGATACGCGGATGATATCGACATCATCGCGTGTTCTCGCCGTGGCATTGTGGAAGCATTCACGGCGATTGAAGAACAGGCGAAACGAATTGGTCTTAAGATCAATGAGGACAAAACGAAATACATGCTGTCAAGCAAAAACCAATCCGTCGCTCACCACCTGGGACAAAACATAACAATTGACAGCTACAATTTCGAGGTAGTTAAGGAGTTTGTCTACCTCGGGGCAAACGTAAACTCCACAAATGACACCACAGTGGAGATCCGGCGTAGAATCGCCCTTGGCAACCGCTGCTACTTCGGCTTGTCCAAACAACTGGGGTCAAAACTCCTCACTCGAAAGACCAAAGTCATGCTTTACAAAACGCTCATTCTGCCAGTCTTGCTGTACGGAGCCGAAAGCTGGACGATAAGCAGGACAGCGGAGCTGATTTTGGGTTCTTTCGAAAGAAAAATTCTGCGCCGGATATTTGGTCCTGTCTGTGAGGAAGGTGAATGGAGAAGAAGACACAACCGCGAACTCTACGAGCTGTACCAAGATGTGGATGTAGTCCGGAAGGCAAGGACCCGTCGACTGCACTGGCTCGGCCACATCGAGCGCATGGACATCAACGCTCCAGCTAAGAGGGTCTTCGACTCCGAGCCTCCTGGTTCGAGAAGAAGAGGAAGACCGAACCTCCGGTATAAAGACCAAGTAATCGCGGATGTAAGACATCTTGGTCTTGACAACTGGAAGCAGCGTGCCCGGGACCGTCAAGGATGGAAGGCAGCTATAGCTCAGGCTCAGATCCTCCATGGATCGCAGGCCTGATAAGTAAGTAAGTAAGTCACCGCGCTATGGAGTATGTGTATACGCGAGTACCAGGCTAGCACTTAAAATTCATTAAAAGCAGGAATCAGCTGCCTCATACCTTTTTGCAGTATAACAGGGTACATCCCGTCGATGCCTGGCGATTTAAAGCCTTCGAAGGATGCCCCCGCGACGCAATATAGCAGCTACGCCGTGTTGTTTTCATCGTTTTATTTGCAGTTTCCCTTGAAGGAGTCTGAAGCAGTGAATTAAGAGTTTCCGCTTTACTACGTACTTACTTAGGTAGTGCCACAGTCCGTGGTGAACCTGGGCCTGAACCAACAAGCGTCCCTAGCTGGCACGGTCTTCGGGCCAGCTGTTTCCAGCGCCGCACGCCCAGTTGATTAAGGTCCCCCCTTCGACCCGCCTGCGCCACCGTTGATGCGGCCGTCCTCTGCCGCGAATTCCTTCCGGGGTGGATTCGAAAACTCTTCGGGTCGGAGCTGTATTTTCCATGCGCTCTACATGGCCTAGCCACCTTAGACGCTGTATCCGCAGACGTCGTACCAGGCCGATGTCGCTGTACAACTCGTACAGTTCTTCGTTAAATTCTCTCCTTCATACACCGTTTGAACAAACAGGGCTGTTGATAGTGCGCAGAGTTTTCCTCTCAAAACGACCAAGGGCATCTTCATCTGCTTTTGTTAAGGTCCAAGCCTCTGCGCCGTAAAGGAGGACTGGGATGATCAAGGTCTTAGTGTCACCTTGGTTTTCCGACAGAGGGTAGTGTTTATTTTTGGTGAGCTTCAGAGTGTTATCCTTAGCACATATAATCAGCCTCAAGGATTCTCTTTAAGAATTCGGTAAGCATCCTTGAAACGAATTCCTGCCGGTAGTAAGCAAATCTCCCTCCTTCGAATTGGAATTGTTATTGTCAAAAGAAGATAAAACTACAATCCAATTGAGAGATCAGCAGACGAAACAATCAATAAAAATTTCCATGAGAAGCAGTACCAACCAGGGATCGTTAGCACAATTTATGTAAATATGAGTACGCTTCGTCGTCCTAACAAAAGTGTCACAATGTCACAAAGGTTTACATTTCGAGACACGATTGTTTAGAGCTCGAATATTCTTCTAATCAAAGTAAACGAAAAGTGTGCCTTCACTAGTGAATGAACCGAAGTCTACGCGAAATTATTTAAATCACAATCTGTATGTAGCAAAAATAGAATTCATATCTGATTACATTCAACCCAGAGCATGTTTCAGGGACAGACTCGAGCTGAAGTCAAGACGTTGTATGTAATTAGATGTACATATTCGATACGCTGACCGTATGCATGACTAATCAATTCCAACAAAGCAATTTCCAAAAAAATATCTCAAAAATTGCAGATACATGTATGTATATGGATACGTATCCAAGACTGTATCGCACATCACTTACGTAAGCGAATAATAAATTCGAACATCAAAACGTTACTGCACTTCATCTCCGAGCGATATGCCCCAATAAAGTATCTCTTTTTAACACTCCTCACTATAGATCATAGAATCACGCGAGGAAATCCAATCGTCCGTCACATACCCACTCATCAGTTAAATTTTCGCTAAAATTTCCATGAAAACTCGAATGAAGAACAATCGATCGTTAGCACATCATTCACTTGCCCGAGAACAACATAACAACAAACAACCCGGCGTTCTTTGCTCAATTGAGCAAATTATTTCGTACACTCCAAACCGATCATTGTCCGCCAGATACATTTCTGTTTAAATCATTTCGAGACGAAACCGAACAATTGCGGATGGAAAATTGTTTTCTTAATTTCTGTGACGACACTGGATATTGAAAATTGAAAATCGAAATACTAAATCGAGAGTATATAGATACTTGTATTATAAATAATTTTGAAATCACGATCACTCTCCATCCGGAGACACACTGGTTCATCGGTCCGCGATATCTACAGCCAGCAAAGTGTATTCTTCCGAGACTGTGGTTTATCAAATTGGCCGGTTGTGGCGTATGTCGTTCATTCTACTACAATTCGAGCAGATAAGACGGGAGACAATAGCGTGGAACGACAACCATGACAACAGAAAAGATTCACATAAAGTGCTGTATAGATGCAGTAAATTAATAAAATCAAATACAACAGAAGGGTGTAAAGTTTGTGCTACGACCAATGTGTCTTATGGCAGAATCGATGCGTAGATACTTCGAATTAGTCAGAATGTAGAGGTTATTGCTGTGCAGGCCATAGTGATCAATTGACAACAACACGATTGTTGCCGAGTGTCGTCAGTGGTTTGGATGTAAATATTTTTGTTTGAGTTTTATTGCCGAGTTCTTTGCTTATACCACAGTTTATTGGCAGCACATAAAGGGGTTACATATGTGCTTGATATGAGATTATGCTACAAACTTGAGTGTAATCGGCCTGGCAGATGGTTGCCGAATAGGGACATTGTGACATGAATTATCCTTGTAAGATAGAGTTAGAGTTAGAGAGGATACGGGGGTGGGCCTATTGTGATACCACCCACTTACACTTCGTTCATAATAAAACTTAGTATGCTTTTGAGTGAGCTAGCAGCAATTTCTTTTGCTTCAAGACATTACTTTCCTAAGTGAGGATGACGGATGGCAAAGGACTAACAAGGGCCTCGTAGGGGTAGCATCTATCCGACGGATGCTGGCCTGCTAAAAAGCGAGAAGAGCCACCACAGTCGAACATCTTGTGGCACTGTTAGTAAGTCTTATCCCCACCTTCTCGTGGTGCCATCTGGAGATTTCCTATGGAAATTGTAGACGGGGATGGGCGAATGGCGAGCCTCCTGCGCCAAAAAAAAACAGGATTATTCGGTTGGGCTACGGCCTAGTAATCCGTAACCGTAAAAAAACCACAAGCTCCGAACAACCACAAGCCTCGGATAAAGCGGACCGGATTTATGTTGACGACCCTTGCAACAAACGAAAAAAGGACAATGATCTATGGCTTTGTACGTGGAATGTTAGGTCCCTAAACAGGCCACGTGCAGCCGAACAACTTGCGAACGCCCTGGACCGCTATAAAGCGGACATGACCGCCATCCAGGAAATGCGATGGAATGGACCGCGATATTTACTACGGCGACTACTATAGGGAGAGAGGACAACGATTGTTCGGAGGCGGATTTGTTGTTCGAGGTGGACTAAGGCAAAAAGTCTTAAGCTAAGTCTTAAGAGTTCTACGATCTCCTAGATAGAACGTATGCCCAATGTCCCAGCTATGACATCAAAATTGTACTAGGAGACTTTAATGCTAAGCAGAGTAAGGAAAGCATCTTTGAACGAGTCATCGGCAAACATAGCCTACACGACGGACACAGGCTGATTGATCTTGCTACGAAAACTTGCTGCGAAATCTCCTTCTAGCCAGTACGGGCTTACCCGCACCTCGATATACACAAAGGCACCTGGCGGTCTTTTGATCAATTGACTACCAACCAGATTGATTACAACGCGATCGACTTCAGATACTCCTCCACTATTCCTGATGTCCGAACTTTCCGAGGGGCTAACATCGACTTGGACCACTATCTTGTAGTAGCCAAGATGCGCTTACGGATATCACGAACGCAGCGGTGTAGAAAGAATACAAAGTTATCACGTCGGAAAGCTTCTATCGCCAGAAACCGCTCGTGCTTTTACCGATCGCGTCTCCCTTAAGCTCTCCAATACACCTCAATCCTCCACGCTATCAATAAAACAGCAGTGGAGCCTGTGCAAGCCAGTCTGAAAAGGTCTGCATCCGAAGTTTTGGGTTTCAAGGCCCCACCATGAAGAAACACCTGGTTCGATGACGAGTGCAGGAGGATTCACACAGCGAAGCAGGATGTATATAAGGCCTCGCTGCATAAAAGAACAAGAGCAGCTCGTGAGCTCTACGAGTTAAGAAGAAGGGAAGAGCATAAGCTTCTCGGGAGAAAGAAGAAAGAGCACGAGAAGCGCGCGATTGAGGATTTGGAGAGGTGTTACTGCAGGCGTGACGTTCGAAAGTTTTATCAACAGATAAAGCGAACATGCCAAGGTCCAGAACAGAAGCCTGCAGAGATGAGAACGGACACCTAGTAGTAGAATCGCAGTCGATGCTGAGAATATGGAAAAACCACTTCTGCAGACTGTATAACGGTGACGTTAGTCAATTTACCGCTGTCAGGCCGAATGATCCATTTCCTGACGACGAAGATCTTAACGATTCTGCTCCCCTGACCACAACAAAGTTAAGATCGCCACATCGAACCTCAAGTCGGACAAAGCTGCCGGCGCAGACGGACTGTCTGATTAGTTCTTCAAGGCAGCTGGAGATAACCTGGTTAGGAGCATGCACCAGCTCATCTGTAAAATATCGTCACAGGCAAAGCATGCTCGAGAAATGGAGTCTCAGCATCATTTGCCCTCTGACTGCGCCAACTACAGAGGAATAAGTCTCCTTAACATCGCCCTCAAAATTCTCTCTACCGTTTTGTGTGCACGCCTGAAGTCGTTTGTAAATGAGCTGATAGGTCCTTATCAGTGTGAATTCAGGCCAGGGAAGTTCACCATCGACCAAATCTTCGCATTACGGCAGATCCTGGCAGATCCACCTATTTGTCGACTTCGAAGCGGCATACGACGGCGTAATTAGAGACGAGCTGCACAACGCTATGTCTATCTTTGACGTCCCTGCTAAACTCGTCAGACTATGCAGGATGACTGTGGAGAATGCTCGCTGCTCCATGCGATTCGGTGAACAGCTTACCGATAGTTTTGATGTCAAAAAGGATTTAGGCAGGGCGATGCGCTGTCGTGTGATTTCTTCAACATCATGTTGGAAATGACTGCGCAAAAACTACTGGTCAATACAAGAGGCACAATCTATTTCAAATCCTCACAACTCCTCGCATACAGGGATGACATTGACATAATTAACATAAGATTATATATGCTGTCATCAAAAGAGGACGCTCACCATCGACGTCTTGGTCAGAACGTTTGTAAGGGCAGTTATAAGTCTGAGGTAGTTAAGGATTTCGATTACCTTGGCTCCGCAGTGACCTGAAACAACGATATCAGTTCCGAATTCAAACGCAGAATGACTCTTGCCAATCGCTGTCTTTAGGCTCAGGAGGCAATTGAGTAATTGAGGCAATTGAAGTCAAGAAAGGATTTAGACAGGGCGATGCGTTGTTGTGTGATTTTTTTGACATCATATTAGAAATGACTGTGCAAAAATCACAGGCCAATACAAGAGGCACAATCTATTTCAAATCCTCGCAACTCCTTGCATACGCCGACGACATTGACATAATAGGTAGATCGCAGCGAGATGTCAATGAGGCGTTTGCGAGTATTGAGATGGAGGCGGCAAAAATTGGTTTGGCAGTTAATGAAGGCAAGACTAAATATCTGCTGTCATCGAAAAAGGACATTTACCACCGACGTCTTGGACAGAACGTGCATATTGGCAGATATAAGTTCGAGGTAGTTAAGGACTTCATATACCTCGGCTCCGCGGTGACTTGGAACAACGACACCAGTTTCGAAATCAAGCGCAGAATTACTCTTGCCAATCGCTGCTTCTTTGGGCTCAAGAGGCAACTGAGAAGTAGAGCCCTCTCTCGTACGACCAAGTTGACCTTATATAAGAACTTAATTATCCCGGTCCTGTTATACGGCGCAGAAACGTGGACTTTATCTAAAGCGGATGAGGAAATCCTTGGTCGTTTCGAGAGAAAGATTCTGCGTTCGATTTTCGGTCCCATAAATACAGAGGAGGGTTGGAGGAGAAGATTCAATCACGAACTGTACGGGTTGTCAGCGACATGAGTCTGGTCAGGCGTCTACGGATCCAACGCCTAAGATGGCTATGCCATGTAGAGCGAATGGACACCACAGCTCCAGCCCGTAGAGTCTTTAAATCCAACCCCGAGGGACAAAGAAATAGAGGACGGCCGCACCTGAGGTGGCGCGCACAGGTGGAAGGGGACCTCAACCAACTGGGCGTGCGGCATTGGAAAACACTAGCGAAAGATCGTGCTAGGTGGAGAGGCATGTTGGTTGAGGCCCAGGTTCACCCCGAACTGTAGCGCCCGTTAAGTAAGTGAGTAAGGCAATTGAGTAATAGAGCGAGCCCACTCCCGAACGACAAAGTTAACTCTATACAAGACCCTTATTATCCTGGTCCTGTTGTACGGCGCAGAAGCATGGACACTATCAAAATCGGATGACGAGATTCTTTGTCGGTTCAAGAGAAAGATTTTGCGCGTGATTGTCGGTCCTATAAACGCAGACGGGGGATGGACGAGCGTTACGGGCTGTATAGCGACATGAGTTCAGTCAGGCGTCTACGGATTCAACGCATAAGATGGCTAGGCCATGTAGGGCGAATGGACGCCACAGCTGCAGACCGAAGAGTTTTTGAATCCAACTCCAAGGGAGGAAGAAACAGAGGGCGGCCGCACAGAAGTGAAAAGGGACCTCAGCCAACTGGGCGGGTGTGCGGCAATGGAAAATACTAGCAAAAGATCGTGCTAGTTGGGGGGCATGTTGGTTGGGGCCCAGGTTCACTTCCAACTATAGCCCCCGATAAGAAGAAGAAGAAGGGGAATGACTTAGTTGCAGTATAAACATGTTTCGAAGGGAGGTGTTTGAATGAAGAGGTACATATGTATCTCAAACTATTATGAGCTTGCGCTTACGAATCTGATAGTGTCTTTTAAAGATTTTCGTCTACAAAAAAAAATGTTTTTTTCTGGATTGTGCTCATAACATCAATCTGACGGAGTCAAATCGCCACCTCGATGCAGCAAGGTTGCTGATAACGCTATTACCAAACTGAGCGCGAGAAAGATTGCTGATTTGATGGAAAGTGTGGAATGGCACAGCCGGCCCTTTGTTCTTTGGGTAAATAAGAACTTGGTCATCCAGGTTGGGGGTTGCGTTTACGGTTAACATCCCTATCGCGTAAAACAAACATTTGTTTAGAGACAACTAATAGCCTCGGATACGAACGTCTAAAAGGAAACGAATTTCGAATCTGCACCTGGAACGTTAGGTCCCTCAACAGACCAGGTGCGGCCGGACAACTGGTTAACTGCTAGAAGAAGTGCGATGGAATGGGCCAGGCAAAAAGCGGATGAAAACTGTAATATCTACAACGGAAACTGCTACAGAGAAAATAAATAACGCTTATTCGGATGCGGATTTGTTATTCGAGGCAGGCTCAGGAAAAAAAGTCTTAAGCTTCCAGTATGTTAGCAAACGCCTCGTAACTATCCGCATCAAGACCAATCTTAGCAACATGAGCTTAATATGTGTCCACGCCCTCACAGAGGAGAAAGATGACCGACATAAAGATGACTTTTATGATCTCCTAGGCAGAACACATGACCAATGTCCCAGCATTGACACCAACATCGTTATAGGAAATTTCAATATGAAGCTGGGTAAGGAAGCTATCTTCGAACGAGTCATAGGAAAGCATAGCCTGCACAACATCACGTCAGAAAACGGACTAAGGCTAGTGGACCTTATGGCGGGACATAATCTCGTAGTAGCAAGTACACGATTCCCACACCTCAACATCCATAAGGGGCCTGGCAGTCTTTCGATCAATCGATAATCAATCAAATTAAACACATTGCGATCGACGGCAGACACTCCTCCAGCTTCCTAGATGTCCGAACTTTTTGAGGAGTCAGCATCGACTCTGATCATTACCTTGTTGCAGCCAAGGTACGGATGTGAATTTCTCGGAATCAACGGAGTCGAGTAAGAACATCAAAATTTAACGTCGGAAAGCTGCAATCGCAAGAGACCGCTAGGACCTTCGCCGATCAAATCTCCTTCAAGCTCTCTCAAGTCCCGATGCAATCTGCACAAACCATAGAACAGCAATGGAGTCGTTGTCAGAACGCCATCAGAAAGGTCGCCTCAGATGTACTTCGAGAAACCCCTGGGTTGATGGCGAGTGCAGACAGGCCCCTGTAGAGAAACGGAATGCATACATGGCTACACTGCATTGACGGACGAGAGCTGCCCGCGAGCTCTATGAATAGAAAAGAAGGGACGAGCATGCGCTACTGTGAAGAAAAAAGAAGGAGTGCGAGATCGAGGAGATGGAGAGATGCAGGAATGACGTCCGAAAGTTCTACCAAAAACTAAAACGAAAATGCCAAGGCCATAAAGACAGCGCAGAAGCCTGCAGGGATGAGCACACACAACTAATAGTGGAGTCACAGTCGATGCTGAGATGGTGGGCGATGAACTGGTCAGGAGCATGCACCAACTCATCTGCAAGATATGTTCGGATGAATGAATGCCCGATAAATGGAATCTTAGCATCGTTTGCCCAGTCCACAAAAAAGGAGACTCCAATAACTGCGCCAAGTACAGACATGTAAGTCTCCTTAACATAGCATGAACGCCTGAAACCATTTGTTGATAATCAGATCAGGTTCTTATCAGTGTGGTTTTAGGATCCACAATAGACCAAATATTTACACTGCGACAGATCTTGGAGAAGACCCAAGAATACCGACACTCGACACCCATCGTCTTTTCGTCAATTTCGAGGCCGCGTATGACAGTGTGCATAGAGACAAGCTATACAGCGCCATTTCTAGTTTTGACATCCCTGCCAAATTCGTCAGATTATGCAGGATGGCAATGGAGAACTCTCGCTGCTCCATTAAGGTCGGTAGCAAATTAATCAAGACCTTTGATGTTCAAAAAGGATTTAGACAAGCTCCAGCGATGTCATGTAATTTTTTCAACATCGTACTTGAAAGAACCATACGAGACTCACTGGGCAACACAAGAAGTACGATCTGATTCCTAATCAAGGATGACATTCACGTAATTGAACGAACACAGTGGGACGTGAATGAGGCTTTCGAAAGCATTGAGGCAGAAGCGGCTAAAATGTGTCTTTCGGTTAATGAGGGTAAAAGGAAATGCATATATGCTATCAACCAAATAAGACGCACAACACTGATATCTCGGCCAGAATGTCACAATTGGCAATTAAGAATTCGAAGTGTTCAAAAAATTCGTCTATCTCGGCTCACTAGTGACCAGCGATAGCAACACCAGCACTGAGATCAAACGCAGAATTACCGCTACTTCTTCGGGCTCAAGAGGCAATTGAGAAGTAGAGCCCTCTCTCAAAAGACCAAAGTTGCGCTGTACAAAACCTTAATCATCCTTAATCGGTCCTCCTCTATGGCGCAGAGGCCTGGACTTTAACGAAAGCGGATGAAGAGGCCCTTGGCCCTTTCGAGAGGAAAATTTGGCGTCCAATCTATGGTCCCGTTTGTATAAATGGAGAGTAGAGGAGGAATGGACGCATTGCCAGAGCGCCGCCAGAGATGCTGCCTCAGAAGTGCTGGGTTTGAAACCGCCACCCCCTAGAAACCCCTGGTTCGATGAACAATGCGAACAAACCCATGCAGCAAAACAAGAGGCATAGAAAGCCATGCTGCAACGACGGACGAGAGCTGCTGGTGAAATCTATGAGCAGAAGAGAAGAGAGGAACACCGCTTTTCAGAAGAAAGAAGAGAGAGCACGGAAAGCGTGTGATCGAGAAGATGGAGAATAACGCAGGAATAACGCCAAGAAGTTTTACAATAAGGTAAAACGAACATGCCATGGCTACAAAGCCAGAGCGGCGGCCTGTAGGGATGAAAATGGAGAATTGGTAGTAGAATCACAGTCGATACGATTTGGAAAGACTACTTCTGCAGACTGTATAACGGCGATGACAGACAAGATACCGCTGTCAGGCAGAACGATCCGTTCGTAATGGACGACGATGTAAGGGAATTCCGTCCACCCGACCTGGACGAAGTCATAATAGCGATATCGAGACTTAAGTCTAATAAAGCCTCGGGCACAGACGGCCTGTCTGCTGAGCTACTTAAGGCGGCTGGAGAATAGCTGATAAGGTGCATGCACCATCTATTTTGCAAGGTATGGTCGGAGGAAAGAATGCCCGATGATTGGAAACTCAGCATCGTTTGCCCGGTCCATAAGAAAGGAGACCCTATAACTGCGCCAACTATAGGGGAATAAGTCTCTTTAACATCGCTTATAAGACCTTCTCTGCCGTATTGTGTGAACGCCTGAAACCGTTTTTGGATAACCTGATCGGTTCTTATCAGTGTGGTTTCAGGCCAGGTAAATCCACAATAGACCAAATATTTACGCTACGGCAGATCTTGGAGAAGACCAAATCGACACTCACCACCTTTTCATCGATTTCAAGGCTGCATATGACAGCGTGTATAGAGATGAGCTATACAAGGCCATGTCTAGTTTCAACATCCCTGCCAAACTCGTACGACTGTGCAGGATGACAATGGAGATTTCTCGCTGCTCCATTAAGGTCGGTAATGAGCAAAACGAGACTTTTGATGTTAAAAAAGTATTTAGGCAAGGTGACGCGCTGTCATGCAACTTTTTCAACATCGTGCAAGGGTCACTGGCCAACACAAGGATACGATTTATTTCAAGTCTACGTGATTGCTTGCGTACGCCGACGACATTGACGTGATTGGACGGACACACCGAGACGTCAATGAGACCTTTGTAAGCATTGAGGTAGAAGCGGCTGAGATGGGTCTCAACGTTAATGAGGGTAAAACCAAATATCTGCTTTCATCTAAAAGAGACGGTCAACACTGACGTATTGGCCAGAACGTCACCATGGGCGGATATAACTTTGAAGTGGTCAAAGAAATTCGTCCACCTTGGCTCACTGATGACCGGCGACAACAACATCAGCGCTGAGATAAAACGCAGAATCACTCTTGCCAACCCCTGTTGCTTTGGGCTCAAGAGGCAATTGAGAAGTAGAGCCCTCTCTCGGCAAACCAAGGTGACATTATACAAGACCTTGATCATCCGAGTCCTCCTTTACGGCGCAGAGGCTTGGAACATAACAAAAGCGAATGAAGATGCCCTTGGTCGTCTCGAGAGGAAAATTCTGCGCACTATCTACAGCCCTGTTTGTTCAAACGGTGTAGGGAGGAGAAGATTTAACGAAGAACTGTACGGGTTGTACAGCGACATCCCATGGCTGGCCAGGCCGTGTAGAGCGCATGGAAAATACAGCTCCGGCCCGAAGAGTCATTGAATCCACCCCGGAAGAAAGGCGCGGCAGAGGACGGCCGCATCAACTTTGGCGCACGCAGGTGGAAGGGGACCTTAACCAACTGGGCGTGCGGCGCTGGAAACAGCTGGCCAAAAACCGTGCCAGCTGGAGACGGTGGTTGATTGTGGCCCAGGTTCACCACGAACTGTAGCGCCACCTAAGTAAGTAAGTAAGTAAGAGGACAGTACCAGCGACATTGGCCTGGTACGATGTCTACGGATCCAACGTCTAAGATGGCTAGGCCATGTGGAGCGAATTGATTACACAGCTCCGATCCGAAGAGTCTTCGAGTCCGAATCCGAGGGACGGCGTAGCAGAGGACGACCGAATCTAAGGTGGCGCATACAGGTGGAAGGGGACCTTTACCAACTCGAGTGACCATGCCAGCTGGAGAAGTCTGTTGGTTGAGGCCCAGGTTCACACCGGACTGTAACGCCACCTAAGTAAGTACTTTCTTCTCAATGGAGTTCTGACAAAGCCCCCTGTAGTAGAATTGGCATGAAAAGCTTCTCGGAATTCCCCGTTCGGAATCAGCATTAAATTGTAGGTCCCTTTCACCTATGAGAAAATAAAATCACACACAACATGGGTGATTGAGAGAAGCCCGGCTTTGGTCCTTTATGGATACCAAAGAAAAAGTACTCACATGAAAACAATTTAGAAGGTATCATTCCTTACGGCCTGCAACCTCTATAAAACCTTTACAATCCATGCAGATTGAAACAATTTAAATTTGGCACGAACTTCCGGTTGTGATGGGATGATAACAAATGACACAGTTTCCGTCCACCGAATTCCAACACAATCGAGAAGATATGAATTTCCCGGTATCGTGAAAACCGATATATCAACAATTTATAATCATCACGCCCATCTAAACGCAAGTAACTTATGACTATGACTCAGAATTTGACGCAATTCCATTCGTCGTTTTTGTGTTTTTCTTTTTAGCGCTCCTCCATGTTGCCTCCTCGGAGGCCATCCCTTCACAGCTTGTCTTCTTAATTTGTATATGTTCCCTTAATAGAATTACTTCTTGCAGCGCGCATTCGGTCTAATTTTATCTCATATTCTCTCTTGTTCCTCGGTTTTGTTTGTTTTTTTACATTGTGTTTGAAACCTTACATAATACTGACTGTTGTCTCTCATTAAATTGTCTTCGTCCTCGCATCAAAGTCATTGTCTTTACTGCCTTAAGTGAACTATGAAACATGGGCGATTTAATATTGTTCTTAAAGGTCACACCCCCTCATTTCACTGTGTTGTTGTTCGAGTTTGAAAACTATAGGACGTTGTACCCGAGATTTGGCAAAATGTTGACAGTATACCGCTGTAACCGGGAGGTCAAAAATCGATTTGACATTATGAATGTACCTAAGTATGTCGGCAATGGAAAGAATGACTGCCGAGTGATGAACATTTTTTTTTTTTCATTTAAATGAAACTCACCCCTGAGCACTTTGAAAAAAAGAAAACAATCTTCAAACTGTAAAGCCGTAGAACCACAAGTAAAACCACAAAAGTGACACAATCACGGGTGATTTTGGGCTATTGTCACCCGAAATACGAATCTAAAATCACTGATCATCAATCGGAAACACCTGAGCAGGGCATTCATTCATTCATTCGTCACACTATCAAACTGTCACCAACTAGGGGTTTCGATTTATACGTTTAATCTTCTATTTTTCGAATTCAATCACCCCAACTTCACCACCGTATTTATAGAGCACTGACAATTATGTCACACGGGATAGCACGAAAAGTATATAACGCGACGGAATTCGTTTAGAATCTTCTTTAATTCTGACATTCGACGTATGTACATATGAAACTCTTTCAAAATGACCGCACTTTACACATTACCGCTATTTACCTGAGGTTATTTTGAAAAATGCTTGTTAATCCTTTTCAAGTAACACCGTTAAGAAAATTTGTCGGACACACGGACACGATCTAAATTTTCTCGGCAAACTGACGGATGATATGAAAAGTGAAAATTGCTCACAAAGCAGTATTGAAACGTCAAATCGGAGGCAATGGTGGTGAGAGCTCCTCTGAAGGAAGCTTTTTTTGTCTTTTTTTTTTTTTTTTGTTTTTTTTTAGTAATACAAACGAAAAGGGTGATGAAGAAAAAAATGACGGCTGATGGAAAAGGATAACTATAAGATGCGCATTTTATTTGACAGTTGGCGAAGGATGCACTGCGCAGGCCTTACTGCACAGAGATGCAGACGTAGAGCTTGCTGATTGTTTTGTTGTGTGATTTTCACATTCTATTCTCGTAATATATTCGTCGGATTGAAAGCTATTTTGTGGGAGAATCTGTGGCGACCACATGGAATGGGGGAATGTTTGTTTTGATTTGAAGAGGTAAAGTGCGATTTTTTCGTATTCATAGACGGAGATTGTTTACGCTGCGGATTGATGGGTGGATGTGATGAGTAATGGCGGTGAAGATTATTCGCTGGATAGTGGTTATGCGTGTTCTGTATTGGAAAAATATGGACTCTTTGGACGGAACTGGTTCTGGCTATTTGTTTTTGTTTCTTTACATATGTATGTACTTATATGGACTTTTGCTTAAGAGTTACCACACCAAGCTTCGTAAATGAAGTAAGAAGCTCTGCAGGTAACACGTAGTACTAAGTGGTGTGATAGGACAGGCAATCATTACTTACTCACTTTGATGGCGCTACAGTTCGGGGTGAACCAGGGCCTCAACCAACAAGCCGTTCCAGCCGGCCCGATCGTTGGCCAGCCGCTTCCAGTGCCGCACGCCCAGTTGGTTGAGGTCCCTTTCCACCTGTACGCGCCACCTTAGATGCGGTCGTCCTCTGCTGCGTCGCCACTTGATGTCCATTCGCTCTACATGGCACAGCCATCTTTTTTTTTTTTTTTTTGTTTTTAGAGACTCGCGCAGGTTCAAGAGTTTTTTTTTTTTTGTTTTTTTTTTTTTATATTCTCTTATGATGTGTTGACACACACAACCTGAACGGAGTACAGTGGTTGGGGTCGTTGATGTTCGTTCACTACTCTCAGGGGTGGTTGTCCTAGACCTAGATAGGACGAGAGCCGACCAAATTCCGCGTTGCTTATAGTCCGTAGTAATTCGTTCAAGCACTTTTAGTATTGCATACGCAGAGGATGAATTTCGTTTGACCATATACTGTGAGTGTTATGCCTGCAGCAGTACGTCTGGTCACTTTCCATTCTCAACAGCGTTGCATACTTTTTGGCGGTATAGAAACTACTTTTTCTTGGCTATGAAGCGAATTTGAACCATAAACCTTCCGCTCGGCTGTCGATGATGTTAACCACTGCACCACGGCCACCAGCAGCGAAAGGGCCGCTAGACAAGGAACGACGCCACAATATATCATGGCTTGAGAGGGAATACCTTTTGCAACCATTAAACCCAAACTCTTAAATCTCGCCAGGGCTGAGACGAACCTGAGATGGGCCAAGGGGCATACAGCTGTTTCCCGCTCGAAATCTTGACACGAAGTCAGTATCATACCTCCGCGGTTGGGAAATATTGAAAATTGAATTCCAAAGTGAGTGCTGTGTAGCCCAAACAGTACGTTTTTTGAAATAAAGTTTTGGCCGAAATGAAGCAACCACCGCGACTGCTGTACGCAAGTTTGTGCAAAAAGTTTATGAGACTGGCATGCTAGTGAACAACACTCATGGTCCCCTGTATGGTGCGCACAGATGAGAATGTGGCTGCTGTGGTCGAGAGCGTGAGACTCAATTCACAAACATCAACTCGGCATTGATCTCAACTTTTCACGCACTAGCCTGAGAAGAATTCTGCAGAAAGATCTCGATTTATTCGCTTACAAGGTCCATGTGACTAAAGGCGCGCAACCATCCGCTTCGTTGTCGTTTCGCAGTTTGGGCCTTAGAGCAACTTGAATTGGACAACCGTTTTGGGCGAAAAATCATTTGTTTTGACGAGGCGCATTTTCATCTCGGCGACTACGTTAACAAGCAAAATTGCCGCTCGGAAAACTCGCACGTTGGATAGTGGTTAGGCCAGAGCGACAGAGAGTGTCAGTTTGGTACGGATTGTGGAGTGGTTGCATCATTTGATCATTTTTCTTCGAACAACTGGAAACAATGTCTCGGTCAACGGTGGGCGTTAGAGAGCCATGTTAACCGACTTTTTTTTACTGAAATTGAAGACATGGATTTGGATGACCTCTGGTTCATGCAGGATGACGCGGTTTGACCCCTTTGGACTCTTTTTTTTTTTTTTTTTGTGGGGAACCGTGAAGGAAACGGAAACGATTCAAGTACTTAAGGCCAATATCATCCAAGCAGTCCGTGAGCTACAGTCCGAAACCATCAACAAAGCCCTGGAAAATTGGGGTGATGGAATGCGCAACTGCGGAGCCCAAAGAGGCAGCCACTTGAACGGCGTTCATATGCATATGCGTCTGCAGTGACAGCTTAGCTGCACTCTTAGCTATTTCCAACCGTTCAACTGGCTCCAAATTAGTGCACGAATCTAAGACCTTATTGAACAGAGTCGGTAGACTAAATTCACTAAGGCTTGTATGGGAGAGCGCCGTGGCGCAGTAGGTAGTATGTTGGCCTCTGACGCCGGTGGCACGGGATCGAATACCGACAACAGCCTTATCATCGAACGTGTTTTTCACGGTGCTTCTCCTCAGCGGGGTACTGACAAAACCCCCTGTAGTATAACTGTCAAGAAAAGCTTCTCGAATCTGGCCGTTCGGAACCGGCATTTAAACTGTAGTACCCTTTCAGTATGGGAAAATAAAATTACACTCAACATGGGTGATTCAGAGAAGCTCGGCTTTTGTCCTTCATGGACTGTAACGCCAACATGCATACATACATTGTATGTTTGTCAGGTCACTTTGGGATCCCAAGAAATGAAATCTTTGATGAACTCGCCAGAATGGGTTCAGAGGAGATTTTCTCAGGACCTGAACCCGCTCTAGGTCTACCTGAATCCACGTTAAACTCCCACTTTAACAATTGGGTGTTTAATACACAACCGTAGATCAGGGCGCGTAAGCCCTGATAACTGCAAGAAATCCCCTCCATTCAATTGTGAGAGTCATTACGGACCATTAGCATCAGTGAGACGTCTACCTGTGCTGCATGTTGCGAGGAGGATGACAATGCAGAACATTTTCTCTATGACTGTCCGCCTTTGCTCGCACACAGTGGCGTACCCCTTAGGACGACGGACGACGTGGTGTGGGCCGAATCTCTTAGCTCTACTTCACTGAAGCTCCTCCTCACTTTTCTCCGGAAAACGGGGAAAATACAATAATGTAAGGTGTCTGCCTGGAGTACAATGGACCAGTATTTGCGCCTGAGTGCTCCGACACTATATAGTTTCGAATTAGTTAAGGAGTTTGTCTACCTCGGGGCAAACGTAAACTCCACAAACGACACCACCTGTTGCTACTTCGGTTTGTCCAAACAACTTGGGTCAAAACTTCTCCTCGAAAAACCAAAGTCATGCTTTACAAAACGCATATACTGCCAGTCTTGTTATACGGAGCCGAAAGCTGGACGGTAAGCAGAACCGTGAAGCTGATTTTGGGTTCTTTCGAAAGAAAAGTTCTATGCCGGATATTTGGTCCTGTCTGTGGGGAAGGTGAATGGAGGAGAAGACAGAACCGAGAACTCTACGAGCTGTACAAAGATGTGGATATAGTCCGGAAGGCAAAGATCCATCGGCTAGATTGGCTCGGCCACATCGAGCGAATGAACACCAACGCTCCAGCTAAGAGGGTCTTCGACTCCGAGCCTCCTGGTTCAAGAAGAAGAGGAAAACCGAACCTCCGGTATAAAGACCACGTAATCGCAAGACAACTTGGTCTTGACAACTGGAAGCAGCGTGCCCGGGCGCTTCACCTTTATTACAATCTTTTATAACACTTAACGCTTTATTGCTTACACACATCTTTTTTGCACGCTTTGTCTCTACAACTGCTAGATAATTGTCCACTAACTCACTAGATGGCTTTTGTTTTACTTTTTCTTGGCTATGAAACGAATTTGATCTATAGACCTTCCGCTCGGCGGCCGATGATGCTAACCACTGCACCACGGCCACCCCGTTGATTACTTCCACACTGGATTACCGACTGATCATTGGTTACTGAGTCACTGAATACACTGAATACATACTGAACCATTACTGAGACTCTCGAATGTCAGACGTTCCCTTTCAGAAGTCTCCATCAATTTTCTTGACCCTCGAACACGCAACGTAGGCCAACGCGGCACTAAATTCACTTATCCCTAAGCCCACAACTGCTTTGTCTAATGTAATTCCTTGCGACCTGTGCATACTAATGCTCTAAGACAGCGATAACGGAAATTGCTTCCTCGTGCCATTGACTGCTCCTTTTTTGAATGACCTTACGACCTGCGTTATAGGAATAGGGCCTGAAGCGAAAGTCGGTCCGTGTATGTTTCAAACTTGACCATGATGCAGACAGGAGCCTCGCTTGGTATGGAGTTCACGACTCTGTTTTCGGTCGGACCGTAAATAATGTCAATGAATGTGCCCATCGAGCCATTGCACAGCCCGCAAGAGGTCCACAGGTTCTGGCGTAACATCACTTTAGCGCCAACGCAGAGTAATAGTTCTGTAGTCTGATGAGTTTAGCAGGTATTGCAAAGGTAGACATAGCGTTGTATAGCTCGTCTCTAATTACGCTGCCGTATTCGGCTTTGAAGTCGACAAATAAGTGGTGAGTGTCGACTTGAAATTCATTGGTTTTCTCCAGGATCTGCCGTAGTGTGAAGATTTGGTCGATGGTGGACTTCCTATCAGCTTATTTACAGGATGCTTCAGGCGTTCACAGAAAACGGCAGAGAAGATTTTGTAGGCGATGTTAAGAGGACTTATTCCTCTATAGTTGGCGCAATCAGAGGTGTCTCCTTTCTTGTGGATCGGGCATAGGATGCTGAGACTCCATTTCTCGGGCATAATTTCCTCTGACCATATCTTACTGATGAGCTGGTGCACGCTCCTAACCAGGTCATCCCCAGCTGCCTTGAAGAGCTCAGCAGAGCTCCGTCTGCACCAGCAGCTTTATTCGACTTGAGCTTCGATATGGCAATCTTAACTTCGTCGAGGTCAGGGTGACGGAATTCTCTGGATCATTCTGCCTGACAGCGGTATATTGACTAACATCGCCGTTATACAGTCTGCAGAAGTGGTTTTTCCATATTCTCAGCATCGACTGCGATTCTACTACTAGTTGTCCGTTCTCATCTCTGCAGGCTTCCGTTCTGGTATTATAACCTTGGCATGTTCGCTTTATCTGTTGATAAATCATTCGAACGTTACGCCTGCAGTAACACCTCTCCAAATCCTCAATCGCGCGCTTCTCGTGCTCTTTCTTCTTTCCCCTGAGAAGCTTATGCTCTTCCCTTTTTTTAACTCATAGAGCTCAGAGGGCGCCGTGGCGCAGTGGTTAGTGTGTTGGACTCTGGCGCACGATGAGCGAGTTCGGATCCCGATAACACCACCGCCATCGAATGTTTATTTCGCGACGTTCCTCCTCTGCGGGGTACTGGCAAAACCCCCCGTAGTAAACTTGCCGTGAAAAAGCTTCTCGACTCACGCCGTTTGGAATCGGCATTAAACTGTAGGTCCCTTTCATCTGTGTAAAAAATAAATCGCACACAACATGGGTGATTGGGAGAAGCTTGGCTCTGGTCTTTTATGGGCTGTAACGCCACCAAAGAATAAGAAAGAGCTGCTCTTGTTCTTTTATGCAGCGAGACCTTATATGCATCCTGCTTCACTGTATGAATCCTCCTGTACTTGTCATCGAACCAGGTGTTTCTTCGTGGTGGAGCCTTGAAACCCAAAACTTCGGATGCAGAGCTTTTCAGGGCTTGTTTGCAAAGGCTCCACTGCTGTTCTAATGATAGCGTGGCAGATTGGTGTGTATTGGAGAGCTTAAGGGAGACGCGATCGGTAAAAGCACGAGCGGTTTCTGGCGATAGTAGCTTTCCGACGTCATAACTTTGTATTCTTAATCCACTCTGCTGCGTTCGTGATATCCGCAAGCGCATCTTGGCTACTACAAAATAGTGGTCCGAGTCGATGTAAGCCCCTCGGAAAGTTCGAACATCAAGAATAGTGGAGGAGTGTCGGACGTCGATCGCGATGTTATCAATCTTGTTGGTAGTCGATTGATCAAAAGACCGCCAGGTGCTTTTGTGTATATCGAGGTGCGGAAAGCGCGTACTGGCTAGAAGGAGATTTCGCCCCGTAGCAAGATCAATCAGCCTGTGTCCGTTATCGGAGGTGGTGTCGTGTAGGCTTTGTTTGCCGATGACTCGTTCAAAGATGCTTTCCTTACCCAGCTTAGCATTGAAGTCTCCTAGTACAATTTTGATGTCATAGCTGGGACATTGCGCATACGTTCTGTCTAGGACATCGTAGAACTCATCTTTGGCGGAGTCATCCTTGTCTTCCGTGGAGGCGTGTACGCAGATCAAGCTGATGTTTAGCCTTGATGAGGCGTTCGGTCACATGCCGAAAGCTTAGGGCTTTTTGCATTAGTCCACCTCGAACAGCAAATCCGCATCCGAACAATCGTTGTCCTCTCTCCCTATAGCAGTCGCCGTAGTAAATATCGCAGTTTTTCATCCGCTTAGTACCCGATCCATTCCATCGCATTTCCTGGATGGCGGTTATGTCCGCTTTATAGCGGTCTAGGGCGTTCGCAAGTTGTTCGACTGCACGTGGTCTGTTTAGGGACCTAACATTCCACGTACAGAGCCGAAGATCATTGTCTTTTTTTCGTTTTTTGCAAGGGTCGTCAACATAAATCCGGTCCGCTTTATCCGAGGCTTGTGGTTGTTCGGAGTTTGTGGTTTTTTTACGGCTACGGCTTACCAGGCCGTAGCCCAACCGACTAATCCTGTTTTTTGGCACAGGAGGCTCGCCATTCGCCCTTCCCCGTCTGCAATTTCCATAGGAAATCTCCAGATGGCACAACGAGGAGGTGGGGATAGGACTTACTAACAGTGCCGCAAGATGTTCGACTGCGGTGGCTCTTCTCGCTTTTTAGCAGGCCAGCATCCGTCGGATAGATACCAGCCCTACGAGGCCTTTGTTAGTCCTTTGCCCCCACACATTTTCGTCTAGCCAACAATATTACCTGACATTCACTTGTTATAAATTCTGTCTTGATACAAGTCTTGGCAGCACTTTGCGCGCAAGTCCTGTCCATCATCATTTTCTTCATCTTCCTGTAGCCGGAGTTGTCAGTTAAATAATGTGAAACCTACTTTAGGAAATTAGTTGTTTTGGAAATACCTATATCCCAACATTGGTGCAGTCCAAGGACACAAATAACTTAGTCATGCCGGACGAAAATTGGGATAAGAAAACTCGTTGTATTTAAGGACATTCCTTATATAAAATATTAATTTTTAGATGAACAAATAAAATGTCTTCGCAAATTAATTGATTGTTTCCATTCTTGCGGCACGATTTTGAGATTGATTTTTCAAACTTGTCAGATAGCCAATGGAATGGATGTTCGAAATACGTTAATTGAGTTAAAAGGGAATTGAATCCTTTTTCGTTTACGTTTGAAATATAAACATAGTTGTGCCTCGCTTGTCTTCAATTCCAGGTGGCCAACACCGACTGGGATTACTAAACTATTTATTGAGGTAGCTCATCATTTTCTAAGACAAGACCTGTCATCAACTCTCTGTCTTTTGCAAAAAAAAAAAGGGGCAGCAAGCAAATAGAGCAAAGAAGTTGATCGCGTTTAACATGGCAAACGCCAGCTTCGATCTCTGTCCCTGCTCAATCCAAGTTGACACACAGCCTCCGCGTGGCCCCCTGGATAGCTATACTGGTACCCGCCAGGTAGTGAACCAATGTGTGCAGCGACCCAACCCCTCGTTCCTGGGAAAAGAGGAACCTGACCCTCCAGGTTGGGGGTTGTGCTTAGGGGTAACATCCCTATCACATAAAACCTAGCAAACCCTCAACTGCTATAAAGCAGATATAACCGCGCTCCAAGAAGTGCAATGGGATGGACCAGGCAAAAAACGGATGAAAAACTGCGACGTCTACTACGGGAACTGCTACAAGGAGAACAAACAGCGCCTATTCGGGTGCGGATTCGTTATTCGAGGAAGACTCCGACAAAAAGTCTTAAGCTTCCGCGACATAAGCGAACGGCTCATAACAATCCGCATCAAAGCTAAATTTGGAAATATTAGCTTAATATGCGCTCACGTCCCAACAGAAGAAAAGGACGATCGACTCAAAGAAGAATTCTACTACCTCCTAGATAGAACCTATGCCCAATGTCCCAGCTACGACACAAAAATAGTTTTAGGAAATTTTAATGCAAAACTGGGCAAAGAGGACATATTTGAGTCGATCATAGGAAAGTATAGCCTCCATAACACCACATTCGACAACGGACTAAGGCTAATTGATTTCCTAGCGGGGCGTAACCTCCTTGTAGCAAGCACGCGATTCCCCCATCTCAACATCCACAAGGGTACCTGGCGGTCTTTTGATCAATCGACCACCAACCAGATTGATCACATTGCGATCGACGCCAGACACTCCTCCTGTATTCTCGATGTACGAACCTTTCGATGGGCCAACATCGACTCGGACCACTACCTTGTTGTAGCCAAGGTACAAATGAGGATATCAAGAATGCTTAGGAGTCGAGTAGGACTGCGTAAGTTTGACGTCGGCAAGCTACACTCGCAAGAGACTGCCAGGATCTTTGCCGATCTTGTCTCCCCCAAGCTCTCTCAAAATCCGCCCATAGCAGCACAAACAATAGAGCAGGAATGGGCGCATTGCCAGGACGCCGTCAGAGACGCTGCCTCAGAGGTGCTGGGTTTGAAACCGCCACCACCTAGAAACCCCTGGTTCGATGAACAATGCGAACAAGCCCATGCAGCAAAACAAGAGGCATATAAAGCCATGCTACAACGACGGACGAGAGCTGCTCGCGAAATCTATGAGCAGAAGAGAAGAGAGGAACACACGTTTTTTAGAAGAAAGAAGAGAGAGCACGGAAAGCGTGAGATCGAGGAGATGGAGAGATGCTTCCTCAGGAATGACGCCCGTAAGATTTACAATAAGGTAAAACGAACATGCCATGGCTACAAATCCAAAGCGGCGGCCTGCAGGGATGAAAATGGAGAACTGGTAGTAGAGTCGCAGTCGATGCTGAGGATTTGGAAAGACCACTTCTGCAGACTGTATAACGGCGATGATAGACAAGATACCGCTGTCAGGCAGAACATAAAACAGAATTCAGTCCACCCGACCTAGACGAAGTCAAAATAGCGATATTAAGACTTAAGTCTAATAAAGCCGCAGGCGCAGACGGCCTGTCTGCTGAGTTTCTTAAGGCGGCTGGAGATGATCTGGTAAGGTGCATCCACTATCTCATTTGCAAGGTATGGTCGGAGGAAAGCATGCCCAACGAATGGAATCTCAGCATCGTTTGCTCGGTCCATAAGAATGGAGACCCCTATAACTGCGGCAACTATAGGCGAATAAGTCTCCTTAACATCCCATATAAGATCTTCTCTGCCGTATTGTGTGAACGCCTGAAACCGTTTGTGGATAACCTGATCGTCTCTTATCAGTGTGGTTTCAGGCCAGGTAAATCCACAATAGACCAAATATTTACGCTACGGCAGATCTTGGAGAAGACCCGGGAATACCAAATCGACACTCGCCATCTCTTCGTCGATTTCAAGGCTGCATATGACAGCGTGTATAGAGATGAGCTATACAAAGCCATGTCTAGTTTTAACATCCCTGCCAAACTCGTCCGACTCTGCAGGATGACAATGGAGAATTCTCGCTTCTCCATTAAGGTCGGTAATGAGCAAACCGAGACCTTTGATGTTAAAAAAGGATTTAGGCAAGGTGACGCGCTGTCATGCAACTTTTTCAACATCGTGCTTGAAAAGATCGTGCAAGGGTCACTGGCCAACACAAGAGGTACGATTTATTGCAAGTCTACGCAATTGCTTGCGTACGCCGACGATATTGACGTAATTGGACGAAAACAGCAAGACGTCAATGAGGCTTTCGTGAGCATTGAGGTAGAAGCGGCTAAGATGGGTCTTAAGGTTAATGAGGGTAAAACCAAATATCTGCTTTCATCTAAAAGAGACGGACAACACCGACGTATTGGCCAGAACGTCACCATGGCCAAGGAATTCGTCTACCTTGGCTCACTGATGACCAGCGACAACAACACCAGCGCTGAGATAAAACGCAGAATCACTCTTGCCAACCGCTGTGTCTCTGGGCTCAAGAGGCAATTGAGAAGTAGAGCCGTCTTTCGGAAAACCAAGGTGACACTATATAAGACCTTCATCATCCCCGTCCTCCTTTACGGCGCAGAGGCTTGGACCTTAACAAAAGCGGATGAAGATGCCCTTGGTCGTTTCGAGAGGAAAATTCTGCGTACTATCTACGGTCCCGTTTGTTCAAACGGTGTATGGAGGAGAAGATATAACGAAGAACTGTACGGGTTGTACAGCGACATCGGCCTGGTACGACGTATACGAATACAGCGTCTAAGGGGGCTAGGCCATGTAGAGCGCATGGAAAATACAGCTCCGACCCGAAGATACTTCGAATCCACTCTGGAAGGAAGGCGCGGCAGAGGACGGCCGCATCATCGGTGGCGCACGCAGGTGGAAAGGGACCTTAACCAACTGGGCGTGCGGCGCTGGAAACAGCTGGCCAAAGACCGTGCCAGCTGGAGACGCTTATTGGTTGAGGCCCAGGTTCACCACGGACTGTGGCATTAGGTCCTCCCTAACTGTGAATAACTTCAAAAAGCCTATTCTCTACAGATCGATATAAATTTTTTAAATAGGTTACAGAAATCCCCTCGAAAGTGTCTTCAATGGCCTTAATAAGACCTTCCCTACTTTCAGATTGTCTTCCTTCCGCATAAACTCTCCGCGATAGGCATCCCCAAACATTTTCAATCATGTTTAGATCGGGAGAAGGAGGCGGCCAATATAAAACTTTCACATTTTCTCTTCTAAACCATTGTGTGAATGGCTGCATTGTCCTGCTAGAAAATCCAACGTTGACCATCAAACATTTCATGAAAATTGATTATTTGCGTTTCCAGAAGCTCGATGTGATCCTCTGAGTTTTGCCGATCATCTAAGACAACCAGATCTATTGGGCCATGAAATGAAATTGCAGCCCACACCATGACAGAGCCAACAGCAGTGTGACGACGTGACAGGAACATCTCCGATTTTCTCAAATCGTGGAAGTAATACTGAAAGCCATCAGGGCCATCCAAATTAAAAATTACAGTTTCCCATTCTTTCTTCCAGCTTATGTGAGCCCGGCAGAATTCCAATCTCTGATCTCTATGACACTGAAGTAAACGCGGTTTTTTTCTTCAGTTTTTGCCGTCGGAGATGTGGACACTACTGAATCACCCTTTGAACTGTCCGGACACTGACTGAAGTTCCAACTTTCTCCTTTATTTTGCGAGCGGTCGCAGCGGAATTTGAAGCTTCACGTAAAATGGACCTGCGATCTCGTTCTGTTGTCGCTCTTGCTGTGCGCCCTTTTCGGTTTTTACCATCATTTTCTGGATCTCTTAGAAAATTATTGACTGTCCATGGACCTCGACCAATTTTTCTAGCAATCTCCCGGTTGGAATAATTTTCTTGCTTGAGCGCAAGAGTTTAGCCAATTTCTAAATTTGTTAGCGTTTTACCTCGTATAAATGGTATCGACCTGATTCCGAAGAAATCCGCTAGGTATCTTGGAATAATTCTAGATTCCAAACTTAGCTGGAAGGACAACATAAATGAAAGAACCAAAAAAGCTTACGTGGCACTATACTCGTGCGGGGTAGCTTTCGGAAGGACATGGGGCTTTAAACCAAAGGTGGTATACTGGCTATACACTGCGACCTACTTTAGTCTATGGATCAATTGTCTGGTGGAAAGCACTTGAGAAGAAATGCAACCTTCAAAGTCTTACAAAGGATTCAGAGGGCTGGCTGTCTGGCGGTGACCGAATCTATGAAATCCACACCAACGGCGGCCCTTGAAGCAATGCTGAACTTTCCACCACTAGACATGTATTGTGAAAGTATTGCAGCCAGGGCTGCGCTAAGGATGCAAGAATCTAGTCTTTGGAAAAGATGTCCTTATGGCCACGCATCAATCCTGGATCGATGGGCTATCCTGAGGTCCGCAACCGAAACGGACTATACCACCCCACTTTCTTGCTGTGAGAGGACATTCTCTATTAGGATTCCCTCCAGGGAGGAATGGACCAGTGGTATAGTAAACACGGAAGAGGAACTGGCAATTTATACCGACGGATCCAAAACGGATACCGGTACAGGAGCCGGAGTCTACTTCGAATCTCAGGAAGCGTGTCACTCCTACAGACTTGATGATGGCTGTAGTGTCTTCCAGGCTGAGATCTTCGCAAACAAAAAAGGCGCGGATCTGATTCTTAGGGAGAATTTCTCAGGTAAGAGAATCAAAATCTATGTTGACAGTCAGGCAACCATTAAGGCTCTGCAAGCAAGATGGATAAGATCCAAGCTCGTAAAGCTCTGTAAAGAGAAACTAGAAGAAATATCGGATGTAAACGAGGTAACCATCTGCTGGGTACCAGGGCATCTGAATATTTCCGGAAATGAGAAGGCGGACGAACTAGCCAGACTGGGATCAGGCGCAGATACTTCGCAGATCACAACTGAGGCCAGAACGCCACTCAGCACACTATTTAGAGAAATAGGGGTGGAACTACTAGGAAAGGCCAACAAGCCATGGTGTCAATTAGATACATGCGCTACGGCAAGGCTAACATGGCCTGTCTATGACAAAAAAAGGACGGAAAGTCTGCTAAATCTTGGTAGAGGGAATATACGACTGGTAGTCGGTGCCCTCACTGGGCACTGCATGATATCATATCATGCAGCTAGACTAGGCCAGCCCTACAACGATTTTTGCAGAAGCTGTAGGGACGAAGAAGAAATAGAATCCATTCGTCACCTACTGTGTGAATGCCTTCCACTTGGCCGAAAAAGATTTACGTACCTCGGGAGCTATTTCTTTTCGGGTTTAGAGGAGGCAAGAGACATTAAGCTGAACAAACTGCTAAGGTTCTTAATTGAATGTGGATGGTTCAGCTCAGCGGGCAACTAACAGGTTCCCCTCGGGTTAGCTTTTAAAAATGGGCACAATGGACTCTTAGTAGTCTAAGTGAGCCGTGACCTCATGTCAATAGGGCACCCAATTAACCTAACCTAACCTAAGAGCACCAAAATTTAACGTCGGAAAGCTGCAATAGCAGAAGACCGCGAGGACCTTCGCCGAACAAGTCTCCCTCGAGTTCTCTCAAGTCCCGACGCAATCTTCAGAAACCATAGAACAGCAATGGAGTCGTTGTCAGATTGCCATTAGAGAGGCCGCACATTTTTTTTTTTTTTTTTTTTTTTTTTAGAGACTCGCGCAGGTTCAAGAGTTTTTATATTCTCTTATGATGTGTTGACACACACAACCTGAACGGAGTACAGTGGTTGGGGTCGTTGATGTTCGTTCACTACTCTCAGGGGTGGTTGTCCTAGACCTAGATAGGACGAGAGCTGACCAAATTCCGCGTTGGTTATAGTCCGTAGAAATTCGTTCAAGCACTCTTAGTATTGCATACGCAGAGGATGAATTTCGTTTGACCATATACTGTGAGTGTTATGCCTGCAGCAGTACGTCTGGTCACTTTCCATTCTCAACAGCGTTGCATACTTTTTGGCTGTATAGAAACTACTTTTTCTTGGCTATGAAGCGAATTTGAACCATAAACCTTCCGCTCGGCGGTCGATGATGTTAACCACTGCACCACGGCCACCCCATGTATTCGGTTTCGAGCCATCACCTTCGAGAAACCCCTAGTTTGATGATGAGTGCAGACAGGCCCATGTAGGGAAACAGAATGCATACATGGCCACATTGCATCAACGGACGAGAGCTGCCCCGAGTTCTATGAACAGAAAAGGAGGGAGGAGCATGCGCTTCTGAGAAGGAAAAAGAAGGAGCACGAGAAGCGCGAGATCGAGGAGATGGAGAGATGTTACGGCAGGAACGACGTTCGAAAATTTTACCAGAAAGTAAAACGAACATGCCAAGGCTATAAAGCCTGCAGGGATGAGCGCGGTAAACTAGTAGTGGAGTCATACTCGATTTTTTTTTTTTTTTTTTTTTTTTGTTGAAGGCTTCTGCTATCCGCTGGAGCACTCAGACGCAATCACTGGTCCATTGTACTCCAGAAGTCATACTCGATGCTAAGATTGTGGAAGGACCACTTCTGCAGACTGTATAACGGCGATGATAGTCAAAATGCCACCGTCAGGCAGAGCGAACCATTCACAATGGACGAAGACGAAGGAGAATCCCGTCCACCCGACCTAGACGATGTTAAGATAGCGATATCGAAACTTAAGTCTTATAAAGCTGGAGCAGACGGACTCCCCGCGGAACTGTTTAAAGCAGCTGGCGATGAGCTGGTCAGAAACATGCACCAACTCATCTGCAAGATATGGTAGGAAGAACGCATGCCCGATGAATGGAATCTCAGTATCGTTTTGCCCGGTCCATAAGCAAGGAGACAACTATGACTGCTCCAGTTACAGAGCGATAAGCCTCCTCAACATCGCATACAAGATCCTCTCTGCCGTACTGTGTAAGCGCCTGAAACCTTTCGTGGACAATCTGATGGGTTCCCACCAGTTTGGTTTCCATGAATTCCAGGTCGACAAGCACCTTCTTTTCGTCGACTTTAAAGCCGCGTATGACAGTGTTTATAGAGACGAGCTATACAGAGCCATGTCATGTTTTAACATTCCTGCCAAACTCGTCAGACTGTGCAGGATGACTATGGAGTACTGTCGCTGCTCCATTAAGGTCGGAGGTGAACTAACCGACCCCTTTGATGTTAAAAAAGGTTTTAGACAGAGTGACGCACTGTCATGTGATTTCTTTAACATTATTCTTGAAAAGATCGTGCTGGACTCTGCGGCCAATACAAGAGGTACGATCTACTTCAAGTCCACACAATTGCTTGCCTACGCAGATGACATTGACGTTATTGGACGGGCAAAGCGAGACGTCAATGAGGCGTTCGCAAGCAGTGAAGCAGAAGCGGCTATAGTGAGTCTAAGGGTCAGGGCCGGATTAAGGGCAGGGCCGACGGGGCCGCGGCCCGGGGCCCCCACAAAAAATGCGAACAAATAGGTTTTTCATTTTTTTAAGAATTTAAGTTGGCTAAATGATACTCAGAGAGAAAAAGACATAATGTTTCCACTTGATTTCCAATCGTACCCTATTAACACACGATATTCTAGGAATGTACCAGGAATATTTCCAAAAATATTCTTGGTACATTCCTAGAATATTGTGTGTCAATGGGTAAATTCTATCATCCTATTATCAGTGTAAGATTGCACTGACTTGAAAAAAGCTGGTATTTTAGATTCGCTCACCTGTATGGCGAACGTTTAACGTGATAATATTTCCATGGGGAATTATGTATCATACTAATCATACATATTATATATAACAGGAGTGCTCGAAATCTGGGGGCACGGCAGTGCCCCTGCCAAGTCGAGCAAAAAAGCGGCACGGCCGTACCATCCTTTTCTCGTAACATAATAGGCCATTTTCGACCCCCTATAACTTCGTTGTGGATAGAACTAGAAGTCTGAATTTTCAGTAACCAAGCAAGCATTGCATAGACACGGTATATTTCAAATTTCATTCAATTTGAACCAGTAGTTTAAGAATTATAACTAGTCAAAGTTTCTTAATTTTGTCACTCACTGACTGACTCACTGACTGACTGACCGATCATCAAAAGTCTAAGGCACTTCTAGCAGACGTAGAAGCTTCAAATTTGGAACACAACTAGTGTTAAGTGTATAAACCAAGGAAAAACTAAAATATTTTGCAATTTCGGTTCAGTTTTTTAGATACACCAATTTTAAGTTTTCTAGATACACCAACTGCATAAATAATCCCACAAACGTATATAAGTACATACATCAGTGAATGAATCTGTTTGCCTGGATACATGTACATAAACAATGGAATAATAAGGGTAGGTAGGCTTACTGTATTCGGTATCGGCGAGTATATACATACATATGTATGTATTTACGCATCAGAAAGATTTGGTTTTACTTCAAGCATATAACCCATCTATACGTGGTGTGATTTGTTCACTAATACACTTGCACGTGCATTGCATGAATTTGAACAGTGTATATCTGGCATAGGCATTGGTATCAGCGAAATTGTGCCTAGGCTGAAGAAATACATATGTATGTACATACATAACTGTATGAGGGATACATAGGACGGGTGAGAAATGGGAGATTAGACAAATTTAAAGCAGAAGGTTAACTTTATCACCCAAAATAAATAAATATAAATATAATAAAAGGTAAAAAAAGTAATAAAAAGTTTCTTTGGTTTCTTTATGTGTATGTAGTTTCTACCTTCTAGTAAAAAGAAAGTAACTCAGTTTTAAAGAAAATATAAAAATAACGATCCTCGATATATTATACATACATATGTAAGTAAAGAAAGAAGTGAGAGCAACGTGGCGCAGTGGGTAGTGTGTTGGCCTCTGACACCGATATGACACGGGATGGAATCCCGACAAAGCCATGTCATCGAACGTGTTTTCACGGTGTTTCTCCTCAGCGGGGTTCTAACAAAATCCTCTGTAGTAAAATTGTCATGAAAAGCTTCTCGAAATTCGCCGTTCGGAACCGGCAATAAACTGTAGGTCCCTTTCACCTATGGGAAAATGAAATCACACACAACATGGGTGATTGAGAGAAGCTCGGCTTAGGTCCTTCATGGACTGTAACGCCAGCATACATACAAACATACATACATCTACAAAAAGGAATGAGATGCCATGAAAAACATAACTTGTAAAAAAACCAAGTCTCGCAACACAGATCTTCTACCGTAAAAAGTTGTAAGATCAATGTATTACCAAGTCAGTTAATTTATTCAGTCCCTACTTAAGGGACCTTTTGCCTTGATTGATTACGTAATTAGCTAACCTAACAACATCTTATAGTGACCATACCAATATCAAAATCTTTTATGTTTTAAGTAAATGGATTGACTTGGAAATCGCACTAAATAATCTAATTTAATATAATATGTATTACTTGTGAGATATATTGTGTTTTCATGCGATGGCCAGGTCAATCTATTTACTTAAAATATAAAAGATTTTGATATTGGTATGGTCACTATAAGATGTTGTTAGGTTAGCTAATTACGTAATCAATCAAGGCAAAAGGTCCCTTAAGTAGGGACTGAACAAATTAACTGACTTGGTAATACATTGATCTTACAACTTTTTACGGTAGAAGATCTGAGTTGCGAGACTTGGTTTTTTTACAAGTTATGTTTTTCATGGCTTGAATTGACAAGTTACATCGACATGTCAAGTGACAGGCACAAAAATATCCGAACGTACAAAAGTGGAGCGCAGAAGAGAAAAGCCATCCTTGGAAAAAATAAAAATAACGAAGAAATATTGGCGAGAGCACCTAAGTTGAGCAGGTTTTTTACAGTAACGACTCCATCCAAGACAGAAGATGAAAATCAACAGTACATTTCGGACACCAATGACAAACCGTTACCACATTCAGAAAAAACATCCACAGAAGTAGCACGACAAGATACTGATAATGAAGACATTACAGCTGAAACATCAGAATCCGAAAAGAATACAGAAGACGTCAATTTCAGGAATGACATAGGTCTCTGGACAAATCCACCTACTGAGGCGATGATTAATTTTTGGATCAAACAGGGATCAACTGAGCTGCAGCATCATAATGAAAAAGACTTGACCGAATTTTCTGTACCTCAATCGCGAGATGATGGATACAAGGACCGGAAATGCAGTGCGAGTATTTTTTATCGAACGCTACCGAACAAAGAACGACTCGATCGTTTTTGGCTTTGCTTCTCGCCTTCTACTGGCAAATTGTACTGCTACGTGTGCAAACTATTAGCAGAAGATCGGGGAAATTCGTTCATTACAGAAGGCTTTTGTGATTGGAAACACTCATCAGATCGTGTAACTGAACATGAAAAGTCAAAGCTCCATGTTGATTCAATTGTAGCGTGTGCGACACGCGCCAATCACATAGCGTGTGTTGACAAAGGGCTGCAACAGCAGGTTTCTATTTTTACACTTTAAAAATATGTTTTTTTTTTTTCGTGTTTTATGAAACAAGTTATACATATATTTTACAGATCACAGAAAAAAACTGCGTACTGGGGCGAAGTTTTTCGGAGAGTTGTCAGTACCATCAAATTCATCGCAGAACGAGGCTTAGCATTTCGTGGTTCCGATGAAATTTAAGGCTCGCCAAACAATTGAAATTTTCTCGGAACGCTTGAACTACTCGCTCAATACGATCCGAATTTAAGTAGTACTAGCTTTTCATGTCGTATTAATTTCAATACGAGATGACATTGAACAGAAAGATATCGTAAGAAACCAAGCTCGAGGTTTTGTAAAAAAACTAAGTCGATTTGAAACAACTATATACATCGTATTTCGGAATGAGATTCTTGAAAGATCCGATTCTAGTAACAAATCTTTACAAAATTCTACCATGACCCTGAGAGTCGCTGTTGATTGCTTAGAATCTTTGAAATCTCTTGTGGAATCGAAAAGAGATGCTTTTGGAACTTACGAGGAAGCAGCAAAAACTTTTTCAAGGACTTGTGACTTTGAATCTGTTCGGGCCAGATTAAGTAACGTTCGGTTGCAATACCTTGACTCTCAGGAGTCTCAGGTCTCAGCGGTACAACATTCAGCAAGAGACAAATATCGTATCAAAGCTTTTCTTCCAGTGATAGATAAATTGATGACCGCATTAAATGAAAAAAATTCATCTTATAAGTTTGTCGTGGCGAAATTCAATTTCATGGCTAGTTTACTCGATATGGAATCCAGTGAAATCGCAAAAAATGCTTCTATTCTTACAGATACGTACTCTGAAGATTTGGAAGCAACTTTGGCAAACGAGCTTATACAGCTCAAAAAATTCGCTCATCTCCAAGAGAAAAAAGAAAATGAACCAGTTGAAATTTTTCTATATGGCATTATTAAAAAAAAATAGATTACATTCAACGTTTTTTAATGCAGAAATCGTGTTGCGTTTGTACCTATCGATGATGGTGACTAATTGTACGAGTGAAAGATCGTTTTCGGAAATGAAATTGATCAAAAGCCGACTTCGTTCGAGCATGGAAGAAGATCGACTGGTTCATTTGATACTTCTCAGTTCAGAAAGAGACATACTTCGTGAAATAACTTTTGATGATATTGTTAAGAATTTTGCGAATAAAAAATGCCGTAAAAAGTCTTTTTAATATAAAAATTTGATAGTAAGTTTGTTTTTACTGTATACAGATGCAATTTGAAACAATTTACTTATGTTTTACTCTACTCTTCTACGCTGTATTATGTATTATGTATCTTCCCGCTGCTTCTTCGGGCTCAAGAGGCAATTGAGTAGTAGAGCCCTCTCTCGAAAAACTAAGGTATCCCTCTACAAAACCTTAATCATCCCGGTCCTCCTCTACGGCGCTGAGGCTTGGACGTTATCAAAAGATGAAGAGGCTCTTCGAGAGGAAATTCTGCGTGCAATCTTTGATCCCGTTTGTGTAAACGGAGGTTGGAGGAGGACGTCCGTTAGACGTCTTCGGATCCAACGTCTAAGATGGCTAGGCCATGTAGAGCGAATGGACATCAACGCTCCGGCCCGAAGAGTCTTCGACTCCAACCCCGAGGGACGACGCAGCAGAGGACGACCGCATTTAAGGTGGCGCGCACAGGTGGAAAGGGACCTGAACCAACTGGGCGTGCGGCACTGGAAGCGGCTGGCCAAAGATCGTGCCGGCTGGAGAGGCTTGTTGGTTGAGGCCCTGGTTCGCCCCGAACTGTAGCGCCATCAAAGTAAGTAAGTAAGATCTATAATCAGTCCAACTAGTCTTCCGTCCGGCTCCGTCAAACAGATATCTCACCTGCTTCCTTAGAGATTCAAGCGGTTCATCCCACCAAAGTACACACTGCTTGAGTTTGTCAAGCATCGAATGCTTGCTCGCTGCATTGATTGGTCAATTGACAGTAGGATTGTGGGAAATGGGACCATTCGGCAGACTCGGTTGTGGACCGTGAGCACTGATGGGAATGTTGCATTGCGGTTGACGGCACGCTTCACAGCTATGATTCAAGCTGTGAGTGGATGTTGGAGGACTTCCAGCACGATTGCTGTTATTTTTGCTTGGATTATTGTGGAGTCCCAAGTAGTCAGCAACTTTCCTCGCAGGCCCACGATCTTTTCCACTAAGATATGAAGTACCACAGTTGGCCAGCCAACCCTTTAAGTAAACACATCAACACAAAAAAGTTTTTTTGATTTGTACTGACGTACAATTGTTCGCTTGTATATAGTTCTTTCCGAAATGCATCACAGACACTCCGGCTGTCCTGCCATCTTTTGTTATACAAAGTACTGCTTTTCCCAGAAGCTCACATATACGGCTACTGGTAAGTGTCACTACACATACAAGAAATAAAAAAAAAATGTATATTACATGGAAAGGGAAGTATGAAAATCCTTTGGAGACCATGATTCTTCCTGTACACTGTCCTCTTAAAATAATTCTATAATACAACAACTTAAACGGCAACTATATCCTACGACAACAGTTTCTTTTTATCCTCCGTCGTTGGTTTCTTTTGCAGGGGCTTCTTGCCAAAGATCATGTCGGCAAATAGGCCAGCAAACACGAGCACAGCTCCGAGCCATTGACGTGGAATCAGGACGTTTCCGAAGAGAAGCACAGAGCAAAGGACTGTGAAGAACTTTCGTGTGGTAGTCACGACTGAACAAGCTAGTGGTCCGAAGCCAGCAACCATTAGGAAGATGAAGAGCTGTCCTACGGCGCCGGCTACAGCTAAACTGGCGAGATGAGCCCATAGCTCTGGATGATGTGAGGCGAACTGAATAAATTCCTGGCCTTCTCCTGGAAACAAAATAGGAATCATTCCGAGTGCAAAAGGCGTTACATTGAGACAAACCTGTGACAATTAAAGCGGGTCCGAGGATCAGTGTGCTCCAGAAATTCATCGCCAACATCATTTGCAATGCGGAGGGAGCGCTAGATGACCGCATACGTTCCTGAACTGCACCCGTAAGCCCATCCATCGAAAGACTAAGGAATAGTAGCAACTCGCCTAAGCCGACCTTCTCCTGAGCCAGACTCGGATTGATTTTGCCCTCCTTGTACATGAAAAGAATAACACCAAGCACAATTGTAAACACGCAAGCATATCGTGTCCACGAGTACGATTTCCGTCCAATTAGTACACCAAGAATCATCACAGGAATCGGTTTAGCTGACTTGCCAACGACCTGTGTGGGATACGGTACCCATCGAAGTGCCATGTTCGAACTAACCATTGCCAGGAGATACGTTAGAGCACTCACGGCATAGTAACCGGTGTGCGTCGAGTCTTCCTTCTGTGGTTTCGCAAGGAGCATTCCTATAGAACAGACTTTTTACTATACAGATTCCTCCCAAACATATGTGACTTACCTTTTGCAAAAATGTAATTGCAAAAGCACTGTATCCATACCAATGTCAGGGCGAACGTGAACCTCTCACCAACAGTTCCGTCTGCATTTTTGATGTCACCATATCGTCCACGTGTGATTTTCTCTTGCAGAATGCCAAAGTAAAAATAGCAGAAGAATATCCCCAAGGCATAAACCAGAAACTTGTACTTGTCGCTAATCATTGCGTTTAAAATGCACTTGTTCGCAACCACTTCGTAAACAGAATGAGCCACGTCGGGTTCCGAAGTAGCAAGACTTGCGATTCACACAGTGATTTGCTGGTTGTATGTGTGGGGCGACTGCTATTACTTAAAGGTATTTTTGGGAAGCATCTGTCGGTGAATGAATTGGGGAGGAGTTTAGTCAGGATTGTGATGGATTTCGAGTGATAATTGATAAAAATATGTTTGAGTTCAGTACACGTCAGTCAATTGCCAGGGTGGTGTTGACAGATTAACTGCGAAACGTCAATTTTCCTGCGTGTTGTTTACCTCTCATGCGACGCTGGTGACCTCTATCGGATGACATGGTTTGTTGCTGGATTGCGACTCTGATATTAATTATTTCCGTTAAATTTAAATCTTGCTGATAAAGCACAGACTCCGCGTGGCCTCTCCTGGATAGCTATACTGGCACCCGCCAGGTAGTGAACCAATGTGTGCAGCGACCCGACCCCTTGTTCCTGGGGAAAGAAGAACCTGGCCCTCCAGGTTGGGGGTTGCGTTTAGGGCTAACATCTCTATCGCTTAAAGCAAAAATGTTGTTCAGAGACAACCAATAGCCTCGGATACGGACGGATTACATGTTGACGACCCCCGCATACGTCAAAGAGGAAACGAATTTCGGTTCTGCACCTGGAACGTTAGGTCCCTCAACAGACCAGGTGCAGCCGAACAACTGGTCAACTCTTTGGATTGCTATAAGGCAGACATTACCGCGCTCCAAGAAGTGCGATGGGATGGGCCGGGCAAAAAGCTGATGAAAAACTGTGATATCTACTACGGAAACTGCTACAGAGAAAATAGACAATAGATTTGTTGTTCGAGGCAGACTCAGGAAAAAAGTCTTAAGCTTCCAGTATGTAAGCGAACGCCTCATAACTATCCGCATCAAGGCCAATCTCGGCAATATAAGCTTACTATGTGTCCACGCCCCTACAGAGGAGAAAGATGACCGACATAAGGACGACTTCTATGATCTCCTAGGCAGAACGTATGCGCAATGTCCCAGCTATGACACCAAAATCGTTCTAGGAGATTTCAATGCGAAGCTGGGTAAGGAAGCTATCTTTGAACGAGTCATTGGAAAGCACAGCCTACACAACACCACGTAAGAAAACGGACTAATGCTAGTGGACTTTATGGCGGGACATAACCTGGTAGTAGCAAGTACACGATTCCCACACCTCAACATCCATAAGGGGACCTGGCGGTCTTTCGATCAATCGACAACCAACCAAATTGATCATATTGCGATCGACGGCTGACACTCCTCCAGCATCCTAGATGTCCGAACCTTTCGAGGAGCCAACATCGACTCGGATCATTACCTTGTTGCAGCCAAGGTACGGATGCGAATTTCTCGGAACCAACGGAGTCGAGTAAGAACACCAAAATTTAACGTCGGAAAGCTGCAATCGCAGGAGACCGCCAGAACCTTCGCCGATCAAGTCTCCCTCAAGCTCTCTCAGGTCCCGATGCAATCTGCAGAAACCATAGAACAGCAATGGAGTCGTTGTCAGAAAGCCATTAGAGAGGCCACCTCAGATATACTTGGTTTCGAGCCACCACCGTCGAGAAACCCCTGATTTGATGATGAGTGCAGACAGGCCCATGTAGAGATACAGAATGCATACATGGCCACATTGCATGGACGAACGAGAGCTGCCCGCGAGTTCTATGAACAGAAAAGGAGGGAGGAGCGTGCGCTTCTGAGAAGGAAAAAGAAGGAGCACGAGAAGCGCGAGATCGAGGAGATGGAAGATATTACTGCAGGACTGACGTTCGAAAATTTTACCAGAAAGTAAAACGAACATGCCAAGGCTATAAAGCCAGAGCAGAAGTCTGCAGAGAAGAGCACGGACAACTAGTAATGGAGTCACAGTCGATGCTGAGATTGTGGAAGGACCACTTCTGCAGACTGTATAACGGCGATGATAGTCAAAATGCCGCCGTTAGGCAGAGCGAACCATTCACAATGGACAAAGACAAAGGAGAATCCCGTCCACCCGACCTAGACGATGTTAAGATAGCGATATCGAAACTTAAGTCTTATAAAGCTGCTGGAGCAGACGCACTCCCCGCGGAGCTGTTTAAAGCAGCTGACGATGAGCTGGTCAGGAAGATGCACCAACTTATCTGCAAGATATGGTCGGGGGAACGCATGCCCGATGAATAGAATCTCAGTATCGTTTGCCCGGTCCATAAGAAACGAGAACCATATGACTGCACCAATTACAGAGGGATAAGCCTGATGAACATCGCGTACAAGATCCTCTCTGCCGTACTGTGTAAGTACCTGAAACCGTTCGTGGACAATCTGATGGTTCTGATCTGGTTCCTACCAGTGTGGTTTCAGGCCAGGAAAATCCACGATACACCAAATATTTACACTACGGCAGATCTTGGAGAAGACCCATGAATTCCAGGTCGACACGCACCATCTTTTCGGCGACTTTAAAGCCGCGTATGACAGTGTTTATAGAGACGAGCTATACAGAGCCATGTCATGTTTTAGCTTTCCTGCCAAACTCGTCAGACTGTGCAGGATGACCATGGAGAACTCTCGCTGCTCCATTAAGGTCGGATGTGAACTAACCGACCCCTTTGATGTTAAAAAAGGTTTTAGACAGGGTGACGCATTGTCATGTGATTTCTTCAACATTATTCTTGAAAAGATCGTGCGGGACTCTGCGGCCAATACAAGAGGTACGATCTACTTCAAGTCCACACAATTGCTTGCCCACGCAGATGACATAGACGTTATTGGACGAACAAAGCGAGACGTCAATGAGGCGTTCACAAGCATTGAAGCAGAAGCGGCGAAAGTGGGTCTAAGGGTAAATGGGGACAAGACCAAATATATGCTGTCATCCAAGAAAGTCGTGCAACACCGACGTCTTGGTCAGAACGTCACCTTCGGCAACTATATATTTGAAGTAGTCAAGGACTTCGTCTACCATGGCTCGGTAGTGACAAGCAGCAACGACACCAGCGCTGAGATAAAACGCAGAATAACTCTTGCCAATCGCTGCTTTTTCGGGCTCAAGAGGCAATTGAGTAGTAGAGCCCTCTCTCGAAAAACTAAGGTTTCCCTCCACAAAACCTTAATCATCCCGGTCCTCCTCTACGGCGCTGAGGCTTGGACGTTGTCAAAAGCGGATGAAGAGGCTCTTGGACGTTTCGAGAGGAAAACTCTGCGTGCAATCCTTGGTCCCGTTTGTGTAAACGGAGAATGGAGGAGGAGATTCAACTAAGAACTGTACGGGCTGTACAGCGACACCGGCCTGGTTAGACGTCTTCGGATCCAACGTCTGAGATGGCTAGGCCATGTAGAGCGAATGGACATCAACGCTCCGGCCCGAAGAGTCTTCGACTCCAACCCCGAGGGACGACGCAGCAGAGGACGACCGCATTTAAGGGGGCGCGCACAGGTGGAAGGGGACCTCAACCAACTGGGCGTGCGGCACTGGAAGCGGCTGGCCGAAGATGGGGCCGGCTGGAGAGGCTTGTTGGTTGAGGCCCTGGTTCACCCCGAACTGTAGCGCCATCAAAGTAAGTAAGTCTTAAAACATTTGGACAAAGATTTATTGAAATTTCCAGTAAAAGGTTGTCCAATTGAGATAAAGAAAAGTAAACGTTAGTTTGACAAAAACGCTGCATTCTCTTTCTTTTACTTTAATGTTACTTGGTCAACAACATCAACACATCGATTAAAGTAGGTTGGTAGGTAGTCCGTAGCCTCTCCAGGGTGGGGAGTATACACTTAGGCCCGAGAGGCCCGTTGTATTGCTACGAGCGGGTTAACCCCCTATTCATTGGACGACTTATTGCTTTCTAAATAATTAAGAACATCATTTAGGTCGTTGAGGAAGTGTAGGACCCAAGGTAGCGTTTCCTGGTTGAGCAGAGAGCCGGCCAGGCGCAGAGTAGGTGATAAATGGATTCGACCACCTCTTCGTCTAAGCAGCTTCTGCCGAAGTCATTCGGAACATTCCCTAGTTTTTGAGCGTTACTACCAATGAGACAGTGACCGGTGATGACACCAATCATTTTGTAGATGTCAGTTCGTTTAAGGGAGATTATTCTTCTAGTCCGTTGACTATCGAGCCGAGGCCAGATTTGCCTGGTGATGAGGCAGGTGTGCCTCTGGACCCATCTCAGGTTCATCTCAGCTGTGGCGAGGCTAGTAGGATTAAGTTTAATGGCTGCTAGAGGTATTCCAGGATGGTAAAGAACTAGCAAAGGCGTCGTAGGGGTAGCATCTGCCAACGAACATCTTGCAGCTCTGCTAGTCAGGTCCTACTTCCACCTCCTCGTGGTGCCATCTGGAAATTTCCTTAAAAGGGAAATTACTGACGGAAGAGGCCGAATGGCGAGTATCCTGCGCCACCAAACAGGATTAGTGTCGGTTGGGCTATGGTCTAGCGAACCATAACCGTAAAACCGCTGATTGCTCAGAAGCAAAAAACAGCCTCGGATAGAAAAGCGGAACGGATCTATGTTGACTACCCTATAAGAAAACAAAAAACAAACAAAGACCTTCGGTTCTGTACGTGGAATGTTAGGTCCCTAAACAAACCACGTGCGGCCGAACAACTTGCGGACGCCCTAGACCCCTATAAAGCGGACATAACCGCCATGCAGGAAATGCGATGGAATGGACCGTCAAAGATCCATCAAAGATGATTTCTTTGATCTCCTAGACAGTACATATGCCAAATGCCCCAGCTATGATACCAAAATCATACTAGGAGATTTTAACGCTAAGCTGGGTAAAAAAAGGATCTTTGAGCGGGTTATCGGCAAACACAGGTTACACGGGTTACATGACACTACATCCGATAACGGACACAGGCTGATCGACCTTGCCACGGGGCGAACTCTTCTTTTAGCTAGCACACGATCTCCCCACCTCGGTATACATAAAGGCGCATGGCGGTCGCCAGATCAATCAGTCACCAACCAGATTGATCACATCGCGATTGACGTCAGACACTCCTCCACTGTTCTTGATGTTCGCACTTTCAGAGGAGCGAACATCGACTCAGACCACTATCTTGTAGTAACCAAGATACGTCAAAGCATAACACGAACACCGCGGAGTAGAGTTAGAACACCAAGCTATGACGTCGGAAAGCTACTATCACCGGAGATCGCCAGTGCCTTTGCCAATCGCGTCTCCCTTAAGCTCGCCTATACACCTCAATCCTCCACTCAGTCAGTAGAGCAACAATGGAGCCTGTGCAAACAAGCCCTGAAGAGCACAGCAACGAAAGTGCTTGGCCTTCAAACTCCACCACGACGAAACACCTGGTTCGATGACGAGTGTAGAAGGATTCATGCGGAAAAGCAGGAGGCACACAAAGCCTCACTACACAAAAAAACAAGAGCGGCTCGTTAGCTCTACGAGCTTAAAAGAAGGGAGGAACATAAGCTTCTCAAGAGAAAAAAGAAAGAGCACGAGAAGCGGGCGATTGAAAACTTGGAGAGGTACTATTACCTGATTCCGAAGAAATCCGCTAGGTATCTTGGCATAATCCTAGATTCCAAGCCTAGCTGGAAGGACAACATAAATGATAGAACCAAGAAAGCTTGCGTGACTTTATATTCGTGCAGAGTAGCTTTCGAAAAGACATGGGGCTTTAAACCAAAGGTGGAATACCGGCTGTACTCCGCGGTGGTAAGACCGATTTTAGTCTATGGATCAACTGTCTGGTGAAAAGCACTTGAGAAGAAATGCGACCGAATCTATTAAATCCACACCAACGGCGCGCGGCCCTTAAAGCGATGCTGAACCTTCCACCACTAGACATGTACTGTGAAAGCATTGCAGCCAGGGCTGCGCTAAGGATCCAAGAATCCAGTCTTTGGAAAGGATGTCCTCATGGCCACGCATCAATCCTAGATCGATGGGCTACCCTGAGGTCCGCAACCGAAACGTAGTATACCACCCCACTTTCTTGCTGTGAGAGAAGATTCTCTATTAGGATTCCTTCCAGGGAGGAATGGGCCAGTGGTATGGTAAATACGAAGGAGGAACTGGCAATTTATACCGACGGATCCAAAACGGATACCGGTACAGGAGCCGGAGTCTACTTCGAATCTCAGGAAGCTTGTCACTCCACCAGACTTGATGATGGCTGTAGTGTCCTCCAATCGTTGTCCTCGCTCCATATAGCAGTCGCCGTAGTAAATATCGCAGTTTTTTATCCGCTTTATACCCGGTCCATTCCATCGCATTTCCTGGCTGGCGATTAAGTCCGCTTTATAGCGGTCTAGGGTCTAGGTCTAGGTGGTCTGTTTAAGGACCTAACATTATATGTACAGAGCTGAATATCATTGTCCTTTTTTCGTTTTTTGCAAGGGTCGTCAACATTAGTCCGGCCCGTTTTATCCGAGGCTTGTGGTTGTGAGGTTTTCTGGTTACGATATGCTGTTTTGTGGGTCAGGATACTCGCCATTCGTCCTCTGCCGTTAGTAATTTCCATGCGATTTCCAGATGGTACTACGAGAATGTGGTAGTAGGACTTGGCTAATAGAGCTGCAAGGTGTTCGGCTGCAGAGTCTCTTACTCGTAGATGCTACTCCTACGATGCCTTTATTAGTATTTTACCATCGTCTGGTCGACTAGCAGGCATAATATATCCATGTAGGTCGCAGTGCCCCATGCTATGTTAGCACTAACCCCTCAAAAAAAGAAAATTATAATAATGGAGGAATCGGATGACTTAAATGTCGTCATACTGAGCTTCTCTTCCCGTATGCTAATCAAACAAACAAATCGGAGAAAAAGTCCTGCAAAACAAGTCTGAACTCACTTGTCAATAGTTATTGCTTATGACCTTATATTCCGTGCTTCTTTCCGATGCATGTACACCCCTTCAAGTTGGAGTGCAGCAATCGTAAACGCGCAAACCATAAATCAACCACCTGCACCGGAGATTCACCTTACTCAATTACTGTGAAACAACCAGAGGGTCCTGTGAAACAAGGAACACCACACATATATCACCTGTCGCCTTCATCCTCCGTCTAACCAAAACAACACAACCGTCTCTTCGTACATCACTCCGTCGTACGGCAGGGAACCATTCGTGTCCACCTGAATTACACGCCGAAAATAGAACAGCAACAGAAAAAAAAATAAATGTCAACTAGGGGTTAAGAGTCCTTGGTTGGATTGGGGGATTCTATGCTTTTTTTCCCCCAGGAATTCATAAATTTATTGAACACCTGGATTGTCATCTCGATGAGGTTCGTGCCACTTTGTTTCAGTTCCAATGCCTGGGAGCAGGGGTCAACTGAATGCAATTATTTTCCACTTACTCTCACCCTCGGCCAGTTACGCTTGCACTTGTTATCGGAGGCGCTATCTGTTTTTATTCTGAATACCCAGACTGGAATCTTTGGACACAATATCAATTGTTCGGGAAATATGTATGTTTAAGGTCACATTCCGAGGTTTTAGTTAGGGCTTGGAATGAGGGTGAATGGTTTATTGAAGAAAGATTGAGGGCGTGTAGCATTTGGGTACCCGATGATGGTTATCTAAAATTAGGCAAATAACCCTGAAGCAAATTGAGGGAGAGATAAAAACAAGTGATTGGCACGTGTGTAGCACCCGTCATATGCGCTCTACGGCAAGTTTGATCAAAAAGCCACTTGGATCCTAGACAAATGCTAACGATGTCTCTTTCTCATCTTCGAATTTTCTAAGGTCTTGCTACAAATTTTGACTAAAATGCTCCTCCAAATTATAGTTTGTACCTTCATTTGAATTCTGGACGAGATTCGGGCAGATGTACGTATTTAAATTGTGTTAGTTACAGTTACTTAACTAGTCTATCTAGAACTCAAGACAACTTTATTGCGATAGTTCATATCATTGATTGTTCATTGTCTCACAAAGATCTGGACATCACACCACCATCGCTTGTTAGTGTGGCAGTCCATTCACCTCCTTCGTGTCTCTCTTCACAAACCGGTTGTTTTGGCACTTTGTGAAGCACAGGTTGATGAAAAGTTTGATCCTTCGGATTTTAGTCTTCCTGAATATAGCTAAGGGATGGCAAAGGCGTAACTAAGGCCTCGTAAGGGTAGCACCTATCCAACGGATGCTGGCCTGATAAAAAGCGAAAAGAGCCACCGAGTCGAACATCTTGCGGCACTGTACGTCTCATCCCAATGGACCAGTATTTGCGTCTGATTGCTCCAACAGATAGCCTTCAAGTCCCATCCCCAACTCCTCGTGGTACCACCTGGAGATTTCCTATGGAAATTGCAGACGGGGAAGGGCGACTAGCGAGCTTCCTGTGCAAAAAACAGGATTAGTCGGTAAGGCTACGGGCTAGTAAGCCGTAGCCGTAAAAAAACCACAAACTCCGAAACAACCACAAGCCTCGGATATAACGGACCGGATTAATGTTGACGACCCTTGCAAAAAACGAAAAAAGGACAATGATACTAAGCTCTCTACGTGGAATGCTAGGTCCCTAAACAGGCCACGTGCAGCCGAACAACTTGCGGACGTTCTAGACCGCTATAAAGCGGACATAACCGCCATCCAGGAAATGCGATGAAATGGACCGCGATATTTAGTACGGCGACTGCTATAGGGAGAGAGGACAACGATTGTTCGGATGCGGATTTGTTGTTCGAGGTGGACTAAGGCAAAAAGTCTTAAGCTTTCGGCATGTGAGCGAACGCCTCATAACAATCCGTATCAAGGCTACATTTTTTAACATCAGCCTGATCTGCGTCCACGCCCCAACGGAAGACAAGGACGAATCCGCCAAAGATGAGTTCTAAGATCTCCTAGACAGAACGTATGCCCAATGTCCCAGCTATGACATCAAAATTGTACTAGGAGACTTCAATGCTAAGCTGGGTAAGGAAAGCATCTTTGAACGAGTCATCGGCAAACATAGCCTACATGACACCACATCCGATAACGAACACAGGCTGATTGATCTTGCTACGGCGCGAAATCTCCTTCTAGCCAGTACGCGCTTCCCGCTCCTCGATATACACATAGGCAACTGGTGGTCTTTTGATCAATCGACCACCAACCAGATTGATCACATCGCGATCGACGTCCTACACTCCTCCACTATTCTTGATGTTCGAACTTTCCGAGGGGCTAACATCAGTAAGTAAGAATATAAAGTAATGACGTCGGAAAACTATAAGGTCTCGCTGCATACGAGTTAAAAAGAAGGGAAGAGCATAAGCTTCTCAGGAGAAAGAAGAAAGAGCACGAGAAGCGCGCGATTGATGTTACTGCAGGCGTGACGTTCGAAAGTTTTATCAACAGATAAAGCGAACATCCCAAGGTTATAAAGCCAGAACGGAAGCCTGTAGGGATGAGAACGGACACCTAGTAGTAGAACCACAGTCGATGCTGAGAATATGGAAAAACTACTTCTGCAGACTGTATAACGGCGATGTTAGTCAATATACCGCTGTCAGGCAGAATGACGACGGAGACCGCAGAGAATTCTGTCCCCCTGACATCGACGAAGTTAAGATTGCCATATCGAAGCTCAAGTCGAATAAAGCTGCTGGCGCAACGGACTGTCTGCTGAGCTCTTCAAGGCAGCTGGGGATGACCTGGTTAGGAGCATGCACCAGCTCATCTGTAAGATATGGTCAGAGGAAAGCATGCCCGAGGAATAGAGCCTCTGCATCGTATGCCCGATCCACAAGAAAGGAGACCCCTCTGATTGCGCAAATTATAGAGGAATAAGTCTTCTTAACATCGCCTACAAAATCTTCTCTGCCGTTTTGTGTGAACGCCTGAAGCCTTTTGTAAATAAGCTGATGGTTCCTTATCAGTGCGGATTCAGGCCAGGGAAGTCCACCATCGACCAAATCATCACACTACAGCAGAACCTGGAAAAAGCCAATGAATTTCAAGTCGACACTCACCACCTATTTGTCGACTTCAAAGCCGCATACGACAGCGTAATTAGAGACGAGCTGTACAACGCTATGTCTTCCTTTGACGTCCCTGCTAAACTCGCCAGACTATGCAGGATGACTTTGGAGAATACTCTCTGCTCCATCCGAATCGGTGAACACCTTACCGATAGTTTTGATGTTAAAAAAGGATTTAGGCAGGGCGATGCGCTATCATGTGATTTCTTTAACATCATATTAGAAATGATTGTGCAAAAATCACTGGCCAAGAGGCACAATCTATTTCAATTCCTCGCAACTTGCATACGCCGACGACATTGACATAATAGGTAGATCACAGCGAGATGTCAATGAGGCGTTTGCGAGTATTGAGATGGAGGCGGCGAAAATTGGTTTGGCGGTAAATGAGGGCAAAACTAAATATCTGCTGTCATCGAAAAAGGACATTTACCACCGACGTCTTGGATAGAACGTGCATATTGGCAGATATAAGTTTGAGGTAGTTAAAGACTTCACATACCTCGGTTCCGCAGTGACTTGGAACAACGACACAAGTTTCGAATTCAAACGCAGAATCACTCTTGCCAATCGCTGTTTCCTTGGGCTCAGGAGGCAACTGAGTAATAGAGCCCTCTCCCGAACGACAAAGTTGACTCTATATAAGACCCTCATCATCCCAGTCCTGTTGTTCGGCGCAGAAGCATGGACACTATCAAAAGCGGATGAGAAGGCCCTTGGTCGGTTCGAGAGAAAGATTTTGCGCGTTATTTTCGGGCCTAGAAACGCAGACGGGGGATGGAGGAAAATATTCAACCACGAGGTTTACGGGCTGTACAGCGACATGAGTCTAGTCAGGCTTCTACGGATTCATGGCTGGGCCATGTAGAGCGAATGGACACCACAGCTCCAACCCGGAGAGTCTTTGAATCCACCCCGAGGGACGAAGAAGCAGACGACGGCCGCACTTAAGATGGCGCACACAGGTGGAAGGGGACCTCATCCAACTGGGTGTGCGGCAATGGAAAAGGCTAGCAAAAGATCGTGTGGATGGGCATGTTGGTTGAGGCCCAGGTTCACCCCGAACTGTAGCGCCCATTAAGAAGAAGAAGAAGAAGAAGATTATTCTAAAACGATCTACAATTTATTTTTATAATTTTATTTATGTATAATTTAGATTAAACTTGTAATTCGTAAATACTACAATAACTTTGTTACTAAATTTAAATATAATTTAAATCTTATGTGTAGATATTATGGAGGAGACTCCCCGGGCTTAGATGTCTAAATGTATACCACAGTTGAACAGGACTAGAATTTGAATTCCACAAATGATAAATTAATACTACAATGACGAGGAAAGGAAAAAATAAATAAATTGCACAACTTAAAAATAAAACAAAAGGGAATTGATTACAACCCGCCATTTGAGTGCGGATACAACGATCCATTCGCACTAAATCCAGTTACCGTCGGCGGTGATGTTGATTCGTCACTCCTGCTGTTATTGTAATGTCCACCGGTTCGTCCACTCATTTGATTCGAGCGCGGATCTTCGGGAGTCCAGACACGTGCGTATAATTTACTCCCCGGATATCTATCACCCTTTCGATACCACGAGAGTGAATGCGAGACGCCACCACCTGCAGGCGAGAGAAACGAAAAAGATACAATTTAAATCAGAGTGTAAACAAAGGCCACGCCTCTTCAATATACGACATCCTCCGTCGGCCAAACATCCATTAGCAAGAACATTACAACCCCATTAGGATTAGAGGAAAGGATTCGGCGGGCGATTGAAATGTGCGAAATGCTTATACAGCTGGAACTGCATACATACGAATACAATCATCAGATTGTTTGTTTACACTTTCCTCTCTTCATATGTATCTCGACCAAATAAGGGCTGCAGTAAACAACGACAACGGATGGGATACACTTAACAGATAATAGAAATAAAACCCGGATGAGATGTGGATTCCATCCCCTTGAATTTGGAACATTGTCGCAAGGAAACAATTTGCCACCCCGCCCGCTGTCCAGTGCCATGTCAAGTGGTTTTGCGGGTTAGCACTAGTGAACAACTTCAATTGTGATTGGTGTGAAAATTTGCCATACGTTCGTCGAGCTTTTCTATCTGCGTGCATTAGGAAATCCTCCGGTGACGAGGCACAATTGAAATAAGGTCCTCCTCCTCCTGTGTTCTCTTTGAGGGATGACGAGCATAATACGCCACGAATTCGTCGGCACACATCTGCTGGGGTGGAACGAATTTCCCACGGGGTGATTACTTTCACGTTCTCTATTCTGTTTGACGAAGAACGACAAACGTATACGGATGCGTACACACCACCGCAGGAAGGGAGATACAAATTGCAGAGGAAAAGACACGATACGATAAAGGTAGTAGTAAACTATCTATAGTTGGAATGTTCGTTTTGTATTTTTTGTTGTTGTTCGTGGACAAAGGATCTGGGTTGGGGTTGATTATCTGAACGGTGAGTCGAATGTTGTGTTAGGTTTATCGACGTTGTTATTACGTTTACCTTCGGTTCATTGTGCGCTTGGCGCTTGAAGATTATTTTGTCGCTTGATGAGCCGTTTATCGATTGTAAAATTGTTTTATGGACAATCTATTGAATATTGCTTTTTCGTTTTCTGTATGCTTATGTGTGTTGAGTCCATTTGAGACAGATTTTTTTTTTTTGCAGGTCCCCCACCTGATTATCTACCTTAACGTGGTGTGGGGGCTTCCCACCAAATGATAATCAACCCCGTCACTCCCCTTCACCAACCTAAGTCCCAGGCTAATCTCCTACCAATATTCCCACTCCACCTACCCACTTCCCACCCCCTGGGCTGGACAACCGTACCGCACCGTGCTTTCGACCAGGCTGAGAGCCCACTTCAAAAATAGCTTTGTCGCAAACGGTGTATCCGGGTACCTGGCGCCCTCCGTTAGCCTACCTGTGCATTGCGGATCTCCGCTAAGAGGATATTATTACAATTACACACAAAAACAAAAACGAGTCGGGACCTCATAAAAAACCGGAAGGGAATGAAGTCCCCTCTTTATCACAGGCTGCAAAAGCTCCAAAAGCTGGAGCATCAAAAAGCTGTCCCAATAAATTGTCGAAAGACAAAACCGACAAGAAAAAACTAAATCCATCGACCAAGGCTTATAGAAACCGTACGGTGGCCTTGAGAGTACTACATAAATCGATGACGGGCGAAAGACCGACCTGTCTGAAATAGCTAAGGAGTCGGCCGCCTGGGCTGCAGGAATCCTGGCCTAAGAGAAAGAAAAAGCCAAGAGGCCCAGATCGTCACCCGAGGAACCGAAACGAGAGACTAAGAAGGCTAGGCTGAGAATACCGGCCAAGCTATTAAACCTAACAGTTGCCATCATAGATGACAGCGACCCGGACGGCAAACTGACGACACATAAATGGAAGGATGTCAATCAAGCACTTACGGCTAACTTAAGAACCCTGGACCACCACCCATCTGTGACGACGCTGGGAACAAGCCCATGCAGCAAAACAAGAGGCATATAAAGCCATGCTGCAACGACGGACGAGAGCTGCTCGCGAAATCTATGAGCAGAAGAGAAGAGAGGAACACATGCTTTTCAGAAGAAAGAAGAGAGAGCACGGAGAGCGTGAGATCGAGGAGATGGAGAGATAGTAGTAGAGTCGCGGTCGATGCTGAGGATTTGGAAAGACCACTTCTACAGACTGTATAACGGCGATGATAGACAAGGTACCGCTGTCAGGCAGAACGAGCCATTCGTAATGGACGACGATGTAACAGAATTCAGTCCACCCGACCCAGACGAAGTCAAAATAGCGATATCAAAACTTAAGTCTAAAGCCGCGGTCTGTCTGCTGAGCTTCTTAGGGCGGCTGAATATGAGCTGGTAAGGTGCATGCACCATCTCATTTGCAAGGTATGGTCAGAGGAAAGCATGCCCGATGAATGGAATCTCAGCATCGTTTGCCCGGTCCATAAGAAAGGAAACCCCTATAACTTCGCCAACTAATATCTAAGATCTTCTCTGCCTTATTGTGTGAACGCCTGAAACCGGTTGTGGATAAGCTGATCGGCTCTTATCAGTGTGGCTTCAGGCCAGGTAAATCCACAATAGACCAAATATTTTCGCTACGGCAGATCTTGGAGAAGACCCATTAATACCAAATTGACACTCACCACCTCTTCGTTGACTTCAAGGCCGCGTATGACAGCGTGTATAGAGACTAGCTATACAAAGCCATGTCTAGTTTTAACATCCCTGCCAAACTCGTCCGACAATGGAGAATTCTCGCTGCTCCATTAAGGTCGGTAATGAGCAAACCGAGACCTTTGATGTTAAAAAAGGATTTAGGCAAGGTGACGCGCTGTCATGCACCTTTTTCAACATCGTGCTTGAAAAGATCGTGCAAGATTCACTGGCCAACACAATAGGTACGATTTGTTTCAAGTCTATACAATTGCTTGCGTACGCCGACGACATTGACGTGATTGGACGGACACAGCGAGACGTCAATGAGGCCTTTGTAAGCATTGAGGTAGAAGCGGCTAAGATGGGTCTCAAGGTTAATGAGGATAAAACCAAATATCTGCTTTCATCTAAAAGAGACGGACAACACCGACGTATTGGCCAGAGCGTCACCATGGGCGGATATAACTGTGAAGTGGTCAAGGAATTCGTCTACCTTGGCTAACTGATGACCGGCGGCAACAACACCAGCGCTGAGATAAAACGCAGAATCACTCAGAGCCCTCTCTCGAAAAACCAAGGTGACACTATATGTATAAGACCTTAATCATCCCAGTCCTCTTTTCCGGGGCAGAGGCTTGGACCTTAACAAAAGCGGATGAAGATGCCTTTGGTCGTTTCGAGGGGAAAATTCTGTACACTATCTACGGTCCCGTTTGCTCAAACGGTGTAGGGAGGAGAAGATTTAATGAAGAACTGTACGGGTTGTACAGCGACATCGGCCTGGTATGACGTCTACGGATTCGGCGTCTAAGGTGGCTAGGCCATGTAGAGCGAATGAAAAGTACAGCTCCGACTCGAAGAGTCATCGAATCCACCCCGGAAGGAAGACACGGCAGAGGACGGTCGCATCATCGGTGGCGCACGCAGGTGGAAGGAGACCTTAACCAACTGGGCGTGCGGCGCTGGAAACAGCTGGCCAAAGACCGTACCAGCTGGAGACGCTTTTGGTTGAGGCCCAGGATCACCACGAACTGTAGCGCCGCATAAGTAAGTAAATAAATAAGTATAGGAGGGGGCTAGGCTCAAGGTCGTAACCAGTAACCAGATCCCTAAACGAAAGCGTGCAAGATGCTGGCTCCCAACGAAAGATTGGAAAGTCGTGAAGCTGCAGGAACCAAAAGGCAGATCAAGACACGGAAATTATTGTCCTGAACTGCGAAGTCCTGAAGCATCTGGCCCAATGCGACTATCAAATAAGGCCTGGCTTCAAGAAAGTCAAACTGAATATATACAAAATGGATGAGGAAATGCCACCATTCGGCAACGAAGACCAGGCTAGAACCGAGGTCAAAAGTGAAAGCTCGACGGTGCAAGAACCCCCCATCCCCTCGGGGAGCAAAGCCCCTGCGAAGGAAAGCTGAAATCTCAGCAACAACCCCGGTCGGCAGAAACCAGGAGTTATGCTCGACCCCAGAAGCGAGGACTACTCAACAAACTCGCCAATGGAAGATGATCTTCTTGACTTAGATCTGGAAGACCTAAACACCACTGTGGTGGAGGCTAAACGAATTGATAGCAGCTCTGATGCTGAGATTAATTCAAATTAGCCTCTATCACTCTAAAGCGGCAACCGCAAATCTCCTTCTCAGGCTGGCTAAAAAAGAAGAGGATACAGTCCTAATCTAAGTGCTATGGTTACACGACCACAAGGTTCGCGGACTAAGGACTCCAGCCTACAATCGATTTACACCACAAAAAGAAAGTAAACCTCGGACTTGTATTCTTCCAAAGAAAACTTTAAACGCTTACCTTCTTCCAAATTATAGCTGGTCCAACACCACGGTGATTGATCACTCAGGGACAAATTATGGATAGCCTCATCTTAGGTGGCTCAGGAGAAGACCATCCCACAAGACGATGTCAGACGACTAGTTGAGGGCGCGTCATACACGCATTTATTACTAAGAACCGTAAAGAGGTACTAGACATAACTCTAGCATCTCTCTGTCTCAATAGCAGAATAAGAGAGTGGAGGGTTTCTGAAGAACAGTCCTTCTCAGATCACCGCTATAAAGCCTTTATAGGCAATTCTATAGTAAAAAGGACCCCCGACAGCCCGCAATCCTCAGATATATTCAAACTGGTCGATACCTTGACAAATATAGGTACAATGTGCAAGGCACGTACCAATAGCTGCAGAACCCACAATCCCACAGTGGTGGAACACAACTCTAAGCAAACTCCACAAGGACTGTCGAAGGCTCTTTAATAAAGCAATGAGCACAAAAAACGATAGGGACAGAATCACTCAGGGTATATAAGCGAACTCTGAGAAAAGAACAAAGGGAGTCCTGGAAACTCTTCGGACGCCTCCAGACTGAGAAAAATCCTCTCGAAAGATCCACTAACTCCTAACAAACGGAGTTTGGACAACATCAGGAGAGGAAACACTCAACCTTCTTCTCAATATGCACTTCCCAGACTGCTCTAAATCGCAAGACTCAGTGCAAACGCGAGGAACTCAACTCTCCTCTGCGATAGAGGTACAGTACGATCATATAATCTCGAGAGAGTAAATTACGTGGGCTTTAGAAAGTTTCAAGTTCATTAAATCGCCAGTTCCGAATGGAATATACCCCGTCGAGCTTTCACAAACTATGGAGTGGATAATACCGTGGCTAGAGACTATCTTCAGAGGTTGCCTAGCTTGGAGCACATTCCAGAAAAGTGGAAGTTCGCAAGGGTACTCTTCATTCCCAAGGCCGGCAGAAACTCTCACACCTCCCCCAAGGATCTAAGGCCTATTTCTCTATCATCCTTTGCACTAAAATCATTGGAAAGGCTGATAGACTTGCATATATGCCATCATTTCGATGCATCCCTAATATCTAAAGCCCCAGGGTATACGGGTCGATACACACGCCAGACAAAGAACGACGCAACAATCAATCATGGCATGCGAGGGAATACCTCTTGCAACCGTTAAACACAAAACTTATAAGTCTCGCCAGGGTTGAGACGAATCTGAGATGGACCCAGGGACATACCAGGGCAAATCTGGCCCCGGCTCGACAGTCAATGGACTAGGAGTATAATCTCCCTGAAAAGAAATGACATCCACAAAATCATCGATGTCATCAGAGGACACTGCCTTATTGGCAGTCACGCGCAAAAATTAGGAATAGTTCCGAATGATTTCTGTAGAAGCTGCCTAGACGAATAGGAGGTCGAATCCATCCATCACCTACTCTGCGCCTGCCCGGCCTTCTGCGCAATCAGGAAACGCTACCTAGGATTTAAATTCCTAAACGGATGTTCAGCAGTAAGGATAACTGACTTTCTTAATTGTTTAAGAAGCACTAAGTGGTTCCATGAATAGGGAGATGAAGCACTGGTTTTGTGGATCAAAGCAATGCTTGTGCACAGGACATTGACCGCTGATGCAGGCCTCGACCAGTGTGTCAAATCCAGCGTAAACAGGCGCTGCCCGCAAGGTGGCGTCCTATCTCCGTTGTTTTGGTGCATGGTGGTCGACTCTCTGCTTGATGCTCTCAATGCCCCTGGAATCTATGCCCAGGCCTACGCGGATGATATCGCCGTACTTTCTGTCGGCTCATGCTTAGCGACTGTCCCTCTCAAAGCACAGGCGGCGCTAAATGGGATCGATAATTGGTGAACCAGAAATGGGCTGTCGGTGAATCCTCTTAAGACCGATGTCCTTCTCTTAACAAGAAGGAGGCAAAATACTGACATACTCAGCTGGTACTAAAAGGTGCTGCTCTAGATGCTGTGATGAACCTTCCACCTCTTGATATATTTGTCAGAGGGTGTCGCCTGAAGAGAAATGGCTTTTGGTACAACTCGTATTGGTATAACAGTATGCTTACGCAAGAATTGTCCTGCGACTTCTGTCTCATGGACATGCCTTCCCACTCATTGACACCCGTTTTCCTACTGCGCTCTAATTTTACAGTCAAATTTCCATGGCGTTAGGATTGGCTCTGGTTGGATACTGCACTTCTCGTTAGGAAAATATGTTACTACTAACGCGCAAAATTCATTCCAAGTGGGTAAGCCAAGCAACCACCAGAGTGGTTACCAGTGGAACCCCACAAGAAGGGTCATCTCACCCCTTCTGTGGGATCTAGTTATAAACGAACTACTAATTAAACTGGAGAAAGATGGCCTGGACGTTATTGCCTACGCTGATGACGTTGCCATTTCGATCTCAGGTAAATACCCATCCACACTGAATGACCGAATGCAAACGGCATTCTCAATTCTTTGCAAATGGGCGTATAGCAACGGGATCAGGGTAAATCCCTAGGAAATGGAGCTCATGCTCACCAAAAAGCATAAAATTCCGGAACACTCCCCGATCACTTTGCTTGGTACCAGGTTAACATATTCTTCCAGTGCCAAATACCTTGGCATTATACTAGATAGGAAACTAACCTGGAAGAGCAACACAATCGAGCGTGCAAAAACGCAACCACAGCTCTCTACACATGCAATAAAGCCCTCGGGAAAAAATGGGGATTCAAGATCACTAGACCCATACTATTGTATGAAGTGATAGTCTGGTGGACTGCACTGAACAAGACCACATACCACAAACAACTCGAGAAGGTACAAGGGCTGGCATGTATGTGCATTACCGGGGCCCTCAGATTCACCCCAGGCCTTAAAGTCGTTGGAGTCCTATGTGTACACATCAAAAACTAGTCCCGACTGTCGCCTATCTCTGAACGAGATGGCCGAACAGTTTAACATACAACTTATCTGGGTACCGGGACACAGCGATATTCCAGGGAATGAGAGAGCCGACACACTCGCCAGACAAGGAACGACGCTTCATTCAATTGTGGCTTGTGAGGGATTACCCCTTGCAACCATCAAACGTAATCTTGCAAATTACGCCAGGGTCGTGACGAACCTAAGATGGACATAGGAACATACCTGCCTCATCACCAGGCAAATCTGGCCCCGGCCCGACAGTCAACGGACTAAGAGTATAATCTCCCTAAAAAGAATTGACATCCACAAAATTATCGGTTGGCAGTCACGCGCAAAAACTGGGAATAGTTCTGAATGATCTCTGCAGAAGCTGTCTAGACGAGGAGGAGGTTGATTCCATTCACCACCTTCTCTGTGCCTGCCCAGCATTCTGCACAATCAGGAAACGATACCTAGCATCTTACTTCCTTAACGACCTGACAGATGTTCAGCAAGTAGGGATATCTGATCTTCTTAACTTTTTAAGAAGCATAAAATGGTTCCACGAATAGGGGGATGAACCCCACTCGTAGTTGCACAACGGGCCTCCCTGGCCTATGTGTATTCTTCTCAAATCTGGCAAGGCTACGAACTTACCTACCTAAGAAAATATGCACCTGTCTTCCAATCAGAGATATACGCAATCCTAATGGCCATACACTATGTTGTGAAGCACAGGTGGAGGGGGAAAAGCATATATGCCTGCAGTGACAGACAAGCTGCACTCAAAGCTATGTGCAACCCCCTAACTAGCTCCAAATTAGTGCATGAACTCAAGTCCTTCTTGACCAAAGTCGGAAGACTAAATTCACTAAGGCAGGGATGGCGAACCTTTTTAGGACGTGGGTCTAATTTTGCTAATATTATTTTTATTACTATTATAAATTTAATTATCTTTATCACAACTGGCATTACGTTGGAAAATGTTTTTAAATCATGTTTCGATCAGAAGACTTGCTGATGTATTATACAATGAAATTCAATCAGAGAATGTAAAATATTTTGCTCAACATATTGTATAAATCCAATGTTTTTCTCTGCCATACTAGGTGCACCGTCTGTTGTTACCTTCTTCTGAAGGTCAATATCCATTTCCTTAAATGCAATATCAAATTCCTTAAAAATATCAAGAGGTACACTTCCCTTTCTCGTTATTAGTTTTATTAACTCTTTTTTCATTATACATATTTCCAGGCTAGTTGTGCTTAACCATTTACATCGTTATTCTCATCTAAAGCAATTGAATACATTTCCGCATAATTTAAGTCGTTGTGTAATTGCGAAAAAACATTTTTTCTAATTTTATTACTCGATTTTTAATTATATTGCGACTTACAGATAATTCATTATACGCTCTTTGATCAAGTCTTTTTCTTTAAGATCCGCAAACAATGTAGCACTACATTCTACAAAGGTTTTTTTTTTTACAAATTCTCCTTCTAAAAGAGGTTTCCCGTGCTTTTTGGAGTCAAACAACTTTTTAAAACACTGCTTTGAGAAAAAACTCTTTTTTTTTCTTCTGTAAAAATACGTTTTTCTTTCTTCATCTGTTGATGTGCCGGGATTAGAATGCAGCGTTTCAAAATATTATTTTACATTATATGTACGTGAAGTCACTTTTTTGTTACAAATTACAGTTCTTCTTCTTAACGCGCGCTACAGTTCGAGGTGAACCTGGGCCTCAAGCAACATGCACTTCCAACTAACACGATCCTTTGCTAGTCTTTTCCATTGCCGCACACCCAGTTGGCTGAGGTGACCTTACACCTGTGTGCGCCATCTAAAGTTCGGCCATCCTCTGTTTCTTCGTCCCTCGGGGTTGGATTCAAAGACTCTCCGTACAGCCCGTAAAGTTCGTGGTTGAATCTTTTTCTCCATCCCCGTCTGCGTTTATAGTTCCGAAAATCACCCGCAAAATCTTTCTCTCGAACCGACCAAGGGCCTCCTCATCCGCTCTTGATAGTGTCCATGCTTCTGCACCGTATAGCGGGACCGGGATGTTAAGGGTCTTATATAGAGTCAACTTTAACTTCCTCCTGAGCCCAAAGAAACAGCGATTGGCAAGAATGATTCTGAGTTTGATTTCGGAAATGATGTCGTTGTTCCAAATCACTGCGAAGCCAAGTTAGGCGAAGTCCTTAACTACCTTAAGCTAATATATGTCAATACAAACGTTCTGGCCTAGACGTCGGGAGTGAGCGTCCTTTTCTGATTATGGCATTTATTTAGTTTTGTCCGCGTTTACTGCCTAACCAATTTTCGCCGCCTGAAAGTCAATACCCGCAAACGCCTCATCGACATCTCGCTGTGATCGACCTATTATGTAAAGGTCGTCGGTGTGTGCAAGAAGTTGCGAGGATTGGAAATAGATTGTGCCTTTTCCATTGGGCAGTGATTTTTGCACAACCATTTCCAATATGATGTTGAAGAAATCACACGACCGCGCATCGCCCTGCCTAAATCCTTTGTTGACATCAAAACTATCGGTAAGGTGTTCACCGATTAGGATGAAGCAGCGAGCATTTTCCAAAGTCATCCTGCATAGACGAGTTTAGCAGAGATGTAGGTAGACATAGCGTTGTATAGCTCGTCTCTAATTACGCTGTCGTATGTGGCTTTGAAGTCGACAAATAGGTGGAGGGTGTCGACTTGAAATTCATGGGTTTCTTCCAGGATCTGCCGTAGTGTGAAGATTTAGTCGATGGTGGACTTCCCTGGCCTGAATGCGCACTGATAAAGACCTACCATCTTAAAGGCTTCAGGCGTTTACACAAAACGGCAGAGTCGATTTAGTAGGCGATGTTAAGAAGACTTATTCCTCTGTAGTTGGCGTAGTCAGAGGGGTCTCCTTTCTTGTGAATCGGGCATACCATGCTGAGACCCCATTCCTCGGGCATGCTTTCCTCTGACCATATTTTACAGAAGAGCTGGTGCATGCTCCTAACCAGGTCATCCCCAGCTGCCTTGAAGAGCTCTGCAGACAGTCCGTCTGCGCTAGCAGCTTTATTCGACTTGAGCTTCCTAATATGGCGATCTTAACTTCGTCGAGGTCAGGGAGACGGAATTCCCTGCGATCTTCGTCGTTGAGAAATGGATCATTCTGCCTGACAGCGGCATATTAACTAACATCGCCGTTATACAGTCTGCAGAAGCGGTTTTTCCATATTCTCAGCATCGATTGCGATTCTACTACTAGGTGTCCATTCTCATCCCTGCAGGCTTCCGTTATGGCTTTATAACTTTGGCATGTTTGCTTTATCTGTTGATAAAACTTTTGAATGTCACGCCTGCAGTAACACCTCTCCAAATCCTCAATCGCGGTCTTCTCACGCTCTTTCTTCTTTCTTCTGAGAAGCTTATGCTCCTCCGTGTTTTTTAACTCGTAGAGCTCACGAGCTGCTCTTGTTCTTCTATAGAGCGAGGCTTTATATGCATCCTGCTTCGCTGTGTGAATCTTCCTTCACTCGTGATTGAACCAGGTGTTTCTTCGTGGTGGAGCCTAGAAGCCCCAAAACTTCAGATGCAGTGCTTTTCAGGGCTTGTTTGCAAAGGGTCCATTGTTGTTCTATTGAAAGCGTGGAGGGTTAAGGTGTATTGGGAGACGCGATCGGTAAAAGCACGAGCGGTTTCTGGCGATAGTAACTTTCCGACGTCATTACCTTGCAATCTTACTCTACTCCGCTGCGTAGGCGCATCTTGGCTACTACAAGATAGTGGTCCGAGTCGATGTTAGCTCCTAGAAAAGATCGAACATCAAGAACAGTGGAGGAGTGTCTGACGTCGATTGCGATGTGATCCGCCAGGTGTGTTTGTGTATATCGAAGTGCGGGAAGCGTGTACTGGCTAGAAGGAGATTTCGCCCCGTAGCAAGATCAATCAGCTTGTGTCCGTTATATGATTGATCAAACCATTCAGCTTGATATGTCCTGGAACTTGTATCTAAGAACGTTTGGTTCTAAGAATCTTTAGTTTCGCTGGTACGTTACCGATTCTACTGGTTTTAGCTCTAGCATAAGTATCGGGAATAACAGACATGAACATAAATTATCCACCCAAATTAGAAAATCTAAATGGTTGCTTAGCAATCGTGGGTCAGTTAAAAATGTGCGTGGGTCGGTGTCTGACCCTCGGGTCATAGGTTCGCCATCACTGCACTAAGGCTTGATTGGGTTGCAGGTCATTCTGGGATCCCAGGAAATGAGATATCTGATGAACTCGCCAGAATGGGTTCAGAGGCGAGCTTCTCAGGACCTGAACCCGCTCTAGGTCTACCTAGGTCCACGGTTAATTCCCAAATTAACGACTGGGTTTTTATTACACACGACCGTAGATGGAGGGATTATCCGGGCTGCAGGATGACAAAGCGCGTATGCCCTGATGTCTGCAAGAAATCCGCAGCTGTCTTTAAGGAGAATCGACTGCAGAAGACTTGTGGGAGTCATTACGAGCCACACACCTTTGCTAAGCTTCTCTGTATGTTTGGCATGAGTGAGACGCCTATCTGTGCTGCATGTTGCGAGGCGGATGACAATGCAGAACATTTTCTCTGTGACTGTCCCGCCTTTGCTCGCGCACGGTGGCGCATTCTTGGGGCCGACGTGGTGTGTGTCGAATCTCTTAGCTCTACATCACTAAAGGTTCTTCTCATTTTTCTCCGGAAAACGGGGAAAACATAGTTAAAGTAAGGTGTCTGTCTGGAGTATATTAGACCAATATTTGCGTCTGAGTGCTCCTATAGATAACAGAAGTTTTAACAAAAAAAAAAGTGTATTCTTCCCATTCTGGGGAGGCTACGAACCTACCTGGCTACCTAACCTGCCTACCCAGCTCATTGTCGAATCGATGTTAAATCAATGAGCCTCCCAGTTCATCTTGATATGTAATATGTACACGTTTCATTCGTCGCGGGAACACTTGCCCGTCAACACACCTGGGAGTTATTAAGTAAGTTTCTAGTAATAAGGTTATTCTGTAAGTGACCTAACGATTTTCGTAAAGACTGCTCATTAAATATGCGTTTAAAAGTTTTATAATTATTTGTAATCATATGTCGCAGAACGTATTTAAGTGGAACGGTTTAATAACACATTCTCTAAACGCAACTGGAGTTACATATTCGACATTTTTGCTTTTCCGGGGCATTGAATAATTACAGTCTTGCGCCCCATCATTACCTCAAACTCGGTTTTACTCATGCACGCAACATTCATTCACAGACAAAAGAACTACATATTCGATTCGAACTACTTGTGGTCCAAGCTCTCACCCCTGTCATATTCCATAATATAACATCGATTGTACGCCGTTGTAATCAATCACCTGGCAATGGACAAAAGGATCATCCCACTCATCATGTATTCTCATCTGTTAAGAAATGATGCCTTCATACTGCGGGGATATGAAGGGCAACGATATTTCCCTCTCATGCATGAGCAAATCGAAGCGCTTAGTTCTCGATTTAAATTTAATTCGAAAATACGCGAAAATCGACCGAAACACGCAAAAAGGATCTTCATCAAACGCTGTCACCATCCTGCCTACCCCTCTGATAGACCATTGTATTTAATGTAGCCCGGCTGCTTGGAACTAATTGAGATTTTCACACTTTCCTCACCAATTGCCTGTCTAATGATTGGAAATGGATGTATGGTTCTAACCGCAAAGAACTAGGACTAGGAGATACATATGCATGTGCATGAACTCGGCGTTGTCATAAAAAAAAAAACCAATTTAGTCACGGTTTTCTCGGTTCATGATACTCTGTACATAATCGCGCAGGATGTGGTAGGAAGGGGGATAAGCTGTTGGTCCTTTGCATGTCGGAGGAATGAATGATGGAAAGGATTAAGAGACGTTGGGGTGAATCAATCTAGGAATGCGTCCTTTTTTGTAAATTTTTTTTTTTACCTTCCCTGCGGTCTGTTAACTGACAAAACAATTCAAATTGTTCCAACGACCTCAGGGAATTTCAATTTGGATAAGTAAATAGACGATACTCACTTCGGTCCCTCAGAATGATTTTTTTGGGAATCTCCTTCTGGTAGTTTCTCTGCAAACCACTTAAGCCGGTCTCATTTCCGTTCTTATCTTTGCGCACCATCTCTCCCAGAAATGTAATGTAACTAATCGCCAACTTCAATGTATCCACCTTACTTAGCCTCTTCTCATACGGTAACGTCGGAATGTGCGACCTCAGCCCTTCGAACGCTTCATTGATACTCTGCATTCGTCGACGTTCCCTCAGATTAGCCGCCTGTCTCTGCTGTGCTTGTTGCGAGGCGCATTTAATTCGCCTCGTCTTGATATGACGACTGAAAGAAAAACTAAATCCAATGGTTAAATACGCAACTATCACATTTCAATCTACCTCTTCTCCTCGTTGTTCTCCTGGTCACTATTGAATCCGCTGTACACGTCACTGTCGTCCGAACTGTTCTCATCGCCAAAGAAAAAATCCGAACTAGAGGTTGACCCATTTGTCGCCTGGGATCCTTCGAAGAAATGACGAGCCATTGTCGATTCTAAGTCAAAGTTATCCATCGAATACATAGTAAAGCTATTTCTCGTATTATTAACTGATATGAATGGATTGTTGTTGTGGTCTCCTTATCACAGAACCAGGACTAGACGGGAATTATTGTGGCATAGTGCCGTCCCTTTGTTGACTCTTGAAACACTTGTGAGGTGTTGTTAATATAACTCTTTGTTGACAAACACCGGGTAATCAGTTAGCAGGACATGTTAAACGATGACGTGTGCTATGCACGTGTCGAAGCCACTTGGGCGGCTAGCGCTCATTCATCGACTGCATTGGAGAGCCATTGACTTTTCGGCGACGGTGAGACAACGAATGGGTGTGCTGCTATCTATGGAAGAGGCATGTTATCTGATGAATTTGCTTGTACACAGTATTAACATGTCAAGTGTAAATGTCGACTCATAAATATTCGTTTTGCTTATACATAAGATAAGGATAGATAATAGATTATTGCTTTTATATAAATACAGCTTATTGATATTTAAAGAGAATGCGAAGCTGTCGAACGGTTTTATGGTTATTGATCCATAAATCCTTACTTATTTACTTAGATGGCGCTACAGTTCGGGGTGAACCAAGGCCTCGACCAATAAGCCTCTCTAGCCGGCGCGATCTATGGCCAGCTGTTTTCAGTGCCGCACGGCCAGTTGGTTGAGGTCCCTTTCCACCTGTGCGCGCCACCTTAGATGCGGTCGTCCTCGCCTGCGTCGTTCCTTGATGTCCATTCGCTCTACATGGCCCACCCATCTTTTTTTTTTGTTTTTTAGAGACTCGCAACCTGAACGGAGTGCAGTGGTTCGGGTCGTTGATGTCCGTTCACTACTCTCTGGGGTGGTTGTCCTAGATAGAATGAGAGCCGACCAAATTCCGCGTTGGTTATAGTCCGTAGTAATTCGTTCAAGCACTTTAGTATTGCAAACGCAGAGGATGAATTTGAGTGAGTGTTATGCCTGCAGCAGTACGTCTGGTCACTTTCCATTCACAACTACGTAGCATACTTTTTGTCCGTATAGTAATTACTTTTTCTTGGCTATGAAGCGAATTTAAACTATAGACCTTCCGCTCGGCGGTCGATGATATTAACCACTGCACCGTAGACGTCTAACTAGGCCGATGTCACTGTACAGCCCGTACAGTTTGTGGTTGAATCTTCTCCTCCGCTCTCCGTTTAGACTTTAGACAGACGGGACCAAAGATTGCACGCAGAATTTTCCTCTCGAAACGCCCAAGAGCCTCTTCATCCGCTGTTGATAACGTCTAAGCCTCAGCGCCATGGAGGAGGACTGGGATGATTAAGGTTTTGTAGAGGGATACCTTAGTTTTTCGAGAGAGGACGGTTGGCAAGAGTTATTCTGCGTTTTATCTCAGCGCTGGTGTTGTTGCTGCTTGTCACTATCGAGCCAAGCTAGACAAAGTCCTTGATTACATCAAAAATATAGCTGCCGAAGATGACGTTCTGACCAGGACGTCGGTGTTGGGCGTCTTTCTTTAATGACAGCATATATTTGGTATTTTTCTCCATTTACCCTTAGACCCACTTTAGCCGCTTCTGCTTCAATGCTTGCGAACGCCTCATTGACGTCTCGCTTTGTTCGTCCGATTACGTCAACGTCATCTGCGTAGGCAAGCAATTGGTATGTAGATCGTACCTCTTGTATTGGCCGCAGAGTTCCGCACGAATCCTTTCAAGTATGATGTTAAAGAAATCACATGACAGTGCGTTACCCCGACTAAAACCTTTTTTAACATCGAAGGCCTCGGTTAGTTCTACTCCGACCTTCATGGGGCAGCGAGAGTTCTCCATTGTCATCCTGCACAGTCTGACGCGTTTGGCAGGACATACATATATCCATTGTCGTATGCGGCTTAAGTCGACAAAAAGATTGTACGTTACGACCTGGAATTCATGGATCTTCTCCAAGATCTGCCGTAGTGTACATAATTGGTCTATCGTCGATTTTCCTGGCCTGAAACCACACTGGTAGGAACCTACCAGATTGTCCACGAACGGTTTCAGCCGCTTACACAGCACGGCAGAGAGGAATTTGTACGCGATATTCAGGAGACTTATCCGTCTGCTTTAAGTAGTTCAGCGGGAAGTCCGTCTGCTCCAGCAGCTTTATAAGACTTGAGTTTTGATATCGATATCTTAACATCGTCTAGGCCGGATGGACGGGATTTTCTTTCATCTTCGTCCATTGTGAACGGTTCGTTCTGCCTGACGGCGGCATTTATACAGTCTGCAGAAATGGTCCTTCCACCATCTCAGCATCGACTGTGACTCCACTATTAGTTGTCCGTGCTCATCCCTGCAGGCTTTTGCTTTGGCTTTATAGCCTTGGCATGTTCGTTTTACTTTCTGGTAAAACGTTCGAACCTCGTTCCTGCAATACCATCTCTCCATGTCCGCGATCTCGCGCTTCTCGTGCTACTTCATTTTTCTTCTCAGAAGCGCATGCTCCTTCCTCCTATTCTGTTCATATAGGAGCTCGCGAGCAGCTCCCGTCATGGCAGTGTAGCCATGTATGCATTCTGTTTCTCTACATGGGCCTATCTGCACTTGTCATCTAACCACAGGTTTCTCGATGTTGGCTTGAAACCGAGTACATTTGAGGTGGCCTTTCTAATGGCATTCTGACAACGTCTCCATTGCTGTTCTATGGTTTGTGCAGATTGCATCGGGACTTGAGAGAGCTTGGGGGAGACTTGATTGGCAATGGTCCTGCTGGTCTCTTGCGATTGCAGCTTTCCGACGTTAAATTTTGGTGTTCTTACTCGACTCCGTTGATTCCGAGAAATTCGCATCCGTACCTTGGCTGCAACAAGGTAATGATCCGAGAAGATGTTGGCTCCTCGAAAGGTTCGGACATCTAGGATGCTGGAGGAGTGTCTGCCGTCGATCGCAATTTGATCAATTTGGTTGGTGGTCGATTGATCGAAAGACCGCCAGGTCCCCTTATGGATGTTGAGGTGTGGGAATCGTGTACTTGCTACTACAGATTATGTCCCGCCATAAAGTCCACTAGCCTTAGTCCGTTTTCTGACGTGGTGTTGTGTCGGCTGTGCTTTCCTATGACTCGGCCAAAGATTGCTTCCTTACCCAGCTTCGCATTGAAATCTCCTAGAACGATTTTGGTGTCATAGCTGGAACGTTGGGCATATGTTCTTCCTAGGAGATCATAAAAGTCGTCTTTATGTCCTCGTCTTTCTCCTCTGTGGGGGCGTGGACACATATTAAGCTTATATTGCCGAATTGGTCTTAATGCGGATAGTTATAAGGCGTTCGCTTAAAAATCCGCATCCGAATAAGTGTTGTTGATTTTCTCTGTAGCAGTTTCCGTAGTGGATATCACAGTTTTTCATCCGCTCTTTGCCTGGCCCGTCTCATCGCACTTCTTGAAGCGCAGTAATGTCTGCCTTGTAGTAGTCTAAAGTAGTCTGGAACCTAATGTTCCAGGGTGCGGATCCGGAATTCGTTTCCTTTTAGACGTTTGCGGGACTCGTCAACATGTTATCCGTCCGTATCCGAGGCTATTGGTTGTCTCTGAACAAATATTTGTTTTACTCGATAGGAATGTTAACCCTAAGCGCAGCACCCAACCTGGAAGACCAGGTACTTATGTACTCAAAGAACAAAGGGCCGGCTGTGCCGTTCCCTATCGGTATGAGCTTCAAATATGTTGTAGTAGCCCGCCTTATGGGAGGAAATCGGAAAAAGGCCATCAAACTGGCTACTGTTTAGTTTTATAATGTAGGTAACGATATCTGAAAGTAAACTACAGATTAGGTTGTTGACGGTGACGTTGAAAGTCCTTATTCAAGAAGACTCAGCCGGAAGTCCTCAATGTCCTTTTTACGACATCTGGGCTTATAAACTGCTTGTGGTATTTGAGGGCATTCATATCAGTGGCATTCATTTGTTAGGGTATTTTGTTACTTCAAGGAAGGACTCTAAATTGTAACAAGAAGTGAAGAGCATTACGCCCGATCGTTCGTACATTAGGATTGCAGTGAATTGGAAGCATCAGTTTACGAAACAAAATCTGTTGCAAGGCGTAGAAAAACATAGAGAACGTTCAAACACTATAAGGATTACGCAAAACAAGTACAAGGTATCGTTGACGAATCCTTTCGAAGTCGTTGAGAGCCACTGCGAGGGACCTAATCCGTCGTGCTGTCGACGAAGACCTTCGCTGTAAATCCTACATTATACTCAAAGGGCAGTTTTTGACGACAAAAAATCGGTAACCGAGAACTATCCGTTTTTTAAAACAAGCTGAAGCACGCAAGCTAACTTACTTTATTGGAGAATCCCTTCCTAGGGCCGAATGTTTTATTTCCCATTGATAGAGGAGTAAGAGAGATCGAATACCAACTTCCCCCTACTGAGGTAAAAGACCTAGTAAGGTACTGCCATCGGCGAAAACGACATCTTGTCATCGGATGCGACGCCAATGCGCACCACGTGGAATGGGGTTGCAGCACCAACAAACGCAGTGAGTCACTTTTGGAATATCTACTTAGTAGGTAATCTCACTATCCCGGTAAAACTGATCCAGTTGTGTCGCGCTACGCTAAAAAACACGCGATGCACCGTGCAACTCGGTTCTAGGACCTCGGAACCATTCGAAACATGCACCGGATTTCGGCAAGGAGATGCGCTGTCATGTGACTTCTTCAACCTGGTGCTAGAGCAGATAGTGCGACGGGCAGGCGTCAACAGGGAAGGCACTATCTTTTACAAGTCCATCCAGCTGCTAGGATACGCGGATGATATCGACATCATCGCGTGTTCTCGCCGTGGCTTTGTGGAAGCATTCACGGCGATTGAAGAACAGGCGAAACGAATTGGTCTTAAGATCAATGAGGACAAAACGAAATACATGCTGTCAAGCAAAAACCAATCCGTCGCTCACCACCTGGGACAAAACATAACAATTGACAGCTACAATTTCGAGGTAGTTAAGGAGTTTGTCTACCTCGGGGCAAACGTAAATTCCACAAATGACACCACAGTGGAGATCCGGCGTAGAATCGCCCTTGGCAACCGCTGCTACTTCGGCTTGTCCAAACAACTGGGGTCAAAACTCCTCACTCGAAAGACCAAAGTCATGCTTTACAAAACGCTCATTCTGCCAGTCTTGCTGTACGGAGCCGAAAGCTGGACGATAAGCAGGACAGCGGAGCTGATTTTGGGTTCTTTCGAAAGAAAAATTCTGCGCCGGATATTTGGTCCTGTCTGTGAGGAAGGTGAATGGAGAAGAAGACACAACCGCGAACTCTACGAGCTGTACCAAGATGTGGATGTAGTCCGGAAGGCAAGGATCCGTCGACGCATGGACATCAACGCTCCAGCTAAGAGGGTCTTCGACTCCGAGCCTCCTGGTTCGAGAAGAAGAGGAAGACCGAACCTCCGGTATAAAGACCAAGTAATCGCGGATATAAGACATCTTGGTCTTGACAACTGGAAGCAGCGTGCCCGGGACCGTGAAGGATGGAAGGCAGCTATAGCTCAGGCTCAGATCCTCCATGGATCGCAGGCCTGATAAGTAAGTAAGTAAGTAGGTAATCTCACTGTTGCCAATAGAGGCAACAAACCTATTTTTAAAAACTCAATTAGAGAAGAGGTACTTGACCTTACTATCTCTAGCTCCTTTGTTTCAAATATAATCTATGACTGGCACGTCTTCAATGAGGCCTCACTATCTGTCCACCAATATATCAGATTTACATCTCTAATGAGGTTAAAGAAGTTAAGCTTGGATACCAGCCCAAACGAACAATTTGGGCTATTTTCCAAGCTCAATTTGCCGCTAAAGAAGATATGCCCCTTAAGTCGATTGCTTCGACAGATGATATCTTAGATTTGGCCTATCAACTCAACGTAGCACTCATCTTATCCTTTAGAAACAGCTGTACACCCAGGATAAGTACACACAAGCGGTATGTACCCTGGTGAAATGCACAACTCGAGTCTCTAAGGAAACAGGTGAGATCTTTGTTTAACAGAGCCAAACGAAAGAATAGTTAGACTGATTACAGATCTCCTCTAACGAAACACAACCTCGAACTGAGTAAGTTCAAGAGAATGTCTCCGAAGAAACACTACGAGAACAAATAGCGCTACAAACTTCAACCCCACTCCTAAGAGCACACAAATGGACTCGGGCTGCTTCGTAAATCAGACGTTACCTTTACTGTCAATCGCAGGGAAACCCAGCCTATGCCTTCTGACGATCACACGAGCGTCATAAATAACATCGACAGTAGAACGAACAGCCTCTCTGGTAGACTTTTCAGCCCCGATATAGTTAAATGGGCAATTGGTTCACTTAAAGGCCCCAGACAAATACGGTTGCTTTTCTGCTACTCTACAGAAAGGCCTCAACATTATTCTATCACCACTGACAGTTCTTTCTAGGTCCTGTTTTAATTTGGGCCACATCCTTCAAATCTGGAGAGAAGTCAACCTTGTCTTCTTCCCCAAGATTTGAAAACCAAATGAACAACCTAAATCCTATCGCCCCATCAGCCTAACATCGTTCCTACTAAAAACAATGGAAAAGCAGAGAGAGTTCCACAATAGTGGTATCCTAGAGAATCAGATAACTACCACTGCATCCTAATCAATATGCATTTCGCAAAGAACGATCTATATCTCTTAGTGGCGCTTGTTGAAAATAGTTTCACACGCAAGGAGATCGCGATTTGCGCCTTCCTCGATATTGAGGGGGCTTTTGACAATACTGGCTATGACTCGATCACCACTGCACTATCATGAAGAGGTGTAGACCATCCCACTAATCACTGGATTACGGCGATGCTAAGTAACCGTATTGTATCGGCCACATCCGGAGAGGTCTCGATGGCAATATCAGTGGCTAAGGAGTGTCCACAAGAAGGAATCCTTTCATCTTTCTCTGGTCGACAGTTATCGACTAACCAATCTCGGCTACGACGCCAACGGATACGCCAATGATCTAGTAGTTATTGTTACGGACAAGTGCGAAACTCCTACATATTTGTGAGCGCATGCAGCCTGCACTTCAGTTCATCTCTGGCTGGTGGTGGCAGAGAGGGTCTATCGATTAACCCAAATAAGACAATCTTAGTCCCGTTCACAAAGAAGAGAAGGTTGCAGCCCTGCTCCGTCTTTCTCAGTGGTACAAACATACAATTTTCAGCTGAATTCTTAGAGACTGGTATAAGAGGAGTAACCATCAATAGCCAAGCCGTGGGGTGGCCGTGGTGCAGTGGTACATCACTGACTGTCGAGCGGAAGGTCTGTAGTTCAAAGCAGTTCCTTGAGGGCATCGTGGCGCAGTAGTAAGTGTGATGGACTCTGACGCACGATGAGCGACTTCTAACACCAACGCCATTAAATGATTATTTTGTGGCGTCCCTCCTCGGCGTGGTACTGGCAAAACCCCCCATTGGATAACTTGCCTTGAAAAAGCTTTTCGACTCACGCCGTTCGGAATCGGCATTAAACTGTAGCTTCCTTTCACCTGTATGAAAAATAAGTCACAAACAATATAGGTGATTGAAGGGAAGCTTGGCTCTGGTCCTTCATGGGCTGTAACGCCACCAAAAGAAGAAAGAAGAAGAAACTCTTGAACCTGCGCGAGCTATAAAAAAAAAAAAAAAACAGAAAAAAAACCTTCAGATCCTACAGAGGTTCCCTAAGTTATGCACACGAAATTTCCAGCTGCTGTAATTGTTTTAGAAGTTGTGAGCGACGAAGGACAACCGACTTTTTTCTTCAAGGACTTCGGGTTAGTTCTGTCGCCTACATCGAGTTTTTCGAAAATGTTGATAGCGTATGCGAGGACTTACTTACTTACATAGAAGGCGCTAAAGTCCGGTGTGAACCTAAGCCTCAACCAGCAAGCTTCTCCAGCTGGGACGGTTTTTGCCAACTGTTTCCAGCGACGCACATCCAGTTGGTTAAGGTCCCTTTCCATCTGTGTGCATCACCTTAGATTCGGTCGTAATTTATTGCGGGCCCCCTCGGGGCTTACTCGAAGACTGTTCGAGCCGGAGCTGTGTATCTATTCGCTCTGCATGGCCTAGTCACCTTAAACGTTGGGCCCGTAGACGCCATACTAGGCCCAGGTCGCTGTACAGCCCGTATAGTTCGTCGTTGTATCTTCTCCCCCACTCTCCGTTTATACAAACGGACGCAGAATTTTCCTCTCGAAATGATCAAGGGCCTTCTCATCCGCTTTCGTTAAAGTCCATGCCTCTATGTCATAGGAAGGACCGGGATGATTAAGATTTTGTATTGCGCAATCTTGGTCTTTCGAGAGAGGGCTCTACATCTCAATTGCCTCTTGAGCCCAAAGACGCAGCGGTTGGCAAGAGTCATTCTGCGTTTGATCCCAGCACTGGTGTTGTTGTCGCTAGTCACTAGTGAGCCAAGATAGACGAAGTCCTTGACTATTTCGAATTTGTAGCTGGCAATTGTGACGTTCTGGCCGAGACATTGGTATTGTGCGTCTTTTTTTGGATGACAGCATATACATATGTATTTCATTTTACCCCCGCTAAGCTCGAGAGCGCCGTGGTGCAGTGGGTAATGACAAAACCCCCTGTAGTATAATTTTCAAGAAAAGCTTCTCGAATTTCGGCGTTCGGAATCGGCAACAAATTGTAGGCCCCTTTCACCTATGGAAAAATAAAATCTCACGCAAAATGGGTGATTGAGGGAAGCTCGGCTTTGGTCCTTCATGGACTGTAACGTCAACATACATACATACATAGCCTCGTTAAGCGAAAGACCCATTTTAGGCCCTTCTGCTTTAGTGCTTTCGAACGCTTCATTGGCGCCCCACTGTGTTTACTTTTACAGATGAGCTGGTGCATGCGACCTACTAGCTCATCTCCAGCCGCTTTAACTAGCTTGGTAGGCAGGCCGTCTGCCTGAGGGCGCCGTGGCACAGTAGTTAATATGTTGGACTCAGACGCATGATGAGCGATTTTGGATTCCGATAACAACAACGACATCGAATGCTTATTTCGCGACATCCCTCCTCGGCGGGGCACTGGCAAAACCCCCCGAAGTGTACTTGTCAAAAAAACCTTCTCGACTTACGCCGTTCGAAATCGGCATTGAGCTGTAGGTCCCTTTCATCTGTGTGAAAGATAAATCACATACAACATGGGTGATTGAGAGCAACTTGACTCTGGTCCTTCATGGGCTGTAACGCCACCAAAAAAGAAGACAGGCTGTCAGTGCCCTCGGCTTTATTAATCTTAAGCTTCGGAAATACCAGGTTAATTTTATCTAGGTCGGGTGAACGGAATTCTGCCTGACCGCGGTATTAGTCCTTTCATCGCCGTTAAAGAGTCTACAGAAGTGTTCCTTGCTTATTCTCAGCGTCGACTGTGACTCTACTACTAGTTGTTCTCTTCCTTGCGAACGTCATTCAGTCAGTGCGACTCGGGCGTGATCCTCGACCGAGAAGAGAATAATGGTAATCGCACCATTCACTTTTTTTGTTGCTAATCTGCGTTGGCAAATTCTCTCTTGCATCGCATCGTCACGACGAGTAGTAGCGATGATTCAAATGGTATCTTTTAGATACGGGCAATTCAACCAGCATGAACGCCATAGCATACTCACTATTGTTAATACGTAGGGCACCAATCCAAACGTGTGACATGTCCTCATTTACACATATGTTAGGTCATAGCACATGCAGCCGAACAACTTGCGGATCTTCTAGATCGTTATAAAGTGGACTTAATCGCGATACAGGAAATGCGATGGAATGGACCGGGTATAAAGCGGATGGAAAACTGCGATATTTAGTACGGCGACTGCTATAGGGAGAGAGGACAACGATTGTTCGGATGCGGATTTGATGTTCGAGGTGTACTAAGGCAAAAAGTTTTCGGCATTTGAGCGAACGCCTCATAAGGATCCGTATCAAGGCCACATCTTTTAACATCAGCCTGATCTGCACCGACGCCCCCACGGAAGACAAAGATGACTCCACCAAAGATGAATTATACGATCTTCTAGAGAGAACGTATGCCCAATGTCCCAGCTATGACATCAAAATTCTACTAGGATACTTCAAAGCTAAGCTGGGTAAGGAAAGCATCTTTGAACGAGTCATCGGCAAACACAGCCTACACGACACCACATCCGATAGCGAACACGGGGCAAGGTCTCCTTCTAGCCAGTACACGCTTCCCACACCTGGATAAATGTACACAAAGGCACCTGGCGGTCGCCAGATCAATCAATCACTAACCAGATTGATTACATCGCGATCGACGTCAGACACTCCTCCACTATTCTTGAAGTTCGAACCTTCCAAGGAGTTAACATCGACTGGGACCACTATTTTGTAGTAGCCAAGATGCGCCTACGGATATCACGAACGCAGCGGAGTAGAGTAAGAATACAAAGTTATGACGTCGAAAAGCTACTACCGCCAGAAACCGCTCGTGCTTTTAACAACCGCGTCTCTCTTAAGCTCTCCAATACACTTCAACCCTCCACGCTGTCAATAGAACAGCAGTAGAACCTTTGCAAACAAGCCCTGAAAAACACTGCATCTGATGTGTTGAGCGTCAAGGTTCCACCACGAAGAAACACATGGTTCGATGACGAGTGCAGAAGGATTCACACCGCGGAGCAGGATGCATATAAAGTCTCCCTTCATAGAAGGACAAGAGTAGCTCGTGAGCTCTATGGGTAAAAGAAGAGAAGAGCATAAGCTTCTCAGAAGAAAAAGGAAAGAGCACGAGAAGCGAGCGATTGAGGATTTAAAGAATCCGCTGTCAGAATGATCCATTTCTCAACGACGAAGACCGCAGAGAATTCCGTCCCCCTGACTTCGACGAAGTTAAGATTGCCATATCGAATCTCAAGTAGTGCTGTAGCAAATCGTATGTATTCGTTACTGAGTAACGGGTACTCTAATTTGTACCAAGTAACGAAACGTTACTCCCAAATAAATGTCGTTACTAGCACGATTTCGTTACTTCTGTATTTGAGTACAACGAATAGTGCTGTAGCAAATCGTATAATCGTATGTATTCGTTACTGAGTAACGAAGTATCATTATGGATACGCTAACCATTCATGTACTTTGGGTATTTTGGGTATAATGGTATCTGGTATATCGTCGTCGATCGGTACGTATCATTCAAACTGCCTCACCTGACTTATTCTGACTTATACTGTTTGATGTGGGTATCTGTTTTGAGTACTGATAGCAATACAATGTGTTTTGCGTCAAATGGTGTGTAGTATCGTCTCGTCATCGCTACCGGACTTGTTCTTCATTGTACTGTTTTTTGTGCATCTATGAAAGTAACGAGTAACGACATTTTTGTAACGAGTATTCAAAACAAAAGTAACGTATACATACGGGTATTCAATTTGAAGTTACTTTTACAGCTCTAGTTCCATATCGGTGCGAGTATACATTTAGTATTTTAAAACGGGTAGAGATTGCAGTGCATACTGAGATGGAATAATTATCTTATAACCCCGCGCAGGTTCAAGAGTTTTTATATTCTCTTATGATGTGTTGACACACACAACCTGAACGGAGAGCAGTGATTGGGGTCGGTGATGTTCGTTCACTACTCTCAGGGGTGGTTGTCCTAGGCCTAGATAGGACGAGAGCCGACCAAAGTCCGCGTTGGTTATAGTCCGTAGTAATTCCTTCAAGCACTTTAGTATTGCATACGCAGAGGATGAATTTCGGCTGACCATATACTGTGAGTGTTATGCTTGCAGGCAGTACGTCTGGTCACTTTCCATTCACAACTGCGTTGCATACTTTTTATCATCCGTTTAGGAATTACTTTTACTTGGCTATGAAGCGAATTTGAACTATAGACCTTCCGATCGGCGGTCGATGATGTTAACCACTGCACCACGGCCACCCCCTGTTTCAAATATATTGAATGGTCTTTCCAACAAAGTTGTTGGTCCAATATAACACCTAAATATTTAAAACTGTCCACGTGTTCAATCAAGAAGCAATTTTCAAACATTCTTGATTGTTGAATACTATATCTTCAAGAACAAATCGATTACACAATGGTGCATGATAATATAAGGGAAGGTCTCTGAAAACTGTACCATTGATATTAAATATCATGTACTTCGTTTTGTTGCTAAATATTAGTTTATGATAATTAAACCATCTCCTTAACATATCTAGGTCGTTATTAACAAAACTATCAATTAAGTTAGTGTTTGAGTGGAAAAGAGATGTTTCATCAGCAAAGGCAGTTATTTTGCCTTTAAAAGGTTGTAAGAAAAACGAATTAACATAAATTAGAAAAAGGATTGGGCCCAATACTGCTCCTTGGGGAACACCCATATTTAAGGGTGTGAGAATAAAATGTCACTGATTATGTATTTCTGTTGCTGCTTTAACAACAAATACTTTGACAGAATATAATAAATATATGTATAAATGTGGCTCCCTTACAACAGACATGCTTTTTTTGCCGTTTTTATACATAATGGTACGGAACCCTTCGTGCGCGAGTCCGTCTCGCACTTGGCCGGTTTTTTTTAGGGCTCAGGAGTAATAGAGTCCTCTCCCAAACGACCAGGTTGACTCTATACAAGACCCCTATTATTCCGGTCCTGCTGTACGGCGCAGAAGCATGGACACTATCAAAAGCGGATTAGGAGATCCTTGGACGGTTCGAGAGAAAGATTTTGCTTGTGATTTTCGGGCCTATAAACGCCGACGGGGGATGGAGGAAAGATTCAACCACGAACTTTACGGGCTGTACAGCGACATGAGCCTAGTGTAGAACGAATGGAGGCCACAGCTCCAGCCCAGAGAGTCGTTGAATCCAACCCCGAGGGACGAAGAAACAGAGGATGGCCGCACTTAAGATGGCGCACACAGGTGGAAGGGGACCTCAGCCAACTGGGTGTGCGGCATTGGAAAAAGCTAGCAAAAGATCGTGCTAGTTGGAGGGGTGTGTTGGTTGAGGCCGAGGTTCACCCCGAACTGTAGCGCCCGTTAAGAAGAAGAAGATAGTTATAAGATTGCTCTAAATTGTGGATATATGTAATAGGAGGAGTACTCGAGAAAGGGAAAATTCTAAAAGTTTATTTTATAGCAGCGCAAGCTTGAATGACCGATGACTATAACTCGATGGGTAAGGTGAACATCTTATTTCAATTTGTGGTTGAATTTTTGTGCGACTACTGGAACCTATCCAGTAATGAAATCGTATTAGCTCCTACATTCTGGTATTCATAGCTACTCGTAATTGCAACTTGAGAAGTAATTAGGTAAAAAAACAAAAAACTTACATGACAGTATGCTTAATATCCACTTACGCCTAGAAATTATCTCGAATTTTGAAAGCCCGACAAGCAAACAATTCAAAATCCACTTAATCGTATATTCACACTTTCCCGCCACGTGCCACACTATTTGGAACAACGCTTTTCGTATGTTTACACCAAATCACAACTTCCTTCCGAAAATAACTAATTCCTTATTGAACAGAATCTGCGACTCGCCGTTTCTGTTGCACAAATCGACGACATTGACGACGGCTACGACAAACACCGACGATATCTGAGCAATCTAATTCGGAAAACGTGCACTCAATTAGGACCGCATGCAGATATTGTTCTTCGCGTACTAATCACTTCATCTGCCTCGGAAGGCCACTGAACAATTGCTGTTGTGCCAAGTGACGGAACATGCCCTTCAACCCATAGTACCCAAAGTACTCGTATCATGGCATAATGGTCGGTTGTTCTAGGAGACGAATAACAACCCCCGGGGTGACTACAGCAACAATCGCAATCTTATCGCATATTCAAGGAGATCTGCTGCTAGGGGAGTTTGTTATTTTAGAGGGTTGATTCTGGTTTTCACCCTGCTGCGCTTTCGGGGTGATGCTGTATGTGGTGAGAGGCGTGGCTCTATTAGGAAAATGTGACCAATGAGTGTTGGTCTGAATGCGCTAGCTCCACATGCGGGGTTAAGCAGAGGACGTGAAGTAAAATTGAGCTTTTGTGGCAGCCATTTTACCGGATTGAAAGCTTTGATTCACTTATAAACTATTACGTTCCATTCGATGGTAAGCAACTTAAAGGTAGTTCGTTCAAAAAATTGTCATTGCCCAATACATATGTAAAGTTATACTTGAATAGCGCTTATACGGATGCGGATTCGTTATTCGAAGAAGACTCCGACAAAAGGTGTTAAGCGAATGCCTCATAACAATCCGCATCAAAGCTAATTTTGGAAACATTAGCTTGATATGCCCTCACGCCCCAACCGAAGAAAAGGACGATCGACTCAAAGGAGAATTCTACGATCTCCTAGACAGAACCTATGCCCAATGTCCCAGCTACGACACAAAAGTAGTTCTGGGAGATTTTAAGCGAAATTGGGCAAAGAGGACATATTTGAGTCGATCACGGGGAAATATAGCCTACACAACGTCACGTCCGAAAACGGACATCGGCTGCCCGGCTTCCTGGCGGGCGGAATCTCCTTCTGGCTACACACAATTTCGCATCTCAAATTTACAAAGGAACCTGGCGCTCACCCGAGCAGTCTACCACCAATCAGATTGACCACGTTGCGATTGACGCTAGATACTCCTCCAGCATCCTATATGTACGAACCTTCCGAGGTGTCAACATCGATTCGGATCACTATCTTGTTGTAGCCAAGATGTGAATGAAAATATCAAGGATGCCACGGAGTCGAGCTGGATGACGAAAGCTTGACGTCGGAGAACCTGAAAACGTTGCCGATCTTTTGCCGAGTTTCCCTCAACCTCTCGCAAATTTCAATGACACCGCAAAAATCCACAGAACAACAGTGGGTACATTGCCAGCGCGCCATCAGAGACGCTGCCTCGGATGTACTTACTTACTTACTTACTTATCAGGCCTGCGATCCATGGAGGATCTGAGGCTGAGCTATAGCTGCCTTCCATCCTTGACGGTCCCGGGCACGCTGCTTCCAGTTGTCAAGACCAAGATGTCTTACATCCGCGATTACTTGGTCTTTATACCGGAGGTTCGGTCTTCCTCTTCTTCTCGAACCAGGAGGCTCGGAGTCGAAGACCCTCTTAGCTGGAGCGTTGATGTCCATGCGCTCGATGTGGCCGAGCCAGTGTAGTCGACGGCTCCTTGCCTTCCGGACTACATCCACATCTTGGTATAGCTCGTAGAGTTCGCGGTTGTGTCTTCTTCTCCATTCACCTTCCTCACAGACAGGACCAAATATCCGGCGCAGAATTTTTCTTTCGAAAGAACCCAAAATCAGCTCCGCTGTCCTGCTTATCGTCCAGCTTTCGGCTCCGTACAGCAAGACTGGCAGAATGAGCGTTTTGTAAAGCATGACTTTGGTCTTTCGAGTGAGGAGTTTTGACCCCAGTTGTTTGGACAAGCCGAAGTAGCAGCGGTTGCCAAGGGCGATTCTACGCCGGATCTCCACTGTGGTGTCATTTGTGGAATTTACGTTTGCCCCGAGGTAGACAAACTCCTTAACTACCTCGAAATTTTAGCTGTCAATTGTTATGTTTTGTCCCAGGTGGTGAGCGACGGATTGGTTTTTGTTTGACAGCATGTATTTCGTTTTGTCCTCATTGATCTTAAGGCCAATTCGTTTCGCCTGTTCTTCAATCGCCGTGAATGCTTCCACAATGCCACGGCGAGAACACGCGATGATGTCGATATCATCCGCGTATCCTAGCAGGTGGATGGACTTGTAGAAGATAGTGCCTTCCCTGTTGACGCCTGCCCGTCGCACTATCTGCTCCAGCACCAGGTTGAAGAAGTCACATGACAGCGCATCTCCTTGCCGAAATCCGGTGCATGTTTCGAATGGTTCCGAGGTCCTAGAACCGAGTTGCACGGTGCATCGCGTGTTTTTTAGCGTGGCGCGACACAACTGGATCAGTTTTACCGGGATCCCGAATTCGGCCATCGCCCCAAACAGTGCTTCACGATGAATGCTGTCGTATGCGGCTTTGAAATCGATGAAAAGATGGTGTGTATCGATTTGAAACTCGTTGGTCTTTTCCAGGATTTGTCGAAGTGTGAAAATTTGGTCAATAGTTGATTTGCCGGGCCGGAAGCCGCACTGGTAGCTGCCGATTAGTGCGGTGCAAAATGGTTTTAGACGTTCACACAATACGCTGGACAGGATCTTGTATGCGACATTGAGCAGGGATATGCCTCTATAGTTCTTGCAAGAGGTAGGATCGCCTTTTTTGTGGATGGGGCATATAGAGCTGGTATTCCAGTCGTCGGGCATGCTCCCATCTTCCCAAATTCTGCAGATGATCTGGTGCATGCTCCCTACCAGAACATCGCCGCCAGCCTTGAAGAGCTCTGATGGCAAGCCATCTGAGCCTGCGGCCTTGTTGTTCTTCAGCTTCTGAATAGCTGTGCCGACTTCTTCTATGCTGGGTGGGAGGACTACTTCAGCGGCTGGAGTTGGGATTTCCTCAGTCCCTACCACTCTCTCTTGGTCATGCTCGTTAAGCAGCTGCTGGAAGTGCTGCTTAAATACATCCACTATTCCCTGCGGGTCGGTGACAAGATTACCCTCGCAGTTTCGAAGAGCCAGGGTGCCCTTTTTGAAGCCTCCTGCAAGGCCTTTGGCTTTCTTGTAAAAGGCTCGTATTTTATGTCTATCCCTAGACTCCTCGATATCCTTGAGCTGGGAGGCTGCGAAGATTCTTTTCTTTTGTCGCAGTAGTTTCTTCTCCTCCCTTCTTCTGGCTCGGTACTCTTCTCGCGCTGCCCTGGTTTTCCTCTGCAGCGCCTTTTGGTACGCCTCGTCGGTGGCTGCCTTTTTCTGCTCACACTCGCCATCATACCACGGGTTTCTTGTCGGGGGTGGTAGGTATCCTAAGGTGGTTTCGGCTACTTCCTGAATGGCTGAGCGGCAATGCAGCCACATATTATTGGCATTTGTGTTCGACGTAGGCATACCGTAGAGTCTTTCGCTCAGCTGCTCCCTGTAGACTCTGGCAACCTCCGGTGTGCTCAGGCGCCCAATGTCGAACCTCCTCCTGATGGGCTGGTGCAGCTTTCTGACATTGGACAGTCGAGCTCTGAATCTTGCTGCTACGAGGAAGTGGTCAGAGTCGACATTTGCCCCTCTGAATGTTCGCACATCCAGGATGTTTGACGCGTGCCTTGCGTCAATGAGCACATGGTCGATTTGGTTGGCGGTTCGACCGTCCGGAGATCGCCAGGTTGCTGTGTGGATTCGCTTGCGAGGGAATCTTGTGCTACTTATCACCGCATTACGAGCTGTCGCAAAGTCAGCGAGTCGGAAGCCGTTATCTGTTGTTGTATCGTGGAGGCTGTGCCTTCCGATCACTCCGCCAAGGGTGTTTTCCTTTCCGATTTTGGCGTTGAAGTCCCCGAGCACGAGCCTCGTCGGTAGGGGCGTGTGCACATATAAGGCTGATGTTATAAAATCTGCCTCTGATGCGGATCACAGCCAGGCGATCACTTATAGGTTTAAAGTCGATGACCTTCGACCTTAACCGCTTTCCCACGACAAATCCGCATCCCAGTAAGTGCAACCTTTTGTGACAGCTGTAATAAATGTCGCAATTTTTCTTCCTAATCATACCGTTTCCTATCCAGCGTATTTCCTGGACCGCAGTAATATCCGCCTTGTACTGCGTGAGGATTCCTTCTAGTTTATGAGCAGCTCCGGGAGTGTACAGGGTTCTGACATTCCAGGAGCATACTCGCAAATCGTGTTCCCTTTTCGTGCGTTGTCGTCGTCGAGTATCCGTCCGTGTATCCGAGGCATCTTGCTCATTCATAACTTTGGGTTTTTTTACGTGGGCGGATTGTTAGCCCGCCGCACAACCGCCATTCTGGTCGGGGTTTTTTTCGCTGCATACGTTTGTTCACCTCCCAACGGTTGTCGAAGAGGCTATCCAGAGGGCGCCGCGAGGAGGCCGTATGTCAACTTGACCCGGGCATTTAAACAGGGATCGTTGCTGGCATCTCGCCAGGTTGAGAGCAATCAACAACTTTACCCTGTATGTCCGAGCCCATGCCCCATGTATGTACATGCCTCGGATGTACTGTGTTTAAAAACGCCGCCAGCTGGATGAGCAATACGGACAAGATCATCTAGCAAAACAAACCGCCTATAAAGCCATGCTACATAAACGGATGAGAACCGCTCGTGAGCATTGTGAGTAGAAAAGGAGGGAGGAACATGTGCTTTTAAGGAAGAGAAAAGGCGTGAGATCGAGGAGATAGAGAGATGCTACTACTGGAATGATGCTCGCAAGTTTTACGAAAAAGTAAAACTAACATGCCAGGGCTATAAAGCCAGAGCGAAAGCCTATAGGGATGAAGACGGACAACTAGTAATAGAGTCACAGTCGATGCTGAGAATATGGAAGGAACACTTCTGTAGACTATAAAGCAGCGATGAAAGATCTAATACCGCTGTCAAACAGAATGATCTGTTCGCAACAGACGAAGATGCAAGGGAATTCAGTCCACCCGACCTAGATGAAATTAGGCTAGTAATTTCAAAGCTCAAGACATATAAAGCCGCGAGCGCAGACGGCCTGTCTGCCGAGCTATTTAAAGCGGCTGGAGATGATCTGATAGAGCATATGTACCAGCTCATCTGTAAGATATGGTCGGAGGAAAACATGCCCGACGAATGGAACGTCAGCATCGTTTGCCCAGTCTACAAGAAAGGAGACCCCTATAACTGCGCCAACTTACTTACTTACTTACTTAAATGGCGCTACAATTCGGGGTGAACCAGGGCCTCAACCAACAAGACTCTCCAGCCGGCACGATCTTTGGCCAGCCTCTTACAGTACCGCACGCCCAGTTGGTTGACGTCCCTTTCCACCTGTGCGTACCACCTTAGATGCGATCGTCCTCTGCTGCGTCGTCCCCCGGGGTTCGTGTCGAAGACTCTTCGGGCCGGAGCGGCGATCTCCATTCGCCCTACATGGCCCAGCCATCTTAGACGTTGGATCCGAAGACGTCTAACAAGGCCGATGTCGCTGTATAACCCGTACAGTTCTTGGTTGAATCTCCTGCTCCACTCTCCGCTTACACAAACGGGACCAAGGATTGCACGCATAATTTTCCTCTCGAAACGCCCAATAGCCTCTTCATCCGCTTTTGATAACGTCCAAGCCTCAGCGCCGTAGAGGAGGACCGGGATGATTAAGGTTTTGCCGTAGAGGTTTCTACTACTCAATTACCTCTTGAGCCCGAAGAAGCAGCGGTTGGCAAGAGTTATTCTGCGTTTTATCTCAGCGCTGGTGTCGTTGCTGCTTGTCACTATCAAGCCAAGGTAGACGAAGTCCTTGACTACTTCAAAAATATAGCTGCCGAAGGTGACGTTCTGACCAAGACGTCGGTGTCGCACGTCTTTCTTGGATGACAGCATATATTTGGTCTTGTCTCCATTTACCCTTAGACCCATTTTAGCTTTTGCTTCAATGCTAGCGAACGCCTCATTGACGTCTCGCTTTGTCCGTCCAATAACGTCAATGTCATCTGCGTAGGCAGGCAATTATGTGGACTTGAAGTAGATCGTATCACTTGTATTGGCCGCAGAGTCCCGCACGTTCTTTTCAAGTACGATGTTAAAGAAATCACATGACGGTGCGTCACCCTGCCTAAAACCTTTTTTAACATCAAAGGGGTCGGTTAGTGCACTTCCGACCTTAATGGAGCAGCGAGAGTTCTCCATTGTCATCCTGCACAGTCTGACGAGTCTGGCAGGAATGTTAAAACATGACATGGCTCTGTATAGCTCGTCTCTATAAACACTGTCATACGCGGCTTTAAAGTAGACCTAGAATTCATGGGTCTTCTCCAAGATCTGCCGAAGTGTAAATATTTAGTCTATCGTGCGTTTTCCCGACCTGAAACCACCTGTTCGAGAATAAATGAATTCACTTGATTGAATCCACTTGTGATAATTGCATCTCTAAATTTGTAAGGTTACCTTTGAACTTAATGTCAAACGTTATTGTAAAAGAATTATATTCGTTCATTTTCATTCTCGTTTTGGACAGCAAAGAATAACATTCGGTTTTTTACTTATTTTCAATTCAAATTCCTAAACATTGGTCCTTCTGAGTAGGATAAGTAAATTCGAACCGTATAAAAAATTGAGTTGTAGGTATTAAACCAAAAGTACACGCGCCTGGTATGTGTAATTTACATATCTATATATATAAAAGAGTTCCGTGACTGATTGACTGACAGACAACGCACCGGCCAAACCGCTGAACCTATAAGGCTGAAATTTTGACAGTGTATTCTTATAGTGACATAGATATCCTTTAAGAAAGGATTTTTCAAAATTCCACTCCTAAGTCAGGTATTATTTGATTCAATTATTTAAGTCAATTTTTGTTTCTTCTCTTTTGGGCTCTCTGTTCGTATTCGATGAATCATTACACGATTCAATAGGGAGCTCACCACAAAGTGACACTTAGCCCGCATTTTGTCTTTGTGTTTGTGGATTTTACGTTATGCTGAGAGACACCGCACAAACACTCGCAAAAAAAGAGAAAAAGAAAATGAGGAATGTCAAAGTATTGAATCAAATTCCCAGTATAGGCAATACAACCTACCCCGGACGCTTCTCACTTCTCTATCCAAATGTTCCTGTTTCGGGAGAGAGAATTGAATCGTATAATATCCGACTAAGGGGGTAAAATGAGATGTAAATGTTCATATGAAAAATCGTATTCGCTGCGACTATTCTCAGCGTCTCCTCTTTATGCGGATCTTCGTATACTTTGGGAGTGACCATTGTTTAATTGGGTTAGTGTTTTCATTTTTCTGACGTTTCATTTGATAGAGATATTTACGAAGCACGCTTCAACATTCCATATTGTTTTCTGAATGGTCGCCCCGATCTTTTCATTACTTTTACCTGCAACCCTCGCTGGGACGACATTACAAGAAATTTGCTTTCCGGTCAAACTTCACATGATCGTCACGATTTAATTGCCAGGGTGTTCCATCTTAAAGTTAAAAAAATGATGAATCTGTTGACCAAAGGTAAGATATTCGGTGAAGTAAGATGCTTCATGTACTCTGTTGAATGGCAGAAACGTGGTCTCCCACACATTCATATACTACTATGGCTTATTAATCGGATTTCTACAGACATTATTGATAAAGTTATTTGCGCTGAAATACCTGATCCAGAGAAAGACCCTAAATTGTACGAAACAGTAAAATCTAACATGGTACATGGTCCTTGTGGAGATTTCAATTACCAGTCACCTTGCATGAAAAATAACGAATGCAGTAAGAATTTTCCGAAACCATTTATTAGTGAAACTCAAACTAGCGACGAAGGCTATCCACAGTATAGACGGCGTTCCCCAGATGATGGCGGCTTTACCGTGAACGTAAAAGGAGTACGTATGGACAACCGTTGGATAGTTCCTTATAATCCAGTTCTTTCAAGAACTTTTAACGCACATATAAATGTTGAATATTGCAATTCGGTAAAATCGATAAAATATGTTTGTAAGTATGTAAATAAAGGGTCAGATCAGGCTACGTTCGCTCTCGAAAATAAAAAAGACGAAGTAAAAATGTATGAAAGTGGAAGATATATAAGCAGCTCAGAAGCCGTGTGGCGGATTCTCGGATTCCCTATTCATGAGCGTTTTCCCACAGTTTTTCATCTTGCGGTACATTTAGAAAATGGTCAAAGGGTATATTTTCACCAACAAATCTCATTGACATAGTCAACAATCCATCGATAACTACACTTTTAGCTTTTTTTAAACTATGTCAAATAGATGACTTCGCAAAAACTATAATATATCCAGATGTACCTAAATATTATGTTTGGCACAAAAATTCTAAATTTGAACGAAGAAAAAGGGGATGTGACGTTGACGGATGGCCAGGTGTCAAAAAAGACCACGCTTTAGGTAGAGTGTACACGGTGCATCCCAATAATACAGAGTGTTATTATCTCCGTATGTTGCTTCATGAAGTACGTGGCCCAACTTCTATTGAAGCATTAAGAACGGTAAATAATGTGGTATATCCGACTTTTCAATTTGCTTGCTTGTTTAGGCTTGCTTGAAGACGATCAGCACTGGTATGCCACTCTGGAAGAGGCCGTACTAAGTAAATCACCATTTAGGATTCGCGAACTGTTTATATACAATAATGATAGTGTTTTGTCAAGTATCAGTTCCACTAAGCTTACGGGAGAAATTCAAAGAATATTTATCTGAGGATTTCAAACGACAAGTAGAAAGACAAATTAAAGATGATATTGAGCAGTTTTCTGATGAAGTGTACAATAAATGCTTATATTTTATTGAAGAAATTGTCTTGGCATTAGGTGGACGTGCCCTCAAAGAATATGGCTTGCCGCAGCCAAACAGACCACAAGATTTAGGCAATGTACAATACTTTGAGGGAAACTAATTATGACGTTGAAGCTCTGGACCGGTTTGTCATGGAAAATCAGGGTACATTAACCGCAGAACAAAAGTTAGCGTATGATGAAATTATAACCAGTGTTGAGAAAAATGAGGGACGACTTTTCTTTCTAGACGCTCCGGCTGGCACTGGAAAAACCTACCTTATTAACTTGATCTTAGCAAAAGTAAGGAGTGGTCGTAGCATCGCCTTAGCTGTCGCGTCTTCCGGAATCGCTGCCACGCTTCTAGAGGGTGGTCGAACAGCGCATGCCGCTTTTAAGTTGCCACTTGACCTTACACGTGTAGAGACGCCTATATGCAGTATATCAAAACAAAGCAATCTGGCCGAGGTATTAAAAAATACTAAAATAATTGTCTGGGATGAAATTATAATGGCACACAAGAGAAGCGTTGAGGCTATCAATAGGTCTCTACGGGATATTCGTAGTAATAAGAACCTGATGGGTGGTGTGACAGTACTATTGGCAGGAGATTTTCGTCAAACATTACCTGTGGTACCTAAAGGAACCCGAGCTGATGAAATTAAAGCCTGTCTGAAAAAATCTGTTTTATGGCCGTCAGTAGAAATCCTCAAGCTTACCAAAAATATGAGAGTATATCTGAAAGGCGATATATCAGCTGCTAAATTTTCAGATATTTTAATGAAAATAGGGAATGGTGATTATCCATCAACAGATAACATGATTGTTGTCCCGGATGAGTTGTGTACATTCGTAACTACTTCTCAAGAACTGATAGATCGCATTTATCCAGGAATTGCTCAAATACAGGAGAAAAGTATCGAATGGTTTTGTGAGCGGGCAATTTTAACTCCAAAAAACGATCAAGCCGCGCTTATTTAAACATGTTACTGAAGTTCTTTGACGCGGAAGAAATGGTCTACAGGTCGATAGATACTGTATGTTACGCAGATGAAGCTGTAAATTATCCGGTAGAATTTTTGAATTCGCTTAAACCACCGGAAATTCCATACCACAGGCTTATTTCGCGGAAGGGCACACCGGTAATGCTACTTCGAAACCTACAGCCACCGAAACTGTGTAATGGTACTAGGTTACAAGTCAAAGCAATGCATAAAAATTTAATCGAAGCTATTATTCTGACCGGATATGCTCGAGGAGATACAGTGTTAATTCCACGTATTCCTTTAATACCCAATGATCTTCCATTCGACTTCAAAAGACTACAGTTCCCCCTGAAAATATGCTTCGCCATGACGATTAATAAATCGCAGGGCCAAACTTTTAAATACGCTGGCATATATTTAAGGGAAGGTTGTTTTTCCCACGGACAGTTTTACGTAGCTTGCTCGCGTATAAGTTTGCCTAAGAACTTGGTGATGTTGGTGCCACCCAATAAAGAAACAAAAAATATAGTTTATAAGGAAATACTTTGAAAAGATCAAAATACGACCCTACTGGAGTTAGACCCTAACCAATGCCCGATACCGTGACCAATGTCTTGGACCCTAGCCAATGCCCCGCGAGCCAAGCCGCGGGTAAGGAAGCTATATACAGTGGTGGAAGACTAATTAGAAACACATAATTTCGTGTGAAAAAGTAGTTTATTTTTCCTTAAAAGTATACGTTTTTTTTATTTTTTTTTATAAACGACAATTGCTATTGCATTCACTTACATAAACAAAAAGAAAAAATGGTTTATATCACATACACAATCACAAAAACAAAAAAAAGGTCAGTTAGGTATGCTTTTTAATTGGAAATATAATTAGAAACATTGGGATTGCCGTGTTACTTTCCGGTAAATATTTAACGCTGTGTGTCTGTTCTGTTCAATCATCTTAGTTTAGTCTTTAGAATTAATATTATTTACAATTATCTAACAAAATGGGCAAAATAAGAGCTGCACACCGGAATTGAGGAAGCTCATAATACAAAAGTATTGCCAAGGAAAGGCTTCCATGGATTCTGTCGCTAAAGACTTAATGTGCTCCAAAAATATGGCTTACGGTGCAATTAACGTCTATACGGAGAAAGGCAGCATGGAAAACCCCAAAAGAAAACCCCGGACGAGGAAAACCACAGTCACGGAGAATAGACTCATCTGCCGGTTAAGTAAGACCAATCCTTTTCTGACTAGTAAGGACATTCACTCAGCTGTAGCGACTGAAATAAATGATCAAATTACAGCTAGAACTGTAAGGGACAGATTACTTGAAAGAGGATTGCGGGGTAGCATTACACGCAAAAAGCCGCACGTTTCGAAAAAAAATATAAAACGTCGGCTAGAATTTGCAAAAGAGCACATAAATAAACCCTTACCTTTCTCGAAAAAAGTAATTTGGAGTGATGAATCCAAAGTTAATATGTTTGGATCTGATGGTAAGAAGTATGTGAGACAATCTGCCAAAAATGAGCTCGACCCAAAGTATACCACCAAGCCCATCAAACATGGGGGTGAAAATATCATGGTGTGGGCAAGATTTTCCTGGTACGGTGTTGGTCCAATTGTACACATCAACGGACGAATGGATCAGCATGTTTATAAAAACATATTGGTCAATGTTATGGAGCCCTACGCTTTCAATCATTTGCCAATAACGTACACTTTCCAGCAGGACAACGATCCAAAACACACTTCACGGCTGGTTAAGAATTGGTTTGAGGACGAAAATGTAAGGGTTTGAGTCGGCCAGCGCAGAGTCCCGATCTCAATCCCATTGAGAACTTGTGGGCTGATGTGGAGAGAAGCCTAACACCAAAATCTTCAAGGAATTCTGATGAGCTTTTCAAGAACATTGAGCAGGTTTGGAACAATATGCCATTAAAACGATGCCAAGACTTGGTACCAAGTTTACCAAAACGCTGCTTGTCGGTTATCGCTAATAAGGGATATCCCACACAGTATTAGTATTGTTTGACATAAGTAAACATATTTGAATAATTATATTTAGTTTTTGGTTGTTTTGTGTTCAATTGTTAGTCTCTCAGAGCTGTGTTTCTAATTATATTTCCAATTAAAAAGCATACCTAACTGACCTTTTTTTTGTTTTTGTGATTGTGTATGTGATATAAACCATTTTTTCTTTTTGTTTATGTAAGTGAATGCAATAGCAATTGTCGTTTATAAAAAAAAATAAGAAAAACGTATACTTTTAAGGAAAAATAAACTACTTTTTCACACGAAATTATGTGTTTCTAATTAGTCTTCCACCACTGTATATATGCCAGAGTATTTTTTATTCATGATCTTTCGAGACGCAAGAAAATTTTTACTTCAATCAGATACGATTTGGAAGACAGTACAATAAGATCGGGAGTTAATTTGAACGGTTTCAGTTGAGCAAAAAGGAAGTAAATAGTATTGATGTTGTGTTTTTTATTACACATAATTTAAATTATAATTATATGTACCATGGAAATTTGACCTCTACGTATGCAAACGCGGACGAAGTCGCGGGTAAAAGCTAGTATGTATATATATTCTTTCGTTTGCATGAACCATTGACTACAACAAAAAAATAATAAAAACCTCGTGTGTGAACTATAAGTGATAAATTCGTGTAATTGTTGAACTAACTGAGATTAATCCCCGCGCGTCAGTTTCCCATATAATTATAGCGCGCTCGGTTTATAATTAATAAAGGCGTTTCTGTGCATTCAAGGCAGCACTTCACTTATCTCTTTTTTTTTTTTGCAACCTCGCTGTCGATATGCATGCAATAAAGCAAAAGCGTGGAAATGCGAAAGCCTGTTTAACACGTGCGGTAGAATTTCTAACATCGCTCGATCAGTCTACATCGATTGAGATGTTAGAGATTCGGTTAAAAAGAGTAGAGGATGCTTGGTCTGAACTTACATCACATCATTACGAGTGTTTGCAACACGTGGAAGAGTTCGAGGTCGTAGAATTTCATAACGATTTCGGTGCGTACGAAACGAAATATTTCGAAGCATACTTACTTACTTAACGGGCGCTACAGTTCGGGGTGAACCTGGGCCTCAACCAACATGCCTGTCCACCTAGCACGATCTTTCGCTAGTCTTTTCCAATGCCGCACGCCCAGTTGGTTGAGGTCCCCTTCCACCTGTGCGCGCCACCTTAGGTGTGGCCGTCCTCTATTTCTTCGTCCCTCGGGGTTGGATTCAAAGACTCTACGGGCTGGAGCTGTGGTGTCCATTCGCTCTACATGGCCTAGCCATCTTAGGCGTTGGATCCGTAGACGCCTGACCAGACTCATGTCGCTGTACAACCCGTACAGTTCGTGATTGAATCTTCTCCTCCAACCCTCCTCTGTGTTTATGGGACCGAAAATCGAACGCAGAATCTTTCTCTCGAAACGACCAAGGATTTCCTCATCCGCTTTAGATAAAGTCCATGTTTCTGCGCCGTATAACAGGACCGGGATAATTAAGGTCTTATATAAGGTCAACTTGGTCGTACGAGAGAGGGCTCTACTTCTCAGTTGCCTCTTGAGCCCAAAGAAGCAGCGGTTGGCAAGAGTAATTCTGCGCTTGATTTCGAAACTGGTGTCGTTGTTCCAAGTCACCGCGGAGCCGAGGTATATGAAGTCCTTAACTACCTCGAACTTATATCTGCCAATATGCACGTTCTGTCCAAGACGTCGGTGGTAAATGTCCTTTTTCGATGACAGCAGATATTTAGTCTTGCCCTCATTAACTGCCAAACCAATTTTTGCCGCCTCCATCTCAATACTCGCACACGCCTCATTGACATCTCGCTGCGATCTACCTATTATGTCAATGTCGTCGGCGTATGCAAGGAGTTGCGAGGATTTGAAGAAGATTGTGCCTCTTGTATTGGCCTGTGATTTTTGCACAATCATTTCCAATACGATGTTGAAGAAATCACACGACAGCGCATCGCCCTGCCTAAATCCTTTTTTGACATCAAAACTATCGGTAAGGTGCTCACCGATTCGGATGGAGCAGCGAGCATTTTCCAAGGTCATCCTGCATAGTCTGACGAGCTTCGCAGGGATGTCAAAAGTAAACATGGCGTTATATAGCTCGTCTCTAATTACGCTGTCGTATGCGGCCTTGAAGTCGACGAATAGATGGTGCGTATCGACTTGAAACTCATTGGTTTTCTCCAGGATCTGCCGTAGTGTGAAGATTTGATCGATGGTGGACTTCCCTGACCTGAAGCCACACTGATAAGGACCTATCAGCTTGTTTACGAATGGCTTCAGGCGTTCACACAAAACGGCAGCGAAGATCTTGTATGCGACATTAAGGAGACTTATTCCTCTATAGTTGGCGCAGTCAAAGGGATCTCCTTTTTTGTGGATCGGGCAAACAATGCTGAGACTCCATTCCTCGGGCATGCTTTCCTCTGACCATATCTTACAGATGAGCCGGTGCATGCTCCTAACCAGCTCACCCCCAGCCGCTTTGAAGAGCTCAGCAGACAGTCCATCTGCGCCAGCAGCTTTATTCGACTTGAGTTTCGACATGGCAATCTCAACTTCGTCGAGGTCAGGGAGACGGAATTCTCTGCGATCTTCGTCGTTAAAAAATGGATCATTCTGCCTGACGGCGGTATGTTGGTTGTCATCGCCGTTATACAGTCTGCAGAAGTGGTTTTTCCAAATTCTCAGCATCGACTGCGATTCTACTACTAGGTGTCCGTTCTCATCCTTACAGGCCTCCGTTCGGGCTTTATAGCCTTGAGACATTCGTTTTATCCGCTGATAAAATCTTCGAACGTCGTGCCTGCTATACTTCACAGGATCATTTCGAAGCATATGCGGGACTAAAAAAGGCCATTCGTGATCGGGAAAATGTGCAGAAAAACGATGTCGATGATTCGGTTTTTCAGCGGCTCGCTTTTCAACAAAATACGCTGTTAACTCAATTAAATAATTCGGCGAGCACGTGTTCGACAACCAATCTTCCTCCAATTACGGTGCCTCCATTTTCCGGAAATTATAAAGACTGGCCGTCATTTAGGGACCTTTTTACTGGTGCTGTTGAGAGGGCATGGGCTCGGACATACAGGGTAAAGTTGTTGATTGCTCTCAACCTGGCGAGATGCCAGCAACGATCCCTGTTTAAATGCCCGGGTCAAGTTGACATACGGCCTCCTCGCGGCGCCCTCTGGATAGCCTCTTCAACAACCGTTGGGAGGTGAACAAACGTATGCAGCGAAAAAAACCCCGACCAGAATGGCGGTTTTGCGGCGGGCTAACAATCCGCCCACGTAAAAAAACCCAAAGTTATGAATGAGCAAGATGCCTCGGATACACGGACGGATACTCGACGACGACAACGCACGAAAAAGGAACACGATTTGCGAGTATGCTCCTGGAATGTCAGAACCCTGTACACTCCCGGAGCTGCTCATAAACTAGAAGGAATCCTCACGCAGTACAAGGCGGATATTACTGCGGTCCAGGAAATACGCTGGATAGGAAACGGTATGATTAGGAAGAAAAATTGCGACATTTATTACAGCTGTCACAAAAGGTTGCACTTACTGGGATGCGGATTTGTCGTGGGAAAGCGGTTAAGGTCGAAGGTCATCGACTTTAAACCTATAAGTGATCGCCTGGCTGTGATCCGCATCAGAGGCAGATTTTATAACATCAGCCTTATATGTGCACACGCCCCTACCGACGAGGCTGAAGACCCTATCAAGGAGGACTTCTATGACCTCCTGGACTAAGCCTACGGAGCTTGTCCGGAGTACGATGTAAAAATCGTGCTTGGGGACTTCAACGCCAAAATCGGAAAGGAAAACACCCTTGGCGGAGTGATCGGAAAGCACAGCCTCCACGATACAACAACAAATAACGGCTTCCGACTCGCTGACTTTGCGACAGCTCGTAATGCGGTGATAAGTAGCACAAGATTCCCTCGCAAGCGAATCCACACAGCAACCTGGCGATCTCCGGACGGTCGAACCGCCAACCAAATCGACCATGTGCTCATTGACGCAAGGCACGCGTCAAACATCCTGGATGTTTCATCCATCCTCATTCAGAGGGGCAAATGTCGACTCTGACCACTTCCTCATAGCAGCAAGATTCAGAGCTCGACTGTCCAATGTCAGAAAGATGCACCAGCCCCTCAGGAGGAGGTTCGACATTGGGCGCCTGAGCACACCGGAGGTTGCCAGAGTCTACAGGGAGCAGCTGAGCGAAAGACTCTACGGTATGCCTACGTCGAACACAAATGCCAATAATATGTGGCTGCATTGCCGCTCAGCCATTTAGGAAGTAGCCGAAACCACCTTAGGATACCTACCACCCCCGACAAGAAACCCGTGGTATGATGGCGAGTGTGAGCAGAAAAAGGCAGCAACCGACGAGGCGTACCAAAAGGCGCTGCAGAGGAAAACCAGGGCAGCGCGAGAAGAGTACCGAGCCAGAAGAAGGGAGGAGAAGAAACTACTGCGACAAAAGAAAAGAATCTTCGCAGCCTCCCAGCTCAAGGATATCGAGGAGTCTAGGGATAGACATAAAATACGAGCCTTTTACAAGAAAGCCAAAGGCCTTGCAGGAGGCTTCAAAAAGGGCACCCTGGCTCTTCGAAGCTGCGAGGGTAATCTTGTCACCCACCCGCAGGGAATAGTGGATGTATTTAAGCAGCACTTCCAGCAGCTGCTTAACGAGCATGACCAAGAGAGAGTGGTAGGGACTGAGGAAATCCCAACTCCAGCCGCTGAAGTAGTCCTCCCACCCAGCATAGAAGAAGTCGGCACAGCTATTCAGAAGCTGAAGAACAACAAGGCCGCAGGCTCAGATGGCTTGCCATCAGAGCTCTTCAAGGCTGGCGGCGATGTTCTGGTAGGGAGCATGCACCAGATCATCTGCAGAATTTGGGAAGATGAGAGCATGCCCGACGACTGGAATACCAGCTCTATATGCCCCATCCACAAAAAAGGCGATCCTACCTCTTGCAAGAACTATAGAGGTATATCCCTGCTCAATGTCGCATACAAGATCCTGTCCAGCGTATTGTGTGAACGTCTAAAACCATTTTGCACCGCACTAATCGGCAGCTACCAGTGCGGCTTCCGGCCCGGCAAATCAACTATTGACCAAATTTTCACACTTCAACAAATCCTGGAAAAGACCAACGAGTTTCAAATCGATACACACCATCCTTTCATCGATTTCAAAGCCGCATACGACAGCATTCATCGTGAAGCACTGTTTGGGGCGATGGCCGAATTCGGGATCCCGGTAAAACTGATCCAGTTGTGTCGCGCCACGCTAAAAAACACGCGATGCACCGTGCAACTCGGTTCTAGGACCTCGGAACCATTCGAAACATGCACCGGATTTCGTCAAGGAGATGCGCTGTCATGTGACTTCTTCAACCTGGTGCTGGAGCAGATAGTGCGACGGGCAGGCGTCAACAGGGAAGGCACTATCTTTTACAAGTCCATCCAGCTGCTAGGATACGCGGATGATATCGACATCATCGCGTGTTCTCGCCGTGGCATTGTGGAAGCATTCACGGCGATTGAAGAACAGGCGAAACGAATTGGCCTTAAGATCAATGAGGACAAAACGAAATACATGCTGTCAAGCAAAAACCAATCCGTCGCTCACCACCTGGGACAAAACATAACAATTGACAGCTATAATTTCGAGGTAGTTAAGGAGTTTGTCTACCTCGGGGCAAACGTAAATTCCACAAATGACACCACAGTGGAGATCCGGCGTAGAATCGCCCTTGGCAACCGCTGCTACTTCGGCTTGTCCAAACAACTGGGGTCAAAACTCCTCACTCGAAAGACCAAAGTCATGCTTTACAAAACGCTCATTCTGCCAGTCTTGCTGTACGGAGCCGAAAGCTGGACGATAAGCAGGACAGCGGAGCTGATTTTGGGTTCTTTCGAAAGAAAAATTCTGCGCCGGATATTTGGTCCTGTCTGTGAGGAAGGTGAATGGAGAAGAAGACACAACCGCGAACTCTACGAGCTGTACCAAGATGTGGATGTAGTCCGGAAGGCAAGGAGCCGTCGACTACACTGGCTCGGCCACATCGAGCGCATGGACATCAACGCTCCAGCTAAGAGGGTCTTCGACTCCGAGCCTCCTGGTTCGAGAAGAAGAGGAAGACCGAACCTCCGGTATAAAGACCAAGTAATCGCGGATGTAAGACATCTTGGTCTTGACAACTGGAAGCAGCGTGCCCGGGACCGTCAAGGATGGAAGGCAGCTATAGCTCAGGCTCAGATCCTCCATGGATCGCAGGCCTGATAAGTAAGTAAGTAAGTTGATTGCAAAACAAACTTAACCGCGACTCAAAAATTTCGGTATTTAAAATCATTTTTGACTGATGCCGCAGCCAACGTGATCAAACATATTCCCATTTCGGACGCGAACTATATCGAAGCTTGGGATAAACTCGAAAAACGCTTTGACCGGGCAAATTTAATTGTGCAATCGTATGTCGAGGCATTTCTTGCGCTACCCTCTATAAGTGGATCGAACGTGCAAACACTTCGCAAAATCACAGACGGTGCAGACGAAGTCATCCGCGGACTTCACGCGATGGAAAAAAATAATCGGGATCCGTGGTTGATTTACCTGCTATTAAATAAAGTCGACAACGAGACAACGCATGCTTGGGCAAAACAAATCGGTTCTCGCGATGACAACACCATCACCGATTTTATTGAATTTCTCGAACTCAGGTGTGACGCATTGGAGTCGTGTCAGTCACTTAATCGTTCGGCCATATCGCGTGTAAAACAACCCGCTCAGATTCGGTCTCATTTGGCAAAGGCGCCAGAAAACAATCCGCGTTGTCCGATGTGTAAGAGCAACCACATCTTACCCCAGTGTTCGCAACTTCTTTCATTAGACACTTATCAGCGTAGAGACTTTGTAAAAACTCATTCGGTCTGTTTCAATTGCCTGCATTCAGGTCATTCGTCTATCAAATGTCGCTCGTCGTATCGGTGTCGTGTGTGTAAGGCTCGTCATCATTCGCTAGTTCATCAAGATAATAGCCATAAGTCTTCTCCCTCGGTACCCACACCTGCCAATAATGGCTCTTCCTTATCATTGGCATCAACCTGTATGCAAAACTCCCACTTCTCAGAGATCCCTTCCACTTCTGTTGATGCTCTCCGATTGGTCAATAACCATTCGCTTGAGCTTAGCATTCGAACGCAAACAATCTTGCCCACCATTGTAGCTAAACTTCAAGATATTCGGGGAGAGTTCATCGAGTGTCGTGTGCTGCTGGATACGGGATCTCAGTCGTCGTTCATAACAGAATCCTTTGCCCAAAGACTGGGGCTTCCACGAACTCACTCTCGCGTTCCTGTAGTGGGGTTATCGTCAACAGATGCCGGCTATACTAAGGGTTGTATGTCCATCAAACTTCATTCTCGATACAACTCAACTTGTACAACAGTTGACGCATTTGTGCTCGGTAAATTGACATCAAATCTGCCAACAAATCCTTTCGATATATCGGCTTGGGAGCATATTCGGAAGATGGATTTGGCAGACCCATACTTCAACATATTACGTCCAATTAACGTGCTCTTAGGTGCTGATAAAGTCTGGCATATTCTCAACCAAGAGCAAATACATGGACCTCAGGGAAAGCCTATAGCTCAAAATACGTCATTTGGTTGGGTCATTTCAGGGGAGCTGCTAGGTGAAAGCAGTCGTCGCGGAGAAGTTTCTTCTTTTTATTCAACTGTCGACGTGGATTCTCTTCTGCAGCGGTTTTGGGAAGTGGAGGAAGTCTCCACTTCAACAGGCCAAGGCGTGTTCAATGATCCAGCTGAGGACCACTTCCGGAGAACATTTTCTCGCTCGTTTGATAAGAAATATGTCATTGCTCTCCCATTTAAAACTCCCTCCCCGTAGTTCGGAGATACCCTGCAAACGGCGGTTTCGCGTTTATATTCGATGGAACGTCGGTTTCGTAATAGCCCCGACTTGCACCGACCTTACTCAAAATTCATGCAGGAGTATCTCGAACTCGGTCACATGGAGCCAATACCCAGCGATGAACTAAAAGCAAACATTTCGTGCCAATTTTACCTCCCTCATCACGCGGTAATTAAGCCAGAAAGTTCGTCAACTAAACTTCGGGTCGTGTTTGACGGGTCTGCAAAGGATTCGAATGGACAATCTTTAAATAGCCAACTCTTGATCGGTCCGCCAATACAACGCGATTTAATAGGTGTATGCTTACGTTTCCACCAACATCGGTATGTCTTCACTGCGGATATTGTTAAAATGTTCCGGCAGATATGGATTAGTGAAAAGGACTTAGACTTTCAGCGCATTGTTTGGCGGCAAAATCCACGGGACGAATTTCAGCATTATCGTTTACGAACCGTTACGTACGGTACCGCATCTGCTCCGTTTCTATCGGTTCATGTACTGCAGCAGATTGCAGATGATTACCAAACAAGGTATCCAACCGCAGCTGCAGTCTTGCTTAACGACGTCTACGTTGATGATATTATGACAGGTGCTCAAACGGTCGAGCTTTTGTTGCAACTGCAGGCCGAGTTGATTGCATTACTAGCGGAAGCCAGTTTACAGCTTAGAAAATGGAGCTCAAATTGTTGGGCTCTTCTGTCGAAACAACAGCCTGAAGATTGCGAGTACTCCATCGTCGAACCGGAACGCTCGCAGTCTCTCATTAAAATCTTAGGTATGTTCTGGAATCCTGCGAAAGATGTGTTCTCGTACCGGTTAAATCTACCCGCTGCATGTCCGTCGTTAACAAGAAGAACTTTGCTCTCCGAAATAGCCCGCATTTTCGATCCGCTAGGGTTTTTATCTCCTTCGGTAATCTTGTTTAAGATTATGTTTCAACAGCTTTGGTCCTCTGATTTGCAATTGAGCTGGGACGATCCCTTACCTTCAGAACTCTCAGAAAAGTGGATGAGCTATCGGGAGCAACTACCATGCTTTGAAAAAATTCAGGTTCCGCGGAATGTATTTTCGTCCGAAGAAGCGATTGAACTTCATGGTTTCTCGAATGCTTCGTCGCTAGCTTACGCCGCCGTCGTTTATGCCCGCTCCAAAACAGTTTCCGGTGATCCGCAAATAATCATCGTCGCGGCAATAACCATAGTGGCCCCAATAAGACCAATCTCCATTCCTCGACTTGAATTCTGTGGCGCGCTGTTGCTAGCTCGGTTATTGACTCTAGTGAAATCATCCATAAATACCAAAATCGCAAGGACATTCGCGTGGTGCGATTCAGAGATTGTACTACATTGGCTTTCGTCACCCCCTCGTCGCTGGACAACATTTGTCGCCAATCGAACTGCCACCATCCTTGAGGCGATACCCAGATACTCTTGGCGTTATGTCCCGTCAGCATTTAACCCAGCGGATTGCGCATCGCGTGGTGTCCTTCCTTCCGATCTCGTCAGTCACAGTCTTTGGTGGACCGGTCCGTCGTGGTTGTCCTTATCCGAAAAACATTGGCCTGAGTCTCATCTTTCTCCCAACTTATCTGATAGCGAATTCGTGAGAAAGGAAGAGAAATCGATGGCAAAACGCGCGCTTGTTGCAACACATGGATCGCATGTTTTTCGGGACCTTATCAACAAGATTTCATCGTGGTACCGACTGCAAAGAATCGTGACATTCTGTTTCCGGTTTGTCTCCAATTGTCGACTTACCGCCTCCGAACGTGAACCTTACGGGTTGAGATACGCAGAAATCCGAGCTTCCAGAATCGCAATCCTCAAATATGTGCAGCTCATCACCTTCAAAGATGACATCCAGCATCTGCGTACCAAACACCAATTACCGTCCAAATCTAAACTCTTGCGGTACTCAGCATTCCTGGACAGCGATGGATTAATCCGAGTCGGTGGGCGTATTAAAAATGCGAGTGTATCGTTCAATATTAAGCATCCTATCATAATTCCCAATACTAATCCTATTTCTTCCTTGATAATTAAGGACATTCATCAACGGTATCTACATGCGGGCGTGTCTGAAACGTTTGCTTTCGTTCGACAGGAGTTTTTGATTTTGGGCTGCCGAAACCTCATCAGGAAGATTATCCATAGATGTAAACCATGCTTCATGCAGCGCAAACGGACAAGCGAGCAGATTATGGGTGATCTGCCATCACACCGCATTCAACAAAGTCGTCCGTTTGCAAATACTGGGTGTGATTACGCTGGCCCACTGACTATCAAATCATCCCGTATTCGAAGGCCAAAGTTATCTAAGGCCTACATCGCTCTTTTCGTGTGCACCTCCACGAAAGCTATTCACCTGGAAGTGGTGAGCGATCTCACCACAGATGCCTTTATCGCAGCATTTCGGAGATTCGTTTCCCGTCGTGGCAAGTCCACAAACATCTACAGCGACAACGGAACGAATTTTTAAGGAGCTCGCCGGTGCCTAACTGAAATGCACAAATTAGTTATGAAACAAACTCATAATGACGTCATCGCCATTGAACTCGCTAAGGATGGAATAACATGGCATTTTATCCCCCCTTCCGCACCACATTTCGGTGGTCTGTGGGAGGCCGGCGTCAAATCAGTTAAATTTCATTTGCGGCGTGTCATCGGCAACGCAGTATTAACGTTTGTCCTTTGCCAAATAGAGGCTATTCTCAACTCTCGTCCTCTTTGTGCCATATCTGACTGTGATCTAAACCCGTTAACTCCAGCTCATTTTCTTGTAGGTGAACCACTTACAGCTCTTCCTGAACCCGATCATCTCAGCATTCAACCAAACCGCCTATCTCGTTGGAAGCATCTACAGAGTATGACCCAAGGCTTCTGGAAGGGATGGCATACAGAATACCTCACAACACTACAAAGAACGCTCTAAATGGCAGAAACCGCATGCTGACCTCAAGCCTGGAGTACGGCACCAGCGCTGGGCCGTACTCCTGCCTGTCCCTCTTCCCCTCTCGTGACAGTGTTCGCACTCAGCACACACACTGATTGAGTGCTAACGCAACCGACGCGTAGCGGGTCGCGTGTGTTGTTCTTTGTTGGTGGAGCAAATCTTACTGTCGTAAGGGCATAACACCTACGGTAGTTTGTTTTTGCAAATCCGGCGATAGAACTTCACTTACGCGTCTCTGCTTTAACGGTTTTGTGTCTATACATGTTTTGTAGTTTGCATTGATGAGGGATTTCTGTGTGCAGTTCTGCAATATTCGTGGATTACGGAAGAATTTCTTTGCCACGTATATCCATCTCTCTCGCCACAAACCGGCTGTTTTGGCACTTTGTGAAACACAGGTCGATGAAAAGTCTGATCCTTCGGATTTCAGTCTTCCTGGATATAGCTTAGTGCCATTATTCGTTTCTCGCCGTGGTCTCGCCATCTATGTCCGTAGTGATATTGCTTGCCAGTTACTTCCACAGTATAGCCAAACATCCACCCCGGAATTTAATTTCATATGGCTTAAATTCATATTCCGTAAGCACTCCATCCACTACTGTTTTCTTTATAGAAGCCCCAATCTAGACAGGAATGCAACATTTGATGCATTCGACGCACTGTCTGATTCCATCCAAAGAATTGTTTCCCTGTTCCCTCGCACTGAAATCGTTTTAGCGGGCGATTTCAATGTACACAATTCTCAGTGGCTTCGACGTTCTGGACAGACAACACCCGAAGGAAGGTATGTTGAAATTTTTGCTGAGTTAAATCACTTAACTCAACTTGTGAATGAGCCATCACGTATCCCCGATGTTGCTGGTCATACCGCCAACAAGCTGGACTTGTTTCTTACCTCTCAGCCTGACAAATACACGATCGATGTATTGGAACCCCTAGGCTTGTCTGACCACTGCATGATATCAGCGAAATTCTCGAACTCCCACCATCCAGTTAAAGAAAAAGCTCCTAAGAGAACACTATGGCTATACGAGAAAGCCAACTGGTGCGGCCTTAACAACTTCTTTCGGATCTTTAACTGGTCGTTGTGCTTCCTCGACAACGACGCGGACGCCGCAACTAATATTATCGTAAACATTATCCGAATCGGCATGGCAAATTTTATTCCCAGCAATATTAAAAGCACCAGGCCTAAGGATAATACGTGGTTCGACTCGAGCTGCAAAGAGGCTATTACAAGGCAAACAGTTCTGAGGAAAACCGAAAAAAGTACATACGAGCCAGAAATGACTGCAACTCCCACATTCGACGGATTAAATTCCAATCCGACCAAAAATTAAGGCGTAAAATCCTTCAATGTCCCAAAGGTAGCAAAAGTTTCTGGTCGTTTGTAAAAAACGTAAAAAACTCAACTAAGTCGTCAATACCGACGCTCATCCACAATGACATCCCAGCTGTCACCCCCTTAAACAAAGCTAACCTACTTGCTGCCCATTTCGTAACCAGTTCTCAGCTGCCAGCTTGTACTTTGTCTCCGCCTGTACTAGAGTGCGTCAATTCCACCATAGGGCTAATCCACTTCCGCACACGTACAGTCGCAAGGGTTCTTAAAGACCTCGACATACACAAATCCGCTGGTCCAGATGGTATTGCCTCAATAGTTCTGAAGAGGTGTTCTTCTACGCTGGCAAAACCACTGCGTAAGCTTTTTCACCTTTCCTACACCTCTGGGCTCTTTCCGAGTAGGTGGAAAACAGCATTTGTCCAGCCTATACCCAAAAAAGGCGAATCATCTTCTCCCTCCAACTACCGACCCATTGCACTAACGTCCCTTCTTTCCAAGGTCATGGAAACGCTGATTAACCGTCCGCTTATGAAATATCTTGAATCACGGAAACTCCTCAATGACCGTCAATACGGTTTCCGCAGCAACAGATCCACTGGTGATATGATGGCATATCTCGCTGAAAAGTGGAATCACTCCCTTCACCAAGCAGGTGGAAGCAAAATTGTTGCACTGGATATTTCGAAAGCATTTGACAGGGTTTGGCATGAAGCCCTTTTGTCGAAAATGCGTGCTTTTGGGATCGATGAATCTCTCTTTCAATGGATTAGAAGCTACCTTTCGAATCGTTCAATTCAAGTTGTTTTAGACGGATTCAAGTCTGATACTCACTTTGTAAATGCCGGTGTTCCCCAGGGCATTTACAAAGTGAGTATTTTTATAAATGATCTCTTGTCTGTTACTTCTAATCCAATTCACTCCTTCGCTGACGACAGTACCCTCAGCTTCTCATATTCGCTCACCAGTTCACGACCCTGCACTTCGGTTGTAGATAATGAGCGGCAGCGTATGTTAAGCTCATTAAATTCCGATATCGACAGCATCATCCAATGGGGTAAAAACAATAGTGGAATTTGATGCTTCCAAAACACAATGCTGACTCTTGTCGTTAAAGCGTATAAATAACCCGCAGCCATTATCCATGAATGGCACTTGCATCTCAGAAACTGAAAAGCTTTCCATCCTGGGTATGAGTGTTGCTCACAATCTTAATTGGAGCGACCATATATTCAGTGTCGCCAAGGACGCTGCGAAAGGCCTAGGCAGCCCCAGCAATATCTCCAACAACATTAGCAACAATGCCAACAACAACCCTGTCAACATTCCTGTTGAAAACTCAAACACGCTCTTTACGGCAGAAGAAATTAATACAATATGTATGGAAATGATTACGAAATTAGCTGTTTGTAAAACTAAAATTGAACAATTTAACGTTGTCGCACAGTTAGCAACAAAGTATTTATACTCTAATGTTAATTAATATGGATAGAAATTTAAGAATTATAACATGGAATGCTAGAGGCATACGTAACAAAATTATAGAGTTTATCTACTTTTTAAACAGTAGCAACATCGACATAGCTCTAGTCACTGAAACCATCCTACATAATGATAATAAATTATCCACACCTAACTACAAATGCTATCGTTGTGATAGAATTGATAGGCGGGGTGGGGGTGTTGCAATATTAGTTAAACGATCAATTCAGCATTCGCTCTTACCCGTGATAAGAACACGTCATGTAGAAAACATAGGTATAGAATTAACATTAAGAAATCTGCAAAAGATTAAGGTGTTTTGTGTATATTTCCCTGGGGGGCGTGTTTCCATTGAAAAAAAAATAGCTGTCAAAAATGATTTCCACAAATTATTTACGATGAGTGGTGAAGTATTGATAGGAGGTGATCTTAACTGTAGACATAGGGATTGGGGTTGCCTAAGAGCTAACTCTTGGGGCAAAATTTTGTCGAGTCTTTGTGTGACATTACCAATTTTTGTAATGTGTCCACCTAGTCCCACTTATTTTCCTTGTAGTACACGCGGTCAACCATCTGTCCTCGACTTGTTTGTTACTAATGTTCCTAGTCTAATAACTCAACCGGTCGTGGTGAATGTACTTAGTTCTGATCATATGCCTGTTTTTTGTAAACTTCGAAGGTCAAGTGAAAAACAATTGCAGTACATTCGAGATATCAAAAATGCTAACTGGTCGCGATTTAGATCGGAAATTAACTATGTACTGCGACGAATACCAGCAGACTTAGAAAATGTATCCCATAAAGAAAGTGTTGATCATATGGTAGATCAATTCTCGTCAATTATCCTGAATGCTGCTGATAATAGTATTCCAAAAAAGCTAGTAAAAGATGCACCAACTAAGCTTAATCACTATATTTTGGTACTAATAAAATTAAGAAATTACTACAGGAAAATGTGGCAGAGATATCGAGATCCCTTTTACAGATCGGAGGTATCTAACCTGAAAAAGCTTATTTCGCAAGAGATATCACTTATTCGTAACAAGGACTGGAATAGGAAACTGAACTCCCTTGAGAAAAATTCAAAACCTTTCTGGAACATTGTTAAGATAACTAAAAATAAAAAACGGCTAATACCTTATTTAAAGGACTCAGTTAACACCTACCTTTCGGATACTGATAAAGCAAATGCACTTGCTCTGAGCTTTGCAAACAACCACAACATCTCTAGAGACTTAGGTGATAGTGAAACTGAAAGCATTGTCAACACTTCAGTTGAATCATATTTTTCGAATAGCTATTCTCACTTGACTTCGATAAACTTCCTTGTAGACGAAGAGATACAACAAATAGTCAATAATTTAAAGATAAAAAAAGCGGGAGGTGTAGATGGTATTAGAAATTTATACATAAAACAACTACCAAAATCCGGTATAAGATATCTGACATTCATTATTAATGCCTGCCTAAAATTGGGTTATTTTCCTGATGCTTGGAAAGTAGCAAAAATTGTTCCGATACCTAAACCGGGAAAGCCACCTGAAAGTCCTGGAAGTTATAGGCCAGTAAGCTTGCTTAGTAGTTTTAGCAAGATATTAGAAAAAGTCCTTAAGGAACGAATGTTAAAGCACATTTGTGATAATAACATATATCCTAAGGAACAATTTGGATTTAGGCAACACCATAATACTTCGCATCAAGTACTCAGAATATGCAACCATATAAAACTAAATCGCTCCGTAGGAAAATCAACAGGAATGGTACTCTTAGATATAGAAAAAGCATTTGATTCTCTATGGCATAATGGATTGTTGTACAAAATGATTAATTTCAACTTTCCGTCTTACATTTGTAAAATAGTGCGTAGTTTTCTATCCAATCGTCGTTTTAAGGTACATATCAACCGTGCTGTCTCCAGTTTAATAACGTTCGATACCGGTGTCCCTCAAGGTTCTGTATCAGGCCCAATCCTATTTAACCTGTACACCTCTGATTTCCCTCGATTGCGCGATTGTAGTGCGGCTATTTTTGCTGATGATGCAGCAATATTTGCATCCCATGAGTTTGGTTCAACAATTGAAAGCAACCTGACGAATGCGATGGAGGTATTAATGAAATACTATTCCAAGTGGAGGATTAAGCTAAACGCAGATAAAATGCAAGCTATCTTTTTTACTAGAAAAAGAAAGTGTTGCTTTTTGCCCTCCTCTCAATTACAGCTTAATGGAATAAGCATACCTTGGGAGCCCTTTGTCAGATATCTGGGGATTAATCTCGACTTAAAATTAATATTTAATGAACACATAAAAAGAACGGTTAAAAAAGCAGATGTTGCCATAAAAATGTTGTATCCCTTTATCAACAGGAAGTCATTACTTTCCACGGAAAATAAGCTTATAATATATAAAGTAATTTTTCAAGCTATTCTTTTATATGGCTGCCAAGTCTGGGGAAACTGTGCAAAATGCCATATTAATAAATTGCAAGTATGTCAAAACAAAGTTTTAAAAATTATGCTCAATTTACCGCGACACTACTCCACACTTGATTTACACGAAAAAGCGAATGTTGAATTGATCTATGTAAGAATAGAAAAACTTAAATCTAAATTTGCAGATCGATGTAGTTTAGCTGACAACCCACTTGTAAACCAACTAATAGTTGATTGAAATTCGTCTTTTTTCATTAGTGAATTGCTTTATTTTTTATCACCATTTTTTTTATTTTATTTATTCGTATTATTTATTCGTATTATTTATTATTTATTTATTTATTTATTTATTATTTATTTATTTACTTATTTGCTTATTTATCTATTTAACTTATTAATTCATTTGTTATTTATTTAATATTATTATTTATTATTTATTTATTTATTATTTATTTATTTATTTATTATTTATTTATTTCCTTTTTTTTTATTTAACTTATTTATTTATTTGTTATTTATTTAATATTATTTATTTGTTATTACTCTTGCTATTATTTATGCATGTATTAATTTATGGATCTATTTATTTATTTATTTATTTGATTGTTTTTTTTTTGTTTAATTTTTTTTTGTATGGAAGGTTTTTTGTCGTATTTTCCTTCTGTTAACACCAAAGATATGTTAAATGTAACTCTGTTTTTTTTTCTTCTTATTTGTACAATAATTCAGTGGAAAGATATGTAAGTTAATCGAATCCCTGAGCTTTAAGATGTGCGATGACAAATGTATGTAACAATTGCTTATACGAAACAAATAAAATATCTATCTATCTATCTATCAGGTTTCCAGTCACCACCTAGGAGAAACCCTTGGTTTGATGACAAGTGTAGACAGGTACATGCAGAGAAAAATGGGAGAAGCATCCGGTTTTCTGAAGGCAAACAAAAAAGAACCCGAGAAGTGCGTGATCGAGGAGATGGAGAGATGTTATCGAAGGAACGACGCTCGAAAGTTTTACCAAAGAGTAAAACGAACATGCGATGGTTATAAAGCCAGAACGGAAGCTTGCAGAGATGTACACGGACACCTCGTAGTTGAATCACAGTCGATGCTGAGATTGTGGGCAGATTATTTCTGCGGACTATATAACGGTGAAGATAGTCAAGATGCCGTTGTCAGGCAAAACACACCATCCGCACTGGACGAAGATGAGAGAGAATTCCGTCCACCCGACTTAGACTAGGTTAAGATAGCGATATCAAAACTGTAGTCCAATAAAGCCTGCCTGCAGAGCTATTTAAAGCAGCTGGAGATGAGTTGATTGGGAACATGCACCAGCTCATCTGTATGATATGGTCGGAAGAAGGCATGCCCGATGGATGGAATCTCAGCATCGTTTGCCCGGTCCATAAAAAAACAACTATAGGGGAATAAGTCTCCTTAACATCGCGTATAAGATCTTATCTGCCGTGCTGTGTGAACGCCCCTGAAACTGTTCATGGTCAATTTGATAGGTTCCTCTTAATGTGGCTTCAAGCCAGGAAAATCCACGATGGGCCAAATATTCAAATTGCGGCAGAACTTGGAGAAGATCCATGAATTTCAGATCGACAAGCAAAACCTTTTCGTTGATGTTTTGACATCCCTGCCAAACTCGAGACCTTCGATGTCGAAAAAGGATTAAGACAGGGCGACGCACTCTCATGCTCTCATGTGATTTTTTCAACGTCATGCTTGCAAATATCGGGCGGAATTCACTGGCCAATACAAGAGGTACGATCTACTTCAATTCTGCGCAATTGCTGCATACGCTGATGGCATTAACGTGATTGGTAGAACGCAGCGATATGTCAATGAAGCAAAACCAAATATATGCTGTCGTCAAAGAAAGACGCACATCACCAACGTCTTGGCCAGAACGTTACTATTGGCAGATATAAGTCTGGGGTAGTTACGGACTTCGTATACATTTGCTCCGCAGTGATTTGGAAACACGACATCAGTTCAGAAATCAGACGCAGAATCACTCTTGCCAATCGCTTTGGGCTCAGGATGCAATTGAGTAATAGAGCCCTCTCCCGAACGACAAAGTTGACTCTACATAAGACCCTTATCATCCCAGTCCCGCTGTATGGCGCAGAAGGATGGACATTATCAAAAGCAGATGAGGAGGCCCTTGGTCGGTTCGAGAGAAAGATTTTGCGCGTGATTTTCGGGCCTATAAGCGCAGACGGGGGATGGAGGAAAAGATTCAACCATGAACATTACGAGCGTGTGGCCGCTCTAGTAATTTCGCTTAAAGGCGTAGCAGCGAAGCAGACGTTCTACAGACCATCGCGGAGACCCAGAGAAGGAACTACACAGCCATATGGGATGCTCTTCATCGAAGATATGGCAGTGAGCACATGCAGGAGATGCATAAGCTGGAACTTAAAGGACGCAAGCAGCGTGGAAACGAGACCATCCAGCAGTACGCTGCCGACATCGAGAGGCTGTCTCATCTAGCCTACGCGGATGTTCCAGTTGATGTGGTGGAGAAAATAAAAACGGATTCTTTCATCCAAGGGCTAAGGGACCCCGATACGCTACGAAGCCTAATTCTCCTGCCAAATACATCTTTCAAAGAGACAGTTGCCAGCGCTCTCGTATGTGAAACATCGCTCTTGATATGCCGACCCTCCATCAAACTACGGCGCATATCTGAGGACCAGGATAATTCCAGAACACCAGTGGCGAATAGGAGTGGTTCATTCCCGGGTAGGTGCTACATCTGCAACCAACAAGGGCACATTGCGAGAAACTGCCGTCTGCGGAGAAAGCGTTCCTCCAGCAAATTGCGGCGTAGTTCCAGAGCAACGACAGTGAGTAGGAGTCGCTCGTTCCCAGGTAGCTGCTATATCTGCGACCAGCAGGGGCATATTGCGAGAAACTGTCGTCTGCGGAGAAAGCGTCCTTCCATCAAATTGCGGCATAGTTCCAGAGCAACAACGGTGAGTAGGAGCCGCCCGTTCCCAGGTAGATGCTAGATCTGCAGCCAGCAGGGGCACATGGCGAGAAATTGCCGTCTGAGAAGAAGGCGTCCGAGGTTTGATTCGCCAAAAGGAGACCAAGCGAGAACACGCGAATACCGGATGGGAAACAGTCGTGGAAATGCGGATGCATTGTCGAGGTGACCTCGCGGCGTTGAACGCAAGCATTGTTCACGTGCGGAAACCAAAGAACAGGTCACCGACATCCGTCGTTTCCATGTGCTGCCAGAAGATTCCTGGACTGTCGAGAAGGTCGGAAGGAAGAAGGGCGAGAAGATGCCGATCTGGCAGTCATCATCGGGTAACAAGAACGAGGTTTTCGACCACCTTGGCAGCAAATATCCAGTGAAAGCCCAATCGTGAAAGTTTACTGGGCTCAATGGCAGAGTTTGAAGCTGAAGAACGGTTGCCTTTACCGCAGTTGGGAAAGTGAGGACGGAAACATTGTAAATGATCTGCTAGTAATTCCAAAGAGACAAATCGACGAGGTCATCCGAGAATACTACGCGGGACCAAGTGGGGGTCATCTTGGTGTTAACAAGACAGTAGAAAAGATTAAGAGACGTTTCTACTGGGTAGGATGCCATGAGTCGGTCACAAGTTTCATTCGAAGGTGTGAACACTGTGCGAAGGCAAAGGGTCCAGTTAGGAAAACTCGGGGAAATATGCAGAAGTACGATGTTGGAGCACCGTTCGAACGTATCGTCATGGACATCGCAGGCCCATTCCCAACGAGCAACGCTGGAAACAAATACGCGCTGGTGTTGATCGATTACTTCAGCAAGTGGCCTGAGGTGTTTTGCATGCCGAACCAGGAAGCCAAGACCATTTCGGATGCATTCGTGAACAACTGGGTTGCGCGTTACGGAGTACCGCTGCGACACGCTAGGTATCAGAAAGATGCGGACAACTCCATTACACCCACAATCTGATGGCATGGTCGAAAGGTTCAACCGGACAATGGAGAAAACTTGAGAAAAGTCGTCGTCGGAGATCAGAAGGACTGGGATGAACATCTTCCCCTTTTCTTAATGGCATACCGTTCGGTACAGCACAATTCAACGGCAACAAGACCAGCCGAAGCCATTTTTGAAACTGATCTCCGACTTCCATCGGACTTGAAGTTTGGCGTGGTACTACCGACAACTAGCGGCAGGGAGGACTTCGTAACCGAAAAGGAGGAACAGCTGAACTCCATCCATCAGTTCATCCGGGAGCGATTGAACTTGGTCAGCGATAAAATGAAGGCGAGATACGACTTAAGGGCGAACTCTTCTGGATCCGAGACAGGACAATTGGTATTGCTGTACAACCCACAACGAAAAAAAGGTTTGTGCCCCGAATTGCAATCAGCTTGGGACGGACCATATGAGGTCATCAAGAAACTTAACGACGTGGTGTTTTTTTTTTTTTTGTTTTTTTCTTTTTACAAATTCGCGCGCACTCAAGGTCTAATAACCCTATTATGTCGGCGACACAGTGCGGGCAGAAGGTAGAGAGGAAGAAGAATAGAGGAGATGCCGATGGACATTGATCTTAAATGCTTGCATGTTGCATTGAGGGGGGAAAACCGAATCCGGCAGGGAGTTCCAGATTCCTGTGGTTCGGTTAATGAAAGATTCTCTATATTTGACAGTACGTCCGAAAGCGGGCTTCAGAGTATATTGGTGAGCATTCCTAGAGAGACGTGTATTGCGGGAGAAATGTTGAAGGGGCGGAATGCAACTGGCTATTGCATCAGAGCATTTTTGGTGGTAGTAACGATAAAACAGGGAGAGGCAGGTAACATTCCTGCGGTGTTCCAGCGAGTCTAATGTTTTGGTAATGCTGGAGTCACCTATCAGTTTTATGGCTCGTTTTTGTATTCTGTCTAGGATGTGCAGTGAGGTCTTGGAAGAACCGGACCAGACATGAGCGTTAAACTCTAATTTGGGGCGAATGAACGCCTTATAGATTGTAGCCAGATCTAAGGGTGAGAAATATTTCTTGCATCTGTATAAGAATCCTAGGTATTTCGCAGCATTCTTGGCGACACTGAATATATGGTCGCTCCAATTAAGATTGTGAGCAACACTCATACCCACGATAGAAAGCTTTTCAGTTTCTGAGATGCAAGTGCCATTCATGGATAATGGCTGCGGGTTATTTGTACGCTTTAACGACAAGAGACAGCATTGTGTTTTGGAAGCATTAAATTCCACTATTGTTTTTACCCCATTGGATGATGCTGTCGATATCGGAATTTAATGAGCTTAACATACGCTGCCGCTCATTATCTACAACCGAAGTGCAGGGTCGTAAACTGGTGAACGAATATGAGAAGCTGAGGGTACTGTCGTCAGCGAAGGAATGAATTGGATTAGAAGTAACAGACAAGAAATCATTTATAAAAATGAGAAAGAGTGTCGGAGACAAAACGGAGCCCTGGGGAACACCGGCATTTACAAAGTGAGTATCAGACTTGAATCCGTCCAAAACAACTTGAATTGAACGATTCGAAAGGTAGCTTCTAATCCATTGAAAGAGAGACTCCTCGATCCCAAAAGCACGCATTTTCGACAAAAGGGCTTCATGCCAAACCCTGTCAAATGCTTTCGAAATATCCAGTGCAACAATTTTGCTTTCACCTGCTTGATGAAGCGAGTGATTCCACTTTTCAGCGAGATATGCCATCATATCACCAGTGGATCTGTTGCTGCGGAAACCGTATTGGCGGTCATTGAGGAGTTTCCGTGATTCAAGATATTTCATAAGCTGACGGTTAATCAGCGTTTCTATGACCTTGGAAAGAAGGGACGTTAGTGCAATGGGTCGGTAGTTGGAGGGAGAAGATGATTCGCCTTTTTTGGGTATAGGCTGGACAAATGCTGTTTTCCACCTACTCGGAAAGAGCCCAGAGGTGTAGGAAAGGTGAAAAAGCTTACGCAGTGGTTTTGCCAGCGTAGAAGAACACTTCTTCAGAACTATTGGGGCAATACCATCTGGACCAGCGGATTTGTGTATGTCGAGGTCTTTAAGAACCCCTGCGACTGTACGAGTGCGGAAGTGGATTGGTCCCATGGTGGAATTGACGCACTCTAGTACAGGCGGAGACAAAGTACAAGCTGGCAGCTGAGAACTGGTTGCGAAATGGGCAGCAAGTAGGTTAGCTTTGTCTAAGGGGGTGACAGCTGGAATGTCATTGTGGACGAGCGTCGGTATAGACGACTTAGTTGAGTTTTTTAAGTTTTTTACAAACGACCAGAAACTTTTGCTACCTTTGGGACATTGATGGATTTTACGCCTTAATTTTTGGTCGGATTGGAATTTAATCCGTCGAATGTGGGTGTTGCAGTCATTTCTGACTCGTATATGCTTTTTTCGGTTTTCCTCAGAACTGTTTGCCTTGTAGGCCCGAAAACTTAGCTCCCTGAGCCTAATAGCCTCGTATGTATCGAATACAGCAGATGAGGAACAGATGGGCGAAGTATAAGATTGTCCACGTAGAGAGGTTAGCGCCATATTACGGAGAAGGATCCAATCGCTTGTTCGAGGACGAACAAGTTTAGGAGGAGGGCAGTGTTGCGGAGACACAAACCGACGGTTAAGTTCGAATTTCTCTGTCGAAGTTCGAAAGCTCTCTTGAAGCGGAGATTGTAGTGATGTCAACTGTCAACGGCGTATTGCCGAATGTCAGAGCATTCTAGAGATTTCCGAAGGGGAACTTCCGACGGCGAACATTCGAAAAGGTGGACCGAGAGCTATATAAGCGCGAACACTCGCCCTCGGCATGCATTCAGTTTGTGGAATTGAACAGCGTGTGACAAGTCGGCGTGGTCAATCGATAAAACAGTAGGGAAAAATAAAAGCATTCAATAAAGGTTTGTGTGTGTAGTAAAGTTTAAAGTGTTCGGTAGGTTTTGGATAATAAATAAAAGTGGTGAAGCTGCACAGATAATTGATCTGTGGTGAATCAAGAAAAGTGTGTGTGTTTTTTATTCGGATAAAAAGGGCAATTGTAGTTTATCGCAATCCAGTGTTGCGAACCTATTCGGTGTGGGATTCAATTTCGTAACAATACGTTACTCTCAAAAACTAAGTCCTTCTCTGCCCACGGGATATGTTTAGGAAATTTTAAGCAACATGACTTCAAAGTTAATTGCTGTTCTCCATATTCCTGTTTCTCGCTTTATTATTGTTCGGAAGAATCGGATTTTCCCGTCTTTGGTTGGTAACACAGGCAGGTGTAGAGATGTATCAATGCGATTTTCTTTTTAGAGCTTATGAACCTTAAGTGAATTCTTAAAATGGGGCCCCGAACTACTTGTTCATCACTAAAGCCGGGCGTGAAAATTGGCCTGCGTATAAGAATCAAAAATAAAAATAAAAACAAAACGAAATTCTCTGGAGAAGATATAAATCAATCTGCTATTTAAAGGGCACTCCACTCTCGTCAAAACATTTAATCCACCGATTGACGATGAGCGATATTTTCAGCTCATAATCAGGGTTCACCTTTGACGAGAGGGACCAGGTTTAACTGAAATTAATTCCTCCGGGATGCATTTAATATTAAAAAAACAAATTAAATCATATTCGCCCAACCCTCTCAAGAGTACAACATATTCAATTGCTAAGTTGATTAATTTACAATGAGGAGACGAAAACTAGTAATAAAGCGTCCTGTCTCCCTACCTTCGTGATTTTTCAATTACAACATCACGGGTTTATAACACCCTAAAGATCCGCACACACAGATAAGAACGGATATCCCTTACTGATCCTCTTGGCATTCTATCTACGAATCGACGAATGAGGGGTTAGAAAAAAAAGAAAGAAAAAACGTTAATCCCAAACCAAAATTGAACCGAATCGAGTGTAAGAGTTGCTCCTTCAAGCGTGTAAACTAATTCAGATGGAACCCGGAAAGAGCAGATCATTGCTAACCAATTGCACAAGAAAACGACAATCGAGTTAAGTCCTATTGTTGGTGGAAAGGACATAATTCCGTTTTGATCCTATTTTCATTTTATTTTTCAATGATGTGATGCAAGGGTTTGTTTTTTTTGTAACCTTATTTAAAGTGACTGAGAGGGCTTGGCTGAAAAGTGTGTTGATTGACAAGTTTTTAAAATTTTTGTTTTTTTTTTTTTATTTGCTAACGGACAGGTGTGGTTTTAACACGAGGATTTAGTCTAGAAATATTACGATGCGCTTGTGTTCGACTTTGGTTCGGTCGTTTTATTGTGTAACAATATTACCGTCACTAAGCGAAAGTCGGCAGCCACAGCCATCAACCAATTAGAAGCCGTTCTTTCGGCAAGATATACAGCTGCGACCAAACTTGAATGCCTTGCCAACTGCGCTATCCGTTGAAGGCGGTCCAGTTCATCAATATTTTTAATGCTCTTGGATCGAATTTTCTTATTGGTATTGCTTAAACGCAAAACACACATTTTGGGGTCCAAGATCTATTTCACAGAGATGCAAAATGGTCTACAAACCAGGTATGATTGCGGTTGCAACTTTTACTCAACTGGCAAGCCAATGTACTGGCCTACTTACTTACTTAGGTGGCGCTACAGTCCGTGGTGAACCTGGGCCCCAACCAACAAGCGTCTCCAGCTGGCACGGTCTTTGGCCAGCTGTTTCCAGCGCCGCACGCCCAGGTGGTTAAGGTCCCCTTCCACCTGCGTGCGCCACAGACGATGCGGCCGTCCTCTGCCGCGCCTTCCTTCCGAAGTGGATTCGAAGACTCTTCGGGTCGGAGCTGTATTTTCCATGCGCCCTACATGGCCTAGCCGCCTTAGACGCTGTATCCCTAGACGTCGTACCAGGCCGATGTCGCTGTACAACTCGTACAGTTCTTCGTTATATCTTCTCCTCCATACACCGTTTGAACAAACGGGACCGTAGATAGTGCGCAGAATTTTACTCTCGAAACGACCAAGGGCATCTTTATCCGCTTTTGTTAAGGTCCAAGCCTCTGCGCCGTAAAGGAGGACTGGGATGATTAAGGTCTTATATAGTGTCACCTTGGTTTTCTGAGAGAGGGCTCTACTTCTCAATTGCCTCTTGAGCCCAAAGAAACAGCGGTTGGCAAGAGGGATTCTGCGTTTTATCTCAGCGCTGGTGTTGTTGTCGCTGGTCATCAGTGAGTAGACGAATTCCTTGACCACTTCAAAGTTATATCCGCCCATGGTGACGTTCTGGCGAATACGTCGGTGTTGTCCGTCTCTTTTAGATGAAAGCAGATATTTGGTTTTACCCTCATTAACCTTGAGACCCATCATAGCCGCTTCTACCTCATTGCTTACAGTGACTCTACCTACCTCTTGTGTTGGCCAGTGACTCTTGCACGATCTTTTCAAGCACGATGTTGAAAAAGTTGCATGACAGCGCGTCACCTTGCCTAAATCCTTCTCTAACATCAAAGGTCTCGGCTTGCTCATTACCGACCTTAATGGAGCAGCGAGAATTCTCCATTGTCATCCTGCACAATCGGACGAGTTTGGCAGGGTTGTTAAAACTAATAATCGCTTTGCATAGCTCATCTCTATACACGCTGTCATATGCAGCCTTGAAATCGACGAAGAGATGGTGAGTGTCGATATGGTGTTCCTGGGTCTTCTCCAAGATCTCCCGTAGCGTAAATATTTGGCCTATTGTGGATTTACCTGGCCTGGAGCCACACTGATAAGAGCCGATCAGGTTATCCACCAACGGTTTCAGGCGTTCACACAATACGGAAGAGAGGATCTTATATGCGATGTTAAGGAGACTTATTCCCCTATAGTTGGCGCGGTCATAGGGGTCTCCTTTCTTATGGACCGGGCAAACGATGCTGAGATTCCATTCGTCGGGCATGCTTTCCTCCGACCATACCTTGCAAATGAGATGGTGCATGTACCTTACCAGCTCATCTTCAGCCGCCTTAAGAAGCTCAGCAGACAGGCCATCTGCGCCAGCGGCTTTATTAGACTTAAGTCTTGATATCGCTATTTTGACTTCGTCTAGGTCGGGTGGACTGAATTCTGTTTCATTGTCGTCCATTACAAACGGCTCGTTCTGCCTGACAGCGGTATCTCGTCTATCAGCGCCGTTATGCAGTCTGCAGAAGTGGTCTTTCCAAATCCTCAGCATCGACTGCGAGTCTACTACCAGTTCTCCATTTTCATCCCTGTAGGCCGCCGCTCTGGCTTTGTAGCCATGGTATGTTCGTTTTACCTTATTGTAAAACTTACGGGCGTCATTCCTGCAGAAGCATCCCTCCATCTCCTCGATCTCACCCTTTCCGTGCTCTCTCTTCTTTCTTCTGAAAAGCGTGTGTTCCTCTGGTTCTCTTCTGCTCATAGATTTCGCGAGCAGCTTTCGTTCGTCGTTGTATCATGGCTTTATATGCCTCTTGTTTTGCTGCATGGGCTTGTTCGCATTGTTCATCGAACCAGGGGTTTCTAGGTGGTGGCGGCTTGAAACCCAGCACTTCTGAGGCAGCGCCTCTGACGGCGCTCTGGCAATGCGCCCATTCCTGTTCTATTGTTTGTGCTGCTGTGGGCGGACTTTGAGAGACCTTGGAGGAGACACGATCGGCAAAGATTCTGGCAGTCGCTTGCGATTGTAGCATTCGGACTACAAACTTACGTTGTCCTGTTCGACTCCTAAGCATTCTTGATATCCTCATTCGTACCTTGGCTACAACAAGGTAGTGGTCCGAGTCGATGTTGGCCCCTCGGAAGGTTCATACGTCGAGAATACAAGAGGAGTGTCTGGCGTTGATCTCAATGTGATCAATCTGGTTGGTGGTCGATTGATCAAAAGACCGCCAGGTACCCTTGTGGATGCTGAGATGGAGAAATCGCGTGCTTGCTACAAGGAGGTTACGCCCCGCTAGGAAATCGGTTAGCCTTAGTTCGTTGTCGGATGTGGTATTATGGAGGCTATGCTTTCCTATGATCGACTCAAATATGTCCTCTTTGCCCAGTTTTGCATTAAATGTTCTGGCCTACTTACTATTTATCAGGTCAGCGATCCATGGAGGATCTGAGCCTGAGCTATAGCTGCCTTCCATCCTTGACGGTCCCGTGCAGGCTGCTTCCTGTTATCAAGACCAAGATGTCTTACATCCGCGATTACTTGGTCTTTATACCGGAGGTTCGGTCTTCCTCTTTTTCTCGAATCAGGAGGCTCGGAATCGAAGACCCTCTTAGCTGGGGCGTTGATATCCATGTGCTCAATGTGGCCGAGCCAGTGTAGTCGACGGATCTTTGCCTTCTGGACTACATCCATATCTTTGTACAGCTCGTAGAGTTCGCGATTATGTCTCTTTCTCCATTCACCTTCCTCACAGACAGGACCAGAAGCCAAAATCGGCTCCGCTGTCCTGCTTATCGTCCAGCTTTCGGCACCGTACAGCAAGACTGGCAGTATGAGCGTTTTGTAAAGCATGACTTTTGTCTTTTGAGTGAGGAGTTTTTCCCCCAGCTGTTTGGACAAGCCGAAATAGCAGCGGTCCCTTAACAGACCGGGTGCGGCCGAACTGTTAGAAAAAGCCCTATGCTGTTATAAAGCAGACATTAACGCACTCCAAGAACTGCGACGGGATGAACCGGGTAAAAAGAGGATGAATAACAGTGACATATACTATGGAAACTGCTACACGGAGAACAAACAACGCCTGCTTGGATGCGGATTTGTTGATTGAGGTGGACTTAGGCAAAAAGTCCAAAAGCAATCTTGGAGAAACTACTTCGAAAATATCAAGGCGGTCTCCGAAGCACCAAGAATAAGGAAGATTTTGGCTCGGCCCCGTACAACCCAAGTCACTTAATGCGGAATGATGGTTCCTGGACGACCTCCAGCACGGAAGACCCGGAAAACTCTTCTGAACGCACACTTTCCGGGCAGTAGTGACTCGGCTATGACACCTCCTCAACTCATCCAACCGAGAACGTCCTCCTTCGAGCGTGCTCCCAACTTGGTTAACAACAACATTGTCCTCTGGGCTTTAAAAAGCTTTGAACATTACAAGTATCCAGGAGCGGATGGGATCATACCAGCGGAGCTCCAGCAGGTAGTAGATCTCATCCTTCCCTGGCTTGTGGTAATATATAAGAGTTGCCTCTGCTCATCCTACATTCCTAGCAAGTGGAAGGTAACCAAAGTCATTTTCATACCCAAGGCTGGCAAAAGCTACCACACGTATGCAAATGACTTAAGGCCTATTAGTCTTACTTCTTTTCTACTAAAAACTCCAGAGAAGATTTTAGGCGCACACATTCGTTTCAGCTGCATCTCAGGAAGGCTGTGTCGGATAACCAACATGCCTATAACAAAGGCAAATCGGTGGAAGCAGCAGTCCACTCACTGGTCAGCAAAATAGAAGGTCACTGGAACATTAGGAATATAAGTTAATTGTTTCCAGTCTACTCTTGACTGGATTTATTTTCCGTATCCTGCCGTATTCTACCTTAATCGTGCTGGGGTATTGCTTGTTCGGGAAATGATGACGCTGCGTTTAGGCAAAGTGCGAATGTTTGGGGTGATCTTGCTGGGTTGTGACTTGTGCAGGAAATAATGACGCTGGGTTCGGGCAAAGTTCGAATGTTTGGGGATATGGATACTGCCGATTAACTTGTCTGCCTTATAGCAGTCCAAAGAATTGACCAGTTGTCCGGCTGCGCTAGGTCTGTTGAGGGACCTAACGTTCCAGGTGCAGATCCGGAATTCGTTTCCTTTTAGACGTTTGCGGGGGTCGTCAACATGTAATCCGTCCGTATCCGACGCTGTTGATTGTCTCTGAACAAATATTTGTTTTACGCGATAGGGATGTTAACCCTAAGCACAACCCCCAACCTTGAGGGCCAGGTTCCTCTTTCCCCAGGAACAAAGGGTCGGGTCGCTGCACACATTTGTTCACTACCTGGCGGGTGCCAGTATAGGTATCCAGCGGGGCCACGCGGAGGCTGTGTATCTACTAGGATTGAGCAGTGACAGAGATCGAAGCTGGCGTTTGCCATGTTAAACTCGATCAACTTCTTTGCTCTGTTTGCTCGCTCCCTCCCCCTTGTTCCTTAAGAATTTTCTCTAATATTCTCTAATATATATGTTACGAATGCAATCGTAGAAAAAATAGAATTAGAGAAGACGTTCTCATGCATCCTGTAATTTTTATTTCAAAAAATTAAATAAATTAAATCCTTCAACGTAGCACTTCCAATTCGTCTGTTTATTCTTCTATTTGCATCTGTTCGACATCACTTCCTTGCAGTCGCTGGACGTAGTTATTTACACAGCTGCAGACTGATCATCACCGCATAACATTCGTATCCTGGCATCCCTCTGCTCACCTCTTCAAGACATTAAACATGTTCAAAAAAAAAAAAAACGAAAAACCAAATTGAAAAGAGCAACAAAAATAAAAACAAAACCAACTACCCGGAGGGTGAAGCCAACCCTCCGAAATTTAAAAATTTATATTTTGACACCCTTGTTCAATTAAGACCACCTAATGGTGGTCGTGACGGCGGCAATGCAATTACTAGACAAATCCAACGGATGCAAACAGCGGACTGTTAAAGTGCAAATATTTGATTTGAACATACCCGTTTCTAGTTTCGGGCATGATAGTAAGGCACGATGGGCCTCGAAGCGTTTATGACTTCATCTAGTCGATTTTTAATACTAAAAAATTATGCTGGTACAGATTTGTTGTTTGCGGAGGTATTTAGGCCTGATGACGGAGATGATGGTGCGAGTTGGATTTGATGGTATTTCGGATTTGGGTGCAGTCTAATCCAAAACACATCATCAATCATGTTGCGGTAGGTTGCGTGCAAGGATTGATGACATGGAACTGGTGGAACATTTGTAAGCAATCAAACCTGAATACAAGGCTTAAAGGCGATGGGCAGGTAACATTGTTGCTCACATGATTTAAAACCTGAACAAGGACAGATATACAATGCTGTGCAAAATATTATAGTAAGAATGCAGTGCTTTCTAAAATGACAAATGAATTTCTTATGAACTGATTTCGCTTTTCAGATGACCGTAAAAATGGTGGCAAATGCCCCTAACAAAAATCAGCGAACTAGTACATAAGTCGAGACCAGATAGATAGATAGATAGATAGGGCTTGGGGGGTGGGACAGAGTCGCCTGATCACTGCGGCCACGATTGGGCCTATTGTGATGTCCCCCACTTACAGTTCACTCAGAAAACCTGAGTTCGTAATAAAGCTTAGTATGCTTTTGAGTGAACTGGCAGCAATTTCATCTGCTTCAAGATAATGCTTGCCTAGGTGACGAAGACGTGTACTGACCAGGCAGTTACAGTGGCATAGTATGTGCTCTGCTGTTTCTTCGTCTTCATTACACATACGGCAAGTGTCATCTTGTATGATGCCCATTGTTTTGAGGTGTTTATTAACTGGGCAGTGTCCAGTAAGGAAACCTGTGATTAAACGAATCTGACTCCTCGAAAGCATGAGAAGTTGTTTCGTTCTTTTGAGGGATGTAGTTGGGAGGAACAGCTTGGCTTGTCTGCTACCTTTCGTTTGTGACCAGTAGTGATCCGTCGTGTTCCTTAACCAATTTTTTAAGCAGCATTTGGTGGTGCTAGTAGGTATGCCGCAGAAGGGCCGTGACATCATAAATGGTGATGCAGAGCCTTTCCTTGCTAGTAGGTCCGCCTTTTCGTTGCCTGTATGGCCGCTGTGTCCAGGTATCCAAATGAGATGAACTCTGTTTGTACTGGCCAGCTGATGAAGTAGCTGTAGGCAGTCCCATACCAGCTTGGAGGTTATTTCAAAGCTCTTTAGGGCTTGAAGTGCAGCTTTGCTGTCAGAGAGAATATAAATGTTTTTGTTAAGTATATTTCTGTTTATATTTTCTCTGAGGCAGAGTTCTATAGCAAATATCTCTGCTTGAAAAACGGAGTTATAACTGTCCATGCTGACGTAAATGCATGTGCCTGTATTTGCTCCGTATACTCCAGCCCCAACGCCTTCGTCCGTTTTGGAGCCATCTGTGTACCACACGTAGGATCCACGGTTGAAGGAGGGTCTATCCTGTTCCCAGTTTTGTCGGTTAGGGAATGTGACCTTGTAGTTTTGGCTGAAGTTATATCTGGGGAGACAGTTGTCTGTAAGAGATATCTTTAGGATTTCATGCCTGTTTATTTCTGTAAGGATGTCAGGGTGAAAGAGCCTACGGTTAGAGTCATCCTCCATGATCATTCTGTGGGCGAAGACCATTGCTTCTTTCTTCAGTTGGAGATGAAGAGGTGGCAGGTCTGTGATGACTTCTAGTGCTGCTGTGGGGGTTGTTCTCATGGCCCCAGTGATACAGATGCAAGCTAGTCTTTGCAATTTGTTGAGCTTGGCTTGCACTGATACTTGTTTTGTTTTGTGCCACCAGACGGGCGCAGCATATGTAAGGATTGGTCTGGTGATTGCTGTATATAGCCAGCGGGACATTTTGGGGTTTGTGCCCCAGTATTTGCCAGTGAGACTTTTGCTGGTCCATAAGGAGATCCTGGCTTTCTCAATGGTCTTTGTAATGTGAGAGTTCCAAGTGAGCTTTTCGTCTAGAGTTATCCCTAGATATTTGACTTCTTTTGAGAACTCTATCTCTTCACCAAAGAGGGTAGGCTTAGTAAGTTTGTGCCTGTTCCTTCTTTTGGTGAAGGCGACTATGGTGCTTTTCCTAGGATTTACATTTAGTGCAACCTTTATGCACCAGTTAGCAACAAGGTTTAGTGCCCGTTGGAGGAGTTCCGAGACTGTGTCTTCGAATTTGCCTCTGATCAGGATCACTATGTCGTCAGCGTAGCCTTGGACATAGAAGCCATTGTTGCTGAGTATGCTTATCAGTTCGTTGACCACGATGGACCACAGGATTGGTGAGAGAACCCCGCCTTGAGGGCATCCTTTCGCGGCGTTAACGCTGATTTTGTCATTGCCTAGCGAGGTGTTTATTTTCCTGTTGCTAAGCATATGTTGGATCCAATTGCATGTGGTGTTGTCCACCCCTGTGCTGAGGATGCAACGTTTTATTTGGGTGTATTCGGTGTTATCGAAGGCACCCTCAATATCGAGAAAGCAACCTATCGCAATTTCTTTGTCGAGACCAGACCTAAGCTTAATCTCTTTTTTTCTTTTCTTTTAATGGCTAGTATTATCAAATGTAAATCCGGATATAACCGACCGGATTTATGTTGACGACTATTGCAAAAAACGAAAAAAGGACAATGATCTTCGGCACTGTACGTGGAATGTTAGGTCCCTAAACAGGCCACGTGCAGCCGAACAAATTGCGGACGCCCTAGACCGCTATAAAGCGGACATAACCGCCATCCAGGAAATGCGATGGAATGGACCGGGTATAAAGCGGATGAAAAACTGCGATATTTACTACGGCGACTGCTATAGGGAGAGAGGACGACGATTGTTCGGATGCGGATTTGTTGTTCGAGGTGGACTAAGCAAAAAGTCCAAAGCTTTCGGCGTGTGAGCGAACGCCTCATAACAATCCGTATCAAGGCTAAATTTCTTAACATCAGCCTGATCTGCGTCCACGCCTCCACGGAAGACAAGGATGACTCCGCCAAAGATGAGTTCTACGATCTTCTAGACAGAACGTATGCCCAATGTCCCAGCTATGACATCAAAATTGTATTAGGAGACTTCAATGCCAAGCTGGGTAAGGAAGGCATCTTTGAACGACCTTTCACACAGGCCAGTTGATCTTGCTACGGGGCGAAATCTCCTTCTAGTCAGTACGCGCTTCTCGCACCTCTATATATACAAAGGCAGCTGGGACTAGATTGATCACATCGCCATCGAAATCAGACACTCTTCCACTATTCTTGATGTTTGAACTCTCCGAGGCGTCAACATCGACTCGGACCATTATCTTGTAGTAGCCTACAGATATCATGTACGCAGCGGAGTAGAGTAAGAATACAAAGTTATGACGACGGAAAGCTACTATCGCCAGAAACCGCTCGCGGTCTTACCGTTCGCGTCTCCCTTAAGCTCTCCAATACACCTCAATCCTCCACGCTGTCAATAGAACAGCAGTGGAGCCTTTGCAAACAAGCCCTGAAAAGCTCTGCATCCGAAGTTTTGGGTTTCAAGGCTCCACCACGAAGAAACACCTGGTTCGATGACGAGTACAGGATGATTCACACAGCGAAGCAGGATGCATATAAGGCATAAAAGAACAAGAGCAGCTCGTGAGCTCTACGAGCTAAAAAGAAGGGAGGAGCATAAGCTTCTTAGAAGAAAGAAGAAAGAGCACGGGAAGCGCGCGATTGAGAATTTGAAGAGGTGTTACTGCAGGCGTGACGTTCGAAAGTTTTGTCAACAGATCAACCGAACAGGCCAAGGATATAAAGCCAGAACGGAAGCCTGCAGGGATGAGGACGGACACCTAATAGTAGAATCGCAGTCGATGTTGAGAATATGGAAAAACCACTTCTGCAGACTGTATATCGGCGATGTTAGTCAATATAGTCCATTAGTCCATTTCTAATCGACGGAGACCGCAGAGAATTCTGTCCCCCTGACCGCGACGAAGTTAAGATTGCCATATCGAAGCTCAAGTCGAATAAAGCTGCTGGCGCAGACGGACCGTCTGCTGAGCTCTTCAAGGCAGCTGGGGATGACCTGGTTAGGAGCATGCACCAGCAGCTCATCTGTAAGATATGGTCAGAGGAAAGCATTTTTTTTTTTTTTTTTTTTTTTGTTGAAGGCTTCTGCTATCCGCTGGAGCACTCAGACGCAATCATTGGTCCATTGTACTCCAGACGTCGGCTCCAAGGGTGCGCCACCGTATGCGAGCAAAGGCGGGACAATCACAGAGGAAATGCTCTGCAGTATCATCCTCCTCTTCGCCACAAGCAGCACAGGTAGGCGTCTCACTGATGCCGAGCACGTAGAGATGCTTGGCAAAAGTGTAATGGCCCGTGATAGCTCCCACAAGCCTTCTGCAGTTGATTCTCATTAAAGACTGGAGGAATGCTGCAGATTTTTTGCAGACATCAGGGCATACGCGCTTAGTCATCCTGCAACCCGGACAATCCCTCCATCTACGGTTGTGTGTGTTAAATACACAATCGTTAATGTAGGAATTCACCGTGGACGCAGGTAGACCTAGAGCGGGTTCAGGTCCTGAGAAGCTCTCCTCTGAACCCATTCTAGCGAGTTAATCAGAGGTCTCATTTCCTGGGATCCCAGAGTGTCCTGGAACCCATACAAGCCTTAATGAATTTAGTCTGCCGACTCTGTTCAAGAAGGACTTGAGTTCAAGCACTAATTCGGAGCTAGTTAAGGGGTTACACACAGCTTTTAGTGCAGCTTGGCTGTCACTACATACGCATATGCTTTCCCCCTTCCACCTGCGCTTCACAACATAGTGCATGGCCATTAGGATTGCGTATATCTCTGATTAGAAGACAGACGCATATTTTCCTAAGGAGAAGTGCAGTCAGATGTTTTCGCGCTCAAAGAAGATCCCAGCACCGGACCCCCGCCCAGATCTGGAGCCATCCGTGAAAATGCGAAGACTATCCTTTCCAGGTTCAGTATCCAGCCATAGCCAATCCTGACGCCATGGAAACTCGACTGTGAAATTACGACGCAATAGGATAACGGGCGTCAGTGCGTCAGAGGCATGTCCATGAGACAGGGGTCGCAAGACAATTCTTGCGCAAGCACACCGTATTCCTATGCGAGTTGTACCAAAAGCCATTTCTCTTCAGACGAGACATGACTTTCAGAGCACACCCTCTGATAAATATGTCAAGAGGTGGAAGGTTCATCATAACATCTAGAGCAGCGCCCGGTATGCTGGGGAAAGCCCCCGTACAGCTGAGACATACCGTTCTTCGGAGTTTGGTGAAAGAGGCTACGACGTGTTTGCGTTTTAGTCTGTTCCACCAGACAACCGATGCATATGAGATTATGGGTCTTATCATTGCCTTGTAGATCCAAAGGACCTTTGCCGGCAATAAGCCCCATATTTTGCCAAAAGCTCCTTTGCATTGCCAGAAAGCTGACAGCGCTTTGGTGGTTTTTGACTCAACATGTTTTGACCAGAGAAGCTTACTATCTAAGATGACTCCTACATACTTAGCCTCCTTGGATGTCGAGATGGAAGTGCCTTTTAGTACCAACTGAGTCATGTCAGTATTTTTCCTCCTTCTCGTAAAGAGAACGACAGGAAAGCATGCCCGAGGAATGGAGTCTCAGCATCGTATGCCCGATCCACAAGAAAGGAGACCCCTCTGATTGCGCCAACTATAGAGGAATAAGTCGCCTACAAAATCTTTTCTGCCGTTTTGTGAGAACGCCTGAAGCCTTTTGTAAATAAGCTTATAGGTCCTTATCAGTGCAGACTCAGGCCAGGGAAGTCCACCAATGAAACCAATGAGTTTTAAGTCGACACTCACCACCTATTTGTCGACTTCAAAGCCGCATAAGACAGCGTAATTAGAGACGAGCTATACAACGCTATGTCTACCTTTGCCATACCTGCTAAACTCATCAGATTATGCAGGATGACTCGCTGCTCGCTGCTCCATCTGAATCGGTGAACACCTTACCAATAGGTTTGATGTCAAAAAAGGATTTCGGCAGGGCGATGCGCTGTTGTGGGATTTCTTCAACATCATATTGGAATGATTGATATGATTGTGCAAAAATCACTGGCCAATACAAGAGGCCACAATCTATTTCAAATCCTCGCAATCCTTGCATACGCCGACGATATTGACATAATAGGTAGATCACAGCGAGGGGTCAATGAGGCGTTTGCGAGTATTGAGTTCGAGGCGGCGAAAATTGGTCTGGCGGTAAACGAGGGCAAAACTATATATATGCTGTCATCAAAAACGGACGCTCACCACCGACGTCTTTGGCCAGAACGTTCGTATTGGCAGTTATAAGTTCGAGGTAGTTAAGGACTTCGTCTACCTTGGCTCCACAGTGACCTGGAACAGCGACTCTTGCTAATCGCTGTTGTTTTGGGCTCAGGAGGCAATTGAGTAATAGAGCCCTCTCCCGAACGACAAAGTTGACTCTATATAAGACCCTTATCATCCCGGTCCTGTTGTACGGCGCAGAAGCATGGAGACTATCAAAAGCGGATGAGGAGGCCCTTGGTCGGTTCGAGAGAAAGATTTTGCGCGTGATTTTCGGGCCTATAAACGCAGACGGGGGATGGAGGAAAAGATTCAACCACGAACTTTACGGGCTGTACAGAGACATGAGCCTAGTTAGGCGTCTACGGATTCAACGCCTAAGATAGCTGGGCCATGTAGAGCGAATGGACACCACAGCTCCAGCCCGGAGAGTCTTTGAATACAACCCCGAGGGACGAAGAAGCAGAGGACGGCCGCACTTAAGATGGCGCTGGGGTTTGCGGCCATGGAAAAGGCTAGCAAAGATCGTACTAGTAGGAGGGGCATGTTAATTGAGACCCAGGTTCACCCCGAACTGTAGCGCCCGCTAAGAAGAAGAAGAAGAAGTAGTATCCAATAGCATTTGGCACTGCGACCTTTACAGATCTATTGTGCCTGCTAGCCGATTAGCCGAGGAGCTTCTCCACTTCCATAATGAAGTAGGAGCCGAGGTGATCTTATCAGGAGTTATAACTTCGCTGAGAAGGATACGCTTCCTAAGATGGCAGAGAGCAGCACGCTCACACAGTATGTGTTCTGCCGTCTCTTCGTCCTCAAGACTGAGTCGGCACTCAGTTTCTGACGAGAGGTTGGTTTTGTTAAGATGATATCTCAGACCGCCGTGTCCCGTCAGGTAACTGACTAGTCTTCTGATGCCCACCCTATTAGGGTTTTAGTAGGTTTGAGTCGTACAGGGGCCGTCTGAATTGTTTGATTGGCGAAGTCCCCGAGCGCTGTCCCCAAAAGGACAGGTGTTGCGATTTTTACCACTTGTCTAAAAAGAAATTGATCTTAGACTTGGGAGTGCCGCAGAAAGTTTCTGGACCTGAATATTTTTCGGTGCAACCTTTTCTGGTAAGTTGATGGGCAAGTTCATTCCCCTTATACCTTTGTACCCTGGCACCCATCAAAGTTTGACATGGTTTCTTTTGGCGAGGTCTTGTAGGGCATCATGGCATTCCTTGACGGTTTAAGCGCTGTTTGGCTAACAGAGAGTATGTTGATGGTTACTCCTCTTATGCCAAGATGGCATGCAATTTTGCTTTAAAGTTGCTAGGATGCATTCCCAGGGCCTACGAGATCTTACGATTTGGTCCAAAGATACCGGGGACAACGACCACCTTAGGCCTTTGACATTAAGCAAGGGATCACTGATTTCCCATGCTGAGCGATTTCGGGTCAATATCTCAAATCTCAATATCCAGCTCGGGAAGGTGTGTAAGATGGACATGTGACCCTCGGGTCTACATGGCAGGTTTGTTCCCGAGCGAAGGGTTCTGATTGCACTGCGTAATGCCACCTTTTTGATAAAAAGGTGCACTGGAGTGAGTTCAGTGAGTGCTTCTTGGGCTGCCGTGGGGCAGGTTGACACGCTAGTCTCTGAAAATGTTGAAGCTTCACAATTATTGTTTTTTGATCAGCTTTTGTCCACCATACAGTGGAGGCATAGGTGCCGATAGGTCTTACTATCGCGGTATATAACCAGTGGAGTACCTTAGGTTTCAATTCTCAGGTTTTATCGCAAGTACAGGCCCACACGGCCTCAGCCGCTTTTGTGAGTTTGGTTTCAATATTGGAGTTCCAGCTGAGTCTGCGGACTAGGTCAATAGCTAGATACTTAACTTCCTCTGAAAGTCCTATGCGTGTGCCATTTAGAAAGATTGAGCAAGGCTATAACTTTCTCCTCTCTGTAAACGGGACTAGTATTGTCTTATTTGGGTTGATCGATAAACCCTCTCTGTCACACCAGTCAGAGACAAATTGGAGCGCAAACTGCATGCGCTCAGAGGCAGTGGTTTCGCACTTGCCCGTAACAATAACTACTAAGTCGTCAGCATATCCGATGACCTCGTAGCCCCGTGTGGTTAGACTGCGTAGTAGGTCATCGATGACTTCGGACCAGAGAAGGGGTGAAAGGACTCCTCCTTGTGGACATCCTCCAGCCACCGATACTGTCACTGAGACCTCTTCGCATGCGGCTGATATAATACGGCTATTTAGCATCGCCCTGATCCAGTGATTAGTGGGATGGTCTACACCCCTTCAGGATAGTGCAGTGGTGATCGAAGCGTAGTCCTTGACAGGAGCCTGAAATGGAAACCTAACATTCTGGATCGTGTCAAGAAAGCAACCACTGCTTTCTACAGCTGTTAGAAAGTGGTGGGCAAAAAATGGGGTTTTCAACCGAGCATTATGCACTGGCTCTATACAGCAGTCATAAGCCCCATCCTCCTGTATGGAATCGTAGTTTGGAGGATTGCTCTGGACAAGGCAGTCTATCGAAACTTTCTGAGGAAAGTACAAAGATCGACCGGTTTATATGTATATAAGTGGAGCGATTAGGTCAACCCCCATGCAGGCCCTAAATACCCTATTACATTTTCCACCGTTGGACCTCTTCAGCAAGCAAGTTACTGCCTGCGCGGCCCTACGGATTAGGGGCATAGGAAAATGGCCCACATCACATAAAGGCCATACTAGCATTCTCAATCACTTCGAAATACCCATGGACACAGACTACATCATCCCGCAGAATGCGTTCACTAGGAACTTCGAAGTTGTCTTTCCATCCAGGGAGGAATGGGCTGAAGGGAAAGACATACCGAAGAACTCGATCTCCCTCTATACCGATGGCTCCAAGATGTAGACGGGTGTTGGTAGTGGAATCTTCTCCAAAGAACTTAACCTCAACCTATCATTCAGACTCCCAAATTACTGCAGTGTGTATCAAGCAGAATTAACAACGATAACGGAGGCCCTTGCATGGCTCAGGATCAATGTAACATTCCAAAACCAAATTGATTGCATTACGAAAATTGGAGAAGACTTAGAAAAATTTAGAGTGTGGTTTGCTAAACATAAGTTACTGATTAGCGAAAAAACCAAATTATTGACACTGAAATTATCCGGCAATAATGCACCAGAATACAACATTCGCTTTCACTCGCATGAATGCACCAGATTTAGTCTACCGCTTCATACATGCGGCATACAAAATTTTTATGAACAAAATACGTGTTCCGAAAAGTGTTTTATAATTGAATCAGTCAAGAATTTTAAATATCTAGGAGTCTTATTGGATCAAAATCTGAACTGGAAGGATCATCTACAACAAATAAAATCACACATGTACCTGGTGGCTCGTAAACTGTTTCTTCTCAAACCATACTGCTCAAGGAAAGTTTTATCAAAATTTTACTATGGACTGGCACACTCTAAATTGCAATATGGCATTGTATGTTGGGGAGGGTCATATTACAATGCGATTAGACCAGTCTTGATTGCTCAAAAATATCTCATTCGAATTCTCACCAGTTGCAATCGTCGTACTCATAGTTGGCCTTTGTTTAAAAAATGTAACATTTTACCAATAAGACACTTATATGTTTTTAAAGTTCTTAGAGAATTCTTTAAGCAAAGCGGAAACATTCCTAGCAGGACTAATTTAACTTATAATTTAAGAACAAATAACGCGGGTTTAGCTAACGTACCAATTGCACATACAACACATTTTTCCAAATTTTTTACTTTTACTGCCCCATGCTATTTCAATAAACTTCCACATTCCATACGTTTAACCAATAACTATAATAGCTATATAAACAAAATAAGAGCTTGGATTTTTACTATTGACCTTACTAATATTGAACTACTACTACGAATTCTACATTAAAATTGGTAGAAAAAGGTTTTTTTATGGAACTATCTTCTTATTATTATTTTTGTTTTTCTCTAATTAATGCTTATTTATTTATTTCATGTCAATTGTATATATGTATTTTAATTTATTTATTGATTTATTTAAATTTGTTATTCTTATTATGGTTTGTATCTGTGTATTTCAATGCCACCCCACATCAGAAATGTAAACGAATTTATGTAAACCACAATGAAGTGTCGTCAAACACTAATTTCTGACTTTGTCATCAATTAAATGGCGACTACTATTTATTCATTCGTAAGTTAATCCTAAAATGTTATTGCTCTGTAGTGTTATTATTATGTAATGAATAAAAAAAAAAAAAAAAAAAAAAAAAAAAAAAAAAAAAAAAAAAAAAAAAAAAAAATATCCAACTAGCAACCAAAAGGGCAACCTTATGCACTCTAGTGGGTGTCATTACAGGTCACTGAAGCATTTAAAAACACGCTGCCAGACTAGGGCTACCCTCCAATGACTTCTGCCACGGCTGCATGGACGAGTAGGAAAAGGAATCGACACATCACCTTCTCTGCTCATGCCCTATTTTTGCGAATCGCAGGAGGATCATAGAAGGGCGCGCCGAGGTACCTTCTATGAAAAAACAAGTGAGCTAGCAGATCTGAAAATATCTCAACTCCATCGCTTCATCACCGGCTGTTTCTCAGACAGCGAATCAAGGTAAAATGATCCATTTGGTATCACAATGGGCCGACTTCGGCCTACGTGTGGCTTATGCCAACCACTTATACCTCACCTAACCTAACCTAACTCTTACCAACCGCTGTTTCTTTGGGCTCGGAAGGCAATTGACAAGCAGAGTCCTCTCACGGAAAAACAAGCTGACCATAAACAAGACCGTTATCATCCCGGTTTTGCTTTATGACGTAAAGCGACATGGACCTTATCGAAAGCGGACGGGCCCTTGGTCGTTTTGAGAGAAAAATTCTGCGGACGATTTTCGGCCTGCATAAATGGGGAGTGGAGGAGAAGACTTAATAATGAATTGTACGGGCTGTACATGAACGACATGAACGTAGCACGGCGTCTGTGAATCCAATGCCTAAGATATCTAGGTCATGGAGAGCTCCGGCTCGGAAGATCTTTGAATCCAATCCTGAGGGGCGACGTGATCGTGGTCGGCCAAATTTAACGTGGCGCACGCGAGTGGAAGAGGAGCTCAATCAACTAGGCGTGCGGCACTTGAGACAGCTGGCAAAAGATTGTGCCAGTTGGAGAGGTTTTTTAAGGGCGGCCCAGGCTCGCCATGAACTGTAGCGTCAAAAAAGAAGAAGAGAAGAAGAAAATAAATACGTGCACAACTTCTTCTTCTTTGAAGACGCTACAGTTCGGGGTGAACCAGGGCCTCAACCAACAAGCCTCTCCAGCCGGCCCGATCTTTGGCCAGCCGCTTCCAGTGCCGCACGCCCAGTTGGTTGAGGTCCCCTTCCACCTGTGCACGCCACCTTAAATGCGGTCGTCCTCTGCTGGGTCGTCCCTCGGAGTTGGAGTCGAAGACTCTTCGGGCCGGAGCGTTGATCTCCATTCGATCTACATGGCCTAGCCATCTTAGACGTTGGATCCGAAGACGTCTAACCAGGCCGATGTCGCTGTACAGCCCGTACAGTTCTTGGTTGAATCTCCTCCTCCATTCTCCGTTTACACAAACGGGACCAAAGATTGCACGCAGAATTTTTCTCTCGAAACGCCCAAGAGCCTCTTCATCCGCTTTTGATAACGTCCAAGCCTCAGCGCCGTAGAGGAGGACCGGGATGATTAAATTTTTGCAGAGGGATACCTTCGTTTTTCGAGAGAGGGCTCTACTACTCAATTGCCTCTTGAGCCCGAAGAAGCAGCGATTGGCAAGAGTTATTCTGCGTTTTATATCAGCGCTGGTGTCGTTGCTGCTTGTCACTATCGAGCCAAGGTAGACGAAGTCCTTGACTACTTCAAAAATATAGCTGCCAAAGGTGACGTTCTGACCAAGACGTCGCGTCGGTGTTGTGCATCTTTCTTGGATGACAGCAAATATTTGGTCTTGTCCCCAATTACCCTTAGACCCACTTTCGCCGCTTCTGCTTCAATGCTTGCGAACGCCTCATTGACGTCTCGCTTTGTTCGTCCAATAACGTCAATGTCATCTGCGTAGGCAAGCAACTGTGTCGACTTGAAGTAGATCGTACCTCTTGTATTGGCCGCAGAGTCCCGCACGATCTTTTCACGTATGATGTTATAGAAATCACATGACAGTGCGTCACCCTGTCTAAAACCTTTTTTAACATCAAAGGGGTCGGTTAGTTCCCCTCCGACCTTAATGGAGCAGCGAGAGTTCTCCATAGTCATCCTGCACAGTCTGACGAGCTTGGCAGGAATGTTAAAACATGACATGGCTCCGTATAGCTCGTCTCTATAAACACTGTCATACGCGGCTTTAAAGTCGACGAAAAGATGGTGCGTGTCGACCTGGAATTCATGGGTCCACCGTAGTGTAAATATTTGGTCTTTCGTGGATTTTCCTGGCCTGAAACCACACTGGTAGGAACCTATCCGATTGTCCACGAACGGTTTCAGATACTTACATAGTACGGCAGAGAGGATCTTGTACGCGATATTCAGGAGGCTTTTCCCTCTGTAATTGGCGCATTCATAGGGCTCTCCTTTCTTATGGACCGGGCAAACGAAACTGAGATTCCATTCATCGGGCATGCGTTCTTCCGACCATATCTGGCAGATGAGTTGGTGCATGTTCCTAACCAGCTCATCGCCAGCTGCTTTAAACAGCTCCGCGGAGAGTCCGTCTGCTCCAGCAGCTTTATAGGACTTAAGTTTCGATATCGCTATCTTAACATCGTCTAGGTCGGGTGGACGGGATTCTCCTTCGTCTACGTCCATTGTGAATGGTTCGCTCTGCTTGACGGCGGCATTTTGACTATCATCGCCGTTATACAGTCTGCAGAAGTGGTCCTTCCACAATCTCAGCATCGACTGTGACTCCACTACTAGTTGTCCGTGCTCATCCCTGCAGGCTTCTGCTCTGGCTTCATAGCCTTGGCATGTTCGTTTTACATTCTGGTAAAGTTTTCGAACGTCGTTCCTGCAGTAACATCTCTCCATCTCCTCGATCTCGCGCTTCTCGTGCTCCTTCTTTTTCCTTCTCAGAAGCGCATGCTCCTCCCTCCTTTTCTGTTCATAGAGCTAGCGGGCAGTTCTCGTCCGTCGATGCAATGTGGCCATGTATGCATTCTGTTTCTCTACATGGGCCTGTCTGCACTCATCATCAAACCAGGAGTTTCTCGACGGTGGTGGCTCGAAACCGAGTATATCTGAGGCGGCCTCTCTAATGGCTTTCTGACAACGACTCCATTGCTGTTCTATGGTTTCTGCAGATTGCATCGGGACCTGAGGGAGCTTGAGGGAGACTTGATCGGCGAAGGTCCTGGCGGTCTCCTGCAATTGCAGCTTTTCGACGTTAAATGTTTATGTTCATACTCGACTCCGTTGATTCCGAGAAATTCGCATCCGTACCTTGGCTGCAACAAGGTGATGATCCGAGTCGATGTTGGCTCCTCGAAAGGTTCGGACATCTAGGATGCTGAAGGAGTGTCTGCCGTCGATCGCAATATGATCAATTTGGTTGGTTGTCGATTGATCGAAAGACCGCCAGGTCGCCTTATGGATGTTGAGGTGTGGGAATCGTGTACTTGCTACTACCAAATTATGTCCCGCCATAAAGTCCACTAGCCTTAGTCTGTTTTCTGACGTGGTGTTGTGTAGGCTGTGCTTTCCAATGACCCGTTCAAAGATAGCTTCCTTATCCAGATTCGCATTGAAATCTCCTAGAACGATTTTGGTGTCATAGCTGTGACATTGCGCATACGTTCTGCCTGGGAGATCATAGAAGTCGTCTTTATGTCGGTCATCTTTCTCCTCTGTGGGAGCGTGGACACATAATAAACTTATACTGCCGAGATTGGTTTTGATGCGGATAGTTATGAGGCGTTCGCTTACATACTGGAATCTTAAGACTTTTTTCTGAGTCTGCCTCGAACAACAATTCCGCATCCGAATAAGCGTTGTTTATTTTCTCTGTAGCAGTTTCCGTAGTAGATACCACAGTTTTTCATCCGCTCTTTGCCTGGCCCATCTCATCGCACTTCTTGGAACGCGGTAATGTCTGCCTTATAGCAGTCCAAAGAGTTGACTATTTGTTCGGCGGCACCTGGTCTGTTGAGGGACCCAACGTTCCAGGTGCAGATCCGAAATTCGTTTCCTTTTTGACGTTTGCGGGGGTCGTCAACATATAGTCCGTCCGTATCCGAGGCTATTGGTTGTTTCTGGACAAGTTTTTGTTTTACGCGATAGGGATGTTAACCGTAAGCGCAAACCTTAACCTGGAGGGCCAGGTTCCTCTTTCCCCAGGAACAAGGGGTCGGGTCGCTGCACACATTGGTTCACTACCTGGCGGGTGCCAGGGGAGGCCACGCGGAGGCTGTGTGTCAATTTGGATTGAGCAGGGACAGAGTTCGAAGCCGGCGTTTGCCAAGTTAAACGCGATCAACTGCTTTGCTCTGTTTGTTCGCTCCCTTCTCCCCTCGAACGTGCACAACACTTTATATTTATTTAAAGGCCCCTATTCATCGGACTTACTCCTTACTAAGAATCAGGGGTTGAATATAGTAGCTACACTATGACAATTCTTCAAAATCAGCTATAAAACACCGAGAATAACCATCAAATCTAAGCCAGCTTAGAGGGAAGAGAAGAACATGATACGAGTAGAATCTTAACTTCAGATATGTAGGCTAAGGCTCCCTAAGAAGACGCCTATTTTTATTGTCGAATTTTGGAAATTCGGTATACGCCTATTGATAAGAAGCTAAGTAGCCTTTCGATAAGGAATCTAACTTGTAGACCTAGTTTAGGTTAGGGTGCCCTTTTTGAATAGTCAAGGCTCAAGTAGACTACGTAGAGTCCATTGTGCCCTATTGATTTATTTAACCCGTTAATACCTAGACATTTACCGTTGAGCTGAACCACCCAGACGAGGATAAGAATCCCAGTATTCTGTTCAGCCCAATATTACCTACTTCTTCAAGTCCCGAAAGGAGGTATCTTCCTAGGAATGTATTCCTTTTTTGGGCTAGCGCCAGACATCCGCACAGCAGATGATGAATGGATTCAACTTCCTCTTCGTCCCTGCAGCTTCTGCAGAAGTCATTGTAGGGCTGGCCTAGTCGAGCTGCATGGCAGGATAGCATGCAGTGCCCGGTGAGGGCACCGACTGCCAGTCGAATGTTCCCACGATTGATAGACGGACCAAGTCGATCTCGCCGTTGCGCATGTGTTTAAGCGACACCATCGCTTATTGGCTTTTACTAATAGCTCCGTCTCTATCTCTTTGTAGAGCGCACTGAGTGGTGCTTTGGCCTCAGCTAAGATCTGCGCAATGTATGCACTTGATTCCACTCTAGCCAGCTCGTCCGCCCTCTCGTTTCCAGAGATGTTCACATGACCAGGTACCCAGCATAGGATCACCTCATTTACATTCGATATCTCTTCTAACTTCTCTTTGCATAGTTTGACGAGTTTGGATCTTATCCATGCTGCCTGCAAAGCCTTAATGGCCGCCTGGTTGTCAATATAGATGCTGATCCTTTTTCCTGAGATATTCTCTCTGTTGATCAGGTCCGCCGCCTTCTTGATAGCGAAGACCTCAGCTTGGAAGACACTGCATCCATCATCGAGCCTATAGGAGCGATGCATATCGCGAGACTCAAAGTAGACTCCGGCACCTGTGCCAATATCCATTTTGGATCCGTCGGCCAGCTCACTTTCCGTGCGTACCAAATCACCGGTCCATTCCTCCCTGGAGGGAATTCTAATAGAGAATCTCCTCTCCCAGGAAGGAAGTCGGGTGACATAGTCCGTTACGGTTTTGAATCTCGAGACGGCCCATCGATCCAAGACTGATACATGTCCGTGAGGACTCCTTTTCCAGAGACCGGATTCCTGTAGTCTTAGCGCAGTTCTGGTTACGGCGCTCTCGCAGTATATGTCTAGGGGTGGGAGGTTCAGCATAGATCGCGTTACCGCTAGATAGCCTGCCCTTTGAACCTTTGACACACTCTGAAGATGACACATTTTCTCAAGCGCCTTCCACCAGACAACCGAGCCATAGACTAGGATAGGTCTTAACACCGCAGTGTACAACCAATGTACTAACCTCGGTTTGAGGCCCCATGTCTTTCCAAAGGCTACCTTGCACGAATATAGTGCCACGTAGGCCTTTTTGATTCTTTCCTCAATATTTTCTCTCCAACTAAGTTTGGAGTCCAGGATTATGCCAAGATATTTGGCAGATTTTCCAGGAATCAGATCTATACCGTTCATACGGGGGTAGGTGTATCTTGATACAGTTCTTTTCCTTGTAAGGAGTACTACCTCTGTTTTCGCCGGATTTACTCCCAGGCCTCGCCCCTTGACTATCGCTGAGGACCTGCGGAAATTTGCCCGAGACTAAAATGGCAAAGTCATCGGCGTAGGCCGTGACATTAAAACCTAAAACCTTGTAGACCTAAAACGAAAACCTACATAACCAGGCCTTCTCTCAGTAAAGTATATTACGTACTTTATATTAAATTATATAAACAATCTGCTAAATATTTTCTATTATCGATGGGTGCTTTACAATTTTAGCACGGCAAATACTGAAAACACATGTATCGGGTCGATCTTCTCGGCGAAGGTATGTCCGTTGTATACAAGTTCCTTATTAGGAATTTTAACTACCGCCTGCATTCCCAACTTTTCACCAATCAATTGCGTGTACTTGGTTGTGAATACTGAGCACACTGCTTTAGGTCGTTTGCCTCGAATATGCTCTGGATAGTCGTTGTCGCTTAAAATGCCATTTCCTAACTGCCGGGCAAAATCAATGGAATAGGCAGTTAGTGAACGGGCAATACCCTTCCTGGCAAAATCTGGCCGGGTCGAAAGGAATACAACTTCCATGGAACAGTCAATGTTAAATTCCTTGTAGACGTCAAAGGTGTTTTCCATTCGATCTAGGTAGCTACCGATGTATACCATTTCAGGTGATTTGAAAGTCTTGAAGACTTCGTCCAGATTACAATTAGACTTGGGTTCCTAAAAAGGAGGAAGTTAGTAATATGACTAGTAAATGGTTTTTCGGTCTAACGAATATTTTGTTGATACTGATGCCAGCTAGGCGGCTGCTGGCTATGTGCTTGGCTCCAAATGAAATGTTGTCCTTCAGAATTGTACGGAAAAATATCTCAAGTTCGGCAATTGCAAGTTTACTTTCCATAAGGCCAGTTACCTTGCATAGGTTTTCATAGGGAATAAAGCAGGTCATCAACATCTGGAATCACGAAAAAAGTTAGGTTAGATATGTACTAGCATTATCCAAAAAGACAGAATAACTCTGTCCAACATCGAGAGAAAATGTTTTGCTCTTAATTAGGAAAATATGTAGGTGCAATGGATTGCAAGAAGGTCAATGGAATCACTTGCTATTAGGCATGCATAACAGGAACATAATTGTTCCCTGAATTTTTTAATTGTTCACAAGTGTTACTTACTTACTTAGGTGGCGCTACAGTCCGTGGTGAACCTGGGCCTCAACCAACAAGCGTCTCCAGCTGGCACGGTCTTCGGCCAGCTGTTTCCAGCCCCGCACGCCAAATCGGTTTAGGCGCCACCGTAGATGCGGCCGTCCTCTGCCTCACCTTCCCTCCGGGGTTGATTTAAAGACTCTTCGGGTCGGCCACCTTAGACGCTGTATCCGTAGACGTCGTACCAGGCCGATGTCGCTGTACAACCCTCTCTACTCCGTTTGAACAATCGGGACTGTAGATAGAGCGCAGAATTTTCCTCTCGAAACGACCAAGGGCATCTTCATCCGCTTTTGTCAAGGTCCAAACCTCTGCGCCGTAAAGGAGGACCGGGATGATCAAGGTCTTATATAGCGTCACCTTGGATTTCCGAGAAAGGGCTCTACTTCTCAGTTGCCTCAGTTGCCCAAAGAAGCCGCGGTTGGAAAGAGTGATTCTGCGTTTTATCTCAGCGCTGTTGTCGCCGGTCATCAGTGAGCCAAGGTAGACGAATTCCTTGACCACTTCAAAGTTATATCCGCCCATGTTGACGTTCTGGCCAATACGTGCGTGTTGACTGTCTCTTTTTGATGAAAGCAGATATTTGGTTTTACCCTCATTAACCTTGATACCCATCATAGCCGCTTCTACCTCAATGCTTACAAAGGTCTCATTGACGTCTCGCTGTGTCCTTCCAATCACGTCAATGTCGTCGGCGTACGCAAGCAATTGCATAGACTTGAAGTAAATCGTACCTCTTGTGTTGGCCAGTAACTCTTGCATGATCTTTTCAAGCACGATGTTGAAAAAGTTGCATGACAGCGCTTCACCTTGCCTAAATCCTTTTTTAACATCAACAGTCTCGGTTCGGTCATTACCGACCTTAATGGTGCGCGAGAATTCTCCATTATCATCCTGCACAGCCTTAAAATCGACGAAAAGGTGGTGAGTGTCGATTTGGTATTCCTGGGTCTTCTCCAAGATCTGCCGCAGCGTAGATATTTGGTCTATTGTGGATTTACCTCACCTGAAGCCAGACTGATAAGAGCCGATCAGCTTATCCACAAACGGTTTCAGGCGTTACACAATACGGCAGAGAAGATCTTATATGCGAAGTTAAGGAGACTTATTCCCCATCAGTTGGCGCACTTATAAGGGTCTCCTTTCTTATGGACCGTGCAAACGATGCTGAGATTCCATTCGTCGGGCATGCTTTCCTACGACCATATCTTGCATATGACATGGCGCATGCACCTTACCAGCTCATCTTCCGCTGCATTAAAAAGTTCAGCAGACGGCCGTCTGCGCCCGCGGCTTTATTTAATTTAAGTCTCCATATCGCTATTGAGAGCACCGTGGCGCAGTGGGTAGTGTGTTGGCCTCTGACGCCGATGACTCGGGATCGAATCCCGACACAGCCATGTCATCGAACGTGTTTTTCACGGTGTTTCTCCTCAGCGGGTTTCTGACAAAACCCCCCGTAGTAAAACTGTCATGAAAAGCTTCTCGAAATTCGCCGTTCGGAACCGGCAATAAAACTGTAGGTCCCTTTCACCTATGTGAATATGAAATCACACACAACATGGGTGATTGAGAGAAGCTCGGCTCAGGTTCTTCATGGACTGTAACGCCAACATACATGCATACATATCGCTATTATGACTTCGTCTAGGTCGGGTGGACGGAATTCTCTTACATCGTCGTCCATTACGAACGGATCGTCCTGCCTGACAGCAGAGTCTTGTCTGTCATCACCGTTATACAGTCTGCAGAAGTGGTCTTTCCAAATCCTTAGCATCGACTGCGACTCTACTACCAGTTCTCCATTTTCATCCCTGCAAGCCGCCGCTCTGGCTTTTTAGCCATGGCATGATCATTTTACGTTATTGTAAAACTTCCGGGCGTCATTCCTGCGGAAGCATCTCTCCATCTCCTCGATCTCACGCTTTCTTCTTCTACTCATGGATTTCGCGAGCAGCTCTCGTCCGTCGTTGCAGCGTGACTTTATATGCCTCTTGTTTTGCTGCATGGGCTTGTTCGCATTGTTCATCGAACCAGGACTTTCTAGGTGCTGGCGGTTTGAAACCCAGCAACTCCGAGGCAGCGTCCCTGATGGCGCTTTGGCAATGCGCTCATTTCTGTTTCGTACGTCGAAAATACTGGAGGAGTGTCTGGCGTCGATCACAATGTGATCAATCTGGTTGGTGATCGATTGATCAAAAAACCACCAGGTATCCTTGTGTACGTTGTCCGCTGTCGAATGTGGTGTTATGGAGGCTTTGCTTTCCTATGATCGACTCAAATATGTCACCACAAGCCTCGGATATGAATGGATACAAAGCTGACGACCCATGCAAACGATTAAAAGACTCACGAATCTGTACCTCGAATGTGAGGTCCCTTAACAGACCGTGAGCAGGCAATCAATTAGAGCAACCCCTCAACTTTCCGAACGCACATACGTATATACACACACACACAGTCATCTCCATAAGAACCTTGGATTTGGATTCTGGTGGCCTTGAAACGTGGAGATATGTCAAAATTTGTAATTCGCTAAATCGGCCCCTTTACAATAGATGACATTAGACATTAGAAGTCAAGTTGCAAGACTTTTCGTCTAAACTTAAGTGCGCTCTTCGGTCGGTTAGGCCTTGAATGTTGACCTACACATGTGTATTTATTTCGCGTATTTGACACTATGGTGGTCCTAGTTGTTTCAGAATACAAGATGGAGTTGCTACACGGCAGCATGGGTTCGGCAAATTCAACGAAATTTTGATTTTCATATGACACCATAAGTGAAGTTCAATGGAAAGAGGAGCATAATCAACGTGTAAGCACACAACTGCTGTAAAAAAATTAAGAGGTTAGTTCCAACTTAATTTATGTATGTAAGCATAAAGTGTCTGTACCCTTCTTATGATTAGGGTAGGTTAGATGCGTGCCCTATTGACATAAGTTCAAGGCCCACGTAGGCTACAAGGAGTCCATTGTGCCCAGTTTAAAAGTCTACCCCGAGGGGAACCTATTAGTTGCCCGCTGAGCTGAACCACCTAGATGTAGTTAAGAATCTTAGCAGTTTGATCAGCTTAATGTCTCTTGCCTCCTCTTAACCTGAAAAGTAGTAACTCACGAGGAACGTATATCTTTTTCCGGGCCAGTGCCGGGCATTCGCATAGTAAGTGACGAATTCATTCTATTTCCTCTTCGTCCTAGTGCCCAGTGAGGGCACCGACTACCAGTCGTATATCCCTCTACTAAGGTTTAGCCGACTTTCCGTCATTTTCTTATCATAGACAGGCCATGTCAACCTTGCCTTGGCGCATGTGTCTAATTGACACCATCGCTTGTTGGCTTTTTCTAGTAATTCCACCTCTATTTCTCTGAATAGTGTGCTGAGTGGCGTTCTAGCCTCAGTTGTGACCTGCGTAGCATCTGCGCCTGATCGCAGTCTAGCTAGTTCGTCCGCCTTCTCATTTCCGGGAATATTCACATGCCCTGGTACCCAGCAGATGGTTACCTCATTGACATCCGATATCTCTCTTTCAAGAGTTTTACGAGTTTGAATCTTATGCATGTTGCTTGCAGAGCCTTAATGGCTGCCTGACTGTCAACATAGATTTTGTGTCTCTTGCCTGAGAGATTCTCCCTAAGAATCTCAACTTGAAAGACACTACAGCCATCATCAAGTCTGTAAGAGTGATATGTTTCCCGAGGTTCGAAATAGACTCCGGCTCCTGTACCAGTATCCATTTTGGATCCCTTGCCATAGATTGCCAGTTACACTTCTGTGTTTACCATACCACTGGTCCATTCCCCTTTGGAGGGAATCCTGATAGAGAATCTCCTCTCGCAGCAAGAAAATGGATCCAGGATTGATGCGTGGCCATGAGAACATCTTTTCCGCAGACTGAATTCCTGCATTCTTAGCGCAGCCCTGGCTGCAATGTTTTCACAATACATGTCTAATGGTGAAAGGTTCAGCATCGCTTCAAGGGCTGCCGTTGGTGTGGACTTCACAGATCCAGTCATCGCCAAACAACCAGCTCTTTGAATCCTTGTGAAACTTTGAAGGTTGCATATCTTCGCAAGTCCACCAGACAATTGATCTATAGACTAAAATAGGTCTTACCACCGCGGTGTATAGCCAAAGGTGGTACTTTGGCTTAAAGCCCTATGTCTTTTCAACAGCTACTTTGCACGAATATGTTATCTTTCCAGCTGAGCTTGGCATCTAATATTAAGCCAAGATACCTAGCGGACTTCTTCGGAATCAGATCGATACCATTTATGCATGGGTATGTGTAACTTGGTTTTGATATTTTCCTTGTGAAGAGGACAATCTCAGTTTTCGTTGGATTTCCCCTAGGCCTCGTTCTTTGACCGACCAAGTTATGCACCCATAGCAGCGCATAACTTAGTCTTTCACTGAGGACCTGGGGAAATTTCTCAGGTACCAGGATGGTAATGTCGTCAGCATAGGCCGTTGCATTCAAACCCTGTATCTCTGGGAGCTTTAGCATTTCGTCGACTACATCCGCCTATGGTGTGCCTCGGTTGACCCTCACCCTTCCATTTACTCCTCCTATCCACGAGTTTATTATGCGAGTACTTAGCATTTGGAACAAGTACCGGTCGAAGCAGAAAGAGTATAAGAAACTCATTCGTAAATCGAAGAACAATTCTTATAAGACCTTCTGCGAAGAGATCAAGTCTCTAAGTGCGACTAGCAAGTTAGTTAAAGTCCTCAAACGCGGAAAACGTTTAAAGCTGGATACACTCAGAAAATCCGATGGTACCTTTACGGAGTCTAAAGAGGAAACTCTTAGGATACTGCTTGAGACTAATTTCCCGGGAAATCAGATCGCCATCGGCTAGTTGCACTCTCCCTTAAGGGAAACTGCAACTGAAACTATGAAAACAACTCGGCGTAGCTGGAATATTCGTCGCACGTGGTTACGACTGAAGCCATTGAATTTGCTGTGGCATCTTTCGATGGCTTCAAATCATCAGGCACCGACGGGATATATCCTGTTATGCTGCAAAATGGTATAAGGCAGCTGCTTCCTACTAGCCTAGCACTTGCTCACATACCCACTCCTTGGCGCACAGTAAAAGTAGTCTTTATTTCCAAAATAAGAAAAGAGGACTACTCACTTGCCAAGTGCTTTAGACCATTTAGTTTAACATCCTTCCTGCTGAAAACCATGAAGACTGGCATTTTCATCGACATTGAGGGAGCTCTTGATAACGCAACTTTCGACAGCATGTGTAAGGCTGCCAGACATCATGGCGTAGATGAGGCACTGGTCTTGTGGATTAAAGCAATGCTTGTGCACAGGACACTTACCGCTGATGCAGGCCTCGACCAGGGTGTCAAATCCGGCAGCCAAGCTGCACTCAAAGCCGTACGCAACTCCCAAATTAGGTCCAATGCTTAAACTCAAGTCCTTCTTGTACAGAGTTGGTAGACTAAATTCACTAAGGCTTGTATGGGTTCCAGGTCACTCTGGGATCCCAGGAAATGAGATCTCTCAGGGCCTGAACCCGCTCGAGGTCTACCTGTGTCCACGGTAAATTCCTATATTAACGATTGGGTGGTTAATACACACAACCGTAGATGGAGGGATTGTCCAGGTTGCAGGATGACTAAGCGCGTATACCCTGATGTAAGGGGAATCGACTGCAGAAGGCTTGTGGGAGTCATTACGGGCCACTATACGCAACTCTGCGTACTTGGCATCAGTGAGACGCCTATCTGTGCTGCATGTTGCGAGGAGGATGATACTGCAGAGCATTTCCTCTGTGATTGTCCCGTCTTTGCTCGCGCACAGTGGCTCACCCTTGGAGCCGACGTGGTATGTGCCGAATCTCTTAGCTCTACATCACTGAAGGTCCTCCTCACTTTTCTCCGGACAACGGGAACAACGGACAAGAGATAGCATTTGTTCAACCCATCTACAGATTCCTGAGCTTATGTGGGTCATCCATAGACTGGACATTATTGCCTCAGTACTGACGTTATTAAAGGCACCCTGAACATCTAGAAAAGCCCCCAGCGCGTATTCTTTGGCATTGAGTGCCTTTTCTATCGTACAGACCACCCTGTGAAAAGCGGTATCTACGTAATTGTGATAAGTAGCTATCACCAATCTCATCTTCTATGTATTCGTAGATTATTCGTTCCAATGTTTTCATAAGGAAGGAGGATAGGCTGCGAGGTCTACAATCCTTTGCCGTGGTATGGTTGACCTTCCCCGACCTGGGTATAAACACCAGCCTAACCTCCTTCCATGCCTGTGGGACATAACCCATCCTGAGGCACGACTCAAAAAAGTCGTTCGTATTTTCCGAGTTCGCGCAATGTAAGTGTTATATACCCTTCCTATAGTACCCAAGGTATTCAAAGTCTATATGTCGAAGGTCGAAATGTCATATGACCGATTTCACTGAAGTCACAATGGACCTTGCAACTCTCACATAGTATGTATTACACAACGATTCCAAACACGCTACCTATTGTTTAGGAACGATGAGCAATTTCTTCAATTCGTTCCGCTTATCATCCAAATTATACACTTGAAATCGGACCCTTAAGCTTTCCGGTAGTTGTTTTTGTTTTTTGGTTTTGCAGTCTAAGTAAACAAATTTGCTTGCCACAAAAGATAGTATTTTAGTTCCAGGAACGAAAGTGAAACTGATAACATACCAGCTGTTTTCGTGTTTTATGTTTTTTCAAATTTATCACGCGCTGGAACGTGTCCAATAGCCGGCATTTAAATTGTTATTGCACACCATTATTACAAGCAGATACTTAAGAGAATTGTATGTCACGTACCTGTCTATAGAAGTATTCCGACAAATAGTTTTGTGAACTATTGCATTTTTAGTTGGAAAGATGCTAAGCTCCTAGTGCACTCATAGAATTCGTTAATTATCACTAGGCTTAGAGATACATCGGGAGGGAGAGAGCGAGCAAACAGAACATAGAAGTTGATCGCGTTTAAGATGGCAAACGCCAGCTTCGATCTCTGTCCCTGCTCAATCCAAGTTGACACACAGCCTCCGAGTGGCCCCCCCCCCTGAATAGCTACCCTGGCACCCGCCAGGTAGTGAACCAATGTGTGCAGCAACCCAACCTCTTGTTCCTGGGGAAAGAGGAACCTGGCCCTCCAGGTTGTGCTTAGGGGTAATATCCCTATCCCGTAAAAAACCTACTTGTTCCGAAACGACAACAAGCCTCGGATACGGACGGATACAAAGCTGACGACCCCTGCAAACGACCAACGGACTTGAGAGTTTGCACCTGGAATGTGAGGTCCCTTAACAGATTGGGTGCAGGCGATCAATTGGAGCAAACCCTCAACTGCTATAAAGCAGATATAACCGCACTCCAAGAATTGCGATGGGATGGACCAGGCAAAAGCCGAATGAAAAACTGCAACATCTACTACGGGAACTGCTACAAGGAGAACAAACAGCGCCTATTCGGGTGCGGATTCGTTATTCAAAGAAAACTCCGACAAAAAGTCTTAAGCTTCCGGGATGTAAACGAACGCCTCATAACAATCCGAATCAAAGCTAAATTTGGAAACATTAGCTTAATATGCGCTCACGCCCCAACGGAAGAAAAGGACGATCGACTCAAAGAAAAATTCTATAATCTCCTAGACAGAACATATGCCCAATGCCCCAGCTACGACACAAAAATAGTTCTTGTCTAGTTCTAGTTAATGAAAAACTGGGTAAAGGGGACATATTTGAGTCGATCATAGGAAAGCATAGCCTCCATAGCACACATCCGATAACGGACTTAGGCTAATCGATTTGTAGCAAGCACGCAATTCCCCCATCTCAACATCCGCAAGGGTACCTGGCGGTCTTTTGATCTATCGACCACCAACCAGATTGATCACATTGCAATCGACGCCAGACACTCCTTCTGTATTCTCGACGTACGAACCTTCCGATGGGCCAACATCGACTCGGGCCACTACCTTGTTGTAGCCAAGGTACGAATGATTATATTAAGTCGAGCCGAGTCGAGTACGACTACGTAAGTTTGACGTCGGAAAGCTACAATCGCAAGAGACTGCCAGAATCTTTGCCGATCGTGTCTCCTCCAAGCTCTCTCAAAATCCGCCCACAGCAGCACAAACAATAGAGTAGGGATGGGCGCATTGCGCCGTCAGAGACGCTGCCTCAGAGGTGCTGGGTTTCAAACCGCCACCACCTAGAAACCCCCGGTTCGATGAACAATGCGGACAAGCCCATGCAGCAAAACAAGAGTCATATAAAGCCAGGCTGCAACGACGGACGAGAGCTGCTCGCGAAATCTAGGAGCAGAAGCGAAGAGATGAACACACGCTTATCAGAAGAAAGAAGAGAGAGCACGGAAAGCGTGAGATCGAGGAGATGGAGAGATGCTTCCGCAGGAATGATGCCCGTAAGTTTTACAGTAAGGTAAAACGAACATGCCATGACTACAAGGCCAGAGCAGCGGCCTGCAGGGATGAAAATGGAGAACTGGTAGGAGAGTCGCAGTCGATGCTGAGGATTTGGAAAGACCACTTCTGCAGACTGTACAACGGCGATGATAGACAAGATACCGCTGTCAGGCAGAACGAGCCATTCGTAAAGGACGACGATGTAACAGGATTCAGTCCACCCGACTTAGACCATGTCAAAATAGCGATATCAAGACTTAAGTCTAATAAAACCGCGGGCTGAGTTTCTTAAGGCGGCTGGAGATGAGCTGGTAAGGTGCATGCACCATCTCATATGCAAGGTATGGTCGGAGGAAAGCATGCCCGACGAATGGAATCTCAGCATCGTTTGCCCGGTCCATAAGAAAGGAACCCCCTATAACTGCGCCAACTGATGGGGAATAAGTCTCCTTAACATCGCATATAAGATCTTCTCTGCCGTATTGTGTAACGAATTAAACCGTTTGTGGATAGGCGGATCGGCTCTTATCAGTATGGTTTCAAGTCAGGTAAATCCACAATAGACCAAATATTTACGCTGCGGCAGAGAAGGAATACCAAATCGACACTCACCACCTTTTCATCGATTTCAAGGCTGCATATGACAGCGTGTATAGAGATGAGCTATACAAAGCCATGTCTAGTTTTAACATTCCTGCCAAACTCGTCCGACTGTGCAGGATGAAATTGGAGAATTCTCGCTGCTCCATTAAGGTCGGTAATGAGCAAACCGAGACTTTTGATGTTTAAAAAGGATTTAGGTAAGGTGACGCGCTGTCATGCAACTTTTTCAACATCGTGCTTGAAAAGATCGTGCAAGACTCACTGGCCAACACAAGAGGTACGATTTATTTCAAGTCTACGCAATTGCTTGCGTACGCCGATGACATTGACGTGATTAGACGGACAGGGCGAGACGTCAATGAGGCCTTTGTAAGCATTGAGGTAGAAGCGGCTAAGATGGGTCTCAAGGTTAATGAGGGTAAAACCAAATATCTGCTTTCATCTAAAAGAGACGGACAACACCGACGTATTGGCCAGAACGTCACCATGGGCGGATATGACTTTGAAGTGGTCAAGGAATTCGTCTACTTTGGCTCACTGATCACCAGCGACAACAACACCAGCGCTGAGATAAAACGCAGAATCACTCTTGCCAACCGCTGTTCCTTTGTGCTCAAGAGGCAATTGATGAGTAGAGCCCCCTCTCGGAAAACCAAAGTGACACTATATAAGACCTTAATCATCCCAGTCCTCCTTTACGGCGCAGTGGCTTGGACCTTAACAAAAGCGGATGAAGATGCCCTTGGTCGTTTCGAGAAGAAAATTCTGCGCACTATCTACGGTCCCGTTTGTTCAAACGGTATACGGCGGAGAAGATATAACGAAGAACTGTACGGGTTGTACAGCGACATCGGCCTGGTACGACGTCTACGGATACAGCGTCTAAGGTGGCTAGGCCATGTAGAGCGTATGGAAAATACAGCTCCGACCCAAAGAGTCTTCGAATAATCCACCCCGGGAGAAAAGCGCGGCAGAGGACGGCCGCATCAACGGTGGCGCACGCAGGTGGAAGGGGACCTTAACCAACTGGGCGTGCGGCGCTAGAAACAGCTGGCCAAAGACCGTGCCAGCTAGAGACGCTTGTTGGTTGAGGCCCAGGTTCACCACGGACTGTAGCGCCACCTAAGTAAGTAAGTAAGTTAGAGATACACCGGAAAATTGGTAATTCCTTTGTCTAAATTCCTCGTAGACTAAGCTCAGCCTATTAGTCTTACTTCACATTCGGTACAGCTCTATGTTAGGAAGGCTGTCGGATAACCAACATGCCTACAACAAAGGCAAATCGGTGGAAACAAGACTCCACTCACTGGTCAGCATAAAAGAAAGGTCACTTGAACACAAGGAATATACCCTAGTGGCCTTTCTTGATATTGAGGGCACCTTTAACAATATTGAACCAAAGCGCTGTCTGATCTGAGTGTTACGGGATCAGTGATAGAATAGGTACGAGAACTACTAACGGAAAGAGTCGTCAAAGCCGACTTACGCTGGTGCGGTCTTATTTAGAATGGTCAACAGAGGTACACCACAGGGTGGAGTACTCTCCCCTTTCTTCTGGAACGTGGTAGTCAATGAACTACTACTGTTGCTAGAACAGGAAGTGTACGCTGTGACCGCCTATGCAGATGACATTGCTATTGCCGCCACAGGAAAATTTCCCAGCACTCTAAGCGATCTAATGCAGGGTGCAGTAGAAGTACCCATGGACATAGACGGCATCATCCCGCAGAATGTGTTCACAAAGAACTTCGAAGTTATCATTCCATCCAGGGAGGAATGGGCAGAAGGGAAAGTCATACCGAAAGACTCGATTTCCCTCTATACCCATGGCTCCAAGGTGGAGACGGGTGTATGAATTTAATCTCAACCTATCATTCAGACTTCCAAATCACTGCAGTGTGTATCAAGCTGAAATAACAGCGATAACGGAGGCCCTTGCATGGCTCAGGATCAATGTAATATCCGCTAAGGATATTATCATTTGCACGGACAGCAAATCTGCGACAAAATCCCTGGCCGCGGTAACCCACAAATCAAAGACATCTCTTAACTGTCGCCTATCTCTAGACGAGATGGCTGAACAGTTCAACATTAAAGTACTGTGGGTTTCCTGGCATAGGGATATTCCACCAAACTGCACGGCCGATGAACTCGGAAAGTCAGGGTCAAGCACACTCAGTCTTCTTACCCTCGGGTATCTAACAACACCAATAAGTACGGTAAAGCACATGATAAAACTTCGGACCATAGAGGCTACCAACCTCCAATGGAATGAAAGTAATACCGTCCTTATGACTAAACAAATCTGACCTAAGCTAAGTCTAGGACGAACCAGGGACATCACAGGTCACTGCACCATTGGAAAACACGCCGCCAGACTAGGGCTACCCTCCAATGATTTCTGCCGCGGCTGCATAGATGAGGAGGAAGAAGAATCGATACACCACCTCATCTGGTCATGCCTTTCTTTTGCGAATCGCAGGAGGCTCTCCCTCGGCGCGCCCTTCTATGATAACTTAAGTGAGCTAGCACACCTAAAAATAGCTCAACTCTATTGCTTCATTAGAAGCACCGATTGGTTTTCAGGTAGCAAATCAAGGTAATATGATCCATATGGTATCATAATGGGCCGACTTCGACCTACGTGTGGCGTATGCCAGCCACCTTAACCTAACCTAATCTAACCTTAGTCATCTTAGTTTTCCCGAGAGACGTCTCTACTACTCAATCGCCTCTTGAGCCCGAAGAAACAGCGGTTGGTAAACTGCGTCTGGTCTCAGCGCTAGGGTTATTACCGTTTGTTAACAGTGAGCCAAGGGAGACGAAACTCTTGACTATATCAAAGTTATAGCTGCTAATCGTGACGTTCTGGCCAAGTGTGTTGTACGTCTTTCTTTAACGACAGCATATATTTGGTCTTGCACTCGTTTACCTTCAGACCCACTTTAGCCGCTCTGCTTCAATGCTCACAAAAACTTCATTGACGTTTCGCGGCGTTCTCCAAATAACGTCAGTGTCATCAGCGTATGCGAGCAATTGTTATGACCTTGAAGTAGACCGTGCTTCTTGTATATTTTCGAGGATGATGTTAAAAAAATCACATGACAGTGCGACGCCCTGTCTTGATCCCTTTTTGAAATCGGAAGTCTGGGTCAACTCCTTCCCGAGCTAAATGGAGCAGCGGGAATTCTCCATTGTTATCCTGCACGATGTTGGCAGGGTTGTCAAAACATAACCTGTCTTTATACAGCTCGTCTGCTTCGCTCGTAAGGAGTCGAGCCCTCTTGTAAAGAGGTGGCCATCTCTTCTGAAAAGGTCAGGATAGGGAAAGCTGGCAGTGACAGTAGAATGACCGACGCAGATTGCCAACACTGGGAGGATCGTCTACTGGAGCTAGCTTCGGCAACGGATATATGGCACTTTCGTACTTTCGTGGTTAGTTGTTCCTCGCAGCAGACATCGACCTGGATCAGGAACATGGTGCCAAAATAGTTAGTCTCCCGAAAGCAACTTACGCCGTCAGCCGGATTCCAGGGAAACCTGAAATTAAGTTGGATGTGCTAACGGGTTTACGCTCTCAGAATCGAGGGTTTGACACGAGGGCTTGGATTATTTATTCCTACAAGTAGAGTAAGGGCTAGGGTTCTACTCTGGTTGTAGGGATGGATGACGCCTCTGTCGCGAGTCTGAAATCTGTGTACGATTCACGCTCCTACTTCGGCCTTGGTAGGATCTTCTTCCATTTAAATGTCAAGTAGTTGAAGGATGGGACATGCTATGCTGTTGAATCCATGATTTTTACTCTTACTTTTAAGTAGTAGAATTGCATGCTGTAGTACGAACCATCACGTTGTTTCCATTCAAGAACCGTGGGTGTGGAATAAACGCCTGTGTGGCATTGATGTTACGATTCTCTATGATGAGCGATCCGAATGGCCTAGGGTCTGCCTCATCATATCGAACTCATTTTTGGCAACTAAACTTGGACACTTTTGTGGACAAAATCTGGTTGCCGACGGAGTAAGCTACAAGGCGCACGGAGTTATTGAACACTTTGTCGTTGCGTCTGCCTACTTTTCCTACTACTCGGTACTACCTCAACCACCAAAGGCAGTCTCTGAACTCGTAGAGTACTGTGAAGCCAGAAATATGGGTCTCATCTTGTGTTGCGATGCTAATGCCTAACCGTCTTTTAGACTTCACGATTATAGACGTCACTCTTTCGTCTGACCTTACCATTAACAGTGTTGGCTCTTAACCACCGTTTGTTACGGCGAGACGACAGGAGATGAATGACCTGACCCTGAGCGGGTCCAACAGATATGTGAATATGTGATGCTGTCGATATCGCAATTTAACATACGCTGCCGCTCACTATCTACAGCCGAAGTGCTGGGTCGTAAGGTAGTGAACGAATATGAGACGCTAAGGGCACTGTCGTCAGCGAAGGAGTGAATAGTATTAGAAGTAACAGACAACAGATCATTTAGAAAAATGAGAAACAGTTTTGGAGACAAGACGGAGCCCTGGGGAACATCAGTATTTAAGAAATGGATGTCCGACTTGAATCTGTCCAAAACAACATGAATTGAACGATTCGAAAGGTGGCTTCTAATCCAATGAAGAAAGAAGAGACTCATTGATCCTGAAAAAATGCATTTTCTACAAAAGAGCTTCATGCCAAACTCTGTCAAATGCTTTCGAAATATCCAGTGCAGCTATTTTGCTTGCGTCCGCCAGGTGGAGTGAACGATTCCACTACTCATTGAGAAATGCCATCAAATCACCAGTGGATCTGTTGCTGCGAAAAACATACTGCCGGTCATCGAGGTGTTTCTGCGACTCGAGATATGTATTTCATTAGCTGACAATGACCTTTTATGACCTTTTGAGTGCAATGGGTCGGTAATTGGAGAGAGAAGAAGATTCGCCTTTTTTGGGAATGGGATGGACAAATGCTGTTTTCCATCTACTCGGATAGAGTAGCAAAGGTGAAAAGCTTACGCAGTGGTTTTGCCAGCCAGAACACCTCTTCAGAACAATTGGGGCAGTGCCATCTGGAGCAGCAGATTTTTGTATGTCGAGGTCCTTAAGAACCCAAGCGACTGCACGAGTGCGGAAGTGGATTAGTCCCATGGTGGAATTGATGCACTCTAGTACAGGCGGAGACAAAGTTTGAAGTTGAGAACTGGCTGCGAAGTGGGCAGCAAGTAGGTGAGCTTTGTCTAAGGGGATGACATTGTGGATGAGCGTCCGTATAGACAACATAGTTGAGTTTTTTATATTTTTTTACAAACGCCCAGAAACTTTTGCTACCTATGGGACACTAAAGGATCTTACGCCTTAATCGTTGATCGGATTGGAATTTAACCCGTCGAATGTGGGGCGATGCAGTCATTTCTGGTTCGTACTTTTTTCGGTTTTCCTCAGAACTGTTTGCCCGAAAGCCTAGCTCCCTGAACCTAATAGCCTCTTTACTAGTCAATCCACATATTATCCTGTGGCCTGGAGCTTTAATCTTGCTAGGAATACAGTTTGAGCTACCATGTTTCACTGATTTTGCGAATTCCATCCTGGTCGCACTTTGCTACAGGACGACTTCAGAGAAGGTTGTCCGCAACCGGCTGTTGTGTCAGAAAAATCGATCCTGTGCGTGAACTGATATTGCAAGATCATCATGAGAAGCGCCGTGAGCGCACCGTGAGCGCGCTACCATACATCTAATTTTACATGAACAAATGGCTATTAAAAAGGATTTGTACGCACTGTATGCCGCATAATTTGACAATCGCTTAATGGATGGTAAAGGACTAACAAAGGCCTTGTAGGGGTAGCATCTATCCAACGGATGCTGGCCTGCTAAAAAGCGAGAAGAGCCACCGCAGACGAAGATCTTGCGGTACTGTTAGTAAGTCCCATCCCCACCTCCTCGTGGTGCCATCTGGAGATTTCCTATGAAAATTGCAGAATAGGATTAGTCGGTTGGGCTACGGCCTAGTAAGCCGTAACCGTAAGAAAAACACAAACTCGGAAGCAACCACAAGCCTCGGATAAAACGGACCGGATTAGTGTTGTCGACCATTGCAAAAAACGAAAAATGGACAATGATCTTCGGCTCTGTACGTATCACGTGCAGCCGAACAACTTGCGGGCGCCCTAGACCGCTATAGAGCGGACATAACCGCCATCCAGGAAATGCGGGGGAATGGACCGGGTATAAAGCGGATGAAAAACTGCGATATTTACTACGGTGACTGTTATAGGGAGAGAGGACAACGATTGTTCGGATGCGGATTTGCTGTTCTTCTCTGGCGTTTTGTGTGAACACATGAAGCCTTTTGTAAATAAACTGATAGGGCGTCATCAGTGCGGATTCAGGCCACAGGAATCTTCACACTACGGCAGATCCTGGAAAAAACCAATGAATTTTAAGACGACACTCACCACCTATTTGTCGACTTCAAAGCCGCATACGACAGTCGTCAGACTATGCAGGATTAAGTTGGAGAATGCTTGCTGCTCATCCGAATCGCTATGCGCTGTCGAATGGTATCATTTTAGAAATGCTTTGGTGGCGTTGCAGCCCATGAAGGGCCAGATCACAGGTGAAAGGGGCCAACAATATAATGCCGATTCCGAATGGCATGATTCGAGAAGCTTTTTCATGGCAAGTGTACTACGTAGGGTTTCGCCAGTACCTACCCCGCCGAGGAGGGACACCGCAAAATAAACATTCGATGGCGTTGGTGTTATCGGGATCCAAACTCGCTCATCGGGCGTCAGAGTCCAACACACTAACCACTACGCCACGATACCCTGGCACCCTGAAATAATTGTGCAAAAATCAATGGCCAGCACAAGAGGCACAATTCATCTCAAACCCTCACAACTCCTCGCATACGTGGATGATATTGACATAATCGGAAGAACACATCGAGGTGCCAGTGAGGCATTTACGAGAATTGAGGCGGAGGCGGCGAAAATTAGTTTGGCAGTAAACGAGGACAAAACTCAATATAAATTATCATCTAAAAAGGACACTCACTACAGACGTCCTAGCCAGAACGTTTTTCGTTTGAGGTAGTTAACGACTTCGTCTACGTTGGCTCCAGAGTGACCTGGAACAACGACATCAGTTCTGAAAACAAACGCAGAATCACTCTTGCCAATCGCTGTTTCTTTGGGCTCAGGAGTCAATTGAGTAATAGAGCCCTCTCCCGAATGACAAAGTTGACTCTTTATAAGACCCTTATCATCTCGGCGGCGCAAAAGAATGGACACTATCAAAAGCGGATGAGGAGACCTTGGTCGGTTCGAAAAAAAGATTTTGCGTGTGAATGTCGGTCCTATAAGCGCAGGCGGGGGATGGAGGAAATGATTCAAGCACGAGCTTTACGGAATGTACAGCGACATGAGTCTAGTCAGGCGTTTATGGATTCAATGCCTAATTGCTAGGCCAGCTCCAGCCCGAAGAGTCTTTGAATCCAACCCCGAGGGACGCAGAAACAAAGGACGGCCGCGATTAAGATGGCGTACACAGGTGGAAGGGGACCTCAGCCAACTGGGTGTGCGGCAATGGAAAAGGCTAGCAATTATCGTGCTAGCTGGAGGGGCATATTGGTTGAGGCCCAAGTTCACCCCGAACTGTGGTTCACAATTTATTATTTTTATTCTGTACTGTCGAGCGCCAATGAGTGTTAATTGAACACTCCTATGTAAGAATATTGAAAGGGGCCAACATAATTAATACAGCCGATCCCCATGACATGGCGGTTTCCCAAACATGTTACTTAAGCTCAATGACCAAACCGAATGCCATGTCAAGTAAAAAAAAAAAGAAAAAAAAAAAACAAAAAAACTCTAGACTCACCTCCACCGACTCCTCATAATATTCCTCCGTTAAACGGACTATTTCAAATTCGCCTGTAAAATATCCACAATTGTTTAATCCATTCGCTTAAACACAAAACAATACACATCCGATCATTACCATCCCACAGAAGTCTGGGAGCCAATCCCTCCGCACCATTCGACGTTGCCATTGTCACCACTGATCACTGAGTTAATTGCCCTAAACACCACGAAGCTACTAGTAGATACAACGACTTTCCTAGCGTGAGCAACCCCAACAACTAAATGCTTTGATAGCCCCAAAGCTTTGCATATAGCCGCCACGAACGTTCTACCGACGGATTCAGCTCCGATCGCTTTTCATCTACACTGTCACCAGCAAAAGCTGATGGGGACGACATCGAAACTTTTTTATTTTGTACTTATTAATGCGAAAGTATGGTTCTGATTGCAAAGCAATTCGGCTTGTGTGCGCGAGAGACATTCGTTGTGTGTATATTTGTGTCTAAATCTAAATTAATAAACTGCACGATACGCGCAAGATACGAGCAATCAGTTGACAGCGCACTTGAGTATAGACGCAGAACTGATTGCGCCGAATAGATACGACGAAACAACACTGATAGTGCTGAACTCTGCGAGTTCTTGAGACTGTAGCTAAGGGGTCTTTGGGATAGTGCGCCAAAAACGCTTAAAGACTTACGAAAAAGGAGAGTAAGTGAGTCTCTCTGCGGAAGCACCTGCAAAATTAGGACGTGTACTAACAGCACACTCCTACTAGCAGTCTATGGTGTGAATATTGTTTTGGATTCATTGTCATCGATCTGCGGCCCTTGTGCTCTATCAGCAAACTTATTTGCCGACCGTACTTTGTACTTATTCGATTAAATTGGCTGTTTGCTGTCATATACAATTAAGGAGATTTATGCGAATTTTATTTTTAGTTCGCAAGATCTATTGGTCGCTTGTGTGGCCTTATGGAAAAACATGAAAAGTTCATGCAAACATTTTCGGTGCCAACTGAATGTGAGATACATTTGCCATATTAATAAATATGCCAGCTATCGGAATATTTCCATGTGACAGATATTAAATGGAAAACAACGGCAAAGTGGACGATAGAGAGGTGACAAGAAAATACCAGCTGTGGGCTCTGGATTGTTTTGATAGGAAAGAACCCCACTTTTTCCATAAAGATCCAAGTTGACACACAGCCTCCGCGAAACTGAGCAAAGAGGACATATTTGAGTCGATCATAGGAAAGCATAGCCTCCATAACACCACATCCGACAACGGACTTAGGCTAATCGATTTCCTAACGGGGCGTAACCTCCTTGTAACAAGCACGCGATTCCCCCATCTTAACATTCACAAGGGTGTCTGGTGGTCTTTCGATCAATCGACCACCAACCAGATTGATCACATTGCGATCGACGGACCACTACCTTGTTGTAGCCGAGTAGGACTACGTAAGTTTGATGTCGGAAAGCTACAGTCGCAAGAGACTGCCAGAATCTTTGCCGATCGTGTTTCCTCCAAGTTCTCTCAAAATCCGCCCACAGCAGCACAAACAATAGAGCAGGAATGGGCGCATTGCCAGAGCGCCGTCAGAGACGCTGCCTCAGAGGTGCTGCGTTTCAAAACGCCACCACCTAGAAACCCCCGGTTCGATGAACAATGCGGACAAGCCCATGCAGCAAAACAAGAGTCATATAATGCCATGCTGCAACGACGAACGAGAGCTGCTCGCGAAATCTAGGAGCAGAAGCGAAGAGATGAACACACGCTTATCAGAAGAAAGAAGAGAGAGCACGGAAAGCGTGAGATCGAGGAGATGGAGAGATGAGGAATGACGCCCCTAAGTTTTACAGTAGGGTAAAACGAACATGCCATGACTACAAAGCCAGAACAGCGGCCTGCAGGGATGAAAATGGAGAACTGGTAGTAGAGTCGCAGTCGATGCTGAGGATTTGGAAAGACCACTTCTGTAGACTGTATAACGGCGATGATAGACAAGATACCGCTCTCAGGCAGAACGAGCCATTCGTATTGGACGACGATGTAACAGGATTCAGTCCACCCGACTTAGACGAAGTCAAAATAGCGATATCAAGACTTAAGTCTAATAAAGCCGCGGGCGCAGACGGCCTGTTTGCTGAGCTTCTTAAGGCGGCTGGAGATGAGCTGGTAATGTGCAGCAACCATCTCATTTGCAAGGTATGGTCGGAGGAAAGCATGCCGGACGAATGGAATCTCAGCATCGTTTGCCGGTCCATAAGAAAGGAGACCCCTATAACTGCGCCAACTATAGGGGAATAAGTCTCCTTAACATCGCATATAAGATCTTCTCTGCCATATTGTGTGAACGCCTGAAACCGTTTGTGGATAACCTCATCGGCTCATATCAGTGTGGTTTCAGACCAGGTAAATCCACAATAGGCCAAATATTTACGCTACGGGAGATCTCGGAGAAGACCCAGAAATACCAAATCAACACTCACCACCTCTTCGTCGATTTCAAGGCTGCATATGACAGCGTGTATAGAGCTGAGCTATACAAATCCATGTCTAGTTTTAACATCCCTGCCAATCTCGTCCGACTGTGCAGGATGACAATGGAGAATTCTCGCTGCTCCATTAAGATCGGTAATAAGCAAGCCGAGATCTTTGATGTTAGAAAAGGATTTAGGCAAGGTGACGCGCTGTCATGCAACTTTTTCAACATCGTGTTTGAAAAGATCGTGCAAGAGTCACTGGCCAACACAAGAGGTACGATTAATTTCAAGTCCACTCAATTGCTTGCGTACGCCGACGACATTGACGTGATTGGACGGACACAGCGAGACGGCAATGAGGCCTTTGTAAGCATTGAGGTAGAAGCGACTAAGATGGGTCTCAAGGTTATTAAGGGTAAAACCAATTATCTACTTTCATCTAAAAGAGACGGACAACACCGACGTATTGGCCAGAACGTCACCATGGGCGGATATAACTTTAATGTCGTCTACCTTGGCTCACTGATGACCATCGACAACAACACCAGCGCTGAGATAAAACGCAGAATCACTCTTGCCAACCGCTGTTCCTTTGGGCTTAAGAGGCAATTGAGAAGTAGAGCCCTCTCTCGGAGCACCAAGGTGACACTATATAAGACCTTAATTTATTTATTTATTTATTTATTTATTTCATCAATGGATATTCATCTTTTGACTACATTTAATTACAATCATTTACAATTATAAATCATTAAAAAAATTCAGTACAATACTCTTAAATATGAATCTGTTCATTTGAAAGTCGACTTCATTGCAAATTGAATTAAAGAGTGTTAAAGAACGGGTAACGGGTTCATTTTGCCCATAGTTCGTCCTATGGCTAGGAATCAAAAAGAGAACGTCCCTGTTTCTTAGATTCCTCTCAGGAACATAAAAGGGTATAAGAGCCAGCAATTCTGAAGAGTTAATTCTACCATCAATAATGTCCATTACGAAAAGTACTCCAAGGGTTGCTCTACGACTTTTCAAAGATTTTAAATCTATTAATGAACACCTAGACTTTTATGAAGGGAAATCTCCAGACCACCCCAAATTTCTCAAAGCAAAACGTGTAAATCTCTTCTGAATATTTTCAATCCTCTCAGAAGAGTTTACATAAAAAGGAGACCAGATAACGCAACAGTATTCCAGAATAGGTATAATCAAAGACGTATAAATCGTTTTGAGAGTATAACAATCCCTGAATACTACCGTGTTACGCCTTAGAAAACCCAGCAACGAATTTGCTTTGGATATAACGTAATGAACATGTGCTGAGAAAGATAGCCTAGTATCAAAAATAACACCAAGGTCCTTTACTTCACTAACAATTGATAGACTTTCATTACCAAGGCTGTAAGTAAACAGCATCCTAGGTGTTGACCGAAATGCTCTAAAAATCTTACACCTAGAGATATTTAACTCAAGATGATTGTATTTACACCAATGAAAAAGCTTGTCTATGTCTTTTTGGAAGTTAAGGCAATCTTCTAACGAGGATATTTGAACATATAATTTCAGGTCGTCTGGCAAACTGTAATAAGTCCGGAATGTCATTAACGAAAAGATTGAAAAGAAGAGGTCCCAGATGGCTGCCCTGGGGGAGGCCTGATAAGACATCCATAGGGAATGATTGATCATTTTCAATTTTAACAACTTGTTTCCGATTCGATAAATACGATTCTAACCATTTAAGAAAACCAAACTTAAATCCCATCCTGTTAAGTTTCTTAATAAGAAGTTTATGGTGGACTCTATCGAAAGTTTTCACGAAATCAGTATATAAAACATCAACCTGCATTTTATTTTCCAAGGAACAGAGACAAAAATTTGCGAAAAGACATAGATTAGTTGAAGTAGACCGTCCACTGCAAAAGCCATGCCGTTTCGATGTTATAATACCTTTTACTGCAAAATTAAGCCTATTGAATACCAATTTTTCAAGAAGTTTTGGAATAACTGAAAGTTTTGATACTGGTCTATAATTCTTTATTAAGTGTTTCAAACCATTTTTATAAATAGGGCTTATGGAGGATAATTTCCATTCATCAAGGAAAACACCAGTGTTAAGCGATTTATTAAAAATTATTTGTAATCCTTTAAAAAGTGAGACTGCACATTTTGATAGCAAGAGGGGAGGAATTAAATCCACTCCAGGATTTTTATTTGATTCATGATGAGTTAAGCCATCAAATACTTCTTGATCTGTTAATGAAAAACAGTCAAAATCCATTTGGCAATTGATATCATTATAGAGATTCTCTCAATTTTGTACGATGTCTGAATTATAATTAGATTTAAAAAAATTAGCAAAAAGATTACAGGTGGTTTTGTTATCATAAGAGCTCTCACCGTCGAGTTCCATAGAATTAGGAAAAGCAGAGACTTTGCGTTTTGAATTTAGGAAAACCCAAAAAGATTTAGAATTGTATTTTATATTCCTTTCAACTGTACTTATATATTGTGAATAAAGAAATCTGCTTAAAAAGTCAAAAGTCCCTTCTCAGTTGCATAAAACGTGTTCTGTCTTCAGAATTCGCCGATGCCTTATATTTCTTGAAAGCCTTGTTTTTAACATTTTCTAAGTTCTTAAGCCTTTTATTGAACCAGGGATACTTAAAGGACGCTCTCTTTCGAACCAGCGGCACGAACTTCTGAACACCATCGAATAGAAGTGTTTTAAAAATGGAATACATTTGATCTAGCGATTTATCTGCTATACAATATTCCCAATTTATTGAATTGTAATAACTGTTCAAAGAAATGAAGTCAGCCTTCTTGTAGTTAAAAGTATAACAGTGGTCTGTACTTATAGGTTGAAAGTCATAAAATTCAAATATAACAAATATAGCTTTATGATGAATTTGATTTTTTACTAGAGGAAAGTCTGATTCAAAGACTATAAATTTAACATCCCTAAAAATGAATACAAGATCTAGGAATCTATTCAAACTATTTTTTACATGATTAATTTGAATTAACCCTAACGAAAAAAAAATTGTATATCAATTCAATTTCCGCATCCCTAGAAACATCAAATGGGACAAGCATTTGGTCGTCCTCTTGATAACGCCAATCAATGTCACCGAGATTAAAATCACCAAGGATGCATGGATATTGATTGGCAGACAAATTATTTACTAAATTATTTACATTAGAAATAAGATGTTTGAGTGAACTACGAACTGCAATTAATACCCCTCCACCTCGAGCCAATCCAACCTCTGGAGAACGATCCACTCAGTATACGACATAAGACGAATCGAACAACTCAGATGAATAAATTTCAGGTTGCAGCCAGGTTTCTGTCAATATTATTACGTCATAGTCATGTGCAGTTGAACTCATGAAAACATAATTTGTTTTTGTCCGAAGACCACCAGCATTTTGGTAGTAAACCCTTAATTGAGACGTATGCGGAGAAGATGGTAAAGTCCTCCTTTACGGCGCAGAGGCTTGGACCTCAACAAAAGCGGATGAAGATGGCCTTCGTCGTTTCGAGAAGAAAATTCTGCGTACTATCTGCGGTCCCGTTTGTTCAAACGATGTATAGAGGAGAAGATATAACGAAGAACTCTACGATTTGTACAGCGACATCTGTAATAATATCTGATACTTTTATTTAAGACATTATTGGACATTACATGGTGTCAGAAGTAAAACAAAAGGAACAAATAGTTGGTTGTACTCAGCGCAGAAACATTTCGTGAAACATTCAAGTGAATAGTTTTCAATAGTTTTCAGTGGTACTTGTGTGAAAAAAAAAAACAACGGTTGTGTCCAGTACAAGACATCGTCTAAGCAATGGAGTCGTGTGCTGATGACACGCGTCCACCAATAGCACCGTTAGATGGATCAAATCTTGCAACAGATTGGCCTCGCTTTAAGCAATGATTTTGGATTTATATGCGTTCACATGGAAAGATGGAAAAAACGGAGCTGGAAAAAGTGTCGATTTTGCTTTGGTTGATCGGTGAACGCGGTATTGAAATCTTTAACTCACTGTTCCCAAACGATGGGCATATTGAAAAACTGTTTGCTGCGGGTGCAGAAAGAGCTGGGAGCGGAGCAAACAACGATGACAACGAAAGAGGAGAAGACCAACTTGTACCGTTGTCACTAACCGTTGCATTATCAGCCTTTGAGGAATATTGTTTGCCACAGCAAAACTTGACAATGGAATCGTTCAAATTCCACACAATTCGACAGAAGGAAAGACAACCGTTTTAGAGATTTTGCAACTGAACTTCGTACGCAGGTAAAAAACTGTGCCTTTGAGTGCAAAAAATGCAAAACACCGTACGCTGAACGTATGTTGCGTGACCGCATTATTGTTGCTGTATATGATAAGGCGTTACAGCTTAAATTACTTGGCCGCAAAGAAGATTCCCTTCAGCAAGTCGTCGAAACTATGCAAAGCCTTTGAAGCCGCCAACATGAACAAACAGGACCTGGAGAGGAAGCAGACACTAAAAGCAGAGACAACAATTAACGTGGTGGAAGAGCAGCAATCGCAGACGTCTTCAACTGATGCAGTGCAGAAGACAATCTCCTGTTACAATTGTGGGCACCATTTAATGGTAAATATCGTCGTCTTTGTCCTGCTCAAAACATCACATTCAACGAGTGTCACAAAAAGGGCCACTTTGCTCGATTTTGCCGTCAGAATAAGTGGAGAGCCGCGAAACCGAATCAAAATTCATCATCAACGAAGTCGATGACAACTCACAATATGTATTCAAAGCTCAATAAAAAAAAGAAGGATCAATATTGAACGCAGTCCCGATTATGGTGTGTCTTTTTCCATGTCCAAAATGCAAGTGCCCATTCATTTTTTCACCAGCTGCTATCCACTCACGCACTCCAGCGATCTTTCTTGCTGATCTCAAAAGAGCGGCACAACAAAAATGAGTTTTTTTTTTTTTTTTTTTTTTTACACATGGGGCTAGTGCTACTCTTAGCAATATGGCACTGCGACCTTTGCAGATCTATTGTGCCTCCTAGCCGATTAGCCGAGTAGCCTCTCAACCTCTATAATGAAGTTGAGAATGCTTCTCGTAGGAGCCAGGGTGATCCCCTCAGGAGTCACAACTTCACTGAGAACGATGCGCTTCCTAAGATGGCAGAGTGCAGCACACTCACACAGTATGTGTTCTGCCGTCTCATCGTCCTCTAAACAGAGCCGACACTCAGTTTCAGACGAGAGACTAATTTTATTTAGATGATATCTCAGACCGCAGTGTCCCGTTAGGTAGCTGACCAGTCTCCTGATATCCCCTCTATTGAGCTTAAGTATGTCAACAGGGTGTTTGTTCAGGGGTCGTATAAGTCGTTTGGATTGACGGAGTCCCCGAACACTGTTCCAGAACGACAGGTGTTGCGACTTTTCCCACTTGTCTAAGAGGTGACTTATCTTAGACCCGGGAATGCCGCAGAAAGGTTCCGGACCTATGTATTTGTCGCTGGAACCTTTTCTGGCAAGTTGGTCGGCAATTTCATTGCCCTTAATACCTTTATGTCCTGGCACCCACCAAAGTTTGACATTGTTTCTTTTGGCGAGCTCTTGCAGGGCGTCATGGCATTCCTTGACGGTTTTCGAGTTCGTGCTGTACGAACCCAGTGCTATAAGCGCTGCTTGGCTAAAAGAGAGTATGTTGATAGTTACTCCTCTGATGCCGGTCTCGAGATTTAGGTTGACGCATGTTAGGATGGCGTGTAGTTCAGCTTGGAAGACGCTGGGGCTTACTCCCAGGGCCTTCGAGATCTTACGTTTTGGTCCAAAGATGCCGGCGCCAACGCCAGAAGCCATCTTGGAGCCATCCGTGTACCACCTAAGGCCTTTGACATTCAGCAGGGGATCACTGTCTTCCCATGCTGAGCGATTTGGGATCAGCACCTCAAATCTCTTGTCAAAGGTGAAGGTGTGTGCCAATGCGTCCGAGACCGTAGTAATCATATCCAGCTCGGGAAAGTGTTGCAATATGGACATGTGGCCTGCGGGTCTACATGGCATATTTGTTCCCGAGCAGAGGATTCTGATTGCACTGCGTAATGCCACCTTTTTGATAAAAAGGTGCAGTGGAACGAGTCCAATGAGTGCTTCTTGTGCTGCCGTAGGGCAGGACGGCATAGCGCCTGTGATGCCGAGACACGCTAGTCTCTGAAGGCGTTGAAGCTAAATAATAGTGGTTTTTTGTTCAGCTTTTGTCCACCATACGGTGGACCCGTAGGTAACGATAGGCCTTACTATCGCGGTATATAACCAGTGGACCACCTTAGGTTTAAGCCCCCAGGTTTTACCGTAGGTGCGTCGGCAGGCCCACATGGCCTTAGTCGCTTTCATGAGTTTATTTTTCATGTTGAAGTTCCAGTTGAGTTTGCGGTCTAGGTCAATACCTAGATACTTTACTCCCTCTGAAAATCCTATGTGTGTTCCATTTAGAAGGATTGAGCAGGGTTGTACCTTTCTCCTCCTTGTAAATGGGACTAAGATTGTCTTATTTGGGTTAATAGATAACCCCTCTCTGCCACACCAGTCAGAGATGAATTGGAGCGCAAGTTGCATGCGCTCACAGGCATTGACCTCGCACTTGCCCGTAACAATGACTACTAGGTCATCAGCATATCCAATGACCTCGTAGCCCAGAGTGGTCAGCTTGCGTAATAGATCGTCGATGACTATCGACCAAAGCAGTGGTGAGAGGACTCCCCCTTGTGGGCATCCTCTGACCGCCGATACTGTCACTGAGACCTCTCCGCATGTGGCTGATATAATACGGCTATTTAGCATCGCCCTAATCCAGTGATTAGTGGGATGGTCCACACCCCTGCAGGATAATGCGGTGGTGATCGAATCATAGCCAGTATTATCAAAGGCCCCCTCTATATCGAGGAAGGCGCAGATTGCGATCTCCTTTTGTGTGAAACTATTTTCAATGCACGTCACCAAGTGGTGTAGTGCGTTTTCGGTAGATCGCTCTTTGCGATATGCATACTGGTTGGGATGCAGTGGTGTCTGGTTTTCCAGGATACCTCTGATGTGGAGCTCTCTCAGTTTCTCCATTGTTTTTAGGAAGAACGAAGTCAAACTGATAGGGCGATAGGATTTAGGTTGCTCGCTTGGTTTCCCAATCTTGGGGATGAAGACAAGATTGACCTCTCTCCAAGTCCGGGGTATGTATCCCAGGTTGAAGCAAGACCTAAATAGAACTATCAGTGATGGTAGAATTGTATTCAAGCCCCTCTGTAGGATCGCAGGAAAGACACCGTCCTTGCCTGGAGCCTTGTAGGGTTTGAATGAGCCAATTGCCCATTTAACCCTGTCAGGGCTGAATAGTCTTCCAGAGAGGCTATTTGTTCTACTGTCGATGTTTTCTGTGACGTTAATCTGATCGTCAGAGGACATCGAGTAGGGAGTAGAACCAGGGAAGTGCACCTCGAGCAAGGTCTCCAGGGTCTCCCTGCGGTTGACGGTGAAGGTGCCGTCTGATTTGCGAAGCAGCCCGAGCCCATTTGGGTGCTCTCGAGAGAGTGTTTTCTGGAGTCGGGCTGCAGTTGGAAGCGAGTCTATATTCTCGCAATGCTTCCTCCAAGACGTTCTCTTGGATTTCCTCAGTTCGAGGTTGCCGAGCAGATCTATAATCAGTCCAACTATTGTACCGTTTTGCTCTATTAAACAGCGATCTCACCTTCTTCCTTAGGGACTCAAGCTGACTGTTCCACCAGGGCACACAACGTTTTTTTGTAGTTGACCTGGGTGTACAGCTGTCTCTAAAGGATGAGATGAGTGCTGTATTGAGCTGGTAGGCCGCTTCGTCGATGTCGTCTATTGATTTAATCGACTTAGGGAGCATGTCCTCTTTAGCGGCGAGTTGAGCTTGGAACCGAGCCCAATTTGTTCGTTTGGGCTGATATCCGGGCTCAACCTCAGTTGCCTCACTAGAGATGTTGAATCTGATATGCTGATGATCAGATAGTGAGGCTTCATTGGAGACATGCCAGTCCTCAATCACATTTGAGATAAACTGGCTAGAGATAGTGAGGTCTAGCACCTCTTTCCTAACCGCGTTTATAAATGTGGGTTTGTTGCCTCTATTGGCAACGGTGAGATTGTTACTTATAATAAATTCAAAAAGTGACTCACCTCGTTTGTTGGTATTGCTGCTGCCCCATTCCATATGGTGCGCGTTGCCGTCGCATCCAATTACCAGGTGGTGTTTCTTCTGGTTGCAATACCTAACCAGATCCTGGACTTCTGTAGGAGGCACTTGTTGACCGTCTCCAGGAAAGTAAGCAGAGGCGCATACAACCTCCCTTACTCCTCCATCGGTGGGGACTTCCACAATGACGGCTGCCAGGTCCCTTGTAATGAATTCTGGAATGGGGAGAAAATTTAGGTTAGTGCCGATCACACATGCGGCCCTAGGAGAAAAATCTCCTGTGGCGTAAATTAATTTACGCGACCTGTTTTGCAGGCCCATAATCTTACCTTTATGGACCCATGGTTCTTGGATTAGCCCAATGCTGATCCTGTCGCGGTACAGTCGTAGGCTAAAGGTGTCCGAGGCACCTTTGGCATGGTGCAGGTTGCCCTGCAACACACGCAGCCCACCCATTATTTGCGACGGTAGGCCGGATCCTTCGTTCAAAAATGAGTTAGTACTTGAGTGTGTTTTAGGCGCACTACGCATGGTGGGCTGATGGATTCGGTAGAGAGAGACTAAATGCTGAGGGATCGCACATGCACATGTTCATATGCATGTGGGGCAGTGAGTCGATTATTTAACATCCAGCTCCCTCCTAAAAGCCTACGGGCTTTTAGCTATTGGTAGAGGGGCCACCTTGACTATAGGGCGAACGTAATCACCAAATTTGGTTCGAACGGTGACAACTCTGCATTTCTTGTCGCTTCCAGGATGAACTTCATGTATTCTGCCAATTATCCACTTGGATGGGGGTAGACTCGGTTCCTTAACCAAGACGACGTCTCCAACCTTTAAATTGGGTTGAGGATGCTGCCATTTAGAACGTTGCTTTAAAGAGGTTAGGAACTCGTTGTGCCAGCGTTTCCAGAAACCAGAAAGCATTGCCTGTAACAGAGACCAATTAGTACTAATCGAGACAGGTGAGTTATCAGGTTGGGGTAGCGCCGTGTATTTTTCGCCGATTAGGAAATGAGAAGGAGAAAGGGCGGTGGGTTCAGAGTCGGATGTTGGCCATCATGGTCGGGAATTGAGTAAAGCCTCCACCTTGGAAAGTAAAGTATACATTTCCTCATAAGTTAGTTTAATATCTCCTATAACGCGTCTTAGATGCAGTTTTACAGAGCGTACGCCGGACTCCCACAAGCCGCCTATATTATCTTTTGCTAAGTGGTCGATGATGATCGAATTATGTTGTTGACTGCAGAGATGGTGATATAGGTCATTCAATAATCGTTGTCCTTCATGGAAATTGCTCCCGTTATCGGTCCAAATCTCTGTGGGCTTCCCGCGACGTGCTGTGAAGCGATCCAAAGGCAAAAGAAAGGCAGCCGAAGACAAGTCGCCAACGAGCTCTATGTGGATTGCAAACAAAAAGAGCTATGTAGGCCTTAACAAATTTCGGGTTTCTTCCTCGACTGAGTCGCAGCGTAATTGGGCCTGCATAATCGCATCCAACTTTACTGAATGGGCGAGAATATGTCACACGTTGGCTGGGCAGATTTCCCATGATCTGCTGAGTTATTGACTGTCTTTGACGAAAACACGTTATACATTCATGCACTACCTTGCGACACAAATTTCGGCCTCCAAGAATGAAAAATTCCTGTTTGGACAACGCGAATAGTAATGATTCACCCGTGTGTAAATGTTTTCTGTGCAAGTATTCAACAATTAATTTTGCAATGTGATGAGATTTACATAGAATAATGGGGTGTTTTTCATTATAGTTCAAACGTGAATGTTCGATACGACCGCCGAGACGTAAGAGACCGAAAGAGTCAATAAAAGGACTTAGGGGTAGTAATTAGTTTTTTTTTGGGCAGTATGGAGTTATTTTGTATGGTCATGATTTCGTTTTTGAAAAGAGAATTTTGAGCATTTTTTAATAAGAGGGTTCTTGCATTTTGTAATTCAGAGGCTTGTAAAGCATTTGACAATCGGGCATTAGTTGGTAAACGACAATTTTTGATGAACCGAAGAACGAATGAAAGTACGCGTACCGATTTTGACCAACTTGAAGAATTCAGTAAAATGTTCTCCCATAAATCTCGTAGTGGAATAGTTGAAGTAAATATCTTTGGTGCAGATATCTTTCTTTTTTCTTATAGCATGTATTCCGTCTCCTTAAGTTTGTAACATGACTTGGGCCATTTAGTTTCAACTTCACTTAGCCATGTAGGTCCCTTCCACCATAAGTCCATGTTCGATAACAAGGTGGGCGATATTCCTCTTATTGCGAGATCTGCAGGGTTACTGGAAGTACGAACATGTCTCCAAGCATTGATCGGTATTGATGAGAGAATCTCCGATGTTCTATTTCCGACGAAGACTGACCATTTCCTTGGGGGAGCTGAAAGCCAGTGGAGTACAATAGAGGAGTCGGTCCAAGCGTTTATTTTTATGTTCGGTTTATGTAATGAAGTCTTTATTTTATCGATCAAGCGCGTAGGTAAGACAGCACCGCATAGTTCTAGCCTTGGGAGTGGTAATACCTTTAAGGGGGCGACCCTGGTTTTAGCGGCCACTAAAAAAACTCTTCCCGACTTGTCTGAATTGATGTTTCTACAGGAAACAACAGCTGCGTATGCATCTAAGGAAGCGTCGCAGAAGCCATGCAATTCCCAGTCGTTCTGCGTGATCATTAGCCTTGGAATGAAGAATCTTTCAACAAGGGGCAGTTCTTTTCTTATAGTATACCACTTTCGCGCCATACTTTCAGGTACTGAATCATCCCACTTAAGATTTGTCCTCCATAAATCCTGAAACATTATTTTTATCGCAATGATCACCGGGGATAAGAAACCTAATGGATCAAAAATTCTAGATGCGTCTGATAGTATCCTCCTTTTCGTGCATGTATTGGAATCCGAGAGTTTTACCTTGTATAGAAAATAGTCTCGTGATGGACACCATTGTAGACCTAGAATTTTGGTAGAATTTGATTCCTCAAAGTCAACAGGAGATAGTTCTCTTTGATCTTCAGGCATAGAAAGGAGAAGAGGCCAGCAGTTCGTTGTCCATTTTCGTAAATTAAAACCCGCCGATTTCAAGACATCAACTAACTCTCTACAAAGGGCAATAACGTCCTCAATAGTATCTGCACCTGTCACAACGTCATCAACGTAAAAATCCTTCATGATGGTGGCGGATACACGGGGATGATTAGCAGCACAGTCCTGCGCTAATTGTTGTAGAGTGCGGACTGCGAGGAAGGGAGCAGACGAAATCCCATAAGTGACTATGAGAAGGCGATAGTGACGTAATTCGTCTTCAGGGTTCCTACGCCATAAGATCCTCTGGTAGTTAGTGTGCTTTTGATTAACCCAGATTTGCCTGTACATTTTCTCAATGTCACCTGCAATCAAATATTTATGTCGTCGAGATCTTAAGCAGACTGAGAAGATGTCATGCTGAATGGTCGGGCCGACAAGCAAAATATCATTTAGGGATGGTGAATTATATGGCTTAGCGGATGCATCGAAAACTACTCGTACCTTAGTAGTGCTACTATCGCTCTTAAATACGGCGTGATGCGGAAGATAATACGAAGATTGCAATGTTTGAGGTTCCTCAATGGATGAGATTTCTTCCATGTGACCAAGAGCCAAATATTCATCCATGAAAGCTGCGTACTGAGCCTTTAGTTCAGGCTCTGAAGCTAGTTTTCTTTCAACTGAATAAAACCGATTTAATGCTGTTTGTAAGGAATTTCCGAATTTGAGCGCGGTGGAGGGTTTAAAGGGTAGTTGCACTTCGTATTTACCATCTGGCCGACGAGTGTAGGTTTTGGTGAAGTGTTCCTCTGCAAGCTGTTCTTCCTTGCTCATAATCGGAACCTCTGACGCGACCTCCTCTAATCTCCAAAAACGTTCTAAGTTGAATTCCTGTCTTTGATCTAAACGAGTACAGTAAGTATTAATACCAGACCTTGATTGCGAAAATTGCAAGGGACTCCCAGCAATAATCCAGCCGAAAATTGTTGGTATCGATATCAAATCACTGTTGGCTTTTGATTTTCTAGCTCCCCTTATGATACTGAAAAATTTGTCGGCACCTAGTAAAATATCGATTGGACCAGGTGATAAAAAGTTGGGATCTGCTAAATCAACAGAAGGTGTGTCAAGGGGTGTATGGTTCAGAACGAATGGTGGGAGAGAGGAACATATTTTAGGCACAATATAGCAATTAACTTCGACAAATTGTGAATCATAACAAGAATTGAGTTTGAGATGTATTAGTCCATTGGTTTCGGGTTATATTAATTCGAGAAAGAGATAAGCAGGATTCAAGACATGTACAGCGATTTTGCAAAAATGTTAGAAGTTCATTGATAGTGGTCTTTGTCTGTGAAGCTACCTCCTCTGCCCACGCTTGTCTTGTCTCCTGGTCTAATTTTTGTATAAGCAGGTAAATGATCCATGGGTCTCGATCATTCGACCCCAAGGCATTTAGTCCACGAATCGCTTGATCAGCTCCATCCGAAATTGTACGAAGTATATGTATGTTTGGGGTTGCACACGATGGTAGGGAAAGAAAAGCCTGAATAAACGATTGAACAATTAAATTTTTTTGATCATACCTCTTTTCCAATCGATTCCACGCCTCAATATAATTTTGTTCAATACACAAAATGATGAGATTTGCAGCTTCTCCACACAAAAAGGATTTCAGATAGTAGAGTTTCTGAGTGCACGTTAGAGTTACATTGGAATCTACAGTTGCGGTAAAAAGGTCAAGAAACGCGGGCCAGTCCTTATAATCTCCAGAAAACGCTGGAATATAAATTTTGGGTAATTGTACTGTATTTAAAGAACCTGGTTTGGAAACGTTAACAGCTCCTGCGGAAACGTTGGTTTCTGATTTGTGTTCCGTATGTTGATTATCCGATAGACGATTTATTGCTTCCGAGAAAAGTGAATGAGCACGAAAATACCTTTCTTCATACTCCAAAAACTCTGGCTCACGATCGACATAATCCGGCGAATCAATGAAATTTAAAAGTTCGTTCTGTAAATTAACCAATTTTTGATATGCATCTTCAAGCTTTTTTAACCTAAACTCGAGAGTTAATAAAGACGTAGTTTCGTCGATATTGTCAGCATTCTATTTTGTTCATTCTCGAGTTTTTTTTTTTTTTTTTTTTAATAAATAATAATTATGAAACACGTTAGAAAATTTAAAAATTAGTATAAATGTCACTGTCCCGTTTAAACCGTAACGCGCGATATTGCAGTTATATGCGATTCTAATGCATTACCGATATGTAACCGTACCGTGTCATGATATATGTACATATAACTGGCTCGTTTACGATTAGTCTTATCGCACGAATCACAAAACCTTTTTTTTTTATTAATGCCTCAAATGGCATCCGGCTCGAAGGACCATTAAAAATGTCTATTTCTTATTATGAATTGCACAAAAAAAAAAACAACTACTGGTGAATTCAGATTTTTTTAATTCAATTACAAATCGCAATTAACAACTCGCAATATGTATTCAACGCTCAATAAAAAAAGAAGGATCAATATTGAACGCGGTCCCGATTATGGTGTGTCTTTCTCCATGTCCAAAATACAAGTGCCCATTCATTTTTTCACCGCAGCTATCCACTCACGCACTCCAGCGATCTTTCTTGCTGATCTCAAAAGAGCGGCACAACAAAAATGAGTTAGTACTTGAGTGTTTTTTAGGCGCACTACGCATGGTGGGCTGATGGATTCGGTAGAGAGAGACTAAATGCTGAGGGATCGCACATGCACATGTTCATATGCATGTGGGGCAGTGAGTCGATTATTCAACACCTGTCAATTGGAGCGAATTAGGTAATGATTATAATATAAATTTAGAGTTAATTGATAATGCACGTAGAGTTAATATTAACGAAATTAAGTATTATTTAAATTCTTCTAAAATAAGTTCTCATGATAGGCGTATGGATAGTTGGTATAAGACTTTTCAAATCCATGGAAAACCAATTAAATTCAAATAAGATACTGGGGCTGATGTCAGCTGTATACCAAAACGTATTAAACATATTCCTGTCAATAAAATAACTAAAACGAGAGCAGTGTTAACTGATTATAGTTCAAACACATTGAACATATTAGGAACAATAGAGCTCAGATGTTTTGATTTAAGAAACAAAGTAGAACATAAGGCGTCGTTTCATGTTGTTGGCGATTCTTACGAACCATTGCTTGGCCTACCCAAATGCCTCTCATTCGGTTTGATTAAGCGAATAGCTACTCTTCAATCTTTTCCTCTTACAAAGGAGCAATTCATTGCAGAAAATAGCAAAGCATTTGAGGGCTTGGGGAAATTACCGGGCAAGTGCTCCACCGTCCTTAAGCAGAACTTAGTAGCATCATTAAAATATAGGAAACGCATTCCACTAAGCTTAACGGACAAGTTAAAGGGGCTGGTTAATGATATGGTAAGGCAGGATATATTAGCACCGGTAGACTATCCCACCGATTGGGTGCATAACATGCAGATAGTAGAAAAGAAAGATGGATCGTTACGCATTTGCCTAGATCCTAGACCTTTAAATGCCTGTATTAAACGTGAGCACTTTCTAATTCCAAGGTCCGAGGACATTTTAAGTCGCATGTCTGGTCAGTGTATTTTCACTGTTCTTGATTGCAGTAACGGATTTTGGCGAATGGAACTAGATGACAGATCGTCAGATCTGACGACTTTCATGACGCCATTTGGTCGTTACAGATGGAAGCGTGTTCCGTTTGGCCTCAACTGTGCCCCGGAAATGTTCCAAAGGAAAATGGTTCAAATATTCGGTGACATTGAGGGTGTCGAAGTCTACTTTGACGATATTCATATCGGTGCACCTGATGAGACTTCTCATGACGTGATTTTGTCAAAGGTAATTGAGCGTGCAGAACAAAACGGCGTTAAGTTTAACAAAGATAAAATACAGTATTGTAAAAAGGAAGTATAATTTATGGGTCACATAATTTCTTATGGTCAAATTAAACCTGATTCTAAATACACAAGTGCTATTACGAATATGCCAAAGACCTAGTAATGCGTCTACTAGGTCTCTTTAACTAGGTCTGCAATGCTCAAAAACCGGCCAAGTGCGAGTCGGACTCGCGCACGAAGGGTTCCGTACTATTATGTATAAAAACGGCAAAAAAAGCATGTCTGTTGTATGGGAGCCCCATTTATACATATATTTATTATATTCTGTCTAAGTATTTGTTGTTAAAGCAGCAACAGAAATACATAATCAGTGACATTTTATTCTCACTTTTCGGATAGTTAAAATCTAGAATGTTGTAATTTTTAGAAAATACTAATTTTTTGAGTGATTGCCAATTTGGGTTTAGACGTGGCAAATCGACTGAAACTGCTTTATTGAAATTAACTGGTGAAATACATAATAGTCTAAACACTTCTCAAATACCATCAACATTATTTGTTGATATCAGTAAGGTCTTTGATATGGTTAATCATACTTTGCTACTCGATAAACTTTACAAAGCGGGTTTCAGAGGCTCCATTTATAAATGGTTTTCTTCTTATTTATCCAACCGTTATCAAGTTGTGAAAATTTAGGAATGTTTACAGTTCTATAGACTTCTTAAATATGGATGTTCCCCAAGGAGCAGTATTGGGCCCAATCCTTTTACTAATTTATGTTAATACGTTTTTCATACAACCTTTTAAAGGCAAAATAACTGCCTTTGCTGATGAAACATCTCTTTTCCACTCAAACACTAACTTAATTGATAGTTTTGCAGATGTTAATTATGACCTAGATATGTTAAGGAGATGGTTTAATTATCACAAACTAATAATAATCAACGGTAGAGTTTTCAGAGACCTTCCCTTATATTATCATGCACCATTGTGTAATCGATTTGTTCTTGAAGATATAGTATTCAACAATCAAGAATGTTTGAAAATTGCTTCTTGATTGAACACGTGGACAGTTTTAAATATTTAGGTGTTATATTGGACCAACAACTTTGTTGGAAAGACCATTTAATATATTTGAGACAGTATCTAAATGGGTCTATAAGATAATTATTCCATCTCAGTATGCACTGCAATCTCTACCCGTTTTAAAATACTAAATGTATACTCGCATCGTATACCGATATGGAACTAGCAAAAACATGTCCATGTCCGGAACTAAATGTATTATCGCACCGATATGGAACTAGCAAACCATGTCCATGTCCGGACCTGAATGCATACATACACATGTATGACATTCGTTCACGAAATGCGGTGCGGGCATTATATTCTTTCATTTCTTTTCTTCATTTCAGTTCAAGTGTGCTGTACAGTGTACACCAACTGTTCGAGCTTTATCGCCACATCTCCATACTTTTGGGTTTCTTGAAAACTACGGGGTATAACTCATACCGTATGAGAAGCATGTTCGTTGCATTTATGTTTTTTTTTTTTTCGTTTTGTACATATGTGATTGATGAATAAGGGTTGAATGGAACTCTTTTCGTTCAATTTGCGGAACGAGAGAGGACATAGTTCCGTGAACTATACATGTCCGGAACTACCCAACTCTACTTCGTAATGTACATATGTATGTATGTATGTATACTTATACATAGCGTACAGATGTGTGAGTGTATGCACGTATGTGATGCGTATGTACGTATCGGTTCGTATGTGTGCAAGATCGCTTGCTCCTCTTGCTCACTTGCTCCTCTCCACCTGCCGCGACGTCGTGCGAAAGGGATGCTAGGCTAGCTGCGAGGACTGGTCGTGAGCAATGGCGCCACGCGATTGCCCTCACGCCGACTTACCCGCAGCAAGTATCCCACGCAAAAGAAAAAAAAAACACCGTAATCGTTTCCAATTCAATATGTCACAAATTTAATTTCCTTAACCTAACTTAATCTAGGTTTACAATTATTCCTTAAACTACCCTACACCGAATGTCAATAAAAAAAGTCGAAATAAATAAAAAAAAATATATGTAAAATAAAAAAAAAAGGAATTCACTGTCCAAAAAAGTAAATAAACCGCAGCTAGAGTATTCGAACAGACGTACCGAAACTCCTCTGACCAACGACTTAGCCCGCATCACCAATCGCGACACGCAAGATTCTGATTTCAATACCTTATACAACGAACGTAATATCCGCGACCAACGTAGGCAATAGGACACACGGTACGGCCGCGTACCGGGAACTACTTAAAACCGTACCGGAGTTCTTCCCCGAAGATCACTCTCCGAGTACTTCGCCGAAGATTTCTCCCTGAGTTCTTCGCCCACTCTCCCTCATGTGCTACTAGGAACAAAAAAAAAAAAAACAAAAATGCTAACCTTCTGCGGGCTGAACTCCACTCGTTCGCGTGTCAAGCGCTGATCGTACCCTCGGGCTATCCGCTTTCTCTGAGTTTGATTTCCCAAAATGGATGACTACGTGCCGCTCACAAATGGGAACTGACCGAAAGATGACAACGAAAACCTTTCGAAACAATTTATTATTGGTTGTTTGTAATTATGTATGTGTATAATTAATTTTGTTCTGTTTTTAGTATTTGTCGTGGTAGCGGCAACAGAAATACATCATTTGTGAAAATTTCAACTGTCTAACTATCGCGGTTCATGAGATACAGCCTGGTGACAGACGGACGGACGGACAGCGAAGTCTTAGTAATAGGGTTCCGTTTTACCTTTGGGTACGGAACCCTAAAAAAGAGCGAAATACGTTATATTTTTGTACAGTATTTTTCCCTAGCACATTAAAAATGACGCTGCAACACCGTTTTACATTTCCTCAAAAAAACTGAAGTTGAATATTATATTATGCTACACTTCACTAAAAGAACAGCTATGTATGTAAGTACTTACGCTTCTTGAGTACGTGCACAATACGTCCTTATTATGTTATTGCATCCAAATATGCATCTACATATTAGCGGCCATTTCACTTTTCATCTTATATTAAAGTTTTCTCAATCAATAAATGTTCCTGTTCAATCAAGAAATGCTAAATCCCGTTTACCGCTCTTTTATCGATCATTTTGATATTCAAACCTGATTCAAACATAGCGGGTTCTTAAAAATTTGCTTCATTGCAACCATAGATAAATTAACAAGATGGAAAACTTTCGTACGTCTGCCCTGTGATCCCGGCAAGGGTTGGTTGTTGTATTTGTAATTAAAGCGGCCTCTAGACGCCTAATAATATTGTGCAATATTTGATATTGCACAATATTATTGTTCGTCTGTAGATAATATTGCAAGATTGTGACATATATTGCGGAAAATCAAAACGCTTTCGACTTTTATTACAAATATGAGCGGTCAACTAAATTATTGGGAAAAATATTGAACCGTCTGGGGCAGCAAGCCAATAAAATTGTGCAATATTTTGCACAATAATATTGAGCGTCTAGAGGCCGCCTTAAAAACGACGCTTTTTGACTTAGAGTCAAGACGTCGGAACAAGGCAGAATGACATAGTCAAGACGCCGTCAAATCGAAACGAGTTTGTAGGGGCTAGTTGTCAAAATGCCTGTCAAAGCCATCGAGATTGCCATCTCGTTAATTTATCTATGATTGCAACCGTTAGGAATCCACGGCTAGTGTTCAGAAGACCACTCAAAATTAAAAGGTGAATAAAAATCACAATCCGAGAATATATGAAGCAAAATTTCAATTTCAAAGTCAAAATTGTTTATATTGTTTATTTTTTTCTTCTTGAAATTGATATCCACGCAGGAAAGAAATATTATTTAGCCACTCTCATAAAGAGGCAATGCCCCTTAACCTAATAAAACTATGTCTTCATTGAAAATCAGTTTCATTTATGACGACAAGACTTTTATTTATCAGCCAATACTGCAGTTTTACATAAAAAGATGTGCAAATAGATTTCGCTAATCAAGTACATATTCTTAAGTACAATGCTTGATTTTATATAAATATTTAGCAATTCAATTCGTTGTTAGAAAGCCGTTAGAGAGGCCGCCTCAGATATACTCGGTTTCGAGCCATCACCGTCGAGAAACCCCTGGTTTGATGATGAGTGCAGACAGGCCCATGTAGAGAAACAGAATGCATACATGGCCACATTGCATCGACGGACGAGAGCTGCCCGCGAGCTCTATGAACAGAAAAGGAGGGAGGAGCATGCGCTTCTGAGAAGGAAAAAGAAGGAGCACGAGAAGCGCGAGATCGAGGAGATGGAGAGATGTTACCAGATTTTACCAGAAAGTAAAACGAACATGCCAAGGCTATAAAGCCAGAGCAGAAGCCTGCAGGGATGAGCACGGACAACTAGTAGTGGAGTCACAGTCGATGCTGAGATTGTGGAAGGACCACTTCTGCAGACTGTATAACGGCGATGATAGTCAAAATGCCGCCGTCAGGTAGAGCGAACCATTAACAATGGACGAAGACGATATGGTCGGAAGAACGCATGCCCGATGAATGGAATCTCAGTATCGTTTGCCCGGTCCATAAGAAAGGAGACCCCTATGACTGCGCCAATTACAGAGGGATAAGCCTCCTGAACATCGCGTACAAGATCCTCTCTGCCGTACTGTGTAAGTACCTGAAACCGTTCGTGGACAATCTGATAGGTTCCTACCAGTGTGGTTTCAGGCCAGGAAAATCCACGATAGACCAAATATTTACACTACGGCAGATCTTGGAGAGGACCCATGAATTCCAGGTCGACACGCACCATCTTTTCGTCGACTTTAAAGCCGCGTATGACAGTGCTTATAGAGACGAGCTATACAAAGCCATGTCATGTTTCAACATTCCTGCCAAACTCGTCAGACTATGCAGGATGACTATGGAGAACTTTCGCTGCTCCATTAAGGTCGGAGGTGAACTAATCGACCCCTTTGATGTTAAAAATGGTTTTAGACAGGGTGACGCACTGTCATGTGATTTCTTCAACATTATTCTTAAAAAGATCGTGCGGGACTCTGCGGCCAATACAAGAGGTACGATCTACTTCAAGTCCACACAATTGCTTGCCTACGCAGATGACATTGACGTTATTGGACGAACAAAGCGAGACGTCAATGAGGCGTTCACAAGCATTGAAGCAGAAGCGGCGAAAGTGGGTCTAAGGGTAAATGGGGACAAGACATCCAAGAAAGACGCACAACACCGACGTCTTGGTCAGAACGTCACCTTCGGCAGCTATATTTTTGAAGTAGTCAAGGACTTTGTCTAACTTGGCTCGATAGTTACAAGCAGCAACGACACCAGCGCTGAGATAAAACGCGGAATAAGTCTTGCCAATCGCTGCTTCTTCGGGCTCAAAAGGCAATTGAGTAGTAGAGCCCTCTCTCGAAAAACTAAGGTTTCCCTCTACAAAACCTTAGTCATCCCGGTCCTCCTCTACGGCGCTGAGGCTTTGATGTTATCAAAAGCGGATGAAGAGGCTCTTGGACGTTTCGAAAGGAAAATTCTGCGTGCAATCTTTGGTCCCGTTTGTGTAAACGGAGAAGGGAGGAGGAGATTCAACCAAGAACTGTACGGGCTGTACAGCGACATCGGCTTGGTTAGACGTCTTCGGATCCATCGTCTAAGATGGCTAGGCCATGTAGAGCGAATGGACATCAACGCTCCGGCCCGAAGAGTCCTCGACTCCAACCCCTAGGGACAACGCAGCGGAGGACGACCGCATTTAAGGTGGCGCGCACAGGTGGAAGGGGACCTCAACCAACTGGGCGTGGGGCACTGAAAGCGGCTGTCCGAAGATCGGGCCGGCTGGAGAGGCTTGTTGGTTGAGGCCCTGGTTCACCCCGAACTGTAGCGCCATCAAAGTAAGTAAGTATTTAGCAATTCAATGAGGTGAATAAGTAACTAACGTCGAACACATCTAGTGAACACATCTCCCCTCAACCGTAGATGGGAACCATTTTCTTAGAAAGCCACGTGCTTTGATACATTGATAGTCTCAAGATGTCGATGTGTAGAGTCAAGACGTGGCAAAATGGTCGCAGCAAGGCAGAATGACGTAGTTAAGACGCCGTCAAACCGCGCGTTTGTAGGGGCTAGTTGTCAAAATGCATGTCAAAGCCAAAAGATTGGCATCTCATTCTTTATCCCTGGTAAGACACGTGATGTAGTTATGATGTAAGCTAGTTTTAGTCACTTTGTCTAGCGCGTAAGATAGTTGTTTAAGTTTTTGAAAATAAAATGAATTTAAAATCTAAATGTAAAAGAGTGCCTGGCAACGTGATGAATCTGATTGATGGTCGACTGATGCGGGTATCGTGTGCTAGCTAGAAGGAGATTACGCTCCGCCAGGAAGCTAGGTAGAAATGGTGTCATGTAGGCTTTAGTTATCCGTGCACAGTGAATAAAAGGAATTTCAATAATTTTCATCCAACTACATACATACATGTGGGTCCTTTAATCCTTCTCGTTGGTCGGAGACATGAAAAGACGATCAATATAGCTCAATTCTTTATTTTATTCCTTTCGATAGGAAAGTTACAGGACGACTAACTAATAATTTACATTGAAAACAAAGGGAAAGTCACAGCAAGAAAAGGGCTCTTCAGATGAATAGAAACACAGTAAAGGTGGAATTTGTACTCTTTAGAGTGACGGCCGCGATGATCTGCTCCACTCCTACATTCGGCCATCCTTCAGTTTCTCGACTGCCCTCAGTCGAGTTCATTATCTTGCACATCCTCATCACTCGGAAAATCGTCTTCCTCCTCCGTGATCCAGGGCTTCATGCAATCCGCTGCGGTTGATGTCGTGTTCGGCCCTTCATGCTGTCCCACCCTTCGAACGTCGTATCGTTCATTCCTCTTGACTCTCACTACCTCGTAAGGTCCGAAATACTTCGCGTGTAGCATTAGGCCTACATCGAACTGTGTCCTCAGCACAGCAACTAGGTCGCCCACCTTGTACTGCCTGGCCGCTTTTCCCTTTTTGTCGTACGTTTTGCTGTTTTCCTGCTGAATCTTCTCAATCTGCTCCCTCGCGGCTCTCCTAGTTTCTCCTCGCTCGCTCTCAAAGTCATCCCTCATTACTTCTTCTAGTAATGAAGGTAGCTCGTGACTCCCTTCCGATCTCATGATGGTTCCAAACATGAGCTGGAATGGGCTGCGACTAGTACTTCGCGAAATCACCTTGTGGACCCCGCTGGTATGAGTATGCCACTTTTTAAGATCATCAACTGACAACCGGCTGAGGACTTCAATGATGACCTGATTCATACGTTCGACCTGCACGTTTCCCCTGGGCACGCCGGTTGTCGTCAGTACGTGATGAATGCGATTCACTTCGCAGTAGTCCTTAAAGGCGTAGGACGAGAATGCTGGTCCACGATCAAAGACGATTCGCACGGGACTCCCGAATACCTCACTCTGGAACTCCAGCTTTCTTATGACCTCCTCGGTTTTAGTCGTCCTTACCGGATATAGCCACACGAATTTCGTGAACGCATTTACTATCACGAAAATGTAGATGTAGGATTTATTCGTCGATGGCAGGGGTCCCAGGTGGTCCACATGGTAGGTATGTAACGGCACGTCGCTCTTTTCGATGGGGTGTAAGAAGCCTTCTGCCTTTCCGCTCTTCCTAGTGGCCAAAATACACGCCACACAATTAGCGACGACCTTCTCGATTAGAGATGTTACTGAGGTGGTTTTATCGGAGTCGGAGTCGGAAGTCGCATACCGACCTCCGCGGAATCGGAGTTGAATCGGAGTCGGAGGTTAATAAAGTCTAGTTAATAAGCGGCAAGCTAGCTGTTTACTAAACCAACAAACCAATCACTAACTTACGCGTCTCATGCATGCCCTCTCAACTTCAATGCAAATCTACTAATCATGTAAACAAATAAAAGAGTGAAAATACAGTTGTATTGTAACATGTCGCAACAAGATCGCTCTTTGTCGTTCGTGTTCGTCGGTCGTTAGTCGTTACCGTTACGTTACTGATGGTAGTCCGAAAAACCTTCGTTGTGATTATACCGAAACCGGAGCCGGATTCGGAGGTGCAATTTAAACCGGAGGTTCTGACATATCGGATTCGGAGTCGAGGCTCCGTATCATCCCTATTCTCGATACTGTCCGACAGTTTCGGAATGTGGTAGTCCTGCTTGAAGATCGCCTCTACTCTTGCGGCACTAATGTGTCTCCGCTCGTGGATGCCCCGTATCAATTCCCTCTGCATAGCATTAGGCACGACGAGTAGATGTGGCCCTTCCTCGAACTTATAGAGAAGGTCTCCCCTCACCTCGTAGTCTTTATAGGATCCCCTAGCTGTAAGTGTAGCCGTTACTAACGAACAAAACTCATCTTTACCTTGAGTCACTTTAATCCGGTGCAGGATGCCGTCCTCGATTCTTGCCATCGCCACTGGTAGGTGCCTACTCAGTGCGTCTACGTGTCTCATCGCACTTCCGGCACGATGTACTACCCTCATGTTGTATTCCTGCAGCATTATAGCCCACCTGGCTACCCTCGGACAAAGATCTCTCTTCATCATGGTAGCCTGAAACACTTTGCAATCCGTGACGATTGTAAACTCTAATCCCAGGAGATGGACCCTCAGCTTCTTCAAACATTTCATGATGGCTAGGACCTCAAGCTCGTAACTAGTATAGTTTGCTTCGGCTGCAGTCGTTTTGAAGCTCAAATAGAACGTGGGATGGAATTTCCCATCCTCGTGGTTTTGTAGCGAAACCCCTCCATAGCCAATTATGCTTGCATCTGTATGCAACTCCGTCGGTAGCTTTTCGTCGAATAACTTCAGCACGGAATCTTTGCATAAGCATGCTTTTAGAGTGTTTACTACATCGACCTCCTTTTCGCCGATGTGGAACTTGACCTGTTTGCGTAACAAATCAGAGAGCGACTTTGCAATGATGGATTACCCAGAAATGAACTTCCGGAAAAACCCGTCAACCCCAGGAAATTCTGTATGTGTTTCACGTTGGCCGGCATCGGAAACTTCTGTACAGCTCCTACATGTCCAAGGAACTCCACAGCAAATAGAAACACAGTAATGGTGGAATTTGTACTCTGAAGTGTGACGGCGGCGATGATCTGCTCCACTCCTACATACATATGTAAAGGATATGGCAATACTTATTTACTTACTTAACGGACGCTACAGCTCGGGGTGAACCTGGGACTCAACCAACATGCCTCTCCACCTAGCACGATCTTTCGCTAGTCTTTTCCAATGTCGTACGCCCAGTTGGTTGAGGTCCCTTTCCACCTGTGCGCGCCACCTTAGGTGCGGCCGTCCTCTATTTCTTCGTCCCTCGGGGTTGGATTCAAAGACTCTACGGGCTGGAGCTGTGGTGTCCATTCGCTCTACATGGCCTAACCATCTTAGGCGTTGGATCGGTAGAGGCCTGACCAGACTCATGTCGCTGTACAACCCGTACATTTCGTGATTGAATCTTCTCCTCCCAACCCTCCTTCAACCCTCCTCTGTGTTTATGGGACCGAAAATCGAACGCAGAATCTTTCTCTCGAAACGACCAAGGATTTCCTCATCCGCTTTAGACAAAGTCCATGTTTCTGCGCCATATAACAGGACCGGGATAATTAAGGTCTTATATAAGGTCAACTTGGTCGTACGAGAGAGGGCTCTACTTCTCAGTTACCTCTTGAGGCCAAAGAAGCAGCGGTTGGCAAGAGTAGTTCTGCGCTTGATTTCGAAACTGGTGTCGTTGTTCCAAGTCACTGCGGAGCCGAGGTATATGAAATCCTTAACTACCTCGAACTTATATCTGCCAATATGCACGTTCTGGCCAAGACGTCGGTGGTAAATGTCCTTTTTTGATGACAGCATATATTTAGTTTTGCCCTCGTTTGCTGCCGAACCAGTTTTCGCCGCCTCCATCTCTATACTCGCAAACGCCTCATTGACATCTCGCTGCGATCTACCTATTATGTCAATGTCGTCGGCGTATGCAAGGAGCTGCGAGGATATGAAATAGATTGTGCCTCTTGTATTGGCCTGTGTTTTTGCACAATCATTTCTAATATGATGTTAAAAAAATCACACGACAGCGCATCGCCCTGTCATCCTGCATAGTCTGACGAACTTAGCAGGGATGTCAAAAGTAAACATGGCGTTATATAGCTCGTCTCTAATTACGCTGTCGTATACGGCCTTGAAGTCGACGAATAGATGGTGCGTGTCGACTTGAAATTCATTGGTTTTCTACAGGATCTGCCGTAGTGTGAAGATTTGATCGATGGTGGACTTCCCTGGCCTGAAGCCACACTGATCACACAAAACGGCAGCGAAGATCTTGTATGCGACACTAAGAAGACTTATTCCCCTATAGTTGGCAGTCCAAGGGGTCTCCTTTTTTGTGGATCGGGCAAACAATGGTGAGACTCCATTCCTCGGGCATGCTTTCCTCTGACCATATCTTACAGATGAGCCGGAGTATGCTCCTAACCAGCTCACCCCCAGCCGCTTTGAAGAGCTCAGCAGACAGTCCATCTGCGCCAGCAGCTTTATTCGACATGGCAATCTCAACTTCGTCGAGGTCAGGGAGACGGAATTCTCTGCGATCTTCGTCGTTAAAAAATGGATCATTCTGCCTGACGGCGGTATGTTGGCTGTCATCGCCGTTATACAGTCTGCAGAAGTGTTTTTTTTCAAATTCTCAGCATCGACTGCGATTCTACTACTAGGTGTCCGTTCCGTTCTCATCCTTACAGGCCTCCGTTCGGGCTTTATAGCCTTGAGACATTCGTTTTATCCGCTGATAAAATCTTCGAACGTCGTGCCTGCAATAGCACCTCTCCAAGTTTTCAATCGCCCGCTTCTCGTGCTCTTTCTTTTTTCTCTTGAGAAGCATATGTTCCTCCCTTCTTTTAAGCTCGTAGAGCTCACGAGCCGCTCTCGTTTTTTTGTGTAGTGAGGCTTTGTATGCATCCTGCTTTTCCGCATGAATCCTTCTACACTCGTCATCGAACCAGGTGTTTCACCGTGGTGGAGCTTTAAGGCCCAGCCCTTTAGTTGCTGTGCTCTTCAGGGCTTGTTTGCACAGGCTATATTGTTGCTCTACTGACTGAGTGGAGGATTGAGGTGTGTCGGAAAGCTTAAGGGAGACGCGGTTGGCAATGGCACTGGCGATCTCCGGCGATAGTAGCTTTCCGACGTCATAGCTTGGTGTTCTAACTCTACTCCGCGGTGTTCGTGTTATGCGTTGACGTATCTTGGCTACTACAAGATAGTGGTCTGAATCGATGTTCGCTACTCGGAAAGTGCGAACATCAAGAATAGTGGAGGAGTGTCTGACGTCAATCGCGATGTGGTCAATCTGGTTGGTGACTGATTGATCTGGCGACCGCCAGGGGCCTTTGTGTATATCGAGGTGGGAAAATCGCGTGCTGGCTACAAGAAGATTTCGCTCCGTGGCAAGGTCGATCAGCCTGTGTCCGCTATCGGATGTGGTGTCATGTAGGCTGTGTTTGCCGATAACCCGCTCAAAGATGCTTTCTTTACCCAACTTAGCGTTAAAATCTCCTAGTATGATTTTGGTATCATAGCTGGGGCATTTGGTATATGTTCTGCCTAGGAGATCAAAGAAATCATCTTTGATTGAGTCATCCTTGTCTTCCGTGGGGGCATGGACGCATATGAGGCTGATGTTATAGAAATTTGCCTTGATGCGGATCGTTATGAGGCGTTCACTCACATACTGGAAACCTAGGACTTTATGTCTTAGTTCACCTCTAACAACAAATCCGCATCCAAATAGTCTCTGTCCTCTCTCCCTATAGCAGTCACCGTAGTAAATGTCGTAGTTTTTCATCCGCTTTTTACACGGCCCATTCCATCGCATTTCCTGGATGGCGGTTATGTCCGCTTTATAGCGGTCTAGGGCGTCCGCAAGTTGTTCGGCCGCATGTGGTCTGTTTAGGGACCTAAAATTCCACGTATAGAACCGAAGGTCCTTATTTGTTTTTTGTTTTCTTATAGGGTCGTCAACATAGATCCGTTCCGTTTTATTATCCGAGGCTGTTTTTTGTTTCTGAGCAATCAGTGGTTTTACGGCTATGGTTTGCTAGACCATAGCCAAACCGACACTAATCCTGTTTGGTGGCGCAGGATACTCGCCATTCGGCCTCTTCCGTCAGTAATTTCCCTGTTAAGGAAATTTCCAGATGGCACCACGAGGATGTGGAAGTAGGACCTGACTAGCAGAGCTGCAAGATGTTCGGCTGCAGAGTCTCTTACTCGCTTTTTGTCGGGCCAGCATCCATCGGCAGATGCTACCCCTACGAGGCCTTTGCTAGTCCTTCACCATCAAGGATATGCCAATAAACATCCTAATTTCACGACAACCGTGACCTTTTCAAATTGTATGTGCAAGATCATATATTATCAGAAAAACAAGGCTGGCAGAAACGCGTAACTATCTACATATGGACGCTGATTGCGATTCTCTGTTGCCAATCATTTGACTACCAACAACCGAAATATATTTCCACTGCATTTAGTTTCAGAATTATTTTTAGATGTTTTTCATTTGATAGGCCATTATTCAAAAACACGTGAACGTTATTTGTTAGTTGTTTGCACTAATGGAATCTTGGTTATTCTAGTATTTCAACAACATTTACGAGAACAAAATCGTTGTCCTTACAATAAAAACAACACTTGTTCGCTATCAATATGCTTTGGGCCAATGCGTTCGCTGTACGGCTTGCCATTAAACGAAAACCGACTATGCGGAACGCGATTCAGCACCTTAAAGTTGTTCACCCGTCCGACCTTCTTCGAGTAGTTCGAAGTGAACAGCGCTGTAACAGCTTGTATTTTTTTATCCTGTAAATGTACGGGAAGCCGTTCGAGTCCAATACCATTGCTGAGCTCCCTGGCCAATTCAATAGTGTACTTTCCAAGAGCCGATGCCAGTCCCTTACGTCCATGCTCGGGTACCGTGACAAGGAACATCAATTCCAGCATGCAGTCGATATTGAACATTGCAAATGGGTCTATCTCCTCCTCCATTTTGATCATGTAATTCATTAAATTGATAGCATTTGGTGATTTGCATTTTTGATCGCGGAACTCAATGAAAAAAGGGATCTCACGTGAGTTGTCTACATACTGAAAGTGGAATGTGTATGTTAAGGAAAGTATGAAAAACGGATTCATAGGACTAACCTGAATTTTGTTGAATGAAACGGCAGCAATTTTTTTGGTTGGAACATGCCTGACCGCCAGAGACGCATGGTCTTCAGTCGTAATGCGACATAGCTCACGGAGTTCTTCACGCGCTTGACCATTTTCTGGTAAATTAATCTCGCAACCAATGCAAACACATTCGTTTACAAAAAACGAGTCGAGTGCCTGACAATAAGAAAGAAAAGATAATTTAAAAAAAAATTAAAAAAGTGTGCGTCGGCCGGGAATCGAACCCGGATCAACTGCTTGGAAGGCAACTATGCTAACCATTACACCACCGACGCGCTTGTCACCATAGTTTCAAACTATATACTTAAGTGTACGTTATTCAAAAGGAAATGATTGCACGGCTTATTTTAAGTCATAGTTTGTTGTTGTTGTTGTTGTTGAAGGGCATCGTTGGTGTAATGGTTAGTTTTAAACGTAGTTTGTGGCGTTTTTACCTAGAATAAGTTGTTTAGAAAAAAATTAATAAAAACACTTTTAAACAATAAAACCAAAAACTGAAAAAGGGAAGTAGAAAGTAGAAAGTGGAAACTACAACACGGGCAGTCCGCCACTCCGCATTATCGAAGTGTCGGGCTGCAATTTCCGGAAGTGCGTCAGTGGATGCACCGAGTACTAATACACCACCACCAACCGGATGGAGGCTGAAGCCCACACCAAACCTCCTCAAGCGACCTTCTCATACCACTCCGACGGTGGAAGAATCTCCAACAACGTCAGCATTGGCAGCAACAAAACGCCAATGTAATGGCCGTCCTTCTTAAGACCAGGCGCCGTATGTGTCTTGAAAGAACTCCTTTTGCGCTCTGGCGAGTTCTGAGTGATATGACGAAGACGAAGATGTAGAAGTTCTAAATAGACGCATTCGACTCGTCGAAGGGAAGGTGCGTACTATAAAGGAAAAACAAAGGGCCAGAAGGCAGCTGCTCCTCTCCAGTCCATGAAGGACCTGAGCCGAGCTTCTCTCAATCACCCATGTTGTGTGTGATTTCATTTTCCCATAGATGAAAGGGACCTACAGTTTCTTGCCGGTTCCGAACGGCGAATTTCGAGAAGCTTTTCGTGACAATTTTACTACAGGGGGTTTTGTCAGAACCCCGCTAAGGAGAAACATCGTGAGAACACGTTCGATGACATGGCTGTGTCGGGATTCGACCCCGTATCATCGGCGTCAGTGGCCAACACACTACCCACTGCGCCACGGTGCTCTCGTCCTCTCCAACAGCAGACAATAAAAAAACAATAGCTACTTCTTCTTCTTTTTAACGGGCGCTACAGTTGGGGTGAACCTGAGCCTCCACCGCTCTACATGGCCCAGCCATCTTAGGCGTTGAATCCGTAGACGCCTGAGTAGACTCATTTCGCTGTACAGCCCGTAAAGTTCGTGGTTGAATCTTTTCCTCCATCCCCCGTCTGCGTTCACGGGCCCGAAAATCACGCGCAAAATCTTTCTCTCGATCCGACCAAGGGCCTCATCCGCTTTTGATAGTGTCCATATTTCTACGCCATACAGCAGGATCGGGGTGATAAGGGTCTTATATAGAGTCAACTTTGTCGTTAGGGAGAGGACTCTATTACTCAATTGCCTCCTGAGCCCAAAGAAACAGCGATTGGCAAGAGTGATTCTGCGTTTGATTTCGGAACTGATGTCGTTGTTTCAGTTCCCTGCGGAGCCAAGGTAGACTAAGTCCTTAACTAACGTTCTGGCCAGGGCGTCGGAGGTGAGAGTCCTTTTTGATGACCGCATATATTCAGTTTTGCCCTCGTTTACCGCCAAACCAACTTTCGCCGCCTCCATCTCAATACTCGCAAATGCCTCATTGACATCTCGCTGTGATCTACCTATTATGTCAATGTCGTCGGGGTATGCAAGGAATGGGCTTCTTGGGTTGGCCATAGATCTTTGCACAACCATTTCTAATGTAATGTTCAAGAAATCACACGACATCAAAACTACCGGTAAGGTATTCACCGATTCGGATGGAGCAGCGGGCATTCTCCAAAATCATCCGGCATAGTCTGAGGAGTTTAGCAGGGATGTCAGAAGTAGACATAGCGTTGTATAGCTCGTCTCTAATTACGCTGTCGTATGTGGCTTTGAAGTCGACAAACAGGTGGTGAGTGCCGACCTGAAATTCATTGTTTTTTTTCAGGATCTGCCGTAGTGTGAAGATTTGGTCGATGATGGACTTCCCTGGCCTGAATCCGCATTGATAAGAATCTATCAGCTTATTTACAAAAGGCTTCAGGCGTTCACACAAAACGGCAGAGAAGATTTTTTAGGCGATGTTAAGGAGACTAATTCCTCCGTAGTTGGCGCAATCAGAGGGGTCTCCTTTCTTATGGATCGGGCATGCGATGCTGAGACTCCATTACTCGAGCATGCTTTCCTCTGACCATATCTTACAGATGAGTTGGTGCATGTTCCTAACCAGGTCATCTCCGGCTGCCTTGAAGAGCTCAGCAGACAGTCTGCGCAAACAGCTTTATTCGACTTGAGTTTCAATATGGCAATTTTAACTTCGTCGAGATCAGGGGGACAAAATTCTCGGGGATCCTCGTCGTTGAAGAATGGATCATTCTGCCTGACAGCGGTATATTGATTAACATCGCCGTTATCAGTCTGCAAAAGTAGTTTTTCTATATTCTCAGCATCGACTGCGATTCTACTACTAGGTGTCCGTTCTCATCCATGAAGGCTTCCGTTCTGGCTTTATAACCTTGGCATGTTTGCTTCATCTGCTGATGACACTTCTGAACGTCACGCCTGCAGTAACAATACTTTAAATCCACAATCGCTCGCTTCTCGTGCTCTTTCTTTTTTCGTCTGAGAAGCTTATGCTCCTCTCTTCTTTTTTACCTATAGAACAAACGAGCTGCTCTTGTTCTTCTATGCAGCGAGACTTTATATGCATCCTGCTCCGCGGTGTGAATCTCCCTGCATTCGTCATCGAACTATGTGTTTCTTCGTGGTGGAGCCTTGAAGTTCAACATATCAGATGCAGTGCTTTTCAGGGCTTGTTTGCAAAGGTTCCTCTGTTTTTCTATTGACTGCCTAGAGGGTTAAGTTGTAGCGGAGAGCTTAAGGGAGACGCGATCGGTAAGGGCACGAGCGGTTTCTGGTGATAGTAGCTTTCCGACGTCATTACTTTGTATTTTTACTCTACTCCGCTGCGTTCGTAATATCCGTAGGCGCATCTTGACTCCTACAAGATAGTGGTCCGAGTCGATGTAAGTTCGAACATCAAGAATAGTGGAGGAGTCTCTGACGTCGATCGCGATGTGATCAATCTGGTTGGTAGTCGATTGATCAAAAGAGACCGCCAGGTGACTATGTGTATATCGAGGTGCGGGAAGCGCGTACTGGCTAGATGGAGATTTCGCTCCGTAGCAAGATCAATCAGCCTATGTCCGTTATCGGATGTGGTGTCGTGTAGACTATGTTTGCTGATATCTCGTTCAAAGATGCTTTAGTTACCCAGCTTAGCATTGAAGTCTCCTAGTACAATTTTGATGTCATAGCTGGGACATTGGGCATACGTTCTGTCTAGTAGATCGTAGAACTCGTCTTTGGCGGAGTCATCCTTGTCTTCCGTGGGGGCGTGGACGAAGATCAGGCTGATGTTAAAAAATGTAGCCTTGATACGGATTGTTATGAGGCGTTCGCTCACATGCCGAAAGCTTAGGACTTTTTGCCTTAGTCCACCTCGAACAACAAATCCGCATCCAAACAATCGTTGCCCTCTCTCCCTATAGCAGTCGCTGTAGTAAATATCGCAGTTTTTCATCCGCTTTATACCCGGTCCATTCCATCGCATTTCCTGGATGGCGGTTATGTCTGCTTTATAGCGGTCTAGGGCGTTGTTGTTCGGCTGCACGTGGGCTGTTGAAGGACCTAACATTCCACGTACAAAGCCGAAAATCATTGTCTTTTTTTCGTTTTTTGCAAGGGTCGTCAACAAGCTTTCATTCGTTGGATGTTCTTACTAATTGTGTTTCTATGTATATCCATCACTTTCCAATTCACTCTCTGATGGAACTTCATGCAGTAATTTTGCTTGACGAAAGCCACCTTAAATCGAATTGTTCGTTCAATGCTTTTCACTTTTCCTTTTTCTCATAGATTTCAAATCCGATAGTACTTATTTGATGAGAGAAGAAATTCATAAAGAAAATGTGGCATAGACGTACTATTTTATGTCCCTACATCCACCGTCAAAATAATAAATACTTAATCCACTTTTCTTTAAACTGAAATATCTCCTCAGCGGGGTACTGGCTGTAATATAGTAAAAATTGGCATGAAAAAGCTTCTCGAAACTAGCCATTCTTCCTCTTAGCGTTACAGCCCATGAAGGAACAAAGCCAAGCTTCTCTCAAACACCCATGTTGCGTGTCATTTATTTTTCACATAGGTCTTTTAACGGGACGTACAGTTTTAATGTCGATTCCGAACGGCATGAGAGTCGAGAAGCTTTTTCATGGCAAGTGTACTACGTAGGGCTTTGCCAGTACCCCGCCGAGGAGGGACGCCGCGAAATAAACATTCCATGGCATGGCCTTTGGTGTATTATCGAGATTCGAACTGGCTCATCATGCGACAGAGTCCAACACACTAACCACTGCACCACGGCGCCCTCAAAATATGCAGTTCGAAATCGGCTATATACTGTACGGCCCCTTCACCTATGGGAAAAGAAAAACACACACAACTTGGGTGATTGGGAGAACCTAGAAATTCATCCTCATGTCACTTAGTCACTATTATCGAAAGGCTTATATGGCAAAACAGGTTTAGAATACCCCGTGAGCAAGTTCTACACTAGACAGCTAATTGCAACAATAAAAACAGACGAAAAAGCGTTCGTAGATTAGTCACTAATTTGAAAACAAATTAAGAGAATACTCACGTCAAGAGCTTCTTTGGTGTCCTCTTCTTCCAGACTGATTACTTCATACTCGCCTTCAGAAAGTTAGTCCAAGAGAGGCAGGGGAAAAAAGGGAGAAAACTAAATCAGTACACACCGAACGTGACTACAAAGGTACTAACTATTTACCATCGCACAAAGTTCCCCAAACTCTTGGCTTACTCGACATGACTGATAGCGATTCCACACCACCACACTTAGGTTAATGTTCAGTCAGCGTTCATCTACTAATAGCTACTAAAACTGAAGCGAATGAAATGTATCTTTTTATACGTCGTACCGAAGAGACTGTTGTCTCTCTTGCCGCCCTTTCAGTGTAATTGTTATTTCGAGCTGATTACAAGTACAATATGAGTACAGAGCGGTAGCTACTGTTCGTGTCAAGCTGTTATCATCTGATGCACCAATAATCGCTGTTTGAATGCTAATCATGCGGCCGTAGATGATTAATAATGGATTGACAAATGCGTCAGGCAAGTAAATTGCGACGGGTAATAGTGGGAGACTTATACTATCTTTACTGAAAGTGGGCTCGTTTGAGTTAGCAAACTGGTTTCATACGATTTCCGTCATAATTTTGCAAATAACCTTGTGCTGCACGTGCATATACATGGTGGTAGCTGTTGTTAGCGAGATTAGCTTTAGATAAGTGCATAGCGTAGATAGTATTATCTGGAATCATTTTTCTTATTTAGATGCTCTAGCCAGGTCCTACTTCCACCGCCTCGGGGAATGGCGAACGTCCTACGCTACGAAACAGGATTAATGTCGGTTGGGCTAAGGTCTAGCAATCCGTAACCCAACAAAATGCTCAGAAGCAACCACAAGCCTTGGATAAAACGGAGCAGATTAATGCTGATGACTCTTGCAAAAAAACGAAAAAAGAACTATGAACTTCGACTCTGTACGTACCACGTGCAGCGGAACAATTTGCGGTCGCCATAGACTGCTATAAAGCGGACTTAACCACCATCCAAGAAATGCGATTGAAAGGACCGGGTATAAAGCGGATGAAAAATTGCGACATCTACCACGGCGACTGTTATAGGGAGAGAGGACAATGATTGTTTGGATGCGGATTTGTTGTTCGAGATTTACTAAGGCAAAAAGTCCTAAGCTTTCGGCATGTGAGCGAACGCCTCATAGCGATCCGTATCAAAGCTAATTTTTTTAACATCAGCCTGATCTGCGTCCATGCCCGTACCATAGATGAGTTCTAAGAACTTCTAGACCCCAATGTGCCAGCTATGACATCAAGATTGTACTAGGAGACTTAAATGCTAAGCTGGGTAAGGAAAGCGTCTTTGAACGACCTTTCACACAGGCCAGTTGACATTGCTACGGGGCGAAATCTCCTTCTAGCCAGTACGCGCTTCTCGCAGCAGCGATATACACAAAGGCACCTGGCACTAGATTGACCACATCACTTTCCGACGATCTATCATCGACTCGGACCACTATCTTGTAACAGCCAAGATGCGCTTACGGATATCACGAACATAGCGGAGTAGAGTAAGAATACAAAGTAATGACGTCGAAAAGCTACTATCGCCAGAAACTGCTCATGCTTTTACCGATCGCGTCTCCCTTAAGCTGTCCCATACAACACAACCCCCCAAGCAGTCAATGGAACAGCAAACAAGCCCTGAAGAGCACTGCTTCTGAAGTTTTGAGCTTCAAGGCTCCAACACGAAGAAGCACCTGGTTCGATGACGAGTGCAGGAGGATTCCCACAGCGAAGCAGGATGCATATAAAGCCTCGCTGCATAGAAGAACAAGAGCAGCTCGTAAGCCCTACGAGTTAAAAAGAAAGGAGGAGCATAAACTTCTCAGGAGAAAGAATAAAGTACACGAGAAGCGCGCGATTGAGGATTTGGAGAGGTGTTACTGCACGCGTGACATTCGAAAGTTTTACCAACAGATATAGCGAACATGCTAAGGTTATAAAGCCAGAACGGAAGCCTGCAGGGATGAGAACGGACACCTAGTAGTAGAATCGGACAAACCACTTCTGCAGACTATACATATAACGGCGATGTTAGCCAATATGCCTCTGTCAGGCAGAATGATCCATTTTTTTAACGACGAAAATCGCAGAGAATTCCGTCCCCCTGACCACAACGAAGTTAAGATCGCCATGTCGAAACTTAAGTAGAATAAAGCTCCTGGCGCAGACGGACTGTATCAAGGCAGCTGGAGATGACCTGGTTAGGAGAATGCACCTGCTCATCAGTAAGATATGGTCAGAGGAAAGCATACCCGAGGAATGGAGTCTCAGCATCGTATGCCCGTCCACAAGAAAGGAAATAGGAATAAGTCTCCCTAACATCGACCACAAAATCTTCTCTCATGCCGTTTTGTGTGAACGCCTGAAGCCTTTTGTAAGTAAGCTGGTCGTTATCAGTGTGGATTCAGGCCAGGGAAGTCCATCATCGACCAAATCTTTACACTACGGCAGATCCTGGAGAAAACCAATGAATTTCGGGTCGACACTCATCACTCCCTCATTACGCATCCGACAGCGTAATTAGAGACAAGCTATACAAAGCCATGTCTACCTTGCCACCCCTAAGCTCGTGCTACTATGCAGGATGCTGCATCTGAATCAGTGCAGACCTGATTAAACTATCAGTCAAATAAGGATTTAGGCAGGGCGATGCGCTGTCGTTTGATTTCTTCAACATCGTCTTGGAAATGACTGTGCAATAATCACTGGCCAACACAAGAGGCACTTCGTCTACCTTGGCTCCGCAATGACCTGGAACAACGACATCAGTTCCGAAATCAAACGCAGAATTACTCTTGCCAACCGCTGTTTCTTTGGGCTCAGGAGGCAATTGAGTAATAGAGCTGTCTCCCGAACGAAAAAGTTGACTCTATACAAGACCCTTATTATCCCGGTCCTGCTGTACGGCGCACTATCAAAAGCGGATGAGGAGGTCCTTGGTCGGTTCGAGAGAAAGATTTTGCGTGTGATTGTCGGTCCTATAACCGCAGACGGGAGATGGAGGAAAAGATTCAACCACGGGCTTTACGAGCTGTACAGCGACATGAGTCTAGTCAGGCGCCTAAGATGGCTAGGCTATGTAGAGCGAATGGACACCAGCCCGAGGGACGAAGAAGCAGAGGACGGTCGTACTTAAGATGGCACACACAGGTTGAAGGGGACATCAGCCAACTGGGTGTGCGGCAATGGAAAAGGCTAGCAAAAGATCGTGCTAGTTGGAGGGCATATTGGTTGAAGCCCAGGTTCACCTCGAACTGTAGCGCTCGATAAGAAGAACAAGAAGATGCTTTAATATTGTTGGTAGGCCGAATCACTGTTACCGCCGGAAGTGATTTTGATAAGAAACTAAGCTTTTTAAAACATTACATTGAATAGCCGGTAGGTCTAGAATACCCTAGCTGTGTGTGTACAGCGACCATCAAGCTATTATAAAGGAGATCGGCGTGAGCAAACGGAAACAGAGTCGAAACCAAACAGGTCTTAGGTGGAAATACACTCTCTTTGACAACGATATTTTTGAGGAAGTCCGAAGAGGTGTGACTGTGGATAACGATGCACCCGCAGAATCTCCAAACAACTCAAATAGGCGCTAACTACAACATGCGACGCAACGATGTCCAGGAGGAAACCGAAAAAAAGGGCTCCTCGAGTCACCTATCGACTAGCGGCCTATAAAACGGAGGCTATTCTCATAACCAGCCGCAAGATGGTGGATTATTTGAGCTTCTTAGTCGAAGATCGAGGGCGCCGGGGCGAAGTGTATAGTGTGTTGGACTCTGACACATGATGAGCGAGTTCGGATCCCGATAACACCGACGCCATCGAATGTTTATTTCGCGGCATCCCTCCTCGGCGGCGTACTAGCAAAACCCCTCCTAGTATAACTTGCCTTAAAAAAGCTTCTCGACTCACGCCGTTCGGAATCGGCATTAAACTGTAGGTCCGTTTCACATGTGTGAAAAATAAATAGCACGCAATAGGTGATTGAGAGCAGCTTGACTCTGGTCCTTCATGGGCTGTAACGCAACCAAGTCGTAGACTCCGTTCAATAAGGATAATCAGCGGATTCAGGACCATCTCAGATGACGCAGCATTCATCATAGCAGGAATGCTACCCGTCGACATCCTGGCAGACGAGCTCAAGAGGGTATGTGGCTGGCAAGCCTCTGACCAGCAGCAAGCCAAGCGTATAAGAGTATTTATTGGCCCCTGAACAAACACTCTATTAACATACTCAAACTTAATAGGGTGGGTATCAGAAGACTAGTCAGCTAGTTGACGGGACACTACGGTCTGAGATATCATCGTCAGAAATTGAGTGCCAACCCTGTCTTGAGGACGAAGAGACGGCAGAGCACATACTGTATGAGGGTGCTGCTCTTTGCCACTTGAGGAAGCGTATCCTTCTCAGTAAAGTTATGACTCCTGAGGGGATCACCTCGGCTCCTACGAGAAGCATTTTCAACTTCACTAGGGAAGTGCAGAAGCTCCTCGGCTATTCGGCTAGCAGGCACAATAGATCTGTAAAGGTCGCAGTGTCAAATGCCATTGATAGCACTAGCCCCACATAAAAAAAAAATGTACAAATCCTTAAAACAACTCATTCTCATTTATCGCCTACATACGAGTACCGCTTCGCCTACCTTGCGGAATACGCGCCACCCTAGTACCGCGTAGTCCCTTTGCAGCTGCTTTCATTTCGGTCCCTTTTAGGATGCAAACATGCTCCTCATGCTCCAGTGCGTCGACGTAGGCTGCTTTCTCCTCCCACTTGGGCTTGTTCTTCAAATCCCGCCACAATTCGCCGGCTTTCTTGGCGATTTCTGTCGTCTTAATGCCGAGGTTATCCCATTTGATTGTTTCCCAAGTACTATTCAACCACAGCATGAAGGCGGTCATAGCTCGCTTGGGCTTGTTGGAATCCTTTGTTTTCTTCTTCGTCTTCTTGACCGTCTTCTGCTTCCTTTTTTGATTTCCCTGTGCTATTTCTTTTACTTCCTTTTCCCTTTCTTTTCGGGCGAATCACGATCACCACCACCACTGGCATTGCTATCACCTGAGGAATCACTTTTGGCGTTACTATGTTACTTTTCAGCAACATCGGACTCATTCACGTTCGGTTTAAAGTTCTCATCGGTGAGATCGTCTTCCGAACCTTCATCATCGTACTCCTCCTTCTTCTCACGTACCTCTGCCTTCACGTCCTCTAGCGACAGTTCACTCTACTTCCTGGTCCCGATGCCACCTTCTGCCACTACTAGCGCTGTAAGTGTCTCACCACTTTTACCCGTGGTTGGTCCAGTAACTTTCGTCCAATTAGCATCGGATATGGCTGGCTTTCACCTACCTCGGTGTACACTCTGCCTACGGTCTGGCACGCTCCTCCTCCGAATCCCCTCAGTCGCCTCCGATCGTCTACGTACTTGATTCCGCCCTCCTCTGCGATCGAGCGGCAAAGGGTGACGCAATCACTCCCCAGATCAATAAATGCTGTGAATTGATATCCGTTCACCATTGCGTCCTTTATATATTCATCCCTTCTCTCCTTCAACAGCAGCTGGGTGAGCATTTCTGGTTGGGTCCTGACTCGATACCCGTTCCCCATTGCGCTACAGTTCGAGATGAACCTAGACCTAAACCAACAAGCCTTACCAGCTAGCATGATATTTTGTTAGCTGTTTCCAGGGCACACGCCCAGTTGGTTGAGATCCCTTTCCACCTGTGTGCGCCACCTTAGATACGGTCGTCCTCTGCAAAGTCGTCCCTCAGAGTTGGAGTCGAAGACTCTTCGGACTGGAGCTGTGTGGTTCATTCGCCCTACACGGCCTAGCTATCTTAAACGTTGTATCCGTAGACGTCATACTAAGCCGATGTGGCTGTGCAGCCCGTATAGTTCTTGGTTGAATCTTCTCCTCCATTCCCCGTCAACACAAATGGGACCGATGATTGTATGGAGAATTTTTCTCTCGAAATGACCAAGGGCTTCTTCATCCATTTTTGATAAGAAGCGCCGTAGAGGAGGACCGGGATGATTAAGATTTTATAGAGGGTCACCTTAATTCGCCGAGAGAGGGGTATCAAATTGCCTCTTAGCCCGAAGAAAAAACCGTTGGTAAAAGTTATTCTGCGTCTTATCTCAGCGCTTGTGTCGTTGCCACTTTGGTAACAAGCCAAGGTAGACGAAATCCTTGACTAAATCAAAGCCATAGCTGCCTTTAGTGACGTTCTGGCCGAGACGTCGGTGCTGTGCGTCTTTGACGACAGCATATATTTGGTTTTGCCTTCGTTTAAATTCAGACCACTTTTAGCCACTTCTGCTTCATTGACGTCTCGCTGCGTTCTCCCAATGTTGTTTTTTTTTTAGCCCCCGAGGAAATATAATTCTCTTTTGGAGGGCCACTCCAAACAATTTATATCTTCGTAAAACCGCACGAAGGCGTATACGAGATATACGAGTGCCCCGCAATGAATGCAAGAGCACCGTGAGTTGTTCTCGTCAATGTCATCAGCGTATGCGTGCCTCTTGTATTGGCCAGTGAATCCCGCACGATCTTTTCAAGGATGATGTTAAGAAAATCGCACGAGAGTGCGTCACCCTGTCTGAATCCTTTTTTGACATCGAAGCTCTCGGTTAACTCCTTACCGACCTTAATGAAGCAGCGAGAATTATCCATTGTCATCCTGCACAACCTGACGAGCTTGGCAGGGATGTCAAAACATAACATTGCTCTATATAGCTCGTCTCTATAGACACTGTCATATGCGACCTTAAAATCGACGAAAAGGTGGTGAGTGTCGAACTAAAATTCATGAGTCTTTTCCAAGACCTCATGTGAATATTTGGTCTATCGTGGATTTTTCTGGCCTGAAGCCACATTGATAGGAACGTATCAAATTGTCCACGTATGGTATCAGCCGTTCACATAACACGGCAGAGAAGACCTTGTACGCGAGATGAGCTGGTGCATGTTCTCAACCAACTCATCTCCAGCTGCTTTAAATGCCTCAGCAGGCACGCCGTCTGCGCCAGCAGCTTTATTAGACTTCAGTTTTGATATCGCTATGTTAACCTCGTCTAAGTCGGGCGGAAGGAATTCTCTTTCATCTTCGTTCAATGTGAATGGTGCGTTCTGCCTGACAGCGGTACCTTGACCATCATCAGCATTATACTTCTTCATCTTCTTCTTAACGGGCGCTACAGTTCGAGGTGAACCTGGGCTTCAACCAATATACCCTCCAACTAGTAAAATCTTTTGCTAGCCTTTTCCATTGCCGCACACCCAGTTGGCTGATGTCCCCTTCAACCTGTGTGCGCCATCTTAAGTACGGCCATCCTCTACTTCTTCTACTCCCTCGGGCTGGAGCTGTGGTGTCCATTCGCTCTACATGGCCTAGCCATCTTAGACGCCTGACTAGACTCATGTCGCTGTACAGCTCGTAAAGCCCGTGGTTGAATCTTTTCCTCCATATTCCGTCTGCGGTTATAGGACCGACAATCACACGCAAAAGCTTTCTCTCGAACCGACCAAGGACCTCCTGATCCGCTTTTGATAGTGCGCCGTACAGCAGGACCGGGATAATAAGGGTATTGTATAGAGTCAACTTTTTCGTTCGGGAGACAGCTCTATTACTCAATTGCCTCCTAAGCCCAAAGAAACAACGGTTGGCAAGAGTAATTCTGCGTTTGATTTCGGAACTGATGTCGTTATTACAGGTCGTTGCGGAGCCAAGGTAGACGAAGTGCCTCTTGTGTTGGCCAGTGATTATTGCACAATCATTTCCAAGACGATATTGAAGAAATCATACGACAGCGCATCGCCCTGCCTAAATCCTTATTTGACTGATGGTTTAGTCAGGTACTAATTCAGATTCAGCATCCTGCATAGCCGGACGAGCTTAGGAGGGTTGTCAAAGGTAGACATGGCTTTGTATAGCTCGTCTCTAATTACGCTGTCGGATGCGTAATGAGTGTCGACCCGAAATTCATTGGTTTTCTCCAGGATCTGCCATAGTGTGAAGATTTAGTCGATGGTGGACTTCCCTGGCCTGAATCCACACTGATAACGACCAGCTTACTTACAAAAGGCTTCAGGCGTTCACACAAAACGGCAGAGAAGATTTTGTGGTCGATGTTAGGGAGACTTATTCCTATGTAGTTGGCGCAGTCAGAGGGGTCTCCTTTTTTGTGGATCGGGCATACGATGCTGAGACTCCATTCCTCGGGCATGCTTTCCTCTGACCATATCTTACTGATGAGCTGGTGCATTCTCCTAACCAGATCATCTCTTACTGCCTTGATACAGTCCGTCTGCGCCAGCAGCTTTATTCGACTTAAGTTTCGACATGGCGATCTTAACTTCATCGTGGTCAGGGAGACGGAATTCTCTGCGATCTTCGTAGTTAAAAAAGTGGAATATTCTGCCAGACAGAGGCATATTGACTAACATCGCCGTTATATAGTCTGCTGAAGTGGCTTGTCCGATTGTACTACTAGGTTGCCGTTCTCATCCCTGCAGGCTTCCGTTCTGGCTTTATAACCTTAGCATGTTCGCTATATCTGTTGGTAAAACTTTCGAGCGTCACGCCTGCAGTAACACCCCTCCAAATCCTCAATCGCGCGTTTCTCGTGTACTTTCTTCTTTCTCCTGAGAAGTTTATGCTCCTCCCATCTTTTTAAATCGTAGAGCTCACGAGCTGCTCTTGTTCTTCTATGAAGCGAGGCCTTATATGCATCCTGCTGCGCTGTGGGAATCCGCCTGCACTCGTCATCGAACCAGGTGCTTCTTCGTGTTGGAGCCTTGAAGCTCGAAACTTCAGAAGCAGCGTGGGGGGTTGAGTTGTATGGGACAGCTTAAGGGAGACGCGATCGGTAAAAGCATGAGCGGTTTCTGGCGAAGGTAGCTTTTCGACGTCATTACTTTGTATTCTTACTCTACTCCGCTATGTTCGTGATATCCGTAAGCGCATCTTGGCTGTTTCAAGGTGGTGGTCCGAGTCGATGTTAGATCGTCGGAAAGTGATGTAATCAATCTAGTGCCAGGTGCCTTTGTGTATATCGCTGCTGCGAGAAGCGCGTACTGGCTAGAAGGAGATTTCGCCCCGTAGCAATATCAACTGGCCTGTGTGAAAGGTCGCTCAATGACGCTTTCCTTACCCAGCTTTGCATTTAAGTCTCCTAGTACAATCTTGATGTCATAGCTAGCTGTCTAGGAGATCATAGAACTCATCTTTGGTGAAGTCATCCTTGTCTTCCGTGGGGGCATGGACGCAGATCAGACTGATGTTAAAAAATTTAGCCCTGATACGGATCACTATGAGGCGTTCGCTAACATGCCGAAAGCTTAGGACTTTTTGAATTAGTAAATCTCGAACAACAAATCCGCATCCAAACAATCATTGTCCTCTCTCCCTGTAACAGTCGCCGTGGTAGATCTCGCAATTTTTCATCAGCTTTATACTCGGTACATTCCATCGCATTCCTTGGATGGCGGTTAAGTCCGCTTTATAGCGGTCTAGGGCGTCCGCGAGTTATTCAGCTGCACGTGGCCTGTTTGGGGACCTAACATTCCACATACAGAGCCGAAGATCCACATGAAATCTCCTGATGGCACCCCGAGGAGGTAAGGATTGGACTTACCAACAGTGCCGCATGGTGCTGGTCTGCGGCGGCTATTTTCGCTTTTTAACAGACCAGCATCCGTCGGATGGATGCTACCGCTTCAAGGCCTTTGTTAGTCCTTTGCCATCCAGAGTTCAATATCGTGCATTAAAATAATCGGTGACGGCAGCATTTATTGCCTCTTTCTGTTTTGTGGTTTTTTTCGACAACGCAACGAGAGTAAGGGAAAATTACAGTTAGTAACAAATTTAAAATCATTTTACTCAACGAACTCGCCCTTGACAAAATGACAGAAGTCTCCACAGCCAAAGGAGAAATGTCCGCCTCTCCTCTTACAAATGACACACAGCAGTTTGTTTACTTGTCAAACTTTTTTCCTATTCGCGCGATTAACTCCGACTTGCATTAAACAAACGATTTTTTACACTTTTCTAAGCCCACATTGACATGGGCAACAAACCCAAACGATACTTTATGCAATAGTCAATCTTATAAACGACACAGAACAATGGAAGTTTAAGCGAATTTCGCCAACAACTCTCCAATTACATGGAGTTTGCCTGAAGCCGCAGACTATATTGAGGGACCACCAGCGTTTCCATGGATTTAACTGGAATAAACACTTTGAAAATTGTTCGATAGACAAGTTTTTTGTATTCAAGCGACAGAGAGAGAGCAATCACTGCAACAATGTTCATATTGAACAAATTACTGTCGATGTTATACTTTTATTTGCGGCCGTTGGTCAAGTGGTTACTACATAGGTTTACGAAGCTCTGCGAGCTGCAGCGGATATGCTATGGTGCTAGGGCAGGGGCTGAACGAACTAAACAAGTGGAAATATCGTTAATGCATACACGGAACAAGGATATAAGGGAACAAATGCGTGCATTCGATGACGGTATCGAACGTTGCACTGATAGTGAGTTTACGTCCTATACTCATCGTGTGGTTTCAACCGTGATGCGGGAGAAAGCTATTAAACCAGCAGCCCATCCCGACTTTTCTACATTGTTCGGTCAGTGTGTGATACAGATATGGGGCTACAAGAAACTGATGGCACAAGTGGAGGCGCTAAGATCGACTCCGTACGACGCGACTAATCCGGATCATGAGGCAAAATTGTTGCAATTGTGGAAGAAACTAAAGCCGAACGTTTCACTCTCTTCGAGGGTGACAAAACAGTGGCAGGCGATTGGATTTCAGGTCGAATCTAGTTCAAAATTAGGTATCACAATTGCTTGTCATTGATTTTTTGGTTTTTGTTTTTTAGGGAGACGATCCGAAAACCGATTTTCGCGGCATGGGTATGCTTGGCCTGGAGAACTTACTTTTCTTCGCCAAAGAGTATAATAGCACAGCGCGACAGTTACTTCTACATTCAATGCATCCACGGCTCGGCTACACCTTCGCCATAGTTGGCATTAATCTCACTTGGATGGCATATCGAATGCTCAAGTCAGGCGTCGCGAAAACACATTTCTTCAATGTTACACATTCGACGCCCACCATGGAACATTTTCATAAGTTCTACTGCTACCTGTTTTTCGAATTTGATCAATTTTGGATGGATTCCGAACCGCAGGACATTATGGATTTTTCAATGATTCATCAGAGCTTCGAAGCAACTATTGTGACGGCGCTTGACCACGATACCACCGTTTTTAGATCGGATCTCCTTGGAGAAGTCGTTTAGATGTGCAATCCCACGTCACCCGTAATCGATATAGTGTATGTGCCGTATTTCGTTGAAATTTTCATTTTGTTTTTTGGTTTTTCTCCCCAATCCATTCCTCCGATGGTCGTTTGACACGGCCATCATGTGTGTGTTTATAGGCAAATAAAAGCGAAGGAAAATGTGACTAATCCATGTGATTTGTTGTTTGTTTACGATTGATCCACGTTGGTGTACGATTTTAGAATTTCACGTTAGATGACATCAACGTAAGAGAGTTTTGTGTATATCAAGTGTTTTCTGGCCCTCTCATGTGACGCAAGTAGACAATCAATAGCAAGTTGTCAGGATGGCCGAGCGGTCTAAGGCGCCAGACTCAAGAGAAATCTTGCCTATCCGTGATAGGTGCTGAGCGTTCTGGTCCTCTCTGAGGGCGTGGGTTCGAATCCCACTTCTGACAAAGTACTTTTTATACTTTCGTTTGCTGGAGTTCCCAACAGAGGCGGTAGTAATGTCTTATCAATTGGTTTGTGCTTTAGCTGATTCAAGACTCAAACTAGCTTATTGGTACACTGGGAAAAGTCCCGTCAACTAGATTCCACATTCCACAATATTGTTACAAAATATTCAATCCCACACCAAATAGGGTTCGTACCACTGGATTGCGATAAACTACAATTGTCCTTTTTATCCGAATGAAAATACACACACTTTTCTTGTCTCACCACAGATCAATTATCTGTGCAGCTTCACCACTTTTCTTTACTATCCAAAACCTATTCAACACTTTAAACTTTATTACACAAACAAACCTTTATTGAAAGCTTTTATTTTCCCACTGTTTTATCGATTGATCACACCGACTTGTCACACGCTGTTCACTTCCATAAACTGAATGAATGCCGAGGGCGAGTGTTCGCGCTTATATAGCTCTCGGTCCACCTTTTCGAATGTTCGCCGTCGGAAGTTCCCCTTCGGAAATCTCTAGAATGCTCTGACATTCGGCATTACGCCGTTGACAGTTGACATCATTACAATCTCCGCTTCAAGAGAGCTTTCGAAATTCGACAGCGAAATTCGAACTTAACCGTCGGTTTGTGTCTCCGCAACACTGCCCTCCTCCTAAACTTGTTCGTCCTCGAACAAGCGATTGGATCCTTCTCCGTAATATGGCGCTAACCTCTCTACGTGGACAATCTTATACTTCGCCCGTCTGTTTCCCATCTGCTGTATCCGATATACCACGTCATTGAGTTTCTTGATGACCTCATATGGTCCGTCCCAGGCTGATTGCAATTTGGGGCACAAGCCTTTTTTTCGTTGTGGGTTGTACAGCAATACCAATTCGTAGTGAGGTAATACAGTTATGCGTCGTTTGAGTGAGGCTATTAGCCCGAGGAGGTTTGGTTTTTGCACCAACTCACACTTCATTGTTTATTAGCGACCATTTCACCTAAAACTCGACCTATATCGTTCCACAACTATCGTATTCACCTGATTTGCTGACGTGCGACTTCTGGCTTTTCAACAAACTCAATAGACGGCTCCGAGTACGCCTTTTTGGGCCTATAGAGGGAATATAACCCGCATCAGGGGAGAGGTGACGTCGATCTCAAATCCTCTATAAAGGACGAATCCTGCAACGCTCCCTGATTTAAAAAGCTCAATACCAATTGTCCTGTCTCGAATCCAGAAGTATTCGCCCTCAAGTCGTATCTCGCCTTCATTTTATCGTTGACCAAGTTCAGTCGCTCCCGGATGAACTGATGGATGGAGTTTAGCGGTTCCTTCTTTTCGGTTACGAAGTCCTCCCTGCCGCTAGTTGTCGGTAGTACCACGCCGAACTTCAAGTCCGATGGAAGTCGGAGATCAGTTCCAAAAATGGCTTCAGCTGGTGTTGTTGCCGTTGAATTGTGCTGTGCCGAACGGTACGCCATTAAGAAGAGGGGAAGATGTTCATCCCAGTCCTTCTGATCTCCAACGATGACTTTTCTCAAGTATTCATCCATCGTCCGGTTGAACCTTTCGACCATGCCATCAGATTGTGGATTTAATGGTGTTGTCCGTGTTTTTCTGATACCTAGCATGTCGCAGAGTTCTTTGAACACCCACGACTCGAAGTTCCTTCCTTGATCTGAGTGCAGTTCCATTGGTACTCCATAACGCACAACCCAGTTGTTCACGAATGCATCCGAAACGATTTTGGCTTCCTGGTTAGGGATGCAAAACACCTCAGACCACTTGCTGAAGAAATCGATCACCACCAGCGCGTACTTGTTTCCAGCGTTGCTCGTTGGGAATGGGCCTGCGATGTCCATGGCGATACGTTTGAACGGTGCTCCAACATTGTACTGCTGCATATTTCCTGGAATTTTCCTAACTGGACCCTTTGCCTTCGCACACTGTTCACACCTGCGAATGAAATTTGTGATCGACTCATGGCATCCCACCCAGTAGAAACGTCTCTTTATCTTTGCTACAGTCTTATTAACACCAAGAGGACCCCCGCTTGGTCCCTCGTGGTATTCTCGGATGATCTCGTCGATTTGTCCCTTTGGAATTACCAGCAGATCGTTTACAATGTTCCCGTCCTCACTTTCCCAACTGCGGTAGAGGCAACCGTTCTTCAGCTTCAAACTCTGCCATTGAGCCCAGTAAGCTTTCACGATTGGGCTTTCACTGGATATTTGCTGCCAACTTGGTCGAAAACCTCGTTCTTGGTAGTCGATGATGACTGCCAGATCGGCATCTTCTCGCTGCTTTATTCCGACCTTCTCGACAGTCCAGGAATCTTCTGGCAGCACATGGAAACGACGGATGTCGGTGACCTGCTCCTTGGTTTCGGCTCGTGATCAATGTTTGCATTCAACATCGCAAGGTGGCCTCGATAATGCATCCGCATTTCCATGACTGCTTCCCTTCCGGTGTTCGATACTGAAGTCATAACTCTGGATTCTCTCTATCCATCTAGCAAGCTGGCCTTCTGGGTTTCTGAACTGCAGCAGCCACCTTAACGCTGCGCGGCCATAGAGATATTTGTGGAAATGCTTGACACAGTCAACCACGGCTAAAAGCTCCCTCCTAGTTACACAGTAGTTCCTCTCCGGCTTCGATAGGATCCTACTGTAATAAGCGATGACCCGTTCTCGCCCGTCAATCATTTGAGAGAGTACTCCTCCGATTCCATGTCCGCTCGCATCGGTGTCCAAAATAAACTTTTCTTCCGGGACAGGATATGCGAAAATCTGCGCACCGCAGAGCAATTCCTTTAGGTGAATGAACGCTTCCTCCTGCGGCTTCTCCCACTTGAATGGCCGAATCTTTTTGGTGAGCTCGTGCAAACTGCTGGCAATGTTTGCAAATCCTGGGACGAATCGCCTGTAATATGTGCAAAGACCCAGGAATGACCCTCTCTCATGAAGATTCTTCGGCCGCGGCCATTCCTTAACCGCTGAGATTTTCTCTTCATCTGAATGGACTCCTTCTGCAGTCACCACATGTCCCAAGTACTTCACCTCATTCTGGAAGAGCGAAAATTTCTTCGGGCTCAATTTCAATCCGGCTGCTTGAATACGTTCCAGTACCTCTTCAAGCTTCTTAAGGTGATCGTCGAAATCCTTGCCCATGACAATTATGTCATCCAGATAGACAAGGCAAGTCCTCCAGTGAAGTCCTCTTAGCACCCGGTTCATAAGTCTTTTGAATGTGGCCTACGCATTACAAAGACCGGGCATCACAGAGAATTGCCACAACTCTCCCCCGGCGGAACGCCGTATTTTCCTTGTCTTGCTGGTCAAGCTCTATTTGCCAGTATCCACTTTGCAAGTCCAACGTCGAGAACCACTTTGCACCAGATAGTGTGTCCAAGGTGTCGTCGATTCTCGGTAAAGGATAGCTGTCCTTCTTCGCGACGTCGTTCAGCTTCCTATAGTCCACGCAGAATCGGGTGCTTTCATCTTTCTTCTTAATTAGCACCACTGGCGAACTCCATGGGCTTGCAGATGGTTCGATCACGCCCTCCTCTTCCATCTCGTCGATTAGTTTGATCACCTCGCCTTCTTTCGCCAAAGGTACCCTCCTCGGTGGTTGCCGGATCGGTCTAGAGTCCCCTGTGTCTATTCTGTGCTTCACAATTGATGTTCTTCCACAGTTCTTACCGTTTGCAAAAACTGTCCAATATTTACGAAGCAGTGCTTTACTTTTCTGCTTCTCCACTAAATGTTTCGTCCACTCTATGACCATTGTTTTCAAGAAGGCTTTGTTGGTCTGGATTTCCCGGTGTTTCTGATCTTCGCAATTCATAATAGTGGCAGCTTCTTGGCATTGAGCGATCGTTGTTCCCTTGTGTATTGTCCTAGGTGTACTGGCAGGATTCAGGACTCGTACTGGAACCAATTGGTCTTGTCGGAGTTACACGAGAGCCCTTCCAACAATGATATCTCTGGGTCGATTTCGTTTGTCGGGTTCGACCCCCCACATTCGACTTGTCCCCGCATCCTCTTCTATCTTTGCCCAAACCACAGCTTCAGCATTCGGGGGAACTGTTTGGCGCGCTTGCACGACTATTCGCCTGACCTTGCTACCCTGTCCATTATCTATTGTTAACGGAAGCTCTACAGACCATCCCGGAGACCCAGAAAAGGAACTACACAGCCATATGGGATGCTCTTCATCGAAGATACGGCAGTGAGCACATGCAGCAGATGCACAAGCTGGAACTTAAAGGACGCAAGCAGCGTGGAAACGATACCATTCAACAGTATGCTGCCGACATCGAGAGGGTTTCTCATCTAGCCTACGCGGATGTTGCAGTAGATGCGGTGGAAAAACTGAAAACGGATTCTTTCATCCAAGGGCTAAGAGACCCCGATACGCAACGAAGTCTGATTCTCCTGCCGAAGACATCTTTCAAGGAGACAGTTGCCAGCGCTCTCGCATTTGAAACATGAGACAATGAAATGTCTCGAGCCGCAGAAACTCCTCAATGACCGGCAGTATGGTTTCCGCAGCAAAAGATCCACTGGTGATTTGATGGTATGTGTATCTCACCGCTTCAATAGGCGGGTGAGAGCAAAGTAGTTGCACTTGATATTTCGAAAGCATTTGAGAAAGTTTGGCATGAAGCTCTTTTGTCGAAAATACGTGCATTCGGGATCGACGACTTTCTTCTTCTGTGGATTAGAAGCTACCTTTCGAATCGTTAAATTCAAGTTGTCTTGGACGGATTCAAGTCTGACACTCAGCTTGTAAATGCTGGTGTTCCCCCGGGCTCGGCTTTGTCTCCGACACTCTCATTTTTAGGGTTCCGTACCCAAAGGTAAAACGGAACCCTATTACTAAGACTTCGCTGTCCGTCCGTCCGTCTGTCACCAGGCTGTATCTCATGAACCGCGATAGTTAGACAGTTGAAATTTTCACAAATGATGTATTTCTGTTGCCGCTACCACGACAAATACTAAAAACAGAACAAAATTAATTATACACATACATAATTACAAACAACCAATAATAAATTGTTTCGAAAGGTTTTCGTTGTCATCTTTCGGTCAGTTCCCATTTGTGAGCGGCACGTAGTCATCCATTTTGGGAAATCAAACTCAGAGAAAGCGGATAGCCCGAGGGTACGATCAGCGCTTGACACGCGAACGAGTGGAGTTCAGCCCGTAGAAGGCTAGCATTTTTGTTTTTTTTTTTTTTTGTTCCTAGTAGCACATGAGGGAGAGTGGGCGAAGAACTCAGGGAGAAATCTTCGGCGAAGTACTCGGAGAGTGATCTTCGGGGAAGAACTCCGGTACGGTTTTAAGTAGTTCCCGGTACGCGGCCGTACCGTGTGTCCTATTGCCTACGTTGGTCGCGGATATCACGTTCGTTGTATAAGGTATTGAAATCAGAATCTTGCGTTTCGCGATTGGTGATGCGGGCTAAGTCGTTGGTCAGAGGAGTTTCGGTACGTCTGTTCGAATACTCTAGCTGCGGTTTATTTACTTTTTTGGACAGTGAATTCCTTTTTTTTTTATTTTACATATATTTTTTTTTATTTATTTCGACTTTTTTTATTGACATTCGGTGTAGGGTAGTTTAAGGAATAATTGTAAACCTAGATTAAGTTAGGTTAAGGAAATTAAATTTGTGACATATTGAATTGGAAACGATTACGGTGTTTTTTTTTTCTTTTGCGTGGGATACTTGCTGCGGGTAAGTCGGCGTGAGGGCAATCGCGTGGCGCCATTGCTCACGACCAGTCCTCGCAGCTAGCCTAGCATCCCTTTCGCACGACGTCGCGGCAGGTGGAGAGGAGCAAGTGAGCAAGAGGAGCAAGCGATCTTGCACACATACGAACCGATACGTACATACGCATCACATACGTGCATACACTCACACATCTGTACGCTATGTATAAGTATACATACATACATACATATGTACATTACGAAGTAGAGTTGGGTAGTTCCGGACATGTATAGTTCACGGAACTATGTCCTCTCGTTCCGCAAATTGAACGAAAAGAGTTCCATTCAACCCTTATTCATCAATCACATATGTACAAAACGAAAAAAAAAAAACATAAATGCAACGAACATGCTTCTCATACGGTATGAGTTATACCCCGTAGTTTTCAAGAAACCCAAAAGTATGGAGATGTGGCGATAAAGCTCGAACAGTTGGTGTACACTGTACAGCAAACTTGAACTGAAATGAAGAAAAGAAATGAAAGAATATAATGCCCGCACCGCATTTCGTGAACGAATGTCATACATGTGTATGTATGTATGCATTCAGGTCCGGACATGGACATGGTTTGCTAGTTCCATATCGGTGCGATAATACATTTAGTTCCGGACATGGACATATTTTTGCTAGTTCCATATCGGTATACGATGCGAGTATACATTTAGTATTTTAAAACGGGTAGAGATTGCAGTGCATACTGAGATGGAATAATTATCTTATAGACCCATTTAGATACTGTCTCAAATATATTAAATGGTCTTTCCAACAAAGTTGTTGGTCCAATATAACACCTAAATATTTAAAACTGTCCACGTGTTCAATCAAGAAGCAATTTTCAAACATTCTTGATTGTTGAATACTATATCTTCAAGAACAAATCGATTACACAATGGTGCATGATAATATAAGGGAAGGTCTCTGAAAACTCTACCGTTGATTATTATTAGTTTGTGATAATTAAACCATCTCCTTAACATATCTAGGTCATAATTAACATCTGCAAAACTATCAATTAAGTTAGTGTTTGAGTGGAAAAGAGATGTTTCATCAGCAAAGGCAGTTATTTTGCCTTTAAAAGGTTGTATGAAAAACGTATTAACATAAATTAGTAAAAGGATTGGGCCCAATACTGCTCCTTGGGGAACATCCATATTTAAGAAGTCTATAGAACTGTAAACATTCCTAATTTTCACAACTTGATAACGGTTGGATAAATAAGAAGAAAACCATTTATAAATGGAGCCTCTGAAACCCGCTTTGTAAAGTTTATCGAGTAGCAAAGTATGATTAACCATATCAAAGACCTTACTGATATCAACAAATAATGTTGATGGTATTTGAGAAGTGTTTAGACTATTATGTATTTCACCAGTTAATTTCAATAAAGCAGTTTCAGTCGATTTGCCACGTCTAAACCCAAATTGGCAATCACTCAAAAAATTAGTATTTTCTAAAAATTACAACATTCTAGATTTTAACTATCCGAAAAGTGAGAATAAAATGTCACTGATTATGTATTTCTGTTGCTGCTTTAACAACAAATACTTAGACAGAATATAATAAATATATGTATAAATGGGGCTCCCATACAACAGACATGCTTTTTTGCCGTTTTTATACATAATAGTACGGAACCCTTCGTGCGCGAGTCCGACTCGCACTTGGCCGGTTTTTATAAATTATCTCTTTTCTGTTACTTCTAATCCAATCCACTCCTTCGCTGACGACAGTACCCTCAGCTTTTCATATTCGTTCACTTCTTTACGACCCTGCACTTCGGCTGTAAATGGTAAGGGGCCGCGTATGTTAAGCTCATTAAATTCCGATATTGACAGAATCATCCAGTGGGGTGAAAATAATAGAGTGGAATTTAATGCTTCCAAAACACAATGCTGTCTTCTGTCGCTAAGGCGTAACACTGACCCATTGCCATTATCCATGAATGGCACTTGTATCTCTGAAGTCGACAAGCTTTCCATCGTGGGTATGTGCTTCAGTGACAACCTTTGTTGGAACGACCACATATTTAGTGTCGCCAAGAATGCCGCGAAATGCCTAGGTTTCCTATTCAGATGCAAGAAATTCTTCACTCCCACCGATCTAGCTATAATTTATAAGGCGTTCATTCGTCCTAAATTGGAGTTGATTGCTCATGTCTGGTCTGGCGCATCTGAGACCTCACTGCACTTACTTGACAGAATACAAAATCGTGCGATAAAACCCATAGGAGATTCCAGCATCACAAACTCATTACACTAGCTGGGTCACCGTAGGAATGTCTCCTGTCTTTCATTGTTTTATCGTTATTTTTACCATAAATGCTCTGATGAAACAGCCAGTTGCATTCCGCCCCTTCGAAACTTCTCCCGCGATATACGTCTCTCCCGGAATGCGCATGAATTCACTCTGAAGCCCATTTTGGTCGTACTGTCAAATACAGAGATTCCTTCTTCAATGGAACCACACGAATGTGGAACGCGGTATCTCTTTCGGTCTTTCCCCTTCAATACAATATGCAGACATCTAAGACCAATGTCAATAGGCACCTCCTCTCCCCCTCCCTGTTACCTTCTGCTCGCACAACGCTTAACGTTATAATATAAGGCCTTAGCCTTGAGTGCGCGTGTCCATAAAAAAAAAACAAAAAAAGCATCCATCGGATGGATGCTACCCTTACGAGAATACTTGTGGCCCTCGGGTAACCATTACCCGGTATTGTCAGGAGGCTCGGAGTCGAAGACACTCTTAGTTGGAGCGTTGGTGTTCATGCGTTCGATGTAGCCGAGCCAATGTAGTCGACGGATCTTTGTCTTCCAGACTATGTATATCCGCATCTTTGTACAGCTCGTAGAGTTCGCGGTTATGTCTTCTCCTTCATTTACCTTTCCCACAGACAGGACCAAATATCTTTCAAAAGAACCCAAAATCCGGTTTATCGTCCAGCTTTCGGCTCCGTACAGCAAGGCTGTCAGTATAAGCGTCTTGTAAAGCGTTCATCAAGTAAGGAGTTTTGGCCCAAGTTGTTTGGACAAACTGAAGTAGCAGCGGTTGCTTAGGACGATTCTATGCCGGATATCCATTGTGTTGTCGCTTGTGGAGTTTACGTTTGCCCCAAGGTAGACAGACTCCTTAACTACCTCAAAATTATAGCTGTCAACCGTTATATTTTGTCCCAGGTGGTGAGCGACGGATCGCTCACCGACGACTTTGTCTTATCCTCGTTGACAATAAGACCAACTCGTTTCATCTGTTCCTCAATCGCCGTGAAAGCTCCTACAACATCACGCTGAGGCCGCGCGATGATGTTAATATCATTCGCCTGTTGACGCCTGCCCGTCGCACTATCTGCTCCAGGAACAAATTGAAGAAGTCACACGAGAGCGCATCTCCTTGCCGAAATCCGGTGCATGTTTCAAACGGTTCAGAGGTCCTAAAACCGAACTGAGCTGTGCATCGCGTATTTTTTAGCGTGGCGCGACACAGTCGGATCAGTTTTACTGGGATCCCGAATTCGGTCATCGGTCATCAAACAATTCATTGCGACGAATGCTGTCGTATGCGGCCTTTAAAATCGATGATGGGGTGTGTAGTGTATCGATTCGAAACTCGTTGGTCTTGTCCAGGATTTGTCGAAGTGTGAATGTTTGGTCTGTAGTCGATTTGCCGGGCCGGAAGCCGCACTGGTAGCTGCCGATTAGTGCGGTGCAAAAGGGGTTTAGACGTTCACACAGTACGCTGGACAGGATCTTGTATGCGATATTGAGCAGGCATATACCTCCATAGTTCTTCCAAGAGGTAGGATGGCCTTTTTTGTGAATGGCGCAAATAGAGCTGATATTCCAGTCATCGGGCATGCTTTCATCTTCCCAAATTCTACAGATGATCTGGTGCATGCTCCTTACCAGAACATCGCCGCCAGCCTTGAAGAGCTCTGATTGTAGGTAACCTGCGGCCTTGTTGCTCCTGAGATTTTGAATAGCTGTGTCGACTTCTTCGATGCTGGGTGGGAGGCCTACTTCAGCGGCTGGAGTTGGGATTTCCTCAGTCCCTACCACTCTGTCTTAGTCATGCTCGTTAAGCTGCTGCTTAAGTACATCCACTATTCCCTGTGGGTCGATGCCAGAATTTTCCTCTCGAAACGACCAAGGGCATCTTCATTCGCTTTTGTTAAGGTCCAAGCCTCTGCGCCGTAAAGGAAGATTGGGATGATCAAGGTCTTATATAGTATCACCTTGGTTTTCCGAGAGAGGGCTCTACTTCTCAATTGCCTCTTGAGCCCAAGAAACAGCGGTTGGCAAGAGCGATTCTGCGTTTTATCTCAGCGCTGGTATTGTTGCCGCCGGTCATAAGTGAGCCAAGGTAGACGAATTCCTTGACCACTTCATATCCGCCCATGGTGACGTTCTGGCCAATACGTCGGAGTTGTCCGTCTCTTTTAGATGAAAGCAGATATTTGGTTTTACCCTCATTACCCTTGAGACCCATCTTAGCCGTTTCTACCTCAATGCTTACAAAGGCCTCATTGACGTCTCGCTGTGTCCGTCCAATCACGTCAATGTCGTCGGCGTACGCAAGCGTAGACTTGAAATAAATCGTACCTCTTGTGTTGGCCAGTGACTCTTGCACGATCTTTTCAAGCACGATGTTGAAAAAGTTGCATGACAGCGCGCCTCCTTGCCTAAATCTTTTTTTTTACATCAAAGGTTTCGGTTTGCTCATTACCGACCTTAATGGAGCAGTGAGAATTCTCCATTGTTATCCTGCACAGTCGGACGAGTTTGGCAGGGATGTTAAAACTAGACATGGCTATGTATAGCTCATCTCTATACACGCTATCGTATGAAGCCTTGAAATCGACGAAGAGGTGGTGAGTGTCGATTTGGTATTCCTGGGTCTTTTCCAAGATATGCTGTAGCGTAAATATTTGGTCTATTGTCGATTTACCTGGCCTGAAACCACACTGATAAGAGCCGATCAGGTTATCCACAAACAGTTTCGGACGTTCACACAATACGGCAGAGAAGGTCTTATATGCGATGTTAAGGAGACTTATTGCCCTATAGTTGGCGCAGTTATAGGGGACCTCCTTTCTTATGGACCGGGCAAACGATGCTGAGATTCGATTCGTCGGGCATGCTTTCCTCCGACCATACCTTGCAAATGAGATGGTGGATGCACCTTACCAGCTCATCTCCATCCGCCTTAAGAAGCTCAGCAGACAGGCTGTCTGCGCCCGCGGCTTTATTAGACTTAGGTCTCGATATCGCTATTTTGACTTCGTCTAGGTCGGGTGAACGGAATTCCCTTACATCGTCGTTATACAGTCTGCAGAAGTGGTCTTTCCAAATCCTCAGCATCGACTGTGATTCTACTATCAGATCTCCATTTTCATCCCTGCAGGACGCCGCTCTGGCTTTGTAGCCATGACATGTTCGTGCTACCTTATTGTAAAACTCCCGGGCGTTATTCCTGTGGAAGCATCTCTCCATCTCCTCGATCTCACGCTTTCCGTACTCTCTCTTCTTTCTTCTGAAAAGCGTGTGTTCCTCTCTTCTCATCTGCTCATAGATTTCGCGAGCAGCTCTCGTCCGTCGTTGCAGCATGGCCTTATATGCCTCTTGTTTTGCTACATGGGCTTGTTCGCATTGTTCATCGAACCAGGGGTTTCTAAGTGGTGGCGGTTTGAAACCCAGCACCTCTGAGGCAGCGTCTCTGACGGCGCTTCGGCAATGCGCCCATTCCTGCTCTATTGTTTGTGCTGCTGTGGGCGGATTTTGAGAGAGCTTGGAGGAGACACGATCGGCAAGGATTCTGGAAGTCTCTTGCGATTGTAGCCTTCCGACCTCAAACTTACGTTGTCCTAACCGACTCCTAATCATTTTTGATATACTCATTCGTACCTTGGCTACAACAAGGTAGTAGTCCGAGTCGATGTTGGCCCCTCGGAAGGTTCGTACGTCGAGAATACTGGAGGAGTGTCTGGCGTCGATCGCAATGCGATCAATCGGGTTGGTGGTCGATTGATCCAACGACCGCCAGGTACCTTTGTGGATGTTGAGATGGGGGAATCGCGTGCTTGCTACAAGGAGGTTACGCCCCGCTAGGAAATCGATTAGCCTAAGTCCGTTGTCAGATGTGGTGTTATGGAGGCTATGCTTTCCTAAGATCGACTCAAATATGTCCTCTTTGCCCAGTTTTGCATTAAAATCTCCTAGAACTACATTTGGGATGGCAAAGGACTAACAAAGGCCTCGTAGGGGTAGCATCTATCCGACGGATGCTGGCCTGCTAAAAAGCGAGAAGAGCCACCGCAGTCGAACATCTTGCGGCGCTGTTAGTAAGTCCTATCCCCACCTCCTCGTGGTGCCATCTGGAGATTTCCTATGGAAATTGCAGACGGGGAAGGGCGAATGGCGAGCCTCCTGCGCCAAAAAACAGGATTAGTCGGTTGGGCTACGGCCTAGTAAGCCGTAACCGTAAAAAAAAAAAAAAACTCCGAAACAACCACAAGCCCGGATATAACGGACCGGATTTATGTTGACGACCCTTGCAAAAAACGAAAAAAGGACAATGATCTTCGGCTTTGTACGTGAAATGTTAGGTCCCTAAACAGGCCACGTGCAGCCGAACAACTTGCGGACGCCCTAGACCGCTATAAAGCGGACATCACCGCCATCCAGGAAATGCGATGGAATGGACCGGGCATAAAGCGGATGAAAAACTGCGATATTTACTACGGCGACTGCTATAGGGAGAGAGGGCAACGATTGTTTGGATGCGGATTTGTTGTTCGAGGTGGACTAAGGCAAAAAGTCCTAAGCTTTCGGCATGTGAGCGAACGCCTCATAACAATCCGTATCAAGGCAACATTTTTTAACATCAGCCTGATCTGCGTCCACACCCCACGGAAGACAAGGATGACTCAGCCAAAGATGAGTTCTACGATCTCCTAGACAGAACGTATGCCCTATGTCCCAGCTATGACATCAAAATTGTACTAGGAGACTTCAATGCTAAGCTGGGTAAGGAAAGCATATTTGAACGAGTCATCGGCAAACATAGCCTACACGACACCACCTCCGATAACGGACACAGGCTGATTGATCTTGCTACGGGGCGAAATCTCCTTCTAGCCAGCACGCGCTTCCCGCACCTCGATATACACAAGGGCACCTGGCGGTCTTTTGATCAATCGACTACCAACCAGATTGATCACATCGCGATCGACGTCAGACACTCCTCCACTATTCTTGATGTTCGAACTTTCCGAGGGGCTAACATCGACTCGGACCACTATCTTGTAGTAGCCAAGATGCGCTTACGGATATCACGAACGCAACGGAGTAGAGTAAGAATACAAAGCTATGACGTCGGAAAGCTACTTTCGCCAGAAACCGCTCGTGCTTTTACCGATCGCGTCTCCCTTAAGCTCTCCAATACACCTCAATTCTCCACGCTATCAATAGAACAGCAGTGGAGCCTTTGCAAACAAGCCCTGAAAAGCTCTGCATCCGAAGTTTTGGGTTTCAAGGCTCCACCACGAAGAAACACCTACTTCGATGACGATTGCAGGAGGATTCATACAGCGAAGCAGGATGCATATAAGGCCTCGTTGCATAAAAGAACAAGAACAGCTCGTGAGCTCTACGAGTTAAAAAGAAGGGAGGAGCATAAGCTTCTTAGAAAAAAGAAGAAAGAGCATGAGAAGCGCGTGATTGAGGACTTGGAGAGGTGTTACTGCAGGCGTGACGTTCGAAAGTTTTATCAACAGATAAAGCGAACATGCCAAGGTTATAAAGCCAGAACGGAAGCCTGCAGGGATGAGAACGGACACCTAGTAGTAGAACCGCAGTCGATGCTGAGAATATGGAAGAACCACTTCTGCAGACTGTATAACGGCGATGTTAGTCAATATACCGCTGTCAGGCAGAATGATCCATTTCTAATCGACGGAGACCGCAGAGAACTCTGTCCCCCTGACCTCGACGAAGTTAAGATTGCCATATCGAAGCTCAAGTCGAATAAAGCTGCTGGCGCAGACGGACTGTCTGCTGAGCTCTTTCAGACAGCTGGGGATGACCTGGTTGGGAGCATGCACCAGCTCATCCGTAAGATATGGTTAGAGGAAAGCATGCCGGAGGAATGGAGTCTCAGCATCGTATGCCCGATCCACAAGAAAGGAGACCCCTCTGATTGCGCCAACTATAGAGGAATAAGTCTCCTTAACATCGCCTACAAAATCTTCTCTGCCGTTTTGTGTGAACGCCTGAAGCCTTTTGTAAATAAGGTGATAGGTCCTTATCAGTGCGGATTCAGGCCAGGGAAGTCCACCATCGACCAAATCTTCACACTACGGCAGATACTGGAGAAAACCATTGAATTTCAAGTCGACACTCACCACCTATTTGTCGACTTCAAAGCCGCATACGACAGCGTAATTAGAGACGAGCTATACAACGCTATGTCTACCTTTGACATACCTGCTAAACTCGTCAGACTATGCAGGATGACTTTGGAGAACGCTCGCTGCTCCATCCGAATCGGTGAACACCTTACCGATAGTTTTGATGTCAAAAAAGGATTTAGGCAGGGCGATGCGCTGTCGTGTGATTTCTTCAACATCATATTAGAAATGATTGTGCAAAAATCACTGGCCAATAGAAGAGGCACAATCTATTTCAAATCCTCGCAACTCCTTGCATACGCCGACGATATTGACATAATAGGTAGATCACAGCGAGATGTCAATGAGGCGTTTGCGAGTATTGAGGTGGAGGCGGCGAAAGTTGGTCTGACGGTAAACGAGGGTAAAGCTAAATATATGCTGTCATCAAAAAAGGACGCTCAACACCTAAGTCTCGGCCAGAACGTTTGTATAGGCAGATATAAGTTCGAGGTAGTTAAGGACTTCGTCTACCTTGGCTCCGCAGTGACCTGGAACAACGACATCAGTTCCGAAATCAAACGCAGAATCACTCTTGCCAATCGCTGTTTCTTTGGGTTCAGGAGGCAACTGAGTAATAGAGCCCTCTCCCGAACGACAAAGTTGACTCTATATAAGACCCTTATCATTCCGGTCCTGTTGTACGGCGCAGAAGCATGGACACTATCAAAAGCGGATGAGGAGGCCCTTGGTCGGTTCGAGAGAAAGATTTTGCGCGTGATTTTTGGGCCTATAAACGCAGACGGGGGATGGAGGAGAAGATTCAACCACGAACTTTACGGGGTGTACAGCGACATGGCGTCTACGGATTCAACGCCTAAGATGGCTGGGCCATGTAGAGCGAATGGACACCACAGCTCCAGCCCGGAGAGTCTTTGAATCCAACCCCGAGGGACGAAGAAGCAGAGGACGGCCGCCCTTAAGATGGCGCACACAGGTGGAAGGGGACCTCAGCCAACTGGTTGTGCGGCAATGGAAAAGGCTAGCGAAAGATCGTGCTAGATGAAGGGGCATGTTGGTTGAGGCCCAGGTTCACCCCGAACTGTAGCGCCCACTAAGAAGAAGAAGAAGAACTACATTTGTGTCGTAGCTGGAGCATTGGGCATACGTTCTGTCTAGGAGATTGTAGAATTCTTCTTTGAGTCGATGGTCCTCCACCCCCCGCATCCCAGTAAGTGCAACCTTTTGTGACAGCTGTAATAAATGTCGCAATTTTTCTTCCTAATCATACCGTTTCCTATCCAGCGTATTTCCTGGACCGCAGTAATATCCGCCTTGTACTGCGTGAGGATTCTTGCTCGCATACTCGCAAATTGTGTTCCTTTTTCGCGCTATATCGTCTTCGAGAATCCGTCCGTTTAACCGAGGCATTTTGCTCCTCCATAATTTGTTTTTTTTTTACATGGGCGGGTTGTTCGCCGCACAACGGTCAATGTGGTCGGGGTATTGTACGCCCTCTTGCCTAGGGCGATAGCTGCATACATTTGTTCACCTCTCAATGGTTGTTGTAGAGGCGAGGAGGCTGTATGTCCACTTGACCCGGGCATTGAAACAGGGATCGTTGCTGGCATCTCGACAGGTTGAGAGCAATCAACAACTTTACCCTGTATGCTCGAGCCCATGCCTTCCACTCAGTCACTTTTATGGTAATTAGGCAAAAAATAGTTCTACGTTCAGCCTTTATAGCTCAAAAAATAAAATACCAAAACACGTGGATTTAATAACTTGTTGGTTTATTGCTTTAATAAATTGAGTACACATCTTATCTAAACATTTGCTGTCATACCAAGATACTTATGGATACGTAACTGCCTGGCTCTTACAATAAGCAACTAAAAGTGTTTCCTTTACTATGCTAACCCCGCATGCAAAGCTTGGAGTCTCCAATATTCTTTTAAATACATAAATTAAAACAAAACTACGTTTACACGAGATGATGATGGAAAAAAAGGATACAAATCACAAGATAAAAAAAAGATTGGGTTCCCTGATGCAATGAATCTCTCGCCGCGTGTGACATCGTTAAGGATCACCGCAATTTACATTAAACAATAATCAAACTAAAACCAAATCGAAAACGATACCTCGTATCCAGTTGGACTACTATCTTGGAAACTCCTTTCAACAATTATGTTTATCCTTAAAGTACACACATACACATTAATTAAATACTAAGCTCTAGACTGTCTAAGAGTAGGAGCTACTCGTCTACAATCGGAAGTCGTTAAACTTAAATGAAATTTTTGTTTTGTTTCTGCCTTTTGCGAACTATCTGCATGTCTTTTCGCCCTAATATCCTACTGAGTACTCGTGAAACTTATAATTTAACGCAAATAGCTTCGGTTTTAGATTCATTTACAATAGAAGAGCAAATTCGTACATAGCTTTATGGCTAAATACATGATTAATTGTTTATATACTAAACTAAAACGTAAGATAAAAAACGTAACGTTTGTGTTCCAATCAGTTAAGTTCCTACAAAGGTGCATGGGAGGCGAGTAGAGGAGTTATGACTTTCCGCAGGCCAATTTTGTGGTAGGTATGTAAGTCTTGATATAGGGGGGAGGGAGCGAGCAAACAGAGCAAGGAAGTTTATCACAAGGGATCTGGCAGCCGCCATTGTGGAAGTCCCCACCGATGGAGGAGTAAGGGAGGTTGTATGCGCCTCCGCTTACTTTCCTGGAGACGGTCAACAAATCCCTCCCACAGAAGTCCAGGATCTGGTTAGGTATTGTAACCAGAAGAAACACCACCTGGTAATTGGATGCGACGCCAACGCGCACCATATGGAATCGGGCAGCAGCAATACCAACAAACGAGGTGAGTCACTTTTTGAATTTCTAATAAGTAACAATCTCACCGTTGCCAATAGAGGCAACAAACCCACGTTTATAAACGCGGTTAGAAAAGAGGTGCTTGACCTCACTATCTCTAGCACGTTTATCTCAAATGTGATTGGGGACTGGCATGTCTCCAATGAAGCCTCACTATCTGATCATCAGCACATCAGATTCAACATCTCTAGTGAGGTTAATGAGGTTGAGCCCGGATATCAGCCCAAACGAACAAATTGGGCTCGGTTCCAAGCTCAACTCGCCGCTAAAGAGGATATGCTTCTTAAGTCGATTGAATCGACAGACGACATCGACGAAGCGGCTTACCAGCTCAATGCAGCACTCATCTCATCCTTCAGAGACAGCTGTACACCCAATACAACTACACACAAACGGTGTGTGCCCTGGTGGAATACTCAGCTTGAGCCCCTAAGGAAGCAGGTGAGATCGCTGTTTAACAGAGCTAAACGGTATAATAGTTGGACTGATTATAGATCTGCTCTAACTAAATACAACCTCGAATTGAGGAAATCCAAGAGAATGTCTTGGAGGAAACATTGCGAGCACATAGACTCGCTGCCAATTGCGGCCCGACTCCACTAAGCACTATCTCGAGAGCACACAAATGGGCTCGGGCTGCTTCGCAAATCAGACGGCACTTTTACCGTCAATCGCAGGGAAACGCTGGAGACTTTGCTCGAGATGCACTTCCCTGGTTCTACTCCTTACTCAATGTCCTCTGACGATCAAATGAACGTCATAGGTAACATTGACAGTAGAACAAATAGCCTCTCTGGTAGACTCTTTAGCCCTGACAGGGTCAAATGGGCAATTGGTTCATTCAAACCCTACAAGGCTCCAGGCAAAGACGGTGTCTTTCCTGCAATCTTACAGAAAGACTTGAATACAATTCTACCATCACTGAAAGTACTTTTTAGGTCTTGCTTCAACCTGGGATACATACCCCAAATTTGGAGAGAGGTCAATCTTGTCTTCATCCCCAAGATTGGGAAACCAAGTGAGCAACCTAAATCCTATCGCCCTATCAGTCCGACTTCGTTCTTTCTAAAAACAATGGAGAAACTGATAGAGCTCCATATTAGAGGTATCCTGGAAAACCAGATACCTCTGTATCCCAACCAGTTTGCATGTCGCAAAGAGCCATCTACCGATAATGCACTACACCACTTGGTGACGCACATTGAAAATACTTTCATACAAAAGGAGATCGCAATCTGCGCCTTCCTCGATATAGAAGGAGCCTTCGATAATACTGGCTATGATTCGATCACCACTGCACTATTCTGCAGGGGTATGGACCATCCCACTAATCACTGGAATAGGGCGATGCTAAATAGCCGTATCATATTAGCCACATGCGGAGAGGTCTCAATGACAGTATCGGCGGCTAGAGGATGCCCACAAGGGGGAGTCCTCTCACCACTGCTTTGGTCGATAGTCATCGACGATCTACTAAGCAAGCTAACCACTCGGGGCTATGAGGTCATCGAATATGCTGATGATCTAGTAGTCATTGTTACGGGCAAGTGCGAGATCACTGCCTGTGAGCGCATGCAGCTTGCGCTCCAATTTATCTCTGACTGGTGTGGCAGAGAGGGTTTATCTATTAACCCAAATAAGACGATCTTAGTCTTAGAAAGGTACAACCCTGCTCAATCTTACTAAATGGCACACGCATAGGATTTTCAGAGGAGGTAAAGTATCTAGGTATTGACCTAGACCGTAGACTCAACTGGAACTCCAATATGAGAAATAAACTCATGAAAGCGACTAAGGCCATGTGGGCCTGTCGACGCACCTACGATAAAACCTGGGGACTTAAACCTAAGGTAGTCCACTGCGTATACACCGCGATAGTAAGACCTATCGTCAACTACGGGTCCACCGTATGGTGGTCAAAAGTTGAGCAAAAAACTACGATTGCTAAGCTTCAACGCCTTCAGAGACTAGCGTGTCTCGGCATCACAGGCGCTATGCCAACCTGCCCCACGGCAGCCCAAGAAGCACTCATTGGACTCACTCCACTGCACCTTTTTATCAAAAAAATGGCATTACGCAGTGCAATCAGAATTCTCTGCTCGGGAACAAATATGCCATGTAGACCCGCAGGTCACAAGTCCATATTACAACAACTTCCCGAGCTGGATATGATTACTACAGTCTCGGACGCATTGCCACACACCTTCACCTTTGACAAGAGATTTGAGATACTGATCCCAAACCGCTCAGCATGGGAAAACAGTGATCCCCTGCTAAACTTCAAAGGCCTTAGGTGGTATACGGATGGCTCCAAGATGGCTTCCGGTGTTGGCGCCGGCATCTTTGGACCAAAAAGCAAGATCTCGAAGGCCCTGGAAATTAGCCCCAGCATCTTCCAAGCAGAGAGAGCACCGCGGCGCAGTGGGTAGTGTGTTGGCCTCTGGCGCCGATGACACGGGATCGAATCCCGACACAGCCATGTCATCGAACGTGTTTTGACGGTGTTTCTCCTCAGCGGGGTTCTGACAAACCCCCTGTAGTAAAATTGTCATGAAAAGCTTCTCGAAATTCGCCGTTCGGAACCGGCAATAAACTGTAGGTCCCTTTCACCTATGTATGTATGTATGTATGAAGAACCTGAGCCGAGCTTCTCTCAATCACCCATGTTGTGTGTGATTTAATTTTCACATAGGTGAAAGGGACCTACAGTTTATTGCCGGTTCCGAACGGCTAATTTCGAGAAGCCCTTTCACCTATGGGAAAATGAAATCACACACAACATGGGTGATTGAGAGAAGCTCGGCTTAGGTCCTTCATGGACTGTAACGTCAACATAGATACATACATCTTCCAAGCAGAACTGCATGCCATCGTAACATGCGTCAATCTAAATCTCGAGACTGGCATCAGAGGAGTAACCATCAACATACTCTCTGATAGCCAAGCAACGCTTAAAGCGCTGGGTTCGTACAGCACGAACTTAAAAACCGTCAAGGAATGCCATGACGCCCTACAAGACCTCGCCAAAAGAAACAATGTTAAGCTTTGGTGGGTGCCAGGCCATAAAGGTATCAAGGGCAATGAAATTGCCGACCAACTTGCCAGGAAGGGCTCCAGTGACAAGTATATAGGTCCGGGACTATTCTGCGGCATTCCCGCGTCTAAGATAAATTACTTCTTAGACAAGTGGGAAAAATTACAACACCTGTCCTTTTGGAACAGCGTTCGGGGACTCCGTCAATGGATGGATATCAGAAGACTAGTCAGCTATCTAACGGGACACTGCGGTCTGAGATATCATTTAAACAAAATTAGCCTCTCGTCTGAAACTGAGTGTCGGCTCTGTCTTGAGGACGAAGAGACGGCAGAACACATACTGTGTGAGTGTGCTGCTCTCTGCCATCTTAGGAAGCGTATCCTTCTCAATGAAGTTATGACTCCTGAGGGGATCACCCTGGCTCCTACGAGAAGCATTCTCAAGTTCATGATAGAAGTAGAGAGGCTACTCGGCTATATCGGCTAGCAGGCACAATAGATCTGCAAAGGTCGCAGTGCCGTATTGCTATTGATAGCACTAGCCCTACATGTAAAAAAAAAAAAAAAAAAAAAAAAAGTTTATCGCGTTTAACATGGCAAACGCCAGCTTCGATCTCTGTCCCTGCTCAATCCAAGTTAACACACAGCCTCCGCGTGGCCTGCCCAGGATAGCTGACCTTGCACCCGCCAGATAGTGACCCGACTCCTTGTTTCTGGGGAAAGAGGAACCTGCCCCTCAAGTACGGGGGCTGTGCTTAGGGGTGACATCCCTATCACATAAAAACCCACTTGTTCCGAAACAACCACAAGCCTCGTATACGGACGGATACAGAGCTGACGACCCCTGCAAGCGACTAAATGATTAAAGGAGAGTCTGCACCTGGAATGTGAGGTCGCTTAACAGACCGGGTGCAAGAAATCAATTCGAGCAAACACTCAGCTACTATAAAGCAGATATAACCGCACTCCAAGAAGTGCGATGGGATCGACTAGGTAAAAGACGGATGAAAAACTGCGACATCTACTACGGGAATTGCTACACGAAGAACAAACGCTTAAGCCGATGCGGATTCTTTATTCGAGGAAGACTCCAACAAAAAGTCTTGAGCAATCTCCTTCTGGCTAGCACACGATTCCCGCATCTCAATATTCATAAAGGAACTTGGCGATCACCTAATCAGTCTATCACAAATCAGATTGATCACTTTGCGATCGACGCCAGACACTCCTCCAGCATCCTAGATGTACGAACCTTCCGAGAAGCCTACATCGACTCGGATCACTACCTTGTTGTAGCCAAGGTACGAATGAAGATATCAAGGATGCCACGAAGTCGAGAGTTACAATCGCAGGAGACCGCTAGGACCTTTGCCGATCGAGTTTCCCTCAACCTCTCGCAAACTCCAATGACACTGGAGCAACCCACAGAACAACAGTGGGAGCATTGTCAGCGTGTCATCAGAAATGCTGCCTCCGATATGTTGAGTTTCAAGCCATCTTCAGGTAGAAATACATGGTTTGATGAGCGGGCAAGCCCATGTAGCAAAGCAAACTATCTATAAGGCCATGCTGCATAGACGGACGAAAGCTGCTTGTGAACATTACAAGCAGAAAAGGAGGGAGGAATCCACTCTTTTAAGGAAGAAAAAAAAGAGAGCGCATCGAAACGTGATATCAAAGAGATGGGGAGATGCTACCATAGGAATGACGCTCGCAAGTTTTACGAACAAGTAAAACGAACATGCCAGGGCTATAAAGCCAGAGCGGAAGCCTGTAGGGATGAAGACGGACAACTAGTAGTAGTCACAGTCAACGCTGAGGGTAAGGAAGGAACATTTCTGCAGACTGTTCAATGGCGATGAAAGATCTAATACTGCTGTCAGGCAGAATGATCCATTCGAAACGGACGAAGATGCAAGAGAATTTCGTCCCCCGACCTAGATGAAATTAAGCTAGTCATTTCGAAGCTCAAGAATAACAAAGCCGCGAGCTCAGATGGGCTGTCTACCGAGTTATTTAGAGCGGCACTAGTTCATCTGTAAAATATGGTCAGAGGAAAGCATGCCCGACGAATGGAATCTCAACATTGTTTGCCCAGTCCACAAGGACCCCTATAACTGCGCCAGCTCTTCTTCTTTGATGGCGTTACAGCCCATGAAGGACCAGAGCCAAGCTTCTCTCAATCACCCATGTTGTGTGATTTATTTTTCACATAGGTGAAAGGGACTTACAGTTGAATGCCGATTCCGAACGGCATGAGTCGAGACGCTTTTTCACGGCAAGTTATACTACGGGGGGTTTTGCCACTACCCCGCCGAGGAGGAACGCCGCGAAATAAACATTCGATGGCGTCGGTGTTATCGGGATCCGAACTCGCTCATCGTGCGTCAGAGTCCAACACACTAACCACTACGCCACGGCGTCCTCACTACACTACTGCGCCAACTACAGGAGAATAAGTCTCCTTAACATCGTATATAAGATCCTGACGCCTGCAACCCTTTGTGGATAAGCTGATAGGTTCGTATCAGTATGTTACTTGTTCACACTGCGGCAGATCTTGGAGAAGAATCAAGAATACCAAATCGACACCCCAACACCTTTTCGTCGACTTCAAGGCCACGTATGACAGTGTGCATAGGGACGAGCTATACAGCGCCATGTCTAGTTTTAGCATCCCTGCCAAAATCGTCAGATTATGCAGGATGACAATGGAGAATTCTCGCTGCACCATCAAGATCGGAAGTCAAAGAACCGAGACCTTTGATGTTAAAAAGGGATTTTGACAAGATGACGCATTGTCATATAACTTTTTCAACATCGTACGAGACTCATGGGCTAACACAAGAAGTACGATCTAGTTCAAGTATGCGGATGACATTGACGTAAGTAATTGGGCGAACACAACGGGACGACGTCAATGATGCGTTCGAAGCATTGAAGCAGAAGCGGCTAAAATGGGTCTTTCGGCTAACGACGGTAAAACGAAATATATTCCGTCATCCAAAAAAGACGCGCAACACCGACGTCCCGGTCAGAACGTCACATATGACAGCTATAGATTCGAAGTGGTCAAGGACTTTGTCTTCTTTGGCTTACTAGTGACCAGCGACAACAATTACTCTTGCCAACCGCTGCTTCTCTGGGCTCAAGAGGCAATTGAGGAGTAGAGCCCTCTCTCGAAAGACCAACGTTGCGCTGTACAAAACCTTGATCATCCCGGTCCTCCTCTATGGCGCAGAGGCCAGAACTTTAACGAAAGCGGATGAAGAGGCCCTTCGAGAGGAAAATTCTGCTTTCAAACGGAGAGTGGAGGAGAAGATACAACGACGGACTATATGGGCTGTACAGCGACATCGGCCTAGTACGACGTCTAGGAAATTAACCTGGAAGAACAGCACAACCGAGAGAGCAAAAAAAAGCAACTATAGCTCTCTACACATGCAAGAAAGCCATAGGAAAAAATGGGGATTCAACCCCAAGATCATCCTATGGCTCTATATTAGGGTCGTTAGACCCATACTAATGTATGGAGTGATAGTCTGGTGGACTGCACTGGACAAGAAAACATACAACAAACAACTCGAGAAGGTACAAAGGCAGGCATGTATGTGTATTATCGGGGCCCTCAGGTCCACCCCAACGGCTGCACTTAACACGATACTCGGCAAGACAAAACTGGACCCGCCAAACGCAACCCCGCAGGAACTGCGTGGATTTCTACACTGACGGATCAAAAACCAAAGACGGGGTGGCCGAACAGTTTAACATACAACTTCTCTGGGTACCAGGACACAGCGACATCCAAGGAAACAAGAGAGCCGACACACTCGCAAGACAAGGAACGACGCTACAATCAATCGTGGCATGTGAGGGAATACCCCTTGCAACCATTAAACAATAATTATGTACGCGACACCAATATGGGCAAAGGCGATGAAAACTAAGTCCCACTCAAGAAGAGTAAATTCCACCAATCGAATATCCGCACTAAGAGTGTGCAGCGCTTTTCGGACAGTATCGGATGATGCTATATGTGTAATTGCTGGAATGCTACCAGCCGATATCTTGGCCATCGAGCTGCAAAGGTCCTACGACGCCAAAATTCAGGGACCCCCTTGCCTCAGTCAGAGATATTAAACTGGAAGAAAGACTGCGTAGCATTGAAATATGGCAGGAGAGATGGAATCAGTCAACAAAGGGAAGATGGACCCATCGACTTATACCGGACATACAAAGTTGGATAAACCGGCATCACAGAGAAGCAGATTTTTATCTCAACCAGTTCATAACCGGAAATGGCTGCTTCCGAGCCTATCTTTACAGGTTTGGCCTTGATGAATCTCCTATCCGTGCAATCTGTGGAGAACATGTATTTCTTCAATGCTCACATTTCGAGGCAGAAAATAAATATCTCGAAGATAAATTTGGAGAAACACCGACTCCCGAGAACATCATGAAGCATATGCTCATATGCTGACATCGAGAGAAATACGGGACGCTGTGAGAATCATGAAGGAGCTCGGGCGTCTGGAAAGAAACAGGGAGAGCAACCAAAACCAAACGGCAGCTCCCTTGGAACAGGAAACTCCAATTAGAGAAAGAAGGGCATAAAGTGCAAACCAGCCCCGCAAAGTAATACCTAACGGCAGCCCCGCGGGTTGAGTGGTTGAAGGGTGCAGGGTGTGGTTTAGTACGTAGGCGCGTGGATAAAGGAGAATAATATCCCGCGAATCCAGTATCTTTTGAAGATTCCACAGCCATGGTCGCAACCAAACACAAACAAAAAAAAAAAAAAACCTAAAAACCTCTACATAAAGGACTAACAAAGGCCTCGTAGGGGTAGCATCCATCCGACGGATGATGCTGGCCTGCGAAAAAGCGAGAAGAGCTACCGCAGTCGAACATCTTGCGGCACTGTTAGTAAGTCCTATCCCCACCTCCTCGTGGTGCCATCTGGGGATTTCCTAAGGAAATTGCCGACGGGGAAGGGCGAATGGCGAGCCTCCTGCGCCTAGTAACCCGTGACCGTAAAAAAAAACACAAACTCCGAAACAACCACAAGCCTCGGATATAACGGACCGGATTTATCTTCGGCTTTGTACGTGGTATGTTAGGTCCCTAAACAGGCCACGTGCAGCCGAACAACTTGCGGACGCCCTAGACCGCTATAAAGCGGACATCACCGCCATCCAGGAAATGCGATGGAATGGACCGGGTATAAAGCGGATGAAAAACTGCGGTATTTACTACGGCGACTGCTATAGGGAGAGAGGGCAACAATTGTTTGGATGCGGATTTGTTGTTCGAGGTGGACTAAGGCAAAAAGTCCTAAGCTTTCGGCATGTGAGCGAACGCCTCATAACAATCCGTATCAAGGCAACATTTTTTAACATCAGCCTGATCTGCGTCCACACCCCACGGAAGACAAGGATGACTCAGCCAAAGATGAGTTCTACGATCTCCTAGACAGAACGTATGCCCAATGTCCCAGCTATGACATCAAAATTGTACTAGGAGACTTCAATGCTAAGCTGGGTAAAGAAAGCATATTTGAACGAGTCATCGGCAAACATAGCCTACACGACACCACCTCCGATAACGGACACAGGCTGATTGATCTTGCTACGGGGCGAAATCTCATTCTAGCCAGTACGCGCTTCCCGCACCTCGATATACACAAAAGACCTGGCGGTCTTTTGATAAATCGACTACCAACCAGATTGATCACATCGCGATCGACGTCAGACACTCCTCCACTATTCTTGATGTTCGAACTTTCCGAGGGGCTAACATCGACTCGGACCAATATCTTGTAGTAGCCAAGATGCGCTTACGAATATTACGAACGCAACGGAGTAGAGTAAGAATACAAAGTCATGACGTCGGAAAGCTACTATCGCCAGAAACCGCTCGTGCTTTTACCGATCGCGTCCCGCTTATGCTTTCCAATACAATTCCACCCTCTATGCTGTCGATAGAACAGCAGTGGAACCTTTGCAAACAAGCCCTGAAAAGCACTGCATCTGAAGTTTTGGGCTTCAAGGTTCCACCACGAAGAAACGCCTGATTCGATGACGAGTGTAGGAGGATTCACACAGTAAAGCAGGATGTATATAAAGCCTCGCTGCATAGATGAACAAGAGAAGCTCGTCAGCTCTATGAGTTAAAAAGAAGGGAGGAGCATAAGCTTCTCAGGAGAAAACAGAAAGAGCACGAGAAGCGCGCGATTGAGGATTTGGAGAGGTGTTACTGCAGGTGTGACGTTCGACAGTTTTATCAACACATAAAGCGAACATGCCAAGGTTATAAAGCCTATGATCCATTTCTAATCGCAGAATCACTCTTGCCAATCGCTGTTTCTTTGGGCTCAGGAGGCAATTGAGTAACAGAGCTCTCTCCCGAACGACAAAGTTGACTCTATATAAGACCCTTATCATCCCGGTCCTGATGTATGGCGCAGAAGCATGGACACTATCAAAAGCGGATGAGGAGGCCCTTGGTCGGTTCGAGAGAAAGATTTTGCGCGTGATTTTTGGGCCTATAAACGCAGACGGGGGATGGAGGAGAAGATTCAACCACGAACTTTACGGGCTGTACAGCGACATGAGCCTAGTCAGGCGTCTACGGATTCAACGCCTAAGATGGCTGGGCCATGTGGAGCGAATGGACACCACAGCTCCAGCCCGGAGTCTTTGAATCCAACCCCGAGGGACAAAGAAGCAGAGGACGGCCGCACTTAAGATGGCGTACACAGGTGGAAGGGGACCTCAGCCAACTGGGTGTGCGGCAATGGAAAAAGTTAGCGAAAGATCGTGCTAGATGGAGGGGCATGTTGGTTGAGGCCCAGGTTCACCCCGAACTGTAGCGCCCACTAAGAAGAAGAAGAAGTCCCTCTACATGATGATACAGTACTAAAATTACTTTTTAGTACATCTTCCAAGATTCGACAGAAAAACATTAAATGATCCTGTTGCAAGGGCCCTTTGAATTAGGCAATGACAGGCTTTCCATCCGATTTTATCTTTGCTTGGTGGTTGAGTATACCAAGAAGTGGTAAGTGGACTGAAATCTGACTACAATTGAATATGCTCAAGCTTTGACTACCTTGTATCGGTATCGCGAGTACTACACGTTCAGTTAAGACGTTCTATTAAGATAACCTTGGAGTAAACTGCCCTGGTGTACGGGCTTTGATTGTTGACATAAACCGATTACGTTAGGCTGAACCCACACCAAAGCCGACAAAACGTCTTTCCTTGTCGTATACGACAAGAACACATTGCATCTTATGAGTCAACACACACCAAATGGGACGCAACACAACAGAACATTTTGTTCGGCCGTCCTCGTTGCTCCGAGGGGGGCAAAACCCCCCGTAGTATACTTGCCATGAAAAAGCTTCTGAACTCAAGCCGTTCGGAATCGGCATTAAACTGTAGGTCCCCTTCACCTGTGTAAAAAAAATAAATCACACACAGCGTGGTGAGTTCGGCGAGAAGTTGGAAGCCGACCATAGATCTGCGAAAAAGGTGTTCTGGCAAACCATTCGCCGATTCAGAGGAAGGAAATTCAACATAATCGTAGGAGTTAAATCCAAAGATGGTGTGTTGCATTCCAATGAGATGGACAGCATACGCAGATGGAGCGAGCACTTTTCATAGCTGATCAATCCCGAACAGGGCGCGGAGGGGGACAGACCCATAGTCTTGACTGGGGCGGCGAATAGTCCAACGTTGGAGGAAGTCATTTTAGCGATTGAATCGCTAAAAGTTGGCAAATCCGCCGGTGTGGATGAAGTTCACCCAGAAATGCTTAAGGCAATGGGTAAAGAGAGAGTATTATGGCTTGCTCATGTCATTCAGGTGGCCTGGGAGTGCGGTGAGACACCTAGCGATTGTCAGATTGGGCGCTCCAACTATAGGGGCATATCTCTTTTAAGTGTCCCCGGTAAAGTCTACGCTAAGGTACCGAAGGTGCATTCTAAAGCTATGGTCGAATCCAGGATAGGGGATGAACAGTGCGGGTTTCGTCACGGCAGAAGTACAACCGACCAGCTATTCACTCTAAGAATGGTACTCGAGAAGGCTTGGGAGTACGCCAAACAAATCTACAGCTGCTTTGTAGATTTGGAAAAGGCGTATGACCGAATTCCTCGAGGTAAACTCTGGAATATTCTGCAGAAGTATGGGATTAATGGTCCTCTGTTGAGGGCCATTCAGTCTCTATAAGCAACCTGTAGCAGCTGCGTTCGGGTTAACGGTAGTAAATCAACACCTTTCACCGTGGGCGTTGGACTTCGCCAAGGGTGCGTCTTGTCACCTCTCCTTTTCGTTATATATATGGACTGGATGTTGCAGCGCAGTCGAGGCGAGGAGTGTTTAACACTGGGAGAGTTGAGGATAAGCCATCTTCTTTTTGCAGATGACTTAGTTGTCTTCACATACTCACAGACGGAATTCCAGCGCGGGCCAGATAGGTTTGTGGCCGTATGTGCTGATGCTGGAATGAGGGTTAACGTGGACGAATCCGAAGTTATGGTTATTTCCAGAACACCTGTCCAATGCACGCTACATGTTAGTGAAGTCCCATTGAAGCAGGTGGACAAGTTTAAGTATCTCGGGGTCAATTTTGAAACAGATTGGAAGATCTGTAATCAGGAAGACCGAGCTTGGTGTCAAAGCCAAGTTAGCGGTTTTGAACTCAGTATTTGGTCCAACTCTCGCCTATGATCATGAAATTTTGCTATTGACCGAAAGAATAAGATCGCGAATACAAGCTGCCGAAATGAGATTTCTTCGTGCTGTTGTGGGAGTTACTCGCCGGGATAGGGTGAGAAACACGGCAGTGCGCGGGGAGCTCAATATTGAGAAGCTGCTTCTCCGAACGGAAAGGGCTATGTTTCGATGGTTTGGTCACGTGAGACGAATGTCGCCATCATCACGACTTCCGAAGCGTTGGATGGAAAACCATCAGGCAGGAGATCGCTTGGTGGTTGGACCAAGTCCAAAAACTCGTCTGGGTGCGCTTAGGCATAGCTCCTGATGAGTTAGAGTCGATAGCGGAGGATCGAGTGACCTGGAGATCCCGCGTGCGCGCATTACCCCCGCGACTCTTTTAGTGGAACATGCGGGCCACTGAAAATGTATGTGTGTTTGTATGTACAGTAGTGCAAATAAACCTACATCACAGTAAGGCCGCATCAGCCAACCTCATGCTGCTTATGAACAGTGAGCAGCTTGATGTGGCCCTGATCCAAGACCCATGGATCCTCCATAATCGGGTTAAGGGATTAGGGTCATCGAAATACAGCCTCTTTTATAACAGTAGCGAGGGCAAGGTTAGAACTTGTATCGTTGCTAGCAAAGATCTCCACGTACCAATGTTAACTAATTTCAGCTCGGGTGACCAGACGGTGGTGGAGGTTACGGGAAAGGAGGGTGCACTAACGATGGCTTCGGTTTACCTACCGTACGACGAAGGCACGGATGTCCCCTCTAGGGAAACAAGGTCAATGATCGCAATGGCCGAACAAGGTAAGAAGAACTTAGTCGTAGGGTGTGATGCTAACGCCCATCACACTACTTGGGGTAGCACTAATACCAATAGTAGGGGTGAGGCTTTGTTCGGTTTTGTCCTTAGTACTAACCTAGTTATATGTAATCGGTGTGATTCACCAACATTTATTACTAGTAACAGAAGGGAAGTCTTGGACATAACGCTTATAAATGGTAACGGTACTGCGGAGATCTCAAATTGGAGAGTATCTGACAAAGCATCACTTTCTGATCACTGTTGGATCCTCTTCGACTTGAATGTCCGTAGGCCGGACAGGAAAGTCTTTCGGAATCCGCGGAAGGCGAACTGGCAGAGGTTTAACGCGGAGCTGGGTGGGACCCTTAACCGACCTCCGGATGGGAACCCCGACTCCACGGAAGACATCGATGAGATAGTATTAAACCTTACCAGCAAGCTAAATCGGTCATTTGAGAAGGCATGCCCTACCAGACGACCCAGTAAAAGAAACCACCCACCATGGTGGAATGCTAAAATAGCGGAGCGGCTTCGTATCTCTAGGCTCAGTTGGAACCTGGCAGAAGAGGGGGCCATTGAATGGTCAACCTATAGAGATAGTGTTAAGCGGCTCAAAAAAGAAATTAGATTCGCCAAGAAGGACTCTTGGAGAAGCTTCTGCGGCTCTATTGAATCATGTACGGGTGCAGCTCGTCTGAGGAAGGTCCTTGCAAAAGCTCCCACACAGATGTCCTCTATAAAGAGATCTGACGGTAGCTGGACAGACTCAAACGAGAGCGTGCTTGATTCACTACTGAAATGTCATTTCCCTGGCTGCGAGGATGCAGGAATCTTCAACTCGGCAGACACGCTGCCAAGGGAGTGTATTGAACATGAGACAGTCGATAAGATTGTTACGGAAAATAAGATCCTGTGGGCAATCAAGTCTTTTGACCCCTACAAGGCACCGGGAATGGATGGGATCTTTCCGATCATGTTGCAGGAGCCATGTGAAGTCATTCTTCCATGGCTGAAGCGCATCTACTCCTGGTGCCTCAGGATGGGTTATGTTCCTCAAGCGTGGAGGGAAGTTAGGGTGGTTTTCATACCCAAGTCGGGTAAAGTCAATCACACTACTGCAAAGGACTTTAGGCCTATCAGTCTGTCGTCCTTCCTGATGAAAACGCTGGAACGAATAATAGACTTGTACGTAAGGGAAGAGATTGGAGACGGTTATCTGTCACAATCACATCATGCGTACGTAAGGGGAAAATCGGTGGATACTGCTCCGCATAGGGTAGTCTCTACGATAGAAAAATCGCTCAGCATTAAGGAATTCACTCTAGGTGCCTTCCTTGACATTGAGGGTGCCTTTAACAACGTTAGTACCGAGGCAATAGTGTCCAGCCTTCATATGGCCCAAATAAACCCGGGTGTATGCAGTTGGATTGGGCAAATGCTGAGTACTCGCATAGTAAATTCGACTATAGGGAGAGCATGCGGAAGGGTGAGAGTAAATAAAGATACACTACAAGGTGGCGTTCTGTCACCCCTCCTATGGCTCCTTGTGGTCGACGGAATGGCCCAGATTCTGGAGACGGAGGGTTTTAATGTCACAGCCTACGCCGATGACATTGCCATTTTAGTCTCTGGAAAGTTTCCGCAGGTCCGCAGCGATAGACTAAGTTATGCACTGATGTTAGTGAATAGCTGGGTCAAGGGGCGAGGTCTGGGAGTAAATCCGGCGAAAACAGAGGTAGTACTCTTTACAAGGAAAAGATCTGTACCAAGATACACCTACCCCCGTATGAATGGTATAGATCTGATCCCTGGAAAATCTGCCAAATATCTTGGCATAATCCTGGACTCCAAACTTAGTTGGAGAGAAAATATTGAGGAAAGAATCAAAAAGGCCTATGTGGCACTATATTCGTGCAAGGTAGCCTTTGGAAAGACATGGGGCCTCAAACCGAGGCCCACACTGCGGTGGTAAGACCTATCCTATTCTATGGCTCGGTTGTCTGGTGGAAGGCGCTTGAGAAAAAGTGTCATCTTCAGAGTGTGTCAAAGGTTCAAAGAGCAGGCTGTCTGGCGGTGACGGGATCTATAAAGTCCACACCAACGGCGGCCCTTTTAGTCATGCTGAACCTCCCACCCCTGGACAGGAATCAGGTCTCTGGAAAAGGAGTCCTCACGGACATGCATCAGTCTTGGATCGATGGGCCGTCTCGAGATTCAGAACCGTAACGGACTATGTCACCCGACTTCCTTCCTGGGAGAGGAGATTCTCTATTAGAATTCCCTCCAGGGAGGAATGGACCGGTGATTTGGTACGCATGGAAAGTGAACTGGCACTCTACACCGACGGATCCAAAATGGATGTTGGCACAGGTGCAGGAGTCTAGTTTGAGTCTCGGGATATGCATCGCTCCTACAGGCTCGATGATGGATGCAGTGTCTTCCAAGCTGAGGTCTTCGCTATCAAGCAGGCGGCGGACCTGATCAGCAAAGAGAATATCACAGGAAAAAGGATCAGCATCTATGTTGACAGCCAGGCAGCCATTAAGGCTCTGCAGGCAGAATGGATAAGATCCAAACTCGTCAAACTCTGCAAAGGAGAAGTTAGAAGAGATATCCAATGTAAATGATGTGACCCTTTGCTGGGTACCTGGTCATGTGAATATTTCGGGAAACGAGAGGGCGGACGAGCTGGCTAGGGTGGGTGCTAATATTGCGCAGATCTCAGTTGAGGCCAAAGCACCACTCAGTGCGCTCTACAGGGAGATACAGACGGAGCTATTGGTGAAAGCCAATAAGCGATGGTGTCGCTTAGATACATGCGCAACGGCGAGATCGACTTTGCCCGTCTACGATAAGAAAAGAACGGAAAATCTGCTGAAGTTCAATCGTGGGAACATTCGACTGGCAGTCGGTGCCCTCACCGGGCACTGCATGCTATACTACCATGCAGCTCGACTAGGCCAGCCCTACAATGACTTTTGCAGAAGCTGCACGGACGAAGAGGAAATTGAGTCCGTTCGTCACCTGCTGTGCGAATGTCCGGCGCTAGCCCAAAAAAGGGAAAATATATTCCTGGGAAGATACTTCCTTCCGGGACTAGAAGAGGTAGGTAATATTGGGCTGAACAGAATACTGGGATTTTTATCCTCGTCTGGTTGGTGCAGCTCGACGGAAAATGTATAGGTATCAACGGGTTAAACAAAACAAGTGGGCACAATGGACTCAACGTAGTCTACGTGAGCCTTGACTTTATGTCAAAAGGGCACCCATATACCTAACCTAACCTTGTATGTACAGCGTGGGTGATTGAAGCTTGGCTCTGGCCCTTAACGGGCTGTAACGCCACCAAAGCAAGCAAGCAAGCAAGCAAAGGAGCGCAATTTATAATTATATTGAATCAGACGACATTTCAAACGACGATGACTGAATTTGGTTTTTTCAACCCACACCAAGCGCAACAATTCGTCGGAAACATTTTGCTTGTCGGTAAGTGTTGGGGTTGGTGTGGGTTAGAATGAAAAACGTTTTCTTGTCGTGCGACAAAAAAACGTTTTGTCGTCTTTGGTGTGGGTCCAGCCTTAAAGGGCAATGCACTAATGTCGTTTACTTAAGACCTACAGTAACGACTCAATTACAAAATGTCAAGCATTTCGAAGTCAAAGCTCTTCTAACCGACTCCCATCAGCAGCGCCTCTGCAGTACCTTCTTACATCTATAGCTGCTTCATATACGTAACGTTCAAGCTTTTATTCTTAATTTTTATTTGTTATTCCATCTCCTAGTCTGTGTGCTCTGTATGGTATACATGTTCTAATAAATATGGCAACAATTGCATATAAAGTTATGAAATATCATCTTATTCGCTTGGTTGTCTATGCTTCCTCTACAGTTCTAGGTTCTACCAACGTGAATGGTAGGTGGGTTCATCAAGCATGGGGAATCTCATCCAGTCAACGGTAGCAAGTAACATTTATAATTGGATTTTGAATGGTATTTTTGGTAGCAGCAGGAGTGTGATTGTTGGTTTTAAAACATTCCTTGAAAGAGTTTGGTTATAAATCAAAACCGTTAGCTTCGACTGGCCGCGCCCGGTTCGCCTTCTGTGCTCGATGTATGCGGCAGCGGTGTCAGCGAGATCGGTCGCGTATTATGAACTGGACGAATGCTTTTCAATTGTGTTGTACCCTTGAAACGAACATGTACGTCGCCCACCATGCTCAGTGGATGCATCTCTTCGATTTTTATACCGATTTCCTGGTGATTCGGTAATGGAGATTTTGGAGATTTTTGATTCGAGCTCACACTCACATTGTGGGTACTCGATGGCGGTGGTGGGCTAATGGGTGTACCGACACCGCTGTCGATTTCAATGGGACTTTTGATGTTACCTACCGCTCGATCGACGTGAGCGGGTAGCTTTAGCTCATTGTATTTGTTGTCAACAGATGAGATGGGTGAATTGTCGATGAGACGATTGGGTCGCTGTTGTGAGTTGTTTTGATTTTGTGCGGGTATGGAAGCGCGTTGCTGGCGCAAGTGCTCGTAGGTGTTTTCGAAGAACGGTGTCTTCTTTTTGACGGGCGATCCCTCTTCGCGTTCATTGAGCTCCTCGAGCACTTTAAGCGGAAAGCCCAGGTGACTGTTGACGGAGACGGACTTGCCAATTTTACGATCGGTGAAGATGGGTTTTCGACGTTGTTTGTCGATGTCATCGAGTTGCTGGAGGATGCGACGCACATCGCTCGGTAGTTCTAGGTCATTGTTACGCTCGACGATTTGACCAACAAATCGGCCGAGAGTTTGAATTGTTAGCTCGAGCGTTTGAACTTGCGATTGAAGTGATTGGATTTGATTCTGCTGCGATGAGCGTGTCTTTTCCAATTGAGCGATACTCGACTGGGCGAACTGGAATCAAACAAATGAAAGGTTACTTCGCGAAAAAAGGGAAATGAGTGCTTTTTACCTGTAACTGTGTCTCGAGATGCTGACTTTGAGCCTTCTCCCGGTTGAGCATCTCCAGATGATGATTTGTGGTCGTGATTTCCTCTTGGAGTACGTTGTACTCCACATTGTATTCGGTCAATTGCTTGCCCAAGTCCATGTGGAAGACCTAAAAGACGCGCATAAGCATGTGAATCAGACCATAGACGCTATAATTACTCACCATCTTCATAACCTCCTCCATGGTTTCCGGCGTTATCTTCGGCACGATGTTCTTCAAATAATCCATGATTTCCTCGAAACCGTCGCGGGCCAACAATTCGTCTTTGTGTACACTCAAAAGAGCGAGCGCGAATTTGAATATCACATCGGACGATTCCAGAAATAGCAAATCATAGATTCGGGCCACGAAACCCAAGGGAAACTGGGAACTGAACACGGTGAGTATCCAGGGAGCTGCATAGAGAGTTGGTGAAACGTCATTGTTGTCTAACCACTCGTACAAGTCCGGCAAGTGATCTTTAACCAAACGTGAGAGTTGATACAGCTGCAATTGGAACTTTTTCATGTCTGGCAAGTATTTGGTACGCATCTGACGGCGGAACATGAGATGCTTCAATAGCTGGAACGCATCTGCTTCATCACACTGCAAGAGACGTAAACTGAATTGTTGTACAAGATCGAATGGGACAAGATAAGCTCACATGCAAGAGGAGAACTCCACAGATGAACCCGAGCCCCTGACAATAGCCAAGTTCCGGATCAAGGATCGAGTACGCCTTGAGTAAGTTAAACAGAGACAATTGTCCGACACCCAACGGATCCTTGTAGTATTTGTGATTCGGGAAGGTTCGACCTAAATCGATGAAGATCGCGTGCTGATGTTCGGTCAGACTCTTCAGCAGCGTCTGATAGGGTGTGTTGAAGTTCGGAAACTTCTTTGTATCAACAGGTGCGGTATTCATGGAATGCTGCTCGGCAAGGAACGTCCAAACGTCACCCCGTTTCGATCGTGGCACACCGGTTTTGATCGCTTGCATCAGTACGCGAGGATCTTTCTTGTTTGTGATCTTGACCGAATCGCGTTCGATGATCATTTCCCAGCGCTCGGTTAGTTGTTTGTCGCATGGCAAGACCTCGTCATAGTCGAGCTTAATTCGTTTGAGTTCGTGTTCGTTTTGACGTGCCTGTAGCATGGCATTCTCGGTTTCCATGCGATTGAGGAGAATTGTCTGACGAATGGCCGTGCGCCAAAGCTCGCGGAGTTCCTCTTTCGTTCGCTTGCCGGTTTTTGGTTCTACATGTCAAAGAGTTTAGTGATTGTGTTATGAGGCACGCAAATGGTATACTTACGAATCACTCGCATGGGGGACAAGAATTCGCCATGTGGAACGCCCTCCATGCCTTTTGATGGTGTTACGACACTGTGGAGTATCGCCTGACGCCACGATCCTTGGTGAGTCGAACTTTCCTTTGGGCTATTGCCCACCTTTATGAATCTACAATGACAAGAAAATGGCTAAAGATCGAATCCCTTGTGGGACTTCATCATTATTTACATGTCCATCATAGGCGACTTAAGTTGATCCGCATTTGGTTTGTTTGGGCTCGTCGAGCCGAGGGTATTCGATCGCGATCGGAATCCTTCCGGGGGTGAATCACTTGGCTCTTCGCGTGCCTCTTTGATCTGAGCATCACGTAGGTGTTGAACGTTAATGTCATCCTTGCTGGCTTTCCGTTTCAGCAGGTGATCAAACGAGCTGGTCAGAGACCGTTTCGCCTTCATGAAGATCGTACTGCCGCCTAGATATTGATTTAAGAACTCTGAGCGATTCTCAGCAGTATCGTGGACGTGTCTCTGTTGTCGCGATTCGCAATGGGCACGAAGCAACATCATGAGGAATTGATTCTGTTCGCCCAAGCTGGAGCTAGTCTTCTCAGAGCCATAGTACTTTGCCCATATTATGTCCTGTTCATCGTCTGTCAACGATTCGATGCGACGGAAGATCATATTTTGGGTCTTCTTCTCGCTTAGACCTTCGACGTCGGTACAGAGCTTGTGGTACCATAGCATCGGGCAGTGTTCGCACGAGAACACCTGACTAGCCTCCTTCTTCTTTTGCTCGGAACAGGTGATGAACGCCTGGGAGATCGCAGCGACGATATCGTCGCATACGTGATCTGATTGGCATTTGAAAACGTATCCAATATAGCCATCGTTATGGCCTTCACGACAGATGATCCCGAAGTGATCGGCATTCTTATTGCCCTGAGCGCAACTTGCGACGTCTTTAAAGTCCTTGTAGAGCAAGACCTGCTTGCGATCGGGCGAGATCAATCGGAGGTCTGACCGCCCGACAAGGAATACCATTGTACGATTCTGTTCGACATACGGTGGTATGCAGCCGTACGATGCAGAACGATCCCTGGCCTTAGGGATGCTGAAAAAAGAAATCGAATGATTAGCTCGGGAACTGGATTCCATGACGCCTAGAGCACACACACAGAACTATCAAACCAATAAAGCAACACAAAGAAAAAAAATCATGCAAAAACCAGGATACATTGGGCTACAGCTACAACTACAACACTCCATGTTACTCACATCTCCGGCGGCTGATGTTGTGTGCTCATCGAAGCTGGAGCCGTTAAAGGCGGAGGAGTCGGTTGCTTAACAACTACTACATTCCCACCACCAACCACAACCACTTCACCATTGTTCTCATTACTCTTAACACTAGACGCGGTAATTGGACAAGAAATTTAAAATTTACTCGATCAACAAGCAAGGAACACAGTATGACTTACTCTTTCTGGACGGGAAGCACGATTTGACTATGACCTCGTAGCAGACGTCTCGGCGACTTGTTCTCTTTGTTGTCCTCTTCGCCTTTCTTTTTCCCGCCATCTGAACTCTCTGGTTCAGTGTCCGTAGCAGTAGTGCCGGTAGCAACAGTAATTGTCGATTCACTCTTTACTGAACCCTCATCGGAGGCACCTTCAGAATCGGCCTCACTTCCACCGGCCGTTTCCTCTTTCGGCGCCTCGAATGATCCTTCGTTGCTGTTAAGCGACATTTTTCGATTTGTGCCCATTTGTACAAGACGGGATCTTTGAGCATCGTACGCTTTAAATTTGGGCAAAGCATCATCGATAAACGTGAACGGGACACGTTTGTGCGAAACCCGAATCTTGCCAACGTACATAACCTCAAAGAAGTGTGTGTGATTGGGAGAGATGTCGCCTAGCAGCGAGAGATTTGCTTGGGCCGATGTGCTTGTTGGAATGTGGACCTAAAAACAAATCATTTAGACAATTATCTCATGAAGACTGAGCCTTGATACTTACAGTTCCTGCTGAGTTACTCAGACCATGTGTGTAGCTCTTTGAGGATGTCATCTTGGATGACACCAAATTTGGACTAGAATCATGCTGAGCATTGCGAACGGCTTCGGAGAGTTTTAGATTTGTCGCCGGCGTTGAATGCAATCCATTGCCGAGGGCCTTTTGAAGACTCAAGTCGCCGCCGGAACCCGATGAAGCCACCAGGGTCTGTGGTATATTGCCGACCGAGCCGCCTAACGTGTGTGCCGGGTCACGCATTTGTTGCATGAGCTCCGCCATCTAAAATTAAACAAAAGTGATTAGATTGTGCATGGGAATGAGGGTTTGAATAGATTAGTTTGGCAACCAACGTAGCATTCAGAATTACAATAGTTATCTTCCCAGCTGTGGGTTTTAGCTGAGATGTTCAAGCCGGGGATATGCATGGGTTTGCTTAATATGTTAGTTATCAGGGAGAACACCAAACACACTAAAATTAAGAACCCTCGGCAACTGATGACCCGAAGAGTTTACTTCTACCAAGCCTCTTCTATTCGACCACTAATAAGCAAAGAAGGATCATCTAGAACACTGAACTCTGTCTAGAAATAAGAAAATGGATACTAATGACTTCTTCTTCTTCTTCTTTTTGGCACTACAGTTCATGGCGAACCTGGGCCTCCTTCAAAAAACCTCTCCAACTGGCACGGTCTTTCGCCAGCAGTCTCCAGTGCCACACGCCTAGTTGGTTAAGGTCCTCTTCCAATTGGTTGCGCCTCCTTAAATTTGGCCGTCCTCGACCGCGTCGCCCCTCGGGGTTGGATTCATAGACCTTCCGGGCCGGAGCTGTGTTTTCCATACGATCAACATGACCTAGCCATCTTAGGCGTTGGATCCGAAGACGCCGTGCTATGTTCATGTCACTGTACAGCCCGTACAGCTCACTGTTAAGTCATCTCCTCCACTCCCCATTTATGCAGATCGGGCAAATTTTTTCTCACAAAACGATCAAGGGCCTCCTCATCCGTTTTCAATGAGGTCCATGTCACTGCGGCATAGAGCAGGACCGGGATGATAAGGGTCTTGTATATACTCACCTTGGTTTTTCGAAAGAGGGCTCTGCTTTTCAATTGCCTCCCGAACCCAAAGAAACAGCGGTTGGCAAGAGTTATTCTGCGTTTGATTTCGGCACTGATGCCGTTTCTGCATGTCACTGCGGAGCCTAGGTAGACGAAGTCCTTGACTACTTCGAAATTATACCTGCCAATATGTGCACCCTGGCCAAGACGCCGGTGGTTCGTGTCATTTCTCGACGACGGCATATATGTATTTCGTTTTGCCCTCATTTACCGCCAGTCCCATTTAAGCCGCTTCCGTCTCAATGCTCGTAAAGGCCTCAATGACATCTCACTGACTTCGTCCAATGACATCGGCATATGCGAGCAGTTGTATGGACTTGAAAAAGATGGTGCCCCTCGTATGGACCAGTGAGATTTGCACTATCCTATCAAGGACGGTGTCGAAAAAATCACACGATAGCGTGTCGCCCTGTCTAAAAACTTTTTTGACATAAAAGGTATCGGTTAGGTCGCTTCCGACCCTGATGGAGTAGTGAGAGTTTTCCAAAGTCATCCTGCACAATCTGACGAGTTTGGCAGGGATATCAAAACTAGACATGGCGTTGTATAGCTCGTCTCTATTGATACTATCGTATGCAGCCTTAAAGTCGACAAACAGGTGGTGGGTGTCGGTCTGGAACTCGTTTGTTTTTTCCAGGATCTGCCGCAGTGTGAATAATTGATCTATAGTGGACTTCCCGGGCCTGAAACCACACTGATATGGACCAATCAGTTCATTAACGAACGGTATCAAGCGTTCACACAGAACAGCAGAGAAGATTTTATAAGCGATGTTTAGAAGGCTTATTCCCCTGTAGTTGTCGCAGACAAAGGGGTCTCCGTTCTTGTGGATCGGGCAAACGACACTAAGATTCCATTCATCGGGCATGCATTCCTCTGACCATATCTTACGGATGAGCTGGTGCATACTCCCAACCAGGTCATCTCCAGCTGCCTTAAAGAGCTCGGCAGGTAGTCCGTTTACTCCAGCAGCTTTATTGGACTTAAGCTTAGAAAAAGCATTCCTAACTTCGTCCAGGTCAGGGGGGCGGTATTTTCTGCTATCGTCGTCCGTTGTGAAAGGATTATTCTGCCTGACAGCGGGATCTGTTTCGTCATCGCCGTTATACAGTCTGCTGAAGTAGTCTATCCAGATTCTTAGTACCGACTGTGAATCCACTACTAGGTTTCCATTTTCATCCCTGCAGGCTTCCGCTCTGGTCTTATATCCCTGGCATGTTTGTTTTATTCGTTGATAAAACCTTCGAACGTCATTCAATCACTGTCAATCGCAGGGAAACCCTGGAGACTTTGCACGAGGTGCATTTCTCTGGTTCTACTCCTTACTCGATGTCGTCTGACGTTCAAATTAACGTCATAGATAACATCGACAGTAGAACAAATAGCCTCTCTGGTAGACTCTTTAGCCCTGACAGGGTCAAATGGGCAATTGGTTCATTTAAACCGTACAAGGCTCCAGGCAAGAACGATGTCTTTCCTGCGATCTTACAGAAAGGCTTGAATACAATTCTATCACCACTGATAGTTCCTTTTAAGTCTTGCTTCAACCTGGGATACATACCCCAAATTTGGAGAGAGATCAATCTTGTCTTCATCCCCAAGATTGGGAAACCAAGTGAGCAACCTAAATCCTATCGCCCAATCAGTCCGACTTCGTTCTTTCTAAAAACAATGGAGAAACTGATAGAGCTCCATATTAGAGGTATCCTGGAAAACCAGATACCTCTGCATCCCAACCAGTATGCATATCGCAAAGAGCGATCTACCGATAATGCACTACACCACTTGGTGACGCACATTGAAAATAGTTTCATACAAAAGGAGATCGCAATCTGCGCTTTCCTCGATATAGAGGGAGCTTTCGGTAATACTGGCTATGATTCGATCACCACCGCACTATCCTGCAGGAGTGTAGACCATCCCACTAATCACTGGATCAGGGCGATGCTAAATAGCCGTATTATATCAGCCACATGCGGAGAGGTCTCAGTGACAGTATCGGCGGTTAGAGGATGCCCACAAGGGGGAGTCCTCTCACCACTGCTTTGGTCGATAGTCATCGACGATCTACTATGCAAGCTAACCACTCGGGGCTATGAGGTCATCAGATATGCTGATGACCTAGTAGTCATTGTTACGGGCAAGTGCGAGATCACTGCCTGTGAGCGCATGCAGCTTGCGCTCCAATTTATCTCTGACTGGTGTGGCAGAGAGGGTTTATCTATTAACCCAAATAAGACGATCTTAGTCCCATTTACCAAAAGGAGAAAGGTACAACCCTGTTCAATCTTACTAAATGGCACACGCATAGGATTTTCAGAGGAACTAAGTATCTAGGTATTGACCTAGACCGTAGACTCAACTGGAACTCCAATATGAGAAATAGACTCATGAAAGCGACTAAGTCCATGTGGGCCTGTCGACGCACCAACGCCTTCAGAGACTAGCGTGTCTCGGCATCACAGGCGCTATGCAAGCCTGCCCCACGGCAGCCCAAGAAGCACTCATTGGACTCACTCCACTGCACCTTTTTATCAAAAAGGTGGCATTACGCAGTGCAATCAGAATCCTCTGCTCGGGAACAAATATGCCATGTAGACCCGCAGGCCACATGTCCATATTACAACACCTTCCCGAGCTGGATATGATTACTACAGTCTCGGACGCACTGCCACACACCTTCACCTTTGACAAGAGATTTGAGATACTGATCCCAAACCGCTCAGCATGGGAAAACAGTGATCCCCTGCTAAATGTCAAAGGCCTTAGGTGGTGCAGGTGCAGGCGATCAATTGAAGCAAACCCTTAATTGCTATAAAGCAGATATAACCGCGCTTCAAGAAGTGCGATGGGATGGACCAGGCAAAAAACGAATGAAAAACTGCGACATCTACTACGGGAACTGCTACAAGAAGAACAAACAGAGCCTATTCGGGTGCGGATTCGTTATTAGAGGAAGACTCCGACAAAACGTCTTAAGCTTCCGAGATATAAGCGAACGCCTCATAACAATCCGCATCAAAGCTAAATTTGGAAACGTTAGCTTAATATGCGCCCACGCCCCAGCGGAAGAAAAGGACGATCGACTCAAAGAAGAATTCTACAATCGCCTAGACAGAACGTATGCCCAATGCCCCAGCTACGACACAAATGTAGTTCTAGGAGATTTTAATGTAAAACTGGGCAAAGAGGACATATTTGAGTCAATCATAGGAAAGCATAGCCTCCATAGCACCACATCTGACAACGGACTTAGGCTAATCGATTTCCTAGCGGGGCGTAACCTCCTTGTAGCAAGCACGCGATTCCCCCATCTCAACATCCACAAAGGTACCTGGCAGCCGTTTGATCAATCGACCACCAACCAGATTGATCACATTGCGATCGACGCCGGACACTCCTCCAGTATTCTCGACGTTCGAACCTTCCGAGGGGCCAACATCGACTCGGACCACTACCTTGTTGTAGCCAAGGTACGAATGAGTATATCAAAAATGATTAGGAGTCGGTTAGGACAACGTAAGTTTGACGTCGGAAAGCTACAATCGCAAGAGACTGTCAGAATCTTTACCGATCGTGTCTCCTTCAAGCTCTCTCAAAATTCGCCTACAGCAACGTTGTCCCTGGTTCGATGAACAATGCGAATAAACCCATGTAGCAAAACAAGAGGTATTTAAAGCCACGCTGCAACGACGGACGAGAGCTGCTCGCGAAATCTATGAGCAGAATAGAAGAGCACTCGCTTCTCAGAAGAAAGAAAAGAGAATACGGAAAGCGTGAGATCGAGGAGATGGAGAGATGTGCTCGCCGGAATGACGACTGGAAGTATTACAATAAGGTAAAACGAACATCTCAAGGCTACAAAGCCAGAGCGGAGGCCTGCAGGGATGAAAATGTAGAACTGCTAGTGGAATCACAGTCGATGCTGAGGATTTGGTCAAACCACTTCTGCAGACTGTACAAGATACCGCTGTCAGGCAGAACGATCCATTCGTAATGGACGACGATGTAAGAGAATTCCGTCCTCCCGACATAGACGAAATCGAAATAGCGATATCAAGACTTAAGTCTATTAAAGCCGCGGGCGCAGAAGGCCTGTCTGCTGAGCTTTTTAAGGCGGCTGGCAGAGGAAAGAATGCCCGACGATTGACATCTCAGCATCGTTTGCTCAGTCCACAAGAAAGGAGACCCCTATAACTGCGCCAACTACAGGGGAATAAGTCTCCTTAACATTGTATACAAGATCTTCTCTGCCGTACTGTTTGAACGCCTGAAACCCTTCGCGGATAACCTGATAGGTTCTTATCAGTGTGGTTTCAGGCCAGGCATGTCCACAATAGACCAGATGTTCACACTGCGGCAGATCTTGGAGAAGACCCAAGAATACCAAATCGAAACCCATCACCTTTTCGTCGATTTCAAGGCAGCGTATGACAGCGTGCATAGAGACGGGCTATACAGCGCCATGTCTAGTTTTGACATCCCTGCCAATCGCGTCAAATTGTGCAGAATGACAATGGAGAACTCTCGCTGCTCCATTAAGGTCGGTAGCGAATTAACCCAGACCCTTGGTGTTAATAAGGAACTTAGACAAGGTGACGCACTGTCATGTAATTTCGTCAACATCGTGCTTAAAAGGATCATACGAGACTCACTGGCCAACACAAGAGGTACGATCTATTTCAAGCAACTGCTTGCGTACGCGGATGGCATTGACGTAATTGGACGAATACAGCGGGACGTCAATGAAGTGTTCGAAAGCATTGAAGTAGAAGCGGCTAACATGGGTCTTTCGGTTCACGAGGGCAAAACGAAATATATGCGGTCAACCAAAAAAAGATGCACAACACAGACGTCTCGGCCTGAACGTCACATTTGGCAGCTACAGATTCCCAAGTGGTCAAGGACTTCGTCTACCTTGGTTCACTAGTGACCAGAGGCAACAACACTAGCGCTGAGATCAAACGCGGAATAACTCTTGCCAACCGCTGCTTCTTTGGGCTCAAGAGGCAATTGAGAAGTAGAGCCCTCTTTCGAAAGACCAAAGTTGCACTGTACAAAACCCCAATCATCCCGGTCCTCCTCTATGGCGCAGAGGCCTGGACTTTAGCGAAAGCGGATGAGGAGGCCCTTGGTCGTTTCGAGAGGAAAATTCTGCGTTCAATCTATGGCCCCGTTTGTATATACGGGGAGTGGATGAGAAGATACAACGACGAAATATACGGGTTGTACAGCGTCATTGGCCTGGTACGACGTCTGCGGATCCAACGTCTAAGATAGCTAGGCCATGTAGAGCGAATGAACAACACAGCTCCGACCCGAATAATCTTCGAGTCCAACTCCGAGGGACGAAGCAGCAAAAGATCGTGAAAGCTGGAGCAGCGCTACCACTTTACATGCGTAAAGTGTTTTTTAACTGGGATTCAGTCTTCAATGAAATAGGGTTCTATACCGATAAATGGCAAGCAGTCGTCGGGTGACATCGCACGTAATGATGCCTTTAAGGAACAATACAAAAATCAACCTGAGTTACCAAGCCGTGACAGTTTTTTGTTACTAGATCTTAGAGTCAATCGTTTTAGTCTGCCCAATCTTGCAATACGCCAAAAAAATTGGCGGACATCAGGCTTGCTCTATTGATATCCAATCTAAATTTAGAGACATGTCTTAAATAGTCACCGTTCCACGAGAACAGTGGACTTTGCCTCAGTTCCGGCCACAGGGCAGCTGATCAGTTCAGAGAGAGCCAAAAGTAGCAATAAGCGCAGCGCGCTTGTGAAAAACCTAGGAATTGCAACCATCTGCTGTGCACACTTCTTGCGAGTGACGCTCACTGCATTGCCATTAGAGAAAAGAAAATGATCACTCATTGACCAAGTGATCAGCATTCAGTTGGTTGGTGTGGCCCACGACCATCTTCAGTGCCTCAAACCAAACACAATTGATTTGAATCATTAACAATTGACGAAATCACAGAAGAACATCACGACACTACCGACTGGGAGACATCATAAATCGCGACCAGACAGTATAGCGTCAGTTGCCTTGGGCGAATTCTCCCCCCGCCGCCCATCGTTTATACAGCAACTTGGCACCGATATCAAACCTCAAAAAGTGCAGAGAAAGTTATATTATTATAGAACCGTCAAATCACGTCGTGAACAGCTGATTGAATATGCTTGGGCAAGCAGCATCGAATGCATCGAGGAAAAGAAGTCATGGACGCGTACATCGTTGGAGCTGTGAGGATATATTACATTGCTTAAAAGTCGAGACAGACGAGCACTATAAGGTATTGTGCATCTGATTGGAGTGTAATTGAAGAGTAGGAATGTTACTTGGGAATATTCTGGTGTCTGACAGTGGTTGACGCAGGGCTTATGTAACATCCATTTATTGCAGTCACGAAACCGTGCATTTGATGGCGTCGATAGTTTCGCGCTTGGCTAATGAGGTAACGTCGGTAGATGCTCTTAGAATATGATGAGCTCAGTTCTTCGCTCTAAAATTATTCTAATTAGTTCGAGCACACCTTACAAATTAGTTCGAGAGGTATTGTCAGCCGGCACACCTGCTACTGTGGGGGAAATAGTCCCAAGGACTAAGGTACAAGTGCAGCACTGATTTTGAAATATATATTTTTACTACGTCTTACTCACAGCAGCGTTGTCGTCTAAACAAACCTTGGCTTGGAGGTGAAGTGAAATGAGTCCGGTCTTGGTTACTCCGGGCCAACTCATTGAGGACGCTGGTTTTGGCGCCTAAATGCCCGCAATCGATTCACATTGATGACAGACTATTTGGATTACCAAGCTCGATTGGTTTTTTTTTGTCTATGAATTGCTGCACAGTGTTCTTAGCAGTAAAGAAGGCATTTTTCAAGTCGCCCCGAACGAGGAGCTGCTTCAACAGCTTCAATCTTTGAAGCCACTTTGAAGCTACTTGCCTATCTCCTATCATGATTGAATGCTTCTTGACTCACGGTACTCGGAGACTTCAATGCTAAGTTGGATAGGGAAAGCACCTTTGAACGAGTCATCAGCAAACATAGCCTAAAGTCCCCTCAATGTGGAGAAAGGCGCAAATCGTGATCTCCTTGCGTGTGAAACTATTTTCAGTACGCGCCACTAAGTGATGTAGCGCATTTTCAGTAGATCGTTCGTTGCGATATGAATACTAATTAGGATGCAGTAGTATCTGATTTTCCAGGATACCTCTAATAAGGCGCTCTATCAGTTTTTCCATTGTTTTAAATAGTAACGATGTTAGGCTGGTAGGATGATAGGACCTACATAGGACCTAAAAGGAACTATCAAAGGTGATAAAATAGTGCCTCTTCATAAGATAGCAGGAAAGACACCGTCTTTACCAGGGGCCTTATAGGGTTTAAATGAGCCAATTGCTCATTTAACACTATCGGGGCTAAAAAGTCTACCAGAGAGGCAATTCGTTCTACTGTCAATGTTATTTATGACGTTCGTCTGATCGTCAAAAGGCATTAGCTGGGGAGTAGAACCAGGGAAATGCACCTCAAGCAGGGTCTCCTTGACAGTAAAGGTACTGTCTGATTTACGAAGCAGTCCGGATCCATTTGTGTGCTCTCGGGAAAGCGCTTTATACAGTCGGGCCGCAGTTGGTAGCGAGTCTATATTCTCGTAGTGTTCCTTCCAAGACATTCTCTTGGATTTCCTCAGTTTGAGGTTATATTTCGTTAGAGCAGTTCTATAATCGGAAGGCATCGGCTGGGACATACAAGGTAAAGTTGTTCATTGCTCTAATTCTGGCGAGATGGCAGCAACCATCCCTGTTTCAATGCCCGGGTCAAGTTGACATACAGCCTCCTCGCGGCGCCCTCTGGATAGCCTCTACAACAACCGTTGAGATGTGAACAAAGGTATGCCCTAGGCAAGAGGGCGCTACAATACCCCGATCAAACTGGCGGTTGTGCGGCGGGCCAACAACCCGCCCACGTAAAAAAAACAACAAATTATGGAAGAGCAAAATGACTCGGATAAACGGACGGATTCTCAAAGATGGCATGGCGCGAAAAAAATAACACGATTGGCGAGTATGCTCCTGGAATGTCAGAATCTTGTACACTCCTGGAGCTGCTCCTAAATTGGAAAGATCCCTCACGCATTATAAGGCGGATATTCCTGCGATCCAGGAAATACGCTGGATAGGAAACGGTATGACGAGGAAAAAAGATTGCCCATGAGGTTAAGGTCGAAAGTCATTCACTCTAAGCCAATTAGTGATCGCCTGGCTGTGGCCCGCATCAAAGGCAGATTTTACACATCAGCAGCATATGTGCTCACGCCCCTACCGAAGGGGCTGAAGACCCCATCAAAGAGGACTTCTATGATCTCTTGGATAACGCCTTCGGAGCTTATCTAGAGTACGATGTTCAAATCGTGATTGGGGGACTTCAATGCCGAAATCAGTAAGGAGAACACCTTTGGCGAAGTGATGGGATACACCACGATACAACAACGGATAACGGCTTCCGACTCACCGACTTTGCGATAGCTCGTAATGCGGTGATAAGAAGCACAAGACTTCCCCGCAAGCGAATCCACACAGCAACTTGGCGATCTCCAAATTGTCGAACCGCCAACCAAATCGACCATATGCTCATTGACGCACTCTCGTCAAACATCCTGGATGTGTGAACATCCAGGGGGGCGGCAAACGTCGACTCTGACCATTTCTTCGTAGCAGCAAGATTCGGAGCTCGACTGTCCAATGTCAGAAAGCTGCACTAGCGCACCATGAGGAGGTTCCGAGTCTACCGGAGGTTACTAGAGTCTACAGGGAGCAACTGAACGAAAGGCTCTCCGGCATACTTACGTCGAGGACAAATGACAACAATATGTGGCTGCATTGCCGCTCAGCCATTCACGAAGTAGCCGAGAACACCTTAGGCTACCTACTACGCCCGACAAAAAAATCCGTCGTATGAAGGCGAATGTGAGCAGAAAAAAGCAACAATCGACGAGGCTTATCAAAAGGCACTGCAGCGAAAAACCAGGACAGCGAGGGAGGAGTACTGAGCCAGAAGAAGGGAGGAGGAAAAACAGCTTCGACTAAAGAAAAGAATTTTCGCGGCCTTCCCAGCTCAAGTACATACATATATCGAGGAGTCTAGGGACAAATATCAAATACTAGCCTTTTATAAGAAAGCTAAAAGCCTTGCAGGAGACTTCAAGAAAGTCACCCAGTCTCTTCGAAATTGCGAAGGCAATCGTGTCAGTGATCCGCAGGGAATAGTGGATATATGTATTTAAGCAGCATTTCTAGCAGCTGCTTAACCAGCGCGATCAAGAGAGAGTGGTAGGGACTGAGGAAAACCCAACTGCAGTCGCTGAAGCAGTCCCCCCACCGAGCATCGAAAAGGTTGGTACAGCTATTCATAGGCTGAAAAACAACAAGGCCGCAGGCTCAGATGGCTTGCCATCAGAGCTCTGCAAAGAATGTGGATGTTCTGTGGAGCATGGACCAGATCATCTGTAGAATGTGGGAAGATGAAAGCATGCCCGACGACTGGAATATCAGCTCTATTCGCCCCATCCACAAAAAAGGCGATCATACCTCCTGCAAGAACTATAGAGGTATATACCTGCTCAATGGCGTATACAGGATCCTGGCCAGCGTACCCGCGCGAACGTCTAAAGCCCTTTTGCACCGCACTAATCGGCAGCTACCAGTACGGCGCTTATGGTCGGGCAAATCGACTACAGACCAAATATGCACACCTCGACAAGTCCTGGAAGAAACCAGCGAGTTTCAAATCGATGCACACCATCTCTTTATCGATTTTAAAGCCGCATACGACATAATTCATCGCAAAGAATTGTTTGATGCAATGGCCAAATTCAGGGTGCCGCGCCACACTAAAAGATACGCGATGCACCGTGCACCTCTAGACCTCTGAACCGTTTGAAACATGCATCGGATTTCGGCAAGGAGATGCGCTGTCGTGTGGCTTCTGCAATTTTGTGCTGGAGCAGATATTGCGACGGGCAAACCTCAACAGGGCAGGCACAAGTCTGTCCAGCTGCTAGGACACGCGGATGAGATTGACACCATCGCGCGGTGTCAACGTGACGTTGTAGAAGCTTTCACGGCGATTGAGGAACAGGCGAAACGAGTTGGTCTTAACCTCAACGAGGATAAGACAAAGTACATGCTGTCAAGCAAAAACCGATCCGTCGCTCACCACCTGGGACAAGATATAACGGTAGACAGCTAGCATTTTTTTGAAATGGTTAAGGAGTTTGTCCACCTCGGGGCAAACATAAAATCCACAAACGGCACCACAGTGGAGAACGGTCATAGAACCGTCCTTGGCAATCGGTGTTACCTCGGTTTGTTCAAACAACTTGGGTCAAAACTCCTCACTCGAAGAACCAAAGTCATGCTTTACAAAACGCTCATACTGCCAGTCTTGCTATACAGAGCCGAAAGCTGGACGGTAAGCAGGACGGCGGAGCTGACTTTGGGTTCTTTCGAAAGAAAAGTTCTGCGCCGGATATTTGGTCCTATCTGTGAGGAAGTTGAATGGAGCAGAAGACAGAACCGCAACTCTAGGAGCTGTACAGAGATGTGGATATAGTCCGGAAGGCAAAGATCCGTCGACTACATTTGCTCGGCCAGATCGAGCGCATAAACACCAACGCTCCAGCTAAGAGGGTCTTTCGACTCCGAGTCTCCTGATTGGACAAGAAGAGGAAGACTGAACCGGTATAAAGACCAAAAAGACCAAGTATTCGCGGATGCAAGACAACCGTCAAGGTTGGAAGGCAGCTATAGCTCAGGCTCAGATCCTCCATGGATTGCCGGCCTGATAAGTAATTAAGTAGGTCTATAATCAGTCCAACTATTCTTTCGTTTGGCTCTGTTAATCAGAGAACTCACCTGTTTGCTTAGACATTCGAGCTGTGCATTCCACCAGGGTAGACACCGCTTGTGTGTACTTGGATGAGATATTTTAAAAGATGAGGAAATGCCATCTGGCCTTGAGCCCAACGCTGTCGGTGGAAGTTCAGGGTCAAAGTCAAAAGTCTGACCAGAATATTCTTAGTATTTTCTAAGTAGAAAGTCATGTTCTAATCAAAATGGGATTCTGGTTGCCACGACGCCATAACATATGGGTATCGAGGGAAATTAATCGCAAATAACCTGGATTATTACATCTCAGTTCTTCCATGGCAATAAGAATTTCACTTAAGGAAGAGAAATATGTATCTAAGTAGCAATACATGTACTTGGGACACAATACATACACGTGTACATATGCAGGAAGCATTTAACATCACGTTCCATACCCGGAATATAGTAGGGAAAAAACAAGGACAATGCCAGAAGCATTCTGTGACTCAATTCACTGGCAAAAGATCAATTGAAAATAATCGGAGTGCTCGAGATTTAAATTGAAGAATTCATCGTATTCGTTGCAAAGTACACACGCGTATGCGGTGACATTTCGATGCGAATACGTGACTTTTTTCCAAACAACGCTTGAGGTATCCATGCAAGTAGTTTCTCCAAACATCACTTGCTCGGGACCAGCACTTTGGAATACAAATTCAATTCCAATTTCGCTTTGCTATCGATTGGTTGTGTTTGGTTCTTCGCAATAAGATTTCGCTTCATCGGGAGCATTTGGAAATTCAAAGGAAAACTCCGGAATTTGTGTTGGACGGAACGAATGCCTTACGTTCCAGCGTTTCGCAGTAAATTCATTCTCAGACAGGCGAATATGTACGATGTACAGGGTGGCCCAATCAAAGTGCTAGTCTTTTATTTTGGACCTTGAACAATTTGTTTTGACCACTTCTTGAAGATGACCTCATGTCAATGGTCGCCGTTACAGCGGATGGAGCAATGAGTTCGTTTTTGAGCATTTTCCATCACTTTGCGAAGTGTTGCGGGCTCTATAGTGGCTATTTCGCGTCGAATATTGGCCTTGAGCTCTTCCACAGTCTGTGGCTTGTAGATATACATATGTAGACTTTGGACTTTAAAAAAAAAACTCAAAAGAAAAAGTCCGATGGCGTCAAATCGGGCGATCTCAGTGGCCAGTCAAAATCACCGTTTTTGAAAATTAGACGATCGACGAACTTCCGGCGCAATAAAACGATGGTGGCCCGAGCTGCGTGGGCTGTGGTGTCATCTTGTTGGAGCCAGAAGTTGTCCATGCCATGTTCCGCTAAAAATGGCAACAAAAAAAATGGACATTGATCCTAAATGCTTGTATTTTGTATTGAGAGGGGAAGACCGCATCCGGCAGGGAATTCCAGATTCGTGTAGTTCGGTTTAAGAAGGATTCTTATATTTGGCGGTACGTCCGAAAACGGGTTTCAGGGTATTTTGGTCAGCATTCCTATAGAGACGTGTGGGGCTGGAGAAATATTGAAGGGGCGGAATGCAACTGGCTATTTCATCAGAGCATTTAGGTGGAATTAACGATAAAACAGGGAGAGGCAGGAAACATTATAGCGATGTTCCTGCGAGTCTATTGTTTTGGTAATGCTGAAGTCACCTATCCATTTTATCGCGCGATTTTGTATTCTATCTAGTAGGTGCAATGAGGTCTTGGAAGCACCGGACCAGACATGAGCGTTAAACTCCAATTTAGGGCCTTATAGATTGTCGACAGATCTAAGGGTGAGAAATATTTCTTGCACCTGTATAAGAAGCCTAGCATACTCTACCGCTCACTATTTGCAGCCGAAGAGTAGGGTCCTAAAGTAGTGAAGGAATATGAAGACCTTAGGGCAATGTCGTCAGCGAAGGAGTGAACTGCATTAGAAGTGGCAAACAAGAGATCCTTTATAAAAATGAGAAAAAGTGTCGTAGATAAAACGGAGCCATGGGGAACACCAGTATTTAAGGAATGGATGTCTTGAATCCATCAAAAAGAAAAAAACTTGAATAGAATGATTCGAAAGGTAGCTTCTAATCCATTGAAGAAGAGACTCATCGATCCCGGAAGCACGCATTTTCGTCGAAAGGGCTTCGTGCCAAACCCTGTCAAATGCTTTCGAAACATCCAGTGCAACTATTTTATTTTTACCTACTTGGTGAAGCGAGCGATTGCACTTTTCGGCGAGATATGCCACCAAATCACCAGTGGGTCAGTTGCTGCGGAAACCGTACTGACGGTCTTTCAGGAGCTTTCAAGATATTTCATAAGCTGACGGTTGATCAGCGTTTCGATGACCTTGGAAAGAAGGGACAATGGGTCGGTAATTGGAGGGAGAAGATAATTCGGACAAATGCTGTTTTCCACCTGCTCGGAAAGAGCCCAGAGGAGTAGGAAAGGTAAAAAAAGCTTACGCAGTGGTTCTTTCAGCGTAGAGGAACACCTCTTAAGAACTATTGGGCAATAGCATCTGTACCAGCGGCTTTGTGTATGTCGAGGTCCTTAGGTGGTGAGCGAACGTCTCATAACGATCCGTATCAAGGCTAAGTTTTTTAACATCAGCCTGATCTGCGTCCACGCCCCCACGGAAGACAAGGATGACTCCGACATCAAAATTGTACTAGAAGACTTCAATGCTAAACTGGGTAAGGAAAGCATCTTTAAACGAGTCATCGGCAAACATGGCCTACAGGACACCACATCCGGTCACGGACACAGGCTTATTGATCTTGCTACGGGACGAAATCTCCTTCTAGCCAGTACGCGCTTTCCGCACCTCGATATACACAAAGGCACTTGGCGGCCGTCAGATCAATCAATCACTAAACAGATTGATCACATCGCGATCGACGTCAGAAACTCCTTCACTATTCTTGATGTTCGAACTTTCCGAGGAGATAACATCGACTCGGGCCACTATCTTGTAGTAGCCAAGATGCGCCTACGGAAATCACGAACGCAGCGGAGTAGAGTAAGAGTACAAAGTTATGACAATGGAAAGCTACTATCGCCAGAAACCGCTCGTGCTTTTACCGATCGCATCTCCCTTAAGCTCTCCAATATACCTCAACCCTCCACGCTGTCAATAGAACAGCAGTGGAACCTTTGCAAACAAGCCCTGGAATGAACTGCATCTGACGTTTTGAGCTTCAAGGCTCCACCACGAAGAAACACCTGGTTCGATGACGAATGCAGGAGGTTTCACACGGCGAAGTGGGAGGCATATAAAGCCTCGCTGCATAGAAGAACAGGAGCAGCTCGTGAGCTCTATGAGTTAAAAAGAAGAGAGGAGCATAAATGAGCATGACTTTCAACCACCTATTTGTCGACTTCAAGGCCGCATACGACAGCGTAATTAGAGACGAGCTATACAACGCCATCTCTACGTCTGACATCCCTGCTAAACTCGTCAGACTATGCAGGATGACTTTGTTCGATGAGAATGCTCGATGCTGCATCCGAATCGGTGAAGACCTTACCGATTGTTTTGATGTCAAAAAAGGATTTAGGCAGGGTGATGCGCTGTCGTGTGATTTCTTCAACATCATATTAGAAATGATTGTGCAAAAATCGCTGGCCAACACAAAAGAGCACAGTTTATGTATCGTAATTTTACCCTATGAAGTTACCATAATTTCTATAACTTATACTATCATAGCTATAAGTACATACTTTCATATACACACTAAGTCATCATTACATATACAGTTCACTCTTTGCCATAACTACATTATATCTACTAACTAGTTAATACAGTAATTTACTACATGAAATAAAGTCAGTTGTTCTTTGCCACTCAACAAATCGGGACGTTGTTTCTTTTGGCCTAATTCAGCTAATTCAGTTTAATTTCTTTTCGGTGCTAACTTACGCATATACGAACGTCTAGCTGAACATTCTGGTCCTTCGAGCCGAATCGAACGTTTTGCTTGAGATTATTACACAAAGACTTGTGGCTATTAGTTATTGCAATTTTTTCGCAACTGCTGTGGTCAGACGATTGTACCGCAAGCTTTGCCATTGTAAATGCGTTGACACATAGCATTCGGTTATTGCGGCAAAAGAAAACTGTTTTTCGTTTTTTTCACTTCATAACTTTATATTTGGCTGAGACTCATTAGTCGTGTACGCTATGGAAGAGTTGTGGAAAAAACAAAACGTCACAATGGCGCTTATAAAAAATTTTCGCGTAAATTTCGGTAAAGCTGGGAAAACAAATCAGACTGTGGGCTACACAAAAACACGTATCGAACTATTGAAGTCATACTGGCTGAAATTCCAACAACATCACGATCAGTTGTCAACCACGGCCGATGATGAAGATCTTTAAGCAGATTACTTCATAAAAGATAAGTATAACGATACTGAGAATACCTTTTGTGAAACTCTGAGCTATTTATTAGATGTTTTGGATGAAAAGTCTTCACCCGAAACAACCCAGAGCAGATGTCGTTTCGAGATTTATTTACAAGCATTGTTCACAACGCACCAATTTCCAAGGTAGACAAGCTGTCTCACCTCAAGGGACATGTAACTGTTGATGCTGCTTTACTGCTGAAGAATATTGGAATTCAATAATCTAATTACGACGTGGCTTGGGAAGCGTTAAAGAATCGTTATGAGAATAAGCGTATCATTACCATGTCATATTTTAAAAAATTCGCTACTCTTCAACCCTCAAAGGGAGAATCTACCAGCGAGGTTCGTCGTTTACTAGACATTGAGGAATCTCGGAAGACCGGTAGATGAATGGGATGATTGGATCATTTTCCATCTCACCTTAAAGCTTGATCCTTTGAGCCGCCGAGACTGGGAGGTATCAATTGGTTCAGGAACGGATATACCAAAAACCAAAACACTGCTTGATTTCTTGGAGAATCGTCAGCGCACACTCGAATCCATCTGTAGTAAACCCGATTCATCAAAACTTAGTGGTCATCAGCTCACATCAGGAAAGGAAATGTTTAAGTCGCATCATATTGCATCCGCCAATAAGTGCATAATATGTGCAGAGAAACACAACATAACGTATTGCCCACAGTTTCGATCACAGTCAATATCAGAGAGGAGAACGTTAGTTCAGAAGGCACATCTGTGCTTCAATTGCCTTAAATCTGATCATTCAGCAAGTACCTGCCCGTCTGTCAGCAGGTGTAAACAATGTAATAGAAAACATCACACAATGATACATCAGCCATTATGTTCACCACCATCATCGTCAACTTCGCCCACTATTTCCGAATGTGCACCAAACGAAGTAAACAATATCCAGTCTCATCACACACAACAAGTAGTTCTCAATGACGTCTTATTAGCAACAGCGTGGGTTATGGTCCGCAGTGTGGATGGAACATATCACAAGCTAAGAGCTTTGCTTGACCAGGGCTCACAAGCGAGCTTTATTTCTGAATGTGCGGTACAACGTAAGGTTAGGGTCAACATAAAGGTGTGTGGTCTGTCATCTCAGAATATAGTAGAAATTCGCAATTTGGTGAGCATACAAATCGCATCATGTTACAACAAGGAATTCGAGTATCCAGTCCAAGCACTTGTTATTAATCATGTCTCAAGCTATTCTCCTTCAAAGGGAGTCTCATCACGGAAATGGGAACACTTAAACGATTTGCCATTAGCCGATCCCCATTATAATCATGCCAGTCGCATTGACCTTTTACTGGGAGCAGATATTTTTAGCCAAATTGTCATCGAAGGTATCGAACCGAGTAAATTGGGCTCGCCATTAGCTCAGAACACAACTCTTGGTTGGATCCTGAGTGGAAATACTGCTAGTAATGGGTATATACGCAAATGTTCACTTACAATTAACATTCCCGCAGGTGGATTGGATGTCTACTCTTGCTTAGGTCTGGAACAACAACTTCGGCGGTTTTGGTCATTGGAAGATGTTCATGGGGATATTCCGTTGCTATCAAAGGACGAAAAGATTTGTGAGGCCTTTTTCAACGCAACGTATAAAAGGGACAGTTCAGGGCGATATGTTGTTCGTCTTCCACGCAAACCAACACTCGAAACTGAAGACTTTTCCCAAACTCGCCAACACGCTATTCGACTACTTTTGCATACGGAACGGCGATTTGAAAAAGATCATGCTCTTCGAGAACAGTACTATAAATTCATGAGGGATTACCTCACCTTGGGGCATATGGAAGAAGTTTTAGAATAGGGCGCTAACAGTACTAATCACATCGCTTATTTGCCACATCATGCAGTAGCAACCAAGGACACTGAATCAGCCAAATTCCGCGTTGTATTTAATGGATCCTATCGGCTACCAAACGGAGTATCATTAAACGACTGCCTTTACATGGGTCCAAAGTTGCAAAGAAGCTTACCGGCAATTGTAACACAGTGGCGAATACATAAAGTGGTATTTAAAGCTGACATAGAAAAGATGTATCGCCAGATACAAGTGGATAGGAGAGACTGCGATCTTCAAAGAATAGTATGGAGAAGCCCCCAAACAGGAAATATCGTGGATTATAGACTTTTAACAAATACGTACGGATTGGGTTGTGCTCCCTATCTTGCGATAAAATCAATTCATCAACTAGCCGAGGATGATGGTGCACAGTTTCCAGATGCAGCAAAAATTCTTCTCGAAGAGTCGTATGTGGATGACATCCTCTCGGGTGGAAGCAGCATACATCAGGCAATACAACGCAGAGATGATCTGATCACGTTACTAAAAGGAGGGGGCTTTAATTTGAAGAAATGGGCATCTAACGAGCCAGAAGTGTTGACCGGTTTATCAAAGGATATGTGGTGTATGCACGGGTCACGCATGATGGCGGCAATATTCAAGTGAGTCTTCTAATGGCAAAAACCAAAGTAGCTCCACTCAAGGTCACAAGCATTCCTCGCCTTGAGTTATGTGGTGCAGTGTTGTTGTCACGACTCATTAAGGAACTCAGAAAAACAAGTTTCTTCAAAAACGCACCGACGACCGCTTGGTCCGACTCCACTGTGAATTTAGCATGGATCCGAGGTGAGCCGAGCCAATGGAAAACGTTTGTGGCCAATCGCGTCGCAGAAATTCAGGATGTGGTTGACTGTTCACACTGGCGTTATGTGCCCACCGACGACAATCCCGCGGATTGCGCACCGAGAGGTCTGCTGCCGGAACAACTTGCATCGCACACCATTTGGTGGACCGGACCCTCTTGGTTGAAAAAGAGATCAACGGAATGGCCCCCACCGCCCTTGCCAAATCCATCAAAACCGTGGTCGAACGAGTCAAATAGCATTACCTCCCACACCACGTGTGGGTCTGAGAGGTGGTCCGTATTAACTAAGTACTCTTCGATTGGGAAGCTGGCACGGACAGTTGCTTACTATAGGCGTTTTATTCTGAACTGCAAGCAGCCACTGTCCAAACGAAATCAGGGATATTTGAGACACAGCGAGTTAGTGCTAGCTGAATCGACTTGCATTAAATTAGATCAACACTACGATTTTCTAGACGAGATTTCATCCTTGAAGCGCAACAATCCAATAAGCATTCGAAGCCCACTCATAAAACTTGCAGCTAGGGTAGATAAAGATGGTTTGTTAAGAGTTGGAGGCCGTCTTCAAGAAGCTCTCATTAATTTTGGTAAGAAACATCCATTCATCCTATCTAAAACAAGTTTTCTTTCTAGACTTGTGATTGCACGCGCACACATGATGACAATCATGGAGGAGTCCAGACAACGCTTAGCTATACCCGTCAGCGTTTTTGGATTCTGGGTGGTCGAAACGAGTACGAAAATACATTCAACGATGTATCATATGCCACCGCCAAACCGCCAAAGTAGCAGCGCAGCTCATGGGAAATCTGCAAGCGCCCAGAGTGCAATCATGTCGCCCATTTCTCAAGTCTGGTGTGCAGGGCCGATATCTATCCGCCAGAATATGGGACGAAGAATTATCCACACCAAGGGATACATCTGCGTTTTCGTCTGTCTTGCCACCAGGGCAATTCATTTGGAGCTGGCAACTGATATGTCGACAGCAGCATTTATTGCTGCTTACAAGCGTTTTACATCACGTCGATGCATATGCAGTGATTTATGCAGTGATTGTGGATCAAATTTCATTGGAGCAGACCGGGAGCTCCGCAAGAGTTTGCTTCACTATCGTCAAGAGAATAATTCTGCCGGTGCCGAGTTAGCTGGTATGGGAACAACATAGCACTTCATCCCACCAGGTTCACCGCACTTCGGCGGTATTTGGGAAGCTGCGGTTAAGTCGACAAAGCACCATTTGCGGAGAATTTTGCTGGATAGAGCGTTATCATATGAAGAATTAAGCACACTTTTATCTCAAATCGAGGCGATATTGAACTCACGGCCTCTCATGCCGTTACGAGATGATCCATTAGATCAAGATGTGCTGACACCGGCGCATTTTTTAATTGGACAACCACTAACATCAATTCCAGAACCTGATCACTGTTCGAGTCCCTCCAACCTTATGAGCAGATGGCAATTAATTCAGCAACTGTTCCAACAGTTCTGGAGGAAATGGTCAACGGACTATCTACACCAGTTGCAGCAGCGGCCGAAGTGGGCTACTCGGTCATCATCTATTCACCCCGGACAACTCGTTCTTGTCAAGGATGATCGGTTACCACCTACCAAATGGTCATTGGCTCGGGTAGAGGTATGCCATCCTGGACCTGACGGATTGATCAGAGTTGTTACTCTTAGAACATCTTCAGGGGGCTTTAAGCGTTCTATTGCAAAGATTTGCCCTTTGCCTTTAGATCAAGATAATAACAACATAACAAGTCTCAAAAGCAACAACAAAGTACCATGACACAACAGGCCTATCTGGACTTAATCGTCGTTTGTACTCCGAGGTGGGCGGCATGTATCGTAATTTACCACATGAAGTTACCATAATTTCTATAACTTATAGTATCATAGCTATAAGTACATACTTTCATATACACACTAAGTCATCATTACATATACAGTTCACTCTTTGCCATAACTACATTATATCTACTAACTAGTTAATACAGTAATTTACTACATGAAATAAAGTCAGTTGTTCTTTGCCACTCAACAAATCGGGACGTTGTTTCTTTTGGAATAATTCAGCTTTTTCAGTTTAATTTCTTTTCGGTGCTAACTTACGCATATACGAACGTCTAGCTGAACAGTTTGTTTCAAATCCTCGCAACTCTTTGCATACGCCGACATAATAGGTAGATCACAACGAGATGTAAATGAGGCGCTTGTGACTAAACGCGGGCTAAACTAAACATGCTATCAATAAAAAAGGACGCTCACCACCGACTTCTTGGCCAGAACGTTTGTACAAATATAAGTTCGAGGTAGTTAAGGACTTCGTCTACCTTGGCTCCGCAGTGACCTGCAACAACGACATCAGTTCCGAAATCTAACGCAGAATCACTCTGGCCAATCACTGTTCCTTTGGGCTCAAGAGGCATTTGAGAAGTAGAGCCCTCTCCCGAACGGCGAAGTTGACTTTATACAAAACCCTTATTATCCCGGTTCTTCTGTACGGCGCAGAAGCATGGACACTACCAAAAGCGGATGAGGAGGTCCTTGGTCGGTTCGAGATAAAGATTTTGCGCGTGATTCCGGGCCTATAAACGCAGACGGGGGATGGAGGAAAAGATTCAACCACGAACTCTACGGGTTGTACAGCGACATTAATCTAGTCAGGCGTCTACGGATTCAACGCCTAAGATGTCTAGGCCATGTAGAGCGAATGGACACCACAGCTCCAGCCCGGAGAGTCTTTGAATCTAACCCCGAGGGTCGAAGAAACAGAGGACTGCCGCACTTAAGATGGCACACACAAGTGGAAGGGGACCTGAGCCAATTGAGTGTGCGGCAATGAAAAAGGCTAGCAAAAGATCGTGCTAGTTGGAGGGGCATGCTGGTTGAGGCCCAGGTTCACCCCGAACTGTAGTGCCCGTTAAGAAGAAGAAAAACGCTTTGAAGGCGTTCTACCAACCGGTGCCAAAGTTTTTGGGTTGCCTGATGCTAACACTTTAATTGGACCACCCGTTACATATTGTATTCATGCAGCATTCTGATAGTAATGTGTGATTTGCGCGAGACTGTGGTACTTGAAGTGATGGTGTGGACGGCCACGATATACTACTCACGAGGAGTATATGTACATAACAATTGAATGAAATACGAAATATAGAATTTGGAATGAGATCAAAAGATGGCGAGTGGTTGTACGAAGGCGCGGAAAGGCAGTGGGACTATTATTTGCTTTCGTTCGACAAGGTCTTTTGTTTTGGCACCAAGTGCTGTTTCCGCCTTCTCCTCCTTCCACGGTTGAATGCTGGCTGTCCTAAGCGTACTGGCAGCAGGTCTGTGCTTCTGGGGAGAGTGTGCCAATATTTGGCTTCGGAGTGATGATACGAATTTGAGTGCTTTGGGTTTTATTGTTGTCTGTTGTGTGACATGTATGTATATGACGGTAAGTATTTCCAAAAGACAATGGAATGGTAAGGAGACTGAATTCGATCGATTCTAGAATACATGGGGATGGATTGAGCAATTTAGGGAACGAACTGGAGCCGCACATATATACTATTTGCAACTTTTTATAAAGTTCAAGGATGGCTTATAAGAACTCGGTCAATAAGTCAATTTGATTGCGACTTTATTTCATTGACTAATCAATCCATTGATTTCTTAATTTAGAGAAACACTGTGCACATGTGCGGTTGTGCAAAAACTTTACAAATTCTAATTGGACTGCAAATTGTGCGCAATTATTTAGTGCTATTTAAATAGTCTACTGAACTTGTTTATTAAGATCTTTATTGGTTAAGCCAATTGATAAAATAATGTGAGCAACAAATATATAACAAACAGTATGAAATTGAGGCGGGCAAATGGAGGCTCGGGAGTGAGACATGAGGTAAATGTCTAAATAGCACCATCCCCAATCGCCAAGGCACAGCATGCCCATTGCAAGGGTAGATCCGTCGAAACAGCCTTACATATGTACACTGGTGAGGAAAATTTAGAGAGTCCGTCTTAAAGAATGCACTATCTCACAATAGGCCCATTAGTGGCCGCATAGATCAGGCGAGCTTGTCCTACCCCCCGACCCAGTCTAAAAGAATAAACTTTAGCAGCCTTCCTAACGTCACTTCGGAAACAATAATGGTAGGGCTAGAAAATTGAAAAGTGGAGAGAACTGATAGAGTTGATCGGTAAGTTACTCTCAAGACGCAACATCTACTCTAAACGGGGCAGCCAAGTAACATTCAAATCAGTTACCAGAGGTACCCCTCAAGGGAGGGGGGCGGGGGGTCCGTTCCCTCTTCTTCGGAATGTAGTTGCAATTGAACTACTGACCAAATTGGAGAAAGAAGGCCTCGATGTTATTGCCTACGCAGACGATGCTGCTATCGCCATCTCGGGCAAGTACATACCTATCCACACTGAATGATCGTAAGTGTACTGCATTCTCCATACTGGGCAAATGGATAACACAATTGAGCGTGCAAAAAAGCAACCATAGCTTTCTACACAGATGGTAGAGGACTTACAAAGGCCTCGTAGGGGTGGCATCTATCCGACGGATGCTGGCCTGCTAAAAAGCGAGAAGAGCCACGGCAGACAAACATTTTACGGCACTGTTAGTAAGTCCCATCTCCACCTCCTCGTGATGCCATCTGGGAAGGGCGAATAGCGAGCCTCCTGCGTCAAAAAACAGGATTAGGTAGTCGGTTGGGCTACAGCCTAGTAAGGCGTAACCGTAAAAAAAAAACACAAACTCCGAAACAACCACAAGCCTCGGATAAAACGGACCGGGTTAATGTCGACGACCCTTGCAAAAAACGAAAAAAGAACAATGATCTTCGGCTTTGTACGTGGAATGTTAGGTCCCTAAACCGACCACGTGCAGGCGAACAACTTGCAGATGCCCTAGACCGCTATAAAGCGGACATAACAGCCATCCGGGAAATGAGATGGAAAGGAAATGATTTGCAAACAAGCCCTGAAAACACTGCATCTGAAGTTTTGGGCTTGAAGGCTCCACCGCGACGAACCACCTGGTTCGATGACGATTGCAGGAGGATTCACACAGCGAAGCAAGATACATATAAAGCCTCGTTGCATAGAAGAACTCTACGAGTTAAAAAGAAGGGAGGTGCATAAGCTTCTCAGGAGAAAGAAGAAAGAGCACGAGAAGCGTGAAGTTTTATCAACAGATAAGGCGAACCTGCCAAGGTTTTATTTACCCAGAACGGAAGCCTGCAGGGATGAGAACGGACACCTCCTAATAGAATCGCAGTCAATGCTGAGAATATGGAAAAAATACTTCTGCAGACCGTATAACGGCGATGTTAGTCAATATACTGCTGTCAGGCAGAATTCTCCATTTCTTAACGACGAAGACCCCAGAGAATTCCGTCGCCCTGACTTCGACGAAGTTAAGATCGCCATATCGAAACTCAAGTCGAATAAAACTGCTGGCGCAGACGGACTGTCTGCTGAGTTCTTCAAGGCAGCTGGAGATGACCTGGTTAAGAGCGTGCACTAGCTCATCTGTGAGATATGGTCAGAGGAAAGCATGGCCGAGGAATGGAATCTCAGCATCGTATGCCCGATCCACAAGAAAAGATACCCCTCTGACTGCGCCAACTACAGAGAAATGAGTCTTCTTAACATCGCCTACAAAATCTTCTCTGCCGCCTGAAGCATTTTGTAAATAAGCTGATAGCTCCTTATCAGTGCGGATCCAGGCCAGGGAAGTGCACCATCGACCAAATCTTCACACTAAGAAAAAACCAATGAATTTCAAGTCGACACTCACCACCTATTTATCGACTTCAAAGCCGCATACGACAGCGAATTTAGAGACGAGCTACAACGCTATGTCTATCTTTGACATACCTGCTAAATTCGTCAGACTATGCAGGATGACATTGGAAAATACTCGCTGCTCCATCCGAATCAGTGAACACCTTACCGATAGTTTTGGTGTCAAAAAAGGATTTAGGCAGGGCGATGCGCTGTCGTGTGATTTCTTCAACATCATATTAGAAATGATTGTGCAAAAATCACTGGCCAATACAAGAGTACAATCTATTTCAAATCCTCGCAACTCCTTGCATACGCCGACGACATTGACACAATAGGTAGATCATAGCGAGATGTCAATGAGGCGTTTGCGAGTATTGAGATGGAGGTGGCGAAAACTAGTTTGGCAGTAAACGAGGGCAAAACTTAATATATGCTATAATCAAAAAAGGACATTTACCACCGACGTCTTGGCCAGAACGTTTGTATTGGCAGATATAAGTTTAAGGTAGTTAAGGATTTCGTCTACCTTGGCTTCGCAGTGACCTAGAACAACGACATCAGTTCTGAAATTAAACGCAGAATCACTCTTGCCAATCGCTGTTTCTTTGGGCTCAGGAAGCAATTAAGTAATAGAGCCCTCTCCCGAACGACAAAGTTGACTCTATATAAGACCCTTATCTTCCCGGTCCTGCTGTGCGGTGCATAAGCATGGACACTATCAAAAGTGGATGAGGCGGCCCATGGTCGGTTCGAGAGAAAGATTTTGCGCGTGATTTTAGGGCTTATAAACGCAGAGAGGGGGTGGAGGAAAAGATTCAGCCACGAACTCCAAGGGGTGTACAGCGACATGAATCAAGTCAGGCGTCTACGGATTCAACGCCTAAGATGACTAGGCCATGTAGAGTGAATAGACACCACAACTCCAACCCGGAGTTTTTGAATCCAACCCCGAGGGACGAAGAACAGACGAGCGATCTTAAGATGGCGCACACAGGTGGATCTCAGCCAACTGGGTGTGCAGCAATGGAAAAGGCTAGCAAAAGATCGTGCTAGTTGGAGGGGCATGTTGGTTGAGGCCCCGGTTCACCCCGAATTGTAGCACCCGTTAAGAACAAGAAGAAGCTGACAGTCGCACTAAATGACAAGATCAAGTACTGATTGGAAAACACTGTCAGAACTGGGCTTTTATTAAATTTACAATGGAAACCAATAAGCTTGTCAACAGTGGCAAAGTTCCCCCGCTAACTATAATTAGCGCTACGCCTACTATGCCTATGGTACAGAATTGGTACAATCAAAACTCTGCCTAGAAACCAAATCTCTCAAGTATCTCGAAAGCATATTATCCGTGAAAACCTTCACATTCAACTATGGTAATATCCCCCTATAGCATAATTTTCTGATATTTAATTAACATCTCATCAAAACCACAATTGGTTGTTTAATCTCCCCGAAAGCCCATAAATGCTTTCTGATAATCATACACGACAGTTGCTTCCAAATGCGTGGGCAGGAGGAGGAAAGAGATCATATTCTTCGTTTGCTTAGAGCATTTGGGCGATGAACCTCATAATTACCCTTTGAGGAGGGAAAGCCGTTTGGTTTCAATTAATGAATGAATTGTTTATACGAGTACTGTGCGCCTCTCTGGTTAAGTGGGTTGATATTGGAATCGGGTTTCAAGCTGCTTCTTGGGACTGAGAGGGTAGTCTTGTCTTTTAATTGGGTGGGCAATTAGTCGAAACGGAGTGTGAGAGTTAGGAATACTGGTCTGCTTTCAGTTCTTTTGAAACTCATAATATAGGCCGAGTATTGCTGGTACAAAGGGCATAAAAACCGTTATTTCCGATGCCTAATGGTCTTCAATCGTAAGCCCCACTATCTATAAGTAATTGGTTTTGAAGGTCGCTGGAGACAACGAGTAAATACTTAACCAGTCTGTTGGTTTACACACTTCCCAAGTATTATTTGATGTTGACGATGAGTTAATGTGAAGATTGGGCAAACAAACCATGCCGGATGGGAGTAGAAGTTTCGGTGTTTGTCAGTTTAGATTCAGAATGTTAAATTCAATAAACATTAACGATGCAGTCCCGGATGTATGTACAATGTGCTGGTTAGTCTATAAAAATCGTATGTCTACCGATGGAACATACATACTATATGATAATCAGTTTTCAATTGAAAAGAATTGTCATTATTTGCTGTCGACGGTTTTGTTGCTATTGACATTGAACCTCGTGAGCCATTACTTACTTAACAAGCACTTGAGCACAAAAAGTAATCACTTAAAACACTTTCTACAACTATGTATACATTGCCATCATCCATACATACATGCTTCCACTTAAGCTTTGAGGTCCCATCCAAGAAACCGTTTAGGAATCCTAAACGGATCAACTGGGACAAATATGAGGTTAACCTTAAGGGCACATTTAGCCCCGCTCAAATTAATAATCCTAAGTCACTTGTGGTCATTGAACGCTGGCGACTAAGGCTACAGGCGTAATGAATAAATCCTTTCTAAAGTCTGCCCAAGGAGCAAGACAAGCAAAGAGTTAAAACGTGTTTTTCACGGTGTTTCTCCTCAGCGGAGTTCTGACAAAACCCGTTGTAGTAAAATTGTCATGAAAAGCTTCTCGAAATTCGCCGTTCGGAACCGGCAATAAACTGTAGGTCCCTTTCACCTATGGGAAAATAAAATCACACACAACATGACTGATTGAGAGAGGCTCGTCTTGGGTCCTTCATGGACTGTAACGCGCACATACAAAGAGTTAAAACGGAGATGAGGTTTGGAACCATTATAATCTCAGTCTCAGACTATACAAAAACGACATAGAAAGGCGCAAAGGACTCAGAAATAGAAGGTAATAGTGTGATCAGTGGGGTGAGGAAGATACTGTCAAAGGCTCCCACTATACCCGCCCCGATTAACAAGCCAGATGGCACCATAACGATGACCAGTAAGAAGTCGCTGGACCTCTTGAATAATACACATTTTCCTGATAATGCAGAGACTAGTAACTACATATAATATCGAACGATTCACACCGAGTACTTCCATAATTTCGAAGCTCAAATGGGTGGTATAAAACTTCCTTCCATACAAATCTGCAGGTCCGGATGGAATCTACCCGGTAGATATGCAACATGCTTATGGCATTCTCGAACCTTGGCTTTTGGTATGTTCTCTAGCCAAGACTGGGGTTACATACTACTATCCTGGAGGTAAAGGTAACATTTATAACTAAAGCGGAAAAAACCTCTCACACAATTGCTAAAGACTACAGACCTATCAGTCTCTCTTCCCTTCTTCTTAAGACGCTGGAGAGACTGGTGGACATATACCAGTAAGTATGCTATCGACATCGCAGCATGTCTATTGTAAGGGGAATTCAATAGATACAGCTCTACACACTATACTTGGAACCATTAAGCAATCAATTGCCAACAAAGAATTCACAATAATTGCCTTTCTTGACATTGAAGGGACTTTCAACAACATTTATCCACTAGCTGTCACCAATGCATTAAACAAGCTAGAGGTAAGTGGCAAGATAATACTTTGTATCAGACAAATGCTCTCAAGCAGATTGATTCACTCGAACTTCGGCTGTTTACACATAATAAGGGCAGTTAAACGTGACACACCACTATCGCCGCAATTATGGGTGTAAGTTGTAAACAAGGTACTCCTATCCCTGGAGGCAAGGTCATTGCTTGTGCAGACGAGATTGCACTAACAATTTGCAACAATCAACAATCCGAGATTTGATGGAAATAGGCCTAGGCAAACTTGCCAAATGGGCAGAGCACTGCGGGCTTGGAATAAATTTCCCCAAAATGGAGATAGTTTTATTCACAAGAAAACGGCGGATACCTCAAGTCTCTCCTCGAAAATTCAATGGGGCTTACCTTAGATTCCCAGATCACGCCAAATACCTTGGTATAATATTCAACAGGAAGCTCGACTGGAGACTGAATGCGGAAGAACGCATCAAACAAGCAATAATTGCGCTATACACCTGCAAGAAAGCCTTGGGCACCAGATGGGGTATCAAACCCCATATCATGCACTGGTTGTTTACCGCGGTTGCTAGACATAAACTAACGTACGGCTGCTAAGTCTGGTGGGCGGCACTGTGCAGATCTAAATATGTCAAACTTCTAAGTAGGGTCACAAAGGATCGCTATGACTGGGGCACTGTGAACAATCCCCATTGCAGCCCTCGAGGCGATGCTTTATCTACTCCCCTTGGATCCTTTTGGCAAGGAAAAGGCAAAGAAATCGGCGTTGCGATTTAAGGAATAAGCTCGCTGATATTCTACGCCAAAACAGTGATTTAAGCGAAGCCACTGACTACTTAACCCCGTTCCTGGACTCCGAGATTGAATATAAAACAACAATTCCCAACCGACGACAGTGGGATGAGAAGGAACTCCCAAGCAAATGCACTGCACCGGAAATATACACGGACGGGTCCAGGACAGGCAATGGTGCGGGTGCGGGTGTCGGTGTATATGCCGCGGACTGGTTGACTGTGAGGTCAATGGATTACAGGGACATTGTCATCTACTCAGACAGCAAGCGGCAATAAAAGCACTTGAATCGCCAAATAATTAAATAAGAATCGATCAGGTAGTTACTACCGTAAATCTCTAAGTTATTTATCGAGCAGTTGCACTGTTACGTTGCGCTCGGTACCTGGGCACAGGGATATACCAGGTAATGGGCACCACACCACAGTAGAGATTTCGGCTATTAAAGGGGACTAGAAACATGCATTGCTACAGGCCAATGAGAGATGGCGTGGCCTTGATACATGCAACTACATGAGACAACGCCCAACGTAAAACCACTAGCTCGCCAAAAATACGTAGACAAAGTACGAGTATAAGCAGCCTAATTGGAGTCCTAATAGGACGCTGCGCTATGGGGAAACATACCGCTAGATTAGGGCTGCCATATAATGACTATTGGCGTAGGTGTCATGATAAGGAAGAGGAAGAATCATTGCATCTCCAAGACGATTTCTGGGAGAATACATCTTTGACGAACTAGCGGATCTATCTGAAATGGAGACTAGCAAACTATCGATTCAAAACATAAAATGGTTCCAGGTGTAACGATGACTAAGCTGACTCAAGTGGTAGCAGGTAGCACTATGAACCTATCGTGGTCTAAGTGATCCCCACCGCTTTACGGGGGGAAGCCACCTAACCAACCAACCAACCATGCATACCTCCAGGATATCTGCTGTTTTTTTCTCAAACATATTATTCAATTGACTGAGATACTGAGTGGCCCATCTAGAGGTTGTTTTTTTAAATAATTTATTTTGACACTGACAGCTGTTTCCCGCTCGAAATCTTGCCAGAAACTCAGTATCATACCATACCTCCGCGGAACAAAATGAGTCGCTTTACGCTTGAACAACGTTGGGAAATATTGAAAACTTATTTCCAAATTGACTGCTGTGTAACCCAAACAGTGCGTTTTTTGAAAAGAAGTTTTGGCCGAAGTGAAGCATCCACCGGAACTGCTGTACGCAAGTTTGTGCAAAAAGTTCGTGAGACTGGTATGCTAGTGGACAACACTCATGGTCCCCGTCGTCGTACGGTGTGCACGGATGAGAATGTGGCTGCTGTGGCCCGAGAGTGCGAGACTCAATGCATCGATCTCAACAGCTCAACATTTCACGCACTACCCTAAAGAGAGAATTCTCGGGTTATTCGCTTACAAGGTCCAATTGACTCAGCAACTGAAGGCGCGCGACCATCTGCTTCGTTATCGCTTCCCAGTTTTTGAACCTTAGAGCAGCTTGAATAGGACAATGATTTTGGGTGAAAAATCATATTTTCTGACGAGGCGCATTTTCATTTCGGCCGCTACGTCGCGGTAAACCATTTTTCTTCGAAAATGGGCCTGGGAACACCGTTTCGGTCAACGCTGGGCACTAACAGAGCCATGTTAACTGGCTTTTTTTTACTGCAATTGAAGACATGGATTTGGACGACCTCTGGTTTTTGCAGGATGGCGCGCCATGCCACAATCGATCTTTTGCGAACCAAATTCCCCAATCGTATTATCAGCCGTCTTGGCGATGTCAATAGGCCGTCTCGGAGCTGCGATTTGACCCCTATGGACTTTTTTTTTGTGAGGAACCGTGAATGACCGATGTTTGCTAACAATCCGGAAACGATTCAAGCACTTAAGGCCAATATCATCAACCAGGTCTTGGAAAATTGGGGTGACAGAATGCCCTACTTCGAAGCCAGCCGAGGCAGCCACTTGAGCGACGCTGTATGTCATAATTAATATGACAAATGTTTCATCTTACTAATGAAGCCATAATACGTTGAAAAAATGTAATTTTGTCCATTTTATTGCATTTTTAAAAAGAAACCTGTATTTGGCCCACTTAAAATGCGGAAGTATGGACACGGGTGACTAACTTAGCTCAAATCCTTGAACAATCTTCTTGTGATAATAGTATAACCCCTACAAGATATGTATATGTAGGTAAAACTGTCGTTTGAATTCCCTCAAGATGAAATGTTGCGGATTCTTTTCCAAAATATTTTATTATTTTTGGAAAACGGCCAAACTACTAATATCTATGCTAACACTGACAGCTTCCAACCAAGCCAATATGTCTCTTTTCGAGACACAACAGCAACACACGCAAACATTAAGTTTAAGGCAACTGCATCCTTTCCCTGACCATTGCTTGTTCCATTGACTGTCTGAGTATCTTGAACTTCATGTGCGCAAAAAGTTTATTTAAAAAATAGTCAATAGATGCAAGCAAACAAAGTCCATTTCAATAGAAAAATATTTTTGAAAACTCGGAAAGCAACCTGTTGTTCTTGTGAGTCACACAAAAACAACATTTTCAAAATTAACAACAATTAACTCAAGGAATTGCGAAATAACATAAACGACATACAGAATTGCGTACATTTTCAACAAGAAAAAAGTTAGATATTTTTAGCATCTTGCTTGTATCCATCCAGTGCGTGTTGAGTTAGCTCCAACATTTTCGAAAAAACAAAAACAAATTAATTAAAAATGTGAAGTGTTTTGAGAGCGCCGTGGCGCAGTGGGTAGTGTGTTGGCCTCTGACACCAAGGAACGTGTTTTCACGGTGCTTCTCCTCAGCTGTGTTCTGACTAAGCCCCCGTAGTATAATTGTCATGAAAAGCTTATGAGACCGATTTACAAAAGCGATAGGAAAAATGATACTGCAAACTATAGACCGATCTTATTTATTACTCTCAGTTGTGGATAAGGCGCTGGAAGAGATGATGACGCGAAGGCTATACAAGTATGTTGAATATAGAATCCAACGCGATAAACAATTTGGATTTCGCAAAAGAAAAAATACAGATAAACTACTCGGAGATTTTGCAAACAGAATATACAATAGTCTAGATAAAAATCACAGCTCTATTGTGTTATTTACATACATGCATTTTCAGTGGCCCGCATGTTCCACTCGATCCTCCGCCATCGACTCTAACTCATCGGGAGCTATGCCCAAGCGCACCCAGGCGAGTTTTTGGACTTGGTCTAATCACCTCGACCTGGGTCTGCCAACCCGTCGCCAACAGCAAACTGGTGCTTAAAGGTTGCACTAAATGTAAATCCTAGAAAAAGCACCATAGTCGCCTTCACCAAGAGAAGGAACAGGCACAAACTTACTAAACCCACCCTCTTTGGTGAAGCGATAGAGTTCTCAAAAGAAGTCAAATATCTAGGGATAACTATAGACGAAAAGCTCACTTGGAACTCTCACATTACAAAGACCATTGAGAAGGCCAGGATCTCTTTATGGACCAGCAAAAGTCTCACTGGCAAAAACTGGGGCACAAACCCCAAAATGTCCCGCTGGCTATATACAGCAATCACCAGACCAATCCTTAAATATGCTGCGCCCGTCTGGTGGCACAAAACAAAACAAGTATCAGTGCAAGCTAAGCTCAACAAATTGCAAAGACTAGCTTGCATCTGTATCACTGGGGCCATGAGAACAACCCCCACAGCAGCACTAGAAGTCATCACAGACCTGCCACCTCTTCATCTCCAACTGAAGAAAGAAGCAATGGCCTTCGCCCACAGGATGATCGTGGAGGATGACTCTAACCGTAGGCTCTTTCACCCTGATATCCTTACAGAAATAAACAGGCATGAAATCCTAAAGATATCTCTTACAGACAACTGTCTCCCCAGATACAACTTCAGCCAAAACTATAAGGTCACATTCCCTAACCGACAAAACTGGGAACAGGATAGACCCTCCTTCAACCGTGGATCCTACGTGTGGTACACAGATGGCTCCAAAACGGACGAAGGCATTGGGGCTGGAGTATACGGAGCAAATACAGGCACGACAGATATAACTCCGTTTTTCAAGCAGAGATATTTGCTATAGAACTCTGCCTCAGAGAAAATATAAACAGAAATATATTTAACAAAAACATTTACATTCTCTCTGACAGCAAGGCTGCACTTCAAGCCCTAAAGAGCTTTAAAATAACCTCCAAGCTGGTATGGGACTGCCTACAGCTACTTCACCAGCTGGCCAGTACAAACAGAGTTCATCTCATTTGGGTACCTGGACACAGTGGCCTTACAGGCAACGAAAAGGCGGACCTACTAGCAAGGAAAGGCTCTGCATCACCATTTATGATGCCACGGCCTTTCTGCGGCATACCCACTAGCACCACCAAATGCTGCATAAACAATTGGTTAAGGAACACGACGGATCACAACTGGTCACAAACGAAAGGTAGCAGACAAGCCAAGCTGTTCCTCCCTACTACATCCCTCAAAAGAACGAAACAACTTCTCATGCTTTCGAGGAGTCAGATTCGTTTAATCACAGGTTTCCTTACTGGACACTGCCCAGTTAATAAACACCTCAAAACAATGGGCATCTTACAAGATGACACTTGCCGTATGTGTTATGAAGACGAAGAAACAGCAGAGCACATACTATGCCACTGTAACTGCCTGGTCAGAACACGTCTTCGTCACCTCGGCAAGTATTACCTTGAAGCAGAAGAAATTGGTGCCAGCTCACTCAAAAGCATACTAAGTTTTATCACGGACTCAGGCTTTCTGAGTGAACTGTAAGTGGGGAACATCACAATAGGCCCAATCGTGGCCGCAGTGATCAGGCGACTCTGTCCCACCCCCGAAGCCCTATCTATCTTTTGCATCCAAGGCACGCTTTGGAAGTCGTGATGATGGCAACATTCGTCCCACGTGACCAAACCATCGAAGCAAAGCCCTTTCCGTTCGGAGAAGCAGCTGCTCAACATTGAGCTCCCCACGCACTGCCGTGTTTCTCAGCCTATCCCTGCGAGTAACTCCCGCAACAGCACGAAGAAATCTCATTTTGGTCAATAGCCAAACTTCATGACCATGGGTGAGAGTTGAAGCAAATACCGAGTTAAAAGCCGCAAACTTTGAAACCAAGCTCGGTCTTCCTGATTACAGATCTTCCAAGCTGTTTCAAAATTTACCAAGCTTGGCCAATTCTGCAGGAAAGTTCAGTATTACTCCCCCCATCACTCGTGAAGAAGACCCTGAGATACCTAAACTTCTCCACCTGCTTCAATGTGACTCCACTAACATGTAGAGTGCACTGGACAGGTGTTCTGGAAATAACCATAATTTCGGATTAGTGCACGGTAACCCTCATTCCAGCATCAGCACATACGGCCACAAACCTATCTAGCGCGCACTGGAGTTCCGTCCGGGAGGTTGTGAGGACACCTAAGTCATCTGCAAAAAGAAGATGGCTTACCCTCAACTCTCCCAATGTGGAACATTCATCGCTTCGACTGCGCTGCAACATCCTTCTTCTTCTTCATAACTAGCGCTATAGTTCGGGGTGAACCTGGGCCTCAACCAACATGCCACTCCAACTAGCACGATCTTTTGCTAGCCTTTTCCATTGCCGCACACCCAGTTGGCTGAGGTCCCCTTCCATTTGTATGCGCCATCTTAAGTGCGGCCGTCCTCTGCTTTTTCGTCCCTTGGGATTCAAAGACTCTCCGGGCTGGAGCTGCGGTGCCCATTCGCTCTACATGGCCCAGCCACCTTAGGCGTTGAATCCGTAGACGCCTGACTAGACTTATGTCGCTCTACAGCCCGTAAAGTTTGTGGTTGAATCTTTTTCTCCATCCCCCGTCCGCGTTTATAGGTCCGAAAATCACGCACAAAATCCTTCTCTCGAACTGACCAAGGGCCTCCTCATCCGCTTTTTATAGTGTCCATGCTGCCGTGCCGTACAACAGGAGCGGGATGGTAAGGGTCTTATATAGAGTCAACTATTTCGTTCGGGAGAGGGCTCTATTACTCAATTGCCTCCTGAGCCCAAAGAAACAGCGATTGGAAAGAGTGATTCTGCGCTTGATTTCGGAACTGATGTCGTTGTTCCAGGTCACTGCGGAGCCAAGGTAGACGAAGTCCTTAACTACCTCAAACATATAACTGCCAATACAAACGTTCTGGCCAAGACATCGGTGGTGAGCGTCCTTTTTTGATGACAGCATATGTTTAGTTTTGCCCTCGTTTACCGCCAGACCAACTTTCGCCGCCTCCATCTCAATACTCGCAAACGCCTCATTGACCTCTCGCTGTGATCTACCTATTATGCTAATGTCGTCGGCGTATGCAAGGAGTTGCGAGGATTTGAAATAAATTGTGCTCTTGTATTGGCCACTGATTTTTGCACAATCATTTCCAATATGATGTTGAAGAAATCACACGACAGCGCATCGCCCTGCCTAAGTCCTTTTTTGACACCAAAACTATCGGTAAGGTGTTCACCGATTCGGATGCAGCAGCGAGCATTATCAAAAGTCATCTTGCATAGTCTGACGAGTTTAGCAGGTATGTCAAAGGTAGACATAGCGTTGTATAGCCCGTCTCTAATTACGCTGTCGTATGCGGCTTTGAAGTCGACAAATTGGTGGGGAGTGTCGACTTGAAATTCATTGGTTTTTTCCAGGATCTGCCGTAGTGAGAAGATTTGGTTTTTTCCAGGATCTGCCGTAGTGTGATTTGGTCGATGGTGAACTTCCCTGGCCTGAATCCGCACTGATAAGGACCTATCAGTTTATTCACAAAAGGCTTCAGGCGTTTACACAAAATGGCAGAGAAGATTTTGTAGGCGATGTTAAGAAGACTCATTCTTCTGTAGTTGGCGCAGTCAGAGGGGCCTCCTTTCTTGTGGATCGGGAATACGATGCTGAGACGCCATTCTTCTGGCATGCTTTCCTCTTACAGATGAGCTGCCTGGAAGAGCTCAGTAGACAGTCCGTCTGCACCAGTAGCTTTATTCGACTTAAGTTTCGATATGGCAATCTTAACTTCGTCGAGATCAGTGGGACAGAATTCTCTGCGGTCTCCGTCGATTAGAAATGGATCATTCTGCCTGACAGCAGTATATTGACTCGCATAGCCGTTATACAGTCTGCAGAAGTGGTTTTTCTATATTCTCAGCATCGACTGCGATTCTACTACTAGGTGTCCGTTCTCATCCCTGCAGGTTTCCGTTCTGGCAGTGTAACATTGGCACGTTCGCTTTATCTGTTGATAAAACTTTCGAACGTCACGCCTGCATTAACACCTCTCCAAATCCTCAATCGAGCAATTTCCATAGGAAATCTCCAGATGGCCCCACGAAGTTAGTCTTGTGGACCTTGGGGGTCGCACCTAGACCACAGTTTTTAAATTTAAAGATAGAAAGTGCGTAGTGAAAGACCCTGTATCAAACAGTTAGCAAGCCTATAGATAGAGCTAAACCCATTCAAAGGTCAAGGGGGTACTAGGTGGGTCGCAGGGCATCCAAGTTGGAGCGAAGCGATCCATTTTAAAACTCTGTTTATTATTCTATCAGTGCGCGTGAGCAATCATAATCCAAGCAAAGTAGTATGTTCTGATACGAATACGGTGACAGTAATGTTTGTATGTTGGCGTTACAGCCCATGAAGGACCAGAGCCGAGCTTCTCTCAATCACCCATGTTGTGTGTGATTTTATTTTCCCATAGGTGAAAGGGACCTACAGTTTATTTCCGGTTCCGAATGGCGAATTTCGAGAAGCTTTTCATGTTTTGTCAGAACCCCGCTGAGGAGAAACACAGTGAAAACTCGTTCGATGACATGGCTGTGTCGGGATTCGATCCCGTGTTATCGGCGTCAGAGGCCAACACACTACCCACTGCGCCACGGTGACAGTAATGCATTACAAAAACTTAGATGTTAAGCGGACCCTTAAAAGATGGTTACTGAGTTTCTTTGTCGATTGTAAAACGAATTGTGGTTCCATGTTAATTCGTCCATTGGGCCTACGCTAGCTGGTGGTCATCGAAAACAGACCATCGGCATGTCTAATTTGGTCAAAATCCGTCAAAAGCGTTTAGGAGGAGTAGTCTGTCGGTTATTATTCCTCGATGGTATATCCGATTTTTGATTTTATTTCTTTAAAACCTTCCCCTCGATGCCTTCTCTTGACATGTTTAATTTGGTCAAGATTCGTCAATGCGTTTAGGAGGAGTAGTCTGTCAACGAAATACATTTTTGGGGTGTTAAGGAGCTTCGCTCCAATAATACATAGTCAAAAATAAGTTCAGAAAAAGGCTTAAGAATAGATATGTATATTAGAATGTTGATATTGAATGACATTTGCCTAGGGATCACTTAGCTTTTCCATTAACGTCGACATTGAAGGTTGAACAAAGAAGGTTGGAGAAGGTTTCGAGCCAAGATTTTCAAGTCTTTCCATTTGCCTTCAACTCACATATAGTCAACCAATCCACACAGTTCGCCATCAATACATCAAATTCACATCATTTAAGTGGTGTAACTGATAGGCTTATTTGTTCCATGAAATTTCTCGCACATTTTCAATTATTATCTGAATTTCGCCTTGAAATTCCTGTCGCCATAGTAATACATAAGCAACACTGGAGCCGAGAGAAACGTTCGTCAAGTACAAATAAAGTGTTTTGCGATGCTGGAGATTTGAAATAGCAATCGTTGTAACTAACGTAATGTCTTGTTAACTACTTCATGTCCACTCACCAGATGGTTATGAGGAATTATAAGAAGAACATAAAATACGAAAATAGTTGACGATACTTTTCTCTTTTTGCGAATCTATTTTTGCTTCAGGTCATTGGAATATCTTCAAGGTTGCACAGACATGCCTTGGCTATAAATTCTTATAATGTACTTTTCCTGTAAACTCAACACGACCAAATACTGTATGTATTAGTTTAAAATAGAATTCCTGATCGGTGAGAATTGAGATACATTTCTTGTATATTTTTTAATAGTTGGGTTTTGGACATACTGTTGAAGCTTATAGGCAATTCGTCCGTACCACCACTTCGAATCTTCTCTGACCATAATTGTTATTGGATCTTGGATTCTCCTTGTCCTTGTTGTCTTCACCGTGTGGTGTCATTCCAAAATGTAGAGATCACCTCGAGTTATGAAGTTCCTTTAAGGTCAGCATTCTTCTCTCGTTATCTGTTCGCAGCTACTCATGCTGTGGCACCTCATTTGCTTTTTCGATTATACTTTGAGTAGTCCTTACCGTCGTCACGTCGAATAAGGCCGCTGGTGCAGACGGACTGTCTGCTGAGCTCCTCAAGGCAGCTGGAGATGACCTGGTTAGGAGCATGCACCAGCTCATCTGTAAGATATGGTCAGAGAAAAGCATGCCCGAGGAATGGAGTCTCAGCATCGTATGCCCGATCCACAAGAAAGGAGACCCCTCTGATTGCGCCAACTATAGAGGAATAAGTCTTAACATCGCCTACAAAATCTTCTCTGCCGTTTTGTGTAAACGCCTGAAGCCTTTTGTAAATAAACTGATAGGTCCTTATCAGTGCGGATTCAGGCCAGGGAAGTCCACCATCGACCAAATCTTCACACTACGGCAGATCCTGGAAAAAAACAAATCTTCCCACTACGGCAGATCCTAGAAAAAAAAAAACAATGAATTTCAAGTCGACACTCCCCACCAATTGGACGACTTCAAAGCCGCATACGACAGCGTAATTAGAAACGAGCTATACAACGCTATGTCTACCTTTGACATACCTGCTAAACTCATCAGACTATGCATGATAACTTTGGAGAATGCTCGCTGCTCCATCCGAATCGGTGAACACCTTACCGATAGTTTTGATGTCAAAAAAGGATTTAGGCAGGGCCATCCGCTGTCGTGTGATTTCTTCAACATCATATTAGAAATTATTGTGCAAAAATCACTGGCCAATACAAGAGCACAATCTATTTCAAATCCTCGCAACTCCTTGCATACGCCGACGAAATTGACATAATAGGTAGATCACAGCGAGATGTTAATGAGGCGTTTGCGAGTATTGAGATGGAGGCGGCGAAAGTTGGTCTGGCGGTAAACGAGGGCAAAACTAAATATATGCTGTCATCAAAACAGGACGCTCACCACCGACGTCTTGGCCAGAACGTTAAGGTAGTTAAGGACTTTGTCTACCTTAGCTTTGCAGTGACCTGGAACAACGACATCAGTTCCGAAATCAAACGCAGAATCACTCTTGCCAACCGCTGTTTCTTTGGGCTCAGGAGGCAACTGAGTAATAGAGCCCTCTCCCGAACGACAAAGTTGACTCTTTATAAAACCATTATCATCCTGGTCGTGTTGTACGGCGCAGAAGCATGGACACTATCAAAAGCGGATGAGGAGGCCCTTGGTCGGTTCGAGAGAAAGATTTTGCGCGTGATTTTCGGGCCTATAGGCGCAGACGGGGGATGGAGGAGAAGAGTCAACCTAGTCAGGCGTCTACGGATTCAACGCCTAAGATGGCTGGGCCATGTGGAGCGAATGGACACCACAGCTCCAGCTCGGAGAGTCTTTGAATCCAACCCCGAGGGACGAAGAAGCAGAGGACGGCCGCACTTAAGATGGCGCACACAGGTGGAAGGGGACCTTTGCCAACTGGGTGTGCGGCAATGGAAAAGGCTAGCAAAAGATCGTGCGAGATTTTTTTTTTTTTTTGTAAAGACTCGCGCAGGTTCAAGAGTTTTTATATTCTCTTATGATGTGTTGACACACACAACCTGAACGGAGTGAAGTGGTTGGGATCGTTGATGTTCGTTCACTACTCTCAGATGGAGGGGCATGTTGGTTGAGGCCCAAGAAGAACCGCTGTTTCTTCGGGCTCAAGAGGCAATTGAGTAGTAGAGCCCTCTCTCGGAACACTAAGGTGACCCTCTATAAAACCTTAATCATCCCGGTTCTCCTCTACGGCGCTGAGGCTTGGACCTGATCAAAAGTGGATTAAGAGACCCTTGGTCGTTTCAAGAGGAAAATTCTGCGTACAATCTTCAGTCCCGTTTGTAAGACGGAGAATGAAAGAGAAGATTCAACCACGAACTGTACGGGCTGTACAGCAACAGCGGCATAGTACGACGTCTACGGATCAAACGTCTCAGCAGCACAGCTTCGGCCCGAAGAGTCTTTGACTCCAACCCGGAAGGACGATGTTGCAGAGGACGTTCGCATCTAAGGTGGGCGTTCGAGACTGGAAACAGCTAGCAAAAGATCGTGCTAGCTGGAAAAGCTTGTTGGTTGAGGCCCAGGTTAACCCCGAACTGTAGCGGTATCTGTAAATCCATTCTTTTCCTAAATTTGTTTTTAAATGTACATACATATGTGTCACTTCCTGTTTACTAGTTGATACAGAAGGCTGATATTAATCTGTGTTTACAGATAAACATTTGTTTATCTGATAACAAGATAGTTAAGCTCAACTATCAATCTTCATGCATATTCCGTCTCAAGAGCCTATTTGTTGACCCGCAACCACTATTAATACTATCGGTATTGCAGGAAAGAAATCAGAAAAAGCAGGAAATGATCTTATTTGTTATAATCTCAAGGAGACTCAACTACAAACTAGAATAGAAACGCTTAGAAAAAAGAGAATTCAAATTGGTTCGTCAACAATTGACACCATCGCCATGTGTGCATTCCGCGCACACCTTTAATTCCCAGAAATCTCAGCTTGCTTAATCAGTATCCATCTGCACGTGGCTTCTCCTCGATACACTAGCTCCTAAATGGATAAATAATTACACCAACCACCCCGGTATATTCGTTTCTTTTTCCCCGTCGTCTTTCTTCCTTCACTTTATTGATATTCTATAAATGATTGCAATGAAAATTGTTTAATCGACACCGCCGAGCAAGTGGTAATCACTAGTAAGGTCATTGCTACATCGCGACCCATTACTTAACACCGGCGCACCAGACCTAGCCTCAAAACTGGTTAAAGCAGCACGTTCAACCATTACTTGTTTGGCTATACACTATATTCGTACTTGCGTGACTACATTGCAAGTGACTTGGATTTGTGATCGTTGTACTTCATTGCAGAGATTCGCATAGTACGTCACTTTGTATACGAAGTGAAATTGTTTTTCTTTTCAAACGAGTTGAAGTCAATTCGGTTCAGTTCTAACCGGTCTTGAGGAATTTATCCACTGGCTCTTGTGTTTGGGGCCAAAAGTAAACAGATGTGGAGAAGAAGTTATGTAAGCTAGTAGCTAAAACGAATGAGGAAAACTCGATAGATCGTGGCGTAAACGATGTGAGACAAGTCGACCTTGACCGTCAAACTTTTACGACGCAGTCGTAAAACATGGGAAGAGTTTTACTATTTGTTTTTGTATAAATGGACAATAATGGGTGTCAGGAAGTCGAGCAATAAAGTATTTAACTGATAATTTGTTGTTTATTTTTCAAAGTTTTTAATTTTTGTTGTTATTTAAATCAACGGTTAAGGGTCGTTGAAGTCGGGAGTTCCAATTATTAACCCTAGAGGTCCAAGTTGCAAGTTATAACTAAAAGAAGTCACGACTCAGTAGTTTAGACGACGTGCTAAATGATTCAAGAGCTGTATCCGAAGCTGCTTAGTTTTTTCATTTCATTGGAAGAAATCGTTAGTAAATAAACGCAGACGTGTTTTTGATAGAAGTTTTCATACAGAGCTAGACTAAGATGTAATAAGACTTAGCTCCTAAGGAATTGTCTGAATATCAAAGGACAGACTATAAGCCAGTACGTGCCAGTACGCGCTTTCCGCACCACGATATACACAAAGGCACTTGGCGGTCGCCAGATCAATCAATCAATCACTTCTCAACTCTCACAATTAACCAGTCCTCAACTGCCGGCTTGTACTTTGTCTCCGCCTGTAGTAGAGTGTGTCTCTGTCCGCACTGGTGTTTCCCAGGGTTCCGTCTTGTCCCCAACACTCTTTCTCATTTTTATAAACGATCTCTTGTCTGCCGCTTCTAATCCAATCCACTCTTTTGCTGACGAGAGTATCCTTAACTTGTCATATTCGTTCACTAGTTTACGACACTCCCTGCACTTCGGCTGTAGATAGTAAGCGGCAGCTTATGTTAAGTTCATTAAATCCCAATATCAACAGCACCATCCAATGGAGTAAAAACAATAGAGTGGAATTCAATGCATCCAAAACACAATGCTGTATCCTGTCGTTAAAGCGCATAGCTAATTCGCAACCATTATCCATGAATGGCACTTGCATCTCAGAAAACGAAAAGCTTTCCATCCTTGGTATGTGATCACAATCTTAATTGGAGCGACCACATATTCAGTGTCGCAAAGAATGCTGCGAAATCCCTAGGCTTCTTATACAGATGCAAGAAATATTTCTCACCCTTAGATCTGCCTACAATCTATAAGGCGTTCATTTGCCCTAAATTAGAGTTTAACGCACATTTCTGGTCCGCGATAAAACTGATAGGTGACTCTCGCATTACCAAAACATTAGACTCGCTGGAACATCGCAGGAATGTTTCCTGCCTCTCCCTGTTTTATCGTTACTTCCACCAAAAATGCTCTGATGAAATAGCCAGTTGCATTCCGCCCCTTCAATATTTCTCCCGTAACACAAGTCTCTCTAGGAATGCTCACCAATATACCCAAAAGCCCGTTTTCGGACGTACCGCCAAATATAAGGAATCCTTCTTTAACCGAACCACACGCATCTGGAATACCCTGCCAGATTCGGTCTTCACCCCTGAATACAACATGCAAGCATTTAAGATCAATGCCCATCGGCATCTCGTCTATCCCTCTTGCTTTCTACCTTCTGCCCACACTGTTTCGCCGACATAATAAGGTTTATTAAACCTTGAGGACGCCGTGGCGCAGTGGTTAGTGTGTTGGACTCTTACGCACGATGAGTGAATCCGGATCCCGATAACACCGACGCCATCGAATGTTTATTTCGCGGCGTTCCTCCTCGGCGGGGTACTGGCAAAAGCCCCCGTAGTATATTTCAAGACTCCACCACGAAGAAACACCTGACCTCGATGACGAGTGCAGGAGGATTCACACAGCAAAGCAGGAGGCTTATAAAGCCTTGCAACATAGAAGAGCAGCTCGTGACCTCTATGAGTTAAAAAGAAGGGAGATGCATAAGCTTCACAGGAGAAAGAAGGAAGAGCACGAGAACTGCGCGATTGAGGATTTGGAGAGGTGTTACTACAGGCGTGACGTTCAAAAGTTTTATCAATAGACAAAGCGAACATGTCAAGATTATAAAGCCAGAACGGCAGCCTATAGGGATGAGAACGGACACATAGGAGTAGAATCGCAGCCGATGCTGAGAATATGGAAAAACCACTTCTGCAGACTGTATAACGGCTATGCGAGTCAGTATACTGCTGCCAGGCAGAATGATCCATTTCTAATCGACGAAGACTGCAGAGAATTCCGTCCCACTGACCTCGACGAAGTTAAGATTGCCATATCGAAACTCAAGTCGAATAAAGCTGCTGGCGCAGACAGACTGTCTACTGAGCTCTTCCAGGCAGCTCATCTGTAAGAGGAAAGCATGCCCGAAGAATGGAGTCATAGCATCGTATTCCCGATCCATAAGAAAGGAGGCCCCTCGGACTGCGCCAACTAAAGAGGAATAAGTCTTCTTAACATCGCCTACAAAATCTTCTCTGCCATTTTGTGTAAACGCCTGAAGCCTTTTGTAAATAAACTGATAGGTCCTTATCAGTGCGGATTCAGGCCAGGGAAGCCCGCCATCGACCAAATCTTCACATTACGGCAGGTCCTGGAAAAAACCAATGAATTTCAAGTCGACACTCACGACTTATTTGTCCACTTCAAAGCCGCATACGACAGCGAAATTAGAGACGAGCTCTACAACGCTATGTCTACCATTGACATATCTGCTAAACTCGTCAGACTATGCAGGATGACTTTGGAGAATGCTCGATGCTCCATCCGAATCGGTGAAAAAAGGTTTTAGGCAGGGCAATGCGCTGTCGTGTGATTTCTTCAACATCATATTAGAAATGATTGTGGAAGAATCACTGGCCAACACAAGAGGCGCAATTAATTTCAAATCCTCACAACTCCCATACCCGGATGACATTGACATGATCGGGAGAACACAGCGAGATGTCAACGAGGCGTTTATGAGTATAGAGGTGGAGGCGGCGAAAGTTGGTTTGACAGTAAATGAGGGCAAAACTAATCATCAAAAAAAGGATGCTCACCATCGTCGACGCCTTGCCAGAAGGTTTGTATCGGCAGTTATAAGTTTGGGCTAGTTAAGGACATCAGTTCCGATGTCAAACACAGAATCACTCTTGCCAATCGCTGCTTCTTTGGGGTTAGGAGGGGTTGAGTAATAGAGCCCTCTCCCGAACGACAAAGTTGACTCTATATAAGACCCTTATCATCCCGGTCCTGCTGTACGGCGCAGAAGCATGGTGACTATCAAAAGCGGATGAGAAGGTCCTTGGTCGGTTCGAGAGAAAGATTTTGCGTGTTTTGTGATTTTCGATCCTATAAACGCAGACGGGGGATGGAGGCAAAGATTCAATCACGAGTTTTATGGACTGTACAGCAACATGAGTCTAGTCAGGCATCTACGGATTCAACGCCTAAGATGGCTAGGCCATGTAAAGCGAATGGACTACACAGCTCCAGTCCGAAGAGTCTTTGAGTCCAACCCCGAGGGACGAAGAAACTGAGGACGGTCGTACTTAAGATGGCGCACACAGGTAGGGGACCTCAGCCAACTGGGTGTGCGGCAATGAAAAGGTTAGCAAAAGATCGGGCTAGTTGGCCTCGGGCTATTGGTAGAGGCCCAGGTTTACCCGAACTGTAGCGGCCGATAACAAGAAGAAGACTATAAACCACCCAATCGTGAGATCCAGTGGAAGTCGAAGCGGGTTAGGGTGCCAGTTTTTTTCCTGATAAGGATTTCGAGGAAAAAAAGAAGAAAAGGGCAATAACAATCTACATTTAACACGCATTAAGGCCAAGAGCCATAGTCAACGCCGGGCCATGTTAGCTTTAAAAAAAAAAAAAAAAACAATGAGAATTGTGAGTAAAGAATGTGTAATTTGAAACTCTCCTAGCAGCCTCTGCTAATTCTTAAAGCATCCGGCGATAACGGTGGTAATGGTAAGAAGGGGACCCAATTAACTGTCTCAACTACAATAAACCTTAAGGTTTCAAGTTTGCCCTCGATCGACTGACGAAATTCAGCCCATTGGGCGCATTGTTTTTTTTTTTGCAATTATATTCCTACCCAACCTAACACGCTTAAATACAACTTTGGATTTATAGCTCTCACGACACCGTTGTATTCCGCCAAGCAACAATTTCGCCAGACAATCAACCATCAAAGTTCGCAAGAACAATGAAAATCCCAAAGGAAGCATCACAGTCATAGTGGCATAGCCAAAGGCAAAGCACAATCTTTATATCAATAGCTGACACTTTGTCAAGTACGCGGATGTATCTATCCCTAGAGGTGTACTCATTTCCTCTGGCCTGGGATTTAATTCATATCGACCGTTAGCACTTAAAAACGAGGTTAACGATTTTTTTTTTTGTATTCTGTTTTTCGTTTACATTGTTGACGGGAAACATTGTAAATATCCGTATCTGTGTATCTGTTTTGCTTCATTTTGTTTCTGTGTAAACAGCAAACAATTCGTATTTTTTTTTTTTTGGATATTTCCAATAAAACATAGAACGAGCACAACATGTTTTTTAATTTATTTTGCATTGGTACGTGACCGGGTAGAAGACACGTATCTCTTGGATGCCCCCATGCAGTATTCTCCCGTTACTTTACCTTTATATGCATTCAGATACTACCTATTTGCTGCTTTTTTTCCTATTTTGTTTCAACGAATATCATACATACAACAAAATTGTCCTAATTTTTGAGTAGACATACAACAGATACATTTTGCATCTCACGGATAATTCTGACATGAGTGGCGGCTTAATGTGATAAGCCCACATACATATGTACATACGTATGTGTATATTGAGGCTAATTGCGAGGGCGAGAGAAACAAAACAACAATTTCATATAAACATATAAAGTATCGAATCGCGATCCACACGAATGGGGTTTTATTCAGATGTAGATACATACATATATCGAAGTATCCGGCTGGCCGGGCTCTATTATTTGTTTGTCGTTTGTGTAATCTTATGGATTTTTATAGTTCGTTTTGTTGTGTTAATACGTTGGAATCACAAATGATAATTATAGATCTCTGGGGGAAGGAGAAGGTCGTCATGTAAAAATGAATTTGGATTTCGACTCAAAATCTTGTCCATAGGTTCAATGGAACGAACAATTGTTTTGCTGCTATTGTTGCACTGGAATTATCTTTTTTTAAGATAATTGCGTTAATGATGCACTACTGTGTCCAAAAAATTTTAACTGCGCGCAAATAGATTTGGGAAAAGCTTTGATAATCAAGTTGGTAAGACTGTCTATGACATCCGTACAAAGTTTCACATAAAAAATATTCAGTGTTTGAGTAACGCCCCCCTTCTTCGGGCGCCTTGAAGTGGCGGGAGGCTTAAGAGATCGTAGACCTCGAACTAAGACTCGAAGACCCAAAAAAGAATTGACAAACCAAAGGAATTGTGTACTCCAGGTGGTACTTGCAGCAGCGGAAATCCACCCGCGACCTCTTTGATCGCGGCCGGGGCAAGGATTCTAGAGGCCCCAAACATTTATTTTTAACCCTACGGCAGCCCGGAACGACACCGGCCCCTGCGGCTCACTGTGCAACCACCTGGTCCGACTGAGCATGAGCGGTGCATCCAGCGGAGGCGACGCCGATGGCGCGGCACGGGAAACCGCAAAGGTCGAACGCGCCCCAGAATTGGGACGTACTGCTGAATGCACTGCTAAGTGCCCAAAAAGTAGTGGTAAGAGGCGTGCCCGAAAATTGTGCAAAAAGGCTGACAAAGCCGAAGGCACATTTGTCGAGGCTAAACCTCTGGGGGAACCAGTTAAGAGAGTTAGGTCGACGGAGGTATCTCGTACCGAAATCGATCCGACCTACCTCCTTCCTGAGCTCCACCCCTCTCTCGAAGGTGCGCAGCGCGGAAAGCGTCGGCGATTGGGAAAGGATGCTGAAGGAGGTATAAGCATATCTGCACTTTCGCCATGCGCCTCCAACTCTCTTCCTCTTACTGGGAAGGTTCAACTACCCAGTAAGAGCGTGATCAGTTCCCGTAATGACGGAGCCGGAAGCTGTCAGGTTTCTGCTATGGCCGGCGCTGCCGCCGAAAAAGGTGGCGGGGCTGACAGGCAGACTCCGAACGCAGAAGGCGAAGTCGTTACGGGTCCTAGCAATCCTCGAACTGGTAAGGCTGTCCCGAACCGTCGTCCGAAGGGAGCAGGTGTTTTAGCCGAAACAGGTAAACGCTTCCGCAAACGGAAGACCGCCGCTAAGGATAGCCTCGCTAGGGAGAGAGTGTGCGATGCCTCCCTCTCCGGTGGGGCGGTGGGAAATCGGAGTCCAAAGGCAGATGTGGCGACCCAGAAGGATCAAAGCATGTCTCAATGACATGCCTTATATGTAATGCACTGACGTCCGTTATCGTACGCCATCATTTCACAGTCGAGTTTCCATGGTGTCAGGATTGGCTCTGACTGGATTCTGAACCTGGAAAGGTTAGTCTTCGCATTTTGACGGATGGCTCCAGGTCTGAGCGGGGGTCCGGTGCTGGGGTCTTCTTCGCGCATTAGGAAAATATGCGTCTGTCTTCTGATCCTAATGGCCATCCACTATGTTGTGAAGCACAGGTGGAGGGGAAAAAGCAGTGACAGCCAAGCTGCACTCAAAGCTGTGCCAATTAGTCTAATATCCTTCCTGCTGAAAAGCATGGAAGGACTGGTAGAGTTGCACATGCGCAAAGATGCCCTTCGAATGCATTCTCTTTCGGAGATGCAACATGCTTACCAGCGCGGAAAATCTTGCGAGACTGCGCTTCAGAACCTAGTTGGGCGAATTGAATCCGCGCTCGAAAGCAAAGAGTACGTGCTGGGCATTTTCATCGACATGGAGGGAGCTTTTGATAACGCAACTTTTGACAGCATGTGCAACGCTGCCAGACATCATGGCGTAGATGAAGCAATGGTCCTATGGATCAAGGCAATGCTCATGCACAGGACATTGACCGCTGATGCAGGCCTCGACCAGTATGTCAAATCCGGCGTAAACAGGCACTGCTCGCAAGGTGGCTCCTGTCTCCGCTGTTATGGTGTATGGTGGTCGACTCACTGCTTGATGATCTCAATGCCTCTGGAATCTATGCCCAGGCCTATATGGATGATGTCGCCATTCTTTCTGTCGACTCATGTTTAGCGACAGGCGGCGCTAAATGTGATCGATGATTGGTGTACTAGAAATGGGCTGTCAGTCAATTCTCTTAAGACCGATGTCGTTCTCTTTACGAGAAGGGAGAAAAAGAACTGACATGGCTCAGCTGGTACTAAAAGGCACTTCCATCCCAATATCCAAGGAGGCTAAGTATCTAGGAGTCATCTTAGATAGCAAGCTTCTTTGGTCAAAGCATGTTGAGTTAAGAACCACCAAACCGTTGGCGGCTTTCTGGCAATGCAAAGGAGCTTTTGGCAAAACATGGGGTTTATCAGCGGCAAAGGTCCTCTGGATCTACACGGCAATGATAAGACCTATAATCTCATATGCATCGGTTGTCTGGTGGAACAGACTAAAACGCAAACACGTCGTGGCCTCTTTCACCAAACTCCAAAGAACGGTTTGTCTCAGCTGCACGGGGGCCTTCCCCAGCACGCCGGGCGCTGCTCTAGATGCTATGATGAGTCTTCCACCTCTTGATATATTTATCAGAGGGTGTGCTCTGAAAGTCATGTCTCGTCTGAAGAGAAATGGCTTTTGGTATAGCTCGCATAGGAATAACGGCGTGCTTGCGCAAGAATTGTCCTGCGACCCCTGTCTCATGGACATGCCTTCTGACGCACTGACGCCCGTTATCCTATTGCGTCGTAATTTCACAGTCGAGTTTCCTGGCGTCAGGATTGGCTCTGGCTGGATACTGAACCTGGAAAGGACAGGGATGGCTCCAGATCTGGGCGGGGTCTTCTTTGAGCGCGAAAACATCCGACTGCACTTCTCCTTAGGAAAATATGCGTCTGCCTTCCAATCAGCGATACATATACGCAATCCTAATGGCCATGCACTACGTTGTGAAGCACAGGTGGAAGGGGGAAAGCATATGCGTCTGTAGTGACAGCCAATCTGCACTAGAAGCTGTGTGTAACCCCTTAACTAGCTCCAAATTAGTGCTTGAACTCAAGTCTTTCCTGAACAAAGTCGGCAGACTAAATTCATTAATATGGGTTCCAGGCCCATCTGGGATCCCGGTTCAACTAGAATGGCCAGTAGAGGTACACCACAAGGTGGAGTACTCTCCTCTCTCGTCTGGAACGTGGGTACGCTGTGACCGCCTATGCGGATGACATAGCTATAGCCGTCTCAGAAAATTTTTTTCTAGAACTCTAAGTGATCTAATGCAGGGTGCATTGCATAGTTAGTCGCGCAATCAGGTCGATCCCCACGGAGTCCCTAAATATTCTACCACACTTCCCACCATTGGACCTCATCAGCAAACAATTTGCTGCCTGTGCAGCCATAAAGGCCATACTAGCATTCTTAACCACTTCGAAGTACCCATGGACACAGACATGTGTTCACTAAAAACTTTGAAGTTATCTTTACATTCCGGGAGGAATGGACTGAAGGGAGAATCATACCGAAGGACTCGATTTCGCTCAATACCGATGGCTCCAAGATGGAGACGGGTGTAGGTTGTGAAGTCTTTTCTAAGGACCTTAACCTCAACCTATCATTCAGACTTCGAAAAATAGAGGCTACCAACCGCCAATGGAACGAAAGTAACATCGGCTTTATCACCAAACAAATCTGGCCTAATCTAAACTTAGGACGAACCTTGTGGCAACCAAAAGGGAAACCTTAAGCACTTAGTGGGTGTCATTACAGGCCACTGTACCATTGGAAAACATGCCGCCTACCGCTACCTTTCAATGACTTCTGCCACGGCTGCATGGATGAGGAGGAATCGATTCACTCTACTCATGCCCTTCTTTTGCGAACCGCAGGAGGATCTACCTCGGCGCGCCCTTCTATGATAACTTAAGTGAGCTGTGTGCCAACCACTTCAACCTAACCTAGATGTATCCTAGTTTTGTCTTGAATACGCCTATACGCCAAGAGGTAATGATTATCAAAAGCACTGCTGTGGAACTGTCTGCATGGTGCATTACCATAGACACTAGAAAGCAGTGTTATGGTCCCATACTGCACAGCATGCATTTTATAACCAGCAATTCATAGAAACAGCACCATTGTAACCACAACATGATGTCACAAATACGTTTGGAACCACTTAGCACTTAGCACAATTTATTGCCAATCTCAAAGCCCTCACCTGGGAGCAATGGTATGTTATATGCCGCGAAAACACGCCATATGTACATTTTGAGAATTACATATGATAATAGAATGTTTACTACTCGGAAACGACTTGTCATAAAAGAAAGCATTTGTCGTCGAGCTATTAAAATATGAATTTGTTTACAGACAACACGTTGTTCAATTTACACATTTTTGTAGTCAGTGATGGGGAAACGTGTAAATTGAATTGAATTCCGCGACAAGGAAGGTAATGTTTGATACAAAAGAAACAAGAAAAAGAAATCACATTAAGCTTCGAAGCAGGGAGTATCTTTTGTTTATATCAGCCAGAAGTTAACTCAGATTTCGACAATAGACTGAACCCGAAACTAAGACATATCGCTGTACGAGCAAGGACACAACAACGTATGCTGGACAGGATGCAGAGATTAATGGCGTTGTAATTGCGTAATATTAATTCACGATTAATAATTCAATGAAGATAAACTGAGGTATGCACTGTGGATTGTCGAGAGTTAATCACAGTAGGTAGGTTTGTAGCCTTCCCAGAATTGAAAAGAATGCACATAGGCCAGGTCGTTGGAGTCCTATGTGTACACATCAAAATCTAGTCTCGACTGTCGCCGATCTCTTAACGAGATGGCAGAACAGTTCAACATACAGATTATCTAGGTATCGGGACACAGCGACATTACAGGTAATGAAAAAGCCGACACACTCGCCAAACAAGGAACGACGCTACAATCAATCGTGGCTTGTGAGGGAGTACCCCTTACAACCATTAAACATAATCTAGCCAATCTCGCCAGGGCCGAGACGAACCTGAGATGGACCCATAGACATACCTGCGTCATCACCAGGCAAATCTGGCCTCAACTTGACAGCCAACGCACAAGGAGTATAATCTCCCTAAAAAGAACTGACATCTACAAGGTCATTGGTGTCATCACAGGACACTGCCTCATTGGCAGTCACGCACAAAAACTAGGAATAGTTCCGAATGATTTCTGCAGAAGCTGTCAGGACGAGGAGGAGGTCGAATCCATTCACCACTTTCTCTGTGCCTGTCTAGCTTTTTGCAACATCAGGAAACGTTACCTAGGCTCTTACTTCCTTAACGGTCTGACAGATGTTCAGAAAGTAGGGATACCTAACCTTCTTAACTTCTTAAGAAGCACAAAATGGTCCCACAAATAGGGAGGTAAAACCCCCCCGTGCATTCTTCTCAATTCTGGGAAGGCTACAAACCTACCTACCTACCTACTCTTCTCATTCAATTATTATCTGGTCTACATGACTCTCAGGAGAGCACCGTGGCGCAGTCGGTAGTGTGTTGGCCTCTGACGCCGATGACACGGGATCGAATCCCAATACAGCCATGTCATCGAACGTGTTTTCACGGTGTTTCTCCTCAGCGGGGTTCTGACAAAACCCCCTGTAGTAAAATTGTGATGAAAAGCTTCTCGAAATTCGCCGTTCGGAACCGGCAATAAACTGTAGGTCCCTTCCACCGATAGGAAAATTAAAACGCACACAACATGGGTGATTGAGAGAAGCTCGGCTCTGGTCCTTCATGGGCTGTAACGCCAACATACGTACATACACACATGACTCTCAGTGTCGTAACGCCCAAAAGACAGGTGCCAGTGCATATTGTCCAGGGCCTCTTCAAAGTGAATGATGGCTACGTCTAATGGAGGCATTTTATTGATTTTTTTTTTTTTTTTTTCTTATAGTTCGCACAGGTTCAAGAGTCATACTCTTATGTTTGTCACACCACCTGGATAGAGTGCAGATGGTTTCGGTCGTAGATGTTCATTCACTAGTCACTACTCTCCAGGGGTGGTTGTCCTAGATAGGAGGGGAGGAACTCGACTGAATTTTCACTTTGGTTTTAATTCGCAGAAAATGTTCCATGCCCTTATGGTGTTATATTAGAACTGCACACACAAAGCATGAATTAGAAGTGAAGATATACTGTGAGTGTTGCCTTCATCAGTATTTTTGACCACTTCCCATTCACAACAGCTGTGTTGCACAATTTTTTCGTATAGGAGTGGCACTTCTTTGGCTACAGATATATGTACATACTTGAACTACAGACCTTCCGCTCGATAGTCCGTGATATTTCCCATTGCAGCACGGCCACCCTGGTTATTTGCTAAGCTGGTTGTGATACGGGTCCTAGGGGTTCTCAAAAAATTGTCAAGGAAAAGACGGGTTAACGAGTTTGCGCTTGTGATACAAGATAGTATCACTCAACTTCAAAAAGTGACCAATTGTCAATGGAGAATTAGATTACCCTTTTGTTGGAACTTAATCGTTTGAGAAACAGTACAAAAGGTTCTGCATTGTATTGGGTCATACAAAAAGTTTCTACTATTTTGAATCGCTACTAAATGGTATACCCCTACATATTGGGTTTTCCAATAAGGACTTGACAACGCAAACCATTTGAGATATTTCAAAAACTTTATTATCGGCTTGAAGTACAATCCAAATATTTATGAAAGGAACTCCTTCGTTCATATGGCCACCGCGGGCACTTTTGCAGTGGTCGATTGGTTGGACCCAATTTTCGATTACTCAGCCACACATTTCGGCCGAAACAGCCGCTTTTTCGCGTTCAATGTTGGCTCTGAGCTGTTCCAACGTCGTCGACTTGTTGGCATAAACCAATGACTTAACGTAGCCCCAAAGAAAATAGTATAGAGGCGTTAAATAGCACGAACAAGGCCACCAATCGACTGGCTCATTTCTTAAGATAACACGTTCATCAAACTTACTTACTTACTTATTTTGATGGCGCTGCAGTTCGGGCGCAGACGGCCCTCTGCTGAGCTTTTTAAGGCAGCTGGAGATGAGCTGGTAAGGTGCATGCACCATCTCATCTGCAAGGTATGGTCGGAGGAAAGCATGCCCGACGAATGGAATCTCAGCATCGTTTGCCCGGTCCATAAGAAAGGAGACCCCTATAACTGCGCCAACTATAGGGGAATAAGTCTCCTTAACATCGCATATAAGATCTTCTCTGCCGTATTGTGTGAACGCTTGAAACCGTTTGTGGATAACCTGACCGGCTCTTATCAGTATGGTTTCAGGCCAGGTAAATCCACAATAGACCAAATATTTACGCTACGGCAGATCTTGGAGAAGACCCAGGAATACCAAATCGACACTCACCACCTCTTCGTCGATTTCAAGGCCGGGTATGACAGCCTATATAGAGACGAGCTGTACAAAGCCATGTCTAGTTTTAACATCCCTGTCAAACTCGTCCGACTGTGCAGGATGACAAAGGAGAATTCTCGCTGCTCCATTAAGGTCGGTAATGAGCAAACCGAGACCTTTGATGTTAAAAAAGGATTTAGGCAGGGCGACGCGCTGTCGTGCAACTTTTTCAACATCGTGCTTGAAAAGATCGTGCAAGAGTCACTGGCCAACACAAGAGGTACGATTTATTTCAAGTCTACGCAATTGCATGCGTACGCCGACGATATTGACGTAATTGGACGAAAACAGCAAGACGTCAATGAGGCTTTCGTGAGCATTGAGGTACAAGCGGCTAAGATGGGTCTCTAGGTTAATGAGGCTAAAACCAAATATCTGCTTTCATCTAAAAGAGACGGACAACACCGACGTATTGACCAGAACGTCACCATGGGCGGATATAACTTTGAAGTGGTCAAGGAATTCGTCTACCTTGGCTCACTGATGACCGGCGACAACAACAACAGCGCTGAGATAAAACTCTTGCCAACCGCTGTTTCTTTGGGCTCAAGAGGCAATTGAGAAGTAGAGCCCTCTCTCGGAAAACCAAGGTGACACCATATAAGACCTTGATCATCCCAGTCCTCCTTTACGGCGCAGAGGCTTGGACCTTAACAAAAGCGGATGAAGATGCCCTTGGTCGTCTCGAGAGGAAAATTCTGCGCACTATCTACGGTCCCGTTTGTTCAAACGGTGTATGGAGGACAAGATATAACGAAGAACTGTACGGGTTGCACAGCGACATCGGCCGACCCGAAAAGTCTTCGAATCCACTCCGGAAGGAAGGCGCGGCAGAGGACGGCCGCCTCAGCGGTGGCGCACGCAGGTGGAAGGGGACCTCAACCAACTGGGCGTGCGGCACTGGAAACAGCTGGCCAAAGACCGTGCCGGCTGGAGACGCTTGTTGGTTGATGCCCAGGTTCACCACGGACTGTAGCGCCACCTAAGTAAGTAAGTACAGTTCGGGGTGAACCAGGGCCTCAACCAACAAGCCTCTCCAGCCGGCACGACCTTTGGCCAGCCGCTTCCAGTGCCACACGCCCAGTTGGTTGAGGTCCCTTTCTACCTGTGCGTGCCACCTTAGATGCCGTCGTCCTCTGTTGCGTTATCCCTCTGAGTTGGAGACTCTTCGGGCCGCAGCGGTGATATCCGTTCGCTCTACATGGCCTAGTCTAACTAGTCTAAGTAGGCCGATGTCGCTGTACATCCCGTACAGTTCATGGTTGAATCTCCCCCTCCACTCTCCGTTTACACAAACGGGGCCAAAGATTGCACGCAGAATTTTCCTCTAGAAACGCCCAAGAGCCTCTTCATCTGCTTTTGATAACGTCCAAGCCTCAGCGCCGTAGAGGAGGACCGGGATGATTAAGCTTTTGTAGAGGGATACCTCGATTTTTCGAGAGAGGGCTCTACTACTCAATTGCCTCTTAAGCCCAAAGAAGCAGTGGTTGGCAAGAGTTATTCTGCGTTTTATCTCAGCGCTGGTGTCGTTACTGCTTGTCACTATCGAGCCAAGGTAGACGAAGTCCTTGACTGCTTCAAAAATATAGCTGCCGAAGGTGACGTTTTGACCAAGATGTCGATGTTGCGCGTCTTTCTTGGATGACAGCATATATTAGGTCTTGTCCCCATTTACCCTTAGACCCACTTTAGCCGCTTCTGCTTCAATGCTTGCGAACGCCTCATTGACGACTCGCTTTGTCTGTCCAATAACGTCAATGTCATCTGCGTAGGCAAGCAATTGTGCAAACTTGAAGTAGATCGTACCTCTTGTATTGGCCACAGAGTCCCGCACGATATTTTAAAGAATAATGTTAAAGAAATCACATGATAGTGCGTCACCCAGTCTAAAACCTTTTTTAACATCAAAGGGGTCGGTTAGTTCACCTCCGACCTTAATGGAGCAGCGAGAGTTCTCCATAGTCATCCTGCACAGTCTCGCGAGTTTGGCAGGTTGCTTCTGTCTGAGTCCGTCTTTTTAGAAATCTCTGTCAGGACAATCATTTGCAGTTTCTACTTATCACCTGATCATACTTTGGCAGCCTACGCTTGCCATTTGGTCTCACTCGACACTGTATTTCCTAAGGGGCTAATTGGCACGATGTCCAGCTTTCCTGTGGGGTTGACGTGGTAGGCGTAAGCCACACTTAGGCTGAAACCGGCCCATTGTGATGGTGGGGTGCTTTTTCGACATGTTCCAGCCTCCGATCAGGTTTTGACTTGATGCTTGAGATAGCATAACTTTGCTCATAACAAAGCTCACGAAGCCAATTTAGTTTCCTCTTTAATGACACTTCAACAAAGTGTCAATATTGAGTAACATCAACAAATGATGTTACGTAATAAGCCGCCCCAGACAAAATACAGTGAAAGGAACAAAAATAGAAAAAAAATAGTAAAGGATCCCCCATCCTTGACGGCTATAAGAAGAGTTAAAGAAATTAACCTTCATTAGCACGTAACATGTTTAATGAAAATAAGAAATGTTAGCTCTCGCTTCAAGGCACCTCGTGAACGTACCTCGTTGTTGTTGAGTGTTACCTTTGGGTTGTTCAGGTTGCAATTAAATTCTGTCGTAGTCAGGGAGACAGCCAACTACGACAGATTGCCAAGCACTTGCGATTCACAAGAGCACGTTGCAAACTTTACATGAAGCCTTGTTGGGATGGGGAGTGCTTATTGCTCGTCGGCGAATTAAGTGTATCCACGCTGACGGTTACCAATATTTGTTTATTTTTTTCTCTGCCAATAGTCTGAAGTTTTGCTTATCAACCGACAATCGCAGCTTAATTGCTTGTCAATATTGGAATTCACATACCCATGCTTCAAGTTAGGTATTACTTTTCCGACAATCATTCTGTCGAAAGCTACGAATCGATTAACATCTTGACCGTATTAATGGACGCCAATGTAGATGGGATTAATTGAGTGTATTTATGTCCAAATGGAGAGTAATTACTCATCATAATCATAATTCCACTCAGGTTTCAAGTATATCTGCTCTCTACTTCTTAAGAAGCCAATGGAACCATTTTGTGCTTCTTAAGAAGTTAAGAAGGTCAGGTATCCCTACTTTCTAAACATCTGTCAGACCGTTAAGGAAGTAAGAGCCTAGGTAACGTTTCCTGATGTTGCAAAAAGCTGGACAGGCACAGTGTCCTGTAATGACACCAAGGTCATTGGTAGATGTCAGTTCTTTTTAGGGAGATTATATTCTATGTGCGTTGGCTGTCAAGCAGAGGCCAGGTTTGCCTGGTGATGACGCAGGTATGTCCCAGGGTCCATCTCAGGTTCGTCTCGGCTCTGGCGAGAATGGCTAGATTATGTTTAATGGTTGCAAGGGGTACTCCCGCCCTAATTGATTGTAGCGTCGTTCCTTGTTTGGCGAGTGTGTCGGCTTTTTCATTACCTGTAATGTCGCTGTGTCCCGGTACCCAGATAAGCTGTATGTTGAACTGTTCTGCCATCTCGTTAAGAGATCGGTGACAGTCGAAACTAGATTTTGATGTGTACAAAAATCGACTTTAAGGCTGCTTGACTGTCTGTGAGAATTCGAATATCCGTGGTGGATATTACGTTCCACTTCAGCCAAGACAAAACCTCTTTTATTGCCAACAGTTCCGCCTGGAAAACGCTGCAGTGATCTGGTAATTTTAGAGTTTTATAAAGCTTAAGTTGTTTGCAGAATACTCCACTGCCCACCCTGTCTTTGGTTTTAGACCCGTCAGTGTAGAAATCCACGCATTTTCTGCGGAGTTGAGTTTGACGAGTCCAGTTCTGTCTGTCCGGATATATGGTAGTGAAGTTTTTGTCCAAGACTATGGTGGGTTCTATGTGGTCCAAGTTTTCTGCCATAGTTATCCTGTTTTGCAGGATGGAGGAGTGGCCAGTGATATAGTTCGCCCAATTCGAGTTGGCTTTTAGTCTTATGGCCGTGTGTGTGGCAATTTGCTTACCGAAAATATCGAGTGGTGTAAGGTCTAGTATCATGTTAAGCGCAGCCGTTGGTGTGGACCTAAGGGCCCCGGTAATGCACATACATCCAGCCATCCTTTGTACCTTCTCGAGTTTTTTGTGGTATGTTGTCTTGTCCAGTGCAGTCCACCAGACTATCATTCCATACATTAGTATGGGTCTAACGACCGTGATGTAGAGCCATACGGTGATCTTGGGGTTGAATCCAAGTTGAATCCAAGCTCTTCCAAGTTGATTTCCTATCGAGTATAATGCCAAAGGAATTTGGCACTAGAGGAATAGGTTAGTCTGGTATCGAGCAGAGTAATTGGGCAGTTTTCCGGGATTTTATGCTTTTTGGTAAATAGCACGAGCTCCGTTTTCTGGGGATTAACCCTGAGTCCGTTACTAATCGCCCATTTGCACAGAAATGAGAATGCCAATTGCATGCGGTCATTCAGTGTGGATAGGTATTTGTATATATAAATCGATAATATGCTGAGTTTTTTTTTTTAATTAAAAATTTTCTCGGCAAGGAATGTAATTAAGCTAAGTTAGTCATTGTTAATATTAAGCTGTCGAAAGACATAGTGTAAGAATATTGGTTGTTTTAGAGCGCCCGCTTGGGGTCATTAAGACATAGAATGTAGTTATGTTATAAGCTAGTTTTACTCATTTTGTCTAGCATGTAAGATAGTCATAAGATTTTTCTGAAAATAAAATGAATTTAAGAAGAAGAAGAAGGTATTTGCCTGAGAATGAGATGGCAAGGTCATCGGCGTAGGCAACAACGTCCAGGCCTTCTTTCTCCAGTTTGATTAGTAGTTCGTTCACAACTACATTCCACAGAAGAGGTGAAAGAAGCCCACCTTGCGGGGTTCCCTTGGTAACCACTCTGGTAGTTACTAGGCTTCCCCACTTAGAGTGAGTCTTGCGCGTTAGTAACAACTCGCCGATCAGCTCTATCAGAGTCCTCTCCACCTTTAGCTTTTCTAGCCCTTCTATTATTGTTTTCGGTGTGACGTTGTTAAAGGTGCCCTCTATGTCTAGGAAAGCTGTTAGAGTATATTCTTTGAGATGGATTGATCTTCCGATTTTCCTCACTAATGTGGCAAGGGCTGTTTCGACCGATCTACCCTTACAGTAGGCGTGCTGTGCCTCAGATCCTTGGGGGAAGTATGAGAGTTCCTGCCGGCTTTGGGGATGAAAAGAACATTTGCGCACTTCCACTTTTCTGGAATATGACTCCAAGCTAGGCAACCTTTAAAGATTATCTCTAGCCATGGTATAGTCCATTCCATAGTTTGTGTAAGTTCGATAGGGTAAATTTCATCTGGACCCGGCGATTTGTAGGGCTTGAAACTTTGTAATGCCCATATAATTTTGTCAAAACTATCGGTAAGGTGTTCACCGATTCGGATGGAGCAGCGAGCATTCTCCAAAGTCATCCTGCATAGTCTGATGAGTTAAGCAGGTATGAAATCGACAATAAGGTGGTGAGTGTCGACTTGAAATTCATTGGTTTTTTCCAGTATCTGCCGTAGTGTGAAGATTTGGTCGATGGTGGAGTTCCCTGGCCTAAATCCGCACTGATAAGGACCTATCAGCTTATTTACAAAAGGCTTCAGGTGTTCACACAAAACGGCAGAGAAGATTTTGTAGGCGATGTTAAGGAGACTTATTCCTCTCCACTCCTTACTTGTGGATCGGGCATACGATGCTGAGACTCCATTCCTCGGGCATGCTTTCCTCTGACCATATCTTACAGTTGAGCTGGTACATGCTCCTAACCAGGTCATCCCCAGCGCATGGAAAATACAGCTCCGGCCCGAAGAGTCTTCGAATCCACCCCGGAAGGAAGGCGTGGCAGAGGACAGCCGCATCAACGGTGGCGCACGCAGGTGGAAGAGGACCATAACCAACTGGGCGTGCGGCGCTGGAAACAGCTGGCCAAAGACCGTGCCAGCTGGAGACGCTTGTTGGTTGAGTAAGTGAAAATAAATATTATTTACTTAAAGAAAAAATAAATATCAAAACTGTGTAACGACTTTTTAGAATATCACTGGAATGAGGTCTTAAATCAAAGAGGAAAAAATCGAAACGAAAAACCAGTAGTTCATAGACACCTGAGATAACCGGATTCGATTTATGGCAACTAACTTTTTACAAGTATAATTAATATTTATAAGGAATGTAAGCTTTTCCATCCGGAATATCGAAAAAAAAAAACCCATGGAAATCGAATGCAGAATAGTCTGACCTTCCCATTTGGGCACCCATCAAGAGGTATTCAAGTTATTGTCACCTTCCCTCCAAATAGGAGGCAAGAAAATAAATAAATAAATTACAAAGAAATATTTCGATAAGAAACGTGTTTTAATGAATGCTGTAGAATTCAAAGTTCTAAGCTACGATTACGGAGGTTGTCAACTCTAAGTCATTAACAACCAGTTTCCGTGTTATTAATTGGAAATAAACGTCAAAACCACAGAACACAAGCAGGTATTTCGTCGGCAATATAATTAATTATTAATTAATTAAGGGAAAAGGAATTAAATATTAAAAAGCTACAGTGAGCACCAATATAAAGTTAACACAAACAATTTTGGGATTTTGAGTTCAGTAGCATCTAGACAAGTGCATGGTGTTTGTTATTTCTGGATTATTTTGAAAGGCCTCTCTAAAAAATTAAATTTATTACATTCCAAAATAATATTAACAAGTTTATAAGCACTGAATTCACGCGTCAATATAATGTTAACAGATTGACGTCGGAAAGCTACAATCGCAAGAGACTGCCACAATCTTTGCCGATCGTATCTCCTCCAAGCTCTCTCAAAATCCGCCCACAGCAGCACAAACAATAGAGCAGGAATGGACGCATTGCCAGAGCATCGTCAGAGACGCTGCCTCAGAGGTGCTGGGTTTCAAACCGCCACCACCTAGAAACCCCTGGTTCGATGAACAATGCGAACAAGCCCATGCAGCAAAACAAGATACATATAAAGCCATGCTGCAACGACGAACGAGAGCTGCTCGCGAAATCTATGAGCAGAAGAGAAGAGCACTCGCTTCTCAGAAGAAAGAAAAGCGCATACGGAAAGCATGAGATCGAGGAGATGGAGAGATGCTTCCGCAGGAATGACGCCCGGAGGTTTTACAATAACGTAAAACGAACATGCCACGGCTACAAAGCCAGAGCGGCGGCCTGCAGGGATGAAAATGGAGAACTGGTAGTAGAGTCACAGTCGATGCTGAGGATTTGGAAAGACCACTTCTGCAGACTGTATAACGGCGATGATAGACAAGATACCGCTCTCAGGCAGAACGAGCCATTCGTAATGGACGACAATGAAACAGAATTCAGTCCTGCCTACTTAGACGAAGTCAAAATAGCAATATCAAGACTTAAGTCTAATAAAGCCGTGGCCGCAGACGGCCTGTCTGCTGAGCTTCTTAAGGCGGAGATGAGCTGGTAAGGTGCATGCACCATCTCATTTGCAAGGTATGCTCGGAGGAAAGCATGCCCGACGAATGGAATCTCAGCATCGTTTGCCCGGTCCATAAGAAAGGAGACCCCTATAACTGCGCCAACTATAGGGGAATAAGTCTCCTTAACATCGCATATAAGACCTTCTCTGCCGTATTGTGTGAACGCCCGAAACTGTTTGTGGATAACCTGATCGGCTCTTATCAGTGTGGTTTCAGGCCAGGTAAATCCACAATAGACCAAATATTTACGCTACGGCAGATCTTGGAGAAGACCCAGGAATACCAAATCGACACTCACCACCTCTTCGTCGATTTCAAGGCTGCATATGACAGCGTGTATAGAGATGAGCTATACAAAGCCATGTCTAGTTTTAACATCCCTGCCAAACTCGTCCGACTGTGCAGGTTGACAATGGAGAATTCTCGCTGCTCCATTAAGGTCGGTAATGAGCAAACCGAGACCTTTGATGTTAAAAAAGGATTTAGGCAAGATGACGCGCTGTCATGCAACTTTTTCAACATCGTGCTTGAAAAGATCGTGCAAGAGTCACTGGCCAACACAAGAGGTACGATTTATTTCAAGTGTACGCAATTGCTTGCGTATGCCGACGACATTGACGTGATTGGACGGACACAGCGAGACGTCAATGAGGCCTTTGTAAGCATTGAGGTAGAAGCGGCTAAGATGGTTCTCAAGGTTAATGAGGGTAAAACCAAATATGTGCTTTCATCTAAAAGAGACGGACAACACCGACGTATTGGCCGGAACGTCACCATGGGTGGATATAACTTTAAAGTGGTCAAGGAATTCGTCTATCTTTGCTTACTGATGACCAGCGACAACAACACCAGCGCTGAGATAAAACGCAGAATCACTCTTGCCTACCGCTGTTTCTTTGGGCTCAAGAGGCAATTGAGAGGTGGAGCCCTCTCTCGGAAAACCAAGGTGACACTATATAAGACCTTAATCATCCCAGTCCTCCTCTACGGCCCGGAGGCTTGGATCTTAACAAAAGCGGATGAAAATGCCCTTGGTCGTTTCGAGAGGAAAATTCTGCGTACTATCTACGGTCCCGTTTGTTCAAACGGTGTATGGAGGGGAAGATATAACGAAGAACTGTACGGGTTGTACAGCGACATCGGCCTGGTGCGACGTCTACGGATACAGCGTCTAAGGTGGCTAGGCCATGTAGAGCGCATGGATAATACAGCTCCGACCCGAAGAGTCTTTGAATCCAATCCGGAAGGAAGGCGCGGCAGAGGACGGCCGCATCATCGGTGGTGCACGCAGGTGGAAGGGGACCTTAACCAACTGGGCGTGCGAAACTGGAAACAGCTGTCCAAATACCGTGCCAGCTGGAGACGCTTGTTGGTTGAGGCCCAGGTTCACCACGGACTGTAACGCCACCTAAGTAAGTAAGTAGTAAGATTTGAAAATAATATTTTAATATGAGGTTGAATCACCCTTTGCTTTAATTACTTCTTCCAATCTCCTCGGCATGGACTTCACAAGGGCTTTTGTGTGATATTGAGAATATACCACAAGCTTTACGGGCTGTACAACGACATGAGTCTAGTCAGGCGTCTACGGATTCAACGCCGAAGATGGCTGGGCCATATAGAGCAAATGGACGCCACAGCTTCAGCCGGAAGAGTCTTTGAATCCAACCCCGAGGGACGAAGAAACAGAGGACGGCCGCACCTTAAGATGGCGCACACAGGTGGTAGGGGACGTCAGCCAACTGGATGTGTGGCAATGGAAAAGGTTAGCAAAAGATCGTGCTAGTTGTAGGGGCATGTTGGTTGAGGCCCAAGTTCACCCTGAATTTTAGCGCTCGATAAGAAGAAGTCTAACAGCACGTTTGACAGATATTCAACTCAGGAAAAAGGCAAATATTTAAATAATTAGCCAAGTGAAAGGAGTTAGTGTAAGTGCTAGTACAGTACGCAGAGCACTTCATGCTAAGATATATTTTGGTAAAGTTCGATGGACGAAACGGCTAATCTCTGTAGTCAACAAAAAGAAGCGTTTTGAACACGTGCAAAAGCATAAGGAGAAGGACTTTTCTTTTTGGAGGAATCTTCTGTTCTCAGATGAGAGCAAATTCGAAATTCTGAAGCAGCGGAGACCACCGAAAAGTGGTGGAGGAAAGTAACTGGGGATTACAAGAACAGAATTTAGTACGTAGCGTCAAACATGGAGGGGGATCTGTGATGGACTGGGGATGTTTTGCGCCTTCGGGAGCCGGCAGTCTTGTGTTCATAGAAAATAAAATGAAAAAGGAAGATTATTTGAAAATTTTACAGACAATTCTTCCGCCTAGCGCTGAAAAGTTGGGCTTGTGTCAGTCATGGATATTTCAACAAGACAACGACCCCAAGCATACAGCCAAAATTGTAAAAGAGTGGCAACTGTATAGAACTTCTAAAGAGCTGGGTCATCCTCCTTGCTCCCCAGATCACAATCCCATAGAAAATCTATGGGACCAACAGGATACACAGATCACGAAACGAAGTATTACTTCGAAAGATGGCCTCAAACTTATATTTCTTGAGGAATGGGAAAAATATGGCAAGAACATAAAAAAGCTCTTGTGGAATCCATGCCGAGGAGATTGGAAGAAGTAATAAAAGCAAAAGGTGGTTCAACCTCATATTAAAATATTATTTTCAAATCTTACTACTTACTTACTTAGGTGGCGCTACAGTCCGTGGTGAACCTGGGCCTCAACCAACAAGCGTCTCCAGCTGGCACGGTCTTTGGCCAGCTGTTTCCAGCTCCGCACGCCCAGTTGGTTAAGGTCCCCTTCCACCTGCGTGCGCCACCGATAATGCGGCCGTCCTCTGACGCGCCTTCCTTCCGGAGTGGATTCAAAGACTCTTCGGGTCGGAGCTGTATTTTCCATGCGCTCTACATGGCCTAGCCACCTTAGACGCTGTATCCGTAGACGTCGCACCAGGCCGATGTCGCTGTACAACCCGTACAGTTCTTCGTTATATCTTCTCCTCCATACATCGTTTGAACAAACGGGACCGTAGATAGTACGCAGAATTTTCCTCTCGAAACGACCAAGGGCATCTTCATCCGCTTTTGTTAAGGTCCAATTCATCCTCTGCGTATGCAATACTAAAGTGCTTGAACGAATTACTACGGACTATAACCAACGCGGAATTTGGTCGGCTCTCGTCCTATCTAGGCCTAGGACAACCACCCCTGAGAGTAGTGAACGAACGTCAACGACCCCAACCACTGCACTCCGTTCAGGTTGTGTGTGTCAACACATCATAAGAGAATATGAAAAACTCTTGAACCTGCGCGAGTCTCTAAAAAAAAAAAAAAACAAAAAACGCCTCTGCGCCGTAAAGGAGGACTGGAATGATTAAGGTCTTATATAGTGTCACCTTGGTTTTCCGAGAGAGGGCTCTACTTCTCAATTGCCTCTTGAGCCCAAAGAAACAGCGGTTGGCAAGAGTGATTCTGCGTTTTATCTCAGCGCTGGTGTTGTTGTCGCTGGTCATCAGTGAGCCAAGGTAGACGAATTCCTTGACCACTTTAAAGTTATATCCGCCCATGGTGACGTTCTGGCCAATACGTCGGTGTTGTCCGTCTCTTTTAGATGAAAGCAGATATTTGGTTTTACCCTCATTAACCTTGAGAACCATCTTAGCCGCTTCTACCTCAATGCTTACAAAGGCCTCATTGACGTCTCGCTGTGTCCGTCCAATCACGTCAATGTCGTCGGCATACGCAAGCAATTGCGTAGACTTGAAATAAATCGTACCTCTTGTGTTGGCCAGTGACTCTTGCACGATCTTTTCAAGCACGATGTTGAAAAAGTTGCATGACAGCGCGTCGCCCTGCCTAAATCCTTTTTTAACATCAAAGGTCTCGGGTTGCTCATTACCGACCTTAATGGAGCAGCGAGAATTCTCCATTGTCATCCTGCACAGTCGGACGAGTTTGACAGGGATGTTAAAACTAGACATGGCTATGTACAGCTCGTCTCTATATACGCTGTCATACGCGGCCTTGAAATCGACGAAGAGGTGGTGAGTGTCGATTTGGTATTCCTGGGTCTTCTCCAAGATCTGCCGTAGCGTAAATATTTGGTCTATTGTGGATTTACCTGGCCTGAAACCACACTGATAAGAGCCGATCAGGTTATCCACAAACAGTTTCGGGCGTTCACACAATACGGCAGAGAAGGTCTTATATGCGATGTTAAGGAGACTTATTCCCCTATAGTTGGCGCAGTTATAGGGGTCTCCTTTCTTATGGACCGGGCAAACGATGCTGAGATTCCATTCGTCGGGCATGCTTTCCTCCGACCATACCTTGCAAATGAGATGGTGCATGCACCTTACCAGCTCATCTCCAGCCGCCAGGCCGTCTGCGCCCGCGGCTTTATTAGACTTAAGTCTTGATATTGCTATTTTGACTTCGTCTAGGTCGGGGGGACTGAATTCTGTTTCATTGTTGTCCATTACGCCCGCCGTCCAGGCTCGTTCTGCCTGACAGCGGTATCTTGTCTATCATCGCCGTTATACAATCTGCAGAAGTGGTCTTTCCAAATCCTCAGCATCGACTGTGACTCTACTACCAGTTCTACATTTTCATCCCTGCAGGCCGCTGCTCTGGCTTTGTAGCCTTGGCATGTTCGTTTTACGTTATTGTAAAACCTCCGGGCGTCATTCCTGCGGAAGCATCTCTCCGTCTCCTCGATCTCACGCTTTCCGTGTTCTCTCTTCTTTCTTCTGAGAAGCGAGTGCTCTTCTCTTCTGCTCATAGATTTCGCGAGCAGCTCTCGTCCGTCGTTGCAGCATGGCTTTAATGCCTCTTGTTTTGCTGCATGGGCTTGTTCATCGAACCAGGGGTTTCTAGGTGGTGGCGGTTTGAAACCCAGCACCTCTGAGGCAGCATCTCTGACGACGCTCTGGCAATGCGCCCATTGCTACTATGTTGGAGGAGAGACGATCGGCAAAGATTCTGGCAGTCTCTTGCGATTGTAGCTTTCCGACGTCAATCTGTTAACTTTATATTGACGCGTGAATTCAGTGCTTATAAACTTGTTAACATTATTTTGGAATGTATTAATTTTATTTTTTAGAGAGAGTACATCCAGGCCTTTCAAAATTATCCAGAAATAACAAACACCATGCACTTGTCTAGATGCTATTGAACTCAAAATCCCAAAATTGCTTGTGTTAACTTTATATTGGTGCTCACTGTATACAAAAGCAAGCAGTAGGTCACAAAGAAATTCATTTATACATACGGTCCTACGATTATAGAGCGCAGATGCATCGCTCAACGATGCTGTCAGTATCGTATCCCGATGAAATGGAACTGTAAACATGGTTATATCTTATCCTCACACTTTTATCTTCTTCTGTAACCTTAGGAAATTTAGAATATTTTTTTTTCCGTTTTGATTTTATCAACCCTTGTAAGGTGACCTAAAATTCACATAGTATCTCTTAAACTAAGCGATTTTTTTCCCCTCGATTTGTGCACTTATTATATAATGTGGGGGATTATCAGATACTTTTTTACACAATTTCACTTATTTGAATAAATATTAATTTTTCTCTTGATTCTTTGATCACTTCACTTGTGGCGAATTCATTAGTTATCTCACAGATGCCCGTGGGAAAATCGTATATATCCTTTTGCTTCTCTACCGAGTCTTTGAAAAAAAAAAAAAAAAACGAAAGACTGTTTGAAGTGCGGTTGTTTCAATAGAACGATCTTAGCCAAACTGGCAAATTATAATTAATTTCAATCACTTACACTGACCGTTCTCGATCGTGTCATGGTGTCCTCTACCACAGCCAAATAATCATCGGACAGATACCCTCACAACTGTCCAATGTTTTCGAATGGATGAAATGTGAAAATGTTCAGATGAAAAACAAAAGATAAAAACAAGAACGAAAAAATATGCTTCGTAATCGTATCTCGATGCTCGTGTATGACATGGGGATACCTACACTATGTTGGGATGGTTTGATTCGTTGTATTCCTTGGATATGTTGTTGACAAAGATACTCGTGTTGTTTTGTTTATTTAGATTGTTGTGAATAAACGATCAGTGGACGGCAAAAAAATCATCGAAACAGGCTCACAAATCAATTTAAATATGAACTGTTGATGGTGTTTCACTGACTCCCGAGAGGGAGTGTATTTTTATATTCTTCGCGCCATACCATCCGTTGTCGAATTTAATGGACATTTGTATTGCGGAATTAAAGATAAATTCGAATTGAAGGACGAATGGCAATTGCGCAAATCTGACTGTGTGTGGGTAACGATTGTCTTTACACATCAAACCGATTGTTTTGTTTACTTCACACGATTTTCCTTTTCTACGAATATTGTATCTCCTATGTCATATAGAAATACAAGCCAAAAAAAAATAAAAAACTATCTGCGCTCGCGCACGATCAGTTTCCAGTCGTCGTTTCTCTTTGCTGTGTGCACTTGTAGCGATACTCGAAGTGACTAAATGATCGCCGACAGTGGGTATTATGGTAAACTACTGAAGCGTTGATAGCAAAACATGAAACGAGTAACGTAAAAAAACAGCAAATTAATAGTTTTAGATACTTTCTCATTAGCAGTGAGTCTGAGTGGTGAGATCTTTTTTTTCTTCACATAGTAGATATGTACATAGATACTCTTGTATGTAAATCAGTCGTGTTCATTCATATGAAGAGTATCTATCTGCGTTCGTCAGAGATGAAATGATGGACGGGGAATTTCCCAAAGAGTGATATCGCTCCAACCGAGCACACGTACTCCTACATACATATGTACATATGTATCCGAACATTTCTCGTGAGTTTAGTATTTGTTTTTCGGACGTTTACGAAATACACTATTTGTTTGTTTTCACATTTACTGACATTCTATAAAATATTCCTTTTATCGTGTATGTGAATTAAATTTTTCAAGCGGTCAATCGATGTGATAACATGCAATCGTAATAACCTCACGTGCGTGCAGTTAAGTATGCAGCACGGGTTAGGTGAGCAAGCTGGATTGGGGGGGAGTCATATCGACGGGTTTGAGTTCAACAATCGATTACCGGATAACGAATGATTGACAAAGTGGCGATTAGGTGTCCTTGTGAGATACTATCTTCTAACAATTTGAATGAGTTGTAATATATGTACATAAGCACATACACACTTAGTTTTAACGAAGTAATTGAAATTCTTAACGTGTTTGCATGTGAAGTTTTGGGTTTCAAGGCTCCACCACGAAGAAACACCTGGTTCGATGACGAGTGCAGGAGGATTCATACAGCGAAGCAGGATGCATATAAGGCCTCGCTGCATAAAAGAACAAGAGCAGCTCGTGCGCTCTACGAGTTAAAAAGAAGGGAGGAGCATAAGCTTCTTAGAAGAAAGAAGAAAGAGCACGAGAAGCGCGTGATTGGATTTGGAGAGGTGTTACTGCAGGCGTGACGTTCGAAAGTTATAAAGCCAGAACGGAAGCCTGCAGGGATGAGAACGGACACCTAGTAGTAGAACCGCAGTCGATGCTGAGAATGATCCATTTCTAATCGACGGAGACCGTAGAGAATTCTGTCCCCCTGACCTCGACGAAGTTAAGATTGCCATATCGAAGCTCAAGTCGAATAAAGCTGCTGGCGCAGACGGACTGTCTGCTGAGTTCTTCCAGGCAGCTGGGGATGACCTGGTTGGGAGCATGCACCAGCTCATCCGTAAGATATGGTTAGAGGAAAGCATGCCCGAGGAATGGAATCTCAGCATCGTATGCCCGATCCACAAGAAAGGATACCCCTCTGATTGCGCCAAATATAGAGGTCTCCTTATTAGGTCTCCTTAACATCGCCTACAAAATCTTCTCTGCTGTTTTGTGTGAACGCCTGAAGCCTTTTGTAAATAAGCTGATAGGTCCTTATCAGTGCGGATTCAGGCCAGGGAAGTCCACCATCGACATTTTCACATTACGGCAGCTCCTGGAAAAAACCAATGAATTTCAAGCCGACACTCACCAGCTATTTGTCGACTTCAAAGCCGCATATGACAGCGTAATTAGAGACGAGCTATACAACGCTATGTCTAGCCTTGACATACCTGCTAAACTCATCAGACTATGCGGGATGACTTTGGAGAATGCTCGCTGCTCCATACGAATCGGTGAACACCTAACCGATAGTTTTGATGTCAAAAAAGGATTTAGGCAGGGCGATGCGCTGTCGTGTGATTTCTTCAACATCATATTGGAAATGATTGTGCAAAAATCACTGGCCAATACAAGAGGCACAATCTATTTCAAATCCTCGCAACTCCTTGCATACGCCGACGATATTGACATAATAGGTAGATCGCAGCGAGATGTCAATGAGGCGTTTGCGGGTATTGAGATGGAGGCGGCGAAAATTGGTTGGTAAACTAGGGCAAAACTAAATACATGCTGTCATCAAAAAAGGACGCTCAGCACCGACGTCTTGACCGGAACGTTTGTATTGGCAGATATAAGTTCGAGGTAGTTAAGGACTTCGTCTACCTTGGCTCCGCAGTGACCTGGAACAATGACATCAGTTCCGAAATCAAACGCAGAATCACTCTTGCCAACCGCTGTTTCTTTGGGTTCAGGAGGCAACTGAGTAATAGAGCCCTCTCCCGGACGACAAAGTTTACTCTGTTTACTTATCATCCCGGTCCTGTTGTACGGCGCAGAAGCATGGACACTATCAAAGGCGGATGAGGAGGCCCTTGGTCGGTTCGAGAGAAAAATTTTGCGCGTGATTTTTTGGGCCTATAAACGCAGACGGGGGATGGAGGAGAAGATTCAACCACGAACTTTACGGGCTGTACAGCGACATGAGCCTAGTCAGGCCTCTACGGATTCAACGCCTAAAATGGCTGGGCCATGTAGAGCGAATCGACACCACAGCTCCAGCCCGGAGAGTCCAACCCCGAGCGACGAAGAAGCAGCGGACGGCCGCACTTAAGATGGCGCACAGAGGTGGAAGGGGACCTCGGCCAACTGGGTGTGTGGCAATGGAAAAGGCTAGCGAAAGATCTTGCTAGTTGGAGGGGCATGTTGGTTGAGGCCCAGGTTCACCCCGAACTGTAGCGCCCACTAAGCAGAAGAAGAATTTGTTTGTTCATTGAGCAGCTCAATAATATTCGAAGCTAACGCACATCGTGGAGGGGAGGGAGCAAGCAAACAGAACAAAGAAGCTGATCGTGTTTAACACGGCAAAATGCGAGACATGCCCAGAGATCTTACTTACTTATCAGGCCAGCGATCCATGGAGGATCTGAGCCTGATCTATAGCTGCCTTCCATCCTTGACGGTCCCGGGCACGCTGCTTCCAGTTGTCAAGACCAAGATGTCTCACATCCGCGATTACTTGGTCTTTATACCGGAGGTTCGGTCTTCCTCTTCTTCTCGAACCAGGAGGCTCGGAGTCGAAGACCCTCTTAGCTGGAGCGTTGATGTCCATGCGCTCGATGTGACCGAGCCAGTGTAGTCGACGGATCCTTGCGATTCGGACTACATCCACATCTTGGTACAGCTTGTAGAGTTCGCGGTTGTGTCTTCTTCTCCATTCACCTTCCTCACAGACAGGACCAAATATCCGGCGCAGAATTTTTCTTTCGAAAGAACCCAAAATCAGCTCCGCTGTCCTGCTTATCGTCCAGCTTTCGGCTCCGTACAGCAAGACTGGCAGTATGAGTGTTTTGTAAAGCATGACTTTGGTCTTTCGAGTGAGGAGTTTTGACCCCAGTTGTTTGGACAAGCCGAAGTAGCAGCGGTTGCCAAGGGAGGGCATGGGCTCGGACATACAGGGTAAAGTTGTTGATCACTCTCAACCTTGCGAGATGCCAGCAACGATCCCTGTTTAAATGCCCGGGTCAAGTTGACATACGGCCTCCTCGCGGCGCCCTTTGGATAGCCTCTTCAACAACCGTTGGGAGGTGAACAAACGTATGCAGCGACAAAACCCCGACCAGAATGGCGGTTGTGCGGCGGGCTAACAATCCGCCCACGTAAAAAAAAAACACAAGTTATGAATGAGCAAGATGCCTCGGGTACCCAGAGATCAGCTCTCGGAAAAGAGGAAGAAGGCTCTTAACTGAGCGGAAAGCGCAATCAAGAGCCTTGGAAACTCATCCGGTAAAGAGCAGGACGGCAAGCGCCAGAGGTCGGCTGAGGAACTTCCATCCACCTCTAAGAAATCGCGGTCTCATAGCATCTCCCCTTGATCCCAAACACAACTCTCCTATCGCGACGTGCTGAAGGTCTCGACCACTTTGGCTGTTGTCGATAGAGGTGATGTAGATGGGAACGTCCCTCCGGCTAAGTGGACTTTGATTAGCAATATGCTACTCAAAAGCTACTTCCCGATACTGAAAGAACACCCTGGACCCTTCCCTATTACCCATCATGCAGGGTACTTTCAAGGCAGAATTAAGCTGATCTCATTCGAAGACCAAAGGTCTGTGGACCTCTTCAAGCTCGCACTCAGCAGAGTCGGCGAGGTCTGGGAGGGAGCTCAACTTGAGGCTGTACCCTTGAACCAAATCCCGAATAGACCTAGGGCTAGAGCCATTATGCCGGCCTTTTCCGAGGGTCCTAAGGAGATTTTGGCACTCATGCAGAATTGCAATCCCCAAATCTCCGCCTAGGACTGGAGAATAGCCAAGCTGGAGGATGTAAAGGGACCCTCTAGATTGATCACTATAATGATCAATCAGGATTCCCTGGCACCTCTAGCAGAGGCCAACAACATGATCTCTCTGGGCTTTGACTCTGCAAGGCTCAGAATATACAAAAAAGATGGAGAGGACTCAGCTAAGAGAACATCCGGTGTTGCATCAGCCGACTCCATGGTATCGACGAACCCAGAGTAACTCCCTACCCTGGAGCTGATGATCACTGAAGAGATTCTCTCGGTTGGGTGCGTTGCGAATGCGCACCACATGATTTGGGGAAGCAGCAACATAAACGAGCGAGGTGAGTTTCTGTTTAATTATTTATTACATACTAACCTCACCGTTTGTAATAACGGCTGTGAACCAACTTTCATCACCAAAAACAGACAGCAGGTTCTGGATGTAACTTTTGCATCGCAGGACATTGTCGACAAAGTCAGGGAATGGAAAGTCCTAAAAGAGCACTCCCTCTCTGACCATCGCTACATTCAATTCAGCATAGTCAGCCACGTCAGTGCCTCAACTCCCTTCAGGAACTATAGGAAAACTGACTGGCAAAAATATAGAACCTATGTTGAACCTCACCTAGGGACAAGAGACCCTACCTATCCGCTTAACTCCGCGGAATTAGACAGCTAAGTAAATGAGCTGACAGAAACCCTTAACAGTGCACTGTCTAAATCTTGTGCGTAAAGCACCCCCAGAGGCAAACCCAAACCCCCCTGGTGGAATAAAGAGATAGTCTCCCTTAGGAGAGAGAGCAGAAAGCTCTTTAACAATGCTAAATGTACCCGCTTGCAAGAGGATTGGGACCTCTACAAGGAGGCACTTAAATCTTTTAAAGCAGCGACCAGAAAGGCCAAAAGACAATCCTGGAGGAATATCAAGGCGGTCTCCGAAGCCTCAAGAATAAGGTAGATCCTGGCTTCGGTGCCGTATGATCCAAGCCATCTGATGCGTAATGATGGTTCCTGGACGACCTCCAGAGAGGAAGCTCTGGAACTTCTTCTAAGCACACACTTACCAGGCAGTAGTGACTCGGCTATGACACCTCCTCGGGTCTGTCAGCCGATGTCATCCTCCTTCGAGCGTTCTCCCAACCTGGTCAACTACAACAATGTCATTTGGGCAATAAAAAGCTTTGAACCAAGTCCCCAGGACCGGATGGGATCATACCAGCTGAGCTCCAGCAGGTAGCAGATGTCATCCTCCCCTGGCTGGTGGTCATTTACAATAGCTGCCTCTGCCTATCCTACATCCCCAACAAGTGGAATTGTAACCAAAGTCATTTTCATACCCAAGGCAGGCAAAAGCGCCCACACGTATGCAAATGACTTGAGGCCTACTAGTCTTACTTCTTTTCTATTAAAAACTCTAAAGAAGATTTTAGACTCACACATTCGGTACAGCTGCATCTCAGGAAGGCTGTCCGATAACCAACATACCTACAACAAAGGCAAATCGGTGGAAACAGCACTCCACTCACTGGTCAGTAAGATTGAAAGGTCACTAGAACGCAAGGAATATACTCTAGTCACCTTTCTCGACATTGAGACCATGGGCCGTCATAAAAGCGCTGTCTGATCTGGGTGTTACGGGATCAGTGATAGAACTGGTACGACAACTGCTAACACAAAGAGTCGTCAAAGCCAATTTCGCTGGTGCCGTGTCAACCAGAATGGTCAGCAGAGGTACACCACAGGGTGGAGTACTCTCCCCTCTTCTCTGGAACGTGGTGGTCAACGAACTACTGCGGATGCTTGAACAGGAAGGGTACGCTGTGACCGCCTATGCAGATGACATTGCTATTGCCGCCACAGGTAAATTTCCCAACACTCTATGCGACCTTATGCAGACATGCAGAGTGCATTACATACAGTAGAAACCTGGACGCAGTACTGTGGACTTGGGGTGAACCCTAGGACGGCCGATCTAGTACTGCTTACTAACAAATACAAAATTCCGCCCCTCAACTCAGCGAGGCTGGGTGGAACCCAACTAACAATCAAAGAGCAGGCTAAATATCGTGGCCTAGTCCTTGACAGGAGGCCTAATTGGAAACCCAAAATTCTTGATCGCGTAAAGAAAGCAACTACTGCCCTCTACAGCTGTAAGAAAGTGGTGGGCAGGAAGTGGGGTCTGCAACCAAGCATTATGCACTGGCTCTACACAGCAGTCATAAGGCCCATCCTCCTGTATGGCGTTGTAGTCTGGTGGACTGCTCTGGACAAGGCAGTCAATCGAAGCCTTCTGGGGAAGGTACAAAGCGGAGCTATCAGATCAATCCCCACGGAGGCCCTAAACTAAACATCCTATTAAATCTTCCACCATTGAACCTTTTCAGCAAGCAAGTTGCTGCCTGCGCGGCCCTAAGGATGAGGAGCTTAAGAAAATGGCCCACATCTCAAAAAGGCCATACTACCATTCTAAGCACCCATGGACACGGACTGCATCATCCCGCAGAATGTGTTCCCTAGGAACTTCGAAGTTGTCTTTCCATCCAGGGAGGAATGGGCTGAAGGGAAAGTGATACCAAAGGACTCGATCTCCCTCTATACCGATGGCTCTAAGATGGAGTCGGGTGTAGGTAGTGGGGTCTTCTCCAAGGAACTTAACCTCAACCTATCTTTCAGACCCCCAAAATCACTGCAGGGTGTATCAGGCAGAAATAACAGCGATAACAGAGGCCCTGGCATGGCTCAGGATCAATGTAATATCCGCTAAGGATATTATCATTTGCATGGACAGCCAAGCTGCGATAAAGTCCCTGGCAGCGGTAACCCACAAATGAAAGACATCTCTTAACTGTCCCCTATCTCTAGATGAGGTGGCTGAACAGTTCAACATTAAAATACTGTGGGTTCCCGGGCATAGGGATATTCCAGAAAACTGCGCGGCCGATGAACTCGTAAAGTTAGGGTCAAGCACAGTCAGCCTACCTACCTTCGAGTACCTAAATACACCAATAAGTACGGTAAAGCACATGATAAAACTTCAAACCGTAAAGGAGACCAACCTCCAATGGAATGAGAGCAATATCGGCTTTATCACCAAACAATTGTGGCCTAAGTTAAGCCTAGGACGAACCAGGGACCTAGTGGCAACCAAAAGGACAACTTTAAGTACTCTAGTGGCTGTCATTACAGGTCACTGCATCATTTGAAAACACGCCGCCAGATTAGGGCTACCCTCCAATGACTTCTGTCGTGGCTGTATGGACGAAGAGGAGGAGGAATCAATATACCACCTCCTCTGCTCATTTCCCTCTTTTGCAAATCGCAAGAGGCTACCTCGGCGCGCCCTTGTTTGACAATCTAAGTGAGCTAGCAAACCAAAAGATAGCTCAACTCCATCGCTTCATTAGAAGGACCGGTTGTCAGGTAGCGGATCAGGGTAACTTGATCCAGGTGGTATCACAATGGGCCGACTTCGGCCTACGTGTGGCTTACGCCTAACACGTTAACCTAACCTAACCTTATCCTGGACACAACAATTCCCAACCGACAACAATGGGAAGGAAATTAATTCCGAAGCACACGGACGAGTCCAGAACAGGCAATGTTTGGGTGCCGGTGTCTATGCACCAACCCTTAAAATCGGCCAAACCTTTAGACAATCGAACCGAACTGTAGCGCATTCTGAGCTGAACTAACAGCTATTAGTAAGGTCGCCGACGGGTTGTCTTTGAGATCGATGGAATGCAGTGACATTGTCATCTAGACAGACAGCTAAGCGACAATAAAAGCACTCGAATCGGCAATAATAAAATCTAAAAGATTTATCGAGCAGCTGCACTGTTACGTTGTGCTGGGTCGTAGGTCATAGTGATATACCAGGTAACTGTGAAGCAGACGAATTAGCCAAAAAGGGCACCACGCTGGAGATCTCGACTGTTAAAGAGGATACCGTCCACTAATGGAAACGCTAAAATATAAAAGCTCGAGACAGGCACTACAACAGACCAATGAAAGATGACGTGACCTTGAGACATGCAACTACGCGAGACAAACCTGGCCCAGGTACCGTCAACTTAGAAGCACAAGCCTGCTAAAAATACGTAGGCAAAGTATAAGCAGCCTAATTGGAGTCATAACATGACACTGCCCTTTAGGAAAGCATGCCGCTAGATTAGGAGTGCCTTATAGTGACTATTGCAGCAGGTGTCATGATGAGGATTCTCCTCTTCCACATCTCCTCATCTCCATCTCTTATGCAATTGCCCTCCCCGTTCGAATCCCGATAACACTAACGCCATCGAATGTTTATTTCGCGGCGCCCCTTCTTGGCGGGATACTGGCGAAACCCCCCGTAGTACGAGTATACTTGCCTTGAAAAAGTTTCTCGACCCACGCCTTTCGGAATCGGCATTAAACTGTAGGTCCCTTTCACATGTGTGAGAAGAGAAGCTTGACTCTGGCTCTTGATGGTTTGTAAAGCCACCAAAAGCAGAAGCAATGTATGTAGCTTAGGGTTGATAAGGATGCCTAAATCTAACTTAGGTGAATGACTGGTAATGTACTTCTTCAAATATTGTAATCCCTATGCAACCCTCCCTCCTGGTCGCTATTAACGTCAATAAGGTAAAATGTCAGTGAAGTAAAATCCATATACCCACACGTAGGGACAAAAAATCATTCGTCATGTCAGAAACCCCCTTTATGTGTTTAAGATGTCAATCAAGAAACAATTCACTGTACATGCCTTCAGCAAGTCATAACACTTATCCTTGTTCATGTTTGCCCTAAGGTTATAACCTCCACAAAAAGTTTTAGTACCCAATTTCGTAGTAAACGCGTAACAAAAATAAATACTGCCTACACCGTTATTTTCTGTCCCTCATAACTCCGAAGGTTTATCGAGTCAAGTTGCAACACTTTTTTCCGGTTTAGCTTTAAACGTGTATCGTATACATACGACTTCCAGTCTAATCCCAGTTCCGTTCCATACGAATAGCCTCGAAAACTCCCAAGCGACAATTAGAGCACATAAAACGAATTTTCGTCATTAGGCCTGTTCCAAGTGTGTCACCGGTAGCTTCAGACTCGTGTGCTCGTACGCTTAGTTTAGGAGGTGGTGGAGAATCAAATTCACATTGCCAAAGGTATTTAGGACGCTAACATGTTCCTTTTCAGTTTTTTTTTTTATGTTATTTACACTCACGCTCGCGAAGCACGCAACTTCGCTGGTGCTCATCAAGGATCCTGGGGTTTTTATTTTTTTGCTGTTCTGAAGCAAGGTGCAGTAGGAATAGGAGCAGAAGGAAGGGTCTTACTCCAGTTGGCGGCTGCTTTAATTTTTTTTTTTTTTTTGTTGTTGTTCTGAAGCAAGGAGCAGTAGGAATAGGAGGAGAAGGTAAGGCATTACTCCAGTTGGCGGCTGCTTGTGCGTGTCGATATGGTTAAGTTTTGTTTTACGCGATAATTCCATTAAATGAATAACGACGTGTACAGGTTTGTGTGGCAGCGAGGTCCGAAGATTGCTTTACTATTTAATGGGATTAATTGGCGACAGTAAAGAACTTTTACTTTGGTGGCGTTACAGCCCATGAAGGACCAGAGCCAGAGACGGTAAAGTAACACTGCATGTAATTCAGTCTCCTTTCTTTGGTGGGTGTCTTAGGGAGGGTTCTTGAGTGTTTTTAGGCTTGGCCTAGGGTGTGTTGCTTATATTTTTCATCGAAAGATGGGTAACGAAAGTTCGGTGAGGCCTCAGAGTCTCTAGACACTAACATGAATAAAGCAACAAACAGAAAGAAGACCACATTTGTGCTTCGGCAAGCCTTAAAAAGATACATGGTTATCGTGTCATTTGTACGTTAATGGTGTAGTGAGCACAGGTCATTGTATCTGTAACTTCGATATTTTTGAAGCAGCATTTCATGTACTTGGACTCTCGTTTTCTGTGTAGTTTAAGACAGGGTCTTCATACACTATCTCTCAAGCAGACAACACGTTTGTATCATGATAATGACGTTGAACCAAATGACATATGTATCCATAGAGAAGCAAAGACGAAGGCCATAAGGTCAAGGCGAAAGCACTTCAGGTTCTGGTCTAATCAATTGAAGATATACGCAAATCTACGGATGAAAAATGTACATTTATTCTCACAAAAGAGCTACAATGACACCGATCATTAGGCTAATCTTTACATCAGGCCCGAGAATGATGCAGAGATACTATCAGATCGCTAAGATAAACGCTAAGATAAATCGATAGATTGACCATGCGGCATGGTCCATGTCTGATGGACTTATGAGATAGTATTCCTTCTGCAGACTGTATAACGGCGAAGAGAGACAAGATATTGCTGTCAGGCAGAACGAGCCATTCGTAATGGACGACAATGAAACAGAATTCAGTCCACCCGACCTAGACGAAGTCAAAACAGCAATATCAAGACTTAAGTCTAATAAAGCCGCGAGCGCAGACGGCCTGTCTGCTGAGCTTCTTAAGGCGGCTGGAGATGAGCTGGTAAGGTGCATGCACCATCTCATTTGCAAGGTATGGTCGGAGGAGAGCATGCCCGACGAATAGAATCTCAGCATCGTTTGCCCGGTCCATAAGAAAGGAGACCCCCCTATAACTGCGCCAACTATAGGGGAATAAGTCTCCTTAACATCGCATATAAGACCTTCTCTTCCGCATTGTGTGGTCGCCCGAAACTGTTTGTGTATAACCTAATCGGTTCTTATCAGTGTGGTTTCAGGCCAGGTAAATCCACAATAGACCAAATATTTACGCTACGGCAGATCTTGGAGAATACCAAATCGACACTCACCACCTCTTCGTCAATTTCAAGGCTGCATATGACAGCGTGTATAGAGATGAGCTATACAAAGCCATGTCTAGTTTTAACATCCCTGCCAAGCTCGTCCGACTGTGCAGGATGACAATGGAGAATTCTCGCTGCTCCATTAAGGTCGGTAAGGAGCAAACCGAGACCGAGACGCGCTGTCATGCAACTTTTTCAACATCGTGCTTGAAAAGATCGTGCAAGAGTCACTGGCCAACAGAAGAGGTATGATGTACCTCTCAAGTCTACGCAATTGCTTGCGTATGCCGACGACATTGACGTGATTGGACGGACACAGCGAGACGTCAATGAGGCCTTTGTAAGCATTGAGGTAGAAGCGGCTAAGATGGTTCTCAAGGTTAATGAGGGTAAAACCAAATATCTGCTTTCATCTAAAAGAGACGGACAACACAGACGTATTGGCCAGAACGTCACCATGGGCGGATATAACTTTGAAGTGGTCAAGGAATTCGTCTACCTTGGCTCGCTGATGACCAGCGACAACAACACCAGCGCTGAGATAAAACGCAGAATCACTCTTGCTAACCGCTGTTTCTTTGGGCTCAAGAGGCAATTGAGAAGTAGAGCCCTCTCTCGGAAAACCAAGGTGACACTATATAAGACCTTAATCATCCCAGTCCTCCTTTACGGCGCAGAGGCTTGGACCTTAACAAAAGCGGATGAAGATGCCCTTGGTCGTTCGAGAGGCAAATTCTGCGTACTATCTACGGTCCCGTTTGTTCAAACGGTGTATGGAGGAGAAGATATAACGAAAAACTGTACGGGTTGTACAGCGACATCGGCCTGGTACGACGTCTACGGATACAGCGTCTAAGGTGGCTAGGCCATGTAGAGCGCATGGAAAATACAGCTCCGACCCGAAGAGTCTTCGAATCCACTCCGGAAGGGAGGGCGGGGCAGAGGACGGCCGCATCATCGATGGCGCACGCAGGTGGAAGGGGACCTTAACCAACTGGGCGTGCGGCGCTGGAAACAGCTGGCCAAAGACCGTGCCAGCTGGAGACGCTTGTTGGTTGAGGCCCAGGTTCACCACGGACTGTAGCGCCGCCTAAGTAAGTAAGTAAGTATTCTTTCGTAAGGAAAGCAGGCGCTTTTTCATTACAACTAAAAGCACTAAGCAGAGGACTCGGAAGACTTATGACTGAGGAAGATCCTTCCCATTTCAACTTAGTACGCCGGCCATCTCATGTGTATAGACATTCTCCAGCGTAGAGCCGCATCATACCTCCGCGGAACGAAATGAATCGCTTTACGCTTGAAAAACGTTGGGAAATATTGAAAACTTATCTCCAAAGTGAGTGCCGTGCAGCCAAAACAGTGCGTTTTTTAAAAATAAGTTTTGGCCGGCACGAAGCACCCACCGCGGCTGCTGTACGCAAGTTTGTGCAAAAAGTTCGTAAGACTGGTATGCTAGGTGCGCACATATAAGAATGTGGCTGCTGTGGTCGAGAGTGTCAGACTCAATTCACGAACATCAATTCGCCAACGATCTCAACATCTCACGCACTAGCCTGAGGAGAATTCTGCACAAAGATCTCGGATTATTCGCTTACAAGGTGGCGCGTGGCCATCCGCTTTGTTATCGCTTCGCAATTTGTGCCTTAGAGCAGCTTGAATTGGACAACGATTTTGAGCAAAAAATCGAGGCGCATTTTCATCTCGGCGGTTACGCTAAACCAGCACGTTATTGTCGAGAAGCCAATGCATCCACAAAGAATGATAGTTAGGTGTGGGTTGTGGAGTGGTGGCATCATTGCACCATTTTTCTTCGAAAATGAGGCTGGGACCAACGTTTCGGTCAACGGTGGGCGATACAGAGCCATGTTAACCAATTTTTTTTTTTACTGAAATTGAAGACATGGATTTGGACGACCTCTGGTTCATTCAGGACGGCGCGCCATGCCACATTCCCAATCGTGTTATCAGCCATCTTGGCGATGTCCATTGGCCGCCTCGGACCTGCGATTTGACTCCTTTGGCCTTTCTTTTGTGGGAAACCGTGAACGACCAATGTTATGCCAACAAGCCGGAAACGATTCAAGCACCTAAGGCCAATACCATCCAAGCAATCCGTGAGTTACAGCCCGAATTAACAAGGTCCTGGAAAATTGGGGTGACAGAATGCGCTACATGGAGATTTGACGGCTCATCCGGCCAGAATGAGTTCTCTCAACCAATTTTTGAAGACAGTGAAACAAGAAGCAGGTGCTAAAGGGGTAGACTATGCGTATGTGTGAAGGCACAAGCGCCGACAATCCAACCTCTGTCTACCAACTCCTACTCTCACTTAAACGAGGTGGCTCCTGGGTTCCTAGTACCTCAACTGTAAATCGCGTAGACCTCTTTGTAAGGTTGTTGGGGGACAGCAAGCGAAAGAAGGAGGGAGTCTGAGCCGTCACCAGGGCTCAGCTCCTTCTTCGGAGCTATCTTTGAACGAGTCATAGGAAGGCACAGCCTAAACAACACCACGTCAGAAAACGGACTAAGGCTAGTGGACTTTATGGCTGGACATAATTTCGTAGTAGCAAGTACACGATTCCCACACCTCAACATCCATAATCGTTGATCAATCGACAAGCAATCAAATTGATCACGCTGCGATCGACGGCAGACACTCCTCCAGCATCCTAGAGGTCCGAGCCTTTCGAGGAGCCAACATCGACTCGGATCTTTACCTTGTTGCAGCCAAGGTACGTATGCGAATTTATCGGAATCAACGGAGCCGAGTATGTACACCAAAATTTTACGTCGGAAAGCTGCAGCGAGAAACCCCTGGTTTTGATGACGAGTGCAGACAGGCCCTCTACTGCATCGACGGACGAGAACTACCCGTGAGCTCTAAGAACAGAAAAGGAAGGAGGAGCATGCGCTTCTGAGAAGAAAAAAGATCTCACCGAAACCTGCGATGTTAAAAAAAGTTTTAGACAGGGTGGCGCACAGTCATGTGGTTTCCTTAACATCATACATGAAAAGATCATGCGGGACACTACAGCCAATACAAAAGGTACGATCTACTTCAAGTCTACACAATTGCTTGCATACGCAGATGACATTGACGTTATTGGACGGACAAAGCTGACGTCACGCTTTGAGGCGTTCGCAAGCATTGAAGCAGAAGCGGCTTAAGTGGGTCTAAGGGTGAATGGGGACAAGACCAAAAATATGCGCAACACCGACGTTTTGGTCAGAACTTCACCTTCGGCAGCTATATGTTAGAAGTAGTCAAGGACTTCGTCTACCTTGGCTCGATAGTGACAAGCAGCAACGCCACCAGCGCTGAGATAAAATGCAGAATAACTCTTGCCAGCCGCTGCTTCTTTGGGCTCAAGAGGCAATTGAGTAGTAGAGCCCTGTCTCGCGAAACTAAGGTATCCCCCTACAAAACCTTAATCATCCCGGTCCTCCTGTATGGGGCGGCTGAGTCTTGGACGTAATCAAAAGCGGATGAAGAGGCTATTGGGCGTTTCGGGAGGAAAATTCTGGGTGCAATCGTCGGTCCCGTTTGTGAAAACATCACCGCGAATGGACATCACCGCTCCGGCCCGAGGAGTTTTCGACTCCAAGCCCGAGGGACGACGCAGCAGGGGACGACGCAGCAGGGGACGACGGAGCAGAGGACGACCACATCTAAGGTGGCGCGCACAGGTGGAAAGGGACTTCAACCAACTGGGCGTGCCACACTGGAAGCAGGTGGCCAAAATCGTGCCGGCTGGAGAGGTCTGTTGGTTGAGGACTTGGTTCACTCCGAAATGTTGCGCCATATAAGTAAGTAGAAACAAGAAGCGACTTAAATTTATTTATGATCTCGATTGTGCCACTGAAAATTATTCTTGCCGCAAATCCAGATGACGGCATCTGGGTTAACCCCTAAAAGAAATTGCAGAATTAATAACATCTGAAAAAGACCGGGCTCAAAATGAAATAAGTAACTTGCGACCAACAATCCCACAGTACGAGAAAAACACCATCAAGGTGAGGAGGAATGTTTTACATTTCACAATGCTGGACGGAAAAATAGCTCAACATGTCAGCAATTGCTTCATTTGGACAATACAGTGTTGCCGGTTGCCGAATTACGACTAAATTCCCGGAACTTAATTGCAAAATTTTTCAGTCAAAAAATGATTTTGGTTTTTTACATAACCTCCCCTCGGATCCAATACACGCGGTCCAGCGTCTCTCGTAATATGAGTATTCCTTACCGAAAGTGAGAGTATGAAAGGCTGTACATATGGATGTGAAGCACTTCCCAGAAACAAAGTTTAAGAACAAATAGAAATCTAAGAATGCCAAATCAGAAATAAGAGGGATGACCAAGCAAATCGTACCCCAAATTCCGTAGTTTTTCCATTGTCAATGTACTCTTGGTCAAGAAGATTTAAGACAGGTGCGATCGACTTCGTTTTCTTTGGCGCTGAACCACCGGCTTTCATCCACTGCTAGGATCACTGTTTCGTTTCTGGCCTATAGTGACAAATCGCCGCATGTAACTCAGTTAGATCCACATTAAATCGGCCCTAAGATTGCTGCGCAAATTGTATTTGCTTTCCATCGGCATTCAGCAAATATGGCCACCAACTTACACAGAGCTTTCACATCCCTAATTCTTCGTGCAAGATGTTTCGCACCCTTTCTTCCATTATTCCCACAGCTATCTCACTCACCAATACGATACCATCCTTGCAGTCCTTCGCGTGGATCTCACGCGAAGAGTAGAGCTGTAGTAAGTTTTCGTCAACTTCAGATGAATTCCCCTAGGGTTTAAGCCATCCAAGTTGAAAAAATTAGGAATTTAGAATAAGACGCACAAGGTGCCTACTGCAAAAATTCGTGTCAACGAGTTACTAGAGAGAAAAGGTCAAAACTTGTCATACAAACTAATGCTATGTATGTGCACCGAGGCAGGGAACACACATTTTTAGTGAGGGCATCTCTGTGTCAAGCCTAGAACTTTTCATCTTGCCCTCGTATTACTGGAAGGTCTGACTGCATCATTATTGCGAATGCGCTTTTGGCATATACCCAATGCGCTAAGTGTCCTTATGCACGGCGGTTTAACCCTTAGGCTTAGAAAACAAAATTGTACCTCTTCCAAGGTTCCACCATCTAACCCACCTGTGTAAGAGGGCTTCAAACTAATGCTCCCGAATCAGGCAAAATTCCTGTACCCAATTCAAGAGTGAAGGCTCTTTTGGAAACCCAATAATCTAGAAACTCACCACTGTTCTTCATTATTGTGAAAGGCAGTATTTCAATAGACCTATTGTACTGAATTTCTTCAACATTATTCTTGAAAAGATCGTGCGGGACTCTGCGGCCAATACAAGAGGTACGATCTACTTCAAGTCCACACAATTGCTTGCCTACGCAGATGACATTGACGTTATTGGACGAACAAAGCGAGACGTCAATGAGGCGTTCACAAGCATTGAAGCAGAAGCGGCGAAAGTGGGTCTAAGGGTAAATGGGGACAAGACCATATACATATATGCTGTCATCCAAGAAAGACGCACAACACCGTGGTCTTAGTCAGAACGTCACCTTCGGCAGCTATATTTTTGAAGTAGTCAAGGACTTCGACTAAGTTGGCTCGGTAGTGACAAGCAGCACCGACACCAGCGATGAGATAAAACGCAGAATAACTCTTGCCAATCGCTGCTTCTTCGGGCTCAAGAGGCAATTGAGTAGTAGAGCCCTCTCTCGAAAAACTAGGGTTTCCCTCTACAAAACCTTAATCATCCCGGTCCTCCTCTACGGCGCTGAGGCTTGGACGTTGTCAAAAGCGGATGAAGAGGCTCTTGGACGTTTCGAGAGGAAAATTCTGCGTGCAATCTTTGGTCCCGTTTGTGTAAACGGAGAATGGAGGAGGAGATTCAACCAAGAACTGTACGGGCTGTACAGCGACATCGGCCTGGTTAGACGTCTTCGGATCCAACGTCTAAGATGGCTAGGCCATGTACAGTGAATGGACATCAACGCTCCGGCCCGAAGAGTCTTCGACTCCAACCCCGAGGGACGACGCAGCAGAGGACGACCGCATTTAGGGTGGCGCGCACAGGTGGAAGGGGACCTCAACCAACTGGGCGTGCGGCACTGGAAGCGGCTGGCCGAAGATCGGGCCGGCTGGAGAGGCTTGTTGGTTGAGACCCTGGTTCACCCCGAACTGTAGCGCCATTAAAGTAAGTAAGTATTATACTGAATGCTGTCGTAGTCTGATAGATGAAGAACCCACCGCAAACCGATGTAACAAGTTCAAAAATCACCTTGACGTGGATAAGGTTCAATTTAGGACAATATCATTTGTACGGAAAGGTAATCTGTGAGTAAATCCCTTGCCTGTCATCTCTATGCAAGCTTCCAACGTAATTTGATATTAAACTTGTATGGGGATTTGATTGATATTCCAGAAAACTGCGAGGCAGCCTAGAACGATTTTGGTGTCATAGTTGGGAGATTGCGCATACGTTCTGCCTAGGAGATCATAGAAGTCGTCTTTATGTCGGTCTTTTTTCTCCTCTGTGGGGGCGTGGACACATAGTAAGCTTATATTGCCGAGATTGGCCTTGATGCGGATAGTTATGAGGCGTTCGCTTACATACTGGAAGCTTAAGACTTTTTTCCGGAGTCTGCCTCGAACAACAAATCCGCATCCGAATAAGCGTTGTTTATTTTCTCTGTAGCAGTTTCCGTAGTATTTATCACAGTTTTTCATCCGCTTTTTGCCTGGCCCATCCCATCGCACATCTTGGAGCGCGGTAATGTCTGCCTTATAGCAGTCCAAAGAGTTGACCAGTTGTTCGGCTGCACCTGGTCTGATGAGAGACGTTCCTTTTTAACGTTTGCGGGGGTCGTCAACATGCAATCCGTCCGTATCCGAGGCTATTGGTTGTCTCTGAACAAAATTTTTGTTTTACGTGATAGGGATGTTAGCCCTAAGCGCAACCCCCAACCTGGAGGACCAGGTTCCTCTTTCCCCAGGAACAAGGGGTCGGGTCGCAGCACACATTGGTTCACTACCTGGCGGGTGCCAGTATAGCTATCCAGGGGAGGCCACGCAGAGGCTGTGTGTCAACTTGGATTGAGCAGGGACAGAGATCGAAGCTGGCGTTTGCCAAGTTAAACGCGATCATTTTCTTTGTTCTGTTTGCTCGCTCCCTTCTCAGATATCATCTCAACAAAATGAACCTCTCGTCTGAAACTGAGTGTCGACTCTGTCTTGAGGACGAAGGGCACATACTGTGTGGCACATACTGTGTGAGTCTGCTGCTCTCTGCCATCTCAGGAAGCGTATCCTTCTAAGTGAAATAATGACTCCTGAGGGGACCATCTCGAAACCATAATTTTTTACAGCGAACATAAATACAAGCCAAATCGTCAACCAAAAAGGAATCAGAAAATGTCTTATAAATCGATTACCTATATTATCATTCTCGCCATCTTGTTGGCCCACTTCTTCCTTTTTCCCAGTTGGCCAATTTATTCCTACCTCACGAAGCAATAACTTACATGACCCCATTGAGTCAAAGTAATCATTCTTCTTAGTCCTTCGACTGAACCAAACAAGAACTACGTCAACCGTACATAAATAAACACCAACTGGTCGGAGTAACCTGAGTAGCTTCACCCGCTCTAAAAACGTCCTTAATTCGACGTCAATCAGAAACAGGGATCCTGCTAGTCATTCGTCCGTACAGTAGAAAGAACACGTTCGTATGGATGTGCGATAAAATCAATTTACCCCACCTAGGTAGCATGTCGGGTATGATAGGAATTGACTGAGTAATTATTTGTTTGTATCCCCGAAATAGAAACCAGATGCTTTGCTTCAAATATTTTGCGATAGTTCCATACTCCAATGGAATACTTCCTAACTATGTCGCTAAAGTAAATTTAAGTTCTACTCAGAGCTCGATACGTGTATCTGGTTACAATATCCAATGGGTGGCATCTCCTTCGACTGGAAATCCACCTAGCCAAGTGGAATTTATTTGAATTTATTTAACGTCTGCCTCGACAGGCGGATGAAATTGAAGCAAATATGTAAGAAACCGGCGACTCAAAACCGATGAAGCTATACTATGACGGTGATGGCGGCGGATGTTGACTTACATTTGCATTTTCTATGAACATAAAAAGTGTTTTTTCACATGTAATTCCCCTTTTGGAACGATATCAGGATATTGGGCGAATGTAATTGAAAGAAAAGGAAGAAAATTTTGGAAGGATTTGCAGTCAGACTGGCAGTAAAATTCGGATGTCGATGTTGGTTTAATGTAAGCAAAGGGACGATACTTAAATGTTGGGGTTTTACAAGAAAAGAGAACTGTCAAATTACTCAGCAGAATAAGGAGTGCAAGTATATAGCCGACAAATAAGGACATCTTGTGTACTTATTTACATACAATGTATTTACAGACGTAGGGTGAGTAATCTAAAAATGTAATGGGATGTGGAACAATGACAGCGACAACATCCTCCTACGAGCGAACTCGAAGCCTGGTCACAAATAATATTGTCCTTTGGGCTCTAAAAAGCTTTGAACCAAACAAGTCTACAGGCCCGGATGGGATAATACCAGCGGAGCTCCAGCATGTGGCAGATCTGATCCTTCTCTGGCTTGTAGTCGTCTTTACAACCAGCCTCTCCTTATCCTACATCCCAAGCAAGTGGAAGGAAACCAAAGTCATTTTCATACAAAAAAGCAGACAGGAGCTCCCACACGTATGCAAAGGATTTGAAACCTATTAGCCTAACTTCTTTTCTTTTAAAAACTCTGGAGAAGAGTATAGATGCACACATTAGACACAGCTACAGCTTAGGAAGGCTGTCGGATAAGCAACATGCCCGCAACAAAGGCAAATCGGTGGGAACAGAACTCTACTCACTAGTTAGAACCATCGATATTGAGGGTGCCCTTAACAATGTTAAACCATGGGCCGTCACCAAAGCGCTGACTGATCTGGGTGTAACGGCTATCACTGATCCCGAACCAGTACAACAACTGCTAACACAAAGAGCCGTCAAAGCCAACTTCGCTGGTGCCGCTTCAACTAAAAATGTACAGGGTAGTGTACCTTCACCTTTCCTCTGGAACGTGCTAGTCAATGTACTTCAACTTCTGCTAGAACAAGAAGGGTACGCTGTGACCGCCTATACGGGCAATATTGCTATAGCCGCCTAAGGAAAGTTTTCCAGCATTCTAAATAACCTACTGGGAGCCTGACAACCAGTAGTAAACTGGACGAAGAACTGTGGAACTAGGGTGAACCCTAAGAAGATTGATCTAGTACTGTATATTAATAAATATAAAATTCCGCTCTTCAACCCACCGAGGCTGGGTGCAACCCAAATAACAATCAAAGATCAGGCCAAATACTTGACAGGAAACTAAATTGGAAACGCAATATTGTCGACCGAGTCAAGAAAGCAACCACTACCCTCTACAGTTGCAAGAAAGTGATGGGCAAAAAGTGGGGTCTCCAACCCAGCATTATGCACGATGTACGGCATCGTAGTTTGGTGGACTGCTCTGGACAAGGCAGTCTATCGGAACTTTCCGGGGAAAGTCAAAGATCGCCCAGCATTTGTAAAAATGGTGCGATTAGATCGACCCCCACGGAGGCCCTAAATATTCTACTACATCTGCCACCATATAACCTCTTTGGTAAACAACTTGCTGCCTGCGTGGCCCTACGGATGAGGGGAAATGAAAATGGCATACATGGCATACAATGACATTTTCAACCATATTGAAATACCCATGGTCACAGACTACATCAACACGCAAAACGTGGTCGTTAAGACCTTCGAAGTTATCTTTCCATCCCGGGAGGAAAGGGCTAAAGGAAAAGTCATACCGAAGGACTCGAAGACGGGTGTAGGTAGTGGAGTCTACTCCAAGGAACTCACCCTCAACCTATTATTTAGACTCCCAAACCACTGCAGTGTGTACCAAGCGGATATAACAGCGATAACGGAGGCCCTTGCATGGCTTAATATCAATGTAATATCCGTAAAGGATATTATTATTTGCACGGATAGCCAATCTGCGGCAAAATCCCTGGCAGCGGTAACCCACAAATCAAAGACATCTCTCAAATCTCTCAACCTTCAATAGAGCCGAAGTAACATCGGCTTTATCACTAAACAAATCTGGCCTAAGCTAAACTTCGGATGGACCAGAGGCCTTGTGGGAAACAAAAGGGCAACCGCAAGCACTTTAATGGGTATCATTACAAGTCATTGCACCATAGGAAATAGATCAAATCCATCGCTTCATCAGAAGCACTGATTGGTTTTTAGGTGGCAGATCAAGGTAATAAGATCAATGTGACCGACCTCAATTGGCCGATTTCCGCGTACGTGTGGCGTAAGCCAGCAACTACAACCTAACCTTACCTAGACAGCGGCAGTAAGAAATTTTTGTAAAAAAAATATTATCAGATCCTTGACTTAACGTTGCAGAGAAATCAATTCGGCATTGTATTCAAGGAGGGACGTGTACAACGTAATCTTACAAAAGATTTGCATTTTCGTGCCCACAGACATGCAGGGTCTAGAAAGTTCTTTGAAGGAAGCATCGAACAGCATAAAATCGTATTCAGCAATTCAAAGTTTGCTTTCATCTTGATGACCTTGTTCTCTCTTTTTGATATCGGGCGCTACAGTACGGGGTGAATCTGGGCATTAACCAACATGCCCCTCTAAGTAGCACGATATTTTGCTACCCTTTTCCATTGCCGCACACCCAGTTGGTTGAGGTCCCCTTCCACCTGTGGGGCCCATCTTAGGTGCGGCCGTACCCTGTCTCTTTGTCCCTCGGGATTGGATTCAACCTCTCCTGGCTGGAGCTGTGGTGTCCATTCGCTCTACATGGCCTAGCCATCTATGGCGTTGAATCCGTAAACGCCTGACTACTCATGTCGCTGTCTAGCCCGTAAAGCTCGTTGTAGAATCTTTTTCTCCAACTCCCGTCTAGGTTTATAGAACCGAAAATCACACTGAAAATCTTTCTACCGAAACAGCTAAAGACTTCCTCATCCGCTTTTGATTGTGCCCATGCTTCTGCGATGTACAACAGGACCGTGATGATAAGGTCCGGGAGAGGGGTTTATTATTCAATTGCCTCCTGAGCCTATAGAAAAAGCAATTGGCAAGAGTGATTCTACGTTTGATTTCGGAACTGATGTCGTTGTTCCAGGTCACTGCGGAGCCAAGGTAGACGTCGGTGGACAGCGTATATATTTACGAGTAGTTTTACCCTCATTTGCTGGATGTAAAGATTTGTTCGATGATGGACTTCCCTGGCCTTATTTACAAAAGGCTTCAGGCGTTCACACGAAATTATAGAGAAGATTTTGTAGGCGATGTTAAGGAGACTTATTCCTCTGTAGTTGGCGCAGTCAGAGGGTTCTCCTTTCTTGTGGATCAGGCAAACGATGCTGAGACTCCATTTCTCGGGCATGCTTTCCTCTGATCACATCTGAGCTGGTGCATGCTCCTAAACAGGTCAGCTGTTAGTCGTTAGGAAATGGACCATTCTGCCTGACAGTGGTTTATTTGTTATACAGTCTGCAGATGTGGTTTTTCCATATTCTCAGCGTCGACTGCAATTCTACTACTAGGTGTCCGTGGCTTTATAGTCTTGACATGTTGATAAAACATTCGAATGTAATCACGAATTTTGCCCGGCCCATCATGCTTTGTAGCAGTCAAGGGCATCCCTGAGTTCTTCGACTTCACCATGTCTGTTAAGGCACCTCACATTCCACGTGCAGAGCCGAATTTCATTGTCCTTTTTTCGTTTGCTGGGGTCGTCGACAGTAAATCTGTCTTTGTCCGAGGGTTGTGATTGCTTCTGAACCGTATTTTTGTACGTAGTCGGGGAGTAAGCCCTACGCACAACCCCCAACTGGAAGGGCAGGCCCCTTTTTTACCCACAGGCAGAGGGTTCAGGTGTATCCGGTGTCGGTAATCTCACTGAGGTTGTAAGCGCCGTCGTTAGCTCTACTATGTAGGGCTCATCCGCCGCCGTCCAACCGCCATGGACAAATTCTCAAAATACGCAACAATAGAAAAATTTTCAGACAGGGAATGGATAGCAATTTTAAATGCGATTAAAGTAAGATTTCAGTTCTTATCTAAACCAGCCAAGATCATATCTAACTGTGATGCATGTATCTTCCATAATGCAGGCAAACGGCTATGATATGCTATAAATTCATCCCTTTTGACGTCAATCTTCACGATACTCACGCTTTAAATGATCTTGTAGTACGAGTCAGATTCGAAGCCATGGCTACAAAGCCAGAGCGGCAGCCTGCAGGGATGAAAATGGTGAACTGGCAGTAGAGTCGCAGTCGATGCTGAGGATTTGGAAAGGCCACTTCTGCAGACTGTATGACTGACCAGGCAAAAAACGGATGAAAACCTGCGACATCTACTACGGGAACTGCAACAATGAGAACAAACAGCGCCTATTCGGGTGCGGATTCGTTATTAGAGGAAGACTCCGACAAAAAGTCTTAAGCTTCCGAGATGTAAGCGAACGCCTCATAACAATCCGCATCAAAGCTAAATTTGGAAACATTAGCTTAATATGCGCTCACGCCCCAACGGAAGAAAAGGACGATCGACTCAAAGAAGAATTCTACGATCTCCTAGACAGAACATATGCCCAATGTCCCAGCTACGACACAAAAATAGTCTTAGGAGATTTTAATGCAAAACTGGGCAAGGAGGACATATTTGACTCGATCATAGGAAAGCATAGCCTCCATAACACCACATCCGACAACGGATTAAGGCTAATCGATTTCCTAGCGGGGCGTAACCTCCTTGTAGCAAGCACGCGATTCCCCCATCTCAACATCCACAAGGGTACCTGGGGGTCTTGTGATCAATCGATCTGCTGAGCTTTTTAAGGCGGCTGGAGATGAGCTGGTAAGGTGCATGCACCATCTCATCTGCAAGGTATGGTCGGAGGAAAGCATGCCCGACGAATGGAATCTCTGCATCGTTTGCCCGGTCCATAAGAAAGGAGACCCCTATAACTGCGCCAACTATAAGGAATAAGTCTCCTGCAAGAAAAATACGGTGTATGGAGGAGAAGATATAACGAAGAACTGTACGGGTTGTACAGCGACATCGGCCTGGTACGACGTCTACGGATACAGCTCCGACCCGAAAAGTCTTCGAATCCACTCCGGAAGGAAGGCGCGGCAGAGGACGGCCGCCTCAGCGGTGGCGCACGCAGGTGGAAAGGGACCTCAACCAACTGGACGTGCGGCACTGGAAACAGCTGGCCAAAGACCGTGCCGGCTGGAGACGCTTGTTGGTTGAGGCCCAGGTTCACCACGGACTGTAGCGCCACCTAAGTAAGTAATAGTACCTTGTTTAGTCTGATTGCTGTAGGCAATACGATTGGAAATCAAATGTCCTCAATTTCAAAAAGAACGAAAAAGGACTTCGAAAACGCCATTTAGAAGTTTACGCAAGAATTTATAATACATGAACACTGTGTGCAGCTAGGAAATGCCGAGGACCCCCAAAGGGACCATTTGTTGTTGCCTCGAGAGTTATTGGATCCCTTCGCTTGAATTCTTACTGGCAATTTCGTTCGAAATAGAATTAGGTATTCAATACGGTAAGTGTCCCATGAAACAAACTCGACCCGAGCACAAGTGCCACTGGACCACTCTACGGGAATTCCGTTTGGACCGACGTTCATGTGGAAGGTGGTGCGTGACAGCAGTCCGATAGCTATTGACTTCTGATACTTTCGGGCCAACTTTTTCTTGTCATGTCGTATTTTAAGGTTGGACAGCTACGCTTACCTTTTTTGTTGGTAAAAAATGGAAATGACCGAGAAGTTTCTTTGTTTCATCCCTGGGTAAGGAACTATGGAAAACAAAAATCGAAAAAGTGAGTAAATAGCATTGCAACACGTTTCGTTGATGAACCATGCGGAGGAGAAGTTATCTTCCAAAGAGGTTGCGAAAAGTAAACGAAAGCGGAGGCGTTAGGTTTTGTTTTCCATTTTACCTTCTAGCACAGGCACACCCGCGACTGATGAGGCGAACGTGGTTTCCAATTGATAGCTTTTGGGGACTGTGTGGTATTTTAGGGACTTCATCCTAAATATAGCTTAATGTGGTTTCTCCCGAAATAGGGCCGCAAATATGGGTGCAAGAAAAGATACGAGTTTGGAAATCTGGAAAGTAAACCCTTCGTTGGTAAGTCTGATAACAAACAGTAGACTAAAGTAAAGTCTATCGGTTATGTTCGAATTTCGCTGTCAAAGTTTGGAATGCCCTGATGCAGATGGAAAGGAAATGATGGGAACTTTCAGCGGCATACTGCTGGATGTCAATTCCAGAGCATTCTAGAGACAACAAAAGGGGAACGTCTGACGGCAAACATTCGAGAGATTGGACCGAGGGCTATATAAGCGGGAACACTTGCTTGGATAAGCAAAGAAACAGTTGTAACTTAATGTAATCAAGTGGTCGAACCCTATTCTGGACTCGTATTCATTTTCGTAACATTTGGTGTCAGAAATGGGATTGCGAGTGAAATGGGTGGACTATTCAAATTGTAAAGTGTATACAAGAGTGCAAGCGGACATGGAATCCGAGGAGTACTCTCTCAAATGATTGACGGACGAGAACGGAACGTTCGCTTACTACAGTAACATCCTATCGAAGCCGAAGAGGAATTACTGTGCAACTAGGAATGACCTTTAGCCGTGGTTGACTGTGCCAAACATTTCCACTAACATCTCAATGGCCAAGCTTTCATCTTAGCACGTACCACGCCGCGTCAAGATGGTTGCTGCAGTTCAAAAAGACCACTTCTGCAGACTGTATAACGGCGGTGATAGACAAGATACCGCTGTCGGGCGGAACGAGCCATTCGTAATGGACGACGATGTAAAAGATTTCAGTCCACCCGACCTAGACGAAGTCAAAATAGCGATATCAAGCCTTAAGTCTAATAAAGCCGCGGGCACAGACGGCCTGTCTGCTGAGCTTCTTAAGGCGGCTGGAGATGAGCTGGTAAGGTGCATGCACCATCTCATTTGCATGGTACGGTCGGAGGAAAGCATGCCCGACGAACGGAATCTCAGCACCGTTTGCCCGGTTCATAAGAAAGGAGACCCCTATAACCGCGCCAACTATAGGGGAATAAGTCTCCTTAACATCGCATATAAGATCTTCTCTGCCGTATTGTGTGAACGCCTGAAACCGTTTGTGGATAACCTGATCGGCTCTTATCAGTGTGGTTTCAGGCCAGGTAAATCCACAATAGACCAAATATTTAGGCTACGGCAGATCTTGGAGGAGACCCAGGAATACCAAATCGACACTAACCACCTCTTCGTCGATTTCAAGGCTGCAGCGTGTATAGAGATGAGCTATACAAAGCCATGTCTAGTTTTAACATCCCTGCCAAACTCGTCCGACTGTGCAGGATGACAATGGAGAATTCTCGCTGCTCCATTAAGGTCGGTAATGAGCAAACCGAGACCTTTGATGTTAAAAAAGGATTTAGGCAGGGTGACGCACTGTCATGCAACTTTTTGAACATCGTGCTTGAAAAGATCGTGCAAGAGTCACTGGCCAACACAAGAGGTACGATTTAGTTCAAGTCTACGCAATTGCTTGCGTACGCCGACGACATTGACGTGATTGGACGGACACAGCGAGACGTCAATGAGGCCTTTGTAAGCATTGAGGTAGAAGCGGCTATGATGGGTCTCAAGGTTAATGAGGGTAAAACCAAATACCTGCTTTCATCTAAAAGAGACGGGCCACACCGACGTATTGGCCAGAGCGTCACCATGGGCGGATATTACTTTGAAGTGGTCAAGGAATTCGTCTACCTTGGCTCACTGATGACCGGCGACAACAACACCAGCGCTGGGATAAAACGCAGAATCATTCTTGCCAATCGCTGTTTCTTTGCTCTCAAGAGGCAATTGAGAAGTAGAGCCCTCTCTCGGAAAACCAAGGTGACACTATATAAGACCTTAATCATCCCAGTCCTCCTTTACGGCGCAGAGGCTTGGACCTTAACAAAAGCGGATGAAGATGCCCTTGGTCGTTTCGAGAGGAAAATTCTGCGCACTATCTACGGTCCCGCTTGTTCAAACGGTGTATGGAGGAGAAGAATCCACCCCGGAATGAAAGCGCGGCAGAGGACGGCCGCATCAACGGTGGCGCACGCAGGTGAAAGGGGAGCTTAATCAACGGGGCGTGCGGCGCTGGAAACAGCTGGCCAAAAACCGTGCCAGCTGGGGACGCCCAGGTTCACCACGGACTTTAGCGCGACCTAAGGAAGGAAGGAGTACGAGTCAGAGAACCTTCATGGGATCACGGAAAGCGAAAGTTTTCGCACTCATCCGAATTGCCTTTTTTCGCACATTGTACGAAAGTGAACCACTTGACGGTGCACCTACTTACTCGTACATGAGTATACTTATATATGTATATTCTGCCCTCCTAATTCGATATGTATCTAATTGCGATTGCAAGTGAATTGATTTCTCAAGATACAGAGGAAGAAAGCAGGTACATAGTATGTATCCATGAGTTATTGCACGTGATTGTTCAATTGTTTTAGTTGGTATTCGTTGTTGGAAAGCGAGATTGTCCCAATTCGTGAGACCCCCATTTGCTTCTATTGTTTTCCCATCCGAAACCAAGAAGAATTTAATTGAGGTTATATTACACCCTGATAAGTTGTCGTTTAATCGAGAAGCTTAAATTGATATTCGGTTGTCCTCTTTTCCAATCAAAGGATCCACTGCCTCCTAGCAGTGGCATGGAATTGTCGTCATAAAATCGCAAGTGGAGTATGGCTCTCCATACTCCATTCACTGCTCCGTTGTCGCAGTTCAATGGCCCACTTGTCAAATGCATGCTCGAAACAATTTAAAACAATAATGCACGACGATGTTTTTTTTGTCCTTGTTCTCCTTCAGCCCTTCGTCAGGAAGAATGTGTGCATAAAGGCATGGCATATAAAAAACCATTTCAACAATTTAAATAACAAACGTTCAAAAGTTCGACGGACCTTCGTGCATTCTACTTAGGAACGCGTTACAGAAGTTGTAATGTCAATACCCGTAGCATACCAAGTACTTTTGTTTTTTCTATTTGTTGTTATGTCCTGCTTTCGAGTTGGAGTATGTGTTCCGTATGCAGCCAGGGGGAAGTGGAAATTTATGAGCAAAGTTTGGCGTTTATTTGGAGCAGCGATGAGATTAGTTTTCGAGAAACACTAAACCACTAAATGTTTATTTTTAAACTTTGCCAAGTTGTGCTTGCGTGTCAGTTGGCACTTTTTTTATTGTTATGGGAAATGATTGGAATGCGAAGGATAGAGGACTTAGGCTATTGGTCCTGCTAAATGGAAATGTATATGAGTGAGGTTCTTCGAACAACGAATAAACGAAGGGATTCTCGAAGACGACATGGCGCGAAAAAGGAACACCATTTGCGATTATGCCCCCGGAATGTGAAAACTCTGTACACTCCTGGAGCTGCTCATAAACTTGAAAGAATCCTCAGGCAGTACAGGGCGGATATTACTGCCATCCAGGAAATACGCTGGATAGGAAACGGCATGACGAGGAATAAAGATTGCGACAGCTATGTATTAGAGCTGTCACAAAAGATTGCACTTACTGGGATGCGGATTTGTCGTGGGAAAAAGCCGTTGAGGTCGACAGTCATCCTATTTAAGCCTATAAGTGATCCCCTGGCTGTGATCTGCATCAAAGGCAGATTTTACAACATCAGCGCCATATGTGCACACTTCCCTACCGAAGAGGCTGAAGACCCTATCAAAAAGAACTTATATGATCTCTTGGACAAGGCCTACGGAGCTTTTCCGGAGTACGATGTTAAAATCGTAATCTGTGACTTCAATGCCGAAATCGGTAAGGAGAACACCTTTGGCGGAGTGATGGGAAAGCACAGCCTTTACGATACAAAAACAGATGACGGTTTCTGACTCACGGACTTTGCGATTGCTTGTAATGTAGTAGGCGACAAGTAGCACAAGATTTCCCCGCAAATCCACACAACAACAGGGCGATCTCCGGATGGTTGAACCGCCAACCAAATCGACCATGTGCTCATTGGCGCAAGACACTCGTCAAACATCCTGGATGTCCGAACATTCAGGGGGCAAACGTCGACTCTGACTACTTCCTCGCAGCAGCAAGATTCAGAGCTCGACAGTCCGAAGTCAGAAAGCTGCATCAGCCCACCATGAAGAGTTTCGAAATGACGCGTGAGCACACCGGAGGTTACCAGAGTCTACAGTGAGCAACTGAGCGAAAGGCTCTCTGGTATGCCTACGTCAAGCACAAATGTCAACAATATGTGGCTGCATTGCCACTCAGCCATACAGGAAGTAGTCGAGAACACCTTAGGCTACCACCGCCCCAACAAGAAACCCGTGGTATGATGCCGAGTGTAAGCAGAAAAAGGTAGCAACCGACGAGGTTTACCAAAAGACGGTGCAGCGAAAAACCATGGCAGCGCAAGAGTACCGAGCCAGAAGAAGGGGGAGAAAAAACTGCTGCGACTAAAGAAAATAATCTTCGCGGCCTACCAGCTCAAGGATATCGGGCAAGCATAAAATACGGGCCTTTTATAGGAAAGCAAAAGGCCTTGCAGGAGGCTTCAATAAAGGTACCCAGGCTCTTCGAAATTTCGAGGGTAATCTTGTCACCGACCCGCACGGAATAAGCAGCAGTGTTTAAGCAGCATTTCCAGCAGCTGCTTAACGAACATGACAAAGAGAGAGTGGTAGGGATTGAGGGAATCCCAACTTTAGCCGCTAAGGTAGTCCTCCCACCCAGCATCGAAGAAGTCGGCACAGATATTCAAAAGCTGAAAAACAACAAGGCCGTAGGCTCAGAATGCTTGCCATCCGAGCTCTTCAAGGCTGGCGGCGATGTTCTAGTAGGGAGCATGCACCAGATCATCTGCAGAATTTGGGAAGATCAAAGCATGCCCGACGACTGAAATACCAGCTCTATTTGTCCCATCCACAAAAAAGGCGATCCTCCTCTTTCAAGAACTATAGCGGTATATCCCTGCTCATTGTCACATACAAGATCCTGTCCAGCATGCTGCGTGAATGTCTAAAGCCCTTTTGCACCGCACTAGTCGGCAGCTACCAGTGCGGCTTCCGGCCCGGAAAATCGACTATAGACTAAGTATTCACACTTCGACAAATCCTAGAAAAGACCAGCGAGTTTCAAATCGATACAAACCATGTCTTTATCGATTTTAAAGCCACATACGACAGCATTCATCGCAAAGAATTGTAATGTGCGATGGCCGAATTCGGGATCCCAGGAAAACTGATCCAGCTGTGTCGTACCACGATAAAAAATACGCGATGCACCGTGCAGTTCGGTTCTAGAACCTCGGAACAGTTTGAAACATGCACCGGATTTCGGCAAGGAGATGCGCTGTCGTGTGACTTCCTTAATTTGGAGCTGGAGCAGGTAGTACGACGGGAGGGCGTCAACAGGGAAGGCACTATATCCTAGAAGTCTATCCAGCTGTAGGGTACGCGGATGATATTGACATAATAGCGCGGTCTTGGCGTGACGTTGTAGAGCTTTCACGGCGATTGAAGAACAGGCGAAAGGAGTTGGTCTTAAAGTTAACGAGGATAAGACAAGCAAAAACCGACCCGTCGCTCACCAACTGGGACAACATAAGTTCGGGGTGGTTAAGGAGTTTGTCTACCTCGGGGCAAACATAAACTCCACAAACGACACCACATTGGAGATCTGACATAGAATAGCCCTTGACAACCGCTGCTAACCCGTCGCTCACCAACTGGGACAACATAAGTTCGGGATGGTTAAGGAGTTTGTCTACCTCGGGGCAAACATAAACTCCACAAACGACACCACATTGGAGATCTGACATAGAATAGCCCTTGACAACCGCTGCTCTTCGGTTTGTCCCAACAACTTGGGTCAAGACTCCTCACTCGAAGAACCAAAGTCATGTTTTACAAAACACTTATACTGCTAGTCTTGCTGTACGAAGCCGAGAGCTGGACGAAAAGCAGGACGGCGGAATTGATTTTGGGTTCTTTCAAAAGAAAAATTTTGCGCCGGATATTCGGTCCTATCTGTGAGGAAGGTAAATGGAAAAGAAAACATAGCCGCGAACTCTACGAGCTGTACAAAGATGAGGATACAGTCCGGAAGGCAAAGATCCGTCGACTACATTGGCTCTGTCACATCGAGCTAAGAGGGTCTTCGACTCTGACTTCGGTTCGAGATGAAGAGGAAGACCGAACTCCGGTATAAAGACCAAGTAATCGCGGATGTAAGACCGTCAAGGGTGGAAGGCAGCTATAGCTCAGGCTCAGATCCTCTATGGATTGCTGGCCTGATAAATAAGTGCTTGGTACTTTATGGGATAGCATTTATTTCTTACAATTCCGCTCATTCTTTAAGGCATATAATAAGCATGTCGCTGGCATGACTACAAAGATATTGACTCTCACGCCATTCGTAAGAACTGCCACAATTCTTTTTTATTTAATGGATTTGTGGTGCCAGCATCTTTCGCTTGTAGACTTAGGTCATGCGACTGAGTATGAGTAAGAGAAATACCACTATTGATGAACCATTCGGTCACTTCAGCGGTGTGTTTCGGATCGAAATCTTCTTGGAACGTCCACATCAACGTTATATTATTATCCAAGTGGCAACGTTATGTTCTGGAGTGCTTAAATACACTTCCTTGACCATAGTCCCTTATGTAAGACGTATAGGACGAAATCCTTACCAAGAGACACACGACCGCACCAAATCAAACAATAGGACGAGTTTGACGGTTTATTTTGGATCAAACTCCATGTTGGGTGGACGTTGTCTACTGTATTTGCACTCATCACTTTAAAGAATATTACGCCACTCTTTTATATCCTAACCACCACGAATTGCTCCATTTCATGGTCAGAAACATCCTTGAACTCCATCTTCCTCCGATTGTCCTTGAGCTTTAGTGTTCTTTAAAATTTTGCTGGAAGTGATAAAAATGCTCCTTTTTACCTCCGACGTCATTAAACCGGCGGGTTTCGTGCTATTTTTTCGTGGTCCCCTCATTTCCTACCACCCAGAAGAAAGCGGACTATTTGGTAAAGAGTAGAAGAAAACGTGAGGACGCCGTGGTGCAGTGGTAAGTGTGTTGAACTCTGACGCACGGTGAGCGAGTTAGAAACTCGATAACACCAACGCCATCGAATGTTTATTTGGCGGCGTTCCTCCTCGGCGGGGTGCTGACAAAACCCTCCGTAGTATACTTGCTATAAAAAAGCTTCTCGACTCACCCTATTCGGAACCATTAAATCATTAAAACTGTAGGTCCCTTTCTTCTTCTTCTTTGGTGGCGCTACAGCCCGTAAAGGATCAGAGCCAAGCTTCTCTTCAATCACCCATGTTGTGTGTGATTTTCACACCAGTCGGTTGAAGTCGTAGCCAGGTTTTCAGGTAACAGGTCCAGCACACCTTACTATGACCGTAGGGTTTTGATGACCGGAACCCAGATCCACTGAGCCTAGTTGAGCTGCAAAATGCGATATATCTAATGTGGAGGTCAAGACGTTGGTGTTTATATGTACGTTGAGTGCTTCGGTTGGGCAGGACCGAAGGCCACTTAATACACCAATGCCGGCCGACCTCTGGCTTCGGTTTTGTTTGGTAATGTTGTATGCTTTGCTTAAGGCAGGCCACCATTCAAGTGATCCGTAGTCGCCACCTTTTGCGAAAAGTTCTGCTGCAGGCGTACAAAGTAATACCTGATTTCCGTACCCGATGTTCTATGTTTACCTAATTGAATTTTGGATCTGCCACATCCTGTGGCCCAGGCGCTTAGCATAATTAGAGCCCAGAACATGAGCCATAGTAGAGGGGATATGACCCCCCTTGGGGTGTGCCACCATCTACAGCCTTGACTATAATGGTATTTTCCATTTGGGTCTGAATGATCCTGGTTTTGAGCATGGATATGATACATCTGCTAACAAAACCTCTACACCTGCTGTGATGAGGGATTCTTAAATCGATTCAGTTTGGACGTGGTTAAAAGCTCCCTCGAGGTAGCTAGGTAACTTGCTTGAAGTGGATGAATTTTTCGATCGTCTGCAAAACTTCTTGCAGAGCGGTCTCAATAGACTTAGCCTTGAGGTAGGCGTGTTGAGACTTCAAAACATGTGTGTTTCCTAGAATGTCTCGGATGTGCCTGTATAAGATGCGTTAGAGGACGAAGAACGTGAGGCTAATAGGTCTGAAATCCTTCTCCCGTCCTGGAGAACTAAACTGAGTCTATGCAAGCTTCGATAGATCACCGTTAACCAGGGTATAACCTTAAGTCTGCAAGGCATTTTGTATTTATTTCTTTATCTATACGTACTGTTGCGGACACGAACCGACGTTTGTGTGATCGAATTACGTTGTCAAAGTTTGGAATGCTCTGAGGCAGCTAAAGAGAAAATGATGGTACCTTTCAGCGGCATACTGTGTGAAAGCAATAAAGTGTAAAGTGTTATAAAAGGTTGTGATGTATGTATGTATGTTGGCGTTACAGTCCATGAAGGACCTCAGCCGAGCTTCTCCTTCAATCACCCATGTTGTGTGTGGTTTCATTTTCCCATAGGTGAAAGGGACCCACAGTTTATTGCCGGTTCCGAACGGCGAATTTTGAGAAGCTTTTCATGACAATTTTACTACAGGGGATTTTGTCAGAGCCCCGCTGAGGAGAAACACCGTAAAAAACACGTTCGATGACATGGCTGTGTCGGGATTCGATCCCGTGTCATCGGCGTCAGAGGCCAACACACTACCCACTGCGCCACGGTTGTGATACGCCCAGATAATTGATCTGAGGCGGAATAATGAAGTGTATATTGAATAGACTCAATAGGGCGAACACTTCTGGATTCGAGTCAGGACAAAGGACAATTGATATTGCTGCACAAGCCGCAACGAAAAAAAGGCTTGTGCCCCATATTGCAATCAGCCTGTGGCGGTCGACAAGAAACTCAACGACGTGGTATAGCGAATACAGCAGACGGGAAACAGAGGGGCGAAGTGTAAGATTGCCCACTTGGAGAGGTTAGCGCCATACTGCGAACAAAGATCAAATCGCTTGTTCGAGAACGAACAAGTTTATGAGGAGGGCAGTGTTACGGACACGAACCGCATAGCCAATGTTTGAAATGGTCTATTGCAGCTAAGCGGCATACTGCTGGATGTAAATGTAAGAGCATTCTAGAGACTTCTGAAGGGGAACGTCTGACGGCGAACAAACGTGAAAGTGTACCGAGGGCTATATAAGCGGGAGAACTCGCCATCGGGAGCATTCAGTTTTCGGGATTCAATAACGAGTGATCAGTCGGTATTTAGTGTGAAGGTAATTAAGCCACCTAGTGAGTTGTAGAGACAAAGTGTGTAATAAAGGTGTGTGTAAGCAATAAAGTGTGTAAAAGCTTGTAATAATAAGGTGAAGCGCCCAGATAACTGATCTCAGCTGCAATAACATAGTGTGTGTATTGAATAAAACGGAGACAGTTGTAGTTCATCGCAATCCAGTGATCGAACCCCATTCTACTACTATTCGGGAACGATTTTAATTTTCGTAACAATACACATACATATATATATCCATTCGTTTTTTGTTTATCCACAGCTATTCGATGACAAACTGCCCAAAAACTGTTGAGCCATTAAAAGCACTTACCGCTGCCAAATAAAGAGCAACATAATCCACACATGTACGACGCCCTGAAAACAAAATTACTCTGCACTCGAGCTTCAAGTTAAATGGAAACAATTGACATAGCTACGAACTATTTATGCGAATGCAAAATTAAACAAAAGAGTCCGCCGCGTCCCGGTCCATGTCCACTCATCTGTTTAATCAAACATTACCCGGGAATGTTTACCCAACTCAGAACGCAGTCGGTTACCAACTTACACTACAAGCTCTTATATCACTAGGTACTCACTTCATCGACAGACTCGCATTCGAACAAATGAATATGTAAGAGTGGGTCGCGTGGATCCTTTATCAGGTAAACAAGTCCTGTTAGAGGGCCATTGAATTCCATAACAGCTGCGCTCTTTACAGCATTCGCACCAGTACCACCACCACCACCACCGCCTCCATTACAATCATTTGCATGCGAAGTTCCATTCCCTGGACCACTTGTGTATCCCGACGATGATGATGACGAGGATGATGTCGATGACAGCGACGAAGTGGATGACAACGATGACGAAGACGACGAGGATAATGCGGCTGCACTACTCAAAGCATTCTTGATACCATTTGTCGTATGTTTAACTTGTGAGTAACCGTTGCGACCGTTTCGATGGATGATGCGACACATGCCAACTATATGCTTCAGCGGATGCCCGAATTGGAGTTCAAAGTCCGAGTTGTATGCTTCCAAAATACCATTTTCCACGCCAACAGACAGCTGTAAAGAGATTACGACAAATGAGTGTTTATGAAATTCAAATAAACAAAAAGCAGAAACAGAAGAGCAAAAAAACACCGCATCGAATGACGACCATGTAGGTACCAAGGACTCTACAACCAAAGGACTGTGTACATGGTCTCGGCTAAGTGCACACAAAACAAATAAAAGCTCTGCCAACGCAATAAAACTCGAAAACATAAGGACTAGAATAGAAGGAAAAAACACAAGGACTCGTTCCGACATTTTCATAGTCGGTTTCATCTGGATGATTAATTTAAGAGTATCCTCCTGGTCGGTCCAAATGCTGCATTATGGCCCAATTTACGCTCTTAGCCCCTAGACGGTCACATACTCAACGTAGAGGATTAATGAATAATTTAGGGCCAAACTGACGTTAGGATTCTGAACAATTGGATCGGCAGGAAGGATACGAGCACCCGAGGGGGGAGGGTGATATGGAGCATGTATGCAAATAATTGTTTACATTAAGTGAACTGAAAATGAGGTGGAAAATTACTTTGGACACCATATCGTTGTATATTTCATCAGACACATGCATGACACACTCATGGAATGATGTAGGACTGGCGGGTTTATGGCCAGCGCACATAATTTCCCATCGCAATTAGATGTTAATTGGGTGCAGGAAGGAGGAGACGCCGCGATGATGGGGCGTCAGTTTATTGTAAGCAATTTATGACTGCGACTCGGAATGAAATTTATGTTGATAGTATCTGGCACAGAAAGTAGCGGGTAGTTGTTGTATCGGGAGCAGGGAATGCGTCAATTTTGTAGTAGAAGCTTGTAAAACGGAATGCTGGAGGAGGTAAATAATGTTTTATAAAATCGAGTAAACAAACAACGTTTGAGCTTGACAGCTTATTCCACTTGGAAACAAAAATACTTATATCTAGACCCACAGGCAGTAAAGTTGTTTTCTTTCCAGCTACTCAACTCTGTCGAAAAATGTCATCCGAAAAAAGGGATAGGGGTTTTCAAGGACGCTGTGACATAGAGCATTCAACGAAAAGGATGTATTTGCATCCTTAAAGTAGACTAGTGGATACACAAACAAATTTACCAGTTTGTAGAGTCATTTCACATCACTTGTGTGACATCGGATTTAAAAACAAAGCTGGCAAGAGGATGCTTTCCCCTACCTGATTATCTACCTTGTCGTGGTGTGGGGGCTTCTCACCAAAGGATAATCGCTCCCGTCATTCCCTTTCATCAACCCAAATCCCATCCCACTCCATTTATCCCATCGCACTCCCACCCTACTTATGCACTCCCCATCCCCTGGGCTGGACATAAGGTGTTAATCGTACCGTGCCGAGATGTCGACCAGGCTGACAGCCCAGACCAAAAATAGCTCAGTCGCAAACGGTGTATCCGGATACCTGGCGCCCTCCGGATCAGCTAGCCTTACCTGGGTATTGCGGATCTCTGCCCAGGTGGACATATATTTCTCCGCAGCTCGTGGGTACCGAATGTATAATACTAACAACAAAGACAACAATGAGTCCGGATCTCATAAAAAAACCGGAAGGGGATGACATTCCTTCTACGTCAAAGGCGGTAACGACTCCGATCAGAGAATCGACAAACCACTCTGATAAGATAAGAAAAGTTAACAACAAGAAAAACCACCCATCGAACAAGGCCTATAAAGACCGGAAGGCGGCCTTGAGAATAATGAATCGATGGGGCCATAAAACCGACTTGTCAGAAAAAGACGATGAGTCGGTAGCATGGCGACAGGAATCCTGGCCCAGGAATAAGAAAAAGTCAAGAGGCTCAGATCGTCCCCCGAGGAACCAAAGCGGAAGGCTAAGAAGGCTAGGTTGGGAACACTGGCCAAGCTATCAAAGCCCTTCGGGGAGGTTGCGAGGGAGTGCCTGACGGTCGCAATCATAGACGATAGCGACCCGGGCGGCAAACTGACGACCGAAAAGTGGAAGGATGTCGATCAAGCGTTATCGACAAACTTCCTAAAAATTACTAGAAAGAACCCTGGACCACCGCCCATCTGCGACGACGCTGGATGGTACCAAAGCAGGGTCAAACTGCTAAGCTGTGCCGACGAAAGATCCGTTGATCTTCTGAAGGCTACAGTTGCCGAAATAGGGGAAATCTGGGAGGGAGCTCGGCTCAAGGTCGTCACTAAGGACCAGATCCCTTAACGACCGCGAGCTAGATGCTGGCTCCCGTTGGCACCAGACAACCCCCTCGAAATAGTTGAGACAATTGCACCCCAATCTCCCAACAAGAGGTTGGAGAGTCGCGAGGCTGGAGGAACCGAAAGGCCGATCAAGACAGGCAATCATTGTACTGAAATGTGAAGCCTTGGAACCTCTGGCCCTATACGACTACCATATCAGGATTGGCTTTAAAAAAGTCAAACTCAACATATATAAAAAGGATGAGGACGTGCCACCATCCGGCAACGTAGATACGGCTAACACCGCGGTCAGAAGCGGAAGCTCTACGGAGCAGGAACCTCCAATCCCCCTGGGGAGCAATGGCCCTGCGCCGGTAGAAACTGAAACCCCAGCAACATCCCTGGTCATTAAAGATCAGGAGTCATTGCTCGACTCCGGAAGCGAGGACTATTCCACTAGCTAGCCGATGGAAGACGATCTTCTGGACTCAGATCTGGAAGACCTTAACGCCACCGTGGTGGAGGCAGATCGAATTAATAACAGCCATGACGCTGAGATTAATTCAGATTAACCTCCATCACTCTAAAGCGGCAACCGCGAATCTTTTTCTCAGGCTGGCCAAAGGAGAAGAAGACATAGCCTTAATCCAAGAACCGTGGGTGCATGAACACAAGGTTCGTGGATTAAGAACCCCAGCCTACAACCTATTTATATCACAAAAAGAAGGTAAGTCCCGCACTTGCATACTTACAAAGAAATCTCTAAACGCTTATCTTCTTCCAAATTAAAGCTGCCATGACACCGCAGTGATTGCAATACAATCACCCGGGGTCAAGCTATGGATAGCCTCTACATACATGGCGCAGGAAGAGTCCATTCCATCGGACGAAATCAAAAGACTGGTCAAGGACTCGTCGGATCATCAAGCTGGGCTCCTTATCGGTGCAGATGCGAAGGCGCATCACACGATTTGGGACAGCAGCGATACAAACGAAAGAGGTGAGTGGCTCATTGAATTCATTCTAACCGCTAACCTTTTTATTTGCAACAAGGGTCATACACCCACATTTATTACAAAAAATCGTAGGGAGGTACTAGACTTAACTCTAGCATACCCCTCTCTCATCGACAAAATAATAGAATGGAAGGTTTCTGAGGAACACTCCTTCTCAGATCATCGTTACCTGGTGTTCAACCTAGCCTTCATGGTCCCAACCCCCATTGACTCATCCTGCAACACAAGAAGAATCGATTGGGAGCGTTATAGAGCCTTCATTGGCAACTCTATAGTAAGTAGGACCCCTGACACCCCGCGGACCACGTTAGATATAGACAATATGGTCGATACTCTAACAATCACATTGAGGAACGCAAGGGCCAACAGCTGCGCAATCTACAAATCAGGAAAAAAAATCTTACCCTTCCTGGTGGAACGCAGATCTAAGCAAGCTCCGCAAAGCCTGTCGAAAACTCTTTCACAAAACAAAGAACACAAGAAACGACAGAGACTGGAGCCTATACAAAAATTCACTCAAGATGTACAAACCTGAGGAAAGAACAAAGGCTGTCTTGGAAACTCTTCTGTAACAATATGGAGAAAATTTCAGACGCCTATAGATTGAGGAAAATACTCTCGAAAGATCCATAATCTCCTAACTGCCTCATAGCAAATGGAGTTTGGACAACGTCTGAGGAAGAAACTCTAAATCTTCTCCTCAACACGCACTTCCCAGGCTGCTCTGAATCGCCAGACTTAGTGCACTCGCGAGTAACTCATATCTCCTCTGCGAAAGAGGGACAGTACGATCACATTATCTCCAGAGAGAAAATTATATGGGCGTTAAAAAGCTTCAAGCCCTACAAATCGCCAGGTCCGGATGAAACTGACCCTATCGAACTCACACAAACTATGGAATGGACTATACCATGGCTAGAGATAATCTTTCAAGGATGCCTAGCTTGGAGTCATATTCCAGAAAAGTGGAAGTGCGCAAAGGTACTTTTCATCCCCAAGGCCGGCCGGAACTCTCATACTTCCCCCAAGGATCTAAGGCCTATCTGTCTATCATCCTTCGCTATAAAAACTTTGGAAAGGCTGATATACTTATACATACGGCACAGCTTGGATCCCTCCCTAATTTCTAAGGCACAGCAGGCCTACTGTAAGGATAGATCAATCCATCTCAAGGAATATACTCTAACAGCCTTCCTAGACATAGAGGGCGCATTTAACAACGTCACTCCGAAAGCAGTAATAGAAGGGCTAGAATAGCTAAAGGTAGAGAGGACTCTGATAGAGCTGATCAGCGAGTTGTTCTTAACGCGCATGGTTCACTCTAAGTGGGGAAGCCTAGTAACTACCAGACTGGTTACCAAGGGAACCCCGCAAGGTGGGGTCCTCTCACCTCTTCTCTGGAATGTAGTTGTAACCGAACTACAAATCAAACTGGAGAAAGAAGGCCTGGACGTTGTTGCCTACGCCGATGACGTTGCCATCTCATTCTCAGGCAAATACCTATCTACACTGAATGACCGCATGCAATCGGCATTCTCATTTCTGTGCAAATGGGCGAATAGTAACGGACTCAGGGTTAATCCCCAGAAAACGGAACTCGTGCTATTTACTAAAAAAGCATAAAATCCCGGAAAACTGCCCTATCACTCTGCTCGATACCAGACTAACCTATTCCCCTAGTGCCAAATTCCTTGACATTATACTCGATAGGAAATTAACATGGAAGAGCAATACAATTGAAAGAGCAAAAAAAGCAACAATAGCTCTCTACACATGTAAGAAAGCCCTAGGAAAAAAATGGGGATTCAACCCCAAGATCACCCTATGGCTCTACATCACGGTCGTTAGACCCATACTAATGTATGGAATGATAGTCTGGTGGACTGCAATGGACAAGACAACATACCACAAACAACTCGAGAAGGTACAAAGGATGGCATGTATGTGCATTACCGGGGCCCTCAGGTCCACACCAACGACTGCGCTTAACATGATACTAGACCTTACACCACTCGATATTTTCGGCAAGGAAATTGCCACACACACGGCTATAAGACTAAAATGTATGTATGTATGATGTATGTTTGTATGTATGTATGTTGGCGTTACAGTCCATGAAGAACCTGAGCCGAGCTTCTCTCAATAACCCATGTTGTGTGTGATTTCATTTTCACATACATAGGTGAAAGAGACCTACAGTTTATTGCCGGTTCCGAACGGCGAATTTCGAGAAGCTTTTCATGACAATTTTACTACAGGGGGTTTTGTCAGAACCCCGCTGAGGAGAAACACCGTGAAAAACACGTTCGATGACATGGCTGTGTCGGGATTCGATCCCGAGTCATCGGCGTCAGAGGCCAACACACTACCCACTGCGCCACGGTGCTCTCAATAAGACTAAGCCAACTCGAAATGGACGAGCTATGTCACTGGCCACTCCTCCAGCCTGCAAAACAGGATAACTATGGCAGAAAACTTGGACCACATAGAACCCACCATAGTCTTGGACAAAAACTTCACGACTATATATCCGGACAGACAGAACTGGACTCGTCAAACTCAACCCCGCAGAAAATGCGTGGATTTCTACACTGACGGGTCTAAAACCAAAGACGGGGTGGGCAGTGGAGTATTCTGCAAACAACTTAAGCTTTATAAAACTCTAAAATTACCAGATCACTGCAGCGTTTTCCAGGCGGAACTGTTAGCAATAAAAGAGGCTTTGTCTTGGCTGAAGTGGAACGTAATATCCGCCACGCATATTCGAATTCTCACAGACAGTCAAGCAGCCTTAAAGTCGTTGGAGTCCTATGTGTACACACCAAAATCTAGTCTCGACTGTCGCCGATCTCTTAACGAGATGGCAGAACAGTTCCACATACAGCTTATCTAGGTACCGGGACACAGCGACATTACAGGAAATGAAAAAGCCGACACACCCGCCAAACAAGGAACGACGCTACAACCATTAAACATAATCTGACCAATCTCGCCAGGGCCGAGACGAACCTGAGATGGACCCAGGGACATTCCTGCGTCATCACCAGGCAAATCTGGCCTCGGCTTGACAGTCAACGAACAAGGAGTATAATCTCCCTAAAAAGAACTAACATCTACAAAGTCATCGGTGTCATCACAGGACACTGCCTCATTGGCAGTCACGCACAAAAACTAGGAATAGTTCCGAATGATTTCTGCAGAAGCTGTCAGGACGAGGAGGAGGTCGAATCCATTCACCACCTTCTCTGTGCCTGTCCAGCATTTTGCAATATTAGAAAACGTTGCCTAGGCTCTTACTTCCTTAACGGTCTGAAAGATGTTCAGAAAATAGGGATACCTGATCTTCTTAACTTCCTAAGAAGCACAAAATTGTTCCACGAATAGGGGGGCAAAACCCCCTCGTAGCTGCACAATGGTCTCCCTGGCCTATGTGTATTCTTCTTAATTCTGGGAAGGCTACGATCTTACCTACCTACCTAAGAGGATGCTTTTATCTAAGTAGTATCCTAGATCAAATGCTGTATTTTCCTGTGTTAACGTTACCACATTCAAACACAAGAAATTACCAAAAGCTTCTAGAACATCATTGAATTGAATAACATGCAGCCAAATTGAACAATTTGTTATATGTAGATGAAGGACATAGACGCGAACTGGGTATCAAAACGACCAATATCAAATGCGCTTTCGTTAAAGTCCCGGCCTCTTCGCCATAGAGGAGACCCGGCATGTACAGCGCAACTATGGTCTTTCGAGAGAGGGCTCTTTTTTTTTTCAATTGCCTCTTGAGCCTAAGAAGCAGCGGTTGGAAAGAGTAATTCTTCGTTTGATCTCAGCTCAGGTGTTCTTGTCGCTGGTCAGTAATGAGCCAAGGTAGGCGAATTCCTCGACCACTTCGAATTTGTAGCTGCCCAATAGACCTACAGTTTATTGCCGGTTCCGAACGGCGAATTTCGAGAAGCTTTTCATGACAACTTTACTATAGGGGTTTTTTTCAGAACCCCGCTGAGGAGAAACACCGTGAAAAACACGTTCGATGACATGGTTGTGTCGGGATTCGATCCCGTGTCATCGGCGTCAGAGGCCAACACACTACCCACTGCGCCACGGTGCTTCTCCATGATATGCCGCAGTGAATATTTGATCTATTGCGGATTTACCTGGCCTGAAATCACACTGTTAAGAACCTATCACATTATCCAAAAAGGATTTCAGGCGTTCACACAGTACGGCAGACAAGATCTTATATGCTATGTTAAGAAGACTTACATATTCCCCCGTAGTTGGCGCAGTTAAAGGGGTCTCCTTTCTTGTAGACTGGGCGAACGATGCTGAGACTCCATTCGTCGGGTATGCTTTGCTGCAACCACCAGGGGAGCTGGTGCATGCGCCTTACCAGCTCATCTCAACCCGCTTTAAATAGCTCGGCAGAAAGGCCCGCTGCGCCTGCGGCTTCAGTAGTCTTAAGCTTAATCTATCTAGGTCGGGTCATCGGAATTTTCTTGCATCTTCGTCCGTTGCGAATGGATCATTCTGCCTGACAGCGGTATTAGATCTTTCATCGCCGTAAAACAGTATACGGAAGTGTTTCTTCCATATTCTCAGTATTGACTGTGACTCGACTACTAGTTGTCCGTCTTCATCCCTACACGTTTCCACTCTGGCTTTATAACCCTGGAATGTTCGTTTTACTTTTTCATAAAACTTGCGAGCATTATTCCTGTGATAGCACCTCTCCATCTCCTTGATCTCACGCTTTTCGTGCTGTGTTTTTTTCTTCCTTAAAAGCGTGGTTTAGTAAGCGGTTTCCAGGGGTTTCTAGTTGGAGGTGGTTTGAAACCCAAACACATCAGGGGCAGCGTCTCTGATGGCCCGCCGGCAACGCTCGCTCTATTGTGCCGGTGTCATCGGAATTTGCGGGAGGTTGAGGGAAACTTGATTGGCAAAGATCCTGGCGGTCTTCTGCGATTGTAGTTTTACGACGTCAAACTCTCGTTTCCAGCTCGACTCCGTGGCATTCTTGATATCTTCATACGTACCTTGGCGATGTTAGCTCCTTGGAAGGTTCTCACATCTAAGATGCTAGTGGAGTGTCTGGCGTCGATCGCAACGTGATCAATCTGATTGATAATCGACTGACCAGGTGATCGCCAGGTTCCTTTGTGTATGTTGTGATGCGGGAATCGTGTGCTAGATAGAAGAAGATAGAAAATCGAGCAGCCGATATTCATTTTTGGGCGTGGTGTCGTGTAGGCTATTTTTCCCTGTGATTGACTCAAATATGTGCTCTTTGCCCCGTTTCGCATTAAAATCTCGTAGTACTGTCGTAGCTGGGACATTGCCTAGCTCATTGTCGATGAGCGAGTTCGGATCCCGATAATACCAACGCCATCGAATGTTTATTTCGCGGCGTTCCTCCTCGGCGGGGTACTAGCCCAACCCCCCGTAGTATACATGCCAAGAAAAAGCTTCTCGACTCAAGGCGTTCAGAATCGGCATTAACCTGTAGGTCCCTTTCACCTGTGTAAAAAAAAAAAAAAAAAAAATCACACACAACATGGGTGATTGAGAGAAGCTTGGTTCTAGCCCTTCATGGGCTGTAACAGGCCACCAAAGCAAGCAAGCAAGTACTGCCGTAGCTGGGACATTGGGCATAACTTCTGTCTAGGAGATCGTAGACGTCGTCTTTGAGTCGATCGTCCATTCCTTCGGTTGGGGCGTGAGCACATATGTACATATCAACTCATGTTTCCGAAATTAGCTTTGATGCGGATGATGTTATGAGGCGTTCGTTACATCCTGAAAGCTTAAGACCTTTTGTCGGAGTCTTCCTCGAATAACGAGTCCAGGTCCGTTGTTCTCCTTGTGCCCTTGTGAGAGGATATGGGCTCGAACATACAGGGTAAAGTTGTTGATTGCTCTCAACCTGGCGAGATGCCAGCAACGATCCTTGTTTCAATGCCCGGGTCAAGTGGACATACAGCTTCCTCGGGGCGCCCTCTGGATAGCTTCTGCAACAACCATTGAGAGGTGAACAAATATATGCAGCGATCGCCCTAAGCAAGAATGCGCTAGAATACCCCGACCAGACTGGCGATTGTACGGCGGGCCAACAACCCGCCCACGTAAAAAAACAACAAGTTATGAAAGAGCAAGATGCCTCGGATAAATGGACGGATTCTCAAGGACGACATGGCGCGAAAAGGGAACACTATTTGCGAGTATGTTCCTAGTATGTCAGAACCGTGTACACTCCTGGAGCTACTCATAAACTGGAAAAAATCCTCACGCAGTACAAGGCGGATACGAGGTATGATTGGTCCATGAGGCCTTTGTGAGCATGGAGGAGAAGATTTAACGAAGAACTGTACGGGTTGTACAGCGACATCGGCCTGGTACGACGTCTACGGATACAGTGTCTAAGGTGGCCAGGGCATGTAGAGCGCATGGAAAATACAGCTCCGACCCGAAGAGTATTCGAATCCACCCCGGAAGGAAGGCTAGGCAGAGGATGGCCGCATCTACGGTGGCGCACGCAGATGGAAGGGGCCCTTAACCAACTGGGCGTGTGGCGCTGGAAAGAGCTGGCCAAGACCGTGCCAGCTGGAGACGCTTGTTGGTTCAGGCTCAGGTTCACCACGGACTGTAGCGCCACCTAAGTAAGTATGTAAGTAAGTACAAGGCGGATATTACTGCGATCCAGGAAACACGCTGGATGGGAAATGGCATGACGAGGAAAGAAGATTGCGAGACTTATTACACCTGTCACAAGAGATTGCACATGTTGGGGTGCGGATTTGTCGTGGGAAAGCAGTTAAGGTCGAAAATCATCGAATTTCACCTATAAGTGATCGCCTGGCTGTGATCCGCATCAAAGGCAGATTTTACAACATCAGCCTCATATGTATGTGCACACGCCCCTATTGAAGAAGCTGAAAACCTCATCAAAGAGGACTTCTATGATCTCTTGGACAATGCCTACGGAGCTTGTCCAGAGTACGATGTCAAAATCGTACTCGGGGACTTCAATGCCAAAATCGGTAAGGAGGACACCTTTGGCGGACTGGTCGGAAAGCACAGCCTCCACGATACAACAACAGCTAACGGCTTCCGACTCACGGACCTTGCGGCAGCTCGTAATGGGGTGATGTCACCGCAAGCGAATCCACACAGCAACCTGGCGATCTCCGGATAGTCGAACCGCCAACCAGATCGACCATGTGCTCAAATCACTCGTCAAACATCCTGGATGTGCAAAAATTCAGGGGGGTAAACGTCAACTCTGACCAGTTCCTCGTAGCAGCAAGATTCAGAGCTCGACTGCCCAGTGTCAGAAAGCTGCGCCAGTCCAACAGGAGGAGGTTCGACATCGGACGCCTGAGCACACCGGAGTTTACCAGAGTCTACAGGGAGCAACTAAGCGAAAGGCTCTCCGGTACGCCTAGGTCGAGCACAAATGTCAACAGTATGTGGTTGTATTGCCGCTCAGCCATTCAGGAAGTAGCCGCGAACACCTTAGGTTACCTACCACCTCCGACAAGAAACCCATGGTATGATACCGAGTGTAAACAGAACAAGCTAGCAACCGACGAGGCTTACCAAAAGGCGGTGCAGCAAAAAACCAGGGCAGCACGAGAGGATTACCGAGCCAGAAGAAGGGAGGAGACAAAACTGCTGTCTAGGGACAAGCATAAAACACGGGCCTTTTATAAGAAAGCAAAAAGCCTTGCAGGATGCTTCAAGAAAGGCACCCAGGCTCTTCGAAATTTCGAGAGTAATCTTGTCACCGACCCGCAGGGAATAGTGGATGTGTTTAAGCAGCATTTCCAGTAGCTGCTTAACGAGCATGACTGAGAAAAACCCAACTCTAGCCGCTGAATTAGCCCTCCCACCCAGGATCGAAGAAGTCGGCACAGCTATTCAAAAGCTGAAGAACAACAAGGCCGCAGGCTTAGGTGGCTTGCTATCAGAGCTCTTCAAGGCTGGCGGTGATGTTCTGGTAGGGAGCATGCACCTGATCATCTGTAGAAATCATGAAATCATGCCCAATGAATGGAATACCAACTCTATTTGCCCCATCCACAAAGAAAAATTTTACCTCTTGCAAGAACTATAGAGGTACATATACGTATGTATGTATGTGTATGTATGTTGGCGTTACAGTCCATGGAGGACCAAAGCCGAGCTTCTCTCAATCACCCAGGTTGTGTGAGATTTTATTTTCCCATAGGTGAAAGGGACCTACAGCTTATTGCCGGTTCCGAATTGGGGGTTTTGTCAGTACCCCGCTGAGGAGAAGCACCGTGAAAAACACGATGACATGGCTGTTATCGGGACTCGATCCCGTGTCATCGGCGTCAGAGGCCAACACAGTACCTACTGCGCCACGGCACTCTCAGAGGTACATACATACATATATCCCTGCTCAATTTCGCTACAAGATCCTGTCCAGCGTATTGTGTGAAGGTCTAAAGCCCTTTTGCATCGCACTAATCGGCAGCTTCCGGCCCGGCAAATCAACTTCTTCTTCTTCTTCTTTGGTGTCGATACAGCCCATGAAGGACCAGAGCCAAATTCTCTCAATCACCCAGGTTGTGTGTGATTTATTTTTGACACATGTGAAAGGTACCTACAGTTGAATGCAGATTCCGAACGGCGTGACTCGAGAAGACTTTTCAAGGCAATTATAGTACGGAGGGCGTTGGTGTTATCAGGATCCGAACTTGCTCATCGTGCGTCAGAGTCCAACACACTAACCACTGCGCCCTCAACTACGGCAAATCAACTACGGACCAAATATTGAGAGTTCGACAAATCCTGGAAAAGACCAGCGAGTTCCAAACCGATACATACCATCTTTTTGGCTGTGTCGCGCTACGCTAAAAAATGCACGATGGACCGTGCAGTTCGGTTCTAGGACCTCTCAACCGTTTTAAACATGCGCCGGATTTCGGCAAGACGATGCTCATTCGTGTGACTTCTTCAATTCGGTGCTGGGGCAGATAGTGCGACGGGCATGCGTCAACAGGGAAGGCACTATCTTCCGCTGCTAGGATACGCGGATGATATTGACATCATCGCGAGGTGTCAGCGTGACGTAGTAGAAGCTTTCACGGCGATTAAGGAAGAGGCGAAACGAGTTGCTCTTAAAGTCAACGAGGATAAGACAAAATACATGCTGTCAAAAACCGATACGTCGCTCACCACATGGGACAAAATGTAACGGTTGACAGCTATAATTTCGACGTGGTTAAGGAGTTTGTCTACCTCGGGGCAAACGTAAACTCCGCAAACGACACCACAGTGGAGATCCAGCATAGAATCGTCCTTGGCAACCGCTATTTGGGTTTGTCTAAACAACTTGCGTCAAAACTTCTCACTCGAAGAACCAAAGTCATGCTTTACAAAACGCTCATACTGCCAGTCTTGCTGTACGGAGCAGAAGGCTGGACGATGAGCACGACGCACGGCGGAGCTGATTTTGGGTTCGTTCGAAAGAAAAGTTCTGCGCCGGATATTTGGTCCTGTCTTGGCTCGTCCACATCGAGCGCATGAACACCAACGCTCCAGGTAAGAGGGTCTTCGACTCCGAGCCTCCTGGTTCGAGAAGAAGAGGAAGACCGAACCTCCGGTATAAAGACCAATTATTCGCGGATGCAAGACAACTTGGTCTTGATAACTGGAAGCAGCGTGCCCCGGACCGTCAAGGATGGAAGGCCGCTATAGCTCAGGCTCAGATCCTCCATGGATTGCCGGCCTGATAAGTAAGTAAGTAAGTGTTCTCCCTGTAGCAATTTGCGTAGTAGATGTCGCAGTTTTTCATCCTCGTTTTGCCTGGTCCAGCGCATAGCACTTCTTGGAGTGCGGTTATACAAATATGCTTTATAGCAGAGGTCTGTAAAGGGACCTACCATTTCAGGTGGAGACTCGCAAGTCATTTAATCGTTTATATGGGTCGTCAGCTTTGTATCCGTCCGTATCCGAGATTTGTGGTTGCTTCGCAACAATTAAATTTTTACGTGATAGGGTTGGTACCCCTAAGCACAAGCCCCAACCTGGAGGGCCAGGTTCCTTTTTCCCCAAGAACAAGGGGGGGCGGCTCGCCGCACACATTGATTCACTACCCGACGGATGCCGGAGTAGCTATCCAGAGGAGGCCCCGCGGACGCTGTGTGTCAATTTGAATTGAGCAGGGATAGGGATCGACGCTGGCGTTTGCCATGTTACACGCTCTGTTTGCTCGCTCCCTCTCTTTCTTACACAGTAAATATAAATCAATATCTGGTAGTAATCGCAGTCGATAAGAGTTTAGAAAATTAATTTTCATTTTCGCCAAAATGAGGATACGAAAGGACACAAACTACAATATATTGGACAAAAGACTGAGAGCTAAAGTGTCTTTACATCTGGGGTAGTGAAAAGTTTCTATAGAGACATCTAACAAAAAGACTTGTTGGATGAGTCCCAAGTGTTCTTTGGACAATAGCCTCTCTAAAGTAAATGAAAGTGTGTATTCATCGGGAATACATCCTCAATATCCACTAGAGACACTGTAAGAAAAGTAGATCTGAACCCAGATGGTTCTCGCAAATATTTCAAAGAAAAAACACATAATTCAATTTAAAGAGTATTAATAAATTTCCAAATGGAACTACTGGCAACCCACTTCATGGCCATTGTAGTATTGTACCAGGCTTATCTCATTACCCAAATTATACCCAATCAGCCGCAACGTAGGCTTAAAATCTCATAAAAGTTAATTATGATACCTCCGCCCATTGTCTACATATTTCATCTTTCTAATTAATTACCCGGCAACTTCCTACGCACCAAAACATCCTATCCTCCCGTTTATATCCAACGAACCAATTTCCAGTGAATTTCTTCCGAGAGTACTGGAAATTCAAAGCACCTTATCACACCTGTTACCGCAAAACCTGATTCGTGGGTTTGTTTTGTAATTTTAGCTTTCGGACTTAACTGAGTTCTGGGTTCATTTTGAAACTGACATCCCATCATTCACATGCCCGGGTGAGAGGAGGGATAAACCAATGGATGGAAACAGTATCCATTCTGGAAGCATTTTCTCCAAACAGAAGTGCCACATAGAAAAAGTAACGAATGTATGTGATTTTCACGCAATCCTGGTTGCACTAGCAGCAAACGTGTCATATAATGCCATGTTATCTGCACATAACCTAGTAATAGTCCCCAAAACTCAATTAATCTGCATCAAGCACTATAGCTCAACACACGCCACGAGTGGGTGCGAATGGGTGTGGTTGGGTGGCGCTTCTTCCTACCATTCTGCCCCGAAGAAGAAACAAACAAACACAACTAGGCGCTACCATATGTACAACCCCTCGGCCACTGACGTCAGAGAATAGAAAGACCAGAGGCTAGGGAAAATCGATCGATTCTAATCGTCTGCACACGCTCTCTCGTCTATCTTCCTTCCTGATTTCCGTCTAACTTCCGTGCATGTGTGTTGGGCATGCTTAGACGTCGTCGACTGTTCTACTGTACAAATGGAATTCGAATTTTATGAGAGACTATGTATCTAGGGCAGCAATAGTACCTTGTTTAGTCCGATTGCTGTAGGCAATACGATTGGAAATCAAATGTCCTGAATTTCAAAAAGAAGGAAAAGGGACTTCGAAAACGCTATTTAGAAGTTTACGCAAGAATTTATAATACATGAACACTGTGTGCAGCTAGGAAATGCCGAGGACCCCCAAAGGGACCATTTGTTGTTGCCTCGAGAGTTATTGGATCCCTTCGCTTGAATTCTTACTGGCAATTTCGTTCGAAATAGAATTAGGTATTCAATACGGTAAGTGTCCCATGAAACAAACTCGACCCGAGCACAAGTGCCACTGGACCACTCTACGGGAATTCCGTTTGGACCGACGTTCATGTGGAAGGTGGTGCGTGACAGCAGTCCGATAGCTATTGACTTCTGATACTTTCGGGCCAACTTTTTCTTGTCATGTCGTATTTTAAGGTTGGACAGCTACGCTTACCTTTTTTGTTGGTAAAAAATGCAAATGACCGAGAAGTTTCTTTGTTTCATCCCTGGGTAAGGAACTATGGAAAACAAAAATCGAAAAAGTGAGTAAATAGCATTGCAACACGTTTCGTTGATGAACCATGCGGAGGAGAAGTTATCTTCCAAAGAGGTTGCGAAAAGTAAACGCAAGCGGAGGCGTTAGGTTTTGTTTTCCATTTTACCTTCTAGCACAGGCACACCCGCGACTGATGAGGCGAACGTGGTTTCCAATTGATAGCTTTTGGGGACTGTGTGGTATTTTAGGGACTTCATCCTAAATATAGCTTAATGTGGTTTCTCCCGAAATAGGGCCGCAAATATGGGTGCAAGAAAAGATACGAGTTGGGAAATCTGGAAAGTGAACCCTTCGTTGGTAAGTCTGATAGCAAACAGTAGACTAAAGTAAAGTCTATCGGTTATGTTCGAATTTCGCTGTCAAAGTTTGGAATGCCCTGATGCAGCTGGAAAGGAAATGATGGGAACTTTCCACGGCATACTGCTGAATGTCAATTCCAGAGCATTCTAGAGACATCAAAAGGGGAACGTCTGATGGCAAACATTCGAGAGATTGGACCGAGGGCTATATAAGCGGGAACACTCGCTTGGATAAACAAAGAAACAGTTGTAACTTAATGCAATACAGAGGTCGAACCCTATTCTGGACTCGTATTCATTTTCGTAACATTTGGTGTCAGAAGTGGGATTGCGAGTGAAATGGGTGGACTATTCAAATTGTAAAGTGTATACAAGAGTGCAAGCGGACATGGAATCCGAGGAGTACTCTCTCAAATGATTGACGGACGAGAACGGAACGTTCGCTTACTACAGTAACATCCTATCGAAGCCGAAGAGGAATTACTGTGCAACTAAGAATGACCTTTAGCCGTGGTTGACTGTGCCAAACATTTCCACTAACATTTCAATGGCCAAGCTTTTCATCTTAGCACGTACCACGCCGCGTTAAGATGGTTGCTGCAGTTCAAAAACCCGGAAGAACAACTTGCTAGATGGATAGAGGGAATCCAGAGTTATGATTTCAGTATCGAACACCAGAAGGGAAGCAGTTATGGAAACGCGAATGCCTTGTCGAGACGATTCTGCGACTTTTAATGCAAACATTGTTCATGTGCGGAAAGCAAGGAACAGGTCACGGACATCCGTCGTTTCTATGTGCGAATAAAATCGCATCTTAGCTGCTAAACGCTTGCGCTCCACTCGACGCATCGTTGGCAACTGATGCCTGTTTCACAATGCTACTACACGGCGATGCGACAGCGCAACTACAAACGTCGTAGCTGTCAAATCCATATTCATACCATGGAATTATAAGGAGTAAGTCACATAGGCACATCTGGAGTACAATGGACCAGTGATTGCATCTGAGTGCTCCAGCGGATAGCAGAAGCCTTCACATAGGCACATGTGTACTCGTGTCGCAGCGCTGTAATTTCGAAAATTCGAAAAACTGTCGCAACTACACGGCGTTGTGCCATTTCGAATTCGACATTGGAGGAATACGCTTGATAACTTGGTCTTACCCACCACCTTCATCTGACTTTTGTTTTCGCTTTTAACTTTTTATGCTAAAACAGCCGCACATGTTAGCAATAACGTTTTTTCAAATTGTTTTTATCCATTTGTGAACTAATTTCAGTTTCAATCTTCGAATTTTTTACTGATGAAGTTGGAGGTGAATTCTATAGAGTGAGAATTCACCTTCAACTTCACTCACAGAAGTAACCTCGCTGTCAAAAAAAAAAAAAACGCCGATGAAAGTCGCTCCATTGTGTATTAACTGAACAACTTTACAACCACAGCAAACGGCAGCGTTTGTAGTTGCGCTGTGGCATAGCCGTGTTGTAGCATTGTGACACAGGCATGAAGTTTCATCAGACAAAACACAGAGAAAGGTAAAAAACCTGTTTTTTTTTTTTTTTCTTTTTTCCCTGTCCGGTAACTTAACAGCTGACAGCTACACTCGAGCGCTAGCGCTCCTGTGGACATTGTGGAACCCAAGCCCACAACCAAAGCTTGCAACACCTAATGCTTCTGGCAAAAGCAACTCTACTTTCGTGGACACCAACCAAACGATTTATACTTTTTTCTTTTGCCTAAAAGTATACCCTTTTGCTAAGGAGTAAACCAAAAACAAAATAACGACGAAAACAGTCAGGACGATCCGTTCAAAAGAAGCAATAGGCTGCAAAGGTCGCCTGTTGGCCTAGCAGCAAATTCCTATCCAGAAGTGGACCCACGGGATGAGCCTAGCGTGATAAACACAGCCGGTGACACACCGTCGGTGTGTGCACTCTATGAGCAATCCGCGATCGAAAGGCACGATGAATCAAAAAGGAAATCGGTAACAAAAAACGATACTCCACCATCAAAAAGGCAACCGAAAGCAGCCGAAAAAGGTATACGTTCTACGACTAGCGCTTCGCGAAGGAGTACGAATCATCGGCTTCGCCGACGATATTGCAATCGTCACAGTGGCTAAGCATATAGAGAAAGTAGAGGCTACTGCGAACGCAGCTATCGCTAAAGTGAGAGATAGGCTCTCAACTGCCGGTCTGGAACTAGCAGCCCAAAAAGGTGGAATATGCAAGCTTCTTAGTCGGAGATCAGGCGATAAAGTCCAAGAAAGCAGTCAAGTATCTAGGGGACATCCTAGACAACCGGGTTTCTTTCAGGATACACATACTGTATGCCAGCGAGAAGGCATCACACGCACAACGAGCTCTTTCGCAAATGCTTCCGAATACAGGCGATCCTACTCTCACGGGTAGACGGCTCAGTCCTACTCTTCTTCTTCTTAGTGGGCGCTACAGTTCGGGGTGAACCTGGGCCTCAACCAACATACCCCTCCATCTAGCACGATCTTTCGCTAGTCTTTTCCATTGCCGCTCATCCAGTTGGCTGAGGTCCCCTACCACCTGTGTGCGCCATCTTAAGTGCGGCCGTCCCCTGCTTCTTCGTCCCTCGGGGTTGGATTCAAAGACTTTCCGGGCTGGAGCTATGGTGTCCATTCGCTCCACATGGCCCAGCCATCTTAGGCGTTGAATCCGTAGACGCCTGACTAGGCTCATGTCGGTGTACAGCCCGTAAAGTTCGTGGTTGAATGTTCTCCTCCATCCCCCGTCTGCGTTTATAGGCCCAAAAATCACGCGCAAAATCTTTCTCTCGAACCGACCAAGGGCCTCCTCATCCGCTTTTGATAGTGTCCATGCCTCTGCGCCGTACAACAGGACCGGGATGATAAGGGCCTTATATAGAGTCAACTTTGTCGTTCGGGAGAGGGCTCTATTACTCAGTTGCCTCCTGAGCCCAAAGAAACAGCGATTGGCAAGAGTGATTCTGCGTTTGATTTCGGAACTGATGTCGTTGTTCCAGGTCACTGCGAAGCCGAGGTAGACGAAATCCTTAACTACATCGAACTTACACATATCTGCCTATACAAACGTTCTGGCCAAGACGTCGGTGGTGAGCGTCCGTTTTTGATGACAGCATATATTTAGTTTTGCCCTCGTTTACCGCCAGACCAACTTTCGCCGCCTCCATCTCAATACTCGCAAACGCCTCATTAACATCTCGCTGTGATCTACCTATTATGTCAATATCGTCGGCGTAGGAGTTGCGAGGATTTGAAATAGATTGTGCCCCTTGTATTGGCCAGTGATTTTTGCACAATCATTTCCAATATGATGTTGAAGAAATCACACGACAGCGCGTCGCCCTGCCTAAATCCTTTTTTGACATCAAAACTATCGGTAAGGTGTTCACCGATTCGGATGGAGCAGCGAGCATTCTCCAATGTCATCCTGCATAGTCTGATGAGTTTACTAGGTATGCCAAAGGTAGACATAGCGTTGTATAGCTCGTCTTTAATTACGCTGTCGTATTCGGCTTTGAAGTCGACAAATAGGTGGTGAGTGTCGACTTGAAATTCACTGGCTTTTTCCAGGATCTGCCGTAGCATGAAGATTTGATCGATGGTGGACTTCCCTGGCCTGAATCCGCACTGATAAGGACCTATCAGCTTATTTACAAAAGGCTTCAGGCGTTCACACAAAACGGCAGAGAAGATTTTGTAGGCGATGTTAAGGAGACCTCTATAGTTGGCGCAATCAGAGGGGTCTCCTTTCTTGTGGATCGGGCATACGATGCTGAGACTCCATTCCTCGGGCATGCTTTCCTCCAACCATATCTTACGGATGAGCTGGTGCCTGCTCCCAACCAGGTCATCCCCAGCTGTCTGAAAGAGCTCAGCAGACAGTCCGTCTGCGCCAGCAGCTTTATTCGACTTGAGCTTCGATATGGCAATCTTAACTTCGTCGAGGTCAAGGGGACAGAATTCTCTGCGGTCTCCGTCGATTAGAAATGGATCATTCTACCTGACAGCGGTATATGGACTAACATCGCCGTTATACAGTCTGCTGAAGTGGTTTTCCATATTCTCAGCATCGATTGCGGTTCTACTACTAGGTGTCCGTTCTCATCCCTGCAGGCTTCCGTTCGCTTTACTTTTTGATAAAACTTTCGAATGTCACGCCTGCAGTAACACCACTCCAAATCCTCAATCGCGCGCTTCTCGTGCTCTATCTTCTTTCTTCTAAGAAGCTTATGCTCCTCCCTTCATTTTAACTCGTAGAGCTCACGAGATGCTCTTGTTCTTTTCTGCAGCGAGGCCTTATATGCATCCTGCTTCGCTGTATGAATCCTCCTGCACTCGTCATCGAACCAGGTGTTTCTTCGTGGTGGAGCCTTGAAACCCAAAACTTCGGATGCAGAGCTTTTCAGGGCTTGTTTGCAAAGGTTCCACTGCTGTTCTATTGATAGTGTGGAAGATCCAGGTGTATTGGAGAGCTTAAGGGAGACGCGATCGGTAAAAGCACGAGCGGTTTCTGGCGATAGTAGCTTTCCGACGTCATAACTTTGTATCCTTACTCTACTCCGTTGCGTTCGTGATATCCGTAAGCGCAACTTGGCTACTACAAGATAGTGGTCCGAGTCGATGTTAGCCCCTCGGAAAGTTCGAACATCAAGAATAGTGGAGGAGTGTCAGACCTCGATCGCGATGTGATCAATCTGGTTGGTAGTCGACTGATCAAAAGACCGCCAGGTGCCTTTGTGTATATCGAGGTGCGGGAGGCGCGTACTGGCTAGAAGGAGATTTCGCCCCGTAGCAAGATCAATCAGCCTGTGTCCGTTATCGGAGGTGGTGTCGTGTAGGCTATGTTTGCCGATAACTCGTTCAAAGATGCTTTCCTTACCCAGCTTAGCATTGAAGTCTCCTAGTACAATTTTGATGTCATAGCTGGGACATTGGGCATACGTTCTGTCTAGAAGATCGTATAACTCATCTTTGGCGGAGTCATCCTTGTCTTCCGTGGGGGCGTGGACGCAGAACAGGCTGATGTTAAAAAATGTAACCTTGATACGGATTGTTATGAGGCGTTCGCTCACATGCCGAAAGCTTAAGACTTTTTGCCTTAGTCCACCTCGAACAACAAATCCGCATCCAAGCAATCGTTGCCCTCTCTCCCTATAGCAGTCACCGTAGTAAATATCGCAGTTTTTCATCCGCTTTATACCCGGTCCATTCCCTCGCATTTCCTGGATGGCGGTGATGTCCGCTTTATAGCGGTCTAGGGCGTCCGCAAGTTGTTCGGCTGCACGTGGCCTGTTTAGAGACCAAACATTCCACGTACAAAGCCGAAGATCATTGTCCTTTTTTCGTTTTTTGCAAGGGTCGTCAACATAAATCCGGTCCGCTTTGTCCGAGGCTTGTGGTTGTTCGGAGTTCGAGTTTTTTTTATGGTTACGGCTTACTAGGCCGTAGCCCAACTGACTAATCCTGTTTTTTGGCGCAGGAGGCTCGCCATTCGCCCTTCCCCGTCTGCAATTTCCATAGGAAATCTTCAGATGGCACCACGAGGAGGTGGGGATAGGACTTACTAACAGTGCCGCAAGATGTTCGACTGCGGTGGCTCTTCTAGCTTTTTAGCAGGCCAGCATCCGTCGGATAGATGCTACCCCTACGAGGCCTTTGTTAGTCCCTTGCCATCCTCAGTCCTACTCTACGCGGCTCCAATTTGGGCGGAAGCCCTTGCAGTAAAAGGATTAAAGCGGAAAATTGATTCAGTCTATCGACTGTGCGCAATAAGAGTAATCTGCGGGTTCAGGACCATATCAGATGATGCAGCGTTCGTCATAGCAGGAATGCTACCCATCGATATATTGGCAGACGAGCTCAAAAGGGTATACCGCAGGCGAACAGCAGACCGGCAACAGACCAGGCTTATAAAAGCAGAAGAACGGGCAGAACCCATGGCAATGTGGCAAGTCAAATGGGACACTTCCACAAAAGGAAGATGGACGCACAGGCTCATTCCCGTCATCGAAACTTGGACATCAAGACCGGCAGGAGACTGCAATTATCATCTTTCGCAGTTTTTGTCTGGACATGGTGGCTATCGAAAGTATCTGCATAGATTTGGATATGATAGTTCGCCTTTTTGTCCACAATGCCCAAATGCCCAATGCGCTTTGTGCAGGACAGGCAAAGGCTAAATGTACCAAGTCCTGAAAACCTGGTCCCCTATATGATGAACTCGGTGGAAAATTGTATTGAAACATGCTCGTACCGAAGCAGAGAGAAGACCCCAAGAGGCTTTTACTCGAGATACAGCGTAAACCGCTAACCAGCCCCCCGAAGTAACCTAACAGCAGTTCCGTGGGGGAAGTGGTTGAAGTGTGCAGAGGTGTGGTTTAGCACGAATGCGTGTGGAAAAAGGAGAATCATATCCGCGAAACGTCCATGCTGGCAACACGGGCTTACCAGTATCTTTTGATTCCACATCCATGGGCGAAAAAAAAAAAAAAAAAGAACGAGGTTTTCGACAGACGTGGCAGCAGTGAAAGCCCAATCGTAAAAGCTTACTGGTCTCAATGGCAGTGTTTGAAGCTAAAGAACGGTGGGCTCTACCACCTTTGGGAAAGTAAGTTGGGAGTGGAGAAGCCGTCGACATTCAGTTAGCCAGCAGTCAATATGCAACAAATTCAGCTTCCATAAGCCAGAAACTAGAGACGACCATACATCAAAAGCTGGAGGGATTTCCGTTGCCGTAAGTAAAAAATTAGCGCAAAATTCTACTTCTCTGAGCCAGAAGCTGAAGACGTTAGAAGGGATGCTAGAGAACAATCGAGAAAGCTTAGCAGACCGTCAACGATCGATTCCAGGATGTCGAAGAGAGAATCGAGACACTAAAATCGAGGCTCGACAGGAAGGTTCTAGATCTCGAAAATAATCGGGAAAAGAGGATCGAGACACTAGAATAGAGGTTCGACATCGAGCTGCAATATCGAAATTCACAGCTCCCAACTTTCAACATCTTTGAGTTGCAACTCAATGACGTGGTATACCGAATACAGCAGGTGGAAACAGACGGGCGAAGTGTACGATTGTCCACTTAGAGAGATTAGCGCCATACTGCGGAGAAGGATCAAATCGCTTGTTTAAGGACGAACAAGTTTAGGAGGAGGGCAATGTTGCGGACATGAACCGAAGGTTATGTTCGAATTTCGCTGTCAAAGTTTGGAATGCTCTGATGCAGCTGAAAAGGAAATGATGGCAACTTTCAGCGGCATACTGCTGGATGTCAATTCCAGTAAGAGTTCCTGCAATTCGCAGAGTACGTGCGGTTTAGGTTCACCGCGCTAAATCAAGTGGTTTTATCCTTTGATGCAACAGGTTTCGTTGCTGTTGCATTATTAATGTGAGCCGCATTATTGAAGTGACATTCCAGTGGATTTCTATGTTCTATGTCTAATGCAGCTTCATTTTCGACAACGGCTCGCAAATCCTTTATTTTGAAACCTTTGCAAAATAGAAGAATTACTCACCTTGGTACAACCCCAGAGTTGAATACCGTAAACCAAATAGCTCTAAGCACTTGCTTGTAGCGAAGCAGCTTGTTTTCAGTACTATGCGGGGAATGGCTTCCAAGTAGCCAGTGCATTTCCCTACACTTTCAATTCAAACTCTTCACGTCTTTTCCTTACGCTTCGAGAGTCATGCCTAGGTATTTTGCCTCGTTTGCGAATGGGATCCGAACTTCATTTACAAAGAGAGGTAGTGAACTTACTTTTCTATTAGTAAAATGTACGTGGACAGATCTGGTTTCATTAACTGCGATTCAGGGCATGTTGCAATTTAGTCGTAGATTCTTCGATCGCTAAAATTGCATTATCATCTCTAGTATACAGCAGGTAAATTAGCGGACCAAGTACGCTTCCCTGCGGAACGCCAACCGTAATTGGTCTGAAATTTGAGCATTCGTTTTTAACGAGAAAGGGTATATTAGATAAGTAGAATGTTCTATAGTTGTTCGGAGACAACATGTCTCACTTTGTATCCCAAACCTTCGTGCCACACTATGTCAAAGTGTGGGGCACCCCCTTTGTGGGGTGCCTCTGGTAACTGATCTAAAGGTTACTTGGCTTCCTCGTTTAGAGAAGATTTTGCGTGTTGAGAGCAACTCGCCAATCAGCTCTATAAGAGTCCTCTCTACTTTAAGATTTTCTAGCCCTTCCATTATTGCCTTCGATGTGACGTTGTTGAATGCGCTCATATACATACCTAGGAAGGCTGCTAATGTGTATTCCTTAAGGTGGATTGATATTTCTATTTTCCTCACCAGTGTATGTAAGGCTCGAAAGAAAAATTCTGCGCCGGAATATTTAGTCCTGTGAGGAAGGTGAATGGAGAAGACATAACCGCGAACTGTACGAGCTGTACAAAGATGTGGATATAGTTCGGAAGGCAAAGATCCGTCGACTACATTGGCTCGGCCACATCGAGCGCATGAACACCAATGCTCCAGTTAAGAGGGTCTTCGACTCCGAGCCTACTGGTTCGAGAAGAAGAGGAGGAACCAAGTAATGCGCCGTGGAGCATTGGTTAGACTCTCACGCACGATGAGCAAGTTCGGATCCCGATAACACCAACGCCATCGAATGTTTATTTCTCGGCGTCCCTCCTCGGCGGGGTACTGGCAAAACCCTCCGTAGTATACTTGCCTTGAAAAAGCTTCTCGACTCACGACCGACGTTCGGAGTCAAAAATAAATCACACACAACATGGGTGATGGAGGGAAGCTTGGCTCTGGTCCTTCATGGGCTGTAACGCTACCAAAGAAAGAATCGCGGATGGTAAGGCAAATTGGTCTTGATAACTGGAAGTAGCCTGCCCGGAACCGTCAAGGATGGAAGGCTCAGGCTCAGATTTTCCATGGATTGCTGGCCTGATAAGTCAGTATGTAAGGTCGTTTCAATAGACCTAGTTTTGCAGTAGGCATGTTGTGACTTGAAACTAGGAATGGATCAACATTTTGGCGTATACATATGTAAGTCTATCAATCTTTTTAGGGTTTTAGTACGAGAGCGCCGTGGCGCAATAGGTAGTGTGTTGGCCTCTGACGCCGATGACACGGGATCGAATTCCGCAACAGCCATGTCATCAAACGTGTTTTTCACGGTGCCTCTCCTCAGCGGGGTACTGACAAAACCCCCTGTAGTATAATTGTTAAGAAAAGCTTCTCGAATCTCGCCGGCAATAAACTGTAGGTCACTTTCTTACTTACTTATCAGGCCAGCGATCCATGGAAGATCTGAGCCTGAGCTATAGCAGTTGTCAAGACCAAGATGTCTTACATCCGCGATTACTTGGTCTTTATACCGGAGGTTCGGTCTTCATTTCACCTATGGGAAAATGAAATCTCACACAACATGGGTGATTGAGAGATGCTCGGCTTTGGTCCTCCATGGAATGTAACGCCAACATACATACATACATACAGTGCTACTCGCCTAAAGAGGACGAAATTGTGGTGAGACCCCTCCTGGTTTTTGTAGACCCAATAATAAATCGTCTGACACTACATTGTTTCTTCGATTACATGAAAACTGTCTAATTACATAGGTGGGTCATTTTAACTCTGAGCCACTGTAGATCTACAGCATGTAGAACCTTGATATGTTATAAATCACCTTCAAGACTAACGGAAACCCAAATTGACTGTGCAGTATGTGGGCAACATTGAAACAGAAACATCGAAAAGTAGTTAAGTCTATAAACGGACAAAAAATTTAGCGACTAGGATAAGGCGAGTCTCTATGCTATGTTACATAGAAACCTCTCTAACCTAATATGCCCGTTTAACTTTAAGACCAACCAGATATCGCTCAGCAATGACCAATCGAAATGATACGTATCTCACAGATAAGAGCATTTATTATAGTTATTAGGTGACGGTTCACTGAACGCCTTATGAAAGCCTTAATACCCATACAAGTTGTACATTTATTAATCCTTACCCCGCTGAATAAAAAAAACCGATTTAACGTGCTAAAATCCTGAAGGGTAGCAAACAGGTTATCGGAAATGAATTTACTTTTTTGGTCGACATTCTGCGAAAAACGGGAAGGAAAGTTACCCCATATGCCAACTGGGCAACCGCTCAATCCTCTGGAATAAAAACAGCAACTCTCTGTTGCATCCGAAAGATTTAATTTTCGTTTTTGCAACAGCTGAGTGTGAACATTTAACTCTGTTACCATTAAAAAAAAAAAAGGGCCAGTCCACCACCCGCGCATATAAAAACAATGAAAACACTTTTAAGGGATTTAAAATAGGTCACATATGATTTATATCCCAGGGCGATATAAAATGGGAGGAGTACGAGGAGTGCAACATCATTTTTCAGAGCGACAATTCCAGCGAGTTCTTCCTCTTTTTTTTTGTTTTTTTATAAACAGCTCTGGGCAGTTTAAATCAGTTTCCCCCACGAATCATTGCTTTCGTATTTTCGGGTAACAATAGCGACAAGATGAATCTATTCGAACAAAAATACCTATAGTTTGAAAATGAATTAAGTTCCAAGGAAAACGTACTTACTTAGGTGGCGCTACAGTCCGTGGTGAACCTGGGCCTCAACCAACAAGCGTCTCCAGCTGGCACGGTCTTTGGCCAGCTGTTTCCAGCGCCGCACGCCCAGTTGGTTAAGGTCCCCTTCCACCTGCGTACGCCACCGTTGATGCGGCCGTCCTCTGCTGCGCCTTCCTTCCGGGGTGGATTCGAAGACTCTTCGGGTCGGAGCTGTATTTTCCATGCGCTCTACATGGCCTAGCCACCTTAGACGCTGTATCCGTAGACGTCGTACCAGGCCGATGTCGCTGTACAACCCGTACAGTTCTTCGTTATATCTTCTTCTCCATACATCGTTTGAACAAACCGGACCGTAGATAGTTCGCAGAATTTTCCACTCGAAACGACCAAGGGCATCTTCATCCGCTTTTGTTAAGGTCCAAGCCTCTGCGCCGTAAAGGAGGACTGGGATGATTAAGGTCTTATATAGTGTCACCTTGCTTTTCCGAGAGAGGGCTCTACTTCTCAATTGCCTTTTGAGGCCAAAGAAACAGCGGTTGACAAGAGTGATTCTGCGTTTTATCCCAGCGCTGGTGTTGTTGTCGCCGGTCATCAGTGAGCCAAGGTAGACGAATTCCTTGACCACTTCAAAGTTATATCTGCCCATGGTGACGTTCTGGCCAATACGTCGGTGTTGTCCGTCTCTTTTAGATGAAAGCATATATTTGGTTTTACCCTCATTGACCTTGAGACCCATCTTAGCCGCTTCTACCTCAATGCTTACAAAGGCCTCATTCACGTCTCGGTGGGTCCGTCCAATCACGTCAATGTCGTCGGCGTACGCAAGCAATTGCGTAGACTTGAAATAAATCGTACCTCTTGTGTTGGCCAGTGACTCTTGCACGATCTTCTCAAGCACGATGTTGAAAAAGTTGCATGACAGCGCGTCACCTTGCCTAAATCCTCTTTTAACATCAAAGGTCTCGGTTTGCTCATTACCGATCTTAATGGAGCAGCGAGAATTCTCCATTGTCATCCTGCACAGTCGGACGAGTTTGACAGGGATGTTAAAACTAGACATGGCTTTGTATAGCTCATCTCTATACACGCTGTCATATCTTCTTCTTTGATGGCGTTACAGCCCATGAGGGACCAGAGCCAAGCTTCTCTCAATCACCCATGTTGTGTGTGATTTATTTGTTCACATAGGTGAAAGGGCCCTACAGTTTAATAGCGATTCCGAACGGCGTGAGTCGAGAAGCCTTTTCACGGCAAGTATATTACGAGGGATTTTGCCAGTACCCCGCCGAGGAGGAACGCCGCGAAATAAACATTCGATGGCGTCGGTGTTATCGGGATCCGAACTCGCTCATCGTGCGTCAGAGTCCAACACACTAACCACTGCGCCACGGCGTCCTCACACGCTGTCATATGCAGCTTTGAAATCGACGAAGAGGTGGTGAGTGTCGTTTTGGTATTCTCTTATCAGTGTGGTTTCAGTCCAGGTAAATCCGCAATAGACCAAATATTCACACTGCGGCAAATCTTGGAGAAGACCCAAGAAAATCAAATAGGCAACCGTCACCTTGTAGTCGATTTCGGAGCCGCGTATGACAGTGTGCATAGAAATTAAGCATTCGAAAGCATTGAAGCAGAAGCGGCTAGAATGGGTCTTTCGGTTAACGAGGATAAAACGAAATGTGTATATTCTGTCAACCAAAAAAGATGCAAAACACCGACGTCTCGGCCAGAACGCCACAATTGGCAGCTACAAATTCGAAGCGGTTAGGAACTTCGTCTACCTTGGCTCTAACTTGGCTGAAATCAAACGCAGAATTACTCTTGCCAACCGCTGTATCTTTGGGTTCGAGAGGCAATTGAGAAGTAGAGCCCTCTCTCGAAAGACCAAAGGTGCGCTGTACAAAACCTTAATCATCCCGGCAGAGGCCTGGACTTTATCAAAAGCGGATGAGGTGGCCTTTGGTCGTTCCGAGAGGAAAATTCTGTGTTCAATCGAGTCATGTACTACTAAGATGTACTAAGAGATTATGCCCCGTCGCAAAGTCAGCCAGCCTGTATCCAACGACCCAGCTTCATTAAAGTCTCCTAAAACAATCTTGATGTCGTAGCCAGGACATTGTGCGTAAGTTCTATATAGGAGGTCATAGGAAGTCAACCTTGATTCTGTCATCTTTTTCTTCGATGAAGACGTGTACGCATATCAAACTGTTGTTCCCGAGAGTGGCTTTAATACGGATCGTCATCAGGTGATCGCTTACATGACGGAAGCTTACGACTTTTGACTAAGTCTGCCCATCGCACTTCCTGGAGTGCGGTAATGTCTGCTCTATACCAGTTCTTCGGTCGCACCCGGTCGGTTAATGGATCTAATATTCCAGGTGCAGAACCGAAATTCGTTTCCTTTCCTCCGTTTGCGGGGATCGTCAACAAGCAGTCCGTTGTTTTTTCTTCCGATTCATGTGGTTGTTTTATAGTATTTCTGCTTCTTTTACGGTCACGGCTTACTTACTAGTCTCTAGCCCAACCGACTGATTCTGTTTTCTGGCGCAGAAAATTCGCAATTCGACGCCATTCAACCAAAACTTTTCATAGACAGTAAAACCTCCTGGCAAACTTGTTAACTTTATTGCAGCAGCGTGTCCATTGACATTGATACATATGCTTTATTGCGCAAAATACGCAATAAAGTTCAAAACCAACTTCAATAAAGATCATATCTATAAGGTGATGTGGCCCTATTCATGTCATAATTGCCATTAGCTGCGATCCGTCAATTAATCAATACTTGGTGTTATTCCAGTAGCTGCAGATTCATACAATCTACATCAACAATCTGAATATAAACATGAGACTTGAACGTCATGAAATTTAATTACATCCAATAAAATGTCCCTGAAGTGAGCCACACGTCCACCCAACAAGGTACCAATCAAACGACAACCACTGGCAACACACCAGCCTAAGGGATTCAACTTAACGATACCTTATAGCCATAACTACGTACTTGTCATTGTGCCCGGTCGACTACAAAGGCATGGCTCCATAAATCCGCAATTACAACTTCGCGTTACGATTTCGTTTGACGCAAGTCACCATAGATCGTTAGCCCAGCAGGTCATCACTATCATCATCAATTCATTCAAAGGCGTTCCTTCAAATGACTTACACTCGAATGACAAATTGAAGGCAAGGCAAGTAACATATACGAAACTAGCCAACGCAACAGGCAGCTTTGTAATTATCGGCAGACGTTTTATTGTCCGTGATTGAAGTAAATCAAAACAGAGGATGGCAGCGCCCGGTTCCTTACATCATTACGATAAATTTGTGAGATACAAGTGGCAGCTTGACTTTAAAGCAAGCTCTCACCGGGGTGCCTAAAAGAATTAACAAAAACGACCAAGGATTAGAATATCCTGACCTTGTTCCAAATAATTACATACAACTACGAGTGCTGCTACTACATACTACAACTGTTACGCTGATGACATTTCACTTGTCATGCTCTACTATGCACGTAGGTAGTACAAGTGATGAGGAGCACTAGAGCATCCTCAGGTATGTTGGAAGGCTGTTTCAAGAGACTAAAAAACGTAAAAGTAAACAAGAAAAACATGAAAACTTCAAAGGAAACGAAGAAACAAAAGAATCATCGTCGTCATTTCTATTCTCTACGACTCTTGAGAGTCAAACCCGCTAGGAGGACGGCTAAATAACGACAGAGCGACCAACCAGTATGCGTAATTATCCTGGTTACCTCCGTGTAAGCCATAGAATTACCTACAGAGTAAAGTAAAGAGAAAAACGACAAAACAGCAATCTGATGGTGGCAGGAAAGTGACTCACTTGGATTGTGAGTTTCTACAATGGATAGTCCTAATTTTCGGATGGAGATTAAAAGGACGAAAAGCAGTAAGTCCACGAACAGATAAAAGAAATACAAGAAATAGAAGATATCGCAAGGACAAAAGCGAAATATTTGAATAGTTATTGCGAAACCGGGAAGCTCGAAGGGGGGATTGAATGGAATGAGGCAGGATTTCTATATAATTAGGACAGTCGGGGATTAGTTTGGGAGAATGAATAAGATACTTCCATTTCAGCGAATTTTCGCAAGGTATTTCATTATTTCTTTTTTGGCTGGATATTTGCCAAAAACCCTTTTACAACTGCCAATGGTTTTAATATTTAACAAAAAAAAAAAAAAAAAAAAAAAAAAAAAAAAAAAAAAAAATCCCCATGAGGATCAACACATTTTTGCAAACGTTTAAATCAATTTTTCCCAACCTGTCGCGGTGTGGGGGCTTACCACCAAAGGATAATAGACCCCATCATCCCCTTTCATCAACCCAGAACCCATCCCATTCCATTTCTCCCAACACACTCCCACCCCCTGGGCTGGACATAAGGTGTCAAACGTACCGTGCTGAGATGTCGACCAGGCTGAGAGCCCAGACCAAAACTAGCTCAGTCGCAAACGGTGTATGCGGATACCTGGCGCCCTCCGGATCAGCTAGCCTTACGTGGGTACTGCGGATCTCTGCCCAGGCGGACATATATTTCTCCGCTTCTCGTGGGAACCACATGCACAAAAAAAAAAAAACCCATTCATGAGTCCGGATCTCAGAAAAAACCGGAAGGGGATGAAATCCCCTCTACTTCCAAGACGGATAAAAGTCCGACAGGAGAATCAATGAACCGCTCAAATAAGTTGTTAGAAGACAAAAGTGACAACAAGAAAAATAACCCATCAACCAAGGTCAACAGAGAGCGTAAGGCGGCCTTGAGAGTAATGAATCGATGGGGCCATAAGACCGACTTAACGGAAAAAACTAAAGAGTTGGTCGCTTGGGCGACAGGAATTCTGGCCCAGGATAAAGAAAAAGCAAAGAGGTCCAGATCGTCGCCCGAGGAACCAAAGCGGGAGTTTAAGAAGGCTAGGCTGGGAGCACCGGCCAAGCTATTAAAGCCTTTCGGTGAGATTGCGAGGGATTGCCTGACGGTCGCAATCGTAGATGATAGCGACCCAGACGTCAAGCTGACGACAGAAAGATGGAAGGATGTCGATCAAGCGTTATCGGCAAACTTCCTAAAAATTGCTAGGAAGAACCCTGAACCACCGCCCATCTGCGACGACGCTGTGCCGACGAAAGATCCGTTGATCTTCTGAAGGCGACAGTCGCTAAAATAGAGGAAATTTGGGAGGGAGCTAGGCTCAAGGTCGTAATGTAGGCGAAAAAATGTGTGTGAAAACTGTTTAACCGTACTGTTTTCAAGTGTCATGATCATATTTACATGATCATTTATATCATATCGTTGCGGTGATCATGTACTCAAATTACGTACCGGGTCTGATCGAATGATCTGCACGGAAAGCTTTTCGTTACACAAATGCATGTAAACGGTATGACACACATACGATTGTTATCAATCGCCTTAAAAAGACATGTAACAATACTGTCAGAGACAGATGTAATCAGTCAGTGGGAGAGTGCATGTTAATAAAGTCGCAGTGGCAAAAGAAAATAAAAGCATAAGTTGTTTCATTCCTGACCCCGTTTAGCCTACAGTAACCAAGGACCAGCAGTGGAGCTTTAAGGCACAGCAACGGAAGTGCTGGGCCTTAAAGCTCCACCACGACGAAACACCTGGTTCGATGACGAGTGTAGAAGGATTCATGCGGAAAAGCAGGAGGCATACAAAGCCTCACTACACCAAAAAACAAGAGCGGCTCGGGAGCTCTACGAGCTTAAGAGAAGGGAGGAACATAAGCTTCTCAAGAGAAAAAAGAAAGAGCACGAGAAGCGGGCGATTGAAAACTTGGAGAGGTGCTATTGCAGGCACGACGTTCGAAGATTTTATCAGCGGATAAAAGAACGGACACCTAGTAGTAGAATCACAGTCGATGCTGAGAATTTGGAAAAACCACTTCTGCAGACTGTATAACGGCGATGACAACCAACATACCGCCGTCAGGCAGAATGATCCATTTTTTAACGACGAAGATCGCAGAGAATTCCGTCTCCCTGACCTCGACGAAGTTGAGATTGCCATGTCGAAACTCAAGTCGAATAAAGCTGCTGGCGCAGATGGACTGTCTGCTGAGCTCTTCAAAGCGGCTGGGGGTGAGCTGGTTAGGAGCATGCACCGGCTCATCTGTAAGATATGGTCAGAGGAAAGCATGCCCGAGGAATGGAGTCTCAGCATTGTTTGCCCGATCCACAAAAAAGGAGATCCCTTTGACTGCGCCAACTATAGAGGAATAAGTCTCCTTAATGTCGCATACAAGATCTTCGCTGCCGTTTTGTGTGAACGCCTGAAGCCATTCGTAAACAAGCTGATAGGTCCTTATCAGTGTGGCTTCAGGCCAGGGAAGTCCACCATCGATCAAATCTTCACACTACGGCAGATCCTGGAGAAAACCAATGAGTTTCAAGTCGATACGCACCATCTATTCGTCGACTTCAAGGCCGCATACGACAGCGTAATTAGAGACGAGCTATATAACGCCATGTTTACTTTTGACATCCCTGCGAAGCTCGTCAGACTATGCAGGATGACCTTGGAAAATGCTCGCTGCTCCATCCGAATCGGTGAGCACCTTACCGATAGTTTTGGTGTCAAAAAAGGATTTAGGCAGGGCGATGCGCTGTCGTGTGATTTCTTCAACATCATATTAGAAATGATTGTGCAAAAATCACTGGCCAATACAAGAGGCACAATCTACTTCAAATCCTCGCAACTCCTTGCATACGCCGACGACATTGACATAATAGGTAGATCGCAGCGAGATGTCAATGAGGCGTTTGCGAATATTGAGATGGAGGCGGCAAAAATTGGTTTGGCAGTTAATGAGGGCAAGACTAAATATCTGCTGTCATCGAAAAAGGACATTTACCACCGACGTCTTGGACAGAATGTGCATATTAGCAGATATAAGTTCGAGGTAGTTAAGAACTTCATATACCTCGGCTCCGCGGTGACTTGGAACAACGACACCAGTTTCGAAATCAAGCGCAGAATTACTCTTGCCAACCGCTGCTTCTTTGGGCTCAAGAGGCAACTGAGAAGTAGAGCCCTCTCTCGTACGACCAAGTTTACCTTATATAAGACCTTAATTATCCCGGTCCTGTTATACGGCGCAGAAACATGGACTTTATCTAAAGTGGATGAGGAAATCCTTGGTCGTTTCGAGAGAAAGATTCTGCGTTCGATTTTCGGTCCCATAAACACAGAGGAGGGTTGGAGGAGAAGATTCAATCACGAACTGTACGGGTTGTACAGCGACATGAGTCTGGTCAGGCGTCTACGGATCCAACGCCTAAGATGGCTAGGCCATGTAGAGCGAATGGATACCACAGCTCCAGCCCGTAGAGTCTTTGAATCCAACCCCGAGGGACGAAGAAATAGAGGACGGCCGCACCTAAGGTGGCGCGCACAGGTGGAAGGGGACCTCAACCAACTGGGCGTGCGGCATTGGAAAAGACTAGCGGAAGATCGTGCTAGGTGGAGAGGCATGTTGGTTGAGGCCCAGGTTCACCCCGAACTGTAGCGCCCGTTAAGTAAGTAAGTAAGTAACCAAGGACCAGATCCGTAAACGACCGCGAGCTAGATGTTGGCTCCCGCTGGTACCAGACAACCTCCTCGAAATAGTTGAGACAATCAACAACTACAACCCCAATCTCCCAACAAGAGATTGGAGAGTCGCGAGGCTGGAGGACCAAAGGGCCGATCAAGACAGGCAATCTATGTATTGAACTGTGAAGCACCGGGAGCACCGGCCAAGCTATTAAAGCCTTTCGGTGAGATTGCGAGGGATTGCCTGACGGTCGCAATCATAGATGATAGCGACCCAGACGTCAAACTGACGACAGAAAGATGGAAGGATGTCGGTCAAGCGGTATCGGCAAACTTCCTAAAATTTGCTAGAAAGAACCCTGGACCACCGCCCATCTGCGACGACGCTGGGCCGACGAAAGATCCGTTGATCTTCTGAAGGCGACAGTTGCTGAAATAGAGGGAATTAGGGAGGGAGCTAGGCTCAAGGTCTTAACCAAGGACCAGATCCCTAAACGACCGCGAGCTAGATGTTGGCTCCCGCTGGTACCAGACAACCCCCTCGAAATAGTTGAGACAAACAACTACTGCAACCCCAATCTCCCAACAAGAGATTGGAGAGTCGCGAAGCTGGAGGAACCAAAGGGCCGATCAAAACAGGCAATCTATGTATTGAACTGTGAAGCCCTGGAACCTCTGGCCAATTTGACTACTATATCAGGTTTGGCTTCAAGAAAGTCAAACTCAGTATATACAAAAAGGATGAGGAAGTGCCACCATCCGGCAACGAAGACGGGGCTAACACCGAGGTCAAAAACGAAAGCTCAATGGAGCAGGAACACCCAATACCCTCGGGGAGCAGGGACCCTACGACGGTTGCAGCTGAAACCCCAGCAACATCCCTGGTCAATAAAGACCAGGGGTCATTGCTCGACTAAGGAAGCGAAGACTATTCCACTAGCTCGCCGATGGAAGATGATCTTCTATACTTAGATCTTGAAGACCTCAACACCACCGTGGTGGAGGCTTATCGAATTGATAAGAGCCATGATGCTGAGGTTAATTCAGATTAACCTCCATCACTCGAAAACAGCAACCGCGAATCTTCTCCTCAGGCTGGATAAAGGAGAAGAAGACATAGCCCTTATCCAAGAACCTTGGGTACATGAACACAAGGTTCTTGGATTAAGACTTGCATACTTGCAAAGAAATCTCTAAACGCTAACCTTCTTCCAAGAAGAAGAGTCCATTTCATAGGACGAGATTAAAAGACTGGTCAGATACTCGTGAGGACATCATGCTGGGCTCCTCATCGGTGCGGATGCGAATGCGCATCACAGGATTTGGGGCAGCAGCGATATAAACGAAATAGGTGAGTAGCTTATTGAATTCATTCTAACCTCTATTACTAAAAATCGAAGGGAGGTACTACACTTAACTCTAGCATCCCCCTCTCTCGCTAATAGATTAAGAGAATGGAAGGTTTTTGAGGAACTCTCCTTCTCAGATCATCGATATCTGGTTTTCAACCTAGATTTCACGGTCCCAACCCGAATTGGCTCATCCTGCAACCCAAGAAGAATTGATTGGGAGCGCTATAGAGCCTTCATTGGCAATTCTATAGTAAACAGGACCCCTGATACCCTGCGGTCCACGTTAGATATAGACAATATGGTCGATATCCTAACAATTACTTTGGGCAACGCACGGGTCAACAGCTGCGCAATCCACAAATCAAGATAAAACTCTTGCCCTTCTTGGGGAAACGCAGATCTAGGCAATCTCCGCAAAGACTGTCGAAAACTCTTCAATAAAGCAAAGAGTACAAGAAACGACAGAGACTGAAGCCTATACAAAGATTCACTCAGAGTGTACAAGCAAACCCTTCCCCCAAGGTTCTAAGGCCTATCTGTCTATCATCCTTTGCACTAAAAACTTTGGAAAGGCTGATAAACTTACACATACACCACAGCTAGGATCCGTCCTAGGAAATTGGTGTTAATCATTTCTTGAACGCGGTCCACAACGAGCCAGTCAACATGCAGCAGCGACGAGCTGCTCTCTCTCCACGAAGAGAAGGAAAAATGGAAGTTAAGATTCGACGCCAAACACAAGCAGCCCATGACGTACGACGAGGGGGGTCTTGTTGTCGTGGAGAGTGTTCCCTCACCTACTGGCGAGTCACATAAGTTGGAGACAAGGTATAAAGGACCGTACATCGTGGAGAAATGTCTCCGTCAGGATCGGTATGTTCTCGGGGGAATCGGGACTGGCCGCCAGCAGCGAAGGTTTTCGACGGTGATGACGAGCGACAAAATGAAGCCATGGTGTCTGCTGGGACCAGAGCTGGATGATGATGATGATGACGGGACCGGCGTAGGAGTGAGAGACGACACCATGTCAGGAAAGGCCGAACTGTCGGCTGAACGCAGCCATCACGAGGAGGAATAGAACGCATCCCAGAGAAGCTGTCAAAAAAGGCTTGCTGGCTTCCTTCTTCTTCCGGTGTGTTTTCTTGGGAATGGCGACGGGTTAAAAATAAAGAGTTGATGTTGGTTGAGGCCCAGGTTCACCCCGAACTGTAGCGCCCGTTAAAAAGAAGAAGGCGCGCAAGTGTAAGAGAACATCAATCAACTAGACGTGCGGCACTGGAGACTGCTGGTATAAGATCATGCCAGTTGGAGAAGATTTTCAAAATAAAAAAAGAAGACCCCTAGTGACAGTAAGGGTTTCTGCTACACCGAATAAGTCCAAAACACCTTCGTGTGAGCCCTTTCTACCTGGTTTTGCTTTCAATTTTTCAATGTTCGCTATAGACTCGTGTGTTTCAGAGAAAGTGAGTGGCAATCCAATTCCCTAGACGAAATTGAATGAAAAGGGGTGGCCATATGACGTCTGTTACGCTCTAACAACTCTCAACATTTCCATTATACTCAGGAAACTCTGTTAAATGCATGATTCCAGATTTACCCCCACAGACAAGGCCATAATAATCGTGGCCATTCCAAGCATAACTCACTCCAAGCTAGTTTTATGAAATCATTTTGCAATGATGGCAGGCCCAGCTCCATAGCTGTGTCTCACACCCGAGAGATCATGAGTAAAGCAACGACTCAGCACATGACTCAGAGATTCTAATTAGTGCTCCCCCAAGCCTACAAGTAATCCCTACATCAGCGGCATCCCATCTGTGCACAAGCCAACCGGAATTGAAGTACTTTCTCTACACAGTATGACATCATTCGCCCAGGACATGTGCTTGGGGCTGGTGTGCAGACAAAAGCACACAAAAATCAAAGGACAGATTGGCAAAGCAACAGAAGCAGAACGGAACGGAAAAGGCTTAAACAAGTTGGCATGCTTACCCGAGTGTGATTCTCCATCGATCGAATGTCATTTATAGTCCACGGCAACATGGCAGCTGAGTAACGTGGGTCCACCGAAGCAGAGCCTCGGTAGCTCAGGGATATTAGTCTGGTTTTCATCGTTCAGACTTCCTTTTTCCGTCTTCCTTTTGCTCACTTGTTTCTTCCTGATTGACTTGACTGGAACTGTCACTGTCTTCGGCAAACTGGCTGGACAAAAGGATTTGTTCTTTCTGTCTTGTTTTCGTACACCTTTCACCGAGATTGAATTACATTTTCCAGCACACGCGAAAGTAGTCAAACTGTTCTTTGTCTGACAGACCTTCAGATAACCGCGCGTCCGTCAAAAACAATACAAATCTGCAACAACAACTCGTTAGACAAGATTGCTCCACGGGGAACTCGTCCTGCTTATCAACTCAACTCACAAAGGCGCGGCAGTGATATCCAAAGGAACACTCACTCATCTACTTCTCTTCCCCACAGGACACCCAATACACTTCCGTCAATGACGACAAACGACCAAAAATAAAAACAAAAAATCGATACTTGACTCGTGCTGCACTGGAGCTGGTTTTGCATTTATGCAGAAATCCACTGCTCGATTCGTTACCACCGAAAAGGTGTTCTCCGATTACATTCCGCGAATGGGTGGACGAGAATTTTCACTTCAAGGAAATCACCGAAGGAAAATCGATAGAATTTTCACACATGCACACACACACACACTGGAGGACGCACGAAGAATCGCGGATTGAATGATGGAATCCTGGCGTCTCAGGCAATTCTGCTTGCTGTAGGATTCTCTGTTCGGAATTGGGTTCGCAAACTGTCCAGCTCCGGGAACGATGATGATAAATAAGTTTGGTTTAGAGCGAGGAGATTGTTTTGTTTGTGGATTTTCCTGTGATGGGTAACAAGGAACAAGGAGCCCTCGCGTCCAATTCGATCGAACGAAGGATGACAATGAAATGTTGCAGCACGCTTGTCTGCCGCAATTTGCTTGACGGTGGGCAACATGTTGTTGCCACTGCTGCGCAGTGCGACAGGCTGGTGGTGGTTGATGTTGCGTGGTAGTGACGGTTTGTTTTGGTTGCAAGAATTTAAATGAATGTTGCCAGCTGTGTCGCTGTGCCTTCTGGCAGGTGGGTGCGATGTCATGCGATGCAGAGATGCAACGTTGACAGATGTCACCCTATTGATGTGCTGGTGACATCTGGTGGCAATTTTCAAGGTTCTTGTCATCGATAAACTAAACGGCAGTTATTTTCAAAATTTTAAAGTAAAAAACCCATTGCCCGTGTCCAGACTACATCGTATCTTTTTGAAGCGGACACTCTATTACTGGCTTTCTTTCGTCCCAATGCGGCCCCACGGCAGCTGACCTCCTCGTTGTGGGGGGGCGGGCAACAGGTTTGGGGTGTGCGAATTAATTTTCGTACGGACCAAACCTGGCTAACGAACCGCAAACCACTGGTGTGCCAGGGTCCCATTCGGAGTCAGGCCCAAATGGTGACAGTATGCGAGCGTCTGGTGGCCGGTCTGTCCCACTCGGCAGCTGGTCGGGCTTAGCCCGAAGAAGTCACGAGCAACCCGGCAGTGGTCTCGTGAGCCATTACGGTGGTGGGGGGTTATCATGCCATGCACTAACCAGTGCGTGCGGGGAGTAAAGGCCAACAGATAACGGCAACAACTAAGGATGGGCATCGCTCACAGGGAAGTATCACGAGCTGGTTGAGGAAGCTGCCAGGTGTCGGCTAGATATCATAGGTATCTCTTCGACAAAGCAAAGAGGATATAAAACTGTGGACCTTTCGGACGGGTGAAAAATCTTTCTGTCGGGAGTTGCACCTCAAATGTCTGCACAGGCGGGAGTGCTGATACTCATAAGTCCCAGGCTGGCAGACGGGGTATTGGACTAGATGCCATTAGGAGGGAGAGTCGCGTTCTTAATACTCAAGCTTGAAAGATCATCTTTGGCTCTGGTGCAGGTGTATGCACCGAATCTAGAGTCAGAGTATGCGACTTTCCTGGATGAAGTTGATGCCGCCGTTGATAGGATGGTTGAGATGGATTCCTATATCCTGATGGGTGACTTCAACGCCCACGTGGGTGTGGATGTAACGACACGGGGGAGTGTGATTGGGAGGAACGGTGATCCTCATCAAAACGGGAACGGAGAGAGGTTGTTGGATTTTTGCTGTGCAAATGGCATGTCCATTATGAACACCTCCCTTCCGCACCAAGTGGCTTGGCTCAGAGCTTTCCATAGAAATCGTTGATACGAACGTCAGTGTTGAGAGGCGCTGAACTATCAACTGATCATCATCTGGTGTTGTATGTATAAGCTGTATCTTAGTGATAGAGTACATCATCTGCCAAGGCGGAAACACGCATACGGTGGGGAAACTACAGAGCAGTGAGGACGCACGACACATATCCGAAAGGTTTGAGCAAATTCCAACTGTTCAATCGCATGTAGAAGAAGAATGGCAATGTCATTGCCTTTGCACGTGATGTTTGTGGAGAGAAGCGGCTTGGTGTGGCGGCTGACGGTGAGAAAAGAACTGCGTAGTTTAAAACACACGGAGTTCAAGAAGCCAACAGAGAGAAGAAGAAGGCCTACAGAGACTTGATTCTCTTGGGGGACTCTGCTTCTCGTGATCGATACACTGAGCAGTCCTGGAAGGAGTTCGGCGAGAAGTTGGAAGGCTACCATAGATCTGCGAAAAAGGTGTTCTCGAGGTAAAATCTGGAGTGTTCTGCAGGAATATGGGATTGATGGTCCTCTGTTGAGGGCCATTCAGTCTCTATACACAAACTGTAGCAGCTGCGTTCAGGTTAACGGCAGTCAATCCGTTTCACCTTTCGCCGTGAGCGTTGGACTTCGCCAAGGGTGCGTCTTGTCACTTCTCCTTCTCATTATATGTATATATGGACTGGATGTTGCAGCGCAGTCGAGGCGAGGAGTGTTTCACATTGGGAGAGTTGATGGTAAGCCATCTTCTTTTTGCAGAAGACTTAGTTGTCCTCACATCCTCCCAGATGGAACTGCAGCGCGCGCTTGATAGGTTTGTACTGATGCTGGAATGAGGGTTAACGTGGACAAATCCGAGGTTATGGTTATTTCCAGAACACCTGTCCAATGCACTCTACATGTTAGTGGAGTCCCATTGAAGAAGACCGAGTTTGGTGTCAAAGCCAAGTTAGCGATTTTTAACTCAGTGTTTGTTCTAACGTTCGGAATCGGCATTAAACTGTAGGCCCCTTTCACCTGTGTGAAAAATAAATCACACACAACATGGGTGATTGAGAGAAGCTTGACTCTGGTCATGGGCTGTATAGCCACCAAAGAAGAATTTGTTCTAACTCTCACCTATGGTCATGAAATTTGGGTATGGACAGAAAGAATAACATCGCGAATACAAGCTGCCGAAATGAGATTTCTTCGTGCTATTGTGGGAGTTACTCACCGGGATAGGGTGAGAAACACGGCAGTGCGCGGGGAGCTGAATGTTGAGCAGCTGATTCTCCGAACGGAAAGTTCTATGCTTCGATGGTTTGGTCACGTGAGACGAATGTCGCCATCATCACGGCTTCCGAGGCGTGTCTTGGATGCAATACCATCAGGCAGGCGACCGCTGGGCAGACTCGTTCTGGGTTGGTGGTTGGACCAAGTCCAAAAACTCGCCTAGGTGCGCTTGGGCGTAGCTCAAGATGAGCTAGAGTCGATGACGGAGAATCGAGTGGCCTGGAGATCCCACGTGCGCGCATTGCCCCCGTGACTCTTTTAGTCGAACATGCGGGCCACTGAAAATGTAGATAGATGTAGTGCGATGGGATGGATCAAGCAAAAGACGGATGAAAAACTGCGACATCTAATGCGGTTATTGCTATGAGGAAACAGCCTTATGAACGAAATTTCCCCCGATTTTTTTCTCTTATCGGGAAACCCGGTAACAATAAAGTTGAGAATGCTTCTCGTAGGAACCAAGGTGATCCCCTCAGGAGTCATAACTTCATTGAGAAAGATACGCTTCCTAAGACGGCAGAGAGCAGCACACTCACATAGTATGTGTTCCGCCGTCTTTTCGTCCTCGAGACAGAGCCGACACTCAGTTTCGAGCGAGAGGCTAATTCTGTTTGGATGATATATCAGACCGCAGTGTCCTGTTAGGAAGCTGACTAGTCTTCTGATATCCACCCTATTGAGTTTGAGTATGTGACTAGCGTGTTTGTTCAGGGGTCGTATAAGTCGTTTAGATTGACGGAGTCCCCTAACGCTGTTCCAAAAGGACAGGCGTTGTAATTTTTTCCACTTGTCTAAGAAGAAATTTATCTTATACCCGGGAATGCCGCAGAATGGATCCGCTTTAAGCGCTGCTTGGCTATCAGAGAGTATGTTGATAGTTACTCCTCTGCCAGTCTCGAGACTTAGATTGACGCATGTTAGGATGGCATGCAGCTCTGCTTGGAAGATGCTGGGACCTATTCCCAAGGCCTTCGAGATCTTGCGATTTGGTCCAAAGATGCCGGCCATCCGTGTACTGGTCTCTGAAGGCGTTGAAGCTTAACAATTGTAGTTTTTTGCTCAACTTTTGTCCACCATACGGTGGACCCGTAGGTGACGATAGGTCTCACTATCGAGGTGTATAACCAGTGGACTACCTTAGGTTTAAGCCCCCAGGTTTTGCCGTAGGTGCGTCGGCAGGCCCACATGGCCTTAGTCGCTTTCATGAGTTTATTTTTCATATTGGAGTTCCAGTTGAGTCTGCGGTCTAGGTCAATACCTAGATACTTTACATCCTCTGAAAATCCTATGTGTGTACCATTTAGAAAGATTGAGCAGGGTTGTACCTTTCTCTTCTTTGTAAGGACTAAGATTCTCTTATTTGGGTTAATAGAAAAAACCCTCTCTGCGACACCAGTCAGAGATAAGTTGGAGCGCAAGCTGCATGCGCTCACAGGCAGTGATCTCGCACTTGCCCGTAACAATGACTACTAGGTCATCAGCATATCCGATGACCTCGTAGCCACGAGTGGTTAGCTTGCGTAGTAGGTCATCGATGATTATCGACCAGAGAAGGGGTGAAAGGATTCCTCCTTGTGGACACCCTTTAGCCGCCGGTACTGTCAGTGAGACCTCTCCGCATGTGGCTGATATAATACGGCTATTTAGCATCGCCCTTGAGGGCATCGTGGCGTAGTGGTTAGTGTGTTGGACTCTGGCGCACGATGAGCGAGTTCGGATCCCGATAACACCAACGCCATCGAATGTTTATTTCGCGGCGTCCCTCCTCGGCGGGGTACTGGCAAAACCCCGCGTAGTATACTTGCCAAAAAAAGCTTCTCGACTCAAGCCGTTCGGAATCGGTTTCGATCTGCTAAAGGCAACAGTCGAAGAAGCAGGTTAGGTGGGGGGGAGCTCTTTCAGTTTTTCCATTGTTTTTAGAGGATATCAGGTTGTTTACTTGGCTTTCCATTCTTGGGGATGAAGACAATGTTGACTTCTCTCCAAATTTGGGATATATATCCCAGTTTGAAACAAGACCTAAAAAGAACTATCAGAGGTGATAAAATGGTGTTCAGGCCTTTCTGTAAGATAGCAGGAAAGACACCTACTTTATCTGAGGCCCTTAAGGGCTTAAATAAGCCAATTGCCCATTCAACCCTATCAGGGCTCAAAAGTCTACCAGAGAAGTTATTCGTTCTACTGGCGATGCTATGACGTACTTGGCCCGCAACGTTACCAGCTGAATACTAGAGACATGTCACAAACGAATGACACTGTGCTGGCCACATTCGCCGATGGTACTGCAGTTTTGGCCATAGAAAAATCAGTCGAAGAATCAACGACTACATTGCAATATGCCCTGCCAACTTGGTACTGAGAAATAAAAGAAAGAAAAACGAGAAACTTGCTTTTCAGTCGCAGAACCACTTACTTACTTATGTACTTAGGTGGCGCAACAGTCCGGTGTGAACCTGGGTCTCAACCAACAAACTTCTCCAGCTGGCACGGCATTTCGCCAGCTGTTTCCAGCGTCGCATTCCCAGTTGGTTAAGGTCCCCTTCCATCTGTGTGCGCCACCTTAGATTCGGTCGTCCCCTGCTGCATCATCCCTCGGGGTAAGACTAAAAGACTCTTCGGGCCGGAGCTGTTTTATCCATTTCCTCTACATGGCCTAACCATCTATTACGTTGGATCCGTAGACGTCGTACTAGGCAGATGCCGCTGTACAGCCCGTATAGTTTGTCGCTGCATCTTCTCCTCCACTCCCGGTTTATACCAACGGGATCATAGATTGAACGCAGAATTTCCCTCTCGAAAGGAATAAGGGCTTCCTCATCTGCTTTCATAAGGTCCTCTGCGCCATAGAGGAGTACCGGGATGATAAAGGTTTTGTGTAGCGCAATCTTGGTCTTTCGAGAGAGGGCCCTATTTCTCAATTGGCTCTTGAGCCAATTGAGCCAAAGAAGCAGCAGTTGGCAAAAGTAATTTTGTGTTTGATTTCAGCGCTGGAGTTTTGTTGTCGCTGGTCACTAGTGAGCCAAGATAGACGAAATCCTTGACTACTTCGAGTTTGTAGGTGCCCATCGTGTGGTTCTGGCCGAGACGTTGGTGTTGCGCGTCTCTTTTGGTTGACAGCATATATTTTGTTTTACCCTCGTTAACCGAAAGACCCTATTTGGCCGCAGAATTGGCCAATGCTTTCGAACGCTTCATTGACTTCCCCCTGTGTTCGTCCAATTAGCCCAATGTCATCTGCATACGCAAGCAGTTGTGCAGACTTGAAATAGATCGTACCTCTTGTGTTGGTCATTGAGTCTGGTATAACCTCTTCAAGCACGATGTTGAAAAAACTACTTGACAGCGCGTCACCTTGTCCAAATTCTTTTTTAACATCAAGGGTCGCGGTTAATTCACGACCTAATGAAGCAGTTCTCCATTGTCATTCTGCACAATCTGGCGAGTTTGGCAGGAATGTCAAAACTAGACATGGCGCTGTATAGCTCGTCTCTATGCACACTGTCATACGCGGCCTTGAAATCGACGAAAAGGTGATGGGTGTCGATTTGGTATTCTTGGGTCTTCTCAAAGATCGTAGAACCACGTGTCTTTTCATCTATAACGACAATATGACGACGAGGCAAGATTGACACCTCCCAGGACAGGTGGCGGCGTGGTGACAGCACGCTGGCAGTTTTTAAAACAGCTCCCAGTGTTGCCATCCCTTGTTCTTAACATTTTCCGCCCACCTCGTCCATGTCTAGCGACGAAATAAGGTCTAAGGATCGCTCCACCCACCGTGTCCTTCTTCTCTATTGGAAGTGCTACTAACTCTATTGCTCTTTTATATTCGAAGATCGAGTCTGCACTGTTGCAACCCGTCGTCGCCTCCCGAGTGGACTTCAACGATACGACCCAATGGCCACTGAAGCGGTGGAGCGCGTTCATCGCTTATGAGAACAAGATCGCCAACTTGAAGATTTTTCTTAGTTTGCTGCCATTTGTTTCTAACTTGAAGTTCATGCAAGTACTCACAGCTCCACCGTTTCCAAAAATCTTGCTTCTCTACAAGCAAGTGCTTAGACTGAAAATGTCGAAAATGAAGCTAAATTTTTTGCCCGAAAATATAGAGATCGACTGGAAGGTCACATAAATAAGCGGCTCTCGAAATAAAAGAAGAACAAAACCTGTTGCACCGTCTTCAAAGCAAAAAGCCCCTTGGTTTAGCGCGATAAACCTAAACCGCACGCACTATGCGGATTGCAGGAACTCTCACTGGAAAGTTGCCTGCTAAATGTGATTACCTCGAAAACGAAAAGCTGCTAGTTAAGTAAATTGACTTAGTTGTAGTCGGAGGTTACGAGAGTCTACAGAGAACAACTGAGCAAAAGGCTCTCCGGTAGGCCTACGTCGAAAACAAATGTCAACAATATGTGGCTGCATTGCCGCTCAGCCATTCAGGAAGCAGCCGAGAACAGCTTTGGGTACCTACCACCCCCGACAAGAAACCCGTGGTATGATGACGAGTGTAAACAGAAAAATGCATCAACCGACGAGGCGTACCAAAAGGCGCTGCTGCGAAAAACCAAGGCAGCGCGAGAGGAATACCGAGCCAGAAGAAGGAAGGAGAAAAAATGCTGCGACTAAAGAAACTAATCTGGGCAGCCTCCCAGCTCAAGGATATCGAGGAAATTAGGGACAAACATAAAATGCGGGTCTCTTATAAGAAAGCTAAAAGCTTTGTAGGAAGCATTAAAAAAGGCACCCAGGCTCTTCGAAATTGCGAAGGCAACCTTGTCACCGACCCGCAGGGTATAGTGGATGTATTTAAGCAGCATTTCTAGCAGTTGTTTAACGGGCATGACCAAGAGAGAGTGCTGGGACTGAGGAAATCCCAACTCCAGCCGCTGAAGTAGTACTCCCACCCAGCATCGAAGAAGTCGGCACAGTTATTCAAAAACTGAAGAACAACAAGGCCGCAGCTCAGGTGGCTTGCCATCAAGATCCCAGGAAAACTGATCTGGCTGTGTCGCGCCACGCTAAAAAATACGCGATGCACCGTGCAGTTCGGTTCTACGACATCTGGACCGTTTGACACATGCACCGGATTTCGACAAGGAGATGCACTGTCGTGTGACTTCTTCAATTTAGTGCTGGAGCAGATAGTGCGACGGGCAGAAGCCAACAGGGAAGGCACTATCTTGTACAAGTCTGTCCAGCTGCTTGGATATGCGGATGATATTGACATCGTCGACGTTATAGAAGCTTTCGGGCGATTGAGGAACAGGCGAAACAAGTTGGTCTTAAAGTCAACGAGGATAAGACAAAGTACATGCGGTCAAGCAAAAACGAATCCGTCGCTCACAAACTTGGACAAAATATAACGGTTGACAGCTATAATTTCGACATAGTTAAGGTGTCTGCTACCTCGGGGCAAGCGTAAACTCCACAAACGACACCACGTTGAAGATCCGGCAGAGAATCGCCCTGGGCAAACGCTGCTACTTCAGTTTATCCAAACAACTTGGTTCAAAACTTCTCACTCGAAGAACCAAAGTCAAGCTTTACAAAACGCTTATAGTGAAGCCGAAAGCTTAACGATAAGCAGGACGGTGTAGCTGATTTTTGGTTCTTTCAAAAGAATATTTGGTCCTGTCTGTGGGGAAGGTGAATGGGGGAGAAGACACAACCACGAACTTAACGAGCTGTACAAAGATGTGGATGTAGTCCGGAAGGCAAAGATCCGTCGAATACAATGACTCGGCCACATCGAGCGCATGGACATCAACGCTCCAGCTAAGAGGGCCTTCGACTCCGAGCCTCCTGGTTCGAGAATAAGAGGAAGACCGAACCTCCGGTATAAAGACCATGTTATCGCGGATGTAAGACATATTGGTCTTGATAACTGGAAGCAGCGTGCCCGGACCGTCAAGGATGGAAGGCAGCCGGCCTGATAAGTAAGTAAGTAAGTGGTCGAAAACCAAAAATAATTAATTCGAAGGGTGGTGTTTTTAGTGAATCAAGTCTCCCGCTACTATCAGCACGTGCTGTGGGCCCTCGTAGGTAGTGTCTTTTGAAGATTTTCAGCAACCCTCGCAAAATATAAAAAACATAGCAAGCAATCAAACATTCTTCTTCTCACGTTGTGTGTGATTTACTTTTCACAAAGGTGAAAAGGGACCTACAGTTCTGAACGAGAAGCTTTTTCAAGGCAAGTTATACTACGGGGGGTTTTGCCAGTACCCCGCCGAGGAGGAATGCCGCGAGATAAACATTCGATGGCGTTGTCGTTATCGGGATCCGAACTAGCTCATCGTGCGTCAGAGTCCATAACACTAACTTCTGCGCAACGGTGCCCTCAAAACATTCACCCGTCATTAAATAAGATCAGTAGTGAGAGTTCCCCTTCACAGCCTCGTCACAGGCGATAAAGTTGTGAATACTATCTGTTTGGTAAGCCTACAATTCCTTGAATATACCCACATGACAATAGCTACATTGTTTGTATGTTTTATGTAAGGTTTTCCCAACATTTACTGGGCGACTTGTGGTCTAGCAAAATCCCCTGGTTACTGAAAACGTATACTTATTAAATGTGTAGCAAAAAATGAATTCGAAAATGTATCACTAGGATGACAAGGAATATCGACTTTATCGATCAACTCGTATCGCTTCCTATTTGAACTATTCCCTTGAAAGTAGATAAATTGGAGCACAGAGCTGTCTTGATAAATCAGCAAAAGTTAGAATCCAAGAGTAACTTAACCGCCTTCCGTGCCGTGTAACACTTACACTCAATGTGTACGGCAGTTGGGTTACAAAGCTCAGTTCTCCATTTATGACTGTGTTGACACCCCTGCCAAATGACTCGCTCTGTCGCACCCGTGTTCATGCAAAACACTCACCAAGTGCATGTGCAACTGGCATCGTTGTGCAGAATGACTAATGAGTGGCATAGTGTTCCAAACACCAAAAAATGACGCGCCAAATACCTACTGAAGCATTCGAACAATGCAAATTAATCGGATGAAGGAAGCACTTTGAATAGGCACTATGAATGTACTATTAAACGGTCATTAGGAGGAGACCTCTGACGACCTTGTATCGTTCTATATGGTAACCATCGATAGTTGTCATTTGAATGAAATTAAAGTGGCACACTCCAACGCAATGCTCACTAACCGGTTGGTTGACTACTGGACAAGTATCACGAAATTGATTTTGAGTCATTGCCTATTAACAACATAATAGGCATAATACAACACTATCGTGTCTGAGGGAAAGGAGGTCAATTCCTTTTGCTCCTTGCTGTAACCATTTAGTTGAAGGCGAGGGTTGCTGCTTAAATTTAAAGATAGACATACAAAATGGTTTTATTGTTTTTTTTTAAATATTCTAGGTGAAGCTCAATTTTCGTAGAAGTTTTCCCACTCCGCTTGAGGTACATACCTCCAAAATAGCGTCCACGGTATGGTGGACAAAAGTTGAGCAAAAAACAATAATCGTTAAGCTTCAACGCCTCCAGAGACTAGCATTACATTGGCGGTATGCCAACCTGTCCCACATCAGCCCAAGAAGCACTGACTTACTCCACTGCACCTCTTTATTAAAAGAGTTGCATTACGTAGTGCAATCAGAATTCTTCCCTTAGGAATAGGCTTGCCATGTAGACCCATGGGTCATATGTCCATCCTGTAACATCTTCCTGAGGTGGATATGTTTACCACGGTCTCGGATGCATTATCACACACCTTCACTTCTGAAAAAAGATTTGAGATATTGATCACAAATGACTCAGCAAGGGAAACCAGTGATCCCTTGCTTAATGTCAAAAGCCTTAGGTGGTACACTGATGGCTTCAAGATAGTTTCCGACATTTGCGCCGGCATCTTGGGACCAAATCGGAAGATCTCGAAGGCCCTGGGAATGAGACCTAGTACCTAGAATTACATGCCATCCTAACATGCGTTAATCTGAACTTAGAGAACGGCATAAGAGTGGTAACCATCAACATACTCTCTGATAGCCAAGCATGTACAGCACGAGCTCCAAAACCGTTAAGGAATGCCATGATGCCCTACAAGACCTCACCAACAGAAACAAAGTCAAACTCTGGAGGGTGCCAGACCACAAAGGTATTAAGAGCAATGGAATGGCTGATCAACTCGCCAGGAAAGGTTGCAGCGAAAGATATGTAGGTCCTGAACTTTTTTGCGGCACTTCCAAGTATAAGATCAACTTCTACTTAGACAAGTGGGAAAAATCGCAACACATGTCCTTTTGGAACAGCGTTCGAAGACTTCGCCAATCGAAACGATTTATACGGCCCCTGAACAAACACTCTGTTAACATACCCAAACTGAATAGAGTAGATATCAGCTACCTGACGAGACACTACGGTCTGAGATATCATCTCAACAAAATGAACCTCTCGTCTGAAACTGAGTGTCGACTCTGTCTTGAGGAGGAAGAGACTGCACGGCACATACTGTGTGAGCTCTCTACCATCTCAGTAAAATTATGACTCCTGAGGGGATCATCTCAGTTCCTACGAGAAGCATTCTCAAGTTCATTAAGGAATGAAGGCTTGTGCACAGGACATTGATCACTGATGCAGGCCTCGACCAATCTGTCAAATATGACGTAAACTGGACCTGCCCGCAAGGTGGCGTCCTGTTTTTGCTGTATGGTGCATGGTGGTCGACTCTCTGCCTGAAGCTCTAAATACCTTTGGAATCTATGCCCAGGCCTATGCGGATGATATCGCTGTTCTTTCTGTCGGCTCATACTTAACAACTGTCTGGCGCTAAATGTGATTAATGATTGGTGTACTAGAAATCGACTGTGGGTTAATCCTCCTACTACCGATGTTGTTCTCCTTACGAAAAGGAGAAAAAATACTTACATGACTCAGCTGGTACTAAAAACAACTCCCAATCCGGTGTCCAAGGAAGCTAAGTACCTGGGAGTCATCTTAGAAAGCATGTTGAGTAAAAAATCACCAAGGCGCTGTCAGCTTTCTGACAATGCAAATAAGCTTTTGGCTAAACATGGGACTTATCGTGGGCAAAGGTCCTTTAGATCTACATGGAAATGATAAGATCTGTAATCTCATATGCATCGGTTTTCTGGTGGAACAGGCTAACATGCAAGCACGTCGCAGCCTCTTTCACCAAACTCCAGGGAACGGTTTGTCTCAGCTGTACACGGGCTTTCCCCAGCAAGCCGGGTGCTGCTCTAGATGCTATGATGAACCTTTCACGATATATTTATCAGAGGGTGTGCTCTGAAAGTCATGTCTCGTCTGAAGAGAAATGGCTTTTGGTACAACTCGCATAGGAATAACGGTGTGCTTGCGCAAGAATTGTCCTGTGACTCCTGTCTCATAGACATGCCTTCTGGCGCACTGACGCCCATTATCCTATTGCGCGGTAATTTCACAGTCGAGTTTCCATGGCGTCAGGATTTGCTCTGGCTGGATACTGAACCTGGAAGGGATAGTCTTCGCATTTTTACGGATGGCTCCAGGTCTGGACGTGGGTTCGGGGCTGGGGTGTTCTTTGAGCGCGAAAACATCCGACTGCACTTCTCGTTAGGAAAATATGCGTCTGTATTCCAATCAGAGATACACGTAATCCTAATGGTAATGCACTATGTTGTGAAGCCCAGGTGGAGAGGAAGAAGCATATACATGCGTCTGCAGTGATAGCCAAGCTGTGTTCAACCCTTCAACTTACTCCAAATTGGTGCATGAGCTCAAGATCTTATTGAGCAGAGTCGGTAGACTAAATCCACTAAGGCTTGTATGGGTTACAGGTCACTCTGGGATCCCAGGAAATGAGATCTCCGATGAATGCGCCAGAATGGGTTCAGAGTAGTTTCTCAGCAGCTAAACCCGCTCTAGGTCTATGTACCTGCGTCCACTGTAATACACACAACCGTAGATGGAGGGATTATCCAGGAAGCAGGATGACAAAGCACATATGCCCCGATATCTGCAACAAATCCGCAGCGTTCCTCCTGTCCTGAAGGAGAATTGACTGCAGAAGACTTGTGGGAGTGATTACGGGCCATTACACTTTTGCTAAGCATCTCTGCGTGCTTGGCATTAGTGAGACGCCTGCTTGTGCTGCTTGTTGCGAGGAGGATGACACGGCAGAGCATTTCCTTTGTGATTTTCCCGCCTTTGCTCCCGCACGGTGGCGCACCCTTGGGGCCGACGTGATGTGTGCCGATTCTCTTATCTCTACATTACTGAAGCTCCTACTCATTTTTCTCCGGAAAATGGGTAAAATACATTAATGTAAGGCGTCTCTCTGGAGTACAATGGATTACATTTTGACCACCGCAAACGTCTAAAAAGAAACGAATTCCGGATCTGCACCCGGAACGTTAGGTCCCTCAACAGACCAGGTGCGGCCAGACAACTGGTCAACTCATTAGACTGCTATAAGGCAGATGTTACCGCGCTCCAAGGATTACGATGGGATGGGCCAGGCATAAAGCGGATAAAAAACTGTGATATCTGCGCCGTGGCCGTGGTTAGTCGTTAGTGTTTTGGACTCTGGCGCACGATGAGCGAGTTCGGATCCCGATAACACCAACGCGATCGAATGTTTATTTCGCGACGTTCCTCCTCGGCGGGGTACTGGCAAAACCCCCCGTAGTAAACTTGCCATGAAAAGGCTTCTCGACTCACGCCGTTCGGAATAGGCATTAAACTGTAGGTCCCTTTCCCCTGTGTGAAAAATAAATCACACAACATGGGTGATTGAGAGAAGCTTGGCTCTGGTCCTTCATGGGCTGTAACGCCACCACAGATCTACTACGGAAACTGCTACAGAGAAAATAAACAACGCTTATTCGGATGCGGATTTGTTATTAGAAGTAGCTTCCAGTATGTAAGCGAACGCCTCAGAACTATCAGCATTAAGGCCAAGCTCGGCATAATAAGCTTAATATGTGTCCACGCCCCCCAAAGGAGAAAGACGACCGAAATAAAGACGACTTCCATGATCTCCTAGACAGAACATATGCCCAATGTCCCAGCTATGACACCAAAATCGTTCTAGGAGATTTCAATGCGAAGCTGGTAAGGAAGCTATCTTTGAACGAGTCATAGGAAAGCACAGCCTACACAACACCACTTCAGAAAACGGACTAAAGCTAGTGGACTTTATGGCGGGACATAATCTCGTAGTAGCAAGTATGTACACGATTCCCACACCCCAACACCCATAAGTGGACCTGGCGGTCCCCCGATCAATCGACAACCAATCAACCTGCGATCGACGGCAGGCACTTATCCAGCATCCTAGATGACCGAACCTTTCGAGGAGCCAACATCGACTCGAATCATTACCTTGTTGCAGCCAAGGTACGGATACGAATTTCTCGGAGTCAACGGAGTCGAGAACACCAAAATTTAACGTCGGAAAGTTGCAATCGCAAGAGACCGCCAGGACCTTCGCCGATCAAGTCTCCTCAAGTCTCGATGCAATTTGCATAAACAATAGAACAGCAATGGAGTCGTTGTTAGAACGCTATCAGAGGGGCCGCCTTAGATATACTCGGTTTCAAGCCACCACCTTCGAGAAACCTCTGGTTTGATGACGAGTGCAGACAGGCACATGAAGAGAAAGAGAATGCATACATTGCTACATTGCATCGACGGACGAGAGCTGCCGAGCTCTATAAACAGAAAAGAAGGGAGGAGCATGCGCTTCTGAGAAGTACAAAGAAGGAACACGAGGAGCGCGAGATCGAGGACATGGAGAGATGTTATTGCAGGAACGACAGACGTTCGAAAGTTTTACCAAAAAGTAAAACGAACATGCCAAGGCTATAAAGCTAGAGCAGAAGCCTGCAGGGATGAGCACGGACAACTAATAGTGGAGTCACAGTCGATGCTGAGATTGTGGAAAGACCACTTCTACAGAATGTATAACGGCGATGATAGTCAAAATGACGCCATCAGGCAGAACGAACCATTCACAATGGACGAAGACGAAAGAGAATCCCGTCCGCCCGACCTAGACGAAGTTAAAATAGCGATATCAGAACTTAAGTCTTATAAAACTGCTGAAGCAGACGGACTTCCCACTGAACTATTTAAAACAGCTGGCGATGAGCTGGTCAGGAACATGCACCAACTTATCTGCAAGATATGGTCAGAGGAATGCATGCCCGACGAATGGAACCTCAGCATCGTGTGCCCGGTCCATAAGAAAGGAGACCCCTGCGATGACTGCGCCAATTACAGTGGAATAAGTCTCCTAACATTGCGTACAAGATTCTCTCTGTCTCTGTGTAAGCGCCTGAAACCGCTCGTGGAAAATCCACGATAGACCAAATAATTACACTACGGCAGATCTTGGAGAAGACCCATGAATTCCAGGTAGACGCGCATCATCTCTTGGTCGACTTTAAAGCCGCATATGACAGTGTTTATACAAACGAGCTATACAGAGCCATGCCATGTTTTAACATTCCTGCCAAACTCGTCAGACTGTGCAGGATGACTATGGAGAGTTCTCGCTGCTCCATTAGGGTCGGAGGTGAACTAACCGACCCCTTCGATGCTAAAAAAGGTTTTAGACAAGGTGACGCACTGTCATGTGATTTCTTTAACATCATACTTGAAAAGATCATGCGGGACTCTGCGACCAATACAAGAGGTACGATCTACTTCAAGTTTACACAATTGCTTGCCTACGCAGATGACATTGGATGGACAAATCAAGACGTCAATGAGGCGTTCGCAAGCATTGAAGCAGAAGCGGCTAAAGTGGGTATAAGGGTAAATGGGGACAAGACGAAATACATATATGCTGTGCCAGCACCGACGTCTTAGTCAGAACGTCACTTTGGCAGCTACATTTTTGAAGTAGTCAAGGATTTGGTCTACCTTGGCTCGATAGTAACAAGTAGCAACGGCACCAGCGCTGAGATAAAACGCAGATTAACCTTTCCCAACCGCTGCTTCTTTGTACTCAAGAGGCAACTGAATAGCAGAGCCCTCTTTCGAAAAACTAAGGTATCCCTATTCAAAACCTTAATCATCCCGGTCCTCCTCTATGGCGCTGAGGCTTGGACGTTATCAAAAGCGGATGAAGAGGCTCTTGGAAGTTTCGAGAGGAAAATTCTGCGTGCAAGCTTTGGTCCCGTTTGTGTAAACGGAGAGTGGAGGAGAAGATTCAACCAAGAACTGTACGGGCTGTATAGTGACATCGGCCTAGTTAGACGTCCACGGATCCAACGTCTAAGATGGCTGGGCTTTGTAGAGCGAATAGACATCACCGCTCCGGTCCGAAGATTCTTTGACTCCAACCTCGAGGGACTACGCAGCAGAGGACGACCGCATCTAAGGTGGCGCGCACAGGTGGAAAGGGATCTCAACCAACTGGGCGTGCGGCACTGGAAGCAGGTGGCCAAGGATCGTGCCGGCTAGAGAATCTTGTTGGTTGGGGCCTTGGTTCACCCCGAACTGTAGCGCCATCTAGATAGATAGATAAGATAAGGGGGTGGGACAGAGTCGCCTGATCACTGCGGCCACGAGTAGGCCACTTACAGTTCACTCATGAAACCTGAGTTCGTGATAAAACTTAGTACGTTTTTGAGTGAGCTAGCGAATTCTTCTGCTTCAAGATAATACTTGCCTAGTCGACGATGACGTGTACTGACCAGGCAGTTACAGTGGCATAGAATGTGCTCTGCTGTTTCTTCGTCTTCATTACACATTCGGCAAGTGTCATCTTGTATGATGCCCATTGTTTTGAGATGTTTATTAACTGGGCAGTGTCCAGTAAGGAAACCTGTGATTAAACGAATCTGACTCCTCGAAAGCATGAGAAGGTGTTTCATTCTTTTGAGGGATGTAGTTGGGAGGAACAGCTTGGCTTGTCTGCTACCTTTCGTTTGTAACCAGTAGTGATCCGTCGTGTTCCTTAACCAATTGCTTATGCAGCATTTGGTGGTGCTAATGGGTATGCCGCAGAAAGGCTGTGGCATCATAAATGGTGATGCAGAGCCGTTCCTTGCTAGTAGGTCCGCCTTTTCGTTGCCTGTATGGCCGCTGTGTCCAGGTATCCAAATGAGATGAACTCTGTTTGTACTGGCCAGCTGGTGAAGTAGCTGTAGGCAGTCCCATACCAGTTTGAAGGTGATTTCAAAGCTCTTTAGGGCTAGAAGTGCAGCCTTGCTGTCAGAGAGAATGTAGATGTTTTTGTTAAATATACTTCTGTTTATATTTTCTCTGAGCAAGAGTTCTATAGCAAACATCTCTGCTTGAAAAACGGAGTTATATCTGCCCATGCTGACGTAGATGCATGTGCCTGTATTTGCTCCGTATACTCCAGCCCCAACGCCTTCGTCCGTTTTGGAGCCATCTGTGTACCACACGTAGGATCCACGATTAAAGGAGGGTCTATCCTGTTCCCAGTTTTGTCGGTTGGGGAATGTGACCTTGTAGTTTTGGCTGAAGTTGTATCTGGGGAGACATAAAGACATCTTTAGGATTTCATGCCTGTTTATTTCGGTAAGGATATCAGGGTGAAAGAGCTTACGGTTAGAGTCATCCTCCACGATCAGTCTATGGGCGAAGACCATTGCTTCTTTCTTCAGTTGGAGATGAAGAGGTGGCAGGTCTGTGATGACTTCTAGTGCTGCTGTGGGGGTTGTTCTCATGGCCCCAGTGATACAGATGCAAGCTAGTCTTTGCAATTTGTTGAGCTTGGCTTGCACTGATACTTGTTCTGTTTTGTGCCACCAGACGGGCGCAGCATATGTAAGTATTGATCTGGTGATTGCTGTATATAGCCAACGGGACATTTTGGGGTTTGTGCCCCAGTTTTTGCCAGTGAGACTTTTGCTGGTCCATAAAGAGATCCTGGCTTTCTCAATGGTCTTTGTAATGTGAGAGCTCCAACTGAGCTTTTCGTCTAGAGTTATTCCTAGATATTTGACTGCTTTTGAAAACTCTATCGCTTCACCAAAGAGGGTAGGTTTAGTGAGTTTGTGCCTATTCCTTCTTTTGGTGAAGGCGACTATGGTGCTTTTCCTAGGATTGACATTTAGTGCAACCTTTATGCACCAGTTTGCAACAAGGTTTAGTGCCCGTTGGAGGAGTTCCGAGACTGTAATCAGGATCACTATGTATGCTAAGTATGCTTATCGGTTCATTAACCACGATGGACCACAGAAGTTGTGAGAGAACCCCGCCTTGAGGGCATCCTTTCGCGGCGTTTACGCTGATTTTGTCATTGTCTAGTGAGGTGTTTATTTTCCTATTGCTAAGCATGTGTTGGATCCAATTGCATGTGGTATTGTCCAACCCTGTGCTGAGGATGCAACGTTTTATTTGGGTGTATTCGGTGTTATCGAAAGCACCCTCAATATCGAGAAAGCAACCTATCGCAATTTCTTTGTCGCTCAGGGATTTGTTGATCCGGGCCGTTAGTTCCTGAAGAGCATGCGTGGTCGATTTCCCGGGCTGGTAGGCATATTGGTTTTTGTGAATTGGTGATCTTTTCAGTGCACCGTCCCTGATATGCCTATCCAGGGAAGAAAGAGGTAAGGCTTATCAGTCTGTAGGACTTAGGCAGGTCTGTGGGTCTACGGCCTACTTTGGGAATGAATTTTACCTTTACTTCTGTCCAGCGTGTTGGTATGTGTCCCCATGCATAGCTGGTTCTAAAGATGTTAATGAGCATGGGGCTGATTTGCGCCATCCTCCCCCGGGGATTTGTATGGGTCAAATGAATTGATGGCCCATTTTATGCTTCCCTCGTGAAAGATCGTTCGTGCTCTTTTCCAATCCTCCCTGTTGGGTCTAGTTGCCCTGATCTGCGGAGGTATGTTAGAGAGATCGGAGGGAATGATGTTGGAGTCTTGGAAGTGCGTACTGGTCAGAATTTTGAGAACTTCCGTACCATTTTGGTTAGTGTGCTCTTTGGCAAGAACTCTGTGGATACGAGCGCTGCTCTGAACGTCTGAAAGACTTCTGCAGAACTTTTTCCATGAGTCTCTTTTGGCTCTTCTAATCTCTTGGTTGTAGTTGGTGAGTGAGGCACGGTACTGCGTCCAGTCACCAGACCGTTTAGCTCTGTTGAACAGTTTTCGGGTCAGTGCTCTTAGCTTGGCCAGATTGCTGTTCCACCACGGAGTGGTACGGTTGCCTGATTTAACGCGACATCTAAGTAAGTAAATAAGTTAAAGCTAATAGCTGTAAATAAGTGTACGATGCCATCTGGAGAATCCGATTGCTTAAACACTTGAGAATAGAGTTGCTAACTAAACAAAACCTATATTGTTTATTACACTCGTGCTCGTAGAATGTATCTCAAAGTCGTACACGTGCAACAGGACAGATGTCCCATATCAAGTTCAAATACAACAGTCACTTTGTAAAACGTACTAATTTACGTTTTGGTACTCATACCTGGCGGGCCACGCTGTTCTATAGGTTTACCTTTCTTCGCTGCGAGTCCGAATGCAAGCCTAACCAACCGTATCTCTTACACAATAAGCCAAATATTTTTAATCGAATGATCAAATTTCATTTTGCAGTTTTTTAATTGATACACCGATTATGTGTGTAAGTGGATTTCTCGGAAATCCCCGTCAAGACGACAGTGAGTCAGACTTTCGTTTTTACTTTGCCTCTTTTACAAAGCAGCTTGAAAGCTGAAAATGTACTGCTTTATCTGTTAGATTTATTTCTATTTCTTTTGTTGTACTTATTACTTTTATCGTACGTCATCTACTCGCGCATTGCGAACACTGTGACGGAATGGAAAGGTTAGCGCTTTGAGCGACATGTAATCTACTAGCCGTGCATGGAGACAGTGTAGTTAGCTTGGCTGGTTTGCATTTGGATCGGATGGCATGGCTTATGACTAGGGAGAAAAGCGTTTTATCGTAATGAGTCATGCGATGCGGGGAAATGTACATGATTAACCATTGGACTTTCTATGAGCTGTTAAGCCGGTCATTTCAGCCGGCAAGTGAGGTATGTGATTGTTCTAGTTTATGGAACATTGGACAGTAGTGACTTACTTAACCTGTTCCAAGTGTGGTTGACAGGTTGGAAACATAGAAAGTTAAATTGCGCTGTGCGGATGAGAACTCGGAGAGAGATTATGGATGCAGAAAGACGCGACCAATTAACTAGACGAACGGATAGGCAATAACTGGAAATCGAGGATTCAGATGTCGATATTAATTAGTACGTTTGATGATGCAGTAACTGGCTGGGACCGATCAGGTTCTCAGTGAAAGCGAGGGGGTGTTTCTACGCTGTGAAGTGCTAGGTACGAGTATATCAAAATGTTAACGTAGGTACATACATACATATAATCTTATTTTGACTAACAGGTCTAAATGTTTATTTACGCAATTCTCTAAAAACGATTGATGACTTAGGTTAGGTTAGGTATATAGGTGCCCTATTGACATTAAGTCAAGGTTCACGTAGACTACGTTGAGTCCATTGTGCCCACTTGTTTTGTTTAACCCGTTGATACCTATATATCTTCCGTCGAGCTGAACCCGCCAGACGAGGATAAAAATCCCAGTATTCTGTTCAGCCCAATATTACTTACCTCTTCTAGTCCCGAAAGGAAGTATCTTCCCAGCAATATATTCCTTTTTTTGGGCTAGCGCCGGACATTCGCACAGCAGGGGACGAACGGACTCAATTTTCTCTTCGTCCCTGCAGCTTCTGCAGAAGTCATTGTAGGGCTGGCCTAGTCGAGCTGCATGGTAGGATAGCATGCAGTGCCCGGTGAGGGCACCGACTGTCAGTCCAATATTCCCACGATAGAACTTCAGCAGATTTTCCGTTCTTTTCTTATCATAGACGGGCCGAGTCGATCTCGCCGTTACGCATGTATCTAAGCGACACCATCGCTTATTGGCTTTCACCAATAGCCCCGTCTGTATCTCCCTGTAGAGCGCACTGAGTGATGCTTTGGCCTCAGCTGAGATCTGCGCAATGTTAGCACCTGATCCCACCCTAGCCAGCTCGTCCGCCCTCTCATTTCCGGAGATATTCATATGACCAGGTACCCAACAAAGGGTCACCTTATTTACATTAGATGTCTCTTCTATTTTTTGTTTTTTTGTTTTTTTTTTTTTTGTTTGTTGAAGGCTTCTGCTATCCGCTGGAGCACTCAGACGCAACCATTGTACTCCCGACAGACACCTTACATTACTGTATTTTCTCCGTTTTCCGGAGAAAAATTTGAAGGAGCTTCAGTGATGTAGAGCTAAGGGATTCGGCACACACCACGTCGGCTCTAAGGGTGCGCCACCGTATGCGAGCAAAGGCGGGACAATAACAGAGGAAATGCAGTATCATCCTCCTCTTCGCCACATGCAGGACAGGTAGGCGTCTCACTGATGCCGAGCACGTAGAGATGCTTGGCAAAAGTGTAATGGCCCGTGATAACTCCCACAAGCCTTCTGCAGTCGATTCTCCTTAAAGACAGGAGATTGAAAGACAGACGCATATTTTCCTAAGGAGAAGTGCAGTCGGATGTTTTCGCGCTCAAAGAAGACCCCAGCACCGGACCCCCGCCCAGATCTGGAGTCATCCGTGAAAATGCGAAGACTAGTATCAGCCATAGCCAATCCTGACGCCATGGAAACTCGACTGTGAAATTACGACGCAATAGGATAACGGGCGTCAGTGCGTCAGAAGGCATGTCCATGAGACAGGGGTCGCAGGACAATTCTTGCGCAAGCACACCGTTCTTCCTATGCGAGCTGTACCAAAAGCCATTTCTCTACATACGAGACATGGCTTTCAGAGCACACCCTCTGATAAATATATCAAGAGGTGGAAGGTTCATCATAACATCTAGAGCAGCGCCCGGCGTGCTGGGGAAAGCCCCCGTGCAGCTGAGACAAACCGTTCTTTGAAGTTTGGTGAAAGAGACTACGACGTGTTTGCGTTTTAGTCTGTTCCACCAGACAACCGATGCATATGAGATTATAGGTCTTATCATTGCCGTGTAGATCCAAAGGACCTTTGCCGGCGATAAGCCCCATGTTTTTGCCAAAAGCTCCTTTGCATTGCCAGAAAGCTGACAGCGCTTTGGTGGTTTTTGACTCAACATGTTTTGAACAGAGAAGCTTACTATCCAAGATGACTCCAAGATACTTAGCCTCCTTGGATATCGGGATGGATGTGCCTTTTAGTACCAGCTGAGTCATGTCAGTATTTTTCCTCCATCTCGTAAAGAGAACGACATCGGTCTTAAGAGGATTGACTGACAGCCCATTTCTGGTACACCAATCATCGATCACCTTTAGCGCCGCCTGTGCTTTGCGACGGACAGTCGCCAAACATGAGCCGACAGAAAGAATGGCGACGTCATCCGCATAGGCCTGGGCGTAGATTCCAGAGGCATTGAGAGCATCAAGCAGGGAATCGATCACCATGCACCATAACAGCGGAGACAGGACGCCACTTTGAGGGCAGCCCCTGTTTACGCCAGATTTGACACACTGGTCGAGGCCTGCATCAGCTGTCAATGTCCTGTGCATGAGCATTGCTTTGATCCAAAGAACCAGTGCTTTATCTACGCCATGATGTCTGGCAGCGTTACACATGCTGTCAAAAGTTGCGTTATCAAAAGCTCCCTCAATGTCGATGAAAATGCCTAGCGCGTACTCTTTCCTTTCGAGCGCGCATTCAATACGCCCAACTAGGTTCTGAAGCGCAGTCTCGCAAGATTTTCCGCGCTGGTAAGCATGTTGCATCTCCGAAAGAGGGTGCATTCGAAGGGCAACTTTTCGCACGTGCAACTCTACCAGTCTCTCCATGCTTTTCAGCAGGAAGGATGTTAGACTAATTGGTCTGAAGCTCTTGGCAAGTGAGTAGTCCTCTTTTCCTATTTTGGGAATGAAGACCACTTTCACTGTGCGCCAAGGAATGGGTATGTGAGCAAGTGCTAGACTAGCAGTGAAAATTCTTTTCAGAGTAGGAAGCAGCTGCCTTATACCTTTTTGCAGCATAACAGGATATATCCCGTCGGTGCCCGGCGATTTGAAGCCATCGAAGGATGCCACAGCAAATTCAATAGCTTCAGTCGTAACCACGCGCGACGCAATATACCAGCTACGCCGAGTTATTTTCACCGTTTCAGTTGCAGTTTCCCTTGAAGGAGTGTGCAACGAGCCGATGTCGATCTGATTTCCCGAGAAATGAGTCGCAAACAGTAAACTAAGAGTTTCCGCTTTAGACTCAGTAAAGGTACCATCAGATTTTCTGAGTGCGTCTAGCCTAGTCGGTTTTCCCCGTTTGAGGACTTTAACCAACTTGTTAGTCGCACTCAGAGACTTGATCTCTTCGCAGAAGGTCCTATAAGAATCGTTCTTCGATTTACGAATAAGTTTCTTATATTCTTTCTGTTTCGACCGATACTTGTTCCAGTCATCTTCGGAATTTGATTTGAGCGATCTATTCGGAAGAATTCTGGCTTCCCTGCGAAGACTTTGGAGCTCGGCATTCCACCAGGGGACCAATTTCCTGCTGGGAGGTTTGCTGACAGGACATGCGAGTTCAAAACAACTGGTGATGACGCTATTCAGGTTATGAACAGCGTTCTCTACCAATGGTTTCGTTCTAAGTTTAGGTAGGGCCTGAGTGGATTTCTCAAGCTCCTCTCTAAACCGTACCCAGTCCGTCCTTCTCGGATTCCGTCTAGGTTGCAAGGAAGAAATCTCACAACCCAATCGGAATTCGATATATTTATGGTCCGACAGCGTAGCATCAGGCAAGACTCGCCAGTTAGTGATGTCCTTCACATATCTATTGGATAGGGTCAGGTCAATCACCTCCTGTCGTCTTGTCGTAACAAATGTTGGTTGAGAGCCAACATTGTTGGTGGTAAGGTCAGATGAGAGAATGAAGTCTAACAGACGGTCCCCTCTTGTGTTACACTTGCTGCTGCCCCAAGCAGTGTTTTGGGCATTAGCATCGCAACACAAGATGAGACCAATCTTTTTGGCTTCACAGTACTCTACGAGTTCAGAGACTTCCTTCGGTGGTGGAGGTAGTAACGAATCGTAGGGAAAGTAGGCGGACGCAACGACGAAGTGTTCTATTGTTCCGCGCGTTTTGTAGCTTACTCGAGCAGCCACCAGATCTTGTCCACAAAAGTGCCCAAGTTTGGTTGCCGATAGTGAATTCGATATGATGAGGCCGACCCTAGGCCTTTCGGATCGCTCATCATAAATAATCGTAGCATCACGTATACCACCAAGGCCACATAGGCGTTTATTCCACACCCACGGTTCCTGAATGGATAAAATGTGATGATTTATTCTACTACATGCAATTCTACTACTTAAAAGAGCAGTAGCGGCCTTGCAATGCTGTAGATTGATCTGTATAAAAGCTATACTGACCTTTTCAGAGGAGATGGCCGCCTCTTTATAAGAGAGCTGCTTCTCTCGACTCTTTGCGGTCACTTGGATCTCCTTCTGGGAGGAAGGGGTTTTGTTGTGTGATGTGCCCGCCTCCGAGGAGTGGTTTTTGGCTATCTTCGCCTTCTGGCCTATGCTTTGATCCTTCTGTGTCGCCACATCTGCCATTGGACTCCGATTTCCCACCGCCCCACCGGAGAGGGAGGCATTGCACACTCTCTCCCTAGCGAGGCTATCCCCAGCGGCGGTCTTCCGTTTGCGGGAGCCTTTACCTTTTTCGGTTAAAGCACCTGCTCCCTTCGGTCGACGGTTCGGGACAGCCTTACCAGTTCGAGGATTGCTAGGACCTGTAACGACTTCGCCTTCTGCGTTCGGAGTCTGCCTGTCAGCCCCACCACCTTTTTCGGCGGCAACGCTGGCCATAGCAGAAACTTGACAGCTTCCGGCTCTGTCATTACGGGAACTGATCACGCTCTTACTGGGTAGTTGAACCTTCCCAGTAAGAGGAAGGGGTTGGAGGCGCATGCCGAAAGTGCAGACATGCTTATGCCTCCTTCAGCAGCCTTTCCCAATCGCCAACGCTTTCCGCGCTGCGCACCTTTGAGAGAGGGGTGGAGCTCAGGAAGGAGGGTCGGATCAATTTCGGTACGAGATACCTCCGTCGACCTAACCTTCTTAGCTGGTTCCCCCAGAGGTTTAGCCTCGACCATTGTGCCCTCGGCTTTGTCAGCCTCTTTGCACAATTTTCGGGCACGCCTCTTACCTCTACTTTTTGGGCACTTAGCAGTGCATTCAGCAGTACGTCCCAATTCAGGAGCGCGTTCCACCTTTGCGGTTTCCCGTGCCGCGCCATCATTGGTGTCGCCTCCGCTGGATGCACCGCTCATGCTCAGTCGGACCAGGTGGTCAGACAGTGAGCCGCTGGGGCCGGTGTCGTTCCGGGCTGCGGTAGGGTTAAAAATGAATGCTGGGGCCTCCAGAATCCTTGCCCCGGCCGCGATCAAAGTGGTCGCGGGTGGATTTCCGCTGCTGCGAGTACCACCTGGAGTACACAGTTCCTTTGGTTTGTCCATTAATTTTTGGGTCTTCGAGTCTTAGTTCGAGGTCTACGACCTCTTAAGCCTACCGCCACGACAAGGCGCCCGAAGAAGGGAGGATATCTCTTCTAACTTCTCCTTGCAGAGTTTGACGAGTTTGGATCTTATCCATGCTGCCTGCAGAGCCTTTATGGCTGCCTGGCTGTCAACATAGATGCTGATCCTTTTTCCTGTGATATTCTCTTTGCTGATAGCGAAGAGCGAGACTGAAAGTAGACTCCGGCACCTGTGCCAACATCCATTTTGGATCCGTCGGTATAGAGTGCCAGTTCACTTTTCGTGCGTACCAAATCACCGGTCCATTCCTCCCTGGAGGGAATTCTAATAGAGAATCTCCTCTCCCAGGAAGGAAGTCGGTTGACATGTTGACAATGTCCGTTACGGTTCTGAATCTCGAGACTGCCCATCGATCCAAGACTGATGCATGTTCGTGAGGACTCCTTTTCCAGAGACCTGATTCCTGTAATCTTAGCGCAATTCTGGTTGCGGCGCTCTCGCAGTACATGTCCAGGGGTGGGAGGTTCAGCATGACTTCAAGAGCCGCCGTTGGTGTGGACTTCATAGATCCCGTCACCGCCAGACAGCCTGCTCTTTGAATGGTAATGTCATCGGCGTAGGCCGTGACATTAAAACCCTCCGTCTCCAGAATCTTGGCCATTCCGTCGACCACAAGGAGCCATAGGAGGGGTGATAGAACGCCACCTAGTGGTGTACCTTTATTTACTCTCACCCTTCCGCATGCTTACCCTATCGTCGACTTTATTATACGAGTACCCAGCATTTGCCCAATCCAACTGCATACACCCGGGTTTATTTGGGCCATATGAAGGCTGGACACTATTGCCTCGGTACTAACGTTATTAAAGACACCCTCAATGTCAAGGAAGGCACCTAGAGTGAATTCCTTGATGCTGATGACTTAGTTGGCTTAAAAAATTACGAGATTTCTTATTTTTATTGTAAAATAGTATTTATTTATCAATGCCTACCTTATCCCCTTCAAAGTATTCACTTGCTCCAGCATTATTTTTAATACTCGAAGCCCATCCGATATGCGCTTGAGTACTACCAGCGATACGGTCTTTATCTCCTTAATCGTACCAAATTTCCACCGTTTCCTTAAGTTTTGGGAAGACAGGCCGCGTGACCTACCCTGGCGCATGCTATGTAGTGAACCAACCCCTTGTTCCGGGGGAAACAGGAACCTGGCCCACCAGGTTTGGGGTTATGCTTAGGGGTAACATCCCTATCACGGGAAAAGTTAATTGTTACGAGACAACCACAAGCTTCGGATACGGGGGTCCCTTAACAGACCGGGTACAGGCGTTCAAGCAATAAAGTACTCAAAGAATTGCGATGGAAATTGCCGCAAGGAGAACAAACAGTGCTCATTTGGATGCGGATTCGTTATTCGAGGAAGACTCCGACAAATAGTTTGAAGCTTTCGGTAAGTAAGCGAACGCCTCATAACAATCCGCATCAAGGCTTATTTCGGCAACATTAGCTTGATATACGCTCACGCCGCAACCGAAGAAAAGGACGAACGATTCAAATACGACTTTTACGATCTCCAAGACAGACCTTAGGCCCCATGTTCCAGCTACGATAGTACTAGGAGATTTTATTGCGAAACTGTATAAAGAGGACATATTTGAGTCGATCACGGGGAAATATAGCCTACACGACACCACATCCGCGTGGGGCGTAATCTCCTTCTAGCTAGCACATGATTCCACAATGCGATCACCTGATCAGTCGACCACCAACCAAATTGATAACTTTGCGACGAACGCCAAACACTCCTCCAGCATCCTAGATGCTCAGATCTGGAGCAAACATCGACTCGGTTCAATACCTTGTTGTAGCGAAGGTACGAATAAAGATATCAAGGATGCCACGAAGTTGAGCTGGACAACAAGAGTTTGACGTCGGAAAGCTACAATCGCAGGAAACCGCTAGGATCTTTGTCGATTGAGTTGCCCTCAACATCTCGCCAGCGCGCCATCAGAGACGCTGCCTCTGATATGTTGGGTTTCAAGCCACCGTCAGCTAGAAACCTCTGGTTTCATGAGCAATGCGGGAAAGCCCATGTAGCAAAGCAAAACGCCTACAAAGCCATGCTACATAGAGAGGAGAGAGGAACACACGTTTTTAAGGAAGAACGTTCAACCTGAACTGTATCGGGCGTTACAGTTCAGGTCGAACCTGGGCCTCAACCAACATGCTCCTCCAACTAGCACGATTCTTTGCTAGCCTTTTCCATTGCCGCACACCCAGTTGGCTGAGGTCCCCTACCACTTGTGTGCGCCATCTTAAGTGCGCCCGTCCTCTCTTTCTTCGTCCGTCCGGGTTGGTGGTGTCCATTCGCTCTACATGGCCTAGCCATCTTAGGCGTTGAATCCGTGGACGGCTGACTAGACTCATGTCGCTGTACAGCCCGTACAGCTCGTGGTTGAATCTTTTTCTGCATCTTTTTCTCTTCTCCCGTTTATAGGATCGAAAATCACATGCAAATTCTTTCTCTCGAACCGACCAAGGACCTCCTCATCCGCTTTTGATAGTGACCATGCTTCTGCGCCGTACAGCAGGACCAGGATAATAAGGGTTTTGTATAGAGTCAACTTTGTCGTTCGGGAGAGGGCTCTATTACTGAATTGCCTCCTGAGCCCAAAGAAACCACGATTGACAAGAGTGATTCTGCGTTTAATTCCGGAACTGATGTCATTGTTCCAGATAACTGCGGAAACAAGGTAGATGAAGTCTTTAACTACCTCGAACTTATATTTGCCAATACAAACGTTCTGGCCAAGACGTCAGTAGTGAGTGTCCTTTTAGGATGACAGTATATATTTAGTTTTGCTTTCGTTTATTGCCAAACTAGTTTTCGCCTCCTCCGCCACAATACCCGTCAACGCCTCATTGACATCTCGCTGTGTTCTTCCGATTATGTCAATGTCATCCGTGTATGCGAGGAATTGTGAGGATGTGAAATATATTGTGCCTCTTATGTTGGCCAGTGATTTTTGCACAATCATTTCTAATACGAAGTTGAAGAAATCACACGATAGCGCGTCGCCTTGTCTAAATCCTTTTTTGTCATCAAAACTATCGGTCAGGTCTTCACTGATTCGGATGGAGCATTCTCCAAGATCATCCTGTATAGTCTGACGAGTTTAGCGGGGATGTCAAAGGTAGACATGGAGCTGTATAGCTCGTCTCTAATTACGCTGTAGTAAGCGGCTTTGAAATCGACAAATAGGTGGTGAGTGTCGACTTGAAATTCATTGGTTTTTCCCAGGATCTGCCATAGTGTGAATATTTGATCTATTGTGGACTTCACTGGCCTAAAGTCACACTGATAAAGACCTTTCAGCTTATTTACAAAAGACTTCAGGCGTTCACACAAAACGGCCGAGAAGATTTTGTAGGCGATGTTAAGAAGGCATATTCCTCTGTAGTTGGCGCAGTCAGTGAAGTCTCCTTTCTTGGGGATTGGGCAAACAATGCTGAGACTCCATTTTCTCTGACCATATCTTACAGATGATCTGGTGCATGCTCCTAACCAGGTCATCTCCAGCTGCTTTGAAATACTCAGCAGACAGTTCGTCTGCGCCAGCAGCTTTAATCGACTTGAGTTTTGATATGGCGATTTTAACTTCGTCGTGGTCAGGGGGACGGAATTCTCTGCGGACTTTGTCGTTAAGAATTGGATCATTCTGCCTGACAGCGGTATATATATTGACTAACATCGCCGTTGTACAGTCGCAGAGGTGGTTTTTCCATATTCTCAACATCGACTGCAATTCTACTACTAGGTGTCCGTTCTCATCCCTACAGGCTACCCTTCTGGCTTTATAACCTTGACATGTTCGCTTTATCTACTGATAAAACTTTCGAACATCATGCCTGCAGTAACACCTTTCCAAATCCTCAATTGCGCGCTCATCGTGCTCTTTTTTCTTTCTCCTGAGAAGCTCATGCTCCTTCCTTTTTCTTAACTCTTAGAGCTCACGAGCTGCTCTGGATCAACTATGCAGCGAGGCCTTATATGCCTCCTGCATTGCTGTATGAATCGTCTTGCGCTTGTCATCGAACCAGGTGTTTCTTCTTGGTGGAACCTTGAAGCCCAAAACTTCAGAAGCAGTGCTTTTCAGAGCTTGTTTGCAAAGGCACGAGCAGTTTCTGGTGATAGTAGCTTTCCGACTTCATAACTTTGTAGTCTTACTCTACTCCGTTGCGTTCCTGATTTCCGTAGCCGCATCTTGGCTACTACAAGAAAGTGGTCCTAATATTGTGGAATATTCAGTTCATTATTCGGGGGAGTCAGTGTACTAAATACGATATGAAGGCATACGTAAGAACGTTTCTTGTTCACGTCTTCATCAACTTACTACAATACATCACCACGCATAAGACGCCCATCTGACGCAGAAGTCTCAAGCATTCCAAATTTATACGCCAACATCCCGCTATAACCTCTTAATTAACTAAAGCGCTAAAAGCAAAGTTCCACGTTCGCCTCTGCCTATTTATGTACCTGACCACGTCTGTAATACGCGGCCAAAAAGTGCGAGTTCAGATCGAATACTTACAGCCAGCCGTGAAAGGTCATTCTTGTTTACATTCCAAGTTACCTTCACTGCCACTACTGCTTAAACTACCCGCCGTTTTAGATTCACAGTTGCCTCCCAAGAATCTTAAATAATCGTTCGAACAGTCAAGGCCATTTGAAATATCACATCATGAAAGTAAAGTTTTGCTCTATCGTGTAAACACAGAAAAGGTTTTGTTTCTTTTCCAGACTGAGGCAATTGCGCTCGTAGAACTAGTCGGAAAACATCTTAGTTGCAAGAGTATTTTTAGATGCGAGTTTGTGTCTGAAAGTCAGTGTATACTAATGGATAGTCGCGGATGGGAATAAATTCCCACAATCACGGTGTGTGCAACATGTTTCCGGCTTCCTGTACCATTTGAGTAGTGAAGGATCCCATGGGAGCGCGAGTATACATATCTGTACATATGGCGCTATCTATAGAAATTCCCACCCCCGTACCAGCAGTAGCAGCAGGGAATCGAATTGCATATGGCACCTGCTGAAAACAACCACTCGGAACCACTTCACTTGTTGTAACCATTGTATTACATCGAAGATTATTGCATCCCTTGGCAGCAACAGCAGCTGTTGACGTATGGTAGAGGCATTGACATACTGGAAAGTCTTCATTACATTAACGCAACGTGGGAGTATGTAAGTATCTGTTTGTACATCTTTTGTGCGTCTAACCTACAGGTAGACGATTCGAGGATCGAGAAATGAATTTCACTCAGCGTCGTCGGTATGATCTTCGACTCCAGGCCATACTTGGTCGAGGGGTGACCATATACGTGATCTTGCTGCTGTCGGACTGGAATTCGAAATTAATTTCGTTTATTTATGTTTATATTGCTGTGGAATAATACGTCAAATAGGTGAAGTCTATGGAGATGGGCTATGATGGGGATATTTATTTTTTTCTGACTAAATTTAGACATTTGTCTGGGAGCACGTGTATGGACCGCGATTGTGTATGCACTACTCGTTTGAAGATTCTGCGTGGGATGCAAGCAAATGTACATATGTTGCACAAATTGGCGGAACTCAGGCGACGTCGCTTCACAATGTTGTCTGGAGCATTGCGCTAAACAGCTGTCGAATGGCCTTTGTAACTGCAATACTAGTGGCCGATTCTCTTCCAGCCTATCTCTCAAGATTAGGCGCGAGGGAGCGAGCAAACAGAGCAAAGAAGTTAATCGCGTTTACCATGGCAAATGCCAGTTTCGATCTCTGTCCCTGCTCAATCCAAGTTGTCACAAAGCCTCCGCGTGGCCTTCCCTGGATAGCTGCCCTGGCACCCACCAGGTAGTGAACCAATGTGTGAAGCGACCCAACCCCTTGTTCCTGGGGAAAGAGGAACCTGGCCCTCCAGGTTGGGGATTGTGCCTTGGGGTAACATCCCAATCACGGAAAAAAACACTTGTTTCGAGACAACGACAAGCCTCAACCCCTGCAAACGACTAATGGACTTGAGAGTCTGCACCTGGAATGTGAGGTCCCTTAACAGATCAATTGGACCAAACCCCCAGCTGCTATAAAGCAGATATAATCGCACTCCAAGAAGTGCGATGGGATGGGCCAGGCAAAAGACGGATGAAAAACTGCGACATCTACTACGAGAACTGCTACAAGGAGAACAAACAGCGCTTATTCAGGTGCGAATTCGTTATTCGAGGAAGACTCCGACAAAAAGTCTTAAGCTTTCGGGATATAAGCGAACGCCTTATAACAGTCCGCATCAAAGCTAAATTTGGAAACATTAGCTTGATATGCGCTCACCAATAAGATCGACGCCAGACAGTCCTCCAGCATCATAGATGTACGAACCTTCCGAGGAGCCAACATTGACTCGGATCACTACCTTGTTGTAGCCAAGGTTCGAATGAAGATATCAAGGATGCCACGGAGTCAACCTGGGCAACGAAAGTTTGACTTCGCAAAGTTACAATCGCAGAAGACCACTAGGACCTTTCCCGATCGAGTTTCTCTCAAACTCTCGCGAATTCCGATGACACCAGCACAAACCTAGAAACTCCTGTTTTGATGAACCATGCGGGCGAGCCCATGTAGCAAATCAAAATGCCTACAAAGCCATGCTACATAGACGGACTAGAGCCACTCGTGAACATTACGACCAAAAACGGAGAGAGGAACATACGCTTTTAAGGAAGAAAAAAGACAGATGCTATCACAGGAATAATGCTCGCAAATTTTACGAATTAGCAAAACGAACATTCGAGGGCTACAAAACAAAAGCGGAAGCCTGTAGGGATGAAGACGAACAGCTATTAGTAGACTCACAGTCGATGCTGAATATATGGAAACAACACTTCTGTAGACTGTTTAACGCCGATGAAAGATCTAATACCGCTGTCAGGCAGAATGATCCATTCGCAACGGACGAAGATGCAAGAGAACTTTGTCCACCCGATCTAGATGTAATTAAGCTAGTAATTTCAAAGCTCAAGAACAAAAAAGCCGCGGGCGCAGACGGGCTGTCTGCCGATCTATTTAAAGCAACTGAACATGATCTGACAGGGCGCATGCCCGAGGAAAGCATGCCCCATTTAGGAAAATAAGTATCCTTAACATCGCATATAAGATCTTCCCCGCCGGTGTGTATGAACCCCTGAAACTCTTCGTGAATAATCTGATAGGTTCTTATCAGTGTGGTTTCAAGCCAGGTAAGTCCACTATAGACCAGATATTCGCACTGCGGCAGAACTTGGAGAAGACCCAAGAATACCATCTCGACACCATTTCGACAGTATGCATAGAGACAATGGAAAACTCTCGCGGCTCAATCAAGGTCGGTAGCGAAATAACGGAGACTTTTGATGTTAAAAAGGGATTTAGACAAGATGACGCACTGTCATGTAATTTCTTCAACATCGTGCTTGAAAAGAACATACGAGACTCACTGGCCTACGCAAGAGGTACGACCTATTTTAAGTCTACGCAACTGCTTGCGTACGCGCCACGCGGATGACATTGACGTAATTGGACGAACACACACAGCGGGACGTCAATGATGCGTTCGAAAGCATTGAAGCAGAAGCAGCTAAAATGGGTTTTTCGGTTAACGAGGATAAAACCAGATATATGTATGCTGTAAACCAAAAAAGACGCATAACACTAACATCTCGGCCAGAACGTCACAATTGGGAGCTACAGATTCGAAGTACTATCTTGGCTCACTAGTGACCAGCGACAATAACACCAGCGCTGATATCAAACGCTGACTGGATTCTCTTGGGAGACCCTGCTTCCCGTGACCGGTACACTGTGGCGCGAAGAACTTGCAAATTGGCTGTGCGAGCAGTTAAAGAGCAATCCTGGAAGGAGTTCGGCGAGAAATTGGAAGACGACCATAGATCTGCGAGAAAGATGTTCTGACAAACCATTCGCCGGTTCAGATGAAGGAAATTCAACATAATCAAAGGAGTTAAATTTATAGATGATGTGTTGCTTTACATCCTACGCAGAGGGAGCGAGCAGTTTCCGGAGCTACTCAATTCAGATCTAAAGTCTTGAGTGGGGCGGAGAATAGTCCAACGGTGGAAGAAGTCATTTAAGCGATTGAATCGCTAAAAGTTGGCAGATCCGTCGGTGTGAATGAAGTTCGGCCAGACATGCTTAAGGCAATGGGTAAAGAGGGAGTAAGGTGGTCTGGAAATGCGGTGAGACACCTAGCGGTTGGCAGACTGGGGTGATTGTCCTCTTTTCATAAAAAGGAGTGCTCCAAATATATGGGGCATATCTCTTTTAAGTGTCCCCGGTAAAGTCTACGCTAAGGTGTTGGAGGCGCGTTCTAGAGCTATGGTCGAATCCAGCATAGGGGATGAACAGTGCGGGTTTCGTCACGGCAGAAGTACAACCGGCCAGCTTTTCACCCTACAGCTGCTTTGTAGATTTGGGGAAGGCGTATGACCGAGTTCCTCGAGGTAAACTCTGGAGTCTTCTGCAGGAGTATGGTATTGATGATCCTCTGTTGAGGGCCATTCACTCTTTATACACAAACTGTAGTTTCTGCGTTCGGGTTAACGGTAGTAAATTAACACAATTCACCGTGGGCGTTGGACTCCGCCAAGGATGCGTTCCTTAGCATTGTACTAGACAGGAAACTAATCTGGAAGAATAACACAACCGAGAGAGTAAAAAAAGCAACTATAGCTCTCTACACTTGCAAGAAGGCCTTGGGGAAAAAATGGGGACTTAGCCCCAAGCTCACCCTATGGCTCTACACTACAGTCGTTAAACCTATACTAATGTATGGAGTGATAGTCTGATGGACTGCACTGAACAAAACAACATACCATAAACCATTCGAGAAGGTACAAAAGGTAGCAAGTATGTGCATCACCGGTGCCCTAAGGTCCACCCCAACAGCAGCGCTAAGCATGGTACTTCACCTTACACCACTCGATAAGTTTGGCAAGCAAATTGCCAGATATACGGCAATAGCACTAGGCACTCCTCCATCCTCCACAACAGGATAACTATAGCAGAAAACTCGGACCATATAGAACCCACCACAATTTTGGGAAGAATTTCAAGACAACATACCCGGACAGACGGAACTGGACCCGCCAAACGCAACCTCGCAGGAGCTGCGTAGATTTCTACACTGACGGGTCAAAAACCAAAGATGGGTGGGTAGTGGAGTATTCTGCAAACAACTAAACCTGAGTGAAGCTCTAAAACTACCAGATTACTGCGGGGTCTTTCAGGCGGATCTGTTTGCAATAAAGGAGGCTCTGTCTTGGCTTAAGTGGAACGTAATATCTACTACGGATATAAGAATTCTCACGGATTGTCAAGCAGCCTTGAAATCGCTGGAGTCCTATGTGTACACCGCAAAAATAAGCCTAGACTGTCGCCTGTCTCTTAAGGAGATAGCAGTTTAACATACAACTCCTATGGGTTCCAGGACACAGCGATATCTTAGGAAATGAAAGGGCCGACCGCCACACAAGGAACGACGCAAGAGGCAGTCATGGCACGCGAGAGAATACCTCTTGCAACCATTAGACACAAACTCTTAAATCTCGTCAGGGCTGAGACGAACCTGAGATGGGCCCAGGGGCCTGCCTGTCTCATCACCAGGCAGATCTTGCTTCGGCTCGATAGTCAGCGGACTGGGAGAATAATCTCCTTTAAAAGAACTAACATCCACATTATCATTGGTGTCATCCCCGGTCACTGTCCATTCACCACCCACTCTGCGCCTGTTCGGCCTTCTGCGCAATCAGGAAACACGACCTAGGATCCTACTTCCTAAACGACCTAGCAGATGTTCAGCAAGTAAGGATAACTGACCTTCTTAATTTTTTAAACAGCACTAAGTGGTTCCATGGATAGGGGGATAAACCTCCCTCGTAGTAACATAACGGGTCTCTCTGGCCTATGTGTATTCTTCCCATTCTGGGGAGGCTACGAACCTACCTACCTATCCACCTCCGACAGCGTAGCATCAGGCAGGACTCATCAGTTAGTGATGTCCTTCACATATGTATCTGTTGGATAGGGTCAGGTCATTCACCAACATTATTGATGGTAAGGTCAGACGAGAGAATGAAGTCTAAAAGACGGTCCCCTCTTGTGTTGCACTTGCTGCTGCCCCAAGCAGTGCTTTGGGCAGTAGCAACGCAACACAAGATGAGACCAATCTTTCTGGCTTCACAGTACTCTACGAGTTCAGTGACTTCCTTCGGTGGTGGAGGTAGTAACGAATCGTAGGGAAAGTAGGCAGATGCAACGACGAAGTGTTCTATTGCTCCGTACGTTTTGTAGCTTACTCTAGCAGTAAGGGCAAAGTGCCCAAGTTTGGTTGCCGATAGTGAGGTCGATATGAAGAGGCCGATTGTAGGTCTTTCGGATCGCTCATCATAAAGAATTGTAGCATCACGTATACCACTTGGGCCACATAGGCATTTATTCCACACCCACGGTTCTTGAATGGAACCAACGTGATAATTTGTACTACTGCATGCAATTTTGCTACTTGAAAGAGCAATAGCAATCTTGCAATGCTGTAGATTGATCTGGATAAAAACTATCCTGACCTTTTCAGAGGAGATGGCCGCCTCTTTATAAGAGAGCTGCTTCTCGCGACTCCTTACGGTCATTTCGATCTCCTTCTCGGAGGAAAGGGTATTTATGTGTGATGTACCCGCCTCCGAGGAGCAATTTTTGGCTATCTTCGCCTTCTGGCCTATGCTTTGATCCTTCTGGGTCGCCACATCTGTCATTGGACTCCGGTTTCCCACCGCCCCACCGGAGAGGGAGGCATCGCACACTCTCTCCCTAGCGAGGATATCCTTAGCGGCGGTCTTCCATTTGCGGGAGCTTTCACCTTTTTCGATTAGAGCACCTGCTCCCTTCGAACGCCGGTTTGGGACAGCCTTACCAGTTCGAGGACTGCTAGGTCCCGTAACGACTTCGCCTTCTGCGTTCGGAGTCTGCCTCCGAAAACCTCCGGCTCCGTCATTACGGGAACTGATCACGCTCTTACTGGGTGGTTGAACCTTCCCAGTAAGAGGAAGAGTGCAGACATGCTTATGTCTCCTTCAGCAGCCGACCCTGGAGCTCAGGAAGGAGGGTCGGATCGATTTCGGTTCGAGATACCTCCGTCGTCCTAACTCTCATAACTGGTTCCCCCAGAGGTCTAACTTCGACCATTGTTCCTTCGGCTTTGTCAGCCTCTTTGCACAATTTTCGGGCAGGCCTCTTACCTCTACTTTTTTTGGCACTTAGCAGTGCATTCAGCAGTATGTCCGAATTCTGGGGCGCGTTCCATCTTTGCGGTTTCCCGTGCCGCGCCATCGTTGGTGTCGCCTCCGCTGGACGCACCGCTCATGCTCAGTCCGACCAGGTGGTCAGACAGTGAGCCGCAGGGGCCGGTATCGTTCCGGGCTGCCGTAGGGTTAAAAATGAATGTTTGGGGCCTCCAGAATCCTTGCCCCGGCCGCGATCAAAGAGATCGCGGGTGGATTTCCGTGGATTTCAGCGGGTACCACCTGGAGTACACAATTCCTTTGGTTTTTCCATTAAGTTTTGGGTCTTCGAGTCTTAGTTCGAGGTCTATGACCTCTTAAGCCTCCCGCCACGACAAGGCCCCCAAAGAAGGCGCCCGCTTGCTTGGTGTTAGGTATTGTAGAGCCTCGGTGGTTAGAGCTTTTCGAGGATAGAATGAAAGTCAATTTATGCGATAGCTTGGCTTAATCTTTTGGAAACTTGTCAAAGACGACCTGCTCCTGCCTTCACCATATTTTTTATATAAAGTGACCTATCTCGAGTAATCAACACATTCCCACTTCAACTGTAAACAATTACATACATTACCGTTGAGTGTTTGTTTTTCTCGGCGCTATAAACAGCTGTTTAAAAACAGTCAATTGCAATAAATTCATCCGAAAACTACAAGCCCAATTGGATAGCTACATAAACCAACCATAGCGAATGTTGCTGAAAACTGTCTTGTAAATTTGCTTTACGATTTGACGTAGTGTTTACCTAGACGCGAACTGGTTACTTTACCGCGGCGATGTATTTTTGGATTTAAAAAAAAAAAAAACAAAAAACGAAACCTTTTAAGCTATTTAGGTGTTACCAAGAGCAAAGAAGAAGAGAGCTACGGGACAGTCAGTAATGAGACAAATAGATCACAATTGAAAACCCCTAGTAACCATGTACGTAGTGATGTCGTTGGTCTTTCGATGTCTTCTCCCACTTTGCCATAGTGTGCCCCAGAAGCATGAGTACAGTTCCATTTTTGTAAGAAAAATTGTAAAAGATAAGTGGAAAAAAAAAATAATAACAAAAGAAGAGAAGATAAATCCATGAGTGCCACTCGACGCTCGGAAACGAACGATCTTGACCACACTCCCGAGTCACCATGCAACCACTTTATCTAATCGATCAAGTAACAAGTGGCCTAGGCGCCTATACTAGTATTTGCTCCATTCAAATTCACTCAAACAATTTGGAGAAACTCAAAAAATCTCAGTAAAATCAACAACTGAGTACAATCAGCACTCCCTCATGAGTATAGTGTCTCGCATTCGTCATTCGAGTTGTTCGAATACAAGTAGGCACTTGTATCTGAGTAGTATCTTATTAGCTGTTCGTTCGATCGGTTGTGTTCAGTATCGCGTTCTTCTATTTTTCGACTGCCTACAGCACGAAATACTATAGGAAACTTGTTCACCTACCAAACCCAGACCTTGTGTTTCCATACGATATTCACGACATAGTCTATAACACCATCCCAAACCTATAGTATATTTGAGACGTTGTTTAACTTGTTTCTGATCAATGTTACGTAAATGTTCTGTTCAATCCGATTCGAAAAAAAGGTTAGAAAAGGAGACCAACAACAAAGATTAGTGTGCCAACACCCAATTGCGCTTACGTACTGTACTTGACTGGAGTTTGGAGCGATAATAGATAAAACAACAAACACACTAAAAAGTATCTAGCTATCTATCTGGGTTTTTCTATACACGGGCTACAGTTACACTTCTGTTTTTTTACGTTTTATGTTTTTTATTTGTTCGTCTTTATTTAATACGTGATCGTGCGGTTTGTTCCTATGATCGTGTAATTAAAAGGTGTTTTAGCGTCCATCGTCGCCTATGAGATACTCGCTATTTATGAAGATGTACATACTATCTACCCGGTCGTAGATAGTATTCAAATTATCCAGTGTTCGTTTCCGTTCTTGATTTTTATTTCTTTTTGAGTGAGCTAAAAGACAAACACGTACACAAGTGGATGGAATTTCATCTTGTCGCTAAGTTACGGGAATTAAATTTGAAATAAAAAAAAAAAAACGAAATCCGAAAGGAAGTGGTTTCTGTGCATCAGTGCAAGCGAGCAAGAGTGCAACGTTTTGTTGTGATAAGTTTGTTCAAGCTAAAAATCTGCCTAGTGAAAGATACATTCTTCGTGCTGCAACAGTAGGAAGGAATAAAAAAAAATTGCTGGGGAACCGTGCGTAACGGATGAGAATAAATCAGGAATCAAAACGTAAGTCTCGGCTTGGTCTTGAAACAATACACTCACTGACTTTTTTACATATGAACATACTTGAATTGTTTATGCTTGGAATGCTGGCCTTGCCGGTTTTGAGATGAGTCATCTCAGTCTGTGCAAATTGCTAATTCGGCACCTGTGATCACATGTTGGGGTAGTAGAAGAAATTCTAAAATTTGTTTAGTATAGTTGGAATGGACCGATTAAAACCAAATATGCGCGGTCCGTACCCAAAGGTTAAACGGGACCCTATTACTAAGACTTCGCTGTCCGTCCGTCCGTCCGTCTGTCACCAGGCTGTATCTCATGAACCGTGTTAGTTAGACAGTTGAAATTTTCAAATTTCAAACAAATACTAAAAACAGAATAAAATGAATATATAAGGGGGGCTCCCATCGGCGGAATGGGCAAGATTCTAGAGACGGGGGGTTTTCATGTCACGGCCTACTCCGATGACATTGCCATTTTAGTCTCTGGAAAATGTCCGCAGGTCCTCAGCGATAGACTAAGCTATGCACTGATGTTAGTGGATAACTGGGTCAAGGGGCGAGGCCTGGGAGTAAATCTGGCGAAAACAGAGGTAGTACTCTTTACAAGGAAAAGATCCGTACCAAGAAACACCTACCCCCGTATGAACGGTATAGGTCTGGTACCTGGAAAATCTGCCAAATATCTTGGTATAATCCTGGACTCCAAACTTAGTTGGAGAGAAAATATTGAGGAAAGAATCAAAAAGGCCTATGTGGCACTATATTTGTGCAAGGTAGCCTTTGGAAAGACATGGGGCCTCAAGCCGAGGTTAGTACATTGGTTGTACATTGCGGTAGTAAGACCTATTCTAGTCTATGGCTCGGTTGTCTCGTGGAAAGCGCTCGAGAAAAAATGTCATCTTCAGAGTGTGTCAAAGGTTCAAAGGGAAGGCTGTTTGGCGGTGACGGGATCTATGAAGTCCACACCAACGACGGCTCTCGAAGTCATGCTGAACCTCCCACCCCTGGACATATACTGCGAGAGCGTTGCAACTAGAACTGCGCTAAGACTACAGGAATCCGGTCTCTGGAAAAAGAGTCCTCACGGACATGCGTCAGTCTTTCATCGATGGGCCGTCTCGAGATTCAGAACCGTAACGGACTATGTCACCCGACTTCCTTCCTGGGAGAGGAGATTCTCTATTAGAATTCCCTCCAGGGAGAAATGGACCGGTGATTTGGTACGCACGGAAAGTGCGTACCAGGCGACGGACAGGATCAGCAAAGAGAATATCTCAAGAAAAAGGATCAGCATCTATGTTGACAGCCAGGCAGCCATTAAGGCTCTGCATGCAGCATGGATAAGATCCAAACTCATCAAACTCTGCAAGGAGAAGTTAGAAGAGATATCCAATGTAAATGAGGTGACCCTTTGCTGGGTACCTGGTCATATGAATATCTCCGGAAACGAGAGGGCGGACGAGCTGGCTATGGTGGGGTCAAGTGCTAACATTGCGCAGATTTCAGCTGAGGCCAAAGCTCCACTCAGTGCACTTTACAGGGAGATAGAGATGGAGCTATTAGTGAAAGCCAATAAGCGATGGTGTCGCTTAGATACATGCATAACGGCGAGATCGACTTGGCCCGCCTATGATAAGAAAAGAACGGAAATCTGCTGAAGTTCAATCGTGGGAATATTCGACTGGCAGTCGGTGCCCTCACCGGGCACTGCATGCTATCCTACCATGCAGCTCGACTAGACCAGCCCTACAATGACTTCTGCACAAGCTGCAGGGACGAAGAGTAAATTGAATCCATTCTTCACCTGCTGTGCGAATGTCCGGCGCTAGCCCAAAAAAGGAATATATTCCTAGGAAGATACTTCCTTTCGGGACTAAAAGAGGTAGGCAATATTGGGCTGAACAGAATACTGGGATTTTTATCCTCGTCGGGTTGGTTCAGCTCAGCGGTTAATGTCTAGGTATCAACGGGTTAAATAAAACAAGTTGTCACAATGGACTCAACGTAGTCTACGTGAGCCTTGACTTTTCGTCAATAGGGCACCCATGTACCTAACCTAACCTAAGGGGGGCTCCCATACAACAGACATGATTTTCATCCAAAAAAATTCCCTTGGTCACATACTGTCCTAAGGTTAGTCGGCAATATCCCACAACCAGTAGCAAACTTCCCAGCTTTGATCCCTTTTGTGTCTTTGATGTATTAATCCTAGCTGCAAACCTTTTTCCGATAACACGTTTCCAAGCTTTGATCCCTAGTGTGTCCTTTATATGTTAATCCTAGCTGCAAACTTTTTCCTATAATTATTGTTATTCACCTTTTCACCCGCTTGCTGTCAATTTAAATAATTGATTTGAATTCAATGGACACTTTGATGATGAACTATCTCATCATGGAGGCATTGTCCTCATGAAACCCAATTTCTCTCCTATTGGCCATTTTTCAAACAGTCTAATTGTTGACATGTAACACTCCAATAGATTATGTACATCTGCTCTAACGAAATACAACCTCGAACTGAGGAAATCCAAGAGAATGTCTTTACAGAAACACTGCGAGAACATAGACTGGCTACCAACTGGGGCACAACTCTATAAAGCATTATCACACGGTACATTTACTGTCAATCGCAGGGAAACCCTGGAGATCTTGCTTGAGATGCATTTATCTGGTTCTACTACCCAGCTGATGCCTTTTGACGAACGTCATAAATAACATCGACAGTAGAACGAATAGCCTCTTTGGTAGACTTTTTAGACCAGATAGAGTCAAATGGGCAATTGACTCATTTAAACCCTATAAGGCCACAGGTAAAGACGGCGTCTTTCCTGCTATTCTACAGAAAGTCCTGAACACTATACTCTCACCACTAATAGTTCTTTTTAGGTCCTATTTTAATTTGGGCTACATCCCTCAAATCTGGAGAGAAGTCAACCTAGTCTTCATCCCCAAAATTGTAAAGCCATCGTTCCTATTAAAAACAATGGAAAAACTGATAGAGTTCCATATTAGCGGTATCCTGGAGAATCATATACCACTGCATCCCAATCAGTATGCATATCGCAAAGAACTACTGAGAATGTGCTACACCACCTAGTGGCGCGTTTTGAAAATAGGTTCACACACAAGGAGATCGCGATTTGCATCTTCCTCGATATTGAGGGGGCTTTTGACAATACTGGCTATGACTCGATCACCACTGCGTTATCCTGCAGGGGTGTAGATCATCCCACTAATCACTGGATTAGGGCGATGCTAAATAAATTATAGCATCGCTATAAATCGGCCTGATCCGGCGAGGTCTCAGTGGCAGTATCGATGTCTAAGGGGTGTCCACAAGGATGAGCCCTTTCACCGCTTCTCTGGTCGATAGCTATCGATGATCTTATCCGCAAGTCATCACTCGTGGCTTCGGGGTCATATGATATGCTGATGGCCATAGTAGTTATTGTTACGGGCAGGTGCGAAATTACTGCCTGGGAGTGCATACAGCTCGCGCTTCAGTTTATCTCTGATCGGTGTGGCAGAGAGGTTTTACCGATTAACCCATATAAGACAATATTAGTTCCATTTACAAACAGGAGAAGGTTGCAGCCCTGCTCCGGCTTTCTAAACGATACAAGTATATATAGGATTTTCAGAAGAAGTTTAACTGGAACTCCAATATTAAAAACAAACTTACAAAGGCGACTAAGGCCTTGTAGGCCGGTCGACGCGCACACGGCATCCACGGTATGGTGGACAAAAGTTGAGCGAAAAACGATAATTGTTAAGCTTCAACGCCTTCAGAGACTAAAGTGTGTCGGCATTATAGGCACTATGCAAACCTGCCACACGGCAGCCCAAGAATCACTGATTGGACTTACTCCACTCCACTTTTTTGTTAAAAAGGTTGCATTACGTAGTGCAATCAGAATTCTTAGTTCGGGAACATGCCTGCCATGTAGTCCCGAGGGTCACATATCCATTCTGCAACATCTTCCTGAGCTGAATATGAATACCACAGTCTCGGACGTATTACCACACACCTTCACTTTTGACAAGAGATTTGAGATATTGATCCCAAATCGCACAGTGATCCCTTGCTCAACATCAAAGGCGTTAGGTGGTACACTGATTATTTCAAGATGGTTTCTGGTGCCGGCATTTTTGGACTAAATCGGAAGATTTCGAAGGCCCTAGGAATTGGTGTTAGTACCTTTCAAGCAGAATTATATTGCCATCTTAACATGTATCAATCTAAACTTAGAGACTGGCGTAAGAGTATCAATATACTCTCTGATGGCCAAGCAGCACTTAAAGCGCTGAGTTCGTATAGCACGAACTCCAGATCCGTTAAGGAATGCCATGATGCCCTACAAGACGTCGCCAAAAGAAACAAGGTCAAACTCTGGTGGATGCCAGGGCACAAAAGTATTAAGGGCAATGAAATCGTCGATCAACTCGCCAGGAAAAGTTCCAGCGAAAGGTACATAGGTCCTGAACCTTTCTGCGGCACTTCAAAGTCTAGGTCTTTTTGGAACAGCGTTCAAGGACTTGGCCAATCGAAACGATTTATACGGCCCCTAACCAGGAAGACGTACTAAACCACACCCTTCAACCACTCTCCCCGCGGGACAGGCGTTAGGTATTACTTCGCGGGGCTGGTTTGCACTTTATGCCCTTATTTCTCTAATTGGTGTCTCCTGTTCCAAGGAAGCTGCCGTTTGGTTTTGGTTGCTCTCTCTGTTTCTCTCCAGACACCGGAGTTCCTTCATGATTCTCGCTGCGGTTTCTTTCACAGCGTCCCATATTTCGCTCTATGTCAGCATATGCTTTATGATGTTCTCGGGAGTGGGTGTTTCTCCAATTCTAACTTCGAGATATTTTTTTTCTGCCTCGAAATGTGAGCACTGAAAAAATACGTGTTCTGTATCTTCTCTAGCCTCTCCATAGTTTGCACATATAGGAGATTCATCAAGGCCAAACCTGTAAAGATAGGCTCGGAAGCAGCCATGTCCGGTTATGAACTGGGTGAGATAAAAATCTACTTCTCCGTGATGCCGGTTTATCCAACTTTGTATGTCCGGTATAAGTCGATGGGTCCATCTTCCCTTTGTTAACTGATTCCATCTCTCCTGCCACATTCTAATGCTACGCCGTCTTCCTTCCAGTTTAATATCTCTGACTGAGGCAAAGGGTTCCTGAATTTTGGCTTCGTAGGACCTTTGCAACTCAATGGCCGAGATATCGGTTGGTAGCATTCCGAAAAGCGCTGCATATTCTTAGTGCGGATAGTCGGTTGATGGAATTTACTCTTCTTGAGTGGGACTTAGTTTTCATCGCCTTTGCCCATATTGGTGCCGCGTACATAATTATTGACTGCACCACTCTTGATGAAACTAGTCTTATTTGCTGCCTGGGTCCTCCGATGTTTGTCATTATTCTGGCTAAGGCAGCACACACCTCAGCTGCTTTATCGCACTTTATTTCAAGGTGTTCCTTGTAGCAGAGCCTAGCGTCAATCATCACACCTAAGTATCTGATAGACGGTTTCCACGTTATATTTTGATCGCTTACCCTGATGGTAATTGTTTCCCATTTCTTGCGGCTGCTTACTAGTACTGCTTCTGTTTTGTGATCGGCGAGCTCTAACCCGACTGTTGACATCCAGCGTCTCACTTTTCTGATACATTCGTTCCCTATGTCCTCTATTTCTTCCAGGTGTTTCGCTGCTACTACGATTGCAATATCCTACGATTTTGCCTCATGATTTTTGCCTCATTGGGAATTTCTAGCCTCAGAACTCCATCATACATAAGGTTCCACAGAATAGGACCTAGCACCGATGCTTGTGGTACTCCGCCAGATATGTGGTACTGCACTACCCCGTCGTCGTCGGTATCGTAGAAAAGATACCGTTTCTCGAAATAGTTTTCAATTATTTCGCTGAGGAATCTTGGCACCATCTTCTCTCTAAGTGAGTGTACAATTTGTCCCCAGTTTGCAGAGTTGAACGTATTTTTGACGTCCAGTGTTATTACGGCACCGTATTTCTTTGTGCCTCCTGCCCATATCTTGCCCTGAATAACTTCTTCCAGAACTGTGGTTACCCTCCGTATGGCATCGATTGTGGAACGGGCTTGCCTGAATCCGTACTGTTCGTTTGAAAGCCCCCCGGCTTTATTTATTGCCGCCTCGAGTCTGTTGGCTATCATTTTCTCCAGTATCTTACCCATTGTATCTAATAGGCAAATCGGACGACGGCTCATCTGGTTGTCTCGTTCTCTCGTCTGAAACTAAGTGTCGACTCTACCTTGAGGACAAAGAGACTGCAGAGCACATACTGTATGAGTGTGCTGCTCTCTGCCATCTCAGGAATTGTATTCCTCCCAGTGAAATTATAACTCCTGTGGGGATCATCTCAGCTCCTACGAGAGACTTTCTCAACTTAATTAAGGAAGTGGAGAATAGATCTACAAAGGTCGCAGTACCTCGTGCTATTTGTTAGCATTTAAAGTAACACAATGCACTTAGCAACGGATTTTCTAATCTTTGAAACAGTTGTTAAAGTCGACTTCCAGGATGCGACTTGCATCTCCTCTATCGACTCAAAACGGTGTCTGCGGAGCAGTCTTTTGAGTTTGTTGAATAGCCAGTGTCGCCAAATCGGTGGCGCCAAATAAGGTGAATACGGTGATTGTGGAACAATATGGATCGGGTCTTTGGCGAAATGGTCACGAAATACAGTGTGGTAGTTACTAAAAGACATTGTTTCACACACTTCAACGCGACGATGTTTTTCGAAAAAAATCAGTGTTTGCGATACCAATCGAGATTTGACGCATGTATTGCCCAAAATATCCTTATTCCTCTGTAGTTGGCGCAGTCAAAGGGGTCTCCTTTCTTATCGATCGGGCAAACGATGCTGAGACTTCATTCCTCGTGCTTGCTTTCCCCTGACCATATCTTACAGATGAGCTGGCGCATGCTCCTAACTAGGTCATCTCTAGCTGCTTTGAAGAGCTCAGCAGACAGTCCGTCTGCGCCAGCAGCTTTATTTGACTTGAGTTTCGGTATGGCGACCTTAACTTCGTTGAGGTCAGGGGGACGGAATTCTCTGCGATCTTCGTCGTTAAGAGATTGATCATTCTGCCTGACAGCGGTATATTGACTAACATCGCCGTTATACAGTTTGCAGAAGTGATTTTTCCATATTCTCAGCATCGTTCTACTGCTAGGTGTCCGTTCTCATTCCTACATGCTTCCGTCCTGGCTTTATAATCTTGACATGCTCGCTTTATCTGTTGATAAAACTATCGAACGTCACGCCTGATGTAGAACCTCTCCAAATCCTCAATCGCGTGCTTATCGTGCTCTTTCTTCTTTCTCTGAAAAACTTATCCTGCTCCCTTCTCCTTAACTCATAGAGCTCACGAGCTGCTTTTGTTCTTCTATGCAGCGAGGTCTTCTATGCCTCCTGTTTCGATGTATGAACCAGATGTTTCTTCGTGATGGAGCCTTGTAGCCCAAGACTTGAGATGCAGTGCTTTTTAGGGCTTGTTTGCAAGGGTTCCACTGTTGTTCTATTGACTGAGTGGTATGGTGGGTTGAGGTATATGTATGAGAGAGAGGTACTCTTTATACCAAACGAAGCATATCTAAAACACTAATGAATATTTTGATGCGAAAGTTGGCACGGATGTCAAAGATAGTCTTACCAACTTAAGGAGAAAAGCATTTCTTTTTACTTTTTGGATACAATGGTATGACTCCTTACTGGTGTCAATCCTTGCCGCGCGCTCGAACTAATCACAAAAAGTTTTATTTAGTACAAAGTCTAAAAGACGTATCCAACGTGAGATACAGATTACTTAAGTTATTTGACTAGACGCCATACTGGATTTCTTTTGACTACATTAGATATGTATAAACTTTTCTCAATTTTTTGTTAAGCCCCTACTTCTCTTAAAACTTCCCTTAATATGCCAAACTAACCATATTTCCATTATTAGGACCCCTTTGAAGTGACGAGCCTTATTTTCTCCCTATTTCTAGACCACTTGATCGCTACTATTTAATTAATTACATCCTTAGTATGATGGTATTTCATGCCACCGCATTGTGTCGTACCTGTTTTTATCGCTAGAGGAGCGACCCTTTGGCTTCAAAGCCGTAGCTACCATCTTCTACTTTCTCCAAATAACCCAGTTAACTTTACGAAGTATATACTACAATACCAAATACTAAATACAAATATTCGAGATTCGGTAAAATGGAACCAATATGTGAAACAATATTTTACTGCTTGTCTTAGCCAACTTGAATGTCAGCTCCGCTCTTTGACGATTTCGACACCTTGAATCTTTATGTCTTGTTTTGCATAATGGTTAGAATTTGAATAATATAGCTTTAAGCTGATACGATTTTTTGTTTGGCTAATATACTTAACATATATGGGCATAACTGGTGGCGGGGAAACTCCAACTAATACTGAGGAATTTCTAACTCAATTAGCTCCTCCATACCTATTTGGTATTTTTAAAGGTATTTCTACAATCTGACCAAATACGATTTCATTGTGTCATACTCCTTCCTATGATAGTGAGAAATATGAGGGAGTAAAGACCATCACCAGGCGCATCCACTTAAAGCCTCTTCAAAGCTGAAATAGGTATTGTATGTTTAGATAGTCTATTCGACGACTTCGATGAACTAATTTGGCAGACAGGGTTAATAGCAATACAAGGTATATGCATATACATAGCATTTGTGGCAGAGAACTAGTTTCATAGGCTACAGATATCAATTGCTTTGATTGAGCTACAACCTTTCATAGCCATGTGTGGTTTTTGATCTAGGTTAGGTAAGTGGGTTCCCTATGGACTAAAGCTCAAGACCCACTTAGACTACGAGGAGTCTATTGTGCCCAGTTAACGCCTAATTCATAGAAACCTAAACACTTCCCGTTGAGCTGAACCACTAAGATACAGTTAGAAATTCTAGTAGCCTGTTTAGCCCTATGTTACTTACCTCTTCTAGTCCTGAAAGGAAGGGACTCTCAATAAATATGTTCCTTTTTTGGGCAAGTGCTGTGCATTAGCGCTATAGGTGACGAATGGATTCAACTTCCTTTACGTCCCTGCTTTTGCAGAAGTCATTGTGGGGCTGGCCTAGTCTGGCTGAATGGTAGGATATCATGCAGTGTACAGTGAGGCCACCGACTGCCAATCGAATACTCCCACGACTGAACTTGAGCAGACTTTCTATCCTTTTCTTATTATAGACGGGCCAAGTTGATCTTGCCGTTGCGCATGTATCTAATTGATACCATCGCTTATTGGCTTTCACTATTAGTTCCGCCTCTATTTCTCTGTAGAGTGTACTGAGTGGCGTTTTAGCTTCAGTTGTGATCTGCGCGGAGTTTGCGACTGATCTTATACCAACTAGCTCGTCCGCCTTCTCATTAACGGAAATATTCACAGCAGAGGATCGTCTTATTGAGATCTAATCTCTCCTATAGCCTCTCTTTGCAGAGCTTGAGTCTTATCCATGTTGCCTGTAGAAACGTAATGGCGTGAGTGGATTTCTCTCAGAATCAGGTCCCCGGCCTGTTTGATTGCGAAGACCTCAGCTTGGAAAACGCTACAGCAATCATCAAGTCTATTGGAGCGATTTATTTCACGAGATTCGAAATAGACCCCGGCTCCTTTAGCGGTATACATTTTGAATCCGTCGGTATAGATTTCCAGTTCATTTCCTGTACGTACCATACCAACATTCTTCCCTGAAAGAAATTCTGATAGACAATCTCCTCTCGCAGCAAGGAAGCCGGTTGACAAAGTCCTTTTCGGTTTTGAATATTGAGATACCCACTCGACCCAAGACGGATGCCATGAGGACACCTTACCCAGAGACTGGATTCCTGTATTCTTAACTTAGTCCTGGCTGCGATGCTCTCGCAGTATATGTCCAAGGGTGGAAAGTTCAGCATTGTTTCAAAAGCCACCGTTGGTGTGGATTTCATAGACCGTCAGAAAACTTGCCCTCTGAACCTTTGAAACACTTTGGAGATGGCATTTCTTCTCAATTGCCTTCCATCAGACAATCGAACCATAAGTTTTTGATCTATAAACAAGGTGTATTGACACTAGGGCTTTACACTATATGGAAACTAGCAAAAGTGGAAACTTCAATGTTGAGTAATTACCATTTTTAGAGAGTAGGTGAAGGTATTCTTTATAGAAATTTTGCTAACAGGTGACCTTAAATTTTGAACGATCCATGTAGTTATAATGTGTTCGTTCAACCACAAAACCTTCTATAGGGGTGGTCGTGATGCAGTGGTAAACACCACCGATTGTCGAGCGTAAAGTCTGTAGTTTAAAGGACCCATAGCCAAGAAAAGTAGCTCCTATGGGGAAAAATTGTGCAACACAGCTGTTGTGAATGGGAAGTGATTAATAATACTGATGAAGGCATAACACTCACAGTATATGGTCCCTCAAATTCATACTCTGTGTGTGCAGTTCTAATATAACACCATAATGGCATGGATCATTTGCAGGGAACTACAACCAACGTGAAAATTCAGTCGAGTTCCTCTCGAATCCTATCTGGGACAACCACCCCTGGGGAATAGTGAACGAACGTCTACGACCCAATGTATTTTTTCTCAGATGAATTAAATTTGGTTTGCTTACGAAGGTAATTTTGAAAATGACTTGCTGATATGACTGATCTTATCACAACGACAGAAATAGATTTAATCTACTTTACGTAACTTTTGACTCAGCGCATAAGCCGGGAGCTCTTATCATTACCTCTTGATGGGGTTAAGTTCAAATAATTTGCCATTCAACATTCAATTTAATAATTTGATTTCGAAATCAGTCAAAGCGTGATTTTGTAATCATATATTTCTGCAGCTGTTTCCAGCGACGCACTCCCAGTTGGTTAAGGTCCCGTTTCACCTGTGTGCGCCACCTTAGATTCAATCGTCCTCTACTGCGTCGTCCCTTTGGGTTGGACTCGAAGACTTTTCGGGTCGTAGCTTTGTCATCTATTCGCTCTACATAGTCTATCCATCTTAGACGTTAGATCCGAGCCTAGTACGATGTGCCGATGTCGCTGTACAGCCCGTAAAGTTCGTCGTTGTGTCTTCTCCTCCACACTCCGTTTATACAAACGGGATCATAGATCGAACCAAGGGCTTCTTCATCCGCTTTCGTTAAAGTACAAGCCTCTGCGCCATAGAGGAGGACCGGGATGATTAAGGTTTTGTATAGCGCAATCTTGGTGTTTCGAGAGAGGGCCCTACTTCTCAAAGGCCTCTTGAGCCCAAAGAAGCAGCGGTTAGCAAGAGTAATTCTGCATTTGATCTCAGCGCTGATGTTGTCGTCGCTGGTCACTAGGGAGCCAAGGTAGACGAAGTCCTTGACCACTTCGAATCTGTAGCTGCCAATTGTGACATTCTGGCCGACGTCTCGGTGTTGCGCGTCTTTTTTGGCTGACAGCATATATGTACATATTTCGTTTTATCCTCGTTAACCGAAAGACCCGTCTTAGCCGTTTCTGCTTCAATGCTTTCGAACGCCCGCTGTGTTGGTCCAATAACCTCAATGTCATCCGCGTACGCAAGCAGTTGTGCAGACTTGAAATAGACCGTACCCCTTATGTTGGCCAGTGACTCTCGTATGATCTCTTCAAGCACGATGTTGAAAAAATTACATGACAGTGCGTCACCTTGTCTAAATCCTTTTTTAACATCAATGGTCTCGGTTAATTCGCTGTCAACCTTAATGGAGCAGCGAGTATTCTCCATTGTCATCCTGCACGATCTGACGAGTTTGGCAGGGATGTTTATACTAGACATGGGTCCATATCACTCGTCCCTATTGACACTGTTACATGGGGCTTTAAAGTCGACGAAAAGGTGGTATGTGTGTCGACCTGTGTTTCAAGACCTGATACGAACCTATCAGATTATTCACAACGGGTTTCATGCGTTCACACAGTATGGCAGAGAAGATCTTGTATGCGGTGTTAAGGATACTTATTCCCCTGTTTTTTTTTTTTTGTGGACTAGGCAAACGATGCTGAGATTCTAATCGTCGGGCATGCTTTTCTCCGATCATATTTTACAGATGAGCTGGTGCATGCGCCCTACCAGATTATCTCCAGCCGCTTTAAATAGCTCGGCAGACAGGCCGTCTGCGCCCGCAGCTTTATTAGTCTTGAGCTTTGAAATTACTAGCTTAAATTCACCTAGGTCGGGTGGACGAAATGTGACTCTACTACTAGTTGTCTGTCTTCATCCCTACAGGTCTTTGCTCTGTCTTTATAGCCCTGGCATGGTCGTTTTACTTTTTCGTAAAACTTGCGAGCGCCATTCCTGTGGTAGCATCTCTCCTCCTTCTCGGTCTCACGCTTTCCATGCTCTCTTTTTTTCTTCCTTAATAGCGTGTGTTCCTCTCTCCTTTTCTGCTCGTAATGTTCACGAGCGGCTCTCGTTCGTCTATATAACATGGCTTTGTAGGCGTTTTACTTTGCTACATGGGCTTGCCCGCATTGCTTATCAAACCAGGGGCTTCTAGCTGGCGGTGTCTTGAAACCCAACATATCAGAGGCAGTGTTTCTGATGGCGGGCTGGCAATGCTCCCACTATTGATCTAGGGATTGTGTCGGTGTCATCGGAAATTGCGAGAGGTTGAGGAAAACTCGATCAGCAAAAATTCTAGCGGTCACCTGGATTGTGACTTTCGTTATCTAGCTCGTCTTTGTGGCATCTTAATATCCTAATTCGTACTTTGACTACAACAAGGTAGTGATCCGAGTCGATGTTGGCTCCTCGCAAGGTTCTCACATGTAGGATGCTGTAGGAGTGCCTGGCGTCGATCGCAATGAGATCAATCTGGTTGGTGGTCGACTGATCAGGCTATTGCCAGGTTCCTTTGTGGATGTTGAGATGCGGGAATCGAGTGCTAGCTAGGAGGAGATTACGCCCTTATTACGCTACTATTTTTATATCGTTGCTGGGACATTGGGCATAAGTTCTGTCTAGGAGATCGTAGTAATCATCTTTGAGTCGCATATTAAGCTAATGTTCCCGAAGTTAGCTTTAACGCGGATTATTAGGAGGCGTTCTCCTTGTAGTAATTCCCATAGTAAATGTCCAAGTTTTTCGTCCGTCCTTTGCCCGGCCCATCCCATCACACTTCTTGGAGTCCGGTTATATCTGCTGTATAGCAATTGAGAGTCTACTCCAGTTGATTGCCTGCACTCGGACTGTTAAGGAACCTCAAATTCCAGATGGAGACTCGCAAGTCATTTAGTCGTCAGCTCATATTCGAGGCTTTTGCTTGCTTCGCAACAATTTATTTTTTCCCTGATAGGGATGTTGCCCCTAACCACAAAAAAATTGCTATTTATACACAAGTGGACTCTTCATTCTTTTATAAAACACTTATACATATATACGAGCTCGATGAAATACGGCAAGTCTGTCTGCAAGTCTGTCTGCAAAGAAGACTAAAGTCTTCCGGTAGTTGGAATCGTCACTGCTATGGCAATAGTAACATTTTGACACGTATCCCAAAGTCTGACTCTGACATTGAACCCCCTTGCCGCCTTATGATAAGAAATTCAAGTGAATATGCGATGGTTCATCTGAAAATGTTGTATTTGAATGACTTAATCAAGCCACATCAAGACGTGAATCATTGCTGTTTCTGGTTCGTCACCAATCAAAAGCAAATGTCGTCAAGCAAGTACCAAATCAATTCTAAATTTGGGCATTGGTTTTCGATATATCTGGACCAGCATTGAGTTTCCTTTCCTCTTGGAAGTCCGTCATGTCGTCTCATTTATCTGGAATATTTGGAGAATTCACAGAAGAAAGATTTTCGCTTCATAAACACATTCATATTTCGCGCAAGTCAACTTCCGAATCTCATTTCATATAATTAATCTCAAAAGACCTTCTTACCTCTCTGTATGACTCACTATACCCAAATGACGTCATTGGAATCACTCACAGCCGAATTCCAAGCCCAAGGTTGTGTAACAAAGAGGTGAACCGCGACTTATTGGGCTTTCTCACCGTCTCAAACGCGAGACTTGCCATCGTCATCGTTCACTGACCCAATCATTACATGAGTTCAATGGTGTCAACCACTAAAGACATCGAAAATCAAAGAGGTCTTGAGTAATATTTGTGTGAAGCTCGAATCAACTGCATCGATTAATTGCAACTCGAGTGATGAAATATGTCACATCGGGAAATTCAATACCAAAGACCCAGAGTCTGGTATGGTTACCTCTGCAGCCTTTGTTGTGGTGCAACTTAGCCAAGTTTTCATTGCAATAGCTGATAGATGAGAAACTTGTTAAGAAATTAGAATAATGTTTGCTGTGAAAATCTCAGGTGACTGTTGAGGTTACATTACTAATTGCCAGTACGGACAACGCCCTACTTGACAGAAAGTTAATATTCGGCCAAAGAGTGATGAAAATTTCGATAACCTTGATGTGACGAAAGTTATTTTCTTCTTTTATCAGTTGCCACAAAAGTTACTCAAGTTTTCTTGATTAGATTAGATTAGCGGTAATCGCTTAGTTCTGTAGAACGATTCAATTTTAAGTTGATTTTCGTAGAACTTTCAAGCTTTTGCATTATTTGTTTGGAATAGATTGAAATTGGTTCTTCAATTTAAGGAGGCACGTTGGCCTTTTTTATGGTTTGCGTTAAAGGATGTGGAATCTTCGGAAGATACTAGCAATCCGGGCTACCACTATGCTTGATTCGTGGACATTTATTCTCCTTTTTACACATTTCAACCATTCTCCCCACGGGACTGCCGTTAGGTATTACTTCGCGGGGCTTGTTAGCGACTTACGCTATATTTCAGGTGGCGGACTCTTGAGATCTTCTCTCTGCTTCGGCCTGCCAGATCCTCGAATGGGCTAATGCAATGTACGAGCATAGCTCATTCCAGTTATCTACTGAGTCCATCATGTAAGAGATCAGATTTTCGGGGCTTGGTATATTCACCTTTGTCTATTTAACATAAAGCGACTACAGTCAAAAGCTGTATGCTCTGCGTCCTTTTCAGAATTTGGACATTGTGAGGATAGCGGCGACCTATCGTGTCTACATCTATGAAGATCCTTTCGATAGTCGCCGTGTTCAGACAGAAACTGCGAAATGTGATAATTGCAGTATCCTGCCGTTCTAAATGTTCAAGTCTCGATAACGGGAATGAGCTTATGCGTCCACCTGCCTTTTGTGGAGGCATTCCATCTGGCTTGCCATATTGCTAAGGATGTTGCCCATTCTTCCACTCTTATACGCTGGCCTGCTGCCGGTTAGACGCTTGCCTGCGATATATCCTCTTAAGCTCGTCTGCCAGGATATCGATGGGTACCATTCCTGCTATGACGAACTCTGCGTCATCTGAGATGGTCCTGAATCCGTTGATTGCTCTTATTGCACAGAGTTTCATGGCATTTAGAGACCCTCGCATGTGCCTATAGCTCGGAGTTTTTTAACGTCCAATGTAACCACCTCTTTTCCATCTTTTTCCTTGTATGGTGTCCGCAGCCAGGTTTACCACGGATTCCATGGCGTTGACCGTTAAATATCCTTTTCTGTAGTCGTATTGTTGGGTTGGCAATGCACCATTAGCTTCCGCCACTGCCAGTAACCCTCTTGTAGGCACTATCCAATACGTGAAAGTTGCCATATAGACTATCTTTTGCGCTACACTTTTTGTTGAGCTAAAGAGTGCCAATCTCTTCTCTCTTCTCTAGTGGCGTTACAGCCCATGAAGGATCAGAGCCAAGCTTCTCTCAATCACCCATGTTGTGTGTGATTTATTTTTCACACATGTGAAGGGACCTACAGTTTAATGCCGATTCCGAACGGCGTAAGTCGAGAAGCTTTTTCATGGCAAGTTTACTACGGGGGGTTTTACCAGTACCCCGCCGAGGAGGAACGTCGCGAAATAAACATTCGATGGCGTTGGTGACTCCCAATCACATGTGTTTATTGGTCAGGTGTTGAGCACGCCACTTCATGACACTTGTAATAATTGTCAACATAAAAAATGCGAACCTCCAATTTCATTAGAGTGTTGAGTTCTTTGCCTGTTGGGAGCTGATATTTAATCAGCTTCTTATTCCACCTCTTCCTCGTCACTTTTTGGTACATCTACATAACTTACTTACTTATCAGGCCAGCGATTCATGTAGGATCTGAGCCTAAGCTATAGCTGCCTTCCATTTTTGACGGTGCCGAGCGCGCTGCTTCCAGTTATCAAGACCAAGTTGTCTTACATCCACGATTACTTATGTTCGGTCTTCCCCTTCTTCTCGAACCAGGAGGCTCGAAGTCGAAGACCCTCTTAGGTAGAGCGTTGGTTTTCATGCACTCGATGTGGCGGAGCCAATGTAGTCGATGGATCTTTGCCTTCCGGACTATATCCACATCTTTGTACAGCTCGTAGAGTTTGCGATCATGTCTTCTCCTCGAATTCACCTTCCTTATATACAGAACCAAATATCCGGCGCAGAATTTTTCTTTCGAACGAGCCCATAATCAGCTCCGCCTTCCTCCTTATCGTCCAGTTTTTGGCTCCGTACAACAAGACTGGCAGTATAAGCCTTGTGTAGAACATGACTATGGTTCTTCGAGTGAGGAGATTTGACCTAAGTTGTTTGGACAAACTGAAGTAGCAGCGTTTGCCAAGGGCGATTCTTTGCCGGATCTCCAATGTGGTGTCGTTTGTAGAGTTTATGTTTGCCCCGAGGTGGATAAACTCTTTAACCACCTCGAAATTATAGCTGTCAATCGTTATATTTTGTCCAGGTGATGAGCGGCGGATTGGTTTCTGCTTGACATCATGTACTGTGTCTTATCCTCGTTGACTTTAAGACCAACTCGTTTCGCCTGTTCTTCCATCGCCGTGAAAGCTTTTACAACTTCACGCTGAGACCACGCGATGATGTCAATATCACCCGCGTATCCTAGCAGCTATATAGATTTGTAGTAGATAGTACCTTCCCTGTTGACGCCTGCCCATCGCACTATCTGATCCAGCACCAAATTGAAGAAGTCCACTACAGCCCATCGCCTTGCCTCAATCCGGTGCATATTTCCAACGATTCAGAGGTCCTAAAGCCGAAATGCACGGTGCATCGTGTATTTTTTATCATGGCGCGACACAGCCAGATCAGTCTTCCTGGGATCCCGAATTCGGCCATCGTTTCAAATAATTCTTTGCGAAGAATGCTGTCGTATGCGGCTTTAAAATCGATAAGGAGGTTGTGTGTATCAATTCGAAACTCGCTGGTCTTTTCCAGGACTTGCCGCAGCGTGAGTATTTGGTCTATAGTCGAGTTGCCGGGTCGGAAGCCGCACTGGTAGCTGCCGATTAGTGCGGTGTAAAAGGGCTTTACACATTTACACAGTACGCTGGACAGGATCTTGTATGCGACATAGAGCAGGGATATGACTCTATAGTTCTTGCAAGAAGTAGGATCGTCTTTTTTGTGGATGTGGCAAATAGAGTTGATATTCGAGTCGTCGGGCATGCTTTCATCTTCCCAAATTCTACAGATGATCTGGCGCATGCTCTCTACCAGAACATCTCCTACAACTTTGATGAGCTCCGAGGGCAAGCCATCTGAGCCTGCGGCGTTGTTGTTCTTCAGCTTTTGAATACCTGTGCCGACTTCCTCGATGCTAGAGTTGGGATTTCCTCAGTACCAACCACTCTCTCTTGGTCATGTCCGTTAAGCAGCTGCTGGAAATGCTGCTTAAAAACATCCACTATTCCCTGCGGGTGGGTGACAAAATTACCCTCGAAATTTTGAAGAGCCTAGGTGCCTCTCTTGAAGCCTCCTGCAAGGCTTTTTGCTTTCTTTTAAAAGGCCGGTATTTTATGCTTGTCCTTAGACTCCTCGATATCCTTGAGCCGGTAGGCCGCGAAGATTCTTTTCTTTAGTCGCAGCAGTTTTTCTCCTTCCATCGGCGCCTTTTGGTTAACCTCGTCGGATGCTGCCTTTTTTTGCTCACACGCGCCATTATACCACGGGTTTCTTATCGGAGGTGGTAGGTACTTCCGTTCCTCGGCTACTTCCTGAATGACAGTACTTCATTAAGGAACTGCTACTACTGCTACTTCAGTTTGTCCATTAAAAAAAAATATCGCAGAGATGACGACCGTCCAGTCATATATATTAGCTTGTATCCAAAGGTTAGTACTTCTAAGAAATGTTGACAGTTTTTGAAACCCTAAGCGATTAGTTTCCAATTACATACACGTCAGAAGCCCATTACATCATTTCACAGGGTCAAGACTAAGGATAGGAATGTCGCACAAATTACCGTGATTCACATAATCAGTTATTGATTGATGAGTGATGATCTTGGTGACAAAAGCGGTTTTCCCAGAATAAATGTTGTCACTGCTGCTAGTATTTCAATTAAGACAAGTCGAAAACCGGCAAAGATGTGGCCCCAAATCCAATTAACTGTAATTGATGCAAATTGCTCTAATTCGAAACCTTTCTTTTCGATTTCGGTTTCACCCAAATATGCATTCGAAACACGTCTATCTTTTCCTGTCTACTCGTACACCTCTTCCAATACAGGAGAAAGACTCATATCGGTTTTATTTGATTTTTTTCTACAAAAATCAAAACAAGTTTGTTTCAATCTCATTCCGAATCTGATCCGTCAGTCAATAGCATCACCATTGGTGACTATTTGCGACCATAAAAGTCATGGACAACATAACCAGATCCCAAATGCCATCAATGCCTTAAAAAGGCAGTAAAAGTTGCCGTTCTGCCGCTTCCTCTCCATAGTCTCACTCATCAGGTTCCCTACTCTTGCTGTGACATTTTAGCGCCGCATTCGACTGAGATATATTCATTTCGAGAAAGTAGCTTTCACGCAGCACTGGTGGCCGGGTAATGTCAAACAACTTATCCATGTCAACAAAAGCAAAGCAACCTGACAAGCGCAACAAGTGAACTTGACTTTGCCCGTACAGAAAACCACTAGGCGATCAGGTGCCCATGGACTATAGCTGTGCACACTATGCACAGTGATTGGGCGTGTAGAGTGGCGCACGTTCAAAACGAATGGTAGCCAGTGACATGAGGCACCAGACCGAAGTGAACATGTGTTTAGATGATTCAGATAGTTGCCTTACCATTTGGAAGCCAATTGAAATCAAGCTGTGTGCGGTCAGGGCTCAGGGGGGAATGGATGCGTTACTTCCGCTGAGATTGTTCAAGTAGACGGAGTGAATCATTTGGAATTTAATACGTGTAGCCTAGGTTGATTCTTTTTGGCATAATTACCTGAAACCTGGTTAAAGCATCGTGTCATTTGTCAAGAATTTGGCCTACAAGTTAAGGTTGTACATATGCATGTGTCATCTTTAGGGGTTTTCTGTTGTTAAGATATGGAAAGATAGCATGTCACGTCCCAGTTTCGTCTGGTCGTTAACTGGGTGTGTGAGCATTTATTTAACGAACGAGTGATTTGAACTATCCCCGCGAAAATAGTCTAAAGGCGTCAAATTGTATCACTATGGCTTGGACTGGTTGATTATACGGACCATAAAGAATGCGAAATTTGATAAATTCAATAAGTCGTAAACGCAGTCAATTGAACAACAGCGGAACCTTTGCAAACAAGCTCTGAAAAGCACTGCGTCTGAAGTTTTGAGCTTCAAGGCATCACCACGAAGAAACATCGGTTCGATGATGAGTGCAGCGGGATTCACACAGCAAAGCAGGAGGCATATAAAGCCTCGCTGAATAGAAGAACAAGAGCAGCTCGTGAGCTCTACGAGTTAAACGGAAGAGAGGAGCATAAACTTGAGGATTTGGAGAGGTATTACTGCAGGCATGACGTTCGAGAGTTTTATCAACAGATAAAGCAAACATGGCAAGGTTATACAGCCAGTTCGCAGTCAATGCTGAGAATATGGAAAAACCACTTAGTCAATATACCGCTGTCAGGCAGAATGATCCATTTCTTAACGACGAAGATCGCAGGGAAGTCCGTCCCCCTGATCACGGCGAAGTTAAGATTGCCATATCGAAACTCAAGTTGAATAAAGTTGCTGGCGCAGACGGACTGTCTCCTGAACTCTTCAAAGCAACTGGAGATGACCTGGATGCACCAGCTCATCTATAAGTTATGGGCAGAGGAAAGTATGCCCGAAGAATGGGCTCTCAGCATCATTTACCCGATCCACAAGAAAGGGGACAGACGAATAAGTCTGCTTATCATCGTCTATAAAATTTTCTCTGCCATTTTGTGTGAACGCCTGAAGCCTTTTGTAAATAAGCTGATAGGTCCTTATCAGTGCGGATTCAGGCCAGGGAAGTCCACCATTGACCAAATCTTCACACTGCGGCAGATCATGGGAAAAACCAATGAATTTCCAGTCGACACTCACCACCTATTTGTCGACATCAAAGCCGCTTACTACAGCGTAATTAGAGACGAGCTATACAACGCTATGTCTACCTTCGACATACCTGCTAAACTCGTCAGACTATGCAGGATGACTTTGGAAAATGCTCGGTGCTCGATCCGAATCGGTGAACACCTTACCGATAGTTTTGATGTCAAAAAAGGATTTAGGCAGGGCGATGCGCTGTCGTGTGATTTCTTCAACATCATATTAGAAATGATTGTGCAAAAATCATTGGCCAATCCATGAGGCACAATCTATTTCAAATCCTCGCAACTCCTTGCATACGCCGACGATATTGACATAATAGGTAGATCACAGCGAGATGTCAGTGAGGCGTTTGCGAGTATTGAGATGGAGGCGGCGAAAATTGGTTTGGCGGTAAACGAGGGCAAAACTATATACATGCTGTCATCAAAAAAGGACGCTCAACACCGACGTCTCGGCCAGAACGTTTGTATAGGCAGATATAAGTTCGAGGTAGTTAAGGACTTCGTCTACCTTGGCTCCGCAGTGACCTGGAACAACGACATCAGTTCCGAAATCAAACGCAGAATCACTCTTGCCAATCGCTGTTTCTTTGGGCTCAGGAGGCAACTGAGTAATATAGCCCTCTCCCGAACGACAAAGTTGACTCTATATAGGACCCTTATCATCCCGGCCCTGTTGTACGGCGCAGAAGCATGGACACTATCAAAAGCGGATAAGGAGGCCCTTGGTCGGTTCGAGAGAAAGATTTTGCGCGTGATTTTTGGGCCCATAAACGCAAACGGGGGATGGAGGAGAAGATTCAACCACGAACTTTACGGGCTGTACAGCGACATGAGCCTAGTCAGGCGTCTACGAATTCAACGCCTAAGATGGCTGAGCCATGTAGAGCGAATGGACACAACAGCTCCAGCCCGGAGAGTCTTTGAATCCAACCCCGAGGGACGAAGAAGCAGAGGCCCTGTCAAATGCTTTCGAAATATCCAGTGCAACTTGCTTTCACTTGTCTGGTGAAGCGAGCGATTCCACTTTTCGGCTAGATATGTATGTCATTAAGTTACCAGTGGATCTGTTGCTGCGGAAACCGTACTGATGGTCATTGAGGAGTTTCCGTGCTTCAAGATATTCCATAAGCTGACGGTTAATCAGCGTTTCCATGACCTTAGAAAGAAAGGACGTTAGTACAATGGGTCGGTAGTTGGAGGTAGATGATAATTCGCCTTATTTGGGTAAAGGCTGGACAATTGCTGTTTTCTACCTTATGGAAAGAGCCCAGAGGAGTAGTAGAGCCCTCTCCTGAAAAACTAGGGAACCCTCGATAAAACCTTAATTATCCCGGCCTCCTCTACGGCGCAGAGTCTTGTACCTTATCAAAAATGGATGAAGAGGCCCTTGGTCATTTCGAGAGGAAAACTCTGTGTACAATCTTCGGTCCCATTTGGAGAGTGGAGGAGGAAATTCAACCACGAACTGTACGGGCTATACAGTGACATTGGCCTAGTACGACCTCTATGGATCCAATGTCTAAGATGGCTAGGCTAAACAGAGCGAATGGGCAGCCCAGCTCGGGCCCGAAGACGACGTTGCAGAGGACGGCCGCATCTAAGGTGACGCACAGGTAGAAAGGGACCTTAACCAACGGGGCATGCAACCCTCGAAACAGCTGGCGAAAGATCGTGGTAGCTGGGAAGGCTTGTTGGTTCAAACCCAGGTTCAATCCAAACTGTAGCGCAACCTAAGTTAGTAAGTAAGTATAATTCTGCAGGAGCACGACGATGACTGATTAATTGTGGTTTGAGGTGATTCTTCGTTTAACGATGTTTTTATTCCTTCTTGCCACTCCGAAATCCGAACGAACAATAGCATTTAAAGATCAATCTTACAGCACCAGCTGATTATCTAATTCAATCTTAACTCTATTCACAACTATTTTGCTCCACTATTTTGCTTCGTTGGGCTTCACTTATAGTCAGCAATCGTGAATGCCGCTGGAATTTATTACTCATTCTCCAGCAGTGATTTATCTTTTTTTCTAGATACTCTCAGCAAGACGAAGTAAGTAAACAATAAACAATTCTTTGTTTATTCACTGCAGAAATAAAGTAAAAATAAAAAAAAAGGAAATGAAACAAAAATTGCTTGACTACTTAATTTCCATTCCACATTCGAAAAGAAGCAAAAAGTTGCTCACATGAGCAACGCAAACTATGTAATTAAAAATTGCTAATATAGACGCACACGGTCAGATAGGCACTATGCTGGACAAATAAAGATCTCGCACTCAATTGCTGGTATCCGAATACGAAATGAAAGTGAATCTTTAAAATCTGTCGCGAAGCAACAATTGCTTCACACAAATCCGTACTCTATCCAAACGATTAAATGCAATTACGGCATTGACTCTCGGCCTCAAGCCTATAGGCTGCTGGAGCCTCCTGTCAACTTTCGTCGGCATTCAGATACGTTGTTGGAATTTATAAAACCGTCTCGATTGCAATTATTATTGAAAAAGATAAATTATTCTATTATTCCACCCGGTGTCTGAGTGCCTGTTCCATTGGTCGATTGTGATGAGGTGGCGGTTCCTCACTGACGCTTTGCTCAAAAGAACAGTGATAACAGAAGTATGGAGTATAATACTTAAGTACATCGCCTAGAGAGGATTGAATAAAATCTGACTCATAAAACTAGACGGAGAGGTTCAGAACTGACTTGACTTGCCCTTAATTGGCTTAATGGGATGTTGTTTCTCGGTGCTGTCGAAAACGAGTTTATTTTTCCTTACGTTTATACTTGTACTTGTTTATTGGTTGCTCTGAAGGAGTGAATTCGCGGGAAAATGTGGAGCAAGTTTATCAGTTGATTGCTATCGGTGTTTACCTTATTTTAGCGGTTCACTTCGTCAGTACGTGACTCTGAATTGAATAAACATATCGGCATAGATGTAAGTTTCCAATAAAGAAAAAAAAATCGAATTTTGGTTTAAGGTTTCACGACTGGCATGATACAATTCAAACAGAGGATTGGTGTTCACAAAAGAGTTCGTACTTTCCGGATCAGATTATTTTAGAAATGTTACGTGCCTTTTGGAGGAGAAAAGCCAGCAACAATCGACAACTAACTAACTTCTTGGACAAGATCCCATAACTGGACCTTATTTAAGTGATCTTCCTTGCCAATTATTTTCTTCCAGACTTCTACACAGTTTTATTTGGGTGACTGAGCTGGCAGATCTATTACGGCTACATTGTTGTCTCGAAACCAATCCTCCATCAATTAAGAGGTTTGTTTAGGATCCGCATTCTGTTGACTAGTCCAGGGTGATATATAGAACGGCATAAAACGGCTTCGTATTTTCCAGACCGACCAGAAACACAATACTGTGAGAAATAACACCAGACCATGATGTTGCCATCGCTATGCTTAATGATCTTCTTTTGTAAATTGTAAATCTATTTGAGGGCGCCTTGGCGCAGTGGTTAGTGTGTTGGACTCTGACGCACGATGAGCGAGTTCGGATCCCGATACACCAACGCCATCGAATGTTTATTTCACGACATCCCTCCTCGGCAAAACTCCCCGTAGTATACTTGCGATGAAAAAGCTTCTCGGCTCACGCCGTTCGGAATCGGCATTAAACTGTAGGTCCCTTTCCCATGTGTAAAAAATAAATCACACACAACATGGCTGTAACGCCAGCAAAGCAAGCAAATATGTTACAGAAATGTGTAAATTTTTTTTTTTTAAATTTGCGCGCACTCAAGGTCTAATAACCTTATTATGTCGGCGACACAGTGCGGGCAGAAGGTATAGAGGATGTGGAATAGAGGAGATGCCGATGGACATTGATCTTAAATGCTTGCTGTTGCATTGCGGGGGGAAAACCGAATCCGGCAGGGAGTTCCAGATTCGTGTGGTTCGGTTAATGAAAGATTCTCTATATTTGACAGTACGTCCGAAAGCGGGCTTCAGAGTATATTGGTGAGCATTCCTAGAGAGACGTGTATTGCGGGAGAAATGTTGAAGGGGCGGAATGCAACTGGCTATTTCGTCAGAGCATTTTTGGTGGTAGTAACGATAAAACAGGGAGAGGCAGGTAACATTCCTGCGGTGTTCCAGCGAGTCTAATGTTTTGGTAATGCTGGAGTCACCTATCAGTTTTATGGCTCGTTTTTGTATTCTGTCTAGTAGGTGCAGTGAGGTCTTTGAAGCACCGGACCAGACATGAGCATTAAACTCTAATTTGGGGCGAATGAACGCCTTATAGATTGTAGCCAGATCTAATGGTGAGAAATATTTCTTGCATCTGGATAAGAATCCTAGGCATTTCGCAGCATTCTTGGCGACACTGAATATATGGTCGCTCCAATTAAGATTGTGAGCAACACTCATACCCAGGATGGAAAGCTTTACAGTTTCTGAGATGCAAGTGCCATTCATGTATAATGGCTGCGGGTTATTTATACGCTTTAACGACAAGAGACAGCATTGTGTTTTGGAAGCATTAAATTCCACTCTATTGTTTTTACCCCATTGGATGATGCTGTCGATATCGGAGTTTAATGAGCTTAACATACGCTGCCGCTCATTATCTACAACCGAAGTGCAGGGTCGTAAACTGGTGAACAAATATGAGAAGCTGAGGGTACTGTCGTCAGCGAAGGAGTGAATTGGATTAGAAGTAACAGACAAGAGATCACTTATAAAAATAAGAAAGAGTGTCGGAGACAAAACGGAGCCCTGGGGAACACCGGCATTTACAAAGTGAGTATCAGACTTGAATCCGTCCAAAACAACTTGAATTGAACGATTCGAAAGGTAGCTTCTAATCCATTGAAAGAGAGACTCCTCGATCCCAAAAGCACGCATTTTCGACAAAAGGGCTTCATGCCAAACCCTGTCAAATGCTTTCGAAATATCCAGTGCAACAATTTTGCTTTCACCTGCTTGATGAAGCGAGTGATTCCACTTTTCAGCGAGATATGCCATCATATCACCAGTGGATCTGTTGCTGCGGAAACCGTATTGGCGGTCATTGAGGAGTTTCCGTGATTCAAGATATTTCATAAGCTGACGGTTAATCAGCGTTTCTATGACCTTGGAAAGAAGGGACGTTAGTGCAATGGGTCGGTAGTTGGAGGGAGAAGATGATTCGCCTTTTTTGGGTATAGGCTGGACAAATGCTGTTTTCCACCTACTCGGAAAGAGCCCAGAGGTGTAGGAAAGGTGAAAAAGCTTACGCAGTGGTTTTGCCAGCGTAGAAGAACGCTTCTTCAGAACTATTGGGGCAATACCATCTGGACCAGCGGATTTGTGTATGTCGAGGTCTTTAAGAACCCTTGCGACTGTACGAGTGCGGAAGTGGATTAGTCCCATGGTGGAATTGACGCACTCTAGTACAGACGGAGACAAAGTACAGGCTGGCAGCTGAGAACTGGTTGCGAAATAGGCAGCAAGTAGGTTAGCTTTGTCTAAGGGGGTGACAGCTGGGATGTCATTGTGGATGAGCGTCGGTATAGACGACTTTGTTGAGTTTTTTACGTTTTTTACAAACGACCAGAAACTTTTGCTACCTTTAGGACATTGAAGGATTTTACGCCTTAATTTTTGGTCGGATTGGAATTTAATCCGTCGAATGTGGGAGTTGCAGTCATTTCTGGCTCGTATGTACTTTTTTTGGTTTTCCTCAGAACTGTTTGCCTTGTAGGCCCGAAAACTTAGCTCCCTGAGCCTAATAGCCTCTTTGCAGCTCGAGTCGAACCACGTATTATCCTTAGGCCTGGTGCTTTTAATCTTGCTGGGAATAAAATTTGCCATGCCGATTCGGATAATGTTTACGATAATATCAGTTGCGGTGTCCACGTCGTTGTCGAGGAAGCACAACGACCAGTTAAAGATCCGAAAGAAGTTGTTAAGGCCGCACCAGTTGACTTTCTCGTATAGCCATAGTGTTCTCTTAGGAGCTTTTTCTTTAACTGGATGGTGGGAGTTCGAGAATTTTGCTGATATCATGCAGTGGTCAGACAAGTCTAGGGGTTCCAATACATCGATCGTGTATCTGTCAGGCTGAGAGGTAAGAAACAAGTTCAGTGTGTTGGCGGTATGAGCAGCAACATCGGGGATACGTGATGGCTCATTCACAAATGAGATTAAATGTGTCACTTAACACGTTTGGTATGACATCGTTCCTTCTAAAAACAATGGAAAAACGGATAAAAATCCATATTAGAGGTATCCTAGAGAATCAGATCAGATACCACTGCATCGCAAACAGTGTGCATATCACAAAGATTGCTACACCACCTGGTGACGCGCGTTGAAAACAGTTTAACACACAAGGAGATCGCGATTTGCACCTTCCTCGATATTGAGGGTACTTTGATAACACTGGCTATGATTTGATTACCACTGCACTATCCTGCAGGGGTGTAGACCATCCCACTAATTACGGGATTAGGGCGATGCTAAATAGCTAATAGCCACAATTGTAGAGGTTTCAGTGACAGTATCGACGGCTAGAGGATGTCCACAAGAAGGAGTCCTTTCACCCCTTCTCTGGTCGATAGTCCTAGTAGTCATTGTTACGGGCAAGTGTGAAACTGCTGCTGGCATAGAGTGTCTATCGATTAACCCAAATAAGACACTCTTAGTCCCATTTACAAAAATAAAAAAGGTACAGCCCTGCTCCGTCTTTCTAAATTGCACAAACATAGGATTTTCAGAGGAATTCAAGTATCTAGGTATTGACCTCTATTCCAGACTCAACTGGAACTCCAATATTAAAATTAAACTCACAAAAGCGACTAAGGCCATGTGGGCCTGTCGACGCACTTACGGTAAAACCTGGGGACTTAAACATCAGGTAGTCGACTGGTTAAACACCGCGATCTATCGTCACCTATGCGTCCACCGTATGGTGGATGAAAGTTGAGCGAAAAACGATAATTGTTAAGCTTCAACGCCTTCAGAGACTAGCGTGTCTCGACATTACAGGCGCTATGCCAACCTGCCCCACATCAGCCCAGGAAGCACTCATTGGACTCACTCCACTGCACCTTTTTATTAAAAAGCATCACGCAGTGCAATCAGAACTCTTCGCTCGGGAACAAACCTGCCATGTCGACCCGAGGGTCACATGTCCATCTTACAACACCTTCGCGGACTAGATATGTATGATTACCACCTTCACTTTTGACAGGAGATTTGAGATATTGATCCCAAATCGCTCAGCATGGGAAACCATTGATCCCTTGCTTTATGTCAAAGGCCTTAAGTGGTATGCTGATGGCTCCAAGATGGCTTCTGGCGTTGGCGCCAGCATCTTCGGACCAAATCGTAAGATCTCGAGGGCCCTGGAAATGACTCCTAACATCGTTCAAGCAGAATTGCATTCCATCCTAACATGAGTCAATCTAAATCTGGAGACTGGCGTAAGAGGAGTAACCATCAACATACTCTCTGATAGCCCAGCAGCGCTTAAAGCGTTCAGTTCGTATAGCATGAACTCAAAAACCGTCAAGGAATGCCATGATCCCCTACAAGATATTGCCGAAATTGCCCATCAAATCGGCAGGAAAGGTTCCAGCGAAAAATATATAGGTCCAGAAACATTCTGCGGCACTCCCAAGTCTAAGATCAATTTCTTCTTCGACAAGTGGGAAAAATCGCAACACCTGTCCTTTTGGAACAGCGTTCGGGGACTTCGCCAATCGAAACGACTTATACGGCCCCTGAACAAACACTCTTTTAACATACTCAAACTTAATAGGGTGGGTATCAGAAGACCAGTCAGCTACCTGACGGGACACCGCGGTCTGAGATACCATCTTAAAAAAATCAACCTCTCGTCAGAAACTGAGTTCCGACTCTGTCTTGAGGACGAAGAGACGGCAGAGCACACACTGTATGAGTGTGCTGCTCTTTGCCATCTTAGGAAGCGTATCCTTCTCAGTGAAGTTATGACCTCTGAGGGGATCATCTAGGCTATAAGGAATCCTTCCTGCCGTATTCGGTCTTCCCTCCTCAATTCCACATGCAATGTCCATCGGCATATCCTCTATCGCTCTTCCTTTCTACCTTCTGCCTGCACTGTGTCGCCGACATAGTAAGGTTTATTAAACTTTGAGACTTAACTTAAGACTCTACACTTAAGTGTGCTGAAGCGACCCGCCAATTAATAACTAGCATAAATATTGAACACACTCGTTGGTGTGTAAAAGTGTGTTCCGAAGCGACCAAAAAACAAAGACACTCAACTAGTCCCCTTACCCATTCTACATTGGTCCTTCGAGCCGGATGGCGTAATCATCATGATGTTACTTCACAACGAAAAGAAACAATTAATTCAAACAAAAAACAAAGAACACTGTTCTGGGCTTGATGAGCCTCGAGAGCGAGGATTAGATGAGTCTTTGCTTTTTTTGCTCGTTTCGAAAAGTGTTCACAAGAACCTTGAGATTTGAACACGGATCATTGGGTGTGAGAGTCCAGTGTGTTAACCATGGCTTTCTGGCGAGGTTGCATATAGTTGGGAAATTTCCTTTTGTTTGATTGTTTTGAAGCGAATTTGTTGTTGAAAAAGACACATTGTGGCGTGTTTTCATAATAACAAACTTTAAATTGCATTAAAAATTACTACAACGAAAACACATACTTCGGTGTGTTACGGTAACACACTTACCATTCGTAGTGAACTCGGGAGATGGCAACACTGCTCGTCAACATCTCTCTAGAAAGGTGGAGCCCCTTATTTCAGTTTTCACCCATGGCTGAAGTGAACAGCAGAAAAATCGTTCATCGTGATGTCCTACCGACCAGACAATGACTGGGCAGTTTTATGTTGACGAGAGGGGCTGTGAGAACGTGGTTTCCGTGTTTGAACTGAACTCGCCATGAAGGACTGGATCTTGGACTTCTACAATGTACCGGCCCATTCCTCCTTGATTGCGCAAGAGTTTTTGGCGAAAAAAAAGCATTCAAGCATTGCCATATCCACGCTATAGCTTCTGATATGACCCCTTACGACTTTTTTTTAATTCGCCAAGGTGAAGTCACACCTCAAGGCATTAGAGCTAAATCAGAATACTGCGTTAATCGGGTATCCGATTCAACACTTTCGAGCAACTTTTGCTTATTCTCTTTTGTGTTGTCTGTCCGTGTTGCTCGAAATATTACACGTTTCAATACAGAGCTCACCGCAAAGTGACACTTAGCGCGCATTTTATTTTGTGTGTGTGGTTTTTTCGTTTTGCTGACAGACAGACAGCGCACAACACACTCGCACAAAATAAGAAAAGAAAAAAGAGAAATGTCAAAGTATTGAATCAAATCCCCGGTACAGGCAGTACGACATATCCGGACGCTTCTCACCTCTCTCAGCATCAAGTTCGTATTGCTCGAGAGAGAGTTGAATCGTATAATACTCGACTTAGCGAATTGCGTTTTTACGTTACGAAAAGAAAATTTCAAAAAGGCGTTGAAGTGACATTTCAAATTCACCAGCTGTTTTCATATCAAAACTCTCAGGGGCTCGTCACATAGAATCCGACGGTCCGTCCGTCCGTTGACAGCCAAGTAGAATACACGCGTTCTTATGGGAAGTGGCTCATAGCCGACGGACAGAGTAGAGCTACTTTCTACTTTTAGATACGCTGACAGTTCATACATTCACATATTGGAGCTTACACATTTACAATTTGAAATTCACATATGGACAAATTGAGAGTAAGCACGTTCATTGGTGGATGCATTGAAAGAATGTTAAGGAACTCTCTCGCAATGAGAGAAACATCGAATTCGGTTGACATTTCAAAGTACTATTCATTCATTCATTTCTGAGAGACGGACGGATGGACGGATTCAATGTGCCGATGTTTGCCTGCTATACGTTAGCTGTCAATCAAAATGAACGGACGGGCTGACGGACGGATTTTATGTGACTGGCTCTTCAATAATAAACAAACGTCTTTTTAGTCAACACATTCAACTGACGAGAACTGTCCAAACGCACAGAAATTTTCAACGTGTTGGACTTTTGTTTGCGTTGTTACGTGGGCTACGTACTCTCACCGTTCTCACTTTTTCGTATTTTCTCTCATTTTTCAACGAACGTAAGCACGCCAACGCAAACGCAGTATTGTAGATTGCCCCATTGATTTGCCTCTGTTGCATGTTAAACGTCACTCGAAGCTAGCGCTAACGCAGTATTTTGACACGGGCATTATAGAGAAGGTCAAACAGTCTATAACCAATCTTTTTAAACAAGCAATTTCGGAGAATTTTCAAGAGTGCTTCAAGTGCTTGAAGCAACGTTGGAATCGTTATGTTGAGTTAGAGGGTGACATTTGTCGAGTTCGATAGTCAATTTTCGCGACTAACTTAAATCGCCTGTTTTCTGTTAAAAATTCGCGGAACTTAATTGCCACACCTCGTAAGCTCAAGCAACGTAAAATTGATCGATGAGAAATGAACTCTCAAAGCCCAAAGACTGGTTTCGTTTCCATTACGAAATGTATGAAATGACCTGACTTTGCTCAGCCCGTGCTTAACATTTTTATCATTCCGACGTCCAAGGAAACAAAATATCTGTGATTTAAAAAGCAATGACGGCTAAGGCGTTGTCGGCTTTCTAGCAATGACTTATGGCATAACATAGAATCTATTACCGAAAAAGGTCGTTTGGATCTACACGGCAATGATAAGACCCATATCATCGCTCGTGTTCAGCCCTTTTATAACTTTTTGGAGAAACTGACAAGAGATTGTTTGACTAAGACAGAACAATCTAATAGGTACATTTGTACACTTATCCATGCAACTACTGCGATTAACTGCTTCATCGACATTAACAAAAATAAACGGGCAATCCCTGGTATCTTATCGTGATGTATTTATTATTCTGACTACAATTGGTTATATAAGTAGCTCTCATATTGTACTTACTTGTTTGACAGTATAAGGTGCAATATATATGGTCATGATTGATTGGAATCAAGCTTGACCATACCAGGAGCGGAAATAATTAAATCACTGTATGCATATTTCAATTTAATTTCTGAATTCGTAGTGTACTGTGAAGCCAGAAAGATCGGCCTCATCCCAAAACACTGCTTGGGGCAGCAGCAAATGCAATACAAGAAGCGACCGTCTTTTAGACTTCACTCTTTCGTCTGATCTTATCATCAACAATGTTGGCTCTTAACCAACGTTTGTTTCAGCGAGATGATAGAAGGTTATTGACCTGATCCTATCCAACAGATATGTGAAGGACATCACTATATGGAGAGTCTTGTCTGATGCTACGCTGTCGGACCGATTAAGTTGCGAGATCTTTTCCTTGCAAGACCACTTAAGCCCTACCTAGAGTAGAGAGAGACCGCCGTTCACAACCTGAGTAGCATCATCACCAATTGTTTTAAACTCGCCTGTCCTGTCAGCAAACCTCCCTGCAGAAAATTGGTTCCCTGGTGGAATGCCGAGCTCCAAAGTCTTTGCATGGAATTCGCTCAATTCGAGTTCGAAAGATGACTGGAATAAGTATCGGTTGCAGCAGAAAGAATATAAGAATCTTATTCGTAAATTGAAAAATGATTCTTATAAGACCTTCTGCGAAGAAATCCACTCTCTGAGGGCGACTAGCAAGTTGGCTAAATTCTTCAAAAGGGGAAAATCGACAAAGCTGGATGCATTCAGAAAACCTGATGAAACCTTTAATTAGTCTAAAGGGGAAACTCTTAGTTTCCTGCTTCAGACTCAGATAGCTTTAAATCGCCAGGCACTGATGGAATATATCCTGTTATGCTGCAAAATGGTATAAGGCAGCTGCTTCCTTTTTTTTCTTTTTTTCTCTTGGTGGCGTTACAACCCATGAAGGACCAGAGCCAAGCTACTCTTCATTCGCCCATGTTGTGTGTGATTTATTTTTCACACAGGTGAAAGGGACCTAGAGTTTAATGCCGATTCCGAACGGCGTGTAAGAGCTTTTTCAAGGCAAGTTATACTACGGGGTGTTGGTGTTATCAGGATCCGAACTAGCTCATCGTGCGTCAGAGTCCAATACACTAACTACTGCGCCACGGCGGCGCCCTCTGCTTCCTACTTTAAAAATTATTTTCACTGCTAGTCTGGCACTTGCCTACATTCCTACTCCTTGGCGCACGGTGAAAGTAGTCTTTATTCTCAAAACAGGAAAAGAGGATTACTCACTTGCCAGGAATTTTAGACCAATTAGTCTAACATCCTTCCAGCTGAAAAACATGGAGAGACTGGTAGAGATGCACGTGCGCAAAGTTGCCCTTCGAATGAATCCTTTATCGGAGATGGAACCTGCTTATCAGCGCGGAAAATTCTGCGAGACTGCTTTTCAAAACCCAGTTGGAAGAACTGAATGCGCGCTCGAGAGGAAAGGGTACGCGCTGGGTAGTTTCGTCTACAATGAGGGAGCTTTTGATAACGCAATTTTCAACAGCATGTGTAACGTTGCTATACGGCATGGCGTAGATGAAGCACTGGTCTTGAGGGTTCAAAGCAATGCTTGTGCACAGGACATTGACCGCTGATGCAGGCCGCGACCAATGAGTGAAATCCGGTGTAAACAGGGGCTGCCCGTAAGGCGGCGTGCTGTCTCTGCTGTTGTGGTGCACGGTAGTCGACTATTGCTTGATGCTCTCAACGCCTCGGGAATGTATGCCATGGCCTATGCGGATGATTTCGCCGTTATTTCTGTTGGTTCATGCTTAGCGACTGTCCGTCTCAAAGAACAGGCGGCGCTAAATGTGATCGATTATTGGTGTACCAGAAATGGTCTGTCAGTCAATCCTCTTAAGACCGACGTCGTTCTCTTCACGAGAAGGAGGAAAAAATACTGACATGACTCAGCTGGTACTAAAAGGCACTTCCATCCCGATATCCAAGGGGGCTAAGTATCTAGGAGTCATCTTAGATAGTAAGCTTCTCTGGTCAAAGCATGTTGAGTCAAAAACCACCAAAGCGCTGTCAGCTTTCTGGCAATGCATACAAGTTTTTGGCAAAACGTGAGGCTTATCGTAGCAAAGGTCCCTTCTCTCATGGATATGCCCTCCGACGCAATGGCATCTGTCATCCTATTGCTTTATCATTTCATAGCAGAATTTATATGGCGTCAGAACTAGTTTTGGCCAGACACTGTACCTGGGCATGATTGTCTTCGCATTTTCACAGATGGCTCCAGGTTTGGACGGGGGTCCCACGAACAAGTCTGACTGCACTTTTCGTTAGGAAAATATGCTTCTGTCTTTCAATCAGAGATATAAGCAATTCTTATGTTGTAAAGCAAATGTGGAAGGGAAAAGCTTATGCGTCTGCAGTGACGGCCAAGATACTCAAAGCTGTGTCCAGCCAGCTTCAAATGATTGCATGAACTCAAAACCTTTTTGAACAAAGTCGGGAGACTAAATTCATTAAGGTTTGTTTGGGTCTCAGATCACTCTGGGATCCCAAGAAATGAGATCTCTGATGAACTCGCTAAAATTGGCTCAGTGGAGAGTTTCTCAGGACCTGAACCCGCTTTAGGTCTACTTGCTTCCACGGTAAAATTCTACATCAAATATCGTAGGTGGAGGGTATGTCCAGGATACAGGAGGACTAAGCGCGTGCGCCCTGAAGTCTACAATAAATCCGCAGCATTCGCAGATTGCAGAAGACTTGCAAGGTTCATGAGTTTGTCAGACAACCTGAACGGAGTGCAGTGGTTTGGGTCGTAGATTTTGGTTCACTTCTCTCCAGGGGTGGTTGTGCTAGATTGGATTCGAGAGGAACCGACCGAATTGTTACGTTGGTTGTAGTTCTCAGCATGCACTTTTCCATGCACTTACATATGGTGTTATATTAGAATTGCACACACAGGGTATGAATTTAAGGTGACCAAGTACTGTGAGTGTTATGCCCTCATCAGTATGTTTGATCACTTCTCATTCATATCAGCTGTGTTGCATATGTTTTTTCTTGGCTATGGAATGGCTTTGAACTACAGACCTTTCGCTCGACGGTCGGTGATGTTTACCACTGCTTCACGGCCACCCCGATGACACAGCACTTTCTCTGGGACTGTCTCGCCTCCCCTCGAGCACGGTGGCGCAACCTTGGGGCTGACGTAGTGTGTGCCGAATATCTAAGATATCTGTCTGGTAGAACAATGGACCGAGAGCACCGTGGCGCAGTGGGTAGTGTGTTGGCCTCTGTTGGCCGAATCCCGACACAGCCATGTCATCGAACCTGTTTTTCACGGTGTTTCTCCTCAGCGGGGTTCTGACAAAACCCCCTGTAGTAAAATTGTCATGAAAAGCTTCTCGAAATTCGCCGTTCGGAACCGGCAATAAAACTGCAGGTCCCTTTCACCTATGTGAAAATGAAATCACACACAACAAGGGTGATTGAGAGAAGCTCGGCTCAGGTTCTTCATGGACTGTAACGCCAACATACATATACATACCGAACAATGGACCAGTATTTGCATCTGAGTGCTCCAAGAGATAAAAACGAAATTTCAAAAACCATCGCTTGAGCTGCTTAAAAATAGTTCTTTGTCAACGAATCTTATCTGAAAATGTTATGCCCTTTGTATAACGAATCTTCACTCGGTTCCCACCATCTATCTTCCAAAATCCGCTCCTGAACGTCCATAACGTATCCAAACAAATTACCAACCGCAACCTATTACGACCAGTGCCCAAGTGCTTTAATGGATTCTCAAACATTTAATTCAATTCTTCTCCAACTGCCCGGCCTTATCGTCTCATTTTTATGAACCAGACAATATTTATAGCATGATCTCTCTGCACTATGTACATACGTCTCCATAAAGGGAATTTCCTTACATTCCCCAATGATCAAAAGCTAACGATACAGCTAGCGATCGTGCATCCGTTCAAGTGCTGCGTCAATGAAACTTGCCTGACTTCTGACCCACAAATCTCCCTTTCAATCCGTTCTATCTCCGAGCAAAGACAAAATCGTTCTTCTTCTAGTCTATCGTAATTACACCAATTCCCATTGTTGGTCTCTGTAATCAAGTAAACCGTAAAGATTCTTTCTGTCCAATACGTTACAAGTGATTGATAGTTGCTCCATCGGTCAGTCATACACTTGTTATTCTCGCTCTCCATCGACGTCAGTTGAGGTTAATGGAGGCTAAATGCAGAAGCTATGGATATTTCTGAGCGGCTTATCAGCACCGTGTCACGATGGCTTATTGTGGTTGCTTTCCCTCCCAGAACACTGCGCGACAATTTCATTAAGTCACATGTAGTCCACCCAAGCAAACAACTGCTCTGTCGCTTAGAGTGTCATAAACGAACTTAAAATACGCATACACGTACAAATAATAATTGAACCACACGCTCTATTGCCGCAGTCTCAATACGGGCCCGAATGCTGCCGTTCATTACGTCTGGAACCAGGCGCGGAGTTCACCGATAAGATAGCTAGATATTTAATTTCGCAAATGAGATAAAAAATACGAAAAAAGATAGGAAAAATCTCGATACTTGCCGGTACTTTCCAGTCGCATTCACCTCAATCATATATGTGTGACTCGGTAAGCAACTGATAAGGGACTAGAAGGTGGAACTAGAAGTGGAACTACCGCGACAGTTTAGCACGCAGTTGCCGAAAGCCTGCCGCTACGATAGTGTGAGTACAGTCGCGAAAATGGTCTTTACTGCCACCGGGAATTGTTGTTCGATTTAATCAAATCATTCTTACATAAGAGTGAGATTGTTTTATTCCTTCGAGATTATTGTTTATTGTTTGCTATTGATGTGGTGTACGAGTACATAGTGTGGTTTGTTACGGTAAGCGATGGCTACTCTCGCGATAGTATGTTATGCCGACCTTTTTCGTTTTATGGTTTTATGTGTTCGAGATTAGGAATTGAAATGAAATGAGAGTCGTGACAATGGGTGGCTTGTTAGCATAATCCCAGAAAAAGCGTTTTTGTTTTTTTTCCTTCAACGCCTACCGTGAAGTGTTCGTTTATTGACACCTACATGGGGAATATCTATGGAGTCTATCGGCATCTATACAACACATTGAATCGATGAGAGTGGGTTAATAATCTTTACAAGGTTTGAAAAGTGAATTCGAAACGCTATACCTATTGGGGAGTTGTGGTAGGCTGGCATGTGATTATCCATAATCGAATTTGATTCAATACAATCACGTAAAGTCTGGCTATGGGCATGACATAACCCTATAATATACAGCGCCTTATCGAACAATCATTATTCAGATAAGACGAATTTTTCTTCCAATTTTTCAATTTTGAACTAAAATTTTGAGAATTTCTTCAAACAATTTTGAAACTAGTTTCACACTATAGCGACCGAGGATATAACATTCCACTAAAGTAGCATTTCAATATGTTTATTAATTTATCTTAGTTTAAAAAAATTTCCTGCTGCTTACTGGGCGTCAACCAACAAGCGTCTCCAGCTGGCACGGTCTTTAGCCAACTGTTTAGACGCTCTATCCGTAGACGTCGTACCAGGCCGATGTCGCTGTACAACCCGTACAGTTCTTCATTCAATCTTCTTCTCCATACTCCGTTTGAACAAACGGGACCGTAGATAGAGCGTAGAATTTTCCTCTTAAAACGACCAAGGGCATCTTAATCCGCCTTTGTTAAGGTTCAGAGGAAGTAAAGTATCTAGGTATTGACCTAGACCGTAGACTCAACTGGAACTCCAATATGAGAAATAAACTCATGAAGGCGACTAAGGCCATGTGGGCCTGTCGACGCACCTACGGTAAAACCTGGGGACTTAAACCTAAGGTAGTCCACTGGCTATATACCGCGATAGTTAGACCTATCGTCACCTACGGGTCCACCGTATGGTGGTCAAAAGTTGAGCAAAAAACTACAATTGTTAAGCTTCAACGCCTTCAGAGACTAGCGTGTCTCGGCATCACAGGCGCTATGCCAACCTGCCCCACGGCAGCCCAAGAAGTATTCATTGGACTCATTCCACTGCACCTTTTTATCAAAAAGGTGGCATTACGCAGTGCAATCAGAATCCTCTGCTCGGGATCAAATATGCCATGTAGACCCGCAGGCCACATGTCCATATTACAACACTGTACTGATCCCAAACCGCTCAACATGGGAAAACAGTGATCCCCTGCTAAATGTCAAAGGCCTTAGGTGGTACACGGATGGCTCCAAGAAGGCTTCCGGCGTTGGCGCCGGCATCTATGGACCAAAACGCAAAATCTCGAAGGCACTGGGAATAAGTCCCAGCTTCTTCCAAGCAGAGCTGCATGCCATCCTAACATGCGTAAATCTAAATCTTGAGACTGGCATCAGAGGAGTAACTATCAACATACTCTCTGATAGCCAAGCAGCGCTTAAAGCGCTGGGTTCGTACAGCACGAACTCAAAAACCGTCAAGGAATGCCATGACGCCCTACAAGACCTCGCCAAAAGAAACAATGTTAAACATTGGTGGGTGCCAGGCCATAAAGGTATCAATGGCAATGAAATTGCCGACCAACTTGCCAGAAAGGCCTCCAGTGACAAGTATATAGGTCCGGAACCATTCTACGGCATTCCCGCGTCTTAGATAAATTACTTCTTAGACAGGTGGGAAAAATTACAACACCTGTCCTTTTGGAACAGCGTTCGGGGACTCCGTCAGTCTAAACGACTTATACGACCCCTGAACAAGCACCCTATTGACATACTCAAACTCAATAGGATGGATATCAGAAGACTAGTCAGCTACCTAACGGGACACTGTAGTCTGAGATATCATTTAAACAAAATTAGCCTCTCGTCTGAAACTGAGTGTCGGCTCTGTCTTGAGGACGAAGAGACGGCAGAACACATACTGTGTGAGTGTGCTGCTCTCTGCCATCTTAGGAAGCGTATCCTTCTCAGTGAAGTTATGACTCTTGAGGGGATCACCCTGGCTCCTACGAGAGGCATTCTCAACTTCATTGTGAAGGTGGAGAGGCTACTCGGCTAAATCGGCTAGCAGGCACAATAGGTCTGCAAAGGTCGCAGTGCCGCATTGCTAATGATAGCACTAGCCCTATATATAAAAAAAAAAAAAAAAAAGAAAAATGGGGTCCAAGCCTCTGTGCCATAAAGGAGGACTGGGATGATCATGGTCTTATATAGTGTTACCTTGGATTTCCAAGAGGGGGCACTACTTCTCAATTGCTTCTTGAGCCCAAAGAAGCAGCGGTTGACAAGAGTTATTCTTCGTTTTATCTCAGCGCTAGTGTTGTTTTCGACGGTCATAAGTGAGCCAATGTAGACGAATTCTTTGACCAGTTCACTGTTATATCTGCCCATGGTGACGTTCTGGCCAATACGTCGGTACTGCCCGTCTCTTTTTGATGAAAGCAGATATTTGATTTTACCCTCATTAACCCTAAGACCCATCTTAGCCGCTTCTACCTCAATCCTTACAAAGACCTCATTGACGTCTCGCTGCGTCCGTCCAGTCACGTCAATGTCGTCGGCGTACGCAAGCAATTGCGTAGACTTGAAATATATTCCATTCGTCAGGCATACTTTCCTCCTACCAAACCGTGCAGATGAGATAGATGGTGCATGCACCTTACCAGCTCGTCTCCAGCCCCCTTAAAAAGCACAGCAGACAGTCTTGAATCGCTATTTTGACTTCGTCTAGGTCGGATGGACCTACATCTCTTACATCGTCGTCCATTATAACCTTATCGTTCTGTCTAACAGCGGTATCTTGATTCCACTGCCAGTTCTTCATTTTCGTGTGTTCCTCTCTTCTCTTTTGCTCATATATTTCGCGAGCAGCTCTCGTCCGTCGTTGCAGCGTGGCTTTATTTGCCTCTTGTTTTGCTGCATGGGCTTGTTCGCATTCTTCATCGAACCAGGTTTCTAGGTGATGGTGGTTTGAAGCCCAGCACCTCTGAGGTAGCGTCTCTGACGGCGCTCTGGCAACGCGTCCATTACTGCTCTATTGTTTGCGCTGCTGTGGGCGGATTTTGAGAGAGCTCGAAGGAGACCCGATCGTCAAAGATTCTGGCAGTCTCTTTCGATTGTAGCTTTCCCACGTCAAACTTACGTTGTCCACTCGACTCCTAAGCATTTCTGATATCCTCATTCGTACCTTGGCTACAACAAGTCGAAGTCCGAGTCGATGTTGGCTCCTCGGAGGGCTCGTACGTCGAGAATGCTCGAAGAGTGTGTGAGAGCAATGTGATCAATCTGGTTAGTGGTCCATTGATCAGGAGACTGCCAGGTACCCTTGTGGATGTTGAGATGAGGGAATCGTGGGCTTGCTACAAAGACGTTATGCGCCGTTAGGAAGTCGATTAGCCTAAATCCGTTATCGCATGTCGTGTTATGGAGGCTATGCTTTTCTATGACCGATCTAAATATGTCTTCTTTGCCCAGCTATGCGTTGAGATCTCCTAGTAAGATTTTGGCATCATAACTGTGGCATTGGGCGTGTGATCGGTCTAGGAGATTATAAAAGTCATCCTTGCGTCGATCATCATCTTTTTCTTCAGTGGGAGAGTGCACGCATATTAGGGTGATACTCCCCAGTGTACATTTGTTGCGGATTGTTATGAGGCGTTCGCTTACATGCCGAAATCTTAAGACTTTTTGCCCAAGTCTACCTCGAACAGCAAATCCACAGCCAAATAAAGGTTGCTTGCTTTCCTTATAGCAATTACCGTAATAGATATCACCGTTTTTCATCCGTTTTTTACCTGGACCATCCCATCGCACTTTTTGGAGCGCAGTTATGTCTGCTCCTTAGCAGTCCAGGGTATTTTCGAATTGATTACCCGCACCTGGTCTGTTGAGGGACCTCTGATTCCAGGTGTATATATGTATGTTGGCGTTACAGTCCATGAAGGACCAAGTCGAGCTTCTCTCAACCACCCAATAATTGAAAATGGTTTTTCCCTGATAGGGATGTTAACCCTAAGCATAACCCCCAACCAGGAGGGCCAGGTTCCTTTTACCCCAGGAACAATGGGCTGGTCGCTGCACATATTAGTTCACTGACTGGCGGATGCCTTGGCAGCTATCCAGAAGGCGCCACTCGGAGGCTGGATTAAGCAGGGACAGAGATCGAAGCTGGTGTTTGCCGTGTTAAACACGATCAGCTTCTTTGCTCTGTTGGCTCGCTCCCTCCACCCCATTTCCTGCCGCTAAGGTCATGAAAATAAACATCTTGTGTAGGGCCATGATGTAGACAGCATTCCACTGATCTACAGACGTTTATTACTCACTTGTTTTTTACTCCATATTTGATATAATTATCATTATCATTATTATTGGCCTTTCTTGATATTGAGGACGCCTTTGACAGTGTTGAACAATGGGCTATCACCAAAGCACTGACTGATCTGGGTGTAATGGGATCAGTGATAGAACTGGTAAGAAAACTGCTAACACAAAGAGTCGTCAGCCCCAACTACGCTGGTGTCGTGTCGACTGGAATGGTCAGCAGAGGTAGGTACACCACAGGGTGGAGTACATTTCTCTCTCCTCTGGAACGTGGTAGTCAACAAACTACTACTACATGAAGGGTATGCTGTGACCGGCCATGCGGATGTAATTGCTATGCCGTCTCAGGTAAATTTCCCAGCACTCTAAGTGATCTAATGTAGGGAGCACTACATACAGTAGTAAGCTGGACACAGTGCTGTGAACTTGGGGTGAACCCCAAGAAGACTGATCTAGTACTGTTTACTAATAAATATAAAATTCCGCCCTTCAACCCAATTTACAATTAAAGATCAGACTAAATACCTAGGCCTAGTCTTTGACAGGACGCTGAATTGGAAACCCAACATTCTTGATCGTGTCAAGAAATCAACCACGCCCTCTACAATTGCAAGAAAGTGGTGGGCAAAAAGTGGGGTCTCCAACCAAGCATTGCAAGCATTATGCAGTCCTAAGGCCTATCCTTCTGTACGGCATCGTAGTTTGGTGGACTGCTATGGACAAGGCAGTCTATCGAAACCTTCTGGGAAAAGTGCAAAGATCTGCCAGCATATGCATAAGTGGTGCGATCAGATCAACTCCCACGAAGGCTCTAAACATTCTACTACATCTCCTACCATTGTACCGCTTCAGCAAACAAGTTGCTGCCTACGCAGCCCTACGGATTAGAGGCATAGGAAAATGGCCCGCATCACAACAAGGCCAACCCGCAAAACGTCTTCGCTTAGAACTTCGAAGTTATCTTTCCATCCCGGGAGGAATGGGCTGAAGAAAAAGTCATACCGAAGGACTCGATATCCCTCTATACCGATGACTCCACGCTGGAGACGGGTGTAGGAAGGTAGTGAAGTCTACCATTTAGGAAATAACATAATATCAATGTAATATCCGTAAAGAATATTACCATTTGCACGGATAGCCAATCTGCGGCAACATCCGTGGCAGCGATAACCCACAAATCAAAGACATCTTTCAACTGCCGTCTATGTCTAGACGAGATGGCTGAACATTTCAATATAAAACCACTGTGAGTCCCCGGGCATAGGGATATGCAAGAAAACTGCGCGGCCGATGACCTCGCAAGGGTAGGATCAAGCACACTCAGTCTTTCAACCCTTCCTAAGCTATAGCTGTGTCGAATGCGTGCGTCTAAAATCTCATCAGGCGTCTGAAGGAAACTACACAACCAAGAAGAACTCATCAAGAGGGTTGATAAAAATGATAATGATAATTACATCAAATCTTCTTCTTCTTTGATAGCGCTACAGTTCGGGGTGAACCAGGGCCTCAACCAACAAGCCTCTCCAGCCGGCCCGATCTTTGGCCAGCCGCTTCCAGTGCCGCACGCCCAGTTGGTTGAGGTCCCCTTCCACCTGTGCGCTCCACCTTAAATGCGTCGTCCCTCAGGGTTGGAGTCGAAGACTCTTCGGGCCGGAGCGTTGATGTCCATTCGCTCTACATGCCCTAGCCATCTTAGACGTTGGATCCGAAGACGTCTAACCAGGCCGATGTCGCTGTACAGCCCGTACAGTTCTTGGTTGAATCTCCTTCTCCATTCTCCGTTTACACAAACGGGACCAAAGATTGCACGAAGAATTTTCCTCTCGAAACGTCCAAGAGCCTCTTCATCCGCTTTTGATAACGTCCAAGCCTCAGCGCCGTAGAGGAGGACCGGGATGATTAACGTTTTGTAGAGGGAAACCTTCGTTTTTCGAGAGAGGGCTCTACTACTCAATTGCCTCTTGAGCCCGAAGAAGCAGCGATTGGCAAGAGTTATTCTGCGTTTTATCTCAGCGCTGGTGTCGTTGCTGCTTGTCACTATCGAGCCAAGGTAGACGAAGTCCTTGACTACCTCAAAAATATAGCTGCCGAAGGTGACGTTCTTACCAAGATGTCGGTGTTGTGCGTCTTTCTTGGATGACAACATATATTTGGTCTTGTCCCCATTTACCCTTAGACCCACTTTAGCCGCTTCTGCTTCAATGCTTGCGAACGCCCATTTGACGTCTCGCTTTGTTCGTCCAATAACGTCAATGTCATCTGCGTAGGCAAGCGATTGTGTGGACTTGAAGTAGATCGTACCTCTTGTATTGGCCGCAGAGTCCCGCACGATCTTTTCAAGAATAATGATGAAGAAATCACAAGCCAGTGCGTCACCCTGTCTAAAACCTTTTTTAACATCAAAGGGGTCGGTTAGTTCACCTCCGACCTTAATGGAGCAGCGAAAGTTCTCCATAGTCATCCTGCACAGTCTGACGAGTTTGGCAGGAATGTTGAAACATGACATGGCTCTGAATAGCTCGTCTCTATAAACACTGTCATACGTGGCTTTAAAGCCGACGAAGAGATGGTGCGTGTCGACCTGGAATTCATGGGTCTTCTCCAAGATCTGCAGTAGTGTAAATATTTGGTCTATCGTGGATTTTCCTGGCCTGAAACCACACTGGTAGGAACCTATCAGATTGTCCACGAACGGTTTCAGGTACTTACACAGTACGGCAGAGAGGCTCTTGTACGCGATTTTCAGGAGGCTTATCCCTCTGTAATTGGCGCAGTCATAGGGGTCTCCCTTCTTATGGACCGGGCAAACGATACTGAGATTCCATTCATCGGGCATGCGTTCTTCCGACCATATCTTGCAGATGAGTTGGTGCATGTTCCCAACCAGCTCATCGCCAGCTGCTTTAAACAGCTCCGCGGGGAGTCCGTCTGCTCCAGCAGCTTTATAAGACTTAAGTTTCGATATCGCTATCTTAACATCGTCTAGGTCGGGTGGGCTGGATTCTCCTTCGTCTTCGTCCATTGTGAATAGTTCGCTCTGTCTGACGGCGGCATTTTGACTACCATCGCCGTTATACAGTCTGCAGAAGTGGTCCTTCCACAGTCTCAGCATTGACTGTGACTCCACTACTAGTTGTCCGTGCTCATCCCTGCAGGCTTCTGCTCTGGCTTTATAGCCTTGGCATGTTCGTTTTACTTTCTGGTAAAATTTTCGAACGTCGTTCCTGCAGTAACATCTCTCCATTTCCTCGATCTCGCGCTTCTCGTGCTCCTTCTTTTTCCTTCTCAGAAGCGCATGCTCCTCCCTCCTTTTCTGTTCATAGAGCACGCGGGCAGCTCTCGTCCGTCGATGCAATGTGGCCATGTATGCATTCTGTTTCTCTACATGGGCCTGTCTGCACTCATCATCAAACCAGGGGTTTCTCAACGGTGGTGGCTCGAAACCGAGTATATCTGAGGCGGCCTCTCTAACGGCTTTCTGACAACGACTCCATTGCTGTTCTATGGTTTCTGCAGATTGCATCGGGACCTAAGAGAGCTTGAGAGAGACTTGATCGGCGAAGGTCCTGGCGGTCTCCTGCGATTGCAGCTTTCCGACGTTAAATTTTGGTGTTCTTACTCGACTCCGTTGGTTCCGAGAAATTCGCATCCGTACCTTGGCTGCAACAAGGTAATGATTCGAGTCGATGTTGGCTCCTCGAAAGGTTCGGACATCTAGGATGCTGGAGGAGTATCTGCCGTCGATCGCAATATGATCAATTTGGTTGGTTGTCGATTGATCGAAAGACCGCCAGGTCCCCTTATGGATGTTGAGGTGTGGGAATCGTGTACTTGCTACTACCAGGTTATGTCCCGCCATAAAGTCCACTAGCCTTAGTCCGTTTTCTGACGTGGTGCTGTGTAGGCTGTGCTTTCCAATGACCTGTTCAAAGATAGCTTCCTTACCCAGCTTCGCATTGAAATCTCCTATAACGATTTTGGTGTCGTAGCTGGGCATTGCGCATACGTTCTGCCTAGGAGATCACAGAAGTCGTCTTTACGTCGGTCATCTTTCTCCTCTGTGGGGGCGTGGACGCATAGTAAGCTTATATTGCCGAGATTGGCCTTGATGCGGATAGTTATGAGGCGTTCGCTTACATACTGGAAGCTTAAGACTTTTTTCCTGAGTCTGCCTCGAACAACAAATCCGCATCCGAATAAGCGTTGTTTATTTTCTCTGTAGCAGTTTCCGTAGTATATATCACAGTTTTTCATCCGCTTTTTGCCTGGCCTATCCCATCGCACTTCTTGGAGCGCGGTAATGTCTGCCTTATAGCAGTCCAAAGAGTTGACCAGTTGTTTGGCTGCAGCTGGTCTGTTGAAGGACCTAACGTTCCAGGTGTATGTATGTATGTATGTTGGCGTTACAGTCCATAAAGAACCTATGCCGAGCTTCTCTCAATCACCCATGTTGTGTGTGATTACATTTTCCCATAGGTGAAAGGGACCTACAGTTTTATTGCCGGTTCCGAACGGCGAATTTCGAGAAGCTTTTCATGACAATTTTACTATAGGGGGTTTTGTCAGAACCATGCTGAGGAGAAACACCGTGAAAAACACGTTCGATGACATGGCTGTGGCGGGATTCAATCCCGAGTCATCGGCGTCAGAGGCCAACACACTACCCACTGCGCCACAGTGTTTCACACAGTGTCCATTCAGGACACAAAGTTTAATTCAATAGAAATCGGTTAATGACCATATAACGTACTTACTGTCAAAATTGCTGCATTTTCCTCACTATCTCTCAAGAGGGCCAGATGATCCGTATAAGCTAACATAGTCTACCCTCAGATTAAAAAAAATAGGTTGTGACAAACCAATTAGTTGTTTTGACCCTTCGCTTTCTGGATCGGTTTGTATCTTCTACTTGTCGTGCGCTACAGTTCGGCGTAAACCTAGGCCCCAACAAACATGCCCCTCCAACTAGCCGGATCTTTTGCTAGCCATTTCCATTGCCGCACACCCAGTTGGCTGAGGTCCCCTTCCATATGTGTACGCCATTTTGGTACGGCCGTCCTCTGTTTCCTTGTGACTCGGGGTTGGATTCAAAGACTCTTCAGGCTGGAGCTGTGGTGTACTGGTTGAATCCCTAGACGCCTGACTAGACTCATGTTGCTGTACAGCCCGTAAAGCTCGTGGTTTAATATTTTCCTCCATCCCCCGTCTGCGTTTATAGGACCGAAAATCACACGCAAAATCCTTCTCTCGAACCGACCAAGGATCTCCTCATCCGCTTTTGATAGTGTCCATGCTACTGCGCCGTACAACAGGAGCCTGATAATAAGAGTCTTGTATAGAGTCAACTTTGTCGTTCGTTAGAGGGTTCTATGACTCAATTGCCTCCAGAGCCCAAAAAAAACAGCGATTGGCAAGGGCGATTCCGTGGAACTGATGTCGTTGTTCCAGGTCACCAAGGTAGACGAAGTCCTTAACTACTCAAACTTATAACTGCCAAAACAAACGTTCCGGCCAAGACGTCGGTGGTGCGCGTCCTTTTTTGATGATAGCATATACATATTTAATTTTGCTCTCGTTTACTGCCAAACCAATTTTCGCTCCCTCCGCCTCAATACTCGTAAACACCTTATTGACATCTCGTTGTGTTCTTCTGATTATGTCAATAGCGTCGGCGTATGCAAGGATTTGAAATAGATTGTGCCTCATGTATTGGCCAATGATTTTTGCACAATCATTTCCAATATGATGTTGAAGAAATCACACTACAGCGCATCGCCCTGCCTAAATCCTTTGTTGACATCAATACTATCGGTAAGGTGTTCACCGATTCGGATGGAGCAGTGAGCATTCTCCAATGTCATCCTGCATAGTCTGACGAGTTAAGCAGGTAAGTTAAAGGTAGACATAGCGTTGTATAGCTCGTCTCTAATTACGCTGTCGTATGCGGCTTTGAAGTCGACAAATAGGTGATGAGTGTCGACTTGAAATTCATTGGTCTTTTCCAGGATCTGCCGTAGTATGAAGATTTGGTCGATAGTGGACTACCCTGGCCTGTATCCGCATTGATAAGGACCTATCAGCTTATTTATAAAAAGTTTTAGGCGTTCACACAAAACGGCAGAGAAGATTTTGTAGGCTATGTTAGAAGACTTATTCCTCTCTAGTTGGCGCATTCAGAAGGGTCTCCTTTCTCGTGGATCGGGCATACGATGCTGAGACTCCATTCTTCGGGCATGCTTTCCTCTGACCACATCTTACAGATGAGCTGGTACATGCTCCTAACTAGGTCATCCCCAACTGCCTTGAAGAGCTCAGCAGAAAGTCCGTCTGCGCCAGCAGCTTTATTCACCTTGAGTTTCGATATGGCAATCTTAACTTCGTCGAGGTTAGGGGGACGGAATTCTCTGCGGTCTTCGTCGAATAGAAATGGATCATTCTGCCTGATAGCGGTATATTGACTAACATCGCCGTTATACAGTCTGCAGAAGTGGTTTTTCCATATTCTCAGCATCGACTGCGGTTCTACTACTAGGTGTCCGTTCTCATCCCTGCAGGCTTCCGTTCTGGCTTTATAACCTTGGCATGTTCGCTTTATCTGTTGATAAAACTTTCGAACGTCACGCCTGCAGTAACACCTCTCCGAATCCTTAATCGCGCGCTTCTCGTACTCTTTCTTTTTTCTTCTAAGAAGCTTATGCTCCCCCCTTCTTTTTAACTCGTAGAGCTCACGAGCTGCTCTTGTTCTTTTATGCAGCGAGACCTTAGATGCATCCTGCTTCGCTGTATGAATCCTCCTGCACTCGACATCGAACCAGGTGTTTCTTCGTGGTGGGGCCTTGAAACCCAAAACTTCGGATGCAGAGCTTTTCAGGGCTTGTTTGCAAAGGCTCCACTGCTGTTCTATTGATAGCGTGGAGGATTGAGGTGTATTGGAGAGCTTAAGGAAGACGCGATCGGTAAAGGCACGAGCGGTTTCTGGCGATAGTAGCTTTCCGACGTCATAACTTTGTATTCTTACTCTACTCCGCTGCGTTCCTGATATCCGTATGCGCATCTTGGCTACTACAAGATAGTGGTCCGAGTCGATGTTAGCCCCTCGAAAAGTTCGGACATCAAGAATAGTGAAGGAGTGTCTGACGTCGATCGCGATGTGATCAATCTGGTTTGTAGTCGATTGATCAAAAGATCGCCAGGTGCCTTTGTGTATATCGAGGTGCGGGAAGCGCGTACTGGCTAGTAGGAGATTTCGCCTGGTAGCAAGATCAATCAGCCCGTGTCCGTTATCGGATGTGGTGTCGTGTAGGCTATGTTTGCCGATAACTTGCTCAAAGATGCTTTCCTTTCCCAGCTTAGCATTGAAGTCTCCTAGTACAACCTTTATGTCATAGCTGGGAGTAGTCCTTGTCTTCCGTGGGGGCGTGGATGCAGATCAGGCTGATGTTAAAGAATTTTGCCTTGATAAGGATCGTTATGAGGCGTTCGCTTACATGCCGAAAGCTTAGGAGTTTTTGCCTTAGTCGCCTTAGTTGCAGTCGCCGAAGTAAATATCGCAGTTTTTCATCCGCCTTATACCCGGTTCATTCCTTTTTTCGTTTCTTGAAAGTGTCGTGAACTTTAATCCGGTCCGTTATATCCGAAACTTGTGGTTGTTTCGGAGTTTTTGGTTTTTTTACAGTTAAATTTCCATAGGATTTCCATAGGAAATCTCCAGATGGCACCACGAGGGGATAGGACTTACTAACAATGCCGCAAGATATTCGACTGCGGTGGCTCTTCTCGCTTTTTAGCAGGCCAGCATCCGTCGGATAGATGCTACCCCTACGAGGTCTTTGTAAGTCTTTGCCATGAAGAACAGATAAAATACGAAAATATCTAATGCAAGCGATTATACATTGATAAAGCCTGGGTTGACTGCAAACATGGTGATGATGTGGGTTTTGGAGAGGAATTTTCAATTATGAGCTGCACCAACTTCGTGAAACGCTCAATTCGGTCCTCAAGAAAAAGCAAACAGAATTGGCCAACAGAAAGGGAGTTGTGTTCGATTATAACAATGCCAGGCTACACACAACTTCGATGTCTCGGAACAATTTTAAAGTCGCGACGAAACATCGAATAGCAAGTGTTTACATACCAGTTAGCCGGAAAGGGTTCCAAAAACATATTCAAATGCCATCCATTGTCGCACTGCGAATCTAACTCTGCTTGAAACGTCACCATATAAACAAACATGTTTCGTACGAGTGTACACTCAAGTACGTAATAAGAAGGCACACCACGCCAAGCCACCACACTTCGTACGTACGTACGCATTCATAAGTCAGTCATTTCCGGTTGTGTTACAGAAAAAGGAATCTTGCAAAACATAGAGAAAAAAATGTATCTGATGATAAGCCAACCATCCAGTACTCTGCTAGTACGTACATACAGAGAATGCCACATAGCCCATACGCTCCATATGGTTGTAGTTTTTTTTCCTCCTTTCATCTTCCCCATTTCTTCAGTATAAAATCCCTCGGGAAGCACGCAAAACATGATAAACTTATCATGAGAAGTTCTGACGGGTGATTATTCCCGCGTTTATCACAGGAAAACAAGAAGATCTACAAGATTCATGTGCAATTTTGACGCCATAAATCAATTGAATGTATAAAATGGGGTGTGTCCGGTGAGTATGATATGTCATAACGGCCTGTTAAGACCAGATCGGGGGCAATGAATTGAGCGACATGACACTTAGCTGTCACGGTTCAAATCAATCGTTTGATTGTTCTTTTCGTGACAATCGTAGGGGAGACTCGCACGTTCGTAATTAATTTCATTTAAGTTGTTTGATGGAATGCATGGACGGGAATTAGAGGCTTTTGGACGCTGACACTTAACCTCGTTGACAAGCCTTTGCGGAATATTTCTCAATAAAATCCATGGATCGTTTAATTGTCAACTGCAAGAAGCTATGCATGTGGAGCATATACCATTGGCTTGATGTTAACGCTAATTCAATATTCATGTAATGCGTTGTAACTCAAGCGGTTAACCTACGCTGCGTCAATTGGGGTTAATTAGCGTATTCATTGAGTTAGTCTCTGTCTTTGTCTCATTCTTTATTTTCAGTTTGTATGATGCCGCTCTGAAATGTCATGTCAAGAGGGTGCTTCAGCGGCTGGTACGATATGAGAGTTAACAGATGTCATTGTGTGTGCTCGGTTTCTTTGAATAGGTTTAAAGCATAGTCTCAGATTTTTCTTGCTAATGAGCTTGTTTCATCTAAGAAAGAGGACAATGGAGCTTATGTTTAATATCCCTATAAGTTGCTTTATACACCATTACTTGTTATTGTCAAACGTGCTAATTTTAAGAGGCACTTTTGTAGTATGCACCTTTCTTTGAATAGTATGGTTCAGTGACCAGTTCTATCATCTTCTTCTTCTTCTTTGGCGCTACAGTTCATGGTGAACCTGGGCCTACTTTAAAAAACCTCTCCAACTGGCACGGTCTTTCGCCAGTAGTCTCCAGTGCCGCACGCCTAGTTGATTAAGGTACTCTTCCAATTGGTTGCGCCACCTTAAGTTTGGCCGTCCTCGACCGCGTCGCCCCTCGGGGCTGGATTCATAGACCTTCCGACCCGGAGCTGTGTTTTCCATACGCTCAACATGACCTAGTCATCTGAGGCGTTGGATCCGAAGACGCCGTGCTATATTCATGTCGCTGTACAGCCCGTAAAGTTCACTGTTAAGTCTTCTCCTCCACTCCCCATTTATACAGGTCGGGCCGAAAATCGCAGGCAAAATTTTGATTCTCAAAACGACCAAACGACCTCATCCGCTTTCAATAAGGTCCATGTCTCTGCGCCATAGAGCAGGACCGGGATGATAAGGGTCTTGTATATGCTCACCTTGGTTTTTCGAGAGTGGGCTCTGCTTTTCAATTGCCTCGCGAGCCCAAAGAAACAGCGGCTGGCAAGAGTTATTCTGCGTTTGATTTCGGCACTGATGTCGTTTCTGCATGTCACTGCGGAGCCTAGGTAGACGAAGTCCTTGACTACCTCGAAACTATACCTGCCAAAATATGTGCACCCTGGCCAAGACGCCGGTAGTTCGTGTCCTTTTTCGACGACAGCATATATTTCATTTTGCCCTCATTTACCGTCAGTCCCATTTTAGCCGCTTCCGTCTCAATGCTCGTAAAGGCCTCAATGACATCTCGCTGACTTCGTCCAATTATGTCAATGTCATCGGCATATGCGAGCAGTTGTATGGACTTGAAAGAGATGGTGCCCCTCGTATGGACCAGTGAGTTTTGCACTAGCCTTTCAAGGACGATGTTGACAAAGTCACACGATATCGTGTCGCCCTGTCTAAAACCTTTTTTGACATAAGAGGTATCGGTTAGATCGCTTCCGACCCTGATGGAGCAGCGAGAGTTCTCCAAAGTCATCTTGCACAATCTGACGAGTTTGGCAGGGATGTCAAAACTAGACATGGCGTTGTATAGCTCGTCTCTATTGATACTATCGTGCGCAGCCTTAAAGTCGACAAACAGGTGGTGGGTGTCGATCTAGAACTCGTTTGTTTTTTCCAGGATCTGCCGCAGTGTGAATAATTGATCTATAGTAGACTTCCCGAACCTGAAACCACACTGATATGGACCAATCAGTTTATTAACGAACAGTTTCAAGCGAACAGCAGAGAATATTTTATAAGCGATGTTCAGAAGACTTATTCCTCTGTGGTTGGCGCAGACAAAGGGGTGTCCTTTCTTGTGGATCGGGCAAACGATACTTAGATTCTATTCATCGGGCATGCATTCCTCTGACCATATCGTACGGATGAGCTGGTGCATACTCCCAACCAGGTCATCTCTAGCTGCCTTAAAGAGCTCGGCAGGTAGTCCGTCTACTCCAGCAGCTTTGTTGGACTTAAGCTTAGAAAAAGCATTCCTAACTTCGTCCAGGTCAGGGGGACGAAATTCTCTGCTATCATCGTCCGTTGTGAAAAGATTATTCTGCCTGACAGCGAGATCTGTTTCGTCATCGCCGTTATACAGTGAATCCACTACTAGGTTTCCATTTTCGTCCCTGCGGGCTTCCGTTCTGGTCTTATATCCCTGGCATGTTTGTTTTATTCGTTGATAAAACCTCCGAACGTCATTCCTGGGATAGTATCTCTCCATCTCTACGATCGCGAGCTTCTCATGCTCCCTTTTTTTTGTTTGAAGAAGCTTCTGTTCCTCCTTCCTCTTCTGCTCATAATGCTCACGAGCAGCCCTCGTCCTTCTATGCAGCGCCTCTTGATAAGCTTGCTGCTTTGCTGCGTGTGCCCTCCTTCACTCGTCATAAAACCATGGGCTTCTTGCTGGTGGCGGTTTGAAACCCAGTACCTCAGAAGCAGCACTTTCTAAGACGTGTTGACAACGGGTCCATTGTTGTTGTACGGTCGTATGTCGTAGAAGTCGTCTTTTGTAGCGTCATCCTTGTCCTCGGTAGGGGCATGAGCGCAACTTAGGCTGATGTTTCCGAATTTAGCCTTGATGCGGATTGTCATGAGGCGTTCGCTTACATGCCTGAAGCTCAAGACTTTTTGCTTAAGTTAGGCTCCACCTAACCCCACTCGATATATTATACTTAACAAGCAAATAGCCAAATATATGGACGAGCCACATCACTGGCCACTCCTCCATCCTGAACAACAGGATAACCTTGGCGAAAATCTCTGACCACATTAAGCCCACCATAGTTTTTGAGAAGACATTCAAAATAACATACCCGGACAGATGGAACTGGTCCCACTAGGCGCAACCTCGCAAGAGCTGCCTGGACTTCTACACCGACGGATTAAGAAGTAAAGACGGGGTGGGCAGTGGAGTATTCTGCAAACAATTAAACCTGAGCCAGGGTCTAAAATTACTGGATCATTGCAGCGTTTTTCAGGCGGAGCTGTTGGCAATAAAGGAGGCCTTGTCTTGGCTGAAGTGGAACGTAATACGAGTATCTACTACGTATATTGGAATCCTCACATACAGTCAAGCAGCCTTGAAATCGCTGGAGTCCTTCAAAAGTAAGCCTTGACTGCCGCCTATCTCTCATACATCTCCATTGGGTACCATGACACAGAGTTATCTCAGGAAATGAAAGAGCCGACACATTTGCCAGACAAGAAACAACGCAGCAATCAAACATAGCTTGCGCAGGTATAACTCTGGCAGCCATTAAACTTAAACTTACAAACCACGCCATAGCTGAGATGAACCGAAGATGGGCCCAGGGGCACCTGCCTCATCACCAGGCAAATCTGGCCTCGGCTTGACAGTCAACGGACCAAGGGAATAATCTTCCTAAAACGAACGGACATGATTGGTGCCATCACCGGTCACTGTCTCAATGGCAGTCACGCACAAAAGAATAGGGCAGGCTTCGAACGACTTCTGACGAAGAGGAGGTCGAATCCATTCATCATTACCTACTCTGCGCCTGTCCGGCTCTTTGTTTGATCAGGAAGCGCTACCTAGGACTTGACCAATGTTCAGCGGGTAAGGATAACTGACCTTCTTAATTATTTAAGAAGCACTAAGACGTTCCATGAATATGGGGTCAAGCCTCCTCGTAACAACACAACGGGCCTCTCTGGCCTAAGTGTATAATCTCCCCTGGGCAGGTTACGGACTGCCTAACTTTACCTAACCTAAGGGCTGCGCACAAAGTTGCGCGCGCAAGCTTCTGTCGGCTCAGGCTTAACGAGCCGTCTCACAACTCAGGCAGCACTAAGCCTGATTGATGAATGGAACACGAAATATGAGCTCTCGGTTAATTCTCCCAAGACTGAGTTCATTCTTTTTACGAGAAGGAGGAAACGAATAACTTTAAGCCGTAGGCACTTTCCTCGTCCTAATACACCTCCGCAGATTAGGGTAACTAAACCCAAAAGAGAGGACTGGACTCTTTTAAGTCTCCTGGTGAGGATGCCATCTTCCCAGCCGTCCTTCAGAAAGGGAGTGCGCAAATTAGCCCTATGCTAATCAACATCTTCAGAAACAGTTATGGGGATAACTACCGACAAGCTGGAAAGAGGTAATGGTAAAATTCATTCCCAAAGCAGGCCGTAGACCTTCGCACCTGACCAAATCTTACCGACCGATAAGCCTTAACTCTTTCTTCCTAAAAACAATGGAAAAGATACTGGATAGGCATTTAAAGAATGATGCTCTGAAAAGATCACCACTTCACAGTAAACAAGATGCCTACCAGCCGGGGAAATCAACCACGCATGCTCTTCAGGAGCTAACAGGCCGGATCAATAAATCCCTGAGCGACAAAGAAATTGCGATAGGTTGCTTTCTTGACATCGAGGGTGCCTTCGACAGCACTGACTACGCCCAAATACAACGCTGCATCCTTAGCACAGGGGTAGATAACACCACGTGCAACTGGATCCGACAAATGCTTAGTATTAGAAAAATAAACACTTCACTAGGCAATGGGAAAGGCTGCCCTCAAGGCGGGGTTCTCTCGTCCATCGTTGTCAATGGATTGATTACCATACTCACCAATAATGGCTTCTTTGTCCAATGCTATGCCGACGACATAGTGAACTCCTCCAAAGGGCACTCAATCTTGTTGCGAACTGGTGCATAAAGGTTGCACTAAATATCAACCCCACAAAAAGCACTATAGTCGCCTTAACCAAAAGAAGGAACAGACATAAACTCACCAAACTCACTCTCTTTGGTGAAGCGACTTTTGACTTCTCAAAAGAAGTCAAATACCTAGGAGTAACTCTAGACGAAATGCTCACTTGCAACTCTTCCATTAGAAAGACCATTGAGAAAGCCAGGATTTCTTTATGGACCAGCTGGCTATATACAGCCATCACCAGACCTATTCTCACATACGCTGCGCCCGTCTGGTGGCACAAATCAAATATCAGTACAAGCCAAGCTCAACCAACTGCAAAGATTAGCTTGTATCTGCATTATAGGGGCTATGAGAACAACTACTATAGCAGCACTAGAAGTCATCACAGACCTACCACTTCTTCACCTCCAACTGAAGAAAGAAACCATGGTCTTCGTCCACAGACGGTCTTCACGGAGGATGACTGTAATTGTAGGCTCTTTCATCCTGACATCCTTACTGAACTAAACAGGCATGAAATCCTAAAGATATCTTACATATTCAACTGTCTCCAGAGATATAACTTCAGCCAAAACTTATTCTTCTTTGGTGGCGTTACAACCCATGAAGGACCAGAGCTAAGCTTTTCTCAATCACTCATGTTGTGTGTGATTTATTTTTCACATAGGTGAAAGGGACCTACAGTTTAATGCCGATTCGAATGGCGTGAGTCGAGAAGCTTTTTCAAGGCAAGTATACAACGGGGGGTTTTGCCAGTACCCCGCCGAAGAGGGATGCCGCGAAATAGAGATTTGATGGCGTTGGTACATCAGAGTCCAACCAACTCAATTGTAACTGCGCCCTCTGCCAAAATTGTAAGGCCAAAATTCCCTCTCGACACACTTAGGAACAGGATAGACCTTCCTTCAACCGCGAATCTTACGTGTGGTACACAGGCGGCTCCAAAACGAACGAAGGCATTGGGGCTGGAGTATATGGAGGTAATACCGGAATACACATCTATCACAGCATGGACAGATAGTATAACTCCATATTTCAAGCAGAGATACATATTTGCAATAGAACTCTGCCTCAGAGAAAGTATAAACAGACACATGACAAACAAAAACATTTATATTCTCTCTGACAATAAGGCTTCACATGTGGCCCTAAAGAGCTATGAAATCACCTCCAAACTTGTATGGGTCTGCCTACAACTATTACTCCAGCTGGCCGGAACAAATAGAGGTCACCTCATTTGAATATCTGGGCACAGCGGCCATACAGGTAACGAGCAAGCAGACCTACTAGCAAGGAAAGGCTCCGCATCACCGTCCGTGATGCCACGGCCCTTCTACGACATACTCATCAGCACCATCAAATGCTGCATAAACAGATGGTTAAAGAACACGACCCATCACTACTGGTCACAAACGGAAGATAGCAGACAAGCCAAGTCGTGCTTCCCAACTTCTTCCCTCATAAGAACGAAACATCTACTCATGCTTGCTAGGAGTTATTCGTACAGTCAGAGGCTTTCTCACTAGATACTTCCTCGTCAACAAATATCTTAAAACCATGGACTTTTCACAAGACGACACCTGCAGAATGTGTAATGAAGCCGAAGAAACAACAGAGCACATATTGTGCCACTGTAACTGCCTTGTCAGCACACGTGATCGTCCCTTAGGCAAGTACTATCTTGGGGCAGAGGAAATCGCTGCTAGCTCACCCAAAAGCATACTAAGTTTTATTATGAACTCGGGATTTTTGCGTGAACTGGAAATGGGGGATACCACAAAAGGCCCATTAGAGGCCGCAATGATCAGGCGACCTTGTCCCGAAATCCTAGAACCGAGTTGCACGGTGCATCGCGTATTTTTTAGCGTGGCGCGACACAACCGGATCAGTTTTCCCAGGATCCCGAATTCGGCCATGGCACCAAACAGTCCTTCACGATGAATGCTGTCGTATGCGGCTTTGAAATCGATGAAAAGATGGTGTGTATCGATTCGAAACTCGTTGGTCCTTTCCAGGATTTGTCGAAGTGTGAAAATTTGGTCTATAGTCGATTTCCCGGGACGGAAGCCGCACTGGTAGCTGCCGATTAGTGCGGTGCAAAATGGCTTTAGACCTTCACACAATACGCTGGACAGGATCTTGTATGCGACATTGAGCAGGGATATACCTCTATAGTTCTTGTAAGAGGTAGGATCGCCTTTTTTGTAGATGGGGCAAATAGAGCTGGTATTCCAGTCGTCGGGCATGCTTTCATCTTCCCAAATTCTGCAGATGATCTGGTGCATGCTCCCTACCAGAACATCGCCGCCAGCCTTGAATAGTTCTGATGGCAAGCCATCTGAGCCTGTGGCCTTTGAATAGCTGTGCCGACTTCCTCGATGCTTTGTGGGAGGACTACTTCAGCGGCTAGAGTTGGGATTTCCTCGGTCCCTACCACTCTCTCTTGGTCATGCTCGTTAAGCAGCTGCTGGAAATTCTGCTTAAATATGTACATCCACTATTCCCTGCGGGTCGGTGATAAGATAATCCTCGCAGTTTCGAAGAGCCTGGGTGCCCTTTTTGAAGCCTCCTGCAAGGCCTTTGGCTTTCTTGTAAAAGGCACGTGTCTTATGCTTATCCCCAGACTCCTCGATACCCCTGAGCTGGGAGGCTGCGAAGATTCTTTTCTTTTGTCGCAGTAGTTTTTTCTCCTCCCTTCTTCTGGCTCGGTACTCTTCTTGCGCTACCCTGGTTTTCCTCTGTAGCGCCTTTTGGTACGCCTCGTCGGTTTCTGCCTTTTTCTGCTCGCACTCGCCATCATACCACGGGTTTCTTGTCGGGGGTGGTAAGTATCCTAAGGTGGTTTCGGCTACTTCCTGAATGGCTGAGCGGCAATGCAGCCACATATTATTGGCATTTGTGTTCAACGTAGGCATACCGTAGAGTCTTTCGCTCAGCTGCTCCCTGTGGACTCTGGTAACCTCCGGTGTGCTCAGGCGCCCAATGTCGAACCTCCTCCTGGTGGGCTGGTGCAGCTTTCTGACATTGGACAGTCGAGCTCTGAATCTTGCTGCTACTAGGAAGTGGTCAGAGTCGACATTTGCCCCTCTGAATGTTCGCACATCCAGGATGTTTGACGAGTGCCTTGCGTCAATGAGCACATGGTCGATTTGGTTGGCGGTTCGACCGTCCGGAGATCGCCACGTTGCTGTGTGGATTCGCTTACGAGGGAATCTTTTGCTACTTGTCACCGCATTACGAGCTGGCGCAAAGGCCGTGAGTCGGAAGCCGTTATCTGTTGTTATATCGTGTAGGCTGTGCTTTCCGATCACTCCGCCAAGGGTGATCTCCTTACCGATTTTGGCGTTGAAGTCCCCGAGCACGATTTTAACATCGTACTCCGGACAAGCTCCGTAGGCGTTGTCCAGGAGGTCAAAGAAGTCCTCCTTGATAGGGTCTTCAACCTCGTCGGTAGGGGCGTGTGCACATATAAGGCTGATGTTATAAAATCTGCCTCTGATGCGGATCACAGCCAGGCGATCACTTATAGGTTTAAAGTCGATGACCTTCGACCTTAACCGCTTTCCCACGACATGTCCGCATCCAAGTAAGTGCAATCTTTTGTGCAATCAGCTGTGATAAATGTCGCAATTTTTCTTCCTCGTCATACCGTTTCCTATTCAGCGTATTTCCTGAACCGCAGTTCTGCGTGGGGATTCTTTCTAGTTTATGAGCAGCTCCGGGAGTGTACAGGGTTCTGACATTCCAGGAGCATACTCGCGTATCGTGTTCCTTTTTCGTGCGTTGTCGTCGTCGAGTATCCGTTCGTGTATCCGAGGCATCGTGCTCATTCATAACTTACTCAATTTTACAATTAATTTAATTTAATTTAATTGCATTGATATACAACTTAACTCTTTTCTTATAGAAATAATAAGGAACCTCTCAAAATAAAAACATAAAAATGGAAAAATCCGTGAGACCCTTAAAGATCACCATAGTGGGCGACGGTATGGTTGGTAAAACATGTCTCCTAATCACCTATACACAAAACGAATTCCCGGACGAGTACATCCCGACTGTATTCGATAATCATGCATGTAACATATACGTAGATGGGAAAAACTACAATTTAACACTATGGGATACTGCCGGCCAAGAAGACTACGAAAGACTGAGACCTCTTAGCTATCCAAACGTAAGCCAATAATGACCCAGCCTGTCTGTCTACTTAGATTTAATTTCCTCTTTTTTTTTTTACAGACTGACTGTTTCCTTCTCTGCTACTCAATCAGTAGTCGTACATCGTTTGAGAATATCAAAAGTAAATGGTGGCCAGAAATCCGTCATTTCTCCAATAACACGCCGATTGTCCTTATCGGCACCAAGCTCGACTTGAGAATTCCGAATTCGGAAAAATTCGTTACGCAACAAGAGGGCCGTAAACTACGAAAGGACATACATGCGCATTCGCTAGTCGAGTGTTCGGCAAAACGAAAGTCCAACCTCAGTACCGTCTTCGAGGAAGCCGTCCGAGCCGTAGAAAAGAAGCCCAGGAACCGACAAAAACAATGCACACTCCTATAAGTCTTCCATCCCAAAAAGGAAAACTTTTCTTTTATTCAATGTTGCTTTACGCATTAATTCTTATAATCAATTCTAAGGGTCCGCCAAATAACTTTTTTTTTTTGAAAATGCTATAAAAAAAAATCTGCTGAATATTTTCTCAAATTTCTTTTTTTATTTGAAAGTACAATCCTTCCGGTTAATAATGAAAAAAATTTCATTCAAATGGCTGCCCCGGCTGGCCATGCAGTAGCCTACACGATCGGTCCAATTTTTAAGCATATTCTCGATTGTGTGCAGCTGTATTTCACCAATGGCTTCACGAGTATTGTCCTTTAAAGCGTCAATTGTCTCTGGCTTGTCGGCGTAACACTTATCTTTGACGGCACCCCACAAATAATAGTCCAACGGTGTCAAATCGCAGCTCCGAGGTGGCCAAACGACATCAGCTCCGCGGCTGATAATGCGATCTTCAAAAACAGGGCGCAAAACATCGAGTGTAGCTTCGGCTGTGTGGCACGTAACGCCGTCCTGTTTAAACCAAATGTTGCCAATATCCTCCTCTTCAATTTTTGTGAACAAAAATTCGTTCAACATGGCCCGATAACGATCGCCATTGACTGTAACGGCCACTCCTTGCTCATTTTCGAAGAAAAATGGCCCAATTATGACTCTGGGCCAAAATCCGCACCAAACAGTGGGTCGTTTTGGGTGTACCGGCTTTTCAATGTATGCGTGCGGGTTTTCTGTGCCCCAAATGCGACAATTTTGCTTGTTTACATATCCGCCAAGATCAAAATGAGCTCCATCTGAAAAGATGATTTTTTTGGCAAAATCGGCATCTTCTGTAAGTCGATCGCTGGCCCACTTAGCAAAGCGAAAACGCATTGGATGGTCAGTTGGCTTCAACTCCTGAACCAATTGGACTTTGTATGGCGTCATACCAAGGTCTTTATGCAAAATTCGTCTCAATGATGTCTCCGAAATGTTCAATTGTTGAGAACGACGGTGAATTGATGTTGATGGCGCTTCACGCACACTTTCTGCCGCAGCAGCAATATTCTCGGGTGTACGCACTGTTTTTGGCTTTTCACGCTTTGGTTTATCGATGACGATGCCAGTTTCTTTCACTTTTTTCACAAGATAGCGAACATACGGGAGCTGACGGTGCTTCTCTTCTTCCAAAATCCGTACGCAATTTTCGCACACATTCTGCAACATTACCATGATTTTCAAAGTAATGTCGCAATATTTTCCAGCGTTGTTCAAGCGTATACACAACCATATTCGTTCAGCGGAAGGATAAAACCAGGGATAAAGAATGAGATACCAATCTTTTGGCTTTGAAAGGCATTTTGACAACTAGCCCCTACAAACGCGTTGCGCTTTGACGGCGTCTTGACTATGTCATTCTGCCTTGTTGCGACCATTTTGCCACGTCTTGACTCTACACATCGACGTCTTGAGACTATCATTGTGTTAGTAAAAGCGTCGTTTTTAAATGGAGAATAGCACGCATAGTATCGGTGTAATAAAAACAAAAAAACCAACCCCTGCGGGGATCAACGGGCAGACGTACGAAAGATTGGTATCTCATTCTTTATCCCTGGATAAAACTAATTATCTGTCAAATCAGACATGAGCTAAGTGTTACCATCCACGAAATAAGCACTACTTGAAAAAAAAAAAAAAACCTTAGATGGCGGACCCTTTATTTACAATAGTTAAGGAGTTAATAGAGTCTTTAATGAATTGTTTTTGTATTTATCCTAAAAACTAAGAAACAGATACACAGTCTCTTAACATTAGATACGGAGGAATAATTAGAAACGAATAGGGCCATACCAAAGTAAATAGTTATTCAACTGAAATACGATGGAAAGAGTTAAGGAGAAGTTAACAAATTCCGAGAAATATAAGTTTAAACATTCAATACTAGTTATAAAAGTTTTTATTTTATTTTATTGTTTTTTTTAGGTAATTTAAAGGGAAACAATTAAAAAATAACGTATTTAATGTCGTACTATGTAAAAAGGATTTTTAGAAGTAATTGTTTGTATGTATGTATGTGTATTGTAAACTAGTCATAAACAAATTCAATAAATTTCTGAAAAGAACCAATGTCGATATTTCTATTTCATATCATACCGGAGAGTGCATATACATACTTACCTAGGTGGCGCTACAGTCCGCGGTGAACCTGGGCCTCAACCAACAAGCGTCTCCAGCTGGCACGGTCTTTGGCCAGCTGTTTCCAGCGCCGCACGCCCAGTTGGTTAACCCTCTAATGCCTTGAACAGCCGCCAGGCGGGGTAAAGCTTAAAGCTATCTACAGATAACGGTATGATCTTTTGTCCAACCTGGTAAGCTTTATCTTTAGTTTAAATATCGTTCTCTGCATAGCTTTTTATTACAAAGCTGTAGTGCATTTCGTTTGCAAGCTAAGTTTGTTCAGAGTGAAAAATACCCTCGCAAACTCGAAAATAATTATTTTTTTGCAAATACGATTTTCGTTTGTAGAATCCAAACACTATTTTTCGTCTGATCGAATTGGAAAAATAACAGGTAAGTAGAGAAAAGTGTTCTTTATCGACAAGTGAAAAAAGTTCAAAGCTGTGATGTTTTTTATATAAACTATCAGAGTTTTCTTGAACCCGTCTAGAGGCGGGTTCAGGCATTTGCGTAAGTTCTTCATAACTGATCCAGTGCTTTTGTTAGGTAGCAATGTCAAGAAGATCTTCCAGGAACCTGTCGAAAATGACAGATGGTGAAATATTGGAAATGATGAATGCCATTTCAAGCTTTGAAGACACTGACGGTGAAGACGATTTTTTTTTTTTTTTATTCATTTTTTCATTTTACAAACATTTTACATCTAGTTTAATCCAATACAATAATGAAGGATAAATAGGACATCGTTCTGTAGACTTGTGAGGCTAGTGGCGAACGACCCTTAAAAACCTAGTGATACATTGTGGGGTAGGTCGCATATGCATACATACTTATAAGTAGATAAGTGATTTTATTTTTTACATTTAAAGACAAATTTAGAATTTATGTGCATTTTAATATCCAACGTTAAAAGCAACAGAACAAATGGTTTGAAAAAACAAAAGAATAACAAGTTTGATATTTAATATTAATTTTTAGTACAAGTTTAAACAATATTGACCAATAGGTTTTTGACTTCTGAGTTATCCATTTTGAAGAGCCATTGTTTAGCTTTGTTTAAGAAGATGTTACATACATTTAAAACTCTAATATCGTAAGGAAGTTTATTGAAAAGCGTAGGAGCAGTGATTGTGAAAAAGTTCGAGTAATGAGTTCTTTTTGACTTTGGGACATTTATAACAACTTTATCATTAATTCTTAAGCTGTATAGATTCGTGCTTCTGATTGCTGAAGTAAAACCACTGCGAATGTAGAACATTTTAAGAACTTTATAAACGTAAAGATGTTGAAGAGGTAATATACGAAGATCCTGAAACAGCGGCCAGCTTGTAACTACTCTGCTTTTATTGCAAATAATTCTAATTATATGCTTCTGTGCTATCACGAGAGGTTCAATGGTGCTAAAATAAGTTCCTCCCTAACTCGTTATACCATACTGAAGTTTCGAGTGTACGAGACCGTAATATATCATTAACAACAAATTCTTTGAACAATATGGTTTTAGCATGAACATATTACGAGTAACAGACATCATATAGTTTTTTAAATCTGCTGTATGTGCCCTCCAATTCAGGTTTTTATCGATTAAAACTCCTAAATATTTGAACTTATCGACGGATTCAATTTTAAAACAAGACGGAGAACATAGGGAATTTGTATTAAAATTTCTCCTACCACAGGTATGCAAGGACATGCTTAGTTTCTCACATGCAGCAGAGTGAAAGTGTATGCCACAGTCATTCAGTTCCAAATTTTGAAGACTGCGAGACATAATTTAGTCTTTTCACTTATTAAAAGTTCATGTTTTGCAAACCACTGTCTTAAGATTTGTAAGTCATTTTGTAATTTTATAACGGATTCAAAGATATTGTTGCTCATGTAAGTAAAAGCTATGTCATCCGCAAAAGCTGTGATATTACTATTAAAAGTTTGTTCAAATATTGAATTTATATAGATCAGAAATAAGAGTGGTCCTAAAACCGAACCTTGTGGTACACCGGTGACCAGTGTCATTTCCTCACTGAAAATATTTTGGAGCTTAACTCGTTGAGACCTTTCAGCTAGATACGAAGTAAACCAGTCGTAGATTGTACCCCTAAATCCAGCCCTGTAAAGTTTGTCCAAAAGAATATTATGATTGACCATGTCAAATGCCTTTGTCATATCAATAAATAAAGCTAGTGTGTTTTTATTGTTGCTTAAACCCGAATATAATTCACTGCATAATTTTAAAATGGCGTTTTCTGTTGACATTCCTTTGCGAAATCCAAATTGTTTTTCACTCAAAAATCCAGTTTTTTTCAAAAATGACACCAAGCGACATTTCATTAACTTTTCAAATAGTTTGGAGAACGTAGGGAGTAAGGATATTGGTCTATATTGGCTCATTTGTTTTCGACTGCCTTTTTTAAACAGAGGAATAACTTCGGCAGCTTTCAGAGGTTTGGGAAAAATACCACAATTCACACTCTTATTAAATATGCGAGATAATATATCTGTAATATAAAATGCAATACGTTTAAGAAGGCAATTTGTGATATCATCAGAGGTACTCGATTGTTTGTTATCCAGGTACATGATACATTTATATATTTCGTTTGAAGTGATTGGTTGGAAGGCAAAACTTTTCACTTGGAAAACATCACTAGATACATCTGGAAATAGGTCACACCTACAATCTGTCTGAGGTGAGCGGGGTTTTGACTCAGTGGCGACAGACACAAAATATTTATTGAACGCGTTAGCAATGTCAATTTGATCTGCAACTGTTTTATTCTCGACCTCGATTTCATGTATTTCTTCCCTTTTAATGTGCTTGTTAAGAATATTATTAATTACCCTCCATTCCCCTTTAACATCACCTCGACAATTTTGAAACTTTCTAAAATAATACCTATCACGATATATATTTCATTTTTTACACCCTGACTAAGTTTCATAAACTTTTTCTTGAGTATTTGGTTCTCAGGGTTACGTTTACATTTCTTACGCATCGAGTTTTTCTTAGCAATCTATCTTACTAGAAGCGCTGTAATCCATGGTTTAAGTCGCTTAGACTTGGATCTATTAAATGGCCTGGACTGAATTTCGGTGCAATTTTCGACATGAGATTTTAAAATATTCGAAAAAATATTATAAGCTAACGAAGGGTTTTCTTCTCCATATACCTGTTCCCAAAATTCAAATTTTAAGCTGTTGTTTAATTTTTTGAAATCAATTGTTTTTCTTGCCGGGAGTGGAGTGTATCGGTCAGTGCATATCTTATGTTGTATTGAATGTTTTACCTGTATTTTTACTAAACAGTGGTCTGTAATTTTACAATCCATAACATCACTGTATATTTCATGATCAAAGTTCTTATGGAATCTTGCGAATACATACGCTTTCATCTGTTATTCGCGTAGGTTCATTGATAATGGACTTAATCCCAAAGGACGACATTAAGAGTAAGTACTTGTAGGAGTCTTTGTTAACTTCTAAAATATCAATGTTTACGTCTTCTAAAACCAGTAAGTTCTTCGATTTAATACCCAAGAGAAAATCACCCATTTGATTAATAAATATATCCTTGTTTAAATTGCTCTCATGCAAGCGATAAAGGCAGACAATTGTAAAGTTTTCATTTCCTATTAGAAAATCAATTTGCATCATATCTGCGCTGCTTATATTAATACTCTTTACTACACATTGGGCTGCATACGAACTTTTTACAAAAACCGCAACACCACCCGCCCTATAGGTATTATTACAATTGGCAAAAAGCTCATAACCCGGAATATTGTAAACAGATAACTCATCATCAAATAACCATATTTCAGACAATATAATGAAATTTGCTTCAAAATCAAGTGCACTTAGGTGTGTTACAAAAGAATCAAAATTCGCTCTCATGCTACGAATATTTTGGTGTATAAAAACTGTATTATTTACTTTAGGGTTTTGACAATATTCTGGAGAATATGAAGGAGACTGCATTTTTATGTTTTGTTTACAAAATAAATATAAAGATAGCATAAGAGAGAAACTAGAGACCATTAAGGTCTTCTAAACACCTTATATGTAAAGCGTTATCTCCTTCTTGTTTACGCAAAAATATTGTGTTGTTCTTCATCCACATATATTTAAAGTTTTTCTGCACCTTAGCCTTCTTCGCTGCATTGAAAAGCTGTCTTGTGTGAGCAGTCATGCTGTCATTGAGGTAGATGTTGGTACCAACATGATGATCGCCCAATGTTTTCGTGTTGAGTTTGATTTTGTTCTTTAATTTTGCTTTCATTACATTGTCTTTTGTATTCTGACGACTAAATTTCACCACTAGAATATTTGTTTTTCCTTTTTTGTTTACAATGTTTTTGTTGTTAATTTTTTTGACAAAGCATGTGTCTATATCTGTCTCATCTATTTGGACACCTACACCATTGCGAATTACTTGCAAAGCTGTGTTTATTGCACTTGTATTGTCAACACCGGGTACATTAACAATTTCTAAGGTATTGGAGAGGTTTACTTGTTCTAACCATTGCACTTTGTCTTGTAGTAAATTTACTTTGGATTTTAGTTCGGCATTTTTAGCTTGTAGTTGGTTCACGCGAAGGATAAAGTTTTGGTTAATTTTTTTTTAATTCTAGGATTTCTGCATAGACTAGTTGTATGGTAATTTCACTTGTATTAGATTTTCTTTCGGTACCTATTACGAGAGGTGGAGGGATTGATATGGACTTTTCACTTGAGTTACACTGATCATCTATTGTAGTTATAGGAGGGACAGGTATGGCTATATTGTCTGTAGACAAAGAACGCCTTCGGACTGTAATGCAACGAGAGCACCTCCAGTTATTCTTCTTACTACTTTTTATGAATTCTATATCCGCGGGTAACAATTCACAGTTTCCATGGAAAACAACGTTGCATTCACAACACTCGATTTTGGATGGATCATGTCGATCAACCTTTTTTACACAGATAGGTACACTTATTCATGATGTTGTCTTGGCTTTAATTAATATTTCCAAATATATTTGAGTCCAATTTCGCATTACGTGCGTACCCCACTTACACTTGTAAAACACTGATGATGATGACAATGTTGACGATCCAGACTTTCTTTGCTCTGAAGACGAACTCTTGGATGATCATTGTTTGATGAATTCGAATCAAGCCTTGATTGATGCAATAAATCCAAGTTTGGACATGAGTTCAAGTTCTGTTGTAACATCATTGCCTTCAACATCCGTTGCTTCTGTTGCTGCTCTTGAATCAGACGTGAGAGCTAATACTGCATCAAGTTCCGCTAGCATACCCGAGCCCAATGTTGTCCCGTCACGCCACAGAAAACATAAACGCGATTCGGATGGCAGTGAATTGCAAGAAGAGGAAGGTGGCCCACATTGTTTAAGCACGGGTCAGTTCATTGGTCTTCTCCATACAGTGAAGAATGATTCGCAGGAATTCAAATCTATGTTATGGAGAAAAAAAAATGCAACTGCACATAAACGAAGTCGTTTTTCGTGGGGTAAAAGAGCTGCCAGACGAAGTAAGAGCTTTGAAAACGCCATTTGATTTTTTCCATTACTTTGTGACTGACGAATTTATACAGTATATGGTTAATGAAATGAATTTGTACGCGTGCCAGCAGAAAATCGAAACTCGATTCATAACTAACCAACAGGAAGTTCGACAGTTCATCGGAATCATGTTCTTAATGTCTGTTTACCGCTATCCAAATGTTCGTTCCTACTGGGGAAAACATTCGCTGGAAGTTATACGGACCACAATGACACGAACAAGATTCGAACAAATGCGCCAGTTCTTGCATTTCAATGATAACTCCACTATGATCCCGAATGGCCAGGATGGATACGACAAGTTACATAGAGTTCGACCACTTATAACACATTTCAACGAACGCTTTGGGTCTATTCCGATGCTTCATCGTCTTTGTGTAGACGAACAGATGTGTGCTACAAAAATGGGTGGCAACCCTACTCGACAATATATGCCAGCCAAACCACATAAATGGGGGACGAAGCTGTTTGTTCTACATATGTGATCACATGGGGTTCTCATATTAATTTGAAATTTATTCTGGCGCAGGAGACAATGTTGTACCAGAAAACGCACCCGATCTCGGAGCTTCATCAAATGTCGTTGTTCGTTTGTCAAGTAAAATCCCATATAGTATATTTTGACAATTTTTACACGTCATTGGGTTTGCTGACATATCTAAGAAGCCGTGGTATATATAGTTTGGGAACCGTGCGCGCAAATCGAGTACCAAACATAAAATTGTCAAGTGATGTTGAACTGACGAAGAGAAGAGTTGAGCGAGGCTACTCCGAGGAATATGTCGCTAACGCTTATGGCATAGACATAAGCAGCGTTTTGTGGCTGGACAACAAAAGCGTTCGACTACTTTCGACCTATGCAGGCATTAAACCAATTCTCTCGAGAGAGCTTGTTGCTCTCCTCCAAATCTTCGCGATGGGACAGAAAAAAACAGCAACGAATAGAAATTGAATGCCCATTATATTATATTGGTGGTGGCTGTGGTGCAGTGGTTAACATCATCGACCGCCGAGCAGAAGATCTATAGTTCAAATTCGCTTCGTAGCCAAGAAAATGTAATTCCTATACGGACAAAAAGTATGCAACGAAGCTGTGAATGGAAAGTGACCAGACGTACTGCTGCAGGCATAACACTCACAGTATATGGTCAACTGAAATTCATCCTCTGAGTATGCAATACTAAAAGTGCTCGAACGAATTACTACGGACTATAACCGACCCGGAATTGGTCGGCTCTCGTCCTATATAGGACAACCACCCCTGAGAGTATGAACGAACATCCACGACCCAAACCACTGCACTCCGTTTAGGTTGTGTGTCTAAAGCACATCATGAGAGAATATAAAAAAAAAACTCTTGAACCTGCGCGAGTCTCTAAAAAAAAAAAATAAAATAAGAAATAAAAGAATATAATCGACATATGGGCGGTGTCGATCTCATGGATGGTCTTCTTGGTCGCTATCATATTCGCATGAAAACCCGAAAATGGACGAACCGCATTTTTTTCCACCTGTTGGATGTGGCGATGGTCAACGCATACATTCTTTATCATAGACTGCACAATGTAGTCAAAATCGAACTGCCAAATTTTCGCTCTGAAGTTGCGGAATCATTGTGCATGATTTCGAGTGAAGCAAAAAAACCGAGAGGTCGTCCAACGTCATCACCAGCACCACCACCCCGCAAGGCAAAAAAGTCATACTTTCCAACTCCAGAAGTTCGATACGACAACGTGGGCCATTGGTGCATATTCCTCGACCGCAAGGGCAAAATGATGTGTAAATTCCCGGAATGTACGTCAGAAACACAGGCATATTGCACCAAATGTAAATTGAATCTCTGCAATTCGACCACAAAGTCGTGATTCTTTGCCTTCCATCAACGTTAGCGTAATATATTCCCATACAAACATTTTTCACTTCGTTTTCATATATTTTTGATTCATTTTCAACATTATTCATTGAATAAACTATTATTTTTATAACTTCACCCGTGTATGTTTTTTCTCCCGTAACGACCCAACCCCGCCTAGAGGCGGTGTGAATAGTTACACCTGTAAAATGTTAAAAAAATCATTTTTTTTTTGAAAATAATTTCAGATTCGATTTTACCGTGTCCTATATGGACACGGTCCTATATGGACATGATCCTCTGCCACGCCTTCCTTCCGGAGTGGATTCGAAGACTCTTTGGGTCGGAGCTGTATTTTCCAGGGGTTCCGTACCCAAAGCTAAAACGGAACCCTATTACTAAGACTTCGCTGTCCGTCCGTCCGTCTGTCACCAGGCTGTATCTCATGAACCGTGATAGTTATATGTATGTATTGTTGGCGTTACAGTCCATGAAGAACCTGAGCCGAGCTTCTCTCAATCACCCATGTTGTGTGTGATTTCATTTTCACATAGGTGAAAGGGACCTTGCAGTTTTATTGCCGGTTCCGAACGGCGAATTTCGAGAAGCTTTTCATGACAATTTTACTACAGGGGGATTTGTCAGAACGCCGCTGAGGAGAAACACCGTGAAAAACACGTTCGATGACATGGCTGTGTCGGGATTCGATCCCGAGTCATCGGCGTCAGAGGCCAACACACTACCCACTGCGCCACGGTGCTCTCAATTGAAATTTTCACAGATGATGTATATCTGTTGCCGCTACCACGACAAATACTAAAAACAGAACAAAATGAATATTTAAGGGGGCTCTCATACAACAGACATGATTTTCATTCAAAAAATCCCCTTGGTCTCCATACTGAACTAAGGTTAGTCGACAATATCCCACAACCAGTAGCAAGCCTCCCAGTTTTGATCTCTTTTGTGTCTTTGATGAATTAATTCTAGCTGCAGACCTTTTTCCCATATTTCCCATTGTTGTTATTCACCTATGCACATCGCTGCTGTCAAGTAAGATAATTGATTTGAGTTCAATGGACACTTTGATGATCAACTATCTCATCATGGAGATGATTGATTATCAAAGTAATATGCCTATAACCTGCCTGCAACCAAGATCTGTTATCATACAAAAAATGTGATTTAATGTGATGACTGATGAGGTAACATACATAGTCTCTTTTATATTTATATATACAGATGGTACGGAACCCTTCGTGCGCGAGTCCGACTCGAAATTGGCCGGTTTTTAATTTTCGTGGGGGCCAATACCCCCCATTAAGCTTAATTCAAGCTAACATTCTTAATTCTAACTTAACTAACTAACATTCTCAATTAGTCTAACTTAACTGACTAACTAGAGGGCATGGGCTCGGACATACAGGGTAAAGTTGTTGATTGCTCTCAACCTGGCGAGATGCTAGTAACGATCCCTGTTTAAATGCCCGGGTCAAGTTGACATACGGCCACCTCGCGGCGCCCTCTGGATAGCCTCTTCAACAACTGTTTGGAGGTGAACAAACGTATGCAGCGAAAAAAACCCCGACCAGAATGGCGGTTGTGCGGCGGGCTAACAATCCGCCTACGTAAATAAAAGATAAAGTTATGAATGAGCAAAATGCCTAGGATACACGGACGGATACTCGACGACGACAACCAACGAAAAAGGAACACGATTTGCGAGTATGCTCCTGGAATGTCAGAACCATGTACACTCCCGGAGCTGCTCATAAACTAGAAGGAATCCTCACGCAGTACAAGGCGGATATTACTGCGGTCCAGGAAATACGCTGGATAGGAAACGGTATGATGAGGAAATAAGATTGCGACATATATAACAGCTGTCACAAAAGGTTGCACTTACTGGGATGCGGATTTGTCGTGGGAAAGCGGTTAAGGTCGAAGGTCATCGACTTTAAACCTATAAGTGATCGCCTGGCTGTGATCCGCATCAGAGGCAGATTTTATAACATCAGCCTTATATGTGCACACGCCCCTACCGACGAGGTTGAAGACCCTATCAAGGAGGACTTCTATGACCTCCTGGACAACGCCTACGGAGCTTGCCCGGAGTACGATGTAAAAATCGTGCTCGGGGACTTCAACGCCAAAGTCGGTAAGGAAAACACCCTTGGCGGAGTGATCGGAAAGCACAGCCTCCACGATACAACAACAGATAACGGCTTCCGACTCGCTGACTTTGCGACAGCTCGTAATGCGGGGATAAGTAGCACAAGATTCCCTCGCAAGCGAATTCACACAGCAACCTGGCGATCTCCGAACGGTCGAACCGCCAACCAAATCGACCATGTGCTCATTGACGCAAGGCACTCGTCAAACATCCTGGATGTGCGAACATTCAGAGTGACAAATGTCGACTCTGACCACTTCCTCATAGCAGCCTCCCAGCTCAAGGATATCGAGGAGTCTAGGGATAAACATAAAATACGAGCCTTTTACAAGAAAGCCAAAGGTCTTGCAGGAGGCTTCAAAAAGGGCACCCTGGCTCGTCGAAACTGCGAGGGTAATCTTGTCACCGACCCGCAGGGAATAGTGGATGTATTTATGCAGCACTTCCAGCAGCTGCTTAACGAGCATGACCAAGAGAGAGTGGTAGGGACCGAGGAAATCCCAACTCCAACCGCTGAAGTAGTCCTTCCACCCAGCATCGAAGAAGTCGGCACAGCTATTCAGAAGCTGAAGAACAACATGGCCGCAGGCTCAGATGGCTTGCCATCAGAGCTCTTCAAGGCTGGCGGCGATGTTCTGGTGGGGAGCATGCACCAGATCATCTGCAGAATTTGGGAAGATGAGAGCATGCCCGACGACTGGAATACCAGCTCTATATGCCCCATCCACAAAAAAGGCGATCCTACCTCTTGCAAGAACTATAGAGGTATATCCCTGCTCAATGTCGCATACAAGATTCTGTCCAGCGTATTGTGTGAACGTCTAAAGCCATTTTGCACCGCACTAATCGGCAGCTACCAGTGCGGCTTCAGGCTCGGAAAATCGACTATAGACCAAATTTTCACACTTCGACAAATACTGGAAAAGCCCAGCGAGTTTCGAATCGATACACACCATCTTTTCATCGATTTCAAAGCCGCATACGACAGCATTCATCGTGAAAAACTGTTTCGGGCGATGGCCGAATTCGGGATCCCGGTAAAACTGATCCAGTTTTGTCGCGCCACGATAGCTGTGCCGACTCGGTTCTCAGTTCTAGGACCACGGAACCATTCGAAACATGCACCGGATTTCGGCAAGGAGATGCGCTGTCATGTGACTTCTTCAACCTGGTGCTGGAGCAGATAGTGCGACGGGCAGGCGTCAACAGGGAAGACACAATCTTTTACAAGTCCATCCAGCTGCTAGGATACGCGGATGATATCGACATCATCGCGTGTTCTCGTCGTGGCATTGTGGAAGCATTCACGGCGATTCAAGAACAGGCGAAACGAGTTGGTCTTAAGATCAATGAAGACAAAACGAAATACATGCTGTCAAGCAAAAACTCGGGGGGTACAGAGAAGACCAAGTTTTAGGCATGGAGTGCTGAGGTTGAAATCGAAGTTAGTGTTCGAATTAACACTTCCCAGCATACGGGAAATGGGTTCATTGAAGCCGTAAGAGGTGCGGTGGCTGGATAGATAGAAGAGACGAGGATTGCGAGTATTACGAGGGTTAGTTGTAAAGGTTGGCGCAGTCAATGGTACCTTTTAGGAGTTTATGAATGAAGAGGATGTCAGCTACCCTTCTTCTATCCTCCAACGTATTCAGATTTATTAGTTTGAGTCGGTCTTGATAGGGCGGTAAGAACAATGGCTTTTGCCAGTCCAGACTTCGAAGAGCGAAACGTAGGAATCGACGCTGGACGCTATCGATTCTAGAAATGTGGGTTTGTTGATAAGAGGACCACGCTTGAGATGCGTATTCAAGAAGGGGGCGAACGAAAGTAATATAGAGGGATCGAGTCACGTAGGGATTGGAGAATTCTTTAGACCAGCGCTTCACAAAACCGAGTGCAGAATTTGCTTTAAGAATTATATCGTCGATATGTGCGCGGAAATTTAGCTCTTGGTCACATAGTATGCCAAGATCACAGATAACCTGAAAGGTAGAAATGGGTTGTGGAGAAAGTAGAGACGAGGAGAGGATTGGACACGTTTACGTGAGAAGGTGATAGATTGGCATTTGGAAATGTTAAGCTCCAAGCAATTTTTTGAACACCAGGTAGAAAAGCTATTGAGATCGGATTGAATAAGGCAAGAGTCTTGTAGCGAGGAAATGGTCTTAAAGAACTTGGTGTCGTCGGCGTACAGTGAGAGATGGGAATGTTTGATGATTATCCCAATGTCGTTTATGGTAAGAATGAAAAGAAGTGGACCTAGGTGGCTACCTTGGGGAACACCGGAAGAGGCTAAGAAAGGGTTAGAAAAGGCAGATCTAAAGCGAACACTGTAGTAACGGTTTTTTAAATATGAAGATATCCACTTCAGCGCAGTGGGTTCAAAGCCTAGGGAAGACAGTTTGAAGAGTATTAGTTTGTGAGATATTTTGTCGAAGGCTTTACTGAAGTCAGTTGTAATAACGTCGACTTCGTTCCCATTCTCTAATGCTGAGAGGGTGAAGGACACGAATTCGACAAAGTTTGTGGTTGCAGACCTGTGGTTGTAGACTTGAATTTGAGGAATCCATGTTGATTTGAGGAGATAAGAGATTTGCAATGGACACTTAGAGTGTCATACAAGATACTTTCGAAAAGTTTGGGTATATGTGAGAGTTTTGCGATGGGGCGGTAGTTGTTAACATCACTCTTTGGACCTTTTTTGTGAATAGGAGTTATGAAAACGGTTCTCCATATCTGGGGAAATTCTCCAAGGGACAGGGATAAGTTGAATAATTTTGAAAGCGGGACGGAGAGAATGAAGGAACATTTTTTTAATAATATGGCGGGAACACCATCGGGTCCAGGAGTGAACTCATCATTAAGTTGATTCAGCTTGATTTCAATGATATGGGGTTCAACAGAACGTAGAAAAAATCGACTAAGGGGGAAATTTGGTAGGTAGTCGAAATAGGAAGTGTCTGGCACCTTGGCGATAGTGTTGGGATCATTCGAGGTTTCGCCATTGAAAGAGAGTGAGGTTGGGTAGCCATCAGATTTCCTTTTGTAGTTGAAAAATTGAAAGAAGGACTTAGGATTGTTGATAAGATTGGCTTGTGTTTTGGTCAAGTGGTGTTCGTAGAGAGAGTTATGGAGCTCGGTAGAATGTAGATAAGTACCAATATAGTTGGAAAAGTCATAGAGGGACTGAGTACGAAGGAAGATAACCCACGGTTTGTTTCTTTTCTTTCTTAGAGAACGGAGCCTGCGATTATACCAAGGAGGAGAAGATAAGTGATTGGATCGAGAAATGGGAACGTAGAGAGAAATAGAATTAAATATTTCTCTATAGAATAAGGATATGGCGTCATTTATTGTAAGGCCGACAAAATTGAAGGGGGCGCTATTGAGATATTCATTGATTAGGTTGAAATTTGCTTTGTGGAAGTCGTAAGACTTGAGCGCTGGAGGGAAAGAGTTCAGCGGTGGAGAGTCGAGAAAAAATGAGAGAAGAAGGGGAGGATGGTAATTATTGATAAGGAATGGGGACAAAGTGAAACAGAGGAATCAATAGGGTCGGTTGTGAAAATCAGATCTAGCTGTCTACCCATGTAATTTGAGATGCCACTCACCTGGCTAAGGTTTGAATCGGCTAGGCTATCTAAGAAGATACATTCTTTGGCAGAAGATGGATTAGTGGCAGTGTAGAACGATTGATCTTCTGATGGTTCCCATTGGAGAAAAGGAAGATTAAAATCGCCGAATAGAAGGATTTCATCGCGGGGATCCCGTAAGTCATTTATGTGATCAATCGCATTAATAGCGAGTTCATAGGATTTAATAGGTTGAGAAGGTAAGATATAAAAACAGATGACGTAGAGCGACTTACGGGGCAGTACGATTTTGATTGAAACAAAGTCGAGATAGGGACGAGTTGATCGTGTTTAGGGCGGCTATTAAAACGCCACGACTCGGGCGGCTATCGATAGGTTGGTTGAGAAGGTCGTCGCGCTAGACGTTAAAATTTGATGGGAACAGTTCTTCGTTATTAATAGCGGAGATCAGGTTGGTTTCAGTCAGAGCCAAGATTTCGAATGGTAAAACGGGAGACTGTTGGAAGACTGCTTGGGTTTTTGGGCAGAAGCCTCTGACGTTCTGGTAATAAAAGGTGAGAGGAAGGTTAACGTGGTGGGCAGGAAGAGGATGGAAATTAGGGGCGAAAATATCTGTCGTGGTCAGCTCTGCTACACTGGAGGTGGGATATTCGCTTTGAGTGGATATATTGACGAAAAGCATCAAGATCATTTGATGCTTTTTGGGGGGACATATTAAGGAACTCATGGTTCTTGATAAAGAGGTTTTTGAGGCTGGCATAATCAGAAGGCAGGCCTTCCTGTTGAATGGATACCAGTACGCTAGTGTAAGTATTACCCTCATAGCAAACTGAGTCTGGTTTGTCATGGAGATAAGCCAAAAAAAAGGCTTTCCCTTAATCGAGAAAGAGCATACCGGCATTCGGAGAGATTATTAAATTGTTTGATAATTTTGACAGAGGGTGGCAGAACAGGATCAGCGAATGATTGGGTGGGGTTAAGAGGCGGTGTTGTTGAGGAGGGAGTTGAGACAGTAGGGAGAGAAGTGGAGTCGGTTGTAGTGTGCGAGGTGGAGTGTGTTGTGGATGTGTTAGAAAAGGCGGGGGCAGACGTGAGAGCTGCGGAAATTAGGATACTTGGCTCCAGATTTTAGATCGAAATTAGGAAAAGAATTTGGGAGGGGTGTTTTAACTAGCCACATTAGACGCTGTATCCGTAGACGTCGTACCAGGCCGATGTCGCTGTACAACCCGCACAGTTCTCCGTTATATTTTCTCCTCCATACACCGTTTGAAGAACCGGGACCGTAGATAGTACGCAGAATTTTCCTCTCGAAACGACCAAGTGCATCTTCATCCGCTTTTGTTAAGGTCCAAGCCTCTGCGCCGTAAAGAAGGACTGGGATGATTAAGGTCTTATTAAGGTCTTTCGATAACACCGAATACGATCAAACAAGACGTTGCATCCTCAACACAGGGGTGGACAATACCACATGCAATTGGATGCTTAGCAACAGGAAAATAAACACCTCACTAGGCAATGACAAAATCAGCTTAAACGCCACGACAGGATGCCCTCAAGGCGGGGTTCTCTCACCATTCCTGTGGTACATCGTGGTTAATGAACTGATAAGCATACTTAGCAGCAATGGCTTCTATGTCCAAGGCTACGCTGACGACGAAGTAATCATGATTAGAGGCGAATTCGAAGACACAGTCTCGGAACTCCTCCAGCGGGCACTAAACCTTGTTGCAAACTGGTGCATAAAGGTTGCACTAAATGTCAATCCTAGGAAAAGCACCATAGTCGCCTTCACCAAAAGAAGGAATAGGCACAAACTTACTAAACCTACCCTCTTTGGTGAAGCGATAGAGTTTTCAAAAGAAGTCAAATATCTAGGAATAACCCTAGATGAAAAGCTCACTTGGAACTCTCACATTACAAAGACTATTGAGAAAGCTAGGATCTCTTTATGGACCAGCAAAAGTCTCACTGGCAAAAACTGGGGCACAAACCCCAAAATGTCCCGCTGGCTATATGTATAGAGCAATTACCAGACCGATTCTCAGATATGCTGCGCCCGTCTGGTGGCACAAAACAAAACAAGTATCAGTGCAAGCCAAGCTCAACAAATTGCAAAGACTAGCTTGCATCTGTATCACTGGGGTCATGAGAACAACCCCCACAGCAGCACTAGAAGTCATCACAGGCCTGCCACCTCTTCATCTCCAACTGAAGAACGAAGCAATGGTCTTCGCCCATAGACTGATCGTGGAGGATGACTCTAACCGTAGGCTCTTTCACCCTGATACTTACTTACTTAGATGGCGCTACAGTCCGTGGTGAACCTGGGCCTCAACCAACAAGCGTCTCCAGCCGGCACGGTCTTTGGCCAGCTGTTTCCAGTGCCGCACGCACAGTTGGTTGAGGTCCCCTTCCATCTGCGTGCGCCACCGCTGAGGCGGCGTCCTCTGCCGCGCCTTCCTTCCGGAGTGGATTCGAAGACTTTTCGGGTCGGAGCTGTATCTTCCATGCGCTCTACATGGTCTAGCCACCTTAGACGCTGTATCCGTACCAGGCCGATGTCGCTGTACAACCCGTACAGTTTACGTTATATCTTCTCCTCCATAAACCGTTTGAACAAACGGGACCGTAGATAGTGCGCAGAATATTACTCTCGAAACGACCACGGGCATCTTCATCCGCTTTTGTTAAGGTCCAAGCCTCTGCGCCGTAAAGGAGGGCTGGGATGATTAACGTCTTATACAGTGTCACCTTGGTTTTCCGAGAGAGGGCTCTACTTCTCAATTGCCTCTTGAGCCCAAAGAAACAGCGTTTGGCAAGAGTGATTCTGCGTTTTATCTCTGCTGTTGTCGCTGGCCATCAGTGAGCCAAGGTAGACGAATTCCTTGACCACTTCAAAGTTATATCCGCCCATGGTGACGTTCTGGTGTTGTCCGTCTCTTTTAGATGAAAGCAGATATTTGGTTTTACCCTCATTAACCTTGAGACCCATCTTAGCCGCTTCTACCTCAATGCTCACGAAAGCCTCATTGACGTCTTGCTGTTTTCGTTCAATTACGTCAATATCGTCGGCGTACGCAAGCAATTGAGTAGACTTGAAATAGATCGTACCTCTTGTGTTGGCCAGTGACTCTTGCACCATCTTTTCAAGCACGATGTTGAAAAAGTTGCATGACAGCGCGTCGCCCTGCCTAAATCCTTTTTTAACATCAAAGGTCTCGGTTTGCTCATTACCGACCTTAATGGAGCAGCGAGAATTCTCCATTGTCATCCTGCACAGTCGGACGAGTTTGGCAGGGATGTTAAAACTAGACATGGCTTTGTATAGCTCATCTCTATACACGCTGTCATATGCAGCCTTGAAATCGACGAAGAGGTGGTGAGTGTCGATTTGGTATTCCTGGGTCTTCTCCAAGATCTGCCGTAGCGTAAATATTTGGTCAATTGTGGATTTACCTGGCCTGAAACCACACTGATAAGAGCCAATCAGGTTATCCACAAACGGTTTCAGGCGTTCACACAATACGGCAGAGAGGATCTTATATGCGATGTTAAGGAGACTTATTCCTCTGTAGTTGGCGCAGTTATAGGGCTTTCCATTCTTATGGACCATTCGTCGGGCATGCTTTCCTCTGGCCATACCTTGCAAATGAGATGGTGCATGCACCTTACCAGCTCATCTCCAGCTGCCTTAAGAAGCTCAGCAGACAGGCCGTCTGCGCCCGCGGCTTTATTAGACTTAAGTCTTGATATCGCTATTTTGATTTCGTCTAGGTCGGGTGGACTGAATTCTGTTTCATTGTCGTCCATTACAAATGGCTCGTTCTGGCTGACAGCGGTCTCTTGTCTATCATCGCCGTTATACAGTCTGTAGAAGTGGTCTTTCCAAATCCTCAGCATCGACTGCGACTCTACTACCAGTTCTCCATTTTCATCCCTGCAGGCCGTTGCTCTGGCTTTGTAGCCGTGGCATGTTCGTTTTACCTTATTGTAAAACTTACGGGCGTCGTTCCTGCGGAAGCATCTCTCCATCTCCTCGCTCTCACGCTTTCCTTGCTCTCTCTTCTTTCTTCTGAAAGCGTGTGTTCTTCTCTTCTCTTTTGCTCATAGATTTCGCGAGCAGCTCTCGTCCGTCGTTGCAGCATGGCTTTATATGACTCTTGTTTTGCTGCATGGGCTTGTTCGCATTGTTCATCGAACCAGGGGTTTCTAAGTGGTGGCGGTTTGAAACCCAGCCCCTCTGAGGGAGCGTCTCTGACGGCGCTCTGGCAATGCGCCCGTTCCCGCTCTATTGTTTGTGCTGCTGTGGGCGGATTTTGAGTGAGCCTTGAGGAGACACGATCGGCAAAGATTCCAGCAGTCTCTTGCGATTGTAGCTTTCCGACGTCAAACTTACGTAGTCCCTACTCGACTCCTAAGCATTCTTGATATCCTCAGTCGTACCTTGGCTACAACAAGGTAGTGGTCCGAGTCGATGTTGGCCCCTCGGAAGGTTCGTACGTCGAGAATACAGGGGGAGGGTCTGACATCGATCGCGATGTGATTAATCTGGTTGATAGTCAATTGATCAAGAGGCCGCCAGGTGCCTTTGTTTATATCGAGGTGCGGGAGGCGCGTACTGGCAAGAAGGAGATTTCGCCCCGTAGCAAGATCAATCAGCCTGTGTCCGTTATCGGATGTGTTGTCGTGTAGGCTATGTTTGCCGATGACTTCTTCAAAGATGCTTTCCTTTCCCAGCTTAGCATTAAAGTCTTCTAGTGCAACCTTGATGTCATAGCTGGGAGTAGTCCTTGTCTTCCCTGGAGGCGTGGATGCAGATCAGGCTGATGTTAAAAAATGTTGCCTTGATACGGATCGTTATGAGGCGTTCGCTCACATGCCGAAAGCTTAGGACTTTTTGACTTAGTCCACCTCGAACAGCAAATCCGCATCCAAACAATCGTTGTCCAGTTTTTCATCCGCTTTTTACCCGGTCCATTACATCGCAGCGAGGCCTTATATGCATCCTGCTTCGCTGTGTGAATCTTCCTGCACTCGTCATCGAACCAGGTGTTTCTTCGTGGTGGAGTCTTAAAACCTAAGACTTCGGATGCAGAGCTTTTCAGGACTTGTTTGCAAAGGCTCCACTACTGTTCTATTGACAGCGTGGAGGATTGAGGTGTATTGGAGAGCTTAAGGTTAAAAAATAATAATTTTAAGACTATAACAACCGATGTGAGCTTATCCCAAGCAATAATCTAGTACGTTCGCTGAGAGATAATTAGTGTTGTCATCAAGAAACGTCAGTCAAACTGTCAGTCAAAGTAAAACCCAGTTGTGGTGGAATGGCGTCCGAGAAGGAAAAAAGTGAAAAAACAAAAATAAATAATCAAGTTAAACACGTACCTAAGGATGCTCAGGTTGTTATGTCCATTCTGCGTGAGCTTAACGTCACAGACTATGAGCCACGAGTCATAAATCAGCTTCTAGAGTTCACTTACCGTAAGTATCCTCTTGGCGGCCGCTTGCCATCATTACATGATTCTGGTTCTCTTCAAGGATATGTGACCTGCATTCTGGACGATGCAAAGATATTTGCCAACCATGCACGGAAGAAAACCATCGATCTGGATGACGTAAAGTTAGCCTCCGAAGTCGTCCTCGATAAAGCATTCACCTGCCCGCCGCCAAGACATGTATGAACGACATACTCAGTCCATAATGTTCAATTGCTATGTACTTGTTTCCTCTAGGTCCTTGCAAAATTAGCAGAAGTGCGAAACTCAATGCCGCTACCGCCAATTAAGCCACATTGCGGTCTCCGACTACCGCCAGATCGTTATTGCCTCTCCGCCTGCAATTACAAGCTCCGCTCCGCAGCGCAGCCTAGAAAGATGTCGAAATCCGCCCTAGAACCACGGTCCACAATCAAAACTCAAGTCAAATCGAATTCCGGCGGTGGTGCTAAACGACAGTCAGCCGTGACGCCCAAATCTCAGGTAGTCACGATCCCAAAACCGGTCTTCAAGTACACAACTACCGCGAAAACAGCTTCCGTGGACAAAACCCAAACGGATTCGCCCGGTTCGGCTGACATCAAGATGGAAGTTGACTCAGAAGCAACGACAAATGCCAACGCCATTGGCAGTATCGGTGGAGCCGTCAAGCGCGAGCGAGAAGAGGACGATTTCGAGGTTGTCACATAGAAATCCCACATAACTTGGAGACTAACAAATATATTTGGAAAAAAAAAACAAGAACAGTCGTACACTAATTATTTCTGAAGAGCGATGATGGCTGTGCATCCTAAATCCATGATTTGGAGGTATTCTGATCCGCCGTCCTGCAGACGGAACGATGTCTCGCCCAGTCGATCGCATATGATGGACTTCTGTTTGTCGGTCAGCGTGGGGCAGTGCACGACGTACTCACTGAGCTGCTCCATCATTTGGCCGACACTGTAAGCCTCGTAGGTCAGATTTCGGACAAAGTCTTCAAGCTTGGCGTAGTTCCCAGAGCGGCATACCTCAATGAACTCTTTTAAATACTTTTCAGGAACGATCCCGGAGATCTCCAAGAGGTCTTCCTTTGTAATGACTGTGTTTGCTCCTTTCAGGCGGAAACATGACTGCAGCATGGTGATGGCCCGGCGCATATCGCCTCCGGATATGTCGACGATAGCCTTGTGACCGCCTTCTTCCACTTGTACGCCTTCCACGGTGCAAATTTCTTGCAGTCGCGCTATAATCTACATAGACAAGTCGTTACATACGTATGTTAGAAATAGGCAAATGAAACTGTTTACCTTCTCCTCGCCTAGAGGTTTGAAACGGAACTTTGTACAACGCGAGGTGATGGGATCAATGATTCTCGACACATAATTACAAACCAAGCAGAAACGCGTACTTCTGCTCTCTTTCTCCATGGTACGGCGCAGAGCCGCCTGCGCAGCATGTGTCATTGAATCCGCTTCATCCAATATGATGATTTTGAATGGTGGACACGGTTTTCCATCTGGTCGAACCGAACTTGCTGTCAATTGAGCGAAATTCTTGATTTTGGTGCGAACAACGTTGATGCCACGCTCGTCGGATGCATTGAGTTCGAGAATGCGTTCTTTGAACATATCACCGAAGATTTGACGTGAAGCGGCTAGAATTGTACTGGTCTTTCCGGTACCGGGTGGACCATACAACAGCATGTTAGGTAGATCGGCGCCTTCAACACATTTTTGAAGGACCGCAACAACTTCGGCTTGCTCAACGACATCTTCCACGCGTCTAGGGCGGCTATATCAATGCACAAGATGCTGTTACCCAGATGAACGCATGCACAATACCGTGTGTTACTTACTATTTCTCAACCCACGGAGCAGGTGGTTTTCGGCGTTCTGTTTTCTGAGGAACATCACCGGACGTACTGGGAATGGACTTTTCAGTTGAAGACTTCTCAAAGATGCTGGTTTTACCGGTTTTAAGAAAAGCTTGCATTTTGTTCAGTATTCTTGAATTACTTGAGAAATAGCGACCAACCGTGTGCCAAAAGCCGCCTTTTTACGGCATTACGATTGAGAATTTGAATTGATTTTGACAGCCGACAGCAGTTGTCAGACTAGAATGGCTGAGTACAGGCGAGTAATTCGTTCCGGTAGCGTCCAGTGCTTATAAGTATTTAAAAAAAAACAAAATATTTAAATTCTAAGATAAGATCGAAAACGATTAACAAAGGCCACATAAACGCGAAATCTATTCGATAGACTAATGTTCTGTTGACGCCGAAGGCTGCAGCCCAGTACCACGTAACTAGTGCAGTTCCGAAGAGGTCAGTATTAAGGCTTATACTACAGAAAATCTTGCATTGTAAGTTTTTAAAACTGAAATACTCAAGCAAAGTAAAAACACGTAAAACGGCCAAGCAGTGGGTGAGCTGGTGCCATCTGGAGATTTCTTATGGAAATTGCAGACGGGGAAGGGCGAATGGCGAGCCTCCTGCGCCAAAAAACAGGATTAGTCAGTTGGGCTACGGCCTAGTAAGCCGTAACCGTAAAAAACCCACAAACTCCGAAACAACCACAAGCCTCGGATATAACGGACCGGATTTATGTTGACGACCCTTGCAATGATCTTCGGCTTTGTACGTGGAATGTTAGGTCCCTAAACAGGCCACGTGCAGCCGAGCAACTTGCGGACGCCCTAGACCGCCATAAAGCGGACATCACCGCCATCCAGGAAATGCGATGGAATGGACCGGGTATAAAGCGGATGAAAAACAGCGATATTTACCAGGGCGACTGCTATAGGGAGAAAGGGCAACGGTTGTTTGGACGCGGATTTGTTGTTCGAGGAGGACTAAGGCAAAAGCTTTCGGCATGTAAGCGAACGCCTCATAACAATCCGTATCAAGGCTACATTTTTTAACATCAGCCTGATCTGCGTCCACGCCCCCACGGAAGATAAAGATGACTCCGCCAAAGATGAGTTCTACGATCTCCCATACAGAACGTATGCCCAATGTCCCAGCTATGACCTGAAAATTGTACTAGGAGACTGATGGAAAGCATCTTTGAGCGAGTCATCGGCAAACATACCCTACACGACACCACTTCCGATAACGGACACAGGCTGATTGATCTTACTACGGGGCGAAATCTCCTTCTAGCCAGTACGCGCTTCCCGCACCGCGACATACACAAAGGCACCTGGGGGTCTTTTGATCAGTCGACAACCAACCAGACTGATCACATCGCGATCGACGTCAGACACTCTTCCACTATTCTTGATGTTCGAACTTTCCGAGGGGCTAATATCGACTCGGACCACTATCTTGTAGTAGCCAAGATGCACTTACGGATATCACGAACAAAACGGAGTAGAGTAAGAATACAAAGTTATGACGTCGGAAAGTTAATATCGCCAGAAACCGCTCGTTCTTTTACCGATCGCGTCTCCCTTAAGCTCTCCAATAAACCTGAATCATCCACGCCTTGGCAAACAAGCCCTGAAAAGCTCTGCATCCGAAGTTTTGGGCTTCAGGGCTCCACCACGAGGAAACACCTGGTTCGATGACGAGTGCAGGCGGATTCATACAGCGTAGCAGGATGCATATAAGGCCTCGCTGCATTAAAGAACAAGAGCAGCTCGTGGGTTCTACGAGTTAAAAAGAAGGGGAGAGCATAAGCTTCTTAGAAGAAAGAAGAAAGAGCACGAGAGGCGCGCGATTGAGGATTTGGAGAGGTGTTACTGCAGGCGTGACGTTCGAAAGTTTTATCAACAGATAAGGCGAACATGCCAAGGTTATCAAGCCAGAACGGAAGCCTGCAGGGACGAGAAAGGACACCTAGTAGTAGAACCGCAGTTGATGCTGAGAATATGGAAAAACCACTTCTGCAGACTGTATAACGGCGATGTTAGTCAATATATCGCTGTCAGGCAGAATGATCCATTTCTAATCGACGGAGACCGCAGAGAATTCTGTCCCCCTGATCTCGACGAAGTTAAGATTGCCATATCGAAGCTCAAGTCGAATAAAGCTGCTGGCGCAGACGGACTGTCTGCTGAGCTCTTCAAGGCAGCTGGGGATGACCTGGTTGGGAGCATGAACCAGCTCATCCGTAAGATATGGTTAGAGGAAAGCATGCCCGAGGATTTGAGTCTCAGCATCGTATGCCTGATCCACAAGAAAAGAGATCCCTCTGATTGCGCCAACTACAGAGGAATAAGTCTTCTTAACATCGCCTACAAAATCTTCTCTGCCGTTTTGTGTGAACGCCTGGAGCCTTTTGTAAATAAGCTGATAGATCCTTATCAGTGCGAATTCAGGCCAGGGAAGTCCACCATCGACCAAATGTTCACACTACGGCAGATCCTGAAAAAAACCAATGAATTTCAAGCCGACACTCACCACCTATTTGTCGACTTCAAAGCCGCATACGACAGCGTAATTAGAGACAAGCTATACAACGCTATGTCTACCTTTGACATACCTGCTAAGCTCATCAGACTATGCAGGATGACTTTGGAGAATGCTCGCTGCTCCATCCGAATCGGTGGACACCTTACCGATAGTTTTGATGTCAAGAAGGATTTAGGCAGGGCGATGCGCTGTCGTGTGATTTCTTCAACATCATATTGGAAATGGTTGTGCAAAAATCACTGGCCAATACAAGAGGCACAGTCTATTTCAAATCCTCGCAACTCCGCAACTCCTTGCATACGCCGACGACATTGACATAATGGGTAGATCGCAACGAGATGTGAATGAGGCGTTTGGGAGTATTGAGATGGAGGCGGCGAAAATTGGTTTGGTAGTAAATGAGGGCAAACGTGGATATACGCTATCATCAAAAAAGGACGCTCACGTCAACGTTTGCGTTGACAGATATAAGTTCGAGGTAGCTAAGGACTTGGCTCCGCAGTGACCTGGAACAACGACATCAGTTCCGAAATCAAACGCAAAATCACTCTTGCCAATCGCTGTTTCTTTGGGCTTAGGAGGCAATTGAGTAATATGAGCCCTCTCCCGAACGACAAAGTTGACTCTATATAAGCCCTTATCATCCCGGTCCTGTTGTACGGCGCAGAAGCATGGACACTATCAAAAGCGGATGAGGAGGCCCTTGGTCGGTTCGAGAGGAAGATTTTGCGCGTGATTTTTGGGCCTCAAATGCAGACGGGGGATGGAGGAGAAGATTCAAACACGAACTTTACGGTCTGTACAGCGACATGAGCATGAGGTTGTTGATTGCTCTCAACCTGGCGAGATGCCAGCAAAGATCCCTGTTTCAATGCCCGGGTCAAGTTGACACACATCCTCCACACGGCACCCTCTAGATAGCTTCTACTAGAACCGTTGAGAGGTATACAAATGTATGCAGCGATCGCCCTAGGCAAGAGAGCGCTACAATACCCTGGCCAGACTGGCGGTTGTGCGGCGGGCCAACAACCCGCCCATGTAAAACAAAACAAGTCATGAAAGAGCAAAATGCCTCGGATACACGGACGGATACTCGAAGACGACATAGCACGGAAAACGAACATGATTTGCGACTCGGCTCCTGGAATGTCAGAACCCTGTACACCCCTGGAGCTGCTCATAAACTAGAAAGAATCCTCACGCAGTACAAGGCGGATATTACTGCGATCCAGGAATTGCGCTGTATAGGAAACATTATGACGAGGAAAAAAGATTGCCACATTTGTTACAGCTGTCACAAAAGATTGGACATGTTGGTCATCGACTTTAAGTTATCAAGTGATCGCCTTGCTGTGATCTGCGTCAAAGGCAGATTTTACAACATCAGCCTCATATGTGCACATGCCCCTACCATAAAGGCTAAAAATCCCATCAAAGAGGACTTCTATGATCTCTTGGTCAACGCCTACGGAGTTTGTCTGGAGTGCAATGTCAAAATCGTACTCGGCGACTTCAATGCCAAAATCGATAACGGGTACACTTTTAGCGGAGGGATCGGAAAGCACAGCCTCCACGATACATAAACGGATAACGGCTTCCGAGTCACGTACTTTGCGAAAGCTCGCAATGCGGTGATAAGTACCACATAATTCCCCCACAAGCGAATCCACACAGCAACGTGGCGATGGTCGAACTGCCTAACAAATTAACCATGTGCTCATTGGTGCTGCACGAGCCCACCAAAGTCTCTGGTACGCCTACGTCGAGCACAAATGTCAACAATATGTGGCTGCATTGCCACTCAGCAATTTAGGGAGTAGCTGAGACCAACTTAGGCTATCTACCACCCCCGACAAGAAACCCGTGGTATGAAGGCAGCAACCGACGAGGTGTACCAAACGGCGTTGTAGCAAAAAACCAGGCCAGCGCGAGAGGAGTACCGAGCCAGAAGAATGGAGGAGAAAAAACTGCTGCGACTAAAGAAAAGAATTCCCGTGGTCTCCCAGCTCAAGGATATCGAGGAGTCTAGGGACGAACATAAAATACGGGCCTTTTATAAGAACGCTAAAAGCCTTGCAGGAGGCTTCAAGAAAGGCACCTAGGCTCTTCGAAATTGGGAAGGCAATCTTATCACTGACCCGCAGGGAATAATGGATGTATTTAAGCAGCAATTCCAACAGCTGCTTAACGAGCATGACCAATAGAGAGTGGTAGAGACTGAGGAAATCCCAACTCAAGCCGCTGAAATAGTCCTCCCACCCAGCATCGAAGAAGTCGGCACAGATATTCAAAAGCTGAAGAACAACAAGGCCGCAGGCTCAGATGTCTTGCCATCAGAACTCCTCAAGGCTGGCGGCGAGGTTCTGGTAGGGAGAATTTGGGAAGATGAATACCCGACGACTGGAATATCAGCTCTGCTAGTATTTGCCCCATCCACGAAAAAGGCGAGCCTACCTCTTGCAAGAACTATAGGGGTATATCCCCGCTCAATGTCGCTTAAAATATCCTGTCCAGCTAAGTGAACGTCTAAAGCCCTTATGCATAGCACTAATCGCCAGCTACCAGTGCGGCCTCCAGCCCGTGAAATCGGCTTCCTTGGTGGCGTTACAGCCCATGAAGGACCAGAGCCAAGCTCCTCTTAATCACCCATGCTGTGTGTGATTTATTTTTCACACAGGTGAAAGGGACCTAAGCTTGGATCTGGCCCTCCATGGGCTGCAACGCCACCAAAGCAAGAAAGGGACCTACAGTTTAAAGCCGACGTGATTCGAAAGGAACGTCGCGAAATAAACATTCGATGTTGGTGTTATCGGGATCCGAACTCGCCCGCGAGTCGGCCATAGACCAAATATCCACAAATTCTGGAAAAGACCAGCGAGTTCCAAATCGACACACACCATCTCTTTATCGATTTTAAAGCCGCACAGGACAGCATTCATAGCAAAGAATTGTTTGATGTGATGGCCGACTTCGGTATCCCAGGAAAACTCAAAACTCCTCACTCGAAGAACCAAAGTCATGCGTTACAAAACACTTATTCTGCCAGTCTGGCTGTACGGAGCCGAAAGCTGGACGATAAGCAGGACAGCGGAGCTGATATTGGGTTCTTTTGAAAGAAAAATTCTGAGCTGGATATTTTGTACTGTTAGTGAGGAAGGTGAATGGAGGAAAAGACATAGCAGTAGCAAGGACTGTGCGAAATTCCTCCACGTGACCCTATCTTGAGCAAAGTCTTCTCATTTCGAGCCAGGTTTCGCCAGCTCGTGCCTTGTGGATTCCATGTGATCTTCAGCGTCCCTCAGGGTAGCTTCCGGTTTATGATGTCAGTAGTCTTGCACGTCTCACAATCATAGAGGAGGACGGATTTGACATTGGAATTGAAGATTCGGAGTTTTAGAGCAGGAGAAAGCTGGTTGGATCTCCATACATTCCTCAATGTATCGTAGGCCGAGCGCGTTTTGTTGATACGTGTCGAGACGCTGAGTTCTGATCCTCCGTCTTTGCAGAGCATGCTGCCGAGGGAGCAGAACTTGCCAACATCTTTGATCGATACCCCGTTGAGAGAGAGGATTGTCCCACATCTCGTGCCAATCCTTATCAGCTTCGTTTTGCTAATTCTGAGTCCAGCCTTCTGCTGGATGCCAGTGAATGAGTTAGATATAAGACAAATGTCGTCCGCGTAGTCTAAGTCATGGAGTTTCCCGATCAGAGATCACTTGGTTCCATCCTTTATCTTTCTTCGGGATGGTGATGATGACGTCCTCGCTTCAGCTCTCGGGGATAAAACGGGTAGACCAAACGTCTGCGATGATGAGATGAGATTAGGTACATGGGTACCCTATTGACGAAAAGTCAAGGCTCACGTAGACTACGTTGAGTCCATTGTACCCACTTGTTTTATTTAACCCGTTGATACCTAGATATTTACCGTTGAGCTGAATCAACCAGACGAGGATAAAAATCCCAGTAAGGAAGTGTCTTCTTGGAAATATATTCCTTTTTTGGGCTAGCGCCGGGCGTTCTCACAGCCAGTGACGAATGGATTCAATTTCATCTTCGTCTCTGCAGCTTCTGCAGAAGTCATTGAAGGGCTGGCCTAGTCGAGCTGCATGGTAGGATAGCATGCAGTGCCCGCGAATATTCCCACGATTGAACTTCAGCAGATTTTCCGATCTTTTCTTATCATAGGCGGGCCAAGTCGATCTCGCCGTTACGCATGTATCTAAGCGACACCATCGCTTATTGGCTTTCACTAATAGCTCCGTCCCTATCTCCCTGTAGAGTGCACTGAGTGGAGCTTTGGCCTCAGCTGAAATCTGCGCAATGTTAGCACTTGATCCCACCCTAGCCAGCTCGTCCGCCCTCTCGTTTCCGGCGATATTCATATGACCAGGTACCCAGCAAAGGTTCACCACATTTACCTTGGATATCTCTTCTAACTACTCCTTGCAGAGTTTGACGAGTTTGGATCTTATCCATGCTGCCTGCAGAGCCTTAATGGCTGCCTGGCTGTCAACATAGATGCTGATCCTTTTTCCTGAGATATTCTCTTTGCTGATTAGGTCCGCCGCCTGCTTGACAGCGAAGACCTCAGCTTGGAAGACACTGCATCCATCATCGAGCTTGTAGGAGCGATGCATATCCCGAGACTCAAAGTAGACTCCGGCACCTGTGCCAACATCCATTTTGGATCCGTCGGTGTAGAATGCCAGTTCACTTTCCGTGCGTACCAAATCACCGGTCCATTCCTCCCTGGAAGTCGAGACGGCCCATCGATCCAATACTGATGCTTGTCCGTGAGGACTCCTTTTCCAGAGAAAGCCCAGTTCTGGTTGCGGCGCTCTCGCAGTATATGTCCAGAAGTGGGCGGTTCATCATGACTTCAAGAGCCGCCATTGGTGCCCTTTAAACCTTTGACACACTCTGAAGATGACACTATTTCTCAAGCGCTTTCCACCAGACAACCGAGCCATAGACTAGGATAGGTCTTGCCACCGCAGTGTACAACCAATGTACTAACCTCGATTTGAGGCCCCATGTCTTTCCAAAGGCTACCTTGCACGAATATAGTGCCACGTAGGTCTTTTTGATTCTTCGCTCGATATTTTCTCTCCAACTAAGTTTGGAGTTAAGTATTATGCCAAGTTATTTGGTAGATTTTCCAGGGATCAGATCTATACCATTCATACGGGGGTAGGTGTATCTTGATACAGATCCTTTCCTTGTAAGGAGTACTACCTTTGTTTTCGCCAGGTTTACTCCTAGGTCTCGCCCCTTGACCCAGTTATCCACTAACATCAGTGCATAGCTTAGTCTATCGCTGAGGACCTGTGGAAATTTCCCAGGGACTAAAATGGCAATGTCATCGGCGTAGGGCGGGACATTAAAACCCTCCGTCTCCAGAATCTTAACCATTCCGTCGACCACAAGGAGCCATGGGAGGGGTGACAGAACGCCACCTTGTGGTGTACCTTTATTCACTCTCACCCTTCCGTATGCTCTCCCCATCGCCGAGTTTACTATACGAGTACCCAGCATTTGCCCAATCCAACCGCATGTATGTATGTATGTTGGCGTTACAGTCCATGAAGGACCTGAGCCGAGCTTCTCTCAATCACCCATGTTGTGTGTGATTTCATTTTCCCATAGGTGAAAGGGACCTACAGTTTATTGCCGGTTCCGAACGGCGAATTTCGAGAAGCTTTTCATGACAATTTTACTACAGGGGGTTTTATCAGAGTCCCGCTGAGGAGAAACACCGTGAAAAACACGTTCGATGACATAGCTGTGTCGGGATTCGATCCCGTGTCATCGGCGTCAGATGCCAACACACTACCCTAGAGTGAATTCCTTGATATTGAGCGATTTTTCTATCATATAGACTACCCTATGCAGAGCAGTATCTACCGATTTTCCCCTTATTTACGCGTTGTGTGATTGTGACAGATAACCGTCTCCAATCTCTTCCCTTACGTACAAGTCTATTATTCGTTCCAGCGTTTTCATCAGGAAGGACGATAGACTGATAGGCCTAAAGTCCTTTGCAGTATAAAACCACCCTAACTTCCCTACACGCTTGAGGAACATAACCCATCCTGAGGCACCAGGGGTAGATGCGCTTCAGCCATGGAAGAATGACTTCACATGGCTCTTGCAACATGATCGGAAAGATCCCATCCATTCCCGGCGCTTTTTCTCCGTAACAATCTTATCGACTGTCTCATGTTCAATACATTCCCTTGGCAGCGTGCCGAATTGAAGATTCGTGCATCCTCGCAGCCAGGGAAATGACATTTCAGTAGAGAATCAAGCACGTCCCCGTTTGAATCTGTCCAGCTACCATCAGATCTCTTTATAGAGGACATCTGTGTTCGAGCCTTTGCAAGGACCTTCCTCAGACGAGCTGCACCCGTACATGATTCAATAGAGCCACAGAAGCTTCTCCAAGAGTCCTTCTTGGCGAATCTAATTTCTTTTTTGAGCCGCTTAACAGTCTATATAGGTTGACCATTCAATGTCCACCTCTTTTGCCAGATTCCAACTAAGCCTAGAGATACGAAGCCGCTCCGCAATTTTAGCATTCCACCATGGTGGGTGGTTTCTTTTACTGGGTCGTCTGGTAGGACATGCCTTCTCAAATGACCGGTTAAGCTTGCTGGTAAGGTTTAATACCATCTCATCGATCTCTTCCGTGGAGCCGTGGTTCCCTTCCGGAGTTCGGTTAAGGGTCCCACCCAGACCCGCGTTAAGCCTCTGCCAATTCGCCTTCCACGGATTCCGAAAGACTTTCCTGTCCGGCCTACGGAAATTCAAGTCGAAGAGGATCCAACAGTGATCAGAAAGTGATGCTTTGTCAGATACTCTCCAATTCGAGATCTCCACCACCGTCTGGTCACCCGAGCTGAAATTAGTTAACATTAGTACGTGGAGATCTTTGCTAGCAACGATACAAAATCTAACCTTGCCTTCGTTACTGTTATAGAAGAGGTTGTATTTCGATGACCCTAATCCCTTAACCCGGTTATGGAGGATCCATGATTCTTGGATCAGGTCCACATCAAGCTGCTCCCTGTTCAGAAGCAGCATGAGGTTGGCGATGCGGCCTTACTGTGATGGAGGTTTATTTGCACTACTTTCATTCGCAGTAGCACTCTCCTTCACCACAGCTGCCGTACCGCCAGGCTGCGCCTTCTTCATGAGTCTCAGAGGAATGGCTTTTTGTGCCATCTTCGTTACTTTCGATTGCGACTACTTCCCAGTCATCCACAGGGACCGCTGGGTTTTGTGCCTTTAGAAATTCGAGGATCTCGCTTTTCTCCAATTCCATACGCTCATCTTGGCCTTAGGCCTCTCTGGTACCTCGTCCAAGGGAACTGCCTTTAGTGCAACCCCCTCCCACAGCCTAAAGGTGGGAACGACCTTCCTCGTAATGGTGGGATGTACGATCAGAGCCACTTGTGACGTAGCTGCTCTAAATAGTTCCGCAAGCAAGGTGTCCGGCCCGCAGCTTTTTTCTAAAAGTCAGAGTTTGGAATGCTCTGTGGCAGCTAAAAAGGAAATGATGGTACCTTTCAGCGGCATACTGCTGAATGTCAATGCCAGAGCATTCTAAAGACTTCTGAAGGGGAACGTCTGACGGACCGAGAGCTATATAAGCGGGAACACTCGCCCTCGGGGGCATTCAGTATTTACTTAGAATTCATTCAGTGATTCAGTATTCAGTATTCATTCAGTGCATTCAGTATAAGTGATCAGTCGGTAATCCAGTGTGAAAGCAATCAAGCAATCTAGTGAGTTAGTGGACAATTATGTAACAGTTGTAGAGACAAAGTGTGTAGAAAAATCTTGTGTGTAAGCAATAAAGCGTTGAGTGTTAGAAAAGGTTGTAATAAAGGTGAAGCGCCCAGATAATTGATCTGAGATAGAACAATAAAGTGTGTGTATTCAATAAACAAGTAAACAGTTGTAGTTTATCGCATTCCAGTGATCGAATCTAACGAACAGTTGCAAAGAGAGCTGGATGCTCGGGAAGTAAAGCCAACCTATTTGAGACTCCGATCAGCGTTGAAGGAAGTGTTACCGGGAAGAATCATGAATTCGGAGTGGAGAAGCCGTCGGCATCCAATGAGCCAGCATTCGATATCCAGCAAATTCTGGCGGCTATGAATGCTATGAGTGCTTCCATAGGCCAGTCAGAAAGTAGATCAGAAGTTGGAGGTAAATTAAGCTTCCATAGGCCAGAAACTAGATCAGAAGTTGGAGGGAAATTCAGCTTCCATAAGCCAGAAACTAGAGGCGTCCATACATCAAAAGTTGGAGGAAAATTCCACTTCCCTGAACCAGAACCTGAAAGAGATGCTAGAGAACAATCGAGAAAGCTGGAGAAATATCCAGCAGGCTGTCAACGATCGATTCCAGGACGTCGAAGAGAGAATCGAGGCACAAGAATCGAGTTTCGATTTGACGGTTCTGGATCTCGAAAATAATCAGGAAAAGAGAATCGATACACTGGACAAGAAGGTCCAGGATCTCGAGGAGACTATCCATAATGTTCGGCATCAGGGAAGCGTAGTACCGGCTGCAGCATAAAAATTAACAGCTTCCAACTTCGACGGCACAACATAACATCTTTAATCTGCAATTTGACACAACATCGGAACGGAATCAATGGATCGTGTGGCCACCGTATTTATTTCCCTTAAAGGTGAAGCAGCTGATGTAGTACAGACCATTCCGGAGACCCAAAGAAGGAACTACGCAGCCAGATCGGATACTCTTCATCAAAGATCTGACAGTGAACACATGCAGGAAATGCACAAGCTGGAGCTTAAAGGGTTCAAGGAGTGTGGAAACGGGACCATCCAGCAGTATGCTGCCGACATCGAGAGGCTTTCTTATCTAGCCTACGCGGATGTTCCAACTGATGTGGTGGAGAAACTGAAAACGGATTCTTTCATTCAAGGGCTAAGGGACCCCGGTACCCAAGGCAGCTTGATTCTACTGCCAAAGACATCTTTTAAGGAGGCAGTTACCAGCGCTCTCGCATGTGAAACATGGCGCTTGATATGCCGACCCTCCATCAAATTGTGGCGTATTTCTGAAGACCAGTATAGTGCCAGAACAACAACGGCAAGTAGAAGTGGCTCGTTCCCAGGTAGATGCTACATCTTTGACCAGCAGGGGCACATTGCGAGAAACTGCCGTCTGCCAAAAAGAGACCAAGCAAGAGCACGCGATCGCCAGAAGGGAAGCAGTCATGGAAACGCGGACGCCTTGTCGAGGTGACCTTGCGGCGTTGAATGAAAACAGTACTTCCAGTAGATTCCTGGACTGTCGAGAAAGTCGGAAGGAAGCAGCAAGAAGATTACCAAGATCAGATTGATCACCAAGAACGAGGTTTTCGACCAACGTGGCAACAAATATATAGTGAAAGCCCAATCGGAAAAACTTACAGGGCTCAATGGCAGAGTTTGAAGCTGAAGAACGGTTGCTTCTACCGCGGTTGGGGAAGTGAGAACGGTGACATTGTAAACGATCTGCTGGTAATTCCAAAGGGAAAAATCGACGAGGTCATCCGAGAGGGACCAATTGGGTTCATATTGGTGTTAAGAAGACTGTAGAAAAGATTAAAACTCGAGGAAACATGCAGAAGTACAATGTTGGAACACCGTTCGAACGTGTCGCCATGGAAATGGTAGGCCCACTCCCAACGAGCCACGCTGGAAACAAATACGTGCTGGTGGTGATCGACTACTTAAGCAAATGGCCTGAAGTGTTTTGCATACCAAACCAAGAAGCCAAAACCATTTCGAAAGCATTCGTGAATAACTGGGATGCGCGTTATGGAGTACCACTAGAACTGCACACAGACCATGGAAGGAACTTCAAGTCGTCTGTGTTCAAATAACTCTACGAAATGCTAGGTATCAGAAAAACATGGACAATACCATTACACTCATAATCTGATGGCATGGAATATTTAAGAAAAGTCGTCGTCGGAGATCAGAAGCACTGAGATGAACATCTTCCCCATTTCTTAATGGCGTATCGAACGACGGAGCACAATTCAAAGGCGATAAGGCGATGACACCAGCTGAAACCATTTTTGGAACTGGGGTGGAATCGGCTAAGGTGATATGTGACAAGTGACAGTCACATTCTCGGTTTCGGTATCGTGTAAGGTGATAGTCACTGTGATTGTCACATTTTTGTGACAGTTTTCTGGTGACAGCTATTTAGCTATCACTTTCCTATGTTCTGTGCGTTTGATATGGCTTTGTTTGTGCTTTTGTGTGTTTTATAAAATATGTATATTTCCGTGTTAAGAACTATTTTTAAGCGAAGATGAAGGGCTCAATGAGACATTGATGGAAGTTAGATATCTGAGGAAGAATTTGAGAAATCGGTCTAAATCGGTTTCCTTTTCCTGTACGCCGACAAAATGTATAATTGGCCAATAAATGAATTGAATGCAATAATAGCATTTCTAATATGTGCATTATTTACTTTTCCCAGTAATTGTGCAAAACAATCAGTGACGACGGCCGTGATTTTAATTTCAAAATTTCTTTTTAACTATCTAACAGCTGTCTTAAGGCAGCCCTACACGGCGAACATGTTCGCCGATTTTGTTCGTGAATTTGCTGAGAATGTCGACGAGTAAACATAAATAAATAACCATAAGCGCAACCACTTGTGTTTATTTATCGTACATGTTTACCCTCTGAAGCAGGGATATCCCTGCTCTGAAGGATCAGCACGAAATGAATGTTCTCCAAATGTGTTCGCCGTGTAGAGAGTAACGCAAACGAACGGATTCGGCGAACATGTTCGCCGTTTAGGGCTACCTTTATCTATCAGTAACTCCGAAAAAGCAAGTGTTGCTCCTTTTCTAAACTTTTTTTGTGATAATCTTACCCGATACCAACAGATGGTGATAGTCACATATGACTGTCACCAAAGTGACTATCACCTATCACCTTAGCCGATTCCACCCCTGATCTCCGACTTCCATCGGATTTGAAGTTTGCCGTGGTACTACCGACAACTAGCGGCTGAACTCTATTTATCAGTTAATCCGGAGCGACTGAACTTGATAAAATTACGGCGAAATATGACTTAAGCGCGAACACTTCTGGATAGGAACCAGGACAATTGGTATTGCTGTACAACCCGCAACAAAAAAAAAGGCTTGTGCCCCAAATTGCAATCAGCCTGGGACGGGCCATATGGGGTCATCAAGAAACTCAATGACGTGGTATCCCGAATACAGCAGACAAAAAACAGACGGGCGAAATGTAATAAAGTTCACTTGGAGAGTTTAGCGCCATACTGTAGAGAAGGATCAAATCGCTTGTTCGAGGACGAAGCTTATGAGGAGGGCGTGTTATGGACATGAACGGTTATGTTCGAATTTCGCTGTCAAAGTTTAGAATGCTCTGATGCAACTGAAAACTAAATGATGGTAACTTTCAGCGGTATACTGCTGAATGTCTATGCCAGAGCATTCTAGACACTTCTCAAAGGAAACGTCTGATGGCGAACATTCAAGAAATTGATAGCGAACGTGCATATTGGCAGATATAAGTTCGAGGTAGTTAAGGACTTCGTCTACCTCGGCTCCGCAGTGACCTAGAACAACGACATCAGTTCCGGAATCAAACGCAGAATCACTCTTGCCAATCGCTGTTTCTTTGGGCTCAGGAGGCAACTGAGTAATATAGCCCTCTCCCGAACGACAAAGTTGACTCTAAATAAGACCCTTATCATCCCGGTCCTGTTATACGGCGCAGAAGCATGGACACTATCAAAAGCGGATGAAGAGGCCCTTGGTCGGTTCGAGCGAAAGATTTTGCGCGTGAATTTTGGGCCTATAAATGCAGACGGGGGATGGAGGAGAAGATTCAACCACGAACCTTACGGACTGTACAGCGACATGAGCCTAGTCAGGCGTCTACGGATTCAACGCCTAAGATGGCTGGGCCATGTAGAGCGAATGGACACCACAGCTCCAGCCTGGAGAGCCTTTGAATCCAACCCCGAGGGACGAAGATGCAGGGGACGGCCGCACTTAAGATGGCGCACACAGGTGGAAGGGGACCTCAGCCAACTGGGTGTACGGCAATGGAAAAGGCTAGCAAAAGATCGTGCTAGATGGAGGGGCATGTTGGTTGAGGCCCAGGTTCACCCCGAACTGTAGCGCCCACTAAGAAGAAGAAGTGGATGAGCTTAGCTGGAATCGAACTGGAAGAAGAAAAGTAGAATGAAAAAAGAGACATTTAGTCTTCAGTCATACAACTCCTTCGAAACTTGCCAAAATGTATTAAGGGGAAATGATTGCATACAAGCTCGTGTATGAGGAGTGATTACAGCTCTTTGGAGAAATATAACAAATAATGGAGGACTTAAGTACAAAATACGGGGGGCATTGGATGGGATCACAGCTTCCAACTTCGACGGCACAACATAACATCTTTAATCTGCAATTTGACACAACATCGGATCGGAATCAATGGATAGAAGAGGATCGTGTGGCCACCCTAGTTATTTCCCTTAAAGGTGAAGCAGCTGATGTAGTACAGACCATTCCGGAGACCCAAAGAAGGAACTACGCAGCCACATCGGATACTCTTCATCAAAAATCTGACAGTGAGCACATGCAGGAAATGCACAAGCTGGAGCTTAGAGGGTTCAAGGAGTGTGGAAACGAAACCATCCAGCAGTATGCTTATCTAGCCTACGCGGATGTTCCAATTGATGTGGTGGAGAAACTGAAAACGGATTCTTTCATTCAAGGGCCAAGGAACCCCGGTACCCAACGCAGCTTGATTCTACTGCCAAAGACATCTTTCAAGGAGGCAGTTACCAGCGCTCTCGCATGTGAAACATGGCGCTTGATATGCCGACCCTCCATCAAATTGTGGCGTATTTCTGAAGACCAGTATAGTGCCAGTACAACAACGGCAAGTAAAAGTGGCTCGTTCCCGGGTAGATGCTACATCTGTGACCAGCAAGGGCACATTGCGAGAAACTGCCGTCTGCCAAAAAGAGACCAAGCAAGAGGACGCGATCGCCAGAAGGGAAGCAGTCATGGAAACGCGGACGCCTTGTCGAGGTGACCTTGCGACGTTGAATGAAAACAGTACTACCAGTAGATTCCTGGACTGTCGAGAAAGTCGAAGGAAGCAGCGAGAAGATTACCAAGATCAGATTGATCCCCAAGAACGAGGTTTTCGACCAACGTGGCAACAAATATATAGTGAAAGCCCAATCGGAAAAACTTACAGGGCTCAATGGCAGAGTTTGAAGCTGAAGAACGGTTGCTTCTACCGCGGTTGGGGAAGTGAGAACGGTGACATTGTAAACGATCTGCTGGTAATTCCAAAGGGAAAAATCGACGAGGTCATCCGAGAGGGACCAATTGGGTTCATATTGGTGTTAAGAAGACTGTAGAAAAGATTAAAACTCGAGGAAATATGCAGAAGTACAATGTTGGAACACCGTTCGAACGTGTCGCCATGGAAATGGTAGGCCCACTCCCAACGAGCCACGCTGGAAACAAATACGTGCTGGTGGTGATCGACTACTTAAGCAAATGGCCTGAAGTGTTTTGCATACCAAACCAAGAAGCCAAAACCATTTCGAAAGCATTCGTGAATAACTGGGATGCGCGTTATGGAGTACCACTAGAACTGCACACAGACCATGGAAGGAACTTCAAGTCGTCTGTGTTCAAATAACTCTACGAAATGCTAGGTATCAGAAAAACATGGACAATACCATTACACTCATAATCTGATGGCATGGAATATTTAAGAAAAGTCGTCGTCGGAGATCAGAAGCACTGAGATGAACATCTTCCCCATTTCTTAATGGCGTATCGAACGACGGAGCACAATTCAAAGGCGATAAGGCGATGACACCAGCTGAAACCATTTTTGGAACTGATCTCCGACTTCCATCGGATTTGAAGTTTGCCGTGGTACTACCGACAACTAGCGGCTGAACTCTATTTATCAGTTAATCCGGAGCGACTGAACTTGATAAAATTACGGCGAAATATGACTTAAGCGCGAACACTTCTGGATAGGAACCAGGACAATTGGTATTGCTGTACAACCCGCAACAAAAAAAAAGGCTTGTGCCCCAAATTGCAATCAGCCTGGGACGGGCCATATGGGGTCATCAAGAAACTCAATGACGTGGTATCCCGAATACAGCAGACAAAAAACAGACGGGCGAAATGTAATAAAGTTCACTTGGAGAGTTTAGCGCCATACTGTAGAGAAGGATCAAATCGCTTGTTCGAGGACGAAGCTTATGAGGAGGGCGTGTTATGGACATGAACGGTTATGTTCGAATTTCGCTGTCAAAGTTTAGAATGCTCTGATGCAACTGAAAACTAAATGATGGTAACTTTCAGCGGTATACTGCTGAATGTCTATGCCAGAGCATTCTAGACACTTCTCAAAGGAAACGTCTGATGGCGAACATTCAAGAGATTGATAGCGAACGTGCATATTGGCAGATATATGTTTGAGGTAGTTAAGGACTTCTTATACCTCGGCTCCGCAGTGACCTGGAACAACGACAACAGTTTCGAAATCAGGCGCAGAATTACTCTTGCCAACTGCTGTTACTTTGGGCTCAAGAGGCAACTGAGAAGTAGAGCCCTGTCTCGTACGACCAAGTTGACCTTATATAAGACCTTAACTATCCCGGTCCTGATATACGGCGCAGAAACATGAACTTTATCTAAAGCGGATGAGGAAATCCTTGGTCGTTTCGAGAGAAAGATTCTGCGTGCGATTTTCGGTCCTATAAACACAGATGGGGGTTGGAGAAAAAGATTCAATCACGAACTATACGGGTTGTACAGCGAAATGAGTCTAGTCAGGCGTCTACGGATCCAACGCCTGAGATGGCTAAGCCATGTAAAGCGAATGAACACCACAGCTCCAGCCCGGAGGGTCTTTGAATACAACCCCGAGGGACGAAGAGATAGAGGACAGCCGCACCTAAGATGGCGCGGAATGGAGCAGCAGCAATACTAATAAACGAAGTGAGTTACTTTTTGAATTCTTGATGAGTAATAGTCCCACCGTTGCCAATAGAGGCAACAAACCTACCTTTATAAATGCGGTTGGAGAAGAAGTGCTTGACCTCACTATCTCTACCCCATTTATCCTAGACGCAATTGGTGACTGGCACGTCTCCAATGAAGCCTCACTGTCTGATCACCAACACATCAGACTCAACATCTCCAGTGAGGCTAAGGAGGCTGAGACTGGATATTAGTCCATACGAACAAATTTGGCTCTTTTCCAAGCTAAGCTCGCCGCTAAGGGAGATATGCTTCTCAAGTTGATTGCATCGATATATGATATGGATGAAGCGGCTTACCAGCTCAATGCAGTACTTATCTCATCCTTTAGAAACAGCTGTACACACAGGCGGTGTGTACCCTGGTGGAATGCTCAGCTTGAATCTCTAAGGAAACAGCTAAGATCTCTGTTTAACAGAGCCGAACGGAATAATACATCATTGGACTGATTATAGATCTGCACTAACGAAATACAACCTCGAACTTAGAAAATCCAAGAGATACTCTTGGAAAAAACATAGCGGGATATAGACTCGCTTTCAACTGCGCCCCGACTCCACAAAGCGCTGTCCCAAGAGCACACAAAAGGACTCGGGCTTGAGACTTTGCTCAAGGTGCACTTCCCTGGTTCTACTCCCCAGTTGATGCCCCCTGACGATCAGACGAACGTCATAATTAACATCGACAGTGGAACGAATAGCCTCTCAGACTTTTTAGCCCCGATAGGGTTAAATGGGTAATTGGTCCATTTAAGCTCTATAAGGCCCCAGGCAAAGACGGTTCTGTCCTGCTATCTTACAGAGAGGCCTGAACACTATTTTATCACCTCTGATAGTTCTTTTTAGATCTTGTTTCAACCTTGTCTTGTCTTCATCCCCAAGATTGGAAAGCAAAGTGAACAACCTAAAGCTTATCGCCCTATCAGTTTGACATCGTTCCTTTTAAAAATAATGGAAAAACTGATAGAGGTCCATATTAGAGGTATCCTGGAGAATCAGGTACCACTCCATCCTAATCAGTATGCATATCGCGTGGTGATGCGCGTGGAAGACAGTTTCACACACAAGGGGATCGCAATTTGCGCCTTTCTCGATATAGAGGGGGCCTTTGATAATACTGGCTATGATTCGATCACCACTGCACTATCCTGCAGGGGTGTAGACCATCCCACTAATCACTAGATTAGGGTGATGCTAAATAGCCGTATTATATCAGCCACATCCGGAGAGGTCTCAGTGACAGTATCGGCGGCTAGAGGATGTCCACAAGGAGGAGTCCTTGAACATCCTCTAGCCGCCGAGGAGTCTGTGTGAAACTGCAGCCTGTGAGCGCATGCAACACCTGTCCCTTTGGAACAGCGTTCGGGGACTTCGCCAATCGAAACCACTTATACGGTCCCTGAACAAACACTCTATTAACATAATCAAACTTAATAGGGTGGGTATCAGAAGACTAGTCAGCTACCTGGCGGGACACTGCGGTCAGAGATATCATCTTAACAAAATCTCTGTCTTGAGGACGAAGAGACGGCAGAACACATACTGTGTGAGTATGCTGCTCTTTGCTATCTTAGGAAGCGCATCCTTCTCAGTGAAGTTATGACTCCTGAGAGGATCACTTCGGCTCCTGCCAGAAGTATTCTCAACTTCACAATAGATCTGTAGAGCTCGGAGTGCCAAATGCTATTTGATAGCGCTAGCCCCACAATAAAAAAACAAAAAAACAAAATGCAAGCGTCTGGTGGCCGATCTGTCCCGCTTGGCAGCCCGACAGAGGGACACATGGACCATCATCGCTCGGACAAAGTCTTCAAGCTTCGCGTAGTTTCCAGAGCGGCATACCTCAATGAACTCTTTTAAATACTTTTCAGGAACGATCCCGGAGATCTCCAAGAGATCTTCCTTTGTAATGACTGTGTTTACTCCTTTCAGGCGGAAACATGACTGCAGCATGGTGATGGCCCGGCGCATATCGCCTCCGGATATGTCGACGATAGCTTTGTGACCGCCTTCTTCCACTTGTACGCCTTCCACGGTGCAAATTTCTTGCAGTCGCGCTATAATCTACATAGACAAGTCGTTACATATGCTAGAAATAGGCAAATGAAACTGTTTACCTTCTCCTCGCCTAGAGGTTTGAAACGGAACTTTGTACAACGCGAGGTGATGGGATCAATGATTCTCGACACATAATTACAAACCAAGCAGAAGCGCGTACTTCTGCTCTCTTTCTCCATGGTACGACGCAGAGCCGCCTGCGCAGCATGTGTCATTGAATCCGCTTCATCCAATATGATGATTTTGAATGGTGGACACGGTTTTCCATCTGGTCGAACCGAACTTGCTGTCAGTTGAGCGAAATTCTTGATTTTGGTGCGAACAACGTTGATGCCACGCTCGTCGGATGCATTGAGTTCGAGAATGCGTTCTTTGAACATATCACCGAAGATTTGACGTGAAGCGGCTAGGATTGTACTGGTCTTTCCGGTACCGGGTGGACCATACAACAGCATGTTAGGTAGATCGGCGCCTTCAACACATTTTTGAAGGACCGCAACAACTTCGGCTTGCTCAACGACATCTTCCACGCGTCTAGGGCGGCTATATCAATGCACAAGATGCTGTTAGCCAGATGAACGCATGCACAATACCGTGTGTTACTTACTATTTCTCAACCCACGGAGCAGGTGGTTTTCGTCGTTCTGTTTTCTGAGGAACATCACCGGACGTACTGGGAATGGACTTTTCAGTTGAAGACTTCTCAAAGATGCTGGTTTTACCGGTTTTAAGAAAAGCTTGCATTTTGTTTAGTATTCCTGACTTACTTGAGAAATAGCGACCAACAGTGTGCCAAAAACCGCCTTTTTACGGCATTACGATTGAGAATTTGAATTGATTTTGTCAGACGACAGCAGTTGTCAAATTAGAATGGCTGAGTACAAGCGAGTAATTCGTTTCGGTAGCGTTCAGTGCTTATAAGTATTGTTGCGGAGATGCAAGCGGACGGTTGAGTTCGAATTTCGCTGTCGAAGTTCGAAAGCTCTCTGGAAGCGGGGATTGGAATGATGCCAACTTCGAATGGCGTAATGCTATCTGTGAGAGCATTCTAGAGATTTCCGAAGGGGAACTTCCAACGGCGAACATTCGAGAAGGTGCACCGAGAGCTATATAAGCGCGAACACTCGCCCTCGACATTCATTCAGTTTGTGGTATCGAACAGCGTGTGACAAGTCAGTGTGATCGAACAGTGGGAAAATAAAAGCTTTCAATAAAGATTTGTTTGTGTAATTAAGTTTAAAGTGGATAGTATTGGATAATAAAGAAAAGTGGTGAAGCTACACAGATAATTGATCTGTGGTGAAAGAATTAAAAGTGTGTGTGTTTCAATTTAAATAAAAAGGACAATTGTAGTTTATCGCAATCCAGTGGTGCGAACCCTATTCGGCGTGGGATCGAATAAATTCGTAACAGTATGTTTAAAAAAAAAAAGTATTTAAATTCTAAGAAAAGATCGAAAACGATTAACAAAGGCCTCATAAAGGCGAAATCTATTCTATAGACTAATGTTCTGTTGACGCCGACGGCTGCAGCCCAGTACCACGTAACTAGTGCAGTTCCATAGAGTTCAGTATTAAGGCTTATACTACAGAAAATCTTGCATTGTAAGTTTTTAAAACTGAAATACTCAAGCAAAGTAAGAACACGTAAAACGGCCAAGCAGTGGATGAGCTGGTGCCATCTGGAGATTTCCTATGGAAATTGCTGGCGGGGAAGGGCGAATGGCGAGCCTCCTGCGCCAAAAAACAGGATTAGTCGGTTAGGCTACGGCCTAGTAAGCCGTAACCGTAAAAAACCCACAAACTCCGAAACAACCACAAGCCTCGGATATAACGGACCGGATTTATGTTGACGACCCTTGGTCTGCGTCCACGCCCCCACGGAAGACAAGGATGACTCCGCCAAAGATGAGTTCTACGATCTCCCAGACAGAACGTATGCCCAATGTTCCAGCTATGACATCAAAATTGTACTAGGAGACTTCAATGCTAAGCTGGGTAAGGAAAGCATCTTTGAACGAGTCATCGGCAAACATAGCCTACACGACACCACTTCCGATAAGGGACACGGGCTGATTGATCTTGCTACGGGGCGAAATCTCCTTCTAGCCAGTACGCGCTTCCCGCACCTCATTATACACAAAGGCACCTGGCGGTCTTTTGATCAATCGACTACCAACCAGATTGATCACATCGCGATCGACGTCAGACACTCCTCCACTATTCTTGATGTTCGAACTTTCCGAGGCGCTAACATCGACTCGGACCACTATCTTGTAGTAGCCAAGATGCGCTTACGGATATCACGAACGCAACGGAGTAGAGTATGAATACAAAGTTATGACGTCGGAAAGCTACTTTCGCCAGAAACCGCCCGTGCTTTTACCGATCGCGTCTCCCTTAAGCTCTCCAATACACCTGAATCCTCCAAGCTATCAATAGAACAGCAGTGGAGTCTTTGCAAACAAGCCCTGAAAAGCTCTGCATCGGAAGTTCTGGGTTTCAAGGCTCCACCACGAAGAAACACCTGGTTCGATGACGTGTGCAGGAGGATTCATACAGCGAAGCAGGATGCATATAAGGCCTCGCTGCATAAAAGAACAAGAGCAGCTCGTGAGCTCTACGAGTTAAAAAGAAGGGAAGAGCATAAGCTTCTTAGGAGAAAGAAGAAAGAGCACGAGAAGCGCGCAATTGGGGATTTGGAGAGGTGTTACTGCAGGCGTGACGTTCGAAAGTTTTATCAACAGATAAAGCGAACATGCCAAGGTTGTCAAGCCAGAACGGAAGCCTGCAGGGATAAGAAATGACACCTAGTAGTAGAACCGCAGTAGATGCTGAGAATATGGAAAAAGCACTTCTGAAGACTGTATAACGGCGATGTTAGTCAATATACCGCTGTCAGGCAGAATGATCCATTTCTAATCGACGGAGACCGCAGAGAATTCTGTCCCCCTGACCTCGACGAAGTTAAGATTGCCATATCGAAGCTCAAGTCGAATAAAGCTGCTGGCGCAGACGGACTGTCTGCTGAGCTCTTCAAGGCAGCTGAGGATGACCTGGTTGGGAGCATGAACCAGCTCATCCGTAAGATATTGTTAGGGGAAAGCATGCCCGAGGAATGGAGTCTCAGCATCGTATGCCCGTTCCACAAGAAAGAAGACCCCTCTGATTGCGTCAACTATAGAGGAATAAGTCTCCTTAACATCGCCTACAAAATCTTCTTTGCCGTTTTGTGTGAACGCCTGAAGCCTTTTGTAAATAAGCTGATAGGTCCTTATCAGTGCGAATTCAGGCCAGGGAAGTCCACCATCGACCAAATCTTCACACTACGGCAGATCCTGAAAAAACCAATGAATTTCAAGTCGACACTCACCACCTATTTGTCGACTTCAAAGCCGCATACGACAGCGTAATTAGAGACGAGCTGTACAACGCTATGTCTACCTTTGACATACCTGCTAAGCTCGTCAGACTATGCAGGATGACTTTGGAGAATGCTCGCTGCTCCATCCGAATCGGTGAACACCTTACCGATAGTTTTGGTGTCAAAATAGGATTTAAGCAGGGCGATGCGCTGTCGTTTGATTTCTTCAACATCATATTGGAAATGATTGTGCAAAAATCACAGGGAAATACAAGAGGCACAATCTATTTTAAATCCTCGCAACTCCTTGCATACGCTGACGATATTGACATAATAGCTAGATCACAGCGAGATGTCAATGAGGCGTTTGCGAGAATTGAGTTCGAGGCGGCGAAAGTTGGTCTGGCGGTAAACGGGGGCAAAACTAAATATACGCTGTCTTCAAAAAAGGACGCTCACCACCGACGTCTTGGCCAGAACGTTTGTATTGGCAAATATAAGTTCGAGGTAGTTAAGGACTTCGTCTACCTCGGCTCCGCAGTGACCTAGAACAACGACATCAGTTCCGGAATCAAACGCAGAATCACTCTTGCCAATCGCTGTTTCTTTGGGCTCAGGAGGCAACTGAGTAATATAGCCCTCTCCCGAACGACAAAGTTGACTCTAAATAAGACCCTTATCATCCCGGTCCTGTTATACGGCGCAGAAGCATGGACACTATCAAAAGCGGATGAAGAGGCCCTTGGTCGGTTCGAGCGAAAGATTTTGCGCGTGAATTTTGGGCCTATAAATGCAGACGGGGGATGGAGGAGAAGATTCAACCACGAACCTTACGGACTGTACAGCGACATGAGCCTAGTCAGGCGTCTACGGATTCAACGCCTAAGATGGCTGGGCCATGTAGAGCGAATGGACACCACAGCTCCAGCCTGGAGAGCCTTTGAATCCAACCCCGAGGGACGAAGATGCAGGGGACGGCCGCACTTAAGATGGCGCACACAGGTGGAAGGGGACCTCAGCCAACTGGGTGTACGGCAATGGAAAAGGCTAGCAAAAGATCGTGCTAGATGGAGGGGCATGTTGGTTGAGGCCCAGGTTCACCCCGAACTGTAGCGCCCACTAAGAAGAAGAAGTGGATGAGCTTAGCTGGAATCGAACTGGAAGAAGAAAAGTAGAATGAAAAAAGAGACATTTAGTCTTCAGTCATACAACTCCTTCGAAACTTGCCAAAATGTATTAAGGGGAAATGATTGCATACAAGCTCGTGTATGAGGAGTGATTACAGCTCTTTGGAGAAATATAACAAATAATGGAGGACTTAAGTACAAAATACGGGGGGCATTGGATGGGATCACAGCTTCCAACTTCGACGGCACAACATAACATCTTTAATCTGCAATTTGACACAACATCGGAACGGAATCAATGGATAGAAGAGGATCGTGTGGCCACCCTAGTTATTTCCCTTAAAGGTGAAGCAGCTGATGTAGTACAGACCATTCCGGAGACCCAAAGAAGGAACTACGCAGCCACATCGGATACTCTTCATCAAAAATCTGACAGTGAGCACATGCAGGAAATGCACAAGCTGGAGCTTAGAGGGTTCAAGGAGTGTGGAAACGAAACCATCCAGCAGTATGCTTATCTAGCCTACGCGGATGTTCCAATTGATGTGGTGGAGAAACTGAAAACGGATTCTTTCATTCAAGGGCCAAGGGACCCCGGTACCCAACGCAGCTTGATTCTACTGCCAAAGACATCTTTCAAGGAGGCAGTTACCAGCGCTCTCGCATGTGAAACATGGCGCTTGATATGCCGACCCTCCATCAAATTGTGGCGTATTTCTGAAGACCAGTATAGTGCCAGTACAACAACGGCAAGTAAAAGTGGCTCGTTCCCGGGTAGATGCTACATCTGTGACCAGCAAGGGCACATTGCGAGAAACTGCCGTCTGCCAAAAAGAGACCAAGCAAGAGGACGCGATCGCCAGAAGGGAAGCAGTCATGGAAACGCGGACGCCTTGTCGAGGTGACCTTGCGACGTTGAATGAAAACAGTACTACCAGTAGATTCCTGGACTGTCGAGAAAGTCGAAGGAAGCAGCGAGAAGATTACCAAGATCAGATTGATCCCCAAGAACGAGGTTTTCGACCAACGTGGCAACAAATATATAGTGAAAGCCCAATCGGAAAAACTTACAGGGCTCAATGGCAGAGTTTGAAGCTGAAGAACGGTTGCTTCTACCGCGGTTGGGGAAGTGAGAACGGTGACATTGTAAACGATCTGCTGGTAATTCCAAAGGGAAAAATCGACGAGGTCATCCGAGAGGGACCAATTGGGTTCATATTGGTGTTAAGAAGACTGTAGAAAAGATTAAAACTCGAGGAAATATGCAGAAGTACAATGTTGGAACACCGTTCGAACGTGTCGCCATGGAAATGGTAGGCCCACTCCCAACGAGCCACGCTGGAAACAAATACGTGCTGGTGGTGATCGACTACTTAAGCAAATGGCCTGAAGTGTTTTGCATACCAAACCAAGAAGCCAAAACCATTTCGAAAGCATTCGTGAATAACTGGGATGCGCGTTATGGAGTACCACTAGAACTGCACACAGACCATGGAAGGAACTTCAAGTCGTCTGTGTTCAAATAACTCTACGAAATGCTAGGTATCAGAAAAACATGGACAATACCATTACACTCATAATCTGATGGCATGGAATATTTAAGAAAAGTCGTCGTCGGAGATCAGAAGCACTGAGATGAACATCTTCCCCATTTCTTAATGGCGTATCGAACGACGGAGCACAATTCAAAGGCGATAAGGCGATGACACCAGCTGAAACCATTTTTGGAACTGATCTCCGACTTCCATCGGATTTGAAGTTTGCCGTGGTACTACCGACAACTAGCGGCTGAACTCTATTTATCAGTTAATCCGGAGCGACTGAACTTGATAAAATTACGGCGAAATATGACTTAAGCGCGAACACTTCTGGATAGGAACCAGGACAATTGGTATTGCTGTACAACCCGCAACAAAAAAAAAGGCTTGTGCCCCAAATTGCAATCAGCCTGGGACGGGCCATATGGGGTCATCAAGAAACTCAATGACGTGGTATCCCGAATACAGCAGACAAAAAACAGACGGGCGAAATGTAATAAAGTTCACTTGGAGAGTTTAGCGCCATACTGTAGAGAAGGATCAAATCGCTTGTTCGAGGACGAAGCTTATGAGGAGGGCGTGTTATGGACATGAACGGTTATGTTCGAATTTCGCTGTCAAAGTTTAGAATGCTCTGATGCAACTGAAAACTAAATGATGGTAACTTTCAGCGGTATACTGCTGAATGTCTATGCCAGAGCATTCTAGACACTTCTCAAAGGAAACGTCTGATGGCGAACATTCAAGAGATTGATAGCGAACGTGCATATTGGCAGATATATGTTTGAGGTAGTTAAGGACTTCTTATACCTCGGCTCCGCAGTGACCTGGAACAACGACAACAGTTTCGAAATCAGGCGCAGAATTACTCTTGCCAACTGCTGTTACTTTGGGCTCAAGAGGCAACTGAGAAGTAGAGCCCTGTCTCGTACGACCAAGTTGACCTTATATAAGACCTTAACTATCCCGGTCCTGATATACGGCGCAGAAACATGAACTTTATCTAAAGCGGATGAGGAAATCCTTGGTCGTTTCGAGAGAAAGATTCTGCGTGCGATTTTCGGTCCTATAAACACAGATGGGGGTTGGAGAAAAAGATTCAATCACGAACTATACGGGTTGTACAGCGAAATGAGTCTAGTCAGGCGTCTACGGATCCAACGCCTGAGATGGCTAAGCCATGTAAAGCGAATGAACACCACAGCTCCAGCCCGGAGGGTCTTTGAATACAACCCCGAGGGACGAAGAGATAGAGGACAGCCGCACCTAAGATGGCGCGGAATGGAGCAGCAGCAATACTAATAAACGAAGTGAGTTACTTTTTGAATTCTTGATGAGTAATAGTCCCACCGTTGCCAATAGAGGCAACAAACCTACCTTTATAAATGCGGTTGGAGAAGAAGTGCTTGACCTCACTATCTCTACCCCATTTATCCTAGACGCAATTGGTGACTGGCACGTCTCCAATGAAGCCTCACTGTCTGATCACCAACACATCAGACTCAACATCTCCAGTGAGGCTAAGGAGGCTGAGACTGGATATTAGTCCATACGAACAAATTTGGCTCTTTTCCAAGCTAAGCTCGCCGCTAAGGGAGATATGCTTCTCAAGTTGATTGCATCGATATATGATATGGATGAAGCGGCTTACCAGCTCAATGCAGTACTTATCTCATCCTTTAGAAACAGCTGTACACACAGGCGGTGTGTACCCTGGTGGAATGCTCAGCTTGAATCTCTAAGGAAACAGCTAAGATCTCTGTTTAACAGAGCCGAACGGAATAATACATCATTGGACTGATTATAGATCTGCACTAACGAAATACAACCTCGAACTTAGAAAATCCAAGAGATACTCTTGGAAAAAACATAGCGGGATATAGACTCGCTTTCAACTGCGCCCCGACTCCACAAAGCGCTGTCCCAAGAGCACACAAAAGGACTCGGGCTTGAGACTTTGCTCAAGGTGCACTTCCCTGGTTCTACTCCCCAGTTGATGCCCCCTGACGATCAGACGAACGTCATAATTAACATCGACAGTGGAACGAATAGCCTCTCAGACTTTTTAGCCCCGATAGGGTTAAATGGGTAATTGGTCCATTTAAGCTCTATAAGGCCCCAGGCAAAGACGGTTCTGTCCTGCTATCTTACAGAGAGGCCTGAACACTATTTTATCACCTCTGATAGTTCTTTTTAGATCTTGTTTCAACCTTGTCTTGTCTTCATCCCCAAGATTGGAAAGCAAAGTGAACAACCTAAAGCTTATCGCCCTATCAGTTTGACATCGTTCCTTTTAAAAATAATGGAAAAACTGATAGAGGTCCATATTAGAGGTATCCTGGAGAATCAGGTACCACTCCATCCTAATCAGTATGCATATCGCGTGGTGATGCGCGTGGAAGACAGTTTCACACACAAGGGGATCGCAATTTGCGCCTTTCTCGATATAGAGGGGGCCTTTGATAATACTGGCTATGATTCGATCACCACTGCACTATCCTGCAGGGGTGTAGACCATCCCACTAATCACTGGATTAGGGTGATGCTAAATAGCCGTATTATATCAGCCACATCCGGAGAGGTCTCAGTGACAGTATCGGCGGCTAGAGGATGTCCACAAGGAGGAGTCCTTGAACATCCTCTAGCCGCCGAGGAGTCTGTGTGAAACTGCAGCCTGTGAGCGCATGCAACACCTGTCCCTTTGGAACAGCGTTCGGGGACTTCGCCAATCGAAACCACTTATACGGTCCCTGAACAAACACTCTATTAACATAATCAAACTTAATAGGGTGGGTATCAGAAGACTAGTCAGCTACCTGGCGGGACACTGCGGTCAGAGATATCATCTTAACAAAATCTCTGTCTTGAGGACGAAGAGACGGCAGAACACATACTGTGTGAGTATGCTGCTCTTTGCTATCTTAGGAAGCGCATCCTTCTCAGTGAAGTTATGACTCCTGAGAGGATCACTTCGGCTCCTGCCAGAAGTATTCTCAACTTCACAATAGATCTGTAGAGCTCGGAGTGCCAAATGCTATTTGATAGCGCTAGCCCCACAATAAAAAAACAAAAAAACAAAATGCAAGCGTCTGGTGGCCGATCTGTCCCGCTTGGCAGCCCGACAGAGGGACACATGGACCATCATCGCTCACAGGAAAGCATCTCGAGCTGCTTAAGGAAGCTGCCAGGTATCGGTTAGATATCGTAGGTATCTCTTCGACAAAGCAAAGAGGATATAGAACTGTGGACCTTTCGGACGGGTGGAAAATCTTTCTGTCGGGAGTTGCACCTCAAATGTCTGCACAGGCGGGAGTGGTGATACTCATAAGTCCCAGGCCGGCAGACAGGGTATTAGACTAGATGCCATTAGGAGGGAGAGTCGCGTTCTTAATACTCAAGCTTGAAAGATCAACTTTGGCTCTGGTGCAGGTGTATGCACCGAATCTAGAGTCAGAGTATGCGACTTTCCTGGATGAAGCTGATGCCGCCGTTGATAGGGTGGTTGAGATGGATTCCTCAATCCATGGGGGACTTCAGCGCCCACGTGGTTGTGAATGTAACGACACGGGGGAGTGTGATTGGGAGGAACGGTGATCCTCATCAAAACGCGAACGGAGAGAGGTTGCTGGATTTTTGCTGAGCAAATGGCATGTCCATTATGAACACCTTCTTTCGGCACAAAGAGATCATCAATATACGTGGTATCGTCGGAGTCTTCAACAGAAATCGTTGATAGATTTCTTTGTGGTACCGTCGTGTATGAAAAGGATGGTTTGTGACGTTCGTGTGTTGAGAGGAGCTGAACTGGGACCTGATCATCACCTGGTGTTGTGTAAGCTGTATCCTACTGATAGAGTACCTCGTCTGCCAAGTCGGAAACCAAGAGTGGTTACACGCATACGGTGGGAGAAACTACAGAGCAGTGAGGTGCGGCAACACTTCGCACGACACACATCCGAAAGGTTTGAGCTGTTCCATCGCATATAGAGGAAGAATGGCGACTATTTTCAACAGCTGTCATTGCCTTTGCACGATATGTTTGTGGAGAGAAGCGGCTTGGTGGGGCAGCTGGCGGTGAGAAAAGAACTGCGGGGCTTAAAATACCCAGAGTTCAAGAAGCCATCAGAGAGGAGTATAAGAAGGCCTACAGGGACTAGATTCTCTTGGGAGACTCTGCTTCCCGTGACCGGTACACTGTGGCGCGAAGAACTTGCAAATTGGCAGTGCGAGCAGCTAAAGAGCAGTCCTGGAAGGAGTTCGGCAAGAATTTGGAAGACGACCATAGATCTGCGAGAAAGGTGTTCTGGCAAACCATTCGCCGGCTCAGAGGAAGGAATTTCAACATAATCGAAGGAGTTAAATCCAAAGACGGTGTGTTGCTTTCCAATGAGATGGACATCGTACGTAGAGGGAGCGAGCACTTTTCGGAGCTGCTCAATCCCGAGCAGGGCACTGAGGGGGACAGACCTATAATCTTGAGTGGCGCGGAGAATAGTCCAACGGTGGAGGAAATCATTTTAGCGTTTGAATCGCTAAAAGTTGGCAAGCCCGCCGGTGTGGATGAAGTTCGGCTAGAAATGCTTAAGGCAACGGGTAAAGAGGGAGTATTATGGCTCTCTCGTGTCATTAAGGTGGCCTGGTAATGCGGTAAGATACCTCGCGATTGGCAGACTGGGGTGATTGTAACTCTTTTCAAAAAGGGGGATAAAAAAGAGTGCTCCAACTATAGGGGCATATCTCTTTTAAGTGTCCCTGGTGAAGTCTACGCTAAGGTGTTGGAGGCGCGTTCTAGAGCTATGGTCGAATCCAGGACGGAGGATGAGAAGTGCGGGTTTCGTCACGGCAGAAGTACAATCGACCAGCTTTACCGAGTTCCTCGAGGTAAACTCTGGAGTGGGAAGGTGTTGTAAGATGGACATGTGACCCTCGGCTCTACATGGTAGATTTGGCTCGGAGCGAAGGATTCTGATTGCACCGTGTAATGCCATCTCTTTGAGTGTGATGCTTTTTGCCGTCTTAGAAAGCGTATTTTTCTCAGTGAAGTTATGACTCCTGAGGGGATCACCTCGGCTCCTACGAGAAGCATTCTGAGTAAGTCAAATGAGTGCTTCTTGGGCGGCCGTGGGGCAGGTTGGCATAGCGCCTGTAATACCGAGACAAGCTGGTCCCTGAAGGCGTTGAAGCTTAACAATTACTGTTTTTTGCTCAACTTTTGTCCACCATACGATGTACGCATAGGTGACGATAGTTTTGACTATCGCGGTGTATAAGCAGTAAACTACCTTAGGTTTAAGTCCCCAGGTTCTACCGTAAGTGCGTCGACAGGGCCACATGGCCCTAGTCGCTTTTGTGGGTTTGGTTTTAATATTGGAGTTCCAGTTGAGCCTGCGATCTAGGTCAATGCTTAGATACTTTACTTCCTTTGACAATCCTATACTTGTGCCATTTAGAAAGACCGAGCAGGGCTGTACCTTTCTCCTCTTTGTAAACGGGACTAAGAATGTCTTATTTGAGTTAATCGATAGACCCTCTCTGCCACACCAGTTAGAGATAAGCTGAAGCGCAAGCTGCATGCGCTCACAAGCAGCAGTTTCACACTTGACTACTAGGTCATCAGTATATCCGATGACCTCGTAGCTCCGAGTGGTTAGCTTGCATAGTAGGTCATCGATAAATATTGACCAGAGAAGGGATGAAAGGAGTCCACCTTGTGGACAACCTCTAGCCGCCGATACTGTCACTAAGACCTCTCCGCATATGGCTGATATAATACGGCTCTTTAGCATCGCCCTAATTCAGTGATAAGTGGGATGGTCTACACCCCTGCAGGATAGTGCAATGGTGATCGAATCATAGCCAGTATTATCAAAGGCCCCCTCTATATCGAGGAAGGCGTAAATTGCGATCACCTTGTGCGTGAAACTATCTTTCACGCGCGTCACCAGGTGGTGCAGCGCAATCTCAGTAGATCGTTCTTGGCGATATGCATGCTGATTGGGATGCAGTGGTATCTGATTCTCCAGGATACCTCTAATATGGGGCTCTATTAGTTTTTCCATTGTTCTTAGAAGGAACGATGTCAAACTGATAGGGCGATAAGATTTAGGTTGCTCAGAGACGCTTCACATACTGACACTATTTAGGCCTGGCTCCGAATGGGGCCCTGGAACACCAGGATAGGCAATTTCCGAGGTCCGTCTTCTTCTTGTCATCGTGGGGTGTTTGCGCTTCGTTAGCCAGGTTTGGGCCGTACGTAAATTAATTCGCACACCCCCTACCTGTTGCCCGCTCCCCACCGCAAGGAGGTCAGCTGCCGGGGGGGCTGAATCGGTCGACTTCAAATTCTAATTCGTTCGGCGTCCTAAGTGGTACTCTTAGTGTAATACCTTCTTGAATCTCATTCCTAAAACCATCCCAGTTTGTCCTTCTATTCACCGATACAGATACATACAGTTTCGGGTTCAAAAGTGAAAAGATCTCAACCAATTTAGAACGGTGCACTGAGTCTCGTCCAAACTTCTGAAAGCATGATTTCGAGTTATTGTCAAAAGTATTAAGCAAATGCTTTAGGTAGTTAAGGCTTTCACTTAACGTGCTTCAGAACATGATATCATCAGTCTTCTACTATTCTACGCCACCGCTATAAGGAGCTCAACAATCAATCACAGCAAAGAACAGGGTACATGTTTCCTCACCATATGTTTAGTTCACTGCACCCACCCTTGCACGTTACATCCAGGTTGTAAGTTATCGTAAAGCATTTTACGAGTGCCACCCAATTCTGACCACCCAATTGAGCTTTTGACAGTTTCCGAGTCAGTCGGTCAAGCGCAAGCGCCACACGAAAGTGTGTATTCCAAATGCTCCACTCAAGCCTTTAAACTATGTATACAAAGTTTGCAGACGGGCATTAATCATCATCAGCTATCAGCTGGTCTGTTTTACTCATAAATTCACAAAACATTTTTCCAGCTTTTCGAAAGGCGAGTGCTTTCAACTCGACTCGAGGTTTGATTCCAATCCGAGAGATACTAGGTCAACAGTTTTGTTTTCGCTTTCGTTTACGTTTACTCGGTCGTGGCTATACCGCAATAGTACACTTCGAGTTTACTAAGAAAATAAATAATTAAATTGATTGTGCTGAGTCTATAAGATACACAGGCACACTACAGTGCATTCAGTGGAATATTCCGAGTGATTTTTCTGTGTAAAGTGCTAATCAAGGTTAGTTAGACTGTTTCTGATGCATCATTCGCTTGACCCATCAAGTGGGCACAGACAGTATCTTTTCATCGCTTTACAATTAAGAGATCATTTTTTTCATATAATTGATGATGGTGCTCTTTTGTCAGTGATGGAAGCCAAGCGGTTGCTATCATCGGCAGCCACTGGTTCTGGCCAATAAAAATAGAAATTCGGAATAGTATGAATCCAAGGAGCATGGCATGGGGCATGTGTAATTTGTGCGATTAATTATTTCGGTGCGATGTGTTGTTTATTTACTTGTGGCGCAAATTGTGCAAATAAGAATCGTGTGATGTACTTACCATGAAGGCCAAGTCTAGAGGCGTCCTCTCTCAAACGATAGTTTGTACGCACACGGATTGTGTGATGTAGTGTTGGCTTAAAAATATCCGATATAATTCTTTTCGTATTTAAATATTTATTACTACTACTTGGATATTTATTACGGATCCCCCATTCTTCCTGTGTAAGGTACCCCCCCCACCGGGTAAGGGGTTAGAATGTACCTGGGGTAAGGCATGCCTGTCGTAGGAGGCGACTAAAATCCGGAGGATGGACCAGGTAACATTGTTGCCTGGTTCATAGTGGAGAGAAAAGGGATAAAATCCCTAGATACTTAAAGATAAAAAATCTTATTCTGTTGAAACCCTTCGGGGTAAGATGAAAACCCATTCAAATGGTACGATGTGCCCTTCGGGGTTAGAGGTACTCTTTCGGGTATGGTGGTATCTGTGATACTTCGGGGCTATGCGAAAGATGAACCCTTCGGGGTATTGTAATCGTAGCAAATAGATGGCTGGGCCTGGCTGAAGGCCCACACTAAAAAATATCCCAGTCGAGTGTGCTGAATCCCTGGCACATTCAGGAATGTACGGAAGGGGAGTTAAGGGACTCTAAATCCCTAGATACCTAAAGAATTCCTTCGGGTTTTCTTAAGCAAGGGACCCAATTCTTTAAGTCTTCTTTATTCCCTTAGCTTACCTTGAGGTCCCAGATATCGAAAAGAATTCCTTTGAGTTTTCTTAATTGTTGGTGCATGGTAGAAATGGGCCTGGCTGGAGGCCCATTCAAAAATACATAGTCGGTGTGCTAAAATCCAGGCACACCCAGAATGACGGAGGTAAGTTGTCAGGCTTGAGCTTTTGGGGAAGCTTATCTGGAAGTGACTTCGGTCGTGGAGTGAAGACCAAAGTACTCTGAACAAAATTGGTACCACGGGGACAGGAAGCTCCCGGAACGTATTCGGTTACTATTAATAGTATTAAAGTCATTCGCCGCTGGTTCCGGTCCTGTCGGTTGGGGTAGGCCCTCTTGTGGGAGCATCGTGGTGGCTCTGGTTATCCCAACATTGCGGAAACGCATGGCACTCAGGTATCCTAGAGGAGCGTGGTGCAAGAGGTGTTAGCTAGACCTCGACCTCCATCAAAGGCGGTGAACATGCCCCCAAGCATGTTTACTAATTGAAATAGGGTATTTACTACCCTGGGGCAATGACCGATGCAGCCTTGGTCTCGATTGTGGGTAGGCCCACCGTGGGATTAAACCGTCGGTGCCCACGTAAAGCCAATTCATAATCTCTGTGTAAGGTACCCGTAGCTGGAATGCAATCTCGTAGGGATGATAGACTTATGTATGATATGTTCATCCATCAGAAAAACATACCGTTGAACGTCCTTTTGGGACATCCAAGAATCAATGAGCGATTGTACCTTATTCGTCAAGCGTGTTTTGTGGAAAACGAAGGGATTTGTACTAGGTTTTGTGTGATTCTTTACTTACTTACTTAGGTGGCTCTACAGTCCGGTGTGCACTAACAAACTTCTCCAGCGACGCACTCCCAGTTGGTTAAGGCCCCCTTTCACCTGTTTACGCCACCTTAGATTCGGTCGTCCTTTGATGCGTTGTACCTCGGGGTTGGACTCGAGGAATCTTCGGGTCGGACGGGTCGGAGCTGTGTTATCCATTCGCTCGTCATGGACTTTGGATCCGTAGACGTTGTACTAGGTCGATGTCACTGTACAGCCCGTATTTTCGCCTCCACTCCCCGTTTATACAAATGGGAACATAGATTGAACACAGTATTTTCCTCTCGGAACGACCAAGGGCCTCCTCATCCACTTTTGTCAAAGCCAGCCTTCTGCGCCATAGAGGAGGACCGGGATGATTAAGGTTTTGTATAGCGCAGCCGGGAGAGCACCGTGGTGCAGTGGGTAGTGTGTTGGCCTCTGACGCCGATAACACGGGATCGAATCCCGACACAGCCATGTCATCGAACGTGTTTTCACGGTGTTTCTCCTCAGCGGGGCTCTGACAAAACCCCCTGTAGTAAAATCGTGATGAAAAGCTTCTTGAAATTTGCCGTTCGAAACCGACAATAAATTGTAGGTCTCTTTCACCTATGGGCAAATTAAATCACACACAACATGGGTGATTGAGAGAAGCTTGGCTCTGGTCCTCCATGGACTGTAACGCCAACATACATACATAGCGCAGCCTTGGTCATTCGAGAGAGGGCTCTACTTCTCAATTGCCTCTTGCTCAAGAGCCCAAAGAAGCTGCGATTGGCAAGACTAATTCTGCGTTTGATCTCTGCGCTGGTGTTGTTGTCGCTGGTCAGTAGTGAGCCAAGGTAGACGAGGTCCTTGATCACTTCGGACTTGTAGCTGTCCGTTGTGACCTTCTGGCCGAGACGTCGGTGTTGCGCGTCTTTTTTGGTTGACAGCATACATATGTATATTTCGTTTTATCCTCGCTAACCGAAGGACCCATTTAAGCTGCTTCTGCTTCAATGCTCTCGTACGCATCGTTGACGTCTCGCAAGCAGTTGTGCAGACTTGAAATAGATCGTACCTCTTGTGTTGGCCAGTGAGTCTCGTATGATCTTCTTAAGCACGATGTTGAAAAAATTACACGACAGTGCGTCACCTTGTCTAAATCCTTTATTAACATCAAAGGTCTCGGTTAATTCGCTACCGAACTTAATGGAGCAGCGGAGTTATCCATTGACATCCTGCAATATCTGACGAGTTTGGCAGGTACATATGTGACTAGACATGGCTCCATATCGCTCATTCCTATAGACGTTTTTATATGCTGCTTTAAAATCGACGAAAATGTGGTGTGGTTCGACCTGAAATTCGTGGGTCTTTTCCAAGACCTGTCGAAGAGGGAATATTTGGTCTATTGTGGATTTATCTGGCCTGAAACTACACTGATACCAACCTATCAGATTATTCACAAAGGGTTTCAGGCGTTCACACACTACGGCGGAGAAGATCTTGTATGCGATGTTAAGGAGATTTATTCCACTGTAGTTAGCGCAGTTGTAGGGGTCTCCTTTCTTGTGGACCGGGCAAACGATGCTGAGATTCCATTCGTCGGGCATGCTTTCTTCCGACCATATTTTACAGATGAGCTGGTGCAGGCGCTATACCAGATCATCTCCAGCCGCTTTAAAAAGTTCGGCAGATATGCCGTCTGCGCCCATGGATTTATTAGCCTTGAGCTTTGATACATGGCTCTTGTATCTTCTCGGTTGCGAGTGGATCCTTCTGCTTGACAGCGGTATTAGATCTTCCACTGCCGTTAAACAGTCTACAGAAGTGTTCCTTCCAAATTCTCAGCATCGAATGTGACTCTACTTCTAGTTGTCCGTCTTCATCCCTACAAGCTTCCGTTTTGGCTTTATACATAGTCCTGGCGTATTCGTTTTACCTTTCGTACCATGAAACCTGCGAGCACCATTTCTGTGGTAGCGTATCTCCATCTCCTCGATCTCACGCTTTTTATGCTCTCTTCTTTTCTTCCTTAAAAGCGTGTGTTTCTCTCTCCGTATCTGCTCGTAATATTCACGAGCAGCTCTCGTCCGTCTATGTACCATGGCTTTGCTACATGGGCTTGCCCGCATCGCTCATCAAATCAAGGGTTTCTAGTTGCCGGTTGTTTGAAACTCAACACGTCAGAGGCAGCGTCTCTGATGGCGCGCTGGCAATGCTCCAATTGTTGTTCTGTGGATTGTTCCAGTGTCCTCGGAGCTTGCGAGAGCTTGAGGGAAACTCGATCGGCAAAGGTCCTAGCGATCTCCTGCGATTGTTGCTTTCCGAGGTCAAACTTTCGTTGTCCAGCTCGACTCCGTGACATCCTTGATATCGTCATTCGTCTCTTGGCTACAACAAGGTAGTTATCCGAGTCGATGTTGGCTCCTCGGAAGGTTCGTTTTCTTTGCTCAGTTTCGCAAAGAGAGATCGTAAAATCCTTTTTTGAGTCGATCGTCCTTTTCTTCGGTGAGCGCATGTCAAGCTAGTGTTTCCGAAACAAGCTTTGATGTGGATTGTTTGCTTACATCCATTCCAAAAGCTTAAGACTTTTTTGTCGGAGTCTTGCTCGAATAACGAATCTGCATCCGAATAAGCGTTGTTTGTTTTCTCTGTACCAATTCTCGTAGTAGATGTCGAAGTTTTTTATCCATCTTTTGCCTGGCCCATCCCAACGCACTTCTTAGAGTGTGGTCATATCTGCTTTATAGCAGCTGAGGGCTTGCTCCAATTGATTGCCTGCACCGGGTCTGTTAATGGACCTCAAGTTCCAGGTGCAAACTCACAAATCATTTAATCGTTTGCAAAGGTCGTCAGCTTTGTATCTGTCCTTAGCTGTCCGAAGCTTGTGGTTGCTCCGCAACAATTAATTTCTTACATGACAGAGATGTTACCCCCCCCCCCCCCCCAACCTGGAGGGCCAGGCTCTTTTTCCCCAGGAGCAAGGGGTGTCGCGTGGCTGCACACATTTGTTCACTACCTGGCGGATGCCGAGGCAGCTATCCAGGGGAGGCCACGCGGAGGCTGTGTGTCAACTTGGATTGAACAGGGACACGTTAAACGCGATCAACTTCTTTGCTCTGTTTGCTCGCTCACTCCCCACTGTGTTATTCCTTGTGGATTCATAAATACTTTAGCGACTTTAGGGCTTTCGAGAGACTTTGCTGAAACCAAGAGAACCACAATTTTCTGCATCCCTTCCGCATGGTATATTCTCGATTCTTGACGAACGTTTATAAATTATCGTTGGGCAAAAACTAAGAGTTGTCTTGTCACAATTCCTGCTTCACGCAAATGACACACTTCTCTCACATTTCGGAAGAAAACGGTCGTTTCGGGAGGAAAATTCTGCGTACCATCTTCGGTCCCGTTTGTGTTGGCGTGTGGAGACTGGAGGAGAAGATTTAACCAAGAACCATTTACGGGCTGTACAGCGACATCAGCCCAGTACGACGTCTACGGACAGCGCAGCTCTGGACCAAAGAGTCTTCGACTCCAACCCCGAGGGATGATGTTGCAGAGGACGGCGCCATTTAAGCTGGCGCACACAGGTCTCCAACCCCCGTCTGTGTTGGAGTTTGATTCCGGAACTGATGTCGTTGTTCCAGGTCACTGTGGACACAAGGTAGACGAAGTCCTTAACTGCCTCAACTACCTTATAACGTTCTGGCCAAGATGTCGGTGGTGAGTGCCCATTTTTGATGACAGCATATATTTAGTTGGGCCCTCGTTTACTGCCAAACCAATTTTCGCCGCCTCCGCTTCGATTCTCGTAATAGCCTTATTGCGGAATTGGGTGTATTTGAAATAAACGGTGCCTCTTGTGTGGGCCAATGATTTCTACCTCAAAACTATCGGTCAGGTGTTCACCGATTCGGATGTAGCAGCGAGCATGGGGTGAGTGTCGACTTGAAACCCATTGGTTTTCCCCAGGATATTCCGTAGTGTGAAAATTTGGTCGATGGTGGACTTCCCTGACCTGAAGCCTCACTGATAAGGACCTATCAGCTTATTTACAAAAGGTCTCAGGAGTTCCCACAAACCAGCAGAAAAGATTTCGTAGGCGATGTTAAGGAAACTTATTTCCCTGTAGTTGGCGCAATCAGAAGGGTCTCCTTTCTTGTGGATCGGGCAAACGATGCTGAGACCCCGTTTCTCGGGCATGCTTTTATCTTACAGATAAGCTGGTGCATGCTCCTAACCAGGTCATCTACAGCTGCTTTGAAGAGCTCAGGATACAGTCCGTCTGCGCCAGCAGCTTTATTCGACTTGAGTTTCCATATGGCGACCTTAACTTCGTCGAGTTCAGGGGGACGGAATTCTCTGAGATCTTCGCCATTAAGAAATGGATCATTCTGCCTAACAGCGGTATGTTGACTAACATCGCCGTTAAGCAGTCTGCAGATGGATTTTTCCATATTCTCAGCATCGACTGCAAATCTACTACAAGGTGTCCGTTCTCATCCCTATAGGCTTTCATTATGACTTTATAACCTTGGCATGTTCGCTTTATCTATTGATATAGACTTTTACTGACTTTACCTGCAGTAACAGCTCTCCTCAATCGCGCGCTTCTCGTGCTCTTTCTTTTTTCTCTTGAGAAGCTTATGCTCCTACCTTCTTTTTAAATCGTAGAGCTCACGAGCTGCTCTGGTTCTACTATACAGCGATTGAAACTCCTGCTTTGATGTTTCAATCCTCCTGCACTCGTCATCGAACCAGAAGTTTCATCGTGGTGGAGCCTTGAAACCCATAACTTCAAAAGCATTGCTTTTCAGAGCTTGTTTCAGTTGTATGGGAGAGTTGTGACATCCAAGATGTACTAAATTAGTGTTTTCTTATCAGCCGGCCCAAGTAAATATTTCCACAGAAGTTCATTTTGTCATTGAATTTACAATGCACAGTTCTTAACGGTAAGAAAAACTTCTTGTTCGTTTGGATTTAATTGCATTGATAGATACATCTGTGTCGTCGGCTTTGTATCCGTCCGTATCGGAGGCTTGTTGTTGTTTCGGAACAAGTAGGTTTTTACGTGATAGGGATGTTACCCCTAAGCACAACCCCCAACCTGGAGGGCCAGGTTCCTCTTTCCCCAGGAACAAGGGGTTGGGTCGCAGCACACATTGGTTCACTACCTGGCGGGTGCCAGGGTAGCTATCCAGAATCTTTGCCGATCGTGTCTCCTCCAAGCTCTCTCAAAATCCGCCCACAGCAGCACAAACAATAGAACAGGAATGGACGCATTGCCAGAGCGCCGTCAGAGGTGCTGGGTTTCAAGCCGCCACCACCTATAAGCCCCTGGTTCGATGAACAATGCGAACAAGCCCATGCAGCAAAACAAGAGGCATATAAAGCCATGCTGCAAAGACGGACGAGAGCTGCTCCCGAAATCTATGAGCAGAAGAGAAGAGAGGAACACACGCTTTTCAGAAGAAAGAAGAGAGAGCACGGAAAGCGTGAGATCGAGGAGATGGAGAGATGCTTCCGCAGGAATGACGCCCGTAAGTTTTACAATAAGGTAAAACGAACATGCAGCGGCCTGCAGGGATGAAAATGGAGAACTGGTAGTAGAGTCGCAGTCGATGCTGAGGATTTGGAAAAACCACTTCTACAGACTGTATAACGGCGATGATAGACAAGAGACCGCTGTCAGCCAGAACGAGCCATTTGTAATGGACGACAATGAAACAGAATTCAGTCCACCCGACCTAGACGAAATCAAAATAGCGATATCAAGACTTAAGTCTAATAAAGCCGCGGGCGCAGACGGCCTGTCTGCTGAGCTTCTTAAGGCGGCTGGAGATGAGCTGGTAAGGTGCATGCACCATCTCATTTGCAAGGTATGGTCGGATGAAAGCATGCCCGACGAATGGAATCTCAGCATCGTTTGCCCGGTCTATAAGAAAGGAGACCCCTATAACTGCACCAACTATAGGGGAATAAGTCTCCTTAACATCGCATATAAGATCTTCTCTGCCGTATTGTGTGAACGCCTGAAACCGTTGGTGGATAACCTGATCGGCACTTATCAGTGTGGTTTCAAGTCAGGTAAATCCACAATAGACCAAATATTTACGTTGCGGCAGATCTTGGAGAAGACCCAGGAATAGCAAATCGACACTCACCACCTTTTCGTCGACTTCAAGGCCATGCAGCGCGTATAGAGACGAGCTATACAACGCCATGTCTAGTTTAAACATCCCTGCCAAACTCGTCCGACTGTGCAGGATGACAATGGAGAATTCTCGCTGCTCCAAACCGAGACCTTTGATGTTAAAAAAGGATTTAGGCAAGGTGACGCGCTGTCATACAACTTTTTCAACATCGTGCTTGAAAATATGTTGCAAGAGTCACTGGCCAACACAAGAGGTACGATTTATTTCAAGTCTACTCAATTGCTTGCGTACGCCGACGACATTGACGTGATTGGACGGACACATCGAGACGTCAATGAGACCTTTGTAAGCATTGAGGTAGAAGCGGCTAAGATGGGTCTCAAGGTCAATGAGGGTAAAACCAAATATATGCTTTCATCTAAAAGAGACGGACAACACCGACATATTGGCCAGAACGTCACCATGGGCGGCTATAACTTTGAAGTGGTCAAGGAATTCGTCTTCCTTGGCTCACTGATGACCAGCGACAACAACACCAGCGCTGAGATAAAGCGCAGAATCACTCTTGCCAACCGCTGTTTCTTTGGGCTCAAGAGGTAATTGAGAAGTAGAGCCCTCTCTCGGAAAACCAAGGTGACACTATATAAGACCTTGATCATCCCAGTCCTCCTTTACGGCGCAGAGGCTTGGACCTTAACAAAAGCGGATGAAGATGCCCTTGGTCGTTTCGAGAGGAAAATTCTGCGCACTATCTACGGTCCCGTTTGTTCAAACGGTGTATGGAGGAGAAGATATAACGAAGAACTGTACGGGTTGTACAGCGACATCGGCCTGGTACGACGTCTACGGATACAGCGTCTAAGGTGGCTAGGCCATGTAGAGCGCATGGAAAATACAGCTCCGACCCGAAGAGTCTTTGAATCCACTCCGGAAGGAAGGTGCGGCAGAGGACGGCCGCATCATCGGTGGTGCACGCAGGTGGAAGGGGACTTTAACCAACTGGGCGTACGGCACTGGAAACAGCTGGTTCACCACGGACTGTAGCGCCACCTAAGTAGGTAAGTAAGTTGAAGTTCACCTGTGCGTCACTCTATTCTACAAATGGGTTAAAAGTGACCGTAGCTAGTTGGATGAAGGGGAAGTCAAATGAGCGGTATAGACCTTAGGCGGCGAGGGTTGGTGTTAAGTGAGATCAATTCAAAAAGGCCAGGAGAATCAGTAGTTTCAGTTGCTACATCCCAACGTGCTTTCAGGATTTGTAAGCCGATTAGCTACAACCGATCTTCGTAGAGTGGTAGTTCAGTTCTATCAGACCATGGGAGACCCCTTAGCATAAGACGCGAGAACCGGCGTTGCACAGCTTCAATTCTTACTGAATGGTTGGTGCAGTATGAAGTCCAGACTTAACTAGTGTATTCAAGAAGAGGTTTGTAGAGGGATTTGGTATCATAAGGATTCGAGAATTCTTTAGACCATCGTTAAAGTGTGTCAAAAGTTCGAAAGGCAGGCTGTCTAGTAGTGACGGGATCTATGAAGTCCACACATATGGACATATACTGCGAGAGCGTAGTAGGGAGAACTGCGCTAAGACTACAAGAATCTGGACAAAGAGCCTTCACGGCAACGCATCAGTCTTGGATCGATGGGCCATCTCGAGATTCAGAACCGAAACGGACTATGTCCCTCCAGGGAGGAATGGACCGGTGATATGGTACGCATGGAAAATGAACTGGCAATCTACACCGACGGATCCAAAATGGATGTCGACACAGGTGCCGGAGTCTATTTTGAATCTCTGGATATACATCGCTCCTATAGACTTGATGATGGTTGCAGTGTTTTCCATGCTGAGGTATTCGCAATCAAGCAGGCGGGAGACCTGATTAGCAGAGAGAATCTCTCAGGAAAAATGATCCACATATATGTTGACAGTCAGGCAGCCATTCAGGCTCCGCAGGCAGCATAGATAAGATCCAAACTCGTCAGACTCTGCAAAGAGAGGGTAGAAGAGATATCGAATGTAAAGGAGGTAACCCTCAGCTGGGTACCTGGTCACGTGAATATCTTTGGAAACGAGAAGGCGGACGAGCTAGCTAGGCTGGGATCAGGTGCAAACTTCGCGCAGATCGCAACCGAAGCCATAACCCCACTCAGTGCGCTCTATAGAGGGATAGAGACGGAGCTATTAATGAAACTCAATAAGCGATGATGTCACTTAGATAAATGCGCAACGGCGAGATCGAAGAAAATCTGCTGAAGTTCAATCCTGGGAATATTCAACTGGCAGTCGGTGCCCTCACTGGGCACTGCATTATATCTTACCATGCAGCTCGACTAGGCCAGCCCTACAATGACTTCTGCAGAAGCTGCAGGGACGAAGACGAAATTGAATCCATTCGCCCCCTGCTGTGCGAATACCCGGCGCTAGCCCAAAAAAGGAATATATTCCTAAGAAGACACTTCCTTCCGGGAGTAGAAGAGGTAGGTAATATTGGGCTGAACAGAATACTGGGATTTTTATCTTTGTCTGGTTGGTTCAGCTCAACGGTTAATGTCTAGGTATCAATGGGTTAAATAAAACAAGTGGGCAGAATGGACTCAACGTAGTCTACGTGAGCCTTGACTTTTAGTCAATAGGGCACCCACTTACCTAACCTAACCCAACCCATGGTTAGGAGAGGGAGGCTTAAGTCGATTGTATGTACATATGTGTGTATGTTGGCGTTACAGTCCATGATGGACCTGAGCCGAGCTTCTCTCAATCACCCATGTTGTGTGTGATTTAATTTTCCCATAGGTGAAAGGGACCTACGGTTTATTGCCGATTCCGAACGGCGAATTTCGAGAAGCTTTTCATGACAATTTTACTACAGGGGGTTTTGTCAGAACCCCACTTAGGAGAAACACCGTGAAAACACGTCCGATGGCATGGCTGTGTCGGGATTCGATTCGATAAGTCGATTAGTCGATATAAAATTTAGACAGTTCTTACGATTTACCAGATTTTAGTTTTCAAATGAAAGGGATGCATTTTAAATTGTATATAGGGACATTTGTCAAGTCGAAATATGTTAATTGTCCAACATATTCCATTAATGCTGAATATAGGTAACGATAACGGTTGATCCTTAATGGATCAACAGGGCAGCGTACTTCGAGAAAAGGTCTTTACAATTCTGAGCGATTGGCTGTGAAGAGAGCATTCGATTTACATGTCCACCCCTGTTGATAGGGGTTTGTACAATCGGTCACAAATTAAACTAAAACTTCCAGATCACTTTTTCATCTTCATATTACAATACTCAAACTAGCAATATAGTAGCTCTGATATTTTATCTCAAAAAGAAATAAAAAACAAAATTAAGTAATGTATACGCGTTGGTTTATAAATCTGTATGATCGAAACTAACAGTATTATTGCATACCTTGCGTCAAATAAAATTTCAGAGCTGCCATACAAGTATAATTCTTGCGAACCAATATTGTTCAACGACAAGGGCAGAGGAGGGACTTAACGTGTCAAAAGATTGAAGAAAAAATTAAAACTATCCGAAGCGTAATCTGAACATGAAGGAGGTGCTTCACTAAAGACTCTGGTCGGAAACCAGGCATTCGGTAAGTCCGTTTTGGAGCAAGCAAAATTTGGTCAGTCAAATCCTTCAAATCCTTCAATTGATAAATATCTCCAATAAATATATACCCTATAAGCTCTGTTTTCAAGAAATTATATACATAAGGTGGCCGTTGCTTAATTAGGATTTGGAAAATATCAGTGTACTTTCCCTCATACATAAAGCCCTCTATAGGCGTTTGGTAATCCTGTGCGGTCAAAAGAGCTCTTCCATAAATGGAATTAAAAATCAAAAAGAAAATTACGTTTTTAATACACCAATTAAGGAAGTCATTCTAGACTTACTTATTAGGCCAACAACCCATGGAGGATCCGAGCCTGACCTGTAGTTGTCTACCATCCTTGACGGTCCCTGACACGCTGTTTCCAGTTATCAAGACCAAGATGTCTTACATCCGCGATTACTTGGTCTTTATACCGGAGGTTCGATCTTTCTCTTCTTTTCGAACTAGGAGGCTCAGAGTCGAAGACCCTCTTAGCTGGATCGTTGGTGTTGATACGCTTGATGTGGCCGAGCCAATATACTCGACGAATCTTAGCCTTCCAGATTATATCCGCATCTTTGAATAGCTCGTAGAATTCGCGGTTATGTCTTTTGATCCATTCACCTTCCCCACAGACAGGACCAAGTATCCGGCGCAGAATTTTTTTTTCAAAAAAATCCGAAATCAACTCCGCCGTCGTGCCTATCGTCCAGCTTTCGGCTTCGCACAGCAAGACTGGCAGTACGAGTATAAGCGTTTTGTAATGCCTGACTTTGGTTCTTCGAGTGATAATTTTTGACCCAAGTTGTTTGAAACCGGATCTCCAATGTGTTGTTTCTGTAGTTTCTGTAGGTAACATTTGCCCCCAGGTAGACAAACTTCTTAACCATCTTGAAATTATAGCGGTCAATCGTTATATTTTGTCCAATGCGGCGAGCGACAGATCCGCTTATCCTCGTTGACTTTAAGTCCAACTAGTTTCGCATGTTCCCTAATCGCCCTGAAAGCTTCTACAACGTCACGCTGATGAACGGAGTTGTGTAAGATACTGCCTTCCCTGTTGACGCCTGCCCGTCGCACTATCCGCTCCAGCACCAAATTGAAGAAGTTCACGACAAGGCATCTCCTTGCCGAAATCCGATGCATGCTCCAAACAGTTCAGAGGTCCTAGAAACCAACTGCACAAAGACTTCGGTTTAGTCGGCTATCTACGGGTCCAAGGACTGAGAAAGCTGGACCACGTTAAGCGAATGGACAGTATTGCTTCAGTCCGAAGAATTTTTGAGACAGATGTTAACTAATGAGGAGTGCGACACTGGAGAAGCGAACAATCGGCCCCGAACAATCGGCACGATGCATGGCGTATTTTTTAGCATGGCACGACATAGCCGGATCAGTTTTCCTGGGATCCCGAATTCGGCCATCGCATCAAACAATTTTTTGCGATGAATTCTGTCGTATCTTCCTCTTTGGTGGAGTTACAGCCCATGAAGGACCAGAGCCAAGTTTATCTCGCTGTCGTATGTGGCTCTAAAATCGATAGAGGCGGATTGGGTCTATTTGAAACTCGTTGGTCTTTTCCAGGATTTGTCAAAGTGTGAATACTTGGTCTATAATCGATTTGCCGGGCCGGAAGCCGCACTGGTATCTGCCGATTAGTGCGGTTCCAAAGGGCCTTAGACGTTCACACAATACGCTGGACAGGATCTTGTATGCGACATTGCGCAGGGATATACCTCTATAGTTCATGCAAGAAGTAGGATCGCCTTTTTCATGGATGGGGCAAATAAAGCTGATATTCCAATCGTCAGACATGCTTTCATCTTCCCAAATTCTACAGATGATCTGGTGCATGCTCCAGTACCAGAACATCGCCGCCAGCCTTGAAGAGCTCTGATGGCAAGCCATCTGGGCCTGTGGCCTTTGAATAGCCTTCCTCGATGCTTTGTGGGAGGACCACTTCAGCGGCTGGAGTTGGGATTTCTTCAGTCCCTACCACTCTCTCTTGGTCACGCCCGTTAAGCAGCTGCTGGAAATGCTGTTTAAATAACAAGATTACCCTCGAAATTCCGAAGAGCCCGGGTACTTTTTGAAGCCTCCTGCAAACCTTTTTGCTTTCCTATAAAAGGCCCGTATTTTATGCTTGTCTCTAGATTCCTCGATATCCTTGAGCTGAGAGGCTACGAAGATTCTTTTCTTTAGTCGCAGCAGATTTTTCTCTTCCCTTCTTCTGGCTTGGTACTCCTCTCGCGCTACCCTGGTTTTTCGTTATAGCGCCTTTTAGTTTTTTGCGTTTTCTGCTCACACTCGCCATCATATCACGGGTTTCTTGTCGGGGTGGTAGGTAGCCTAAGGTGTTCTCGTCTACTGCAGGAATGGCTGAGCGGCAATGCAACCACATATTGTTGACACTTGTGCTCAACTGTAGACTCTGGTAACCTCGGGTGTGTTCAGGCATCCAATGTCGTACCTCCTCATGGTGGGTTAGTGCAGCTTTCCGGTATTGGACAGTTGAGCTCTGAATCTTGCATCTACGAGGAAATGGTCAGAGTCGTCCTTTGCACCACCGAATGTTCGCAAGTCCAGACTGTTTAACGAGTGTCTTGCGTCAATGAGGACATGGTCGATTTGGTTGGCGGTTCGACCATCCGGAGATCGCCAGGTTGCTGTGTGGATTCGCTTGTATGGAAATCTTGTGCTACTAATCACCGCATTACGAGCTATCGCAAAGTCCGTGAGGTGGAAGCCGTATATCTGTTATTGTATCGTGGAGGCCGTGCCAAAGGTGTTCTCACCGATTTTGGCATTGCAGTCCTTGAGTAGGATTTTAACATCGTACTCCGGACAAGCTCCGTAGGTCTTCAGGGTCTTCAGCCTCTCCGGTAGGGGCGTGCGCATATATGAGGCTGATGTTTTGAAATCTGCTTTTGATGCGGATCACAGCCAGGCGATCACTTCTAGGCTTAAAGCTATGAGTAACAGCTGTAGTAGATGTAGTAATCTTTTTTCCTCATCATACCGTTTCCTATCCAGCGTATTTCCTGGATCGCAGTAATATCCGCCTTGTACTGCGTGACGATTCTTTCCAGTTTATGAGCAGCTCCAGGAGTGTGCAGAGTTCTGATTTTGCGGGAGTATACTCGCAAATCGTGTTCCTTTTTCTCGCCTTGTCGTCTTCGAGAATCCGTCCATTTGTCCAAGGCATCTTGCTTATTCATTAAATGCCTTTTTTACATGGGCAGGTAATTGGCCCGCCACACAACCGCCAATTTGGTCGGGGTAACGAAGAACTTACTTAGGGCGCGCTACAGTCCGTTGTGAACCTGGGCCTCAACCAACCAGCGTCTCCAGCTGGCACCTTCTTTGGCGCCGCACGCCCAGTTGGTCAAGGTCCCCTTCCACCTGCGTGTGCCAACGCAGATGCGGCCGTCCCCTGCCGCGCCTTCCTTCCGGGGTGGATTCGAAGACTTCGAGTCGGGGCTGTATGTTCCATGCGCCCTACATGGCCTAGCCACCTTGGAAGCTGTATCCGTCGACATCGTATCAGGCCGATGTCGTTGTACAACCCGTACAGTTCTTCGTTAAATCTTCTCCTCCATACACCGTTTGAACAAACGGGACCGTAGATAGTGCGCAGAATTTTCCTCTCGAAACGACCAAGGGCATCTTCATCCGCTTTTGTTAAGGTCCAAGCCTCTGCGCCGTAAAGGAGGACTGGTATGATCAAGGTCTTATATAGTGTCACCTTGGTTTTCCGAGAGAGGGTTCTACTTGTCAATTGCCTCTTGGGCCCAAAGAAACAGCGGTTGGCAAGAGTGATTCTGCGTTTTATCTCAGCGCTGGTGTTGTTGTCGCTGGTCATCAGTGAGCCAAGGTAGACGAATTCCTTGACCGCATCAAAGTTATATCCGCCCATGGTGACGTTCTGGCCAATACGTCGGTGTTGTCCGTCTCTTTTAGATGAAAGCAGATATTTGGTTCTACCCCCATTAACCTTCAGACCCATCTTAGCCGCTTCTACCTCAATGCTCACGAAAGCCTCATTGACGTCTTGCTGTTTTCGTCCAATTACGTCAATATCGTCGGCGTACGCAAGCAATTGCGTAGACTTGAAATAAATCGTACCTCTTGTGGCCAGTGACTCTTGCACGATCTTTTCAAGCACGATGTTGAAAAAGTTGCACGACAGCGCGTCGCCCTGCCTAAATCCTTTTTTAATATCAAAGGTCTCGGTTTGCTCATTACCGACCTTAATGGAGCAGCGAGAATTCTCCATTGTCATCCTGCACAGTCGGACGAGTTTGGCAGGGATGCTAAAACTAGACATGGCGTTGTATTGCTCGTCTCTATACACGCTGTATGGCCTTGAAGTCGACGGAAAGGGGATGGTCTTCTCCAAGATCTGCCGTAGCGTAAATATATGGTCTATTGTGGATTTACCTTACCTAAAACCACACTGATAAGAGCCGATATGCGATGTTAAGGAGACTTGTTCCTCTATAGTTGGCGCAGTTATAGGGGTCTCCTTTCTTATGAACCGGGCAAAAGATGCTGAGATTCCAATCGTCGGGCATGCTTTCCTTCGACCATGTCTTGCAAATGAGATGGTGAATGCACCTTACCAGCTCATCTCCAGCCGCCTTAAAAAGCTCAGCAGACAGGCCGTCTGGGGCCACGGCTTTATTAGACTTAAGTCTTAATATCGCTATTTTGACGTCGCCTAAGTCGGGTGGACGGAATTCTCTTACATCGTCGTCCATTACGAACGGATCATTCTGCCTGACAGCGGTATCTTGTCTGTCATCACCGTTATACAGTCTGCAGAAGTGGTCTTTCCATATCATCAGCATCGACTGTGACTCTACTACCAGTTCTCCATTTTCATCCCTGCAGGTCGCCGCTCTGGCTTTGTAGCCATGGCATGTTCGTTTTACCTTATTGTAGAACTTACGGGCGTCATTCCTGCGGAAAAATCTCTCCATCTACTCGATCTCACGCTTTCCGTGCTCTCTCTTCTTTCTTCTGAAAAGCGTGTGTTCCTCTCTTCTCTTTTGCTCATAGATTTCGCGAGCAGTTCTCGTCCGTCGTTGCAGCGTGGCTTTATATGCCTCTTATTTTGCTGCATGGGCTTGTTCGCATTGTTTGTAGAACCAGGGGTTTCTAGGTGGGGGCGGTTTGAAAGTCAGCACCTCTGAGGCAGCGTCTCTGATGGCGCTCTGGCAATGCGCCCATTCCTGCTCTATTGTTTGTGCTGCTGTGGGCGGCTTTTGAGAAAGCTTGGAGGTGACACGTACGGCAAAGATTCTGGCAGTCTCTTGCGACTGTAGCTTTCCGACGTCAAACTTACGTAGTCCTACTCGACTCCTAAGCATTCTTGATATCCTCATTAGTACCTTGGCTACAACAAGATAGTGGTCCGAGTCGATGTTGGCCCCTCTGGAGGTTCGTACGTCGAGAGTACTAGAGGATTGTCTGGTGTCGATCGCAATGTGATCAATCTGGTTGGTGGTCAATTGATCAAAAGATCGCCAGGTACCCTTGTGGATGTTGAGATGGGGGAATCGTGTGCTTGCTACAAGGAGGTTGCGCCCCGTTTGGAAATCGATTAGCCTAAGTCCGTTGTCGGATGTGGTGCTTTCCTATGATCAACTCAAATATGTCCTCTTTGCCCAGTTTTCCATTAAAATCTCCTAGAACTATTTTTGTGTCATACTTTTTGCATTGGGCATAGGTCCTATCTAGGAGATCGTAGAATTCTTCTTTGAGTCGATCGTCGTTATGAGGCGTTCGCTTACATTTCGGAAGCTTTAGACTTTTTGTCGGAGTCTTCCTCGGGTAACGAAGTCCTTCTAATAAAAAAAATAAATTAGTTCAAGCTGGGAAGTTTTCCAGGCGCCACCTATTATAAAAAAAAATATCTTTCGAATGGTCGACACCACTCGCTAAATATTGATTCCACGTGTCAATAGTATCAAATGTATGGCGAATGCTCACTTGTTTCCGATATAACCCCATTCCAAGGTCAAATCCTTTACTACAATACTACTCATCCACAGCTGTCTCTCACCGCTTTTAAAACTTTCAAGCTTTTTTGAGTCGAAGAGCATAACACCACTCAGCCGAGTGAAAATGCTCCAAAGAACATCTTGAAACATCTTAACTTGACTTGCCGCCAAGTTAAAAGTTGTGTCGTCATCATCTATACACTTAGACCATCACCGGTCACAGCAAGCACCTCCACAAATTCGCGTTCTCCGGACGATTCAGTCAGCTTTCAACTCTTGTCTATGTCGGATCGCGTGCGAAACAGTCCAAACCGGCACATCAGAGCACACTGTATACAGTAGTGAAAACGTAACTACTTTGTTTACTCGGTCGGGTGGTGACCATTGCAACCATATTGGTGAGGAACTCGATAAATCGATTGCAGTGTCTCTTCGCGAGTGGCGTGAACTATCTAAATCCAATCCTAATCCTAGCATAAATCTAATAATTGTAGTGTAAAAATAGAAAAGTAATCCAAAGAGACAGTTCTGTTTGTATACACCGCGTCCGAAGTGGGCCGTGAAGATGAGGTAAGGCTAAACACAAAACGCACTATCTAGGGAGACGATAGTGCCTACGAGCGAATTCCATTTTTTTTTAAACAATTAAATAGCTCTCTCGCCGTGCTGCATCATCTAAACAGGTGTACGACGCCCTGGGTTAGGTTGATGTCTCATGTGGTGTGGTGAAGGTTACATAGTACAGCCGCTTGGTAGGCTCTAGAGATGTGTACCCGACGTTGCCGGTATGGATATTGTTGTTCTTCGATAACAATGGAGATTCTATGAGCAATGAGCAAAGCTGCCTTGGAATTAAGATTCCAGCTAGGAGTGACATCATCTTTGTTTCGGTGTTTGCATTTTCTCCAGTGGTGCTCATTCAATGTATCTATAATTAAAAGTCTTTTGGTGTACAGCTGGAAAAGACGTGCTGAGTGAGTTAATTTCAAACACGCAGCGAATGTATCAGAGATGTGAAGACAGTGCGATTACATCATACGGGAAATCTGGAACAAATAACAGTGCTATTTTGAAATTCCACAATATACTACATATGGTTTTGTAACTACTTTATGTATGTGCGGGGGTCATATGCCTCGAAACTCTCCATTGCCCTAGATACAACTGGCAGGTTGGGCATCCCTTTTCGTGTGTCTTCTGTGTATCTTCCTCAGAAACCAACAATTTGACTATACATGTGTACATAGTACAAGAGTGAAGTCAATTTCCTAAATTGGTCTCAAGACATCTCCTTAATTTCTTTCTATTTCCATATTCGCGAGATACTAATTGAAACCGGTTTAAGCGGGATTCAATCGTGAGTCAGGTGCTATTATCTCGGAAAAATTGCATTCTAATGCGAAGTTCCAAGGTAGAAGAATGGACAGGGCGTCGTATTACACATCGCTATGTAATGCACTTCCCATTTGAACTCGATCTATTTTTGTTCACCGGGCTCATATCTCGCTGAGAGGTACATATAATAAACGTGCCTTCGGACCTACTCGTTGCTCTCTGATCTTGCGTCGTCATTTACCGCATAGTAGGTAGGTAGGTAGGTAGGTAGGATTGTAGCCTTCCCAGAATTGAGAAGAATGCACATAGGCTACGAGGGGGTTTTGCCCCCCTATTCGTGGAACCATTTTGTGCTTCTTAAGAAGTTAAAAAGATCAGGTATCCCTACTTTCTGACTTTCTGAACATCCGTCAGACCGTTAAGAAAGTAAGAGCCTAGGTAACGTTTCCTGATATTGCAAAGAGCTGGACAGGCACAGAGAAGGTGGTGAATGGATTCGACCTCCTCCTCGTCCTGACAGCTTCTGCAGAAATCATTCGGAATTATTCCTAGTTTTTGTGCGTGACTGCCAATGAGGCAGTGTTCTGTGATGACACCGATGACCTTGTAGATGTCAGCTCTTTTTAGGGAGATTATACTCCTTGTGCGTTGACTGTCAAGCCGAGGCCAGATTTGCCTGGTGATGACGCAGGTATGTCCCTGGGTCCATCTCAGGTTCGTCTCGGCCCTGGCGAGATTGGTCAGATTATGTTTAATGGTTGTAAGGGGTACTCCCTCACAAGCCACGATTGATTGTAGCGTCGTTCCTTGTTTGGCGAGTGTGTTGGCTTTTTCATTTCCTGTAATTTTGCTGTGTTCCGGTACCCAGATAAGCTGTATGTTGAAATGTTCTGCCATCTCGTTAAGAGATAGGCGACAGTCGAGACTAGATTTTGATGTGTACACATAGGCCTCCAACGACTTTAAGACTGCTTGACTGTCTGTGAGAATACGAATATACGCGGTGGATATTATGTTCCCCTACAGCCAAGACAAGGCCTCTTTTATTGCCAACAGTTCCGCCTGGAAAACGCTGCAGTGGTCTGGTAACTTTAGAGCTTTATACAGCTAAAGTTGTTTGCAGAATACTACACTGCCCACCCCGTCTTTGGTTTTAGATCCGTCAGTGTAAAAATCCACGCATTTTCTGCGGGGTTGAGTTTGGCGAGTCCAGTTTTGTCTCTCTGGATATATCGTCGTAAAGTTTTTGTCCAAGACTATGGTGGGTTCTGTGTGGTCCAAGTTTTCTGCCATAGTTATCCTGTTTTGCAGGATGGAGGAGTGGCCAGTGATGTAGCTCGACCATTTCGAGTTGGCGTTTAGTCTTATGGCCGTGTGTGTGGCAATTTGCTTGCCGAAAATATCGAGTGGTGTAAGGTCTAGTATCATGTTAAGCGCAGCCGTTGGTGTGGACCTGAGGGCCCCGGTAATACGCATACATGCCATCCTTTGTACCTTTTCGAGTTGTTTGTGGTATGTTGTCTTATCCATTGCAGTCCACCAGACTATCACTCCATACATTAGTATGGGTCAAACGACCGTGATGTTGAGCCATAGGGTGATCTTGGGGTTGAATCCCCATTTTTTTCCTAGGGCTTTCTTGCATGTGTAGGGAGCTATTGTTCTTTTAATAGTATTGCTCTTCCAAGTTAATCTCCTATCGAGTATAATGCCAGGGAATTTGGCACTAGAGGAATAGGCTAACCTGGTATCGAGCAAAGTGATAGGGCAGTTTTCCGGGATTTTATGCTTTTTGGTAAATAGCACGAGCTCCGTTTTCTGGGGATTAGTCCTGAGCCCGTTACTATGTGCCCATTCGCACAGAAATGAGAATGCCGATTGCATGCGGTCATTCCTTGAAGGGCAGCTCCACGATGTATCTTCCGTCATCTTTGCGCCGATGCGTTTGAATGAAGTGCGTCTCACATGTCTCCTCTTCTACAGACAACGATCTTACTCCCTGGACTTCCTCAAGTTCCCCAAAATTCAGAAGCATTTTTTCCAAACCTTGATCTTCCATGGTCATGTGTAGAGATGTTATTTGGGAGTGAGGAAGTGACGAAATTCTTCCAGACAAAACCCATCCCAGCTCTGTTCTCTGAGCCATGGGTGTCCCTGGTTCTCCCTTGATGAGTCCATTAACGATGATGTCTGGATAGCAATCGCTTCCCAGTAAAACATCATTTTTGCCTGGCTGATTGTACATTGGATCAGCGAGCTTAGATTTTGAATGTGATTCCAGTCTGCATGAGGCATGCTATACCTGGGCAGCATTGCCGTAAGTTTGGGTAAAACCCATGCCTTAAGATTTAACCTAAACCTTTCGTTAACATTGGACATTAATGTTAACGAAACCCTGTGTTTGGATGTGCTTACCCTTGATTCTCCTACACCGAGAATCCTAACACTACTCCTTTCCCTTTGTAGGCGTAACAGGTGAACAGCCGACTCACTAATGAAGGAAGCCTCCGATACAGGATCTAACAGCGCTCGCAGCACAATTGGGTGACCCTCAACGCTAAATACTTTGACGAGGGCGGTAGCCAGAAGAACCCGTGTGGTTTCGGCTATTGTCGTGTTGTATGCTGCAGTAGTTCCATTGTAATATGGCGAGGTTCCTGAAGTGCCTTGTTGACTGGTGTGCTGGGAAGAGGGGATAGTCTGAACTGGTGATGAACCAGCTCCAATATGAGCGCGTGCTTGGACATGCATTGCGTTTGCTTGTTCAGTTGAATGCAGTAGGGAGTGGTGTTTTTGTTGGCAAGTAGAACATGTGAAATTACTCGTGCAGTTCTGGGTAAAATGAGTGTTTGATAGGCAATTGAAACACAATTTCTTTGTTTTCACAAGTTCTAGCCTTTTCCTTACGTTCAGAGCCTTGAACTTGAAGCAATGACTCACCGAGTGGAATCCCTGACACATTGAACATTTTGACGTGGACAAATTATGAACCTGAATTGCTCCTAACGACCCTTCCTAGGTTTGGATGGAGACAAGGTTGAAATGGGCTCTCCTATAACTTCCAGAGTCCTAGCTTTCATCAAAATGAAGTCTTCTAAGGTATTGTAGGTGGGGTAATCAGGATGATTCGATATATGAGCTTCCCACTGTCCTCGAGTGATAGTTGGAAGTTTCTGTACCATGTGAAATACGAGCACATCTTGCCATGAGTCCACAAGCACTCCAAGATTCTTAAGTGAATGCCTGGCTTCATTTGCCGTATCCAACAACGCCTTAAGATCGTTCGCCGATTCGTCATGGACCCTTGGATGATTGAATAACAATTTGAATTGATTGTCCTTCAACAATCGGATGTTCTGGTACCTCTTTACAAGGATTGCCCATGCGGAATCGAAATTGGTTTAGGTGTTCCACAGTAAACGTGCCGCCTCACAAGTTAGGCTACCTTTCAGATAATGCAATTTGTGCGCATCGGAAATCGAGGTGTTCGAATTTATTAACCCTTCGAACAACCCTTTGAACTCTGGCCACAATTGCAAAGAGCCATCAAAGGTAGGTAATTTCATGGGAGGAAGCTTTTAATCGACCGACGGTACCGACGATTTCGAAACAGGTTGATCTTCAACGGAAGGTAACTGCTCCTTCAATTCGCAAGAGTACTGGAAGAACAGTTCCTTCAATTTATGGAACGCAAGTGCCTCCATGTAACTACCCCTTTGTTCTTCGCTGGGAGCTTCGATAATCTTTTGATGGATAGCTCTTGCTTCATCAAAGGATGCTTCTAGGTTTGATAACCGCGCCTTGATCATATGGACCGAGGTTTTTAAGCTCCCTAACCGCTCATATGCCGGCACCGATATCTTGTGCGATCGTTTGAATCGCCTCTATCAAATTCGCGACTTTGTTTTTGCTCATTTTAGCCGATGAGTTCAAGTCAACCACGAATCACGCCACACTCTTATTTTATAATGTAATACAATATTTATTTTCAAAAAGGTTATAAGAAGCGCCACACACCTGATTATTCGTGTTGCTCCAACGATGTGAACTTCCTTCGTTGCGGTTACGTTGCAGTTCACACGCGTTGTTATTTATTAAATTTAATTCTCACTGCCGCTTTCAAAAATGCGGCTCGAAGGACCAAACTGTATCGCCACGGATACTTGCAAAAAGTGTATTCAATTGGCGGGCTTCACCGCATAAAAAATCGCACAATTGTTTATTATCACTTAACTACAATCTTTGTTAACGACGTTGCAGTCGTATGGACAATTATATTAAGTTTAACGACGTAGGCAGTCGTACGCAAAAAAGGATTGTATGAATTATAGTAACGACGTAGGCAGTCGTACGTAAAACCGAATTAGATCCTAAGTCGATTTCCAGCCGTCTTAAATAAAATAAACTGCCCACCGTAAGTCCTCCACAAGAGGTGTTATGCGTACGGCTTTCACCCAAAACAGCTGATCATCACCGTTGGGGGTCATTCACCCCAAATTGTGGAAGCCAACTCGGTCACACACGTACTGTGAGCATACATATGTGCGAGTGGGAGGGGCCAATAATCCCTGCGCTTTTGCGCTCACCCATGTGGAACTTGTGGATTTTGTTCCACTTCTGGCCTCCCAGAATTCAATGGTTTGGGGTTTGCCGTCGGCCTTTGACTCTTTTGCACTAAATGCAAATTGCCGACGGCAATTGCCCCTTCGGTGAATTACATATGTATGTATGTTGTTCTGCAACACACCGCGTTGCCAAGTCTATCAGCCTTAATTTTCGGATGTGGTATTGTGTAGGCTGTGGTTGCCAATGACCCTATCAAAAGCGACTTCCTTGCCCAGTTTCGCGTTTTAACAGTAACAGTTTCCCAGTACGATTTCGACATCGTAACTAGGACATTGGGCATATGTCCTATCTAGGAGGTCGTAGAAGTCGTCTTTTGTAGCGTCATCCAAATTCATTCTCTGTGTGTGCAGTTCTAATATAACACCATAATGGCATGGAACATTTGCTGAGAACTACAACCAACGTGAAAATTCAGTCGAGTTCCTCTCGAATCTTAACTAGGACAACCACCTCTGGAGGGTTTTTTTTTGTTTGTTGAAGGCTTCTGCTATCCGCTGGAGCACTCAGACGCAATCACTGGTCCATTGTACTCCAGACAGACACCTTACATTACTGTATTTTCTCCGTTTTCCGGAGAAAAATTTGAAGGAGCTTCAGTGATGTAGAGCTAAGGGATTCCGCACACACCACGTCGGCTCCAAGGGTGCGCCACCGTATGCGAGCAAAGGCGGGACAATAACAGAGGAAGTGCTCCGCAGTATCATCCTCCTCTTCGCCACATGCAGCACAGGTAGGCGTCTCACTGATGCCGAGCACGTAGAGATGCTTGGCAAAAGTGTAATGGCCCGTGATAACTCCCACAAGCCTTCTGCAGTCGATTCTCCTTAAAGACAGGAGGAATGCTGCAGATTTTTTGCAGACATCAGGGCATACGCGCTTAGTCATCCTGCAACCCGGACAATCCCTCCATCTACGGTTGTGTGTGTTAAATACACAATCGTTAATGTAGGAATTTACCGTGGATGTAGGTAGACCTAGAGCGGGTTCAGGTCCTGAGAAGCTCTCCTCTGAACCCATTCTAGCGAATTCGTCAGAGGTCTCATTTCCTGGGATCTCAGAGTGGCCTGGAACCCATACAAGCCTTAATGAATTTAGTCTGCCGACTCTGTTCAAGAAGGACTTGAGTTCAAGCACTAATTTGGAGCTAGTTAAGGGGTTACACACAGCTTTTAGTGCAGCTTGGCTGTCACTACATACGCATATGCTTTCCCCCTTCCATGTGTGCTTCACAACATAGTGCATGGCCATTAGGATTGCGTATATCTCTGATTGGAAGACAGACGCATATTTTCCTAAGGAGAAGTGCAGTCGAATGTTTTCGCGCTCAAAGAAGACCCCAGCACCGGACCCCCGCCCAGATCTGGAGCCATCCGTGAAAATACGAAGACTGTCCTTTCCAGGTTCAGTATCCAGCCATAGCCAATCCTGACGCCATGGAAACTCGACTGTGAAATTACGACGCAATAGGATAACGGGCGTCAGTGCGTCAGAAGGCATGTCCATGAGACAGGGGTCGCAGGACAATTCTTGCGCAAGCACACCGTTATTCCTATGCGAGTTGTACCAAAAGCCATTTCTCTTCAGACGAGACATGGCTTTCAGAGCACACCCTCTGATAAATATATCAAGAGGTGGAAGGTTCATCATAACATCTATAGCAGCGCCCGGCGTGCTGGGCAAACCGTTCTTTGAAGTTTGGTGAAAAAGGCTACGACGTGTTTGCGTTTTAGTCTGTTCCACCAGACAACCGATGCATATGAGATTATAGGTCTTATCATTGCCGTGTAGATCCAAAGGACCTTTGCCGGCGATAAGCCCCATGTTTTGCCAAAAGCTCCTTTGCATTGCCAGAAAGCTGACAGCGCTTTGGTGGTTTTTGACTCAACATGTTTTGACCAGAGAAGCTTACTATCTAAGATGACTCCTAGATACTTAGCCTCCTTGGATATCGGGATGGAAGTGCCTTTTAGTACCAGCTGAGTCATGTCAGTATTTTTCCTCCTTCTCGTAAAGAGAACGACATCGGTCTTAAGAGGATTGACTGACAGCCCATTTCTGGTACACCAATCATCGATCACATTTAGCGCCGCCTGTGCTTTGCGACGGACAGTCGCCAAACATGAGCCGACAGAAAGAATGGCGTAGATTCCAGAGGCATTGAGAGCATCAAGCAGGGAATCGACCACCATGCACCATAACAGCGGAGACAGGACGCCACCTTGAGGGCAGCCCCTGTTTACGCCAGATTTGCCACACTGGTCGAGGCCTGCATCAGCGGTCAATGTCCTGTGCATGAGCATTGCTTTGATCCAAAGGACCAGTGCATCATCCACGCCATGATGTCTGGCAGCGTTACACATGCTGTCAAAAGTTGCGTTATCAAAAGCTCCCTCAATGTCGATGAAAATGCCCAGCGCGTACTCTTTCCTTTCGAGCGCGCACTCAATACGCCCAACTAGGTTCTGAAGCGCAGTCTCGCAAGATTTTCCGCGCTGGTAAGCATGTTGCATCTCCGAAAGAGGGTGCATTCGAAGGGCAACTTTTCGCACGTGCAACTCTACCAGTCTCTCCATGCTTTTCAGCAGGAAGGATGTTAGACTAATTGGTCTGAAGCTCTTGGCAAGTGAGTAGTCCTCTTTTCCTATTTTGGGAATGAAGACCACTTTCACTGTGCGCCAAGGAATGGGTATGTGAGCAAGTGCTAGGCTAGCAGTAAAAATTCTTTTCAAAGTAGGAAGCAGCTGCCTTATACCTTTTCGCAGTAGGACAGGATATATTCCGTCGGTGCCTGGCGATTTGAAGCCATCGAAGGATGCCACAACAAATTCAATAGCTTCAGTCGTAACCACGCACGACGCAATATACCAGCTACGCCGAGTTATTTTCATCGTTTCAGTTGCAGTTTCCCTTGAAGGAGTGTGCAACGAGCCGATGTCGATCTGATTTCCCGGGAAATGAGTCGCAAACAGTAAACTAAGAGTTTCCGCTTTAGACTCAGTAAAGGTACCATCAGATTTTCTGAGTGCGTCTAGGCTAGTCGGTTTTCCCCGTTTGAGGACTTTAACCAACTTGCTAGTCGCACTCAGAGACTTGATCTCTTCGCAGAAGGTCCTATAAGAATCGTTCTTCGATTTACGAATAAGTTTCTTATATTCTTTCTGCTTCGACCGATACTTGTTCCAGTCATCTTCCGAATTTGATTTGAGCGATCTATTCAGAAGAATTCTGGCTTCCCTGCGAAGACTTTGGAGCTCGGCATTCCACCAGGGGACCAATTTCCTGCTGGGAGGTTTGCTGACAGGACATGCGAGTTCAAAACAACTGGTGATGACGCTATTCAGGTTATGAACAGCGTTCTCTACCAATTGTTTCGTTCTAAGCTTAGGTAGGGCCTGAGTGGATTTCTCAAGCTCCTCTCTAAACCGTACCCAGTCCGTCCTTCTCGGATTCCGTCTAGGCTGCAAGGAAGAAATCTCACAACCCAATCGGAATTCGATATATTTATGGTCCGACAGCGTAGCATCAGGCAAGACTCGCCAGTTAGTGATGTCCTTCACATATCTGTTGGATAGGGTCAGGTCAATCACCTCCTGTCGTCTTGTCGTAACAAACGTTGGTTGAGAGCCAACATTGTTGATGGTAAGGTCAGACGAGAGAATGAAGTCCAACAGACGGTCCCCCCTTGTGTTACACTTGCTGCTGCCCCAAGCAGTGTTTTGGGCATTAGCATCGCAACACAAGATGAGACCAATCTTCTTGGCTTCACAGTACTCTACGAGTTCAGAGACTTTCTTCGGTGGTGGGGGTAGTAACGAATCGTAGGGAAAGTAGGCAGACGCAACGACGAAGTGTTCTATTGCTCCGTGCGTTTTGTAGCTTACTCGAGCAACCACCAGATCTTGTCCACAAAAGTGCCCAAGTTTGGTTGCCGATAGTGAATTCGATATGATGAGGCCGACCCTAGGCCTTTCGGATCGCTCATCATAAAGAATCGTAGCATCACGTATACCACCATGGCCACATAGGCGATTATTCCACACCCACGGTTCCTGAATGGATACAATGTGATGATTTGTTCTACTACATGCAATTCTACTACTTAAAGAGCAGTAGCGGCCTTGCAATGCTGTAGATTGATCTGGATAAAAGCTATCCTGACCTTTTCAGAGGAGATGGCCGCCTCTTTATAAGAGAGCTATTCTCTCGACTCTTTACGGTCATTTGGATCTCCTTCTGGGAGGAAGGGGTCTTGTTGTGTGATGTGCCCGCCTCCGAGGAGTGGTTTTTGGCTATCTTCGCCTTCTGGCCTATGCTTTGATCCTTCTGGGTCGCCACATCTGCCATTTGACTCCGATTTCCCACCGCCCCACCGGAGAGGGAGGTATCGCACACTCTCTCCCTAGCGAGGCTATCCCCAGCGGCGGTCTTCCGTTTGCGGGATCCTTTACCTTTTTCGGTTAAAGCACCTGCTCCCTTCGGACGACGGTTCGGGACAGCCTTACCAGTTCGAGGATTGCTAGGACCCGTAACGACTTCGCCTTCTGCGTTCGGAGTCTGCCTGTCAGCCCCACCACCACTGAACTGAACTGATCACGCTCTTACTGGGTAGTTGAACCTTCCCAGTAAGAGGAAGAGAGTTGGAGGCGCATGCCGAAAGTGCAGACATGCTTATGCCTCCTTCAGCAGCCTTTCCCAATCGCCGACGCTTTCCGCGCTGCGCACCTTTGAGAGAGGGGTGGAGCTCAGGAATGAGGGTCGGATCAATTTCGGTACGAGATACCTCCGTCGACCTTACCCTCTTAACTGGTTCCCCCGGAGGTTTAGCCTCGACCATTCTGCCTTCGGCCTTGTCAGCCTCTTTGCACAATTTTCGGGCACGCCTCTTACCTCTACTTTTTGGGCACTTAGCAGTGCATTCAGCAGTACGTCCCAATTCAGGAGCGCGTTCCACCCTTGCGGTTTCCCGTGCCGCGCCATCATTGGTGTCGCCTCCGCTGGATGCACCGCTCATGCTCAGTTGGACCAGGTGGTCAGACAGTGAGCCGCTGGGGCCGGTGTCGTTCCGGGCTGCCGTAGGGTTAAAAATGAATGTTGGGGCCTCCAGAATCCTTGCCCCGGCCGCGATCAAAGAGGTCGCGGGTGGATTTCCGCTGCTGCGATTACCACCTGGAGTACACAATTCCTTTGGTTTGTCCATTTATTTTTGGGTCTTCGAGTCTTAGTTCGAGGTCTACGACCTCTTAAGCCTCCCGCCACGACAAGGCGCCCGAAGAAGGGAGGACCTCTTCAGGGTAGTAAACGAACATCTATGACTCAAACCATCTGCACTCCGTCCAGGTTGTGTGACAAACATAATAAGAGTACGATTCTTGAACATACAGAGAAATGTTCAAATAAAATTGTTAAGACAGGCCTGCGTCAAATTAAACAATAACTATTCACGCCAATGTGCGTAATCAGACATTGCATTTGTCAATTGTATTTTTAATCGTGATGTGCATGGAAGCCATATGTGTCAAGGTTTCCTATGCTTTATGGAAGAAGTCACATAGCACCACGTATCAACCCCAACGACGTTCCTTTGTGGGGAACAATTTAACATTTTTAAACAATGACAAATCGACATTCCATTCATCTGTTACTCATTTCAAAAGTGTTGACTTGACGTCAGCTTCTTGAGAACATCTATGAGTTCAGAGTCTTCATAGCATGCATACCTAATTATCTAGAGGGAATAACAAGATTTTGCAAAATGTAAATACTTCCGGAAGTGTGCGCTTCCATAAGCGAAACTGGTTGTTAAAACATTTTATCGAAATTTTATCCTTAATTTCATCATGAAAATAACTGGAACCGGTTCCGGTGTTTTACTACTTAACCATTATCAGCAGGCAAATGGTGCCAGGGCCTGAAAGTGCTTAACAGACACGTTCGTTTGGTAGGCAGAGCTGATAGGCGCTTCATCGAAAGGATGTTGTCAGTCGACAAGTACCTTCGTACAGTCGTCTGCTCTCCAAACACGATTACATCATTTGCGTATGTTTGCTGTACAGCATCCATCCGTTGACGCTATTTATGTTTTTTTTTTTTTTTTTTAAATTCATTTCAGTTCAGTTGAGGAGCTTGACCAGACGCTAGCATCGGCGCCGACGGAAGCATTTGATGCAACTGAAAGCACCGAACTGCCGGCTGAAACAGAAGAAAACGACAAAGACGACAACATGCCTGCAGTTAGTAAGGAACTTAATCCGGGTACGACAAGAGAAGCGGCAGACGATGGCATCTTCTCGATTATCTACTCGACGGTCAAGAAGATGGCCGTGGTTGGGGCGATCTATTTTGTCGGCCGCATGGGCTGGTCGATAGCATGGCTCATTACACCGCTCATTTTGTCTGTGGCTCGGGATCGATATCAGCTGTCAACTGCAAAGAAAAGGGAAATAGCAAAGGCGTCAGCACTTGCATCGGAGAAAGAAGTGATTCTGGCACGAATCGATGAACTGCCAGCTTGGGTAATTAACTTTTATTTATTTACTTTAGGTTTAGTTTTAATTCTTGTTCTTGAATGCCACCAGGGCCACGGAGTCCAGTGACTCAACGCCTTAGAGGCTAGATGCTATTTTTAGCATGCGAGCCAATGGAAAGTGATAGCGATGTTTGTTGTTTATAACGCACAATCCAGTGGCAAATGAGAGTCACCATCACCAGTAAAAATGTATAAATATTTACATTAAGCATAGAGCTGGTAATCTAATGCTTGCCTTCCGGAGTAATCGGAGGCGTTGGGGCGTGTAAACCGCTTACGTGCTTTGTTCTAGGTTACAGATTGTGTGTTTCTATAGATAAGGAATTTCAGAAGAACATGTCAGTAAATGTTGGGCTGGTGCACGAAAACAAGGCGATTTTTCCCTGTTCAAAGTATCAAAGTACTACTCAGTCCTGTACCAACTGAAAATGTTTGGTATTTGTAATTCGCTCACTTAGGCTCACAGACTTTCGGTAATCGACTACAATAGTCAAGGTATGTCATTGATTAGACTCTGTTTTGCCCTCGCTCATTATCTTCACTAAACAAGTGATAGCTGGTTGGTAGCGGACTTAAAACTTAGGAACCTGTAATGCATGCTTTTTCACAAGCTACAGCTGTCTGTGCAAATACCCTCTGGAGGTCAACATTGTCGAAACCTAGCTCTTAAAACGTATTTACATATTTTCTCAACTAACTAAAGCTTGGGTGGTCCCATAGGTTAGGTTAGGTACAAGTGGTTGGCATAAGCCAAACGTAGCCCGAAGTCGGCCCATTGTGATACCACATGGATCATATTACCTTGATCCGCTACCTGAGAACCAACCGGTGCTTCTGATGAAGCGATGGAGTTGAGTTATTTTTAGATCTGCTAGCTCACTTAGATTTTCATAGAAGGGCGCGGATATAGATCCTCCTGCGATTCGCAAAAAAAGGGCATGAGCAGAGAAGGTGATGTATCGATTCCTTCTCCTCCTCGTCCATGCAGCCGCGGCAGAAGTCTTTGGAGGGTAGCCCTAGTCTGGCGGCGTGTTTTTCAATGATGCAGTGACCTATAATGACACCCACTAGAATGCTTAAGGTTGCCCTTCTGGTTGCTACTAGGTCCCTGGTTCGTCCTAGGTTTAGCTTAGTCATAAAGGCTTTAGTGATAAAGCCGATATTACTTTCATTCCATTGGAGGTTGGTCACCTCTATGGTTCGAAGTTTTATCATGTGCTTTACCGTACTTATTGGTGTTTCTAGGTGCCCCAGGGTAGGTGTACTTGACCCTAACTTCCTAACTTTGCGAGTTCGTCGGCCGCGCAGTTTCCTGGAATATCCCTATGCCCGGAAACCCACAGTACTTTAATGTTGAACTGTTCAGCAATCTCGTTTGGATACAGGCGGTAGTTAAGGAATGTTTTTGATTTGTGGGTTACCGCGGCCAGGGATTATATCGCAGATTGGCTGTCCGTGCAAATGATAATATCCTCAGCGGATATTACATTAATCCTGAGCCATGCTAGGGCCTCCGTTATCGCTGTTATTTCTGCTTGGTACACACGGCAGTTAATTTGGAGTCTAAATGATAGGTGAAGTTTAAGCTCTTTGGAGAAGACTCCACTACCTACACCCGTTTCCATCTTGGAGCCATCGGTAAAGAGGGAAATCGACTCCTTCGGTATGACTTTCCCTTCAGCCCATTCCTCCCTAGATGGAAAGATAACTTCGAAGTTGTTATTGAACACATTCTTTTTTTTTTTTTTTTTTTTTTTTAGAGACTCGCGCAGGTTCAAGAGTTTTTATATTCTCTTATGATGTGTTGACACACACAACCTGAACGGAGTACAGTGGTTGGGGTCGTTGATGTTCGTTCACTACTCTCAGGGGTGGTTGTCCTAGACCTAGATAGGACGAGAGCCGACCAAATTCCGCGTTGGTTATAGTCCGTAGTAATTCGTTCAAGCACTTTATAGTATTGCATACGCAGAGGATGAATTTCGTGTGACCATATACTGTGAGTGTTATGCCTGCAGCAGTACGTCTGGTCACTTTCCATTCTCAACAGCGTTGCATACTTTTTGGCGGTATAGAAACTACTTTTTCTTGGCTATGAAGCGAATTTGAACCATAAACCTTCCGCTCGGCGGTCGATGATGTTAACCACTGCACCACGGCCACCCCCGTGGTGCGGAATGATGTAGTCTGTGTCCATACTTGGAAGTGATTGAGAATGCTAGTATGGCCTTAATGAGATGTGGGCCATTTTCCTTTGCCCCTAATCCGTAGGGCTGCGCAGGCAGTAAAGCTGGAAATTGTAATGGGATATTTAGAGCCTCCGTGGGGGTTGATCTGATCGCTCCGCTTATATATAAACTGGCCGATCTTTGTACTTTCCCCAGAAGGTTTCGAGACTGCCTTGTCCAGAGCAGTCCACCAAACTACGATGCCATACAGGAGGATGGGCCTTATGACTGATGTATAGAACCAGTGCATAATGCTTGGTTGGAAACCTCACTTTTTGCCCACCACTTTCTTACAGCTGTAGAGGGCAGCGGTTGCTTTCTTGATACGATCAAGAATGTTGGGTTCAACCTCCTGTCAAGGACTAGGCCTAGGTATCTAGCCTGATCTTTGATTATTAGTTGGGTTCCATCCAATCTCGGTGGGTTGAAGGGCGAAATTTTATATTTATTGGTAAACAGTACTAAGTCGGTCTTCTTAGGATTAACCCCAAGTCCACAGTACTGCATCCAGGCTTCTACTGTACATAATGCACCCTGCATTAGGTCGCTTGGAGTGCTGGGAAATTTTCCTGTGGCGGCAATAGCAATGTCATCTGCATAGACGGCCACAGCGTACCGTTCCTGTTCTAGCAAGTAGTAGTTCGGTGACCTCCTCAGCTGGAAGGAGGATGTTCTCTGCTGGATGACTTGAGGAGTTGTCATAGCCGAGTTACTACTGCCCGGAAAGTGTTCCTTCTGAAGAAGTTCCAGGACTTTCGTTCTGGAGGTCGTCCGGGAACCATCATTCCGCATTAGGTTGCTTGGGTTGTACGGGCCGAAGCCAGAATCTTCCTTATTATTGAAGCTTCGAAGACCGCATTGATATTTTCTCAGTAGTTCCTCCAAGATTGCCTTTTAGCCTTCCTGATCGCTGCTTTGAATGATTTAAGTGCCTCCTTATGTGCCTCTTCTTGCAAGCGGGTACATTTTGCTTTGTTAATGAGCTTCCTGCTCTCTTTCCTAAGGGAGACTATCTCTTTATTCGACCAGAGGGGTTTGGGTTTACCTCTGGGGGTGCTAACCGCACAACATTTAGACAGTGCTCTGTTAAGGGTTCCTGTCAGCTCATCTACTAAGCTGTCTAATTCCGCGGAGTCGTGCGGATAGGTAGGTAACCGAGAGAGTCTCCTCAGTGATCATCGGCTCCAGGGTAGGAGGTTGCACCGGGTTCGCCGACACCGTGGAGTCGGTTGATGCAACTCCTGAGGCTCTCTTAGCTAAGTCCTCCCCGTCCTTTTTCTAGGTTCTAAGCCTTACTGAATCAAAGCCAAGAGAGATCATATTATTGGCCTCTGCTAGAGGTGCCCGGGAATCCTGATTGATTATTATAGTAATCAATCTTGAGGGTCCTTTCACATCCTCTAGCTTAGCTATTTTCCAAACCTTAGTAGGGATTTGTGGATTGCAGTTTTGCATGAGTACCAAAATCTCCTCAGGATCCTCGAGATAGGCCAGTATAATGGCTCTAGCCCTGGGTCTATTCGGGATGTGGCTCAAGGGTACAGCCACAAGTTGAGCTCCCTCCCAGACCTCGCCGACTCTGTTGAGTGCAAGCTGGAAAAGATCCATTGACCTTTGGTCTTCGAAGGAGATCAGCTTGATCCTGCCCTGCATGATTGGTGATTTAAGAGCCACTTCGCCGGAGGGACCTTCTCATCCACATCACTTCTATCGACAACAACCTTTGTGGTCGATACCTTTAGCACGTCGCGATAGGAGATCTGGGGAAGATGCTATGTGACCGCGCTTTCTTTGAGGTGGAGGGAAGTTCCTCAGCCAACCTCTGGCGCTTGCCATGTAGCTCCTTATCGGATGAGTTTCCAGTGCTCTTGATTATGCTGCCCGCCCAATAAAGAGCCTTTTTCCTCCTTACCGAGGGCTGATCTCTTGGTACGTCCCGCAGCTTGTCCACTAACTTACTAGCCGCGCGACGTTCGCTGTATCGCGGACTAACTCGTTTCGCCTGTTCCTTAATCGCCGGAAAGCTTCTATAACGTCACGCTGATGGACGGAGTTGTGTAAGATACTGCCTTGCCTGTTAACGCCTGCCCGTCGCACTATCTGCTCCAGCACCAAATTGGAGAAGTCCATGACAAGGCATCTCCTTGCACAAAGACTTCGGTTTAGTCGGCTATCTACGGGTCCAAGGACTGAGAAGGCTGGGCCACGTTAAGCGAATGGACAGTATTGCTTCAGTCCGAAGAATTTTTGAGACAGATGTTAACTAATGGGGAGTGTGACACTGGAGAAGCGAACAATCGGTCCCAAGGACCTGGTTCATCCACGATGCATCGCGTATTATTTAGCGTGGCGCGACACAGCCGGATCACTTTTCCTGAGAACCCGAATTCGGCCATCGCATCAAGCAATTCTTTGCGATGAATTCTGTCGTATGCGGCTTTCAAATCGATAAAGAGGTGGTGTGTATCGATTTGAAGTTCGCTGGCCCTTTCCAGAATTTGTGGATATTTGGTCTATGATCGATTGGCTGGCGAGTTCGGATCCCGATAACACCAACATCGAATTTTTATTTCGGAATCTTTTTGCTTTGGTGGTGGTGCAGCCCGTGGGTGATTGAGAGGAGCTTGGCTCTGGTCCTTCATGGGCTGTAACGCCACCAAGGAAGCAAATTTGCCGGGCTGGAAGCCGCACTGGTAGCCGCCGATTAGTACGGTGCAAAAAGGCCTAAGACTTTAACTCAGTATGCTGTACAGGATCTTTTAAGCGACATTGAGCAGGGATATACCTCTATAGTTCTTGCAAGGGGTTGGATCGCCTTTTCCGTGGATTGGGCAAATACTAGTAGAGCTGATATTTCAGTCGTCGGGCATGCTTTCATTTTCCCAAATTCTACAAATGACCTGGGGCATGCTCCTTACCAGACCTCGCCGCCAGCCTTGAAGATCTCTGATGGCAAGACATCTGAGCTTGCGGTCTTGCCGTTGTTCAGCTTTTGAATAACTGTGCCGACTTCCTCGATGCTGGGTGGGAGGACTACTTCAGCGGCTGGAGTTGGGATTTCCTCAGTCCCTACCACTCTCTCTTAGTTAAGCAGCTGCTGGAAATGCTGCTTAAATACGTCCACTATTCCCTGCGGATCGGTGATAAGATTGCCTTCGCAATTTCGAAGAGCTTGGGTGCCTTTTTTAAAGCCTCCTACAAGGCTTTTAGGCTCGTATTTTATGTTCGTCCCTAGACTCCTCGATATCCTTGAGCTGTCAGGCTGTGAAGATTTTCTCGCGCTGCCTTGGTTTTTCGCTGCAGCGCCTTTTGGTACGCTTCATCGGTTACTGCCTTTTTCTGCTTACACTCGCCATCATACCATGGGTTTCTTGTCGGAGGTGGTAGGTAGCATAATGTGTTCTTGACTACTTCCTGAATACCTGAGCGGCAATTCAGCCACATATTGTTGACATTTGTGCTCGCCATAAGAATACCGGACAGCTTTTCGCTCAGTTGCTTCCTGTTAACTCCGATAACCACTTGTGTGCTCAGGCGTCCAATCTCAAACCTCCTCATGGTGGGCTGGTACGGCTTTCTGACATTGGACAATCGAGCTCTGAAACTTGCTGCTACGAGGAAATGGTCAGAGTCGACGTTTGGCCCCCTGAATGTTGGCATTTCCAGGATGTTTGGCGAATGTCTTGCTTCAATGAGCACATGGTCGATTTGGTTGGCGTTTCGACCATCCAGAGATCACCAGTTTGCTGTGTGGATTCGCTTGCGTGGGAATCTTGTGCTACTTTTCACCACATTACGAGCTATCGCAAGGTCCGTGAGTCGGAAACCGTTATCTGTTGTCGTATCGTGGAGGCTGTGCCTTCCGATTACTCCGCCAAACGTGTTCTCCTTGCCGATTTCGGCATTGCAATCCCCGAGTATTTCCTGGATCGCAGTAATATCCGTCTTGTGCAGCGGGAGGGTTCTTTCCAGTTTATGAGCAACACCAGGAGTGTACAGAGTTCTGACATTCCAGCAGCATACTCGCAAATCCTGTTGCTTTTTCGCGCCTTGTGGTCTTCGAGAATTCGTCCGTTTATCCGAACAATTTTGCTCTTTCATAATTGGTTTTGCTTTACATGGGCGGGTTGTTGGCCCGCCGTCGCACAACCGCCAGTCTGGTCATGGTATTGTAGCGCCCTCTTGCCTGGGGCGATAGCTGCATACATTTATTCACGCCGCGATGAGACTGTATGTCAACTTGACCCAGGCATTGAAACAGGGAACGTTGTTGGCATCTCGCCAGGTTGAGAGCAATTAAGAACTTTACCCTGTATGTCCGAGCCCATGCCCTCCAGCGTAGAAGAACACCCCATTAGAACTATTTAGGAAGTGCCATCTGGACCAGCGGATTTGTGTGTGTCAAGATCTTTGAGAACCCTTGCCAAGGCCACTATAGCGAACCTTTAAGTCTATTTCCTCGGAAAAGACAATACTTTGCATGATACCTCGATTCTACAACCTGTTGCTTTTTTGAAGATATGCCTCTCTCATAAAAAAAACTGCGACCGTTGCACAAACCTCTCTTGAGCCGGAAGATACAATTGATTCCTATACGGACAAAAGGTATGCAAGGCAGTTGTGAATGGAAAGTGACCAGACGTACTGCTGCAGGCATAACACTCACAGTATATTGTCAACTGAAATTCATCCTCTGCGTATGCAATACTAAAGTGCTCGAACGAATTACTACGGACTATAACCAACCCGGAATTGGTCGGCTCTCATCCTATCTAGGACAACCACCCCTGAGAGTGGTGAACGAACATCAACGACACAAACCAATGCACTCCGTTCAGGTTGTGTGTCTAAAAACACATTATAAGAGAATATAAAAACTCTTGAACCTGCGCGAGTCTCTACCTGGTCTAAACTATAAGAACATCCAACCACGTTTCCGGACCTTTGGAGAGCGACTTTAGATATGTGTGGTCTGACTTGTACTGATGGAATACATTTCGTCTTTTTGGACAGTACCTACAGGTGTAAATTAGGGGTCTTGCCGAAGGAAAGTAGCTCATAGTAGACCCAGCAACGTTTTCCTGGCCGTCAATTCTAGCTCAGCGTGTTTCTGTCAAAACCGTTTTCACTTGCGGTTGTCGTAAGTGAGCCTCTCTTCATCATCTACTTCAGAAATGGGTCGACCTTTATTTTTCCCATTCAGTAGCAAATCACTGATGGAAATCCGGGCTTATCTTTAACATCGAAATTACCGAAGTAGAATCGACGTAACCAAAACTACTCATAAATGTCTGCTACTGTATAGGGACCAAATAAACTGATATGAATAACAGCTGCCTGGCTTGCGTAAAATAGGACTTATTTTCTCCTTGCTATTGTCCAAAACTGTGCCAACCAATTAAAATTGTCACAGAACGTATACAACGCGAGATACAGGTTACTAAAGCCATCCGTTGGAAGACCCTTATCTGCTCAAATGCCTTTATTTTCCTTTCAGATGAATGAACCTTATTTTTAAGACATGGAAATAGCTCTTGTTAAAGACGAAACTTCCAGTTTAGTACATTGCATCTTATGAGTGTTTTTTCATTTCAGGTTTACTTTCCCGATGTTGAGCGTTGCGAATGGGTCAATAAGGTACATTCCCTACATTTTCTATATTGACCGACCTAATATATGACTTTTCATCTTCTAGTTACTTAAGCAAGTCTGGCCTAATGCCAATCACTTTGCCCGAACTTTGGTTAAAGAGACAATTGAACCCCGTGTTAGGGAAGCCTTAGAACGGTACAAATTGAATGGATTCCGCTTCGACCGAGTTATACTGGGTACCGTACCTCCCCGAATCGGCGGTGTTAAAGTTTACGACAAAAACGTCGATCGCAATGAAATCATTATGGACTTAGACCTTTTCTACGCTAGTGACTGTGATTTTAGCTTTTACTTGAAGGGCCTAAAGGGTGGCCTCAGAGATTTCCAAATTCACGGATGGGTCCGGGTTGTAATGAAGCCATTGATTCGATCGGTTCCGTTAGTAGGTGGCCTACAGATCTTCTTCCTTAACAATCCGGATGTTGACTTTGACCTTGTTGGAGTCATTGATTTACTGGACATGCCTGGATTAAGCGATCTGTTGAGACGGATCATTGTTGAACAAATTGGAGCGATGATGGTGTTGCCGAACAAACTGCCAATTACGTTGAGCGATGAAGTACCTGCGATCTCATTAAAGATGCCTGAGCCGGAGGTAAATAATAGAATATTTTTTTTTTCCTCTAAACTAACCCAAGGTCTACGTCTTTTTGAAGGGAGTCTTAAGAATTCACGTTGTTGAAGCAAAGGACTTGATGAAAAAGGATATTGGCGTGTTGGGTATGGGTAAATCTGACCCTTACGTCATCATCAATATCGGAGCACAAGAATTTAGAACACCAACAATTGATAATACCGTCAATCCCAAGTGGGACTATTGGTGTGAGGTGAGTATTTGGTCATCTACACAAGGCTTTTCGAACGGCTTTTCAGGGCAAAAGCAAACAAAATTTTGATTTTTGGCAAGCTAACACAAATTCAATTAATTTTTTTTGGTTTTTCTGATCAAATTGCGTTTTTGCCCCGTTTGCTCCAATTTTGGTTTCTCGTCGAGAACACTTTACACCGTAAACCTGCAAAGTACCAAACAAACCTATGGAATATGCATGTCATGTTTGTCGAACTATCTTATGTAACCATTTAAAAACAAAACAAATTCTAAAAAAACATTAAATAAACATAAAATCAAATAATTAGTAACCGTTGCTGCCGATATTTTGAAACGGCTTAATGTGGTAAATGAAACTGATTTTGAAAGCTTGAGCTATTCTTATTAGTGACTACGAGTTAATGACTCCAATTTGATTGTACAGGATCATAACGTAGAGATCTCAATTGAGTTTCCTCCCACTTCTTGAAGAGTCAGCTCTTCGTTTATAGCTTCACCTAAATCCCGCCTTCACCTCCAGCTCGATCGCGTTTTTGAACAAGTTCAAAAATAAAGCCCAGCACCTTCTTTACTCTAATTATTGTCTGCGTAAGCGAGAGACATATTGTGTCATAAAGTATTTATTAAGTAAAATGCCGACTCTACGTCTTTCAATATTCTATTCCAAAGAAGGCAAAGCAATCACAGATTTCTGTGATATCCAGCTAGGTGTCCCGGGTTTTAGACCATTTTATGTTCACGTTTTTATAACTTCAGCAATTAATCTGGTGCCTCTCAGTACTATTGTGTCCAAAACCTAAGGTGACATAGCATTTGTTTTGAAAACTCTTTATTTACTCTTCTTCTTACCGTGCGCTACAGTTTGGGGTGGACCTGGGCCTCAACCAACATGTCCCTAGCAGGATCTTTTGCCAGCCTTTCCCATTGCCGCACACCCAGTTGGCTGAGGTCCCCTTCCACCATTGTGCGCCATCTTAAGTGCGGCCGTCCTCTGCTTCTTCGTCCCTCGGGATTAGACGCAAAGACTCTCCGGGCTGGAGCTGCGGTATCCATTCGCTCTACATTGCCAGCCATCTTAGGCGTTGAATCCGTAGACGCCTGACTAGACTGATGTCGCTGTACAGCCCGTGAAGTTCGTGGTTGAATCTTTCCCGTCTGCGTTTATAGGCCCGAAAATCACGCACAAAATCTTTCTCTCGAAACGACCAAGGGCCTCCTCATCCGCTTTTGAAAGTGTCCATGGATCTGGGCCGTACAGCAGGACCGGGATGATAAGGGTATTATATAGAGTCAAATTTGTCGTTCGGGAGAGGGCTCTATTACTCAGTTGCCTCCTGAGCCCACAGAAACAGCGATTGGCAAGAGTGATTCTGCGTTTGATTTCGGAACTGATGTCGTTGTTCCAGGTCACTGCGGTGCCAAGGTAGACGAAGTCCTTAACTACCTCGAACTTATATCTGCCTATACAAACGTTCTGGCCGAGACGTCGGTGTTGAGCGTCCTTTTTTGATGACAGCATATATTTAGTTTTGCCCTCGTTCACCAAACCAATTTTCGCCGCCTCCATCTCAATACTCCCAAACGCCTCATTCACATCTCGTTGCGATCTACCCATTATGTCAATGTCGTCGGCGTATGCAAGGAGTTGCGGAGTTGCGAGGATTTGAAATAGATTGTGCCTCTTGTACTGGCCAGTGATTTTTGCACAATCATTTCCAATATGATGTTGAAGAAATCACACGACAGCGCATCGCCCTGCCTAAATGCTTTTTTGACATCAAAACTATCGGTAAGGTGTTCACCGATTCGGATGGAGCAGCGAGCATTCTCCAAAGTCATCCTGCATAGTCTGACGAATTTAGCAGGTAAGTCAAAGGTAGACATAGAGTTGTATAGTTGTATAGCACGTCTCTAATTACACTGTCGTATGCGGCTCTGAAGTCGACAAATAGGTGATGAGTGTCGACTTGAAATTCATTGTTTTTCTAGGTGTCGTATGCGGCTCTGAAGTCGACAAATAGGTGATGAGTGTCGACTTGAAATTCATTGTTTTTTCCAGGTGTCGTATGCGGCTCTGAAGTCGACAAATAGGTGATGAGTGTCGACTTGAAATTCATTGTTTTTTCCAGGTGTGAAGGTTTGGTCGATAGTGGACCTCCCTGGCCTGAATCCGCACTGATAAAGACCTATCAGCTTACTTACAAAAGGCTTCAGGCGTTCACACAAGGCGGCACAGAAGATTTCGTAGGCGATGTTAAGAAGACTTATTCCTCTGTAGTTGGCGCAGTCAGAGGGTCTCCTTTCTTGTGGTTCGGGCATACGATGCTGAGACTCCATTCCTCGGGCATGCTTTCCTCTGACCATATCTCACAGAGTAGCTGGTGTATGCCCCTAACAAGGTCATCCCCAGCTGCCTTGAAGAGCTCAGCTGACAGTTGGTCTGCGCCAGCAGCTTTATTCGACTTGAGTTTCGATATCGCAACTTTCACCTCGTCGAGTTCAGGGGGACGGCATTCTCAGCGGTCTTCGTCGATTAGAAATGAATCATTCTGCCTGACGGCGGTATATTGACTAACATCGCCGTTATACAGTCTGTAGAAGTGGTTTTTCCATATTCTCAGCATCGACTGCGATTCTACTACTAGGTGTCCGTTCTCATCCCTGCAGGCTTCCGTTCTGGCTTTATAACTTTGGCATGTTCGCTTTATCTGTTGATAAAACTTTCGAACGTCACGCCCGCAGTAACACCTCTCCAAATCCTCAATCGCGCGCTTCTCGTGCTCGTTCTTCTTTCTTCTAAGAAGCTTATGCTCTTCCCTTCTTTATAACTCGTAGAGCTCACGAGCTGCTCTTGTTCTTTTATGCAGCGAGGCCTTATATGCATCCTGCTTCGCTGTATGAATCCTCCTACACTCGTCATCGAACCAGGTGTTTCTTCGTGGTGGAGCCTTGAAACCCAAAACTTCGGATGCAGAGCCTTTCAGGGCTTGTTTGCAAAGGCTCCACTGCTGTTCTATTGATTGCGTAGAGGATTCAGGTGTATTGGAGAGCTTAGGGGAGACGCGATCGGTAAAAGCACGAGCGGTTTCTGGCTATAGCAGCTTTCCGACGTCATAACTTTGTATTCTTACTCTACTCCGTTGCGTTCTTGATATCCGTAAGCGCATCTTGGCTACTACAAGATAGTGGTTTGAGTCGATGTTAGCCCCTCGGAAAGTTCGAACATCAAGAATAGCGGAGGAGTGTCTGACGTCGATCGCGATATGATCAATCTGGTTGGTAGTCGATTGATCAATAGACCGCCAGGTGCCTTTGTGTATATCGAGGTGCGGGAAGCGCGTACTGGCTAGAAGGAGATTTCGCCCCGTAGCAAGATCAATCAGCCTGTGTCCGTTATCGGATGTGGTGATGATTCGTTCAAAGATGTTTCCTTACACAGCTTAGCATTGAAGTTTCCTAGTACAATTTTGATGTCATAGCTGGGGCATTGGGCATACGTTCTGTCTAGGAGATCGTAGAACTCATCTTTGGCGGAGTCGTCTTTGTCTTCCGTGGGGGCGTGGACGCAAATCAGGCTGATTTTAAAAAATTTAGCCTTGATACGGATTGTTATGAGGCGTTCGCTCACATGCCGGAAGCTTAGTACTTTTTGCCTTAGTCCAACAAAGGGCTCGGACAAATCGATATTAAAACAAATTTGTTATATTTTTCTCGAAATTTCCTTAATTTTTTTTAACGACCTTGAGTGACTACTTGCTTATAAAAGTATTTAATCATTCAAAACCTTCTTAACCGCAATAACCTGCACAATCCTGGGTTGTCCATGCTGGCAGTTATATCAATATTCAGTGTGCTATGTATTGGGTGAATATGAATGATCTTCTTCGTGAATATGTATGATTTGTCTTCGCATATCCAGGGCTTCATAAGATTTTCTAAAACGTCGATTTAGGCGCAGCATTAACCCGAAGACCCTGGGGCAAGAATTAAGTTGACATAATATATCCTTCATTGCTCACAATTCCTAAAACCCCGATGGAAGCTAAAAATTTCGTGTGCAGAACATGAGAAACCTCTGTAGAATCTGAACAAAGCCATCTATCATTTTTGAGGCTGGTTTTTTGGTCCTAGTCAATATTTTTTTCGTCAGGATACTACCTTCCTGAGCTTCGGGAGGACTAAATTTGTTCAAAAGATATTTTGCACGGAAGGTTCTCTGTTCCCGAATTTGTGCCGATATAAAGTGACCTTTATGCATAACGAAGGTCTTCGTGGACAACTCGACAAATTAGACTCTAGACTTTGAATGATTTTTGTCAGCGATCGCTTGTTGAATAAATTGCTTAGTTCTAGAATATTCAAACAAATTTTGTGGACGGTATAGGCTCGGGCATAAAGAGTAAAGTTGTTGAATGCTCTCAACCTAGCTTCACAGTGAAACTTATGTACGAACGAACTAATACACTGTATTTCTTTCGTTAGGCTATAATCCTCCAATTTAAGACAAGAATACTACGTTGAGCAATTTATACCACTGATGCAGAAGTTCTCAGTATCTTCTTTTTCTTCTTCTTTGGCGCTACAGTTCATGGCGAACCTGGGCCTCCTTCAGAAAACCTCTCCAACTGGCACGGTCTTTCGCCAGCAGTCTCCAGTGCCGCACGCCTAGTGGGTTAAGGTCCTCTTCCAATTGGTTGCGCCACCTTAACTTTGGCCGTCCTCGACCGCGTCGCCCCTCGGGCATGGATTCATAGACCTTCCGGGCCGGAGCTGTGATTTCCATGCGCTCAATATGACCTAGCCATCTTAGGCGTTGGGATCCGAAGACGCCGTGCTATGTTCATGTCGCTGTACAGCCTGTACAGTCCACTGTTAAGCCTTCTCCTCCACTCCCCATTTATGCAGGTCGGGCCGAAAATCGCACGCAAAATTTTTCTCTCAAAACGACCAAGGGCCTCCTCATCCGCTTTCAATAAAGTCCATGCCTCTGCGCCATAGAGCAGGACCGGGATGATAAGGGTCTTGTATATGTATGCTCACCTTGGTTTTTCGAGAGAGGGCTCTGCTTTTCTGCTTTTCAGCAGAGCCCAAAGAAACAACGGTTGGTAAGAGTTATTCTGCGTTTGATTTCGGCACTAATATCGTTTCTGCATGTCACTGCGGAGCCTAGGTAGACGAAGTCCTTGACTACCTCGAAATTATACCTGCCAACACATATGTGCACACTGCTCAAGACGCCGGTGGTTCGTGTCCTTTTTCGACGACAGCATATATTTCGTTTTGTCCTCCGCTTCCGTCTCAATGCTCGTAAAGGCCTCAATGACATCTCGCTGACTTCGTCCAATTATGTCAATGTCATCGACATATGCGAGCAGTTGTATGGACTTGAAAAAGATGGTGCCCCTCGTATTGAACAGTGAGTTTTGCACTATCCTTTCAAGGATGATATTGAAAAAGTCACACGATAGCGTGTCGCCCCGTCTAAAACCTTTTTTGACATAAAAGGACATAGCGTTGTATAGCTCGTCTCTATTGATACTATCGTATGCAGCCTTAAAGTCGACAAACAGGTGGTGGGTGTCGATCTGGAACTCGTTTGTTTTTTCCAGGATCTGCCGCAGTGTGAATAATTGATCTATAGTGGTCTTCCCGGGCCTGAAACCACACTGATATGGACCAATCAGTTTATTAACGGACGGTTTCAAGCGTTCACACAGAACAGCAGAGAAGATTTTATAAGCGATGTTCAGAAGACTTATTCCTCTGTAGTTGGCGCAGACAAAGGGGCCTCCTTTCTTGTGGATCGGGCAAACAATACTAAGATTCTATTCATCGGGCACGCATTCCTCTGACCATATCTTACGGATAAGTTGGTGCATATTCCCAACCAGGTCATCTCCAGCTACCTTAAAAAGCTCAGCAGGTAGTCCGTCCACTCCAGCAGCTTTGTTGGACTTAAGCTTAGAAAAAGCATTCCTAACTTCGTCCAGGTCCGGGGGTCGGAATTCTCTGCTATCATCGTCCGTTGTGAAAGGATTATTCTGCCTGACAGCGGGATCTGTTTCGTCATCGCCGTTATACAGTCTGCAGAAGTAGTCTTTCCAGATTCTTAATACCGACTATGAATCCACTACTAGGTTTCCATTTTCGTCCCTGCAGGCTTCCGTTCTGGTCTTATATCCCTGGCATGTTTGTTTTTTCGTTGATAAAACCTCAGAACGTCATTCTTGCGATAGCATCTCTCCATCTCTACGATCGCGAGCTTTTCATGCTCCCTTTTTTTTCTTTTGAGAAGCTTATAGTCCTCCCTCCTCTTCTGCTCATAGTGCTCACGAGCAGCTCTCGTCATTCTATGCAGCACCGATAACACCAACGCCATCGAATGTTTATTTCGCGACGTTCCTCCTCGGCGGGGTACTGGCAAAACCCCCCGTAGTAAACTTACGATGAAAAAGCTTCTCGAGTCACGCCGTTCGGAATCGGCATTAAACTGTAGGTCCCTTTCACCTGTGTGAAAAATAAATCACACACAACATGGGTGATTGAGAGAAACTTGGCTCTGGTCCTTCATGGGCTGTAACACCACCAAAGAAGAAGAACCTGGCTGCCATAAGATAGTGGTCCGAGTCGATGGTGGCTCCTCAAAAAGTTCGCACATCCAGAATGTCGGATGCGTGTCTGCCATCAATCGCAATGTGGTCAATCTGGTTGACGGTTGATTGATCCGGAGATCGCCAGGTCCCTTTGTGGATGTTGAGATGTAAGAAATGCGTGCTAGCAACTAAAAGATTTCGCCCTGTTGCGGAGTCTATCAGCCTAAATCCATTTTCGGATGTGGTGTTGTGTAGGCTCTGCTTGCCAAGAACCCTATCAAAGACGACTTCCTTGCCCAGTTTTGCATTAGAGACTCCCAGTACGATTTTAACATCGTAGCTGGGACATTGGGCTTATGTCTTATCTAGTAGATCGTAGAAGTCATCTTTTGTAGCGTCATCTTTGTCCTCGGTAGGGGCATGAGCGCAAATTAGGCTGATGTTTGCGAATTTAGCCTTGATGCGGATTGTCATGAGGCGTTCGCTTGCATGCCTGAAGCTCAAGACTTGTTGCCTAAGTCTACCTCTAATAACAAATCCGCATCCGAGTAAGCGTTAACTTCTTTCCTTGTAGCAGTCGCCGTAGTAAATACCACAGTTTCCCATCCTCTTTTTGCCCGGTCCATCCCGTCGCACTTCCTGGAATACGGGCATATCTGCCTTATAACAGTCTAGGGCCTCCGCAAGTTGTTCGGCTGCACGTGGTCTGTTGAGGGACCTTACATTCCACGTACAAAGCCGAATATTATTCTTCCTTTTCCTTTGGTTGTTTCCTGGGTCGTCATCGGTTAATCCGTCCGTTTTTTTGTATCCGAGGCTTTTTTTTTTTGGGTTGTTGGCTTTTTTCCAGGTATGGATTGCCGGGCCATCGCCTAAACGACACTTATCCTGATTTGTGGCGCAGAAAACTCGCCATTCGCCCTTTTCCGTCCGCGATTTCAAAATAGAAATCCCCAGGTGGCACAAAGAGGAGGTGGAAATAGGGCTTACTAACAGAGCTGCTGGATGTTCGGCTGCAGTGGCTTCTGCTCGCTATTTTACGGGAAAGCGCATGTCGGATACGCTACCCCTACGAGGCCTTTGTTAGTCGTTTACGTTTACCACCCAGGTCTCAGTATAAAGGAGGTATTTTAAGGAAGCTACCAAATCTCAATCTCTACCCTATCTATAGCCGCTTTGCTGCTTTTGGAAGTGAATATCTGGTTTCAAGATATGCCTAAGTTTGACCTATTTAATAGAGCAGGTAAGAACAATTTCCTTTTTCACCAGTTAGACTGGCCTGTATCAATCAGATATTGAAATTTCTTTCATGTTCCCCTCAATCAATCCCTAAAACTCGATAGCTGAGAGGCGAATTCCTTGTACAAAATTAGTCTGGTCACCTAGGCTTAGAGATCCAAAGCCTAAAGAAGATCTTAGCCTTCCTCGATTTTTTTTTTAAAATAAGAGCACATACATTTACATAAAAAACTCGCACTTTAAATGCAAGTGCATGTGAACTTGAATGCTTTAAAGATCTTTTTACTACTTTTTAGGCACTAATTAGCTTTTAAGATAGCCTTAAAGGCATTCATCAAGATTACGTATGTATGCAGCGGTGCAGTATATTTTATTTTCAATCTCCCAGTCTCACTTACCACATTTTTTGTTAATGCTCCATCTTTACTTTTGTTTTTATGTTTGGTTTTATTCTCTACCGATTTCTTACTCTTCATAAATATAAAAAATGTGTAATGATAACAAAACAAAACACAAAAACAAAATATCTACATCATCCAACCTAGGCGAAAGTGTTTGTCGAATCTGGACAGTATTTACAATTTTCCATTTTCGATTTTGACGAATCGAGTAACAATGAGAAATGCGGAAGGTAAGTTTGATTCTGCACTCTGTCACTGTCACTATCACTACTATCTCTATTTCTCTGTTTCTATCTAAAACTCCTTTTTAGTTCCCTTTGAAATATCTTATTTCGTTTCCTTTCATTTTGCTTTTTTTTTTTTTATTTTTTTTTTGTTTATTTCCAAAACAAGAAGATTGAAAATTAAAAAAAGAATTAAAAATTATTTAAAGAAAAATGTCTCTAATTGTAAATAATGTTCCCTCGCCTCCTTCCCATCTCGAATTAGTCGTATCTCTAAATATGTATTAGGTGATTACGCAAGTGAGTAGATGTTAGCTGCTTATTGGTGCTGCTACACGTCTTGTTTATTTATTAAATCCACATTGAATTTGCAATTAGTTGTCACATGAATCAGATTGTTGAAAAAGCTTTTGTTTGTTTTTCCATTTTATTTTGATTTTAATTTTATTTAATTTAAGTATAATACAACATACTCTAGCCAGGAAAGGTGTGCGTACAAACAAGATTCCAAGATTACTTAATAAAGAAATCCTTTTAAAAATGAAAATCTTCCAAATTCACATTGACTTCAAATTGACTTCGTCCGCGTCAAAATTGCTAGAATATTTCTCCAGACACTGTGGAGAGGACTCTGATAGACCTGATCAGCGAGTTGTTATTAACGCGCAAGATTCACTCTAAGTGGGGAAGCCTAGTAACTACCAGAGTGGTTACCAAGGGAACCCCGCAAGGTGGGGTCCTCTCAACTCTTCTCTGGAATGTAGTTGTGAACGAACTACTAATCAAACTGGAGAAAGAAGGCCTGGACGTTGTTGCCTACGCCGATGACGTTGCCATCTCAATCTCGGGCAAATACCTATCCACACTGAATGACCGCATGCAATCGGCATTCTCATTTCTGTGCAAATGGGCACATAGTAACGGGTTCAGGATTAATCCCCAGAAAACGGAGCTCGTGCTATTTACCAAAAAGCATAAAATCCCGGAAAACTGCCCTATCACTCTGCTCGATATCAGGCTAGCCTATTCCTCTGGTGTCAAATTCCTTGGCATTATACTCGATAGGAAATTAACTTGGAAGAGCAATACAATTGAAAAAGCAAAAAAAGCAACAATAGCTCTCTACACATGTAAGAAAGCTCTAGGAAAAAAATGGGGATTCAACCCCAAGATCACCCTATGGCTCTACATCACGGTCGTTAGACCCATACTAATGTATGGAGTGATAGTCTGGTGGACTGCACTGGACAAGACAACATACCACAAACAACTCGAGAAGGTACAAAGGATGGCATGTATGTGCATTACCGGGGCCCTCAGGTCCACACCAACGGCTGCGCTTAACATGATACTAGACCTTACACCACTCGATATTTTCGGTAAGCAAATTGCCACACATACGGCCATAGGACTAAAAGCCAACTCGAAATGGGCGAGCTATGTCACTGGCCACTCCTCCATCCTGCAAAATAGGATAACTATGGCAGAAAACTTGGACTACACGGAACCCACTGTAGTCTTGGACAAAAACTTTACGACGATATATTCGGACAGACAGAACTGGACTTGTCAAACTCAACCCCGCAGAAAATGCTCGGATTTCTACACTAACGGATCTAAAACCAAAGACGGGGTGGGCAGCGGAACTGTTGGCAATAAAAGAGGCATTGTCTTGGCTGAAGTGGAACGTAATATCCACCACGGATATTCGCATTCTCACAGACAGTCAAACAGCCTTAAAGTCGTTGGAGTCCTATGTGTACACATCAAAATCTAGTCTCGACTGTCGCCGATCTCTTAACGAGATGGCAGAACAGTTCAATATACAGCTTATCTGGGTACCGGGACACAGCGACATTACTTACTTACTTACTTACTTTGATGGCACTAGAGTTCGGGGTGAACCAGGGCCTCAACCAACAAGCCTCTCCAGCCGGCCCGATCTTCGGCCAGCCGCTTCCAGTGCCGCACGCCCAGTTGGTTGAGGTCCCCTTCCACCTGTGCGCGCCACCTTAAATGCGGTCGTCCTCTGCTGCGTCGTCCCTCGGGGCTGGAGTCGAAGACTCTTCGGGCCTTAGCGTTGATGTCCATTCGCTCTAAATGGCCTAGCCATCTTAGACATTGGATCCGAAGACGTCTAACCAGGCCGATGTCGCTGTACAGCCTTCTTGGTTGAATATCCTCCTCCATTCCCCATTTACACAAACGGGACCAAAGATTGCACGCAGAATTTTCCTCTCGAAACGCCCAAGAGCCTCTTCATCCGCTTTTGATAACGTCCAAGCCGCAGCGCGGTAGAGGAGAACCGGGACGATTAAGGTTTTGTAGAGGGATACCTTACTTTTTCGAGAGAGGGCTCTACTACTCAAGTGCCTCTTGAGCCCAAAGAAGCAGCGGTTGGCAAGAGTTATTCTGCTTTTTTTCTCAGCGCTGGTGTCGTTGCTGCTTGTCACTATCGAGCCAAGGTAGACGAAGTCCTTGACTACTTCAAAAATATAGGTGCCGAAGGTGACGTTCTGACCAGGACGTCGGTGTTGCGCGTCTTTCTTATATGACAGCAATAATTTGGTCTTGTCCCCATTTACCCTTAGACCCACTTTAGCCGCTTCTGCATCAATAGTTGTGAACGCCTCATTGACGTCTCGCTTTGTCCGTCTAATAACGTCAATGTCATCTGCGTAGGCAAGATATTGTGTGGAATTTAATTAGATCGTACCTCTTGTAATGGCCGCAGAGTCCCGCACGGTCTTTATAAGAATAATGTTAAAGAACTCACATGACAGTGCGTCATCCTGTCTAAAACCTTTTTTAACATCAAAGAGGCCGGTTAGTTCACCTCCGACCTTAATGGAGCAGTGAGAGTTCTCCATAGTCATCCTGCACAGTCTAACGTGTTTGGCAGGAATGTTAAAACATGACATGGCTCTGTATAGCTTGTCTCTATAATCACTGTCATACGCGGCTTTAGAGCCGACAAAAAAATGGTGCCTGTCGACCTAAAATCCATGGGTCTTCTCCAAGATCTGCCGTAGTGTAAATATTTGGTCTAACGTGGATTTTCCTGGCCTGAAACCACACTGGTAGGAACCTAACAGATTGTCCACGAACGATTTCAGGCGCTTACACAGTACGGCAGAGAGAGGATCTTGTACGCAATATTTAGGAGACTTACCCTCTGTAGTTGGCGCAGTCATAGGGGTCTCCTTTCTTATGGACCCGGCGAACGATGCTGAGATTCCATTCATCGGGCATGCATTCTTCCGACCATATCTTGCAGATGAGTTGGTGCATGTTCCTGACCAGCTCACTGCCAGCTGCTTTGAATAGTTCGGTGGCAAGTCCGTCTGCTCCAGCAACTTTATAAGACTTAAGTTTCGATATCGCTATCGTAACATTGTCTAGGTCGGCTGGACGGGATTCTCTTTCGTCTTCGTCCATTGTGAATGGTTCGTTCTTCCTAATGGCGGCATTTTGACTGTGATTGTGGTCTTTCCACAATCTCAGCATCGACTGTGACTCCACTACTAGTTGTCCGTGCTTATCCCTGCAGTCATCTGCTCTGGCTTTATAGCCTTTCCCTCTTTCCCCAATTTAATAATAATTTTCCTTTCGTCAGGACTAATTTCCTTTCTTTTGGAATTGATGGCTGTACTTAATTCACTAACAATACTAGGCGGGAATAAATTCCCCAAAACAAAGCGAACCTCTAACTTCACGAACTTCGCAAACTTCACTACGGGGTGCAGTGGTTAACATCATCGGCCGTCGAGCGAATGGTCTATAGTTCAAATTCGTTTCATAGCCAAGAAAAAAGCCATTCCTATACGGAAAAAAGTATGCAACGCAGTTGTGAATGGAAAAGTGACCAGACGTACTGCTGCAGGATTTCATCAATTTTCTTGACCCTCGAACACGCAACCTAGGCCAACCCGGCACTAGATTCATTTATTCCTAAGTCCACAACTGCTTTGTCCAATGTTATTCCTTGCGGCCTGTGAATACTAATGCCGTAAGACAGCGATAACGGAAATTGCTTCCTCGTGCCATTGAGTGCTCCTTTTAGGAATAGCGCCTGAGGCGAAAGTCGGTCCCGTGTAAGTTTCAAACTTGACCATGATGCAGATAAGGAGTTTCGCTTGGTATGGAGTTCTCGACTCTGTTTTCGGTCGGGCTGTAAATTAGTCCGCAAGAGGTCCACAGGTTCTGGCGCCAACGCAGAGTAACAGTTCTGCGCTCGGTCCTTGAGCTTCGTCATCTGACGCTTGAGCGGCTGTTGCATTATTGTTTGAGGCATTTATTCGAGTCACTAGGCATCCAAGCGATCGTTAACCGTTCTTGTTATAAGCTTTGATGTTTTTGTTGGTCACCATCAATCGTGTCCTTGAAATCTCGGGTCGATCCTGGATTTTTGTCGACAAAGCTTCTGATACCAGTAAGACATGGTGCCTCGAATATTTGAAGCAAAGTAGAGAAAACGGTTCATCAGCGCCGGATGGTTTGATGTTGTAGATACTCCGGGGATCCATTAAAATTTGTCATGCTGGCGTAGATCGTGTTGAGGCAGAAGAATGGAAACCTCAGGTCTTGCGCAAATCTCTTGTCATGGTAACTCATCGAATACCGAGCCCATTCCTAAAATGTGGGTTGATTTTCTCTAGAACGTGTATTATCATTGAAGTCAGCAGCACCAGAAGGGAACAGATGAGGTAAAGCTTTGAAGATGTATCCAACAGTCGTGAATTCGTTGACCGGATTTGCTGAAGCTTCGGGCCAATCGATTACATCACGAACAACCTCAGTTTGTCTCATACCACTTGACACGGGAAACGCATTAATAACCACATCGTCACTGACTTCAGCAACATCGGGCATTGAGTCGTTGGCAACACTTCCATCGACATTTATATGTTGATCTTGAACGCTTCCGTCTTCTGGTAGTGCCACCAATGCGAACATATTGATTTGCAAGTCAGCATAGAAGCGATTCTGTTGCTTTAGAAACACCAGAACATCGTGTACCACCTGTCGTCTGACCCTGAAGTCTTTGTAACCTTGGGCTCCCTGCTTCCTAACCAGCAAGATGTTGACTGAATTAGGAACTCAAGGCAACTCGTTTGCAATCGGTTGGAGATCTTGCTCGACGTTCAGTGCGTCTCCTTCGTAACGGAATTGACCATTGACACCTTAACTGCGGAGCTGATAGACGCTGAGAACGGGTTGAATCCGTGCTACCAACATCTGCTCGACGACTGACAATGTTTTCATAACCTCTGGAAATCTCCTGGATCCATATTGTATGGAGCAGTGTACTAAACAGGGTTTTTAGTGCAGTAATGGCAGATGACTTCATGATGGCTGAGTTGTAGCCGTGAGCAGTTGTCGCAGAGTCTGAACACGTGCTTGTCGAGATTCTGGGTGAATGTTCCGATAAATTTAGTGTCTCCAAAATGTGTTGTTTCTATGTTTGAGTTTCGAAGAGGCCCGTCGATAATGTTTTGGCGAACGTTCGAACGACGGTAGATCGTGCTAAGTTCCGGGATCGTTTGGGAGGAAGTGGCATATTGTCTCAAGCTGTTTTTTCGTAGACTTCAGTTGATATATGAGATTTATTGTTTTTTTTTTTTTTTTATTATTTTCTTTTTTATGCCTATTTCTTGTTATTTTCTGTTTTTATTAGTAGTTTTGCTTCACGTATATTCAGTTTTGAAGATGAATATGGCCGTATTCAGTCATGCAAAATTCTTTAAGAAAAATTACGTGACTTGGGGGCGAAAAGCATCAAAAATTGAATTTTTGTTCAAATTTAAATAATTGTACATTTAATTTGGTTTTTAATTTTTTACAATTAAATTAAATCGAAATTCAAAATTTCGGCTTCGTCATGACCCGATTTATATGGTCAAGTAATAGTGTAAAAAATTCCATTTCTCTAAAATATCAGGAAATGGTCCAAAAACGCGAACAACGTTTTGAGTCCGAGTCAGCACAGAGAAAGCTCATCTTCGGTTCGCTTTGATAAGATTTGAAAAAACCGGCCAATTGCGAGTCGGACTCGCGCACGAAGGGTTCCGTACCATCTGTATATATAAATATGAAAGAGACTATGCATGTTACCTCATCAGTCATCACATTTTTTGTATGATGACAGATCTTGGTTGCAGGCAGGTTTATCGGCATATCTATTACCTTGATAATCAAAAATCTTCATGATGAGATATAGTTGATCATCAAAGTGTCCATTGAATTCAAATCAATTACCTTACTTGACAGCAACGATGTGAAAAGGTGAATAACAATAATGGGAAATATGGGAAAAAGTTTTGCAGCTAGGATTAATTCATCAAAGACACAAAAGAAATCAAAACTGGGCAGTTTGCTACTGGTTGTGAGATATTGTCGACTAACCTTAGTTCAGTATGGAGACCAAGGGGATTTTTCGAATGAAAATCATGTCTGTTGTATGGGAGCCCCCCTTTAATATTCATTTTGTTCTGTTTTTAGTATTTGTCGTGTCGTAGCGGCAACATAAGTACATCATCTGTGAAATTTTCAACTGTCTAACTATCACGATTCATGAGATACAGCCTGGTGACGGACGGACGGACAGCGAAGTCTTAGTAATAGGGTTCCGTTTTACCTTTGGGTATGGAACCCAAAAAAGACAAACATATACGTCAATAGGAATTAACGTGCGAGAAGATGAGATAGAAGACATTATACAGTGTTTCTTATATTTGTGATCTCTTCTTTGTACTGTACTTCGCACCCTCTCCAATGTCTACCAAGACAAAGTGGAGCTACGTGCCATGTCAGGGTCTACATTGTGCGCCTGCGTATTACGAAGCTTTGGTAGAGGCGTCGTAACAACCGTGGGGTAGTGTACACGTGTATCGTTCACATAAACATTTCATCATATAATATATGATATATATATAAACATTTTTCAACTATGCCATAAGACTGGACGACTTCGAACAGCAGAAATCAACATTTTCGTGTTGATTTTTTCCATTTTTGGAATTCGTCGCTCAGCGACAGTCGCAAAAATTAAAACGATTTTGATTTCAGAGCGACGTCGCTCGGTCGCTCAGGAAAATCGCTCGTCGCTCAGGGCCTACGTGGCCACCCCCATACAGTTCGATATGTTTTAATTTTTTTTTGTCGCTCGTCGCTCACTGCGTGGCCGCAGCCTAACTATCACGGTTCATGAGATACAGCCTGGTGACAGACGGACGGACGGACGGACGGACAGCGAAGTCTTAGTAATAGGGTTCCGTTTTACCTTTGGGTACGGTTGTGCAATGTAAAAGAAACAAAAACAAATGAGAATGTCTCCAGAACTCCAATGAATGAATGGAAAACCACAGATAGTTTACTTGTAGTATAACAAGTTTTTTTTTTTTTTAATTACTTAGTTTCTTAATGAATATTTAAAATTAAATTTTAAGCAGTAAAAAAGCATAATATATAAGTCGAAAGACATTTTTTAAAAATTAAATATAGGTTATCGTAGAGCGTCCGCATGGGGCCAGTAAGGTTTTTTTAATATAATGTAATTAAGTTAGTTAAGCTAGTTTAAGTCATTTTGTCTAACGTAAGATAATTATAATATGGGGGTGGCCGTGATGCAGTGGTTAACATCATCGACCGCCGATCGGAAGGTCTATAGTTCAAATTCGCTTCATAGCCAAGTAAAAGTAATTCCTATACGGATGATAAAAAGTATGCAACGCAGTTGTGAATGGAAAGTGACCAGACTTACTGCCTGCAGGCATAACACTCACAGTATATGGCCATCCGAAATTCATCATCTGCGTATGCAATACTAAAGTGCTTGAACGAATTACTACGGACTATAACCAAACGCGGAATTTGGTCGGCTCTCGTCCTATCTAGGCCTAGGACAACCACCCCTGAGAGTAGTGAACGAACATCAACGACCCCAACCACTGCATTCCGTTCAGGTTGTGTGTGTCAACACATCATAAGAGAATATGAAAAACTCTTGAACCTGCGCGAGTCTCTAAAAAAAAAAAAAAAAAAATTATAAATTAGTGTAACTTGTACGCACACTATTTCTGAGCCGCTGAATGGGGTATTGCCAGCTTTTCGCTTATAAGTTGGGAGTTGTCATATCACAGTGGAAATAAATTTTAAAATATTGTTGAATAATTAATCTAAACAATATAAACATATAAATACATTCTTATAAAAATGAATACGATTGGGAACCATTTCATACAACTTACTTTGTACGCACACTCTTTCTGGCAAGTGTATGAGCTTCATTAGATTTAAATCGCATTTAGAGAGCTGCATGGAATCTGTAGTGCCCTTGGGACCTTAATTACAAATTGCCCTTTATATTTTTATTTATTTACTCATCTATTATGTTTTTTCTTAAATTAAAACATTTACTAGGAAATGTACCAGTAAAATGCTTTAAAATAAACACACAGTGTATATTCTGCTTTATTTCCATAACATTACTGCTACGAATCCATTGAAATCAAAATTAAAATAAAATCTATTAAACCGCTTTCGACAGACTGCTGTGGAAGTGGCTCAGTACAGTTTAGTCATGTTTAAACTCTTCGACTGGGACCTCACTGGGTATGACGAGCCGCTCGGCAGGTTGGCTAATATTATAAACAAATTGTAGTTCTTCTGTCGTTTTGAATGAAGTAGTTTGTTATTATTGTTCCTTTTTTTGTGTTTGGAATGAAATTTGAATTTTGTTTTTTGATTTTTATTCGCATGGCTGCTATTTTTTAATTGAAAAAAACATAAGTACATGTCTAAATACAGCGATCGAAAAAAGTATTCGACAAGGAGAGAGTCCCTTTCTTAAAAGAACCGATTAATTTTGCTGATGCTTGTTCTTGGGAATGTATTGCTATCAAATCTCGATTTCTGCCAAAGCATTAACACGTGTTCTTTAAAAACCGGCCAAGTGCGAGTCGGACTCGCGCATGAAGGGTTCCGTACCATCTGTATATAAAAATCTGAAAGAGACTATGTATGTTACCTCATTAGTCATCACATTAAATCACATTTTTTGTATGATGACAGATCTTGGTTGCAGGCAGACAATCGGCATATTACTTTGATGATCAAAAATCTCAATGATGAGATAGTCGATCATCAAAGTGTCCATTGAATTCAAATCAATTATCTTACTTGACCAAGGGGATTTTTTTGGATGAAAATCATGTCTGTTGTATGGGAACCCCCTTAATTATTCTGTTTTTAGTATTTGTCGTGGTAGAGGAAATAGAACTACATCATCTGTGAAAATTTCAACTGACTAACTATCACGGTTCATGAGATACAGCCTGGTGACAGACGGACGGACGGACAGCGAAGTCTTAGTAATAGGGTTCCGTTTTACCTTTGGGCACGGAACCCTAAAAAGGGTCAAAAGAGCAACGAAACTTCAAATGAAAAAATGTAGTCTAGGTGCGGCCCGCAAGGCCTACACGACAAACTTCCCAGTAGGAAACATGAAGACATCCATTTAATTTAATTTCATTTTTATAAGTCTTAGAGCCCATTTAGACGATCATTTCAGTTTCAGTTGAGCTATCAGCTAAGCTTTCAGGTAAACTGACGTCTAAATGCAAGAACTGAAGCGTTTAACTGAAACTGAAACTGATGGAATTCCCAAAAGTTGTCAGTTCAGTTATCAGATAAACTGATGTGTAAATACGTTTCAGTTCAGTTGTCAGTTCAATCGTCATTTCTATTCTAGCAGTTGGCAGTGGATCAACGTTTTCGAATTCCTGTTTTCTTTTCCAAAACGTCGAAACGGAGTGATAATATGGAGTGACTAGTTGCAGTAGCACCAAATATACGCCTTCACTCATACGTAAATAGCTTAACCAATCACCATGTTCAAACCTCAATTACTTACCTACTTACTTACTTACTTTGATGGCGCTACAGTTAGAGGTGAACCAGGGCCCCAACCAACAAGCCTCTCTAGCCAGCACGATCGTTGGCCAGCCGCTTCCAGTGCCGCACGCCCAGTAGGTTGAGGTCCCTTTCCACCTTAAATGCGGTCGTCCCTCGGGGTTGGAGTCGAAGACTCTTCGGGCCGAAGCGATGATGTCCATTCGCTCTACATGGCCCAGCCATCTTAGACGTTCGATCAGAAAACGTCTAACTAGGCCCGTACAGTTCCTGGTTGAATCACCTCCTTCACTCTCCGTTTTCACAAACGGGACCAAAGATTGCACGTAGACTTTTCGTCTCGAAACGCCCAAGAGCCTCTTCATCCGCTTTTGGTAACGTCCAAACCTCAGCGCCGTAGAGGACCGGGATGATTAGGGTTTTGTAAAGGGATACCTTAGTTTTTCGAGAGAGGGCCCTACTACTCAATTGCCCCTTGAGCCCGAAGAAGCAGCGGTTGGCAAGAGTTATTTTGCGTTTTATCTCGGCGCTGGTGTCGTTGCTGCTTGTCACTATCGAGCCAAGGTAGACGAAGTCCTTGACTTCTTCAAAAATATAGCTGCCCAAGGTGACGTTCTGACCAAGACGTCGGTGTTGCGCGTCTTTCTTGGATGACAGCATATATTTGGTCTTGTCCCCATTTACCCTTAGACCCACTTTAGCCGCTTCTGCTTCAATGCACTCGAACGCCTCATTGACGTCTCGCTTTGTTCGTTCAATAACGTCAATGTCATCTGCGTAGGCAAGCAATTATGTGGACTTGAAGTAGATCGTACCTCTTGTATTGGTCGCAGAGTCCCGCACGATCTTTTCAAGAATAGTGTTGAAGAAATCACATGACAATGCGTCACCCTGTCTAAAACCTTTTTTAACATCAAAGGGGTCGGTTAGTTCACCTCCGACCTTAATGGAACAGCGAGAGTTCTCCATAGTCGTCCTGCACAGTCTGACGAGTTAGGCAGGAATGTTCAAACATGACATGGCTCTGTATAGCTCGTCTCTATAAACACTGTCATACGCGGCTTTAAAGTCGACGATAAGATGCTGCGTGTCGACCTGGAATTCATGGGTCTTCTCCAAGATCTGCCGTAGTGTAAATATTTGGTCTATCGTGGATTTTCCTGGCCTGAAACCTGAAACGAATGGTACTTACACAATACGGCAGAGAGTATCTTGTACGCGATGTTCAGAAGGCTTACCCCTCTGTAATTGGCGCAGTCATAGGGGTCTCCTTTCTTAATGGACCGGGCAAACGATACTGAGATTCCATTCATCGGGCATGCTTTCTTCCGAACATATCTTGCAGATAAGTTGGTGCATGTTCCTGACCAACTCATCGCCAGCTGCTTTAAACAGTTCTGCGGGGAGTCCGTCTGCTCCAGCAGCTTTATAAGACTTAAATTTCGATATCGCTATCTTAACATCGTCTAGGTCGGGTGGACGGGATTCTCTTTCGTCTTCGTCCATTCTGAATGGTTCGCTCTGCCTGACGGCGGCATTTTGACTATCTTTGTCGTTATACAGTCTGCAGAAGTGGTCATTCCACAATCCCAGCGTCGACTGTGACTCCACTACTAGTTGTCATCCCTGCAGGCTTCTGCTCTGGCTTTACAGCCTTGGCATGTTCGTTTTACTTTATGGCAAAATCCTTCCTGCAGTAGCATCTCTCTACCTCCTCGATCTCGCACTTCTCGTGCTCCTTCTTTTTCCTTCTCAGAGACACATGCTCCTCCCTCCTTTTCTGTTTATAGAGCTCGCGGGCAGCTCTCGTCCGTCGATGCAATGTGGCCATGTATGCATTCTGTTTCTCTACATGGGCCTGTCTGCACTCATCATAAAACCAGGGCTTTCTCGACGGTGGTGGCTCGAAACCGAGTATATCTGAGCCGGCCTCTCTAATGGCGTTTTGACAGCGACTCCATTGCTCTTCTGTGGTTTCTGCAGATTGCATCGGGACTTGAGAGAGCTTGAGGGAGATTTGATCGGCGAAGTTTCTGGCAGTCTCCTGCGATTGCAGCTTTCCGACGTTAAATTTTGGTGTTCTTACTCGACTCCGTTGATTCCGAGAAATTCGCATCCGTACCTTGGCTGCAACAAGGTAATGATTCGAGTCGATGTTGGCTCCTCGAAAGGTCCGGACATCTAGGATGCTGGAGGAGTGTCTGCCGTCGATCGCAATATGATAAATTTGGTTGGTTGTCGATTGATCGAAAGACCGCCAGGTCCCCTTATGGATGTTGAGGTGTGGGAATCGTGTACTTGCTACTACTTGCCTGGATCATCCCATCGCACTTCCTTGAGCGCGGTAATATCTGCCTTATAGCAGTCCAAAGAGTTGACCAGTTGTTCGGCTGCACCTGGTCTCTTGAGGGACTTAACGTTCCAGGTGCAGATCCGAAATTCGTTTCCTTTTTGACGTTTGCGGGAGTCGTCAACATGTAATCCGTCCGTATTCGAGGCTATTGGTTGTCTCTGAACAAAAGTTTTGTTTTACGCAATAGGGATGTTAGCCCTAAGCGAAACCCCTAACCTGGAGGGCCTGGTTCCTCTTTCCCCAGGAAAAAGGGGTCGGTTCGCTGCACACATTGGTTCTCTACCTGGCGGGTGCCAGTATAGATATCCAGGGGAGGCCACGCGGAGGGGAGGCCACTTGGATTGAGCAGGGACAGAGATCGAAGCTGGCGTTTGCCAAGTGAAACGCGATCAACTTCTTTGCTCTGTTTGCCCGCTCCCTTCTCCCCTTAATTCCCTCATTAAATTTGCATGCGATAAGCGGGCTTCACACTGTACGATTTGCTTGATGACTAGTGTTTGAACTGCCAATCGTTAATGTGAACGCTCCATACTGCAAGCCGATACGATTTGTAGTATGAAGTTCAGAATTGTCGACTTTTTGCCTTGCTTGTGTGGGTGGCGGTGTATGTGGGAACGTTTGATATTTTACTTCCGTACGTTTTTCACTTTATTAGTGACAAGTTATGGCATTAATTTGGTAGTGGTCAGCAAATTTCTAAATCTTGTGGATATAATTCCAAAAATATTATCCACTACACGCCATCACGATACTCCCACTAGGGGTCGGGACCGACGTCAGGCACCGAGGTACCGACCGCCAGTTGCGGGGGCTCCTGTTTCTCGTGGTACCGGTGGAGCTTCGCGACCGTACGGTCATTTCCAGATGAGCCCCACAAAGCTCGAGGTCTGGCACCTCACGCTAGAAGACACCTAATTTTGGAGCAAGGCAGAACTCCACCGCCTCGCCTCTTACGACAGACATGCCTTACCTCGGGTATATTTTGACCACTACCCGAAGAGGGTGCGCCACAAATATAAAAGGAAGATCTTTTCCAACATTTTCTTTCATTCTCCTCATTTTGTAACAACTCGTATGTACATATGTATATATAAAACCGCAACCAGAGCAGGCGCCGCCATGGTCACAACCAGGGGTAATGATATTCACAACACAAATTCTCTCTCACAAATGAAGTCTATCAAACATGCAGTAGGTATGGTATGAACGCTACTTATTTTTGGTTGTCAAGAATATCGTACAGATAAATCGTACAGTGAACCCTATAGCGGGGTTCAGCTATAGGGTTCGTCTTTTTATGTACACATCTTTGCTCCATTTCTTTCTTTTCCTTTTCGATTTATTAAGCGACAAAACTATAGCTATTGCTAAGGCTTTCATCGACCATTACGCAGCTTTCATCGTCCATTACGCAATGTATTTCTTCTGACTTTCGACTGCTCACAAGTAAAATTAAAGCTCAACTGAACACCAGACTGACGTCTAAATACACTTCTTTTTAACTGAACTGACAACTGAACTGATAACTGAACTGACAACTGATCGTCTAAAAAGGGGCTTTATGTTTATGTCGATCAAGATACCTAATTACGCGTCGAAAGAAACCGCGCCCATGTCAATACCATCTCTGGTTCTCGAGATAATCGAGGCGAAAAATTCCGAACGCACATGCGCACGTACGTACACACACACAGACATCTCTATAAAAACGTTGGATTTGGATTCTGGTGAACCTGAAACGTGGAGATATGTCAAAATTTGGGATTCGCAAAATCGGCCCCATTACAATAACTTGCAACTAGGAAGTTAAAAATTTGAAGAGAAAAAATCGGTTGAAAATAAGAAGAGAACGGGGCCGTTCAAGGAAGTTGACCGACAGTCATGAGAGGTGGATTATTTACGAAGTTAAGAAAAATCCAAAAACAAATGATATTGGCCAAAATCGCAGAAGAGTATCTTGGTGGGAGAGTAAAACCTAAAACCATCAGAAACGTTCTCAGAAGTAACGACTTTCATGCAAGATCAGCCAGAAAAAAGCCATTCATCTCAAAGATGAATGGCAAAATGATCCATCTCTTAATGATAAAGATCGCAAAGAATTCCGTCCCCCTGACCTCGATCGCCATATCGAATAAAGCTGCAGGCGCATACGGACTCTACTGAGCTCTTCAAAGCAGCTGTAGATGACCTGGTTAGGAGCATGTACTAGCTCACCTGTAAGATATGGTCAGAGGAAACCATGCCCGAGGAATGGAGTCTCAGCATCGTTTGCCCGATCCACAAGAAAGGAGAACCCTTTGACTGCGCCAACTACAGAATAATAAGTCTTCTTAACGTCGCCTACAAAATCTTCTCTACCGTTTTGTGTGAACGCCTGAAGCCCTTTGTAAATAAACTGATAGGTCCTTATCAGTGTGGCTTCACACTACGGCAGGTCCTGGAAAGAACCAATGAATTTCAAGTCGACACTCACCACCTAATTGGCGATTTCAAAGCCGCATACGACAGCGTAATTAGAGATGAGCTATACAAGGCTATGTCTACCTTTGACATCTCTGCTAAACTCGTCAGACTACGCAGGATGACTTTGGAGAATGCTCGCTGATCCATCCGAATCGGTGAACACCTGACCGATAGTTATGGGGTCAAAAAAGGATTTAGGCAGGGTGATGCGCTGTCGTGTGATTTCTTCAACATCGTAGTAGAAATGATTGTGCAAAAATCACTGGCCAACACAAGAGGCACAATTTATTTCGAATCCTCACAACTCCTCGCATTCGCGGATGACATTAACATAATCGGAAAAACACAGCGAGATGTCAATGAGGCATTGACGCGGAGGCGGCGAAAATTGGTTTGGCAGTTAATGAGGGCAAAACTAAATAGGACACTTACCACCGACCTCTTGTCCACAACGTTTCTATTATAGTTATAATAGTTATATCTAGTTATAAGTTTGAGGTAGTTAAGGACTTCCAGAACCATGGACACTATCAAAAGCGGATGAGGGGGTCCTTGGCCGGTTCGAGAAAAAGATTTTGCTTGTGATTATTGGCCCTATAAACGCAGACGGAGGATGCTCGAGCTTTACGAACTCTACAGCGACATGAGTCTAGTCAGGCGTCTACGGATTCAACGCCTAAGATTGCTAGGCCACGTAAAGCGAATGTACACAGCTCCAGCCCGTAGAGTTTTTGAATCCAACCCCGAGATACGGAGTAACAGAGGACGGTCGCCTTTTCTTCACCCTGAAAAAGAAGTCCACGCTAAAACATGGTGGTGGAGGATTGATGGTGTGAGGGCGTATTTATGGAATTATGGACCACGTGCAATGGTCAATTTATTTAAGCAAAATTGGCGGCTGAGTGTAGATAAATTGCGATTGGAAGAGCGTTATCACATAGTGCGCATAGCACTGGGTATTGTACAACTGTACTAGTGTCCTTAAAACGCCCGCACAGTCACCGGATCTTAATCCGATTGAGCATATTTGGAACCATTTAGGGACAAAGTTGCGACAACATAGTTTTATCAACAAAAACCAGTTAAAAAAAGCTTTGGAGGAGGATTGGTTAAAGATTGATCCAGAGTACACGAAGACTTTGGCCATATCTATGCCAAATCGTCTGAGAGAAGTTATACGACGGAAACTACCATTTTGGCTAAATGATCAAAAATGTCGATCGAGTACCTTTTCTGCTTATTCATTTTTCCTTTGAATTGTTTTTTTCACTTTACTTTACTTAATAACTGCCTTTTCACTGCAACCATTTTACTACTTGCAGATAGAATAAATGCATTTTTCAGTTAGGAGCGCACCCTTGTCGAATACTTTTTTTGATCACTGTATTTATTGAATCGATCTTTTGCTACAGTGCTTTTCAGACAACTGCATGACGCCAATACTTTTCATCGAAATCAGATAGTTCGAGTTGAATATACCGAATATCACCTACTATGTATGTGGACTTCTTTCAGATAAATTTTCATAAAAATTTCAAGTTTTTTTTCAAAAACATGTTTACAGTAATTTAACACATGATTCTGTTATTTAAAAACATTTTATACATGTACATATGCTTACACATATTGCCCTCGGTCCAATTTCTCGAATGTTCGCCATCAGACGTTCCCCTTCTTTATGTCAGAGCTCTAGAATGACCCGTGCTCTGTCATTTAAATTCAGATATTTGCCCCTGAAAGTTGCCATCATTTCCTTTTTAACTGCCACAGAGCATTCCAAACTTTGACAGCGAAGTTCGAACACAACCGTCTTCAGTTCGTATCCGCAACACTGCCATTCTCCTAAACTTGTTCGCCCACTAACAAGCGACCTGATCTTTCCCCAAAGTATGGCGCTAACCTCTCCAAGTAGACAATTTTAAACTTCGCTCGTATGTTTCCCGTCTGCTGTATTCGGTATACCACGTCATTGAGTTTCTTCATGACCTCATATGTCCCGCCCCAAGCTGATTGCAATTTGGGGCACAAGCCTTTTTTTTCGTTGTGGGTTATACAGCAATACCAATTATCCTGGCTCCAATCCAGAAGTGTTCGCCCTTAAGTCATATCTCGCTTTCATTTTATCACTGACCAAGTTCAGTCGCTCCCGGATGAACTGATGAATAGAGTTCAAGTACTTCTTCTTTTCGGTTACGAAATCCACCCTGCCGCTAGTTGTCGGTAGTACCAGGCCGAACTTCAGATCGGATGGAAGTCGGAGATCAGTTCCAAAAATGGCTTCAGCTGGTGTTATCGCCGTTGAATTGTGCTGCGCCGATAAATTTTTTTTTTTTTTGTTGAAGGCTTCTGCCAACCGCTGGAGCACTCAGACGCAAACACTGGTCCATTGTACTCCAGACAGACACCTTACATTACTGTATTTTCCCCGTTTTCCGGAGGAAAATTTAAAGGAGCTGCAGTGATGTAAAGCTAAGAGATTCGGCACACACCACGTCGACTCCAAGGGTGCGCCACCGTGCGCGAGCAAAGGCGGGACAATCACAGAGGAAATGCTCTGCAGTATCATCCTCTTCTTCGCCACATGCAGCACAGGTATGCGTCTCACTGATACCGAGCACGTACAGATGCTTGGCAAAAGTGTAATGGCCCGTTATAACTCCCACAAGTCTTCTTCAGTCGACTCTCCTTAAAGACAGGAGGAATGCTGCAGATTTTTTGCAGACATCAGGGCATACGCGCTTAGTCGTCCTGCACCCTGGACAGTCCCTCCATCTACGGTTGCGTGTATTAAATACACAATCGTTAATGTAGGAATTTAACGTGGACACAGGTAGACATAGAGCGGGTTCAGGTCCTGGGAAGCTCTCTTCTGAACCCATTCTGGCGAGTTCATCAGAGATCTCATTCCCTGGGATCTCAGAGTGGCCTGTAACCCATACAAGCCTTAATGAATTTAGTCTGCCGACTTTGTTCAGGAAGGACTTGAGTTCAAGCACTAATTTGGAGCTAGTTAAGGGGTTACACACAGCTTTTAATGCAGCTTGGCTGTCACTACAGATGCACATACTTTCCCCCTTCCACCTATGACGCGCCGATCGATACGCCATTAAGAAAAGGGGAAGGATGTTCATCACAGTCCTTCTGATCTCCGACGACGACTATTCTTTAGTATTCCTCCATCGTCCGGTTGAACCTTTCGACCATGCCATCGGATTGTGGGTGTAATGATGTTGTCCGCGTTTTTCTGATACCTAGCATGTCGCAGAGTCTTTTGAACAGCGATGACTCGAACTTCCTTCCTTGATCTGAGGGCCATTCCAGCGGTACTTCATAACGCGCAACCCATTCACGAATGAATCCGAAATGGTTTTGGCTTCTTGGTTCGGTATGCAAAACACTTCAGGCCATTTGCTGAAGTAGTCGATCACCACCAGCGCGTATTTGTTCCCAGCGTTGCTCGTTAGGAATGGCTCGGCAATGTCCATGGCGATACGTTCAAACGGTGCTCCAACATTTCATCGAGTTTTCCTAAGTGGTCCCTTTGCCTGCTCACACCTGCGAATGAATTTTGTGACCGATTCATGCCTTCCTACGCAGTAGAAACGTCTCTTAATCTTTTCTACAGTCTTGCTTACACCAAGATGACCACCACTTGGTCCCTCGTGATATTCTCGGATGACTTCGTCGATTTTTCCCTTTGTAATTGCAAGCAGATCGTTTAGAATGTCCCCGTTCTCACTTTCTCAACTGCGGCAGAGGCAACCGTTCTTCAGCTTCAAACTCTGCCATTGATTCCGTTTCACTGTTGTCTCGGATTGCAGCTTAAAAATATTAAATGCGCTCGTGCCATCGAAGTTGTATGTATGTATGTTGGCGTTACAGTCCATGAAGGACCTGAGCGGAGCTTCTCTCGAAGTTGGGATTTGTAAATTTCAATACTTCAGCGGGTACGACACTTCCATGATTCTGAACATTCTGGATAGTCTTATCGAGTTCCAGAACCTTTTGGTCGAACCTCAATTCTACTGTTTATTATGTGTCCACGCCCCCCCAGAGGAGAAAGATGACCGACATAAAGACGACTTCTATGATCTCCTAGGCAGAACGTATGCGCAATGCCCCAGCTATAACACCAAAATCGTTCTAGGAGATTTCAATGCGAAGCTGGGTAAGGAAGCTATCTTTGAACGAGTCATAGGAAAGCACAGCCTACACAACACCACGTCCGAAAACGGACTAAGGCTAGTGGACTTTATGGCGGGACATAATCTGGTAGTAGCAAGTACACGATTCCCACACCTCAACATCAATAAGGGGACCTGGCGGTCTTTCGATCAATCGACAACCAACCAAATTGATCATATTGCGATCGACGGCAGACACTCCTCCAGCATCCTAGATGTCCGAACCTTTCGAGGAGCCAACATCGACTCGAATCATTACCTTGTTGCAGCCAAGGCACGGATGCGAATTTCTCGGAATCAACGGAGTCGAGTAAGAACACCAAAATTTAACGCCGGAAAGCTGCAATCGCAGGAGACCGCCAGAAACTTCGCCGATCAAATCTCCCTCAAGCTCTCTCAAGTCCCGATGCAATCTGCAGAAACCATAGAACAGCAATGGAGTCGCTGTCAAAACGCCATTAGAGAGGCCGGCTCAGATGTACTCGGTTTTGAGCCACCACCGTCGAGAAACCTCTGGTTTGATGACATGACGAGTGCAGGCCCATGAGGAGAAACAGAATACATACATGGCTACACTGCATCGACGGACGAGAACTGCCCCCCAACAGAATAGGAGGGAGGAGCATGCGCTTCTGAGAAAAAAAAGGAGCACGAGCGCGAGGGTGAGGAGATGGAGAGATGCTATTGCAGGAATGACGTCCGCAAGTTCTACCAAAAAGTAAAACGAACATGCCAAGGCTATAAAGTCAGAGCAGAAGCCTGCAGAAATGAGCACGAACAACTTATAGCGGAGTCACAGTCGATGCTGAGATTGTGGAAGGATAACTTCTGCAGACTCTATAACGGCGATGATAGTCGAAATGCCGACGTCAGGCAGAACGAAGCATTCACAATGGACGAAGACGAAAGAGAATCCCGTCCACCTGACCTATGTTGTTAAGATAGCGATATCGAAACTTAAGCCTTATAAAGCTGCTGGAGCAGACGGACAGGAACATGCACCAACTCTACTGCAAGATATAGTCGGAAGAATGTATGCCCGAGGAATGGAATCTCAGCATCGTTTGCCCGGTCCATAAGAAAGGAGACCCCTATGACTGCGCCAATTACAGAGGGATAGGTCTCCTAAACGTTGCGTACAAGACTCTCTATACCGTACTCAGTAAGCGCCTTAAACCGTTTGTGGACAATCTCATAGGTTCCTGCCACTGTGGTTTCAGGCCAGGAAAGTCCACGATAGACCAAATATTTACACTACGGCAAATCTTGGAGAAGACCCATGAATTCCAGGTCGACACGCACCAGCTTTTCGTCGACTTTAAAGCCGTGTATGGCAGTGTTTATAGAGACGAGCTATACAGAGCCATGTCATGTTTTAACATTCCTGCCAAACTCGTCAGACTGTGCAGGATGACTATGGAGAACTCTCACTGCTCCATTAAGGTCGGAGGTGAACTAACCGACACCTTTGATGTTAAAAAAGGTTTTAGACAGGGTGACGCACTGTCATGTGATTTCTTTAACATCATACTTAAAAATATCGTGCGGGACTCTGCGGCCAATACAAGAGGTACCATCTACTTCAAGTCCACACAATTGATTGCCTACGCAGATGACATTGACGTTATTGGACGGACAAAGCGAGACGTCAATGAGGCGTTCGCAAGCATTGAAGCAGAAGCGGCTAAAGTGGGTCTAAGGGTAAATGGGGACAAGACCAAATATATGCTGTCATCCAAGAAAGACGCGCAACACTGACGTCAGAACGTCACCTTCGGCAGCTATATTTTTGAAGTAGTCAAGGACTTCGTCTACCTTGGCTCGATAGTGACAAGCAGCAAAGACACCAGCGCCGAGATAAAACGCAGAATAACTCTTGCCAACCGCTGCTTGTTCGGGCTCAAGAGGCAATTGAGTAGTAGAGCCCTCTCTCAAAAAACTAAGGTATCCGTCTTCAAAACCTTAATCATCCCGGTCCTCCTCTACGGCGCTGAGGCTTGGACGTTATCAAAAGCGGATGAAGAGGCTCTTGGGCGTTTCGAGAGGAAAAGTCTGCGTGCAATCTTTGGTCCCGTTTGTGTAAACGGAGAGTGGAAGAGGAGATTCAACCAAGAACCGTACGGGTTGTACAGCGACATCGGCCTGGTTAGACGTCTTCGGATCCAACGTCTAAGATGGCTAGGCCATGTAGAGCGAATGGACATCAACGCTCCGGCCCGAAGAGTCTTGGACTCCAACCCCGAGGGACGACGCAGCAGAGGACGGCCGCATTTAAGGTGGCGCGGCTGGCCAAATATCGGGCCGGCTGGAAAGGCTTGTTGGTTGAGGCCCTGGTTCAGCCCGAACTGTAGCGCCACCAAAGTAAGTAAGTAAGTAAGATTCTCTGTTCGACGTCCTGGAATCGATCGTCGACGGCCTGCTGGATAATTCTTAAGCTTTCTCGAATGTTCTCTAACTTTTCTTCTAACGTCCCCAACTTCAGGTTCAGGGAAGTGGAATATTCCTCCAAATTTCTACTTACAGCAACGGAATTTTCCTCCAGTTTTTGATGTATGGTCGCCTCTAGTCACCTCGGACATCTAGGTTGCTGTAGGAGTGTCCGTCGTCGATCGCAATGTGAACAATTTGATTGGTTGTTAGTTGATCGGGGACCGCCAGGTCCCCCTATGGATGTTGGGGTGTGGGAATCGTGTACTTGCTACTACGAGATTATGTCCCGACATGAAGTCCACTAGCCTTAGTCCGTTTTCGGACGTGGTGTTGTGTAGGCTGTGCTTTCCTATGACTCGTTCAAAGATAGCTTCCTTACCCAGCTTCGCATTGAAATCTCCTAGAACGATTTTGGTGTCATGGCTGGGACATTGGGCATATGTTCCGTCTAGGATGTCATAGAAGTCGTCTTTATGTTGGTCGTCTTTTTCCTCTGTGGGGGCGTGGACACATATTAAGCTTGTATTGCCGAGATTGGCCTTGATGCGGATGGTTATGAGGCGTTCGCTTACATACTGGAAGTTTAAGTGTTGTTTATTTTCTCTGTAGCAGTTTCCGTAGTAGATATCACAGTTTTTCATCCGCTTTTTGCCTGGCCCATCCCATCGCACCTCTTGGAACGCAGTAATGTCTGCATTATAGCAGTCTAAAGAGTTGCCCAATTGCCCGGCCGCAACTGGTCTGTTGAAGGACCTAACGTTTCAGGTGCGAATCCGGAATTCGTTTCCTTTTAGACGTTTGCGGGGGTCGTCAACATGTAATCCGTCGGTATCCGAGGCTGTTGGTTGTCTCTGAACAAATGTTTGTTTTACGCGATAGGGATGTTAGCCCTAAGCGCAACCCCCAACTAGGAGGGCCAGGCTCTTATTTACCCAAAGAACAAAGCACCGGATGTGCCATTCCTTACCGGTCCCCAACAACCTGACAAAGGGGTCTACCCGATCTACGGTTGAGGTACTAGACACTCAGCAGCCACCTCGTGGAGGTGAGAGTAGGAGTTGGCAGATAGAGGCTGGCGTGTCGGCGCTCGTGCCTTCATATGTTCGCATAGTCTGCCCCTTTAACATCTCACTTTGGAAATAAGTTTTCAATATTTTCCAACATTGTCCAACCGTAGAGCGACTCATTTCGTCCCGCGGAGGTATGATACTGACTTTCTGTCAAGCTTTCGAGCGGTAAAACGGCTGCAGTGATGATTTAAAAAAAATCCACTAGATGGCCCACCCTTTATACAAGACCCTTATCATCCCCGTCCTGCTGTACGGCGCAGAAGCATGGACACTATCAAAAGTGGATGAGGAGGTCCTTGGTCGGTCCTATAAACACAGAGGGGGGTTGGAGGAGAAGATTCAATCACGAACTGTACGGGTTGTACAGCGACATGAGTTTAGTCAGGCGTCTACGAATTCAACGCATAAAATGGCTAAGCCATGTAGAGCAAAGAAACAGAGGACGGCCACACTTAAGATGGCGCACACGGGTTGAAGGTGTCCCCAGCCAACTGGCAATGGAAAAGTCTAGCAAAAAATCGTGCTAGTTGTTGGGCATGTTGGTTGAGGCCGCTAACTGTAGCGCCCGATAAGATGAAGAGAGTAAACAGCACACAAGTACTGTATATCCAGGACATCGTTTCGGACAGATTTTGGGTGGCAGTCGGCAAGCGTTGAAATCTCAACAATCCTGTCCTCATTTTGCATCTTCTCTTTAATATAGGTAAACTGCGACTACCATTTCCTTTATTTTATTTTTCGGTTTACTAATTATTTTCAATAGCGATACTGCAGACTTCCAGGTTTCTAAGTTTTCAAGTTGTCTAAATGGCGTCCTTGAAGTGAAATCATTACATTCTTTTTTGAACTTCCATAATGTTTACTTAGCTTCCATAGATGTACTCTTGCTATCCTTCAAGTAGTGCTTTCGATAAAAACTATGTATTTCCGCTTTAGCTTAGTTACAAAAGAGACATTTTATTTTCCCTTTCTCTTTTTTGTTTCATGTTTTATGTTTTTCCACTTATCATTTTTAACTTCTTAGTTTGTTTTGTTTGTTTATGTGAATATACTACAATTAAAATAATTAATTCGTTCCGTATATAGAGCATCCGTGGATATCGCAAGCGTGATTGAGAAAGGCATTCTGGACACCGTAAGTAGTATGACCATCTCATTTACAAGTCTTAAGAACTGTTTTGTCGTAGTGGTTAACTCTGGATGAGGCTAAACATGGCTTACTTCATGTTCGACTGTCATGGTACAAGCTCACATCTGATCCTCAGGACCTGGAAGCAGCCATCACGGAAACGCAGCTCTTGCGAGTTACATCGATGAGTACTGCATTGCTGATTGTATTCATTGATTCAGCAAAGAATTTACCAGTAAAACTCCTTAAACTTAACAATACTGTCTCCTCTAATATTACTTCTTTTTTAGCACCCTCGTCATACGTCAAATCCAGATCCCTACCTCTTAATTAGTTTGGGTTCGCAGAACGAACAAACCGGAGTTCAGGAACGAATGGACTCACCCGTTTGGGAACAGGGATTCACTTTTTTCGTTAGCAATCCCAATTATGATTCACTTCAATTGAAGATCGTCGATCAAAAAACAAATAGTGAACTTGGTTCCTTCACATATCGACTCAATCTGCTATTGGCCAAAAAGGACATGGGAATCGTTTCGCAACCATTCCAGTTGCAAAAATCTGGACCAGAATCGAAGATTGTAATGTCGCTCGCGCTAAGGATTCTCAAACAAGCAGATGATGATACAATGGCCCTGACTACTAGTCAGGTTGAGGTACAGTACCTACAGATTTTAATCGAAACTATTGTTTATGTTGTTTATGTTGTCACGACGATCACTTTATTGCAACAGGGATAATGATAGAGATGCCAAGGTTCTGGCGGTGAATAGAGCTTAAATGGTGAATAGGAACTGAAATCCGAGAAAAAGATGAAGCAGATCCTTAACTTCGACTATAAAATTGCTCTTTTTTCACTTTTTCTTTGGAAATGAACATACTAGCGGGAAGAAAGCGTTCAATTCTGACTCCGGAAAATGAAACGCTAAGAAAATCAGAAAAACATAAACAAAAAATTAATTGTTCGCCCGAAATAGTGAGCAAATATATGAATGAAGCATAATCCGGCTGTAATTACTTGAATTGTGCATAGTTTACTCATAAATTTCATAATTATTTAAATATTTGCCTTTTTCCTGAGTTGAATATCTGTATAACGTACGTTGTAACCGTTGTTGAATTCAAATTCAAAAAAAAAAAAACAATGAACATGTCTCTCCCCACAATAATTGGTGTTATTGTAATGCGTGTTAAATTGTTCCACGATCGGCCTTCCACACACGTTTTCCACACAAGAAATTCCAGTTTTTCCAGACAGAGAGCTTGTAGGCAAATATATCAAAAATGAGTGCAAACCATCAGAGCCTTGGCATCTCTATCATTATCCCTGATTGCAACTGACTGAGTGATCTGTTCTTCATAACGATCGTACTTAGTATAAGCTTGACATCATTCGAGACCAATGCTACAAAAGTACATAAGAAATCTTTTGAATGATCTACGCTCTACATGGCCTAGCCACCTTAGACGCTGTATTCGTAGACGTCGTACCAGGCCGATGTCGCTGTACAACCCGTACAGTTCTTCGTTATATCTTCTCCTCCATACACCATTTAAACAAACAGGACCGTAGATAGTGCGCAGAATTTTCCTCTCGAAACGACCAAGGGCATCTTCATACGCTTTTGTTAAGGTCCAAGCCTCTGCGCCGCCGTAAAGAAGGACTGGGATGATTAAGGTCTTATATGTATAGTGTCACCTTGGTTTACCGAGAAAGGGCTCTACTTCTCAATTGCCTCTTGGGCCCAAAGAAACAGCGGTTGGCAAGAGTGATTCTGCGTTTTATCTCAGCGCTGGTGTTGTTGTCGCTGGTCATCAGTGAGCCAAGGTGGACGGATTCCATGACCACTTCAAAGTTATATCCGCCCATGGTGACGTTCTGGCCAATACGTCGGTGTTGTCGGTCTCTTTTAGATGAAAGCAGATATTTGGTTTTACCCTCATTAACCTTGAGACCCACCTTAGCCGCTTCTACAATCTACGTCTAGCAATTGCGTAGACGTGAAATAAATCGTACCTCTTGTGTTGGCCAGTGACTCTTGCACGATCTTTTCAAGCACGATGTTGAAAAAGTTGCATGACAGCGCGTCACCTTCCCTAAATACTTTTTTAACATCAAAGGTCTCGGTTTGCTCATTACCGACCTTAATGGAGCAGCGAGAATTCCCCATTGTCATCCTGCACAGTCGGACGAGTTTGGCAGGGATGTTAAAACTAGACATGGCTTTGTATAGCTCATCTCTATACACGCTGTCATATGCAGCCTTGAAATCGACGAAGAAGTGGTGAGTGCCGATTTGGTATTCCTGGGTCTTCTCCAAGATCTGCCGTAGCGTAAATATTTGGTTTATTGTGGATTTACCTGGCCTGAAACCACACTGACAAGAGCCGATCATGTTATCCACAAACGGTTTCAGGCACTTACACAGTACGGCAGAGAGGATCTTGTACGCGATGTTCAGGAGGCTTATCCCTCTGTAATTGGCGCAGTCATAGAGGTCTCCTTTCTTATGGACCGGGCAAACGATGCTGAGATTCCATTCGTCGGGCATGCTTTCCTCCGACCATACCTTGCAAATGAGATGGTGCATGCACCTTACCAGCTCATCTCCAGCCGCCTTAAAAAGCTCAGCAGAGAGGCCGCCTGCGCCCGCGGCTTTATTAGACTTAAGTCTAGATATCGCTATTTTGACTTCGTCTAAGATAGCTAGGCCATGTAGAGCGAATCGACCCGAAGAGTCTTCGACTCCATATTACTTCGATATTTAAAAGGCATTCGACATGGTTGATCACAGAATTCTTTTAGATAAGCTTTATGGTGTTGGCTTTCGAGGTTTTATGTATAAATGGTTTGTTCCTTATCATAAAGACAGGACACAAAAAGTAAGAGTGGACGGTTGTCTAAGCGATCCCAAAGTAATTTCATTGTGTACCGCAAGGGTCTGTCCTTGGCCCCATCTTGTTTTTGATCTACAACTCTTTGTTTGATTAACCATTTGTAGGAAAAGTCATCGCTTTTGCAGATGATCTTAGCATTGCCGATGATAAAAACACTAACCCATTGGATCTGAACCAAAGTTATGGACATATTTCAGCCTAGGCATGCAAGAGTCTCCTGACTTCGAAATATATTTTGATGCACTCGGTTGTTGTCGGCCTGTACTACGGAAGCCTGTAAAACCATGTATAATGACAGCGTAACTTGTAAGGCAAACTGTCTTAAAGTTGAAGATGTAAAAAAGTTCAGGCACTTAGGTGTTGTTATAGATGAAAATCTGAGTTGGGGCGGACACATCGCGGTCCTAAAAAACTGTCTGCGTTCGGCTATTCGTAGTCTTTATCGACTCAGAAAATATTGTACAAATTGTTTTAAAACCTGTTTACTACGCAATTTTTCATTCAAAGTTACTTACTTAGCGGGCGCTACAGTTCGGGGTGAGCCTGGGCCTCAACCAACATGCCTCTCCACCTAGCACGATCTTTCGCTAGTCATTTCCAGTGCCACACGCCATGTTGGCTGAGGTCTCTTTCTACCTGTGCGCGCCTTCTTAGGTGCAGCCGTCCTCTATTTCTTCGTCCCTCGGGGTTGGATTCAAAGACTCTACGGGCTGTACATGTGGTGTCCATTCGCTCTATATGGCCTAGCCATCTTAGGCGTTGAATCCATAGACGCCTGACTAGACTCATGTCGCTGTACAACCCGTACAGTTCGTGATTAAATCTTCTCCTCCAACCCCCCTCTGTGTTTATAGGACCGAAAATTGCCCGCAGAATCTTTCTCTCGAAACGACCAAGGATTTCCTCATCCGCTTAAGATGAAGTCCATGTTTCTGCGCCGTATAACAGGACCGGGATAATTAAGGTCTTATATAAAGTCAACTTGGTCGTACGAGAGAGGGCTCTACTTCTCCATTGCCTCTTGAGCCCCAAGAAACAGCGGTTGGCGAGAGTAATTCTGCGCTTGATTTTGAAACTGGTGTCGTTGTTCCAGGTCACTGCGGAGCCGAGGTAAATGATGTCCTTAACTACCTCACACTTATATCTGCCAAGGCGTCGGTGGTAAATGTCCTTTCTCGATGACAGCAGATATTAAGTCTTGCCGTCTTGCCCTCATTAACTGCCAAACCAATTTTTGCCGCCTCCATCTCATTGACGCCTCATTGACATCTCGCTCTGATCTACCTATTACAAATGTCAATGTCGTCATCGTATGCAAGGAGTTGCGAGGATTTGAAATAAATGGTGCCTCTTGTGTTGGCCAGTGATTTTTGCACAATAATTTACAATACGATGTTGAAGAAATCACACGACAGCGCATCGCCCTGCCTAAATCCTTTTTTGACATCAAAACCATCGATAAGGTGTTCACCGATTCGGCTGAAGCAGCGAGCATTCTCCAAAGTCATAGTCATAGTCCAAAAGCATAGTCTGACGAGTTAAGCAGTGATGTCAAAGGTATACATGGCGTTGTATAGCTCGTCTCTAATTACCCTGTCGTATGCGGCTTGAAAAGACGACAAGTAGGTGGTGAGTGTCGACTTGAAATTCATTGGTTTTCTTCAGGATCTGCCGTAGTGTGAAAATTTGATCGATGGTGGATATCCCTGGCCTGATGCCACACTGATAAGGTCCTATCAGCTTATTTACGAATGGCTTCAGGCGCTCACACAAGACGGCAGCGAAGATCTTGTATGCGACATTAAGGAGACTTATTCCTCTGTAGTTGGCGCAGTCCAAGCGGTCTCCTTTTTTGTGGATCGGACAAACAATGCCGAGACTTCATTCCTCGGGCATGCTTTCCTCTGACCATATCTTACAGATGAGCCGGTGCATGCTCCTAACCAGCTCACCCCCAGCTGCTTTGAAGAGCTCAGCAGACAGTCCATCTGCGCCAGCAGCTTTATTCGACTTGAGTTTCGATATGGCAATCTCAACTTCGTCGAGATCAGGGGGACGGAATTCTCTGCGATCTATTGAAAAATGGGTCATTCTGCCTGACGGCGGTACGCTGGCTGTCATCGCCGTTTTACAGTCTGCAGAAGTGGTTTTTCCAAATTCTCAGCATCGACTGCGATTCTACTACTAGGTATCCTCCACGTTTGCCCCGAGGTAGACAAACTCCTTAACTACCTCGAAATTGTAGCTGTCAATTGTTATATTTTGTCCCAGGTGGTGGGCGACGGATTGGTTTTTGCTTGACAGCATGTACCTCGTTTTGTCCTCATTAGCATTAAGACCAACTCGTTTCGCCTGTTCTTCAATCGCCGTGAATGCTTCCACAATGTCACGGCGAGAACACGCGATGATGTCGATATCATCCGCGTATCCTAGCAGCTGGATGGACTTGTAGAAGATAGTGCCTTCCCTGTTGACGCCTGCCCGTCGCACTATCTGCTCCAGCACCAGGTTGAAGAAGTCACATGACAGCGCATCTCCTTGCGGGAATCCGGTGCATGTTTCAAACGGTTCCGAAGTCGAAGAACCGAGTTGCACGGTGCATCGCGTATTTTTTAGCGTGGCGCGACACAACTGGATCAGTTTTCCTGATATCCCGAATTCGGCCATCGCGCCAAACAATCTTTCCCGATGAATGCTGTCGTATGCGACTTTGAAATAGATGAAAAGATGGTGTGAATCGATTCGAAACTCGTTGGTCTTTTCCAGGATTTGTCGAAGTGTGAAAATTTGGTCTATAGTTGATTTGCCGGGCCGGAAGCCGCACTGGTAGCTGCCGATTAGTGCGGTGCAAAATGGTTTTAGACGTTCACACAATACGCTGGACAGGATCTTGTATGCGACATTGAGCAGGGATATACCTCTATAGTTCTTGCAAGAGTTAGGATCGCCTTTTTTGTGGATGGGGCATATAGAGCTGGTATTCCAGTCGTCGGGCATGCTTTCATCTTCCCAAATTCTACATATGACCTGGGGCATGCTCCCTACCAGACCTCGTCGCTAGCCTTGAAGATCTCTGATGGCAAGACATCTGAGCTTGCGGTCTTGCCGTTCTTCAGCTTTTGAATAACTGTGCCGACTTCTTCGATGCTGGGGGGGGGGACTACTTCAGCGGCTGGAGTTGGGATTTCCTCGGTCCCTACCTCTCTCTCTTGGTCATGCTCGTTAAGCAGCTGCTGGGAATGCTGCTTAAATACACCCACTATTCCCTGCGGGTCGGTGACAAGATTACTCTCGCAGTTTCGAAGAGCCTGGGTGCCCTTTTTGAAGCCTCCTACAAGGCGTGTCTTATGCCTATCCCTAGACTCCTCGATATCCCTTCTTCTGGCTCGGTACTCTTCTTGCGCTGCCCTGGTTTTCCTCTACAGCGCCTCGTCGGTTGCTGCCTTTTTCTATTCACACTCGCCATCATACCACGAGTTTCTTGTCGTAGATTTTCTGATCCGGCTTAATCTATTTTTGGCAATAACGAAATACTCCATTACTAGTTTACTAGTATTCCAAACTGTCGCACGAGGAAATCTTTCTCTCAACCGGAAAAATCGAATAATTAAGTTTAACCTACATTTCTCTCTTCAGGAACCCACCCAAGATATGCCGGAAGAGGAAAATGTTAAAGCAAATAAGACTCCACCCAGAAGTCCCAAACAGAAACCGAACAACGAGTTAACTCATCGTGTGCCGGAAACCACAAGCTCAGCTGGAGAACACGGGCTTGGACGAATTCAACTCTCGATCCGCTACAGTGCCTCCAGACAAAGACTTATTGTTGTCGTTCACAAGATTATGAATATCCCCTTAACTGATCCAACGAACATCCCTGATCCGTACGTGAAGTTGTACCTACTTCCAGGACGTTCAAAGGAATCAAAGCGCAAGACGAGCACTGTGAAAGACAACTGCAATCCGGTGTTTGACGCTACATTTGAATATGTCATTTCGTCGGCCGAACTGCTTCAGACAGAACTCGAAGTCACTGTAGCCACACAAAAAGGATTTCTATATGGAGGCAGTCCTGTCATTGGAACGGTAAGCTCTTGCCCTACATAGACCCTGCTATCTACTTCTCTATTCTATATAATCCTTTCGTTTCAGTTGAAAATCTCCCTAGCCGAGCCAGAAATATCTGGCCGTGGACTCTCGTCTTGGTTCGACTTACAACCAGAAACCAAACGCGATTAGGCCGTCACCAACTGCTAACCATTTTATCTTTTGCGTATAAAACTTTTGTACCCTGGAGCTTTTTTTTTTTATATTTGAATCAGATTGCATAAAGATCGTAAACTTAAAATGAACAAGCGTGTGTCTACTGCCGAGCAGTAGTAACGATGAATCTCTATACTATATTTACGAATATCCAACAGTTCTAGTTTCAGTAAATACAAGTCCTTAGGAATGGATCTCTCTTACTGACAGTGCCTTTCCCCCTTTATTCCCTTATGACAATATGTTAATAGAATCTCCTTGATGAACACGAGCTTAAAATTGCTGATAAGACATTCTTTATTTTTTAAGTAAAAACCGAATGTCAATTGCTTCATTCATATAGTAATTAATTAAGTTGTTAATATCTGTAACATATGTATTTACTATGTCCGAATAACTTCAAATAAAATTATTTAAAAAAATACATATATGTTTGCCGTATATCTTCTTCTTCTTTGGTGGCGTTACAGCCCATGAAGGACCAGAGCCAAGCTTCTCTCAATCATCCATGTTGTGTGTGATTTATTTTTCACACAGGTGAAAGGGACCTACAGTTTAATGCCGATTCCCAACGGCGTGAGTCAAGAAACTTTCATGGCAAGTACATATACTATGGGGGGTTTCGCCAGTACCTCGCTGAGGAGGTACGCCGCGAAATAAATAGAAGAGCCACCGCAGACGAAAATCTTGAGGTACTGTTAATAAGTCCCATCCCCACCTCCTCATGGTGCCATTTGGAGATTTCCTACGGAAATTGCAGACGGGAAAGGGCGAATGGTGAGCCTCCTGCGCCAAAAAACAGTATTAGTCGGTTGGGCTACGGCCTAGTAAGCCGTAACCGTAAAAAAAAACTACAAACTCCAAAAAAACCACAAGCCTCGGATATAACGGATCGGATTTATGTTGACGACCCTTGCAAAAAACGAAAAAAGGACAATGATCTTCGGCTCTGTACGTGGAATGTTAGGTCCCTAAACAGGCCACGTGCAGCCGAACAACTTACGGACGCCCTAGACCGCTATAAAGCGGACATAACCGCCATCCAGGAAATGCGATGGAATGGACCGGGTATAAAGCGAATGAAAAACTACGACATTTACTATGGCCACAGCTATAGGGAGAGAGGACAACGATTGTTCGGATGCGGATTTGTTGTTCTAGGTGGATTAAGGCAAAAAGCCCTAAGCTTTCGGCATGTGAGCGAACGCCTCATAACGATCCGCGTCAAGGCTAAATTTTTTGACATCAGCCTGATCTGCGTCCACGTCCCCACGGAAGACAAGGATGACTCCGCCAAAGATGAGTTCTACGATCTCCTAGACAGAACGTATGCCCAATGTCCCAGCTATGACCTGAAAATTGTACTAGGAGACTGATGGAAAGCATCTTTGAGCGAGTCATCGGCAAACATACCCTACACGATACCACATCCGATAACGGACACAGGCTGATTGATCTTGCTACGGAGCGAAATCTCATTCTAGCCAGTACGCGCTTCCCGCACCTCGATATACACAAAGGCACCTGGCGGTCTTATGATCAATCGACCACCAACCAAATTGATCACATCGCGATCGACGTCAGACACTCCTCCACTCTTCCTGATGTTCGAACTTTCCGAGGAGCTAACATCGACTCGGACCACTATCTTGTAGTAGCCAAGATGCGCCTACAGATATCACGAATGCAGCGGAGTAGAGTAAGAATACAAAGTTATGACGTCGGAAAGCTACCATCGCCAGAAACCGCTCGTGCTTTAACCGATCGCGTCTCTCTTAAGCTCTCCAATAAACTTGAATCCTCCACGCTGTCAATAGAACAGTAGTGGAGCCTTTGCAAACAAGCCCTGGAAAGCTCTGCATCCGAATTTTTGGGTTTCAAGGCTCCAACACGAAGAAACACCTGGTTCGATGACGAGTGCAGGAGGATTCATACAGCGAAGCAGGATGCATATAAGGCCTCGCTGCATAAAAGAACAAGAGCAGCTCGTGAGCTCTACGAGTTAAAAAGAAGGGAGGAGCATAAGATTCTTAGAAGAAAGAGCACGAAAAGCGCGCGATTGAGGATTTGGGGAGGTGTTACTGCAGGCGTGACGTTCGAAAGTTGTATCAACAGATAAAGCGAACACGCCAAGGTTATAAAGCCAGAACGGAAGCCTGCAGGGATGAGAACGGACACCTAGTAGTAGAAAGGCAGTCGATGCTGAGAATATGGAAAAACCACTTCTACAGACTGTATAACGGCGATGTTAGTCAATATACCGCTGTCAGGCAGAATGATCCATTTCTAATCGACGGAGACCGCAGAGAATTCTGTCCCCCTCGACGAAGTTAAGATTGCCATGTCGAAATTCAAGTCGAATAAGATTGCTGGCGCAGATGGACTGTCTGCTGAGCTCTTCAAAGTGGCTGGGGGTGAGCTGGTTAGGAGCATGCACGTGCTCATCTGTAAGATATGGTTAAAGGAAAATTTTAGTTTTCATTAATCTTCCTTGCGCAGCGCGAATATTTAATTAAATAAAATATTGTATAAATCGGGGTCTTGTTGTATAAGGTTGTAGGGTTGTATGAGACAGCGAGGAGGGGCGTGTGTGTTGGACAGGGCTCTTAAATCTAAAAGTTTCTGTTTCCGTTTTCGTTTCACTTGAATTCGAGTTTTAGCCGCACAATTTTATATAAAAAATAAAGAAAAATCGCAAAAAAACAAAAAAAAAAACGTTGTGAGTGGTGAGAATCTAAATGGAGAAAGAACAACAAAAACAAGTCAAAGGAGACACATTCGATGAGGGGGGAAGAAGATGGGAGGGAGGAAGTAGAAGAAGAAGAGCGTGGTTAACGCTCGAGCGCTCGGAAGAAAACATCAGCATCCGGGTCGGGCTCATGGTGGTCGTGATCGTGGTCGATACCGTGATCATAATGGTCATTGACATTAATTACATCATATTGCTACCCTTCGAGAGTTGCGCCCTGATTGAGGCAATGTTTAATGACTAACTGAGCGGTCTCTTTGATCTTTTCATACCGACTGGGATGGATGTTAGAGTAAAGCATGCCCGAGGAATGGAGTCTCAGCATCGTATGCCCGATCCACTAGAAAGGAGACCCATATGATTGCGCCAACTATAGAGGAATAAGTCTCCTTAACATCGCCTACAAAATCTTCTCTGCCGTTTTGAGTGAACACCTGAACACCTGGAAAAAAACCAATGAATTTCAACCCGACACCCACCACGTATTTGTCGACTTCAAAGCCGCATACGACAGCGTAATTAGAGACGAGCTATACAACGCTATGTCTACCTTTGACTTACCTACTAAACTCGTCAGACTATGCAGGATGACTTTGGAGAAAGGTCGCTGCTCCATCCGAATCGGTGAAGGCCTGACCAATAGTTTTGATGTCAAAAAATATTTAGGCAGGTCTATGCGCTGTCATTCTTCAACATTATCCTTGAAAAGATCGTGCGGGATTCCCTAGCCAATTGAAAAGGCTCGATCTACTTCAGGCCTGCACAATTGCTCGCATACGCTGGTGACATTGACGTGATTGGGAGAACGTAGCGAGTCTTTAATGAAGCTTTTGTGAGTATTGAATCGGAAGCGGCTAAAGTGGGTCTGAAGGTAAACGAGGGCAAAAGACACACAACACCGATGTCTCGGCCAGAACGTCACTATTAGGAGCAATAGCTTTGACATAGTCAAGGATTTCGTCTACCTTGGTTCACCGGTAACAAGCGGCAATGACACTAGCGCTGAGATTAGACGCAGAATAACACTTGCCAACCGCGGTTTCTTTGGGCTCAAGAGGCAATTGTGAAGTAGAGCCCTGTCTCGGAACTCTAAGGTGACCGTCTATAAAACCGTAATCATTCCGGTTCTCTTCTACGGCGCAGAGGCTTTAGGAGGCCCTTGGTCGTTCCGAGAGAAGAAATTCTGTGTACAATCTTCGGTCCCGTTTGTTTTGAAGGAGAGTGGAGGAGAAGTTTCAACCACGAACTGTACGGGCTGTACAGCAACATCGGCCTAGTGCGACGTCCACGGTATTAACGTCTAAGGTGGATACGCCATGTAGTGCGTATAGACAACACAGCTCCGGCCTGAAGAAGGTAGACATGGCGTTTATAGCGCGTCCCAAATTACGCTATCGTATGCGGCTTTGAAGTCGACAAATAGGTGCTGAGTGTCGACCTCAAATTCATTGATTTTTTCCAGGTGTTCAGGTGTTCACACAAATCGGCAGAGAAGAGTTTGTAGGCGATGTTAAGGAAACTTATTCCTCTATAGTTAGCGCAATCATAGGGGTCTCCTTTCTTGTGGATCGGGCATACGATGCTGAGACTCCATTCCTCGGGCATGCTTTCCTCTGACCATATCTTACAGATGAGCTGGTGCATGCTCCTAACCAGATCATCCCCAGCTGCCTTGAAGAGCTCAGCAGGCAGTCCGTCTACGCCAGTAGCTTTATTCGACTTGAGTTTCGACATGGCGATCTTAACTTCGACGAGGTCAGAGGGACGGAATTCTCTGCGGTCTCCGTCGATTAGAAATGGATCATTCTGCCTGACAGCGGTATATTGACTAACATCGCCGTTACAGTCTGCAGAAGTTGTTTTTCCATATTCGCAGCATCGACTGCGATTCTACTACTTGGTGTCCGTTCTCATCCCTGCAGGCTTTCGTTCTGGCTCGGCATGTTTCTTTATCTCTTGATAAACCTTGGCATGTTCGCTTTATCTTTCGAACGTAACGCTTGCAGTAACACCTCTCCAAATCCTAAATCTCGCGCTTCTCGGGATCTTTCTTCTTTCTTCTGAAAAGCTTATGCTCCTCCCTTCTTTTTAACTCGTAGAGCTCACGAGCTGCTCTTGTTCTTCTATGCAGCGAGACTTTATATGCATCCTGCTTCGATGTGTGAATCCTCCTGTACTCGTCATCGAACCAGGTGTTTCTTCGTGGTGGAACCTTGAAGCCCAAAACATCAGATGCAGTGTTTTTCAGGGCTTGTTTGCAAAGTTTCTACTGCTGTTCTATTAATAGCGTGAAGGGTTGAGGTGTATTGGAGAGGTTAAGGGAGACGCGATCGGTAGAAGCACGAGCGGTTTCTGGCGATAGTAGATTTCCGACGTCATAACTTTGTATTTTTACTCTACTCCGCTGAGTTCGTGATATCCGTAGGTGCGCCTTGGCTGCTACAAGATAGTGGTCCAGTCGATGTTAACTCCTCGGAAAGTTCGAACATCAAGAATATTGTAGGAGTGTCTGACGTCGATCGTGATGTGATCAATCTGGTTGGTGGTCAATTGATCATAAGACCGCCAGGTGCCTTTGTATATATGTAAGATGGCAACACCACACAACCACACATGATGACAACCCCGTACACAGTACCAGCAGCAGTGAACAACCTAAGTGCACACAGTTGTGATCGAGAAGCCGACGGATGTAGAACAGCAGATCAGCAGAAACTATCTTTTCATCTCATTGTTAAATTCATTTTCTTACTTAAATATACATAGTTATAATATTAATATAATTATAGTGAAGTTTCACTCTCTTACATGGGGGCTCAACCAATAAACGTTAACCAATAAAAGTGTTAGATTGTCAATTATTTGATTTCAGTAGTTAAAGAAGTGATAAAAAAAAAAAAAAAAAAGTGAATCATGGAGAAAAAAAGAGCAGTACAAAGGAAAATCCGCGAAGGAAATACCCAAGCCACAAGGGATGAAAACAAAGCGGAAGATAGCGATAAGGATAATGGTGTAATCGACGATAGTACACAAGGAGCCATCGACAAAAAAGAGATAAGAAGCGGCGACAAGAACGAAAACCAAGCCACCACCACACATAAAGAAGAAACACACACAAGCGTCGATAGTGGTGCATTCGCCAAACTGATCAACCTCCTTGCAGACCAGGTAGAGCAGAACAAAGTAAGCAGAAACACAAATGTGTCGATCGAAAGTTTTGCTAAAGTGGTACCAGAGCTCAGCAGCAAACAAAAGTATGTGAATGCGCGTAATATGATGAAAGGAACAGCTAAATTGTTTTTGGAAACTATAGTAGTTGCGAATTATGAATCACTGTGTGAAGCATTGCTGAAAGAATTCGACAAAAAATTAAGCAGCGCAGAAGTGCATAAACGGCTGATGGAGAGAAAGAAACAAACAACAGAAACCTTTCATGATTATGTGCTACAAATGCGGAAAATTGCGGTGCTTGGAGAAATAGAAGTAGAATCTGTAATAAAATACATAACAGATGGTGTACAGCTGCGTGAACATCTGAAGTATCCTTTGTATAGTTCAACCACATTCGATGAACTGAGAAAGCGATACGAAATGATCGAGATGATAAGCAAAACGAATACTGCATATAAAAATCCCGCAGCAACAAACCCAAGTGCAGGAGGTACCAGTGGAAATCGTAGCAAAAGGGATGAACGCAAACAACAGCACTGTTTTAATTGTGGGTCAACTCAACACAAACGCTTGAATTGCAAAGAGGAAACAAAATGCTTCAAGTGTAATGGTGCTGGACATATGTCAAGAAACTGTCCGACTATAGAGAATAACATCAACATTATCACAAGCCCTAGCCGTATCAAACAAATGATGATAAACAAGGAAAATGTGTTGTGTTTGATAGATACCGGAGCTGATGTCTCATTGATGCGAAAATCCAAGTCAGAAGAAATGTGTAGTGGACAGTCGTTAAAAAAGAGTTTTACCAAGTTGTATGGATTGGGTAACGTAGCGACCAGTGTCCTAAGGCAATTTACAACGGACGTCAAGGTGGATGGACTGCACACCCAACATACGTTTCACGTTGTTCCAGATGCCAAAATTAATGTCGACGTACTAATAGGCTATGATTTTTTGCAAAAATTTACGGTGCTATTAAACACAAAAGGATACAGTTTTTCGGCAGCGGAAGAAGATACCGGATACAACATCTACAGTGTGCTAATCGAAAATTATAAACCACGGCCCGTTCAATTAAGCTGTCCCATTAAGCTAAATATCGTTCCTAGCTCTGACAACATCGCTTTTCGGGAAAGCCCCAGCCGATTATCAGCACCTGAACGAGAATTTGTACGAAAGCAGGTACAGGAGTGGGTACAATGGCTTATGTATCTACAGGATTTCTCTTTCACCATAGAGCACAGGGCTGGCCAGAGAATGAGGCATGTTGACAGCCTAAGTCGTTTTCCTGTCATGACAGTTACCTCGGAGGTACATGCACAAGTTCGACGAGCACAGCAAAAGGATGAGCATTTAGCGGCAGTTGCGGAGGTGCTAAAACAGAAACAATACGCAGACTACAAAGTTAAAGGTAACCTGATCTTTAAACAGGTAGACGGCCGAGACTTATTAGCAGTACCGAAGAGCATGGAGGGCGAAATTATAAAAAGTGCTCACAATTTTGGTCACATGTGTACTCAGAAAACAATGCACGCAATTCAGCAGGACTATTATATACCACACATGGAAAGAAAGGTAAAGCAAGTCATCGCAAACTGCATTCAGTGCATCTTGCACAATAAGAAGCTGGGCAAGCAGGAAGGATTTCTCCAGTATATTGACAAAGGAGATACGCCGCTTTCAACACTCCACGTCGACCATCTGGGCACGCTTGACTCAACCGCGAAGAACTACAAATACATATTCGCCATGGTCGATGGATTTTCCAAATATACGTGGTTACATCCAACAAAATCAACAGATGCACAAGAGGTAATCAGACACATGAATTCCTGGGTTACAATCTTCGGCAGCCCGCAAAGAATCATCAGCGACAAAGGAGCAGCATTTACATCGAAAGTATTTAAGGAGTTCTGCACAGCTCATAACATCGAGCACATCGAAACAACAACAGGAGTACCTAGGGGCAATGGACAAATAGAGAGGGTCAACCGAGTTATTCTCTCCGTCCTTGCTAAGATGTCAGCATCGGAGCCTACGAAGTGGTACAAATACACGTCTCAGGTGCAAAGAGCGATCAATTCAAATGTCCATTCGTCAACAAAGTTTACACCGTTTGAAATCATGTTTGGAGTAAAAATGCGAAACGAATCACATGTTGAGCTGCTAAAGATGATAGAAGAAGAGCTTATGCAAAACGTACAAAGCGAGCGTATAAAAATGCGAGAGGAAGCCAGAAAGAATATACAGGAAGCACAGAAGAGTTATAAAACCAATTATGACAAAAAGCGGAAGGGCCAACACGGTTATCAATTGTCCGACCTAGTAGCCATCAAGGTCACACAATTTGTACCCGGCAAAAAGTTGGCTAATAAATACATTGGTCCATATGAAATTACTAAGGTGAAACGGAATGGTAGGTATGACGTTAAAAAAACTGCGGAATTTCAGGGTCCACAACAAACTTCAAACAGCGCGGACCATATGAAACTATGGAGCTATATGGAGGCTGCAGACGAAGACAATGACGAAGAGGAGTCATCTGAGGCAGATGACGTGCAGGATGACCGAGTGTAAGATGGCAACACCACACAACCACACATGATGACAACCCCGTACACAGTACCAGCAGCAGTGAACAACCTAAGTGCACACAGTTGTGATCGAGAAGCCGACGGATGTAGAACAGCAGATCAGCAGAAACTATCTTTTCATCTCATTGTTAAATTCATTTTCTTACTTAAATATACATAGTTATAATATTAATATAATTATAGTGAAGTTTCACTCTCTTACATATATCGAGGTGCGGGAGGCGCGTAATAGAAGGCTAGAAAGAGATTTCGCTCCATAGCAAGATCAATCAGCCTGTGTCCGTTATCGCATGTGGTGTCGTGGTGTCTCATAATACAATTTCGATGTCAAAATTGATGTTAAAAAATTTTGCCTTGATACGGTTCGTTATGAGGCGTTCGCTCACATGCCGAAAGCTTAGTATTTTTTGCCTTAGTCCACCTAGAACAGCAAATCCGCATCCGAACAATCGTTGTCCTCTCCCTATAGCAGTCGCCGTAGTAAATGTCGCAGTTTTTCATCCGCTTCATTCGCATATCGCATTTCTTCGATGGCGGTTATGTCCGCTATATAGCGGTCTAGGGCGTCCGGAATTTGTTCGCCTGCACGTGGCCTGTTTAGGGACCTAACCTTCCACGTACAGAGCCGAAGATCATTGTCATTTTTTCGTTTTATCCGAGGCTCGCGGTTGTTTCGGAGTTTGTGGTTTTTTTACGGTTACGGCTTACTAGGCCGTACCCCAACCGACTAATGCTCTTTTCTGAGCTCGCCATTCGCTCTTCCCGGCTTAGAATTTCCATAGGAAAACTCCAGATGGCACCACGAGGAAGTGGGGATGGGACTTACTAACAGTGCTTTAAGATGTTCGACTGCGGTGGCTCTTCCCGCTTTTTAGCAGGCCAGAATCCGTCGGATAGGTGCTAACACCAACGCCATCGAATCTTTATTTCGCAGCGTTCCTCCTCAGCGGGGTACAGGCAATACTCCCATAGTATATGTACTTACAATAAAAGTTTTTTGACTCACACCGTTCGGAATCGGCATGAAACTGTACGTCCCTTTCACCTGTGTGGAAAATAAATCTCACACAACATGCGTGATTGAGAGAAACTTGGCTCTGGTCCTTCATAGGCTGTAATGCCACCAAAAGAAGAAGAAAGATTACATTGACGTGATTGGGAGACGTCAGTGAAGCTTTTGTGAGCATTGAAGTAGACGCAGCTAAAGTGGGTCTGAAGGTAAATGAGGGCAAGACTAAATATGCATATACTGTCGTCAAAGAAAGACGCACAACACCGACGTATTGGCAGCTATAACTTTGATGTAGTCAAGGATTTCATCTACCTTGGTTCACTGGTAACAAGCGGCAACGACACCAGCGTAGAGATTAGACGCAGAATAACTCTTCCGAACTGCTGTTCCTTCGGGCTTAGGAAGCAATTGAGTAGTAGAGCCCTCTCGGAAAATTAAGGTGACCCTCCATAAAACCTTAATCATACCGGTCCTCCTCTACGGCGCAGAGGCTTGGATCTTATAAATATGTATGAAGAGGCCCTTCGTTTCGAGAGGAAAATTCTGCAAACAATCTTCGGTGCCGTTTGTGTTGACGGAGAGTGGAAGAGAAGGTTCAACCACAGCGACATCGGCCTAGTATGACGTCTACGGATCTAACGTCTAAGATGGCTTGACCATGTAGAGCGAATAGACAGTACAACTCCGGCCCGAACAGTCCTCGTCTCCAACCCGGAAGGAAGACGTTGCAGAGGACGACTAAATCCAAGGTGGCGCACACAGATGGAAAGGGACCTTAGCCAACTGGGCGTGCGACACTTAAAACAGCTGGCAAAAGATTGTGCTAGCTAGAAAAGGCTTCTTGGTGGAGGCCCAGCTTCACTCCGAACTGTAGCGCCATCTAAGTAAGTAAGTAAGTATTGAAGGGTTGACCATAATAGACTTAAGCGAGTGTACGCCAGCTTACGGAAATGTCTCATTACATGCAAAGCCTATGACATACCCATAATGGAAATATGCGCGGTTTCGCTAAGTGTTCGTTTACTTAAGCTAGCTTACGAAACGTCTTAATGAAAGAAGATATTCCACGCGGAATTTTGACAGCTGACAGTGAGAGAAACCAAAAGCACAATAAAGAAACATAATAACAAATTTATATATGTCGGAACACGATTTTATTAATTTATTTTTATTTTTCTCACTTTAAACAAAACGATTGTAGCCACACCGAAAATAATCAATCCGAAAGAAAACTACTTGACAGATCATTCGCTTAAGTTCATTATGGGTAACTTGACTTTTCGTTGAAACTTAAGTAAGATTTTCGTTCGGTTCTGACATAAGCTTAAGTTCGCTTAGGTCTATTATGGTCAACCCCTAAGGGCTGACATACGAGGTTTCGTTAAATATTCGTTAACTGACGCGAACAGACGGAAACTCTTCTTGAAAGAAGACATTTTGCCTTAATGTTGACAGGTGATGTTTGATAAAAACAAAAATACAATAAAATACGGAATAAAAGAGATGAAAAAACAGAAATATGTCAGAGAACGAATTCGTTAATAAATTAATTTGTTGTGTGCAGGAAGGGAGAAGGGAGCGAGCAAACAGAGCAAAGAAGTTGATCGCGTTTAACTTGGCAAACGATCTCTGTCCCTACTCAATCCAAGTTGACACACAGGCTCCGCGTGGCCTCCCCTGGATAGCTATACTAGCACCCGCCAGGTAGTGAACCAATGTGTGCAGCGACCCGACCCCTGCTCCTGGGGAAAGAGGAACATGGCTCTCCAGGTTGGGGGTTGCGCTTAGGGTTAACATCCCTATCGCGTAAAAGAAAAACTTGTTCAGAAACAACCAATAGCCTCGGATACGGACGGATTACATGTTGACGACTCTCGCAAACGTCAAAAAGGAAACGAATTTCGGATCTGCACCTGGAACAACTGATCAACTCTTTGGACTGCTATAAGGCAGACATTACCGCGCTCCAAGAAGTGCGATGGGATCGGCCAGGCAAAAAGCGGATGAAAAACTGTGATATATACTACGGAAACTGCTACAGAGAAAATAAACAACGCTTATTCGGATGCGGATTTGTTATTAGAGGCAGACTCAGAAAAAAGTCTTAAGCTTCCAGTATGTAAGCGAAAGCCTCATAACTATCCGAATCAATACAAGTCTCGGCAATATAAGTCTATTATGTGTCCACGCCCCCACAGAGGAGAAAGATGACCGACATAAAGAAGACTTCTATGATCTCCTAGGCAGAACGTATGCGCAGTGGTCCAGCTACTACAACAAAATCGTTCTAGGAGATTTCAATGCGAAGCTGGGTAAGGAAGCTATCTTTGAACGGGTCATTGGAAAGCAAAGCCTACACAATACCACGTCAGAAAACGGACTAAGGCTAGTGGACTTTATGGTAGTAGCAAGTACACGATTCCCACACCTCAACATCCATAAGGGGACCTGGCGGTCTTTCGATCAATCGACGACCAACCAAATTGATCATATTGCGATCGACGACGGACATTCCTCCAGCATCCTGGATGTCCGACCCTTTCGAGGAGCCAACATCGACGCGGATCATTACCTTGTTGCAGCCAAGGTACGGATGCGAATTTTTCGGAATCAACGGAGTCGAGTAAGAAGACCAACATTTAACGTCGGAAAGCTGCAATCGCGGGAGACCACCAGGAACTTCGCCAATCAAGTCTCCCTCAAGCTCTCTCAAGTCCCGATGCAATCTGCAGAAACCATAGAGCAGCAATGGAGTCGTTGTCAAAACGCCATTAGAGTGTCCGCCTCAGATGTACCCGGTTTCGAGCCACCGCCGTCGAGAAACCCCTGGTTTGATGATGAGTGCAGACAGGCCCATGTAGAGAAACAGAATGCATACATGGCCACATTGCATCGACGGACGAGAGCAGCCCGCGAGCTCTATGAACAGAAAAGAAGGGAGGAGCATGCGTCTCTAGAAGGAAAAAGAAGGAGCACGAGAAGCGCGAGATCGAGGAGATAGAGAGATGCTACTGCAGGAAGGATTTTACCATAAAGTAAAACGAACATGCCAAGGCTGTAAAGCCAGAGCAGAAGCCTGTAGGGATGACAACTAGTAGTGGAGTCTCAGTCGACGCTGAGATTGTGGAAGTACCACTTCTGCAGACTGTATAACGACAAAGATAGTCAAAATGCCGCCGTCAGACAGAGCGAACCATTCACAATGGACGAAGACGAAAGAGGATCCCGTCCACCCGACCTAGACGATGTTAAGATAGCGATATCGAAACTTAAGTCTTATGAAGCTGCTGGAGCAGACGGACTCCCCGCGGAACTGTTTAAAGCAGCTGGCGATGAGCTGGTCAGGAACATGCACCAACTCATATGCAAGATATGGTCGGAAGAACGCATGCCCCATGAATGGAATCTCAGTATCGTTTGCCCGACCAATAAGAAAGGAGACCCCTATGACTGCGCCAATTACAGAGGGATAAGCCTCCTCAACATCGCGTACAAGATCCTCTCTGCCGTATTGTGTAAGCGCCTGAAACCGTTTGTGGACAATCTCATGGGTTCCTACCACTGTGGTTTCAGGCCAGGAAAGTCCACGATAGACCAAATATTTACACTACGGCAGATCTTGGAGAAGACCCATGAATTCCAGGTCGACACGCACCAGCTTTTCGTCGACTATAAAGCCGCGTATGACAGTGTTTATAGAGACGAGCTATACAGAGCCATGTCATGTTTGAACATTCCTGCTAAGCTCGTCAGACTGTGCAGTATGACTATGGAGAACTCTCGCTGCTCCATTAAGGTCGGAGGTGAACTAACCGACGCCTTTGATGTTAAAAAAAGTTTTAGACAGGGTGACGCACGAAAGTAACGAAAAAGTAATTCCTATACGGACAAAAAGTATGCAACGCAGTTGTGAATGGAAAGTGACCAGACGTACTGCTGCAGGCATAACACTCACAGTATATGATCAACTGGAATTCATCCTCTGCGTATGCAATACTAATGTGCTCGAACGAATTACTACGGACTCTAACCAACCCGGAATTGGTCGGCTCTCGGTCTATCTAGGATAACCACCCCTGAGAGTAGTGAACGAACATCAACGACCCAAACCAAAGCACTCCGTTCAGGTTGTGTGTCTAAAAACACATCATGAGAGAATATAAAAAAAAAAAAGCAGAAGCGGCTAAAGTGTGTCTAAGGGTAAATGGAGACAAGACCAAATAAATGCTGTCATCCAAGAAAGACGCGCAACACCGACGTCTTGGTCAGAACGTCACCTTGGGCAGCTATATTTTTGAAGTAGTCAAGGACTTCGTCTACCTTGGCTCTATAATGACAAGCAGCAAAGACACCAACGCCGAGATAAAACGCAGAATAACTCTTGGCAACCGCTGCTTGTTCGGGCTCAAGAGGCAATTGAGTAGTAGAGCCCTCTCTCGAAAAACGAAGGTTTCCCTCTACAAAACCTTAATCATCCCGGTCCTACTCTACGGCGCTGAGGCTTCTCTATATTTGACAGTACGTCCGAAAGCGGGCTTCAGGATATATTGGTAAGCATCCCTAGAGAGTTAGAGAGGGTACGGGGGTAGGACAAAGTCGCCTGATCACTGCGGCCACGAGTGGGCCTATTGTGATGTCCCCCATCTACAGTTCATTCAAAAATCCTGAGTTCGTGATAAAACTTAGTATGCTTTTGAGTGAGCTAGCAGCGATTTCTTCTGCTTCAAGATAATACTTGCCTAAGTGACGATGACGTGTACTGACAAGGCAGTTACAGTGGCACAGTATGTGCTCTGCTGTTTCTTCGTCTTCATTACACATTCTGCAAGTGTCATCTTGTATAATGCCCATCGTTTTGAGGTGTTTGTTGACTGGGCAGTGTCCAGTAAGGAAACCTGTGATTAAGCGAATCTGACTCCTCGAAAGCATGAGGAGTTGTTTCATTCTACTGAGAGATGTAGTTGGGAGGAACAACTTGGCTTGTCTGCTACCTTTCGTTTGTAACCAGTAGTGATCCGTCGTGTTCCTTAACCATTTGTTTATGCAGCATTTGGTGGTGCTGATGGGTATGCCGCAGAAAGGCTGTGGCATCATAAATGGTGATGCAGAGCCTTTCCTTGCTAGTAGGTTCGCCTTTTCGTTGCCTGTATGGCCGCTGTGTCCAGGTATCCAAATGAGATGAACTCTGTTTGTGCTGGTGAAGTAGCTGTAGGCAGTCCCATACCAGTTTGGAGGTGATTTCATAGCTCTTTAGGGCCAGAAGTGCAACCTTGCTGTCAGAGAGAATGTAAATGAAGGAGGCTCTATCCTGTTCCCAGTTTTGTGGGTTGGGGAATGTGACCTTGTAGTTTCGGCTGAAGTTGTATCTGGGTAGACAGTTATCTGTAAGAGATATCTTTAGGATTTCATGCCTGTTTATTTCGGTAAGGATATCAGGGTGAAAGAGCCTACGGTTAGAGTCATCTTCCACGATTAGTCTATGGGCGAAGACCATTGCTTCTTTCTTCAGTTGGAGATGAAGAGGTGGCAGGTCTGTGATGACTTCTAGTGCTGTTGTTCTCATGGCCCCGGTGATACAGATGCAGGCTAGTCTTTGCAGTTTGTTGAGCTTGGCTTGCACTGATACTTGTTTTGTTTTGTACCACCAGACGGGTGCAGCGTATGTGAGAATTGGTCTGGTGATTGCTGTATATAGCCAGCGGGACATTTTCGGGCTTGTGCCCCAATTTTTGCCAGTGAGACTTTTGCTGGTCCATAATGAGATCCTGGCTTTCTCTATGGTCTTTGTAATGTGAGAGTTCCAAGTGAGCTTTTCGTCTAGAGTTATCCCTAGATATTTGACTTCTTTTGAGAACTCTATCGCTCCCCCAAAGAGGGTAGGTTTGGTAAGTTTGTGCCTATTCCTCCTTTTGGTGAAGGCGACTATAGTGCTTTTGCCAGGGTTGACCTTTAGTGCAACCATTGTGCACCAGTTTGCAACAAGGTTTAGTGCCCGTTGGAGGAGTTCCGAGACTGTTTTTTCGAATTTGCCTCTAACCAGGATCACTATGACGTCAGCATAGCCTTGAACATAGAAACCATTGTTGCTGAGTATGTTAATCAGTTCATTTGCCACGATGGACCACAGGAGAGGTGAGATAACCCCCCCTTGAGGGCATCCTTTCGCGGCATTTACGCTGATTTTATCATTGCCTAGTGAGGTGTTTATTTTCCTATTGCTAAGCATGTGTTGGATCCAATTGCATGTGGTGTTATCCACGCCTGTGCTGAGGATGCAACGTTTTATTTAGTCGGTGTTGTCGAAAGCACCCTCAATATCGAGAAAGCAACCTATCGCAATTTCTTTGTCGCTCAGAGATTTGTTGATCCGAGCTGTTAGCTCCTGAAGAGCATGCGTGGTCGATTTCCCAGGCTGGAAGGCATATTGGTTTTCGTGAAGTGGTGATCTTTTCAGGGCACCGTCCCTGATATGCCTATCCAGAATTTTCTCCACTGTTTTTAGGAAGAAAGAGGTAAGGCTTATCGGTCTGTAGGACTTAGGCAGGTCTGTGGGTCTATGGCCTACTTTGGGAATGAATTTTACCTTTACCTCTGTCCAGCTCGTTGGTATGTATCCCCATGCATAGCTGGTTCTAAAGATGTTGATAAGCATGGGGCTAATTTGCGCACTTCCTTTCTGAGGGAGGGCTGGGAAGATGCATCCTCCCCCGGTGATTTGTACGGGTCAAAAGAATTAATGGCCCATTTTATGCTTCCCTCGTGGAAAATTTTTCGTGCTCTCTTCCAGACCTCCCTGTTGGGTCTAGTTGCCCTGATCTGCGGAGGTATGTTAGAGATATTAGAGGGAATGATTTTGGAGTCTGGGAAGTGCGTACTGGTTAAAATTTTTAGTACTTCTGTACCATTCTCCGCGTAAGTGCCATCTGCTCTAATCAACAGTCCAATTTGGTTAGTGTACTCTTTGGCGAGGACCCTGTGGATGCGAGCGCTGCTCTGTATGTCTGATCGACTACTGCAGAACTTTTTCCATGAGTCTCTTTTGGCTCTTCTAATCTCTTGGTTGTAGTCGGTGAGTGAGGCACGGTACTGTGTCCAGTCACCAGTCCGTTTAGCTCTGTTGAACCGTTTCCTGGTCAGTGCTCTTAGCTTGGCCAGATTGCTGTTCCACCACGGAGTGGTACGATTGCCTGACTTGACTTTCTCTGGGCAAGCGTTGTGAAAGGCAGATAAGATGGTAGCATTAAGGCTGTCACAGCTGAGTTCGAGGCTTACTATGTCTCTGATGCTATTGGAACAGTTTCCGATCGATTGTGCGATTTCGGTTGTCTGTATGTCCTGGTAATTCTATCTCCTATTTTTATGTCAAAACAGATCTGTCGATGATCTGACATCAGTGTTTCTGCTGAGACATGCATCCCTAGAGAGACGTGTATTGCGGGAGAAATGTTGAAGGGACGGAATGCAACTGGCTATTTCATCAGAGCATTTTTGGTGGTAGTAACGATGAGACAGGGAGAGGCAGGTAACATTCATGCGGTGTTTCAGCGAGTCTAATGTTTTGGTAATGCTGGAGTCACCTATCAGTTTTATGGCTCGTTTTTTGTATTCTGTCTAGTAGGTGCAATGAGGTCTTGGAAGCACCGGACCAGACATGAGTGTTAAACTCTAATTTGGGGCGAATGAAAGCTTTATAGATTGTGGCCGGATCTAAGGGTCTTGCATCTGTATAAGTCTAGGTATTTCGCAGCATTTTTGGCGACACTGAATATGTGGTCGCTCCAATTAAGATTGTGAGCAACACACATACCCAGGATGGAAAGCTTTCCGGTTTCTGAGATGCAAGTGCCATTCATGGATAATGGCTGCGGGTTAGTTATACGCTTTAACGACAAGAGACAGCATTGTGTTTTGGATGCATTAAATTCCACTCTATTGTTTTTACCCCATTGGATGATGCTGTCGATATCGGAATTTAATGAGCTCAACATACGCTGTCGCTCACTAGCTACAACCGAAGTGCAGGATCGTAAACTAGCGAACGAATATGAGAAGCTGAGGGTACTGTCGTCAGCGAAGGATTGAATTTGATTAGAAGTAACAGACAAGAGATCGTTTATAAAAATAAGAAAGTGTCGGAGACAAAACGGAGCCCTGGGGAACACCAGCATTTACAAAGTTAGTATCCGACTTGAATCCGTCCAAAACAACTTGAATTAACCGATTCGAAAGGGAGCTTTTAATGCATTGAAAAAGAAACTCGTCGATCCCGAAAGCACGCATTTTCGACAAAAGGGCTTCATGCCAAACCCTGTCAAATGCTGTCGAAATATCCAGTACAACAATTTTGCTTTCACCTGCTTGGTTAAGCGAGTGATTCCACTTTTCGGTGAGCTATGCCATCAAATCACCAGTGGATCTGTTGCTGCGGAAACCGTATTGACGGTCATTGAGGAGTTTCCGTGATTCAAGATATTATGGTGTGTTTACACACATAACAAAAGGCGCTGCAGAGGAAAACCAGGGCAGCGCAAGAAGAGTACCGAGCCAGAAGAAGGGAGGAGAAAAAACTACAGCGACAAGCGACAGCGAGGAGTCTAGGGATAAACATAAAATACGAGCCTTTTACAAGAAAGCCAAAGGCCTTGCAGGAGGCTTCAAAAAGGGCACCCTGGCTCTTCGAAACTGCGAGGGTAATCTTGTCACCGACCCGCAGGGGATAGTGGATGTATTTAAGCAGCACTTCCAGCAGCTGCTTAACGAGCATGACCAAGAGAGAGTGGTAGGGACCGAGGAAATCCCAACTCCAGCCGCTGAAGTGGTCCTCCCACCCAGCATCGAAGAAGTCGGCACAGCTATTCAGAAGCTGAGGAACAACAAGGCCGCAGGCTCAGATGGCTTGTCATCAGAGCTTTTCAAGGCTGGCGGCGATGTTCTGGTAGGGAGCATGCACCAGATCATCTGCAGAATTTGGGAAGATGAAAGCATGCCCGACGACTGGAATACCAGCTCTATATGCCCCATCCACAAAAAAGGCGATCCTACCTCTTGCAAGAACTATAGAGATATATCCCTGCTCAATGTCGCATACAAGATCCTGTCCAGCGTATTGTGTGAACGTCCAAAACCATTTTGCGCCGCACTAATCGGCAGCTACCAGTGCGGCTTCCGGCCCGGCAAATCAACTATAGGCCAAATTTTCACACTTCGACAAATCCTGGAAAAGACCAACGAGTTTCGAATCGATACACACCATCTTTTCATCGATTTCAAAGCCGCATACGACAGCATTCATCGTGAAGAAGTGTTTGGCGCCATGGCCGAATTCGGGATCCTGGTAAAACTGATAGAGTTGTGTCGCGCCACGCTAAAAAACACGCGATGTACCGTGCAACTCGGTTCTAGGACCTCGGAACCATTCGAAACATGCACCGGATTTCGGCAAGGAGATGCGCTGTCATGTGACTTCTTCAACTTGGTGCTGGAGCAGATAGTGCGACGGGCAGGCGTCAACAGGGAAGGCACTCTCTTTTACAAGTTCATCCAGCTGCTAGGATACGCAGATGATATCGACATCATCGCGTGCTCTCGCCGTGGCATTGTGAAAGCATTCACGGCGATTGAAGAACAGGCGGAACGAGTTGGTCTTAAGATCAATGAGGACAAAACGAAATACATGCTGTCAAGCAAAAAACCCAATCCGTCGCTCACCACCTGGGACAAAATATAACAATTGACAGCTACAATTTCGAGGTAGTTAAGGAGTTTGTCTACCTCGGGGCAAACGTACATTTCACAAATGACACCACAGTGGAGATCCGGCATAGATTCGCCCTTGGCAACCGCTGCTACTTCGGCTTGTCCAAATAACTGGGGTCAAAACTCCTCACTCGATAGACCAAAGTCATGCTTTACAAATCGCTCATTCTGCCAGTCTTGCTGTACGGAGCCGAAAGCTGGACGATAAGCAGGACAGCGGAGCTGATTTTGGGTTCTTTTGAAAGAAAAATTCTGCGCCGGATATTTGGTCCTGTCTGTGAGGAAGGTGAATGGAGAAGAAGACACAACCGCGAACTCTACGAGCTGTACCAAGATGTGGATGTAGTCCGGAAGGCAAGGATCCGTCGACTACACTGGCTCGGCCACATCGGGCGCATGGACATCAACGCTCCAGCTAAGAGGGTCTTCGACTCCGAGCCTCCTGGTTCGAGAAGAAGAGGAAAACCGAACCTCCGGTATAAAGATCAAGTAATCGCGGATGTATGACATCTTGGTCTTGACTACTGGAAGCAGCGTGCCCGGAACCGTCAAGGATGGAAGGCAGCTATAGCTCAGGCTCAGATCCTCCATGGATCGCTGGCCTGATAAGTAAGTAAGTAAGTTAGACACACAACCTGAACGGAGTGCAGCGGTTTGGGTCGGTGATGTTGTTTCACTACTCTCAGGGGTGGTTGTTGTTGATTATAGTCCGTAGTAATTCGTTCGAGCACTTTAATATTGCATACGCAGAGGATGAATTTAATTTGACCATGTACTGTGAGTGTTATGCCTGGTTACTTTCCATTCACAACTGCGTTGCATACTTTTTGTCCGTATGGGAATTACTTTTTCTTGGCTACGAAGCGAATTTGAACTATAGACCTTCCGCTCGGCGGTCGATGATGTTATCCACTGCACCACGGCCACCCCGTAGAATCTCAAAAAATGGAAGGGAAACCAGTATAAACACATCGTTTTTTTGTAGTTTTGCTCTTTTGTTTTTTTATTATTTGTTTTGCTTCCTAATTATCTGCTTACATGTTTTTTTTTTTTTTGTATAAGTATATAATTTGTATACATCGCCATACCGTTATTATAATTCCTAATTTCTGTAATATTTGTTTTTATTTTTTCCATTTAACACAGTTGGGCTATTACTCGTTTTTGTTTTACAAGCATTATGCTTTGAAACAGATCGGTTTTTAAATGACACTTAGATAAATGTTTTTTTAATTCCAAAAATACATATATAGGACACTAATGAATGGATGAACGACATTATTGTATAAATGTTTTATTTTGCTCTTAAATATATGTATATTAGATATTATATGCACAGATATACATAAATAAATTTAGTGTTGTGTGTTTTTTAAAGGCAAAATGAATTACTACGAATAGATTTTCTTTAACACTGAATTATGATCAATATGTATGTGTGTACACACAGTCATAAAAGTAAGTATACACCCAAGCTAATAACCTAAGAAATTACAAAATTATTATGCGCACAACTGACTTGAAGCAAAATAACTGCAGATTTGTAGTTCCTTTGTGTTCCAATCTCATTTTCTGCAAACCATGTCCGAAAAGAACGTCACAAAAGTAAGTAAACAGCTGTTACACTTCTTAAGTGCGGTTCACATTTAACGATTTATTAAGCGATTTGCCTGACAACCGTGGTTGGACGACAAATTGTGTATGCAAAACCAATGTGAACGCTCCAGCTACAAGTCGGTACGATTTGTAGTCAGGAAGTTGAAAATTTCCAACTTTTTGCTTGACAACCGTGGTTGAACGATTTATCGTTAAGTGTGAACAGTTGTCGTACAACTTCAGAGCATTTTTTTCACTTTTGCTTGTGCGTTCAGAGAAACAACACCAACTTTGAGCGGAATGAACGATATGACTTCAAACAAAGAAAAATAATTTTAGTTTGATTTTTTCATATGAGGAATTATTTCTCTCAGTAACTGGCGTAGTGGGTAGTGTGTTGGCCTCTGACGCCGATGACACGGGATCGAATTCCGACACAGCCATGTCATCGAACGGGTTTTTCACGGTGTTTCTCCTCAGCGGGGTCCGGAAAAACCCCCCCCTGTAGTAAAATTGTCATGAAAAGCTTCTCGAAGCGTTTTGATTTTCCGCAATATATCGCACAATCTTGCAATATTATCTACAGACGGACAATAATATTGTGCAATATCAAATATTGTACAACAATTGAACATTTCGGAGACATCATTGAGACGAATTTTGCATAAAGACCTTGATATGACGTCATACAAAGTCCAATTGGTTCAGGAGTTGAAGCCAACTGACCATCCAATGCGTTTTCGCTTCACTAAGTGGGCCTGCGATCGACTTACAGAAGATGCCGATTTTGCCAAGAAAATCATCTTTTCAGATGAAGCTCATTTTGATCTTGGCGGGTATGTAAACGAGCAAAATTGTCGCATTTGGGGCACAGAAAACCCGCACGCATACATTGAAAAGCCGTTGCACCCAAAACGAGCCACTGTTTGGTGCGGATTTTGGTCCAGAGGCATAATTGGGCCATTTTTCTTCGAAAATGAGCAAGGAGTGGCCGTTACGGTCAATGGCGATCGGGCCATGTTGAACGAATTTTTGTTCACAAAAATTGAAGAGGAGGATATTGGCAACATTTGGTTTCAACAGGACGGCGCTACGTGCCAAACAGCCGAGCGGCGATTTAACACCGTTGGACTATTATTTGTGGGGTGCCGTCAAAGATAAGCGTTACGCCGACAAGCCAGAGACAATTGAAGCTTTAAAGGACAATATTCGTGAAGCCATTGGTGAAATACAGCTGCACACAATCGATAATGTGCTTAAAAATTGGACCGATCGTGTAGGCTACTGCATGGCCAGCCGAGGCAGACATTTGAATGAAATAATTTTCCATTATTAACCGGAAGGATTGTACTTTCAAATAAAAAAAGAAATTTGAGAAAATATTCAGCAGTTTTTTTAAGCATTTTCAAAAAAAAAAAAAAAAAAAAGTTGTTTGGCGGACCCTTTAGTTGATCATCAAAGAGTCCATTGAATTCAAATCAATTATCTTACTTGACAGCAACGGTGTGAAAAGGTTAATAACAATAATGGGAAATATTGTAAAAAGGTTTGCAGCTAGGATTAATTCATCAAAGACACAAACAAGATCAAAACTGGGAAGTTTGCTACTGGTTGTGGGATATTGTCGACTAACCTTAGTTCAGTATGTGACCAAGGGGATTTTTTGGATGAAAATCATGTCTGTTGTATGGAAGCCCCTCTTAATTATTCTGTTTTTAGTATTTGTGGTAGAGAAAACAGAACTACATCATCTGTGAAAATTTCAACTGTCTAACTATCACGGTTTATGAGATACAGCCTGGTGACAGACGGACGGACAGCGAAGTCTTAGTAATAGGGTTCCGTTTTACCTTTGGGTACGGAACCCTAAAAACCATACGTTAGCAAGATCAATCGCCAAAAGCGACTTGAATTCGGTAAGAGTCATATTCAGAGGGAAATGGATTTCTGGAATAATGTTATATACTCAGACGTAAGTAAGTTTAACATCCACGGTTCAGATGGACGCGACAAGGTATGGAGAAAACCGAACACAGAGTTAGATCCTAAGTACATGTCTGGGACCGTAAAATATGGTGGTGGACCGGTTATGGTTTGGGAGTGCATGGCAGCATCCGGCGTGGCAAAGTTGGTGTTCATTGAGACACCATAATCTCCACCAGAGTGCGCAAAAATTAGGTTTGGAGAGGTCATTCATTTTCCAACAGGATAATGACCCAAAGCATACTTCACTTATTGTAAGGGAATGGTTACTATGTAATGTGCCAAAACAGCTCAAAACACCACCTCAGTCTCCGGATTTAAATGTTATCGAGCATTTATGGGACCATTTGCAGCGCCAAATCCGAAAACGCGAAATAAATACCAAAGCCGAGCTTAAGGCCATTCTCGAAGAAGAATGGGGAAAAATAAGCCCGGAGATAACTCGAAAGCTTGTTGCTTCAATGGCATCAAGGTTAAGCGCAGTAATTAAGGCAAAAGATATCCAACTCGATACTAACAATAGTATATTGTGGCGGATTCCTGCTTTTTTACTAGTGTATACTTACTCGGATACACGGACGGATACTCGACGACAACAACGCACGAAAAAGGAACACGATTTGCGAGTATGCTCCTGGAATGTCAGAACCCTGTACACTCCCGGAGCTGCCCATAAACTAGAAGGAATCCCCACGCAGTACAAGGCGGATATTACTGCGGTCCAGGAAATACGCTGGATAGGAAACGGTATGATTAGGAAGAAAAATTGCGACATTTATTACAGCTGTCACAAAAGATTGTACTTACTGGGATGCGGATTTGTCGTGGGAAAGCGGTTAAGGTCGAAGGTCATCGACTTTAAACCTATAAGTGATCGCCTGGCTGTGATCCGCATCAGAGGCAGATTTTATAACATCTGCCTTATATGTGCACACGCCCCTACCGACGAGGCTGAAGACCCTATCAAGGAGGACTTCTATGACCTCCTGGACAACGCCTACGGAGCTTGTCCGGAGTACGATGTAAAAATCGTGCTCGGGGACTTCAACGCCAAAATCGGTAAGGAAAACACCCTTGGCGGAGTGATCGGAAAGCACAGCCTCCACGATACAACAACAGATAACGGCTTCCGACTCGCTGACTTTGCGACAGCTCGTAATGCGGTGATAAGTAGCACAAGATTCCCTCGCAAGCGAATCCACACAGCAACCTGGCGATCTCCGGACGGTCGAACCGCCAACCAAATCGACCATGTGCTCATTGACGCAAGACACTCGTCAAACATCCTGGATGTGCGAACATTCAGAGGAGCAAATGTCGACTCTGACCACTTCCTCGTAGCAGCAAGGTTCAGAGCTCGACTGTCCAATGTCAGAAAGCTGCACCAGCCCATCGGGAGGAGGTTCGACATTGGGCGCCTGAGCCCACCGGAGGTTGCCAGAGTCTACAGGGAGCAGCTGAGCGAAAGACTCTACGGTATGCCTACGTCGAACACATATGCCAATAATATGTGGCTGCATTGCCGCTCAGCCATTCAGGAAGTAGCCGAAACCACCTTAGGATACCTACCACCCCCCACAAGAAACCCGTGGCATGATGGCGAGTGTGAGCAGAAAAAGGCAGCAACCATTCGAAACATGCGCCGGATTTCGGCAAGGAGATGCGCTGTCATGTGACTTCTTCAACCTGGTGCTGGAGCAGATAGTGCGACGGGCAGGCGTCAACAGGGAAGGCACTATCTTTTACAAGTCCATCCAGCTGCTAGGATACGCGGATGATATCGACATCATCGCGTGTTCTCGCCGTGGCATTGTGGAAGCATTCACGGCGATTGAAGAACAGGCGAAACGAGTTGGTCTTAAGATCAATGAGGACAAAACGAAATACATGCTGTCAAGCAAAAACCAATCCGTCGCTCACCACCTGGGACAAAATATAACAATTGACAGCTACAATTTCGAGGTAGTTAAGGAGTTTGTCTACCTCGGGGCAAACGTAAATTCCACAAATGACACCACAGTGGAGATCCGGCATAGAATCGCCCTTGGCAACCGCTGCTACTTCGGTTTGTCCAAACAACTGGGGTCAAAACTCCTCACTCGAAAGGCCAAAGTCATGCTTTACAAAACGCTCATTCTGCCAGTCTTGCTGTACGGAGCCGAAAGCTGGACGATAAGCAGGACAGCGGAGCTGATTTTGGGTTCTTTCGAAAGAAAAATTCTCCGCCGGATATTTGGTCCTGTCTGTGAGGAAGGTGAATGGAGAAGAAGGCACAACCGCGAACTCTACGAGCTGTACCAAGATGTGGATGTAGTCCGGAAGGCAAGGATCCGTCGACTACACTGGCTCGGCCACATCGAGCGCATGGACATCAACGCTCCAGCTAAGAGGGTCTTCGACTCCGAGCCTCCTGGTTCGAGAAGAAGAGGAAAACCGAACCTCCGGTATAAAGATCAAGTAATCGCGGATGTATGACATCTTGGTCTTGACTACTGGAAGCAGCGTGCCCGGGATCGTCAAGGATGGAAGGCAGCTATAGCTCAGGCTCAAATCCTCCATGGATCGCTGGCCTGATAAGTAAGTAAGTAGTATTCCTAGAGACGAGTGTATTGCGGTAGAAAAGTTGAAGGGACGGAATGCAACTGGCTATTTCTTCAGAGCATTTTTGTGGACGTAACGATAGAACAGGGAAAGGTAGGAAACGTTCCTGTGATGTTCCACTGAGTCTAATGTTTTGGTAATAGCGGAGTCACCTATCAGTTTTATCGCGTTATTTTGTATTATATCTAGTAGGTGCAATTGCCAGACATGAGGCCTGATAAGTAAGTAAGTAAGTAAGTATGCTTACTTTTGTGACTTTTTTTTTCAATAACTTATTTATTAATTGTTACTTTGTTTTTATTGCTTGTTTCTTGAAAAGAGTATACAATTTACAAAGAAATGTATATGCAATGTATTTCCTAAAACGATACAGTTTTTGTTACTTGTCAATTTAAAGTTTCAGGTCATGGTGTATACTTACTTTTGTGACTCAGAGTATGTAGTTGAGGTAGCTATTTTAATTTTTGTTTATGATATTTGTTTCATTTATTAAAAAAATTGTATTGTTTATAGATATACATATGTACATATTTATTTTAAAATTGGTTAAAGCACGTTATGATCTCGGTTATTTCCTCTGTTCTGTTCTGTTAAATTCTGCATTTGGTCAATATTTAATTTAAACAATTCTACCAATTATTCTCTATATGTTTTCCCTTTATGTACATTTATGCATGCGTATGTCTACATCTTATATAATGTGAATTCTTAATTTAAACATGGGTTTTAATAATATTTTTGCATTTCATTCTGAAGACCAGCTTTGCATCTTGTACTATTTCATAATGTAGAAAAATATTTTGTTTGTATAAATCGGTTTATAGAAAAAAAATCTGTTTTATCAAATATCTCTCTTTGTGTAATTATACATATATAGATACTACGCAAAATAATTGATTTTTAATATTTTATTTTTCAAGTTAATTCTAAACTTATTCGATTCCATGCTTCACTTATACGAAAACATTTTACGAACTCTATAAATTCCATTTGTTTTTCTTTTATTTGGTGCATGATTTATTAAAAGTAACAACTAATTTCATATAAAACCCCTAGAGAAGAAATAAAGGTAAACAAATACATATGTGTATCACCAACAAATGGGATGTGCGGAAATTATATAAGAAAATATAAAATATTTAAATTTAAATATCTCATGTAAGAAAATAGTAAAAATTTATTTTGTAATCTATTTGCTTTGATTGATTTTTCTTTTTAATTTATTAACGTATTCCTATCTAAAAGAAATATTCAGTTTCATCATATTTTTGTTGTTTAAGTTTGACTTGAATCACCTTTGATTTTATTTTTTCTCAGTTTTTCTTTTTTGTGTAGATGTAGATATTAAAAAATAAAATATGTTTAGGCATATTTACCTGCATTTTTTTGCCCCAATGGACAAGAGAAAACAAAAACATTTGGTTTTAAACTAAACATGTAAATCAAAAATAAAAACGAGAAAAAAACTCGCTAAATAAATCGCAACTCTTCATTTTGATATTTTTTTGAACACACCATGTTTCGATACGAGGTACTTTAACGTGCTCCACACATTCGATTTACAAGAGGTTTAAAAAAGATGAGCAAAAACCAAAACTGTTTTACACAAGCGGATATAACTCCAACACTTTACGCTTCAAATTTGATCAATATCCCTTTTTTTAGTATTAAATCATTTTAATACAATTTCTATTACCATCTTGAGCCAAATATGTTAAAATAAGAACAAAAAAAAAATGGCAAAGGACTAACAAAGGCCTCGTAGGGGTAGCATCTATCCGACGGATGCTGGCCTGCTAAAAAGCGAGAAAAGCCGCCGGAGTCGTACATCTTGCGGCACTGTTAGGGAGTTCTATCCCCACCTTGTAGTGGTGCCCTTTGGAGATTTCCTATGGAAATTGCAGACGGGGGAAGGGCGAATGGCGAGCCTCCTGTGCCAAAAAACAGGGATAGTCGGTTGGGCTACGGCCTAGTAAGCCGTAACCGTAAAAAAAAAAAAAAAAAAAAAACTCCGAAACAACCACAAGCCTCGGATATAACGGACCGGATTAATGTTGACGACAACGCTTGCAAAAACGAAAAAAGGACAATGATCTTCGGCTTTGTACGTGGAATATTAGGTCCCTAAACAAGCCACGTGCAGCCGAACAGCTTGGGGCGCCCTAGACCGCTATAAAGCGGACATAACCGCCATCCAGGAAATGCGATGGAATGGACCGGGTATAAAACGGATGAAAAACTGCGATATTTACTACGGCGACTGCTATAGGGAGAGAGGACAACGATTGTTCGGATGCGGATTTGTTGTTCGAGGTGGACTAAGGCAAAAACTCCTAAGCTTTCAGCATGGGAGCGAACGCCTCATAACAATCCGTATCAAGGCAACATTTTTTAACATCAGCCTGATCTGCGTCCACACCCCCACGGACGACAAGGACGACTCCACCAAAGATGAGTTATACGATCTCCTAGACAGAACGTATGCCCAATGTCCCAGCTATGACATCAAAATTGTGCTAGGAGACTTCAGTGCTAAGCTGGGTAAGGCAAACATAGCCTACACGACTCCACATCCGATAACGGACACAGGCTGATTGATCTTGCTACGGGGCGAAATCTCCTTCTAGCCGGTACGCGCTTTCCGCACCTCGATATACTCAAAGGCACCTGGCGGTCTTTTGATTAATCGACCACCAACCAGATTGATCACATTGCGATCGACGTCAGACACTCCTGCACTATTCTTGATGTTCGAACTTTCCGAGGGACTAACATCGACTCCGACCACTATCTTGTAGTAGCCAAGATGCGCTTACGGATATCACGAACGCAGCGGAGTAGAGTAAGAATACAAAGTTATGACGTCGGAAAGCTACTATCGCCAGAAACCGCTCGTGCTTTTACAGATCGCGTCTCCCTTAAGCTCTCCAATACACTTCAATCCTCCACGCTGTCAATAAAACAGCAGTGGAGTCTTTGCAAACAAGCCCTGAAAAACTCCGCAACCGAAGTTTTGGGTTTCAAAGCTCCACCATGAAGAAACACCTGGTTCGAGTGCAGGAGGATTCACACAGCGAAGCAGGATGCATATAAGGCCTCACTGCATAAAAGAACAAGAGCAGCTCGTGAGCTCTACGAGTTAAAAAGAAAGGAGGAGCATAAGCTTCGCGGAAGAAAGAAGAAAGACCACGAGAAGCGCGCGATTGAGGATTTTGAGAGGTGTTACTGCAGGCGTGACGAACATGCCAAGGTTATAAAGCCAGAACGGATGCCTGCAGGGATGAGAACGGACACCTAGTAGTAGAATCGCAGTCGATGCTGAGAATATGGAAAAACCACTACTGCAGACTGTATAACGGCGATGTTAGTCAATATGCCGCCGTCAGGCAGAATGATCCATTTCTAATCGACGAAGACGGAAGAGAATTCTGTCTCCCTGACCTCGACGAAGTTAAGATTACCATTTCGAAGCTCAAGTCGAATAAAGCTGCTGGCGCAGACGCTCTGAGCTCTTCAAGGCAGCTGGGGATGACCTGGATAGGAGCATGCACCAGCTCATCGCAACTCCTTGCATACGCCGACGATATTGACGTAATAGGTAGATCACAGCGAGATGTCAATGAGGCGTTTGCGAGTATTGAGTTCGAGGCGGCGAAAGTTGGTCTGGCGGTAAACGAGGGCAAAACTAAATATATGCTGTCATCAAAAAAGGACGCTCACCACCGACGTCTTGGCCAGAACGTTTGTATTGGCAGATATAAGTTCGAGGTAGTTAAGGACTTCGTCTACCTTGGCTCCGCAGTGACCTGTAACAACGACATCAGTTCCGAAATCAAACGCAGAATCACTCTTGCCAGTCGCTGTTTCTTTGGGCTCAGGAGGCAACTGAGTAATAGAGCCCTTTCCCGAACGACAAAGTTGACTCTATATAAGACCCTTATCATACTGGTCCTGCTGTACGGTGCAGGCGCATGGACACTATTAAAAGGAGGAGGCCCTTGGTCGGTTCAGAGAAAGATTTTGCGCGTGATTTGCGGGCCTATAAATACAGACGGGGGATGGAGGATAAGATTCGACCACTTTACGTGCTGTACAGCGACATGAGCCTAGTCAGGCATCTACGGATTCAACGCCTCAGATGGCTGGGCCATGTTGAGCGAATAGACACCATAGCTCCAGCCCGGAGAGTCTTTGAATCCAACCCCGAGGGACGAAGAAGCAGAGGACGGCCGCACTTAAGATGGCGCACACAGGTGGAAGGGGACCTCAACCAACTGGGTGTGCGGCAATGGAAAAGGCTAGCATGAATACCATCAAAGGGCGCAATAGACTTTATAGTAAATGGAAATGTAATCCCTCAAATTCCAATTGGCTTGCTTACAAACTATGCGTAACCGCTCGATTGTCATTACACGTAATGCAAAAAGAGATGTATATGCTTCTAAGTTAGATACTTCACTTCCCTCTAAGAAGCTCTGGATTAATCTTCGACAAATTGGGATCTCGGGTAATAAAATTAATTCTAATTGTGAAATTAATCCAGATCTACAAATCAACTTCTTCCTTGAAAGTATTTCTGGGGAAAATAATTTAAATTTTACTGAAGACCCTATTCAATCCAGAATAAGGAACTTCGAATTAGACACCGTCAGTAGAATTGAAGCTATAAATTGTATAAGGACTATAGAATAAAACTCTGTTGGTGAAGACGGGCTAACCATACGATTTGTAAAGCTGATCCTGCCTTATATAATATCTCACTTAACTCATATTCTGAACCACTGTATCACTACTTCCACCTTTCCCAAATCCTGGAAAATAGCTCGAGTGGTTCCTGTTGCCAAAACAGCAAATCCAACCACTGCCGCTGGTTTTAGGCCAATAAGCATCTTACCTTGTCTGTCGAAAGTCTTCGAGAAATGAATAGCTAAACAGCTTCAAAAACACTTGTCAATCAATAACCTTCTTTTCGTGGGACAATCTGGTTTAAGAACCCACCACAGTTGTTCCACGGCGATGGTAAACATCTTAGAAGACATTAGACAGGCGTTTGATAGAGGAAACTTAACTTTTCTCTGCCGACCTGATTTCTCTAAGGCTTTTGACAAGGAAAACCACAAAGTCCTTTGCTGGAAATTGAAACATTTTTTCTCTTTTGGTGAAAGTGCAGTGAGCCTTATAAGTAGTTTTTTGTCTGATAGCTTCCAGAGAGTCGTTATTTGCGACTCTTCCTCAGAACTCCTACCTGTTACGCATGATGTTCCACAAGGCTCAGTCTTAGGTCCACTCCTTTTTTGCATGTTTGTTAATGACCTACCGTCTGTTTGTCTGTTTGTAAATATTCTACTGTTCACCTATATGCGGACAATGTCCAATTGTATTCATCCAAGCCTATGAACGATACAACTGGGTTAGTTCACGAATTAAATGTTGACCTTGCTAGTATTTACAATTGGTCCGTGACGAAACGATTGCTCTTGAATCCGAGGAAGTCGCAGGTAATTCCAATTTCAAATGGAATAATACATTTCAACTCTTTACCTAATATCGTACTCTCTGTTCACACAGTTGAATTCGTCGAAAATGTAACTAGCCTTGGTTCCGTCATTAATTGTAAATTGTCAGCATACAACCACTCAAACTATGTCATAAGACGTATTTATGGATATCTTCGTAAGCTCTGGTTAACCAAAAGCTTCACTCCTACTAACACCAGGCGAAAACTTGTCACTATTTTAATGTTGCCCCTAATTACCTATGCTGAGGTTGTCTATAGTAATCTTGACTCCTTATCTCAACATAAGCTGAGAGTAGCGTTCAACGATGCAACGAATCTGTCTAGCGGACAGATTCTGTATATTCTGTATATTGTTTACATATGCAAGCATACAAATTTACCGTTTGAATGAATATCAGGCAGTCTTCAGGAAGCATTATTCAACATTGGACCACATCTTTACCCTTATCAGGAATTCCGTAGTTTTTTTTTAAGAACAGTCGTAAAAAGCTAAGGGAGAAGGGAGCGAGCAAACAGAGCAAAGGAGTTGATCGCGTTTAGCTTGGCAAACGCCAGCTTCGATCTCTGTCCCTGTTCAATCCAAGTTGACACACTGGCTCCGCGTGGCCTCCCCTGGATAGCTATACTAGCACCCGCCAGGTAGTTAACCAATGTGTGCAGCGACCGGACCCTTGTTCCTGGGGAAAGAGGAATCTGGCCCTCCAGGTTGGGGGTTGCGCTTAGGGCTAACATCCCTATCGCGTAAAACAAAAATTTTGTTTAGAGACAACCAATAGCCTCGGATACGGACGGATTACATATTGACGACCCCCGCAAACGTCAAAAAGGAAACGAATTTCGGATCTGCACCTGGAACGTTAGGTCCCTCAACAGACCAGGTGCAGCCGAACAACTGGCCAACTCTTTGGACTGCTATAAGGCAGACATTACCGCGCTCCAAGAAGTGCGATGGGATCGGCCAGGCAAAAAGTGGATGAGAAACTGTGATATATACTACGGAAACTGCTACAGAGAAAATAAACAACGCTTATTCGGATGCGGATTTGTTATTCGAGGCAGACTCAGAAAAAAGGTGGTAGTAAATCAACACCTTTCACCGTGGGCGTTGGACTTCGCCAAGGGTGCGTCTTGTTACCTTTCCTTTTCATTATATATCTGGACTGGATGTTGCAGCACAGTCGAGGCGAGGAGTGTTTCACATTGGGAGAGTTGAGGATAAGTCATCTTCTTTTTGCAGATGACTTAGTTGTCCTCACATCCTCCCAGATGGAACTTCAGCGCGCGCTAGATAGGTTTGTGGCCGTATGTGCTGATGCTGGAATGAGGGTTAACGTGGACAAATCCGAGGTTATGGTTATTTCCGGAACACCTGTCCAATGCACTCTACATGTTAGTGGAGTCCCATTGAAGCAGGTGGAGAAGTTTAAGTATCTCGGGTTCTTCTTCACGAGTGATGGAAGGAGTAATACTGAGCTTTCCTGCAGAATTGGCCAAGCTGGATCAATTTTGAAACAACCTGGAAGATCTGTAAACAGGAAGACCAAGCTTGGTGTCAAAGCCAAGTTAGCGGTTTTTAACTCAGTATTTGATCCAACTCTCACCTATGGTCATGAAATTTGGGTATTGACCGAAAAAATAAGATCGTGCTGTTGTGGGAGTTACTCACCGGGACAGGGTGAGAAACACGGCGGTGCGCAGGGAGCTTAATGTTGAGCAGCTGCTTCTCTGAACGGAAAGGGCTATGCTTCGATGGTTTGGTCACGTGAGACGAATGTCGCCATCATCACGACTTCCGAAGCGTGCCTTGGATGCAATACCATCAGGCAGGCGACCGCTTGGCAGACCCAGGACGAGATGGTTGGACCAAGTCCAAAAACTCGCCTGGGTGCGCTTGGGCATAGCTCCTGATGGGTTAGAGTCGATAGCGGAGGATCGAGTGGCCTGGAGATCCCGCGTGCGCGCATTACCCCCGCGACTCTGTTAGTGGAACATGCGGGCCACTGAAAATGATGATGATGACGATGACATGCGCATAGTGAAGCGATTTTCGATGGGATTCTCGCGGGATTCTCGCAAGTTTATCGCAAACCTCTCGCACACAAACTCTTCTGATCACTTATCTCTGATCGGAATACTACGTTCTCCGATTGGGCTCTGGAGAAGATGCGACAAGATGATGAATTTCATCGCAAAATCATCTTCAGTGACGAAGCTCATTTTTGGCTCGATGGGTTCGTCAATAAGCAAAATATGCGTTATTGGTCGGGTGAAAATCCACATGTGCTTCATGAATCACCACTTCATCAACAAAAAATAACTGTTTGGTGCGGTTTGCATGCCGGCGGCGTTATTGGGCCATATTTTTTCGTCGACGATAACGATCGTCACTTACTGTGAATGGCCAGTGTTACCGCGCCATGATTGCCGATTTTTTTCGGCCAGAATTGTAAGATATGGACTTGGAGGACATGTGGTTTCAACAGGATGGTGCAACAAGCCACAGCACACGTTACAATCGATTTATTGAAGAGTAAGTCTGATGAGCGTGTTATCACAAGAAATCTGGACTATTTTCTTTGGGGCTACGTTAAGTCATTAGTTTATGCCAACAAGCCGATGATGTTCGAAAAGCTCAGAGCTAATGTCCAAATGTCCAAAAATTGGTCAAACGAATCGACCGCTGCAAACGTGCCCGCGGTGGCCATATGAACGAAGTCGAGTTCCATTCATAAACGTTTTGATTGTACTTCAAGCCGATAGTAAAGTTTTTGAAATATCTCAAATGGTTTGCGTTTTATTAAAAAAAAAAAGTTTTCAAGTACTTATTGGAAAACCCGATAAATATAAACTTTCATTTAAAAATTCTTCGCCTGATGATGGATACATCGCAACAGAACAGTACAGAGCAGATTTCACTGTGCACCCTATATCGCATCTCGCATCGCATCTCGCATCGCTTCTCGTATCGCTCCCCGAATCACATCTCGCATCACTGCGCGCAGCCTTACACGTTATTAAAGAGCAGTAAAATAATATTTTTTTATTTCTTTCCATTTAACGACCACTCTCTATAACGTCCGTTAAGTATCGTTATATACAGTTTACACATACAGGGCTGGAATCGGCTAAGGTGATAGGTGATAGTCACTTTGGTGACAGTCATATGTGACTATCATCATCTTTTGGTATCGGGTAAGATTATCACAAAAAAAGCCTTAAGACAGCTGTTAGATAGTTAAAAAGAAATTTTGAAATTAAAATCAGGGCCGTTGTCACCGATTGTTTTGCATAAATACTGGGAAAAGTAAATAATGTACATATCAGAAATGCTATTATTGCATTCAATTCATTTATTGGCCAATTATACATTTTGTCGGCGTACAGGAAAAGGAAACCGATTTAGACCAATGTCTCATTGAGCTCTTCATCTTCGCTTAAAAATAGTTCCAAGCACGGAAACATACATATTTTATAAAACACACAAAAGCACAAACAAAGCCATATCAAACGCACAGAACATAGGAAAGTGATAGCTAAATAGCTGTCACCAGAAAACTGTCACAAAAATGTGACAATCACAGTGACTATCACCTTACACGATATCGAAACTGAGAATGTGACTGTCACTTGTCACAAATCACCTTAGCCGATTCCACCCCAGTTTTCGACTATCCCAACTATAGTGCCCTATTTTCTCTTTTTTATTCCATCAACAATCAGATTTTTTAAACGAGTATAACCTCATCTCAATCGGTACAGAAGAAGAATGATCAGGGGTATGTATGTATGTATGTACATATATTGGCATTACAGTCCATGAAGGAACTGAGCCGAGCTTCTCTCAATCACCCATGTTGTGTGAGATTTCATTTTCCCATAGGTGAAAGGGACCTACAGTTTATTGCCGGTTCCGAACGGCAAATTTCGAGAAGCTTTTCACGACAATTTTACTACAGGGGGTTTGTCAGAACCCCGCTGAGGAGAAACACCGTGAAAAACACATTCGATGACATGGCTGTGTCGGGATTCGATCCCGTGTCTTCGGCGTCAGAGGCCAACACACTACCCACTGCGCCACGGTGCTCTCATAAGGTAATAAGGCAGAAATAAACGTCTTGTCATCCACATACCAGTGGAAAAATAAAACGGTGGAGCACACATTTAAAACAAATAATTCAATGAAAAAATTTAAATTTAAGATCTTAATTAAGACGAAAAAAATTAGATATATATGTGTAATGAATATCACGATTTTTTTTAATAGAAAAAATAAGCAAGCTTTCGAAACACAACAGAGAGCACGTTATCCCTCCTCTCCATCATGTCGGGTATTTAATCTTTAAAAAAAAAAACAAAAACAAAACCCCAAAAAGGACAAATAAAAGTAAAAAACCACAAATACAAGAACGAAATAAAGAAAACCACAAGAACATAAAAATAAAAACGAAATTCGCTTCGTATCTCTAAAACCCTCTCATATTTCCTTCCAACATCTCTTCATAGCTTAGAAGAACATATAATATTTTATATTAATATAATAGCGAATAGATAATAACATTTATAAGTAAAAATATATAGACAAAGTATAGTTTCTAATATTATGTACAGCGTATATAACGTACCCTCGCTCCATTCATTCCCCATGTAACGTACATAAATAACAAAGGGAATAAATATTCAACTCAAACAAAAATATATAAAAAATATTTAATCTGTACATAATGATATTTAGATACTACACAGATGCGATTAAATATAATATGTGTGTATATATGTGTTTGTTTTATATTTAGTACAAAAATAAACATATCACTTTGAATTAAATGAATCCGACTCAACCAGCATGGATATAAAGGTTTTTTTCTTTTTCGTTGGCCTTTTATTAACATTTAAATATTTGTTTTGTATCTCCTTTTATTTCATCGTTTTTTAAGAGTTATATAAGGATAAACTAGAATATTATGTATAAAAAGAATTATAAAAATATAACACAGAACCAGGATCCGACGCTGAATTTTTCTTATTTTTTTTCGTAGGCAAATATAATTTATTAATTCATTAAAGTTTGTGTTTTTTTATTTTGTAATACATGTATGCTTACATATGTAATATATGTATATATATTATATTTTAATCATTAACAATATTATAAAACCTATATATATATTTATATATACAGCGGATAAAAAAAGGGAAAAATAAAAGTATTTGGCTGCAAACGTTCAACTTAAAATCAACAATGTTGTTAACAATGTTGATTTATAAAAAAAAAGATATATATCTCCTGATGCTTTGGTTCGACGGGGAAAGGTGAATCAGTTCTGGTTGTTTTGTATTTTAATAAGAAAATAAAAATATGGAAAAAGTAATAAATGATTACAGAACTACCACTTTTACTGCCTGAACACAATAATGAGGTCGCAGTCGCTGTCTCAGTCGCAGTCTCGGTCGCGGTCGGCATTGCTGTCGCTAGGATTGGCAAAATCTCGCCCACAATGAGGTCGCTTTGTTATGTCAAATTTTAACAGCTGTTTTCACCTTTGTCCATATACAAGGTGTCTCAAAAGAAAGTTTACATTTGTTTAGCTTATTGCACGCTCGCAACGATTCCGAGGGGCGCGGGAGGTACATACGTCAATCGGTAGCCTGGCTCTTGGGAATTCAGTCGCCATGGAGCGTTTTTCGGGTGCAGACTGCGCGTTATGCGTGCGAGAGTTTTACAAAAACGGTGATTCGGCGACTGTGGCGCGTATAAAATTCTGCAATACCTATTCGAATTTTATGCCATTTAAAGGATGCGCCAAGCATTCCTCTCATTTAAAAATGGATAAAAAAGTTTGAAGAGACTGGCTCAACATTAGAAAAACCGAAATCTGGACCGTCAAGGTCATCGATAACATAAGAAAACGTAAAGAATGTTAATCAGTCTGTTCGCAGTGATCCCGACCTTTCGATTCGGAAGCGCGCAGAGCTGTGCGATTAAATGGTTGTCGTGAACGCGAATACTTACATTTAGATGACATTATTTTTAAGAACTAAATTCTCAAATTGTGAACTTTAATGATAAATAAAATTGTTTTCGATAGAATGTTTACTTCGTTTTTAATCCACTAAATATAAACTTTCTTTTGAGACACCTTGTACTTACAACGAACCGTCAATCACCGATTTGAAGGTTTCCTTGCGTTTTGCTTTTTTTTTTTTTTTCTACACAGCTGTCACAATGTCGTACTACCGAGTTAAAAGTTACCCAACTCGCGCGACACACCTACGACCGAGACAGCGACCGCGACATCATTGTGTTCAGGCAGTTAGGGCCCATACACGACACAGACACGTCGCACAGTGGGGTAGAAAAGCCATTTAACTGGCAGAAAATGAAATTTCGAAGGTGAGTTTGGTATTAAACTAACTGTTTATTTCTCTTTCTAATATGACAGAGAATTAGAAATGAGAAAGAGAGCTTTCATTTGAGTCATGTGATCTTCCGCAGATCGTCTCAAATTAGCAATGCGTTCAGTTTTTACATCGACGGACGCGTTTTTGTGTTTGAAGCGTTTCAGTTAATTGTGTGTGATTTTTTTACCGTTACTTGGATCGAAATACATTTTTTGTGTCATGAAATCAGCAAGCTCAGGTGTGATTTTTAAGTTTTCAGTTAACAAAAAGAACAATTTTTTTTTTGTTGTCTTAGTTTGCGGTTGAAAATAGAAAAAAATCTGCATTTATCTGAAATCCTTAAGCTTTAAGTTGTGTTAGCCGCGAGTTGCTGCAAAGTGTTATATACCGCTGTATTCAGCGTTTTGTCTACTTTTAGAACATAGAATTTTTGTTTGCTCCAATTTGCTCCCTTTCGAGCAGTATACATTTTTCATAACTCCTTTCAGGCCGAACACCTTCCAAAACGTTGCCTATTACAAGGCAAAACATGTACGATATAATGAAGACTTCAAATTTGCCAGGGTTCGATAGTCAAATAGAGTTTTTAAGACAAGAAATTGAAAGACGGGTTAGAGGCAGTGGAGGTTTTGAACATGACATTAATAAAAAAAAATTAGCGATTTTAAATCAAAATTTAAATACCGCTGGGATGAAGCTTGTCGAATAGAGGCACGGTTCTTAAAAAAAACCGGCCAAGTGCGAGTCGGACTCGCGCACGAAGGTTTCCGTACCATCTGTATATATGAATATGAAAGAGACTATATATGTTACCTCATCAAATGACAGATCTTGGTTGCAGGCAGGATTTTTTGGATGAAAATCATGTCTATTGTATGGGAGCCCCCCTTAAATATTCATTTTGTTCTGTTTTTAGTATTTGTCGTGGTAGCGGCAACAGAAATACATCATCTGAGAAAATTTCAACTGTCTAACTATCACGGTTTATGAGATACAGCCTGGTAACAGACGGACGGACGGACAGCGAAGTCTTAGTAATAGGATTCCGTTTTACCTTTGGGTACGGAACCCTAAAAACAATAGTACTTGGCTTAAAACGCCTATTCTTTTTACATGCTCTGCACATTTTAGGCGTGGTCGTCCGAAAATTCTGTTTGAGCACGGTTCAGATAGAACAAAACGACAAAAAACTGAAGAGCTGAGAAAATCGACGCCCCTTTCCGAGTTGGCATATGCGACTGAAATGGATTTGAGAGCTTCTAGGCAATTGGGGGCTGCAAGGATTCTTCGAAAAGTTACCACCAATCCAAGCCATGCTGAAAAATATAAAAGAATTTTAAGTGAGTCTTTTGAATCAACTTCAATGAATGGTGAAGAAGCTTCGGCAATGATTATTGAAGCCAATTTGTCCCGGTTTCAGTTAAAAATCATACGATCAAAAGCTTCCAAAATTCATGGTAATGAGATAATATCATCTGCTCTATTACCCATTGGACAGCTGAGTGAAGAAGTACAGGAAGCCCGCAAAAAAGACTTTAAGACATATAGGGAGCATCACTCCCGCAAAACTAGCCGAGTAGATACAAATGCGGGTATATTAAAAGTTTTTTTTTGCTCTCATCACATCCGGTGTTAAGTCGTATGCGCAAGATTCCGAAAAAAAAAATGCAGCATCTACCCCAAGAAGCTATCGATTTGCTTAACACGTTCGTGGACAGAGCGGCATATGCCGCTGAATTTTGTGGTTTTTGCTGGGACAAAGCGGCATATCCCGTCCAATTTGCTATTCTCTAAAACACAAAGCGGCAAATGCCGTCTAGTTTTCTACTGAATTCTGCATACAATGAAACCTTGTGTCCCAGGGAAAAATAAAATATTTTGGAAATTGTCACAGCAAAAACTTTGCATCTGCAGTTGCAAGTACCGCTAGGTTCGCAGTATTTTTTTTTTTATTTTTTCCTTGCTTATTGGGTTTATTTGTCTGGTCGTATGCTTAAAGTCATCGTTTATCAGTTCGAATCGGTCAGTATTTAAGAGCGCATCATTTGAATTATGGATCCGAGAGAAGAAGCTAGGCTTTTAAAATTAATGGAAGAAATGAGTACTGATGAATCAGAATTTGGTGATGACTTTGATAGCGATGATGATGATGGAGATCCCAATTATGAAGAATCTTCCGAACAAGAATCTTCTGACAGTGAAACGTTTTTGCAACTTGACCACGGCGCAGAAGAAATATTGCAAGGGGATCTTGAAGAAGTTCATAGCACGGAAAATACAGGTAATGGGTCAGATGACCAATGGTATGACGTTATTGAGGATATTCCTGATTTTGATTTTGATCAAACGCAAAGTGGCCTAAAAATTGATTTCGGCGAGAATCCTCCAACGGCTGGAGAATGTTTCAGTAAGCTATAGGATGAAGAAATAATGAGTATGATTCTTGACTTAATGAACAGTTATGCTCTTCAGTTGTCAAACTCTGGTCGCCCAGTAAGAAAATTCAGCAGATACTCTAGTGTTAAGGCATTTACTATGCAAGAGCTGGAACAATTTCTTGGAATAAGTATTTTGCAAGGTCAGACAAAATATCCGTCGGTAAGAAAAATATTTTCCATGGACCCACTGTACTATGCTCCAGTTTTTCACCATACAATGTCCGGGAGGAGGTACGAAGAAATGCTAAGATGCTTTAGTTGTTCTTATGCGCAAGAAACGAACCAGTCCGACAAGTTGGAGAAAGTCACCCCATTGCTGAACAAATTACTCATCAACTTTAGAAACGCATACTATCCTCAAGAACAGCTATCTTTAGATGAGTCTTTGCTTTTGTTTCGAGGACGTCTAAGCTTCCGGCAGTACATAAAAGGGAAAAAAGCCAAGTACGGTATTAAACTCCATACCCTCTGTACTCCTAGTGCTATGTTCGACTACATACAAAGGCAGGCCAAAGCTTGAAGTACTTGTTTTCGGTCTTATGGGGCCGCATTTAGAAAGCGGACATCACCTGTTCTTGGACAATTTTTATAACAGCAACACACATATTTTCATATTATCTTAGACTAAGATCATCACAATAGGCCCAATCGTGGCCGTAGTGATCAGGCGACTCTGTCCCACCCCCTAACCCTATCTAGACCAAGATTCTTCATTTATTTATTTTCGAGTTGTGCAGTCGCGGAAATTCAAACTTCGGGGTTCCATAGACCCCAGGGCATTGATAGTGCAAGTTCATCGAAGACTTCCTACAAGACTCAAGTGATGATGATTTTCCCTCGGATGACGATGTCCCTCTGGCTGATTTCGTCTCAAGTAATTTTCTACGTGTTTTGAATGTTCCTACCAAACTAAGAGGAAAAGATGGAGTCAAATAAAGTGGTAAGCATTTTACTACACCCTCCTGGGCCTAGAGGTCATGCCCGTAGTTTGACAACGGGAAAAGAAGCATGAACATTGAAATTGGTAGACAGAAGCAAAATATAAAAACGACAGAGCTTTTGAGGCATGGGCATCGACGAATTTGTTAATTTATCAAGTACAGACAGTACGAGTATACGTTTTTCCTTTGCAAAGGCTCTGTTTGGTTTGTCCTATTTGGCTGACGTTCTCAACATGAAAGAAATGTTTCGACAAGGTTTCCGGTGTGGGTTTCGTTATGACTTCCTAACAAACTGTTTACGTTTCGATGACCGCTCTACGAGGTCAGAATGCCAACAAAATGACAGACTTGCCCCCAATGAGAGAGATTTTCAATCATTTTGTCAGTGTTTCCGGTGAAGTTTATTGTCCTTCGGATGGTCGTACTTTGGACGAAATGTTCTTGGGGTTCAGAGGCAGATGTATTTTTAAAATGTACATTCCCAGTTAACCAGACAAATATGGTTTAAACAATTTGATGTTATATGACTCCAAAACGGCATACATGCTAGATGCTTCCGTAGATTTTGGTAAGGATTCGGTACCCAAAAATGTTTCATCTGGACACTATTACACTATGAAATTGATAGAGAAAATGGACGGAACAAACAGAAAGGTTGACTTGTGCTAATTGGTTTACATCTATACCGGTGGCAAACAAATTGTTACGATTTTGGGCACGTTGTGTCGAAATAAAAGAGAAATTCCACCTTCGTTTCTCGAAGTCAAAGATCGCGAACGTGACACAGCAAAATTTGCAATTTCTGAAGAACTTGTTTTACTGTCCTACTGTCCACCAAAATCCAAACACAAAAAAAAATTCATCCATTTGCTGCCAACAATGCATACAAAAGCTGATCATGATGCCAAATGCCAATTACCTGAGATGTTGGATCTTTACAACAAGATGAAACGTGGTGTTGATTTGATGGACCAACTTAGTCACCGGTACAGTGTTTCAAGACAAACCAAACGATGGCCATGGCCATAGTAGGTGTTAATTCTCATGTCCTTCTAGAAATGACGTCGAATCAAACACAAACGGGACGAAACTTCGTTAAAAACTTGGCACTGGCCCTTATCAGACCTCAAATGGAAGAGAGGTTCACTTGGCCAACTTTGCCGTCAAATCTCCAGGTCCCGATTGGAGATTTTTGAAATATTTGATATTTTGCTGTCGCTGGAAAAAACAAAAAGGTTCGCCATTTGTCCACGCGGAAAAAACAGAAAGACGAAAATAAGGTGGGGGATGTTGCCGAAATCCTCTTTGTGGCGAACACAGAGCGGCTACTGTGTGCCAAATGTGCTTAGACTCAAAACTTGAAAAAAGCTGCTTGGCAGAAAGTCGCAAAAGGTGCCAACCCTAACAAAGAAGCAAAGAGTCAATCGACTTTTGTTCGCCAGGTCGCACCTAGATTGGGATGGGCCAGTCCTATGGTTGGACGAAACAAAGATCAAAAGACCAAAAAAACATAAAATTAAATTCCCTTCGACGTCATGGATCAAATGTTGTGAGAATATATGTACATGTAACAGACAGACGAAGCATGTAGGATGTCGCAGCACTAAATTATATGAGTGCAACGAACAAAACCGATGCACGTCGACAATGTTTGCATTCTTTGATTGAGCAGTTAGTGACACCCCAGAACGAAGCAAGGACAAACGATCCAAGGATAATAGGAGTGTTTTCCGTTCGAAATGACATCGAATCTTTCTTCGGAGTACTATTGCAAAACAGGATTCCACAGGCCAGCCGTAGCCAGACATCAACGGGCCAGAAAAATTCCTCTAGAGTTCCATAAGCCAGACCTATTCCGTTGATGAGAAAGTTTTAAATCATCCATTGAGAGAGAGGTTAAAGAAAAAGTTTGTAATAGGGATCTTTCAGTGGCTTTTTATGGTAAATTGTTCACAAAATTTGAAACAAAGATCAGTTGGAACTGTTCATGAAAAGGAGCATTCTTGGTCAATGTTTTTTGAATTTAAGAAATCTCTCGCCAGCGTAGAAATCAAGTCGCAATTTTGATGCTTAACTCATTGGCTCTGTATACCTTACTGCAAGCTATGTTTCACAATGGGAGATAGAGACCAGCTGGCATCAAGGAAAAATAATCAACTTGCACCTGAAATCGAATAATGAACGTAGTGGTGAACATGCTCAAGGCTAATATTCAAAATTCGATTCTGTAAAGTTCCTCAGTTTAAAGAACTAAAATATTCGAGAATACCGAAAGGATTTTTAAACTTTTTCAAAGCTCACAAAATCTCATTAGACGGGCTGTTACTTATTTTATGGAATTTAAAAAGGACATTAGGGGAATGTAAGCGATTTCAGGTAAAAAATCACGGTCAATGTCAATAGAAAGACCGGTACAAACTAACATAAGAATCAATCAACAAAGGACCATCCCAAACTTCCGTTCCTGGTATAAGAAAATGAATGTTGTATAGTTCCTTAGTCAGGACAGAAGCATTGTTTTATGGAAATACCGTATTTTTCGGACTATAAGACACACCTCCAATGTATAGGACGATTTTGACAAAATCGAATTTTTAATATAACTCGCACTAGCAATATTCAGTTTATCTTCACTCTCGGTACTATCACCCAACTCGTTAATGTCACTATTCGTATTACTTTCGTCTGAACTATTGTTGTCACTCCGGACTATAAGATGAGAGACGATGTATTGAAAAAATGTTCATATTACCTTCGGAGTTCATTTTTCTATGGCATGGGCTACTAATATTTCATTGGAGTCCTAGACAGGCTATTTTAAGCTTATAAGCAGGCCCGCCATCCCTGTTATTGCTAATAGATGATATGGGCGAGTATGTTTCTAAGAAAATGTGTGACTCCGTTGCGGAATGTGAATAGTCTTCGATATCTTTGGATGAAAGTAGGGACCAGACAAACGTCAGCCAATCAATTTTTATTCGCTGCATCTCAAGAGATTGACAGATAAAGCTGTCAGTACCACTGTTATAGATTACGGAGGGTTTAAAAATGTTCCTGTATTGTAACTGATGGAGCTAAAGCAGGGACAGTGACAGGATCTTTTGGATTCCTTAAAGAAAATTGTATTCATTGCCCTTTAATCCACTGCATCATATACCAAGAAGCTTTATGCAGAAAATCTTTCCGCCAGATGGACGCAATGAAGGTGACTGTCAAAACAAGAAATCTAATCAGGAGCGAAAACAAAGCTTCGACTTTGACTCGTAAATTTCGTGATTTTTTAACCGAAATCGATGCAGCGTACGGAGATTTACTTTTACATTCAGACATCAAATGTTTAAGTGCTGGTAAGTGCTTGCAGAGTCTTTTTAGCCTGCGAAATAAAATCTGATGGCACGGAAATAGAAAACAAACAAATGACACTATGGCAATCGAATACAATGGCAAATCATACAAGACGGCGTTTCGTTACAGCTGTGAGAAGTGTCGTTGACGAAAAAGTATTCGAGTGGTTTCCAATGGTAAGAAATAAAAATGTTTCGATTTCTGGACTAATGATAAGATACAAGGCGAAATTTATCGCCGAACGTTTAGGTCTTGATGATTATCAGGCTTCAGGAGGTTGGCTTCAAAAATTTCTAAAGCGTTATGCTATAGCATACAAAAGCGTCAGATGTGAACTCATTTTTAGAAAAGTTACCTTCAAATACGCAAAATTACAGTTCTGTTTGCATTTTCAATGCCGACGAGACAGGGCTTTTTTTTCACGGGATCTACCAGTCAAGACGATGTGTTTTAAAGGACAAACATGCACAGGTGGAACATTTTCGAAAGAGCGTCTCTCTATAGTACAGTTTACAAATACGGCAGCAGGTGAAAAGGAAAAGCTCTTAATCATAGGCAAATCGTTTCATCCACGAGCATTTGATAGCTTAAAGCATGACCAGCTTCCAGTTGAATGGAGAAACAACAAAAAATCTTGGATGACTCAAGAGATTATGACGGATTGGCTCATGTCTTTTGACAAAAGAATGAGACTTAAAAAGAAAAAAGTGCTCCTTTTCTTGGATAAAGCATCATCCCACGCCAAACATGCCAAACATCCACGCCAAACACCACATCAGTTTGCCACCTTCTTGACCAAGGTGTAATAAGCAATTATGTTGAAGCATATTGTCAACGACATTGATGATGCTGAGAATGTAAGCGCTCTAGCAAAAGCTCTGGATATTCTGGATGCCATCTATTTAATTAACACTGCATGGGAGCATTTACATATATATGTACAAGCGACAACAATTGTAAATTGTTTTAACAAATCTGGTTTTGGAGCACCATTCACGACAGAACTTCATCAATTTGGCACATCTGAGAACAATTTCAAGATTACTTCATGAATGCCGCTCTGGTGTTGATCCAGGAAGCTTCTTACACATTGATGGACATGTGCATGTAGACGATGATATAATGGCAGAAGCACAAGTTCAAAACATCGTCGACATCGGCAGCTGCTCTAAAGATGACGAAGAAGGTCTAAAGGTATTAGAGGAAATGACATTCAGCTCATATAAGGAGGCGTAAATTGGAAAAATGATGGAAAAGCACTTCAGATGCTTTTCATGTTACGAACTCATATGGATACTGTTGGGGATGAATCACAATGCTAACTGATTTCTTTACACTGGCTATTGAAAGTGTAGAGACTGACTACCAATTGGAGTTATGTCACCTACAATCTGACCCCTTCTACAAAAGCACAGCGGAAATTGGAAATTGGAACCAAATCAAAATACAGTAGGGCCATGGTAATTCGAACGCCCCACTAATTCAAACAGCTACAGTCGACTCTCGTTAATTCAAACCTGCGATATTTCGAACTTCTCTATAATTCAAAGTTATGTATCCCGAGTTCCCTAGAAAATCTCTTTATATTTCGAACTAACGATTGCTGAAAAGAAGAAGAAGTTAATCAAAAAAGAATCGTAAGATTCCTCAGAGTACCTCTCTTAACCATAATAAAGCACAAGGAGAAGATGTATGCTGTTCAAACTGTTGGAGTACGGAAAGGAACTACTAAAGGTGAATTTACTCATCTGGAAGAAAGCCTGGTCATTTGGCTAAGACAGTGTAGAGGGCTTAATACATGGACATGACTCTTATATGCACATGTGATTTCAGTGCAAAAAAGGCAATAAAGGGCAAATAGGAAACGGAAATGAATATACAGTGCATCATAAATACCCATATAAACAAATAAAACCAGGCAAACGGCACATTTAGGGTGTACTGATGTATGCAGGTAAAAATTTGTATAAAAGGACCAGTAGAAGTTCAAAATAAATCGAAAGTAAGTCGAAGCGGGTGTATATTTATTTTAAATTTAAATTTTGCGGTAATTTAATTTGTTAGAATGAACTCAAAGGCTTTCTATGGAAGTGCTAAGCATGTTAATCCTATACCTGGTGACGGCTATCGAAGTGATGACAATCTAGTTTCCGATTCTGGTGATGAATATGTTCCTAGTCGATTTCAACATCGTCGAAGTTCTGTTGTTATCCCCGAGAGAGAAAGCGATTTTTCCGATGATGAAACTAATGTTCCCCAGAAGACAAAAACTAACGCTCCTAAGGTTAATTGGCAAGAGGAACATTTAGAGCCCTATTATGAAAATAATTTCAAATTCACGGGAATAACAAAACCATCGGATTTTTTGGAAAAGCTTGAGTCACCAGCAGATTTTTTCTTATTTCTGTTTTCCAATGATCTTATTGATACTTTAGTAGTGCAATCCAATCTAAAAGCTGTACAAGACAATATAAACAAACCAGCCAGCATAACTAGACAAGAAATGGAGCAGTTCATCGGAATGGTAATTTTCATGTCAATAGTGAAATTACCTGCATCACGCCACTATTGGAACAAAACTATTGGACAACCCACTATATATCAATTGATGACATGCAATAGATTTGAAACCATAAAAAAAAAACATTTGCACTTCAATGATAACAACAACTTCATTCCATTCGGTACTCCAGGACATGATAAGCATTTTAAAGTGCGACCACTTTTGGACGGAATCAGGCAGCAACTTTTGCTCGTGCCAAAAGAAGAGTTTTTAGCAGTTGATGAACAAATAATACCAACTAAAGTTCGACATGACCTGAAGCAATATAATCCTGCAAAACCTCATAAGTGGGGCTACAAAAATCAAGTTCTGAGTGGGGTGTCGGGATTTAGTTACGATTTCGATATCCTCGCTGGTGACCAAAGCAACACTCGTCCTGATGGCGCTCCCGACTTAGGTGTTTGTGGAAATGTTGTTACTCGTCTCACGGCAACTGTACCAAGACATGCTAATCATAAAATCTTTTTTGATAATTGGTTCAACAGTCCCAAACTGCAGGTACATCTTACAAAAAAATGGACTTTTGCCATTAGGTACTGTTCGTCTAAACAGAGTGCTTAACGGTAAAATGCCTTCAGAAAAGGCAATGAAAAAAAAAGGCCGTGGATTCTACACTGAAAAAGTTGCTACCATAGAAGGAGTCCGGGTGAGTGCCATCACTTGGTTTGATAACAAACCAGTTCATATGCTTTCAACTTACGTTGAAAGTGAACCAGCAACTACAAAACAAAGATATTTTAGAAAAGAAAAACGATATAAGGATATAAACTGCCCTCAAGCTGTTAGGGTTTATAATCAGCATATGGGAGGTGTCGACTTATTAGATTCTATGCGGGGTTTATACAGAATTCAGTTGCGTTCTAAGAAGTGGTATAAGAGAATTTTTTTTCCTGTGGCGGATATGTGTGTTGTCAACGCTTGGATACTATGGCGAAGGAATAATCCAGAAATACATATGGCTCTATTTGATTTTAAGCAAGCCATCTCTGAACACCTATGCAAATGCGGAAAAGCTGTAGTTGCACGGAAAAGAGGTCGCCCCACTAGTGTTAAAGATACTCAGAGCAGGGATGTAACGCCACAAAGGTGCGGAAGTTATGTAAGTCACGAAAGTCCAGCTCCATCTAATCCGGAAACACCAACACAACCAAAAACAGCTAGAGCAAAACGAGCTAGGAATCAGGATAATCCGTTGAACTCAGTGCGAACCGATAATGTGGATCATATGCCTGAATGGCAAAAAAAACGCCAAATATGCCAATTGTGTGGACAGAAAACATATACAAAGTGCAGAAAATGTAACGTGTTCTTGTGTTACAATGATAAAGAAACTGTTTGGTAAAATTTCATGAATAAAAAAAAATCACAAAATGTAGCCTCTAATGCATACTGAACCATATATGGGTTATGTTTCTAAAATAATATACAGTGGATTCCGCTTTATTGGGACATCGCTTTATCGGGACAGCCGCTTAACTGGGACAAATGAGAAAGAACGGAAACGAAAAAGACATGAATTTGTTCGGTTATTGTGGACAGCAGCCGTTTAATCGGGACATATTCATCATACATCTTACATACATTTTGACGAAAAAAAATCGTCACAAAGTATCGAATACATCTGCAATACAAAAGCAAAAAAAGTCGCTCGTACATACATCCGTAGTAATGATGACGATGACGAAAAAAAAACAAAAACTAACCCACAAGATTCAAATAACGGTATGTCTCGTGGTATAGGTGACAGTTTGCTTTTGCAAATCAGTTTCAGAAATGTGTGCAAATGTGTGGTTTGTTGCTGTTTTATCACTGTTATTTCCTGTAGTGTTTCTAATTTTGTTGGGTTAAGACGCGGCTTGCTTTTGTTTTCGTTTCGAAAAGTGATAAAGTTCAATTAGTTGTCTAGTCGCGTATCGTGCGTTTATCAAAATGTCAAGAAAAGACTTAACATTAGCCGAAAAAATTGCTCTACTTGACAAATTAAAAAGTCAAACACCCAACACTTCCTATCGTGATTTGGAAAGGATCACAAATGTTCCTAAGTCTACAATAGCACTAGAATGGGGAAATGGACAAACCAAATCCAGAAAACGGAAACGTGAAGGAAAGGACCCAGATGTTGGTGAGGCGCTGAACCAATGGTTTTCAATTGTAACTGGAAGAGGTGTTCGTGTTAGTGGCCCAATGCTGAAAGCTAAATCAGAGGAGCTTGCGGCAAAGTTGGGTCATGCCAATTTTAATGCTACAGATGGTTGGCTATCGCGATGGAAAACCAGACACGAGATCAAATTTAAGAAAGCACATGGGGAGAAAGCTAGTGCAGATTTTTTGAGCGCTGACCAGTGGAAATTGAATAAGCTTCCCGAACTCTTACAGTTGTGGAATCCTAACGACATATACAACGCCGATGAAACAGGGCTATTTTACCGGGCCACGCCAGATGGTTCTTTAAGTTATAAACATCAAGAACTCATAGGTTCAAAAAAGGCAATGGATCGCATTACTGTGTTGTGCTGCTGTAATATGTCGGGAAGTGACAAACGGAAGCTGTTAGTTGTTGGAAAAGCTGCTAAGCCCAGGTGCTTCAAAGGTATTAGAATGGACAGTTTGCCAGTTCTCTATTACGGCAATAAGAACGCGTGGATGACGGCCAATATTTTTGTCAAATGGCTTTTGGATTGGGATGCGGAGTTGCAACTAGGTTCAAGGAGAATTCTGCTGCTCATCGACAATTCGGCTGCACATCCTCCTTCAGTCAGCTTAAAAAATATTAAAATAGAATTTCTCCCCCCAAACACCACATCTTTGCTACAGCCACTGGACATGGGAATCATTAAAAATTTAAAGACCTTTTATCGAGGAAGATTGGTGCAGTTCATAGTTGAAGCAATTGAAGAAAATGTCTTGACAACATCTACAAATGCTAGAGAAATTGGCGCAAAGATTAATGTTCTACAGACTATACAATTTGCTGCGGATAGTTGGAGAAAAATAAGCTGCTCCACAATTCTCACTGCGGTTTCAAAAATTTAAATGATGAAATCATGGCAGGTCTATCAGATATTGAAAGCTCCTATCCACTGGAGCGCGTTCCAAACCATGAAGAGTTTTTGTCCATTGATAGTGACCTGCAATGCCACTGCGAATATGAGAACGTTGAGGACGACACAATTAAAGAAAATGCACAAAAAAATAGCGCAGAAGAAGATCCCGGAAGTGATGTGGACATTGATGAACCAGCTCCAGTTCGAGTTACCACTCGAGAGGCCAGGCAGCATTTACGAGAATTGCGGCGTTACTTTATGCAGGATGGCAGTGAAGGCAGCCCATTATCAGCATTAGATGTTTGCGATGATTTTATCAACTCAGACAGCCGCTTAATTGGGACAAAAAACTGTAGCCCGATGTGTCCCAAATAAGCGGAATCCACTGTATATATATGTATATATATATGTAAACAAAAAATGATATGTACTATCTTTTTTCAACCCTTAATAAAGCAAACTAAATGTAAAAAAAATTTGTATTTCATTTCGTTCATAGTTCATGCAGTAGAGGGTTAATACCACTTTACCCTGCTTGCCCAGCCGAAATGTTGACTACGAAAAAAGTATCCAGTAATTCGAACACATTCGTGGTTCGAATTAGGGTCGGTCTCCAATAGTTCAAATTAAAGAGGTCCTACTGTATAATCAAATGCTGATAAAAACAGGCACGCGCCACGTATACAGAAAAATCTTACCGAGGACATTTAAAGAGCATTACAGACGAACCACTATTTAAAATGTACAAGATGTAAAAACTCCTGGTTACGAATAGACGAATCTGGACTGAAATAAAATAGACTGGTAGACGCTCATTTCCAAGGGAATTAAGCAACTCTTCAGGGGTGGAATCGGCTAAGGTGATAGTCACTTTGGTGACAGTCATATGTGACTATCATCATCTGTTGGTATCGGGTAAGATTATCACAAAAAAAGTTTAGAAAAGGAGCAACACTTGCTTTTTCGGAGTTACTGATAGATAAAGGTAGCCCTAAACGGCGAACATGTTCGCCGAATCCGTTCGTTTGCGTTACTCTCTACACGGCGAACACATTTGGAGAACATTCATTTCGTGCTGATCCTTCAAAGGGTAAACATGTACGATACATAAACACAAGTGGTTGCGCTTATGGTTATTTATTTATGTTTACTCGGCGACATTCACAGCAAATTCACGAACAAAATCGGCAAACATGTTCGCCGTGTAGGGCTGCCTTAAGACAGCTGTTAGATAGTTAGAAAGAAATTTTGAAATTAAAATCACGGCCGTCGTCACCGATTGTTTTGCACAATAACTGGGAAAAGTACATATTAGAAATGCTATTATTGCATTCAATTCAATTATTGGCCAATTATACATTTTGTCGGCGTACAGGAAAAGGAAACCGATTTAGACCGATTTCTCAAATTCTTCCTCAGAATTCTAACTTCCATCAATGTCTCATTGAGCTCTTCATCTTCGCTTAAAAATAGTTCCAAGCACGGAAACAAACATATTTTATAAAACACACAAAAGCACAAACAAAGCCATATCAAACGCACAGAACATTGGAAAGTGATAGCTAAATAGCTGTCACCAGAAAACTGTCACAAAAATGTGACAATCACAGTGACTATCACCTTACACGATACCGAAACCGAGAATGTGACTGTCACTTGTCACATATCACCTTAACCGATTCCACCCCAGTTAAGTGTTATACATGACAATTATAAGGAAAAAAACAAAAAACCAAATCCTAGGTCCTTTCTTGGTAATGTAATAACAAAAAAAAAAAGTAAGACAACCAGTTGACTAGCCTTCCCTTCGAAAGCCTGCATCATTCATACAAGTTTAAAATATAACTATAACTAATACAAAAAAATATATATAAACATAAAACGTATCAAAAAAAAATCAACTTAACGCAACAATAAATGTATATCCAAAAAACAGTAAATAAAAAATAAAAAAAAAGCGATAACCCTAGCAAGTACCTTAAAATTAACAGGTAAAACGAGTAGCTCATAAGGTTTCATATTATCTTCTGCGAGTTTCTGTTTTTTTTTTTGTTTTCCTCTTCCGTATCGTTATCTTTAACTTTTCACTTTCCTCTCCCTCGACATGCATTTCAAATATACAAAAAACAAAAATTAATAAAAAAAAGTCTAACAACTATTAAAGCCACAAAATAAGAAAAAAATATTAATCATAACTGTATTTCTATATATAGGTGTTTGTGTGTATATTATGTATGTATGCTGTTACGTATGTAAAAAATATGCAGACTTCACCGTTCCCACAGTAGGTGACCGCATGTTCCATTTCCCAGACGTTAATGTTACACAGCACTCAAGAGTTGATTTTTTTTTTTTATTATTAATTTTCTTATTTTATTTCTGCTTGCCTCTCTCCTCCCTCTGCTTTGTTTTCATCTCGTTCCGTGGCTCGATTAATTCTATGCCAAACCCATCCAAACGGTCCTATTTCTAAGTATTACGCAGATCCTCGAGACCGCCATTTGTGATACCCTTTTTAATATTGTCGAGGACAGTATTAACAAAGTCTGTGGTATCACCGGCAATGCGTAGTCCTGCTGGAAATACATAACAGTCAGCGCGTTGTAAGACACGCAAATATGTTATTAGTATGATTGTAAATAATAATGTGATAGGAAGAAGGGGGTTTCAGGATTTGGTGGGGTTGTGTGGCGATTCGAATCGAATATCACTTACTTATGGCGCTTTTGTAGATCTGCTCGATTTGCTCGTCCAATTTGTCGGTTGGCTCACCTTGGTTTTGATATTTGATGGCAAGTGCGTGTTTGATATCATTGATACCGTTCAAAAGTCTCTCTGCAAAAGAATGGGAATTGGATGAAATAAACGAACACGGGATACGGCAACACAAAGTGAAAAAGAAAGGATGGGTAGAGCACCAATTCTGCTTAGGGTATAATGCAACTGTTGCAATTATTAGGACACTTAAAATGAGTGCTCAACTGTATCCGATAGATTTACACAATTGACAAAACTGTGACTTGGCCAAATTAACAGGGTCAATTTGACTGACATCAGTCTGAGTGACTGACAAGATCAGTCTGAGTGACTGTCAATATCAGTCTGAGTGACTGACAAGATCAGTCTGAGTGACTGACAAGATCAGTCTGACTGACTGACAAGAACAGTCTGACTGACTGACAAGATCAGTCTGACTGACTGACAAGACCAGTCTGAGTGACTGACAAGACCGGTCTGAGTGACTGACAAGATCAGTCTGAGTGACTGACAAGATCAGTCTGAGTGACTGACAAGATCAGTCTGACTGACTGACAAGACCAGTCTGAGTGACTGACAAGATCAGTCTAAGTGTATAACAAGATCGGCCTGACTGACTTTTATTTTCTATAATTCGCGCAGGTTCAAGTTTAAGAGTCATACTCTTATTATATGTTTGTCACACGATTTGGGCGGAATGGAGATGGTTTGGTTCGCAGATGATCGTTCACTACTATCTAGGAGAGGGGTGGTTATCCTAGATAGGATTCGAGAGGAACCGACCGAATTTTCACGTTGGTTGTAGTTCTCAGCAACTTTTACATGCACTTATTGTACACAGAGTATGAATTTAAGTGTTATGCCTTCGTACTGTGAGTGTTATGCCTTCGACAGTATGTTTGATAACTTCTCATTCACAACAGCTGTGTTGCATAATTTTTTTCCGTATAGAGATTGTTTTCTCTTGGCTATGGAACGACTTTGTACTACAGACCTTCCGCTCGACGGTCGGTGATGTTTACCACTGCACCACGGCCACCTCCCAAATCTAGGGGGCCACTAAATATGTAGATCGGTCTGACCTATTAACTAGACCGGTCTGACTGGCTGACTAGATCCGTTTGACTGAGTAAATCGGTCTGACTGACCAACAGTCTGAGAGACCAGATCAGTCTGTCTGACTGACTATATACATAAGTTCCACTGACTAAATCGATGTACCTGACTAGATCGATTAGACTGACCAGATTGGTCTGACAGACTAACAGACTAGGTCGTTCTGACTGACTAAATGGGTCTGACTGGCTGACTAGATCGGTTTCATTGACTGACTAGATCGGTTTGACTGACTGACTAGATTGTTCGAACTGACCAGATCAGTCTGACTGTCTAGATCAATCAGACTGATCAGATCAATCTGACGGACCAGGTCAGTCTGACTGACTGCCTATATCGTTCTGACTGACTTGATCGGTCCAATTGACTAGGTCTGACTAACTACATCGTTCTAGCTGACTGACGAGATCGGTCTGACTGACTGACTGATTAGATCGGTCGGTCAGACTGACTCCATCGGCCTGACTGACTAGATCGGCCTGACTGGCTAGACCGGCCTGACTGACTGGATCGGCCTGACTGACTAGATCGGCCTGACTGATTAGATCGCCCTGACTGACTAGGTCGGCCTGACTGACTAGATCGGCCTGACTGACTAGATCGGCCTGACTGAGTCTGGACTGTCTAGGTCGGTCTGACTGACAGACTAGATCGTTCTGACTGACTAAATCAGCTTGACTGACTAAATCGGGCTGACTGACTTGATCGGCCTGACTGGCTAGACCGACCTGACTGACTAGATTGGTCTGACAGACTAGATCGTTCTGACTGACTAAATCAGCCTGACTGACTAAATCGGCCTGACTGACTAGATCGGGCTGACTGACTTGATCGGGCTGACTGACTTGATCGGGCTGACTGACTCGATCGGGCTGACTGACATGATCGGGCGGACTGAATAGATCGGCCTGACTGATTAGATCGGCCTGACTGACTAGATCGGCCTGACTGACTAGATCGGCCTGACCGACTAGATCGGCCTGACTGACTAGATCGGCCTGACTGACTAGATCGGCCTGACTGAGGCTGACAGACTGTCTAGGTCGGTCTGACTGACAGACTAAATCGTTCTGACTGACTGACTAAATGGGTCTGACTGGCTGACTAGATCGGTCTGACTGACTGACTAGATCGGCCTGATTGACTGACTAGATCAGTCTGATTGACTGACTAAATCGGGATGACTGACTTGATCGGCCTGACTGACTAGATCGGTCTGACTGACTTGATCGGGTCCCCCTGCGGGTACGGGGTTAGAATAGTCCCGAGGTAAGGTATGCCTGTTGTAAAAGGCGACTAAAATCCAATTGAGCGTGCTAAAATCCTGGCACCTCAGAATTTGACGGAAGGTAAGTTGTCAGGCTTGAGTTTTGGGTGGACTCAACTGAAAGTGACTGGTTTAGTTGCGGCGTGTAAACCAAGGCACTTTAAAATAATTGGTACCACGGGGACAGGAAGCCCCCGGGGTGAACTAGGTGAGTGAGTGTGTGAGTGATTAAAAGAAACACAGCCAAGAGGCACTTTGTGCCAATGATGAAAATTAATTAATTGTGATAGTAGCAAATACGCGGGGAGCTCGGGAGGCGGTTATCCGAACGGAAAGGGATATGCTTCATTGCAAAGTAGAATAGGTTGGGATAGTTTTAAGGTGGACTGGTAACGTACATCTTCGATCGTTGACATGTTCGATTCGAGTAGCAACATCAACTCGCCAACGATCTCAACAGCTCAACATTCGCTTACGGTCAAATTGCCTCAGCAATTGAAGGCGCGCGACCATCCGCTTCGTTATCGCTTCGCAGTTTGGGTCTTGGAGCAGCTTGAATTGGACGAGGCGCATTTTCATCTTGGCGGCTACTCGGAAACTCGGAAAACCCGGACGTTATTGTCGAGAAGCCAATGCATCCACAGAGGGTGGCAGTTTGGTGCGGATTGTGGTGTGGTGGCATCATTGGACCATTTTTCTTAGAAATTGAGGCTGGGAACAACGTTTCGGTCAACGGTGGGCGTTGCAGAGCCATGTTAACCGACATGTTAAACATGGATTTGGACGACCTCTGGTTTATGCAGGATGGCTTGCCATGCCACAGAGCCCATCCCACAATCGATCTTTTGTGCCAAATTCCCATATCGTGTTATCAGCCGTTTTGGCAATGTCAATTGGCCGCCTGGGATCTGCGATTTTACCTCTTTGGACTTATTTTTGTGGGGAACCATGAAGGACCGATATTATGCTAACAATCCGGAAACGATTCAAGCACTTAAGGCCAATATCGTCCAAGCAATCCATGAACTACAGCCCGAAACCGTCAACAAGGTCTTGGAAAATTGGGGTGACAGAATGCGCTACTGTGAAGCGCTAATGGGAATGTTTGTTCTTACTACTACCCTGGCATTTGGAGGAAAAGATTCAACCACGAGCTGTACGAGCTGTATGGCGGCATGTTCCTGATTAAGCGTCTACACATACAACGCTTAAGATAGCTAGGCCATGTACGTTGTATGGACATTGGGACAAAGCAACAGACGACGCCCTCGACTCAAATGGCGCACACAAGTGGAGAAGGACTCAACCAACTTGGTGTGCGTGACTGTAGGCGTCTGGCAAGAAATCGTAATGGCTGGGGTCGCTTGTTGGTTGAGGCCCAAGACCACGCCGGTCTGTAGGGCCCCGAAGAAGAAGAAGAAGACTGATTGATTAGATCGGTCTGACTGGCTGACTAGATCAGACTGACTGACTGACTAGGTCAGTCGGACTAACCAGATAAGTCTGACTGACCAGATCAGTCTGTCTGACGGATCTAGTCGGTCTCACTGTATGACAAGATCGGTTTGACGAACTAACGAGATCGGTCCGCCGGGTAACTAGATCAGTCTGATCGACCAACTAGATCCGTCTGACTGAATAAATCTGTCTGACTGACTAACTACTAATCAGTCCGACTGACTGATTAGTCTGAGTGACAAGATCAGTCGATCTGACTGACTAGATCCATCTGACTGATCTGATCGATCAGGCTGACCAGATTGGTCTGACAGACTGACTAGTTCCGTCTCACTTTATGATTAGATCGGTTTGATGGACTAACAAGATCGGTCCGCCAGCTAACTAGATCGGTCTCACCGACTAACTACATCTGTCTGACTGAATAGATCTGTCTGAGTGACTAACTACTAATTAGTCTGACTGACTGATTAGTCTGAGTGACCAGATCAGTCGATCTGACTGACTAGATCCCTCTGACTGAATTGAATTTAATAAACTGAAATTGAATTGAATTGAATTCAGTCTGTTTGACTGACTAGATCTGTCTCGCTGTATGACTAGATTGGTTTGATGGACTAATAAGATCGGTTCGCTAACTAACTAGAACGGTCTGACCGACTAACTAGATCTCTCTGACTGACTAACTACTGATCAGTCTGACTGACCGATAACTCTGAGTGACCAGATCAGTCGGTCTGACTGACTAGATCGCTCTGACTGATCAGATCGATCAAGCTGACTAGATCGGTCTGACAGACTGACTAGATGGGTCTGACTAACTGACTAGATCGCTCTGACTGATCACATCGATCAGGCTGACTAGATCGGTCTGACAGACTGACTAGATCGGTCTGACTAACTGACTAGATCGGTCCGACTGACTGACTAGATCGGTCTGACTGACTGAATAGATCAGTCTGACTGATTGACTGACTGACTAACTAGATCGATCTGACTAACCAGATCGGTCCGACTATAATTATATTAGCAAATGTCTGTACATTAATCAACCGAATCAAAAGGTGAAATTGATTTCATTTCCAAACTAAAGCTACTCACTGTGCTCGATTTCCAGTCCATGCAGTTTAATCTTGTTAGCCTCGTGCTGAGCTTTCTTCTTTAGCCGGCACGCCCTTGATGCCAGCTTATTCTTCTCCTTCCTCGACTTGGGTCGCACATTAAATGGCAGCTCGCTAACTGGTGTCATGTCATTGATCGTTCTACTCAATTTGTCCAGTTCCTTTCCAATACTATGCAACTTCCTCGGATTCGGTGTCAGATCATTTCCATCGCCCTTGCGTGCCTTTCCACTATGCTGGATATAGAAAATGCATACAAAGCGAAACGTTAATAGATTCTTCTGTATGGCAGATCACATTATGGGGGTTATTTACTTTATATACCTTGATTCCCCGCACTGAACAATTGGGGCTGAACACCGGGTCCGTTGCTTCGTTCAGTACATGCGGATCCTCGAGCTTCGACTGAAATACCAGACGTTTGCCTTTCGGACCTTTTGCCTGAACGTTATACTGCCAGAAGAATCGCTCCTTGCCTTTACTGCTCGACAATTGATTGGGAGTCGATGTGCGGTTATCATCTTCGTTATCAGAACCTATAACGATCACATGTGATTAGGGTTAGTGGGAAGTTAGTGAAATATAGAAATAACCATTCACCATTATCGCTTGATAAATCCTCATAGTGATCGCTGTCGTAATCGGAATAGCCTTCATCGTCTTGTGAGAAATCATTTGCTTCCGGGCTCAAGACACTTCCCGTACTGATGGACGAATACGAATCCGCTTCGACTAGAGATCCAGTTGAGAGTAAATGCTGCCTTGGCTCGCGCCTAACCCAGATTTGATCATAGCCCAAATGCGTCAAATGTGTTGGAGCTGACGACGATAGGCGTGACGATGATGTATCATTACCGAGTGACTTGCGTCCAGCACTGCCGAAACCACTGCTACCTGGACTGAGTGCGGTACCTGAGAGTAATATGTGCGATAGCGATGGAGCAGGAACTGATTGGCCAAGTTGACTGGTGGTACTGCCGTTGTTACGATCTGGCGACATGGAGAATTCCTTCTTGAGCATCTGGACATTACGAGACTTGGCGATGTTCTGCGAATAATGTGAACGATTGCCATGCGTTGGTGGCGGTGGTGTGACTGAATTGATGAGAAGCGGTGAATTTGGACTTGCCTAGAAAGGTGAGATAGAAAATCGTTTTTTTGTAACTGAAATGGGATCAATGGAGGATAGGAGACTCACCTGACTTCCTGGCGAGAATGCAGTGTTTGAATTGATTTGCTTGTGTGGCGTGCTGTGGTAAATTTCATATGGACTAGAGGAACCATGGTGTCTAGCTGTGCTATGGCGATGTTCATCAAAACTGTTATGGTGCAGCTGTAGATTGAGCGAGTGTTGCTGCTGTTGTTGTTGCTCTTGAAGCCTTTGCTGATGACGAAGTTGTTGCTGTTGCTGTTGTTGTTGCTGCTGTTGTTCAAGTAACTGTTGAGGTGGTCCAGCCGGTGAAGCTTGAGGACTTGGCAATGGTGTTGTTTGTAACTGAGGTAAACAACTGACGTTCGGTGAAAGCATGAAATTACCCTGATTCGGTGACATTAAGTCTTCGATATTCAAGTCTTCCAGTAAATTTTCGTCATACAGATCTGGGAAGCTTGCGCCCTGTATCTCGGCCTTATCATTTGGAAATATGTAGTCGTCTTCTGTCGAGAATGGTTCGTTTTTGGTGGCAATTATAGCACTGCCAATGTCGCTCCACATCGTATTTGAGTTTGGAGTCGCCTGATGGTTGTCGAAAGCGATGTTCGTGTTGCTGCTGATATTGCTGCCCATACTACTGACGCCACCGTTGCTGCTGGTATTACTCAATGGGGACAATTCGCTCGGGAAGAGCAAGTTCCCGTTCGTGTTTGTATTGTGCGAGTTAAGAGCCGAAGCGCTTAGACTCACATCCTGAAGGAGAGTTGGCGACAATGAGGATGCGTCCAGCGCATCCAGACAAATATCTGAGAGGTCAGCCATGACTCTGGGTTGATGTAAGTGATGGTGATGGAACGGATGATGATGCAACTGGTTGTAGTGTGTATTGTTGCTTCGCGGTATTGATATGGCGTTTGTTAGCATTAAATTCTCTCGAATACCACCATCGGTCGTCGAGGTGTTGATGCCCACCCCGCTAAGGTTACTGTTGTTCTGTGATGTTGACGTCAGTGGTGGACTAAGGGTTAGATGACTGTTACCACCGCTGCCACAGAGTAGGCTGTTGCTATTACTGCCGCCGCCGATACTAAGTCCGCTGCCAAGTGAGAATAAATCGAACTTCAGCGTGCTGCTGCTGTTCGATGAGGTATCGAAGAAATCTGCCGACATGGGGTAGATTTGATTCTCAGTCATAGTTCATTGGTGTGGGCGCGAAGACTTACTGTGCTTCACAGTCCGAAATCGTGATCGATTGGATGTTGGAACGAAACGAACCAAAATCGCCTCGTGAGCGTGGTTGACGCTCACTTTTCTGGAAAAAGAAAAAAGGAATTCTGATTAGAAACGGTGAACAGTGCTGTGAGGGGAGAAGTGAGAAAACAGTATTGAAAGGTCGGAATACAGTTTTATCTCTATTCGCCTTGTACGGCTTGCTCGATTTAACTTAAAGACAATTATATGAATCACGCGCTACTACTCACTCTGCTATCTGCTCACCGCTCTACTGTCTGTGGGAGCACTCAGACGCAAATACTGGTCCATTGTACTCCAGACAGACACCTTACATTACTGTATATTTCCCGGAGAAAAATGAGAAGCTTCAGTGATGTAGAGCTAAGAGATTCGGCGCCCACCACGTCAGGTCGGCCCCAAGGGTACGCGAGCAAAGGCTAGACAGTCACAGAGAAAATGCTCTGCAGTGGCATCCTCCTCGCAACATGCAGCACAGATAGGCGTCTCACTTATGCCAAGCACACAGAAATGCTTAACAAAAGTGTAATGGCCCGTAATGGCTCCCACAAGTCTTCTGCAGTCGATTCTCCTTAAAGACAGGAAGAATGCTACGGATTTCTTGCAGACATCAGGGCATACGCGCTTTATCATCCTGCAGCCCGGATAGTCCCTCCATCTACGGTTGTGTGTACTAAACACCGAGTCGTTATTTTGGGAATTAACCGTGGACACAGGTAGACCTCGAGCGGGTTCAGGTCCTGAGAAGCCCTCCTCTGAACCCATTCAGGCGAGTTCCTCGGATATCTCATTTCCTGGGATCCAAGAATGACCCGGAATTTAGTCTACCGACTTTGTTCAAGAAGGACTTGAGTTCATGCGCTAATTTGGAGCTAGTTAGGGGGTTGCAGACAGCTTTGAGTGCAGCTTGGCTATCACTGCAGACGCATATACTTTTCCCCATCCACCTGTGCTTCACGACATAGTGCATGTCCATTAGGATTGCGTATATCGCTGATTGGAAGACAGACGCATTTCTTAACGAGAAGTGCAGTCGGATGTTTTCGCGCTCAAAGAAGACCCCAGCACCGGACCCCCGCCCAGACCTGGAGCCATCCGTGAAAATGCGAAGACTATCCTTTCCAGGTTCAGTATCCAGCCAGAGCCAATCCTGACGCCATGGAAACTCGACTGTAAAATCACAGGATAACAGGTGTCAATGCGTCAGAAGGCATGTCCATGAGACAGGGGCCGCAGAACAATTCTAGCGCAAGCACGCCGTTATTCCTATGCGAGTTATACCAACAGCCATTTCTCTTCAGACGAGACATGGCTTTCAGAGCACACCCACTGATGAATATATCAAGAGGTGGAAGGTTCATCATAGCATCTAGAGCAGCGCCCTGCGTGCTTCGAAAAGCCCCCCATACAGCTTAGACAAACCATTCTTTGGAGTTTGGTGAAAGAGGCTACGACCTGTTTGCGTGTTAGTCGTTCCACCAGACAACCGATGCATATGCGATTATAGGTCTTATCATTGCCGTGTAGATCCAAAGGGCTTTTGCCCGCGATAGACCCCATGTTTTGTCAAAAGCTCCCTTGCATTGCCGGAAAGCTGACAGCGCTTTGGTGGCTTTTGACTACAACATGCCTTGACCAGAGAAGCTTGCTATCTAAGATGACTCCTAGATACTTAACTTCCTTGGATACCGGGATGGGAGTGCCTTTTAGTACCAGCTGAGTCATGTCGGTATTTTTCATCCTTCTCGTGAAGAGAACGACATCGGTCTTAAGAGGATTGACTGACTGCCCATTTCTGGTACACCATTTATAGATCATATTTAGCGCCGCCTGTGCTTTGGGACGGACAGTCGCTAAGCATGAGCCGACAGAAAGTATGGCTACATCGTTCGCGTAGGCCTGGGCAAAGATTCCAGAGGCACTGAGTCAACCACCATGCACCATAACAGCGGAGACAGGACGCCACCTTGCGGGCAGTCCCTGTTTACGCCGGATTTGACACACTGGTCGTGGCCTGCAGGAGCGGTCAATGTCTTATGCACAAACATTGCTTTGCACCACAAGACAAGTGCTTCATCTACGCCATGACGCCAGGCAGTGTTGCACATGCTGTCGAAAGTTGCGTTATCAAAAGGTCCCTCAATGTCGATGAAGATGCCCAGCGCGTACTCTTTCCTTTCGAGCGCGCATTCAATTCTTCCAACTAGGTTTTGAAACGTAGTCTCGCAGGATTTTCGCGCTGATAAGCATGTTGGATCTCCGAAGGGCAACTTTGCGAACGTGCAACTCTACCAGTCTCTCCGTGCTTTTCAGCAGAAATGATGCGAGTAGTCCTCTTTTCCTATCATGGGAATAAAGACTATCTTTAACCGTGCACGGATGGGTATGTGAGCAAGTGCTAAGCTAGCAGTGAAAATTCTTTTAAAAGTAGGAAGCAGCTGCCTTATACCTTTTTACAGAGTAACAGGGTATATCCCGTGGGTGCCTGGCGATTTAAAGCCATCGATGGATGCCACAGCATATTCAATTGCTTTAGTTGTAACCGCGCGCGACGCAATATACCAGCTACGCTGAGTTGTTTTCATTGATTCAGTTGCAGTTTCCCAGGAAGCAGTGTGCAACGAGCCGACGGCGATCTGATTTCCCGGTCAGAGGTACCATCAGATTTTTTGAGTGCATCCAGCCGAGAGTGTGTTGGCCTCTGACGCTAATGACACGGGATCGAATCCCGACAACAGCCACGTAATCGGACGTGTTTTCACGGTGCATCTCCTTAGTTCTGACAAGACCGCCTGTAGTATAATTGTCATGAAAAGCTTCTCTGAATTCGGCGTTCAGATCCGGCAATAAACTTTATGCCCCTTTCACCTATGGAGAAATGAAATTACACACAACATGGGTGATTGAGAGAAGCTCGGCTTTGGTCCTTCATGGACTGTAACGCCAACATATGTACATACGCACACACATACATCCAGCCTTGTCGGTTTTCCCCGTTTGAGGACTTTAACCAACTTGCTAGTCGCACTTAGAGACTTGGTCTTTTCGCAGAAGGTCTTATAAGAAACGTTTTTCAATTTACAAATAAGTTTCTTATATTCTTTCTGCTTCGACCGATACTTGTTCTAGTCATCTTTCGAGTTCGAATTAAGCGATCTTCGCTTCCCTACGAAGACTTTGGAGCTCGGCATTCCACCAGGAAACCAATTCCCTGCAAGGAGGTTTGCTGACAGGACATGCGAGTTCAAAACAACTGGTGATGGCGCAAGTAAGGTCATAAGGAACCGGTCAAACTCAAACACAAAGAGAATACACCGAGCCCAATGTAACCTAATCCCGGTCATCACCTTCGCTCCCACCTTACAGGCACCATAGACACCAATAGACAGCCGGCGCGTTTATTACTGGGTCTGAATTAATGCCACTATGTTTGCTAGACCCGCACGTGCACTTTGCATTGCATTCCGATCGGTATATCGAAACGACGTTGTCCACCGCACAGATCCGCTGCCATGCTTTTGCTTTTCTACAAAAAGTGTTTTGCAGTGGTGGCACGAGTTCGGTTGTTTACTTCTAGTGCATTCAACAACAACGTCGAGACAACGTATGCGCTTTGTGGATTTATTTGTTTTTCTCGACGTCGTGTAATGTCGGTTGTTGAGCGATAGATAGCAGAGCGGCGAGGTACAGGGGAAATGCAGGTGGTATTCTTGAATTAAGTTTTCGTACGAGTACTTGTTGATTGTTATCGCCAGTCAAAGGGACTTTCCCGCGCTTTTTCCTCTCATTCTTATCCTACCTCCCTCAATTCATATGTCGCGAATAGCTACATTGTATCATTGTTGGCTTTGTTATGACCGAATGGTCGGTTGAGTGGCGTTATTGTTTGCAATCGAGCTTACGAAAATCAAATGATAAACAAATTGTTGTTAGAATGACAGAGTGTTGGAGAGAATATCACGTTTATTGAGTTATGTAACGACCGGAGGAGGATTTATCCGGTTCGAGAACGTGTATCAAGTGGGCATGTAGGCGTCGAGAATTGATTTCATGCTGTGGCTAACGAGTACGGGCGTTTTTTTTCTTCTTCTTGAATATAACAACAACTGAGATTGCATAAGCATGGGAGTGACTGGAATGCGACTGAGCGATTTTCTTGGAAACTATCGATTTTGTTGTTGTACCATATGCCTTGTTTGAACGAAACAAGTGTAGTATGAGTACCTTTTCGGAGAGACGAAGGTCGCTAGGGCTATTACTGTTATTATGTAAATGGCTCCCATTGGACTTGGCAGTAGAATTAACATTCATTCCTACAATTCTTCTATCCAATACTGAATTACATGCCTAGACTGTGAATTACAAATTAAATACTACAATTTGTCAATCAGGGTGGTAAACAACTAACAAAGGCCTCGTAGGGGTAGCCTATCCGACATACGCTGAACAGTAAAACAGCGAGTAGAAGCTACTGCAGTCGAACATATAGCAGCTTTGTTAGTAAGTCCTATTTTCACCTCCTCGTGGTGCCACCTGGGGATTTCTATATGAAATCGCGAAAGGAAACGGGCGAATGGCGAGTTTTCGCGCCACCAAACAGGATAAGTGTCGGTTAGGCTATGGCCCGGCAAGCCATACCTGGAAGAAAACCGAATATTAGGTCCCTCAACGGGCCACGTGCAGCTAAACAACATGCGGAGGCCCTAGACTGCTATAAGACAGATATTACCGCAATCCAGGAAAAGCGATGGGATGGACCATCCAAAAAGTGAATGACAAATTGTCGCATCTATTACGGCGACTGCTAGAAGGAGAGAAGACAACGCTTATTCTGATGCGGATTTGGTATTAAAGGTAGACTTAGGCAAAAAGTCTTGAGCTTCCGGCATATAAGCGAACGCCAGGGGACAAGGATGACGCCACAAAAGACGACGACGACGACACCTCGATAGAACTAAGCCCAATGAACCGAACCATTTACGATGTTAAAATCGTATTGGGAGACTCTAACGCGAAACTGGGCAAGGAAGTCGCTTTTGATAGGGTCATTGGCACGCACAGCCTACACAACAACACATCCGAAAATGGATTTAGGCTGATAGACTTCGCAACGGGGCGAAATCTTCTAGTTGCTAGCACGCGTTTCCCGCATCTCAACATCCACAGAGGTACTTGGCGATCTTCGGATCAATCAACCGTCAACCAGATTGGCCACATTGCGATTAATGGCAGGCAGGCATCCGATATTATGGATGTACGAACTTTCAGAGAAACCAACATCGACTCGGACCACTATCTTGTGGCAGTCAGGTAACTTACTTACTTAGGCGGCGCTACAGTCCGTGGTAGCCTGGGCCTCAACCCTCAACCAACATGCGTCTCCAGCTGGCACGGTATTTGGCCAGGTGTTTCCAGCGCCGCATGCCCAGTCGGTTAAGGTCCCCTTCCACCTGCGTGCGCCACCGTAGATGCGGCCATCCTTCCGGGGTGGATTCGAAGAATTCGGGTCGGAGCTGTACTATCCATGCGCTCCACATGGCCTAGCCACCTTAGACACTGTATCCTTAGACGTCGTACCAGGCCGATGTCGCTGTACAACCCGTACAGTTCTTCATTAAATCTTCTCCTCCATACTCCGTTTGAACAAACGGGACCGTAGATAGAGCCAGGATTTTTCTCTCGTAACGACCAAAGGCATCCCCATCCGCTTCTGTTAGGGTCCAAGCCTCTGCGCCGTATAGGAGCACGTGGATGATCAAGGTCTTTTATAGTGTCACCTTGGTTTTCCGAGAGAGGGTTTTACTTCTCAATTGCCTCTTGAGCCCAAAGAAACAGCAGTTGGCAAGAGTGATTCTGCGTTTTATCTCAGCGCTGGTGTTGTTGTCGTTGGTCATCAGTGAGCTAAGGTAGACGAATTCCTTGAGACCCATCTTAGCCGCTTCTACCTCCATGCTTACAAAGGCCTCCTTGACGTCTCGCTGTGGTCGTCCAATCACGTCAATGTCGTCGGCGTACGCAAGCAATTGCGTAGACTTGAAATAAATCGTACATCTTGTGTTCGCCAGTGACTCTTGCACGATCTTTTCAAGCACGATGTTGAAAAAGTTCCATGACAGCGCGTCACCTTGCCTAAATACTTTTTTAACATCAAAGGTCTCGGTTTTCTCATTACCGACCTTAGTGGAGCAGCGAGATTTCTCTATTGTCATCCTGCACAGCCGGACGAGTTTGGCATGGATGTTAAAACTAGACTTGGTTTAGTATAGCTAGTCTCTATACACGCTGTCATACGCGGCCTTGAAGTCGACGAAAAGGTGGTGAGTGGTGGTGAGTATTTGGTCTATTGTGGATTTACCTGGTCTGAAACCACACTGATACGAACCTATTAGATCATCCACAAAGGGTTTCAGGCATTCACACAGTATGGCAGAGAAGATCTTGTATGCGATGTTAAGGAGGCTTATTCCCCTGTAGTTGGCGCAGTTAAAGGGGTCTCCTTGCTTATGGACCGGGCAAACGATGCTGAGATTCCATTCGTCGGGCATACTTTCGTCCGACCATACCTTGCAGATAAGATGGTGCATGTACCCTAGCAGCTCATCTCCAGCCGCCTTAAAAAGCACAGCAGACAGGCCGTCTGCGCCCGCGCACAGGTCGGGTGGACGGAATTCTCTTACATCGTCGTCCATTACAAATGGATCATTCTGCCTGACAGCGGTATTTTGTCTGTCATCACGATTATACTCGTATAGTCTGCAGAAGTGGTCTTGCCAAATCCTCGGCATCGACTGTAATTCCACTACTAAGTTTCCATTTTTTCCCTGCAGGCCTCCGTTATGGCTTTGTAGCCATGGCATGTTTGTTTAACTTTATTGTAGAACTTCCGGGCGTCATGCGGAAGCATCTCTCAATCTCCTCGATCTCACGCTTTCCGTATTCTCTTTTCTTTCTTCTGAGAAGCGTGTGTTCCTCCCTTCCCTTCTACTCATAGATTTCGTAAGCAGCTCTCGTCCGTCGTTGCAGCGTGGCTTTATATGCCTCTTGTCCTGTTACAATGCGAACAAGAGCATGCAGCAAAACAAGATGGCAGTCAGGTTACGACTACGAATATGCCTGGCCCAGAAAAATCGAATAAGGGCAGCGGCATGCAACGTCGCAATGCCTATGCCAATCACGTCTCCCTCAAGCTCTCGGAAAACCCTGCTCAGACCGTACAACACCAATGGACCCGTTGTCAACAAGCTGGGTTTCAAAATGCCACAAATAAGAAACCCATAGTTTGACGACGAGTGTAAGAGGGTATACACAGCCAAGCAGCAAGCCTATCAAGAGGCGCTGCACAGAAGGACGAGAGCTGCTCGTGCGCAGAAGAGGAGGAACGAGTATAAGCTTCTCAAAAAAAAAAAAAAAAAAGTACATAAGAAGCTCGCGATCGAAGAGGTGGAGAGATGCTATCGCAAGAACAACGTACGGAGGTTTCATCAAACATGCCAGGGATATAAGGCCAGAACGGAAGCCTGCAATGACGGAAATGGAAACTTAGTAGTGGATTCACAGTCGGTAGTAAGAATATGGAAAGACTACTTCTGCAGACTGTATAACGGCGGTGACGAGACAGATCCCGCTCTCAGACAGAATAACCTATTCACACGGGCGATGATAGCAGATAATTACGTCCCGCTGACCTGGACAAAGCTGCTGGAGCAGACAGACTACCTGCCGAGGCCTTTAAGGCAGCTGGAGATGACCTGGTTGGGAGTATGCTCATCTGTAAGATATGGTCAAAGGAATGCATGCCCAATGAATTGAATCTTACTATCGTTTGCCCGATCTACAAGAAAGGAGACCAATTACAGAGGTATAAGTCTCATGAACATCGTTTATAAAATCTTCTCTGTAGCATTGTGTGGACGCGTCTGAAACCTTTCGTTAATAAACTGATTGGTTCATATCAATGTGGTTTCAGGCCCGGGAAGTCCACTATCGATCAAGTATTCACACTGCGGCAGATCCTGGAAAAAATCAATGAGTTCCAGATCGACGCCCAACGTCTGTGCGGCCACTTTAAGGCCGCATACGACAGCATACATAGAGACGAGCTATACAACGCCATGTCTAGTTTTGACATCCCTGCCGAATTCGTCAGATTAAGCAGGATGATATTGGAAAACTCTCGCTACTCCATCAGGGTCGGAAGCGACTTGACCGATACCTTTTATGTCAAAAAAGTGAATCCCGTTTTCTTAATGCTTCCGAGCAGTTTATAGAGCAAGAACTTTGGCAATGGCCTAGACGAGCGAGGAAAGGTGCGGAAGCCGCGTTAAGTCTTTAATAAGCCCCTTATCTTTGTTATGAATAAGTGAACCCTGGGCCCCGACCAACACGCCTTTCCAGCTGGCACAATCTTTTGCTTATTGTTTCTAGTGTCGTACGTCCAGTTGGTTGAGGATCCAAATTGAACGCAACTTATATCCTGGGATGACATCAATTCAATCATCACAAACGAAAGATTATTTCCACCCAAGTCACCAGGTGTCCTATAGAATTTGGTTAAGCTTATGTCCTGGCTAAGGAGGGGGGATGGGCTCGAACATACAGGGTAAAGTTGTTGATTGCTCTCAACCTGGCGGAATGGAAGGAAAAATCCCTGTTTCAATGTCCGGGTCAAGTTGACATACAGCGTCCTCGCGGCGCCCTCTGGATACAGCAACTTTTGAGAGGTGAACAAATGTAGGCAATACTCCGACCAGACTGGCGGTTGTGCGGCGGGCCAACAACCTGCCGATGTAAAACAAAACAAGTGATGAATGAGCAAGATGCCTCGAATGAACGAACGGGTTCTCGAAGACGTTACGACGCGAAAAAGGAACACGATTTGTGAGTATGCTCCTCGAATGTCAGAACTCTGTACACTTCTGGAGATGCTCATAAACTGGAAAGAACCCTCACGCAGTACAGGGTAGATATTACTACGCCCCAGGAAATACGCTGAATAGGAAACGATATGATGAGGAAAAAAGATTGCGACATCTATTACAGCTTGCCACGAAAGGTTGCACATGTTGGGGTACGCATTTGTCGTGGGAAAGCGGTTAAGGTAAGGTAATCAACTTTAAGCCTATAAGCGATCGCCGGCTTTGATCCGCATCAAAAGGAGATTTTACAACATCAGCCTCATTTATGCATAGCCCCTACCGAAGAGGCTGAAGACCCTATCAAAGAGGACTTCAATGATCTCTTGAACAACGCCTACGGAGCTTGTCCGGAGCACGATGTTAAAATCGTACTCGGGGACTTTAATGCCAAAATCGGTAAGGAGAACACCTTTGGCGGAGTGATCGAAAAGTACAGCCTCCGCGATACAGCAACGGATAACGGCTTCCGACTCACGGACTTTGCGACAGCTTGTAATCCACCGCATTAGTAGCACAAGATTTCCCCGCAAGCGAATCCATACAGCAACCTGACGATCTTCGAATGGCCGAACCGCCAACCAAATCGACCATATGCTTATTGATGCAAGACACTCGTCAAACATCCTGGATGTGCGAACATTAAAGGGTGCAAACGTCGACTCTGACCATTACCTCATAGCAGCAAGATTTATAGCTCGACTGTCCAATGTCAGAAAGCTGCACCAGCCCTCCATGAGGAGGTTAGACATCGGCCGCCTGAGCACACCCGAGGCTACCAGAGTCTACAGGGAGCAACTGAGCGAAAGACTCTCCGGTATGACTACGTCGAGCACAAATTCGACAACATGTGGCTGCGTTGCCGCTCAGTCATTTAGAAAGTAGCCGAGGACACCTTGGTATGACCCTTGGTATGACGGCGAGTGTGAGCAGAAAAAGGCAGTAACCGACGGGGCTTACCAAAAGGCGCTGCAGCGAAAAACCAGGACAGCGCGAGAGGAGTACCGAGCCAGAAGAAGGGAGTAGAAAAACTGCTGCGACTAAAGAAATTAATCTTTGCGGCCCCAAGTACATCGGGGGGTCTAGGGAGACTAAGGATAAGCACAAAATAGGGGCTTTTTATAAGAAAGCAAAACGCCTTGCAGGAGGCTTCAAGAAAGGCACCCAGGCTCTTCGAAATTTCGGGCGTAATCTTGTCATCGACCCGCAGGGAATAGTGGATGTATTTAAGCAGCATTTTCAGCAGCTGTTTAACGAGCATGACCAAGAGAGAGTGGTAGGGACCGAGGAAATCCCAACTCCAGCCGCTGAAGTAGTCCTCCCACCCAGCATAGAAGAAGTCGGCACAGCTATTCAGAAGCTGAAGAACAACAAGGCCGCAGGCTCAGATGGCTTGCCATCAGAGCTCTTCAAGGCTGGCGGCGATGTTCTGGTAGGGAGCATGCACCAGATCATCTGCAGAATTTGGGAAGATGAAAGTATACCCGACGACTGGAATATCAGCTCTATTTGCCCCATCCACACAAAAGGCGATCCTGTCTCTTGCAAGAACTATAGAGGTATATCCCTCCTCAATGTCGCATACAAGATCATGTCCAGCGTACTGTCTGAACGTCTAAAGCCCTTTTGCACCGCACTAATCAGCAGCTACCCGTGCGACCTCCGACCCGGCAAATCGACTATAGACCAAATATTCACACATCGACAAATCCTGGAAAAGACCAGCGAGTTTCGAATCGATACACACCATCTCTTTATCGATTTTAAGTCCGCATACGACAGCATTCATCGCAAAGAATTGTATGATGCGATGCTCGAATTTGGGATCCCAGGAAAACTCATACTTCTCTGTCGCACCACGCTAAGAAATACCAGATGCACCGTGCAGTTTGGTTCTAGGTTCATGCGCCGGATTTTGGCAGGGAAATGCGCTGTCGTGGACTTTTTCAATTTTGTGCTGGAACGGATAGTGCGACGGGTAGGTGTCAACAGGGAAGGCACTATCTTCTACAAGTCTGTCCAGCGGTCTCAGCGTGACGTTGTATAAGCTTTCACGGCGATTGAGGAACAGGCGAAAGGAATTGGTCTTAAAGTCAACGAGGACAGGACAAAGTACGTGCTGTTAAGCAAAAACCGATCCGTCGCCCACCGCATTGGACAAAATATAACGATTGACAGCTATAATTTCGAGGTCGTTAAGGAGTTTGTCTACCTCGAGGCAAAAGTAAACTCAACAAATGACACCCCAGTGCAGATCCGGCATAGAATCGCCCTTGGCAACCGCTGCTACCTCGGTTTGTCCAAACAACTTGGGCCAAAACTCCTCAGTCGAAGAACCAAAGTCATGCTTTACAAAACGCTTATACTGCCAGTCTTGCTGTACGAGGCCGAAAGCTGGAGGATAAGTAGGACGGTGGAGCTGATTTTGGGCTCTTTTGAGAGAAAAATTCTACGCCGGATATTTAGTCCTGTGTGTGAGGCAGGTGAATGGAAGAGAGGCATAACCGCGAACTCTACGAGCTGTACAAATATGTGGATGTACATAGTCCTGAAGACAAAGATCCGTCGACTAGATTGGCTCGACCACATCGAGAGCATGAGCATCAACGCTCCAGCTAAAAGGGTCTTCGACTTCCAGCCTCCTGGTTCGAGGGTTCGAGAAGAAGTGGAAGACCGAGCCTCCGGTATAAAGACCAAATAATCGCAAATGTAAGACAACTTGGTACTGATAACTGGAAGTAGCGTGCCCGGGACCGTCAAAAATGGAAAGCAGCCCTAGCTCTAGCTTAGATCCTCCATTGATTGCTTGCTGCTGATAAGCAAGTGAGTAAGTATTTTTCACTCACTTTAAGCGCGATTCATACATGACCCTTGTCTCTATCATACGTTCCCTACCGACACCAGAAAAACTACCAATTGCACCACTTTACCTAAGTAAAAACGAAGTACAAGAGGAAAGGAAGGAAGTAATAATTCGATCAGATTTTCTATAAAAAGAAAACAAGTATTTTGTAACAAAATGTATCTAAGCCCTATAGCAATGGTATCTGATCAGGTGGCGACTCACTTTCCTAGTCATACACTGTTGTCATTACCGATTAGATACTGCCTGTCTGGAATGGAGAAAGTAAACAATATACAATGATGTCTGGCAGTGAAATTGCAGAAATCTATTTGTAAAACAGTCAGATACAATCAGAGAATCGTCAAGGTTGAAGACACCGAAATCAAAACAAATCCCTCGGCAGCAATGACCTTGGCAATGGTTTCTCAACGGCGATTTTCGCCTTTTTATTCGATATCATGTTGGGCGTAATTTATTTAATACATACGTATGTACTTCCCCTCCTTAATGGATACCAGCATACGAGTGTATAGCGGTGTAAAAACAAAACAAAAGTAAGAAAGAAACAACTACAACGTCCATGTGTTGGAGAGGAAACAGAATTACTCAGCAAATATGGTGTAATTGACTTAGACAGTTAGTCACAAAATTCTACATACACCTCTTAAATGTATAATCTCTTTATGACCTATGTACATCTCGAAAAAATACAGACATCTCTAGTTGCTGACCCCAGACGGTTCTACCACTTCATCGACGTTAAAAAAAAAGTCTGACGGGTTCCCTTTCACCACCAAATTTAATAATATTTCCTCCGACGACCCCAGGGTTAGGTTAGGTTATTGTGGTCGGCATAAGCCACACGTAGGCCGAAGTCGGCCCATTGTGATACCACATGGATCGTGTTAACCAGATCCGCTACCAGAGAACCAACCGGTGCTTCTGGTGAAGCGATGGAGTTGAGCTATTTTAAGATCTGCTAGCTCACTTAAATTATCATAGAAGGGCGCGCCGAGGTAGATCCTCCTGCGATTCGCAAAAGAGGGGCATGAGCAGAGAAGGTGATGTATCCTCCTCCTCGTCCATGCAGCCACGACAGAAGTCGTTGGAGGGTATTCCCAGTCTGGCGGCGTGTTTCCCAATGATGCAGTGACCTGTAATGACACCCACCAGAGTACTTAAGGTTGTCCTTTTGGTTGCCATAAGGTCCCTGGTTCGTCCTAGGTTTAATTTAGGCCAGAGTTGTTTGGTGATAAAGCCGATATTACTTTCATTCCATTGGAGGTTGGTAGCCTCTATGGTTCAAAGTTTTATCATGTGCTTTACCGTACTTATTGGTGCTTTTAGATACCCGAGAGTTGGAAGACTGAGTGTACTTGACGTTAACTGTGCAAGTTCGTCGGTCGCGCAGTTTCTGGGAATATCCCTATGCCCGGTGACCCACAGTATTTTTATGTAGAACGGTTCAGCCATCTCGTCTAGAGATAGGCGACAGTTAAGAGATGTCTTTGATTTGTGGGTTACCGCTGCCTGGGATTTTATCGCAGATTGGCTGTCCGTGCAAATGATATCCTTGGCGGATATTACATTGATCCTGAGCCATGCAAGGGCCTCCGTTATCGCTGTTATTTCAGCCTGATACACACTGCAGTAATTTGGGAGTCTGAAGGATAGGCTGAGGTTAAGCTCCTTGGAGAAGACTCCACTGCCTACACCCGACTCCATCTTAGAACCATCGGTATAGAGGGAGATCGAGTCCTTTGGTATGACTTTCCCTTCAGCCCATTCCTCCCTGGATGGAAAAACAACTTCGAAGTTCCTAGTGAACACGTTTTGCGGGATGATATAGTCTGTGTCCATGGGTACGACCCCAAGACCATGGCGAACCTTTTTGCGCCATTCTTTATCCAGTCATTCAATGACTGTAGTCAAAAACCGGACCCATTCATTTTCAGCCACATGAACGATTGCGCTCAGACATCTCTCTCTCTCTCTCTCTCTCTCTTTTATTGACATAAACGAAGACATGGTAGATAAACCATCTCAAAAAAGACTTCCTCAAGAAATGTGTCAACTCTCTATACAAAGCTCTATCTACCCTCTTTCGCCATTCACTTCGTCAAGCTTCATTTCTAACAATTTGGAAAAACTCAAGGGCTATAAGATTGATATTTCCAACAACTATAGGTCGATTGCTAAATTGTCTTCTATTCCACAAGTCCATTGACATGACATAATGTCTTCCACTGCATACCTATCTTTTCCCCCCGGCAGTATGTCTTTCTCAAAGGTAGGCCCACCGCAACCAATTTTGTCGAATTTGCCTCCAAAACGCTTTGGACTTTGGAGCAAAGCAATGAAGTAGATATTGTTACTACTGACTTCAGCAAAGCTTTCGATAAGTTAAGTCATCCAATGATCAATTTTAAACTCGAGGCTTTATGCTTCCCGCTCTTAATTCTCGCATGGTTTAAATCGTATCTCGAGAATCGATATTAGAGAGTACTTTTCGGAAGTTAAATTTCTGGCCCATCATTGCCTTTTCCGGTATCCCGCAAGGCAGCCTATTGAAAAATCTCTTCACGTAACCATGATGCTCTAAATCACGTCCAAATAATATCCTCCCTCTGGTCTATCTACCCGCTAACCTATTCTCTCCGCGGTTAAGTTTCTTAAGTATTAAGCTAATCTTTAAGTTTGGTTGTGCCAGTACCCCTTCTGTACCGTGTGCCAAAACAGCTGCATCACCAGATCTTAACTTGAACGCAGAATCCGTAAATATACCATTAGCAACAGAGAGTTGCTAACCGAGACCTTCGATGTCAAAAATGGATTCAGACAACGCACTGTAATGTGATTTTTTCAACATCATCCTCGAAAAGATCGTGCGGGATTCACTGGCCAAGAGGCGTGATCTAGCAAGTCTGTACAATTGCTCGCTGATAACATTGACGTGATCGGGAGAATACAGCGAGACGTCAATGAAGCTTTTGTGAGCATTAAATCAGAAGCAGTTAAAGTGGGTCTGAAGGTAAACGAGGGCAAATCCAAATAAATGACGATAGCCAAACCAAATAAATACACGCACAAGACCGAGGTCTTGGCCAGAACGTCACTATTGGCGTTTGTCTACCTTGGCGCCTTGGTAACAAGTGGCAACGACACTACCGTTGAGATTAGACGCAGAATAACTCTTGCCAACTGCTGTTTCTTCGGGCTCAAGAGGCAATTGAGTGGTAGAGCCCCTTTTTCGGAAAACTAAGGTGACCCTCTATAAAACCGTAATCATCCCTGTCTTCCTCTGCGGCGCAAAGGCTTGGACTCTATCAAAGTAGACTAAGAGCCTAGTCGTTTCGAGAGGAAATACGGTCTCGTTTGTTTTGACGGAGAGTGGAGGAGAAGATTCAACCACGAACTGTACGGGCTGTACAGGGACATCGGCCTAGTACGACGTCAACGGGTCCAACGTCTAAGATGATTAGGTCATATAGAGCGAATGGAGAGCACGCTCCGGCCCGAAGTGTCTTTGACTCCAACCCGGAAGACCAATGTTGCAGAGGACGGCCGCATCTAAGGTGGCGCTTCCAGGTAGAAAGAGATCTTAATCAACTGAGCGTCCGACACTGGAAACAGCTAGCAAAAAGGCTTGTTGGTTGAACCCCAGGTTTAAACCAAACAGTAGTGTCGCCACAGAGCGCACAGAGGGTCAGTAAAGATCGCTTTAACGCAGACATGGTCCCAAATAACACCAGATTGTACCGGGAATCTTATTCTTTCGATGCCTAGAAGACTCCAAGCAACCATACACTCGAATGGAGGCCCGACATAATATTGAATGTCATTTGCAGAATTTTAAAGAAGTATTTTTCACACCCACAAAGCCTCGGATTTAACGGACGGACGGACTACGTGCTGAGGACTCCCGCAAACGTATAAAAGGACAGGAGTATCGGTTCAGCTATCTTCGGAAATATCAGTTTGATATGGATTCACGCCCCCACAGAAAAAAAAGACGAGAGTCAAAAATGACTTCTCTGACCTCCTAGATAGAACATACACTCAATCTCCCAGCCATGATACCAAGATTGTTCTAGGAGATCTCAACGCGAAGCTGGGTAAAGAGGATATCTTTGAACGAGTCGCAGGAAAGCACAGTCTACACAACTTCACGTTCGAAAACGGATTCAGGCTAATAGACTTTATGACGGGGCGTAATCTCCTAGTAGCTAGCACACGATTCCCACATCTCAATATCCATAAGGGGATCTGGCGGTCTCCTGGTCAATTACCTGTTAATCAAATCGATCATATTGCGATGGACGCCAGACATTCCTCCAGCATCTTGGATGTCCGAACTTTCCGAGGAGCAAATGTGGACTCGGATCATTACCTTGTTGCAGCCACGGTACGTATGCGGATATCGCGAACACTGCGGAGTCGAGTAGGACCATCAAAATTTGACGTCGGGAAGCTTGCAAGAGACCGCCAGTTACTTCGCCGATCGTGTCTCCCTCCACCTCTCTCAAGAGCCGATGCAAACTGCACAAACCAAAGAATAGCAGGGGAGGTGCTGTCAAAACGCCATCAGGGATGCTGCCTCTGATGTATTAGGCTTCCAGCCACTACCTAGGAGAAACCCTTGGTTTGATGACGAGTGCAGACTGGTATGTACATATGTTGGCGTTACAGTCCAGGAAGGAATAAAGCCGAGCTTCTCTCAATCACCCATGTTGTGCGTGATTTCATTTTCCCACAGGTGAACGGGACCTACAGTTGGTTGCCGGTACCGAACGGCGAATTTCGAGAGGCTTTTCATGACAATTATACTACAGGGGGTCTTGTCAGAACCCCACTGAGGAGAGGCACCGTGAAAACACGTCCGATGACATGGCTGTTGTCGGGATTCGATCCCGTGTCATCGGCGTCAGAGGCCAACACTATCCCCACTGCGCTATGGCGTTCTCGAGTGCAGGCGGGTATGCCTATGCAGAAAAAAAATTGCGTACATGGCCACATTGCATCGACATACGAGAGCTGCTCGTGAGCTCTATGGGTGGAAAAGAAGGGAGGAGCACGCGCTTTTTAGAAGCAAAAAGAAAGTGCATGAGAAGCGGGCGATCGAGGAGATGGAGAGATATTATCGCAGCAGCGATGTTCGAAAGTTTTGCCAAAGAGTAAAACGAACATGCCACGTTTATAAAGCTAGAGCGAAAGCCTGCAGGGACGAACACGGACGCCTTGTAGTTAAATCACAGTCGATGCTGAGATTGTGGAAATACTATTTCTGCAGACTGTATAACGGCGAAGATAGCCAAGATGCCGCTGTCAGGCAGAACACTAGACGAAGATGAGACAGGAAACCGTCCACCCAAAACTGAAGTCTAATAAAGCTGCTGGCGCAGATGGCCTGCCTGCTAGGCTATTTAAAGCAGCTTGAGATGAGTTGATTGGGAACATGCACCAGCTTATCTGTAAGATATGTTTGGTCGGTGGAAAGCATGTTCGATGAATGGAATCTCAGCATCGTTTGCTCGGTTCATAAGCAAGGAGACACCTATAATTGCGCCACCTACATATAGGGGAATAAGTGTCCTTATCATCGCGTAAAAGATCTTTTCTGCTGTGCCTGAAAGTATGCGGATATCGCGAACACTGCGGAGTCGAGTAGGACCATCAAAATTTGACGTCGGGAAGCTTGCAAGAGACCGCCAGTTACTTCGCCGATCGTGTCTCCCTCCACCTCTCTCAAGAGCCGATGCAAACTGCACAAACCAAAGAATAGCAGGGGAGGTGCTGTCAAAACGCCATCAGGGATGCTGCCTCTGATGTATTAGGCTTCCAGCCACTACCTAGGAGAAACCCTTGGTTTGATGACGAGTGCAGACTGGTATGTACATATGTTGGCGTTACAGTCCAGGAAGGAATAAAGCCGAGCTTCTCTCAATCACCCATGTTGTGCGTGATTTCATTTTCCCACAGGTGAACGGGACCTACAGTTGGTTGCCGGTACCGAACGGCGAATTTCGAGAGGCTTTTCATGACAATTATACTACAGGGGGTCTTGTCAGAACCCCACTGAGGAGAGGCACCGTGAAAACACGTCCGATGACATGGCTGTTGTCGGGATTCGATCCCGTGTCATCGGCGTCAGAGGCCAACACTATCCCCACTGCGCTATGGCGTTCTCGAGTGCAGGCGGGTATGCCTATGCAGAAAAAAAATTGCGTACATGGCCACATTGCATCGACATACGAGAGCTGCTCGTGAGCTCTATGGGTGGAAAAGAAGGGAGGAGCACGCGCTTTTTAGAAGCAAAAAGAAAGTGCATGAGAAGCGGGCGATCGAGGAGATGGAGAGATATTATCGCAGCAGCGATGTTCGAAAGTTTTGCCAAAGAGTAAAACGAACATGCCACGTTTATAAAGCTAGAGCGAAAGCCTGCAGGGACGAACACGGACGCCTTGTAGTTAAATCACAGTCGATGCTGAGATTGTGGAAATACTATTTCTGCAGACTGTATAACGGCGAAGATAGCCAAGATGCCGCTGTCAGGCAGAACACTAGACGAAGATGAGACAGGAAACCGTCCACCCAAAACTGAAGTCTAATAAAGCTGCTGGCGCAGATGGCCTGCCTGCTAGGCTATTTAAAGCAGCTTGAGATGAGTTGATTGGGAACATGCACCAGCTTATCTGTAAGATATGTTTGGTCGGTGGAAAGCATGTTCGATGAATGGAATCTCAGCATCGTTTGCTCGGTTCATAAGCAAGGAGACACCTATAATTGCGCCACCTACATATAGGGGAATAAGTGTCCTTATCATCGCGTAAAAGATCTTTTCTGCTGTGCCTGAAACCATTCGTGTACAATTTGATAGGTTTGATGGTAAAGAGCCATGTTATGTTTTGACATCCCTACCAAACTCGCTGCTCCATTAAGATTGGTAAAGAGTTAACGTTTTTCTGTTCACTGTATGTAGACTTTTGTGACTAAAGGTACCTATATAAGAATGCAATAACTAAAATCGACAAGGCAACATCGAATATGAATTCTGAATTAAATGCATATCATATGTCCAGAATGACAATATTAACCTTTTGCTTCAAGGCTATATACACACATAGACACTACGACACCATGAATCGATTGTTTACTCCAGTTTCCTGTCAAAATTCTTGTTTTCTTTGTCTTCAACCATGCGATAGTGTCACCCGATTTAAAATAAGAAATTCGGTCAAACACTAGTGACGAGCACGCCTTCTTTTACGTCACATATTACATATTAATAGAAAAGTAATCAAGTAAACAAAACTCAAAATAACTTGATATAACGATAATTACTGATTGACGTCATTGTAGTCCTCGCCATATTATAATGTACACAACAGCTTTATATAGAGCTTCTGTATGTCATTCGGGAACAGCTGAGAGTGAGAAAGGCAAACGGGGGGGAAAAAAACCGAAGTAAAAAAACAAATATTATATTGTTTGTATACGAGCCGATCTGTGAGTCACTGTAGTGTTTTGGTATTTTCCAGATTCACATTTGACAACAAACCTCGCGCCCGTCTCCGACAAGTGACAGTTGATCTGTCAATGAGTCGCTTTGTCGAGTCCGCCTCTCGCTTTCATTTGCCTTCTCATTTGGTGTATAATGTATATATTCGCGCACTATATACACGCGGCCAATCGACACTAAATGTGTCAACTTGGGAAAACAAAGAAAAATTCCATAATTTTTCATTAATTCCCCACACATGACACGGGCATGTACACACATGCACAGTGGAGGGACGATACATGAACGAAGACGAAAAGCTGAAAAGAGACGGGGATAGGTGCTTGCTCGTACAAAGAACGGACTAAAGTCCAATAGAAAGGAGCTTTCGTGCGGTGGCATGGTGTTTGCACTTGTCGGAGCCCGGTTGGCGGGTGCGAGGGCGGCAGGACAAGTATCATTATCATCTTCGTCAGACCAAATTGGCGGCGGTAGGGGGGTGGAAGGCAACTCGACGGTTTCACTGTACTGGTTAGATCAAGGTCAATCGTGTTTATTTTTCAAATTTTGTTTTGACGCCAGTGTTTAGCAGTCGTTATGCTTTGTGCCGAGCTTTTGTTGTCTTCGTGTTTTTTTCCTCTCTCCTTGTTTATTATTTGTTGGTTATTATGTGTATGTGTATGTATTTCTGGTTTGTTCGCAAGTTTTAATTTTTTTTTATTTCTCAGCTTTTTTTCGTATTTCACCACAATTCATTGAGATGAGCATGTAGCGCGCGGCATAATAGATGGATGGCGCGTGAGTATCTGCAAAAAAATGTAATACACATACATACATACATATGTGTCGTAATCGGTCCAGTCGATTGATTATTTTTTTGGTTTGGCATCTTGTAAACGTTTGTTATGCTTCTGGTTGTAGGTAGATTCGAGAATCCATGGAAGAGTTGTCGTCATCCTCGTGGGTACAGAGCAAGAGAAAGAGACTCCATATGGTTTGGAATGTAATACATACAGTGGTGTTCTTATAAATAGCACACCCTTTTACGCTTACAAGCTGCACAGGAGTAAAGCCATAATATCCCAAGGTAGTACCGTTATGATAATGAAAACATATGTATGTACGACAAAGAAGGTCCCGTTAGGTTTTCCTGGTTTTGCAATCGTTAGTCCGGTTCCACACGGCGCGTGTTTGACGAGGGGTGAAATGAGTGGAAAAGAGAGGTTAAGTGAAAACTCTCTTTTGCACTCATTTCACCCTTCGTCAAACACGCGCCCGTGTGGAACCGGACTTAGAGTTGGTGATCATTGAAAATTGAGTGTTCATATATGTACATACATAAATAGCACATATGTATCATGGTGTCAGAAAAAAATATTTTTCAGTGATTTAAGTGAGGTTAGTGTGAATCTTTTTTAAGGATAGCCATAATTACACTCATTTCTTACACAAATAGGAGTACAGTGAAATCTCTCACCTCCCTTAGACGGACAGCATCTACGCATACATACAGCCATGGACACATAAATAGCACAAACAAAGATAAAAAGTGAATGCGCATATTTCTTATCTTATGATGGATATGTATCCTACTTTTATTGATGATGCAGCTAACCCTTATCCTGCTGCACTTATCTGGAACACAAAGGTACCGTTATCAATTCGATCTTTTGGAACGTGTTGAGTTTAGTGTGAGAAGTGATAATTGTGGTTGGACATATAAATAGCACAAGTCGTATTTACAATTTCTCCGCGAATTATTTAAATGTTTCATATGTTTTTATAAAACTAAACTGTGATAATTACTTTGTGAGTTCATTATTTACTAAAATGGGAAGAGACGTACATTGTACTCTAGAAAAAAGAAAAATTATATACAAGTTGTACGAAGACGGTAAAAAGCCAGCTGAAATCGCTGAAATAATAGGCAGTTCGGGGATAATGGTCTATAATGCTATTAAATTGGTAAAAGAAAACGTGGTTCACTTAAATGAAAACAAAAAAAGGAAACCGAAACCAAGGAAAACGACCGCTTCAGTTGATAGAGCCATCGTCCGAAAGTGCAAGAAGGATCCCTTTAAGTCATCTCGGCAAATTGGTAACGAAATTAAAGAAGAATTTAGTATTGACATATCGAGCCGATTAGTCCGAAGAAGAATAAACGAGACTCTGTTATTTGGACGTGTCAGTAGAAAAAAGCCACTCTTGTCAAAGAAATATATTCAAAAACGCCTGACTTTCGCAAGAGACCACAAGAGTAAGGACCTACAGTTCTGGAAACGAATAATGTGGAGTGATGAAACCAAGGTCAATAGAACTGGACCCGATGGCAGGACAATTGTTCACCGTCCAAAAGGCCTAGCTCTGAATCCCAGATACACTCAGAAGACAATTAAACATGGTGGAGGCAGTGTTATAGTCTGGGGTGCTTTTTCCTGGCACGGAGTAGGGCCCATTTTCAAAATAGAAGGAAAAATGGACAAATTTCAATATTTGGATATATTGAAAAATACGATGGAGCCCTATACTTTCGAGTTTATGCCAGTTAATTGGATATTCATGCAGGACAATGACCCTAAGCATACCGCCAAAATAGTAAGAGATTGGATGTCGCAAGAAAACATTCATGTTTTGGATTGGCCACCGCAGAGTCCCGACCTTAACCTGAACTTTGGGATGGCATAACAGAAGTATTCTATCCCGAAGGAAAGGTGTATTAAGTATTCTATCCCGAAGGAAAGGTGTCAGAGACTTGTCGAAAGTATGGGTCGTAGATGTTTGGCAGTAATCGAAAATTCGGGCTTTAGTACAAAGTACTGAAAAGGTAAAAATGAAACAGAAACATTTGAAATAATATTTTGAATTTTACTTATTTTTCTTTCAGATATCCAGTTTTGTGCTATTTCTGTGTCCAGACGAATTCCAGTGTTATTATTTTCTTTCTGTTCGTCTCTTTTTTTTATGTATAGTAACACAAAATTTTCCTGTTAGTTATATGTATTCACTATTAACAACATTTTCAAATAAAATTAAGTTTATTATTATTTTTGAAATATTATTTGATTGAATGACTTTTTCATTATGGTAAGTAGGCTTGTGCTATTTATGTGTCCATGGCTGTATATGTAAATAATAAAATATTTTCCCGTAGGCGGACGCCAAAGCAAGACTAAACTTGTCATCAGACGGATATTCTGGCAACGGTATTTTTTTATTACTTCCAGTCTACTTCAAGTGCAACTCACCTTAAAAGACGTTTCGTTTCATCAAGCGGGAGCCTAGACAAAATTGTTTTTGAATGGTTTTGTGCAGCTCGAAACAAAGGATTTCCTATTTCTGGAATTTCCACATAAGGCAGCAGAAGTTGCAAATCGTTTAGGAGTCACAGATTTTAAAGCATCTGCAGGTTGGCTGGATAAGTTTTGGAAACGTCATGGTATTTTCTATAAAAACGTGAGCGGGAGAGGGTGGAGATGTTAATCTTGAGGACGAGAAAAATGTTCTTCAAAAGCTACCTACAATAAGAGCCGGTTATGATCCTGACTGCATTTACAATGCACATTATCACGTTTACGTGATAACGTCATTAGAAAACATTGATGAAAAATGAAGAACACGCGGTGTTCCCAAGCGGTCTACCATCTAAATACTAATCGCACCCGACGCTGCTTGATTACGGCATTCGGACGACAGCCGATACATCTGAGATTGCTCGGACAGTGTTGCGGTTTGGTAAGGAAACTCAAACACTCATGAGCTGATTGTGAGTGTGCGCTACCAAACGAGCAATTATTAAACGCACGCGTTCATCAGTAATTGGCTGTGAGAATTTTTTTTTTCGATTTGGAAATGGACACATACATACATATGTATGTGCATATGCGTGTATATACATATGTATGTCAGGCAGAATGATCCATTTCTAATCGACGAAAACCGCAGAGAATTCTGTCCCCCTGATCTCGACGAGGTGCAATAGCACCTCTCCAGGTTTTCAATCGCCTGCTTACCGTGCTCTTACTTTTTTGTCTTGAGAAGCTTATGTTCCTCCCTTCTTTTAAGCTCGTAGAGCTCACGAGCCGCTCTTGTTTTTTTGTGTAGTGAGGTTTTGTATGCCTCCTGTTTTTCTGCATTAATCCTTCTACATTCGTCATCGAACCAGGTGTTTCGTCGTGGTGGAGCTTTAAGGCCCAGCACTTCCGTTGCTGTGCTCTTCAGGGCCTGTTTGCACAGGCTCCAATGTTGTTCTACTGACTGAGTGGAGGATTTAGATGCACCGGAGAACATAAGGGGGAGACGCGGTTGGCAAAGGCTTTAGCGATCTTCGGCGATAGTAGCTTTCCGACGTCATAGCTTGGTGTTCTAACTCTACTCCGCGGTGTTCGTGTTATCCGTTGACGTATCTTGACTACTACAAGATAGTGGTCTAAGTCCTGTCCAGTATGACCCCAAGGTATCTACATATCTCCAAACAAACTTATAAGCAGTTACCTTCTAAATCTATTTTCTCTTGATCAACCAGTGAGTTAATCACATTATTAATAAAATCGTTACAAAACTTTATAGGATTTTGATGTCAATCTTGTGCCCCATAAACATCAAATGGTTATTTTTATGTCTAACACATTTTCAAAATCATAAAATTCTTAATTCATTCACTATTTGCCAATTAAGTCAAGTACAAGGCATCAATGAGTGTGGTGCGATCTCGTTGCAAGGCCACTGCGCCTAATACACGATCTATCCATAAAGTGATAAAACCCAAAATCGTCAACTGCACTAGATCTAGTTCCAATGCAATTACCATTCTTCTCAATACGCTCATTCGAATACCCAAACACTCCCCCACACTTTGGGCTGCAGACATAACATAAGTGACATTGCACTTTTCCATCTCATAAACGGCAGTGTGACCATTGTGGTTCATCTCGACGCACACGACTTGCCTCACAAATGTCTACAAAAACAAAAAGCGGTACAAGCACATTCGATAACCATGTGAACACAGTCTGTATGATGTATCTATTAGATAGAAAACAAAGAACAAAAACAATAAAAATAGCCACACAACGACCATTGGCACGAGCAGAAAGCTACTGCCAGGCAGTTCAGTAGCGGTAATATTGGCTCTCTATGTGGGGCGTGATCGCAAGCTAAGAATACTTCGCGTGGCGCCTCTTTGTCGCACTTCCTCGGAATAATCGATTGCAATTTGCAATTATTGCAGCTATAACGGGGAACCTCTTTAGTTGCTGTTTTTGCAACTTTTTATCAATTCAAAGTAAGCGCTGCCCATTCTATTGATAGTACCTACCGATCGCTACTGAATCAATTGAATGTTGAAAATCCACGTTGGTTTTTTGGGATATAGCCCAAAAAGTTGCAAACAAAATGAGTTTGCAAAAATACATCCAGTGACCTAGAGAACGTGTTCCATTTGCTTTTGTAAATATTTTTAAACTTATTGACAAAATGTCAAAATGCAAATTGTCAGGTTAATTTTGGATCGCCCGGACGAGGAGGGACGGTATTTTAAGGCATGTGCTCTACTTTAAAAACAATATCTTCAAGCAAGTATGAGGAATCGTTTTAAAAATATCCACACGAGTTGAAAGTGAGCCATAAATAGCAGTATTTTTAGCTCATACATATATACTATGCGATACAGAATAAGATACTTACTGTAGCCTCAAACTACAGGCGTTTGCTTAAGTATCTCTTATTTTTTATTCAAATAAGTTAAATGAAAAGCAATGTGACACACGCTCATCAAATATTTCACACAAGAGTTGGTCATTAAACTTTCATATTGTCTTAAAATAAATTCACACAGGCCAGGCGGACTGCGGCGTTGGATATATGTATGTAGCTCAAGGAACAAATACATTTAGTTGAAGGGGAGGAAAAATTAAAAGTCATCTAATACACTTATCCACTATTTGTTATCTGACAACTGTTAAAGCACTATATCTCTAGATAATAAATAAAATACAATTGAAGAAAGTAAAACGGAAAGTACCTAGTTTGATAGAGCACATGGCACGTGTGGAGCTAATAGCCTAGCAAAGATAAAGTTGTGGTAATAGTGATAGTGATAGTGAATAAGTAGGCATATCATGTCAGTAGGCTGACATAAGTAGATTTTTCTCTTCTTTGTAAATGAACGATATTGAAAGACTAAAACTAAGGTCATAAGTGTAATATGTATAAGAAAATCCATTCCTAGACTAATTGCCGTTAGAAAGATTGGACGGAATGCAGATGGTTTGGGTTTGGATGTTCGTTCACTACTCTCCAGGGGTGGTTGTCCTAGATAGGATTCGAGAGGAACTCGACTGAATTTTCACGTTGGTTTCAGTTCCCAGCAAATGTCCCATGCCATTATGGTGTTATATTAGAACAACCCACACAGAGTATGAATTTGAAGTGACCAAATGAGTATATTGATGGCAAAGGACTAACAAAGGCCTCGTAGAGGTAGCATTTATCCGAAGGATGCTGGCCGACTAAAAAGCGAGGAGAGCCACTGCAGTCGAACATCTTGCAGCACCGTTAGTAAGTCCCATCTCCACCTCCTCGTGATGCCATCTGGAGATTTCCTATAGAAATTACAGACGGGGAAGGGCGAATGGCGAGCCTCCTGCGTCAAGAATCAGGATTATTCGGTTGGGCTACGGCCTAGTAAGCCGTAACCGTAAAAAAAAAATCACAAACTCCGAAACAACCACAAGCCTCAAATATAACGAACCGGATTAATGTTGACGACCCTTGCAAAAAGCGGTAAAAAAGTGCCAATTGCGAGTCGGACTCGCGCACGAAGGGTTCCGTATCCGTACCATCTTCTGTTTATGTATATAAAAATGACAGAGACGTGGTATGTTACCTCATCAGTTCATCACATTAAAACGGCTAATCCGTTTGAAGTGTTTTTTTGCAAGATGACAGATCTTGGTTGCAGGCAGGTTATAGGCATATTACTTTGATGATCAAAAATCTCCATGATGAGATAGTATATCATCAAAGTGTCCATTGAATTCAAATCAAGCCAACAATAGGTATCAAAGCTCGGAAGTTTGCTACTGGTTGTGGGATATTGTCGACTAACCTTAGGTCGGTATGTGAACCAAGGGAATTTTTCGGATGAAAATCATGTCCGTTGTATGCGAGCCCCCTTAAATATTATTTGTTCTGTTTTTAGCGGTAATAGAAATACATCATCTGTGAAAATTTCAACTGTCTAACTATCACGCTTCATGATATACAGCCTGGTGACAGACGGACGGACAGCGAAGTCTTATTAATAGGGTCCCGTTTTACCCTTTAAGTACGAAACCCTAAAACAGGATAATGATCTTCGACTCTGTACATGGAATGTTAGGTCCCTAAACAGGCCACGTGCAGCCGAACAACTTGCGGACGCCCTAGACCGCTATAAAGCGGACATAACCGCCATCTAGGAAATGCGATGGAATGGACCGCATTCGGCATGTGAGCGAACGCGTCATAACGAACCGTATCGAGGCTAAATTTTTTAATATTAGCCTGATCTCCGTCCACACCCCCTCCCCGGAAGAGAAGGATGACTCCGCCAAAAATGGGTTCCACGACCTCCTAGACAGAAGTTATGCCCAATGTCCCAGCTATGACATCAAAATTGTACTAGGAGACTTTAATGCTAATTTGGGTAAGGAAAGCATCTTTGAACGAGTCCGAAATCAAACGCAGAATCACTCTTGCCAATCGCTGTTTCTATGGGCTCAGGAGGCAATTGAGTAATAGAGTCCTCTCCCGAACGACAAAATTGACTCTATATAAGACCCTTATCATCCCGGTCTTGCTGTATGGCGCAGCAGCATGGACACTATCAAAAGCGGATGAGGAGGCCCTTGGTCGGTTCGAGAGAAAGATTTTGCGCGTGATTTTCGGGCCTATAAACGCAGACGGGCATGGTGGAAAAGAGTCAATGAGTTTTACGGGCTTTACTGCGACATACGAATTCTTCCTGATTTTGTGGACTACGCAACTGTTTGCCCGTGTGTTAACCAGTGTGTCAGGATATCGGCCAGTGTGTCTATATCGGGGGTCCCTTTTTACTATGAGTTGCCTATAAAGGCTTTATAGCGTCCCCGGTCGATCTTCCTTGGGTTGTAAGGAGAGTCGGCTGGAGTTTGCGGTGTCGTTTATCGTGAGTATGTTTCTACCGACCAGACAGTGACTGCTGCGAGCATGTGTTTTACGTGTACCACCCGAATTTGCCAAGAACGACTAGATCTTGCACCACGACAATGCGCCGGTTCATTCCTCTTTGATTGTATAAAAGTTTTTAGTGAAACATAAGTATTCCAACTTTCCCTGAACCAGCCTATAGCCCCGATATTGCCTCGTGCGAGATTGTTTTATTTCCCAAAATGAAGTCACACCTCAAGGGAACTCAGTCATGGCGTTGTAAAGAAGGACAAAGAGAATGTAACCATGGTTCGGAGGATTATCAAGGGTGCTTCGAATCGTCGGAGCAACGTTGGAATCGTTCCGTAGAGTTGAAGGGGGACTATTGTGAAGGTCGACAATAAAAATTTGCGTCAAATTTAATTTGTTCGTTTTTTGTTTACGAATTCCCGGAACTTAATTGCCACACCTTGTTTATTGCGCTGGTAAATGTAATTTTCTATAAATCTGCTAACCGGATTAAAACTCAAGCTTCACGGATCTCGTCCCACTTAAACTAGGTATATGTAGATTTACTCTTGTCTTTGGCTAAAACCATTCAGCAAGGTTCCTGACGAATCTAGTTGCAGGTATGTAATTCAGTACACGTATTGGTTTTCCCGTGAGATATTTCATTTTGTCAGCAAACATGGGCGCTTTAGGGCAAAAACAATAACGCCTTTAGTTGGATTAAGAGTGAGCCAGTCAAGCTGCCCTTTCGAATCCGACTTGAGCCCTTTTAATCAGATAAGTATCAAAGGAGTAGGGAAGATGTACGGAAAGAGCCGAACTTCTATAATAAAAGGCTTCGCACAACTTTCAATAATGCAAGGTCGCTACTTTATCGACTAGAATTATCGTAAGCAAAAATCGGAAAGCGTTAGGCTTAACGACCACTCTAAGATTATTTGCATCTTGTGAAATATTGAATAGCGATAATTGCCTTACAACAGTATCATCTTATTTCCGTCTTCGATAAGCACATAATCACCAAGTTTGCCTTTAACGTTCTCAGCATTCAATCATGTTACTGATAAGAAGCTTGTAAGCTCACTAATGTATAGGTCTGCTGACACGATCTTATCACTGAGGATCTGGTATGTAAGTTGCTGTTATTACAAAAGTGTTGCATACAGTCGTACAAGTCAAAGTGAGTATCTGTCTTAGAGACTTGCCGATTCATCGGCCTTCTTTTAAAACAATTGAATAAACCGGAAAAATAACAAAAGTCTCAACAGTTCATATTAAATACAGTCACGGCCATCACACTGTCCGCACATGATCATGCTGTAACATTTATTTTACATCCGCCAAATGGCTCAATGTGAAAATGGTAGATCATGGGATCTACAAAAGCTACACCTAAACGTACGGAACGCACAGAGCGCGCGAACGTAAAAAAATGCGTGACGATGTGATACAGATGAAGGACAAGGGATGAAGGTAATCCACCTCTTAAGTGTGATATATAAAATCAAAATCGTTTACATGTCTGAGATAATTTTGGCGGCATTTATACACATGGTTAAGGGCCCACGCGCGACTTCTTAGCCGGGCAAAGTGGCTAACGACGACGTACATATAAACTTTGCAGATTTACGAGCACTTTGCTTACTTTTTTCTATGTTGAATCTGGTGAACCGGAATGATGTTTGGGCTTTGGATATACTAGCATGCTGGCAAGTTTGCGAGACCTTGGGGGCATTGAATCGTTTTAATGCGGTTAAGTAAGTATGCTAATTGGGCATAAGTAACAGAGTTACTCAACTTTATTGAGCGATACTGGTTCGATTAGTACAAATACGTTTAATTGGAAATCATTTCATGTTTTTCGTTTTTTTTTCCAGTTTAATAAATTCAAATATGCTGGCAATAGACCTCAATGGAAGTTACACATAATTGCAAATAAATTAGTTTCAGGGAAGGGGAGTGAGCGAGCAAAGAAGCCGATCAGCAAACACCAGCTTCGGTCTCTACCCCTGCTCAATCCAAGTTGACACACAGCCTCCGAGTGGTCCCTACTGGATAGCTGCCCCAGGCATCCGCCGGACAGTGAACTAATGTGTGCAGCGCCCAGCCCGTTGTTCCTGGGGTAAAAGGAACCTGGCCCTCCAGGTTGGGGGTTGTGCTTAGGGTTAACATACCTAACACGGAAAAACCACTTTGTTAAGAACCGACAACAAGCCTCGGCTACGGGCGTTTTCAATATTGACGACCCCTGCAAACGCAATAAGGACTTACGAGTCTGCACCTAGAATGTGAGGCTATCAACTGGAAAAGACCCTGGACTGCTTCAAAGCAGACGTTACCGCGCTCCAAGAAGTGCGATGGGCTGGACCAGGCAAAAACGGATGAAAAACTGTGATACCTATTACGTTAATTACTATAAGGAAAACAAGCAACGCTTATTTGGGTGCGGATTTGTTATTCGAGGTATGTAAGCGAACGCCTCATAACAACCCGCATCAAGGGTACACTGGGGAATATCACCCTAATATGCGTGCACGTCCCCACCGAAAAAAAAGATGATCGACTCAAGGATGACTTTTATGATCTCCTAGACCGAACATACGCCCAATGCCCCAGTTATGACACCAAAAACGCAAAGCTGGGCAAAGAAGACATATTTAGATCGATCATAGGAAAGCAAAGCCTCCATGACACCACATCCGACAATGGATTTAGGCTAATCGACTTCCTAGGCGATTTCTGGATAGACGAACCGCCAACCAAATCGATCATGTGCTCATTGACGCAAGACACTTGTCAAACATACTGGATGTGCGAACATTCAGAGGGGCAAACGTCAACTTTGGCCATTTCCTCGTAGCAACAAGATTCAGAGCTCGACTGGCCAATGTCAGAAAGCTGCACTAGTCCACCATGAGGAGGTACGACATTGGACACCTGAGCACACCGAAGGTTACCAGAGTCTACAGGGAGCAACTGAGTACAAGGCTTTCCGGTATGCCTACGTCGAGCATAAATGTCAACAATACGTGGCTGCATTGCCGCTCAGCCACATTCAGGAAGTATCTGAGAACACATTAGGCTATCTATCACACCCGACAAGAAACCCGTGGTATGATGGCGAGTGAGAGCAGAAAAAGGCAGCAACCAGAGAAAAACCAGGCCAGCGCAAGAAGAGTACCGAGAAGAAGGGAGGAGAAAAAACTACTGCGACAAAAGAAAAGAATCTTCGCAGCCTCCCAGCTCAAAGATATCGAGGAGCCTAGGGATAAGCATAAAACACGAGCCTTTTACAAGAAAGCCAGAGACCTTGCAGGAGGCTTCTAAAAGGGCACCCAGGCTCTTCGAAACTGCGAGGGTAATCTTGTCACCGACCCGCAGGGAATAATGGATGTAGCAGCATTTCCAGCAGCTGCTTAACGGGCATGACCAAGAGAGAGTGGTAGGGACTGAGGAAATGATAACTCCGGCAGCTGAAGTAGTGCTCTCACCCAGCATCGAAGAAGTCGGCATAGCTATTCAAAAGCCAAAGAACGACAAGGGTGCAGGTTTAGATGGCTTGCCATCAGAGGTCTTCAGGGCTAGCGGCGAAGTTCTGGTAGGGAGCATACATCAGACCATCTATAGAATTTGGGAAGATGAAAGTATACCCGACGACTGGAATATCAGCTATTTGTCCCATCTACAGAAAAGGCGATCGTCTCTCTTGCAAGAACTATAGAGGTGTATCCCTGCTCAATGTCGCATACAAGATCATGTCCAGCGTACTGTGTGAACGTCTAAAGCCCTTTTGCACCGCACAAATCGGCAGCTACCCGTGCGACCTCCGACCCGGCAAATCGACTATAGACGAAATATTCACACTTCGACAAATCCTGGAAAAGACCAGCGAGTTTCAAATCGATACACACCATCTCTTTATCGATTTTAAAGCCGCATACTACAGCATTCATCGCAAAGAATTGTATGATGCGATGCTCGAATTCGGGATTCCAGGACAACTCATCCTTCTCTGTCGCACCACGCTAAGAAATACGCGATGCACCATGTAGTTCGGTTCTAGAATCTCGGAACCGTTTAAAAAATAGGTACACCGGATCTCGGCAAGGAGATGCGCTGTAGTGCGACTTCTTCAATTTGAGGAACAGGCGAAACGGGTTGGTCTTAAAATCAAGCAAAAACCGATCCGTCGCTTACTGCGTTGGACAAAATATAACGATTGACAGCTATAATTTCGAGGTCGTTAAGGAGTTTGTCTACCTCGAGGCAAAAGTGAACTCTACAAACGACACCACTGTGGAGATCCGGCATAGAATCGCCCTTGAAAATGCTTCTTCTTCGGTGTGTCCAAACAACTTGGGTCAAAATTCCTCACTCGAAGAACCAAAGTCGTGCTTTAGAAAACGCTGACATGTACTGCCAGTCTTGCTGTAAGATAAGCAGGACGGTGGAGCCGATTTTGGGCTCCTTTGGAAGAACAATTCTGCGACGGATATTTGGTCCTGTCTGTGAGGCAGGTGAATGGAGGAGAAGACATAACTCTACGAGCTGTACAAGGATGTGGACATAGTCCGAAAGGCATAGGTCTATCGACTACATTGGCTCGGCTATATCGGGTGCATGGACATCAACGCTTCAGCTAAGAGGGTCTTGGATTCCAAGCCTCCTGGTTCGAGAAGAAGGGGAAGACCGAACCTCCGGTATAAAACCAAGTTACCGCGGATGTAAGACAACTTGGCCGTCAAGGATGGAAGGCAGCTATAGCTCAGGCTCAGATCCTCCACGTATTGCTGGCCTGATAAGTAAGTAAGTACGTAAATATACAGAACTATTACAACATACCGATGATCACATGACGTTTGCTTAACAAAACAAGCAAATATAAAAACTACTAGTCGCTGCCCCTTAGAGTTTATCGAAACGAATAGCGATAACACATATAAGGCATTAGGCAAGCCACGCGAAGTCAGTTCCAGAATTCCCTTTATAAATATTTATTTAGAAATCAATAAGGCAAATAATTCTCGTGTGCGTCGAGCGACTGATCACCTCTCACACGCGATCCGTCCTCCGCCAATCAAAATCGTCGTCGGTCGCCCTCTATTCCATTCATTAAACTGTTTAGTAAATAATTATTCAAAGTGATGTTTCCTCTTATCTTATCGCCAAACACACAGCCATAAATACACGTACTGAGCAGTGAGTGACGGCCGAACTGCTACCGATGATACTATATTGTAGATGCAACAGCGACCACATTGAACTGATGTTAATAGGATTGCCATAACTCTCGGTAAATCATTCCGGACTACATTCCCAAGGCAAATACCGCGTGTGCGTCATGCCTTCAAGTGCACATATTACAATTGTTATTACCGTCCAAGCCGTCCTAGCTCGTGATAAGAGCGTTGCTTTAGTTTCGCGCGATAAGTTCCTACTCGCCACTTTTCGTAGTCATTGGCGTCTTTTGTTCGCGTTCCACTTTTCCTTTTTCCATTTTTATGTGATGAAGACGAATTTTTTTCTATTCCATGTCGAATAGTGATAACGAGAGAGCTTTGCGAGTCGTACGTCAATGATAAGCGCGCGTCCTGATGTGGACTACGGCTCTTCAGTTGAAAATTGTGCTAAAATACGACGCTATAGCCTCCGTCTAGACTAATGCTATAGGATTGTTACGAAAAAGCATTCCCAAGTGATTATGCTATTCGGTTAATCTAGTTTGTTTTAGGTTAATTACAGTCCATCAAAGTCGCTCTAGTGCGTTGTAAGTCGAGTTGATGCACTGTGCGTCGAATGCAATTTGAAATTGATATGTGTGACTCAACATGACCTTGCAATAAGATCAGAGTCGAAGTGGGAGAACTTGTGGGGTTTGAGCAGTATGCCAATAATTTAGAAATATCGTTCAAGGAAGAATCGTACAGCGAATCGTGGTGTGACCACGTACAGCATTTAGCATCTTGAAAGAAACTGACATTCGCCTTTCCTCTAGTGTTTGGCATTGAGTTATAATTCACAATACCCAAGAAGACGCTCTAGTTGGACAAAAAGACTATTTCGTATAAGGTAAATGGTATGTTGGTGTTACAGTCCATTGTCGACTCCGAATGACCAATTTCGAGAAGCTTTCTTGATAACTACACTACAGGAGTTTTTTTAAGTACACCGCTGAAGAGAGGCACCACGAAACTTGACTGTTGTTAAGATTCGATCTCGATGACAACAGCCGACAGACAATACTATCCAGGCGCTCACACACAATATCAGTACTCACCTCCACGTGGTGAAACTTGGGAGCCTAATACCTTCGACCCAAGATGAGACAGACCCTCGTGGAAAGTCGCTGCTAACTAGAGAGGGGGAAGTCGGCTCCAGGGCTTAACTTTTCTTCAGGACGGCGGCGGACGAGCTTATCAATCCATCGGTCGACGGTGTCCACAGCTCCGGTCCGTGGGAGCCACCTGGACAACATCCCTTTTGGAGCTGTTCGATCATATTTCGATACCCAGGTCCAAAAGGAGACCTTCATGGTCGGGTCGGAACCCTGGAAAAAAGACGGCGGCAGATGAGCCCTACATTGTAGAGCCAACGGTGGCGTTCATAACCTCAGTGAGGTCAGAGAGGCCCCGAGGGTAAAAAAAAATGACCTGGCCTCTAAGTTGGGGGTTGTGCGTGGGGAAAACACCCTCACCACGTGAAAAAATACGATTCGAGGCAACTATAAATCTCAGACAAGGACGGAATGACTGTTGACGACCCCAGCAAACGAAAAAACGACAATGAATTTCGGCACTGCACATGGAATGTGAGCTCCCTTAACAGAACACGTGCAGCCGATGAACTCGCGGAGACCCTTGACTTCTACAAAGCAGACATCACCTCAATTCAGGAAGTGCAGTGGGATGGGCCGGGTAAAAAGAGGATGAAAAACTGCGACCTCTACTACGGCGATTGCTTCAGAGGGGAAGGGCTACGCTTATTTAGATGTGGATTTGTTGTTCAAGGTAGACTAAGGCAAAAAATCTTACTCTTTAAATATACATATAAGCGAGCGCCTCATAACAATCCGCATCAAGGCTAAATTCGGCAACATTACTCTGATTCGCGCCCACGCCCCGACAGATGACATGAATGACAGCAGCAAGGGTGACTTCTTTAATCCCTTAGAAAGGACATACATACGATAAACGCCCCAGCTACGATACCAAGATCATTCTAAGAGACTGGGAAAGGAAGAAGTTTTTGCCAGAGTCATCGGAAAACACAGCCTACACGACAACATATCCGGGAACGGACTCAGGCCGGTGGATTTCGCCTCGTGGAGGACCTCTCTGTAGTGAGTACGCGGTTACCACACCTCAACATCCATAAAAGGACCTAGCAGTCCCCTGATCAATCAACCGTCAACCAGATTGATAACTTTGCGATCGACGTCAGACACTCTTCCAGTATTCTCGATGTCCCAACTTCCGAGGAGCCACCATCGACTCGGAGCATTTCGGACAGCTTGTAGTTGAGGCGCAGTCGATACAGAGTCTACAGATACAACGCTTGAGGTGGCTAGGCCATGTAGAGAGTATGGACAACATAGCTCCGGCCCCAAGAATTTTCGAATCCGAGCCATTGGGAAAACGCAACAGCGGACGTCCTCGACTCAAATTTTTTTTTTTTTTTTTTTGTTTAGACTCGCGCAGGTTCAAGAGTTCTCTTATGATGTGTTTACACACGCAACCTGAACGGAGTGCAGTGGTTTGGGCCGTTGATGTTCGTTCACTAGTCCCAGGGGTGGTTGTCCTAGATAGGACGAGAGCCGACCAAATTCCGCGTTGGTTAGGTTAGGTTGACGTGGTAGGCATAAGCTACACTAAGGCCGAAGCCGGTCCATTGTGATACCACCTGGATCAGGTTACCCTGATCCGCTACCTGGGAACCAATTGGTGCTTCCAATAAAGCGGTGGAGGTGAGCTATTTTTGGTTTGCTAGCTCACTTAGATTGTCGAAGAAGTGCGCGCCGAGGTAAATCCTCCTCCGATTTGAAAAAGAGGGACATGAGCAGAGGAGGTGGTGTATTGATTCCTCCTCCTCCTCGTCCATGCAGCCGCGACAGAAGTCATTGTAGGGTAGCCCCAGTCTGGCGGCGTGTTTTCCAATGGTGCAGTGACCTGTAATGACACCCACTAGAGTACTTAAGGTTGCCACCAGTTCCCTGGTACGTCCTAAGTTTAACTTAGGCCACAATTGTTTGGTGATAAAGCCGATATTGCTCTCATTCCATTGGAGGTTGTTCTTCTCTATGGTTTTAAGCTTTATTATGTGCTTTACCCTACTTATTGGTGTTTCTAGGTACCCGAGGTAGGTAGGCTGAGTGTGCTTGACCCTAACTTTGGAAGTTCGTCGGCCGCGCAGTTTCCTGGAATATCCCTATGCCCGGGAGCCCACAGCATTTTAATGTTGAACTGTTCAGCCATCTCATCTAGAGATAGGCGACAGTTAAGAGACGCCTTTGATTCGTGGGTTACCGCTGCCAGGGATTTTATCGCAGATCCTTTGTGGATATTACATTGATCCTGAGCCATGCCAGGGCCTACGTTATCGCAGTTATATCTGCCTGATACACACTACAGTAATTTGGGAGTCTAAATGATAGGTTGAGGTTAAGTTCCTTGGAGAAGACCCCACTGCCTACACCCGACTCCAGCTTAGAGCCATCGGTATAGAGGAAGATCGAGTCCTTTGGTATAACTTTCCCTTCAGCCCATTCCTCCCTGGATGGAAAGACAACTTCGAAGTTCCTGGTGAACACTTTCTGCGGGGTGATGTAGTCAGTGTTCATGGGTAATTTGAAGTGTTTTAGAATAGTGGTGTGGCCTTTTTGAGTTGTGGGCCATTTTCTTATGCTCCTCATCCTTAGGGCCGCGCATGCAGCAACTTGCTTGCTGAAAAGATTTAATGGTGGAACATGTAGTAGAACATTTAAGGCCTCCGTGGGGGTTGATCTGATCGCTCCGCTTATATATAAGCTGGCCGATCTTTGTACCTTCCCCAGAAAGTTTCGATTAACTGCTTTGTCCAGAGCAGTCCACCAGACCACGACGCCATACAGGAGTACATAATGCTTGGTTGGAGACCCCACCTCCTGCCCACTACTTTCTTACAGCTGCAGAGGGCAACAGTTGCTTTCTTGACCCGATCAAGAATGTTGGGTTTCCAATTCAGCCTCCTGTCAAGGACTAGGCCTAGATATTTAGCCTGTTCTTTAATTGTTAGTTGGGTTCCACCCAGCCTCGGTGGGATGAGGGGCGGAATTTTATACTTGTTAGTGAACAGTACTAGATCGGTCTTCTTTGGATTCACCCCAAGTCCACAGTACTGTGTCCAGGTTTCTGCTGTATGTATTGCACTCTGCATAAGGTCGCATAGAGTGCTGGGAAATTTTCCTGTGACCGCAATAGCAATGTCATCCGCATAGGCGATCACAGCGTACCTTTCCTGTTCAAGCAACAGCAGAAGTTCGTCGACCACCACGTTCCAGAGGTTGGTTAGAGTCCGTGGTAATTCGTTCAAGCACTTTTAGTATTGCATACGCTGAGAATGAATTTCAGTTGACCATATAGTGCGAGTGTTATGCCTGCAGCAGTACGTCTGGTCACTTTCCATTCACAACTGCGTTGCATACTTTTTGTCCGTATAGGAATTACTTTTTCTTGGCTATGAAGCGAATTTGAACTATAGACCTTCCGCTCGGCGGTCGTTGATGTTAACCACTGCATCACGGCGCACACAAGTGAAGAAGGACCTCAAGCAACTTGGTGAACGTGATTGGAGGCGGCTAGCAAGATATCGTGATGGCTGGAGTCGCTTGTTGGTTGAGGCTCAGGACCGCGAAATAACATTCGATGGCGTTGGTGTTATCAGGATCCAAACTCGCTCATCGTGCGTCAGAGTTCAATACACTAACTACTGCCCTCATTTCAATTAATTTGTACTTAAGCTTTAACAAAGGTCAATGAATGTGAACCTCTTCAGGTTCATGGTCACTTCTACTGAGAGCACTGAATAGCACGACAGCGACGTCCATCGACTTTGAATCCAATTGCTAATATGTTAGAGTACTCAACCTTGATTACAAGTCAAAAGTTCGCATTAACTGTGAGGAATATAGCGACCAGACACTGAGCAAAGCAGTATCCAATTAACTATACGGTGCCACCTTTATTTAGAGAATTGTATTATACTACGTATACGTACTAATACGTATTCCCAAAACCAAAACGCCGGCATTTCAACCAGCTGTTGACTTTTCTAGTATTAACCCTTTCTTGTATCTAGATCTAAAACGGTAACGCAATCAATCGCACGCAGGCTGAAAAAAAAATTATTTCCCATCTGCTAAGAGTAACCTCAGTAACGCCTCTTAACAACAGGTCGTTAAAAAAAAAACGCTATTTGCATTTCATATTTGAATGTTGTAGCGAAAGGAAATATTCCATTAGGGAATCGAAAATTGGCACAAAAAGGGGGCAGCCGGAGTTTCGAGCTTTGGAATCCAGTAAATGGTTTGCTAACCACGTATATGAATAAGAACGTATTGGGGGTGGTTTCTCTATCAATTTATGAATGCGTGGGTATGGATGACATTATGGAAATGTCAAGGTCATGTGATAAGATAATTGGAAAAAAAAAAAAAAAAATAAAAGAAAATAATGTTCCGAAAGTTATAAGGGAGCGTGGGAATTTTTTGTGTGCTTGACATTTGAACTTTGAAAAATCTCATTACGAGTATGCGAGTTTATCGCGTGGCCTGAGTGTACATACTCTTACATATGTATAAGCAGAAAGGAAGGAAGCTATAAGCAACTATGTATGAGCAAGCCCTCTTTTATAAATTGTTCGATTCGTATATCCACGACGACCATAATTAGTCCTATGATATCCTACAGAAAGAGGATGTCTTATTCTCAAAGGCCTTGCAGGGACATAGAGTCCTATTTTAGGCAAGAGAGTAGGACATCTTATGTGATGACAGAGTAAGAGTAAGTCTCTATGCGGATGACGTACCCATTCTTTCTGTCGGCTCATGTTTGGCGACTGTCCGTCGCAAAGCACAGGCGGCGCTAAATGTGATCGACGATTGGTGTACCAGAAATGGGCTGTCAGTCAATCCTCTTAAGACCGATGTCGTTCTCTTTACGAGAAGGAGGAAAAATACTGACATGACTCAGCTGGTACTAAAAGGCACTTCCATCACGATATCCAAGGAGGCTAAGTATCTAGGAGTCATCTTAGATGGTAAGCTTCTCTGGTCAAAACATGTTGAGTCAAAAACCACCAAAGCGCTGTCAGCTTTCTGGCAATGCAAAGGAGCCTTTGGCAAAACATGGGGCTTATCGCCGGCAAAGGTCCTTTGGATCTACACGGCAATGATAAGACCTATAATCTCATATGCATCGGTTGTCTGGTGGAACAGACTAAAACGCAAACACGTCGTAGCCTCTTTCACCAAACTTCAAAGAACGGTTTGTCTCAGCTGCACGGGGGCTTTCCCCAGCACGCCGGGCGCTGCTCTAGATGTTATGATGAACCTTCCACCTCTTGATATATTTATCAGAGGGTGTGCTCTGAATGCCATGTCTCGTCTGAAGAGAAATGGCTTTTGGTATAACTCGCATAGGAATAACGGTGTGCTTGCGCAAGAATTGTCCTGCGACCCCTGTCTCATGGACATGCCTTCTGACGCACTGACGCCCGTTATCCTATTGCGTCGTAATTTCACAGTCGAGTTTCCATGGCGTCAGGATTGGCTATGGCTGGATACTGAACCTGGATAGTCTTCGCATTTTCACGGATGGCTCCAGAACTGGGCGGGGGTCCGGTGCTGGGGTCTTCCTTGAGCGCGAAAACATCCGACGGCACTTCTCCTTAGGAAAATATGCGTCTGTCTTCCAATCAGAGATATACGCAATCCTAATGGCCATGCACTATGTTGTGAAGCACAGGTGGAAGGGAGAAAGCATATGCGTATGTAGTGACAGTCAAGCTGCACTAAAAGCTGTGTGTAACCCCTTAACTAGCTCCAAACTCAAGTCCTTCTTGAACAGAGTCGGCAGACTAAATTCATTAAGGTTTGTATGGGTTCCAGGCCACTCTGGGATCCCAGGAAATGAGAACTCTGATGAATTCGCTAGAATGGGTTCAGAGGAGAGCTTCTCAGGACCTGAACCCGCTCTAGGTCTACCTGCGTCCACGGTAAATTCCTACATTAACGATTGTGTATTTAACACACACAACCGTAGATGGAGGGATTGCCCGGGTTGCAGGATGACTAAGCGCGTATGCCCTGATGTCTGCAAAAAATCTGCAGCATTCCTCCTGTCTTTAAGGAGAATCGACTGCAGAAGGCTTGTGGGAGTTATCACGGGCCATTACACTTTTGCCAAGCATCTCTACGTGCTCGCCATCAGTGAGACGCCTACCTGTGCTGCATGTGGCGAAGAGGAGGATGATACTGCAGAGCATTCCCTCCGTTATTGTCCCGCCTTTGCTCGCATACGGTGGCGCACCCTTGGAGCCGACGTGGTGTGTGCCGAATCCCTTAGCTCTACATCACTGAAGCTCCTTCAAATTTTTCTCCGGAAAACGGAGAAAATACAGTAATGTAAGGTGTCTGTCTGGAGTACAATGGACCAGTGATTGCGTCTGAGTGGATAGCAGAAGCCTTCAAAAAAAAACAAAAAAAAAAAAAAGTCTCTAACAAACATTATATCAGAAGTAAACATCTGGCTTCATAGTTGGGGCAGACATTCCAATGCGTTTTGTGAAAAATAAATCTTGTGAAACGCCTTTGGACACGTTCTATTCTGTCGGAGACAGTACACAGATTGGTATTCCAAATGATAACTGCATACTCGAGATGAGGTCTAACGAGGGAGGTGTACAATGACAAGAGAGCAAAAGGATCAGAGAACCCTCTACTATTCCGCTTGATGAAACCCATATGCGAGTAAGCTTTAGCTAGAGTACGATTTATGTCTGTTTTTAATGAGAACGTGGTGTCCAGCACAACATCTAAATCCTTATCTTCGGTAATACGGGAAATAGGTTGGGAACCAATAACGTGTCGTGCAAAGTGTTGCCGCACGACGAAAGGTTTGAGCAAATTCCAACTGTTCCATCGCATGTAGAGGAAGAATGGCGACTATTTTCAACAGCTGTCATTGCCTCTGCACGTGATGTTTGTGGAGAGAAGCGGCTTGGTGTTGCGGCTGATGGTGAGAAAAGAACTGCGTGGTTTAAAACACCCGGAGTTCAAGAAGCCATCAGAGAGAAAAAGAAGGCCTACAGAGACTGGATTCTCTTGGGGGACTCTGCTTCTCGTGACCGATACACTGTGGCGCGAAGAACTTGCAAATGTGTTGTGCGAGCACCGAAAGAGCAGGCCTGGAAGGAGTTCGGCGAGAAGTTGGAAGGCGATCATAGATCTGCGAAAAAGGTGTTCTGGCAAACCATTCGCCGGCTCAGAGGAACGAAATTCAACATCATCGAAGGAGCTAAATCCAAAGATGGTGTGTTGCTTTCCAATGAGATGGACATCTTACGCAGATGGAGCGAGCGAACAGGGCACTGAGGGGGACAGACCTATAGTCTTGCGTGTGGCGGAGAATAGTCCAACGGTGGAGGAAGTCATTTTAGCGATTGAATCGCTAAAAGTTGGCAAATTCGTCGGTGTGGATAAAGTTCGGTCAGAAATGCTTAAGGCAATGGCTCTCTCATGTCATTAAGGTGGCCTGGGAATGCGGTGGGACACCTAGCGATTGGCAAACTGGGGTGATTGTTCCTCTTTTCCGAAAGGGGGGTAAAAAAAGAGTGCTCCAACTATAGGGGCATATCTTTTAAGTGTCCCCGTTAAAAGTCTACGCTAAGGTGTTGGAGGCGCGTTCTAGAGCTATGGTCGAATCCAGGATAGGGGATGAACAGTGCGGGTTTCGTCACGGCAGAAGTACAACCGATCAGCTTGGGAGTACGCCAAACCAATTTACAGCTGCTTTGTAGATTTGGAAAAGGCGTATGACCAAGTTCCTCGAGGTAAACTCTGGAGTGTTCTGCAGGAGTATGGGATTGATGGTCCTCTGTTGAGGGCCATTCAGTCTCTATACACAAACTGTAGCAGCTGCATTCGGGTTAACGGTAGTAAATCAACACCTTTCACCGTGGGCGTTGGACTTCGCCAAGGGTGCGTCTTGTCATCTCTCCTTTTCATTATATACATATATGGACTGGATGTTGCAGCGCAGTCGAGGCGAGGAGTGTTTTACATTGGGAGAGTTGAGGATAAGTCATCTTCTTTTATGCAAATGACTTAGTTGTCCTCACATCCTCCCAGATGGAACTTCAGCGCGCGCTAGATAGGTTTGTGGCCGTATGTGCTGATGCTGGAATGAGGGTTAACGTGGATAAATCCGAGTTATGCTTATTTCCAGAACACCTGTCCAATGCACTCTACATGTTAGTGGAGTCCCATTGAAGCAAGTGGAGAAGTTTAAGTATCTCGGGGTCTTCTTCACGAGTGATGGGAGGAGTAATACTGAGCTTTCCTGCAGGATTGTCCAAGCTGGGTAAATTTTGAAACAACTTGGAAGATCTGTAATCAGGAAGACCAAGCTTGGTGTCAAGGCCAAGTTAGCGGTTTTTAACTCAGTATTTGTGGAAGCCGTGGCGCAGTGGTTAGTGTGTTGGACTCTGACGCACGATGAGCGAGTTCGAATCCCGGCGTTCCTCCTCGGCGGGGTACTGGCAAAACCCCCCGTAGTATACTTGCCGTGAAAAAAGCTTCTCGACTCACGCCGTTCGGAATCGGCATTAAACTGCAGGTCTCTTTCACCTATGTGAAAAATAAATCACACACAACATGGGTGATTGAGAGAAGCTTGGCTCTGGTTCTTCATGGGCTGTAACGCCATAAAAAGAAAGATTTGTTCCAACTCTCACCTATGGCCATAAAATTTGGGTATTGCCCGAAAGAATAAGATCGCGAATACAAGCTGCCGAAATGAGATTTCTTCGTGCTGTTGTGGGAGTTACTCGCCGGGATAGCGTGAGAAACGCGGCAGTGCGCGGGGAGCTCAACGGGGAGCTTCCTGGCTTTCTCTATCTTCCACATAACAAAGAACCGAAAAAAGCAATCCTGTTGCGCCCACATAGTTAAATTATTACAACTACATCCCATCCGAGTCATTTCATCAGACAACTGACGCTAATCTGCCCAATTAAAGATGACCAGACACACCCCCCGGAACAAATTCCGCAACAAGACGACAACAATAGAAACCCAGAAATACTCTTATGCCAAGTCGCCTCGGGATTTGTGCGTGTGCTTCCAATTTGTGCCTCTCAATTAAATAAACAATTGACCAACTGTCGACTCGTTTCATTGCCAACGAAATCGAACCTCGAACTAAAGGATCCATCATAACGACGTACAGAGGCACAGATGCGTGCAAACTTGTGTTTACTGAAGACGAAAATTGTTTATAAAAAACAAAACGGTGGGAAAGTCAAGTAAATGCTCATCAATAAACAAATAGTTCGATTTATTACTAGAAGCTTTGAGGACATGTCATGGGTACAGTCGTTCTTCCGACAGAAGACTGCCGTAAGTTGGTGACATTTTTAAAACTTCTATTTATCATAATCCGAACGTTAGACGTCATATAAATTGATGCCAAATATGGAGGAAAAAACATGTTCTGTTTGAACAATTCGCTCCAATTTCATACTCGAACGCACAACAAACGTTTGACAGTATTACATCAGACGTCAAAAAATATTGAAATCGAATCACTTGACGTCACGGCCGATGTCAATACTTTTGTTTTGCTTTGACGACATGACATTTTTTTTTTGGTGTGCTTTTGCAAAATTCGTTTTGTCTTCGATCAGAAATTGTTGATTTATTAATTTCACGACGTCCGAAGTCCAGTTTTGACGCCCGCCATTTAATTTTTGCGCGCCGAACACAATTAGGAAGCAACAGGAGCGTCGACATCCATTTTTCTTTTTTCTTATTTTGTTACCATTTCCTCTTTGTCTCGTTTTTGTTGATTTTGTTTTAGACAATTTTAGGTGAATTTTATGCGATTGTGTGGGTTTATTTATGAAATAGGAAGTGAGTGAAAATAGCAATTGACGAAAACAACAATAATGATGATGAGGATGATTCCTTGAATGAAGACAAAGAGCAGAGCAAGATGGTGTGTTGTGTTTTTGCTTAGCCAAATGGTTCATTTGGGAATTTCGAGAACAAGTTTTTGGGAAAATTTCCAATGATTCTCTTTGTTTCTTAGCCGGAATGGGGGCAACGTTTATTAGGAATCAAATGCTTTTCTTCAGGGACGGACATTGACGTTCAGTTCACGTGATGCGCCACGCCAGCGTGCTCTTTATAAATTTGGAATAAATACATTCAGCCTTTAAAAGCTTTAAAAAACAAAAAAGGATATGATAAACATTTGTTGCTTAATGTCAATATAGGGGAGAAGGGAGCGAGCAAACAGAGCAAAGAAGTTGATCGCGTTTAACTTGGCAAACGCCAGCTTCAATCTCTGTCCCTGCTCAATCCAAGTTGACACACAGCCTCCGCGTAGCCTCCCCTGGATAACTATACTGACACCCGCAAGGTAGTGAACCAATGTGTGCAGCGACCCGACCCTTGTTCCTGGGGAAAGAGGAACAGGGCCCTCCAGGTTGGGGGTTGCGCTTAGGGTTAACATCCCTATCGCGTAAAACAAAAACTTGTTCAGAAACAACCAATAGACTCGGATACGGACGGATTACATGTTGACGCAAACGTCAAAAAGGAAACGAATTTCGGATCTGCACCTGGAACGTTAAGTCCCTGCACTGACCAGGTGCAGCCGAACGACTGGTCAACTCTTTGGACTGCTACAAGGCAGATATTACCGCGCTCAAAGAAGTGCGATGGGATGGTCCAGGCAAAAAGCGGATGAAAAGCTGTGATATATAATACGGAAACTGCTACAGAGAAAATAAACAACGCTTATTCGGATGCGGATTTGTTGTTCGAGGCAGACTCAGGAAAAAAAGTCTTAAGCTTTCAGTATGTAAGCGAACGCCTCATAACTATCCGCATCAAGACCAGTCTCGGCAATATATGTAAGTTTATTATGTGTCCACGCCCCCACACAGGAGAAAGATGATCGACATAAAGACGACTTGTATGATCTCCTAGGCAGAACGTATGCGCAATGTCCCAGCTATGACACCAAAATCGTTCTAGGAGATTTCAATGCGAAGCTGGGTAAGGAAGCTATCTTTGAACGGGTCATTGGAAAGCACAGCCTACACAACACCACGTCAGAAAACGGACTAAGGCTAGCGGACTTTATGGCGCGACATAATCTGGTAGCAGCAAGTACACGATTCCCACACCTCAACATCCATAAGGGGACCTGGCGGTCTTTCGATCAATCGACAGCCAACCAAATTTATCATATTACGACCGACGGCAGACACTCCTCCAGCATCCTAGATGTCCGAGCCTTTCGACGAGCCATCATCGACTCGAATCATTACCTTGTTGAAGTCAAGGTACGCATGCGAATTTCCCGGAATCAACGGAGTCGAGTAAGAACACCAACATTTAACGTCGCAGGAGACCGCCAGGAACTTCGCCGATCAAGTCTCCCTCAAGCTCTCTCAAGTTCCGATGCAATCTGCAGAAACCATAGAACAGCAATGAGGTCGTTGTCAGAACGACATTAGAAAGGCCGCCTCAGATGAACTTGGTTTCGAGTCACAACCGTCGAGAAACCCCTGGTTTGATGATGAGTGCAGACAGGTCCATGTAGAGAAACAGAATGCATATATGTCCACATTGCATCGACGGAGGAGCATGCACTTCTGAGAAGGAAAAAGAAGGAGCACGAGAGGCGCGAGATCGAAGAGACGGAGAGATGTCACTGCAGGGAAGACGTTCGAAAATGTTACCAGAAAGTAAAACGAACATGCCAATGCTATAAAGCCAGAGCAGAAGCCTGCAGGGATGAGCACGATGCTGAGATTGTGGAAGGACCACTTCTGCAGACTGTATAACGGCGATGATAGTCAAAATGCCGCCGTCAGGCAGAGCGAACCATACACAATGGACGAAGGCGAAGGAGAATCCCGTCCACCCGACCTAGAGTATGTTAAGATAGCGATATCGATATCGAGCCGTAAGCCTTATAAAGCTGCTGGAGCAGACGGACTCCTCGCGGAACTGCTTAAAGCAGCTGGCGATGAGCTGCCGTACTGTGTAAGCGCCTGAAACCGTTCCTTGGCAATCAGATAGGCTACTACCAGTGTGGTTTCAGGCCAGGAAAATCCACGATAGACCAAATATTTACACTATGGCAGATGTTGGAGAAGACCCATGAATTCCAGGTCGTCACGACTTTAAAGCCGCGTATGACAGTGTTTATAGAGACGAGCTATACAGAGCCATGTCATGTTTTAACATTCCTGCCAAAGTCGTCAGACTGTGTTAGTTCAGAGGTGAACTAACCGACCCCTTTGATGTTAAAAAAGGTTTTAGACAGGGTGACGCACTGTCATGTGATTTCTTTAACATCATACTTGAAAATATCGTGCGCGACTCTGCGGCCAATACAAGAGGTACGATCTACTTCAAGTCCACACAATTGCTTGCCAACGCAGATGGCATTGACGTTATTGGACGGACAAAGCGAGACGTCAACGAGGTGTTGGCAAGCATTGAAGCAGAAGCGGCTTAAGTGGGTCTAAGGGTAAATGGGAACAAGACCAAATATATGCTGTCATCAAAGAAAGACGCGCAACACCGAGGTCTTCGTCAGAACGTCACTTTCGGCAGCTACATATATTTTTGAAGTAGTCAAGGACTTCGTCTACCTTGGCTCGATAGTGACAAGCAGCAACGACACCAGCGCTGAGATAAAACGCAGAATAACTCTTGCCAACCGTTGCTTCTTTGGGCTCAAGAGGGAACTGAGTAGTAGAGCCCTCTCTCGAAAAACAAAGGTATCCCTCTACAATACCTTAATCATCCTGGTCCTCCTCTATGTCGCTGAGGTTTGAACTTTATCAAAAGTGGATGAAGAAGCCCTTGGGTGGTTCGAGAGGAAAATTCTACGTGCAATCCTTGGTCCCGTTTATGTAAACGGAGAATGGAAGAGCAGATTCAACCAAGCACTGTACGGGCTGTACAGCGACATCGGCCTGGTTAGATGTCTTAGGATCCAACGTCTGAGATGACTAGGCCATGTAGAGCGAATGGATAACACAGCTCCGGCCCGAAGAGGCTTCGAGTCCAAACCCGAGGGACGACGCAGCAGAGGACGATCGAATCTAAGATGGCGCATACAATTGGAAGGGGACGTTAATCAACTGAAAGTGCGTCGGTGGAAAGAGCTGGCAAAAGACCGTGCCAGCTGGGGTTCGTTGGTTAAGGCCCAGGTTCACCCCGGACAGTAGCGCCACCTAAGAAAGCTGCTTGTCTTTTGTTTACTAGAGAAGAATACATAATAATCTATCAAAATTGAATAGAAAACAAAATATAAAAAGTGCAGATTACTGCGACCCATAATCCAATAACAAATAATTTACTATCTCATCTGGCGGGTCACCCAATTCATACTGCAATCTAATCAGGTTGTTTGCTGAGTGCAAGGTGTAATATATAGTCGATTAAAACCATTCAATAAAAATTATATATATGTGGCAAAGTCTTAGTCATCTTAGGTAGGCTCTTTGTGTTGCTCCGAAGGGGTCGTCGCCCTATTCATGGAACCATTACCATACAACATCATTGTGGTCGTTAAGGAAGTAGGATATTAGGTATAGTTCTCTACTATGACAGAGGTCCGGGCAGGCGCAGAGCAGGTATTGAATGGATTCAAACTCCTCTTCGTCTTCACAGCTCCTGTCATTCGAAACTTGCCCTAGTCTTTGTGCATGACTGCCAATAAGACAGTGACCAGTGATGACACCAACGATTATGTTGATGTCGGTTCGTTTTAGGCAGATTAGTCCTGTGGTTCGCTGTCGGTCAAGTCGTGGCCAGATTTGCCTGATGGTTAGGCAGGTATGCCTTTGGGTCCATCTCAGGCCCACCTCAGACATGTGTTGATTCATTAGCTCTAATGAATGCCATGTTAGTTTGTTGCGTCGTTCCTTGTTTGGCGAGCATGTCAACTCCCTCATCTCCTGAAATGTTGCCAAGGCTGACTGTCAGCGAAAATTCAAACATCCACCTTAGCCACGGACTTCCTTTATTGCTATCAGCTCCGCCTGGAAAACGCTGTAGTGCTCTGGTAGTTATAAGGCCAGATTCAATTTCATTTGTTTGCAGAAGCCTTCGCTACCCACCAAGTTTTTAGTTTTTAACCCATCTGTGTAAAAGTCGCGTTTGTCGAACCACCGAACCATTTTTCCATTCTGGGTAGGTTATTTTGAACCTTTTTCCAAAGATCGTGGTGGGCTCAGTGCAGTCGGAGTTCTCTGCCAAAGTTCACCTGTCGTTCAGGATAGAAGCGTGGCCAGCAATATAGCCCGTCCATTTTGAGCTGGCCTTTAATGTGGCTAGTTGCTTGTCGTGGATATCGATTGGGTTTAGGTGGAGTAGCATGTGATTCGCAGCCGTTGGAATAGACCTTAGAGCCCCGATGGTGCACATGCCTGCTAACCTCTGTAACTTCTCGATTTGCGTGTGGTATGTTGTTTGGTCTAATGCATGGCATGTACAAAAGAATAGGTCTACCGACTGTGGTGTACAGCAATAGGGTTAATGTGGGGCTGAAGTCCCATTACTTCCCTAAGGCTTTCTTGCAAGTGTGGAGCGCTAGGGTTGCCCTCCATGCTCGCTCGTAATATTTTCTTTCCAGGTTAATTTCCTGTCCAATATACGCCAAGGCAGTAGAGGAATAAGTTAACCTGGTATCGAGTAGAGCGATTGGACAAATGACCGGAATCTTGTGCTTTCTGGTTAAGAGTACAAGTTCCGTTTACTGGGGGTTTATCTCGAGTCCATTAATTTGTGTCCACCTGTACAATGTGGAGAATGCCGTTCGCATGCAGTCATTCATTGTAGGCAGATATTTGCCTGAGATGGCAATAGCAACATCATCAGCGTAGGCAATAACATCGAGGCCTTCCTTCTCTAGTTTAGTTAGTAATTCGTTGGCGACTACGTTTCAGAGAAAAGGAGAGAGGACCCCTTTTGTGGAGTTCATCTGGTTCCGATCTAGTGGTCCCTTGGCTTCCCCATTTAGAGAAGATCTTGCGTGTTGGAAGCAACTCGCCAATGAACTCTACGAGAGTCCTCTCCACTTTTAAGTTTTCTAGCCCTTCTGTAATTGCTTTCGATGTGACGTTGTTGAGAGTGCCCTCTAAGTCCAAGATGGCACCAGAGTGTATTCTTTGAGGTGGATTGATCTTTCAATTTTCCGATCTACCTTTGCAATAGGCATGCTGTGCCTTTGAGACTGACGCTGTATCAAGGTTGTGTCGTATGTGTACGTCTATCAGCCTTTCCAGGGTTTTTAGTACAAAAGAAGATCAGATGGGTGTAGTGTGGATACGGCAGATCTTGGAGAAGACCCAGGAATACCAAATTGACACTCACCACTTTTTCATCGATTTCAAGGCTCCGTATGACAGCGTGTATAGAGATGAGCTATATAAAGCCACGTCTAGTTTTAACATCCCTGCCAAACTCGTCCGACTGTGCAGGATGATAATGGAGAATTCTCGCTGCTCCATTAAGGTCGGTAATGAACTAACTGAGACCTTTGATGTTTAAAAAGGATTTAGACAAGGTGACGAGCTGTCATGCAACTTTTTCAACAACATGCTTCAAAAGATCGTGCAAGAGTCGCTGGCCAACACAAGAGGTACGATTTATTTCAAGTCTACTCAATTGCTTGCGTACGCCGACGGACACAGCGAGGCGTCAATGAGGCCTTTGTAAGCATTGAGGTAGAAGCGGCTAAGATGGGTCTCAAGGCTAATGAGAAGTAGAAAAAACAAGGTAACACTATATAAGACCTTGATCATCCCAGTCCTCCTTTACGGCGCAGAGACTTTGACCCTAACAAAAGCGGATGAGGATGCCCTTGGTCCGCGCACTATCTACGGTCCCGTTTGTTCAAACGGAGTATGGAGGAGACAATTTAATGGAGAACTGTACGGGTTGTACAGCGACATCGGCCTGGTACGACGTCTACGGATATAGCGTCTATGGTGGTTAGGTCATGTAGAGCGCATGGAAAATACAGCTCCGACCCGAAGAGTCTTCGAATCCACCCCGTAAGGAAGGGGCGGCAGAGGACGGCCGCATCTACGGTGGCGCAAGCAGATGGAAGGGGACCTTAACCAACTGGGCATGCGACGCTGGAAACAGCTGGCTAAAGACCGTGCCAGCTGGAGACGCTTGTTGGTTGAGGCCCAGGTTCACCACGGACTCACCGTGCAACGTCTGGCTATTCAAGAAACTCAAAATACCACTCCGGGGACACCGTTTTGAGACATCGAAGATACAGCTGGTCATCCCGGAAATCGATTTCAGCAACTCTTTCGAATACTGAAAAATTCGTTTGTATTTTTTTTGGTTTTTGTTTTAAGGGCAAGTGCTAACATAGCATGGGGCATTGCGACCTGTGCATATCTAGTGTTTGTTCAGGGCTGTATAAATGTTTTCAATTGGCGGACTCCTTGAAGGCTGTTGAATGCATTGTTCGGAAGACCAAAGGGAGATACATAATAAGAAAAATTTAAAAGGGAAGGATATTCGTATTGTTCAATCTGAAGAAGGTTGCTCTTCGGGAATGGTACAAAAGGAGACGGGGACGGCCACGGAAAACAACCCAAACACAAGATCGCTTAATTGCGCTGGAAGCGTAAAAAAAATTATTATAAAATGTCAGTCTAGCGATTACTCCAAACATAGGGGCCAATCTACCTCGAGTCTAAATGAATGACTCTTTTTTGGCTTGGTTTATCCCCTCTCCCCACTTAATGTCAGTGCAACTCTTTTAATTACTGAACATTATTTGTATAATGTACAAAGAAATAAAAAAAAAAAAAAAAAAAACATGTCTACATCAGACAGAGAGAGATTAAGCAATTAATGTGGATTTTTTTCAGTCCGCTTCTGTGTTATTCCCTTTGGAATTCCAACTACATGTAGTAATCATGAAATTACTTCAATTTGACCTTGAGAGCATTGTTCTAATAATCAACGAAAAGGAAAAAAAAAGGAAAACAACAAAGTCCTTTCGAGAGAACATCAAGCCATATGTCAGGACAAGGCCGGAAGTGACAGTGTGTGCCAGAAATGATGAACAAAAACTTAAAAAAAAAAAACACGAATTTCATAACAACCACTCATGTTTACGATCGACACAATTAATTTCATCAGCTGATGAAATATAAAATTAAATTACACCAACAACCAATAATAAAAACAAAGAACAGAAGAGCAAAAAACACAAATCTACAATTCTCATTTGATGTATCATCAATTTTGTATGATGATGAGTCGACGAGAACGTGTATTATCGAGAACATAAAAGTAAAAAAATCATAAGCAAATACAGAAAAAATGACATGACATGAGATTTACTACTCAAAACTGCAAAAGATTATTATTGCCAACCTTAGTCGTCCTTGTTTGCTTGCTCTTCACCGCCTCTTCTGATGATGTATGATGTTCGTGGCTCTTGTACCAAAATGTGCAATAAAATTCGCGAACAAGAAGTGGGTATGTATAAAATCGAAAATTCCACGTCAAAATATGTATGATCAACTCCTTTTTCGTCTTGTTGTTGTTTTTTTTTTTTGTTTTTTGTTTTTTCGGTTTTAGTTTCCCAATAACAACACAACACTTGTTGTGTGTGGTCTGCTTCGTTCGTTCTTTGTTTATATTTTTCAATTCCCACTTATGTATCTATGTACGATACCGCACAACACTTTCAATTCGTTAATTCAGCAAGTGTAACTATTTTTTTGATCAAAACAATAACAATCGATAAAACAATAACAACAACAATCGAACGACAACAACTCAATCTAATAACAACACCGAAAGCGAAAAACACTCTCACAAATTAATATGTATATTACATATATTGTTATGGATTATCTCCGTGTTTGTACGATTAAAAAAAAACCAAAAAAACTTGTTTTATTTTATTTATCTTTTTTCGCATATACACACTCTCCCTCTCGCCATGCTCTCGTGTGATCAATACAATCACAACACAATACACGATGAGATTGTTGTTTTGTTACGTTGTTATTCCTTGTTTTTCCTCTCTCTCTCTCTCTCTCTACTTGTTGTTTGCAAATTAAACAATTTTAATGAATTTGTTTATTCCTTCTCTTGACAGTCTGTTTCGAGTTTGACGAACAGAACAAAGTTTGTTGTTTTCGATTATTCGAAGTTAGGGAGAGGAACTTCGGTAATCTGACTTTTGGGATGCCAAAAGGTGGTGGTGGAGGCGCGCGTTTTTTTTTTTTTTTTTTTTTTTTTTGTTTGTATAAAGCAAATTTATTTTATCTATCGCTTTTCACACACACTGTCATTTAAGAGTAGAGAAAAAAAAACAAACAAACAAAACTATTTCAGATACTATGTATTTATTAACACCGAACCGAACGCGCTAGAACGTTGGCTTTCGGTTTACGGGGGGAGCAGAGAAAGCTCCACGCGAAAAGCTTAATTCGTTCTCGCCTATTCTCTTCTTCTCCACCTTCCTTCTTACATAAAAAAAAAATAATAATAATAATAATAACAAAACACGAAAAACAACAACAAAGCGAGTAGGGAAAACACTCAATTCCTTTGCATATGTTTCACGAACAATTTTTAATAATTACACTTTTCGACCTGATGGTTGACAGTATTTGGATGATTTTGGTTTTTTTTTTGGGAAAATTCTTGGAAACTATTTCGGTTACTTTCCACAATTTCTGATTTTTGTTTTTTTTTTTTCTGTATTTTGTTGTTTTTGCTTAGTTTGAACGGAGGAATTTGCAAATCGCGTTTAGCACTGACAAACGTTCTTGACCGTTTGATAAAAAGTTTTTCGATTCGCGCTACGTACACTGGCTGCTTGATTGGCAGCTTTTTTGCTTTTTCTTTTCTTTTCCGCTTCTATACGTCTCCACCGTCCGTTCGGCAGTCAACTACCACTTGCTTTACTTGTACTTCGGCTGAGTCGTACATATACATATGAGTGGTGGCGACTGTCCCTCGTGTCCGTGTCGTTCTCATTCTATACGTCTTGTTCTCTTTCAAGTGTTCTTTATTTTGTTTTCATTTTTCCTTCGCCTTCGGTTTTTCATTTGTTCTATTTTGTGGTGTTCTTCGGTGGTGTCTCGCACGAGACACATGACATACCTATACTTACGTACGTATCGTGGATGATGTTGATTCGAATGGGTCTTTGTGTGTGTGTTTGTGGGGGGCTAAGAGGGCGGAAAGCTCCAATTTTCGATTTCCGTTTTGTTATCAATTTTCTTGTGAATATTTTTGTTAGGTTTACGCTTTGGTGGTACAGTTCGCTTTATGGTCTTGTTTTCGTTTTCATTCGATTTCGTGCTTCGGGGTTTTTGTCTCATTGAATGGGTGGGTGGATAAGGATGGTTGGGGGTGGAGAATGGGTTGTACAGTCGGACGACGCGTGAAGGGTGGCTTTTTGTTTGTCTCGAGCGCTTGGTTTCCATTGTGGGAATGGGGTTGTTTTGAATTGTGGTACAGTTGGTCAGTAGTCTGATTCAGTGAAATGCTGTTTTTGTGGTGCGGATTGTGTATTAGAGCGATCACTTCACTGGTCAATCTCTCATTCGAGAGGCGGTGTATCAGTTTTCACTTTTAAACAGAGACAGTCGTACCTACCGGATGGCAAAGGACTAACAAAGGCCTTGTAGGGGTAGCATCTATCCGACGGATGCTGGCCTGTTAAAAAGCGAGAAGAGCCACCGCAGTCGAACATCTTGCGGCACTGTTAGTAAGTCCCATCCCCACCTCCTCGTGGTGCCATCTGGAGATTTTCTATGGAAATTGAAGACGGGGAAGGGCGAATGGCGAGCCTCCTGCGCCAAAAAACAGGATTAGTCGGTTGGGCTACGGCCTCTTGCGGCACTGTTAGTAAGTCCCAACCCCACCTACTCGTTGCCATGTGGAGATTTTCTATGGAAATTGCAGACGGGGAAGGGCGAATGGCGAGCCTCCTGCGCCAAAAAACAGGATTAGTCGGTTGGGCTACGGCCTAGCAAGCCGTAACCGTAAAAACAAAAACTCAGAAACAACCACAAACATCGGATAAAACGGGGAAAAAAAAAGGACAATGATCTTCGGCTCTGTATGTCTCTAAACAGGCCACGTGCAGCCAAACAACTTGCGGACGCCCTAGACCGCTATAAAGCGGACATAACCGCCATCCAGGAAGTGCAATGGAATGGACCGGGTATAAAGTGGATGAAAAACTGCGATATTTACTACGGCAACTGCTATAGGGAGAGAGGGCAACGATTGTTGGATGCGGGTTTGTTGTTCGAGGTGGACTAAGGCAAAAAGTCCTAAGCAAACGCCTCTTAACAATCCGTATCAAGGCTACATTTTTTAACATCAGACTGATCTACGTCCACGCCCCCACGGAAGAAAAGGATGACTCCGCTAAAGATGAGTTCTACGATCTCCTAGACAGAACGTATGCCCAATGTCGCAGCTATGACATCAAAATTGTACTAGGAGACTTCAATGCTAAGCTGGGTAAGGAGAGCATCTTTGAACGAGTCATCGGCAAACTTAGCCTACACGACACCACATCCGATAACGGACACAGGCTGATAGATCTTGCTACGGGGCGAAATCTCCTTCTAGTACGCGCTTCCCACACCTCGATATACACAAAGGCACCTGACGGTCTTTTGATCAATCGGCCACCAACCAGTTTGATCACATCACGATCGACGTCAGATATCCCTCCACTATTCTTGATGTTTGAACTTTCCGGAGCTAAAATCGACTCGGACCACTATCTTGTAGTAGCTAAGATGCGCCTACGGATATCACGAACTCGTAGAGTAAGCCAAGATGCGCCTACGGATATCACGAACACGTAGGATAAGAATACAAAGTTATGACGTCGGAAAGCTACTATCGCCAGAAACCGCTCGTGCTTTTACCGGTCGCGTCTCCCTTAAGCTCTCCAATACACCTCAACCCTCCGCGCTATCAATAGAACAGCAGTGGAACCTTTGCAAGCAAACAAGTTTTGGGCTTCAAAGCTCCACCACGAAGAAACAACTGGTTCGATGACGAGTGCACTAGGATTCACACAGCGAAGCAGGATGCATATAAAGCCTCGCGGCTTAAAAGAACAAGAGCAGCTCGTGAGCATGACGAGTTAAAAAGAAGGGAGCAGCATGAGCTTCTCAAAAGAAAGAAGAAAGAGCACGAGAAGCGGGCGATTGAGGATTTGGAGTGGTGTTACTGCAGGCGTGACGTTAGAAAGTTTTATCAACAGATAAAGCGAACATGCCAAGGTTAGAAAGCCAGAACGGAAGCCTGCAGGGATGAGAACGGGCACCTAGTTGTCAGTTAGAATGAGTAGAGCCCTCTCTCGAAAAACTAAGGTATCCCTCTACAAAACCTTAATCATCCCGGTTCTCCTCTACGGCGTTGAGGTTTGGGCGTTATCAAAAGCGGATGAAGAGGCCCTTGGGCGTTTTAAGAGGAAAATTCTGCGTGCAATCCCGTTTGTGTAAACGGATAGTGGAGGAGGAGATTCAACCAAGAACTGTACGGGCTGTATAGCGTCATCGGCCTAATAAGACGTCTTCGGAACCAACGGCTAAGATGGCTGGGCCATGTAGAGCGAATAGACATCACCGCTCCGGACCGAAGAGTTTTCGACATCAACTTCGAGGGACGACGCAGCAGAGGACGGCCGCATCTAAGGTGGCGCGTACAAGTGGAAAGAGACCTCAACCAATTGGGCGTGCGGCACTGGAAGTGGCTGGCCAAAGATGTTGCCGACTGGCTTGTTAGTTGAGGCCCTGGTTCACCCCGAACTGTAGCGCCGTCTATGTAAGTAAGTACGTACATAAGTAAGTTGTATTGGCTGAAGTGGAACGTAATATGTATCTACTACGGATATTCGAATTCTCACAGACAGTCAAGCAGCCTTAAAATCGCTGGAGTCCTATGTGTACACTTCAAAAGTAAGCCTTGACTGCCGCCTGTCTCTTAACGAGATGGCCGGACAGTTTAATATATGTACATATGTACATCTCCTATGGGTTCCAGGACACAGCGACATCTCAGGAAATGAAACAGCCGACACACTCGCCAGACAAGGAACGACACAACAACCAAACATGGCATGCGCAGGTGTACCTTTAACAGCCATTAAGTTTAAACTTACAAACCTCGCCTTGGCTGAAAAGAACCTGAGATGGGCCCAGGGGCACACCTGCCTCATCACCAGACAAATCTGGCCTCGGCTTGACAGTCAACGGACCAAGGGACTAATTTCCCTAAAACGACCTGACACCTACAAAATGAATGGTGTCATCACCGGTCACTGTCTCATTGGACAGTCATGCATAAAAACTAGGGAAAGTTCCGAATGACTTCTGCAGAAGCTGCTTAGACTAAGGGGAGGTTGAATCCATCCATCACCTACTCTGCGCCTGTCTCACTCTAGAGAGGCTACGGACTACCTAACCTAATCTAACCCACCTGGTATGTCCCTACCCCACCCGCCGTACTCTACAGACATGGCTTTTTCCGACTACCACTTGTTCCAAACTATGGCTCATGATCTGGACGAAAAACATTGGGTCGATACTTGGATCGCCTCAAAAGATGAGAAATATTTTAAGCTCGATATCAGTGTGATGTCTAAAAAAAGTTATAGGTAGTAGAAGCGATTGGCAGTACTTTAGTTAACATACATTGTACCAGTTACTCTGAATAAAGCTTTATAAACAAGGTTAGGAGGAAATAAGGACCTAGTCAGCATGAAACATCTACTAAAATTGATTCAACTTAATACACCAAATGAGTAATTTCATATTCGTGGCATAAATAGGACGCGTGAACCGTCCACGTAGAAAAATGAGAAACTCATTAAAACTAAACTTAATCAACGAAAAAGATAGGGAGTGCCAATTTCTCGCTTATCTCTTCATTATAGTAACTAGATTTGATAACATACACTAAAACCGCATTTATGTATCTACGAAAAATCACTATTTCAAAACTAACCTAAGATATTGCATCAGCCAGATAGTAGGCATGCCACAACAAGTGTGCGAAGAATTCTTGCTTTGACCTAAACATCAACATGAGAAATCACTCGGCGCTGCCATCAGACTTAGGTTGACACCGAAATACACTTTAACCTCAATTAGGAAAATGGGCATCTTGTAAAGCTAATTTTAGAAATTTCCCAACCAATTATCCTCAGACCTACATATATCCTCTAAGAATCTAAATTGGGTGTCGTAAGCATGGTGCAGCTTTAAAGCCTTGCGTAACTCAACTTGGTCTAAATTCAATGAATTCTCATTTAATAACCAGTGCCAAACGAACCATTTCTATCACCAGAGACGACGACGACATAGACTTTCACTTTCTTCGCTTAGTACACAAAGAAGCAGGACGATGATATCCACCACCATCCCGGGTAGGTGAATGAGAAAGGATTCGTGTAAAAATGCGTAGAAAATGCGCTATTCACGAAAATGGATACAAAACGTAAACATATCGATCGAACAACGCGCAAACATCTCAATTGGCATATCACGCCATCCACCTCCGCTGCACGTTATTACCAAGGGTTGACATATGCCTGCACACGAAGAAGCATCTACTAGCATTGAGTCGTACGCCCCCGCAACGCTTTATTTTGGTTTGAATTTTGTTGTTATTCTCGCCCTTCATAACAAAACGTACATACATATGTCCAAAGGGTAGGTTTCTCATCGTCCAGGCATGCGCCATTGATACGAACAGGGGAGGAAAGAAATCGAGAAAAAGTCGAACTTTCCACACCCTGACACACAGATGGAGAACAGCAGCGAAATAGTAATGGGAAAGGTCAAGGGATTGTGAATACAGAAGTAGGCTGTTGCATAGTATGAGGCTAGAAGGCAGCCTTCAGGCGTGGGCATTTTGCCTTCTCATTTCCATTCTATTTTTATACCATTCCTTCTCGGCCCACTTCGTCCCGAAGTAAGGAGGAAACACGATAGTAATGGAACCATACCACCAACTTGTACTAAGGTATCCAATCATGACAAACATACGCATTTGCAGAAGACGTGCGTGGGCTACCCCCTACACACTCGTGCACATACTATGTTAGTCGAGCGTTTCGGATTTTCTGAATGAATTTGTAACGCTCGTCCTGAATTGAATAGAACAGAGAGAATGAAAGCGAAAGTCCGGATGACGGTGTGGAGATTGTTCGCTAAAATCGATCGAAAAAACTTTCCACCCAAACAGATTTAGGTTTGCACATAATCGAGTGTGAAGTGGAGTGAGTAGTCCTTTGCGGAGCACCCACCGGCGATCGATGACATTGGCGAGAGATTGGAAGATTATAGCCAAAGCTTTGTTGATTTCAAAGAAATGTTTTCGGAGAAGAAAATTCAATTGAAAGCCATGCGAATGATGGGTAATCCTTAGAGCAAAGCACACACCTAAGGGAGAAATAGTTGAACCTCACCGGGGCTTCGGATTGAAAATGAAACGTAAATATTTTGGACAGAAATACTACGACGATTGTTTCTACGGTATTCAACAGTTGTTTATTTGCAAGGACACAGCAGAATGGGAAATAATGGTGTTGACACGTAACAGGGAAATGTTATACTTCAAGGACGTTGCTATAGATCTGAGGGGAAATTCCCACAAAGTACACAATGAAATGCGATTCTTTGAGTTCTTTGTTTACTAGAAATTGTGTATGAAGTGGGGAAAGTGTTCTTAAATAATGTTCAAAGGTTCTTAAAGAACTTGACATACACAAATCTGCTAGTCCAGATGGTATTTCCCCAATAATTCTGAAGAGGTTTTCTTCTACGATGGTAAAACCACTGCGTGGACTCTACCCGAGTAGGTGGAAAAGAGCGTTTGTTCAGCCCATTCCCAAAAAAGGCGAATCTTCTCTCTCCAGTTACCGACCCATTGCACTAACGTCCCTTCTTTCCAAGGTCATGGAAACGCTGATAAATCGTCAGCTAATGAAATATCTCGAGTCGCAGAAACTCCTCAATGACCGGCAGTATGGTTTCCGCAGCAACAGATCCACTGGTGATTCGATGGTATATCTCACCGAGAAGTGCAATCGCTCGCTCCACCAGGCAGGCGAGAGCAAAGTAGTTGCACTTGATATTTCGAAAGCATTTGACGGAGTTTGGCATGAAGCTTTTTTGTCGAAAATGCATGCATTCGGGATCGGCGACTCCCTTCTTCTATGGATTAGAAGCTACCTTTCGAATCATTCAATTCAAGTTGTCTTGGGCGGATTCAAGTCTGATACTCACTTTGTAAATGCTGGTGTTCCCCAGGGCTCCGTTTTGTCTCCGACACCCTTTCTTATTTTCATAAATGATCTCTTGTCTGTTAATTCCAATCCAATCGCTGACGACAGTACCCTCAGCTTTTCATATTCGTTCACTTCTTTAAGACCCTGCACTTCGGCTGTAAATAGTGAGCGGCAGCGTATGTAAAGCTCATTAAATTCCGATATTGACAGCATCATCCAATGGGGTAAAAACAATAGAGTGGAATTTAATGCTTCCAAAACACAATGCTGTCTTCTGTCGCTAAAGCGTAACACTGACCCATTGCCATTATCCATGAATGGCACTTGTATCCGTGAAACCAACAAGCTTTCCATCCTGGGTATGTGCATCAGTGACAACCTTTGTTGGAACGATCACATATTTAGTGTCGCCAAGAATGCCGCGAAATGCCTAGGTTTCCTATACAGATGCAAGAAATTCTTCACACCCACCGATCTGGCTATAATTTATAAGGCGTTCATTCATCCTAAATTGGAGTTCAACGCTCATGTCTGGTCTGGTCCATCTAAGACCTCACTGCACTTACTTGACAGAATACATAAGCGTGCGATAAAACTCATAGGAGATTCCAGCATCAAAAACTCATTACACTTGCTGGGTCACCGTATGAACGTCTCCTGTCTCTCAATGTTTTATCGTTATTTTCACCATAAATGCTCTGATGAAAGAGCCAGTTGCATTCCGCCCCTTCAAAACTTCTCCCGCGATACACGTCTCTCCCGGAATGCGCATGAATTCAGTCTGAAGCCCGTTTTCGGTCGTACTGTCAAATACAGAGGTTCTTTCTTCAACCGAACCACACGAATGTGGCACGCGTTACCTCGTTCGGTTTTCCCCCCTCAATACAATATGCAGACATTTAAGACCAATGTCAATAGGCACCTCCACTCCCCCTCCCTGTTACCTTCTGCTCGGACAACGTTTAACGTTCTTGTTACCCTTTTTGTTTACCAAGGTGTTTGATTGTATTCATTGTTCTTCGTGTTTACAAGACGTATGTACATATCTTACGTACTGGCTTTTCTTAAGTTATCTGAGAATCGTCCTCGAAACATTCTATTCTCCAGCGCTTCTCAGAATCAACATTTTGGGAAAGTTTTGGGAAAAAAGGATGTCTGCAGGTACCAAATTAGGACAATATGGGGGGAGGGTTGAGCAAATCGTACCCCAAAGCCCGCGGTTTCCCTTCGTTATCGTAGGTACTTTAGTTTTTGATTTTTTTTTTTTTTTTGCGAGGGTTGGTGAAAATCTCCAAAAGACACTATGAGAGCCGACAGCGCGTGCTCATAGCAGTGTGAGACTTGACTCACTTAGTTGTAGTAAAACTACAACAAGTCAATGGACTTATCCAAAAGTTTTCCGTTCTCGATGTAAACACATTTAGCAGACAGCAGATCAAAGATTCTACTGCTAGATGTCAGTTTTCATCCCTGCAGGCTGCCGTTCTGGCTTAATAACCTTGGCATGTCCGCTTTATCTTTTGATAAAACTTTCGAACATCACGCTTGCAGTAACACCTCTCCCAACCTGGTCAACAATAACCATGTCCTATGGGCTATAAAAAGCTTTGAACCCTACAAGTCCCCAGGACCGGATGGGATGATACCAGCAGAGCTTCAGCAGGTAGCAGATCTCATCCTCCCCTGGTTTGTGGTCATATACAAGAGTTACCTCTCCCTATCCTAAATCCTCAGCAAGTGGCTGGGGTGGCCGTGGTGCAGTGGTTAACGTCATCGACCGCCGATCGGAAGGTCTATAGTTCAAATTCGCTTCATAGCCACGTAAAAGTTATTCCTGTACGGACAAAAAGTATGCAACGCACTTGTGAATGGAAAGTGACCAGACGTACTGCCTTCAGGCATAACACTCACAGTATATGGTCAACTGAAATTCCTCCTCTGCGTATGCAATATTCAAGTGCTCGAACGAATTACTACAGACTATAGCCAAAACGCTGGGTGGAACCCAACTAATAATCAAAGAGCAGGCTAAATATCTGGGCCTAGTCCTTGACTAGGCTGAATTGGAAACCCCACATTCTTGATCGCGTCAAGAAAACAACTGTTGCCCTCTACAGCTGCAAGAGAGTGGTGGGCAAGAAGTGGGGTCTCCAAACAAGAATTATGCACTGGCTCTACACAGCAGTCATAAGGCCCATCCTCCTGTTTTTTTTTTTTTTTTTTTTTTTTTTTTAGAGACTCGCGCAGGTTCAAGAGTTTTTATATTCTCTTATGATGTGTTGACACACACAACCTGAACGGAGTACAGTGGTTGGGGTCGTTGATGTTCGTTCACTACTCTCAGGGGTGGTTGTCCTAGACCTAGATAGGACGAGAGCCGACCAAATTCCGCGTTGGTTATAGTCCGTAGTAATTCGTTCAAGCACTTTTTAGTATTGCATACGCAGAGGATGAATTTCGGTTGACCATATACTGTGAGTGTTATGCCTGCAGCAGTACGTCTCTGGTCACTTTCCATTCTCAACAGCGTTGCATACTTTTTGGCGGTATAGAAACTACTTTTATTCTTGGCTATGAAGCGAATTTGAACCATAAACCTTCCGCTCGGCGGTCGATGATGTTAACCACTGCACCACGGCCACCCCCATGGCGTTTGGCGTTGTAGTCTGGTGGACTGCTCTGGACAAGGCAGTCAATCGAAACCTTCTGGGGAAAGTACAAAGATCGGCCAGCTTATACACAAGCGGAGCGATCAGATCAACCTCCTAAATATCCTATTACATCTTCCACCATTGGACCTTTTCAGCAAGCAAGTTGCTGCCTGCGCGGCCCTAAGGATTAGGGGTATGGGAAAATGGCCCACATCACAAAAAGGCCATACTACCATTCTAAAACACTTCAAAGTACCCATGGACACAGACTACATCATCCCGCAGAATGTGCTCACTAGGAACTCCGAAGTTGTTTTTGCATCTAGGAAGGAATGGGCTGAAGGGAAGGTCATACCAAAGGACTCGATTTCTCTCTATACCGATGGCTCTAAGATGGAGTCGGGTGTTGGTAGTGGAGTGTTCTCCAAGGAACTTAACCTCAACCTATCTTTCAGACTTCCAAATGACTGCAGTGTGTATCAAGCAGAAATAACAGCTATAACGGAGGCCCTTGCATGTTTGAGGATCAATATAATATCCGCTCAAGATACTTTCATTTGCACGGACAGCCAATCTGCGATAAAATCCTTGGCCGTGGTAATCCACAAATCAAAGACATCCCATAACTGCCGCCTATCTCTAGACGAGATGGCTAAACAGTTCAACATTACAGTACTGTGGGTTCCCGGGCATAAGGATATTCCAGGAAACTGCGCGGTCGACGAACTCGCAAAGTTAGGGTCAAAGTGGGGGTGGCCGTAGTTAGGTTAACACCATTGACCGTCGAGCGGAAGGTCTATAGTTCAAATTCGTTTCATAGCCAAGAAAAAGCAATTCCTATAGGTACGGAAAAAAAAAGCCGCGCAGAGTCCCGTCCCGACTCTGACGACCATATCCTAAATTAGGATTGAGAGCACGTTTCAAAAATTTTGAAGTTCCGTAGAGTTCAGCGCAAAGAAATTGTAGATAAAATTTCTCTCTTCGATCCGAGCTCGTATGTCGTGTTGGTCGATTACGAGAGTCCACTTGATATATTTTTCTAACCAAAATTTTATTTTTGTATGCTGCATGTCGTGTCGCGAAAACATGTCGATCGCAAAATTTTTGAAACGTGCTCTCAATCCTAATTTGGGATAAAAAGTATGCAACACTGTTGTGAATTGAAAGCGACCAAACGTACTGCTGTAGGCATAACAGCATATGGTCAATTGAAATTCATCCTCTGCGTATGCAATATTAACACCAAAAGTTCCTGAACGAATTACTGCGAATTATAGCCAACGCGAAATTTGGTCGGCTCTCGTCCCATCTAGGACAGACCACCCCTGAGTGTAGTGAATGAACATCTACGACCCAATAAACTATTACACTCCGTCCAGGTTGTGTTCCAAAAACATCAACCTACGTGAAACTCTCCCTCTCCCTGTAACCTTCGCTCGCACAACGTTCAAAACGTTATAAGGCTTTAGCCTTGAGTTCGGGTGTAACTACATAAAAAAAAAAAAAGGGAAAAACGGAAACATCGTGAACGCTGTCCGAAACGATCGTTAATCTTTCTATTGATTTATTTTTCGCACAGGTGAAAGGGACCTACAGCTTAATGCCGATTCCGAACGCCGTGAGTCGAGAAGCTTTTTCATGGCAAGTATACTACGGGGGGTTTTGCTAGTACCCCACCGAGGAGGAACGTCGCGAAATAAACATTCGATGGCGTTGGTGTTATCGAACTCGCTCATCGTGCGCCAGAGTCCAACACACTAACCACTGCGCCACGGCAGTGGTTATATTTTTTTTTTTGATTTTTCATACGCTAAAGTTTTCCAAAATTTAAGCGCAAACTAAATTTTTGTAGTCTTACTTCGATGATTGTCGAACAAGCATGTAAATATCTACCCTATCACCTGCAGATAAGCCATCAGGCTTCGCGGGTAAATATTATAATATTGTCAGAACTATGGATAAGAAATAAAATGAATATGAAATGAAATATGGGATAAAACAAACCCGATTTGCGATTTCTCGCAAGATTCAGGGCAATATTATCTATTCAGAGCATAGAGGAAGCATCCAATAGTGTCTTATCAGACATGTAATGCCGGAAGTCGGAATGTTCGCTTCTATATACATACATACATATGTGCAAGCAGGCTCGAACATATTTTTTTTTCGATGTCAAAGTACGAGGTATAGCAATGAAGTTCCGGGAATCTAGCTCTAACTTGGAAACTGGTAACACCGCGTGGTTTAATAACATCTATCTACACCCTTTCTTCCAGTTTTCATCTAAGCCACGTTTTGTGTTTTGTGCGTATTTTTCGAAAAGAGAAATTTGTAGTGGCGTCGTTATGCACGTGTTGTGATTAAATTTTTTAGTGAAATTTGTTGAAAAACCGTCGGAAATCCTCCGACAATTTCAGATGGTGTAGAGAGAAGAGAGTATGTCGAGGACATGTGTGTTTCAAGGGGCAAAGTAGTTTAAGAAGGGACGTTAATCAGTAGAAGAAGAACATCGTTCATCGTGGATATATTCTTACCGACAGTGACTGGACAGTCCTATGTTGGCATTCCGAAAAGGCTGTGCGACCCGAATCCGCCAAGAAAGGCTGGCTCTTTACCAGAACAATGCGCCGGCCCATTCCTCGTTGATTGTACAAGAGTTTTCGGCGAAAAAAAGCAAGACGATGTTGCCGTATCAACCCTAAGCCTCCGAGCTAAATTCGGAGGAATATCAAGGGTGCTTCAAATCTTGGGAGCAAAGCAATGGCAAGAGTTGATTTATCAAGCCAAATTTTGCAATTTTCCTGCGGTGTCCTTACCAATTAAAGACCGACCCCTTAAAAAATCCCATAGAAAGAAGATGGAGATTGGAATACCCAAATCAGTACCAGATAAAAGGCCATGGCTTCAGGAAAATATTAGGTTGTTCAAAAATTAATGTCGGTATCATGACATTTATTTGTGGTTGTTTTGAAATACATTTTTTATTATTATTATTATACAGATTATTTATCATTTTAAAGTGCATTGCTCGCTCTATATTCCTGCGACTATACTTTATTATTTAGGTTAACATAACGTTTTTAATGTTCACCAAAAAAATCATCGTTTTGAAGTTGCGTCTTGCCTCATTTTACGCAACAACAATGATACTTTTTTTGGTTGAATTGCGACGGGAAAAATGAATCTTGTCCGATAACAGGCTTCGTTCAGCCCAATAATTAGATCAAGATAAAGCGCCAAAACACTTCCCAAACCGGTGTTGCACCCAAAGAAAATAATGCGCCGTGGCACTGTGGTTAGTGTGACGCATGATGAGGGAGTTCGGATCCCGATAACACCAACGCCATCGAATGTTTATTTCGCGGCGTCCCTCCTCGGCGGGGTACTGGCAAAACCCCCCGTAGTATAGTTGCCATGAAAAAGCTTCTCAACTCACGCCGTTCGAAATCGGCATTAAATTGTAGGTCCCTTTCCCCTGTGTGAAAAATAAATCACACACAACATGGGTGGTTGAGAGAAGCTTGGCTCTGGTCCTTCATGGGCTGTAACGCCACCATCACAGCATTTTGAATCCTGGCGAAGCCAACATGGGTGAGAAATATTGTCAACAAGCCGGGCTTTGGTCAACAGAAAAGAATCAATCCTTCTCCATAACAACGTCCGGCCACACAGCACAGTGATAAGGAAAAGGCTGAAGTTTTTGCTGAATATCTTGTTGAGACCTTCAAACCATTCAGAGGACAACCGCTACCTGATAGTAGCAATACTACGAGAATGATCGGGGAGTACAGAATGACGCGAGCTACGCTTTCCGAACTGGAATACACCAGTAAGGACGGTAAAGCACATGATAAAACCTCAAACCACAGAGGCGACCAACCTCGAATGGAATCAGAGTAATATCGGCTTTATCACTAAACAAATTTGGTCTAAGTTAAGCCTAGGACGAGCCAAAGACTTTGTGGCAACCAAAAGGGCAATCTTAAGCACTTTAATGGGTGTCGTCACAGGTCACTGCACCATTGGAAAACACGCCGTCAGGCTAGGGCTACCCTCCAATGACTTCTGTCGCGACTGCATGGACGAGACGGAAGAGGAATCAATACATCACCTTCTCTGCTCATGCCCCTCTTTTGCGAATCGCAGGAGGATCTACCTCGGTGCCCCCTTCTAAAAAAACTTAATAGCTCAACTCCATCGCTTCGTCAGAAGCACCGATTGCGACACCCTAATACATATACCTACATAAATACATGTAGTAGTAGTAGCTGACAAGACCAAAAGTTGATTCGGGCAGAGGCCAAAAAAGAGACAAATCTTCTCCAATGGACAGGTGCATCTTGAATTGATTTTATTTAATTTTTGTTTTTTTACTCGGTATTTTTGGCACACACCAGCGCGTGGTTCTGTGGCATTCTATTTGAATTAATAGAAATAGGACAAAGAATAAATGAAAATTCCACTAGCGTCATCGGGCGGCTATTTTTGCTCGACAGCTCAGCTATTAGTGGGTGGGTGTTAGCCTCCAAGGCATTCCTTTGTATTTGGCTGCGACTAAAATTACTTTTTTGTTTCCCCTTTGATTTCTCACTTTCCCCTTTTACTGATCTTCTTATTGCAAATAGGCAACTTGAAAGTTTATTGTCCCCAAGACCTCTCTGACGGTGTTAGAAAAAAGTAAAAATTTTCGAAAAGAGAAGCAACCCATCACCTGTCCATTTACAATTGAACCGGTTCCTCGTTGATTTTTTATATCTTTCGCGCTAAAAAAATACATTTGAGGAAAAAAGTATATTTTTGAAAAACAAAAAAAAAAAAAACAAAAAAAAGGGGAAAAACGGAAAGATCGTGAACGCTGTCCGAAACGATCGTTAATCTTTCAATCGCTCTCTTATTGATGTTTTTTGGTTTCGGAATACTTCTCGTAATTTTAAGTTTTTTAATTGCTTACTTATTTGCATTGTATTTTTAGAAAAGATTGTTTATCAGCGGATACCTTTGACAGGGATCTTACGGCAGTTATCCGCTCATTAGTAATTCCGAATCGGAACTCATACGATGCCATCTCAATTAGCAAAGCACATGAGTCTTGTTAGATCGTTAAACCGAAATAAGTTATAAATCATTTAACGCGAATATTGCACGTTCGATTAATGACGACAGAATGTTATTATGTGGGAGAGGCTAACGATTCGTACTCGGCTTTAATAATATGGTGGGATCCAATGGAGGTAATTTGCCTTTACGGGGCTATCATTTTCGAATAAAATACTTTTGTAAAAATAAGGTGAAAGGATTTTTTTTAAATACTTTCTGGAGGAAGGCAGATGTTCATTTGGCAATTTTCCGACAGTCATTATAGATTTTTTAGATTTGCGAGTATGCTCCTGGAATGTCAGAACCCTGTTCACTCCCGGAGCTGCTCATAAACTAGAAGGAATCCTCACGCAGTACAAGGCGGATATTACTGCGGTCCAGGAAATACGCTGGATAGGAAACGGTATGATTAGGAAGAAAAATTGCGACATTTATTACAGCTGTCACAAAAGGTTGCACTTACTGGGATGCGGATTTGTCGTGGGAAAGCGGTTCAGGTCGAAGGTCATCGACTTTAAACCTATAAGTGATCGCCTGGCTGTGATCCGCATCAGAGGCAGATTTTATAACATCAGCCTTATATGTGCACACGCCCCTACCGAAGGGGCTGAAGACTCCATCAAAGAGAACTTCTATGATCTCTTGGATAACGCCTACGGAGCTTATCTAGAGTACGATGTTCAAATCGTGATTGGGGGACTTCAATGCCAAATTCGGTAAGGAGAACACCTTTGGCGAAGTGATGGGAAAGCACTGCCTCCACGATACAACAACGGATAACGGCTCCCGACTCACCGACTTTGCGATAGCTCGTAATGCGGTGATAAGAAGAATTGTCGAACCGCCAACCAAAACGTCGACTCTGACCATTACCTCGTAGCAGCAAGATTCGGAGCTCGACTGTCCAATGTCAGAAAGCTGCACTAGCGCACCATGAGGAGGTTCGGAGTCTACCGGATGTTACTAGAGTCTACAGGGAGTAACTGAACGAAATGCTCTCCGGCATACTTACGTCGAGGACAAATGACCACAATATGTGGCTGCATTGCGCTCAGCCATTCACGAAGTAGCCGAGAACACCTTAGGCTACCTACTACGCCCGACAAAAAATCCGTCGTATGAAGGCGAGTGTGAGCAGAAAAAGGCAGCAACCATTCGAAACATGTGCCGGATTTCGGCAAGGAGATGCGCTGTCATGTGACTTCTTCAACCTGGTGCTGGAGCAGATAGTGCGACGGGCAGGCGTCAACAGGGAAGGCACTATCTTTTACAAGTCCATCCAGCTGCTAGGATACGCGGATGATATCGACATCATCGCGTGCTCTCGCCGTGGCATTGTGGAAGCATTCACGGCGATTGAAGAACAGGCGAAACGAGTTGGTCTTAAGATCAATGAGGACAAAACGAAATACATGCTGTCAAGCAAAAACCAATCCGTCGCTCACCACCTGGGACAAAAAATAACAATTGACAGCTACAATTTCGAGGTAGTTAAGGAGTTTGTCTACCTCGGGGCAAACGTAAATTCCACAAATGACACCACAGTGGAGATCCGGCATAGAATCGCCCTTGGCAACCGCTGCTACTTCGGCTTGTCCAAACAACTGGTGTCAAAACCCCTCACTCGAAAGACCAAAGTCATGCTTTACAAAACGCTCATTCTGCCAGTCCTTCTGTACGGAGCCGAAAGCTGGACAATAAGCAGGACAGCGGAGCCGATTTTGGGTTCTTTCGAAAGAAAAATTCTGCGCCGGATATTTGGTCCTGTCTGTGAGGAAGGTGAATGAAGAAGAAGACACAACTGCGAACTCTACGAGCTGTACCAAAATGTGGATGTAATCCGGAAGGCAAGGATCCGTCGACTACACTGGCTCGAGCGCATGGACATCAACGCTCCAGCTAAGAGAAGAGGAAGACCGAACTTCCGGTATAAAGACCAAGTAATCGCGGATGTAAGACATCTTGGTCTTGACAACTGGAAGCAGCGTGCCCGGGACCGTCAAGGATGGAAGGCAGCTATAGCTCAGGCTCAGATCCTCCATGGATCGCTGGCCTGATAAGTAAGTAAGTATGTGAATAATAATGCGCTTACGGATATCACGAACGCAACGGAGTAGAGTAAGAATCCAAAGTTACGATGTCGGAAAGCTACTATCGCCAGAAACCGCTCGTGCTTTTACCGATCGCGTCTCCCTTAAGCTCTCAAATACACCTCAATCCTCCACGCTATCAATAGAACAGCAGTGGAGCAAACAGGCCCTGAAAAGCTCTGCATCCGAAGTTTTGAGTTTCAAAGCTCCACCACGAAGAAACACCTGGTTCGATGACGAGTGCAGGAGGATACATACAGCGAAGCAGGATGCATATAAGGCCTCGCTGCATAAAAGAACAAGAGCAGCTCGTGAGCTCTACGAGTTAAAAAGAAGAGAGGAGCATAAGCTTCTTAGAAGAAAGAAGAAAGAGCACGAGAAGCGCGCGATTGAGGATTTGGAGAGGTGTTACTGCAGGCGTGACGTTCGAAAGTTTTATCAACAGATAAAGCGAACATGCCAAGGTTATAAAGCCAGAATGGAAGCCTGCAGGGATGAGAACGGACACCTAGTAGTAGAACCGCAGTCGATGCTGAGAATATAGAAAAACACTTCTGCAGACTGTATAACGGCGATGTTAGTCAATATACCGCTGTCAGGCAGAATGATCCATTTCTAATCGACGGAGACCGCAGAGAACTCTGTCCCCCTGACCTCGACGAAGTTAAGATTGCCATATCGAAGCTCAAGTCGAATAAAGCTGCTGGCGCAGACGGACTGTCTGCTGAGCTCTTCAAGGCAGCTGGGGATGACCTGGTTGGGAGCATGCACCAGCTTATCCGTAAGATATGGTTAGAGGAAAGCATGCCCGAGGAATGGAGTCTCAGCATCGTATGCCCGATCCACAAGAAAGGAGACCCCTCTGATTGCGCCAACTTTAGAGGAATAAGTCTCCTTAACATCGCCTACAAAATCTTCTCTGCCGTTTTGTGTGAACGCCTGAAGCCTTTTGTAAATAAGCTGATAGGTCCTTGTCAGTGCGGATTCAGGCCAGGGAAGTCCACCATCGACCAAATCTTCACACTACGGCAGATACTGGAGAAAACTAATGAATTTCAAGTCGACACTCACCACCTATTTGTCGACTTCAAAGCCGCATACGACAGCGTAATTAGAGACGAGTTATACAACGCTATGTCTACCTTTGACATACCTGCTAAACTCATCAGACTATGCAGGATGACTTTGGAGAACGCTCGCTGCTCCATCCGAATCGGTGAACACCTTACCGAGTTTTGATGTCAAAAAAGGATTTAGGCAGGGCGATGCGCTGTCGTGTGATTTCTTCAACATCATATTGGAAATGATTGTGCAAAAATCACTGGCCAATAGAAGAGGCACAATCTATTTCAGATCCTCGCAACTCCTTGCATACGCCGACGATATTGACATAATAGGTAGATCACAGCGAGATGTCAATGAGGCGTTTGCGAGTATTGAGATGGAGACGGCGAAAATTGGTTTGGCGGTAAACGAGGGCAAAACTAAATATATGCTGTCATCAAAAAAGGACGCTCAACACCGACGTCTTGGCCAGAACGTGTGTATAGGCAGATATAAGTTCGAGGTAGTTAAGGACTTCGTCTACCTTGGCTCCGCAGTGACCTGGAACAACGACATCAGTTCCGAAATCAAACGCAGAATAACTCTTGCCAATCGCTGTTTCTTTGGGCTCAGGAGGCAACTGAGTAATAGAGCCCTCTCCCGAACGACAAAGTTGACTCTATATAAGACCCTTATCATCCCGGTCCTGTTGTACGGCGCAGAAGCATGGACACTATCAAAATCGGATGATCGGATGGTCGGTTCGAGAGAAAGATTTTGCGCGTGATTTTTGGGCCTATAAACGCAGACAGTCAGGCGTCTACGGATTCAACGCCTAAGATGGCTGGGCCATGTAGAGCGAATGGACACCACAGCTCCAGCCCGGAGAGTCTTTGAATCCAACCCCGAGGGACGAAGAAGCAGAGGACGGCCACCCTTAAGATGGCGCACACAGGTGGAAGGGGACCTCAGCCAACTGGGTGTGCGGCAATGGAAAAGGCTAGCGAAAGATCGTGCTAGATGGAGGGGCATGTTGGTTGAGGCCCAGGTTCACCCCGAACTGTAGCGCCCACTAAGAAGAAGAAGATGTGAATAATAAATCACACACAGCATGGGTGACTGAGAAAAGCTTGGCTCTGGTCCTTCATGGGCTGTAACGCCACCAAAAGAAGAATTCATATTAAAAACAAAAAATGCCATAACAGGCATTGATGACACATACTTTTTTTCATGAAACCACAAATCGTGTATTTTCCCAACTTTTTAGATTTAATTAACGCGGTATTTCTTGTTTTTTGTATTTTCTCAACCACAGATTCTCTTTCTAACGATCGGTTTTATCGAAGTGGCTACATCGACCGATTTCGCCGTATTGAGTGTTACGGTAATACTTCAACACCAGTTTTGTAGGTTTTCAGAGTAAGTGAGGAATTCGTATCAAATTTCTTATAAACGTATTGAGCGAATGCATAGAAATAATGTTTTCCAAGTGGTTACGATGGGGTGTCAATGGGGGGTGGAAAAAAACAAGAAACTCGATGTCCTTGAATGATTATTGAAATCGGATTTCTCTATTTCGTTCTTTTCTAATTGTTCTGATTTAAGTCTTTTAAGTTAATGATCAGCAAGGTGATATAGTCGTACATCGTACGACGTGAAAACATCCTATGCTGATGGCAGTGTTCTAATGGCATTTCAATGGTTATTTTGGTTTTTCAAACACTTTACTTGTAAAATTGAACGTACAGTGGCTCACAGTGAAAATGGCCCACCTTCCAAGTCAATTCAAGCAAAGCTAAACTCAGTACTCAGTTTTAATATAGAACCCTACTACTTATTCAAAAACACAAAAATTAAAATAATTCAACAACAACGTACGAATTTTTCATTCCAAAAAATAAAACCGGCCAAGTGCGAGTCGGACTCGCGCACGAAGGGTTCCGTACCCACTGTATATATAAATATGAAAGAGACGTTGTATGGTACCTCATGAGTCATCTCATTAAATCACATTTTTTGATGATAACAGATCTTGGTTGCAGGCAGGTTATAGGCATATTACTTTGATGATACCATTGAGAAAGCCAGAATCTCATTATGGACCAGCAAAAGTCTCACTGGCAAAAACTGGGGCACAAACCCCAAAATGTCCCGCTGGCTATATACAGCAATCACCAGACCAATCCTTACATATGCTGCGCCCGTCTGGTGACACAAAACAAAACAAGTATCAGTGCAAGCCAGGCTCAACAAATTGCAAAGACTAGCTTGCATCTGTATTACTGGGGCCATGAGAACAACCCCCACAGCAGCACTAGAAGTCATCACAGACCTGCTACCTCTTCATCTCCAACTGAAGAAAGAAGCAATGGTCTTCGCCCACAGGATGATCATGGAGGATGACTCTAACCGTAGGCTCTTTCACCCTGATATCCTTACAGAAATAAACAGGCATGAAATCCTAAAGATATCTCTTAAAGACAACTGTCTACCCAGATATAACTTCAGCCAAAACTACAAGGTCACATTCCCTAACCGACAAAACTGGGAACAGGATAGACCCTCATTCAACCGTGGATCCTTCGTGTGGTACACAGATGGCTCCAAAACGGACGAAGGCGTTGGGGCTGAAGTATACGGAGCAAATACAGGCACATGCATTTACGTCAGCATGGACAGATATAACTCCGTTTTTCAAGCAGAGATATTTGCTATAGAACTCTGCCTCAGATAAAATATAAACACAAATATACTCAACAAAAACATTTACATTCTCTCTGACAGCAAGGCTGCACTTCTGGCCCTAAAGAGATATGAAATCACCTCCAAACTGGTATGGGACTGCCTACAGCTACTTCACCAGCTGGCCAGTACAAACAGAGTTCATCTCATTTGGATACCTGGACACAGCGGCCATACAGGCAACGAAAAGGCGGACCTACTAGCAAGGAAAGGCTCTGCATAACCATTTATGATGCCACGGCCTTTCTGCGGCATACCCACTAGCACCACCAAATGCTGCATAAACAATTGGTTAAGGAACACGACGGATCACTACTAGTCACAAACGAAAGGTAGCAGACAAGCCAAGCTGTTCCTCCCAACTACATCCCTCAAAATAACGAAACAACTTCTCATGCTTTCGAGGGGTCAGATTCGTTTTATCACAGGTTTCCTTACTGGACACTGCCCAGTTAGGGCAAGTGTCCCACCCCCTAAGCCCTATCTATCTATCTATCTTTGATGATCAAAAATCTCCATGATGAGATAGTTGATCATCAAAGTGTCCATTGAATTCAAATCCCTTCTTTCCAAGGTCATGGAAACGCTGATTAACCGTCAGCTTATGAAATATCTTGAATAACGGAAACTCCTCAATGACCGCCAATACGGTTTCCGCGGCAACAGATCCACTGGTGATATGATGGCATATCTCGCTGAAAAGTGGAATCACTCCCTTCACCAAGCAGGTGAAAGCAAAATTGTTGCACTGGATATTTCGAAAGCATTTGACAGGGTTTGGCATGAAGCCCTTTTGTCGAAAATGCGTGCTTTTGCGATCGATGAAACTCTCTTTCAATGGATTAGAAGCTACCTTTCGAATCGTTCAATTCAAGTTGTTTTGGACGGATTCAAGTCTGATACTCACTTTGTAAATGCCGGTGTTCCCCAGGGCTCCGTTTTGTCTCCGACACTCTTTCTTATTTTTATAAATGATCTCTTGTCTGTTACTTCTAATCCAATTCACTCCTTCGCTGACGACAGTACCCTCAGCTTCTCATATTCGCTCACCAGTTTACGACCCTGCACTTCGGTTGTAGATAATGAGCGGCAGCGTATGTTAAGCTCATTAAATTCCGATATCGACAGCATCATCCAATGGGGTAAAGACAATAGAGTGGAATTGAATGCATCCAAAACACAATGCTGTCTCTTGTCGTTAAAGCGTATAAATAACCCGCAGCCATTATCCATGAATGGCACTTGCATCTCAGAAACTGAAAAGCTTTCCATCCTGGGTATGAGTGTTGCTCACAATCTTAATTGGAGCGACCATATATTCAGTGTCGCCAAGAATGCTGCGAAATGCCTAGGATTCTTATATAGATGCAAGAAATATTTCTCACCCTTAGATCTGGCTACAATCTATAAGGCGTTCATTCGCCCCAAATTAGAGTTTAACGCTCATGTCTGGTCCGGTGCTTCCAAGACCTCACTGCACCTACTAGACAGAATACAAAAACGAGCCATAAAACTGATAGGTGACTCCAGCATTACCAAAACATTAGACTCGCTGGAACACCGCAGGAATGTTACCTGCCTCTCCCTGTTTTATCGTTACTACCACCAAAAATGCTCTGATGAAATAGCCAGTTGCATTCCGCCCCTTCAACATTTCTCCCGCAATACACGTCTCTCTAGGAATGCTCACCAATATACTCTGAAGTCCGCTTTCGGACGTACTGTCAAATATAGAGAATCTTTCATTAACCGAACCACACGAATCTGGAACTCCCTGCCGGATTCGGTTTTCCCCCCTCAATGCAACATGCAAGCATTTAAGATCAATGTCCATCGGCATCTCCTCTATTCCTCTTCCTCTCTACCTTCTGGCCGCACTGTGTCACCGACATAATAAGGTTATTAGACCTTGAGTGCGCGCAAATTATTAAAAAAAAAAAAAAAAAAATATTACTTGACAGCAAGAAGGTGAGAAAGTGAATAACAATAATTATGGGAAAAAGGTTTGTAGCTAGGAGTAATATATCAAGGACACAATAGGGATCAATGCTTGGAAGTATTTCATTGGTTGTGGGATATGATCGAAAGTTAATTTCACAACAATTGAATTTGTTGCAACAATTGATATCTTAACCTATTAGGATGGAAAAGGAGGGAAATAGCAATTGTACGAAAGGGTTTACACGGCTAAGTTAATCCTTGCTAACCACAAGAAAGGAGACCCCTCCGATTGCGCCGACTATAGAGGAATAAGTCTCCTTAACATCGCCTACAAAATCTTCTGTGCCGTTTTGTGTGAACGCCTGCAGCCTTTTGTAAATAAGCTGATAGGTCCATATCAGTGCGGATTGAGGCCAAGGAAGTCCACCATCGACCAAATCTTCACACTATGGCAGATCCTGGAAAAAACCAATGAATTTCAAGTCGACACTCACCACCTACTTATTTTCGATCGGTGAACACCTTACCGATAGTTTTGATGTCAAAAAAGGATTTAGGCAGGGCGATGCGCCGTCGTGTGATTTCTTCAACATCATATTGGAAATTATGGTGCAAAAATCACTGGCCAATACAAGAGGCACAATCTATTTCAAATCTTCGCAACTCCTTGCATACGCCGACGATAGTCACAATAGGTAGATCACAGCGAGATGTCAATGAGGCGTTTGCGAGTATTGAGTTCGAGGCGGCGAAAGTTGGTCTGGCGGTAAACGAGGGCAAAACTAAATATATGCTGTCATCAAGAAAGGACGCTCACCACCGACGTCTTCGCCAGAACGTTTGTATTGGCAGTTATAAGTTCGAGGTAGTTAGGGACTTCGTCTACCTTGGCTCCGCAGTCATTTGGAACAACGACATCAGTTCCGAAATCAAACGCAGAATCACTCTTGCCAATCGCTGTTTCTTTGGGCTCAGGAGGCAATTGAGGAATATAGCCCTCTCCCGAACGACAAAGTTGACTCTATATAAGACCCTTATCATCCCGGTCCTGTTGTACGGCACAGAAGCATGGACACTATCAAAAGCGGATGAGGAGGCCCTTGGTCGGTTCGAGAGAGAGATTTTGCGAGTGATTTTTGGGCCTATAAATGCAGACGGGGGATGGAGGAGAAGATTCAACCACGAACTCTACGGGCTGTACAGCGACATGAGCCTAGTCAGGCGTCTACGGATTCAACGCCTAAGACGGCTGGGCCATGTAGAGCGAATGGACACCACAGCTCCAGAACGGAGAGTCTTTGAATCCGAGCCCGAGGAACGAAGAAACAGAGGACGGCCGCATCTAAGGTGGCGCCTGGCGGTCATTTCATCAATCAACCGTCAACCAGATGGACCACATTGCGATCGACGTCAGACACTCCTCCCCTATTCCAGATGGTCGAACTTTCCGAGGGGCTAACATCGACTCGGACCACTTTCTTGTAGTAGCCAAGATGCGCTTACGGATATCACGAACGCAACGGAGTAGAGTAAGAATACAAAGTTATGACGTCGGAAAGCTACTATCGCCAGAAACCGCTAGTGCTTTTACCGATCGCGTCTTCCTTAAGCTCTCCAATACACCTCAATCCTCCCCGCTATCAATAGAACAGCAGTGGAGCCTCTGAAAACAAGCCCTGAAAAACTCTGCATCCGAAGTTTTGGGTTTCAAGGTTCCACCACGAAGAAACACCTGGTTCGATGACTAGTGCAGGAGGATTCACACAGCGAAGCATGATGCATATAAGGCCTCGCTGCATAAAAGAACAAGAGCAGCTCGTGAGCTCTGCGAGTTAAAAAGTAGGGAGGAGCATAAGCTTCTCAGAAGAAAGAAGAAAGAGCACGAGAAGCGCGCGATTGAGAATTTGGAGAGGTGTTACTGCAGGCGTAACGTTCGAAAGTTTTATCAACAGATAAGGCGAACATGCCAAGGTTATAAAGCCAGAAAGAAAGCCTGCAGGGATGAGAACGGACCGGTTCATGAGAAACCGAAACGTTAACCAATTGCTTAGAGAATTTGCAAACATTATAAACACCAGTATGAACAGGAACCATCACTCGCTGGTGCTTTTTATCGACTTTAAAAAGGCATTTGACACACTTTGCCACAAAAGAATCATTGAAAATTTGGAAAATATTGGTATTCGGGGCCAAATATTGGATTGGTTTGCAAGTTATCTAAGTGGCAGAAGTTATACGGTGAAAATAATGAACAGCTATAGCGATCTACAAAATGTTGAGATGGGAGTGCGGCAGGGTTCTATTTTAGGCCCCCTTCTCTTCATTATACATATATGTAAATGATATGCTATCAATTCTACGAAACAGCACTGGACTCCAATATGCTGATGATACCGCTCTAATTGTAAGCGACAAAAACATAAACTGTGCTACTGAAACGATGCAATCCGAGTTTGATAACGTTGTCCGTTGGTGTCACGATAATGGACACATTATCAATTCAAAAAAAAACTAAGACAATGCATATTCGGCCGACCCATATAGTAAGGACACCTGTCAGGATTCGATTTCACAGTTTTGAATGCCTGCACAGAACAAATTTGAACCAAACAACTATAAACCAAACAGATGACTGCGCGGACTATATCGAAATAGTCAGTGTGTATCGATACCTTGGTGTTGAGGTAGACTACAACTTTAAGTGGGATACCCACATAAAGTACCTACGCAAGCGTCTTCGGATATCTGCATATGCTCTTTATCACCTGAGCAATTATTCATCGTTCACAGTCCTCAAGCAAGTATATTTCTCCTTGGTGGAGTCCATATTTCAATATGGCATAACAGCATGGGGCAATACAACACAATATCGGATAATGGAGCTTCAAAGGGCGCAGAATAGAATCGTTAAGATTCTTTTACGATCTAAAACCGATTGCCATGGTTTGTAGACAATTGTAGTAATCCTAGTAATGATTTAAATTTATTAACTATCAAAAAACTTTTTCTTTTTAATGTCATAAACGAAACCTACAATGAGCACGGTTTAAAGACCCTATTGACTACGAAGTGAACACAAGGCAACGGGCGGAAGGTGTTCTTAAAGTGCCAAGGATACGCAACTCCTATGGTAAACAACTTACTTTTGTGGTACCCACGATCTTCAACCAACTTCCGCGATGCATATGGAATATCCATGCAGTACATATAAGGAAAAGGAGATTAAAAAAATATATACTAATGAACGCTATAAACACATAATTCAACTTACAAATTCAAGCTAAAAAAGGAATTACTCGGCAACAGGATTAGATAATTAACTTGAACAATCTTCTGCAGAAAAGTCATTACGGCTTCGCAGATTCTTGATATTGTCCGAATTCTATTATGACAATGTGTAACCTGATTTTTATAAAGCCGACTAATATTTTACATGGACTCTCTTCTGCCGCTTCAAGGTATCAACCAGCATTGAAGGGATAACTCCATGGAGATGTAAGATGGTACATGTATGTCATTTTGTATATTATCTATTTGTAAATCTGTAAATCAATTGGGACAATGAATCAATAAATAAATAAATGCTTAGAATATGGAAAAGACTGTATAACGGCGATGTTAGTCAATATACCGCAGTCAGGCAGAATGATCCATTTCTAATCGACGAAGACCGCAGAGAATTCCGTCCCTCTGACCTCGACGAAGGTAAGATTGCCATATCGAAACTCAAGTCGAATAAAGCTGATGGCACAGACGGACTGTCTGCTGAGCTCATCAAGACAGCTGGGGATGACCTGGTTAGAAGCATGCATCAGGTCATCTGTAAGATATGGTCAGAGGAAAGTATGCCCGAGGAATGGGAGTCTCAGCATCGTATGCCCGATCCACAAGAAAGGAGATCCCTCTGACTGCTCCAACTACAAAGCAATACGTTTTCTTAACATCGCCTACAAAATCTTCTCTGCCACTTTGTTGGTACGCCTGAAGCCTTTTGTCAATAAGCTGATAGGTTCTTATCATCCACCGTCGACTTAATCTTCACACTACGGCAAATTCTGGAAAAAACCAATGAATTTCAAGTCGACACTCACCACCTATTTGTCGCCTTCAAAGCCGCATACGACAAGGTAATTAGAGACGAGCTATACAACGCTATGTCTACCTTTGACATACCTGCTAAACTCATCAGACTATGCAGGATGACTTTGGAGAATGCTCGCTGCTCCATGCGAATCGGTGAACACCCTACCGATAGTTTTGATGTCAAAAAAGGATTTAGGCAGGGCGATGCGCCGTCATATGCTTTCTTCAACATCATATTGGAAATGATTGTGCAAAAATCACTGGCCAATACAAGAGGCACAATCTATTTCAAATCCTCGCAACTCCTTGCATACGCCGACGATATTGACATAATAGGTAGATCACAGCGCGATGTCAATGAGGCGTTTGCGAGTATTGGGCCTGTATACACGAGAATATCGCTAGCAGCAGGAAGACCGGTTTTATGCTCTACATTGAAGCATACACGGGATTCATTTTTCTAGAGGAAAAAATTGTATATGTGAACCTTGTTCAATTGTGTTAGTGTTTCTGTCTTTTTGACATTTCATTTGAAAGAGACATTTCCTTTGACAGAGATATTAAGTGCAACCACGCACTAAAATGTCCCTTTGTTTTTTCCCGATGTTCACTGCTTGAAAGACCAATGACGATTGAGGCACAACACCAGGCAAAAAAAGTGCGGACTCGAAAACTGAAGAGTTGTGTATGTATTAGTTTTCCACTTCTGTTCACCCACTAAATTTGCGGAGGAAAATGGTACTCCGTTTCGTACCGCAACCTTCAGCTCCCTCTCCCACAAAACCGGTTTTTTTTGGGTGATATATTCTCGTGTATACAGCCTCATTGAGTTCGAGGCGGCGAAAGTTGGTCTGGCGGTAAACGAGGGCAAAACTAAATATACATATGCTGTCATCAAAAAAGGACGCTCACCACCGACGTCTTGGCCAGAACGTTTGTATTGGCAGATATAGGTTCGAGGTAGTTAAGGACTTCGTCTACCTTGGCTCCGCAGTCACTTGGAACAACGACATCAGTTCTGAACCCAAACGCAGAATCACTCTTGCCAATCGCTGTTTCTTTGGGCTCAGGAGGCAATTGAGTAATAGAGCCCTCTCCCGAACGACAAAGTTGACTCTATATAAGACCCTTATCATCCCGGTCCTGTTGTACGACACAGAAGCATGGACACTATCAAAAGCGGATGAGGAGGCCCTTGGTCGGTTCGAGAGAAAGATCTTGCGCGTGATTTTTGGGCCTATAAACGCAGACGGGGGATGGAGGAGAAGATTCAACGACGAACTTCACGGGCTGTACAGCGACATGAGCCTAGTCAGGCGTCTACGGATTCAACGCCTAAGATGGCTGGGCCATGTAGAGCGAATAGACACCACAGCTCCAGCCCGGAGAGTCTTTGAATCCAACCCCTAGGAACGAAGAAATAGAGGGCGGCCGCACCTAAGGTGGCGCCTGGCGGTCTTTTCATCAATCAACCGTCACCAGGTTGACCACATTGCGATCGACGTCAGACACTCCTCCACTATTCTTGATGTTCTTGACATCGACTCGGACCACTATCTTGTAGTAGCCAAGATGCGCTTACGGATATCACGAACGCAACGGAGTAGAGTAAGAACACAAAGTTATGACGTCGGAAAGCTACTATCGCCAGAAACTGCTCGTGCTTTTACCGATCGCGTCTCCCTTAAGCTCTCCAATACACCTCAATCCTCCCCGCTATCAATAGAACAGCAGTGGAGCCTCTGCAAACAAGCCCTGAAAAACTCTGCATCCGAAGTTTTGGGTTTCAAGGCTCCACCACGAAGAAACACCGGGTTCGATGACGAGTGCAGGAGTATTCACACAGCGAAGCATGATGCATATAAGGCATCGCTGCATAAAAGAACAAGAGCAGCTCGTGAGCTCTGCGAGTTAAAAAGTAGGGAGGAGCATAAGCTTCTCAGAAGAAAGAAGAAAGAGCACGAGAAGCGCGCGATTGAGAATTTGGAGAGGTGTTACTGCAGGCGTAACGTTCGAAAGTTTTATCAACAGATAAAGCGAACATGCCAAGGGTATAAAGCCAGGACGAAAGCCTGCAGGGATGAGAACGGACCGGTTCATGAGAAACCGAAACGTTAACCAATTGCTTAGAGAATTTGCAAACATTATAAACACCAGTATGAACAGGAACCATCACTCGCTGGTGCTTTTTATCGACTTTAAAAAGGCATTTGACACACTTTGCGACAAAAGAATCATTGAAAAATTGGAAAATATTGGTATTCGGGGCCAAATATTGGATTGGTTTGCAAGTTATCTAAGTGGCAGAAGTTATACGGTGAAAATAATGAACAGCTATAGCGATCTACAAAACGTTGAGATGGGAGTGCGGCAGGGTTCTATTTTAGGCCCCCTTCTCTTCATTATACATATATGTAAATGATATGCTATCAATTCTACGAAACAGCACTGGACTCCAATATGCTGATGATACCGCTTTAATTGTAGGCGACATAAACATAAAATATGCTACTGAAACGATGCAATCCGAGTTTGATAACGCTGTCAGTTGGTGTCACGATAATGGACTCATTATTAATTCAAAAAAAAAACCAAGATAATGCATATTCGGCCGACCCATATAGTAAGGACACCTGTCAGGGTTCGATTTCACAGTTTTGAATGCCTGCACAGAACAAATCTGAACCAAACAACTATAAACCAAACAGATGACTGCGCGGACTATATCGAAATAGTCAGTGTGTATCGATACCTTGGTGTTGAGGTAGACTACAACTTTAAGTGGGATACCCACATAAAGTACCTACGCAAGCGTCTTCGGATATCTGCATATGCTCTTTATCACCTGAGCAATTATTCATCGTTCACAGTCCTCAAGCAAGTATATTTCTCCTTGGTGGAGTCCATATTTCAATATGGCATAACAGCATGGGGCAATACAACACAATATCGGATAATGGAGCTTCAAAGGGCGCAGAATAGAATCGTTAAGATTCTTTTACGATCCAAATATGGCAATCGGTTTCTAGACAATTGTAGTAATCCTAGTAATGATTTAAATTTATTAACTATCAAAAAACTTTTTCTTTTTAATGTCATAAACGAAACCTACAATGATCAACGGTTTAAAGACCCTATTGACCACGAAGTGAACACAAGGCAACGGGCGGAAGGTGTTCTTAAGGTGCCAAGGATACGCAACTCCTATGGTAAACAACAACTTTCTTTTGTGGTACCCACGATCTTCAACCAACTTCCGCGATGCCTATGGAATATCCATGCAGTACATATAAGGAAAAGGAGATTAAAAAAAGATATACTAATGAACGCTATAAACACATAATTCAACTTACAAATTCAAGCTAAAAAAGGAATTACTCGGCAACAAGATTAGATAATTAACTTGAACAATCTTCTGCAGAAAAGCCTTTACGGCTTCGCAGATTCTTGATATTGTCCGAATTCTATTATGACAATGTGTAACCTGATTATTATAAATCCGACTAATATTTTACATGGACTCTCTTCTGCCGCTTCAAGGTGTCAACCAGCATTGAAGGGATAACTCCATGGAGATGTTAGATGGTACATGTATGTCATTTTGTATATTATCTATTTGTAAATCTGTAAATCAATTGGGACAATGAAACAATAAATAAATAAATAAATGCTCAGAATATGGAAAAATCACTTCTGCAGACTGTATAACGGCGATGTTAGTCAATATACCGCTGTCAGGCAGAATGATCCAATTCTAATCGACGAAGATCGCAGAGAATTCCGTCCCCCTGACCTCGACGAAGGTAAGATTGCCATATCGAAACTGGAGTCGAATAAAGCTGATGGCGCAGACGGACTGTCTGATGAGCTCTTCAAGGCAGCTGGAGATGACCTGGTTAGAAGCATGCATCAGGTCACCTGTAAGATATGGTCAGAGGAAAGTATGCCCGAGGAATGGGAGTCTCAGCATCGTATGCCCGATCCACAAGAACGGAGACCCCTCTGACTGCTCCAACTACAAAGCAATACGTTTTCTTAACATCGCCTACAAAATCTTCTCTGCCATTTTGTTGGTACGCCTGAAGCCTTTTGTCAATAAGCTGATAGGTTCCTATCATCCACCATCGACCAAATCTTCACACTACGGCAGATCCTGGATAAAACCAATGAATTTCAAGTCGACACTCACCACCTATTTGTCGTCTTCAAAGCCGCATACGACAAGGTAATTAGAGACGAGCTATACAACGCTATGTCTACCTTTGACATACCTGCTAAACTCATCAGACTATGCAGGATGACTTTGGAGAATGCTCGCTGCTCCATCCGAATCGGTGAACACCTTACCGATAGTTTTGATGTCAAAAAAGGATTTAGGCAGGGCGATGCGCCGTCGTGTGATTTCTTCAACGTCGTATTGGAAATGATTGTGCAAAAATCACTGGCCAATACAAGAGGCACAATTTATTTCAAATCCTCGCAACTCCTTGCATGCGCCAACGACATTGACATAATAGGTAGATCACAGTGAGACGTCAGTGAGGCGTTTGCGAGTATTGAGATGGAACCGGCGAAAGTTGGTCTGGCGGTAAACGAGGGCAAAACTAAATATATGCTGTCATCAAAAAAAGACGCTCACCACCGACGTCTTGGCCAGAACGTTTGTATTGGCAGATATAGGTTCGAGGTAATTAAGGACTTCGTCTACCTTGGCTCCGCAGTCATTTGGAACAACGACATCAGTTCCGAAATCAAACGCAGAATCACTCTTGCCAATCGCTGTTTCTTTGGGCTCAGGAGGCAATTGAGTAATAGAGCCCCCTCCCGATCTACATATAAAATTGACTCTATACAAGACACTATCAAAAGTGGATGAGGAGGCCCTTGGTCAGTTCGAGTGAAAGATTTTGCGAGCGATTTTCGGGCCTATAAACGCAGACGGCATAACCGTCTGTGGATAACCTGATCGGCTCTTATCAGTGTGGTTTCAGGCCAGGTAAATCCACAATAGACCAAATATTTAAGCTACGGCAGATATTGGAGAACACCCAGGAATACCAAATCGACAATCACCACCTCTTCGTCGATTTCAAGGCTGCATATGACAGCGTGTATAGAGATGAGCTCGTTTTAATATCCCTGCCAAACTCGTCCGACTGTGCAGGATGACAATGGAGAATTCTCGCTGCTCCAGGTGACGCGCTGTCATGCAACTTTTTCAACATCGTGCTTGAAAAGATCGTGCAAGAGTCACTGGCCAACACAAGAGGTACGATTTATTTCAAGTCTACGCAATTGCTTGCGTACGCCGACGACATTGACGTGATTGGACGGACCCAGCGAGACGTCAATTAGGCCTTTGTAAGCATTGAGGTAGAAGCGGCTAAGATGGGTCTCAAGGTTAATGAGGGTAAAACCAAATATCTGCTTTCACCTAAAATAGACGGACATCACCGATGTATTGACCAGAACGTCACCATGGGCGGGTCAAGTGGTCATGGATTTCGTCTACCTTGGCTCACTGATGACCAGCGACAACAGCACCAGCGCTGAGATAAAACGCTGTTTCTTTGGGCTCAAGAGGCAATTGAGAAGTAGAGCCCTCTCTCGGAAAACCAAGGTGATACTATATAAAACCTTAATCATCCCAGTCCTCCTTTACGGCGCAGAGGCTTGGACTTTAACAAAAGCGGATGAAGATGCCCTTGGTTGTTTCGAGAGGAAAATTCTGCGCACTATCTACGGTCCCGTTTATTCAAACGGTGAGTGGAGGAGAAGATATAACGAAGAACTGTACGGGTTGTACAGCGACATCGGCCTGGTACGACGTTTACGGATACAGCGTCTAAGGTGACTAGGCCATGTAGAGCGCATGGAAAATACAGCTCCGACCCGAAGAGTCTTCGAATCCACTCCGGAAGGAAGGCGCCGCAGAGGACGGCCGCATCATCGGTGGCGCACGCAGGTGGAAGGGGACCTTAACCAACTGGGCGTGCGGCGTTGGAAACAGCTGGCCAAAGAGCGTGCCAGCTGGAGACGCTTGTTGGTTGAGGCCCAGGTTCACCACGGACTGTAGCGTCACCTAAGTAAGTAAGTAAGTTAACGCAGACGGGGGATGGAGGTAAAGATTCAACCACGAATTTTACGGGCTGTACAGCGACATGAGTCTAGTCAGGCGTCTACGGATTCAACCCCTAAGATGGCTAGGCCATGTAGAGCGAATGGACACCACAGCTCCAGCCAAATGCTAATTGATAGCACTAGCCCCACATAAAAAAAAAAAAAAAAAAAAAACTTGATGTCAGTAATTGTTGATTGATATGAATAGAAGGTCATGATACGAGACGACGGGGGCGAATATCTGATCATAAAATGATACAAGGACATCTAAAAGAGAAGCACTTCGATGAAGCATAAAGTGGGTCGCCTGATGTAAATTAACACATCTGAGATGCAGGAATTCTACCATTTCAATGAAGTTACTATTTCTTGCGTCCAACAAATTCAAATTTAAGTCGCCTACGATGACAATATCAGTATAGGTAAGGGCGAGTCCTTCAAATACATATTACGTTGGAAAATTAAATATTTTTTATCCAAAAACCTGTGTTTTATTCAAAAAGTCACGGCCTTATTGACCCGCCCTCGAACATACAAATTTCGATAGCTTGAAATTTTAAACTTGACTAACGAAACAAAGAAAAAACTTTTAATACTTGGATGAAGGTCTCCATGCCCGATAGCATGATTTACACATGTAGTACTATACAGGTGTCCAGAAGTAGTACCTGCGAACGTTTGACTAAACTTTGTTTCTTGTTACAGTAAAGTACTTACCACTTACCAGAACGCACCAAAGAAAACTTTCACTGTGGATTTGTGTTCTAGGAAATACCTACAAAGAAAGAACAAAAAAAAAAAAAAGGAAACAATTATAAACGGTGACTCCATTACACCTCCACACAAGGAATTAGCATATAAGAGAAGGAAGCCATTTCAACGAAAAACAAACATCCAAATGTAGAAGCAGTTTTCAAAGAAATTTCCATTGCCACACATGCAAAACATCGCTTCACCGTAAATTCCAATAATTTTCCGCAATTAAGTTGTATAAAATACGCAATTTTCCTCAACCACCCACCCATTACGGAGAGGATGTTGGATCCATTGGGGTAAAGTACGTACATGACATGCGAGAAGCGCTATTTCGAAAACAACTCACCTAAATGGACTATGGACGCAAAAACAAGAAACTTAACAAATGCAATAAGGGGGAAGTAGAAAACACAACAAAAATACGAGAAAAAAGAAGAAAAGAAAACAATTCAACAAAAACACGAAAACACACAATACGAAGGAACGCGAAAAAGAGATCTAACAAACAACAAGATGAAAAAAAGACCCCGCGATATTGTTATCCTGACGCACACCCGGCTTCCCCGAATTGCATTCTAAGACTGAGTCCCTGAGTCCCTGAGCCGCTAACCTAGTTTCTTCGATTCCATTGCTTTCGCTTGCCAAGTTTAATGAAAACAACTTAACAGGAGCAACAAATCATTAAAACCAACCACCAACATCCAACATACTATTTGCAGCGACGAGTCCTTTTTGATTTACGCGTCGCATACCGCGAGCTAAAGCGAGGTGAATACCTACTTCTTCCAGATAAAAAACAGGCAACCAACCATGTAAGAAAGAAAAGAAAAAAACAAAATCAAAAACTAGAACACAACCGCGTTACGCGAAGCTGCTGCACGGCGATATTTGGGATTTTAAGAAATCGAAGCAACAAACCAACCCCTCGCTCTCTCGTCCTGCTCCTGTATCAAAACACCCCTTATCGAATGAGTCATAAAATAAGAAAAAACAAAAAACATCCTCGCGGAAACTGCTGCGATCTGAGTTCTTCTTATCCTTCACTATCCACAGGTCCATATGTATACGCACGTACACACACCCGACTTCGTACATCCTTCAGTGAATCACCAAGGAGACAATGAGTCCTTTTTTTCATTTTTTATATTTGCTTGAAGAAATAAACATAAAAGAACGGGGAAAAGCAATAAAAAGGAGCGGATTTTACTTGTTTTTCAATTGCACGGTTGAAAATCAAGAAACGCGCTTTCGTACGAGGACACAAAAGGATCTCGAAGCACTCTCTTCCATCTCCGTCTAACCAACACGCCGTTGTCTTTCGTGCTTCCACGGGATATGTTCTCATCTTGTCCTGCTAAGATTTATGCATTTTTTCATTCTATTCGCGATTTAAATCGCGTTTATGTGGATTTCATATTTACTTGAAGGGTGCCCGTGAGATATCCTTTTTTTTATGACGACTACACAAACAAAAGCATTTAGTACAGCCAGCGAAGCAGGAGAACAATTTGCGTACGAACTCGGCGATGTCAAGGAATTGGAAGTAAGTTGTAAGTAGCGCAGGGAACGTAAGATTTATGTATGCGTGAAGGAAGAAAAAAATGTTTTTATTCCTGGCTCATTGTGTAGGGTTACCTTTTGGGATTAGGGGCTGGCTGCTGGAGTAATGTTCTAGTTATGCATTTTCATTTAAATGAGTTCAGATGCAAGCGCAAAATAGGGGGAATACATCGAGCGGTTGACATTGTTACGGTTAATTGCTAAATAGTTTCAATCGTCATCATTTGAGATGCAATTCATAAAAATTAGAATTTGTAATTCGCGGTTTGTATGGGAAGGGAAACCCGGTGCAATAAGCTACTGGCTCACGTATGTATGTATGTATTTGAAAAGACACAATGTACATACATACATTCTGTGTCAGATCCTTATTTCAAGGATCTTCCCAAAAAAGATGGTTTATGGTTTACATTTTTTTGAAACTCACAAAGGCGACTAAGGAACTGTGGGGGCCTGTCAACGCACTTACGATAAAACCTGGGGTTTAAAACCTAAGGCAATCCATTGGTTATCTACCGCGATTGTAAGACCTATCATCACCTATGCATCTGCAGTAAGGTGGACAAAAGTTGAACAAAAAACGATAATCGTTAAGCTTCAACGCCTTCAGGGACTAGCGTGTCTCGGCATTACATGCGCTATGTCAACCTGCCCTGCGGTACAGCACAGCACCTGGTTGGAGTTACTCCACTTCTTCTTCTTCTTTGGTGGCGTTACAGCCCATGAAGGACCAGAGCCAAGCTTCTCTCAATCACCCATGTTGTGTGTGATTTATTTTTCGCACAGGTGAAAGGGACCTACAGTTTAATGCCGATTCCGAACGGCGTGAGTCGAGAAGCTTTTTCATGGCAAGTTTACTACGGGGGCTTTTGTCAGTACCCCGCCGAGGAGGGACGTCGCGAAATAAACATTCGATGGCGTTGGTGTTATCGGGATCCGAACTCGCTCATCGTGCGCCAGAGTCCAACACACTAACCACTGCGCCACGGCACCCTCAGGACTTACTCCATTGCACTTTTTTATTAAAAAGGCTGCATTAAGCAGTGTACCAAGTAGACCAATGGCTCACAGGTCCATCCTGCAACATCTGCCCGATCTGCGTCCACCAAAGATGAGTTCTACGATCTCCTAGACAGAAAGTATGCCCAATATTTCCCAGCCATGACATCAAAATTGTACTAGGAGACTTCAATGCTAAGCTGGGTAAGAAAAGCATATTTGAACGAGTCAAACACAACCCACACGACACCACATCCGATAACGGACACAGGCTGATTGATCTTGCTACTGGGCGAAATCCTCTTCTGGCCAGCACGCGTTTCCCGCACCTCGATATATACAAAGGCATATGGCGGTCGCCAGATCAATCAATCTCTAACCAGATTGATCACATCGCGATCGACGTCAGACACTCCTCCACTATTCTTGATGTTCGAACTTTCCGAGGAGCTAAAATCGACTCGGACCACTATCTTGTAGTAGCCAAGATGCGCCTACGGATACCACGAACGGAGTAGAGTAAGAATATAAAGTCATGACGTCGGAAAGATACTATCGCCAGAAACCGCTCGTGCTTTTACCAATCGCGTCTCCCTTAAGTTCTCCAATACATAGAACAGCAGTGGAATCTTTGCAAACAAGCGTTGAAAAGCACTGCATCTGAAGTATTGGGCTTCAAGGCTTCACCACGGAGAAACACCTGGTTCGATGACGAGTGCAGGAGGATTCACACAGCGAAGCAGGAGGCATATAAAGCCTAACTGCATAGAAGAAAAAGAGCAGCTCGTGAGCTCTACGAGTTAAAAGGAAGGGAGGTTCATAAGCTTCTCAGGAGAAAGAAGAAAAAGAAGCGCGCGAATGAGGACTTGCAGAGGTGTTACTTCGAAGGTTTTATCAAGAGATAAAGCGAACATTTTAAGGTTATAAAAAGCCAGAACGAAAGCCTGTAAGGGTGAGAACGGACACCTAGTAGTCGAATCGCAGTCAATACTGAGAATATGTAAAAGCCACTTCTGCAACTGTATAACGACGATGTTAGTCCGATACCGATGTCAAGCAAAATGATCCATTTCTTAATGACGAAGATCACAGAGAATTCCGTCCTCCTGACCTCAACGAAGCTAAGATCGCCATCGAAACTCAAGTCGAACAAAGCTGCTGGCGCAGACGAACTGTCTGCTGAGCTCTTTAAGATAGCTAGGGATGACCTGATTAGGAGCTTGCACCAGCTCATCGGTCTCAGCATCGCTTACCCGATCCACAAGAAAGGAGGTCCCTTTGACTACGCCAATTACAGAGGAATAAGTCACCTTAACATCGTCTACAAAATATTCTCAGCCGTTTTTTGGCTTTGCAGTGATCTGGAACAACAGTATCAGTTCCGAAATCAAACGCAGGATCACTCTTGCAAATTGCTCTTTCTTTGGGCTCAGGAGGCAATTGAGTAATAGAGCCCTCTCCCGAACGTCAAAATTGACTCTATACAAGAACCTTATCATTCCGGTTCTGCTGTACGGCGCAGAAACATGGACATATTAAAAGCGGATAGCGGATGAGGGAGCGTTTGGCCGTTTCGAAAAAAAGATTTTGCGTGTAATATTCGGACGGGGGATGGAGGAAAATATTGAACCACGAGCATTACGGACTGCACAGTGTTATGAGTCTACTCAGGCGTCTACGGATACAACGCATAAGATGGCTAGGCGATGTAGAGCGAATAGACACCACAGCTCCAGCCCGGAAGGTCTTTGGATCCAACCTCGAGGGACGAAGTAACAGCCGTACCTAAGATGGCGCATAGCCGCTTATTACACAACGCGCCTTTTTGACGTGTAGGTCTCGGTGACGCAGACACTACTCCACCAAACCAGGCTGCTAAACGCAGCAAAATCGGCAACCATCAGGTCGATAAAAAGAGCTACAGTAGTGTAGCTGGGAAGATCCGACTCGGCATCGTCCCCAAGGACTTAGGAACGAACCCCCTTACAACAGCGCAGATGGCAGCCGTTCAGGAGGCTATAGTCGACACCTCCATCGAGCTGTCGGGTAAGGCACCCAAACCTCGCTTTAGAAGTTCGACCTAGAAGTCAGGGTGGTTATACTTTGTGTGTGACAACCCAGCTACGGCCGATTGGATGAAAACCAATTTTACGGCCATCAAGGACAAGAGTGGACTTGATATTATGCTTGTGGAAGAGGAAGCTTTCCCGAAGCCGCATATCGTACGGGGCTACTTCCCACAAAGCGCCGGCTTACCCATCACGAAGGTGTTGGCGACGCTGGACTCACAAAATGACGGCTTACACGCAAAGAACTGGAGAGTCATGCAGAGCACGTCAAATAAGGAGAAAAACCTCCTGCACTTAGTTCTAGCAGTCAGTGACAAATCCTTGGCTCGACTGATAGAACTTAAGTGCCAAGTGGCCTACAGATTTGAAATCGTAAATATGATTATCAAAAGCCAGGCGAAAACATCCTTGGATGTAGCACCAATCGCTGTAGGAAAACCTACAACCAGCAGTACGGAGGGTGCACCTACTGCCGCAATAGGAAAAACTACAACCAGTAGTATGGTGGTTGCACCTACTACTGTAGTAGAAAAACATACAGCCAGCAATATGGTGGTTGCACCTATTGCTGTAGTAGACACGCCCAGATGTGACGAGCCAAAACCCGCTGCCACGTCTGAGCCGGCGACAACTAAGGGTCGCCAAAATAAAAGAAACAAACGTCCCCCAACTAAACAAGGGGAATCTTCGATGGGAAGTAGATCAGAGGATCACTCCCATCGGGCCGGAAACTTCAGGCGAGGAAGCAACAAGCCTTATAGAACGAAGCTGACCACTCGGGGTTACGAGGTCATCGGATGTGCTGATGACCTAGTAGTCATTGTTACAGTCAAGTGCGAGGTCACTGCCTATGAGCGCATGCAGCTTGCGCTCCAATTTATCTCTGACTGGTGTGGCAGAGAGAGGTTATCTATTAACCCAAATAAGACAATCTTAGTCCCATTTACAAAGAGGAGAAAGGTACAACCCTGCTCAATCTTTCTAAATGGCACACACATAGGATTTTCGGAGGAGGTAAAGTATCTAGGTATTGACCTAGACCGTAGACTCAACTGGAACTCCAACATGAAAATAAAACTCATGAAAGCGACTAAGGCCATGTGGGCCTGCCGACGCACCTACGGTAAAACCTGGGGACTTAAACCTAAGGTAGTCCACTGGTTATACACCGCGATCGTCACCTATCGTCACCTACGGACAAAAGTTGAGCAAAAAACTACAATTATTAGGCTTCAAAGCCTTCAGAGACTAGCGTGTCTCGGCATCACAGGCGCTATGCCATCCTGCCCTACGACAGCACAAGAAGCACTCATTGGACTCGCTCCACTGAACCTTTTTATCAAAAAGGTGGCATTACGCAGTGCAATCAGAATCCTCTGCTCGGGAACAAATATGCCATGTAGACCTGCAGGCCACATGTCTATATTACAACACTTTCCCGAGCTGGATATGATTACTACAGTCTCGGACGCATTGCCACACAACTTCACCTTTGACAAGAGATTTGAGATACTCATCCCAAACCGCTTAGCATGGGAAAACAGTGATACCCTGCTAAATGTCAAAGGCCTCAGGTGGTACACGGATGGCTCCAAGATGGCTTCTGGCGTTGGCGCCGGTATCTTTGGACCAAAACGCAAGATCTCGAAGGCCCTGGGAATAAGCCCCAGCATCTTCCAAGAAGAGCTGCATGCCATCCTAACATGCGTCAATCTAAATCTCGAGACTGGCATCAGAGGAGGAACCATCAACATACTCTCTGATAGCCAAGCAGCGCTTAAAGCACTGGGTTCGTACAGCACGAACTCAAAAACAGTCAAGGAATGCCATGACGCCCTAAAAGACCTCGCCATAAGAAACACTGTTAAACTTTGGTGGGTGCCAGGACATAAAGGTATCAAGGGAATTGAAATTGCCGACCAACTTGCCAGAAAAGGTTCCAGCGACAAATATATAGGTCCGGAACCTTTCTGCGGCATCTCGGGTCTAAGATAAATTACTTCTTAGACAAGTGGGAAAAATCGCAACACCTGTCCTTCTGGAGCAGTGTTCGGGGACTCCGTCAATCTAAACGACTTATACGACCCCTGAACAAACACCATATTGACATACTCAAACTCAATAGGGGGGATATCAGAAGACTAGTCAGCTATCTAACGGGACACTGTGGTCTGAGATACCATTTAAACAAAATTAGTCTCTCGTCTGAAACTGAGTGTCGGCTCTATCTAGAGGACGATGAGACGGCAGAACACATACTATGTGAGTGTGCTGCTCTCTGCCATCTTAGGAAGCGTATCCTTCTCAAAGAAGTTATGACTCCTGAGGGGATCACCTTGGATCCTACGTAAGGTCTCGGTGATTTCCTTTTGGACTGGCATTCCATGCAGCAATATGTAATAACCACATGGAGCTTTTCTTAATTTCGCAGTAGTGTGCGTCTTTTTGACATTTCGTTTTACATTTCATTGTCGTTTGCCTGTGGTGAAATTTGAAAAGTAAGAATGGTATCCAAACGTACACTTTCAAATCAGAAATGTGAAGCGACATCGCAAAACAAAGAAAAGGAGATAAGGAAATGTCAAAAAGACGCACGAAGTAGCTTATACCCCGTTTACATGCGTAGTCGAAAGATCGAGTCGAAACTGAGTTGAAATTTCGACTCAGGTTTTTAGCAACGTAGTCGAAAGATCGAAGAGTTCAAACGTAGTTGAAGTGACAGATAGTATGTATATACAGACATTTTACTTTGATTGTGTTAGTCCTGCGTTGTGCCAGCCAGCAAGCGAAAAGAGATATCTCACACATACAGAGACTAAATGTCAGTTCGACTCCTCGACCCAGGTTTTCATGCATTTTTTCAACTCAATCCAGCTCTGCTAGCTGGATCGAGTCGAGTCAACTCTATTTCAACTCGATCCGCGTTTATATGAATTTCGATCCTAGTTGAATCCGGATTCAACTACGCATGTAAACGGGGTATTACCCATGCGTTACTGTGCCAGTATATTTCTGTTTCACTGACCATCTCTTTCGCACTTATTTCAATCTTTACTAAACACCCCCGTGTAATAAGCGACATACAGGTGGAAGGGAACCTCAGCCAACTAAGTGTGCGACAACGGAAAAGGCTAGCAAAAGATGGTGCTAGTAGGAGGGGCATGTTGGCTGAGGACCAGGTTCACCCCGAACTGTAGCGATAAGAAGCAGAAGAACAATTTCCCTACAATAGCAAAAAACAAAAACAATTTAATAAAAGGAAAAACAACAATATTTCGAAAGAGATGGAAAAGCAGTTGAACCCAAAGTTGTAGTGTCAGCCCTTAAATATTGAGCAACAGGTGTCGTCTTGCAATTTAAAACTAAGGGCGGCGAAGGAGCTACGAATTACGTTATGTAAATTTTGCACTACCAAAGCGATGTGGCAATTGAAGCTGGAAACTGGAAGAGGGAGAAGATGATTTAAAGCGACGAAAGAATGAAAATATGTTAAATTCCGGGAAGCCTGGTTCCGAAAGGCCGCAAATCCTTTCTGAATTTCCTAGAAAACAGAGCAAGTAAATTTGTATTCATGAATAGATAAAAGGTCAAAAGGGCTTTCCCAAAAGGTCGACCAGAGAATAACGTTCGGCCTATTCAATTATTTGCTGATAAAATATTTATGCATATTGCAGATACACGGAGGGGGCATGGGCTCGGACATACAGGGTAAAGTTGTTGATTGCTCTCAACCTGGCGAGATGCCAGCAACGATCCCTGTTTAAATGCCCGGGTCAAGTTGAAATACGGCCTCCTCGCGGCGCCCTCTGGATAGCCTCTTCAACAACCGTTGGGAGGTGAACCCCGTGAACCGTTGTGCGGCTTCCGACTCGCTAACTTTGCGACAGCTCGTAATGCGGTGATAAGTAGCACAAGATTCCCTCGCAAGCGAATCCACACAGCAACCTGGCGATCTCCGGACGGTCGAACCGCCAACCAATTCGACCATGTGCTCATTGACGCAAGGCACTCGTCAAACATCCTGGATGTGCGAACATTCAGAGGGGCAAATGTCGACTCTGACCACTTCCTCGTAGCAGCCATATTCAGAGCTCGACTGTCCAATGTCAGAAAGCTGCACCAGCCCATCAGGAGGAAGTTCGACATTGGGCGCCTGAGCACACCGGAGGTTGCCAGTGTCTACAGGGAGCAGCTGAGCGAAAGACTCTACGGTATGCCTACGTCGAACACAAATGCCAATAATATGTGGCTCAGCCATTCAGGAAGTAGCCGAAACCACCTTAGGATACCTACCACCCCCGACAAGAAACCCGTGGTATGATGGCGAGTGTGAGCAGAAAAAGGCAGCAACCGACGAGGCGTACCAAAAGGCGCTGCAGAGGAAAACCAGGGCAGCGCAAGAAGAGTACCGAGCCAGAAGAAGGGAGGAGAAAAAACTACTGCGACAAAAGAAAAGAATCTTCGCAGCCTCCCAGCTCAAGGATATCGAGGAGTCTAGGGATAAACATAAAATACGAGCCTTTTACAAGAAAGCCAAAGGCCTTGCAGGAGGCTTCAAAAAGGGCACCCTGGCTCTTCGAAACTGCGAGGGTAATCTTGTCACCGACCCGCAGGGAATAGTGGATGTATTTAAGCAGCACTTCCAGCAGCTGCTTAGAATTTTCGTGGGGGCGAACACCCCCATTTATTGGGCTTAATTCAAGCCAACTTAATCTAACTTATTCTAACTTAATCTAACTTAGAAGCTAATGATGGTGGGGGAGGGGGGCATGATTAATAAGACGAGTTTTTAAGCATTGAGTGCTGAGGTTGAAGTCGAAGTAAGGATTTGAGTTAACACTTCCCAGCATACGAGAAATGGGTTCATTGGAGCCATAGGCGGTGCGGGGGGTGGCTAGGTAGAAGAGACGGGGATTACGTACATTGCGGGGGTTAGTGTTGATAGAGACAGAGTCATAGAGGGTCGCGCAATCAATGGTACCTGAAAGGAGTCGATGGATGAAGAGAATGTCAGATACAGTTCTTCTTTCCTCCAACGTGTTCATGTTGATTAATTTAAGACGATCTTGATAGGGTGGTAGGAGCAAAGGATTATTCCAGGGGAGACCTCGAAGTGCAAAACGTAGGAATCGGCGTTGGATGCTCTCAATTCTAGAAATGTGGGTTTGTTGGTAAGGTGACCATACTTGAGAGGCGTATTCAAGAAGGGGCCGGACAAAGGTTGTGTAGAGAGATCGGGTAACGTAGGGGTTGGAGAATTCTTTAGACCATCGCTTTACGAAGCCGAGTGCTGAATTAGCTTTAAGGATTATCTCGTCGATATGTGTCCGAAACGAGCTTAACGAGCATGACCAAGAGAGAGTGGTAGGGACCGAGGAAATTCCAACTCCAGCCGCTGAAGTAGTCCTCCCAACCAGCATCGAAGAAGTCGCCACAGCTATTCAGAAGCTGAAGAACAACAAGACCGCAGGCTCATATGGCTTGCCATCAGAGCTCTTCAAGGCTGGCGGCGATGTTCTGGTAGGGAGCATGCACCAAATCATCTGCAGAATTTGGGAAGAAAGCATGTCCGACGACTGGAATACCAGCTCTATATGCCCCATCCACAAAAAAGGCGATCCTACCTCTTGCAAGAACTATAGAGGTATATCCCTGCTCAATGTCGCATACAAGATCCTGTCCAGCGTATTGTGTGAACGTCTTAAACCATTTTGCACCGCACTAATCGGCAGCTACCAGTGCGGCTTCCGGCCCGGCAAATCAACTATAGACCAAATTTCCACACTTCGACAAATCCTGGAAAAGACCAACGAGTTTCGAATCGATACACAACATCTTTTCATCGATTTCAAAGCCGCATACGACAGCATTCATCGTGAAGAACTGTTTGGGGCGATGGCCGAATACGGGATCCCGGTTAAACTGATCCAGTTGTGTCGCGCCACGCTGAAAAACACGCGATGCACCGTGCAACTCGGTTCTAGGACCTCGGAACCATTCGAAACATGCACCGGATTTCGGCAAGGAGATGCGCTGTCATGTGACTTCTTCAACCTGGTGCTGGAGCAGATAGTGCGACGGGCAGGCATCAACAGGGAAGGCACTATCTTTTACAAGTCCATCCAGCTGCTAGGATACGCGGATGATATCGACATCATCGCGTGTTCTCGCCGTGGCATTGTGGATGCATTCACGGCGATTGAAGAACAGGCGAAACGAGTTGGCCTTAAGATCAATGAGCATAAAACGAAATACATGCTTTCAAGCAAAAACCAATCCGTCGCTCACCACCTGGGACAAAATATAACAATTGACAGCTACAATTTCGAGGTAGTTAAGGAGTTTGTCTACGTAAATTCCACAAATGACACCACAGTGAAGATCCGGCATAGAATCGCCCTTGGCAACCGCTGCTACTTCGGCTTGTCCAAACAACTGGGGTCAAAACTCCTAACTCGAAAGACCAAAGTCATGCTTTACAAAACGCTCATTCTTCTAGTCTTGCTGTACGAAGCCGAAAGCTGGACGATAAGCAGGGCAGCGGAGCAGATTTTGGGTTCTTTCGGCAGAAAAATTCTGCGCCGGATATTTGTTCCTGTCTATGAGGAAGGTGAATGGAGAAGAAGACACAACCGCGAACTCTACGAGCTGTACCAAGATGTGAATGTAGTCCGGAAGGCAAGGATCCGTCGACTACACTGGCTCGGCCACATCGAGCGCATGGACATCAACGCTCCAGCTAAGAGGGTCTTCGACTCCGAGCCTCCTGGATCGAGAAGAAGAGGAAGACCGAACCTCCGGTATAAAGACCAAATAATCGCGGATGTAAGACATCTTGGTCTTGACAACTGGAAGCAGCGTGCCCGGGACCGTCAAGGATGGAAGGCAGCTAGAGCGCAGGCTCAGATCCTCCATGGATCGCTGGCCTGATAAGTAAGTAAGTAAGTAAGCAGATACACGGAAGACGATAATTGTTGCGAAAGTTCGAATTGTAAGTTGCGAAATAAAAGTCAGAATTTTCTGCCTTATGGGCTTGTTTAAGTAGTTTTAAAAAGACAACGTAATAGCGCTTACATACAGGTATTTGAGTGTATATCGTAAAAGTTATGTTGAATACCTACTCAAGTAGTTGCACCTAAACCTACGATAAATGAGGATACTGTGGCAAACATCATTCCATTTATCGAGCAGTCAAGCGATATGATTACTTAGGACAAACTAAGTTACTCGTAGTTAAGGGGCAAAACTGCTTGTCATCGGTGATGGTAAACAGTGGTAAACACCGCCAACTGTCGAGCGGAAAGGTCTGTAGTTCAAGGTATGTATGTCCATAGCCAAGAAATGCAACTCCTATACGGAAAAATTGTGCAACACAGCTGTTGTGAATGGGAAGTGATCAAAAATACTGATTAAAGCACAACACTCACAGTATACATATGTATGTATGTTCACTTAATTTCATTTCTAATATAACACCATAATGGTATGTAACATTTGCTAGGAACTATAATAAACGTGAAAATTCAGTCGAGTTCCTCTCGAATCCTATCTAGGACAACCACCCCCGGAGAGTAGTGAACGAAGATCTACGACCCAAACCATCTGCACTGTAATCCACCTGCAACAGGTTTCCATTGTTTCCGTTGAAGAGTCTCTCAAAAACAGAATCCGCTTTTGTTTTAGCTTACTTCAATCCTTACAGATACTATTGACTACTGGATCTGTTGAAGATTATGGCTATCATAAAATAGTAGAACGGGACTGTATTCATATCCTTATCCGGAATCCCTATAACGGAATCGTTTTTAAAGATAAGATAGACACAATAAAACAGACAAATTTGGATAAGCAATACGATTTTTTTTTTGTTGAAGGCTTCTGCTATCCGTCGGAGCACTGGTCCATTGTACTCCAGACCGACACCTCACGTTGCTGTATTTTAATCGTTTCCCGGAGAAAAATTTGAAGGAGCTTCAGTGTAGAGCTAAGGGATTCGGCACACACCACGTCGGCTCCAAGTGTGCGCCACTGTGCGCGAGCAAAGGCGGGACAATAACAGAAGATTTACTCTGCAGTGTCATCCTCCTCGCAACATGCAGCATAGGTAGGCGTCTCACTGATGCCAATGACGTAGAGATGCTTGGCAAATTTGTAGTGGCCCGTGATGACTCCCACAAGCCTTCTGCAGTCGATTCTCCTTAAAGACAGGAGGAATGCTGCGAATTGCTTGCAGACATCAGGGCATACGCACTTTGTCATCCTGCAACCTTGACAATCCGTGCATCTACGGTTGTGTGTATTAAACACACAATCGTTAATGTAGGAATTTACCGTGGATGTGGGTCCTGAGAAGCTCTCCTCTGAATCCATTCTGGCGAGTTCATCAGAGATCTCATTTCCGGGGATCCCAGAGTGACCTGGAACCCATACAAGCCTTAATGAATTTAGTCTACCGACTCTGTTCAAGAAGGCCTTGAGTTCGAGCACTAATTTGAAGCTAGTTAAGGGACTACACACAGTTTTGAGTGCAGCTTGGCTATCACTACAGACGCATATGCTTTCCCCCTTCCACCTGTGCTTCAATGTCTCGGTGACAGTATCGGCGGCTAAGGGGTGTCCACAAGGAGGAGTTCTTTGGCCCCTTCTCTGGTCGATAGTTATCGACGCCCTACTATGCAAGCTAACCACTCGTGGCTACGAGGTCATCGGATACGCTGGTATTGCTACGGGCAGGTGCGAAACTGCTGCCTGTGAGTGCATGCAGCTCAGGCAACAATTTATTTCTGACTAGTGGCAGAGAGGGTTTATCTATTAACCCAAATAAGACAATCTTAGTCCCGTTTACAAAGAGGAGAAGGGTACAGCCCTGCTCCGTCTTTCTAAATGGCACAAACATAGGATTTTCAGAAGAAATTAAGTATGTAGGCATTGACCTCAATCGTAGACTCACCTGGAACTCCGATATTAAATACAAACTTTCAAAGGCGACTAAGGCCTTGTGGGCCTGTCCACGCACTTACGGTAACACCTGTGAACTGAAACCTAAGGTAATCCACTGGCTATATACCGCGAAAGTAAGACATATCATCACCTATACATACGTCCACGGTATGGTGCACAAAAGTTGAGCAAAAAACAATAATCGTTAAGCTTCAACGCTTTCAGAGACTAGCGCGTCTCGGCATCACAGGCGCTATGCCAACCTGCCCCACGGCAGCCCAAGAAACACTGACTCCACTGCACCTTTATATTAAAAAAGGTTGCAATACCCACTGCAATCAGTTTTCATCGCTCGGGAACAAGCTTGCCATGTAGACCCATGGGTCACATGTCCATGGATATGATTACCACGGTCTCGGACGCATTACCATACACCTTCACTGACAAGAGATTTGAGATATTGATCCCAAACCGTTCAGCTTGGGAAACCAGTGATCCCTTGCTTAACGTCAAATGCCTTAGGGGTCCAAGATGGTTTCTGGAGTTGGCGCCGGCATCTTTGAACCTAATCGGAGGATTTTAAAAGCTCTAGGAATGAGTCCTGGTGTCTTCGAAGCTATTATTATATGCCATCCTAACTTACAACAATCTAAAATTAGAGACTAGCATATGAGGAGTAACAATCAACATACTCTCTGATAGCCAAGCAGCGCTTAAAGCGCTGAGTTCGTACAGCACGACTTCAAAAACCGTTAAGGAATCTGACGATGCCTTACAAGACCTCGCCAAAAGGAAAAAGGTTAAACTGTTGGCCTCAACCAACAAGCCTCTCCAGCCGGCCCAAACTTTGGCCAGCCGCTTCCAGTGCCGCACGCCCAGTTGGTTGAGGTCCCTTTCCACCTGTGCGCGCCACCTTAAATGCGGTCGTTCCTCCGGGTTGTAGTCGAAGACTCTTCGGGCCGGAGCGATGATGTCCAATCGCTCTACATGGCCTAGCCAGCTTAGACGTTGGATCCGAACGTCTAACCAGGCCGATGTCACTGCACAGCCCGTACAGTTCTTGGTTGAATCTCCTCCTCCACTCATCGTTTACACAAACGGGACCAAGGATTGCACGCAGAATTTTCCTCTCGAAACGCCCAAGAACCTCTTCATCCGCATTTGATAACGTCCAAGCCTCAGCGCCGTAGAGGAGGACCGGGATGACTAAGGTTTTGTAGAGGGATATCTTAGTTTTTCGAGAGAGGGATCTACTACTCAGTTGCCTCTTGGGCCCAAAGAATCAGCGGTTGGCAAGAGTTATTCTGCGTTTTATCTCAGCGCTGATGTCGTTGCTGCTTGTCACTATCGAGCTAAGGTAGACGAAGTCCTTGACTACTTCAAAAATAAAGCTGCCGAAGGTGACGTTCTGACCAAGACGTCGGTGTTGCGCGTCTTTCTTGGGCGGTTTTAGGCGCTTACACAGTACGGCAGAGAGGTTCTTGTAGGCGATTTTCAGGAGGCTTATACCTCTGTAATTGGCGCAGTCATAGGGGTCTCCTTTCTTACAGACCGGGAAAACGATACTGAGATCGGGCATGAGTTCTTCCGACCATATCTTGCAGTTGGTGCATGTTCCTGACCAGCTCATCGCCAGCTGCTGTAAACAGTTCCGCAGGGAGTCCGTCTGCTCCAGCAGCTTTATAAGGCTTAAGTTTCGATATCGCTATCTTAACATCGTCTAGGCCGGGTGGACGGGATTCTCTTTCGTCTTCGTCCATTGTGAATGGTTCGTTCTGCCTGACGGCTGCATTTTGACTATCATCGCCGTTATACAGTCTGCAGAAGTGGTCCTTCCACAATCTCAGCGTCGACTGTGACTCCACTATTCGTTTCACTTTCTGGTAACGTTTTTTTCTGTTCATAGAGCTCGCGGGCAGCTCTCGTCCGTCGATGCAATGTGGCCATATATGCATTCTGTTTCTCTACATAGACCTGTCTGCATTCATAATCAAACGAGGGGTTTCTCGACGGTGGTGGCTCGAAACCGTGTCCATCTGAGGCTGCCTCTCTAATGGCGTTCTGACAACGACTCCATTGCTGTTCTATGGTTTCTGCAGATTGCATCGGGACTTGAGAGAGCTTGAGGAAGACTTAATCGGCGAAGGTCCTGGCGGTCACCTGCGATTCCAGCTATCCGACGTTAAATTTTGGTGTTCTTACTCGACTCCGTTGATTCCGGGAAATTCGCATGCGTACCTTGACTTCAACAAGGTAATGATTCGAGTCGATGTTGGCTCCTCGAAAGGTTCGGACATCTAGGATGCTGGAGGAGTGTCTGCCGTCGATCGCAATGTGATCAATTTGGTTGGTTGTCGATTGGTCGAAAGACCGCCAGGTTCCTTTATGGATGTTGAGGTGTGGGAATCGTGTACTTGCTACTACCAGATTATGTCCCGCCATAAAGTCCACTAGCCTTAGTCCGTTTTCTGACGTGGTGTTGTGTAGCCTGTGCTTTCCAATGACCCGTTCAAATATAGCTTCCTTACCCAGCTTCGCATTGAAATCTCCTAGAACGATTTTGGTGTCATAGCTGGGACATTGCGCATACGTTCTGCCTAGGAGATCATAAAAGTCGCCTTTATGTCGGGCATCTTTCTCCTCTGTGGGGGCGTGGACACATAGTAAGCTTATATTGCCGAGATTGGCCTTGATGCGGATAGTTTTGAGGCGTTCGCTTACATACTGGAAGCTTAAGACTTTTTTCCTGAGTCTACCTCGAATAACAAATCCGCATCCGAATAAGCGTTGTTTGTTTTCTCTGTAGCAGTTTCCGTAGTATACATATATCACAGTTTTTCATTCGCTTTTTGCCTGGCCCATCCCATCGCACTTCTTGGAGCGCGGTAATGTCTGCCTTATAGCAGTCCAAAGAGTTGACCAGTTGTTCGGCTGCACCTGGTCTGTTAAGGGACCTAACGTTACAGGTACAGATCCGGAATTCGTTTCCTTTTTGACGTTTGCGGGGGTCGCCAACATGTAATCCGTCCGTATCCGAGGCAATTGGTTGTTTTTGAACAAGTTTTTGTTTTACGCGATAGGGATGTTAACCCTAAGCGCAACTACTTCCTAGACAGGTAGGAAAAATAGCAACTCCTGTCCTATCGGAACAGCGTTCAGGGACTTTGCCAATCGAAACGATTCATACGGCCCCTGAACAAACACTCTTTTAACATACCCAAACTTAATAGAGTAGATATCAGAAGACTAGTCAGCTACCCGACAGGACACTACGGTCTGAGATATCATCTCAACAAAATTAACCTCTCATCTGAAACTGAGTTCCGACTCTGTCTTGAGGTCGAAGAGACGGCAGAGCACTTACTGTGTGAATGTGCTGCTCTCTGCCATCTCAGGAAGCGTATCCTTTTCAATGAAGTTATGACTCTTGAAGGGATCATCTCGGCCCCTACGAGAAGCATTCTCAACTTCATTAAGAAAGTGGAGAAGCTCCTCGGCTAATCGGCTAGCAGGCACAATAGATCTGTAACACGTTAATCATTGTTGCTCAAGCAGCCGAACGAAGTACTCTTTCTGACCGATTTATACCCTGCGACCTTGGAAAATCAAAAAAGAGAGAGACAAAAGGAAAGAGAGAGAGAGAGCACTTCATGTTGACAGTCTTTGCAAGGAATTATGCGTTGTTATAAGGGCTCAAGCTTATCAACAAAGATCGAACGGATGTCCGTTTCCTTTACACTTGTTACCTACAAGCATCCTTTCGGTTGTATACATTTCAAGAAAGGTCAAAGGCAAGCCAAGTACTAAAGAGTAAGAAACATCATCATCGGAATACATGTGTATAACCTCGACATATTCCGAGAACTAATTTCACCAAGCAGCAAGCAAACAGCCTACGATACGCTCGGCTTTTATTCCCAGGTAAGGTACCCGCCAACCGGGTGCTATTCCTTCAGCTACCTACTCCAATTTCGCCCACTTCCTTCCATCAAATACAAATTACACAAATATCCTTGAAAATGACAATTTTCCAGAGAATTCCTCATTTGCCGTAAGCCCACCCCAACGAACTTTTCCATCCAAGCAGACATGTAATTACTCCGAGCGTAACACCCACGCGCCCACGAGAGTGATGTCCTTGTGATACTCGTTTCCCGCATCACGGAGTTGTACGTATACAAACGGCTTGTTTACAAACATTCCGGAGTACATTTGCTTTGGTGTAGGATCGACTATGTCCTTCGAATCAAGGCGCATGCCCATCACAATCGGGTTGGTAAAAAAGGACAACGCATTCATTACGATGCACATATTGACGACTATGTACAGACACGGGCGTCTTCTCGGTGTTTAGGTTTTGGTGGGCTTCTTCTACCATAGTCGGCTGAATCGGGCGGTGAACGACTGGCGGGTGGACACCGGATGCCGATGGTATGTCGGTGACATGTCGGCGTGGGTTTAAAGGCGGTTGAATAACCACATTGTGTCTTTGTGTGAGTCACTTTTGCTTTCTATCGATTCCTACTTTCACTTTTTCTCTTGTTTTCCCTTTTTGTTATGGGTGTTATGGGTGATGGCACTATATTCGTGTCTGTGACTGAGTTTGGACGGATGCATGAGGATGGAGTTAAACATTTTATTGATCCAATGCGTGTACTATGACGCGTTTGGGTGTTTTTTTTTGTTTTTGTGTCAGTGGGTCTCGAGGGTGGAAATGAATTTTAGTTTGAAACTGTCGGCGGTCAACTCTGAAGTTGCAGGTTAAAGAAAAGAACAGGGTGGGCCAAATACAAGTTTCTTTTTAAAAATGCAATAAAATTAACAAACTTATGGCTTTATTAGTAAGGACAGACATTCCCATTAATTATGAAATACAACGTCGTTCAGGTGGCTGCCTCGGCTGGCTTCTCAGTAGCGCATTTTGTCACCCCAATTTTCCAAGACCTTTCTGATGGTTTCGGGCTGTAGTCCACGGATTGCTTGGATGATATTGGAGTTAAGTGCTTGAATCATTTCCGGATTGTTGGCATAACATCGATCCTTCACGGTTCCCCCACAAAAAAAAAAAAAAAAAAGTTTAGTTTAAAGGGGTCAAATCACAGCTCCAAGGCGGTCAATTGACATCGCCAAGACGGCTGATGACACGATTTGGGAATTTGGTGCGCAAAAGATCGATTGTGGCACGGGCTGTGTGGCATGGCGCACCATCCTGCATGAACCAGAGGTCGTAGGGGTAGTGTATCCGACATGCGCTGGCCCGTATAATAGCGAGCAGAAGCCACTGCAGCCGAACATCTAGCAGCTCTGTTAGTAAGTCCTGTTTCCACCTCCTCGTGGTGCCACCTGGGAATTTCTATTTGAAATCGCCAACGGAAAAGGGCGAATGGCGAGTTTCCTGCGCCACAAAACAGGATAAGTGTCGGTTAGGCTATGGTACGGCAAGCCATTCCTGGAAAAAAAGCCAACAAGCCAAAAAACCCGAAAAAGGCATCGGAATGATATCGGCTTTGTATGTGGAATGTAAAGTCCCTCAACAGACCACGTGCAGCCGAACAACTTGCGGAGGCCCTAGACTGTTATCACGCAGATATTACCGGAATCCAGGAAGTGCGATGGGATGGACCGGGCAAAAAGAGGATGAGAAACTGTGATATCTTCTACAGCGATTGCTACATGGAGAGAAGACAATGCTTATTCAGATGCGGATTTGTTATTAGAGATAGACTTAGGCAAATGGTCTTGCGCTTCAGGCATGTAAGCGAACGCCTCATGACAATCCGCATCAAGGCTAAATTCGCAAGCACCAGCCTAATTTGCGCTCACGCCCCTACCGAGAACAAGGATAACGCTACAAAAGGAAGTCGCTTTTGATAGGGTCATTGGCAAGCACAGCCTACACAACACCACACCGCCGAAAATGGATTTAGGCTGATAGACTTCGAAACGGGGCGAAATCCTCTAGTTGCTAGCACGCGTTTCCCACATCTCAACATCCACGAAGGGACTTGGCGATCTTCGGATCAATCAACCGTCAACCAGATTGACCACATTGCGATTGATGGCAGGCACGCATCCGACATTCTGGATGTGCGAACTTTTAGAGGAGCCAACATCGACTCGGACCACTATCTTGTGGCAGCCAGGTTGCGACTTCGAATACGCCTGGCGCAGAAAAATCGACTAAGGCCATCGGCATACAACGTCGCAATGCTACAATTGCAACAGACCGCCAGAGCCTATGCCAATCGCGTCTCCCTAAAGCTCTCGGCAAACCCTCCAACACCTGCTCAGACCGTACAACACCAATGGACTCACTGTCAACAAGCCTTAGAGAGTGCTGCTTCTGAGGTACTGGGTTTCAAACCGCCACCAACAAGAAACCCATGGTCTGACGACGAGTGTAGGAGGGCACACAGTCGGCGACAGTCGAGACTAGATTTTGATGACTCCAACGACTTTAAGGCGGCTTGACTATCCGTGGGAATACGGATATCCGTGGTGGATATTACGTTCCACTTCAGCCAAGACAAGGCCTCTTTTATTGTCTGGAAAACGCTGCAGTGATCTGGTAATTTTAGAGCTTTATGAAGCTTAAGTTGTTTGCAGCATACTCCACTGCCCACCCCGTTTTTGGTTTGAGGCCCGTCAGTGTAAAAATCCACGCAGTTTCTGCGGGGTTGAGTTTGGTGAGTCCAGTTTTGTCTGTCCGGACATATCGTCGTAAAGTTTTTTTCCAAGACTGTGGTGGGTTCTGTGTGGTCCAAGTTTTCTGCCATAGTTATGGCCAGTGATATAGCTCGTCCATTTCGAGTTGGCTTTTAGTCTTATGGCCGTGTGTGTGGCAATTTGATTGCCGAAAATATCGAGTGGTGTAAGGTCGAGTATATGTTAAGCGCAGCCGTTGGTGTGGACCTGAGGGTAATGCACATACATGCCATCCTTTGTACCTTCTCGAGTTGTTTGTGGTATGTTGTCTTGTCCAGTGCAGTCCACCAGACTATCACTCCATACATTTGTATGGGTCTAACGACCGTGATGTAGAGCCTTAGGGTGATCTTGGGGTTGAATCCCCATTTTTTTCCTAGGGTTTTCTTGCATGTGTAGAGAGCAATTGTTGCTTTTTTTGCTCTTTCAGTTGTGTTGCTCTTCCAAGTGAAGGTATTTGGCACTGGAGAAATAGGTTAACCTGGTATCAAGCAAAGTGATAGGGCAATGTTCCGGGATTTTATGCTTTTTGGTAAATAGCACTAGCTCCGTTTTCTGGGTACTTATCCTGAGCCCGTACTATGCGCCCATTTGCACAGAAGTGAGAATGCCGTTTGCATGCGGTCATTCAGTGTAGATAGGTATTTACCTGAGATTGTGATGGCAACGTCATCGGCGTAGGCAATAACGTCCAGGCCTTCTTTCTCCAGTTTGATTAGTAGTTCGTTTACAACTACATTCCAGAGAAGATGTGAGAGGACCCCTCCTTGCGGGGTTCCCTTGGTAACCACTCTGGTAGTTACTAGGCTTCCCCACTTAGAGTTAATCTTGCGCGTTAATAACAATTCGATGATCAGCTCTATCAGAGTCCTCTCCACCTTTGGCTTTTCTAGCCCTTCTATTACTGCTTTCGGAGTGACGTTGTTAAAGGCGCCCGCTATGTCTAGGAAGGCTGTTAGAGTATATTCATTGAGATGGATTGATCTTTCGATTTTTCTCACTAGTGTGTGCAAGGCTGTTTCGACCGATCTACCCTTACAGTAGGCGTGCTGTGCCTTAGAAATTAGGGGGGATCCAAGCTGTGGCGTATGTGTAAGTCTATCAGCCTTTCCAAAGTTTTTAGTGCGAAGGATGATAGACAGATAGGCCTCAGATCCTTGGGGGAAGTATGAGAGTTCCTGCCAGCCTTGGGGATGAAAAGTACCTTTGCGCACTTCCACTTTTCTGGAATATGACTCCAAGCTAGGCATCCTTTATAGATAATTTCTAGCCATGGTATAGTCCATTCCATAGTTTGTGTGAGTTCGATGGGGTAAATTTCATCTGGACCTGGCGATTTGTAGAGTTTGAAACTTTTTAATGCTCATATAATTCTCTCTCTGAAGATAATATGATCGTACTGCCCCTCTATCGCAGAGGAGATATGAGTTCCTCGCGAGTACACTGAGTCTTGCGATTCAGAGCAGTCTGGGAAGTGCGTGTTGAGGAGAAGATTTAGAGTTTCTTCCTCAGACGCCTCAGGCAATCTATAGGCGTCTGAAATTTTCTCCAAGACAGCCTTTGTTCTTTCCTCAGGGTCCAGCTAAGAGGCTCTTTGACACCGAGCCTCCTGGTTCGATAAGAAGAGGAAGACCGAACCTCCGGTATAAAGACAAAGTATTCGCGGATACAAGATAACTTGGTTTTGATAACTAGAAGCAGCGTGTTCGTCAAGGATGGAAGGCAGCTATAACTCAGGCTCAGATCGTCCATAGATTGCCGGCTTGACAAGTAAGCATATATTGGCCCCTGCAATCGCCTGACTTAAACCTGTTCTCGACAGCGAATAAGGGAGCAAAGACTTATGTACTTCACAAAAAGCACTAAAGATTTCTTAACTTGGGCTAGAATCTTAAGCTGTAAGCCACAAGTTTGGCTGCAGATTTGCTTTAATTTCTGCCCTTGGAGCAACTAGTGACAGAACAAAGTTTAGAACGTTGGGGCATGTCGCCCTTTAGTTTTAGCGTCTAATATTACAACTTTATTTGTCCGAACACTAAGGAAAGTGAGATAATTGAGAAATGTCTCCATCCTATATGACGGTGGGATGCGGAACCACCTGGAGCAACTAGTAAAAATACCGTTGTATCTATTTGAAAAAAAAAAAAAAAAAAAAAAAACTCGTAAACGTTCTTGGTTTCGTGTCTTACACTTGAATTCATTTAAATCCATTTCCATAGGTTTCTTGAAGCTGATTGAAGCTCGCACGTGCCATTTTCTATAGTTTACATCATCCCACACGCCTATATGTATGTGGCAATCACTTAACTGCCCTCATGCCTACAACACACCTAACAAAAAGCGAAACAATGGAAACCAGATAATAGTCAGCTAACCAGATCACAACCGCCATGCCATCGTTCTCCATCACACGTCGAACTTGTCAAACAAAGTTTGCACATTTTGCACTCTCGTGTGATAACAACCTGACACAATAATGTAAACCAAAAAGGACACCAAAAGAAAATGGAAACAAAAAAAAAAAAAACAATAAAGTGAACCCAATTATAAAAATGACGGTAATGACAGCGAGGCAGGGAAGCAAAATGGCGCCATTTAGAGGTTACATTACATGCTGCTGATAAAAGTTTATTGTCAAGGTGAATGCCATACTCACGAGCGCGACTTTGATCAATGAGCTTTCCCTTTTTTTATATCACGCGTGTACTGTACAAATGTATCTTTTATATTCATTTCTGCCCCTTTTCGCATTTGTTTGACGGAGCAGAGTTTTGATGCCAAGTCTCAGCCCGGCACTGGGCAGAGTTCAAAGCTTTTTTGTTTGTTTTCTGTTTTGTTTCTGGTTTCATCGTATGTCTCCTTCGATTCGGCATACAATCGCGTATTTCAAGTTGCTTGCACTCGATTCGATTCTAAAGTACTCATGGATACTTGTGTTAGTGCTGCCTTAGTATCTAGCAGTTTTTTTTTTTTTTTTCTGTTTGATAGATTCGTTCACACCGATCCGAAATCCAATTAAACACAACCACCAATAAAACGCCCCAAAAAAAGTGAAGAGCAAATAAAAAAAAAAAGCGCGCTGAGGAGGGTTAACGTCCTCCCAATGTCGACGAGGTTAAATGGTAGAGAGAGCACAGAAGCAGAACTATTCTGAAGGCGGCAGTGAAGATAAACAAAAAATCAAATGAGAAACCAATCGCGATCGATTTGACTGACAAAAATGATTGTTCGTTTTTTTCGATAAATTAATTCGATTGCTGGTCATTCAAAATGTTGAGAGAAGACCACAAAAATAAAATTCAAGAGGGTTGAACGGCTATACTGGTGGCTCGAGAGTGTAGAAGACGAGCGTCCACATTTGTAAACACAACAGATGAGAGTCATGTGCCGAGGAAATGAAATCATATGTTAGCTGCTTGCTTTCAAGGTCGTTCGCGATGAGATAGGAGTTCAGTACTCTGCCATGGCCTCTGGTAATTTACTAGCGATGAACGGATAGCAGAAGCGTTAAATCACATTTAGGAGAAAGTAAGCAAATCAAGGCAAATAATGTGCAAAAATAAACTTTTTTGGGTACCCATGGGGGCGCTTCAGTATGTGCGTTGAAGAAACAAAACAACACGCGAATTTATGAGGTGGACGTCTAGCTAAAATGTGTCCCTAAAGTCTGATAATTCAAAGCATTGCTCACCTTATTCTATACTTAGTAGGTAGGTAGGTTCGTAGCATCTCCAGAATGGAGAAGAATACACATAGGCCAGAGAGACCCGTCGCATTGCTACGAGGGGGGTTTATCCACATATTCATGGAACCACTTGGTGCTTCTTAAAAAGTTAAGAATGTCAGATATCCCTTCTTGCTGAACATCTGTCAGGTCGTTAAGGAAGTAGGATCCTAGGCAGCGTTTTCTGAATGTGTAGAAAGCCGGGTAGGCGCAGAGAAGGTGGTGGATGGATTCAACTTCCTCTTCGTCTAGGCAGTTTCTGCAGAAATCATTTGGAACTTGACCTAGTTTTTGCGTGTGACTGGCAATTAGGCAGGGACCAGTGATGACACCAATGGTTTTGTAGATGCCAGTTTTTTTTAGAGAGATTATTCAGCTAGTCCGTTGACTATCGAGCCGGGGCCATATTTGCCTGGTGATAAGGCAGGTATGTCCCTTGGTCCATCTCAGGTTCGTCACAGCCCTGGCGAAATTTATGAGATTATGTTTAATGGTTGCAAGAGGTATTCCCCCGCATGCCATGATTGTTTATTGTGTCGTTCCTTGTCTGGCGAGTGTGTCGGCTCTTTCGTTACCTGGGAGGTCGCTGTGTCCTGGTACCCATAGAAGTACCATCTCCTTAAAAGATAGGAGACAGTCGAGGCTTGTTTTTGAGGTGTACACATAGAACTCCAGTGATTTCAAGGCTGCTTGACTATCCGTGAGAATTCGGATATCCATAGTGGATATCACGTTCCACTTAAGCCTCCTTCGAGCGTGCTCCCAACCTGGTCAACAATAACAATGTCCTATGGGATATAAAAAGCTTTGAACCCTACAAGCCCCCAGGACCGGATGGGATCATACCAGCAGAGCTTCAGTAGGTAGCAGATCTCATCCTCCACTAGCTTGTGGTCATATAGAAGAGATGCCTCTCCCTATCCTACATCCCCAGCAAGTAGATGGTAACCAAAGTCATTTTCATACCCAAGGCAGGCATACCCCACACGTATGCAAATGACTTGAGGCCTATTAGTCTTACTTCTTTTCTATTAAAAACTCTAGAGATGATTTTAGACGCCCACATTCGTTACAGCTGTATCTCAGGAAGGCTGTCGGATAACCAGCATGCCTACAACAAAGGCAAATCGGTGGAAAGAGCACTCCACTCCCTGGTCAGCTGAAACGTCACTGGAACGTAAGGAATATACTCTAGTCGCCTCTCTCGACATTGAGGGCGTCTTAAACAATGTTGAATCATGGGCCGTCACCACAGCGCTTTCTGATCTAGGTGTTACGGGATCAGTTATAGAACTGGTACGACAACTGCTAACACAAAGAGTCGTCAGAGCCAACTTCGCTGGTGCCGTTTCAACTAGAATGGTCAGCAGAGGTACACCACAGGGTGGAGTACTCTCCCCTCTCCTCTGGAACGTGGTGGTCAACGAGCTACTGCTGTTGCTTGAACAGGAAGGGTACGCTGTGACCGCCTATTCAGATGACATTGCTATTGCCGCCACAGGAAAATTTCCCAGCACTCTATGCGACCTTATGCAGGGTGCATTACATACAGTAGAAACCTGGACGCAGTACTGTGGACTTGGGGTAAATCCTAAGACACCGATCTAGTACTGTTTACTAACAAATATAAAATTCCGCACCTCAACCCACTGAGGCTGGGTGGAACCCAACTAATAATCAAAGAGCAGGCTAAATATCTAGGCCTAGTCCTTGACAGGAGGCTGAATTGGAAACCCAACATTCTTGGTCGCGTCAAGAAAACAACTGTTGCCCTCTACAGCTGCAAGAAAGTGGGGTCCCCAACCAACCATTATGCACTGGCTCTACACAGCAGTCATAAGGCCCATCCTCCTGTTTTGCGTTGTAGTCTGGTGGACTACTCTGGACAAGGCAGTCAATCGAAACCTTCTGGGAGAGATCGACCAGCTTATACATAAGCGGAGCGGTCAGATCAACCCCCACGGAGGCCCTAAATATCCTATAACATCTTCCCCCATTGGACCTTTTCAGCAAGCAAGTTGCTACCTGAGCGGCCCTAAGGATTAGGGGCATGGGAAAATGGCCCACATCACAAAAAGGCCATGCTACCATTCTAAAACGCTTTAAAGTACCCATGGACACGGACTATATAATCCCGCAGAATGTGTTCACTAGGAACTTCGAAGTTGTCTTTCCATCTACGGAGGAATGGGCTGAAGGAAAAGTCATACCAAAGGACTCGATTTCCCTCTATACCGATGGCTCTAAGATGAAGTCGGGTATAGGAAGTGGAGTCTTCTCCAAGGAACTTAGCCTCAACCTATCTTTTAGACTCCTAAATTACTGCAGTGTGTATCAGGCAGAAATAACAGCGATAACGGACGCCCTTGCATGGCTGAGAATCAATGTAATATCCGCTAAGGATATTATCACTTGCACGGACAGCCAATCTGCGATAAAATCCATGGCCGCGGTAACCCACAAATAAAAGACATCCCTTAACTGCCGCCTATCTCTAGACGAGATGGCTGAACAGTTCTACATAAAAGTACTGTGTGTTCCCGGGCATAGGGATATTCCCAGAAACTTGCATAGTTAGCGTCAAGTACACTCAGTCTTCCAACCCTCGGGTATCTAAAAGCACCAATAAGTACGGTAAAGCACATGATAAAACTTTGAACCATAGAGGCTACCAACCTCCAATGGAATGAAAGTAATATCGGCTTTATCACTGAACAAATCTGGCCTAAGCTAAACTAGGACGAACCAGGGACTTTGTGGCAACCAAGAGGGTAACCTGAAGAACTTTAGTGGATGCCATCACAGGTCAAGCCGCCAGGCTAGGGCTACCCTCCAATGACTTCTGCCGCGTCTGCATGGATGAGGAGGAAGAGGAATCGATACACCACCTCCTCTGCTCATGACCTTCTTTTCCGAATTGCAGGAGGATCTACCTCGGCGCGCCCTTCTATGATAACTTAGATGAGTTAGCAGATAGAAAAATAGCTCAACTCCATCGCTTGATCAGAAGCAGGTAGCGGATCAAGGTAATATGATCCATGTGGTATCAAAATGGGCCAACTTCGACCTACGTGTGGCGTATACCAACCACTTTAACCTAACCTAAGGCAACCTAATTTGCAACAGACTTTTTTTCACTCAAAGCCCTAGTAGCGCCTTGAGACACTTATTTACATTTTTTCTCCTCACAGGTAAACCAAAGCTTCTACACCCTTTTAGAGGTGATTTCTAAATTCAGGGCCCCCAATTTACCTTAGAAAAAATGATCCAACTTATTTTCTTCCATTATTTTCAAAAGTTTTCTGGGCTATTGGGCTTGGGTTTGAGTCTTGCGAGTTCTGCTTAACAAAACTGGAGAATTCGACAACAACAATAAAGTAGTTGATCAGACATTTTGTGAAAAATCGCAAACCACGACAGTTAAGTATTTAAATAACCTCGACTATATAGGATACCAACCTAAGACTCGATACTGCCTCCACCACCGAAGGAAGTTTCTGAACTAGTAGAGTAGTGTGAAGCCAGAAAGATTGGTCTCATCTTGTATTGCGATGCTAATGCCCAAAACACTGCTTGGGTCAGCATCAAGTGCAATACAAGAGGGGACCGTCTTTTAGACCTTACCATCAACAAGGTTTGTTATGACAAGACGACAGGAGGTGATTGACCTGAGCCTATCCAACAGATATGTGAAGGACATCACTAACTGGCGAGTCTTGCATGATGCTACGCTGTCGGACCATAAGTATATCGAATTTCGATTAAGTTATGGGATCTCTTCCTTGCAACCTAGACGGAATCCGAGAAAGACGGGTACGGTTAGAAATTCACTCAGGCCCTACCTAAACTTAGAACGAAACAACTGGTAGAGAACGCCGTTCATAACCTGAATAGCGCCATCACCCAGTTGTCACATGTCCCGTCCGCAAACCTCCCAGCAGGAAATCGGTTCCCTGGTGGAATGCCGAGCTCTAAGGTCTTCGCAGGGAAGCCAGAAGAATAGATCGCTCAAATCGAGTTCGGAAGATGACTGGAACAAGTACCGCCCGAAGCAGACAGAATATAATAAACTCATTCGTAAGTCGAAGAACGATTCTTATAAGACTTTTTGCGAATAAATCAAGTCTCTAAGTGCGAGTAGCAAGTTGGTTTAAGTCCACAACCGCGGAAAACCGATAAAGCTGGATACACTCAGAAAATCTGATAGTACCTTTACTGAGTCTAAAGCGGAAACTCTTAGGTTACTGTTTGAGACTCATTTCCGGGGAAATCAGATCGCCATCGGCTCGCTGCATTCTTCCTTAAAGGGAAACTGCAACTGAAACGATGAAAACAACTCGGCGTAGCTGGTATATTGCGTCGCGCATAATTACGACTGAAGCCATTGAATTTGTTGTGGCATCCTTCGATGGCTTCAAATCGCCAGGCACCGACGGAATATATCCTGTTATGCTGCGAAAAGGTATAAGGCAGCTGCTTCCTACTTTGAAAAGAATCTTTACTGCGTGCCTAGCACTTGCTCACATACCCATTCCTTGGCGCACGGTGAAAGAAGTCTTTATTTCCAAAATAGGAAAAGAGGACTACTCACTTGCCAAGAGTTCTGGACCAATTAGTCTAACATCCTTCCTGCTGAAAAGCATAGAGAGACTAATAGAGTTGCACGTGCGCAGTTGCCCTTCGAATGCATCCTCCTTCGGAGATGCAACATGCTTATCAGGACGAAAAATCCTGCGAGACTGCGCTTCAAAACCTAGTCGGGAGAATTGAACGCGCGCTCGAAAGGAAAGAGTACGCGCTGGGCATCTTCATCGACATTGAGGGAGCTTTTGATAACGCAACATTCGACAGCACGTGCAACGCTGCCAGACATCATGGCGTAGATGAAGCACTGGTCTTGTGGATCAAAGCAATGCTTGTGCACAGGACATTGACCGCTGATGTAGGCCTCGACCAATGTGTCAAATCCTGCCCGCAAGATGGCGTATTGTCTCCGCTGTTATGGTGCATGATGTTCGACTCTCTGCTTGATGCTGTCAATGCCTCTGGAATCTATGTCCAGGCCTATACGGATGATGTCACCGTTCTTTCTGTCGGCTCATGCTTAGCGACTGTCCGTCTCAAAGCACGGGCGGCGCTAAATGTGATCGATGATTGGTGTACCAGAAATGGGCTGTCAATCCTCTTAAGACCGATGTCGTTCTCTTCACGAGAAGGTGGGAAAATACTGATATGACTCAGCTGGTACTAAAAGGCACTTCCATCCCGACATCTAAGGAGGCTAAGTATCTAGGAGTCATCTCAGACCAGCAAGCTTCTCTGGTCAAAGCATGTTGAGTTAAAGACCACCAAAGCGCTGTCAGCTTTCTGGCAATGCAAAGGAGCTTTTGGCAAAAGGTCATCTGGATCTACACGGCAATGATATAACCTCATATGCATCGGTTGTCTGATGGAACTTCTGGCAAAACATGGGGTTTATCGCCGGTAAAGGTCCTCTGGATCTACACGACAATGATGGTGGAACAGACTAAAACGCAAACACGTCGTCGCCTCCTTCACCAAATTCCAAAGAACGGTTTGTCTCAGCGGCACGGGGGCTTTCCTCAGCACGCCAGGCGCTGCCCTAGATGCTATGATAAACCTTCAAACCTCTTGATATATTTATCGGACGGTGTGCTCTGAAAGCCATGTCTCGTCTGAAGAGAAATGGTTTTTGGTACAACTCGCATAGGGATAACTGTGTGCTTGCGTAAGAATTGTCCTGCGACCACTGTCTTATGGACATACCTACTGATGCACTAACGCTCGTTATCCTAATTTTTACAGTCGAGTTTCCTTGGCGTCAGGATTGGCTCTGGCTGGATACTGAACCTGGAAAGGATAGTCTTCGCATTTTCACGGATGGCTCCAGGTCTAGGCGGGGGTCCGGTGCTGGGGTCTTCTTTGAGCGCGAAAACATCCGACTGCACTTCTCGTTAGGAAAATATGCGTCTGTCTTCCAATCAGAGTAATACGCAATCCTAATGGTCGTGTACTATGTTGTGAAGCAGACGTGGAGGGGGGAAAGCATATGCGACTGCAGGGACAGACAAGCTGCACTCAAACCTGTGCGCAACCCCTTAACTAGCTCCAAATTAGTGCTTGAACTCAAGTCCTTCTTGAACAGAGTCGGTAGCCTATTTCATTAAGGCTTGTATGGGTTCCAGGCCACTCTGGGATCCCAGGAAATGAGATCTCTGATGAACTCGCCAGAATGGGTTCGGAGGAGAGCTTCTCAGGGCCTGAACCCGCTCTAGGTCTACCTGCGTTCACGGTTAATTCTCGCATTAACGACTAGGTGTTTAATACACACAACCGTAGATGAAGGAATTGTCCAGGATGCAGGATGACAAAAGCGCGTATTCCCTGATGTCTGCAAGAAATCCGCAGCATTCCTCCTGTCTTTAAGGGGAATCGACTGCAGACGACTTGTGGGAGTCATTACGGGCGATTAAACTTTTGCTAAGCATCTCTGCGTGCTTGCCATAAGTAAGACGCCTATCTGTGCTGCATGTTGCGAGGAGGATGACACTGCAGTGCATTTTCTCTGTGACTGTCCAGCCTTTGCTCGCGCATGGTGGCGCACCATTGGGGCTGACGTGGTGTATGCCGAATCTCTTAGCTCTACATCACTGAAGCTTCTTCTCATTTTTCTGTCTGTGTCGAGAACAATGGACCAATATTTGCGTCTGAGTGCTCCAACAGATAGCAGAAGTCCTCAACATAAAAAAAAAAAAAAAACAAGACTTTTTCAATATAACCCAACCTTTCATTTTATGGAATTGGTGATTGATGCTAGGGCTCCCCTTGAAAGGATCTATAAAAAGGAGGCACACTTCTAGAAACGAAAAACCAAAATTCCAGGTTAGAGCAAGGTCTATTTAATTAGTGATCCTACGTCAAATCGAATCAAGATGTGGTCTGTTCTTTCTTTTATTCTAAAAAAGGTCTTTATCCTTATGCCAGCTCAAGGTGTACCAATGACCGAACTATGAGTTAGAATAGACTATTATTTTACCACAAGCGAACTCACACATTCAGCTTCTTGAATGGACGATAGTAGTATGTCACCATTAACCGCAGTAAACAGAAGGAAAGGTAAAATGGCCAAAAATCCCCTTCTGGTGTAAAGAATTCAATAGAATCCGAACGTGGCAAAGTCCATCAGTTTTTCAATAGTACTTCAAATGATCTCCTCATGTTGATTTTCTGATTACAAGATCACAAATGAATCTCTCCGCCCAGTAGAGCACAAGTTCTTCAACACATGAACTACTTTCAACCCCGAGCGTATCAATAAGTACCACCCTAGGAGGGTAAAGCAAATGGCAATGAATGCCCTAAGGCAGGGTGAAGAAAAGATTTTTTTTTTTTTTTTTGTCTTTTGCTTTCTTCCTCGCTTTCAAAGGAAAGGTTTCCCCTGCCACTGATTCGAACTTCTTTTCTTGGTACAGTTTAACCCATAAAAGTGGGTATGTAGTATTGGCGAATATGCGCTGACATGGTAATTCCTCACCCAAGGAGATCTGATTGAGCACGTGTGCTCTATAAAACTAGGTCTCTCGGGGCGATGGGAACCTCTTCGTTCAGCAGGATATCCCGATTCACATACCCCCCGAATATCGTTCCTTATACTTTCTTATAATATTATTATTATTTTCGCCTTTTATTCGTGAGCACACGATTGTTGTTAAGGGTGCAGAACGCGAATAGTATCCTTCCACTCACACATTCAAGCACATTCGACCGCTGTACGATTCAATAAGACTAAGACTACTGATATTGCAATGGATGGATAATTGCGCTAGGGGTGAATAGCTTTCCTTTCACAAGGGTTGACATCATCACACGTACCGTCTTGGTCTTCGTATTTGGGGTGACTTCTGGTTTTGCGACTTTCGCTATCTTCCAACAAGTTGAATGTCCTTTCACGTATCCTTGTTGCTAATGCCGCTGTTATGTTACTGTTGTGTGTTGCCACACATGTTAACTCGAACGAGTTTTCTTTCCATCTCATTGTTTCAGTAGAAACAAAAGACAGTGACAAGATTCAGAAAAACCCAGAAAAGGACGAGAGAAAGGATAATAGAACGCCGCTGATTGAAAAGGTGAAAAACTAGTTGAACAACAATTCAGATTGATAGATATAATCCCTATTGTGCTGTCATAAGGACAGGAATATACAATACAAACCCCCAGAGACCATGAATGAAGGATCTGTAAAGGATAACCAATGCACACACCGAAAATATGATAAATAAGTGTAATTTAAATACAATCGATCAAAGTCTCATTTCTGCTACTTACCGGTGACGAGAGAGGGTCTAGATATGATATGGTGAAGGACAATGCAATTAGCATGTTGCCACCTTTCTTCTCATCCTTTTCTTATTCGTCTTAGGCTTCCATCTAAGTCGAGTGGTGTGGAGTGGAGTGCGGAGCAAAGGTAGAAGTGTTCTAATTTTAGGTCAATTCCAAGCAACAAAAGATAGGTGCTCGAGGGTCGAATGCTCATCTTCTGTGTCTTATGACGAGCCTGATTTTTCTTTAGAACTACAGATGGAAGGACACAAGGAATCTACATACTTGATCGAACAATTAATGGAATTTTAATACGTAGTGACAGTCGACAGAAGTGTCATTGCAAACTGAAGGATAATGGAAATTGATTGATTTATCATTTTGACAGTTTTGACGTTATGTTGAATGGTAGGTAAGTTGCTTTGACACATTCGAGAGGGCTGCACAAAACCTTTTTTTAATACATACATATGTCTGCCTTGAGGTAATTCTTCTCGGTCATTAGGAGTAAGAAGATTATCTAACTGCGAACTGCATCGGGAGAAATGCCTTGAATGGGAATAATTCTCGGTTGGCTTTGCAATGACAAAAAGGGGTATCGATTGGTGGTAGTACGAATTAACAAAAGTTAATCAGAATTCACGGGAGGGCTCGGACATACAAGGGAAAGTTGTTGACTGCTTTCAACCTGGCGAGATGCCAGCAACGATCCCTGATTTAATGCCCGGGTCAAGTTGACATACAGCCTCCTCGCGACGCCCTCTGGATAACCTCTACAACACCCGTTGAGAGGTGAACAAATGTATGCAGCAATCGCCGTTGGCAAGAAGGCGCTACAATACCCCACCCAGACTGGCGGTTGTACGACGGGCCAACAACCCGCCCACGGAAAACACAACAAGTTATGGAAGAGCAAAATGCCTCGGATAAACGGACGGAATCTCAAAGTCGACATGGCGCGAAAAAGGAACACAACTTGAGAGTATGCTCCTGGAATGTCAGAACCCTGTACACTCCTGGAGCTGCTCATAAATTGGATAGAATCCTCACGCAGCATTGGGCGGATATTCTTGCGATCCAGGAAATACGCTGAAATAGGAAACGGTATGACGAGGAAAAAAGATCGCGACATTTATTACAGCTGTCAGAAAATATTGCATATGTTGGGGTTCGGATTTGTCGCGGGAAAGCGGTTAAGGTCGAAGGTCATCGATTTTGGGCATATTAGTGATCGCCTGGCTGTGATTCGCATCAAAGGCAGATTTTACAACGTCAGCCTCATACGTGCACACGGCCCTACCGAAGAGGCTGAAGACCCGATCAGGACTTCTATGATCTCTTGGCCAACGCGTGGATAATACGTGGTTTGACTTGAGCTACAAAGAGGCTATTAGGCTCAGGGAGCTAAGTTTTCGGGCCTACAAGGCAAACAGTTCTGAGGAAAACCGAAAAAAAGTACATTTGGTATCCGACCAAAAATTAAGGCGTAAAATCGTTCAATGTCCCAAAGGCAGCAAACGTTCCCGGTCGTTTGTAAAAAACGTAAAAAACTCAACTAAATCGTCTATACCGACGCTCATCCACAATGACATTCCAGCTGTCACCCCCTGAGACAAAGCTAACCTACTTGCTGCCCATTTCGCAACCAGTTCTCAGCTGCCAGCTTGTACTTTGCCCCCGCCTGTACTAGAGTGCGTCAATTCCACCATGGGACTAATCCACTTCCGCACTCGTACAGTCGCAAGGGTTCTTAAGGACCTCGACGTACACAAATCCTCTGGTCCAGATGGTATTGCCCCAATAGTTCTGAAGAGGTGGCAAAACCACTGCGTAAGCTTTTTCACCTTTCCTACACCTCTGGGCTCCTTCCGAGTAGGTGGAAAACAGCATTTGTCTTACCTGTACCCAAAAAAGGCGAATCATCTTCTCCCTCAGCTTATGAAATATCTTGAATCACGGAAACTCCTCAATGGCCGCCAATATGGTTTCCGCAGCAACAGATCCACTGGTGATTTGATGGCATATCTCGCTGAAAAGTGGAATCACTCGCTTCACCAAGAAGGTGAAAGCAAAATTGTTGCACTGGATATTTCGAAAGCATTTGACAGGGTTTGGCATGAAGCATGAATGGATTAGAAACTACCTTTCGAATCGTTCAATTCAAGTTGTTTTGGACGGATTCAAGTCTGATACTCACTTTGTAAATGCTGGTGTTCCCCAGGGCTCCGTTTTGTCTCCGACACTCTTTCTTATTTTTATAAATGATCTCTTGTCTGTTACTTCTAATCCAATTCACTCCTTCGCTGACGACAGTACCCTCAGCTTCTCATATTCGTTCACTAGTTTACGACTCTGCACTTCGGTTGTAGATAATGAGCGGCAGCGTATGTTAAGCTCATTATCCAATTGGGTAAAAACAATAGAGTGGAATTGAATGCATCCAAAACACAATGCTGTCTCTTGTCGTTAAAGCGTATAACTAACCCGCAGCCATTATCCATGAATGGCACTTGCATCTCAGAAACTGAAAAGCTTTCCATCCTGGGTATGAGTGTTGCTCACAATCTTAATTGGAGCGACCATATATTCAGTGTCGCCAAGAATGCTGCGAAATGCCTAGGCTTCTTATACAGATGCAAGAAATATTTCTCACCCTTAGATCTGGCTACAATCTATAAGGCGCTCACTCGCCCCAAATTAGAGTTTAACACTCATGTCTGGTCCGGTGCATCCAAGACCTCATTGCACCTATTAGACAGAATACAAAAACGAGCCATAAAACTGATAGGTGACTCCAGCATTACCAAAACATTAGACTCGCTGGAACACCGCAGGAATGTTACCTGCCTCTCCCTGTTTTATCGTTACTACCACCAAAAATGCTCTGATGAAATAGCCAGTTGCATTCCGCCCCTTCAACATTTCTCCCGCAATACACGTCTCTCTAGGAATGCTCACCAATATACTCTGAATCCCGCTTTCGGACGTACTGTCAAATGTAGAGAATCTTTCATTAACCGAACCACACGAATCTGGAACTCCCTGCCGGATTCGGTTTTCCCCCCTCAATGCAACAAGCAAGCATTTAAGATCAATGTCCATCGGCATCTCCTCTATTCCTCTTCCTCTCTATCTTCTGCCCACACTGTGTCGCCGACATAATAAGGTTATTAGACCTTGAGTGCGCGCAGGAGCTTTTCGGGAGTACGATGTTAAAATCGTACATAGGGACTCCAATGACAAAAACGGTAAGGAGAACACTTTTGGCGGAGTGATCGCAAAGCACAGCCTCCACGATACAACAACTGATAACGGCTTCCGACTCACGGGCTTTGTGATAGCTCGTATACGGTGATAAGTAGCACAAGACTCCCCCGCAAGCGACTCCAGACAGCAACCTGGCGATCTCTTGATGGTCGGGCCGCCAACCAAATCGACCATGTGCTAATTGACGCAAGACACTCGTCAAACATCCCGGATTTGCAAGCATTCAGGGGGGCAGCAAGATTCAGAGCTCAGCTGTCCAATATCAGAAAGCTGCACCAGATCACCATGAGGAGGTTCGATATTGGATGCCTGAGCTTACCAGAGTCTACAGGGAGCAACTCAATGAAAGGCTCTCCGGTATGCCTTCGTTGAGCACAAATGTCAACAATATGTGGCTGCATTGCCGCTCAGCCATTCAGGAATTAGCCGAGAGCACCTTAGGCTACCTAGCACCCCCGAGAAGAAACCCGTGGTATGATGGCGAATGTGAGCAGAAAAATGCAGCAACCGACGAGGCAGCGCGAGAGAAGTACCGAGCCAGAAGGTAGGAGAAAAAACTGTTGCGACTAAAGAAAATAATCTTCGCGGCCACTCAGCTCAAGGATATTAAGAAAGCTAAGAGCTTTGCAGGAGGCTTCAAAAAAGGCACAGGCTCTTCAAAATTTCGAGGGTAATCTTGTTACCGACCCGCAGGGAATAGTGGGTGTATTTGAGCAGCATTTCCAGCAGCTGCTTAATCAACATGACCAAAAAAGAGTGGAAGGGACCGAGGAAATCCCAATTCCAGCCGCTGAAGTAGTCCTCCCAGCATCGAAGAAGTCGGCATAGCTATCCAAAAGCTGAAGAACAACAAGACCGCAGGCTCAGATGACTTGCCATCAGAGCTCTTCAAGGGATGTCCTGGTAAGGAGCATGCGCCAGATCATCTGGGAAGATGAAAGCATGCCCGACGACTGGAATATCAACTCTATTTGCCCCCACCCAAAAAAGGCGATCCTAACTCTTACAAGAACTATATGCCTGCTTAACGTCGCATACAAGATCCTGTCCAGCGTATTTTGTAAACGTCTAAAGACGTCTCTAGACTAAATATTCACACCACGAATCACGCTAACAAACACTCGATGAACCGTGAAATTCGGCTCCAGAACCTCCGAGCACTCGAAACCTGCACCGGATTTCGGCAAGCAGATGCGCTATCATGGGACTTCTTCAATCGCGCGTTAGAACAAATAGTGCGGCGGACCAACGTCAACACGGAAGGCACTAGCTTCCAAAAACTGGTCCAGTTACTGGGCTACGCGGACGATATTGATATTGTCGTAAGTTCACCGCGCACCATTGTGGAAGTGTTCACGGCGATTGCGGATCGGGCGAAACGAATGGTCTTCATATCAATGAGGGACAAACAAAAGCTCCACGAATAACATCATAGTGGAGATCCGGCGAAGAATCATCCTCGGCAACCGCTGCTATTTCGGCTTGTCAAAACAGCTAATGTCCAAACTCCTACCCCGAAGAACCAGGGTTATGCTTTACAAGACTCTTATGGTGCCAGTCCTGCTATATGGAGACGAAAGCTGTACGATAAGCAGGAGAGCAGATCTGATCCTTGGCTCCTTCGAACGAAGAATTCTGCGACGGATATTCGGTCCTGACTGCCAGGAAGGCGAATGGAGGAAAAGAGATAACCGCGAACTCTATGAGCTGTGCAAAGATGCGGATATAGTCCGGAAGGTAAAAATCCGTCGACTACAATGGCTCGGCCATATCGAGGGTATCGACACCAACGCACCAGCTAAGAGGGTGCGTAGTCTGTCATTGCCAGGCAGAGAACTGTAGACTTTATCCTCGCATTGCAGCTATACGCTGCCAATAGTGATATGCTCGCAATGACGTCGGTGTTGTGTGTCTCTATTTGATGACAATATTGCCCTCAGATCTTAAGCAGCTCTCTACTTCAACGCATGGCTTAGTTGAATGGAGTTTGTTATATCTGCTTCTTTGTTTGTAATTGTTTACAATTGGGCAAATCAGTTTTAAGGCGAGAAGGAGTGAGCAAACAGAGCAAAGAAGTTGATCGCGTTTAACGTGGCAAACGCCAGCTTCGATCTGTTACTGCTCAATCCAAGTTGACATACAGCCTCCGCGTGGCCTCCCCTGGATAACTGCCCTGACATCCGCTAGGTAGTGTGTGTGTAGCGACACGACCCCCTTGTTCCTGGGAAAAAAGGAACCTGGTCCTCCAGGTTGGGGGTTGCGCTTAGGGGTAATATCCTTATCACGTAAAAAATTAATTGTTGCGACAAGGCTCGGATACGGACGGATACAAAGCTGACAACCTCTGCAAGTCTTGCAAGTCTGCACCTGAGGGACCTAAAGGGGTAGACTATGCGAACATATACTGGCACAAGCGCCGACTTCTTTTCCGGGGTGGCGGCGGAAGTAAGCCCCAAGATGAAGTCAACGGCGACGCCCACGGTTGGAGCGAGAAGAACTGCCTGGTAAACACCTTATTTCGAGCTACTACAACATATTTGGAGCTCAGGCACAGCCTGAACGGCACAGCCGGCCCTTTGTTCTTTGGGTAAATAAGAACCTGGTCCTCCAGGTACGGGGTTGCGCTTAGGGTTAACATCCCTATCACGTAAAACAAATATTTGTTCAGAGACAACCAATAGCCTCGGATACGGACGGACTACATGTTGACGACCCCCGCAAACATCAAAAAGGAAACAAATTTCGGATCTACACCTGGAACGTTAGGTCTCTCAACAGACCAGGTGTGCCGGACAACTGGTCAACTCTCTAGACTGCTATAAGGCAGACATCACCGCGCTCCAAGAAGTGCCAGGCAAAAAGCGGATGAAAAACTGTGATATATACTACGGAAACTGCTACAGAGAAAATAAACAACGCTTATTCGGATGCGGATTTGTTGTTCGAGGCAGACTCAGGAAAAAAGTCTTAAGCTTCCAGTATGTAAGCGAACGCCTCATAACTATCCGCATCAAGACCAGTCTCGGCAATATAAGTTTATTATATGTCCACGCCCCCACAGAGGAGAAAGATGATCGACATAAAGACGACTTCTATGATCTCCTAGGCAGAACGTATGCGCAATATCCCAGCTATGACACCAAAAGCTGGGTAAGGAAGCTATCTTTTAACGGGTCATTGGAAAGCACAGCCTACACAACACCACGTCAGAAAACGGACTAAGGCTAGTGGACTTTATGGCGCGACATAATCTGGTAGCAGCAAGTACACGATTCCCACACCTCAACATCCATAAGGGGACCTGGCGGTCTTTCGATCAATCGACAGCCAACCAAATTGATCATATTACGATCGACGGCAGACACTCCTCCAGCATCCTAGATGTCGGAACCTTTCGAGGAGCCAACATCGACTCAGATCATTCCCTTGTTGCAGCCAAGGTACCGGATGCGAATTTCTCGGAATCAACGGAGTCGAGTAAAAACACCTACATTTAACGTCAGAGAGCTGCAATCGCAAGAGACCGCCAGGAACGTCGCCGATCAAGTCTCCCTCAAGCTCTCACAAGTCCCGATGAAATCTGCACAAACCATAGAACAACAATGGAGTCGTTGTCAGAGCGCCATCAGAGAGGCCGCCTCAGATGTACTCGGTTTCAAGCCACCACCTTCGAGAAAGCCCTGGTTTGATGACGAATGCAGACAGGCCCATGTAGAGAAACAGAATGCATACATGGCTACACTGTATCGACGGACTAGAGCTGCCCGCGAGCTCTATGAATAGAAAAGGAGACAGGAGCATGCGCTTCTGAGAAGAAAAAAGGAGCACGAGAGGGGCGAGATCGAGGAGATGGAGAGATGTTACGGCAGGAACGACGTTCGAAAGTTCTACCAAAAAGTAAAACGAACACGCCAATGCTATAAAGCCAGATCAGAAGCCTGCAGGGATGAGCACGGAGAACTAATAGTGGAGTCATATTCGATGCTGAGATTGTGGAAGGACCATTTCTGCAGACTTCATAGCGGTGCTGATAGTCAAAATGCTGCCATCAGCCAGAACGAACCATTCACAATGGGCGAAAATGATAGAGAATCCCGTCCACCCGACCTTGGCGGTGTTAAGATAGCAATATCGAAACTTAAGTCTTATAAAGCTGGAGCAAACGAACTCCCCGCGGAACTGCTTAAAGCAGCTGGCGTTGAGCTGGTCACGCACATGCATCAACTCATCTGCAAGATATGGTCGGAAGATATGGTCCTGAACATCGCGTACAAGATCCTCTCTTTCGTATTGTGTAAGCGCCTGAAACCATTCCTGGACAATCTGGTAGGTTCCTACCAGTGTGGTTTCAGGCCAGGAAGATCCACGATAGACCAAATATTTACACTTCGGCAGATCTTGGAGAAGACGAATTCCAGGTCGACACGCACCATCTTTTTGTCGACTTTAAAGCCGCATATGTCATGTCTTAACATTCCTTCCCAACTCGTCAGACTGTGCAGGATGACTATGGAGAATTCTCGCTGTTCCATTAAGGTCGGAGGTGAATAAACCGAGACCTTCGATGTTAAAAAAAAGTTTTAGACAGGGTGACGCACTGTCATGTGATTTCTTTAACATCATACTTGAGAAGATCGTGCGGGACTCTGCGGCCAATACAAGAGGTACGATCTACTTCAAGTCTACACAATTGCTTGCTTACGCAGATGACATTGACATTATTGGACGGACAAAGCGAGACGTCAATGAGGCTGTCATCAAAGAGAGACGCGCAACACCGACGTCTTGGCCAAAACCTCACCTTCGGCAGCTATATTTTTGAAGTAGTCAAGGACTTCCTTTGCTCGACAGCGCTGAGATAAAACGCAGAATAACTCTTGCCAACCGCTACTTCTTTGGGCTCAAGAGGCAACTGAGTAGTAGAGCACTCTCTCGAAAAACCAAGGTATCCTTCTACAAAACCTTAATCATTCCGATCCTCCTCTATGGCGCTGAGGCTTGGACGTTATCTAAAGCGGAGAGAGGAAAATTCTGCGTTCAATCTATGGCCCCGTTTGTATAAACGGAGAGTGGAGGAGAAGATACAACGACGAACTATACGGGCTGTACAGCGACATCGGCCAAGTCTACAGATCCATCGTCTAAGATGGCCAGGCTATGTAGAGCGAATGGATAACACAGCTCCGGACCAAAGAGTCTTCGAGTCCAATCCTGAGGCACGACGCAGCAGAGGACGACCGAATCTAAGGTGGCGCACATAGGTGGAAGGAGAACTTAACCAACTGGGAGTGCGTCGCTGGAAACATCTGGCAAAAAACCGTGCCAACTGGAGATTTCACACCGGACTGTAGTTCCACCTAAGTAGGTAATTAAATCAGTTTTAACGTGGCTATACATCCACAAAAGACGGACTTCTCTCGGGAGGTCCTGTAGACATGTCTTTGAATGATCGAAGAATTCAAGCTTCCAATGGATAATAAACGCAATCGAGTGGTCGTTGGACAAAATCATGGAACCGATTGACCATGGGTTAGGAATATGTATAAATTAAACCACAAAATCAGGCAAATACGGTGTTGCTAGAACGGTTCGTTCTTGAGCTGCAGCTTTATAATTTCGACAGCAATTCTATTAAATATTCTGATTCATAGAAAGCGAGGGCTCAGTGCGGTGCAGACGTAGTTTCCTTTGCGGGGAAATCGAAGAAATTGATAGCACCTGCTTCTACTCTCACCTCGGAAATGGGACCAGGCGTAGGCGTCGGCCGTTTGGTCCTATTAAAGCAATAACTCCTCCATTGATGCGTCTACCCGTGGGAAGAAAGAACTTAACGTAGTCGACCAAGAGCATACTAAATAACCCGCATGTTACCTCTTCAGAGATTAAGTAAGCTACAATACGTCGAACGTCCTCTTTGGGAATGATGACGCTTAGAACGCATCAATCTAGTCTAACTACTAGATCAATGGCTTCTAAAACCATTCTGAAAAAAACAAAAATAAATCCCGAAGGAACGAAAAGACTGAAGACACTCGGCTGTTGGCCACATCCAAGGCTAACTATTCCCCATTATAAACACGCAAATCATCATCATTATCACATTTATTAAAAGAAAATTTACGCAAGTAAAGTCCAGACAAGCAGAATACAATATATACAGTCTAGCGTTGTATTACATGTCCTCCGTGCTATACTTATACGCGTCATCGACCATAGCTGTCTTCTCGCTCTGCGCCTTAAACCACTTGCTCTCGTAACCGTTCGAACGGTCCACACCGTCCCACCGATACCCTGGTTTTATGTTAAACCTATTCTCCGGGTACAATCCTTTATATTGGGGAATTTCCGGTACGGCTCCTTGTTGTTCCCTTCTTTTGCTACGGATGTATTCCAACATCGGATCTTCGGCTCGCTCTTTCTGTCGCAACATCTCCTCCAGGTCGGCATCATCTGAATAGCGTGCTAATGGTTTGTTGCTTTCATGTTGTTCTTCGTTCACTCTTGCTTTAAAATCTTCAAGCTGCTTCACACCCCTATTCCAACGTTCATACAGTTCCTTCTTCTTTTCTTCATGTTCGGCTTTCTTCCGCGCGACTTCAGGGTCGTCATCTTCTTCGTCTCTACGTCGGCGGCGACGATATGCAGAATTCTGGCGGACCTGGACCTCTGCATTTCGGCCAGTCAATTCTGAGGGCATTTGCTTAAACAACTCGTCTTCTTTCCTACGACGCTCTTCGGCTTCGAGCTCAAGTGTTTTGGCATTTTGCAAGCCTACACGTTTGTGACTTGGTGGCGGCGAATCCGATTGACGTTCATGCTTGATTCGGGCGGGTGATTGGCCAGAATCATGATGCGGCCTATGCCGTTGAGGAGAATTGTCTGACGATGGGTTTTCCACCTTTGCTGGAACTTTGAATGGATTTCCGTTCGTATGTCGTCTGGGTGGTGATTGATCAGATGACGGTTCGCGCTTAATTCGAACGGGTGATTGATCTCTGTTGTGTTTCGAACTATGACGTGGTAGAGATCGATCTGAGTGCCGGCCTGGTGATCGACGTCGACGTGGAGATTGGTCTGAATCTCTTCTTTTTTTCGATGCCCGTGGTGGTGATTGGTCAGAATTTCGACGTTGTCTTGGCGGTGATTGATCGGAAACCTTTCGTTTCTGTGCTGGTGACCGTCTTCTCACCGGTGACTGATCAGAAGTTCTTCTTCTGTGCGGTGGCGATGGTCTACGACGCGGTGATTGGTCTGAATCTCTCCTCACCCGAGCCGGAGTCCTTTTTCGTGGTGGTGATTGATCCTCGTTGGTTTTCCGAGACTGAAATTGTCGCCTACCCTGGCCCACATCTCTTTGTCTCCTCGGAGGTGATTGATCGTCGAAATTCGAACTCCGGTTCGGTGAATTCCGCAAAGCAGGAAGTTTTTCGAAGCAAATACTTGTTGCTTTCTTTCCCCACCTATCATCATCGTTAAACGTACGAACCACAGTTTGCTCCTGCTCAGGCTCTGTAGCACCAATACTCTTCCACTTGCTCTTACCATTCTGCTCTGTTGCGTCGAATATCCCAACAATCTGAGGTGCGTCCTCGCCAGTTAACAGCAATTCCTCGTCAATTTCCAAACCATCATCAACGTGCACATCATCGTCGATGATTTTCACTGTGGACGATTTAACTTTTGCTTTCTTTTCCTTTTTCTTCTTTTTCTTATGACTACCGCCCGATAAATATTTCTTTAAATATTCCTTTTGACTGATTTTGGTGGTCATTTTGAGTGTAAATTACTCAAATGTACAGACAACTTCTACGCACGACATAAACGTTTGTCAAAAGCTGTAACGTCACTCTGACAGTATTTCGATAACGACGAAAATGTGACACGGCATTGCCAGATGCATACTAAACTGGGAGAATGGAGAAAATCAAATAATAGTTTTAAAGTATTTAAGCTAAATATTTGGTCTGGGAAAAAGGTCATGTCATTGATGACAGTTGGTGCTAAGCCTATCGGCTGATTATATTGGCAACAGATTAGAATTCTAATACTGCTGATGTGCAGATTTGTAACAAAAAAAAAAAAAAAAAAAAGAATGGGCGAGGACCTTTGGTTCGCTTGCTTTCACTGTCATTCAATTATGCTAAAAAGGTGCCAAGACCGACATATTATCACCGTCGATAATCTTAAACGGTAAATAGTATACAAGAAATTGACACCTGCGATGCGTTGCTGACACCCAATGAACCCGAACCATTTCTGAAACGAGTCATGACCTTTCACTAAAATGGGCCATCAAAGACAAGAGGAAGCGTCAAAGATCTTGGCAAAGATTTGCGAACTGTCATAGAGGTTTGACAAGTCAGGTACTTCCAAATGACACTTAATTCTCGGCTCCAGAAATTATGTCAATAAATTGAAAGGAAACTGCCCGTATCAACTAATAGAACCACTTCTAACGCCTCTTCGAACTTCATTGATTATCCGGCAAGGTATTCCAGGTTCGTACACACTTTCGACAAAAGGCCTTGGTGCCAAACCTTCTCATATGTTTTCGAAATATTCAGTGCGACTATTTTGCTTTCATTGGTAAAATGAGCGATTCCACCAATAAATCTGTTGCAACAGAAACCTTACTGTCGGTCATTGAGGAGGTTCCCCAATTCAAGATATTTCAATAACTCAATAACTGACGGTTGATTAGCTTTTCCATGACTTTCGAGAGAAGGGACGTTAGTTCAATGGGTCAGTAGTTGAAGGGAGAAGAAGATGGACAAATGCTGTCCATCGCAAGCTGGGAATTGCAAGTGAAGTGTCCAGCAAGGAAGTAACAGCTGAAATGTCGTTTGGGATAAGTTTGGTATAGATGGCGGGAGCGAGTGTTGACAAATTACCAAAAAACTTTTACTAACTTGGGGATATGGAAGGATTTTACGCCTCAGTTTTTGGCTCGTTGGCCTTGTGGGCAGAAAGACTTCCTTCCCTGAATCTTATAGTTTCTTTACAGCTTATGCTAATCCACTTATTAACATCTGGCTTGGTGCTCTTAATCTGACTAAGGGACACTATTTGCAAAGGTACCATCAGCCGCAGCGTCCACGTCGTTGTCGAGGAAAAACATCGACCAGGGAAAACTCCGAAAAAAGTTGTTGAGGCTGCACCAGTCGGCTTTTTCGTAAGGCCATACTATTGCTCTCTTTGGAGTTTTTACTTTAATTGGGTGATGGGACAAGTCAATAGGCGATAATACGTCAATTGTGTATTTGTTCGGCTGGGAGGTAAGGAACAAAGTAAGGGACGTTGTGATTGAGTGACGCATTGTGTGCTGTTTCAATCTTCTTGGATAGCCTATGCCCTCTTACTGAAGTGTTTGGCTTACAAAGGCTTGAATCACCTTCAAAAACATGTTCGTGCATGTGGCTCTCCACAAACTCAAAAACGTCCTTCTGACATCAGCCGACTAGACCATGACAAACGGAGTCGCTTGAGTTCTGGTGGTCAACCCAAGGGCCAAGTTTTTCGCTTTGGTAACATCGTTTTGTTGGCTCTATAACGTTTTGGAAGGTTCTAACAATACAGACTTACATATGACTTTTCACTCAAATATGTATAGAGCATCAGAGGCAGATTTTACAACATCAGCCTTATATATGCACAGGCCCCTACCGACGAGGCTGAAGACCCTATCAAGGAGGACTTCTATGACCTCCTGGACAACGCCTACGAAGCTTTTCTGGAGTACGATGTTAAAATCGTGCTCGGGGACTTCAACTCCAAAACCGGTAAGGAGAACACCCTTGGCGGAGTGATCGCAAAGCACAGCCTCCACGATACAACAACAGATAACGGCTTCCGACTCACGGACTTGCGACAGCTCGTAATGCGGTGATAAGTAGCACAAGATTCCCTCGTAAGCGAATCTACACAGCAACCTGGCGATCTCCGGACGGTCGAACCGCCAACCAAATCGACCATGTGCTCATTGACGTCACTCGTCAAACATCCTGGATGTGCGAACATTTAGAGGGACAAATGTTCCTCGTAGCAGCAAGATTCAGAGCTCGACTGTCTAATGTCAGAAAGCTGCACCAGCCCATCAGGAGGAGGTTCGAAATTGGGCGCCTGAGCACACCGGAAGTTGCCAGAGTCTACAGGGAGCAGCTGAGCGAAAGACTCTACGGTATGCCTACGTCGAACCTAAATGCCAATAATATGTGGCTGCATTGCCGCTCAGCCATTCAGGAAGTAGCCGAAACCACCTTAGGGTACCTACCACCCCCGACAAGGAACCCGTGGTATGATGGCGAGTGTGAGCAGAAAAAGACGATGAGGCGTACCAAAAGGCGCTGCAGAGGAAAACTACCACGACAAAAGAAAATAATCTTCGCAGCCTCCCAGCTCAAGTATATCGAGAGTCTAGGGATAAGCATAAAACACGAGCCTTTTACAAGAAAGCCAAAGGCCTTGCAGGAGGCTTCAAAAAGGGCACCCAGACTCTTCGAAACTGCGAGGGTAATCTTGTCACTGACCCGTAGGGAATAGTGGATGTATTTAAGTAGCGCATTTCCAGCAGCTGCTTAACGAGCATGACCAAGAGAGCATGACCCTACCATTGGTAGGGACCGAGGAAATCCCAACTCCAGCAGCTGGAGTAGTCCTCCCACCCAGCATGGATGAAGTCGGCACAGCTACTCAGGAGCTGAAGAATAATAAGGCCGCAGGCTCAGATGGCTTGCCATTAGAGCTCTTCAAGGCTGGCGGCGATGTTCTGGTAGGGAGCATGCACCAGATCATCTGCAGAATTTGGGAAGATGAAAGCATGCCCGACGACTGGAATACCAGCTCTATTTGCCCCATCTACAAAAAAGGCGATCCTACCTCTTGCAAGAACTATAGAGGTATATCCCTGCTCAATGTCGCATACAAGATCCTGTCCAGCGTATTGTGTGAACGTCTAAAACCAATTTGCACCAATTTGCACTAATCGGCAGCTACCAGTGCGGCTTCCGGCCCGGCAAATCAACTATAGACCAAATTTTCACACTTTGACAAATCCTGGAACAGACCAACGAGTTTCGAATCGATACACACCATCTTTTCATCAATTTCAAAGCCGCATACGACAGCATTCATCGTGAAGGACTGTTTGGTGCGATGGCCGAATTCGGGGGGTGAACATCAGCGGACAAAGGCGATATGACGACGAATTTAGTGACAAGTTATGGCATTTCCAAGCTTGTAGATGTAATAATAGACTATTGTTGGAGGGATTGGTGTCTACTTCCGTAACATACTGCTAGCACAATATCCGTCATCTTTTCAGGGCTTAAAATGGTAGTGGTCAGCAAAACTCTAAATCTTGTGGATATAATTCCAAAAATATTTTCCACTACACACCACCACGATACTCCCACTAGGGGGCCTACCTCATAGACAGGCCAGGACCGATGTCAGGAACCGAGGTACCGACCGCCAGTTGCAGGGGCTCCTGTTTCACGTGGTACCAAATTATAGCTACCGGTGAAGCTTCGCGACCGTAAGGTCACTTCGAAATGAGCCCCGCAAAGTTCGAGGCACCTCACCCTAGAAAAACTCTAGCAGCACTCCAGCGCCTCGCCTCTTACGTCAGGCATGCCTTTCGTTCTCCCCATTTTGTAACAGCTCGCAACTAGAGCACGCGCCGCCAAGTCACACAACCAGGGGTATTGATATTCACAACACAAAATCTCTCTCGCAAATGAAGTCTATCAAACATGCAGTATAGTGTGAACGCTACTTACTTTTGGTTGTCAAGAATATCGTACAGTGTGAACCCCGCTAAAGAGTCATACTTTTTCGTACGTGCAGCCGGTGTTCATCGATTTATAAGACGTTATCACGTCAAAGCGAGGAAGCGAGCCACAGCCTCCACGTGTCCTAGGAGATTATAATGCAAAGCTGGGCAAAGAGGACATATTTGAGTCGATCATAGGAAAGCATAGGCTCCATAACACCACGTCCGACAACGGACTTAGGCTAATCGATTTCCTAGCGGGGCGTAACCTCCTTGTAGCAAGCACGCGATTCCCCCATCTCAACATCCACAAGGGTACCTGGCGGTCTTGTGGTCAATCGACCACAAACCAGATTGATCACATTGCGATCGACGCCAGACACTCCTCCTGTATTCTCGACGTACGAACCTTCCGAGGGGCCAAATATCGACTCGGATCACTACCTTGTTGTAGCCAAGGTACGAATGAGGATATCAAGAATGTTTAGGAGTCGAGTAGTACTCCGTAACTTTGACGTCGAAAAGCTACGATCGCAAGAGACTGCCAGAATCTTTGCCGATCGTGTCTCCTCAAAGCTCTCTCAAAATCCGCCCACAGCAGCACAAACAATATAACAGGAATGGGCGCATCAAACCGCCACCACCTATAAACCCCTGGTTCGATGAACAATGCGAACAAGCCCATGCAGCAAAACAAGAGGCATATAAAGCCATGCTGCAACGACGGACGAGAGCTGCTCGCAAAATCTATGAGCAGAAGAGAAGAGAGGAACACACGCTTTTCAGAAGAAAGAAGAGAGCACGCAAAGCGTGAGATCGAGGAGATGGAGAGATGCTTCCGCAGGAATGACACCCGTAAGTTTTACAATAAGGTAAAACGAACATGCCATGGCTACGAAGCCAGAGCAGCGGCCTGCAGGGATGAAAATGGAGAACTGGTAGTAGAGTCGCAGCCGATGCTGAGGATTTGGAGAGACCACTTCTGCACACTGTATAACGGCGATGATAGACAAGATACCGCTGTCAGGCAGAACGAGCCATTCGTAATGGGCGACAATGAAACAGAATTCAGTCCACCCTACCTAGATGAAGTCAAAACAGCGATGTCAAGACTTAAGTCTAATAAAGCCGCGGGCGCAGACGGCCTGTCTGCTGAGCTTCTTAAGGCGGCTGGAGATGAGCTGGTAAGGTGCATGCACCAACTCATTTGCAAAGTATGGTCGGAGGAAAGCATACCCGACGAATGGAATCTCAGCATCGTTTGCCTGGTCCATAAGAAAGGAGACCCCTATAACTGCGCCAACTATAGTGGAATAAGTCTCCTTAACGTCGCATATAAGATCTTCTCTGCCGTATTGTGTGAACGCCTGAAACCGTTGGTGGATAACCTGATCGGCTCTTCTCAGTGTGGTTTCAGGCCAGGTAAATCCACAATAGACCAAATATTTACGCTGCGGCAGATCTTGGAGAAGACACTCACCACCTCTTCGTCGATTTCAAGGCTGCATATGACAGCGTGTATAGAGAAGAGCTATACAAAGCCATGTCTAGTTTTAACATCCCTGCCAAGCGCGTCCGATTGTGCAAGATGACAATGGAGAATTCTCGCTGCTCCATTAAGGTCGGTAATGAGCAAACCAAGACCTTTGATGTTAAAAAAGGATTTAGGCAAGGTGACGCACAAGAGATACGATTTATTTCAAGTCCACGCGATTGCTTGCGTACGCCGACGATATTGACGTGATTGGACGGACACAGCGAGACGTCAATGAGGCCTTTGTAAGCATTGAGGTAGTAGCGGCTAAGATGGGTATCAAGGTTAAAGAGGGTAAAACCAAATATCTGCTTTCATCTAAAAGAGACGGACAACACCGACGTATTGGCCAGAATGTCACCATGGGCGGATATAACTTTGAAGTGGTCAAGGAATTCGTCTACCTTGGCTCACTGATGACCAGCGACAACAACACCAGCGCTGAGATAAAACGCAGAATCACTCTTGCCAACCGCTTTTTCTTTGGGCTCAAGAGGCAATTGAGAAGTAGAGCCCTCTCTCGGAAAACCAAGGTGACACCATATAAGACCTTAATCATCCCAGTCCTCCTTTACGGCGCAGAGGCTTGGACCGTAACAAAAGCGGATGAAGATGCCCTTGGTCGTTTCGAGAGGAAAATTCTGCGCCCTATCTACGGTCCCGTTTATTCAAACAGTGTATGGAGGAGAAGATATAACGAAGAACTGTACGGGTTGTACAGCGACATCGGCCTGGTACGACGTCTACGGATACAGCGTCTTAGGTGGCTAGGCTAGCTCCGACCCGAAAAGTCTTCGAATCCACTCCGGAAGGAAGGCGCGGCAGAGAATGGCCGCATCAACGGTGGCGCACGCAGGTGGAAGAGGTCCTTAACCAACTGGGCGTGCGGCGCTGGAAACAGCTGGCCAAAGACCGTGCCAGCTGGAGACGCTTGTTGGTTGAGGCCCAGGTTCACCATGGAGTATAGCGCCACCTAAGTAAGCATCACGTTAAAAAGTACACGAACGAGCACGCCTGCAAATTATAAAAATTTTATTTCAAAAAGTTGTCAAGTCCTTATTGGAAAACTCGATATAAACAGACAAGTAATGAAGACAGCAAGATCCTTTCCATCACTCTAAACCTTTTTTTTTATTTAGTATAAAAGTACGCATGTAATTCGAAAACAAAATTGGATGTTTGATTGTACGCCTTGTTGTATTTGTATTGTGGTATCATATCAACTTGCCCAAATCAGGGCACTACCGCCATTTTTCATATCTGGTAATACTTTCGCTCAAGTATCGATAACACACTGGATCCTCCACCACCTCGCTTTACATCATTCTTCAGTTTTCTGTTTTGATTCCACTTCCAGTTGGAATGTCACCAGAAAGCTCTCAGTAACACGCGCGAACAAAGAACCTTGGCAAAAGCATGTTAAAAAGGAAACAAAGAAAATGCCAACAGAAACTGTACAAAAAACGTCTTCGCTACACTGCTTCCTACGACATCCATGGACTTCACGGAACCTGTCCACCAGCCGTCATGACGAGCCGATTTCAAAACAAATCGGACGATACGATTTCAATTCAAATAACTTACCAAGTATCAATCTGTTGTTTGTAAATAATGTCCACTAGGACGCAATGCAAGTCCTTGTAATAGCAGTTGCACTGCGCAGAAGTCGGTCCTTGATTCAGTTTTCCACTTCACTTTCGATGACACTCGAAAACACGCACAAACGTGTGGACTCACTGTTTGGGTAAATTCAATTCTTGAAACCAAATTCACTACGAACACGCAATAGTCCTTTGATCTCTGTCTATATCCGCACTAATCCGAATGCAATAGTTATTCGAATCCTCGATATTCAGTTTCAGGATAGAACAATTTAGGGAGAATCACCACCTGACATGTGTATTTGTGTTTACATCATCCAAAACAAAAATAAAGAAAAAGGAAGCTGCTCTGAGCGTTTGTTTTCTTGATTCTGTTGGTTATCGGGTGTTCTTCTTTCGTTCTCTCTGATTTCTTTTGTTCGTTGATTTGCACTTTGGATCCGGAGCAGCTGTTGAATGTGGAAGAGCTTTTCTGGCGTGCTTCTGGCCTTTTGTTTTCGTTCGGCTTGTGTTTTGGAAGTTGTTTCGTGTGAGGGTGGGTACGAGAAGCCAGATAAAAACAGAAGAAGCAACCCAGGGATGGTACATTTCTTTCGATAACGAAGTGTTATCGATTGGTGGATCGAGAGATGAATGGACATTTTTAAATAGTAACGAATTATTAGGTTGCTCAAAAAAATATAGTCGGTTCTTAGGGGGCGTTCAAGTATTACATGCTTACTTAGATGGCGCTTCAGTTCGGGGTGAACCAAGGCCTCAACCAAGAAGGCTCTCCAGCCGGCACGATCTTTGGCCAGCTTTTTCCAGTGCCGCACGCCCAGTTGGTTGAGGTGCCTTTTCACCTGTGCGCGCCATCTTAGATGCGGTCGTCCTCTGCTGCGTCGTCCCTCGGGGTTGGAGTCGAAGTCTCTCCGGGCCGGACCGGTGATGTCTACACGCTCTATATGGCCCAGCCATCTTAGACGTTGGATACGTAGACGTCCAACTAGGTCGAGATCGCTGTACAACCCGTACAATTCTTGGTTGAATCTTCTCCTCCACTCACCGTTTCCACAAACGGGACCGGAGATTGCAGGCAGAATTTTCCTCTCAAAACTCCCAAGAGATTCTTTATCCGCTTTTGATAACGTCTAAGCCTCAGCGTCATAGAGGAGGACCGGAATGATTAAGATTTTGTAGAGGGATACCTTGGTTTTCCGAGAGAGAGCTCTATTACTCAGTTGCCTCTTGAGCCCAAAGAAGCATTGGTTGACAAGAGTTATTCTGCGTTTTACCTAAGCGCTGATGTCGTTACTGCTCGTTACTATGGAGCCAAGGTAGACGAAGTCCTAGACTACCTCAAAAATATAGCTGCCGAAGGTGACGTTCTGACCGTCTTTTCCAGTGCCGCATGCCCAGTTGGTTGAGGTCCCTTTCCACCTGTGTGCGCCACCTTAGGTGCGGCCGTCCTCTATTTCTTCGCCCATGGGGGTTGAATTCAAGGGCTCTACGGGCTGGAGCTGTAGTGTCCATTCGCTCAACATAGCCTAGCCATCATAGGCGTTGGATCCGTAGACGCCTGACTAGATTCATGTTGCTGTACAACCCGTACAGTTCGTGATTGAATCTTCTCCTCCAACCCCCCTCTGTGTTTATAGGACCGAAAATCGCACGCATCCATGTTCCTGAGCCGTATAACAGGACCGGGATAGTTAAGGTCCTATATAAGGTCAACTTGGTCGTACGAGAAAGGGCTCTATTTCTCAATTGCCTCTTGAGCCCAGAGAAGCAGTGGTTGGCAAGAGTAATTCTGCGCTTGATTTTGAAACTGGTGTCGCTGTTCTAGGTCACTGCGGAGCCGAGGTAAATGAAGTCCTTAACTACCTCAAACTTATATCTGCGAACAAGCACGTTCTGGCCAAAACGTCGATGGTAAATGTCCTTTTTCGATGACTGCAAATATTTAGTCTTGCCCTCATTAACTGCCAAACCAATTTTTGCCGCCTCCATCTCGATAGTCGCAAACGCCTCATTGACATCTCGCTGTGATCTACCTATTAGGTCAATATCGTCGGCGTATGCAAGGAGTTGCGAGGATTTGAAATAGAAAGAAATCACACTACAGCGCATCGCCCTGCCTAAATCCTTTTTGACATCAAAGCTATCGGTAAGATGTTCACCGATTCGGATGGAGCAGCGAGCATTCTCCAAAGTCATCCTGCACATTCTGACGAGTTTAGCAGGTATATCAAAGGTAGACATAGAGTTGTATAGCTCGTCTCTAATTACGTTGTCGTATCCGGCTTTGACAAATAGGTGGTGAGTGTCGACTTGAAATTCATTGTTTTTTTCCAGGATCTGCCGTAGTGTGAAGATTTGGTCGACGGTGGACTTCTCTGGCCTGAATCCGCACTGGTAACGACCGATCAGCTTATTTACAAAAGGCTTTAGGCGTTCACACAAAACGGCAGAGAGGATTATGCAGGCGATGTTAAGGAGACTTATTCCTCTGTAGTTGGCGCAATCAGAGGGGTCTCCTTTCTTGTGGATCGGGTATACGATGCTGAGACTCCATTCCTCGGGCATGCTTTCCTCTGACCATATCTTACAGATGAGCTGGTACATGCTCTTGATCAGGTCATCCCCAGCTGCCTTGAAGAGCTCAGCAGACAGTCCGTCTGCGCCAGCAGCTTTATTCGACTTGAGTTTCGATATAGCAATCTTAACTTCGTCGAGGTCAGGGGGACGGAATTCTCTGCGGTCTTCGTCGATCAGAAATGGATTATTTTGCCTGACAGCGGTATATTGACTAACATCGCCGTTATACAGTCTGCAGAAGTGGTTTTTCCATATTCTCAGCATCGACTGCAATTCTACTACTAGGTGTCCGTTCTCATCCCTGCAGGCTTCCGTTCTGGCTTTATAATCTTGGCATGTTCGGTTTATCTGTTGATAAAACTTTCGAACGTCACGCCTGCAGTAACACCTCTCCAAATCCTCAATCACGCGCTTCTCGTGCTCTTTCTTCTTTCTTCTGATAAGCTTATGCTCCTCCCTTCTTTTTAATTCGTAGAGCTCACGAGCTGCTATTGTTCTTTTATGCAGCGAGGCCTTATATGCATCCTGCTTCGCTGTGTGAATTCTCCTGCACTCGTCATCGAACCAGGGGTTTCTTCGTGATGGAGCCTTGAAACCCAAAACTTCGGATGCACAGCTTTTCAGGGCTTGTTTGCAAAGGCTCCACTGCTGTTTTATTGATAGCGTGGAGGATTGAGGTGTACTGGAGAGCTTAAGGAAGACGCGATCGATAAAAGCACGAGCGGTTTCTGGCGATAGTAGCTTTCCGACCTCATAACTTTGTATTTCTTACTCTACTCCGCTGCGTTCGTGATATCCGTAAGCGCATCTTGGCTACTACAAGATAGTGGTCCGAGTCGATGTAAACCAAATACCCTATTGGAAAGTGCTCATGACACTGTTCTTGTTTGATTACAGATACTCGAAACTTTCTGGATATCCATTTTTCAAGGAAAATGCTAGCACACTTTCAACCGACAATCATCCGCCAATATAATTTGTTTCAACTTCCACTACATACATATTCCTGTCGTGGTCACCCTATTATGTCTACCACCGTAATTACACCACCCTTTATTAACTCGAAAACAAAAACAATTACAACTATTTCATGAATTTATTTTCATTTTTACTCAACGCGATTAAATTTAAGTAACAATTTCGTTAGCTTACTTCTTAATGCTATATTAAATTAATTACAATTACAATTTTCATAAACAAAAATATTTTACAAATTTAATACAAATTTGCTTCTTTACATATTACAGTGATTTATGAGCAATTTATTTTGTTTTTATTTAAGTTATAGGCATAATGAGTATTCTAAAATAGGATTTGCATTTTTCATATCCACAGTTCTGTTTTTATATAAATAAATTTAGTGCACAAAAATAAATTATTTAATTGGAACACAATATAAATGCAACAAAGATATTAAGCATGACTAGCTGTATTTTTTTCAGTTTTTTATTTTGTTTTTTGCACCATTATGTAATGTTAAATTACATTAAATGACAGATTGATTTTGTAAATTAAACAAAATATTAATAAAAGCATAGCTTATTCTGGAAGACAACTTACTCCGATCCGCAGATTAAATTTGTAAATAAGAGTACTAAGGAAGATTGTTTCTTTACTTGTTTAATGAGAAGCCAGAAAAATGACATTTTGGCAAAAAAAAAAAATTATTTACAAAAAAAAAAAAACCGGGCAAGTGCGAGTCGGACTCGCGCACAAAGGGTTCCGTACCATTTGTTTATTATACTTTTTTTTAAGAAATACAAAAATAAATTAATTACACTTAAAACTGCACAAAATAATAGTATACACATTTTTTAAAAAAACGTATCTGCAATCTGTGGGGGGGAGGGAGCGAGCAAACAGAGCAAAGAAGTTGATCGCGTTTGACATGGCAAACGCCAGCTCAATCCAAGTTGACACACAGCCTCCGCGTGGCCCCCCTGGATAGCTACCCTAGCACCCGCCAGGTAGTGAACCAATGTGTGCAGCGACCCGACCCCTTGTTCCTGGGGAAAACGGAACCTGTCCCTTCAGGTTGGGTGGTTGTGCTTAGGGGTAATATCCCTATCACGTAAAAACCTACTTGTTCCGAAACAACAACAAGCCTCGGATACGGACGAATACAAAGCTTACGACCCCTGCAAACGACTAACGGACTTGAGAGTCTGCACCTGGAATGTTAGGTCCCTTAACAGACCGGGTGCAGGCGATCAATTGGAGCAAACCCTCAACTGCTATAAAGCAGATATAACCGCACTCCAAGAAGTGCGATGGGTTGGACCAGGCAAAAAAACGGATGAAAAACGACATATACTACGGGAACTGCTATAAGGAGAACAAACAGTGCTTATTCGGGTGCGGATTCGTTATTCGAGGAAGACTACGACAAAAAGTCTTAAGCTTCCGGGATGTCAGCTAACGCCTCATAACAATCCGTATCAAAGCTAAATTTGGAAACATTAGCTTAATATGCGCTCACGCCCCAACGGAAGAATAGGACGATCGACTCAAAGAAGAATTCTACGATCTCCTAGACAGAACATATGCCCAATGTCCCAGCTACGACACAAAAATAGTCCTAGGAGATTTTAATGCAAAACTGGGCAAAGAGGACATATTTGAGTCGATCATAGGAAAGCATAGCCTCCATAACACCACATCCGACAACGGACTAGCAAGCACACGATTCTCCATCTCAACATCCACAAGGGTACATGGCGGTCTTGTGATCAATCGACCACCAACCAGATTGATCACATTGCGATCGACGTCAGACACTCCTCCTGTATTCTCGACGTACGAACCTTCCGAGGGGCCAACATCGACTCGGACCACGACCTTGTTGTAGCCAAGGTACGAATGAGGATATCAAGAATGCCTAGGAGTCGAGTAGGACAATGTAAGCTTGACGTCGGAAAGCTACAATCGCAAGAGACTGCCAGAATCTTTGCCGATCGTGTCTCCTCCAATCTCTTTCAAAATCCGCCCACAGCAGCACAAACAATAGAGCAGGTATGGGCGCATTGCCAGAGCACCGTCAGAGACGCTGCCTCAGAGGTGCTGGGTTTCAAACCGCCACCACCTATAAACCCCTGGTTCGATGAACAATGCGAACAAGCCCATGCAGCAAAACAAGAGGCATATAAAGCCATGCTGCAACGACGGACGAGAGCTGCTCGCGAAATCTATGAGCAGAAGAGAGGAGAGGAACACATGCTTTTCAGAAGAAAGAAGAGAGAGCACGGAAAGCATGAGATCGAGGAGATGGAGAGATGCTTCCGCAGGAATTACGCCCGTAAGTTTTACAATAAGGTAAAACGAACAAGCCATGGCTACAAAGCCAGAGCGGCGGCCTGCAGGGATGAAAATGGAGAACTGGTAGTAGAGTCGCAGTCGATGCTGATGATTTGGAAAGACCACTTCTGCAGACTGTATAACGGCGATGATAGACAAGATACCGCTGTCAGGCAAAACGAGCCATTCGTAATGGACGACAATGAAACAGAATTCAGTCCACCCGACCTAGACGAAGTCAAAATAGCGATATCAAGACTTAAGTCTAATAAAGCCGCGGGCGCAGACGGCCTGTCTGCTGAGCTTCTTAAGGCGGTTGGAGATGAGCTGGTAAGGTGCATGCACCATCTCATTTGCAAGGTATGGTCGGAGGAAAGCATGCCCGACGAATGGAATCTCAGCATCGTTTGCCCAGTCCATAAAAGGAGACCTCTATAACTGCGCCAACTATAGGGGAATAAGTCTCCTTAACATCGCATATAAGATCTTCTCTGCCGTATTGTGTGAACACCTGAAACCGTTTGTGGATAACCTGATCGACTCTTACCAGTGTGGTTTCAGGCCAGGTTAATCCACAATAGACCAAATATGTACGCTACGATAGATCTTGGAGAAGACCAAGAAGAAGGAATACCAAATCGACACTCACCAACTCTTCGTCGATTTCAAGACTGCATATGACAGCGTGTATAGAGATGAGCTATACAAAGCCATGTCTAGTTTTAACATCCCTGCCAAGCTCGTCCGATTGTGCAGAATGACAATGGAGAATTCTCGCTGCTCCATTAAGGTCGGCAATGAGCAAACCAAGACCTTTGATGTTAAAAAAGGATTTAGGCAAGGTGACGCGCTGTCATGCAACCTTTTCAACATCGTGCTTGAAAAGATCGTGCAAGAGTCACTGGCCAACACAAGAGATACGATTTATTTCAAGTCTTTGTAAGCCTTTGTAAGCATTGAGGTAGAAGCGGCTAAGATGGGTCTTAAGGTTAATGAGGCTACAACCAGATATCTGCTTTCATCTAAAAGGGACGACAGACACCGACATATTGGCCAGAACGTCACCATGGACAGATATAACTTTGAAGTGGTCAAGGAATTCGTCTACGTTGGCTCACTGATGACCAGCGACAACAACACCAGCGCTGAGATAAAACGCAGAATCACTCTTGCCAACAGCTGTTTCTTTGGGCTCAAGAGGCAATTGAGAAGTAGAGTCCTCTCTCGGAAAACCAAGGTGACACTATATAAGACCTTAATCATCCCAGTCCTCCTTTACGGCGCAGAGGCTTGGACCTTGGACAAAAGCAGATGAAGATGCCCTTGGTCGTTTCGAGAGGAAAATTCTGTGTACTATCTACGATCCCGTTTGTTCAAACGGTGTATGGAGGAGAAGATATAACAAAGAACTGTACGGGTTGTACAGCGACATCGGCCTAGTACGACGTCTACGGATACAGCGTCTAAGGTGGCTAGACCATGTAGAGCGCATGGAAAATACAGCTCCGACGCGAAGAGTCTTCGAATCCACTCCGGAAGGAAGGCGCGGCAGAGGACGGCCGCATCATCAGTGGCGCACGCCGGTGGAAGGGGACCTTAACCAATTGGGCGTGCGGCGCTGGAAACCGCTGGCCAAATACCGTGCCAGCTGGAGACGCTTGTTGGTTGAGGCCCAGGTTCACCACGGACTGTAGCGCCACATAAGTAAGTAAGTAAACATGTATCATGGTTCAACATGTATCGAAAGCGCATCATTGCTTTGTGTTTTTTATATCGTCGTGTACAGAAGCATCGGAAATCGTATTTACTGGGTGCACCAAATTAATCAGAGAAGGGATGAAGTAAGGACATTCGTTACTTTAATGGAAGAATTACGCGCAGATGAAAAGAAATTTTTTAATTACTTTCGATAGTCCATATCTTCCTCTGATGAGCTTCATAACAGGTTAAAAGATAGTGTTCAGCGGCAAAACACTAACATGAGAAATTGCATCCAACCTATGAAAAAGATAGCTGTAACACTGGGGTAAGTCAAAAAGTTTAATTTTACTGACTCTTTATTGGATTAAAAAATAGAACAAATAAGATAAATATGACAAGCTTCTTGCTTTTATGAAGATGAAGTTTTGAAATTTCAAGTGGGAGTGTTACAACTGATTTCAAATATACATTAGAAAAACTGAATTAAGTTGGACTTATGATGTAAAATCAACAGAATTATAAGACGAAGTAGATGGTGCTGGAGAAGGATTGTCTATAGGTTGAGGTATCGGTGCATAAGGACTCGAAGCAGGAGGTTGATTTAAGCTAGGATGATATTGGGAATAAGCTGTGGTGGTGGTCTTTGAGGTGCTACATAGAAGTGAGGATAAGTGGATGAATGAAATCCAGGCTGAGGATATTTGGAAGGTTAAGTGAATCTTCGTTTTTCAAAATTTATATTTGAAATCAGTTGTAATACTCCCATTTGAAATTTCAAAACGTCATCTTCATTAAACCTTCCCAACGCAGGTATTATCCCATGGAAAAAAGATAAATGTCGATTTGACATTTCACTTTGAAGAGCTTTTAACATCATCTGCTCCAATTCATCAGGCCGATGACGTTTTATTTGTTGAAGAAGAACCCAAATCCCGGTCGGTCTTTTTCTTTCGAGTAGCTTGTTGTTGTTGTGTTTCCTCGACAACGACGTGGACGCCGCAACTGATACTATCGCAAACATTATCCGAATCGGCAGGGCAAATTTTATTCCCAGCAAAATTAAAAGCACCAGGCCTAAGGATAATTCGTGGTTTGACTTGAGCTGCAAAGAGGCTATTAGGCTCAGCGAGCTAAGTTTTCGGGCCTACAAGGCAAACAGTTCTGAGGAAAACCGAAAAAAGTACATACGAGCCAGAAATGGCTGCAACACCCACATTCGATGGGTTAAATTCCAATCCGACCAAAAATTAAGGCGTAAAATCGTTCAATGTCCCAAAGGTAGCAAACGTTTCTGGTCGTTTGTAAAAAACGTAAAAAACTCAACTAAATCGTCTATACCGACGCTCATCCACAATGACATTCCAGCTGTCATCCCCTTAGACAAACCTAACCTACTTGCTGCCCATTTCGCAACCAGTTCTCAGCTGCCAGCTTGTACTTTGTCTCCGCCTGTACTAGAGTGCGTCAATTCCACCATGGGACTAATCCACTTCCGCACTCGTACGGTCGCAAGGGTTCTTAAAGACCTCGACATACACAAATCCGCTGGTCCAGATGGTATTGCCCCAATAGTTCTGAAGAGGTGTTTTTCTACGCTGGCAAGACCACTGCGTAAGCTTTTTCACCTTTCCTACACCTCTGGGCTCCTTCCGAGTAGGTGAAAAACAGCATTTGTCCTACCTACACCCAAAAAAGGCAAATCATCTTCTCCCTCAGCTTATGAAATATCTTGAATCACGGAAACTCCTCAATGGCCGCCAATATGGTTTCTGCAGCAACAGATTCACTGGTGATTTGATGGCATATCTCGCTGAAAAGTGGAATCACTCGCTTCACCAAGAAGGTGAAAGCAAAATTGTTGCACTGGACATTTCGAAAGCATTTGACAGGGTTTGGCACGAAGCCCTTTTGTCGAAAATGCGTGCTTTTGGGATCGATGTGTCTCTTTTTCAATGAATTAGAAGCTACCTTTCGAATTGTTCAATTCAAGTTGTTTTGGACGGATTCAAGTCTGGTACTCACTTTGTAAATGCCGGTGTTCCCCAGGGCTCCGTTTTGTCTCCGACACTCTTTCTTATTTTTATAAATGATCTCTTGCCTGTTACTTCTAATCCAATTCACTCCTTCGCTGACGACAGTACCCTCAGTTTCTCATATTCGTTCACTAGTTTACGACCCTGCACTTCCGATATCGACAGCATCATCCAATGGGGTAAAAACAATAGAGTGGAATTTAATGCTTCCAAAAGACAATGCTGTCTCTTGTCGTTAAAGCGTATAAATAACCCGCAGCCATTATCCATGAATGGCACTTGCATCTCAGAAACTGAAAAGCTTTCCATCCTGGGTATGAGTGTTGCTCACAATCTTAATTGGAGCGACCATATATTCAGTGTCGCCAAGAATGCTGCGAAATGCCTAGGCTTCTTATACAGATGCAAGAAATATTTCTCACCCTTAGATCTGGCTACAATCTATAAGGCGTTCATTCGCCCCAAATTAGAGTTTAACGCTCATGTCTGGTCCGGTGCTTCCAAGACCTCACTGCACCTACTAGACAGAATACAAAAACGAGCCATAAAACTGATAGGTGACTCCAGCATTACCAAAACATTAGACTCGCTGGAACACTGCAGGAATGTTACCTGCCTCTCCCTGTTTTTTCGTTACTACCACCAAAAATGCTCTGATGAAATAGCCAGTTGCATTCCGCCCCTTCAACATTTCTCCCGCAATACACGTCTCTCTACGTCTCTCTAGGAATGCTCACCAATATACCCTGAAGCCCGCTTTCGGACGTACTGTCAAATATAGAGAATCTTTCATTAACCGAACCACACGAATCTGGAACTCCCTGCCGGATTCGGTTTTCCCCCCTTAATGCAACATGCAAACATTTAAGATCAATGTCCATCGGCATCTCCTCTATTCCTCTTCCTTTCTACCTTCTGCCCGCACTGAGTTGAATCTTCTTTGTTGTTGTTGTCTTCGACTTCAAGATCACCATCATCTTCTTAAAATTTTTTTAAAAAAACTGAGTTGGTCGCTGTAAACAAATTTTTTATGTTTAATAGCTCTAGCTCCAGATTTGGTTTTTTCTTTTTTCGAAAACTTTCCAAAAGCATTCCGTACATAGTTTATTAAATTGATTAAAGTTGTAATTAAGAACTAAGTAGATTTTTGGTTTCAGATATCTTGCAAATGGATGCTCGTTCACAGGTCTTCATTACAGGATTGGTATTTCTACTGCTAAAAATAATAGTACCTACAAAGCAAAAAAACGAATTCTAGAGTAGGTGCACAAGGGCCACATAGGAATCCAGCGCACACTATCCAGAGCCAGAGAGAACATATTTTAGATGAATATGACGAAGGACATCACCACGTGCCATGTATGCCAAAGCACTCAGCGGAAACCACAGAGGCAACCTTTGATACAAAAGCCAATCCCTCAGCTCCCATATGAAATAGCTGGAATCGATATATGTATTTACATTATACAATAAACATTTTCTACTAATAGTTGATAGTTTCGGTGAATACTTTGATGTTGCAGAATTATAACAAGGATCATCTGTTGCATTGGCATCACTTCATATGAAACAGAGAATTGTGAAATGTCATGGGCTGTCATGAATAAAAGGCCGGATATTCGGCATTCGATCATATAACATGGTGGCAGCGGTCAAGAAAAAAAAAATTGGATAAAGGATTGCGGATAATACAGAAGAATTAAAAGAAATTGGATATTTTGGAATAAGAAAAAACAACCGGAAAATATAAAAACAATAAAGGTAAATTCATTTGGAAAAGAAAAAAAAAAATCTAAAACACGTGTCGCAATCTTTGCATACGAGAATAATGGTGGATGAGCCGAAACCGGGAACGACCGCAGAATTAGCAGCATCAAAACGGACAACAATACAACAAACGCAGATAAAAAGATCGAACATGCAGTTGGCTCTTACAGCACCTGAGGAATTTTCTTTCGTGCCATCGGATTGGGAGAAATGGCTGAAGAGGTTTGAGCGGTACCGTTTAGGGAATGCGTTACACGAGGCAGCGGACAAAATACAGGTAAACATTTTGATTTATTACATGGGCGAAAAGGCCGAGGAAATATACTCATCTTTCGTACAAATACCCGATACATACGATGGGTGCATTAAAATGTTTACTGAGTATTTTATGCCAAAACGTAACATAATTTACGAACGCGCAAAGTTCCTTAAGCGGAAACAGGGGAGGAGTTCATTACCGGTTTGCGTAGTTTAGCGAAACACTGCGAATGGGGAAAACTACAAGACGAAGTGATACTCCTAACTCTAACCGTTGGCATGAGGGATGAAATTTTAAGCGATAGGTTACAGTTAGACCCCAACCTCACTTTAGAAAAGGCCATAACATCTATCCGACAAGTTGAAGAACTCATCCGGCAAAAACGAGAGCTCAACTTAGCAAGTACATCTTCTTCCGTATGCAAAGTCGAACGTGGCGTCGGGCTAAGGCAAAAATTTGACAAAAATAAGAAGACAAACAAAACGAAAGGGTATCCGACACGAGGGATGCAAGGGGATAAATGCACGCGTTGTGGTTTGAGCTACACAATTTCGAAAAATGCCCAGCAAAGAATTCAATATGCGCAAAATGTAACAAAAAGGGACACTATGCAAGAGCATGCAAAACAAAAGGAATGTACGTCATTAAAGAGGACAAAGCGGAAATGGACGAGTACTTCGTCGGTACAGTGACTGATAGGTGGTCTGTGGCTTTGTGACTAGATGAAAAAAGGGTGGTATTCAAAGTTGATACAGGGGCTGAGGTTTTTTTGGTACCTTTATCGGCGGTAGAAAATATACGGGGCTTAAACGTCGACAAAACGGCTACGAAATTATACGGTGTAGGACAACAAATAAACATACTGGGTAAGGCTACGGTGAAGCTAAAATATGGTCGTCAAGCAATAGAGGAAGTAGTTTATATTTCACAAAATACAATGGCCCCATTACTGGGAAAAACGGGGATAGAGAAGCTTGGATTGGTAAAAAAGATGTTTGAGGTTTCATCAAGAAATTGGACCGAGGAATTTTAAGGAATTTTCGAAGGGCTTGGGACATATAAAGAAAAATATACAATCGAATTAAAGCCGAATGCGGAACCATTTGCTACATCAACACCAAGAACAATACCCGTGCATCTAAGGGAACAAGTTCGGGAGGAACTGACTAAAATGGAAAAACATGGAGTCATCACCCAAGTCGAAAAGGCAACAGAGTGGTGTGCACCAATGGTCGTAGTTCCAAAGAAGGACGGTATACGAATTTGTGTGGATCTAGGCCAATTGAACAAATGGGTTAAAAGACAAATACATCCGATTCCAGGCATAGACTATTCATTGTCATAATTGGCCGGGGCAAAGTTTTTTACAAAGCTGAGTGCAAATAGCTGATTTTGGCAAATCCCTTTATCTGAAAGCTCTCAAGACCTTAAAACATTCCTAACGCCGTTCGGCAGGTATACATTTTTAAGACTTCCCTTTGGTATAACGTCGGCACCAGAGTTCTTCCAAGGAAAGATGACAAATCTTTTGGCTGGCATGAAAAATTGCATAGTGCACATGGATGACATTCATATATGGGGGAGAACAATAAAAGAACACGACGAATGCGTTGAAGCCGTACTAAGTAAAATACAGGAATCAGGAATGACTCTTAGTAAACGGAAGTCCGAATTTGGAAGCACTACAATTACATATCTGGGACACATTATTTCCGAGGGAGAAATCCGACTCGAGGGGGAAAAAACTAGAGCAATTGTGGAAATGAAACCTCCAACTACTCCAAACGGGGTTCAACGATTCCTCGGAATGGTAAATTTCGTCGGAAAATACATTCCTAACAAATCGTCGATTGTCGAGCCAATCACTTCTATTTTTTTTAATTAGAGAAAATGAAGTATATATGAATTTTGGAATTATTTGCCTGAATTGAAATATTAAAATTAACGTTATTTCTTTGTTAACTTAAATATCCAAAAGGAGGTGTTGCATTGGCATCACTTTCATATGAAACAGAGAATTGTGAAATGTCATGGGCTGTCATGAATAAAAGGCCGGATATTCGGCATTCGCTCATAAAACATCATCAAAAGAAGTCATCATGCACCTGAAAAGTAACTTTTCAAACGGATTAAGTGAAAGATACGTCCAAGCGGCCAAAAATGTGCTTCGAAAGTGTGGTATGGATGGTACAGACTATTATTTGGCCCTGCTGAATTATCGCAATACTCCTAGAAGTAATACATTGGGATCTCCAAATCAGTGTCTGACGAGTCGACGAACAAGAACAATGATTCCAATGTGCAAACAACTCCTTATCCGAAGGGTTCAGCGAAACGTCTCCACTAAAATAAAAAAGTCAAGAGATAAGCAACAATTTTATTACGATCGCACGGCCAGGATTCAAACGATTAACGGGGAAAAAGTTCGATTACAAGAAAAACATCGCAAGTGGATAGGAGCTAGAATAGTTCGCAATACCAAGGTCAATGATAGTTTAAAGAAAGATAGACCAACATATCTATTGACGAAATATAACACAAGTTCAAAGTACAATAGGCAGAAATTCCCCACAATACAACATCATATCCGCAGATAAAAGATCACTTACTCAATGAAATAAAGATGTAAGAAACTATCACAATTACAATTTGCTGGAGGGCACTGTTGGCAGCACCATTCAAGGTGGGAACTTGTCCGTCACTTACTTATCTTTTTTTGTATAAATGAAGCACATTGTGAATTGAACATCTGGTGCCGAAACCCAGGAACACGCGGACAAAAATAAAATCGTTCTAAATCTCTCGAATCTTTCGATAAAATTTGCCTTTTCGCAATGAGCTTTTCTGCGATCACGTAATCAAAATTAGTTTGACAGGTCGTATTTTTCTAGACAAACCAGTGGCAAATCTGTCAAAATGTGTTCTTCCGGTGATAGAATCATCCTTTTATTTTTTTCATTTAAAATTGCCAAATTCTCTTTTGATTTGCAAGCAATCAAATGGATAAATTATTAGAAACGCAAGTAAATTTAATGAAACACATTAACAACTTTTACACAAACACTTATAAAGTCAGCAAAGAAAATGTGACCATAACCTATTTGGAAAGCAGAATTAATCTTCTTAATAACTATTGGGACAGATTTCTAAGAAATCACGATCTACTAACTGCTCAAGCGGACGAGAAGAGCTTGCAGCTTGAATACTTCAGCAATGAGTGTTTCAGTCAGGTAGAGTTATCGTTCTGTGAACAACTTTCAAATCTGAAAACTAGTCTGAAGTCTCTTAGGCCCCCACAATCACCTCAAGTCGCTGAAAGGGAATCAACCGCTATACACACAACAACTGCCCAGGTAGAAGCTCTGCCAGAAATGAACTTACCGCAGTTTGATGGAGATTTTCGCCAATGGACTACTTTCTACGATTGTTCAAAAGCCTGATCGACTCCAGAGAATCACTAATTGGCTCCCAGAAAATGTACTATTTGAAACCATGCCTCGGAGGAAAGGCCGCGCAATTGCTGCGAAACGTAAATATCTCGGATGCAAACTACACAAGTGCTTGGAAGATCATCTGTGATCGCTACCAGAACCCCCGCATATTAGTGACTTCATACCTGCAGATTCTCACTTCGATAACAGGAATGAAGACTGAATCTGTCGGCGAGCTACAAAGGGTTTTCGATAGCACAACGAAGGCAATCAAGGCGTTAGATGGCCTCCAACGACCAGTAAACCACTGGGACGACAGGCTTATATATATAACTACCCAAAAGCTCGATCCGTCTACACGGAAAGATTGGGAAAATTCCCGCACTTCAACGAGCACACTCCCTAGATATAGTGAATTAGCCATCTCTTTGCAATATCGGATCCATACGTTAGAAGCAATATCTTCTTCACCATACAAAGCAGCTCCCATGGCAAAATACTTTGTTGCTAAGGTTCACCATACCATCTCCTCAGCAAATTTGTGCCCTCTTTGTTCTGGTAAGCACCTTTTGCTTTTCTGTTCTTCATTTCGAAAGCAATCAACAAATCAACGACGAGCGTTCGTTCAGAAAAAGGGTCTTTGTTTCAACTGCCTGCACATACAGCATCAGACAGCCGAATGCCAGTCATCGAGTCGTTGCAAAAAATGCCAGACCCAGCATCACACTATGCTGCATGAGGATACTCCTACCCCATTCCCCTCTGACGACAACGCAGTCACCGCTCATCTGGGAAACTTCTTTACGAATAATCGGAAAGTGGTCTTAGCAACTGCTATTGCAAAATTAAAGTCTTCATCAGGAACTTCGATGAATATTCGAATCCTACTGGACCAAGGATCTGAAGCCAGTTTTATTCTTGCATCAGTTGCGAATCAGTTAAAATTGCGGAAAACTGACATTGCTCTTCCAATAGAAGGTATCGGAGGAGGAAACGTGACCATAGCGCACAGTAGAGTAAATTTTGTACTACAATCACTTATCTATCCAAACTTCCAAATTCAATGAGAAGCTATAGTCCTCTCAAATCTTACTCAATATACAATCTAGAAGGAGGTAAACTTACTGCACTACTTTATCATGGGAGCGGAATATTTCGCAAGAATTTTAAAAGGTGGACTACGAAAGGGAATGCCGACCGCACAGGAAACTTATTTCGGTATGATTCTGTCAGGAATGGCGCAACCTGATCACGATGGCAAGCGGACGTGCTCCTCGCATCAGGTTTCTCACGCGTGACCGCTAGACAGTACTTCAACGGATGAACTGATCCGTAGATTTTGGGAGATTGAGGAGATTCCAACTTCTGATGCCAACTTAACCGGAGACGATGCTGCGCCTGAAGAATACTATCGTCAAACTACGACGAGGGATCCTGATGGACGATTCATAGTTCGTCTGCCTATTCAGAATTCTTTCGCTCGACCACTTCGATTTGGAGATACGAAGTCAGCAGCGATCCATTGCCTCCTTTCAATGGAAAGGCGTTTTCAGAAGGATCCAGCATTAAAGGAGAGGTACGACCAATTCATGGCTGAATACTTGAGTCTTCATCACATGGAACCAGTGGAGCCATTAAGAAACCCAGATACATCAACAGAAATCTTTTATTTGCCCCATCATGGAGTGTTGAGAGAGCAAAATGTCAGTACCAAATTAAGAGTGGTATTTAATGGGTCAAAGAAGGACACGACGGGATTCAGCTTGAATGATTACTTGTCTCCAGGGCCGTCGTTGCAAAACGACATCTTTTCAATTCTACTAAGATGGCGAACCCATTCTGTTGTCTTTTCAGTTGATGTCCAAAAAATGTTCCGCCAAATTTGTATTCATCCAGAGGACTCTAACCTTCAACGAATCGTCTGGAGGACCTCACCCACCGAAACCTTTCGTGAATTTAAACTGCTGACTGTCACTTATGGCATTACTTCGGCACCTTATCTGGCGATCAGGACACTGAGTCAACTATCCGAAGAAGAAGCCCATCGCTTCCCTGAAGGATCCCGAGTGCTCAAGAGGGACACGTACGTCGACGACATACTGACAGGAACAGACACACTTCAGGAAGCCCTCTCGCTGAAAAACCAGCTGATTGCATTACTTAAATCTGGTGGTTTTACCTTGCATAAATGGGCATCCAATCACAACGCTCTACTATTATCGGAAGAGAAGGAGCGTTTGGCTCTGTGGAACGTGCCAATAGCGAACAGAATGCGGCTAAGACCTTAGGACTATTTTGGTACGCGCAATCTGATTGCTTTGCGTTCCGAGTATCGTATGCAAAGACATCTGCTATTATCACAAAACGGTCTATACTCTTTGACATCGCCAAAATCTTTGATCCCTTAGGATATTTGGCCCCACCAACTCTGTTAGCAAAGGTGAAGTTTCAAGAATTGTGGTTGGAGAAACAAGTAGACTGGGACTCTCTGGTTCCGGAGCGAATCGCAGCGGAGTGGATAAAATTGCGGCAGGAGCTTAACTCTCTGGGAAACATTACTATTTCAAGATGGACGCGCACAACAGGGGAAGCACCGTGTGAACTTCATGCGTTTTCAGAAGCTTCTCAGCGAGCCTACAGTGCAGTCATCTACCTTAAATCCAACTCTGGTAAAACAGCATCCAATATCACGCTACTATGCGCAAAAACAAAACTTGCACCGATAAAGACGCTGTCTACGCCCCGACTGGAACTAATGGACGCTTTGCTAATGGATCGGTTAGTTAAAAGAGTGGCAGAAGCTATTACTACAAAAATTATAGATGTTTACTGTTGGTGCGACTCGCAATACGTTCTGACTTGGTTGAGTGCACATCCTGCAGGGTGGAAATCGTCTGTCGCTAACCGTTGCACCCTCATACACGATCTGGTTCCTACTGCGAAGGGCATTATGTTCCTGGTACGACGAATACCGCAGATTGCGCATCAAGGGGAGTTCGCCCTTCAAAACTCATCAATCTGGATCTATGGTGGAAAGGGCCTTGTTGGCTCCATCTTGGTAAGGACGAGTGGCCTGTTCAACGTCAATCAGACTCATTGCTAGATGTCATCAAGTTGGAAGAACGGCAGACAACGGCACATGCAGCAGTGGCTCAAAATTCTCTTTTGGAGACCTTGCTACAACGACACTCCACCCTGAATCGTTGTGCCAGGGAAATTCAGGATTCTTTAATGTTTTGGATCAAATTTTCTCAAAATGGAACCTACTTAAAGGAGCTCAAACTTTTGCGACGCATTCAACCGATTCCAGGTTCAAGTGACTTACTTCGTCTGTCGCCAATCTATGATAGGGGCAGCGACACTATACGCGTTGGGGGACGATTGAACAATGCAGACATTTCAATAGAGGCAAAACATCCCTTTATTATCCCAAAGAACTCCATCCTGAGTGACCTTCTAATTGCGGATGCTCATATGCGCTCTCTACATGGTGAGGTATCCCTGACTTTGAATTATCTTCGACAAAAATTCTGGATTTTGTCATGCCGGAACAAGGTGAGGCGATACATACAGCGCTGCGTAACCTGCTTTCGTTACAGATCTTCCGCAAAAACTCAACTGATGGGAATGCTGCCGCTGGAACGAGTGAGTTCCTCGAGACCCTTTACCAACGCCGGAATCGACAACGCCGGACCAGATTTTGTTCGACACGGACCTGGCAGAGGGCATACAGCACATAAGGCTTATATTGCGCTCTTTGTGTGTATGGCTACGAAGGCTGTGCACCTTGAGCTCGTTTCAATGCTGAGCTCCGAAGCCTTTATCGCAGCTTTCAAGCGATTTATATCGAGAGGAGGACTTTGCCGAACGGTGTTTAGCGATAATGGCACTACCTTTGTGGGTGCAGACAAGAAAATAAAGGATTCGCTTTTTCAAGTGCGACAGCAACTGCCTCAAGACCTTGCATCATTTCTATCTGCTCATGGAATTACATGAAATTTCATACCGCCGAATGCTCCCAATTTCGGTGGCCTTTGGGAGGCGGGAGTGAAGTCGACAAAACATCATCTAAAACGCATCATCGGACAGACCACTATTACATTTGAAGAGATGACCACCTTACTCTGCTCCGTTGAAGCATGCCTAAATTCTAGGCCCCCATATGCAATCAGCAGTGATCCAACTGATCCAGCACCGTTGACACCGGGACATTTGCTGATGGGTTCTGCGCCACTTTCCCTGCCTGAATTCAGTCTCATCGACGAAAAAGTACATCGACTTTCCAGATGGCAATTGGTACAGCAAATGACAGAGCACTTCTGGCGCAAGTGGACTCGAGACTACCTTAACACCCTGCAAACCCGACAAAAGTGGTCGAAAGTACAGGAGAATATAGACACTGGTAAGATCGTGCTAATAAGAGAAGATGGCCTTCCTCCCTGTCATTGGGCCATAGGAAAAGTTGTCTCTACTACCAAGCGACCAGACGGACTGGTTAGAGTGGCTGCAATAAAAACTAAAGGAGGAACCATTAAACGACCCGTGAGTAAGCTGTGCATCCTTCCAGTTCCGACAGAGGCTGACATCCAGGACTTGCCACGGCGGGCGAGTTAAGGCGTTTATGAATAACTTCGACCTTGCTTCACTAGGCCGAGGCGGGCGAAATGTTGGCAGCACCACTCGAGGTGGGAACTTGTCTGGTACTACTTATCTTCTTTTGTTTATACTGGCAACACCTCTCGAGGTGAAACCTTGTCTGTCACTTACTTATCTTTTTTTGTATAAATAAAGCACATTGTGAATTGAACAGGCACATTACCAAGCTACCAGAGTTTTGGATGAGCACTCTTTGGATGGATGAAACTGCTTGCTCCTTAGATGGTACCTATGGATATGAATATTACTCCGATGCTTAAACTAAGGCAAGACAAACCATCACGCAACCCAGGAAACATTCCAAAGTTGGTAAGATCATGATATGTGGTTGCATATCATATAGTGGTGTGGGCCCCTTTTCAGATGCTCCAGAAATATGACACAGTCACGTTAATAAATTATGTTAAGTGATGTTGCACTGGTCGGCGGCTCAAAATTTACCGGCAGTCATTTCATACTACATAAGGACAATGTAACATTAAAAAGTATTTGGCAGAAGTAGACCTTCTTCTTCTTCTTCTTTGGTGGCGTTACAGCACATGAAGGACCAGAGCCAAGCTTCTCTCAATCACCCATGTTGGGTGTGATTTATTTTTCACATAGGTGAAAGGGACCTACAGTTTAATGCCGATTCCGAACGGCGTGAGTCGAGAAGCTTTTTCACGGCAAGTATACTACGGGGGGTTTTGCCAGTACTCCGCCGAGGAGGAGTGCCGCGAAATAAACATTCGATGGCGTCGGTGTTATCGGTATCCGAACTCGCTCATCGTGCGTCAGAGTCCAACACACTAACCACTGCGCCACGGCGTGGTTAGCAAGCATTGCAATGTGTAAATAATTTTGCCAGTGACGTAGGTATATGCATGCACTTAACGTGAAGTTGTCAAGTACTCATATGTATGACAGCTACGAGCTTAACAAAAGACACTTGTATAGTTGACCTGGAACAGAGCGGTTGTTTTCTTTATTCGTAGACAATTGGATGCCACATGGCGCATCCTGTAAAAATAAATCGTGGGATCTCTAAATAGTCCTTAAATAAACGTTAATCATTTTGTGGAAAATAAGTGGAATAGTTAATTTGTAAAAAACTGATAAAGACTTTTTTATATATTAATAGTAATCGTTGAGAAATAAAATAGAAAACTTGAAGACACATTTCAATGAATAGTTTGATAAGTGATCTTTAATAAGAAAAAAGCCTTAAATCTAGTACATAGTTGGAAAATCCAAAATTAAAATTAATCGGGGACCGACCATGGACTACGACCGAAGAATACAGACATTAAGACTGGGGGGTAACCTGGCGGAGAATTGAAAAAGATTTCGGCAGAATTACTTCATTTTTGAAATAGCCGCTGGAGCAAACGTGAAAGAAGACATAATTAGGGTTAACACGTTTTTCAATATGGTAGGGGAAGATGCGCTGGATTTATTTTATTCTTTCAATTTCTCTGAGGAGGATAAAACAAATATCGATGCGGTGATGAAAGCATTTGATGACCACTGTATACCAAAAAAATCAAACATACGGAAGGTTTAAGTTCTTTAGTAGAAACTCGAACAATTTGGAACCAGTTGACAGTTTCTTGAAAGAGGCAGTATGAATATGTATCGTTAGCACGGTCCTTAATTCGGGATAGGATTGTGCTAGGCACAAATGAAAAAAGACTGCAAGAAAAAGTGTTGTGTGTAGCGTAATTGAACTGGGAGTAAGCAGTATAAATACATTTATGCCGTGCAGTAGAAGTAGCTCAAAACCAGACGAAGGAAATCTAATGTCCCTTAACAATTTCCAGTGTATCAATACAAGCCCAGCGCATACCAATTCAAAATATACAGGTACACTGGTAAACACTGTTTTTGTCACACGAATATATAATAATTTCATTTCAATCACATCCAGTTTTTTTGTGATACCGAATGAACATGCCCATCATGTCGAACAAGGAGCTAACTTCAGCAAAGTTCAAGCGGTTACCTATTTTTTCAAAAAAGAATGTCAACTAACCCTTTTTCCTAAGGTGTAATTCACGACCTCGTGTCATTTTTCCCTATTGAATTAATGCAATATAATCAGAGTTGTTGCAAATTCTTTTTCATCTTTTATTTAATCTGGGTCACCCGACAACAGTTCAGAAGTGGTCTGATGAATAATTATGAAAAGAACATTTTCCCAAATTCCAAAGACGAAGACATCCCTTCTTCTGAATATCCCTTGGCAGAGTCAACGATGTTGCACACAATCGCTTCCTTGGAAGAACCAACGTGCTACGAATTGTACGCTTGCTGAGTCCACGATGTGAAGTTTCTTACGCCGAAACGATCGAATGATAGCGAGGTAGAGGTCGTTGGTAGAAGCAAGAGAGTTACCCTCGAACTCCCCTATTGAGACAGATCCTGCTACGAGTCCACAATGTCCAGAAGTATCGATTAGAAGTAATCACAGATAACCAGAATTGCTACGACCTGAAAAAGAGGTATTGGAACATGAATTACAACTAACCAAACGAGAATTTTTCCTTTTGCAGCAGCAGTCACGACAAACGAACAATTCAACAGCACAGCAGTCATCGTGTTCATCCCATGTACATTCGAATAATTCTTTTAGCTACCTTGAGTTGAATACGCTTGTTCCTCATTACGTTCCAGGCCAAGAGGGTGGTTTTGAAATCAGCAGTGAGTGCTAACCGTAAACAACTTACAAGCAATTTATACTGTGACCTATACCCGATCGAATGACGCTGTTAATCGCATCTTCTAAGCTTTGCGAAGCCGCAAAAAGCTGGTTTAATAGCCAGCCATTCACTATCACCAGCTTAAGTACGGACTTCTCAATGCATTTCCATTGTTCGATAACCAAATTCATTGTCAAATTAATTAGTTAGTCACTGTCCAACATCACGCCATCGACAAGACCAGACATCGTCAAGCAAAACATATGATCCTTCCCAGCAACAATTTCTACACCAGAGACCATCACGCCATGTACCACACGATCCCGCTCTGTGTTCACGTCCCCCCCGACATGCTGACAATAGCTTCGCAACTCCGAGAATCCTCATGATTTATTGAAACATTTCAAATGGTATGAGGAAGTATACGAATTCGCTTCACCAGGACAACAATCAAAATCTAAGGACGGAAAATCGACGCAAACATCACAACCGGGAATAACACCGGTAATGAAGTATGGAATGCCAGAAGCCTCAAATGAAACAACAATGTTCTGTTTGCTTTAAGACAGGACATTCAGATCAAAATTATGATCGCCTCTATCGGATCTCACGAATTAATTCGAATATATTCCAGCAATCTGCAGTGATTAACGGGAACAAAATTACAACCGCATTCATTGACTCGGGTAGCGAAGCAAGTCCGATAAGAGGCACCTTGGCACCGAACTACAAACCGTAATCGAACCGTTTAGTATAGGCAATGGGTTTTACATAAGGCAAAGACAAATAAGGGTTGCTCTCAAAGTGGATTACGTTACAGCTGAAGTGAATCTGCTCGTAGTTGACGATGGTATAAGTTAACACCCAGCCCCGCGAAAACGAAAACAAATAGCCAATTCGTACGTGCAGCAATTCGTCTACGCTGCACCGGCATCATCCCACAATTCCATCCATCCCGAAAGCCAACAACGCCACCTGATCCAGCAACGCCACCTAATCTAGCAACGCCACCAGACCTGGCAAGCCACAACAAGTGTAACAAGTATCAGATGCAGAAGAATTCACCATAAGTCAGCCGAGCACCCCCGCCACTATCGGTCACCTGAGCACCTACGTTATCAAGGAATTCGAGCAAACATCGCTCATCGTATTACCCGTGACATAAGTATTTAAGATTATCCTAAGACAATTTTCATACACTTGAACTTCATAATTTGTAAGGGGAAGTTCTGCCCAACAGAACGAGTAAAATAAAATAAAAAATCTTTTTTTTATAATAAAAGCGGCAGTCGTGTTTTAATTGGCGCCCGAGCAGGGACCGTGGTAGTAGTGAAATTGTTCTTCCACGGCTAGTTTAATACTAAAAACCTTAAGTGTGTCCGTGTTAGCCGAACTCAAAGAGCCCGAGGCAAGTGAACCGCCGAAACGACGTCTAGCACCTCAAATGCGTGTTTGCGATAAGAACAAATTAACTTTCTCTGCTCTTGGAACCGTCGGTCGAAAGGTTTCCAGGGCAATACAGTGCAGTGCAACCGGGTTTTAAACAAGTGCGACCTCAAGGATTTCACCGCCAGTGTTAAGAACGGACAAGAAACTAGTGCCCTCAAGAAGAGCCATCTGCCAGTGCAAGTGTCAGTGCCCTGTGAATCCTGATCGCGTAGTGGTGAAAGACTTTAAAAAAAAAAAAAAGTAAAAGGCCCCGCAGTAGCGGAAAATGATCGTCGGAGATGAAAGGATGGTTTGATTTTCATAGGGTAAGAAACATACCCGTAATGAAACTTAGAAATAGTAGTTTATGGTTTAAGAGGATTAGATTTTCTAGTTTATGGCGATAGGCTTGGGCTCGAGATGACATCCGGCCACTAAATGAAGGCACGGCCGCGGGATGAATAGCATGACGATAGTATGATGTAGTTGGTTCCTCTAAAAAGAAAACATTTTGACCTGATGGGTACTCAGAGGTATTATACATAGTGAAGTATTTATAGTCAGTTTCGTTTGAACATCAGTCGCGAAAAGACCTTGCTGTACTGTCGACCGGGGATTCATTGTTACCGAACAATAATCTATCGTCATAAGCGCGTCATGTGTTTGAGTGAATTGCGAAACGGACGGACGGGTTTTTTTACATCGAGTGCCGTGTCTAGTATATTTCACCGAAATAATAAGTGACAGAGAGACTATACCTTAGTAAAGAGCTCTTCTGGCTCAGTTCCAGTGGTTTTTTCTTCTTTTTCCATTTTGAAAGTGAACAATTTCAATAAAGGAAAAAAAAACAAATAGAGAAGGTATGAGCGATTTACGCTCGCCTCCCCTCGCGAGTAAATTCAAAAATTCCCTGACTCCCTCTCCCAGCCAACCAATCCAATGAATGTCCAGACGGATTTCCCTTCTCTTCCACCCAAAACTCTCCCTAGACACCAACCTTGCATCATTCCACAGCCAGTTTCACAACCAACTCCAATAAACCCGAGCTTCCCATCAAATACAGTAGCGTCTCAAAAAAGTGACCCACTTATAGATATAACTTTCCTACAGAGCCTGTTAAACAACTACACGACCATAACGAGGACAGCAACAAATACCGCCACAACTACGACAAAAGCAACAACAACCAGTACAAATATCACTGCATCAACCCCAGCGTGCGCAAATATCCTACTCTCCACACACCATGAAGGCCTTCTAGTGGATCCTACTAAGGCACAAACATCCTCAAGCTCAGAACCCATTTCCGCGTTTAACAAGTCAACAACACCAAGCACATTCTTCAACAACTCTACTGTTTCTCCCGTAAAGGACACAGGTGAGAGACCTAGAGATGAAACTGCCTCCCTCTAACGACCTTAAAAGAACCGGACCATCCCCAGAACAACCTATGAACAAAAATAACAATAATAAAAAACAAAGACCAGCGACACAAACAAAACTAACAACATACTGGCTCAACGAACCGACAAACACATCACAAAACAGATTTGCCCTCCTCTCCCCCGACGAAGACGTTCAAGACCGACCCCTTACTCCGACCAAGCCCGCTGTCGAAAAACGAGTAAAAGCCATAGTCAAACAAGGAAGTAAAGGTACAACCAAGAGAGTATCAACATTATACCAACATTTTAAAAATGCTGTAAGACTAGATACTATACTATACGTATAAACCGAAAGACCAAAGATTTTTTAAAGTAATCCTAAAAAAACATGCACCCCTGAACCGACAAACACGAAATTCGAAGAGAACTTGCCGAAAAAGGACACAGAGTGTAAATTACTTTTGAGCCTCCGCATATAAAGCGGGATATACCCCAATGTAGTAATTGTCAAAAATACGGCTACACACGAAACTACTGCACAGACTTGCCGGTGTGCTAATAATCATAAGACAATTGACTGTCCAATAAAAGAATCCACCAACGATGTAAAATGTGCCCTCTGTGGAAGGAACCACACGGCTAACTACTAAGGATGTGATATATATAAGGCCCTAAAACTACAAAGGTTCCCACCTCTAAGAAGCAAACAAATTCCAAACGTCTTAGAACCAACTACGTCAACGGCTACTACAAATGCAACCACTGCTACCAAAACAATCACTTCATAAGTTGAAGCTGCAAAAACTGTCTCTCAGACAACAAAACCACAACCATAGGGTAGTCTATACGATAGAAAAATAGCTCAAGGAATTCACTCTAGGTGCCTTCCTAGACATTGAGGGTGCTTTTAATAACGTTAGTACCGAGGCAATAGTGTCCAGCCTTCATATGGCCCAAATAAACCCGGGTGTATGCAGTTGGATTGGGCAAATGCTGGGTACTCGTATAGTAAATTCGGTGATGGGGAGAGCAAAGGGAAGAGTGAGAGTGAATAAAGGTACATCACAAGGTGGCGTTCTGTCACCCCTCCTATGGCTCCTTGCAGTCGACGGAATGGTCAAGATTCTAGAGACGGAGGGTTTTAATGACATTGCCATTTTAGTCTCTGGAAAATGTCCGCAGGTCCTCAGCGATAGACTAAGCTATGCACTGATGTTAGTCGATAACTGGGTCAAGGGGAGAGGCCTGGGAGTAAGTCCGGTGAAAACAGAGGTAGTACTCTTTACAAGGAAAAGATCTGTATCAAGATACACCTACCCCCGTATGAATGTTATAGATCTGATCCCTGGAAAATCTGCCAAATATCTTGGCATAATCCAAGCTTTGTTGGAGAGAAACTATTGAGGAAAGTATCAAAAAGGCCTACGTGGCACTATATTCGTGCAAGGCAGCCTTTGGAAAAACATGGGGCCTCAAACCGAGGTTAGTACATTGGTTCTACATTGCGGTGGCAAGACATATTCTAGTCTATGGCTCGGTTGTTTAGTGGAAAGCGCTCGAGAAAAAATGTCATCTTAAGAGTGTGTCAAAGGTTCGAAGGGCAGGTGACAGGATTTATGAAGTCCACACCAACGGCGGCTCTTGAAGTCATGCTGAACCTTCCACCACTGGACATATACTGCGAGAGCGTCGCAACCAGAACTGGGCTAAGAATACAGGAATCCGATCTCTGGAAAAAGACTCCTCTCGGACATGCATCAGTATTGGATCGATGGGCCGTTTCGAGATTCAGAACCGTAACGGACTATGTCACCCGACTTCCTACCTGGGAGAGAAGATTCTCTATTAGAATTCCCTCCAGGGAGGAATGGACCGGTAATTTGGTACGAACGGAAAGTGAACTGGCATTCCACGGATCCAAAATGGATGCTGGCACAGGTGCCGGAGTCTACTTTGAGTCTGGTGATATGCATAGCTCCTATAGACTCGATGATGGATGCTGTGTCTTCCAAGCTGAGGTCTTCGCTTTCAAGCAGGCGGCGAACCTGATCAGCAAAGAGAATATCTCAGGAAAAAGGATCAGCCATCTATGTTGACAGCCAGGCAGCCATTAAGGCTTTGCAGGCAGCATGGATAAGATCCAAACTCGTCAAACTCTGCAAGGAGAAGTTAGAAGAGATATCAAATGTAAATGAGGTGACCCTTTGCTGGGTACCTGGTCATATGAATATCTCTGGAAACGAGAGGGCGGACGAGCTGGCTAGAGTGGGATCAAGGGCGAACATTGCGCAGATTTCAGTTGAGGCCAAAGCATCACTCATAGAGACGGAGCTATTAGTGAAGGCCAATAAGCGATGGTGTCGCTTAAATATATGCGCAACGGCGAGATCAACTTGGCCCGTAAATGATAAGAAAAGAACGGAAAATCTGCTGAAGTTCAATCGTGCGAATATTCGACTGGCAGTCGGTGGCCTCACGGGGCACTGCATGCTATCCTACCATGCAGCTCGACTAGGCCAGCCCTATAATGACTTCTGCAGAAGCTGCTGGGACGAAGAGGAAATCGAATCCATTCGTCACCTGCTGTGCGAATGTCTGGCGCTAGCCCAAACAAGGAATATATTCCTAGGAAGATACTTCCTTTCGGGACTAGAAGAGGTAGGTAATATTGGGCTGAATAGAATACTGGGATTTTTATCCTCGTCAGGTTGGTTCAGCTTAACGGTAAATGTCTAGATATCAACGGGTTAAATAAATCAATTGGACACAATGGACTCTACGTAGTCTACGTGAGCCTTGACTTTTCGTCAATAGGGCGCCCATGTACCTAACCTAACCTAGCTCACAGTTGCTCCAGCAACCACCACTCCTATCATTATTCTAGCAACCATTACCGATCCTCCAATAATCACAACGACACCTCAACAACACCATTAAACCCAATACCCAAATGACCATGTGGAACTTAAATCCATGATACAACTTGTGATACAAATCGCAAATATGATGAATGCGCTCAATTGAGCTTTTATTCTCAACATTTCTGGTCCTTCGAGCCGGATCCGCGCAACCAGTGGATATAGCCAAATCCTATGTGAAATATAACATGAAGATGTCAAACGCGAATCAAATTTCCACCATATTGGAGCAGCAATATGAACTTTTTGAAGTAATCAGCGAGTGCATTAAGAGATTTGCGGAAGGATCCGAAATCAACATTCCGAGAATCCAATCTCGCAAGTCAGCTCTTTGCGACAATTGGAGTTCCCTCAAAGGCAATCATAAATCGATGACGTCCATCAAAGTCGCCATAAAACCAGAAGCACGAAAGGGAGCTGAAGAAGAGCAATACTTCACCGAAAAAATGTATAGTCAGTGCGAGGAAAATTATGTAAATGCTCTACAGCACATGTCGACGTTGCAAGATAAATTAGTGGAGGTCGCAGTTGGTAAAGCTCTTTCCGCTCCTTCGGCATATTCAATCTCATCATCTACACCACAATTGCATTTGCAACTACAAACGTTCGATGGCGAATATGCAGACTGGATTCCATTTCAAAATACATTTATGACGGTAATTGAGGCTAACCAGTCATTAACGTGTGTGACCAAGCTGCAATACCTAAAGGGCTGCCTTGTCGACAAGGCAGCTCAGCGCCTTAAAAATCTGCCAACGACTGCCGCAAATTTCCAAGTCGCATGGGATGACATGTTGTCTTATTATGACAACAAAAGGGTGCTTGTTAATTCAGCCGTACAAGCGCTCTTTGCCTCTAAATCTGTATCTAATGAATCTTCAGCTGAGTTGGAGACCTTGTATAATGATATCAATCAAGCCCTGGGGTCACTTCAAGGTCTTGGTCGCAATGTTGATCAGACCCACCATCCTGGGAAGCTCTCAAGGAATTTATTGTCACTCGCATACGTTCTCTTCAAGCACACGAACGAGCCCCCTCCGATGGAAACTTACGAAAAGTTCCGTCATCTAACTCGTAGATGCACACCAAGGCAAATTCCCATCATGCATTTGGGGTCCACACCAAACAGGTGTGTTCAAATTGTAAGGGAGAACATTATATGGCATTTTGTCCAGATTATCAAACAAAAACACCTGCGAAACGCCACGAGTTAGTAAAACAACTTAAGCTCTGTTACAATTGTCTGGGGCGCGATCAAGTTAGTGCATGTTTCTCGCACAGACGGCGTCAAAAATATGGAGGCAACCATCATACAACTATTCATCACACAAGCACATCATCAGAGAAGGCTCATACGAACCCACCTTTAACTTCTGCTGTTTCAACGAGCAACAATATCTATCGAACCTTTGCTTCAGCCAATGTAACATGCATCAATCAAGCTCCAAGACTTACTCCGCTGCTTGCTATCTCATTGGTTAGAATAACTTCGTATTCTGAAGAACCTTATGGGATACGAGCATTTCTTGATCAAGGTTCCGAAGTCAATCTTATATCGCAGCAGCTACTTCAACTCCTTCAACTTCCCCGAACGTATACCTCGTTGTCAATAGTTGGTATAGGTGGTGAATCATCAGCATTCCATCAATCTAGATGTCTAGTGACATTTAATCTTCAATCGTGCCTAAGCGACTTTGAATGCAGTTTGGATGCTTATGTTCTTTCGAAACTTACCAACTACTTACCTTCCACCGTCTTCATTCAAGAACATTGGCCGCATCTACAGGGTCTCAAGCTAGCCGACCCTAAGTTCTATCAACCTGGACGTGTGATTCTAATCCTTGGAGTTGATGTGTATGGACAAGTTTTACGGAACGGGCTACGTAAGGGCCCCAAAGGAGCACCAATTGCTCAACAAACATCATTCTTCCTCATTGATGGCGTTACAGCCCATGAAGGACCAGAGCCAAGCTTCTCTCAATCACCCATGTCGTGTGCGATTTGTTTTGCACATAGGTGAAAGGGACCTACAGTTTGATGCCGATTCCGAAAGGCGTCAGTCGAGAAGCTTTTTCACGGCAAGTTTACTACGGGGGTTGATTATTTCTGGATCTTTAACCTCATTTTGACAACTTTAAATTCAGAAGCGCAATGTCACACTTAGCCAATCGGTGAAGATTTTTTGGATGCAAGAGGAATCATTCAGTTCATCCAAAAATCTACTTACTCCAGAAGTACAACATTGTGAAGAAATCTTTAAGTCTGCGTACACAAGACATCATGAAGGGAGATATGTCGTCATGCTTCCCTTCAAATCGCATCCAACTAACCTTGGGGATTCTCGCACTCCTGCGCTCAATATGTTACTTCGTATGAAAGAATGCTTCAAAGAAAACTCAGCCTTTCAAATAAGGTAAAAATCGAATCAAACAAATTAATGATCTCTTTAGAGCAGGTGGATTTCAACTGCAAAAGTGGACTGCTAATAATGAAGTCTTAATCGAACATCTATCAGGGCAGGACCGTGCTGCACCATTATCGCTACTATCCGTCGAACAAGGGCCCATCCATAAGACATTAGGTCTTAATTAGCAACCTACACGAGATGGTTTTATTTTCAGCCCTGTCCAACTGGATGAACATGCAGTCTATACCAAGCGACTAGTTTTATCTCGGACTGCTCAACTATTCGACCCGTTAGGCTGGCTGTCTCCTGTAGTAATTAGAGCAAAAATCTTTATACAAGAATTGTGGTTAGCTGACGTCGATTGGGATGAACCACTTCCTCCTGGTCTTGTGGTTCGCTGGAGGAGTTATATAAATCAACTCCAGGATCTTTCACTGATATCAGTTCCACGTTGGCTTGGACTATCGCCACTATCGACTTAAGTTGAGCTCCATGAGTGACATGCTCGTAACCAAATGTACGATATTGGGTTTGGAATGAGCATGTACACCAACCACTCTCTGGGATCGTAAGTGTGCTTTTGATAACTGACCCAATAAAAATCTTTAGTATGTAAGTAGGATAGTTTATTTTCTCCCCTCTTTTCGTTAGTTATACTTATGCATTAAGAAAAGACTAGAACGAAGGCGTCACTTTTGAAAGTGACGCCGTGCAATAAACATCGTTTTTGAAAAAGCAATAAGTGTGTTCATCTTGTTTTATTAATATTTATAATTCTGGGACCACGACTGGCTCCCATTAGTTAACTGGCGCAGTCGATAAAAGAAAGTTTATACATATATGTATTAAATACGAGTAGTAAAAGCATTAACATAGTGAAAACGTGAAGTACACAACTTCAGCATATATACGACATGTACATGTAATTGCGTTACACAAAAGTGATAAACTGTATTGAATACAAGACCGAATCAGTGAGATATAATATAAAAAACAAAATAAATAAACAGTATTCCATTAATAAAGTTAAGCAAATACAACATATAGGTATATACATTCATATAACCGCGTAACGTAAAAGTGAAATACTATATCTAGTGCAAAAAACTGAACATAACCTAAGTTCGAATCAACAAGTCATAACAAAAAAAAAACAAAAAAAAAAAAAAACCAAGAATAGAAAAAACAAATAAAAATAAATAAACGGTATTCATCCGTATTCAACAAATTAAGGTATGGCTGACATAAGTTTATTAGACATGATTAAGGAAGTTGACAATTACACTGGCTTACCCGAAGAACTGAACTCATTTATAACACATATGGACTACATATACAGATTTAGTACTAATTTAGATGTAAGTTTACAAGATTTTTATAAATCTAAGAATTCGCCAAAAGGTGAGAGGACAGGCTAATTTAGTACTAATTAACAATAATAACCCAATAGTTGCCAAGTGAAGTTCAGCTAGTATAGACGTGTTTCTGTTGCTCTCTTAATATTTAACCAATTATGGCGGATAAATGTGCGAAGTGCGATAAGATTGTGAATAAGGACTTTGTTATTTGTGGTGGGATGTGTTGTCATAAATTTCATGATAAATGCACCTTACTATCTGATAGCACTTTGAACATTTTAAAATCCAACATAAGCCTTTCGTGGAAGTGTAATGCGTGCTCAAGCAATTCTGCCCTTGCTATAGTAGCCAAACTAAATGAACTAACCAAACAATTCACGCAACTTAAAAGTGATATTATGGCACTTAAAGAAAGTGGTAGTGCTGTGGACAAAACAAAAAAACCTACAGACAAGTTAAAATCCGCAAAATAAGACAAACAGACATTAGCCAAGGTCATATGGGATGCCGAAAATATTCAAACAAGTGTTCCGGTTGAACAAGTACGTACAGAGGCCACTGACCCCAGTTATAGTGGTAATAACATAAATGCTTCGGCAAATAAAAACCGTCTTCTCATAGAGCCAAACAGAGAAAGACAAAGAAATGGCAAGGGCATGCGTATTACTGGGAGAGATCAAACATCGACGACCCTCAGTCTTATTCCCTCTCGTAAATGGCTTCATCTGTCTCGTTTTTCACCGAATACTTGCATATGTCTCAACCAAATTAAATGTATCAGCTGATCAACTGCAATGTTTACCACTCATCAAGAGAGAAACAAATGTGTCTCTATTAAAATTTGTTAATTTTCGTTTAGCGATCCCTTCCATGATAATGGGAGAAGCGCTAAAGGCAGAAAATTGGCCTGTTAATGTATTTGTGAGACATTTTCGTTTTGTACCAAAAAACGAGAACACGCAGTTAACTCACATCACCACCTAAATGCATTCAACATTGCTGACACTAACATCATCAATGCCTCCCACTCTTTGTCATCAACTTCTAAATTATCTCCCGCTCACTCCAACTCTATAAATGTTTATTACCAAAATGTTGGCGGCATAGGAACCAAAACAAAAGAAGTTTTGCTAGCTGCGTCCATGCATGAATATGATTTTCACGAGGAGGTGGTGTTCTTGTTGCTGTCCGCTCATCATATTATAGCCAAGTGGTAGATCTCCCAAATACATCTGATCAAATTGAACAGCTGGCTGTAAAGGTGAATATGTTTGATGGACTTGTGCAGTTTGTTTTTATTGTAAGTTATATTCCCCCAAATAGTTCTAACTTACTATATGATATGCATGTACGAAATATTGAATTCGTGTTGAATAATCTTTCTGATATTCAGTACCCATGTATTTTTTAGGTGATTTTAATATGAGCGATATAAATTGGACTTATTCGGATGATGACAAGTGTTTGATTCCGTATAACGTCAAAAGAGAATGTGATATAAATTTTATAGATTCAATGCCCTCACTTGATTTAATTCAAATAAACCATATTGTGAACTCTTTGCATAGATTTCTTGATCTTATTTTTATCTATGATAATATAACGCACGAAGTAATTGAGGTACTTTGCACCCTATTAAAAAATTCTTTCCATCACAAATCTATATGTGTTATGTTTACATTTTATGTAAATTCATTCGAAAATGTAGTAAAATTGAATTATAAAAAAACCTTTAATTTTGCTAAAGCTAATTATGATGCACTTAATAATCATTTTCTTTCCATTAATTGGACGAATATTCTTTCTGGTATTAATGTCCATGAAGTTTACAAAACGCTATTACAGCATTTGCGTAATGGATTTTTAAAATACGTTCCACTTAAATGTATGTCGCCCTCTGTTAGACCACCGTGGTATAACAAGCAACTTATAAATCTAAAGAACGTAAAACGTAAGGCTTTTAAATCATTCAGGAAATCAAACATTGATTTATATAAAAATCGTTATATGCAACTTCGAAGAGAATACGAATTTCTAAATAAGTTCTTATGCAAACAGTATATAATGAAAGTTGAGTCGCAAATAAAAAATAATCCTAAAAGGTTCTGGTCGTTTCTAAATGGAAAAAGAAAGTCGGATTGTGTTTTAAACAATATGCAATATAATGGTCAAACCTCTACTGATTTATCAAGTACATGTGAACTTTTTGCATCGTATTTTGAATCAGTATACAAAGATCATTCAAATATTAATCTTCCTTCTCACGTTTATCAGGCGCCTATTATTCAAAATGTTGGCTTTTTGCATATCTCGTTAGAGGATGTTTCAGTGGGTATATCTTCCATAAAACAGAGTATAAACGCTGGGCCAGACCAAATTCCTTCAGTTGTACTTAAGCAATGCAGCCAATCGCTGTCTATGCCGCTTCAGCTATTGTTTAATTTATCATTGTCAACGGGTATCTTCTTGGATGAGTGGAAGCTAACATTTGTAATTCCTGTTCATAAATCCGAAAAAAGACATAAGGTAGAAAATTATCGTTGTATAACTAAAATATCTGCGATACCAAAACTCTTAGGGCTGATAGTGAAAGAAAAATTATACTTTCATCTTAAAGAACACATCTCACCTTGTCAACATGGGTTCATGCGTGGTAAATCTACTACAACAAATCTCGTTTTGTTTACCAAATATATTTTTGATTCTTTTGAGTCTGGATTTCAAGTAGATGTAATCTATACTGATTTTACAAAAGCTTTCGATACCGTTTGCCAACAAATTTTAATTCAAAAAATTCGTGACTACGGAATCCATGGCCATCTTTTGAAATGGATCTCAAGCTACTTATGTAATAGAAAGCAGATTGATAAAATAGCTGATGTTTCGTCAAGAACTATATCTATGTCTTCTGGAGTTCCTCAAGGCAACCATCTTGGCCCGTTGTTTTTTCTCTTGTTCATAAACGAAATTTCGTCCTTACTTCGTCATTCAAAATGCCTTATATTTGCAGAGGATTTCAAAATTTTTACTCGGGTCAGTAACATAAATGATTGTCTTAATGTTCAAAGTGATTTAAACAATATCGTAAAATGGTGCGAGGAAAATTTCCTTGCCTGAAGTAAATGCCATATTTTTACAGCTTCAGGTATGGAAACTCCTGTTCTTCATAACTATTCAATTGGAGATCACAATTTAAGCCGAAAATTCGAAGTCAAAGATCTAGGAGTCATATTCGACACTAAAATGACATTTTCCTCTCACATTGAATATATAATTGCAAGAGCAAATTCCATGCTCGGATTCCTAAAAAGAAGCTGCATAGACTTCTCAAATCCTTACACTATGAAATCTGTTTATATGTCCCTAGTACGTCCCATACTTGAATATGCTTCCATTATTTGGGAACCAATCTATACTAACACCAAAACTCGTATCGAAAGGGTTCAAAAATCCTTTACTAGATACTTAGTAAGACAATTACGTTGGGACCTGAATGCATTGCCGTCTTATTCCACCAGATGTGCTTTCATTGGATTGGATAGTCTTCATAAGCGACGTATTGTTCAATGTATAATGTTTGTATATGATACTTTTTCAAATCGTGTGAAATGTTCTGAAGTTTTGGAATTGTTTCCTATATATGTACCAGAAAGAAATATCCGAGTAAGAAACTTTTTGTATGTTCCAAGACATACCTACAATTATGGTGAAAATGAACCGATTACTCGATGTATTAAGTTATTTAATGCGTATGATTCCCTTTGTGATTTAAGTTTTCGTAGACATGAATTGTTGTTAGATAATATAAGATAACTATAAATTGTTAAATTTTAAACGTACTTGTAATCTGTAAGAGTTTAACTCGATAGTTGAAATAAATAAATGAAATGAAAATGTCCTGAGATAAGGGAAATTTTAAAATCGAATTGCTCATGAATGAAAGTGTTGAGAGTATTATAACAGAAATAAAAACCTTACATTTTAATGGCTCTGTAAGTGAATTGTTTGAGCGAAGTGTTAATCTTTTAACAAAGCTTAACATAAAAACTATTAATTCGGAAAACCCTGCTTGGTTTAGTTGTTCCCAAAATGAAAAAATGGTTCTTAAACTGCTTATAAACAAGTTGCCAATTGAACCAAAGCTTATCCTGAATGCAAGAAATCCTTCGAGCATTCAAGAAGCTCGTTTAATTCTGGTAGATACAGATACATACAACGAACAGAATAGACCACACGACAATAAATACCCAAAAAGACAATACAATAGCTCACGACTATTTTACAGTACTGCTGATCCCCTGTAAAATAATCCAAACCTACCCAACACCTATCAAATTATTAATAGATTCAGGAGCGAGTACTTCAGTTATTAAGAAAAACCTTTTTCATAACTCGTTCAGAACAAATCTAACTAAACCACTAGTTCTTAAATCCATAAATTCTCATATAGTAGTTGAATCAAAAATGACCATCCCCCTTTTCAAAGAGTTCAATAGGCCAGGAACAATGGAATTGCTTGAAACTGATATAACAGGCGATTTTCATGGCATACTTGGCTGCAATATTTTGAAGCCATTAGAAGTCAAAATAGATTTTGAAAACTCTAGACTTATTACAAAGAATGCAGAATGCTGCTCTTCCTTTGATATTTAACTCCTCTGAAATAAAACCTTGTCAAGACGAAATCAGTAGTCTGCAGGAAATAAATGACGTCCACTTCAGAGCACCTAATATACATTCCATAATAAGCATATTAAAATTAGATAATCTTAACAACGAGGAAACTAAATCTGTTATTTCTTCCATTAAAAAATGTAAGCAGGTATTTTACCTCGAGGGTGATCATTTAACTTTAGTTATTAAGTATCATCATAAAATACCGACTAAGAATGACATCCCCATATACTGCAAAGCTAATAGATACCCTGAAGCACATACGTATGAGGTAAACAAGCAGATTTCCGACATGCTCAAATCTGGTATTATTGTGAACTCCTCAAGCCCATACAATGCACCTATTTGGATTGTTCCCAAGAAAACAGATAACTCTGGTGAACAAAAATGGCGCATTGTTGTGGATTACCGAAAACTCAATGATGTGACAATAGAGGATAAGTTTCCGATACCAAACATTGAGGACATCTTGTCAAAGTTAGGGAACGCACAATATTTCTCGACCCTGGACCTTGCAAAAGGGTTTCATCAAATCCCCATTTGCGAAGAAGACAGACACAAAACCGCTTTCTCTACAGCAAACGGACACTACGAGTTTACTCGTATGCCGTTTGGTTTGAAAAATGCTCCTGCATCATTTCAAAGAATAATGAATGAGGTGCTACAAGATTATATAAATAGGATATGCGTAGTCTACCTAGATGTTATTTTGGTATTTTCAGCATCTTTGCAAGAACATACTGATTCATTAAATAAGATTTTCCAAAGGCTTGTGAGTTACAATTTAAAAGTTCAAATCGATAAATGCAATTTTTAAAGCGCGAACCCGAATACCTTGGACACATTATTTCTAAAGATGGCATTAAACCAAATCCGAGCAAAATTTCAGTTATTCAAAAAATAAAACTACCACGAACAGCGAGACAAATTAAATCATTCCTTGGCATCACAGGTTTTTATAGAAAATTTATAAAGGACTATTCAAAGGTTGCTCTTCCCATAACAAATTTCTTGAAAAAAAATTCAAAAATCAACACATCAGATAGGCACTATATTGAGTCTTTTCATAAACTTAAAACACTTGTATGTAGCTGTCCTATTTTAGCATACCCTGATTTCAAAAAGCCTTTTACCCTTACCACAGATGCCAGTAATGCCGCACTAGGCGCAGTATTATCTCAAAATCAACATCTCATAGCTCATGCTTCTAGGACCCTTAATCAACATGAAAAAAATTATAGTACCGTCGAAAAAGAACTTTTGTCTACAGTATGGGCTACAAAATATTTTAGGCCAGATTTGTTTGGTCGTAAATTTAAAATTCAGACCGACCATCGACCGTTAGTATGGCTACAATCTCTGAGAGAACCAAATACGAAATTGCAACGCTGGAAAATTAAGTTAAACGAATATGATTTCGAAATCGAATATATAAAGGGAAAGGAAAATAATGTGGCTGATTTTCTAAGCCGTTTAGATATTAATAACATAGGTAATAGTGATATTAAGTCTAACATGACCACATACATAGTGGTAAGGAAAATTTGAGCCACCATATTTATATTTCGGAAAGTCCTCTAAATATATTTCGGCATCAGTTAGTTTCGGAGATAGGTAAATGGGAAACCCTTACAAATAAGCTTTTATATAAAAAAAAAAAGAGGAGGACAACTATAATCTTGCCTACATATAACGAAGAGTTTGTCCTTAAGGCACTTCAAGAAATTTTACCTTTTAAAGGCATTCTAGGTGTGTTTTGTGAGGATGATAAATTATTTATTCAACTTCAGAAAACTATCGTCAATTTTTTTCTTCCTCAAAATCTATGAGGTTCCTCAGATGTACCAAATTTCTGAAAGATATAACATGCCTAGAAAATCTATTAGACATTATCGAAAAAACTCACCTTCAAAAAAATCATAGAGGAATAGACGAAACATACCTCGAACTGAAACACTTAATTTACTACCCAAATCTTAAATTAGAAATATGCAAATATATTAATAATTGCTTAGAATGTAACATGTGTAAGTATGACCGAAATCCGATAAAACCGAGATTAATGCTGACCGAAACACCTCAAAGGCCGAATGAAATTGTTCATATTGATATATGGTTCCTTAACAAAAACTCTATGTTCTTGACATGTATAGATAAGTTAACAAAACACGCGTCTATTCACTCAATAAACGATAGGAATTCAATATCAATAGCTGATATTCTAAGGCAAAGATTCGCAATTTTAGGTAAACCTTACAAAATAGTAGCAGATAATGAGTTCAATACGGTCTATATCAGGAACTTCTTAAATAAAGACCAAATTTTATACCACTTTACCTCACCGAATACTCACATAGGCAACTCAGTAATAGAACGATTTCATTTGTCGCTCAACGAACATATACGGTTACTAAAACTTGATAAAGAAAACGTAGACATTTCAGACGGCAACTTAGTTTATAAAGCGGTAGAAATTTATAATGATACCATTCATTCCAAACCAATTGATCTTCTTCACGGAAATTTAAGTCAGAATGAATGGGATTCCCTTGTAAAGAAAATTCAGGAAACCAAAGAAAAACCAAATTAAATAAAAAACGAACACAACCAAGTGAATTTAGAGATCGAGAACTTTTAAAAAATGTAGGATTCCATAACATAAAACATTTACCTAGGTATATAATAAAAGATGTGAAAGAAAAAGGAGTCACATATTTTAAGGATAAGAGCGGTACTAAACGTGATAGACAAATCGTTAAAAGACCTCTTAAATATCAAAAGGAACTGGAAAGCATTATATTTGACAGGAAGAAATTATTCTAAACGAAACAAAATTTCAAAAATAAAATAAAATAAGATTTTAATTGCTATTTGTAAGTACTTCACTCAAACATTCACATGAGCAGAATATATATTTCCCCTAGTTAAATATGCAGTATAATTTATACCTAGTAGTAACTTGTACTACTATTGTAGCTGAGACTATGACTTAGAATTAAGCAATACATTTGTAACTCAAAAGAAAAAACTGAAACCAGAATCCACTCGCACCTATGTATGTAAAAATGTGCAGTTATATGGTTCATAGAATAAGTTATCTAAATACATATGTTCATTACTATAGTACACTGAAATTTATTTTTGTAAGATAGTACTCATACGACAGAGTACGAAGGCACAAGTTACCATAAACCATAATTGAATTGACTTCCATACAGATAAAAGCTACTATAATTATGGACATTGCAAACATAATGTCCAATCTTGGGGGGTTGGAGTGACATGCTCGTAACCAAATGTACGATATTGGGTTTGGAATGAGCATGTACACCAACCACTCTCTGGGATCGTAAGTGTGCTTTTGATAACTGACCCAATAAAAATCTTTAGTATGTAAGTAGGATAGTTTATTTTCTCCCCTCTTTTCGTTAGTTATACTTATGCATTAAGAAAAGACTAGAACGAAAGCGTCACTTTCGAAAGTGACGCCGTGCAATAAACATCGTTTTTGAAAAAGCAATGAGTGTGTTCATCTTGTTTTATTAATATTTATAATTCTGGGACCATGACTGGCTCCCATTAGTTAACTCATGGGTTCGCAGACGCGTCGCAAGCAGCACTTGGAGCCGTTGTGTATCTTCGCGTCACAAGTGAAGCTAGTATACAAGTCACCATTCTAGCATCGAAAACAAAAGTAGCCCCCGCCAAGTGACCAACCAACTCAATGAAGCTGCCTCGATCTGTCCGAGTAACTATCCTACGTTTGGAACTCTCTGCAGAACTGTTACTTACGCGACTTGTTAGTCATCGTGTGAGTGTACTTAATTTACAAGCAGCTCCTATTCACCTTTGGACTGATTCCAGCACAACGCTCTACTGGATTCAATGTGAATCTTCAAGGTGGAGAGACTTCGTTCGAAACAGGGTCAGTCAAGTTCAGACAACTTTGCCTCAGGCACCACTTACCTGGTGTGGACAATCCTGCTGACTTGGCTTCAAGAGGATCCTCCCCCAGACTGTTGGCACGAAGCAGCCTTTGGTGGCGAGGGCCATCGTGGCTCCAATTGAATTCAAAGAAATGGCCACCAATGATACTAATTCCAGATGCTGGCGTTGATAAGGAGGTACGTCAACCAGCAGTTGCTGCTACATTGAGAAAAGCCTCTTCAAGAATTCGGGACCTTATTCAACGATACTCAGAGTCACCGTATGGGGTAAGCGTTTCCTTCCGTACTCAAACTACGAAAGAGCTTGAAGACGCAAGAATGTTTTGGATCAGAAGTACACAGGAAATTCACTTCAAGTCCGAACTCAATCAACTTTCCCGACTGGAATCTATATCTCACAGCAGTTCCCTCTACCGGCTTGCTCCATTCATTGACTCGCAAGGAATTCTGCGTATTAGTGGGCGGCTTAGTAAAGCTCAGTTCGACCCGGACATGAAACATCTTATCATACTCTCAAGAAGTTCACAGTTAAACAAAGCTTTATCTTGATTTTACTCACAGATCAACGCTCCATAGTGGTGTACAGTTGACGCTAGCCACTCTGAGAAGAAACTATTGGATACTTGGAAGGCGTAATCCTGTACGTTCGTTTGTTCATAGCTGTGTTATCTGCGTTCGTTATAGGGCTGCAACCGCTGCGGAGATAATGGGTCAACTTCCCATCAGTCGCACTATTTCATCCCGTCTATTTTTGCATTCTGGTGTTGACTACGCGGGACCATTCATTTTGAAGACCTGGAGAAGACGAGCTGACAAAACGTACGAAGGTTATCTCATAGTATTCGTCTGCTTTTCATCTTCTGCGGAAGGTTTCCTGGCGGCATATAAGAGGTTCACTAGTAGGCGAGGGATCTGTGCCACACTTACGAGCGACTGCGGAACTAATTTAGTTGGCGCTGATGCAGAATTGAAAAAGCTCTTTAAATCTACTACAAACGAATCCAAGCATTTCCAATGATGGAACTAAGTGGTTGTTCAACCTTCCAGCCGCGCCGCACTTTGGATGCAAATGGGAGGCGGCCGTAAAGTCGGTAAAGTTTCACATCAAACGTACGATCGGTGAGTCGCTTTTAACATATTAAGAGTTTTCGACGTTATTGGCGCAGATAGAAGCTATCTTAAATTCTCGACCCTAATGATGTCTTAGCTTACTCCCGGTCATTTCATAACAGGTGACGCCATCAATGCTGTTTCTGTTCCTGTTCACGTTTTCAACATCTAAGGCAGATGCTCCAACGGTTCTCGCAAAGGTGGTCCATCGAATACCTGCAGCGTTTCAAGAGATCGTAAAGTGGCATCACCCAACACAATCCATCAAAGAAGGGACACTCGTTTTAGTGTTGGATGAGCGATATCCTCCCACAAAGTGGCCACTCGCTAGAGTTATTCAAACACATCGTGGCTCCGATGGACTCAACAGGGTAGCGACGGTTAAAACCCAGTAGTCAACTTTTAAGCGCCCCATCGTTAAGCTGTGCCCTTTACCTAACACCCACTCAACAAAATTACCCTCAAATCGAGAAAGAGGCTATGGCGATCAAATTCATCTGCAGGAAGTTCCATGTGTACGTGTATGGTAAACGGGTCGAAGTGGACACAGATCATAAACCACTCGAAACCATCTTTAAGAAACCGCTCCAAAATGCACCACTGAGATTACAACGCATTCTATAGGATGTTGTCCAATATTCTCCAATCGTCACATACAATAAAGGCACACAAATTCCTATAGCAGATACACCCAGTCGGGATTGCAATACAATGGACGCAGGCGACGATAACGAGTACTGAGTTAACATTATACTTTCATTTACTGATGAAGCACGCGAAAGATTTGTTAAATCTACTTCTGAAGATCTCGAGCTATAAATGCTAAAACAAGTCGTGTTGAGAGGATGGCCGGATGATGATAAAATGTTACCACAAGCTGTTAAAAAATATGCGAATTTTAAAGAAGAAATAACCTTTAAACAGGGTCTACCACTCAGGACATGCGGGAGTTAATAGCTCGGTAGCAAGAGCTCGTCAATCACTATACTGGTTTGGACTTATCAACCACATTTGTCACTACATCCAGAGATGCTCCGTGTGTCAGCAAACACAAAGAAGTAACGTTCGAGAACCACAATTGGAACGCGACGTTCCAGAATTCTTATTTCAAATTGTATCCACTGACATATTCAACTTCAAAGGAGACGAATACATTCTTACCGCCGATCATTATTCCGGTTTCATGGACTTCAAGAATTAAAATCACCTATCCAGAACTCAAACTGTGCTGTTCGTTTATTATAATTGTCGCCCAAAGGCTTTGTTATCACAATAGGGAGAAGAGAGAGATAAAGTAAAGACCTAGGAGAGACTATGTCAAACTTCGATCTGGAAACTAATAAAGAGTCTGCCAACATCACAGCGGTGGAGGTAAAAGACTGCGGCCATCATGCTGCGGATTCTGCAGATTAATATCCACTACTCTATTGCGGCCTCGGCGGCTTTAATGCTCCGCCTCACCAAAAGCGGAGAAGACGTCATTCTGACCCAGGAACCCCATGGATAGTTAACAACATGGTACGTGGACTCGGGACATCAGAATACAAGCTCACCTACGTACGCGATGCAGGTAAGCCAAGAGCTTGTTTCTTAACTAAAGCACATATAAAACCCCTTCTACTTTCATCCTACAGTGGCCAGGATATTACGGCTATTAGTTTCGAGGACAACTCCTTCAAGCTCTGGATTGCCTCGGCCTATTTAGCCCACAGCCACCCAAGTCCTTCCCCTCCGGCCAACTTGGTGAATCTGGTCAAGGATGCTGAGCAAGCAAGTGCCGGACTTGTTATAGGGTGTGATGCGAATGCACACCACACGATATGGGGCAGCAGTAACATCTACGATTGAGGTGAGTCTTTGTTTAATTATTTATTACATACTAACCTCATCGTCTGAAATAATGGCTTAGAATCAACTTTCATCACCAAGAATAAACAGGAAGTTCTGGATGTAACTTTTGCATCGCAGGACATTGTCGACAAAGTCAGGGAATGGAAAGTCCAAAAAGAGCACTCCCTCTCTGCCCACAGTTATATTCAATTCAGCATGGTCAGCCACGTCAGTGCCCTAGCTCCCGTCAGGAACTACAGGAGAACTGATTGGTAAAAATATAGAACCTACTTTGAACCCCACCTAGGGACAAGACACCCTACCTATCCGCACAACTCCGCGGAAACAGACAGCTTAGTAAATGAGCTGACAGGAACTCTAAACAGAGCACTGTCTAGATCTTGTGCGGTTAACACCCCCAGAGGCAAACCCAAACCCTCCTGGTGGAATAAGGATATAGTCTCTCTAAGGAAAGAGAACAGAAAGGTCTCTAGCAAGGCAAAATGTACCCGCTTGCAAGAGGATTGGGACCTCTATAAGGAGGCAATTAAATCATTCAAAGCAGCGACCAGTAAGGCCAAAATGCCAAAATTAAGGAACTACTACGAAAATATCAAGGCTGTCTCCGAAGCTTCAAGAATAAGGAAGATTCTGGCTTCGGCCCCGTACAACCCAAGCCACCTAATGCCGAATGATGGTTCCTGGACGACCTCCAGAACGAAAACCCGGGTACTTCTTCTGAACGCACACTTTCCGGGCAGTAGTGACTCGAGGACATCCTCTTTCGAGCGTGCTCCGAACCTGGTTAACAATAACATTGTCCTATGGGCTCTAAAAAGCTTTGAGCCCTACAAGTCACCAGGACCGGATGGGACTATATCAGCGGAGCACCAGCAGGTAGCAGATCTCATCTTTCCCTGGTTTGTGGTAACATATAAGAGTTGCCTCTCCTTATCCTACATCCCCAGCAGGTGGAAGGTAACCAAAGTCATTTTTATACCCAAGGCAAACAAAAGCTGTCACACGTATGCAAATGACTTGAGGCCTATTAGTCTCACTTCTTTTCCATTAAAAATTCTAGGGAAGATTTTAAACGCACACATTCGTTACAGCTGTATCTCAGGAAGGCTGTCGGATAACCAACATGCCCACAACAAGGGCAAATCGGTGGAAACAGCACTCCACTCACTGGTCAGCAAAATAGAGAGGTCACTGGAACGTAAGGAATATACTCTAGTGGCCTTTCTCGATATTGAGGGCGCCTTTAACAATGTTGAACCATGGGCCGTCACCAAAACGCTGTATAATCTGGGTGTTACGGGATCAGTGATAGAACTGGTATGACAACTGCTAACGCAAAGAATCGTCAAAGCTAAGTTCTCTGATGCCGTCTCAACTAGAATGGTTAGCAGAGGTACACCACAGGGTGGAATACTCTCCCCTCTCCTCTGGAACGTGGTGGTCAATGAACTTCTATTGTTGCTAGAACAGGAAGGATAGCTGTAGCGCTGATGACATTGTCATTGCGGCCACAGGAAAATTTCCCAGCACTCTAAGCGACCTAATGCAGGGTGCATTACATACAGTAGAAACCTGGACGCAGTACTGTGGACTTGGGGTCAATCCTAAGAAGACCGACCTAGTACTGTTTACAAATAAATATAAAATTCCGCCATTCAACCCACCGAGGCTGGGTGGAACTCAGTTAATATTCAAGGATCAGGCTAAATACCTAGACCTAGTCCTTGACAGGAGGCTGAATTGGAAACCCAATATACCTGATCGTATCAAGATAGCAACCACTGCCCTCTAAAGCTGTAAGAAAGTGGTGGGCAAGAAGTGGGGTTTCCAACCAAGCATTATGCACTGGCTCTATACAACAGTCATAAGGCCCATCCTTCTATATTTTTTTTAGAGACTCGCGCAGGTTCAAGAGTTTTTACATTCTCTTATGATGTGTTGACACACACAACCTGAACGGAGTGCAGTAGTTGGGGTCGTTGATGTTCGTTTACTACTCTCAGCGGTGGTTGTCCTAGACCTAGATAGGACGAGAGCCGACCGAATTCCGCGTTGGTTATAGTCCGTAGTAATTCGTTCAAGCACTTTTTTAGTGTTGCATACGCAGAGGATGAATTTCGGTTGACCATATACTGTGAGTGTTATGCCTGCAGCAGTACGTCTGGTCACTTTCCATTCACAACTGCGTTGCATACTTTTGTCCGTATAGGATTTACTTTTTCTTGGCTATGAAGCGAATTTGAACCATAGACCTTCCGCTCGGCGGTGATGATGTTAACCACTGCACCACGGCCACCCCCTATATGACATCGTAGTCTGGTGGACTGCTCTGGACAAGGCAGTCTATCGAAACCTTCTGGGTAAAGTACAAAGATCGGCCAGTTTATATATGTATAAGCGGATCAATCCCCACGGAGGCCCTAAATATCCTATTACATTTTCTACCGTTGGACCTCTTCAGCAAGCAAGTTGCTGCCTGCGCGGCCCTATGGATTAGGGGCATAGGAAAACGACTCACCCATGGACACAGACTACATCGTCCCGCAGAATGTGTCCACTAGGAACTTCGAAGTTGTCTTTCCATCAAGGAAGAATGGACTGAAGGGAAAGTCATACCGAAGGATTCGATTTCCCTCTATACCGATGGCTCCAAGATGGAGATGGGTGTATGTAGTGGAGTCTTCTCCAAGGAACCTAACCCCAACCTATCATTCAGACTCCCAAATCACTGGAGTGTGCATCAAGCAGAAATAACAGCGATAACGGAGGCCCTTGCATGACTCAGGATCAATGTAATATCCGCTAAGGATATTATCATTTGCACGGACAGCCAATCTGCGATAAAATCCCTGGCAGCGGTAACCCACAAATCAAAAATGGCTAAGATGGCTGAACAGTTCAACATCGTTCAATATCGGCTTTATCACCAAACAATTGTGGCCTAAGTTAAGCCTAGGACGAACCAGGAATCTAGTGGCAACCAAAAGGGCAACCTTAAGCACTCTAATGGGTGTTATTACAGGTCACTGCATCATTGGAAAACAGGCCGCCAGACTAGGGTTACCCTCCAATGACTTCTGCCGCTGCTGCATGGACGAGGAGGAAAAGGAATCGATACATCACCGACTTCGGAATACGTGTGGCTTATGCTAACCACTTTTACCTAACCCAACCTAACCTACAGATCAAACAAACAACGTAGAACAGCTAACCAATAGATTGCTCAAGTTATTTTTTTATTGTATCTCAAACTTGTCGAACGTTTCTCAATGGAAAAGTAAAAGCAATTTGATTAATATATTTAATTTGGAAAATTTTAAGTCATGCTCTCAGAATTATTTGTTTCACGTTCTCGCAGCAAATTCAGGAATCCGTATCTCATTTTCTATAAAGAATTGTCGCGAAAGAATCCAAGAATTCCATCGTGGTTATTAGCCATTGAAGCTGGACGAATGTGGAACCAGATGACTGCCGATAAGAAGGAGCCCTATTTTAAGGCATCGCGGGAAGCCGAGTATCATTTTAAGAGCCGCAATAAAAAGGTCGATAAGGTTATGCAGCATTTGCGAAGGGCTTTCAAGAAAAAGAACCGAACAGATTTGATCGAACTGAAGAGGACGGCGAACTTGCTGAAGGCGTGGAAGAATCGTATCATAAGAGAAATTTGAGGAATGTGTACATATATGCTTGGGCGTGCTTTAATTATTCGGGATGTGCTGTATTGTGATTATATACTTTACTAACCAAATATATAATAAATAATAAACAGTTTTAAGTCGTGTCCATATAACGACTCGGGGCATTCTGTCATTGGACTTTGGACAGATGGTTAATGGTAAGCCAAAAGATCGTGGTCGAGGCTCAGCTCGCCCGAAACATTAGAGTAAAAGGCTGAACCAATTTTTTTTTATCATCAACGTCATTTCGGTGCCCCGCTGGCCCATCATCGTCGCTTCGAGGCACACCTAGCCTGAAACATTGTGGTCCTTCGAGCCGAACGGACACCACAATTGTCTGAGACACCATAACCGTTTGCGATTGAACGGGCACTAAGATCATTTGGGATACAAGACAACGAAGTACAAGATCTTGCAATTAAAATAGTCCATGAGTTCGGGCGCCTTCTTTATAAGTAGAGTTGCGAAATTGTTGAAAGACCAAGAACTACCATTTACTTACTTTGATGGCGCTACAGTTCGGGGTGAACCAGGGTCGCCGTGGTGCAGTGGTTAACATCATCGACCGCCGAGCGGAAGGTTTGTGGTTCAAATTCGCATCATAGCCAACAAAAAACAATTCCTATACGGACAAAAAGTATGCACCGCAGTTGTGAATTGAAAGTGACCAGACGTACTGCTGCAGGCATAACACTCACAGTATATGGTCAACCGAAATTCATCTTCTGCGTATGCAATACTTAAGTGCTTGAACGAATTACTACGGACTATAACCAACGCGGACACACTAAAAAACACGCGATGCACCGTGCAACTCGGTTCTAGGACCTCGGAACCATTCGAAACATGCACCGGATTTCGGCAAGTAGATGCGCTGTCATGTGACTTCTTCAACCTGGTGCTGGAGCAGATAGTGCGACGGGCAGGCGTCAACAGGGAAGGCACTATCTTTTACAAGTCCATCCAGCTGCTAGGATACGCGGATGATATCGACATCATCGCGTGTTCTCGCCGTGGCATTGTGGAAGCATTCACGGCGATTGAAGAACAGGCGAAACGAGTTGGTCTTAAGATCAATGAGGACAAAACGAAATACATGCTGTCAAGCAAAAACCAATCCGTCGCTCACCACCTGGGACAAAACATAACAATTGACAGCTACAATTTCGAGGTAGTTAAGGAGTTTGTCTACCTCGGAGCAAACGTTAATTCCACAAAGGACACCACAGTGGAGATCCGGCGTAGAATCGCCCTTGGCAACCGCTGCTACTTCGGCTTGTCCAAACAACTGGGGTCAAAACTCCTCACTCGAAAGACCAAAGTCATGCTTTACAAAACGCTCATTCTGCCAGTCTTGCTGTACGGAGCCGAAAGCTGGACGATAAGCAGGACAGCGGGTTCTATCGAAAGAAAAATTCTGCGCCGGATATTTGGTCCTGTCTGCGAGGAAGGAGAATGGAGAAAAAGACACAACCGCGAACTCTACGAGCTGTACCAAGATGTGGATGTAGTCCGGAAGGCAAGGATCCGTCGACTACACTGGCTCGGCCACATCGAGCGCATGGACATCAACGCTCCAGCTAAGAGGGTCTTCGACTCCGAGCCTCCTGGTTCGAGAAGAAGAGGAAGACCGAACCTGCGGTATAAAGACCAAGTAATCGCGGATGTAGGACATCTTGGTCTTGACAACTGGAAGCAGCGTGCCCGGGACCGTCAAGGATGGAAGGCAGCTATAGCTCAGGCTCAGATCCTCCATGGATCGCAGGCCTGATAAGTAAGTAAGTATAACCAACGCGGAGTTCTGTCGGTTCTCGTCCTATCTAGGTCTAGGACAACCACCCCTGAGAGTAGTGAACAAAGATCAACGACCCCAACCACTGCACTCCTTTCAGGTTGTGTGTGTCAACACATCATAAGAGAATATAAAAAAACTCTTGAACCTGCGCGAGTCTCTAAAAAAAATAAGAAAAAAAAAAAAGCCGGCACGATCTTTGGTCAGCCACTTCCAGTGCCGCACGCCCTGTTGGTTGAGGTCCCTTTGCCCCTGTCCACGCCATATTATATGCGGTCGTCCTCTGCTGCGTCGTTCCTCGGGGTTGAAGTCGAAGACTCTTCGGAACGGAGCTCTACATGACCCAGCCATCTTAGACGTTGGATCCGAAGACGTCTAATTAGCCCGATGTCGCTGTACAGCCCGTACAGCGTTTACACAAACGGGACCAAAGATTGCACGCAGAATTTTCCTCTCGAAACACCCAAGAGCATCTTTATCCGCTTTTGATAACGTCCAAGCCTCAGCGCCGTAGAGGAGGACCGGGATGACTAAAGTTTTGTAGAGGGATACCTTAGTTTTTCGAGAGAGGGCTTTAATACTCAATTGCCTCTTGAGCCAAAAGAAGCAGCGGTTGGCAAGAGTAATTCTGTGTTTTATCTCAGCGCTGGTGTCGTTGCTGCTTGTCACTATCGAGCCAAGGTAGACGAACTCCTTGATTATTTCAAAAATATAGCTGCCGAAGGTGACGTACTGACCAAGACGTCGGTGTTACGCGTCTTTCTTTAATGACATCATATATTTGGTCTTGTCCCCATTTACCCTTAGATCCACTCTAGTCGCTTCTGCTTCAATGCTTGCGAACGCCTCATTGACGTCTCGCTTTGTTCGTGCAATAACGTCATTGTCATCTGCGTAGGCAAGCAATTGTGTATGCTTAAAGTAGATCGTGCCCCTTGTATTGGTCTCGGTTAGTTCACCTCCGACCTTAATGGAGCACCGAGAATTCTCTATAGTCATCCTGCACAGTCTGACGAGTTTGGCAATATTGTTCAAACATGACATGGCTCTGTATAACTCGTCTCTATAAACACTCTCTTATGCGGCCTTAAAGTCGACAAAAAGATGGTGCCTGTTGAACCGAAATTCATGGGTCTTCTCCAAGATCTGTGGCTCATGCAGCCATTTTGGCTTACTTACTTACTTAACGGGCACTACAGTTCGGAGTGAAGCTGAGCCTCAACCAACATGCCTCTCCACCTAGCACGATCTTTCGCTAGTATTTTCCAGTGCCGCACGCCCAGTTGGTTGAGGTCCCTTTCCATCTGGGCGCCCCAACTTAGGTGCGGCCGTTCTCTATTTCTTTGTCCCTCGGGGTTGGATTCAAAGACCCTACAGGCTGGAGCTGTAGTGTCCATTCGCTCAATATAGCCTAGCCATCTTAGGCGTTGGATCCGTAGACGCCTGACTAGATTCATGTCGCTGTACAACCCGTACAGTTCGTGATTGAATCTTCTTCTCCAACCCCGCTCTGTTTTTATAGGACCGAAAATCGCACGCATCCATATTTCTGTGCCGTATAACAGGACCGGGATAATTAAGGTCTTATATGTATAAGGTCAACTTGGTCGTACGAGAGAGGGCTCTACTTCTCAATTGCCTCTTGAGCCCAAAGAAGCACTGGTTGACAAGAGTTATTCTGCCTTTTACCTAAGCGCTGATGTCGTTATTGCTCGTCACTATCGAGCCAAGGTAGACAAAGTCCTACCAAAACTATAGCTGCCGTATGTGACGTTCTGACCAGACGTCGGTGTCGAGCGTCTCTCTTTGATGACAGCATATATTTGGTCTTGTCCCCATTTACCCTTAGACTCACTTTAGCCGCTTCTGCTTCAGTGATTGCGAACGCCTCATTGACGTCTCGCATTTTCCGTCTAATAACGTCAGTGTCATCTGCGTAGGCAAGCGATTGTGTAGACTTGAAGGAGATCGTACCTCTTGTATTGGCCGCAGAGTCCCGCACGATATTTTAAGAAAAATGATAAAGAAATCACATAACAGTGCGTCACCCTGTCTAAAACCTTTCTTAACATCAAGGGGGTCGGTTAGTTCACCTCCGACCTCACTGGAGCAGCGAGAGTTCTCCATGGTCATACTGCTCAGTCTGACGCGTTTGGCAGGAATGTTAAAACATGACATGGCTCTGTATAGCTCGTTTCTATAAACGCTGTCATACGCGGCATTAAAGTCGACAAAAAGATGGTGCGTGTCGACCTCAAATTCATGGGTCTTTTCCAAGATCTGCCGTAGTGTAAAAACTTGGTCTATCGTGGAATTTCCTGGCTTGAAACCACACTGGTAGGAACCTATCAGAATGTCCACGAACGGTTTCGGACGCTTACACATTACGGCAGAGAATATTTTGTACGTAATGTTCAGGAGACCTATCCCTCTGTAATTGACGCAGTCATAGGAGTATCCATTCTTATGGACCGGGCAAACGATACTGAGATTCCATTCATCGGGCATGCATTCGTCCGACCATATTTTGCAGATGAGTTGTTGCATGTTCCTGACTAGCTCATCGCAAGCTGCTTTAAACAGTTCCGCGGGGAGTCTGGACTCTCCAAAAATAACAAAACAGAACTACCATTCACTATATAATAAAAAATTTTAAAAGAAAAATCGACTAAAAATAAGCGAAGTTAAGAAAAATCCAAAAACAAATGCTTCGATATTGGCCAAAAACGCAGAAGAGTACCTCCAGAAACGTTTTCAGAAGTAACGGTTTTCATGCGAGATTAGCCAGAAAAAAGCGATTCATCTCAAGGAAAAACAGGCAACAAAGATTAGAGTTTGAAATATCTTACATTAACAAGCCTCAACAGTTCTGGTAAGTCCTATACCCACCTCCTCGTGGTGCCATCTGGAGATTTCCTATGGGAATTGCAGACGGGGAAGGGTGAATGGCGAGCCTCCTGTGCCAAAAAACAGGATTAGTCGGTTGGGCTATGGCCTAGTAAGCAGTAACCGTAAAACAAAAACTCTGAAACAACCACAAGCCTCGGATATAACGGACCGGATTAATGTTGACGACCCTTGCAAAAAACGAAAAAAGGAAAATGATCTTCGGCTCTGTACGTGGAATGTTAGGTCCCTAAACAGGCCACGTGCAGCCGAACAACTCGCGGACGCCCTAGACCGCTATAAAGCGGACATAACCGCCATCCAGGAAATGCGATGGAATGGACCGGCTATAAAGCGGATGAAAAACTGCGATATTTACTACGGCGACTGCTAAAGGGAGAGAGGAAAACGATTGTTCGGATGCGGATTTGTTGTTCGAGGTGGACTAAGGCAAAAAGTCCTAAGCTTTTGGGCATGTGAGCGAACGCCTCATAACAATCCGTATCAAGGTCACATTTTTTAACATTAGCCTGATCTGCGTCCACGCCCCCACGGAAGACAAGGATGACTCATGACATCAAAATTGTACTAGGAGACTTCAGTGCTAAGCTGGGTAAGAAAAGCATCTTTGAACGAGTCATCGGCAAACATAGCCTACTCGACACCACATCCGATAAGGGACACAGGCTGATTGATCTTGCTATGGGGCGAAATCTCCTTCTAGCCGGTACGCGCTTCCCGCACCTCGATATTCACAAAGGCACCTGGCGGTCTTTTGATCAATCGACTACCAACCAGATTGATCACATCGCGATCGACGTCAGACGCTCCTGCACTATTCTTGATGTCTGAACTTTCCGAGGGGCTAACATCGACTCGGACCACTATCTTGTAGTAGCCAAGGTGTGCCTATGGATATCACGAACGCAGCGGAGTAGAGTAAGAATACAAAGTTATGACGTCGGAAAGCTACCATCGCCAGAAACCGCTCGTGCCTTTACCGATCGCGTCTCCCTTAAGCTCTCCAATACACCTCAATCCTCCACGCTATCAATAGAACAGCAGTGGAGCCTTTGCAAACAAGACCTGAAAAGCTCTGCAGCCGAAGTTTTGGGTTTCAAGGCCCCACCGCGAAGAAACACCTGGTTCGATGACGAGTGCAGGAGGATTCACACAGCGAAGCAGGATGCATATAAGGCCTCGCTGCATAAAAGAACAAGAGCAGCTCGTGAGCTCTACGGGTTAAAAAGAAAGGGAGCAGCATAAGCTTCTCAGGTGAGGTGAGGATTTGGAGAGGTCTTACTGCAGGCGTGACATTGGGAAGTTTTTTCAACAGATTAAGCGAACATTCCAAGGTTATAAAGCCAGAACCGAAGCCTACAGGGATGAGAACGGACAACTAGTAGTAAAAACGCAGTCGATGCTGAAAATGTGGAAAGAGCACTTCTGCAGACTGTATAACGGCGATGTTATACAATATACCGCTGTTAGGCAGAATGATTCATTTCTAATCGACGGAGACCGCAGAGAATTCCGTCCCCCTGACCTCGACGAAGTTAAGAATGCCATATCGAAACTCAAGTCGAATAAAGCTGCTGGCGCAGACGGACTGTCTGCTGAGCTCTTCAGGGCAGCTGGGGATGACCTGGTTGATGCAAGATATGGTCAGAGGAAAGCATGCCCGAGGAAAGGAGTCTCAGCATCTTATGCCCGATCCACAAGAAAGGAGACCCCTCTGATTGCGCCAACTACAGAGGAATAAGTCTCCTTAACACCGCCTACAAAATCCTCTTTGCCGTTTTGTGCGAACGCCTGAAGCCTTTTGTAAATAAGCTGATAGGTCCTTATCAGTGCGGCGAGGGAATCCAGGAAAGTCCACCATCGACTAAATCTTCATACTACGGCAGATCCTGGTAAAAACCAATCAATTTCAAGTCGACACTCACCACCTATTTGTCAACTTCAAAGCCGCATACGACAGCGTAATTAGAGACGCTATGTCTACCTTTGACATACCTGCAGACTATGCAGGATGACTTTGGAGAATGCTCGCTGCTCCATCCGAATCGGTGAACACCTTACTTATAGTTTTGATGTCAAAAAAGGATTTAGGCAGGGCGATGCACTGTCGTCTGATTTCTTCAACATCACATTAGAAATGATTGTGCAAAAATCAGTGGCCAATACAGGAGGCACAATCTACTTCAAATCCTCGCAACTCCTTGCATACGCCGACGCTATTGACATAATAGGTAGATCACAGCGAGATGTCAATGAGGCGTTTGCGAGTATTGAGATGGAGGCGGCAAAAATTGGTTTGGCAGTTAATGAGGGCAATGAGGGTTGCTGTCATCGAAAAGGACATTTACCACCGACGTCTTGAACAGAACGTTTGTATTGGCAGATATAAGTTCGAGATAGTTAAGGACTTCGTCTACCTTGGCTCCGCAGTGACCTGGAACAATGACAACAGGAGGCAATTGAGTAACAGAGCCCACTCCCGAACGACAAAGTTGACTCTATACAAGACCCTTATCACCCCGGTCCTGTTGTACGGCGCAGAAGCATGGACACTATCAAAAGCGGATGAAGAGGCCCTTGGTCGGTTCGAGAGACGGGGAATGGAGGAAAAGATTCAACCACCAACTTTACGAGCAGTACAGCGACATGAGTCTAGTCAGGCGTCTACGGATTCAACGTCTAAGATGGCCCGGAGAGTCTTTAAATCCAACACCGAGGGACGAAGAAACAGAGGACAGCCGCACTTAAGATGGCGCACACAGGTGGAAGGGGACCTCAGCCAACTGGGTGTGCGGCAATGGAAAAGGCTAGCGAAAGATCGTGCTAGATGGAGGGGCATGTTGGTTGAGGCCCAGGTTCACCCCGAACTCTAGCGCCCACTAAGAAAAAGAAGAGGATAGAGATGAGCTATACAAAGCCATGTCTAGTTTTAACAGCCAAACTCGTCCGACTGTGCAGGATGACAATGGAGAATTCTCGCTGCTCCATTAAAGTCGGTAATGAGTAAACCGAGACCTTTGATGCTAAAAAAGGATTTAGGCAAGGTGACGCGCTGTCATGCAACTTTTTCAACATCGTGCTTGAAAAGATCGTGCAAGAGTCACTGGCCAACACAAGAGGTCCGATTTATTTCAAGTCTACTCAATTGCTTGCGTACGCCGACGACATTGACGTGATTGGACGGACGCAGCGAGACGTCAATGAGGCCTTTGTAAGCATTGAGGTAGAAGCGCCTAAGATGGGTCTCAAGGTTAATGAGGGTAAAACCAAAAATCTGCTTTCATCTAAAAGAGACGGACAACACCGACGTATTGGCCAGAACGTCACCATGGGCGGATATAACTTTGAAGTGGTCAAGGAATTCGTCTACCTTGGCTCACTGATGACCAGCGACAACAACACCAGCGCTGAGATAAAACGCAGAATCACTCTTGCCAACCGTTTGTTCAAACGGTGTATGGAGGAGAAGATATAACGAAGAACTGTACGGGTTGTACAGCGACATCGGTCTGGTACGACGTTTACGGATACAGCGTATAAGTTGGCTAGGCCATGTAGAGCACATGGAAAATACAGCTCCGACCCGAAGAGTCTTCGAATCCACTCCGGAAGGATGGCGCGGCAGAGGACGGCCGCATCATCGGTGGTGCACGCAGGTGGAAGGGGACCTTAACCAACTGGGCGTGCGGCGCTGGAAACAGCTGGCCAAAGACCATGCCAGCTGGAGACGCTTGTTGGTTGAGGCCCAGGTTCACCCCGAACTGTAGCGCCCGTTAAGAGGAAGAGGAACTAGTAAAGTAAATTGTTCTTTAAAATATAACATTCTGGCGACGAGATAAATAAAGTACCCACGTAAAAATGGAAGATTTCTTGCGATCCTTTTCTACGGCACTCGAGACGCAGAAGCTTTTCATGGAAAGAATATTAAACGACCAACAGAGTTGGATGGAATCACGTTTATCACAAAGGCATCCAGCTTCATCCGCGATTGCAGTTGGAACAGTTCCTGCATTTCACACTTTTGATAAGTCAAAAGACAATTGGGGCACGTATCAGTCGCAACTGGAGCAACACTTCAAAGCCTATGAGGTAACTAAGGAGGAATCTGGCAAAGTATATTTTCTGTCTTGGATCGGAGCTGAGCTCTCCGAGCTTTTACAAAAGCTGCACGGATCCAATGTTTTAATTGCAAATTTGACGGAACATTTTGAGTCCAGGACACATGTACTAGCAGCACGATGTGAATTTTTCGAGCCAAAATGAAAAACAACCAAAGTTACGGCGAATGGGTAGCAGAGTTAAGGGGTATAGTCAGGCACTGTAAGTATGTCTGTAGTAATGATCCATGTAAGCATGAATAAGTAGACGAGCCTATAAGAGACGTACTGGTGCTGCATACGCCGCATGACACAGGCCCAGGGATTTGAAACAATTGGAAGCATTCATTGGCAAGGTAAATTATTATAATAAATTTATCAACAATTTCTCGAAAATGTGTGCTCCTTTAAATTAGCTACGAAAAAGGCATTCAATTTAAATGGCAAGAGCAACAAGAGCAAGCTTTTCAAAAATTAAAAAAACCGGATTGTTTCCACAACCAAATTAGTAGGATTCAATGACAACTACCCTATTGTATTAGCCACCGACGCGTCGGCTTACGGCATAGGTGCTGTAATTTCACATATCTTTCCGCATGGGTCTGAAAGACAGATTGAGCACGCTTCCAAGACTTTAGATGTACATCAAAAAAGATATAGTCAGTTAGAAAAAGAAGCCTTATCTATTGTTTTTGGAATTATTAAATTCCATCAGTATCTATACGGCCGCGAGTTCATTCTCTATACTGACCATAAATCGTCTGATGATACTTATGGGCTAGGTAGGTAGGTAGGGTCGTAGCTTTCCCATAGTTGAGAAGAATGCACATAGGCCAGGGAGGCCCGTTGTGCAGCTATGAGGGGGTTTTACCCCCTATTAGTGGAACCATTTTGTGTACTTAAGAAGTTGAGAAGATCAAGTATCTCTACTTTCTGAACATCTGTCCGATCGTTAATGAAGTAAGAGCCTAGGTAACGTTTCCTGAAATTGCAGAGAGCTGGACAGGCGCAGAGAAGGTGGTGAATGGATTCAACCTCCTCCTCGTCCTGACAGCTTCTGCAGAAATCATTTGAAACTATTCCTAGTTTTTGTGCGTGACTGCCAATGAGGCAGTGTCCTGTGATGACACCGATGACTTTGTAGATGTCAGTTCTTTTTAGGGAGATTATACTCCTTGTGCGTTGACTGTCCAGCCGAGGCCAGATTTGCCTGGTGATGGCAGGTATGTCCCTGTGTCCATCTTAGGTTCGTCTCGGCCCTGGCGAGATTGGTCAGATTATGTTTAATGGTTGTAAGGGGTACTCCCTCACAAGCCACGATTGATTGTAGCGTCGTTCCTAGTTTAGCGAGTGTGTCGGCTTTTTCATTACCTGCAATGTCGCTGTGTCCTTGTACCCAGATAAGCTGTATGTTGAATTGTTCTGCCATCTCGTTAAGAGATCTGCGACAGTCGAGACTAGATTTTGATGTGTACACATAGGACTCCAGCGACTTTAAGGCTGCTTGACTGTCTGTGAGAATGCGAATATCCGTGGTGGATATTACGTTCCACTTCAGCCAAGACAAAGCCTCTTTTATTGCCAACAGTTCCGCCTGGAAAACGCTGCAGTGATCTGGTAATTTTAGAGCTTTATGCAGCTTGAGTTGTTTGCAGAAAACTCCACTGCCCACCCCGTCTTTGGTTTTAGACCCGTCAGTGTAGAAATCCACACAGTTTCTGCGCGGTTGAGTTTGGCGGGTCCAGTTCTTCCTGTCCGGATAAATCATCGTAAGGTTTTTGTCCAAGACTATGTCGGGTTCTGTGTGGTCTAGGTTTTCTGTCATAGTTACCCCGTTTTGCAGGATGGAGGAGTGGCCAGTGACATAGCTCACCCATTTCGAGTTGGCTTTTAGTCTTATGGCCGTGTGTGTGGCAATTTGTATGTATGTATGTTGGCGTTACAGTCCATGAAGAACCTGAGCCGAGCTTCTCTCAATCACCCATGTTGTGTGTGATTTCATTTTCACATAGGTGAAAGGGACCTACAGTTTTATTGCCGGTTCCGAACGGCGAATTTCGAGAAGCTTTTCATGACAATTTTACTACAGGGGGTTTTGTCAGAATCCCGCTGAGGAGAAACACCGTGAAAAACACGTTCGATGACATGGCTGTGTCGGGATTTGATCCCGAGTCATCGGCGTCAGAGGCCAACACACTACCCACTGCGCCACGGTGTGTGGCAATTTGCTTGCCGAAAATATCGAGTGGTGTAAGGTCTAGTATCATGTTAAGCGCAGCCGTTGGTGTGGACCTAAGGGCCCCGGTAATGCACATACATGCCATCCTTTGTACCTTCTCGAGTTGTTTGTGGTATGTTGTCTTGTCTAGTGCAGTCCACCAGACTATCACTCCACACATTAGTATGGATCTAACGACCGTGATGTAGAGCCATAGGGTAATCTTGGGGTTGAATCCCCATTTTTTTCCTAGAGCTTTCTTACATGTGTAGAGAGCTATTGTTGCTTTTTTTGCTCTTTCAGTTGTGTTGCTCTTCCAAGTTAATTTCCTATCGAGTATAATGCCAAGGAACTTGGCACTAGGGGAGTAGGCTAACCTGGTATCGAGCAGAGTGATAGGGCAGTTTTCCGGGATTTTGTGCCTTTTGGTAAAAAGCACGAGCTCCGTTTTCTTTGGGTTAATCCTGAGCCCGTACTATGCGCCCATTTGCACAGAAGTGAGAATGCCGTTTGCATGCGGTCATTCAGTGTAGATAGGTATTTATCTGAGATTGTGATGGCAACGTCATCGGCGTAGGCAACAACGTCCAGACCTTCTTTCTCCAGTTTGATTAGTAGTTCGTTTACAACTACATTCCAGAGAAGAGGTGAGAGGATCCCACCTTGCGGGGTTCCCTTGGTAACTACTCTGGTAGTTACTAGGCTTCCCCACTTAGAGTGAGTCTTGCGTGTTATTAGCAACTCGTTGATCAGCTCCATCAGAGTCCTCTCCACCTTTAGCTTTTCTAGCCCTTCTATTATTGCTTTCAGAGTGACGTTGTTATGAGTTATAAGTATATCATTCGTTTTAAACCTAATCATTAAAACGGCAATGCTGAGGAATCATCCCGCCTCCCCGTAGGACCTGATCCCGACTTCGACAATGAAACCTGTTTGCAATTGCACATAGAAATTCAAAATGACTTGGAAGATTTCCCAATATTTGCTACAACCATAGCAGCTCATACAAAAAGTGATCCTATCCTAAGACGCGTGAGAAAATATATTTTAGAAGGATGGCCAGGCAAAATTCAAGACCACGAAATAGAGATTGCATCTTTTTTCAACCGTAGACTTCCTCTCAGTATTGAGAACGACGTCATTTTGCTTCAAACTGGTTCTATTCGTATTGTAGTTTCATCAGCTCTCCGAAACCGAGTCTTGCAAATGCACCACGAAGGCCATTGGGGTGTTATTCGCACCAAACAGCTAGCTCGCCGGTATTGTTGGTGGCCAATCCATAATATAAAAATGAATCGCTGAATGTGTTGCTAAGCGCAAATCTCGAGAACAGCTGGACCGATTTCGCAAATTCTTTTTTTATAATATTCCTTGAAGTACGAGGATGATTCTTACGGAGAGAAAAATTTAAAAAATTGCCTAAAAAAAAAAAAAAAAAAATACAAAAACACTTTTTTATCTATAATATAAAAATGAATCGCTGAATGTGTTGTCGAACTTTAAAAAAAAAAGATTCGTAATAATACTTAAAAGTCAATTTGAACTTTAATACCATACCATAAAGTTTAAGCGTTAGTGAAGGGGTTCCGGTAAGGCAAAACAATTGAGTGACGTTAGTATCGTATAGTGTTTGTGAGTTACTAAATATGCCTCCTATAAGGCGGCGGACAAATTTAGGCAGAAGGGCCAGAAATGCAACGAATCAAATTAATTATCAATCTAATCGTACTGCCCAGGAATGTGAAGATCGCAATGAACGTGAAAGAATTCGGTTAAGACAGACCCGTGAAGCGCGACATTCGACAAATAATGGTGCAAGTTTGAATCGAGCTGCTTTCTGTTACGATATGTCAATTGATTACAGTGCCTACTTCTGTGTTGCTATTGGACATATGAACTCAGTTTGTCAATATTGTAAGGCATTGAAATACAAAAATGAAGCCAATGGATTGTGTTGCGCAAATGGAAAGGTGAAATTGATACCATTGCTTCCACCTCCAGAGCCATTGTACTCATTGGTTTTAGGAATAGGAACAGATTCCATACAGTTTTTGAAAAATATTCAACAATACAACGACTGCTTTCAAATGACTTCATTTGGAGCAACCAAAGTAGTTAGGGAAAATTTCATGCCAACTTTTAAGGTTTGTAGTAGCATTTGCAGTTGTATGTTTTTTATCCATTACATATACGTTTTTTCCCTTTACAGATACAAGGTCAAATATATCACAGAGCAGGTTCTTTGTTACCAGTGCCAGATAGCGACTACAAGTTTTTGCAAATTTATTTTATGGGCAATTCTGTTGTATAAAGTTAGTATCATAAGTATAGATCCACATCCTATACATGCTAAACATTAACATATGGTAACTATACGTATAACACTGAGAACACCGTGGCGCAGTGGGTAGTGTGTTGGCCTCTGACGCCGATGACACGGGATCGAATCCCGACACAGCTATGTCATCTACGTGTTTTCACGGTGTTTCTCCTCAGCGGGGTTCTGACAAAACCCCCTGTAGTAAAATAGTCATGAAAAGCTTCTCGAACTTCGCCGTTCGGAACCGGCAATAAAACTGTAGGTCCCTTTCACCTATGGGAAAATTAAATCACACACAACATGGGTGATTGAGAGAAGCTTGGCTCAGGTCCTTCATGGACTGTAACGCCAACATACAACTATACGTATAACAGTTATAAAACTTAATGTTAGAGAAAAGGAATTATAAAAAGGGGCACTTGCAGATTAAACCTCAAAGAGTTAACATCTTTTATTTCATGCTTGTTCAAATATAAAACAAATTCTCCACAAGAAATCAATCTACGTTGTGCACATAAAAATTCAGTGAAAAGATCAATAGTAGAACAATTACAAAACTTATTTCACGAACACAATCAATTGATTATATTATTTAAAAGTGCAATGGATATGATGCCATCTGATGATCACAAAATTATTATCAAAGCAGATAAAACTCCTGTGGGCCAACATGCAGGACGTTTTAATGCACCTACTATCGATGAAGTTGCCATTGTTGTAGTTGGAGAAAATTTGGAGTCACGTGATATTGTTTTACATCGTCGAAATAATCAATTACAACGTATTAAGGAAACACATCGCTCATAAGATGCACTCCAATATCCCATTATATTTTGGCAAGGTGAAGATGGCTATGATTTCTCAATCAAGATGATAAATCCTAATATTGGTTTATGAGATGTTACGTCATCTACTATATCACCTACTAAATAGTTTAATTTTTTATTCAACTGTCATCGTCATTATAATAGAAAAAATATTTACAGGTTCCGAAATCAACAAAAAAGTTAGTTCAATTAACTATTATTCATACCGCCTAATGATCAGAGAAAATTATGACAATCACATCTTAAAATGACGGCGATTATGTCGCAGATATGTTGTTGATATGTATGTAAAGATTGAAATGGAGAGATTAACATTCATCAGGTTGAATCAGACCAAACTTCGATCTGAAGAGTATATTCACCTTCGAGATGCAATTCATTCTGACGGAAATGCAGAAAATGTTGGCAGGATGACTATTCTTCCAGCAACCTACATCGGAAGTCCTCGGCATATGCATGAATATGCTCAAGATGCCATGTCCTATGTTCGGCATTATGGCACAGCAGATTTGTTCAATACATCTACATGTAATCCACAATGGATAGAAATTAAACAAGCGTTATTCCCTGGCCAATCACCTGTTGATCGTCATGACATTACAGCAAGAGTCTTCAGACAAAAGTTGAAATCTTTAATGGATTTAATTGTTAAACATTGTGTGTTTGGTGAGACACGCTGCTGGATGTATTCTGTAGAGTGGCAGAAACGTGGATTGCCGCATGCACATATTTTGATTTGGTTGGTTGAAAAAATTAGGCCAAATGAAGTTGATGAAGTCATATCAGCTGAAATCCCTAATGAACAAGTAGATCCTGGCTTACATGAGGTAATTATCAAAAACATGATACATGATACATGGATACATAAGAAAGGAGACCCCTATGACTGCGCCAATTACAGAGGGATAAGCCTCCTGAACATCGCGTACAAGATCCTCTCTGCCGTACTGTGTAAGTACCTGAAACCGTTCGTGAACAATCTGATAGGTTCCTACAAGTGTGGTTTCAGGCCAGGAAAATCCACGATAGACCAAATATTTACACTACGGCAGATCTTGGAGAAGACCCATGAATTCCAGGTCGACACGCACCATCTTTTCGTCGACTTTAAAGCCGCGTATGACAGTGTTTATAGAGACGAGCTATACAGAGCCATGTCATGTTTTAACATTCCTGCCAAACTCGTCAGACTGTGTTAGTTCAGAGGTGGTTAGTTCACCATTGATGTTAAAAAAGGTTTAAGACAGGGTGACACACTGTCATGTGATTTCTTTAACATTATTCTTGAAAAGATCGTGCGGGACTCTGCGGCCAATACAAGAGGTACGATCTACTTCAAGTCCACACAATTGCTTGCCTACGCAGATGACATTGATGTTATTGGAGGAACAAAGCGAGACGTCAATGAGGCGTTCACAACCATTGAATCAAAAGCGGCGAAAGTGGGTCTAAGGGTAAATGGGGACAAGACCAAATATATGCTGTCATCCAAGAAAGACGCACAACACCGACGTCTTGGTCAGAACGTCACCTTCGGCAGCTATATTTTTGAAGTAGTCAAGGACTTCGTCTACCTTGGCTCGGTAGTGACAAGCAGCAACGACACCAGCGCTGAGATAAAACGCAGAATAACTCTTGCCAATCGCTGCTTCTTCGGGCTCAAGAGGCAATTGAGTAGTAGAGCGCTCTCTCGAAAAACTAAGGTTTCCCTCTACAAAACCGTAATCATCCCGGTCCTCCTTTACGGCGCTGAGGCTTGGACGTTGTCAAAAGCGGATGAAGAGGCTCGTGGACGTTTCGAGAGGAAAATTCTGCGTGCAATCTTTGGTCCCGTTTGTGTAATCGGAGAATGGAGGAGGAGATTCAACCAAGAACTGTACGGGCTGTACAGCGACATCGGCCTGGTTAGACGTCTTTTGATCCAACGTCTAAGATGGCTAGGCCATGTAGAGCGAATGGACATCAACGCTCCAGCCCGAAGAGTCTTCGACTCCAACCCCGAGGGACGATGCAGCAGAGGACGACCGCATTTAAGGTGGCGCGCACAGGTGGAAGGAGACCTCAACCAACTGGGCGTGCGGCACTGGAAGCGGCTGGTCGAAGATCGGGCTTATTGGTTGAGGCCCTGGTTCACCCCGAACTGTAGCGCCATCAAAGTAAGTAAGTCAATAATAATAATCAACTCATAATCAATAAAATGTCTATAGAAAAAATAAATGAACTAACAAATGTTACGAATAAGATCATAAAAACTTTTAAGGAAAATGAAAACAGCAATAATGAGACAATTATGAAAATTAGGTATAAATTAGACATAATTAAGGATTCAGTAATGTAATTTACGCCATCCATTGGGCAAAAGTAAACATAATCAACTCGTTCATTTTATCAAATAATGAAATAAACATAACCGAAACAATTTTGAAAATAGATGATATTCCATACATTAATGTTGATGAGGCATTAGAGTTTGCTGAAATCAAAATAGCCTCAGACGATAAGAATTTAATATATATTGTAAGTATTCCTAGAACAACTAAAGTAACATGTAATTCGTCAATATTAAGATCTGTGAATATAAACAAAGTAATAAATAAGATTAAGTATAATTCCATATTAGAATGTAACGAAGAAGTTTTTGGAATTATAAAACCATGTAAAACTTATAATAGCCTTTCTATTTGTAACGAAAATAATGTTGTTAGTTTAAGAAATTCGGCATGCATCCCAATGCTCCTAAAAAGCCAAAAAGCATCGTGCTCCATCAGTAATAACGAACATATTCCAGACATAGAAGAAGTAACTCCTGGAATTCTACTTCTCAATCAGTACGTTCATCATCAAACATGTCAATGTCACCATTGAAGTTAGAGGAAGAACAATTATGTCCAAAGAGGTCACAAGTCATCAACCTCTACCAGGAATTCTGCAACCATCTTATAAGCCAGATAAAATACAGGAAGTGCTGTCGCTTGAAAGGATCAATGAACTATACGTGAATCGCACTAAAGAAATCAGCCTACTCGAAGAGAAAAACGGGATCAATTTATCAGTGAATGTTATCTTAATAATTACTGTCTTGGCTACCGCCACCTTCGCATGTAAGATGACAAGGAAGAGCTCCGTAGCCGATGATAAACATCCTAATACCAACAGGCCGTCGCCAACAACTATATGCCTTCAAGACATTCCTCATCTCGTGACATTAACAACATCTCACGAGGACGTTCGATTCTAGGGGCGGAGGAGTTAACGCCAAAAACATTGAAACACGCGAATAGCGCATGATCTAGTTCCCATGGGCAACAACATCACTCCCATGCGTGTTCACGTACAAATTCCATTCCCACCGGACATATGAGACATTGACGACAACGCTCCCAAGACATCTGAGCTTGCACCGAACATCCGCTGCTGACCAGGCGTTTGGCTGCATGGGAATGCACTTAGATTTTAAGTCTAGATCATAGATCATATTGTGATTAGTCTTAAGTAAACCGCGAAGGCAAGAAGTCGAACAATAAAAAATACATTTTTTTGTTTTTTTTTTTAATTTATTATTTCATTATTCTCTTATAAGTTACGAAATTCCTTAGCTACAGAATTACAACAATATGTATTATTACTTAAGGCAATAGAGAATAGTTAATGACATTTTTTATTCTGCTACTAGTAGCTATAAATAGTGTTAAATGCCATTTTAAACAAAGATACAATATGCGTATGTATATATACATAGTGATATGAAGCAGTCCGACTCAGAGTGCACGGTTAGCATTTCTTGGTGGTCCCGCATCCCGTGATGACTTTGTGCCGATGGATCTCTTTCGCGATGCGATCAGATGCAATTGCGTGGGTGCACATCAATCCGTTGTCCGAGGCGATAAGATGCACTTGCGTGGGTGCACATGTATCCGTTGTCCGAGTGGCGATGAGATGCAGTTGCGTGGGTGCTTGTGTGGGGATGGCGATCCGTGGGAGACGGCTGTGGACTTCATCTCACTGGAACCGAAAAATAGAGTTCAGTTCGATTCCAAGAGCTCAACCGTTCGGATGAGAAAACTCACCAAATTGTAGTTTAGCACACCAAATTGTAGTACGTAACAATTCAATAAAATAACAATAAGTGAAATAAGTGGCATTATCATTTTTAAATGAAACTGGCGCAGTCGGAAAACTCGGAAATCGGCGACAAGTGAAAAAAAGAGCAAAAGGATACCCTTAGTATAAATTGTACTTAAAACTGGTGTTTATACCACAAGTGCTAAACTCGAAATTCATTTCAAGTGAATAATTCATGGTTAAAATTCTTATTACCTTGTTGCTCTATTAATCAATGAAAATGGAAAATGTCTAACTTTGCCTCATGAAAAACTTAATACAAGAATTACTATTTGAATATACGTAAAGGTAAAAATTGTGAATTGTGAATTATGAATGTAAACTGAAACCGAAATGAATGAAATAAACATATATGAGCGGACATACTACTGGTGAACGAGGACTATCCAACATACAGCGGAAGTGATCAACAGATTGTAAGCATACAAAACAGACGTATTAGATTTGAATTTATCACTAGTTCTAAAAAAAAAAAAAAAAAAAAAAACAAAATAAATAAAATCATAACGAACGGGGTAATTGGGTGATTCTGGTATTATTTTTCCAATATGGACGTATTCGAAACGACTAGGAGGTGCATTTGCAGTGTTCAGACCTATGACGGAAACAGTAGGGACTTGCCTAATTTTATACGGAGGGTCGATGCCCTGGTTCCTTTTGATAGAAACGCTTGAAATTCAATTCAAAAAAAATATTGTTAGGATACATTGAAAACAGACTTACCGATAGGGCACGTGATACTCTGTGGAAAGGGGGACAAATAGAAACCTGGCACGAATTGAAGGCTGTTCTTATTCGAGAACATGGTGAAAGCATGCCAATTAATAAGCTGCTAGACAAAATAGCATTTTGCCGTTGTACCAATGGCATCGACAAATTTTATAAGGCGTTAAATAACCTTTCATGCCGACTTAACAATGCATATTTATTAAGGGATCAACTAACGACGCAACAGGCAACGACAAATAATAGAATCATACTTGACACTTTCAAAGACAATTTACCTGAGCCAGTGCGAGGAATAATAATAGCTAGAAATCCTGACACCATGGCCGATGCATTACAAATTATCAAATCTAATGGGTATTTGCAGTTTCCTGCGATATCTGTAAATCCGCAGCACACGGTTTACGAAAGAAACCAGTATAGCAGTAGACCAAACAGGAGCAATTACGAACATACCAATTTTAGAGCCAATAGCAATGTTAGCCATAATCAGATCCCACAAACACATGGGAATAACCATACGTACGAAAACCTTACTGGACAGACTCGACAAACGAACAATTTTAGCCAAAACAACCAAACAAGTTGCTCTCAAATGTTTTTAGTGTTGCCACTTCATAGATTTTTATTTCTGATTGTAATTTTTTCTTTCTATTATTATTTTTGGAATTTTTATTTTCTTTTTAACGCCTCCTTTTATTTATTTTTAGTTTTAATTCATATATGTATTTTTTCTGCCGAGTGTGTGGTGATGTTCTTAAAAACAACTCCAAATGATGAATCCTTCGGATCCTGATATAGTCAGGACCGTTCACAATGTGTTGTGTAGCGCCCATAATGGGTTAAATGTATGTCATTTGAACGCAGGTAGTATTCGCTCTAGGTTTACGGTCCTCTATCAAATACTTAGCACTTCTAAACTGGATATCGTTATGATATCAGAAGCGTGGCTGAACCGAAATATTTTATCGCAATCTGTGAATATCCCAAGCTATAAACTGTACAGAAATGATCGTGTCAATAGGAGCGGAGGTGGTGTATGTATGTATATTAAAGAACACATCTCCTCAAAGTGTATTTATATGTCATCCATGTCTGATATTCAGTTTCTGTGTGTTGAGTTAAGTGATATCGTTGAAAAACATTTACTTGTTGTAGTCTATTGTCCACCCAACAGCTTTAAGGAGGATAATTTAATTGAACTTGAAGAAACCTTAACGAGGCTTAGCCCCAGGTATAATAACATACTAATTGGTGGCGACTTTAATGTGAACTACCTAGCCCGTAATAGCACTACCAAACTGTTCAAATACTTCTGTGATAAAACTAGTCTATATGTTATTAGCTACTGTTGGCCTACCTGTTTCCAGTCTAGTATTAATCCGTCCTTGATTGATGTGTTTCTGACAAAATCCCGACGCGCTATTTTGGGAATCGATCAGGTTAAACCCACTTCTGACTTTATTCACGATTTCTTATTTTGTTCTATTGAATATAGCCACACTTCTACTAACAACGACCAAAAAATAACCTATAGATCTTACCAACACTTTAACCTTACTGACGCTGAAAGAACTTACGACTCTAATATCTCTATTTATTTTACACCTGACGTTGATAATTAAATTGTCGTAAAAATGAATTGTACGACGTTAGTATACCAACAGTGACTAAGATCAATAAGGCCAAACCTTGCCCATGGTATAACAATGGTATTAGCGAACAAATCCGCGAGAGGGAACGATCCTTTAGGCTTTTTAAAAGAAATCCCACTGACTACAATAGACGCCAATACATCGTTGCTCGGAATAAAACAGTTACTATGATACGCTTCTACAAGCGTTCTTACATCGAGCGAAAACTTGACCTTAAACAAAGCTCTAGAGAATTATGGAAAAACTTAAATAAACTTGGCGTAACTGCCGGGAAAAATACAGCTGAATGTCCGTTTAGCCCTAGTACAATGAGCACTGTTTTTGCGCCCGTTTCTACAATACCATCAATACTTCCAGCAGGTTCAGAGGACTCTGGTGAAGGATTTAGCTTTGAATGTGTCCAGTCAATTGATGTCCATGATGCAATTCGTAATATTAAATCGAACTCTACGGGTCCTGATTGTGTGTCGCCTAAATTTATAAAGTTAGTCCTGCCCATAATAATTCCGTATATGTTGCATATTTTTAACTTTTGTATATATAGCTGTCGATTTCCAGAGAAGTGGAAAGAAGCCACAATTGTTCCTATCCCGAAAATATCCAACCCGTCGGTTCCGTCAGATTTCAGGCCAATCAGTTTACTCTGTTTTCCAGCTAAGGTGCTTGAAAAGATTATGGCTAACCAAATACAAAAGTACTTAGAAGAGGGTAACTATCTATTCAAGTGGCAATCAGGTTTTCGCCATTCACATAGCTGCGAATCTGTGGTTATCAAAGTTACTTCAGATTTGCGTAAAGCACTGGACACAAACAAAATCGGAATCATGGTTCTTCTCGACTATTCCAAAGCCTTTGATTGTATTAACCACTCGATCCTACTGTCTAAATTGAAAAACAATTTCTGTTTTAATAATACGTCTATCAGGGAGGGAGGGAGCGAGCAAACAGAGCAAAGAAGTTGATCGCGTTTAACATGGCAAACGCCAGCTTCGATCTCTGTCCCTGTTCAATCCAAGTTGACACACAGCCTCCGCGTGGCCCCCCTGGATAGCTACCCTGGCACCCGCCAGGTAGTGAACCAATGTGTGCAGCGACCCAACCCTTGTTCCTGGGGAAAGAGGAACCTGGCCCTCCAGGTTGGGGGTTGTGCTTAGGGGTAACATCCCTATCACGTAAAAACCCACTTGTTCCGAAACGACAACAAGCCTCGGATACGGACGGATACAAAGCTGACGACCCCTGCAAACGACTAACGGACTTGAGAGTCTGCACCTGGAATGTGAGGTCCCTTAACAGACCGGGTGCAGGCGATCAATTGGAGCAAACCCTCAACTGCTATAAAGCAGATATAACCGCACTCCAAGAAGTGCGATGGGATGGACCAGGCAAAAAACGGATGAAAAACTGCGACATCTACTACGGGAACTGCTACAAGGAGAACAAACAGCGCCTATTCGGATGCGGATTCGTTATTAGAGGAAGACTCCGACAAAAAGTCTTAAGCTTCCGAGATGTAAGCGAACGCCTCATAACAATCCGCATCAAAGCTAAATTTGGAAACATTAGCTTAATATGCGCTCACGCCCCAACGGAAGAAAAGGACGATCGACTCAAAGAAGAATTCTACGATCTCCTAGACAGAACATATGCCCAATGTCCCAGCTACGACACAAAAATAGTCCTAGGAGATTTTAATGCAAAACTGGGCAAGGAGGACATATTTGAGTCGATCATAGGAAAGCATAGCCTCCATAACACCACATCCGACAACGGATTAAGGCTAATCGATTTCCTAGCGGGGCGTAACCTCCTTGTAGCAAGCACGCGATTCCCCCATCTCAACACCCACAAGGGTACCTGGCGGTCTTGTGATCAATCGACCACCAACCAGATTGATCATATTGCGATCGACGCCAGACACTCCTCCTGTATTCTCGATGTACGAACCTTCCGAGGGGCCAACATCGACTCGGACCACTACCTTGTTGTAGCCAAGGTACGAATGAGAATATCAAGAATGCTTAGGAGTCGAGTAGGACAACGTAAGTTTGACGTTGGAAAGCTACAATCGCAAGAGACTGCCAGAATCTTTGCCGATCGTGTCTCCTCAAAGCTCTCTCAAAATCCGCCCAGAGCAGCACAAACAATAGAGCAGGAATGGGCTCATTGCCAGAGCGCCGTCAGAGATGCTGCCTCAGAGGTGCTGGGTTTCAAACAGCCACCACCTAGAAACCCCTGGTTCGATGAACAATGCGAACAAGCCCATGCAGCAAAACAAGAGGCATATAAGGTCGTGCTGCAACGACGGACGAGAGCTGCTCGCGAAATCTATGAGCAGAAGAGAAGAGAGGAACACACGCTTTTCAGAAGAAAGAAGAGAGAGCACGGAAAGCGTGAGATCGAGGAGATGGAGAGATGCTTCCGCAGGAATGACGCCCGTAAATTTTACAACAAGGTAAAACGAACATGCCATGGCTAAAAAGCCAGAGTGGCGGCCTGCAGGGATGAAAATGGAGAACTGGTAGTAGAGTCGCAGTCGATGCTGAGGATTTGGAAAGACCACTTCTGCAGACTGTATAACGGCGATGATAGACAAGATACCGCTGTCAGGCAGAACGAGCCATTCGCAATGGACCACGAAGTAACAGATTTCGGTCCACCCGACCTAGACGAAGTCAAAATAGCGATATCAAGACTTAAGTCTAATAAAGCCGCTGGCGCAGACGGCCTGTCTGCTGAGCTTTTTAAGGCGGCTGGAGATGAGCTGGTAAGGTGCATGCACCATCTCATCTGCAAGGTATGGTCGGAGGAAAGCATGCCCGACGAATGGAATCTCAGCATCGTTTGCCCGGTCCATAAGAAAGGAGACCCCTATAACTGCGCCAACTATAGGGGAATAAGTCTCCTTAACATCGCATATAAGATCTTCTCTGCCGTATTGTGTGAACGCCTGAAACCGTTTGTGGATAACCTGATCGGCTCTTATCAGTGTGGTTTCAGGCCAGGTAAATCCACAATAGACCAAATATTTACGCTACGGCAGATCTTGGAGAAGACCCAGGAATACCAAATCGACACTCACCACCTCTTCGTCGATTTCAAGGCCGCGTATGACAGCGTATATAGAGACGAGCTGTACAAAGCCATGTCTAGTTTTAACATCCCTGTCAAACTCGTCCGACTGTGCAGGATGACAATGGAGAATTCTCGTTGCTCCATTAAGGTCGGTAATGAGCATACCGAGACCTTTGATGTTAAAAAAGGATTTAGGCAGGGCGACGCGCTGTCGTGCAACTTTTTCAACATCGTGCTTGAAAAGATTGTGCAAGAGTCACTGGCCAACACAAGAGGTACGATCTATTTCAAGTCTACGCAATTGCTTGCGTACGCCGACGATATTGACGTAATTGGACGAAAACAGCAAGACGTCAATGAGGCTTTTGTGAGCATTGAGGTAGAAGCGGCTAAGATGGGTCTCAAGGTTAATGAGGGTAAAACCAAATATCTGCTCTCATCTAAAAGAGACGGACAACACCGACGTATTGGCCAGAACGTCACCATGGGCGGATATAACTTTGAAGTGGTCAAGGAATTCGTCTACCTTGGCTCACTGATTACCAGCGACAACAACACCAGCGCTGAGATAAAACGCAGAATCACTCTTGCCAACCGCTGTTTCTTTGGGCTCAAGAGGCAATTGAGAAGTAGAGCCCTCTCTCGGAAAACCAAGGTGACACTATATAAGACCTTGATCATCCCAGTCCTCCTTTACGGCGCAGAGGCTTGGACCTTAACAAAAGCGGATGAAGATGCCCTTGGTCGTTTCGAGAGGAAAATTCTGCGCACTATCTACGGTCCCGTTTGTTCAAACGGTGTATGGAGGAGAAGATATAACGAAGAACTGTACGGGTTGTACAGCGACATCGGCCTGGTACGACGTCTACGGATACAGCGTCTAAGGTGGCTAGGCCATGTAGAGCGCATGGAAGATACAGCTCCGACCCGAAAAGTCTTCAAATCCACTCCGGAAGGAAGGTGCGGCAGAGGACGGCCGCCTCAGCGGTGGTGCACGCAGGTGGAAAGGGACCTCAACCAACTGGGCGTGCGGCACTGGAAACAGCTGGCCAAAGACCGTGCCGGCTGGAGACGCTTGTTGGTTGAGGCCCAGGTTCACCACGGACTGTAGCGCCACCTAAGTAAGTAAGTCGGTTCCGTCAGATTTCAGGCCAATCAGTTTACTCTGTTTTCCAGCTAAGGTGCTTGAAAAGATTATGGCTAACCAAATACAAAAGTACTTAGAAGAGGGTAACTATCTATTCAAGTGGCAATCAGGTTTTCGCCATTCACATAGCTGCGAATCTGTGGTTATCAAAGTTACTTCAGATTTGCGTAAAGCACTGGACACAAACAAAATCGGAATCATGGTTCTTCTCGACTATTCCAAAGCCTTTGATTGTATTAACCACTCGATCCTACTGTTTCAAATCAAATCAAATCAAATCAAATTTATTTCATTCATAACTTACACAGTAAGATACAATATCTCATTAAAGAGTGCAAGATTCATCGAAAATTCTGTTGTATATTTAAGTGATGTGTGTTACTTTAGATACGTGAGGCTTAAATTATTTAGATGATTAAAATAATTAAAATATTCACATTTTTGTACAATTGCAAGAAAGTTAGAGATTACAAGCTAGAGTTAGAGGATAGAGGAACACAAACAGGACATGAAAAACGAAAAGGAGACGGTGATGAAGGAAAAGGGAAAATGAGGAAAAATGCAGTCATCGTCGAGGAACGTTCAGGTATTGCTTTAGCTTAATTTTGAACAGGACTGTGCTACTTATAATCCTAATGGTTCGGGGAAGCGAATTCCATAGACGTATCGCGTGGATAAAAAATTGTCGTTCAGAGATCATATAGTTATATCGACTTGGAATAATATGTAGGGCTCTGATTGATTGAGTAAAACAGATCTTGCTATACAGATACATTGGTTGACGCGATTGTATAACGTTGTGAAGTAAAGTCAATGTTTTAATTTTGAAAAGATCTTCTAGGGTGATACCATAAATAGATTTAGAAAAGGTTGAAATGTGGTCATACCTTCTTAAACCAAAAATATACCGCGCTATACTGTTGTAGGCCACTTTGAGCTTCTGCATGTGCTCATAGTCACAGTTGTTGAAAATTTCGCATCCAAATAGCATTATTGGTATAATTAGTGTTTTAGCTATATCCTATTCCATTCCACTATAGAAAGATCTTCTATTAATTGTTCTATGTTAATGTTTTTAAAATCGCGAAATGTAAATAGATTTTCATTGTTGACGGCATTACATTGATAGGTTAAGTGAATCAAGTCATGCCGAGAGAAAGAGGGAACCGAGAGTTGGTTGAAGTGTAGGACTTTATGTGGATGACTTACATAGAATACATCGAGGAGTGAACTATTATCCCTAGAGAAATGAGTTGGAAGGGAAGTATTCACAGGGGTTAAGTTAAGCGCGCACATACTATTGATAAAGGATGACTCTACAAGAATGTTGCTATTGAAATCCCCACACAAAATAACGAACGGTGATATATGTGTTAACTCGTCCAAGACAGCGATCAGCGGAGAAATTTGAATATTCGTATTAGGCCTATATACAGACCCTAATAATATTTTATTGAACCTGCAGGTAATTTTAATAAAAACAAATTGCATTTCACAGTGTTGCTGGGCCTTCCGGACTACTTCGCAGTCTAGGCTTTCACGAACATAAACAGCTACACCACCACCAACACGATTTACTCTATCAGATCGGAAGAGCTTGTAACCTTTTACATAATATAGCGAATCACTGACATCACTTTGGAACCAGGACTCAGAAACACATATTACGTCAACTTTGGAGCCAACAAACAAGTATCTGAATTCTTCCAACTTTTCTCTAGATCTCAGGCTTTGTGCATTAATGTGGCATACTTGCAGTCCATTATGTTGATTGCATAAGATGTTAATCATTATCCGCGTATTACCCCTACTGATAGCGTCTACGAAATTCCCATAATTTTGTTCATTCATGTCTTCCATAGATGTTTGTGGAAGAGTAAAGGGGCTGGTGACCAATGGGTAGCACCAGTCGTAGCACAACCTGTTCTAAAAAACGTGCAATCCCGGGTACAAGATAGGTGATGACTGGATATTAAAGGGAGTGAGGGAGGGAAATAGGGTAAGAGAATAATGATGGAAAAGCAAGAAAAAAGAAAAGTACATTCAATAGTAACTATATAATGCAATTCATGAAAATAAAAGGTATATGAATTAAGTAAGACTACGATAATAGTACAAAATAGAAAATAATTCACAATAGCTTGCCAGAAAAGATTAAAAAAGAAAAAAAAAATAGAAAAATAAGGATTACTTTCAGCAGAAAAGAATTTAACCAGTGTGTTATTCGCCATTTGTTGCCGTTGTTGTCGTCATCATGGCAGCATCGGTTAAGTCCCCAGTGTTTTGAATTAATTTGGCGTTCTCATCTTTACTCCTCTTCACATAAACAAGGCCTCGAATGGTGAACACCGAAAACAGTTTTTTTTCTCGTTTCATTTTCAATGCGCTGAGCAGAATAGTGCGAGATTTAGGTGTTAAGCATTCATGAATGAAAACTTTAGATTTTCCCATTGCGATTTCACTGCTAAAGCCAAGGTCATGAAGATTTAGGGGTACTTTTGTTGTTTTCCTATGGACAGCAATCGATCGCAGGACAAACGCCTTATCTTGCGGTGAGAAAAATTTAATAACAATTGGTGGAGAATCGTTATCAATTTTTGATTTAGCACGGAAAATACTTTTTATTGTTGGCGATTTAAAGTTTAGGTTGGTGCAGAGCTGATTAAAAATGTAACGAAGATTTTCATTAGGCAGGTACGGAACTCCATGCAAGAGGGCATCACACATAGTTTCTTTAAGTTGTTGTTGTTCCTCGTTTGTTTTCATTCGTTCAGTAATGCTTGTAATTTGTTCGTCTTGTTTAATTATGTGTTGTTTGAGTTCGCAGATTTCTTCTTTTAATGGTTCAAACTCAGTTTGTTTTATTTCCATCAGTGATAGCCGCGCACTCATGCTTTCAATGGAAAGTCTAAGTTCAGTTACCTCTGTGCCTATTATGTCGGTGATTTTTTTTTCAGACTCTGCAATCTGTGCTGCAATTTGTAACGTGATCTTATTAAATTGTGCTTCCATTGATTTCTCAAGCTTCTCAAACATGTTGTCCATGATGTTGGAGTTGTCTTGTTGTGAGTTCTTTTGTTTGCTGGTTTTTGCTGAGACCGCCTGAGAGTTTTGAGGTGTTTGTGGTTTTGATGGTGCTGGCAGCTTCGCGTATGAGGGAGAAGACAAATCTGAGGACCGTAAACCTTCTCGCGAACCCATGTAATGCTTTGTGTGGGTGAATTTAAGGGGAAATGTGAGAAATGTATTGCGATTTTGGTGAGAGAGACGGAGTACCGTTCATGTATTTAACAATTGGGTCGAATTTTAGATTGATTATTTTATTAAATCGTAATAAATAAAGCCAAATTTCAGTAAAACACAACTTGGGCAGTAGTTTATAAACTAGATATAGAACTTCGGGAACTTGGGGTTATATAAATAAACACTTTGGACTCTGCCTAAACCGCCAATCTGTCGCGCACGTCTGACTAGTAACACATCACACACTCGTGTCCAAACTGTCTAAATTGAAAAACAATTTCTGTTTTAATAATACGTCTATCAGGCTTCTTGCGCAATATCTGTGTAACCGCGTTCAGATAGTTAAAACTAAAACCGTTACTTTTCTCTATGTTTATAAATGACCTTCCAAACTCAATTAAAATCTGTCAGGTGCATATGTACGCGGATGATGTCCTTATTTATCTATGTCAGTCTGTTGGCTTAATTGAAGATTGTGTAGCCCGTATAAACGAGGATCTCGTAAATGTACATCGGTGGTCTGATAGTAACTACCTCAAATTGAATCTTTTAAAGACTATGGCAATGATATGCTCACGGCAGAGAATTGACCATTCCGATTATCCCACCCTTGTACTGAACGGAAACATTATTAATTATGTTGATAAAGTTAGGTATCTAGGCTATCAAATTAATAGCACATTAACTTGTTGCGATGCCGTTTCGGATACAATACGAAGAATATACCATGGCCATTCTAGATTAAGGTCGTCATCGCATTCACTGCCTTCAACAACCGTTTAGTTAAAAGCTTGTTACTTCCTTTTTTCACGTTTAATTGTTCCGTGTATTCTTGTCTCGATTACGATTGCAACCGCAAAATAAGTGTAGCTTTTAATGATTGTATTCGGTTCATTCACAATGTTCCAAGGTATAGAAGGGTTTCCCACCTAAACGAATCATTGTTCGGCTTAAAACTTGATGTATATTACAAGTTTAGGAATATTATAAGGTTGTTTAACATCATCCACGGTAACTGTCCTAGTTACTTACGCGAAATGATTCTTTTTGCTCAGTCCCGCAGAGGGCTAAAATTAATAATCCCGCGTTTTGCACACACAATTGGAGAACGGTCTTACTTTGTTCAATCTGCTCGTCTGTGGAATAGTCTTCCTCAGGAGCTGCAGAATATCACTTCACCAGCCACATTTCGCAGAAAACTATTCTCAATTCTCTCGAATTAAAGCTAATAAGTAAGTAATATCTGCCAAATTTTACCCATTTTGTCAATTTAATGTTAAACTTATTTGTAATATTAATTTTAGATACTTAATTATAAGATAAGACATCTTGTAGTATCAAGTTAAAATTATAATATAAATAAATGAAATGAAATGAAGGCAAACTAATCAGTCAAACAATTGGAACAACAATTTTCAAACTAATCGATCAAACCATTTTAATCGAAACAACTAAAGCAATCAAACAAGGCAAAGCAACCGTTCAGGTTTTCGTAACACTAATAATAGTTACCAATCAAATAGGTGGAACAACCAACATGAACCAATGGATATCTCAATCAACCAAAATCAGAACATAGAAACTAACCAAAATTTTCAGGAACCCGCCTTAAACAATTACCTTATATAGTTGTACAGGGTCCAACAAAAAACTTTAAATTTATTATAGACACAGGAGCCGAGTATAGCATTGTAAATAATAACGTTTACAGCCCAAAGTGGAAAACGACTATAGAACCACATAGTCTCTTGGTTCTGGGTAGAATAATATTCGCTAACTCGAAATATAAAGTACCATTACCAGATTTATTTAACTACAATAATGGCTACGTAGAATTTTTAGGGCTTGATTTTCACAAGGGTTTCGATAGAATTATCGGCAATAACATTTGGGTAAAACTCAACGCCATCGTAAACTACAAGGACAGGCTACTGGTCACAGACCAAGCAGCAATTGCCCTCTATTTAAACGAATACGAGGAGCTCTACGCTTCTAATCGATATGTTGACAGTTCTATTAATGTGTTTAGTATGGAATCCGGCAAAGCAATCGGTAACTTCGCTTCCCATCTTCATGGTGAGGACAAGGCCAAACAGAAATACTTACTTAACGCCTATAAAGACTTATTTTATGACGAGACACAACCTCTCACCCTTAATAATGAAATAAAACACAAAATAATAACCAGTATAGATACTAAGATGTATAGATATCCCGAAATATACGTCGATGAAGTTGATAGACAAATTAACGAAATGTTGCAACAGGGTATTATAAAGCAAAGCTATAGCCCCTACAACGCCCCGATATGGGTTGTACCCAAAAAATCAGATTCCTCTAACAAACAAAAGTATAGGCTGGTGATGGACTACAGAAAACTAAACGAACAAACAGATGACAAAAGGTATCCAATACCAAATATCACTGACATGTTCGATAAACTCGGTAAATGTCAATATTTTACTACGCTCGATTTGGCCAAAGGATTTCACCAAATTGAGGTAGACCCGAGGGACCGGCACAAAACAGCCTTTTCGACCATAGGTGGCCATTACGAATTCGTCCGTATGCCATTTGGGTTGAAAAACGCCCCAGCGACGTTTCAACGGCTGATGAATTTTGTATTGAGAGAATACATAATCAAAATATGTGTAGTGTACCTCGACGACATTCTTGTCTACAAGTCTCACGGAACACTTAGATTCCCTGTGAAAAGTTTTGCAAAAACTGCGTGAATGAAACTTAAAGTTGCAAATCGATAAGTGCCATTTCGCCAAATGGGAAACAGAGTATCTTGGGCATATTGTTGCAAATAACTGCATAAAGCCAAACCCTAACAAAATCGATGCGATAAACAAAATTAGTTTACCTAAAACCCAAAAAGAGGTAAAATCATTCTTGGGAATAACCGGCTACTACCGGAAATTTATTAAAGATTACGCAAAAGTAGCGTACCCAATGAATAAATATCTCAAGAAAAATGCCAAAGTCAACACAAATGACCCACAATACAAAGAAGCTTTCAATAAACTGAAGCAATTAACCACAAGCGACCCCGTGCTGATAAGCCCAGATTTTTCAAAGGCATTTACGCCAACAACAGACGCTTCAAACCACGCTTTGGGCGCTGTGCTGTCGCTAAATAACCACCCCCTTGCATTCGCTAGCAGAACACTTAACAACCATGAAAAGTGTTACAGCACCATAGAAAAAGAACTGCTCTCTATAGTGAGCGCAGAATTACTCTTGCCAACCGCTGCTTCTTTGGGCTCAAGAGGCAACTGAGAAGTAGAGCCCTCTCTCGTACGACCAAGTTGACCTTATATAAGACCTTAATTATCCCGGTCCTGTTATACGGCGCAGAAACATGGACTTTATCTAAAGCGGATGAGGAAATCCTTGGTCGTTTCGAGAGAAAGATTCTGCGTTCGATTTTCGGTCCCATAAACACAGAGGAGGGTTGGAGGAGAAGATTCAATCACGAACTGTACGGGTTGTACAGCGACATGAGTCTGGTCAGGCGTCTACGGATCCAACGCCTAAGATGGCTAGCCCATGTAGAGCGAATGGACACCACAGCTCCAGCCCGTAGAGTCTTTGAATCCAACCCCGAGGGACGAAGAAATAGAGGACGGCCGCACCTAAGGTGGCGCGCACAGGTGGAAGGGGACCTCAACCAACTGGGTGTGCGGCATTGGAAAAGACTAGCGAAAGATCGTGCTAGGTGGAGAGGCATGTTGGTTGAGACCCAGGTTCACCCCGAACTGTAGCGCCCGTTAAGTAAGTAAGTACTCTATAGTGTGGTCAACAAAATATTTTCGACCATATTTGTTCGGTAGGAGATTCATTATAAAAACTGATCATAGGCCCTTAGTATGGCTCAATTCACTAACCGAGCCGAATAGCAAATTGCAGAGATGGAAAATCCAACAGGTTATGGGCCCAGAATATAACCGCGGAAATTGAGAATTTTTACCCATCAAAAAACGAAACCACAAAAAAAAAAAAAAAAAAAAAAAAAATGACGTCCAAGAATAATTTATTTGGGCGGATAACACAATTTAATGGAGAAAATTATTCAGTTTGGAGAGTGCAAATGGAGGTCATCTTGCACAAACTTCGGGTGATAAAATATGTAAATGGTGCAATCCCTCGCCCCAATAATGCCGGAGAAGAACAGATCACTTGAGATGAAAAAGACTTGGATGCACGCGGTGAGTTGACATTGTCACTAGATCCCAACATCGTAAATTTGGTGAAACACATGCCCACGTCAAAAGAGGTATGGGATTATCTCGAGGGTTCTTACGACAAAAAAGGTTCTAGGCAAAAGGTGGAGGAATTCAGGAAGTTGCTGAACGTTCGGATGGACAGTGGTCATTCAATGGTAGAGCATATCAGATGCTTCAAAGCTATAGTGAATCGGTTGAACGAGCTAAATGCCAAGCTGGATCAAGACTTATTAGTTGTTCTCTTCTTGGATTCACTATCGGAGGATTACAAGGATGTTCAGGCGGCGTTTGATGCCCAAAGCACCTATCCGGAACTAGACACAGTATACTCACGACTAATGGAAGTAGGCGAGCGAAAACGGGAGACAAACTCAGCTCTAAATGTCAAGTTCAACAAATACGATCGACAAAAACAATCCCACAAGAAATGTGGTAAAAAAGGCCACATGGCTAAAAATTGCAAGTCCATTCAGTGTACACAACAAACCAAAGAAGAAGACGAAACGAACATTGGTAATTGTGGTTTCATCGCAATAGAATGTGCACATCAATCCACAAAATGGAAACAACGAGCCGAAGATATAAATGCTTGGTGCCTGGATAGCGGTGCCACTTCTCATATGTGCGCATCAAAACACAAATTTACAGACCTGCGACACTGCCCAAACAAAACGTACGTGAAATTAGCAAACAATCAGCTCGTTAACATATTATGTGGCATTGGCACGGTTGTGATAAAATCAACAATAGAAAATGAAGTTAAACCCCTAAAACTATTCAATACCCTGTACGTTCCGGATTCAAATGAAAATTTAATTTCAGTCAGCAAAGCAGAAGATAACCATTGCAAGATTGTGTTCGAGAACAACTGTGCATCGATCTATAACCCAAACGGACGTCTGTTGTTGATAGCAAAAAAGGAAAGTGGACTGTACACTATACGGGAATGCGACAAAGCACTCCATTCTACACACACAAAGGAACGCACCGAATCACTGACATCATGGCATAGGCGCCTGGGGCATTTGAACATTCCTGCACTAAAGCTAATGTTATCAAAACGGATGGTTCAAGGACTACCAGATAAATTCGATAACGATTTTGTTGAATGCACCACATGCCAAAGGGCAAAACAAACAAAAAGGCCCTTTACAGTAAAGTCAAAAAAAAACACCCATCAGCTACTCGAGTGTAATCACTCAGACGTCTGTGGTCCGATGAGAACGGAATCGATCGGTAAGTCGAGATATTTTATCTTTTTTATAGACGACTACTCGCGAAAAATAGTGGTTTATTTTCTGAAAAACAAGGACGAAGCATTCGAGAAGTTTAAGCTTTATAAAGCCAGTGTCGAGAACCAGTTGGATCTGAAAAAAAATTATTAGATTGGCTGTTATTAGCCAAATCCATTATTTCGTGACAACATCTATTATACGATTTTATGATTGAGGTATAAATATTATATATTCAACAATTACATATAATTTTTTTTATGATTTCAATGTTTTATTTTCATATTACAGTATTATATATGTATTTAATTGAATAAGACAATTTTATACTCAAACGTTTAAGTGTTCTTTATTTCTAATATTCTATTTACAATAGGTCTATGATATGATTTTATTTGATTTAATTCCACTAAACGACGCTGAATTTTTTTTATCTGACATGTTGATAATTCTCGCGCGAACTCACTACTACATACTCGCTAGGCCACGCCTACTCACACGGTTAGTCTACATTTTTCTGCGTTTTTTGCGATTCGGCATCCCATATTTCAGCGCTAACCGATTTAATAGACGTTGTCACGTCAATAAAGACAATACGAACAGATAACGGAACAGAATACACTAACAATAACTTCGAACATTTTTTAGAACAAAAAGGCATAACTCACGAGCTCACAGTTCCATATACCCTGGAGCAGAACGGGATTGCAGAGAGAGCGAACAGAACATTGGTGGAAATGGCGAGGTGCATGAAAATTGAAATGGATTTGTCGGATTTCATATGGGCGGAACTCATTTCCACATCAGCTTTCTTGAGAAATCGTTGTCCAACAAAGGTTAATACATATCAGACAGCAGAGAAATTATGGACCAAAAGAGTACCCGTTGTAAAGCATTTCCACGAAATAGGCACAATCTGTTTCGCACTTAACAAGAAAGGGAAGCTAGGAAATTTTCAAGCAAAAGGGGAAGAGCATGTTTTAATTGGATATTCTGATGACACACAAATGTATAGATTGTGGAAACCGGGCACTCGAGTAATTGTAAATAGCAGGGACGTCCAGTTTACCAAAGAGATGTACTCAGACAAGAAGCGGAATGGAGCGGAAAATGGAAAGGAAGAGAGTGCAAACTTTTACTACTTTCCAACGCTCATGACGAAAAGGGATGCAGAATTTAATTCGCAATGGAAGAATGAAACGCAAGCAATAAAATGCATTCAACATATCGATGACATTGACCCAGACACTTCGGGCAATCAATCGGATGACGAATTTATGGATGTGATTCAAACGGAGCCTTCAAATGCGGAAGAAAATAAAAAGGCTGTTAGTGGGGACCCACGGAATGTGCAGCAAGTCGCGGATGCCGATGACTCGGATGAGTGGATTGGGAGCTAGTAAATCGGCCTGTGAACAAGAAAGTGATAGACTGCAAGTGGGTGTTTAAGACCAAATATCGACCAGACCGTACAGTTGAACGGAGGAAGGCCCGCTTAGTGGCAATGGGATATGATCAAGTATATGAACTAGACTATACGGATACCTATGCACCAGTAGCAAATGCCAGTTCAATCAGAATTTTTTTTTTTTTTTTAGAGACTCGCGCAGGTTCAAGAGTTTTTCATATTCTCTTATGATGTGTTTACACACACAACCTGAACGGAGTGCAGTGGTTGGGGTCGTTGATGTTCGTTCACTACTCTCAGGGGTGGTTGTCCTAGGCCTAGATAGGACGAGAGCCGACCAAATTCCGCCTTGGTTATAGTCCATAGTAATTCGTTCAAGTACTTTAGTATTGCATACGCAGAGGATGAATTTCGGATGACCATATACTGTGAGTGTTATGCCTGCAGGCAGTAGGTCTGGTCACTTTCCATTCACAACTGCGTTGCATACTTTTTATCATCCGTATAGGAATTACTTTTACTTGGCTATGAAGCAAATTTGAACTATGGACCTTCCGATCGGCGGTCGATGATGTTAACCACTGCACCACGGCCACCCCGTGACTTGCATCACATCGATGTTTCAACTGCATATCTGAACGGTGACATAGACGCAGAAATCTATATGGAACAATCGGAAGTATTTACCTTAAATAAGAACAAGGTATGTAAGTTGAAAAATGCCTTATATGGTCTAAAGCAAGCCCGAAGAAGATGGAACATCAAACTTGACCAGATTTTACGAAAGCTTGATTTTAAAAATTCGTGTTACGACAGTTGCATGTATTATTCATTAATCAACGATCGGATCACACTTATAACCGTGTATGTGGATGACCTCTTAATAGCTACAAATGATGAAGCTGAATATCGACGTTTGGTGGCAAGTCTTGCGAAGGAGCTCGATATCAGAGATTTGGGAATACCAAACTTGTGCGTTGGATTAGAGGTGGAAAGAAGCGACGGTGCCCTCACCATACGTCAGGCCTCACAGTGGGCTCACTTTTATATATATCTATTTACAGCAGACCAGATATGGCTTACGCCGTGAATAGACTCGCACAATTTAACGAAGATCCACGAACACAGCATATGAACTCTGCATTCCAAGTGCTGCGATATCTAAGTGGGACTGTGGACGCAGGAGTAAGATATATCAAATCTGGTTTGCCGCTACATGCATACGCTGACTCCAGCTGGGCTAATGATGAGGACGACCGGAAATCACAAGCTGGGTTCGTGTTCAGATACGCTGGGGGTGCTATAGCTTGGGGTTCGAGGAAACAACGTATCGTTACCACTTCAAGCACCGAAGCAGAATATGTTACGCTTACCTCAGTCGTAAAAGATGCACAGTACTTTTGACACTTACTAATGGAACTGAAGATACACCAAGGACCGATCACCATCTTCAACGGCTGCAGAAGTGCACAATGCATCGCAGCAGTCCAATGCAATCAAGGGAAGACAAAACACTTGGACGTAAGGTACCATTACATAAAAGAAGCTATCGCTACAGAATCTGTCGAAATGAAGTATCTTCGCACGGAAAATATGCCAGCTGATGCGTTGACAAAAGCCGTTTCACTGAAGAAGCACCGTGAATGTTACAAAAGGATCGGTATGATCTTTGGCCATTTTCCCTTTTAATTTCTCTTGATTGGATATTTGTTTTTTTTTTTTGGTTTTGTGTAAAATACATATATATTTTTTTCTTTTGTTAATTATGAAGGAAAGCAATCGTGAAGTTGAGCGCAGGTGATGGCAATACCCACTTGTCTCTACCGGCGACATCTTGTAGTAAATTCGGGTGCAACTTCACCATTGGCTTCCTGTTTGTTTTTTCGCTCCTTTTTGTCATCGGCCATCAAAGGAGACGCCAATAAACCACTTTTTCCTCCCTTTTTTACATAAATGTTTATTTTATTTTGCGGCTGTGCCAACAATAGGCCTAATGAAGAAACTAAAAGTAACCAGTGTATCGACGATGAAGTCGCATTGCTTAACTTGTTTAATGAAAATTACCACGCTAGCATGGACGTCAATGTCAGTAGTACTGGTAATGATGAGGAAATCATGTCTACAGATGCCACAGTTCACAGTGCACAGGAAGATTCTAATGATCATATGTATCTATATAACGGAAAAACCTATTAACTTGTATAAAAACCAAATTTATTTATCGCATGGCGACAATGAAAAAGTAACCATGAAAATATTGTATAAGAAAATACAAAACAAAATTCAAGTGAGTAAAGACTCGAACTTATTAGAAATTATGAAACCGTTCTATTTGATCAAAGGGTTAATAGGTATATATTGCGAGGATGGCGGTCTATTTCTGAAATTTCAGGAATACTATGTAAGGTATTTTTCTAGCAACAAAAATCTAAAAGTTCTCAAATCTAACATTAGACTGAAAGACATAACAGACAAAGAAAAAATGCTGTCCATAATAAAAGAAGAGCATAAGAGCAAAAACCATCGCGGAATAAATGAAGTATTCTGCGAATTAAAAACAAAATACTACTACCCGAATATGAGGAGACTTATAACAAAATTTATTAACAACTGCGAAGTTTGCCAGATAGCAAAACATGGCAGACAACCGACCAAATTACCATTCGAAATAAGCGAAAATGCATCAAGGTTCAATGATATAGCACATATGGATATCTGGTTCCCATACAGAGGACAAATGTATTTGACAACCATAGATAAATTCTCCAAATACGCCACAATACACGAGTTACAAGGCAGAACATGGATTTCAATTTTAAAAGCACTTAAAGAAGGAATTCGTTTTATGGGGAAAATGGATAAGTTAATTTTTGACAACGAAAGGTGCATGTTGCATAATGCAGTAACACTATTCTTAAAAGAAAACAAAATAGATACACCCATAACGACAGCCTACAATAAAACAGGCAACTCTGACATAGAACGATTACATGGTACTTTAAACGAACATTTACGCATATTAGAAGTCGAAAAATCAGACGAATATCAGAATCTTAACGATAAAATACACAAAATAACTACGACTTATAACGAAACAATTCACAGTACAACAAAATTACGACCTATAGACTCCATTACAAAAAACATAGAGCAGACATCAAATCTCTATCTGAAAATTTTAGAAGAGAAAAAATTGCACGTGTAAATTCATTGAATGCCCATAGAAACGCCAATCTTGAATTATGTAAAAATATCGTCTCCAATCGAAACAGGGAAAAATAAACCGAAACACAAAAAGCTAACTAACTTTAAAATGAACAATAATTACACTATAGACACTAGTAATAACAGACATACTAAGTACTGCCCCAAACAAAGAAAAAGATTGTATAAATACCAAGTCGAATAAATTTCTATTATTTTAGGAAAGCTACGTTGATGATACTGACAGTCATTACGACGGTATCCACACAGAAATTAGAAATTACCCCAATAACGACGGATCATGGATACACTCTCATGAGAATGGAGCAAAAACCAATTATTGACAACTATACGAAAATTCTTCACATTGTCAATCTGACACTGTACACTGAAACAATCAATAAATTGTACAATATTAATTCTATGGATCTAGATATACAAGACAGTACTTACAAAATGCTTCTTAGAGAACTATCAAACCTACAAAGAAATGTTAACGCTATAATTCCAGACATTTATAAAAACAGACGAACACGACGAGGCTTACTAAATATCGTAGGGAAGACTTTAAAATATATCGCAGGCACAATGGACAATGACGACGCCGTAGAAATTCAGAACTACTTAGAGAATCTAGATTCTAATAGCAAACAGCTAACGAACGAAATTAACCAATAAGTCAGAATAGATAACAACTTAATAACAGAGGGCATGGGCTCTGACATACAGGGTAAAGTTGTTGATTGCTCTCAACCTGGCGAGATGCCAGCAACGATCCCTGTTTAAATGCCCGGGTCAAGTTGACATACGGCCTCCTCGCGGCGCCCTCTGGATAGCCTCTTCAACAACCCTTGGGAGGTGAACAAACGTATGCAGCGAAAAAACCCCGACCAGAATGGCGGTTGTGCGGCGGGCTAACAATCCGCCCACGTAAAAAAAACCCAAAGTTATGAATGAGCAAGGTGCCTCGGATACACGGACGGTTACTCCACGACGACAACGCAAGAGGAACACGATTTGCGAGTATGCTCCTGGAATGTCAGAACCCTGTACACTCCCGGAGCTGCTCATAAACTAGAAGGAATCCTCACGCAGTACAAGGCGGATATTACTGCGGTCCAGGAAATACGCTGGATAGGAAACGGTATGATTAGGAAGAAAAATTGCGACATTGTCGTGGGAAAGCGGTTAAGGTCGAAGGTCATCGACTTTAAACCTATAAGTGATCGCTTGGCTGTGATCCGCATCAGAGGCAGATTTTATAACATCAGCCTTATATGTGCACACGCCCCTACCGACGAGGCTGAAGACCCTATCAAGGAGGACTTCTATAACCTCCTGGACAACGCCTACGGAGCTTGTCCGGAGTACGATGTAAAAACCGTGCTCGGGGACTTCAACGCCAAAATCGGTAAGGAAAACACCCTTGGCGGAGTGATCGGAAAGCACTGCCTCCACGATACAACAACAGATAACGGCTTCCGACTCGCTGACTTTGCGACAGCTCGTAATGCGGTGATAAGTAGCACAAGATTTCCTCGCAAGCGAAACCACACAGTCGGACGGTCGAACCGCCAACCAAATCGACCGTGTGCTCATTGATGCAAGGCACTCGTCAAACATCCTGGATGTGCGAACATTCAGAGGGGCAAATGTCGACTCTGACCACTTCCTCGTAGCAGCAGGATTTAGAGCTCGACTGTCCAATGTCAGAAAGCTGCACCAGCCCATCAGGAGGAGGTTCGACATTGGGCGCCTGAGCACACCGGAGGTTGCCAGAGTCTACAGGGAGCAGCTGAGCGAAAGACTCTACGGTATGCCTACGTCGAACACAAATGCCAATAATATGTGGCTGCATTGCCGCTCAGCCATTCAGGAAGTAGCCGAAACCACCTTAGGGTACCTACCACCCCCGACAAGAAACCCGTGGTATGATGGCGAGTGTGAGCAGAAAAAGGCAGCAACCGACGAGGCGTACCAAAAGGCGCTGTAGAGGAAAACCAGGGCAGCGCAAGAAGAGTACCGAGCCATAAGAAGGGAGGAGAAAAAACTACAGCGACAAAAGAAAAGAATCTTCGCAGCCTCCCAGCTCAAGGAAATCGAGGAGTCTAGAGATAAACATAAAATACGAGCGTTTTACAAGAAAGCCAAGGGCCTTGCAGGAGGCTTCAAAAAGGGCACCCTGGCTCTTCGAAACAGCGAGGGTAATCTTGTCACCGACCCGCAGGGAATAGTGGATGTATTTAAGCAGCACTTCCAGCAGCTGCTTAACGAGCATGACCAAGAGAGAGTGGTAGGGACCGAGGAAATCCCAACTCCAGCCGCTGAAGTAGTCCTCCCACCCAGCATCGAAGAAGTCGGCACAGCTATTCAGAAGCTGAAGAACAACAAGGCCGCAGGCTCAGATGGCTTGCCATCAGAGCTCTTCAAAGCTGGCGGCGATGTTCTGGTAGGGAGCATGCACCAGATCATCTGCAGAATTTGGGAAGATGAAAGCATGCCCGACGACTGGAATACCAGCTCTATATGCCCCATCCACAAAAAAGGCGATCCTACCTCTTGCAAGAACTATAGAGGTATATCCCTGCTCAATGTCGCACACAAGATCCTGTCCAGCGTATTGTGTGAACGTCTAAAACCATTTTGCACCGCACTAATCGGCAGCTACCAGTGCGGCTTCCGGCCCGGCAAATCAACTATAGACCAAATTTTCACACTTCGACAAATCCTGGAAAAGACCAACGAGTTTCGAATCGATACACACCATCTTTTCATCGATTTCAAAGCCGCATACGACAGCATTCATCGTGAAGAACTGTTTGGGGCGATGGCCGAATTCGGGATCTCGGTAAAACTGATCCGGTTGTGTCGCGCTATGCTAAGAAACACGCGATGCACCGTGCAACTCGGTTCTAGGACCTCGGAACCATTCGAAACATGTACCGGATTTCGGCAAGGAGATGCGCTGTCATGTGACTTCTTCAACCTGGTGCTGGAGCAGATAGTGCTACGGGCAGGCGTCAATAGGGAAGGCACTATCTTTTACAAGTCCATCCAGCTGCTAGGATACGCGGATGATATCGGCATCATCGCGTGTTCTCGCCGTGGCATTGTGGAAGCTTTCACGGCGATTGAAGAACAGGCGAAACGAGTTGGTCTTAAGATCAATGAGGATAAAACGAAATACGTGCTGTCAGGCAAAAACCAATCCGTCGCCCACCACCTGGGACAAAATATAACAATTGACAGCTACAATTTCGAGGTAGTTAAGGAGTTTGTCTACCTCGGGGCAAACGTAAATTCCACAAATGACACCACAGTGGAGATCCGGCATAGAAACGCCCTTGGCAACCGCTGCTACTTCGGCTTGTCCAAACAACTGGGGTCAAAACTCCTCACTCGAAAGACCAAAGTCATGCTTTACAAAACGCTCATTCTGCCAGTCTTGCTGTACGGAGCCGAAAGCTGGACGATAAGCAGGACAGCGGAGCTGATTTTAAGTTCGTTCGAAAGAAAAATTCTGCGCCGGATATTTGGTCCTGTCTGTGAGGAAGGTGAATGGAGAAAAAGACACAACCGCGAACTCTACGAGCTGTACCAAGATGTGGATGTAGTCCGGAAGGCAAGGATCCGTCGACTACACTGGCTCGGCCACATCGAGCGCATGGACATCAACGCTCCAGCTAAGAGGGTCTTCGACTCCGAGCCTCCTGGTTCGAGAAGAAGAGGAAGACCGAACCTCCGGTATAAAGACCAAGTAATCGCGGATGTAAGACATCTTGGTCTTGACAACTGGAAGCAGCGTGCCCGGGACCGTCAAGGATGGAAGGCAGCTATAGCTCAGGCTCAGATCCTCCATGGATCGCAGGCCTGATAAGTAAGTAAGTAAACTATAATTATAAGCCAAAATAATGTAATTAAATTCACAAATTGTCCCATCAAAATAAACGAATTCGAATTTACAAATAAATTAGAAACCTTTTGGGATACGATATTAATACCCATTACACATATCAATTTTACAAAAATTATAAAAAGTGTCACCATAGAAAACCTTTTTTTAGAAAACATATGTAAGTAATAGAGATAATATAAGCTATATTGAGAGAAAAACGAATGTGGTGCTCTCAACGTCAGTTCTGGCAACGTGTATCACATGGGTGCACATGTATCCGTTGTCCGAGTGGCGATGAGATGCAGTTGCGTGGGTGCTTGTCTTTGGGATGGTGATCCGTGGGAGACGGCTGTGGACTTCATCTCACTGGAACCGAAAAATAGAGTTCAGTTCGATTCCAAGAGCTCAACCGTTCGGATGAGAAAACTCACCAAATTGTAGTTAAGCACACCAAATTGTAGTTCGTAACAATTCAATAAAATAACAATAAGTGAAATAAGTGGCATCATCATTTTTAAATGAAACAATATTTATAATTATTTATAATTATTGTGGGGTGACAATAAATACATATATATATATATATATATATATATATATATATATATATATATATATATATATATATATATATATATATATGTATATATATGTCATAATTAAGTACATGAATGCATAGTAAATACAAAAAAGTAACAGAATTCAGATTCCTATGCAATTCCATAATATGCGTTGTTACAAAATATAAGTAAGCAAATCTTCAATCTCATTATGGTCAAAATCTAGAAGCCACGATATAACTTTCTTTATAAAACTATGTTGATTTTCTATGGGTCTTATATTAAAGGGAAGACGATTAAACAGTTTACAAGATACAACTGGGTAGGAGTTTCTGTTAAATAAAATGAATTGTTATTACACTTCGACAACACTTACAATTATATATCTTTGCCATCTATATCTGAATTACTTATGTATGAATAAGTAATTCACCTAGGTTACTATTCTACCATACTTCCTGTTCTCACTCACTATTAGTTACTCATCCAATAAACTACTTATTTTGTAAATAGTCACCCACGTTTTTTCGGTCAATAAAATCCACAGCAACCGTGCTTTAATTGCATACATCCTCTACAGGTTATGGGCCCAGCTGGTGTAAAATCTAATTTCGAATTCAAATAAAATTTTCTTTTTATCGTGACGGTGAAATTATAAAAATGTCAATTTCAAATTCAGTGCAAGGCCGTATTGCAGTTTTCAATGGCGAAAACTATTCAACCTGGAGGGCGCAAATGGAAGGAGTTTTGCATAAGTATCGCCTTCTCAAGATAGTCCAAGGGCTGGAAGTTCGACAAAAGGAAAAAAAGGCAGAGGAGGAAAACTGGGATGATAAGGATTTAGATGCTCGGGGTGAGCTTTTACATGCCATGGAGGCACACGTGGTGGCTCTAGTCAAAAACTTTAAAACTTCCAAAGAAATCTGGGATTTTTTGCAATCCAGCTATGACAGGAAAAGTGTGCGACAAAAGGCCGAGGAGTTCAAGAAATTATAAAATATTCGTATGAACAGTTCTCAAACCATGGACGAGTATTTGTGAGAATATTGCGCTATAATCAGTCGTTTGACGGAGCTGGAAGCAATACTCGATGATGACCTCTTAGTCGTAATTCTTCTAGATAGTCTCGGCGAAAGTTATAAGGACGTTCAGGCAGCATTCGCAGCCCAAAAGGATTTTCCGTCACTAGAAACAGTCCGCATTAGGCTAATGGAAGTTGGAGATTCAAGGCGGAAAATATACACGGATAACGCCATGAGAGTTAAAGGTAAATTTAATCATTTTTCACCTCATTTAAACAAACCCAAGAAGTTCAGTCAGCCGACGCAACAAAGATATTCAGCTGGCTCAAGGTATTGTAATTATAATTGCCGGCGATGTGGGCGAAGGGGACATAAGGCAAAGGATTGCCGAACACATGCTGAAGTGGTGAGACAAGTGGAAGAATCACGTGAATCTGGTTTTATGATGGAGGAATTTTTGGAGTTCTCTCCTGCAAGAGTTCTCGAAGTATCAGACGGTTACAGTCGCCAAAAGGGTACACGTTGTTGCTTAGACAGTGGAGCTACATCCCACATGTGTCATAGCGAACAATTGTCTTGTCTATCTAAAAGTCACATTGGATATGTTAAGCTTGCCAATGATAAACAAGTTAAAATTATGGGTATTGGAACTGTTGATGTTGTCAGTGAAGTTGAAGAAGAGCCTTTGTTTTGTTCACTTTTTAATACATTATTCGTTCCAGATTTTAAAGAAAACCTAATTTCAATTAATAAAGTAACTACGAATGGCGTGAAAGTATTTTTTGAGGCGGATATCGAAAGTATTGTGAGCAAGAGTGGACGACAACTCATGAGTGCGAAGAAGGTGAAAGGACTTTACTTCGTTTATCCAGTCAAAGGAAAAGCATGTGTCACCAATGATACTGTGACCTTAGCATATAATTGTATAGGTGCGGCAGAAGATTTCAAAACATGGCACAACAGAATGGGTCACTTGAATGCAGCGTCTCTAAGTCGTGAGAATATTGTTCAAGGACTTCCAGAATTCAGAAACTACAAACTGGACTGCGACGCATGTATCAGAGGTAAACAAACCCGTCTGCCATTTGAAACGAAGCGCGAAAAGTCGACCAAATCTTGTTTGGAACTTATACATTCAGACATATGTGGACCGATGAAAACAGAATCACTGAGTAAGTCATTATATTTTGTTACTTTCTTAGATGACTTTTCAAGAAAAATATTTGTTTATATAATTCGGAAGAAATCCGAAATAATAGACAAATTCATATTATTTAAAAACAATGTCGAAAATCAATTAAGTAAAAAGATAAAAAGAATCAGATCTGATAATGGACCCGAATACGCCAGCAACGCTTTTAGACATTTATGTGAATCAAATGGTATTAAACAAGAGTTTAGTTCGCCTTATACGCCACAGCAAAATGGTGTGGCTGAACGTGCCAACCGCACACTTGTCGAGATGGCTAGATGCTTGAAAATCAAGGCTGATCTGCCAAATTATTTGTGGGCAGAGCTTGTGCTCACTTTAGCACACATTCGAAATCGTTGTCCAACCTCAGCAAATAAGAACAGAACTCCTGAAGATTATGGTCAAGGAAGATTCCCAATGTTTCGTACTTCAGAGAAATAGGTGCACATGCATTTGTGTTAAACAAATCCGGAAATCAAAGCAAGTTCGATGCCAGAAGCGAAGAGTATGTGTTGATAGGATATTGTGATGATACGAAAGCGTATAGATTGTGGAAGAAAGGGACAAGATCTATAATTAAAAGCTGGGATGTTATTTTTATTGAAAAATCTGAAGATAAAAAGCACCTAGGATTCATCGAATTTGAATCGAAAATTGAGAAACCGCAATCAAATGAAACTGAAAAGAATGAAACAGGATCAGACAGAACAAATGACCAAGGATCAGATGAAGTAGGAACGGATAAAGATGAAAAGGAACCAGAAATCCAAACAAAACTTGATAATCTTGATAATATTTCGGATACGGAACATTTTGAGGGGGCTATGCTTCGATGGTTTAGTCACGTGAGACGAATGTCGCCATCATTTCGACTTCCGAAGCGTGCCTTGGATGCAATACCATCAGGCAGGCGACCGCTTGGCAGACCTAGGACGAGGTGGTTGGACCAAGTCCAAAAACTCGTCTGGGTGCGCTTGGGCATAGCTCCTGATGATTTAGAGTCGATGGCGGATGATCGAGTGGCCTGGAGATCCCGCGTGCGCGCATTACCTCCCGACTCTTTTAGTGGAGCATGCAGGCCACTGAAAATGTATGTATGTTTGTATGCACAGCATGGGTGATTAAAGCTTGGCTCTGGCCTTTCACGGGCAGTAACGCCACCAAAGCAAGCAAGCAAAGGAGCGCAATTTCTAATTATATTGAATCAGACGACATTTCAAACGACGATGACTGAATTTGTTTTTTTCAACCCACACCCAGTGCAACAATTCGTCGGAAACATTTTGCTTGTCGGTAAGTGTTGGGGTTGGTGTGGGTTAGAATGAAAAACGTTTTCTTGTCGTGCGACAAAAAAACGTTTTGTCATCTTCGGTGTGGGTTCAGCCTAAGTCGGTAGTTGAAAAACTTTTGCAATAAAATTACACCACGTTGAGCATACGGCTTCATGATATTTGGGCGCATAGCATGCATCATCTGCGAAATTCTCGGCATTTCTCGACCAGGCAAGGGTTTCGGTGGTGGCAGGCACAGGTTATTGGTAGTCAATCAAGCAGCAAATTCGCGCAAAAACGTTCTGCTTCCCGGAGTCACACCTCCAAATTCGATGTTTTCGTAGCTTATTCGCGTTTTTCCTCGTCATTTCCAACCAGATACGTCGCAAAATCAAAAACAGCAGCCCATTTCTTTCTCGACATTATGAAACTTAGAAAAGCGACGTATGAATTCGTCGTTGTGCACATGTGTACATGTTGAAAAGAGACGAAACTACCACCGTACCAACGTGCAGGTTACTTATATGTCAACGCCTGCAATCCCAGCAGCGGACGATAAATATGACCTCTTCATCCGTTCTATTAACAATAAGCTGAGCCAGCAAGCAATGTAATTTCGCATTCTTGATTTGCACTACTTTAAAGAATTGTGAAATCGCTGACACAATGTCTGCGATTCAAATGCAATAAACAGAAACCTGGAATAAATAGAGGTGAAAAATGTAAAATCGTGCGAGTAGATAGTATTCCACAACCAGTGTTCGCTAAGTGATATCCCGAAGTGTATTTGATGCGTGTACTACAATAAAGTCTTTTTAGATAAATGAAACTCTGGGTGTTTTTTTAAAAAAAAAAAAACCGTTCGACAAGACAAAAGAAATAAGTGGCGCAGTCGGTAGGATAACTCAAATAGAGTTATCCAGTGATACGAAATCTCGTTTCGAAAAATATACATATGTACATGAAGTGTGAAAATAAAATAGAAAATCGCGAAGATTAATTTATTAAGCACTTGTGATAACAGAGTGGTTGCAATTCTCATTATACTTTAATGGCTTATGGTCGCTACCAGCCAGTGTAATAAAAGTGTAAAGAATTATGAAACACTGCTCAGTATATTAGTGAAACGGTGAAACACTAACAAGTTCTCATTACATCTTACTAACTTATGGAAAAGAATCAAAAAATCCAGTTAGTTTAAATAAGTGTAAAGAACAATACAAGAAGTGAAACGGTAAAATAAAAAAAAGGTCTCATTACATCTCGGTGGTTAATAAGAGAGTAAAGGACACAAAGAAAAAAAAATAATAATAAAAAGTGATTAATCAAAGTGTATGAAAAAAGACAAGACCAAATATTATAATCTAAATAGAAAAGGTCTAGATATGGCTAACGTCGAGGAACTAGAAGCAGAAATTCTCCGAAAAAAACAGCAACTGGAACAATTAACAACAGCTTTCCAGGCACTGCGAAATCAAGAAGCAGCACGCGAAAATGCACAATTGTTACTACGAGAAGTAAAACACATGTCCACTTTTACCGGACAGGGTGACATAACCATAAATTCCCTTATAAGCAACGTGGAATATTACTTATCGGGAGTTCAGGACGAAAGACTGAAAAAATGTATGATACGAAGTATATATTATGAGAAGATACAAGGCGAGGCGAAGAACACAATCATCAATTTACCACATCCAGACGACTGGGAATTGATCAAGTCAACCTTAAAATTGAGATACAAACCGGATCTTGAACCAACCGATATCTACAAATTAACAATTTGAAGACAAATAGCGTAAGTGATTTAGCCATAGAAATACTTAATATTAAATATAAGGCTGATGAACTTACGTTATATTATAAGAACGATAAGGGTATTGATTTAAGTAACGTATCGAGTATTTTAGTAAATACAATAAAGGAAATGACACAGGGTGTACTCCTAGACAAAATCTACGAACTGACACCTTATCAGCTATAGTAACAATTATGAGAACTAGACGATTCGAAGATTCCTGTATAAGAGAGGAATTTAGGAAACATAGGCACACAAATGGTAGGAATAACAACAAGTTTAATTCAAGTAACTTTAAACCAGACAACAGACAGACTAATCAAGGTCAGGCAACTCACTTAGGGCAGTATAAAGGGAACCATCAAGGAACAAGACATTCAGGACAGTTACTACAATACTATCAGGGACGAACACATACTAATTCAGGACAGTTTAGACAACAATACCAGGAAAACGCAAATAACAATTCTGAACAGAGAAGACCGTACCAACCAAGAAATCAGGGACTTGACTCAGGACGATATAGACAGAATAATTATAGACCACAACCTATGGAAGTAGACAATATTCAGAGAAGAAGAGAAGTAAATAATACATACAGACAATATCCCATATCAGGAAACCTCGGAACACATTCGGGCCAAAATCGCCTCCAACAGAATGTAACTGAGCTGTTGCCAAACGTGTACACAATTACATCTTTATTTAAACGCACTCTTTGGAGTTGGCAGCACTAGCGAAGTGCGAAGGAGACGGAAGGTGATCATTTTTTGTTGGCTTAGCCAGGACGCGTGTCCTTTGTTAAATAGATTCAAAGAACAGACGCCGAGAGAAACAAGCAATTTTTTTGCAGCGCTTCACGCTTTATATATATATGTATAAATACTCAATTTGAATAAAGCAAATGCTAGAAAAGTGAATAGCGTTTCGTTTTCTGAATTAAAATTTTCTACAAAAAAATTGAAATAAAAATTAATACAAATTTGCAAACATCACGTGGATGTACAATTCTACCTGGAGACAAAGCTGCGACGATCTGAAGATAAGCAACAAAATTTAGTCAAGTACTGCAAAGGGTAAGTCGTTATATTTGCATAATGTCTAAAGTGCCACAGTCCACCACGAAGAAGACCACATCTTCCCTTCCACCACAAAATAATAATTGTGCTATGTGCAACAGAAGAGACAGCGCCGACGATATGGTCCAATGCGATCTATGCGATTCTTGGTGTCACTATGACTGCGCAGAAGTAATGGGTGATATAGTGTCTAAGGATTCCGTATGTACTAAGTGCCAGGCAACGCAACAAATGTGTTCTATGCTTAAGGAAACGCCCCACACAGTCACCACAGCAAATGAAGATCGTCCATCTACATCCAAAACGGTAGTCAGTTTGAAGTCATTTAAGACCAAATCACGAACCTCGGAAAACTCTAAGCATCAACTGGCATTGAAATTGAAACAACTAGAGGAGGAACGTGAGTTGAGAGAGAAACGTGACCGAGAGTATTTAGCCAAGAAATATGAAATACTCGAAGAAATGGCAGGCTTAAGTGACGTCAACGATGCCGCTACTTCAAATTCAACAAAGAATAACCACAGTTGGATAGATACAGTCGAGAATCCAGTACCAGCAGCGGCCCCACAAACAAAGCAACGGGAGACTGGAAGTAAAAGTGAGGCAATAGGAGAAAGGAAACTGACCGAAGCAAAAAGTGATCGTAGATGGACTGGAAGTGAAGGTGAGGCAACAGGGGAAAGCTCAAAAGTGTTCAATGCACTGCTGGTCAATAATGAATCGAAAAACGAAGAACGGTACCTTGATTCAGGAGCCAGCGATCATATGACATATCAAAAGGATTGGTTCATAAATTACAAAAGCTTCTCCATCCCAATCGATATAAGGGTTGGGAGCGGTCACAAAATATTTGCGCTGGGAATGGGTGATATTAACATCTTATCCTTCAATGGGCAACGTGTGGATGCCAAAGCACCTGTCCGATGTTTTGTATGTGCCCAAGATTTCAATGAACCTTTTTTCGCAAAGTAAAGCGTTGGACAAGAGGCTGAAATTCGTATCGGATAAAAACAGTTGTGAGTTTGCTTAAGCGGATGGTGGTGTAGTAGCGGTTGGAGAACGTGAAGGACAGCTCTTCAAAATGTGTTTCCGCGTTTAAGTTCCAGCAGAGGCGAAGGCAAACTTGGCGACCACTAAAATATTGCCATTGAAGGTTTGGCACGAGAGGATGGCCCACCAGAACATCGCAAAGGTACGTGCTCACTTAAAAGAACGGAAAATTCCCTTTATAGATACACCAACGTTTACATGCGACGCATGTGCTTATGGTAAACAACATCGACTGCCATTTGGGAAGAGTACATTTAAGGCCACACAACCAGGTGAACCTGTTCATGCAGACTTGTGTGGTCCTATGGAGGAAAAATCGTTAGGTGGAGCGAAATATTTCATCCTTTTTAAGGATCACTTTTCACACTACAATGTGGCGTGTTTCCTGAAGAACAAGTCAGAAGTTTACTCTTCCATTGAACAGTTCTTAGATCTTGCTGCCTGTGAAGTCGGAGTCTGTTAACGTCATGAAACTAGTGTCACATATACTCGAAGTTGCTCGAACGATGCTCAGAGCAAAGAACCTTGGCAAACAATTCTGGGCTGAGGCTGTAAACACAGCCGTATATGTTTTGAATCGCACAGCTGACTGCGCTCTAGGAGGGAAGACTCCATACGAAAAATGGTGTGGACGTGGGATGAAGTTCGAAAACTTCAAAGCCTTTGGTATCGAAGCATTCATGCATGTCCCGAAGCCAAAAACGAAAGAAATGGGACAGAAAGGCGGTGAAGGGATTGTTCATGGGGTACTCTGACACATCAAAGGGCTTCCGGATCTTGATACCAGGTACTAAAAAGGTAGAGATAGCCAGAGATATAATATTTAGAGAGGCTGAGCAAGATAACAAACCCATAGAGATACGTAAGGGAAGCAATGAATCAGTTGGTCTTTCTGTAGAAAAGAGGGGTGACTTGTGGATAGAGTCGCCAAACAATAAAAATCAATTGGGAAGTCATCATACTGAACAAGATGCAGAAGAGTCAGTAAAAAATAGCGTCGAGGCCTACTAACAAACTGAAGGAGAACATCAATTACCTCTCGAAGACGAGGAGTCAGTGGAAGTGTCGGAGAACTGCAGCAATGGAACAAAGAACAGCTGGGATATTTCCGTTCCCTTGAAGTACAGACTACAGAAGAGAAAAGAAATTTCATCAGGAATCTGTAATCTCATGGAGAAGCATGCGTTTCTTATACAAGAAGAACCACGATGTTGCAAAGATGCTGTTAGTTGTAAAGAGGCGCCACACTGGAAGGAAGCGTAGAAGAACAAATAAAGAGTTTGCATCGAAATCGTACTTGGGATTTAGTACCTCATCATGTGGATAGGAAGATCATAGGCAGCAAATGGCTGTACAAACTTAAAGACCTAAAAAAAGAGAAAAAGTAGTACAAAGCAAGATTGGTTGCACAGGGCTACACACTGGAATACGGTATAGACTACAACCAAACCTACAGCCCAGTGGCCAAATTTACATCAATTCGAGCCTTTCTTGCAACAGCCGCTAGTGAAGGATTGGTACTGATGTGAAAACTGCTTTTTTACATGGAGACCTGGCAGAAGAGATATATGTATATGCGGCAACCTCAGGGTTTACTAATGGTACAGGTATGGTTTGCAGACTGCGGAAAAGTTTATACGGGCTGAAGCAGGCATCTCGTTGCTGGAATCGGAAACTGACTGGAATACTTAAGGAATTTAAGCTGAAGGCGAGTGCGATGGATCCTTGCATCTTTCTGTCCGAAAATAATGAAAGCAGAACTATACTTGCCATCTACATTGATGATGCTCTTCAGCTGGTGAATTTCCTGCAGGAACATTCCGTCATCACCGTTCTGGAACTTCATTTTTCCTTGGTCTGGAGATTTTAGAAGCAACTCAAGGCGGAATCCATGTGGGTCAATCACTTTACGTAGAGCGGTTGCTGAAACGTTTCAACATGAGCTGTTGCAAACCAGTGTCAACACCGGCAGAAGCTTGTCCTTTGGTGGAGGCTGAGCCTTTTGAAGCAGTCAAGTTCTCTTTCAGAGAAGCAGTGGGCTCCCTTATGTACTTAGCTATAGGTACTCGTCCGTACATTGCCTTTGCAGTGGGAGTAGTTTCCCGGTATTTGGAATCTCCAAATTATACTCATGTCAACGCTGTCAAACGGATTTTGAAATATATATGAGCGGAACCAAACAGATGGGTATAGTCTTCAAAAAAACTAAATAGTTGTCATTAGTTTGTTTCAGTGATGCTGACTATGCAGGTGATGTCACAATCAGGCGATCCGGAATTTCATAAACGAACAAAACACATCGACGTTCGGTATCATTTTATTTGTGAACAGTATGAACGAGTGCGGTGGTTTTTTTTTCTCAAGGTTTAACAAATTTATATAAAACTCAACAGGTTATGGGCCCAGGAGTGCTCAGTGAATTTATGAAAATTAAATAAGAATTCAACATACCAAAAAAAAAACAGATGAACAATTTTTAAATCGAAAAGTTAGATGAGTCGAACTATGATATGTGGAGCATCCAGATGAAAAGCGTTTTGATTCATGGTGGTTTATGGAAAATTGTGAATGGTGATGTTAAAAGGGAATCCTTAACTGGGGATGCTGAGAAGGAGCAATATGAAACCGCTGATGAGAAAGCACTTGCGTTAATCGTTTTGAGTGTGAAACCTACGCAACTTGGCTACATCAAAAATGTAAACGCCTTTTAAGTCTCCATATGAAAGATGGAGACAATATGGTCCAACATCTGAATGCGTTTATTGAAGTGACGGAGAAGTTGGCTGAGGCTAGCATAAAACTGCAGGATGAGCTGCTGGTAATTACATATTAGGCTGCAAGCTTGTCAAAGGAGTACGAGAATTTCGTCATAGCGATGGAAACCAGATATTCGTTTCCTGAAAAGTGGGGGGGATGTACAATACCAATATAAAAACGTAGACTTGTTGTTTCAAAACGTCTTGTATTCTTCAGAGTTGCAGGCCAATTTTTTGTCTGTGAGCAGAATGATTGAAACAGGGCTTACAGTCAAATTCGAAAAACAGCAGGCCATTGTGCAAAGGACTGATGGTACAGTTAATTCACAGCTAATTTGCTCCCTTCTGCTTAATCAGCATATGCGCCGAACGAATGCGTTATCTAGCAGCGGATATGCTGCAAGGTAAATAAACGTGCGATAGCGGATCATATTCCCGTCTGGAATATGTTCCCACAGATTTTCCCACAGTCCATAAACTGCTATTGGTGCACTTTTATGTAATAAGTAGGATGAACATGAAAAATTGTATTTAGAGTTAAGCTAAACGTTGAAGTGGAATAAAGAGACATAGTCTCCGAAAAAATTATATTTTTTCTATTTTTTTTACAACATAAATTGTTAACTGGCGCCCGAGTAGCAGGAACCTTACCGATCTAAGATAAGAATAGTGATTCTTAGTGAAAACACTCACCATAAGAATAGTGATATTGATTCCTCAACGAAAGTGAAAACACTCACCATAAGAATAGTGATTTCAAGTGAGAACACTTTCCGTAAGAATAGTGATTTCTCAAGAAAGTGAAGGACATCAAATACAAAGTTATAACCAGTGATCGAAGAGGGTACCGCAGTAGGCCATCTGTAATCTCAACACAGGAGGCTAAAAAGGAAATCTACGCATCGTCCAGGAAGCAGCAGTACCAGATCGGACCCAGGACTAGCAAACCCCGACAGTTCCTTATTCAACATGATGATACTTATTCATTTGTAAGTTATAGTCTTAACTCTAAAAAAAAAAAAAAAACAAAATATATCCCTTTTACATAAAAGTGAATGTATTTCAAAAGCTTAAAGAATTAAAAGAATAAATTGAAAAGAGTGAATTTAAGATTTTAAAAATTTAAAGAATACATTTTGAAATTAAAAGAATTGATTTTATCGAAACATATAAAAAGTGAATTTAAAATAATTAAGATAATTAAGAGAATAAGTTTCAACTTTATTAGATTTAAGAGAATAAAATTTATTGAAGCATATATAACGTAATATAATCGCAACATTATCCATAAGATACATATTATTGATAAAGTCGAGGTAGCTTTAAGATCGAAACGAAATTTGTTCCACATACACAACACAATTTTATTTAGAACCGATAATTAATACATACATAACAAAATAAAAGAAAAGGTCAGGTAAAATGAAAAGTCTTCAACAAGCAATCACTCAGCTCACAGGAGCTGCAAACGCTTAAATTGAGGCCATAAAAAAAATCGAAAGAAGACTTGACGCTTTAGAAGCCAAGTCCCGAGAGACACATGCATCCCAACCAACGCCTCAATCCCCAAGGAACGAACAGGAATTGAAGGAAATTAGTAAATTACCGGACAGCGTTAAAGAGCTGCAAACATTTGATGGGAATCCGATCCAATATATATCTTGGATCCATAATGTAGAAAAAAAATTAAAGGACTATGAAATAGTAAAGGACAAACCGATCTACCGAGCAATTCTTCAGAGTACCAGGCAAAAGATCAGAGGAGGGGCAGAAACAGCATTGATATCTTATAACATCTTTGACGACAACTGGGGAGCCATTAAGAAATGCCTATCTCTCCATTACGCGGATAAGAGAGATATCCGGACATTGGAACAGCAACTGAATACCCTCACACAACAAAATGGGAGCATAGACGAGTTCTATGCAAATGTGAACCATCAGTTCTCACTAATAATAAATAAAATTAAGATAGAAGACTATAGCACAGAAACAATTAATGCTCTGATTGAAAATTACAGAAACGGTGCACTTGATGCCTTCGTTAGAGGGCTGAATGGTGATCTCTCAAAAATATTAGTCATACAAAAACCACAAACACTACTAGAGGCATACGCTTCATGCCTAGAAATTCAAAATCTTAACTACCGAAACATGACAATACACCAGAAAAATACTTGCAATACAATAACCGCTCCAATCAATCAAATATTAGCATTACCACCAAGACAAAGTCAACCGAGACCAATACCGCCGCCACCACAACAGAAGCCATTAACACTACAACAAAGGAACATGGCATATAATATACAACATAATCAATACCAGAGAAATCAGTACCAGCCACCAAGACCTCATATGAATAACCCTACACCACCAAGGCCAACCCATCCAAAACCACCGGTTCCCATGGAAATTGACCAGTCTGTTCAAACAAGACAGGTCAATTATATCAACAGACCAACCTATAACCAACACAACACTAACCAACCCAACTACAATCAAAACCTTAGAAATGGATCTACCAATGTGCCCCAAAAACGACAACGATTATACAATATTCAAACCCAAGAAGACGCACAATATCTTGATGAGTTCGAACAGGAATACGAGGAAGAGACCATCCAGGATTACGAGATCGAGCAACCAGAAGAAGAACCATCTGAAGTAAATTTTATGACAGGAGCCTGTCTAGTATACCATACATAGACTACAAGACCAAGGATGGGAAAATACTAAAGTTTCTCATCGACACAGGGGCGAATAAAAATTTTATTAGACCCGAACTAGCCCAAACGGCAAAACCAGCTCGCAAACCCTTCAAAATCCAATCAGCCGGAGAAGAAATCCAAATCAATAGTAAAGTCACCGGTAAATTTTTTGAAAGCATTGGAAACAATATGACAATAGAATTCTTTGTTTTACCCGGTCTCACTACCTTTGACGGAATCATCGGAGATGATACGCTTAAGGAGTTAGAGGCAATCATAGATAGGAATAATAATATATTGAACATCAAACCCAATATTAAAATACCACTAATACAGAAGGAATCTAAACAGGCAAACAATTCAGAAATCAGAGACAACCACCTAAGCGACAAATTGAAAAAGCAGGTAAGAGCCATAACAGAAAAACACAGAAACATCTTTGGAGCCGTAAATGACAGAGAAACTATCGATACAGGAATTAAAGCAGAGATAAGGACATCTACAGACGAACCCATTTACACAAAATCATACCCATATCCCATCAACATGAGAGAAGAAGTAAACACCCAGAGAAACTATCGATACAGGAATTAAAGCAGAGATAAGGACATCTACAGACGAACCCATTTACACAAAATCATACCCATATCCCATCAACATGAGAGAAGAAGTAAACACCCAGATTAGAAAGCTCCTCGAGGATGGCATCATACGACCTTCCAAAAGCCCATACAACTCACCAATGTGGGTTGTACCGAAGAAAATTGACGCATCAGGAGAGAGGAAGTATAGAATGGTGATAGATTTCAGAAGGCTCAATGCAGTAACAATTTCAGACACCTATCCTATACCAGACATATCAAACACTATTGCAAGCCTAGGAAAAGTAAAGTATTTTACAACTATCGACCCGACATCAGGATTCCACCAGATCAGGATGATGGAGAAAGATATACCAAAGACGGCATTTTCCACTATGAACGGAAAATGTGAATATACGCGCCTACCATTTGGACCGAAGAATGCTCCGGTAATCTTCCAAGGAATGACAGATGACGTTTTAAAAGAACACATAGGAAAAATATGCTTGGTATACATAGATGACATAATAGTGTTTAGTAAAACTGAGGAAGAACATCTAAAGAATGTCGATACTGTATTTGGAAAATTAGAACAAGCCAACCTTAAAGTAAACTTAGACAAAACTGAATTTCTTAAAGAGGAAACGGAGTTCTTAGGATATATCAACACAAGTAAGGGCATTCGACCAGACCCAAAGAAAATCGCAGCCATACAAAAAGCCTCCAGAAAATCTGAAAGAACTTAACTGATTCCTCGGATTAGCATCATACTACCGACGATCCATAAGAGACTTTGCGAAAATAGCAAAGCCCCTAACGAATCTCACGAGGGGGGAGATGGCCCAAATAAGAGCAAATCAATCACGGAAAGTTAAGACCGAACTTAAGGCCGAAGAACTGAAAGCCTTTAAAGATTTGAAAGAACTCTTGATATCATCAGAAATGCTAATTTTCCCAGACTTCGAGAAGCCGTTCATCCTTACGACAGATGCTTCAAGCACCGCTATTGGAGCTGTACTTTCTTAAGAAGGATAGGCCCATCACATTCATTTCCAGATCTTTGAATAAAACGGAGGAAAACTACGCTACGAATGAAAGAGAATTGTTAGCGATAGTTTGGGCCCTCGACAATCTACGGAATTATTTATATGGCGCGAAAAAGGTAAGGATACTAACTGACCACCAACCGCTTACCTTCGCCTTGAGCAACAGAAACACGAATGCAAAACTGAAAAGGTGGAAGCCTAGGATGGAGAAATACAACTATGAACTAGTATACCAGCCAGGGAAGACAAACAAAGAGCCCGACGCATTATCGAGGCTTAAGCTGGAGGTGAACAACCTAACCTCAAATAGTTCGCAAAACAATGCACAGCGCGGAAGAGGACAGTTCTGAACTCATCCCACATTGCGAAGCTCCCCTGAACGTATTCCGAAACCAGCTCGTATTCAGAGAAGGAAGTGGAATATCCATATATGAAGAACCCCATCCAAACTACCACCGAAACTATATTGGACTCCAGAAGATCACAAAAGAAAACTTAACACAGACCTTAATAGAGAAACTCAACCCAAATGTCCTAAACGGCATAAAAATTCCGGAAAATCACTTATAACTACTACAAGACATAGCTAAGGAACACTTTAGTAAATTCAAGATAAGGATAACACAAAGGGTAGTCCAGGATCTAAATAACCCAGACAACATATTACGGGTCATAGAGGAAGAACATAAGAGAGCGCACAGGAATTATAAAGAAAATAAGAACCAGATTCTAGAGAACTATTACTTCCCCGGGATGGCAAATATGATAAAGAAATACGTCAAGAAATGCGAAATATGTAACTGCAGCCATAGTAAATGAAGATCTAGTAGACCTCATCAAAAGGAACCAAAAAAACAAGATCAAGAGGGAAAACGCAAGCAGAAGGAAACCGAAGAAGTACCAACCAGGCGAAATAGTTTTTGCCGCAATCAAACGGAGAAATGGAAAACAAAAACCCATATACACCAAAGAAAAAGTGGCAAAGGACAACCGCGTCACAATCGTGACTGACACCGGCAAAAAGATCCACAAATCACAAATAAAAAATATTCAGGAATAAAAAATCTATCTCTTTTCATTTACAGGTCAATCCTAAGTTTGGCATTTGGCTCCATTAACGTATACGAGTATAGCACCCCCATCATTAAAATAAAACAAGGAAGCGGAAAAATTATCAACGGGAACTTCAGGATAGTACATGTCATTAATCTAACAAATTACGAGGACATAGTAAGCGGACTCATACCCACCATCGAAAACCATATTGACAGGACCAGTATCTTACGGCCACAATTAATCCACCAACTACACCAAATAGAAGGCCTATTGGAGAAATTACATGGTAAAAATCCAAGAAAAGCAAGATCCATAAACTGGATCGGACCCGCTTGGAAGTGGATTTCTGGAACACCAGATGCGACGGATTGGGACAATTTGTTAAAAACACAAGACACGATCATAGAAAATAATAACAACCAATACAGAATTAACGAACGCTTAACCGGAGTAACCCAAGCCATAATGGAGACCTACAATAAAGTGATTCAAAGGATAGATGGCACAAACATGGACAAATACGAACAAATGATGTATAGTAAGGTGACCATAATCAAGGAAGAGATTAGCGAAATCATATCAGCCGTCCAACTAGCTAAGAAAGGAATAGTGAATACCAATCTTTTGGACAAAATAGAGATTCAAGAAGTACTTTCGCAGGTGGAAACACTTCCATACAGCAATGAGGTAGAAGCAATAGAATACGCCGAACCCATCATACTCCAAAAAGGATCACTCCTACTTTACACTATATCATTACCGAAGACTGGAACTAAAGAATACAATCATACTGTCTTCAGATCTACAATCAAGGACAACAAAAGAATTCACTTCGAAACCAACGAGCTCCTCACAACCCAAGATGAACATTATGGTATTTTAGAGAGATGTACCAAAATGCGTGATATAATAATTTGCAAAGAGAATCAGCTCCACAAACTGCCACCAGACGACTGTATTATCTACTTGCTCAAAGGAAAGAATGCTGGATGCAAGTACCAATTTTGCAAGAAACCAATCATTGAACTTCTTACCGAAAACACTGTCTTCCTAACAAATTTCTATGGAAACTTGAAACATAACAATGAAACAAAAATCCTTAATGGAACCTGGTACAATTTAACAACGATACAATAGAGATCGGATACAGGAAATATACCAACAAGGAAATACAGCTGCATCTCAGGAAGGCTGTCGGCTAACCAACATGCCTACAACAAAAGCAAATCGGTGGAAACAGCACTCCACTCATTGGTCAGTAAAATAAAAAGGTCTCTGGAAAATGGACAATACACTCTAGTCGCCTTTCTCGACATTGAGGGCGCCTTTAACAATGTTGAACCATGGGCCGTCATCAAGGCGCTGTCTGATCTGTGTGTTACGGGATCAGTGATAGAACTGGTACGACAGCTGCTAATACAAAGAGTTGTCAAAGCCAACTTCGCTGGTGCCGTCTCAACCAGAATGGTCAGCAAAGGTACACCACAGGGTGGAGTACTCTCCCCTCTCCGCTGGAATGTGGTGGTCAACGAAATACTGCTGTTGCTGAAGCAGGAAGGGTACGCTGTAATCGCCTATGCGGATGACATTGCTATTGCCGTCACAGGAAAATTTCCCAGCACTCTATGCGACCTTATGCAGAGTGCACTACATACAGTAGAAACCTGGACACGGTACTGTGGACTTGGGGTGAACCCAAAGAAGACCGATCTAGTACTGTTCACTAACAAATATAAAATTCCGCCCTTCCACCCACCGAGGCTGAGTGGAACTCAACTAACAATCAAAGAACAGGCTAAATATCTAGGCCTGGTCCTTGACAGGAGGCTGAATTGGAAACCCAACATTCTTGATCGGGTCAAGAAAGCAACTGTTGCCCTCTACAGCTGTAAGAAAGTAGTGGGCAGGAGTTGGGGTCTCCAGCCAAGCATTATGTACTGGCTTTACACAGCAGTCATAAGGCCTATCCTCCTGTATGGCGTCGTAGTCTGGTGGACTGCTCTGGACAAAGCAGTCAATCGAAACCTTCTGGGGAAGGTACAAAGATCGGCCAGCTTATATATAAGCGGAGCGATCAGATCAACCCCACGGAGGCCTTAAATGTTCTACTACATCTTCCGCCATTAAACTTTTTCAGCAAGCAAGTTGCTGCATGCGCGGCCCTAAGGATAGGGAGCATAAGAAAATGGCCCATATCTCAAAAAGGCCACACCTCTATTCAAAAACACTTCAAAGTACCCATGGACACTGACTACGTCAACCCGCAGAATGTGTTCACCAGGAACTTCGAAGTTGTCTTTCCATCCAGGGAGGAATGGGCTGAAGGGAAAGTCATACCAAAGGACTCGATCTCCCTCTATACCGATGGCTCTAAGATGGAGTCAGGTGTAGGCAGTGGGGTCTACTCCAAGGAACTTAACCTCAACCTATCATTTAGACTCCCAAATTACTGTAGTGTGTTTTAGGCAGAAATAACTGCGATAACGGCTCAGGATCATTCAAGGATATTATCATTTGCACGGATAGCCAATCTGCGATAAAATCCCTGGCAGCGGTAACCCACAAATCAAAGACATCTCTTAACTGTCGCCTATCTCTAGATGAGATGGCTAAGCAGTTCAACATTAAAGTATTGTGGGTTGCCGGGCATAGGGATATTCCAGGAAACTGCGCGGCCGACGAACTCACAAAGTTAGCGTCAAGCACACTCAGCCTACCTACCCTCGGGTACCTAGAAACACCAATAAGTACGGTAAAGCACATGATAAAGCTTCAAACCATAGAGGAGACCAATCTCCAATGGAATGAGAGCAATATCAGCCTTATCACCAAACAATTGTGGCCTAAGATAAACTTAGGACGAACCAGGGACCTGATGGCAACCAAAAGGGCAACCTTAAGCACTCTAGTGGGTGTCATTACAGGTCACTGCACCATTGGAAAACACGCCGCTAGACTGGGGCTACCCTACATTGACTTCTATCGCGGCTGCTTGGACGAGGAGTAGGAGGAATCAATACACCACCTCCTCTGCTCATGTCCCACTTTTGCGAATCGCAGGAGGATTTACCTCGGCGTGCCCTTCTTCGACAATCTGAGTGAGCTAGCAAACCAAAAAATAGCTCAACTCCACCGCTTTATTAGTAGCACCGGTTGGTTCCCAGGCAGCGGATCAGGGTAACCTGATCCAGGTGGTATCACAATGGGCCGGTTTCGGCCTAAGTGTGGCTTACGCCTACCACGTCAACCTAACCTAACCTAAGCTAAACGTTGAAGTGGAATAAAGAGACATCGTCTCCGAAAAAAAATTATTTTTTTATCTTTTTTACAACATAAATTGTTAACTGGAACATTAGCCCATCATATATAGAAAAACTTCGATAATTCGACGAAAATGTCTTCGAGCCTGCTTGCACACGTATAGAAGCGAACATTCCGACTTCCGGCATTACGTTTCTAATAAGATTATATTGGATGCTTCCAATTCGTCCAGAATAGATAACGTTATACTGGATACTGCGAGGAATCATTTTGCACGTTCAGCGACCGTAACAGAGAACAATCTTGTTTCGGGCTTGTTTTATCCCAACCCAAAATATTTCGCGAAAACGTTGGAGAATGGATTCATTCCGCCTGAAACCTTTCTATGCTTAGACGCACATCAGTACTTATCAAACGAAAATATTCTTATCATATAGGTACCACATTGCTAGAAGGGCAACAGATAAAAAGATCGTCTATAGCCCTAACAACTTAAATTTTGAACTCAAGTACTGCACTATCGTATCTGAAAGGGGTGAAATAAATATCAGTAGATATAACATGACTCAGCTGGTACTAAAAGGCACTTCCATCCTGATATCCAAAGAGGCTAAGTATCTAGGAGACATCTTAGTTAGTAAGCTTCTCTGGTCAAAACATGTTGAGTCAAAAACCACCAAAGCGCTGTCAGCTTTCTGGCAATGCAAAGGAGCTTTTGGCAAAACATGGGGTTTATCGCCGGCAAAGGTCCTCTGGATCTACACGGCAATGATAAGACCATATGCATCGGGTGTCTGGTGGAACAGACTAAAACGCAAACACGTCATAGCCTCTTTCACCAAACTCCAAAGAACGGTTTGTCTCAGCTGCACGGGGGCATTCCCCAGCACGCCGGGCGCTGCTCTAGATGTTATGATGAACCTTCCACCTCCTGTTATATTTATTAGAGGGTGTGCTCTGAAAGCGATGACTCGTCTGAAGAGAAATGGCTTTTGGTACAACTCGTATAGGAATAACGGTGTCCTTGCGCAAGAATTGTCCTGCGACCCCTGTCTCATGGACATACCTTCTGACGCACTGACGCCCGTTATCCTATTGCGTCGTAATTTCACAGTCGAGTTTCCATGGCGTCAGGATTGGCTATGGTTGGTTACTGAACCTGGAAAGGATAGTCTTCGCATTATCACGGATGGCTCCAGGTCTGGGCGGGGGTCCGGTGCTGGAGTCTTCTTTGAACGCGAAAACATCCGACTGCACTTCTCGTTAAGAAAGTATGCGTCTCAATCATGCGTTCCAATCAGAGATATACGCAATCCTAATGGCCACGCACTATGTTGTGAAGCACAGGTAGAAGGGGGAAAGCATATGCGTCTGTAGTGACAGCCAATCTGCACTAAAAGCTGTGTGTAACCCCTTAACTAGCTCCAAATTAGTGCTTGAACTCAAGTCCTTCTTGAACAGAGTCGGCAGACTTAATTCATTGAGGCTTGTATGGGTTCCAGGCCACTCTGGGATCCCAGGAAATGAGATCTCTGATGAACTCGCTAGAATGGGTTCAGAGGAGAGCTTCTCAGGACCTGAACCCGCTCTAGGTCTACCTGCGTCCACGGTAAATTCCTACATTAACGATTGTGTATTCAACACACACAACCGTAGATGGAGGGATTGTCCGGGTTGCAGGATGACTAAGCGCGTATGCCCTGATGTCTGCAAAAAATCTGCAGCATTCCTCCTGTCTTTAAGGAGAATCGACTGCAGAAGGCTTGTGGGTGTTATCACGGGCCATTACACTTTTGCCAAACCTACCTGTGCTGCATGTGGCGAAGAGGAGGATGATACTGCAGAGCTCGCGCAAAGGCGGCGCACCGTTGAAACCGACGTGGTGTGTGCCGAGTCCCTTAGCTCTACATCACTGAAGCTTCTTCAAATTTTTCTCCGGAAAACGGGGAAAATACAGTAATGTAAGGTGTCTGTCTGGAGTATAATGGACCAGTGATTGCGTCTGAGTGCTCCAGCGGATAGAAGAAGCTGGAAAAAAAATGGTACAGGTATGGTTTGCAGACTGCGGAAAATTTATACGGGCTGAAGCGGGCATCTCGTTGCTGGAATCGGAAACTGACCGGAATACTTAAGGAATTTAAGCTGAAGGCGAGTGCGATGAATCCTTGCATCTTTCTGTCCGAAAATATTGAAAGCAGAACTATACTTGCCATCTACATTGATGATGGAATAATGGCTAAACGAAACAAGGATGATGCTCTTCAGCTGGTGAATTTCCTGCAGGAACATTCCGACATCACCGTTCTGGAAGCTACATTTTTCCTTGGTCTGGAGATTTTAGAAGCAACTCAAGCCGGAATCCATGTGGGTCAATCACTTTGAGTTGAGCGGTTGATAACACGTTTCAACATGAGCTTGTCCATTGGTGGAGTCTGAGCCTTCTGAAGCAGTCAAGTTCCCGTACAGAGAAGCAGTGGGCTCCCTTATGTACTTAGCTATAGGTACTCGACCGGACATTGCCTTTGCAGTGGGAGTAGTTTCCCGGTATTTGGAATCTTCAAATAATACTTATGTCAACGCTATATAGTATAAGCGGAACCAAATAGATGGGTATAGTCTTAAGAAAAACTAAATATTTGTCATTAGTTTGTTTCAGTGATGCTGACTGTGCAGGTGATGTCCCAACCAGGCGATCTACTATTGGTTTTGTTTTCAAAATTGGAGATGGACCCTTGTCTTGGTCGTCTCAAAGACAAAAATGCGTTTCCTTGTCAACTACGGAATCGGAGTATGTGGCTGCTTCACAGGCCATGAAGGAGCAATAACTCAGTGAAATGGTTCCTGCTGGTAACATAGACAATCAAGTTGCCATTCGACTAATTAAAAATCCGGAATTTCATAAAAGAACAAAACACATCGACGTTCGGTATCATTTTATTTGTGAACAGTATGAACGAGTGCGGTGGTTTTTTTTCTCGAGGCTTAACAAATTTATATAAAACTCAACAGGTTATGGGCGCAGGAGTGCTCAGTGAATTTATGAAAATTAAATAAAAATTCAACATACCAAAAAAAAAAAAAGAAAAACAGAATGAACAATTTTCAAATCGAAAAGTTAGATGAGTCGAACTATGATATGTGGAGCATCCAGATGAAAAGCGTTTTGATTGATGTTAAGAAGGAATCCTTAACTGAGTATGCTGAGAAGGAGCAATATGAAACCGCTGATGAGAAAGCACTTGCGTTAATCGTTTTGAGTGTGAAACCTACGCAACTTGGCTACATCAAAAATGCGAAAACAGCATTAGAAGCATGGACAAGGTTAAAAGAAACATATGCCCCAAAAGGTCCAATCCAGAAAGTGTGTCTCTACAAACGCCTTTTAAGTCTCCATATGAAAGATGGAGACAATACGGTACAACATCTGAATGCGTTTATTGAAGTGACGGAGAAGTTGGCTGAGGCTAGCATAAAACTGCAGGATGAGCTGCTGGTACAAACACATACAAACACGCACACAACAAGCATTAACTATGATCGCAGCAGCAGACAGCAGTCCACAAAGAAATATGTAAATGCTACATAGACAGTGGCGTCACGACCCACATGTGTAATGATAAGAAGATGTTTGCAAATTTATTATAACACAACGAAACCATTGGACTGGCGGGTAATAAATCGATCGTAGCAGAGGGAAAAGGGGATGTACAATACCAATATAAAAACGTAGACTTGTTGTTTCAAAACGTCTTGTATTCTTCAGAGTTGCAGGCCAATTTTTTGTCTATGAGCAGAATGATTGAAAGAGGGCTTAAGTGGCCCTTACACGATCAATCAGTCGACATCATGCATCGTGTCAATCGCTCAATCGATTAAAGCAAATTTCTAGTGAAATGTAGTGAATTTCGATCGTGTACGGACGGCGATGAGTGATTCGGACAACTGTTTTGCGTACGTTGTTCTGGTACTTAGTGTAAAGCAGAAGAAGAATAGAATGGCAAAAAAGAAGAGAATTTGGATGAAACAGTGGTTAGAAAAAAGGAATCAGTTCACTTATGAAAATCTTTTAAGTGAATTAAAAATATCTGCATCTCCCGTTTCTCATCCTCCTTCAATTTAAATTTTCCGCTCCCGGCAGACATCACATTCCACGCTCGCGACACCACACCTGTACGACACACAATAAGCTTATTTGGTCAATCCGACCCTAACACACATCAATCAGCATGATAATGGTCATGCAATATCAAAAATGTTTTGATTTTTGTCAATCGGCCACCAACGAATGTATGTGACGCACACAGACGCATTTTCACAAACACACGTAAATATTTGATGTCATTCGATTGATCGTGTAAGGGTACGTTTACAGTCAAATTCGAAAAACAGCAGGCCATTGTGCAACGGACTGATGGTACCATTATCCTGCATGCTAATCAAGAAGACGGTTTATTTGTGGTACAGAGTTATGACCAGAACGTGTTTGCTTTGCAGAACATAAGTAATACATGGCACAGCAGATTTGGGCATCTAAACAACAAAAGTCTTCAAGAACTTTCGGTGAAAGGAATGATAACGCCGCGTCTCCACTAGACACAAATATGTTAGACTAAGTGACGGACATTCAGTCTAACATTTTATCTTTGGCGAATAGGTGGGCAAATTATGTCTTAACATCTCATTCTTCGTGTTTACATTGAATGAGTAAGTTGTTCTAAATTTAATTGTAAATAAAATGGCACTAAGAATAAGCAATAAAAAATTATTTTTGATTAAAAAAAATAATTGCGCTAAAAGAATTAGAAAAATTAGAAAAATTGGAAAAAAGAAAACATCGGTTTTGGGTGAATCCTTTTTTGGAATTAAGAGAGGTTCACGAATTGGAACAACATTTGCTGAAGGACCCACCACTAATCTTTCCATCCTCATTAATCGTTTGACTAAGAACCTTGAGAGCAATTGTCAAACAGACATTATTTACACTGACTTCTCCAAAGCTTTTGATAGGATAAATCACGAGGTCCTACTATCAAAGTTGTCTTCTTTGGGATTTCACTCCAATCTTATGGTTTGGTTGGCTTCTTATCTAACAGGCAGGACACAATTGGTAAAAATCAATGATCATTTTGTCCAGTCCTTTCTCCGTGCCATCAAGTGTTCCTAAAGGCAGCCACTTAGGTCCATTGCTATTTCTCTTATTTATTAATGATCTTCCCTCTATTTTTAAATCATCGCAATGCCTTCTCTATGCAGATGATCTCAAGATCTATAGGAAAGTTGCATCCATCTCAGATTGCTTGCTATTGTACGAGGATCTCACACGCTTGTCCCATTGGTGCGAGCAATATTCCCTACAGCTAAATGTTTTGTATTTTCATGTTTTCGAACAAACAATCCGATACAATTTAGTTACGACCTGAACGGTGTTCAACTAATTAGGGTTGCACAAATAAAAGATCTGGGTGTACTACTAGATTCTAAATTAAAATTCACGTTTCACTGATACATTGCCTTTAAAAAGTTTGTTCTACGCTTTAGTTAGATCATCACTCGAATATTGTTGTATTGTCTGGAACCCTTTCTACAATAATTCAGTGGAAAGGATTGAAAAAATTCAACGTAAGTTTACCAGATACTTATTTTTTAAACTAAAATGGAACAATGATACCCCATCCTATAGAACAAGATGCCTTTTGTTTAATCTTATTCCTCTTCATCAGCGTCGTAGATATTTTTCACTCATGTTCGCTCGTGATATATTAGCTTTCCACGTTGATTGCTCTTATCTTTTAAGTATGTTGAAGTTATATGTCCAACCAGCCCACACTCGAAATCGTTTACTATTTAAAATCGATTTTCATCGTACAAACTATGGCAATAATAATGAGCCATTAACGCGATGTATTCGTGAAGCCAACTTAGCTTGCAATGTTTTAGACTTTTTTGATAATTGTACTAGAGAAATATTTAAAAGACGTATTGTAATGTATTTATTAAACCTAAGTAGTTAATATATCCTTACTGTTATTTTATTAAAACTATGAAATATTGTTATTTAGTCTGAAAGAGAAGAACTCTGATTGATGTAAATAAATAAATAAATTCGATGATATAATTGAATTTATTGAAGTGCTCAAGTTAAAAGATATTTTACCAAGTGTTAATGTTGATAAGTTATTTGAAGAGGCTTGCTTAGTAAAAAACTACGTAAATACGTTAAAATTTAAATGAATTGTCGAATTCAATTGAAAAATATTTAAGCATTTTTGAACACTTTCCTGATGTTCCTAATATAATTCAGATTATTTCTTATTTATTCAGTATTCCTGTTTTTTTTTTTTTTTTTTTATTTATTAATAACACAATGTACAGTGTTGAATATTTGCCTCACAACCTCAGACGTCCCTGACTGCGCCACTCCACGGTTGGCAGAGAAAACTACACTAGTTTGTGTTCTGCCAGCCATCTTTTTCTTTTTCCGGCACATACCTCTGTTGGAATCATCTGTTTAGGAAGGATGTTCGTGTTCTAGCTACGCGGATCGAAGGAGGAAGGCGATTAAATAGTTTGCAGCTGACTACGGAGTAGAAGTCTCTAAAGTGAGTGGTTCGAAATGTAGGTATAATGCCAGGGATTCAAGGTTGCTGCGTAAACTGCGGGCATCAGAAATCGGGCTCTGCAAATAACCACTTCTCATAAAGAAAATTGTAGACTGTTGAAATATCATATTCATCAGCGCATTGTATGAAGATGAACATATCGTAACTCATCACACTTTGTATTCTATTTAGGTACCACGCTTGTCAATATCCTGAATTATTTACGACATTTTTGAATATATCTTTTCTTCATTCTCTGTTCAACCTGCAATAAAGTCGTTTCGTTTTCACAGGTTATGGGCCCAGATCCAAGTTTGCGGTAGAAGTAATATATAGTCATATGTATATAAAGATAAAGACAAGTACAGTTTTTTTTGCGGATAAAAGAAAAATAAAAAAAGTTGGTTCTTTTGCAAATACATTTTGTGGTTACTTTGGAAATAAATATTGTTATATATTACTTACGCACACCCTATACATATCATTTAAGTTAGTACTAATACCAACTATTAGTATACATACTGTACACAGCCACGCTTGTGGTTTGGAGAAAACCACGGGCGGGACTGTCTTTCGTATAAAGCCACTCTCCTACTCTCGTCTTCTGAGAAGACGAAAGTGGAGAGTAGGATCTCTAAAATTGAATACAAAAAGGACGCCACTCTTGTTTTGATTGTTGGAGGAAGCGGTTGAATTTTTAATAAATAAAATTAATGAATAAAGCCACGACTAAATAACGCATGCTCACTTAACGAACAGCTGACAAAAGACCAGATTATGACTAACAATAGAATCGTTTTAAATTGCTTTAAAAGTAACTTACCGGAACCTGTAAGAGGAATTATAATTGGGAGAAATCCCACTACAATGGACGACGCCTACAACATTATTAGGACAAACGGTTATTCTAATTACTCAAACTCCCAAAGATCACATTCCATGCAATACAAACAACAAAATAGTTATATAGAACGAAGAAATGTTTACACCTTCCAAACAGAATAATACTGAACACCAAGACACAAATGGACAAGAACATCGCCAAACTTATAACAATAGACGAAACTTTAACAATGGTTATAATAACCGAATCGGACAAAACAGCTACACACAAAATATTCAAACTACTAACTACTAACAACGATTATAACAACAACCCGCAACGTATGGATCATAGCATCCAAAGCAGACCAACTAATAGGTATGGGTATAACAGATATAATGCCAATAATAATAACAGAAACGCTCGTAACACGTACACACCAAGTCGACAAATCATGCAAAATCAACAGCAAAGTTATGACAATCGAAGCAATAGACCGGTACCAATGGACATTTCGATTAACCAAAGTGACCCAACAAATCAAAATTTTTACCAAGAGGATTCAAACAATTACCATATATAACAGTTGAAAGTAAAAGAAGAAAAAAATTAAAATTTACTATTGATACAGGTGCTGAATATAGCATTATAAATACCAATTTATGTCACCCTAAATGGAGAAGTCCCATGAAATATCAAACGCTTAAAGTATTTGATAGGTATATAAACTGTAATATGAAATACAGATTTCCCTTATTCGAAACATTTAATTTACAAGATTACTATGTGGAGTTTTTGGAATACAAATTTCATCACGAATTTGATGGTATAATTGGGAATAATATCCTAGTACCACTTAACTCGATTATCAACTACAAAGAACGGTTATTGGTAACAGCTAACGCACGCATACCTTTTTTCCTTAACGAATACGAAGAAGAGTATTATTCTAAATGTTATGTTGATGATTCGTTTAACGTATTTAATAGTGAAGTTGAACATAATAATGTTCAAAGTATTACTTTTGCACATCATTTAGAACAAAGAGATATTTTAAAAATAAAAACTCTATTGAAGTCTTTCAAAGACATTTTTTACAACGAAAAAGATAACCTATCATTAACTAGTAATATAAAACACAGGATTATAACGAAAAATGAACTGGCGATATATACAAAGTGTTATCGGTACCCTGAGGTGCACAGAAAGGAAGTTGATAGACAAATTAAGGAAATGCTTGATCAAGGCATAATTGTCAATATTATTTCCCCTTATAACGCGCCAATATCGGTTGTTCCAAAAAAAATGGATAACTCCAACGAGCAAAAATGGAGAATCGTTGTAGATTATCGAAAATTAAATGATAATACTATTGACGATAAATTTCCACTTCCAAACATTGATGAATTATTCGACAAGTTGGGCAAGTGCCAATATTTTACAACAATCGATTTGGCGAAAGGATTTCATCAAACCGAAGTCTATCCAGATGATAGATGCAAAACGGCTTTTTCTACTTCCGATGGTCATTATGAGTTTACTCGTATGCCATTTGGACTAAAAAATTCACCGGCAACATTTCAGCGTCTTATGAATAGTGTTCTAAAAAGTTTCATCAATAAGATATGCGTTGTGTATTTGGACGACATATTGATCTTTTCCACCTCATTAGATGAACATATTTGTTCAATAAAAAAACTTGTTCAATGCTTACGCGAAGCTAACCTGAAAATACAAATATACAAATGCAATTTTGCAGAAAAGTCAACGAAATTTTTGGGTCACATAATCACGTAAGGTGGCATAAAACCAGATCCACTCAAAATAGTTGCTATACAGAAAATTGCACTCCCCCGCAACCAGAAAGAAATTAAGTCTTTTCTTGGTATAACCGGATATTACCGGAAGTTTGTTAAGGATTACGCCAAAGTTGCGTATCGAATGGTCAAATATTTAAAGAAAAATGTTGCAATTAAAACCAATGATTCTGAATATTTGGAATCTTTTAACAAACTCAAATTGCTGCTTATTTCCCAACCGATACTTCAAAACCCAGATTTTGAAATGGAGTTCATTTTAACATCAGATGCATCAAATTATGCATTAGGCGCTGTCTTAAGCCAAAACAATCGACCTATCTGTTTTGCATCCCGCACACTTAACGACCATGAAATCCGCTATTCAACCATAGAAAAGGAATTGTTAGCAACTGTCTGGTCAGTTAAATATTTCCATACTTACCTGTTTGGCAGAAAATTTATAATCCAAGCTGACCATAAGCCCCTTATTTGGCTCGATAGTCTTCAAAATCCAAATATGAAGTTACAGCGTTGGAAGATGCAACTTAACGAGTACAAGTTTACAATTAAATACATTAAAAGGAAAGATAATCATGTAGCAGACGGACTAAGCCGACTTAAACGTAGTGATCGTTCTGAAAAATATGAAACACACCAAATAAAAAATGATAATATGAAGACCTTTCCAACCCCCCTCATTAATCTCGGTACTTATGAGTTAAATAACAATGAATGCATCGAAGACAATACATAGTGCAGTTGAAGATAACTTACACTATATAAACATAACAGAAAAGGCAATTAATTTATACAAAAACCAAATATTTTTGAAAACAAGCGAAAAATAAAAAATATTCACAAAAATAATTAACAAGAAATGCAAAAATTTTATAAATGTAACAAGAGATAGCGATTTATTGAGAATAATGAAAAGATTCATTATTGACAAGGGACTTATTTGCGTTTATTGTGAAGATACACAGCTCTTTCTTCAATTTCAAGATTTATATGTAAACAATTTCGCTAATGATAGTAACCTCAAAATTCTAAAGTCTTGTACTAAGTTAGAAGATATAACTGATAAAAACAAAATCCTCACCATCATAAAAAAAGAACACTTAAAAAAGAACCATAGGGGCATTTCCGAAGTGTTTTTAGAGCTTAAGCAACTATATTATTATCCTAATATGCTAACACTAATACATACATTTGTTGACAATTGCGAGACATGTAACTTAGGGAAATATGATAGACATCCGCCAAAGTTACTAGTTAAACACACCGAATCAGCCACAAACTTTAATGACATTGTACATATGGCGACTGGTACCCTTGTAGAAATATTATGTACTTAACGATGATTGATAAGTTTTCAAAACATACCACTATTCACAGACTTAAGGATAAAACATGGATATCCATTTTGAACGCTATTAAAGAACGGCTTATCTACTTAGGTAAGATGAAGAACTTGATTTCTGATGATGAAAAGGGTATCATACATAATGCTGTGGAACAGTTTTTAAAAGACAATGGCATAACCTTTCACCAAACTACACCATTTAACAAAACAGGAAATTCAGATGTGGAACGGTTACATGGAACTCTTAATGAACATTTAAGACTACTCGAGGCAGATAAGGACCAAACTAATCTAGGCGAAATGGATGAAAAAGTCTTCAAAATAATAATGATTTATAATGTGACTATACACTCGACCACCAAACTGAGACCAATCGACTTCATAAACAAAAACTACGACAAAAATGAAATACAACAACTAGCAATTAAGTACGACATGCAAAAATTAAAACGAACAGAAAAACTTAACAAAGATAAAAACGAGAATAATAGTTTATGCGAAAGTATTGTAAAAAATAGAAATATTTCAAAATGAAAACCAAGATACAAAAGACTGAACAAGTTCGAAGTAGATGGTAATTATATTTATGACACAAACAATAAAAGACTAACTAAGTATTGTGAGAAACAAAGAGAGAGAAAATTTAAATTCCAAAAAAAACTACTAAATTAATTGAAGATTAATACCTGCAATTAACTGTCATGAACAGCAATATACATAGCACTATCAATGAAAAAAAAAAAAAAAAAGTGTTTGTATTGCAATAAAAAAAAAAAAAAAAAATGTATTATATTGAACATGTTGTTAGATTATTACCTTAATTAATCTCATGTTTGGAGACCAAACATTCTTATTGGGGGAGGTGTTATATATTACTTATGCACACCCTATACATATCATTTAAGTTAGTACTAATACCAACTATTAGTATACATACTGTACACAGCCACGCTTGTGGTTTGGAGAAAACCACGGGCGTAACTGTCTTTCGCATAAAGCCACTCTCCTACTCTCGTCTTCTGAGAAGACGAAAGTGGAGAGTAGGATCTCTAAAATTGAATACAAAAAGGACGCCACTCTTGTTTTGATTGTTGAAGGTGCCCCTCAGGTGCCAGTGACCATATGACCTTCAGACGTGATTGGTTTGCTGAGTACAAGGCATTCAATTATCCACAATATGTTCGCATTGGCAACGGAGAGACTATTAGTGCGATTGGCGTTGGAAATATTAACATTAAAGCCTATAATAATCAACGATGGTACCCAAAGCTTCTTACAAATGTTTTGTTTGTTCCAGACATTCACATTAATTTATTTTCGTCAAATAAAGCACTTGACAAGAACCTTCGCCTGGTGTCCGACAGTAACAAATGTGCGCTGCTGCATGGTCAGTGTACTGTGGCAGTGGGAGTTCGTAAGGGCTCGTTGTTCAAGATGCTGTTCAGACTTGAGGAACTGCAAATGTTAGTGTAAAGGTTGAATCAATCAGATTTAGGCATGAACGCTTAGGTCATCAGAATGTGAATTTGGTTCGAAGATTTCTTAAGAAAAGTGACATTAAATATAATGATGAAAAATACTTCTTCTGTGATGCGTGTGCCCTTGGGAAATCCCATCGTTTGCCTTTTAAAAGAAGCTACAGTAAAGCAAAATGTGTTGGTGAGATTGTGCATGCAGATCTTTGTGGACCCATGCAAAATACTTCAGTGGCTGGCTCGAAGTATTTTCTTCTCTTCAAGGATGATTTTTCAAAACACAGAACAGTGTACTTTCTAAAACAAAAGGATGAAGTTTTCAAAATCTTTAAATCATTTTTAAATAAAATTAAAATGGAAACTGGCACATCGGTTCAAACAATTCGCACTGATAACGGCACGGAATTCGTCAACGCTGAAATGAAATCATTTCTTTCAGATAATTCTGTGCGACACCAGACTTCTGCCCCGTATTCCCCTCAACAAAACGGCAGAGCTGAAAGGGAAATGAGGACCGTCGTAGAAGCTGCTAGAACAATGATTCATGCGAGTGGTTTGTCACTTAAGCTCTGGGCAGAGGCAGTTATCATGGCTGTATACGTTATAAAGCTAACAGCGCCAACCGATCAAGCTGGCAAGCATCCAGCCCAACTATGGTTAAAGGATCCACCATCAAAATTTAACTTCTTTGAGATGCAGGTATTGGGAGCTGAGTGCTTTGCACATATTCCCTCACAGAAACGGCGGAATTGGGATGCAAAATCACGACCAGGCATTTTTGTGGAATATTCCGAAGATACAAAGGGATATCGTATATATTTCTCAGATACTGATAAGGTTGAAATAATTCGCGTTATTATATTTAAAAAAGCTTCAGTTTCAGGTGAAAGCAGAGAAGTTACGGTAGCGCTTGATAACAAATCCGAGGATAATGTAGTGGACGAACCCGAAGAGGTTAAGACTGAAGGCTTGTCATCTGACGATAAGGACTATTTTGTATCGGCAATAACAAAAAATCAGAATTCAGATAGTAAAGATGCAATTGATTTACAATCCTGTTTAGAACCATTATCCACTGAATCCATTAAGCAACGGTTAAGGAGTGCGAAGGGGGAAACGGCAGAATCAATGACAGCTTTACTGCAAATTGGAGCTTTTTTGGCAGACCGGTATGTACCAACGACATTTGAAGAAGTACTTAGGTCAGCTGATGCTGCGAAATGGCAAGTTGCGATGCTAGAGGAAATTGAGGCATTACACAAGAACAATACATGGGAGCTAGTAGAACCACCAACGATGAGAAAAATAATTGACAGCAGATGGGTATTTAAACTTAGGGATGCTGTCAGCATTGAACCCAACAAATATAAAGCAAGACTCGTAGTAAGAAGCTGGCATTGATTATGATGAGATCTTTATCCCAGTAGCGCGTTTCAGTTCCATAAGGGCTATACTTGCAGTTGCAGCGTACAAAAAAATGGTAATTAAGCAAATCGACATCAAGACAGCCTTCCTAAATGGGGACTTACACGAAGCTATATACATGCATCAGCCAAAAGGATTTAATGATGGAAGCGGGAGGGTTTGCCTGCTAAAAAAGAGTGTATGGACTAAAGCAGACGTCTAGATGTTGGAATATCAAGTTCACCGAATTTCTACGCTCATTTAGTTTGGTGCCTTCGAAGGCTGATCCCTGTGTATTTGTTGGAAAGCGTATCCTCGTAGTTATCTACGTTGACGATGGGTTGATAGTGGGAGAGAACGAAGAGAAAGTTGACCAGCTGATTTCATATCTGAAAGGAGTCTTCGAGGTTAAGGTGTCTCATGTAGGACACTTTCTGGGATTACAGATTGATCTTCTAGCCGATGGATCAGTATTTCTTTCACAAAGTCTTTACGTTGATCGCATTTTGGATAGATTCAAGATGTCGGATGCAAACCCGGTTTCAACACCAGCGGATTATTTGATCACGAAAGGTCCCTGCAGTGAAAAACATAAGCGGAATTGTGTATTTCCATATAGAGAAGCAGTGGGGTCTCTCATGTACCTTGCCACTGGAACCCGACCTGATATTTCCTATGCTCTTGGGGTCGTCAGTCGTCATGTAGAGCCTCCAACTGCACAAGATATCACAGCGATAAAGCGTGTCATCCGATATGTAAAAGGATCAAAAACGAATGGCATTCTTTTTTATTCAAACTATAAATGTAAATTAAGTTGTTACAGCGACTCTGACTTTGCGGGCGATCCGGAGACAAGACGTTCTACCAGCGGCTATGTGTTTTTATTTGGCAAATCGCCGATTTCATGGATGTCACACGTCAAAAATGTGTTTCTCTCTCTACCATGGAAGCGGAATATATATCAGCGGCGCATGCAGCTAAAGAAATAGTGTGGCTGAAGCGGTTATTTGACGAGATACTACATGGAGAATGTGGTCAGCCAAGCCTTCTGGTTGACAACGAAAGTGCTATTAGGCTTGCACGAAATCCAGAATTCCACAAAAGAAGCAAGCACATCGAGGTGAAATACCACTTTATTCGCGAAAAGTTTGCAGAAGGAGTTGTTGAAGTCTCGCATGTTTCAACTGAAGAGCAGATTGCCGACGTATTTACTAAAACGAGGTAGATTTGAAATTTTAAGAAATAAAATGGGAATTTGCATAGCTATTTATGAAGTTATCGGCGGAATGGCAGAACTCGAGATAGGAACGGAAATGCTTACGTAGTGTCTGTTCTCACGCTCGCGAACGATTCGCGAACATGCAAACATGCACACAAGTGGAGTTAAATTCCAGGCGTCTTAGGCTGATCTGTTTTCCTGCTATGCGTGCTGATGCTTCTCGTATGTATGTAAGTATGTTGGCGTTACAGTCCATGAAGAACCTGAGCCGAGCATCTCTCAATCACCCATGTTGTGTGTGATTTCATTTTCCCATAGGTGAAAGGGACCTACAGTTTATTGCCGGTTCCGAACGGCGAATTTCGAGAAGCTTTTCATGACAATTTTACAACAGGGGGTTTTGTCAGAACCCCGCTGAGGAGAAACATGGCTGTGTCGGGATTCGATCCCGTGTCATCGGCTTCAGAGGCCAACACACTACCCACTGCGCCACGGTGCTCTCGTAGAACAATAAAATAGTCAGTTCTATCGCAGAACCAAAACGAAAAACGTCGTTCTATTTATAATTAGCTTAAATTTTCTAAATAATAAAATTATATTTTATTGTAACTTAATAAAGGAGAAAGGAGAAAGGAGAAAGGAGGGGGTGACTGCGCCATTTACAGAGGGATAAGCCCCCTGAACATCGCGTACAAGATCCTCTCTGCCATACTGTGTAAGTACCTGAAACCGTTCGTGGACAATCTGATGGGTTCCTACCAGTGTGGTTTCAGGCCAGGAAAATCCACGATAGACCAAATATTTACACTATTTACATTACGGCAGATCTTGGAGAAGACCCATGAATTCCAGGTCGACACGCACCATCTTTTCGTCGACTTTAAAGCCGCGTATGACAGTGTTTATAGAGACGAGCTATACAGAGCCATGTCATGTTTTAACATTCCTGCCAAACTCGTCACACTATGCAGGATGACTATGGAGAGCTCTCGCTGCTCCATTAAGGTCGGAGGTGAACTAACCGACCCCTTTGATGCTAAAAAAAGTTTTAGACAGGGTGACGCACTGTCATGTGATTTCTTCAACATTATTCTTGAAAAGATCGTGAGGGACTCTGCGGCCAATACAAGAGGTACGATCTACTTCAAGTTCACACAATTGCTTGCCTACGCAGATAACATTGACGTTATTGGACGAACAAAGCGAGACGTCAATGAGGCGTTCACAAGCATTGAAGCAGAAGCGGCGAAAGTGGGTCTAAGGGTAAATGGGGACAAGACCAAATATATGCTGTCATCCAAAAAAGACGCACAGCACCGACGTCTTGGTCAGAACGTCACCTTCGGCAGCTATATTTTTGAAGTAGTCAAGGACTTCGTCTACCTTGGCTCGATAGTGACAAGCAGCAGCGACACCAGCGCTGAGATAAAACGCAGAATAACTCTTGCCAATCGCTGCTTCTTCGGGCTCAAGAGGCAATTGAGTAGTAGAGCCCTCTCTCGAAAAACTAAGATTTCCCTCTTCAAAACCTTAATCATCCCGGTCCTCCTTTACGGCGCTGAGGCTTGGACGTTGTCAAAAGCGGATGAAGAGGCTCTTGGACGTTTCGAGAGGAAAATTCTGCGTGCAATCTTTGGTCCCGTTTGTGTAAACGGAGAATGGAGGAGGAGATTCAACCAAGAACTGTACGGGCTGTACAGCGACATCGGCCTGGTTAGACGTCTTCGGATCCAACGTCTAAGATGGCTAGGCCATGTAGAGCGAATGGACATCAACGCTCCGGCCCGAAGAGTCTTCGACTCCAACCCCGAGGGACGACGCAGCAGAGGACGACCGCATTTAAGGTGGCGCGCACAGGTAGAAGGGGACCTCAACCAACTGGGCATGCGGCAATGGTAGCGGCTAGCCGAAGATCGGGCCGGCTGGAGAGGCTTGTTGGTTGAGGCCCTGGTTCACCCCGAACTGTAGCGCCATCAAAAAAAAAAAAAAAAAAAAAAAAAAAAAAAAACTTAATAAATGTAAATAACTTAATACAATGCTGATAAAAGTGGGAGTGTTGAAATATCATATTCATCAGCGCATTGTATGAAGATGAACATATCGTAACTCACCACACTTTGTATTCTATTTACCACGCTTGTCAATATCCTGAATTATTTATGACATTTCTGAATAAATCTTTTCCTCATTCTCTGTTCAACCTTCAATAAAGTCGTTTCGTTTTCACATAGACACCTTGTAGTAATATATGTAGGTGCCTAACCGACAGAATATTCAGGTTCTTAAAGAGGGTCATGGTATGGCTAAAACTCCACAAATCGTCCTAATAGTGCAATTTTGCAATATAAGTAGAGGGTGAATTTTCGTGCGGTAAGCAACTCCCCAACATCCTATGCCATAATTTGGTTTGGAGTGAAATATCCCGAAGTAAACAGTTCTTAACCATTTTTTGTGCAATATTTACGAAGACGGAACAGGACACGGATAGAGGAACGAAGATACTTTTTCAGGTTTTTTATATGATCAAACCAATTTGAAGTTATTTACTATGTCAATATTAAAGCAATTTGTATGACACGCTGAGTGACCATCAAATACAATTTCCGGGGAAGGGTCGTTACATGTGCAAACCGGCAATTTGTAGCGAGTAAAGTTTATCGGCGTGGAAACGAAAATCAAGGTCCGGTAACCTCTGCGACCTAAGGATGAAAAACATTAGTTTTGTTTTATTGCTGACACTAAGTTTATGTTTGGCGAACAACAGTCTCAATATGTGCACATCATAGTTAATGTGAGCAACCAGCTGGAGATGGCTAGGAGAGTGGTAGGCAATACCGAGATCGTCGGCAAAAGCCGTAACTTTACCTGCAAAAGGCTGATGAAAGTGAGTTTATGTACACCAGGAAGAGAGTGGGGCCTAATACATATCCCTGGGGTACCCTGCGTTTAATAATCCGATTCTCACTAAAACTGTCGCCAACTTTCACTTTTTGTGTTTTATCTTTGAGATATGATTCCAGCAAACTACGAATGGGTCCTCTAAAACCAGCCCGGTGCAATTTGCTCAGGAGAACGTTATGGTTTACCGTGTCAAAGGCCTTAGTTATTTCAACAAACATACCAGCACAGCTTTTTTCTGAGTCAAGCCCTTTATTTATAGGGAAACAAAAACCCATAAGCGCATCTTCAGTAGAGAGTCCTGTTCTAAAGCCGTATTGCAAAGGACTGAAAAAACGTATTCCCTTCAGGAACCGCAGGATTCTAGTCTTGACCGCTTTTTCAAAAATTTTCGAGATAGAAGAAAGTAGTGGTTTTAAATTGACCGGCAATTACAATCGCCTATCCGTATGACTGTCTATCTTCTTTGGACGGCCAGATCTTGGTTTATTAATAATTGTTTTTATTTTATTAAATTTTTCCAACATGTACTGAATAGAAGAACGGGGTCTCTTAACAGTTTTTGCTATCTCTCCCAGAGACTTTCCTTCTTTTCTTAGTTAAATAATGATTTTCTTATTTCCCAAAGGAATTTGCGTATTTTTGTTCTCCATTTTATTTTATTTTGAGAAGAAAAATATAAATAACTTGGTTGAAATGCCAATGAAAACATTTAAACTTACCAAAAAATCAAGCAATACTCGACCACACACCTTACGTTGCAGATTAAAACAAAAGAATGACTACTGTACGGAAACTTTTTTGTCTTTATTTAGTGATCTCAGAGAAAGGTCGTTATCACAATGGTATTCATAGCGGTCGCAAGTTCCTGGAATTTGGCGCAAAGACGAGGGGGAAAACATATTCCCTTTCGGTGATGCCACTTAACCCTTTCAATACTAACGGGACACATATGTCCCCGAAGGTGTTATGGTATTACTAAAAGGCCAACATCTCCAGTTATTCTTATGGATTTATGTCCCATCAGTATTTTACGTGTAATGCGATGATTTACGTATGCGTAGATCCCGTTAAATTGTCTGGGCGCGCACAAACATGATTTAGTTTTGCATTTCAATGTGGCACGTGTTACGTCTGTGTGCAAAAAAGTAGTGTTTTTCAAGTGAAATAAGTGTAATTAATTTCAAAACTTTGCAAAACATCGCAAGGTAAGCGATTATCAATAAAACAAAAGTATTTTGAGTAAAAAAAAAATTGAGAAGTTTTGAAGTTATATTAGAAAAACTGAAGCTGGGATATACATATGTGTCCCAGCAGTAATGAACGACAATTGCATGTTTTTTTTTTTTTTCGTATAGTGAACGGAATTCCATCAGAAGACGCAAAATTATTATCCCCGACGAGCGAATACTTGACGTAATTGAAGAGATCGATGCAGAGAGTGATAGCGACTTCGATGATGATAGTGAAATCGATCCAAGTTATGTTGAAAATGTTAATACCTCATCTGAAAGCGACTCTGATTCGGAAGGGGAGGGGAAAACTCTACAAGAGGAGCGAGAAGAGCAAACGGAGCAACCCGTGGTAGAAGAGCCATTTAACGGTATGACATGGAACAATACGGATCCAAACTTCCTGCCGCGGAAAAGTATTCCGGTTTTTCAGCAGGCAATAATAATTGCAGACGTCAGTAGGAGCTCAAGAGAAGTTGATGTTTTCTTGAAGGTGTTCCCACATAGCCTTTTCATAAAAATTGCTGATTGCACCAATAAGCAATAAATTTTAAACAAAAAAATATACAACGATAATAGGAAAGCTGTTTCATCTTCTAAACGACATAAATCGTCGGTCCCATCTACTGATCCTTACGAGATTATGATGGTCGTTGGTGTATATTTGGTTATGGCATACAATCGCTTGCCACATAAGAATATGTATTGGGCACAAAACTTATCCTTGGGCAATACAGCAATTAAAAACTGTATCAGTCGAGATCGGTTTCTTCTTTTATCTTCAAAACTGTACATAAATGATCCAGAAAAGCCATCTGATGCCTCAAAAACATACTATGTTGATGAAATGGTTTCGTGCCTAAGATACGCCTTTAAAAATTGCCGGACCGACAGCGTGTACCAATCGATCGACGAGGCTATGGCAAAATTCAAAGGCAGGTCTTCTTTGAAGCAGTACAACCCGATGAAGCCAATCAAACGAGGCATTAAGATTTGGGAACGATGTGATTCCACAACTGGGTACAGCTATGATCTCGAGATTTACTCTGGAAAAGAAATAGTTCAGTCCGAGGGTACTCTTGGAGACCGAGTAGTAAGGAAGCTGTGTTCTACACTTTCAAGTCCTTCAACAGTCATTTGCTGTGATCGATTTTTCAGTACTGTGAACTTGGCACGACTCTGTATTTCGGTTTAGTGGGAACAGTTATGAGAAATAGGAAATTGCTACCCAATCTCGACGGCCCAAAGCTAAACAGGGGCGAGTACGTCTTCACATTTAATAATGAAGGATGTATGGTTTGTAAATGGCAAGATACCAAAGAAGTTTTATTAATCAGTAATTGCCACACTAACAACATAGCATCTGTAAGAAGAAAGAATAAGACCGGTGAGGCTGTTGAAGTTTCGTGTCCTGAGGCCATTGCTTTTTACAATAAATATATGGGAGGAGTTGATCTTTCAGATCAGTTTTCCTCCCTCTATGATCCTGATAGGAAATCGGGAAAATGGTGGACGAGAGTATTTCAAAAGCTTCTCATGATTTGCGTATCTAATTCTTGGATTATTTTCCAGGAAACACGACACTCCCAGATACCAATGGTTAGTTTTCTTGTCGAGTTGGCGGAACAGCTTCTTGCTCATGAAAAAAAACGAGCAAAAGTTCAGCGTCGCAGTAGTAGTGGGCGCCCTTCACAGCGATCAAAAATGTTATCAGGAGTTGGAGAGCACCTTCCGACCGAAGGAACTACACGCCGCCGTTGCAGATATTGTGCTGACAATAAAAAAGAGCAACGTACAAAAACAGTTTGCACTTCTTGCAATATTCCTTTATGCAAATTGTGTTTTGCAAAGTACCACATAAATTAATTTATATGTTTTCTCATACATACTCGTATACTAAGTAATAAAAGTTTAACATAATCTCATCAAATAAAATGAAAGATGAATTTTTCAAAATTCTTTGTTTGGAAATTGAAGAAATATAAAAATGCGTTTTGTTTTTTTATGTTACTAATGGGACACATGTATCCCAGTTAAAGTTACTGATGGGACATCCCTGTCCCAAAACATTTTACTCCTTCGCAGGTATTTCTTCTTAGAATGTGCAATAAGGTACATTATTCTGGCTGTAAGGAACCAATAAACATCAGAAGAAAATTTCTACCTATAAAAAAAAAAAATTCCTATTGAAAGGCTTAAGGCTTTTTTTTTAGCAAAAATATAAAAATGAGTCTGCTGTACCTACCTATTCAAAAATTAAAAAAAAAACTTTCATTCAAGCAAGCCCTGTCAGCGTGCAGAAAATTTAAAAAAAAAGGGCGGCATACCACAGGTGATTGCAGGTAGATCATTCATTAATGATTGAGAGCAGGTCTGAAGAAAAATTCGTACAACGAGTGATCCATAACACGTACTACAAACTTTAAATTCTTCAACTGGTTCATTAGGAAATTCAATCCTAAGCAATGGTAAAGAGTTCTATGGTGCAAGTTTTAAATCTTTCAGAAACCATAACCGATCGCAAACAGTGCATGTATGGCCAAATGGATTCTCACAGAAATCTTTATTGAATTTTACATCAGCAGAGTAATAGTTTTCATCGTATAGAGATGTAGATTTATTTTGAACATCTTGTAACTCTTGCAATTTCTTTTGTTGTCTATACCGACGTTATCGTTCAGCTTCTTATATTGTAGAATTGTTTTTATATCTGTTAAATCGTTCGGTATTATTGATATCATATGGTTTATTTTCCTTTCGTTTTCTGTCCCTATATGCAGGAGCACGTAATGCAGCCTTACTTGGTCCCGGATTAGATGACATTATATATCTGAATTGCTAACCGTGACGTTGTACGCTTGACATCGTATTTAATGTATAAAATTAATGTTGTCCTTAAGTAAATTTTGATCGTGACGTTGTACGCGACACCTCGATAAAAATTCAATAGCGTGACGTTGTACGCGCCACCTCGACCGAATATTTAATATATAAAAAAACGTGTACGCGAGACATGGGAGCTCAAAACGTGACGTTGTACGAATTCTTCTCCAGACCTGCTCTCAATTATTAATGAATGACAAAGAAAAAAACCAAAACTCAAAACACAGTAAATAGATATTGTTTGAGCATACCTAGTGTCATCCACGTCATAGATATTGCGCATATATCCGCAATATTCTTACATCCGTTTCAGCGCCAATAAAGACGACCAAAACAGGATGAACGAATGCTTCTGTGTCGCACCAAAAGGGTGAACAAGCCAGCTCCCTATATTTGGAAATCGATCAAAAGAGTGAAGCACAATAAAACAACTTGATCATGGCACTAACTGAACAGTTTCCATTTATTTTATTTTCGTTTCTTTTTTGTTTTACAATATTAATGCTGAACTATGTAAGTGTGGGTAAACGATGGTTGGATGAAAAATGAGAAAGAAATGCCAGGGCAATAAAAAAACAAAAAATTATCAGCAAACTTTTAATTGTAACTTACAGACTAAATGCGTTAACATACTCGTAATAACATAACAAATGAATCAATACTATCAAATGCAAACACAAGGTTTATGTGACCCATGGATTTTTTGAGTACCACGGGAAACATTCTAAAATCAATCAAATGCAACCGTTAATTTTACACCTATGTATACATTTTTTGACATCTTTGAGTACGAATCCCTATTCTATAATCTCCAAACACTGACGGCTATCTACACCCGGCGAGAAAAATTCCTCACATTATTTTTTTTAGAAATATTTTGTAATTAACACATTGACTGCCAGGGTAATTTTCGAAATGTTTACCCAGAGGCCAATTAGTATTTTTCCCTATACAGTAGACTCGCGTTAATAAAAACACCGCCTTACGTGAACACCGGCCAACGTGGACATATTTTTTTTTTTCATTGACTACTCTGTGGCGTGAACACTGTGCGAAAGCCCTATAACGTGAACAAATTTGTTGAATCATTTTTTTTCTCAAAAATTATTTGTTAACCTCAAGACGTTTTGAAAAATCGATTTTTTTTTTGATTGTCTTAATCGATAGATATATGTTCTAAGAAAATCATTGCGAAATTTCAAAAACCTATCTTGAAAATTGTGGAAGTTATGCCACTTGAAAGTGGTTCGCGCCGAGCCGGCGAGTTACGAATTTTAGTCCAAACATCGATATTTCTCAGAATACCCCTGTTCCCCTTCTCTTCTTCCAACTTGCATCTTTTTCGTCAGTTTTTCAGACCAATTTCAGTGTTTTCTCGATTCTTGACGGGTTAAGATGTATCCCAATAGCAAAAGAGACTCTGCAAGGCGTAGTTCCGTTGCCAAGTTTGTACTGCGTGGGTTTCGAGGAAGGGCACCGAAGATTATGACAACTGGTACGAGAACCATGGAGAATCATGTTCAAAAACTCATGAAGGTTCAGCAGGAAAGATGGAGGTAGATGCCATCACTGACATGTTCGAAAGGTCCGAAGAAATCCACGGAGTGAAATATTTGAATTATATCGGCGACGGAGACTCGAAGACTTGAAAAACAATCCTTACGGTGACGATTTTCCGGTAACGAAAAGCGAGTGTGTGGGCCATGTCCAAAAAAGAATGGGCACGCGACTGCGAAATGTTAAAAAGACGGAGAAACTCGGAGGCAAGGGACGGTTGATAGAGGGTGTTATCAAAAAATTAACGAATTATTATGGCTTGGCAATAAGGAATAATGCAAATTCGGTCAAGGATATGAGAAAGGCTATAATGTCGACACTGGATCACTACAGTTCGACAAACGAAAAGCCCAGACATAGAAACTGCCCAAAAGGCGAAAACACATGGTGCGCGTGGCGTAGGGCAGAGGCCACCAGAAGTTTGAAGTCCTACAAGCACCCGACGTAGAATCCAGCGTTCGTCCCATTTATAATGATCTCTCAAGGGACGGTCTCCTGACTAGGTGACTGGGCGGAAATACGTAGAACGCGAACGAGTCATTTAACGCCACTGTGTGGCGCATGGCTCCAAAGCATCTTAATTCCGGGAAAAAAATCATTGACGCTGCTGTGTACATCGCTGCCGGATTGTTTAATGGAGGCCACAGTTCGATTTTGATGCTTATGGGATTTTTGGACTGCATCATCGGGCATCCGTTTTCATTTTCCTGAAAATAAATCGCGAAAAAGTCCTTTTTTTCGGCCTTTACAGGTACTCCCCCCTTAACCATCCGTGTAGGGTGGGGTGTGACATACCACAGTCTTTTAAAAATCGCAATAATTTGAAAACTGAGTATGCGTTGAATTTCGCGTTCTCAATAGCTGGAATTGCGACGTTGTAGCTCCGATCAGTGTTGCTAGGTCAGTGCAACGACGACGGCCAAGTGAGCTACGCGTTCTTAAAGTGTTTACGGGTATCGCACACCCCACCTCGTACGGCGCGTTGATAAAAAGGTAAGATATTTTTTGTAGTATTTTATTTTAATTTAAGTATGTTTAGCGTTTAAAATAGAATAAAATTCATTGCAGATAATATTTTACGTGAAAAATGGCTCACCTCAAGGAAGCTGAAATATTACAAGCACTTTTAGATGAAGGTGACGACTTTGAATTAGGATTGGGAGGTTCAGGACCGGGATCTGAAAATGAATCTGAACATTTGAGCATTCAGAGTGACGCAAACAGCGAAGTTGATGCGGAATTACTTTTTTCCGATTTCGACAGTGACGACGATGTACCCCTTTCAGACCTACCGTCATGAAAAAAATATCATACTGGCAAAGATGGGACAACGAAATGGCAAAAAGAACCCTACAGAAGCAATGTTCGCTGTAGAGCAGAAAATATTCTTACTCATTTGCCTGGTATAAAAAGGGTTGCGAAAGAAAAGTTATCACCTCTTCAATCTTTCCAACATTATATTTCTGATGCTATGACAGAAGATATTGTGAATTGTACGAATGAGAAAATACTCTCACGACTAACAAGTGACCCTCAACAATCTCAAACTACAAAGGAATAAATCGAAGCACTTTACGGTTTACTTTTTCTATCAGGTTTAGCTCGTTCTGGTCGCCAAAGTACAATCGATTTATGGGCTACTGATGGGACAGGAATGGATATTTTTCGAGACACGATGACTAGAAACAGATCTGTTTTCCTATTGAACAACTTGAGATTTGACAGCGCGACTACAAGAAGCGAGAGATTGAAGGCTGATCAATTAACTCAAATTAGAAACGTTTTTGAAAATTATATTCAAAACTGTCAAGATGCTTACATTCCGTTCGAAAACCTAACTTTGGACGAAGAATTGGTTGCTTTTCGAGGACGATGTGCATTCAGCCAGTATATTCCTTCAAAACCGGCCAAACATGGAATAAACATTTATTCATTAGTTGACAATAAAACTTATTGTACTTTGAATATGGAAATATATTGCGGAAGACAGCCTGAAAACAGCCCCTTTGCCGTGAGCAACAAACCATACGATGTGGTTGATCGTCTAGTCCAATGTGTATCTCAGTCCTCTCGAAATATCACTATGGATAATTTCTTTACTAGCTCCGAAAGTTCAGCAAATTTATTACATAACCATAAGGTCACAGTTGTCGGAACTTTACGCGCTAATAAGAAGTGCATTCCTCTAGCTTTCAAGGAACATCGGTAAGTAAATACATCATTATTTGGATTTCAAAAGGGCATTACTATTTTATCTTACGTTCCAAAACCACGTAAAATGGTATGTTTGATGTCTTCACTACACCATGATAGAGAAATTGATTCTGCTACCGGAAGTCAACAAAAACCCTCAGTGATAGCATTTTATAATCAGACCAAAAGTAGCGTTGATGTGGTGGATAAGTTATCTCGTACTTATGATGTTTCCAGAAATTCAAAACGTTGGCCGCTAATAATATTTTTTTGCGTTGCTAAATCATGCTGGTATTAATGAAATGATTATTCACATGCTCAATAATGGCATTGAAAAGAACAAAAATAATTTAAGAAGTAAATCGATTCGAGAATGAGGCATTTCTTTGATAAAAAACTGTATAAATTCCAGAACGCAGAACCAAAAACTTCCAAGAGACTAAATATTTTGACTATTCAGCTGAAAAATGAACAGAACCTCCAGCAAAAAGGTGTAATGGTATGAAAAGGTGCTCAAGCTGCCCTAGAAATAAAGATCGTAAGACTAAGCACACATGTAAAAAATGATACGCTCCGATATGTATAGAGCATACTGATTTTTTTTGTAAGGACTGTGGTAAATTGAACACCGATGACCTCAATTAATATTTATCTTTTCTGTGTTTAATTTATGTTTATACATAAAGAAAATATATTGTAGTTTATTAAATTAAAACAATTGGGATAGTTAAAAGTGCCATTTTAAATTAGCGAAAAAGTGCCATTTTAAATCTGCGATTTCTTTTGGAAATTGCAGACGGGGAAGAGCGAATGGCGAGCCTCCTGCGCCAAAAAAAAAAAAAAAACAGGATTAGTCGGTTGGGCTACGGCCTAGTAACCGTAACCGTAAAAAAAACACAAACTCCGAAACAACCACAAGCCTCGGATATAACGGACCGGATTTATGTTGACGACCCTTGCAAAAAACGAAAAAAGGACAATGATCTTCGGCTTTGTACGTGGAATGTTAGGTTCCTAAACAGGCCACGTGCAGCCGAACAACTTGCGGACGCCCTAGACCGCTATAAAGCGGACATCACCGCCATCCAGGAAATGCGATGGAATGGACCGGGCATAAACCGGATGAAAAACTGCGATATTTACTACGGCGACTGCTATAGGGAGAGAGGGCAACGATTGTTTGGATGCGGATTTGTTGTTCGAGGTGGACTAAGGCAAAAAGTCGTAAGCTTTCGGCATGTGAGCGAACGCCTCATAACAATCCGTATCAAGGCTAAATTTTTTAACATCAGCCTTATCTGCGTCCACGCCCCCACGGAAGACAAGGATGACTCAGCCAAAGATGAGTTCTACGATCTCCTAGACAGAACGTATGCCCAATGTCCCAGCTATGACGTCAAAATTGTACTAGGAGACTTCAATGCTAGGCTGGGTAAGGAACGAGTCTTCGGCAAACATAGCCTACACGACACCACCTCCGATAATGGACACAGGCTGATTGATCTTGCTACGGGGCGAAATCTCCTTCTAGCCAGTACGCGCTTCCCGCACCTCGATATACACAAAGGCACCTGGCGGTCTTTTGATCAATCGACTACCAACCAGATTGATCACATCGCGATCGACGTCAGACACTCCTCCACTATTCTTGATGTTCGAACTTTCCGAGGGGCTAACATCGACTCGGACCACTATCTTGTTGTAGCCAAGATGCGCTTACGGATATCACGAACGCAACGGGGTAGAGTAAGAATACAAAGTTATGACGTCAGAAAGCTACTATCGCCAGAAACCGCTCGTGCTTTTACCGATCGCGTCTCCCTTAAGCTCTCCAATACACCTCAATCCTCCACGCTATCAATAGAACAGCAGTGGAGCCTTTGCAAACAAGCCCTGAAAAGCTCTGCATCCGCAGTTTTGGGTTCAAGGCTCCAACACGAAGAAACACCTGGTTCGATGACGAGTGCAGGAGGATTCATACAGCGAAGCAGAATGCATATAAGGCCTCGCTGCATAAAAGAACAAGAGCAGCTCGTGAGCTCTACGAGTTAAAAAGAAGGGAGGAGCATACGTTTCTTAGAAGAAAGAAGAAAGAGCACGAGAAGCGCGCGATTGAGGATTTGGAGAGGTGTTACTGCAGGCGTGACGTTCGAAAGTTTTATCAACAGATAAAGCGAACATGCCAAGGTTATAAAGCCAGAACGGAAGCCTGCAGGGATGAGAACGGACACCTAGTAGTAGAACCGCAGTCGATGCTGAGAATATGGAAAAACCACTTCTGCAGACTGTATTACGGCGATGTTAGTCAATATACCGCTGTCAGGCAGAATGATCCATTTCTAATCGACGGAGACCGCAGAGAATTCTGTCCCCCTGACCTCGACGAAGTTAAGATTGCCATATCGCAGCTCAAGTCGAATAAAGCTGCTGGCGCAGACGGACTGTCTGCTGAGCTCTTCAAGGCAGCTAGGGATGACCTGGTTGGGAGCATGCACCAGCTCATCCGTAAGATATGGTTAGAGGAAAGCATGCCCGAGGAATGGAGTCTCAGCATCGTATGCCCGATCCACAAGAAAGGAGACCCCTCTGAGGAACTATAGAGGAATAAGTCTCCTTAACATCGCCTACAAAATCTTCTCTGCCGTTTTGTGTGAACGCCTGAAGCCTTTTGTAAATAAGCTGATAGGTCCTTATCAGTGCGGATTCAGGCCAGGGAAGTCCACCATCGACCAAATCTTCACACTACGGCAGATACTGGAGAAAACCAATGAATTTCAAGTCGACACTCACCACCTATTTGTTGACTTCAAAGCCGCATACGACAGCGTAATTAGAGACGAGCTATACAACGCTGTGTCTACCTTTGACATACCTGCTAAACTCGTCAGACTATGCAGGATGACTTTGGAGAACGCTCGCTGCTCCATCCGAATCGGTGAACACCTTACCGATAGTTTTGATGTCAAAAAAGGATTTAGGGAGGGCGATGCGCTGTCGTGTGATTTCTTCAACATCATATTGGAAATGATTGTGCAAAAATCACTGGCCAATAGAAGAGGCACAATCTATTTCAAATCCTCGCAACTCCTTGCATACGCCGACGATATTGACATAATAGGTAGATCACAGCGAGATGTCAATGAGGCGTTTGCGAGTATTGGGATGGAGGCGGCGAAAATTGGTTTGGCGGTAAACGAGGGTAAAACTAAATATATGCTGTCATCAAAAAAGGACGCTCAACACCGACGTCTCTGCCAGAACGTTTGTATAGGCAGATATAAGTTCGAGATAGTTAAGGGACTTCGTCTACCTTGGCTCCGCAGTGACCTGGAACAACGACATCAGTTTCGAAATCAAACGCAGAATCACTCTTGCCAATCGCTGTTTCTTTGGGCTCAGGAGGCAACTGAGTAATAGAGCCCTCTCCCGAACAACAAAGTTGACTCTACATAAGACCCTTATCATCCCGGTCCTGTTGTACGGCGCAGAAGCATGGACACTATCAAAAGCGGATGAGGGGCCCTTAGTCGGTTCGAGAGAAAGATTTTGCGTGTGATTTTTGGGCCTATAAACGCAGACGGGGGATGGAGGAGAAGATTCAACCACGAACTTTACGGGCTGTACAGCGACATGAGCCTAGTCAGGCGTCTACGGATTCAACGCCTAAGATGGCTGGGCCATGTAGATCGAATGGACACCACAGCTCCAGCCCGGAGAGTCTTTGAATCCAACCCGAGGGACGAAGAAGCAGAGGACGGCCGCCCTTAAGATGGCGCACACAGGTGGAAGGGGACCTCAGCCAACTGGGTGTGCGGCAATGGAAAAGGCTAGCGAAAGATCGTGCTAGATGGAGGGGCATGTTGGTTGAGGCCCAGGTCCACCCCGACCTGTAGCGCCCACTAAGAAGAAGAAGAATTTTAAATTAGCACATAAGAAGATGATTGTTAAATTACAAAGATTACAGAGGTTGTGTTTTTTTGTTCTTCCAAAATAAAAATGTTTCAATACGTGCATTCTACTAAGTGTTTTACTTAAACCTTGTCACTACTATGTATTTATAAATAACAAATGTTGAATTTCGCAAAAAATAAGATATGATTCTTTAAGCACATTTGTAGCGGCCATCCTCTATTTTCGTATAATACAATTCATTATACAATTCATTATATATTATTTATTTGTATGTGCCTCACACACACTCCTTAACTGCTTATATGTGCTACACCCACCCTGAGTCCGTCCTCTCACACCGTCGTTCAAAATACTCGGAAAACGAATGCAGGAAAATAAAGAATAAGGGAAAAAATGTTTTAACCGTTACAATTCGGGTATAAAAGGGCGATGTGAGTTGGACGAATTCGCAGTCTGTTGAATGAAGTCATATGAGTGAGCATACAGCGTTTGTTTGGAGCCATCTCGTACCGATTTCAATTTTGACTGTGTTAGGGTGTTCAGTGGACGAGGTGAACAATTTTGTTGGTCCCTCGGCCCTGTTTTTTTTGATATACATATATATATATATTTTTTTTTGCGTTAGAAGAAAAAATAATAAAGTGACGAAGTCAAGAGATACTCGGAGTTGCGAGATACTCTAGGAAAAGTCCGGAAATCATTTTGGTTGTCTTTTATTTTCGGAAAGAAAGCCAAAGATAACTCTTCTTTTATTACATTGGCGCCCAACGTGGGGCCACGTGTTTTGCAACGGAACAAGTTGAAAATCACAGTAGAGCCCCTAAAGGTAGATCATTGAAGGATCGAAAGAGGAATACGCCTCTGGATGCAAAGAAAGAGTGAACGTAAGGCATCAAAGACGCCTGCAAAAACCTCGAGAAACGATCCTGCACGAGAAAGTGAAATGCCTGACAATATGTCATCGACTGCAAGTTCTGCCGCTTCTACGAGCGCAGCAGCATTGACGACACTTTCAGAAGAGCAATTACGGCGATTAGTAATGGCTATCCATGCCAAAGAAAATCATGGGACGTTCAGTAGATGTACCGCCCGTTTCGATGGGACCAGAAATGTGTCCAAAATTGACGACTTTATCGCAACAATTACGGTGTATAAAGAGTCCGAAAACATCACGGAGGCTAACGCACTCATTGGTATTCCGCTCTTGCTGGAAGGTTTCGCTTCAACCTGGTGGCAAGGCATCAAAAAGGAAGCCAAGAGTTTTGACGACGCAGTAAGACTGTTTCGAGCAGCATTTGCACCAGCTAAACCATCATGGCGAATATATACTGAGTTGTTCGAAGATAAACAACGAGTGACAGAAACGATGGATCAATTTGTGTGCAGAAAAAGAGCCCTGTTAGCACAATTAACAGATGAGATATCTGAACCCACTATGCTCAATATGGTTTATGGGCAAATTCTTCCAAAAATAAGAGAGAAGGTCCCAAGAAACTCAATTAAAACGTTTCAGGACCTATTAGAGCAAACAAGAGAGGTGGAAATGTTCAATAATGAGAACAAACAATCGGTAAACCCTGCAGAGAACAGAGAGAAGACACGTTGCACTTTCTGTAGAAAGAAAGGACATCTAGCCGACACTTGTTTTAAAAAAACAAAAAGCACGGAGCATGCGAAAATGGCTATGGTTACTGAGGACAAAAATAAGAAACCAGCATTAAACTGTTATGGTTGCGGAGCTTCTGGCTATTATCGAACGAATTGTCCTAACTGCAGTAATAAAAATGCAAATAGTCCGAATTCTCTAGACTTTAATTTGGTAGATTCTCTTGTGATCGGAAGAAATGTTCCTACAGTGGACGTTAATATTAATGGACTTCGCGGAGAGGCATATTTAGACACGGCGGCTAGAACTAGTGTAGCGGGAGCACGTTTATATCAACAACTCCTGAAAAAAGGTTGTGTGTTCAAGCCAGTTAATGCGGAGTTGACTTTTGCTGACGGTGTACCTAGAAAAGATGTCGTTCATGCTACAGTGGTCGACATCATCATTGGGAAGAGATATCGGAAAATTCGGTTAATCGCGCTGCCAAAAGCGAAAGGAAATCGAACGCTACTCGGAATTGACTTCATGGAACAATGTGGAATTGTGTTAAATATTGCACAAAGATCATTCCACTTTGTGGACGATCCAACAACAACATTTGATTTCAAATCGGCCGATAGCTGCGTATTGAAATCAACCGAGTATCAAGACAATTACAATCACCGATCACCTGAAGCGAAGCAAGAACCCAAAATACCTAAAAAGGACGTTATGGAAGAAGTATCTGCATATCTTACTTGGGTAGAAAATCTACACACAATCAGTCCAATAGGGGCCACACCAAAACGAAAGAGATCAAACGATTACTCACCTCATAGTGTACAAGCCATTTTCGCCGACTCATTACCAATTGATATGCGAACCCCAGAAAGATCCAGTCAGTTATTTAATGAGCCACGAAGAATAGAACCTTCAGATCCTGACACATGGTTTGAGCTTAACAGCCTTGACATCAGATTACGTCCAGAAGAAGGAAAACACTTGGATTTAAGGCAGAAGGAAAAACTGGAAAAATTATTAGACGAACAGGTTGAAGTATTTGGTGAAATAGAGACACCTATACCAAACGTCGAACATAAAATTATAACTGGAACGACCGCCCCAGTTTTGCAGCAGGCAAAAGAAGGAATCCCATTTGTATTGAAAACCGATGCCAGCAGTTACGCTATCGGTGCAGTATTACTCCAGGGGGAGGGAGAGATGGAGCATCCTATCGAGTATGCAAGCCGTCTCCTATTACCTGCAGAACGGAATTACTCAACGACTCATTTGGGGACATATCACGCATCGATGCTGACAACTTACACGGGTACTTCTGAGGGGCTACCTAGCCCAGTAATTTCTATCAAGAAGAGGGGAAGACCCGTGAAAGTGAATAAGAACGTCTCGCAGTCCAAGGTTTCACAGAAAGCGACAAGAAGGATGACATCACCTGTTCCTGCCACATCATCGGGACGATCTCTGAGGCAGAGGGGGAGATTGTAGCGGCCATCCTCTATTTTCGTATAATACAATTCATTATACAATTCATTATATATTATTTATTTGTATGTGCCTCACACACACTCCTTAACTGCTTATATGTGCTACACCCACCCTGAGTCCGTCCTCTCACACCGTCGTTCAAAATACTCGGAAAACGAATGCAGGAAAATAAAGAATAAGGGAAAAAATGTTTTAACCGTTACAATTCGGGTATAAAAGGGCGATGTGAGTTGGACGAATTCGCAGTCTGTTGAATGAAGTCATATGAGTGAGCATACAGCGTTTGTTTGGAGCCATCTCGTACCGATTTCAATTTTGACTGTGTTAGGGTGTTCAGTGGACGAGGTGAACAATTTTGTTGGTCCCTCGACCCTGTTTTTTTTGATATACATATATATATATATTTTTTTTTGCGTTAGAAGAAAAAATAATAAAGTGACGAAGTCAAGAGATACTCGGAGTTGCGAGATACTCTAGGAAAAGTCCGGAAATCATTTTGGTTGTCTTTTATTTTCGGAAAGAAAGCCAAAGATAACTCTTCTTTTATTACACATTTATATTTTTGGGGTTTGTCACACCCCACCTAGTACGGTACGAGATTTTTAGTGACCTGGTACACGGAGGGTTAATAACCTCCCGGATCCCCATGATTCGACCGATTCTTCATAAATTTATGCAATAACAGATTTATTTTATTTATTTTAGAAAAATTTCGTTTTGAAAAAAAAGACACATATGTATAATCCAACCTAGTACCCGAATACAAAAATCGTGGATTTCGTATAAAATATGAATATTTTTACGCAGAAAGGAAGCAAATAACTAAATAAATAAATAATATCCATTTCTGACTACAAAGACCATTTTCTTGAGGTGCGCCTGAAGGAAGCATAATGTATGAAACATTGACAAGTCCTGGATTAATCCTTTTTTTTCATTGATAACGCCTGAAAACTGACCTGCCAATTTCGTCAGCATCGCATTTTTAATAAAAACCATTTCCAAATTGGATGTTAATTCGTCAACACATAACATGTCAAACTCATACTCTCGAGAAGAATTGACGGAAATGCACTTCTGCTACGGTTAAGCTAATGGTCGAGATCGTGAAGAAGAAAGACTCTACGCTGAAATATATCCCAATCGGAGGTGTCCTAGTCGTAGCATGTTTTCAAAAATCCACCGACGTCTGCGAGAGCACGGAGTGCTAGAGGATCAAAGAAGCGAAAGATCAATTACAGATGGATCAGCAACCTTAGATGAAAGAATTTTGGATTTGATCCGATGTAATCCCTCCCTTAGTACAAGGAGGATAGCTATTATGCTTGGAGTGCCCAAATGTTTCATACATTAATTTGCCTACAAGTCCAGCCGCGATAAAACCAACAAAAAAAAAAAAAAAAAAAAAAAAAAGCAATTTTTTTTTATTTAAATTTCTCAAAAACGACAAGACATTTTTGCATCCGGTTTTCTGTTTTTAACTAAAAACTAATGAATTTAATTCTTGAAATAAAAATAGTGGGGTAGGGCGGGCCAAGTTGGGCCAGGCGAATTACTCAAGCAAAAGATCATACACGAATGAAATATACAAACTAAGCAACCCGCGAAACCGGTCTCCAAGGCATTATATCAGCACATCGGGAACCACGTGCACTACAAATGTGCAATAAAATTCGAAATACGATTTCTTGATACCTGGAGTGAAAACAAGATCGCTGGTAAAGATTGGCTTACGGGGTTTCTTAAAAGGAACCACCAACTATCAATTAGGAAACCGGAAGCTACGAGTCTGGGCAGGTCCACCTCCTTCAACAGAACTAACGTGGATAGCTTTTTTGACAAACTGTCTGGGGCTATGGATAGAAACAAGTTCAGTGCTTCAAATATATGGAACGTTGATGAGACTAGTGTATCCACCGTATGCAAACCAGGCAAAATAGTTGCGGCAAAAGGCAAAAGGAATGTAGGATCGCTGACTTCAGGCGAACGTGGTACAAACGTGACTTTAATAGTAGCCGTCTCAGCTTCTGGGGTTGCAACCCCAGCTATGTTTATTTTTCCTCGGAAAAATTAAAAAGACCACCTCATTAACGGAGGTCCCCCAGACTGCATTGGAACTGCAAATGCCAGCGGTTGGGCCACAAATGACGAATTTTTCGCTTTCATAGTTCACTTCATACGGCATGTGAAACCAAATCAAGAATGCCCCGTATTACTGGTCCTCGACAATTATTCCTCTCACCTCTCAATTGAAACGCTGGAAATAGCCAAAGCCAACGGGATTGTCATGCTCTCGTTTCCACCTCATTGTAGCCATAAGCTTCAGCCCCTAGACGTTTCCGGATTTGGACCCTTTAAAAAATATCTATCCGGGGCTCAAGATGGATGGCTACGTAGCAATCCAGGCCGGACAATTACAATTTACGGCATTCCCCGAATTGTAGCTGAGTCTCTTCCCTTGGCTACAACACCAATAAATATTATCAATGGGTTTAAAAAGGCTGTGATATTTCCATACAACAGGGAGATTTTTACTCCCAGTGAATTCGACCTATCATACGTGACAGATCGTCCAGAAGCAGGTTAGTTAGTTACCTACTCTTTATTGGCTTAAGGAAATCCAATGCTAAGAAAAACTTGAATTTTTAGTAGATTCAGCTGTTCCAATTGAATTGAGCTGATATTGTTATTGAGAATCCTACTGAGAACACAGCAAATAACCCTTTGCCATCTACATCTCGAGGATTTCATCCATTTTCGCCAGAAGTAGTTTTGCCGTTTCCAAAAGCTGGGCCAAGGAAGCAAACACTTACCAAAAGAAGGAAGAGACGAGTTGCAATCTTAACTGACACCCCGGAAAAGGATGCCTTGCAAGAGGAACAAAAGCAAAGGAAAACGGCCAAAGCAAAAGTTGACAAAAAGAAAAAAACACAGATTGAGAGAAAAGTGTTGCAAAAATCAAGTTCCGAAGAGAAAGAAGATCCGGAATGTTATTGTCTAATGTGCATGCAAGCATGAAAACTTTGACGTATGGAAGAGGCACGCCAAGTCATACCTAGTTATAAGAAACAGTAAGTGGTCTTACAGTTTCAATAATGGCGTATCTAAAGGATGGCGAGATTGAACATTTATTAGAAAGTAGTGACAGTGAATTGGAGGACAATGTTGATATGGAGGATTCGGATTCAGATTCCCATGAACTGGGACAAGTAAACCCAATAGAAGATTTCGAAGAGGATATCCGCAAAATTATTTCATCATCTTTCGCGAACAAGACTGTAAGCAATAAACGAAAACGAACCAACTCTACTCCTACCTATGAGACTTCAGAATTAGCAGGAAGTTCATCATTTGTAACGAGAGGATCGCAATCGAAAGGTCATCATCGACAAGAATATGTTCTCGAGGTAAAATACGAAAAATGAAAGGTAAGGGACAAAAAGACCAATTTATTTGGAACACGAAACCTATTTTTTCCAATACTGGAAAAATTCAAAATAGAAATATAATATAATAAGACCTGGCCCAAGTGCTCAAGCTAGAAATGCTTCTTCTCCAATGGAATGCTTCAAGCAATTTTTTTCGAACGAGTTAATTGATAAAGTTTTGACCTTTACAAACCAGGAAATTACAAAACAAAGCGCAGCTTATAAATGCGAAGATAAAAGTACATACAGATGCACCACCAAAGAAGAACTTGAAGCTTTTTTCGGATTAATAATATTATCGGCAGTTTAAAAAAGAAACCATTTGTCACTAGATATTTTATTTAACACTAATTATTCTGGAGATATTTTTCGTGCCACTATGTCGAAAGAAAGATTTAAATTTATTACAAATTGTCTTAGATTTGACGACCGACAAACAAGACTGACTCGAAGATCTCAAAGTTTGCTCCTATATCTGAGATATGGGATATTTTGATTTCTCGTTGTAAGTCCATATATAAGCCTAGTTCTTACTGCGCAATAGATGAACAGCTTGTTGGGTTCAGAGGGAGATGCCCATCTCGGGTGTATATGCCTAATAAACCAAAGAAGTATGGCATAAAAATTATCATGATATGTGATTCGGCTAGCAAATACATGATTGATGCTGCACCGAACTTGGGAAAGAATATGGATGTTGGTGGCATGCCTTTAGCTGAGTATTATAGTCTTAGGCTAGTAGAATCCATCAAAGGGTCAAACAGAAACCTGACTATGGATAATTGGTTCACTAGCGTGCCGTTGGCAAGAAAACTATTGGGACCAGATTATAAGTTGACATGCATTGGAACTATAAGAAAGAATAAGCGCGAGCTACCTGAGGAGTTTTGTAGTGTAAAATTTCTTGATCGAGGAGTAAACACATCATTTTTCCTTTACAGTCCTGAAGTTACTGCTGTGTCATACAAACCCAAAAAGAACAAAATTGTGACATTGTTGTCCTCAGTTCATACACAACCCAATATAAATGAAGAAACACACAAGCCTGACATTATTCACGCTTATAACTCCACAAAAGGTGCTGTCGATACCTTTGACCAAATGTGTCAAAATATGAATTGCGGACGGAAGACAAAGAGATGGCCGTTATGCGTATTTTATAATATGATTAACATAGCATGTATCAATGCTTATATAATTTATGTTTCAAATTTTATAGGTAGAAATTCTACGGAAAAGCCAATGGGTAGAAGTGATTTTATGTTTTCTCTCAGTAAATATCTCACTACTAACCACCAGAAAAAAAGAGAACAGATAGCAACACTCTCTACAGGTTTGAAAAAATCGTTTAGCAATGTTTTGGAAGTATCCGCGAATCAACCTAAGAACCAAACAGGCGAAGAAAATGTTGTGGATTTTGCAATTATAAAAAAAGCAATTTACAACAACATACTGCCGACAGTGCAACGTGCCCATATGTGGAGAACATCAAATAAAAACTTGCCAAAACTGCTGTTAATTTACATAGAACTAATTCATTTTAATATCTTTTGTAATAAAGTATAAATGAATATTGGAACATTTTTGAAAGAAGTTTTCTTTTTCTCCTTTAATTACGAGGGAGTACATTTTACTCCTAGTTAGCTTTAACGGATTACAAAATAAGGTTAGCTTTCTAGGGTTAATGGTTGAGCCGAGTAACTCTGCACCCATTGCAACAACCGAGAGTGCAAAAGAAGCATGGGATGCATTAATTGCAGCATACGATGATAGTGGCCTAACACGGAAAGTTGACTTATTGAAACAATTGGTACAATTAAAATTATCAGATTGCGATTCAGTGCAGGAATATATTAACACAATGGTTCTCACGTCACTCAAAGTTCAAAACGCAGGTCTAAATATTGATAACGAATTGACCGCATCCCTTATGCTAGCAGGGTTACCCGATGAGTTTCGCGCATTAGTGCTTGCAGTAGAAAATTCCAAAAAGACCTTAACCGTGGACGCCGTAAAGAACTTATTGCTCCAAGATGCCAAATTCGATAACAAATGTACTGAAAATGCACTATATGTAAAAGAAAAGTACCTGTGACCAAGTTTCGTTGCCACACATGCAAACAAGTTGGTCATTTCAGCAAATCGTGCCCCGCTAAAAATAAAAGAAATAGCAAAACCTGGAATGATAAGAACACGAAAGATAGAGTTTTATTTGCCTCATTGCTCGCCGACAACAGCAGTTCATCAGATTGGTTCATTGACTCAGGAGCTACTGCACATATGACTAACGAAGAAAGTATACTGTTCAACAAAAGTGCACCAGTCACTAACAAAGATGTGGTTGTTGCAAGCAAACATAAAATGTCTGTCAAGTGTTCTGATGAAGTAAGATTAGCACTGAAAATGGAAAATCGCAACATAAATGCTGTTTTAAAAAATGTTGAATACTTGCCTAACTTGTGCGCAAATTTGCTTTCAGTGCGTCAAATGACCAAAAATGGAAATAAAGTGGTGTTCGAGAACGATCATTGCCATATTTACGACCAAAAGCGCAAACTTATTGCTAAAGCAAGTGCAATAAATAATTTATACCGTTTAAACCTTGCATCAGTGACAACTCCAAAAACTTGTGAAAGAGCTCTGTACGTGACCAATTCTTACAACCTTTGGTATCTCAGGTTGGGACATATATGTGACAAAAGTCTTTTAAATGTGAGAAATTCATCTGTGGGCGTAAATTACACTAAGGGCCACGTTGAAAAATCCATTGTTTGCATTAAGGGAAAGCAAACCAGAAAGCCTTTTAAGGACATTGGAAAGCGAGCGATAGGTCCCACTGGATTTGATCCATTCTGATGTGATAGGGCCGTTGAAATGTAGGTCTTTTTCTGGAGCAAGGTTCTTAGTCACATTTGTGGATGACTACACCAGAAAAGTTTTCTTAGCGCCCATTAAACACAAATCAGAAGTTTTCAAAGAGTTTGTGAAGTTTAGGAACTTAGTTGAAAACCAATGCATGAAAAAGATTAAAACATTTCGCACTGATAATGGTACAGAATACACGGGAAACAATTTCCAAAATTACCTAGAAAAGAATGGTATCGTACATCAAAAAACTGCGAGTTATACCCCTGAACAAAATGGCGTTGCCGAACGCATTAGTCGCACCATTATCGAAAGAGTGCGTTGCATGCTACTGGACTCCGGGTTAGCCTATAATTTTTGGGCAGAGGCAGCAAACACTGCCGCTTTTCTCTTAAACTGCATACCGTGTAGAAACAATGATCGTTCCCCTGAAGAATTATGGTCAGGCGAGAAACCAAATTTAAAAAGTATGCGTATTTTTGGTTGCAAAGCAAAGAGATCGAAACTGGAAGCAAAATCAATTTATTGTATCTTCCTTGGGTACAGTGCCGGATCAAAAGCCTACCGATTATTTAATCCCTTGACAAAGAAAATTATTATTAGTCGTGATGTTATCTTTATGGAATCCGAAAGCAAGGTAAATAGCTCTAACATTAACTGTTCTAATCCCTCTGTTTCTTCCGTAGTTGAATTGTACAATTCCGATGAAGAGAATTCGACTGACAATTCAGTCACTGATTGTAAAGATGAATCCACGATGAGCAACACCTTTGAAAGTGACAATGATGATAATGATGCAACCTTTGTTCCTGATCAAAATATCTCAGATCTGGAACATGAACAAGCCATTCGCCGTTCTGAGCGAATTGAAAACATGCCAAGGCCAAACTACAACTTTTGTGCAACTGATCGTATACTCAATGATCCCACAACTATCGAAGAAGCCTTATCAGGTCCTGAAGGACCTTTATGGAGAAGGGCGATGAAGGAAGAAATAGATGCACTCATGCTCAACAAGACTTGGACTTTAACTGCTTTACCGCCTGGCAAGAAACCAATCAGTTCAAACTGGGTGTTTAAAACAAAGCTTAGCACAGATGGTGAACTTATTCGTCGGAAAGCAAGGCTAGTCGTAAAGGGATTTTGTCAGCAAAAGGGGATTGACTATGAAGAAACCTTTGCACCTGTTGTAAGGTACACTTCAATTCGACTTCTACTCGCCCTTGCAGCCAACATGACCTTCATGTACATCAAATGTATGCTGTAACCGCGTTTCTAAATGGTGAGTTAAAAGAAGTTATTTACATGACTCAGCCAGTTACTTTGATGATGGTTCTGGTCGCGTCTGTAAACTACAAAAGTCACTTTACGGACTTAAACAGTCTAGTAGGGTTTGGAACGAAACGCTCAACCAAGCATTAATTAACTTAGGACTGCAGCGTAGTGACGTAGACCAGGGTATATACTATCATTTTCACGAGAATCAGATGTTGTTTGTTGCAATTTACGTAGATGACGTATTAATATTTTCAAACTCACTTGAATACGTAAAAAATGTGAAATTAGAACTTTATAGAAACTTCAAGATGAAGGACATGGGTGAAGCAACATCGATTTTGGGTATATGAATAACTCGAAGCAAGCCCGAAGGGTCCATAAAGATTGACCAATCACAGTACATTGCAGATGTACTTAAACGCTTTAATATGGAAGAATGCAACCCCATTTCTACTCCAGTAGATCTAAATCAAAGGTTGTCATCGAAAATGTGCCCTACCGACGAAACGGAGAAAAAGCAAATGAGGAGTGTACCTTACATGCAAGCAATTGGCTCTTTACTTTTCGTTGCAGAAATCACTCGACCTGATATAACTTACGCCGTAAATTTATTAAGTAGATTCGGTACCAATCCAGGGAAGGCGCACTGGGCGGCTGCTCGCTGTTTCTTTGAGCTCAGGAGGCAACTGAGTAATAGAGCCCTCTCCCGAACGACAAAGTTGACTCTATATAAGACCCTTATCATCCCGGTCCTGTTGTACGGCGCAGAAGCATGGACACTATCAAAAGCGGATGAAGAGGCCCTTGGTCGGCTCGAGAGAAAGATTTTGCAGGTGATTTTCGGGCCTATAAACGCAGACGGGGGATGGAGGAGAAGATTCAACCACGAACTTTACGGGCTGTACAGCGACATGAGCCTAGTCAGGGGTCTACGGATTCAACGCCTAAGATGGCTGGGCCATGTAGAGCGAATGGACACCACAGCTCCAGCCCGGAGAGTCTTTGAATCCAACCCCGGGGGACGAAAAAGCAGAGGACGGCCGCACTTAAGATGGCGCACACAGATGGAAGGGGACCTCAGCCAACTGGGTGTGCGGCAATGGAAAAGGCTAGCAAAAGATCGTGTTAGTTGGAGGGGCATGTTGGTTGAGGCCCAGGTTCACGCCGAACTGTGGCGCCCATTAAGAAGAAGAAGAAGATCGTGGGACACCCTGAATATGATCGTCAACATGATTTTCACATGTCTTTGTTTGACTTCAAACTCGAAATTTCTGAATGTAGAAAGTATGATCTGGCAGCACTTCAACTGTCAGAAATGTAAACTATAAAAAGGACGTCAGAAAGTTACCTCCTTCTTGTCACACCTGGATTTGTATTAAACAACACGTTCAATAAAGTAATCATTAAAAATAAGGATAATCATCTTTTATTTCCAACTGGTTATGGGCCCAGGTCGCTAGAAATACTGGATAGTATTCAGGAAAACATTTATTTGGTGGATCGCAATATTTGTCCCAAAAAAAAACATAACTTCGCCCTAACCCCAAAATGAACATGAATAGAATCCAACTATTCAATGGAGAGAACTACGCCTCATGGAAACCCCAAATGAAAGCAGTACTACACAAAGCACGACTAATTGGTTACATTGACGGGAAGATTGCGAGACCAGCGACTGCAGGAACAGACCAGGAGAGTTGGGATGAAAAAGATATGGATGCAAAAGCCGAATTGATTCTAGCATTGGAACCCAGTATCATCGCTCTTGTAAAAGATAAGAAATTATCTAAAGACGTTTGGAAATTCCTAGGAGACACTTATGACCGAAAGGGACCAAGGCAGAAAGCGGAGGAGTTTAGACGCCTCATAAATACCAGGATGGGACCGGCTCAGAAGATGGATGAATACATCAGGGAGTTCAAAACTACAACTAGCAGATTACAGGAACTGCAAGCTACACTGGATAAGGACTTGCTTGTCATAATTCTTCTGGATGGGTTATCTGAGCCTTACAAGGATGTACAAGCCGCGTTTGACGCACAAAGTAGCTATCCAGACATTGACGTTGTTTGCACTAGACTCCTCGAGGTAAGTGATCGGAAGAAGGAACCGAACATAAACGGGCAACCCACCTTGGCGATGTACTTCAAGAGGAAGAGCAAAGCTAATACATTCTCGTACAACAACAGTAAAAGCCGTCCATTCCATTTAATTGCCGCAATTGTGGCAAGAAGGGGCACATGGCAAAAGACTGCTACAGCAAAAAGGAAAAGGCTAAAACAGTACAGTCGAATAGCGAGAATGAGATTATGGCTTCATAATAGCGGAGCAACGCATATTTAAAATCGCTAATGAGGAACCAGCCTGGTGTCTCGATTCTGGAGCCACTTCTCATATGTGCCCAACACGATCTCTATTCAAGGATTTAGATATATACACGACGGATAACTACGTAACGTTGGCAAACGGAAAAAGGGTCAGAATAGCAGGCATTGGAACAGCATTAATATAAGACTTTATGAAACTCTTTTTATTCCTGATTGAAAAGAAAACCTCATTTCAGTAAGTAAAGCGGCCCACAAGAAGCTCAAGGTTATATTTAATCAGAGTCAAGCCAAAGTGTACACCAGAGATGGAGTGTTGCTGCTAACAGCTAATAAAAAAAAAAGCGGTTTGTACTATGGAAACAATCGTGCGCTGGCTACGTCAGGGAGTCAAGCCTCGTTGAGCTTGTGGCACAAAAGAATGGGTCACCTTAATTTAACATCACTAAAGCAACTGCAATCGAAAGTAATAGTGATTGGATTGCCACTCAAGTTTGATTCCGATGACACTAGTTGCGCCTCATGTATTTGCGCGAAACAATCAGTCAAGCCATTTGCTGTGTGTGGTGAAAAGAGGACAATGAAGAGATTAGAACTAGTACATTCAGATGTGTGCGGACCCATGCGTACGGAATCGTTAGGTAAGTCAACATACTTCATAACGTTTATCGACGATTTTTCTAGACGAATTTCTGTGTACTTTATGAAAAAGAAAAGCGAAGCATTAGAAAAATTCAAAGCGTTTAAGGCATTTGCAGAAAAGCAGACAGGCGAAGCAATCAAGTGCTTAAGGACAGATAATGGCACGGAATATATGAATTCAAATTTCAAGGAATTTTTACAGCAAAATGGAATTGATCATGAGTCCTCTGCACCATACATACCACAGCAAAATGGCATAGCGGAACGCGCAAACAGAACTTTAGTGGAAATGGCGAGATGTCCAAGGTTAGAGGCTAGTTTACCAGACATGCTATGGGCTGAGTTGATATGCACTTTATTAGAAATAGATGTCCAACAAAGGCAAATGGTGAGGCCACTTCAGAAGAATTATGGACAGGCAAGAAACCGGACGTGTCATCCTTTAAGTATATCGGAACCAGCGCATACGTACTGGAAAAAGGAAGCAATCCAGGGAAATTTGATGCAAGGAACACAGAACATGTGCTAGTGGGATATGAAGGTGAGCACGGAACATATCGCCTTTGGAAACCTGGAACCCGTATCGTAATCAAGAGCAGAGATGTGAGATTTTTAACCGAAAATTCGAGCACCGATGGAAATAATAAAAATGACCAAGCAAATTATTATATTTTTGATTTCAAATTTCAGGATCGCAACATCCAACAGACTAAAGAAACGCCAGTCAACGAAATCACCAAAAATGAATCGATAAAAGAAACACCTGGAGGGGGCCGAAATCAGAGTTCACCGACCGAGATGAAAGTAGCTTACACAGTCAATGCCGATCCAGTGAGCCTGAAGCAACTCAAAGGCATGGACAACCGTGATGAGTGGTGTCAGTTCTAGTCCGCAGCAAGTCAAACTTGAGAGAAAAGAAAAGAAGTGTTTTAAGTGTGGGAACCCATCACACCGTATGAGAGATTGTCCAATCAAGAGGAGTCGATTGTGAAGCGCCGGAAACCAAGCACGCAGCCGGCAAAAAAAGCCTTCAAGAAGAAGCCTGGGATGCGATGCTCTCATAGTTGATTCACGCTAACAGCCTAAGTTAGATAAACAATATTTCATCTTTTCATTTCGGTCATCCAGACTTGTTAGTGAAAGCCCAGTTAGCGAAAGTTCAACAGTTTCTTGTGATTACTAACGCTCGAGTGGAGCACCTTATTCCGTGGTGGCGTTCTTACTTTCCGCCAAATGTGAACATCACCTAGCAAACCAAACTCCCCTTGACGAGCTCAGCGCGAAACTTTCGATAAGCCGGAGGTATGACTGGGTAGCTCACGCTATGGAACTTGAGCCCTACCCCACCATCAATAAGAGGGCAGCCGCGAAGATTGTTGTACGACCACCAGGTAGGCGCATGCACTTCCTTTAAGGTCCTCGGAATGTTTTAGTGTAGTAGGTGGAACAGCGATGCAAACGCACCTCAAGTGAAACATAGGGAACTCGCGATGACCAAGTTATTGGAAACCAGCACAACACCGAGCCAGAATCGGAAAATAATGAATCCGATTCATCATCAGATCACATTTCATCTTCAATCAATACTTTATCTTTTCATTTCGGTCATCCGGACCTGTTAGTGAAAGCCCATTAAACGAAAGTTCGATAGTTTCCTGTGACTAATGTCGCTCGAGTGGAGCACCTCATTCGGTTTTGGCTTTCTAGCTTTCCGCCAAACGTCAAACATCACTCAGCCAGCCCAACTCCCTTAGATGAGCTCAGCGCGAAACTTCCGATAAGCCGAGGGTATGTATGACTGGATAGTCCACGCCATGAAACTCGAGCTCTACCACACTATCAAAGAATTTTCTACTACGCTTTGCCATCCAGCCAGAGTCATGCAGTTTATGCCGCATGCTCACATTGTCAACGTAACAAGAAGGCAGCCGCGAAAATTGTTGTACACAATCGAGAGCCAGCTAACATCATACAAAGATGTTTGTAGTTTTTGCGGAGCCGACCATTTTTACAAAAGTGTTGTGGTCATGTTAAAATATTTTGAGGAGCTGGCAGCACTTCAGGTCCAGTCGTTCATGTCGCTGTAACCTTTCTTCCTCACTCTCTTGTTAGCCAGCGACCGTGTTACCCGCTCTTCTCATCCTTCTATTATACTTTTACATATTAATAAATAACGTGAATTAAGAAGTCTATGTCTTTTTGCTATCCGACTATTTCGACATAATAAATGAAAATAAATGAAAAGCACGAACTTCAGAAATCTCCGTCGACCCACAATCATGACTTTGTAGTACATAAATTGAATATTTGTATTGTTGATAACAACTTAAACCACATGGCAAGTACAACATCTTTGCAACCGTCGCAAATAGCTCGGGAAAACCTTGTCGGATGCGAACCGGGATATCGTATGTACTTACCAAGTAAAGGTACTCAAAAAAGGACGATAGGTCGAATTAGTCACATAAATAAATATTGTTCTGAACCGGCCGATTTAACACCAATTCTGGGAACTACAACCTCACTAAAAGTTTGGGAGAAAGTTAACGTTGGCTAATGGATGGAGCCTTTTATGTTTTTGAATCTATTATGCGTCAATTATTTAGTATACATGGACTTATAGATGGAAGGGTTGTGCCTCTGGTATTCTGCTCTGTGAGCAAAAACTTCGCAGGCTAATAATAAGTTCCTTTATGAATTATTTCGCTTGGCGCTTGAAAGAAATATAAAATTAAATCCGTTAAGAACCATTTAGGATTTTGAAAGTATCACGTGTTTGACAGCAAAACCTTATTTCCCTTCTACCTTTCATTTCGGGCAAACAATTTAAAGGAGGGTACAAAAGAAAAAGGCTTTAAATGATATATGGCAATAATGAGACATTCAGTTTATACGTGAGGATGCTGAAAAGCTTGGCATTTATACCGCCAAAAGAAATACCAACTTACTTTTCTGAGCTAAGCAGAAGTTTTGATGACAATAATTTCTGAGTTGTCCTTGTTTTAAAAAGAACTATGTCGTCGGTAATAGAAGAAAATATGAACATGTAACGTCGGCTGCTCATTTGTATCATTATTTTTTTTTTTTTAATTGTATTATTATATAATGTTATTCCGGTATTATAATATTCTCATGTTATTTATTAGGATATACATAAATATTATTATACACAAAAAAAAACCAGAAAATTGTACTTCGAGGAGTATGGCAACACTTACCCAACATCACTTGGAAACTCCCCACAAGGAGAGTATAAAAGGCGGCACCCGATCAGTTGTCGAGCACTCAGGTTTGGTATTTCGCCTTGCGAAGTTCATCGAGCGTCCAAGGAAAAGCACCACACTTGTGCTTCGATTGCCGTGACGATGAACACAAAATGATATTTTTTGACCGAATGTATTAATTGTAAACGTGATCAAAATAAAGAATTTATTGTCAACGCTATTGTTTCATTAAAACTATTAAAACACTTCTAAGAGACATCCAAAGGATAACTGTTGCAGTCATGTTTTCTACCAGTGGTGAACAATAGTCGCCTATACTTTTACTGGACAGAAAACAGAAGCCTTCGTGTGTTTTCGAACTAGAAAAAGGAAATGTGAAAGAAAAGCATAAGAGAACATAAGTGAATGAAAACATAAGTTAATGAAACACAAGTGAAAAAAAATAAATGAACGCTTTGTAGCCCCATGTGACCGTTCTGTAACACTACTGTAACATACCACTACATAACTTAGTATTCAGTAAAAATCACAGTTGGCGTAACCTACGGACTTACATAAGTTAACACGACAAAGTCGCAAATTCAAAGTAGGTCAAACCAGCACGCGCATCCGCTACAATACACTCGCTGGGTAAACAACAGCATATGTTGACCAATAATGCTGAATCGCCAATATCGTCAACACCACACACCGGATGAGCAATGCTGACCCAACATCGCGAACACCGTCAACACCACACCCGGATGAACAATGCTGACACCGCACCTGCTGCAGTTGAGGTATCAGGGTATAAATTAGCTTAAGGTAGTCAATAAGTTGTTCAGTTGTCTTTCCTCTTTCGTCTTTGTTTTTATTATTTGTAATAAATAAAGTGGGTTCGCTCCCAATAAAGTAGAATTATTTTTTTTTTTAGAAAAATATAGTAAAAAACTTTAACTGGCGTCCGAGCAGCAGGGACCCAGGGTACATTGACAGTGCGGTAAATCGTCAAACGTCCTCAAGCAGTACGGACGAACCATTCGCGAGTGACTCCCGCCGAAAAAGCGTAAATCGTCAAAACGTCCTCAAGTAGTACGGACAAATCATTCGCGTGTGACTCCCGCCGAAAAAATACCCTGTGGTTCCCCCGCGAGTGTGGTGAAAGTGACAAGGGCCCCTCAGTAAACCAACATTGGATGAACAGGAAGCGTAGAACGCTAGCCGCACCACGAATCGCAAGAAGTCAGGACGGATATATGACCCTGCAGCTTTTAGTATTGTAAGTTTAGAATAAGGTATCAAAAAGAAAGTACATAATTATAATCACTTAAAATACAGAACAAGAAATTATTAGAAATCATTACATTATAAGTAAAATTTAGTAAATCATGTAATCTAGTAATCAATAAATCTGCGATTATGGCTAACCCAAACTTAATAAGACCCCCTGTCCTTAACGTTCCAAGTCCTTCCCAATCACCTCCACCCGAAAACGTCGGTGGAGTCATTACGAACGAAGCTTTAGACAATCTTGTAACTGGTATAGTCAACCGCGTCCTAAGAAATGAGGGAAAACAAATAGTTCAATCATTGATAAATCCATACTCGGACCACTTTGTCGGAGTAGACTAAACCATCAACCCTGAACTTCGCCAAAACATCAACGAATTGGATAAAATACCAGATGTAGTTCGCTGTTTGAAAGATTTCACTGGTCAGCCAGGAGAATTTAATTCCTGGAAGAAAAGTGTTGACCGAATCTTACAGCTCTACGACAGTACTTAAGGAACTCCAAGATATTTCGGTATATTGAGCGTCATACGCAACAAGATAGTCGGACAGGCTGACGTAGTGTTAGAATCATACAACACTCCGTTAGACTGGAAATGTATTTCCCGCTGTCTTACAATGCACTACGCCGATAAACGTGACTTATCCACCTTGGAATATCAAATGACTTCCTTGGTCCAAGGAAATCTTACCATTCAAGAATTCTCTCATGCCGTATATTCCCACCTGTCCCTTATTTTAAACAAAATCGGTTGTATGGAAGTCAGTAACGAGTCCCTGTCCATTCTTACGCAAACATATCGCGATAAAGCTCTGGATACTTTCATCAGAGGCCTATGAGGTGACTTACCACGACTTCTTGGTATAAGGGAACCAACCGATTTACCACAGGCATTGCACTTATGCCTGAAATTAGAGAATCAGAATTTCAGAATCCAATATGCAATTTCCCATCAAGGTCCAGTTCGATCAGCCCAGGTCGCACCTCCACTCCCTCCTCGTAGAAACCTAGACCATCATGGATACCACACCCCAGCTAAACCTCCCTTTTACCCTCAATTAGCCCACATACCACATCCTCAGGTCCATCCTAATCGATTTGCACATAGGCAACCATCGGTTAACCCGAACCATCAAATTACCCGAATCCCATACAACTCATCCTTTCCACCAAGACCTTCAGCAACCTAAAGCTGAGCCCATGGATATCAGTGTCCAAACGAAAGCAGTCAATTATATGAACAGGCCTCAACCTAACCGCTTCGCAGGGAAAAGACAATATCAAAGGAACTTCCATATTGAGCCCCAAGCAGATGATTTAACCGGCTATGAGCAGATAGTAGAAAACGAAGATGGAAACCATAGTGAACCGCTCACACAATACATGGAATCTTACGAAGAACCAAGAAATGCGCAAGAAGAACCTGTCGATTTCACAGACATCCATTTTTTAGGCTAAATTGCTCTTCGCTGCCATATTTCGAAGGCAGAACGAAGAGCGGTAGAATGCTTAAAATACTAATAGACACTGGTTCCAATAAGAACTACATTCGTACCGACCTCGTCCCAAACCCCAAACCAAACGAGCAATCCTTCTGCGCAAACTCAATTGGTGGTAGTATAAAAATTGATCAGCATACTATCGTAAATCTATTTGGTCTTGAAGATACTAATATAAAATACTTCCTACTCCCCACACTTAAATCATTCGATGCCATCCTAGGGAATGATAGCCTTAAAGAACTTTCGGCTATAATTCACGCTAGGGACAATTATATGATTATAAAAGATAGGGTAAAAATCAAAGTCAGACAACGCGCCTACACGGCAGTAAATAAAGTCGAAATAAATACGGAACATATGAACAATAGCCAAAAAACTAAATTGGAACGTTTGGTCCAACAATTTCCTAACCTATTTACAGAGCTCAATGAGAAGCTCACATTTACAACCAATGTCAAAGGCGAAATTCGCACGACATCAGAAATACCGGTCTACTCAAAATTCTACCCATATCCTATGGCATTAAGAAATGAGGTAGACAAGCAGATTGAACAACTGCTTAATGATGGGATCATACGACCATCACGATCCCCATATAACTCACCAATATGGGTAGTGCCTAAAAAGCTTGACTCATCAGGGGAAAAAAATATCGGATGGTCATCGACTATCGGAAACTGAATTCCATCACAGTTTCAGATAAGTACCCAATACCCCAGATTAATGATGTGTTGTCGCAATTGGGCCAAAATAGTTGGTTCTCGGTAATCGATCTCAAAAGTGGATTTCACCAAATCCCGCTTTGTGAATCGCATATCGAAAAAACAGCCTTTTCCGTGAATAACGGAAAATATGAGTTCACCAGGCTGCCTTTCGGCTTGAAAAATGCTCCTGCCATTTTTCAACGAGCTCTTGACGACATCCTGCGAGAGCACAGTGGCGTCAGATGTTTCGTCTATATCGATGATACCATCATCATGGGCAAGGATGAAGAGTCACACTTCGATAATCTTCAAAATGTTTTTCACACACTAGAAAGTGCGAACCTGAAAGTCCAACTAGATAAGTGTTCATTCTTCAAGCACGAGGTGGAGTTCTTGGGATTCATCATCTCTGCAAAAGGAATTAAAACCAACCCAGCTAAAGTAAAAGCGATTGTGGATTTCCCAACCCCTAAAACATTGAAAGATCTCCGCTCCTTCTTGGGTCTTTCAGGGTATTATCGCCGATTCAAAAAGGATACGCAAATCTGGCGAAACCCCTTACAGCCCTTTTAAGGGGGGAAGGCGGGCGAATATTTTGACTTGTCGCTATAGTTTGTATAATCAATTCTTTTCATTAGATTTTGTATCTAAAAATAATATTGCAAATAGATCTTATAAAAAAATTCTTTGTTCTTCATGGTTCAATTGAGTACACTGCACAGTGGTTCCCCCGTAGGCCAAAACTCGAGTTCAGTGAACCCGTTATAGCTGGAATATTATGACTTAATTAGATAGGCGCCGTGGCGCAGTGGTTAGTGTGTTGGACTCTAGCGCACGATGAGCGAGTTCGGATCCCGATAACCCCAACGCCATCGAATGTTTATTTCGCGACGTTCCTCCTGGGGTACTGGCAAACCATGAAAAAGCTTCTCGACCGACGCCGCGCCGTTCGGAATCGGCATTAAACTGTACGTCCCTTTCACCTTGTTGCGTACAAATATCCACCAAAAAGCTTTTCCGCTCCATCCCTCCCTCTCCCGTATTTCTACCCGTCATTTTGGTCCGTTGCTCTCTTTTGAGGGTGGCCTCGGTGCATACGCGGATCAGGAGGATCTTGCGGTATCGTGGTCCGACTCTCTTGAGGGGGCAACAAAGCAGGTAAGACCGGACGGACGGTCCGACAGCAGGGACGAACGGTCCCCAACACTGACAGCAGGGACGGACGGTCCCCAAAACTGACGGCAGGGACGAGTCCCCATCGAGACCAGCAACCACGACAAGGGCGAAGGCCCCACCCTAACCAAATAATTGTTTGAGCAAAAGAAGAATGTCACCCCCAATCAGTAAAGTGTCGTCTAAAAGCAAATGAATGTTGAAACCCCAAAAGAATTGTAAACCCAAAGAGTAAATTGTTGTCTCGCCCCTATCTGTTCTAAGAGAAAAAAAAAAAGAAAAACATTGTAAATACTTAAATTGTGAGCGGGTAGCGCTCGACATTCGGCAAGGGCTTCGATAATTACAAGTCCCTCGAAGACAAAAGAGTGCTTGAGTGCACCTAGACCACCGGGTTATTCGAGGGAGACGTTTAACTTTAACAACTTTTAGTACAACCGGGGTGGTGAATGCTTCCGTTACCAAAGACAACAACCTCTTCCAACCGGAGCTGAATGAAGTGAGTGTGGAGGCTATTGGAACTCTGGAGGTGATTCCCTTTGTTCCGATAGCCAAATGGACTGGGGCGAATTCTCACACACCACCTTAGGCTTCAACCGCCAAAAGGACAGGGCGGCGAGAAAGCCAGTAATTTATTTCAATTGAGGAAAAAACGGAAATAGAGAATCCCATTAAATAGAAAATAAGTGTGAAGAGAAATCACCAGATTGGATTAAACTCGCCAGACCCGGGAGTTTAACCCAAAACAAAGATGGCCGAATTCGCCCCAAATGTGTGTGTGTGGCGTGTGTGCGAACCGGTTGGAGGGGTAGACGGGAAGGTAACCCGTACGAACATATTCAATTGGAGAAGAACTATAGAGGCAAAAAGACGGTCGGTGAGTGGATAGTGACCACCACTAAAAATCTGACCCCGTTTTTGGAATCGCGTCTCCCATTACGGATGCCGAGCACCCCGCAGTCAATAAGAGGAAAAAGATAAAATCCCCAATAAAGTGTCCTCCCTCATTTCTAAAAGAAGCTGGCCGTTTCCCTTTTAGTTTTCGTAGTTTTCACAAAACTACGTGGCGCCCTATACATCCAGACTACCGAATCCCCGAACCCACCCCCCAGGAGCTAGCCGTGTGCGCACTGAGCGCGGGAGTTACGTCAGCAAGAGTGCCCCTCTTCTAGATTAAGATCTGCTCTCGGTTTCCGTCGTGGAGCTGGCCTCAGCCAGCCAGCTTTTTTTTTTTTAGAGACTCGCGCAGGTTCAAGAGTTTTTATATTCTCTTATGATGCGTTGACACACACAACCTGAACAGAGTACAGTGGTTGGGGTCGTTGATGTTCGTTCACTACTCTCAGGGGTGTTTGTCCTAGACCTAGATAGGACGAGAGCTGACCAAATTCCGCGTTGGTTATAGTCCGTAGTAATTCGTTCAAGCACTTTAGTATTGTATACGCAGAGGATGAATTTCGGTGCAGCAGCAGTACGTCTGGTCACTTTACATTCTCAACAGCGTTGCATACTTTTTGTCCGTATAGGAATTACTTTTTCTTGGCTATGAAGCGAAGTGCTCAATTAATAAAGTTCTGTTTAAAAAGAACGATTTCTTTTATTTAAAAATAATAAATATAAACGTACCAAAGTGTACGAAACTGGCGCAGTCGCGGTTCGAACATAAATAGTTTTCCAGCTTTGCCATTTCTGAATCAAATAAATAAAATAATAACAAATAACATAAACAGCCATAAGGAAGAAACAATATATTATTTTATATTACAACATATTATTGCACCGGCCATTCCCGTTGCCTAACCTGATAGAACTATGTACATCGAAAAACGTGAAGTGAACCAAAAAATTTACATACGTAAGTGATTACCACTAAAATCACAAAAAAAAAAAAAAAAAAAGAGGACAAAAGAAAATCAAATGGTTCAGTGGAGAATAGCTTAATATTCTACAACAAGCACTCGACAGCCGTTGCATCAGCAATTCTACAACAACAAGTAGTAACAACAAAGTCATCAGTATCAGCATTGGGTTATCCAGTTTCTAACTTCCCTCATCATCATCTCAACAGGCGTCGCATCAACAACCGCAGCAGCAGTATCAACACCGCACAAGACGTAAAAGAGGTGAATGTTATTTGATTTATTGTAATTGATAAGTTAAGTTATTTAATAAAAATGGAAATTATACCTGCAGCTAACAGATTCAGAATAGTTTTAGATCTAATTACAAAAATCCCCGAATACTGCGGTAATAGGGAACAGCTGTATGTATGTATGTTGGCGTTACAGTCCATGAAGAACCTGAGCCGAGCTTCTCTCAATCACCCATGTTGTGTGTGATTACATTTTCCCATAGGTGAAAGGGACCTACAGTTTATTGCCGGTTCCGAACGGCGAATTTCGAGAAGCTTTTCATGACAATTTTACTACAGGGGGTTTTGTCAGAACCCCGCTGAGGAGAAACACCGTGAAAAACACGTTCGATGACATGGCTGTGTCGGGATTCGATCCCGTGTCATCGGCGTCAGAGGCCAACACACTACCCACTGCGCCACGGTGCTCTAGGGAACAGCTAGTGGAATTTATTGAAAGGGTCGATAATCTAATCCCCGCAATAGAGTCATTCCATCAGGATAATGCAAATATCCTAAAGGGATATATAAGAGATAGGTTAGTTGGTAAGGCCAGGGAAGCTCTACAGAGGAGAGGTAGGATCAACGGATGGAACGAAATAAAATCAGTTTTAACCGAGGAATTCGCAGAAAGAGTCAGCGCAGCCATTTTATTGGATAAAATTCGACTAGCTAGGGTTAAGACAAATATAGAAAGTTTTTTTCATGAAATCAATAGTTACCTCTGTAGAATAAATAATATTAATCTACTGCTAAACAATAACTCCCAAGAAATTTTAGACTCCAACAACAGAATAGCGTTGGAATCATTTAAGAATAACCTACCAGAGCCAACCAAAACAATCATACTAAGCAGAAATCCTGCAACATTGAAAGATGCGTATTCAATTAAATTAGAAATAAACCATCAAAATAATGGTAATAACTATCATAAACAAAGTGATAAATGTAATACCTCAACACAATACCGTAGTTCAAAACAAATTAACAGTAAAACTCAAACTCAGAACTATAACTGGAGACAAAATAATTCCGGAAGATTTTTAAATAATAACCTAGGTAATGGCAATTCAAGGTCATTTCAGTACAACAGTAACAGAAACACTCAGGGTAGCAATTCTCAACAATTCAATAATACCAGAGGTAGTTATCAAAAACGTCTTCCAGAACCAATGGACATTAGAATACCAGAGGTAGTTATCAAAAACGTCTTCCAGAACCAATGGACATTAGCAATGTTGACAAAGAAACAAATCAAAGAGCAGAAAATTTTCATGTAGAGGCCTCGGAGATTACGCATCTCCAATAGTAGAGCTAACAGTAGGGGGACACAGAATCTATTGTCTTGTGGATAGTGGTTCGTCTATATCAATTTTGCACGAGACATTGATCCCAGAAATTGATAGCATAAGAATAAGACCCATACCAGTTTCTACAGTCATAGGACAGACGGAAATTAATTTCGAAATAATTACAACAGTTCCAAAAGAATTTAAATTAAATGCAACAATGTCTTGGAAGATTATGAATCTTAATCATAAAAGATTTCATGCAATAATAGGATCAAACATACATATTAGTACCCCTAAAAGCAAAAATTGATTTTAAGCTTCGTAATCTAGAAATAAATAACCAAATATTAAAATTCAAGGATTTTGATTGCCCCTATAACTATGATGAAATATGTGTATTAGAACCGATAGGAAAAGATTACAAACTATTAAATAAATTAAATCTATCTAAACTAAACGAGGAAGAGACAAACTGCGTAAAACAAATACTGAAAAACAATAAGGACTTATTCTTTTTCGAGGGTTAAAAATTGACCAGCATAGATAGTGTAAATCATCAAATAATAACCACAGATTCACAGCCAATTTATTCGAGAGCATATCGACAAATTCTGCAGCTCATAAAGTTACGTAACTCTTTTCGCAGGAAATGGCAGCGTTTTAGAGTTGCGGTGTTCCTAGATATTGAAAAATTTCTTACTCGTAAAATTAAAGAAGAGATACATTTATAACATTAAGTGGAACCTTAAATTAAGAGATTTGAACAAATCCAGTAAACCCTTCTGGAATATTGTTAAAGTCATCAAAAACAAGCGAACGTTTATTCCCTTCTTGAAATCTACTTCTACAAACGCAGTGACCAATTTGAAAAAGCAAACATGTCAGCCCGAACGTTTCTTTCTAGCCACCAAATATCGAGTACTGTCAGTAGCAATGCTGATAGTATTGTCGAATACTCCTTAAGCCAAATAGACCACCAAGCACAGCACAATGATATCTGCGCGGTTTCCCTAGATGAACTCGAAGATATTCTAAGTACACTTAGACCTCGAAAATCAGTTGGTTTCGACGAAGTCAGAAGTATATATTTAAAAAACCTTCCGAATCCGGTTCTTAAGATTTTGCAATCAATTTTTAATGGATGTCTCAAAATAGGTTATTTCCCCAGTGCTTGGAAATGTGCTAAAATTATCCCAATCCCTAAACCTGGGAAGCCTCCAGATAATCCCACGAGCTATCGTCCTATAAGTCTCTTGAGTTCCCTTAGTAAATGCATCGAAAAAGTAATAAAAAACAAACTAATGCAACACATGGAGGAACGTAATATTTTACCAATGCAACAATTTGGCTTTCGTCCTAATCATAGTACCTCCGACCGAATTTACAGATTAAAAAGGCACGTGCTAAACTCTTTTTCTTTGGGCCATAGCACTGGGATGGTTCTTTTAGATGTGGAAAAAGCATTTGATACTGTGTGGCACAATGGTTTTATCCACAAGCTTTTTCGATTTGATTTCCCAAGATACCTGGTCAAAATTGTCCAGTCGTTTTTAACGGCTAGAAGTTTTAAAGTAATTATGAACTGTACTCCGTCTAATGTCCAACTGATCCCGGCTGGCGTACCTCAAGGGTCTGTCCTGGGTCCTGTTCTATACAATAATTACACATCAGATTTTCCTATCCTTGTTGACTGTCATTCTGCAATCTTCGCTTGCATATATTCATCAGATTCACTTGGTTCAGTAATTGAATCAAATCTGCAGTCTGCATTAGATATCATTGCAAGATATTTTACTGATTGGAAAATTGAAAAGAATGCTAAAAAACTCAAGCCATATTTTTCACCAGGAAAAGGAAAGCTTGTTTTTTACCGCAAACGAACTTAACAATTGGTGGTAACCGAGTAGAATGGGAATCACATATTAAATATTTGGGAGTCACTCTGGACAAAAGACTTACATTTGGCCAATACATCAACAATATTGTTAGTAAAATTAACAAAACAATCAAAATATTATACCCGTTTATTTGTCGAATATCTGGACTAAGCAACGACAATAAACTTATAATTTTTAAAACAATCTTTCAGGCCATACTGTTCTACGCAGCCCCTGTATGGGGGGACTGTGCTAACTGCCACATCAAGAAATTGCAAATATCTCAAAACAAAGTTTTAAAAATGATTCTAGGACTACCACGGCACTTTCCAACTTCCGAACTGCATGAAGTAGCTAAAATCGAATTGGTTAAAATTCGAATAGCCAAGCTTTACAATAATTTTATCGTTTCATGCAACATATCCGATAACCCCCTTGTTTCAAATTTAGCTATTAACTTATAACTTAGCAATTCCTTTTTATTATGTTTGTAATTGTGTATCTATGTACTTATCTGTTTATTTAATTATTTATTTATTTGCTTACTTATTTATTTATTTATTTACTTATTTATTTATTTATTCATGTACTTATTTAATTATTTATTTATTTACTTATTTATTGATTTATTTACTTATTTATTTATTTATTCATGTACTTATTTAATTATTTATTTATTTAGATATTTATTTATTTACATAATTACTTATTTATTTATTTATTTATTTACTTAATTATTTATCATTATCTATATATTTATATTTAAAACTCTTTATTTTTTGTTTATTTAATGCTTATTTGCACATAAAGAGCATAAATACCTAAATATCTGTATACATATCTGTGATATTTTTAATGAAGGTTTTTACATTAGCTTTTCCTTCAATGTTCTTTTCTTTTCTCCTTAATTTCATGCTTGCTTTCTATATATTTTCCTTTTCATAAGTAAGGTTAATAAGACCAAATCTATGTACACTCCTGTTATATTATAATAAAACTAAAATGTAAATTGTCGCTAAATAAATACTACTACTACATACGTACCAAAAACTGTGATTCGCAGTGAAGGAGGATATTTGCCTAAAAAAAAAACAAAAAACAAAAAAAAAACTAAGATGCCGGATATGTCACGGCAGAGTTCGATGGATATGTGAGAGGTGTCAAGTTACTCTTTGCACCGATAAAGAATGTTTTAAGATAGATAAAGCTAGATGAAGAATGAATCCATATCTGGCCAGTGTAATCGTTTGAGTACACCCCTCTAAATACCAAACTAAAACTCTTTTTTTTTTGTTTAACTGTATTTTTGGTCAAATATATCACTTATTAAATAGCATTTTTAAGGTTTTTGATTTATCTTTATTTTTAAGGTGCTTGGTCTTTAATGGGTTAACAGAGCCGTTGTGACGAAACAAACACAACGAAGAACTCTCTTACATACATACATACCCTGACTTAAAGTTTCTACCTAAATCATAAAAAATTGTCACTTCCTCTCGGCTACCTGATGACTGAGCTGTAAAAAATTAAGGATAAAAAAAAGGAAATCGCCATTTTCAGTTTTTTTGCCTATTTAAAGCGCGACACATGATTACCCTCATCTCTAAAAACACAAGAAAAAGGGAATATTTTTAATGTTTTTATTGTATTTTTTGATAATACTTCGTAGGTCCTCCCTTACTGCGAATAACTTCATTCTCTACAGATCGGTATAATTTTTTTTTTAAATAGGAATCCCCTCGAAAGCGTCTTCAATGGCCTTAATAAGACATTCCCTACTTTCAAATTGTCTTCCTTCCGCGTAAACTCTCCGCGACAGCCATCCCCAAACATTTTCAATTATGTTTAGATCGGGAGAAAGAGGCGGCCAATCTAAAACTTTCACATTTTCTCTTCTTAACCATTGTTTTACACATACTGCTGTGTGGATGGCTGCATTGTCCTGCTGGAAAATCCAACGTTGACCATCAAACCTTTCATGAAAATTGATTATTTGCGTTTCCAGAAACTCGATATAATAATCTGAGTTGTTCTAAGACAGTGATGGCGAACCTATGACCCGTGGGTCAACAGTGACCCACGCAAACTCTATAACTGACCCACGGTTGTTAATCATTTAGATTTTCTAATTTGGATGGGTAATTTATATTCATGTTAGAGTAGATCATAGCTAACTTCCTCGCTATTTCGAACTACATATGATGGAAAGGGGCATATGCTTTCTTCACTTCTAATGAAGTGGCGGATGCGGCAGTTTTTAAGGTGAAATTGCGTTACATATGACGGAAAGGAGTATGTGTCTCCGTCACTTCTAATGAAGTGGCAGACACGACTATTTTTAATATGAAATCGTGCTATAGTCAGAGGAAAGGAGTAAGTGCTTCCGTCACTTCTGATGAAGTGGCGGACATGACTATCTTAAAGGTGAAATTGACGGCAAGCGAATCTGCGAGTGCTGAGGAAAGCAGAGACTTCGGGACAGCCGTTGCGGAAGGATCGCTTGGTAGAATCGCTTATTCGGGCCGTGATTTGTAGTATTAAAGAAGTTCTCTCTAATATTCATGTCTGTTATTCTCGATACTTATGCTAGAACTAAAATCCGTAGAATCGATAACGTACCAGCGGAACTAAAGATTTTTAGAACCAACGGCCCGTTATTTCCTCGCTCACGGGTGCGATCGGTTCATTACCTTGCCTGCGAACGGGCTTCACCAGTGTTCAGCTTAGTGGCATCCAGTTCAAACGTCTTTAAAAGTAAAGTGGATTGATGTGTATATATATTATGTACGTTAATAGGAATTTCTCCTCAAATTGTTGTATTCTAAACATGTGTGTATATATATATATTTTTTAATTGCAGTCCTGAATTATGTCGGCGGTTAAAAAATTAAAAACAAGTGACACAAGTTCCAGGCTTGGTTATATGTGTAATTTGTAACGAAGAAGTGACTTCACGTGCATATAATGTAAAAAGACATTTTGAAACCCTGCATTCTAATCTCGGCATGTCAACAGATGAAGAAAGAAAAACATATTTTTTACAAAAGAAAAAAGAGAGTTTTTCTCAAAGCAGTGTTTTAAAAAGTTTTCTGATTCCAAAAAATAACATTACAGCTGCTAGTTTCCAAGTTGCCCATTGCATTGTTCGCCACGGGAAACCTCTTTCAGAAGGGGAACGAGTAAAAAAAAAACGTTTTTGGAATGTAGTGCTACATTGTTTGCTGACTTTAAAGAAAAAGACTTGATTATAAAGCGTATAAATGAGTTACCTATAAGTCGCAATATAATAAAAAATCGAGTGACAGAATTAGAAAAAAATATTATTCCGCATATACACAACGACTAAAATTATGCAGACATGTATTCAATTGCTTTAGATGAGAGTAATGATGTAAATGGTTATGCACAATTAGCAGTTTTTGCTTGATACAAGTCTTTGAATATAATGAAAGAAGAGTTAATAAAACTATTAACCTTGAAAGGGAAGTGTACCGGCCTTGATATTTTCAAAGAATTTGATATCGCATTTAGGGAAATAAATATTGACCTTCAAAAAATAGTTTCTGTAACAACAGACGGTGCACCTAGTATGGTTGGGAAAAACATTGGATTTATTCAATATCTTAAGCAAAATATTTCACATTCTCTGATTGAATTTCATTGTATAATACATCAGCAAGTTTTGTGTGCGAAGCATGGTTTAAAAACATTTTCCAATGTAATGTCAGTTGTAATAAAGATAATTAACTTTATAAACGCAAGAGCACTTAATAAACGGCAATTTGCACAATTCTTAGAAGAAATTGAATACCAATATTCAGGGATTTTGACATACAACAACGTGCGATGGCTTAGTTTCGGTCAAGCCCTTAATCGCTTTGTAACGTTATTAGAAGAAATCAAGCTCTTTTCAATTGAAAAAGACAATAGTTTCGATGAATTATCCAATATACATTGGTTAAATGATTTAATGTTTTTATGCGACCTCACTCAGCATTTTAATGAACTGAATACAAAACTTCAAGGGCATGGACTAATTGTTTTAACGATGTATGAAAATATTAAAATATTTATGGCGAAACTTGACATCTTTACCAAGGATTTGGAGATGAAAATCATGAAATATTACAAAAACATTTTCAAAACACAACAGTTTTTACAAATTTGGTCGACATTCAAGAAAATGCAATTAAAAAATATTTAATGATTGTGCAAGAAATAAAACAAGCCTTTGAGGAAAGATTCAATCAGTTTAAAATTTTGGAAAATACATTTCACTTTATTTTATATCCATAAAAAACAAGATTTGAAACAATGAAGTTAACCGAATTTATGTGGCTAGGTATCGATAACTTAGAAATGGAATTAATTGAATTTCGAAGCAGCGTAGTGTGGAAAACAAAATTTGAAGACCTGATTTCTGAAGTAAAAGGGAAAATGTGTGAAAGTAGTGCAGATAATATGGATCCCGCAGTAAAATTTGAAAATACTATATTAAAAGTATGGGATTCTTTACCAAATAATTTTATATCAATGAAAAAACTTGTTAATGCTCTTTTAACGATGTTTGGGTCCACATATTCGTGTGAAAAATTGTTTTCCTCAATGAACTTTGTTAAATCTTCTAATAGAAATAGACTTGACAGGGAACTAACTGGGAAACGCGTTAAACTAATGAATACGAAATACGATCCTAATATTGAAAAACTATCTGAAAATAAACAGCAACAGATTTCCCATTAAATACTTTTTAATCCATTTTGGTATGTATGTATGTATGTATATACTCGTTTGTATTAAGAAATAATATTTCATAATATATGTTTTATATCATTTTCGTTACCCCTTGTTCATTCAAACACTTATTGCCATTTGTACTAAACACATAAGTTGCCATCCCCATCAAACATTTTTAAGTCGTCAGACCACGCCCATCTTTATCCGTTCTTCTCGCCACGGCGCACAGTGGTTTAGGAGTGGAAAAAAGTCATTTTTATGAGAGTTATATCTGAGGCTATTTTGTATTCCAATTTTATAAAACAATAGTTAAAGCATCAAGCCCAATAAAAAATGTCTAAAAATTCCGTTATATTTAAGGAAATTTTTCAGAAAGAACTAAGGGAAAAGATAGTCTGCAATTTTTGGTTAAAAAATTATCATGATTAAAATAATATTTAGTGTATAAAAATTATTTTTCTGAAAAAAATGTACATATATGTGCTATTATTTATGAAACAAAGACTTAATTACGAAGAAAAAATGATTCATATCAGCACACATTTTAGCCTTTAACATAGAGGTATTTTTGTATCAATACCAAACAGTTCTATTAGCTGTAAATCTTAAGCTCCAGCAAGCTCCAAGCTGAGATGCAATAGATCTGATGCGTTAAGCTCTCAGCTTCACAAAAAAAAGAAACTAGCTGCGGAAACTTGTGATTCTTGTGTTGGCACGCGTTTCATTTTCAGACCTTCTTGTGTTTTTTTGTTTGGGATTACATCAATTAGTGCAGTTTTACTTAACTTTTAGGGGAATAATAAAATTATGTTTACTTTTGATTAAGGAAGGTGATGAATATATTATTTTGTTTATATATATAGAATTATTTACTGGAAATAATAACGGCTTTTTTGCAATTATGGAAAGTTTTAACATTCCTTATGGTGATTTGGTTTATATTGTTTTATCCAATAATCACAACATAAATAACTGCATGGAAAATATTAGGAACCAGTACCCGGATATTGGTGAGACATTAGTGAAGAGTATACATAGGCAGTTAAATAAAATATTCCTGCCAAAATTCTCACAAAGATGGCATGCTGCGTCACGGAATAAGAAAACTTTTGTGGTGAAAAACAAAGAATGGCTCAAGGGGATCTTTTTTATCGCTTCAGATCCCATAGACACCGTTATGGACATAGGACCAGAATCTTCCAAACGAATTCGGAGTGGGCGTCCAGAAAAGTCATTTGACAAATGCTGCCATCGAACCAAAAGGTATAAGGTTTCGAATTTGTGCAACAACGTCTCTGAAGAACTAATTACCATGGCTGCCAAATTCAGATGCCATCAGAGAAATGCACCGGATTCAGTCCAGAAAAAGCGTTAGCCTTATTGCTAGATGCTGCATTATCGAAACATCAGCATGAAGTCCTTAGAAAAGCAGCTAAAGCTAAAGCCTATTTAAAGCTAAATAGGTTGTGATATTTTTCCAGCATATCATATCACTAATGGAATGTAAAAAGCGGTGCTACCCATCCGACATCAATATTACCGAAAGTTGTGCTACTGTAGTTCTTCAAAAATTATTAGATCACACCACCAGGAGAATTTTGGAAACAAAAACAAGAGAAGAACTTGGAAACGTACAAAATGAGTTAACTCTTATTTCTAAGTGGGGCTGTGATGGTTCCTCTGGACATAATGAATATAAGCAGACTTTCGACGAAGATAACATTACAGACTCTAATATATTTTTAACATCTTTGGTTCCTCTTATCTTGCATGAAAATTGGAAATTTTTTTTAGTGTGGAAGAACACAGTGCCTTCTTCTACTAGGTTCTGTAGACCTATTCAGTTCCAATTTATAAAAGAAACAGCGGAAAACACTAAAGTCGAGGTCGCAAGAATGCAATTGGAAATCAGCAATCTAATTCAATCTACTGTGACATTGCATAGCAAAACCTACATAGTGAGTCATGAATTATTGTTTACTATGATTGACGGTAAAACTGCACAAACAGTTACCGATATACCATCGATGGCAGTGTGTTTCGTATGCAAAGCAAAACCATCGGAAATGAATAATTTGAATATCTTAAGACATAAACCAGAGGCAACAAATACTTTAAATATGGGCTTGTTCATGAAATGCATTCTCAACATTGCATATAGAAAGTCCTTAAAAAAATGGAGAACAGACACGGGCACGAAAAGGCATAAAGAGGAAGAGAAGAAAAGGATACAGGAAGTGTTTTATAGAAAAATTGGACTTAAAGTTGATGTTGTTAAACAAGGCATGGGTACTAGTAATGATGGAAACACTTCTAGAAGATTTTTTTAATAATCCTGGTTTAACAGCTGAAATAACTGGAGTGGATGAAAACTTAATATATCGTTTCTCAGTTATACTGCAAGCAATAAACTGTGGTGGTGCGATCAACCCAGAAAAGTTGCAGTGAGACTGCGGAGCTATACATTTCGTTGTATAGTTGGTACAACATGCCGAATACATATCTCAAGGTTCTTTTACATGGTAGCAAAATAATAACATCCGCTATGCTACCAATAGGTATGTTAACAGAGGAAGCACAAGAAGCTCGAACCAAGGATTACCGTCGATATCGGTGTAATCATTCAAGAAAATGTTCACGTGTATCACGTGCTACTTGCTTCCTCTGATCCGCTTATAAATAACTTAAGACAAGAGACGAGAAAGAAGAATGTTGAATTAAAAGACGATGTTAAGGCATTACTATTCTAAAAGTAATTCAGATCAACAAACACAAATATGAATATCTTAATTCATTGTCTATGAATTGTATATGAATATGAATGTCTATCTTAATTCATTTATTTATTTTCTTCCTAGTCAGTTGTTCATTTCCTTGAAAATTTTAAAATAATTTTAGCAGATAAAATCAAAATTTTACTCCTAATAAATAACATTAATTATTTTAAGAACGGTTCTCACTTTAGTGAAAATTTCATAAATCGGTATAGTACTTTAAGAGATAATGAATTATTTCCGCGCCCCCATATAACCTGAACCACTGTGCGGCGCCCTCAAACTGAATTTTAAAGATGTTTAATTTTAAAAATGCTCAGTTAAATTTTTTGAAAAGTCTGGTGCAAATGAGCGTTAGTGTCCCACGAGCTAGTACTAAAAAAATATTAACAAAATTTGACCCACGTCTTAAAAAGATTCGCCATCCCTGATCTAAGACAACCAGATCTATTGGGCCATGAAATTAAATTGCAGCCCACACCATGACAGAACCAACAGCACTGGGACGACGTGACAGGAACATCTCCGATTTTCTCAAATCGTGGAAGTAATACTGAAAGCCATCAGGGCCATCCAAATTAAATTTTTTTTCGTCGGAAAAAATTACGGTTTCCCATTCTTTCTGCCAGCTTATGTGAGTCCGGCAGAATTCCAATCTCTGATCTCTATGATGCTGAAGTAAACGTGGTTTTTTCTTCAGTTTTTGCCGTCGGAGATGTGGACACTGTTGAATCACCATTTGAACTGTCCGGGCACTGGCTGAAGTTCCAACTTTCTCCTTTATTTTGCGAGCGGTCGCAGCGGAATTTGAAGCTTCACGTAAAATGGACCTGCGATCTCGTTCTGTTGTCGCTCTTGCTGTGCGCCCTTTTCGGATTTTACCATAATTTTCTGGATCTCTTGGAAAATTATTGACTGTCCATGGATCTCGACCAATTTTTCTAGCAATCTCCCGGTTGGAATAATTTTCTTGCTTGAGCGCAAGAATTTTGCCAATTTCTAAATTTGTTAGCGTTTTACCTCGACCCATCTTTTCTAAATTGCAATTTAAATAAAAGCAATTTTAATAAATAATAAGTGGGAATAAAATAGAACAAAGTTTTACTTAATTTAAATGACCTTGCTCATGTGTCGCGCTTTAAATAGGCAAAAAACCGAAAATGGCGATTTCCTCAAAATAAGGGTTGTAAAAATAGATTCGAAGTAATGTTACGCATACTTTATAATTTAGATAGAAACTTTTAGTCAGGGTAATCAAGTGTCGCGGAGTGTATGTCAGCTTAATAGAAATAATTAATCAACTGATATAAACCACTACTTGCTTTTATATTGTTAGTCTTCTTAAATATTTCATGAGTCATATAAGATATAATATCTTGTAGTATTTTTGTAAAAACAATAAATAAATGAAATGAAAAAAACGACAGAGAAATAAGAGAAAACGAAACGACGCATGATGAAATAAGGAGAGTTGTAATCAAACACTCACAGAAGGAAGACGTGTTTTGCTCGAGTGCCCTAATTCAAATAATTTTCGATTGAACGTCTTATTAATAAGTTTCTTTAAAAGTTATTTTATATTATAATGTTTTAAAAATTTAAAATAGAACAATAAAGAATCAGAAAAACTACATAGGCATAGTTGTTTTTTCTTGATTTCAAAATGGCGTCACGATCACTGCGGAATGATGAGATACACTGTCGGAAAATATAAAGTGCAAAAACGTATAATTCATTTTTAAAATGATGTTAATTGGAAGATCATTGGATGTATAACTCAAATTGTATGTTATGACATTATTTGCACATCTGCTTTCAGTTGTGCAAATTATTACCGTTAACTGCTTGTGTTTAACTGCCAACGGCTGTCCTGGGATTACATCAGTTCTGATTGCAACGCGACAAAATAAAGTGATCTTTTCATTTTGTGTGAGGCACATTGGCAGATTCGCAACGTTTTCCATTTTTTCGTTAATTTTTTGTATCCACTTGAGAGGTAGAATCATACAACTTAATTTTGGAACCTTATTTGTTGTTTTAAGTTTTATTTTTATGCCAAAATTTTGTAACGAAACCGTTAACGTCTGAAGTGAAGGAACTTGTGGTCAAAGACCGAGAAAGTGGGTTAACATTACGTGAAATAGCGGAAAAGTATTCACTATCAATATCAGGAGTGAGAAAAATCCATTTGAACTTTATAACACGAGGATCAGTTCAAAGTTTTAAAAGCAACTGCGGAAGAAAACGGAAAACCACACCAACAGATGACCGGAAAATTAAAATCGAGGCCAGAAAAAATCCCTTGTCGTCAGCTAGAAACATAAAAGAAGACTTGCAGCTCAACATTACCACAAGAACAGTGCAAAGAAGGCTCCAAGAAAGTGGTTTACAGAACTTTATTGCGAAGAAAAAGGCTATGCTTCGTCCAGCAAATATAAAAAAGCGATCAGCCTTCGCAAAAAAATATTTGTCCAAGCCGCAAACATTTCGGAATAATGTAATTTGGTCCGATGAATGCAAATTCGAGTTAAAAAATTCAAAAACTAGGAAGCGAGTGTGCTGCAAACCATCGGAAAGGCTTAGTCAAAGGTGCATACAAAAAACCGTGAAGCACGGAGGGGGGTCCGTCATGGTCTGGGGATGTTTCTCCTTGAGCGGAGTCGGGAATATTGTCAAAATTTAATCCAAAATGACGGGTCCAGCTTACGTTAATATCATAAGGGAAAATTTATCTTCTTCCGCTTCAAAAATGTCTTTGGGAAGTTTCGTTTTCCAGCAAGATAACGACCCAAGGCACACAAGTAAAGTCGCTAAAGAATTTTTTTCTTTAAATCACGTTATGTTGGAGTGGCCACCCCAGTCTCCTGACCTCAACCCCATCGAGCACCTTTGGACGATCCTGGATGATAGATACCATTGGAGGGGCGTTGCAGCATACCTATTTAAAGTTTAAAAAATGAATGGAAGAAAATTCCAAGTGAAACCTTAGCAAAATTAGTTTTGAGCATACCCAAGCGTCTTGCAGTAGTAATAAAATATAAAGGAGGATCCACTAGTTATTAAGTTTCAACGAAATCAAAAGCAATATTTAAGTTTCTACGTGTTTTTGAATGTATTTTAGAATTTGCACTTTATTTTGTCGTCTTGAAATGTTTATAGTTTTACTTAATCTTATTTTTTTTTTCTAAAAGATAGTAAAATGGACATATTTTCTTTTAAATGAAATAAAATAAGTAACATTGACCTCTTTTATTAAACGGCAACTATATCCTAACGAACAGTTCGGTTTCAGAAGGAACCATGGAACCCCGCATCAAGTTCTAAGAATTTGTAACCTTACTAAAAGAAACCGTGCAATGAAAAAATCTACAGGTATGATAGTACTCGATATAGAAAAGGCTTTTGATTCTGTGTGGCACAATGGTCTAATTTACAAATTAATCAACTTTAACTTCCCACCATTTTTAATTAAAATTATTCAAAGTTTCATCTCTAATCGATTTTTTAGGGTACATGTCAATACTGGTGTATCAAATTTGATAAATTTGGTCGCAGGTGTCCCTCAAGGCTCTGTCCTCGGACCAGTTTTATACAATATTTATACAGCTGATTTTCCAGTTCTTCCACAATGTAACGCAGCAATATATGCTGATGATACCGCAATATTTTCTTCGCATTAAATTGGTCTCAATGTAGAGACGAATCTTATAAATGCCATAAAAATATTTCAAGATTATTTTAGGAAATGGAAAATTAAAGTGAACGCCGAAAAAATTCAAGCAATCTTTTTTACAACAAAAAGAAAACCTTGCTTTCTTCCGACTAACCAGCTAATAATTGATGGGCATCCTAGAACGTGGGAACCTTTTATAAAATATTTAGGAATTTATCTTGATCAAAAGTTAACCTTTAAGGAACATATCAAAAGCACAATCAACAAATCTAGTATTGCCATTAAATTATTGTATCCATTGATAAATAGAAGATCTCCACTCTTAAATGAAAATAAATTAATATTATATAAAACAATATTTCAGCCAGTATTCTTGTATGGGTGCCAAGTCTGGGGGAATTGTGCACTGTGTCACGTTAAAAAATTACAAATAGCCCAAAATAAAATACTTAAAATGATGCTCAACCTCCCTAGGCATCATTCTACAAAAGACATCCATCGGACAACTCATATTGAGTTGATCACCAATAGAATCCAAAAACTGAATGAAAAGTTTAGATCAAGATGCGACACCTCCGATAATCCTCTAATTAGTCAGTTATATATAAATCATAATGGGTGATGTTCATATTTCAGCTTAGGTCTTCAGTGAGCATTTATTAATTTATCTTACCATTTGTTAAATTTGTGTTGTTAATTATAAAATATTGCTTAATTTATTCAATTATAATCATTTATTTATTCATGTATGTATTTATTTATTTATATATTTATTTATTTATTGATACATTTATTTATTTATTTATATATTTATTTATTTAATTATTTATTTACTGATTTTTGTTTATATATTTAGTTATTCATAATTTATTTTTTTTTACTCTAGTAGTATAATTATCACAATTATATGTTTTTTTTTTTTTTTTTTTCCTTTTACCAACAAAATACAAAATTGATAACCGATTCTAAGTATGATTCAGTTGAAAGATATAACATTTTATATCACATCTCTGTACTACTACTGTTGCAGATTCTGCGATAATAAACTAATAAACGAATAAAATAATAATAATAAAAAATAAAAATTAAAGTTTTATTAAAAAAAATTGCCCAATAGCACTTTAAAGTTAAAAAAAACTTGCACAAAAGATTGTTTTGCACTTTATTTTGTCCAACAGTGTATACATATGATACACTTTGCCAATATGACAGTGAAGATGGATTATATGATGATAATACAAGTTAATCGGCAGTATCCATAACCCCAAACAACGTCATTATTTCCTGCACAAGTCACACAAGTGGAAACAAAGACAAGGTCTTTTAACTGCCGTCCAACTTTTCCTTTGTGTGTCTTTTTTTCTCGCGAAGAGCAAAAACTAAGTAAGCTCGTACTTGTAAACACAAAAAAACGCGTACAAAAAAAAAACTAAGCGGAAGGATGAGCGTGATCTTTGTGTGAGTGGATAGTAATAATTAAGAAAATTGATTGTTAAACTTCTAAGCTAAAATACTTTTTGTCAAAAATTGTAAAATACAAAAAAAGAAATATGGTCACTAACAATTTACCGGAGTCGATTCCGTCTAGTGTTCTTGCAACGGCAATTGAAATTGCTGCGAAAGAAAATATTCTTAAACACATGACCGAAGTTTCAAGAAGAAACACAGAAAAGCACGATGAGCTGTCTGCTCAAATAAACACGTTAGCAGAAAAGTTAAGGTCTATTGAGCCCATTGGCCAAACTGCAGTAGTTAGCTACCAACTTATTGCAATAACGTCGTCAGCTATTTGTTCAATTTCATTGGACTTTGTCAAGTGACAGGCGAGCAAGCACGTTATCTCTCCTGGCGACAAGCAGCTCACACTGCCATGGATTTATTTAAAAATGACGTAGGGACCGAAAGGTACTACCAAGCAGTAGCGATAATTAGCAATAAAATAACAGGCCCTGCGAACCTGATCATTTCTTCTTTTAACACAGTTCTAAATTTTGATGCTATTATAGCTAGACTTGATAAAAGACCACTTCACATTCCCGAAAATCAAATGAGTGTTTTAGGCTAGGGTAGAATGTCTATCGCAGATTATTATGATCAAACAGAGAAAAACCTGACCTTGATCATAAACAAGATCACGATGGAGTACTCTGGTAATAATGAATTAACTTCTTCGTTAGGAGCCAAATATCGAGCCGATGCATTACGTGTCTTTATTTCGGGCCTTAATAAGCCCATATGCAACATTCTCTTCTCTGCTCGTTGCGAAGACTTGCCTTCTGCATTGGCTAACCCTCAAGAACTCGAAGCAAACCAAAATAGGTATAATTTTGCTAGAGCCTTTGACAGCAGCCTTTACGCTTCCCCAACGTAGCAATCCTTATAACATAAGAGTACCACAAACGTTACCGATGAGTAGTCAACAGAATCATAGCAAACAACCAACGATGGCAGATGATCACATGAGTGTTGATAACTCGTCGAAATTTCGATACAATTCAAGACGAACGGCACAAACCCACAATCCATCCCAGTCTCTTAGAGCAACAAGCAGTAAACAAACATTCAGACAACAATCGAAAACTGTAGAAACGAACAGAGCCTTCAAACGCCCATTGAAATCCGATAGAGCCCCTTTCCCAAAAACTCAGCGTATTAATTTTTTGAAATCCAAAAATACTGATCTAGAAACGAGAAATCGTTACGAAGTGGAACTCGTGCCCCTAAAAGCTCTGAATACGATGACCAGATTCATTTTTTAGAATAAAGTCGGCTCTCCCTTATGTTGAAAAGAAGCTCGATAGTAAAATTGTTATGAGAATTCTAGTAGACATGGGGACAGCCAAAAACTATATTAAAGATATACCTTATTTAAAAGCCATTCCCAATGATAACCCGTTTAAAGTAAGAACTCTGAATGGTGACAACATAGTAACTCATAAATGCAAAATACATTTATGTGGTAAAATCACCGATTTCTTTTTTCTTCCCAAATTTGATGCAATAATTGGATATGACTTCCTCTCACAAATAAAAGCACAGATCGACACCAAGAGGTCATTGTTAATTCATGAAATTGGTGAAATGCAAATTAAGCTCTTCAAATGTGAACAAGTGAATAACCATGACATGGATACAAATTCAGTTCAAGAGAATATCAAGAGTAGGTCTAAAAATTTAATAGAAGGGTATTCATGTTAAAATAGTTGGAACCTCACGTTGGTTGTCCAAAACAAACATAGCTTGCTAACACTGTCTTTGAATACACTCGTTGATTATTCGTACTAAAGGCTGTAATTTCCGGTCATCAATAAAGTTGTTCTTCTTCTCTTGAACTCTGAAGTGTACACCTCGTGTTGTCTTTATTTCATTCAGTTTTAACCAAACAATAGGTTATGGGCCCAAGCATGGTCATAACAGTGCGTAAGCTAAACAACGCTGAGGACAAGGAGAAAGACCTAAGGGCCAGATCAGAGTTGATTTTGCTAATGGAAACGCAGAATTACTCATACGTAGCAGACGCAGTCACAGCAAAATGTGCGTGGGACAGTCTCACAAGCGCCTTTGAAGACAATGGACTATGCAGAAAGGTGGAACTGCTCAAGCATCTGGTACAACAAAAGCGGGATTAAAGATAGACGACGAGATCGTGGCATCCTTAATGCTGGCTGGACTTCCCGAAAACTTCAAACCGCTGGTGATGGCGGTCGAGAATTCATCAACAAAGTTAACTACGGATGCAATCAAGACTTTATTAATACAGCAGAACTATGAAAGTGCAAGTGGCTAGAGGGACATGCATTGGTTGGTAAGTTAAAACAGAACAAAAAATTTCCAAGAACCAGGTTTCGTTGGCTATGGAGAGACAGGCCACCTCGTCAAAAAACTGGCCGGGAAAAAGACATCAGAAGGAGAAGAAATATGAATGTCTGTACACGGCGTTCGCAGCCAGAAGATATGATTTAAACGATATTTGGTAAGTGGACTCGGGAGCATCCGCCCACATGGCGATGCGTGAAGATATTTTGCAGAATCCCAAACCCAGCACATTGACGGAAATTGTTGTTGCCGACAACTCAAAGCTTCATGTAAGTCAGATTGGTGACATAAAGACGGCGCTAGTCACTAATAGAGGAAAATTTAAAGTTGATGTCGGTAATGTACATCTGGTTCCGAATCTTTGCACCAATCTATTATCGGTTAGTCAATTGACAAGCAGGGGTGATACAGTTCTGTTTAACAAAAAATCGCGAATTACAAAACAGAAATCATAAATTTGCTTCACGTGCAATAGTTAATGATCAGCTGTGGCACCGAAGACTGGGACACATTTGCGAAGAGACTTTCAGAAAGGTAAAGTCTACAGCAGAGGGAATAGTTACTCAAGGTGGAAAGCTGGAAAATTGCATCGCATGTCTTAAGGGAAAGCAAACAAAAGCTTCGTTCAAATCTGAAGCAAGACGTGCAAAGGAAGTGTTGGATCTGATCCATTCGGATGTGTTCGGTCCGCTTCCTGTTAAATCATTGACTGGCTGTAAGTACTTCGTTACATTCACTGATGACTTCACCAGGAAAGTATTCGTTTTTTCAATTAAACAAAAAAATGACGTTTTTGACAAATTCAGGATACTCACGGCTTTTGTGGAGAAACAAACTTCAAAGAGGGTAAAAATTCTACGCACTGACAACGGTACAGAGTATACAAGCAGAGCCTTCGAAACATACTTGGCAGCCAGTGGGATTTGGCACCAGAAATCCGCTCCCTACACAGTTACACAGCAGAACAGAACGGAGTTGCTGAACGCATTAACAGAAGCTTAGTTGAGCGAGTAAGATGCATGCTCCATGACGCCCACTTAAATCAGCGATTTTGGGCAGAGGCAATAATGACGGCGGCCTATGTAATAAATAGAATTCCATGCAGAGACGAAAAAACAAAAACACGATGAGTGATTGTAACCCGGTTAGTATACCTCTTGATGCAAATCAAAAAATGTCCTCTAGGAAATCTTTTAAATGTACCGTACATGGAGGCTATTGGTAGCCTATTATTTGCTGCACAAACAACCAGACATGATGTTGATGTTTTGCCGTTAATTTACTTAGCAGATACTTCGGAAATCCAGGAATGGCTCACTGGACGGCATTAAATCGAGTGCTTTGCTATCTCAAGGGCACTATCAACAAGAATCTGTTTTTTACTCCTCATGATGACGACTTAAAGGGTTATTGTGATGCCGAATGGGCTGGCGATGAGGACGGTAGAAAATCAACGTCAGGCTACATGTTCACGATGCAAGGAGCCCCGATTTCCTGGTCTTCCAAACGGCAGTCCAGTTTTTTTTTTTTTTTATTGTTGCAATCGCACTCAAGGCCAAGGTCTTATCACGTTTTAACGTTGTGCGAGCGAAGGTAACAGGGATAGGGGGAGTCTCGCTCAGGTTTACACACAACCTGAACGGAGTGCAGTGGTTTTGGGTCGTAGATGTCCGTTCACTACTCTCAGGGGTGGTTTGTCCTAGATAGGACGAGAGCCGACCGGATTTTCTCGTTGGTTATAGTTCACAGTAATTCGTTCATGCACTTTTGGTGTTAATATTGCATACGCAGAGGATGAATTTCAATTGACCATGTACTGTGAGTACAGCAGTCGATGCTGAGGATTTGGAAAGACCACTTCTGCAGACTGTATAACGGCGATGATAGACAAGATACCGCTGTCAGGCAGAACGAGCCATTCGCAATGGACCACGAAGTAACAGAATTCGGTCCACCCGACCTAGACGAAGTCAAAATAGCGATATCAAGACTTAAGTCTAATAAAGCCGCTGGCGCAGACGGCCTGTCTGCTGAGCTTTTTAAGGCGGCTGGAGATGAGCTGGTAAGGTGCATGCACCATCTCATCTGCAAGGTATGGTCGGAGGAAAGCATGCCCGACGAATGGAATCTCAGCATCGTGTGCCCGGTCCATAAGAAAGGAGACCCCTATAACTGCGCCAACTATAGGGGAATAAGTCTCCTTAACATCGCATATAAGATCTTCTCTGCCGTATTGTGTGAACGCCTGAAACCGTTTGTGGATAACCTGATCGGCTCTTATCAGTGTGGTTTCAGGCCAGGTAAATCCACAATAGACCAAATATTTACGCTACGGCAGATCTTGGAGAAGACCCAGGAATACCAAATCGACACTCACCACCTCTTCGTCGATTTCAAGGCCGCGTATGACAGCGTATATAGAGACGAGCTGTACAAAGCCATGTCTAGTTTTAACATCCCTGTCAAACTCGTCCGACTGTGCAGGATGACAATGGAGAATTCTCGTTGCTCCATTAAGGTCGATAATGAGCATACCGAGACCTTTGATGTTAAAAAAGGATTTAGGCAGGGCGACGCGCTGTCGTGCAACTTTTTCAACATCTTGCTTGAAAAGATTGTGCAAGAGTCACTGGCCAACACAAGAGGTACGATCTATTTCAAGTCTACGCAATTGCTTGCGTACGCCGACGATATTGACGTAATTGGACGAAAACAGCAAGACGTCAATGAGGCTTTTGTGAGCATTGAGGTAGAAGCGGCTAAGATGGGTCTCAAGGTTAATGAGGGTAAAACCAAATATCTGCTCTCATCTAAAAGAGACGGACAACACCGACGTATTGGCCAAAACGTCACCATGGGCGGATATAACTTTGAAGTGGTCAAGGAATTCGTCTACCTTGGCTCACTGATTACCAGCGACAACAACACCAGCGCTGAGATAAAACGCAGAATCACTCTTGCCAACCGCTGTTTCTTTGGGCTCAAGAGGCAATTGAGAAGTAGAGCCCTCTCTCGGAAAACCAAGGTGACACTATATAAGACCTTGATCATCCCAGTCCTCCTTTACGGCGCAGAGGCTTGGACCTTAACAAAAGCGGATGAAGATGCCCTTGGTCGTTTCGAGAGGAAAATTCTGCGCACTATCTACGGTCCCGTTTGTTCAAACGGTGTATGGAGGAGAAGATATAACGAAGAACTGTACGGGTTGAACAGCGACATCGGCCTGGTACGACGTCTACGGATACAGCGTCTAAGGTGGCTAGGCCATGTAGAGCGCATGGAAGATACAGTTCCGACCCGAAAAGTCTTCGAATCCACTCCGGAAGGAAGGCGCGGCAGAGGACGGCCGCCTCAGCGGTGGTGCACGCAGGTGGAAAGGCACCTCAACCAACTGGGCGTGCGGCACTGGAAACAGCTGGCCAAAGACCGTGCCGGCTGGAGACGCTTGTTGGTTGAGGCCCAGGTTCACCACGGACTGTAACGCCACCTAAGTAAGTAAGTATGTACTGTGAGTGTTGTGCCTGCAGCAGTACGTTTTGGTTGCTTTACATTCACAAATGTGTTGCATACTTTTTTCCGTATAGGAATTGCTTTTTTCTTGGCTATCAAACGAATTTGAACTATAGACCATACGCTCGATGGCCGATGATGTTAACCACTGCACCACCACAGTTGCACTTTCATCAACAGAATCCGAATTTGGTGTCAAAAATTATTCCAATACCATTTGTAAATAATCCACCAAGCGATTATGATACAATGTTTACTGTATTAGTGCAAGCGGCCGAAGAAAACCGACCATACAATAACACTACTTTCGTAACATTTGATCAGCCTCTGTATCATAAAGCTCGGTATATTTTATCATGTATCGATCCAGAGAAAGATGAAAAAAATTTATCTAGCATTAAAGTGAGGCTTGGTGGGTTCCACATGTTAATGTCGTTCCTTGGCTCTATAGGGTTTATAATGAACGGAAGTGGCCTTAAAGAAACTTTCTGTGAAATATCAGCTGAACTTTCAGCTGAAAAGGCACTTGGAGGACATGTCTATTCTAGAGCCATTAGGATGCATTTCCTTGTTCAAATAGCTTTGGCACACATAATTTTTGAATCTATTGATTTTACAGAAGAACAACGAATCATGTTTGATGCACACTTGACAAATTTGGGCTCAGAGAGTATCAGAGAAGAAATTAACACAAAAGAATTTACAATAATTAGAGATAAATTTATGGAAAAAATGGAAGAAATTTCCCAAAGAGGTCCGACTTCATAGCTTTGGAATCAATACTGGGATATGTTGTTCATAGTTAAAAACTTCATAAAAGCAGAACGTTCGGGTCAGTGGGATCTACATTTGAGCTGTGTAGAACAGATGATACCATACTTTCACGCGACCGGGCACAATAATTATGCGAAATCTGCTCACTTGTATCTTCAAGACATGTTAGACTTAAAAGACGAAATGGATGAATATGAATATGATTTATTTACTGCAGGAGGTTTCTTCACAATCAGACGCACTGACAAATTTTGGTCTGGAATTTGGACAGACATGACTATTGAACAAGTTTTAATGCGGGCTATGAAAACTCAGGGTGGACTAACACGCGGACGAGGAATGTCTGAGAGTGTTATACCAAAGTTTATATTGACCATGATACTTTTGATTGAAGTTTGCAATAGGATGGAAGATTTTTGCAACGTTCATTATTCTACGTCAGATCAACATGTTGATTCTTCAGAATCAAGGATTGCGAGAGATTCATTAGATATTGATAAATTAGTACAATATTTTGATAGGTATAATCCATTTTCAGAATCGCAAAATATTATGTCAATATATTCTGGTGTCGTTGGTAATGAATCTATCAACTGTCACCGAGCATATGAAGTAGGCATCAAATCGGTCGAGTCAATTAATGGCAAAGATTTTGAAAGCGTTAAATTTAAACGCAAAGACAAAGTTTTGTCTCTCAAAAGTATCACCTCATCAATCAAAGTTAATGACGAAGCCGTTGTTATAAATCCATTATTGTCGTTTCAACGTATATGCGTTAATATCAAAAGCATTAATGACATGAAGGAATATTTGAAATTTGAACTTCCGTTCCGCTATCGCTTTTTACAGCCATTGGCCTCCGTAAAACGCTAAATCGGAATTATATCAACTGTTTTGCAACGTTGCAGTTTCGTCCATTCCCAAAGATGTACTTTATGTTATTGACGGTGGATTTCTATTGCATAGAGTTATTTGGGAAAAAAGCGATACAATTGAATCGGTTATTGCAAAGTTTGTGGCTTACGTACGCAAACATTATCCCGGCGCTACCATAGTTTTTGATGGTTATCCGGTCAACGAAGCTGATAGCGAAAACTCAAGTGCATCTACGAAAGCACTTGAACGTATGAGGCGCGCAGATGCTTCGATTGTCCCTTCTTTTCAAATGGATCTTCACACAAAGGTAACACTTACACCAAAACAATTTTTTAAAAATGAAAAAAACAAAATTGAATTAACTAAGCATTTGTCCAAAGCATTTACATTTGAACATTTTTCAATTAAACAAGCAGAAGAAGATGCAGATTCATTAATTATTAATACAGCAATAGAAATCGCAAAAAATAAAAACAAAACAGTCGTTGTTGTTAGAGAGGATATTGATCTTTTAGTTTTACTCCACCAATTGAACTCGACAAATGAAGACATTTATTTTCTGAAACCAGGTTCAGGCAATGTAAGCGATGCAGCATATACTTCAAACAGTTTTAAAGAAGAAAAGTATCGATCTATTATTGCATTTATACACTGCTTCTCTGGATGCGATACAACATCTGGATTTGCAGGCAAAGAAAAAAAAAAAAACAATAGTAGACTCAATCATTTCAACGTCAAATTTGTCAGAGTTAGTACAACCTTTTTATGAGCCGAATTCAACTCCGAACGTCATTGCTATTAACGGTCGTGCAATCATTTCATCCATCTACAAATGTAACAATAGTTATATGTCGCTAGATGATTTGAGATTCCAGCGATATAAAATTTTGACTGCAAAAAAAAAAAACCTTTAAATTAGAAAACTTGTAGCCAACTGTTGGCGGGGGAACGCAGCATTGTTATAGAGTCAATTTTCAAATCCAAACGTGGCTTGGAAATAAACTTGATCCAACCAAGTGGGGTTGGAGAGAAGTTATTCACTCTAATTGTAGATTATTAATGCCTCGTTTTACGGAAATGCCAATTATACCAGAAATCTTGTTAAAAACAGTCTCTTGCAGTTGCAAAACGACTTGTTCTACGAACAGATGCGGATGTAGAAAAGTTGGTTTACAATGTACAGATCTCTGCACGAGTTGTCAAGATTCTGGTAATTGCTGCAACATACAACAAGTTTCAGGAGATGTAAGCGATGGTGAAGACGAAGAGCCAAGTCCTCAAAATAATATAAACAATGAGGAAGTCGAAAATGATTTTGAAGAAGAGATGGAGTGTGATGATTCGCAGTTTAGCGAAGATTCGGAGGGTGAAGAAGAAGAACTGATTCATATAAATAAAAGAAAAAGATTAGTGTAGTTCGCAATGTGTATTTTAAAGATTTAATAATTTTTTTTTAAAATAAAACAAAACAAAATAAATACATATTTTCCTCATGAACTTCCTATGAGTTCCCTCAAAATCTTGAACATTTTATCATTGAAAATGATTATAGGATTGTAAAACTGAAAATGTGTTCAAAAAATCTGTAACGAAAATTTGCAACGATCAAAGTCGACTTTGTCAGTTATTTGCTTTATTTTTAAACACTCAGGAATATAAGAAATGTAAAACGTTTTCGTGTGAATTGTGAAAACGGGCGATGGTGGTTGGGGTGTAAGGAATCGCGAAATTAGTGTAAATTATGGAAAGACGCAAACGGGTTGCGGCGGAAGCCAGTACAGATAGGATGAAAAAATCCAAGGTACAGGATAATAAAAATAAAACTGAGGAAGTGTGGACGCAAAAAAGTTGGTGGGGCAGATAATAAATGTTCCGGTCGATGTTAATAATATGGTAACTGCTTTACCAGGACAATTCGATGACGATTATGCGATAAAGGTCAATATAAAACGGCATAAGCCCCATAAATCTGGATATTTAGAAAGATGTGTCAAAAAAGCCACAATTAAATAGTCGTTAAAATATCTGATACTGACGCCTTTATATAAAAAATATAATATCCAAATTGATGATGATTTCTTACGTGGTGCAGTGTTTAACAACATCGGCCGTCGAGCGAAAGATCTATGGTTCAAATTCATTTCATAGCCAAGAAAAAAGCAATTCCTATACGGAAAAAAGTATGCAACACAGTTGTGAATGGAAAGCGACCAAACGTACTGCTGCAGGCATAACACTCACAGTACATGGTCAATTGAAATTCATCCTCTGCGTATGCAATATTAACACCAAAAGTGCATGAACGAATTACCGTGAATTATAACTAACGCGAAAATCTGGTCGGCTCTCATCCTATCTAGGACAAACCACCCCTGAGAGCAGTGGACGAACATCTACGACCCAAAACCACTGCACTCCGTTCAGGTTGTGTGCAAACCTGAGCGAAACTCTTCCTCTCCCTTTTACCTTCGTTCGCACAACGTTCAAAACGTGATAAGGCCTTAGCCTTGAGTGCGGGTGTAACTATAAAAAATAAAAAAATAAAAACTGCAATAATGATGAATATGTCGATATTAAAGAAGAATATAAAGAATATTTTCCGATAATTGAAGAGAACCTGTGTCAATTAACATCAGGCGGTGTGTTGATGAATATAACACACTTAATACTGATGATGATACTTTAACAGAAAATGATAGAAAAATTGTTAAAATTGTTGGTGAAGATGCTGTATGTTTGAAAAATCCGACAGAAAAAAAATGTGCAGAAAATGCAGATATAGATGTATTAGAATATCAATCATACAATAGGTAGAATATGTAATGCCGCATTCAGATTTTTGCAAAGTAATTAGACAGCTTAATGTGGGACAGTATAATATTTCATATTCTTTACTGGTCCAGCTGAAGCTGGACGTATGTATTAAAAATGTTGATGGACATAATCAATAGATTCACTGTACGCATGATTCTCATAAATGTGCATATTTAGTTTGTGCGACTACAGGTAAAGCAGCAATAAATATCGATGGGACCACTGTTCACACTGCTTTAAATATACCTATCAACAGCAATAAACGTATGCATATAAAAGCACGTTTTTTTTTTTTCATTCATTAAACTGCGATATGCGAGAAGTATCAACAATAATTATAGATAAGATAAGCATGATGAGTTACAAAATGTTGTTAAATATTGACTATGTATTGAAAGCAATTCGACCAAATCCAATAGGCCACTTTGGTGGATTCAATATGGTTTTATGTGGCGATTTAAGTCAACTACCACCAGTTCGAACTTCACCGGTGTACAGAAGACCAGTAAATTGTTTACATAGACAAATGTTGTGGCAAAATCTAAAATATTTTGTTTTGAATGAAATTGTTAGGCAATCAGAATTTTTTCAAAAATATTAACAAAAACAGTCAATGCAGACAAATTGAAATATAAATAAATAGAATTATTAAATTCGGTTTTGTCGATAAAAATGAAATATCATACACGATGCCGTACAAATAAACTAACCGGTCTCAAACGGCAAAATAAAACAGCATACCATGCAACAACATTAAACATAACCAAAAACTGTACGCCAATTGTTCGTCGTTCGGCACCGATTAGCCTGCACTCTTCGTTTATAAAAGCAAAACGTTCTCAATTTCCCCTGTCGGCAGCTCATGCACTGGCCGTGCATAAATCTCAGGATGGGACGTACAAAAAAAATTTTGAATACTAAAAACAGTTGACTTCGTCCTTAGTTTATGTGGGACTCTCAAGAGTAACATCACTTCCCGGATTATTTTTAATAAACGAAAACAACGATTACAATTTCTACCATATTAATGAAAATAAAAATTACGCGGAATCGAAACCAGAATTCAAACGCTTAGAAGAGGTTACAGTTGAAATGGACGATTTGAAAAATATATATGTATTTGACTAGATCAGTGATAAAACAAGGAAGAATGTTGCCAGCTGTGTTCGGGGTTCGTTTATTCACAACACAAGTTCCGCCGGTAAATTTCACAGCTATATTGCATGAATTTAGAGGAAGTAGTATGATACAGTCAAAGTGGTTCAAACTTGCTACACCATCATATATGCATGCACTACATATTATCAACTTTTTGGGATCTAAATTGACGAAAGCTGGCATTTCTTTGGATTTATCTTCGGATTGCAGCGCTATCAAATTCATCAAAATTGAAGAACGAACATCTATACATTTGTCATCTTCTGTTTTAAATAATTCGAAAATAAATAACAAAAAACAAAAGAATGATGAATCCACGGACAACGACAGCGACAGCGACGATAAATGCAGTGTTTCAAATTGCCCATTTCGATTAACTATAAAAATGTAATGTAACGTAAAAAAAAGGAAAAATGTAATATTAAATACATACACGCATTTAAAACAATTTATGAGTTTTTTGTTCTCATTCCATCGCAAAATATTGTAGGTCATTTTCAATGATATCGTCGTTCGCGATTTATCGCAAAATCTGTTCATTTTTTTCTAATTAAAGTTACAACTATATTACTTTTATTCAACCATACATTTTGTCTACTAAGTACACAAAAATAAGAAGAAAAGAAATAATAAGAAAGTTTAAAAAAGTAAAAAATGTAAAAAAATACATTTTCTGCATTTTTTTTTTTAATTTTGAGGTTATGGTAAAAATGACCTCTACAAAACTTGAAGAATTTTTCAAAATCTACAACTTCTGTTGATTACTAGTTTTTTGTTTAACGTCAATTTTAGCCGAAAATTGCACGAGAACGATCATTACTTTATTCACCCTCCAGAAGCAACCCTTTACCACCCCTAAATATTGGAGTAATTTTTAACAACAAAATACAGTTTCTTAAATATTTTTTCACGTAGAATCGATTGGTGAAATTAATTTTAACATTTTTTTTTTAAATTTAAACAAAATTATCAACAATTACTGAAACTTTTTTTTTTCAAAATTGACTTTTTTCGTTTTTTGCATTTTTTAGCATATTCTTAAATAGAAGCTATATTGTGTCTCCTCACTCACTCGAAAGACCAAGGTCGTGCTTTACAAAACGCTCATTCTGCCAGTCTTGCTGTACGGAGCCGAAAGCTGGACGATAAGCAGGACAGCGGAGCTGATTTTGGGTTCTTTCGAAAGAAAAATTCTGCGCCGGATATTTGGTCCTGTCTGTGAGGAAGGTGAATGGAGAAGAAGACACAACCGCGAACTCTACGAGCTGTACCAAGATGTGGATGTAGTCCGGAAGGCAAGGATCCGTCGACTACACTGGCTCGGCCACATCGAGCGCATGGACATCAACGCTCCAGCTAAGAGGGTCTTCGACCCCGAGCCTCCTGGTTCGAGAAGAAGAGGAAGACCGAACCTCCGGTATAAAGACCAAGTAATCGCCCATGTAAGACATCTTGGTCTTGACAACTGGAAGCAGCGTGCCCGGGACGGTCAAGGATGGAAGGCAGCTATAGCTCAGGCTCAGATCCTCCATGGGTCGCAGGCCTGATAAGTAAGTAAGTATATTGTGTCTCTGATTTATCAAAAAGTAGACGAAAAAACAAACAAAATGAGCTTTGGAAAATCTATTTACGACGACTTTGCACCGTAGAATTTTCGTCTGGAAAAGGACTTATTTTTTTTTTGAAAAATTTCAAAATCAAAAATTTTCCATTATTTTCTTTTGAAATTTTTTTTGGTTATTTATAATATATAAAGGTATCTTCTCACCAAATTTCATAACAATTCATTAATTTTTATAAAAGTTATAATATAAAAGCGAAAATTCTATTATTTTTTGGAAAATTTTTAAATTTCTCGATAATTTTGAGGTTATGATTGTAGTCGAATTATTTTATGCACCACTGTTGATTGGTACAAATAATATGTTATTATTTTAAGTGTATTAGTAAATAACACAACTTTTGGTTTGCTCATCTGATGAGGTGATTATACTGAAAAGTCTCCCCTGCCGTTTCGGACTGGTGATCGATATGTATATATATATACTATATAAGAACGAATAAAGAAAAAAAAGAAGAGTCAGTCGATACACTAAGATGGTCTGAGTAGTTTTTCCTTTCTACAGTTTTTTCAGAAGTGGGATAACGTAAATCTTAGTTACCGATTTTTTTTTAGTCAGTATCGCGAAAATTTGTGAGAACCGATCAAGTATTCCGCGTGTGTAGTATCTTGCCATAGAATGTCTGAGGAGTGGGCTAACTTGATTGAATCAGCGACAGTGATTAAGCTGAAGGAAATCCTGCGAATCTTAAGGTTGCAGACTACTGGCACTAGGGCGGAGCTGAAGGTTCGAGCACACGATGCAGCGCAGGAAATGACAGAAGAAGATCTTCGGAAGCTAATGCACGATGCCTCAACGAAAAACAAGGAGAATCGTAATGTGACCGACGGGGGAAGCGGCTCTGACAATGACGAGGAAGATCGCCTTGATGAGGAACTCGCCAAGTTAAGACGAATCGCACAAAAGAGGAGGGAAATAGCTCAGTTAAAGCAGCAACTTCGCGAACTTCAAGTGGAAGATTGTCCCGTCTCCAATTTAGGATCTCTCGCTGGTTGCAGTTTCAAGGACGTTAAAGATGCTATTTCTCCGTTTAGTGGCGATGACAACTTTCCCGTAGAAAGATGGTTAGAGCAGTTCGAAGAATGCTCAGAAATTCTACATCTGGATGACAGAGCCAAACATATATATTGTAAGAGACTATTGACAGGTACGGCAAAATTGTATGTGAGAACAATTAGTCCCAGAACTTGGATTGAATTAAAAAGTGCTATAAGAAGTGAATTTCGGGAAATTGTGACAAAATCGGACGTGTATAGTGAACTTTGTGGTCGAAAGAAGCACAGAGATGAAACTATGCAACAATACGTGTTGCATAGGCAAGAAATAGCTTCACGAATCGAAGTGGATGAAAGTGATTTAATCCAATTCATAATCAGAGGTATACCTGATTCGGAACTAAATAAGACCATCCTGTATAGTGCAGATAATTTGACAGAATTGAAAGTGGCTCTGCGTAAATATCAAAAGCAGAAACAAAATGGTTTATATACAAGTGCACAGAAATCAATAAAAGTGAAAAGTGTTCCTCCAAGTCACCAAGAACGCCCCAACGTCGCACCTAATTCTGAAGCAACAACAACTAAGTGTGACCATCGAAATTTATCTCACGCAAAAAATTCAAAAAAAGACATAATCTGCTTCAAATGTGGCCAGCCAGGGCATATATCAACAGCATGCAGAAATCAAAACCCAGTGATGGCATTGAATGAGAGCTTAAAAAAACGCAACTAAATCAACATAGCTGCAAGATTTCAAAAGTGAATCTCTTTCGTCATCGTCATCTGACATCAGCTATGCAAAGGACCAAGGCAACGACTTCGAACGGCGTATGGAATTTGAGTGGACAACGGAATTTATAAGGAATTCAACGTCGCTTCTAACCCTCTTGGATTCCGGAAGCCCCATCAGTTTCATCCAAGAAAAGTTTCTACCATCAGCTCTCCTATCAACATTAGTTCCAACAACAAAATCGTACTACGGAGTCAATGGCATTCGTCTCAATATACTGGGAAGTATAAATACTTATATCCTTTTTGAAAATAAATCTATAAATTTGGAATTACTTGTCGTTAAAAATTTCTCAATGTATTATCCGGTTATTCTAGGACGGGATTTCTTTGGAAAATCAGGTTTGGCGCTTAAAATTAACAAAAATTTCAACAAGAATAAACATTCTCAGAAGACATCCATCAGTCATCGAAATGAGATCAAGAGTTGGAGTGTTCCTGATACTGAAGATACTGATTTCATTCAGCAGATAATGAATATTGATACGGATATTATGAAGGGTGAGTCTGTAATCAATATAAATCCAACATTAAGTATTTCTGTTAGGGATAGGGTACTTGATATAGTAAAGCCCGCTTACTTTATAAATAAAAATCTTTTGAAACCATATACTGATTTTGAGATGGAAATAGTTCTCTCAAAAGATACCCCATTTCGTTGTACACCGCGAAGGCTTCCATATGCTCATAAGTTAGAACTACAGAAGATCTTGTAAAAAACGAGATTATTCGTGAATCTAATTCCCCCTATGCATCTCCAAATGTTCTTGTACAGAAAAAGAATAAGGAGTTAAGATTATGCGTTGATTTCCGTGAACTTAACAAGATCACTGTACGTGATAATTACTCACTGCCATTAATCGAAGACCATCTCGATCGTCTCAAGGGGAACAATTATTTTACATCGCTGGACTTGAAAAATGGATTTTATCATGTCCAATTGGCTAGTGATTCTACCAAATACACTTCATTTATTACTCCCCTGGGGCAATACGAGTTCACAAGAGTCCTCAAAAATGCCCCGTCTGTCTTTGAGAGATATATGAAGCATGTATTTAAGAATTTAGTCTTAGAGGGTAAAGTTATGATCCTAAGTTGCCAGTCATTGTGCAAACGGATGCATCCAAGGATGGGTTGGGTTGTGTCATAGTTCAGAATGGACATCCAGTAGCATATGCGTCTCGAACGTTAAGTAAAAGTGAGCAAAAGTGGACTCAGATCGAAAAGGAGTTGTTGGCAATTGTTTTCGCATGTCAGAGGTTTCACTATTTTTTGTATGGACGTGACTTTGTGGTTGAAAGTGATCATAAACCGTTGAAAACATTGGTCAAGCGAGATATTGATGATGTGACAATGCGGCTTCAGCGAATGCTCATGTCACTTTTGAAATATACAAAGATGACTGTTGCTTACAAACCGGGTAAAGAAATGCTTGTAGCCGTCTGCCTTTCACGGGCCCAACTATCGGAATGTACAGAAGAGAGGGATTTAACGGGAATCATTCATTCGGTTACGAAATCAGCGTGTTTGTCGGAACAGAATTACAATTTATACTGTTCAATCATTGAACGTGGCCAAATTATCATCTATTGGACGATCTGAGTCGTGTGTTTCATAAATTCAAAAATGACCTTCATTTTGAGAATGGCTTGCTATTTCGTGATCATCGACTGGTAATTCCAAAAGAATTACAAGGAAAACTTAGTAGGTGGTTGCATGCACCACACTTGGGAATTGAAAAAACTCTTGCACGTGCAAGAATGCTTTATTACTGGCCTAACATGAACGGTCAGATAAAGGAGATGTGCCATTTGTGAAAAATTTACACGTAACTGGTTCAAAAAGAACGACCAAGGTATCCGTTTCAGATAGCGTCGATGGATTTGTTTGAGTACACAGGACAATATTTTTTGTCTGTGATTGATGCATATTTGGGTTATGTAATCGTTGAACACTTAAAAAACAAAACAGCGCGTCATATTATTGCTAAGTTGAAGGGTAATTTTGACAAGCTTGGTTATCCAACTGTTATTAAATCGGATAACGTACCATTTAATGCGCGGGAATTTGAGGAGTTCGCAACGATTATAATATTATCATGAAATTTTCAAGTCCTCGGTATCCACAAAGCAATGGATTGGCTGAGAAGGGTGTTGCGATTGCAAAGAATGTTTTGAAACGTTGTGTTGAGTAGCAGTTATGTCGCAGACTACCCTACCGTTCCCCTCCCCTCATCTATGATGACCATTGCCACGCATGCATTATCAACAACCACGCGCGGCATGCATGATCAACACTCCGGCAACAAACAAAACATGACACCTTAAGTAAAGCGCATTCTTTTCCCACCGGTAAACTCACCGGAAAAGCCGAGTCAACAAAATTGAGGAAGAAACCGCACTGAGGAGTTCAGTTCAGTTTTTCCACCTTGTCACTTCCAGTTCGTAAACATATGTGTAAAGACGCTCTTCTTGGTTTAATAAAAAAAAAAAGGTTTTAAAGATACAAAATAAGTGTAGTTTTTTTTATGCCAAACGCTCGGGCAAATTCATTAAGTGGCGCAGTCGGTATACCCTGGGTACGTGTTTCGATAAAGAATCCGCGGTTAATATTAATTATTTAACTCAGGCGAACAATACTACGACAAAGTAGTGAAGTGAATAATATTACGAAAAAGTAAACGAAATAAACTTACACCCGTATTAACGAACAATACTACGACAAAGTAGTGAGTGAAGTGAATAACACTACCAAAAAGTAAACAAAATAAACTTATACTCGTATCAACGAACAACACTACTACGAAGCAGAGAAACGTGAGAGCAACACCGGACAACCTGGACCAACGGAAAATACGCAGGACCCAAGAATTCGACAAGAAACGAAACTTAACACATCCCAAGATGACATCAGAACAGACCGGAACAACAGCAGCAGTAAGTCAACTTACACTTAGTATAGACCCCCTTAAGTATCTAAATAACCTTCCCAATTATGACGGGAATAATGAAAATTTGCATAATTTTATCGATTTGGTTGATAGGATATACCCAACCCTAGGCAGGTATGATGCTGTAGGACAGTTATTTTTTTTCGATGTTATAAAAAATAAATTGGTAGGCAAGGCTAGGGAGGCTATTGAAATTAATAACAATGTGAAGAATTGGGAGGGAGGTGAAAAGGCTTTTCTTTCAGTACTTCGGTGATAAAAAGACCACCGAACAACTGTACGATGACCTTAGAAGTCTTCCTTTCAAGAATCACTGCCAAGACTACTACAACAACATAAAAATAATTTTGAGACGACTCAACAACAAAACTAGACTAGACAACACCCGTAACAGCAGTGAAATAGAACTGAACTGCAAAGCAGCTCTTCGAATTTTCATTAGCAAAATTCCAGAGCCAATGAAGGGTCTTCTACACTGTAGAAATCCTTCAAACTTGGAGGAAGCTATACAAATCCTGCACGAAACAGGATACGCTTACAAAAAGAATAACAATAATAAACTCCCATTGAAATTAACTGAGACACCAACAAAGCCCAACCAAATCCTTCATATAGATATTTGGTATGCCAATATAAATCTTATGTATGTGACAATGATCGATAAATTTACAAAACATGCCATGGTTCAAGAAATCAAACACAGAACATGGATAGAACTACTAAAAACCCTCAGGGTTAGGTTCGCAACACTGGGTATCTCCTACAAAATTGTCACAGACAGAGAAAGTGGATTCTCCTCAATCCTAATAAAAGAATACTTAAAAGAAAATAATGTTGAACTACATATTACCACTCCATATAGAAAAACAGGGAATTCGGATATCGAAAGATTCCACTCCACTCTGAACGAGCACATACGAACATTTGCAGCGGACGACAGCAATAGGGACACTTTGCGGAATAAAGTTTTAAAGGCTGTCACCTTATACAATAAAACAATTCACTCCGCCACACGAAAAAGGCCCATAGATTTCATTAACGGAGAAATAGGAAGCGAGGACTATCCAAAGATTGTAGAATTTACTAAGAAATACAAGGAAAGGTATATTAATAGGCTTAATAGAGAAAAGAAAGATGTAGATCTTAGGGAAACAAAGCATACATACTTAAAAAATAGAGGCAGCAATAAACTGAAACCAATACATAAGAAATCAAATCCCGAGGTAATAGACAAAGACCATGTTAGGGACGAAAAGGGAAGCAAATTTTACAAAACACAGGTAAAACGCAAGTTTAAATACGAAAACACATAAAATTTCAGATACTGCTTCTACTAACTATAACAACACTAAAAACCCATGGACAAAAAATCGACATACTGAACCTCGACAATGGACAAGGACAAGGATACGTTACAATAAGAGACAAACAAATACACGTCATACAAAGCTACACAAAATTACTTCACCGCGTGAACTTGACCACATGGACTGAAAATCTAGACATAATTCGACACAACATTAACAAAGTGAGCTACAAAAACGAATATCCAACCATGATACATAGTTATAACATGTTGACTCAGGAAATAAACGGACTACTGAAAAAACCTAATCATAAGACTAAACGAGGACTAGTAAATATTATAGGAACAGGCTTAAAATACCTGACGGGCGTGATGGACCACGACGACGAACAAGAAATAATACAAAATATCGAAACGAATAAGAAAAACAACCAAAACGTGATCGACGGATTAAATGACCAAATACACATAAACCACCATTTTGATGAAACCATAAAAAACATAACAAGACACATAAACAAACAACAACTAGATATAAAAAGACAACTGCAAAACTTAGGTAACGCAATAAATAAAGAATATTCAGAAATCGCTCATATGCAGCAAGTTTTCCAAATTCAATACGACATACAACTACTAAAAGAACAGGTTAGAAAAGTTAAGGACAATTTATTGGCAAGCCAACTCGGAATCCTAGGGAGGGATATTCTGTCACCCAAAGAGATAGAAACATTTAATATAACAATTGAAGACTTATCAAATATCCAAAGCTCTGTAATAAGTTATGATGAACGAATAATGTTTGTACTTATGCTACCAAACTACTCAAATGTTAAATATTTTAAGATTTTAATTGAACCGATACCAAATAAAAATAACTTAGAGTTAGTCACTCCTTATAGAGAATTTGTAAGTGATGGAAAGCATAACTATAGAAATATAAATGGAACAATTAAAATTAAAGATTTAGAATTAATTAAAGATACATGCATTTCTAATATTTTTAATAAGAATCCCATATGTAACTTCGTAAATAATACGAAGATTGAAATTAAGCAACTGACCAACAATATTGTCATTACCAAAAATGTTCCTTATACTCAAATAGTTCATAATTGTCATAATTACAGTGCAAACTTAATAGGAAATAACCTAATAAAATTCGAAAACTGTAAAATAAATATTAACGATATGAAATACGAAAACTTTATAGTATATGATAACTTTATTATACCAAACTCTAACAATGTGACAATGGGAAAGATTGAGGTGAACTTTTCAGCGGAAGAAATTAAGACGAAACACTTAGAAAATCGGAGATTGATAGAAGAAATTAAATTTAGAAATAACGTACATGAACGAGTAAATTTGGGAATAACATTTATAGTAATTATTTGCCTAAGTACTATCGCATTCACATTCTGCCAAAAGCACAAACTCGGTAAAACAAAGGTCAAAGTCGAAATTATGAATGTAGATTCTCCGGAGCAGAATCTTAAGGGGGGGCGAGTTATGTCGCAGACTACCCTACCGTTCCCCTCCCCTCATCTATGATGACCATTGCCAGGCATGCATTATCAACAACCACGCGCGGCATGCATGATCAACACTCCGGCAACAAACAAAACATGACACCTTAAGTAAAGCGCATTCTTTTCCCACCGGTAAACTCACCGGAAAAGCCGAGTCAACAAAATTGATGAAGAAACCGCACTGAGGAGTTCAGTTCAGTTTTTCCACCTTGTCCCTTCCAGTTCGTTAACATATGTGTAAAGACGCTCTTCTTGGTTTAATAAAAAAAAAAAGGTTTTAAAGATACAAAACAAGTGTAGTTTTTTTTATGCCAAACGCTCGGGCAAATTCATTAAGTTAGCGTGCGGCGGAAAATGATCAGTATAGCATTCTGAAATATAACACAACTCCTGTGGCAAGCATGCGATTGACACCGGCCCAGTTGTTTTTTGGTCGGATGGTTAAGACGAGAATGCCGATTGCAGATTCTTTGTTAACTAGGAACAATTTAAGTGAGGAAACTGTTCAAAACAAAATAAAAGAAAAAAGGGAAAGGCAAAAGTATTACTATGATCGGAACGCAAAAGCACTGCCAGTTTTAAATTTGGGTGATCTCGTGATTTTTAAGAAAAATGGAAAAGAATGGAATTATGGAACGATCATAGGAAATGTGAATGGTCGTTCGTACATAATTAGGGATAACTTTGATAATTATTTTAGACGTAACCGACGGTTCATTGCCAAGACGAAGAATAATGAAGTGAATGGGGGAGAGGTAATGTTAGAAGATAATGTTAGATGTAATATAGCCAATCCAGATAAGTTGAAACCAATTGAAATTGTACTGCCACGTGGGCGCAACGTACCTGACAATGCTAACAATGGCAATGAACCAATTGAGTGTAATGTGAATGAACCAGTTCTGCCAGTGTTGAGGGATAGCGATGCATCATCAGAATATCAAACCGCTGGTAGTTCTGATTCAGAAGCAGAGTCGGCACGCGATCAAGAGACACCCGAACCGGTGATTGCCAATGACCCGGAAGTTAGGAGAACGCGGAGTGGTCGTGTTAGTCGTCCACCTCAAAGGTATGGTTGGAATTAGTGTCAGGATCCTTGTTCGGTATTGAACAACCACTTTTATGTTCTGTTCAATATTGAACACATATCATTACATAATTGTTATTACTCTTACGTCAGTAGAGTAAGATTTAAATTTCTTTTTAAAAGCAAAAAGCGTGTAGTAATATTGTTTGCCATCAGATGTCACTGTAGTTCTATAATACATTCATATAGTTATAGGAACGCACCCATCAATGGATTTCACCATTGTATACTGAGTGCCGGCGGTGGAACGTCAACAATCATCGGGACAACATCTAAAACATATAATAAAGCGCTAAACATTACAAATACCCAGATTACTGTGCTAGTAGATAATCGAAAACATCGTTTGATTCGCCACCTTCAAGTCCGAAACCAGTAGAAATAGAATCCACTTGAAGAAGGGTCTACCTCAAATATCAGAAAGCCTCGACGAAGCAATAATGCATAATGGGGATCAACGACAGGCATATTAGAACCGTTCTAGATAAGAGAGACCAATATGTCTCTAATACTGTAGAAACTGATTTAAGAGGTAAGCACACCCATTCAAATAAAACTGATGCCAATGTCCTTAAAGGGATTAAGGATCATATTGATATAATACGCATTCCAAGCCATTATTGCAGAGCAAACTCAAATAAAGAGTACATCAATGGAGGTATGAGTATTGCAGAGATTCACAGAAACAACGTTGAACAGTGTAGTGTTAAAGGAGTTCCTTTTGCAAAGTATAAGGTATTCCACCAAGTGTTCGTGAATAACTTCAATATAGCTTTCCAACACCTTAAAAAAGACCAATGTGAGGACTGCATTGCCTTTGAAAACAGTGAAAATAAAGATACTCTGCAAGAAAAGTATGAGCAACACTTAGCAGAAAAAATACTTTCTAGGGAAGAAAAATATAAGGACAAAGAATCTGCCAATGCAACCAACATCGTCGCTGTTTATGACCTCCAAGCTGTTCTCCAGTGTACCAAAGGAGAGCCTAGCAATTTTTATCCTGAGTCCTAGAACAGTACAACGCAATCGAATTCCTGATTCCAAACTGCCCACCGACAAGGAAGTGATGAAAAAAGAACGTGGATTTTCCATTGAATATGTAGCTGATATGGATGGTGCTGATGTATCCAACGTTATATGGGAAGTCAACAAGGTTGTAACGCTCGTGTCAGCTTTTGCTGGTGAATTGCCCAAGGCTCAAGTCAGATGTTATGATAAGGCCAACAAGAAGTCCATCAACATTTATCGCCCTCATATTGTTGGGGAGTACAACCGACACATAAGGCGCGTAGATTTGATAGACAGTATTATGGGAAGGTACAAAATTATGAAACAAAGCAAAAGATGGAAGTTCAGCATGTTCTATCATTTACTGGACCTGACCATGGCAAATTCTTTGCTATTATCCCCAAGAGTAAGGAAGGCAAGAAATCTCAATGACAAACAAATTTCTTAGGCGGAATTTCGACTTGAGATAGGTGAGACCTTATGTAAGCTTAGCCTGAAGCCTAATATCAAGAGCCGAAGGTCTTTAGAAAATCAGATTCAATTCAAAAAACATAAAGAGCCTGCGCAACATGTTCCTCCATTGGCAGTAAGGCAGGAACAGATCGGCCACTGGCCGATTTGGGTTGAAAAAAGAATACGTTCCAAGCTGCCCGAGTGCACTGGCGTCTCACAAATTGTTTGCGAAAAATGCGGTGTAGCATTATGCTACAACAAACAACATAATTGTTTCAGATCCTTCCATACGGCACAGTTGTTTTTTTTTACCATTTTTATTCTAGCTCCCCCCTCAAAGCTGAACTATACATCGCCAGACCACCCGTCCAATTTAATTTCACCCTTATTTAAATTTATATCTCAAACGCAGAATTATGACCTTTTGCTTACCCACTCACTTGGACTCTCCCCTGAACAATTCAGATCTGACAGAATGTCAATCTCTGTTCTCAAAACCCCATAGGCCTAGGTATAAAAGAGTACAATATTTATACTCTCGCCTATTGGATGCTCAACAATTGATAGGATTCAATATAAATCCTATCCTAATCCTAATGAAAACAATAATGGATAACAATTTCCAGAACTGTCCCATTGATGACAACTGGAATCTTTTTAAAGATCATTGGAACCCATTAATTAACACAGTTCCCTTATCTATGACAGAGCTAGGTTCACGACTCAGGAATCCTTCTTTCCTACAAACCAAAATGTCATGCATTACTTCCCACCCATACTTTAACACCTTAGTGAATCTCTACATACTCAAGAGGTTTTTGAAGAGGGTGTTTGCCTCACATCCTGCTCTACGTTCCATTCAGCGGATAGCCATCTGTCTACTTCAAAAGAGTGGGAAACAATCTCTTCCTCTTCTAAAATGTATAAAGGGCAAATTCCTGATATGGATGATGTGTATCTATCATCTGACATTGTTCTCTTTTGGAGAAGGATCGGAGAATTGTATCTAGGAACTAGGAATCACTATCTAATGATAGTGATGTTATTTCTCAGAGATTTTTATGCCTTCTTTCTTCTATACTAGCCGATATTTTAAAGAAGGACAATTACCCAAGCTGCAGACAACTTTTCCTAGTTTTTGAGTTCGGAGATATAATACTACACTACCTGGGCAACATGGGGTATCAGGCCATATCTAAATGGGAAGCCATTATGACTGGTATCCTCTTGAATCTGGCTCACGACCCTATCAAACATCCGCATGATTTTGCTAGAGAAATAAGAAAGGATATTATCTCTTCTTGCGGAGAGCTGCTTAACAAGTTTCTAGAGGATATGTACTCTTTTTATATTGACGACTTTTTCTCTAAAATAAAGAATGCTCATTACATAACTCATGTAAAGTTTAGGTGAAGCATTGACATAAAGTAGCCTAAAATGAGCATGGTGTCAGAAGCGGAAAAATAAAATCTAATTTTTGTAATGGCATCCTCTCGAAACATTTATTGGAGGATAAATGAAAAATTTGGTGACGTGATCAATAAAGAAAACATAAAATTACTTAAACAACAATGGAAAAATTACTCCATCATCGAATCTCTTCTGACCCAAAGGCCCCATTGGAATCAGCGCTGGGTGACGATGTATTTCGACTATATAATCAAACTTTGGAAAGATGCACCAGAGAAAAACATGAGACAGTTGAAAAGTTTTGGATGCAGTGGAATCCAAATTTACCCCAACGACAATATCTCGATATACATAACTGCCTGGTCTTCAACCACATGTGCCAGGAAGAAAGCGAGTGCCTTGACTCATATAAGTTAACGCAAAATAAATTCATTGACCAATTACGTTCCATCGACACTAGAACCAACTCAGCACCAATCAATGCAATCGATTTGACCCAATTTTCGTTTCATCGACACTAAAAGCAGCACTCAGCACCAATCACTTCAATCGACTTGACCCAATTTTCGTTTCATCGACACTAGGACAAACTCAACACTAATCGATGCAATTAGCCAATATCGGACGACACCTGCAATTCGACAGCATGGGGAGTAGATCACTTAAGTCAGTCTTTGTTTTGATTTTATAATTAATTACAATAAAGGCCAGGTAAACTGCCTGGGAAGAAGAAAATTTTTATTAGTAATCCTCTCGTGTTTCATTAACTGGCGCCCGAGCAGGGACCGTGTTAGCACTAGTAGACAAGTTTTAATATAAGTACGCGCCGTACCTACAACACAACAAGTGACAATACTGTGATACAGTGGCAGTGCGATAACCAAGCGCTCAATATAAAACAAGTGCAATGCGATAACTAGTGCAGTGAAAGAGAAAAATGAAGGCCCTTAGTAGCCCTAAACGAAAAGGACAAAAAGGGGTTCCCAAAGTGAAGAGCCGCCTATCCAACAACACCGTACACCCCGTACCCAACAACTTTTTCATGAAGACAACAAGAGCAGCGGTTACACTGTAAGTCAGAAAAGAAAATATTTATAACTGTAAAATTAAAATAAGGACTCAAATATACTATTGTTATCAAATATTCCTAAATTGTTATCTGAATCCAATAAAGTCCGAAATACCTATCCCGAATAATCTCATTCGACCGGCTAGGTTAGAAGTTAATGCTTCAATTCCCCCAGACGCACCTCCACTTCTTCCCAAAACCCTGTTTCATTAACTTGTAGAAATAGATTATTACTTGCGGTGCAAATTCGCAAATCTGAACAATAAACACAAAGCCCATGCATATCAAATGAAGCGACTTGAACAAGATGGAAAAAACTTTGGAAATAGTGTCGAAAGGTCTTCGAAATCGTTCATTCCGGCGTATGTGGGCCAATGAAAGTTAAGTCACTGGAAGGTGCAAAGTACTTCGTATTATTCATTGATGATTTTAGTCGTAAAATCTTTGTTTATTTCCTAAAAGCTAAAAGCGATGTATTTAATGCTTTTAAAGAATTTAAAGCTGAGGTTGGATGCGCAACTGGTCGCAGAATAAGAATATTAAGAACAGACAAAGGTGGCGAATACGAAAACGCCGAATTTTCAAAGTTTCTGTCTCAGCATGGAGTAAGAAGACAGCTGACCCTAGATTACACCCCTCAACAAAATGGTGTATCCGAGCGCGCAAATAGAACACTGGTCGAGATGGCCAGATGCATGTTGATAAGTTCTAAGCTGCCAGAAACACTATGGGCTGAGGCGGTCAACACAGCCGTGTATATCCGTAATTTATCACCCACTAAGCTACTTAAAAATCAAACACCCCATGAAGTCTGGTATGGACGGAAAACATATATAGGACATTTTAAGGTATTTAGGTCTAAGGCCATTATGTTGGATAAACGGCCAGGTAAATCTAAATTTAATGCAAAAGGTGTAGAATGCATGATGGTTGGGTATTCCAAGCAATCTAAAGCATATCGGTTATATGAACCAATTCAAAGAAAGATTCTGAAGAGTCGCGATGTAAAGTTTTTTGAATTGCCATTCAGCAACAACAACAACAACAATGTTGTTTATAATTTGTTTGATTCGAAATCTGATGAAATCTATCCTATTAAGAATGAAAAGAGTTCACCAAAAAAGGATGATATGAAGATGCTTGTTGCAGATGAGTTCGTAGATCTCGGTGAGGAAATATATAGGACTCCTGACTGTCATTCGAGTGAGACAGTACATGAGAAAGCCGATTCGGGTGGGAGCGCTAATGAAGGACACGAAGAAAATGAGGCTGTAATTTCTGATGCAAATGGATTGGAACTTGAAAGCAATGGCGATCCAATTCAAGAAGATGGTCCTTGCAAATACATTATGAAGCTGAGCCCAAGAAGAATATAAATCAGTTACTTCATGGAAAAGACCAGATGCAGATATGTGGATGAAATCCATGCAAAGTGAGTACAAATCCCTAATGAAGAACCAAACATGGGATTTGGTAGACCATCCGTCAAACCGGCATGCGATTAAATCGAAATGGGTTTGTAATATCAAGCATGACAAGCAAAGAAAAGCCCATTCGGTACAAATCAAGTTTGGTGGCTAAGGGTTGCAGTCAGAGAATAGGAATTGATTATAAAGAGACTTATTCGCCCGTCGTAAGATATTCAACCATTCGACTAATTTTAGTTCTGGCTGTTGAGTTTGATCTTAAAGTTCATCAAGTAGATGTTTCATGCGGTTACCTGAATGGTGAAATAAAAGAAGAGATTCTCTGAAAAATTCGTTCGTATACACTAAAAATAAAGACAAAGTATGTAAATTAAAAAAAAATCTTTGTACGGCCTGAAACAATCCGGCAGAGAGTGGAATAGCAAATTAGATTCCATATTAAAAGATATGGGTATTTCTCGTTGTGCTGCAGACTCTAGTGTACCAAGAACAAAGAGTAGGAGTTCAATATAATAGCAGTATATGTCGATGATATTATTATCGCGTGCACTAACGAAAATTGTGTAGTTAAAATGAAACAAGAACTCGGCAATGCATTTGACTTAGTAGACAAAGGACCAATTGATTTTGTCTTAGGTATTGAAATCAGCCGCGATGAAAAGACTGGATCAATCACTGTTGAAGCAAATTTGAACCACCCTCTACCCATCCCGGAATTCCATCACCACTTCCTCTATTTCCCTACAGATGTCCTCCGAAATGCTTCCAACCCACGCCACCAAAGGAGATCCTTTGTCCTTTGTCCTATGTCCTTTGTTCTTTGTCCTTTGTCCTATGTCCTTTGCTCTTTGTCCTTTGTCCTATGTCCTTTGTTCTTTGTCCTTTGCGTCCTTTGATTATTGGGATCCCTACACTCAACTGAAGCGGTTCGTCTTCCAGACTGTCACGAAAAAAAAAAAAAAAAAAAAAAGTTGTGGAACCGATCTCAAATTAATTTACAATAAAGCAAACACAATTTGGAAAAACTAAATGAAGTTTTGTAATTTCCACCCATCAAATAAAGGAAAACAGTCCCAACAAAACATTGGTCCTTTTCGAGCCAGATACGAATCGGAACACATCTCAACCACCAGGGATCCACCACCAAGATCTATTTAATCGGAACACATCTCAACCACCAAGGATCCACCACCAAGATCTATTTAATCGGAACACATCTCAACCACCAAGGATCCACCACCAAGATCTATTTATTCACAACACATCTTAACCCAAGGATCTACATACACACATATATATTTCATCAGCATCCCAGTACCCGGAAATCAAAAAAAAATCAAGAAACACAAGCTAATCAGGTGCGTACTTTGTTTTTAGATAAGTGCAGTTATAAGTGATTGGATTTCATTCTGCTCGTTGCGGGTTGTTTAACCACACGGTAGCATCCGCGTTTATCTCTGTAATTGTCCCCATCCCCTCACTCATCCACTTTAATAAGTTAAGTAATATATTTGAGAGAAATGTCGGCTTTGGACGACTTCATTTTTGCATCGGACCAACTCTTTGAGTTCTCTACGGATTTTAGGAGTAAAGCTTCTACAACATACACTGTCAATTCGTTAGAGACACTCAAGGAAGAAATAAAAGAATTGTGGGCCGATGTTAAGAAAACGTATGCACTTTGTGTACGTTCGGAGGATTGTTCCTCCAACGAAAGTCAGTTGGCCACTGTGAAAGGCAAGTATAGGCAGTGCTCCGACGAGTATGTCACGTGTTTGAGTGAGATGGTCGATTTGGGTCAGAAACTCAAACTGATAAAGGAAGATAATGGACCTTCCCCGAAAACAAATGAATATTCTAATCTCAAATTACCCCCATGTGATACCGATGTATTTTCTGGCGATTATCTCTCGTGGCCTTCGTTTCGAGACATGTTCACTGCCGTCTATATTAACCATCCGCATTTAAATGCAGTGCAAAAGCCTTTCCATCTCCGTGCGAAAACTAAAGGGGAAGCCAATATTATTGTCAGTAAGTTTCCACTTACATCCGAATGTATGTCCTTAGCTTGGGACGCATTGAAAGAACGGTACGAAAATAAGCGAATCCTCGTTAACAATACACTTCGTTCGTTGTTTCAATTACCCTTTGTGACAGAGGAATCAAGTTCAGGTATCAGAACCCTGCAAAGTCAAATAAGTGATTCCATTTCCGTGCTCACGGCCCTCAAGGTAGATACATCCAATTGGGACCCTATCTTAGTTTACTTGTGTTCAAGTCGCTTACCCGAAATGACACTTTCCATGTGGGAACAAACTATTTCACCATCGCGAGAAATCCCTTCGTGGTCAGCAATGAACACATTTCTTACGAACAGATATCGGGTGTTAGAAACAGTATCCGACATGCGCCCCGCATCCAAAATCAAAACTGCATACCCCAAAACTTCTACACCACAGCATCGCAAGGGAAACTACCATCAAGCACATACCACTAAACTAAGCAGCGTTAGTTGCAGGCTTTGCAACGGAAGTCATCCACTTCGATCGTGCGAACAGTTTCTGCGTATGACAACAACCGAACGAATGAAAGCAGTAAACGCCCATAAATATTGCAGAAACTGCTTAGCTACGTCTCACCTAGAAAAAGACTGCAAAAGTATTTACACTTGTATGCAATGCAAAGCCCGACATCACACCCTTCTCCATCCATCCTCTACAAGCTCGGTCGTAAATAGGTCACAATATCCTATACCGTATGATTCACAGGAACCCCCAAATATACAGTCCACTTCATCTCCGCTCACTAATGCAAACCCCTTATATTCACATTTTAGTAGCAACAGCAAACGAGTTTTACTCGCCACCGCTTTAGTATCAGTTGAGCACCGGGGAAATACTTTCTGCCTTCGCGCTCTTATAGATCCTGGTTCGGAAGTAACCTTTATATCCGAAGAAGCACAAAGACGTCTTCATCTTCCCACCCGTTCAGTTCAGGCTCAAATCTCAGGAATGAATTCGGTAGTCACAGCCACAGCCTCGAAGCTTTGCCAGATTGAACTCAAAGCCAGATCTATACCCAACCTGACAATAACTGCCAACGCATATGTCCTTCCTCGATTAACAGGCAATCTAACGTCTTGTACAATTAGTCATACGGAAATACCAATAAACTTGGATTTAGCCGACCCCAATTTTTACTCCACCTCAAAAATAGATTTAGTACTTGGTGCCGACATCTACCCATCTCTACTCAAGGATGGCGTTAAGCCAAATATTTGTGGTAGTCTAGTTGCACAAAATACTATTTTTGGATGGATATTATCAGGACCCCTAAACAATAGACCAGTTAAAGCATTCACAACTGTTTTATCCTATTTCAGTGAAGTAACTCTTGATAAGGAACTGTCAAAATTCTGGGAAATCGAAGATATCCCACCTCGAAAATCCATTTCTCCTGAAGATGAAATATGCGAAAATCTATTCTCAAAAACAACGTTTCGAAAGCCGGACGGTCGCTATACCGTAAGATTACCCTTTAAATCTGATATACCCCCCCTAGCGAATTCACGAAATATTGTCATGAGAAAATACCTCCGTACGGAAAGTTCCCTATTAAAAAACCCCGATTATCATGCTAATTATAACGACGTTTTAAATGATTACTTGATAAGAGACCATATGAAACTGGTACCTCCACCCGAAAACACAAATGATACGGAGCTCCCCCCATACTATATGCCCCATCATGCTGTAGTGAAGCCAGAAAGCCCGACGACGAAACTTCGAGTCGTATTCAATGCTTCCCATCCTACTAGTAACGGCATTAGTTTGAATGATGTCGTACATACCGGCCCTAGTCTTCAATCAGATTTGGTTGCCATAATACTAAACTGGCGTTTTTATAGATACGTTTTCAATGCTGACATTGAGAAAATGTACCGACAAATTCGCATTCATCAAGACCACACTAAATATCAAAGAATTTTCTTCCGTCCATCTAGTAAAACCCCTTTATCAGAATTTGAACTCCAAACAGTAACGTTCGGCGTTAACTGCGCGCCATATCTAGCTATTCGGACCCTTTTGCAACTAGCCACAGATATCGCAACTCAATATCCTCGAGCATCCAATATCCTAAAAAATGAGTTCTATGTCGATGATGTTTTATCAGGAGCTCACGATATCGAAACCGCCAAGCATTCGCAGCAAGAACTTATCTCGGCTCTGCAATCAGCCGGTTTTACTTTAAGAAAATGGACTGCAAACTCTCCTGCTCTTCTTTATCACCTGCCCCCTGAGAATCTATTAAGCCAAAACTTCCTCAAGCTTGAAACAACATCTTGTGCGAAAATGTTGGGCATTCAGTGGAATGCAAAGACCGATAACTTTGAATTTTCTCTCAATCTCGAAACCCAAGTACAACCGTTTAGTTCTACCACCAAACGGGGCGTCCTATCAATAATTGCAAAGTTGTTTGACCCTGCAGGTTGGCTGGCACCTGTAATTGTTAGTTCTAAGATAATCATGCAGCAGATTTGGCGTGATGGTACGGCTTGGGATTCACCCCTTCACCCGCAAACATACCGCCAATGGCAATGTTTCCTATGCCACATATCTGAAATTAAACAGTTGCGAATACCTCGATGGATAGGATTCGATACCTCAACCACGATACAGTTGTATGGGTTTAGTGATTCTTCAGAGAAAGCTTATGCAGCTGCATTATACATCCGAATAAGTAATAAAGCCAATAAATTCTCCTCTCATCTTCTTTGCGCCAAAACGAAAGTCGCACCGGTCAAGCAGCTCACGTTGCCGAGATTGGAACCCTGTGGAGCTCTTCTACTTTCAAAACTTTATTACAGAACTCTTGAGAGTCTCAAATATCCAATCAGCGATACGTTTATGTGGACCGATAGCACCATCGTTCTCGCTTGGTTGCAAAGGTCCCCACACACCTTGAAGACAACAGAGTTTCTCAAATATTGAATAATGTTGAGAGTTCTACATGGCATCATGTATCCTCTGCCGATAATACCGCAGATGTAGCTACACGAGGACTAACACCCTCTGAGGTAAAATCGAAGACTCTGTGGTGGTATGGCCCGAATTGGCTCATACGTCCACAATCTGATTGGCCCCGTTTAGTTCCTGAACACCCAGACGAGAACGAGTTGGAAATCCGACCCAGCAGCTCTTTGCAAGTCTATTGCAACATGCAGATACCAAATGTGGAGAATATCATCAGCAGATTTTCCACCTGGTCAAGAATGATTCGGGTGATGAAATACGTTTATCGCTTTATTCGCAACATTAACCCTCGCACAATTAAACTCAACCAATTCCAAGATTTCCCTTTGCCGCACGATGAGATCCTCCGCACTAGAAATATTCTTATACGTTTAACCCAACAATATCACTTTGCTCTTGAATATCAAGCATTAGCATCCAACAAACCGCTATCAAAGAAAAGTCCTCTAGTATCCCTTAATCCATTATTAGATTTGCATGGTCTAATGCGTGTAAATGGACGACTGGCTTGTTCTACTCTCTCATACAATGAAAAATTCCCAATTCTCCTACCTTACAAATGTCACCTAGCTGCGTTGTTCATCAATTTCGTACATCAGATCACTTTGCATGGCGGTAATCAGTTGGTCATCCGTACGATTCGAGCAGAATTTTGGATACCAAAGCTGAAAAATCAAGTTAAGAAAGTTATTCATTCGTGCAAAATTTGTATAGTACACAGACAAAATGTCAGAACACAGATAATGGCTGCCCTTCCCAAAGAAAGAACCCTCCTTTCCATCCCATTTAACAACACAGGAGTTGACTTTGCAGGTCCCTTTTCTATTAAAAGCTTTTCTGGAAGAAACTGTCGCATCTCAAAGGGTTATGTGTGCTTATTTATTTGCTTCGCAACCAAAGCAATCCATTTGGAAGCTGCGAGTGAATTGTCAACACCTGCATTCCTAGCAGCCTTTGCTCGCTTCATAGCACGACGAGGATTACCCCACACGATATTCTCAGACAACGGAACTAATTTCGTAGGGGCGAACAAAGTCCTAGCTATGAATTTTAAACAATTCTTGCAAAATTTCCCAGATGATTTCCTACATAAGTATGATAACTTGAGGGTCTCTTGGAAATTCATACCACCTGGTGCTCCACATATGGGAGGTTTATGGGAAGCTGGTGTGAAAAGCTTTAAGACACATTTTCGTAAAGTTGTCAGTGATCATAAACTTACTTTCGAAGAGTTCTCCACCCTACTCGCGCGAATTGAGGCATGTCTAAATTCTCGACCGATATCAGTAATGACCGAAGACCCAAATGACATCCTACCTTTGACACCAGGACACTTTCTCCGTGGCGCTCCACTGTTAGCTCCACCCGAACCTGATTTATCTTCCCAGTCTCCAAATCTCATCAAGAAATGGGAAAAGGTTCAATTACTTAGTCAAAAACTGTCGACACGTTGGAAGGAGGAATATCTAAAAGAACTGCACAAAAGGTATAAATGGAGATGTCCTCAGCGTAACATTGCTCTCAACGACCTTGTCATCATCCGCGAAGAAAACTTAATGCCAAACGAGTGGCGGCTTGGACGAGTTGTTGGGTTGCACCCAGGTACAGATGGTAGAGTGAGGGTAGCGGATGTCCGAACACAAAGGGGTATCTTGACTCGACCCATCGTCAAGCTATGTGTCTTGAACCAACCGCAACGAGATTAGTCTACTTTATTGCCTTCTTACAGTCATGATTGCACTTGTCTCTAAAGGAAGGTACGCAGAATTTAACTATTAGTATAAATATTAACGAAAGTAGCATGTAAACAAAATCCAATAAAACTAATACGCATTGTCACTTATTACTCATACATAAGTATTCATACCCATACATTATATTCATATTATACATCCATATTTCAAATGTTCATAATTTAGTATTTAAGTAACATTGTACCTAATTATCTACTAAACCGAAAACAGATCATTTGCAGTAATACTGCAAGGCGGCCGGCAATGTTGAAGCAAATTTGAACCACCCTCTACCCATCCCGGAATTCCATCACCACTTCCTCTATTTCCCTACAGATGTCCTCCGAAATGCTTCCAACCCACGCCACCAAAGGAGATCCTTTGTCCTTTGTCCTATGTCCTTTGTTCTTTGTCCTTTGTCCTATGTCCTTTGTTCTTTGTCCTATGTCCTTTGTTCTTTGTCCTTTGCGTCCTTTGATTATTGGGATCCCTACACTCAACTGAAGCGGTTCGTCTTCCAGACTGTCACGAAAAAAAAAAGAAAAGTTGTGGAACCGATCTCAAATTAATTTACAATAAAGCAAACACAATTTGGAAAAACTAAATGAAGTTTTGTAATTTCCACCCATCAAATAAAGGAAAACAGTCCCAACAAAACAATCACTCTATCTCATAAGCAGTATATTAAACATTTGTTATCAAGATATGGCATGATTTCTACCAGAAAGTGCAACACTCCTCTTGATCCAGGTGAAAAATTAAAAAAAAATGTTCCGATCCTGCATGTTCTAAGATAGATCCAAAGGAATATCAATCGTTAATTGGATCCATGATGTACCGGGCGATTTCAACCAGGCCAGAATTATGCATGCTGTTAGCAAATTGTCTCAATTTAACATTGACCCTCACAAGAAACATATGATCGCGGCTAAACATTTGTTAAGGTATTTGAACACACCTTCCAATTTTTGCCTGTCGTTCCAAAAGTCGGAGAAGCTACTAAGAGGGTTTGCGGATGCTGATTGGGCTGGGAATTGCGAAGACAGGAAATCTTATACAGGCTACGTTTTTTTGTTGGAAGGTGCACCAGTATCTTGGGAATCGCGTAAAAAGACACCTTTAGCACTTAATAGTACGGAAGCAGAATATATGGCACTGGTGGCGGCAACAAAAGAAGTGGTTTACTTGCGGAAGCTACTGACTGAAAAGGATTTTGGCTTCGTTGTAAAGGGGCCAACAGAATTATGTCGTGATAATTTAAGTTCACAACATTTAGTAAAAAACCCTGTATTTCATTAACTATCCAAACATATAGATATTAAATACCACTATATTCGTGAGATATGTAGTAAATCTTTATTATCAATAAAATATGTACCAACGTCCGAAATGATTGCAGATATTTTTACAAAAAAAAACTTAAATAAATCTAAGCACCTTTATAATACTGAAAAATTGTTGTCAATATAAAGTTGCCAAGTTGGCAAACGTAAATTCCACAAATGATACCACAGTGGAGATCCGGCATAGAATCGCCCTTGGCAACCGCTGCTACTTCGGCTTGTCCAAACAACTGGGGTCAAAACTCCTCACTCGAAAGACCAAAGTCATGCTTTACAAAACGCTCATTCTGCCAGTCTTGCTGTACGGAGCCGAAAGCTGGACGATAAGCAGGACAGCGGAGCTGATTTTGGGTTCTTTCGAAAGAAAAATTCTGCGCCGGATATTTGGTCCTGTCTGTGAGGAAGGTGAATGGAGAAGAAGACACAACCGCGAACTCTACGAGCTGTACCAAGATGTGGATGTAGTCCGGAAGGCAAGGATCCGTCGACTACACTGGCTCGGCCAAATCGAGCGCATGGACATCAACGCTCCAGCTAAGAGGGTCTTCGACTCCGAGCCTCCTGGTTCGAGAAGAAGAGGAAGACCGAACCTCCGGTATAAAGACCAAGTAATCGCGGATGTAAGACATCTTGGTCTTGACAACTGGAAGCAGCGTGCCCGGGACCGTCAAGGATGGAAGGCAGCTATAGCTCAGGCTCAGATCCTCCATGGATCGCTGGCCTAATAAGTAGTAAGTAAGTATAAAGTTGTCATATAATTAGCATTCTTCAGAGATATTGTATTGAGGGGTTGTATTGAAGTTACTTAGTATTGAATTGTACCTTACTGATAACACCCAATACATCACTCTGCTTTTCTTTACTGTATTCAATCACCATCCCGGGTTTCTGATATGTCAAATATACATATATGTATATAAATATTCAAAATATATTAGTCGCTGGTGAAAATCCAAAAGGAAAACTGAGTGTTGTTATTTCTACCCAACAGGTACAGCGTCCTAGTCTTCGAAAACTACCCTAACCCCATGTTCCAAGAATAACCCTACTTGCGTCAACTGCTACCTACCGCCTCACATGCCTGAAAAATGCACACAAACAACTTGTGTAAACTGCAAAGACCCCCACCCCGTTTCCTCCAAAATATGCTATCGCTATATTCAAGCGAAAGAAATGCTCAAAATAAAAACCAAGAAAATGTACCATGAAAGAAGCAAAATTGATGTACAAAGAGCAAAATCCAACAGGTGATCTCTCATCATCCTTCGCAGATGTTTCGAGAGGGACCACTCAAACGCAATCGCATGTTCTACCGAATACCACTAACCACCTCAACACCAACGCCGGCCGTCGTAACCAACACCACTCATCCAGCAGTCTCAACATCAGCAAATACAAAAACAAAAAAAAAAAGGCCAACAAACAATCCCAGCTCCCATCCAAAATCAAACAGTCTCCACTTCACCTTACAAGAAAGTTACCAAACTACTCCAAACCCTGAAACACAATCCAAGCCCGTAGCAGTAAATGACACATACCCCAACTCTCATAAACCCTCTCCTCAAAGCACAAACAACTCAAAATCTCCAATCTCCGAACTCACTCATAAACTCACACGTCAAAATAAATATTTCACATACCCAACATAATCGCAGTCCACACCACTCAACAACCTACACACCAACGACCAGACCTGGAGTCGAGTTTAGGCTACCAGGGGGGCCAGCACGGTGGCGGATAGCTGAACGGCCTACAGATATGTAGGTTAGCTGCGAATAACCAACAAGCGGCAAAAACAGAGGGCGGGACGGAGAAATCACATAAGCCCATCGAAGTTTTTGTGACAGGGCGAGTAGATGCCGCCCTTAAATAAGCGTCCTGTCCCTAATGCAAGGCGTTATGCGACCCGTACCGAGGCACGAACGGTGCTGGGGACACAAAATCCATAAAGCATCGCTAACGGAACCCTCCAGATACCTGGCGCCCTCTGGTTGTAATTTAGCCTTACCACATTACAGGGGTCTTTGATGTGGTGGACGTCCCTTTCCCCCATACTCGTGGGATCAAATATGAACCAAAAAAACACAAGCAGGCAAAATCGAGAATGCAGGAGAAAATCCGTTCAGAAGAAGTTCGGCACTGATGCGAACACCGCCATTAAAATCAGTAGATGTAGCAATGCAGGAGGTGGGCATGGACATACCAATACCGTATAACCTAATACCTAACCCCCAATTGAACGAAACACCAACCAGCAGGTTGACATCCCAAACCAAAGATAGAAATGAAAGCAATTGCGCTATTGCACCGACTACAGCAGCGGTAAACCTGGCTGCTGCAGCCAGTAAAGCTACAGGTCAAAAGCCTAACGACGCGGGTACGGTGCTTGATCCGTTAAGGAGGAGCACCCGGCTTGCGCGTTCGCCAATAAAAGAGACTCTCACTAGAGCCAACATACGGTCGCATTCGAAATCGTCGTCACCTACAAAAGTGGTCGACGCGGTAGTTGACATTGCGCACGGCGCCCACAATGGCAGGGTCAACCACAAGAGCACTAAAATGCTACACCTCGGACTTAAAATAGACGGCCTGCAGGGACAAACATAACGTTCATGGGGAAACAAGAAAATGGGTACGCTCATCAAGCCCGTTTTCCGAGAACCGGAAATCGAGGTCGCTGATCTTCGACGTGAGATATCTGAATTCCGTGAGCAAATGAAGATAGTTATTGGTTATTCTTACAAAAGTCTAGCGATAACAGCTCCACAAACGAACATAGTCCTGGTCGAAATAAAAACGGGGCTAGCGCTGAGGATAAAGAACAACAGCTAACCGATAAGAGCACATCGGCCGAACGACCTTACATATATACAGCCCGCGAAATTCGATTAAAGGCAGTCGTCTTAAAAGAATTTTCAATATAACAAAAAAAGGAGTGAGTCCAACCTCCTGACTTAGTAATAAGTTAAAAAATCCGACTTCGCATCGAATTGACCAGGTTTCTGAACCCTTCAGCTGGAATTAGAGCCCATTCCGTTGCAACGGCCTTACGCAACTGTTAAAATGAATTGTATGGAACACCACACAAAAATCAACGTGGTATTCGTTTATATACTTTGTCCTTGTATACGTAATCGTATTACCACACACACGTATATGTAAATATTTTTTTTTTTTTCTCAAGTATAGCGTAGTACGCAGTGAACATTTGAATAAAGTAGACGTACAATAAAAAGGCTCTGGTGTATTTATTGAGTAATATTCAACAGGTTATGGGCCCAGTGCATTGAGTATCTTAATTCAAAGTTGTCCAGTTTATTTTTAAGTTAAAACATGCCCGAGGAATGGAGTCTCAGCATTGTTTGCCCGATCCACAAAAAAGGAGATCCCTTTGACTGCGCCAACTATAGAGGAATAAGTCTCCTTAATGTCGCATACAAGATCTTCGCTGCCGTTTTGTGTGCACGCCTGAAGCCATTCGTAAACAAGCTGATAGGACACCAGTTTCGAAATCAAGCGCAGAATTACTCTTGCCAACCGCTGCTTTCTGGGCTCAAGAGGCAACTGAGAAGTAGAGCCCTCTCTCGTACGACCAAGTTGACCTTATATAAGACCTTAATTATCCCGGTCCTGTTATACGGCGCAGAAACATGGACTTTATCTAAAGCGGATGAGGAAATCCTTGGTCGTTTCGAGAGAAAGATTCTGCGTTCGATTTTCGGTCCCATAAACACAGAGGAGGGTTGGAGGAGAAGATTCAATCACGAACTGTACGGGTTGTACAGCGACATGAGTCTGGTCAGGCGTCTACGGATCCAACGCCTAAGATGGCTAGGCCATGTAGAGCGAATGGACACCACAGCTCCAGCCCGTAGAGTCTTTGAATCCAACCCCGAGGGACGAAGAAATAGAGGACGGCCGCACCTAAGGTGGCGCGCACAGGTGGAAGGGGACCTCAACCAACTGGGCGTGCGGCATTGGAAAAGACTAGCGAAAGATCGTGCTAGGTGGAGAGGCATGTTGGTTGAGGCCCAGGTTCACCCCGAACTGTAGCGCCCGTTAAGTAAGTAAGTAAGTAATTCGATTGAGAAACTCGATGAGAAAAATTACGAACATTGGAAATTACATATGCGAAGTGTTCTCGTGTGCAGTGATTTATGGGGCTATGCAAATGGAACTGAGGCCAAACCAGCGGACTCTGATGCTAACAAAAAGGCGATATGGGAGACCAAAAATGCAAGGGCATTAGCGATGATTTTTCTTGGGGTCAAAGAAAATCAGCTAGGATACAATAAGAAGTGCGAATGTGCAAAAGACGCATGGAAAATTCTAGAAGGGACGCATATGCCGACCGATCCCGCAAGGAAAGTAGTTCTCTATCGACGTCTCTTTCAAATGAGAAAGAAAACAGAGCAAATTATGACGCAACATTTTAGAGAGTTTCAAAACTGCTGTGACGCATTAGAAGAAGTTGGTATATCTCTACCAAAGGAATTGCTCTCCATAATGCTTCTGAATTCGTTACCAGAAGATTATGAAAATTTCTGCATAGCAATTGAGACTCGCGATCAGTTACCGGAAATTGTTGCTCTTAAAACGAAACTACTCGAAGAAGAGGAACGAAGATGCCAGCAAATCACGACAGGGAATGCGTCTGCAGAAAACGCTTTTTTGTGGATAATAGATATCGAGGAAAGAGAAAGGAGAACCACGAAGGAAACAGCAGAAACAAACCAAAGCCAAAACAATCACCAAGATTTGAAGGAAACTGCTTCAAGTGCGGCAAGTACGGACACAGGGCTAACGAATGTAGGGCGAAAAAGTACAACAGTACAGTGAAAAATGAGACAGCCGCTGAAGCTGCAATGTCCGCAAACGAAGCTGCAGATGAAAAACCTGCAAAGGGGAAAGAATTGAGTGAAGACGAATGGTGCTTAGACAGCGGAGCAAGTGCTCACATGTGTAGCGATTCAAGCAAATTTGTGTATTGGTGTAACAAAGATAAACAGATAATAAAGACAGCTGGATACGATACGATTACTGCGTATAGATTGGGAATAGTAATTCTGGATGTGAACAATGGAAATTGTTGCGACGCAACATGTAAAGATGCTCATCTCCTCCGACCAAACAATGGGGCGAAAGTGGAGTGATGCAGACGAAACAAGGTTTCTATGTTTCATGTTTTGCCTGTTCCCACTCCGCCCATTTGCACATGCACGCAACACATCGGCATCAGCAAGAGCACAAAACGCATGCATTGGCAAACCACGCCCATCAGACGGAGAGCGCAGCAACATCGCATCAAGATCATCGCAAGGTCAATGATCCAATCAGCTGAGCGATCACACCATCCGTGATCCGTAAGGAAAAATCGGTTTCAACTCATCCAATAAATAGGCAGTCTCAACGGCTCAGATTCGCTTTTTTAAACCGAACTGTGTACAAGTGCGATCGACACAAAATAAATTAGAGAAATAAAGCAAACTAGAAGTGTTTCTTTTCTATCTTCTTTAAGTGTCGTTCGACCACTGTCTTATTTTTCAGCTCGTATCCGTGCGATACAGAAATAAATCTACAGAAGTGAAGCTAATGAACGTTTTGTATATTCCACAATTGCAGCATAATCTTATTTCTGTTCCAAAAGTTACCGACAGTGGCTGCACCGTTTATTTGGTTGAAAAAGCAGCAATAGTGAAAAACAGTAACAATCGGTTAGTGTTCAAAGCAGAAAAGAAAGATAGTCTGTATGTATTGACAACACATAGACCGTGTGCAGAAGTGAATTTATGTGATGAAGAAACAAATACACATGCGTTGATCAGATGGCACCAACGTTTCGGACATTTGAACTTCAATGATGTTAAGAAACTTAAAAGAAATGATCTTGTTAAAGGCCTGAAAGAAAACTTTACCCAAGGTGACATTCAGTGTATTGTTTGTAGTAAAGGGAAAATTGTCCAGTCTCCATTTCGCAAATCCCAGACGGTTGATAGTAAGATTTTGGGCACAATACACTCAGATGTTTGTGGTCCATTTAGTGTGCAATCGTGTAGTGGTGCGAAGTATTATGTCACTTTCATTGACGATAAGTCACGTTTTATTCAAGTCGACTTCATTAAATCCAAAGGCGAAGTGCTCGAAAAGTTCATGAAATTTAAACCTCGTGCAGAAAAGGAGAGTGGCAGAAAAATTAAACGTCTAAGAACTGATAATGGCACCGAATACATGTCGAATGAGTTTTCTCATTTTCTGGAGTCAAATGGTATAAAAAGGCAACTTACCATTGCGTATACACCTCAGCAGAACGGCGTTGCCGAACGTGCAAACAGGAGCATAACCGAAATGGTTCGTTGCATGCTAATAGAGTCGAAACTTCCAAAGAGCGTATGGGCAGAGGCAACTAATACAGCAGTTTTCATACGAAATAGATGCCCCACTACCATCTTGCAGAATCAAACGCCATTTGAGGTATGGTATGGTCGAAAACCGAACGTCAGTTTTCTACGAACATTCGGAAGCAAAGCTGCAGCCTTGGAAAAAGGTCCAGGAAGAACTAAACTCCAACCTAGAGGAAAGAAATATATTCCTGTCGGTTATTCTCAAGAATCGAAAGCATATCGACTCTGGGATGCTCGGACAAGGACCATTGAGAAGAGACGTGACGTAATATTCTTTGAGAACATAGATAGGAATAACTACACAACAAGCACAAACAACACTTCGCAAGAACTCAACAAAATGATGGTAACCGAATATGCACATGATATCTGGGGGGAGACGACCGAACCAGACATAGACAGATACAAAATTAAGGATGATCCGACTGAAGAACAAGAAATTGACATCCTTGGGAACATCAATGAAGATAACCGTGAAGACGTATTGGGGCCTACATCAATTGATCGAATGAAAGACAACAACGAACGACCAGTGGGGACGTTAAGCAGATCAAGGTTGCCCCGGGCGTGCAAGCAGAAACACAATGAGGTAAATTTCAGCATTTCTAACGTTCCCTTATCTTTCGAAGATGCAATGACAAGACAAGATCGATCCAAGTGGTTAGAAGCAATGGATCTAGAGTTAGCTGCACTTGAAAGGAACTGTACCTGGAATCTTGTTGATCGCCCCAAGGGGAAGAAAATTCTATCGAACAAGTGGGTATTTTCAATTAAGACAAGTACCGACGGTAACATCGTAAGATACAAGGCGAGGATAGTCGCTAGAGGTTGTGAGCAGACAGCAGGCGTTGATTACAAAGAAATGTTTGCACCCGTGGCTCGGTACGAGACCATACGAACTTTATTTGCAATATGCGCGGAAAACATCATGCATTTGCACCAAATGGACGTCACAACTGCTTACGTGCAAGGTGAATCACCTGAAGAAGTGTACATGGAACAGCCACAATTTCCTGGAATAGCAGCTAAACACAACAAGGTATGCAAACCTAATAAACCATTGTATGGCCTTAAACAATCGGGTTGTCAATGGCATCTTAAATTAGACACATTCCTGAAATGGTATGAAACAGTCGAATGCGGACGCTTGCTTGTACGTTAAGGTGGACAACCAAAGCAAAGTCATTATTGTAGTGTACGTAGACGACCTGCTTTTGGCTTCTGACAACGTATCACTTCTGAAGAGTACTTAAAAATTACTAGTCGGTGAATTCGATATAAAAGACTTGGGTGAGGTCAATAACATTCTCGGTATTCAAGTAGAAAGAGATAGTCCAACAGGTGCAATATCTGTCCATCAAAGGCATCAAATAGAGAAGTCGATTCAAACATTTGGAATGAAAGAAGCAAATCCATCCGCTACACCAATCGATGCAAACAACCTTTTGACAAAAGAAACATGTCCAAAATCCATAGAAGAAGCAGCTGAAATGGCGAGGTATCCATATCGAGAAATGGTAGGGAGTCTTATATATTTAGCTAATGCAATAAGGCCGGATATAGCTTTCGCTGCAAGTACATTAAGTAAATTTTATTCTAATCCAGGAAAATAGCATTGGATTGCAGCAAAACGGGTCATTAGATATTGTAGTATATTGGCATTATTATCTGGACATCATTGGTGGGTTAACAGGATGAGTAATCATTCACTTGGGTATGCAAAGACATAAGTAAGTATGGTGTAACAGGTGTGAGTTATGTCACCACACAGGTTGCACTCAAGCTGAGCATTTCATTACACTCATAACTCTCCCACACTCATTACATTCAACTCCACCACATCTAATCATATTGTGTCGGGTGCATGCACAACAGGATGAGTAGTCCGTACTTAGCCACGATTGATAGAGCGTGCATTGGCGAGCCGATAGTACATTTTGGCGACGAGAAAAAAAAAAAAAAAAAGTGTAAAAGTAAATTAAATTAAAAAGAAAAACAATTCATACATTGAATTGATACATATGCAAATATATATATATATATATATAAGTGAAACAAAATAAGGAGAAAGTCGAGCAATCGAGCAATCATAACTGTTGCAGTACATAATCCGGTAAGTACAAAAGACAACCCATTTAAATGGGATTAGTTACTATGTGTAACTGTATAGGTAAATAGATTGGGAAACGGGTTGTATGTGGACCTTAAATGGTTTTGTATTTCGTTCAATCGAAAGAATATATAAATTTGATACAAAGCTTAAATGTGTCTCATACCATTAAATTGGAAGCAATTGCAAAATTTTGAACAAGTGTTTTCCATTTAATTGGAAGGTGAAAGGGAACTTCAAATGAAGTTGGTTTTTTCCATTAAATTGGAAGAGAAAACGAGAACTTCAACTGAAGACGAAAGATCTCCATTAAATTGGAATAAAAAAAAACTATTAATTAAAATAGTAACCGGTATGATATTAAGGGTTTTACATACGTAGCGTTTTAAAAGCTTAATCAGTTCAAGTTGGTTTTTCTTTTCTGAATAATATTACATTTCTTGCTGCAGAAATGGAGAAAAGTCTGCAACCATTGGAGGGCTTTGTTGCAGACGGCGAAACTTCTTCAGTGGCCTTAAGATGGGAGAAGTGGAAGAGGGCATTATATATGAATATGGAAGCTGTTGGCATTGAGTCTCACACAAGGAAGAGGGCGATGTTATTGCATTTTGGTGGACTGAGCGTTCAAGAAATATTTTACAGTTTAACGGGAGCAAATGCTCAACCAACGGAAGAAAATAATGTGTTTGAGATAGCCATTAAGAAATTAGACGAATATTTCCTGCCCAAGCAAAGTAAAGTTTTTGAGAGGCATATATTTAGGCTTATGAAACAAGAAGTGGAAGAGAAATTTGAAAAGTTTCTAATAAGGTTAAGAAATCAGGCCAAAATGTGTTGTTTTGATCGAATTGACGACCATTTAATTGACCAGATAGCAGAAAAAGGCAGGTCAGAGGAGTTGAGGAAAAAGATTTTAACTATGGGAGCTGAGATAACGCTAGACATTATAGTGAAAGAAGCTAATACGCAGGAGATAGTAAAGCAGCAGCTTGAGAATTACGGAGATAAGTCTATTGGTCAAGAGATTAATACAATTAGAAATAAATCGAGATTGGACAGATTTCGAACTAAGGAAGAAAAACAAACATCATGTAAACGCTGTGGTAGCAAAAGACATTCTGCACAGGATGCACAGTGTCCCGCCCGGGATAAAAAATGCTTCGGTTGTGGACTTTTGGGGCATTTTCGACAACATTGCAAGACAAAATCCTTACAAAAAAGGAAATTCCACGGTCCAGAACGTACTGAGGAGAACAGAAAAAAGATTAAAAAGGATAGGGAAGAAGTAGATTTGATAGAGAAAGAAGAGATAAACTATGTATTTCACATAGATAATGACACAACTGTGAAATGTGCTCTAAGGGGGATAAAAGTCAACGTGATTATCGATTCTCGCTGCAAGGAAAATCTGTTAACGGATACAACATGGAATTATCTAAAACACCACAGAGTCAAAGCATTCAATCAAGAAAAAAATCCAAAAAAGACGTTCCTTACTTGCGGTAGTTCCGTTCCGTTGGATGTGATGGGAAGTTTTGACACAGAGATAATGATAGGGAATGAAACAACAAAGGCCACATTCTATGTTATCGCAGGTGGAACAAACAACTTGTTAAGGATTAAGACAGCAAAGATTCTCAAAGTTCTCAAAATTGGAATTGATGTAAGTCGGGTGAAGAGTTCTCAATTTTCGAAGTTTAGGAATGTGCTTGTAGAGATTCCAATTGATGAATCCATAAAACCGGTTTTCCAACCATACAGAAGAATTCCTATACCCTTGAAAGCTAAAGTTGAACAAAAACTAGAAGAACTCTTAGACGGTGATATCATAGAGGAGGTTAAAAAGCCTTCAAGGTGGGTTTCTCCTATTGTTACAATTCTCAAAGAGAATGGAGATGTTAGAATCTGTGTGGACATGAGACGGGCAAATGCAGCCATTTTGCGAGAAAACCATCCAGTACCTACTATGGATCAACTCTTGCAAAAACTCGCAAATGCGAAATGGTTCAGCAAACTGGACGTAAAAAATGCTTTCCACCAAATCGAAATTCATCCGAAATCACGTTATATAACAACATTTATAACTAGTAAGGGTGGGTCTGTTCCAGTATAAGCGATTAATGTTTGGAATTACGTGTGCTCCAGAACTGTTCCAAAAAATTATGGAAAGAATTTTGTTAAGGTGTGAAGGGGCAGTTAACTTCATTGACGATATATTAATATTTGGGGGTACGAAAGAGGAAAGAACGTCTACATATCGTCCTTCAAACTCTTAAAGAAAACAATGTCCTTTTAAATAACGATAAATGCCTAATAGGAGTTTGTAAGATACAGTTTTTAGGGCATGAATTAAGCTCTGAAGGAATAAAGCCTTTAAAAAAGTATCTCGAAAGCATAAAATTGTTTAGGGTCCCAAATACAATAGAAGAGCTGCAGAGTTTTTTGGTTTTAATCAATTTTATTGGGAAGTGGATACCTCGTTTAGCTACTATAACTGAGCCTTTAAAACAACTCTTGAGAAAAAAACTGACAAACAATAGTAAGCTTGGGGAACATTGGGGTCCTGGACAAAATTATGCTTTCAATGAGCAAAAATTGCAGATAAACGCAAAAGAATCAAGAATTATTGCTTATGGCAACAAAACGCTTACAGAATGTGAACGTAGGTATAGCCAGACAGAAAAAGAAGCTTTAGCATTGGTCTGGGCAGTAGAGCATTTCAACATATTCCCTTTTGGAAAACAGTTTGATTTGATAACGGACCATAAACTATTGGAGATTATTTTTGGACCAAAGTCGAAGCCTTGTGCTCGCATAGAAAGATGGGTTCTACGGCTTCAATCGTATCAGTACAATGTTATTTACAGACCCGGAAAATCAAATATTGCTGATCCACTTTCACGTTTATGCGAATATTCAGCAGAACCACCACAAGCTAAAGACAATTATATACAACAGATAGTTGAAACGTCAAGACCAAAGGCTGTATCAATTCAAGACATAAGAGAATATTCAGCAACAGACCGGGAAATACAAAATGTAAAAAATGGAGTGTATAAAAATGTTTGGAATGAATTCGTCAAAACTTTTAAGGTTTTTGAGTTCGAATTATGTTTCTACGAAGACATTTTACTTAGGGGAAATAAAATAGTGATGGATGCAGCACACGAGGGTCATCCGGGCATTGTGGCTATGAAAAGCCGCCTTAGGACTAAAGTGTGATGGCCGGGAATGGACAAAGAGGTAGACAATTTCGTTAAAACCTGCAAAAGTTGTACAATGGTTGCTTTGCCTTATCCTCCAGTTCCATTAAAAAGGCGTGATCTACCTATTGCTTCATGGGTTGACATTGCTATTGACCTTATGGGACCGCTACCAAATAATGAATACCTGTTCGTTGTAGTAGATTATTACAGCCGATACAAGGAAATCAAAATTTGCAAGAGCATAGCTTCCTCTAACATAATAAAGATGTTGAAAGAGATTTTTAGTAGGCTCGGTTTCCCAATTTCGATAACAGCTGATAATGGGAAACAATTTGTAAGCGAAGAATTTAAAGCATTTTGTAAAGAATGCAATATAATACTGTTTAACAGCATTCCATATTGGCCACAACAGAATGGCGAGGTTGAAAGGCAAAATCGAGATATATTAAAACGATTGAAAATTGGAAAAATTGAAGGAAAGGATCTGAGGGAATCATTATGGGATTACTTAATGATGTACAATAGTACACCACATTCGACAACCGGCAAAACGCCGTCAGAATTATAGACTAAACAGGGACAAAGTGCCTGCAATCGAAGGTATAGATAAGAAAATCAATGACTCAGAGATAAGAGATAGGGATAAACAAAATAAAGAGAAAGGGAAAGAATACGCAGATAGGAAAAGAAATGCTAAAAGTCCTGATATCAAGATAGGTGAAACAAGACAAGCTTACTCCAAACTTCAGTCCTACCCAACACACAGTAGAAAGTAGAAAGGGAGGAGATATAGTAGTTAGAAATAATGAAACAAATGAGAAATTAAGGAGAAACATAGTTCACTTAAAGAAGGTAGAAGGGGAGTGGAAAGCTATTCAAGATTAGACAGGAATAGAGTTAAGTAAAACAAAAAAAAAAAAAAAAAAAAAAAAAAAAAAAAAAAAAAACAAAAACAAAAAAAAAAAAAAAAAAACTGAGATATTGAATTTTGTTAATTAATACACACAAAAAAAAAAAAAAAAAAATGCATTAAACAAAAAAAAAAGCATAAAACATGGAAGGGATATAGTATATTGGCATTATTATCTGGACATCATTGGTGGGTTAACAGGATGAGTAATCATTCGATTGGGTATGCAAAGACATAAGTAAGTATGGTGTAACAGGTGTGAGTTATGTCACCACACAGGCTGCACTCAAGCTGAGCATTTCATTACACTCATAACTCTCCCACACTCATTACATTCATAACTCCACCACATCTAATCATATTGTCTCGGGTGCATGCACAACAGGATGAGTAGTCCGTACTCAGCCACGATTGATAGAGCGTGCATTGGCGAGCCGATAGTACAGATATCTCAAAGGAACTCTTGATTACAGGATATCGTATGAAAAATCGAATTCCCCTCTTTATGCTTATGTGGACTCCGACTGGGGAAGTGACCGCGACGATCGCAAGTCATGCACCAGATATGTAACTATCTTAGCAAATGGTCCTATCAGCTGGAAATCAAAAAAGCAGAAGTCCGTTGCACTCTCTACTATGGAAGCCGAATATATGGCGCTCTCGGAAATAGTAAAGGAGACCATCCATCGAAGATTAATGCTAAAGGAAATAAATGAAGATCATCTTGTAAATGGCGCTACACTTATATACTGCGATAATACGAGTGCAATAAAACTGTCAACGGATTCTGTTCACCACGAACGATCAAAACATGTGGACATTAGGTATCACCACACTAGAGATATGCAAAAGGAAGGAAAAATTGAAATTAAATACATATCTACAAATGAAATGGCTGCCGATGTTTTAACAAAAAGCCTTTCTAAGATCAAACACGATCGCTGCATACAACTTTTGCACTTATAATTTCGTTTTTTTTAACCACGTTTATAGGGGGAGTGTTTAAATGAATTGTATGGAACACCACACAAAAATCAACGTGGTATTCGTTTATATACTTTGTCCTTGTATACGTAATCATATTACCACACACACATATGTATATGTAAATATTTTTTTTTTCTCAAGAATAGCGTAGTACGCAGTGAACATTTGAATAAAGTAGACGTACAATAAAAAGGCTCTGGTGTATTTATTGAGTAATATTCAACAGTAAGTCCTCTACGGAGGAAAACTTGCGCCCGCCAGCATAAACACGACGAGACAGATTTCCCCACATGTTTCCAATTGGGTTCAGGTCCGGTGACCGTGCTGGCCACTCTAAAAGTTGAATTTTCTTCTCTTTAAACCATCTACGACCGGCTCGAGTTACGCATTGCAAACATCTCTCCCTACCTCTCGAGAGTTACCCACTACATCAACCTCTCTGTATCTCTCCAGCCATTCCGTAATCGGAAAGGCCAAGACCCAGTAAGAGAGAAGGCCGCCGATCAGTCTTCGTGCAACTCTTACCACGGACGGTCGACACCAGAGATATATATAGTTAGATATATGTAGATATATGTATATTGAATATATGTAGAAATAAAACATATAGACAGTGAATACATATATAGTTAGTGTTGAATATTTGCCTCACAACCTCAGACGACCCTGACTGCTACTGCAGCGCCACTCCAGCCAGCCATCTTTTCTTTCTTTTTCCTGCGCTCGACTGAAATCATTGGAGCAGCTGGTTGTGTGTTTTTTAATCTATCCAAATTAAAGCGAGGAATCGACCTATTTTTTTTTTTCATTAACTCTTCGGAACGATAACCTGCAAGGATCAACTCGGATCATTATCCTTGATTGCGAACAATCAAACAATAACAGGTACAATTATATATTTATGTATCCAAGAGAAAGGGGAACAATAAACAGCAAATGCAAATTGACGTATGACTCCGTCTTTCACCATCTTCCTGGGCAATTGAGTCATAACATTTACATACATTGTGGTCCTTCAAGCCGGATCAGGAAGTAGCAAATGCTGTTTATTGTTCATTTAATGTTCGTGGTATTTGTTAACAGCTGCTCACGGTTACCCACTTGTTGCTGATTCACCACGGTTGTCCTCTACATGACTTGCTGCCTATCAACATGAGTGATCAAGAAAGCATTTCAAGCGAAGTCTCAACTAAAGGTTCCAACAAATCTACAGCATCAAACGAATCCACCGGCAATCACCATCACCACCACGGGCAGGGGCGTCATCACGAGGTCATCGTCACCGGTCAATCAGCTCCCTGTCGAGTTGATTTTTAAAATTACATCTCAGCGATCAAGGCTGAAATCGATGCGGGAGCTGGTGGAACAAATTCCCAGTAGTGCAGAGAGCACTCTGAGTGATGTGCAGGTGTGGGTCACCCAGTTGGAGGAGCTCCATAAAGCTTTCATCACCCAGTATCAATGGTAGATCACGAATATTTCACTTCTTCATACCAGACAACTGAAAACAAACGGCATATGTCGGCGAGACTCAAGATCGGTCGTCTTAGCGAAGCCCTAACACCAACGGCCAACCCAACTTCAACACCATCAATGGCAGTGGCTTGGGAGTTGCTCACCCAACGGTATGAGAACAAACGCCACATCATCCAAGCATACATAGACAGGCTCCACAATATGCAACCTGCTCTTCCCAAGCATGCCACCTCGCTTAACACCATCCTTTCAACAGTCGTGGAGGTCACTTCAGCCTTACAAATGTTGGTCTTAACTTATGGGAGTGCTTCTTGGTAGACATGGTTCAACGCAATCTCGACACTGCGACAAGGGAAGGATGGGAACTACCCTCGGAGCTACAAACACATATCCAAGTATCCGGGATATTGAATCATATCTATCAGCACGGGTGCGAACTCTGTTAAGGGTAGAATCAGCCTCCACATCAACGGCAAGATCAACACCAAAATCAAAATCATCAGCGGTAGTTCATCAAGCCACGCAACAAGCACCTCAACAGCAGGGACAACGGCAGTGAGATATGTGACACTTCATTGTGGCAAGTCATCATCACCAAATCGCTCTGCTTCAACTGCCTCGGCCCGCATCCAGCCAGATCTTGTAGGTGTGAACAGCTTTGTAAAGAGTGCGGAGGTAAACATCATACCATGCTCCATGACCCTTACACGGCCACTACCACCTCAATCTTCGCAATCGGGAATTTCAACACAATGAGGAGACGGCACAATCATCAAGTCGGCGTCGCATCAAAACTCTCTAGGGAGCACATCATTGGCGAAATCCTCGGTAGATACAACAGCTAACTCATCCTTCAGAGGGTATATTCAAACTGAATCACCCTTCAACGCGGCCGCTCAACATCGGCTCAATAAACTATCAACGGATACTCTAACAGTTTCGCCAGATCAATCCACACTACTTGCTACTGCTTTAGCCAACGTCAAAACATCCTTGACAACTCGTATGATCAGAGTACTTGTCGACACGGGATCCGAGCTCTCACTCTGCAAACTAAGGGCAAGGTCTCTGTGTGCTTACACTCAGTTCATGATAACGAGAGCGTTGTCATCAATGCTCATGTTGTAAGAGACATCTCTGACCTTTTACCATCTACCGACATTGCCGACTTGCAATGGCCTCATCTCAACCAGTTGAAATTGGCAGACCCGGATTTCAGGATCTCAAGAGCAGTCGACATTGGCATCGGTGCAGATCAGTACGGCAAAATCATCAAACCCAACATCGTCTTCCACTCTCCATCCAGTCCATTGGCCCAACTATCCATTTTTGGTTGGTTAGTTCTCGGTCCTGTCACTTCCACAACATCTCTGAATAGGAGCAGGATCAGAACACACATAAGTGATAAATTTTAATTCTTTGGCTCTGATGAACCACGGATAATAAGCAAGTCTGGAAGCACATGCATCACATATATGTACTCGTAAGTCTAACTGATGACATTCTTATTCCTTAACCTATTCCTTACGTTATTGCATATAATATGTCGAATAAATACAAAAAAAAATATTAACAAATCCCATATAGTATAAGTTAACACCCATCGCAGCTCATCAACAAAATTTACGCCCGCACAATGCGCATGAGTTTTAAGCGTTAGCCCTGCTGTGCAAAACAAGTGTTTTACGCTTGGGCGTCGGTTTGGTATCGCACGTACAGTCAGTCAGTCTTAGACTAGAAGCCGCAGGAGTAGGAGCAACTCCACACAACGTGAACCGTGTATTTGAGTATTAAACTTTAGTAATAAATGCATAATTATTAATAAATCGAATATTGTTGTTAAACTAGTATTGTTGTTTAATTTAAACTAGTATTGTTGTGTAATTGGCGCCCACCGTGGGGCGACGCGATTTTTTATGTCTTCTAAAAAACCTCATAAGAGTGAATCAGTGAAAACTAATTATCGCGTCGTTCAAGAATCATTATCAAACAGTGTTAATTGCTCACACTAATTCAATCGTGAAAGTGAAAATATAATCATATTAAATCGTAAAAAAGAAATAGCAAGTGAAGTAAAACAATACTCGTATTAACGAAGAAGAGACACCATAGGTAACCGCCATACATATACAATCACGCCATAAGCAAGCGACGCTAAACATATTAGCCAGGCTAAGGAAGCTACTGGAAGAAAAAGGACGCCGACCGTCATTATAAGCCGTTACCCAAGCCAAACGAAGAAAATTAGAACTACATATACATTAGGGTGGTCCTTATTTTTCGACTTTCGAATTATCCTCCGGGCACTTTCTCATTTGATTATATACCTCTAAATACGAAATACGTGTTTCTTTGTTTTTGATTCTGTTAAGATTAAGAGGTCGCTACCAGCTGTCAATTTTTTACAAAAAGTGTTCAAATACAGCTTAAATGCTGATACCATTAATTTAAAATTTAGGTACATAACATTTTACGTGCAAGTGAGACTAGCATGGATAAAAATATGCTTTGGTTTGCTTGTCGTCACCACATAATGGAAATTATGTTGTCAGGTGTAGTGGATCAATCGCTTGCCCCATCTAGTGGTCCTGATATTTTTTTTTTTTTTTTTTTTTTTTTTAGAGACTCGCGCAGGTTCAAGAGTTTTTATATTCTCTTATGATGTGTTGACACACACAACCTGAACGGAGTACAGTGGTTGGGGTCGTTGATGTTCGTTCACTACTCTCAGGGATGGTTGTCCTAGAGCTAGATAGGACGAGAGCCGACCACATTCCGCGTTGGTTATAGTCCGTAGTAATTCGTTCAAGCACTTTTTAGTATTGCATACGCAGAGGATGAATTTCGTTTGACCATATACTGTGAGTGTTATGCCTGCAGCAGTACGTCTGGTCACTTTCCATTCTCAACAGCGTTGCATACCTTTTGGCGGTATAGAAACTACTTTTTCTTGGCTATGAAGCGAATTTGAACCATAAACCTTCCGCTCGGTGGTCAATGATGTTAACCACTGCACCACGGCCACCCCAATTATACACCACCCCTGATATACAATTATTCAAATGATTTAAGAACAGTTGGAACACTATTGACCAAAGCGACTTCAAAACAATAACAGATGACGCTGAGGAAAATATTCTTGCAGAAGTGGCCGCAGACAGGATTTCTTTTGCCAAAAAGCAACTTCAAGTACATCAACCTCGAGATGACTACAAAGAAATGTTAAATCTTACAATCATATTCTAAGGAGGTGTTCCTGAAAAAGGCGTTTCATTTCGGAGACCTGCTGGTCTACATCGAGCTAGATGGATGGCAAGAGCCTTGTACTGTTTAAAAATTTATTTATTTAAGCATCAGTTAAAGCTAACGAAGAAGGACGAAAAGGCTGTGAGAGAAATATGTATTTTCACCGTGATGATTTATGTCAAATATTGGTTTCAGGCCTCTACCAGTCAGTCAGCACCAAGAAACGGCTTGTATGTATGTATGTTGGCGTTACAGTCCATGGAGAACCTGAGCCGAGCTTCTCTCAATCACCCATGTTGTGTGTGATTTTATTTTCACATAGGTGAAAGGGACCTACAGTTTTATTGCCGGTTCCGAACAGCGAATTTCGAGAAGCTTTTCATGACAATTTTACTACAGGGGGTTATGTCAGAACCCCGCTGAGGATAAACACCATGAAAAACACGTTCGATGACATGGCTGTGTCGGGATTCGATCCCGAGTCATCGGCGTCAGAGGCCAACACACTACCCACTGCGCCACGGTGCTCTCGACTTACACGACTTCCAATTATTAAAAGACCTTAAAGCTTTTGAAAGTGTTAACAAAAATCTAGCTACTATTGCGCTGAAAAAGATTTCAAATCACTTGTGGTATTTGTCGGAAGAGCTGGTTTCGCTTGCATTTTTCGATGACGAACTTTCAGTCCAAGAGAAGAAAAAAATGGTAGAAGCACTCAAAATTGGAGGCACACATGATTGCTTAAAACGAATAAACCTTGACATGGCGGCCATCCACGAAAAAAATATAGAAAACTATGTGAGCAGTAATTCTTCCAAAATTCTTCCAGGTCCTAGGTATCTCATCAGATTTTTTGTATAAAGACGTTGAAATCTGGAACGAAGACCCTGATTATATAGCTGCCAAAAATATTGTTCATTCATTGCGTGTAGTGAATGATATAGCTGAGCGCGGTGTTGCTTTAATGAAAGAATACAATAAATTAATTACCACAAATGAAGAACAAAAGCAATATTTGCTTTTGTTGGTAAAAGAGTATAGGAAAAAGTATTCCAATACTAACAAGTCAACCCTTGTATCTTAAAAGTAAATCATTCAGATTATTTTATTTCATAGCATCAACAAAAATTGTGTAATATTTTTAAGACCTGGGTTAAAAAATAAAGGATTCTGAGAAAAACAAATTTTGGCTTTTTATTTAAAATTTAAACCTTGGTAGACCTCTAAATGTTATTAAAAAAATTCAAAAAAATTACTGTAATATTTTCTTATGGTATATAACCAAATTACGTGGTGCCCCCCGAAATTAAAGAAAAACAAATTTTTTCCTTAAGAATAAGGACCTCCCTAATATACATACGTATATATGTAGATGTATGTATATTGGCGTTACAGTCCAATGAGGACCTGAGCCGAGCTTCTCTCAATCACCCATGTTGTGTGTGATTTAATTTTCACATAGGTGAAAGGGACCTACAGTTTATTGCCGGTTCCGAACGGCGAATTTCGAGAAGCTTTTCATGACAATTTTACTACAGGGGGTTTTGTCAGATCCCCGCTGAGGAGAAACACCGTGAAAAACACGTTCGATGACATGGCTGTGTCGGGATTCGATCCCGTGTCATCGGCGTCAGAGGCCAACACACTACCCACTGCGCCACGGTGCTCTCATCATATATGTAGATATTGAATTGTAAAAGAATTTTTTTTTATATGTTATAGAATAATTATGCTGGTAAATTGAATTGAATATGTTGTTTCATTACATTTGAACTACGAAAACGAAAAATTGTAAACAGATACGGTGTTTCAAGCTTTTGGAAACACCGTCAAGGGTTGACGAATTTAAGCCAGTAACAATTAACCCCCAAATTAAGTGCGATGAATCACTAGATCTTGTAAAATTCCTTCCTGAGTTTCGCGGTGAACAACTAAAATATGTTTCCTGGCGCCAAGCCGCCTTTGCTGTCCATAAAATCTATGAAGGGTATGAAGGAAGTTCCAAATATTATCAGGCAATAGCTATTATCCGAAACAAGGTAGTCGGTTCCGCAGATTCAATTCTTTCTTCTTTCAATACAGTACTCAATTTTACGGCAATTATTAGTCGATTAGATTTCACATATGCTGATAAGAAGCCGATATATCTTGGAGAACAAGAAATGTGTACCCTTAAGCAGGGAAAAATGTCAATTGTTGAATTTTATGACACCGTCGAAAGGAAACTTACTTTGATCATCAATAAAACAATGATGACACATGAAGGTAACACTCAGCTCATTGCTTCTCTAAATCACAAATATAGCCAGGATGCACTTAGAACGTTCATTTCTGGATTGCGCAAAGCAATGTGTGATATTTTATTTTCATCTAGGCCAGTTGATATGCCAACTGCACTAGCGCTTGCCGAAGAACTAGAGGCTAATCAAACGCGCTACACGTTCGCAAGCTCCTTTGCTTGTAACTGGCAATGGAATGTTCAAATAGACCACTTCCTCAAACAGGCTATAGGTATAATTCATTTAATTGTCCCCATTATAGTCGTGTACAAATTCGACAACCTAATCAGCATCCAATGGAGATAGATTCTTCAACATCTCGTTACCATTCTCATAAGTCAAATCCAACTCCAAACCCTAGTAATTCATTAAATAATATACATTACAAAACTCACACGAACAATAGACCGATTCTTAAAAGACCAGGACCTTCAGGTAAACATTCTCACAACAGATAATTTATAAATAACAACAATTCCACACGACATCCACAACCGAAAATGCAAAGATTTAACAATCTAGTACAGGATCGACCAATAGAACAAATAACTCACCAGTGTGAACAGCATTACGATAACGACGCTAATCTTGACAAATCCGATGATTCGTTTTCATATATGTATGAGAAAAATGAAGAAGAGGAGGGAGAAGTAATAGATGAAATTAATTTTTTAGGGGTAGGTCCCTCCTACCGTATGTAAGTAGAACGTAAGGAGGGAAGGAAATCAAACTTTTGATCGACACAGGGGCAGCAAAAAATTATATAAAAAATATTCAATATCTCAGAGGTATTACGCCTATGGAGAGTCCATTTACTGTTAAGTCTTTGCATGGATCAGATACAATAAAATTCAAATGCATAATACATTTAATCAATGAAAACGCCAGTTTTTCATTCTCCCCAGTCTTAAAAGCTTTGCTGGTATTATTGGTTGTGATTTTTTGCATAAAATAGGAGCACAGCTTGATTTGGAAAGAGGGCTTATCAAATATCATGGGAGAGAGGAGAAACTTTTGTATTATTTTTGCAAAGACGTCAATCACGTTTCCATTGACAACAAATTTGTGCCCTTAGATGTGCGAAATCAGTTTGATTCGAATGATGAACCAGTATATTCAAAAGCATACCCCTATCCCATGGCAGCTTCACGATTCGTAAACAAAGAGATTTCCGATGTTCTGAACGCTATTTGGGTTGTAACACTTAGCTCATGTCTGATTTGACAGATAATTAGTTTTATCCTTCCGCTGAAAGAATATGGTTGTGTATACGCTTGAACAATGCTGGGAAATATTGCGACATTACTTTGAAAATCATGGTAATGTTGCAGAATGTGTGCGAAAATTGCGTACGGATTTTGGAAGAAGAGAAGCACCGTCAGCTCCGTATGTTCGTTATCTTGTGAAAAAAGTGAAAGAAACTGGCATCCTCATCGATAAACCAAAGTGTGAAAAGCCAAAAACAGTGCGTACACCCGAGAATATTGCTGCTGCGGCAGAAAGTGTGCGTGAAGCGCCATCAACATCAATTCATCGTCGTTCTCAACTCTCAACTCTCTCTCAATTGAACATTTCGGAGACATCATTGAGACGAATTTTGCATAAAGACCTTGGTATGACGCCATACAAAGTCCACTTGGTTCAGGAGTTGAAGCCAACTGACCATCCAATGCGTTTTCGCTTCGCTAAGTGGGCCTGCGATCGACTTACAGAAGATGCCGATTCTGCCAAAAAAATCATATTTTCAGATGAAGCTCATTTTGATCTTGGCGGGTATGTAAACAAGCAAAATTGTCGCATTTGGGGCACAGAAAACCCGCACGCATACAATGAAAAGCCAGTGCACCCAAAACGAGTCACTGTTTGGTGCGGATTTTGGTCCAGAGGCATAATTTGGCCGTTTTTCTTCGAAAATGAGCAAGGAGTGGCCGTTACAGTCAATGGCGATCGTTATCGGGCCATGTTGAACGAATTTTTGTTCACAGAAATTGAAGAGGAGGATATTGGCAACATTTGGTTTCAACAGAATGGCCAGACACAACCCGACACCAATTTCCTTTCTTGCATTCCATTCGCACAGGTCCACAACAAGCTGCGTTGACAAAACTTGCCATGTAGCGAAGTTCAGCTAGGACAGGTTTGTTTTTGATAATTGAGTCTTAAGCAGAGTTTTGTTGAGTGCGAACGCGGAGAAAAATAAAGTTGTTCATTGAAATTAAAATTAAAGTGTTTTATTTGCGAATATCATTTTTTTTAGTCTATTCAGTGGCAACGAGGGCGCCGTGGCGCAGTGGTTCGTGTGTTGGACTCTGGCGCACGATGAGCGAGTTCGGATCCCGATAACACCAACGCCATCGAATGTTTATTTCGCGACGTTCCTCCTCGGCGGGGTACTGGCAAAACCCCCCGTAGTATACTTGCCATGAAAAAGTTTCTCGACTCACGCCGTTCGGAATCGGCATTAAACTCTAGGTCCCTTTCACCTGTGCGAAAAATAAATCACACACAACATGGGTGATTGAGAGAAGCTGGGCTCTGGTTCTTCATGGGCTGTAACGCCACCAAAGAAGAAGAAGTGGCAACGAACGTTAATGGTGCAGTCGGTACTTGTGTGTATGCAAGAAAAAAATTAAGTTCTCGCGGTTAACTTTAGTTATTAAACACACGTAAAAGAATCGAAAAACCCGTTCAAGGACTAGTGAAGATTCGCAAAAGTGCTAATATCCAATAAAGGAACATACACACACAAAGAAAACAAAAAACACAGTTTCGAAAGATAGTGATAAACCCTGATAATCATCATTAGTGCAAGAAATAGTGCTACCCACTCGGGAAAAAGAAGTAGAACCTGCCTGGACAAGCTGAGGAGATCAAAACTGTTCGCTCTACAAAGAAATTTAGAAGAAATGGCAACGACAGACCACAACGCAACTTCACCAGCAGTAAGTCTCCTAGTTTTAAGCATAGATCCGATCTTAATAATTTACAAACGTATGATGGAAGTAGGGATAGCTTACATAGTTTTACCGATCTAGTAGACAGAATTTTCCCCACCTTAGGACAGTATGATGCTGCTGGCCAAAGTACCTTTTTTGATATGATTAAAAGCAAATTAACAGGCAAGGCAAGAGAAGCAATAGAAATAAAAAATAATGTATAAAATTGGAACGAAGTTGATGCACCCTGTGCATATAAAGCTCAGCCATCGAAAAGCTTTTGCCTTCTTGTCAAATGTGTTTTGGCGCGAAGACATTTGTTTTCCCGCGATTTTTGTATATATATAGTTACGGCAACGACTTACGTCGCGCCTCCCAAACACCCACACAATCTCCTGAACGGCTACAGCAACCTCAAGACAACCATGGTATAAGCCATGAAACAATGATCATCCATACGATGCATTCGCATCTTCATAACGCACCAAATCCGCTGACACAAGTATGTACACCCACTTCCAAGATCATGAAACAATGATCATCCATACGATGCATTCGCATCTTCATAACGCACCAAATCCGCTGACACAAGTATGTACACCCACTTCCAAGATCATGAAACAATGATCATCCATATGATGCATTCGCATCTTCATAATGCACCGAGTCTGTTTGTTGACACAAGTGCATCCGCTTGAAAAGAGAAACGAACATCGGTTTATCAAGAGATCATGTTACACTCCAATCAAGGGCAGAGATACAAGTTCAAAATGAAACCAATATAAGGGCTGGGATTCCCCAGCGGCGAAGCAGTTCGTAGCGTCGTCGAAACTCAAATTCATCTTCTGGCTCCAGTCGTCACCAAAAGCACAGAATAAAAGCAATATAACGTTAAAACCGACCGTGTTTAATTAAAAGCCCAAGTGTTGGGGCTAGAGATAATCTCTTTTTTTTGTTACGCTCCCCGCTCGATACGTAACTATATATAAGCCTGCCCTGAATTGAGCTCTCTCTCTCTCTGTTTTGAATTGGATTGCGTTAACTCAGTAAAGCATTGTAGTTTAAGGATTAGTAATATTGTTTCAATTAAAATTCACAGTGATAGGAAGTCGGCAGAACAGCTGTACGATGACCTTAGGGGTGGGTATCCAATTTAGACATAATTGTCAGGATTTTTATAGTAATATAAGGGCAATATTAAGACGCCTTAATAATAAAACTAAAATAGAACAGGGAAATAACTATAGAAATAGAACAAAACTGCAAGGCAGCTTTGCGTGTATTTATTAACAAAATCCCCGAACCCATGAAAGGCTTGTTATATTGTAGAGATCCAAAGAACTAAGAACAAGCGATGCACATCCACCACGAAACAGGATATGCGTACACTGGACCAAATTCCAGAGACAGACAGAACAATACGAGACAACGAAATGACAACACACAACCTCAAAATACTCTTACGAACGATCGAAATAGCGGGAATTACAGACAATATTTTCGTGAAAACAACTACAGCTTCAAATAACCAGACCAGATTAAATCAGAGCAACCAACTTAGACTAGGTCAAAGTAACCAATTTAGAACACACTTGAATAACCCCTTGAGAGGCAACAGCAATCATAATAATAACACAGTAGAACCAATGGACACTTTGTCAGCTGTAACCAGACAAATTAATAAACTGGAAAAAAAAGTGGATTTTCGGGAAGGAAGCCCAACGACCGACTACCCTATATAATTGTCAAAGTAAAAAACAATCACATTCTAAGAATACTGATCGATACGGGATCAGAGACCAGTATTCTTAATCCGGGGATATGTCACCCCAAATGGCAAACAAAGCTGCAAAAACCCCTCAAAGTCGTAACAACCAGTACACCTATATATATAGATAGGAAAGTTAAAATTCCATTGTGGAAAACCAGGCAAAACTGCAGAATTCTTAGAATTTAAGTCCTACGAAAACTTCGACGGGCTAATAGGAAACAATATCCTGTTGCCAATGGAAGCAATTCTCGATTACAACAGAAAGCTATTAGTAATAGCAGAAAATTAAATCCCAATATTCTTCAATAAATACGAAGAAGAGTTAGGCTACGCGTACCAAGAACAAGCACCTAACTTAGAAATTTATTATACGGAACCGAGTAAGGACCCCATCTACAAGCAAATCAGGATAAATCACTTAAACGAAGAAGAGAGTAAGAAAAAATATCACCTTATCTCTCAATATTCGTCAACATTCTACCAAGAAGGGAGTGATCTATCATTCACCAATGCGATTAGGCATAGGATAAAAACAATCAATGATATCCCTATCTATACCAAAAACTAAAGATACCCTGAAATACATAGAAATGAGGTCAAATCTCAAATCAGGGAAATGCTAGACCAAGGCATTATCCGACGAAGCGATTCGCCTTACTCTGCTCCTATTTGGATCGTCCCAAAAAAGAGGGACGCATCTGGAAAGGAAAAGTGGAGAATAGTAGTCGACTACAGGAAGCTCAACGAGTTTACTGTAGACGACAAATTTCCAATACCGAATATGGAAGACATATTCGACAAATTGGGAAAATCAATGTACTTCACAACGCTCGATCTAGCCAAAGGCTTCCATCAGATCGAGGTCGCTGAAGAGGATATAAAGAAGACGGCTTTTTCAACTGATACAGGGCACTACGAGTTCGTTCGCATGCCATTCGGTCTGAAAAACGCGCCGGCAACCTTTTAGCGGTTAATGAATTCCGTTCTTAGCGAATTTTAAGGGAAAATATGCTGGGTATATTTGGATGACAAAATCATCTTTTCCGCCAGCCTAGAGGAACATATTCTCTCTCTCTCGAAAGTACTCAACAGACTCAGAGAAGTAAATCTCAAAGTCCAACTGGACAAAAGTGAGTTTCTGAAAAAAAGAAACTGAATTTTTGGGCCATACCGTGACCACGGAGGGTATAAAACCTAACCCTAATAAGATCGCAGCCATTCAAATTATAAGCTGCCTAGGTCGACGAAACAAATAAAACCTTTTTTAGGTATCACAGGCTACTACCGTAAGTTTATAAAAGACTACGGCAAAGTGGCAAAACCCATGACAGCGTTTTTAAAGAAGAATGCTAAAATAAACTTAACAGATAAAAATTACATTGACAGTTTTGAGAACTTGAAAACCTTAATTACATCCGCACCAATTCTCAGTTAGCCCAACTTCAAGAAAAAATTCACACTTACTACAGATGCATCCAATTATGCAATTGGTGGGGTTTTGAGCCAAGAAAACCACCCAATATGCTACTACAGCCGTACGCTTAACGAACACGAAAGCCGATATTCTACCATCGAAAAAGAATTACTGGCGATCGCGATAGAAGCTACGAAATATTTTAGATGCTACCTGTATGGACGAAAATTCACAATTAGGACCGACCATCGACCCCTAGTTTGGCTGAGTTCGCTCAAAGAACCAAATGCCAAGCTGCAAAGATAATATAATTTTGACATCGACGGCAGAGGGACTGTCAAGAATGGAGGTTTACCTCAACGAAAATGAGAAAAATCCCGACACTCGACAAAATAATAACAACATGGAAGACAACCAGTCCATCGTGGCCACTATCCACAGCGCAAATGAGGACAGTAGCGACCACATCCCTATAGTAAATACACCAGTCAATTTGTACAAAACTCAAATAATCCTAAACACAACAGTCAAAATCAATAACCACAAAGTATATAGCGAATTTGGCAAAAGAAGGATAGTTATCGAATCAAGGGATCCTAAAGAAGAATTTTTTTTAGACATCATGAGAAAATTCTTTCCAGCGAAGGGTATGGTAGGAATTTTTTGCAACAATGATCATTTATTCGCCAAATTTCAAAACGTTTATCTAAAATATTTCTGCAAAAACAAACTAGCGGATCATCTAGCGGATGAAGAGAAATTATTAACGGCAATGGAGAAAACTCATAAATTATTAAACCACAGAGGAATTAATGAAACATATGCGGAAATTAAGGATGTCTATTATGCATCAAAACTAAAGGACAGGATACAAAGCTTTATAAACAACTGCGATGTCTGCAACAGAAGTAAATACGAAAGACAACCGTACAAGATCCAATACAACATTACGCAAACACCAAATAAGCGCAACCAAATCATCCACATTGACATATGGTATGCTAACATCAACTTAATGTACGTCACAATGTTGGAGAAATTTACAAAACATGCTACGGTATATGAGATTAAATGTTACAGTTGTAACCACAACAACCCCATCCATATCGGTGATATAAACAAAATGTATTTGTAATGCACAAGCGATCGACCTAGCTCAACGTTCAATGACCAACGATCATTGACCGATGAATATCCGGCAATACAGTAAACCGAACCGATCGCCAAGCATATTAATGTCAAATAGGTTAGATATATGTATGTATAAACAATTTCGTAATGCGCGAGCGACCGATCGAATTTCCAAAGGTATCCGATCGATCGTGCAAGCAAAGCACTTAAAACGTTTAAACGTCGAGTGGTCATTTTCCGAAACGACTAAGCAAAAAAGGAAAAGAAAAGAAAAGCAATTAAGCGAGGAAAGTGACGACGGGCGTTTAAATAGAAGAACCTAGATAGTTTAACTTAGTCCTAAGAAGAGACTTAACCACGACGGTCACTTGCAGACCAATAGTTCAGAGTCCTAAGAAGAGACTTAACCACGACGGTCACTTGCAGACCAATAGTTCAGAGTTCTAAGGAGATGGTCACTTCTAGACCACGGAATAAAACCATTGATATAAAGATATATTTTGTGTTTTATTTTTGTTCTGAAAAAAATTAAGTTAAAATTACTAATCGCGGAGGATGACTCTAACCGTAGGCTCTTTCACCATAATATCATTACCGAACTAAACAGGCATGAAATCCTAAAGATATCTCTCACAGACAACTGTCTCCCCATATACAACTTCTGCCAAAACTAAAACTCCCCAGATACAACTTCGACAAAACTGAGAACAGGATGGAGGGTATATCAATCGTGGATCCTACGTGTGGTACACAGATGGCTCCAAAACAAACGAAGGCGTTGGGGCTGGAGTATACGGAGCTAGTACAGGCACATGCATCTACGTCAGCATGGACAGATATAACTCCGTTTTTCAAGCAGAGATATTTGCTATAGAACTCTGCCTCAGAGAAAATATTCAACAAAAACATTTACATTCTCTCTGACAGCAAGGCTGCACTGCACTCGTGATCTCTCACTGTGAGCGGACGTGTTTTTATTCGTAAGGTCGTGGGGTGCGAACTTATATAAATTAAAGTTTCTCTCAAATTATTTCCTTAAAAAAAAATCATGAATTGTGTAATTTGTAAAGAAAGAATAGAGCGCAGTAATAAAACCAAAGTTACTTGTGCCGACTGTTCACATAGTATTCATTTTTCGTGCGTGAATATTGAAATTTCTGACATTGAATATTTGAATAACATAAATACCGGTGTGACAAGTGCAGTGATCTTCGTCGCAAGCCTTTACAACTGCAACCAATAGTGCCGCTAAACACAACATCATTGGAGCACCAACAACAACAAATTGAACGACAAAAACCTGCTAAAAAACTCAAACCTACTGGCAAGCAACCTAAATCAACAAAGCAGCCGATACACCAAAGCACACATCAACATTCAATACCACCTCGAACCGAATGTTTGTGTTCGACAGGAGCCGCGCAGCTAATCGAACCTCCTTCAAGCCAATCGCCGCAGCCACAGCACAACGACTCAGTAACTATGCAATTACTGTACGAGGAAATAATAAATCTGAAGAAAATAAATTCCGATTTTCTATCGTCACTGCAAGCGTTGCGAGAGGAAAATGTTGAGCTTAGACGTAAGGTAACAAGTCTGCAAAATAAAATTAATCGAAGGGAACAAATGCTTCTGGAAAATGCAATTGAAGTTGTGGGTATACCTAAGGTAAACAACGACAACGCAGCTACATGTGTTCAAACACTCTTTAGTGAAGCGCTGAATGTTGATGTCTCCGCCGATGAAATACAAAAAATCCACGTTAAACCAACACAAAAGTCAAATTCTAACAACGCGCACTGGGACCCACTATATGGGAGAGATGCCCATAAGTCAAATTGTTAAATGATTACAGTAACGGTTTTTTTACTTTTATTTGGTAAGCAAATGTTCTCCTCCGTGACAATTGGTCACCTTGTCGTGGTACGTAGGCTCAGTACAGGTAATGACTCTCGAGAGTTCATCTCTAGAGGAACTCGAAGCTAAGAGACAGTTACCCCCCCCCCCCCCCTACCTCTCCCCTTCCTCTGTACCCATCACTCCCCTACTCCCCTAACTCCAAGGTGGAACAGCATACGCCGACGGATGCATGGCTAAGAGGGTGCTTAGCTACTAGTATGCGAACTTCGAATACCGGGCGACCTCCGATTTCAATATAGCCTTCCTGCAGTGTCTCGGGCTCCGCTGCAGGTGACCGCTCTTTCCCGTGTGTTCGTGGGAACTATTGACAAAAAAAATATTTTTAAAGAGACTAATGACTCTCTAACGTCATCGCCGGCTAGAGCCTGTGAGTCCTCAGCGGCTCAAAAACCGGAAGTAATGCCGGCATTTTTCGCCGACATTGCAGCCGGTGGGAAAGCAGGGGACATGTCCTCACTTTCCGATTCCGACACTACACTTGGCGGGGATTCTGTGAGTATGCTCTCAGATAAACTCCCAAGTGCAACAAAGAACGAAACCGTTGAACAGGTAGAGGAAAAGCCTGTACCACCTGGTGGCTTCGTCAAGCTTAAATCGTCGGAGCAGCGACGCTTTAAAGCTGCTATAATGCAGGGCAAAACTAGAGATGAAGCCCTAGTTTTTGCAAAATCCACCCCTGCGAGTAAGGGTCCGGAACTGAAACGTGTTCGTTCCGCAGACACTACTCCACCAAACCAGGCTGCTAAGCGCAGCAAAATCGGCAACCATCAGGCAGCCGTTCAGGAGACTATTGTCGACACCTCCATCGAGCTGTCGGGTAAAGCACCCAAACCTCGCTTTAGGTGATCGACCTACAAGTCAGGAAGGTTATACTTTGTGTGTGACAACCCAGCTACGGCCGATTGGATGAAAACCAATTTTACGGCCATCAAGGACAAAAGTGGACTTAATATTATGCTTGTGGAAGAAGAAGCTTTCCCGAAACCGCATATCGTACGGGGCTACTTCCCACAAAGCGCCGGCCTACCCATCACGAAGGTGTTGGCGACGCTGGAGTCGCAAAATGACGACTTACATGCAAAGAACTGGAGAGTCATGCAAAGCACGTCAAATAAGGAGAAAAACCTCCTGCAATTAGTTCTAGCAGTCAGTGACAAATCCTCTACGAAGCGAATTTGAACCATAGACCTTCCGCTCGGCGGTCGATGATGTTAACCACTGCACCGCGGCCACCCCAATAAATATCTTAACATAAAACCCTACTATGTAGAATGGTTTAACAACGAATTAATGGATCTCAAAAATGAAAAAATTCGACTTTATAATATATGTACAACTACAGGATCTCCAAGAAGCTGGACAGGGTATAAACGCATACGCAATAAATATAAAAAATTATGTGTGAAAGCAAAGAATAGTTATATTGAAACAAAAAATTGAAGAAAAAACTGGAAATCAAAAGGATATGTGGAAAGTCCTAAAAAAATATGTTTTGCAAGATGTTCGCACTAAAATCTGTGAAATTGAAATAAATAATAACAAAATAAGTAACAGTTCTGAAATTGCAAGTAAATTAAATCAGTACTTTGTAAACAGTGTTAATGAGATAAATGAGTGTATTCCTAATAATAGTTATGACGACAATATAAGGGATTCAATACGGGTATTTGAATTTAAACAAATTAATCCATCTGAACTTGAAGAAATTATAAAAAAAATTAACAATAAAAGTGATTTTAATGGATTGAAATCAGAAATGTTCTTAGGCTGTAAAGAAGTTATTTTCCCAATATTAATAAAGATAATTAATTTTTCGCTAATGGACGGTGTGTTCCCCTGTTCGTGGAAGGAATCTGTAGTAGTTCCAGTTGAAAAAGAAAAAAAACGCTAAAAACCCTGAGAAGTTCCGCCCAATAAACATGCTTCCTTTGTACGAGAAAATATTGGAGAAAGTGGTCTGTATCCAGCTAGAAAAGTATCTTTTGAAAAATGGAATATTATGTGAAGAGCAATCAGGCTTTCGTAAGAATCATTCAACTGAGACAGCGCTAGCATGGGTCTTAAATGAATGGAAAAGGGAGATGGACACTGGAAACAAGATATTAGCGCTTTTTCTTGACCTGAAGAGGGCATTTGAGACTGTGGATAGAAAGATTTTATTGAAGAAATTAGAAAAATATGGTGTGAGAAATAAAGAGCTTAAATGGTTCGAGTCTTACTTATCAGACAGGACTCAGAAAGTAAAGCTAGAAGACGTCTACTCATCACCAATAGCAGTCAACCGAGGAGTATCACAGGGATCAGTTTTGGGAGTAATACTTTTTTTGGTATATATAAACGATTTAAAATACTATTTAAAATTCTCAAGAGTATCACTGTTTGCTGATGATACACTTATTTATATTGTTGGAAATAATGTCAATCTCTGTGAATTAAGATTAAATGAAGATGCGGAAAATTTGCATAAATGGTTAAGTAAATACAGGTTAATGTTAAATGTCTCAAAAACGAAGTGCATGTGTATTGGTAGCAATATTTCAGAAGTTAATGTTCAAATAAATGGTAGTAATATTGAGTGTGTAAACAAAATTAAGTATTTGGGCATAATTACGGATTATAAATTATTATTTAACGATCATATAGATTATTTATGTGGCAAAATTGCTAAGAAGATAAACTTTATGTACAGAATAAGAAAATATATTTCGAAATACTGTGCAATTAATATCTACAATTCTATTATTTTACCCCATTTTAACTATTGTTCATCAGTAATATATTTGTGCAATATTACAAAAATTAACAGCCTGCAAATCTTACAAAATAGAGCGATGAGGTGTATTTTGAAATGTGGTTCAAGAACCCATATAACAGAAATGCTAAATGATTTGAAATGGATGAATGTTAGACAAAGATTGGCCCTAAATGCTTTAATTTTTATTTTTAAATTAAAAAATGGATTGTATCCTACGTATTTACAAAGAAATTTGCAATATGTAGGTAACTATTATAACTTAAGAAATGTAGGAGATTTTCGATTGCTCCTTTATAGGCGAGAAAGAAGCCAAAATAATATTTTGTATAAAGGTGCACAATTGTATAACAATCTAGACACAAACCTAAAAAATGAAACTAATTACGTCAGTTTTAAAAACCAAGCTGTTCAACATGTTTTGAGATACTATTACAAACTATGATTTTATAAGAGTTTTGCTTTCGAAACTAATAAAATAATAAAACTAAAACTAAAAACTAAACCTAAATCCTATCGCCCTATCAGTTTGACTTCGTTATTTTTAAAAACAATGGAGAAACTGATAGAGCTCCATATTAGAAGTATCCTGGAAAACCCGATACCTCTGCATCCCAACCAGTATGCATATCGCAAAGAGCGATCTACCGATAATGCACTACACCACTTGGTGACGCACATTGAAAATACTTTCATACAAAAGGAGATCGCAATCTGCGCCTTCCTCGATATAGAGGGAGCTTTCGATAATACTGGCTATGATTCGATCACCACTGCACTATCCTGCAGGGGTGTAGACCATCCCACTAATCACTGGATCAGGGCGATGCTAAATAGCCGTATTATATCAGCCACAAGCGGAGATGTCTCAGTGACAGTATCGGCGGTTAGAGGATGCCCACAAAGGGGAGTCCTCTCACCACTGCTTTGGTCGATAGTCATCGACGATCTACTACGCAAGCTAACCACTCGGGGCTATGAGGTCATCGGATATGCTGATGACCTAGTAGTAGTAGTTACGGATAAGTGCGAGATCACTGCCTGTGAGCGCACGCAGCTTGCGCTCCAATTTATCTCTGACTAGTGTGGCAGAGAGGGTTTATCTATTAACCCAAATAAGACGATCTTAGTCCCATTTACAAAGAGGAGAAAGGTACAACCCTGCTCAATCTTACTAAATGGCACACGCATAGGATTTTCAGAGGAAGTAAAGTATCTAGGTATTGACCTAGACCGTAGAGTCAACTGGAACTCCAATATGAGAAATAAACTCATGAAAGCGACTAAGGCCATGTGGGCCTGTCGACGCACCTACGGTAAAACCTGGGGACTTAAACCTAAGGTAGTCCACTGGCTATATACCGCGATAGTTAGACCTATCGTCACCTACGGGTCCACCGTATAGTGGTCAAAAGTTGAGCAAAAAACTACAATTGTTAAGCTTCAACGCCTTCAGAGATTAGCGTGTCTCAGCATCACAGGCGCTATGCCAACCGGCCCCACGGCAGCCCAAGAAGCACTCATTGGACTCACTCCACTGCACCTTTTTTATCAAAAAGGTGGCATTACGCAGTGCAACAGAATCCTCTGCTCGGGAACAAATATGCCATATAGACCCGCAGGCCACATGTCCATATTACAACACCTTCCCGAGCTAGATATGATTACTACAGTCTCGGACACACTGCCACACACCTTCACCTTTGACAAGAGATTTGAGATACTGATCCCAAACCGCTCAGCATGGGAAAACAGTGATCCCCTGCTAAATGTCAAAGGCCTTAGGTGGTACACGGATGGCTCCAAGATGGCTTCCGGCGTTCCGCCGGCATCTTTGGACCAAAACGCAAAATCTCGAAGGCACTGGGAATAAGTCCCAGCATCTTCCAAGCAGAGCTTCATGCCATCCTAACATGCGTCAATCTAAATCTCGTGACTGGCATCAGAGGAGTAACCATCAACATACTCTCTGATAGCCAAGCAGCGCTTAAAGCGCTGGGTTCGTACAGCACGAACTCAGAAACCGTCAAGGAATGCCATGACGCCCTACAAGACCTCGCCAAAAGAAACAATGTTAAGCTTTGGTGGGTGCCAGGCCATAAAGGTATCAAGGGCAATGAAATTGTCGACCAACTTGCCAGGAAGGGCTCCAGTGACAAATACATAGGTCCGGAACCTTTCTGCGGCATTCCCGGGTCTAAGATAAATTACCTCTTGGACAAGTGGGAAAAATCGCAACACCTGTCCTTCTGGAATAGTGTTCGGGGACTCCGTCAATCTAAACGACTTATACGATCCCTGAACAAGCACCCTATTGACATACTCAAACTCAATAGGATGGATATCAGAAGACTAGTCAGCTATCTAACGGGACACTGCGGTCTGAGATATCATTTAAACAAAATTAGCCTCTCGTCTGAAACTGAGTGTCGGCTCTGTCTTGAGGACGAAGAGACGTCAGAACACATACTGCGTGAGTGTGCTGCTCTCTGCCATCTTAGGAAGCGTATCCTTCTCAGTGAAGTTATGACTCCTGAGGGGATCACCCTGGCTCCTACGAGAAGCATTCTCAACTTCATTATAGAAGTAGAGAGGCTACTCGGCTAAATCGGCTATCAGGCACAATAGATCTGCAAAGGTCGCAGTGCCGTATTGCTATTGATAGTACTAGCCCTATATGTAAAAAAAAAAAAAAAAAACTGTTCTCCTATTTCTAAGCTTTATATTATCAATTGAGCATAACACGTGATAAAGTGAATGCTTTAAAGTGCAAGATTCTATACCAGTGAGTGCATACAATTTACGTGGTTAATCATCAATATCGTGTTTTCTTCGTGTTAAGTGAAAACAAAAATCACTAAATATTATCAGTTATTGACCAAGGTAAGCAGAGTTGACTGAAGTGTTTTTTAAAATAATACTTTTATATACATATAACAGAAATTGGTGAGGTTAAAGTACAAGATTTTTTAACGAAAAAATATTAACTTTTGTTGAAACTTTTTTGAAACGAATGCCTGTTTATAATACACAGGGATATTCTTAACATAAACTTAAAAGCAAAAGTAAAAGACCGTTGCGCTTTTTTTTAGTATATTTTTTTTCATAAAAAGACTAATGCGCGATTTTTCTACTTTTATAGAATCCGGCCCTAAATATAAAATCAATCGAAAAAAAACTGTTAGACATATATTTTATAATAGTAAAAAAACACTTTTGAGGAAAAATTCGATGAAATGTTTGAATATGCAGCTAAGAAAACTGACTGTCCGACCACTCAAAGAACAAAATTGACAAAAGAGCTACGCAGTTTTAAAAACCAATTAAAGGCGAAATGGGTGAAGTATGGAAGGCATCAAAATAAGTTTTTTAAAAATGAAACAGCCTGGCTTAACGGAAGTCTTGAACTCAATCTTCACGTTTTAAAAAAATGTGGTAGACCACAACTCTCTTTTGATGAAAGCAGCGGCAATTCGAAGCGCAGAAAAACAGCAGGTGTTCGGGCGGAAAATAATCCCGATCTGTTGACATATGCAGCTCAAATGAGCATGAGAGCTGAAAGGAAGACAACAGAAGCTGAACTCGTTAAAAGACTTTTGACCACTCCAACTTACGCGAAGGATTGTATGGACATAAACTCGTCAGTTAAAAATGATAAAATTTCGCCCCGTGAAGCTCTATCCATAATTATTGAGGCTAAATTAAATAGGAGCCAGTACAACGTTTTTCGAAACTACACAAAAGATATTTTTCCATCATATAAACTAGTTCAAACTGTGAAAAAAAAATCATATCCAAATAATATCGAGGTCACAGAAACTGAAGCGGCAATGCCCTTGCAGTCACATTAACATCACACTGCAATGCGCATTTTACAAAGCCAGAAGTCTGTTCTTGAGTCAATAAGTTCTGAAAATTCGGAAATGGTTTTGTATTCCAAGTGGGGTTTTGATGGAAGTTCGAGCCACACTCAATTCAAACAAAGATTTGTATCAGAAGCTGCTGACGACAAATATATGTTTTTGACCTATCTTGTGCCATTACGACTTAAAATAGACAAAAACGCAGAAAATGTAGTTTTCTGGCATAACATAAGCCATCATCACCCAGATTTTGTAGGCCTATAAGTCTTCAATATAAAAAAGAAACTTCCGAACTAGCTATTTCACAAAAAAAAATATTGAGCGGCAGATTACAGCATTAATTCCGACTAAAGTGACATTAAATAGCCAATCGATTTCTGTTTCCCACAAATTGATGTTCACTATGTATGTATGTATGTTGGCGTTACAGTCCATGAAGAACCTGAGCCGAGCTTCTCTCAATCGCCCATTTTGTGTGTGATTTCATTTTCACATAGGTGAAAGGGACCTACAGTTTCATTGCCGGTTCCGAACGGCGAATTTCGAGAAGCTTTTCATGACAATTTTACTACAGGGGGTTTTGTCAGAACCCCGCTGAGGAGAAACACCGTGAAAAACACGTTCGATGACATGGCTGTGTCGGGATTCGATCACGAGTCATCGGCGTCAGAGGCCAACACAAAGTTGAAAAGTAAAAATCGTGACCTGATGTGCTCGGAAAGTGTAAAAAGCTCTTCGAACATGTTTGCCTCATAGGTAGGTAGGTAGGTAGGGTCGTAGCCTTCCCGTAATTGAGAAGAACGCACTTAGGCCAAGGAGGCCCGTTGTGCAGCTACGAGGGGGTTTTATCCCCCTATTCGTGGAACCATCTAGTGCTTCTTAAGAAGTTAAGAAGATTAAGTATCCCTACTTTCTGAACATCTGTCAGATCGTTAAGGAAGTAAGAGCCTAGGTAACGCTTCCTTATATTGCAAAAAGCTGGACAGGCGCATAGAAGGTGGTGAATGGATTCAACCTCCTCCTCGTCCTGACAGCTTCTGCAGAAGTCATTTGAAACTATACCTAGTCTTTGTGCGTGACTGCCAATGAGGCAGTGACCTGTGATGACACCGATGACTTTGTAGATGTCAGTTCTTTTTAGGGAGATTATACTCCTTGTGCGCTGACTGTCAAGCCGAGGCCAGATTTGCCTGGTGATGACGCAGGTGTGTCCCTGGGTCCATCTCAGGTTCGTCTCGGCCCTGGCGAGATTCGTCAGATTATGTTTAATGGTTGTAAGGGGTACTCCCTCACAAGCCACGATTGATTGTAGCGTCGTTCCTTGTTTGGCGAGTATGTCGGCTTTCTCATTACCTGTAATGCCGCTGTGTCCTGGTACCCAGATAAGCTGTATATTGAACTGTTCTGCCATCTCGTTGAGAGATCTGCGACAGTCGAGACTAGATTTTGATGAGTACACATAGGACTCCAGCGACTTTAAGGCAGCTTGACTATCTGTAAGGATGCGAATATCTGTGGTGGATATTACGTTCCACTTCAGCCAAGATAAAGCCTCTTTTATTGCCGACAGTTCCGCCTGGAAAACGCTGCAGTGGTTTGGTAATTTTAGAGCTTTATATAGCTTGAGTTGTTTGCAGAAAACTCCACAGCCCACCCCGTCCTTGGTTTTAGACCCGTCGGTGTAAAAATCCACACAGTTTCTGCGGGGTTGTGTTTGGCGAGTCCAGTTTTTCCTGTCCGGGTAAATCGTCGTGAATTTTTTGTCCAAGATTATGGTGGGTTCTGTGTGGTCCAGGTTTTCTGCCAGACTTGTCCTGTTTTGCAGGATGGATGAGTGGCCGGTGACATAGCTCGCCCATTTCGAGTTGGCTTTTAGTCTTATGGCCGTATGTGTGGCAATTTGCTTGCCGAAAATATCGAGTGGTGTGAGGTCTAGTATCATGTTAAGCGCAGCCGTTGGTGTGGACCTGAGGGCCCCGGTAATGCACATACATGCCATCCTTTGTACCTTCTCGAGTTGTTTATGGTATGTTGTCTTGTCTAGTGCAGTCCACCAGACTATCACTCCATACAGTAGTATGGGTCTGACGACCGTAATGTAGAGCCATAGGGTGATTTTGGGGTTAAATCCCCATTTTTTTCCTAGAGCTTTCTTACATGTGTAGAGAGCAATTGTTGCTTTTTTTGCTCTTTCAGTTGTATTACTCTTCCAAGTTAATGTTTGCCTCATACACATACAAAGTTGAAAAGTAAAAATCGTGACCTGATGTTCACTATGGTAGATGGAAAAATTTGCAACTCGATTTCTAGCACTAAATCTACTTTAAAATACTATTTATGCGATGCTTCTTCAAAAGATTTTAACAATCTTGAAAATATTGGAAGAAGACCTATAAACAGCGCCTATGTTTCCTTTGGCATTTCGGTTTTGCATGCTTGGATAAGGTTATTCGAGTCATTGCTGCATTTGAGCTATAAGCTACTGACTTTATCTTGGCGTTTATCAAGCGAAAACAAAAATTTAGTAGAAAGAACAAAAAAAGATGTTCAAGAACAATTTAAGATCCAGCTGGGACTTATTGTGGACAAGCCTAAACCGGGCTTTGGCAACTCAAATGATGGGAATGCAGCTAGAAATTTTTTTTTCAAAACTTCTCAATTTCATCATCAATTACGAAAATAGATGCTGAGCTAATAAAAAGATTGTATATCATTTTACAAACAATATCCAGCGGATTTAAAATCAACCCAGAGAAGTTTGAAAAATATTGTTTTGATATAGCCTCTCTTTATGTAAGGTTGTATCTTTGGATGCCCATGACTCGTACTCTTCATAAGATTTTAATACACGGATCCATTATCGTACGTGAGGCCTTGCTGCCAATCGGGATGCTAAGCGAGGAAGCGCAGGAGTCTAAAAATAAGGATTTCAAATCTTACACAGAATTTTTTTCAAGAAAAACCTCTAGACTTGATAACATAACCGACATTATCAACAGACTGTTTATTTCATCCGACCCATTATTAAGCTTTATGTGAAAATTACCAACATTGGACAGAAAAATGTTTGATAAGGAAGTTATTAACATGTTTGAAGAAGAAATATAATGAAAAAAATAAATATTAATGAATTGAAATACATTTTAAAGCCTTTTAAATAAAATAAAACACAAAAACTTTATTCCATTAGTTTTGGGCATCGCTTTCCTTACGCTGGCCCCAGTGTGCGACGGCGACGACGAACCAAACGTAAAATAAAAGATACTCGACTAGGGGATGATTGGCACAGTCATAGTTTGGTGATAGTTCGGCAGAGACGATTCTTTTCCCTTTTCCTTTTTTCTTCGTGATGTATATGTAAAATTGTGTAAATCGAGATAAATAAAGAAGCGGAGCACTAACTCCAAGCATCGTTATAACGTTTAAATAAGTTTTTTTTTATTGTGGGGCATTAACTCCACAGTATATAAGTTAACACAGCATTTTTGTATTTCTCAAATGCACAACTCGCAATCATAAAATAAACACTGCGAACACTGTGATTGAATCGTAGAATCTCTCTGCTTGGAGTTTCTCTCCTTAAAATCAAAAAAATCTCTTTTTTTCTAAATAATAAAGAAGAAAAGATTAACTTATACTTATGTTATGTTGATGGTAATTTTTAAGTTAGTTAATCACAAGCATCGGAAGACTCAAGTTGAGTTCATCACCAGACTCGAGTTGAGTTCTACAGCAGCCCCGACGCCAGACGGAAGTGCAGATCAACACCAGCGGTGTCCGCCACCGCCAATTCCTCAAATCCATTGAATCACATAATGAATTACTCACGAATCCGTAAACTACAAGAGCTGCCTGGGTTGTCAGGCAAGCCAGAAGGAAGGCCTATATTCATAATTGCGTTTAAGGAGACGTCGGCCGCTCATGGCTACATCGATCTAGAAAATCTTTCGCGTCTACAACGAGCACTAGAACGTGATGCCAAATTTAAGGTCGAAGCACTTTTGATTCACCCGAATAGTGTACAACAGAAACCCTCGAATTTCACTACGGTCGCTCGAAAATTTTAATAAGGAGCCAATTAGCCATGGCCAGGTTATTTTCAAACATTTATGAATCAAAACTGAATGAGATCGTCAATTACAGTGTTATGGTATCCAATCTCACTGTGTTTTTCTTGGAAAACATTTCTGCTTCGTCTCGAAAGCAGCATACCGCAGTTCTCCGGTGAATCCTTTCAAGATGTAAATAGCTGGATCCAAGAGTACGAAGGCATATGTGACGTTTTAGGCTGGAACAATTTGCAGAGGTACATATACCGTCGAAGGCTCATCGTAGGTACAGCGAAATTATTCATCCAGAGTGAAAAAAATATTCAGAGTTGGGACTCACTGAAGGCAGCTTTGAGTGATGAATTCACCACCGAGACCAGCTCAGCCGAAGTGCACCGCCGTCTGAGAAATCGTCGCAAACTACCGGGAGACATTCTGTGGGACTACTTATATAGAAATACGGAAATAGCAAAAGCTATCGAATGGACGAGGCGTCTCTAATCGAGTACTTCATAGCAGGCCTCAAAGGTGAAAAAATTAATAAAATCGTTAAAGCGCAAATTGAAGATTTACGGATTTACGAATGCGTAAAAAAGCAGACAGTGAATGAGTACGCGCAAAAGGAAAGATCGTCGGCACCATCCGCGAGACCTGGAACATCTGCATGGATGAAAGCGGAAGATCAAAAGTGTGGAAACCACATCAACGAAGTTCTTAAAAAACTTTTCGAGACCACCGATGTGAGTATATAAATATGTACATATACATTTAAGGAACTTACAACCAAACTCACAAGTTATGTAAGTTAACGACACGTCAACAGATTCTTCAACGCGGTTGCACACGTCTCGCCAAATGCAACGCGCGACACCTCAGCATCCGGTCATCCTACACTTGCACGGCATAGCCGCATGATACCTGCAGCTATCAGAGTACCGTACCATCCGTACCATGGGTCAACCCGACACCGCACATGCACCCACAGCCAAGCAACCGCACCTGACACCACGCGCACCAGAACCTGCATTCCTTCACGTTCCCATATTTTACCACAATCCCATCCATAGCCGCATTAGGTGATAAGTAGAACTAAGTGAATATTGTAATTTAGTCTTAAGTGAACAGCCAAACAATAAAGATCATTTTTTTTAGGAAAATCCAACCAAGATTTTCTAAGTTGTATGCGACACATTCCTCCCCTAGTATATTAGACAACCGGTTAGCGGATACTTTTGGTTATCTCAAACGTAATGAGATATAAATAATTGCTTGCTCCCACACAAAGATGCATTCTCTTATCTGCATCTTCCCACGAAAACCATGGGTCGATATAATCCTTCACGGAACGAACGATATCTGTATATCCAAACAGACAAACATTTTGCTGACCCAGCATTAAGAAAACACTGGGAGTAATTCGGCTTGGAAGATCTCTGGGAGTTGGTGTTCTGTCGTAGCGGTGAACGGATCGATTGTGTGAAGTGTGAAGTGAATAAAGTACATTTCAAAAAGAAATAAAAATAGTTTTTTTTCGCACTTTCCGGGACGACCTACAAAAGTGGCGCAGTCGGTAGGGTAATCTTAAAAAGGACTATCTAGTAAAACGAACTTAATAAATAACACTGAAAACTGGAATAGAAATCGAAAAAGATTACGGAATATAAGTGTCGCGAGAATAACACTGAAAACTGAAATAAAAATCGAAAAGATTATAAAGTAAAAGTGTCGCGGAAATAATTAGTGTCAAAGTGAATGCTAAATAAAATTCCGCCAGAGTGAAAAAAAAAAAGAAAAATAATAGTAGTGTTAATGACCACGGAGAGACAAGCAAGATTCGACGCCAGCAGAAACCTAGAGGAAGTCATCATGGAAGAGGCAAACATCGAACTCCAACAGCAATTGAGATTGAGGGAACAGCAGTTGGTACAATTAACTAATGCTGTCCAGAATCTTCAAAATCGAGAGGCAGAGCGAATGGACCGTGAGAGGATTCTTCGTGAAGTTTCCCATATGTCGACATTCACCGGAAAAGGAGAAGTGACAATTAATAGTTTTTAAAAAAATGTGGAATGTTATCTAGGAGATTTCACGTGTGGAGACCTGAGGAAATTCATCACTCGTACAATATACAACGAAAAAATACAAGGAGAAGCAAAAAATGTCATCATCAACATACCAGATCCGGAAAATTGGGAAACCATCAAACGACAACTGAAGCTGAGGTACAAGCCAGAAATCGAGCCATCGGACATCTATAGAAGTATTCACACCATAAAAGTCAACACTGTTAGTGATTTACTATTTGAAATACAAAGAATAAAATTTAAATCCGATGAACTTATAAACTTTTATAAAGGCGACAATGCCGTAGACTTAAGTAATGTGAATTCATTGTTAGTTAACATGATTAAGGAAATATGTCAGGGAACACTATTAGACAAAATATATGAAGAGAAGGAATTAGATAATATTTTTGAAATAATGATAAAAAGAAGGTACGAAGATTCGTGTATTAGGGAAGAATTTAAAAAGACCAGTAAAGTATCTTATCGTCCAGGGAATTTTAAGAGGCTGCAAGATAAAAACTATCAGAACAATTATCAGAGCAACAATCATAGGAACAGTTATCAGAGTAGACGAGATTCAGGACACTATAATAATAATTACGGAAATTCGGGCCAATATCGCTTTCAACAGAATTATCCACAGAACAATAGATACTCAGGGCATTATAATACCAATAATGGAAATTCGGGCCAATATCGCGATCAACAGAATTTTCAACAGAGAAATACAAACTCCGGGCAGAATAGAAACGCAGGTCAAAATAATCAAGAGCCAATGGATATAAGTAACACTGAAACAAATAATTTAGGAAATAGCAGCGAGGTTAACAATGTTGAGTTTTTTTACCAACTAGCCTCGGATGACCTACCCACAATAGAATTGACTATAAACACTAAATCTGAAGAGAAAGGTGCAAGTTCAGATAATGAAGATGCTATTTCGGAAATAGAATTATTATTTAATTTAGAGGAAGAAGAAAATGAAACAACCATGGCTACAATTCATTCAGCAGAAGAAGAATTGTTAAACCACATCCCTATCAAAGACGAAGTGGTCAACAAACACAAAACTCAAACAATATTAACCAATAACAAAACCGAAGAGATAGAAATAGTGCACGGTAAACGAATAATTTATATTGCAGAATATGACTTCAAAAATCTAGAAGACATATTTAAAAGATTTATAAAAAAAGGAGTAACGGGAATATGCTCCGAATTAGACGACCATCAGTATAATGTAGTTCAGAAAAAATCAATAGAATTATTTTCAGAGGATAATCAAATAAAGTTTATAAAATGTTCTTATAGGGCACAAGATATTAGATTAGAAACAGAAGCTGTGAAGCAAATTTCATTTTATCATGTAAAGGAGAGTATGCATTCAGGTATTCAAGAAACATTTAACGGCATTAAGAACAGAATATATTTCCCAAAACTACTTGAACTAATACAAATAGTTATAAATCAATGCGAAGTTTGCCAACAAGTTAAATACGATCGTAAGCCAATAAAAACAAAATTTAACCTTACTGAAACATCTACAAAACTAAATGACTTTATACACATAGATACATTTGTAATTCTCAAATGCAGCTTCCTCACCATAATAGATAAATTCTCCAAATTCGGACTCGCATACTGTTTAACAGATAGAAACCATATCACTTTAATAGAAGAATTAGAGAGTCATTTTGCTAAGGCAGGGAAACCTAAGAACATAGTTGCAGATAATGAATTTAGTTCAATTTATATAAAAGATTTTCTTCAAAATGAAAATATTAATATCCATTTTACAAAACCGAATTCCCACACCGGAAATTCGGACATAGAAAGATTTCATAGTACCCTACTAGAAAAATGCAGAGTGTTAAAATTAAATAAAAACAAATGTATCAGTTAAAAGACTCATTCAACAAGCATTTCGTAACTACAATGAAAGAATTCATTCAACAATAAAAACAGGTCCAAGTGTAGTACAATTTCATAAAATAGATTTTGATGCAACTCGGAATAATCTACAAACTGTAAAGGAAAATACCATTAGAAAAGCAAATAAAAAAAGAGAAAATTATAGCGAAGCTAGGTCCGTAGGATTTATAAGAAATTACAAAGCAACTAGACACAAACATCAACCTAGGTTTAGAAAAAGTAAGCTGGCTCATATCTATGTAACTAATATTAAACGCCAACCGAAATTTTCAGCTTTACACGATGACATTACTTCTAATACTACTGACAACATCAGTTAACGGACTATTACGTATAGAAGACATAAAAGAACAATCAGGTTTCACAGAAATAAAAATTAACGAAGCAGACATAGTGACCAAGACAGACATAATAATTCATTTGATTAAACCACAAGAATTAATAGACGTACTAAACGACATTTCGATAAACATCGAAAAACTTGACGTGAACCACAAAGAACTACTTCAACTAGAACTTACACACTTGACAAATAAAGTAAAAACTATTATGCCTAGGGAAAGCAGAAAGAAAAGAGGATTAATCAATATTATAGGTAGTGCATCAAAATAGCTTTTTGGCACCATGAACGAAGAAGACAGAGAAAATATCGATGCTCATCTAAGAAATGTAAAGATGAATAACCACAATTCTATTACAAACTTGAACCAGCAAACGACAATGTCAGTAAATCCATTAAACAAATAAAGAATATAATAGAAAAAGATAGAACAGTAATATTAGGACAGTTAAACAAGGTAGCAAGTAATACAATGAATCGGAATTTATTTTATGACCAGCTTTTTAAAGTTCAAATAATAAAAGAAAAAATTGAGCATATCCAAGACAACTTAGCATCAACCAGGTATGGTTTATTACATCCAAATATACTGACAGATGAAGAAATATAAAAATACAATATAGATGTAAATAAAATGAAGTATATAAAATTAGGCATTACTAAATTCGAAGATGATGTGTTAGCTTTTGCTATCAAAATTCCAAAAGAAACCGAAAAAATACAACTAAGAATTATTGTGCCAGTACCAAACAAAAACCAGAAAGAAATAGATTATCCAAACGAAATTGTGTTCAAAAACAATAACTTGACTTATCAATATAAAGAACTAAGATCCTTAAATGAACTAAATTTAAGTAAACATTGTACTATTCTACTAATTGTAAACTTATAAAAAACAATAAAACTGAGATCCTTACACTAGACGACCAAACTATTGTAATAAAAAATGCAAACCAGTTGGAAATAGAAGAAAATTGTGACGAAAGAAATTTAAATATAACTGGAAATGTATTAATCCATTTTAACAACTGTGAAATACGAATTTTAAATCATTATTTCTCAAATGTCAAAGAGATTTTCCACGAGAGATTTTACTACCCAGTGAACGAAAATTTTAAAAACTTTAGCGACAAAATAACATTGGATGATATTATCCTAAAAAACGAAAGTAATATTAATAAAATAGAAGAATTGCAATATCACAGAAACATTTCATATGGAATAAATTTGAGCCTGATCATTATTATGATCCCTATAGCAATTATCCTTTTCATGTTTTGTAAAAATCAAAAATCTAGTAAAGTAATTAATAAAATTCAGGAGAATTTTAATCTGAAGGGGGGAGAAGTTATGTATGCGACACATTCCTCCCCTAGTATATTAGACATCCGGTTAGCGGATACTTTTGGTTATCTCAAACGTAATGAGATATAAATAATTGCTTGCTCCCACACAAAGATGCATTCTCTTATCTGCATCTTCCCACGAAGATGCAGACGAAAACCATGGGTCAATATAATCCTTCACGGAACGAACGATATCTGTATATCCAAACAGACAAACAGTTTGCTGACCCAGCATTAAGAAAACACTGGGAGTAATTCGGCTTGGAAGATCTCTGGGAGTTGGTGTTCTGTCGTAGCGGTGAACGGATCGATTGTGTGAAGTGTGAAGTGAATAAAGTACATTTCAAAAAGAAATAAAAATAGTTTTTTTTCGCACTTTCCGGGACGACCTACAAAAGTCACACGACATTTTCAAACCGAACTGCATGTACTGGCATCGAGATGCAAATTTCTTAGACAGAAAATGTCGCCGGACAGCTGATTTAAGAAGAATAGCCAGAGACTAAAATTTCATCTGTACGAAGCAAAGATGTGGAACATCTTACGACGACAGTATGATACGAGATATGGTCGTCTACTACACCCCACACGAATCCGTCCGTATGGCAGCAACCCAGAAGAAAGATCTATCTCTGGAGGAAATTGAAGAGCTCGTAACAGCGTACTAATCGACTCAGATAGCGGCGGAAATTTTGAAGAGAAATGGTGTTTCAAAAGCACCAGCAACAGTTGAGGTCAATCAACTTGTCCACAAAAAACACAGAGTAAGTCAAATAAGCATTTTCGTACTAGAAAGTCTTGCCCGGCATGTTTCATCCAACATGACCGTGATCAATGTAAACACTTAAATTCCATATGCAACAACTGTCCGCGGCGGGTTCATATGTAAGTTAACACAACACAGCAATAATCAACAACAACGAACTCTGATGACCCAATTAATCAACATAACACAGCAATCAAGTCAATGCACGCAAAAGCACAACGCAGCAAATATCGACTGCCTGCAAATTACCCAATTCTACTCCAACCCAATTCTACCTCAGCGCATCAAGTTTCACCTGTGCAATTACCTGCCTCTACTGCTGACAACGGGATTATAAATTGGTTTAGGCTATTTTAATTAAGACAATTGTAATCAATCCACACTCCAATAAAGTTGGCTTTTTTTTTAAAGAAAGTTAAGACTAATAATTTAACTTATATTTTCTAGTAGACTGAAAAGTCATATAGATTCCTGCCTCACTACAACTAAAAGGCGGTCTTATCGTAAATATATATACCTTGGATGTCTAACCCTCTGCTAAGAAAAATTAAACTAAAAGATTCACTATGCCTTAAATGCAAAAGGAACGCGAATAATTTAAACCTTAAACTCTCCTTTGATGTATGTATGTATGTTGGCGTTACAGTCCATGAAGAACCTGAGCCGAGCTTCTCTCAATCACCCATGTTGTGTTTGATTTCATTTTCACATAGGTGAAAGGGACCTACAGTTTATTGCCGGTTCCGAATGGCGAATTTCAAGAAGCTTTTCATGACAATTTTGCTACAGGGAGTTTTGTCAGTACCCCGCTGAGGAGAAACACCGTGAAAAACACGTTCAATTACATGGCTGTGTTGGGATTTGATCCCGAGTCATCGGCGTCAGAGGCCAACACACTACCCACTGCGCCACGGTGCTCTCTCTCTCTCCTTTGATAGACTTTGTAAAGATATTGCCATTGAAATGCCCGTATACAAAGAAAGTTATTATACTAATAAACTTCATTTAGCTAGAAATAGTTTGAAAAAAGAATGGTAATTCACCGAAGGTGCAATTGCCGTCGGCAATTTGCATTTAGTGCAAAAGAGTCAAAGGCCGACGGCAAACCACAAACCATTGAATTCTGGGAGGCCAGAAGTGGAACAAAATCCACAAGTTCCACATGGGTGAGCGCAAAAGCGCAGGGATTATTGGCCCCTCCCACTCGCACATATGTATGCTCACAGTACGTGTGTGACCGAGTTGGCTTCCACAATTTGGGGTGAATGACCCCCAAGGGTGACGATCAGCTGTTTTGGGTGGAAGCCGTACGCATAACACCTCTTGTGGAGGACTTACGGTGGGCAGTTTATTTTATTTAAGACGGCTGGAAATCGACTTAGGATCCCTTTTTGGTTTTTTACGTACGACTGCCTACGTCGTTACTATAATTCATACAATCCCTTCTTTCGTACGACTGCCTACATCGTTAAACTTAATATAATTGTCCATACGACTGCAGCGTCGTTAGCAAAGATTGTAGTTAAGTGGTAATAAACAATTGTAAATGATTTTGACATCTTTTGAGTTTTATTGGTGCGATTTTTTATGCGGTGAAGCCCGCTAATTGAATTCACTTTTTGCAAGTATCCGTGGCGATACAATGATCAATTGTGAATGAGCTTATTAATAATAAAACCCCATCCGCTGCTAGATCAAACTGTGTACGTGACCAGAATAACAAAATTGTCTCTCCATCTGAAATACCTAATGTGTTTAATCAGTACTTCACTGATATTGCCCAAAGGACTCGATTAAATGCTGGTTTCTCAAACCCTCTGTGTTTACTGTATGCAGGAATGTCTTAATAGAGATTTGTTTCAAAATAACAGTTTTTTTTTTCATTATTCAAATCGCATCCTTTGAAATTTATCGTACTATAAATCTGTTGAAGAATTCCAATTAATTTACTAAAGACTGTTGTTCTACTAACATCACAAAAAAGGTCGCACTTAATTTAGTTGACACTCTAGCTCACATCTTTAACAAAAGTGTATATAGTCATATATCGAGAGAATGAGCTATCGGAGAGACACTGCCGAACGCCATCTCTTCTATGCTCTGCTCATCTTCGAAAGAAGATAAGCATAGAGGAATTATACGGCAGATGCTCTCTCTAAACTCATGGGGCTCGACATATCGACCTCTTTTCTATTATTCTTTCCTTCGCTATCGGACGTCGTGGAAGACTTTCAGTGAAACGATAATAGCTTGCGGAAGAAATGTACGTACATATATGTATGTATGTACCTTTAAGAATATAAACGATAATTGTGTTTTATTTCAACAATTGGACTTATAAAAGTAACGCAGTCGGTAGGATGCGGTAGCTTTCAAGAGAAAAGAAAGGTAGTTTCGACAATTTTAAGGAAAAATAGTGAAATTTGAAAAACCGCGTGCAACTAAAAAACCTAATATAAGACTTGTTGACTATAAGCTTTTAAAGATCAGTACACGCGGTGGTAGCTATCCAACGCGGTACATGCATTTAAAAAAATAGTGAAATCAGAGAAATCACACAAGCCGCGTCAGCAAAAGATTCTTCCAATAACTGTGTATAACTGTGAATAACTGAGTGCATAACTGTATGAAAGAAAAACTGATAATGCTCCTAATAATAAAATAAAAATAAGAAATAGGAAACAAAAGAACACGAGTTAACACCGTCGACCGAGGCCAAGGGCAAAGATACGCTGCGTCATCATTTTGTGTGGTTCACATCGCTCTGCATGTTCGTACCTGTTCATACGTGATCGCGTTGATTCAGGTGCACCGGCATCATATTCAGTCTGGTGCAATCGGATGCGCATTGCAACCAGCCTGGGAAGTGACCGGAGAAAGGCCTACGTTGCGGATTCGGGCGAAGCGATGGGCTTCCTATGGAAGGGGTTTTTAGTTGATAAGTTAGTTCTAAGTTGGACACCGAACAATAAAGTGGTATTTTAAATCGTACTAACGTTTCGAATTTGAATAGTAAGTCGAACAGTTGGGGGGAAGCTCTGCTTCTCTGTTCGCGGTTTTTTTTGGACTCTCCTTACGGGAGTCCTTTAACTCACGTTGTAACAAAAAAAATAATAACAATAATAATACAAATCTATCGAGTAAACCACGTGCATCCAAACCATCCAGGCAAGTTCCAGCATCTCAACTACCAACAAGAAGAAATAGAGTTTATAAACTCCTCCATGGCGAGCCGGAAGTTCTTGGCACTTGGCATCAAAGACGAGAGGCGATCAGACACGAGGTAAGTGTTGTGGTGGTTCACACTTTGGTTGCTTGATATATTTCGATTTTTATAGGTGCGTGACACATCCACATATTTTTTTGGGAAGAATCAAACCAACACACAACAAAAAAAAAAAAAAAAAAAAAAAAGAAAGGGGGCGGTAAAAAGGCGGTAGTGTGCGACACCAAACGCAACGTGGGGTACGTAGTGGAGTAATAAGAAAAAAAAACCGGCCAAGTGCGAGTCGGACTCGCGCACGAAGGGTTCCGTACCATCTGTATATACATATAAATATGAAAGAGACTATGTATGTATGTACCTCATCAGTATGATGACAGATCTTGGTTGCAGGCAGGTTATCGGCATATTACTTTGATAACCACCATTGAATTCAAATCAATTATCTTACTTGACAGCAACGATGTGAAAGGGTGAATAACAATAAATATGGGGAAAAGGTTTGCAGCTAGGATTAATTCAACAAAGACACAAATATATTGTCGACTAACCTTAGTTCAGTATGTAACCAAGGGGATTTTTTGGATGAAAATCATGTCTGTTGTATGGGAGCCCCCCTTAAATATTCATTTTGTTCTGTTTTTAGTATTTGTCGTGGTAGCGGCAACAGAAATACATCATCTGTGAAAATTTCAACTGTCTAACTATTACGGTTCATGAGATACAGCCTGGTGACAGACGGACGGACGGACGGACAGCGAAGTCTTAGTAATAGGGTTCCGTTTTACCTTTGGGTACGGAACCCTAAAAAAGGGATAAGTTCCGGTCGTGCTATGTCTGAGTGCCTGTAGTGCGAAACCATCAATATATGAATTTGAAAAAAAAAAAAAAAAAAAAAACAAAAAAGAGTAGATACACATATATATTTATATAGGTATCAGAATATAGATACACGTATACATAGTTTCTTTTTATGATCTCTCTTACTTTTGCTACTTACCTACCATCTGTGAAGTGTTATTTTTTATAAGTGTTCGTGATGCGCATATACACACATACATATGTGTATTTGCAAAAAAAAAAAGGGAAAATAAGACATATATTTAATGATAGCATTATATACATGTATATGTAGGTGAGAATGGGGTAATGGGAGCTAGCGGGTAATGGGAGCCACTACAATTTACACAGACAGGAACGTACACGTCGCGAGACAATGACAAAAACGGCTTCGGAAACATTCGGCTATGTCACGTGATCGCCGCTAGCCGGCTCAGTAGCACGCAAACAGCGGTGAGAATAACACGTTCATTTTGTTAGACTTCGTTATAAAGAAGTGCCAAGTTCCGCAATCAAAGTAAGTACCTAAACGTTTATTATTCTGTTGTATTTTGTATCTATTATATGGAATATTTCATAGCCTTTAAGATACAAGTGGAAGATAAATTATTTAGCGATATTTTTTTTGAGTTAGTTTCATTATTTCGAGATGAACACCATTCGGGTAATGAGAGCTACTCACGCTCCCATTACCCCGCCATGGCTCCTATTACCCCTTTCGAGAAGCGGAATTCCAATCTAATGGAATATTGTTTATGTTATTTTTTAGATGCCACGAACTAGAAAGCGGATGACATCAAAGGCTAGTTGGACGTCGGCTACTTTAGAGTCTGCAATAGAAACTATTCGAAACGAAGGTATATCAGTTAATAAAGCGGCAAAGCAATATCAAATACCCTATAGCACGCTGAAGAAACGGTACAGGTTAGCAACTAGTAATGATATTACTTACAATAGTGCTCCGTTGCTTGGTAGGAAACCTGTGTTTACTGGTGAACAGGAACAGATACTTGTTAACCATATACTTGATATGTCTAATATGTTTTATGGTTTAACAAGTATCCAGCTACGTAAAATATGCTATAATATGGCTACGAAATATGGTGTCGAAAACAGATTTAATACTGAAAAAAAAATTGCAGGGAAAGATTGGTTGTACGGTTTCATGAACCGACACCCTGAGCTCAGTATTAGAAAGCCAGAAGCGACAAGTATTAACCGAATTCTGGGCTTTAATAAAACTGAAGTCACTCGTTTCTTTAACAATCTTGAATCCGTAATGACAAAATTTAGTTTTGAGCCACAAAACATATTTAATATGGACGAGACAGGGTTTTCCACAGTCCACGAGCAAGACAATATAATTGCTCTCAAAGGACAGAAGCGTGTTGGTGCAGCCACTTCATGGGAGAGGGGCAAAAATGTTACGGCAATTTGTGCTATGAGTGCTACAGGCATTTATGTGCCTCCATTATTCATTTTCCCTCGACAGAGACACTCTCCACAGCTGGAACGTGATGGGCCACCAGGAGCTGCATATACTTGTTCAAAAAATGGGTGGACTAATGAGCAAATATTCTTAACATGGCTTCAACATTTCATTAAATTTACAAAGCCTACTGCAGAAAACCAAATTTTGCTTATTATGGACAATCATAACAGTCACGCTACATTAGAAGCATATGAGATAGCCAAAAAGAATTATATAACTATGTTGAGCATCCCTCCACATTCGTCACATCGCTTACAACCCTTAGATGTGACCTTTTTTGGTCCACTTAAAACAGCTTACAGAAGGGAATGCGACATGTACATAAAATCGAGAAACATGATTAAAATAACTCCATACGAAATAGATGGACTATTTAATAAAGCCTATTCGAAGATAGCATCTTTAGATAAGGGAATATCTGGCTTTAAAACAACCGGAATATTTCCTATGGACCCATCAGTTTTTTCAGATGAAGATTTTATTGCTCTTGGCCAGAATGAACATGATAACAACACAACTAACGATGGTAAAACTGTTGGACCTTCGGAAACAATAGCTACAATTACTTCACAATCAGTGACTTCCTCTCAAAGGTCACTACAAAGGTCCACTACTCCTCAACAACATATGAGCAACCAACCATCACAACAAGATGTGCAAAGAGATTCTCCACAGCCTTCTACAAGTTTTGTTGATATCTTAAATGTTTTAAGTCCTCACCCACAGATATTAACAAAATCAACAAAGAGCAACAGAAACAAGCAGCATTCAGAGGTTTTGACTAGCACCCCCATGAAGAGAGTTTTCGAGGAGAAGAGAGAGAAAAGGAATAAAAAAGACAATAAAAATAATAGACCGAAGAAAATCCAAAAAAAGAAATTTAAGAATACTGAATTAAAGATTAAGAATAAATCATCTCAAAAAATCTTAAAGAGAGCTACTAGAAATTTGTTTCAAGACAGCACAACTGAGGATTCATCTGTCGATGAAAATAATATGTGTGATGATGATTTTGACTACTCAGAGGAGGAAACTAAATGCATGATATGTAACGATGTTAGCAAAAATGAAGAATTATGGTACCGTTGCAGAGCTTGTGGCAAATGGGCCCATTCTGAGTGTTCAGGCTGCGATGATCCTAAAGATTACGTTTGCATTTTTTGTTTAGAACCCTAAAATACCTTAATATTGTTTATTTTTACTTTTAAAAGTGCCTTACTTTTGTTGAATATTATTTTACTTTATAATTTTTGTTCCTGTTATTTCTTTAAGTTTCTGTTATGTGGATAAAAATAAATTTAATTTTGTTTAGTATCATGTGATGGCTTTCATTACACATATGGAGGTTTTTTAGCTCTTATTACCCGATGGGCGGGGTAATGGGAGCGAAAGTAAAATTTATAAAAAAGGTGATTTTAACTAGTTAAGAGTTTTTTTTTTTTACTGTTTGTTAGTAATTACTTAAAGACAGATAACTAAAAGATTGATTAGTGTCCAAAAAAGTAAATGATTGTAACCAAAACTTGTATTTTTTTTTTAATTTTTCCTTACATGGCTCCAATTACCCCACTCTCCCCTACACGCATAGTGTATAATAACAAAAAAAAAAAAAAAAAAAAAAAAAAAAATACATATAAGAAGGGGAAACCCAATCAACGAAAGGACCAGGAGCGAGAACACGAGGAACACTACCATTTGTGCACAAAGGGCGGATGTTCCGTAAGTACCCCATAAATTTTTACATTTCTTTATATCGTTCACTTTAAATATACTGCGTAAATAAGTATCTACATATATATACATATACGTGAATCTATTCAAATATATAGTTACGGCAACGACTTACGTCGCGGTTCCCAAACACCCACACAATCTCCTGAACGGCTACAGCAACCGCAAGACAACCGTGGTATAAGCCATGAAACAATGATCATCCATACGATGCATTCGCATCTTCATAACGCACCAAATCTGCTGACACAAGTATGTACACCCACTTCCAAGATCATGAAACAATGATCATCCATACGATGCATTCGCATCTTCATAACGCACCAAATCTGCTGACACAAGTATGTACACCCACTTCCAAGATCATGAAACAATGATCATCCATACGATGCATTCGCATCTTCATAACGCACCAAATCTGCTGACACAAGTATGTACACCCACTTCCAAGATCATGAAACAATAATCATCCATAAGATGCATTCGCATCTTCATAACGCACCAAATCTGCTGACACAAGTATGTACACCCACTTCCAAAATCATAAAACAATGATCATCTATACGATGCATTCGCATCTTCATAATGCACCGAGTCTATTTGTTGACACAAGTGCATCCGCTTGAAAAGAGAAACGAACATCGGTTTATCAAGAGATCATGTTACACTCCAATCAAGGGCAGGGATACAAGTTCAACATGAAACCAATATAAGGGCTGGGATTCCCCAGCGGCAAGTTAGTTCGTAGTTCGTAGCGTCGTCAAAACTCGGATTCATCTGGCTCCAGTCGTCACCAAAATTAGAATCAAATAAACCAATACAACTTTGAAACAGTTCTTTTACTCATAGCCCAAGTGTTGGGCTTATAATAACCCTTTTTTTTGTTACGCTCTCCGCTCGATAGGTCACTATATATATACATATCTGTATATGTGACACGACGCGCGGGTTACGATTACAACACGCAACCTCCCATCAACGATAACATGAACAGCAACGACAACATGAACTGCAACGTCAGCGTACGACCGGAAATCAATTAGAACTCGATACATTGTATTTGCACCGGTGATCCACGAAAATGTCTTATCAGCGTCTGGGCAATATCCGCTCGTCCGATAACCTTTGCTAAAGTAGGTTACGTATGAGTTGTGTTGTAGTTTAAGTTTCAGTTTTTAAGTTGGCTTTGTCAAGAACACTAATAAAAATTATATTTTTTTACAAACACCGGGGTTTTAATTGGTAATTGGCGCAGACGAGTAGTCCGGTTCGATGTAAAAGAAACTTAGTGCGAGTAACAATTACGGCGGATTACCGAAAAGTTTCGTGCGAAAAGTAACATTACAGTGAGTTTCCACTCTTTGCGGCCGGGAAAAGAACAACAACCAAAGCTCCTAAATCTCGCGTGTTCGTAAAGAATCAAATCAGACAATAATTATCGAGAGTATATCGGTAAAATAAAAACAAAAGTGATCGAAACTCGAAAAAGACAATCACCTATCGAGAGTACATCGGTAAAAGAAAAAACCAAAGTGCTAGAAAATTCGAAGGAAGACAATTATCGAAAGTATATCGGTAAATAAAGTGGTCGAAAGAATATCAACAAAAAAAAAAAAAAAAAAGAAACACATCGAGTGAAGGTACATCAAGCCAAGAAAAGGAAAACCATCGAGAAGCAACATCAGACAACTTAATAACATTGAAAATAGTAACTCTTCTACTGACCTATATGTAAGTCAGTTTACCTTTATAATCTTTTCCATATACTAAGCTTTTCCATATACTAAGCTTGGAAGACTCTTTAGAAGTTTAAGTTCCATCCCTGAAACTAGTGAAAACAGTGATCATTCATTTTCTCTCAACATATTGAATACTAACACTTCTTGTGACGAAATCTCCACTAACCCAACCATGAGCACCGAACAAGCCCAATCCTTTCAAAACCTTCCACAACCTGTGCATAATCAACCAAATGTCAAAGAAATCTTCGAATCACTCCGAATTCCGGATGCAGTCAAAAATTTGCCGAGATTTGACGGAAATCCCAGGCTTCTTTACGAATTCCTGAATAATGTGGAGGAAATCCTGCTATTTATTAGAGGCTTAGAAGAAACTCCTTATTCGCAAATTATTCTGAGATCGATTAGGAACAAAATAGAAGGACAGGCTAATGAAGTGTTAAATATATATGGAACTCCACTTATATGGGAGGAAATAAAACAATATTTGATACTTCATTACTCTGACATGCGTAATGAGACTTCACTCATTAGAGATCTCCATTCACTTAAGCAAAACAATAAAACTGTGGAGGAATTTTATAGCGATGTGGTAGAAATTCATGCTACTATAAACAATAACGTTCTTCTACATGAAACAGATCCAAAAGTTGTTCAAGCGAAGAAAGATCTCTTTGCTCAAATGTGCCTGAACACCTTCCTATCTGGGTTAATAGAACCTCTCGGATCCAGCATTAGAGCGATGAAACCGGAATCATTAGCGGTGGCACTAGCACATTGTATTCAAGAGCAAAATATGTTCTATATAAAGAACGACCCTAACAGAAGTCACATGTATAGAAAACCTAACCCATTCCATATTCCAATCAATCCAAAACCCATGATTCCCTATACAAGCCCAGCATTACAAGTCAGGCAGAACAGATCAATCCCTTCCAACTTTTTTACACACAACACTTCTCAACCCAGGAACTCTCACCTTTCTCAGATAAGAAATTATAACCCCAATACAAGATTCACGAATAACTTTAATCCCTTTACCACTCCCATAAGAAACATTAATACAAATACTAGATACCAAATCCCCACAACAAATACTTGGAATCAAAGAAATCATGCAGTGAATACCTTCTCACCATAAAACAATTTTAATCATCAACCCCCACCAGAACCAATGGACACAAGTACCATTAGGACAAATTTAGGAAAACCAAACCCTTCACCACCTACAATGAATTCAAGAATCACGCAAAGAACTAACCGATCAGTAATACCGACACAACAATACTACCAACCTAAAAATATGGTAGAAGAACTACACAACGTTGACACCCGACATCCAAACAGCAATTCCTACATACCATACCTAGACAACTTTTATGAATATGAAACCTACAACGCCTATAATAATGAACCAATTCCTCAGCTCAATTTAAACCCCGAAATAGAACTTGAGGGACGAGACCCCGAGGCACTCAATGTAATGCAGGAATTAGACACCCAGGATTTTCCAGCAACTGCCTCAGAGAAACTACAGGATACATAGATGTGAATAAACATGGAACAAACCTTCCATACATAAGTATATCGCCTCCTTTTGGTCGACCCCTTCGCTTTTTAATAGATACAGGAGCCTCAGCTTCTTTCATCAACCCCGAATTTACCAAATCCCTTGTACACGAAAATTGCAAACCACTTACTATATCCACTATCCTCAACCAGTATGAACTAACAAAAAAAGTTACCCTACCTATATTTTTGGAATTTAAAGAGAATCGTCATTTCAATTTTCTCATCTTTAAGTTCCATGGGTATTTTGACGGTCTGATAGGAGTAGATATTCTCTCACAAGTAGGCGCGAATGTTGATCTCTTAAATAAAAGCCTTATAACTAAAAATACTATAATACCCTTAAAATTCAAACCTAATCTCTGTTCAGATAAACATATTACTCCATCTCACTCCAAAATAATCGTAAAAATCCCTGTAGATCTAGAAAACGGTGATGTATTCATCAAAAATAATATAGTCAAACAAGGCTTAAGCATTTCTGAAGGTATTTATAAAGCCAAAGATTGGTTTTGCTTTGTTAAAGTCTATAATAGTCTTAACTCTGATCAAATCTTCTTCATTGACCAGCCAGTAAAAGCCGAACCGTATAGAAATTCAGATTTCAATTACATTGAAGTTAATAACTTCAATTTAAATTACGAAGACAATCACACGGACCATAACATAACCAATTTATTGCGAACATCCCATTTGAATCAAGAGGAAAGAAAACAACTCATAAAATTATGCAAAGCCTACGATGACATCTTCTTTAAAGAAGGTGGGAATTTGACTTTTACCAACAAAGTCAAGCATAAGATACACACTACAGATAACCTCCCAATATACACAAAAACGTAAAGGTACCCTTATTCTCATAAGGAAGAGGTCAAAAGACAAATTAACGACATGCTAAAACAAGGAATCATTCGCCATAGCTATTCTCCTTGGAGCTCACCAGTTTGGGTGGTCCCAAAGAAGAGGGATGCTAGCGGCAAACAAAAATGGAGATTAGTGATTGATTTCAGGAAACTGAATGAAGAAACCATCTCAGATCGCTATCCAATCCCGAATATAAATGAAATCCTTGACAAACTCGGAAAGTGTATGTACTTTTCAACACTTGATTTGGCAAGCGGGTTTCATCAAATCGAGATGGACCCCATGGATGTCGAAAAAACAGCATTTACCGTCGAAGGTGGACATTATGAGTACGTCCGGATGCCGTTTGGGCTCAAAAACGCTCCGTCAACCTTCCAGCGCGTAATGGACAATGTCCTAAAAGACCTAATAGGAACTGTGTGTCTCGTATATCTCGACGACATAATAATATACTCCACTTCGCTACAAGAACACGTCGAGAACTTAAAAAAAGTATTCAATAGGCTTCGTGAACACAATCTGAAAGTGCAAATCGACAAATCAGAGTTCTTAAAGAAAAAAATAGCTTTTTTAGGGCACGTTGTTACTACAGAAGGCATCAAGCCCAACCCAGAAAAAATTTCCGCTATCAAACAATTTCCAATTCCCCGAACCCAAAAAGAGATAAGAGGATTCTTAGGATTACTTGGGTATTACCGCAAGTTTATCAAAGATTTTGCTAAACTTGTAAAACCCTTAACTGTATGCCTCAAGAAAGATCGAAAAATTGAAATAAACGACCAGTATATCCAAACATTCGAGATTTGTAAAAATCTCCTTATCAATGACCCTATACTCCAATATCCCGAGTTTTCTAGACCCTTTAACTTAACGACAGACGCCAGTAACTTTGCAATAGGAGCCGTGTTGTCACAGGGACCAATTGGTAGTGACAAACCGATCTGCTACGCAAGTAGAACCCTTACTGACTCTGAAGTGAATTACTCCACGACAGAGAAGGAACTTTTACCGATCGTCTGGGCGACGAAATATTTTAGACCCTACCTTTACGGACATAGGTTCAAAATAATAACTGACCACAAACCGTTAACATGGGCTACAAACCTCAAAGATTCAAACTCCAAACTCATCCGTTGGAGACTAAAACTGGAAGAATTCGACTATGACATTATCTATAAAAAAAGGGCAACATAATACCAACGCCGACGCACTTAGCAGAATTAAATTAACAACTAACGAAAACATCGAGGCTAACGTCAACGAGGATATGTCAATTCAAGATACCAGCGGAACTACGAATCACTCCGCCGGGGAAGATCTGAATGACGGAATACCAATTTCCGAAAAACCCTTGAACGAGTTTAATCTTCAATGTATCTTCCAAGAAGGAGATAAAGGAGTACCTATGACACTTGAAACAATTTTCAAAAACAAACAACGACGCATTCTAAGAAGACCATCCTACACGGAAGACATTATAATAGACATATTCAAAAAATTCCTATCTCCAAACAAACTGAACGCAGTTTACACTGATGACAAGACTTTCAAGATAATTCAATCTGTATACTCAAAATATTTCTCACAGCGAAAAACATTTCGTATAGTTCGTTGCACGGAAATCCTGAGAGACATAAGAGAAGTCGATGAGCAAGAGAAAATAATAAACGATTACCACCTTCAGCATAATCATCGTGGAATAGAGGAAAGCTATGTTCATCTAAAAAGAGAATTCTATTTCCCGTACATGAAGAGTAAGATAACACAAACCTAAATAATTGTGATAAGTGTCAGACCTTGAAATACGACAGGAGCCCTCCGAAAATCTTATTTACTAAACCGGAAACCCCACTAAAGCCTCTAGACATAATCCATATAGACGTATATACAATAAATAGACAGCACATCTTAACGATAATAGATAAATTCTCCAAATTCGCTGCAGGTTATACCCTTCCGGCTAGAAATAGTTCATCAACCCTCAAAACTATAAAACATTTTATCAGCCTGCACGGAATTCCTAAGAAAATAGTATGTGATCAAGTCACAGAATTCACGGCGAATATTTTCAAAGATTTCTGCAGTAAATATCAAATTAACCTACACATAACATCCTTTCAACAGTCGTCCAGTAACTCTTCCGTAGAGCGGTTACACTCTACACTTACTGAGATATACAGAATAATCCTCTCTACTTTCAAGGAAAATAAATTAGAAATAGACCATAATGAAATACTGTCCGAAACACTCTTCACCTATAACAACGCTATCCATTCTTCAACTAACTTCACCCCTTTTGAACTCTTTTATGGAAGAACTTACAAATTTAATAAAAATACCGATCACAAGAATGAGCACGAATACATGGAAAAAATTACAAAATTCTAAAATAATTTATTTCCAATAATTAAAGATAAGTTAGAGCAATCCACTAGTAAAAGAATCGACAAGCTAAACGAAAATCGTATGGAACCCAGAGAAATGATGCCAAATGAAACGATACATAGAAAAGAATGTAGAAGGAATAAACTTACACCAAGATACACTAAACAAATTATTAAAAAGAACAATAGAGTAACCGTTTTGACCTTAGATAATAAAAAATTACATAAGTCTAAAATTAAGAGAAAAAGAAAATACGAACAATAATAACACATCATTACCATTATTCATTTCACTTACTAATACACATCCATTTTACAGACTCCTCACGACAGACGCACAAGAGCTAGAAATACATGATCTCACAAAATCACAAGGCATACTACCAATAAAATTAGGGCCAACTAGAATCATCGAAAACTTTAGTAACTTAATCCATGTAATCGAATTGTACAAATACTCACAAACTATAGAGAGAATTGAACGAACCCTAGACAACTTCAAACACCTTTCCAGTCTGAGACCCACAATTGAAACTACAAAATTCAAACTGAAATCACTACATAACAAACTTGAAAATCTGACACCTACTAAAAGACCAAAAAGAGGATTAATTAACGGACTAGGGACAGCCGTAAAATTCATAACGGGCAAAATGGACGCTAACGACGCTGACAATCTTAACAACAAAATTAAAAACCTAGACCAGAATCAAAACAATCTTCATAAGGAAATTAACTCTATAGTAAAATTGAACTCGCAAATGATCGAGAGATTTGCAAATATCACAAGACACATCAACAATGAGCAAGACGTTATAAGCCAATACCTAAATAAAACTCTAGAAAGAGCAAATAACTCCATACGATCTAACACAGACAATCTTTTACACATTCAATATCTAAATCAAATAAATCTTAATATTGATATCCTTTCACATCATATAGCAGATATTTCCGAAGCAATAGTTCTGGCCAAACTTAACATAATTCCTAAAATGATCTTGAATCACGAAGAACTCCTGGAAATCCGCGAATCGTTCCTTAAACAATCTGTTGAGGTAAAATCGAATGAGCAGTTGTATGAAATGTTAAACCTCCAAGCCTATTATAACGACTCTAATATAATTTTCAACATGCAAATCCCCATTTTATCCCCAGAAAATTTCACCCTTTTCCACATAATCCCACTTCCCCTAAATAAAACTAAGTTAATTGTAACAGAGCCATATATTGTACTAAATTAATAAACATATTGTATTTTAGTAATATTTGCCCCAGAATAGAAAATATATTTTTTTGTAGAAAACCATTTGTAAATAAAAAACTAGAACATTTAGATTGCATTGGAAAACTTATGACAAATCAACCCGCGAAATGTACACTGAGGGAAGTTGGAGAAATAACTGAAGTATCTCAGCCAACGCGAAACACGATCCTGTTACTCAATGTTCCAGAAACTCCAATAAACACCAGTTGTAACAGCTTGCAAACGACAATAAAAGGATCCAAATTAATACACTACAACAACTGCCAAGTAGAAATGAATGGAATAAAATACGAAAGCAGCTCAAACCAATACTGGGACCAAGTTCGCATATTACCAACATCCTATGCTGATATCCATGCAGACCAAACAATCGAAACCCTAAACTTAAAAAAATTTCACGATTACCAATTCCAGAATCTCGAAGCAATAGACTACATAGATTCAGAAACCAGAACAAGAGATATCTACATCATCGCAGCGCTCACCATTTTCACATGCATTTCACTAATAATAACATATCATTGCAGAAATAGAGTCAACGTCAAGCTAGATACCATCTCGAACGTTCAGCCCTCAGCATCTAACCAGACGCTTTGGCCTTCACTTCTAGCTAAGGGGGGAGGGGTTACGATTACAACACGCAACCTCCCATCAACGATAACATGAACAGCAACGACAACATGAACTGCAACGTCAGCGTACGACCGGAAATCAATTAGAACTCGATACATTGTATTTGCACCGGTGATCCACGAATATGTCTTATCAGCGTCTGGGCAATATCCGCTCGTCCGATCACCTTTGCAAAAGTAGGTTACGTATGAGTTGTGTTGTTGTTTAAGTTTAAGTTTTTAAGTTGGCTTTGTCAAGAACACTAATAAAAATTATATTTTTTTACAAACACCGGGGTTTTAATTGGTAATTCGCGCAAAGAGATCACTAGTATCTCAATTAGCTTTCAATACTCTCCTTATTCCATTATATTCTTACAACTTCAATAATATTATACAATATAACCGTAAAATCATATACATACTTAGATCCCAGTTGTATCTAACGTAGCGAAATTAGATATATGTATCCCGGTTAAAAAAAAAATAAAATCAATATGAGTCAGTAATACCTTTTTTTTCTTTGCCACAGGCTTGTGGTAGTGTGTGTGTGTATGTCCCGTATATATCCGGTCGGGGCTATCTATACAGATTCACGAGGAAAAGATAGCTGCGGAATTAGGGCCAAGCCATAATCCCAGGGTGGGCACGCCTCGATGTTCCACAACATCCGAACATTGTTCCATACAGATTCATTTATTCACCCTTTGCCTCTTCTGCCTTCATCCACATTTTACCCCCCTTATGCAGAGTGCATTACATACGATAGAAACCTGGCCGCAGTACTGTGGACTTGGGGTGAACCCTAAGAAGACCAATCTAGTACTGTTTACTAGACCCACCGAGGTTGGGTGGAACCCAACTAATAATCAAAGAGCAGGCCAAAAATTCAGGCCTAGTCCTTGACAAGAGGCTGAATTGGAAACCCAACATTCTTGACCGCATCAAGAAAGCAACTGTTGCCCTCTACAGTTGCAAAAAAGTGATGGGCAAGAAGTGGGGTCTCCAACCAAGCATTATGCACTGGCTCTACACGGCGGTCATAAGACCCATACTCCTGTATGGCGTCGTAGTCTGGTGGACTGCTCTGGACAAGGCAGTCAATCGAAACCTTCTGGGGAAAGTACAAAGATCGGCCAGCTTATACATAAGCGGAGCGATCATATCAACCCCCACGGAGGCCCTAAACATTCTGTTACACCTTCCACCACTAAACCTTTTCAGCAAATAAATTGCTGCCTGCGCAGCCCTGAGGATGAGGAGCATAATAAAATGGCCCACATCACAAAAAGGCCACACAACCATTCTAAAACACTTCGAAGTACCCATGGACACAGACTATATCATCCCGCAAAACGTGTTCACTAGGAACTTCGAAGTTGTTTTTCCATCCAGGGAGGAACGGGCTGAAGGGAAAGTCATACCAAAGGACTCGATCTCCCTAAGATGGAGTCGGGTGTAAGCAGTGGAGTCTTCTTCAAGGAGCTTAACCTCAGCCTATCCTTCAGACTCCCAAATTACTGCAGTGTGTATCAGGCTGAAATAACAGCGATAACGGAGGCCCTTGCGTGGCTCAGGATCAATGTAATATCCGCCAAGGATATTATCATTTGCACGGACAGCCAATCTGCGATAAAATCCCTGGCAGCGGTAACCCACAAATCAAAGACATCTATTAACTGTCGCCTATCTCTAGATGAGATGGCTGAACAGTTCAACATTAAAGTATTGTGGGTTCCCGGGCATAGGGATATTCCAGGAAACTGCGCAGCCGACGATCTCGCAAAGTTAGGGTCTAGCACACTACCCTCGGGTACCTAGAAACACCAATAAGTACGGTAAAGCATATGATAAAACTCCAAACCACTAAAGCGACCAACCTCCAATGGAATAAGAGTAATATCGGCTTTATCGCCAAACAACCCTGGCCTAAATTAAACCTAGGACGAAACAGGGACCTAATGGCAATCTTAAGTACTCTGGTGGGTGTCATTACAGGTCACTGCATCATTGGGAAACACGCCGCCAGACTAGGACTACCCTCCAACCACTTCTGTCGCGGCTGCATGGACGAGGAGGAGGAGGAATCAATACATCACCTCCTCGGCTCATGCCCCTCTTTTGCGAATCGCAGGAGGATCTACCTCGGCGCGCCCTTCTATGATAATTTAAGTGAGCTGGCAGACCATAAAATAGCTCAACTCCATCGCTTCATCAGAAGCACCGGTTGGTTCTCTGCTAGCGGATCTGGGTAACACGATCCATGTGGTATCGTAATGGGCCGACTTCGGCCTACGTGTGGCTTATGCCGACCACATTAACCTAACCTAACCTAGTGATATTGACACGGACAGAACTATTGAACGACGACGACTAAATGAACGGACATGACTAGGAACAAACTGACATAGGAAACGGTACGCAGTAGAAATGAGGACGACTACTTGACGAACGAGACAACACAGATCGACGAGCTGTTCACAAGTCAACATCCAATTGTTCAAATCATAACGAATATTTAAAATACATGTGTATTAATGATGAAGTAATAGTGTATATATATATAAATAATAACTATTTAAAAATGGAGTTTATTTTTGTTAGTTAAAGAAATGAACCCACATAAATATCATATGTACCCTCTGTATTACATGTCTCAATATGAACCTTTATTACTTTTCGTTAAAGACTCTGAGCAATTAATCAGAACAGGATATTTTAAAGGACAATACTTGACAAAATTATCTGCATCCTAAATAACAAGCATCAATCACAACCCTCTACTGTATATAAAGCCACATATGGATTTTGTAACATCAAGATGTGTCGAATTACTACTACTATTACGAATTAACCTTTTGTTTAATTTTTTTATACATTTTTAATTGAAAATCATTGTGAATTGTTCCTATTTTAAAATAATCTTATTGTGAATTTTTATTTAATTGCTATTGTAAATATACGCTCCTGCAAACTTTTTTTGTAAAGCTTCTGTTTTGGATTAACTTAATCCTTTGTCCAAATATGTTTTGTTTATGTTGTTCTTTAATGTACTAGTAAAAATATTTGTCACTGTATTTTTCGTACACATTCATATGTTGTGAGCCACTGTACCGACTGATCGCGCTACTATAATCACAGAACACGCCACCCTCATCCAATCCTGCTGGACCAATCACCCCAGAGCGCGATCGAATGATTTTCTTCAACACCACCAGAGGAACACACTCGCAGTACATGGATGCGCCCTTTATACGTGTATGTGCGTGGGTGGATTGGCTTCTCCGGTCCGTGACTCTCGATCGATAAGACACTTGGTGATCAGTCGCAACGCAGATAAGGTCGTGTAGTTAAATAATAAACAAATAAACGTTAAAGAAAACAACAATTGAAATTGTGCCATAATCCTTGTGTTTTGTATTCTTTCGGGTGCAATTTTAAGTTATTCAGACTTATATCATTCAAATCAGCTTCTATGAAAGCTCATAGAGAGTATAAAAGCGCGTGTAAAACGAGCGCAAAACACCAGTAGTCGCGATCCAGTCTGGGAGATCATACTCTAAGGCCTAATTCCTAGGAGAAGTCCTCCGTGATTTGATCAAGTGGCACTTTGGTCTGCTGAAGACACAGAACTGGCTTTTCCAGGGCCTTGTCGTAAGGTAAACGGAAGTACCGGCGTTTTTTTTTTCTTGCTCATTTCTTTTTTTTTTTTGATATGTATTTTTTTTTCTCGTAAAAACAAATAAGGAAAACAAATAAAAAAGAAACAGTCTTTCTTTGCACCAAAACGGTCGGCGCTACAATTTTAATTTTCCAGCGCCACACAGTGTGTTATTTTGCCAATCTAGCAGAACTTTAATTAAAATTAAGAGTCTTCCAAACAAAATTGGTATGACATGAAAGGCAAAACCTCCAGCAATAACATGCTAAAAACAAAAACAAAAAAAGAACAGTACATATAGTGGCGAGCAAAAATGAGTACATGTTTTCATCTAGTGCACTTATTATTGCACAAGAATGTTAATAATAAAGCAAATTCAAAAACAAAGGTAGATCCTGAATTCATGTTCAATTCTAAACAAAATGGTATATAAATCAAAAATGAAAAGCAACAATTTCTAAGAAAAAAAACAAATAAAACAAAAACAACTCGGATGTACTCCATTTTGCACTTGAGCGTTGTTCAATGTACTATCCACAAAAGTATACAATTTTAGCGTTAGAATTGCATTTATTTGGTTTGTTTATTTGTGCATTATGTGTTTTAGTTTGAGAAATGTTGCATTGCGTGTGGTAAGAACTTTTTCCAGTACATTTTAATTAATAAATTAAAGAATTACAATAATTTCACAGCTTTTTAAGATAAAGAAGAAACTGTCAAGAGATGTTGAAGATAATATTGTAGCTATGACTATGAGTGGCTCCTCAACCCGAATGATAGCTAGGCGGCTTAATGTAAGCCAGTCAGTGGTCATTAAAGTGCACAAAAGGCGAGGGACGACACCTAAGCCACAAGTCAGAGGCCGTAAAAAAAAATTAGCGGAAGCGGACGCACGATTAATGATGATACAGGTGAGAAAGGACAAATTTTTAACACCAAAAGAAGCTTCTATAGCAATAAATAAACCCGTTAGTCGATGGACTGCAAGTAGAGCTTTCCACGACGTAGGCTACATCTCAGCGGTCAGGAAACGAAAACCTGCATTGTCGGCAAAAAATGTTAAGGCACGGTTGCAGTTCGCCAGAGAACATAGAAATTGGACAGTAGATGACTGGAAGTGTGTAGTGTGGTCAGACGAATCAAATCATTGTGTGGGGTTGTTTCATATGCTGGCATGTTGGACCACTGCAAAAATTCGATGGAAGAATGAGAAAAGAAGATTCTTTGCGCATCTTGCAGACTCATCTTCCCGACTTTGTAGTTAGGAGCGCCTATCCTGAGTAGGAAATCATATTTCAACATGATGGCGTCCAAAATAATGAAGGAATGCCTTACCAAACAATATTTCCAATTGATGTAGTGGCCAGCTCAAAGTCCCGACCTCAATCCGATTGAGAATTTGTGGTCAATTGTGAAAAGACGGTTGGGACAATATCGATCAACCCCAATTAATCTGGAGGAGCTTTGGCAGCGAGTACAGCGGGAATGGCAAGGTGTTCCAAATGAAATTATAGAAAAATTGCTGGGAAGTATGCCAAATGCGTCCAAAATGTTATAAGTAATAACGGGCTATGGACGAAGTACTGAAAACAAGCTCTATACCTAAAGTTACTTTAAAGTGCAAAATTGAGTACATCCGAGTTGTTTTTGTTTAATTTGTTTTTTTCATAGAAATTGTTGCTTTTCATTTTTGATTTATATACCATTTTGTTTAGAATTGAACATGAATTCAGGATCTACCTTTGTTTTTGAATTTGCTTCATTATTAACATTCTTATGCAATAATAAGTGCACTAGGTACAAGCATGTACTCATTTTCGCTCGCCACTGTATGTACCGTTAACCAGAATCACAAACATCAGCTTGGTTCAAGGGGAAAAAAAAAAATAGTAAGTTCGTTGCATCCGTTGTGTCAACTTGATAACGGCGTGGTTAAGTCATTTCTTAGGTTTGCTTATCCAATTTATTTTATTTATTTTTTTGGTATTGTTGAAGAACCATTCATTGTATATTTTATGTTATATTAATGTTAGTATAATTTTGATACGACTGAACGTGTTACAATGTAATAGACGAGAGATCTTTCCAGAGCTTCCAATTCCATTCCATTGGTATTGGATTCCAATTGGAAGCCCTGGAACGCTTCCATTAGGGCTCTGGGGTTGGCTGGTCTTTCGCCATTTTCTACTCTTGAATTGAACCACGCCGAGAACAGTCATAAAATAAATCATAACGTTGACAAAAGGCAGTGTATATTTTTCCTTTTGGTGTCTTTTTTGATTGAATGGTTCGTTACCATTCAAAGTGGTCCTTCGAGCCGGATGCTTGCAGTCGGCAATTGAAATTGTGCAATTTATAGCTTGTAACTTGGCGGTGTTCTTGGCTCACAAGAGAGTATTTAGATTTGCACCGATACCAGATAAGTATAATACATATACATATATATATATTGAATTGGTGTGCTGGTCGAAGTGCCTTGAAGCTTGTACCGTTAGTGGATCCTCTTATCCTTTGTTCGAAATCTGCTGCTATTGTGGACCTTCTTGCCCTGGAATTGCTGAGAATTTGGTTGCTGCTAACTTTGAGGAATTTAAGTCGTAATAGTGTTTTTGTTCAGACTTTCGGTTCCTATCGGTTCATGCATTCGAGTGGAAGGCATTATGGAGGTATTAAAGCAAGCTCGCGGACATCTTAAAGGTGCTATAACGGCGTGTATAATTATGCCTTATCGATTCCAGACAATGTACATTCCATTGAGTTAGAAGCGCGGTCGGAAAGACTAGAGAAGGCATGGAAAGATTTGTGTATAAATCAATTCAAACTCTTTGAGTTTCATACGGACTAGGGTTATGGAGTCGAGGTACATTACGGCCAAATGTGAATTTGCTAAACGTTTGTCCCTTACAGTGGCCGCTAGTGTTGAAGCTAGTGAAAACAATGAACCTACGCTTAAGGAATTGGTAGCTCCTAGACCAATTAGGGCAAACAGCCCCCGTGAACTCTAATAGGAAGGAAACCACGTACATTGAGCTGGAGCCAATGCAAATAGTACCCTTCTCCGGCGATTATCGCGAGTGGCCCGGGTTTCGAGATACTTTTTTGCAATCGGTGGACTCCAATACCAATCTTTCCGGCTCTCAAAAGTTGAGATATTTAAAATCGGTTTTGCGAGATGATGCTTTTAAGTTGTTGTGTGGTCTGCAGGTTTCCGACGAAAACTATCCATTGGCTTGGGAAAAGCTTGAACGTCGGTACGACAAACCCCTGTGTATAATAAATTCCTACATTGAGCAATTCCTCAAATTGCCAAACGTCGGTGTTGGGGACGGTTCTCAGTTACGTAAATTGCTAGATAAGGCGGATGAGGTTGTGCGAGGGCTAGAAGCAGTTAAGGCAGTAAGTCGAGATCCATGGCTCATATATTTATTAGTGAATAAAACGGACTGTGAAACAAGAAAGACTTGGGCAATTACAAGCAAAAACTCTGAACAATGTACTATCGATCAGCTACTCGAATTTTTGGAGGAACGCGCGAATGCGTTGGAAGCTAGTTATCCGAAACCGATTGGTACTTCAAAGATCTCTCGTGCGTTGAGCATTTCGAATGCTAAATGTCTAACCGTAGTAAACCCTTCGTACCCAAAACGCAAGGGTGGTCATTACCTCCCTCAGTGTCCAGAATTTGTATCGATGTCGGTCAGCTCGCGTCGCGCCTTCGTTCGTGATCAACGGTTGTGTTATAGTTGTATTGGGACTAAACATTCCTCGATGCGTTGTCGAGCTAAAACGCGTTGCTCATTTTGTAATGCTCGTCATCATAGTTTAGTGCACTTACAACCCTCAGATGCGTCTCCCGCTCCGCCAAACGTAGTGAGCGTTCTCACGGAACCTAAAGGAACGGTCGTACCAGCGTTTAGTGGTCACGTAAAAAATGAACCGTGCTCCTCGAGTATTTTACCGACGGCGGTAATTAAGGTCTCGTTTGTAACCAAGAGTTTGGCTCGGTCTTCGTCGTTTTCATGCTCGTTTGCCCATAACAGGGATCTCGGCGGTTGTAAGCCGGGTGTAACCCAGGGCTCGGTAATGTTAACCTTGAAATCGCGGTTTGTTGGATATAATAGTAAAGCTTTGTTGGATATAACAGTGAAGCGCATCACAAAAGCTCAAAACCACCTTGTTGAGCACTTAAAGTCTTTAGGTACGCAAATGTTATCTCTGCGACTTATATCTAAATGGGGCTATGATGGAAGCTCAGCGCAAAGCAGATATAAAATAAGTATGAACGATGCTGAATATAGTGACGAAAATATCGTTTCGGTAACATTCGTCCCACTTCGGTTGGTTGATGATATATCTGGAAAAGTTTTATGGCAAAACCCTAGGTCAAATTCCGCAAGGTATTGCAGGCTGGTGAAATTTATTTTTAAAAAAGAAAATGCCGATCTGATTAACGCCCAAGAACAGGAAATGCAAGACCAAATTAATAATTTTGAGCCAACAGGATTAATACTGAATGGTTTCGAAGTCCATTGCAGACACGATCTTCTTTTGACAATGGTGGACAGCAAGGTTTGTAGTGAGTTGTCGCAATACAGCTCTTCGCAAAAATGCTATATTTGTGGAGCCACTCCGAAAGAAATGAACACCGAAAAATGTTTAGTAAGGCAGGCAGATGAAAAAATGTTCAACTTTGGCGACCGTTGCACTCGTGGATACGGGCTTTCGAGTCTGTTGCGCATTTCATACAAGTTGGGTATAAAGAAGTGGCAAGCGAAGACCCCTGTAGAAAAAGAATCCGTTGCGACTAGAACAAAAATAATACAGTCCCAATTTCGGGAACGAATGGGGCTTATAGTTGACATGCCAAAACAAATTGCCGGAAACACCAATGATAGCAACACTACGAGAAAATTCTTTCGAAACCCTGAAGTAACAGCAGAGATTACAGGTCTAAATATCGACCTGATAAATCGTTTCCGAGTTTTGCTTGAAGTAATATCAAATAGATGCAGAAAAGTTTTGAAATTATGCAAGCGAAACCAAGGACTATTATCTTCGGTATTATATGACTGCAAGTATACATACGGTGCTCATGCACTTGAAACAAAGAGGAACCGTCCAAGGTGGCCGGGTACTAGAACTTCACCTGAAATCGAAATATTTATCTTTTTCACGTTTGAACGAAAGAAAACCTTCACAATCGAATAAAATTTATTAGATATGTCAAGTTTTAGTATCCGGCCACTTTTTTTGTCAAAAGACTACTATGGCCGGTTTTTAGAACAAGCTGCGCCAGTACAGCCACATAACTACATATCTACCTATTTGTTTTAGAAATTGAATCAAGAAATAGTTGAAGAAGAATCACAAGAACTTTCACATATGCAAAGAGTCGAACTTGCTCTAAAGGAAATCCGTGAAAACAAATTAAGCCATAGAAAGACAGCTTCTACATACTTGTAATATCCCAAGGAGTACCCTTCAGGATAGAATATATGGAAAAGTTGACGCGGTTTGCCAGAAAAAAGGGCGGGATACAATTTTATATCCTGGAGAGGAAAAACAAATAACGAACTGGTGTATTAATTTAGCGAAAAAAACGACCTTCTGCAGACCGTCCAGAAAATTATAAAAACTGAAAAAAGAGATAACCCTTTCAAAGACGATTTCTTTAAACGAAATCCCTACTCAAAAGGCAGAGCCGTCGTGACAAAAAACAGCATCAAAAAGTGGTTTCTGATGTATAGATGCTGACAACACAGTGGCTTACATACTGGTCTCCTTTCCTTAACTCAGTGTTTAAGCAAGTGTACCAGTAGTATCGTGACAGCTAACTAGTAAAGACCAAATAAAGACAGAAAGTTGTAGTGAATTTTAAAAAGTGTTTTATTACAAATACATCAGTTTCACGATTTAGAGAGCTTCCTTATAGAAAACGGGCATAATGATATCCTCCTCGATCCAGAAAGAATACTGAATGGAGACGAAATCAGCTTTTCATTGTGCTCGAAAACAGGTAAAGTAGTAGCTCCAAAGGGATTTAAAAATGTTTACCAGGTGCAAATGGCTAAAAAAAAAAAAAAAGACACGATAACGGGATGATGACAGGTTCCGGAGAGCTTTTACCGCCTTTGGTGATTTTTCCTTACATTCGACCACCTAAGGAGATTGTCGTGAGAGTCCAAAAAAAAATGGTTCCTGGGAAAAACTTCATCGGGGTGGATGCTAAGTGAAACCATCTACTAATATATTGCTAACTGTGGTTAAATGGATTGATGATAAAAAACTAAGGAAACCAGTTTTACTTTTTGTAGACGGTCACAAGTCGCACCTATCGATGCAACTAGGCCAGCTTAATGCCGATAAAGACATTATTCTTTATGCCCTGCAGCCAAACACAACCAATATTGTTCAACCAGCTGACGTAAGCGTATTCAAGCCACTTAAAGAAGGTTGAAAAAAAAAAAAACAGTTCGAGAAAGGCACATAAAACACATTGGAACAATTTTAACGCGAAAGGATTTGTGCCCACTTTTAGAAACAGTCCTTTCAAATAACAACCATTTGGCAGAAACCACTAAAAATTGATTTCGGAAATGCGGACTTTTTTCGATTCGATTTTAATGCTGTGGACTATCGAAAATGCGTTCAGGACGTAATGGAAAGCTTAACTGCACAGTATACAGAAGTTGAAGCCTGCACAACAAGCTAAAGAAAATAGATTCTCCATTTCAAAAGCTGTCATCCTTGGGAATAATGGTATTTGTCCCTCCAAAATATTAAATATCTTAGAAACATCAACACCTAGCCTTGAACAACAAGCGCCGCAACAACAAGAAACACAAAATATCGATCTTGCTTCACTGCCAATGAACGTGGTTTTTGACGTTTGACGAAGATGGCACGTTGCAGTTTGGCGACGTTATAGATTTCAACCCGGAAACGTATTCCGAGTACGGTTCCAGAGCACCAGAACTTTCAAACTCGATTTTATCAACCCGTGTCGGAAACAGAATTGAATCCAAGAGTGAATAATTTGATTTCCCCTTGTCTTCTACCGCCATATTTTGGCTCACCATGTACGGTAACTTCTGCTACTATTGAAGAAAATTCTTCAACCCAATCAATACCTCCGGATACCCCAACTACTTCAAAAAGATCTCCTCTTTACCTTTACTCTCCTCAATACCTTGAAATAAAAGCAATATTTTTAAAACTACAGGATCCACCACATTTAATTCAACATCACTTCAAAATTCATTTTCAAATATAAAACAAATTAATTCAACTGAAAGCAGTCCATCCTGTTCGCCATGCAGATCAAGATCTCCGCTCAATTTATCGAAACATTCATTTTACCCAGATCCTATTAAAAAGACAAATACTACACAGGCTTGCCGATATCCCAGTGCAATATCTTCACAGGCTTGGAGGGATATCTTTAAGCGTAAGGCAAAGGCCAAGCAAGAAACGATTGATGCGGTAGAGAAAAGGAAAGACGAAAGGTTACGAAGAAAAAAACAAAAAAAAGACAAGGAAGCCCAAAAATCATCTGGATGTAAAAGAAAAACCAAAAAAACAAACCGTTAAATGCAATAAATGCCGGAAAGCTCTTATAAGCGATACTGAGGAAGACGGTCTCAAAAACATATGTAGATTGCGATATGTGTCCTTTGTGGTATCACTAGCGTTGCCTGACGTCCCGTATTTCCCGGGACGTCCCGTATTTTAGGCATAGTTTAAAATGTCCTGGTGGGACTGGCTCTGTCCCGTATTTGAACCGTACTTCGTTTTTCATTATGAAATCAATCTAAGTATTCACAAACGCAACGTTCGCATTCAGCTTAAACGTACTGTTACGGCTCGGCTCGAGCGACTGTGTAGAGTGACATATGATGCACCCGACGCTCCGTACAGTCTATCTGCACGGAGGAGTAATTGCTGATCAACAAGATCAGAGGACGACGAGCCATGACATATGATACACCCGACGCTCCGTACAGTCTATCTGCACGGAGGAGTAATTGCTGATCAACAAGATCAGTGGACGGCGAGCCATACGCGGAGGCGTCAATACACACATATGTATGTACATATGTGCTCCATCAGCACATTCTTGCACGTACGTATTTCAACTGTACGCGACGTGCTTATGTACATGCAGTTTTCTGCGAGTTGTAAATTGATTGTCGTAGGGAGTAGTCGTTTCCTCTCCCGTTAAATAAAATAGTTCTAAAAAGCGTGTCTTTTATTTTTTTCATTTGTACATGCGTGCACGGCGAACACGCAACCATTACTGGCGACGAGGATAAACAATTTAAGTATACCATACCAGAGAGAAAATAAAATAACCCAAGAAAACGAAAAGTGTGTGTAAAAACGGCAAAACTTAAAAGAACGAAAAAAAAAAAAAAATAATAAATTTAACGAAAAGTGAAAAAAAAGAAGAACGATAATTTGTGAAAAAAAGAAGTACAGAAAATATATATGTACATATAGTATATGTTAAAAGAGTAAAGTTCAGTAGTGCAAAATAAAAACAGAAATAAAAAGAAAAAAGAGAAAAGAAAAAAAAAAAAAAAAAAAAAAACAAACTCAAGAAAACGAAAAGTGTGTGGAAAAACGTAAAAAAAAAAAAAGCGGAAAAACCTTGTGAGCAGCAGAGAAGAAAAGAAGCAGCCTAAAGAAGAATTTGGTATTTGTTTTTAAATTATAATTTATTGTTAGTATTACTAAGTGAAACCTATACAAAAAAAAAAAAAGAAAAAATATAAGAAAATTTTTGAGTTCAAATAGATACATTTATACCTATAGTCCTAAAAATATTTCTGCAACAAGCGTGCTAGTTAGGTACAGTGTAAAGAAAAAACAAAAAACAAAATGGATCACGCAACTATTGAGGCTTTTAATTTCATTCTCAATTGTATAAAAAACGTTGCGCCTTTCGATGGCGATTCAAACCATTTGCCAGACTTCATCTGCCAAATGGAAAATATTAATCCGCAACTCGACAATTTTGATCAGAATGCAAAAAAAATGCTGTTTGATTACATGCGGAACAGGTGTGTCGGACGAACTAGGGCAGTACTTCATAGCTACGGTACACTGACGGACTGGACTCAACTTAAAGACACTTTAATTAAGAATTTTGGAGAAAAGGAGACTAGTATAGAGCTAATGGACAAATTAAAAATGTGTAGGATATCGTCTACCATAGAACATTACTACTATGACATAAAAAAAATATCAGCTAGGCTACACAACAAAATTTTAACAAATAAAGACCAATCCTTTACAACAAGTGAAGTGAATAGAATAGCCCTTCAGATTTTTAGAGAAAATCTACCTGAGCCCACCAAAACGATGATATTCAGCAGAAATCCAGATAAACTGGAAGACGCATTTGAGATCATTTTAAAGGCTAGGCATCAAAACTACACTTTGTACGGCTTGACAACGAAAAACTATAACAACGCGAATAACAACCCGAATTACAATCAATATTTAAACAGAAGTCAGTTCCAAAATCCTAGTCAAAATCAATACCGAAATAGAAACACTAACTATAACAGAAATCAAGATAACCAGGTTACATATAGACCACAATTTAACCCAAATACTCAATATTCTAATAGAAATCGAATTCAGCAGGGAATTTCACATAGTCCTCAAAGTTATCAGAGATCAGGTAACACTTACAGAACTAGGAATAGCCTGAATACTACAGCTATTCAGAATAATAGAAACTATTCAAATAACCAAACCAGTTATGCGAATAGCTTAGAACCTATGGAGATAGGAAATTTTTCGGAGCACGCCTCAAACAGCTACCCTATATAATAATTAGAAATCCTGTCAGAAATTTATATTTTATTGTCGATACTGGAGCAGAGTTTAGTACCGTCAACCCCAATATATGTCACCCCAAATGGAGAACAAAAGTTAAGATACCAATTAGAGCCATGGGCAATACGTTTCTTATTGAAACGCTTTGTAGATTCCCAATGTTTAGAGAATTTAACGAAAACGAAGAAGTTTTTGGCGAGTTCTTGGCATATGATTTGCAAAATTGTTTTGATGGTATCATAGGAAATAATATTCTACGAGATTTAGACGCTATCGTTGATTACCCTAATAAGCAGCTAATAACAAGGAAAGCTGTTCAGAATTTGTATTTTAATAAACAGGAAGAAGAATACCAAATCATAGCCTACAAAGGTAATGTTGTAGAAATATTCAGTAGTGAAGTAAGGGAAAATAACTTACTAGATTACGTTAAAGCTGACCACCTCAATGACCAAGAGAAAAAGCTGTTGTTCCAAGTAATACGGCAAAATAAAAATGCTTTTTATCAAGAAAATGACAATTTGACCTTTACGAACGAAGTCAAACATCGCATTATCACAAAACACGAACTACCGGTATATTCGAAGTTGTATAGGTACCCGCAAGTACATAGAGATGAGGTCAATAGACAAATGGAGGAAATGCTCAAACAAGGGATAATCAAGGAATCACACAGTCCCTATAATAGTCCGATATGGGTGGTCCCCAAAAAGATAGACTCCACAGGTAGGCAGAACTGGCGTATCGTTATTGACTATCGTAAACTTAACGAGATTACGATAGAAGATCGGTTTCCTATTCCAAATATCGAAGAGATATTTGACAAATTAGGAAGATGCCAATATTTCACCACCCTTGATCTCGCTAAAGGCTTTCATCAAATTGAAATGCACCCTAGCGATCGACATAAAACTGCGTTTTCCACCGCGAATGGCCATTACGAGTTTCTCCGTATGCCCTTTGGCCTCCGCAACGCACCCGCCACCTTTCAAAGGCTTATCAACAATATACTAAAAGAGTATATTGGAAAGATATGTCTTGTCTATCTGGATGACATACTCATATACTCGACTAGTATTGAGGAGCATATGGAATCCTTGAAGACCATACTCAAACGTCTCAACCAGTCAAACCTCAAAATCCAGTTAGAGAAATGTAGTTTCCTTAAAAGAGAAACCGAGTTTTTGGGGCATATTGTTACCCCAAACGGGATTAAAACAAACCCAAAAAAAGTCGAGGCAATTGACAGAATAAAACTTCCCAAAACACAAAAAGAAATTCGATCATTTTTAGGCATCACTGGTTATTATCGACGTTTTATAAAGGATTACTCTAAAATTGCACACCATCTCACAAAATTTTTAAAGAAAAACAGTAAAGTTAACTTGAGAGATAAAGATTACATAGAAGCGTTTGAGAAACTAAAAACATTAATAAAAAATGATCCGATATTAGTTCACCCAGATTTCACAAAAAAAATCACTTTGGTAACCGATGCAAGCAACTACGCTCTGGGAGCAGTACTAATGCAAAACAGCAAAGCAATTAGCTATGCAAGTCGCTCTCTTAATGGCCACGAACAACGATATAGTACCATTGAGAAGGAACTTTTGGCCATGGTCTGGGCTACAAAATACTTTAGACCATATCTTTTCGGTCGAAAATTTACACTAAAAACAGACCACAGGCCACTAACATGGCTCAATTCTTTAAGAGAGCCAAATAGCAAATTACAACGTTGGAAGATCAAATTAAATGAATTTGACTTTGACATGGAGTTTATTAAAGGAAAAGAAAACGTTGTGGCTGATGGATTAAGTAGAATCGGTTATCAGCATGAAGTGATAATCAACCTGAACGAGTTGTTTGACTCCAATACAGTACACAGTGCATGCACAGATAGCATGGACTTTATTTACATTACTGAAAAGCCGTTAAATATTTTCAAAAATCAGATTGTTTTGGAAAAGTGTGATAAGGAATCAGTAACAATCAAAATTAAATTCAAGAAAATAAGAAATACTATAAAGGTATGTCCAGAAAGTAATCTTCTAAGTATTATGAAAGGTATTTTGTTGGATAAGGGTTTGATGGCGATATATTGCCCAGATACCGACTTGTTCCTAAGATTTCAAGATATTTATAGACAATTTTTTGCAGGTAATATTAATTTGAAAATACTAAAGAGCAACATACTTTTAGAAGATGTACTTGATAAGGAAAAGTTACTAAAAATTGTAGAAAAGGAGCATTTTAGGAATAATCATAGAGGGATAAGCGAGGTATTCGGAGAACTTAAAAACAGGTATTACTACCCAAATTTGCAGAAAGAAATCCACAAATTCATTAACAATTGTGAAATATGTAACAGAGCCAAATTTGACAGACACCCGATTAAACACAAATTTGCTCTAACCGTAACTCCGAAGAAACATAACGAAATTATCCATATGGACATATGGTTCCCCCAGCGAAACGTTATGTACCTGACGACTATAGATAAACTGACAAAGTATGCAACCGCACATCCACTTAAAGACAGATCATGGGTTTCAATATTAGCAGCTCTTAAACTCAGATTCCAATACTTAGGAAAGCCAGATTTGATAGTCACTGACAATGAACTAGGGACTACTATAATAAAACAATTTCTTGCTGAGAACGATATTGTAATGCATTTAACAACCCCATATTTGAAAACAGGTAACTCGGACGTAGAAAGATTGCATTCTACATTGAATGAGCATGTCAGATTATTTAATGCAGATAAAACAAATAAGGATGATATAAAGGAAAAGGTGTTTAAAGCGATTCTTAACTATAATAATTCAATACATTCGACGACAAAGCTTAAACCCATTGACTTTCTAAACAACTGCTTATCAGAATTAGACATTCAAGGTATCTCCAATCGACTTCACACAGACAAGTTAAAAAGAATACATTTTATGAACAGAAATAGGGAAAATGTAGAGAACTTTCAAAATAACTATGTTGTTAACAATAGAAGAGGAAAATCAGATCCTAGGTATAAAAAAATCCAAAATTATAACGTTCAACAAAATCATATAGTAGATAGCGACAAGCCTAAAAACAGGTACTATAAAAGCCAAGTTAGGCGACGAAATAAATACCAGAGTAATATTCAAAATCAATGAAATATTTCTAATCGACATGAGTATCTATTCTTACAGAATAAATATGGAATTTTTTCTTGCGACAATCCTCCTAACGACTGTTAGACTGAACCAGGCTGATTTCAGATTAGAGGAAATAAATACACAGGCAGGATACACGATGATTAAACAAGAACCGGTACAATTAATAGAAGGATACGATAAGGTTCTTCATGTAGTAGACCTAGGAACCTACCGCGAGGCTATCAGCCAAGTGGAAGAAGCAATAGAAGACAATTTTAAAAACTTTGGAGACCTAACACTAACGAGATTACTGACCAACGCACTCAATAACACACGTACTAAACTCAATACAGTTTTACCACACCCACGTCAGAAAAGAGGTTTGATTAACGCAGTCGGAGGGGGGCTACGTTTTTTGTTTGGCGTAATGGACGATGACGAGCGATTAGAGTTGCGGGATCATTTAAGAATTATCGAAGAGAACAACCACAATTCTATATCTGAGTTGAATAAGCAAATCGGAATAAATACTGATCTACAGAACAATCTTAATATTTTAGTTACTAGAATTAATAAACATCAAATAATAATGGACAATTTTATAAACCATACAAACAAAGAGCAGATGAAATTAGCAAAAAACTTACAGTCCATCCAAATTAACACCGATATATTGTTACTTAATAACGAAATAGAAAAATTACAAGATAATATTGTATTCTCTCAATTAGGAATCTTAGGGAAAAATATCCTGACGGAGGAAGAAAATATTAGATTTGATATAAACATCAAAAAGTTGGAAAATATTAGGAGCAGTCTAGTGGAATCAAATAATAAACTCATTTTTGTACTTAGAATTCCAATCTTTTCAAATAATAAATACGAAAAAATAATGTTACTGCCAATACCTAATCTTAAAGGGAATGAAATTGTTATTTTAGGAAATTATTACATATTATATAATAATGTTATGTATGACAATAACAAAGAAATGTACAAAAAAAAACTTAAGAAGAGTGCTAACTGTCTTCAAAATTTATTGAGAAGCTCGTATGAATCATGTAAATTTATAGTAAATAAGGAACCAGATGTTATAGAACTAAGCGATGGCTTAATACTTACAAAGAATTTATATAGAACCAATTTAACAAATACTTGTAACAATCTGAAGTACCAATTGTCAAAGAACAACTTAATACATTTTAATAACTGTACAATTAGCATAAACGAAACATCGTATACTAACGAAGAAACTATCATTAAGCAAAATATTGTAATACCAAATTATAATGAACCAGAAGTGTCTAAGGCCACTAAAATAGAATTAGAAGAATTAAGCTTAAAACAAATTGAAAATCGAAAGATAATATCCGAGCTTAAAAACGAAAACAATGTAAAACATGCTGTTTCCTATACATTTATTACCATTACCGTAATTGTTCTAATTGTTATTGTATTTCTTAAGATCAGAACAAAGAAAACTCGTATAACAATAAACAACGAAGCCAAAGATACTCAGGAGAGCATCCATCTTGAGGGGGGGCGAGTGACATATGATGCACCCGACGCTCCGTACAGTCTATCTGCACGGAGGAGTAATTGCTGATCAACAAGATCAGAGGACGACGAGCCATGACATATGATACACCCGACGCTCCGTACAGTCTATCTGCACGGAGGAGTAATTGCTGATCAACAAGATCAGTGGACGGCGAGCCATACGCGGAGGCGTCAATACACACATATGTACATATGTGCTCCATCAGCACATTCTTGCACGTACGTATTTCAACTGTACGCGACGTGCTTATGTACATGCAGTTTTCTGCGAGTTGTAAATTGATTGTCGTAGGGAGTAGTCGTTTCCTCTCCCGTTAAATAAAATAGTTCTAAAAAGCGTGTCTTTTATTTTTTTCATTTGTACATGCGTGCACGGCGAACACGCAACCATTACTGTAGTCGTTGCACTTGCCGCCCTCATCGACCAATGACGGCTGGCCCGCGCCCGGTCGCGCAAAGTCGTGGCCTAGACGTCATTGCTTTCCTTCCCGTTCGGCGCGTAAATACAATGAAACTACTTGTCCCTTTTTGTTTCATGCATAATATGTATGTCTTTCTTTCTAATGAGAGAAAAAGATTTATTGATTGGTTATTGTTTTGAGACAGCCGTTGCGTAAACACGTCGTCAATTATCCCATAATATTAAAAGCGATTTACGTTCGTTATTTTATTAAGATTTTACAAAATGAGTGATTTGAGTGATACTGACTGTGATGGAAGGGCCAGTAGTAGTTTAATACCTCCCAAGAAAGCTAAAAGGCTAACTAAATATGTATAATCCAAGCTGGGAAAAGGACTATTCCTGGTTAAAACAAGTAAAAAAAATCCGTACCAGGCGTCCTGTCGCTCAAGCAATATGATGCAATGCAATGATGTGAAGCAGCATGCCAAGGCTATAAAGTCAGAGCAGAAGCCTGCAGGGATGAGCACGGACAACTAGTAGTGGAGTCACAGTCGATGCTGAGATTGTGGAAGGACCACTTCTGCAGACTGTATAACGGCGATGATAGTCAAAATGCCGCCGTCAGGCAGAGCGAACCATTCACAATGGACGAAGACGAAGGAGAATCCCGTCCACCCGACCTAGACGATGTTAAGATAGCGATATCGAAACTTAAGTCTTATAAAGCTGCTGGAGCAGACGGACTCCCCTCGGAGCTGTTTAAAGCAGCTGGCGATGAGCTGGTTAGGAACATGCGTCAACTCATCTGCAAGATATGGTCGGAAGAACGCATGTCCGCTGAATGGAATCTCAGTATCGTTTGCCCGGTCCGTAAGAAAGGACACCCCTATGACTGCGCCAATTACAGAGGGATAAGCCTCCTGAACATCGCGTACAAGATCCTCTCTGCCGTACTGTGTAAGTACCTGAAACCGTTCGTGAACAATCTGATAGGTTCCTACCAGTGTGGTTTCAGGCCAGGAAAATCCACGATAGACCAAATATTTACACTACGGCAGATCTTGGAGAAGACCCATGAATTCCAGGTCGACACGCACCATCTTTTCGTCGACTTTAAGGCCGCGTATGACAGTGTTTATAGAGATGAGCTATACAAAGCCATGTCATGTTTTAACATTCCTGCCAAACTCGTCAGACTATACAGGATGACTATGGAGAACTCTCGCTGCTCCATTAAGGTCGGAGGTGAATTAACCGACCCCTTTGATGTTAAAAAAGGTTTTAGACAGGGTGACGCACTGTCATGTGATTTCTTCAACATTATTCCTGAAAAGATCGTGCGGGACTCTGCGGCCAATACAAGAGGTACGATCTACTTCAAGTCCACACAATTGCTCGCCTACGCAGATGACATTGACGTTATTGGACGAACAAAGCGAGACGTCAATGAGGCGTTCACAAGCATTGAAGCAGAAGCGGCGAAAGTGGGTCTAAGGGTAAATGGGGACAAGACCAAATATATGGTGTCATCCAAGAAAGACGCACAACACCGACGTCTTGGTCAGAACGTCACCTTCGGCAGCTATATTTTTGAAGTAGTCAAGGACTTCGTCTACCTTGGCTCGATAGTGACAAGCAGCAACGACACCAGCGCTGAGATAAAACGCAGAATAACTCTTGAATAACTCTTAGATATAATTGGACACGATGGCACGACGATCATTAAAGGACGATACTATATCGCGCATCTTGGATCAAGAAGATCCCCAAGAGAGTGACGGTGGCGTTTTTGGGGATGACAGTGATGAAGATGAAGATTTTGAGCCAACGATTTTTGAAGGAAGTACGAGTGATGAAAGTAATGATACTCGTACTTCCGATGTGGAAAGTTTGGAAGAAAATAATGAATCCGATTCATCATCAGATCACATTTCATCTCCACCTATACGAAAAAAAAACAGTTAGATATTTTGTGAGTAGAAATAAGTACAGGTAAGCATCTATAATTATTCTTTTTTGTTTTTAAAACGGATCAAAATTGTTAGATGGAAAATGGATGCTCCCAAAAGGCTAAGTTCACGGGGAAGACCTAGTAGGTCAAATATTGTTATACGTCTTCCCGGTTGTAAAGGTGATGCAAAAAATATTCGAAGTCCTGAAAATGCATTTAATTTACTTTTCACAAGTGAAATGTTTGCAATGATTGTAAAACACACAAATGAGCAAATCAATCGGAAGAAAGAAGGAAAACAATCTGAGCCTTATGAAAGGGAGGTCAAAGAAGAAGAAATGAGGGCTTTTGTTGGGTTGCTGTTTATAATGGGTATCCTGAAACAAAATAGAGTCGACATATTGGAATTATGGGATAAAGCTCTTGGAAATGGAATTTACCGTATGTAGTATATTGGCATCATTATATTGACACCATTGGCTAACAGCATGAGTAATCATGCGCTTTAGTATTCAAATACATAAGTAAGAATGGTGTAACAGGTGTGAGTTATGTCACCACACAGCTTGCATTCAGGCTTAGCATTACACTCACACCTCTCCCACACCTAATCATATTGTCTCGGATGCATGCAGAACAGGATGAGTAGTTCGTACTCAGCCACGATTGGGAGCGCGTGCGTGCATTGGCGAGCCGACCCTACACCGTGCAACTATGTCAAAAAATAGATTCGAATTTATTGCTCAAAATATACGATTTGACGACAAAAATACTAGAAAAACTCCAGGAAAAGGACACATTTGCAGCTATACGAGATCTTTGGGAAATATATTTAAACAAATGCGCTGAAGTATGGCATTAAGTATGGCATTAATAAGTATGGCATTAATATTATCTCAATGAACGATGCTCGCACTGGCTACATGCTGACTGCACATCCATACACTGGAAACGTACCAGTGGAGCCAAATGAACTAGTCCCATGCTACTATGTTAAAAAGTTAACAGAAGTTATTCACCACACTAATAGAAATGTAACAATGGATAATTGGTTTAGTTCAGTGCCGTTAGCAGAGTCTTTACAATCTAATTTTGGGCTAACAATGCTCGGAACAATGAGAAAAAATAAAGCTGAAATACCACCGGATTTTGTAAAAATTAAAGAGGCCCCTAAAGCCATATTCGGATTTAACAAAGAATCTTTCCTGGACCAAGAAGAAAAACAAAACCGTTATAATCCTTTCAACAATCCTTATAATCCTGCAATACTAAAGTGCTTGAACGAATTACTACGGACTATAACCAACGCGGAATTTGGTCGGCTCTCGTCCTATCTAGGCCTAGGACAACCACCCCTGAGAGCCTGAGAGTAGTGAACGAACATACATCAACGACCCCAACCACTGCACTCCGTTCAGGTTGTGTGTGTCAATGAACCTGCGCGAGTCTAAAAAAAAAAAAAAAAAAAAAAAAAAAAAAAAAAAAAAAAAAAAAAAAAACAATGCACCATAATGCTAGCATTGATCCGGAAACTGGAAAGCCGATGCCCGTCATTACATATAACCAATATAAGGTTTACAGCACTGCTCGAAATTAATAATTAACCCATGATGGGCATTTGCGTCTACGAAAATATGATGGGTAGCTAAGGGTTAATAAAAAGCGATTTGATGACCGTTTTTAATTACGATTATAATTGCATTGATTTTTACAGATATGTACATATGTTAAAACAAATAAAAATACAGTAACTCTCTACGACAAACTCTTTAAAACGTCGAAATTGCTTGGCTTTGGTTGGTTTACGTTGTTTTCTATATAATAATACACTCTATATAGCGTCATGTTCACTCTATTTAACGACAACAATACCGTAATATAAATCATTAAGAATAACTTTTTAAGCTGCCGAAATTGCTAATAACTGCAGCTGTGTACATTGCTTAGTTCGACTGACGTACTGGAGATTCTAAGAAAATTTGTCTTTTTGTATGATCAGGTTGCTTACAAACTTCCGAAATCTTAACATGGCGAATAAACGAAAATCGTCGTGTATTAGCGAAAAAGTTTTATTAATACGTTACCGTGTCTACGATATGGAAAAACAAAGAAAAAATTCTGCAAGCAGAGGAGGATGGAAAATCTGCTAAGAGATTGAAGAAACCTCAATACGAAGATCTAGATCAAGCGAAGCTATCATGGTTTTATAGACAACGCCAGCATATGCCTGTCTCTGCTTTCAAAGCATCAGAAGATTGGCTCGGAAAATTTAAGCAACGTCACTATATCAACTATGGTAAAATTAATGGAGAAGCCCAAAGTGTTGATACGAATGTAACTCACGACTGGATTAATCGAGTTGGGCCCAAATTGAAAGAAAAGTATGCTCCGAGTGACATTTTTAACGCTGATGAAATTGGAATTTTCTTTAAGTTGACCCCGGATAAAACATTGAAATTTAAAGCGGAAAAATGTGTGGCAGGAAAGCTCTCCAAAGAGCGTATTACAGTGCTTGTAGCTGCTAATATGAGTGGCACAGAGAAAAGAAAGCTGTTGGTCAATTGCCAGTGACCTACATATAAAGCTAATAAATCAGCCTGAATGACAAGTCAAATTTTCGAAGAAGAACTGCGAAGATGGGATGCAAATTAAAAGGACGAAAAATCCTACTTCTTGTTGACAACTGTCCTGCTCACCCTCTTTTATCTAATCTCCGAAATATAGAGCTGGCGTTTTTTCCACCAAACACGACCAGTGTTTTACAACCAATGGATCAGAGCGTGATTAAAAGTCACTACCGAAAGAAACTCTTGATCGAACTGGTCGAATCTGAGGGTACAACTTCAATTAATATGCTGCACGCAATACATTTTTCCAGCACTCTTTTCGTCATGCTGGACTTTGCATCTGTTCTACGAGTGACGAAGTAGAAAAAGGAACCGAGTTTGAAAGTGAAGATGGCCTTTAATTAACTGAGTGGGTTAAGCAGTTCAACTTGCCAAAAAATTTTACTGAAAATCTTCAAACCTACATAGAAGTTGACGACAACCTGGCTACAACAGCTTCACTGACGGATGAGGAAATTTCGGATTCGGTGGGAAACACTGAGGAACAACAAGTGGGTGAAGAAGATGAAACAGACGATTCTGTCCCTCCACCAGCCATCAAACAAGCACTTAGTGCAGCGAAACTGTTAGAAAAATAATTTTTCTACATATAATCAAGATGATCTAGCAGTATCTCAGGATATGAGTAAAATACATAAGAAAATACATTTGAAATATTGGAGCAGCAAAAAACATCAGACGAAGATGACAGACTATACACAATAAGTGTTGTTATTTGTATGCGTATTAATATTCGTATGTAAAATGTGTTCTATATTAATAAATGTTATTATAGAACAGTAAAATAATATTTTTTTATTTCTCTCCATTTAACGACCACTCTCTATAACGCCGAAAAATGCTCAGTCCCTTAACTCTTATGGCGCAGCGGGTACAAAATTTGAACCACGTTTTTCTGACCCATTGTGCGACGGTGGTACAGATTTTGGACCAGTTAAAATGAACGAACGAAGAGATAGAGATACCATCAGATCCAGAATACGTGGTTGACAGTTTATGTAATCCTGATGCTAAGGACGACAGCGAACTAGTTGTAAACACCATTTTGGATTATTCATCGGATCCAGACGACAACGTTCCATTGAGTCAACTGTTTTATACCGCAACTGAAAAGAATGGCCAAGACGAAAACTGGAAAACAATCCAACCCAATTGATGTAAAGATTGCAAGCCTTCTGGAGCAGGTGATTTCTCCAGTTTTCAGGGTTTGACGGATCATGTCTTGAAACTAAATGAACAAACACCGAGTCAGATTTTCCATCTACTGCTCACGGAAGATTTTGTAAGTCACATAGTTTTTCAAACCAACCTCTATGCTGAACAGAAGTATCATCTGTCAGGTAAAAAATACATCCAAACCAATATCGTTGAAATGAAGACGTTTTTAGCCGTAAATTTATTGATGGGTATTAAAAAGTCACCGAGCTATAAAGACTACTGGTCAAGTGATCCTATGGGAGATGGATGATAGGAGATGGATATATTTCGTCTGTAATTAGTTTGAAAAGATTTGAATTTATATTGTCCAATCGTCATCTAAATGATAATGCCGTGATGCCAGAGAGATCAAGCACATTGTATGATAAATTATATAAAGTGAGACCTTTGCTGAATACCCTGTCAGTGAATTTTTCCAAATGTGTGTGATACAAATTGCTATAGATGAATCGATGATCAAGTTTAAAGGAAGAAGTTCTCTGAAGCAACATATGCCCAAAAAAACCGATCAAAAGGGGCTATAAGGTCTGGATATTAGCCGATAAAAACGGATATTGTTGGAAATTTGACATCTATACTGGGAAATCTGCTGATGGAAAAGTTGAATACAATCTTGGGGCAAGAGTGGTGAAAAGTCTCACATCAGAATTGGTAAACAAACACCATGTATGCTTTTTTGATAATTTTTTTACCAGTGTGCCCCTGATGGAATATTTAAGAGCATCGAAGATACATGCATGCGGTACTCTTAATATGACGCGAAACCCATATTCAAAACTGATACGCAGATGAAACAGGGAGAAGTTGAATGGTATACAACTGACACATTGACAGTCATCAAATGGAAAGACAAAAGATGCGTACATTTCCTTTCCAACTATAATGACCCTGAGCAAACTGTTCAGCTAGGACGACGGGGAAAATGGAGCTGTAGAGAGTATTACGGCTACTCAAGCCGTAAAAGACTATAACAATAACATGAATTTTGTGGATCATTTTGATTAGTTGTTATCTTCGTACAAGATTAATAAACAGAGTAATAAGTGGTTTTCAAAACCTTCATCACCAAGCATCACCTAACTTACCCTAAAACCCACAAGTCGCACCAAAGGAACACACCTCAAAAAAACACACCGCACAAAACACACCTCACAGCAGCAAAATCACGCCATTCGTGCGTGGCGTCGTTTTTCTATAACGGTAACCGCTTTCTTCCAAGCAGGCGGTTCGCCGGTCTTATTTCATTGTATCATCAGCAATAAAGCCAATGAGTTCTCGAATTCATTTGGTTTCTTTTCTTTCTTTTTACAGGACTAGAAAACTATCTAGTTCTCAACAGTGGTGGCATAGAATCCTTTTCTATTTTTTAGACGCTTGCGTTGTGAACTCCTTCATTTTGCACAAGTTAACAGGAAAACCAACTATGACAGCAAAGGAATTTCGGCTGGAAGTAATAAGATGCTTACTAGCTGAAAATATTGTAAGCAAGAATCAAAGAACAAAAGTAACAAGCTCACCATCTTCATTGCGAGTACAAGTTGTTGGACTAAAAAAATTAAAGCCCTTTGTTCCATACGAAATAAGAACTACAAATTCTTCACACCAGCCGGCACGAAGTACTCGTAGAAGGTGTGCTCTATGCAGCTCGGGAAAAAGGCAGATACGAACTGATTGGATTTGTGGGGTTCGCAATGTACCACTGTGCTTGGGAAAGACGAAATCTTGTTTTCAAGAGTACCACCTTGCCGGACCTAGCAGCGCCGGTGGTTCATAATGTGTACCACCTGTTTTTTCATTTTTTTTTTTTTACAATCACCATGAATTAAAGAACTTTTTTTTTACTTTTTGCTAATTTTGAATAAAGAACCCCTAAATAAATGCGTTTTAACATAAAAAAAAAATAAATAAAAATTTCTTGCCACAATAGGGGCTAAGTCATTTCTTAGTTTCTAGTTGCTGTAAGCATTAAGTGTCGTTATAGACTGTATGTTAAAATTGACTCGATCCTCGGAAAAATATCAAAAAAAAAAAAAAAAAAAAAAAAGAATACATAAATAGAAAGTGATACTAAATAATTCAGTTTTTTATTTGTCCCGGGTAAAAAACTAAAATCCCGTAATTTTTTGCCCATTTAACCCTGCAGTCGTCGCGCGGATTACTATTGTAATCCATTAATCCAAAATTGAGTATTCCCGAAAAACTAGTGGTGGAGATTTTTTTGTCTCTTTTAGTACTTACAGTTAAATAGTTTGCACGTGCGCTCAGTGAATCACGAGTCCCGGTCGTGTGTGGTTGCGTCACGAGAGCTTTATGAAGTTGAGTGGATTACTATTGTAATCCGCGTGACGACTGGTGTAAGTATTTTTGTCAAACCGTTTTTTTTTTTTTTTTTTTGTTTTTCATATTTTCGAGTTATTATATGATGTCATGTATATGTACAGTGGCGAGCACATGTGGATACATACTCCTCAAATCTGATTTCAAGTGGTTGTAAAATCCTTAAAAATACAGTTATCGCAATGAATTTTTTTTTGTTAAATTCTTTACTTTTTTCGTAAATAAATAACATAAAAACATATGGTAAAAGAGTAATCCAAAATTAAGATTTAATTCATATAATAAAAAAACACAATGTATCCACTTCTGCACGTTTTAGTTTTTCGTATTTGGTAACACTAATTTATGAGTGCAGAGCTGGTTAAAAGTTTACAGTTATTCATACTGTTATGAAGTTCATCGAAACAGACATCTGGTTCGAAAATTTGACTGGAAAGGTTGTTCCCACAAATATTATAACAATTTCATCAATTACATTGGTCTTGTAACAAAAATGAGGAAAATATCTGAACAGTTGGAAAATAGAATTGTTGAAATGACAAAAAATAATAATTCAGCACGTAAAATAGCCAAAGAGTTAGGTATTTGCCATAGAACCGTGCTCCAAGTTAGAAAAAGACAAGATGTAAGTGCGCCTGAGGTGATAAAATTGCGACCAAGGATGCTTTGTGATAGAGACGCTCGAGCTATGGAACGACTGATGGTCACTTAACAAGCACAAACACCAAAAGATGCTCCAGCCGCTATAGGCAAACCGGTTAGCGAGTGGACAGCACGTAGAGCGCTTCGCAGAATTGGTCTGACATCGGGTGTTAAACAGAAAAAGCCAGCACTCTCGACAAAAAATGTAGCAGCACGCCGCAAATTTTGAAAGGAGCACAAGAATTGAAGTACACAGGACTAGAAAAGGGTAATATGGTCGGATGAAACCAAAATGAACCGTTTTCCGTCCGACGGTAAGCAGTATTTTTGACACATTACAAAAGCACCAGGTGAAAAAAACCATGAAGCATGGAGGAGGTAGCTTGATGGTATGGGGCTGCTTCGCTTGGTGGAACGTCGGACCTTTAGTCAAAATCAATGGCATAATGAAGAAAGAGCATTATCTTCGCATTTTGGAAAACAATTTGCCAGACTTCATGGACGAAAGTACATACCCGGAGGATGAAGTAATGTTTCAGCAGGATGGAGATCCCAAGCATACTGACAAAATTGTTAAAAACTGGCTTAGTGGACAAAAATGTTTAACGATGCAGTGGCCAGCACAAAGTCCCGACCTGAACCCAATCGAAAATTTATTGGCTCTTTTGAAAAAACGACTGGGACGGTATGATAGTCCACCGAGGAACTTGGACGAGCTTTGGACCCGGGTTCAGACTGAGTGGGCAAGTATTCCGCACCAACTCATCGAGAAACTGGTCGAAAGCATGCCCAAACGGGTCAACAGTGTAATTAAAGCCAAGGGCCTTTGGACCAAATATTGAAAAAATGTTATTAACAACATCACGTGCAAAAGTGGATACATTGTGTTTTTTTATTATATGAATTAAGTCTTAATTTTGGATTACACTTTTACCATATGTTTTTATGTTATTTATTTACGAAAAGAATTTAACAAAAAAAATTTCATTGTGATAACTGTATTTTTAAGGATTTTACAACCATTTGAAATCAGATTTGAGCAGTATATATCCACATGTGTTCGCAACTGTATATGTTTTTTTATGAAATAAAGTATACCTGAGTATTAATTTAGATGTTTATTTTATATAAATACGTTTTTTTAGGAACGTCATGGATCAAATACGGGATGCTCAGATTAGTGCTTGGCTCAATGAAGGCAATGAAAGTAGACGAGATTTTAACGGCGATGATTCAAGCTCGAATGAAGAAGAAGATATTCTTGAGGAACCAAACCATGAACGTTTTTTCTGAAATTACCGACGACGAGGAATCAGGTCAAAGTAGAGGCAATGCATTTTACGTTGGTGTGGATAAGACTTGCAGGTCAAAGACTGTACCACCAAATAGAGGAAGGACTCGAAGACACAATATAGGTTTTGTGCCTCCTGGACACAAAGGATTGGCTAGACAGAAAAACTGCTATCGAAGACTGTTTATCTTTATACCTAGATGTTACCATGATTAATCTCATTGTCAAATATACTTATATAAAAATAGAGATGGCCCTGGATAAATACGGAAGAGAAAGAGATGCTAAATTGACGGATTATGTTGAATTGAATGCATTTTTCGGGATCCTTTATATCGTTGGTGCTTTAAAATTAGGCAGAACAAGCTGCGATCAGATATTTTATAATACAAATCATACTGGACGTCCTTTATACAGTTCAAAATTTGGTTTTCACAGATCGTGTACACAGGTATCCTATGTGGCAAAACCAAATAAAGTGGTGCTTATTTTGTCCACGATGCATAACGATGCGGTAATAGACAGCAGAGGAGAGAAACGAAAGCCTGAAATGATCACGTACTACAACCGCACAAAAAACGGCGTGGATCTGGGGGACAAGATGTGTTCGCTCTATGACGTGTCTAGGAATTCAAGACGATGGCCTCTAACTGTGTTTCACGATTTACTCCATCTGTTGCGTGGCAACAATCAATATAAAAAAAAAAAAAAAAAAAGGGTAGTAGTAGTTTACGTAGTATTTTTTGATCAATAATATAATTCACAGTCACTTTGATCAGACTGAAATATAAGTATTACCTGGCAATTAATACCTCAGTAGTACCAACTTGCCATCTAAAGAATCTAATGAATAATAAAGAGGAATATTAAAAGTAAAATTGATTTCCCATTCGTTCCCAATTCAACTCAATTGCGGAACATCATATCTACTTCCCATTCATCTCAGTGCGGAACACAATCTAAGTGCGTATATTCAGCGAACAAAAATTTTGAAAATATTATTCACAGAGAATTTCTCATTTCCCTTTCCCCAGCATGGATGAAACCACTGGCTCGCCGTAGAATACAGCAGAAATCGTTGCCACGAGGTCTAGCATTCAAGATAAAAGACTTTTTAGACATTCCTCAAGCAAATATCCAGCCGTCGAGCTCAGCATCACCACGAAGTAGTTCTTTGGGTCGCTGCTATGAATGCGGAAGAGTACGCAATAAAAGCACTCGCCGATCATGTACCGCATGCCAAAAATTCGTTTGTCCTTACTATTCCAGATACATATGTTCATCATGCTTAGAAATCAATAATTAGTTTAGAGATTTAAAGTTTATTTGAATTGTACTGAATTTGAAATTAAAGTTCCATTTATTCTCCAAGAAAGCTGAAGTTTTTCATTTTTTAATTTATTTTTTTTTTTTTGTTTTGTTTAGAAGTAATAATTTATTTTGTTTACTTTAAATAATATGTAATTACATTTTGAACCAAAATAAATTTGAAAAAATTAAAGCATCCTGGTTTTATTCTAATTTTTAAATGGATTACGTATGTAATCCGCGGGACGACTGGTGTAACTCCTTGGGGCGCGACGACTACAGGGTTAACCATTTGTCCCTTATAGGCTGAAAAAAAATCGAGGGGGTTATTTTGTATCATATTCGGATACGGATTCGGAAATGAAATCCGATCCGAAAGTGAATTCGTATTTTGTATCAGTTTCGGATTTAGTTTCAGTGCTGCCAGCTGTTTAGTAGTCGTTTCCGTAAATTGTACTTTCAAATCAATCATAAGTCAAGAGTATTGCATGTTGCAGAAATCAGTGGCAAATAGAAACATAAAAATAAATAAGTTGATAAATAAAAATGGACAGCGTCGCTCTGTGGTTGGAGTATGAACAAAATCAAACAGAAAATGTTCAGAGAAGGAGAATTAGGGATAGTTCTAATATTTTAGAACTTAGTGGAACCAGGTGAGTTGTGTTAATAAAAATATGCGTGGTATATTCTGTCCAATATCGTTCTTATATCATAGCTTTGTGAAAAACTTTCGGCTGTCGAAAAAAGCCTTTATATATACGCTGGAAGCATTAAAGGACCACTATCCAGGTGTGAGAAGGCGAACTGCAGTGCCTCCAATTTTAAAGTTGGCAGCAACGCTTAAGTTTTTAGCGCAGGGAGGATACCAACACCAAATTGGCCAGGATTGCTTGGCGAATGTTAGCCAGTCCAAACTGTCTGTCTGTATAACAGAGACATGCGGAGCAATGGAATAAGTCCCTTGTCCTCTACAGATGTCATTCTTACTGTCAGAGGACGTTAAAAACCAAATCCCTGGTGTTATAGGATTGATTGATGGAACACACATACAAATAGTTTGGCCTAGATCAGCGGAACATTTGTATTTCAATCGGAAGATGAAGCATAGCATTAATGCCATGATCGTAAGTTTTACCTAAAATATAAAACAAGAACTCATTTTTTTTGTTTAGGTAGCAGATCATAATATGAGAATACTGGCTGTGAATGGAAGGTTCGGGGGTGCATCCCATGACTCACATGTGTGGAGCATAAGTGCAGAGAAGAATTACCTTGCAAATAAGTTTGCAAACGGGGATACATCTTCTTGGCTTTTAGGTATATGTCTCAATCGATGCTTATTATAAATAGATACATGTACATGCATATATATTTTATGTATATCATAGGTGATTCTGGGTATCCACTTCAACCGTGGCTTTTGACGCTTTACCGTCTAGCAACCGAAAATTCTGCTGAAGCTAAATTTAATGAGCGGCTGTCGACAGCAAGAAGTTTAGTGGAGAGGACTTTCGGTGTGCTAAAGGGTAGGTTCAGGTGTTTGCTGGCTGCAAGAGAATTGTACTATACGCCTGAGAAAGCGACTCAAATTCTAAATTCGTGTTGTGCTCTGCACAACATTTGCCTGCAATTTAAAGTGGATTTGCCTCCCATCGAAAATCTGCCAAATGAAGACTTTTTGCGTTCCGGAGAAGATTATTCATACTGTGGGGAAAGTGATATGAGTAATCTAGCTATTTGAATAAGGAATCAAATCAAAGATAGTCTAACATAACAATAATTATAGTTTTTATTGAATTAATCTAATTGTTTTTCTTTTAATAATAACATTCGTTGTTTTATTTCTAGTTTTTTTTAAAGTTAATTCATATTTTGCAGTTTCCATTTTCTTTTTAAACTCCCACTTCTCCATTTCGTAGTCAAGTTTTTTTCTTTGATACCGAGCAATGTTTTTAGTGGATATGCTTATCTCGGCAAGTAACTTGGTGACTTCTTCCTGGATTTTTTTCTGATTTTTGACTTGAATCTCTAACAGAGATTTTTTAGATGTTGTTGGCCGCTGGTCATTGCTGCCGAATTGCTGCCCAGAGCAGAACAACTCTTTATCATCAGGTGCTTGATCCATAGCGTAATCTTCGTCGTCCATATGATCTAAATGGCTTGGCGTTGAGGAGGGTATTCCAAATGATAAAGTATTCGGCGTGCCGCTCACCGCAAGGTTTAGATCCAATATTTCAATAACCCTTTCCTCTAAGGGCATAAGCGGCACGCTTTTGCTCGGACCTCCGCCAGTCGCTTGCAAACTGCTACGATTTGATCGTAGTTTTGACTTGGCGTGATTTTTAAAATCAGACCACACCTAGAAATACACAATTTGTAACGAAGTCATAAAATATTTGTTCAAACATACCTTTTTGCAGCTATTCATATCGCGAATTGGTGGGCCTTTTGAATTGAGCTCTTCCGCTTATTTCGTCCACAGCTGATTGGATTTCTGTCTTGCGCCGGCCGAAGGAAGATACCCTTTTGCGAGTTCTGAGTGCTTGAACATGAATTCCACCAGGACTTCAAACTGCTGAGGCTTGGTATTTCCTGCCTTTGAATATATTCAAATAATCAAATAAATCAAGAGTATTTCACATAAAAAGTATACTCACATATTTTAAATATAATTTGACACTCTTTCAACCACTGAAATCACTTGAAATTCCCAAAAAGAATAAAAAATTAACAAAAAAACTACAAACACTCGCTCTGTGCGCGCAATCCGTTGGCAAAGTAGCTTTCGAATGAAAATTCGTAAGAAATAACGATTTTGACATTCTTTTGCGGAATACAAAATACCAAATTTCCGCAAAGGCGTTGGCATTACTTTTCATTTCCGAAAGCGAATTCCGTCACATTTGCTATAGCCATACAAAATACCGATTTCCGATTTTCGAATACATTTCCGATACTATAGCAATACAAAATAACCCCCCTGGCAACCATAGGTATCACCTTAAATGCAACTTCATCAGTTTTTTGCCATATGAAGACGTTATGCACATGAAATTCGTTTGTGATATTTACCTGGACTCAAGTACATTAAAATGTACCTGAACTTCTGTATATGTACTAGAAGATATATCATTAAGACCGGTTACCTATCATTCCCCCGAATGATCAATCACCCGAAAAATTCCCCGAACGATCAATTCGTGCATTAATTGCCTACATCTTCTACAGGTTATGGGCCCAGTTGGTGTAAAATCTAATTTCGAATTCAAATAAAATTTTCTTTTTATCGTGACGGTGAAATTATAAAAATGTCAATTTCAAATTCAGTGCAAGGCCGTATTGCAGTTTTCAATGGCGAAAACTATTCAACCTGGAGGGCGCAAATGGAAGGAGTTTTGCATAAGTATCGCCTTCTCAAGATAGTCCAAGGGCTGGAAATTCGACCAAAGGAAAACAAGGCAGAGGAGGAAAAATGGGATGATAGGGATTTAGATGCTCGGGGTGAGCTTTCACTTGCCATGGAGGCACACGTGGTGGCTCTGGTCAAAAAGTTTAAAACTTCCAAAGAAAACTGGGATTTTTTGCAATCCAGCTATGACAGGAAAAGTGTGCGACAAAAGGCCGAGGAGTTCAAGAAATTATTAAATATTCGTATGAACAGTTCTCAAACCATGGACGAGTATCTGCGAGAATATTGCGCTATAATCAGTCGTTTGATGGAGCTGGAAGCAAAACTCGATGATGACCTCTTAGTGGTCATTCTTCTAGATAGTCTCGACGAAAGTTATGAGGACGTTCAGGCAGCATTCGCAGCCCAAAAGGATTTTCCGTCACTAGAAACAGTCCGCATTAGGCTAATGGAAGTTGGAGATTCAAGGCGGAAAATATACACGGATAACGCCATGAGAGTTAAAGGTAAATTTAATCATTTTTCACCTCATTTAAACAAACCCAAGAAGTTCAGTCAGCCGACGCAACAAAGATATTCATCTGGCTCAAGGTATTGTAATTACAATTGCCGGCGATGTGGGCGAAGGGGACATAAGGCAAAGGATTGCCGAACACATGCTGAAGTGGTGAGACAAGTTGAAGAATCATGTGAATCTGGTTTTATGATGGAGGAATTTTTGGAGTTCTCTCCTGCAAAAGTTCTCGAAGTATCAGACGGTTACAGTCGCCAAAAGGGTATACGTTGGTGCTTAGACAGTGGAGCTACATCCCACATGTGTCATAGCGAACAATTATTTTCTTGTCTATCTAAAAGTCACATTGGATATGTTAAACTTGCCAATGATAAACAAGTAAAAATTATGGGTATTAGAACTGTTGATATTGTCAGTGAAGTTGAAGAAGAGCCTTTGTTTTGTTCACTTTTTAATACATTATTTGTTCCAGATCTTAAAGAAAACCTAATTTCAATTAATAAAGCAACTACGAATGGTACGAATGGCGTGAAAGTATTTTTTGAGGCGGATATCGCAAGTATTGTGAGCAAGAGTGGACGACAACTCATGAGTGCGAAGAAGGTGAAAGGACTTTACTTCGTTTATCCAGTCAAAGGAAAAGCATGTGTCACCAATGATACTGTGACGTCTGCCATTTGAAACGAAGCGCGAAAAGTCGACCAAATCTTGCTTGGAACTTATACATTCAGACATATGTGGACCAATGAAAACAGAATCACTGAGTAAGTCATTATATTTTGTTACTTTCATAGATGACTTTTCAAGAAAAATATTTGTTTATATAATTCGGAAGAAATCCGAAATGATAGACAAATTCGTATTATTTGAAAACAAGAAAACAATGTCGAAAATCAATTAAGTAAAAAAAATAAAAGAATAACATCTGATAATGGACCCGAATACGCCAGCAACGCTTTTATGTGACATTTATGTGAATCAAATGGTATTAAACAAGAGTTTAGTTCGCCTTATACGCCACAGCAAAATGGTGTGGCTGAACGTGCCAACCGCACACTTGCCGAGATGGCTAGATGCTTGAAAATCAAGGCTGATCTACCAAATTATTTGTGGGCAGAGCTTGTGCTCACTTCAGCACACATTCGAAATCGTTGTCCAACCTCAGCAAATAAGAACAGAACTCCTGAAGAATTATGGTCAAGGAAGATTCCCAATGTTTCGTACTTCAGAGAAATAGGTGCACGTGCATTTGCGTTAAACAAATCCGGAAATCAAACCAAGTTCGATGCCAGAAGCGAAGAGTATGTGTTGATAGGATATTGTGATGATACGAAAGCGTATAGATTGTGGAAGAAAGGGACAAGATCTGTAATTAAAAGCCGGGATGTTATTTATATTGAAAAATCTGAAGATAAAAAGCACCTAGGATTCATCGAATTTGAGTCGAAATTTGAGAAACCGCAATCAAATGAAACTGGAAAGAATGAAACAGGATCAGACAGAACAAATGACCAAGGATCAGATGAAGTAGGAACGGATAAAGATGAAAAGGAATCAGAAATCCAAACAAAACTTGATAATCTTGATAATATTTCGGATACGGAACATTTTGAGGATGCCGTAGATAATCAAAATCCATGCTGTATTAATGATACCTTAAATAAACTAAACAAAGCTCAAAATATAAATACCTGTACACCAAATCGAAAGTCAGAGAGTGGAAAGTCAAATGTTCCCACTATAACAAGTCCCAGGCCCGAACGAAACGTTTCCATACATAACTATAAAGAGACTTCATATTTATCCGAGGCAAATGATCCGGAATCCTTAAGGGATGTTGAAACTTCTGCTGATATTGAAGAATGAAAAGAAGCTATGAACATTGAACCTGATTTTTTTGAACAAAAATGAAACCTGGAAAATTGTAGATCGTCCGAAAGATAAAAATGTTATCGGATGCCGATGGGTATTCAAAACCAAGCGTTAGGCAGATGGGACTATCGAAAGGAGAAAAGCTAGGCTAGTAGCAAAGGGCTACTCTCAAATGTACGGTGTAGATTATTTCGAAACTTTTACTCCAGTTGCTGATATAAGTTCTATTCGGATGCTTCATGCTACTGCTACCCACCTTGATTTAGATCTTCACCACATCGACATCTCAACAGCTATCTTATATGGAGATTTAGATGAAGAAATATTTATGGAACAGCCAGCAGGTTTTGCAAATGACAAATTGAAAGTATGTAAACTTCGAAAATCAATTTATGGTCTGAAACAATCGGGCCATCAATGGAACAAAAAGCTTGATAACAAACTACAAGAAATCGGTTACAAAAATTCAAATTATGATAAATGCATTTATTTCAAGAAACAAAATGGAGTACAAACAATACTTACTGCTTATGTTGATGACTTAATCGTGGCAACAAACAGTACATCCGATTTTAGAAACTTAAAACTACATTTAAAACAACATTTTGAAATTAGGGATATGGGAGAGCCAAAGTTAACCATAGGACTGGAAATTTCAAGAGACCGAAAACAAGGAACTTTATCAATTAGCCAAACTAACTATATAAGGAACTTAATTTCAAAATATAAACTTAGCGATTGTAAGCCACGAACGTTACCGTTACCACCCAAAACCAAACAAAATAACCAAAGTTAACCAAAAGTCTTATCAAGAACTTATAGGAAGCCTACTTCATTTGTCTACATTCAGTAGGCCAGATATCTCGTATTTCGTGAATACTCTATCTCAGTTCAATCAAGATCCAAGAGTTCAACATTGGAACGCAGCAACTTCCGTTCTTAGGTATCTAAAAGGCACTCTTAATACAAAAATTGTTTATTGCAAATCTGGGAAACCAATCATTGCCTATGCTGACTCAAGTTATGCTGAAGACGTTAATGAGAGAAAGTCACAATCTGGTGTAGTTTTTGTTCTAGCAGGCGCTCCAATCGACTGGGAATCTCGCAAGCAACCCGTTGTCACATTGTCCAATGCTTTCACCTTAACCACAGCTGCAAAACGAGCCAAGAACTCCAAACTTTTACTTGACGAACTAGATCTACATTGTCCTGATGAACCGTTTATCTTATTCACGGATAGTCAAAGTGCCCAATATATAGCAAACTATAAAGGAAGACGATCGCGAACAAAACACCTTCATATAAGATATCATTACATTCGTGAAGCGTTAGCTGATGGGACAGTGTATTTGGAATACTTGTCGACAGAACATATGTTAGCAGATCCGTTGACTAAAAATCTGTCTCTATCCAAACGTTATTCACACTTTAAAAATCTTGGATTAGTATTTTCCTGAATTTATCAAAACTGTAACGTACATATATACATATTGTAATTATTAAGTGTTGAGGAGGTATGTTGAATAAAATGAATTGTTATTACACTTCGACAACACTTACAATTATATATCTATGCCATCTATATCTGAATTACTTATGTATGAATAAGTAATTCACCTAGGTTACTATTCTACCATACTTCCTGTTCTCACTCACTATTAGTTACTCATCCAATAAACTACCTACTTATTTTGTAAATAGTCACCCACGTTTTTTCCGTCAATAAAATCCACAGCAATCGTGCTTTAATTGCCTACATCTTCTACAAAACCCCTATAGTAAAATTGTCATGAAGAGCTTCTCGAAATTCGCCGTTCGGAACCGGCAATAAACTGTAGGTCCCTTTCACCTATGGGAAAATTAAATCACACACAACATGGGTGATTGAGAGAAGCTCGGCTCTGGTCCTTCATGGGCTATAACGCCAACATACACACATACATTAGGTGTAACCTCGAAGTTTCGAAATGAATAAAGAACCTGAAATTTAAGATAAACGTTTATTTCTCGACGGGTTTATTTATACGCGTTCACGTAGTAGTGTAAATACCACATATTGGGATTGTATTAAAGTTAGAAGAGCAGAGTGTAAAGCACGTGCTACATATAACTATTTCCACTGCGCATGGATTTGTAATATCGAAAGAGCCAATTCAGTCTCCACATGAACATCCGTCAAATCGCGAGGCAGCAGAGGCGGAAAAATCAAGTTAAATTTGAAACGCAATGCTGAAACTCATCCGGAGGCTCCTCTCATGGCAATATTGCGAGAAGAACTAGCAGGAACTTCATCCGGAGTACTAAGTCAGCTGCCTGAAAAAGAAAATTTAAATCAATCCATACGTCGCGTCGAGTGAAGAAAAAAAAAAGAAATAAAGAGTCCGACTTCGCTCGCTGAGTAGGAGATATTCCGGAAACCGTATCCAGGGCAACGGAAAGAGGCAAACATGAAATCGTAGCTTTACCTTTTGTCTTTGGGCTTTTGACTTCGAAAGAGACCGGGCAACATGAAACGGTTCTTCAAGCGGTTATGTTAACAGCTGCTGAGTATGGGATAAGAAACTGCCAGCCAACGATGATTATGTCGGATTTCGAGATCGGAATAATAAATGCTTGCAAGGAAGTATTCCCCCATGTTGCTTTTCTGCATGCTTTTTTCATCTTAGTCAAAATTTGTACCGTAAGATTCAAAGTGAAGGCTTACAGGTGGCATACAACAACGAAGATGACAGGACAATAAAGGAGTTCACGCATATGCTCGCAGCCTTATCATTCGTTCCAATTAGCGACGTCGATGATTACTTTGCTGAGCTAAAGGGAAATGCACCGAAATCGATGCGAATAATTATTCGGGCGAATGATCGTTCGGGGGAATAATTATTCGGGCAAACGTGTTCGGAAGAATGAAAGGCAACGCCTTAAGACCAAATGTAGGTACACATTAAAATCTTTAAAAGTGCCTTAGTAGATATTCTAGACTTTCAGTTTTTTTCTGAAAGTGATGGGGGTGGCTGCAGGAAATAACTCCCCAATGAAATAATCCCCCAAACGCGCGAATGAAATAACCCCCCCAAAATTTGTATGGAGTGGGTTGTTTTTTCATATGAAATAAGCCCCCAAAATTGGGGATTTGTTTCATGGATTTTTGGGGACTTATATCATATTTGTAATTGGGGGGTTATTTCGTTATTCGTTATGAAATAACCCCCCAATTTGGGGACTTATTTCTATTTTTCTGCAAAATTCAATTGTCATCGACGCTTAACAGTGACTTTAACTGTTGTTATTGATATGAAGAGTTGAAAAATAACATCAACTGGGCTCAGAGCGTCATTTAAGTACTATTCGCGAAGATGGCAGGAAGTGCAGAGTTTGAAATTATATGTGGCAAAAGGAGAGGCAGCAAGCTTCTATACGTACTTAACGAAAAACAACTGTACCAGAGAAAGTCAGTATAATGGTGTCAATAGGTACGAGTGCTACGGAAAAAACTGCAAGGCGCGCATAAATTTGCTGGCGGACAAAAGTTTGCAAAAACCAAAAAAGTTTATTGATCATAACCATACCTGTGATAATGAAAAACTCTACGAAGAATTAAAAGTCCTTAACCAAATTAAAATGGATTGTTTAAATACTGTAACCGTTTTAAGTGATGTGAACGCAATGAGTGGAATTATATATAATTTTTCGTAAACACGTTTGTTATTTTTGTGCTCGTTGTTTAATGTTTGTCAATGTAAATTTGTGTTATGTTATTGGAGTCATTAGAATTTCGTAACTTAAAACTAACGTGATTTTACTCAGGAATCAAGAAGCTACACAGAAATTTGATTTTCCGAAAATGAAGCGTGGGTTCCAGTACTTAGTGAGCAACATTTTCGTCGCTTCACCACTATCTCCTTTGGAAGTAGTTGAGGCCTTTAAACAAGAATCCATTTGGAACAATTTTGGAAGAGCCAAAGATGAGGAGCATCAAATAGCTTTTTTTAAAGTTTGCATTGAAGCAGATGATCGATCATCTGCGTTTTGCATTTTTGGCTCACATCGCATGATGAAATTCATCGAAGAAAATATATCGATTGCTAATAGACGTTATTTGATGGATGGGACATTCAAGGTTGTGCCACAGGGATGCTTCCGGCAGCTATTGATAGTGTACATAGAATATTTCGGCAAGGAAAGTGTAAAAAATATAGATACATAGATTTTAAGGAATTCAAAGAAAATTAACAAGTAATTGCAAGGCCGGTTTAGTATAGCAAACTCTGAAATATGTATGGGGGCATGCTGCCCCCCTGCAACCCCCTGCTTGGCATAACTGTTGGCTTTGGAATATGTCCGAAATTGGGTATCCGCGAAGATTTTTTAAATCCATACAAAACATGGATATAAAAAGAACTTTGCCCACGCCCAACCTCGCACATACCCCAAAGCCAACAGTTATGCCAAGCAGGGGGGTTGCAGGGGGGCAGCATGCCCCCCATACATTTTCTATTGCTTATGCATTGTGGACTTATACATATGTAAAGGGTATTTTTTTCACTCACTTTTAAAATATTTAAATGAAGAAAAATTGTATTACAGATATTTCCACTATTCTTTGTTTTGATGACACATAAATCGAAGAGAAGTTATTCCAACGTATTTGAATACATCGAGCAAAATATTTTCAAAATGAGTCCATCCATATTTATAACGGAGGTGGCATTTATTTATACGAAGGTGGCATGCGAACAGCCTTGAAAGGCATATATCCAGATGTGAAACTAGTAGGTTACTGGTTTCATTTCTGCCAAGCCATTAGGCGTAATATATCAACAAAATTCAAGAGCTTATTAGCATATATTAGAGTTCCCAAAGAGGCATCACTTATATACCATAAAATTTTGGCTCTACCCCTTCTTCCCAAAGAATGCATTCAAACTGCTTTTATGGAATTAAAAGCAAAGATGATTGAATAAGAAATGAAAACTACAATGGCAGGGTTTATTAAATATTTTGAAAACCAGTGGATACAAAGAGTATGTTTACTATATATTTCTATTCGCCTTAAGATATGTGTTTTTGTTTTTCAATTATTTACTTTTTATCAGGTCGGCCCTGAAAATATTTCTGTTTTTAAAGCAGAAATACGTACTACATCAGCTGTTGAAGCTTATAATGGTGTACTAGGGCGTATTATTCAGAAAAACGGAAACTTCTTTAAGTTTGTTAAAGCTATTCGAGATGAAGAGTTCTTTAAATCCCGAGAACTTCAGTTGCTTGCCGAAAGTGGGGGAACCAGTGGCGAAAAAAGAAGGAAAACGTCTAGTTACGTCACAGACGACACTTCCGTACTTCACGCCTTAACCCTATCCCCTTCCATGATGATCATTGCATGCATTACTACCAATCACGCATAGCCTGCATGATCAACGTGACCATAGTCCATTCTAGCGACAAACAAAATATGACACCTCCGGTAAAGCGCATTCTTTTCCCACCGATAAATTCATGTTCACCGGAAAAGCTGCATCAACGGAAAGTAGAGAAGAAGCAACGCAGAAAGGTTCAACTAAGTTTTTCGCTTGGAGCATTTTAATCACTTGTACTCCAACTTTCAATAAATAAAGACACATTTTTTTTGGTCCTCCGCTCGACCATCAACTTAATTGGCGCAGTCGAAAACCTTGGGTACGCGAGTGTTCGAACAAGAACGAAATCCGCGGCTAATCTCGATTACTAAACCCAAGTACACGAACCTTACAACAAGTGAATGAACTTTACGACTAAGTAAATGCATTCGATAGATCAATTTGTACTAGTGAACAAACTTTACAGACTCTACGAAAAAGTAGATATGTAAATCGTGCTAATTTGTGCAAGTGAACGAACCACGAATTCTACGACGATAAAGTAGATACACATGTATATTACAGACTCTACGATAAAGTACCACCATTTACATGTGCTAATTTGTGATAGTGGACAAACCTCACCAAACAAACGAAAGTGACAAAAAAAAAAAAAACAAAAATATAAAGAAACTAACCATACTACCAAAAAAATGTTATTACAATAAAACTTTTATTACAAAAATAAGACCCAAGAAAAAAAAAAAAAAAAACAGAAACAACGACCTGGAAGATCAACGAAAGAAACGCAGGAATCAAGAAACGAAACTTAACACATCCCAAGATGACATCAGAAGAGACCGGAACAACAGCAGCAGTAAGTCAACTTACACTTAGCATAGACCCCCTTAAGTATTTAAATAACCTTCCCAATTAAGACGGGAATAATGAAAATTTGCATAAATTTATCGATTTGGTTGATAGGATATACCCAACCCTAGGCAGGTATGATGCTGTAGGACAGTTATTTATTTTCGATGTTATAAAAAATGAATTGGTAGGCAAGGCTAGGGAGGCCATTGAAATTAATAACAATGTGAAGAATTGGGAGGAGGTGAAAAGGCTTTTCTTTCAGTACTTCGGTGATAAAAAGACCACCGAACAACTGTACGATGACCTTAGAAGTCCTCCTTTCAAGAATCACTGCCAAGACTACTACAACAACATAAAAATAATTTTGAGACGACTCAACAACAAAACTAGACTAGACAACACCCGTAACAGCAGTGAAATAGAACTGAACTGCAAAGCAGCTCTTCGTATTTTTATTAGCAAAATTCCAGAGCCAATGAAGGGTCTTCTACACTGTAGAAATCCTTCAAACTTGGAGGAAGCTATACAAATCCTACGAAACAGGATACGCTTACAAAAAGAGTTATAATAATAACTACTCGGAAATACAGAGAACCTCTCAAAACCAACCCCATAACAATCCCTTCAAACCCAGATCAAATCATACTAATCATTATACCGCAAATACTTTTAGCAATAATAGATCAGGGAACTTTAGAAATAATAATACGCCCAATACATATAGAGACAGTAATTCAGGGAACTCCAGAATCAGCCGTAATCAAAACAATAACCAAACCGAACCTATGGACACATTGCCCGCTTCTTTTCAAAGAGAAGTTAACACCCTCAACTTAATTGTCTGAAAACAGGCATGCTAAGATTTTAATGTGAAATGTTGGAAAAGGGGCAAATTACTCCATGGTATTTTTAAATCGGATGACTTTTCGGAGCCAAGGCATCTGTGAGGATATGGAGCCTATAGATGACATTTTTGAGGAAAATGATGATGACCATGAGATCTCACTAGACGAATTTGAAAAAGATTCGCCTGAAGATGAAGGGATTCAAAACCAATGCGTCGTTTGCCAAGATTTGACGCCAAACATTCTTTTTATGCCATGCAGGCATCTCAAGGTTTGTTCAGAATGTAATCTAAAATTGCAGGCAAAGTCAATCGTTGAGCGACATCCATTCGTTTTTTGTCCTTATTGTAGAAGCGAGGTAAAAGAGTCTATTCTTGTATATACATACATAGAACTACATATGTATACACATACGTTAACCATGTATTATTAACTTTCTGTAATGTAATGAAAACAGAAAAATACTCAAAATATTGGGGCTTATTTCATACCGATTTGGGGACTTTTTTCGTACATTTTTGGGGACTTACATATTTCATCTTCGGTTTGGGGGAAAATTTCCGTTTCATTGGGGAGTTATTTTCTGCAGCCGTTGGGGGTTAGCCCAACAAAACACAGCGAAGACCAAACCATACAACACATCGATCGTCACTTCGCGAAAGGCCGAGGACCAAAACCACACAACACATCGATCGTCACATTGCGGAGGCGCGAAGACCAAACCATACAACACATCGATCGTCACTTCGCGGAAGCGCGAAGACCAAACCATACAACACATCGATCGTCACTTCGCGGAAGCGCGAAGACCAAACCATACAACACATCGATCGTCACTTCGCGGAAGCGCGAAGCCCAAACCATACAACACATCGATCGGCACTTCGCAGAAGCGCGAAGCCTTCAACAGCTCGACCAGGCAGTCGCACCATGTAAACAACATACCCTTTAACGACCAGATTCATTCGGCATGAACAACTCAAAACGAGCAGTCACTCCATCTCGGCAGTATATATTTTAACTTATGTCCAATCACTTTGTTTGGTGCTTGCAACAGTAAAATTGTAACGTTTCTCTCACAGTGCGTTTGTGTTATTCTGGGTTTCAGCTCAGAACATGGTCAAAACAATCAAAATGACAAAATTAGCAAAATACAGTGAATTACAAGACACAGTTTTAAGGGAATTACTAGGGGAAGTAATTACGAGTTCTAAAATGCGAACGCGGCGCGAAAGTCAAGAGGTTACGTCAAAGCCTGTTTAAACGAAATTGAAGAAACGTACAAACGGGCTTAAACACACCATATTGCGATTATGAGTAGTGCACTGGAAGCAATTAAAGACAAACATATGGAAGACGAAACCTTTCCAAAAATTAAGCAACTTTTTTTCAAATTCAGTAGTCCAATAGACGACGGCCTAGAAGCACTTGCTGATGAAGCTCGTGCGTCATCAGATGGTAGCCATTCAACCATGTCAAAATCATGTTCGTCTGATATACAACTTCCACGTATCCAAATTAAACCCTTTTCGGGAAGGTTCGAAGATTGGTGCGAGTTCCTTAATCTGTTTGAAAGCTTGATAGATCAGAACTCCGATTTATCCGATGCTCAGAAACTACAACATTTGAAGAACTCTGTGACCAGTAACGCTGCGCGGTTAAATTCAGCACCTTCCTCTCGATGGTAAAAATTATGTAACAGCTAGGAACATTTTAACGAAAAGATTCGAAAATTGGTAAATACGCGGTTAAGAATTCTATTTGAACAAGGAAAACTCACCCATGAAACGGCCGCTTTGTTAAAATCGTTGCACGATACGAGTGTAGAGTGCTGTCACGCCCTGACTAATCTAAAAATACCCGTAGACACCTGGGACGCCATCCTTATATATATTATTTTCCACAAGCTCCCTCCGCAAACACAAAGGGATTGGGAAGCTAAATTGGGGTCATCCAAAACTTTGCCGGAATGGAAAACCTTTTTATCCTTTATAGAAGCTAGGTTTAGCTCCTTAAAAAACATGTCTGAAATAAAAGCTAGTTCGAAACCACAAGGAACATCCTTCTCGCATCGAAACCCACCGACTTGGGCGTTTCACATTAATCCACAACAGGGTAATAAGAAATTTTTTTTGGCGGTTGTGCAGGGATTCGCGCGGCGTTCGGCATTTCCAGCAGTTTATAAAAATGGATACGAAGGCACGGTCTGAGACAATCAAAAAACTATCTATGTACATATGTCTGTTAACTGCTTTGGTTACGATCATCATGCATCAAATTGTGAAAGCACTGACCGATGTTACAAATGCAGCCTTAAACATCACACGATGCTGCATTTTGAATATCAATGTATGTATACAGCAAAACACTATTCAACACAATACGCATAGCCACGTATTTCGAAACACAAATCACTACGATTTGGCAACAATTACACATAGGGATTTTCAAGGCCCATCCACAGCGCAAACTTTATCGGTCAATACGCATCTGAACCAAATGCAATCCAAGGCTTTATTAGCCACCACATTAGTAAGGATTTTCGCCCCGAATGGGACAAATCACGTATTTAGGGCACTAATAGACCCTGGTTCGGAAGCCACATTCATATTAGAGAATGCGACACAGCTGTTGAGACTAAAAAGACACAAAACATCGGCATGGGTCACCGGACTAGGGCAAAACCCTACCGGTCTGTCTCACTATCAACTTGAGTTCAGCTTAGGTTCATTGACAAATGCAGGTTTTAATCTCGATGCAAGGGCATATGTATTTCTCCAATTAACATCAATGCTGCCAACACATCGAGTGCAGACCAGTATGTGGAAACACCTTGCAGAGCTTCCTCTGGCCGACCCTTCTTATTTCTTACCTGGGAAGATTAATATCCTAATTGGAGCCGACGTTTATTCATCTATAATTTTAGAAGGGTTAATCAAAGGTCAAGAAGGTTCCCCCATAGCACAGAGGACAGAACTAGGATGGATACTCACGGGAAACATAGGCACTACAACGAAACACAAGCCCACACAACGTTTCTCGGTTAAGTGATCAGGAGATGGAGCGGTATTTCCTTCGAATGTTCGGGAAGACGTTAGTGAAGGCGAGTATAATTCTGATCTTAAAGTAGAGAATAGAACCGCATCACAGGAGCTGGAACGTTTGCGGGAGTTACATACAGCCCGCATGTGCACAACCGGCACAGGTGCACATGTACCTGTTCGCTTCAACGTGGCAACGGCTGGGGCTACCCACCCCACACAAGAGGAACGATGATCGACAACAGGTCGCCATGACCATATATGGTAAAGATGACTGCGTGGGTGGTCAATAACAGGCCGCCATGACCATATATGGTGAAAACGCTTGCATGGGTGGTCGACGACAGGCCGCCATGGCCATATATGGTAAAGATGCTTGCGTTGGTGGGCGGTGACATTGAGATCGATAAAGAGAATATAAAAGGAGGAACCCTTTAGAAATAAGAAGTTTTTCTTTGGAAAGTCCAGAGTGTAGAGCACAGCCTCAATCCAACGATAACCATCTAGTGTTTAAGTCAAATTTGTGATATATATTAAAAACCAAAATAAAGCAAATGTGTTAAAATTGAAATACGTATTCTGAAATACAAACTATAACTCGAGCAGTTGTTAAGATGAAGGAAGAAATGGGTGAGTTGAACAATTCTGGGTAGGCAATTCTTTCTTTTTTCAATTCTTTATTTCTTTATTAATACATCACAAGTAGCTAACATTTTGATATAATTATCTGCAGAGCCTTAGGGGCTTATCTGCAGAAGATTAATTACACAATATTGTATCGTGCATGAGTTGAGCTATACGTATATAAACAATTTGGCTTTTAATTTAGTTTTAAATTTGTATTTACATAAACTGGCTAAATCCTGTAAGCATTTACATGTTTGCGTATACCATTTATTCTTCAACTTTCTAATTCAAAAAAACTGTTTTGCTTTTTTCAATAAAAGAGGTTTTGAAAATTTTTAAAATTGGTTGAAAGTCCATTAAATATTATGGGTACTACTACTTCATATCGCTCCGCCCGTACTCATTCCAATGCCGTTGGATGTTGTATCGTCCTTGTTGTCTTCTTCGTGTGTTGAAGTTATGTTGAGCTGCTGCAACTTATTTGTTTTTTTGCTGTCGATTGTAGTACTGTCCTGTCTTGGCACGATGTATCATTTTGTGGATTCTTGCTTGTACATATATGCTGTAACGACCGAATCTGAGGCGCATTTCCCCATGCCAATATACCATGTCATAGATGAGATTCCATTAATCCAAAATAGCACTGTCGTAGAACATCTTCCGCGCATATGTTACTGATATAAAAAAGAGCATAAGTTGACTGCCGAGGTTTTGTCTCAAGTGCTCTTATAGGGTAGGTCCATTTAAAATTGTAATTTACGATGACCCCTAGATACTTGTAGTTTGACACATTTTCGATAAAAGTTTCCGCGCCGTCATCTGTTTCAAGTTGTATAGGGTTCTTGGCATTATTAAGGCAGTTGGTGTCATGTATTTTAGTTTTTAATAATACTTTTTGGATATGTGGTGGGCGTATGTGCATTGTTTTTGTCTTCTTTGCATTGATCAAGAGACCATGGTCATGGCACTAGGTTGTAACCGCATTGAATTCCTCTTGCATTATTTTATTGCCGTTTCGGCACATCTATGATCGACAACTATAGCTACTCTGACGAAAAACCGAAAGTATATCATTTACATATATAATGAAAAGTAGTGGACCTCTCTGTATATTGTTTTTTCTGGACTGCTATAGCTATTTTTATTTTTAACTATCAAGCTACGGTTTTCTAGATAGTTTACAAACCACTTTAGCTGTTGTAATAAATTCTTGTGGCTCAGGGTGTCAAAGGCCTTTTTAAAGTCAATAAATAGAACTATTGTGTTATGATTTCTACCCAGGCTAGTGTTTATTTGATTGCTGAACTCTCCCAATAACTGATTTATGCTTCTGTTCTTCCGAAACCCGAATTGGTTTTGGTTTCTTTTATTGACCAATTTACAGATTAAAGGTGATAGAATTACAGCGAATTTCTTAAGGTCTTTCGGTCGTATGCCATATATTCCTGGCGATTTGTTGTCACTTAGTGTACATAGTATATTCTGCACTTCTCTCACAGTCACTTCCTCTAAATACATTGAGCATGTACAACTGACTCGAGGTATTCATTTATAGATATAGAGGAATCTTTACATACGTGTTCGGGTGATGATAACTACCCTGTTTCAAGGTGGATTAAGTGCATTGAGGATCCAAAAACATTATATAATCTGGATGAATTTAGGTGTTTCATTTGTGCGCAGCGTTTGCAATTAACGTCGTGCAAATCGTGGGACGAGTTGAAAGCAGCGTTGCTCAAGGAATTTCATCAACACGATACGGCAACGGATGTACATAATTCTCTACGAAATCGGAGAAAGCATAAGGACGAGAATCTTCAGCAGTACGTGCTAAGTATACAGGAGATTGTGAGCGCCGCCAACATTGAAGAAACCGCCAATATAACCAGAGGGATTCCTGACTCCAGCTTTAACAAACAGATTTTGTTGACGGCAGATAATATGTCTGAATTGAAGTGTGTTCTGCGTAAATACGAAAAAATTAAGTCGGAGTTCCATCAATCAAGTCGAAATATGTTCCAGCAAAATCATACGGTACAGTGTGCTTCAAGTGCTTCAATTGTGATGGTGAAGGCCACATCGCCAGTCAGTGTCCAAGGCCAAGAAAAGAACGAGGGACATGTTATCGGTGCGGACAAAATGGTATCGACTCAAGTGATGGTGTTACCAGAAGCTGAACCAGCGAATACCACATTTCTACAAATGCCTTCCTTCAGAAGGCAAATATACAATTGACACTAGAAGAAAAGAAATATTTGAAAGATTTCGCTAATGAGCATGATGATTGTGTTGCGATAATGATAAGATGAATGATATTGTTGCAGCGCAACAAGACGGATCGGAAGCGTTTACTAAAGAAAACTTCTGCTAAATATGTACTGAGACACAGATGGTGGACAAAGGAAATCAAAAGCTACTCTTCAAACATCGATCAAAGGAGGTCCTTATTTGAAAAGTTTTCTGTTGTTCGCTGTTTTGTTTTTCGTTCTTCTCAATTGAACTGCGAAACTGTAAAAGTCGTTAGAATAAAAGAGCCTTTTCAGTGGCCAATTTGTTTCTTTTGTTTTATCATAATGCACGTGTCCTTGGCGACACACATTGGTCCCTCGAGCCGGATCACTGAAAACCGCTAAAAACACATAACTCGCGGAGTGAAGGTGTAATTTGAGCAGTATGCTCGTGGGATTCCGCAAGATTAGTGCTCTGTTAATCAAAACAAGGCTAATTCTTCAATCAACACAGCGACGAATCTACCTGTCTACGACCAGTAAATCGACGACATCCTATCCATCGTGGGAGCAACGCTTAAGATCAGGTGTGTGGCACTAATTTTTTTATAATCTATTATAAACATAAGACTGTCAATATATGTACATACATATACAATTCTAATTGTGCTGGGTGTTTGCGTGGTGACTCGAACTATTCGGTTAAAATGAGTAAGCCTAAGGAAGCAAATTTAATTGACGCGATCCAAACAATCGCACAAGAGCTAAATGCCGACTATGAGGCGAATAAATTAACACATAAGCCAAAGTTGGCTTGTAAACAACATAAGCCAAGTCGGCTCGTAAACAAAGCTGTTTACCCGGGATGCTGCACCACAACTCGGAAAAAAGTTGGCGTATCTGCAGTGACCGCTGCAATTCGGCAAACCTAGTACAGGTCCATAAGCAAAAGATGGCTTGTAAACAAGTTGTTTACTTCTTTTCTAGTAATCTACTTGTCTACTTAAGTCAACCATGCAGGCGTGCCTGCAGTGACGAAGTGATTCATTCGGTAACAAGCATCAGTAGGCAACAGGTCTTCATAGAAGACAATAAGCTAAGAAAGTAAAAGTTTTCGAAATAAATAAAAGGAAAGGAAATAAATAAATAAAAAGAAAGTTAGACAATAAGTTAAGAATTGTAAAGTTGTTTGAAATAAATGAAGAAAATAAGGTTGAAGAATTTGTTTCTAAGCAACAACTAGACCTTGTTAGTTTATACTCGGTTAGTGTTGCGTGGCAACAATCAATATATAAAAAAGAAAAAAAAAGAAAAAAAGGGGATCGCAGTGGTTTTCGTATTTATCTTTTGATCAATAATATAATTCACAGACACTTTGATCAGACTGAAATATAAGTATTACCTGGCAATTAATACCTCAGTAGTACCAACTTGCCATCTAAAAAATCTAAAGAATAATAAAGAGGAATATAATTGATTTCCCATTCGTTCCCAATTCAACTCCATTGCGGAAAATCATATCTACTTCCCATTCATCTCAGTGCGGAACCATCATATCTAGTTCCCATTCATCTCAGTGCGGAACCATCGTATCTACTTCCCATTCATCTCAGTGCGGAACCATCATATCTACTTCCCATTCATCTCAGTGCGGAACCATCATATCAACTTCCCATTCATCTCAGTGCGGAACAGTTAGGATAGAGGCGCGTTTTTTAAACTTAGAGACATGCTTTGAGGAAGCGAGAACAATACATCTAAAGATCATCGAGGCTCCAAGTGAAGAGCTAAAGGTGAATTACTTAGATGCCCTCACCTTCCATAATTTAAAGGAACTCTTTTTCAAGTATTCCTGCGAATTAAAGAACACGCCACAACGGCGCACAATTCTAGTAACATCCCATTGTCGACGCTGTCAGCCGATCTAAGCCTTCCTCTCGTAAAAATCCCAACATTCGATGGGTCGCTTCAAATGTGGCCGGAGTTCAAGGGTCAGTCTGAAGGATTGATAACCAACAATCGTAGTACATATATTGGATGCACATAAACTTCAATACCTGAAAGGTAATTTATCGAAGCAGCACGCGTATTGCAAAATAAGGATTAAAATTTCGTGTCTGCTTGGGCGATCCTACTCAAGCGATACCAAAACATTCGATTGTTGAAGGACAATCAGTTTAACCTGTTGTTTGACCAGCGAAAATGCGAAAACGAAACGACTTATGATTTAAAAACAGTACTGGACACGACCAATGAAGCTAGAAATTCGCTGAAGAATTTTGGAGTAGCAGTCGAAGCCTGGGAGGATGTACTCGTGTACCATATAGTACAAAGGCTTCCAACGGGCACGCGGGCTCATTGGGTGGCCCATGTCTCCAATCATTCCGATTACCCTACCTTCATCCTAATGAAAGCAAGGACTCTGAATGTCATAGGACAATCGTCTCCAAATAAAACGCAAGGTAGAAGCAGAAGCAACGTATCAAGAGGAATACATCTACATAATGCGACCATTGCTAAGTGTTCAGACAGCAATCTACTGTCTGACCTGGACCTTCCCGAGGTAGACCTTGGAGAGACTGTCAGACTTCGATCTGGAGTCTGATGAAGAGTCTGCCAACGTCACAGCAGTGGAGGTAAAAGACTGCGGTCATTATGCTGCGGATCCTACAAATTAATCTCCACCACTATTGCGGCATCGGCCGCCTTAATGCTCCGCCTCACTAAAAGCGGAGAAGATGTAGTACTGACAACATGGTACGCGGACTCGGAACATCAGAATACAAGCTCAACTACGTGCGCGATGAGGGTAAGCCAAGAGCTTGTATCTTAACCAAAACACATATAAAAACCATTTTACTCTCATCCCATAGTGACCAGCATACTACGGCTATTAGTGTCGAGGGCAACTCCTTCAAGCTTTGAATTGCCTCGGCCTATTTAGCCCACTACCAAAGGGTAGTCCTCCCCCTCCGGCCAACGTGGTGAATCTGGTCAAGGATACTGAGCAAGCAAATGCCGGACTTATAATAGGGTGTGATTCCAACGCACACCACACGATATGGGGCAGCAGTAACATCAACAATCTAGGTGAGTCTTTGTTTAATTATTTACAACATAAATAAGGCGCCCACTCGGTACGTATTTACTCCAAATTCAAGGTCCTTGATGTTAAGAAGAGGCAGGAATTGGTGAGGAAGAAAAGGCTTTGCTTCAATTATCTGTCAAATACACATTACAGTCAGGCTTGTACGAGCAAGTTTTCGTGTTCTACTTGCCAACAAAAACATCACTCATTGCTTCACACAGTGAATGAAGCGTATGTCGGTGTAGGCTCAATCCCTTCCTCACTTCATCATCAGCAACCAGATCATCTAGGAACCACAGCACCAAATAATGGAACAGCGTCGGCACATAATACGTTAATAGCCAAAAACAAAACATTCCTTTTGGCTACAGCTCTCGTAAGGGTATAGACAAACGAGGGCCAACCAATTACGCTTCGAGCACTATTAGACCGCGGATCTGAGGGCTCCTTCATCAGCGAGTCTGTGGAATGCTCGCTACAATTGAAAAGAGAAAAAAGGCAATGCTGCCATCACACAACATAAATTATGCTAAGTGGAGTTACATTAAGCATCTCAAACTTGCAGACCCACTATTTAATCAATGTAGAAAGGTCGATGTCCTACTCGGTAGCGACGTCTGCCCCCATATCATTCTTCTCGATTAAACTGCGTAACTGTAAAGGTCGTTAGAATAAAAGAGTCGATACGTATGTATGTATATGTATGTAAAATTTTGTGATTGTATAGATGAATCTAATAACTATGAATATGCGTCTGAGACACTTCCGTTGTAAGTGAACGTTCCTAGAATTCATCTATGCAAAGGAGTATTTTTATGATCATATTTGCACTAATGTTACCCGTGGAAACTAACGGACATCCCATCATAAACTGTATCATAGACATTCACAAGCAGATGCTTGAACAAATAGAAAAGAGGCAAACTGTAATTTGTATAAAAGGAGATGTCAAAGGACAAAACCCCTGTCATAGAATTTATAAATATACAGTATGTCAAAGTCAAACTCTTACACATGTTTGCTTTTCAAATCTTTTACGAAAAACAAAACAAAACTATATGTATTTGACGTATTTTTACAAGAATCCGGAGGTCATTATTTAACACATACATCTAAAGATAGAAAAGTGAAATAAATATGGAATTTAACTGTAAAATTAAACATTTTTCTTGATATACTCATAAAAACACATCAAAATTAAACTCGTACAGTTCATTCCTGTGGTAGGTTTTCAAAGAATCTGTAACGGTAACTTTCACGAATTCAACTTGAACGTCTTCAGAGTTACTCATCGTGCTGTCATTTCACTTTTTACCGTCTTCGAATAAATTTGCAAAAATGGTCAGGCAACAAGGTCAAACATCTTTGGAAGTGCGTAAATTAATTATTTTTCATCACAGTAACGGGAAAACTTTGCGTGAAATTGCAAATATTGTAAATCGCAGTCATTCCACGGTACAGTATATCATCAAGCGCTATAAAGAAGAAGGAACGAAACGGACGAAGGATGGATTTTACGTAAAGTTAGGGAAGACCCCAAGGTAAGTGCTCCAAAACTCGCACAAGAGGCCGAAAAATATCTGGGGAAAAGAGCTTGCCCAGAAACAATTCGCTTAATACTAAGAAAAAATCAATATCATGGTCGAACAGCTAGGAGAAAGCCCGTTATCAGCAAAACAAATAAAATTAAAAGGAAGAACTTCGCAACTGTTAATGCACAAAAGGATTTTGACTATTGGAAAACTGTTATTTTTGCGGATGAAAGCAAGTTTAACCTTTTTGGATCAGATGGCAAAGTAACAGTTTGGAGAAAACCAAATGAAGACTTGAGGGAAAAGAACTTGCGAGCAACAGTTAAGCATGGCGAAGGATCGGTTTTGGTATGGGGCTGCATGTCTACAGCTGGACCAGAGAATCTTCATTTTATTAATGGCATCATGAATCAAGAAGTTTATTTAGATATTTTAAAAGAAAACCTAGCAGGAAGTGCAGAAAAACTTGGGATAAGAGATTGTTTTCGGTATTATCAAGACAATGATCCAAAACACAAAGCCTGGAAGGTGAGATCATGGTTGCTGTATAACTGCCCCCAAGTGATTAATACCGCCACAGTCACCTGATCTGAACGTAATTGAAAACCCTTGGAGTAATTGGGGGGAAAAGATAAGGCAACATTCTATTTCAAACCGCAACGACCTCGAAAACGCCCTGATATAGGAGTGAATGACATACCGCAGTCTTACTGTGAAAAGTTGGTTAGATCTATGCCAAACCGGTTAAAAGCCAATGCGGGACTCCCAACTAAATATTAATCATTCATTTATTTCACCACTTTTATTTATTATGTGTAACTTTTATTTAATATTCTGTAATGTACGAGTTTAGTTTTGTGCTAGTTTTTGAATAGAAATGAAGAACATTTTTATTTTTATTTTAAATTAATTTAATTTTATTACCTCAAATTTTATTTTACTTTTATTTATGTATTTATCTATTAATCTACAAAACAAAAAGCTGAATAAAGTTAACTTTCTTTGTGTAAACATCAAAAGAGGAAGAACATTTTGTGTGTACGAGTTTAACTTTGACATACTGTATATTTAAAATGTAACCTCTGCTCAAGTTCCGATTCCAAAGCAAACAAAGCTAGCTGTCAATCTGACATTTTCAATCGTCTGAAATGGAGTGTCAAATGTCCCGCCGATAAATCGAATTTACGCGCCTAGAAAAAAACATTTTTTATTTGTCATTGGAATCGGAACTTGAGCAGAGGAGTTGCTAAAAAGAGTAAGTCTTTCCAATCCTTAATATTGTTACTATTATCTCCTAACACTGTGTAATTTATTCATTCAGAGAATAAACGCAACCGCCACGTTTGCAGTTAAATTCAGAAGAGCATTTCCATCTGATTCCTACGTCCACTGCCAGTGGACGGAGTGACAAAACTTTATTCTTCTTTTTATATCAAAGAATATCTTGCGCCGCCAGCGTATCCAGTTCCCGCATGCAACAAACTTCGTTCAGAAGGAGAAATTTATTGCCGTTTGATTATATAAATTAACACGACAAAGTCTCAAATTCAAAGTAGGTCAAACCAGCACGCGCATCCGCTACAATACACTCGCTGGGTAAACAACAGCATACGTTGACCAATAATGCTGAATCGCCAATATCGTCAACACCACACACCGGATGAGCAATGCTGACCCAACATCGCGAACACCGTCAACACCACACGCCGGATGAACAATGCTGACACCGCACCTGCTGCAGTTGAGGTATCAGGGTATAAATTATCTTAAGGTAGTCAATAAGTAGTTCAGTTGTCTTTCCTCTTTCGTCATTGTTTTTATTATTTGTAATAAATAAAGTGGGTTCGCTCCCAATAAAGTAGAATTAGCTTTTTTTTTTAGAAAAATATAGGAAAAAAAACTTTAACTTATATAACACGCATGTCAAGCACCAGCCAACCAAGGCGTAGTCCGCGCACAACACAACAACAACAACAGAAAAGTTGCCTGAAGACTCAACTGAAGTGCAGCAACTAAGCACGATTTCAGAACAAAGTGTCTTCGATAACCCTATAATCGACACACACGATATGGAAGAGTCTGCACCGACGCGGACGATGAAAGAGCTTTTCCAGCAGATAAGTGAAATGCGCTCACAACTGGAGGAAATCATTTACAATGCCGCTGCAGAAAAGGTTGATCGCGTCCGCTTGCAGGAGCTTGTGAATCCACTCCCAAGCACCTCAACATCTGTTACAGCTGCAATAACTGCTGATATTGACCCAGCGGTTGCTACCACGTCGATGATACCAACAACAATGACAGTGAGTACTCCCGCTGTATATACTGCAACAACAGCAGCATGTCCGTCGTATACACATACAGTGCCAACGTTCCCGCCTCCGATCAGTGCATCGCAGTCATGTTATCAGACCGCGGTTTATGCCAACACAATCCTTCACGCCACTTTCGAATTTGCCACCACGTTGCTTCTCTCAGCAGTCCGAAAATACAAGCAATGGCCATAGTCGCAAGCTACATGACTTACCTCTATTCACTGGTAGACCCGAGGAATCGCCAATGTTTTCAACTGCATTCCGGGAATCTACTTCATTGTATAATTACTCGAAGATAGAAAATCTGCTTCGGCTTCAAAAATCCATTAAACAAGAAGCGCAAACAGTAGTGGAATCACTACACATCCACCCTGACAATGTTGAGCAAGTAATGGCTGCCTTAGAATTCAGATTTGGACGTCCCGAATGCTTATTGCGAAGCCAATTGGCCAAATTGAGAGCAATTCCTCAAATTCCGGAAGGAAAACTCGAGATGCTGGTACCCTTTGCCACAAAATCTTTCGACGTTTTGGAGGCCAGTGGTTTGCACCAACATCTGGCTAACCCAACACTAATCGACGAACTAGTGGCTAAGCTGCCTATGAGCAAACGACTAGAATGGGCTCAACGGAGCGTCAGTATTCTGCCATATCCAATAGTCAATCATTTTGCTGATTGGGTGACCGAGATCGCTAAACTTATTTGCTTGGTTACATCGTCTTCTTTATTACCGCCAGCCCATGTAGAGCAAAAGTCGGGTTCAAAGAAGATTCTCCATGTATCTGGACAAGGCGCTTCCGCCAGAAGCAAATGCCGCCACTGTGAGAAGAAGCAGCACCCAGTTGCGGAGTGCTATCTTTTCATTAAACCACTTGTCCCAGAAAGGTGGGAGTATTTCAAGAAGAACAGACTGTGCTTTTATTGCCTAAAGTACGGTCATAACCTTCGCTCATGTAGAAGCAGACAAAAGTGTGTAATTGATGAGTGCGCTAAAATGCATCATCCCTTATTACATGAGACGCCGAAGCCAACAGTCGATGTCGGATGTTTGAGACCATTGCTTAGTTGTCAAGTTCATTCCGAAGCTAAGATTCTTTTCCGTGTGCTGCCTGTTAGAATCTATTATAATAACATCGTTATATCCACATACGCACTGTTCGATGAAGGTTCCTCAGTCTCTATAAAGAACTACTACTAGGAAGAACTACAGCTGTCGAATCCAGACATCATTCCATTCCCCCAGTATAAGACTGCCAAGCCAGAAATATGGTGGCAGTGTTCGAGTATCATTTATCTGTGACAAAACCAAATGTGCTCTTAAAAGGCTTATGTCAATTCCACGCTTGGAATTGTCCGCAGCGATCTTGAGCATAAGGCTTTGCAACGCCATCGTGGAGAACCATGACTTATCGTTCAAGGACAGAATCAGCTGGATTCGATCGGTACCAAGGCGATATAAACAATTTGTAGGATTCCGGATAGCTGAAATATTAGAGAACAGCCAGGTTAGTCAATGGCGTTGGGTTCCTTCAAGACTGAACCCAGCTGATGAAGCAACGCAAGCGCGATACCCGCCGAAGCTAAACGTCGAAAGTAAGTAGATTATGGGTCCGGAGTTTCTTCAGCTGCCCGAAAAGGAATGGCCTCTACAACCAGATGTCTACAACAGCCAGGGGTGTGATGATAAGGTGCGATCGAAATTTTTGCTACATGCGAATGCAGTAAGTAGCATTATTTTTAATATGTCAACATTCCCGAAGTTTTCAAGATTGCTGCGATGCGCGGCAGGGGTACTGGGATTTAAGGAAGCCTGTTTGCATAAGCAAATAGAAATTGGAGAGCTATGCGTCAAAGAGCTTGAAGCCGCTGTGCTAGTTTTGTGCTTACAGGCACAAAGAGAAGCCTTCGCCAATGATATTGCCCGTTTAAGCCAAAATGAAACTGTTGAAAAGGGCAGCCAATTGTTAAAATTAACACCATACGTAGACGACGTCGGTATGCTAAGAATGTATGGACGAATCGACGCCGCCACGACTATACCATTTACAGCCAGACGTCCTATCATCCTCCCAAAGGACCATCACCTTACCAGGTTGATAGTGGATCATTTTCATTGGCGCCTACGCCACCAAAATGATGACACAATCACTAACCAAATTCGACTGCCCTTTTGGGTGCCAAGTATTCGAACAGCTGTCAAAAAAACAAGAAACAACTGATTGGTTTGTCGAATTCGATCCGCTAAGCCACAACCACCGTTAATGGGACAACTACATACCAAGGGAACATCTCACACCGTACGTAAGGACTTTTACGTACACAGGTCTCGACTATTTCGAGCCAGCGTACATTACTATTGGACGAAGGAGAGAAAAGAGATGGGTTGCACTCTGTGACGGTGTGAGCTGTGCATCTAGAAATTGCTGCAAATCTTTCTGCTGATGCCTGCGTGCTATGTATTCGCAACTTTGTCAATCGCCGTGGTATTCCAAAGCTCATTAGATGCGACAATGGCACCAATTTCATCGGGGCAAGGAAGGAGCTCTTGAGTGCAGATATTTTTGACACTGAAGCCATCAAAGCTGAACTTTCGTTAGAGGGCATCGAGTGGTTATTTAACTGCCCATCAAACCCACATGCAGGCGGTTGTTGGGAGAGGTCGGTACAGTCGGTGAAAAGAGTTATTTCACATACTCTCTGCGAGATGGCACCAAGATTCGAGACGCTGCAGAGCGCCTTAATAGAGGCGGAAAATATTATAAACGGACGCCCACTAACGCACCTGCTCTTCTCAGCCGATGAAGAGAATTCTTTGACGCCCAACCATTTCTTGCTGGGAGTTCCCAACTCCACGAGAACTCCAGGCCAGATCGATGAACGAGCTCTTTGTCTCAGGAAGCAGTGGCGCATTAGCCAACAACTCAAGGATCGCCTTTGGAAGAGGTGGATCCGAGAATACTTACCGGTTCTTACCAGAAGATGCAAGTGGGTACAGCGTGTAGAACCACTCAAAGTCGGAGACTTGTCTTGTCTACGATAACAATGGACCTAGAAGCCAATGGATCCGTGGGCGGATAGTAAGAGTTTTTCCTGGTCAAGACGGACAGATTAGTGTTGCGGAGGTGAAGACAAGCACAGGGATTTTTCGCCGGCCTGTGGTAAAGATTGCTGTTCTTGATGTTGGTGAGGCTTCTGATCCGGAGTGCCTCACGGGGGGGTGGGATGTCATAGAATTTATAAATATACATATATTTAAAATGTAACCTCTGCTCAAGTTCCGATTCCAAAGCAAACAAAGCTAGCTGCCAATCTGACATTTCCAATCGTTTGAAATGGAGTGTCAAATGTCCCGCCGATAAATCGAGTATACGCGCCTAGAAAAAAGCATTTTTTATTTGTCTTTGGCATCGGAACTTGAGCAGAGGAGTTGCTAAAAAGAGTAAGTCTTTCCAATCCTTGTTATTATTCCTATTATCTCCTAATACTTAGTAATATATTCATTCAGAGAATAAACGCAACCGCCACGTTTGCAGTTAAATTCAGAAGAGCAATTCCATCTGATTCCTACGTCCACTGCCAGTGGACGGAGTGACAACCCCAGTTCGGAAGTAGATTCCAAAAAATAAGGATCAATTTATAACGATTTCTGTTTTTGAAGTGATTAAGAACATACATAACACAACTCGCGCCGCGACGATTGTCGTATGCCCATAGGCTAGAGTTACAAAAAATATTAGACAACCTTCTTAAAAAGAACATTATTGCAAGTTAATGTCATAGAGCATTTGATCCATAAACAATGTTAGCAAGCTGCGGTCAAATCATATGCAACGTGTATAATTGTAGGGAAACCAATAGACGCGAACGATCATTGTTGATACAGCTGCGGCTTAATGACAAAATGCTTTTAGTCGAAGTCAAAAGGTTGCAGCTGCGTCGGCGGATTCGTGCATGATTTATGGTCTAAGTCCAAAGTCCAGCAAAGGGACGCTGGCGTAGAGCAGCATAACACTTAGTATATAAGTTAATCTAAGTTCAGTTCTAGGGTAGTTCAACAGTAGTGTTATCGCTAGATATCGGTAGCTATCGCTACTTCAGTCTCTTGTAATCTTCGAACGTCACCCTCGTTTAGTCGACTGAACGCTGTCGTCGAATTCATTTTCTTGTGGTTGGGAATCCTGTCAACCGACACCAATTTCGTCATTTTCAATTCGTGATCAGCCATTGACAGGCGAAAATCGGCGACTAAGCGAGGAGGACGTTCGAAGACTGTAAGTATCCAATCCACCATTGTATTTTTTATTAAAATGTTAATTTCTTTTAGGAAATAAAATCCATATTACGAATAATATTATACTCTTATTTCCACCGCTACTCGTGACCAGTGTTGCCGGTGCAGTTCGGCAGAACAAGCAGCACCGACACCAGACGGATGAGCTCCGCGGCTTGGGTAGTTAAGTAGAGTCAAGTAGAATAATATAGTAGTCAAGTAAATAATATAATAAAAACATATCTTGGCTTTTCTTTTTAAAAACTCTCCGAGTCGTATAAGAAAAATAATTTGCACGCATTCGGCCAAGGTAAATAAAAACATTTCGATTGCTACAACAAGAGTTGTCTGATGAGGAAGACATACCTGACGAAGATTGTAGTGAGGTTGAAACTGATGTGGACGAGGATTTTGCTCTTTTTGAGGACAGGGGATACGAGTCTGAAATTGAACTTGGTGACGATGAGCCGACGAAACCTATCCCGGTTTTAAGTCGAACCAGCAGGTACAGTATCTGTGAGATCAAGATCTCCTTCTAGAGCGCGTCATGAGAGTAATTCTTCAGATGATAATGTACCTCTTTCACGTTTGCTGACTCGAGAAAGACAAACAAAATACTTTTTTTTTTTGTTTAAATTGCTTTCCCTGGGCATCTGCATCGAATATTGCTCGTTCAAAAATACCTCTACATAACATCATAGAACAAAGACGAGGAGTAAAACCAGCTTTTCGCAAGGTTATTACTTATTTTTCAAAGCCACTGGATATTTGGAGCCTGTGATTAACTGATGGAATTTTACAGAAAGTTGTTCAACACACTAATGAAAACATAATAAAGACAAAATCTGTGTCCAAGACTCTCATAGAGCTAAAAGCTTTTATTGGATTTTTGTTTCATACAGCAATATTCAAAGAAAATCATGAACATCACACAACGTGATACAATACTGACGGCACAGGAAGAGAAATATAGAAAAATAGGTTGGAAGTGTTGATGAATACTTTACGATTTGATGATACGGAGACTAGAGAACAACGACGTCAACTTGATTTATCCGCTCCTGTTTCAGAACTTTTCAACTGTTTTATAAACAACTGTCAAATGGTGTACGCAATTGGAACTTCTGCCTGTGTAGATGAAATGCTTGTGTCTTTTCGCGGGCGCAGCAAATTTAAAATGTATGTATATGCCAAAAAAACCTGCAAAATATGCTCTAAAAATAATGTGCATGACAGATGCATGAAATGGCTATCTACTGAATGCTTATACATATTTAACTCGGCAAGGATTATGATGGAAAAGATTTAACTCAAGAGCAGAGAAGGCTATCAAAACCAACTCAGGCAGTTCTAAACCTCGTCTCCCCTATTGAAGGAAGCAATAGGAACGTTACCGCTGATAACTGGGTCCCCTCGATAAAACTGATCAATATTTTAAAGGAAAAACGTTTCACTCTTGTAGGAACGTTGAAAAAGAACAAGCGAGAAATACCACCCGAATTCAAGCCGCTCAAGTATAGGTCAAGTGATTCGACAATTTTCGGTTTTACCAAAGATATTACCATATTATCGTTCGTGCCAAAGAAAAATAAAGCGGTAATTATTGTTTCGAGCAGGCATCATACTGGGAATGTGGACCAAACAACTAAGAAACCTGGAATTATTTTTTACAACCAAACGGAAGTAGGAGTGGATCTTCTTGATCAAAGGTGTTCAAACTATTCCACTTCTCGTCGATCACGGAGGTGGCCTTTGCTTCGTCTTTTATAGATTGTTGGACATATCTGCGTTGAATGCTTATATTATCAGTTTGAGCAAACAAATTCAAAAGCCTGAAAGCCGATTTAAATTCATGAAAAATTGGCGGAAGAGCTTACAAAGCTACACTTGCAACGACGTGTGAACAATATTAACATTCAGAGAGACATAAAGACTTCTATTAGCCGTATTCTACAAGAAGCGGAAGATTTACCAAGGTTACAAGATACAGAAAAACTTGAAAGTCGAAAAAATATGTTCCGGCTGTGACCCCAAGAAGAAACGCAAGACAGCATACTTATGCTTTATGTGCAAGGCACCAATTTGTTTGGAGTGTTGCAATAAAATATGCAGTAGCTGCCGCGAAAAATTGTTATAGTCGGTGGCTTGCAATTTTGTTAAAGTTTTTTATTTTATGTTTAAATTTTTGATTTTATTTTGTTATATGTATGTATCTCTGATATTTATGAATTAATACAAAGAATGTACAATTTTAAGTGCAGATCTGTAGCACGACAACTATATATTTTATGTATAAATTATATTTTATTTTATTATGTGTAATGTATAAACTCTATTTATGTAAAAAAGCTGTATGGCAACCCTAAACAGGAATTGCAGGGTAACGGTCCGCAACCATGGCACAAAATGGTATAAATGCCGTGCTGAAATCAATGCAACGACACACAGGTTTGGTACTTCACTCGAACCGGTCGGGTTACTTCCACCGAGAGAAAAGTGCCACACTTGCGTTCTAGCTAAGCTAAGTTTGGTTAGACTATTCGGCGGTCGGGTACACCACTGCCTTTCGTCTACCCACACTTATTTCGGAGTTGCCATCACTTCTTTTTTCCTTTTGAATTGAATTTTTTTTTTTTTTTTTTTTTTCTATTTTCGCATTTATTTTGTTAATTTTTTCTTCTTTTTGAATTTTCTTTTAGTTTGTATCTTCTTATTTAATCTTTTTTTTTTTTTTTTTTTTTTTTTTTTTTTTTTTTTTTCTTGTTATTTTCTTTTCTCTTTTATCTTTATTAAAATGAAGAGTGAAAAGGCCAAACACATTTTATTTTTTTAATTTTTTTTCTCTCTTTCGCCAGGCTGCCTGTTCGGCTGCGGTCTTTGGACAGCACGTAACGCGGCGGAGAGCTTTGGCAAAGCGGCGTGTTCGAACTTGTGTTCGCTGGATCGTTTTTGGGGTTAGAACGGGTTAACCCACTCCCTTTGAGAAGTAAGATCTCCGTTTACAATTGGCACCCAACGGGTGGTGTCCATTACAGTGTCACGTAAACGTGTGATGCATTACAGATCTTATTATATGATCCTAGTCCTTTTTTTCGCTAAAAGTGCAAATTTTTGAAAATATGAAGAATTAATCAATATGTTACTTAAGTTTAGGCTAATGAAGTTCTAAAAATAAAAGTAGGAAGTATTTACAAAATAAATGTAGGATTCCGAGAAGAAGACACACGACGACGACTGACTACACATGCAAAGAAAGATACGCAACAAAGCCGACGCCGAACTGTACGTACCAAGAAAGATACACAACGACGATGACGACGACCTGCGATGTAGGATTCCGAGAAGGAGACGAACAACGATGATGACGACGAACTGAACATACTAAGAAAGATACACAACGACGATGACGACGAACTGCGACGTAGGATTCCGAGAAGAAGATGAACGACGACGCCGAACTATACCTACAGAGAAAGAAGATACACGAGGACGCCGAGCTATACATAAGGGTAATCATCCCCTTGCACAGTCATAGTTTGGTGATAGTTCGATAGAGACGGTTCTTTTCCATTTTCCTTCGTGATGTATATGTAAAATTGTGTAAATTGAGATAAATAAAGAAGCGGAGCACTAACTCCAAACAACTATTATAAGGTTTTAAATAAGTTTTTTTTAATTGTGGAGCATTAACTCCACATAAATTCACTTTTTTTATTTCATTAGCTCCGTATTTTTCGAATTCAATGTGATAATCAATAAGCGGTCTCAGATAACGCACGTAGGTGGTTAAGTGACTGAAATAGGGGGTAGGTGGTTAAGGGTTAAAATTGTCTGTTAATTATTCTTTAACATTTCAGACATTTCATTTCATTTACATACATATATGTAGGAATGTACCGGCAATAACCGAGTCACCCTATACCGATCGACGAGACAGGACAGTTAACTGAACGAACAAACGTACATATACATACACCGGCAGACAAACGAACACGAAACGATCCGAGCTATCGTCAGTTCAGTTCATCGCGAGAACCCGAGGCAGTCAAGCCAAAATAACCAGTGCGTGAATATATTGTTAAATATTAAAATAGGAAGTTAATCCTACAGTTTTTAAGACATTCAATGTACTACAAAATACAGGAAGTTAATCCTATATTTATACAGTAAAATAATAAAGTGGAATTAAAGAAGTGGTGTGTTTTCCTGTAGGAGACAGTCCTACAATTGGGGACTCAACAGGGATCCACTAAGATCCCGTGCGGAAAATCGTCTCTCGCAGATTAGTGTAATGGATACGATGAACATTCTCAAGTGGTGGCGCGATAGGGAATCACGCATAACAAAGAAGAAAATTACGGAAGAAGAAATGAAAAGGAAAAGAGAAGTGGAAGCAAAGGCGAAAATATTCTGAAGTCACGTTTTTTGACTTCAAGTTGACTTGACTTGAAGTTTGTTGTTTTTTATACACCAATTCTCCGAACTCACGTAGCTAAAACAAAAATACACATGCACATGGTGAAATAACATTCTACATGTATTTGCGCATGTATATCGTATAAGGGTTCTCTTTTTTTTTTACACATCATATGCATTTAACATCTCTTTTTTACATACACATATACTTACTACTGTTGTCGAATGTTTTTTCTTTTTTGATATTAAGAATTAAATAAGTATCTTTTGTTCCCCTAATTAATTATTATCCAACTGTAACACCAAGCAAATATGCCACCTTACATTTTTTTTTATTAATTCGTTATGTCTAAAATAAATAAAATAAATGTTACTTGTAAGCAACACTGTTGCCATCCCCAAAATGTAAAGTATAGCGATATGTATAAAATATACTAATGAACACGAAAGCTATAGTAATACTAAATGTACACAGAAGGTATAGTGTAGTGATACCAGGTGTTCAACAATGTAAAGTATAGCGATATGTATAAAATATACTAATGAACACGAAAACTATAGTAATGTACATGGAAGGTGTTGTGACACCAGGTGTTCAATAATGAAAAGTATATGTATGAAATTATATAGTAATAGTAACGATGTAAGCCGGGGGAAAAACTCTGGAATAATGAGTATAAAAGGCCGCGCAAATTTGGAATAATTCTCACTTCTTTTGAGATCGCTTCGCAACCATTTCGCTGGTATACTACTGACATTTGGTATTAAAGCCTTTTCAACTAGAAGGCCGAGTTTTGTTGAGTTCCCATTGACGGAGGTACACTACCGCCTCTTTGGTTTGAGCCTAGTAGCATCCTTAATTGAGTTCCCATTGACGGAGGTACACTACCGCCTCTTTGGTTTGAACCTAGTAACTTACTTAATCCTTGGTTGAGTTGCCGCCTATTCAGCGGGGTACTGCGTTTTTTCGCATATCCTGTGGTAGAGGGTAAACCAACCTATTGCGATAACCCTTGCCGTAGCTGTAAGCAGCTAATAAATAAACAAACGATTAACACAATTCCTCTGTGTTTTACTGTCCCTGCGAAGGGATCAATTAAAGAGATTGGTGAGCCCTACCCCCTATCCGAGCACCCTTAATCCAAAGATCGGAAAAACGGGAAAAGATCTCGTTACACAACTAAATTACTATTCGAAAATAATAGGTATTGTAAGATGGATTTAGAATCGGTGTTAGCTCTGACTGGAAACGAATTACGGACAAAACTAACGGAACTTAACTTGTCGACAACGGGACGAAAAGCAACGTTACAGGATCGGCTTTTACAGCATTTTGGGTTGTCACGTGACGAGAACGGTGAAGAGACGAGAAGCATTAGCACTGAAATGGACCCCACAACAGAAGCAACAGTCGGTAGGGGATTTTTCACGCTTCGGGATATCGAGAATTCCTTCGCAACGAACAGCCTACAGAAATTCGTTTGCGCCAAACAATTGGTCAAGGGAGCAGTCAATCTTTTCATCCGTAGCCAAACGGGAGTCAAGGATTGGGCAACTCTAAAGAGTATACTTGTCGACGAGTTCGGGGTAGAAGCATCGTCCGCAGAAATCCACAATCGGTTGAGGTATCGTAGGAAGAAGCCATCTGAGACCCTACGCGAATATCTGTACAGTCTGCTGGAGATCGGAAAAGCCGCGCACGTGGATGACGAAAGCATCATTGATTATTTTGTCAAGGGAATACCTGATGCATCTGCAATAGCGGAGCTGAGGGAGCAGTTGAGAGTATACAAGAAGGTTCAAAATTTAGCTCAACGGACGCCACTCACAAGAGGGAGTCACCGTACACCGTTGAGAGGACACTCGACAGTGAAGCAGGAGACCGCAGGCAGAAAATGTTTCAAATGCGGAGACGCCACACACATCGCAAGGGACTGTCTGTCAAAAACATTCAAGTGCTTCAACTGTGGCCGTCAGGGTCATCGGTCATTCGAGTGCAAGGTAGCACAAGTGCGAATGAAACCAGTATCAAGCAACGTCCATACTGTTACAAAAGGTGACGAAGCAAGATTTTCAGAAGCGAGAGTATGTTTCGCGACAGGTTCGAACAGAGTGTTCAAGACCGTCAGGGTCAAGGGTGGTGATCTGTCGGCATTGGTGGACACAGGAAGCGACTTAGGTCTTATTAGATATGATGCTCTAACGATGCTAGACTACGTCGAGTTAGACAAAACAAAGACTAGTCTGTCAGGTATTGGGCAGAATAGAATAATGATAATGGGGAACTTCTTTGAAGACCTTGAGGCAGACGGATTAAATTTGCACATACGGTTCCATGTAGTCCGGGAACATGATATGCAGTATTCGGTAGTTATCGGCAATGACGTACTGAGCGAAGTGGACGTGATTCTAACAGACGAGGGCGCAGAATTTCGGAGGAAGCCGAGAAGTGGGAAACTGGCCGAAGATGTTGTAGACGAACTGGAAATGGAAGCTGTTAAATATGATGGGGGCATAGGGGGCAAAGAGCCCAGCTGCTGGAAGGTGAAGGAAGAGGAAGCTTTTTTCGAGTTGGAGTCCGAGTTCAGGTCCATTTACGTGGCTGCCGAAGAAGGAGAAGGTTGAGGTATCGTAGGAAGAAGCCATCTGAGACCCTACGCGAATATCTGTACAGTCTGCTGGAGATCGGAAAAGCCGCGCACGTGGATGACGAAAGCATCATTGATTATTTTGTCAAGGGAATACCTGATGCATCTGCAATAGCGGAGCTGAGGGAGCAGTTGAGAGTATACAAGAAGGTTCAAAATTTAGCTCAACGGACGCCACTCACAAGAGGGAGTCACCGTACACCGTTGAGAGGACACTCGACAGTGAAGCAGGAGACCGCAGGCAGAAAATGTTTCAAATGCGGAGACGCCACACACATCGCAAGGGACTGTCAGTCAAAAACATTCAAGTGCTTCAACTGTGGCCGTCAGGGTCATCGGTCATTCGAGTGCAAGGTAGCACAAGTGCGAATAAAACCAGAATCAAGCAACGTCCATACTGTTACAAAAGGTGACGAAGCAAGATTTCCAGAAGCGAGAGTATGTTTCGCGACAGGTTCGAACAGAGTGTTCAAGACCGTCAGGGTCAAGGGTCGTGATCTGCCGGCATTGGTGGACACAGGAAGCGACTTAAGTCTTATTAGATATGATGCTCTAACGATGCTAGACTACGTCGAGTTAGACAAAACAAAGACTAGTCTGTCAGGTATTGGGCAGAATAGAATAATTATAGTGGGGAGCTTCTTTGAGGACCTTGAGGCAGACGGATTAAATTTGCACATACGGTTCCATGTAGTCCGGGAACATGATATGCAGTATTCGGTAGTTATCGGCAATGATGTACTGAGCGAAGTGGACGTGATTCTAACAGACGAGGGCGCAGAATTTCGGAGGAAACCGAGAAGCGGGAAACTGGCCGAAGATGTTGTAGACGAACTGGAAATGGAAGCTGTTAAATATGATGGGGGCATACGGGGCAAAGAGCCCAGCTGCTGGAAGGTGAAGGAAGAGGAACCTTTTTTCGAGTTAGAGTCCGAGTTCATGTTCATTTACGTGGCTGCCGAAGACGGAGAATGGAAGATTAAGACAGGTGTCGAGTTAAATCATTTGCAAGACGACAGTAGTTCTTCATCTTATCGAGGGATATACCCCGAAGGAAATCAGCAAATCACCCGTCGAAATGAAGCTGATATTGACGGACGAAAAGAAGTTGAAAGTGCTAGTGACAGTAATCGTTTCGCGCTACTAGACGCTGAAGACGACGAAATTGTAAACACTGAAACCGCTGAATCAACAAATGATATTATATAATCTCTAAAGCGAAAGAACCAAATTAAACAAAAGCCAAAAGAAACTAACAACCGCAACGGGACACAGATTAATCAGCCAGAAGTTAGTAGAAGCGGAGACCACAAACAGGATGCACCGACAACCGTAGCGGCCAAAAAGAGGGAACAAGCGCCTATAAAAATATACCAGGAAGACAGCAAACTTCTATCTAAGGTTTTAGAAGATAGGATAGGTAAAGATAAATTCACCATTAAAAATATAAATAGAAGTAAGATGACCTTAACCCTTATGAGCAAAAATGACTGCATAAAAGCAAAAGAAATCTTAAAAGAAACTAAGACCGAATTCTTTTCGTATACCAATAAAGATGATAGACTGCAGACATTTTTGCTCAAGGGTCTTAGCAGAAGCCATGATCCGGATGAGGTATTAAAAGAACTTCACCTATTAAATATTGAGGATCTCGAATTCGTTCGAGCTTTCAGATACGCTACATTTACGTCTAAAAAGGAAAATAAAGCTCTCCCTATTATTGCGGTCCAGCTTTCTCCAAATAGCAAGACCCACAATTTATTCAACATTAAGAGATTAGAGGGTCACTTAGTGTCCTTTGAAAAAATTCGGAGAAGTGACGTTCTTCAATGTCGCCGTTGCCAGAGATTTGGTCACGTGTCTACAAACTGCAATATGATGTATAGATGCGTAAAATGCCAAAACGAACATAATCCTGGTGAGTGCCAAGTGCAGAAAGAGACAGGTAAAGAGCAGCTATTTTGTGTTCTGCAAAAAAAAAAAAACAGGTCACCCTGCGTCCTCGAGGGGCTGCGAAGTCTACAAAAGACTATCAGAACGACTCCAAACCAACAAATATGAGGCACAACAAGGCAGAGAACGAAAAATTGCCGTAATGGAAAACAGCATCCAGCGAAGAGCTACTTTGCTGAGGTAGTAAGTAGTAACCTTGGTCAAAAGCCTACTTCACCGTCACCAGTGATACGCCCTCAAAGCATTGAACTGCAAACGCAAGTTAACAGCTTGACCAAGACTTATGCAGAACTCTCAGCGAAGGTCGATGCCTTGCTGAACCTTTTCAACCAATAAGATGGTCAGACAAACAACGAATGGCCTCAAAATAGCGGCTCTTAATGTAAATTCAATAATTTCCAACAGTAGGCGTGGTGACTTGCTGCGTTTCGTGGAAGATAATAGCCCTGACATACTGTTCCTGAGCAAAACGAAATTGAATAACCGACACAAAATAGAATTTGTGCACTACAATATGATACGTACCGACAGACGAAATACAATTAGAGGCGGTGGCACGGCCATCCTTATCCGAAAGCCACTTCGCTACACGACAATAGAGCGCAGCGATGTCAAAAACTTTAGTTGTCCTGAGACTACTATTATTTCTCTGCCATTAGGAAAAAACCGCAGTCTGTATTTAATATCAGCGTACTCTGCGCCAACCTCCGATAATCAATTTAACGTCGAGTTTGAAAAATTATTCGAATTACTACAGCTAAATAGTTTGCAAAACTATTTCGTTTTAGCGGGAGATCATAACGCGAAACACTCGAGTTGGATGGACCTAATAGCAAACGGAAGAGGCAGATTCCTAAATAGCTTTATCGGGGGAAACCAAATCGAGTACAAAATGAAATAATATAGCCCAGTTACTTCATCCTCGTGGTAGTGGATGCGTTTTCGAAGTTTGTATGGCTCTACCCGACCAGGAGTACCAACACTGCCGACGTCATCGAGAGGCTGAAGAGACTCCGTCATCTTTGGAAATCCGAAGAGAATAATCACCGATCGTGGAACTGCATTCACATCGTTCGCTTTTGGTGAATACTGCAAAGGGAAAGGCCTACAACACTTGCTGATCGCGACTGGAGTCCCGCGGGGAAATGGACAGGTGGAGAGGATCCATAAGGTGATTGTGCCCATGTTAACCAAGGCGAACTTGGGAAGTAGTCAGCACTGGTACAAGCATGATGATCAAGTGCAACAAATGCTGAACAGTACTCCGTCAAGGGTTACCCAGTTCACACCATTCAAGATCCTCACCGGAATGGATATGCGCGTCCCTAACTGTCCAGATATTCGAGGCCTTTTAGAAGACACGGTTGTGGAGGAGATAAATGCCGAGCGGAATGCTTTGAGAGAGCAAGTCAGGGAGAACATCTTGGAGGTCCAGCGGGAAAATAAGAGGACCTATGACAAAGGGGGGTACCAGAACGGGAGTATGCCCTAAATGAACTGGTCGCCATCAAGCGAACCCAATTCGGTTCGGGAATGAAGCTGAGACCTAAATTCGTCGGTCCCTACAAGGTTACTAAGAAGCTGGCTAACGGCAGATACGTGGTGAAAAAGGTGGGTGAACACGAAGGCCCGCACTCTACAAATACTGTTGCGGAATATATGAAACCGTGGAATGCTTCATTCGGGACGAATGAAAGTAAGGGTAGCCGAATGTAGGAATGTACCGGCAACAACCGAGTCACCCTATACCGATCGACGAGACAGGACAGTTAACTGAACGAACGAACGTATACATACATACACCGACAGACAAACGAACACGAAACGATCCGAGCTATCGTCAGTTCAGTTCATCGCGAGAACCCGAGGCAGTCAAGCCAAAACAACCAGTGCGTGAATATATTGTTAAATATTAAAATAGGAAGTTAATCCAACAGTTTTTAAGACATTCAATGTACTACAAAATACAGGAAGTTAATCCTATATTTATACATAAAATAATAAAGTGGAATTAAAGAAGTGGTGAGTTTTCCTGTAGAAGATAATCCTACATATATATGTATCTATAATTGCTGTATTTGACATGTTAAAAGACTGCAGTGCTACTTTCGTAATTAATCAATTTTTTTAAATTCCTTTCAAACAATTTATATTTTGAGAAACAATATTCAAGTGATTTTGTGAAAGAAACATTCGTACAATTTGAAAATTTCCCAGATTACGCCGAAAGCCCTGTCGGTAAATAAGATGAGTCGAAGTACAACAAGTGCGCTAGAACGATTCAACAGTCGTGTTGCTGATCAACTGTACAAAAATGACTGTAAAAAAAAAACTAGCTGGTCACAGCTGAGTATATAAGGGAGAAAAAGGCAGGACCTTATTCAGTCTAAACCAAGCGATCATCAAGCCACAACCAAACAAAAAAAAAAAAAAAAAAAAAAAAAAATTATCGAAACCAATTAAATATCTAGTTTTATTTCATAACCCTTTTCAGCCTCTAGGACACCTCACCCCAGAACATTTTCCACAACCCTGGGACACTCAATCCAGGCGAAATAATCACCCCAATTCTGCAACTCGTATACGACATAGTCGCATTTAGTTACTACGAAGTCGTATTTTACGAACACACTCGTATCTAATTTTTGACAAGACTCGTATGCACGCAACGCATACGAGTCTCGTATTTTATTGCTTTTATGCTGTATCGTGTGATAGTCGTATTTTACTCGTCATCAAATTCGGTTACGACTCAGTTTAAAAGTGAAGGAAAATGGAAAATATTTACATTTTTACTTTTATGTGCTTTAAATGTAGGAAAGTCACGAATCGTAGCCAATTTGAAATGCTGGTTTCTTCGATGGAAAAAAACGTTGATGTCGCTAGGGGCCATGGAAAGAGTGGTACTTCCAAAACGGACATCAAGACATTTTGGAGTACTCTTGCGGTCAAATTAAATAGTCTTGGACCACCCAGCCGTGATGGCCCAGGATGGCTAAAAGTACGGAGTTGTACATGTATAGATATTTAGTGTACAATTACCTACATTGCTCGTGTTTATTTCCAGGTTTGGAATGACCAAAAGTATGCTGTAAGGCAAAAATTAAGACACAACACCCAGCAAGTTAAAGGGACTGGAGGTGGTCCAAACAAATCGTATTTACTAAACACTTGCGAAGAAAGCATCGCGAATATACTTCACCTGGAAACCGTGGTGAATCCTAAAGGGAAGTCGTTTGGAATCTCTATGAGTCCTTCTAGAGAAGGACTAAAAGAAGATACAATCGATCAAGGGAGTGATAATGATACGCAATATGAAGAGAAGGAGAATAAAACACATGAAGTTTCAATACAACCTCAGCCCACCAGTATGCCCTCAGTTTCACCTCGTCAACACCTCGTCAAGGGAAAAGCGGACAAATTTGTTCTTCAAATATACCTAAAAGTTCTCTTAGGATTTTGGAAAACATTGGCTGAGAAATCCCCAAGGAAAAGTCGTTTCCAACGCCTGTTTGGTAACTACCTTCCGCGAAGAACCGTAAAAAAGCAGCCAACTTTAATATAGATGGTACTGATGTAGAATGCACACATCGTTTCATGTAGGGATGGGTTTCATCCAGCAGGAAGGTAAACGCCTCCTTGGACAACCGGAACGATTTTAAGAAACTGAAGTTATAGAAAAGCGAATTTTAACCCATTTACGCCCGGTGTACTCATTTGGGGCCATCTCTTTAAGTACCTGCATATTTTCACCGTCACATTTTTTGTTTTATTCAAACGCAAATTCTAAGCGTGAAAGAGAGTGACTTCGCACTGTAAATTTGTTTTTTGTGATAAACGGTACAAAGCATTCGAAAACGGTAGTTTTATTTAGTGAATCGATTAACAAAGTTTTATATTAAAGGTAAGTCGTTCTTTTTCTATGTACGTCAGAATTTTTTATTATTTATTAGTAATTTCCACCTGCTTGTAGTTTGGACTAGTGAATAATACTATTATATTGTGTATTTTCTAAGAATTGACCAACAGCGAATACATTTTAGTTGCATGTCCCCAAATGGGTCCAATGGGCTAATTGCAAGTTAACACATCACTCGACCCGTAAACATGAACGAAATAGAATACGTATCTTTAAAACAAATAACTCATAGTCCTCACGTCGGCAATTAGAATAGAAAAAGGATCGACGGTCATAAAACACGATCAGCGCGTTAAACAGATAACAAAAACTACCCTTCGACCAAAGATAAGAAGGGTACGATAAAGATAAAAAGGGATCGACAGACAACGCGATCCCACGATACGATCTTTATCACTTTTAAAAAACCAAGTGATGGGACACCAATTTTCCTATATATAAACCATCCCAGGGTGTGCAATCCGTGAGTTGTCTATCCGTTGTCCCTTCGTGTTCAGTGTTTTTTAGTTTTTCCGCAGTCTTAGTTTTGAAGTGAACAATGGCGAAGCGAGTATATAATTTTGCAAATGAGTATCGAGGGCTTGAGGAAGCCCAAGAAAGCATTTTAAAGGAAGAGGATGATCTCGTCAGCTACGATTTAGTGGCGATTCCCCCAGACCCCAGTATCCTAACGGATGAAGAAGAAGGCGATGACGATGATGTGCAGCAAAACATACTTCCGCGTGATATCCCAGGGAGAGTTGAAGTGTTTGAGTCCAGGAATGACGAGGAATGGGATAGTAGTGATGATGAACCGTTACAAAAGTGCAGAAGAGTTGACATCCAGGAACCACGTTGGCGCAAGTGTGATGGTTCCTACGTTGACTTACCCTCAACGGAGAACAATGTTCAGAATCGAAAGGCAAATGTTGAAAACGAGCTCAAAGACCAAACACCACTCAACATTTTTGAAAAGTTTTTTGATAAGGAGCTTTTTGACATGATCGTCCTGAACACGAAGTTATATGCTGCACAACATAACAACCATAAGTTTCGAATAACTGTTGATGACCTCAAGACTTTTTTTGGAATTCTGCTCTTGACTGGATATCACTCACTTCCTCGAGAACGATTGTACTGGTCTCTTGATGAAGACTGCAGTGTTAACATCATTTCAAAAGCAATGCCTAGAAATCGATTCATGGAAATAAAGAAATTCCTGCATTTCTGCGACAATGAAGCTGCTGCCGGATCCGCCGATAAGATGTTCAAAGTACGACCACTTTCTGACTTGCTGATCAAGAAATTTCTTCGGTGGGGTGTATTTCACGAGAATCTATCGATAGATGAGTCTATGATAAAGTATTTTGGACGTCATCCAGCTAAGCAGTTCATAAGAGGTAAGCCAGTGAGATTTGGATACAAAAACTGGATGATTGCAAGTGCAGATGGTTATTGTTACGCCTTCGATGTATACTGTGGTAAATCAGCAGGAGGAACCAGTAATGATTCTTTGGGATCAAAAGTAGTGAAAAACTTATTGGAAAAAGTAAATGCCGTTCCCAATGAGCATAAGGTGTATTTCGACAACTTTTTCACCAGTCACACTCTGCTGCGAGACCTACGTACAGCTGGTTATCGTGCGACTGGCACTGTAAGGGAAAATAGGACAAAAAAATGTCCATTACTATCTGTCAAGGAAATGAAGAAGAAAAACAGAGAAGAATTTGACCATCGATTCGATACAAACAATAAAATTTTGTTTGTGCGATGGCTTGACAATAGCGTTTGCACCATGGGTACAAACTATGACTTTGTTCACCCTCTGGGCAAAGTTAAAAGATGGAGCTCTGCAGAACAAAAAAAGGTAGATGTAGACATCCCTTTGGTTTTTCAAAACTATAACAAAGGCATGGGTGGAGTCGATCAAGCTGATCAGTCAATCGCAGTATACAGATCAGCTTTACGAGGAAAAAAATGGCGGTGGGTACTTTTAACCTACATGCTAGATTTGGCTGTATCTAATGCTTGGCGTCTTCATGTTCTGGCCGCGAAGGATAAATTAGATCAGCTCCAGTTTCGCCGAAGTATCGCCCGATTTTACTTAAGCCGTGTACATCCTGAAAGACCCGATGGAAGGCGTCGTAAACCATCCTCGTCAGTGCCAAATATGAATCTAGATGGTGTTGGACACTTCCCTCAGAAACTGCAAAACCAGCTGCGATGCGTCGAATGCCACATGAAAGCACGCTGGCAATGTAAAAGATGCATCAAAACAATATGCATCGAAAAAGGATGTTTTGAAAAATATCACACATAAGCCCATTGGCCCCGAATGGCTGCCAAATTTTCAACCAGCGCCACTTCATCTTCTTCGTCATCGAAAAAGATGTCAATTGAATTCATTATTTATTGATTAATTTTTTACACCGAAAACTTCTCTTTTCTTAAAAAAAACCACCACAATAATTAATGTTTACACTTTCTCCTTAAGCCGTTGACTGCCAAACCAATTTTGAAAAAAATATGTTTCATTCTTAATTGAATGACGTTGCAGGCAATATGTTAACGATTTGACATTTGCAAAAATGCGACGATATGCGTTGGTTTTTTTAAGCAGTCGTATGCAACGCATACGCATCGCAGAATACGGATTTTTTTTTGATGGGACTCTAAATACGAAAGGAAATACGAGTAGGTATACGAGTTGCAGAATAGGGGTGAATGATAAGATCATGATGTAAAATGCAGCTTTTGCTAAAATAGTTGTGTTATCAGATTTTTACTAATACTGTTGCGGGAGTGTCATGTGTTGTTGTGTTTTTCGATAACATTTTTCCTTTGTAGCGATAACGGTTGCTTACTTGGGACTTTTTACGGGTTCATCCGAGAAACGGAACCGCATTCTAGTGCGAAATATTGATAAGACCACAAGTGTTTTTCGTTGAAATTCTTAAAAAAAAAATAATACATTCGTAATTTTTTTTAAAAACAGGTAAGTGTGTAAGTGACAGAATTCAGTCCACCCGACCTAGACGAAGTCAAAATAGCGATATCAAGTCTAATAAAGCCGCTGGCGCAGACGGCCTGTCTGCTGAGCTTTTTAAGGCGGCTGGAGATGGGCTGGTAAGGTGCATGCACCATCTCATCTGCAAGGTATGGTCGGAGGAAAGCATGTCCGAAGAATGGAATCTCAGCTTCGTTTGCCCGGTCCATAAGAAAGGAGACCCCTATAACTGCGCCAACTATAGGGGAATAAGTCTCCTTAACATCGCATATAAGATCTTCTCTGCCGTATTGTGTGAACGCCTGAAACCGTTTGTGGATAACCTGATCGGCTCTTATCAGTGTGGTTTCAGGCCAGGTAAATCCACAATAGACCAAATATTTACGCTACGACAGATCTTGGAGAAGACCCAGGAATACCAAATCGACACTCACCACCTCTTCGTCGATTTCAAGGCCGCGTATGACAGCGTATATAGAGACGAGCTGTACAAAGCCATGTCTGGTTTTAACATCCCTGTCAAACTCGTCCGACTGTGCAGGATGACAATGGAGAATTCTCGCTGCTCCATTAAGGTCGGTAATGAGCAAACCGAGACCTTTGATGTTAAAAAAGGATTTAGGCAGGGCGACGCGCTGTCGTGCAACTTTTTCAACATCGTGCTTGAAAAGATCGTGCAAGAGTCACTGGCCAACACAAGAGGTACGATTTATTTCAAGTCTACGCAATTGCTTGCGTACGCCGACGATATTGACGTAATTGGACGAAAACAGCAAGACGTCAATGAGGCTTTCGTGAGCATTGAGGTAGAAGCGGCTAAGATGGCTCTCAAGGTTAATGAGGGCAAAACCAAATATCCGCTTTCATCTAAAAGAGACGGACAACACCGACGTATTGGCCAGAACGTCACCATGGGCGGATATAACTTTGAAGTGGCCAAGGAATTCGTCTACTTTGGCTCACTGATGACCAGCGACAACAACATCAGCGCTGAGATAAAACGCAGAATCACACTTGCCAACCGCTGTTTCTTTGGGCTCAAGAGGCAATTGAGAAGTAGAGCCCTCTCTCGGAAAACCAAGGTGACACTATATAAGACCTTGATCATCCCAGTCCTCCTTTACGGTGCAGAGGCTTGGACCTTAACAAAAGCGGATGAAGATGCCCTTGGTCGTTTCGAGAGGAAAATTCTGCGCACTATCTACGGTCCCGTTTGTTCAAACGGTGTATGGAGGAGAAGATATAACGAAGAACTGTACGGGTTGTACAGCGACATCGGCCTGGTACGACGTCTACGGATACAGCGTCTAAGGTGGCTAGGCCATGTAGAGCGCATGGAAAATACAGCTCCGACCCGAAAAGTCTTCGAATCCACTCCGGAAGGAAGGCGCGGCAGAGGACGGCCGCCTCAGCGTCGGCGCACGCAGGTGGAAGGGGACCTCAACCAACTGGGCGTGCGGCACTGGAAACAGCTGGCCAAAGACCGTGCCGGCTGGAGACGCTTGTTGGTTGAGGCCCAGGTTCACCACGGACTGTTGCGCCACCTAAGTAAGTAAGTAAATGTGTAAGTGAACTGCGAACATTTTACTTTAATTTGCGTTATTTAATTTAATAGATTTATAAAAATTGTTTAAAAATGGGTCGTGGTAAGCAGCTTACAGAGAAAGAGAAGGTCGAAATTGTCATGTGTCGCCAATCTGGAATGACATCCGACAGAAGTATGAAGATCGGGAAATGAAGAGATTAGCCACAAACAAATCAAACAGCGCTTCAGATATCCGACGTTCTCTTGATCTCAACGTATTAGTGAGACACATCCAACAAATTTTAAAAGCTGATACCAACTTGGAATACAGAAAACGTATCCCAAAACCTAGGCTGACAATGCGTCAGCTAGATTGGAGTTCGCGGAAAAGAACCAATTTTGGAATGAAGAATGGACCAAAGTCATATTTTCCGACGAAAAGAAGAGTTCAATCTAGACGGTCCCGATGGATGTCAAAGATATTAGCATGATAAGTGCAGAGAAAAAGAGACGCGGATGTCTCGAAACTTTGGTGGAGGAACAGTTATGGGCCCTTAATCTCGTTGTCGAAGTGAAGCGACAAATGGCGTTACGACTCAAAAGACATATTCTTGTTGGCGATCTCAGTGACACCCGGCGGTCCATAGCGACAAAAGAAACTATGTCGCCATATTCTAGTTGTCGTTTCGATTCGACACATGCCGTAGTGAAGTAACATTTTCAGTTGATACGTTGACGGGGAGTGACTTGTAGTGACGGTTCGAAAAATGCAAGCGGAAAGAAGGTACATTTAATTTTTTTTAATGCTTATATTCTAATATAAAGACGTTGTTACTAAAATAATGCTTTTTTACTTTTCATCAGTGTTGGGAAAAGTGAGGATGCCTCCTCAAATTAAGTAGCTTCCCCTATTCCCCGCTGGTCGGAGCTCTGCCCGTAAATAGAAAACTTGACGTTTCTTTTTTGCTCCTTTTCTTCTTTTTTTGTTTTTTTTTTGGCGCCTTGAGAGAAAAACTCTTTTATAAAATGCCTTTATCGCTGAACTTTAGATTAAGAAAACTAAGTAAGTTATGAAATTGTATATCAATAATTATGTAGTAATTATTATATTTATTTATGAATAAAGGATTTGTAACGTGGCATTATATCTGCCTTGCCCGTTGTACGGATAAGTTTTCCGACGTTGCAGCCGAACTTGCTGCAACAATCAATGTGAAAATAACAACGAAGAAGCAGTTGAGGATATAGTCAGTTTGAGGATATAGCACAAAATTCCTTTATTGCAAAAGGAATGAATGTTGCTGAAAACTGTAATATAAATAAAAGAGAGTACGAGGGAGAATGCGAGGATTTATCCACTAAACTGAACAGTTTAGGTCCTTCCATTAGACATATTGCAGGGTGGCAAAAAGTTTGGTTTGACTTTAAATTAAAATTAAAAAAAAAGTTGGCGCACCATAAAAAGGAGTTAAACTCTACCGATGGTGGATGTTGATGATTAAATTAGCAAAGCTAACATGGATGAAGGAGCAACTAATAAATTTGTCATTACAACGAGCTGTACCGTCTAACACAGTTATTTTTGGTGTCGACGAAAATATGAACATTAATATTTTGCTTCAAATAATTTAATAATAAATGTAGCTTCATAACCTTCAAGACAAATGCTTTAATGTGTCAAAATCAGATGACAAGAATATTAGACTTCGAGTGACGTGACACCGACAATGACAAATCTCACATAGGTGACGCGACAATCAGAATAAGGTAAGTACGTAGAACTATTGGACGCGCTGCTTATAGACTTTAGTGAAGAAGTTGCTGGAGATGATTGGATATTCCAACAAGACAACGCGGCAATCCATTCGTACAAGTTCACAAAGGAATTTTTTAACACCCGAGGTATTCCTTTGCTGGACTGGACAATTGAAAACCTCTGGAGCATTTTGTCCCAGCGGGTTTTCCAAAATGGGCGACAATACGATACCGTTCTGCAACTAAAGCAGGCAATTCAGGTTGAGTGGGCTAAAATTTACCAAAATGTGATCAAAGACCTTAATAATTCAATGCCAAAAAGGTTGCAACAGGTTATTGCACACAGAGGCTCATCAACAAATTATTAATATTTTTTGTATTGCATTTTTTACGTGTATTATTATTTAACATCGTTTGGTCCCATCGTTATTTCGTTTGACTGAAAGCTTTGTGTTGTTACTTTGTTTTTAAATAAAACGTTAATGATTTTTTTTTTACTAATTTAGATACGCGATTAATACTAACGAATAATATTATGAACATTCTGTTCCCTATAGATATCGTTTTAAATAAAAATATTGTGAAACTAATTTGGTCTTATCATTATTTCGCTCAGTGTAGGACGCTGATGCTCTGGGACACCTCACCCCAGAACATTCTCCACAACCATCGGAGACTCAATCCAGGCAGAAGTTTGGTTCTAGGACACCTCACCTTAGAACGCTGTCGCTCTGGGACACCTAACCCCAGAACAAGTCGATTGTCCTCAAAATTAGCAAAAAATGGAAATTTCTTTAAGTTTCTGGATATACTTTTAGATGAAGATTTACAGAAAACAACCGACTCGCAGAAATCAATTGATGGCAATGTTTCGCTTATGACCCACGAAAAAAATCCATAACAAGCAGAGGTAAATGAATAAGAGAAACTCTGGACAAACTAGAGAAAAGAAATTTTAACTTTATTTGATATTTTAAATCGATTTACACACGACAATGTATCAGAATTCAACACTCCATCTTATTTAGTAGATGATAAAGCTTTGGTAGAGCACCATGAGGATAGTAATGAATTATAAAATTGCAATAGCAAGCAAGTCATTCAAATCAAAATCAAACATCTACATTTTTTTGTGAAATATGTTGTCAAAACACAGCCATGTCATCGAACGTGTTTTTCACGGTGTTTCTCCTCAGCGGGGTTCTGACAAAACCCCCTGTAGTAAAATTGTCATGAAAAGCTTCTCGAAATTCGCCGTTCGGAACCGGCAATAAAACTGTAGGTCCCTTTCACCTATGTGAAAATGAAATCACACACAACATGGGTGATTGAGAGAAGCTCGGCTCAGGTTCTTCATGGACTGTAACGCCAACATACATACATACATGTTGTCAAAACAACAATAATCTTTGTTAATTTTTTTTAATTGACTGTGAATTTCTGTCTGTAATAATTTATTATTTCATTTCTGTAACACTAGATGTACCACGCCAGTCAAAATGACTGGTTTTGCCTTTTTGACCTTAAATACTGACTTTGTCTGAATATTTTTTTCAGAAACTATTATATGACGTTTATAACGACAACTAAATGCAATTAATTAGATAACTTATTTGGATCTTGAGTCCGCAATAAAAAAAAATGTTTGTTTTTGGTACCTACTTATACCGGTGCCAGTCATTTTTTTTATGCCATTGTTATATTATTCTTTAGATATAATGTATTCTACCAATTTGTCTGGCAACTCTCTTATTACCGATAAATTAACAAGAGTGTTTTTTATGGCATCGATAGATTTTTGTTTAGTTTTTGTACATTCTCTTGCAGTTTTCGGAGGATTCCCCTTTTTATAGGGTGTTGGAGCTTATTTGAATTTTGTTGAATTTGAATGTTAACGTAAATTGAATTTTGAATTATATAACACTTATCAACGTAACTAATCTACTACAGTTGTACATTCGATGTTATTTGAATCTCGCGCCAAATTGTTAAATCCTCCATCTTTTATTTGTTGTAACCAATCATGGCCGCTTCCCGGTGAACTTACATATATATAACCCCGACAATAAAATTACTTCTTCTGTTTTGTAACAAGTACCAGTGGAGCAAGTCTTTCTTTTACTCGCATCGTATACGAAGTTATCGCATTGAATCAAAAAAGTAATTTTCAATCTTCTCGTGGCTAGCTCATACATAGGGGTTAATCGTTGTGCGTTGAAATCGATAGAAAAATGCCATAAATTGGCATTTGTCCGTTCAATTCAGTTCAGAGTGATATTTACTGTGGTAAATAAATATTGTAACACGACAACTATTTATGTAATAATTTATGTTTAAATTATATTTCATTTTTATTATAATGTGTAATGTATAAACTCTATTTATGTAAAAAAAGCTACATGGCAACCCTAAACACAGGGTCCGCACTCATGGCACAAAATGGTATAAAAGCCGTGCTGAAATCGGTGCAGAGACACACAGGTTTGGTACTTCACTCGAACCGGTCGGGTTACTTCCACCAAGAGAAAAGTGCAACACTTGCGTTCTAGCTAAGCTAAGTTTGGTTAGACTATTCGGCGGTCGGGTACACGACTGCTTTTCGTCTACCCACACTTATGCGAATTTCCATATATTTTCTTGCAAATCTGCGCATATTTTTGAGTTTTTTTTTCCCCCTTTGAATTTAATTTTTTGCTTCTATTTTTCCAATTTATTTTGTTAATTTTTTCCTGTTTTTTTAATTTTCTTTAATTTCGTATTTTTCTTATTTAATCATTTTTTTATATATATATTTTTTTTTTACCCTTATTAAAATAAAGAGTGAATAGGTAAAAACGTTTTTTATTTTTATTTTTTTTTTCTCTTTTCTTTTACTTTAAACATTTGCCTAGCTGCCTGTTCAGTATTTGCTGCGGTCCACGTAACGCGGCGGAGAGCTTGGCAAAGCGGTGTGTTCGAACATGTGTTCGCTGGATTGTTTTTGGGGCTAGAACTGGTTAAGCCACTCCCTTTGAGAAGTAAGATCTCCGTTTACAATTGGCACCCAACGCGTGGTATCCATTACAGTGTCACGTCAGCGTGTGACGCATTACAATATTTATTTTGATATTGAAATTCAAAGTGGACTACTTGCTAAGAAAAAAGAAGGAAAGAAGTATCCTATATTATGGTAAAATTATTTTCATTACCCTTAGCAACTACAAATGGAAAAACGGACAAAACGAGCTACTTTGAATTTACAACAAAAACAAGACATACTTTCGGAATGTTCGGACATTGAAGATGAAAATTATGAAAGTGAAGGCAAATATTTGGGAAACCAAAGATATACGAGCGATAATTGTAACAAAAGTTTCCATGTCGGGAGCAGTGATGATGAAAATCTTGGTAAAAATAATTGGGAAAAATCGAGCGATGAAGAAGACAGCGTTTCTTTGCACAATATACAAAAGCGAATGTGTATGCGTTCTCCTTCCATTGCTGAGGAGGATAATGAAAGTGGGGATGATACACAATTTGAAGTTTCTGCAAGTGGAACTATTTAGAATAATATAAAAGGAGGTGTTGTTGGACGGTTACCAACTCGTTGCATATTCAAAGATTTATCTGGGCCTACAGCATATCTTCTTCTTTGGTGGCGTTACAGCCCATGAAGGACCAGAGCCAAGCTTCTCTCAAGCACCCAGGTTGTGTGTGATTTCTTTTTCACACAGGTGAAAGGGACCTACAGTTTAATGCCGATTTCGAACGGCGTGAGTCGTGAGTGAGAACCAGTCACCAGAAAGCACGGGAAGCAAACACATCGTTTTTTAAAGCGCTTGCTTAACTGAATAAATATACATATAAACAAAGTCGCTCTTAGAAGTGTGTTTTATTCCTATAGATAGATATACATAACAGTATTGTATAGGTAAGCCGTGCGTCGCGACAATTCTTTAAAAACGATATCTGTGCGTACATTTTCCGGAATACTGTTGGAAATAAGTGCAAAGGAGTCTTGTATTATGTCTGAAAACAGTGAGTCGGCTAGACGGCATCATTGCAAGAAGTGCAACGAAGTGGATGATGAACGCATGGTACAATGTGACGTGTGCGATACATGGTATCACTTCGAGTGCGTAGGCGTGAACTGTGATGTAACTGAGGTAAGCTGGAGTTGTGAGTGATGCGGTGCAAGTACAAGCGCAGCTTCAGGTATAAATGCCACGGGTTTTCCAGGGAATTCGTCAACAATTGTAGTAGAACAGCCACAAGGAGCGTGTTCAAATTTAAATTCTACGTCAGTTTGCTGAATGTTACCTTTCAAATAATGTAATAGATCACTAGGAAACCCATAGTTTTAAGTATGTAATAGTTTATCAATTTCTTTGTTTACTAAGTTTGTCTTTGTTCAGGTACTCTTTGTTCGTTGGACAAAGGAACCATTATCCTTTTTCTCTGTTCATTCCGTTATCCGTCTTTGTGTAGTAATCATTGTCAACTCAATAGCTTGCAAATAAAGAATAAAATAATCTATCTAAACATTACTGGTCCTTCGAGCCGGATTTTTGTGTTAATTTGCGTATCTATCAGTTAATCGCAAGTTCTATCATCATTCGGATTCTTGTGTTAATTCGTGTATCTATCAGTTAATCGGAAGTTTTTATCATCATTCGGATTTTTGTGTTAAATCGTGTATTCACCAATTAATCGGGAGTTTTCATCATCATCATACATAAATATATTGCATCATCATGGCCAAAGCATCGCAATTACAACATTTGTTGGAACAACAAAGTGAATTATTCGATACCATAACGAATTCTGTATGCAAACTAAAAATGTCTAATATAACACATCAGCGTGTGCAATCTCGTATATCTGCGTTGAAAGATAATTGGAGCACATTTAAACAAAATCATATTAGTCTTGGATCGCTTAAGGCGTCACTAAAAACTGACGCTAAAACAGATTTTGAAGAAGAACCATATTTTAAGACGAAACTGTACTCCGAATGTGAAGAAAAATATCTCGACGCAATGGAAGAAATGACTATTTTACTGGAAGAAATCCAATCAACAGCTACAGCAAATGGAGCATCTGTATCTGATACGTCTATAACTAGACAGCAACCATTATTTGCAACCAACATACGTCTACCACAGCTCGATCTTCTCTCATTTAGCGGAGACTACGCAGAATGGGTTCCGTTCAAGGACGCATTTACATCCGTCATCGGCACACATCCTTCTTTAACATGCGTTGAAAAGCTTCAATATCTGAAAGGGTGTCTCACAGGAAAAGCTTCACAACGTTTGATTAATTTACCACTCACCGCAGCTAACTTTAAGATAGCATGGGATGATCTAGTCGAGTACTACGATAACAAAAGAATACTGATCGATTCAGCGTTGGAAAATCTCTTTGCATCACAACAAGTTTCTAGAGAGTCAGCAAATGAGCTCGAACATCTCCTAAACAACGTCAATCAATCATTAGGTGCTCTGGAAGGTCTGGGCGTTAAGGCTGAACAGTGGAATGACATTTTAGTTTATTTTGTTTCACGAAAACTAGATGCTTCTTCCGTAAAAGAATGGGAGAAGAAACTTGGATCGTCCAAAGAACCCGCTATGTGGAAAGAGCTCAAAGATTTCATACAAACACGTATTCGCTCTCTTCAAGCATTTGAAAGAACTGTGCCACAACAAGACCATAGGAAATCAACATCATCTACATCCACAAAATACGTTTCAAACAAATTAAAATCAAATCATGTTGCAATAAATAAAAATACACAAGCATGCTCCAATTGTAAGGAAAATCATTATACAGTGGCGAGCAAAACCGAATACAAATGAATGAAAACTCATGTTTTTTACAGTTAGACAGAAAAGAAATGCTATATTGTTTTTTTCTTTCTTAATGTTATTTAAAGAAGGATGCATTGTATGAAAAAAAAATATAGTTAACGGTTTTTATTGGTACGTTACACGCGAATTTATAGGTAGCTCTGATATATGTAAGTACTCAGTTTTGCACGTTTTAGTCTTTATCAGTGGTTAGTATTATTCAGACACATTTTTCGCAGTTGTTTTTTTTATAATACTAGTTTTCAGTTATTCAGAGCTCAAAGTGTGTTCGTGAGGTATTGTTAAAAAAAAAAAAAATACGATAAATACATTTTTTAATACAAGCTTTCATAGGACAATGGGCAAGGTTACAATAGACCTGGAAAACAAGATTGTTTCGCTGTCTAACCATGGCCTGAGCTCAAGAAAAATTGCCACCCTTTGCAAATTATCTCAAAGAACAGTCCTCATGGTCCAGAAAAGGAAAAGTTACAGCCCTCCTATAAATGTGGGTGGAAGACCTCGGTTATTAATGGATGGCGATGCTCGTGTCATGGAAAGGATGCTTAGAACTAATAATGTAAAAACACCAAAGGCTGCCTCTAAGGCTATAAATAAAAACGTTAGCGAATGGACTGCCAGGCGAGCTCTTAAAAAAATTGGTCTTGTATCAGCTATCAAGCAGAAAAAGCCTGCTTTATCCGATAAAAATGTAAAAGCACGATTGAAGTTCTGCAAAGACCACTCAACTGGACGGTAGAAGACTGGAAGAGAGTTATTTGGTCTGACGAGACCAAAGTGAATCGTTACCAGTCAGATGGGAAGGAATATTCTGGCAGATCTAATGAGAGAATTCTCAAACACCAAGTTAAAGAGACCGTAAGGCACGGAGGAGGTAGCCTTATGGTTTGGGGGTGTTTTACTTGGTGGCATGTTGGACCTTTGGTGAAAATCGACGGTATAATGAAGAAGGAAAATTATCTTCGAATACTCCAGAAAAATTTGCCAAATTTTGTAGGGAAATGTGCGTATATCCCATTGAAGATATTATCTTCCAGAAGGACGGGGATCCCAAACACACCGCCTAAATTGCCAAAAACTGGCTTGATAACCAAACTTTTTCACAGTTGCAATGGCCCGGATTTGAATCCGATAGAGAATTTGTGGGCCATTGTTAAACGTCAGCTTCTGGGATACGAAAGACCCCCCACCAACCTGAACGAGCTCTGGACTAGGACCCGGACTGAATGGGAAAAGATTCCTGATGAAACTATCCAGAAATAGGTAGAATCCATGCCACGACGGGTAAAAAGTGTATTAAAGAACAAAGGGCTATGGACAAAGTACTAGGAGTTACTATTACCCTACAAGTATTAAAACGTGCAAAAGTGAATACTTTTGACCGTTTTAATATTTGTTTTTTTTTTTATGTTATATTTATAGAAACTAAATTATTTTTTACTTCAAAACATAGTTACTAAAGCGCACTGATTAAATAAAAGTAAATAAATTAACATACTACACTATCTACTATAAATTAAATGATATCATTTGTTTTCCGGTTTTGGTATTCAGTTTTGCTCGCCACTGTATATCCGCTTGCCCCAAATATCACCAAAAAAGTGTTGAACAGCGTTATCAACTTATCAAGCAACTGAAACTATGTTTCAATTGCCTCGGAAATCATCAAATCAGTTCGTGCTTTTCAAAAAAAAGATGTAACATCTGCAGTGGACATCATCATACCTCCATTCATCAATCCAGTGAAAATAGAACCACACTTGCAACTTCAATTCCGGAAACTGTTAAGATTGCTTCAGCAAACATAGCTAACATTTATCCATCTAATAGCGGAAAATTGCTTACAACAGCTTTAGTCAAAATTCCATCAGTAACCGGGGAACTTCATGTTGTAAGAGCCTTTCTTGATCAGGGATCAGAAGTTAATCTAATTTCTGAACATCTATGTCAACTGCTTCGAGTTCAACGCTGTCATTCGACATTATCCATAGTGGGCATAGGAGCCGAATCCTCATCTAATCACAAGTCAAAGGGAAGGGTAACTTTGCAATTGCTTTCATGTGTAAATAATTTTACTTGCAGCTTCGATGCTCATGTACTAAAAAGGCTTACAAATTACCTTCCATCAACAACAATCGAGACGAAAGATTGGCCACATTTGCAAGATATCGACCTAGCGGATCCGAACTATTATCAACCCGGACGTATTGACCTCATACTTGGAGTAGAAGTATACAGTCAAATAATACAAAATGGTATTCGAAAGGGACCCATTGGAACCCCTATAGCACAACAAACAAATTTGGGGTGGATTATTTCTGGTGCTACAACCTCTCCTTCATTCTCCCATGAAGCAAAGTCATTTCATTGCTACATCGATCAAGATTTGAATGACTTAGTCAAGCAGTTTTGGTTACAGGAGGAAGTTTTCCAAGCTCCTGCTGACAATCTTACTCCAGAGGAAGCACACTGCGAAGCGTTATTCAAATCTACCCATTCACGAAATTCTGACGGAAGATACGTTGTCAGACTACCTTTCAAATCAGAGCCGCCCAACTTTGGAGACACCAGATCTCAAGCCCTGAAATTACTTCGACGACTAGAAAATCGATTCCATCTGAATCCTCTCTTTCGCGCGGAATATTCGCAATTCATCAAGGAATATGAAGACATGGGACATATGTGCAGAGTTAATTCAACACCTCAACACCAGGAGCGAAGTTTTTACCTACCTCATCATGGAGTCATACGTGAATCAAGCTCAACTACAAAATTACGTGTGGTCTTCAATGGTTCGCAAAAAACTCAACATGGCTCTTCATTAAATGACTACTTGCACGAGGGCCCCAAGCTCCATGTGGATCTCCCAGATGTTCTAACTCGATGACGTAAAAATCAATATGCATTTTCGTCTGACGTCGTTAAAATGTTCAGGCAAATTCTTATTCACCCCGACGATTGGGACTATCAACGAATTTTGTGGTTTGAAGACTCTCGCGTTGTTGAATTTTGCCTTACTACGGTAACTTATGGCACCACTCCAGCTCCATATCTCGCAAACAGAGATCTACGCCAGCTTGCAGAGGATGAAGGCCAAATCTATCCCTATGCAAAAGAAGTGATCCAACAGAGTACTTACGTTGACGATATCTATGGCGGAGCTGGATCCATACAAGAGGGTAAGAAAAGAATTCAAGAAATTGTAAATCTCTTCAAACCAGGTGGTTTCCCGCTTCAAAAATGGGCATCCAACGACAAACAGCTTCTGAAAGGCATACCACTACAGAATCAAGCAGCGTACACATCATCGTTGTCTATTACGGACGATGCTATTCATCGGACATTAGGTCTCAACTGGCAACCCCAACAAGATCGGTTTATTTTTATCGCTGATAAAACTATTAAGCCCCCCACATACACGAAGAGAGAAGTGCTTTCCCGCGTTGCGAAACTCTATGATCCTTTGGGCTGGCTATCGCCAGTGATAGTTCGCGGCAAAATCTTTATGCAAGAACTCTGGGAAGCAAAAATCGATTGGGATGAGCCACTCCCAACTACACTTGAATCAAGGTTTAAAACGTACGTACATCAGCTAGAAGACCTATCACTGATAACTGTTCCTAGATGGCTTGGTTTATCGACATCAACTCAGTCCGTAGAGATCCATGGATTTGCAGATGCTTCTTTAGCTGCTTTGGGTGCAGTTGTTTACCTCAGAGTAATCTCAGACAACAAAAGCATACAAGTCACTCTAGTTTCCGCCAAGTCTAAGGTTGCTCCAATTACAAAAACAATTAGATCATCAAAAAGACCACGGTCTATCCGAATCACGATCCCTAGATTAGAATTATCAGCTGCATTACTTTTAACACAACTCGTTGCGCATATTCGAAAGGTGTTACACATTGATAAACCAACTGTTCACCTCTGGACGGATTCAACCACTACTCTTTATTGGATCCAAGGAGAACCAAGTCGATGGAAAGATTTCGTTCGAAATCGTGTCTCTCAAATCCAATCCATTATGCCGGAAGCTCAATGGCACCACATTCCTGGAGAAAGTAATCCTGCTGATCTTGCATCACGAGGACTATCGCCGAAACAGCTCTCCAAAAATTCACTTTGGTGGAATGGACCTTCATGGTTGCAACATTTTCCCAATCATTGGCCTCAACCGACTCCACAGCTAGATGAAAATGTCGACTTGGAAGAACGTTACCCGACTGTATCGGTAGTCCTAGAAAAAACGGTTAATACATGGGATCTTCTCCAAAAATATTCATCTCTAACGAAACTCTTGCGGATCACAGCTTGGTGCAGACGTGCCATTAAATTTCGTAATCAACTTCAATCAAATCCTTCATCTCAACGCAAACTTTCACTCAAACCTGAAGAACTAATTCAAGCTAAATTCTACTGGATTAAATATGTACAACATCAACGTTTTTCTTCTGAAATTAATCAACTACGTCACCTAAAAACCATTTGCCGCAGCAGCCCTATATTTCGTCTAACTCCGTTTCTGGATTCTGAAGGAATCCTCCGAATTGGCGGGCGGCTCCGTAACGCCCAAATTGACCCGGACATGAAACACCCTATCATCTTACCACATGAATCTTACTTTACCCGTTTAATTCTTGATCACATCCACAGAACAACGTTACATGGAGGTGTCCAATTGATGTTGGCCACAATCAGAAGGAATTATTGGATAATTAGAGGACGTAATCTCGTACGTGCCTTTATTCGTCGCTGTGTTACATGCACACGATACAGAGGTTCCACCGCCAAACAATTAATGGGTCAACTACCTAAATATCGAACAATATCATCAAGACCCTTTTTGCATTCTGGAGTTGATTACGCAGGGCCTTTTTTTCTTAAAACATGGAGAGGAAGAGGAGCTAAAGTTTATAAGGGTTACTTAATTGTGTTCGTATGCTTCGCCTCATCTGCAGTCCACCTTGAACTCTCATCCGACTACACTACTGAAGGGTTCCTAGCAGCATACAAAAGATTTATTGGGCGGCGAGGGATATGTTCTACACTAACTAGTGATTGCGGAACGAATTTCGTCGGTGCTGATGCTGAACTACGTAAGTTGTTTAATTCTGCCTCCAATAATATTAGACACTTAAAAGATTTGCTAGCAAATGATGGCACAAAGTGGATCTTCAATCCGCCCGGTTCACCCCACTTTGGTGGAAAATGGGAAGCAGCTGTGAAATCGACAAAATTCCACATCAAACGTGTCATTGGGGATACCATTCTCACCTATGAAGAGTTTTCGACGTTTTTAGTTCAAATTGAAGCGGTACTCAATTCACGACCAATCTGCCCTTTATCAGATGACCACAGTGATTTAGAAGCACTCACACCTGGACATTTCATCACCGGCGAAGCTTTCAATACAATTCCAGAACCAACTCTTACACATTTGCCGAAATCAAGACTTTCTCGCTATCAGCTGTTAAGGCAAATGTTGGAGAAGTTTTGGGAAAGATGGAAAATTGAATATCTACAACGACTACAGGATATAGTGAAATGGCATTATCCTTCACAAAACATCAAAGAGGGATCACTCGTACTCGTGGTTGATGAACGTTATCCTCCAAGCAAATGGCCCTTAGCGCGAGTTATTGCTACACATCCCGGTTCCGACGGATTAGTTAGAGTAGTTACTGTAAAGACACAAACACAAACACTTAAACGTCCAATTGTAAAAATCTGTTTACTGCCAGTCACCACGGAAAATTAGCATGAAAATCTTAAAGGAAGTATTTCAACGATTGGAAATAATCGTCGAGGCGGGCGGAATGTTCAAATTTAAATTCTACGTCAGTTTGCTGAATGTTACCTTTCAAATAATGTAATAGATCACTAGGAAACCCATAGTTTTAAGTATGTAATAGTTTATCAATTTCTTTGTTTACTAAGTTTGTCTTTGTTCAGGTACTCTTTGTTCGTTGGACAAAGGAACCATTAACCTTTTTCTCTGTTCATTCCGTTATCCGTCTTTGTGTAGTAATCATTGTCAACTCAATAGCTTGCAAATAAAGAATAAAATAATCTATCTAAACAGAGCGTCTTCACCAACTGTAACAGAAGAGCACCGAAAGGCAAGTACAAACACGACAGGAATTACTTGGAAAAAACAAACGGAAATACCAGGAATTGAAATGAGCGTACCTACACATACATCAGCAAGCTACGGTACACAAGGAATTAGCTCTGCGGCAGTACAAAAGCAACGGGTTTTCGTAAGACCGCCAATACATGCGCAGACATCGGCGCCATCGATCACTACAGCTGTAAACACAACGTCATTTCCCCTCTCACCAACAATGTCGAAGCAAATCGAGCACGTTCCTACGCAAATAGATCTACAGCTTAAAATGCTTGAGAAACAACGGCGCCTTGAACAGGAATTCATTGAAAGGAAATACCAAGTTCTCTCGCAGTTGAGTAATGAGCAAACGCATCAAGTATCCGCCGGCAATATGTCGCCACACTGGAATTCATACTGTGGACCGTCTCCAACTCAGCTAGCGGCCAGGCAAGCTATGCCAAAAGACTTGCCGCACTTTCACGGCGACCCGGAAGACTGGCCCTTGTTTATCAGCAGCTTCGAAACGAGCACCGCAGTAGCCGGCTTTACGAACGCGGAGAACTTGGTGCGGTTAAAGGCGTGCCTTAAGGGAAGAGCTAAAGAGCTCGTAAGAAGCAAATTTGTAATGCCCACCATGGTACCAGAGATTATACAAACTTTGCGGATGTGCTTTGGCCGCCCGGAACATATTCTGGAACGTGTAGTAGAGAAAGCTAGGAAGCTTCCGTCACCCAGAGACAGATTGGAGTCCATAATTGAATTTGCGTTGTGCGTTAAAAATATATGCTCAACCATGGAGGCATGTAGAATGGAAGCACACTTAAACAACCCCATGTTAGTAAAAGAATTGGTAGACAAATTATCAAGCCAATACAAATTGAACTGGGCTATGCATGTGAAGGACGATAAAATCCCAATAGTTAAAACTTTTAGTGATTGGATATTCTAAATAGCCGAAGCAGCAAGTACGGTCGTGTCCACAGCCCCTGTTACAAAAAGTGCACACGTGAATTCTCACATGGAGGACAAGCCACAGGACGTGACCAAGTGGTTTGGGTGTGGCGGTAGCACTCACAAAGTGGCAGTATGTGGTGTATTTAAAGATCTCCCGTTGGATAAGAAGTGGAATTTGGTGAAACTCACAACCTGTGCCGTCAATGTATGAATAGACACCGCCGAAAATGCTTCATTAACAACGTCTGCGGAATTGACGGATGCCAAACCAAACATCATAAATTACTGCACAAGTACCAGAACGGACAGCTAACATCGTCTCCGAAACATTATAACATCGAAACCCAAGACGCCAGCGGTGGATCCATCAACTCGTACTCCTCTGAGAATAGCAACCCATATTCACTCTTTAGAATCTTGCCTATACGTCTTCAGAAAAATATTGGATAAATAGACACGTTCGCATTTTTGGACGAGGGATCTTTTGATCTACTTGATACTGAGGGAATTAAAGAGCCAATTTGTTTAAGGTGGACCGGGAATACTACGCGCGCAGAGGATTCATCTTATGTATCCCTACCTGACGGGGATTCCAATAAAGTCTTATTTCAACGTAAGACCAACGGTATTAATTGGGGCGGGCAATTGGAGGTTCGCCGTCCCCCTAAAACTGCGCGAAGGTTCGTGGAATCAACCAATTGCTACGGAGACGCGCTTAGGCCCCAATAACTGCCACGAGCAAGGTGCTTGGCTCAACATTCATCAATGCAACTGCGAAGAAAATACAACGAGTTACATCAAATGGTGAAAGAACAGTTTAACTTAGAAGAATCATCAAGAAAGTCACTAATCTCCACGGAAATCTTGAAAGCCACATGCCAGAAGAAAGGTGAACGCTATGAAGTGGGCCTTTTATGGAAACACAGATTGCACCAGCTTCCGGAAAGTTACGAAAACGCTCTCAAACGTCTCACGACAGCTTAAAGTGTACGCTGCAAAAGCAAGTGGACAATCTACTGCAAAAGGGATACGCGAAGAAACTGACTGTCGATGAAATCGAGGGAGATATTGACCCTGTGTGGTGCCTACCAACATTCATAACCACAAATCCTAACAAACCCGGTAAAATACGAATGGTATGGGATGCGGCTGCAAAATCGAACGGATTTTGCCTTAACGATTTTATACATCCTGGAACGGACCTGTTAAAGTCATTAGTGGACGTATTGCTGAGTTTCCGTGTGGGAAAGGTTGCGATCTGCTGCGATATAGCAGAGATGTTTCATCAGATCAACGTTATAAAAAAGGATATGCACGTCCAGAGATTTCTATGGTGAGACAAGGAGGATGACACTATGTTTTCGATCACCATGCTGAATCATTTAAAGAAGAATACCCACGAGCCGTAGAGGCCATACAACAGTACCATTACGTGGACGACCTAATTGACAGTGTCGACAACGAACACCAGGCGATCGAGCTGGCAATGCAAGTTAAACACATCCATGCTGCCGCTGGATTTCACATACGAAACTGGACATCGAACAGCAAAATTGTCATGGACCACCTACACCAGGACTCCTCGGAAGAGCAAGCACCGAAGGACCTCGCCACCACGGAGAAGGTTCTCGGTATGTATTGGGATCCTAACAAAGACTCCTTTGTCCATATTTTCAGATTTGCCAGACTTCGGCGTGATGTCTTTATGGATGCTATCCCCACAAAAAGGGAACTACTTCAGCTGCTGATGTCCATCTTCGATCCCCTGGGGGGGGGGGGGGATCGCCAGAAGTCTGGCGATCTGGCATCGATTGGGATATCGAGCTGAGCGGTCACTTGCACACCAAACGGCAAAAATGGAAGACGGTATTAAAAGAAATATCCTCACTACAAATTCCTCGTTGCTACGCTCCCCATCTCAATGAAGCTATCGAAGGCGAACTACACACCTTTGTCAATGCCGGGGAAGACGCTTATGCTGCTGTATGCTATCTTCGAGTTGTGCATGAAGGAGATTGTACTATAATAATGGTAGCTGCAAAGTCGAAAGTGGCCCCGTTGAAACCAATGTCCATACCAAGACTTGAGCTTCAAGCTGCAATTGGTGGTGTGAGGCTTGCCAATAAAATAATTAATAACCGTAGATTGAAAATTACATCTAAAATTTTTTGGTCGGATTCAAAAACTGTGTTGCAATGGCTCCGAATGGATCCAAAGAAGTTTCAATAGTTCGTCATGCATCGTGTGGGAGAAATAATAGAAAACACAAATATTACGCAATGGCGGTGGGTGCCTTCAAAATTAAACCCTGCAGATCTAGCAACGAAAGTACCATCAAGACGCGATGCTTCAATGTGGTTCTTTGGACCTAAGTTCCTATACAACAAAGAGGATTGGCCAACTTGTACTGATATGGGCGAACGCAACTACAACGAAATGCGGCATCACGTATTTCTTATCGGTAAATCACAGAAGGCGATATCTATTAATTTCCAATACTTTTCAAACTGGAGACGACTGTATCGAGCAGGGACGACTTTTCTACTCTACATCAGAAAGCTGAAAGCACGGGTTGTGGGAAACCCTTCACCAGAATCTGTTTCGTATGAAATGATACTTCAGGCAAAGTCGACACTTTTCCGATGGGCTCAAGAAAGCGAATATTCAGAGGGAATCTGCTGTTTAAAAAGGGGTAAGGGTATTCAAAAGGGCAGTAAATTACAATCTTTGCATGCCATTCTAGATGACAAGGGCTTATTAAGAGCCAAGGGTAGTGTTTCGCATCTTAACCATCTTAATGCAATAATAGTGCCTACCAAGCACTATGTAACTCTTCTGTTAGTTCGCCACACTCACGAGAGATTTCACCATATATCACATTGGACCGTCATCAACAACATCAAAAGTCAATATTATATACCACAACTACGAGTTCTATGCAAAAGCGTACGAAGATCATGTCAACGCTGTAAAAATGCATCTGCTGTCCCAGTAATGCCACAAATGTCTACCTTGCCAGACTCGCAAGCTTTGAGCGACCATTCACATACGTAGGTATAGACTATTTTGGACCACTCTACGTCGTAGTGGGTAGAAGAAAGGAAAAAACAGTAGCGTATATTATCTCGCTGCCCAACATACAAACCATAATTGTGCAGTTTGCAGTCCATGATCTTCTCGTCACCTCGATTTTGGACGCAGCCGAGAGTAGGTGTAAGTAGTATGAAATAAACAAAGAGTGTCAAAACCAAATTTCATTGAAAATCGTAACCAAAAATCTTAAATCATGGACGAACAAGATGATCCTACTTCAGGTAAGTTAAAATACTGTGTGCAAATTAGAAACAAACTTGTTAACATTTAAGTATGTACCTGAACAATGTTGGTTAAAGCGGAAGATTTTGAAGAATCTGGCTCTGAATATATACCACCCCCTGCACCCTCATCAGACTATGATGACTCTGAAAGTTCAACAAAGCAGAACTAGTTCAGCCACAAGTTTACAGCAGCCACAGCCAAGCACGTCTAGCTCAATAACAGCAGAATTGCAAGTAAGTATGCCCAGACAAGGATCACCAGATGAAACTCCCAACCTCAAAAGTAGAAAGCGTTTAAAAAAGCCAGAGACAACAGCGAAATGTGCTTAAATTACAAAGAGCAAAAGGCGAACAATATAAAAACCACAAAAAGAACATTGTTCCTGCGAAGACACCTAAAACAGGCGAATGTCCATGTCCCAAGAAGTGTCATCTAAAAATAAATGAGGAACGTCAGCTGGAAATATTTAGAAGTTTTTACGCTTTGGCAAATTTCGACGCTCAGAATGCATTACTGTTCTCACTAGTTAGGGTGAAAAACAAATGCAGAAGTTACACGGGAACAGAGGAATCCAGAAGACAAAAAACGCACATTTATTATTTATTAGGTGAAGATGGTGTTGAGTTTCAGGTGTGTAAAAAATTCTTCCTAAGAACTTTTCAAGTTTAAGATGGACGTGTAACTAGGGTGTTGAAGCATAAATGTATACATAGTGTTCCACCTATTGATCAGAGAGGTCGACAAAGCTCTATAAAGAAAACACCAGATAATAAGATCGCAGAGGTAAAAGAATTGATTGGCAAGTTTCCAGTTAATGAGTCTCATTATACCAGACATAAAAGTGAGAATAGGAGATATCTTTCACCGGATCTGAGCCTTGGACGAATTTATTCTCTTTATAAAGAAAATACACCTGAACCTGTCTTATCTTTCATTTCCAGTAAAATTTTTAATGAATTTTTTAACTTATGTTTCCATGCACCCATCAATGATTCTTGCAAAAAAAATGTGATCTCTTCCACAGCAAAATTATATGTGCTGAGAGTGAACAGCTAAAACAAGAGTTTCAACGTGAACTAGAATTACACCAGAAGAAAGCAGACAGTGCCAGACAAGGATTAAAAGACGATACGACCTTGGCAAAATCATCAACCAACGTCATTGTAATCACCTTTGATTTTATGAAAAACCTACCTGCCCTTGTGTTGAGTACTGGAATAGTGTATTACAAGAGACAACTTTGGACTTTTTGCTTTGGAATTCACAATATGGCGACAGATGATGCCTACATGTTTGTTTGGGACGAGTCTGATGCTTCGCGAGGACCTCAAGAAATTGGATCTTGTTTGCTCTACTTTTTTAAAAATGTTGAGACCACTAAAAAAGTAGTCATGTATTCTGACCAATGTGGGCCACAGAATAGAAACATAAAGATGTCGTTGTTCTGTCAGTATGTTGTATCTCACCCGGACTTTACGATTGAAGAAATAGATCATACATTTTTGGTCAGAGGACATTCATATTTACCATATGACCAAGATTTTGGTCTAATACAAAAAAAAAAAATAAAAAAATAAAAAAATCCTTAAAGAAATATACGTCCCGGAAAACTGGCTCGAAGTAATTAAAAGGGGTCGAAAAAGACAACCATTTAAGATAAAACGAATGAGTACAAGTGATTTTTTCTCTTCCAAATTGCTGGAAGAAATATAATCAACAGAAAATATCGGTTAGTAGCAGCAAGGTGGAGTGGTTAAAAATAAGATTCCATAAAACCCATCAATTTTCAATTTTTTACAAGTATTCTACTAATGAAGATGTCCTCTGATGAAGTCAGTGTTAAAAAAAAGGCAGTCAATGACCATAACACAACTATAGCGGAAAAAAGGAAAAGGGCCTTCTTGAATTGTTGCACTTCGTCCCGACAGTTCATCACACTTTTTATAACAACCTGAATTGCTCAAACGGTTTCAGCGACGAGGTGTATTATAATGAGACAGATGATGAATAGCTGTTGTACTATGTATTTTGATTGATTTCTTAATAAACTTGTTCTAAAGTGGTGTAACTTGTTTATTATTTTAAATTGGACCAAAATATCATAAATTCAGAAGTGGTGTAACCCACATTTTTTCCTATAATATCGACTTATTAACACGCTCGCGGACAGAGCGGCATATGCCGCTGAATTTTGTGGTTTTTGCTGGGACAAAGCGGCATACCCCGTCCAAGTTTGCTATTCTCTAAAACACAAAGCGGCAAATGCCGTCTAGTTTTCTATTGAATTCTGCATACAATGAAACCTTGTGTCCCAAGAAAAAATAAAATATTTTGTAAATTGTCCCAGCAAAAACTTTGCATCTGCAGTTGCAAGTACCGCTAGGTTCGCAGTATTTTTTTTTTTTTTTTTTTTTTTTTTTTTTTTTTTTTTCCTTGCTTATCGGGTTTATTTGTCTGGTCGTATGCTTAAAGTCATCGTTTATCAGTTCGAATCGGTCAGTATTTAAGAGCGCATCATTTGAATTATGGATCCGAGAGAAGAAGCGAGGCTTTTAAAATTAATGGAAGAAATGAGTACTGATGAATCAGAATTTGGTGATGACTTTGATAGCGATGATGATGATGGAGATCCCAATTATGAAGAATCTTCCGAACAAGAATCTTCTGACAGTGAAACGTTTTTGCAACTTGACCACGGCGCAGAAGAAATATTGCAAGGGGATCTTGAAGAAGTTCACAGCACGGAAGATACAGGTAATGGGTCAGATGACCAATGGTATGACGTTATTGAAGATAGTTCTGATTTTGATTTTGATCAAACGCAAAGTGGCCTAAAAATTGATTTCGGCGAGAATCCTCCATCGGCTGGAGAATGTTTCAGTAAGCTATGGGATGAAGAAATAATGAGTATGATTCTTGACTCAATGAACAGTTATGCTCTTCAGTTGTCAAACTCTGGTCGCCCAGTAAGAAAATTCAGCAGATACTCTAGTGTTAAGGCATTTACTATGCAAGAGCTGGAACAATTTCTTGGAATAAGTATTTTGCAAGGTCAGACAAAATATCCGTCGGTAAGAAAAATATTTTCCATGGACCCACTGTACTATGCTCCAGTTTTTCACCATACAATGTTCGGGAGGAGGTACGAAGAAATGCTAAGATGCTTTAGTTGTTCATATGCTCAAGAAACGAACCAGTCCGACAAGTTGGCGAAAGTCACTCCATTGCTGAACAAATTACTCATCAACTTTAGAAACGCATACTATCCTCAAGAACAGCTATCTTTAAATGAGTCTTTGCTTTTGTTTCGAGGACGTCTAAGCATCCGGCAGTACATAAAAGGGAAAAAAGTCAAGTACGGTATTAAATTCTATACCCTCTGTAAATTCAACCATATACAAAGGTAAAACTGTCGTTACTGAGGGCAGGTCAAAGCTTGAAGTACTCGTTTTCGGTCTTATGGAGCCGTATTTAGACCGCGGACATCACCTGTCCATGGACAACTTTTACAACAGCGTAGACCTGGCGAAGAAACTGCTGATGAAAAAAACACACTGCACAGGCACCTTACGAAGCAACAGGCGCGGGAATCCGAAAAAAATAACAAGCAAGAAACTTAAAAAAGGTGAACATGTATGGAGCAGAATGAATAAAGTGTATATTTCAAAATGGAAGGATAAAAGGGATGTTCTTTGCCTCACAACGAAATATCATCCTAAAATAGTAAGTGTTGCCAATAAATTCGGACAAGTTTAGCAAAAGCCGGAAGAAATTGCCAAATACAATGAATTTATGTCTGGTATAGACAGAAGTGACCAAATGGTAAACTATTATTCATCACCTCGAAAAGGCATCAGATGGTATAAGAAGGTTATCTTTCACCTGTTAGATGTGGCTATTTGGAATTCGTTTTTCATCAAGAAAATGTTTAAAAACAAAACGACCTTACTTGATTTTAGAAATGAGTTGATAAAAGATTTTCTCTCTATATCGCAAGACTTAAAATATGGAAGGCAACTTGTTAAAACGGGGGTAAAATATGGTGGAAAAAGAAAGAAGATAGAAGATGAGAATCCCCAAGTCCTAACAGGGAACGAGCAGCACTATCCGGATAATATTCCGAATCCCAAGGATCCTGCAAAGACCTATCACATGAGATGCCGGCAGTGCTTAAAGAACAAAATCAGGAAGGAGACCAAATATTTATGTAAAACATGCCCCGAAAAACCACCTTTGTGTATTGTTCCTTGTTTTGACCTGTTTCATTCCCAAGAAAATGGTTGAAATCCAATAAATTTATCACGTTCATTTTTTATTATTTGAATTGTAATGTTTTTTTTTATGAAGTAATCATTTTTCTTATTTTCTTATTTGAGAGCGGCATATCCCGCTTTGTCCCAGCATATGGAATATATACGTAAAATTCTGATTAGATGGGACAGAGCGGCGTTTGCCGCCCTTGTTTTTTTTTCTAAAAAAAAAAACATTTAAATTGTCATGGTGATCATTTTGGTTATTATTTCGCTCATTTAGTTCAATTGGATCATAAGCTACTGTGGTCGCACTTTTCAGTCACCGTCTTAAATATCAACTATCCGCGAACGTGTTAAATAAGTCAGCTATTTACAGCTATTGTAAATTTGGATGTTCTTTTTATAAATTAAAAATAAAACAATTAAAATAATGTTCACAAAAGAAATTAATTTCAAATAAATATTTACCAAATTTAAAATCCCCATTCTCTCCTATTGAGTAGTCTGGGGTTACACCACTTTTGCGCTGATAGCCTCATTTCAAGGAAGGACTTTTTATTTCGTTTAGCTGAAGAGCTCACTTTTGACTATCAGTCAAGTCAACACCCCATGTTCCAAAAACACCCCATCCAATACGTAAATGGTGCCAAATAGGTTTTTGCAACAACAATAAATTGCGACGTCTGTATGAAATATGTTTGTGGAAAATGCACCGAAAAAAAAAGTTTATGTACAGTGATGTGAACAATAATAACGACAATTTGAACTTAATGTTTCAAAAGCTCCTCAGTTATGCACACAACAAGTGGAACAAATAAAACCAACGGGATCAAAAGCTTTGTTTGTCGATAAACAAAATACCGCTTGTAGCAAGCATACATTTTGCATGCACACCAGATGCAATCATAAGTTCCTCAAAAGCGGTTGGTATCGTGTGAAAAAAAATAAGGACAAGCTGAAGATTTTGTTTGAAAAACTCAAATAAACTGCTTTAGCTGGTTATTTTAACTGTTAGTAGGTAACATTAAAACTTCATATTGTATTACAATATAAAAATTAATTACAAATTACAATATTAAAATTACATTAAAAAATAGTGCAAAAATATGGGAAGGAAGAAGCATTGCACCCTTAAGGAAAGAAGTCAAATAAAGGAATTACACAAGAACGGTTTTTCCTACCGCCAAATAGCGGAAATTGTCGGGCGATCAAAGACAATGGTGGAGAAAGCGGTCAGATTTCAATCCAAAGCCGAAACACGTGGAAGAAAACGAAAAATAAACGATCCTTTGAAAAAAAGGATTTTGAGGTATGTAAAAAAGAAACCTTTCGCCTCATCCAGCAAAATAAAAAAAGAATATAGCTTGGATTTCGACACCTCAACAATCCGAAAAATATTAATCGAAAACAATTTGAAGGCCAGGAGCGCCAGAAAAGTGCCGTTGCTATCCAGAAAGAATGTAGCCAAAAGGTTAAAATCTGCGGAAGAGCACGTGAGCTGGCCGGAAAGCAAATGGCGGAATATCCATTGGTCGGATGAGACCAAGGTGAATTTATCGAATTCAGATAGGTATAACCATCTTGTGCGGAGACCCCCCCAATACAGCATATTGTAACAAATATACATTAAAAACTGTTAAACATGGTGGAGGAAGTATAATGGTATGGGGATCATTCTCTTATCAGGGGGTAGGTCCCATTTACAGGATTGAGGACACCATGACAGCTGTGTCCTACGTTAGCATATTGAACAGCATAATGCTTCCCTATGCTGACGACAATATGCCTCTTCGATGGGTGTTTCAGCAGGACAATGATCCGAAACACTCATCAAAACGGGCGAAAAACTGGTTCAAAGAAAATAATATTAATGTTTTAAGTTGGCCATCGCAATCGCCAGACTTAAACCCGATAGAGAATTTGTGACGTGTGGTTATAATAAGTATTGAAAACTACGCCAACAATAATGAGCTGTGGTCATCTCTAAAAGCAGCGTGGGAGGGAATACCGCCAAGTACTTGCCAAAAGTTGGTAGACTCGATGCCACGGCGTTGCTTGGCTGTAATCAAAAATAAGGGTTATACAAGAAAGTACTAACGTAGGTATTTGATAAAGCATTTAGTTTATTAAACTTTATTATCGTTTTCCTTTAATTTCCAGCAAGTTCGAAGGTACTCCTGCGGTTACTATGAAGGTGTCCTTATTTTTTTTTTTTTTTTTTTTTTTTTTTTTTTTTTACAGGCAATATAAGAGAAGCCGATGCATTTATATTTTTTTCTTTTGGTAATCTGTAATTCAGATTTTTCTTTTATTATTTATGTATAACTAAAACAACTGTCTATAAAAGAAACATAAAAACCAAATTCAAAAATGGGTATTTAAATATTTTAACTTATTTTTTAAAAAATCGTTGTGGCTGTCCTTATTATTTTTCACATCACTATATGTAAAGAGTGTGAAAAGCCATAATATTTTAAATAAAAAAAATTAAATTACAGCTCCCGAATTTTTATTAATTTAATATTTTATCAATACTGTTTATGAATTCTTTGAAACATTATAGCACATACAAAATTTACACACTCAAAACGTTATTTTTCACCACCAGTCAAAATGACTGGTGTTGGTATAAATAGGTATAACAATTTCTTGGTAAATCTAGTGTTAATTTAACTGAATTCAAAATGTGGTATTAATATATAGACTAATTTGAAATAAGATTTTATTTTGAAAAACTAGTTGTTTATAATTTGGTGTTCCTTTTTTCTACTAGGTTCATAATTTAGATCTAACGCTCGTTAATCTGATAACTGATCTGAACTAATGCCACATGGTTTAGGTTCTCATTTTAAGTTGAATTGGAGCCATATCTGGATTATAGTGTTAATTCGTATTTAAAAGTGAATGAATGACATAATGTTTTTGGAATAGTATTCTCCACGTAGAAACTGATCAACCGATCAGGAAGAGAGCCGAACGCACTCGCTTACGCTTGTACAGCCAGCTCAGTTCAGTGTTCTTTATTTGGTGGATGTAAATAAGTAAAATGACTAAAATGTAAGTAAGTTAATGTAAGTAATACACACTGTTAAAGTAAAGGTACCCTTACACGATCAATCGAATGACATCAAATATTTACGTGCGTTTGTGAAAATGCGTCTGTGTGCGTCACACACATTCGTTGGTGGCCGATTGACAAAAATCAAAACATTTTTGATATTGCATGACCATTATCATGCTGATTGATGTGTGTAAGGGTTGGATTGACCAAACAAGCTTATTGTGTGTCATGCAGGTGTGGTGTCGCGAGCGTGGAATGTGATGTCTGTCAGGAGCGGGAAATTTAAATTGAAGGAGGATGAAGAACGGGAGATGCAGATATTTTTAATTCACTTGAAAGATTTTCATGAGTGAACTGATTCCTTTTTTCTAACCACTGTTTCATCCAAATTCTCTTCTTTTTTTGGCATTCTATTCTTCTTCTGCTTTACACAAAGTACCAGAACAACGTACGCAATACGAAATTCACTAAATTTCACTAGGAATTTGCTTTAATCGATTGAGCCGTGTAAGGGATAGAGTCAATCCACATAGACACGATGCATGATGTCGACTGATTGATCGTGTAAGGGCCACGTGGGAACATTCGACTGGCAGTCGGTGCCCTCACCGGGCACTGCATGCTATCCTACCATGCAGCTCGACTAGGCCAGCCCTACAATGACTTCTGCAGAAGCTGCAGGGACGAAGAGGAAATTGAGTCCGTTCGTCACCTGCTGTGCGAATGCCCGGCGCTAGCCCAAAAAAGGAATATTTTCCTGGGAAGATACTTCCTTTCGGGACTAGAAGAGGTAGGTAATATCGGGCTGAACAGAATAATGGGATTTTTATCCTCGTCTGGCTGGTTCAGCTCGACGGTAAATGAATAGGTATCAACGGGTTAAACAAAACAGGTGGGCACAATGGACTCAACGTAGTCTGCGTGAGCCTTGACTTTACGTCAATAGGGCACCCATATACCTAACCTAAGGGCTTCTTAAGAACATTGTATGGCAGATTTATGATTTCAATCTAACGGTTCTCCGAACATCAATTTTATCTGAAAAAAATGTAACTGTACATGCAAAAAACACACAAAAAGGAAAGAGAAACAGAAAATTACACAGAAAAAGTCTGCGTACAGTTGCCTTCGACGTCGGAATTTACCATATCTTACCGTATCTATGTGAATGTTAAGATCAGTTAATGGTTTTCCGTAAGGATAGGAGTATATTTTGAGCGAAGTTACCTTTCATTTAGTGCTTTTTTTTGAAATGGTTGCAAAAAGAAAAAAAATTGGTCCAAGTGAACGGAAAATAATTATTAAATTGTGGACAGAGAGAAAAAGTTTAAGAGAAATCGGCAAAACACTAAATAGAACACATTCATCTATACAAAGAGTGGTTGTATGTATGTATGTTGGCGTTACAGTCCATGAAGGACCTGAGCCGAGCTTCTCTCAATCACCCATGTTGTGTGTGATTTCATTTTCCCATAGGTGAAAGGGACCTTCAATTTATTGCCGGTTCCGAACGGCGAATTTCGAGAAGCTTTTCATGACAATTTTACTACAGGGGGTTTTGTCAGAACCCCGCTGAGGAGAAACACAGTGAAAAACACGTTCGATGACATGTCTGTGTCAGGATTCGATCCCGTGTCATCTGCGTTAGAGGCCAACACACTACCCACTGCGCCACGGTGCGCACAAAGAGTGGTTAATACGTTCAGTTATTTTTCAAAGCCGCGTTCTGGTCGCCCTTCTAAATTATCCGCAAGAGAAAAGCGCAGTCTGATCGGATTAGTTAAAAAAATCCACGAATAACGGCATCGAAAATTGCAAAAAATATTGAGGAACAATTTAACAAAAAGATCTGTGCAGATACTGCAAAAAAAAATTAAAAAAAAGCTGGATATAAAGGTCGTGTTGCTCGTAGAAAGCCGTTTATATCAATAGTCAATCGGCAAAAAAGACTCAAATATGCACACCAACATCTGAATAAGCCTTTGGACTTCTGGCAGAAAGTAATTTTTACAGATGAAAGCAAGTTCTGTATTTTTGGTATAAAAGGCCGAAAGACTGTGTGGAGAAAGCCTGGTACTGCTTTTAGCAAATATAACATACTTTCAACTGTTAAGCATGGTGATGGTGGAGTAATGGTTTAGGGGTGTATGGTTGGACCTGGCGTTGGAAGATTGAGTTTCATAGAATCGACAATGAACAAGTATGGATACCTGGAGATATTATAAACAAATATCAATCAGAGTGCGGATAAACTGAGCCTTAGTCGTCAATATTATTTCATGCACGACAATGATCCTAAACATACGTCCGAAATTGTGAAACTGTGGCTGTTCTACAACGCCCCGAAACAATTGCATTCACCACCCCAGTCACTAGACTTAAGTCCCAAAGAGCATTTATGGGATTTACTCGAAAGGAGGATTCGGCAGAGGTCAATTACATCAAAGGGCATGCTCAAAACGGTTATAATGGAAGAATGGGCTAATATCACACCTGAGGATACTTTGAACCTGGTTAATTCAATGCCAAACAGACTCAGGGAAATTATTAAGCAGAAAGGCTACCCCACACGATATTAAGTTTTATTTCTTTTGTAAATATTCTCAATTTTTTTAAAGTGTACGCAGACTTTTTCTGAGGATTTTTTGTATCTGCTTTCTCATTTTGCGTTTTTTCATTACTATTTGTACCTGGAGTGTTTTTAAAAATGTATCAAATAATAATTTGAAGTCGGATAACATTAATATGAAATAAATATTATATTTTAAAAAGTTTAATCCCTTTATTAAAATCAAATATAGTTCATTTTAACGCCTCATAACGATCCGCATCAAGGCAAATCTCTGAAACATCAGCCTCATATGCGTCCATGCCCCCACGGAAGACAAGGATGACTCAATCAAAGATGATTTCTTTGATCTCCTAGAGAGAACATATACCAAATGCCCCAGCTATGATACCAAAATCATACTAGGAGATTTTAACGCTAGGCTGGGTAAAGAAAGCATCTTTGAGCGGATCATCGGCAAACACAGCCTACATGACACCACATCCGATAACGGACATAGGCTGATCGACCTTGCCACGGGGCGAAATCTTCTTGTAGCCAGCACACGATTTTCCCACCTCGATATACACAAAGGCACCTGGCGGTCGCCAGATCAATCAGTCACCAACCAGATTGACCACATCGCGATTGACGTCAGACACTCCTCCACTATTCTTGATGTTCGCACTTTCCGAGGAGCGAACATCGATTCAGACCACTATCTTTTAGTAGCCAAGATACGTCAGCGCATAACACGAACACCGCGGAGTAGAGTTAGAACACCAAGCTATGACGTCGGAAAGCTACTATCGCCGGAGATCGCCAGTGCTTTTGCCAACCGCTCCCTTAAGCTCTCCGATACACCTCAATCCTCCACTGAGTCAGTAGAGCAACAATGGAGCCTGTGCAAACAAGCCCTGAAGAGCACAGCAACGGAAGTGCTGGGCCTTAAAGCTCCACCACGACGAAACACCTGGTTCGATGACGAGTGTAGAAGGATTCATGCGGAAAAGCAGGAGGCATACAAAGCCTCACTACACAAAAAAACAAGAGCGGCTCGTGATCTCTGCGAGCTTAAGAGAAGGGAGGAACATAAGCTTCTCAAGAAAAAAAAAAAAAGAAAGCACGAGAAGCGGGCGATTGAAAACTTGGAGAGGTGCTATTGCAGGCACGACGTTCGAAGATTTTATCAGCGGATAAAAAGAATGTCTCAAGGCTATAAAGCCCGAACGGAGGCCTGTAAGGATGAGAACGGACACCTAGTAGTAGAATCGCAGTCGATGCTGAGAATTTGGAAAAACTACTTCTGCAGACTGTATAACGGCGATGACAGCCAACATATCGCCGTCAGGCAGAATGATCCATTTTTTAACGACGAAGATCGCAGAGAATCCCGTCTCCCTGACCTCGACGAAGTTGAGATTGCCATGTCGAAACTTAAGTCGAATAAAGCTGCTGGCGCAGATGGACTGTCTGCTGAGCTCTTCAAAGCGGCTGGCGGTGAGCTGGTTAGGAGCATGCACCGGCTCATCTATAAGATATGGTCAGAGGAAAGCATGCCCGAGGAATGGAGTCTCAGCATTGTTTGCCCGATCCACAAAAAAGGAGATCCCTTGGACTGCGCCAACTAAAGAGGAATAAGTCTCCTTAATGTCGCATACAAGATCTTCGCTGCCGTTTTGTGTGAACGCCTGAAACCATTCGTAAACAAGCTGATAGGTGTTGCTTCAGGCCAGGGAAGTCCACCATCGATCAAATCTTCACACTACGGCAGATCCTGGAGAAAACCAATGAATTTCAAGTCGATACACACCATCTATTCGTCGACTTCAAGGCCGCATACGACAGCGTAATTTGAGACGAACTATATAATGCCATGTTTACTTTTGACATCCCTGCTAAGCTCATCAGACTATGCAGGATGACCCTGGAAAATGCTCGCTGCTCCATCCGAATCGGTGCAGAACTGACCGATAGTTTGGAGGTCAAGAAAGGATTTAGACAGGGCGATGCGTTGTCGTGTGATTTTTTTAACATCATATTAGAAATGATTGTGCAAAAATCACAGGCCAATACAAGAGGCACAATCTATTTCAAATCCTCGCAACTCCTTGCATACGCCGACGACATTGACATAATAGGTAGATCGCAGCGAGATGTCAATGAGGCGTTTGCGAGTATTGAGATGGAGGCGGCAAAAATTGGTTTGGCAGTTAACGAAGGCAAGACTAAATATCTGCTGTCATCGAAAAAGGACATTTACCACCGACGTCTTGGACAGAACGTGCATATTGGCAGATATAAGTTCGAGGTAGTTAAGGACTTCATATACCTCGGCTCCGCGGTGACTTGGAACAACGACACCAGCTTCGAAATCAAGCGCAGAATCACTCTTGCCAACCGCTGCTTCTTTGGGCTCAAGAAGCAACTGAGAAGTAGAGCCCTCTCTCGTACGACCAAGTTGACCTTATATAAGACCTTAATTATCCCGGTCCTGTTATACGGCGCAGAAACATGGACTTTATCTAAGGCGGATGAGGAAATCCTTGGTCGATTCGAGAGAAAGATTCTGTGTTCGATTTTTGGTCCCGTAAACACAGAGGAGGGTTGGAGGAGAAGATTCAATCACGAACTGTACGGGTTGTACAGCGACATGAGTCTGGTCAGGTGTCTACGGATCCAACGCCTAAGATGGCTAGGCCATGAAGAGCGAATGGACACCACGGCTCCAGCACGTAGAGTCTTTGAATCCAACCCCGAGGGACGAAGAAATAGAGGACGGCCGCACCTGAGGTGGCGCGCACAGGTGGAAGGGGACCTCAACCAACTGGGCGTGCGGCATTGGAAAAGACTAGCGAAAGATCGTGCTAGGTGGAGAGGCATGTTGGTTGAGGCCCAGGTTCACCCCGAACTGTAGCGCCCGTTAAGTAAGTAAGTAAGTAAGTTTTAAAGACATCAAAGTTGATTTTGAAAACGACACTGTTCGAAAACACTGAAGGGAAGTTCGAATGCTACAACAAACTTTTTGAACTAAATAAAAGTAAGTAAAACGAATGTTTAATCTGTGTGACGTGCTTCCTGAAACGTAAGTTCTCAGAGCAAAACACATGCAATAAAAATGACCACACACCACCCAACACTATTCGTGCACGGTTCTTGGTAATGAACAGACACGAGGCACGTGTTGTGGAGGGACTTTTTTTTTTATACATACTTACATTGAAGTTAACACCATCGGCCGAAGCCCAAGGCAAGGTCGAAACAGCATAGCGAATGGGATTCGCTGTGTTATCATTTTGCGCGGTTTCCATCATCCCGCCTGTTCCCACACGAAATACATTGACGCAAGTGCACCGAGATCATGTTCCCCTTGGTTGATGAAATCGGATGCACGCGTTGCGACCAGCCTGGGAACTTGCACCGAGCGGATGCGTGTGTTCCCACGAAAAAGTCTACGTTGCTGTTTCGGCGTGAGCGATGGGTTTACCTACGAATAGCAGGTTAGCCGATAAGTTAGTTCTAAGGAAGCGGTGGATCAGAACGCTTGCGATCAATAAATCTCTATTCCAAAAAACGCGAGGTTGTTTGCATTGAGTAAAGTGAGTAAGTCGAACGGTCGGGGAGAAGCCCTGCTTCTCCGTTCGCTATTTTTTTAGGATCCCCTTCAGGGAATCCTTTAACTGGCGCCCGAGCAGGGACCGCTCCGTATACGCGATCCTTTCCTCCTGGCGATTCATCTGTTGTCCTTAAGGACATCGCAATGGTACGTTCTATTGAACGAAGATGGCTGTACCCGTGAGAACACAGCCATCATTCCAAGGCGGTGGATAAAATGTCACTGTACTCATGGGAACACAGTGATAATCGCAGAGGGTTGAAAGGATGCGTGTGAAGTGCCAAAAAAAACTAGTGAAACTGGTGCATGTGAAATAGTAAAAGAAAAAGAATAAAAACTTAAAGTTTTTGAGTTGATTTAACCAAGATAGCATATATCTCTCAGCTGTCCACAGTAAGTTATAGATTTAAGGTATTTGGTTGGCATAAATAATTATAAAATGGACCAATTACAAACGGCTGTTACTGAGTTGACTGGGGCAATTAACAAAATACTAGTCCAGTTGAAAAGCTTCGAGACTCGTATTTCATCGATAGAGGGCAGGTCTTCTTTACCGACCAGTGCTCCTGAGGTGGCTGAACGAACCCAAACACTCTCCATCCGCAAACTGAGGCGGATCTTAAAGACATAAGTAGGTTGCCTGACTGCGTTAAAGAACTGCAGGTATTTGACGGGAACCCCACGCAGTATGTGTCTTGGATACATTCCGTGGAAGGGATATTGAAGGATTTCGAGATCGTGAAGGCCAAGCCCATCTACCGTGCTATCCTGCAGCATATCCGTGGGAGGGTAAGAGGTCCAGCGGACGCAGCGTTGGTTTCCTATAACATATTTGACAGTAATTGGGCAGAGATAAAACGGTGTTTGTCGCTGCATTATGCAGACAAGCGCGACATGCGAACTTTAGAGCACCAACTAAACCAACTCGCCCAGAAGAATAGCAAACTTGACGAATTTTATGCCGCTGATAATCATCAACTCTCGTTGATGATCAACAAAATTAAGACGGAGGCCTATAGTGAAGAAACCGTGAAAGCATTAGTGGAGTCCTACCGAAATAGGGCTCTGGATGTTTTCATCCGTGGCCTAAACGGCGATCTCTCAAAAATGCTTGTAATTCGGGCACCAAAGAACCTGCCTGATGCATATTCGTTCTGTCTGGAGATGCAGAATGTCAATTATCGAGCTCAGTCGCTTCACTCTGCAACAGGGCCGAATACAGTGACGGCTCCCATTAATCAAACTTTTAAGAGTGAAAACCGACCGTATAGGCCTCTGCGAAATTTTGTTCCAAGGGTCCCCGAAAGAACGAAACCACAAATTGCTGCATGGAACAGGGTCAATGATGCCCATCGTGAAAACAATACACCCCCTAAGTTAGGACCGAAATCTCTCGAAAGAATGGAGGTTGACAACTCTAGCAATTCAAGACATGTTAATTATATGAACCGCCCTAATCCCTTTAAACGTCGGGCAATGTCCGCCAATGTCCCTAGGAAACAACAAAGACTTTACCATATCGAGGTGACCGACGATAATTTAAGAGAATATAGTGAAACGGCGGAAGAAGCGTTAGATGAAGTAAATTTTATGACGGGCGGTCATCCAGCGTACCATATATAGAATATGTTACGAGGGATGGAGTCATACTGAAGTTTTTTTGTTGATACGGGGGCCAACAAGAATTTCATAAGCCCAAATATAAAGCAGCCCACCGTACGTATAAGTAGCCCATTTAAGGTTCGTTCAGCTAGAGGAGAGATTAGTATATCGGAATGTGTAAAGGGAAAGTTTTTCGAAGCGTTTGGTAACGAGAGTTTAGTGAAATTTTATGTCTTACCAGGATAAAAATCTTTAATCGGCGATGACACCTTAAAAGAGCTTGAGGCAATAATTGATCGAAAGGCCAATGTCCTAATATTAAAGAGCAATGTAAAAATTCCACTTAAAGAAAAGCTCTCCAGAGAAGTCAATTTCACGATCGATTCGTCACTTTCAGAAACTACTAAGGTTGAATTGAACAGGTTGATTCAAAAATATCATTCCCTTTTTGGTCCCATCGACGATGGAGAGACGGCCGAGACGTCAGTACTTGCCGAGATAAGAACTAGCACTGAAGAGCCAATCTACACCAAAAGTTACCCCTACCCGGCCTGTTTCCGAGAGGTGGTAAAGGAAGAAATATCAAGGCTTCTGAAGGAAGGAATTATCCGCCATTCGAAAAGTCCTTATAACTCACCAATTTGGGTCGTGCCCAAGAAACCGAAGCCAAATGGCGAAAAGCAATATAGAATGGTAATAGATTACAAAAGGCTAAACAGTGTCACAATAGATAATACATATCCTATTCCTGACATAAATTCCACTCTAGCTAGTTTAGGAGAAGCTCGGTACTTCACAACGATTGACTTGACTTCGGGGTTTCATCAAATATGCATGAAACCGACTGATATTCCCAAAACCGCATTTTCTACAATGAACGGGAAGTTCAAATTCATACGGTTGCCCTTTGGTCTCAAGAATGCGCCCGCCATATTTCAACGGATGATAGACGATGTACTGAGGCCCCTGATCGCTAAAATCTGTTACGTCTACATCGACGATGTAATAGTTTTTGGTAAAGAACAGGAAGATCATCTAAGGAATTTAGACACGGTCTTGAGGCGGCTCAGCGAGGAGAGACTGAGGGTTAATCTTGAGAAGACGCACTTCATGCAAAAGGAAGTCGAATTTCTGGGTTATGTCGTTTCAGGTTATCGCTATACAAAAGCTCCAACCACCGCAGAATTTAAAGGAGCTTTAATCGTTTCTAGGTTTAACTTCCTACTATAGGAAATTTATCCGCGACTATGCGAAAGTGGCTAAGCCCCTTACCAACCTTACAAGAGGCGAGAACGCACAAGTAAAGGCCAATCAATCCCGTCGCACTGAAATAGAGTTAGATAAAGGGGCACTCAAGGCCTTTGAGGATTTAAAAGCCCTTTTGACTTCTTCGGAGATTCTAGCCTTCCCCTGTTTCCAGAAGCCATTTAACCTAACTACAGACGCTTCAAACTATGCGATAGGTGCAGTCCTGTCCCAAGACATAAATGGGAAGGATCGTCCGATCGCATACATTTCAAATCAAAAAATAACAATCCGTCGTTTCACTTAGTTCTATGGAAGCAGAATATATAGCTTTGTGCCAAGGAGGTAAAGAAGTCCTTTTCCATCGCAACCTGCTGCGTGAAATGTTTGTTAAAGAAGTCATCAAGGAGCCTACGGAAATCTATTGCGACAATCAAGGTGCTATATTCGCAGTAAAAAATCCGTCAACAAAAAGTAGAAGCAAGCACATTGATCTCAAATTTCATTACATTAGAGATATAGTTTCAAAAAATGAGGTTATTATAAAGTATATATCAACAACTGAGAATGCATCTGACATTTTAACAAAGGCTTTAAATTTCAAAAGACACAAGGATTGTTGTGAATTGTTAACTATTAATTTTGCCTAAGTTTGTATTCAGTATTAAATAACCTCGTATATTACAATCGTGTAAAGCATTTGGGTTGAAGGAAGATATATTAGTATGTAAATATTACTACTACCCAATGGCAACCCTAATGCTCTTTCAAACCATGTAATATGTATTATATTATTCATTTCTCTTTGTCAATCACTTAAATACATGAAGTCACAGTGAGTGGTTGTCTGATTTCTTAAACCGCCACTACGTCGCCATCATGAACCCGGACGAAAAAAGCATTGCAGAAGCACTGAAAACCAAGCTCAATCCAAGAGTCATAAATGGTATCAAGATGCCTGAAGAGTATCTCGAGACACTTCAGAAAGTCTATCTGCAATACTTCACTAAATATAAGATCAGAATTACTCAGAGAGTGGTCGAAGACGTAAGGAATGAGAATCGAAAGTGTGAGCTGATCATGATGGAACACAGAAGAGCCCACAGAAACGCACGGGAAAATAAAGAACAACTACTCGAAAAGTACTACTTCCCTCGCATGAATAGTCTCATCACGAAATATGTTAGAGCATGCGAAATATGCAACATAAATGAGTACGATCGTCATCCCATTCACCCGGAATTTCAAGCAACACCCATCCCAACCTATCCCTGCGAAATTTTACATCTAGATATAATGGAAGTACAAAACGAAAAATTTATCAGTTGCATAGATAAGTTTTCAAAGTTCGGAAAACTCTTTCATATAAAAAATCGATCTGTCCTACATCTTAGGGACAAAATGATCAAAATTATTCATTATTTCACGGTTCCCAAAAATTCTTGTCACTGACAATGAATGTAGTTTTGTAAGCCCTATCATCGCAAACTTCATTAGCCTTCTTGGGATAAAGCTATACCGCACTCCAGTGCATCGTTCTGAGGTGAACGGCCAAGTAGAGAGATTCCACTCAGCCATCTTGGAAATCTACCGTTGCCTCAAAACCGAGTATAAGGATTTGCGATTGAAGGAACTTCTGAACATCGCAGTCGATAGATATAACAATAGTGTACACTCAGTTACCAAACGCAAACCAGCCGATATATTTTTCGATAGAACTCAGAAAATAAATTATCAAAACCTCATGGATTTTCGTAAGAAAATAAATCAAGACCTCAGAACAGAAGTAAAAAGAAAACAAAAAGAAGCAAACCTATAACGAAACAAAGTCAGGACAGCCCCTAAAAAATATGAAAAAGGTGAAATTATATACACGGTAAATAAAGGCCTCAAAGCAAAACACAAGCCCCTATTTCGAAAAAAAAGAATAGCGAAAAATAACCGGGTGACTGTGACAACAACCTCGGGGAGAAGAGTTCATAAAACACATATGTATAAAAAACATTAAAAAAAATGAACACCGTCATACCCCCCGCTCTTCGATAGTATAGTCGGTCATTACACCCATTTGAATATGGGAGACCGGGGTTCAACTATATACACATATATCTACATATATATATATATATATATATAAAGATGATGGCACCCATGCACTTGACACTGACCTAACCCTATATGATTTTATGATTTAATTAAAGATACCACTTGCACCTAGCATCCGTCAAATGAAATTCTTTGACAATTACATAATTAATTATATATGTACATAACTAAACATATACATTTATACTGTATTACAAATACATATTTAAAGTTTCTGTAGATAATAATGTAATTATATAGTCATACCAAACTTAGTCAACTTAGGACAGTGGAAACAACAACTCTCAAATCTCACGACCATATTAGAGAGCGAGTTTAAAAATCCTGTTAAGAAGAAACTCGTTTCACTCCACCTATCCCAAATAATCGAACGCATCAGCTTATTACGAGGAAGGCGACAAAGGGAGCGAAGGTCTATAAATTGGATTGGTTCGATTGGACGATCATCGAAAACAACAACCAGCAATACAAGATAAACGAACGTCTTTTTGCAATAGCGGAAAAGGCAATGGCAAAAGTAGAATGGATTATAGGTCAAACCAACAATGGCATAAAGGCAATGGACACCCAAAGGCTTGAACAGGATCTAATCAACCAAGTCCTCATAATCAAAGAGGAGGTGAACGAGCTGGTAAGAGCATGCCAAATGGCTAAAGGTGGCATAATCAACACTAATCTCCTGGACCACGAGGAAATCGATATGTTGGTGAACGAATTAGAGACTCTACCCTACAAAAATGAAATAGAGGCTATCGAATTCGGCACGCCCGTAATTTATACTAACAATACGGTATTATTATACATCCTATCAATGCCGAAGGTGAGTAACGCAGTGTAGAAGAATAAATAATACGTTTCTTGCATAACACACTGTGGCAGTGCTAAAAATTCAATTCGGTTTGACAGCTGCATCTATGTCTTGGAAAGAAACAATCATCTGATCAAGTGAATGACCCGAAGTCTCCAATGCGTTATATGTATTTGTATTAACAGTGTATAAATAGCCTTACCGTCATAGACAACGGGGGGCAGTTGAACAGTGAAGAATAAAGTTATCAGTACGTATAAACTGTTCGGTTTTTCTTATCTTCGGAAATCTTCTCTTACAACTCTCAGAAGTGGGATTACATTAGACGGGTCAACAAGTGTTTTAGTTTCGGCAAATCTCGGTGTTGGAACTACTGTACAGTGCGAATGTGAATCTGTGCTGAACCGCGTTTTTTTTTCAGTCCGAAAGTAAATTCTTTATAGTGCTAAAACGTTTGATAATGTCAGAAGAGTGGAATAATTTCTTGGAGTCTGCGACCGTTTCGAGGCTCAAGAATCTTCTTAGACTCTTAAAGTGTCAAACAACCGGCACTAAGTCCGAATTGAAGATTCGGGTGCAAGAAGCGGTCGAGGAATATACAGACGAAGACTTCGCAAGACTAATACAAGAGTTCCCCTCAACAAGTAAGGAACTAAGTAACGACGACTTGGCGACTCCATGTGAACAAGTTCACAATAATGGATCTAGCAGCGAAAATGAGGAAACGCTCGATGCTGAACTGACGAAACTGAGAAGAATCTGTAAGAAGAAGGAGGAGATACGAAAGCTGCAACAACAACTACGCGAATTGCAATTGCAAGGAATCGGAATCTAATTCACGGTCTACCTCTGCCTGCAACTTCAGAGATGTGGAAGACTCGGTACCGTCTTTCAGTGGAGACGATAATTTCAATGTTCTGTTTTGGATCGAACAGTTCGAGGAGTGCTCCGAAGTCTTTGGCTTAGATGACCGCAATAAATTCATTTACGCCAAGAGGCTCCTGAAAGGCACCGCTAAACTGTTTGTTCGAACCGTTAACATTCGATCTTGGACACAGTTAAAGGATGCGTTGAAGAATGAGTTCCAGAAGGTCGTGACAAGATCCGACGTTTACAACGAGCTTCGAGAAAGGAAGAAGCATCGAAACGAATCGATTCGGCAGTATGTCCTACACATGCAGGAGATTACATCGTACAGTAAAGTCGAAGAGGAGGACTTAGTCCAATTCATAATAAAAGGTATCCCTGATTCTGAAACAAATAAAAGTATTCTATATAGTGCAGACAATCTTGGGGAGTTTAAATCCGCCTTACGAAGATACACCAAACTCAAAAACAATCACCGCGATAACACCGAGCGAATAACAAAACCAGCATTACATACCCCGCATACCCGTCGCCAACCAACAGCCAGACCAAAAGCGTCTGCCGATTAGCCAACGATGCCTAAACAGCAACTTACCAACATGAAGATCCAGAGAAACAATTTAACCTGCTACAAATGCGGACAACCTGGCCACACTTCAACGAGATGCGAAAACAAAAATCCAGTCATGTCGTTGCAAGAAGATGAAGAAACTCATATCAACAACACATCAACAGAAACAACAACAGGTAACAATGATTTCGAACGTAACATCCGATGCAAGTGGGACAGCGATCATATGGAAGCTTCAGTTATGCTGCTGTCACTTTTGGATTCGGGAAGCCCTATTAGTTTTCTGCAAGAACGATTCCTGTCATCAGCTCTTCTATCAACGTTGGAAAAAACTACCCATACTTACTGCGGAGTCAACAATAGTCCATTGGAAGTGATTGGAAGTATCAGCACCAACATAGAGTTTGAAAGTTTAGTTGTTCATTTGCGATTATTAATAGTAAAAAATTTCTCAATGACATATCCAATCGTTTTAGGTAGGGATTTCTGCAAGTGTGAGCAGAAAAAGGCAGCAACCGACGAGGCGTACCAAAAGGCGCTGCAGAGGAAAACCAGGGCAGCGCGAGAAGAGTACCGAGCCAGAAGAAGGGAGGAGAAGAAAGTACTGCGACAAAAGAAAAGAATCTTCGCAGCCTCCCAGCTCAAGGATATCGAGGAGTCTCGGGATAAACAGAAAATACGAGCCTTTTACAAGAAAGCCAAAGGCCTTGCAGGAGGCTTCAAAAAGGGCACCCTGGCTCTTCGAAACTGGGAGGGTAATCTTGTCACCGACCCGCAGGGAATAGTGGATGTATTTAAGCAGCACTTCCAGCAGCTGCTTAACGAGCATGACCAAGAGAGAGTGGTAGGGACCGAGGAAATCCCAACTCCAGCCGCTGAAGTAGTCCTCATACCCAGCATAGAAGAAGTCGGCACAGCTATTCAGAAGCTGAAGAACAACAAGGCCGCAGGCTCAGATGGCTTGCCATCAGAGCTCTTCAAGGCTGGCGGCGATGTTCTGGTAGGGAGCATGCACCAGATCATCTGCAGAATTTGGGAAGATGAGGGCATGCCCGACGATTGGAATACCAGCTCTATATGCCCCATCCACAAAAAAGGCGATCCTACCTCTTGCAAGAACTATAGAGGTATATCCCTGCTCAATGTCGCATACAAGATCCTGTCCAGCGTGTTGTGTGAACGTCTAAAACCATTTTGCACCGCACTAATCGGCAGCTACCAGTGCGGCTTCCGGCCCGGCAAATCAACTATAGACCAAATTTTCACACTTCGACAAATCCTGGAAAAGACCAACGAGTTTCAAATCGATACACACCATCTTTTCATCGATTTCAAAGCCGCATACGACAGCATTCATCGTGAAGCACTGTTTGGGGCGATGGCCGAATTCGGGATCCCGGTAAAACTGATCCAGTTGTGTCGCGCCACGCTAAAAAACACGCGATGCACTGTGCAACTCGGTTCTAGGACCTCGGAACCATTCGAAACATGCACCGGATTTCGGCAAGGAGATGCGCTGTCATGTGACTTCTTCAACCTGGTGCTGGAGCAGATAGTGCGACGGGCAGGCGTCAACAGGGAAGGCACTATCTTTTACAAGTCCATCCAGCTGCTAGGATACGCGGATGATATCGACATCATCGCGTGTTCTCGCCGTGGCATTGTGGAAGCATTCACGGCGATTGAAGAACAGGCGAAACGAATTGGCCTTAAGATCAATGAGGACAAAACGAAATACATGCTGTCAAGCAAAAACCAATCCGTCGCTCACCACCTGGGACAAAACATAACAATTGACAGCTACAATTTCGAGGTAGTTAAGGAGTTTGTCTACCTCGGGGAAAACGTAAATTCCACAAATGACACCACAGTGGAGATCCGGCGTAGAATCGCCCTTGGCAACCGCTGCTACTTCGGCTTGTCCAAACAACTGGGGTCAAAACTCCTCACTCGAAAGACCAAAGTCATGCTTTACAAAACGCTCATTCTGCCAGTCTTGCTGTACGGAGTCGAAAGCTGGACGATAAGCAGGACAGCGGAGCTGATTTTGGGTTCATTCGAAAGAAAAATTCTGCGCCGGATATTTGGTCCTGTCTGTGAGGAAGGTGAATGGAGAAGAAGACACAACCGCGAACTCTACGAGCTGTACCAAGATGTGGATGTAGTCCGGAAGGCGAGGAGCCGTCGACTACACTGGCTCGGCCACATCGAGCGCATGGACATCAACGCTCCAGCTAAGAGGGTCTTCGACTCCGAGCCTCCTGGTTCGAGAAGAAGAGGAAGACCGAACCTCCGGTATAAAGACCAAGTAATCGCGGATGTAAGACATCTTGGTCTTGACAACTGGAAGCAGCGTGCCCGGGACCGTCAAGGATGGAAGGCAGCTATAGCTCAGGCTCAGATCCTCCATGGATCGCAGGCCTGATAAGTAAGTAAGTAAGTAAGTAAGTCTGTGAGGAAGGTGAATGGAGAAGAAGACACAACCGCGAACTCTACGAGCTGTACCAAGATGTGGATGTAGTCCGGAAGGCAAGGATCCGTCGACTACACTGGCTCGGCCACATCGAGCGCATGGACATCGCTCCAGCTAAGAGGGTCTTCGACTCCGAGCCTCCTGGTTCGAGAAGAAGAGGAAGACCGAACCTCCGGTAAAGAGACCAAGTAATCGCGGATGTAAGACATCTTGGTCTTGACAACTGGAAGCAGCGTGCCCGGGACCGTCAAGGATGGAAGGCAGCTATAGCTCAGGCTCAGATCCTCCATGGATCGCAGGCCTGATAAGTAAGTAAATAAGTTTCATAAGAAAAACGGGCTTGGTATTTGGAAAAGTTGATAATCCCATCAGCAGCAATCAAGATCGAACAATAACAAACAACAACACCAGCTTTAAATCCTCATCTCTACTTTCATCTCAAGATAATCTTGCTGACGCTTTCGAACAAATTTCTAACATCGACATCACAGAACAGGGTGAGTTTGATTTGAATATTAATCGTAGTATGTGTACGGATATTAAGAATAGGGTTAGGGAAATAGTAGGTCGTGCGTTTTCCTGTCCCGAGTTAAAATTGTGCGAGACGGATTTTGAAATGAAAATATCCCTTTCGAAGGATATCCCTTTCCGTTGTGCACCTAGAAGGCTTCCTCATGCACACAAACTTTCATTGCAAATCATTTTGGACGATTTGATAGCAAAGGGAATTATACGTGAATCGAATTCCCCTTACGTTTCGCCCATAGTGCTAGTTCAAAAAAAGAATAAAGAACTCAGACTTTGTGTCGACTTCCGTGAGCACAACAAAATTACGTTACGTGATAACTACCCCATACCGCTTATAGAAGATCACCTTGATCGTCTTAAAAATAAAACGTATTTCAGTACACTAGATTTGAAAAATGGCTTCCACCATGTAAAACTTTCAGCTGATTCGATGTATACTTCATCGTTTATTACTCCAATGGGTCAGTACGAGTATACGAGGATGCCATTTGGTTTAAAAAATGCTCCTTCTGTTTTTGAGCGATTTATGAAACACATTTTCCGAGATCTCATTTTAAAAGAAAAGATACTTACCTATTTAGACGATATTCTTATCGCGACCGTCTCTATTGGGAAACACTTAGAGGTTCTGGAGTCAGTAATTAAGCTGGTAGTAGATAATAATTTGCAGCTTAGGTTTGATAAGTGCGTGTTTTTACAAACAGAGGTTGTTTACCTTGGGTATAGGGTAACAGTAGATGGTATTAGGCCCAACGAAAGTAATTTGAATGCTATTCAAAGCTTTCCAATACCAATGTGTACTAGGGACGTACAAAGCTTCGTAGAACTTTGCTCTTATTTCCGAAAATTTATAATTCATTTTGCTTACATAGCTAAGCCGCTTTATGGACCTGTTGAAAAGAAACGCACCATTTGTTTTTGGTTTAAAAGAAATGGAAGCTTTTGAATCACTGAAGGATGAACTTGTCGCATCTCCAGTTCTTGCAATATATAGTCCAAATAGTCCCACAGAGCTACATTGCGATGCGAGTTCGATAGGATTCGGAGCTTTCTTAATGCAGAGACAGATAGATGGAAAATTTCATCCCATTTTTTACTTTTCGAAGAGAGCAACAGAAGCAGAAAGTAAGTACCATAGCTACGAGCTTGAGACACTTTCAATAATTTATGCTCTTAGGAGATTTAGAATTTACCTATTGGGAATAGCTTTCAAAGTAATAACAGATTGTCAGGCCCTAACTTTAACTTTAATGAAAAAAAACTCTAAATTCTCGAATTTCGAGATGGGCTTTAGAGCTACAAAGTTTTGATCTCGTAGTTGAGCATAGAAAATCAGATCGAATGGCTCATGTCGATGCTTTTAGTCGATCTTTTAATATTTTGCATATAGACGACGAATCTTTTGAGTTTGTCCTGGCTGCTGCTCAAAAACAGGACGCAAAGATAATCGCTATAGCAACTGATCTTGAGCAAAGCGAAAGTCCTTTATATGAAATGATAGATGGCCTGATTTATAGGAAATGCAAAGACAAAGTACTTTTCTACGTTCCATCTCATATGGAGGAGCAAGTGATTCGCACTCATCACGAAGCGATGTGTCACTTGGGTGTAGAGAAATGTTATCAACATTTATCTGGTTGTTATTGGTTCCCTAAGATGAAGGACAAAATCAAAACCTATATTCAGACTTGTCTCAAATGCATATATTTTTCGCCTCATTCTGGCAAGGTAGAAGCGACTTTGCATTCGATTCCAAAAGGAAATCTTCCCTTTAGCACATTACATGTTGACCACCCAGGTCCTTTACCGAATTCACAGACAAAAAGAAAACATGTTCTCCTTGTGATTGACGGATTTACCAAGTTCATTAAACTTTATCCGGTAAAGACAACTCAGAGTAAAGAAGCGATTAAGTGCCTCACATCGTTCTTTGAGAATTATTCCAGACTTGAGCGAATTATTTCTGATCGTGGAACTTGTTTTACGTCTAAAGAATTCTCAGATTTTATGGAAGAGAATAACATCAAACATATTAAAGTCACAACGCATTCGCCTCAGTCTAATGGACAAATTGAACGAATGAATCGTATTGTAGTTCCAATGCTTGCTAAAGCATGCGATCCAAATACGACTAGTGATTGGGATAGGCATTTGGCGAAGATCGAATTTGCTTTCAACCACACAATTAACCGAAGTACAGGGTTTACTCCTAGTGTATTGCTTTTTGGTATTGAACAAAAGGGAGGGCTTGCTGATCGTGTGAAAGAATTCCTTGATAGTAAATTCAGAGAAGAAAGAGCAAGTTTAGGACATATAAGAAATAGAGCGCTTCAGAACATAGAAAGTTCGCAAGTACGGAATAAAGAGTATTATGACAATCGTCACAAGAGACCTACAAAATACAAACCAGGTGATTTTGTTATGATCAGAAATACATCAACAACACCTGGTGTTAATAAAAAACTTTTAGCTAGATTTCGTGGTCCGTACGAGGTTAAAAAGATTTTAGCTAATGATAGGTATCTCGTTTCTGATATTGAAGGTTTACAATTGACCCGATTGCCATACAAGGGAGTGTTTTCCCCTGATAATATGAGACCCTTTAAAAGACTTGAACGTTGCTAATGGGATTTTGGAAGATCTTGGCTCTAACGCTGAAACGTGATGTTACGATAATGTCATTTTTCGTTCTATTATACAAGCCTCTTTTCTTATGTATCCAATCAATTGTTTTGCATTTTGAACTACTATTCGTTTTGTTTTTTTTTTTTACTTTTATTCGAAATATTGTTAAGTTCGTTAAATTGCCAATTGTACATATATGCGAATAGAATGAATTTGTATATTGAAATTGTTATTGGTTATTTATACACAATTGTGATCGGGTCGATCACTTGATCAGGATGGCCGAGCTGTGGAAGAATAAATAATACGTTTCTTGCATAACACACTGTGGCAGTGCTAAAAATTCAATTGGGTTTGATAGCTGCATCTATGTCTCGGAAAGAACCAATCATCTGATCAAATGAAGTCTCCAATGCGTTATATGTATTTGTATTAATAGTGTATAAAAAGCCCAACCGCCATAGACAATGGGGGGCAGTTGAACAGTGAAGAATAAAGTTATCAGTACGTATAAACTGTTCGGTTTTTCTTATCTTCGGAAATCTTCTCTTACAGCAGAAATCAGTTTGCTTCGAATTAAAGCGGCTATCCATGATGGGAAGCATATTGACAAAAAATTCGACCGAGTCCTAATTAACCAAAAGGAAACGTATGGTTTGGTAAAGGGCTGTCTATCAATCAGTAACTCCACAATCTGTAAATCGGAGTCTGTAGAAAAGCTACCGAAAGACCACTGTATACCCAGACTGTTGAAAGGAGGCTCTACTACCTGTGAATATCGTCAGAACCATGAGGAAATCATTGAACCTATCGAAGATGACACAATCTTCCTCACTAACTTTAACGGGGAGCTCAAAGCGGGAAACTCAACAGAGATGCCACAAGGGACTTATATTGTCCGACTGCACAATGAGACGATTCAAATCAAGAACCGCACATTCGCCAGTTCGTCCGCTACAACTCTACAAGCACTGCCAGCTGTCGTAACCAACATTACCAAGCAAGTGCAGATAATAGACCTCCATCTGTCCATGACCTAGGTTTGCGGAACATAAGGCGTCTCACATGTACAGGCGTCTTCATACATGTACATACATACATACATTTGTATATTTCTTTTTAATTTTTATTTTATTTTATTTGTCTAATTTGGGTTTTTTCGTTTTTTCCCCCAGTTTTCGTTTTCTTTCATTGTTTAATATATCATTTGTTATTTCAATAGAAAAGTTTCTTAAATAAACTATATCCCTGAACCATTATTGTAAATTGTGCGATATGGAATAAGCACCTCGTACGAAAACATCACGGAACTCCGCGACGGTGCGTGGTGCCCTCATACTGGTGAAATCACTGAAAATAGCCAATTTATTCCTCGCAAAAAAATCTCTCGCCAACCTATGCTCCATCTCAGTTAAATTGCACTCTAACCTTAATTTCTGTAAAGGTATAATTTACGCCCCATGTTTAATCAATGTTGACAAAGAGGAAATAATAAGTGAAATGAGTGTTCAAGGTGTAACCGACGTTACAAGTTTACAAAAACAACCCCCGAAAAAGAACCTCGTGCCACCGGTCTCATCCTCCTCACCTTTGATCGTTTCCGCCCACCAACCACTGTTAACTTTGGCTGGCACAACTCCAATGCGCTGCCGTAAATGTCAACTTCTTTGTCACACCACCAAATGGTGCTCCGGTTCGGCCTCGAGTGCACCCGAATCTCATGCGCAAACTGCTACGAAGCACATCCAGCTTCATCCAAAACATGCAAACGCTATTTCGCTGCCAAAGAAATCCTCAAAATTAAAACAACGAACAAATGCTCCATGAGTTATGTACATGCATATGTATGTGTCCGGGTATGTAAGTTAACACAGCATTTTTGCATTTCTCAAATGCAGGTTACATATCCTAATGGGTCGCCACGACCTTCAATCTTCACATTATTATCATCCCGCAGACAAATACCCTCATAAAATAGAGATGCACCAACGACCCACAATAAAGGTCGTAAAATACAGATGCACCGACGTCCTAAAGAGCCGACTAATAACCGTCTAGCTCACATCCGGTTCCTTGCGTCTGCTGTGCAAAAACAAATATGTATCTACCCCTTTTGTATATAAAAGCCAGAAAAAAAAAAAATAAAGAAAGACATTCTTAATCTAGACAGAAAACAGTGAGGACGTATTTTTGTTTTGTTTTTTACAAACCTTATATTTTAATCGGCGCAGTCGGTAGGATTCCTCTAAAACGTGGGGAGTCCATACGAGAACGTACCTACGTCAAACGCAAATTGACATCTGGTCGGTCGAAGTGAAAAAACCATATAAGTTATCCTAGTGCACAAAAGTCAAGTGAAAATTGACAGAGGACCTAGGTAAACAAATAGTTGATAAAAAAGTGGAAACAGTGACTATAGTGTACCTGAATCAAGTGAGAAAATTGACAGAAGGACCAAGTTGCAAAAGTGACCACCATTAAGAAAAACAAAGTTTTCAAATTCTGAAAGAAGGAAATAGAAGCGGAGATAAACGAACAATTGGCAGAGCGACTAACAGCCGTATTAGAGGCGTTAGCAAGCCAGAACTCAGCACCAAGACCAAGCCGAGCGGTCCACTGGATGAAGGAAATAACCTACATCAAGGAGTTCGATGGCGATAAAGAAAAGTTGACGCAGTTTATAACCACCGTGGACACCCACATGCAAGCAGTAGACGAGGCCCTACGAGGAGAACTGTGGCAGGCAGTCTATAATGCGAAAATCATCGGAAGAGTAAAGGAGCTGCTCATCAACAACCCGCCGGATAGCTGGAAAAAGGCCAAGGATCTTCTAATACAACATTTCCGGCCAGCGTGTAATTATTAGGATATTTCAAGAAAGATTAGCCATTTAAAAGTAAGATCCATTTATGATTTAAACTTAAAAAATAGAAAATGACATTAACGAAATCAATGCATTTGCGACATATGAAGTCGATACACAACAAACAAAAAAAACCTTTTACATATTATTAGTAAATAGAGTCAAGCAAATTGTAGCAGGACACTTATTTAGAGATATCAAAGACGAATTCGAGATACATGACAGTATGACAGTGGCAATTTAGATAAAGAATTTATAATACAGGATAGGCATAACATAGCACAAAACAGTAACAATTACCAGAACAATAGACGCAATTCAGGAAATAGCAATCAGAATCATTATAGGACTAATGCAGGGCAATTCAGACACAACAATAATTATCCACAAAATTCAGGACAATTTCGACGAAACGACAACTACCAACAGACGCAACATAGACCTAACAATTTTCATCCACAAACTTCGGGACGATTCAGACAACCCAATGATTCTCAAAATAGACAATATAACCACAACAACCTGTGTTCAATCAGTCAGGTCAGTATAGAAACGCGCGTCAAGAAGTACAACCAATGGAAATAGGAGAATGGCTCAGAGTAATCAGTTAGGTAGTCGTGAAGAAGAAATACACAATATAGCACCCGCGTTTATCAACTCTAACTCTGTCGATTGCAGTAGATTTAAGGTATATGAAAAAATAAACATGAAACTTCAGACCATTAATATTACTACAACCGAAATAATAGATAGAATAGTCTCTAGTATACCAGAAGAGTTTAATTATAGTTCAAGAGGAGCAACAAGGTGGTATAAGAGAGATCTAGGTCATAAACCGTATGACATTCTTCTAGGGATGGACTTGTTGCGTAAAATTGTCAAGACCCTCGATTTTGACAATCAAGTACTCACATTGAAAAACAACACCAACATTCCACTATATTCCCATAAAGCCGAAACAACTTTTGATTGTTTTGAACTCAAGGGAGACGGAAGAGAAATAGATTTAAGCCATCTAAATGAAGAGGAAAGAAAAGAGATGCAAAAGGTGTTAGGGCAATTTAAACATCTGATATATCAGGAAGGTGACCAGTTAACTAATACAGATACAATCATGCACGAGATAAAAACAACAAACGACCAACCAATTAATGCCAAACTTTACCGCTTACCTCCAAAACACGAGGAAGAAGTCATGCGTCAAGTAGGGGAGATGGAAGCTCAAGGAATAATTAGGAAATCTAATAGTAGATATGCGTCGCCCATTGTGGTAGTAGCCAAAAAAAATTGATAATTCTGGACAACAGAAATTTCGTCTCTGCGTAGACTACAGGAAACTGAACGACATTACAGTCGACGATAAATACCCCCTGCCGAACATCGACAGTATTTTAGACAAACTGGGAAGAGCCCAGTACTTCTCATCAATCGATCTCGCTAAAGGTTACCGCCAGATAAAGGTGCACCCCGCCGATATAGCAAAAACTGCTTTGTAACAACCTTTTGGATTAAAAAACGCACCGGCGACCTTTCAGCGGTTGATGAATGATATATTGAGAGACTATGTGAATAAAATTTGTGTTGTCTATTTAGACGACATTTTAATTTTTTCAACAAGCTTGAAAGAACATTTGCAATCGTTAAGATTGATTTTCCAAAGACTTGCCGAGAACAATTTAAAAATCCAATTCGATAAGTGTTCTTTTATGAAAAGGGATACCGAATTTCTAGGGCATATATTAACAGCAGAGGGGATGAAGCCCAACCCCAGCAAGATTAAGTGTATTCAGGAATACCAATTGCCAAAAACAGAAAAACAATTAAAAAGCTTCCTGGGAGCAACAGGTTATTACAGGAAATTAGTTAAAGATTACTCTAGGATAGCTCACCCAATGATTAAATACCTAAAAAAAGATAGGAAGATCAACGTCAATGACCCTGAATATATTCAAGCATTTGAGACGCTTAAATTAAACATTAGCAGGCACCCCATACTAAAATTTCCAAATTTCGAGAAACCTATCACTTTATTCACTGACGCAAGCAACTATGCTATAGGGGCAGTCTTGATGCAAGATGGTCAGCCAGTATGCTACGCGTCCAGGTCCTTAAACGATCACGAAAAGAATTATTCCGTTACCGACAAGGAGTTCTTGGCGATCGTTTGGGCTGTGACCTACTATAGACCCTATTTGTGGGGAAGGAAATTTAAAATTATAACTGATCATTTACCAATCAAATACTTGAATAAAAAATATACCGGAAAGGAATTTAGCCAAAGGAATCAGAGGTGGCTTTTAAAATTACAGGAGTACCAATTCGATATAGAGTATTTAAAAGGGAAGGAAAACAAAATAGCAGATTTCCTCAGCAGAATACCAGAAGAAAATGGTAACAAAAACATATCTAACCAGTCAGTAAATAACCTATCAGATAATGTGACAGTACATTCTGAGGATGAACAACAACTAGATCATATACCAATTAAAGAAACTATAGTCAACAAATATAAAACTCAGTTAATCTTATCCAACTCTGTAGATAGAGAAATAGAAATTTTACACGGAAGACGAATCATTTCCATTGATATGACTAGGGGAAAAGAATATTGGACTGACGTATTACGAAGGTATATTAAGTCAGGTATTACAGGAATATTCACAGAACTATCTGATCACGAATTCAATAAGAGCATGAGAGATAAAAAGTTTAGAAAAAGCAGAAAAACAAATTTCATTGTATCACACACAAGAAAGCCTCCATAGTGGTATTATAGAAACGTATCACAGTTTAAAAAATAAGATATATTACCCCAACTTGATTAAAGATTATAAATAACTGTAGAGTATGTATCGAGACTAAATACGAACGGAAACCGATTAAACCGAAGTTTGAAATAAAGGAAACACCTACTAGACCGAATCAAATACTCCATATAAATATGCATATAAATGTTGTAAAGTTGTTGGCTCGTTGCAAAACTTATATCTCTACTTATGTTAAGGCTATCATCTGGACAACAATTTGTTTCGAAATTAATCATCATCATAGAGTTTTCAAAATAAATACTATCGTTTTCTAAATCGCATACATGGTTTTGAGTGTTTTCAAAATCAGAAGTAAACTTAAATCTACCAGTTTTCAAAAAGTCCCTTCCTAAGACTGCCTCATAGCCCATGGACTCATCACCAACAATGAACATCTCAACCCGGACTTTATTACCATTCCAATTAATAACACATAAAATTTTACCAAAAATTATTAATTCACTTTTATTGATACCGAAAAATTTAGCACTGCTATGTAAGCGGGAAAAAATTAAATTTTTGGGTAGGCAGGATCGTCTTACGAAAAATCTGAGCACCCATTGTATGAAATGCGGAATGGAGTACTGTACAGAAAGAAAAACGATGGTTCAGTCTCATTTTGTGTCCCAGAAAGTATGGAAGAACACGTAATGTATAAATACCACAATGAAATCGGACACGTAGGCACTGATAAAATGATAGACTTAATATCCAAAAGTTATTGGTTCACGAAAATGAAAGAAAAGACAGGAAAACATATACAAAATTGTCTGAAATGCATCGTCTACTCTGCCAAGCAAGGAAAGGTGGAAGGGTTCCTCCATAATATACCCAAAGGAAGTGTACCGTTCGAAATAATTCATATAGACCACTATGGACCAGTAGATCAATCAAGGACAGCAAAAAAGTACATTTTGGTGGTAGTCGACGCGTTCACTAAATTTGTAAGACTATATCCAACTAAGACCACGAGTACAAAGGAAGTCATCCAGGCATTAAGAGATTATTTCAGATCTTACAGCCGTCCAAAATGGATAATATCTGACAGAGGGAGCTCGTTCACTTCCAACGACTTTAAAGAATTTATCGCGGAAAACAATGTGCAACACATACAAGTCGCGACGGGATCGCCACAAGCAAATGGTCAGGTCGAAAGGGTAAACAGGAGCCTTGGTCCAATGTTAGCGAAGTTAATCAAACCGGAAGAAGGAATTTTTTGGAACAAAGTGATAGAAACAGTAGAATATGTGTTAAATAATACCGTACATCGAACGATAGGTCAACATCCAAGCGTCATGTTATTTGGCGTTAACCAGAGAGGAAAAGTGATAGATGAACTTAGGGAAAAGCTAGTAGAAATAGGGCAAATAAAAATCCAAAGCAATCAAAAAGAACTGAGAAAAAAAGCAATGTTACGTCAAAAACAAACTCAGGCTTATAACAAACGATATGTCGACAAAAAACGTCAGAAACCGACAAAGTATGAGGTAGGAGATTACGTGGTTATAAAAAATTTTGACTCACACCCTGGTGCACCCAGAAAGTTAATACCTAAATTTAAAGGACCATACCAAGTACATAAAGTTCTACGCAATGATCGTTATTTACTCAAGGATGTGGATAATTTTCAACAGTCTCGTCTACCGTATCAGGGTGTGTGGGCAGTTGGAAATATACGACCTTGGCTTGGAGGAATTCGAGGTGTCAAAAGTTAAAAAGATCAGGAGATCTTTATTTTAATCAGGATGGCCGAGTTGTAGTAGTTACATATATTATACGTAAATGTAACGCTCTCTTGGTTATAGGTCTTTTAATATTGTAGTAGTTATAGAATACACATGTAACGATCTCTTAGCATTGTAGTAGCTGTACAACACACACATGTAACTCTCTTAGCATTAAGCATGGAAGACATGAAAATACAAGAAGAGTGACAGAACAGAAAAGACGATCGTAGAGTACAGACGTGTTTCATTTTTTCGGAGTGTTTCTTTTAGCTATCGGATTACAATAAACAAATAAATGTTAAAAACATGGAACATATAAGTCTGCCCGATTACTACGATGTGCGGTCCCATGAGGACATTTTGACGATTAATTTAGAGAAATTTTTGAAGCAACCTATTTCATATGTATATAAGTTTAACGACTACAATGGTTCTCACTTCTTGAGGTTTAAGGGTTTGTGGAGATATTTTTTATTTGATTACAGAGATAGAGCATCCAAATTGTTTATGTTACCTTTAGAGTATACTAGTGCGCCCATTCCGGATGACACGCTGCGACGTGAAGTACGTGAGTGGGCAAGAAGCGTGAGATTATTGTATGATATAGAGAGTGTTGATGAAAAATACAATTGGTTATTATCCACGTGTGCGCGTGCGCGTGATTATTCAGGAGAGATATTGAGTGTGGTAAAACGTGTCCCCGACATTCTGAACTATTCTAATGATGACAAGCGCGGTCCTTTTCGCTTACTGTCGTGTATGGATGTGACCAATGATGAACGACGTATATTTAAATTTAGTATTGATGTACCTAATATTAACGTATTTAATTCTGACATTGATTATTCTGTTCTTTTCTACTATATAGTTGAGAGTTGTCGTCGGTTTCCGGTTTTTGATGATATGCGAGGGCTTAGTATTGCTTGTTCTCATATCACTTGGCATTTTAATACTATACATGCGTTTAGTTACGATAGTACTCGTGTTCAACTCGATCACGTGTACGCTAAAATAGTTGAGGATTGGAGAATTTACGTTGCTGATGTTAATAATGCGCTTGTTAAGGGCGACAGACCTTGCGAGCGCTTGTGTTATCTTGGTGGTGATGCGAATGTGATTCATATGTGTGCGATTGGCGCGATGTACCCTGCTGATTTGCTTGAGGCGTTAAAGGCTGGTTGCCTGACTGAGGAACTGATTTTCCGAAAAGCTAATGAGTATCTGAAGTCTAGCAATCCCGTTTTTATGGAAATGATTAGTAAGAGTCAAACTGTGTTTGTTACTTCTCGTCAGCGTGCTGCTTTAGACAGTCTTGGAACCAACATCTTTGTGTACGATCTTATTGAAGTTTACGACCCTGATACAAGTCATGTGTGTAACGATATTTACGTTAAAAGTTCGAAACCTGTTACGATTAGTTTGAATCCATTTGGTGATGAGATTGATGATGTTATAATAGATAAATTTGCGACGTTCAGTGCTGGACTACTGATTGAGGGGTTTTCTCCGCAGAAGTCTGATTTCTATACATATTTTTTTTTTTACAGGAGTACCAATTCGATATAGAGTATTTAAAAGGGAAGGAAAACAAAATAGCAGATTTCCTCAGCAGAATACCAGAAGAAAATGGTAACAAAAACATATCTAACCAGTCAGTAAATAACCTATCAGATAATGTGACAGTACATTCTGAGGATGAACAACAACTAGATCATATACCAATTAAAGAAACTATAGTCAACAAATATAAAACTCAGTTAATCTTATCCAACTCTGTAGATAGAGAAATAGAAATTTTACACGGAAGACGAATCATTTCCATTGATATGACTAGGGGAAAAGAATATTGGACTGACGTATTACGAAGGTATATTAAGTCAGGTATTACAGGAATATTCACAGAACTATCTGATCACGAATTCAATAAGAGCATGAGAGATAAAAAGTTTAGAAAAAGCAGAAAAACAAATTTCATTGTATCACACACAAGAAAGCCTCCATAGTGGTATTATAGAAACGTATCACAGTTTAAAAAATAAGATATATTACCCCAACTTGATTAAAGATTATAAATAACTGTAGAGTATGTATCGAGACTAAATACGAACGGAAACCGATTAAACCGAAGTTTGAAATAAAGGAAACACCTACTAGACCGAATCAAATACTCCATATAAATATGCATATAAATGTTGTAAAGTTGTTGGCTCGTTGCAAAACTTATATCTCTACTTATGTTAAGGCTATCATCTGGACAACAATTTGTTTCGAAATTAATCATCATCATAGAGTTTTCAAAATAAATACTATCGTTTTCTAAATCGCATACATGGTTTTGAGTGTTTTCAAAATCAGAAGTAAACTTAAATCTACCAGTTTTCAAAAAGTCCCTTCCTAAGACTGCCTCATAGCCCATGGACTCATCACCAACAATGAACATCTCAACCCGGACTTTATTACCATTCCAATTAATAACACATAAAATTTTACCAAAAATTATTAATTCACTTTTATTGATACCGAAAAATTTAGCACTGCTATGTAAGCGGGAAAAAATTAAATTTTTGGGTAGGCAGGATCGTCTTACGAAAAATCTGAGCACCCATTGTATGAAATGCGGAATGGAGTACTGTACAGAAAGAAAAACGATGGTTCAGTCTCATTTTGTGTCCCAGAAAGTATGGAAGAACACGTAATGTATAAATACCACAATGAAATCGGACACGTAGGCACTGATAAAATGATAGACTTAATATCCAAAAGTTATTGGTTCACGAAAATGAAAGAAAAGACAGGAAAACATATACAAAATTGTCTGAAATGCATCGTCTACTCTGCCAAGCAAGGAAAGGTGGAAGGGTTCCTCCATAATATACCCAAAGGAAGTGTACCGTTCGAAATAATTCATATAGACCACTATGGACCAGTAGATCAATCAAGGACAGCAAAAAAGTACATTTTGGTGGTAGTCGACGCGTTCACTAAATTTGTAAGACTATATCCAACTAAGACCACGAGTACAAAGGAAGTCATCCAGGCATTAAGAGATTATTTCAGATCTTACAGCCGTCCAAAATGGATAATATCTGACAGAGGGAGCTCGTTCACTTCCAACGACTTTAAAGAATTTATCGCGGAAAACAATGTGCAACACATACAAGTCGCGACGGGATCGCCACAAGCAAATGGTCAGGTCGAAAGGGTAAACAGGAGCCTTGGTCCAATGTTAGCGAAGTTAATCAAACCGGAAGAAGGAATTTTTTGGAACAAAGTGATAGAAACAGTAGAATATGTGTTAAATAATACCGTACATCGAACGATAGGTCAACATCCAAGCGTCATGTTATTTGGCGTTAACCAGAGAGGAAAAGTGATAGATGAACTTAGGGAAAAGCTAGTAGAAATAGGGCAAATAAAAATCCAAAGCAATCAAAAAGAACTGAGAAAAAAAGCAATGTTACGTCAAAAACAAACTCAGGCTTATAACAAACGATATGTCGACAAAAAACGTCAGAAACCGACAAAGTATGAGGTAGGAGATTACGTGGTTATAAAAAATTTTGACTCACACCCTGGTGCACCCAGAAAGTTAATACCTAAATTTAAAGGACCATACCAAGTACATAAAGTTCTACGCAATGATCGTTATTTACTCAAGGATGTGGATAATTTTCAACAGTCTCGTCTACCGTATCAGGGTGTGTGGGCAGTTGGAAATATACGACCTTGGCTTGGAGGAATTCGAGGTGTCAAAAGTTAAAAAGATCAGGAGATCTTTATTTTAATCAGGATGGCCGAGTTGTAGTAGTTACATATATTATACGTAAATGTAACGCTCTCTTGGTTATAGGTCTTTTAATATTGTAGTAGTTATAGAATACACATGTAACGATCTCTTAGCATTGTAGTAGCTGTACAACACACACATGTAACTCTCTTAGCATTAAGCATGGAAGACATGAAAATACAAGAAGAGTGACAGAACAGAAAAGACGATCGTAGAGTACAGACGTGTTTCATTTTTTCGGAGTGTTTCTTTTAGCTATCGGATTACAATAAACAAATAAATGTTAAAAACATGGAACATATAAGTCTGCCCGATTACTACGATGTGCGGTCCCATGAGGACATTTTGACGATTAATTTAGAGAAATTTTTGAAGCAACCTATTTCATATGTATATAAGTTTAACGACTACAATGGTTCTCACTTCTTGAGGTTTAAGGGTTTGTGGAGATATTTTTTATTTGATTACAGAGATAGAGCATCCAAATTGTTTATGTTACCTTTAGAGTATACTAGTGCGCCCATTCCGGATGACACGCTGCGACGTGAAGTACGTGAGTGGGCAAGAAGCGTGAGATTATTGTATGATATAGAGAGTGTTGATGAAAAATACAATTGGTTATTATCCACGTGTGCGCGTGCGCGTGATTATTCAGGAGAGATATTGAGTGTGGTAAAACGTGTCCCCGACATTCTGAACTATTCTAATGATGACAAGCGCGGTCCTTTTCGCTTACTGTCGTGTATGGATGTGACCAATGATGAACGACGTATATTTAAATTTAGTATTGATGTACCTAATATTAACGTATTTAATTCTGACATTGATTATTCTGTTCTTTTCTACTATATAGTTGAGAGTTGTCGTCGGTTTCCGGTTTTTGATGATATGCGAGGGCTTAGTATTGCTTGTTCTCATATCACTTGGCATTTTAATACTATACATGCGTTTAGTTACGATAGTACTCGTGTTCAACTCGATCACGTGTACGCTAAAATAGTTGAGGATTGGAGAATTTACGTTGCTGATGTTAATAATGCGCTTGTTAAGGGCGACAGACCTTGCGAGCGCTTGTGTTATCTTGGTGGTGATGCGAATGTGATTCATATGTGTGCGATTGGCGCGATGTACCCTGCTGATTTGCTTGAGGCGTTAAAGGCTGGTTGCCTGACTGAGGAACTGATTTTCCGAAAAGCTAATGAGTATCTGAAGTCTAGCAATCCCGTTTTTATGGAAATGATTAGTAAGAGTCAAACTGTGTTTGTTACTTCTCGTCAGCGTGCTGCTTTAGACAGTCTTGGAACCAACATCTTTGTGTACGATCTTATTGAAGTTTACGACCCTGATACAAGTCATGTGTGTAACGATATTTACGTTAAAAGTTCGAAACCTGTTACGATTAGTTTGAATCCATTTGGTGATGAGATTGATGATGTTATAATAGATAAATTTGCGACGTTCAGTGCTGGACTACTGATTGAGGGGTTTTCTCCGCAGAAGTCTGATTTCTATACATATTTTTTTTTTTACAGGAGTACCAATTCGATATAGAGTATTTAAAAGGGAAGGAAAACAAAATAGCAGATTTCCTCAGCAGAATACCAGAAGAAAATGGTAACAAAAACATATCTAACCAGTCAGTAAATAACCTATCAGATAATGTGACAGTACATTCTGAGGATGAACAACAACTAGATCATATACCAATTAAAGAAACTATAGTCAACAAATATAAAACTCAGTTAATCTTATCCAACTCTGTAGATAGAGAAATAGAAATTTTACACGGAAGACGAATCATTTCCATTGATATGACTAGGGGAAAAGAATATTGGACTGACGTATTACGAAGGTATATTAAGTCAGGTATTACAGGAATATTCACAGAACTATCTGATCACGAATTCAATAAGAGCATGAGAGATAAAAAGTTTAGAAAAAGCAGAAAAACAAATTTCATTGTATCACACACAAGAAAGCCTCCATAGTGGTATTATAGAAACGTATCACAGTTTAAAAAATAAGATATATTACCCCAACTTGATTAAAGATTATAAATAACTGTAGAGTATGTATCGAGACTAAATACGAACGGAAACCGATTAAACCGAAGTTTGAAATAAAGGAAACACCTACTAGACCGAATCAAATACTCCATATAAATATGCATATAAATGTTGTAAAGTTGTTGGCTCGTTGCAAAACTTATATCTCTACTTATGTTAAGGCTATCATCTGGACAACAATTTGTTTCGAAATTAATCATCATCATAGAGTTTTCAAAATAAATACTATCGTTTTCTAAATCGCATACATGGTTTTGAGTGTTTTCAAAATCAGAAGTAAACTTAAATCTACCAGTTTTCAAAAAGTCCCTTCCTAAGACTGCCTCATAGCCCATGGACTCATCACCAACAATGAACATCTCAACCCGGACTTTATTACCATTCCAATTAATAACACATAAAATTTTACCAAAAATTATTAATTCACTTTTATTGATACCGAAAAATTTAGCACTGCTATGTAAGCGGGAAAAAATTAAATTTTTGGGTAGGCAGGATCGTCTTACGAAAAATCTGAGCACCCATTGTATGAAATGCGGAATGGAGTACTGTACAGAAAGAAAAACGATGGTTCAGTCTCATTTTGTGTCCCAGAAAGTATGGAAGAACACGTAATGTATAAATACCACAATGAAATCGGACACGTAGGCACTGATAAAATGATAGACTTAATATCCAAAAGTTATTGGTTCACGAAAATGAAAGAAAAGACAGGAAAACATATACAAAATTGTCTGAAATGCATCGTCTACTCTGCCAAGCAAGGAAAGGTGGAAGGGTTCCTCCATAATATACCCAAAGGAAGTGTACCGTTCGAAATAATTCATATAGACCACTATGGACCAGTAGATCAATCAAGGACAGCAAAAAAGTACATTTTGGTGGTAGTCGACGCGTTCACTAAATTTGTAAGACTATATCCAACTAAGACCACGAGTACAAAGGAAGTCATCCAGGCATTAAGAGATTATTTCAGATCTTACAGCCGTCCAAAATGGATAATATCTGACAGAGGGAGCTCGTTCACTTCCAACGACTTTAAAGAATTTATCGCGGAAAACAATGTGCAACACATACAAGTCGCGACGGGATCGCCACAAGCAAATGGTCAGGTCGAAAGGGTAAACAGGAGCCTTGGTCCAATGTTAGCGAAGTTAATCAAACCGGAAGAAGGAATTTTTTGGAACAAAGTGATAGAAACAGTAGAATATGTGTTAAATAATACCGTACATCGAACGATAGGTCAACATCCAAGCGTCATGTTATTTGGCGTTAACCAGAGAGGAAAAGTGATAGATGAACTTAGGGAAAAGCTAGTAGAAATAGGGCAAATAAAAATCCAAAGCAATCAAAAAGAACTGAGAAAAAAAGCAATGTTACGTCAAAAACAAACTCAGGCTTATAACAAACGATATGTCGACAAAAAACGTCAGAAACCGACAAAGTATGAGGTAGGAGATTACGTGGTTATAAAAAATGTTGACTCACACCCTGGTGCACCCAGAAAGTTAATACCTAAATTTAAAGGACCATACCAAGTACATAAAGTTCTACGCAATGATCGTTATTTACTCAAGGATGTGGATAATTTTCAACAGTCTCGTCTACCGTATCAGGGTGTGTGGGCAGTTGGAAATATACGACCTTGGCTTGGAGGAATTCGAGGTGTCAAAAGTTAAAAAGATCAGGAGATCTTTATTTTAATCAGGATGGCCGAGTTGTAGTAGTTACATATATTATACGTAAATGTAACGCTCTCTTGGTTATAGGTCTTTTAATATTGTAGTAGTTATAGAATACACATGTAACGATCTCTTAGCATTGTAGTAGCTGTACAACACACACATGTAACTCTCTTAGCATTAAGCATGGAAGACATGAAAATACAAGAAGAGTGACAGAACAGAAAAGACGATCGTAGAGTACAGACGTGTTTCATTTTTTCGGAGTGTTTCTTTTAGCTATCGGATTACAATAAACAAATAAATGTTAAAAACATGGAACATATAAGTCTGCCCGATTACTACGATGTGCGGTCCCATGAGGACATTTTGACGATTAATTTAGAGAAATTTTTGAAGCAACCTATTTCATATGTATATAAGTTTAACGACTACAATGGTTCTCACTTCTTGAGGTTTAAGGGTTTGTGGAGATATTTTTTATTTGATTACAGAGATAGAGCATCCAAATTGTTTATGTTACCTTTAGAGTATACTAGTGCGCCCATTCCGGATGACACGCTGCGACGTGAAGTACGTGAGTGGGCAAGAAGCGTGAGATTATTGTATGATATAGAGAGTGTTGATGAAAAATACAATTGGTTATTATCCACGTGTGCGCGTGCGCGTGATTATTCAGGAGAGATATTGAGTGTGGTAAAACGTGTCCCCGACATTCTGAACTATTCTAATGATGACAAGCGCGGTCCTTTTCGCTTACTGTCGTGTATGGATGTGACCAATGATGAACGACGTATATTTAAATTTAGTATTGATGTACCTAATATTAACGTATTTAATTCTGACATTGATTATTCTGTTCTTTTCTACTATATAGTTGAGAGTTGTCGTCGGTTTCCGGTTTTTGATGATATGCGAGGGCTTAGTATTGCTTGTTCTCATATCACTTGGCATTTTAATACTATACATGCGTTTAGTTACGATAGTACTCGTGTTCAACTCGATCACGTGTACGCTAAAATAGTTGAGGATTGGAGAATTTACGTTGCTGATGTTAATAATGCGCTTGTTAAGGGCGACAGACCTTGCGAGCGCTTGTGTTATCTTGGTGGTGATGCGAATGTGATTCATATGTGTGCGATTGGCGCGATGTACCCTGCTGATTTTCTTGAGGCGTTAAAGGCTGGTTGCCTGACTGAGGAACTGATTTTCCGAAAAGCTAATGAGTATCTGAAGTCTAGCAATCCCGTTTTTATGGAAATGATTAGTAAGAGTCAAACTGTGTTTGTTACTTCTCGTCAGCGTGCTGCTTTAGACAGTCTTGGAACCAACATCTTTGTGTACGATCTTATTGAAGTTTACGACCCTGATACAAGTCATGTGTGTAACGATATTTACGTTAAAAGTTCGAAACCTGTTACGATTAGTTTGAATCCATTTGGTGATGAGATTGATGATGTTATAATAGATAAATTTGCGACGTTCAGTGCTGGACTACTGATTGAGGGGTTTTCTCCGCAGAAGTCTGATTTCTATACATATTTTTTTTTTTACAGGAGTACCAATTCGATATAGAGTATTTAAAAGGGAAGGAAAACAAAATAGCAGATTTCCTCAGCAGAATACCAGAAGAAAATGGTAACAAAAACATATCTAACCAGTCAGTAAATAACCTATCAGATAATGTGACAGTACATTCTGAGGATGAACAACAACTAGATCATATACCAATTAAAGAAACTATAGTCAACAAATATAAAACTCAGTTAATCTTATCCAACTCTGTAGATAGAGAAATAGAAATTTTACACGGAAGACGAATCATTTCCATTGATATGACTAGGGGAAAAGAATATTGGACTGACGTATTACGAAGGTATATTAAGTCAGGTATTACAGGAATATTCACAGAACTATCTGATCACGAATTCAATAAGAGCATGAGAGATAAAAAGTTTAGAAAAAGCAGAAAAACAAATTTCATTGTATCACACACAAGAAAGCCTCCATAGTGGTATTATAGAAACGTATCACAGTTTAAAAAATAAGATATATTACCCCAACTTGATTAAAGATTATAAATAACTGTAGAGTATGTATCGAGACTAAATACGAACGGAAACCGATTAAACCGAAGTTTGAAATAAAGGAAACACCTACTAGACCGAATCAAATACTCCATATAAATATGCATATAAATGTTGTAAAGTTGTTGGCTCGTTGCAAAACTTATATCTCTACTTATGTTAAGGCTATCATCTGGACAACAATTTGTTTCGAAATTAATCATCATCATAGAGTTTTCAAAATAAATACTATCGTTTTCTAAATCGCATACATGGTTTTGAGTGTTTTCAAAATCAGAAGTAAACTTAAATCTACCAGTTTTCAAAAAGTCCCTTCCTAAGACTGCCTCATAGCCCATGGACTCATCACCAACAATGAACATCTCAACCCGGACTTTATTACCATTCCAATTAATAACACATAAAATTTTACCAAAAATTATTAATTCACTTTTATTGATACCGAAAAATTTAGCACTGCTATGTAAGCGGGAAAAAATTAAATTTTTGGGTAGGCAGGATCGTCTTACGAAAAATCTGAGCACCCATTGTATGAAATGCGGAATGGAGTACTGTACAGAAAGAAAAACGATGGTTCAGTCTCATTTTGTGTCCCAGAAAGTATGGAAGAACACGTAATGTATAAATACCACAATGAAATCGGACACGTAGGCACTGATAAAATGATAGACTTAATATCCAAAAGTTATTGGTTCACGAAAATGAAAGAAAAGACAGGAAAACATATACAAAATTGTCTGAAATGCATCGTCTACTCTGCCAAGCAAGGAAAGGTGGAAGGGTTCCTCCATAATATACCCAAAGGAAGTGTACCGTTCGAAATAATTCATATAGACCACTATGGACCAGTAGATCAATCAAGGACAGCAAAAAAGTACATTTTGGTGGTAGTCGACGCGTTCACTAAATTTGTAAGACTATATCCAACTAAGACCACGAGTACAAAGGAAGTCATCCAGGCATTAAGAGATTATTTCAGATCTTACAGCCGTCCAAAATTGATAATATCTGACAGAGGGAGCTCGTTCACTTCCAACGACTTTAAAGAATTTATCGCGGAAAACAATGTGCAACACATACAAGTCGCGACGGGATCGCCACAAGCAAATGGTCAGGTCGAAAGGGTAAACAGGAGCCTTGGTCCAATGTTAGCGAAGTTAATCAAACCGGAAGAAGGAATTTTTTGGAACAAAGTGATAGAAACAGTAGAATATGTGTTAAATAATACCGTACATCGAACGATAGGTCAACATCCAAGCGTCATGTTATTTGGCGTTAACCAGAGAGGAAAAGTGATAGATGAACTTAGGGAAAAGCTAGTAGAAATAGGGCAAATAAAAATCCAAAGCAATCAAAAAGAACTGAGAAAAAAAGCAATGTTACGTCAAAAACAAACTCAGGCTTATAACAAACGATATGTCGACAAAAAACGTCAGAAACCGACAAAGTATGAGGTAGGAGATTACGTGGTTATAAAAAATTTTGACTCACACCCTGGTGCACCCAGAAAGTTAATACCTAAATTTAAAGGACCATACCAAGTACATAAAGTTCTACGCAATGATCGTTATTTACTCAAGGATGTGGATAATTTTCAACAGTCTCGTCTACCGTATCAGGGTGTGTGGGCAGTTGGAAATATACGACCTTGGCTTGGAGGAATTCGAGGTGTCAAAAGTTAAAAAGATCAGGAGATCTTTATTTTAATCAGGATGGCCGAGTTGTAGTAGTTACATATATTATACGTAAATGTAACGCTCTCTTGGTTATAGGTCTTTTAATATTGTAGTAGTTATAGAATACACATGTAACGATCTCTTAGCATTGTAGTAGCTGTACAACACACACATGTAACTCTCTTAGCATTAAGCATGGAAGACATGAAAATACAAGAAGAGTGACAGAACAGAAAAGACGATCGTAGAGTACAGACGTGTTTCATTTTTTCGGAGTGTTTCTTTTAGCTATCGGATTACAATAAACAAATAAATGTTAAAAACATGGAACATATAAGTCTGCCCGATTACTACGATGTGCGGTCCCATGAGGACATTTTGACGATTAATTTAGAGAAATGTTTGAAGCAACCTATTTCATATGTATATAAGTTTAACGACTACAATGGTTCTCACTTCTTGAGGTTTAAGGGTTTGTGGAGATATTTTTTATTTGATTACAGAGATAGAGCATCCAAATTGTTTATGTTACCTTTAGAGTATACTAGTGCGCCCATTCCGGATGACACGCTGCGACGTGAAGTACGTGAGTGGGCAAGAAGCGTGAGATTATTGTATGATATAGAGAGTGTTGATGAAAAATACAATTGGTTATTATCCACGTGTGCGCGTGCGCGTGATTATTCAGGAGAGATATTGAGTGTGGTAAAACGTGTCCCCGACATTCTGAACTATTCTAATGATGACAAGCGCGGTCCTTTTCGCTTACTGTCGTGTATGGATGTGACCAATGATGAACGACGTATATTTAAATTTAGTATTGATGTACCTAATATTAACGTATTTAATTCTGACATTGATTATTCTGTTCTTTTCTACTATATAGTTGAGAGTTGTCGTCGGTTTCCGGTTTTTGATGATATGCGAGGGCTTAGTATTGCTTGTTCTCATATCACTTGGCATTTTAATACTATACATGCGTTTAGTTACGATAGTACTCGTGTTCAACTCGATCACGTGTACGCTAAAATAGTTGAGGATTGGAGAATTTACGTTGCTGATGTTAATAATGCGCTTGTTAAGGGCGACAGACCTTGCGAGCGCTTGTGTTATCTTGGTGGTGATGCGAATGTGATTCATATGTGTGCGATTGGCGCGATGTACCCTGCTGATTTGCTTAAGGCGTTAAAGGCTGGTTGCCTGACTGAGGAACTGATTTTCCGAAAAGCTAATGAGTATCTGAAGTCTAGCAATCCCGTTTTTATGGAAATGATTAGTAAGAGTCAAACTGTGTTTATTACTTCTCGTCAGCGTGCTGCTTTAGACAGTCTTGGAACCAACATCTTTGTGTACGATCTTATTGAAGTTTACGACCCTGATACAAGTCATGTGTGTAACGATATTTACGTTAAAAGTTCGAAACCTGTTACGATTAGTTTGAATCCATTTGGTGATGAGATTGATGATGTTATAATAGATAAATTTGCGACGTTCAGTGCTGGACTACTGATTGAGGGGTTTTCTCCGCAGAAGTCTGATTTCTATACATATTTTTTTTTTTACAGGAGTACCAATTCGATATAGAGTATTTAAAAGGGAAGGAAAACAAAATAGCAGATTTCCTCAGCAGAATACCAGAAGAAAATGGTAACAAAAACATATCTAACCAGTCAGTAAATAACCTATCAGATAATGTGACAGTACATTCTGAGGATGAACAACAACTAGATCATATACCAATTAAAGAAACTATAGTCAACAAATATAAAACTCAGTTAATCTTATCCAACTCTGTAGATAGAGAAATAGAAATTTTACACGGAAGACGAATCATTTCCATTGATATGACTAGGGGAAAAGAATATTGGACTGACGTATTACGAAGGTATATTAAGTCAGGTATTACAGGAATATTCACAGAACTATCTGATCACGAATTCAATAAGAGCATGAGAGATAAAAAGTTTAGAAAAAGCAGAAAAACAAATTTCATTGTATCACACACAAGAAAGCCTCCATAGTGGTATTATAGAAACGTATCACAGTTTAAAAAATAAGATATATTACCCCAACTTGATTAAAGATTATAAATAACTGTAGAGTATGTATCGAGACTAAATACGAACGGAAACCGATTAAACCGAAGTTTGAAATAAAGGAAACACCTACTAGACCGAATCAAATACTCCATATAAATATGCATATAAATGTTGTAAAGTTGTTGGCTCGTTGCAAAACTTATATCTCTACTTATGTTAAGGCTATCATCTGGACAACAATTTGTTTCGAAATTAATCATCATCATAGAGTTTTCAAAATAAATACTATCGTTTTCTAAATCGCATACATGGTTTTGAGTGTTTTCAAAATCAGAAGTAAACTTAAATCTACCAGTTTTCAAAAAGTCCCTTCCTAAGACTGCCTCATAGCCCATGGACTCATCACCAACAATGAACATCTCAACCCGGACTTTATTACCATTCCAATTAATAACACATAAAATTTTACCAAAAATTATTAATTCACTTTTATTGATACCGAAAAATTTAGCACTGCTATGTAAGCGGGAAAAAATTAAATTTTTGGGTAGGCAGGATCGTCTTACGAAAAATCTGAGCACCCATTGTATGAAATGCGGAATGGAGTACTGTACAGAAAGAAAAACGATGGTTCAGTCTCATTTTGTGTCCCAGAAAGTATGGAAGAACACGTAATGTATAAATACCACAATGAAATCGGACACGTAGGCACTGATAAAATGATAGACTTAATATCCAAAAGTTATTGGTTCACGAAAATGAAAGAAAAGACAGGAAAACATATACAAAATTGTCTGAAATGCATCGTCTACTCTGCCAAGCAAGGAAAGGTGGAAGGGTTCCTCCATAATATACCCAAAGGAAGTGTACCGTTCGAAATAATTCATATAGACCACTATGGACCAGTAGATCAATCAAGGACAGCAAAAAAGTACATTTTGGTGGTAGTCGACGCGTTCACTAAATTTGTAAGACTATATCCAACTAAGACCACGAGTACAAAGGAAGTCATCCAGGCATTAAGAGATTATTTCAGATCTTACAGCCGTCCAAAATTGATAATATCTGACAGAGGGAGCTCGTTCACTTCCAACGACTTTAAAGAATTTATCGCGGAAAACAATGTGCAACACATACAAGTCGCGACGGGATCGCCACAAGCAAATGGTCAGGTCGAAAGGGTAAACAGGAGCCTTGGTCCAATGTTAGCGAAGTTAATCAAACCGGAAGAAGGAATTTTTTGGAACAAAGTGATAGAAACAGTAGAATATGTGTTAAATAATACCGTACATCGAACGATAGGTCAACATCCAAGCGTCATGTTATTTGGCGTTAACCAGAGAGGAAAAGTGATAGATGAACTTAGGGAAAAGCTAGTAGAAATAGGGCAAATAAAAATCCAAAGCAATCAAAAAGAACTGAGAAAAAAAGCAATGTTACGTCAAAAACAAACTCAGGCTTATAACAAACGATATGTCGACAAAAAACGTCAGAAACCGACAAAGTATGAGGTAGGAGATTACGTGGTTATAAAAAATTTTGACTCACACCCTGGTGCACCCAGAAAGTTAATACCTAAATTTAAAGGACCATACCAAGTACATAAAGTTCTACGCAATGATCGTTATTTACTCAAGGATGTGGATAATTTTCAACAGTCTCGTCTACCGTATCAGGGTGTGTGGGCAGTTGGAAATATACGACCTTGGCTTGGAGGAATTCGAGGTGTCAAAAGTTAAAAAGATCAGGAGATCTTTATTTTAATCAGGATGGCCGAGTTGTAGTAGTTACATATATTATACGTAAATGTAACGCTCTCTTGGTTATAGGTCTTTTAATATTGTAGTAGTTATAGAATACACATGTAACGATCTCTTAGCATTGTAGTAGCTGTACAACACACACATGTAACTCTCTTAGCATTAAGCATGGAAGACATGAAAATACAAGAAGAGTGACAGAACAGAAAAGACGATCGTAGAGTACAGACGTGTTTCATTTTTTCGGAGTGTTTCTTTTAGCTATCGGATTACAATAAACAAATAAATGTTAAAAACATGGAACATATAAGTCTGCCCGATTACTACGATGTGCGGTCCCATGAGGACATTTTGACGATTAATTTAGAGAAATTTTTGAAGCAACCTATTTCATATGTATATAAGTTTAACGACTACAATGGTTCTCACTTCTTGAGGTTTAAGGGTTTGTGGAGATATTTTTTATTTGATTACAGAGATAGAGCATCCAAATTGTTTATGTTACCTTTAGAGTATACTAGTGCGCCCATTCCGGATGACACGCTGCGACGTGAAGTACGTGAGTGGGCAAGAAGCGTGAGATTATTGTATGATATAGAGAGTGTTGATGAAAAATACAATTGGTTATTATCCACGTGTGCGCGTGCGCGTGATTATTCAGGAGAGATATTGAGTGTGGTAAAACGTGTCCCCGACATTCTGAACTATTCTAATGATGACAAGCGCGGTCCTTTTCGCTTACTGTCGTGTATGGATGTGACCAATGATGAACGACGTATATTTAAATTTAGTATTGATGTACCTAATATTAACGTATTTAATTCTGACATTGATTATTCTGTTCTTTTCTACTATATAGTTGAGAGTTGTCGTCGGTTTCCGGTTTTTGATGATATGCGAGGGCTTAGTATTGCTTGTTCTCATATCACTTGGCATTTTAATACTATACATGCGTTTAGTTACGATAGTACTCGTGTTCAACTCGATCACGTGTACGCTAAAATAGTTGAGGATTGGAGAATTTACGTTGCTGATGTTAATAATGCGCTTGTTAAGGGCGACAGACCTTGCGAGCGCTTGTGTTATCTTGGTGGTGATGCGAATGTGATTCATATGTGTGCGATTGGCGCGATGTACCCTGCTGATTTGCTTGAGGCGTTAAAGGCTGGTTGCCTGACTGAGGAACTGATTTTCCGAAAAGCTAATGAGTATCTGAAGTCTAGCAATCCCGTTTTTATGGAAATGATTAGTAAGAGTCAAACTGTGTTTGTTACTTCTCGTCAGCGTGCTGCTTTAGACAGTCTTGGAACCAACATCTTTGTGTACGATCTTATTGAAGTTTACGACCCTGATACAAGTCATGTGTGTAACGATATTTACGTTAAAAGTTCGAAACCTGTTACGATTAGTTTGAATCCATTTGGTGATGAGATTGATGATGTTATAATAGATAAATTTGCGACGTTCAGTGCTGGACTACTGATTGAGGGGTTTTCTCCGCAGAAGTCTGATTTCTATACATATTTTTTTTTTTACAGGAGTACCAATTCGATATAGAGTATTTAAAAGGGAAGGAAAACAAAATAGCAGATTTCCTCAGCAGAATACCAGAAGAAAATGGTAACAAAAACATATCTAACCAGTCAGTAAATAACCTATCAGATAATGTGACAGTACATTCTGAGGATGAACAACAACTAGATCATATACCAATTAAAGAAACTATAGTCAACAAATATAAAACTCAGTTAATCTTATCCAACTCTGTAGATAGAGAAATAGAAATTTTACACGGAAGACGAATCATTTCCATTGATATGACTAGGGGAAAAGAATATTGGACTGACGTATTACGAAGGTATATTAAGTCAGGTATTACAGGAATATTCACAGAACTATCTGATCACGAATTCAATAAGAGCATGAGAGATAAAAAGTTTAGAAAAAGCAGAAAAACAAATTTCATTGTATCACACACAAGAAAGCCTCCATAGTGGTATTATAGAAACGTATCACAGTTTAAAAAATAAGATATATTACCCCAACTTGATTAAAGATTATAAATAACTGTAGAGTATGTATCGAGACTAAATACGAACGGAAACCGATTAAACCGAAGTTTGAAATAAAGGAAACACCTACTAGACCGAATCAAATACTCCATATAAATATGCATATAAATGTTGTAAAGTTGTTGGCTCGTTGCAAAACTTATATCTCTACTTATGTTAAGGCTATCATCTGGACAACAATTTGTTTCGAAATTAATCATCATCATAGAGTTTTCAAAATAAATACTATCGTTTTCTAAATCGCATACATGGTTTTGAGTGTTTTCAAAATCAGAAGTAAACTTAAATCTACCAGTTTTCAAAAAGTCCCTTCCTAAGACTGCCTCATAGCCCATGGACTCATCACCAACAATGAACATCTCAACCCGGACTTTATTACCATTCCAATTAATAACACATAAAATTTTACCAAAAATTATTAATTCACTTTTATTGATACCGAAAAATTTAGCACTGCTATGTAAGCGGGAAAAAATTAAATTTTTGGGTAGGCAGGATCGTCTTACGAAAAATCTGAGCACCCATTGTATGAAATGCGGAATGGAGTACTGTACAGAAAGAAAAACGATGGTTCAGTCTCATTTTGTGTCCCAGAAAGTATGGAAGAACACGTAATGTATAAATACCACAATGAAATCGGACACGTAGGCACTGATAAAATGATAGACTTAATATCCAAAAGTTATTGGTTCACGAAAATGAAAGAAAAGACAGGAAAACATATACAAAATTGTCTGAAATGCATCGTCTACTCTGCCAAGCAAGGAAAGGTGGAAGGGTTCCTCCATAATATACCCAAAGGAAGTGTACCGTTCGAAATAATTCATATAGACCACTATGGACCAGTAGATCAATCAAGGACAGCAAAAAAGTACATTTTGGTGGTAGTCGACGCGTTCACTAAATTTGTAAGACTATATCCAACTAAGACCACGAGTACAAAGGAAGTCATCCAGGCATTAAGAGATTATTTCAGATCTTACAGCCGTCCAAAATGGATAATATCTGACAGAGGGAGCTCGTTCACTTCCAACGACTTTAAAGAATTTATCGCGGAAAACAATGTGCAACACATACAAGTCGCGACGGGATCGCCACAAGCAAATGGTCAGGTCGAAAGGGTAAACAGGAGCCTTGGTCCAATGTTAGCGAAGTTAATCAAACCGGAAGAAGGAATTTTTTGGAACAAAGTGATAGAAACAGTAGAATATGTGTTAAATAATACCGTACATCGAACGATAGGTCAACATCCAAGCGTCATGTTATTTGGCGTTAACCAGAGAGGAAAAGTGATAGATGAACTTAGGGAAAAGCTAGTAGAAATAGGGCAAATAAAAATCCAAAGCAATCAAAAAGAACTGAGAAAAAAAGCAATGTTACGTCAAAAACAAACTCAGGCTTATAACAAACGATATGTCGACAAAAAACGTCAGAAACCGACAAAGTATGAGGTAGGAGATTACGTGGTTATAAAAAATTTTGACTCACACCCTGGTGCACCCAGAAAGTTAATACCTAAATTTAAAGGACCATACCAAGTACATAAAGTTCTACGCAATGATCGTTATTTACTCAAGGATGTGGATAATTTTCAACAGTCTCGTCTACCGTATCAGGGTGTGTGGGCAGTTGGAAATATACGACCTTGGCTTGGAGGAATTCGAGGTGTCAAAAGTTAAAAAGATCAGGAGATCTTTATTTTAATCAGGATGGCCGAGTTGTAGTAGTTACATATATTATACGTAAATGTAACGCTCTCTTGGTTATAGGTCTTTTAATATTGTAGTAGTTATAGAATACACATGTAACGATCTCTTAGCATTGTAGTAGCTGTACAACACACACATGTAACTCTCTTAGCATTAAGCATGGAAGACATGAAAATACAAGAAGAGTGACAGAACAGAAAAGACGATCGTAGAGTACAGACGTGTTTCATTTTTTCGGAGTGTTTCTTTTAGCTATCGGATTACAATAAACAAATAAATGTTAAAAACATGGAACATATAAGTCTGCCCGATTACTACGATGTGCGGTCCCATGAGGACATTTTGACGATTAATTTAGAGAAATTTTTGAAGCAACCTATTTCATATGTATATAAGTTTAACGACTACAATGGTTCTCACTTCTTGAGGTTTAAGGGTTTGTGGAGATATTTTTTATTTGATTACAGAGATAGAGCATCCAAATTGTTTATGTTACCTTTAGAGTATACTAGTGCGCCCATTCCGGATGACACGCTGCGACGTGAAGTACGTGAGTGGGCAAGAAGCGTGAGATTATTGTATGATATAGAGAGTGTTGATGAAAAATACAATTGGTTATTATCCACGTGTGCGCGTGCGCGTGATTATTCAGGAGAGATATTGAGTGTGGTAAAACGTGTCCCCGACATTCTGAACTATTCTAATGATGACAAGCGCGGTCCTTTTCGCTTACTGTCGTGTATGGATGTGACCAATGATGAACGACGTATATTTAAATTTAGTATTGATGTACCTAATATTAACGTATTTAATTCTGACATTGATTATTCTGTTCTTTTCTACTATATAGTTGAGAGTTGTCGTCGGTTTCCGGTTTTTGATGATATGCGAGGGCTTAGTATTGCTTGTTCTCATATCACTTGGCATTTTAATACTATACATGCGTTTAGTTACGATAGTACTCGTGTTCAACTCGATCACGTGTACGCTAAAATAGTTGAGGATTGGAGAATTTACGTTGCTGATGTTAATAATGCGCTTGTTAAGGGCGACAGACCTTGCGAGCGCTTGTGTTATCTTGGTGGTGATGCGAATGTGATTCATATGTGTGCGATTGGCGCGATGTACCCTGCTGATTTGCTTAAGGCGTTAAAGGCTGGTTGCCTGACTGAGGAACTGATTTTCCGAAAAGCTAATGAGTATCTGAAGTCTAGCAATCCCGTTTTTATGGAAATGATTAGTAAGAGTCAAACTGTGTTTATTACTTCTCGTCAGCGTGCTGCTTTAGACAGTCTTGGAACCAACATCTTTGTGTACGATCTTATTGAAGTTTACGACCCTGATACAAGTCATGTGTGTAACGATATTTACGTTAAAAGTTCGAAACCTGTTACGATTAGTTTGAATCCATTTGGTGATGAGATTGATGATGTTATAATAGATAAATTTGCGACGTTCAGTGCTGGACTACTGATTGAGGGGTTTTCTCCGCAGAAGTCTGATTTCTATACATATTTTTTTTTTTACAGGAGTACCAATTCGATATAGAGTATTTAAAAGGGAAGGAAAACAAAATAGCAGATTTCCTCAGCAGAATACCAGAAGAAAATGGTAACAAAAACATATCTAACCAGTCAGTAAATAACCTATCAGATAATGTGACAGTACATTCTGAGGATGAACAACAACTAGATCATATACCAATTAAAGAAACTATAGTCAACAAATATAAAACTCAGTTAATCTTATCCAACTCTGTAGATAGAGAAATAGAAATTTTACACGGAAGACGAATCATTTCCATTGATATGACTAGGGGAAAAGAATATTGGACTGACGTATTACGAAGGTATATTAAGTCAGGTATTACAGGAATATTCACAGAACTATCTGATCACGAATTCAATAAGAGCATGAGAGATAAAAAGTTTAGAAAAAGCAGAAAAACAAATTTCATTGTATCACACACAAGAAAGCCTCCATAGTGGTATTATAGAAACGTATCACAGTTTAAAAAATAAGATATATTACCCCAACTTGATTAAAGATTATAAATAACTGTAGAGTATGTATCGAGACTAAATACGAACGGAAACCGATTAAACCGAAGTTTGAAATAAAGGAAACACCTACTAGACCGAATCAAATACTCCATATAAATATGCATATAAATGTTGTAAAGTTGTTGGCTCGTTGCAAAACTTATATCTCTACTTATGTTAAGGCTATCATCTGGACAACAATTTGTTTCGAAATTAATCATCATCATAGAGTTTTCAAAATAAATACTATCGTTTTCTAAATCGCATACATGGTTTTGAGTGTTTTCAAAATCAGAAGTAAACTTAAATCTACCAGTTTTCAAAAAGTCCCTTCCTAAGACTGCCTCATAGCCCATGGACTCATCACCAACAATGAACATCTCAACCCGGACTTTATTACCATTCCAATTAATAACACATAAAATTTTACCAAAAATTATTAATTCACTTTTATTGATACCGAAAAATTTAGCACTGCTATGTAAGCGGGAAAAAATTAAATTTTTGGGTAGGCAGGATCGTCTTACGAAAAATCTGAGCACCCATTGTATGAAATGCGGAATGGAGTACTGTACAGAAAGAAAAACGATGGTTCAGTCTCATTTTGTGTCCCAGAAAGTATGGAAGAACACGTAATGTATAAATACCACAATGAAATCGGACACGTAGGCACTGATAAAATGATAGACTTAATATCCAAAAGTTATTGGTTCACGAAAATGAAAGAAAAGACAGGAAAACATATACAAAATTGTCTGAAATGCATCGTCTACTCTGCCAAGCAAGGAAAGGTGGAAGGGTTCCTCCATAATATACCCAAAGGAAGTGTACCGTTCGAAATAATTCATATAGACCACTATGGACCAGTAGATCAATCAAGGACAGCAAAAAAGTACATTTTGGTGGTAGTCGACGCGTTCACTAAATTTGTAAGACTATATCCAACTAAGACCACGAGTACAAAGGAAGTCATCCAGGCATTAAGAGATTATTTCAGATCTTACAGCCGTCCAAAATGGATAATATCTGACAGAGGGAGCTCGTTCACTTCCAACGACTTTAAAGAATTTATCGCGGAAAACAATGTGCAACACATACAAGTCGCGACGGGATCGCCACAAGCAAATGGTCAGGTCGAAAGGGTAAACAGGAGCCTTGGTCCAATGTTAGCGAAGTTAATCAAACCGGAAGAAGGAATTTTTTGGAACAAAGTGATAGAAACAGTAGAATATGTGTTAAATAATACCGTACATCGAACGATAGGTCAACATCCAAGCGTCATGTTATTTGGCGTTAACCAGAGAGGAAAAGTGATAGATGAACTTAGGGAAAAGCTAGTAGAAATAGGGCAAATAAAAATCCAAAGCAATCAAAAAGAACTGAGAAAAAAAGCAATGTTACGTCAAAAACAAACTCAGGCTTATAACAAACGATATGTCGACAAAAAACGTCAGAAACCGACAAAGTATGAGGTAGGAGATTACGTGGTTATAAAAAATTTTGACTCACACCCTGGTGCACCCAGAAAGTTAATACCTAAATTTAAAGGACCATACCAAGTACATAAAGTTCTACGCAATGATCGTTATTTACTCAAGGATGTGGATAATTTTCAACAGTCTCGTCTACCGTATCAGGGTGTGTGGGCAGTTGGAAATATACGACCTTGGCTTGGAGGAATTCGAGGTGTCAAAAGTTAAAAAGATCAGGAGATCTTTATTTTAATCAGGATGGCCGAGTTGTAGTAGTTACATATATTATACGTAAATGTAACGCTCTCTTGGTTATAGGTCTTTTAATATTGTAGTAGTTATAGAATACACATGTAACGATCTCTTAGCATTGTAGTAGCTGTACAACACACACATGTAACTCTCTTAGCATTAAGCATGGAAGACATGAAAATACAAGAAGAGTGACAGAACAGAAAAGACGATCGTAGAGTACAGACGTGTTTCATTTTTTCGGAGTGTTTCTTTTAGCTATCGGATTACAATAAACAAATAAATGTTAAAAACATGGAACATATAAGTCTGCCCGATTACTACGATGTGCGGTCCCATGAGGACATTTTGACGATTAATTTAGAGAAATTTTTGAAGCAACCTATTTCATATGTATATAAGTTTAACGACTACAATGGTTCTCACTTCTTGAGGTTTAAGGGTTTGTGGAGATATTTTTTATTTGATTACAGAGATAGAGCATCCAAATTGTTTATGTTACCTTTAGAGTATACTAGTGCGCCCATTCCGGATGACACGCTGCGACGTGAAGTACGTGAGTGGGCAAGAAGCGTGAGATTATTGTATGATATAGAGAGTGTTGATGAAAAATACAATTGGTTATTATCCACGTGTGCGCGTGCGCGTGATTATTCAGGAGAGATATTGAGTGTGGTAAAACGTGTCCCCGACATTCTGAACTATTCTAATGATGACAAGCGCGGTCCTTTTCGCTTACTGTCGTGTATGGATGTGACCAATGATGAACGACGTATATTTAAATTTAGTATTGATGTACCTAATATTAACGTATTTAATTCTGACATTGATTATTCTGTTCTTTTCTACTATATAGTTGAGAGTTGTCGTCGGTTTCCGGTTTTTGATGATATGCGAGGGCTTAGTATTGCTTGTTCTCATATCACTTGGCATTTTAATACTATACATGCGTTTAGTTACGATAGTACTCGTGTTCAACTCGATCACGTGTACGCTAAAATAGTTGAGGATTGGAGAATTTACGTTGCTGATGTTAATAATGCGCTTGTTAAGGGCGACAGACCTTGCGAGCGCTTGTGTTATCTTGGTGGTGATGCGAATGTGATTCATATGTGTGCGATTGGCGCGATGTACCCTGCTGATTTGCTTAAGGCGTTAAAGGCTGGTTGCCTGACTGAGGAACTGATTTTCCGAAAAGCTAATGAGTATCTGAAGTCTAGCAATCCCGTTTTTATGGAAATGATTAGTAAGAGTCAAACTGTGTTTGTTACTTCTCGTCAGCGTGCTGCTTTAGACAGTCTTGGAACCAACATCTTTGTGTACGATCTTATTGAAGTTTACGACCCTGATACAAGTCATGTGTGTAACGATATTTACGTTAAAAGTTCGAAACCTGTTACGATTAGTTTGAATCCATTTGGTGATGAGATTGATGATGTTATAATAGATAAATTTGCGACGTTCAGTGCTGGACTACTGATTGAGGGGTTTTCTCCGCAGAAGTCTGATTTCTATACATATTTTTTTTTTTACAGGAGTACCAATTCGATATAGAGTATTTAAAAGGGAAGGAAAACAAAATAGCAGATTTCCTCAGCAGAATACCAGAAGAAAATGGTAACAAAAACATATCTAACCAGTCAGTAAATAACCTATCAGATAATGTGACAGTACATTCTGAGGATGAACAACAACTAGATCATATACCAATTAAAGAAACTATAGTCAACAAATATAAAACTCAGTTAATCTTATCCAACTCTGTAGATAGAGAAATAGAAATTTTACACGGAAGACGAATCATTTCCATTGATATGACTAGGGGAAAAGAATATTGGACTGACGTATTACGAAGGTATATTAAGTCAGGTATTACAGGAATATTCACAGAACTATCTGATCACGAATTCAATAAGAGCATGAGAGATAAAAAGTTTAGAAAAAGCAGAAAAACAAATTTCATTGTATCACACACAAGAAAGCCTCCATAGTGGTATTATAGAAACGTATCACAGTTTAAAAAATAAGATATATTACCCCAACTTGATTAAAGATTATAAATAACTGTAGAGTATGTATCGAGACTAAATACGAACGGAAACCGATTAAACCGAAGTTTGAAATAAAGGAAACACCTACTAGACCGAATCAAATACTCCATATAAATATGCATATAAATGTTGTAAAGTTGTTGGCTCGTTGCAAAACTTATATCTCTACTTATGTTAAGGCTATCATCTGGACAACAATTTGTTTCGAAATTAATCATCATCATAGAGTTTTCAAAATAAATACTATCGTTTTCTAAATCGCATACATGGTTTTGAGTGTTTTCAAAATCAGAAGTAAACTTAAATCTACCAGTTTTCAAAAAGTCCCTTCCTAAGACTGCCTCATAGCCCATGGACTCATCACCAACAATGAACATCTCAACCCGGACTTTATTACCATTCCAATTAATAACACATAAAATTTTACCAACAATTATTAATTCACTTTTATTGATACCGAAAAATTTAGCACTGCTATGTAAGCGGGAAAAAATTAAATTTTTGGGTAGGCAGGATCGTCTTACGAAAAATCTGAGCACCCATTGTATGAAATGCGGAATGGAGTACTGTACAGAAAGAAAAACGATGGTTCAGTCTCATTTTGTGTCCCAGAAAGTATGGAAGAACACGTAATGTATAAATACCACAATGAAATCGGACACGTAGGCACTGATAAAATGATAGACTTAATATCCAAAAGTTATTGGTTCACGAAAATGAAAGAAAAGACAGGAAAACATATACAAAATTGTCTGAAATGCATCGTCTACTCTGCCAAGCAAGGAAAGGTGGAAGGGTTCCTCCATAATATACCCAAAGGAAGTGTACCGTTCGAAATAATTCATATAGACCACTATGGACCAGTAGATCAATCAAGGACAGCAAAAAAGTACATTTTGGTGGTAGTCGACGCGTTCACTAAATTTGTAAGACTATATCCAACTAAGACCACGAGTACAAAGGAAGTCATCCAGGCATTAAGAGATTATTTCAGATCTTACAGCCGTCCAAAATGGATAATATCTGACAGAGGGAGCTCGTTCACTTCCAACGACTTTAAAGAATTTATCGCGGAAAACAATGTGCAACACATACAAGTCGCGACGGGATCGCCACAAGCAAATGGTCAGGTCGAAAGGGTAAACAGGAGCCTTGGTCCAATGTTAGCGAAGTTAATCAAACCGGAAGAAGGAATTTTTTGGAACAAAGTGATAGAAACAGTAGAATATGTGTTAAATAATACCGTACATCGAACGATAGGTCAACATCCAAGCGTCATGTTATTTGGCGTTAACCAGAGAGGAAAAGTGATAGATGAACTTAGGGAAAAGCTAGTAGAAATAGGGCAAATAAAAATCCAAAGCAATCAAAAAGAACTGAGAAAAAAAGCAATGTTACGTCAAAAACAAACTCAGGCTTATAACAAACGATATGTCGACAAAAAACGTCAGAAACCGACAAAGTATGAGGTAGGAGATTACGTGGTTATAAAAAATTTTGACTCACACCCTGGTGCACCCAGAAAGTTAATACCTAAATTTAAAGGACCATACCAAGTACATAAAGTTCTACGCAATGATCGTTATTTACTCAAGGATGTGGATAATTTTCAACAGTCTCGTCTACCGTATCAGGGTGTGTGGGCAGTTGGAAATATACGACCTTGGCTTGGAGGAATTCGAGGTGTCAAAAGTTAAAAAGATCAGGAGATCTTTATTTTAATCAGGATGGCCGAGTTGTAGTAGTTACATATATTATACGTAAATGTAACGCTCTCTTGGTTATAGGTCTTTTAATATTGTAGTAGTTATAGAATACACATGTAACGATCTCTTAGCATTGTAGTAGCTGTACAACACACACATGTAACTCTCTTAGCATTAAGCATGGAAGACATGAAAATACAAGAAGAGTGACAGAACAGAAAAGACGATCGTAGAGTACAGACGTGTTTCATTTTTTCGGAGTGTTTCTTTTAGCTATCGGATTACAATAAACAAATAAATGTTAAAAACATGGAACATATAAGTCTGCCCGATTACTACGATGTGCGGTCCGATGAGGACATTTTGACGATTAATTTAGAGAAATTTTTGAAGCAACCTATTTCATATGTATATAAGTTTAACGACTACAATGGTTCTCACTTCTTGAGGTTTAAGGGTTTGTGGAGATATTTTTTATTTGATTACAGAGATAGAGCATCCAAATTGTTTATGTTACCTTTAGAGTATACTAGTGCGCCCATTCCGGATGACACGCTGCGACGTGAAGTACGTGAGTGGGCAAGAAGCGTGAGATTATTGTATGATATAGAGAGTGTTGATGAAAAATACAATTGGTTATTATCCACGTGTGCGCGTGCGCGTGATTATTCAGGAGAGATATTGAGTGTGGTAAAACGTGTCCCCGACATTCTGAACTATTCTAATGATGACAAGCGCGGTCCTTTTCGCTTACTGTCGTGTATGGATGTGACCAATGATGAACGACGTATATTTAAATTTAGTATTGATGTACCTAATATTAACGTATTTAATTCTGACATTGATTATTCTGTTCTTTTCTACTATATAGTTGAGAGTTGTCGTCGGTTTCCGGTTTTTGATGATATGCGAGGGCTTAGTATTGCTTGTTCTCATATCACTTGGCATTTTAATACTATACATGCGTTTAGTTACGATAGTACTCGTGTTCAACTCGATCACGTGTACGCTAAAATAGTTGAGGATTGGAGAATTTACGTTGCTGATGTTAATAATGCGCTTGTTAAGGGCGACAGACCTTGCGAGCGCTTGTGTTATCTTGGTGGTGATGCGAATGTGATTCATATGTGTGCGATTGGCGCGATGTACCCTGCTGATTTGCTTGAGGCGTTAAAGGCTGGTTGCCTGACTGAGGAACTGATTTTCCGAAAAGCTAATGAGTATCTGAAGTCTAGCAATCCCGTTTTTATGGAAATGATTAGTAAGAGTCAAACTGTGTTTGTTACTTCTCGTCAGCGTGCTGCTTTAGACAGTCTTGGAACCAACATCTTTGTGTACGATCTTATTGAAGTTTACGACCCTGATACAAGTCATGTGTGTAACGATATTTACGTTAAAAGTTCGAAACCTGTTACGATTAGTTTGAATCCATTTGGTGATGAGATTGATGATGTTATAATAGATAAATTTGCGACGTTCAGTGCTGGACTACTGATTGAGGGGTTTTCTCCGCAGAAGTCTGATTTCTATACATATTTTTTTTTTTACAGGAGTACCAATTCGATATAGAGTATTTAAAAGGGAAGGAAAACAAAATAGCAGATTTCCTCAGCAGAATACCAGAAGAAAATGGTAACAAAAACATATCTAACCAGTCAGTAAATAACCTATCAGATAATGTGACAGTACATTCTGAGGATGAACAACAACTAGATCATATACCAATTAAAGAAACTATAGTCAACAAATATAAAACTCAGTTAATCTTATCCAACTCTGTAGATAGAGAAATAGAAATTTTACACGGAAGACGAATCATTTCCATTGATATGACTAGGGGAAAAGAATATTGGACTGACGTATTACGAAGGTATATTAAGTCAGGTATTACAGGAATATTCACAGAACTATCTGATCACGAATTCAATAAGAGCATGAGAGATAAAAAGTTTAGAAAAAGCAGAAAAACAAATTTCATTGTATCACACACAAGAAAGCCTCCATAGTGGTATTATAGAAACGTATCACAGTTTAAAAAATAAGATATATTACCCCAACTTGATTAAAGATTATAAATAACTGTAGAGTATGTATCGAGACTAAATACGAACGGAAACCGATTAAACCGAAGTTTGAAATAAAGGAAACACCTACTAGACCGAATCAAATACTCCATATAAATATGCATATAAATATTGTAAAGTTGTTGGCTCGTTGCAAAACTTATATCTCTACTTATGTTAAGGCTATCATCTGGACAACAATTTGTTTCGAAATTAATCATCATCATAGAGTTTTCAAAATAAATACTATCGTTTTCTAAATCGCATACATGGTTTTGAGTGTTTTCAAAATCAGAAGTAAACTTAAATCTACCAGTTTTCAAAAAGTCCCTTCCTAAGACTGCCTCATAGCCCATGGACTCATCACCAACAATGAACATCTCAACCCGGACTTTATTACCATTCCAATTAATAACACATAAAATTTTACCAAAAATTATTAATTCACTTTTATTGATACCGAAAAATTTAGCACTGCTATGTAAGCGGGAAAAAATTAAATTTTTGGGTAGGCAGGATCGTCTTACGAAAAATCTGAGCACCCATTGTATGAAATGCGGAATGGAGTACTGTACAGAAAGAAAAACGATGGTTCAGTCTCATTTTGTGTCCCAGAAAGTATGGAAGAACACGTAATGTATAAATACCACAATGAAATCGGACACGTAGGCACTGATAAAATGATAGACTTAATATCCAAAAGTTATTGGTTCACGAAAATGAAAGAAAAGACAGGAAAACATATACAAAATTGTCTGAAATGCATCGTCTACTCTGCCAAGCAAGGAAAGGTGGAAGGGTTCCTCCATAATATACCCAAAGGAAGTGTACCGTTCGAAATAATTCATATAGACCACTATGGACCAGTAGATCAATCAAGGACAGCAAAAAAGTACATTTTGGTGGTAGTCGACGCGTTCACTAAATTTGTAAGACTATATCCAACTAAGACCACGAGTACAAAGGAAGTCATCCAGGCATTAAGAGATTATTTCAGATCTTACAGCCGTCCAAAATGGATAATATCTGACAGAGGGAGCTCGTTCACTTCCAACGACTTTAAAGAATTTATCGCGGAAAACAATGTGCAACACATACAAGTCGCGACGGGATCGCCACAAGCAAATGGTCAGGTCGAAAGGGTAAACAGGAGCCTTGGTCCAATGTTAGCGAAGTTAATCAAACCGGAAGAAGGAATTTTTTGGAACAAAGTGATAGAAACAGTAGAATATGTGTTAAATAATACCGTACATCGAACGATAGGTCAACATCCAAGCGTCATGTTATTTGGCGTTAACCAGAGAGGAAAAGTGATAGATGAACTTAGGGAAAAGCTAGTAGAAATAGGGCAAATAAAAATCCAAAGCAATCAAAAAGAACTGAGAAAAAAAGCAATGTTACGTCAAAAACAAACTCAGGCTTATAACAAACGATATGTCGACAAAAAACGTCAGAAACCGACAAAGTATGAGGTAGGAGATTACGTGGTTATAAAAAATTTTGACTCACACCCTGGTGCACCCAGAAAGTTAATACCTAAATTTAAAGGACCATACCAAGTACATAAAGTTCTACGCAATGATCGTTATTTACTCAAGGATGTGGATAATTTTCAACAGTCTCGTCTACCGTATCAGGGTGTGTGGGCAGTTGGAAATATACGACCTTGGCTTGGAGGAATTCGAGGTGTCAAAAGTTAAAAAGATCAGGAGATCTTTATTTTAATCAGGATGGCCGAGTTGTAGTAGTTACATATATTATACGTAAATGTAACGCTCTCTTGGTTATAGGTCTTTTAATATTGTAGTAGTTATAGAATACACATGTAACGATCTCTTAGCATTGTAGTAGCTGTACAACACACACATGTAACTCTCTTAGCATTAAGCATGGAAGACATGAAAATACAAGAAGAGTGACAGAACAGAAAAGACGATCGTAGAGTACAGACGTGTTTCATTTTTTCGGAGTGTTTCTTTTAGCTATCGGATTACAATAAACAAATAAATGTTAAAAACATGGAACATATAAGTCTGCCCGATTACTACGATGTGCGGTCCCATGAGGACATTTTGACGATTAATTTAGAGAAATTTTTGAAGCAACCTATTTCATATGTATATAAGTTTAACGACTACAATGGTTCTCACTTCTTGAGGTTTAAGGGTTTGTGGAGATATTTTTTATTTGATTACAGAGATAGAGCATCCAAATTGTTTATGTTACCTTTAGAGTATACTAGTGCGCCCATTCCGGATGACACGCTGCGACGTGAAGTACGTGAGTGGGCAAGAAGCGTGAGATTATTGTATGATATAGAGAGTGTTGATGAAAAATACAATTGGTTATTATCCACGTGTGCGCGTGCGCGTGATTATTCAGGAGAGATATTGAGTGTGGTAAAACGTGTCCCCGACATTCTGAACTATTCTAATGATGACAAGCGCGGTCCTTTTCGCTTACTGTCGTGTATGGATGTGACCAATGATGAACGACGTATATTTAAATTTAGTATTGATGTACCTAATATTAACGTATTTAATTCTGACATTGATTATTCTGTTCTTTTCTACTATATAGTTGAGAGTTGTCGTCGGTTTCCGGTTTTTGATGATATGCGAGGGCTTAGTATTGCTTGTTCTCATATCACTTGGCATTTTAATACTATACATGCGTTTAGTTACGATAGTACTCGTGTTCAACTCGATCACGTGTACGCTAAAATAGTTGAGGATTGGAGAATTTACGTTGCTGATGTTAATAATGCGCTTGTTAAGGGCGACAGACCTTGCGAGCGCTTGTGTTATCTTGGTGGTGATGCGAATGTGATTCATATGTGTGCGATTGGCGCGATGTACCCTGCTGATTTGCTTGAGGCGTTAAAGGCTGGTTGCCTGACTGAGGAACTGATTTTCCGAAAAGCTAATGAGTATCTGAAGTCTAGCAATCCCGTTTTTATGGAAATGATTAGTAAGAGTCAAACTGTGTTTGTTACTTCTCGTCAGCGTGCTGCTTTAGACAGTCTTGGAACCAACATCTTTGTGTACGATCTTATTGAAGTTTACGACCCTGATACAAGTCATGTGTGTAACGATATTTACGTTAAAAGTTCGAAACCTGTTACGATTAGTTTGAATCCATTTGGTGATGAGATTGATGATGTTATAATAGATAAATTTGCGACGTTCAGTGCTGGACTACTGATTGAGGGGTTTTCTCCGCAGAAGTCTGATTTCTATACATATTTTTTTTTTTACAGGAGTACCAATTCGATATAGAGTATTTAAAAGGGAAGGAAAACAAAATAGCAGATTTCCTCAGCAGAATACCAGAAGAAAATGGTAACAAAAACATATCTAACCAGTCAGTAAATAACCTATCAGATAATGTGACAGTACATTCTGAGGATGAACAACAACTAGATCATATACCAATTAAAGAAACTATAGTCAACAAATATAAAACTCAGTTAATCTTATCCAACTCTGTAGATAGAGAAATAGAAATTTTACACGGAAGACGAATCATTTCCATTGATATGACTAGGGGAAAAGAATATTGGACTGACGTATTACGAAGGTATATTAAGTCAGGTATTACAGGAATATTCACAGAACTATCTGATCACGAATTCAATAAGAGCATGAGAGATAAAAAGTTTAGAAAAAGCAGAAAAACAAATTTCATTGTATCACACACAAGAAAGCCTCCATAGTGGTATTATAGAAACGTATCACAGTTTAAAAAATAAGATATATTACCCCAAATTGATTAAAGATTATAAATAACTGTAGAGTATGTATCGAGACTAAATACGAACGGAAACCGATTAAACCGAAGTTTGAAATAAAGGAAACACCTACTAGACCGAATCAAATACTCCATATAAATATGCATATAAATGTTGTAAAGTTGTTGGCTCGTTGCAAAACTTATATCTCTACTTATGTTAAGGCTATCATCTGGACAACAATTTGTTTCGAAATTAATCATCATCATAGAGTTTTCAAAATAAATACTATCGTTTTCTAAATCGCATACATGGTTTTGAGTGTTTTCAAAATCAGAAGTAAACTTAAATCTACCAGTTTTCAAAAAGTCCCTTCCTAAGACTGCCTCATAGCCCATGGACTCATCACCAACAATGAACATCTCAACCCGGACTTTATTACCATTCCAATTAATAACACATAAAATTTTACGAAAAATTATTAATTCACTTTTATTGATACCGAAAAATTTTTGGGTAGGCAGGATCGTCTTACGAAAAATCTGAGCACCCATTGTATGAAATGCGGAATGGAGTACTGTACAGAAAGAAAAACGATGGTTCAGTCTCATTTTGTGTCCCAGAAAGTATGGAAGAACACGTAATGTATAAATACCACAATGAAATCGGACACGTAGGCACTGATAAAATGATAGACTTAATATCCAAAAGTTATTGGTTCACGAAAATGAAAGAAAAGACAGGAAAACATATACAAAATTGTCTGAAATGCATCGTCTACTCTGCCAAGCAAGGAAAGGTGGAAGGGTTCCTCCATAATATACCCAAAGGAAGTGTACCGTTCGAAATAATTCATATAGACCACTATGGACCAGTAGATCAATCAAGGACAGCAAAAAAGTACATTTTGGTGGTAGTCGACGCGTTCACTAAATTTGTAAGACTATATCCAACTAAGACCACGAGTACAAAGGAAGTCATCCAGGCATTAAGAGATTATTTCAGATCTTACAGCCGTCCAAAATGGATAATATCTGACAGAGGGAGCTCGTTCACTTCCAACGACTTTAAAGAATTTATCGCGGAAAACAATGTGCAACACATACAAGTCGCGACGGGATCGCCACAAGCAAATGGTCAGGTCGAAAGGGTAAACAGGAGCCTTGGTCCAATGTTAGCGAAGTTAATCAAACCGGAAGAAGGAATTTTTTGGAACAAAGTGATAGAAACAGTAGAATATGTGTTAAATAATACCGTACATCGAACGATAGGTCAACATCCAAGCGTCATGTTATTTGGCGTTAACCAGAGAGGAAAAGTGATAGATGAACTTAGGGAAAAGCTAGTAGAAATAGGGCAAATAAAAATCCAAAGCAATCAAAAAGAACTGAGAAAAAAAGCAATGTTACGTCAAAAACAAACTCAGGCTTATAACAAACGATATGTCGACAAAAAACGTCAGAAACCGACAAAGTATGAGGTAGGAGATTACGTGGTTATAAAAAATTTTGACTCACACCCTGGTGCACCCAGAAAGTTAATACCTAAATTTAAAGGACCATACCAAGTACATAAAGTTCTACGCAATGATCGTTATTTACTCAAGGATGTGGATAATTTTCAACAGTCTCGTCTACCGTATCAGGGTGTGTGGGCAGTTGGAAATATACGACCTTGGCTTGGAGGAATTCGAGGTGTCAAAAGTTAAAAAGATCAGGAGATCTTTATTTTAATCAGGATGGCCGAGTTGTAGTAGTTACATATATTATACGTAAATGTAACGCTCTCTTGGTTATAGGTCTTTTAATATTGTAGTAGTTATAGAATACACATGTAACGATCTCTTAGCATTGTAGTAGCTGTACAACACACACATGTAACTCTCTTAGCATTAAGCATGGAAGACATGAAAATACAAGAAGAGTGACAGAACAGAAAAGACGATCGTAGAGTACAGACGTGTTTCATTTTTTCGGAGTGTTTCTTTTAGCTATCGGATTACAATAAACAAATAAATGTTAAAAACATGGAACATATAAGTCTGCCCGATTACTACGATGTGCGGTCCCATGAGGACATTTTGACGATTAATTTAGAGAAATTTTTGAAGCAACCTATTTCATATGTATATAAGTTTAACGACTACAATGGTTCTCACTTCTTGAGGTTTAAGGGTTTGTGGAGATATTTTTTATTTGATTACAGAGATAGAGCATCCAAATTGTTTATGTTACCTTTAGAGTATACTAGTGCGCCCATTCCGGATGACACGCTGCGACGTGAAGTACGTGAGTGGGCAAGAAGCGTGAGATTATTGTATGATATAGAGAGTGTTGATGAAAAATACAATTGGTTATTATCCACGTGTGCGCGTGCGCGTGATTATTCAGGAGAGATATTGAGTGTGGTAAAACGTGTCCCCGACATTCTGAACTATTCTAATGATGACAAGCGCGGTCCTTTTCGCTTACTGTCGTGTATGGATGTGACCAATGATGAACGACGTATATTTAAATTTAGTATTGATGTACCTAATATTAACGTATTTAATTCTGACATTGATTATTCTGTTCTTTTCTACTATATAGTTGAGAGTTGTCGTCGGTTTCCGGTTTTTGATGATATGCGAGGGCTTAGTATTGCTTGTTCTCATATCACTTGGCATTTTAATACTATACATGCGTTTAGTTACGATAGTACTCGTGTTCAACTCGATCACGTGTACGCTAAAATAGTTGAGGATTGGAGAATTTACGTTGCTGATGTTAATAATGCGCTTGTTAAGGGCGACAGACCTTGCGAGCGCTTGTGTTATCTTGGTGGTGATGCGAATGTGATTCATATGTGTGCGATTGGCGCGATGTACCCTGCTGATTTGCTTGAGGCGTTAAAGGCTGGTTGCCTGACTGAGGAACTGATTTTCCGAAAAGCTAATGAGTATCTGAAGTCTAGCAATCCCGTTTTTATGGAAATGATTAGTAAGAGTCAAACTGTGTTTGTTACTTCTCGTCAGCGTGCTGCTTTAGACAGTCTTGGAACCAACATCTTTGTGTACGATCTTATTGAAGTTTACGACCCTGATACAAGTCATGTGTGTAACGATATTTACGTTAAAAGTTCGAAACCTGTTACGATTAGTTTGAATCCATTTGGTGATGAGATTGATGATGTTATAATAGATAAATTTGCGACGTTCAGTGCTGGACTACTGATTGAGGGGTTTTCTCCGCAGAAGTCTGATTTCTATACATATTTTTTTTTTTACAGGAGTACCAATTCGATATAGAGTATTTAAAAGGGAAGGAAAACAAAATAGCAGATTTCCTCAGCAGAATACCAGAAGAAAATGGTAACAAAAACATATCTAACCAGTCAGTAAATAACCTATCAGATAATGTGACAGTACATTCTGAGGATGAACAACAACTAGATCATATACCAATTAAAGAAACTATAGTCAACAAATATAAAACTCAGTTAATCTTATCCAACTCTGTAGATAGAGAAATAGAAATTTTACACGGAAGACGAATCATTTCCATTGATATGACTAGGGGAAAAGAATATTGGACTGACGTATTACGAAGGTATATTAAGTCAGGTATTACAGGAATATTCACAGAACTATCTGATCACGAATTCAATAAGAGCATGAGAGATAAAAAGTTTAGAAAAAGCAGAAAAACAAATTTCATTGTATCACACACAAGAAAGCCTCCATAGTGGTATTATAGAAACGTATCACAGTTTAAAAAATAAGATATATTACCCCAAATTGATTAAAGATTATAAATAACTGTAGAGTATGTATCGAGACTAAATACGAACGGAAACCGATTAAACCGAAGTTTGAAATAAAGGAAACACCTACTAGACCGAATCAAATACTCCATATAAATATGCATATAAATGTTGTAAAGTTGTTGGCTCGTTGCAAAACTTATATCTCTACTTATGTTAAGGCTATCATCTGGACAACAATTTGTTTCGAAATTAATCATCATCATAGAGTTTTCAAAATAAATACTATCGTTTTCTAAATCGCATACATGGTTTTGAGTGTTTTCAAAATCAGAAGTAAACTTAAATCTACCAGTTTTCAAAAAGTCCCTTCCTAAGACTGCCTCATAGCCCATGGACTCATCACCAACAATGAACATCTCAACCCGGACTTTATTACCATTCCAATTAATAACACATAAAATTTTACGAAAAATTATTAATTCACTTTTATTGATACCGAAAAATTTTTGGGTAGGCAGGATCGTCTTACGAAAAATCTGAGCACCCATTGTATGAAATGCGGAATGGAGTACTGTACAGAAAGAAAAACGATGGTTCAGTCTCATTTTGTGTCCCAGAAAGTATGGAAGAACACGTAATGTATAAATACCACAATGAAATCGGACACGTAGGCACTGATAAAATGATAGACTTAATATCCAAAAGTTATTGGTTCACGAAAATGAAAGAAAAGACAGGAAAACATATACAAAATTGTCTGAAATGCATCGTCTACTCTGCCAAGCAAGGAAAGGTGGAAGGGTTCCTCCATAATATACCCAAAGGAAGTGTACCGTTCGAAATAATTCATATAGACCACTATGGACCAGTAGATCAATCAAGGACAGCAAAAAAGTACATTTTGGTGGTAGTCGACGCGTTCACTAAATTTGTAAGACTATATCCAACTAAGACCACGAGTACAAAGGAAGTCATCCAGGCATTAAGAGATTATTTCAGATCTTACAGCCGTCCAAAATGGATAATATCTGACAGAGGGAGCTCGTTCACTTCCAACGACTTTAAAGAATTTATCGCGGAAAACAATGTGCAACACATACAAGTCGCGACGGGATCGCCACAAGCAAATGGTCAGGTCGAAAGGGTAAACAGGAGCCTTGGTCCAATGTTAGCGAAGTTAATCAAACCGGAAGAAGGAATTTTTTGGAACAAAGTGATAGAAACAGTAGAATATGTGTTAAATAATACCGTACATCGAACGATAGGTCAACATCCAAGCGTCATGTTATTTGGCGTTAACCAGAGAGGAAAAGTGATAGATGAACTTAGGGAAAAGCTAGTAGAAATAGGGCAAATAAAAATCCAAAGCAATCAAAAAGAACTGAGAAAAAAAGCAATGTTACGTCAAAAACAAACTCAGGCTTATAACAAACGATATGTCGACAAAAAACGTCAGAAACCGACAAAGTATGAGGTAGGAGATTACGTGGTTATAAAAAATTTTGACTCACACCCTGGTGCACCCAGAAAGTTAATACCTAAATTTAAAGGACCATACCAAGTACATAAAGTTCTACGCAATGATCGTTATTTACTCAAGGATGTGGATAATTTTCAACAGTCTCGTCTACCGTATCAGGGTGTGTGGGCAGTTGGAAATATACGACCTTGGCTTGGAGGAATTCGAGGTGTCAAAAGTTAAAAAGATCAGGAGATCTTTATTTTAATCAGGATGGCCGAGTTGTAGTAGTTACATATATTATACGTAAATGTAACGCTCTCTTGGTTATAGGTCTTTTAATATTGTAGTAGTTATAGAATACACATGTAACGATCTCTTAGCATTGTAGTAGCTGTACAACACACACATGTAACTCTCTTAGCATTAAGCATGGAAGACATGAAAATACAAGAAGAGTGACAGAACAGAAAAGACGATCGTAGAGTACAGACGTGTTTCATTTTTTCGGAGTGTTTCTTTTAGCTATCGGATTACAATAAACAAATAAATGTTAAAAACATGGAACATATAAGTCTGCCCGATTACTACGATGTGCGGTCCCATGAGGACATTTTGACGATTAATTTAGAGAAATTTTTGAAGCAACCTATTTCATATGTATATAAGTTTAACGACTACAATGGTTCTCACTTCTTGAGGTTTAAGGGTTTGTGGAGATATTTTTTATTTGATTACAGAGATAGAGCATCCAAATTGTTTATGTTACCTTTAGAGTATACTAGTGCGCCCATTCCGGATGACACGCTGCGACGTGAAGTACGTGAGTGGGCAAGAAGCGTGAGATTATTGTATGATATAGAGAGTGTTGATGAAAAATACAATTGGTTATTATCCACGTGTGCGCGTGCGCGTGATTATTCAGGAGAGATATTGAGTGTGGTAAAACGTGTCCCCGACATTCTGAACTATTCTAATGATGACAAGCGCGGTCCTTTTCGCTTACTGTCGTGTATGGATGTGACCAATGATGAACGACGTATATTTAAATTTAGTATTGATGTACCTAATATTAACGTATTTAATTCTGACATTGATTATTCTGTTCTTTTCTACTATATAGTTGAGAGTTGTCGTCGGTTTCCGGTTTTTGATGATATGCGAGGGCTTAGTATTGCTTGTTCTCATATCACTTGGCATTTTAATACTATACATGCGTTTAGTTACGATAGTACTCGTGTTCAACTCGATCACGTGTACGCTAAAATAGTTGAGGATTGGAGAATTTACGTTGCTGATGTTAATAATGCGCTTGTTAAGGGCGACAGACCTTGCGAGCGCTTGTGTTATCTTGGTGGTGATGCGAATGTGATTCATATGTGTGCGATTGGCGCGATGTACCCTGCTGATTTGCTTGAGGCGACTGCTATAGGGAGAAAGGGCAACGGTTGTTTGGATGCGGATTTGTTGTTCGAGGTGGACTAAGGCAAAAGCATTCGGCATGTAAGCGAACGCCTCATAACAATCCGTATCAAGGCTACATTTTTTAACATCAGCCTGACCTGCGTCCACGCCCCCACGGAAGACAAGGATGACTCCGCCAAAGATGAGTTCTACGATCTCCCAGACAGAACGTATGCCCAATGTCCCAGCTATGACATCAAAATTGTACTAGGAGACTTCAATGCTAAGCTGGGTAAGGAAAGAACACGACACCACCTCCGATAACGGACACAGGCTGATTGATCTTGCTACGGGGCGAAATCTCCTTCTAGCCAGTACGCGCTTCCCGCACCTCGATATACACAAAGGCACCTGGCGGTCATTTGATCAATCGACCACCAACCAGACTGATCGCATCGCGATCTCTGCATCCGAAGTTTTGGGTTTCAAGGCTCCACCACGAAGAAACACCTGGTTCGATGACGAGTGCAGGAGGGTTCATACAGCGAAGCAGGATGCATATAAGGCCTCGCTGCATAAAAAAAACAAGAGCAGCTCGTGAGCTCTACGAGTTAATAAGAAGGGAAGAGCATAGGCTTCCTTCCTGAACACCTTACCAATAGTTTTGATGTCAAAAAAGGATATTGGAAATGATTGTGCAAAAATCACTGGCCAATACAAGAGGCACAATCTATTTCAAATCCTCGCAACTCCTTGCATACGTCGACGATATTGACACAATAGGTAGATCGCAGCGAGATGTCAATGAGGCGCTTGCGAGTATTGAGTTCGAGGCGGCGAAAGTTGGTCTGGCGGTAAACGAGGGCAAAACTAAATGCTGTCATCAAAAAAGGACGCTCACCACCGACGTCTCGGCCAGAACGTTTGTATTGGCAAATATAGGTTCGAGGTAGTTAAGGACTTCGTCTACCTTGGCTCCGCAGTGACCTAGAACAACGACATCAGTTCCGAAATCAAACGCAGAATCACTCTTGCCAATCGCTGTTTCTTTAGGCTCAGGAGGCAACTGAGTAATATAGCCCTCTCCCGAACGACAAAGTTGACTCTATATAAGACCCTTATCATCCCGGTCCTGTTATACGGCGCAGAAGCATGGACACTATCAAAAGCGGATGAGGAGGCCCTTGGTCGGTTCGAGCGAAAGATTTTGCGCGTGATTTTTGGGCCTATAAATGCAGACGGGGGATGGAGGAGAAGATTCAACCACGAACCTTACGGACTGTACAGCGACATGAGCCTAGTCAGGCGTCTAAAGATTCAACGCCTAAGATGGCTGGGCCATGTAGAGCGAATGGACACCACAGCTCCAGCCTGGAGAGCCTTTGAATCCAACCCCGAGGGACGAAGATGCAGAGGACGGCCGCACTTAAGATGGCGCAGACAGGTGGAAGGGGACCTCAGCCAACTGGGTGTACGGCAATGGAAAAGGCTAGCAAAAGATCGTGCTAGATGGAGGGGCATGTTGGTTGAGGCCCAGGTTCACCCCGAACTGTAGCGCCCACTAAGAAGAAGAAGTGGATGAGCTTAGCTGGAATCGAACTGGAAGAAGAAAAGTAGAATGAAAAAAGAGACATTTAGTCTTCAGTCATACAACTCCTTCGAAACTTGCCAAAATGTATTAAGGGGAAATGATTGCATACAAGCTCGTGTATGAGGAGTGATTACAGCTCTTTCGAGAAATATAACAAATAATGGAGGACTTAAGTACAAAATACGGGGGGCATGGGATGGGATCACAGCTTCCAAATTCGACGGCACAACATAACATCTTTAATCTGCAATTTGACACAACATCGGAACGGAATCAATGGATAGAAGAGGATCGTGTGGCCACCCTAGTTATTTCCCTTAAAGGTGAAGCAGCTGATGTAGTACAGACCATTCCGGAGACCCAAAGAAGGAACTACGCAGCCACATCGGATACTCTTCATCAAAAATCTGACAGTGAGCACATGCAGGAAATGCACAAGCTGGAGCTTAGAGGGTTCAAGGAGTGTGGAAACGAGACCATCCAGCAGTATGCTGTCGACATCGAGAGGCTTTCTTATCTAGCCTACGCGGATGTTCCAATTGATGTGGTGGAGAAACTGAAAACGGATTCTTTCATTCAAGGGCTAATACTATACATGCGTTTAGTTACGATAGTACTCGTGTTCAACTCGATCACGTGTACGCTAAAATAGTTGAGGATTGGAGAATTTACGTTGCTGATGTTAATAATGCGCTTGTTAAGGGCGACAGACCTTGCGAGCGCTTGTGTTATCTTGGTGGTGATGCGAATGTGATTCATATGTGTGCGATTGGCGCGATGTACCCTGCTGATTTGCTTGAGGCGTTAAAGGCTGGTTGCCTGACTGAGGAACTGATTTTCCGAAAAGCTAATGAGTATCTGAAGTCTAGCAATCCCGTTTTTATGGAAATGATTAGTAAGAGTCAAACTGTGTTTGTTACTTCTCGTCAGCGTGCTGCTTTAGACAGTCTTGGAACCAACATCTTTGTGTACGATCTTATTGAAGTTTACGACCCTGATACAAGTCATGTGTGTAACGATATTTACGTTAAAAGTTCGAAACCTGTTACGATTAGTTTGAATCCATTTGGTGATGAGATTGATGATGTTATAATAGATAAATTTGCGACGTTCAGTGCTGGACTACTGATTGAGGGGTTTTCTCCGCAGAAGTCTGATTTCTATACATATTTTTTTTTTTACAGGAGTACCAATTCGATATAGAGTATTTAAAAGGGAAGGAAAACAAAATAGCAGATTTCCTCAGCAGAATACCAGAAGAAAATGGTAACAAAAACATATCTAACCAGTCAGTAAATAACCTATCAGATAATGTGACAGTACATTCTGAGGATGAACAACAACTAGATCATATACCAATTAAAGAAACTATAGTCAACAAATATAAAACTCAGTTAATCTTATCCAACTCTGTAGATAGAGAAATAGAAATTTTACACGGAAGACGAATCATTTCCATTGATATGACTAGGGGAAAAGAATATTGGACTGACGTATTACGAAGGTATATTAAGTCAGGTATTACAGGAATATTCACAGAACTATCTGATCACGAATTCAATAAGAGCATGAGAGATAAAAAGTTTAGAAAAAGCAGAAAAACAAATTTCATTGTATCACACACAAGAAAGCCTCCATAGTGGTATTATAGAAACGTATCACAGTTTAAAAAATAAGATATATTACCCCAACTTGATTAAAGATTATAAATAACTGTAGAGTATGTATCGAGACTAAATACGAACGGAAACCGATTAAACCGAAGTTTGAAATAAAGGAAACACCTACTAGACCGAATCAAATACTCCATATAAATATGCATATAAATGTTGTAAAGTTGTTGGCTCGTTGCAAAACTTATATCTCTACTTATGTTAAGGCTATCATCTGGACAACAATTTGTTTCGAAATTAATCATCATCATAGAGTTTTCAAAATAAATACTATCGTTTTCTAAATCGCATACATGGTTTTGAGTGTTTTCAAAATCAGAAGTAAACTTAAATCTACCAGTTTTCAAAAAGTCCCTTCCTAAGACTGCCTCATAGCCCATGGACTCATCACCAACAATGAACATCTCAACCCGGACTTTATTACCATTCCAATTAATAACACATAAAATTTTACCAAAAATTATTAATTCACTTTTATTGATACCGAAAAATTTAGCACTGCTATGTAAGCGGGAAAAAATTAAATTTTTGGGTAGGCAGGATCGTCTTACGAAAAATCTGAGCACCCATTGTATGAAATGCGGAATGGAGTACTGTACAGAAAGAAAAACGATGGTTCAGTCTCATTTTGTGTCCCAGAAAGTATGGAAGAACACGTAATGTATAAATACCACAATGAAATCGGACACGTAGGCACTGATAAAATGATAGACTTAATATCCAAAAGTTATTGGTTCACGAAAATGAAAGAAAAGACAGGAAAACATATACAAAATTGTCTGAAATGCATCGTCTACTCTGCCAAGCAAGGAAAGGTGGAAGGGTTCCTCCATAATATACCCAAAGGAAGTGTACCGTTCGAAATAATTCATATAGACCACTATGGACCAGTAGATCAATCAAGGACAGCAAAAAAGTACATTTTGGTGGTAGTCGACGCGTTCACTAAATTTGTAAGACTATATCCAACTAAGACCACGAGTACAAAGGAAGTCATCCAGGCATTAAGAGATTATTTCAGATCTTACAGCCGTCCAAAATGGATAATATCTGACAGAGGGAGCTCGTTCACTTCCAACGACTTTAAAGAATTTATCGCGGAAAACAATGTGCAACACATACAAGTCGCGACGGGATCGCCACAAGCAAATGGTCAGGTCGAAAGGGTAAACAGGAGCCTTGGTCCAATGTTAGCGAAGTTAATCAAACCGGAAGAAGGAATTTTTTGGAACAAAGTGATAGAAACAGTAGAATATGTGTTAAATAATACCGTACATCGAACGATAGGTCAACATCCAAGCGTCATGTTATTTGGCGTTAACCAGAGAGGAAAAGTGATAGATGAACTTAGGGAAAAGCTAGTAGAAATAGGGCAAATAAAAATCCAAAGCAATCAAAAAGAACTGAGAAAAAAAGCAATGTTACGTCAAAAACAAACTCAGGCTTATAACAAACGATATGTCGACAAAAAACGTCAGAAACCGACAAAGTATGAGGTAGGAGATTACGTGGTTATAAAAAATTTTGACTCACACCCTGGTGCACCCAGAAAGTTAATACCTAAATTTAAAGGACCATACCAAGTACATAAAGTTCTACGCAATGATCGTTATTTACTCAAGGATGTGGATAATTTTCAACAGTCTCGTCTACCGTATCAGGGTGTGTGGGCAGTTGGAAATATACGACCTTGGCTTGGAGGAATTCGAGGTGTCAAAAGTTAAAAAGATCAGGAGATCTTTATTTTAATCAGGATGGCCGAGTTGTAGTAGTTACATATATTATACGTAAATGTAACGCTCTCTTGGTTATAGGTCTTTTAATATTGTAGTAGTTATAGAATACACATGTAACGATCTCTTAGCATTGTAGTAGCTGTACAACACACACATGTAACTCTCTTAGCATTAAGCATGGAAGACATGAAAATACAAGAAGAGTGACAGAACAGAAAAGACGATCGTAGAGTACAGACGTGTTTCATTTTTTCGGAGTGTTTCTTTTAGCTATCGGATTACAATAAACAAATAAATGTTAAAAACATGGAACATATAAGTCTGCCCGATTACTACGATGTGCGGTCCCATGAGGACATTTTGACGATTAATTTAGAGAAATTTTTGAAGCAACCTATTTCATATGTATATAAGTTTAACGACTACAATGGTTCTCACTTCTTGAGGTTTAAGGGTTTGTGGAGATATTTTTTATTTGATTACAGAGATAGAGCATCCAAATTGTTTATGTTACCTTTAGAGTATACTAGTGCGCCCATTCCGGATGACACGCTGCGACGTGAAGTACGTGAGTGGGCAAGAAGCGTGAGATTATTGTATGATATAGAGAGTGTTGATGAAAAATACAATTGGTTATTATCCACGTGTGCGCGTGCGCGTGATTATTCAGGAGAGATATTGAGTGTGGTAAAACGTGTCCCCGACATTCTGAACTATTCTAATGATGACAAGCGCGGTCCTTTTCGCTTACTGTCGTGTATGGATGTGACCAATGATGAACGACGTATATTTAAATTTAGTATTGATGTACCTAATATTAACGTATTTAATTCTGACATTGATTATTCTGTTCTTTTCTACTATATAGTTGAGAGTTGTCGTCGGTTTCCGGTTTTTGATGATATGCGAGGGCTTAGTATTGCTTGTTCTCATATCACTTGGCATTTTAATACTATACATGCGTTTAGTTACGATAGTACTCGTGTTCAACTCGATCACGTGTACGCTAAAATAGTTGAGGATTGGAGAATTTACGTTGCTGATGTTAATAATGCGCTTGTTAAGGGCGACAGACCTTGCGAGCGCTTGTGTTATCTTGGTGGTGATGCGAATGTGATTCATATGTGTGCGATTGGCGCGATGTACCCTGCTGATTTGCTTGAGGCGTTAAAGGCTGGTTGCCTGACTGAGGAACTGATTTTCCGAAAAGCTAATGAGTATCTGAAGTCTAGCAATCCCGTTTTTATGGAAATGATTAGTAAGAGTCAAACTGTGTTTGTTACTTCTCGTCAGCGTGCTGCTTTAGACAGTCTTGGAACCAACATCTTTGTGTACGATCTTATTGAAGTTTACGACCCTGATACAAGTCATGTGTGTAACGATATTTACGTTAAAAGTTCGAAACCTGTTACGATTAGTTTGAATCCATTTGGTGATGAGATTGATGATGTTATAATAGATAAATTTGCGACGTTCAGTGCTGGACTACTGATTGAGGGGTTTTCTCCGCAGAAGTCTGATTTCTATACATATTTTTTTTTTTACAGGAGTACCAATTCGATATAGAGTATTTAAAAGGGAAGGAAAACAAAATAGCAGATTTCCTCAGCAGAATACCAGAAGAAAATGGTAACAAAAACATATCTAACCAGTCAGTAAATAACCTATCAGATAATGTGACAGTACATTCTGAGGATGAACAACAACTAGATCATATACCAATTAAAGAAACTATAGTCAACAAATATAAAACTCAGTTAATCTTATCCAACTCTGTAGATAGAGAAATAGAAATTTTACACGGAAGACGAATCATTTCCATTGATATGACTAGGGGAAAAGAATATTGGACTGACGTATTACGAAGGTATATTAAGTCAGGTATTACAGGAATATTCACAGAACTATCTGATCACGAATTCAATAAGAGCATGAGAGATAAAAAGTTTAGAAAAAGCAGAAAAACAAATTTCATTGTATCACACACAAGAAAGCCTCCATAGTGGTATTATAGAAACGTATCACAGTTTAAAAAATAAGATATATTACCCCAACTTGATTAAAGATTATAAATAACTGTAGAGTATGTATCGAGACTAAATACGAACGGAAACCGATTAAACCGAAGTTTGAAATAAAGGAAACACCTACTAGACCGAATCAAATACTCCATATAAATATGCATATAAATGTTGTAAAGTTGTTGGCTCGTTGCAAAACTTATATCTCTACTTATGTTAAGGCTATCATCTGGACAACAATTTGTTTCGAAATTAATCATCATCATAGAGTTTTCAAAATAAATACTATCGTTTTCTAAATCGCATACATGGTTTTGAGTGTTTTCAAAATCAGAAGTAAACTTAAATCTACCAGTTTTCAAAAAGTCCCTTCCTAAGACTGCCTCATAGCCCATGGACTCATCACCAACAATGAACATCTCAACCCGGACTTTATTACCATTCCAATTAATAACACATAAAATTTTACCAAAAATTATTAATTCACTTTTATTGATACCGAAAAATTTAGCACTGCTATGTAAGCGGGAAAAAATTAAATTTTTGGGTAGGCAGGATCGTCTTACGAAAAATCTGAGCACCCATTGTATGAAATGCGGAATGGAGTACTGTACAGAAAGAAAAACGATGGTTCAGTCTCATTTTGTGTCCCAGAAAGTATGGAAGAACACGTAATGTATAAATACCACAATGAAATCGGACACGTAGGCACTGATAAAATGATAGACTTAATATCCAAAAGTTATTGGTTCACGAAAATGAAAGAAAAGACAGGAAAACATATACAAAATTGTCTGAAATGCATCGTCTACTCTGCCAAGCAAGGAAAGGTGGAAGGGTTCCTCCATAATATACCCAAAGGAAGTGTACCGTTCGAAATAATTCATATAGACCACTATGGACCAGTAGATCAATCAAGGACAGCAAAAAAGTACATTTTGGTGGTAGTCGACGCGTTCACTAAATTTGTAAGACTATATCCAACTAAGACCACGAGTACAAAGGAAGTCATCCAGGCATTAAGAGATTATTTCAGATCTTACAGCCGTCCAAAATGGATAATATCTGACAGAGGGAGCTCGTTCACTTCCAACGACTTTAAAGAATTTATCGCGGAAAACAATGTGCAACACATACAAGTCGCGACGGGATCGCCACAAGCAAATGGTCAGGTCGAAAGGGTAAACAGGAGCCTTGGTCCAATGTTAGCGAAGTTAATCAAACCGGAAGAAGGAATTTTTTGGAACAAAGTGATAGAAACAGTAGAATATGTGTTAAATAATACCGTACATCGAACGATAGGTCAACATCCAAGCGTCATGTTATTTGGCGTTAACCAGAGAGGAAAAGTGATAGATGAACTTAGGGAAAAGCTAGTAGAAATAGGGCAAATAAAAATCCAAAGCAATCAAAAAGAACTGAGAAAAAAAGCAATGTTACGTCAAAAACAAACTCAGGCTTATAACAAACGATATGTCGACAAAAAACGTCAGAAACCGACAAAGTATGAGGTAGGAGATTACGTGGTTATAAAAAATTTTGACTCACACCCTGGTGCACCCAGAAAGTTAATACCTAAATTTAAAGGACCATACCAAGTACATAAAGTTCTACGCAATGATCGTTATTTACTCAAGGATGTGGATAATTTTCAACAGTCTCGTCTACCGTATCAGGGTGTGTGGGCAGTTGGAAATATACGACCTTGGCTTGGAGGAATTCGAGGTGTCAAAAGTTAAAAAGATCAGGAGATCTTTATTTTAATCAGGATGGCCGAGTTGTAGTAGTTACATATATTATACGTAAATGTAACGCTCTCTTGGTTATAGGTCTTTTAATATTGTAGTAGTTATAGAATACACATGTAACGATCTCTTAGCATTGTAGTAGCTGTACAACACACACATGTAACTCTCTTAGCATTAAGCATGGAAGACATGAAAATACAAGAAGAGTGACAGAACAGAAAAGACGATCGTAGAGTACAGACGTGTTTCATTTTTTCGGAGTGTTTCTTTTAGCTATCGGATTACAATAAACAAATAAATGTTAAAAACATGGAACATATAAGTCTGCCCGATTACTACGATGTGCGGTCCCATGAGGACATTTTGACGATTAATTTAGAGAAATTTTTGAAGCAACCTATTTCATATGTATATAAGTTTAACGACTACAATGGTTCTCACTTCTTGAGGTTTAAGGGTTTGTGGAGATATTTTTTATTTGATTACAGAGATAGAGCATCCAAATTGTTTATGTTACCTTTAGAGTATACTAGTGCGCCCATTCCGGATGACACGCTGCGACGTGAAGTACGTGAGTGGGCAAGAAGCGTGAGATTATTGTATGATATAGAGAGTGTTGATGAAAAATACAATTGGTTATTATCCACGTGTGCGCGTGCGCGTGATTATTCAGGAGAGATATTGAGTGTGGTAAAACGTGTCCCCGACATTCTGAACTATTCTAATGATGACAAGCGCGGTCCTTTTCGCTTACTGTCGTGTATGGATGTGACCAATGATGAACGACGTATATTTAAATTTAGTATTGATGTACCTAATATTAACGTATTTAATTCTGACATTGATTATTCTGTTCTTTTCTACTATATAGTTGAGAGTTGTCGTCGGTTTCCGGTTTTTGATGATATGCGAGGGCTTAGTATTGCTTGTTCTCATATCACTTGGCATTTTAATACTATACATGCGTTTAGTTACGATAGTACTCGTGTTCAACTCGATCACGTGTACGCTAAAATAGTTGAGGATTGGAGAATTTACGTTGCTGATGTTAATAATGCGCTTGTTAAGGGCGACAGACCTTGCGAGCGCTTGTGTTATCTTGGTGGTGATGCGAATGTGATTCATATGTGTGCGATTGGCGCGATGTACCCTGCTGATTTGCTTGAGGCGTTAAAGGCTGGTTGCCTGACTGAGGAACTGATTTTCCGAAAAGCTAATGAGTATCTGAAGTCTAGCAATCCCGTTTTTATGGAAATGATTAGTAAGAGTCAAACTGTGTTTGTTACTTCTCGTCAGCGTGCTGCTTTAGACAGTCTTGGAACCAACATCTTTGTGTACGATCTTATTGAAGTTTACGACCCTGATACAAGTCATGTGTGTAACGATATTTACGTTAAAAGTTCGAAACCTGTTACGATTAGTTTGAATCCATTTGGTGATGAGATTGATGATGTTATAATAGATAAATTTGCGACGTTCAGTGCTGGACTACTGATTGAGGGGTTTTCTCCGCAGAAGTCTGATTTCTATACATATTTTTTTTTTTACAGGAGTACCAATTCGATATAGAGTATTTAAAAGGGAAGGAAAACAAAATAGCAGATTTCCTCAGCAGAATACCAGAAGAAAATGGTAACAAAAACATATCTAACCAGTCAGTAAATAACCTATCAGATAATGTGACAGTACATTCTGAGGATGAACAACAACTAGATCATATACCAATTAAAGAAACTATAGTCAACAAATATAAAACTCAGTTAATCTTATCCAACTCTGTAGATAGAGAAATAGAAATTTTACACGGAAGACGAATCATTTCCATTGATATGACTAGGGGAAAAGAATATTGGACTGACGTATTACGAAGGTATATTAAGTCAGGTATTACAGGAATATTCACAGAACTATCTGATCACGAATTCAATAAGAGCATGAGAGATAAAAAGTTTAGAAAAAGCAGAAAAACAAATTTCATTGTATCACACACAAGAAAGCCTCCATAGTGGTATTATAGAAACGTATCACAGTTTAAAAAATAAGATATATTACCCCAAATTGATTAAAGATTATAAATAACTGTAGAGTATGTATCGAGACTAAATACGAACGGAAACCGATTAAACCGAAGTTTGAAATAAAGGAAACACCTACTAGACCGAATCAAATACTCCATATAAATATGCATATAAATGTTGTAAAGTTGTTGGCTCGTTGCAAAACTTATATCTCTACTTATGTTAAGGCTATCATCTGGACAACAATTTGTTTCGAAATTAATCATCATCATAGAGTTTTCAAAATAAATACTATCGTTTTCTAAATCGCATACATGGTTTTGAGTGTTTTCAAAATCAGAAGTAAACTTAAATCTACCAGTTTTCAAAAAGTCCCTTCCTAAGACTGCCTCATAGCCCATGGACTCATCACCAACAATGAACATCTCAACCCGGACTTTATTACCATTCCAATTAATAACACATAAAATTTTACGAAAAATTATTAATTCACTTTTATTGATACCGAAAAATTTTTGGGTAGGCAGGATCGTCTTACGAAAAATCTGAGCACCCATTGTATGAAATGCGGAATGGAGTACTGTACAGAAAGAAAAACGATGGTTCAGTCTCATTTTGTGTCCCAGAAAGTATGGAAGAACACGTAATGTATAAATACCACAATGAAATCGGACACGTAGGCACTGATAAAATGATAGACTTAATATCCAAAAGTTATTGGTTCACGAAAATGAAAGAAAAGACAGGAAAACATATACAAAATTGTCTGAAATGCATCGTCTACTCTGCCAAGCAAGGAAAGGTGGAAGGGTTCCTCCATAATATACCCAAAGGAAGTGTACCGTTCGAAATAATTCATATAGACCACTATGGACCAGTAGATCAATCAAGGACAGCAAAAAAGTACATTTTGGTGGTAGTCGACGCGTTCACTAAATTTGTAAGACTATATCCAACTAAGACCACGAGTACAAAGGAAGTCATCCAGGCATTAAGAGATTATTTCAGATCTTACAGCCGTCCAAAATGGATAATATCTGACAGAGGGAGCTCGTTCACTTCCAACGACTTTAAAGAATTTATCGCGGAAAACAATGTGCAACACATACAAGTCGCGACGGGATCGCCACAAGCAAATGGTCAGGTCGAAAGGGTAAACAGGAGCCTTGGTCCAATGTTAGCGAAGTTAATCAAACCGGAAGAAGGAATTTTTTGGAACAAAGTGATAGAAACAGTAGAATATGTGTTAAATAATACCGTACATCGAACGATAGGTCAACATCCAAGCGTCATGTTATTTGGCGTTAACCAGAGAGGAAAAGTGATAGATGAACTTAGGGAAAAGCTAGTAGAAATAGGGCAAATAAAAATCCAAAGCAATCAAAAAGAACTGAGAAAAAAAGCAATGTTACGTCAAAAACAAACTCAGGCTTATAACAAACGATATGTCGACAAAAAACGTCAGAAACCGACAAAGTATGAGGTAGGAGATTACGTGGTTATAAAAAATTTTGACTCACACCCTGGTGCACCCAGAAAGTTAATACCTAAATTTAAAGGACCATACCAAGTACATAAAGTTCTACGCAATGATCGTTATTTACTCAAGGATGTGGATAATTTTCAACAGTCTCGTCTACCGTATCAGGGTGTGTGGGCAGTTGGAAATATACGACCTTGGCTTGGAGGAATTCGAGGTGTCAAAAGTTAAAAAGATCAGGAGATCTTTATTTTAATCAGGATGGCCGAGTTGTAGTAGTTACATATATTATACGTAAATGTAACGCTCTCTTGGTTATAGGTCTTTTAATATTGTAGTAGTTATAGAATACACATGTAACGATCTCTTAGCATTGTAGTAGCTGTACAACACACACATGTAACTCTCTTAGCATTAAGCATGGAAGACATGAAAATACAAGAAGAGTGACAGAACAGAAAAGACGATCGTAGAGTACAGACGTGTTTCATTTTTTCGGAGTGTTTCTTTTAGCTATCGGATTACAATAAACAAATAAATGTTAAAAACATGGAACATATAAGTCTGCCCGATTACTACGATGTGCGGTCCCATGAGGACATTTTGACGATTAATTTAGAGAAATTTTTGAAGCAACCTATTTCATATGTATATAAGTTTAACGACTACAATGGTTCTCACTTCTTGAGGTTTAAGGGTTTGTGGAGATATTTTTTATTTGATTACAGAGATAGAGCATCCAAATTGTTTATGTTACCTTTAGAGTATACTAGTGCGCCCATTCCGGATGACACGCTGCGACGTGAAGTACGTGAGTGGGCAAGAAGCGTGAGATTATTGTATGATATAGAGAGTGTTGATGAAAAATACAATTGGTTATTATCCACGTGTGCGCGTGCGCGTGATTATTCAGGAGAGATATTGAGTGTGGTAAAACGTGTCCCCGACATTCTGAACTATTCTAATGATGACAAGCGCGGTCCTTTTCGCTTACTGTCGTGTATGGATGTGACCAATGATGAACGACGTATATTTAAATTTAGTATTGATGTACCTAATATTAACGTATTTAATTCTGACATTGATTATTCTGTTCTTTTCTACTATATAGTTGAGAGTTGTCGTCGGTTTCCGGTTTTTGATGATATGCGAGGGCTTAGTATTGCTTGTTCTCATATCACTTGGCATTTTAATACTATACATGCGTTTAGTTACGATAGTACTCGTGTTCAACTCGATCACGTGTACGCTAAAATAGTTGAGGATTGGAGAATTTACGTTGCTGATGTTAATAATGCGCTTGTTAAGGGCGACAGACCTTGCGAGCGCTTGTGTTATCTTGGTGGTGATGCGAATGTGATTCATATGTGTGCGATTGGCGCGATGTACCCTGCTGATTTGCTTGAGGCGACTGCTATAGGGAGAAAGGGCAACGGTTGTTTGGATGCGGATTTGTTGTTCGAGGTGGACTAAGGCAAAAGCATTCGGCATGTAAGCGAACGCCTCATAACAATCCGTATCAAGGCTACATTTTTTAACATCAGCCTGACCTGCGTCCACGCCCCCACGGAAGACAAGGATGACTCCGCCAAAGATGAGTTCTACGATCTCCCAGACAGAACGTATGCCCAATGTCCCAGCTATGACATCAAAATTGTACTAGGAGACTTCAATGCTAAGCTGGGTAAGGAAAGAACACGACACCACCTCCGATAACGGACACAGGCTGATTGATCTTGCTACGGGGCGAAATCTCCTTCTAGCCAGTACGCGCTTCCCGCACCTCGATATACACAAAGGCACCTGGCGGTCATTTGATCAATCGACCACCAACCAGACTGATCGCATCGCGATCTCTGCATCCGAAGTTTTGGGTTTCAAGGCTCCACCACGAAGAAACACCTGGTTCGATGACGAGTGCAGGAGGGTTCATACAGCGAAGCAGGATGCATATAAGGCCTCGCTGCATAAAAAAAACAAGAGCAGCTCGTGAGCTCTACGAGTTAATAAGAAGGGAAGAGCATAGGCTTCCTTCCTGAACACCTTACCAATAGTTTTGATGTCAAAAAAGGATATTGGAAATGATTGTGCAAAAATCACTGGCCAATACAAGAGGCACAATCTATTTCAAATCCTCGCAACTCCTTGCATACGTCGACGATATTGACACAATAGGTAGATCGCAGCGAGATGTCAATGAGGCGCTTGCGAGTATTGAGTTCGAGGCGGCGAAAGTTGGTCTGGCGGTAAACGAGGGCAAAACTAAATGCTGTCATCAAAAAAGGACGCTCACCACCGACGTCTCGGCCAGAACGTTTGTATTGGCAAATATAGGTTCGAGGTAGTTAAGGACTTCGTCTACCTTGGCTCCGCAGTGACCTAGAACAACGACATCAGTTCCGAAATCAAACGCAGAATCACTCTTGCCAATCGCTGTTTCTTTAGGCTCAGGAGGCAACTGAGTAATATAGCCCTCTCCCGAACGACAAAGTTGACTCTATATAAGACCCTTATCATCCCGGTCCTGTTATACGGCGCAGAAGCATGGACACTATCAAAAGCGGATGAGGAGGCCCTTGGTCGGTTCGAGCGAAAGATTTTGCGCGTGATTTTTGGGCCTATAAATGCAGACGGGGGATGGAGGAGAAGATTCAACCACGAACCTTACGGACTGTACAGCGACATGAGCCTAGTCAGGCGTCTAAAGATTCAACGCCTAAGATGGCTGGGCCATGTAGAGCGAATGGACACCACAGCTCCAGCCTGGAGAGCCTTTGAATCCAACCCCGAGGGACGAAGATGCAGAGGACGGCCGCACTTAAGATGGCGCAGACAGGTGGAAGGGGACCTCAGCCAACTGGGTGTACGGCAATGGAAAAGGCTAGCAAAAGATCGTGCTAGATGGAGGGGCATGTTGGTTGAGGCCCAGGTTCACCCCGAACTGTAGCGCCCACTAAGAAGAAGAAGTGGATGAGCTTAGCTGGAATCGAACTGGAAGAAGAAAAGTAGAATGAAAAAAGAGACATTTAGTCTTCAGTCATACAACTCCTTCGAAACTTGCCAAAATGTATTAAGGGGAAATGATTGCATACAAGCTCGTGTATGAGGAGTGATTACAGCTCTTTCGAGAAATATAACAAATAATGGAGGACTTAAGTACAAAATACGGGGGGCATGGGATGGGATCACAGCTTCCAAATTCGACGGCACAACATAACATCTTTAATCTGCAATTTGACACAACATCGGAACGGAATCAATGGATAGAAGAGGATCGTGTGGCCACCCTAGTTATTTCCCTTAAAGGTGAAGCAGCTGATGTAGTACAGACCATTCCGGAGACCCAAAGAAGGAACTACGCAGCCACATCGGATACTCTTCATCAAAAATCTGACAGTGAGCACATGCAGGAAATGCACAAGCTGGAGCTTAGAGGGTTCAAGGAGTGTGGAAACGAGACCATCCAGCAGTATGCTGTCGACATCGAGAGGCTTTCTTATCTAGCCTACGCGGATGTTCCAATTGATGTGGTGGAGAAACTGAAAACGGATTCTTTCATTCAAGGGCTAATACTATACATGCGTTTAGTTACGATAGTACTCGTGTTCAACTCGATCACGTGTACGCTAAAATAGTTGAGGATTGGAGAATTTACGTTGCTGATGTTAATAATGCGCTTGTTAAGGGCGACAGACCTTGCGAGCGCTTGTGTTATCTTGGTGGTGATGCGAATGTGATTCATATGTGTGCGATTGGCGCGATGTACCCTGCTGATTTGCTTGAGGCGTTAAAGGCTGGTTGCCTGACTGAGGAACTGATTTTCCGAAAAGCTAATGAGTATCTGAAGTCTAGCAATCCCGTTTTTATGGAAATGATTAGTAAGAGTCAAACTGTGTTTGTTACTTCTCGTCAGCGTGCTGCTTTAGACAGTCTTGGAACCAACATCTTTGTGTACGATCTTATTGAAGTTTACGACCCTGATACAAGTCATGTGTGTAACGATATTTACGTTAAAAGTTCGAAACCTGTTACGATTAGTTTGAATCCATTTGGTGATGAGATTGATGATGTTATAATAGATAAATTTGCGACGTTCAGTGCTGGACTACTGATTGAGGGGTTTTCTCCGCAGAAGTCTGATTTCTATACATATTTTTTTTTTTACAGGAGTACCAATTCGATATAGAGTATTTAAAAGGGAAGGAAAACAAAATAGCAGATTTCCTCAGCAGAATACCAGAAGAAAATGGTAACAAAAACATATCTAACCAGTCAGTAAATAACCTATCAGATAATGTGACAGTACATTCTGAGGATGAACAACAACTAGATCATATACCAATTAAAGAAACTATAGTCAACAAATATAAAACTCAGTTAATCTTATCCAACTCTGTAGATAGAGAAATAGAAATTTTACACGGAAGACGAATCATTTCCATTGATATGACTAGGGGAAAAGAATATTGGACTGACGTATTACGAAGGTATATTAAGTCAGGTATTACAGGAATATTCACAGAACTATCTGATCACGAATTCAATAAGAGCATGAGAGATAAAAAGTTTAGAAAAAGCAGAAAAACAAATTTCATTGTATCACACACAAGAAAGCCTCCATAGTGGTATTATAGAAACGTATCACAGTTTAAAAAATAAGATATATTACCCCAACTTGATTAAAGATTATAAATAACTGTAGAGTATGTATCGAGACTAAATACGAACGGAAACCGATTAAACCGAAGTTTGAAATAAAGGAAACACCTACTAGACCGAATCAAATACTCCATATAAATATGCATATAAATGTTGTAAAGTTGTTGGCTCGTTGCAAAACTTATATCTCTACTTATGTTAAGGCTATCATCTGGACAACAATTTGTTTCGAAATTAATCATCATCATAGAGTTTTCAAAATAAATACTATCGTTTTCTAAATCGCATACATGGTTTTGAGTGTTTTCAAAATCAGAAGTAAACTTAAATCTACCAGTTTTCAAAAAGTCCCTTCCTAAGACTGCCTCATAGCCCATGGACTCATCACCAACAATGAACATCTCAACCCGGACTTTATTACCATTCCAATTAATAACACATAAAATTTTACCAAAAATTATTAATTCACTTTTATTGATACCGAAAAATTTAGCACTGCTATGTAAGCGGGAAAAAATTAAATTTTTGGGTAGGCAGGATCGTCTTACGAAAAATCTGAGCACCCATTGTATGAAATGCGGAATGGAGTACTGTACAGAAAGAAAAACGATGGTTCAGTCTCATTTTGTGTCCCAGAAAGTATGGAAGAACACGTAATGTATAAATACCACAATGAAATCGGACACGTAGGCACTGATAAAATGATAGACTTAATATCCAAAAGTTATTGGTTCACGAAAATGAAAGAAAAGACAGGAAAACATATACAAAATTGTCTGAAATGCATCGTCTACTCTGCCAAGCAAGGAAAGGTGGAAGGGTTCCTCCATAATATACCCAAAGGAAGTGTACCGTTCGAAATAATTCATATAGACCACTATGGACCAGTAGATCAATCAAGGACAGCAAAAAAGTACATTTTGGTGGTAGTCGACGCGTTCACTAAATTTGTAAGACTATATCCAACTAAGACCACGAGTACAAAGGAAGTCATCCAGGCATTAAGAGATTATTTCAGATCTTACAGCCGTCCAAAATGGATAATATCTGACAGAGGGAGCTCGTTCACTTCCAACGACTTTAAAGAATTTATCGCGGAAAACAATGTGCAACACATACAAGTCGCGACGGGATCGCCACAAGCAAATGGTCAGGTCGAAAGGGTAAACAGGAGCCTTGGTCCAATGTTAGCGAAGTTAATCAAACCGGAAGAAGGAATTTTTTGGAACAAAGTGATAGAAACAGTAGAATATGTGTTAAATAATACCGTACATCGAACGATAGGTCAACATCCAAGCGTCATGTTATTTGGCGTTAACCAGAGAGGAAAAGTGATAGATGAACTTAGGGAAAAGCTAGTAGAAATAGGGCAAATAAAAATCCAAAGCAATCAAAAAGAACTGAGAAAAAAAGCAATGTTACGTCAAAAACAAACTCAGGCTTATAACAAACGATATGTCGACAAAAAACGTCAGAAACCGACAAAGTATGAGGTAGGAGATTACGTGGTTATAAAAAATTTTGACTCACACCCTGGTGCACCCAGAAAGTTAATACCTAAATTTAAAGGACCATACCAAGTACATAAAGTTCTACGCAATGATCGTTATTTACTCAAGGATGTGGATAATTTTCAACAGTCTCGTCTACCGTATCAGGGTGTGTGGGCAGTTGGAAATATACGACCTTGGCTTGGAGGAATTCGAGGTGTCAAAAGTTAAAAAGATCAGGAGATCTTTATTTTAATCAGGATGGCCGAGTTGTAGTAGTTACATATATTATACGTAAATGTAACGCTCTCTTGGTTATAGGTCTTTTAATATTGTAGTAGTTATAGAATACACATGTAACGATCTCTTAGCATTGTAGTAGCTGTACAACACACACATGTAACTCTCTTAGCATTAAGCATGGAAGACATGAAAATACAAGAAGAGTGACAGAACAGAAAAGACGATCGTAGAGTACAGACGTGTTTCATTTTTTCGGAGTGTTTCTTTTAGCTATCGGATTACAATAAACAAATAAATGTTAAAAACATGGAACATATAAGTCTGCCCGATTACTACGATGTGCGGTCCCATGAGGACATTTTGACGATTAATTTAGAGAAATTTTTGAAGCAACCTATTTCATATGTATATAAGTTTAACGACTACAATGGTTCTCACTTCTTGAGGTTTAAGGGTTTGTGGAGATATTTTTTATTTGATTACAGAGATAGAGCATCCAAATTGTTTATGTTACCTTTAGAGTATACTAGTGCGCCCATTCCGGATGACACGCTGCGACGTGAAGTACGTGAGTGGGCAAGAAGCGTGAGATTATTGTATGATATAGAGAGTGTTGATGAAAAATACAATTGGTTATTATCCACGTGTGCGCGTGCGCGTGATTATTCAGGAGAGATATTGAGTGTGGTAAAACGTGTCCCCGACATTCTGAACTATTCTAATGATGACAAGCGCGGTCCTTTTCGCTTACTGTCGTGTATGGATGTGACCAATGATGAACGACGTATATTTAAATTTAGTATTGATGTACCTAATATTAACGTATTTAATTCTGACATTGATTATTCTGTTCTTTTCTACTATATAGTTGAGAGTTGTCGTCGGTTTCCGGTTTTTGATGATATGCGAGGGCTTAGTATTGCTTGTTCTCATATCACTTGGCATTTTAATACTATACATGCGTTTAGTTACGATAGTACTCGTGTTCAACTCGATCACGTGTACGCTAAAATAGTTGAGGATTGGAGAATTTACGTTGCTGATGTTAATAATGCGCTTGTTAAGGGCGACAGACCTTGCGAGCGCTTGTGTTATCTTGGTGGTGATGCGAATGTGATTCATATGTGTGCGATTGGCGCGATGTACCCTGCTGATTTGCTTGAGGCGTTAAAGGCTGGTTGCCTGACTGAGGAACTGATTTTCCGAAAAGCTAATGAGTATCTGAAGTCTAGCAATCCCGTTTTTATGGAAATGATTAGTAAGAGTCAAACTGTGTTTGTTACTTCTCGTCAGCGTGCTGCTTTAGACAGTCTTGGAACCAACATCTTTGTGTACGATCTTATTGAAGTTTACGACCCTGATACAAGTCATGTGTGTAACGATATTTACGTTAAAAGTTCGAAACCTGTTACGATTAGTTTGAATCCATTTGGTGATGAGATTGATGATGTTATAATAGATAAATTTGCGACGTTCAGTGCTGGACTACTGATTGAGGGGTTTTCTCCGCAGAAGTCTGATTTCTATACATATTTTTTTTTTTACAGGAGTACCAATTCGATATAGAGTATTTAAAAGGGAAGGAAAACAAAATAGCAGATTTCCTCAGCAGAATACCAGAAGAAAATGGTAACAAAAACATATCTAACCAGTCAGTAAATAACCTATCAGATAATGTGACAGTACATTCTGAGGATGAACAACAACTAGATCATATACCAATTAAAGAAACTATAGTCAACAAATATAAAACTCAGTTAATCTTATCCAACTCTGTAGATAGAGAAATAGAAATTTTACACGGAAGACGAATCATTTCCATTGATATGACTAGGGGAAAAGAATATTGGACTGACGTATTACGAAGGTATATTAAGTCAGGTATTACAGGAATATTCACAGAACTATCTGATCACGAATTCAATAAGAGCATGAGAGATAAAAAGTTTAGAAAAAGCAGAAAAACAAATTTCATTGTATCACACACAAGAAAGCCTCCATAGTGGTATTATAGAAACGTATCACAGTTTAAAAAATAAGATATATTACCCCAAATTGATTAAAGATTATAAATAACTGTAGAGTATGTATCGAGACTAAATACGAACGGAAACCGATTAAACCGAAGTTTGAAATAAAGGAAACACCTACTAGACCGAATCAAATACTCCATATAAATATGCATATAAATGTTGTAAAGTTGTTGGCTCGTTGCAAAACTTATATCTCTACTTATGTTAAGGCTATCATCTGGACAACAATTTGTTTCGAAATTAATCATCATCATAGAGTTTTCAAAATAAATACTATCGTTTTCTAAATCGCATACATGGTTTTGAGTGTTTTCAAAATCAGAAGTAAACTTAAATCTACCAGTTTTCAAAAAGTCCCTTCCTAAGACTGCCTCATAGCCCATGGACTCATCACCAACAATGAACATCTCAACCCGGACTTTATTACCATTCCAATTAATAACACATAAAATTTTACGAAAAATTATTAATTCACTTTTATTGATACCGAAAAATTTTTGGGTAGGCAGGATCGTCTTACGAAAAATCTGAGCACCCATTGTATGAAATGCGGAATGGAGTACTGTACAGAAAGAAAAACGATGGTTCAGTCTCATTTTGTGTCCCAGAAAGTATGGAAGAACACGTAATGTATAAATACCACAATGAAATCGGACACGTAGGCACTGATAAAATGATAGACTTAATATCCAAAAGTTATTGGTTCACGAAAATGAAAGAAAAGACAGGAAAACATATACAAAATTGTCTGAAATGCATCGTCTACTCTGCCAAGCAAGGAAAGGTGGAAGGGTTCCTCCATAATATACCCAAAGGAAGTGTACCGTTCGAAATAATTCATATAGACCACTATGGACCAGTAGATCAATCAAGGACAGCAAAAAAGTACATTTTGGTGGTAGTCGACGCGTTCACTAAATTTGTAAGACTATATCCAACTAAGACCACGAGTACAAAGGAAGTCATCCAGGCATTAAGAGATTATTTCAGATCTTACAGCCGTCCAAAATGGATAATATCTGACAGAGGGAGCTCGTTCACTTCCAACGACTTTAAAGAATTTATCGCGGAAAACAATGTGCAACACATACAAGTCGCGACGGGATCGCCACAAGCAAATGGTCAGGTCGAAAGGGTAAACAGGAGCCTTGGTCCAATGTTAGCGAAGTTAATCAAACCGGAAGAAGGAATTTTTTGGAACAAAGTGATAGAAACAGTAGAATATGTGTTAAATAATACCGTACATCGAACGATAGGTCAACATCCAAGCGTCATGTTATTTGGCGTTAACCAGAGAGGAAAAGTGATAGATGAACTTAGGGAAAAGCTAGTAGAAATAGGGCAAATAAAAATCCAAAGCAATCAAAAAGAACTGAGAAAAAAAGCAATGTTACGTCAAAAACAAACTCAGGCTTATAACAAACGATATGTCGACAAAAAACGTCAGAAACCGACAAAGTATGAGGTAGGAGATTACGTGGTTATAAAAAATTTTGACTCACACCCTGGTGCACCCAGAAAGTTAATACCTAAATTTAAAGGACCATACCAAGTACATAAAGTTCTACGCAATGATCGTTATTTACTCAAGGATGTGGATAATTTTCAACAGTCTCGTCTACCGTATCAGGGTGTGTGGGCAGTTGGAAATATACGACCTTGGCTTGGAGGAATTCGAGGTGTCAAAAGTTAAAAAGATCAGGAGATCTTTATTTTAATCAGGATGGCCGAGTTGTAGTAGTTACATATATTATACGTAAATGTAACGCTCTCTTGGTTATAGGTCTTTTAATATTGTAGTAGTTATAGAATACACATGTAACGATCTCTTAGCATTGTAGTAGCTGTACAACACACACATGTAACTCTCTTAGCATTAAGCATGGAAGACATGAAAATACAAGAAGAGTGACAGAACAGAAAAGACGATCGTAGAGTACAGACGTGTTTCATTTTTTCGGAGTGTTTCTTTTAGCTATCGGATTACAATAAACAAATAAATGTTAAAAACATGGAACATATAAGTCTGCCCGATTACTACGATGTGCGGTCCCATGAGGACATTTTGACGATTAATTTAGAGAAATTTTTGAAGCAACCTATTTCATATGTATATAAGTTTAACGACTACAATGGTTCTCACTTCTTGAGGTTTAAGGGTTTGTGGAGATATTTTTTATTTGATTACAGAGATAGAGCATCCAAATTGTTTATGTTACCTTTAGAGTATACTAGTGCGCCCATTCCGGATGACACGCTGCGACGTGAAGTACGTGAGTGGGCAAGAAGCGTGAGATTATTGTATGATATAGAGAGTGTTGATGAAAAATACAATTGGTTATTATCCACGTGTGCGCGTGCGCGTGATTATTCAGGAGAGATATTGAGTGTGGTAAAACGTGTCCCCGACATTCTGAACTATTCTAATGATGACAAGCGCGGTCCTTTTCGCTTACTGTCCTGTATGGATGTGACCAATGATGAACGACGTATATTTAAATTTAGTATTGATGTACCTAATATTAACGTATTTAATTCTGACATTGATTATTCTGTTCTTTTCTACTATATAGTTGAGAGTTGTCGTCGGTTTCCGGTTTTTGATGATATGCGAGGGCTTAGTATTGCTTGTTCTCATATCACTTGGCATTTTAATACTATACATGCGTTTAGTTACGATAGTACTCGTGTTCAACTCGATCACGTGTACGCTAAAATAGTTGAGGATTGGAGAATTTACGTTGCTGATGTTAATAATGCGCTTGTTAAGGGCGACAGACCTTGCGAGCGCTTGTGTTATCTTGGTGGTGATGCGAATGTGATTCATATGTGTGCGATTGGCGCGATGTACCCTGCTGATTTGCTTGAGGCGACTGCTATAGGGAGAAAGGGCAACGGTTGTTTGGATGCGGATTTGTTGTTCGAGGTGGACTAAGGCAAAAGCATTCGGCATGTAAGCGAACGCCTCATAACAATCCGTATCAAGGCTACATTTTTTAACATCAGCCTGACCTGCGTCCACGCCCCCACGGAAGACAAGGATGACTCCGCCAAAGATGAGTTCTACGATCTCCCAGACAGAACGTATGCCCAATGTCCCAGCTATGACATCAAAATTGTACTAGGAGACTTCAATGCTAAGCTGGGTAAGGAAAGAACACGACACCACCTCCGATAACGGACACAGGCTGATTGATCTTGCTACGGGGCGAAATCTCCTTCTAGCCAGTACGCGCTTCCCGCACCTCGATATACACAAAGGCACCTGGCGGTCATTTGATCAATCGACCACCAACCAGACTGATCGCATCGCGATCTCTGCATCCGAAGTTTTGGGTTTCAAGGCTCCACCACGAAGAAACACCTGGTTCGATGACGAGTGCAGGAGGGTTCATACAGCGAAGCAGGATGCATATAAGGCCTCGCTGCATAAAAAAAACAAGAGCAGCTCGTGAGCTCTACGAGTTTATAAGAAGGGAAGAGCATAGGCTTCCTTCCTGAACACCTTACCAATAGTTTTGATGTCAAAAAAGGATATTGGAAATGATTGTGCAAAAATCACTGGCCAATACAAGAGGCACAATCTATTTCAAATCCTCGCAACTCCTTGCATACGTCGACGATATTGACACAATAGGTAGATCGCAGCGAGATGTCAATGAGGCGCTTGCGAGTATTGAGTTCGAGGCGGCGAAAGTTGGTCTGGCGGTAAACGAGGGCAAAACTAAATGCTGTCATCAAAAAAGGACGCTCACCACCGACGTCTCGGCCAGAACGTTTGTATTGGCAAATATAGGTTCGAGGTAGTTAAGGACTTCGTCTACCTTGGCTCCGCAGTGACCTAGAACAACGACATCAGTTCCGAAATCAAACGCAGAATCACTCTTGCCAATCGCTGTTTCTTTAGGCTCAGGAGGCAACTGAGTAATATAGCCCTCTCCCGAACGACAAAGTTGACTCTATATAAGACCCTTATCATCCCGGTCCTGTTATACGGCGCAGAAGCATGGACACTATCAAAAGCGGATGAGGAGGCCCTTGGTCGGTTCGAGCGAAAGATTTTGCGCGTGATTTTTGGGCCTATAAATGCAGACGGGGGATGGAGGAGAAGATTCAACCACGAACCTTACGGACTGTACAGCGACATGAGCCTAGTCAGGCGTCTAAAGATTCAACGCCTAAGATGGCTGGGCCATGTAGAGCGAATGGACACCACAGCTCCAGCCTGGAGAGCCTTTGAATCCAACCCCGAGGGACGAAGATGCAGAGGACGGCCGCACTTAAGATGGCGCAGACAGGTGGAAGGGGACCTCAGCCAACTGGGTGTACGGCAATGGAAAAGGCTAGCAAAAGATCGTGCTAGATGGAGGGGCATGTTGGTTGAGGCCCAGGTTCACCCCGAACTGTAGCGCCCACTAAGAAGAAGAAGTGGATGAGCTTAGCTGGAATCGAACTGGAAGAAGAAAAGTAGAATGAAAAAAGAGACATTTAGTCTTCAGTCATACAACTCCTTCGAAACTTGCCAAAATGTATTAAGGGGAAATGATTGCATACAAGCTCGTGTATGAGGAGTGATTACAGCTCTTTCGAGAAATATAACAAATAATGGAGGACTTAAGTACAAAATACGGGGGGCATGGGATGGGATCACAGCTTCCAAATTCGACGGCACAACATAACATCTTTAATCTGCAATTTGACACAACATCGGAACGGAATCAATGGATAGAAGAGGATCGTGTGGCCACCCTAGTTATTTCCCTTAAAGGTGAAGCAGCTGATGTAGTACAGACCATTCCGGAGACCCAAAGAAGGAACTACGCAGCCACATCGGATACTCTTCATCAAAAATCTGACAGTGAGCACATGCAGGAAATGCACAAGCTGGAGCTTAGAGGGTTCAAGGAGTGTGGAAACGAGACCATCCAGCAGTATGCTGTCGACATCGAGAGGCTTTCTTATCTAGCCTACGCGGATGTTCCAATTGATGTGGTGGAGAAACTGAAAACGGATTCTTTCATTCAAGGGCTAATACTATACATGCGTTTAGTTACGATAGTACTCGTGTTCAACTCGATCACGTGTACGCTAAAATAGTTGAGGATTGGAGAATTTACGTTGCTGATGTTAATAATGCGCTTGTTAAGGGCGACAGACCTTGCGAGCGCTTGTGTTATCTTGGTGGTGATGCGAATGTGATTCATATGTGTGCGATTGGCGCGATGTACCCTGCTGATTTGCTTGAGGCGTTAAAGGCTGGTTGCCTGACTGAGGAACTGATTTTCCGAAAAGCTAATGAGTATCTGAAGTCTAGCAATCCCGTTTTTATGGAAATGATTAGTAAGAGTCAAACTGTGTTTGTTACTTCTCGTCAGCGTGCTGCTTTAGACAGTCTTGGAACCAACATCTTTGTGTACGATCTTATTGAAGTTTACGACCCTGATACAAGTCATGTGTGTAACGATATTTACGTTAAAAGTTCGAAACCTGTTACGATTAGTTTGAATCCATTTGGTGATGAGATTGATGATGTTATAATAGATAAATTTGCGACGTTCAGTGCTGGACTACTGATTGAGGGGTTTTCTCCGCAGAAGTCTGATTTCTATACATATTTTTTTTTTTACAGGAGTACCAATTCGATATAGAGTATTTAAAAGGGAAGGAAAACAAAATAGCAGATTTCCTCAGCAGAATACCAGAAGAAAATGGTAACAAAAACATATCTAACCAGTCAGTAAATAACCTATCAGATAATGTGACAGTACATTCTGAGGATGAACAACAACTAGATCATATACCAATTAAAGAAACTATAGTCAACAAATATAAAACTCAGTTAATCTTATCCAACTCTGTAGATAGAGAAATAGAAATTTTACACGGAAGACGAATCATTTCCATTGATATGACTAGGGGAAAAGAATATTGGACTGACGTATTACGAAGGTATATTAAGTCAGGTATTACAGGAATATTCACAGAACTATCTGATCACGAATTCAATAAGAGCATGAGAGATAAAAAGTTTAGAAAAAGCAGAAAAACAAATTTCATTGTATCACACACAAGAAAGCCTCCATAGTGGTATTATAGAAACGTATCACAGTTTAAAAAATAAGATATATTACCCCAACTTGATTAAAGATTATAAATAACTGTAGAGTATGTATCGAGACTAAATACGAACGGAAACCGATTAAACCGAAGTTTGAAATAAAGGAAACACCTACTAGACCGAATCAAATACTCCATATAAATATGCATATAAATGTTGTAAAGTTGTTGGCTCGTTGCAAAACTTATATCTCTACTTATGTTAAGGCTATCATCTGGACAACAATTTGTTTCGAAATTAATCATCATCATAGAGTTTTCAAAATAAATACTATCGTTTTCTAAATCGCATACATGGTTTTGAGTGTTTTCAAAATCAGAAGTAAACTTAAATCTACCAGTTTTCAAAAAGTCCCTTCCTAAGACTGCCTCATAGCCCATGGACTCATCACCAACAATGAACATCTCAACCCGGACTTTATTACCATTCCAATTAATAACACATAAAATTTTACCAAAAATTATTAATTCACTTTTATTGATACCGAAAAATTTAGCACTGCTATGTAAGCGGGAAAAAATTAAATTTTTGGGTAGGCAGGATCGTCTTACGAAAAATCTGAGCACCCATTGTATGAAATGCGGAATGGAGTACTGTACAGAAAGAAAAACGATGGTTCAGTCTCATTTTGTGTCCCAGAAAGTATGGAAGAACACGTAATGTATAAATACCACAATGAAATCGGACACGTAGGCACTGATAAAATGATAGACTTAATATCCAAAAGTTATTGGTTCACGAAAATGAAAGAAAAGACAGGAAAACATATACAAAATTGTCTGAAATGCATCGTCTACTCTGCCAAGCAAGGAAAGGTGGAAGGGTTCCTCCATAATATACCCAAAGGAAGTGTACCGTTCGAAATAATTCATATAGACCACTATGGACCAGTAGATCAATCAAGGACAGCAAAAAAGTACATTTTGGTGGTAGTCGACGCGTTCACTAAATTTGTAAGACTATATCCAACTAAGACCACGAGTACAAAGGAAGTCATCCAGGCATTAAGAGATTATTTCAGATCTTACAGCCGTCCAAAATGGATAATATCTGACAGAGGGAGCTCGTTCACTTCCAACGACTTTAAAGAATTTATCGCGGAAAACAATGTGCAACACATACAAGTCGCGACGGGATCGCCACAAGCAAATGGTCAGGTCGAAAGGGTAAACAGGAGCCTTGGTCCAATGTTAGCGAAGTTAATCAAACCGGAAGAAGGAATTTTTTGGAACAAAGTGATAGAAACAGTAGAATATGTGTTAAATAATACCGTACATCGAACGATAGGTCAACATCCAAGCGTCATGTTATTTGGCGTTAACCAGAGAGGAAAAGTGATAGATGAACTTAGGGAAAAGCTAGTAGAAATAGGGCAAATAAAAATCCAAAGCAATCAAAAAGAACTGAGAAAAAAAGCAATGTTACGTCAAAAACAAACTCAGGCTTATAACAAACGATATGTCGACAAAAAACGTCAGAAACCGACAAAGTATGAGGTAGGAGATTACGTGGTTATAAAAAATTTTGACTCACACCCTGGTGCACCCAGAAAGTTAATACCTAAATTTAAAGGACCATACCAAGTACATAAAGTTCTACGCAATGATCGTTATTTACTCAAGGATGTGGATAATTTTCAACAGTCTCGTCTACCGTATCAGGGTGTGTGGGCAGTTGGAAATATACGACCTTGGCTTGGAGGAATTCGAGGTGTCAAAAGTTAAAAAGATCAGGAGATCTTTATTTTAATCAGGATGGCCGAGTTGTAGTAGTTACATATATTATACGTAAATGTAACGCTCTCTTGGTTATAGGTCTTTTAATATTGTAGTAGTTATAGAATACACATGTAACGATCTCTTAGCATTGTAGTAGCTGTACAACACACACATGTAACTCTCTTAGCATTAAGCATGGAAGACATGAAAATACAAGAAGAGTGACAGAACAGAAAAGACGATCGTAGAGTACAGACGTGTTTCATTTTTTCGGAGTGTTTCTTTTAGCTATCGGATTACAATAAACAAATAAATGTTAAAAACATGGAACATATAAGTCTGCCCGATTACTACGATGTGCGGTCCCATGAGGACATTTTGACGATTAATTTAGAGAAATTTTTGAAGCAACCTATTTCATATGTATATAAGTTTAACGACTACAATGGTTCTCACTTCTTGAGGTTTAAGGGTTTGTGGAGATATTTTTTATTTGATTACAGAGATAGAGCATCCAAATTGTTTATGTTACCTTTAGAGTATACTAGTGCGCCCATTCCGGATGACACGCTGCGACGTGAAGTACGTGAGTGGGCAAGAAGCGTGAGATTATTGTATGATATAGAGAGTGTTGATGAAAAATACAATTGGTTATTATCCACGTGTGCGCGTGCGCGTGATTATTCAGGAGAGATATTGAGTGTGGTAAAACGTGTCCCCGACATTCTGAACTATTCTAATGATGACAAGCGCGGTCCTTTTCGCTTACTGTCGTGTATGGATGTGACCAATGATGAACGACGTATATTTAAATTTAGTATTGATGTACCTAATATTAACGTATTTAATTCTGACATTGATTATTCTGTTCTTTTCTACTATATAGTTGAGAGTTGTCGTCGGTTTCCGGTTTTTGATGATATGCGAGGGCTTAGTATTGCTTGTTCTCATATCACTTGGCATTTTAATACTATACATGCGTTTAGTTACGATAGTACTCGTGTTCAACTCGATCACGTGTACGCTAAAATAGTTGAGGATTGGAGAATTTACGTTGCTGATGTTAATAATGCGCTTGTTAAGGGCGACAGACCTTGCGAGCGCTTGTGTTATCTTGGTGGTGATGCGAATGTGATTCATATGTGTGCGATTGGCGCGATGTACCCTGCTGATTTGCTTGAGGCGTTAAAGGCTGGTTGCCTGACTGAGGAACTGATTTTCCGAAAAGCTAATGAGTATCTGAAGTCTAGCAATCCCGTTTTTATGGAAATGATTAGTAAGAGTCAAACTGTGTTTGTTACTTCTCGTCAGCGTGCTGCTTTAGACAGTCTTGGAACCAACATCTTTGTGTACGATCTTATTGAAGTTTACGACCCTGATACAAGTCATGTGTGTAACGATATTTACGTTAAAAGTTCGAAACCTGTTACGATTAGTTTGAATCCATTTGGTGATGAGATTGATGATGTTATAATAGATAAATTTGCGACGTTCAGTGCTGGACTACTGATTGAGGGGTTTTCTCCGCAGAAGTCTGATTTCTATACATATTTTTTTTTTTACAGGAGTACCAATTCGATATAGAGTATTTAAAAGGGAAGGAAAACAAAATAGCAGATTTCCTCAGCAGAATACCAGAAGAAAATGGTAACAAAAACATATCTAACCAGTCAGTAAATAACCTATCAGATAATGTGACAGTACATTCTGAGGATGAACAACAACTAGATCATATACCAATTAAAGAAACTATAGTCAACAAATATAAAACTCAGTTAATCTTATCCAACTCTGTAGATAGAGAAATAGAAATTTTACACGGAAGACGAATCATTTCCATTGATATGACTAGGGGAAAAGAATATTGGACTGACGTATTACGAAGGTATATTAAGTCAGGTATTACAGGAATATTCACAGAACTATCTGATCACGAGTTCAATAAGAGCATGAGAGATAAAAAGTTTAGAAAAAGCAGAAAAACAAATTTCATTGTATCACACACAAGAAAGCCTCCATAGTGGTATTATAGAAACGTATCACAGTTTAAAAAATAAGATATATTACCCCAACTTGATTAAAGATTATAAATAACTGTAGAGTATGTATCGAGACTAAATACGAACGGAAACCGATTAAACCGAAGTTTGAAATAAAGGAAACACCTACTAGACCGAATCAAATACTCCATATAAATATGCATATAAATGTTGTAAAGTTGTTGGCTCGTTGCAAAACTTATATCTCTACTTATGTTAAGGCTATCATCTGGACAACAATTTGTTTCGAAATTAATCATCATCATAGAGTTTTCAAAATAAATACTATCGTTTTCTAAATCGCATACATGGTTTTGAGTGTTTTCAAAATCAGAAGTAAACTTAAATCTACCAGTTTTCAAAAAGTCCCTTCCTAAGACTGCCTCATAGCCCATGGACTCATCACCAACAATGAACATCTCAACCCGGACTTTATTACCATTCCAATTAATAACACATAAAATTTTACCAAAAATTATTAATTCACTTTTATTGATACCGAAAAATTTTTGGGTAGGCAGGATCGTCTTACGAAAAATCTGAGCACCCATTGTATGAAATGCGGAATGGAGTACTGTACAGAAAGAAAAACGATGGTTCAGTCTCATTTTGTGTCCCAGAAAGTATGGAAGAACACGTAATGTATAAATACCACAATGAAATCGGACACGTAGGCACTGATAAAATGATAGACTTAATATCCAAAAGTTATTGGTTCACGAAAATGAAAGAAAAGACAGGAAAACATATACAAAATTGTCTGAAATGCATCGTCTACTCTGCCAAGCAAGGAAAGGTGGAAGGGTTCCTCCATAATATACCCAAAGGAAGTGTACCGTTCGAAATAATTCATATAGACCACTATGGACCAGTAGATCAATCAAGGACAGCAAAAAAGTACATTTTGGTGGTAGTCGACGCGTTCACTAAATTTGTAAGACTATATCCAACTAAGACCACGAGTACAAAGGAAGTCATCCAGGCATTAAGAGATTATTTCAGATCTTACAGCCGTCCAAAATGGATAATATCTGACAGAGGGAGCTCGTTCACTTCCAACGACTTTAAAGAATTTATCGCGGAAAACAATGTGCAACACATACAAGTCGCGACGGGATCGCCACAAGCAAATGGTCAGGTCGAAAGGGTAAACAGGAGCCTTGGTCCAATGTTAGCGAAGTTAATCAAACCGGAAGAAGGAATTTTTTGGAACAAAGTGATAGAAACAGTAGAATATGTGTTAAATAATACCGTACATCGAACGATAGGTCAACATCCAAGCGTCATGTTATTTGGCGTTAACCAGAGAGGAAAAGTGATAGATGAACTTAGGGAAAAGCTAGTAGAAATAGGGCAAATAAAAATCCAAAGCAATCAAAAAGAACTGAGAAAAAAAGCAATGTTACGTCAAAAACAAACTCAGGCTTATAACAAACGATATGTCGACAAAAAACGTCAGAAACCGACAAAGTATGAGGTAGGAGAGTACGTGGTTATAAAAAATTTTGACTCACACCCTGGTGCACCCAGAAAGTTAATACCTAAATTTAAAGGACCATACCAAGTACATAAAGTTCTACGCAATGATCGTTATTTACTCAAGGATGTGGATAATTTTCAACAGTCTCGTCTACCGTATCAGGGTGTGTGGGCAGTTGGAAATATACGACCTTGGCTTGGAGGAATTCGAGGTGTCAAAAGTTAAAAAGATCAGGAGATCTTTATTTTAATCAGGATGGCCGAGTTGTAGTAGTTACATATATTATACGTAAATGTAACGCTCTCTTGGTTATAGGTCTTTTAATATTGTAGTAGTTATAGAATACACATGTAACGATCTCTTAGCATTGTAGTAGCTGTACAACACACACATGTAACTCTCTTAGCATTAAGCATGGAAGACATGAAAATACAAGAAGAGTGACAGAACAGAAAAGACGATCGTAGAGTACAGACGTGTTTCATTTTTTCGGAGTGTTTCTTTTAGCTATCGGATTACAATAAACAAATAAATGTTAAAAACATGGAACATATAAGTCTGCCCGATTACTACGATGTGCGGTCCCATGAGGACATTTTGACGATTAATTTAGAGAAATTTTTGAAGCAACCTATTTCATATGTATATAAGTTTAACGACTACAATGGTTCTCACTTCTTGAGGTTTAAGGGTTTGTGGAGATATTTTTTATTTGATTACAGAGATAGAGCATCCAAATTGTTTATGTTACCTTTAGAGTATACTAGTGCGCCCATTCCGGATGACACGCTGCGACGTGAAGTACGTGAGTGGGCAAGAAGCGTGAGATTATTGTATGATATAGAGAGTGTTGATGAAAAATACAATTGGTTATTATCCACGTGTGCGCGTGCGCGTGATTATTCAGGAGAGATATTGAGTGTGGTAAAACGTGTCCCCGACATTCTGAACTATTCTAATGATGACAAGCGCGGTCCTTTTCGCTTACTGTCGTGTATGGATGTGACCAATGATGAACGACGTATATTTAAATTTAGTATTGATGTACCTAATATTAACGTATTTAATTCTGACATTGATTATTCTGTTCTTTTCTACTATATAGTTGAGAGTTGTCGTCGGTTTCCGGTTTTTGATGATATGCGAGGGCTTAGTATTGCTTGTTCTCATATCACTTGGCATTTTAATACTATACATGCGTTTAGTTACGATAGTACTCGTGTTCAACTCGATCACGTGTACGCTAAAATAGTTGAGGATTGGAGAATTTACGTTGCTGATGTTAATAATGCGCTTGTTAAGGGCGACAGACCTTGCGAGCGCTTGTGTTATCTTGGTGGTGATGCGAATGTGATTCATATGTGTGCGATTGGCGCGATGTACCCTGCTGATTTGCTTGAGGCGTTAAAGGCTGGTTGCCTGACTGAGGAACTGATTTTCCGAAAAGCTAATGAGTATCTGAAGTCTAGCAATCCCGTTTTTATGGAAATGATTAGTAAGAGTCAAACTGTGTTTGTTACTTCTCGTCAGCGTGCTGCTTTAGACAGTCTTGGAACCAACATCTTTGTGTACGATCTTATTGAAGTTTACGACCCTGATACAAGTCATGTGTGTAACGATATTTACGTTAAAAGTTCGAAACCTGTTACGATTAGTTTGAATCCATTTGGTGATGAGATTGATGATGTTATAATAGATAAATTTGCGACGTTCAGTGCTGGACTACTGATTGAGGGGTTTTCTCCGCAGAAGTCTGATTTCTATACATATTTTTTTTTTTACAGGAGTACCAATTCGATATAGAGTATTTAAAAGGGAAGGAAAACAAAATAGCAGATTTCCTCAGCAGAATACCAGAAGAAAATGGTAACAAAAACATATCTAACCAGTCAGTAAATAACCTATGAGATAATGTGACAGTACATTCTGAGGATGAACAACAACTAGATCATATACCAATTAAAGAAACTATAGTCAACAAATATAAAACTCAGTTAATCTTATCCAACTCTGTAGATAGAGAAATAGAAATTTTACACGGAAGACGAATCATTTCCATTGATATGACTAGGGGAAAAGAATATTGGACTGACGTATTACGAAGGTATATTAAGTCAGGTATTACAGGAATATTCACAGAACTATCTGATCACGAATTCAATAAGAGCATGAGAGATAAAAAGTTTAGAAAAAGCAGAAAAACAAATTTCATTGTATCACACACAAGAAAGCCTCCATAGTGGTATTATAGAAACGTATCACAGTTTAAAAAATAAGATATATTACCCCAACTTGATTAAAGATTATAAATAACTGTAGAGTATGTATCGAGACTAAATACGAACGGAAACCGATTAAACCGAAGTTTGAAATAAAGGAAACACCTACTAGACCGAATCAAATACTCCATATAAATATGCATATAAATGTTGTAAAGTTGTTGGCTCGTTGCAAAACTTATATCTCTACTTATGTTAAGGCTATCATCTGGACAACAATTTGTTTCGAAATTAATCATCATCATAGAGTTTTCAAAATAAATACTATCGTTTTCTAAATCGCATACATGGTTTTGAGTGTTTTCAAAATCAGAAGTAAACTTAAATCTACCAGTTTTCAAAAAGTCCCTTCCTAAGACTGCCTCATAGCCCATGGACTCATCACCAACAATGAACATCTCAACCCGGACTTTATTACCATTCCAATTAATAACACATAAAATTTTACCAAAAATTATTAATTCACTTTTATTGATACCGAAAAATTTAGCACTGCTATGTAAGCGGGAAAAATTTAAATTTTTGGGTAGGCAGGATCGTCTTACGAAAAATCTGAGCACCCATTGTATGAAATGCGGAATGGAGTACTGTACAGAAAGAAAAACGATGGTTCAGTCTCATTTTGTGTCCCAGAAAGTATGGAAGAACACGTAATGTATAAATACCACAATGAAATCGGACACGTAGGCACTGATAAAATGATAGACTTAATATCCAAAAGTTATTGGTTCACGAAAATGAAAGAAAAGACAGGAAAACATATACAAAATTGTCTGAAATGCATCGTCTACTCTGCCAAGCAAGGAAAGGTGGAAGGGTTCCTCCATAATATACCCAAAGGAAGTGTACCGTTCGAAATAATTCATATAGACCACTATGGACCAGTAGATCAATCAAGGACAGCAAAAAAGTACATTTTGGTGGTAGTCGACGCGTTCACTAAATTTGTAAGACTATATCCAACTAAGACCACGAGTACAAAGGAAGTCATCCAGGCATTAAGAGATTATTTCAGATCTTACAGCCGTCCAAAATGGATAATATCTGACAGAGGGAGCTCGTTCACTTCCAACGACTTTAAAGAATTTATCGCGGAAAACAATGTGCAACACATACAAGTCGCGACGGGATCGCCACAAGCAAATGGTCAGGTCGAAAGGGTAAACAGGAGCCTTGGTCCAATGTTAGCGAAGTTAATCAAACCGGAAGAAGGAATTTTTTGGAACAAAGTGATAGAAACAGTAGAATATGTGTTAAATAATACCGTACATCGAACGATAGGTCAACATCCAAGCGTCATGTTATTTGGCGTTAACCAGAGAGGAAAAGTGATAGATGAACTTAGGGAAAAGCTAGTAGAAATAGGGCAAATAAAAATCCAAAGCAATCAAAAAGAACTGAGAAAAAAAGCAATGTTACGTCAAAAACAAACTCAGGCTTATAACAAACGATATGTCGACAAAAAACGTCAGAAACCGACAAAGTATGAGGTAGGAGATTACGTGGTTATAAAAAATGTTGACTCACACCCTGGTGCACCCAGAAAGTTAATACCTAAATTTAAAGGACCATACCAAGTACATAAAGTTCTACGCAATGATCGTTATTTACTCAAGGATGTGGATAATTTTCAACAGTCTCGTCTACCGTATCAGGGTGTGTGGGCAGTTGGAAATATACGACCTTGGCTTGGAGGAATTCGAGGTGTCAAAAGTTAAAAAGATCAGGAGATCTTTATTTTAATCAGGATGGCCGAGTTGTAGTAGTTACATATATTATACGTAAATGTAACGCTCTCTTGGTTATAGGTCTTTTAATATTGTAGTAGTTATAGAATACACATGTAACGATCTCTTAGCATTGTAGTAGCTGTACAACACACACATGTAACTCTCTTAGCATTAAGCATGGAAGACATGAAAATACAAGAAGAGTGACAGAACAGAAAAGACGATCGTAGAGTACAGACGTGTTTCATTTTTTCGGAGTGTTTCTTTTAGCTATCGGATTACAATAAACAAATAAATGTTAAAAACATGGAACATATAAGTCTGCCCGATTACTACGATGTGCGGTCCCATGAGGACATTTTGACGATTAATTTAGAGAAATTTTTGAAGCAACCTATTTCATATGTATATAAGTTTAACGACTACAATGGTTCTCACTTCTTGAGGTTTAAGGGTTTGTGGAGATATTTTTTATTTGATTACAGAGATAGAGCATCCAAATTGTTTATGTTACCTTTAGAGTATACTAGTGCGCCCATTCCGGATGACACGCTGCGACGTGAAGTACGTGAGTGGGCAAGAAGCGTGAGATTATTGTATGATATAGAGAGTGTTGATGAAAAATACAATTGGTTATTATCCACGTGTGCGCGTGCGCGTGATTATTCAGGAGAGATATTGAGTGTGGTAAAACGTGTCCCGACATTCTGAACTATTCTAATGATGACAAGCGCGGTCCTTTTCGCTTACTGTCGTGTATGGATGTGACCAATGATGAACGACGTATATTTAAATTTAGTATTGATGTACCTAATATTAACGTATTTAATTCTGACATTGATTATTCTGTTCTTTTCTACTATATAGTTGAGAGTTGTCGTCGGTTTCCGGTTTTTGATGATATGCGAGGGCTTAGTATTGCTTGTTCTCATATCACTTGGCATTTTAATACTATACATGCGTTTAGTTACGATAGTACTCGTGTTCAACTCGATCACGTGTACGCTAAAATAGTTGAGGATTGGAGAATTTACGTTGCTGATGTAATAATGCGCTTGTTAAGGGCGACAGACCTTGCGAGCGCTTGTGTTATCTTGTGGTGATGCGAATGTGATTCATATGTGTGCGATTGGCGCGATGTACCCTGCTGATTTGCTTGAGGCGTTAAAGGCTGGTTGCCTGACTGAGGAACTGATTTTCCGAAAGCTAATGAGTATCTGAAGTCTAGCAATCCCGTTTTTATGGAAATGATTAGTAAGAGTCAAACTGTGTTTGTTACTTCTCGTCAGCGTGCTGCTTTAGACAGTCTTGGAACCAACATCTTTGTGTACGATCTTATTGAAGTTTACGACCCTGATACAAGTCATGTGTGTAACGATATTTACGTTAAAAGTTCGAAACCTGTTACGATTAGTTTGAATCCATTTGGTGATGAGATTGATGATGTTATAATAGATAAATTTGCGACGTTCAGTGCTGGACTACTGATTGAGGGGTTTTCTCCGCAGAAGTCTGATTTCTATACATATTTTTTTTTTTACAGGAGTACCAATTCGATATAGAGTATTTAAAAGGGAAGGAAAACAAAATAGCAGATTTCCTCAGCAGAATACCAGAAGAAAATGGTAACAAAAACATATCTAACCAGTCAGTAAATAACCTATCAGATAATGTGACAGTACATTCTGAGGATGAACAACAACTAGATCATATACCAATTAAAGAAACTATAGTCAACAAATATAAAACTCAGTTAATCTTATCCAACTCTGTAGATAGAGAAATAGAAATTTTACACGGAAGACGAATCATTTCCATTGATATGACTAGGGGAAAAGAATATTGGACTGACGTATTACGAAGGTATATTAAGTCAGGTATTACAGGAATATTCACAGAACTATCTGATCACGAATTCAATAAGAGCATGAGAGATAAAAAGTTTAGAAAAAGCAGAAAAACAAATTTCATTGTATCACACACAAGAAAGCCTCCATAGTGGTATTATAGAAACGTATCACAGTTTAAAAAATAAGATATATTACCCCAACTTGATTAAAGATTATAAATAACTGTAGAGTATGTATCGAGACTAAATACGAACGGAAACCGATTAAACCGAAGTTTGAAATAAAGGAAACACCTACTAGACCGAATCAAATACTCCATATAAATATGCATATAAATGTTGTAAAGTTGTTGGCTCGTTGCAAAACTTATATCTCTACTTATGTTAAGGCTATCATCTGGACAACAATTTGTTTCGAAATTAATCATCATCATAGAGTTTTCAAAATAAATACTATCGTTTTCTAAATCGCATACATGGTTTTGAGTGTTTTCAAAATCAGAAGTAAACTTAAATCTACCAGTTTTCAAAAAGTCCCTTCCTAAGACTGCCTCATAGCCCATGGACTCATCACCAACAATGAACATCTCAACCCGGACTTTATTACCATTCCAATTAATAACACATAAAATTTTACCAAAAATTATTAATTCACTTTTATTGATACCGAAAAATTTTTGGGTAGGCAGGATCGTCTTACGAAAAATCTGAGCACCCATTGTATGAAATGCGGAATGGAGTACTGTACAGAAAGAAAAACGATGGTTCAGTCTCATTTTGTGTCCCAGAAAGTATGGAAGAACACGTAATGTATAAATACCACAATGAAATCGGACACGTAGGCACTGATAAAATGATAGACTTAATATCCAAAAGTTATTGGTTCACGAAAATGAAAGAAAAGACAGGAAAACATATACAAAATTGTCTGAAATGCATCGTCTACTCTGCCAAGCAAGGAAAGGTGGAAGGGTTCCTCCATAATATACCCAAAAGGAAGTGTACCGTTCGAAATAATTCATATAGACCACTATGGACCAGTAGATCAATCAAGGACAGCAAAAAAGTACATTTTGGTGGTAGTCGACGCGTTCACTAAATTTGTAAGACTATATCCAACTAAGACCACGAGTACAAAGGAAGTCATCCAGGCATTAAGAGATTATTTCAGATCTTACAGCCGTCCAAAATGGATAATATCTGACAGAGGGAGCTCGTTCACTTCCAACGACTTTAAAGAATTTATCGCGGAAAACAATGTGCAACACATACAAGTCGCGACGGGATCGCCACAAGCAAATGGTCAGGTCGAAAGGGTAAACAGGAGCCTTGGTCCAATGTTAGCGAAGTTAATCAAACCGGAAGAAGGATTTTTTTGGAACAAAGTGATAGAAACAGTAGAATATGTGTTAAATAATACCGTACATCGAACGATAGGTCAACATCCAAGCGTCATGTTATTTGGCGTTAACCAGAGAGGAAAAGTGATAGATGAACTTAGGGAAAAGCTAGTAGAAATAGGGCAAATAAAAATCCAAAGCAATCAAAAAGAACTGAGAAAAAAAGCAATGTTACGTCAAAAACAAACTCAGGCTTATAACAAACGATATGTCGACAAAAAACGTCAGAAACCGACAAAGTATGAGGTAGGAGATTACGTGGTTATAAAAAATTTTGACTCACACCCTGGTGCACCCAGAAAGTTAATACCTAAATTTAAAGGACCATACCAAGTACATAAAGTTCTACGCAATGATCGTTATTTACTCAAGGATGTGGATAATTTTCAACAGTCTCGTCTACCGTATCAGGGTGTGTGGGCAGTTGGAAATATACGACCTTGGCTTGGAGGAATTCGAGGTGTCAAAAGTTAAAAAGATCAGGAGATCTTTATTTTAATCAGGATGGCCGAGTTGTAGTAGTTACATATATTATACGTAAATGTAACGCTCTCTTGGTTATAGGTCTTTTAATATTGTAGTAGTTATAGAATACACATGTAACGATCTCTTAGCATTGTAGTAGCTGTACAACACACACATGTAACTCTCTTAGCATTAAGCATGGAAGACATGAAAATACAAGAAGAGTGACAGAACAGAAAAGACGATCGTAGAGTACAGACGTGTTTCATTTTTTCGGAGTGTTTCTTTTAGCTATCGGATTACAATAAACAAATAAATGTTAAAAACATGGAACATATAAGTCTGCCCGATTACTACGATGTGCGGTCCCATGAGGACATTTTGACGATTAATTTAGAGAAATTTTTGAAGCAACCTATTTCATATGTATATAAGTTTAACGACTACAATGGTTCTCACTTCTTGAGGTTTAAGGGTTTGTGGAGATATTTTTTATTTGATTACAGAGATAGAGCATCCAAATTGTTTATGTTACCTTTAGAGTATACTAGTGCGCCCATTCCGGATGACACGCTGCGACGTGAAGTACGTGAGTGGGCAAGAAGCGTGAGATTATTGTATGATATAGAGAGTGTTGATGAAAAATACAATTGGTTATTATCCACGTGTGCGCGTGCGCGTGATTATTCAGGAGAGATATTGAGTGTGGTAAAACGTGTCCCCGACATTCTGAACTATTCTAATGATGACAAGCGCGGTCCTTTTCGCTTACTGTCGTGTATGGATGTGACCAATGATGAACGACGTATATTTAAATTTAGTATTGATGTACCTAATATTAACGTATTTAATTCTGACATTGATTATTCTGTTCTTTTCTACTATATAGTTGAGAGTTGTCGTCGGTTTCCGGTTTTTGATGATATGCGAGGGCTTAGTATTGCTTGTTCTCATATCACTTGGCATTTTAATACTATACATGCGTTTAGTTACGATAGTACTCGTGTTCAACTCGATCACGTGTACGCTAAAATAGTTGAGGATTGGAGAATTTACGTTGCTGATGTTAATAATGCGCTTGTTAAGGGCGACAGACCTTGCGAGCGCTTGTGTTATCTTGGTGGTGATGCGAATGTGATTCATATGTGTGCGATTGGCGCGATGTACCCTGCTGATTTGCTTGAGGCGTTAAAGGCTGGTTGCCTGACTGAGGAACTGATTTTCCGAAAAGCTAATGAGTATCTGAAGTCTAGCAATCCCGTTTTTATGGAAATGATTAGTAAGAGTCAAACTGTGTTTGTTACTTCTCGTCAGCGTGCTGCTTTAGACAGTCTTGGAACCAACATCTTTGTGTACGATCTTATTGAAGTTTACGACCCTGATACAAGTCATGTGTGTAACGATATTTACGTTAAAAGTTCGAAACCTGTTACGATTAGTTTGAATCCATTTGGTGATGAGATTGATGATGTTATAATAGATAAATTTGCGACGTTCAGTGCTGGACTACTGATTGAGGGGTTTTCTCCGCAGAAGTCTGATTTCTATACATATTTTTTTTTTTACAGAAGTACCAATTCGATATAGAGTATTTAAAAGGGAAGGAAAACAAAATAGCAGATTTCCTCAGCAGAATACCAGAAGAAAATGGTAACAAAAACATATCTAACCAGTCAGTAAATAACCTATCAGATAATGTGACAGTACATTCTGAGGATGAACAACAACTAGATCATATACCAATTAAAGAAACTATAGTCAACAAATATAAAACTCAGTTAATCTTATCCAACTCTGTAGATAGAGAAATAGAAATTTTACACGGAAGACGAATCATTTCCATTGATATGACTAGGGGAAAAGAATATTGGACTGACGTATTACGAAGGTATATTAAGTCAGGTATTACAGGAATATTCACAGAACTATCTGATCACGAATTCAATAAGAGCATGAGAGATGAAAAGTTTAGAAAAAGCAGAAAAACAAATTTCATTGTATCACACACAAGAAAGCCTCCATAGTGGTATTATAGAAACGTATCACAGTTTAAAAAATAAGATATATTACCCCAACTTGATTAAAGATTATAAATAACTGTAGAGTATGTATCGAGACTAAATACGAACGGAAACCGATTAAACCGAAGTTTGAAATAAAGGAAACACCTACTAGACCGAATCAAATACTCCATATAAATATGCATATAAATGTTGTAAAGTTGTTGGCTCGTTGCAAAACTTATATCTCTACTTATGTTAAGGCTATCATCTGGACAACAATTTGTTTCGAAATTAATCATCATCATAGAGTTTTCAAAATAAATACTATCGTTTTCTAAATCGCATACATGGTTTTGAGTGTTTTCAAAATCAGAAGTAAACTTAAATCTACCAGTTTTCAAAAAGTCCCTTCCTAAGACTGCCTCATAGCCCATGGACTCATCACCAACAATGAACATCTCAACCCGGACTTTATTACCATTCCAATTAATAACACATAAAATTTTACCAAAAATTATTAATTCACTTTTATTGATACCGAAAAATTTAGCACTGCTATGTAAGCGGGAAAAAATTAAATTTTTGGGTAGGCAGGATCGTCTTACGAAAAATCTGAGCACCCATTGTATGAAATGCGGAATGGAGTACTGTACAGAAAGAAAAACGATGGTTCAGTCTCATTTTGTGTCCCAGAAAGTATGGAAGAACACGTAATGTATAAATACCACAATGAAATCGGACACGTAGGCACTGATAAAATGATAGACTTAATATCCAAAAGTTATTGGTTCACGAAAATGAAAGAAAAGACAGGAAAACATATACAAAATTGTCTGAAATGCATCGTCTACTCTGCCAAGCAAGGAAAGGTGGAAGGGTTCCTCCATAATATACCCAAAGGAAGTGTACCGTTCGAAATAATTCATATAGACCACTATGGACCAGTAGATCAATCAAGGACAGCAAAAAAGTACATTTTGGTGGTAGTCGACGCGTTCACTAAATTTGTAAGACTATATCCAACTAAGACCACGAGTACAAAGGAAGTCATCCAGGCATTAAGAGATTATTTCAGATCTTACAGCCGTCCAAAATGGATAATATCTGACAGAGGGAGCTCGTTCACTTCCAACGACTTTAAAGAATTTATCGCGGAAAACAATGTGCAACACATACAAGTCGCGACGGGATCGCCACAAGCAAATGGTCAGGTCGAAAGGGTAAACAGGAGCCTTGGTCCAATGTTAGCGAAGTTAATCAAACCGGAAGAAGGAATTTTTTGGAACAAAGTGATAGAAACAGTAGAATATGTGTTAAATAATACCGTACATCGAACGATAGGTCAACATCCAAGCGTCATGTTATTTGGCGTTAACCAGAGAGGAAAAGTGATAGATGAACTTAGGGAAAAGCTAGTAGAAATAGGGCAAATAAAAATCCAAAGCAATCAAAAAGAACTGAGAAAAAAAGCAATGTTACGTCAAAAACAAACTCAGGCTTATAACAAACGATATGTCGACAAAAAACGTCAGAAACCGACAAAGTATGAGGTAGGAGAGTACGTGGTTATAAAAAATTTTGACTCACACCCTGGTGCACCCAGAAAGTTAATACCTAAATTTAAAGGACCATACCAAGTACATAAAGTTCTACGCAATGATCGTTATTTACTCAAGGATGTGGATAATTTTCAACAGTCTCGTCTACCGTATCAGGGTGTGTGGGCAGTTGGAAATATACGACCTTGGCTTGGAGGAATTCGAGGTGTCAAAAGTTAAAAAGATCAGGAGATCTTTATTTTAATCAGGATGGCCGAGTTGTAGTAGTTACATATATTATACGTAAATGTAACGCTCTCTTGGTTATAGGTCTTTTAATATTGTAGTAGTTATAGAATACACATGTAACGATCTCTTAGCATTGTAGTAGCTGTACAACACACACATGTAACTCTCTTAGCATTAAGCATGGAAGACATGAAAATACAAGAAGAGTGACAGAACAGAAAAGACGATCGTAGAGTACAGACGTGTTTCATTTTTTCGGAGTGTTTCTTTTAGCTATCGGATTACAATAAACAAATAAATGTTAAAAACATGGAACATATAAGTCTGCCCGATTACTACGATGTGCGGTCCCATGAGGACATTTTGACGATTAATTTAGAGAAATTTTTGAAGCAACCTATTTCATATGTATATAAGTTTAACGACTACAATGGTTCTCACTTCTTGAGGTTTAAGGGTTTGTGGAGATATTTTTTATTTGATTACAGAGATAGAGCATCCAAATTGTTTATGTTACCTTTAGAGTATACTAGTGCGCCCATTCCGGATGACACGCTGCGACGTGAAGTACGTGAGTGGGCAAGAAGCGTGAGATTATTGTATGATATAGAGAGTGTTGATGAAAAATACAATTGGTTATTATCCACGTGTGCGCGTGCGCGTGATTATTCAGGAGAGATATTGAGTGTGGTAAAACGTGTCCCCGACATTCTGAACTATTCTAATGATGACAAGCGCGGTCCTTTTCGCTTACTGTCGTGTATGGATGTGACCAATGATGAACGACGTATATTTAAATTTAGTATTGATGTACCTAATATTAACGTATTTAATTCTGACATTGATTATTCTGTTCTTTTCTACTATATAGTTGAGAGTTGTCGTCGGTTTCCGGTTTTTGATGATATGCGAGGGCTTAGTATTGCTTGTTCTCATATCACTTGGCATTTTAATACTATACATGCGTTTAGTTACGATAGTACTCGTGTTCAACTCGATCACGTGTACGCTAAAATAGTTGAGGATTGGAGAATTTACGTTGCTGATGTTAATAATGCGCTTGTTAAGGGCGACAGACCTTGCGAGCGCTTGTGTTATCTTGGTGGTGATGCGAATGTGATTCATATGTGTGCGATTGGCGCGATGTACCCTGCTGATTTGCTTGAGGCGTTAAAGGCTGGTTGCCTGACTGAGGAACTGATTTTCCGAAAAGCTAATGAGTATCTGAAGTCTAGCAATCCCGTTTTTATGGAAATGATTAGTAAGAGTCAAACTGTGTTTGTTACTTCTCGTCAGCGTGCTGCTTTAGACAGTCTTGGAACCAACATCTTTGTGTACGATCTTATTGAAGTTTACGACCCTGATACAAGTCATGTGTGTAACGATATTTACGTTAAAAGTTCGAAACCTGTTACGATTAGTTTGAATCCATTTGGTGATGAGATTGATGATGTTATAATAGATAAATTTGCGACGTTCAGTGCTGGACTACTGATTGAGGGGTTTTCTCCGCAGAAGTCTGATTTCTATACATATTTTTTTTTTTACAGAAGTACCAATTCGATATAGAGTATTTAAAAGGGAAGGAAAACAAAATAGCAGATTTCCTCAGCAGAATACCAGAAGAAAATGGTAACAAAAACATATCTAACCAGTCAGTAAATAACCTATCAGATAATGTGACAGTACATTCTGAGGATGAACAACAACTAGATCATATACCAATTAAAGAAACTATAGTCAACAAATATAAAACTCAGTTAATCTTATCCAACTCTGTAGATAGAGAAATAGAAATTTTACACGGAAGACGAATCATTTCCATTGATATGACTAGGGGAAAAGAATATTGGACTGACGTATTACGAAGGTATATTAAGTCAGGTATTACAGGAATATTCACAGAACTATCTGATCACGAATTCAATAAGAGCATGAGAGATGAAAAGTTTAGAAAAAGCAGAAAAACAAATTTCATTGTATCACACACAAGAAAGCCTCCATAGTGGTATTATAGAAACGTATCACAGTTTAAAAAATAAGATATATTACCCCAACTTGATTAAAGATTATAAATAACTGTAGAGTATGTATCGAGACTAAATACGAACGGAAACCGATTAAACCGAAGTTTGAAATAAAGGAAACACCTACTAGACCGAATCAAATACTCCATATAAATATGCATATAAATGTTGTAAAGTTGTTGGCTCGTTGCAAAACTTATATCTCTACTTATGTTAAGGCTATCATCTGGACAACAATTTGTTTCGAAATTAATCATCATCATAGAGTTTTCAAAATAAATACTATCGTTTTCTAAATCGCATACATGGTTTTGAGTGTTTTCAAAATCAGAAGTAAACTTAAATCTACCAGTTTTCAAAAAGTCCCTTCCTAAGACTGCCTCATAGCCCATGGACTCATCACCAACAATGAACATCTCAACCCGGACTTTATTACCATTCCAATTAATAACACATAAAATTTTACCAAAAATTATTAATTCACTTTTATTGATACCGAAAAATTTTTGGGTAGGCAGGATCGTCTTACGAAAAATCTGAGCACCCATTGTATGAAATGCGGAATGGAGTACTGTACAGAAAGAAAAACGATGGTTCAGTCTCATTTTGTGTCCCAGAAAGTATGGAAGAACACGTAATGTATAAATACCACAATGAAATCGGACACGTAGGCACTGATAAAATGATAGACTTAATATCCAAAAGTTATTGGTTCACGAAAATGAAAGAAAAGACAGGAAAACATATACAAAATTGTCTGAAATGCATCGTCTACTCTGCCAAGCAAGGAAAGGTGGAAGGGTTCCTCCATAATATACCCAAAGGAAGTGTACCGTTCGAAATAATTCATATAGACCACTATGGACCAGTAGATCAATCAAGGACAGCAAAAAAGTACATTTTGGTGGTAGTCGACGCGTTCACTAAATTTGTAAGACTATATCCAACTAAGACCACGAGTACAAAGGAAGTCATCCAGGCATTAAGAGATTATTTCAGATCTTACAGCCGTCCAAAATGGATAATATCTGACAGAGGGAGCTCGTTCACTTCCAACGACTTTAAAGAATTTATCGCGGAAAACAATGTGCAACACATACAAGTCGCGACGGGATCGCCACAAGCAAATGGTCAGGTCGAAAGGGTAAACAGGAGCCTTGGTCCAATGTTAGCGAAGTTAATCAAACCGGAAGAAGGATTTTTTTGGAACAAAGTGATAGAAACAGTAGAATATGTGTTAAATAATACCGTACATCGAACGATAGGTCAACATCCAAGCGTCATGTTATTTGGCGTTAACCAGAGAGGAAAAGTGATAGATGAACTTAGGGAAAAGCTAGTAGAAATAGGGCAAATAAAAATCCAAAGCAATCAAAAAGAACTGAGAAAAAAAGCAATGTTACGTCAAAAACAAACTCAGGCTTATAACAAACGATATGTCGACAAAAAACGTCAGAAACCGACAAAGTATGAGGTAGGAGATTACGTGGTTATAAAAAATTTTGACTCACACCCTGGTGCACCCAGAAAGTTAATACCTAAATTTAAAGGACCATACCAAGTACATAAAGTTCTACGCAATGATCGTTATTTACTCAAGGATGTGGATAATTTTCAACAGTCTCGTCTACCGTATCAGGGTGTGTGGGCAGTTGGAAATATACGACCTTGGCTTGGAGGAATTCGAGGTGTCAAAAGTTAAAAAGATCAGGAGATCTTTATTTTAATCAGGATGGCCGAGTTGTAGTAGTTACATATATTATACGTAAATGTAACGCTCTCTTGGTTATAGGTCTTTTAATATTGTAGTAGTTATAGAATACACATGTAACGATCTCTTAGCATTGTAGTAGCTGTACAACACACACATGTAACTCTCTTAGCATTAAGCATGGAAGACATGAAAATACAAGAAGAGTGACAGAACAGAAAAGACGATCGTAGAGTACAGACGTGTTTCATTTTTTCGGAGTGTTTCTTTTAGCTATCGGATTACAATAAACAAATAAATGTTAAAAACATGGAACATATAAGTCTGCCCGATTACTACGATGTGCGGTCCCATGAGGACATTTTGACGATTAATTTAGAGAAATTTTTGAAGCAACCTATTTCATATGTATATAAGTTTAACGACTACAATGGTTCTCACTTCTTGAGGTTTAAGGGTTTGTGGAGATATTTTTTATTTGATTACAGAGATAGAGCATCCAAATTGTTTATGTTACCTTTAGAGTATACTAGTGCGCCCATTCCGGATGACACGCTGCGACGTGAAGTACGTGAGTGGGCAAGAAGCGTGAGATTATTGTATGATATAGAGAGTGTTGATGAAAAATACAATTGGTTATTATCCACGTGTGCGCGTGCGCGTGATTATTCAGGAGAGATATTGAGTGTGGTAAAACGTGTCCCCGACATTCTGAACTATTCTAATGATGACAAGCGCGGTCCTTTTCGCTTACTGTCGTGTATGGATGTGACCAATGATGAACGACGTATATTTAAATTTAGTATTGATGTACCTAATATTAACGTATTTAATTCTGACATTGATTATTCTGTTCTTTTCTACTATATAGTTGAGAGTTGTCGTCGGTTTCCGGTTTTTGATGATATGCGAGGGCTTAGTATTGCTTGTTCTCATATCACTTGGCATTTTAATACTATACATGCGTTTAGTTACGATAGTACTCGTGTTCAACTCGATCACGTGTACGCTAAAATAGTTGAGGATTGGAGAATTTACGTTGCTGATGTTAATAATGCGCTTGTTAAGGGCGACAGACCTTGCGAGCGCTTGTGTTATCTTGGTGGTGATGCGAATGTGATTCATATGTGTGCGATTGGCGCGATGTACCCTGCTGATTTGCTTGAGGCGTTAAAGGCTGGTTGCCTGACTGAGGAACTGATTTTCCGAAAAGCTAATGAGTATCTGAAGTCTAGCAATCCCGTTTTTATGGAAATGATTAGTAAGAGTCAAACTGTGTTTGTTACTTCTCGTCAGCGTGCTGCTTTAGACAGTCTTGGAACCAACATCTTTGTGTACGATCTTATTGAAGTTTACGACCCTGATACAAGTCATGTGTGTAACGATATTTACGTTAAAAGTTCGAAACCTGTTACGATTAGTTTGAATCCATTTGGTGATGAGATTGATGATGTTATAATAGATAAATTTGCGACGTTCAGTGCTGGACTACTGATTGAGGGGTTTTCTCCGCAGAAGTCTGATTTCTATACATATTTTTTTTTTTACAGAAGTACCAATTCGATATAGAGTATTTAAAAGGGAAGGAAAACAAAATAGCAGATTTCCTCAGCAGAATACCAGAAGAAAATGGTAACAAAAACATATCTAACCAGTCAGTAAATAACCTATCAGATAATGTGACAGTACATTCTGAGGATGAACAACAACTAGATCATATACCAATTAAAGAAACTATAGTCAACAAATATAAAACTCAGTTAATCTTATCCAACTCTGTAGATAGAGAAATAGAAATTTTACACGGAAGACGAATCATTTCCATTGATATGACTAGGGGAAAAGAATATTGGACTGACGTATTACGAAGGTATATTAAGTCAGGTATTACAGGAATATTCACAGAACTATCTGATCACGAATTCAATAAGAGCATGAGAGATGAAAAGTTTAGAAAAAGCAGAAAAACAAATTTCATTGTATCACACACAAGAAAGCCTCCATAGTGGTATTATAGAAACGTATCACAGTTTAAAAAATAAGATATATTACCCCAACTTGATTAAAGATTATAAATAACTGTAGAGTATGTATCGAGACTAAATACGAACGGAAACCGATTAAACCGAAGTTTGAAATAAAGGAAACACCTACTAGACCGAATCAAATACTCCATATAAATATGCATATAAATGTTGTAAAGTTGTTGGCTCGTTGCAAAACTTATATCTCTACTTATGTTAAGGCTATCATCTGGACAACAATTTGTTTCGAAATTAATCATCATCATAGAGTTTTCAAAATAAATACTATCGTTTTCTAAATCGCATACATGGTTTTGAGTGTTTTCAAAATCAGAAGTAAACTTAAATCTACCAGTTTTCAAAAAGTCCCTTCCTAAGACTGCCTCATAGCCCATGGACTCATCACCAACAATGAACATCTCAACCCGGACTTTATTACCATTCCAATTAATAACACATAAAATTTTACCAAAAATTATTAATTCACTTTTATTGATACCGAAAAATTTAGCACTGCTATGTAAGCGGGAAAAAATTAAATTTTTGGGTAGGCAGGATCGTCTTACGAAAAATCTGAGCACCCATTGTATGAAATGCGGAATGGAGTACTGTACAGAAAGAAAAACGATGGTTCAGTCTCATTTTGTGTCCCAGAAAGTATGGAAGAACACGTAATGTATAAATACCACAATGAAATCGGACACGTAGGCACTGATAAAATGATAGACTTAATATCCAAAAGTTATTGGTTCACGAAAATGAAAGAAAAGACAGGAAAACATATACAAAATTGTCTGAAATGCATCGTCTACTCTGCCAAGCAAGGAAAGGTGGAAGGGTTCCTCCATAATATACCCAAAGGAAGTGTACCGTTCGAAATAATTCATATAGACCACTATGGACCAGTAGATCAATCAAGGACAGCAAAAAAGTACATTTTGGTGGTAGTCGACGCGTTCACTAAATTTGTAAGACTATATCCAACTAAGACCACGAGTACAAAGGAAGTCATCCAGGCATTAAGAGATTATTTCAGATCTTACAGCCGTCCAAAATGGATAATATCTGACAGAGGGAGCTCGTTCACTTCCAACGACTTTAAAGAATTTATCGCGGAAAACAATGTGCAACACATACAAGTCGCGACGGGATCGCCACAAGCAAATGGTCAGGTCGAAAGGGTAAACAGGAGCCTTGGTCCAATGTTAGCGAAGTTAATCAAACCGGAAGAAGGAATTTTTTGGAACAAAGTGATAGAAACAGTAGAATATGTGTTAAATAATACCGTACATCGAACGATAGGTCAACATCCAAGCGTCATGTTATTTGGCGTTAACCAGAGAGGAAAAGTGATAGATGAACTTAGGGAAAAGCTAGTAGAAATAGGGCAAATAAAAATCCAAAGCAATCAAAAAGAACTGAGAAAAAAAGCAATGTTACGTCAAAAACAAACTCAGGCTTATAACAAACGATATGTCGACAAAAAACGTCAGAAACCGACAAAGTATGAGGTAGGAGAGTACGTGGTTATAAAAAATTTTGACTCACACCCTGGTGCACCCAGAAAGTTAATACCTAAATTTAAAGGACCATACCAAGTACATAAAGTTCTACGCAATGATCGTTATTTACTCAAGGATGTGGATAATTTTCAACAGTCTCGTCTACCGTATCAGGGTGTGTGGGCAGTTGGAAATATACGACCTTGGCTTGGAGGAATTCGAGGTGTCAAAAGTTAAAAAGATCAGGAGATCTTTATTTTAATCAGGATGGCCGAGTTGTAGTAGTTACATATATTATACGTAAATGTAACGCTCTCTTGGTTATAGGTCTTTTAATATTGTAGTAGTTATAGAATACACATGTAACGATCTCTTAGCATTGTAGTAGCTGTACAACACACACATGTAACTCTCTTAGCATTAAGCATGGAAGACATGAAAATACAAGAAGAGTGACAGAACAGAAAAGACGATCGTAGAGTACAGACGTGTTTCATTTTTTCGGAGTGTTTCTTTTAGCTATCGGATTACAATAAACAAATAAATGTTAAAAACATGGAACATATAAGTCTGCCCGATTACTACGATGTGCGGTCCCATGAGGACATTTTGACGATTAATTTAGAGAAATTTTTGAAGCAACCTATTTCATATGTATATAAGTTTAACGACTACAATGGTTCTCACTTCTTGAGGTTTAAGGGTTTGTGGAGATATTTTTTATTTGATTACAGAGATAGAGCATCCAAATTGTTTATGTTACCTTTAGAGTATACTAGTGCGCCCATTCCGGATGACACGCTGCGACGTGAAGTACGTGAGTGGGCAAGAAGCGTGAGATTATTGTATGATATAGAGAGTGTTGATGAAAAATACAATTGGTTATTATCCACGTGTGCGCGTGCGCGTGATTATTCAGGAGAGATATTGAGTGTGGTAAAACGTGTCCCCGACATTCTGAACTATTCTAATGATGACAAGCGCGGTCCTTTTCGCTTACTGTCGTGTATGGATGTGACCAATGATGAACGACGTATATTTAAATTTAGTATTGATGTACCTAATATTAACGTATTTAATTCTGACATTGATTATTCTGTTCTTTTCTACTATATAGTTGAGAGTTGTCGTCGGTTTCCGGTTTTTGATGATATGCGAGGGCTTAGTATTGCTTGTTCTCATATCACTTGGCATTTTAATACTATACATGCGTTTAGTTACGATAGTACTCGTGTTCAACTCGATCACGTGTACGCTAAAATAGTTGAGGATTGGAGAATTTACGTTGCTGATGTTAATAATGCGCTTGTTAAGGGCGACAGACCTTGCGAGCGCTTGTGTTATCTTGGTGGTGATGCGAATGTGATTCATATGTGTGCGATTGGCGCGATGTACCCTGCTGATTTGCTTGAGGCGTTAAAGGCTGGTTGCCTGACTGAGGAACTGATTTTCCGAAAAGCTAATGAGTATCTGAAGTCTAGCAATCCCGTTTTTATGGAAATGATTAGTAAGAGTCAAACTGTGTTTGTTACTTCTCGTCAGCGTGCTGCTTTAGACAGTCTTGGAACCAACATCTTTGTGTACGATCTTATTGAAGTTTACGACCCTGATACAAGTCATGTGTGTAACGATATTTACGTTAAAAGTTCGAAACCTGTTACGATTAGTTTGAATCCATTTGGTGATGAGATTGATGATGTTATAATAGATAAATTTGCGACGTTCAGTGCTGGACTACTGATTGAGGGGTTTTCTCCGCAGAAGTCTGATTTCTATACATATTTTTTTTTTTACAGGAGTACCAATTCGATATAGAGTATTTAAAAGGGAAGGAAAACAAAATAGCAGATTTCCTCAGCAGAATACCAGAAGAAAATGGTAACAAAAACATATCTAACCAGTCAGTAAATAACCTATCAGATAATGTGACAGTACATTCTGAGGATGAACAACAACTAGATCATATACCAATTAAAGAAACTATAGTCAACAAATATAAAACTCAGTTAATCTTATCCAACTCTGTAGATAGAGAAATAGAAATTTTACACGGAAGACGAATCATTTCCATTGATATGACTAGGGGAAAAGAATATTGGACTGACGTATTACGAAGGTATATTAAGTCAGGTATTACAGGAATATTCACAGAACTATCTGATCACGAATTCAATAAGAGCATGAGAGATAAAAAGTTTAGAAAAAGCAGAAAAACAAATTTCATTGTATCACACACAAGAAAGCCTCCATAGTGGTATTATAGAAACGTATCACAGTTTAAAAAATAAGATATATTACCCCAAATTGATTAAAGATTATAAATAACTGTAGAGTATGTATCGAGACTAAATACGAACGGAAACCGATTAAACCGAAGTTTGAAATAAAGGAAACACCTACTAGACCGAATCAAATACTCCATATAAATATGCATATAAATGTTGTAAAGTTGTTGGCTCGTTGCAAAACTTATATCTCTACTTATGTTAAGGCTATCATCTGGACAACAATTTGTTTCGAAATTAATCATCATCATAGAGTTTTCAAAATAAATACTATCGTTTTCTAAATCGCATACATGGTTTTGAGTGTTTTCAAAATCAGAAGTAAACTTAAATCTACCAGTTTTCAAAAAGTCCCTTCCTAAGACTGCCTCATAGCCCATGGACTCATCACCAACAATGAACATCTCAACCCGGACTTTATTACCATTCCAATTAATAACACATAAAATTTTACCAAAAATTATTAATTCACTTTTATTGATACCGAAAAATTGTTGGGTAGGCAGGATCGTCTTACGAAAAATCTGAGCACCCATTGTATGAAATGCGGAATGGAGTACTGTACAGAAAGAAAAACGATGGTTCAGTCTCATTTTGTGTCCCAGAAAGTATGGAAGAACACGTAATGTATAAATACCACAATGAAATCGGACACGTAGGCACTGATAAAATGATAGACTTAATATCCAAAAGTTATTGGTTCACGAAAATGAAAGAAAAGACAGGAAAACATATACAAAATTGTCTGAAATGCATCGTCTACTCTGCCAAGCAAGGAAAGGTGGAAGGGTTCCTCCATAATATACCCAAAGGAAGTGTACCGTTCGAAATAATTCATATAGACCACTATGGACCAGTAGATCAATCAAGGACAGCAAAAAAGTACATTTTGGTGGTAGTCGACGCGTTCACTAAATTTGTAAGACTATATCCAACTAAGACCACGAGTACAAAGGAAGTCATCCAGGCATTAAGAGATTATTTCAGATCTTACAGCCGTCCAAAATGGATAATATCTGACAGAGGGAGCTCGTTCACTTCCAACGACTTTAAAGAATTTATCGCGGAAAACAATGTGCAACACATACAAGTCGCGACGGAATCGCCACAAGCAAATGGTCAGGTCGAAAGGGTAAACAGGAGCCTTGGTCCAATGTTAGCGAAGTTAATCAAACCGGAAGAAGGAATTTTTTGGAACAAAGTGATAGAAACAGTAGAATATGTGTTAAATAATACCGTACATCGAACGATAGGTCAACATCCAAGCGTCATGTTATTTGGCGTTAACCAGAGAGGAAAAGTGATAGATGAACTTAGGGAAAAGCTAGTAGAAATAGGGCAAATAAAAATCCAAAGCAATCAAAAAGAACTGAGAAAAAAAGCAATGTTACGTCAAAAACAAACTCAGGCTTATAACAAACGATATGTCGACAAAAAACGTCAGAAACCGACAAAGTATGAGGTAGGAGAGTACGTGGTTATAAAAAATTTTGACTCACACCCTGGTGCACCCAGAAAGTTAATACCTAAATTTAAAGGACCATACCAAGTACATAAAGTTCTACGCAATGATCGTTATTTACTCAAGGATGTGGATAATTTTCAACAGTCTCGTCTACCGTATCAGGGTGTGTGGGCAGTTGGAAATATACGACCTTGGCTTGGAGGAATTCGAGGTGTCAAAAGTTAAAAAGATCAGGAGATCTTTATTTTAATCAGGATGGCCGAGTTGTAGTAGTTACATATATTATACGTAAATGTAACGCTCTCTTGGTTATAGGTCTTTTAATATTGTAGTAGTTATAGAATACACATGTAACGATCTCTTAGCATTGTAGTAGCTGTACAACACACACATGTAACTCTCTTAGCATTAAGCATGGAAGACATGAAAATACAAGAAGAGTGACAGAACAGAAAAGACGATCGTAGAGTACAGACGTGTTTCATTTTTTCGGAGTGTTTCTTTTAGCTATCGGATTACAATAAACAAATAAATGTTAAAAACATGGAACATATAAGTCTGCCCGATTACTACGATGTGCGGTCCCATGAGGACATTTTGACGATTAATTTAGAGAAATTTTTGAAGCAACCTATTTCATATGTATATAAGTTTAACGACTACAATGGTTCTCACTTCTTGAGGTTTAAGGGTTTGTGGAGATATTTTTTATTTGATTACAGAGATAGAGCATCCAAATTGTTTATGTTACCTTTAGAGTATACTAGTGCGCCCATTCCGGATGACACGCTGCGACGTGAAGTACGTGAGTGGGCAAGAAGCGTGAGATTATTGTATGATATAGAGAGTGTTGATGAAAAATACAATTGGTTATTATCCACGTGTGCGCGTGCGCGTGATTATTCAGGAGAGATATTGAGTGTGGTAAAACGTGTCCCCGACATTCTGAACTATTCTAATGATGACAAGCGCGGTCCTTTTCGCTTACTGTCGTGTATGGATGTGACCAATGATGAACGACGTATATTTAAATTTAGTATTGATGTACCTAATATTAACGTATTTAATTCTGACATTGATTATTCTGTTCTTTTCTACTATATAGTTGAGAGTTGTCGTCGGTTTCCGGTTTTTGATGATATGCGAGGGCTTAGTATTGCTTGTTCTCATATCACTTGGCATTTTAATACTATACATGCGTTTAGTTACGATAGTACTCGTGTTCAACTCGATCACGTGTACGCTAAAATAGTTGAGGATTGGAGAATTTACGTTGCTGATGTTAATAATGCGCTTGTTAAGGGCGACAGACCTTGCGAGCGCTTGTGTTATCTTGGTGGTGATGCGAATGTGATTCATATGTGTGCGATTGGCGCGATGTACCCTGCTGATTTGCTTGAGGCGTTAAAGGCTGGTTGCCTGACTGAGGAACTGATTTTCCGAAAAGCTAATGAGTATCTGAAGTCTAGCAATCCCGTTTTTATGGAAATGATTAGTAAGAGTCAAACTGTGTTTGTTACTTCTCGTCAGCGTGCTGCTTTAGACAGTCTTGGAACCAACATCTTTGTGTACGATCTTATTGAAGTTTACGACCCTGATACAAGTCATGTGTGTAACGATATTTACGTTAAAAGTTCGAAACCTGTTACGATTAGTTTGAATCCATTTGGTGATGAGATTGATGATGTTATAATAGATAAATTTGCGACGTTCAGTGCTGGACTACTGATTGAGGGGTTTTCTCCGCAGAAGTCTGATTTCTATACATATTTTTTTTTTTACAGGAGTACCAATTCGATATAGAGTATTTAAAAGGGAAGGAAAACAAAATAGCAGATTTCCTCAGCAGAATACCAGAAGAAAATGGTAACAAAAACATATCTAACCAGTCAGTAAATAACCTATCAGATAATGTGACAGTACATTCTGAGGATGAACAACAACTAGATCATATACCAATTAAAGAAACTATAGTCAACAAATATAAAACTCAGTTAATCTTATCCAACTCTGTAGATAGAGAAATAGAAATTTTACACGGAAGACGAATCATTTCCATTGATATGACTAGGGGAAAAGAATATTGGACTGACGTATTACGAAGGTATATTAAGTCAGGTATTACAGGAATATTCACAGAACTATCTGATCACGAATTCAATAAGAGCATGAGAGATAAAAAGTTTAGAAAAAGCAGAAAAACAAATTTCATTGTATCACACACAAGAAAGCCTCCATAGTGGTATTATAGAAACGTATCACAGTTTAAAAAATAAGATATATTACCCCAACTTGATTAAAGATTATAAATAACTGTAGAGTATGTATCGAGACTAAATACGAACGGAAACCGATTAAACCGAAGTTTGAAATAAAGGAAACACCTACTAGACCGAATCAAATACTCCATATAAATATGCATATAAATGTTGTAAAGTTGTTGGCTCGTTGCAAAACTTATATCTCTACTTATGTTAAGGCTATCATCTGGACAACAATTTGTTTCGAAATTAATCATCATCATAGAGTTTTCAAAATAAATACTATCGTTTTCTAAATCGCATACATGGTTTTGAGTGTTTTCAAAATCAGAAGTAAACTTAAATCTACCAGTTTTCAAAAAGTCCCTTCCTAAGACTGCCTCATAGCCCATGGACTCATCACCAACAATGAACATCTCAACCCGGACTTTATTACCATTCCAATTAATAACACATAAAATTTTACCAAAAATTATTAATTCACTTTTATTGATACCGAAAAATTTAGCACTGCTATGTAAGCGGGAAAAAATTAAATTTTTGGGTAGGCAGGATCGTCTTACGAAAAATCTGAGCACCCATTGTATGAAATGCGGAATGGAGTACTGTACAGAAAGAAAAACGATGGTTCAGTCTCATTTTGTGTCCCAGAAAGTATGGAAGAACACGTAATGTATAAATACCACAATGAAATCGGACACGTAGGCACTGATAAAATGATAGACTTAATATCCAAAAGTTATTGGTTCACGAAAATGAAAGAAAAGACAGGAAAACATATACAAAATTGTCTGAAATGCATCGTCTACTCTGCCAAGCAAGGAAAGGTGGAAGGGTTCCTCCATAATATACCCAAAGGAAGTGTACCGTTCGAAATAATTCATATAGACCACTATGGACCAGTAGATCAATCAAGGACAGCAAAAAAGTACATTTTGGTGGTAGTCGACGCGTTCACTAAATTTGTAAGACTATATCCAACTAAGACCACGAGTACAAAGGAAGTCATCCAGGCATTAAGAGATTATTTCAGATCTTACAGCCGTCCAAAATGGATAATATCTGACAGAGGGAGCTCGTTCACTTCCAACGACTTTAAAGAATTTATCGCGGAAAACAATGTGCAACACATACAAGTCGCGACGGAATCGCCACAAGCAAATGGTCAGGTCGAAAGGGTAAACAGGAGCCTTGGTCCAATGTTAGCGAAGTTAATCAAACCGGAAGAAGGAATTTTTTGGAACAAAGTGATAGAAACAGTAGAATATGTGTTAAATAATACCGTACATCGAACGATAGGTCAACATCCAAGCGTCATGTTATTTGGCGTTAACCAGAGAGGAAAAGTGATAGATGAACTTAGGGAAAAGCTAGTAGAAATAGGGCAAATAAAAATCCAAAGCAATCAAAAAGAACTGAGAAAAAAAGCAATGTTACGTCAAAAACAAACTCAGGCTTATAACAAACGATATGTCGACAAAAAACGTCAGAAACCGACAAAGTATGAGGTAGGAGAGTACGTGGTTATAAAAAATTTTGACTCACACCCTGGTGCACCCAGAAAGTTAATACCTAAATTTAAAGGACCATACCAAGTACATAAAGTTCTACGCAATGATCGTTATTTACTCAAGGATGTGGATAATTTTCAACAGTCTCGTCTACCGTATCAGGGTGTGTGGGCAGTTGGAAATATACGACCTTGGCTTGGAGGAATTCGAGGTGTCAAAAGTTAAAAAGATCAGGAGATCTTTATTTTAATCAGGATGGCCGAGTTGTAGTAGTTACATATATTATACGTAAATGTAACGCTCTCTTGGTTATAGGTCTTTTAATATTGTAGTAGTTATAGAATACACATGTAACGATCTCTTAGCATTGTAGTAGCTGTACAACACACACATGTAACTCTCTTAGCATTAAGCATGGAAGACATGAAAATACAAGAAGAGTGACAGAACAGAAAAGACGATCGTAGAGTACAGACGTGTTTCATTTTTTCGGAGTGTTTCTTTTAGCTATCGGATTACAATAAACAAATAAATGTTAAAAACATGGAACATATAAGTCTGCCCGATTACTACGATGTGCGGTCCCATGAGGACATTTTGACGATTAATTTAGAGAAATTTTTGAAGCAACCTATTTCATATGTATATAAGTTTAACGACTACAATGGTTCTCACTTCTTGAGGTTTAAGGGTTTGTGGAGATATTTTTTATTTGATTACAGAGATAGAGCATCCAAATTGTTTATGTTACCTTTAGAGTATACTAGTGCGCCCATTCCGGATGACACGCTGCGACGTGAAGTACGTGAGTGGGCAAGAAGCGTGAGATTATTGTATGATATAGAGAGTGTTGATGAAAAATACAATTGGTTATTATCCACGTGTGCGCGTGCGCGTGATTATTCAGGAGAGATATTGAGTGTGGTAAAACGTGTCCCCGACATTCTGAACTATTCTAATGATGACAAGCGCGGTCCTTTTCGCTTACTGTCGTGTATGGATGTGACCAATGATGAACGACGTATATTTAAATTTAGTATTGATGTACCTAATATTAACGTATTTAATTCTGACATTGATTATTCTGTTCTTTTCTACTATATAGTTGAGAGTTGTCGTCGGTTTCCGGTTTTTGATGATATGCGAGGGCTTAGTATTGCTTGTTCTCATATCACTTGGCATTTTAATACTATACATGCGTTTAGTTACGATAGTACTCGTGTTCAACTCGATCACGTGTACGCTAAAATAGTTGAGGATTGGAGAATTTACGTTGCTGATGTTAATAATGCGCTTGTTAAGGGCGACAGACCTTGCGAGCGCTTGTGTTATCTTGGTGGTGATGCGAATGTGATTCATATGTGTGCGATTGGCGCGATGTACCCTGCTGATTTGCTTGAGGCGTTAAAGGCTGGTTGCCTGACTGAGGAACTGATTTTCCGAAAAGCTAATGAGTATCTGAAGTCTAGCAATCCCGTTTTTATGGAAATGATTAGTAAGAGTCAAACTGTGTTTGTTACTTCTCGTCAGCGTGCTGCTTTAGACAGTCTTGGAACCAACATCTTTGTGTACGATCTTATTGAAGTTTACGACCCTGATACAAGTCATGTGTGTAACGATATTTACGTTAAAAGTTCGAAACCTGTTACGATTAGTTTGAATCCATTTGGTGATGAGATTGATGATGTTATAATAGATAAATTTGCGACGTTCAGTGCTGGACTACTGATTGAGGGGTTTTCTCCGCAGAAGTCTGATTTCTATACATATTTTTTTTTTTTTTTTTGAGAAAAGATTTCTTTCCGCGTGGTATATCCCACTTCTGAATTGTAATCCGATAGCTAAAAGAAACACTCCGAAAAAATGAAACACGTCTGTACTCTACGATCGTCTTTTCTGTTCTCTCACTCTTCTTGTATTTTCATGTCTTCCATGCTTAATGCTAAGAGAGTTACATGTGTGTGTTGTACAGCTACTACAATGCTAAGAGATCGTTACATGTGTATTCTATAACTACTACAATATTAAAAGACCTATAACCAAGAGAGCGTTACATTTACGTATAATATATGTAACTACTACATCTCCTTAAAATCAAAAAAAAAAAAAAAATCTTTCTTTTCTGAATAATAAAGAAGAAAAGATTAACTAGTACCTACCAGTACAAAAATGGGGATGACTTTCTTTCACAAAATTGCAAAGCTTGTAAACAAACCAATTGTTTACAAGCCATTTTTATCAACAAGAGACGGTACAGTTATATGACGCGATATTCCCAATGTACATACCCAAGACACAACCGTTAACCCAAGCCACGCTTCCGATATTGGGTATAGTCACTTAGATCAGTTTAAGTGAATCATCGGTAGCAAGCGGACGTTAGGAAAAAATTGAATTTAAATAAAGATAAAAAGTGTTGAAGTCACTGTAATTCGATATAATATTGTATGTTAACGTTCCGTTAACATACCCCTAGCTTAACCTAAGAATTGATGGATGCAACAATTTCTTAAATGACGAATTACATTGACAAGCAAAAGAAACGAACATATCATACATGCATCATACCATATCAGTAATGGCGAGACGGCTCATCCCACACGCCGGGTGAATATTAAACTCACCATGATCCGTGGTGTGCCTTGACACTGTTTTCTCTCTTTTAATTTATTCTATTAAAAACTGTGGAAGTGACAAGTCGTGGCGGAAACTGAGATAGAATAAATACTTTAAAGAAAAAACTGAGAAGGTTGTTTTTATTATTAAACTCTGCAACGCCATAATTCAACAGGTTATGGGCCCGAGAGCACCGTGGCGCAGTGGGTAGTGTGTTGGCCTCTGACGCCGATGACAGGGGATCGAATCCCGACACAGCCATGTCATCGAACGTGTTTTTCACGGTGTTTCTCCTCAGCGGGGTTCTGACTAAGCCCCCTGTAGTAAAATTGTCATGAAAAGCTTCTCGAAATTCGCCGTTCGGAACCGGCAATAAACTGTAGGTCCCTTTCACCTATGGGAAAATTAAATCACACACAACATGGGTGATGGAGAGAAGCTCGGCTCAGGTCCTTCATGGACTGTAACGCCAACATACATACATACATGGGCCCAGTTGCAAATACAATTAATAAATAATTGAGTGGTTTAGTTGATTCGTAACAAAGAAAATTCATACTTATACGTATGTATGTATGTGATAATAAGTGTTGTGCATAGATATAATTTCACAAGAAGTGACGCCACCAATTCGCTCTGAATATTCATACTTGGATAGGTTTTGTGCATAAGTGCAGGAGTCAGAAGAAATAGAATGGATAAAGGGAAGAGGAATATAAAACCGTTTGACGGGGAGAAGTACTCTATTTGGAAGTTTCGAGTGAGAACACTTTTGGAAGAGCATGACTTATTAAAAGTGATTGACAAAGAACAAAACGTAGTGACAGATGAAATTAAAAAGGCAGAGAGAATGCAAGGAGCATTATCATAGAATATTTGAGTGATTCGTTCCTTGTTTATGCCAATAGTGAGAATACTGCTAAGCAGATTTTTGCTAATTTAGATGCTATATACGAGCGGAAAAGTTTAGCATCACAACTTTCACTACGAAAGCAACTATTGGCGTTAAAGTTGAAATGTGATACTCCACTTCTGAATCATTTCAATTTCTTTGATGATATAGTAACTGAGCTAATAGCGTCAGGAGCCAAATTAGATGAAATGGACAAAGTTTCCCATTTACTTTTAACTCTTCCATCAAGCTATGATGGAGTAATAACGGCAATAGAGACCCTATCTGAAAACAATTTAACATTGGCATTTGTGAAGACACGACTCCTTGACCAGGAAATTAAGTTGAAAGGTATAAACAAAGATACGAGTGCTAAAGTATTACGGGCCATATGCAACAAAGAGTCGAGGGACAATAAACGTAAAATTAAAGTAATTCACAAACACGTAAATAAGCCGTTTAAAAATAAATTTAAATCTAAAGCAAAATGTTTTCATTGTGGAAAATTAGGGCATTTGAAAAAAGATTGATTCTTTTTAAAAAGACAGACAGGAAATCAGAATGTTGCTAGTGCAAATATAGGAAAAGAGAAACAGGCTCAAGTAGCAAAAACAACACATCCAGAACGTGGGTTTGCTTTTATGGTGAGGAAAGTGAATGAAAGTGTAAAAGAAAGCGAGGTAGAGTTTATCCTAGATTCGGGGGCATCAGATCACCTCATAAAAGATATCACTTTGTTTTCACAATACGAACATTTGGCATCACATGTGGCGATTGAAACTGCAAAGCGTGGAGAATATATCCATGCTACAGCCAAGAGAGTGGTTAACCTAAACAGCTCCGGAAATAAAAATGCTCTTAAAAATGTTTTATATAGCAAGGACATTCCCCACAACCTACTATCAGTGAAGAAAATGCAGGATGCCGGTATGACTATTGAGTTTAACCCTGGAGGCATAAGGGTCACCAAAAATGGCCACTTGGTATTTGATGGAGTATGTGAGTATAATGTACCAATTATAAAATTTAATTTGATGTCTGTGGTCCAATCACACTTTCTACTATTGATCAATACACACATTACTGAGTAACATATTTAATAACACATAAGTCGGACGTATTTTTCATTTTTAAAGACTTTATTGCCAAAAGTGAAGCTCACTTTAACCTCTATATTTATAATGGCAGGGAGTACTTATCTAACGAGATGCGTGAGTTTTGTATTGAAAAAGGCATCAGCTATCATTTAACGGTTCCTCACACTCCACAATTAAATGGTGTATCGGAACAAATGATTAGAACAATCACCGAAAAAGCTCGTTCTATGATTAACGGTGCAAAGCTTAGTAAACAGTTTTGGGGTGAAGCTGTTTTAACAGCAACTTATTTGATTAACAGATCCCCAAGTAGAGCTTTGCAAAATATAAAGAAAACACCATATGAAATGTGGCATAATAAATGCCAGTTTCAAAATATCTGAAGATATTTGGTTCGACAGTGCATGTACTTAATATAGTACGGAAGCGAAAATTTGACGAAAAGTCAATCAAAACTATACTTGCCAGGTATGAGCCAAATGGGTTCAAATTATGGAACATGGAAACAAGGAAATTTATGATAGCTAGATACGTTGTGGTGGATGAAATATACAGTGATTTGCAAAAGTCTGAATACAGTTGTCAAAGTGTATTTTAACATCAATTTTAAAAATATCAGATAAACTTAGAACAATAAATTATATATCGAAATAAAGTTTATTTAATTATAAATAAAAAAAATTAAAAAACAAATAATTTCAATTCAATAGATAAGAAAACACAAACAAACATATCAATTCAGTTACAAATTTGACTTTGCAAAAGTCTGAATACAGCAAACTAAAAGTAGTATTAATACTTCGTTGGCCCGCCTTTGGCATCAATTATAGCTTGCAGTCTTCGTGGCATTGAGTCTGTAAGCTTTCCAGTCATTTTCGAAGGTATTTTGGCCTATTCTTCTTTTAGGACTTCCTCTAATTGCTGTTTGTTCCGAATATCATGCTTTCGAACACCTCTATCCAAAATTGCCCAAAGATGTTCTATGGGATTGATGTCCGGACTTTGCGGGGGAGTTTGTAGAAAGTGCGGAACGTTATATAAGATCCATTGACGAACATCGTATGCTGTATGTTTGCAATCATGATCGTGTTGAAAATAATAATTCCCTTTTAGGCCTAACTTTTCCGCACTTTCAGCCAAGTTTTCTTTTAAAATATTGAGATACACCAATTTATTCATAATCTCTCTTATTACTACCGAATTTCCACACCCGCCCGTAGGACATACAACCCCACACCATAATCCCTCCACCTCCATGCTTTACGGTTCCTTACAAATTTGTTGGTAAGTATTCTTCTCCAGGCTTTCTCCGTACCAATTTCCTACCATCGCAGCCGAAAACATTAAATTTGCTTTCGTCAGAAAAAATTACTGTTCTCCAAAAGCTAACGTCTTTGTTCAAATAAGTCCTTGCGAACTTTAAACGCTGTTTACGGTTGATTTCTGATATAAACGGCTTCCTTCTCGCAACACAAGATTTATATTCAGCCCGGTGCAACGCTCTAGAGACTGTTGATTGGCTTACAACTGTGTTCAACGAAGTCTGTAGCTGCGTTGCAATTGATCTCAAACTAGTACATGGTTCTTTCACCACAATTCTTTTGATAAATTTTTCTTCACTTGCTCCAATTTTGCGTGGTCGGCCAGTTCTTTGCTCGGTTTGTGTGGAAGGTCTTCCATTGAAACACCTCACAACACTTTGTATTGTTGCACGCTTTCTGTCAAGAAGCGTCGCAAGATCTGAATATGATTTCCCGTCATTTTTCAATTTTATAATAATTTCTCTCTCAGAAGGAGTCAGTTCTTTTCTATTATTCGAGCTCATTTTGACAATTGAATGCTAGTTGGCGAATTATTCAGTTTTACCTTGAGATACCAAAGTCAAACTGAATCAAACAAACCACTTTGAATGCCTAACATCTACAGATAACGGATTATCTTTAAATAATACGATTTAACTCGTTTATTCAAGATATTTCGGGAAACAATTTTGCCTGTATTCAGATTTTTGCAAAGTCAAATTTGTAACTGAATTGATATGTTTGTTTGTGTTTTCTTATCTATTGAATTGAAATTATTTGTTTTTTAATTTTTTATTTATAATTAAATAAACTTTATTTCGATATATAATTTATTGTTCTAAGTTTATCTGATATTTTTAAAATTGATGTTAAAATTCACTCTGACAACTGTATTCAGACTTTTGCAAATCACTGTACATGCTGAAATCTAGGGCTGTACATGAAGAAGACTCTGTGGTTCAACTTGACAGCGTTGTTTCAAACAGCGATTCTGCGATTGCAAGGGTCAGTTTTTCCATTGGTGGAAGATAATGAATCTGATAGTTCAAAGTCAGATGTACAACCTAGTGAAAATTCCACAAATCTTGAGAATGCCGATCCAGTAGTTAAAACTGGTGATAAAATAAAAGAACATATAAGTGAGGAAGGGGTGAGACATTGGTAAACCAAAATTGTCATATAGAACTTTAGAAAAATGTCTTATGAATACTCAAATATGTTTATATGAGATTCCCAATACATTTGAAGAAATAAAATTTCGTGACGATAAAGTTTTCTGGGAGAAAGCCATACAAGATGAACTTAATTCTCATTTTCAAAACAATACTTGGTGTTTAGTGAAAAAGCCAAATGGCAAAAACATTGTAGATTCCAAGTGGGTGTTTACTATAAAACAAGATGAATTCGGCAACTTAGTAAAGTATAAAGCTAGGCTGGTAGCGCGGGGTTTCACACAAGAATATATGACTGATTACGACGAGACATTTGCACCAGTTGCACGAATTTCAAGTTTTAGGTTTCTTTTGGCACTTTCAAATCAATATAATTTATTAGTTCGTCATATGGATGTCATAACCGCATTTTTAAATGGAACTTTAAAAGATGAAATTTACATCAGGGTTCCAAAAGGCTTGACTTATGATGGAAATAAAGTATGTAAACTTAACAAAGCTATTTATGGACTTAAGCAAGCCGCTAGATGCTGGTTTGAAGTATTTGAAAAGGTGTTAAAAGATGTTGGATTTGAAAATTTAGGAGTTGACCGTTGTATTTATATTTTGAATAAAGGAGATATTTCGAGAAATATATACATATTGTTATACGTGGATGACGTAGTAATTGCTTCCAATAAATTTGATACAATGTCTAATTTTAAACCCTACCTACTAAGTAAATTTCAAATGACAGACTTACTTGGCATTCGATATTTCATTGGTATAAGAATTGACAGAATAGATGATCAGTTATGTCTTAGCCAATCTGGATACATTAATAATGTTTTAAGAAAATTTAATATGCAAGATTGTAATATAGTTAGTGCACCCCTCCCAAGAAAACTAGACTATGAGGCTCTGCAATCTGCAGAATCATATGATGCACCATGTAGGAATTTGGTAGGTTGTTTGATGTACATCATGTTATGTACTCGTCCAGACTTAAGTACATCGATAAGTATTTTAAGTAGGTATACGAATAACAAGAATAAGGAACTATGGCAATGTCTTAAAAGAGTTCTAAGATATCTTAAAGGTACTGTTGATATGAAGTTGGCATTTAAGAATGTCGATTCCGATTGGACTGGGAATGAGACCGACAGAAGAAGTACTACTGGATATCATTTTAAAATGTTTGAAAATTGTTTAATTTCATGGAGTACTATGAAACAAAAATCTGTTGCCGCTTCATCTACCGAAGCAGAATACATGGCCTTATTTGAAGGTGTTAGAGAAGCATTATGGCTCAAATCATTATTAATGAAATTAAACTGGAATTAAATGGTCCAATAGATATTTTTGAAGACAACCAAGGTTGTATTAGTATTGCTAATAATCCTACATGCCACAGGAGAACAAAGCACATAGACATTAAGTATCATTTTACTAGGGAACAAATTGAAAAGAAATTTATTTGTGTCAAGTATTTTCCACAGAACTGCAGTTGGCCGACATTCTGACTAAGCCATTACCAGGACCCAGATTCGTCGCTTTGAGGAAGCAACTGGGACTCTCTGAATAAATAGATGAATCATTTTATTTTAATTTTTTTATCTACTTGAATTTCTTATTAACTTTATTTTATTATAAAAAAATAAAAAAAATAAAAAATATGAATTAACGAGGATGAATTATATTTTTAATCTTAAGACGTAACTGAAAATTGAATTTAAAATCTTTTATAATTGGATCGATGATTTTAAGTTGGTCTGGTTGGGTTTTTCTGGGTTTTCCCAATCCTTTGCAGCGAATGTTGGACCATAATATGCAACACTCCCAGAATGCCCGGCTTGTCACACAATTAATGATTTATGAAATGTACTACTCAATTGTTTATATATGTATGCATGTATATATGTGTTTGTTTATTTTGAGGAGGTGTGTTGAAGTCACTGTAATTCGATATAATATTGTATGTTAACGTTCCGTTAACATACCCCTAGCTTAACCTAAGAATTGATGAATGCAACAATTCCTTAAATGACGAATTACATTGACAAGCAAAAGAAACGAACATATCATACATGCATCATACCATATCAGTAATGGCGAGACGGCTCATCCCACACGCCGGGTGAATATTAAACTCACCATGATCCGTGGTGTGCCTTGACACTGTTTTCTCTCTTTGAATTTATTCTATTAAAAACTGTGGAAGTGACAAGTCGTGGCGGAACTAAGATAGAATAAATACTTTAAAGAAAAAACTGAGAAGGTTGTTTTTATTATTTAACTCTGCAACGCCATAATTCAACAAAAAGAAACGGTAATTGTGTTTTTTTTTTTAAGCTTCCAATTTGAGTCATGGCGATGGCAAAAAAAAAATTCGACGAACAGAACTCGATGCCCTCATTATCAACTACATACTCCGTAGTCGCACAAGGGTCCGCCTTGCCAATTGCTAACACAACTCCTATATCAACACACAACAGCAATGTAGGTTTCCTCTCCACATTTATTGGTGAACTTCCTAAATCCTCTGGAAAGTGAGAAGATTTGATAGGAAGAAAAAGGAGCACGTAATGGTGCCTTGCCCAGCAGTTGTCTCCGTATACAATTCTCATATGGGAAATGGTGATTTCCTATAGCAATATAGGAAGACACCACATCAAAATAAGATCGAAGAGATGGTATCTTCGTCTATTTTTTCACTTGCTTGATACAATGGTAATAAATTCATGAATACTGTACCGAAGAATGCTTCTTGAAACAGGAACAACAGACAAGCCAATAAACAAAAAGAGGTTTGGGACCGAGTTATCCCAAACTCTATGCCAGGAGCCAAGAAGCATGGAGGACCAAACAGCTTGGACCCAAGAGAGAACAAGAGAATACAATTTAACCCAGGTGTTGAGGAAGAGGGTTATTTTATCAAAACTCTCTTGTAAGCGCTGTGTGTGTCCATTTCGTTCAAGTGTCAAAATAATAGTACAGCGTTCATTCCATACTGAAGTTCAGTGGATCGCGATTGTTTCGAGTTCAATAGAAATTCGTTCGCCATCTTCCGGCATTGCCAAAACGACGCTTGAACGGGGAGGACACACAAAGTGTAAGTAAATAAATCTTTTTGCATCGCCATTTTATAAAAAACTATTTCTTTAAAAATATTAGGAAATAAAACGTACTAATTCGAATAAAGTGAAGACTGTTCTTATTTGGCCACCTTCCCGGTGGAGTTCGGGCAATTACAACACCAGGTAACAGGTAAGGCTGCCCTGAGGCAAATTCACTCTTAGATTTTAGTGAAATTTTTTTTCGGTAAGGGCTAAACATACATATGTACATATGTATTTTGGTTAATTATTTGTATTTAGTGTAAATTGAACATGTAAATGTGATTTAACAACAAAAATCCAAAGGCAGCCTCAGGGCCGCCTTGCCCGTTTAACACTCTAACCGGCAAAACCGCCTTTAGGCGGGGTTAGTGTAAATCGCTAAAAAGCTATACTCCGAACTTTTTTCCAAGTTTGGACGCAAAAAATAATTTTGTAACCAGGGAATTCTCTAAGTATAAAAAAAGTGTTTTCCAGTGTTCCAATTCAAGAGAAAAAATGATCGGTAAGTAGATTTGTTATTGTAGAATAGGATATGTGAAATAAATTTAGAATTTCGATTCAATTCAAACTCTTACCCGCCGCAAACTGCACCCCGCCTAAAGGCGGACTTGCCTGTTGGAGCGTGAAATTAAAAGTGAATTTTGCGATTTACTTGCACTTCAGAAAACCAGCATATTTAATGAAAATGGATTCTTTTAAACGTTTCAATTTGTCGAAATTCACCGATGATGAAATTGCCGACATGATGGAATCCTTGAAAAACGAAGGCGATAGCTCTGAGGACGAATTGAGCGAAGTTGATGAGTTTGTAATATCCGACGAAGATGTTGCTCAAATTGGTAATTACATTCAGCAATTAGAAAATGCGTCTACCAGCGGGTTTTCTCTCAACAGCTACGAGTTCGAATCTAAACCACGAACTAACTGTTACAAGTGAGATATATATGTATATTCTCTAATAAGAACAATTTAAAGTGCATTTTATTTAGTAGCGCAATCCACTAGCTCATCCTATCAGCAGACTAACAAGCCAGTGACCAGTGTGCAACCGTCGACTAGCACACCAAAAACAAAACCAAAACGACCAAAACGAAATCGCTCTCCTTTACCAGAGTTTGATGAATGTTTCGCATATCATTTACCTAGCGCTGGTGGGTTCACTGGAACCACAATAGACATCAATCCACAATCGTGTGAATTCAAAAACATTATGTGGAGAAAGAAGCACATAGAACTACACCGCAACGAAATTGTTTTCCATGGTGACACGAGTCTTACCTGATTGCTTCATTGGATTGAAAACACCATTTCAATGTTTTATGCACTTTTTTACCGAGGACTTGTTTGATAAAATTGCCGAAGAGAGTATCAAGTACGCCCTTCAGCAAGACATCGCAAGCACTTTCAATGTACGATCCACCGAGCTGAAGCATTATATTGGTATATTGCCGTATATGTCCGTCTTCCGATATCCAAATACAGAAACATGCATTCGAAGCAATTAGAACTACGATGACATCGAAACGATTTTTTGAGATCCGCAAATACCTTCATTTCAACGACATTTCTTTGATGAAAAAATAAAGGTGAAGAAGGGTACGATCAGCTGTACAAAATAAGACCACTCATTAATCATTTCAATGAGCTAGTGTTGCGTTACTCATACAAGATGCACTACAATGTCCCATACATCACGTGAAAAAAGTCGCAGCACCTCAACATAAATATTTTGTCCAACTTCAATTCTTGTCACACTCAGAGACACCTCAAGTCCTCATGTCCCATACACCACTACAAAAATGCCCCAATACCTCAAAAAAGTTATTTGTCCCATTTTGATATTTTTCATACTCAGAGGCACCTCAGGACTTTTGCAATCGTTTTGCAAGCAAGTGTGTATTGACTGACTCATTACATAGCTACACCGTTACATTTGGTTTGTTTTATCTGCTGTGTATTGTAGTGAGTCGGTGAGAGAATAAAGACAAATAAGTAATTAGTGTTAAAGAAGTGAATTTCAATTAATTGACTTGTCTCCTGTCGATTTGGGTTACATTCGTTTATCTCTTCAATTGAGTTATTTGGCATAACTAATATAAGAATTGATTTTTGATTTAAATATATCAGTTATTTGCGGGTAAGTTATCAAATTGGTCCTAGAACATACCAATACATATCTATGTACAGCATAATTATGTATGTAGCTGTAGTCCTTTACGGTTGTTATTGGTGATTTTTGTTGCTAGATTCCAGATAATTGTTGTGGCCGCTGATAGGGGAAGCTGTTAGGAGGTGGCATTTTCTTTATGCTTATTTGGCTTAATTGTAGTCTGTGCTTTTCGTTACATTAAGTCTACATATGTATGTATATCGTTTGTTTCAAGTTAAGAGCAGCTATACACAACGCAATACGGAAATCAATTTGCAGGGAACAATCAGATTGGATTGTTTCGAGGATTTACATATGTATGTATATGTCTATTCGGATTAATCCTGCCTAATGCCATGCGTACAGGTGCTTCAAAAACTTTCCGTTTGTGGCTATACATACGTCACTAATACTTTTGTGCAGTAACTGAATTTAAAAAATACTAACAGCTTTCTTTTATGGAATTGTACATTGGTATTACAACACACCGGGGCTTTACTGCTTTAATGTGTTTCCATAATATTCAAAAATATTTTCTCTTATAATAGCACGACGGATGACAAAAAACACATCAAAAGCATGGCAGTATTTTACTGACCTTAAGAACTATAGGCAAAGTGCAATTTTTGTGGTCAAATAATGTCATATAAAGGTCGTGGTCCATATAACTTAATTCGCCATACAAAAGCACGACATCCCAGCGTTTTTACAACGATTTGTCAAACATCTAGTGCATGTGAAGTAGAGACCACGCCTTCCATTTCATCATCTTCTCAGCCACAGCTTGCTGTAACAAGAAATTCATCAACCAGTATCGCTAATAAACTTTTTGTCTCCAATACAAATATTTCTCAATATTTGCAGAAGCCAATATCCTCCAAAAAAAAAACCGAACAGTTAAAGAGATATTTTGTAGAATTAATAGCCAAAAATTATTTGCCTTTTCACATAGTTGAAACTAAAGAATTTAAACAATTTATTAATGTATTAAGTCCCAGCTATCAATTACCGTCTCGCAAAACACTGTCAAATGTACTTTTGACAAACTACTATAACATAGTAAAAGAAAAGGTGCAACATTTCTTGCAACAGTCTACCCATTTGTCGATTACGACCGATTGTTGGACTTCTAAGCCAAATGATAACTACATAGCACTTACTGCTCATTTTCTTGACGAAAACACAGAGCTAAAATCATGTATGTTAGAGTGCTGCCAATATTCGGATCGTCACACTGCTGAAAACCTGGCCCGAGAATTGAAAAGAATGTGTGATGACTGGGCTATATCTAACAAAATTGTTGCTGTAAGAACAGACAATGCAAGCAACATGCAAGCAACTGGAATCTGATTCCCTGCTTTGCACACACACTAAATCTTGTTGTGCACAATGCATGATCTGAAATAAAGGACACACAAAAAAAAAATAAATAAATAAAAGCTATTGTTGAGCTATTTCGACGAAGTCCATTGGCAACTGAGAGGTTAAGGTCCATGCAAAAAAAACTAGGAGAAACCGAGCTCAAACTAAAGCAGGATGTTGCCACACGTTGGAACTTGACGTTTGATATGTTTGAAAGGGTACCAGCAATTAAAAAAGCTTAAAATCCACAATCGCTATTGATTATCCAGAAATGGAGAATATAACCAACGAGGGTATCGAAATCTTAACATCTGCATCTAAATCCCTGGTATTTTTCAAGGATGTTACCGAAGAAATGAGCTCTGAAAAATCGGTGACTATTTCAGAGGTAATTTTAATAGGGGAAAGTGGTCACCATTCGTACATGAGGCACATTCGTACAGTAAGTATAAAAGAAAAACTTAACGGTACAGAAACACGTGTTTGCTTGTGCGCATTGACATACAAGGCGCCATGCTGCTCAACGAATTTCGAGCCATTCGTACCACAGTGTGAGAGCTGACAAGACCTAACGTGTTTCCGCGTGCTGTGATTAACTTTTTTATCGAAGTTTACGATCGCATTGTGAGTACATTTTTTATGTTTTTGGCAAATTAGTGATGACGAATTCATGTGAACAATGTTAGATTTTATAAAAAAATCTAATTTTTATTTTGTGCATGGCTGGGGTACATTCGGACAGTTATACAGTGGGCACATTCGTACGCGTACGAATGCTCCCCTTTAAATCTTATTTACACAAATTACAACCAAAACATCGTATATCGATTTAAATGAAATAAATTAAAACCCTTCAAAATTTGTTTTACGCATTTTAGAATTGAGACACATTTTTATATAAATATTTCACTGTAGAATCATGGTGCGGAAATATAAAAAAAAGGGTACACGAACTCATGAAGTTGATGAAGAATCCATTAATTTAGCAGTTGAAGAATTGATGCAAGAACGGTTGTCTTACAGAAAAGCTGCGTTGAAATACAACATTAAAACATCAACTTTGCAAAGCAGAGTAAAGAAACTGAGAGATGGCATTAACAAAGAGAGACCGTTACGTACTTTTCAGTCCAAATTCACAAGTTTGCAAGTCTTCTCCTTGGAAGAAGAGGAACGTTTAAATGACTACATTATTAATTGTTGCAAGATGCATTATGGGCTCACGACGGTACAAATTCGGAAACTTGCTTACGAATATGCAAAAGCATTAAATTTAAAGTATCCAGCGAAATGGGACGAAAATCAAATGGCTGGCTTAGAGTGGATGCGTAAATACAGGGAGCGAAATTCAAACCTCAGTTTGCGAAAGCCAGAAAACACCAGTGCTGCACGATCATTCGCATTTAATAAAACTGCAGTTACAAAGTTCTATCATAATTTCGCCGAAGTCTTGCGGCGACATAATTTTACAGCCAACAGAATATTTAACTTTGATGAGTCCGGTGTATCTACTGTCATAGACCCTCCTAAAGTTTTGGCTCCTAAATCACAGAAGCAAGTAGGGCAAATCGTTTCATCGGAGAGAGGTGAACTTGTTACTTTTGGTGCTATTATTTCTGCTAGCGGAAATACTATTCCACATCCATTTGTATTTCCACGGTGCGCCTGAAGGAAGCATTGGGGCTGCAAATAGGAGTGGCTGGATAAATACTGACATATTTGTATCAGTATTAAAACATATCTAAAAGTACACACTGAGCTCTAAAGATCATCCGATTTTATTATTATGTGATAATCATGAGAGCCACATCAGTTTACAAGCTATAACGTATGCTCGAGATAATGGACTAACTTTTGTGTCTTTTCCCCCACACACAAGCCATCGCCTGCAACCGTTAGATGTTGGAGTTTTTGGGCCGTTTAAGTCAAAGCTGAAAATAGCGTTCAATAATTGGCATATGACGAATCCAGAAAAAATAGTCAGCATTTACAATATTCCCAAACTGGTTAAACTTGCATATTTAGAATCTTTTACAGCAAAGAATATAACAAGTGGATTTGCTAAACCAGGTATATGGCCGTTTAATGAAATGGTCTTTAGCGATGAAGATTTTGCTCCCATTGAAGTATATGCTTCAAGCAGATCTGAAAATATTCCACCAAGCCCGGAAACCAGTTCTGCTGCACCAGAACTGCAAGCCTTTATTTGTGTTCCATCGCCTCATATGAATGAAAGGGATCCGCTACTGTCTTCTAATGATACTCGTGAGCTTTCCCCTACTTGCAAACCATCCACTTCTAGAGCTGAGACGCAACCTGAACCGACTACTAATATCCCCATAACACCAGAAGCCATAAGACCATATCCTAACGTAGCAAGAAATAGAAAAACTAATAAAGGTAGAAAGCCAGGTAAATCTCGTATATACACAGATACACCAGAGAAAAATGAAATAGAAGAAAGATTCAGACAGAAAGAAATTAAAAAAGTAGAACATGAACGAAAAGCTAGAGCTAAAAAAATTAAACGTAGCATGCTGGAACTTAATTCAAATCAATAGAAAAAGATAGCTAAAAAAGTAGAAAGCGATGAAGATTCAGAGGAATATGAAGGAACGCAAATAAGCTTGCGGGAAAGCTCTACATCTCCATTTGATTTCGAGAACGCTGAAGATGCTTATAATTTCAATACCGACACAAAAATTGATGTGACACCGGAAAATATCAAAGATAATTGTTTTATTTTAGTTAAGTTTGAAAAAAAAAAACTTCTCTTGTCTATGATGTCGGAAGAGTTCTCAGTCATTATTCGCCAACAGAGCTCAAAGGATCTTATTTTCGCAAAAAACCAGGATCGTTAATGTCATTTGTTTTCCCTGATGTAGAGGACATACACACTTTGTATATCATTGACGTCGCGATGATTCTGCCTGATCCTGAACCAAGGCCACATTGTACAGCTAGAACATCAAGACTTTTCAAAAGTCTTATCCTAGAAAACTTACTATAACTCTTTAACCTTTAGACATAGTAGTATCAGACTTTCTTGTAATAAACTAAGATATATTTATTACACATAGGTGCATTAACTAGATACGGAAATGAGTTAATAATTAACTTAATACAAAAAATGCAAAAAGTGTAGGAAGGGTAACCACCTTCCCCTATCTCGTGCTCTCAAAGAGCAATGTGTAGAGTATTTAAGAAGGGACACACTTCCCCAATCCGTGCGGAAAATGGTTCAATGTCTTTTAGACGAATTGATTAGACGATTCACTAATATGGAAGACAATGATGTCCTAGCAGAGAGTACACTGCTAGACCCCAGATTTAAAAAATATGGCTTTGAAAAGGACCACTCCTTCGCTAGAGCGTGCTCTAACGTGAAAGCATTAGTTAGTAATATGCATATCAAGACTCAGCAGCAAAACTGCGAAGAGTATTCAATGGAGGTACCACCGCTCCCGAAAAGAACACGTAGCATTTTGGATAACTTCGACAAGGGTGTTAGCGAAATTATAAAGAATGCAAATCCTGCGGCGGTAGGTATAATCGAAGTTGATAAATATCTTCAAGAGCCGCTGTTGCCACGCAATAGGAATCCCTTATTTTTTTAAATTCTTGAATCGATTTTCTCAATTGCAGTACGTATGTATAATATAATTTTTAAAGACTTGAAGTAAAATATATATTTTTTTAAATTTAAATACAATATTTTTGTTTTCCCCTAGCTTTCCAAAACAAATACCTGTTATCTTTATATTCACATACATTCAATACATAGTTCCTATATAAATGTACATACATACTATTATAATCTGCATCTATAATGTACTCAATCAACAACTAACAATTAAATTGTCATTCTTAAACAAATATCCCTCTTTTATTTTTTACCGAACATTAATTGTTTTGTCTAAAACAACCATAATTTAGTATTAATAATGTGAACATTTTTGAACTTATTAATTATCAATACATATGTATATATACTAATAAAATCAATATGCACAAAACTTTAATATTGCGAGCGTTTTAACATAAATTTTCATGTACGTGTACCATTCGTACGGGTATCTAAGATAAAATACAAATGAAAATGCAAAGAAAGATACAATATGGTTGAATCTATATATGTATGTATGGCATATAAAATTCCCAAATTATTTAGCTTTTCCCAGCTTTTCTTCTTTATTCACATATATTTTATATGACAACACTAGCAATGCCATCCCATCAAATGAAGCGATATCAATGGGACATGTGACAACATTTACCTCAATTGAGGTGGAACAATGTACCACTTCACTTTCCCAAATGAGTACCTCATACAAACTCAATAAAAATGCGTGTCCTACCCAACACTACAATGAGCGCTTCGATTCTGTCCCGAAAACGGCACGATTATGCATTGATGAGCAAATGTGTTCCACGAAAATGATGTCTGCTTTGCGGCAATACATGCCAGCTAAACCACACAAATATGTTATTAAATTGTTTGTTCTATGTGACTCCTATGGATTTTCGTACAAATTCGAAGTGTATAAAGGTGCAGGTGACAATAATGTGTTGGAAAACACACCAGATTTGGTGCGACATCGAATGTCGTTGTTCGTTTATCGCAGACGATTCCTGAATTCAAAAATCACACACTTTATTTTGATAATTTTTACACGTCGCTCCCAGTTTTAGTATATTTGCGAAGTAAAGGAATTCATTCGCTTGGAACAATTCGTGCCAATCGAGTTCCGAATTGTAAGCTATCTAACGACAAAGAAGATAGAGGCTATTCGGAAGAGTTTGTGGGAACTGCTTTTGGAATAGATATTTCAACAGTACTGTGGAAAGACACAAAAGCTGTGCGCTTAGCTTCGACATACGGTGTGAAGCCATTTCGAGTCGCTGCTATTGATGATCCCCCAAACAAAACAACCAGGTATGACAGAAAGAACTAAAAATATATTGAAATCGACTGCCTCAACATCATAAAAGAATACAACCACCACATGGGAGGTGTTGATCTCATGGACGGTTTATTAGGTCGCTATCATATTCGTATGAAAACGAAGAAGTGGACATTGCGTATGTTTTACCATTTCGTGGATATGACTATGGTAAACTCATATTTGCTTTATCGGCGAATTCATGCAAAGGATCACGAATACGGTACACATGTGAAGCTGCCTGATTTTCGCGTTGAAATAGCTGACGTGCTTTGCAACAGTTACGTCACAGACGACACTTCCGTTCTTCACGCCTTAACCCTATCCCCTTCCATGATGATCATTGCATGCATTACTACCAATCACGCATAGCATGCAAGTTAATATCTTAAAGCAATGGTTTGATCCGTAAGCAATGTAAACAAGCTGCGGTCAAATCATATGCAACATATATATATAATTATGGGGAAACCAATAGACGCGAACGATCATTGTTGACACAGCTGCGACTTAATGGCAAAATGCTTTTAGTCGAAGTCAAGTGGTTGCAGCTGCGTCAGCACATTCTTCGTGATCTGTATTAGAAGTCCAAGGTCAAGCAAAAATAATTTATGTGATAAGTTCAAAGTCCATCAAAGGGACGCTGTCAAAGAACAGCACATACTATATAAGGCACATAATGTTAATCTATAGTTGAGTTTTATTCCATCAGCGTCAGTGTACAGTTCATCAGCACCAGTCACCCGAGCAAGACAAGCAGTTCCTGATCAGCACCCGTCACGGTTTCCTGACTAAGCTCTTGGGCAACGCAGATGGGACTCCGCAACATAAATAATAGAATTAAGTTAAGCACATAATAAAGTTTGATTTTTTTTAAAAGTTAAAAAGTTGAACAAATAAATTAATTGGCGCCCAACCTGTGGAGCATCGGTTTCCGCAATATATCCTGAACAGACAAAGTAAGGATCGGTTCCGCGAGTGCCCAAAAAGAAAAAATAAGTATCCTCAAAAGGAGGAGAAACAAAAACCAAGTATCCTCGAAGGAAGGAGAAAGGAAAAAACTAAGTATCCTCATAACAAGGGGAGAAAAAGACAAAATAAAAAATAACTAAGTGTTCAAATTAAAGAATTATATTGAAATTGTGAACGAGTTTACAATTGGTTATTTGCAGTTACGAATAATAGTGTTACGAATTACCAGTTACGAATAAAAGTGAGATAGAGTTAGTATAACATAACTAACAAGTGAGAAAAAAAGATTAACAAAAGACTGCCAAAATAGAAACTCAAATGGTGAACTTTGAAGTGAATTGTATTGAAGACATCAATAATATTCATCAACACAACAAACAAGCATCTAGCATCAACGAGGAAATCAATATCAATCCAAACAGCGGCATCAGGCGTTAACAACGAAGTGGACAGAAAACTATAGAACATCAATCAAGCAACTAACAAGTAACATATTTAAGCTTACATTACTATAGTATTATAAAATATTATTATTATTATATTCCCGTTATTAAATAATTTTTGGTTAGTATATAAACCAAGTGATTTTCAAATAAATTGCGAAAAATAACTTTACAAGGTGGATTCATACGGTGAAATAGAATTGTTACCAGGAGAGAGGGAATATTTGGACAACGAAGCTAGGGACCTAAGAATTCCATCCACGTACGAAATGGCAACAACAGAACAAATTAAAGGCCTAATAGAGGCTCAGACAGGCCTATTACTTAGAAAAATAGAACAATTAACTATGAATTTGCAGCAGTTGATCACGGTCAACACTGTTTCAGAATATCAGGTCGAATCGATAGATGAAAGAATTAGCTGTGAGGAATCATTAGATGTAGTGAAATCTTTGCCGCCGTTTAATGGCAAAAATTCTTATGTTAGTTGGCGAGAGGCCGCGAACAATTCGATTAGTTTATACAAAAAAGGAAGCCGTAGGTACTATGCTGCTTTGACAATACTTAGGAACAAAGTAACGGACGAGGCAAACGACATTTTAACAAACCATAGTACTGTGTTGAACTTTGAGGCTATCCTTAGTCGCTTAGATTTTGCGTATGCGGACAAAAGACCGCTACACATCATCGAGCAGGAACTGAGCATCATGCGACAGGGTCCTCTCAGCATTATTGACTATTACAATGGGGTTAATAAAAAGTTAACCGCCTTAATTAACAAAACAATTATGTCGCATGGCTCTAACTCTGAATTAACGAAGGAACTGAATAAGAGAAACAGACAGTATGCCTTGAGAGTATTTATAACGGGATTAAACCCACCATTAGCCAATATCCTATTTTCACTATCCCCAACCGATCTCCCTAACGCTTTGGCAAAGGCCCAAGAACTTGAATCTAACAATATAAGAGCAAATTTTGCCCTTCAATTTAATCGAACCAGCAATTCAAGTGCCAATCATCAAAAGTCACATAACTTCTTGCGCTTTCCACAACGTAACCAAGGCGACGCCCGAATTAAATTTTTCCAACCTCAACCAACCCAACCGAAACCCGAACCTATGGAATTAGGTAGTTCGGCCAACGTGGTTCAAAAACCGCGACAGCCTTTTTATAATAACTATTCTAATCCACAAAGTCCCTCTCGGCCAACCTTCAACAATAGTTATAACAATAACTATTCTCAAAAACCCAATCAGTGTAATTTCCAAAATTACCAGCAGAAGCCTATGGGCTTCAATAATTTCCAACAAGGCGTTAAACGGCAACCTCAAAGTGCCCAAATAAGTTATCAGCCACAATATAAAACACCGCGAATAAATAACCTAAATGAAGAATCTTTTTTAGGAGAAAACCCGGATTGCCCTATATCGTTAAAAGAGGGTCATCCGGAAGAACATATAAAATATTAATTGATAGCGGTGCTACGAGCTGCTACTGCAGCCCAAACGTTTTTAAAGATAAAAAAGAATTAGTGATAAAAAAAAGAGTAAGAACAATAAACGGTTACACGATAATTCAACATTTTAGTCAAGCGAGGCTTTTCGGAATTAGGGAACGATTTTATGAGATTCCTAATCTCGAGGCCGATATTTTAATAGGATACAGATTTTTGAAAAAGGCAAATATAGTGTTAGATTTTGAAAAGGGAACCCTAAAGAGTGGTAATCATTGTGAAAAATTCCTTAACTTTGGTGAAACAGAGAAGGAGGAAACAGATGAAGAAATCGATTCTCAAAATGAAGCAGAATTAGAAAATATTAACTATATAAAAAAGCACGAAGACATCGAATATTTAAGAGGTAAAATTGTTAAGGAAATCGAAGAGCTTCATTATAAAATTAATATGAGGCTACCATTTAGGACAGACATAAGGGCAGAAATTCGCACAATTGCTGAAACTCCTATATGGAGTAAGCAATATCCATACCCCATGTCTGTCAACTCTTTTGTAAATAAAGAGATACAAAACTTATTGGACGATAGTATTATTCGGCCAAGCAAAAGTCCTTACAACTCACCGATATGGGTGGTACCAAAAAAAGGAACGAATGAAGACGAATCCTCAAAATTGAGGATGGTAATAGACTACAAAAAATTAAATGAACAAACAATTGCAATGAACTATCCCATTCCTGACTGTAGTGTCATTCTATCGAATCTAGGCAGAGCAAAATACTTTTCAACAATAGATTTAGAATCTGGCTTTCATCAGATATTAATGAAAGAAACAGATGTCGAAAAAACTGCTTTTTCCGTGAACGATGGAAAATACGAATTCGTTAGGATGCCGTTCGGATTAAAAAATGCTCCTGGTATTTTCCAAACCGCCATGGATAATATTCTTAGGAAGTATATCGGAAAATTCTGTCATGTCTACATAGACGATATAATAGTATACTCGTCGTCAATAGAAGAACACAGAATTCACCTCACGGAAGTAATAAAGACTCTGAGAGACGCAAATATGAAAATATCGTTAGAGAAATCTGTATTTTATAGAGAAGAAGTTGAATTCTTAGGATATAGAGTAGGATTTAATGTAATAAAAACTGATCCAAAAAAAAAATCGAAACCATTCAAAATTACCCCCTGCCAACAACCTTACGTCAGTTGAGAAGTTTTCTAGGAATGGCAGGCTACTATAGAAAATTTATAAAGGATTACGCGTTAGTCACAAAACCCTTAACAACGTACCTAGCAGGAGAAAATGGTAGAATATCACAAAACATGTCGAAAAAAGTAGAAATTACATTAAACGCAGAAGCAATTACAGCCTTCAATAAAGTGAAAACGCTACTAATAGGTCAAGTAGAACTGGTGCAACCAGATTTCAATAAAAAATTCACTTTAACCACAGATGCATCGAACGTCGCAATAGGCGCAGTGTTAAGCCAAAATGGGAAACTTATCACGTTCATATCCAAGACCCTTGATTCCACTGAAAGAAATTACGCTACAAACGAAAAAGAATTGTATGCTATAGTGTGGGCATTAAAAACATTAAGGAATTATTTATATGGTGTATCAGATTTGGAAATCTACACGGACCACCAACCTTTAACATTTGCAGTATCCACTAGGAATCCTAATGCCAAGATGAAAAGGTGGCACGCTTTTATCGAAGAGTTTGCACCCAAAATCATATACAAACCAGGAACGCAAAATACGGTCGCAGACGCACTCTCGAGACAGTATCTTAACAATATGCCTGATGCCCAAACAAGTACCGAAACAGAATCATCTAACGATTCTTTTGCCACACAACATTCAGCCGACAGTAGTGACCACACAAACATTTTAGAAACGTTAAAACCATTGAACCAATTTAAACAACAACTACTTCTTGCAAAAGCAAATTTCACCATTCACGAATCTGTTCACAACTTCGGAAAAACAAGACATATTATAGAGTTCGACACACCAGAAAACTTAGTAACAATCCTAAAAGAGTACTTACAACCCAACCTGGTAACCGCAATCCACTGTACACCAGAAGATTTATACACTGTAAAAGATAAACTTTTAGAAACATTCCACTGCAAATTCTTGTACACTAAGAACTTTCCCTTAGACATCATAAATCGTGATGATCAATGGGCAATCATAGAACAAACACATTCCCGAGCACACAGAAACTACACTGAAAATATCAAACAAATTCACAAATACTATTACTGGCCTAATATGAGTAAACAGTTTAAGCAATATATTAGAGCTTGTGAAATATGCAATAGGAATAAGTATGACAGGCACCCAAGTAAAGAGCCAATTGGAGAGGCTCCAATTCCTAAGAAAGAGGGGGAGCATGTCCATATAGATATTTTCTACGCACAAAAATTAAAATTTTTTAACCTGCATTGACTCCTACTCAAAATTCTTAATTTTAAAACAGATATCCGACAAAACGAATCTAGATGAAAAAGTCCTAGAAGCCATACAAAGTTTCCCACAAGTAAAGAAAATAACGCTAGACAACGAACCAGGTTTTACCACTGTACAATTTAAAAGTTTAATGTCGAGATTGAATATCGAAATCTATTTTTGCAATCCTCACCATAGTACCACAAATGGTCAAATAGAGCGCGTACATTCAACCATAATCGAAATTGCTCGATGTTTGAAGGAAGAATATAGCTTAATTAACGATTCAGAATCCATTTATAGAGCCGCGCAACAATATAACAAGACAATCCACTCAGCGACAAACAAAAAACCATTTGAAATAATGTTTAATAAGGTATCTCACGAAAATTTACGAAATCAATTAATAATAGCCCAGGCCAAAATGTTAGGAAGAAATAATAAAAACAGAAAACATAGAAACTATAATACTGATGACATAGTATTCGAGAAAAGATCAGGAGAGAGAAATAAATTAGAACCCAGGTACAGAAAACAAAAAGTTAAGGAAGACCTAGGAAATAAGATTAGAATATACAATTAAAACAGACTAATCCACAAAGATAATATTAAAACATAAACCCTCATAATAACACTAAACTTATAATAGAAAACAGAATTGTTAAATGCGAAAACATATTTAAAACAATAGAAAATTGTACAATAGAAATAAGTAACACATTTTGTAAATTGAGTCAAAAAGAAACCTGTTTATCTAAAATTTTGAATAATAAAAAAGCAAATTGTTCTAAGATTATAGGAAAAAATAAAGATCTGGAAATAATCAAAGATGGAGCTATTCTAGTATCAGGTATTAATATTGTAAACGAACATATCTTAAATGGGATATATCTAATAACCTTTGAAAATTCAACTGTAATAAATAACGTAACTTATTTCAATCCCACTAATGCTATACAAAACTTTTTGAAAATGAACCAGCCCATCGAATTTGATGTTATTGAATATGTAAGGCTCAATAAATTAAATATGGAAAATATCGATATATTAGATGTAAGACAGGATGAAATAAAAACTCGCTCGGTACTTTGGACCTCCCTAATAACATTTGTAATTATCTTATTGTGTACATTTTTATATAAAATGCGTAAAACCCTCTCAAACTATAAAGAAAAAATTTGTAAGAAACCTAAAAAGAAAAACGATGTAAATAAAAACATCGAAGAATCAATAAAAGAAAACGATGTAAATAAAAGTAATGAAAACATCGAAGAAACAATGCTAAAAGATTTAAACGAAATAATCGAAGAATTAATGAAACAGAATTAAGAATCGGGACGATTCACTTAAGAAAGAGGGGAGTTAATATCTTAAAGCAATGGTTTGATCCGTAAGCAATGTAAACAAGCTGCGGTCAAATCATATGCAACATACATATATAATTGTGGGGAAACCAATAGACGCGAACGATCATTGTTGACACAGCTGCGACTTAATGGCAAAATGCTTTTAGTCGAAGTCAAGTGGTTGCAGCTGCGTCAGCACATTCTTCGTGATCTGTATTAGAAGTCCAAGGTCAAGCAAAAATAATTTATGTGATAAGTTCAAAGTCCATCAAAGGGACGCTGTCAAAGAACAGCACATACTATATAAGGCACATAATGTTAATCTATAGTTGAGTTTTATTCCATCAGCGTCAGTGTACAGTTCATCAGCACCAGTCACCCGAGCAAGACAAGCAGTTCCTGATCAGCACCCGTCACGGTTTCCTGACTAAGCTCTTGGGCAACGCAGATGGGACTCCGCAACATAAATAATAGAATTAAGTTAAGCACATAATAAAGTTTGATTTTTTTTAAAAGTTAAAAAGTTGAACAAATAAATTAATTTGCATGATCAACGTGATCATAGTCCATTCTAGCGACAAACAAAATATGACACCTCCGGTAAAGCGAATTCTTTTCCCACCGGTAAATTCATGTTCACCGGAAAAGCTGCATCAACGGAAAGTAGAGAAGAAGCAACGCAAAAAGGTTCAACTAAGTTTTTCGCTTGGAGCATTTTAATCACTTGTACTCCAACTTTCAATAAATAAAGACACTTTTTTTTTTGGTCTTCCGCTCGACCATCAACTTAATTGGCGCAGTCGAAAACCTTGGGTAGGCGAGTGTTCGAACAAGAACGAAATCCGCGGCTAATCTCGATTACTAAACCCAAGTACACGAACCTTACAACAAGTGAATGAACTTTACGATTAAGTAAATGCATTCGATAGATCAATTTGTACTAGTGAACGAACCACGAATTCTACGACGATAAAGTAGATACACATGTATATTACGGACTCTACGATAAAGTACCACCATTTACATGTGCTAATATCTGATAGTGGACAAACCTCACCAAACAAACGAAAGTGACAAAAAAAAAAAATATAAAGAAACTAACCATACTGCAAAAAAAAAAAAAACAAAAATTAAATAAAATAGAAAAAAAGTGAATGCTTTTTATTACAATAAAACTTTTATTACAAAAATAAGACCTAAGAAAAAAAAAACAGAAACAACGACCTGGAAGATCAACAAAAGAAACGCAGGAATCAAGAAATCGACAAGAAACGAAACTTAACACATCCCAAGATGACATCAGAAGAGACCGGAACAACAGCAGCAGTAAGTCAACTTACACTTAGCATAGACCCCCTTAAGTCTTAAATAACCTTCCCAATTATGACGGGAATAATGAAAATTTGCATAATTTTATCGATTTGGTTGATAGGATATACCCAACCCTAGGCAGGTATGATGCTGTAGGGCAGTTATTTATTTTCGATGTTATAAAAAATAAATTGGTAGACAAGGCTAGGGAGGCTATTGAAATTAATAACAATGTGAAGAATTGGGAGGAGGTGAAAAGGCTTTTCTTTCAGAACTTCGGTGATAAAAAGACCACCGAACAACTGTGCGATGACCTTAGAAGTCTTCCTTTCAAGAATCACTGCCAGGACTACTACAACAACATAAAAATAATTTTGAGACGACTCAACAACAAAACTAGACTAGACAACACTCGTAACAGCAGTGAAATAGAACTGAACTGCAAAGCAGCTCTTCGAATTTTCATTAGCAAAATTCCAGAGCCAATGAAGGGTCTTCTACACTGTAGAAATCCTTCAAACTTGGAGGAAGCTATACAAATCCTGCACGAAACAGGATACGCTTACAAAAAGGGTTATAATAATAACTACTCGGAAATACAGAGAACCTCTCAAAACCAACCCCATAACAATCCCTTCAAACCCAGACCAAATCATACTTATCATTATACCGCAAATACTTTTAGCAATAATAGATCAGGGAACTTTAGACCTAACCAACAGGAAGTTCGACAATTCGTCGGAATCATGTTCTTAATGTCTGTTTACCGCTATCCAAATGTTCGCTCCTACTGGGGAAGACATTCGCTGGAAGTTATACGGACCACAATGACACGAACGAGATTCGAACAAATGCGCCAGTTCTTGCATTTCAATGATAACTCACACTATGATCCCAAATGGCCAGCCTGGATGCGACAAGTTACATCGAGTTCGACCACTTATAACACATTTCAACGAACGCTTTCCGGTGCTTCATCGTCTTTGTGTAGACAAACAGATGTGTGCTACAAAAATGGGTGGCAACCCTACTCGACAATATATGACAGCCAAACTCACATAAATGGGGGACGAAGCTGTTTGTTCTATGTGATCACATGGGGTTCTCATATTCATTTGAAATTTATTCTGGCGCAGGAGACAATATTGTACCAGAAAATGCACCCGATCTCGGAGCTTCGTCAAATGTCGTTGTTCGTTTGTCAAGTAAAATTCCAGACAACGTGAACCATATAGCATATTTTGACAATTTTTACGTTATCTTCGGCCTTCATACCGATTGATATTAAGCTAAGACTTATCAAGATATTGCTTTTACCGATCATTGACTATGCCACCGTAGTTTACTGTAAACTCGACTCTCCGTCACTGCATAGATTACTTGTAGCATTTAATGACGTACTTGTAGCATTTAGATACGTAGGTGGTCATATTTTTAGGGACACCACAAACTTCATAGTCTTACTTCGTATTTCAGTAAATATTTTTACAAAACATATTAATTAATTTTTTTATGACTTAAATGTCGTAGTCATAGTCTTTTAGGAACAAAAAATAAACATACATACACTTTTTTAGAAAATTAGAAAAAAATTATAAAAAGGATTAATCGTCCTTATTCGCCCGGTCATATTTTTAGGGACACTTAGTTTAAAATGTATATTTCTGCTCAAGGGTATAAAAGGAAGAGTGAAATGCTGATTCAAATTACTTGTGAAGTTCAATTCAAAGTGTTTATATCAAGTTTAAAAGTTTGGAAGTTTTTAATTTTTTTTTATACAAAATGGGAAGAGGAAGAAAAAATTGTTCGAATGTTCAGCGATCAATTATTATAAAGTTGAGACAGGATGGCAAGTTTATTCGCGAAATTGGTAGACTAATTGGATGCTCAAAATCGATGGTGGCAAATGCTTTAAAACCGCAAAAACAGAAGCAAAAAACGGGACCATAGCGAAAAACAAGTGTCCAAACCGACCGCCAAATTGTTAAAACGGCTAAAAAAGATCCGTTTAAGTCCTCTCGTGACATAAAAAATGAATTGGAAGTGGATATTTCGGCACGGACAATTCGAAGACGGCTTGAGGAAGCAAATCTTTTTGGAAGATCTGCATTAAAAGTTCCTTTGCTAAGCAAAAAAATGTGAAAGATCGTTTGAATTTTGCAAAGGAAGATGAAAGTTGGACAGGAGGAGAGGGAAGCAAAAAGTGGCGTAACATCCTATGGAGCGATGAATCAAAATTTAATCTTAGTGGTTCTGATGGTCGACGCTACGTAAGAAGACCAAAAAATGCCGAGCTTCAGCCACAGTATACTATCAAGACCGTTAAGCATGGAGGTGGCAATATTAAAGTTTGGGCTTGTTTCTCCTGGAATGGCGTGGGGCCCATATTCCGTATCCGGGAAATAATGACTGCCAACTTCTATGTTGAAGAAATTATGAAGGATGTCATGGTACCACCTGCGGAAGAAAATATGCCACTTCGATGGACATTTATGCAGGACAACGACCCGAAGCATACGGCAAAGGTTGCAAAAGACTTCTTTCGAAGTAACAACATCCATCTGTTACAGTCGCCAGCACAGTCTCCGGATCTCAACCCCATCGAGAATCTGTGGAAGATTGTCAAAGACCAAATTGGTAAGGAAAAGTTCAGAAAACAGGACAGAAGATCGAAGAAATTTGGTATTCCATACCAGTCGAAACTTGCCAGCGTCTTGTAGAGACAATGCCACGTCGATGCCAAGCGGTACTAAAGCTATACAACTAAATATTAGGTAAATAATATATTTGGCTAGATTGAAATCGAAATGAAAAATTTTACTTTAATTTTTTTCTAAAAGAGCATGCTGTCCCTATAAATATGGCCAGAGGAATTGCGTACAGCAAGTGTTTTTTTTCTGTTTATTTTTCAATATATTGTTGTTTTAATGAAATGAATTATATTATTTTTATGTAAACAGTTGTATTATTGAAAAAATAAAATAGCATTACATTCTTTTCAACATATTGATTTCTAAATTGTGTTTGAAGTAAAGTTCATATAGTGTCCCTAAAAATATGACCATCACTGTATATGGACTTCGCAGATTTGATCACATAAAAGGTTATGATCCACTTGTCCTTGGACTTACCCTTAAGGACTTTTTAGATGCTAGATGTTGCATCTTTATGCACAAAATTATTCGGAAGCAACTACCAACATATTTATTTAATAAGCTTCAATTTGCGCAATCACCCAGAACCCTCAATCTTATTACATCAGTATCGATATTGTTATATAAACTCATGCACACCCTATACATATTATCTACTAAGTTAGTACTAATATTGATATTAGTAGACATACTGTACACAGCCACGCTTGTGATTTGGAGAAAACCATGAGCGCAACTGTCTTTTCCAAATAGCACTCTCCTACTCTCGTCTTCTGAGAAGACGAAAGTGGAGAGCTAGATCTATAAAATGGAATAGGACGCCACTCACTCTTTGTTCGGCAGTCATAGCAAGCGGTTTAAATAAATAAAGCTACAATTATTTTCTCGTGTATACTTTAAGTATACAGTTATCTTAAACTCATCAAATATTTTATGCAGCAACGTTAAACAATGGACAATGATTTGTACACGTACTTCTTTCTTCTTTTTCTTCCCACTTCCTTCTTTACCCTAAGTTGTTTAAGTTTATAATTGTAATTAACGTTATTAATGTATCTATATATAATATACTATAAAAGACTTGAGTCTTACTTGTACCCCAATAAAATTAAAATGAATTGAATTGAAATTCAACTCACACCTTCGTGCTTTGCGCACATTGGCTTCACCTGAACAAATTACTGATGTACTGCTCATATAAGTTAACACCGAAAAAATTATATTCCCACAAAACATACGTTCCCACAATACATGATGTCCCCATCTACGGAATAAGCTGACGCACTGTCTGGGCGATATGACACCGCTACATTCCATCACGTACGGCAGGTGTAATAGGAGTTCACCTGTGGGAACATTCCGCAACTGGACGAACTGCATTGCACTAGCCATAGTATTTAGGGTATAAATAAGTTTGAATTTTTGTTAGTTTAAGTTCAGATTTTATCAGACGGGGAACTTCTGCCCGCTAATAAAATGTTTTTTAAAAACCCAAAAAATATATAAATAGTTTAATTGGCGCCCGAGCAGGGACACAGGTCTTCGCGATATATCAAAAATAAAAAGCCCTTAAGTAGTGCTAAATTGAATAATCGTTTCGTTTCCGATATCAAAAAGCCCTCAAGTAGTGCAAGCCGTCGGAAACAATACCTGTGTCCCAGAACCCCGCGAAGTTAAAGTAATCTCTCGCGACCCGCGAAGTTAAAGTAATCTCTCGCGACCCGCGAAGTTAAAGTAATCTCTCGCGACCCGCGAAGTTAAAGTAATCTCTCGCGACCTGCGGAGCAAAAGTAACCCTCCCGCAGAAAAATACTGTAGTGAAATACTAAGTGAAAAACATAAAAAAAAAATATCAACATAAAAATTCTTTTTGTGACTGAAAAGTAACTAAAAAAACAACACAAGAATAAAAAGTGACTAAAAGAACAGTAAAATAGTAATAGTGTCTAAAATAATAAGAGTAATTAAAAGTAATAAAATTAATAATAAGATATTGACTAAATAAACGGAAAAAATTGTTTTAATAAATCAACTAATCAAGAAACTAAGAACGTAAAAGAAGTTAATCCTGTGTGTGCGAGAACGAGGCCCCTTAGTAGCTCAGCAAAAAGGAGACGGGTATCGTCAGCCGCTCGACCGAAAGGATGCATATAACATTCATCATTCTACTGTAAGTTTACTTAAAGATTTTTCAAACTGTACTAGTATTTTTAAGATTTTTTTCAAAGTTCTATCTAGTTATATAAAACTGTACTTGTATCTTTAAGAGTTTTTCTTTTCTAAATAATTGGATGAAACCGTACCATTAGTTTTAAGATCGCAAATAAATTATAGATAATAAACATCTAAGTATTTTCATTAACACAATTAGAACAAAACCCATTCCCGGTGAAATATAAGGATCTAGATAAATATTATTAATTTTTCTTACCTTGCATCTGAAATAATATTAAGAAAAGAAAAAAGATGTCTAACCCCAATCTTATCCGACCCCCGGTATTAAATGTACCGGCACCTAATCCCAACCAGGCCCAGCCCCAAGCAGGCAACCAAGTCAATCCTGATGAACCCCCTGTAGCACCTCCTGCCTTGCGATCCTTAATATCCTCCATAATCACTGAAAGACTACAAATTGAAGGGAAAAATATCATACAATCGATAATAAACTCGAATTCAGATCAGTTCACGGGAACTGATCAAACTATCAATAACGATCAGCTAGGAAATCTCAATGAACTCGACAAAATCCCTGATGTTGTTAGGAGTTTGCGTGAATTCTCCGGTCAACCGGGAGAATTTAGCTCCTGGCGAAAAAGCGCAGAACGAATTTTAAAAATTTATGACACCATAAAAGGATCCCCAAAGTACTTCGGTATCATCAATGTTATTCGAAACAAAATTGTCGGTCATGCGGACCATGTCCTCGAATCCTACAATACCCCACTGGATTGGGATTGCATTGCCCGTTGTTTAACTCTGCATTATGCAGATAAACGAGACCTTGGAACGTTAGAATACCAGATGACGTCCTTGGTACAGGGTAACTCCTCAGTCCAGGAATTCTATCAAGAGGTATATTCACACCTCTCGTTAATTTTAAACAAGATTTCATGTATGGATATTGGTGGAGAAGCCTTAAATTTATTAATGCATACGTACCGAGACAAAGCCTTGGATACTTTCATACGAGGCTTAAAAGGTGATTTGCCCAGACTTCTCGGCATACGAGAACCCAGGAATTTGCCTGAAGCATTACACCTTTGTCTGAAGCTCGAAAACCAAAACTTCAGATCACAGTATGCAATGGCAACCCACAACAATACCAGAAGAGTACATCAACCACAGCCTCCTGTCCCACCTAGGCGTAATCCTCAAATAGCACAACCCCAGAATCGGCAGCACTATTTCCCAGAATTGTGGCACCAACCACGATGGACCGCTCCACATATCAACAATTTCGCCCCGAGACCTACGACTTCAAATAATTTTATTCCGAGGCCAATGTTTCCTCAAAGACCCCCACTACCATTCAGAAATAGTAATCAACAACAGATGAATCAAAGACACCAACAACCACCAGAACCGATGGACACTTCTACCATCAAGACGCACAACGTCAACTACATGAACAGGCCACAACAAAAGAATTGGCCACCTGCGCCTAAAAGAACCAGTGTACCGCCATCACGGCAGATTCATCCGTCAAAAATACAGCGGAATTTTCACTTAAACACCGAAGTGGAAATAGGATCTGAAGACCTAAACAATTACGAACAGGCAATACAACACGAAAATGACCAACAAGAAGAGACACTACAAGAGTATACGGACTCACTAACGCAACAGTACGGAGACGAACCCCAAGAATTCAACGACATCCATTTTTTAGACTAAGCTGTTCCTCTCTTCCTTATTTCGAATGTCGAACGAAGAGTGGAAAAATACTAACATTTCTAATTGACACTGGGTCGAATAAAAATTACATTCAACCCAGCCTAGTCTCAAATCCCTTACCTAATGAAAATCCTTTTTACGCTAATTCCCTAGGAGGAAACGTTAAAGTTAGTGAACATACCTTCCTTAACCTTTTCGGCTTAGATATCAAAATTAAATTTTTCTTAATGCCCCAACTAAAATCTTTCCACGGAATTCTTGGCAATGACAGCCTCAAAGACCTTTCAGCAGTCATTCATGTCAAGGACAATTATATGTTGGTAAACGGTTCCGTAAAGGTAAGAATCAAACAACTTACCGCACAGGCTGTAAATAACATCAACATCCGTACCAATCACATGACTAGCCAACAGAAAACCGAAATTCAAGCTATTGTAAACGAATTTCCCCAACTATTTGACGATCCCAACAGCAAACTTACTTGCACAACTGTCGTTAAAGGAGAAATAAGGACAACCACAAGCACTCCCGTATATTCAAAATTCTATCCCTACCCCATGGCACTCAAGGAGGAAGTCGAAAATCAAGTACAAGGCCTCCTAGAGGATGGCATAATAAGACGTTCAAGATCGCCTTACAATTCACCCGTGTGGATTGTTCCCAAAAAGGCAGATGCTTCCGGAAATAAGAAATTCAGACTAGTGATAGACTACCGCAAGCTTAATACCGTTACCATCGCTGACCGCTACCCAATTCCAGAAATAAACGAAGTCTTAGCCAATTTGGGTAAGAACAATTGGTTCACGGTCATTGATTTAAAAAGTGGGTTTCACCAGATTCCTCTAAGGGAATCGGATATGGAAAAAACCGCCTTTTCGATCAACAACGGTAAATATGAGTTTACAAGGTTACCGTTTGGCCTAAAGAATGCGCCCGCAATCTTCCAGAGGGCCCTAGATGACATTCTTCGCGACCATATTGGCAGAATCTGTTACGTTTATATTGATGATATAATCATCTTTAGCCCCGACGAAGAAATGCACCTTAAAAACATACGTAAGGTTTTCGAAACGTTGAATAATGCCAATATGAAAGTTCAGCTCGATAAATGTGAATTCTACAAACAAGAAGTGGAATTCTTAGGATTCATTGTTTCTTCAAAAGGAATTAAAACCAATCCGGAAAAGGTAAAGGCAATAAAGAATTTTTCAACTCCAAAAACTTTGAAAGAATTAAGATCTTTCCTTGGTCTGTCAGGGTATTATCGGAGATTCATCCGAGATTACGCAAGACTTGCAAAACCCCTGACATCCCTTTTAAGGGGGGAGGATGGACGTTTGTCCAAAAATCTTTCTAGCAAAAAAGCTATACATCTTAACGATGATGCCCAAGAAGCCTTTGAGAAAATAAAACAATCACTAGTATCTGATGATACAATCTTGACCTATCCAGACTTCAAAAAACCCTTCGAGCTAACAACAGACGCGTCGAACTATGCCATAGGCGCTGTCCTGTCGCAGGAAAACAAGCCAATCACTTTCATCTCAAGAACCTTGAGTAAAACAGAAGAGAATTATGCCGCTAATGAGAAGGAGATGCTGGCCATTATTTGGGCTTTAAACTCCCTCAGGAATTACCTATACGGTTCGGCGAAGGTTCTCATCTATACGGATCACCAACCCTTAACTCATGCCCTTAGCAGCAAAAACAATAATGCAAAGCTAAAGCGATGGAAAGCGTCACTAGAGGAGTACAATTATGAGCTTAAGTACAAGCCAGGAAGGAGTAATGTGGTAGCTGACGCCCTGTCAAGACCACCTCAGCATACTCAAGTTAATTCCTTGACTCCAACCATTCATAGTGACGAAAGTTCATCCCACGGTCTAATCTACAGCATCGACTCCCCCATAAACTGTTTTAAGAATCAGATTTTCCTCCAAGAAGGCACACCCCATAGCGAAACCTTTGAAATTGTCTTCCCAACTTACCATAGACATATTATTACTTCACCATTTTATAACGAGGCCATGTTAATTGAAATCCTAAAAAAACGCCTAAACCCAACAGTCACAAATTGCATTAAAACAGCCGAAAATATAATGGGAATGATTCAAAATATTTACAAAACACACTTTAGTGCTTATCGAGTACGCTTTACACAAAAACAGGTCCAGGACGTTAAGAGCGAAGAAGAACAAGATAACATTGTAATCCAGACCCATAATCGCGCTCACAGAAACGACAGGGAAAACAAAATTCAAATATTGGAAAAATACTATTTTCCCGGAATGTCAAAAAAAGTTAAAAAAATAACTAAACTCTGCTCAATCTGTAAACAGAGCAAATATGATCGCCATCCAAATAAAGTCCAAATCCAGTCCACCCCAATCCCGAAATATCCAGGCGAAATCATACACATCGACATTTTCTCTACAGAAGGGAAATTGGTTCTCACGGCCATAGACAAATTTTCCAAATACGCACTCGTGAAAATCTTAAAATCTAAAGCTGTAGAAGAAATAAGGCAGCCGCTAAGAGAAATCATTTTTGGCTACGGTATACCAAAAGTCGTCGTGTTTGATAACGAAAAATCTTTTAACTCATCCTCAATCACTTTTATGTTAGAAAACGAACTTAGAATCCAAGTATTCACTACACCTCCCTATACAAGTACATCGAATGGCCAAGTAGAGAGATTTCATTCAACACTCGGCGAAATCATGCGATGTTTGAAATCCGAAAAAATCCATAACTCCTTCACGGAACTTCTGGAAGCAGCCGTTAATGCATATAATTTCTCAATTCACTCGGTTACAAACCAAAAACCCGTCGATATATTCTTTAGTAGAAATATTAGTACGGATCCCGTAGATATTAGTAAAGCACATTTAGAGAATGCGAATAAATTAAAACTAAAACAAGATACCGACTTAGCTTATCACAATAAGAATAGACCTTCAACTAAAAGTTATTCCCCAGGCGATATTATTTACATAAAAGTCAATAAAAGATTAGGTTCAAAACTATCAGCAAAATACAACAAAGATAAAGTAAAAGAAGATAGATCAACAACCATTGTAACTGAATCCGGAAAAATCGTACATAAATCTAATATTAGAAACTAAATAAAACTATCCCTTCCCTTCCTTCATACCCCACAGATGGCTAACAACCAGTCGAGGAGATGTAAATATTCTCGACTATTCCAACTCCCCTATTATCATCCTTAATAATGGTTTGGCGAAAATTGCAGAGGGCAATATCAAGTTTATCCACACCATCGATATAACTCCATACGAAAAATTCGTATCGGAAACACTCCACAGCATCCAAAACCATGTCCCCAAGACGAATCCTTTCTTTTCCTTACTACACCATGACATCGAACAGATCGAAAACCTAATAGAAAACATTAAAATTAAAAGAACCAAAAGATCCTTAAATTTCATCGGCACAGGATGGAAATGGATAGCGGGTACACCCGACCACGAGGACTTTGAGATTCTTACAAACAAAATAAATAATGTAATCAGTAACAATAATGACCAAATTATGATCAATGATCAATACAAAGAAAAAATAAATATTTTAATAAAAACCACAAACGATATTGTAAACAATCTAAAGAGAGAAAGTACGATAGAATACCAATTTAATGTAATATTATTATATAAGATAAAATTAATAAAGGAAGAATTAGTAAATATTATATACGCAGTAGAATTGGCCAAAGCCAATATTATAAACTCTAATATTTTATCCAAGAAGGAACTAGATGTTATAATTAATACTCTTGATAAAGATGTTTTACCATTTTCAAACATAGAGCAAGCACTCAAATTTGCAGACGTAAAAATTGCTTCAAACTCAAGTACCCTACTTTATATAATTAATATACCCAAGACAAAAAAGGAAATGTATGAACAATTAAAATTAATTCCAATTAAGAATAACAATGGATTAATAAATAAGATAAGAAATAGGAATGTTTTAAAAAATGATAACAATGTTTACGGAATAACAGATAATTGTAAAAGAATTGATGAAATTTCATTATGTAAAAGATCAAGTATCATAGATATAAGTAACGATAAGTGTATAATAGGTTTAATAGAAAATAGGAACGCAACATGCAGTGCAACCAACAGCCAACACATTCCCCAAGTGGAAGAGATATCAGCAGGACTCATCATACTCAACCAGTTCAACGGAACGATAGAGGTCCACAATAAAACCCAAGTATTAAAAGGAACGTATGTCATCAAGTTCATCAATGATACAATAACCATCAACGATCAACAGTATGTGTCACAGGAATTAGTACGCATCCAAGCCTTACCACCTACACTTCATCCCGCATCTGAAAACTCAGCCGTAGAAGAAGTTCTTTCATTGGAACTAATGAAGGAACTACATATAAGAAACATGCAACACCTTACCAAAATTGAAATAGAAAAAGACAGGCACCAGATAGCAACATACACCATTCTCGCAATAGCATTTTTTGCAATAGTTATAACGGGATACCATAGAAGACGTGCAGCAGCCCAAGTTAATCCAGCACCAGCACCACCTGCGGTTGCAATAACAAGCCAAAGCGACATCTGTTATCCAGCACCCCCTCGGAGATATCCTAACATTTACAACATCCCGCTCGCATAAAATCGCGAGGACGCATCATTCTAAGGAGGGAGGAGTTAACACCGAAAAAATTATATTCCCACAAAACATACGTTCCCACAATACATGATGTCCCCATCTACGGAATAAGCTGACGCACTGTCTGGGCGATATGACACCGCTACATTCCATCACGTACGGCAGGTGTAATAGGAGTTCACCTGTGGGAACATTCCGCAACTGGACGAACTGCATTGCACTAGCCATAGTATTTAGGGTATAAATAAGTTTGAATTTTTGTTAGTTTAAGTTCAGATTTTATCAGACGGGGAACTTCTGCCCGCTAATAAAATGTTTTTTAAAAACCCAAAAAATATATAAATAGTTTAATTTATACCGTAAAACTGGGCTAATTTCTCCAGCAGGTGTTACTTTGCGCCACTGGCGAAAAGTGTTTTCTTGTTGATTCACGCTCAGACATGTTACGTTGTATAGATCGAAATTACCGTAACGTAACCGCACATCTGCAACGATGTGCCATTGATCGTTTACCTTTAGTTGATAAGAAGCAGTTGAGTTGTGAAGTTCAGTCCTTAAATTTGTGTTTTTTTTTTTTTTTTTTATGTGGAAAATTTGGTGCGTGAGTTATGTACATACAGGCTGTACTCCGAAGCATGCATGTCCACAACCAACCAGGTGCACATCCACCCGTGCGCATCAACGTGGCAACTACCGGGCAAGTGCAAGTTAATATCATAAAGCATTGGTTTGATCCGTAAGCAATGTAAACAAGCTGCGGTCAAATCATATGCAACATACATATATAATTGTGGGGAAACCAATAGACGCGAACGATCATTGTTGACACAGCTGCGACTTAATGGCAAAATGCTTTTAGTCGAAGTCAAGTGGTTGCAGCTGCGTCGGCATATTCTTCGTGATCTGTATAAGAAGTCCAAGGTCCAGCAAAAATAATTTATGTGATAAGTTCAAAGTCCATCAAAAGGGACGCTGTCAAAGAACAGCACATACTATATAAGGCACATAATGTTAATTTGTAGTTGAGTTTTTTTCCATCAGCGTCAGAGTGCTCACGAATAAGTTCTTCAGCGAGCAACATTCAGTTGTCATCAGCACCAGTCACCCGACCAAGACACAAGTAGTTCCTGATCCACACCCGTCAGCTCTACACGGTTTCCTGACTAAGCTCTTGGCAAACGCAGATGGAACTCCGCAACATAAATAATAAAATTAAGTTAAGCTACATAATAAAGTTTAGTTTTTTTTTTTTTTTAAGTTAAAAAGTTGTATAAGTAAATTAATTTGCAATCCCCTAATATATTGCGGGGGCCGTACGAGGGAAAATCGTACGGTGCCAATGGCTTGGCTTGGCACTGCAGAGAAGCCAAGCCAAAATCGGCCGTCTGCTGTCCCGTTGCCACACAGAGTGAACGGTGGTCGACGGCAAAACCATATGACCATATATGGTAAGATGATCGTGCTGGTGGGCGGTAACGATTGGAATAAGTAGCGGTATGTATAAGGTAGCATAGTAAGATTTAAGTCAGTCTTAAGTCAGAAGCAGATCAGATAACAATTACCTTTCAAGTGTTCTCGTTTAAATGTTTTAATAAATATATATACATAAGTTTTGTGTTGCGTTTTGTGGCGAATAATCCCAGGAGGAACAAATAACTCGCGGCAGTAGATGAACCAATGCTACGAAGTTTTTTTGAGAACTTAGCAATTGAAATAAATTACGTTCCTCCCAAAAACATCTGGACGACCCTGGAGAGAAAAAACTGATTGTAAAAAAGGGATGCAAATATCTAGAGTTAATAAGGACGCTTCAAAAACGTCCGTGTCTATCATGTTTTGTGGAAATGCCGCTGGAGGACTACTGCCGCCATACGTAGTTTATAGGGCTAGTAAAATGTGGACAACATGGACCGAAAATGGTCCCAAAGACTGCCGCTATAATGTTAGTACATCCGGATGGTTCGATGCACATATTTTTACAGACTGGCTACAGCTTCAAATGAAGCCCAGACTCAAAAAACTTGGGGGAAAAATTGTGCTACTTTGTGATAACCTGTCATCACAAGTGCACTTAATTTGTCTTCCACCTAATAGTACCCATTTAACGCAGCCGCTCGATGCTGCATTTTTTCGGCCATTAAAAATAGCTTGGCGAAAAATGTTGTCAGACTGGAAGGATACTCCCGATGGTATTCGAAACACAAACATACAGAAAGAAACCTTCCCACCATTGCTATCAAGGATGTTGAAGTTGATTGAAGTAAACGCTGAAGCTAATTTGAAGTCTGGTTTTAAAAAATGCGGCATTTTTCCTCTGAATGTCGAGGAAGTTTTAAATCGCATTCAAAGAAATACTTGCGATGTGGATGCAGATCAGTCAGCGTTTCTTGAATCACTTGGGACTAGAAAGGTAGAAACTACTGCAATCCGCAAAAATAGCAGAAAAAAAAAAATAAACATTCCGGCTGGAAGAAGTTTTTGCGCTGCCGCGGATGATAATTAGGGTCCGGCTTCAGAAGAGATTCCGGTTATTCAAAGTGACAAGAAAAATTCTACCATTTCACACTATGGGCAGGAGGATGATGACAATCAGCCCACTACATCTGGCTTAAGGATGGAACAGGCCATGGTTTTCGATGACGACTCTTGCGGTGATGTTAATTTCGAAGAAATTGCTAACGAGGAAGAAGATGAATACCGATTTGTCAACTTTTTAGAAGGCAATTCTGCAGCAAATCGTAGTGAAGTCATTATGGAGAAAGTTGTACGAGAGGTAGGCAAATTCGTCGCATTTATCTACGAAGGAAATATATACCCTGGAGAAATTGTCAGATTCGATGAAGAACACGTCACAATTAACTATATGCAGAAGTCTCTAAAACGCCAGCTTCGATCTCTGTCCCTGCTCAATCCAAGTTGACACACAGCCTCCGCGTGGCCCCTCCTGGATAGCTACCCTGGCACCCGCCAGGTAGTGAACCAATGTGTGCAGCGACCCAACCCCTTGTTCCTGGGGAAGAAGGAACATGGCCCTCCAGGTTGGGGGTTGTGCTTAGGGGTAACATCCCTATCACGTAAAAACCTACTTGTTCCGAAACAACAACAAGCCTCGGATACGGACGGATACAAAGCTGACGACCCCTGCAAACGACTAACGGACTTGAGAGTCTGCACCTGGAATGTTAGGTCCCTTAACAGACCGGGTGAAGGCGATCAATTGGAGCAAACCCTCAACTGCTATAAAGCAGATATAACCGCACTCCAAGAAGTGCGATGGGATGGACCAGGCAAAAAACGGATGAAAAACTGCGACATCTACTACGGGAACTGCTATAAGGAGAACAAACAGCGCTTATTCGGGTGCGGATCCGTTATTCGAGGAAGACTACGACAAAAAGTCTTAAGCTTCCGGGATGTAAGCGAACGCCTCATAACAATCCGCATCAAAGCTAAATTTGGAAACCTAAGCTTGATATGCGCTCGCGCCCCAACGGAAGAAAAGGACGATCGACTCAAGGAAGAATTCTGAATCTCCTAGACAGAACATATGCCCAATGCCCCAGCTACGACACAAAAATAGTTCTAGGAGATTTTAATGCAAAACTGGGCAAAGAGGACATATTTGAGTTGATCATATGAAAGCATAGCCTCCATAACACCACATCCGACAACGGACTAAGGCTAATCGATTTCCTAGCGGGGCGTAACATCCATGTAGCAAGCACGCGATTGCCCCATCTCAACATCCACAAGGGTACCTGGCGGTCTTGTGATCAATCGACCACCAACCAGATTGATCACATTGCGATCGACGCCAGACACTCCTGTATTCTCGACGTACGAACCTTCCGAGGAGCCAACATCGACTCGGACCACTACCTTGTTGTAGCCAAGGTACGAATGAGGATATCAAGAATGCTTAGGAGTCGAGTAGGACAACGTAAGTTTGACGTCGGAAAGCTACAATCGCAAGAGACTGCTCTCTCAAAGCTCTCTCGAAATCCGCCCTCAGCAGCACAAACAATAGAACAGGAATGGGCACATTGACAGAGCGCCGTCAGAGACGCTGCCTCAGAGGTGCTGTTATTCAAACCGCCACCACCTAGAAGCCCCTGTCAGGCAGAACGAGCCATTCGTAATGGACGACAATGAAGCAGAATTCAGTCCACCCGACCTAGACGAAGTCAAAATAGCGATATCAAGACTTAAGTCTAATAAAGCCGCGGGCGCAGACGGCCTCTCTGCTGAGCTTCTTAAGGCGGCTGGAGATGAACTGGTAAGGTGCAAGGTATGGTCGGAGGAAAGCATGCCCGACGAATGGAATCTCAGCATCGTTTGCCTGGTCCATAAGAAAGGAGACCCCTATAACTGCGCCAACTATAGGGGAATAAGTCTCCTTAATATCGCATATAAGATCTTCTCTGCCGTATTGTGTGAACGAATGAAACCGTTTGTGGATAACCTGATCGGCTCTTATCAGTGTGGTTTCAAGCCAGGTTAATCCACAATAGACCAAATATGTACGCTACGGCAGATCTTGGAGAAGACCCAGGAATACCAAATCGACACTCGCCAAATCTTCGTTGATTTCAAGGCTGCATATGACAGCGTGTATAGAGATGAGCTATATGTTCAAAGCCATGTCTAGTTTTAACATCCCTGCCAAGCTCGCCCGACTGTGCAGGATGACAATGGAGAATTCTCGCTGCTCCATTAAAGTCGGTAATGAGCAAACCGAGACCTTTGATGTTAAAAAAGGATTTAGGCAAGGTGACGCGCTGTCATGAAACTTTTTCAACATCGTGCAAAAGTCACTGGCCAACACAAGAGGTACGATTTATTTCAAGTCTACTCAATTGTTTAAGTACGCCGACGACATTGACGTGATTGGACGGACACAGCGAGACGTCAATGAGGCCTTTGTAAGCATTGAGGTAGAAGCGGCTAAGATGGGTCTCAAGGTTAATGAGGGTAAAACGAAATATCTGCTTTCATCTAAAAGAGACGGACAACAACGACGTATTGGCCAGAACATCACCATGGGCGGATATAACTTTAAAGCGGTAAAGGAATTCGTCTACCTTGGCTCACTGATGACCAGCGACAACAACACCAGCGCTGAGATAAAACGCAGAATCACTCTTGCCAACCGCTGTTTCTTTGGGCTCAAGAGGCAATTGAGAAGTAGAGCCCTCTCTCGGAAAACCAAGGTGACACTATATAAGACCTTAATCATACCAGTCCTCCTTTACGGCGCAGAGGCTTGGACTTAACAAAAGCGGATGAAGATGCCCTTGGTCGTTTCGAGAGGAAAATTCTGCGCACTATCTACGGTGCCGTTTGTTCAAACGGTGTATGGAGGAGAAGATATAACGAAGAACTGTACGGGTTGTACAGCGACATCGGCCTGGTACGACGTCTACGGATACAGCGTCTACGGATACAGCGTCTAAGGTGGCTAGGCCATGTAGAGCGCATGGAAAATACAGCTCCGACCCGAAGTCTTCGAATCCACTCTGGAAGGAAGGCGCGGCAGAGGACGGCCGCATCATCGGTGGCGCACGCAGGTGGAAGGGGACCTTAACCAACTGGGCGTGCGGCGCTGGAAACTGGAGACGCTTGTTGGTTGAGGCCCAGGTTCACCACGGACTGTAGCGCCACCTAAGTAAGTAAGTAGAAATCTCTAAAACTGTGGAAATGGCCTTCTAAAAGGGATGAGTTAAGATATTCTTGGAGTGACGTTCTAGGCTCCATTCAACCACCAAAATTGGTTTCTAAAATAGGAACTTTTGCCGTACAGGAACTTAACTCGATATTTGAATAATACTTTTACTTTATAATTTTTATTTATTGAATTCCATATTGTTATGTTTTTATTGCTTTTTGTATGAATTCTTCTTCTTCTTGGATGGCGTTACAGCCTATGAAGGACCAGAGCCAAGCTTCTCTCAATCACCCATGTTGTGTGTGATTTATTTTTCCCATTGGTGGAATGGGCCTACAGTTTAATGCCGATTCCGAACGGCGTGAGTCGAGAAGCTTTCTCATGGCAAGTTTACTACGGAGGGTTTTGCCAGTACCCCGCCAAGGAGGAACGTCGGTACTTTTTTTTGTATTTTTTTTCATATATATGATCCCTGGAGCAATATTAACCCTAGAAAGGTAACCTTATGTTTTAGTACGTTACAGGTAACCATTCGTCGAATCAACGAAGTGATATTCAACTTCGTTTTTAAAACCCGGCGTCGATGACGTTGGGTCTGTGGGACCCGAGCACATTTTAACGGTTTGTGTTTTTAAATATCTGCACGCTGCGATCGCACAGCGTTGAATAGCTGGAGACAACACATTCCTCTCGCAGTGTGCGGTGAGTATTCAGTCATTTGCTAGACGTGGTGGAGATTACTTGCGCATAAAGATAATTCGGGTACGTGGGACCCGACGTCATAGTTGGTGTACATGTTTTTGTTTTAATATTATATTCATTTATTGACTTATTTATTATTTTTATGTTTTAACTGTTTGTTTATTTATGTATATCATGTCAGTCATATCATGGCTAATAAACCTTCATAATATGGTTTGAAAATGTATGCGCTGGTTGATGTAAGAACTTTTTACGTGGTAAATCTTGAAATATATCCCGGACGTCAGCCTGCTGGACCATATTCTTTCAGCAACGAAGCTCACGATGTTGTGATTAGATTAATACAACCAATAGCGAACACCAATCGTCACGTGACATTTGATAATTGGTTTACGAGCTACCCACTTATGTTATACCTTATCGGGAAATATACATAAATGAACTGCCACAGGAACAATTCGGAAAAATAAGGCCGAAGTGCCTGATATCTTCAAACGTGGCCAAAAACGAGAGGTTGCTAGTTGTATTTGCGGCTTTCAGAAAAACGCGACTCTGGTATCTTATGTACCAAAAAAAATAAGGTAGTTTTAGCTATATCAACACTACAAGCAAAACAAAAACGGGCGTCGACGTAGTAGATGAGCTAAGTGCATCGTATAATGTGTCACGAAATACCAAGAGGTGGCCAATGGTTATATTTTATGCCGTACTCAATATGGCAGCCATAAACTCGATTACCATATATAATAAAAATATTTCAATGAATATGAAAAGGAGACAATATCTAAGAAAATTAGGGCTAGAACTCATATCAGAACAGATGAAACAGCGAAAAGACATCATACAACTTCCACGCGAACTTCGTAAGAGAATTGCGTCACATCTAGGGCAAGAAATAGCTGAACCTGCCCCAAAGCTACCAAAAGGTCGTAAAAGATTTCATATTTGTCCATCTTCTAAAGACCGAAAGACACAGTATACTTGTAACAAGTGTAAAAATCCTTTTTGCATCGAGCACGCAATTTTCTTCTGTGAGCATTGCATCAATTTGGAGAATGAACATAGCTCGAATGAAGGGTAATTTAAAACGAAATATTATTAAATTCTGTTTTTTTTTTTTTTTTTTTTTGTTTTGGTTTACATAAAAAGTGTCATAGTATATTATATTACAGTACATTTTAGAAGTATAAATAATAAGACTACAGTTTTGTTATATTTTTAAGAGTTTAGAGTCGTATCTCAATTTTTGTGATTTCAACAAATATTCGGAAAATGCGATTAAAATACCTACGTAGCGTATAAATCAAGTTTTATTAACCCAAATTCTTAGAACGAGATGAATAGATGAAGCATAAGGTAGGTTTTTTAATTGAAAATGTATACTTAACCCATTTGCGCTCTCTGTACTAAAAAAAACGACACCTCTTCAAATCGTCATTACAATAAATTTTTTACGTGAATCAATAAAGTAGTAGTAGCACCGTGGCGCAGTGGGTAGTGTGTTGGCCTCTGACGCCGATGACTCGGGATCGAATCCCGACACAGCCATGTCATCGAACGTGTTTTTCACGGTGTTTCTCCTCAGCGGGGTTCTGACAAAACCTCCTGTAGTAAAATTGTCATGAAAAGCTTCTCGAAATTCGCCGTTCGGAACCGGCAATAAACTGTAGGTCCCTTTCACCTATGTGAAAATGAAATCACACACAACATGGGTGATTGAGAGAAGCTCGGCTCAGGTTCTTCATGGACTGTAACGCCAACATACGTACATACAATAAAGCAGTAGGCGTATTTATCAATGGATTTCATTACCGTCAACTACCCTAACATTGACCGCGCGCCTAACATTGACCAAAATCAGGAAAGTTTTTCCACCGACTCTAGTGCCTACATAAATCGAACATTGTCCGCCGGTCAATGTTAGGGTTGGTATTCATTATAAGAAGTGCCAAACATTGACCAGATTTTTTTTTAAATACCTACCTACCAAACATTTGATCTAGGATGTCAAAAGCAACCCAAAAGCGCCGGTATAATAACACTTCTGCTAAAGATATGGAACTGGCTTTGAAGGAAATTAGAGATGGAAATTGTAGCATCAACGCCTGTGCTAGAAAGTACAACATAGCGAAGGGAACCTTAATGAACCGATATAAAGGGTTAAGAGAAAAAAAGATCGGCTGCCCGGCGGTACTTTCAGATGTTGAGGAAAAAGAGCTGGTTAATTCCCTTATAACGGTGAGTGAGTGGGGCTTTCCTTTCATTGGAGATAATTTGAGGTGCCTCACAAAAAATTATCTCGATTCCTGTAATCGTAAGGTCCGTTCTTTTCAAAAGAACAACCTCCTAGGTAGAAAATGGTTGAGAGGATTCCTTAAAAGGCATAAAAACGATCTATGTGTCCGAGCGTCGCAAAATTTAAAGCAATCCAAAGCCAAGATCAGTCGTCAGGATGTGACTAACTTTTTTTATAATTTAAAAACCACACTGACCCTGAACAATGAGTTTATACCCCCCGAAAACATTTTCAATTATGATGAGACGAATCTTTCCGACGATCCAGGCTCTAAAAAATGCGTGTTTAAGAGAGGAGTACGGTACCCCGAAAATATAAAAGACTCGACGAAGTCTAATATTTCCATAATGTTTTGCGGATCTGCGAGAGGGGATCTTATTCCACCCTACGTTGTTTACAAAGCGGAACATTTATGGGAGTCATGGATGTTAGGCGGTCCTCCGAAAACAAAATACAACCGGAGCAAGTCTAGGTGGTTTGATGGGACTATTTTTAAGGATTGGTTCTTAAACCATTTTATTCCTAACACAAGGAGATTGAGCGGCCCTGTAGTACTTTTAGGTGACAATTTGACAAGCCACTTTTCCCCAGCCGTTATTTCAGCGGCTCAAGAAAATAGCATTCGATTTGCTTGTTTATTACCAAATTCGACACATATTTGCCAGCCGTTGGATGTCGCCTTCTTTGGTCCACTTAAAAAGGTTTGGCGTCGAATTTTGGACGAATGGAAAGACAAGCGCGCCCACAGGGCTCAAACACTTTCTAAGGATGCGTTCCCTACCCTCTTACATAGATTAATAGTGGAAAGCGTGAACGAAGAAAATCGATCTCCGAACCTTATGTCGGGTTTTAAGAAAAGTGGTATAGTGCCGTTTAATCCAAATGCTGTGATTTCACGTTTACCGGACCAAACAATCTCCGAAATTAGAGACAATGAAGTACGGTCGAATATATCAGAGGCTGTTGTATCAGTTTTAAAAGAACTTCGTTATGGTAATGGAGAATCACCAGCGAGAAAACGTCGCACAAAAGTCAAAACTCAGCCAGGACTTGGAATTATGATTGAAGATATAGATGGTTATGAGGTACCTGTGGACCCCGAAGCAGCGGAAGTTTGTGCAGTGGCTGTTGATGATAATATAGCTTCCACCTCTCAACATCTTGTAGCAAATGGTTCAAATTGGTTGCAAACTGGTTTACTTCAAGAACTGCAAATTGAATTCGTGGGATCCTGCTCTGACGATGATTCGTCATTCGAAAACCTTTTCCAGCAAGTCTTGCTGAGTTCAAAGGTTAATAATTAGCTCGAAAATGCAATTTTCTTACTCTATCTTTTATATTTATTTATTTATTTTGTTTTAAATGTGATACCAACTTGAAAATGGAATTTTCGTTTTACTTTTCCTTTTTTTTAAATAAATAACCTTAATTTGAAACTAAAGGCAATGAACTGAAGAACTACCTGCCATTTGTATTTATCTTATTTTACTAAAATGTTATTATTAAAGTTATTTTATTTCTATACAAAAAAAGAGTAAACCACTATGTTTCTATTATTTATGTTTTTTTTTTATAATTAACCTTAATGTGAACTACCTGCCTTTGGTATTTTTTTTATCTTATTAAAATGAATTACCTAATAAACTGTGTTTTTGTTATTATTAAAGTAATTTAATTTCTATACAAATAAAAATGAAACTTTTGTTTTTCCATTATTTAACGGTTGGTCAATGTTAGGAACACTATGCGGTCAATGTTAGGAACAATGAAATATAACATTGACCGCCGCTTTTTTGTTAATAAACCCCCTTTTAAACGATAAAGTTTTTGCAAAACTAGCAAAAATTAGTAAATACTGATAGCCCCCCTAGCCTGGAATTCAATTTACGCCAATAATCCTTTAAATAGCTGTTAAATCTGGGTTTAAAGTTCAAAATCGGTCAATGTTAGGGTAGTTGACGGTACCTTTCAAATTCATGTGACACTTTTTCCGAGTTGAGAGGTATGATGCAATTATTTTAATTATTTACAGCATTTAATATGCTTTTTGGCCTAGTTTCGATTTCAGCGATTAGATAGTATACTATCCTAAAGTAATTGATAAAATACTGACTTCTCTGACCAAATATAAGTTGTATGTAAGTATTTAGTTTACTGTCGTTTTTTTAGTACAATGGGCACAAGCGATATAAAAAATCTTCGTTGTTTTTACTCAGATCTGATCTAAAATGTCATTATTCCGAGCTTGTAAGGATTACATTGGCCTCGAAGAAGCAGTGAATGCTATAGTAAACGAAGAAAGCGAGAATGAATATGATGTAGTGATTATACCGCCAGATCCAGCCGTTGTTACCGACGAAGAAGAAGGTGAAGATGACATGCAGACATCGGATTTACCTAAGGATATAGCAGGAACTTTGGAGGTGATGCGACGACGTCATAATTCTTCTTCATGGGAAGATAGTGATGATGAACATTTGTCTTGCAAAAGAAGTCGCCCAGATTCTCATGATTTAACTCCTAAATGGAGACAATGTTCACCATCTTATTCAACCCCGTCTGAATTACCAAACAGTACATGTTCGTCACGGAGAACTCAGGTAATAAATCAATTAAAAGGCTTGTCGCCTGTAGAGATTTTTGAAGCTATATTCGATGACGAGGTTTTGGATCTCATCGTAAACAATACGATATTATATGCAGGCTAGAATAATAGACATGGGTTTGAAATGGACAAAAATGACCTTAGAAGCTTTCTGGGAGTGTTTATTTTATCTGGATATCATAAACTTCCAAGAGAACGTACCTATTGGAGTTATGATGAAGATCTTGCAGTACCCCTTGTGGCCAATTCTATGTCTAGAAACCGATTCTTAGATATAAAGCGAAACGTGCATTTGGTAGATAATGGCTTAGCAAATGGCTCACAAGATAAGATGTTCAAAGTGAGGCCATTATGTGAGCTTCTTATACAAAAGTTCTGTCAATATGGGGTATTTCATGAAAATATATCGATTGATGAGTCTATGATCAGATATTATGGCCACCACTCATCAAAACAATTTATAAGAGGTAAGCCTATTAGATTTGGGTATAAAAACTGGGTGGCTGCCAGTTCCGATGGGTTTTGCTACAGCTTCGACTTATATTGTGGAAAAACAATCGAGAGTACAAAGGCACCTCTTGGTACCAGAGTTGTGAAATCACTGCTCTCAAAAATGCCAACAATACCTGAAGAGCACACAGTATGCTTTGACAACTTTTTTACAAGTTGTGATTTACTAAAAGAAATGAAGGCGACTGGGTATAAGGCCACTGGAACTATACGCGATAACCGGACAAAAAAATGCCCGCTACGGCCTGTCAAAAGCATGAAAAAGTCAGCAAGAGCTGAGTACGACTATATGTTCGACACAAACAATGAACTTTTGCTCGTAAGGTGGAAAGACAACAGCGTATGCACTATAGGGACAAATTTTGATACAATAGAACCTGTTGGTAAAATAAAACGCTGGTGCTCACAGAGTAGACAAAAGGTGGACGTGAGTATTCCATATTTATTCCAAAATTACAACAAAGGGATGGGCGGTATAGATGAGATGGGTGGATCTATATCATTGTATCGCGTGAGTATTCGTGGCAAAAAATTGTGGTGGCCCATTTTCACATACTTGCTTGATATGAGTTTAGCTAATGCTTGGCGTCTACATAGTTTGAGCAGGTCTGAGCGCTTTGACCAACTGGCTTTTAGAAGACATATAGCTCGACATTACCTTCACTTGCGTAACAGCGACAAAAACCGCCCATCTGGCTCGGCAATAGTGGGTCCAAGCCCAATCAACAATGGACACAACCCAGCAAAATTACCCAAACAATTACGATGTGTTCTTTGCCATACTCGAATAAAATGGCAATGTGTACAGTGCCAGAAAACTGTGTTTATTGACAAGGACTGTTTTAAGAATTTTCATTCCTAAGTGCCCACTGTACTATAAAAAGTACACCTCAAAAACCTCCCGTTTTTTACGTTTTTTATAATTCTAACTATGAAAGATGTCTTATGTAGTCCTTAGTATTCCATTATTAAATTTATATAGAAAGAAAAACAAATAGTTTTCATTTGGGCGTCAATGGGTTAATGAACTTGTATGCCCTCTAATATATCGGGTCTATCAGACCCACGTCATTGGCTGCGTAATAATTTGACACGTCATCGGCGCCGGGTTAAAGAAAAGTTATTAAGTAATTCTTGTAAAGTAAAATAATTTTTGTTTGTTGGGTGTTGTTTATTAAGAAAACGTAAAAAAAATTGTCTTTTTTTTTTAATTCTTGAGTTTTTATTTTCGAAACAGTCTTTGGAGCCATTGTTTTTGAGATCACTTGCTTTTTTAATTTTAAATAAAAAGGCGTTTTTGTTTTTTTTTTTTTTTTTTGTAAAAAGAAGTTGGAACTTAAAAGTTTATTCACTAGTTAACAGAACGTATTCAAAATAAGAAACGAAAATAAAGTATTTGGTCATTTGTTGCAGAGGTCAACTTAATGCTCTTCACATGAGCTTGGTGTAGAAAATTTAAACAAACATACCTAAACTAATTTAATATTCATAAACATCTTTCTCTTTCATGTACTTAACATTCATATACAAGCGTTATATAGCTTATTCAGATTCATACATATATTCAATGTTCATACATATACACATTCATAATGTAACACTCATATTTATAACTAGAGTAACAAGTAATAAAGTCAGTTAGAAAGAAACCGTCGAGACTGTCACTGAATCGGGGCTAAAACTAGTAGATTTTTCACACTTGCATTTTCGAGATGGCTTGTTTTTTTTTTTTTGGTTATTATAAATATACAGTTTATCAAGAAAATGTTTGCAAAACGCAAATATAGAAAAAAAAAAACCGGCCAAGTGCGAGTCGGACTCGCGCACGAAGGGTTCCGTACCATCTGTATATATAAATATGAAAGAGACTATGTATGTATGTTACCTCATCAGTCATCACATTAAATCACATTTTTCGTATGATAACAGATCTTGGTTGCAGGCAGGTTATCGGCATATTACTTTGATAATCAAAAATCTTCATGATGAGATATATGTATGTAGTTGATCATCAAAGTGTCCATTGAATTCAAATCAATTATCTTACTTGACAGCAACGATGTGAAAAGGTGAATAACAACATATATGGGGAAAAGGTTTGCAACTAGGATTAATTCATCACAGACACAAACATATTGTCGACTAACCTTAGTTCAGTATGTGACCAAGGGGATTTTTTGGATGAAAATCATGTCTGTTGTATGGGCGCCCCCCTTAAATATTCATTTTGTTCTGTTTTTAGTATTTGTCGTGGTAGCGGCAACAGAAATACATCATCTGTGAAAATTTCACCTGTCTAACTATCACGGTTCATGAGATACAGCCTGGTGACAGACGGACGAACAGCGAAGTCTAAGTGAAAGGGTTCCGTTTTACCTTTGGGTACGGAACCCTAAAAACTGATTTAAAAGCATATATTTACTAAGAAGACAGCAAATGAGCTATTTTTTTTATAACTAATTTTCATATAAACTCTTTGCCGTAATGTAGAAAAAAAAGGCAAATGTAACCCAAAAACCAACAGAAATTTAACAAAACATATCCAATGCTGTTTTTTCACTGTCAAATAATTCTTTGCAAAAGTGCATAGAGTTCGAGAAAATTTTTTTAATAATACACATTAGCTGTATTTTCATTGCGTTTAGGAGTTGTGTCAGTTTGTTAGTCATTAACGATTTCATAGTGTCCAGAAAATTTAAAAAAAGTAATCTTGAATATGCCAGGCAAACGGTTAAGTGATGATGTAATACAATTGGTGTATTATAACTACCACAAAGGAAAATCCGCTAGGGAATTGGCTGAAAGTTTTGTATAAAATTAAGAACTGTGTACAACGTTATAAGCCGTGCTGAAAAAGAAGGCAGTCTAGAACTGAACCGGTCAACAGGCAGGCCAAAAAAACTAACAAGCAGGGACGAAAGAAAAATGATAAGACGTATTGAACAAAACCCTCATACCAGCATCAGAATATTAGCCACAGACTTAAGAAACGGTTACGGAGTTCAAGTGTCTCATGAGACAGTTAGAAAAACTATACTCAAGCACAAGTGCACATCAAGAGTTGCTAGAAAAAGAAAAAACCATTACTCTCACCGTTGAATATTTGCAGAAGCGTCAATTTTGCAACAAAGCACATTTGTCTTCCGGTAGAGTATTGGAACGATGTTGTGTTTTGTGACGAATCTAGTATAAAGCTGTACTACCATGCAGGACCGCCGAGAGTATGGTGAAAACCGCTTACAGCCCTCGACAACAAGAATATCATTCCAACAGTAAAATTCGGGAAATTGTCAGTGATGACATGGGGCTGCTACTCAAGCAAAGGTGTTGGTGAGTTAAAAATGATTGATGATATAATGACAAAGGAAGTTTTTTTTGGATATTTTAAGACAAAATTTGAAAAGAAGTGTTCAGAAATTCGGCTTTGTGGACCTAGAAAACGAAAACAAATCACTCTTTAATTTTTCCAGGACGACGATCCAAAGCAAAAAAGGGGACCGCAGTAGTTTACGTATTTATTTTTTGATCAATAATATAATTCACAGTCACTTTGATCAGACTGAAATATAAGTATTACCTGGCAATTAATACCTCAGTAGTACCAACTTGTCATCTAAAGAATCTAAGGAATAATAAAGAGGAATATTAAAAGTATAATTTATTTCCCATTCGTTCCCAATTCCCATCCATCTCAGTGCGGAACATACCATATCTACTTCCCAAACTCCCATTCATCTCAGTGCGGAACCATCATATCTACTTCCCATTCATCTCAGTGCGGAACCATCATATCTACTTCCCATTCATCTCAGTGCGGAACATATCATATCTACTTCCCATTCACCTCAGTGCGGAACAACACCCCTGCGCAAAGCCCCGATCTAAACCCTATTGAGAATTTGTGGGCCCATTTAAAAAAGAAGGTGGCAAAAAGAAGTCCGAAATCGAAAAATGATTTAATTAAGTTTATCAACAAAGAATGGCTTAAGAATCCCGATGAATATGACCTTCAGAAGCTCATTCAATCAATGCAGGGTAGATTACGGGCTGTCATTAAAGCTAATGGTGGTCATACCAAGTATTAAAAATAAGAAAATTGGTTCTTTTGCTTGTAATTTTAATTAATTTGGTCGGCAAACAGCATTTTGCAAAGAATTGTTTGACAGTAAATAAACTGATATTGAGCAATTTTTGTTAAATTTCTCAAGGGTTTGGTTGATTGCGTTTTTTCTTTTTGTATATTACGGTAACCAGTTAATACGAAAAATGGAATCATGAAGAAGGTTTTAAAAAAAAATTAATTTTACCTAGTAAATATATGCTTTTAACATTATTTGCTTTTCATTTCTACGTTTTGCAAACATTTCCTTGACAAACTGTATATTTTTAATAAAACAAAGTAGGAACTTAAAAGATAATTGTTGGAATAACAAAACATAATAGATCTGTCCCCGTACTTTGTGCACCAGAATTCACACTTTGTCAATTTTCATGGAGTGGGGGTGAAATTCTCTCCAAGAGAGGCAAAACACCAAAAAGTACGGGAGCGCATTAAACCACAAATGTTATGCCTTATTCACAACCAAGGCGGCTGGCGGCAGCTTCAAAACTCATCTGTCAAAATTACATGGGGCTCTTATGGGAAACAAGAAAAAAAAATAGAATTTCCCTTTACTGCCAGGTTTTTCCCTTTTGCTGACGGGTTCTGTGCCAAACTTTGAAGCTTTCTGTTCGGCAATTTTCTATTTTTCAAGGCAGCAAGAGTGTATTTCAGTGTTTGTTTACATTTTTTGACATTTCGTAAGTGATCAATTGCGTATATAGCGGGTAAGTCTCTTTGATATGCTTCTTTGTTTATTGCTTAAAGTGATTATTTTAAATTAATAATATAATAATAAATAAATGAATATAGGTCTTCTTAACCTGGCCTCACAGCAGTACACAATTTTTCTTCGGAAAGAGCAATTGTGGGAGAGTATTGGGCAAAGAGTAAATTTGGATGGTAAATATTATGCAAATAAATGTGTTTTATGCTGCATCCATTATGGAATTTGTATCCTAAGGTGCTACTTGCCGGAAAAAGTGGAAAATTCTCCGGAACACGTACCGGAGAGTGAAACGTTCACGGATGTTACCTTCGGGCAGCGCTGGGCGGTCTCACGAAAAGGAATGGCGTCACTTTAACGCGATGTCGTTCCTGGACGATGTGAAGTCCAGTAGAAAGTAAGCTCCAAATTACATTTATTGTAATTTGACAAAGGTGTAATCCTAAGTCTATTTAAGAACTATCGGCAACGTGTTCGATGAGAAAGAAGGGGCAAAAGACATCGGTATTACTTCAGAGGCGTCAACTGCACCCTCAACACCGACAACGCCTTCAACGGCACCTTCACCGGCGCCAAAGTCAGCCGCTTCGTTGAAAATGGTAACTGTTTTATGTTTCGTTTGCACGATCAAAGAACTTATATTTTTATTAAATTTAGCAAAACATATGCGGAGACTTCTCCGCATTTACGAATGAAATGTCGGAGTCGGCCAAACATCTGACAGAGGGTTACCTCCAAAGACGTAAGGAGACCCCAACAGAGGTGCTTTTCTCCAGCTTGACGAAAATTATAGACGGAGCCGGCATGTCGGAAAGTGCGCTGCAAAGCCCACTAAACGAGGTTCGCGGTGTGGTTTTCAGCGCGGTCCAAAATTGGACAATATGCAGGCGTGAATAAAGTTAGCAAATCATCAATAAAAAAGTATTACAACAAATTGGCATTGTTCTTAAATTACCAATACGCTATTACTGCAAAGCCACCCCTCTTTATTTTCACTTTATTATAAATTCACCAAAAAACAGCTTCCGCAAATTATTACTTTTATTTTATTAAGTTATTGGTATTGAACAATGATGTAAGTTATCTGCTTAAGTACCCCCACCTGATTATCTACCTTGGCGTGGTGTGGGGGCTTTTCACCAAAGGATAATCGCCCCCGTCATCCCCTTTTCACCAACCCAAATCCCATCCCAATCCACTTATCCTATCACACTCCTATCCTGAATATCCAATCCCCATCCCCTGGGCTGGACATAAGGTGTTAATCGAACCGTGCCGAGATGTCGACCAGGCTGAGAGCCCAGACCAAAAATAGCTCAGTCGCAAACGGTGTATCCGGATACCTGGCGCCCTCCGGATCAGCTAGCCTTACCTGGGTATTGCGGATCTCTGCCCAGGTGGACATATATTTCTCCGCAACTCGTGGGTACCAAATGTACAATAATAATAATAAAAACAATAATGAGTCCGGATCTCATAAAAAACCGGATGGGGAGGAAATCCCCTCTACATCAAAAGCGGTAAAGACTCCGATCGGAGAATCGACAAACCGCTCCGTTAAGTTGTCGGCAAGTAAAGCTGACAACAGAAAAATAAACCCATCGTCCAAGGCCTATAAAGACCAAAAGGCGGCCTTGAGAATCTTAAAACGATGGGGCCATAACACCGACCTATCAGAAAAAGAAAAAGAGTCGGTAGCCTGGGCGACAGGAATCCTGGCCCAGGGAAAAGCAAAGGCCAAGAGGCCCAGATCGTCCCCCGAGGAACCAAAGCGGGAGGCTAAGAAGGTCAGGCTGGGAACACTGGCCAAGCCATCAAAGCCTTTCGGTGAGGTTGCGAGGGAGTGCCTGACGGTAGCTATCATTGATGACAGCGATCCGGACGGAAAAATGACGACCGAAAAATGGAAGGATGTCGACCATGCACTATCGGCAAACTTCCTCAAAATCATGAGAAAGAACCCTGGACCACCGCCCATCTGTGATGACGCCGGATGGTATCAAGGCAGGGTTAAACTGATAAGCTGTGCCGATGAAAGATCGGTTGATCTTTTAAAGGCCACAGTTATCGAAATGGGGGAAATATGGAAGGGAGCCAGGCTCAAGGTCGTCACCAAGGACCAGATCCCGAAACGACCGAGAGCTAGATGCTGGATCCCGCTGGCACCAGACAACCCCCTCGAAATTCTTGAGACCATAAACCTCTGTAATCCCAATCTCCCAACAAGAGATTGGAGGGTCGCGAAGCTGGAGGAACCAAAGGACCGATCTAGACAGGCAGTTCTTGTGCTGAATAGTGAAGCCCTGGAACCTCTGGCCCAATGTGACCATTACATCAGGTTTGGTTTCAAGAAGATCAAACTTAACATTTACAAAAAGGATGAGGAAATGCCACCATCCGGCAACGAAACCACGGCCAACACCGAGGTCAATGTAGACAGCTCAATGGAGCAGGAATCCCCCATCCCCTCGGGGAGCAAGGGCCCCGCGCCGACTGAAGCTGAAATTACAGCAACATTCCTGGTCAACAAGGACCAAGAATCGCTGCTCGACTCCGGAAGCGAAGACTATTCTACCAGCTCGCCGATGGAAGACGATCTTCTAGACCTAAATCTAGAAGATCTCGACACCACCGTGGTGGAGGTCAATCGAATTGATAACAGCCATGATGCTGAGATTAATTCAGATTAACCTCCATCACTCGAAAGCGGCTACCGCTAACCTTCTCCTCAGGCTGGCCAAAGGGGAAGAGGACATAGCCTTAATCCAGGAACCTTGGGTTCATGAACACAAGGTTCGTGGATTGAGAAATCCAGCCTACAATATATTTACATCACAAAAAGAAGGTAAGCCCCGGACTTGCATACTTGCAAAGAAATCCATAAACGCTTACCTTCTTCCTAATTACAGTTCCCCAGACACCACAGTGATTGCCGTAGAATCACCCGGGAACAAGCTATGGATAGCCTCTACCTACATGGCGCAAGACGAATCCATCCCATCGGACGAGATAAAAAGACTGGTGAGAGACTCGCCATACCACCAAGCTGGGCTCCTCATTGGGGCTGACGCGAATGCGCATCACACCCTGTGGGGTAGCAGCGACATAAATGAAAGAGGTGAGTGGCTTATTGAATTCATTCTTACCTCTGATCTTAATATATGCAATAAGGGTCATGTACCCACTTTTGTTACAAAAAATCGAAGGGAGGTACTAGACATAACTCTAGCATCTCCCTCTCTCATTGACAAAATAAGAGAATGGAAAGTTTCTGAGGAACACTCCTTCTCAGACCACCGCTACTTGGTTTTCAACCTAGCCTTCATGGTCCCAACCCCAATCGACTCTTCTTGTAACCCAAGAAGAATCGATTGGGAGCGCTATAGAGCCCTTGTTGGCAACTCTGTAGTAAGCAGGACCCCCGATCACCCGCGGTCCACGGTAGACATAGATAATATGGTTGATATTTTAACAACTACCTTGGGCAACGCACGGGTCAACAGCTGCGCAAGCCACAGATCGAGGAAAAACTCTTATCCCTCGTGGTGGAACGCAAACCTAAGCAAGCTCCGTAAAAACTGTCGAAAACTCTTTAACAAAGCAAAGAGTACTAGGAACGATAGTGACTGGAGCCTATATAAAGCTTCACTCAGAACTTACAAACAAACTCTGAGGAAAGAGCAAAGGCTATCCTGGAAACTTTTCTGTAACAATATGGAAAAAATTTCAGACGCCTACAGATTGAGGAAAATACTCTCGAAAGATCCACAATTCCCAAGCTACCTTACAGCTAACGGAGTTTGGACAACATCTGAAGAAGAAACTCTAAACCTTCTTCTCAATACGCACTTCCCAGGATGCCATGAATCGCAGGTTTCACCGCAGCCGCGAGGAACCCACTTTTCATCCGCATTAATGGGAAATTTCGAACACATCATCTCCAGAGAGAAAATAATATGGGCGCTAAAAAGCTTCAAGCCCTATAAATCGCCAGGTCCGGATGGAATTTACCCGGTCGAACTTACACAAACCATGGAATGGACTATACCATGGCTAGAGATAATCTTCAAAGGATGCCTAGCTTGGAGTCACATTCCAGACAAGTGGAAGTGCGCAAAGGTGCTTTTCATTCCCAAGGCCGGCAGAAATTCTCACACTACCCCCAAGGATCTAAGGCCTATATGTCTATCATCCTTTGCACTAAAAACCTTGGAAAGGATGGTAGACCTATATATACGCCATAACTTGGATCCGCCCCTAATTTCTAAGGCACAGCATGCCTACGTTAAGGGTAGATCTATCGAAACAGCCTTGCACACCCTAGTGAGGAAAATCGAAAGATCAATCCATCTTAAAGAATACACTTTAACAGCCTTCCTAGATATAGAGGGCGCCTTTAACAACGTCACTCCGGAAGCAATAACGGAAGGGTTGGAAAAGCTAAAGGTGGAGAAGACTCTCGTAGAGTGGATCAGCGAACTACTATCAACACGCAAGATTCACTCGAAATGGGGAAGCCAGGCCATCACCAGAGTGGTTACCAGGGGAACCCCGCAAGGAGGGGTTCTCTCACCTCTCCTCTGGAATGTAGTTATAAATGAGCTACTAATTAAACTGGAGGAAGAAGGCCTGGACGTTACTGCCTACGCTGATGACGTTGCCATTTCAATCTCAGGTAAATACCTATCGACACTGAATGACCGTATGCAAACGGCATTCTCAATTCTTTGCAAATGGGCGCATAGCAAAGGGCTCAGGGTTAATCCCCAGAAAACGGAGCTCGTGCTATTCACCAAAAAGCATAAAATCCCGGATCACTGCCCTATCACTTTGCTTGATACCAGATTAAACTACTCCTCCAGTGCCAAATTCCTTGGCATCATACTGGACAGGAAATTAACCTGGAAAATCAACACAATCGAAAGAGCCAAAAAAGCAACAATAGCTCTCTATTCATGCAAGAAAGCCATAGGGAAAAAATGGGGGTTCAATCCCAAGATTACTCTATGGCTCTATACCACGGTCGTTAGACCCACATTAATGTATGGAGCGACTGTCTGGTGGACAGCACTGGACAAGACAACATACCTCAAACAATTCGAGAAGGTACAAAGGCTGGCGTGTTTATGCATTACCGGGGCCCTCAGGTCCACCCCGACGGCTGCACTTAACATGATACTCGACCTTACACCACTCGATATTTTCGGCAAGCAAATTGCCACACAAACGGCCATTAGACTTAAAGCCAACTCGAACTGGAAGAGCTACGTCTTTGGCCACTCCTCGATCCTGATTAACAGGTCAACCATCGCAGAAAACCTAGACCTCACAAAGCCCACCACAGTCTTGGATAAAAACTTCATAACGTTATACCCGGACAGACAGAATTGGACTCGTCAGACTCAACCTCGCAAAGGCTGCATAGATTTCTATACTGACGGGTCTAAAACCAAAGACGGGGTGGGCAGTGGGGTATTCTGCAAACAACTTAAGCTAAACAAAGCGCTAAAACTACCTAATCACTGCAGCGTTTTCCAGGCGGAACTGTTGGCAATAAAAGAGGCTCTGTCCTGGCTGAAGTGGAACGTGATATCCACCACGGATATCCGCATTCTCACGGATAGCCAAGCGGCCTTAAAGTCGCTGGAGTCCTATGTGTACACATCAAAAACTAGCCTCGACTGTCGCCTATCTCTTAATGAGATGGCTGAACAGTTCAACATACAACTTATATGGGTACCGGGACACAGCGACATCACTGGAAATGAAAGAGCCGACAGACTCGCCAAAAAAGGAACGACGCTACAAACAACTGTGGTCTGCGAGGGTATACCCTTCGCAACCATCAAATACAATCTCACTACCCTCGCCAGGGCCGAGACGAACCGGAGATGGACTCAGGGACACACCTGCCTCATCACCAGGCAAATCTGGCCCCGGCTCGACAGTCAACGGACTAGGAGTATTATCTCCCTAAATAGAACTGACATCTATAAAGTCATAGGTGTCATCACAGGACACTGCCTTATTGGCAGTCACGCGCAAAAACTAGGTATCACTCCGAATGATTTTTGTAGGAGCTGTTTAGACGAGGAGGAGGTCGAATCCATTCATCACCTTCTCTGCGCCTGCCCAGCATTCTGCACAGTCAGGAAACGATACCTAGGATCATACCTCCTCAACGATCTGACCGAAGTTCAGCAAGTGGGGATATCTGATCTTCTTAAATTCTTAAGAAGCACAAAATGGTTCCACGAATAGGGGGCTAAACCCCCTCGTAGCTGCACAACGGGCCTCCTTGGCCTATGTGTGTTCTTCCCATCTCTGGGAAGGCTACGGTCTTACCTACCTACCTACCTATCTGCTTAAGTAATCTTTCAGTCGGTCTCTTAGAGCGGTTAGATGCCGTTAACCGAACTGTGCGTAAAGCACGTCTATCTCCAAATCTGTCCGGGTCATCGTCAGTAAAGTAATTGCTGTCCTTCTTCAACATAAGAAAATTGTGGAGCACAACTGTTGCCAACACGATTTTGTCCACATTTTCTGGCTTAGCGTGTATGGGCCTCTGCAGAATATATAATTCCATATACCGTGGAAATGCCCAGTTTATGGGTCCAGGCGAGAACTTGAGCATTGCAACCTTGTGCCAAGTATCTGAAAACCTGAAAACATTGTACTTCCGTAAATTATTCACAGCAAATTCGCTTACAAAAGTCTTATTTCCGGTGATATCGGCTTACGATGGGAGTGGCGCATCAACTTTTGCGAAGAAGCTCCAACAGGCAGTAAAAATTCGCCGTGTCCATCCTTGTCGCCTTGAAAAATTGCTCCCCATCCGACAATATTAGTTGCCTGGTGCCAGTTTCGAAGAAACCAGCTTCATCTCTGGGCAGGTTGACCGGGCGGACCCACCACCTCCGTCGCAATTTTTGTTGGACAAAGAAAAATGCACAGAATGCCCTATATACAATAATCGTATATTGAAAAATAATTTGAAACAAATCTAAAGCACTTTCAACATCCATTTTAAATTCAATCTTAAATTGACTGAAATATGACAGGTAAATTTTTGGGAAATTTTCTGCTGCTAGCCTCTGCATTCTTTGTTGTGAACAACTGCCAGAGCTTGGCAGCAGAGTTGATTTGAAGCTGCTGGTTGTGAATAAGGCATTACACGCTTTTTAAATGTCAAAAACATACACTTGCTCGCATAAGTCTGCGTACAAGTTCTTTAAAGCAAAGCAAACAATAGTTTCATGATGTCCTAGTAGCTTGTTGGATATCCTTTTCGCTTTAATACCTCCTCTCACAGTACAAATTTCTTTTCCTTTATTTTCCATAGCTTATTTAAATCAACTTATCTCTCCAAAATACCAGAAAATCTGAAATTCAAATCTACAGTCTAGACACGCATGAAATGATTAAAAGAGAAATGAAGTCGATGCATGCTATAATAGCTGAAATATTTGCGTTTGAAATTAGTCGGATATTATACGATTCAATTCTTTGATTCAATTCTTGTTTAGTCTCTTTTGTGATTTCTGTCCGTTGAATACGAATCATTATACGATTCAATAGAGAGCTCTCCACAAACTGACACTTAGCCCGCATTTTGTCTTTGTGTGTGTGAATTTTACGTTATGCTGAGTCGGATATTATACGATTCAATTTCGATTCAATTCTCTCTCTTCGAACACGAACATGATGGTGAGAGAAGTGAGAAGCGTCCGGGGTAGGTCGTATTGCCTGTACTGGGGATTTGATTCAATACTTTGACAGTTCTCTTTTTCTTTTTCTCTTATTTTGCGAGTGTTGGTGCGGTGTCTCTCAGCATAACGTAAAATTCACACACACAAAGAATAAATGCGGGCTAAGTGTCAGTTTGTGGAGAGCTCTCTATTGAATCGTATAATGATTCGTATTCAACGGACAGAAAACACAAACGAGAATAAACAAGAATTGAATCAAAGAATTGAATCGTATAATATCCGACTGAGGGACACCGCACCAACACTCGCAAAATAAGTGAAAAGTCGGATATTATACGATTCAATTTCGATTCAATTCTCTCTCCTCGAACACGAACATGATGGTGAGAGAAGCGTCCGGGGTAGGTCGTACTGGGGGTAGGCCTGTACTGGGGATTTGATTCAATACTTTGACAGTTCTCTTTTTCTCTTTCCCTTTTTTTGCGAGTGCTGGTGCGGTGTCTCTCAGCATAACGTAAAATTCACACATACAAAGACAAAATGCGGGCTAAGTGTCAGTTTGTGGAGAGCTCTCTATTGAATCGTATAATGATTCGTATTCAACGGACAGAAAACACAAAAGAGAATAAACAAGAATTGAATCAAAGAATTGAATCGTATAATATCCGACAAAAGAAAAAGAGAACTGTCAAAGTATTGAATCAAATCCCCAGTACAGGCAATACGACCTACTCCGGACGCTTCTCACTTCTCTCACCATCATGTTCGTGTTCGAAGAGAGAGAATTGGATCCAAATTGAATCGTATAATATCCGACTTAATGTTTGGGTCTTTTTTCCGTTGTACGCAGACTTATGCGAGCAAGTGTATTCTCTATTTTTGAGCAATTTGAATTTCGAATAATTTTTCAACTGACTTTTGCATTAAAAATGACAGAAATCGATGATTTATCAAAGTTGTGAATTTCTGCCCACAAATTTCCTGGGCAGAAATTCGTAGCATGGGGACATTTTTACTCTCTCGAGAGCGCTCTCTTTTGCCCAAAAGTGTGAATTATTTGAGTAGGGGAACAGACTTTCGTTGTTTTTCGTAGATTTTCGCTGTTTTCGACGAGTACGGGAACAGACCTAATAAAAGTAAAAAATAAACAAAATTATTTCGAGCATTTACAGCATAGTTAAACTTTATGCTCTTCACATTTGCTTGTATCACTTTTATTGCACGTTGACTTAGTCATGCGTCCTTGTGTGTACGAACAATATTTGAAAATTTATCTTAAGGCCTTAAGGCCAGGCGCAAATTGAGACACGTATAGCGCGCGTGAGGTGACATGACATAAGTGCCATGACGCGTACGTGCCAAACGCGTAGCGTGGTGATCCGCAAATTGAGACGCGGGTACTCGCAGATCGAACGCATAAGAGTGGTCAATTCATAATTTTGTCTTCATATAGTTGGCACATTGGGTATCATACAGTTCTTTATGAGCCCTAACTGCTTCTATTAATATTTCTTCTGCCATTTCTCCAAAACCAAGAACCACACGCGAGAGAATGGCACGTGAAACTGTGACTCGACTACTGCGCGACGCGTCGGTCGGCTAGCGCGGGTCGCGGCACGTCACACGTGTTTACCAATTCGCGCCGTTCTATTGAATTCTGTAGTTTACAAAAAAGTGCGTCACGCTGCGCCACCTCACACGCGCTATACGTGTCTCAATTTGCGCCTGGCCTAATGGTTCTTTATTTTCGAGGATATTTTTTTCAATACAAGGTGCTTCTAACCGTTTCTTCATCCATGGTACTACGAGTTTTCCCTCTATCATATTTACGGAAATACCTTCGCTTTGTTTCGGTGCCGTTCCAATAGATCGCTGGAAGCACATTCGACGGATTATCGAGTGGCGAATTTCAATTCCTGGGCTTTGAAGAACCTACTTATGTACGCTACGTTGCGATTCGGACTAAATCCGAATCCATGTGTTAAAGAAAACGGAATTTAAAACTTATTACATATAATGCGTATTACATATAAGTGACATCGACATTGACATTGATATAAGTTTGCAATAAGTTTGCTTGCATTTAAGATGAATCCACCGCGGAATGGAATTGATATTAGTAACGAATTAAAAATACCGGATGCGGTTAAAGATCTACCCACTTTCGATGGTAACCCGCGATTATTGCACGATTTTATTTCCAACGTTGAAGAGATTTTGTCTTTTATAATGGATATTAGTGGCACCAGTTATGCCAACATCATTCTCAGAGCAATTCGGAATAAGGTAATTGTTGCGACTGAATGAAGAATTAATTCAACGCATACCCTATATTCATGTGTAATGTACTTTATAGATCCCAGTTTGTTATACGAATACAATTCTATTACATTATACATTACACTACATTATATAATACTAACCTGAATGAACCTGTTCTATTCTCAATAAACTATTGAACTCAACGGGTGTGTTTCATTTGAATTCTCTGCTCAAATAGGTTATGGGCCCAGGCATCCACGTGTGTCGTGGAATAAATTGAATTAAAAGTGTTTATAAGCCTAAATATTGTAAAATGAGTTCGTCTCTTCATCAAATCGAGAAACTGGATGACTCGAATTACACTGGTTGGTCCATCCAAATGAAAAGTGTGCTGATTTTCTTGGATTTTTGGCCATACGTCTCCGGAGAAAATGTTGAAACACAAAACGCAACGCCGGCTGAGAAACTCTCTTGGGAAACTAAAGATAGAAAGGCACTCGCCGCAATTATCCTAAACATCAAGCCATCTCTAATCAATCACGTTAAGTATTGTGCAACATCAAAATCTGCTTGGGACAAACTCAAGGAAATTTTTCAACCACGTGGTCCAGCTAGAAAAATTAACCTATTCAAACAGTTGTTACGTATACAACTAGCAGAAGGTGAGAGTATGTCTGCATATATTTATCGTTTTTCCAAATTCGTTGAAAAGCTCATTGAAATCGACTTTGCTATTAACGAGGAATTATTAGTGATCATTTTATTGTCGAGCCTACCAAAGTCATTCGATAATTTTATTGTAGCGATGGAATCTCGTGATGAATTGCCTAAAATGAACTCTTTAAAAATTAAGCTTCTAGAAGAAGGGGATCGAGGTATGGATAAGGGTGACACACAATGCAGTCCGGAAGATGTTTTTCAACAACAAGCATATTTAGCGCAACCTAAACAACATAAAAAATACGGAAATAAGCCAGTTGGGAAGTGCTATAATTGTGGTGTAAGAGGGCATTTTGCTGCCAATTGTCGACAACCAAAGAAATCTCATTCCAAATCTCGTTAGTGTGTAACCTTGAGACGTTTAGGTACCTGCCGGATTTGATTTTTGTCATTGAAATATGGATTTTTTCATATGAAGTTGACGATTATCATATTCCTGGTTATACATTTTACTCAAGTACTAATGAATCGTATGCTGCAGGGGGAGTCGGTGTTTTTGTGCAAGATTCGTATGAGTGTGAAGCGATATCTTATAGATGGGCGAGTGCGGATGTATTAAAGATCTCTATTAACATTAATAACACGCGTTTTAGTTTTGTTTGCGTCTATAGGTTTCACTCCCTACCTCCTCAATCATTTTTGGACGAATTTTATATGTTTCTTATTGAGGAGAAAACACCAAATCTCGTCATTTTAGGTGACTTCAATTTAGATTTGTTAACGTCTAGCGTTCCTATAGACTCGTTCCTATCGATTATAGCTGAGCACGGTTTCACATCTTTCATCAATGAATCTACTAGGCCAATATTCAATACATGCCTTGATCATGTTTTTGGGCGTTTTATGAGAATTCCATTAAATCAATGCTCAGGGGTTAACTTTGATCTCCGAATCACTGATCACTGCATGACGGGTATTGTGCTTGGTAGTTTAAAAGAAATGAAGTGCGTTAGACAGTGTCTTACGTCAAATGTGACCAAGATTAGGTATGATATTTTGAATGATCTACTGCGTTTTGAGAATTGGGATGAAGTCTATTCTAACACAAATGCGGCCAGCGCGTATGAATTATTTATAAAGACTCTAACTGATCATGTCAAAACTTCCAGCATTACAGTGGCTCAAAAGAAATTTTTTATGCGACTCAAGCCTTGGATAACCAATAAAATCCTTAAAAAAATAAAACTTAAAAACAAACTCCGTAGAAAGTGTTACAATCATCCACTGAATTCTAGACTTAAACGTAGTTTTAAAAAAATGAACCAGAAAGTCAACAGGGAAATTCGAATGTGCCGCAATGGTTATTTTCGCTCTAAAATGATTAGTTCACAAGGTAATCCTAGAAAAGAATGGCAAGTGATAAATAACTTTATTAGTGGCAGCATTTCATATCGGCTTAGACCAATCGCCTTGAGAAATGAAGGTGTCGAAATGACTGATCCAACCACAATAGCTAATACATTCAATGAATTTTTCTCAACAATTGGGCATAAGTCATTTGATGTTGATTGTTCTGCATATTGCCAACATTGTATTGGAACAGTGGAAAGAGCATCATGTAGAAACAGTTTCTTTTTTGAACGAATTACTGGGTTCGAATTATTAAGTATGATAAAGTCTCTTAGTAATACGAAATCGTTTGGTAATGATGGCATTTCTAACATAACTCTTAAGAATATCGCCTATAATGTTGTTGACAATTTAGCCCATCTTTTTAATTTAAGCATTTATACTGGAAACTTTCCCGATAAATTAAAATGTGCTTACGTGGTACCACTTTTCAAAAAAGGTGATAAAATGGATAAAAATAATTATAGACCGATATCTTTGTTACCGTCCATTTCTAAAATTTTTGAAAAGGCTGTCAAAAAGAGAATTTGCAGCTATTTAAATAGTTTAAACTTTTTTAGTCCAGCACAATTTGGCTTTAGAGAGGGCCTTTCCACTGAAGATGCTCTCCTGCTCTCCTGACTTTTTGCTCCCTTATAAACAAAGGTCTTGATGACAAAAAATTTGCGCCGGTCTTTTCGTGGATATTACAAAGGCATTCGACATGGTTAGTCACAGCATTCTTTTAGATAAGCTTTATGGTGCTGGCTTTCGAGGTTTTATGCACAAATGGTTTGTTTCTTATCTTAAAGACAGGACACAAAAAGTAAGAGTGGACGATTGTCTTAGCGACCCCAAAGTAATTTCATTGGGTGTACCGCAAGGGTCTGTCCTTGGCCCCATCTTGTTTTTGATCTACATTAACTCTTTGTTTGATCAACCATTTGTAGGAAAAGTCACCGCTTTTGCAGATGATCTTGGCATTGCCTATGATAAAAATAATAACCCTTTGGATTTGGCTGCTGACATAAAACCATGCTATAGATAAACCATGATATAGATTTGCTAAGAATCTGGTTTGCGAAGCACAGATTAATTGTGAGTAACAAAACCAAACTTATGTATTTCAGCCTAAGCATGCAAGAGTCTCCTGACTTCGAAATATATTTTCATGCACTCGGTTGCTGTCGGCAAAGAATGATAAACTGTACCTGTACTGCGAGACCTGTAAAATCATCTATAATGACAGCGTAACTTGCAAGGTAAACTGTTTTAAAGTTGAAGTTGTAAAAAAGTTCAGGTACTTAGGTGTTGTTATAGATGAAAATCTGAGTTGGGGTGAACACATCGCGGTCTTAAAAAACAGTCTGCGTTCGGCTATTCGTAGTCTTTATCGACTCAGAAAATATTGTACAAATTCAACTTTAAAAACTGTTTACTACGCGATTTTTCATTCGAAGTTGCAATATGGTATAAACTGTTGGGAGGGTACATACATTACCAATCTTCAACCACTTATTGTGTTGCAAAAGTGTGCCGTCCGAAAAATATGTAACGCTCCCCGCTTATCCCACTCTATGGTGATGTTTAGGAATTTAAAAATCCTGCCTGTAAGGCATTTATACTATTACAAAGTTTCAAAGATTTTCTTTATAAGAGGTGGATATATGCAAAGCCCAATCTCTGACACTTACAATTTAAGAAGTAATTCCCGTTCTGTTGTCGAAATACCTCCTTTTCGTACCACCCATTATAGAAACTTCTTTTGTGTGGCAAGGGTGCGAATCATCGTGTCAGCCTTTAATGAAGTTCAAGCGAGGTGGCGAGCGTGTGCCGAGCAGATCGAGGAGGCAGTCTTTTGGTGACATCGAACACGCAAACAGTAAATTGTGTTGAGTAGAAAATAAAATTGTAAAATTCGAATTCGTGCGTTTTAATTAGTAAGTCGAACAGTTGGGTCAGCCGTCAGGCTGACGTTCGCGTTTTTTTTGGCTTCCCCTTAAGGGAAGTATTAACTGATCTCAAGCTCCCTGTTCCGTTTATTTATTTACTTTTTTTTATTTTGTATTTAATTGAATTATTGTACACCCCACAATTAATAATTTTAGTTTTGAAGTGGCATCTATATCTATTTATATTGTTTAATATTCAATGCCACTAACTATTCTCTTCTGTGAAGCAATTCCGTAATGTCATAGTAAGCTCGAAATTTTGTAAAAAAGAGGGAATAAAGATAAAGATAATCAATCAATCAAAACACAGGTAGCTTCTTTCTCTACGCTTTCAGCCTCCCACAACAAGATCATTGGTTCGAACCATTGGTGTATTGACAGCGGGGCAACGTCTCATATATGCTACGATAAAAGCTTATTTACTTACATGAGAGAGTAAAAGGAATATTTTCCTGGGAAGATACTTCCTTACGGGACTAGAAGAGGTAGGTAATATCGGGCTGAACAGAATAATGGGATTTTTATCCTCGTCTGGCTGGTTCAGCTCGACGGTAAATGAATAGGTATCAACGGGTTAAACAAAACAGGTGAGCACAATGGACTCAACGTAGTCTGCGTGAGCCTTGACATTACGTCAATAGGGCACCCATATACCTAACCTAACCTACATGAGAGAGAGCATAGATAAAATTAAGCTTGCCGGCAACAACCATATAACTGCAACCGCCATTGGCACTGTTCTCTTCACAAGTACGTGCGAAGTGAGGTTACAAAACGTCTTATATGTTCCTAAATTAAACGCTAATTTCCTATCCGTAAGCAAAATAATAGAAAATGGATTGACAGTTGAGTTCACGAAATACAGTGCCACAATCAGACAAAATAGCAAAATTGAGTTAGTCGCGAGCATGCAAAGTGATTTGTTGATTTATAATCATAACAATCAAATACAGAAATTGTATTCACTAAGTGTGACATCGAATAATCGACATGCGCGATTTCAAATGTCAAACGTGCATGATAGGAAAAATCAGCGTAAAACCTTTTCCCCACGAATCTGAATTAAGATCGAAAGATATTTTAGAGTTAATCCATTCAGATGTGTGCGGCCCTATGAAGAATGTGTCCTTAGGCGGTGCAAGATATTTTGTTACGTTTATCGACGACAAATCGCGCAAAATATTCGTTTATTTCATCAAAACTAAAGATCCGGTATTCAGCATCTTTAAACAATACAAGGCACAGGTTGAACGTGAAACCGGCAAATGCATAAAAACCATCCGCAGTGATAATGGATCTGAATACTGTAACAATGATTTTTCAAAATTCTTGCAGGATTGTGGAATAAAAAGGCAATTGTCAGTACCGTATACTCCTCAACAGAATGGTGTAGCAGAAAGGGCCAATCGAACTATTGTGGAAATGGCTAGGTATATGCTGATTCAATCTGGACTGGGAGAATATGTATGGGCTGAGGCAGCTAATACGGCGGTGTATGTAAGGAACATGTCTCCAACTAAAATATTAACAAATACCACACCTGAAAAAGTCTGGAGCGGTCGCAAACCAACCATATCTTACCTACGCATTTTTGGAAGTACAGGTATAGCTTTAAATAAATCTAAATGCCTATCTAAATTTCAACCCAAAGGAAATGAATACAAGTTGGTTGGGTACTCCACTACTTCCAAAGCATATCGCCTATTCGATCAAACAAAAATGAGAGTTATTGAACACAGCGACGTTTCATTCATCGAAAACACCGGGGAGGAAAAAGAAGACAACAATGACGTTTTCGTTTATTTGGCTCCGTAGGAAGAACAGTTGTCAAATCAGAAGGACAAGGGGAGGGAGACCCTGGAAGCTGATTTACAGCGGGAATCGCCAGATGAGCGGGCATCAGGCGAAAATAATGAGAACATAAGTGACCCCGGAGATACATCAAGTGCTATAAACGAGAGAGTATGTCACAAACGTAGCACAGATGATGTGGAGGCACCAAGAATTACAAGAAGAAGACCAAGAAAAATTATGAGAACCGGTAAGCCTGGACGACCACGGAAAGAGTTCAATGTCCTTAACTCTATTGGTCACGGAGAACAATTAAATAATCCCCAAACAGTCGAAGAAGCACTCTCTTCACATGATGGTGATAAGTGGCAAAAAGCAATCAGAGACGAATACCAGTCTCTAATGTCTAATAACACATGGGAGCTAGTCGAGTTGCCGAAGGGGCAGAAACCCGTCGGATGTAAGTGGGTCTTCACTGTCAAGAGGGACAGCGATGGAAATGCGAAGAAATATAAAGCTCGCCTGGTGGCCAAAGGATTTGCTCAGAAATTCGGGATAAATTATAATGAAACCTTCTCACCGGTCGTTAGGTACTCGACAATTCGCCTATTGCTGGCTCTTGCGGTAGAGAAAAAATTAGTCCTCCATCAGATCGATGTTTCATCAGCTTATCTAAACGGAGAACTTAGAGAAAATGTATATATGGACCAGCCCGAGACTTTGGTAGATCCGAAACACCCAAGCAAAGTACTTAAACTAAAGAAGGCACTATACGGTCTAACACAATCCGGAAGAGCATGGAATAATAAACTGGATTTCATACTAAAGCAAATTGGATTTCGCCAGTGTAATAGTGAGCCTTGTGTTTATGTGATGAACAAAGATGGCAACTTAAATATTATTGCTGTTTACGTCGATGATCTAATACTGGCTGGGCCAGATGAGAAATCCAGTAACCTAATAAAATATAAAATCAAAAGGGAGGTCAAAATTGTTGATAACGGATTACTACACCACTTTTTGGGCTTTGAGATTTGCCGCGAAGGCAAGACTGGTCCAATATCAATCGGTCAAAGACAGCTGATCATCAAGCTGTTGAAAGAGACAGGTATGAGTGAAAGTAGAAAAAATCAAACTCCACTGGAACCTGGGCAGCAATTCTCTTGTGAGGGCAAGAACTGTAAGCGAACAAATAAGGAAGAGTATCAATCTATAATTGGCTCACTGATGTATCTGGCTATTTCAACGAGACCGGACATTTTACATTCAGTTAGTAAACTGATGCGGTTCAATGTGGATCCACATGAAGAACACCTTAACTCAATAAAACATATCTTGAGGTATTTAAATAATACGCTTAATTATAAATTATACTACTTCCAGACAGGACGACCTTTAGAAGGATATGTCGACGCTGATTGGGGAGGCGACCTTGAGGATAGGAGGTCTTATACTGGGTGTGCGTTTATGTTAGGGGGAGCCGCCATATCATGGGAATCCAAGAAGCAGACCACGGTAGCCTTGAGCAGCACGGAAGCTGAGTACATGGCGCTCTCAGCATCGGCAAAAGAAGCAGTTTACCTGAAACGCCTAATTAAGGAGCTTGGAGGTGCTGAGTTCGTAAATTCAGAAGTGTTTCATTTGAATTCTCTGCTCAAATAGTAATAGGTCAGGCTAGCGTAACCCCGAGCATGCACGGGACATCTTTAGATTGGACTAAAATAAAGACAAATTGAATAACCCATTTTTCTGTTTCTGATGTTCTTAAATTTTGCGTTCAGGAACAAAATTCAATATACTTTCAAAACCAGAAACAAAATAGACCTCCAACTTTCAATTATAACCCATTCCAGGCATATCAACAACGACAACCACTTTATCGACCTCAAAAATATTTTAGACAAAATTTAATCAATCCTCAGTACAGACAAACGTTCAGTAATCAATCAGATTTCAAAAATAGTTCATACGATCATCAATATTCCTTTAATCGAAACACTAATTATCCTCAGCCATCACCCAGATGGGTAAACTTCAATTGGTGTTACGACAATGGTCTAATAATAAACGCATCGAAAACGAAGATGATGCACATTCGAGGTCCATGCCACAAATCAACCCAAAAAAGATACAACTGAGGAATAACGCATGTACTGGTGCACTCCCACAAGAGATCGAAATAGTGGAAAGATACAATACTTAGGCGTTATTATCGATAGCCACTTCATATGGGATAAACACATTGATAAGGTCCGGTCTGATCTCAAGAAAGCACTTTTTGGAATTGTCCACCTTAAGAATTACTCCACGTCGCCGATTCTAAAACAGGTGTACTTCGCATTGGTTGAATCCAAGCTGAGATATGGTATACTGGCTTGGGGAAGCGCATCTAATACCCACTTGGACAAGTTGCAAAGACTTCAAAACACCATAGTCAAAAAATAAACGAAAGTACTCAACGAAACACAACAGGTCAAACGACGTTTACAGTACTTGGCATCAGAGAACTCTTTAAAATGATAACGACTCTCGAGTACTACGATGACAATAGGTTCAAACAGACAATAGACCATAAATTCAACACAAGAAGACGTGCTAGGAAGATGCTGCAAACACCTAGGTTCTCCAATATTTATGGCAAGAGACAACTAAAGTATGCCGTACCTATGATACTAAACGAACTTCCCTCAACCGCTTAAATCGATTTCGAATCCCAAATGTAGAAAACTGAAACTGAAAGAATTCCTTGAGTCATAGTTTAGTCTTTCACGTATCACATCACCTACAAAAACCATCTCTGTTTTTGCAGAAAATCTTATTTTTTTTTTCCTTTTTCTTTGTTAAATTTGTTAAAATTAAATTGAAGTTTTACTCTAACTATGAGCTCTAACATTATTTTGAACTTGTAATAATTAGAATCAAGCTCAATCTGATATTGTCTAAAATTATCAAGCAAATCAGCCTTCTGCAGATAAGCCCTTCTGGCTTCGCGGAAAACCTTATGTAAAAGCTATGTTTGTTTGATGTTTGATTTGATTAATAAAATAAATAAATAAATAGTCCACAAACATCTTCCAATACAAATCAGAATTTTCAACCTGTGAATGTTCCTCCGATAGAACCCATGGACACTTATAGCGGATGAACTAATAGCCGAACATTCTACAGCTCCGCTAGAGGAAACAACTCTAAAAATCTAAAGACAGAAACCTTTAACATAGAATCAGATAATAGTAACACCTGTAAGTGTAGCCAAACACATAAATGCAATAGGAACTATCCGCATCCTCGAAACCCAAGTATAAATCCATCACCCGATGCTTTTCAATGTGAAGTAGATGATGAAAATGTTCACTAACAAGCCTCGGAGAAAGCATAGGTTACATATATCTTCACAACTACAATTCTTGCTTGTTACCTTATACAGGGTGCCCCACGAGCAGTGTGCCAAAAAGCTAGAGCGTGTAGGTCTGGTCAAGACAAGAAAAAAATCGTATGGGAGGGGGAGAGGGTATATTCCCCCCGTTTAGGCAGGAGGGGCAATTTTCTAAAAAACCGGCCAAGTGCGAGTCGAACTCGCGCACGAAGGGTTCCGTACCATCTGTATATATAAATATGAAAGAGACTATGTATGTTACCTCAGCAGTCATCACATTGAATCACATTTTTCGTATGATGACAGATCTTGGTTGCAGGCAGGTAAGCGGCATATTACTTTGATAATCAAAAATCTTCATGATGAGATATAGTTGATCATCAAAGTGTCCATTGAATTCAAATCAATTATCTTACTTGACAGCAACGATGTGTAAAGGTGAATAACAATAATGGGAAATATGGGAAAAACGTTTGCAGTTAGGATTAATTCATCAAAGAGATCAAAACTGGGAAGTTTGCTACTGGTTGTAGGATTTGTCGACTAACCTTAGTTCAGTATGTGACCAATGGGATTTTTTGGATGAAAATCATGTCTGTTGTATGGGAGCCCCCCTTAAATGTTAATTTTGTTATGTTTTTAGTATTTGTGAAAATTTCAACTGTCTAACTATCACGGTTCATGAGATACAGCCTGGTGACAGACGGACGGACGGACAGCGAAGTCTTAGTAACAGGGTTCCGTTTTACCTTTGGGTACGGAACCCTAAAAAAATTAATCAACGTATGAAGAAGTGTCTGTCGATCGGAGAAAAAAAAAACTTATTGAGGCAGTGGAGAAAGAAAGTGGTGCTTCCAAAAAAGGCGTCGCGAAACAATTTGGGATTCTTCCATCTACACTTTCCAACATTTTGAAGAAGAAAGACCTGATTGTCGGATGCAGAGAAAGCGGATGTAGGAAAAGGTGCCGGAAAGGTCAGTATCCCCGTCTAGAGGAATGTCTGGTTAAATGGCTTGTTGAAACTAGAGGGCAAAACATTCCAGTAGGAGGTTCAATGCTGAAAGAGAAGGCTCAGTCGTTTGCACTTACTATAGGCATTGAGGGATTTAGTGCTAGTGAAGGGTGGCTGGCCAATTTTAAGAAACGCCACGGCATTATTTTCAAAAAAATTTGTGGCGAAAGTGCCAGCGTAGATAATACCGTTTGTTCAGAGTGGAAAAAAGGACTGCACCGTTTGCTGGAACACTATGATCCATGCAACATTTTCAACACGGATGAGACCGGCCTTTTTTTTAAATGTCTCCCCGATCGAACCTTGACTTTTAAAAAATGAAAAATGCCACGGTGGCAAACACAGCAAAGAACGCGTAACAATATTGCTAGCAGTAAACATGGACGGGTCTGAAAAGATAAAACCACTCGTGATAGGGAAAGCTGCTAAACCACGATGTTTCAAGGGTGTGAAATCATTTCCTGCCACTTACCGTTCAAACAAAAAGTCGTGGTTGGCAACAGAACTATTCAATGAGTGGCTACTAAATTTGAACGATGACATGGCAAAACGAAAACGCAAAATTCTGCTATTTTTGGACAACTGCACTGTTCATAACAATCCACCACCACTTTCTCACATCGAACTCCAGTTTTTCCCTCCGAACACCACATCTAAGCTGCAGCCGTTAGACCAAGGTGTTATCCAAAACTTTAAAACGTTTTACCGCAAGGAAATTGTATCCCTGCTGCTAGACAGCATAGATAATGGAACGACGGCCAACATAACAGTTCTAACTGCGACGATCCTGAGTGATAAAGCCTGGAGAAATGTCACCCTAACAACAATTTTCAACTGTTTCAGGAAATGTGGATTTGATAAAGGTACACCAATTCAACAGCAACCGGAACCAATCTTTCATTCCTGCTGGGACCTTCTTCCTGACCAAAGAGATTTGACTTTCGAGGACTACGTACACTTGGATGATGACGTGGGTGTATATGGTCCTCTAACTGATGCTGAAATCCTGGCCGATTCCGTTGACGACAAGGATGAAAACGATGAAGAAGAATCCGTCCCGATATCGTTCGTCTCACTGAACGAAGCAAGGTCATCATTGAATACTTTACGTTCTTATGCACTTAGATCTGAGATGGGTGATGAAATGTTCTCAGCCCTCGCAACGATAGAAAACTCGTTTGACCAGGCACGCTGGGGGTCATTCACTCAAAAAAAAATGACAGATGAAATGTCTGTATGAATATGAATAAAATATAAAATGATTTTCGAAAAAAAAGTGCTCTCGTTAATTTGAAATGTGTCTTATTTCCTCTCGATAGTTTAAACTTTTTTCAAATAAAACTCTCAATAATTTGAACTTTTTGCCAGGTCCCCACAAATTCAATTTATCGAGAGTCGACTGTATGTACATACTACCATGTTACCCCCGCAAACGTATAAAAGGACAGGAGTATCGGTTCTACACCTGGAGGTCTGTTAACAGACCGGGTTCGGCCGAACTGTTAGAATTTTGTAACATCTTGTAAGAATGACGCCCTAAACTGCTATAAAGCAGACATTACTACACTCTAAGAAGTGCGATGGGATGGACCGGGTAAAAAGAGGGAGAAAAACTGTGACATATATGTATGTATGTACATATGTATATACCACGGAAACTGCTACAATGAGAACAAAGAACGCCTGTTTGGATGCGGATTCGTTGTTCGTGGTGGACTTAGGCGAAAAGTCCTAAGCTTCCGGCATGTGAGGGAACGCCTCATAACAATCCGCATCAAAGCTAATTTGGGAAACCTTAGCTTGATATGCGCTCACGCCCCAACCGAAGAAAAGGACGATCGACTCAAAAAAGAATTCTACGATCTCCTAGACAGAACCAATGCCCAATGTACCAGCTACGACACAACAATAGTTCTAGGAGATTTTAATGCGAAATTGGGCAAAGAGGACATATTTGAGTCGATCACGGGGAAATATAGCCTACACGACACAACGACCGAAAACGGACATCGGCTACTCGACTTCCTGGCGGGGCGTAATCTCCTTCTGGCTAGCACAGGGTTCCCGCATCTCAATATTTACAAAGGAACCTGGCGATCACCTGATCAGTCTAAAACCGATCAGATGGATCACGTTGCGATCGACGCCAGGCACTCCTCTAGCATCCTATCTTGTTGTAGCCAAGGTAGTCAAGCTGGACAACGACCGCTAGGACCCCTGTCGATCGAGTTTCTCCCAACCCCTCGCAAACCCCAATGACACCGGAACAATCTAAAAAACAACAGTGGGAGCATTGCCAGTACCATCAGAGACGCTGCCTCTGAAGACGCAGGGAAGACGACCGAATCTAAGGTGGTGCACACAGATGGAATGGGATCTTAACCAACCGGGAGTGCGTCGCTGGAAACAGCCGGCGAAAGACCGTGTCAGCTGGAGAAGTTTGTTGGTTGAGGCCCAGATTCACACCGGACTGTAGCGCCACCTAAGTAAGTAAGTAAGCTGGGTTAGGAGGATATCTTTGAAGGAGTCGAAAGCACAGCCTACACGGCCTGTGGAGACCTTGCGGTCTCCTGATCAGTTATCTGTTAATCAAATCTGATAGATTTGAACGAATGGAATTTGCCTATAATAATCAGAAGCAAAGCGAAACACAACCAGTCAAGCTGATTGCAGGAAGGAGAAGAAGGTTTTATTATATACATATATTACAATATGTCAAGTACATTAGATGACATGTAATGCAAAGAGCATGTTCAATTAACATTCCAATAAAATCGATCGATTTGAACTTTTTGCCAGGTCCCCACAAATTCAGTTTATCGAGAGTCGACTGTATGTACATACTACCTTTTTCCAGCCCTTAACCCGAACTGTGCCAGCGTGACCGTATGGTCACACACAATAGAAATATAGAATAATGTCTTGTATCTTACACCAAAGCAGTTAAATTCAATAACGGGGCATATGTTTGATGTGTGACAATCGTCGCTTCAAAATAAAACCGCATTTACATCAGTCACTTTATACATATAGTCACAGCAGGCTGTTCATTTCTCGGTTTATATTTAAAGTGTAAAAAAAGTGCATTATGGCAAACATGAAAAAGTAACTAATAACTTTTTGCTTATATTTTTCCAGTTATTTCTATAATATGTATATCAATAATATGCTAATAACTTATTGTTTATGCATATTATTTAGTTCATAAAAGAAAAAAAAAAAAATTCTACTAGTTTTGAGTATTTTTTTGAAGATGTGACCGTACAGTCACGTCAGCACCGCTAGGGTACGTGTTCATTTTTTTCAACGATGTGACTGTACGATGACGCTGGCACTTAAAGAGTTCGAATTTTGAGAGGATCTTCCTTTTTTTCTGCAGAAAACTATCACTTCAGGAGGCTGTAGACTATCTTCAGCAGTTAAATGAAGAAGATAATGCATTTGGTGACTTGGTCGATGGCATTTACATTGAACCACCCGACGAACATGGAAATATCAGCGGAGAGGATGATGCCGATGAAAATGAAGGCGGCACGATTGATGATCTGAACGGGAATCAACTGAGAGCCGGTTGTGAATTAGTCTTAAGAAATGGTCAACATATTGATACAATTCAGCCCGGAGACCAGCTAATTCCAACCGAGAACGTGGAGGACGTTCTCATTAATATCTTAGAGGAGTCGCAATTGAATTTATCAGTTGACCAACCTACCCAAGAGATACAACAGAAGCAAATAGGTGCTTCAAGTGCAGATGAAACAATTGAAGAAGAGAAAGGAGAAAATTGCATGCTGCCGATTGCCACTCGACTCAGGAAAATAAATCCCATCCTGGTTGACGTGCCGATACCTCCTCCCAACAAAGGAACAACTTTCAAATGGTCAGATGATGTTACAAGTGCTGGAATACCAATGTTTCCTGAAGCAAATTTCGATGACTGTCGTGATGTGCAGGCGCATGAACTTTTTGAACGGTTTTTTGACGATGAGTTACTGGAACACATCAACCATTGCTCAGCACTATATGCTATAAAAAAAGAAGGAAAGCCAATTCAAAAATGTTCGATTCGTGAAATGCGGACTTTTATTGGAATTCTGATGGTGACTGGGTACAATTCAATTCCTAGTTATAAGGCCTATTGGAATAGCTCTGACGATCTACGGAACGAATTAATTTACAGATCAATGCGGCGAGGGCGGTTTGAAGAAATTCTTAGCTGCTTACATTTTGAACCAAACTTGGCTGCACCAGATGGAAACAAGGACAAGCTATGGAAGTTGCGTCCCATGACAGATCATTTAAAGGCAAACATGCTTAAACATTTCCATCCCACGCAACATTTGTCTTATGATGAAAGCATGATAGCTTATTATGGAAGACATGGTTGCAAGCAATTCATCAAAGGTAAGCCAATAAGATTTGGTTTCAAAGCCTGGTCATTGTGTACACCCTCTGGTTACATGGTAAATTTCGAAATTTACCAAGGAAAAAATCCCCGATCAAACCCGAAATATGAAGAACGATTTGGGAAATGTTCGGCACCTCTCTTATCAATGATTGACGACTTCCCAGAAAATATCAAAGACCTACCGTTTTTCTTTTACTTCGACAACTTGTTTACAGGCTTTCCACTTCTCACATATATGAAAGCAAGAGGATACAATGCAACAGGTACGATTCGTGAGAACCGTATTCCTCCAAGTTGTCCTCTAGAACACAAAAATAAATTGAAAAAACTGTCTCGTGGAACATATAAATCGATCAAAATGTCAGAAACAGGGATAATATTAACAAATTGGGTTGATAATTCTGTTGTTTGCATTGCCTCAACTTGTTTTGGTGCAACGCCAACTTCAACAGCATCTCGTTATTCGAGGGAAAATGGAAGGAAAGTGGGTATTGTTCGACCATGTGCAATTACCGAGTACAACAAATATATGTGTGGTGTCGATCGTCTTGATCAAAATGTGAATAATCACCGAGTTTCATACCGAGGAAAAAAGTGGTGGAGCTCAATTTTTACTTGGTTTATTGACGTCGCAGTAAATAATGCTGGGCAACTACAACGAGGATTGAAGCCATTATCCCAGTTGGAATTCAAACGATCAATCGCTGTTTATTACTGTACACACTACGGTGAAGTACCAATTCAACCTGGGCCAAAGCGAAAACGGCTTGAAGATGATTTGACGGAGCACATTCGATATGACAGAACTGATCATTTTGTAGGTCCACTTGCAAAAAGAAGACGTTGCGCAGGTGATAATTGCAAAAGTGTTATGAGTACGTGCTGTATCAAATGCAATATTGGTCTTTGTGTCAAATGTTTTCAACACTTTCACACCCCAAATAAGTAACTTTTGTTGACTTTTTTTAATAAAAACACTGGTGAATTCATTGAAATTTATTCGTCATATTCTGTTTTCCTACGTAAGTTTTAATTTTTTAGGTAATCCTAAACATGTACCCTAGCAGTGCCAGCGTAACCATACTGTCACAGCACAGAAATCGTCCTATCTATATTACCTGCACAGGTAAAACTGAAGGATTAAAATATTCAAACTCAGGAAAGTCTAGTCTATAATCCCTATTAGTTCGGTTGAAAAATTCGAACAAAATAATTACAGCACAATTCGGGTTAAACTAAATTAAAAAAAAAAATGTATTTCATTCCGTTCATAATTCATGCAGTTAAGTTAAGTATATAATAAAAAAAATAATAATTTGGGACATTTGTAAAGCTCCTGATTTAAGATAACGATATAAGATCGGGCGTCGTCAAAAAGGCGAAAGAATAACGTTAGTGTCCAGAAAATAGGGATGACGTTCTAGGGCTAAGCGATTTTTTGTTGTGGTGACAGATGTAATAGTAAAAAACACATTATTTTTAATTTGTTAAAGATACGACGTTTTAAAATGGAAATATATCGTGGGATTGCCCTATTCTTTTTATTAAAATTTGACCTTCGCAAACGTGAACTCCATTGGTTTTTAATTGTTCACGTTATCGAGAGTCTACTGTAAGTTACATAAATTAGTGCAAAAAAGGAAAAAAAAAAAGGAAGCAAGAGCCGTCGATTTGGAGAATTCGAATACTATTCAAGAGTCAAAATGTCATTTACTCATCTCGCTTTAGAGGTACATATTTAAATATTTGTCATTAATTCGAATCGAGAGTAGCTCTCGCGTATTGCATTTTCAGATCGCACAAGCATTAACGAACTCACCACAGCCGAATTTGTTAATCGGGCAGCAAGTTCGTTGTCTACCATCAATGTGTCATTTGCGGTACATTTAACAATCTTACAACTATACATACGGTACATAGATACATTAAAAAATAAATAAATATTTTTTCGTTTTTCATTTTCTTTGTTTCTGTTTTTGCTTTTCTATTAAAGTATTCAGAAGAACCTAGTTTACTTAGCTTAATTGTAAATTTACTTATCACTGCGTTGCTTTAATGTTGTGGTTTTTGTTTTCTTTTAGTTAAATCAACTTTGTTTAAATAGTCAATATATATGTATGTATATATCTAAAGCGTCTATCCTTAGCGAAATATATTGGGTATGTGATGTTTTATGGGATGATACAGGCAAGGGGTGAACATGGGATAACATTAGTAAATGGTTTACCAGTTTATTGAATGTTTTCCATGTGCTAATTGCTTGTGTGCGGTATGTTGGTTTCAGTTTCGGGTGTGATTGAAAAAGGCGCGTCGAATTAGTCTAATGAAATTCCTCTTATCCACGAACTAAGGTCACTGGTGTCTGCCTCCATGATGATTTCTTCGGGTTCATCGTTTAGTATGATGAATTGTGCGGCCGTTCGTCCACTTAAGTAGGCACCGTGTGCAGTTGAATAGAAACTGGAATGCGTATGTTCGCCAGCAAACAGTACTGCGGGCTGTATGATGGTGAAATGATGGTTAAAAGGTTTCAAATTTCTTTAGAGACTCATTACTGACTTTCGTTTGATGAGGATTCGCATAGAGCGGTTGTGCAAGATTGAGTATGTCCTCTTGACTAGCACCGACTGGTATTGAGGTGTACGATCCTCTCGTGTACGGTTGCGATTTCCAACTCGTACTGAACGTAAGAAAATGATATCATTACATACATGATTAAATGAAAGACCGATTTGAATAATACTCACCACACACACTTTCTTGGCTTCGGTACGAAGGGATCTTTTAGAAACATCTTCAAAATCTCCGTACACTTTTCGCCCACCACCTCATGCGACAGTGTTTCCATATATTCCGCTTCCTTTCCCGATACCCAAGCCAATAACAGCGTATCGGTTACCTTCGCAAATGAGTAGATCTTCTTAAACCAATGTTTACTTAAATACTCGTCCGAGCATCGATCCTTCTCGGTTAAATCACAATCGTATTTATCATCATCCCACAGTAGCATTACTTCCGATATCTGCGGGCTCAAGAACGGTTGATCGTATTCGAGGAATATTTTGTCAACCGTACCAAACATAAGATTATCGATTGCTTCCTGCTTATATGTAGGCAATTCAGGATCAAATAACGTTTTTACAGTTTCCTTAAGTACACCCAACGGTGCAGTACATATCACATGATCAGCATAGAATACTTTACCATCGTCGCACAACACCTTAACCGGAGCTTCGGTCAGATCCGATTCGATTGAGCTTGCTCGACTCGAACTTGCAGCGGCAGCAATTGTACTGCCTCCAGGCACTACTTCCGTTACAGTCTTATCTGAATCATCCGATGTGTTGCCGTCTTCTTCGGGTCCCTCGTCGACTGTCTCCAGGCCACTGGCCGTTTTTTTCCGCTTCCAAAAGATCTTCTTCACCGGACATCGTGTCACGATCAGTTCTTTTGGAAGCACAGCAATCAATGGACCCAAAAGTGAACTGTAACCACCGGGCGGCACTATATTACCACCCTGTAATTCTGTATAACTACCTAAGTCTAAGAGATCTACTTCATCCATACTATGGCAGCCAGTGATACAGGTCTCGCGTTTTAATAGACAATCGAATATTCGTTTCTTCAGCCGTTTCTCTTTCGAATCCTTCACTGAGCTTAAGTAGATTTCGATTTCGTAGTTAATATGCTCGCCGACACTATGAATATCAGGCGGTGGGCTAAACTGGCATAGGAAGTATTCGTCACAACGTCGCAAGAAACAGACGTAGGCTTCGTAGATTTCTTGTAGTATGTCAAAAGGAACTTGAACGCCATCTTCTGTTGTGGCGACGATTTTATGCGGTTTCGGGACATTGACGATATTCACAAGACCATGCTGGACGGCCAGCTCGAATATCGGATTCCCGAGTATACCATGTATCCAATTTGCGCCGAGTTCAACCTGGAAAGAAAGAATGTGTAGGCGAAGGCGTAAGTGATATTTTAGAAACATCTATTTGAGTACAATCATCATGATAGTGATAGTTCAATTCACATTTCGGAATATTTCCGGGAGGTAGACGCCCATTCTCTAACCGACAGATGCTGGCCTGCTAAAAAGCGAGAAGATCCACCATGGACGAACACCTTGCAAGTCCCATCCCCACCTCTTCGTGGTGCCATCGGGCGTTTTCCTCTGAAAATTACAGACGTGGAAGGGTGATTGGCGAGTTTTCTGCGCTAAAAAAAACAGGTTCAGTCGGTTGGGTTACGGCCTAGTAAGCCGTAATTGTAAAAAAAATTACCCCGCAAGCGTATAAAGGGACAGGAGTATCGGTTCTACACCTGGAGGTCTGTTAACAGACCGGGTTCGGCCGAACTGTTAGAATTTTGTAACATCTTGTAAGAATGACACCCTAAACTGCTATAAAGCAGACATTACTACACTCTAAGAAGTGTGATGGGATGGACCGGGTAAAAAGAGGGAGAAAAACTGTGGCATATATGTATGTATGTATATACCACGGAAACTGCTACAATGAGAACAAAGAACGCCTGTTTGGATGCGGATTTGTTGTTCGTGGTGGACTTAGGCGAAAAGTCCTAAGCTTCCGGCATGTGAGTGAACGCCTCATAACAATCCGCATCAAAGCTAATTTTGGAAACCTTAGCCTATGCGCTCACGCCCCAACCGAAGAAAAGGACGATCGACTCAAAAAAGAATTCTACGATCTCCTAGACAGAACCTATTCCCAATGTACCAGCTACGACACAACAATAGTTCTAGGAGATTTTAATGCGAAATTGGGCAAAGAGGATATATTTGAGTCGATCACGGGGAAATATAGCCTACACGACACAACGACCGAAAACGGACATCGGCTACTAGACTTCCCGGCGGGGCGTAATCTCCTTCTGGCTAGCACAGGGTTCCCGCATCTCAATATTTACAAAGGAACCTGGCGATCACCTGATCAGTCTACAACCGATCAGATTGATCACGTTGCGATCGACGCCAGGCACTCCTCTAGCATCCTATCTTGTTGTAGCCAAGGTAGTCAAGCTGGACAACGACCGCTAGGACCCCTGCCGATCGAGTTTCTCCCAACCTCTCGCAAACCCTAATGACACCGGAACATTCTAAAAAACAACAATGGGAGCATAGCCAGTACCATCAGAGACGCTGCCTCTGAAGACGCAGGGAAGACGACCGAATCTAAGGTGGTGCACACAGATGGAATGGGACCTTAACCAACTGGGAGTGCGTCGCTGGAAACAGTCGGCGAAAGACCGTGCCAGCTGGAGAAGTTTGTTGGTTGAGGCCCAGATTCACACCGGACTGTAGCGCCATCTAAGTAAGTAAGTAAGCTGGGTTAGGAGGATATCTTTGAACGAGTCGAAAGCACAGCCTACACGGCCTGTGGAGACCTTGCGGTCTCCTGATCAATTATCTGTTAATCAAATCGATTATATTGCGATCGACCTCAGACACTCCACCAGCATCTTGGATGGCCGAACCTTCCGAGAAGCCAATATGGACTCGAATCATTACCTTGTCGCAGTCAAGGTACGTATGCTTATATCGCGAACACTGCGAAGTGGAAGCGGACCATCGAAATTTGACATCGGGAAGCTACAATCGCAAGAGACCGCCATGAACTTCCGGTCGTGTCTCCCTCACACAAACAAACAGCAATGAAGACGTTGCTGCCTCTAATATATTAGGTTTCCAGCCACTAGCTAGCAGAAACACTTGGTTTGATAACGAGTGCAGAAAGGTTACAAACAGAAAAACAGAATGCACACATGCCAAGTTGCATTGACGAACAAGAGCTGCTCGGGAGCTCTATGAGCTGAAAAGAAGGGAGGAGCAGGTGCTTTTCAGAAGGCAAAAGAAAGAGTATGAAAAGCGCGCGATTGAGGAGATGGAGAGATGTTATCGCAGGAACGACGTTCAAAAGTTTTACTAAAGAGTACAAAGAAAATGCCAAGGTTATGAAGCCAGAGCGGAAGCCTGCAAAGGATGAATCACAGTGGATGCTGACGACGAAGATGGCCTAGATGCCGCTGTCAGGAAGAACGCACCATTCACGCTGGACGCAGATGAGATAGAATTCCGTCCAACCGACTTAGACAGTTAAGATAGCGATATCAAAACTGGTCTATTAAAGTTGATGGCGCAGGCGGCCGGCAGGTGGAAATGAGTTGGTTGGGAACATGCATCAGCCCATCTGTAAAATATAGTGGGAGGAAAGCGCGTCCGATGAATGGAATCTCAGCATAGTTGGCTCGGTTCATAAAAAAGGAGACCCCTATAACTGCGCCAACTATAGCGGAATAAGTCTGGTTAACAACGCGTATAAGATCTTTTTCTGTCGTTCTGTGTGAAAGCTTGAAACCATTCGTGGACAATTTGAAAGGTTCCTATCAATGTGGTTTCAGGCCAGGAGAATCTACGATAGACCAAATATTCACACGCGATCGATCTTGGAGAAGACCCACGAATTTTATGTCGACACACACCACCTTTCCGTCGATTTTAAGGCCGCATATGACAGTGTTTATAGGGACGAGCTATATAGAGCCATGTTATGTTTTGACATCCCTGCCAAACTCGTCAGGTTGTGTAGGATGACAATGGAGAATTCTCACTGCTCCATTAAGGTATCAGGTATAAGGTGATTAGTTAATTAAGACCTTCGATGTCAAAAATGGAATCGACAGGGCGACGCACTCTCATGTGATTTTTTCAAAATCACCCTCGAAAAGATTGTGCGGGATTCACTGGCCAATACAAGAGGCACAATATACTTTAAATCTACAGTATTGCTCGCATACGCTGAAGACATTGACGTAATTGGGAGAACACAGCTAGACGTCAATGAAGCTTTTGTGAGCATTGAAGCAGAAGCGGCTAAAGTCTGAAGGTAAACGAGGGCAAAGCCAAATATATACGCACAAAATCTACATCTTGGCCATAACGTCACTATTGGCAGCTAGAACTTTGATGTAGTCAAGGATTTCGTCTGAAACGGTTGACTGATAACAAGCTGCAACAACACCAGCGCTGAGATTAGACGCAGAACACTCTTGCCAACCACTGTTTCTTCGGGCTTAAGTGACAATTAAGTAGTAGAGCCCATTCTCGGAAAACTAAGAAGACCCTCTATAAAACCTTAATCATCCCGGTACTCCTCTACGATGCAGAGGCTTGGACCTTATCAAAAAAGAATGAAGAGGCCCTTTTGTTTCGGTCGTTTATGCGTACAATCTTCGGTCCCGTTCGTGTTGGCCAAGAATGGAGGAGAAGATTCAACCACGAACTGTACGGGCTGTATACAGCGGCATCGGCCTAGTAAGACGTCCAAGATGGCTAGACCATGTAAAGCGAATGGTCAGCACAGCTCCGGCCCGAAGAGTCTTCGACTCCAATCCGGAAGGATCATAGGCCACGTAGAGCGAATGGACAGCACAGCTCCGGCACGAAGAGCCTTCAACTCCAATCCGGAAGGACGACTTTGCAGATGACAGCCGCATCTAAGGTGGCGCGCATAGGTGAAAAGGACGTGCGACACTGGAAACAGCTAGCAAAAGATCGTGCTAGCTGGAGAGGCTTGTTGATTGAGGCCCAGGTTCACCCCGAACTGTAGCGCCACCTAAGTGAGTAGTAAGTAGGTCGGTGTTATTTATTATGAAACCGTCACTGGGGAAGGAAAACCATTACGGGGAAACGGTATCGACTTCAATTCATGCCATTGAGCCAAGCACTGCGCGAAAAATTCTAGAGCATGAGAACGCTGGGCCCCGCTAAAACCTACCTGAAAAGACTCATGCCTGTGTCACAATGCTACTACACGGCGCGGCGACAGCGCAACTACAAACGCTGCCGTTTGCTGTGGTTGTAAAGTAGTTCAGTCCATACACAATGGAGCGACTTTCATCGTCGTTTTTTTTGACAACAGGGTACTTCTGTGAGTGAAGTTGGAGGTGAATTCTATAGAGTGAAGTTGGCATCAGTAAACAATTCGAAGATTGAAACTGAAATTAGTTCATAAATGGATAAAAACAATTGGAAAAAACATTATTGTTAACATGTGCGGCTGCTTTAGCCTATAAAAAGTTAAAAGCGAAAACAAAAGTCAGAAGGAGGTGGTGGGTTAGACCAAGTTATCAAACGTATTCCTCCAATGTCGAATTCGAAATGGCAAAACGCCGTGTAGTAGCGACAGTTTTTCAAATTTTCGAAATTACAGCGCTGCGACACGACCACATACGTGCCTATGTGACTTACTCCATATAATTCCATTAAATGAATATGGATTTGACAACTACGGCGTTTGTAGTTGCGCTGTCGCCGCGCCGTGTAGTAGCATTGTGACACAGGCATCAAATGGGAAGTCCTACCACACCCGCCATATTCACCAGATATTGCGCCGTCCGGTTATTACTTCTTCCGTTCGCTGGCACATAGTCTGGCTGATCAGCAGTTCCGCTCATATGAAGTCATAAAAAAATGGCTGGATTCCTGGATAGCCTCAAAAGATAAACACTTTTACCGCAAAGGTATTTGAACCCTGCCAGAAAGGTGGGAAAAAGTTGTAGCTAGCGATGGGCAGTACTTTGAATGGTTAATTTGTAACCATTTTTCCACAGCGAGAACCTAGTTGCGCACCTAATCAATAAAGTTGAAATGTCCAGTAACCGCTGATTTTTAATAACCTTGAACTGTCAGCCTTCTTTTTATCGTTGGCAACCATCAACCGCATAAAAGGCGAGCATTTCCAATGTCTGTTGCGTGACGCAGTCTTCTAGCATCACTGGTGGCGAAATTACATTCGCCCCTTTGGTAAACCGCATTATGTATGTAGACGAGACAGTAGTGTTTCGGTTTTCGCGTTCTAAAGCCACATATGCTGCCGGTATACACGAAACTATTGGCGTTTCCCTTTTTTAAATCATGTTTCTAGTGAAAGTAACCGATTTCAATGCGACTCCTAACTTGGAAAACGATCAAGCACAAAAATAATTAAGACTAACAACCATCATTTACAGAACAAAGACGTCTAGTCTGTACCCAACATCACGGGTTTAATCATCTTACAGGTGATACCAAACAATAAATCAACGCCACTACCGAAGTGAGTATTCTCTCCGCATTACGTCAGATGTCTGCCAGCGTTAGTCACAGCCGTTGACCGGCATCAGTGTTTCGTGCGCGATCAAAACAAAGGAATAATATAAACCACATTTCCAGGTTAAATCGCATTTTGATCACTTTAACGATGCGATAGTGAATTTCATCATCGTCTCGGTGTGTTGAATGCTTTCCGAAAGTCTGCCCTTTGATTCTACTTTCGATTTAGAGTGTCACATGATTCCATTTGTTTATCTCATCAATCCACGACGATATGTATTTTAGGAATGTATAGTATGTATTTAGTTTCAATCACCTTCCGGGACAGGGAGTTTGCCGGCGCCTTGTTGTTTATTTTTATTTCGTTTTGAATTGGACTTTTTTCCCAAAGATAAGTTGTGGCGTCAGATATCAGTTATGTAGAATGACAAATAGCAAAAAGACCCAGAAACTAGAACTGCTAGATGTCCCATATAGGAAAGGGAAAGTTTAAGAATCTAACATACATTCGAGTGTGAAGCGGAGTCGGTGTTCTTTTCAACGTTTTATTACCAGTTGTAAGAAAAGCAATTAACCTCAATGATGTTACCACTGCCCTTCATTGTCTTGATTGTACAAGAAGCTGTAATACAGGAATGGCGTGGCGGTAAGATGATATGCAAGCACGGGCACACGTTGGACATTAAGGTCTAAGCTTAACAGCCGCAATGACAATTCAATAAGTTTATAAGTCACTGCTTTCTCGTAAGAAAATGAATTTAATTAAAACAATGTTCTGGGGCGAATGAAATCTATGTGTCCGGCTGCTTACAATTACTTATCCTAGAAGGGGAAGAAAGTACAATGCGTTGTAACAAACTCCTACGATTTTAAGATATTCGACACACCTCTTAGCAATAAACGTATGTCACCTGATGCAAGGGTAGCCAAGATCATCACAGAAGATGTGAAGATGTGTGACTGTCGTATTAATCCACATGCGACACAGGCAGGTGCGTTGAGCAGTGCCAGTAATGCTTAAACTACTATTTACTTAGTAGTTATCTCCCGGGCATGGGCTCGGACATACTAGTTATTGATCGCTCTTAACCTGGCGAGATGCCAGCAACGATCCCTGTTTAAATGTATGTATGTATGTATGTATGTAGGCGTTACAGTCCACGAAGAACCTGAGCCGAGCTTCTCTCAATCACCCATGTTGTGTGTGATTTCATTTTTCCCATAGGTGAAAGGGACCTACAGTTTATTGCCGCTTCCGAACGGCGAATTTCGAGAAGCTTTTCATGCCAATTATACTACAGGGGGTTTTGTCAGAACCCCGCTGAGGAGAAACACCGTGAAAAACACGTTCGATGACATGGCTGTGTCGGGATTCGATCCCGTGTCATCGGCGTCAGAGGCCCGGGTCAAATTGACATATGGCCCCCTCGCGGCGCCCTCTGGATAGCCTCTTCATTCAACAAGCGTTGGGAGGTGAACAAATGTATGCAGCGACAAAACCCGCCCACGTAAAAAACCTAAAAGTTATGAATGAGCAAGATGCCTCGGATACTCGACGACGACAACGCAACAAAAAGGAACACGTTTGCGAGTATGCTCCTGGAATGTCAGAACCCTGTACACTCCCGGAGCTGCTCATAAACTAGAAGGAATCCTCACGCAGTACAAGGCGGATATTACTGCGGTCCAGGAAATACGCTGGATAGGAAATGGTATGATGAGGGAGAAAAATTGCGACGTTTATTACAGCTGTCACAAAAGATTGCACTTATTGGGATGCGGATTTGTCGTGCGAAAGCGGTTAAGGTCGAAGATCATCGACTTTAAGCCCATAAGTGATCGCCTGGCCGTGATCCGCAACAGACGAAGATTTTATAGCATCAGCCTTATATGTGCACACGCCCCTACCGAAGATCCTTTAAAGGAAGACTTCTATGACCTCCTGGACAACGCCTACGGAGCTTGTCCGGAGTACGATGTTAAAATCGTACTCGGGGACTTTAACGCCAAAATCGGTAAGGAGAACACCCTTGGCGGAGTGATCGGAAAGCACAGCCTCCACGATACAACAGATAACGGCTTCCGACTTACGGACTTTGCGACAGTTCGTAATGAGGTGATAAGTGGCACAAGATTCCTTGGTAAGCGAATCCACACAGCAACCTGGCGATCTCCGGTCGAACCGCCAACCAAATCGACCATCTGCTCATTGACGCAAGGCACTCGTCAAACATCCTGGATATGCGAACATTCAGAGGGGCAAGTGTCGACTATGACCATTTCCTCGTAGCAGCAATGTCAGAAAGCTGCCCCAGCCCACCAGGATGAGGTTCGACATTGGGCGCCTGAGCACACCGGAGGTTACCAGAGTCTACAGGGAGCAGCTGAGCGAAAGACTCTACGGTATGCCTACGTCGAACACAAATGCCAATAATATGTGGCTGCATTGCCGCTCAGCCATTCAAGAAGTAGCCGAAACCACCTTAGGATATCTACCACCCCCGACAAGGAACCCGTGGTATGATGGCGAGTGTGAGCAGAAAAAGGCAGCAACCGACGAGGCGTACCAAAAGGCGCTGCAGAGGAAAACCAGGGCAGCGCAAGAAGAGTACCGAGCCAGAAGAAGGGAGGAGAAAAAACTACTGCGAGAAAAGAAAAGAATCTTCGCAGCCTCCCAGCTCAAGGATATCGAGGAGTCTAGATATAAACAAAAACACGAGCCTTTTACAAGAAAGCCAAAGACCTTGCAGCAGGCTTCAAAAAGGGCACCCAGGCTCTTCGAAACCGCGAGGGTAATCTTGTCACCGCAGGGAATAGTGAATGTATTTAAGCAGCATTTCCAGCAGCTGCTTAACGAGCATGACCAAGAGAGAGTGGTAGGGACTGAGGAAATCGAAACTCCAGCCGCTGAAGTAGTCCTCCCACCCCGCATCAAAGAAGTCAGCTATTCAGAAGCTGAAGAATAACAAGACCGCAGGCTCAGATGGCTTGCCATCAGGGCTCTTCAAGGCTGGCGGCGATGTTCTGGTAGGGAGCATCCACCAAATCATCTGCAGAATTTGGGAAGATGAAAGCATGCCCGACGACTGGAATACCAGCTCTATTTGCCCCATCCACAAAAAAGGCGATCCTACCTCTAGCAAGAACTATAGAGGTATATTCCTGCTCAAAGTCGCATACAAGATCCTGGCCAGCGTAAAGCCATTTGCAGCGCACAAATCGGCAGCTATCAGTGCGGCTTCCGGCCCGGCAAATCGACTTCTTCTTTTTTGGTGGCGTTACAGCCCATGAAGGACCAGAGCCAAGCTTATCTCAATCACCCATGTTGTGTGTGATTTATTTTTCACACAGGTGAAAGGGACCTACAGTTTTAATGCCGATTCCGAACGGCGTGAGTCGAGTAGCTTTTTCATGGCAAGTATACTACGGGGGGTTTTGCCAGTACCCCGCCGAGGAGGGACGCCGCGAAATAAACATTCGATGGCGTTGGTGTTATCGGCATCCGAACTCGCTCATCGTGCGTCAGAGTCCAACACACTAACCACTGCGCCACAGCGCCCTCACGGCAAATCGACTATAGACCAAATTTTCACACTTCGACAAATCCTGGAAAAGGCCAACGAGTTTCGAATCGATACACACCATCTTTTCATCGATTTCAAAGACGCATACGTGCGATGGTGCGATGGCCAAATTCGGGATCCCGGGAAAACTGATCCAGTTGTGTGGCGCCACGCTAAAAAATACTCGGTTCCAGGACTTCGGAACCGTTTGAAAAAGCACCCGATTTCGGCAAGGAGATGCGCTGTCATGTGACTTCTTCAACCTGGTGCTGGAGCAGATAGTGCGACGGGCAGGCGTCAACGGGGAAGGCACTATCTTCTACAAGTCCGTGCAGCTGCTAGGATACACGGATGACATCCTCGCGTGTCCTCGCCGTGGCATTGTGGAAGCATTCACGGCGATTGAAGAACGGGCGAAACGTCAAGGTTTCAATGAGGACAGAACGAAGTACGTGTTGTCAAGCAAAAACCAATCCGTCGCTCACCACCTGAGACAAAATGTAACAATTGACAGCTACAATTTGGAGGTAGTTAAGTAGTAAGTCTACCTCGGGGCAAACGTAAATTCCACAAAAGACACCCCAGTGGAGATCCGGCATAGAATCGCCCTTGGCAACCGCTGCGACTTCGGCTTATCCAAACAACTTGGGTCAAAACTCCGTACTCGAAAGACCAAAGTAATGCTTTACAAAACGCTCACACTGCCAGTCTTGTTGTACGGGGCCGAAAGCTGGACGATAAGCAGGACGGTGGAGCTGATTTTGGGTTCTTTCGAAAGAAAAATTCTGCGCCGGATATTTGGTCCTGTTTGTGATGAAGACGAATGGAGAAGACATAACCGCAAACTCTACGAGCTATACAATGATGTGGATTTAGTCCGGAAGGCAAAGATCCGTCGACTACACTGGCTCGGCCACATCGAGCGCATGGACACCAACGCTCCAGCTAAGAGGGTCTTCGACTCCGAGCCTCCTGGTTCGAGAAGAAGAGGAAGACCGAACCTCCGGTATAAAGACCAAGTAATCGCGGATGTAAGATATATTGGTCTTGATAACTGGAAGCAGCGTGCTCGGGACCGTCAAGGATGGAAGGCAGCTATAGCTCAGGCTCAGATCCTCCATGGATGGCTGGCCTGATAAGTAAGTAAGTTCTTTTACGCTGGCAAAATCCTTGCGTAAGTTTTTTCACCTTTCCTCCTCTTCTGGGCTCTATCCGAGTAGGTGGGAAACAGCATTTGTCCAGCCCATTGCCAAAAAAAAAAGCGAATCTTCTTCTCTCTCCAATTACCGACCCATTGCACTAACGTTCCTTCTTTCCAAGGTCATGGAAAACGCTGATAAACCATCAACTAATGAAATATCATTAGATCCAGTGGTGATTTGAAGGCATACCTCACTGAGAAGTGGAATCGTTCGCTTCACCAGGCGGGTGAGAGCAAAGTAGTTGCACTCGATATTTCGAAAGCATTTGACAGAGTTTGACATTAAGCTGTTTTATCGAAAATGCGTGCATTCGGGATCGTCGACTATATTCTTCTATGGATTCGAATCGTTCACTATAAGTTGTCATGGACGGATTCAAGTTTGACACTCACTAAGAAAATGCTGGTGTTCCCCAGGGCTCCATTTTCTCTCCGACTCTTTTTCATTTTTATAAATGATCTCTTGTCCGTGGTGTTTGCCTTACTTCTAATCCAATTCACTCCTTCGCTGACGACAGTATCCTCAGCTTTTTACATATGTACGCCCACTTCTTTACGACCCTGCACTTCGGCTGTAAATAATGAACGGCAGCGTATGTCAACCTCATTAAATTCCGATATCGACAGCATCATCCAATGGGGTAACAACAATAGAGTTGAATTGAATGCTTCCAAAACGCAATGCTGTCTTCTGTCGTTAAAGCGTAAAACTGACCATGAATGCCACTTGTATCTCTGAAACCGACAAGCTTTCTAACCTGGTATGTGCATCATTGACAACCTTTGTTGGATCGATCCCATATTTAGTGTCGCTAAAATTGCCGAGAAATTCCTAGGTTTTCTATACAGATGCCAGAAATTCTTCACACCCACCGATCTGGCTACAATTTATAAGGCGTTCATTCGTCTTAAGTTGGAGGTCAACGCTCATGTCTGGTCTGGCGCATCTAAGACCTCACTGCACTTACTAGTTAGAATACATAATCGCGCGGGCACCTCCTCCCCCTCTCCTTGTTACCTTCTGCACTCACAACGTCTGACGTTATAAGGCTTTATAGTCAAGGGAGTATGACTATAAAAATAAATTGTGTGCTGCTGCGTGTACGGCATCTACCGGACAATAACAAGACATTGGAATACCGGCACAGTAACCAAAAAATACGGTGGACGTCGACCGACTGCAACAACAACGGAGAGCGTTAAGAAAGTGAGAAGCAAATTGGAGCAAAGTCCGCTTCGCAGCGGAAACGCAATGCGGAAAGAGACAAGCGTGCAACAACCATGCACTGCATTTTACGAAATAAGCTGATGGCCAAGGCTTTCAAAATACAAATCCAAGACCTTACAGTTGGTCAGAAGGCAATGCAGCGCCAAGGTTTGAAGGCACTGAAACAGCGGCTCGTTCGCAGTGACCTAAAAAATTGTAAACAAACAAAACGATCGAGTCTGGTTGCCCAAATGCTCTACTAATAATTTAGGTCAATCACAGGCGTTTCTTCATTAAAAATAAAAAACCAACGTCCGTGATGACCGAGACTGGACAGACTGCGCTCGTTTTTATTCCAGCGAGAGTGAAAGTGAACGCCGGAAAATGTAGTGGAAGGGTATAGAAAAATGTGAGCAGCCAACAGGACTCTGCGCCCATACAGAGCGGAGGTGATATAACACGCCGATTACCTCAATTCGATCAGCTTAGACTACTGTTGCAACTGCAAATAATTTCTTTGATAGCATATCCGTAAACCAGAGCATTTGCAATACCGGGAATGAGGATAGCTTAGACATTGCTTGTCCAGTACACCTAAACGAGACATTAAATGTTTTATCTTACTGTTACTGAAAATGTTCATAAAAAAATGATTTCGCCAGAAAACAACAGCCGTGAGGCGGAGAGGCCACTGCCTTGGTTAAATTGATCAACTACAAATGTATTCAAAAGGAAGCAGGGCAGCAGGAGTTACCTAATTCCCTATCGAACGTGCTTTTCGTGGTAAAAGTGTATCAAGAGCCGAAGTACCATATCCTACCGTAACATAAGTGATATTACGGTTGCTTATTCAATGGATCATGGCGAAAAATACAGCTGAGTAAGCTCCACTACAGGGGGGAGGGGGTGAGCAAACAAAGCAAAGAAGTCGACCTCTTTCCCTGCTCAATCCAAGTTGACACAAAGCATCCGCGTGCGCTCACGCTCCAACGGAAGAAAAGGACGATCGACTCAAAGAAGAATACTACGATTTCCTAGATAGAACCTATGCCCGATGCCCCCCAGCTACGACACAAAAATAGTTCTTGGAGATTTTAATACAAAACTGGGCAAAGAGGACACATTCGACAACGGACTTAGGCTAATCAATTTCCTAACGGGGCGTAACCTCCTTGAAGCAAGCACACGATTCCCCCATCTCAACATCAACAAGGGTATCTGGCGGCCTTTTGATCAAGGACTGATCACATTGCGATCGACGCCAGACACTCCTCCAGTATTCTCAACGTACAAACCTTCCGAGGAGCCAACATCGACTCGGACCACTACCTTGTTGTAGCCAAGGTACAAATGAGGATATCATCAAGGAGTCGAGTAGGACAACGTATGTTTGACGTCGAAAAGCTACAATCGCAAGAGACTGCCAGAATCTTTGCCGATCGTGTCTCCTTCAAGCTCTCTCAAAATCCGCCCATAGCAGCGCAAACAATGGAGCAGGAATTGGTGCATTGCCAGAGCGCCGTCAGAGACGCTGCCTCACAGGTGCTGGGTTTCAAACTAGAAACCCTTGGTTCGATGAACAATGAGAACAAGCCCATACAGCAAAACAAGAAGCATATAAAGCCACGCTGCAACGGCGGACGAGAGCTGTTCGCGAAATCTATGAGCAGAAGAGAAGAGAGGAACACACGCTTCTCAGAAGAAAGAAGAGAGAGCACGGAAAGCGTGAGATCGAGGAGATGGAGGAGGAGGAGATTTCCGCAGGAATGACGCCCGGAAGTTTTACAATAAGGTAAAACGAACATGCCATGGCTAGAAAGCCAGAGCGGCGGCCTGCAGGGATGAAAATAGAGAACTGGTAGTAGAGTCACAGTCGATGCTGAGGATTTGGAAAGACCACTTCTGCAGACTGTATAACGGCGATGACAGACAAGATACCGCTGTCAGGCAGAACGATCCGTTCGTAATGGATGACGATGTAAGAGAATTCCGTCCACCCGACCTAGGCGAAGTCAAAGTAGCGATATCAAGACTTAAGTCTAATAAAGCCGCGGGCGCAGAGCTTTTTAAGGCGGCTGGAGATGATCTGATAAGGTGCATGCACCATCTCAGTTGCAAGGTATGGTCGGAGGAAAGCATGCCCGACGAATGGCATCTCAGCATCGTTTGCCCGGTCCATAAGAAAGGAGACCCCTATAACTGCGCCAACTATAGGGGAATAAGTCTCCTTAATATCGCAAATAAGGTCTTCCCTGCCGTATAGTGTGAACGCCTGAAACAGTTTGTGGATAACCTGATCGGCTTTTATCAGTGTGGCTTTAGGCCAGGTAAATTCACGATAGACCAAATGTTTACGCTACGGCAAATCTTGGAGAAGACCAAATCGACACTCACCACCTTTTCGTCGATTTCAAGGCTGTATATGACAGCGTGTATCAACTATCATTGTGAGAGCACCCTGGCGCAGTGGGCAGTGCCATGTCATCGAACGTGTTTTTCACGGTGTTTCTCCTCAGCGGGGTTCTGACAAAACCCCCTGTAGTATAATTGTCATGAAAAGCTTCTCGAAATTCGCCGTTCGGAAGCGGGCATAAACTGTAGGTCCCTTTCACCTATGGGAAAATGAAATCACACACAACATGGGTGATTGAGAGAAGCTCGGCTCAGGTTCCTCATGGACTGTAACGCCAACATATATACATACATATGACAGCGTGTAGAGAGATGAGATATACAAAGCCATGGAACAGTCTAGTTTTAACATCCCTGCCAAACCCGTCCGACTATGCAGGATGACAATGGAGAATTCTCGCTGCTCCATTAAGGTCGGTAATCTGCAAACCGAGACTTTTGATGTTAAAAAAGGATTTAGGCAAGGTGACGCGCTGTCATGCAACTTTTTCAACATCGTGCTTGAAAAGATCGTGCAAGAGTTAGTTACTGGCCAACACAAGAGGTACGATTTATTTCAAGTCTACGCAATTGCTTGCGTACGCCGACGACATTGACGTGATTGGACGGACACAGCGACACGTCAATGAGACCTTTGTAAGCATTGAGGTAGAAGCGGCTAAGATGGGTCTCAAGGTTCATGAGACCCATGTAAAACCAAATATCTGCTTTCATCTAAAAGAGACGGACAACACCGACGTATTGGCCAGAACGTCACCATGGGCGGATATAACTTTGAAGTGGTCAAGGAATTCGTCTACCTTGGCTCACTGATGACCGGCGACAACAACACCAGCGCTGAAGAATCACTCTTGCCAACCGCTGTTTCTTTGGGCGCAAGAGGCAATTGGGAAGTAGAGCCCTATCTCCGAAAACCAAGGTGACACTATATATGTAAGTCCTTGATCATCGCAGTCCTCCTTTACGGTGCAGAAGCCTGGACCTTAACAAAATCGGATGAATATGACCTTGGTCGTTTCGAGAGGAAAATTCTGCGCACTATCTACGGTCCCGTTTGTTCAAACGGTGTATGGAGTAGATGATATAACGAAGAACTGTACGGGTTGTACAGCGACATCGGCCTGGTACTACGTCTACGGATACAGCGTCTAAGGTGGCTAGGCCACGTAGAGGGCATGGAAAATACAGCTCCGACCGAAGAGTCTTCGAATCCACCACGGAAGGAAGACGCGGCAGAGGACGGCCGCATCTACGGGGGCGAACGCAGATGGAAGGGGACCTTAACCAACTGGGCGTGCGATGCTGGAAACAGCTCGCCAAAGACCGTGCCAGCTGGAGACGCTTGTTTTTGTTGAGGCCCAGGTTCACCACAGACTGTAGCGCAATCTAATTAAGTAAGTAACCTCCACTACGAACTTTAGTGGTTTTCTGCTGACATACAAAAAACAAGAGACCTCGACCCCAGTCATTAGCCGCATATGTACATATGTACGTGATTTGCCGCACGACACCGCGTCATTTTATAGCAAAACAACAAAAATCCCTGAATGATCGGATTACAGCTTCACTCGTGAGTACTTTACACTTAAGACACTCACCTAGTAGTGTCAATAGATTCACATTCGAGATCGAGGCAAAGAATCAGACAACTTTCTCCGAGTTGATTGAACGAATAATAGTGATTAGTACTATTAGGTGTCGACGGATGTCGTTATGTCTTGCATACATAAATTAGCCATAAAATGATGCAATGCAATGTTACTTGTCTCTTGTTCTGCTAGCCTATTGGGTGTCATCAAAAGATAACGTGTACTGTCAGCGGTATACACGGGCCAGCCTTAAAAATACACAACAAGTGAACGTTCTGCATGGACAGATAAATACAGAACATCACCCCATCGATAGCTGTCCGGATAAAAATAGTCTCCTCTCCATCGTATCAGAGCGAATTGGAATTAGTACAAAAGACAACCGGAACGTGATTAGGTAACGCTAACATGCGACGAAGATCGCCAACAAACAAAATGAGTGAGAGGAACTGGCAGCCGACAAACATCGATTTTGTTGCCCTATTAGAGGGAAGCTTCTGTGACATTGTTGTCACAGAATTGCCGTGGAATTTTTTGATTGCTTTACGCGCTCACCAGTTGCCATCATACGACTACATATCGCCATAAACGATCGCAACAGTATAGCAATCACGCCCACCTGAGATGGGCTACAAATGCAGATGGTTGACTGCCAAATGCAGTCAACCAAGGGGGAAACAAAACAAAAACTTTTCCAAGGTCTCCCGAAGCAATATGGCGCACGGATGCAAAACGAAACATCCTAGTGCTCGTCTACACATCCCGTCATCGAAACCAAGCACACAACAATCGCTTCCCCCCACTACCTTCGCCGCTTGGCCAAGGGGAGAACAAAAAACGACACTTCTTGGCACACAACTATGTAATTCGCCAAGTATCTTAGGATATTTTTAGAACAGGGAAGTGCTTTCTTATCAAAATGAAGTTAAATTTGCACTGCAACGCCGCCGATTTTCGCATTTGGACACAGAAAATTAAAATCCCACAGGACCGAACGACGAGCTAATGACCAAAGAGTACGTATGAGGGGATCTGCTGTTGCGCCGCTTACATAATCCTGTCTCTACACAACGTTATCGAAAACCAATGGGCAAGGAAAAAAATATATGTATATAGACCAATCGTACCTTGTTCTGTGTCAATGGTATGGACACAATCCGACCTCCAAGACGTCCACGGGCTTCCAGAACCCGAAAACTATCACATCCATTCAAATACAAGTGGTAGGCAGCCGACAATCCTGCTATTCCTGCACCGACAATTATCACTTTAACCCTGTTATTGGTCGCAGGATCTTTCGCAGAAGATGTTGCTTGCTCTTCCTCCGTTTTTGCCGGATTCTCACGGCTATTATTCATTTTTTTGCGTATCCCTGGCCCACACCGAAAAACGCAGTAAACGACTTCTCTCCGATGTTTATTGCACGTTTGTACGTGAACGCGAGCACGAACACAATTTGCAAATACCCAACGAGCCAGTAAAGTAAATTCCTCACTTCTCCTTTCGTTTTGTTTAACTATTTTCTCGTTTCAATTTTATTCCTCAATTTCTGACCTTCCTTCTAACTAGAATAGTTTTGATTCAATTGGTTTGTCATTTCGATGTTGCCTGCAGAAGAAATGTACTACGATCCCGTACGAGCAAGATGACAGGCAGCTGACGTTCTTCTTTTGTATTGGTTTTGTTCTTTTATGTAAACGGTTGCATTGCGCATGTTCCGCGAATAAATGCGTGCGTGCGGGAATGTCAAACAAATTATTGTTTATTTTCACATTGATCGATGACGGTGATTGATGGGTGTCAATCTGTTTTCGATGAACATTTTTCGCGCAATTTTTTGTTTTTTTTTAGAAATTTCAATGTGTGCTAATACGATTCCGGAAAAATGAGCGACCGAACGCGAACTGAGCGGGAAATGTGCGCAAGACTGGATGACATTTATATGGGATGACTGGTGGCAGCCGGTGTGGATGATCGAGTCTCGAAAGAATAGGGTGTGTTCAATGATGACTGTGCACTTACATTTGTGTACATCCATGTGTTACTGTCAACTCACAGCGCCTGGTTTCTCCCGAACATGATTTGATCTATCTAACTAATATATGCAACTGATACTGCTATTACTCATAGAAACTTTAAAAATATTAATTACCAAAGCTTTAAGATCCGATGTTATCCGAATTCAGTGGGACGACATTTATAAGATTGCATCAGTTAACCAGCTGTTATCATTCCTGGAAAACAATATAAAATCACTTTCTTACTTAGTAAGGTGGTGCTACAGTCCGGTGTGAACCTGGGCCTCAACCTGGTCTTTTGCTAGCTGTCTCCAGCGACGCACTCCCAGTTGGTTAAGGGCCCTTTTCCACCTGTGCCTTAGATTCGGTCGTCTTCTGCAAAGTCGTCCTTCCCGATTGGAATCGAAGGCTCTTCGGGCCGGAGCTGAGCTGTCCATTCGCTCTACGTGGCCTAGCCATCTTAGACGTTGGATTCGTAGACGCCTTACTAGGCCAATGTCGCTGTACACCCCGTACAGTTTGTGGTTGAATCTTCTCCAGCACAAACGGGACCGAAGGTTTTACGCAGAATCGACCGAAACGAAAAGGCCTCTTCATTCATTTTTGATAAGGTCCAAGCCTCTGCATCGTAGAGGTGTACCGGGATGATTAAGGTTTTATAGAGGGTCTTCTTAGTTTTCCGAGAATGGGCTTTACTACTTAATTGCCACTTAAGCCCGAAGAAACAGTGGTTGGCAAGAGTGTTCTGCGTCTAATCTCAGGGCTGGTGTTGTTGCAGCTTGTTATCAGTGAATCAAGGTAGACGAAATCCTTGACTATATCAAAGTTCTAGCTGCCAATATTGACGTTCTGGCCAAGATGTAGGTTTTGTGCGTATATAGTAATTCGTTCATGCACTTTTGGTGTTAATATTGAATACGCAGAGGATGAATTTGTGCAGATTTAAAGTATATCGTGCCTCTTGTATTGGCCAGTGAATCCCGCACAATCTTTTCGAGGGTGATGTTGAAAAAATCACATGAGAGTGCGTCGGCCTATGTCAAATTTTGATGGTCCGCTTCCACTTCGCAGTATTCGCAATATGAGCATACGTACCTTGGCTGCAACAAGGTAACTATCCGAGTCCATATTGGCTTCTCGGAAGGTTCGGACATCCAAGATACTGGTGGAGTGTCTGAAGTCAATCGCAATATGATCGATTTGATTAGCAGATAATTGATCAGGAGACCGCAAGGTCTCCACAGGCCGTGTAGGCTATGCTTTCGACTCGTTCAAAGATATCCTCCTAACCCAGCTTACTTACTTACTTAGGTGGCGCTACAGTCCGGTGTGAACCTGGGCTTCAACCGACAAACTTCACCAGCAGGCACGGTCTTTTGCTAGCTGTCTCCAGCGACGCACTCCAAGTTGGTTAAGGTCCTCTTCCATCTGTGTGCACCACCTTAAATTTGGTCGTCTTCTGCTGCGTCGTCCCTCGGAATTGGACTCGAAGAGTTGTGTTATCCATTCGCTCTACATGGCCTAGTCATCTTAGACGTTGGATCCGCAGACGTCGTAACAGGCCCATGTCGCTGTACAGCGCGTATAGTTCGTCGTTGTATCTTCTCCTCCACTCCCCTTCCTTTTATCTCAGCGCTGGTGTCGTTACTGCTTGTCACTATCGAGCCAAGGTAGACGAAGTCCTTGACTGCTTCAAAAGTATAGCTGCCGAAGGTGACGTTCTGACCAATACGTCGGTGTTGTCTTTCTTTGATGACAGCATATATTTGATCTTGTCCCCATTTACCCTTAGACCCACTTTAGCAGCTTCTGTTTCAATGCTTGCGAACGCCTCATTGACGTCTCGCTTTGTCAGTCCGATAACGTCAATGTCATCTGCGTAGGCAAGTAGTTGTGTAGACTTGAAGTAGATCGTACCTCTTGTATTGGCCGCAGGGTATGATGTTAAAGAAATCACATGACAGTGCGTAACCCTGTCTAAAACCTTTTTTAACATCGAAGGTCTCGGTTAGTTAACCGCCAAACTTAATGGAGCAGCGAGAGTTCGTCATAGTCATCCTGCACAGTCTGACGAGTTTGGCAGGAATGTTAAAACATGACATGGCTCTGTATAGCTCGTTTCTATAAACACTATCATATGTGGCTTTAAAGCCGACAAAAGATGGTACGTGTCGACCTGGAATTCATGGGTCTTCTCCAAGATCTGCCGTAGCGTAAATATTTAGTCTATCGTACACAGTACGGCAGAGAGGGTTTTTTAAGCGATGTTCAGGAGACTTATCCCTCTGTAATTGGCGCAGTCATAGAGGTCTTCTTTCTTATGGACCAGGCAAACCATGCTGAGATTCCATTCGCCGAGCATGCATTCTTCTGACTATATCTTGCAGATGAGTTGGTGCATGTTCCTGATCAGCTCGTCGCCAGCTGCTTTAAATAGTTTAGCGGGAAGTCCGTCTTCTCCAGCAGCTTTATAAGACTTAAGTTTTGATATCCCTATCTTAACATTGTCTGGGTCGGGTGGACGGGATTCTCTTTCGTCTTCGTCCATTGTGAATGGTTCGTTCTGCCTGACGACGGCTTTTTGACTATAATCGCCGTCATACAGAACTGGTTTTTCCACAATCTCAGCATCGACTGTGACTCCACTATTAGTTGTCCGTGCTGATCCCTGCAGGCTTCTGCTCTGGCTTTAGCATCGTATGCCCTATCCACAAGAAAGGAGACCCCTCTGACTGCACCAACTACAGAGGAATAAGTCTTCTTAACGTCGCCTACAAAATCTTCTCTGCCGTTTTGTGTGAACGCCTAAAGCCTTTTGTAAATAAGCTGATAGGTCCTTATCAGTGCGGATTCAGGCCAGGGAAGTCCACCATCGGTCAAATCTTCACACTACGGCAGATCCTGGAAAAAAGCAATGAATTTCAAGTCGACACTCACCACCTATTTGTCGACTTCAAAGCCGCATACGACAGCGTGATTAGAGACGAGCTATACAACGCTATGCAACGTCTACCTTTGACGTACCTGCTAAACTCGTCAGACTATGCAGAATGACTTTGGAGAATACTTGCTGCTCCGTCTGAATCGGTGAACACCTTCCCAATAGTTTTGATGTCAAAAAAGGATTTTGGCAGGGCGATGCACTGTCGTGTGATTTCTTCAACATCATATTGGAAATGATTGTGCAAAAATCACTGGCCAATGCAAGAGGCACAATCTATTTCAAATCCTCGCAACTCCTTGCATACGCCGATAATATTGACATAATAGGTAGATCACAGCGAGATGTCAATGAGGCGCTTGCGAGTATTGAGATGGAGGCGGCGAAAATTGGTTTGGCGGTAAACGAGGGCAAAACTAAATATATGCTGTCATCAAAAAAGGACGCTCAACACCGACGTCTCGGCCAGAACGTTTGTATAGGCAGATATAAGTTCGAGGTAGTTAAGGACTTCGTCTACCTTGGCTCCGCAGTGACCTGGACAATGACATCAGTTCCGAGTCACTCTTGCCAATCGCTGCTTCTTTGGGCTCTGGAGGCAATTGAGTAATAGAGCCCTTGCCCGAACGACAAAGTCGACTCTATCTAAGACCCTTATCATTCTGGTCCTGTTGTACGGCGCAGAAGCATGGACACTATCAAAAGCGGATGAGGAGGCCCTTGGTCGGTTCGAGAGAAAGATTTTGCGCGTGATTTTCGGGCCTATAAACGCAAACGGGGGATGGAGGAAAAGATTCAACCACGAACTTTACGGGCTGTACAGCGACATAGGTCTAGTCAGGCGTCTACGGATTCAACGCCTAAGATGGCTGAGCCATGTACAGCGAATGGACACAGCTCCAGCCCGGAGAGTCTTTGAACCCAACCCTGAGGGACGAAGAAGCAGTGGACGGACGCACTTAAGATGGCGCACACAGGTGGAAGGGGACCACAGCCAACTGGGTGTGCGGCAATGGAAAAGGCTAGCAAAAGATCGTTCTAGTTGGAGGCATGTTGGTTGAGGCCCAGGTTTACCCCGAACTGTAGCGTCCGTTATGAAGAAGAAGACATATTGCATTGACATTTGACGGAGAGCGTCTCAAAATCACTTTTCATAGATCTAAAAATCAAAACCAGAATACACTCGTTTGTCACTATTACCCGTAGTGTCACGTTTTCTGTTCTGTACAAATGTGACTAAATTCAGCACAAATTTCAAATCGCCTTCTACACCAGCAGTCCCGTGTTCCCTAAGTGAAATTCTTTTATACAAAATTCAAAAACCAAAACAAACCTCAATACCAGCCCTGTCCACTGTTGCAGAGTTACCCATGCATTCTCCTATCAACGAGCCTCGAACTGCCAATTGGAGTTTGCATATTTCCTGTATCCACCTGACATTTAGTGTCAGCCCAACGCAAACGTCAAAACAACCGAGCCTTTTGCACCAAAACAAAAACAAAAGCCTCAACCAAAAAAGCAACACAATCATGTCACGAATAAAAGACGAGCACGGAAATTCCTCGCCCGGTACAGCAACAACAACAGCGAAGCGATTACGTTTCCGCGGCGAGTCAAATCTCCAATCCCGTATCGATGAGATCTTCGAGGATGTCATCGAAAGGAGGAAGCTAAAGACTGACGAAGATGCTGAGGAAAGAAAACCGAAAGAAAGTAAGTCACACCTTCGAACGACGGTTGCCAAGTGGGGAAAGTGTACAGTTTGGCTAACGTCTGTGTTTTATTGTCATTGTTAGGTCCACCATCGTTCATGGACTTTGTGAAGTTGGAGATGACACGCGGCTATATTTTGGAACACGATGAAGAGCGCTACTCCGCCCGGCGACAGAAGATCTATTCCTTTATGAAGATACCGCGCGAAGTTGAGAAATTCATGGGCTACGGGGTGATACAATGTGCCGATTCGTTTCTCTACATCCACACCTTCCTGCCGATCCGATTCCTGTTGGCCGTGTGGGCAGTTATTAGTCGGCCAATCGCTAGTTGCATCGGACTGCGACGAAGAACACAAAAGCTCTTGACACCGGCTGAGATCTGCGATCTGTTGAAAGGTGCCATCTGGATAGCATGTACGCTGCTTATGCTTTCCGTGGACACGAATCGCGTGTACCATATCATCAAGTCGCAGAGTATCATCAAACTGTACATCTTCTACAATATGCTAGAGGTCGGCGACCGATTATTGTCGGCCTTTGGTCAGGACACCATCGACGCGTTGTTTTGGACAGCCACCGAACCAAAGAACGGCAAGCGAGACCATTTCGGACTGATTCCTCACATTCTCTTCGCACTGATCTATGTCGTGCTGCATAGCTTCCTGATCATGTTCCAGGCGACGACGCTGAACGTGGCAGTGAACTCAAACAACAAAGGTCTGCTGACCATCATGATATCCAATAACTTTGTCGAGCTCAAGGGCAGTGTGTTCAAGAAGTTCGACAAAAACAATCTGTTCCAGCTGACGTGCAGCGATGTAAGGGAACGATTCCACCTCTCGGTGTTGTTGTTCATCGTAGTCATTCAGACGATGAAGGAGTTCAACTGGAGCTCTACACAGTTCTACGTGATGCTTCCTGATTGCTTCTACGTACTGATTACCGAAATCCTGATTGACTGGATCAAGCACGCTTTCATTACGAGATTCAACGAACTTCCAGTGGATGTGTATCGCGAGTACACGGTCAGTTTGGCATACGACATGACTCAGACACGTCAGAAGCACGCATTCTCTGATCATTCGGACTTGGTGGCCCGACGTATGGGTTTTATACCCTTCCCACTCGGCGTTGTGCTCATCAAGGCGGTGTACAGTGCAGTATCCTTCGACAACTGCGGTGCGATTGTGCTCTTTTTACTCGCCTACCTGACCCTGATGGGTTGCCGGATATTGAATACGATCTGTGCTCTGGGAAAGGCATGTGAGTTGATGAAGCAGCATCAAGAGGAGAAAAATAACTCGACACCTAGCTCGTCTGTGACCAATGCTTGCCCTGTGCCTGGTGTTTCCATTGTCACCAGTCCCAATAGGCCAAAGGCAGACATCTTATCATCCCCAACACATCCACCGATTCTACATCGTTCACATACGACCGAAGCGCCTTCAATTGTTGCCAGTTCGACGCCGAATAAGACCGTCAATGACGAAGATACTAGCTCCCTACTAGCAGCAAAGAATTCCTTAGAATTGGGCGCAACTGCACTCTTCTCCAACAGCGACGTAGACCTGGACGATGTATGCCTGAACGAGAAAGTGCTCGAGACCTCAGCGACGACCAGTAACGACGAAGTCTTCGACGAGGAAAAAGAACTCACACGTAGCGTACCCGACTTGCAACAAGAGACAAGCGGTCCCACCAGTTCATCCGCCGAACGACCGCCGAAAAAGAAGATTGTCCGCACGCATAAACGCTCCGAATCCGAGCCGTCGATGCAGAGCATCATGGGCGAGAAGGACTCAACGGCGTAGTTTCGCACACAGCAGACTCCTGCCACTCTGAAGCTATGGTCAACGTCCCACTAATTCCCTGTGATTTACATTTATTTTGTTTTTTTGTTTCCTGTTCGTGCTGCTTTGCTTTCTACTTGTAGATTTTTGGGGGAGGGGCACTACAACGCCTTCAGTGGAGGGTAGACAACTAGGATTAGAGTTTAATTTGCTCGTATTTATACATAATTGTTAACAGACTATGTGAGTTTTAATACATGTAGCGGTAGTTAAATTTACAAATGGAATTCATAATAAACGAAAAAGACGACTTGTGTACCTTACGGATTGCTTTATGTGCGGAAGATGGGACGGCTTGGTTGGAAACAGGTGTTTAGCGGCGAATTCGGACTTCTTGGTTTCTGGTTGGTTGAATTGACGTTCGGTTTTCGTTCAAACGGTTGACGTCTGTGGTGACAATTAGTGAGGATGGGAACCCAACGTTTAGTGAATGCATTCCAAGTAAGGTTGTAATAAGTAAAAAATATGGCATACTTTCAGGCGCGCTCATTTTAATGTTTCAATTTCCTGGAAAGGAGAAAATGGTTAAATCCCTAATTGGGCGCCTTAGTCGGCCAATTGAAGTTGTTTTAAGCCTAAACATGCGAACATATGTATGAATGCACATGCACCGACACACCAGCCTCTGTCAGCCAACTCCTACTCCCACCTCCACGAGGTGGCTCCTGGGTGCCTAGTACCTCAACTGTATATCGGGCAGACCCCTTTGTATGGTCGTTGGGGGCAACAAACAAGAAATGGGGGAGTCTGAGCCGCCACCAGGTTAGGTTAGGTTAGTTGGGTGCCCTATTGACATGAAGTCAAGGCTCACTTAGACTACGAGGAATCCATTGTGCCCATTTTGAAAAACTAACCCGAGGGGAACCTGTTAGTTAGCCGCTGAGCTGAATCACCCAGATTCAAATAAGAATCTTAGCAGTTTGTTCAGCTTAATGTCTCTTACCTCCTCTAAACCCGAGAAGAAGTAGTTCTCGAGGAACGTAAATCTTTTTCAGGCCAGTGCAGGGCATTCACACAGTAGGTGACGAATGGATTCTATTTCCACTTCGTCCCTACAGCTTCTGCAGAAATCGTTGTAGGGCTGGCCTAGTCTAGCCCAGTGAGGGCGTTGACTACCAGTCGTATATTCCCTCTACCAAGATTTAGCAGACTTTCCGTCCTTTTTTTGTTATAGACAGACCATGTTAGCCTTGCCGTAGCGCATGTGTCCAATTGACACCATCGCTTGTTGGCCTTTCCTAGTAGTTCCATCCCTATTTCTCTGAATAGTGTGCTGAGTGGCGTTCTAGCCTCAGTTGTGATCTGCGACGTATCTGCACCTGATCCCAGTCTGGCTAGTTCGTCCGCCTTCTCATTTCCGGAAATATTCACATGCCCTGGTACCCAGCAGAAGGTTACCTCATTGTCATCCGATTTTTCTTCTAGTTTCTCTTTACAGAGTTTTACGGGTTTGGATCTTATCCATGTTGCTTGCAGAGCCTTAATGGCTGCCTGACTGTCAACATAGATTTTGATTCTCTTACCTGAGAAATTCTCTCTAAGAATCACATCCGCACCTTTTTTGATTGCAAAGATCTCAGCCTGGAAGACGCTACAGCCATCATCAAGTCTGTAGGAGTGACATGCTTCCTGAGGTTCGAAGTAGACTCCGGCTCCTGTACCGGTTCCGTTTTGGATCCGTCGGAATAGATTGTCAGTTCCTCTTCCGTGTTTACCATACCACTGGCCCATTCCTCCCTGGAAGGAATCCTAATAGAGAATCTCCTCTCACAGCAAGAAAGTGGGGTGGTATAGTCCGTTTCGGTTGCGGACATCAGGGTAGCCCATCGATCCAGTATTGATGCGTGGCCATGAGGACATCTTTTCCAAAGACTGGATTCCTGCATCCATAGCATAGCCCTGGCTGCAATGCTTTCAGAGTATATGTCTAGTGGTGGAAGGTTCAGCATCGCTTCAAGGGCCGCCGTTGGTGTGGATTTCATGAATCCGGTCACCGCCAGACAGCCAGCCCTCTGAATCCTTGTAAGACTTTGAAGGTTGCATTTTTTCTCAAGTGCTTTCCACCAGACAATTGATCCATAGACTAAAATAGGTCTTACCACCGCGGTGTACAGCCAGTATACCACCTTTGGCTTAAAGCCCCATGTCCTGCCGAAAGCTACCCTGCACGAATATAGTGCCACGTAAGCTTTCTTGGTTCTTTCATTTATGTTGTCCTTCCAGCTAAGCTTGGAATCTAGGATTATGCCAAGATACCTAGCGGTTTTTTTCGGAATCAGGTCCATACCATTTATACGTGGATATGTGTAATTAGGTATTGATCTTTTTCGTGTGAAGAGGACAATTTCAGTTTTAGTTGGATTTACCCCTAGGCCCCGTTCCTTGACCCAGTTATTCACCAATAGCAGCGCATAACTTAGTCTTTCACTGACGACCTTAGGAAATTTCCCAGGTCCCAGGATGGTAATGTCATCGGCATAAGCCGTGACATTGAAACCCTGTGTCTCCAGGAGCTTTAACAATTCGTCGACTACGAGGAGCCATAGGAGAGGCGATAGAGCACCCCCCTGTGGCGTGCCTCTGTTGACCCTCACTCTTCCCTTTGCTCCTCCTATCGACGAGTTTACTATACGAGTACTTAGCATTTGCTCAACCCATCTACAGATTTCCGAGTTTATGTGGGCCATCCGTAAGCTGGACATTATTGCCTCGGTACTGACGTTATTGAAGGCACCCTCAACATCTAGAAAGGCCCCCAGAGCATATTCTTTGTCATTGAGTGCATTTTCTATCGTATAGACCACCCTGTGAAGAGCGGTATCTACCGATCTACCCTTTATGTAAGCGTTATGTGATTGTGATAAGTAGCTATCACCAATCTCATCTCTTATGTATTCGTTGATTAGTCGTTGAAGTGTTTTCATAAGGAAGGAGGATAGGCTGATAGGTCTATACTCCTTTGCCGTGGCATGGTTGACCTTCCCTGACTTGGGTATAAACACCACCCTAACCCCCCTCCATGCTTTTGGGACATAACCCATCCTAAGGCACCAGTAGTATATGCGTTCTAGCCAGGGGATGATAAGCAGCATTTTCGGGTATATACCGCCTATTCCTGGCGCCTTGTAGGGGTCAAATGATTTTACCGCCCACAGAATTTTTTCTTTGGTAACGATCTTATCGATTATTTCAGGCCCAGTTTGTTCCCTAATCAGTGTATCTGCCGTCACGAATGTTCCCGAATTCCTCTTTGAGCTGCTTAACATTATCTCTGTAAGTTGACCATTCGATGGAACTTTCTTTAGCGAGGTTCCAACTATGTCTGTCATTACATATAATGAGGTTAGTACTAAGGACATAACGGATGGCAAAGGACTAACAAAGGCCTCGTAGGGGTAGCATCTATCCGACCGATGCTGGCCTGCTAAAAAGCGAGAAGAGCCACGGCAGTCGAACATCTTGCGGCACTGTTAGTAAGTCCTATCCCCATCTCCTCGTGGTGCCATCTGGAGATTTCCTATGGAAATTGCAGACGGGGAAGGGCGAATGGCGAGCCTCCTGCGCCAAAAAACAGGGTTAGTCGATTGGGCTACGGCCTAGTAAGCCGTAACCGTAAAAAAAAAACCACAAACTCCGAAACACCACAAGCCTCGGATATAACGGACCGGATTTATGTTGACGACCCCTGCAAAAAACGAAAAAAGAACAATGATCTTCGGCTTTGTGGAATGTTAAGTCCCTAAACAGGCCACGTGCAGCCGAACAACATACGGACGCCCTAGACCGCTATAAAGCGGACATCACCGCCATCCAGGAAATGCGATGGAATGGACCGGGTATAAAGCGGATGAAACACTGCGATATTTACCACGGCGACTGCTATAGGGAGAGAGGGCAACGATTGTTTGGATGCGGATTTGTTGTTCGAGGTGGACTAAGACAAAAAGTCCTAAGCTTTCGGCATGTGAGCGAACGCCTCATAACAATCCGTATCGAGGCTAAGTTTTTTAAGCTTCAGCCTGATCTGCGTCCACGCCCCCACGGAAGACAAGGATGACTCAGCCAAAGATGAGTTCTACGATCTCCTAGACAGAACGTATGCCCAATGTCCCAGCTATGACATCAAAATTGTACTAGGAGACTTCAATGCTAAGCTGGGTAAGGAAAGCATATTTGAATGAGTCACCTCACAGGCTGGTTGATCTTGCTACGGGGCGAAATCTCCTTCTAGCCAGTACGCGCTTCCCGCACCTCGATATACACAAAGGCACCTGGCGGTCTTTTGATCAATCGACTACCAACCAGATTGATCACATCGCGATCGACGTCAGACACTCCTCCACTACTCTTGATGTTCGAACTTTCCGAGGAGCTGACATCGACTCTGACTACTATATTGTAGTAGCCAAGATGCGCCTACGGATATCACGAACGCAACGGAGTAGAGTAAGAATACAAAGTTATGACGTCGGAAAGCTACTATGGCCAGAAAGCGCTCGTGCTTTTACCGATCGCGTCTTCCTTAAGCTCTCCAAAACGCCTCAATCCTCTACGCTATCAATTGCAAACAAACCCTGAAAAGCTCTGCAACCGAACCTTTGGACTTCAAGGCTCCACCATGAAGAAACACCTGGTTCGATGACGAGTGCAGGAGAATTCACACAGCGAAGCAGGATGCATATAAAGCCTCGCTGCATAAAAGAACAAGAGCAGCTCGTGAGCTCTACGAGTTAAAAAGAAGGGAGGAACATAAGCTTCTCAGGAGAAAGAAGAAAGAGCACGAGAAGCGCGCGATTGAGGATTTGGAGAGGTGTTACTGCAGGCGTGACGTTCAAAAGTTTTATCAACAGATAAAGCGAACATGCCAAGGTTATACAGCCAGAACGGAAGCCTTCAGGGATGAGAACGGACACCTAGTAGTAGAATCGCAGTCGATGCTGAGGATATGAAAAAACCACTTCTGCAGACTGTATAACGGCGATGTTAGTCAATATACCGCTGTCAGGCAGAACGATTCATTTCTAATCGACGAAGACCGCAGAGAATTCCGTCCCCTGACCTCGACGAAGTTAAGATTGCCGTATGGAAGCTCAAGTCGAATAAGGTTGCTGGCGCAGACGGACTGTGACCTGGTTAGGAGCATGCACCTGTTCATCTGTAAGATATGGTCAGAGGAAAGCATGCCTGAGGAATGGAGTCTCAGCATCGTATGCCCGATCCACAAGAAAGGAGACCCCTCTGACTGCGCCAACTACATAGGAATAAGTCTTCTTAACATCGCCTACAAAATCTTCTCTGCGGTTTTGTGTGAACGCCTGAAGCCTTTTGTAAATCTTCTCTGCGATTTTGTGTGAACGCCTGAAGCCTTTTGTAAATGAGCTAGTGGGCCCCTATCAGTGCGGTTTCAGACTCGAGGAAGTCCACCATCGACCAAACTTTCACACTACGGCAGATCCTAGAAAAAAAACAATGAATTTCAAGTCGACACTCACCACCTATTTGTCGACTTCAAAGCCGCATACGAGAGCGTAATCAGAGACGAGCTATACAACGCTATGTCTACCTTTGACATACCTGCTAAGTTCGTCAGACTATGCAGGATGACTTTGGAGAATGCTCGCTGCTCCATCCGAATCGGTGAACACCTTACCGATAGTTTTGATGTCAAAAAAGGATTTAGGCAGGGCGATGCGCTGTCGTGTGATTTCTTCAACATCATATTGGAAATGATTGTGTAAAAATCACTGGCCAATACAAGAGGCACAATCTATTTCAAATCCTCGCAACCCCTTGCGAATACGCCGACGACATTGACATAATAGGCAGATCACAGCGAGTTGTCAATGAGGCGTTTGCGAGTATTGAGATGGAGGCGGCGAAAATTGGTTTGGCGGTAAGCGAGGGCAAAACTAAATATATGCTGTCATCAAAAAAGGACGCTCAACACCGACGTCTCGGCCAGAACGTTTGTATAGGCAGATATAAGTTCGAGGTAGTTAAGGACTTCGTCTACCTTGGCTCCGCAGTGGCCTGGAACAACGACATCAGTTTCGAAATCAAACGCAGAATCACTCTTGCCAATCGCTGTTATTTGGGCTCAGGAGGCAACTGAGTAATAGAGCCGTCTCCCGAACGACAAAGTTGACTCTATATAAGACCCTTATCATCCCGGTCCTGTTGTGTGGCGCAGAAGCATGGACACTATCAAAAGCGGATGAGGAGGCCCTTGGTCGGTTTGAGAGAAAGATTTTGCGCGTGATTTTTGGGCCTATAAACGCAGACGGGGGATGGAGGAGAAGATTCAGCCACGAACTTTACGGGCTGTACAGCGACAAGAGCCTAGACAGGCGTCTACGGATTCAACGCCTAAGATGGCTGGGCCATGTAGAGCGAATGGACACCACAGCTCCAGCCCGGAGAGTCTTTGAATCCAACCCCGAGGGACGAAGAAGCAGAGGACGGCCGCCCTTAAGATGGCGCACACAGGTGGAAGGGGACCTCAGCCAACTGGGTGTGTGGCAATGGAAAAGGCTAGCAAAAGATCGTGCTGGATGGAGGGGCATGTTGGTTGAGACCCAGGTTCACCCCGAACTGTAGCGCCCACTAAGAAGAAGAAGAATATATACCCCCCTTCCCTGAATAAAATCCTTGTTACCGTCAATATTTTAACCCGTTCGGTTTGACCCTTTTCATGAATTATATTATAACGTAATAAAGTTGAATTATATTAAATCGAGTTTCACATACTCAAACTCAAATCATCCTTATCCCTGAAATGTTTACATGCAAATAGGCGAATATAAAGGTCACGACAGTACATGAACTTCAATCTTTCCAGCTATTAATAAGTTATACAAGAAGTTTGCTCCAAGCTCTTTTCTTTTCCGCTGTAAGTCGATTTGACTTCGAAGTTTCGCTGCTGATACAACTTCACAGATAAAGTCCATTCCGTGCCATCGGCCCCAATTTAAAGGTAAGGCATCTGTGAAAACACTAATGCCATTCCCTAAATGCCTAAATGTCAGTGTTAATAATTTAATTGAAAAACTGATTGCAACTATGGATGACGTAATTTAGTTTTATTTAAATGTTCTTGTGTGTGTGTTAAAAAATTGTGTTGTGTTGTCGCTGTCGTTGACTTTACGAGAATGGCGTCAATTTCACCCGCAAAGCTTCTCAGTAGCACTCCAAGGATAGAACGAGACATCCCATTGGCTGGCCAATGAGTTGTCCTGAACTATCCCTGGAGTGCTTCCCCCTGGTGGCTTTTCTGCTCATGCGTGCATTTCCCCCTTAACGTTCGTTGCGCCATCTTGCCGCGACATCCCCCCCTCCGTGAAGCCTCGAAGAGATTCACCATCCACTTCCAGAACGGCCAATTTTGAAGCCGGTCGGCGTAATATACCCTGTGACGTCTTAACCTCAGCGCTTCTTACTTGTCCGTCGTTCGCAGTGTAGACCTTGGCGACTCTTCCCCTTTGCCATTTGCTTCTCGATAGGCTGGCATCGCATATTACCACAAGAGCTCCAACCTTCAAAGGAGGCACATGTTTAAACCACTTACTTCGTTTGGTCAAGATCGGTAGATATTCTTGCATCCAACGCTTCCAGAATCGATCCTTCAATTGTTGAGCAACACTCCACTGTTTACGGCTACATATTGGCAAAGCTTCCAGATTTGGGGTTTGAGTGGAGTTCGCACAGCCCAGCAAGAAATGGTTCGGTGTTAGTGGCTCGTCCTCTTCCGAAGACACCGGCAAGTAAGTTAAAGGCCTGGAATTAATAATATTTTCAGCTTCGATTAGTAGACTGTGAAGCGTCTCAACCCTTGGAGCATCCTGATGTACCGTTATAGCTAATACTCTTTTAACTGACTGGACAAGTCGTTCCCATACGCCTCCTTCGCTAGGGTTGGATGGGCAGCTGAACTTCCACTCAATACCTCGGCTCGTCATCTCATTTTGGACCTGATTGTTGTCGAAAAGTCCGAGATTGGCAGTAAGTACCCTTTGCGCTCCAATAAAGTTTGTTGCATTATCGCTTCGGATTCGAACTGGTACTCCGCGGCGGTTAACGAAGTTCCTCAAGCACAATATGAAGGCATCAATGGACAAATCGGCTGCTAGCTCCAGATGTATTGCTCGGATTGTCAGGCAAGTGAACAGCGCCACCCAGCGTTTCTCCCTTCTTCGACCAATTGAGACTTGAAGTGGTCCAAAGTAGTCCAGACCGGTGTAAGTGAACGGGCGCACGAACGGGGTTACTCGATCTTCTGGTAGTTGCCCCATCAGGGGAATCGCAGGCTTAGCTCGTGCGAGTCGGCATCGTTGGCAATTGCGCTTAACTCCTCTAAGCACTGATCTTAGATGTGGAACCCAATATCGTAGACGAACTTCGTTAATTGTGAGACCGTCGTTCTGGTGGTGGAGTCTTTCATGAAAATGTCGAACGATAAGTTGCGTAAGATGATGCTTCTGCGGCAAAATAACTGGATGTCTTGCGGAGGCTGGCAAACACAAGGCGGCATTGATGCGTCCGCCCAAACGAAGCAAGTCATATTGGTCCAGGAATGGTGTTAGGTCATATAACTGGCTTGATTTTGATACGCCGGTGCCGTTTCTGATGGAAAGAAACTCATGCTGAAAATCTTCTTTTTGTGCTAGGCGACACAGGGCATTTTCGGCAGACTGGACTTGCTTGGTGGTCAGCTCATCTATAGGCATTGAGCGACCTTTGGCGACACGACGATCTCCGGAACCAACACCTCTCCGAAGCACAGCTGTACTTCTCGCATGATGTAGCGCGTCAATATACTTCAGCACCCAAGCCATTACGCGTCTCACCTTGACAAACGAAGAAAATTTAGTAAAATTTATCAGAGGACTACTTGCCTGTGAAGTGTGCAGGACTCGAGGACGAATTTCTTCTTCAAGCGTTCCAAGGTCTTGGCGGGTGTTGTTTTTTGGCCATTGATGTTCGGGAAGACGAAGAAATTTTGGACCTGTTAACCATCGGCAGTCTGCATTGAATGTTGGAGTAGTTTTGGTTCTTGTCGCCTCATCTGCTACGTTCAATTCGGTTGGAATCCAGAACCAGTCCGAGGAGTTCGATGATTCCAGAATTTCTGCAACTCTATGAGCTACGAAAGGCTTGAATCGGCGCTCTTTTGATCGAATCCATGAAAGAGTGGTGGTAGAATCGCTCCAGTAGAAGGTACGGGAAATTACGATGCCGTGAGCTACCTTTATAGAAGACTGTAGGCGACTTCCGAGAACAGCCGCTTGTAACTCCAGCCGAGGAACTGAAAGTAGCTTTCTTGGCGCACATCTTGTTTTGGCACATACGAAGGCTACATCCACCTGGTCACGACGTATAATTCGAAAGTACCCTACGGCAGCAAACGCCCTCTCGCTGGCATCCGTGAATACGTGCAATTCCACCTTCTCAGCTGCCAATAAATGCGGCGAATAGCAGCGATTAATTTTGAATTTACTCACGTTTTGCAGCTCCCCCAACCAGACTTTCCATCGGCAAAACAAGTTGTCGGGTAACGGGTCATCCCAGTCAATGGCAGCTTCCCAGGTGTTCTGAAGCAGTAACTTAGAATAAATGAGAAAGTTTGCGATAAAACCATATGGGTCAAAGACGGCCATAATGATCCCCAACATTTCCCTTTTCGTCGGCGGTCTTGCAAGCTCCAACACTTCTTTGGCTATGCGGCTGAACTTTAAACGAAAACGGTATGTGTCGTCTTCTGTTTTCCAAAACATTCCGAGGACTTTCTCGATGTCCTTATCTACTTCCAGACTGACTGATGACTGAGTATTGCAAAATGGGCTGTTCAATTTGTCTTGGACTGCTTTCACGTTGGAAACGAATCTTCGTAAAGTAAAACCACCTTCGCTGTGAATCCTTTTAACATCTAGGCTGATTCGCTTGGCTTCTTCTTGACTTGGAAAGCTGCATACGTAGTCGTCCACGTAGTGATTATTCACTATGGCATCCACGGCTTCTGGGAGCTGGTGTTGAAATGATTTGGCGTTTAGATTCTTGATGTATTCGGCTGCGCAAGGCGAACACGCGGCACCAAATATCATCGACGTCATAATGTATGTTTTAATTGGCTGATCATGAGTACTTCCTCTCCACAGGAATCTTTGGAAGTTCGTATCCTCGGCACGGATCTTAATTTGTGAGAACATCTCCTCTATATCTGCTGTGACTCCGACAATGCCTTGGCGAAATTTGAATAAGACTGACAGGAGCGGATTAGCTTGCTCTGGTCCTTTTAGCAGCATTGAATTAAGCGAGATGCCATTGGTTTCGGCTGCTGCATCGAAGACGATACGTAACTTCTTCGGTTTATGCGGATTGGTCACGCCAAAATGTGGCAGATACCATTTTCTTTGACAGTTTGGTACATCCTCCGACACGAGTTCTTTGGCATAGCCCTTTTCGATGTAGCTGGTCATTTGGGCTTCGTATCGATTCGCAAACCTTTGGTCGCTTCGCATCTTTTTCTCAATCGCAAGAAGTCGCTTTGTCGCCATCTGCAAATTATCTGGCATTGTAATCTTATCGCGGCACCACAATAAACCGGTCTCAAACTGCTTTCCAACCCGCTGCGTAGTCTTCGTCAGTATATCTCTGGCGCGTGCATCTTTATCAGACTCCATTGTTTTCCCCGGATTCTGCACCCCAAAGTTTTCTGTGGTAAAATAGGATCCAACTAGTTGGTTAAGGCTCTCAAGGCCTTTATTCTCCCTAATATGGAGAACGATTGGTTGTTTGTCTTCACTTGCTCTTTTTGGCCCATAAGCAATCCAACCCAGCTTTGTTCTTGTCGCTATTACGTTATCTCGACCTCCTTCGACGGTGGGACCGACTGCCGCACCCAGATGACAGTTGTCCAGCCCAATGAGTAGTACGGGTCTGGCGTTTTTGTAGCTGTTGACTGGAACGTTCTTTAAGTGTTCTGCTTCCCACTTATTAAAGGATTGCATTGGTAGGCCAAGGTTCTTTACTGTCTTTATATTCTTTAGCGAATAATGGCATGCCCCAGTTTCGATTCCTCCTATGTCAATCGACGATGTAATGGTCCTGGACTGCTCGCTGACCGTTTTTTCGCCAAACCACTGTAAGACCAGGGACTGCAATTTTCCCTTGCATCCTAACTCCAAGGCTGTTCGGTCTTCAAGTAAAGTCAGTGAGGAGCCTTCGTCGAACATGGCAAATATTTTCTTTGTGCCTCGAGGACCTGACAAAACTACGGGCAGAATCCGAAATAAGTGTCCGTGATGGTCTCGAGTGCGGCAGGTGTGCAGTTTCACGGGTGGGAGCTCCGATGCACGCGTTGGATAGTCTTGAGCTTCATGGAGCAATTTCTGATGGAAACGCCGACAACCGTTTTCATTGCATCTCTCTCGATGACGACAAATTGCAGTACCGTGGCCAGACCTAAGACACGAAAAGCAGAGGTGCTTGCTCTTTACGTGCCTCCAACGGTCCTTTACGACCAAAGATTTAAAGGAAGTGCATGCGCTTACCTGGTGGTCGGCTCCGCAAAAACTACATACATCTTTGTGTGTTTTATGCTGGGTCTCGATCGTGTACATCAATCTTCGCGGCTGCCCTCTTGTGGCGTTGACCGAGTTAGTTTGCGGCATGAATTGGATGATTTTGGCTGTCTGGGAAAGCCAGGTGGAAAAATCTTGGATGGTGGGGTAGGGCTCGACTTTCATGGCGTGGGCTGCCCAGTCATACCTTCGGCTCAATGGAAGTTTGGCACTGAGCTCATCTAGGAGAGTTGGGTTGGCTAGATGGTGTTGGCATTTGGCGGAAAGTAGAAACGCTACCACGTTTTCGACCATTGTGGCAAACGGGATGAGGTGCTCCACTCGAATGTCTGTGATTGCCGGAAACCGCTGGATTTTTGCCAGCTGGGCTTTAACTAGCAAATCGGGACGACCAAAACGAAATGTTAAAATATCAATTATTTGACTTACATTGTTGGGATGAATCAGTAGCGATAGTACCGCTTCCCTGGCTTCCCCTTCCAAGCATTTTTGAAGACGAAACGTATTTTCAGTATTCGTATACTGAAACGTGGCTGTAGTTTCATTAAAGTTGGCGAGGAATAACGGCCAATCCTCTGGTCTTCCCGAGAACTGCGGCAAGTCGTATATTTTCCTTCGGTTTACAGCTACTACATCCGTAGCGGGGCTCCGGGGAGTAAAGGACGTTTCTGTCGTGAGAGGGCTTTCTCCCACGACACTCCGACGATTCACTTCCATATCTGTGTGAACTTGGCGATCGACTGCTTCGCGTAAGCGTTGCGTTTCAGCTTGATTGACACTTGTCTCGTTACGCAACTGTTCTACCGCATCCTTAAGCGCTGAGATTTGTTCCACTAAGGTTGTTAAAAGGCTCTGCGACTGTTCCGTCATCTTGGCTGGCTCTTGTTTGACGGCTGGCCTTCCCTGGCGAATTGGAGCTCTTGTTTTCGTATTTCGTGCGCTCGTATTCGATGACATGCAAACGTTACTTCATTAGAACTCTCGATGGCTACTACAATACGAACAGCGACAGTAAAATTTTTTAAACTTGTTAATAATTTAATTGAAAAACTGATTGCAACTATGGATGACGTAATTTAGTTTTATTTAAATGTTCTTGTGTGTGTGTTAAAAAATTGTGTTGTGTTGTCGCTGTCGTTGACTTTACGAGAATGGCGTCAATTTCACCCGCAAAGCTTCTCAGTAGCACTCCAAGGATAGAACGAGACATCCCATTGGCTGGCCAATGAGTTGTCCTGAACTATCCCTGGAGTGCTTCCCCCTGGTGGCTTTTCTGCTCATGCGTGCATTTCCCCCTTAACGTTCGTTGCGCCATCTTGCCGCGACAGTCAGCACAGCATTCGAGGAATATCATCTGAACCTTTTACCCCAAAACATGCGTTACAACATCATTTTCAAAATAACTTAACGACCGTAAAAGCGTACATCAACATACTCGTGTACAACCGGCAAAAGATTTAAAAACACAAGTAAAATGCCGCACCCGATTCCCGCCAAATGCCAAATGTCAAACGCACAAAATGTCAAATTCATTCATGAATTCTCCCCAAGCGGAGTGTTGCGGGATATTGCTGAGCATCTCCCCAAAACGTACTATATACTTTCGGTAAAATGTCAAATGTGAACGCAACACAACCGCACCCCGACACTTGTGGGTGTCTATGGGGACATTTCGCCTAGCTCGTCACCAAACGTTGTATCATAGTCGACGGAGCAAATTGTTGGCATCTTTAAGCTTAAGTATTGATTTTTCGTCTACAGCACGGCGTTTAACCCAGATATAGGCAATGTGAGACCAGTAAAAGTCAGGCGCCAATAGAACCTCGGAAGCCATTAAATCCAAGCCTCGAAAAAAGGGCAAACAAATTATAAATCAAGAGCGCCGTTGTCACGCCACCGACCTTTACGGGGCGGATGTTATTAAAGCCCACATTCCCATGCAGATCAATCCCACATACTCGCACGGATGCACTCCCGGTACACGGCTGCTGGTGGACGATTTATGATGACGGTGCGGTTATATTAGCTCCAGGCTTAAAATTTCACCTCACCGCCTGTATGCAATGTCCCGCGCCACCCATCACGTTGGTACTTATCCTTCCGGCAAAAAATAAACCTCTTCGTTTCCATGAATGAAGTTTTACTTCCCCCCCTCCCCTCCGTGATTGAAAAGATAGTCCGAAACCTTAATATGGTGGCCTTGATCGTAGTGACAATGGTAGGGTCACGCCTCAAGCTACCTTGTTTACCAAAGCCCACTCAACTTGAAATGTACGGTTCTCCTGAACAGCCGTCGCCCGTTCCAGTCCAGTTGATTACACGTGCCACATCGGAGCTTTCAATGTGTGTGCGATTTTCGAAAAGGGGCAAAATCGGCACACAGGACACAGACAGGATTCAGGAGAATTCTTCCCCAGGTCCGGCCGGCTTCTACACTGACGACGGTTCGGCGTATTGAGGCCGGAATTTTATGAATGAATTGTTGTGGTCTATAAAGGCGCAGTTTTCATGAATGAAAATACGATTCAGGGTGTCGGGCACCATAGTGTTCAAGGTCTTTGTGTAGGATTCGAGGATATGCGAAAGTGAAACAACACACCCAGATAGTGTTCGAAGGAGACGAACGATACGAATGTGTTGTATACGGTTGGAAAGAGGGAAACGAGAATCAGGTTTGTGAGGCAGAAATATGGCCGGCCGGAAATCGATACGAAAATATTTTTTAATTTTTCTTTTTAAGCAACTCTGCTTGAGTCTGTACAGTTTTCTGACAAGCTGTTGAATGTCCTTAAAGTGGAGCAGAAATACGTTACGCAATCGAAGGCTTTGAAAACAAAATGGCAGATGAAATAGAATACTCTATTGTGCAATATACATATGAATGTATTGAATAGCCTAGCCTGTTCCAATCGTAACGGCCATTAAGGCCGGGTGGAAACGTTTCATTAACATATTGAGTTTCCAATAAAAGCAATGAAGAGTTATACAACTCTCGACGTGTGGGTAGTCCGGTTAGGCTATGGTAGAGTATGTACAAATGAAAAATCCTCAATGGATTTAAAAGCAGTACCCGTCACCATGTAGATCCGTGATGAAGTCCTGAGGCGTTTGCAACAAACTGCGGAGGTTGGAGTAATGTAGGTCATTGATGAAGTTTACTAGCTTGTATTTCATCATCATCATCATCATCATCATCATCATCATTTTCCGTGGCCCGCATGTTCCACTAAAAGAGTCGCGGGGGTAATGCGCGCACGCGAGATCTCCAGGCTACTCGATCCTCCGTCATCGACTCTAACTTATCAGGCGCTATGCCCAAGCGCACCCAGGCGAGTTTTTGGACTTGGTCTGCCAAGCAGTCGCCTGCCTGATGGTCGTGATGATGGCGACATTCGTCTCACGTGACCAAACCATCGAAGCACAGCCCTTTCCGTTCGGAGAAGCAGCTGCTCAACATTAAGCTCCCCGCGCACTGCCGTGTTTCTCACCCTATCCCGGCGAGTAACTACCATAACAGCACGAAGCAATCTCATTTTGGTAGCTTGTATTCGCTATCTAATTCTTTCGGTCAGTACCCAAACTTCATGACCATAGGTGAGAGTGGGAACAAATACTGAGTTAAAAACCGCTAACTTGGCTTTGACACCAAGCTAGGTCTTCCTGATTACTGATCTTCCAAGTTTCAAAATTGACCCAGCTTGGCCAATCCTACAGGAAAGCTCAGTATTACTTCTCCCATCACTTGTGAAGAAGACCCTGAGATACTTAAACTTCTCCACCTGCTTTCATGAGACTTCACTAACATGTAGAGTGCATTGGACAGGTGTTCTAGAAATAACCATAACCTCGGATTTGTCCACGTTAACCCTCATTCCAGAATCAGCATATATGGCCACAAACCTATCTAGCGCGCACTGGAGGTCCGCCTGGGTGGATGAGAGGACAACTAAGTCATCTGCCAAAAGAAGATGGCTTACCCTTAACTCTCCCAATGTGAAATACTCCTCGCCTCGACTGCGCTGCAACATCCAATCCATATATATGTATAACGAAAAGGAGAGGTGACAAGATGTACCTTTGGCGAAGTCCAACGGCCACGGTGAAAGGTGTTGAATTACTACTGTTAACCCGAACGCAGCTGCTACAGTTTGTGTATAGAGACTGAATGACCCTCAACATAGGACCATCAATCCCATATTCCTGCAGAACACTCCAGAGTTTACCTCGAGGAACTCGGTCATATGCCTTTTTCAAATCTACAAAGCAGCTGTAGATTGGTTTGGCGTACTCCCAAGCCTTCTCGAGTACCATTCTTGGAGTGAAAAGCTGGCCGGTTGTAATTCTACCGTGACGAAACCCGCACTGTTCATCCCCTATCCTGGATTCGACTAGAACGCGCCTCCAGCACCTTAGCGTAGACTTTACCGGGGACACTTAAGAGAGATATGCCCCTATAGTTGGAGCACCTTTTTATCCCCCTTTTTGAAAAGAGGGACAATCACCGCAGTCTGCCGATCGCTAAGTGTCTCACCGCATTTCAAGGCCACCCTAATGACACGCCAGAGCCATAATACTCCCTCTTTAGCACCGTTAGACTATTCTCCGCCCCACTCAAGACTATAGGTCTGTCCCCCTCAGTGCCCTGTTCGGGATTGAGCAGCTCCGAAAAGTGCTCGCACCATCTGCGTAAGATGTCCATCTCATTTGAAAGCAACACCATCTTTGGATTTAACTCCTTCGATTATGTTGAGTTTCCTTCCTCTGATTTTCCAGAACACCTTTTTGGCAGACCTATTGTCGCCTTCCAACTTCTCGCCGAACTCCTTCCAGGAATGCTCTTTAGCTGCTCGCATAGCAAGAGTCAGAAGCAGAAGCAGAGTCCCCCAAGAGAATCCAGTCTCTGTTGGCCTTCTTCTTCTCTCTGATGGCTTCTTGAACTCCGGGTGTTTTAAACCATGCAGTTCTTTTCTCACCACCAGACGCCACATTATCCAGGAAAGTCGCATACTCCGACTCTAGATTCGGTGCATCACCTGCACCAGAACCAAAGTCGATCTTTCAAACTTGAGTTTTAAGATCGCGACTCTCCCTCCTAATGCTCTTAATGCCACTTCAATACCCTGTCTGCCAGCCTGGGACTTACGAGTATCCCCACTCCCGCCCAGGCAGACATTTGAAGTGCAACTCCCGACAGGAAGAGTTTCAACCCGTCCACAAGCTCCACAGTTCTATATCCTCTTTGCTTTGTCGAAGAGACACCTACGATATCTCGCATACTGCCACCAGACCGGGATGATAAGGGTCTTATATAGAATCAACTTTATCGTTCGGGACAGGGCTCTATTACTCAATTGCCTCCTGAGCCCAAAGCAACAGCGATTGGCAAGAGCGATTCTGCGTTTAGTTTCGGAACTAATGTCGTTGTTCCAGATCACTGCGGAGCCAAGGTAGACGAAGTCCTTAACTACCTCCAAATTATATCTGCCAATACAAACGTTCTGCCCGAGACGTCGGTGTTGAGCGTCCTTTTTGTGATGACAACATATATTTAGTATTGCCCTCGCTTACCGCCAAACCAATTTTCGCCGCCTCCATCTCCATACTCGCAAACGCCTCATTGGCATCTCGCTGTGATCTACCTATTATGTCAATATCGTCGGCGTATGCAAGGAGTTGCGAGGATTTGAAATAGATTGTGCCTCTTGTATTGGCCAGTGATTTTTGCACAATCATTTCTAATATGATGTTGAAGAAATCACACGCATCATGCATCGCCCTGCCTAAGTCCTTTTTAAACATCAAGACTATCGGTAAGGTGTTCACCGATTCGGATGGAGTGGCGAGCATTCTCCAAAGTCATCCGTCGTAGTCTGACGAGTTTATTAGATAAGTCAAAGGTAGCCATAGCGTTGTATAGCTCGCCTCTAATTACGTTGTCGTATGCGGCTATGAAGTCGACAAATAGGTGGTGAGTGTCGACCTGAAATTCATTGTTTTTTTTCCAGGATCTGCCGTAGTGTGAAAGTTTGGTCGATGGTGGACTTCCTCGAGTCTGAAACCGCACTGATAGGGGCCCACTAGCTCATTTACAAAAGGCTTCAGGCGTTCACACAAAACCGCAGAGAAGATTTTGTAGGCGATGTTAAGAAGACTTATTCCTATGTAGTTGGCGCAGTCAGAGGGGTCTCCTTTCTTGTGGATCGGGCATACGATGCTGAGACTCCATTCCTCAGGCTTGCTTTCCTCTGACCATATCTTACAGATGAACAGGTGCATGCTCCTAACTAGGTCACAGTCCGTCTGCGCCAGCAACCTTATTCGACTTGAGCTTCCATACGGCAATCTTAACTTCGTCGGGGTCAGGGGACGGAATTCTCTGCGGTCTTCGTCGATTAGAAATGGATCGTTCTGCCTGACAGCGGTATATTGACTAACATCGCCGTTATACAGTCTGCAGAAGTGGTTTTCCCATATTCTCAGCATCGACTGCGGTTGTACTACTAGGTGTCCGTTCTCATCCCTGCAGGCTTCCGTTCTGGCTTTATAACCTTGGCATGTTCGCTTTATCTGTTGATAAAACTTTCGAACGTCACGCCTGCAGTAACACCTCTCTAAATCCCCAATCGCGCGCTTCTCGTGCTCTTTCTTCTTTCTCCTGAGAAGCTTATGCTCCTCCCTTCTTTTTAACTGGTAGAGCTCACGAGCTGCTCTTGTTCTTTTATGCAGCGAGGCTTTATATGCATCCTGCTTCGCTGTGTGAATTCTCCTGCACTCGTCATCAAACCAGGTGTTTTTTCATGTTGGAGCCTTGAAGTCCAAAGGTTCGGTTGCAGAGCTTTTCAGGGTTTGCTTGCAAAGGCTCCACTGCTGCGTTTTGGAGAGCATAAGGGAGACGCGATCGGTAAAAGCACGAGCGTTTTCTGGCCATAGTAACTTTCCGACGTCATAACTTAGTATTCTTACTCTACTCCGCTGCGTTCGTGATATCCGTAAGCGCCTCTTGGCTACTACAAGATAGTGGTCCGAGTCGATGTTAGCCCCTCGGTAAGTTCGGACATCAAGAATAGTGGAGGAGTGTCTGACGTCGATCGCGATGTGATTATTCTGGTTGGTAGTCGATTGATCAAAAGACCGCCAGGTGCCTTTGTGTATATCGAGGTGCGGGAAGCGCATGCTGGCTAGAAGGAGATTTCGCCCCGTAGCAAGATCAATCAGCCTGTGTCCGTTATCGGAGATGGTGTCGTGTAGGCTATGTTTGCCGATGACTCGTTCAAAGATGCTTTCATTTCCCAGCTAAACATTTAAGTCTCCCAGTACAATTTTGATGTCATGGCTGGGACATTAGGCATACGTTCTGTCTAATAGATCGTAGAACTCATCTTTGGCGGAGTCATCCTTGTCTTCCGTGGGGGCGTGGACGCAGACCAGGCTGATGTTAAAAAATGTAGCCTTGATATGGATCGTTATGAGACGTTTGCTTACATGCCGAAAGCTTAAGACTTTTTGCCTTAGTCCACCTCGAACAACACAACCGCATCCGAACAATCGTTGTCCTCTCTCCCCATAGCAGTCGCCGTAGTAAATATCGCAGTTTTTCATAGGCTTTATGCCCGGTTCATTCCATCGCATTTCCTGGATGGCGATTATATACACTTTATAGCGGTCTAGGGCGTCCGCGAGTTGTTCGGCTGCACATGGCCTGTTTAGGGACCCAACATTACACTTACAGAGCTGAAGATCATTGTCCTTTTTTCGTTTTTACAAGGGTCGTCAACATTAAGGAGTTTGTGGTTTTTTTTACGGTTACGGCTTACTAGGCCGTAGCCCAATCGACTAACCCTGTTTTTTGGCGCAGGAGGCTCGCCATTCACCTTTCCCCGTCTGCAATTTCCATAGGAAATCTCCAGATGGCACCACTAGGAGGTGGGGATGGGACTTACTAACAGTGCCGCAAGATGTTCGACTGCGGTGGCTCTTCTCGCTTTTTAGCAGGCCAGCATCCGTCGGATAGATGCTACCCTTACGAGGCCTTTGTTAGTCCTTTGTCACGTTATATTGCGTGTCATAAATAAAAACTTTAATGACACCTAAAGTGTGTGCTCTCAATGTCTCTGGAATCTATGCTCAAGCCCATATGGATGATGTCGCCGTTTTCTCGACCGACTCATGCAACTGTCTATCTCAAAGCACAGACAATGGTACACGTGAGATGGGCTGTCAGTTAATCCTCTCAAGACTGATGTTGTTCTCTTCACGTGAAGGAGGCAAAATACTGGCATGACTTAGCTGGTGCTAAAAGGCATTTCCATCCCGATAAGCTTCTTTGGTCAAGGCATGTTGAGTCAAAAACCACCAAACCGCTATCAGCTTTCTGACAATAAAAAGAGCTTTGGGCAAAACATGGGGCTTGTCGCCGGCAAAGGTGCTTTGGATCTTCATGGCAATGTTTAGACCTATAACCTCATATGCATCGGTTGTCTGATGGAACGGACTACACACGTCGTAGCCTCTTTCACCAAACTCTAAAGAACGGTATGTCTCAGCTGTACGGGAGTTTTCCCCAGCGCGCCGGGGGCTGCTCTAGAGGCTGTGATGAACTTTTCACCTCTTGATATATTTATCAGAAGGTGGGAATAACGATGTGCTTGCCCAATAATTGTCCTGCGACCCCTGTCTAATGGACTTGCCTTCTGACGCATTGACACCCGTTATCCTACTGCGTTGTAATTTTACAGTCGAGTTTTCATGGCGTCAGGATTGGCTCTGGCTGGATACTGAACCTGGAAAGGATATTTCATGGATGGCTCTAGGTCCGGTGCGGGGCTCTTCTTTGAGCGCGAAAACATCCGACTGCACTTCTCGTTAGGAAAATATGCGTCTGTCTTCCATTCAGAGATAAACGCAATCTTAAATTGCCATGCACTATGTTTTGAAGCACAGGTGGAAAAAACATATGCGTCTGTAGTGACAGCTATGCTGCACTCAAAGCTGTGTCCAACCCCCTATGAATGTATGTATGTATGTTGGCGTTACAGTCCATGAAGGCCCCAAGCCGAGCTTCTCTCAATCTCCCATGTTGTGTGTGATTTTATTTTTCAATAGGTGAAAGGGACCTACAGTTTATTGCCGGATTCGAACAGCGAAATTCGAGAAGCTTTTCTTGACAGTTATACTACAGGGCGTTTTGTCAGTACCCCCTGAGAAGAAGCACCGTGATAAACACGTTCGATGACTTGGCTGTTGTCGGGATTCGATCCCGCATCATCGGCGTCAGAGGCCAATACACTACCCACTGCGCCATGGCGCTCTATCTAGCTCCAAATGAATGCTTGAACCCAAGTCCTTTTTAAACAGGGTCGGTAGACTAAATTCACTAAGGTCTGTATGGGTTCTAGGTCATTCTTGGAAATGAGACCTCCTGACAGTTTCTCAGGACCTGAACACGCTTTTCCTCCTGTCTTTAAGGGGAATCGACCTCAGAAGACTTGTGGGAGTCATTACAGGCCATTGCACTTTTGCTAAGCATCTCTGCATGCTTGGTATCAGTGAGACGCTTACCTGCGCTGCATGTTGTGAGGAGGATGACACTTCAGAACATTTTCCCTGCGACTGTCCCGCCTTTGCTGGCGCACGGTGGGGCACCCTTGGGGCCGACGTAGTGTGTGCCGAATCTCTTAGCTCTACATCATGAAAGCTCTTTCTCATTTTTCTCAGGAATACGGGGAAAATACATTAATGTGAGGTGTCTGCGTGGAGTACAATGGACCAGTGTTTGCGTCTGAGTGCTTCAATAGATAGCAGAAGCCTCCGACAAAAAAAAAAGAAGAAAAATAGGGTCATCGGATATGTCTATTTGGGTAGCCGAGATTGGTTAACTTGCAGAGCATATCGTCGATAACTATCGACTAGGGAAGGGGAGAAAGGACTCCTCCTTGTGGACACCCATTAACCGCCGATATTGTCACCGAGACCTCTCCGGATGTGGCCGGTATAATACAGCTATTTAGCATCGCCCTAATCCAGTGTTTAGTGGGATGGTCTCTGCAGGATAGTGCAGGGGTGATCGAGTCATAGCTAGCATTGTCAAAAACCTCCTCAATATGGAGGAAGGCGCAAATTGTGGTGCCCTTGCGTGTGAAACAATTTTCAACATGCGCCACTAGGGGGTGCACCGCATTCTCAGTAGATCATATTTTGCGATATGCATATTGATTAGGATCCAGTGGTTTCTGATTCTTTAGGATACTTCTAGTCTTCTTCTTTTACGGCGCTACAGTTCATAGCGAACCTGAGCCACCTCAGGGATGAATTCAAAAAACTTTCGGGCCGGAGCTGTGATTTCGTTGTTTTTATAGTTGGCACAGGTTCAAGAGTTATACCCTTATCATGTTTGTCACACAACCTGGAAGGAGTGCAGATGGTTTGGGTCGTAGATGTTAGTACACTACTCTCCAAGGGTGGTTGTCCTAGATAGGAGGAAAGGAACTCGACTGAATTTTCACATTGGTTGTAGTTCCCAGCAAATGTTCCATGCTAGTATTGTGTTATATTAGAACTACACACGAGTATGTATTTGATGTGACCATTCACTGTGAGTGTTATGTCTTCATCAGTATTTTAGATCACTTCCCAATTACAACATCTGTTCTGCACAATTTTTCTGTATAGGAGTTGCATTTCTTGGCAATGGACATACTTTGAACTATAGACCTTCCGCTCGACTGGCAGTAGTGCTGTAGCAAATCGTATCTATTCGTTACTGAGTAACGGGTACTCTAATTTGTACCAAGTAACGAAACGTTACTCCCAAATAAATGTCGTTACTAGCACGATTTCGTTACTTCTGTATTTGAGTATAACGAATAGCGCTGTAGCAAATCGTATAATCGAATGTATTCGTTACTGAGTAACGAAGTATCATTATGGATACGCTAACCATTCTTGTAGTTTGGGTATTTTGGGTATAATGGTATCTGGTATATCGTCGTCGATCGGTACGTATCATTCAAACTGCCTCACCTGACTTATTCTGACTCATACTGTTTGATGTGGGTATCTGTTTTGAGTACTGATAGCAATACAATGTGTTTTGCGTCAAATGGTGTGTAGTATCGTCTCGTCATCGCTACCGGACTTGTTCTTCATTGTACTGTTTTTTGTGCATCTATGAAAGTAACGAGTAACGACATTTTTGTAACGAGTATTCAAAACAAAAGTAACGTATACATACGGGTATTCAATTTGAAGTTACTTTTACAGCTCTAACTGGCAGTGATATCTACCATTGCATCACGGCCACCCCCACGCGCTTTACATGACCTATCACTCTTAGGCACAGACGCCGTGCTACGTTCGTGTCGCTGTACAGCCCGCACAATTCACTATTTAGTCTTCTCCTCCACTCCCAATTCATACAGGTTGGGCCGAAAATCGTACTCAGGATTTTTCTATCAAAAGGAGACCCTTGGTCATCCGCTTTCGATAAGGTCCATGTCTCTGCGTCCTAAAGCAGGACTAGGACGATAAGGGTCTTGTATATGGTCACCTTGGTTTTTCGAGAGGCTCTGCTTCTTGCCAGCGTTTGGCAAGAGTTATTCTGCGTTTGATTTCGGCACTGATGTAATTGCTGCATGTCACTGCGGCGCCCTTGACTACCTCGAAATCCTACCTGCCAATATGTGCGCCGTGGCCAACACGCCGGTGGTTCGTGTCCTATTTCGACGACAGCATATATTTCGTCTTGGCCTCATTTACCGCCAGTCCCATTTTAGCCGCTTCCGCCTCAATGCTCGTAAAGGCCTCAATGACATCTCGCTGACTTCATCTAGTTAGATCAATGTCATCGGCATATGCGAGCAGTTGTTGACCCTCGTATTGACCAGTGAGTATTGCACTATTCTTTCAAGCACGATGTTGAAAAGTCACACTATAACGTGTCACCCTGTCTAAAAGCTTCTTCGGCATAAAAGATATCGGCAAATCACTTCCGCACCCTGATGGAGCAGCGAGAGTTCTCCAATGTCATCCTGCACAATCTGATGAGCTTGGCAGGGATGTCAAGACTAGACATGGCATTTTATAGCTCGTCTCTATGTATGCTATCGTATGCGGCCTTAAAGTCGACAAGCAGATGGTGGGTGCCGATCTGGAACTCGTTGGTTTTTTCCAGGATCTACAGCAGTGTGACCGACTTCCCGGGCCCGAAACCAAACTGATATGGACCAATCAGCTTATTAACAAACGGTTTCAGGCATTCTCACAGTGCAGCAGACAAGATTTTACAAGCGATGTTCAGGAGACTTATTCCTCTGTAGTTGGCGCAGTTAGAAGAGTGTGTGGATCGGGCACACGATGCTGACACTTCATTCCTCGGGTAAGCTTTTCTCTGACCATACTACAACCAGGTCATCTCCAGCTGCTTAAAGAGCTTGGCAAGTAGTTCGTCTGCTTCAGCAGCTTTGTTGGACTTAAGCTTAGAAAAAGCATTCCTAGCTTCGTCCAGGTCCGGGGGATGGAATTCTCTGCTATCATCAACCGTTGTGAATGGATCATTCTGCCTGACGGCGGGATTTGTTTCCGTCATCGCCGTCTTTCCAGATTCTTAATACCGACAGTGAATAACTACTAGGATTCCATTTTCGTCCTTGCGGGCTTCCGTTCTGGCCTTGTATCCCTGGCATGTTTGTTTTATTCGTTGATAAAGCTTCCAAACGTCGTTCCTGCGATAGTATCTCTCCATCTCTTGGATCGCGAGCTTCTCATGCTCTCGTTTTTTTGTTTTGAGAAGCTTATGCTCCTCCCTCCTCTTCTGCTCATAATGCTCACGAGCAGCTCTCGTCTTTCTGTGCAGCGTCTCTTGATAGGCTACTGCTAGGCTGCATGTGTAATCAAACCATGGGTTTCTCTCTAAGGCTTGTTGACAACGGTCCATTGGTATTGTACGGTATGAGCAGGTGTTGGAGGGTTTTCCGAGAGCTTGAGGGAGACGCGATTGGCATATGCTCTGGCGGTCTCTTGCGATCCTAGCATTGCGATGTTTTATGCCGCTGGCCTTACTCGATCTTTCTGGGCCAGGCATACCTCTAATATGGAGCAATAATAACAACCTTTAGTTCAATTAGGATGAACATAATAATCGTTAGTAGGCAGTATCGGTCTACCCTCATTTTGCCGTTAAGTGTGGTTGGTATGGTTAGGTTATGTTAAGGTGGTTGGCATATGCCACAAGTGGGCCGAAGTGGGCCCATTGTGATCATATTACCTTGATCCTCTACCTGAAAACCATTCGGTGCTTCTGATGAAGCGATGGAGTTGAGCTATATTTAAATCTGCTAGCTCCCTTCATTTATCATAGAAGGGCGCGCCGATTAAGATCCTCCTGCGATTCGCAAAAGAAGGACATGAGCAGAGGAGGTGGTGTATCGATTCCTCTTCCTCCTCATCCATGCAGCCGCGGCAGAAGTCATTGGAGGGTAGTCCTAATCTGGCGGCGTGTTTTCCAATGATGCAGTGACCTGGATGACACCCACTAAAGTGCTTAAGGTTGCCCTTTTGGTTGCCACAAGGTCCCTGGTTCGTCCCAAGTTTAGCTTAGGCCAGATTTGTTTAGTGATAAAGCCGATATTACTTTCACTCCATTAGAGGTTAGTAGCCTCTATGGTTCGAAGTTTTATCATGTGCTAACTTTGCGAGTATCCCTATGTCCGGGAACCCACAGTACTTTAATGTTGAACTATTTTGCCGTCTCGTCTAGAGATAGGCGACAATTAAGGGATGTTTTCGATTTGTGGGTTACCGCGGCCAGGGATTTTATTGTAGATCGGTTGTCCGTGCAAATGATAACATCCTTACCGGATATTACACTGATCCTAAGCCATGCAAGGGCCTCCGTTATCGCTGTTATTTCTGCTTGATACACACTGCAGTGATTTGGGAGTGTGAAAAATAGGTTGAGGTTAAGTACCTTGGAGGAGACTCCACTACCTATACCCGTCTCCATCTTTGAGCCATCGGTATAGAGGGAAATCGAGTCCATCGGTATAACTTTCCCTTCAGCCCATTCCTACTTGGATGGAAAGACAACTTCGAAGTCTTTAGTGAACACATTCTGCGGGATGATGTAGTCTGTGTCCACGGGTACTTCGAGTGATTAAGAATGCCATTTTCCTTTGCCCCTAATCCGTAGGGCCGTGCAGGCAGCAATTTGTTTGCTGAAGAGGTCCAATGGTGGAAAATGTAGTAGATTATTTAGGGCCTCCGTGAGGGTTGATCTGATCGCGCCGCTTAGCTGGTCTATTTTTGTACTTTGTACAAGAAGGTTTCGATAGGCTGCCCTGTCCAGAGCAGTCCACCAGACTATGACTATGACTGCTATACAGAGCTAGTGCATAATGCTTGGTTGGAGACCCCACTTTTTGCCCACCACTTTCTTACAGCTGTAGAGGGCAGTGGTTGTTTTCTTAACACGATCGAGAATGTTGGGTTTCCAATTCAGCCTCCTGTCAAGGACTAGACCTAGGTATTTAGCCTGATCTTTGATTATTGATTGGGTTCCACGCAGTCACGGTAGGTTGAAGGCGGAATTTTATATTTATTTGTAAACAGTACTACGTAGGTCGGTCTCCTTGGGGTTGGCCCCAAGTCCACAGTACTGCGTTCAAGTTTCTACTATATGCATGTAATGACACCCTGAAGTCGACACAGCTATTCAGAAGTTGAAGAACAACAAGGCCGCAGGCTCAGATGGCTTGCCATCAGAGCTCTTCAAGGCTGACGGCGATGTTCTGATAGGGAGCATGCACCAGATCATCTGCCGAATTTGGGAAGACTGGAATAGCAGATCTACTTACCCCATCCACAAAAAAGCCGATCCTACCTTCTGCAAGAACTATAGAGGTATATCCTTGCTCAATGTCGCATACAAGATCCTGTCCAGCGTATTGTGTGAACGTCTAAAGCCATTTAGCACCGTACTAATCGGCAGCTACCAGTACGGCTTCCGGCCCGCCAAATCGACTATAGACCACATTATCACACTTCGACAAATTCTGTAAAAGACCAACGAGTTTCGAATCGATACATACCATCTTTCGTCGATTTCAAAGCCGCATACGACAGCAATCATCGTGCAGACTGTTTGGTGCGACGGCCGAATTCGGGATCCCGAGAAAAATGATCCAGTTGTGTCGCGCCACGGTAAAAAATATGCGATCCACCATGCAACTCGGTTCTAGGACATCGGCACAGTTTGAAACACGCACCGGATTTCGGCAAGAAGATGCGCTGTCATGTGACTTCTTCAACTTGGTGCTGGAGCAGATAGTGCGACGGGCAGGCAACAACAAGGAAGGCACTATCTTCTACAAATCCGTCCATGTGCTAGGATACGCGGATGATATCGACATCATCGCGTGTTCTCGCCGTGACATTGTGGAACCATTCACGGTAATTGAAGAACAGGCGAAACGAGTTGGTCTTAAGGTCAATGAGGACAAAACGAAGTACATGCTGTCAAGCAAAAACCAATCCGTCGCTCACCACCTGGGACAGCTACAATTTCGAGGTAGTTAAGGAGTTTGTCTACCTCGGGGCAAACGTCAATTCCGCAAATGACACCACAGTGGAGATCCGGCGTAGAATCGCCCTTGGCAACCGCTGCTACTTCGGCTTGTCCAAGCAACTTGGGTCAAAACTCCTCAGTCGAAAGACCAAAGTCATGCTTCACAAAACGCTCTTGCTGTCAGTTTTGTTGTACGGAGTCGAAAGCTGGACGATAAACAGGGTTCTTTCGAAAGAAAAATTTTCCGCCGGATATTTGGTCCTATCTGTGGGGAAGGTGAATGGAGAAGAAGATATAACCGCGAACTCTACGAACTGTACAAAGATGTGGATGTAGTCCGGAAGGCAAATATCCGTCGACTACACTGGCTCGGCCACATCGAGCGCATGGACATCAACGCTCCAGCTAAGAGGGTCTTCGACACCGAGCCTCCTGGTTCGAGATGAAGAGGATGACCGAACCTCCGGTATAAAGACCAAGTAATCGCGGGTGTAAGACATCTTGGTCTTGATAACTGGAAGCAGCATGCCCGGGACCGTCAAGGATGGAAGGCAGCTATAGCTCAGGCTCAGATCCTCCATGGATCGTTGGCCTGATAAGTAAGTAAGTAAGTAATCCATCCTGCATTAGATCGCTTACAGTGCTGGAATATTTTCCTGTGACGGCAATAGTAATGTCATCTGCATAGGCGGTCACAGCGTACCCTTCCTGTTCTAGCAACAGTAGTAGTTCATTGACCACCACGTTCCAGAGGACAGGGAAGAGTACTCCGCCCTGTGTGTACCTCTGCTGACCATTCTAGTTGAGACGGCACCAGCGAAGTTGGCTTGTTTCCAGCGCCGCACGTCCAATTGGTTTAGGTCCCCTTCCACCTGCGTGCGCCACCGTTGATGCTGCCGTCCTCTGCCGCGCCTTCTTTCCGGGGTGGATTCGAAGACTCTTCGGGTTGGAGCTGTATTTTCCATGCGCTCTACATGGCCTAGCCACCTTAGACGCTGTATCCGTAGACGTCGTACCAGGCCGATGTCGCTGTACAACCCGTACAGTTCTTCGTTATATCTCCTCTTCCATACACGGTTTTAACAAACGGAACCAGTGCGCAGAATTTTCCTCTCGAAACGACCAAGGGCATCTTCATCCGCTCTTGTCAAGGGCCAAGCTTCTGCGCCGTAAAGGAGGACGGGGATGATTAAGGTCTTATAGTGTCACCTTGGTTTTGCGAGAGAGGGCTCTACTTCTCAATTGCCTCTTCAGCCCAAAGAAACAGCGGTTGGCAAGAGTGATTCTGCGTTTTATCTCAGCGCTGGTGTTGTTGTCGCTGGTCATCAGTGAGCCAAGGTAGACGAATTCCTTGATCACTTCAAAGTTATATCCGCCCATGATGACGTTCTGGCCAATACGTCGGTGTTGTCCGTCTCTTTTAGATGAAAGTAGATATTTGGTTTTACCCTCATTAACCTTGAGACCCATCTTAGCCGCTTCTACCTCAATGCTAACAAAAGCCTCATTGACGTCTCGCTGTGTCCGTCCAATCACGTCAATGACATCGGCGTACGCAAGCAATTGCGTAGACTTGAAATAAATCGTACCTCTTGTGTTGGCCAGTGACTCTTGCATGATCTTTTCAAGCACGATGTTGAAAAAGTTGCATAACAACGCGTCACCTTGCCTAAATCCTTTTTTAACATCAAAGGTCTCGGTTTGCTCATTACCGACCTTAATGGAGCAGCAAGAATTCTCCATTGTCATCCTGCACAGTCGGACGAGTTTGGCAGGGATGTTAAAACTAGACATGGCTTTGTATAGCTCATCTCTATACACGCTGTCATATGCAGCCTTGAAATCGACGAAGAGGTGGTGAGTGTCGATTTGGTATTCCTGGGTCTTTTCCAAGATCTGCCGTAGCGTAAATATTTGGTTTATTGTGGATTTACCTGGCCTGAAACCACACTGACAAGAGCCGATCAGGTTATCCACAAGCGGTTTCAGGCGTTCACACAATACGGCAGAGAAGATCTTATATGCGATGTTAAGGTGACTTATTCCCCTATAGTTGGCGCAGTTATACGATGCTGAGATTCCATTCGTCGGGCATGCTTTCCTCCGACCATACTTCGCAAATGAGATGGTGCATGCACTTTACCAGCTCATCTCCAGCCGCCTTAAGAAGCTCAGCAGACAGGCCATCTGCGATCGCGGCTTTATTAGGCTTAAGTCTTGATATCGCTATTTTGACTTCGTCTAGGTCGGGTGGACTGAATTCTGTTACATCGTCGTCCATTACATGTTCGTTTTACCTTATAACGGGCGTCATCCCTGCGGAAGCATCTCTCCATCTCCTCGATCTCACGCTTTCCGTGCTCTCTCTTCTTTCTTCTGAAAAGCGTGTGTTCCTCTCTTCTCTTCTGCTCATAGATTTCGCAAGCAGCTCTCGTCCGTCGTTGCAGCATGGCTTTATATGCCACTTGGTTGGTGGTGATGGTGAGGATTTATTTGAAAAGGCTACAGAGGAGTCACTTTAGGAGAATTGTCTCTAATTATATTTGTTTTTCAACAGTTATCACTGTTATCAGCTAATCTTCAGACACATTACAGTAAGTCGTATACAAGTCTCTTGTATAAAGACGATTTCAGTACACATAAGTTCAACTGAAATTTATATATCTCCAACCATCTTTATGGACTAACTTGATTCTCCTGCAGTACTATTCCTCATAGGACCGTAGATATTTTCACCAGGCGAAAACTTCAAAACCCTATTTGTTCCGTGATAGCCCTTCGCTAAACGACCCCAAAGCTCAGATATTTTCAAAACTTATCATCTCCGACTATATTCCTCAAGAGCTCTGATTTAGTAACTTTTTCCATATGATTTTTTGAAGTATCCATCTCCGTCGTTATGGGTGTCCATGCAATGTGGATGTGGTATAATGCCTCCCTGACATGTAATAAAACTTTCCCCATTACCGCAGTCCAGCTGAATAGAAGAAAAACTAAAAAAACCAATGACAGGATACCTCCTTAACGGTAAATAAATAAACGGAAAATATGGACATATGTATCATAGTTGCTGTGTTCAACGTGTAACCATAACCATTCACGGAATTTTCCATGAATGAAGAGTTTTCACTTTTCCTTCCTTTTGGTTTTGCGTATAACGAACGGAACGACTGACGTCATGCGGACAGAAGCAAAGTATTGCATGCGAGATGACAGCGAAGGAAATGAGAAACAAATGACGTACATACATCTGTATACACTGCCAACCCTGGCAATGAGTCGAACATAGTCTGCAAGGTATGATGGCAGTTACTACCACACACAGTTGTCAAATTGATGGCTGCGGAAGACTAGGATGGAGATATAACGGTCTGATAATGACCTCCAAATTCATACAGGGTTATGTAACTCCAATGACACCTACCCCATTGACACTGACCTTGCTGGCAAAGCCAGTGTCAAGTACAAAATGTCAGTACTTGCCGGAGAACAGCAACCTTTTGTGCCCATGATGGGGGCCGAAAAATCAATACAGCAACAAGTGGAGTGCATACATCAAGAACCTGCAACACTGACAGCTAACGTCATTTCGACACCTTAATTCAGTGCAACTTTTCCATGAATGATAGCCAACGCCCAATATCCTATTCGCCCGTCCTCCTGTATGCCTCTAAACGGAAATACGTCTTACGTAATCACTATCAGTAGTTGGAACACAGAAAGGAGGAACAAGATTTTTTGGGGATGATTTACCATCAAACAGTTGAGTTCCCCATTCGCCTTCGCTTGTCTGCCGTACGGGACAACAAGTGTCGAAGTGGTCACTAAACGGGCAAACAGTAGTCAGGCGATGCACGAACCAATATCGTGGGCGAACGTCAATCCGAGTGTCCTTGAGCGCATAGAATTCTCGTTTTTTCCTCATCCTCATCATCGAGTTTGCGCAGAAAAGTCCTTGCTAACAGGACTTACTATATAAATTATGGGGAAACGGAAAAATAACGGGTAACTATTTCTAGGTTCACCGTCATACCGTTTCATGTGGCAAGTCCTGCCCACGCATTCGAGTCGTGTTCCACACACACCGACAGGCGACGACCGGGGTTTGGGGAGGAAAAAATCAAATAAAACAACAACAACTGTTAAGGAAAATGAAAGCGGAAAATAAACAAAAGAAGAAGAAGAGAAAAGGATGAACGGCGACGTATGGAATGAATTTAAATTCTATTTTTAAACTGTCACGGGGTGGCACTGATCCCACCTAACTTCTTGAGTCGTGTGCTGCACGGAGGATGAGGTTCTTATTTTAGAAACACCGGTTGCATGCACTAGCGGTGTAATGACAATGACAGTGACTGTGACTGTGATGATGGTGGTAATGGTATGCTATTGAACGGCTAGGATGTCCAAGACCTGGGGAACGGGTGTTTAGATTTGAATTTAATAGAATCCTGTTTGTGCTTGGGTATTTGCTTTTCGTTTTATTCTGTTTGATGGCACTTTCGAGCGTCGGTGTGTGAGTTGGGCATGACGTTAATGAAAGTAATCGACATGATTGGAGGGAAGGGAAAGAGTTCAATTTGGTATGGAGGATTTGTTTGCCGGTTGTGATCGACGTGAATTGATTTCTCTGCGTGATTAGTTAATATGTATTCGATTAATGAGAGGAAGTAATTCCAAGTGGATTGGGGATATAGGGAGGACCAGGGTTGTGATTGAAAGTTGACTTTCCTATCACGAAGTTCTTGTCGCACTTAATTGAATTTTGTCGTGTTTTGTCATTAGGGCTTTGTTTTCGATGTGACAGAGGAAGGGTCTAGAACTAGACTAGCTATTTCTGGATAGGGACTGGTATATGTATGTAGGTCAGGTAAATGAAGGCCGAAGTTGTAGTTTTCCTTCCATTTGTCGATAGCAATATTAGCTTCGACTCTTTTGGCGTTTTCAATAGAAATGTGAATATGGGCTGCACCCTTTTCCGGGAAGCAGATAAGTTGATATTTATCTTGGATATTGGAAATCACAGTCAAAGTCTTCCGCCAATTTTTCGACCCCAAATTCAGGGATTTTCAATTTTAGTACTTTTAGTTTAACATACATATGTACATTACCGACTTCAGATCGATAGCGGAGAGTCATTCGTCGACTGGCTGATTACGGATCTTACTTACTTCCTTAGATGGCGCTACAGTCCGGCGTGAACCTGGGCCTCAAGCAGCAAGCTCCTCCAGCTGGCATGGTCTTTTGCCACCCCACCTATATGCGCCACCTTCAGTCGTCTTCTGATGCGTCGTCCTTGCGGTTGGACTCAAAGACTCTACGGACTGGAGCTGTGTTATTTACTCGCACACCTTAGACGTTGGATCCGTAGACGCCGCGCCGTACCAGGCCGATGTCGCTATACAGCCCGTATAGTTCGTCGTTGTATCTTCTCCTCAACTCTCCGTTTATACGGACCATAGGTTGAACGCAGAGTCTTCCTCTCGAAACAACCAAGGGCGTCCTCATCCGCTTTCGTTAAAGTCCTATCCTCTGCGCCATAAAGGAGGGATGATTAAGGTTTTGTACAGCACAGCTCTGTTCTCGCTACCTCAGAGGTGCTGGGTTTCAAGTTTTACAATGAGGTAAGACGAACATGCCATGGCTACAAAGCCAGAGCGGTGGCCTGCAGGGATGAAAATGGAGAACTAGTATTAGAGTCGCAGTCGATACTCAGGATTTGGAAATATCACTTCTGCAGACTGTATAACGGCGATGATAGACAAGATACCGCTGTCAGGCAGAACGAGCCATTCGTAAGGGACGACAATGAAACAGAATTCAGTCCACCCGATCTAGACGATGTCAAAATAGCGATATCAAGACTTAAGTCTAATAAAGCCGCGATCGCAGATGGCCTGTCTGCTGAGCTTCTTAAGGCGGCTGGAGATGAGCTGGTAAGGTGCATGCACCATCTCATTTGCGAAGTATGGTCGCAGGAAAGTATGCCCGACGAATGGAATCTCAGCGTCGTTTGCCCGGTCCATAAGAACTGCGCCAACTATAGGGGAATAAGTCACCTTAACATCGCATATAAGATCTTCTCTGCCGTATTGTGTGAACACCTGAAACCGTTTGTGGATAACCTGCTCGGCTCTTATCAGTGTGGTTTCAGGCCAGGTAAATCCATAATAGACCAAATATTTACGCTACGGCAGATCTTGGAAAAGACCCAGGAATACCAAATCGACACTCACCACCTCTTCGTCGATTTCAAGGCTGCATATGACAGCGTGGATAGAGATGAGCTATACAAAGCCATGTCTAGTTTTAACATCCCTGCCAAACTCGTCCGACTGTGCAGGATGACAATGGAGAATTCCCGCTGCTCCATTAAGGTCGGTAATGAGCAAACCGAGACCTTTGATGTTAAAAAAGGATTTAGGCAAGGTGACGCGCTGTCATGCATTTTTTTCAACATCGTGCTTGGAAAGATCATGCAAGAGTCACTGGCCAACACAAGAGGTACTATTTATTTCGAGTCTACGCAATTGCTTGCGTACGCCGACGACATTGACGTGATTGGACGGACACAGCGAGACGTCAATGAGGCCTTTGTTAGCATTGAGGTAGAAGCGGCTAAGATGGGTCTCAAGGTTAATGAGGGTAAAACCAAATATCTACTTTCATCTAAAAGAGGCGGACAGCACCGACGTATTGGCCAGAGCGTCATCATGGGCGAATATTACTTTGAAATGGTCAAGGAATTCGTCTACCTTGGGTCAATGATGACCAGCGACAACAACACCAGCGCTGAGATAAAACGCAGAATCACTCTTGCCAACCGCTGTTTCTTTGGGCTCAAGAGGCAATTGAGAAGTAGAGCCCTCTCTCGCAAAACCAAGGTGACACTATAAGACCTTAATCATCCCCGTCCTCCTTTACGGCGCAGAGGCTTGGCCCTTAACAAAAGCGGATGAAGATGCCCTTGGTCGTTTCGAGAGGAACATTCTGCGCACTATCTACGGTCCCGTTTTTTAAAACCGTGTATGGAGGAGAAGATATAACGAAGAACTGTTCGGGTTGTACAGCGACATCGGCCTGGTACGACGTCTACGGATACAGCGTCTAAGGTGGCTAGGCCATGTAGAGCGCATGGAAAATACAGCTCCGACCCGAAGAGTCTTCGAATCCACTCCGGAAAGAAGGCGCGGCAGAGGACGGCCGCATCATCGGTGGCGCACCCAGGTGGAAGGGGACCTTAACCAACTGGGCGTGCGGCGCTGGAAACAGCTGGCCAAAGACCGTGCCAGCTGGAGACGCTTGTTGGTTGAGGCCCAGGTTCACCACGGATTGTAGCGCTACCTAAGTAAGTAAGTAGGTAACTCTGTTCTTACGAGAGAGGGCTCTACTTGAGCCCAAAGAAGCAGCGGTTGGCAAGAGTGTATCTACGTTTGATCTCAGCGCTGGTGTTGTTGCTGCTTCTCACTATTGAGCCAAGGTAGATGAAGTCCTTGAGCACTTCGAATTTGTAGCGGCCAATTGTGACCGCTATCCAGGAAATGCGATGGAATGGACCGGGTATAAAGCGTATGAAAAACTGCTACATTTACTACGGCGACTGCTGTAGGGAGACAGGAAAATGATTGTTCGGATGCGGATTTGTTGTTCGAGATGGATTAAGGCAAAAAATCCTAAGCTTTCGACATTTGAGCGAACGCCTTATAACAATCCCTATCAAGGCAAAATTTGTTGTCATCAGCCTGTTCTACGATTTCCTAGACAGAACCTATGCCCAATGTTCCATCTATGACATCAAAATTGTACTAGAAGCCTTCAATGATAAGCTGGGTGAGGAAGCCATCTTTGAACGAGTCATCGGCAAACCTAGCTTACACGACGCTACATCCGATAACGATTACAGGCTGATTGATCTTACCACGGGACGAAATCTCCTTCTAGCCAGTACGAGCTTCCCGCACCTCGATATAGACAAAGGCACCTGGCGGTCGCCAGATCAATCAATCACTAACCAGACATTCCTCTACTATTCATGATGTTCGAACTTTCCGAGGAGCCAACATCGACTCGGACCACTATCCTGTAGTAGCCAAGAAGCGCCTACGGATATCACGAACGTAGCGGAGTAGAGTAAGAATACAAAGTTATGACGTCGGAAAGCTATTATCACCAGAAACCGCTCGTGCTTTTACAGATCACATCTCCATTGAGCTCTCCCATACACCTCAATCCTCCATAGAGTCAAAAGAACAATTGTGGAATCTTTGCAAACAAGCCATGAAAAGCACTGCATCTGAAATTTTGGGTTTCCACCATGAAGAAACACCTGGTTCGATGACGAGTGCAGGAGGATTTATACAGCGAAGTAGGAGGCATATAAAGATTCGTTGCATAGAAGAACAAGAGCAACTCGTGAGCTCCACGGGTTAAAAAGAAGGGAGGAACATAAGCTTATCAGGCAAAAGAAGAAAGAGCCAGGTTCCCCAGGCGCGCGATTACACATCCCTGCAGGCGTGACTTATTTTGGTGGCGTTACAGCTCATCAAGGGCCAGAGCCAAGCTTCTCTCTATCACCCATGTTGTGTGTGATTTATTTTTGTCACAGTCCTAGAGTTTTAATGCCGATTCGGAACGGCGTGTGTCGAGAAGCTTTTTCAAGGCTACTACGTAGGGTTTTGCCAGTACCCCGCCGAGGAGGGACGCCGCGAAATAAACATTCGATGGCGTTGGTGTTATTGGGATCTTAACTCGCTCACCCTGCACCAGAGTGCAACACACTAACAATTGCGCCACGGTGCCCTCAAAAAAAATTCTCCTAGAATGCCAAATTGGACAAAGAGGACATGTTTGAGTCGATCACGGGGAAATATAGCCTACACGTCACCACGTCCGAAAACAGATATCGGCTACTCGATTTCCTGGCGGAGCGTAATCTCCTTAATTCCTTAATCTTAATTTCTAAAAGGGAACCTGGCGGTCACCTGATCAGTCGACCATCAATCAGATCGATCACGTTGCAATCGACGTCATACACTCCTCCAGCATCCCACGTGCGAACTTTCCAGGGAGCCAACATCGACTGGGATCACTACCTTGTTGTAGCCAAGGTACGAATGAAGATATCAAGGATGCACCGCATTCAAGCTGAACAACGAAATATTGATGTCGGAGAGCTACAATCGCAGGAGATCGCTAGGATCTTCACCGATCGAATTTCTCTCAACCTCTCGCGAATTCCCATGAGATCGGGACAATTCACAGAACAACAGTGGGAGCATTGCCAGTGAGCCATCAGAGACGCTGTCTCTGTGTTGGCTTTTCAGCCACTGGTTTAATGAGCAATGCGAGCAAGATCATGTATCAAAGCAAACCGTCTACAAGGCCATGCTACACGCTCGTGAACATTACGAGCAGAAGAGCAGAGAGGAACGCTCGCTTTTAAGGGAGAGAAAAGAGGCAATGGAAAGCGTGAGATCGAGGAGATGGAGAGATGCAATCACCGGAATGATGCTCGCAAGTTTTACGGAAAAGTAAAACGAACATGCCAGGGCTATAGAGCCAGAGCGGAAGCCTGTAGGGATGAAGACGGACAACTAGTAGTAGAGTTACAGTCGACGCTGGGAATATGAAGGAACACTTCTGTAGGATGTTAAACGGCCATGAAAGAGCTAATACCGCTGTCAGGCAGGATGATCCATTCACAACGGACGAAGATGTAAGAGAATCCCCTCCACCCGATTTAGATGAAATTAAGCTGACAGTTTCGAAGCTTAAGACTAGTAAAGCCGCGGGCGCCAACGACCTATTTGCCGAGCTATTTAAAGCAGCTGAAGACGAGCTGGTAGGGCGCATACACCAGCTCATCTGTAAAATATGATCGGAGGAAAACATGCGACGAATGGAATCGCACCATCGTTTGCACAGTCTGTGAGAAAGGAGACCCCAATAACTGCGCTAACTACGGGGGAATAAGTTTCCCTAACATTACATATAAGATCTTCTCTGCCTTACTGTGAATACGCCTGAAACCCTTTGTGGATAATCTGATAGGTTCTTATCAATGTGGTTCGAGGCCACGAAAATCCACGATAGACCAAGCGTCTAAAATGGGTCGCTTCTGCTTCAGTGAGGGTAAACTGGAATATGCATATGCTGTCATCCAAAAAAGACGCACAACACCGACGGCTCGGCCAGAACGTCACAATTGGCAACTTCAAGTTCGAAGCGGTCAGTCAAGGACTTCATCTACCTTGGTTCACTAGTGACAAGCGACAGCAACATCAGCGCTGAGACCAAACGCAGAATTACTCTTGCCAACCGCTTTGGGCTCAAGAGGCAATTGAGAAGTAGAGCCCTCTCTCGTAAGACCAGAGTTGCGCAGTACAACATTTAATCATCCCGATCCTATTGAGGAGCCCCTTGGTCGTTTCGAGAGGAAAATTCTGCGTTCAATCTATGGTCCCGTTTGTATAAACGGAGAGTGGGGGAGAAGAAACAAAGACGAACTATACGGGCAGTACAGCAACATCAGCCTGGTATGACGTCTACGGATTTATATGGCTAGGCCATATAGAGCGAATGGATAGCACAGCTCCGGCCCAAAGGGCCTTCGAACCCAATTCCGAGGGACGACGCATCAGAGGACGACTGAATCTAAGGTGTCGCACACAGGTGGTAGGGGACCTTAACCAACCGGCAGTGCGTCGCTGGAAACAGCTGGCAAAGTACCGTGCCAGCTGGGGAAGTAAAAGCAGGAAAAGCAGACTTTTCAAAAAAATAAGTGGCTTCTCAGCACATTTTAAGAAGAGCGATATGCGCCTGAATTTAAGAATATCATTAGTGTTTCTCTCTTTAAATATTTGACAAACTTCTCGAGCTATATACGGAAGACTACAATTTATGAGAGACTACAAGGCTGACAATATCAGACTATAATACTCAACAGTTGAACACTGGTTTTATGGACTCGTGCACAGCACACTGATCGCTGATGCGAGCCTTGGATGTGTCAAATCTGGCGTAAACAGGACCTGTTTACCGCAAGGTGGCGTCCTGTCTTCGCTTTTATAGAGTTTGATGGTAGACTCTCCGCTCGATGCCCTCAATGTCTCTGAAATGTATGTCTAGGTCCATCCGGATGATGTCGGTGTTCTCTCTGTCGACTCGTGCCTAGCGAATGTCTGTCTTAAATCACAGGCGGCGCTAAGTGTGGTGAACGAGAAATGGACTATTAGCTAATCCTCTAAAGATCGATGCTGTTCTCTTCACGAGAAGGATCAAAAATACTGTATCAAGACCAAGTTTCTTACAACCGCGATTACTTGGTCTGTATCCCGGAGGTTCGGTCTTCCTCTTTTTCTCGAACCAGGAGGCTCCGAGTCGTAGATCCTCTTAGCTGGAGCGTTGGTGTTCATGCACTCGATGTGACCGACACATCTTTGCCGTTCGGACTATGTATATCCACGTTTTTGTACAGCTCGTTGAGTTCGCGGTTATGCCTTCTCCTCCATTAACCCTCTTCACAGACAGGACCAAACATCCGGCGTTCTTGCGAAAGAACCCGAAATCAGCTCCGCGGTCCTGCTTATCCACCAGTCTTCAGCTTCGTAAAACAAGACTGGCAGTATATGCGTTTTGTAAAGCATGACTTCCGTTCTTCGGGTGAGGGGTTTTGACCTTTGTTTTATGGACAAACCGAAGGAGCAGCGGTTGCCAAGGGCGATTCTATGCCGGATCTCCACTGTGGTGTCGTTTGTGGAGTTTACGTTTGCCCCGAGGTAGTCAAGCTCCTTAACCACCTTAGCGGTGCTTGACAGCATACACTTTGTCTTATCTTTATTGACTTTAAGACCAACTCGTTTCGCCTGTTCTTTAATCGCCGCAAAAGCTTCTACAACGTTACGCTGAGACCGCGCGATGATGTCAATATCATCCGTGCATCCTAGCAGCTCGACAGACTTGTAGAAGATAGTGCTAACACCTGCCCGTCACACTATCTGCTCCACCTTCAAATTGGAGAAGTTACGCGACAGCGCATCTCCTTGCCGAAATCCGATGCATGTTTCAAACGGTTTAGAAATTCTAGAACCGAACTGCATGGTGCTTCCAGGATTTATCGAATTGTGAATATTTGGTCCATAGTCGATTTGCAAGGCCGTAAGCAAAAGGGCTTTAAACGTTCACACAGTACGCTGGACAAGATCTTGTATGCGACATTGAGCAGGGATATTCCTCTTTAGTTCTTGCAAGAGGTAGGACCGCCTTTTTTGTGGATGGGGCTGATATTCCAGTCGTCGGACAAGCCATCTGAGCCTGCGGCCTTATTGTTCTTCAGCCTTTGAATAGCTGTGCCGACTTCTTCGATGCTGGGTGGGAGGACTTCTTCAGCGGCTGGAGTTGGGATTTCCTCAGTCCCTACCACTCTCTCTTGGTCATGTTCGTTAAGCAGCTGCTGGTAATGATGCTTATATACATACACTATTCCCTGCGGATCGGTGACAAGAGTACCCTCGAAATTTCGAAGAGCCTAGGTATCTGTCTTGAAGCCTCCTGCAAGGCTTTTCGCTTTCTTATAAAATAAAATATACCGTACCAGCTGCTGAGCTGGTAAAGCTTTCTGACATTGGACAGTCGAGCTCTGAAACCTGCTGCTACGTGGAATGGGTCAGAGCTGACGTTTGCCCCCCTGAAGCTCGAATTACGGTCTTTCGCAAAGTCCGTGAGTCGGAACCCGTTATCCGGTGTTGTATCGTAGAGGCTGTGTTTTCCGATCACTCCGCCAAAGGTGTTCTCCTTACTGTACGAAAGGCATTCCCATCCCGATATACAAAGGAGCTAAATACTTCTGATTTATCTTAGACAGCAAGCTTCTTTGGTCAAAGCATATTGAGTCAAAAACCACCAAAGCGCTGTCAGCGTTTTGGCAATGCAAAGGTACCCTTGGCAAAACTTGAGGTTCATCAGGGGCAAAGGTCCTTCGGCAATGATAATGTCATACATATGTATCGGTTGTCTGGTGAAACAGGCTAACACGAAACACGTCGTATCCTCTTTCACCAAACTTCAGGGAACGGTTTGTCTTAGCTGTACGGGGACTTTCCCAAGCACGCCAGGCGCTGCTCTAGGTGCTACGATGAACCTTCCACCCGTTGCCATATTTATCAAAGGGTGTGCACTGAATTTCATCTCCCAACTCAAGAGAAATCGTTTTTACTACAACTTGCATTGGGATGCGCAATAAATATATATCATACGACCCGTGTCTCATGGATATGCCCTTTGACGCAATGACACCTGCCAATTTATTGCGCTATAACTTCCCAATCGAGATTCTATGGCCTCAGAAATAGCTCTGGCCACATACTGAACCTTGAAGGGATATTTATCATGAACGATGGCTTCTTGCTTCCTCTCAGTTTGCAACCACGCAAATTTTGGATACAGCACTACATTTATTAATCCAGAAAGCAATGGAGCGCACTACACTAATAAGGAAGCGAAAACCTGGAAACAGCTCCATCTACATATCTGTTTCTGCGAATCGGGATTCTCCCAAACTGTATTCTGCGAATCGAGATTCTGCCAACTGACATTCTGCGAATCGGACCAGATTCAACTTAAGGCCTTCCTCAATAAAGTCGGTAGACTAAGCTCACTAAGGCTTGTTTGGGTCCCAGGGTACTCTGGCATCCCAGGAAATGAGATTTCTGATGAACTCGCCAAAATGGGCTTAAAGGAGAGTTTCTCACGACCTGAACCCGCATTGGGTCTACCTGCTTTGATAGTCAGTACCCACATCGTGCACACAATCGTAGATGGAGGGAATATCCAAGATGCAGGATGACTAGGCGTGTCCGCCCTGATGTCTGCAGGAAATCCGCAGCATTCCTCTTGTCTTTAAGGAGAATCGACTGCAAAAGACTTGCGAGCGTCATTATGGGCCATTACACAGCAGAATACTTTATCTATGACTGACGCGCCTTGGCTCACGCACGGTGGCGCACCCTTGAGGCCGACGTGGAGTCTGTCGAATCTCTTAGCTCGACTGAATCACCTTCTCATTTTCCTCCGAAGGATAGGGAAAAAACAGTAAAGGTGGGTGTCTGTCTGGCAGTATAATGGACCAATATTTGAGTCTGAATGAAAAAAAAAAAAAAACTGAAAAAAAGTTAGGGCGGTGGTAATAGCAATTTTTGGGGATACGCGACGACTTATCCACGGGTTGCGTTAGATAAATTAACTCAGAGAATATTTGAACATACCTTCCTTCGAATGTTTTGTGTTCAGAGCGATTAAGCTACAGAGATTTGTGTATCTTGAAACCGCCCCCTAAGCAAGCAATCAATTATTTGGATGGCGTCAGACCGTACAACGAACGCATCGACTGATACGTTCTTATTTAAAGTGGGGCTTCTGTAAGGAAAAGAGGGCATGGGCTCGGACATACAGGGTAAAGTTGTTGATCGCTCTCAACCTGGCGAGATGCCAGCAACGATCCCTGTTTAAATGCCCGGGTCAAGTTGACATACGGCCTCCTCGCGGCGTCCTCTGGATAGCCTCTTCGACAACCGTTGGGAGGTGAACAAACGTATGCAGCAAAGAAAACCCCGACCAGAATGGCGGTTGTGCGGCGGGCTAACAATCCGCCCACGTAAAGAAAAACTTAAAGTTATGAATGAGCAAGATGCCTCGGATACACGGGCGGATACTCTACGACTACAACGCACGAAAAAGGAACACGATTTGCGAGTATGCTCCTGGAATGTCAGAACCCTGTACAGTCCCGGAGCTGCTCATAAACTAGAAGGAATCCTCACGCAGTACAAGGCGGATATTACTGCGGTCCAGGAAATACGCTGGATAGGAAACGGTATGATTAGGAAGAAAAATTGCGACATTTATTACAGCTGTCACAAAAGGTTGCACTTACTGGGATGCGGATTTGTCGTGGGAAAGCGGTTAAGGTCGAAGGTCATCGACTTTAAACCTATAAGTGATCGCCTGGCTGTGATCCGCATCAAAGGCAGATTTTATAACATCAGCCTTATATGTGCACACGCGCCTACCGACGAGGCTGACGACCCTATCAAAGAGGACTTCTATGACCTCCTGGACAACGCCTACGGAGCTTGTCCGGAGTACGATGCAAAAGTCGTGCTCGGGGACTTCAACGCCAAGATCGGTAAGGAAAACACCCTTGGCGGAGTGATCGGAAAGCACAGCGATCACCGACCCGCAGGGAATAGTGGATGTACTTAAGCAGCATTTCCAGCATTCCTGCTTAACGGGCATGACCAAGAGAGAGTGGTAGGGACCGAGGAAATCCCAACTCCAGCCGCTGAAGTAGTCCTCCCACCCAGCATCGAATAAGTCGGCACAGCTATTCGGAAGCTGAAGAACAACAAGGCCGCAGGCTCAGATGGCTTGCCATCAGAGCTCTTCAAGGCTGGCGGCGATGTTCTGGTAGGGAGCATGCACCAGATCATCTGCAGAATTTGGGTAGATGAAAGCATGCCCGACGACTGGAATACCAGCTCTATATGCCCCATCCACAAAAAAGGCGATCCTACCTCTTGTAAGAACTATAGAGGTATATTCCTGCTCAATGTCGCATAACAGATCCTGTCCAGCGTATTGTGTGAACGTCTAAAACCATTTTGCACCGCACTAATCGGCAGCTACCAGTGCGGCTTCCGGCCCGGCAAACAACTATAGACCAAATTTTCACACTTCGACAAATCCTGGAAAAGGCCAACGAGTTTCGAATCGATACACAATCTTGTCATCGATTTCAAAGCCGCATACGACAGCATTCATCGTGAAGAACTGTTTGGTGCGATGGCCGAATTCGGGATCCCGGTAAAACTGATCCAGTTGTGTCGCGCTACGTTAAAAAACACGTGATGCACCATGCAGTTCATTTCTAGGACCTCGGAACCATTCGAAACATGCACCGGATTTCGGCAAGGAGATGCGCTGTCATGTGACTTCTTTAACCTGGTGCTGGAGTAGATAGTGCGACGGGCAGGCGTCAACAGGGAAGGCACTATCTTTTACAAGTCCATCCAGCTGCTAGGATACGCGGATGATATCGACATCATCGCGTGTTCTCGCCGTGGCATTGTGGAAGCATTCACGGCGATTGAAGAACAGGCGAAGCGAGTTGGTCTTAAGATCAATGAGGACAAAACGAAATACATGCTGTCAAGCAAAAATCAATCCGTCGCTCACCACCTGGGACAAAGTATAACAATTGACAGCTACAATTTCGAGGTAGTTAAGGAGTTTGTCTACCTGGGGGCAAACGTAAATTCCACAAATGACACCACAGTGGAGATCCGGCATAGAATCGCCCTTGGCAACCGCTGCTACTTCGGCTTGTCCAAGCAACTGGCGTCAAAACTCCTCACTCGAAAGACTAAAGTCATGCTTTACAAAACGCTCATACTGCCAGTCTTGCTGTACGGAGCCGAAAGCTGGACGATAAGCAGGACAGCGGAGCTGAAAGAAAAATTCTGCGCCGGATATTTGGTCCTGTCTGTGAGGAAGGTGAATGGAGAAGAAGACACAACCGCGAACTCTACGAGCTGTACAAGAATGTGGATGTAGTCCGGAAGGCAAGGATCCGTCGACTACACTGGCTCGGCCACATCGAGCGCATGGACATCAACGCTCCAGCTAAGAGGGTCTTCGACTCCGAGCCTCCTGGTTCGAGAAGAAGAGGAAGACCGAACCTCCGGTATAAAGACCAAGTAATCGCGGATGTAAGACATCTTGGTCTTGACAACTGGAAGCAGCGTGCTCGGGACCGTCAAGGATGGAAGGCAGCTATAGCTCAGGCTCAGATCCTCTATGGATCGCTGGCCTGATAAGTAAGTAAGTTCTGTAAGGAAAACAGTGGTGAACGGATTGCTTACTGAGTATTCATTTCTAACCAATTCCAAAAGACTTGAATGTTCATACATATGTATCTCCCAAACGGTCATCCGATTCACCACATCTGCTCCAATACCCCCCCATTCACGGCCAAAAACTAAACATAAATAAACTGGTCCCACACGGGTTTCGGGGGAGCGACATTTTATAAATACCTTCCTCAAGCAATCCGAAAATAGAATCACTTAAATTCTAAGTATCTCAGCCCTCATGATCCTTTATATTCTCTATTACGTTCCAGTTACCAAAAGAAGAAACGCGACTGTCGTAGCATTCCATTCATAAAGTACCAACAAATGACGTTTGCGGCCTGAAGAATCTTATTTGTAACATATGGGCCCTTAAAATCCGCAAATAGCCGTGACGTTAGCTACGGCAATATGCCCTCATGACGTAAATCATTAGCCCATTCCGTACCACAAACCCATTGGGCTTGTGTACCGCTATTCTATCGTAGTAAGTGTTATCATTCATAAGACTATCTGAATCGTTGTTGGAAAGCTTTCCGGCAAAATATCCCTGAACCTACCCTCATCTCTTCTACGGTGTGTCAAATAAGTGAGCAGCACGCATGTTTTCCCATTCGTACATACATATGTACATATAGGACATGCTGACATTGTCCATAACTGTTGCCCGTGACAATGGACGTTGGGGAACTTGAAGGCTATTCTTGCTCCATGGTCGTGCGTCAAGTGCAAGGTGAAAGCCGGCACTTTGCACGCATACAGGCACACATTATGCGCAAGCTCCTGTGATTCATATTTCATTCATGAATGTACAGTACATACATACCTGTGAAGGAGCTAAAGAGCTTTAGAGCTTCGAAGCAAATTCATTTTCGTTTTAGTGTGTGGCGAGGCGAGGAGGGAACAAGTCGATATGGCCGGGTAATGCAAAACAAGGACATGTACTTGCACTTGAACGATAAGTGCCTGTAGAGCAATGGATATTTCAGGTTTATGGTTGAGGACGTGAACTTGAACTGCACTAACACACGGCTAGGGTGGGGCATTTGCAGTATTGCTGCATCGAGCTGGGTTTGTTTACGTAAACAATTGATACCACCATAGTCGGCCGGATACACGCGCATACATACATACTTCGTATGTATGTGCAGATATATTAGGTGTGAATGACGTCAGAGTGGAAAATACCAAAATACGAGCCGGCTTATGCTCAGAGTTAAATGGAAGCGCTCTGAAAATATAATGGGGAGTACTAAGGCCGATTAAATGCTCCTTTTATGAGAAAAGAGTTTAAAAGGATTTTAGAAAAATGGAAAGTAGTGCAGATACATAAGTATCTGCACCAAAGAAACAGAGCAAAGAAGTTGATCGCGTTTAACTTGGCAAACGATCTCTGTCCCTGCTCAATCCAAGTTGACACACAGTCTCCGCATGGCCTCCCCTGGATAGCTATTCTGGCACCCGCCAGGTAGTGAACCAATGTGTGCAGCGACCCGACCCTTGTTCCTGGGGAAAGAGGAACTTGGCCCTCCAGGTTGGGGGTTGCGCTTAGGGTTAACATCCCTATAGCGTAAAACAAAAACTTGATCAGAAACAAACAATAGCCTCGGATACGGACGGATTACATGTTGACGACGACCGCAAACGTCAAAAAGGAAACGAATTTCGGATCTGCATCTGGAACGTTAGGTCCCTCAACAGACCCGGTGCAGCCGAACAACTGGTCAACTCTTTGGACTGCTATAAGGCAGACATTACCGCGCTCCAAGAAGTGCGATGGGATGGGCTAGGCAAAAAGCGGATAAAAAACTGTAATACATACTACGGAAACTGCTACAGAGAAAATAAACAACGCTTATTCGGATGCGGATTTGTTGTTCGAGGCAGACTTCGGAAAAAAGTCTTAAGCTTCCAGTATGTAAGCGAACACCTCATAACTATCCGCATCAAGACCAGTCTCGGCAATATAAGCTTATTATGTGTCCACGCCCCCACAGAGGAGAAAGATGACCGACATAAAGCCGACTACTGTGATCTCCTAGGCAGAACGTATGCGCAATGCCCCAGCTATGACACCAAAATCGTTCTAGGAGATTTCAATGCAAAGCTGGGTAAGGAAGCTATCTTTGAACGGGTCATTGGAAAGGACAGCCTACACAACACCACGTCAGAAAACAGACTAAGGCTAGTGGACCTTATGGCGGGACATAATCTGGTAGTAGCAAGTACACGATTCCCGCACCTCAACATCCTTAAGGGGACCTGGCGGTCTTTCGATCAATCGACAATCAATCAAATTTATCACATTTCGATCGAAGGCAGATACTCCTCTAGCATCCTAGATGTCCGAACCTTTCGAGGAGCCAATATCGACTTGGATTGTTACCTTGTTGCAGCTAAGGTACGGATGCGAAATTCTCGGAATCAACTTAGTCGAGTAAGAAAACCAAGAATTAACTTCGGAAAGCTGCAATCGCAGGAGACCGCCAGGAACTTCGCCGATCAAATCTCCCTCAAGCTCTCTCAAGTCCCGATGCAATCTGCAGAAACCATAGAACAGCAATAGAGTCGTTGTCAAAACGCCATTAGAGAGGCCGCCTCAGATGTACTCGGTTTCGAGCCACCACCGTCGAGAAACCCCTGGTTTAATGATGAATGCAGACAGGCCCATGTAGAGAAACAGAATGCATACATGGCCAAATTGCATCGACGGACGACGGCTGCCCGCGAGCCCTATGAAAAGGAAACGAGGGAGAAGCATGCGCTTCTGAGAAGGAAAAAGGAGGAGCACGAGAAGCGCGAGATCGAGGAGATGGAGAAATGTTACGGCAGGAACGACGTTCGAAGATTTTACCAGAAAGTAAAACGAACATGTCACGGCTATAAAGCCAGAGCAGAAGCCTACAGGGATGAGCACGGACAACTAGTAGTGGAGTCACAGTCGATGCTGAGATTGTGGAAGGACCACTTCTGCTGACTGTATAACGGCGATGATAGTCAAAATGCCGCCGGCAGGCAGAGCGAACCATTCCCAATGGACGAAGACGAAGGAGAATCCCGCCCACCCGACCTAGACGATGTTAAGATAGCGATATCGAAACTTAAGTCTTATAAAGCTGCAGACAGAGCTGACGGACTCCCCGCGGAACTGTTTAAAGCAGCTGGCGATGAGCTGATCAGGAATATGCACTAATTCATCTGCAAGATATGGTCGGAAGAACGCATGCCCGATGAATGGAATCTCAGTATCGTTTGCCCGGTCCATAAGAAAGGAGACCCCTATGACTGCGCCAATTACAGAGGGATAAGCCTCCTGAACATCGCGTACAAGATCCTCTCTGCCGTACTGTGTAAGTGCTTGAAGCCATTCGTGGACCATCTGATAGGTTCCTACCAGTGTGGTTTCAGGCCAGGAAAATCCACGATAGACCAAATATATACACTGCGGCAGATCTTGGAGACGACCCACGGATTCCAGGTCGACACGCACCATCTTTTCGTCGACTTTAAAGCCGCGTATGACAGTGTTTATAGGGACGAGCTATACTGAGCCATATCATGTTTAAACATTCCTGCCAAACTCGTCAGACTGTGCAGGATGACTATGGCGAACTCTCGCTGCTCCATTAAGATCGGAGGTAAACTAACCGACCCCTTTGATGTTAAAAAGGGTTTTAGACAAGGTGACGCACTGTCATGTGATTTCTTTAACATCATACTTGAAAAGATCGTGCGGGACTCTGCGGCCAATACAAGGGGTACGATCTACTTCAAGTCCACACAATTGCTTGCCTACGCCGATGACATTGACTGGTGTCAAAGCCAAGTTAGCGGTTTTTAACTCAGTATTTGTTCCAACTCTGACCTATGGTCATGAAATTTGGGTATTGACTGAAAGAATAAGATCGCGAATACAACCTGCCGAAATGAGATTTCTTCGTTACTCGCCGGGATAGGGTGAGAAACACGGCAGTGCGCCGGGAGCTCAATGTTGAGCAGCTGCTTCTCCGAACGGAAAGGGCTATGCTTCGATGGATTGGTCACGTGAGATGAATGTCGCCATCATCACGACTTCCGAAACGTGCCTTGGATGCAATACCATCAGGCAGGCGATCGCTTGGCAGATCCAGGACGAGGTGGTTGGACCAAGTCCAAAAACTCGCCTGGGTGCGCTTGGGCATAGCTCCTGAGGAGTTAGAGTCGATGACGGAGGATCGAGTGGCGAGCCGCGACTCTTTTAGTAGAACATGCGGGCCACTGAAAATGTATGTATGTATGATGACTCTCAATTGTCATCGCCTGCTAGGGCTTGTGAGTCCTGAGAGGCTCAATAAACAGGAGCCATGTCGGTATTTTTTGCCGACATTGCAACTGGACGTAAAGCAGCATATGTGTCTTCACTATCCGATTCCGACACCATACTGGTGGGGATTCTGTGAGTATGCTCTCAAAGGAACGCCCAGGTGTGACATGAAACGAAACATGTAGAAAACAAGTCTCTACCATCTGGTGGCTCATTCAAACTAAAGTCTTCCGAGCAGCAACGTTTTAAAGCTGCAATCAAGCAGGGCAAAACTAGAGATGAGGCTCTAGCATATGCAAAATCTGCCCCTGCCACCAAATGTCCGGAACTGGAACAGGATCGTTCCGCTGACAATACTCCGCCGAATCTGCTGCCACCAATATCGGCAACCCTGAAGCGGACAAAAAGAGCTACAACACTGTAGCTGGGAAGATCCGACTCGGCATCGTTCCAAAGGACTTGAAAGCAAACCCCCTTACCACAGCGCAGATGGCACCCCCTCAGGAGGCTGTTGGGTATGGCGCCCAAACCTCACTTTAGAGGATCGACGTACAAGTATAAGTTAGGTTGCCTCTACTTCGTGGGTGCCGACGCCATAACGGCCGCTTGGATGAAGACTAAATTTGCGGTCATGTAAACATGATATTATATCTGCTTACCCATCACAGAAGTGTTGGCGACGCTGAACTCACAAAACTATGGCCTGTACGCACAGCACTGGAGAGTCAGGCTGAGCACACCAGATAAGAAGAAAGACCTCCTGCATCTGGTTCTGGCAGTTAGTGGACCAACTGCTAGAACTAAGGTGCATAGTGGCTTATCATTTTTGAGACGTTAAGTTCATCATTAAAAGCCACGAAAAAACATCAGCTGATGTACGACCAATTGCTGTAGAAACCAAGCAACCTACAGCCAGCAATATGGTGGTTGCACCACAGGTGCCTCAGACACCTTTAGCCTGGGATTCTATCGCGACAAAATCTATATAGGACTCATCCAAGAACCGTGGGTCCATAAAGATCAGATTATTATTATTATAGGCATCCAAAACAGGTCGTATAAGCTACTTTACGCTATTGGAGAATCGCCTCCTAGGGCCACATGTGTGATCGGTTCTAACATACATTTTTTCCCCTTCCAGAGTTTATAACAAGGGACCTGGCAGCCGTCTTCGTGGAAGCCCCCAAAAATGGAGGAGTAAAGGAGATCGTGTGCGCTCCCGCCTACATCACTGGAGACGGCCATCAGATCACACCTACCGAGGTACAGGTCCTGGGTAACGTACTGTCAGCAGCGCAATTATCACCTAGTCATCGGGTGCGATGTCAATAAACGAGTTGGGTTACTTTTTGAATTTCTAATTAATCCGTTGCCAATAAAGGCAATAAACCCACCTTCATAAATGCGGTTAAAGACGCGGTGCTTGACTTCACTATCTGTAGTCCATTTATCCTAAACACAATTGGTGACTAGTACCTCTCCAATAAGGCGTCACTAAGGCAAAGGACTAACAAAGGCCTCGTAGGGGAAGCATCTATCCGACGGATGCTGGCCTGCTAAAAAGCGAGAAGAGCCACCGCAGTCGAACATCTTGCGACACTATTAGTAAGTCCCATCCCCACCTCCTCACGGTGCCATCTGGAGATTTCCTATGGAAATTGCAGACGGAGAAGGGTAACATGATCAGTCGGTTGGGCTACGGCCTAGTAAGCCGTAACCGTAAAAAAACCACAAACTCCGAAACAACCACAAGCCTCGGATATAACGGACCGAATTAATGTTGACGACCCTTGCAAAAAAACGAATAAAGGACAATGATCTTCGGCTCTGTATGTGGAATGTTAGGTTCCTAAACAGGCCACGTGCAGCCGAACAACTCGCGGACAGGGCATTTCCTGGATGGCGGTTATGTCCGCTTAATAACGGTCTAGGGCATCGCATCATGGAATGGACCGGGTATAAAGCGGATGGAAAACTGCGATATTTACTACGGCGACTGCTATAGGGAGAGAGGACAACGATTGTTCGGATGCGGATTTGTTGTTCGAGGTGGACTAAGGCAAAAAGTCCTAACCTTTCAGCATGTGAGCGAACGCCTCATAACAATTCATATCAAGGCTAAATTTTTTAACCTCATCCTGTTCTGTGTCCACGCCCCCACGAATGACATGGATGACTCCGCCAAAGATGAGTTCTACGATCTCCTAGACAAAACGTATGCCCAATGTCCCAGTTATGACATCAAAATTGTACTAGGAGACTTCAATGCTGAGCTGGGTAAGGAAAGCATCTTTGAACGAGTCATTGGCAAACATAGCCTATATGGCACCACATCCGCTAACGAACACAGGCTGATTGATCTTGCTACGGGGCGAAATGTCCTTCTAGCCAGTAAGCTACCACTGCCGTGGTGCAGTGGTTAACATCATCGACCGCCGAGCGGAAGGTCTATAGTTCAAATTCGCTTGACAGCCAACAAAAAGTAATTCCTATACGCACAAAAAGTATGCAACGCAGTTGTGAATGGAAAGTGACCAGACGTACTGCTGCAGGCATAACACTCACAGTATATGGTCAACTGAAATTCATCCTCTGAGTATGCAATATTAAAGTGCTCGAACGAATTATTACGGACTATAACCAACGCGGAATTTGGTCGGCTCTCGTCCTATCTAGGACAACCACCCCTGAGAGTAGTGAACGAACATCAACGACCCAAACCACTGCACTCCGTTCAGGTTGTGTGTGTAACATCATCAGAGAACAAAAAAAACTCTTGAACCTGCGCGAGTCTCTAAAACAAAAAAAAAAGCGCTTCCCGCCCGTAGATATACACAAAGGCACTTGGCGGTTTTTTGATCAATCGACCACCAACCAGATTGATCACATCGCGATCGGACTCAGACACTCCTCTACTATTCTTGATGTTCGAAATTTCCGACGAGCTAACCTCGACTCGGACCACTATCTTGTAGTAGCCAAGATGCGCCTAAGGAAAGCTACTGTCGCCAGAAACCGCTCGTGTTTTTACCGATCGCGTCTCCCTTAAGCTCTCCAATACACCTCAACCCTCCACGCTATCACCAGAACAGCAGTAGAACCTTTGCAAACAAGCCCTGAAAAGCTCTGCATCCGAAGTCTTGGGCTTCACCACGAAGAAATCACTGGTTCGAAGACGAGAGCAGGAGGATTCACACAGCGAAGCAGGAGGCATTTAAAAGCCTCGCTGCATAGAAGAACAAGAGTAGCTCGTGAGCTCTACGAGTTCAAAATAAGAGCACGAGAAGCGCGCGATTGAGGATTTGGAGAGGTGTTACTGCAGGCGCGACGTTCGAAAGTTTTATGAACAGATAAAGCGAACATGCCAAGGTTATAAAGCCAGAACGGAAGCCTGCAGGGATGAGAACGGACACCTAGTAGTAGCATCGCAGTCGATGCTGAGAATATGGAAAAACCACTTCTGTAGACTGTATAACGACGATGTTAGTCAATATACCGCTGTCAGGCAGAATCATCTATTTCTAATCGATGAAGACCGCAGAGAATTCCGCCCCCTAATCACGACCAAGTTAGGATCGCCATATAGAAACTCAAGTCGAGTAAAGCTGCTGGCGCAGGCGGACTGTCTGCTGAGCTCTTCAAGGCAGCTGGGGATGACCTGGTTAAGATCATGCACCACCTGGTCAGAGGAAAGCATGCCCGAGGAATGGAGTCTCAGCATCGTATGCCCGATCCACAAGAAAGGAGACCCCTCTGACTGCGCCAACTACATAGGAATAAGTCTTCTTGACATCGCCTACAAAATCTTCTCTGCCGTTTTGTGTGAACGCCTGAAGCCTTTTCTAAAGGAGCTGATGGGCCCTTATCAGTGCGGTTTCAGACTCGAGGAAGTCCACCATCGACCAAATCTTCACAATACGGCAGATCCTGAAAAAAAACAATGAATTTCAAGTCGACTTCAATGCCGCATACGACAGCGTAATTAGAGACGAGCTATACAACGCTATGTCTACCTTTGACATACCTGCTAAACTCATCAGACTATGCAGGATGACTTTGGAGAATGCTCGTTGCTCCATCCGAATCGGTGAACACCTTACCGATAGTTCTGATGTCAAAAAGGATTTAGGCAGGGCGATGCGCTGTCGGGTGATTTCTTCAACATCATATTGGAAACGATTGTGCAAAAATCACTGGCCAATACAAGAGGCACAATCTATTTCAAATCCTCGCAACTCCTCGATATTGACGTAATAGGTAGATCACAGCGAGATGTCAATGAGGCGTTTGCGAGTTTTGAGATGGAGGCGGCGAAAATTGGTTTTGCAGTAAACGAGGGCAAAACTAAACATACGTTATCATTAATAAAGAAAGCTCACCACCGACATCTTGGCCAGAACGTTTGTATTTGGCAGATATGAGTTTAAGGTAGTCAATGACTTCGTCTACCTTGGCTCTGTAGTGACCTGGAACAACGACATCAATTCCGAAATCACATGCAGAATCACTCTTGCCAATCGCTGTTCTCTTTGGGCTCAGGCGCAATTGAGTAATAGAGCCCTGTCCCGAACGACGTGATGACTCTTATCATCCCGGTCCTGCTGTACTGCGCAGAAGCATGGACACTATCAAATGCGGATGAGGAGGCCCTTGGTCGGTTCGAGAGAAAGATTTTGCGCGTGATTTTCGGGCCTATAAACGCAGACGGGGGATGGAGGAAAATATTTAACCACGAACCTTACAGGCTGTACAGCGACATGAGTCTAGTTAGGCGTATACGGATTCAATGCCTAAGATGGCTGGGCCATGTAGAGCGAATGGACACCATAGCTCCAGCCCGGAGCGTCTTTGAATCCAACACCGAGGGACGAAGAAGAAGAGGACTGCCGCACTTAAGATGGCGCACACAGGTGGAAGGGGACCTTAGCCAACTGGGTGTGCGGCAATGGAGAAGGCTAGCAAAAGATCGTGCTAACTGGAGGGGCATATTGGTTGAGGTCCAGGTTCAAACCGAACTGTAGCGCCCGTGCAGAAGAAGAAGTTGTGTAGGCTGTGCTTTCCTATAACTCGTTCAAAGATAGCTTTCTTACCCAGCTTCGAATTGAATCTCCTAGAACGATTTCGGTTTCATAGCTGGGACATTGGGCATACATGTGTATGCTCTGTCTAGGAGATCACAGAAGTCGTATTTCTCCTCTGTGGGGCGTGGACACATATTAAGCTCATTTTGCTGAGATTGGCGTTAATGCGGATAGTTATGAGGCGTTCGTTTACATACTGGAAGCTTAAGACTATTTTCCTGAGTCTGCCTCGAATAACAAATCCACATCCGTAGCAGTTTCCGTAGTAGATATCACAGCTTTTCGCCCGCTTTTTGCCTTGCCCATTTCATCGCACTTCTTGGGGCGCGGTAATGTCTGCCTCATAGCAGTCTAAAGAGTTGACCAAGTGTCCGGCCGCACCTCGGCTGTTGAGGGACCTAACCTTCCAGGTGCAGGTCCGGAATTCGTTTCCTTTTGGACATATGCGGGGGTCGTCAACATGTAACCGTGGGACCTGAGCCCTGGTGGACCTGGTGGTGTCTACGCAATTTACAGTGTACCTAAATACTAGGCACCCAGGAGCCACCTCGTGGAGGTGAGAGTAGGAGTTGGCAGACAGAAGCTGGAGTGTCGGCGCTTGTGCCTTCATACACATGTCCGCATAGTCTACCCCTTTAGCACCCCATTATACTTCTATCAACATCTAATTTCCTCGATCTAGGCAGGATTATAGTGTCATCTATGTAACGATATGCATTCACACTTGTGATTAGCTTCCAACCACCGCTACTGATTACTATAATATCTGCTGGGTACTACCATTGTAATTAAGATGCATCTTGAAAGTCAATTGGATCTGAACTAATCAACTACAGCAACATTTAGAAATAGATTGATCGTTAAATATTAACAATCTATCCCACTCCCAGTTAGCCATTCGCCATTCACCTAAACAAGTCGAAATCAATCTGTTTTAATATACAAAGTCCCCTGTGGCCTTCCAGTCACTAACTGGGCACAAACAAATGGACAAGCAAATGCCTCCATCAAGCGTTTATACTCCAATCACCGAAAAGAGCCCCGCAGCTTCATTTCAATCTCTCGTGCTCGCGTACGTTCTTCTCAATTCAAATAATTGAAGTCCAACCAAAACGACATAGCTTCAAACATAAAAGCGAACATTTATAACAAAACTAATTTGCATGTGTAACACAATCCTGCAGCTTCAAATTGCAGGTTTCATCTACACCTACTTCGTCCCCAGATTCTCGTACACCTTCCACCCAACAAGCTTCTGTTCCTCATTTCACCGATACCCAAACGGATGTTATTGATTTGTATCTATGGTAGTAGACGGCTTACAAAAAGCCACATTAAGTTAAATCAGTGTACTTGACCACGGGGATTTGCAAGCGTTTGTGTTCCTCATCACCCATCTCCGGGCCGATTTAACATACCAACGAGGAAATGAAGGAAATCCAAAGAAATTAGACCACAACTGCAGGCCACATTCAGGTATTTATGGCCATAGATAGGTCTTGTTCCGCATCATCTTGTTCTTGTTCTTGTTCGATCTTTGGGACGACGACGCACGACGATGTACATTTTTTAATTGCCATTTATGATTTTATTGCAAAATCAGTTGGGGATTTTGGCCTAAACCGACTTTCGCCACATTGGATCGGTGCGTGTCTATCTATGGGATATTAACACTTACGCACTTAGATACTATTTGTATTTGAAGATGATCGTTGAGGCATATCATCGTAAAACGGAAGCAGTAACGAAAGCAACTTTAGTACTAAACCGTTTCCCTATCGACCTTCTGTTGTTTTTCGTTAGATACTTACATGTATCTTTTCGATTTGGGTTTTAGTGGCTTGTAACGGTATTTCAAAGTGCTTAACACATTAACATTTGATTATGGAGTCAAAGTGATGGCACATGGACCTGGTTTAATTGCAGTTGATTTCCAAGATATACATAGTATATCGCTACAGTAGCGCCACAGGTAACCGAAACAATGAAGGGAACAAAAGAAAGATACAAAGATGGAAAGATTCCAAGATATCCACATTCTAAAACAGGTGAGATTGTCATCTAATGCGTATTTGAAAGCTCTTTAGGATACGTTAGATATTAATGAAGTATATTGGTTTTTGGTGCCATCTAGATTGTACAACAGGTTGTTGAACATTAGTTCATCGAAAGATACTTATCCGGCGATAGCCGATAAGGGAGATTGCGTGGGGAGTGAGAGCTTGTCGTTGACGTATAGCCGGTTCGAATTCAAGCCATTCCATTAACAGAGTATTTTATATGAAGTTATAAAACGTCTTGTTCTTTTTTGTCTGGGGAGAGATTGGTATCTAAACGATTCGGGTTATTGTAGAGTGTGCGTCTTAACAAATGTTCTTAGATGTGGAACACAGTTACACGTGTATACTGATCGTGATCAGATTGATTGGTTCGGAAGAGGAAGGCATGCGGTTAAATGGACAATTTTGGAATGCTGTACTGCTGGTCGATGAGTCAAGCCGAGTTGGCAATAACATTTTTAATTGAAACGAAACCATAGACCACCAAATACTTCCGTGGGGGCTTCTAAATTGCTCATTTACTTATGCAAACACATTTTGATATGATCACTAGTCGTAGAACCGGGAACTCGATTTGATTTCTAGTAGAACGCGTTCTACGGTGTGTCAGGCAAGATTAGATTGTAGTGATCTAGAGATAGGCGGCAGTTAGGGGTTGTCTTTGATGTGTGGGTTACCGTAGCCAGGGATTTTATCGCAGATTGGCTGTCCATGCAAATGATAATACCCTTAACGGATATTACTAAGAAAAACGTCTTAAGCTTCCAACATGTAAGCGAACGCCTCATAACTATCCGCATCAAGGCCAATCTCGGCAATATAAGTTTAATATGTGTCCACGCCCCCACAGAGGAGAAAGATGACCGACATAAAGAAGACTTCTATGATCCCCTAGGCAGAACATATGCCCAATGTCCCAACTATTACACCAAAATCGTTCTAGGAGATTTCAATGCGAAGCTGGGTAAGGAAGCAATCCTTGAACGAGTCGTAGGAAAGCATAGCCTACACAACACCATGTGAGAAAGCGGACTAAGGCCAGTGGACTTTATGGCGGGACATAATCTTGTGGTAGCAAAAACAGGATTCCCACACCCCAACATCCATAAGGGGACCTGGCGGTCTTTCGATCAATCGACAATCAATCAAATTGATCACATTGCGATCGACGGAAGACACTCCTCCAGCATCCTAGATGTCCTCACCTTTCGAGGAGCTAACATCGACTCGGATCATTACCTTGGTGCAGCCAAGGTACAGATGCGAATTTCCCGGAATCAATGGAGTCGAGTAAGAACACCAAAATTTCACGTCGGATAGTTGCAATCGCAGGAGACCGCCAGGACCTTCGACGGACAAGTCTCCCTCAAGCTCTCTCAAAGTCCCGATGCAATCTGTAGAAACCATAGATCAGCAATGGAGTCATTGTCAAAACGCCATTAGAGAGGCCGCTTCAGATGTACTCGGTTTCGAGCCACCACCGTCGAGAAATCCCTGGTTTGATGACGAATGCAGACAGGCCCACGTAGAGAAACAGAATGCATACATGGCTACACTGTATCGAGCTCTATGAACAGAAAAGGAGGGAGGAGCATGCGCTTCTGAGAAGCGCGAGATCGAGGAGATGGAGAGATGCTATTGCAGGAACGATGTTCGAAAGTTCTACCAAAAAGTAAAACGAACATGCCAAGGCAGAAGCCTGCAGGGATGAGCACGGACAACTAGTAGTGGAATCACAGTCCATGCTGAGATTGTGGAAGGATCACTTCTGCAGACTGTATAACGGCGATGGTAGTTAAAATGCCGCCGTCAGGCAGAACGAACCATTTACAATGGACGAAGACGAAAGAGAATACCGTCCACCCGACCTAGACGATGTCTTATAAAGCTGCTGGAGAAGACGGACTTCCCGCGGAACTGTTTAAAGCAGCTGGCGATGAGCTAGTTAGGAACATGCACCAACTCATCTGCAAGATATGGTCGGCGGAATGCATGCCCGATGAATGAAATCTCAGCATCGTTTGCCCGGTCCATAAGAAAGGAGACTCTATGCTGCGCCAATTACAGAGGGATAAGTCTCCTAAACATTGCGTACAAGATCCTCTCTGCCGTACTGTGTAAGCGCCTGAAACCGTTCGTGGACAATCTGATAGGTTCTTACCAGTGTGGATTCAGGCCAGGAAAATCCACGATAGACCAAATATTTACACTATGGTAGATCTTGGAGAAGACCCATGAATTCCAGGTCAACACGCAAGCCGCAACTTTAAAGCCGCATATGTCAGCGTTTATAGAGACGAGCTACACAGAGCCATGTCTTGTTTTAACATCCCTGCCAAACTCATCAGACTGTTCAGGATAACTACGGAACTAACCGTGAACTAACCGACCACTTCGATGTTAAAAAAGGTTTTAGACAGGGTGACGCACTGTCTTGCGGTTTCTTTAACATCATTCTTGAAAATATCGTGCGGGACTCTGCGGCCAATACAAGAGGTACTTCAAGTCTACACAGTTGCTTGCCTACGCAGTTGACATTGGTGTTATTGGACGGACAAAGCGAGATGTCAATAAGGCGTTCGCAAGCATTGAAGTAGAAGCGGCTAAAATGGGTCTAAGGGTAAATGAGGACAAGATCAAATATATGCTGTCATCTAAAAGAGACAACACCGACGTATTGGTCAGAACGTCACCTTCGGCAGCTATGTATATTTTTGAAGTATTCAAGGACTTCGTCTACCTTGGCTCGATAGTGACAAGCAGCAATGACACCAGCGCTGAGGTAAATCGCAGAACAACTCTTGCCAACCCCTGCTTCTTTGGGCCAAAGAGGCAATTGAGTAGTAGAGCCCTCTCTCGAAAAACTAAGGTATTCCTCTACAAAACCTTAATCATCCCGGTCCTCCTCTACGGCGCTGCGGCTTGGACGTTATCAAATGAGGATGAAGAAGCTCTTGGGCGTTTCGAGAGGAAAATTCTGCGTACAATCTTTAGTCCCGTTTGTGTAAACGGAGAGTGGAGGAGGAGATTCAACCAAGAACTGTACGGGCTGTACAGCGACATCGGCCCAGTCAGACGTCTTCGGATCCAACGTCTAAGATGGCTGGGCCATGTAGAGCGGATGGACATCACCGCTCCGTCCCGAAGAGTCTTCGACACCAACCCCGAGGGACGACGCAGCAGAGGACGACCGCATCTAAGGGGCGCGCACAGGTGGAAAGGGACTTCAACCAACTGGGCGTGCGGCACTGAAAGAGGCTGGCCAAAGATCGTGCAGGCTGGAAAGGCTTGTTGGTTGAGGCCCTGGTTCACCCCGAACTGTAGCGCCATCTAAGTAAGTAAGTAAGTTAGGATATTACATTGATCCTATGACATTCAAGAGCCTCCGTTATAGCTGTTATTTCCGCTTGGTACACACTGCAGTGGTTTGGGAGCCTAAATGATAGGTTAAGGTTAAGTTCCTTGGAGTAGATTGCTTAACCTACACCTGTCTCCATCTTGGAGCCATTGCTATAGAGGGATATCGAATCTTTCGGTATAACTCTTCTCTCAGCCCATTCCTCCCGGGATGGAAAACTAACTTCGAAGTTCTTAGTGAACACGTTTTGCGGGACACGTCCGTGTCCTTGGGTACCTCGAAGTGGCTGAAAATGTTATTATGGCCTTTGTGTAGTGTGGGCCATTTTCCTATGCCCCTGATTCATGGAGTCGCGCAGGCAGCAACTTGTTTGATGAAAAGGTCCAATGGTGGGAGATGTAGTAAAATATTTAGGACCTCCGTGGGTGTCGATCTAATCGCACCACTGATGCAAATGCTGGCCGATCTTTGCACTTTCCCTAGAAGGTTTCGATAGACTGCCTTGTCCAGAGCAGTCCACCAAACTACGATGCCGTAAAGAAGGATAGGTCCTATGTGATAATGCTTGGTTGGAAACCCCACTTTTTGCTCACCACTTTTTTCAACTGTAGAGGGCAGTGGTTGCTTTCTTGATGCGATCAATAATCTTTGGTTTCCAATTTAGTTTCCTGTCAAGCATTAGACCGAGGTATTTGGCCTGATCTTTGATTGTTAATTGGGTGCCACATAGCCTTGGTGGGCTCATATTTATTAGTAAACAGTACTAGATTAGTTTTCCTGTGGTTCACCCCAAGTGCGCAGTTCTACGTCCAGGAAACCTTACAAATAGTATGTAAAGCTCCCTGCATTAGGTCACTCAAAGTGCTGGGAAACTTTCCTGAGACGGCTATAGCAATATTGTCTGCATAGGCGGTCACAGCGTATTCCTCGTGTTCTAGCAATAGTAGTAATTTATTGATTACCACGATCCAGAGGAAAAGGGAAAGCCACCATTCTAGTTGAAACGGCACCAGCGAAGTTGAATTTGACTTTGGCTTTGTGTTAGCAGTTGTCGTGCCAGTTCTATCACTGATCCCATTACACCCAGATCAGTCAGCGCTTTGGCGACGGCCCATGGTTCAACATTGTTAAAGGCGCCCTCAATATCGAGAAAGGCCACTAGGTTGTATTCCTTGTGTTCCAGTTACCTTTCTATGGTGCTAACTAGTGAGTGGAGTGCTGTTTCCACCGATCTGCCTTTACCGTAGGCATGTTGGTTCTCCGACAGCCTTCCTAAGCCGTAGCTGTGTCTAATGTGAGCACCTATAATCTTCCCTAGAGTTTTCAGAGGAAAAGAAGTAAGGGTGGCCGTGATGCAGTGGTTAACATCATCGACCGCCGAGCGGAAGGTCTATAGTTCAAATTCGCTTCATAGCCAACAAAAAGTAATTCCTATACGGACAAAAAGTATGCAACGCAGTTGTAAATGGAAAGTGACCAGACGTACTGCTGCAGGCATAACATTCACAGAATATGGTCAACTGAAATTCATCCTCTGCGTTCCTCTGCGTATGCAATATTAAAAGTGCTTGAACAGTATTATTTGTGACCAGGTTTCAAGTTCATTCTTAGGAATATTTGTTTTTTTGTCGGAGGCCTCTGCTATCAGTTGGAGCACTCAGACGCAAATACTGGTCCATTGTACTCTAAAACAAAGTTTCAGAGATGTAGAGCTAAGAATTCGGCACCACCATGTGCCACCGTGCACGAGCAAAGACGGGACAGTCGCACAGAAAGTGTTCTACTGTGTCATCCTCTTCGCAACATGCAGCACAGGTAGGCATCCCACTGATGCCGACCATTCAGAGATGCTTAACAAAAGTGTAAGGGTCCGTAACGACACCCGTATATCTTCCACAGTCTATTCTCCTTGAGGTTAAAAAGAATCCTGCGGACTTCTTAGGGATATCAGAGCGTACGCCCTTGGTCATCCTGCAGCCTGTATATTCCCTCCATCTACGTTTGTGTGCATTGAAGACCTAATCATTGGTGCGTGTATTGACCGTGAGACTTGGTAGACCCAGCCGGGTTCAGGTCCTAGGAAACTCTTCTCTGAGCCCATTCTCGCTAGTTCATCAGAGATCTCATTTCCTGGGATCTCAGAATGACTTGGAACCCAAACAAGCCCTAGTGAATTTAGTCTTCCGTCTTTGTTCAGGAAAGCTTTTAGTTCATACACTAACTTGGAGCTGGTTAAAGGTTTGGACACAGCTTCGTGTATTTTTACCCTTTTACCTATGTTTCACAATATAGCGCATGTCCCTCAGGATTACGTATTTCTCTGACTAAAAGACAGACCCATTTTCCTAATGAAGAGTGCAATGGGCGGCCTTCCGATTATGTGCGGAAGGTCTGTAATTCAAGGTCTGTCCATAGCCAAGAAATACAATTTCCATACGGAATAATTGTGCAACACAGGTGTTGTGAATGGTAAGTGATCATAAATCCTGATGAAAGAATAACACTTATAGGGTCGCTTCAAATTCATACCCTGTGCGGTTCTTTTAATGGCATGGAACATTTGTTGAGAACTATAGCCAACGTGAAAATTCAGTCGAGTTCCTCTCGAATTCTATCTAGGACAACCACCCCTGTAGCGAACGACCACCTACTACACAAACCATCTGTACTCCGCCGAGATTGTGTGACAAACATAATAAGAATATAATTCTTGGACCTGCGCCATTCATAAATAAAAAAGTCGGACATTTTCGCATTCAAAGAAACCCCAAGCGCCGGACCCCAGCGCCGGACCCCAGCGCCGGACCCCAGCACCGGACCCCAGCGCCGGACCCCAGCGCCGGACCCCAGCGCCAGACCCCAGCGCCGGACCCCAACCCGGACTTCTGTGTAAATGCGAAGAAAATGGGTTTTAGGTTCGGTATGTGGCCAGAGCCAATCATGATGCCATGCAAATTCGACTGTAAAGTTATTACGCAATAGGATGACAGGTGTCATTAAGACGCGGATCGTAGGATATTGCCCTCGCGAATTCCAATGCGAGTGGTACCAAAAACATTCTACATTCGAAACTCAATAGAATTTAAAGTGATCACAAAGTCTGAACCTGCCTCGTCTTCACAAACCGAATTTGTTTTTGTAGAGATTCCTAATGGTACAAATCGCTTCTTACTAGGGGTTGGTTATCGTCCTAATAGAAACATTGATTTCACTAATCTCTTTTCTGAAATTGAACGACGGTCATCCTTATACTCTGAAATAATCATATGTGGTGATTTTAACTGCAACCTGCTTGATAATAAGAATTCTAAAAGCTTTCTGGATAGTTTAGATACATATGGTCTGTACCCGGTAAACACTACATATCCAACTCATTTTACAACTACTAGCTCAACGCTTTTAGATATATTGACTGTTAACAAACCATCAGAGATATTACTTTATTCACAACTTGACGCCCCTGCCTTCTCTAAGCATGATCTTCTGTTTGCCGCTCTTAAAGTTAATCCACCTTGCAAACCAACACTTCACAGGTATAGAGATTTCCAAAATGTTAAACCTGAAGAGCTTGAAAATGACATCCGGCAAATTAACTGGCAGATAATATATTCCCTTGCTTCGCCAGATGACCAAATTCATTTCTTTCAAAACTCCGTATCTCAACTTTTTGACAAACATATTCCTCTAAAAACCAAATTAATAAATGTTACAAGAAACTCATGGTTCACATCCGAAATCCTTAACCTTATAAGACAACGTGATCAGGCATACAAACGATGGAAACGGTTTCGTATTCCTGAGTTGCTGTCGACATTTCAATCGTTGAGAAATAGGGTGTGCAAAAAAATACGGGAAGCTAAAGTTAAGCTGTATTCAGAGCGCCTTAATAAAAACTTGTCTTCAAAAACCCTATGGAAGAACATACGAGAGCTTGGTGTTGGTAAACAAAAGGAGCATTGTAACACGGATATATGTCCCAATTATCTCAATGAAGAATTTGCAAAAGTTCAAAGCAATAGAGATATTCCTAATGAAGCCCCTGATGGCCTGTTTGAGCCTCCGATTGTTTACGATAACCGACACTGCTTTGGATTTGAAAGGGTAGATGAGGCGGAAGTCCTTAGTGCTATTCTTAAAATTAAATCATCGGCCACAGGTCTAGATGGAATTCACCCGCTTTTCATTAAGATGATCCTACCTCACCTACTCCCAGCGCTCACGCACATCTTTAACTCAATTATAATGACATCTTCTTTTCCTAATACCTGGAAAACTGCAAAAGTTATACCTGTTCTTAAAAAAGCTGAAACGAGTTCATCGCCAAAAGAGTTCCGACCGATTTCAATACTTTCGTTCCTATCAAAGGTATTCGAAAAATTGCTATATAATCAAATGAGCAAGTTCCTAAGTGCAAACAAGCTCTTAACTGATAAACAATCTGGTTTTAGGAAAGGACACAGTTGCGTGACAGCGGCCTTAAAAGTTTCAGAGGATATTCGCAATGCAATCAATAATGATTTGGTAACGTTTTTAGTTTTATTGGATTTCTCTAAAGCATTTGATTCTGTCAACCATAAAAAGCTTACTATTAAACTTAAAAAACAGTTTCAATTTTCTGATGGTGCGGCCAACCTAATCTCATCATATCTTGTTGGTCGGAGTCAGGTCGTTGTCATTAATGATAAAACTTCTCGCCCCCTCAATCTCTTTTCAGGCGTTCCACAGGGATCGATTCTTGGCCCACTGTTGTTCTCTATGTATATTAATGATCTTCCATTACAAGCAAATCACTCTTCAATAGACTTGTACGCGGATGACGCTCAAGTTCAATTAAGTTGTAAGCTTGGAATGATTGAAGATGGGGCTAACAAACTTAATACTGACCTGAGTAGAATACTGCAGTGGTCTCAGACTAATGGCTTAAATCTAAATCCAAGAAAATCAAAATGTCTTATTATATATAAGACCCCGCTTGATCATGATTACTTCCCATCTTTGTATCTTGGAAATGAAACCCTTGATTATGTGAGCAAGGCAAAAATCTTGGGTATACTCTTCAACTCGACTCTTACTTGGGATGATCATATTAGAATAGTTATTGGGAAAATATATGGCTCTCTGCGCAGCTTATCTGTATCGAAACACCTTACACCACAACATATCCGACTAAGGTTAGCGAAAACCCTAATTGTGCCGTTAATTACATATGGGTGTCAAATATTTATATGCCACACCTCTGTTATGAAAAGGAATCTTTCAGTTGCCTTCAATAATGTAATTCGATATGTTTATAATCTTAAAAGATATGATCACATTTCAAACTTTTCAAGTAACATTCTAGGTTGCACCCTATACACATATTTGAAATACTTGTCCTTGAAAACACTCAACAAAATAATTATGAACAGAATACCTACATATCTTTTTGAAAAACTTAAATTTCTTAACTCGTCTCGGTCTTTTACAATATTGCAACCCAGCTTCAATTGCCGAAATTCCGAAAATCAGTTTTTCGTCTATGCTATTAGGCAGTGGAACAAATTACCCATTTCTATCAGAAAATATCGTGGTACCTTTCAGTTTGAGGTAATTTTACTTAAATACATGGCTTTAAAGTAAATGTAAAATTATTGTTTTTTCATTGTCCTGTTTTTTTTTTTTTACTTATCGCTTAAATCGAATTCCGGAATGTAAAGATTAAGTAGGTTATGTAACCCTTTTCTTCTTGTTTTCTTTATTCTTTTCTATCAATTATTATAAGTAACTCAAATGTACAATAATTTAATTATAAATGTAATTTAACTTTTACTAATCAAAGGCTCTGTAGCCCATTGTAAAAGATTCAATCAATAAAATGAAATGAAATGAAATGAAAAAACCATTACCCTTGAGACGAGACATGGCTTTCAGTACACATTCTCCAAACAGATGTATTAAGGGGTGGAATGTTCATCATATGGGGCAGCGCCTGGCATCCTTGGGAAAGCTCCCGTACAGATGAGACCAGCCGTTCTTTGGAGTTTGGTGAAAGAGGCTAAGACCTGTTAGCTTCTTAGCTTGATCCACAAGACAACCGATGGATATGAGACTATCAGTCCCCCCAACTAGGTTTATAAGCGCAATCTCGCGGGACTTTCCGCCCTGATAAGCATGCCGCATCTCCGAAAGAGGATGCATTCGAAGGCCGACTTTGCGCACGTGCAACACTACTATTCTCTCTCTGCTTCATCAGGGAGGTGAACAGCTTTAGGCTCAGTAAGGGTATCATCAGATTTCCTGAGTACATCCAGCTTTGTCGATTTTTCCCGTTTGAGGACTATAATCAACTTTTTAGTCGCGCTCAGAGATTTGATCTCTTCGCAGAAGGTCTTATAAGAATCGTTCTTCGATTTACGAATGAGCTTCTTGTATTCCTTTCATCTTGAGAGCACCGTGGCGCAGTGGGTAGTGTGTTGGCCTCTGACGCCGATGACACGGGATCGAATCCCGACACAGCCATGTCATCGAACGGTGTTCCTCCTCAGCGGGGTTCTGACAACCCCGTCATGAAAAGCTTCTCGAAATTCGCCGTTCGGAACCGGCAATAAACTGTAGGTCCCTTTCACCTATGGGAAAATGAAATCACACACAACATGGGTGATTGAGAGAAGCTCGGCTCAGGTTCTTCATGGACTGTAACGCCAACATACATACATACAAACAATCCTTCCACCTCGACCGATGTTTATCGCAGTCATCGATCCATTCAGGAGTCCTCTGGCTTCCATGCGAAGACTTTAGAGCTCGGCATTTCAAGAAGGAACCACTTTCCTGCAGGGAGCTTCGTCACAATTGGAAGTGACGCTGTTCAGGTTATGAACGGCGTTCTCTACCAATTGTTTCCTTTGAAGTTTAAGTAGGGCCTGGGTTGGATTTCTCAAGCTCCTCTCTCAACCGTACTCTGTCCGTTTTTCTCGGATTGCATCTAGGTTGCAAGGAAGAGATTTCCCAAATTAGTCGGAACTCGATATATTAATGATCCCGACGGCGTAGCATCAGGCAAGACTCTCCAGTTGGTGATGTCCTTCACAACTCTTTTGGATAGAGTCAGGTCAATCACCTCCTGTCGTCTTGCCGTAACAAACGTTGGTTGGAGCCAACATTGTTGATGATAAGGTCAGACGAAAGAGTCTAAATGACGGTCCCCTCTTGTATTGCATTTGCTGCTGCCCAAGCAGTGTTTTGGGCATTAGAATCGCAACACAAGATGAGACCAATCTTCACACAATACTCTACGAGTTCAGAAACTGCCTTCGGTGGTCTAGGTAGTACCGAGTCCTAGGGAAAGTAGGTAGACGCAACGACGAAGTATTCAATTAATCCGTGTGCTTTGTGGCCTACTCTGGCAGTCACCAGATCTTGCCTACAAAAGTGTCCAAGTTTGGTTGCCGATAGTGAGTTCGATATGATTAGGCAGACCCTGGGCCTTCCGGAACGTTCATCATAAAGAATCATAGCAGGCAAGGTTAGGTCAGGTTAGGTTGTAATGGTTGGCATACGCCACACGTAGGCCGAAATCGGCCCTCATGATACCTAGATCCGCTACCTGAAAGCCAATCAGTGCTTCTGATGAAGCGATGGATTTGAGCTAATTATATATGTATTTGCTAGCTCATTTAAGTTGTCGTAGAAGGGCGCACCGAGGTGGATCCTCCTGCGATTTGCAAAAAAGGGACATGAGCGGAGGAGGTGGTGCATTGATTCCTCTCCCTCCTCATCCATGCAGCCGCATGGCAGGTAGCCCAAGAGGGGTGGCAGGTAGCATGTTTTCCAATGGTGCAGGGACTTATAATAATATCCATTAAAGTCCTTAGGGTTCCCCTTTTGGTTGCTACAAAGTCCTTGGTACGTCCTAAGTTTGGCTTAGGCCAGATTTGTTCTATGATTTTAAGTTTCATCATGTGCTTTTCCGAGCTTAATGGTGTTTTTAAATTCCTGAGGGCTGACCCTAACCTTGCGAGTTCATCGGCCGCAAAGTTTTCGGGAGCCCACAGTAGTTTTAAATTGAATTGCTCAGCCATCTCGTCTAGAAACTAGAAATAGGCGGTAGTTGGAGATGTCTTTGATTTGTGGGTGACTGCTACCAGGGATTTCATCGCAAATTGGCTATCCGTGCAAATCATAATATCCTTTACGGATGTTACATTGATACTAAGCCATGCAAGAGCCTCCGTCATCGCTGTTATTTCCGCTTGGTACACACTGCAGTGGTTTGGGAGTCTAAATGAGAGGTCGAGGTTAAGTTCCTTGGAGTAAACGTCACTACCTACACCCGTCTCTATCTTGGAGCCATCGGTATGACTTTTCCTTTCCAGGATAAAAAGATAACTTCGTAGTTCTTAGTGAACACGTTCTGCGGGATGGTGTAGTCCGTGTCCTTGGGTACTTCGAAGTGGCCGAAAATGTTAGTATGGCCTTTGTGGAGTGTGGGCCATTTTCCCATGCCCCTGATTCGTAGGGCCGCGCAGGCAGCAACTTCTTTGCTGAGGAGGTCCAATGGTGGAAATGTAGTAGAAGACTTAGCGCCTCCTCAGGGGTCGATCTAATCGCACCAGTCATATATATGTTGGTCGATCTTTGCACTTTCTCCAGAAGGTTTCGAGAGACTGACTTGTCGAGAGCAGTCCATTAAGCTACGATGCCGTAAAGAAGAATAGGTCTTACCCAGCCTCGGTGGGTTGAAGGGTGGAATTTTATATTTACTAGTAAACAGTACTAGAACAATCTTCTTGAGGTTCACCCCAAGTCTGCAGTTTTCGGTCCAGTTTACTACTGTCTGTAAGGCTGGCTGCATTAGAACAGTTGGAGTGCTAGGAAACTTTTCTGAGACGGTTATAGCAATATCGATGAAATCTCAGAATCGTATCCCTACCAAGCTCGTCAGGTTGTGCAGGATGAAAATGAAGAATTCTCGCTGCTTGATTTAGGTCGATAAGGAGTTAACCGAGACCTTTGATGTCACAAAAAAAATCAGACAGGGCGACGCACTGTCATGTGATATTCTTCAACATCGCGCTCGAAAAGATCCTGTGGGATTCACTTGCTAACACCAGAGGCACGATCTACTTCCAGTCTGCACAATAGGTCGCATATGATGATGACATTGACGTGATTGGGAGAACGCGGCGAGACGTCAATGACGCTTTTGTGAACATTGAAATAGAGGTGGTTAAATTGGGTCTGAAGGTAAACGAGGGCAAATCCAAATAAATGCTCTTGTCAAAGAAAGACGTCTTGGCGAGAATGCCACTAATGGCAGCTATAACTTCAATGTAGTCAAGGATTTCGTCTATCTTGGCTCTCTGGTAATCAGCGGCAATGGCACCAGCCTACCGCTGTTTCTTCGGGGTCACAGGCAATTGAGTAGTAAAGCCCTTTCTCGGGTAAACTAGGATGACCATTTTCTTATTCTTTATTTGGTGGCGTTACAGCCCATGAAAGACCATAGCCAAGCTTTTCTCAATCACCCATGTTGTGTGTGGCGAGAATCGAGAAGCTTTTTCCCGACAAGTATACTACGGGGGGTTTTGCCAGTACCCCGCCGAGGAGGGACGCCACAAAATAAACATTGGATGGCATTGGTGTTACCGCGATCCGAACTCGCTCATCGTGCGTCAGAGTCCAACACACTAACCACTGCGCCACGGCGGCCTCTAGGGTGACCCTCTAGGAAACCTTAATCAACCCGGTTCTCCTCTACGGTGCAGAGTCTTGGTCGCTTCGAGAGGAAAATCTTCGGTCCCGCTTGTGTTGACGAATAGTGCAGGAGGAGACTTAACTGAAAACTGTACGGGCTGCATAGCGACATCGGCGTAGTACGACGTTTACGGATCCATGGCTAGGCCATGTAGAGCGAATGGACAACACAGCTCCGGCCCGAAGGATCTTTGGCTCCAACTCTGAGGAACGACGTTGCAGAGGTGGCGCACAAAGGTGGAAAGGGATCTCAACCAACTGGGCGTGTGATGTTCGAACTTTCCGAGGAGCTGACATCAACTCGGACTACTATATTGTAGTAGCCAAGATGCGTAAGAATACAAAATGATGACGTCGGAAAACTACTAACGCCAGAAACCGCTCGTTCGTTTACCGATCGCGTCTGCTTTAAGCTCTTTCATACACCTTAACCCTCCACGCTGTCAAAGGACACCTCTGGAACCTTTGCAAATAAGCACTGAAAAGCATTGCATTTGAAGTATTGGGCTTCAGGGCTCCACCATGAAGAAACACCTGGTTCGATGACGATTGTAGGAGGATCCACACAGCAAAGCAGGAGGCGTTAAAAGCGTAGAAGAACAAAAGCAGCTCGTGAGCTCTACGAGAAAAAAAGAAAGGTGGGAGCATAGGCTTCTCAGGAGAAAGAAGAATGAGCACGATAAGCGCGCGATTGGGGATTTGGAGAGGTGTTACTGCAGGCGTGACGTTCGAAAGTCTTATCAACAGATAAAGCGAACATGCCAAGGTTAAAAAGCCAGAACGGATGAGAACGGACACTTAGTAGTAAAATCGCCGTCGATGCTGAAAATATGGAAAAATCACTTCTGCAGAAGTGAACATGGCAATGTTAGTCAATATGCCGCTGTCAGGCTCAATGATCCATTTCTTAACGACGAAGACCGAAGAGAATTCCGCCCCACTGACTTGGACGAAGTTAAGATCGCCATATCGAAACTCATGTTGAAAAAAGCTGCTGCCGCAGACGGACTGTCTGCTGAGCTCTTCAAGGCAGCTGGAGATGACTTGGTTAGGAGCATACACCTGTTCATCTGTAAGATATGGTCAGAGGAAAGCATGCCTGAGGAATAGAGTCTCAGCATCGTATGCCCGATCCACAACAAAGGAGACCCCTCTGACTGCGCCAACTACATAGAAATAAGACTTCTTGACATCGCCTACAAAATCTTCTCTGCCGTTTTGTGTGAACGCCTGAAGCCTTTTCTAAAGGAGCTGATGGGCCCTTATCAGTGCGGTTTCAGACTCGAGGAAGTCCACCATCGACCAAATCTTCACAATACGGCAGATCCTGAAAAAAAAAACAATGAATTTCAAGTCGAATTTGAAGCCGCATACGACAGCGTAATTAGGGACGAGCTATACAACGCCATGTCTACCTTTGAGATCCCTGCCAAACTCGCCAGACTATGCAGGATGACTTTGGGGAATGCTCGCTGATCCATCCGAATCGGTGAACACCTTACCGAGGGTTTTGAAGTCAAAAAAGGATTTAGGCAGGGCGATGCGCTGTCGGGTGATTTCTTCAACATCATATTGGAAATGATTGTGCAAAAATCACTGGCCAATACAAGAGGCGCAATCTATTTCAAATCCTCGCAACTCCATACGAATACGCCGACGACATTGACATAATAGGTAGATCACAGCGAGTTGTCAATGAGGCGTTTGCGAGTATTGAGATGGAGGCGGCGAAAATTTGTCTGGCGGTAAACGAGGGCAAAACTAAGTATATGCTGTCATCAAAAAAAAAACGCTCATAACCGACGTCTTAGACAGAACGTTTGTATTGGCAGATATAAGTTCGAGGTAATTAAGGACTTCGTCTACCTTGGCTTCGCAGTGACCTGGAACAACGACACTAGTTCCGACATTAAACGCAGAATCACTCTTGCCAATCGCTGTTCCTTTGGGATCAGGAGGCAATTGAGTAATAGAGACCGAACGACAAAGTTGACTCTATGTAATACCCTTATCATCCCGGTCCTGTTGTACGCCGCAGAAGCATGGACACTATCAAAAGCGGATGAGGAGGCCCTTGGTCGGTTCGAGAGAAAGATTTTGCGCATGATTTTCGGGCCTATAAACGCAGACGGGGGATGGAGGAAAAGATTCAACCACGAACTTTATGGGCTGTACAACGACATGAGTCTAGTCAGGCGTCTACGGATTCAACGCCTAAGATTTCTAGGCCATGTAGAGCGAATGGACACCACAGCTCCAGCCCGGAGAGTCTCTGAATCCAACCCCGACGGACGATGGAACAGAAGATGGCCGCACTTAAGATGGCTCACCCAGGTGGAAGGGGACCTCAGCCAACTGGGTATGCGGCAATGGAAGAGGCCAGCAAGAGATCGTGCTAATTGGAGGGGAATGTTGGTTGAGGCCCAGGTTTACCCCGAAATGTAGCGCCCGTTAAGAAGAAGATGAAGATAAAGGCCCGAGCGTGGATTCCAGACACATGGGACACTAAGTCGACCTCAATGAATCATAAAAGAAATCGTGGAATGCCATGCTTGCATTTGAGGCAAGAAAAGCTGTTTAGCAACATTGCAAATGCATCTACGATGCCAAACATACTCGGTACTGGACCGCCGAACTTGGTTTGGAAAAGCAATCTCATAACATTTTCCTCGTCGATAGCAGCGCTTCACCTAAGAAGGATAGTGTCAGCGACCACCTTTGGCTCGTGTCACTCTACCACACCTTCCTCTCGCTTATTCCGTTCGACAAGTGAGAGGTGCATAGGCGAGTGTTGAAATATAGTGTAGAAAGCAATAGCCTAATACCATTTTGTAATATCAAGGATTATCTGCTCTTAATGAAAATCCTGGTTGTACATAGAGACTTGAAAGCTACATAGGAGTGTCTTGAAATCTTGCTCTTCGATTGGAAGAAGTTTTGAGAACTCCACCTGCTTTCGAAGATGGTGTTAGTAAAGCTTTCCGTGATTTTTCACTTTCTCGTAATCTTCACCAACAACTTTGATTGGCACTTTTGGGAATTGACCATTTTTACAACAGTCCGAAATCAGCACGCTCAAATAAGTAACCAATATCTTCAGTTCTGAGAATGCACTTTGACTTACTGTCCTCACACTCACCCAGTTCCAGTTCTGTCACACACAATGAGCAACCATTTCCATTTTACTATGCGTGCCACTTCGTTTGGTTGATTAATCGCGCATCCCCATGCCTGCACCAGCTTCGAAATAAATAATAACCAAACCAGGTGCTCAAAGGCCGCAGCAAGAAAAAGAGCAAAAGAAAAAATCAACATCACCCCAAGGAAAGCGAATCCTCTGTACCGATTGGCGTATCCTGCTGAACCACTTTATGTCCTTTTATTTCCTCCCGCTTCTACACTCATAAACTTTGGCAAATGATTGCGAATAAATTCGCCTGCTTCACTGTCCCGCTCGTCCGTCCAAGCTCCACGCCTATCCAAAACGCTGGAGCGGAACTGCAGTGATTCCATTTTGGTGCAACTAATAATGAACTAGTTTCGATTTATTACGCCAGAGGGCCATGTTAATTACTCCAGTTCCTCGTGCCCGTGTATCTAGTGCTTGTTTTATGCCTGTAGATGCCAGTGAACGCCATGGTGCATGGTTGCGTTTTCTTGCAGGCTATCATGATCCAGAGACCACAACAAGTTCCTGCTCTTGCCGTTTGTCCGCCGGCTCCAGCGATCAGCGCGACACTAATTAGCGGTATTGATTTGTTGACTTTTTGTCGCCAGTGTCTTGGCCACTCCAGGCGTGCATAGACCACTATGTGTACATGCAAGCGTGTGTGCAAGAGATTGACTCCATATCTCATATGTCAAACGGAGAGGGAGGCAGTTAAAAGGCGTAGTGTATTGTTGACTGGCGAAATGGACACGTGGCGATAATAGCCTGGCCTACCTGACCTTATGAATTGAGTGCAGCTGTTAGTGCAAAGATGAAACCGTCATTTTACAACCTGTCAAAATTGATGGTGAGCTTGATGGCGGCCTGTCTGATGAGTCCGGGACAAATGGTCTGATTTGAGATGAAGGCTACTACTTGTGTTGAAGGCAAATGAGCTGTCTGATTGCATCGGGCGGTGGGTGTTAAATTTTATTTGTGGTGCTTCAGCAGATGAATCGATAGTGGTGGACGGAATGGTAGTGTTAATTGGTTAGGGGATTAAAAACACTATATCAATGAGTTATATTTATTGGACAGGTTCCAAGCTGTGGGCATGTCTTGGGATTAAGAGGAGGATTTAGGAGATTAGTTGGTGAATTCGCTTGGTAGTCAAGTGGAATTCTTGAGACTAGTTATGCTTTGGGTTTGGTTTTAACTTTTGCTGGGTACACGGGTGCAGTTTACGACCTTAACGTCTAAATTGGAGCAGACATGTGACAGTAGTTGCAGCGATGCTGGTGTTAAAGCGGGTGTCGTAAGGTACTCAGTTATGCATTGAAAATGCTTCGGAGTCACTGTAATATCAAAAACAAAGGCACCTGAGTGCTACTGGTCGATTAAACAGGGCTGTGATGTTGTTGAATGCTTTCCTCAGTGCTTGAAAATTGTCACTAAAGCCCGAGCGAGCCTTTACAAAAACTTTCGGATCAGTTCGCCATATTTTCGTTAATGTTTTGTGCATGAGTCCCGTGCTGTCACAGTTTGCTCCAAACGAGTTTAGTTGGTGTCATATTGCTGAAACGCACCATTATAAACGACAAAGTTTGAGTTCACTAGTATGGCCAGGCAGCCATTAAAGCTCTGCAGTAAACATGGATAAGATCCAAACTCGTCAAACTCTGCAAAGAGAAGCTATAGGATATATCAGATGTCAAAAAGGTGACCCTCTACTGGGTACCAGATAATGTGAATATTTCCAGAAATGGGAAGGACGAGCTAGCTAGAATAGGATCAGGTGCAAACTTCGCGCAGATCGCAACTGAAGCTAAAATGCCACTCAGTACACTCTACGGAGAAATAGAGGCGGAGCTAATGGTGAAGGCTAACAAGCGATGGTACCAATTAGATACAGGTGCAATAGCAAGAACAACTTGGCCCGCCTATGATAAGAAAAGGCCAGAAAGTCGGCTAAGGTTCAGTCATGGGAATATTCCATTGACAGTCTGTGCCCTTGCTACATGCAGCCAGACTAGGCTAGCCCCACAATGACTTCTGCAGAAGCTGCAGGGACGCAGGGGAAATTGAATCCATTCGTCACCTACTGTGTGAATGCCCAAAGGGGCGGCAGAGGACGGCCGCATCAACGGTGGCGCACGCAGGTAGAAGGAGACCTTAATCAACAGGGCGCGTGGCGCTGGAAACAGTTGGCCAAAGACCGTGCAAGCTGGAGACGCTTGTTTGTTGAGGCCCAGCTTCACCACGGACTGTAGCGCCACCTAAGTAAGTAAGTAATTCACCATTAGTGATGAGGTCCATTTCTATTTTAACGGATTCCTAAACAATCTCTTCCGGGTACTGACAATCCACGAATTTAGGAATACAGGAAGGCTCCTTACAACCGCTCAAAGTCACTGGATGTTGCGCTATTAACACCGAAAGTGGCCTTCGGTTGCTTTGCCTAGAGAACGATACAAAACCATGATCGGCAAGTATTTATTCCTTCAAATTGATAAATTGGGACTGGGGAACACGTGGTTTCGACAGAAAGGTGCCGCGCCATTTGACATTTAGAAGGATGTGTTTCCGGGTGGCATTAGCCTGCCTTATATCGTTCGATTTAACCGCTCGCCTGTAGCTCTTTGGTTAAAAAGTCATCGGTCAAGGTCGCAAAAATTGAATGTTTCTTAATGCTTCTAAGAGAAGAGACAAGAGACATTCTGTGATCAGTAACCTGTCTAGGTGTTTTGGAAGTAGCACCATGTCACATCAAATGTTCACAGGTATACGGTAAAACATAGTGAAAGTACCGGTAAGGGTAAGGAAATTAATTCTCTGATCCCCAGGCAACCAAACACACTTCCAAAGACACCTTCAATTAAAGTCCTTTGTTGGCTTCGGCCAAGCACCTATGTCCTCAAACTGGCCAATTTCCCTATTAGTTAATTATTCCACCTGTTTTAAATTCCCCCAGCATCGTAACACCATCATGCCCGTCCAGACATCGTCTCCTTTCATACCTATCGACGGTCGTATAACAATTTGCCAGTAAACATTCCACAGCAACAGTTTGAAAATTGCCACCGTCCACTTACCGGGTGACACAATCCAGTTCCTCACTAGAACTGGACCCGTGGTCATGCTATGATCCTATAGTTCTGTGCATCAGTAGATCCATCGAACGGTGGGATTGCATCGGCCAAATGGCCAAGTGGCCGGTGATGGTGATAAAAATAATAACACATTGGATGATGACACTGGAATCATTAATTAATCCTGTTCCTTGCCGTGTGGACACTCTCGAGCGTTGAGTGTGTGTTTGTGCGGTGTGCGCCGTGATGTCATTCATTGCTTGTTCCTTTTTTTCCTTCCCGTTTTTGCATAAACTCCTTTATATCTTTTGCTTTGTTTTTGTTTTTTTTCGTATCTTTTAGCTGCGCAACCAGAATTTTTTCGCCTCAAGCGAATCTGTGCATCTGTGTCCGATCTGTTGCTGCTTCACACCTCCGATCATGGTGCATCTACGTGATTTTAAATGTTTCAAAGTCGTTTGCATGCATGTGTGATTGAACGTGCCATACCGGCTGTTGGCAGAGTGCCAGGTACTCTTGACCAAATGGAATGTAGAGCGCAGGTTGTTGTCATTTGCATTTAACACCGAAAACGGTTTTGCAGCAGGACCTCGACTCGCGAAACGGCGATGTATCTACCTGATACTGCAGCTTAAACGTGTTTCAATTTTTTCTTGCTCCTCCGAAAACATATAACCGAGGAGCTAAATCAATTATCTGATGGCGGAGGAGGAGCTTTTGCGGTAACATAGTCCCGAGGACTGGAGAGATCACTGAAATTTGGTGTAAATTATGGCCGGAATGATGGTATCGGTATCACTAGAAGGAATTCAAAGTGAAATGACGTGTTTCACGGCCAAATTTGTGTGCTAGGCAGCGTGTATGCAAATGAAGTTATGAAGATGACAAATGCTCAATCGGTTTTCGCTGATTTTTATTTTGGTTGAAAACGAATTGCAAAAAGTGATCATAGTCAGCTTTACTTCGTGTTGCATTACGGTAGCGGTGTAACTTGAAATTGAGTTAGTAAGTCCGTCGAAGTGATTACGATTTCTTCTTCTTCTTCTTAACGGGCGCTACAGTTCGGGGTGAACCTGGGCCTCAACCAACATGCCCCTCCAACTAGCACGATATTTTGCTAGCCTTTTCCATTGCCACACACCCAGTTGGCTGAGGTCCCCTTCCACCTGTGTGCGCCGTCTTAAATGCGGCTGGCCTCTTCTTCTTCGTCCCTCGGGGTTGGATTCAAATACTCTCCGGACTGGAGCTGTGGTGTCCATTCGCTCTACATGGCCCAGTCATTTTAGGCGTTGAATCCGTAGACGCCTGATTAGACGCATGTCCCTGTACAGCCCGTAAAGTTCGTGGTTGAATCTTCTCCTCCATCCCCCGTCTGCGGTTATAGGCCCAAAAATCACGCGCAAAATCTTTCTCTCGAACCGACCAAGGGCCTCCTCATCCGCTTTTGATAGTGCCCATGCTTCTGTGTCGTACAACAGGACCGGGATGATAAGGGTCTTATATAGACGCTCTATTACTCAATTGCCTCCTGAGCCCAAAGAAACAGCGATTGGCAAGAGTGATTCTGCGTTTGATTTCGGAACTGATGTCTTTGTTTCAGGTCACTGCGGAGCCAAGGTAGACGAAGTCCTTAACTACCCCCAAATTATATCTGCCAATGCAAACGTTCTGGCCAAGACGTCGGTGGTGAGCGTCCTTTTTTGATGACAGCATATACTTAGCTTTGCCCTCGTTTACCGCCAGACCAATTTTCGACGCCTCCATCTCAATACTCGCAAACGTCTCATTGACATCTCGGCGTATTCGCAAGGATTTACGAGGGTTTGAATTAGATTGTCAATACAAGGGACCAGTGATTTTTGCACAATCATTTCTAATATGATGTTGAAGAAATAACACGACAGCGGAGCGCCCTGCCTAAATCCATTTTTGACATCAAAACTATCGGTAAAGTGTTCACCGATTCGGATGGAGCAGCGAGCATTCTCCAAAGACATCCTTCGTAGTCTGACGAGTTTATTAGATAAGTCAAAGGCAGCTCGCCTCTAATAACGCTGTCGTATGCTGCTTTCAAGTTGACAAATAGGTGGTGAGTGTCGACTTGAAATTCACTGTTTTTTTTCCAGGATCTGCCGTAGTGTGAAAGTTTGGTCGATGGTGGACTTCCCCGAGTCTGAAACCTGAAAACTGATAAGGGCCCACTAGCTAATTTACAAAAGGCTTTTGGCGTTTACACAAAACGGCTGAGAAGATTTTGTAGGCGATGTTATGTAGACTTAGTCCTATGTAGTTGGTGCAGTCAGAGGGCATACGATGCTGAGACTCCATTCCTCAGGCATGCTTTCCTTTGACCATATCTTTCAGGTGAACTGGTGCAAGCTCCTTACCAGGTCATCCCCAGCTGCCTTGAAGAGCTCAGCAGACAGTCCGTCTGAGTTTCGATATGGCAATCTTAACTTCGTCGAGGTCAGGGGCACGGAGTTCTCTGCGGTCTTCGTCGATTAGAAATAGATCATTCTGCCTGACAGTGGTTTATTGACTAACATCGCCGTTATACAGTCTGCAGAAGTGGTTTTTCCATATTCTCAGCACCGACTGCGATTCTACTACTACGTGTCCGTTCTGATCCCTTCAGGCTTCCGTTCTGGCTTTATAAACTTGGCATGTTCGCTTTATCTGTTGATAAAACTTTCGAACGTCACGCCTGCAGTAACACCTCTCCAAATCCTCAATCGCGCGTTTCTCGTGCTCTTTCTTCTTTCTTCTGAGAAGCTTATGCTCCTCCCTTCTTCTTAACTCGTAGAGCTCACGAGCTGCTCTTGTTCTTTAATGCAGCGATGCCTTATATGCATCCTGCTTCGCTGTGTGAATCCTCCTGCACTCGTCATCGAACCAGGTGTTTCTTCGTGGTGGAGCCTTGAAACCCAAGACTTCGGATGCAGAGCTTTTCAGGGCTTGTTCTATTAATAGCGTGGAGGATTGAGGTGTATCGGAGAGTTTAAGGGAGACGCGATCGGTAAAAGCACGGGCGGTTTCTGGCGATAGCAGGTTTCCGACGTCATAACTTTGAATTCTTACTCTACTTCGCTGCGTTCGTGATATCCGTAAGTGCATCTTGGCTTCTATAAGATAGTGGTCCGAGTCGATGTTAGCCCCTCGGAAAGTTGGGACATCAAGAATAGTGGAAGAGTGTTTGACGTCGATCGCGATGTGATCAATCTGGTTTGTAGTCGGTTGATCAAAAGACCGCCAGATTCCTTTGCGTATATCGAGGTGCCGGAAGCGCGTACTGGCTAGAAGGAGATTTCGCCCCGTAGCAAGATCAATCAGCCTGTGTCCGTTATCGGATGTGGTGTCGTGTAAGCTATGTTTGCCGATGACTCGTTCAAAGATGCTTTCCCTACCCAGCTTAGCATTGAAGTCTCCTAGTACAATTTTGATGTCATAGCTGGGACATTGGGCATACGTTCTGTCTAGGAGATCGTAGAACTCATCTTTGGCGGAGTCAGCCTTGTCTTCCGTGGGGGCGTGGACGCAGATCAGGCTGATTTTAAAAAATGTTGCCTTAATACGGATTATTATGAGGCGTTCGCTCACATGCCGAAAGCTTAGGACTTTTTGCCAACTCGAACAGCAAATCCGTATCCGAACAATCGTTGTCCTCTCTCCCTTTAGCAGCCGCCGTAGTAAATATCGCACTTTTTCATCCGCTTTATACCGGTCCATTCCATCGCATTTCCTGGGTGGTGGTTATGTCCGATTCATAGCGGTCTTGGGCGTCCGCGAGTTGTTCGGCTGCACGTGGCTTGTTTAGGGACCTAACATTCCACGTACAGAGCCGAAGATCATTGTCCTTTTTTCGTTTTTTGCAAGAGTCGTCACATTAATCCGGTCCGTTATATCCGAGGCTTGTGGCTATTTCGGAGTTAGTGGTTTTCCTCACGCGTACGGCTTACTAGGCCGTAGCCCAACCGACTAATCCTGTTTTTTGGCCCAGAAGGCTCTCCATTCGCCCTTCCCCGTCTGCAATTTCCATAGGAAATCTCCAGATGGCATCCCGAGGAGGTGGGGATAGGACTTACTAACAGTGCCGCAAGATGTTCGACTGTTCGATTACGCCTTAGACGTGTCATTTTAAAATAGTAAAGTAGCGCCAGGCATGTACTCTTAGCTGCTGCCCGAGTAAATCGGTTACCTTATTCAAATGGATTTGAAGTTCCATGAATGCATTCTCGACTTGGTGCCTCCAACAAATTAAACGAAATTCCCATAGCATTTGTTTTGGAAAATCTTGATTTATTCTTCAAAATCAATTGCATCGCATTCGAGGTAACCTCCTTGGGCAAAACCAGAGAGGAGGCTCTAGTTTATGCAAAATCTACCACCGCAACCAAAGGTCCGGAACTGAAACTCGATCTTTCTACTGACAATACTCCACCAAACCCGGCTGCTAAACGCAGCAAGATCGGAAGCCACCAGGTCGATAAAAAGAGCTAGAGTAGTGTAGCTGGGAGGATCCGACTTGGCATCGTCCCCAAGGACTTGGGAACGAACCCCTTACCCCAGCGAAGATGGCAGCCGTTCAGGAGGCTGTAGTTGACACCTCCATCGAGCTGCTGGGTAAGGCAGGGGATCGACCTACAAGTCAGGGTGGTTATACTTTGTGTGTGACAACCCAGCTTGGACCGATTGGATGGAAACCAACTTTACGGCCATCAAGGACAAGAGTGGACTTGATATTATGCTTGTGGAAGAGGAAGCTTTCCCGAAGCCACACATCGTCCGGGGCCACACAAGCCACACAAAGCACCGGCTTACCCATCACAAAGGTGTTGGCGACGCTGGACTCCCAAAATGACGGCTTATATGCACAGAAGTGGAGAGTCATGTTTTGGCGGTCAGCGACAAGTCTCTGGCTCGGCTTATAGAACTTAAGTGCCAAGTGGCTTATAGATTTGAATTAATTAAGATGATCATCCAAGCCAGGTGAAAGCATCCGTAGATGTAGTACCAATCGCTGTAGAAAAACCTAAAACCAGCAGTATGGTGGGTGCACCTACTGCCGTAATAGGAAAACCTACAGCCAGTAGTATGGTGGTTGCACCTATAACTGTAGTAGAAAAACCTACAGCCAGCAGTATGGTGGTTGCACCTATTGCTGTAGCAGAGACGCCCAGATGTGACGAGCTAAGACCCGCTGCCACATCTGGGCCGATGATCACTAAGGGTCGCCCAAATAAAAGAAATAAACGTCCCCTAACCACACAAGGGGAATTCTCGATGGGAAGTAGATCAGAGATCATCCCATCGGACCGGAAACTTCAGGCGTGGAAACAACAAGCCATATGGAATGAAGGACCCGGCCTACCGTCGCAAATAATGGGTGGGCTGCGTGTGCTGCAGGGCAGCCTGCAACATGCCAAGGGTATCTCGGACACCTTTAGCCTGCGACTGTACCGCGACAGGATTAGCATTGGTCTAATCCAAGAACCATGGGTTCATAAAGGTAATATTATCGGCCTGCAAAACAGATCGCGCAAACTAGCTTACGCTACAGGAGCTTCTCCTCCTAGAGCCGCATGTATGATCGGCACTAGTTTAAATTTTCTCCCCATTTCAGAATTCATCACAAGAGACCTGGCAGCCGTCATTGTGCAAGTCCCCACCGATGGAGGAGTAAGGGAGGTTGTATGCGCCTCCGCTTACTTTCCTGGATACGGCCAACAATTCCCTCCCACTGAAGTCCAGGATCTGGTTAAGAATTGCAACCGGAAGAACACCACGTGGTAATTGGATGCAACACCAACGCGCACCATATGGAATGGGGCAGTAGCAATACTAACAAACGAGGTGAGTCACTCTTTGAATTTTTAATTATTATTGAACTCACCGTTACCAAAAGAGGCAACAAGCCTACATTCATAAATGCGGTCAGAGAAGAGGTACTTGACCTCACCATCTCTAGCCCATTTATCTCAAATGCGATTGGGGACTGGCATGTCTCCAATGAAGTCTCACTGTCTGATCACCAGTATATGAGATTCAACATCTCCGGTGAGGTTAAAGAGGATGAGCCCGGATATCAGCCCAAACGAACGAATAGGGCTCGGTTCCAAACTCAAATCGCCGCCAAAGAGGATATGCTTCTCAAGTCGATTGAATCGACAGATGATATCGATGAAGCGGCCTACCAGCTCAATGCAGCACTTATCTCATTCTTAGAGACAGCTGTACACCCAGGTCATATACACACAAACGGTGTGTGCCCTGGTGAAATACTCAGGTTGAGTCTAGCCGTATCATATCATCATATCAGCCACAACCACTTGGGGCTACGAGGTCATCGGATATGCTGATATCATTGTTACGGGCAAGTGCGAGATCACTGCCTGTGAGCGCATGCAGCTTGCGCTCCAACTTATCTCTGACTGGTGTGGCAGAGAGGGTTTATCGATCAACCCAAATAAGAAAATCTTAGTTCCATTTACAAAGAGGAGAACAGCCCTGCTCAGTGTTTCTAAATGGCACACGCATAGCATTTTCAGAGGAAGTAAAGTATCTAGGTATTGACCTAGACCGCAGGCTCAACTGGAACTCCAATATGAAAAATAAACTCATGAAAGCAACTAAGGCCATGTGGGCCTGTCGACGCACGTACGGTAAAACCTGGGGACTTAAACCTAAGGTAGTCCTGGGAATAAGTCCCAGTATCTTTCAAACATGCCATCCTAACATGCGTCAATCTAAATCTCGAGACTGGCATTAGAGGAGTAACCATCAACATACTCTCTGATAGCCAAGCAGCGCTTAAAGCGCTGGGTTCGTACAGCACGAACTCAAAAACCGTCAAGGAATGCCATGACGCCCTACAAGACCTTGCCAAAAGAAACAATGTTAAACTTTGGTGGGTGCCAGGACATAAAGGTATCAAGGGCAATGAAATTGCCGACGAACTTGCCAGGAAAGGTTTCAGCGATAAATATATAGGTCCGGAAGCATTCTGCGGCATTCCTGGGCCTAAGATAAATTTCTTCTTAAACAAGTGGGAAAAATTGCAACACCTGTCCTTTTGGAACAGCGTTCGGGGACTCCGTCAATCTAAATGACTTATACGACCCCTGAACAAGCACTCTAGTGACATACTCAAACTCAATAGGGTGGATATCAGAAGACTAGTCAGCTATCTAACAGGACACTGCGATCAGAGATATTATCTAAACAAAATTAGCCTCTCGTCTGAAACTGAGTGTCGGCTCTGTCGAAGGACGAAGAGACGGCGGATCACATACTGTGTGAGTGTGCTGCTCTCTGCCATTTTAGAAACGTATCCTTCTCAGCGAAGTTATGACTCCTGAGGAGATCATATTGGGTCCTACGAGAAGCATTCTCAACTTCATTACAGAAGTGGAGAGGCTCCTCGGCTAATCGGCTAGCAGGCACAATATGTAAATCTGCAAAGGTCGCAGTGCCGTATTGCTAATGGTAGCACTAGCTCCATATATATATAAAAAAAAAAAAAAAAACAAAACCCCTTCATACAATAAACTTATTCCAACGGAATAAAACAGGGATAGCCTTCAGCTCTCTCTGCGATGCGGCTCCCGGAGCGGATTTTTGTGCTTGTTAAATACCCAGAAGTCGCACGGTGCCAAATCAGGTCAATACGGTGGTTTTAGAGTCAATGCAGTGGGAGACGATGTATTATCGAGCCACAAATCAGGTCTCTTTAGGCGAAGAGCTTCACGCAAAAGACGCATACCGCTCGACCCGGCGGAAAGACTCAAAATGTACAAAACAGTTAACATGACCTTGACTTTTGAGGGACTTTGGGAGCTTCGTTGGTTGAGGTTGACGGTTGTCGGGGACGCTCTTCGTCACGTTCGATACGTTCTCGGACTTCTTGGAACTTTTTATACCACTTGCAAACAATTTTTTTTCAACCAAACCTCGTCACCAAAAGGTTTCTCAATGCAGCAATGAAATTCCGCAAATAAAATTGAATACCAATTTTTTGCTCGTCATATTTAGACATAAGCAGCTCACAAAACTATGCGTATTCCAAACCTAATGAATAGTTCGATGTGAATCTTGGTATAGATATCAAAGATAGTCCAACCAAAAAATTTAAAAAAAATCCCCAAATTCCCAAATTTCACCTTACTTTTTGGACAGTGTATACAAACTTAAGCTTACTTACTTACTTAGGTGACGCTTCGGTCCGGTGTGAATCTGGGCCTGAACCAACAAACTTTTCCAGCTGGTACGGTCTTTTGCTAGCTGTCTCCAGCGACGCACTCCCAGTTGGTTAAGGTCCCCTTCCAGATGTGTTCGCCACCTTAGATTCGGTCGTCCTCTGCTGCGTCGTCCCTCGTGGTTGGACGCGAAGATTCTTCGGGACGGAGCTGTGCTATCCATTCGCTCTACATAGCCATCTTAAACGTTGGATCCGCAGACGTCGTACCAGGCGGATGTCGCTATATAGCCCGTATAGTTCGTCGTTGTACCCCTCCTCTGCTCCCCGTTTATACAAACGGGACCATAGATTGAACGCAGAAATTTCTTCTCAAAATGACCAAGTGCCTCTTCATCTGCTTTGGCCTCTGCGCCATGGAGGTGGACCGGGATGATTAAGATTTTATAGAGGGTCACCTTAGTTTTCCGAGAGAGGGCTCTACTACTCAATTGCCTCTTGAGCCCAAAGAAGCATCGGTTGGCAAGAGTAATTGCGCGTTTGATCTCAGATCTGGTGTCGTTGTCGTTGCTCACTAGTGAGCAAAGGTAGACGAAATCCTTGACTTCTTCTTCTTCTTAGTGGGCGCTACAGTTCGGAGTGAACCTGGGCCTCAACCAACATGCCCCTCCATCTAGCACGATCTTTCGCTAGCCTTTTCCATTGCCGCACACCCAGTTGGCTGAGGTCCCCTTCCACCTGTGTGCGCCATCTTAAGGGCGGCCGTCCTCTGCTTCTTCGTCCCTCGGGGTTGGATTCAAAGACTCTTCGGGCTGGAGCTGTGGTGTCCATTCGCTCTACATGGCCCAGCCATCTTAGGCGTTGAATCTGTAGACGCCGGACTAGGCTCATGTCGCTGTACAGCCCGTAAAGTTCGTGGTTGAATCTTCTCCTCCATCTCCCGTCTGCGTTTATAGGCCCAAAAATCACGCGCAAAATCTTTCTCTCGAACCGACCAAGGGCCTCCTCATCCGCTTTTGATAGTGTCCATGCTTCTGCGCCGTACAACAGGACCGGGATGATAAGGGTCTTATATAGAGTCAACTTTGTCGTTCGGGAGAGGGCTCTATTACTCAGTTGCCTCCTGAGCCCAAAGAAACAGCGATTGGCAAGAGTGATTCTGCGTTTGATTTCGGAACTGATGTCGTTGTTCCAGGTCACTGCGGAGCCAAGGTAGACAAAGTCCTTAACTACCTCGAACTTATATCTGTCTATACAAATGTTTTGGCCAAGACGTCGGTGTTGAGCGTCCTTTTTTGATGACAGCATATATTTAGTTTTGCCCTCGTTTACCGTCAGACCAACTTTCGCCGCCTCCACCTCGCTGTGATCTACCTATATGTCAATATCGTCGGCGTATGCAAGGAGCTGCGAGGATTTGAAATAGATTGTGCCTCTTCTATTGGCCAGTGATTTTTGCACAATCATTTCCAATATGATGTTGAAGAAATCACACGACAGCGCATCGCCCTGCCTAAATCCTTTTTTGACATCAAAACTATCGGTAAGGATGGAGCAGCGAGCGTTCTTCAAAGTCATCCTGCATAGTCTGACGAGTTTAGCAGGTATGTCAAAGGCAGACATAGCGTTGTATAGCTCGTCTCTAATTACGCTGTCGTATGCGGCTTTGAAGTCGACAAATAGGTGGTGAGTGTCGACTTGAAATTCATTGGTTTTCTCCAGTATCTGCCGTAGTGTGAGGATTTGGTCGATGGTGGACTTCCCTGGCCTGAATCCGCACTGATAAGGACCTATCAGCTTATTTACAAAAGGCTTCAGGCGTTCACACAAAACGGCAGAGAAGATTTTGTAGGCGATGTTAAGGAGACTTATTCCTCTATAGTTGGCGCAATCAGAGGGGTCTCCTTTCTTGTGGATCGGGCATACGATGCTGAGACTCCATTCCTCGGGCATGCTTTCCTCTAACCATATCTTACAGATGAGCTGGTGCATGCTCCCAACCAGGTCATCCCCAGCTGCCTTGAAGAGCTCAGCAGACAGTCCGTCTGCGCCAGCAGCTTTATTCGACTTGAGCTTCGATATGGCAATCTTAACTTCGTCGAGGTCAGGGGGACAGAGTTCTCTGCGGTCTCCGTCGATTAGAAATGGATGGCAAAGGACTAACAAAGGCCTCGTAGGGGTAGCATCTATCCGACGGATGCTGGCCTGCTAAAAAGCGAGGAGAGCCACCGCAGTCGAACATCTTGCGGCACTGTTAGTAAGTCCTATCCCCACCTCCTCGTGGTGCCATCTGGAGATTTCCTATGGAAATTGCAGACGGGGAAGGGCGAATGGCGAGCCTCCTGCGCCAAAAAACAGGATTAGTCGGTTGGGCTACGGCCTAGTAAGCCGTAACCGTAAAAAAAAAACACAAACTCCGAAACAACCACAAGCCTCGGATATAACGGACCGGATTTATGTTGACGACCCTTGCAAAAAACGAAATCCTTGACTACATCAAAGTTATAGCTGCCAATTGTGACGCTCTGGCCGAGACGTCGGTGTCGTGCATCTTTTTTGGATGACAGCATATGTATATTTCGTGTTGCCCTCGTTAACCAGTTAACCAGTGAGTCTCGTATGATATTTTCAAGCACGATGTTGAAGAAATTACATGACAGTGCGTCACCTTGTCAAAAGATTTTTTAACATCAACGGTATCGGTTAATTCGCTTTCGACCTTAATGGAGCAGCGGGAATTCTCCATTGTTATCCTGTACAATCTGACGAGTTTGGTAGGGATGTCAAAATTAGGCATGGCTCTGTATAGCTCGTCTCTATGCACACTGTCATACACGGCCTTGAAATCGACGAAAAGGTGATGGGAGTCGATTTGGTATTGTTGGGTCTTCTCCAAGATCTGCCGCAGTGTGAATATTTGGTCTATTGTGGATTTACCTGGCCTGAAACCCCAATGATAAGAACCTATCAGATTATTCACAAAGGGTTTCAGGCATTCACACAGTACGGCAGAGAAGAACTGGTATGCGATGTTAAGGAGACATATTCCCCTGTATTTGGCGCAGTTATAGGGGTGGACTGGGCAAATGATGCTAGGATTCCATTCGTCGGGCATGCTTTCCTCCGATTACATTTTACAGATGAGCTGGTGCATGTTACGAACCATCTCCAGCTGCTTTTAATAGCTCAGCAACCAGACCATCTACACGGGCAGCTTTAATAGACTTCAGTTTTGATATCGCTACCATAGCCTAGCTCACGAGCAGCTCCCGTTCGTCGACGCAACGTGGCCATGTATGCTATCTGTTATTCTGCATGGACCTGTTTGCACTCGTCATCAAACTAAGGGTTTCTTCTAGAAGGTGGCTGGAAACATAATACATCAGAGGCAGTATCTCTGATAGCGCTTGACAACGTCTTCATTGCTGTTCTGTGGTTTGTGTAGTTTGTATCGGCTCTTGAGACAGCTTGAAGGAGACACGATCGGCGAAGGTCCTGGCGGTCTCCTACGATGGCCGCTTACCGAGTTCAAATTTTGCTGGTCCTACTCGTCTATACAGTGTTTGCGATATCCGCATAAGTACCTTCCTGCAATAAGGAAATAATTCCAGTCAACATTGGTTCATCGGATATCTCGGACATCCCATAAGCAGGAGGAATGACTGGCGTCGATCACAATACGATCGATTTGATTAACGGATAATTGATCAGGAGACCGAAAGGTCCCCTTATGCACATTGAGATGTGGGCATTGTGTGCTGGCTACTAGGAGATTACGCCCTGTCGGAAAGTCTTCTTCATCTTCTTCTTTTCTTTTGGTGGCGTTACAGCCCATGAAGCAGAGCCAAGCTTCTCTCAATCACCCATGTTGTGTCTAATTTATTTTTCCCATAGGTGGAATTGACCTACAGTTTATTGCCGATTCCGAACGGCGTGAGTCGAGAAGCTTTTTCAGGGCAAGTATACTACAGGGGGGTTTGCCAGTACCCCGCCGAGGAGAGACACCGCGAAATAAACATTCGATGGCGTTGGTGATATCGGGATCCGAACTCGCTCATCGTGCGTCAGAGTCTAACACACTAACCGCTGCGCCACGGCGCAGTGTGTTAGCCTGAATTCGTTTTCGCACGTGGTATTGTGTAGGCTCTGCTTTCCTATGACTCGTTCGAACTAGTCCTGTATACCAAGCTTCGCGTTCAAATTTCTAGAAAATCTTGGTGTTATGGCTGGAACATTGAGCGTATGTTCTATCTAGGAGGGCATAGAAGTCATCTTTGACTCTGTCGTCGTTTTCTACTGTGGGGGCGTGAATGCATGTCAAGCTGATGTTCTCGAAGATAGCTTTGATGCGGATTATGGTCACTCACATGCCGGAAGCTTATGACTTTTTCCTAAGTCCACCTCGAACAATGAAATCGCATCCAAATAGGTGTTGTTTGTTCTCCTTGCAGTAGTTTGTGTAGTATATGTCACAGTTTTTCATCCTCTTTTTACCCGGTCCATCCCATCGCACTTCTTGGAATGAGGTGGTGGGTCCTTTTAGCAGCTTAGGGCTTTCTCTAACTGTTCGGCCGGACCCGGATTGTTAAGGTACCTAACACACCAAGTGCAGAGCCAATACTCTTGTTCTTTTATACGTTTGCGAGGGTCGCCAATATGTAGTCCGTCTGTTAAGTCCGATGCTTGTGGTTGTCTTTGAGTATGTACTGTTTTTACGGTTACGGTTACCCGTGTTTTGGTGCAGGAAAATCGCTATTCGCCCTTCCTCGCCGTAATTTCCAAAGGAAATCTTCCGATGGCACCACGAAGAGTTGGGGATGGGACTTACTAAGAGTGCTGCAAGGTGTTCGTTTGCGGTGACTCCTCTCGCTTTTTAGCAGACCAGCACTCGTCAGGTGGATGCTACCCCTACTGTTAGTCCTTTGCCATCTGAAGGTTTGGACTTACCTCGTTTATAATTACTTCTGTGGAACCATCTGCGATTCTCGGCTTCTTCTATGTGGAGTTGGAAAGCAGAGCACACAAGTACAAGTAGATGGTGAAGACCGGGAAATGCTTTTACCAACTACACTACTTTTGACGAAGAGATCTCATGCCTTTGCACCAGTCCCAGCTTCTTTCTTTGCCGCTTCTCATGCACTTACATACATAGGTAAGATATCCGACTTCATAGCATGTACAATTAATAAGGTTTGTCGAATCATGCCGATTTTTACGTCAGCGGGTTATTTAGTGGTTTTTAGTTTAGTAAATGTTAATCACAGCAAACAGAGCCAAGAAACTGATCGTGTTTAACACGTCAAATACCAGCTTCGATCTCTGTCCCTGCTCAATCCAAGTTGACACACAGCCTTCGAGTGGCCCCTCCTGGATAGCTGCCCAGGTATCCACCGGACAGTGAACTAATGTGAGCAGCGACCAGCCCATTGTTCTTGGGGTAAAAAGGAACCTGGCCCTCCAAGTTGGGGGTTGTGCTTAGGGTTAACATCCCTCTAATGGAAAAACCATCTTGTTCCGAGACAATCACAAGCCTCCGATACGGACGGATACAAACTGACGACCCCTGCAAACGATTAAAGGACTTGAGAGTCTGCACCTGGAATGTGAGGTTCCTCAACAGGCCTCAATTGGAAAAAACCCTGGACTGCTACAATGCAGACATTACCGCGCTCCAAAAGGTACGATGGTGCGATGAGATGGACAAGCCAGAAAAACAGATGAGAAACTGCGGCATCTACTACGAGAATTGCTACAAAGGGAACAAACAGTGCCTATTTGGGTGCGGATTTGTAATTCTAGGTAGACATAGGCTAACGGGGCGTAACCTCTTTGTAGCAAACGAACGATTTCCCAGCTCAACATCCACAAGAGTGCCTGGCGGTCTCCTGATCAATCGACCACCAACCAGACTGATCACATTGCGATCGACGCAATACACTGCTCCAGCATTCTTGACGTACGAACCTTGCGAGGAGCCAACATTGACACGGACCACTACCTTGTTGTAGTCAAGGTACGAATGAGGATCTCAAGAATGCTTAGTAGTCAAGTAGGACAACGTAAGTTTGGCATCGGGAAGCTACAATCGCAAGAGACTGCCAGAATTTCTCGATCGTGTCTCTTTCAAGCTATATCAAAATCCGACCACAGCGGCACAAACAATGCTACCTCTGAGGTGCTGGGTTTCAAACGGCCTAGAAACCCCTGTTTCGATGAATAATGTAAGCAAGCCCATTCAGAAAAACAAGAGGCATATATAACCACGCTGCAACGACAGACGAGAGCTGCTCGCGAAATCTATGAGCAGAAGAGAAGAGAGGAACACACGCTTCTCAGAAAAAAGAAAAGAGAATACGAAAAGCGTGAGATCGAGGAGATGGTGAGATGTCTCCGCAGGGACGACGCCCAGAAATTTTACAACCAAGCCAGAGCGGATGCCTGCAAGGAGGATTTGGCAAGACCACTTCTGCAGACTGTGTAACGATGTTGACTCACAAGATACCGCTGTAAGGCAGAACGATCCATTCGTAATGGACGACGATGTAAGAGGATTCCGTCCACCCGACCCAAACGAAGTCAAAATAGCGATATCAAGACATAGGTCTAATAAAGCCACGGGCGCAGAGATTTTTAAGGCGGCTGGAGATGAGCTGGCAAGGTGCATGTACCATCTTATTTGCAATATATGATCGGAGGAAACCCGGTCCATAAGAAAGGAGACCCTTATAACTGCGCCAAGTACAAGTGAATAAGTCTTCTTAACATCGCTGATCCATTAAGGTCGGTAATGGACAAACCGAGACCTCTGATGTTAAAAAAGGCTATAGGCAAGGTGACGCGCTGTCATGTAACTTTTTCAACATCGTGCTTGAAAATATCGTGCAAGAGTCGCTGGCCAACACTAGAGGTCTACGCAACTGCAACTGCCTACGCCGACACCATTGACGTGATTGGACGGACACAGCGAGACGTCAATAGGGCCTTTGTAAGCAATGAGGTAGGAGCGGCTAAGATGGGTCTTTAGGTTAATGAGGGTAAAACCAAATATCTGCTTTCATCAAAAAGCGATGAGCAACACCGACGTATTGGCTAGAACTTTAAAGCGGTCAAGGAATTCGTCTACCTTTGCTGACTGATGACTGGCGACAACAACACCAGCTCTGAGATAAAACGCAGAATCACTCTTGCCACCCGCAGTTCCTTTGGGCTCAACAGACCTTGATCATCCCATTCCTCCTTTACGGCGTAGAGGCTTGGACCTTAACAAAATCGGATGAAGATGCCCTTGGTCGGTTCGAGAGGAAAATTTTGCGCTCTATCTACGGTCTCGTTTGTTCAAACGGAGTATGGTGGAGAAGATTTAATGGAGAACGGTACGGGTTGTAAAGCGACATCGGTCCGGTACGCCGTCTACGGGTTCAGCACCAAAGGTGGCTAGGCCATGTAGAACGCATGGAAAATACCGCTCCGACCCGAAGAGTCAGAGGACGGCAGAGGACGACGCATCTACGATGGAGCACGCAAGTGGAAGGGGACCTTAACCAACTGGGCGTGCGGCGCTGGAAACAACTGGCCAAAGACCGTGCCAGCTGGAGACGCTTGTTGGTTGAGGCTCAACACGGACTGTAGCGCCTACTAACAACAACAATGCCCCCAGCGAAGAGCAGTTTTCCTAGTTCGTTAGGTGTCCAAACAAACTCTGTTTTCATTTTCATCTGCATGGCTCACTGATTTCATAAACTCAGTTCAATTATCTCAGCTGTATTGCAACATATCCCTACGGGCCGAAGGGAGTAATCTCAAGAAAATCAACTGACTGGTCAAAGTATTCGCCTCAAGACAACAGCCATAATAAGAAAAAATCCATAAATTATAATTACTATGCGATCAAGCACCAGTTGTCATTCTCCCAAAGCCCTAGAACCAACCATTGATTATTTCGTTTCCACCTGTGTACCATAGCCTATTCCTAGACCCTGTACAACGTCATTCAGCCACTACGGACGTGAAAAATACTCTTAAACTGCCTTCACCTACCGCAGGAATCTGATAAAAACAAAGGAAACGAAAAACGAAATGAATTGAAGTAGCAATTCAGTGCTCCTGTTTGTCGGACTGACTGACTCCTTGGAGTCGGAGCGCGACCTCACCTCGCGAAAGCGATTAATTTACTGGCATACCGGCAGCATACCGACAGCTATTGGCCAGCAATTCGCCTTCCGATTCGCTTTCGCATTGTATCCGAGAGATTTATTCAAATTGATAAACTGAGTAACGACTTTGGCGGGACGGACTCGGTTCATGGTTCACCACTGAGTACCGCCAAGTAGCACTTATAAGTCCGAGTGGCGCTTGCCGCCTTTCGCCTAGCGCCTGAAGCTATTGCAAAACACTTGTTTACGATTTTTCTCCTCTCCGCAGTATCTATTCATTATTCTCTTGCCTTTTGTTTCAGTAGGACTGTGAAAACCGTTTGTTTATCGACACATCTGGCACGCGGCAGCCCGAGAGAACCAGTTTTAATTACAACCATACAATAATGGTCCAAAGATTCAAATCTGCGGCACCTCTTCTGCTCCAGTCATAATCTGAAATGAAATCGAAATCTAAATCGAATTCGTACTCGTGCCAGTTCCAATCGTAAGTGCACATACTAGCGATAGTATCTATGTATCTACATGTGTTCGGAGAGCATAAATTGATTGAAATGAAAGACTCGGATATTAGGACAATTTGTTTGCTTGCTCGGATACACAAACATCAGGGACCGAACACCGGTCCGACAATAGTCGGCATCACGGATATGGCTGATATCGCCGGAAAACCCGATGAGAGGTGTGGTTAATTCAATTTGTTATCGCAGCGGTATTTACATACGAGTACGCTCTCCGATTTCATTTTGCAGATAAACGGCACAATGTTTGGTCGCTGCGTTGGATTTTAATGAGCGACCGACCGGACCAGCGCCTGCCCGATTGGCCAAAGTGGGGAGGGCACCAGATATGGCATCTAAATTGAGAGGTTGTACAGGTTATTCGGTTTATTAGTTTGTGCCGCATTTGTTGTGCTATACTTTTGGTGGCAGTGGTAGCTGTTAGCAGGTATTGGGATAAGCTGGATGCTATCGGATAAAAATTGGAGTATGGAGCACGAGCGGGTGATTTGTAGGGTGAATTGCAGAAATGTAATGAGTGTTGTCTCGAGATGATTGGACTGATAGAAATGGACAGTTCATTGTGGATTGTAAGTGTATTTCGGGTCGAGAAGACATGATGCGAGTGAAATATGGTTACCACTTTCTATAATCGGATAATGCACTTCATTGGGCCTTTGGAATGGTACCACGAGATTTCAGAGCATGAAATGTTAGGATCTGCGTCCTTTTCTATTATCTGCAACTAAGTCATCCCGACTTCTTGGGATACTGCGTGGTTGTCGGTTGTCGGTTTTAGGTACCAGTAGTAAGTTCGGACTCTCCAAGCACCATGTGGATCAAATCTGGGTCATCAATTTATAACCACTAATGAAGGAGCGGTCAAAAGAGACCGTTTTCGGTGAAAAGAATTCAAAAGCGGATTTCTTTTGGCAAAAGAAAATTAGGGTTCACTGGCAGAGGATACTTCTAACGAAGGAGCACGATCTGTCCGATGGATGCTGGTCCACAAAAAAAAATTAGGAACAGCATCGCGTACGACCGGGTCGCGAAACTGTTAGTAAGTTCTATTTCCACCTCGTCTGGAAATTACAAACGGGGTACGGCCTTCCTCCTGCCCTAGTTTGGCTGTGGCCCAGTAAACTTCTTGATCTTCATCGTGGTGCCACAGACCGGTGCGGTCTTGGATCTCAACCAACAAGAGACTCCAGCCATCACAATCTCTTACCAGCCGTATCTAGTCACGCACACCAAGTTGGTTGAGGTCATCTCAAGCGTTGTGTCTGTAGGCCTTAAAGAAGACCCCAGCGTCGGATCCCCGTCCAGACCCGGAGCCATCCGTGAAAATGCGGAGACCTATCCTTTCCAGGTTCAGCATCCAGCTAGAGCCAATCCTGACGCCATGGAAACTCGACTGTGAAATTACACCGCAGTAGGATAAGGGTGTCAATGCGTCAGAAGGCATGTCTATGAGACAGGGGTCGCATGGCAATTCTTGCGGAAGCACACTGTTATTCCTGTGCGAGTTGTTTCAAAAGTAAGTTTCTTTTAAGAAGAGACATGGCTTTCAGAGCCCACCCTCTGATAAATATATCAAGATGTGTTTGTGTGTTAGTCTGTTCTTCCAGACAACTAATGCATCTGAGATTATAAGTCTTATCATTGCCGTGTAGATCGAAAGGACCTTTGACGGCAATAAACCCCATGTTTTGCCACAAGTTCCTTTAGATTGCCAGAAAGCTGAGAGCGCCAGTGGTTTTTGACTTAACAGGCTTTGACCAAAGAAGCTTGCTATCTAAGATGACTCCAAGATACTTAGCCCCTTGAATATCTGGATGGAAGTGCCCTTTAGTACCAGCTGAGTCATCTCCGTATTTTTCCTTCTTTTCGTGAAGAGAACGACATCGGTCTTAAGAGGATTGACCGACAGCCCATTCCTGTTACACCAATCATCGATCACATTTAGCGCCGCCTGTGCTTTGAGACGGAGAGTCGCTAAGCATGAACCGACAGAAAGAACGGCGACATTATCCACATAGGCCTGGGCATAGATTCCAGAATCGCTTAGAGTATCAAGCAGAGAGTCGACCACTATTCACCAAAACAGCGGAGACAGGACGCCACCCCCGCCTTGTGGGCAGCCCCTGTATATGTACGTCGCATTTAACACACTGGTCGAGGCCTGCATTGGCGGTCAATGTCGCCATGAAGTCTGGCAGCGTTGCACATGCTGTCGAAAATTGCGTTATCAAAAATGCCCAGCGCGTACTCTTTCTCCCAACTAGGTTTTAAAGCGCAGTTTCGCAGGATCTTCCGCGCTGATAAGCGTATTGCGCGCGTTCAGCTCATCTATTCTCTTCATGCTTTTCAGCAAGAAGGGTGTTGGACTAATTGGTGTAAAACTCTTGGCGAATGAGTAATCCTCCTGCACTATTTTGGGAATAAAGAATACTTTCACAGTGCGTCAAGGAATAGGCATGTAGGCTATTCAGGTTATGAACAGCGTTCTCTACCAATTGTTTCGTTCTAAGTTTAGGTAGAGCCTGAGTGGATTTCTCAAGCCGTACCCAACCGTACCCAGTCCGTCTTTCACAACTTAATCGGAATTCGATATATTTATGGTCCGATAATAGGCAAGACTCGCCAGTTAGTGACGTCCTTCACATATCTGTTCGATAGGGTCAGGTCAATCACCTCCTGTCGTCTTGTCGTAACAAACGTTGGTTAAGAGCCAACATTGTTGACTGTTAGGTCAGACGAAAGAGTGAAGTGTTAAAGACGGTCTCCTCTTGTATTGCATTTGCTGCTGCCCCAAGCAGTGTTTTGGGCATTAGCATCGCAACAGAAGATAATACCAATCTTTCTGGCTTCACGAGTTCAGATACTACTTTCGGTGGTGGAGGTAGTATCGAGTCGTAGGGAAAGTGGGCAGACGCAACGACGAAGTGTTCTATTACCCCGTGCGTTTTGTAGCTTACTCTAGCAGCCACCGGATCTTGTCCACAAAAGGGCCCAAGTTTGGTTGCCGATAGTGAGTTCGATATGATGAGGCCGACCCTGGGCCTTTCGGATCGCTCATCATAAAGAATCGTAACATCACGTATACCACCAAGGCCACATAGGCGTTTATTCCACACCCATGGTTCTTGAAAGGATACGATGAGGGGGATTGTACTACTGCATGCAATTCTGCTACTTAAATGAGCGGTAGCAGGCTTGCAATGCCGTAGATCGATCTGATTAAAAATCGTAGATTCATACTGGAGGGCACGTCCCATCCTTCGACTACTTGACATTAAAATGGAAAGAGATCCCACCAAGACCGAAGTATGCAGAATTCAGAGTTACGACAGGGGCTTCATCCATCCCCACAACCAGACTAGGGCCCTCTTTTTTCAGAGAGCCATTACTCTCCTTGTAGGAGTAGATAACCCAAGTCTCGTGTCAGACCCCGGATTCTGTGTGCGTAAGTGCGTCAGCACAGCCACCTTATTGCCAGGTTTCCCCGGAATCCAGCAGATGGCGCGCGATAAGTTCGGGGGACTAACTACCTGGTAAGTAGCAGTTCCCAAAGGGAGGATTTTCGGCACCATCTTCTTGATCCAGGCAGATGTCTGCTGTGATGAACAGCTCACCACAAATGTGCCATTCATCAGAGCAGACTTTTCTGCCTGTAAACAGAAACCCGTTGTCAAGGCTGCGTTGGTCATTCTACTATCATAAACAGCTTTCCTTATCCTGACGTTTTCAGAGGAGATGGCCGCCTCTATATAGAGGGCTGCTTCTCTCGACTCCTTATGGTCACTTGGATCTCCTTCTCGGAGGAAGGGGTTTTGTTACGTGATGTGCCCGCCTCCGAGGAGCAGTTTTGGGCTATCTTCGTCTTCTGCCCAATGCTTTGATCCATCTGGGTCGCCACATCTGCTATTAGACTCCGATTACCCACCGCCCCACCGGAGAGGGAGGCATCACATACTCTCTCCCTAGCGAGGCTATTTTTAGTGGCCGTCTTCCGTTTGCGGAGGCTTTTACCTTTTCGGTTAAAGCTCCCGCTCCCTTCGGCCACTGCACTGCTTTTGGACCGCCTCGCCAGTTTGAGGACTATTAGGACCCGTAGCGACTTCGCCTTCGGCGTTCGGAGTCCGTAAGTCAGCCTCACCACCTTTTACAGCGGCAGCGCCAGCCATGCCAGAAACCTGAACACTTCCGGCCCCATCGTTATGGGAACTAATCACTCTCTTACTGGGTGATTGAACCTTCCCAGTAAGAGGAAGGGGGTTAGAGGCGCATGCTTACGCCTCCTTCAGCAGCCTTTTCCAATCGCGGCGCTTACCATGTCTCTTCACCTTTCCTTTTTGGCTCATAGTAGTGCATTCAGCTGGTTTAAAGCAGCTGGCCATGAGCTGGTCAGGAACATGCACTAACTTCTCTGCAAGATATGGTCGGAAGAGCGCATGCGCGATGAATGGAATCTCAATATCGTTTGTCCGGTCCATAAGGAAAGAAACCCCTATGGCTGCGCCAATTACAGAGGGATAAGCCCCCTGAACATCGCGTACAAGATCCTCTCTGCCGTACTGTGTAAGTGCTTGAAGCCATTCGTAGACAATCTGATAGGTTCCTACCAGTGTGGTTTCAGGTCAGGAAATCCACGATAAACCAAATATTTACACTACGGTAAATCTTGGAGAAGACCAATGAATTCCAGGTCGACACGCACCATCTTTTTGTCGACTTTAAAGCCGCGCATGACTGTGTTTATAGAGACGAGCTATACAGAGCCATGTCATGTTTTAACATTCCTGCCAAACTCGTCAGACTGTGCAGGATGACTATGGAGTCTTCTCGCTGCTCTATTAAGGTCGGAGGTGAACTAAAAAACTTTGATGTTAAAAAAGGTTTTAGACAGGGTGACTTACTGTCATGTAATTTCTTTAACATTATTCTTGAAAAGATCGTGCGGGACTCTGCGGCCAATACAAGAGGTACGATCTACTTCAAGTCCACACAATTGCTTGCCTACGCGGATGACATTGACGTTATTGGACGGACAAAGCGAGACGTCAATAAGGCATTCGCAAGCTTTGAAGCAGAAGCGGCTAAAGTGGGTCTAAGGGTAAATGGGGACAAGACCAAATATATGCTGTCATCCAAGAAAGACGCGCAACACCGACGTCTCGGTTAGAAGGTCACTTTCGGCAGCTATATTTTTGAAGTAGTCAAGGGCTTCGTCTACCTTGGCTCGATAGTGACAAGCAGCAATGACCACCAGCGCTGAGATAAAACGCAGAATAGCTCTTGCCAACCGCTGCTTCATTGGGCTCAAGAGGCAACTGAGTAGTGGAGCCCTCTCTCGAAAAACTAAAGTATCCCTCTACAAAACCTTAATCATCCCAGTTCCCCTCTACGGCGCTGAGGCTTGGACGTTATCAAAAGCGGATGAAGAGGCTATTGGGCGTTTCGAGTTGTGTAAACGGAGAGTGGAGGAGGCGATTCAACCAAGAACTGTACGGGCTGTACAGCGACATCGGCCTAGTCAGACGTCTTCGGATCCAACATGGAACGATACTGTGGAACCTGATGTACGACGGCGTACTCCGACTGGAAATACCAGCTGAAGCTAAAATTGTCGGATTTGCGGACGACATCGCAATAGTGGTTACTGCAAAATTACTAGAAGAAGTTGTTCAAATTGGCGACGAAGCTATTTTGACTGTTCGACAGTGGCTAACGTCAGTCGGCCTTACGCTAGCTGAACAAAAAATCGAAGCGGTCCTCGTCACCAGCAGAAAGAAACGAGAGACGGTCACGCTCACAGTGGGTGGGCATGAAATAACATCTAAGCCAGCTATCAAATATCTTGGCGTTATGGTATGCTTACATTTAAAGAACACCTGGAGTATGTAAGGAACAAATCCTCTCTTGTGAGTACCTCCATTGCGCGGATCATGCCGAATTTAGGGGGGTCAAGATACAGCCGTAGACTGCTTTTAGCCAATGTAGTCACATCCGCTGTGACTACATCCTGGCGATCTCCGGACGGTCGAACCGCCAACCAAATCGACCTTGTGCTCATTGACGCAAGGCACGCGTCAAACATCCTGGATGTGCGAAAATTCAGAGGGGCGAATGTCGACTCTGACCACTTCCTCGTAGCAGCAAGATTCAGAGCTCGACTGCCCAATGTCAGAAAGCTGCACCAGCCCATCAGGAGGAGGTTCGACATTGGGCGCCTGAGCACACCGGAGGTTGCCAGAGTCTACAGGGAGCAGCTGAGCGAAAGACTCTACGGTATGCCTACGTCGAACACAAATGCCAATAATATGTGGCTGCATTGCCGCTCAGCCATTCAGGAAGTAGCCGAAACCACATTAGGATACCTACCACCCCCGACAAGAAACCCGTGGTATGATGGCGAGTGTGAGCAGAAAAAGGCAGCAACCGACGAGGCGTACCAAAATGCGCTGCAGAGGAAAACCAGGGCAGCGCGGGAAGTGTACCGAGCCAGAAGAAGGGAGGAGAAGAAACTACTGCGACAAAAGAAAAGAATCTTCGCAGCCCAGCTCAAGGATATCGAAGAGTCTAGGGATAAACATAAAATACGAGCCTTTTACAAGAAATCCAAAGGCCTTGCAGGAGGCTTCAAAAAGGGCACCCTGGCTCTTCGAAACTGCGAGGGTAATCTTGTCACCGACCCGCAGGGAATAGTGGACGTATTTAAGCAGCACTTCCAGCAGCTGCTTAACGAGCATGACCAAGAGAGAGTGGTAGGGACCGAGGAAATTCCAACTCCAGCCGCTGAAGTAGTCCTCCCACCTAGCATAGAAGAAGCCGGCACAGCTATTCAGAAGCTGAAGAACAACAAGGCCGCAGGCTCAGATGGCTTGCCATCAGAGCTCTTCAAGGCTGGCGGTGATGTTCAGGTAGGGAGCATGCACCAGATCATCTGCAGAATTTGGGAAGATGAGAGCATGCCCGACGACTGGAATACCAGCTCTATATGCCCCATCCACAAAAAAGGCGATCCTACCTCTTGCAAGAACTATAGAGGTATATCCCTGCTCAATGTCGCATACAAGATCCTGTCCAGCGTATTGTGTGAACGTCTAAAACCATTTTGCACCGCACTAATCGGCAGCTACCAGTGCGGCTTCCGGCCCGGCAAATCAACTATAGACCAAATTTTCAGACTTCGACAAATCCTGGAAGAGACCAACGAGTTTCGAATCGATACACACCATCTTTTCACCGATTTCAAAGCCGCATACGACAGCATTCATCGTGAAGCACTGTTTGGGGCGATGGCCGAATTCGGGATCCCGGTAAAACTGATCCAGTTGTGTCGCGCCACGCTAAAAAACACGCGATGCACCGTGCAACTCGGTTCTAGGACCTCGGAACCATTCGAAACATGCACCGGATTTCGGCAAGGAGATGCGCTGTCATGTGACTTCTTCAACCTGGTGCTGGAGCAGATAGTGCGACGGGCAGGCGTCAACAGGGAAGGCACTATCTTTTACAAGTCCATCCAGCTGCTAGGATACGCGGATGATATCGACATCATCGCGTGTTCTCGCCGTGGCATTGTGGAAGCATTCACGGCGATTGAAGAACAGGCGAAACGAATTGGTCTTAAGATCAATGAGGACAAAACGAAATACATGCTGTCAAGCAAAAACCAATCCGTCGCTCACCACCTGGGACAAAACATAACAATTGACAGCTACAATTTCGAGGTAGTTAAGGAGTTTGTCTACCTCGGGGCAATCGTAAATTCCACAAATGACACCACAGTGGAGATCCGGCGTAGAATCGCCCTTGGCAACCGCTGCTACTTCGGCTTGTCCAAACAACTGGGGTCAAAACTCCTCACTCGAAAGACCAAAGTCATGCTTTACAAAACGCTCATTCTGCCAGTCTTGCCGTACGGAGCCGAAAGCTGGACGATAAGCAGGACAGCGGAGCTGATTTTGGGTTCTTTCGAAAGAAAAATTCTGCGCCGGATATTTGGTCCTGTCTGTGAGGAAGGTGAATGGAGAAGAAGACACAACCGCGAGCTCTACGAGCTGTACCAAGATGTGGATGTAGTCCGGAAGGCAAGGATCCGTCGACTACACTGGCTCAGCCACATCGAGCGGGAAGCACTACAAGGAGTACTAGGTGAAACACCAAACCCAGAGAACTTAGTACACCATATGCTAGAAACGGAAAGCAAGTGGATCGCAGCGAGCGCTTATGCCAAAGACATATGTATGCCAGGAGTTAGGCAGACTAGAGCGAGAAGGAAGAACAAGGGAAGAAAACGCCAACAGAGTGGAAGCGAGCGTCTACGCAGCTGTACAGCAAAATGTACCGACGCAAATGAACAGACAGGCAGACATTGGCTTTCGATGCTTTCCTTCTTACCAAAAAAAAAAAAAAAAAAACGAAAGTCTAAGATGGCGGGGCCATATAGAGTGGATGGACATCACCGCTCTGGCCCGCAGAGTCTTCGACTCCAACCCCGAGGGACGACGCAGTAGACGACGACCGCATTTAAGGTGGCGCGCACAGGTGGAAAGGGACCTCAACCAACTGGGCGTGCGGCACTGGAAGCGGCTGGCCAAAGATCGGGCCGGCTGAAAAGGCTTGTTGGTTGAGGCCCTGGTTCACTCCGAACTGTAGCGCCATCAAAGTAAGTGTAGTGCATTCAGCGGCACGTCCCAATTCTGGGGCGCGTTCCACCTTTGCGGTTTCCCGTGCCACGCCATCGTTGGTGTCGCCTCCGCTGGATGCACCCCTTATGCTCAGTCCGACCAGGTGGTCTGTCAGTGAGCCGCAGAAGTCGGTGTCATTCCGGGCTGCCGTAGCTGAATGTCGGGACCTCCAGAATCCATGCCCCAGCCGCAATGAAGGAGATCGCTGGGGGATTTCCGCTGCTGCGGGTACCACCTGGAGTACTTAATTCTATATGTTTGTCCATTCATTTCCGAGTCTTAGTTCGAGGTCTATGACCTCTTAAGCCTACCGCCACGACAAGGCGCTCGAAGAAGGGAGGATCAATCTGATTGGTGGTAGACTGATCAGGCTCCTTTGTGAATATTGAGAGGTGGGAATCGTGTGCTAGCCAAAAGGAGATTGCGCCCCGCCAGGAAATCGAGTAGCCAGCGCTCTAATACAGATGGTGACAAAGCGCAAGTTGGGAGCTGTGAGCTAACTGTGAATTGGGCAGTAAGAAGTTTAACTTTGTCTAAGGGAGTCACAACTTTGTCGTCATGGGTAAGTGTCACTAAAGGCCACAAGGATGGGTTTTTAAACCACATTCGAGACAAGTAAATAGCAGTTATTTGTCAACTCACGCTTGAGGTTTTTTTGCACTTCTTCAACAGTTAAAGCCCAAGCCCTTAGGAAATCACATTCCGTTAATGTATGTACTAAGTTGCGTATCTCCTTAAAAAGATCGGCCCCAGTAGCTAGTTTTTAATTACTCAGTGGGTATGGCTTATTATGTATGTTACTATCATGTTTATCAACCATCTAGATATGCCTATCTCAGAGAAAGTTTATTGGAAGATCACGCATCTTTCGAGAGATTTATAGGCTTCCACCCGATATGACAAGTCTGCCTTTATGGCTCTCAATAAAATAATAAACACTCTGCCCAGTGAATATATTTTCATATGAATGCCACAACTCCCAGCTTTGACGTTCACAATTCATTTATCCATTGACCAACATCTCTGGTTTCCCAATTACTTACGATCGACCGAATGCCAAAAATTCAAGCGCTCGTTTAGAATTCCTTTAACGGCTATTAAGCCACTATCTCTCGATAATAATCACGGAACCAAATCGAGAACGAAGACATTAAAGCACCTCACGGTATTCCAATGAAGAAGTGCTTTAACTGACTGGAATAGTATCTTGTATCTCCCGATCTGGCGGTATCTTGATCTTCAACAATTTGCATATCTATTGTCCGGGCGGGCAATGAAAACATCTTGGCAAACGATTTGATTTCAGTTTGCTTCGTCGACAACGTTTAATTTGATTATGGAATTCCGTGGAAGTCATCAGATGAAGATCTCTACCTTCTCTTGATCCTCCTCACGTCTCCTTGTGGAGAAGAGTAGTAGAAATAAAACGAGAAACTACCTGTGTTACTCTTGGCTATTAAAGGTGCGCGCACCAAGAAGCTGTCATTTTGGCTGCCGTGTTTGCATTCCAGGCTCAGGCTTAGGTCTAGAAGGCGAGAGGCAAGATACATAGAGACCAAGTTACCCCGCGGATCACTGCACTATCAGTGTTTTGCATCTGACGACGGGATGAGTGTGTGGTTTCCTCTTGTTCTTTCGTTTGTTTTCTGTTTTATTCTTATTTTGGAAACCACACAAACAATCCGAAGACTCATCTGTCTGTCATAATTCTTGAAATTCACAAAAGGAACAAGAAGACACGAATGACAGTGGGACAGAAGGAAAACTACAGGAGAGAGAGAAAGGTTGATCGTGGCTTTGAGGAAGCCCAAAACAGAAGCGCAGACGCACTAAAGTGGAGATGATGCATCTGTTTTGTTGGCAGACTAAGTTGAGAATCGAGTTGAAAGACTGTGGCGTATAAAGGATTCAACGGTAATTGGTTGGACGGAGAGTATGAGGAATGGCGGGCAAGGCTGCAACATGAATTATGAAGAGCATCTTGTGTTATGAGTTGAATGTTGGGTAGATTGGAAGATTGTGAGATTGGATTTGATTTTGAGGTCTTTGTCGTGGTCCTGGAACCGCAGTTGTTTTGTTTCGAACAAGTCAAGTGATGTCGTGCGTCCGAAGAGTCTCTTGGTGGTAAGTCGGGTAAGCGGAACAAAAGAGCCTCTCGATCATAAATTGTTTGTACGCTGGAGACCCTGGTGTTTTGTTGTGCCGGTCTTTGGATGTGTTTTCGTAATCTAGTTAGATTGCGGATGCATTTAATTCGCCACTATTTGCTGGGTGCTTCTGGTTATAGTTGTTATTTCTCATTTGAAGAAGTAAATGTATACTTGAGCTACAGTGTTGCCAATCTAGGTTTTAGAAAGACTTTCAATGTTTCGAAGTAAAGTTATGCCTCTCTAGTTCAAGGCGTCTTTATAGAAAGTGTATATTCAGTAGATTGATTAAAGGAAAAAGTAATCAGTCTGCCGACAAAATGAGGACTAATTACTAAGGTAATCAGTTTGGGATTAGCATATGAGGTCTAAATTAGGGCTGGATGGAGGCTAATTTATGACATCTTTCTTGCAGGTCGTGGCAAGGTCACCATCACTCGATGGTGATGCTGCCGGTACTCAGGATTTTCCCTACATCGTATCTGTGCGACGTGATATCATACACGTCTGCGATGGTAATCACAGAGCATATCCTAACAACTTGTTCAGAAACAACCAATAGCCTCGGATACGGATGGATTATATGTTGATGACCCCCGCAAACGTCAAAATGGAAACGAATTTCGGATCTGCACCTGGAACGTTAGGTTCCACAACAGACCAGGTGCAGCCGAACAACCGGTCAACTCTTTGGACTGCTATAAGGCAGAAATTACCGCGCTCCAAGAAGTGCGGTGGGATGGGCTAGGCAAAAAGCGGATGAAAAGCTGTGATATCTACTACGGAAACTGCTACAGAGAAAACAAACAACGCTTATTCGGATGCGGATTTGTTGTTCGAGGCAGCCTCAGGAAAAAAGTCGTAAGCTTCTAGTATGTAAGCGAACGCCTCATAACTATCCGCATCAAGGCCAAACTCGGCAATATAAGCTTATTATGTGTCCACGCCCCCACAGAGGAGAAAGATGACCGACATAAAGACGACTTCTATGATCTCCCAGGCGGAACGTATGCGCAATGTCCTAGCTATGACACCAAAATCATTCTGGGAGATTTCAATGCGAAGCTGGGTAAGGAAGCTATTTTTGAATGGGTCATAGGAAAGCACAGCCTACACAACACCACGTCAGAAAACGGACTAAGGCTAGTGTACTTTATGGCGGGACATAATCTGGTAGTAGCAAGTACACGATTTCCACACCTCAACATCAATAAGGGGACCTAACGGTCTTTCGATCAATCGACAACCAACCAAATTGATCATATTGCTATCGACGGCAGACACTCCTCCAGCATCCTAGAAGTCCGAACCTTTCGAGGAGCCAACATCGACTCGGATCATTACCTTGCGAATTTCTCGGAACCAACGGAGTAGAGTAAGAGCACCAAAATTTAACGTCGGAAAGCTGCAATCACAGGAGACCGCCAGAACCTTCGCCGATCAAGTCTCCCTCAAGCTCTCTCAAGTCCCGATGCAATCTGCAGAAACAGAATGGAGTTGTTGTCAGAACGCCCTTAGAGAGGCCGCCTCAGATGTACTCGGTTTCGAGCCACCACCCTCGGGAAACCCCTGGTTTGATGATGAGTGCAGACAGGCCAATGTAGAGAAACAGAATGCATACATGGCCACATTGCATCAACGGACGAGGGCTACGCGCGAGCCCTATGAACAGAAAAGGAGGGAGGAGCGTGCGCTTCTACGAAGGAAAAAGAAGGAGCACGAGAAGCGCGAGATCGAGGAGATGGAGAGATGTTACTGCAGCCACGACGTTTGAAAATTGTACCAGAAAGTAAAACGAACATGCCAAGGCTATAAAGCCAGAGCAGAAGTCTGCAGGTATGAGCACGGACAATTAGTAGTGGAGTCACAGTCGATGCTGAGATTGTGGAAGGACCACTTCAAAATGCCGCCGTCAGGTAGAGCGAACCATTCACAATGGACGAAGACGAAGAAGAATCCCGTCCACCGATAGCGATATCGAAACTTAAGTCTTATAAAGCTGCTGGAACAGACGGACTCCCCGCGGAACTGTTTAAAGCAGCTGACGATGAGCTGGTCAGGAGCATGCACTAACTCATCTGCAAGATATGGTCGGAAGAACGCATGCCCGATGGATGGAATCTCAGTATCGTTTGCCCGGTCGATAAGAAAGGACCGGGCAAACGATTATAGAGGGATAAGCCTCCTGAACATCGCGTACAAGATCCTCTCTGCCGTACTGTGTAAGTGCCTGAAACCGTTCGTGGACAATCTGATAGGTTCCTATCACTGCGGTTTCAGGTCAGGAAAATCCATGATAAACCAAATATTTACACTACGGCAGATCTTGGAGAAGACCCATGAATTCCAAGTCGACACGCACCATCTTGAAGCAGAAGCGGCTAAAGTGGGTCTAGGGGTAAATGGGGACATAACCAAATATATGCTGTCAACAAAGAAAGACGCGAACACCGAAGTCTTGGTCAGAACGTCACTTTCGGCAGCTAAATTTTTGAAGTAGTCAAGGACTTCGTCTACCTTGGCTTGATAGTGACAAGCAGCAATGACACCAGCGCTGAGATAAAACGCAGAATAACTCTTGCCACCGGTAATGGTGGCAGTCCGGCTGTGGTGAATGACAAATTGGTTGGCGTGAGTGGTTTGGTGATTGGAACATGCGGCACAAAGTATCCGGATGTGTATGCTAGGGTTTCGAGCTTCTATGATTGGATCTTTAAAGTGATCAATGATCAGTAAGCACTTGTGTAGTGTAATGAAATGTATTATCTCTACTCTGAATGAGCAATATATTTCGATTAAAGCATTATCGGACGTTTTGTTATTACCTTTTGCTAGGAATGCTTGGCTTGATTAGGAGGCTTATCTCTGTTGGAGGTTCCTGTTATTTTTCGTTACAGGGGTCGCGATGATAAACTATTCCGGTTTCTCAGACTTTTTAAATTAGAATCAAAGTAATTTCAGCAGTTTATGCAGTACTCATAGCAAGATATTTTACAAACGCCTTGAAATCTTGAGCTCTACATAAGTCGGGCATCGTTCCGTGAAATTAACATTCGATAGCGTTGGTATTATTGGGATCCGAGCTCGCTCATCGTGCGTCAGAGTCCAACACACTAACCACTATTTCATAGTTCTTGAATAGTAGCTGATTTATAGCTTAAAATCTCTAACTACAAATGCAGACAGTCTATGAATATTCAGATAGCTAAAGAGTATCTAACCTATGTATACCCTAGGTGCGGTGTATCGGATCGACATTCGCAGCATATAAAATGTGAAACTGTTATAACCCATTTTAATTGGTTTTAGCCAGGAAGCTTTCGTTATATAGGTATCCAAAAGTCGTCTAATATGTTGACATAAAGCCCATCGACATCGTAGCCCATATACAGCACTTTGATAGAAAGAGTTCTACTTATGTACGTGTCCATCAAGATGAGAATGAGCTATACTTACTTACTAGGGTGGCGCTACAGTTCGGGGAGAACCTCAACCAACAAGATTTTCCAGCATGATCTTTTGGTAGTTGTTTCCAGTGTCGCACCAACTGGTCGGTTAAGGTCCCTTTCCACCTGTGTGCGACGCTTTAGATGTAGCCGTAATCTTCAACATTGTCCCTTGGGGTTGGAGTGAAAGACTATTCGGGCCGGGGCTGTGCTGTCCATTTGCTTTACAATGGCCTTGCCATCTTACACGTTGGATCCGTGGACGTCGTAATAGGCCGATGTCGCTGTACAGCCCGTGAAGTTCTTGGTTGAATCTTCTCCTCCACTCTACGTCAATACAAGCGAGACCGAATTTTCCTCTCGAAACAACCAAGGGCATCTTCATCCATTTTTGATAAGATTCAAGCCTCTGCGCCATTGAGGAGGACTGGGATGATTAACGTTTTATAAAGGGTCACCTTAGTCTTGCCCTACTACTCAATTGCCTCTTGAGCCTGAAGAAACAGAGGTTGGCAAGAGTTACTCTGCGCCTAATCTCAGAGCTGGTGTCGTTGGCGTGAGCCAAGGTAAACGAAATGCAGGACTACATCGAAGTTATAGCAACTGTGCAGACTTCAAGTAGATCGTGCCTCTTGTATTGGCCAGTGAACCTCGCACGATCTGAAAAAAATCACATGATAGTGCTTCGCTCTGTCTGAATACTTTTTTAACATTAAAGGTCTCGGTTAGCTCCTTATCGGCCTCAACGGAGCAGCAAGAGTTCTCCATTGTCATCCTGCACAATCTGAAGAACTTGGCAAGGATGTCAAAACATAACATGAACCTTTATAATTCGTCCCTATAGACACTGTCATTGTGCTTTTAAAATCGACCTGAAATTCCGGGTCTTCTCCAAAATCTGCCGTGGTGTGAATATTTGGTCTGTCCTAGCCTGAAACAACCTTGAACCTTGAACCTCTCTTGCCTTCGTCCAGGACCTTCTGGACAACGCCTACGGAGCGTGTCCGGAGTACGATGTTAAAATCGTGCTCGGGGACTTCAACGCCAAAATCGGTAAGGAGAACACCCTTGGCGGAGTGATCGGATAGTACATTGACGCAATCAAGGCTAAGACTAAAACTAAACTAAACTAAAAATAGTAGATCCTTATGCATCCTCCTGGTCCTTATGCATCCTCCTGCCAGATCTGGCACCAAGTGACGTGAAAAATTTGCCTCAGGGGAGACTTTTCCGGTCGGTTAGACATCTTGTATGTTGGTCTTACCACAGTTAGCGATGCTGTTAACAGGTAGGCCGGGTAGGCCCTATGTGTTGCTACGCGGGGGAGGGGGAGGGGTCGACCTCCTATTCATGGAACCATTTTGTACTTCTTACGAAACTAAAAAGGTCAGGAAGGAAGTAGGATCTTATGTATTGTTTCTTCTTACGAAACTTAAAAGGTCAGGTGTTGAACGGACTCAACCTCCTCTTCGTGTTCACTGTTCCCGCAGAAGGCATTTAAGACTTGACTGACCAATAAGACAGTGACCAGTGATGACACCAACGATTATGCTGATGTCAGTTCGTTTTAGGAAGATTAGTCCCGTGGTGCGTTGTTGATTAAGTCGTGGCCAGATTTGCCTGGTGGTTAGGCAAGTATGCCCTTGAGTCCATCTCAGGTTCGTCTCAGCCATGGCTTGATTCATTAACTCTAATTTGATTGCTGCTAGTGGTGTACCAGCGTATGCTATGTTAGTTTGTTGCGTCGTTCCTTGTTTAGCGAGCATGTCAACTTTCTCATTTCCTTAAATGTTGCTGTGCCCAAGTACCCACAAAATGTGAATGTAAGCCGTTCAGGCAGATCGACGGCAGTCAAGGCTTGTCCTGAATGTGTAGGCCTAAGATTCCAGCGAATTCAAGGCAGCTTGGCTGTCAGTGAAAATTTGAATATCTGTGACGGATATTACGTTCCACCTTGGCAATGACAGGACTTCCTTTATTGCCAGCAGCTCCGCTTGGAAAACGCTGCAGTGGTCTGGTAGTTTTAAGGCCAGATTCAGTTTCAATTGTTTGCACACACCCCCGTGTTTGGTTTTTGACTTTTCTGTGTAAAAGTCCTCGCAGCCATTGCGGGCTCGCGCTTGTCGGGACCGCGGTGGGCTCAGTGTAGTCGGAGTTCCCTGCCAAAGCTGTCCTGTCGTTCAGTATAGAAGCATGGCCAGCAATACGGCTCATCTACTTTGAGCTGGCCTTGCGGCCGTATAAGTGGACATATGTCCGGAATCTTGGGCTTTCTAGTGAAGAGTACAAGTTAATCCCGAGTCCATTATTTTGTGTCCACCTGCACAATATGGAGAATGCCGTTCGCATCCGGTCACTCAATAACATCTATGCCTTCTTTCTCTAGTTTAGTTAGTAGTTCGTTTGCGACTACGTTCCAGAGAAGAGGAGAGAGAACCCGTCCTTGGAGAGTTCCTCTGACAACCGATCCAGTGGTTCATTGGTTTCCCAATTTAGAGAGGATCTTGCGTGTTGGAATCAACTCGCCAATCAATTCTACTAAAGTCCTCACCACTTTAATGTGTTCTAGCCCTTTCGTAATTGCTTTCGGTGTGACGTTGTTGAAAGCGAACTCTATGTCCAAAAAGGCTTCTAAGGTATTTTCTTTGAGGTCGACCAGGGTACGCAAGGCCGCTTGGAACGATTTATCTTTGCAATAGGCATGATGTGCCTTTGAGATTGGCGCTGGTTATGTGGTATGTGTACGTCTATCAGCCATTCCAGTGTTTTTAGTACAAAGGAAGATAGACAGATAGGCCTAAAATCCTTGGGTGGGAACTTCTGCCGTACTTCTATGTACGTCTATCAGCCTTTCCAGGCTTTTTAGTACAAAGGAAGATAGACCAATAGGCCTAAATCCTTCGGTGGGAACTTCTGCCGGCCTTGAGGATGAACATTTCCCATGAAGATTTCCACTTTTCATAGCCCAAGTGATTTTGTCTTTGGATATAATGTGATCGTCCTGTCCCTCTGTAGCTGGAGAGGTGTGAGTTCTCGGTGTTTGCTCCGTACAGACTCTATGTTGAGTCGAAATTTCCAGGGACAATTTTCAAATCATAATTAGGATTTTGACGTCGTTGGAGAGGCAACATTTACCTAAAAATCGTATGTATCCAAGGTTTGAATTTATCTCGGATCCAGGCCGGTCAACTATTTTGACATCTTAAGTCGCTAAAGCGCGCCAGATGATCGAAGATCATCAGTTTTTTGTTTACTACGCTGATCGTGACTCCGACCACTTGACAATGCTCTGTCTGGCTGTTTACTCATGAATTACATTCACTTCCTGGTACTCTGATCATCATACTAAGTCTACATCTCTAGCTGAATAGTGACTGTACAAATTAGCCAGCTTTTTGTAGCCTCAAGAAGGCTCAAATCATCCAAAACTTGTACCAGTCACCTTTAAGTACTAATTAATCAAAACTGGCTTAAGCCACTTATCTCTGCTTCCGGTTACCCTTCTCTGCGGGCGCGGCGCGTACACACAAGCCTCTGTAAGCCAATATAACACCACACTCTCTCTCTCGGAGCCACACACACCCTATTGACCCCTTCAGCTAACCCAATTATCGCTGCTCGCACTCAAATCCATCGATGAGCTCCAGTTCAAGTACCAACTCGACTTCGAGCTCCAAATTCAATTCGGTCTCGATAATTTGCTTACTTTCCGTTTGTGTAAATTCGTCTTGAATATATTGGTAACGAAAATCAAAGCGAAAAAAAAACAATAAACCAAAAAGGGAGAAACGTTCCAACCAATTGGTAACACTCTACGCACTCCGTCCGTGCACTAGGTGCAGACAGACACACCAATAACAATTCCATTCCACTTTCAGGCTTCAGTGTTGTTTTTCTTATGGTCTTCTTTGGAAGGCATATGCCTCAGGGATTTGATTGAGAGGCAAGAGAGTGTCAGTCGGTAGCTGGAGTGCCGGAGTACCAATGCTCTTGCCCGTCATAGCCATCATCAGCGTCATTATCATCATCACAATAATCATCAGCATCGTCACCGTCGTCATTGTCGTCATCGAACCTTAAGGAGAGGATCGTCATAGATGGCTGTAGTCAGCGTTGTAAGTTGTAATCGTCGCTGTTGCGGTTTCGACGCTACCTGTCTTGTGTGTTAGACGTGCAAACTCTATTCAATGACTTAGTTCATAAAAATTCAATTTCTTTTCATTTAGAGGCACACTTGCCTCTAAGCATGCGGCTTGGAAGTACTTACCTCCCGGCTTACGCACGACTCGGCGTGGCAGGAATCATTTTGACACATTGCCGATGAGATTTGCTTGTCTCTCCTCGTCTTGTCGCAGTCAGCCATTAAGCTGTAAAGATGAATAGAAGAGTAGTACGTTGCAAGGTGGATAGAAGAGCCTTCTGGTCACTGGCGGTCTGCGGAACCATTGCGACTAGGTTGATAACTGGGAAATTTGCAAATTACGAGAGCGAAAGATTGCGATTTACTTTTACCGCTAATGGCATGCCTTGAGGTGGTAGCGTTGCGAATGGTTTTCAGGAAGGTATCCCATTGTTTGGATGGGCAGACGACGCGGCAATTTATGGGTAACATTTGACTTTGTGGTTCTTGTGGAACGAACGTTCGCGCATTATGCTGTGCATGAAAGGTGGACCATTCAATCGAGTATTGTGGAAGGAGGTTTTGTTGCTAGGACAATGGGATGGGTTTCCTTGAGATTCCATATGACCTCTAATCCAAACAGATGCTTTCGATACAATTCACATAAACCGAATAATAAGCATTGATACTGAATAAAGGTAAAATAGCCCTTCTATGATCCTAGTTCTTAGATAAGCCACAAGCTTCCAAATCGATCTTAAGAGATTATTGGTGACGATGTCATTCCAAATCGCTGTCAGGTGCTGCGAACATATTACCTTTAGCTGAAGTGGAACAAAATGATCTTTCGGAAGACTTAAACATTCAAGTCTACGACCCAATTACTCATTTTCAATTGTAAGTTAAAGTTATTCCTTAAAGGACGCATAGTTCCTAGCCCCTTAACCTGATTCCTAAAGATCAGCTCCATAACTTGAGCCATTCTCTGTTAGGAAGCAACTACTTACTTACTTATAAGGCCAGCAATCCATAGAGGACCTGATGCCGACCTATAGCTGCCATCCATCCTTGACGGTCCCGGGCACGCTGCTTCCAGTTATCAAGACCAATTTGTGGGTCAGAGCCAAGCTTCTCTCAATCACCCATAGTGCAATGCCGATTCCGTACGGTGTGAGTAAAGAAGCTTTTTTATGGCAACGTTGGGGCGTTGGTGTTTATGCGCTCGATGTCGTCGAGCCAATGTAGTAGAAGGATCTTTGCCTTCTGCTATATCCACATCTTTGTACAGCTCGTACAGTTCGCGGTTATGTCTTATCCGTTCACCTATCTCACAGACAGGACCATATATCCGGTGCAGAATTTTTCTTTCGAAAGAACCCAAAATCAGCTCCGCCGTCGTGCTAATTGTCCAGCTTTCGGCTCTGTACAGCAAGACTGGCAGTATAAGCCATGATGGTCTTTCGAGTGAGGAGTATTGACCCAAGTTGTTTGAACAAACCGAAGTAGCGTTTGCCACGAGGTGGACAAACCCCTTAACCACCTCAAAATTACAGCTGTCATCCATTATATTTTGTCCCAGGTGGTGAGCGACGGATCGGTTTTAACTTGACTTTAAGACCAACTCGTTTCGCCTGTTCTTCAATCGCTTTGAAAGCTTCTACAACGTCATGCTGAGACCGCGCGATAATGTCAATATCATCCGCGCATTCTAGCAGCTGGACAGACAGGGAATATAGTACCTTCCCTGTTGACGCTTGTTCCTCGCACTATCGGCTCCAGCACCAAATTGCGCACTTCCTTGCCAAAATCCGGTGCATGTTTGTGGGTCCTGGAATTTAACTGCATGGCGTGACACCACTGCTTTAGTTTTCCTGAGACCCCGAATTCGGTCAGCGCATCAAACAATTCTTTGTGATGAATGCTGTCGTATGCGGCTTTAAAATCGAGGTGGTAGGCATAGATTTGAAACTTGCTGGTCTTTTCCAGGATTTGTCGAAGTGTGAATAGTTGGTCCATAGTCGATTTACCAGGCCGAAAGTCGCACTGGTGGCTGCCGATTAGTGCAGTGCAAAAGGGCCTAGACGTTCACACGGTACGCTGGACTGGATCTTGTATGTGACATTGAGCAGGGATAAACCTCCTTGGTTCCTGCAAGAGGTAGGGTCGTCTCTTTTGTGGACGGGGCAAATAAAGCTGATATTGCAGTCGTCGGGCATGCTTTCATCTTCCCATGCATGTTCCCTACCCGAACATCGCCGTCAGTTTTGAAGAGCTCCGATGGCAACCCATCTGAGTCCGCGCCCTTGTTGTTCTTCATCTTTTGAATAGCTGTTCCGACATCTTCGATGCTGGGAGGATTACTTCCGCGGCTGGAGTGGGATTTCCTCAGTGCTCATGCTCGTTAAGCAGCAGCTGAAAATGCTGCTTTGATACATCCACTATTACCTGCGGGTCGGTGACAAGATTGCCTTCGCAATTTCGAAGAGCCTGGGTGCCTTTCTTAAAGCCTCCTGCAAGACTTTTATTTTTCTTATAAAAGGCCCGTATTTTATGTTTATCCCTAGACTCCTCGATATCCTTGAGCTGGGAGGCTGCGAAGATTCTTTTCTTTTGTCGCAGTAGTTTCTTCTCCTCCCTTCTTCTGGCTCGGTTCTCTTCTTGCGCTGCCCTGATTTTCCTCTGCAGGGCCTTTTGGTACGCCTCGTCGGTTGCTGCCCTTTTCTGCTCAATCTCGTCATCATACCACGGGTTTCTTGTCGGGGGTGGTAGGTACCCTAAGGTGGTTTCGGCTTTTTCCTGAACGGCTGAGCGGCAATGTAGCCACATATTATTGGCATTTGTGTTCGACGTAGGCATACCGTAAAGTCTTTCGCTCAGCTGCTCCCTGTAGACTCTGGTAACCTCCGGTGTGCTCAGGCGCCCAATGTCGAACCTCCTCCCGATTGGCTGGTGCAGCTTTCTGACATTGGACAGTCGAGCTCTGAATCTTGCTGCTACGAGGAAATGGTCAGAGTCGACATTTGCGCCTCTGAATGTTCGCACATCCAGGATGTTTTGACGAGTACCTTGCGTCAATGAGCATATGGTCGATTTGGTTGGCGGTTCGAACATCCGGAGATCGCCAGGTTGCTGTGTGGATTTGCTTCCGGGGAAATCTTGTGCTACTTGTCACCGCATTACGAGCTGTCGCAAAGTCCGTGTGTCGGAAGCTATTATCTGTTGTTGTATCGTGAGGCTGTACCTTCCCACCACCCCGCCGAAGGTGTTCTCCATACCGATTTTGGCATTGAAGTCCCCGACTACGATTTAAAGTCGTACTACGGGCAATCTCCGTAAGCGTTGTTTAGGAGTCATAGAAGTCCTCTATGATGGAGTCTTCAGCCTTTTCGGGAGGGGCGTGTGCATATATGAGGCTAATGTTGTTATATCTGCCTTTGTTGCGGATCACAGCCAGGCGTTCACTTATAAGTTTAAAGTCGATGACCTTCGACCTTAACCACTTTCCCACGACAAATCCGCACCCCAATATGTGCAATCTTTTGTGATAGCTATAATAGACGTCGCAATCTTTTTTCCTCATCACCGTTTCCTATCAAGCGTATATCCAGTTCGCAGTAATATCCGCTTTATACTGCATGAGGGTTCTTTCTAGTTTATGAGCAGCTCCAGGAATGTACAGCGTTCTGACATCCCAGGGGCATACTTGCAAATCCTGTTCCTTTTTCGCGCCATGTCGTCTTTAAGAATCCGTCTGCTTATCCATAACCTTTTGTGTTTTATGTGGGCGGTTGTCGGTCATATATATTTTCCAAATCTACAAAACAACTGTATATCGGTTTGGCGCACACCCAAGCCTTCTCGAGTACCATTCTTAGACTGGTCAGCTGTACTTCTGCCGTGACAAAAACCGCACTGTTCTTCCCCCAGGCAACGTTAGGGTAAGCTTTACGGAGGCAACAAAAAAATCCCTACAACAATAGCTACAAACAGTATCCAAAGAGGTTTCGAAAGATATTCATTTTGCAAAAACAATTATTATGTTAACAAGTCCAACGAGGTCAGAGAGGATTCTAAAAGAGAATGGGATCTAGTTAGAGCGTTACTAAATAATTGGTTCCCTGGTGGAATTCCGAGCTCCAAAGTCTTCGCAGGGAAGCTAGAATTCTTCTGAATAGATCGCTCAAATCGAATTCGGAAGATGACTGGAACAAGTACCGGTCGAAGCAGAAAGAATACAGGAAACTTATCCGTAAATCGAAAAACGATTCTTATAGGACCTTCTGCGAAGAGATCAAGTCTCTGAGTGCGACTAGCAAGTTGGTTAAAATCCTCAAACGGGGAAAACCGACAAAGCTGGATGCACTCAGAAGAACTGATGGTACCTTCACTGAGTCTGAAGCGGAAACTCTTAATTTACTGCTTCACACTTATTTCCCGGGAAATCAGATCGCCATCGGCTTGTTGCACACTCCTTCAAGGGAAACTGCAACAGAAACGATACTGGTATATTGGATCGCGCGTGGTTCTGACTGATGCCATTGAAAAAGGTATAAGGCAGCTGCTTCCTACGTTGAAAATAATTTTCACTGCTAGTTAGCACAGTGGAAGCGGCCTTCATTACCAAAGTATGAAAAGAGGACTACTCACTTGCCAAGAGCTTCAGACCAATTAGCCTAACATCCTTCCTGCTGAAAAGCATGGAGAGACTGTTAGAGTTGCAAGTGCGCAAGGCTGCCCTTCGAATGCACCCTCTTTCGGAGATGCGACATGCTTACTAGCGCGGAAAATCCTGCGAAACTGCACTTCAGAACATAGTTGAGAGAATTAAATGCGCACTCGAAAGGTAAGAGTACGCGCTGGGCATTTTCATCAACATTGGGGGAGCTTTTGATAACGCAACATTCGACAGCATGTGCAACGCTGCCAGACATCATGGCGTAGATGAAGTACTGGTCTTGTGGATCACAGCAATGCTTGTACACACTACACTGACCGCTGATGCAGGCCTCGATCAATATGTGAAATCCGGCGTAAACAGGGGCTGGTCGTACGGTGGCGTCCTGTCTGCGCTGTTATGGTGCAGGGTGGTCGACTCTCTGCTTGATGCTCTGAATGCCTCTGGAATCTATGCCCAGGCTTATGCGGATGATGTCTCCGTTCTATCTGTCGGCTCATGCTTAACAACTGTCCGTCCCAAAGCACAGGCGGCGCTAAATATTATCTATGATTAGTGTATCAGAAATGGGCTGTCGGTCAATCCTCTTAAGACCGATGTCGTTCTCTGTACGAGAAGATGGAAAAATACTGACATGACTCAGCTGGTACTAAAAAACACTCCCATCCTGGTATCCAAGAAAGCTATGTGTCTGTGACTCATCTTAGATAGCAGCTTCTCTAGTCAAGGCATGTTGAGTCAAAAACCACCAAAGCGCTGTCAGCTTTCTCGCAATGCAAAGGTGCTTTTGGCAAAACATGGGGTTTATCGCCGGTGAAGGTCCTTTGGATCTACATTATATGAATCGTCGTAGCTTCTTTCACCAAACTCCAAGGAACGGTTTGTCTCAGCTGCACGGGGGCTTTCCCCAGCACGCCAGGCGCTGCTCTACATGCTATGATGAACCCTCCACCTCTTGATATATTTATCAGAGGGTGTGCTCTAAAAGCCATGTCTCGTCTGAAGAGAAATGGCTTTTGGTATAACTCGCATAGGAAAAACGGTGTGCTTGCGCAAGAATTGTCCTGCGACCCCTGTCTCATGGACATGCCTTCTGACGCACTGACGCCTGTTATCCTACTGCGCCGTAATTTCACAATCGAGTTTCCATGGCGTCAGGATTGGATCTGGCTGGATACTGAGCCTGGAAAGCATAGTCTTCGCAATTTCACGGATGGCTCGAGGTCTGGGCGAGGGTCCGGTGCTGGGATCTTCTTTGAGCGTGAAAACATCCGACTGCACTTCTCGTTGGAAAATATGCGTCTGTCTTCTAATCAGACATTTACGCAATCCTAATGGCCATGCATTATGTTGTGAAGCACAGGTGGAGGGGGAAAAGCAGGCAGGCTGCGCTCAAAACTATGTGCAACCCCCTAATTAGTGCACGAACTCAAGTCCTTCTTGAACAAAGTCGGTAGACTAAATTCACTAAGGCTTGTATGGATTCCAGACCACATTGGGATACCGAGAAATGAGATCTCTGATGAACTCGCCAGAATGGGTTCAGAGGAGAGCTTCTCAGGACCTGATCCCGCTCTAGGTCTGCCTGTGTCCACGGTAAATTCCTACATTAACGATTGGGTGTTTAATATACACGACTGTAGATGGAGGGATTATCCAGATTGCAGGATGACTAAGCGCGTATGCCCTGATGTCTGCAACAAATCCGCAGCATTCCTCCTATCTTTAAGGAGAATCGACTGCAGAAAAAGCTTGTGGGTGTCATTACGGGCCATTAAACCTTTGCTTAGCATCTCTGCGTGCTTGGCAACAGTGAGACGCCTACCTGTACTGCATTTTGTGAGGAGATGACATTGCAGAGCAATGGGACTGTCCCGCGTTTTCTTGAGTGCGGTGGCTCACCTTTAGGGCCAATGTGGTGTGTGTCGAATCTCTTAGCTCTACATCACTGAAGCTCCTTCTCATTTTTCAGTCGGTACAATGGACCAGTGTTTGCGTCTGAGTGCTCCAACAGATAGCGGAAGCCTTCAACAAAAAAAAGAAGAAGAAGAGCCCGATCGGCTTCCGAGTGTGATAAACCGGCCACCAGACGCTCGCATACTGCTTATATTTAGGCCTGGCTCCGAATGGAGCCCTGACACACCAGGGTAGGCAATATGTGCGGCCGGTTTTCTTTTCATAATCATGGGGGTTTGTGCTTCCAACACCAATTTAGTATTTTTCGAAATTGTAATAAGCTATATCGTGTGCATGCTTCTTCTCTTCTTCGCTAACCTAGTTTAGCTTATATTGAACATCTATATCACTCCGAGTATAGTAAAACCTCTTCTTATACAATTCGATCTACCGGGCTAGATGTAATGGGTCCTAATCGCGTGGTGCTATTTTAAAATAGCGCCGTGCCCATTACCGTGATTTATTCGGAACCATGTTCAACAATTCGTCTCGTGATTTATACCCTACACTGGCGTGTGGAAAACCTTTGAATGACGGAAACTCGCGTATCAACCTCATTGAAACCACGACAAACCATTCAGCACCCCAAGGCCCCCATGTGACAGACTACGAGTAGCATTCAATCCTTAACGCGTACGATAGCCATTTAGCCGTCATCGCAGTCATTTCCATCCGTCTTGGTGAAGCGTTCCGCTCTAAGAGGGCATCGCCGTGTAAGCGGATTTCAACATGGAAAATAATTAATTTGTATCTTTAAAAAAATCCATGTCAACCTATTAGTTAGCATTAAGATGGTTTTGCGGCCGTCCACGTCTAGAGTGGCTCAGTTGTGCAACGCAGATACGGCCATGTGGCCCCACCTTGCGATAAACTTGAACATAACTTTTCCGTCTTGTGGCCAGAGAGCAGAGAGCAAAGTGAATGCGGATAAGGATGATGTGTACAATCAAATTAAATGGAACCCGTGTAAAGATGACATTCTGTCTGACATGGAATAGACTCGAAGTCATCATTTGTTACGATGAATGGAACGAGCGCGATAGTGTGTTTCGAGGACGGCTACAATTGACCAGAGAGGTGCGTTCCTGCCTTGGTTAACGTGTAATTGTTTCGTTGGTGGCGAGCCCGTCCGTGATGGAGTCTAGGAATCGAGATAGACGACAATGACGGAGGACTCTCTGGGGAGGAGGTCAGAGTCAGCGAAGGTATTCAAATAAATTGACTGGATATGTGTTCCGAACACACCTAGACACTCCTAGGCTACGAAAACGAGATTGACCGTAAAAGCGGTTCATAGAACGCTGGATTGACAATTGTAATTGTTGACACTAATGATAGTTTTAGTGATTGTGGTCAAATGGCAACATATGTTCCGAGTGTTATGTCGTCCAGGGTCAGAATGCTGCTCCGGTCGACGGAACATTGTATGCACTGATGACCACTTAGGTAGTCATCAGTACTCAAGCTCTCAGCATTCATTTCAGCCAGGAACTCTATGAATTCCTTTCTCATTAATCCGGATATTCACTCGCCTGCTTACAGCCAGTGACCATAAACGATTTTACACCAACCCAAGTGCCGGGCTTTCACCTCAACTCTACACCTCATCTTCACACATCATCAACCACTTAACTAGCACTCAAGTTGCATTGGCTCTTACGTCACACACTCACGTAATTACAAAAACAAAACAAAAAAAACACAAAAGGAATGAGAAAAACCGTTTGAATCCTCTTCGCGATCCCCACACATCGAGACCTCACGTTGCGTCTGCGCCCATCCAGAAGATGAAATGCCCATTAGCAGTTCAACAGGTCGGCTCTGGCTCAAGTGGACACGGACGTACCTACCATCGCGGCACTTGGAAAATTCGAAAATAAGAAAACTTAGTGGAAATGTATCTATTAGCAGCGCAGTTTGATCCTTCATTGAACTCAAGAACCCCCTCTCAACGACTTATCAATAACTTATTATGAATCTGTCCAAGCTAGGCGTTCCGGAGTTCCTAGTGAACTTTGCTCGGCTGCTGGAGAGTGCGCATGTACATACTTGGTCGATACGCGCAGCATGTGCGCACGTCTGTCATAGCGAATCTCGAGACTCCAATAGTCCTCGTCGGAGTCTGGAGGATTTAAGTGGTCCCCCGACTAGCGTTATGTGACGACAAAAATATTCGCCATCTTTCCGATCACCAGCATGGTGTCACCATTCTTCATAGACCGCCAGCCATTGGACGGTTGCGGTTTGTAAAGAGCTCTTTTCATTCTCGTGCTGCTTGTAGGTGGCCCAGGTAATAGGCTAACAAATTTTTCGACCAAACGTCATCTGCATAAGGCAATTTGTAACTGTCGTGCGGCGCAAGACATCTCGATCTGGATGTGGAGCAGGTGGACCATATGTATGTCGCTTAGTTGCAATACATTGGATCTTCCCTCGAGGCTGGTCAATAAAAATTCCATACGCAACTCACAGTAGATGGTACGACACTAAATCATTATTCCTGACGCTTCAGAAAGGCGGCGGCGGTGCAACCATCCAGACCGCGGACAATTAATTAACGAAAGTCGTAAAGATCGAAAACATGTTAACCGTATTATTAGATGGGTCAGAGAAATTGGCTTTGTGGTGGACACTCGTTCAAATGGTAGAACAACGGTAACGATGACAATGACCAGTGAGGAACAAATGGTTCGCCGATGCCGAGAAACAATACCGCCGCCGACAGGATGAGCGTAGTGCGGTTCGCCTTAATTTGACGCACTTTGTGGTCGAGAATAGCTGGACGAAAGACTGGAACGTGCCGTTTGTGGAAACAGATGTTGCGGAAATTGTGAATGGGCCGTAAACCAGCGAAGACCAAGATGATGAGCGTGGAATTGGTGAAGTGCGATTACGAGTGGAAGCTCAATGGGATGAGTCAGTTTAAGGTGTATGCAAGTGGAGAAAATTCGGCTTGAGTGTTGGAACGGATGGCAAGATGCTTGAATTTGGGTTAAAAGGGTGTGTGAGCAAGGCAAAGCTCGTGAGGCGAACCGAATCAGTAAATGAAGGCTGAGGTTAGCTGCTCTGACTTCGACACGCTTTCGTTTCGATGCGGTTTATTGTGGCGGAAATGGCAAAATTAATATTCAAAACCGACTGGGTCTCGTTTCACTTGATATGTGTTATAACGACAGACATGCAAGAAGGAGCAACATTTTCGGGAGGAGTGACACCAAATTTCCACGACTGTGGCCATGGATCTCGAGTCTCAAAAGTACTCGTATTCTTCAAATTAAATGACAAAATACATTCATGCAGTGGAGGAGTGTTAAAGGTACCAACCACAATGACTGTTGTCGATAGAAGTGATGTTGATGGGAATTTCCCTCCGGCAAAGTGGCTATTAATAAGCTGCTTAATGTGCTGCTAAAGAACCACTTCTCGCTGCTCCAGGAATATCCATCCATGCAGGGTACTATCAATGCAGGATCAAATTGATCTCCGTCGAAGACCAAAATTCGATGACCTTTTCAAGCTAGCACTCAGCAGAGTCGGCAAGGTCTGAAGGGAGCTCAACCCTTGAACCAAATCCCTAATAGACCAAGGGCTAAAGCCATTATGCCGGCCTATACCGAGGATTCTAAGGACATTCTGGTAACTAAAACTGAAACCCGCAAAATCCTACAAAGGATTGGAAGAGAGCCCAGCTGGATTATGTGAAAGGAGCCTCAAGATTGATCACTATCATGATCAATCAGGATTCCCTGGCACCTCTAGCAAAAGCCAACAACATGATCTTAAGGCGCAGAATTTGAAAAACAGACGGTGAGGACTCAACTAAGAGAGCCTCCGGAACTGCATCAGGGTATCGACGAACCCAAGCCAAGCCACTCCCTTGGAGCCTATGATCACTGAGGAAACTCTCTCGGATGAGCCCCTCCCTACAGAAGGAAATGAGATAACCGGAGAAGACAGCAATCCACTGTCCGACCTGGAACTCCCCCAGGTCGACCTTGGAGAGACTGTGTCAGATTTCGATCTCGGTGGCTCCACCGATCGCGGTGGAGGTAAAAGGCTGCGGCCCTCATCCTGCGGATTCTCCAAATTAATCTCCATCGCTCTACTGAGACCTCGGCCGCACTAATGCTCCGCCTCACCAAAAGCGGAGAAGACATAGTTCTGATTTAGGAATCGTGGATAGTCAACACCCTGGTACGTGGACTCGGAACATCAGAATACAAGCTTACCTACGTGCGTGAGGCAGGTAAGCCAACAGCTTGTGACTAAACCCTATATATGAACCTTTTTACTCTCATCCTATAGTGACCAAGATATTACGGCTCTTAGCATCGAGGGCAACTCCTCCCAGCTCTGGATTTCCTTGGCCTATCTAGCCCACGACCACACAAGTCCTGCCCCTCCGGCTAACTTGGTGAATCTGGTGAAGGATGCAGAGGTAGACAATGCCGGACTTGTCATAGGGTGTGATGCAAATGCGCAACACACGATATGGGGCAGCAGCAACATCAACGATCGTGGTGAGTCACTGTTCAATTATTTATTGCATACTAGCCTCATCGTTTCTAATAATGGCTGTGAACCGAGTTTCACCCCTAAGAACAGACAAAAAGTTCTAGATGTAACCTTTGCATCGCCCGACAATGTCGATGAAGTCAGGGAATAGAATGTCCTAAAAAATTACTCTTTCTTTGACCATCGCTATATTCAATTCAAAATAGCGAGCCACATCAGTACCCTAGCTACTTTCAGGAAGTAGAGGTGAACTGACTGGCAAAAATACAGAACCTATGTTGAGCCTTGCCTAGGGATAAAACACCCTACCTATCCGCACAACTCTGCGGTACTAGGCAGCTTAGTAGATGAGCTGACAGGAACTCTCGAATGAGCAGTATCTAAAGCTTGTGCGGTTAGCACCCCCAGAGGTGAACCCAAATTCCTGGCGGAATAAGGAGATAGTCTCCTTCAGGAAACAAAGCAAAATCTACATGCTTGCAAGAGGATTGGGACCTCTATGAGAAGGCACTTAAATCACTCAAAGCAGCGACCAGGAATTCCAAAGAGCCAACGGGGAGGCGGCCTCCGAAGCTCTAAGTATAATGAAGATTCCGCATTCGGCCCCGTACAACCCAAGTTACCTAACGCGGAATGATGGCTCATGGACCACCTTCAGCACGGAAGCCCTGGAACTTTTCCTGAAGGCACACTTGGAGGGCAGTAGTGACTCGGCTATGTCACCTCCTCAAGTTATCCAGCCGAGAACATCCTCGTTCGAGCGTGCTCGGTAAACAGTAAAATTGTCCTCTGGGTTCTAAAAAGCTTTGAACCTTGCCAGCGGAGCTCCAGCAGGTAGCAGATCTCATCCTTCCCTGGCTCCTACTCCACAGGGTCTCTACCCTTAGACCCTAAAGTAGACTAAGAGAGAACTTTTACTCTCCCCTATCCTCTAGAACATGGTGGTCAATGAACTACTAATATTGCTAGAACAGGAAGGGTACGCTGTATTGCTATTGCCGTCACAGGAAAATTTCTCAGCACTCTAAGCGAGCTAATGCTGCGGGGATTATATAGAACAGTAACCTGGACGCAGTACTGTGGACTTGAGGTCAACCCCAAGAAGACTGACCCAGCATTGTTTACAAATAAATATGAAATTCCGCCCTTTAACCCACCGAGGCAGGGTGGAATCCAATTAATAATCAAAGATGAAGCCGAATTCCTAGGTAGTGGAGTCTTCTCCAAGGAGTTTAACCTCAACCTATCATTTAGATTCCCAAATGACGGCAGTGTGTACCAAACAGAAACAACAGCGATAACGGAGGCCCTTGCATGGCTTAGGATCAATGTAATATCCGCCAAAGTTCATTTGCACGGACAGCCAGTCTGCGATAAAATCCTTTAACTGCCGCCTATCTCTAGATGAGATAGCTGAACAATTCAAAATTAAAATACTGTGGGTTTCCGGGCATAGGAATATTCCAGGAAACTGCGCGGCCGACGAACTCGCAAAGTAAGGGTTAAGCACACTCAGTCTTCCTACCCTCGGGTATCTAAAAAAACCAGTAAGCACGGTAAAGTACATGATAAAAATTCGAACCATAGAGGCTACCAACCTCCACAGGAATGAAAGTAACATCGGCTGTATCACTAAACAAATCGGGCGTAAGTTAAACTTAGGAGCAACCAGGGACATTGTGGCAACCAAAAGAGCAACTTTAAGCCCTGTGGAAAACCACCGCGCTAGACTAGAGCTACCCTCCAATGAATTTTGCCGCGGTTGCATGGATGAAGGGGAAGAGATAGCAGGTGGATCTACCTCAGCGCGCCCTTCTATGATAACTTAAGTGCGCTAGCAGATATAAAAATCTCTCAACTCCATCGCTTGATCAGAAGCACCGATTGGTTTTCAGGTAGTGGATCAAGGTAATATGATCCGTGGTATCACATTCGGCCGACTTCGGCCTACGTGCGGCGTATGCCAACCATTTTAACCTAACCTTCTGCGACCAGGTGGAAGCATGCCTCCCGTCCTCCTCCAAGAGCGATGTGAAAATTGCCATGGGCGACTTCAACGCCAAACTAAGCTGTGACAACAACAACCTGCTCGTCACAGCCTTAACGCAGAGAGCAACGGCAACGAAAATCGCCTTCTCGACCTTTGCCCTGCCCATCATCTTTTTGTTGGTGGCACCAAGTCCCCCACAAAGCCATATACAAAAATACACCTGGCAGCCTCCGGACGGTACAACTTGCAACCAGATCGATCAATTTCCGATCAGCAGAAGATTCCTTGGCCCTCTGCAGAACGTAAAAATCGTTTGCGGGGCTGGTTAGCAACTTATGCTCCAAGTCGACTGTTTCAACTGTTCTCATTCTTTCCAGGCTCCTTAGCTCGTTTTGCAAACTCGTTATAAATGAGCAGATCTCCAGCCAGTACTCCTTTGAGTTGATCATGATTTATTAGAAGCTCTGCGATCGGCATGTCCGTTCTTGCCTCTGCAAAGCGTCTGCAGTGGAATATGGTGTGCTCCGCGTCTTCTTTTTCCCCTGGACAATCTGGGCAGAAGGGCGAGCTTCTTCTTCTTCTTAACGGGCGCTACAGTTCGGGGTGAACCTGGGCCTCAACCAACATGCCCCTCCATCTAACACGTTCTTTTGCTAGCCTTTTCCATTGCCGCACACCCAGTTGGCTGAGGTCACCTTCCACCTGTGTGCGCCATCTTAAGTGCTGCCGTACTTTCGTCCCTCGGAGTTGGATTCAAAGACTCTCCGGGCTGGAGCGGTGGTGTTCATTCGCTCTACATGGCCCAGCCATCTTAGGCGTTGAATCCGTAGACGCCTGTCATGTCATGCCGGCTCATGTCATGTCATGGTTGAATCTTTTCCTCCATCCCCCGTCTCGAACCGACCAAGGGCCTCCTCATCCGCTTTTGATAGTCTCCATGCTTCTGCGCCGTACAACAGGACCGGGATGATAAGGGTCTTATATAGAATCAACTTTGTCGTTCGGGAGAGTGCTCTATTACTCAATTGCCTCCTGAGCCCAAAGAAACAGCGACTGGCAAGAGTGATTCTGCGATTGATTTCGGAACTTATGTCGTTGTTCCAGGTCACTATGGGGCCTAGATAGATGAACTCCTTAACTAGCTCAATTTTATATCTGCCAAGACAAACGTTCTGGCCAAGACGTAGTTGACGCCGTCAGAGGGGCCTCCTTTCTTGTGGATCGGGCATACGATGCTTTCCTCTGACAATATCTTACAGATAAGCTGGGGCATGCTCCTAACCAGATCATCCGCAGCTACCTTGAAGAGCTCAGCAGACAGTCCATCTGCGCCAGCAGCTTTATTCGACTTGAGTTTCGATATGGCGATCCTAACTTGATCGAGGTTAGGGGGACGGAATTCTCTGCGTTCTGCGTCGTTAAGAAATGGATCAATCGCCTGAGAACGGTATAATGAATAAGAACGCCGTTATACAGTTTGCAGAAGTTGTTTTTCCATTCTCTCAGCATCTCCTGCGATTCTGCTACTAGGTGTCCGATCCCATCCCTGCAGGCTTCCGTTCTGACTTTATACCCTTGGCATGTTCCCTTTTATCTGTTGATAAAACTTTTGGGCGTCACGCCTGCAGTAACACCTCTCCATATCCTCAATCGCGTGCTCCTTGTGCTCTTTCTTCTTTCTCCTGAGAAGCTTATACTCCCCCCTTCTTTTTAACTCGTAGAGCTCACGAGCTGCTCTTGTTCTTCTACGCGGCGAGGTTTTATATACCTCCTGCTTCGCTGTGTGAATCCTCCTGCACTCTACATCGAACCAGATGTTTCTTCGTGGTGGAGCCTTGAAGTCCAAAACTTCAGATGCAGTGCATTTCAGGGATTGTTTGGAAAGCTTCCACTGTTGTTCTATTGACAGCATGGAGGGTCGAGGTGTAGTGGAGAGCTTAAGGGAGACGCGGTCGGTAAAAGCACGAGCGATAGTAGCTTTCCGATGTCATAACTTTGTATTCTTACTCTGCTGCGTTCGTGATATCCGTAGGCGCATCTTGGCTATTACAAGATAGTGGTCCGAGTCGATTTGAGCTCCTCGTAAAGTTCGAACATCAAGAATAGAGGAGGAGTGTCTGACAACGATCGCGATGTGATCAATCTGGTTAGTGATTGATTGATCTGGCGACCGTCAGGTACCTTTGTGTATATCGAGGTGCGAGAAGCGCGTACTGGCTAGAAGGAGATTTCGCCCCGTAGCAAGATCAATAAGCCTGTGTCCTTTATCGGATGTGGTGTTTTGTAAGCTATGTTTGCCGATGACTCGTTCAAAGATGCTTTCCTTACTCAGCTTAGCATTGAAGTCTCCCAGTACAATTTTGATGTCATAACTGGGATATTGGCCATACGTTCTGTCTAGGAGATCGTAGATGTCATCTTTGCTTGAGTCATCCTTGCCCCCGGTGGTGGCGTGGATGCAGTCAGGACGGTGTTATAAAATTAACCTTGATGGGGATCGTTATGAGGCGTTAAGGGCATTTTTTACGCCCAGTGTTACTATCACACAGTACTTCCTTGTGCCTTCTCGCCATATCTCCCCATGTATTGCTTCGGCTGCTGTACCACTACCTCTTTTATGGCATCGACGGTAGACCGCGATTTCCTGAAACCATATTGACGATCGGACAAGGCTCCATTCTCCTCCTAATTGGCGATTAAGCTGCCATATATGATACGTTCCAGGATCTTTCCTGTTGTATCTAGCAGACATATTGGCCGTTACGTCGAAGGTATTCCAGGTGGTTTGTTTCCCTTGGATAGCAACATGGTTCAGGGAAAATCCCTAACTCAAGACACCTCTGCATCGTTACTTTAAAAATGTCTGGTCTCCTTTTCATGGCTGTTTTTATCGCTTTGTATTGAATGATGTCAGGTCCGGATGTTTTCTTATCGCCTATTTTCCTGCATGCTTCGTACAATTCCTCTGTAAGTAGATGGTCAATAGACACATAGATGTTCTACTATTCTTCCCAGCATTGTTGGGCAGGTTGGGTGCCACTCCTCCGATAGGTTAGGTAAGGCTAGGTTAAAGTGGTTGGCATACGCAACACGCAGGCCGAAGTCGGCCCATTGTGATACCACGGATATTACCTAGATCCGCTACCTGAAAACGAATCGGTGCTTCTGATGAAGCGATGGAGTTGAGAGATTTTTATATCTGCTAGCGCACTTAAGTTATCATAGAAGGGCGCGCCGAGGTAGATCCTCCTGCGATTCGCAAAAGAAGAGCATGGGCAGAGGAGGTGGTGTATTGATTTCTCTTCCCCTTAATCCATGCAACCGCGGAAGAAATCATTGGAGGGTAGCCCTAGTCTAGCGGGGTGGTTTCCCACAGGGCTTAAAGTTGACCTTTTGGTTTCCACAATGTCCCTGGTTGCTTATAAGTTTAACTTACGCCCGATTTGTTTAGTGATACAGCCGATGTTACTTTCATTCCAGTGGAGGTTGGTAGCCTCTATGGTTCGAAGTTTTATCATGTGCTTTACCGTACTTATTAGTGTTTTTAGATACCCGAGGGTAAGAAGACTGAGTGTGCTTAACATTAACTTTGCGAGTTCGTCGGTTGCGCAGTTTCCTGGAATATCCCTATGCCCGGGAACCCACATTCTTTTTATGTTCAGCCATCTCGTCTAGGGATAGGCGGCAGTTAAGGGATGTTTTTGATTTGTGGGTTAGCGCGGCCAGGGATTATCGGCTGACCGTGCAAATGATAACATCCTTAGCGGACAATACATTTATCCCAAGCCATGGAAGGGTCTCCGTTATCGCTGTTATTTCTGCTTGGTACTGCAGTGATTTTGGAGTCTATATGATAGGTTGAGGTTCCTTGGCGAAGACTCCACTACCTACACCCGTCTCCATCTTGAAGCTATCGGTATAGAGAAAATCGAGTCCTTCGGTATGACTCCCTTCAGCCCATTCCTCTCTGGATGGAAAGATAACTTCGAAGTTCTTAGTGAACACATTCTGCGGGATGATGTAGTCTGTGTACATGAGTACTTCGAAGTGATTGAGAATGCTAGTATGGCCTTTATGTGATGTTGGCCATTTTCCGATGCCCTTAATCGGTAGGGCCGTGCAGGCAGCAATTTGTTTGCTGAAGATGTCCAATGGTGGAAAATGCAGTAGAATATTAAGGGCCTCCGTGGGGGTTGATCTGATCGCGCCGCTTATGTATTAGCTGGCCGATCTTTGTATTTTCCCCAGAAGGTTTCGAAAGACTGCCTTGTTCATAGCAGTCCACCAGACTACGATGCCGTACAGGAGGATGTGCCTTATGATTGCTATATAGAGGCAGTGCTTGATGCTTGGCTGGCGACCCCGTTTTTTGCCCACCACTTTCTTACAGCTTTCTTGACCCGATCGAGAACGTTGGGTTAACCAATTCAGCCTCCTGTCAAGGACTAGGCCTAGCCTGATGTTTGATTATTAATTGGGTTCGACCCAGCCTCGGTAGGTTGAAGGGTGGAATTTTGTATTTATTTTTTAACGGTGCTAGGTCAGTCTTCTTGGGGTTGACCTCAAGTCCACAGTACTGCGTCCAGGTTGCTACTGTAAGTAATGCACCCTGCATTATATCGCCTAGAGTATAAATTAAAGTTAAATAAGTTTAAGACAAACTCACAATGAAACAACAACTTGTTTTATTTAATTTATTATTTAATTTAAAACTATCTTCACAAATAAGTTTTCTAACAGTTATACTTCGGACGGTTTGTCTTCTATGAAGACTTGTTGCTTGTAACACTCGTCGTAGACTCGGACGGTTTGTCTTCTATGAAGACTTGTTGCTTTTAACACTCGTCGTAGACTGACTCGAGTGTGGATGCCAACGAACGTTTATAGGCTCTCCCACAAAGCCAAGCCAAGCGGAGGAAAGTACCTCTATCGAACCCACGCCAAGCCAAGCGAAGGAAAGTACTTTTAATTGAACCCACGCCAAGCCAATGGGAATGCTCTGCTTGTCTAGAATGCTCGCGAAAAGTGCTGCCAACTATTGTTTCTAAAAAGTTTAATTAATTATACATAATAATTAATGTTGATAACTTATATACTGGAAAATTTTGCTGTGACGGCAATAGCAATGTCATCTGGATAGGCGGCCACAGCGTACCCTTCCTGTTCTAGCAACAGTAGCAGTTCCTTGACCACCACGTTGCAGAGGAAGGGGGATAGCCACCACGTGGTGTACCTCTGCCGACCATTCTAGCTGAAACAGCACCAGCGAAGTTGGCTTTGACTACTCTTTGTGTTAGCATATGTCGTACCAGTTCTATCACTGATCCCGTAATACCCAGATCAGACAGTGTTTTGGTGACGGCCCATGGTTCAACATTGTTAAAGGCGCCCTCAATATCGAGGAAGGCACTAGGGCGTATTCCATATGTTCCAATGACCTTTCTATTATGCTAACCAGCGAGTGGAGTGCTGTTTCCACCGATTTGCCTTTGTTGTAGGCATGTTGGTTGTCTGACAGCCTTCCTGAGATATAGTTGTATCGAATGTGTGCGTCTGAGATCTTCTCTAGAATTTTTAGTAGAAAGGAATGAGACAGGCCTCAAGTCATTTGCATAAGTGGGGGAGTTTTTTCCTGCCTTGGGTATGAAAACGACTTTGGTTACCTTCCAATTGCTGGGGATGTATATATTACCATAAGCCAGGGAAGGATGAGATCTGCTGCCTGCTGGAGCTCCGCTGGAATGATTTTATCCGGTCCTGGAAACTTGTAAGGTAAAGCCGTAGAAGGTGTACCACAATAAATTAAGTAAACTTCCGTTTGCGTTTGGAAATCGCCTTGACCTTCCCGTCTCATTTCGGAGAGTTCGCGCGTCCGTGGATGGCATGTTGGCGCAGACTTGACTCAATCTGGAGGTCTTAGAGAGGGTTCTCACGTTACAGGTACCTATTCGCGTTTGAGTTTGAAAGCCAAATATGTCTGCCTTCGTTTAATCGTCTATTTACGGTTTAGTTGATGACTCTGTTTTACATTGCCGCCTATTGGGCCGACGAAAAACCCCCAGTTACGTCGGAGGATCATTGGGTTCGGGATTGAGGTTCCCGAACTTAACCGTAAAGCGTTTATATAGCGAGCCGCTTGCTCCAAGACAGATGCCCGCTTTTAGCCGCACCCACTCGGTGAACGGACGCTGAGGTGGACTGTTGACTAGAAGTCGAAGATATGCTAGCATATCCAGCCTTAACATAACGTGAGTCATGAAACCTCTCCGATTAGCTAGTTCCGAAGTGGTTGGATACCCAATCTCCTTATGGGTTCCTCGGTACCCAGGGTGTACCACGTGGAGGTTTGGAGTCGGATATTAGTTGGATCTTAGGCATCACTAAGCCGCTTATTGGTCGGCCTATTATATAGCGTAGTAACTGTAAATACGTGCCATATGCGACTAGTAACTTAAGCTGTGGTTTGTCCTGCTCGATTGACAATGGATACTGTCATTCTGTCATGAAGGGTTATAAGTCGTATCGTTCTATCTTAAAAATTCGGTTTAAAAAAAATTAAATTGATTCCAATCAAGAGGTTCATCTACCCCTTCATCATCAATACTTGAATCCTTTGTTGTGTCGCTTTGTCTAAAGTTACATGCCTGATCTCAACAATGAGTTTCTTTCTCGACTAAAGTAAAAAATCGTCAGTCATATCTGTCTGTCAACAGCTCGAATCTCGAACTGCCTCCTGACCCATTGTTACAACAGACATCGACAGCCCACCAACGATGCCTAACAGTTCTCTTCGCATTTTCCATATGTTCTCAAATTGCTTCACTGCATGTCGAATGGTATGCTACCTTTCACCTGTCGCCGACACGACAGGCGATCTCGTCACCTGTCTCCATGATCCAACTATCAAATACAAAAGCTCCTAACTTGAACTCCATGCTGCAATCAGTCGTCGGTCATCTCCGATTCCACGGTATTTCCAGGTTTTCATGTCCCCCATTAATTTCACAAATTAAAAAACCACTCAGATGCAAATCAACTTATGCGGGAGTGCGCGGCTATCGTTTCAGCCACCACGGACTTGAGCCTGACGCCAGCGATGGAAGATGTCCAGACGGCCATAGCTCATCGTCATTGTTCATCTAACCCATCTAGCCCATCTGTCTCAACTGTTTATTCTACAGATCCTAATCTCCTCATGTTCCCGAGATGATCAATAAACAAAAATTATAATTTGTTACGAAGCGGAGAATTCATGAAAATATTTTTATTAAAAACAAATAAAAGGAACACGGGCTCACGTGGAACTCGGTCGCCGGTCACCTGGCGCCGCCGCAGAAAAAGCTCGCGATGGTAATCTGCTTTATGAATCGATGATACGAACCGTGACTGTGGTTCATGGAATGGAATGCAGATTACGCACAGTTGCTGGTAATGATTAATTTGATTTACACCTGATCGTCGATCATTGCCGCTGTGCATTCGCCACGGGGGTGAACCGAACCGGACAGTATTGGATTGGCGGTGATAGTGGCTGGTGGCGTTTTCAAGAGCGGGCCTCCTTATCGACACATATTGATCGCACTCACTGGAGGAGGCAGTGGTGGTGACCTGTTGACACATGGGTCAAGCCGTTCTACGAGCTTGAAACAGATTAATTAGATACGCGATCACTGACGGTTTGGGACATTAGAAATTAATTTGGAAATCGCTTTTTAATTAGAATTATCGAAATCGCAGTTCGGATCTTGGAATGGGGAGACACTGCTGGGAATGCAATTAGTGGGTATCGCTTGTGGAATGCAGGGAGGCCTGAGATCGGATGTAATAATTCTTGTTGAGAGTTGCTTGTCGGAGATAACGGACTGGTGGGGACGGTGCTATTGCTATTTCTTCCATTATGGGGTGCTGTCTTTGAATTGACATATTATCTACATAGTGGCAAAAGGCAGTTTGCTGCTTCTTCCAGAGGAGAAAGGTGACAAAGAAGGCAGCTCTGTCAAACTAGTTAACATAGACCACAACACCGACAATTAAATCGCGTGTAAGAAAGATGAACGCCGTCAGTTGGTTTTGTGCGACATGATAGCCTGGCACATGCTTTCATACCTATACCTTGGCGCGCGGTGAATGTGGTCTTTATTCCCAAGATAGGATAGGAGGAATACTCACTTGTCAGGAGTTTGAGACCAATTAGTCTAACATCCAACATCAATCAACCGTCAACCAGATTAATCACATTGCGATATTCTGGATGTAGGAAATTTCATAGGAGCCAACATCGACTCGATGTCGATGTGGTAGCCACTATCTTGTGGTAGCCAGGTTACGACTACGAATATGCCTGGCTCAGAAAAATCGAGTGAGGCCAGTGGCATACAACATCGCAATGCTATAATTGCTAGAGACCACCAGAGCCTATGCCAATCCTGTCTCCCTCGAGCTCTCGGGAAACCCTCCAATATCCTCAACACCAGTGGACCCGTTGTCAATAAGTTTTAAAAAGTGCTGCTTCTTAGGTACTGGGTTTTAAAACGCCACCAACAAGAAACCCCTGATTTGAAGACGTGTGTAGAAGGGCACATGAAGCCAAGCAGCAAGCCTATCAAAAGGCGCTGCACAGAAAGATGAATTCTTCTCGTGAGCATTATGAGCAGAAGAGGAGGGAGGAGCATAGGCTTGTCAAACCAAAAAAACAGAGAGCATAAGAAGCTCGCGATCGTAGAGATGGAGAGATGCTATCGCAGCAACGACGTTCTGAGGTTTTATCAACGACTAAAACCAACATGCCGGGGATATAAGGTCAGAACGGAAGCCTGCAGGGACGAAAATGGACACCTAGTAGTGGATTCAAAGTCGGTACTAAGAATTTGGACAGATCCCGCTGTCAGGCAGAATGACCATTTCACAGCGGATGATGATAGCAAAGAAATCCGTCCCCCTGACCTGGATGAATTTCGTAATGCTTTTCTAAACTTAAGTCCGACAAAGCTGTTGGAGCAGACGGACTGCCCGACGAGCCCTTTAAAGCAACTGGAGATGACCTGGTTGGAAGTATGCACGAACTCATCTACAAGATATGGTCAGAGGAATCCATGCCCGATGAATGGAATCTTAGCATCGTTTGTCCGATCCACAAGCAAAGAGACCCCTTTGTCTGCGCCAATTACAGAGGCAGATCCTGGAAAAAACCAACGAGTTCCAGATCGACACCCACCATCTGTTTGTCGACCTTAAGTCCGATGAGCCATACAACGCCATGTCTAGTTTTGACATCCCTGCCAAACTCGTCAGATTGTGCAGGATGACATTGGAGAATTCTCGCTGCTCCATAAGGGTCGGAACCGACTTGACCGATACCTTTTATGTCAACAAAGGTTTTAGACAGGGCGACCTTTTCAGCATCGTCATTGTGAGGATCGTGCAAATTTCACTGGACAGTACGAGGGGCACGATATTTTCCAAGATCGTACAGCGGGATGTCATTGAAGCCTTTACGAGCGTTGAGGCGGAAGCGGCTAAAATGGGACTGGCGGCAAATGGAGGGAAGACGAAATTATGCTGTAGTCGAAAAAGGACACGACAGGACACACACCGGCTTCTTGGATAGGGTGCACATATTGGCAGGTATAATTCCGAGGTAGTCAATGGTTTCATCTACCTAGGCTCCGCAGTAACATGCAGAAGTTGCATCAGTGCCGAAATCAAACGCAGAAAAACTCTTGCCAACCGCTGTTTCTTTGGGCTCGGGAGGCAATTGCGAAGCAGAGCCCTCTCTCGGAATCCTGCTTTATGGTAGGGAGACATGGACCTTATTGAAAGCGGCTGAGGAGGCCCATGGACGTTTTGAAAGAAAAATTCGGACCGGTCTGCATAAGTTGGGAGTGGAGCAGAATACTTAATAGTGAATTGTACGGGCTGTACAGCGGCATGAACGCAGCACGATGTCCGCGGATCCAACGCCTAAGATAGAAAGATCATGTAGAGCGCATGGAAATCAATGCTCCGTCCCGGAAGGTCTTTGAATCCATCCATAAGGGGCGACGCGGTCGAGGACGGTCAATTTTAAGATGGCAAGTGAAAGAGGACCTCAACCAACTAGGCCTGCGGCAATGGAGACTGCTGGCGAAAGACCGTATCCAACTGAAGGGATTTTTTAAAGGAGGCCCAGGTTCCCCGTGAACTATAGCGCCGAAAAGAAGAAGAAGAAGTCTAATATCTTGCCTACTTCTAAGCATGGACGACTAATAGAGATGTACGTGCGAAAAGTTGCCCTTCGAATGCATCCTCTTTCTGAAATACAACATGCCGTGCGGAAAATCCTGGGAGACGGCACTTCAAAACCTAGTTGGGAGAATTGAATGCGCGCTCGAAAGGAAAGAGCACGCGCTGGGTAATTTTATCGACATTGAGGGAGCTTTTGACAACGCAACTTTCGACATCATGTGCAACGCTGGCAGACGTCATGGCGTAGATGAAGCACTGTCTTGTGGATCAAAGCAATGCTTGTGCAAAGGGCATTGACCGCTGATGCAGGCCTAGACCAGTGTGTCAAATCCGGCGTAAACAGGATTTGCCCGAAAGGTGGTGTCCTGTCTCCGCTGTTTTGGTGCATGGTGGTCGACTCTCTGCTTGATGCTTCCAGTGCCTCTAGAATTTATGCCCAGGCCGATGCGGAAGATTTCGCCGTTCCTCTGTCGACTTATGTTTAGCGACTGTTCGGATCAGAGCACAGGCGGAGACTTCATATACCTCGGCTCCGCAGTGACCTGGAACAACGACACCAGTTTTGAAATCAAGCGCAGAATTACTCTTGCAAACCGCTGCTTCTTTGGGCTTAAAAGGCAATTAAGAAGTAGAGCCTCTATCGTACGACTAAGTTGACCTTATATAAGACCTTAATTATCCTGGTCCTGTTATACGGCGTAGAAACATGGACCCTAACAAAAGCGGATGAAGATGCCCTTGGTCGTTTCGTAAGGAAAATTCTGCGCTCTATCTACTTTCCCGTTTTTTCAAGCGCAGTATGGAGGAGAAGATTTCACGAAGAACTGTACGGGTTGTACAGCGACATCGGCCTGGTACGACGTCTACGGATACAGCGTATAAGGTGACTAGACATGTGACATGCAGAGCGCATGGAAAATACAGTTCCGACCCGAAGAGTCTTCGAATCTACCCTGGAAGGAAGGCGCGACAGAGGACGCTCGAATCTAGGGTGGCGAACACAGGTGGAAGGAGACCTTAACCAACTGGGAGTGCCTCGCTGGAGACAGCTAGCAAAAGACCGTGCCAGCTGGAGACGCTTGTTAGTTGAAGCCCAGGTTAACCACGGACTGTAGCGCCACCTAAAAGAGAAGAGACTAGTGGCATTTGATTTGTTGAAGTTTACCAAATTTCAAAAACGAGGAAAAACACAATTCGCAAGTCGTTTTAGTGGGAATCTTAGGTTGTCCCGCCCATTCTGCTTCTGATAAGATGGCAAGTAGATTGCTATAGAGATAAGGGCCACTAAAACTGTAACATGCATCCCTTGCTAGGGAACTTTTTGCAGATGTGGTATCAGCTAAGGACCTTCAATGCTCTCTCCCAGTTAAAGCAGTGATATGACTCAATTTAAAATGACGGACCATTTAGGATAGGATAGGAGGACGCCGTGGCGCAGTGGTTAGTGTGTTGGACTCTGACGCACGATGAGCGAGTTCGGATTCCGATAACACCGACGCCATCGAATGTTCATTTCGCGGCGTTCCTCCTCGGTGGGGTACTGGCAAAACCCCCCGTAGTATACTTGCCGTGAAAAAGCTCCTCGACTCACGCCGTTCGGAATCGGCATTAAACTGTAGGTCCCTTTTACCTATGTGAAAAATAAATCACACACAACATGGGTGATTGAGAGAAGCTTGGCTCTTGTCCTTCATGGGCTGTAACGCCGTCAAAGAAGAAGATGTGGGATAGGTACCTGTTTGGTTCTTTTGCCTAAGGTCCCATATGCGATTCTAATTCACCAAACAAAAACTTTTCCCATCGCTCTAGCTCTCAGTAGCTACAATACACTGATGTAAGGACTGTGAATTCGCATTCCCACGCAAGATCACGCAACACTAGTGAAACATAAACATTTATTCAAATAACAACGTCCTGCCAATATTCCCTGATTATCGCCTTCTGAATTATCCATCATACTTATCAATTCTGTCACATTGACATTCCACTTTGTCACCCAAAAGCGCATCCATAAAACGAACATCAGAAAAAGGAAATCAAAACGAAAAAGAAAACAGTCCCTCGCCCCACAAGTGGTCGAAGTATGTATGAGAGGAGCACTCCTTGAAACACTTATTCGATTATGTCCTTCTTCGCATGTTGTTTTTCTCCAATTTCCTCCATCCTTTTTGCTTATTCGTATCTCTTGCGAAGTGAAACTGTTGTTATTCTCCTTTTCGATGTGCCACAGAAATCAATGTTAAAGCGATTGACCTCTCTTGGAACATAAATTGAACACCTCAATCACAGGTACTAAATATCGTCGAAATTGTTCAACTGATGCTCGCACACAGATGCCTCATTCAAACAGAAGATACGCGCCCAAACTGCTGGCGAAGAAGAAGCGAATCGACAAAAAGTAAAGAAACGATATCGAATCCCAAATGAATTGGGTCTGATTCTGTCTCCGGATGGATTTCGGACAGAGACAGATCCTACCAAAACAAACACGACGAAACACTTGCCGGACAAGCAACAACAAAAGGAGTGGAACACCAGATTGGAATCTCCCTTGACAAATATTTTAACAAGAGCCTTTCTTCTCATCGTCTTTTCGGTCCTCTTTTATTGTTGTTACTTTTTTTTATCTTTATCTGCCATGTAGTCAATTGATCGGGCATGGATGGATTTTTATGTTAATCTCTGATCCACTGTTAGTCTGTTCGACTGGCGAAAGTATGCGCATGGCGAGACGAATGGGCAAGAACAAGTTTTCGATTCTGAGGGATTGATTTCCTGTTCCGTAATTACCCAACTGTCTATGACCACTTAGTCTTAGGCGCCATTTTATGTCTTAAGGCGTTTAAGTCTTATCTAATTGCAGTAAATGCAGGCTAGATGGTCTCAGTTTTTGATACTTACTACTACTTAGGTGGTGCTACAGTCCGTTGTGAACCTAGGCCTCAACCAACAAGCGTCTCCAGCTGGCACGGTCTTTGGCCAGCTGTTTCCAGCGCCACACGCCCAGTTGCTTAAGATCCCCTCCCACCTGCGAGCGCCTCCGCCGATGCGGTCTTCCTTCCGGGGTAGATTCAAAGGCTCTTCGGGTCGGAGCCGTATTTTCCATGCGCTCTGCATGGCCTAGCCACCTTATACGCTGTATCCGTAGATGTCGTACCAGGCCGATGTCGCTGTACAACCCGTACAGTTCTTCGTTAAATCTTCCCCTCCATACTCCGCTTGAAAAAACGGGACCCTAGATAGAGCTCAGAATTTTCCTCTCGAAACGACTAAGGCCATCATCTCTATCCGCTTATATTAGGGTCCAAGCCTCTGCGCCGTAAAGGAGGACTGGAACGATCAAGGTCTTATATAGTGCCACCTTGGTTTTCCGAGAGAGGGCTCTACATCTCAATTGCCTCTTGAGCCCAAAGAAACAGCGGTTGGCAAGAGTGATTCTGCGTTTTATCTCAGCGCTGGTGTTGTTGTCGCTGGTCATCAGTGAGCCAAGGTAGACGAATTCCTTGACCACTTTAAAGTTATATCCGTCTATGGTGACGTTCTGGCCAATATGTCGGTGTTGACCGTCTCTTTTTGATAAAAACAGATATTTGGTTTAACCCTCATTAACCTTGAGACCCATCCTAGCCGCTTCTAGCTCAATGCTTACAAAGGCCTCATTGACGTCTCGCTGTATCCGTTCAATCACCTCCGTGCCGTCGGCGAACGCAAGCAATTGCGCAGACTTGAAATGGATTGTACCTCTTGTGTTGACCAGCGACTCTTGCACGACCTTTTCAAGCACGATATTGAAAAAGTTGCATGACAGCGCGTCACCTTGCCTAAATCCTTTTTTAACATGAAAAGTCTCGGTGTGCTCATTATCGACCTTAATGGGGAAGCGAGAATTCTCCTTTGTCATCCTGCACAGTCGGACGAGTTTGGCATGGCTTTTTATAGCTCATCTCTATACACGCTGTCATATGCAGCCTTGAAATCGACGAAAAGGTGTTGAGTGTCGATTTGATATTCCTGGGTCTTCTCCAGTATCTGCCGTAGGGTAAATATTTGGTCTATTGTGGATTTACCAAGCCTGAAACCACACTGATAAGAGCCGATCAGGTTATCCACAAACGGTTTCAGGCGTTCACACAATACCGCAGAGAAGATCTTATGTGCGATGTTAAGGATACGTATTCCCCTATAGTTGGCGCAGTTATAGTGGTCTACTTTCTTATGGACCGGGCACACGATGCTGAGATTCCATTCGTCGGTATTGCTTTCCTCCGATCATATCTTGCGAATGAGATGGTGCATGCACCTCACCAGCTTATCTCCAGCCGCCTTAATAAGGTCAGCAGACAGGCCGTCTGCGCCCGTGGCATTATTAGACTTAAGTCTTGATGTCGCTATTTTGGCTTCTTCTAGGTCGGGTGAACGGAATTCTCTTATACCGTCGTCCATTACGAACGGATCGTTCTGCCTGACAGCATTATACAGTCTGCAGAAGTGGTCTTTCCAAATCCTTAGCATCGACTGTGACTCTACTACCAGTTCTCCATTTTTAATCCTGCAGGCCGCCGCTCTGGCTTCGTAGCCATGACATGTTAGTTTTACCTTATTGTAAAACTTCCGGACGTCATTCCTGCGGATCTTCTCGATCTCACGCTTTCCGTGCTCTCTCTTCTTTCTTCTGAAAAGCGTGTGTTCCTCTCTTCTCTTCTGCTCATAGATTTCGCGAGCAGCTCTCGTCCGTCGTTGCAGCATGGCTTTATATGCCTCTTGTTTTGCTGCACTTGCTTGTTCGCATTGTTAATCGAACCAGGAGTTTCCAGGTGGTGGCGGTTTGAAACCCAGCCCCTCTGAGACAGCGTCTCTGACGGCGCTCTGGCAACGTGCCCACTCCTGCTCTATTGCTTGTGCTGCTGTGGGCGGATTTAGAGAGAGCTTGAATGGTTTCGGCTACTTCCTTAATGGCTGAACGGCAGTCCAGCCACATATTGCTGATATTTGTGCTTAACGTAGGCATACCGGAGACCTTTTCGCTCAGTTGTTCCCTGTAGACTGTGGTAGCTTCGGGTTACCAGTACCTAGTATATGCAAAATCTGCCCCTGCCACCAAGGGTTCGAAACTGAAGAGAGGTAGTACCGTCTACAATACCCCGCCGAATCCGGCTGTCAAACGCAGCAAGTCCAACCCCCAAGCCTGGAAAAAATCCGACTCGGCATCATTCCCAAGGATCTGGGCCTAAACAGCCTTACCACAGCGTAGGTGGCAGCCGTTCAGTAAGCTTAAATTGACACCTCCATCAAACTGTTGGCTAAGGCGCCCAAACCCCACTTGTATGTGCCGACGCCACTACGGCATATTGGATGAAGACCAATTTCACGCCAATAAAAGATATGAGTGGGCTTGATGTCATACCTTCCCAAAACCACACTTCGTTCGGGGCTACTTCCCACAGATACTCTCAGCGTATTTATGATCAAGGCGATGGCGACGCTGGACTCGCAAAATGAGGGCCTGGCGAATCATATAGAGCACGCCAGATAAGGAAAAGGATCTCTTGCATTTGGTTCTGGCAATTACGGACAGGTCCCTGGACCGACGGCTAGAAGTTTGATGCAAAAGGGCTTACCGTTTTGGTGATGTTAAGATCATCACGCGATTCTATCGCGACGAAATCTCCCAGGGACTCATCCTGGAACCGTGGGTTCATAAAGGTAAGATTATTGGGAATCCAAAACAGGTCGCGTGAGCTAATTTACGCTATAAGAGAATCCCCTCTTAGAACCGCATGTTTGATCGGCTCGAATATACATTTTTTGCCCATTCCAGAGCTTATAACAAGAGACTTGGCAGCCTCATTGTAGAAGGAAGTGATTACTTACTTCCCAGGAGACACCTACAAGCGCATCGAGTCACTTTTTGAATATTTGCTCAGTAGCAATCTCACCGTTGCCAGTAGAGGCAACAAACCTACCTTTATAAATTCAATTAGAGAAGAGGTACTTGATCTCATAATCTCTAGCCCCATTGCTCCAATTACAATTTGTGACTGACACGTCTCCAATGAGACCTCACTATCTGATCACCAACATATCAAATTGAACACCTCTATTGAGATTAGAAAAGCTGAGCTTAGATATCAGACCAAATGAACAAATTGGGCTCTTTCCCAAGCTCAACTTCCCGCTAAAGAAGATATGCTTCTCAAGTCGATTGAAGCGATATATGGTATCGATGAAGCGGCCTATCAGCTCAATGCAGCACTTATTTCATCCTTTAGAAACAGCAGTATCCCCAGAAAAGTACACACAAACGTTATATACCTGGTGGAATGCACAGTTTGAATCTCTAAGGAAACATGTGACTCCTCTTTAACAGAGCCAAACGGAATAACAGTTAGAATGACTGCACTAACGAAATACAACCTCGAACTGGGAACCTCTTCGAAGAAACACAGACTTGTTACCAACTGCGGCCAGGAGCACACAATTTGACTCGGGAAACCCTGGAGACCTTGCTTGAGGTCCCTGGTTCTACTCCCCAGCTGATGCCTTTTAACGATAACGTCATTAATAACAGTCTTTTTAGCCCTGATAGAGTTAAATGGGCAATTGGCTCATTCAAACCCTATAAGGTCCCAGGTAAAGACGGCGTCTTTCCTGCTATCCTACAGAATGGCTTGAACACTATATTATCATCACTGACAGCTCTTTTTAGGTCCTGTTTAAACTTGGGATAGATCCCGCAAATCTGAAGAAAAGTCTTCACCCCTAAGATTGGAAACCAAGTGAACAACCTGAATCCTGCCGCCCAATCAGCCTATCAGCCTAAACTAAAAACGATGGAAAAACTGATAGAGCTCCATATTAGAGTTACGCCAGAGAAGCAGCTACCACTGCATCCTAATCAATATGCCTATCGCAAGGAACGATCTATTGAGAATGCGCTATGTCACTTAGTAGCGCGTGTTAAAAACAGTTTCACACGTATGGAGATCGCAATTTACGCCTTCCTCGATATTGAGGCTTTTGACAATATTGGCTATGACGCGATCACCACTATCCTGCAGAAATGTAGACTGTAGACCCATTAATCACTGGATTAGGGCGATGCTAAATAGCCATATTATGTCGGCCACATCCGGAAAGGTCCCGGTGATAGTATCGTCGGATAAGGGGTATCCACAAAGAGGAGTCCTTTCATCCCTTCTCCAGTCGATAGTTATCGACGACCTACTCCACAAGCTAACCAATCTCGGCTACGAGGATATCGGGTACGCCCATGACCTAGTAGCTATTGTTACGGGCAGGAGCGAAATGTCTGCCTTGCGCTGTGGCAGAGAGGGTTTATAGATGATCCCAAATAAGACAATCTTAGTCCCGTTTACAAAGAAGAGATGGTTGCAGGCCTGCTTCGTCTTTTTGGATGGTACAAGCCTATGATTTTCAGAAGAAATTAGGTACCTAGGTATTGACCTTGATCGCAGACTTAACTGGAATTCCAACATTAAAAACAAACCCTAAAAGGCGACTGGTCCTGTCGGCTTTGTGGTCCTGTCGACACACTTACGGCAAAACCTGGAGATTGAAACCTAAAGTAGTCCACTGGTTACATATCGCGATAGTCAGACCTATCATCACCTATGCCTCCACGGTATGGTGGACAAGAGTTTAGCAAAAAATAATAATCAATAAACTCCACCGCCTTCAAGTACCCTAGGTGGTATACTGATGGCACCAGATGGTTTCTGGCATCCTTGGACCGAATCAAATGATTTCGAAAGCTCTAGGAATGAGTCCTGGTATCTTCCAAGCTGAATTATATGCCATCCTGACATGCGTCGATCTAAGCTCAGAGACTGGCATAAGAGGAATAACCATTAATATACTCTCTGATAGCCAAGCAGCGCTTAAAGCGCTGACTTCGTATAACACGAAATCAAAATCGGTGAAGGAATACCATAATGCCCACAAGACCATGCTAAAAGAAATAGGGTCAAACTCTGGTGGATACCAGGGCACAAAGGTATTAAGGTATATGGGCAATAGCGATCAACTCGCTAGGAAAGTTTCCAGTGAAAGGAACATATGTACATAGGTACCGAACTTTCTGCGCTATTTCCAAGTCTAGGTTAGGTTAGGTTGTAGTAGTTGGCATACGCCACTCTTAGGCCGAAGTCGGCCCATTGTAAGGGATAATATCCTAGATGCGCCACCTGAAAACCAATCAGTGCTTCTGACGAAGCGATGGAGTTGTGCTATTTTGGTAGCTCACTTAAGTTATCGTAGAAGGGCGCGCCGAGGTATGTAGATCCTCCTGCAATTCGCAAATGAGGGACGTGAGCAGAGGAGGTGGCGAATTGATTCCTCTTCCTCCTCATCTAGGCAGCCGCGGCAGAAGTCATTGGCAAGTAGCCCTAGTTTGATGGCATGTTTTCCAATGGTACAGTGGCCTGTAATGGCACCCACTAAGTTGTTTAAGTTTTCAATTTTGATTGCCACAAGGTCCCTGGTCCTAAGTTTAGCTTAGGCCAGATTTGTTAAGTGATAAAGCTGATGTTACTTTCGTTTCATTGGAGGTTGGCAGCCCCTCTGGTTCGAAGTTTTATCATGTGCTTACCGTGCTTATTGGTGTTTTTAGATACTCGAGACTTGGAAGAATGAGTGTGTACCTTTGCGAGCTCGTCGCCCTCGTAGTTTTCTGGAATATCCCTATGCCCGTGATCTCACAGTATTGAGCCATCTCGACTAGAGATAGGCGGCAGTTATGGGATGTCTTGATTTGTGGGTTACCGCAGCCAGGGATTTTATCGCTGAATGGCTATCCGTGAAAATGATAACATCCTTAATGGATATTACTACACTGATCCAAAGCCATCCCAAGTCAAAAATTAACTTCCTTTTAGACAAGTGGGGAAAATCGTAGCACGCTTCCTATTGGAAAAGCGTTCAAGGACTTCCCCAATTGAAAAGATTCATACGACCCCTGAACAAGCACTCTCTTAGTATACTCATACTCAGAAGTCTGGTCAGCTTCCTTACGGGACACTGTGGTCTGAGATATCATCTCAATAAAATCAAGCTCTCGCCTGAAACTGAGTGTCGAATCTGTCTTGAGTACGAAGCAGCTGCATGCACATACTATGTGAGTGCGATGCTCATTGCCATCTTAGGAAGCGTATCCTTCTCAGCGAAGTTATGACTCCTCAGGGGATCATGTCAGATCATTACTTACTTACTTACCAGGCCAGCGATCCCTGGAAGATCTGAGCCTGAGCTTTAGCTGCCTTCCGTCCTTCCTCTCCTTCTCGAACCAGGAGGCTCGGAGTCGAAGACCCTCTTAGCTGGAGCGTTGATGACCATGCGCTCGATCTGGCCGAGCCAGTGTAGTCGACGGGTCTTCACCTTCCGGGCTACATCCACATCTTTGTACAGCTCGTAGAGTTCGCGGTTCACAGACAGAACCAAACATCCTACGCAGAGTTTTATCTTTAACCCAAAATCAGCTCCGCTGTCCTGCTTATCGTCCAGCTTTCGGCTCCGTACAGCAAGACTGGCAGAATGAGCGTTTTGTAAAGCATGACTTTGGTCTTTCGAGTGAGGAGTTTTGACCCCAGTTGTTTGGACACGCCGAAGTAGCAGCGGTTGTCAAGGGCAATTCTATGCCGGATCTCCACCGTGGTGTTATTTGTGGAATTTACCTACCACGAAATTATAGCTGTCAATCGTAATATTTTGTCCAAGGTGGTGAGCGACGGATCGGTTTTTGCTGACAGCATATACTTTGCTTTATCCTCGTTGACTTTAAGACCAACTCTCGCGTCGCCTGTTCCTCAAGCGACTGGAAAGCTTCTACAACGTCACGCCGAGACCGCGCGTTGATGTCAATATCATCCGTGTATCCTAGCAGCTAGACAGACTTGTAGAAGATAGTGCCTTTCTTGTTGACGCCTGCCCGTCACACTATCTGCCTCTGCCAGTTTTCCCGGGATCCCGAATTCGGCCATCGCACCAGTTCTTCACGATGAATGCTGTGGTATGCGTCTTTGAAATCGATGAAAAGGTCGTGTGGTCGTTGGTCTTTTCCAGGATTTGTCGAAGTGTGAAAATTTGGTCTATATGTAGTCGATTTGCCGGGCCAGAAGCCGCACTGGTAGCTGCCGATAAGTGCGGTGCAAAATGGCTAAAGACGTTCACACAGTACGCTGGACAGGATCTTGTATGCGACATTGAGCAGGGATATACATCTATAGTTCTTGCAAGAGGTAGGATCGCCTTTTTTTGTAGATGGGGCAAATAGAGCTGGTATTCCAGTCGTCGGGCATGCTTTCATCTTCCCAAATTCCCTACCAGAACATCGCCGGCAAGCCATCTGAGCCTGCGGCCTTGTTGTTCTTCAGCTTCTGAATAGCTGTGCCGACTTCTTCGATGCTGGGTGGGAGGACTACATCAGCGGTTGGAATAATGAATTCCTCGGTCTCTACCACTCTCTCCTGGTCATGCTCGTTAAGCAGCTGTTGGAAATGCTGCTTAAATACATCCACTATTCTCTGCGGGCCGGTGACAAGATTACCCTCGCAGTTTGGAAGAGCCTGGATGCCCTTTTTGAAGCCTCCTGCAAGGTCTCTGGCTTTCTTGTAAAAGGCTCGTGTTTTATGCTTATCCCTAGACTCCTAGGGAGTCTAGGAGTCATATTATTGGCATTTGTGTTCGACGTAGGCATACCGTAGAGTCTTTCGTTAAGCTGTTCCCTGTAGACTCTGGTAACCTCCGGTGTGCTCAGGCGCCCAATGTCGAACCTCCTCCTGGTGGGCTGGTGCAGCATTCAGACATTGGACAGTCGAGCTCTGAATCTTGCTGCTACGAGGAAATGGTCAGTGTAGACGTTTGACTCCCTGAATGTTCGCACAGGGACGGTTCGACCGTCCGGAGATCGCCAGGTTGCTGTGTGGATTCGCTTACGAGGGAATCTTGTGCTACTTATCAACACATTACGCGAAGTCCTTGAGTCGGAAGCCGCTATATGTTGTTGTATCTGGAGGCTGTGCTTTCCGATCCTACCGCCAAGGGTGTTCTCCTTACCGGTTTTGGCATTGAAGTCCCCGAGAACGATTTTAACATCGTACTCCGCACGGGCTCCGTAGACGTTTTCAAGATATCATAGAAGTCCTCTTTAATGGGGTCTTCAGCCTTTTCAGCCAGGCGGTCACTTATGGGTTTAAAGTCGATGGCCTTCGACCTTAACCGCTTTCCCACGGCAAATCCGCATTCCATTAAGTGCAATTTTTCTTCCTCATCATAGCGTTTCTTATCCAGCGTATTTCCTGGACCGCAGTAATATCCGCCTTGTATTGCGTGTACAGGGTTCTGACATTCCAGGAGCTTATTCGCAATCCGTGTTCCTTTTCCGTGCGTTGTCGTCGTCGATTATCCGTCCGTGTATCCGAGGCATCTTGCTCATTCATAACTTTTAGGTTTTTTACGTGGGCGGATTTTTAGCCCGCCACACAACCGCCATTCTGGTCGGGGTATTGTCGCTGCATACGTTAGTTCAGATCGTACAAGGTACATGCTCAACTTCATTAAGGAAGTGGAGAAGCTTGTCGTCTAATTGGGTAGTAGCACAAAAGATATATAAAGCTCGCAGTGCCTCATGCTATTTGTTAGCAATAGCCCCTTATTAAAAAAACAATAAATATCTATACCTGTTAACACCTACTTGATTCGATCCGTATTTTTCGGCTTCCTTTTCAGATGATCCCGAAAATAACAAGCCGTTTATAATAAACCCTAACCGAACGCCCATGCTCGAAACTCCTTGCCATCCTCGCCCATGCTCCATTCCCTTAAACTACCACCTTCGGCCTAATAGGGATCAAATTAACTGTTATTATCGCCAATCCACTTGTTTCCTGACAGATGTCGATTCTTCCAGGAGTCACAGCCAATCAATTTGATTAAAGGCTAAACTCGGAAATCCTCTAAGGTGTGCTAATGAGACTTAATAGAACCAAAAGCCAAAAATCATTGAAAACAGGGAAGGAAAAAAAAAAACGTTAAACGGATGCACATGCTCCTTGTCGTGTCGTTGCCGGAAGACTCGTTGATTGATCATCGCTCTCGCATGCATCACAAATTAAACTTCCATCCAACTTCACACTGATCACAGTGATCGTGGCTGGCAAAATGCATCGTGAATGACAAAAATTACCGTCAATCAATTGCATGAATGTGAAAAGAGGTGGGCCGGCCACCGGGTTGTAATTTATACGCGCAAGCAAAGCGGCAAGCTCCAATTGTAGAGATGCTGGAGCTCGCAAACACTAGCGGTTGGAGTTAATAATAACTCATCGGCCTAAAGTGATCATTAGAGGCATTTGCTTTAGCCGGAAAACAGTGGATTAAGGAGCTCTGGGATCGTGTAGAGTGAGGTGGAGCAGGGAGATGACGATGACTGGCTGGCAGTGTTACAGTTGCAAGCTTCTTACATGACGTTGTCTTAGGAGGTTCGCTTTGAGCGATTATTTTTTAAGTGTTCACTATTTCATTCGGTGGTTAATTGTTGAGAAGATGCTTTGCTACAGTGTGGCTAGAAGGGAGAGGGTCTACAACTGTCTGAATTTATGATATCCCTTGCTTACTACTCATGGGTCCATAGTTGACCCTTGGATAGCAACGACGTGTTAAATGTATATTAAGAGGTTTTATATGCTATCATAACAAAAGCTATGGTCTATGCCAAATGCCTAACTATTACTTTGGAAAAAATAACCGTATGCGTTGGGCTCACATGTTGGGCATGTGAGAGAACGCCTCATAACGATCCGTGTCAAGGCCATATTTTCTAACATCAGCCTGATCTTCATCCACGCCTGGAAGACAAGGATGACTCCACCAAAGATGATGGTGGATGGCTAGATGTCCCAGTTATGACATCAAAATTGTACTAGAAGACTTCAGTGCTAAGCTGGGTAGGATAAGCATCTTTGAAAGAGTCAAAATCTCCTTCTAGCCAGTACGCGTTTTCCCGCACCTCGATATATACAAGGGCACCTGACGGTCCCCAGATCAATCAATCACTAACCAGATTGATCACATCGCGATCGACGTCAGACTTTCCTCCACAATTCTTGCTGTTCGAGGCATATAAAGCCTCGCTGCATAGAAGATGAACAAAGCTCTAAAATTACCAAATCACTGCAGCGTTTTCAGGCGGAACTGTTGGCAATAAAAGAGGCCTTGTCTTGGCTGAAGTGGAACGTGATATTCACTACGGATATCCGCATTCTCACGGATAGTCAAGCAGCCTTAAGCTCGTTGGAGTCCTATCCAACGAGTCGACTGTCATCTATCTCTTAACGAGATGTGTGAACAGTTCAACATACAATTTATCTGGGTACCGGGATACAGCGACATTCCAGGAAATGAAAGAGCCGACTCACTCGCCAAACAGGGAACGACGCTACAATCAATCGTGGCTTGTAAGGGAATACCCCTTGCATCCCTCTAAACTTAATCTTACAAATCTCGCCAGGGCCGAGACGAACCGGAGATGGACTCAGGGATATACCTGACTCATCACCAGGCAAATCTGGCCCCACCTCGACAGTCAAGGGACAAGGAGTATAATCTCCCTAAAAAGAACTGACATCTACAAAGTTATCAGTGTCATCACTGGACACTGCCTTATTGGCAGTCACGCGCAAAAACTAGGTATAGTTCCGAATGATTTCCGGTTGAATCCATTCACCACCATTCTCTGCACTTGACCGGCATTCTGCACAATCAGGAAGCGATACCCATGATCTTACTTCCTTAACGACGAATAGGGGGCTAAGCCCCCTCGTAGCTGGCTACGATCCTACTTACCTATGTACCTACCTACCTACCTAAATTGTGTAAAATTTATTTTGAGTAGTATCCAAGGGATATGCTATCAAACTTTCACTCATCCTACGCTTGCTTTTCGTATTAGAAGCTGTTTCACCCACAGTCGGCATATATCACATAGAACCACGCTCAAAGTATTTCTTAGAAAACTGGCGCCAAAATTCGTCAAAGCTCTACCATCAAACCGTTCACTGTCATGCATTCGCGATAACTCATCCGACCCAATTCCATATGGAAATTCCAATCCAAACTCAAACAAATTGGTCAGTTGAACTAATGGATAATTTATATGTAGATACTCCAACGCCCGATCGGTATGTGTATCTCTTCGTGTACATTTGAATACCGAATGGCTTCATTGTTCCTCAAATGAATATTGATTTGAACAATTTACAGAATCCCTTCGTACGATGCGCTCAGCAGTCGAGTGAGTCAGGAACACAATAGTGTCCAGCTCCAGAATGACAGATTTCAATCATAAACGCATGCTAATGGAATTTTAAAGTCTCCTCTAATGCATTCTCGATATACGTCGAGGAAACCCTCAACGAATGCGGGGAGAAACCTTTTAGTGTGGCAGTAATTTGTTTATTGGCCAATTGGTGGAATACCACCAGCGGACATTCCATCCGTCGCTGGTCCAGCCTGGCTTGAGTGAATCAATTAATTATTTAATTAGTGATCGAGTCAGGTAAGATAAATAGTGAATCGGATGTATCGATCGATCTCTAACATGATATTCCTCGTAAGTTCGTCTTTATAAGTTCATCGTAAAAAAGTGCTTGAGATTACGGCCTTGATGTACATAGTAGTGACCCATTTCGAGTGCATTTTGAAAACCATCGACTTTGTCGATCAAATGCGATCCACTTACATTCCACTTACTCCAATGACTACTAGACTAGACCAGATTTCCATGAAATCAGTAAGCAATGACAGGTCGGGATTCCTGCTTCCCGGCATCCTTCGAGTTTCGTGTCTTGCGCGAATATTTTCACGCTAAACGAGCGATACAAACTATGTAAGTCTAAGGTTACCATTAATACCGGCTCAGAATGCTGTACATGTTGTTGTTCGTCAACTAGCATTTGCAGCAGCAGCATGAATGAAAACGATACAAGCTACAGCACAGTGCCAGAAGTAGACCAACAAGACTACAAAAAAAAAAAAAAAACAAAAAAGGCAGCAAAAAGCGAATCTGTGTTGTTCCCCATGTCCATCCATGTTGCACTTTTAATTGAACTAGCCATTAATTAATTTCTACATTTTTCGCAGTCATCCTTCGATTTATTGCCTGTTGGTCGCGACTTTAGGCTTAGACATTTCGGATAAGGGATAGAGTCCAATAAGGAAGATCAGTTCGATGGTAACTTGACGACCATTGCACTGTGGGTTCAGGTGCTTAGGTGGTACGGCGGCGACTAAATCGGTCATTCAGGGATGCGCCTCTCTGAGTTGTTTCACTCTAACTTCGTCCGAACTACGATAGATGTAAGATAGTGTGGCGGGAATTAATGTTGAGGTTGTTTGTTACTGGTTGTAGCTGATGAGCTACTTGTGCGGGCCGTGGTTAGGGGCATATTGATTTACAACTGAAATGTACGAGTAGCGTGAACAGGACTTGATGCAACATCAGCTACCGATTGACACGCCTAGCAATGAGAGGTGGATCTGTTCGAGTGCCACCTGGCATTAGTCTGATCGTGTTGGGGGTTTTGTGAAAATAAATAAAAGTGCTTCTCTATAGAGCTAAATGATGTACAGTGTGGTGGGCAAGTTGGAACCTTTCTTTCATTTAGAGGGAACTTGTAGTGTCGGGCATGCTCTCTTAGCCAGAACCTGCTTGTACAACATCGATCGTGTGCATCTTATTGTAGTGATTCCAATGGTGCAGTGACTTGTGATGACACCCACTAGATTGCTTAAAGTTCCCCTTTTGGTTGCCACAAGGTCCCTGGCCCCCTTAGGCCAGATTTGTTTAGTGATAAAGCCGATGTTACTTTAATTCCATTGAAGGTTGGTAGCATCTATAGTTCGAAACTCTATTATGTGCTTTACCAAGCTTATTGGTGTTTTTAAATTCCCGAGGGTTGGAAGACTGAGTGTGCTCGACCCTTACCTTGCGAATTCATCGGCCGCGCAGTTTCCTGGAATATCCCTGCGCCCGGGAACTCACAGTAGTTTTATATTGAACTGTTCAGCCATCCCGTCTAGAGATCTCGTCTAGAGATAGGCGCTAGTTGGGAGATGTCTTTGATCAGTAGATTACCGCTTCTAAGAATTTATCGCAGATTGGCTATCCGAGCAAATGGTAATATCCTTTTCGGATATTACATTGATCCTAAGCTATGCAAGAGCCTCCGTTGGTACACATTGCAGTGGCTTGGGAGTCTAAACGGTAGGATGAGGTTAAGTTCCCTGAAGAAGACTCCACTACCTACACCCGTCCTCATCTTGGAGCCATCTTATAGAGGGATTTTGAGCCCTTCGGTTTGACTTTTGCTTCAGCCCATTTCTCCCGGGATTGAAAAATAACTTTGAAGTTCTAGGTGAACACATTTTGCGGGATAGTGTAGTCCGTATCCTTGGGTAGGACACGGGGCCATTTTCTTATGCACAAACAGCAATTTGCTTCATCGAGCAAGAGGTCCAATGGTGGGAGACGTAGTAGAATGTGATGTGTGGGGAACCGTGGGGCTTGATCTAATCGCAATAGCGATCTTTGCACTTACCCCAGTCCTCCAAACTACGACGCCGTAAAGAAGGATAGGTCTTATGACTGCTGTATAGAGCAAGTGCATAATTCTGGGTTGGAGACCCCACTTTTTGCCCACCACTTTTTTTCAGCTGTAGTGGTTGCTTTCTTGACCCGACCAAGCATGTTGGGTTTCGAATTTAGTTTCTTATCAATGGTTAGGTGGTATTTGGCCTGATTTATTGATTGCCTATTGGATTCCTCCCAGCCTCAGTGGATTGAAGGGCGGAATTTTAAATTAATTAGTAAACAGTACTAGTTCAGTCTTCTTGGAAGTTCACCCCAAGTCCCAAGTCCATTGGAAAACATGCCGTCAACCTAGGGCTACCTTCCAATGACTTCTGCCGCGACTGCAGGGATGAGGAATCGATTCACCACCTCCTCTGCTCATGCCCTTCTTTTGCGAATCGCAGGAAGATATACCTCGGCGCGCCCTTCTATGATAACTTAAGTGAGCTTTGTTTGTTGTATATGGCGTTACAATCACCCATGTTGTGTCTGATTTCCCATAGGCGAAAGGGACCTACAGTTTATTGCCGATTCCAAACGGCGAATTTTGAGAAGCTCTTCATGACAACTATACTATACTATACTACAGGGGACTTTGTCAGAAATCCTGCTGGATGACAGGGCTGTTGTCATCGGCGTCAGAGGCCAACACACTACCCACTGGGCCACGGCGCTCTCAACTTAAGTGAGTTAGCAGATATAAGACTATCTCAAAACCATCGTCTTATCAGAAGCACTGTGTTGTTTTCAGGTGGAGGATTTAGATTTTGTGTGGTACTATGGCGTATGCCATAGTATGCATGGGCTCGGACATACAGGGTAAAGTTGTTGATTGCTCTCAACCTGGCGAGATGCCAGCAACGATCCCTGTTTAAATGCCCGGGTCAAGTTGACATACGGCCTCCTCGCGGCGCCCTCTGGATAGCCTCTTCAACAACCGTTGGGAGGTGAACAAACGTATGCAGCGAAGAAAACCCCGACCAGAATGGCGGTTGTGCGGCGGGCTAACAATCCGCCCACGTAAAAAAACCCAAAGTTACGAATGAGCAAGATGCCTCGGATATACGGACGGATACTCGACGACGACAACGCACGAAAAAGGAACACGATTTGCGAGTATGCTCCTGGAATGTCAGAACCCTGTACACTCCCGGAGCTGCTCATAAACTAGAAGGAATCCTCACGCAGTACAAGGCGGATATTACTGCGGTCCAGGAAATACGCTGGATAGGAAACGGTATGATTAGGAAGAAAAATTGCGACATTTATTACAGCTGTCACAAAAGGTTGCACTTCCTGGGATGCGGATTCGTCGTGGGAAAGCGGTTAAGGTCGAAGGTCATCGACTTTAAACCTATAAGTGATCGCCTGGCTGTGATCCGCATCAAAGGCAGATTTTATAACATCAGCCTTATATGTGCACACGCCCCTACCGACGAGGCTGAAGACCCTATCAAGGAGGACTTCTATGACCTCCTGGACAACGCCTACGGAGCTTGTCCGGAGTACGATGTAAAAATCGTGCTCGGGGACTTCAACGCCAAAATCGGAAAGGAAAACACCCTTGGCGGAGTGATCGGAAAGCACAGCCTCCACGATACAACAACAGATAACGGCTTCCGACTCGCTGACTTTGCGACAGCTCGTAATGCGGTGATAAGTAGCACAAGATTCCCTCGCAAGCGAATCCACACAGCAACCTGGCGATCTCCGGACGGTCGAACCGCCAACCAAATCGACCATGTGCTCATTGACGCAAGGCACGCGTCAAACATCCTGGATGTGCGAACATTCAGAGGGGCAAATGTCGACTCTGACCACTTCCTCGTAGCAGCAAGATTCAGAGCTCGACTGTCCAATGTCAGAAAGCTGCACCAGCCCATCAGGAGGAGGTTCGACATTGGGCGCCTGAGCACACCGGAGGTTGCCAGAGTCTACAGGGAGCAGCTGAGCGAAAGACTCTACGGTATGCCTACGTCGAACACAAATGCCAATAATATGTGGCTGCATTGCCGCTCAGCCATTCAGGAAGTAGCCGAAACCACCTTAGGATACCTACCACCCCCGACAAGAAACCCGTGGTATGATGGCGAGTGTGAGCAGAAAAAGGCAGCAACCGACGAGGCGTACCAAAAGGCGCTGCAGAGGAAAACCAGGGCAGCGCGAGAAGAGTACCGAGCCAGAAGAAGGGAGGAGAAGAAACTACTGCGACAAAAGAAAAGAATCTTCGCAGCCTCCCAGCTCAAGGATATCGAGGAGTCTAGGGATAGACATAAAATACGAGCCTTTTACAAGAAAGCCAAAGGCCTTGCAGGAGGCTTCAAAAAGGGCACCCTGGCTCTTCGAAACTGCGAGGGTAATCTTGTCACCGACCCGCAGGGAATAGTGGATGTATTTAAGCAGCACTTCCAGCAGCTGCTTAACGAGCATGACCAAGAGAGAGTGGTAGGGACTGAGGAAATCCCAACTCCAGCCGCTGAAGTAGTCCTCCCACCCAGCATAGAAGAAGTCGGCACAGCTATTCAGAAGCTGAAGAACAACAAGGCCGCAGGCTCAGATGGCTTGCCATCAGAGCTCTTCAAGGCTGGCGGCGATGTTCTGGTAGGGAGCATGCACCAGATCATCTGCAGAATTTGGGAAGATGAGAGCATGCCCGACGACTGGAATACCAGCTCTATATGCCCCATCCACAAAAAAGGCGATCCTACCTCTTGTAAGAACTATAGAGGTATATCCCTGCTCAATGTCGCATACAAGATCCTGTCCAGCGTATTGTGTGAACGTCTAAAACCATTTTGCACCGCACTAATCGGCAGCTACCAGTGCGGCTTCCGGCCCGGCAAATCAACTATAGACCAAATTTTCACACTTCGACAAATCCTGGAAAAGACCAACGAGTTTCAAATCGATACACACCATCTTTTCATCGATTTCAAAGCCGCATACGACAGCATTCATCGTGAAGCACTGTTTGGGGCGATGGCCGAATTCGGGATCCCGGTAAAACTGATCCAGTTGTGTCGCGCCACGCTAAAAAACACGCGATGCACCGTGCAACTCGGTTCTAGGACCTCGGAACCATTCGAAACATGCACCGGATTTCGGCAAGGAGATGCGCTGTCATGTGACTTCTTCAACCTGGTGCTGGAGCAGATAGTGCGACGGGCAGGCGTCAACAGGGAAGGCACTATCTTTTACAAGTCCATCCAGCTGCTAGGATACGCGGATGATATCGACATCATCGCGTGTTCTCGCCGTGGCATTGTGGAAGCATTCACGGCGATTGAAGAACAGGCGAAACGAATTGGCCTTAAGATCAATGAGGACAAAACGAAATACATGCTGTCAAGCAAAAACAAATCCGTCGCTCACCACCTGGGACAAAACATAACAATTGACAGCTACAATTTCGAGGTAGTTAAGGAGTTTGTCTACCTCGGGGCAAACGTAAATTCCACAAATGACACCACAGTGGAGATCCGGCGTAGAATCGCCCTTGGCAACCGCTGCTACTTCGGCTTGTCCAAACAACTGGGGTCAAAACTCCTCACTCGAAAGACCAAAGTCATGCTTTACAAAACGCTCATTCTGCCAGTCTTGCTGTACGGAGCCGAAAGCTGGACGATAAGCAGGACAGCGGAGCTGATTTTGGGTTCTTTCGAAAGAAAAATTCTGCGCCGGATATTTGGTCCTGTCTGTGAGGAAGGTGAATGGAGAAGAAGACACAACCGCGAACTCTACGAGCTGTACCAAGATGTGGATGTAGTCCGGAAAGCAAGGACCCGTCGACTACACTGGCTCGGCCACATCGAGCGCATGGACATCAACGCTCCAGCTAAGAGGGTCTTCGACTCCGAGCCTCCTGGTTCGAGAAGAAGAGGAAGACCGAACCTCCGGTATAAAGACCAAGTAATCGAGGATGTAAGACATCTTGGTCTTGACAACTGGAAGCAGCGTGCCCGGGACCGTCAAGGATGGAAGGCAGCTATAGCTCAGGCTCAGATCCTCCATGGATCGCAGGCCTGATAAGTAAGTAAGTATGGCGTATGCCAACCACTACAACCTAACCTAACCTAACTATCATAGAAATTTGCAATCAACTTTGATATCAACATTTTCAAAACAGAATCGAACAAACCACTCCTGGGCCGTACATTTCACAAATTTTTCGGAAGATTTTTGCCCGGTATTCACCTAATAGCACCTTTCAAACGCATTTGGCCACCAACGCTTTTGGTGATAAAAAAACCGTAGGAAGCTTCAAGGAAGCTTCTTATTTAGTACAAAGCACCGGTGGATTTCATGATCGCTTTGGATCAGTGAGAAATTTGCTTAGAGTTAAAATGAAATCCGGTAGCTATTATTGCTTTCAAGCCTAGAATGGGACTTCAAACAACATGATGATGGAAATTTTAGGTGGAGTCCATTATTATTCCGCTCAAAGGACTGCTGTCATGATAGGAAGTAATAATAGCATCCTTATCCTCATAATTTACTATCAAGTAGGGATTTGTACATATCCCAATTTGTGGATTAAGGTAATATGTAGCTCACTAGGGTCTCTATCCAAGGGCCCATATTTCCCCTCTTATCGGGCGCTACGATTCGGGTGGAACCTGGGCCTCACACAGTATGCCCCTCCAACTAGCCCGACGTTTTGCTAGCCTTTTCTGTTGCCGCCCACCCAGTTGGCTGAGGTCCCGTTCCACTTGTGCGCGCCATCATTGGTGCGGCCCTCCTCTGTTTCTTCGTCCGTCGGGGTTGGCTTCAAAGACTGAGCGCTGGAACTGTGATGTCTACAAGCTAATATAACTGCCAATACAAACGTTGTGGCCAAGACGTCGATAACGAGCGTCCCTTTTGCCCTCATTTATTGCCAAACCAATTTTCGCCGCCTCCGCCACAATTTTGGTAAACGCCTTATTGAGATCTTGCTGTGTTCTTCTGAATATTGTTTTTTTTTTTTTTTTATAAAGTTCGCGCATAGGCAAGAGTTCAGTTGAAGCCACACAAAGATTAGGTTAGATTAGGTAATCCGTAGACTCCACCAGGGGTATACACTTAAGCCAGAGAGGCCCTTCGTGTTTTTATTTTTTTTAGAGCTAAGGGATTCGGCACACCACGTCGGCTCCAATGGTGCGCCACCGTGCGCGAGCAAAGGCGGGAAAATCATAGAAAATGCTCTGCAGTGTCATCCTCCTCCTCGCCACATGCAGCACAGGTAGGCGTCTCACTGATGCCAAACACTTGGATGGCCCGTGATAACTTCCACAAGCCTTCTGCAGTCGATTCTCCTTAAAGACAGGAGGAATGCTGCAGATTTTTTGCAGACATCAGGGCATACGCGCTTAGTCATCCTGCAACCTGGACAATCCCTCCATCTACGGTTGTGTGTATTAAACACACAATCATTAATGTAGGAATTTACCGTGGACGCAGGTAGACCTAGAGCGAGTTCAGATCCTGAGAAGCTCTCCTCTGAACCCATTCTAGCGAGTTCATCAGAGATCTCATTTCCTAGGATCCAAGAGTGGCCTGGAACCCATACAAGCCTTAATGAATTTAGTCTGCCGACTCTGTTCAAGAAGGACTTGAGTTCAAGTACTAATTTGGAGCTGGGTTACACACAGCTTTTAGTGCAGCTTGGCTGTCAAAACAGACCCATATGCTTTCCCCCTTCCACCTGTGCCTCACAACGAGATGTGCAGTCGGATGCCTTCGCGCTCAAAGAAGACTCCAGGACCGGAGCGCCGCCCAGACCTGGAGCCGTCCGTGAAAATGTGAAGATTATCCTTACCAGGTTCAGTATCCAGTCATAGCCAACCCTGACGCCATGAAAACTCGATTGTGAAATTACGACGCAATAGGATAATGGCTTTAGTGCGTCAGAAGGCATGTCCATGAGACAGGGGTCTCAGGACAATTCTTGCGCAAGAACACCGTCATTCATATGCGAGTTGTAATAAAAGCCATTTCTCTTCAGACGAGACATGAATTTCAGGGCACACCGTCTGATAAATATATCAAGAGATGGAAGGTTCATCATAACATCTAGAGCAGCCCCCGTGCAGCTGAGACAAACCGTTCTTTGGAGTTCGGTAAAAGAGGCTACGACGTGTTTGCGTTTTACTCTGTTCCACCAGACAACCGATGCATATGAGATTATAGGTCTTATCATTGCCGTGTAGATCCAGAGGATCTTTGCCGGCGATAAGCCCCATGTTTTACCAAAAGCTCCTTTGCATTGCCAGAAAACTGACAGCGCTTTGTGGTTTTTGACTCAACATGCATTGACCAGAGAAGCTTACTATTTAAGATGACTCCTAGATACTTAGCCTCCGGATGGATCGGGATGGAAGTGCCTTTTAGCACCAGCTGAATCATGTCAGTATATTTTATCCTTCTCGTAAAGAGAATGACATCGGCAAATCATCGATCACATTTAGCGCCACCTGTGCTTTGAGACGGACAGTCGCTAAACATGAGCCGACAGAAAGAATAACGACGTCATCCGCATAGGCCTGGGCATAGATTCCAGAGTCATTGCGAGCATCAAGCAGAGAATCGACCACCATGCACCACAACAGCGGAGACAGGACGCCACCTTGAGGGCAGCCCATGTTTACGCCGGATTTGACACACTGGTCGAGGCCTGCATCAGCGGTCGATGTCCTGTGCATGAGCATTTCTTTGATTGCTTCATCTACGCCATGATGTCTGGCAGCGTTGCACATGCTGTCAAAAGTTGCGTTATCAAAAGCTCCCTCAATGTCGATGAAAATGCCCAGCGCGTACTCTTTCCTTTCGAGCGCGCATTCAATTCGCCCGACTAGGTTCTGAAGCGCAGTCTCGCAAGATTAACCGCGCTGGTTAGCATGTTGCATCCCCAAAGAGGGTGCATTCGAAGGGCAACTTTACTAACTTACTTACATTGATTGCGCTACAGTTCGGGGTGGACCATGGCCTCAACCAACAAGCCTCTCCAGCCGGCCCGATCTTTGGCTAGCCGCATCTAGTGCCGCACGCCCAGTTGGTTGAGGTCCCCGTCCACCTCTGCGCGCCACCTTAAATGCCATCGTCCTCTGCTGCGTCGTCCCTCGGGGTTGGAGTCGAAGACTCTTCGGGCCGGGGCGTTGATGTCCATTCGTTCTACATTTTTTTTTTTTTTTTTTTTTTTAAATATGGGGCTAGTGCTACTCTTAGCAATATGGCACTGCGACCTTTGCAGATCTATTGTGCCTGCTAGCCGATTAGCCGAGTAGCCTCTCAACCTCTATAATGAAGCTGAGAATGCTTCTCGTAGGAGCCAGGGTGATCCCCTCAGGAGTCACAACTTCACTGAGAAGGATGCGCTTCCTAAGATGGCAGAGTGCAGGACACTCACACAGTATGTGTTCTGCCGTCTCATCGTCCTCTAGACAGAGCCGACACTCAGTTTCCGACGAGAGACTAATTTTATTTAGATGATATCTCAGACCGCAGTGTCCCGTTAGGTAGCTGACCAGTCTTCTGATATCCCCTCTATTGAGCTTAAGTATGTCAATAGCGTGTTTGTTCAGGGGTCGTACAAGTCGTTTAGATTGACTAAGTCCCCGAACACTGTTCCAGAAGGACAGGTGTTGCGATTTTTCCCACTTGTCTAGGAGGTGATTTATCTTAGACCTGGGAATGCCGCAGAAAGGTTCCGGACCTATGTATTTGTCGCTGGAACCTTTTCTAGCAAGTTGGTCGGCAATTTCATTGCCCTTAATACCTTTATGTCCTGGCGCCCACCAAAGTTTAACATTGTTTCTTTTGGCGAGCTCTTGCAGGGCGTCATGGCATTCCTTGACAGTTTTCGAGTTCGTGCTGTACGAACTCAGTGCTTTAAGCGCTGCTTGGCTATCAGAGAGTATGTTTATAGTTACTCCTCTGATGCCGGTCTCGAGATTTACGTTGACGCATGTTAGGATGGCATGCAGTTCAGCTTGGAAGACGCTGGGACTTACTCCCAGGGCCTTCGAGATTTTACGTTTTGGTCCAAAGATGCCGGCGCCAACGCCAGAAGCCATCTTGGAGCCATCCGTGTACCACCTAAGGCCTTTGACATTCGTTCTACATGGCCTAGCCATCTTAGACGCAGAATCCGAAGACGTCTAACCAGGCCAATGTCGCTGTACAGCCCGTACAGTTCTTGGTTGAATCTCCTCCTCCACTCTCCGCTTACACAAACGGGACCAAAGATTGCACGCAGAATTTTCCTATCGAAACGCCCAAGAGCCTCTTCATCCGCTTTTGATAACGTCCAAGCCTCAGCGCCGTAGAGGAGGACCGGGATGATTAAGGTTTTGTAGAGGGATACCATAGTTTTTTCGAGAGTGGGCTCTATTACTCAATTGCCTCTTGGGCCCGAAGTAGCAGCGGTTGGCAAGGGTCCTTCACTACTTCAAGAAAGTCCTTCACTACTTCAAGAAAATAGCAGCCGAAGGTGACGTTCTGACTAAGACTTCGGTGTTGCGCGTCTTTCTTGGATGACAGCATATATTTGGTCTTGTCCCCATTTACCCTTAGACCCACTTTAGCTGCTTCTGCTTCAATGCCTGCGAACGCCTCATTGACGTCTCGTTTTGTCCGTCCACTAACGTCAATGCCATCTGCGTAGGCAAGCAATTGTGTAGACTTGAAGTAGATCGTACCTCTTGTATTGGCCGCAGAGTCCTGCACGATCTTTTCAAGAATGATGTTAAAGAAATCACATGACAGTGCGTCACCCTATCTAAAACCATTTTTAACATCAAAGGGGTCGGTTAGTTCGCCTCCGACCTTAATGGGGCAGCGAGATTTCTCCATAGTCATCCTGCATAGTCTGACGAGTTTGGCAGGAATGTTAAAACATGACATGGCTCTGTATAGCTCGTCCCTATAAACACTGTCATACGCGGCTTTAAAGTCAACGAAAAGATGGTGCGTGTCGACCTGGAATTCATGGGTCTTCTCCAAGATCTGCCGTAGTGTAAATATTCGGTCTATCGTGGATTTTCCTGACCTGAAACTACACTGGTAGGAACCTATCAGATTGTTCACGAACGGCTTCAGGCACTTACACAGTACGGCAGAGAGGATCTTGTACGCGATGTTCAGGAGGCTTATCCCTCTGTAATTGGCGCAGTCATAGGGGTCTCCTTCCTTATGGACCGGCCAAACGATACTGAGATTCCATTCATCGGGCATGCGTTCTTCCGACCATATCTTGCAGATGACTTGGTGCATGTTCCTGACCAGCTCATCGCCCGCTGCTTTAAACAGTTCCGCGGGAGTCCGTCTGCCCCAGCAGCTTTATAAGATGTATGTTTCGATATCGCTATCTTAACCTCGTCTAGGTCGGGTGGATGGGATTCTCCTTCGTTCTCGCCGCCGTCCGTCGATGCAATGTGGCCATGTATGCATTCTGTCTCTCTACATGGGACTGTTTGCACTCATCATCAAACCATGGGTTTTTCGACGGTGGTGGCTCGAAACCGAGTACATCTTAGGCGGCCTCTCTAATGGCGCTTTGACAACAACTTCATTGCTGTTCTATGGTTCATGCAGATTGCATCCGGACTTGACAGGGCTTGAGGGAGACTTGATCGGCGAAGTTCCTGTCGGTCTCCTGCGATTGCAGCTTTCCGACGTTAAATGTTGGTGTTCTTGACTCCGTTGATTCCGAGAAATTCGCATCCGTACCTTGGCTGCAATAAGGTAATGATCTGAGTCGATGTTGGGTCCTCTAAAGGTTCGGACATCTAGAATGCTGGAGGAGTGTCTGCTGTCGATCGCAATATGATCAATTTGGTTACTTGTCGATTGATCGAAAGACCGCCAGTTTCCCTTATGGATGTTGAGGTGTGAGAATCGTGTACTTGCTACTACCAGATTATGTCGCGCCATAAGGTCCACTAGCCTTAGTCCGTTTTCTGACGTGGTGTTGTGTACGCTGTGCTTTCCAATGACCCGTCCAAAGATAGCTTTCTTACCCAGCTTCGCATTGAAATCTCCTAGAACGATTTTGGTGTCATAGCTGGGGCGTTGCGCATACGTCCTGTCTAGGAGATCATAGAAGTCGTCTCTATGTCGGTCATCTTTCTCCTCTGTGGGGCGATGACACATAATAAACTTATATTGCCGAGACTGGTCTTGATGCGGTTAGTTATGAGGCGTTCGCTTACATACTGGAAGCTTACGACTTTTTTCCTGAGTCTGCCTCGAACAACAAATCCGCATCCGAATAAGCGTTGTTTATTTTCTCTGTAGCAGTTTCCGTAGTAGATATCACAGTTTTTCATCCACTTTTTGCCTGGCCCATCCCATCCGCAGTTCTTGGAGAGCGGTTATGTCTGCCTTATAGCAGTCCAAAGAGTTGACCAGTTGTTCGGCTGCACCTGGTCTGTAGAGGGACCTAACGTTCCAGGTGCAGATCCGAAATTCGTTTCCATTTTGACGTTTGCGGGGGTCGTCAACATGTGATCCGTCCGTATCCGAGGCTATTGGTTGTTTCTGAACAAGATTCGTTTTACGCGATATGTTAACCCTAAGCGCAACCCCCAACCTGGAGGGCCAGGTTCCTCTTTCCCCAGGAACAAGGGTCGGGTCGCTGCACACATTGGTTCACTACCTGGCGGCTGCCAGTATAGCTATCCAGGGGAGGCCACGCGGAGGCTGTGTGCCAACTTGCATTGAGCAGGGATAGAGATACGCGGGTGATATCGATATCATCGCGTGTTCTCTCCGTGGCATTCTGGTTTTAAGGTCAAGCAAAAGCTGTCAAGCAAAAACCAATCCGTCGCTCACCACCTTGGACAAAATATAACAATTGACAGCTACAATTTCGAGGTGGTTAAGGAGTTTGTCTACCTCGGGGCAAACGTAAATTCCACAAATGACACCACAGTGAAGATCCGGCATAGAATCGCCCTTGGCAACCGCTGCTACTTCGGCTTGTCCAAACAACTGGGGTCAAAACTCCTCACTCGAAAGACCAAAGTCATGCTTTACAAATAGCTCATACTGCCAGTCTTTCTGTACGGAGCCGAAAGCTGGACGATAAGCAGGACAGCGGAGCTGATTTTGGGTCCTTTCGAGAGAAAAATTCTGCGCCGGATATTTGGTCCTGTCTGTGAAGAAGGTGAATGAAGAAGAAGGCACAACCGCGAACTCAAAGATGTGGATTTAGTCCGGAAGGCAAAGATCCGTCGACTACACTGGCTCGGCCACATCGAGCGCATGGACATCAACGCTCCAGCTAAGAGGGTCTTCGACTCCGAGCCTCCTGGTTCGAGAAGAAGAGGAAGACCGATCCTCCGGTATAAAGACCAAGTAATCGCGGATGTAAGACATCTTGGTCTTGATAACTGGAAGCAGCGTGCCCGGGACCGTCAAGGATGGAAGGCAGCTATAGCTCGGGCTCAGATCCTCCATTGATCGCTGGCCTGATAAGTAAAGTAAGTAACATTCCACGTACAGGGCTGAAGACCATTGGCCTTTTTTCGTTTTTTGGAAGGGTCGTCAACATTAACCGGGTCCATTTTATCCGGGGCTTGTGGTTGTGTCTGAGCAATTGTGGGGTTTTCCGGTTACGGTTACCTAGACCATAGCCCAACCGACATTAATGCTGTTTTGAAGCGCCCCTTCCATTAGTAAATTCCATTGTCCCACGAGGAAGTGAACGTATGACCTGGCTAACAGAGCTGAAAGGTGTTCGGCTCAATGTTAGGTGTTAGGCTCTTACTTCCTTTTTTTAGCGGACCAGCACCCGTCAGCACCCGAGGACGCCGTAGCGCAGTGGTTAGTGTGTTGGACTCTGTCGCACGATGAGCGAGTTCGGATTCGGATAACACCGACGCCATCGAATGTTTATTTCGCGGCGTTCCTCCTCGGCGGGGTACTGGCAAAACCCCCCGTAGTATACTTGCCGTGAAAAAACTTCTCGACTCACACCGTTCGGAATCGGCATTAAACTGTAGGTCCCTTTCACCTATGTGAAAAATAAATCATACACAACATGGGTGGATGAGAGAAGCTTGGCTCTGGTCCTTCATGGGCTGAAACGGCATCAAAGAAGAAAGCACCCGTCAGCGGATGATACTCCTACAATGCCTTTGTTAGCCTTTTACCACCCGGGTTGTGACCTGAAAAGGACGCTTACTTGGGGACATGTCGTTTTTTAATGGTGTGGGAAACTTAGTAACAAGTATTACAGAATTTTTAAAGGTAGGTTCTTTGGCTCTATTTGCTACTTCCAGGTTAGTGGCTACCAGAAATCCTTCTAGGGACTCAGTTCTTGCATTGTTATTGCTGCTTACCCTAATTGTGCTTTGGCCATTGGCGTTGCAGCCGATGATGAGAATGCCTTAGTTTCAGTATGAACCCGTTTCGGAGGGAGGTGTTTCAATTTAGTCTCTCATCATATAAAAACAAAATGTTTTCCAAATTGCACTTCCTCTTATGACTGAAATTCGTGAGATAGTAAGGAAAACAACGGCAGGCAAAGCACCTTGTTCTAAAAGTTGCAAGTAGAAGTAGAAGAGTGAAGCAAACTCTCAACAAAAATCGGAATTTGGCACTATGCATGCTGAGACCACACACGTATTGTAGCTGAAGGTTAACCCGCAGAGACCTCACTCTGATAGGGGTAGCGGCGATATCTACATTCCCTTGAGCTGGGAGTACTGCTTACCTCAACCGCAAAAGTAAATTCAAGGTTTTAGATTTCCCTCCAACCCTTAGCTTCAAGAGTTCTCACATATCTTCACTGGTCGTCGAAACATCCCTTTAAAAATAATCAGTTGCTATTGTGGGAGGGAGGGCGCGAGCAAACAGAACAAATAAGTTGACCGCGTTTAGTATGGCAAATGCCAAATTCGATCTCTGTCCCTGCCCAATCCAAGTTGACACACAGCCTCCGCGTGACTTCCCCTGGAAAGCTGCCCTGGCACCTGCTGCTATAAAGCAGATATAACCATACCTACTCCAAGAAAAGCGATGGGATGGACCAGCCAAAAGACGGATGAAAAACTGCGAGATCTACAGCGGTTAGATGCGGATTAGTTACTCGCGGAAGACTTCGACAAAAAGTCTTAAGCAAGCGGTCCCCTCATAACAATCCGCATCAAAGCTAATTTTGGAAACATTAGCTTGATATGGGCTCACGCCCCACCCGAAAAAAGGGCGATCGACTCAAAGAAGAATTCTACGATCTCATAGCGGAACCTATGGTCAATGCCCCAGCTACGAAACAAAAATAGTTCTAGGAGATTTTAAATGCGAAATTGGGAAATGACGACATAGTTGAGTCGATCACGGGGAAATAAAGCCTACACGACACCACGTCCGAAAACGGGTCGCGGGTAGCGGGTCGCTATCTCCTTCTGGCTAGCGCACGATTCCCGCGGCTTAATATTCACAAAGGAACCTGGCGATCACCCGATCAATCCACTACCAACCAGATTGATCACGTTGCAATCGACGCCAGACACTCCCTCCGATTCCTAGATATATCCACCTTCCGAGGAGTCAACATCGACTCGGATCACTACCCTATTTTAGCCAAGGTACGAATTAAGATATCAAGGATGCCACGCGGTCGACCTAGACAACGTAAGTTTGACGTCGGACAATCGCAAGAGACCGCTAGTATCTTGGCCGATCGAGTTTCCCTCAATCTCTCGAAGATTCCGATGACACCGGCATAATCCATAGAACAACAGTGGAAGCATTGCCAGCGTGCCATCAGAGACGCTACCTCTGATGTGTTGGGTTTCAAACAACCGACAACTAGAAACCCCTGGTTTGATGAGCATTGCGGGCAAGCCCATGTAACAACGCAAGACGCCTACAATGCCATGCTACATAGACGGACGATAGCCGAACATGCCAGGGCTTTAAAGCCAGAGCGGAAGCCTGTAGGAATGAAGGCGGAGAACTAGTAGCAGTGTTACAGTCGATGAAGGATCTAATACCTCTGTCAGGTAGAATGATCCATTTGCAATGGATGAAGACGCAAGGGAATTTCGTCCACGTCAACTACAGGGGAATAAATCTCCTTAACATCGCATACAAGATCTTCTCTGCCATACTGTGTGAATACCTGAAACCCTTGGTGGATAATCTGATAGGTTCGTATCAGACCAAATTCTCACACTGCCGTAGAATTTGGAGAAGACCTAAGAATACTCACCACCTTTTCGTTGATTTCAAAGCCGCATATCAGTGCTTAAGGCCGTAGTATAAACTTTGACATCCCTGACATAATAAAGGATTTAGACAAGGTGACGCTCTAGATAACAGAGTTTGAAAATATCATACGAGATTCACTGGCCAACACAAGAAGGACGAAATATTTCAAGTGCGCCCAACTGCTTGCGTATGCGGATGACATTGACGTAATTGAACGTCAATGTCATCCGTTCGGGACGTCAATGATGCGTTGGAAGGTATTGAAGCAAAAGCGGTTAAAATGTGTCTTTCGGTTAACGGGGGTAAGACGAAATGTGTATATGCTGTCAACCAAAAAATACCGCTCGGCCTGAACGTCACAATTGCCAGCTACCGATTCGAAGTAGTTAAGGACTTCGTTTACTTTGGCTCAGGACGTAGAATTACTGTTGCCAACTGCTGCTTCTTTGGCCTCTAGAAGCAATTGAGAAGGAAGGATGTACAAATCCTTAATCTTCGCTGTCCTCCTTTATGGCACAGAGGAAAATTCTGCAGGGAATGGAGGAGAAGATACAACGACGAACTGTGCGGGCTGTACAGCGACATCGGCCTAGTACGACGTCTACGGATTCAACGTCCAAGATGGCTATGCCTTGTAAAACGAATGGATAAAAGAGTTCTAGCCCGAAGAGTCTACAAGTCCAACCCCGAAAGACGACTGAATTTATGGTGGCGCACATATGTCGGTGGAAAGGGACCTTAACCAGCTGGGAGTGCGTCGCTGGAAACAGCTTGCAAAAAGACCGTGTCAGCTGGAGACGCATGTGGTTGAGGCCCAGGTAAGGCCCAGGTACACACCGGACTGAAGCGCCACCAAAGTCCATAAGTAAGTAAGTGAGTAATTATTGCGGTTGACATTCCATCACCTTTGTGTTTGGGACGTATGTGATTACGTTATTTTCTAAATTACAGCTTTCTTGAGCTCTTTTACGGGTAGTGCTAGAGTCGCGTTATGAGGTCGTACTTATGCTATGGCTATTATCCAGATAAACTACAATCCACTACAATTTTCCAACACCTATACGTATGTATGTCTATCCTGGATATTACTGCCATCCAACTATTTTGTTCCAACCACTGTCTCGGGGCGGTACGAGTACGCTTGTCAAACCATGTCAATCGCCTCAGGTCTCATTTAACGATTTCTCAGACCACTTTGAATATGGGCGGACAAAGTACTCGTAAAAACGAAAATCCGAATACGAATCTCAATAAAAGCAATAAAAACAAAGTGTCCCGCCCGTTCAATATCGATCCCCCACAGTCCCGAATAGTCGCTCTATTTGCTGTCCAATTGTCATAAATTACTCGTGTCCCGTTTCGAAAAAATTTACATATTTTGACATACAAAAGCACCAATTAACCACAGTCCACTGTCAAACAGAACCGTATCGCTCGCCAACTAAACACACTCATGCTCCGCTTATACTATGTCACTGTGCGGCAATCAAATGGAGCCCCGCCAATAGTGCTGTTCTTATAGCCCTGTAGCTACTTCACTTGCCCGACGAAATGGTTTTCAACTTCCGACATGAAACGCTCTCGAAACCTTCATATTTCATTTATCGTCAGCCACGCCGCAACCGCATAGTAGTCGGACCCCAAAGGAAGACGCCAATCGCGGTTGGAACGTCGCCATTTATCGTAGCCCAGTCCTGCTTACGGTCTATGTACGATAATTTGTAACCGGCACAGTTCACGCTATGGTCTATGCAAATCCAACAGCGCACGCGCCACTGCGGCTGATCGCTTTAGATTTCTGTTCCTTCACCCATTTTTTTTGAGAGCACTTTTGGAGCAATACTCACCGGAACTCTATAGCCGACCAACAACAACGAAAGCGAAAAAGGCGAAAGACCACGCGACCAAGAGGCCGGAGCACCAGATCACTTCGGTCATGTAGCGAAGTAGCGAAAGAGGTTCGTATAGATAGTAATAATAATAATAAATGGAAAATTATGGAACGAGAAATTCAGGAAATTTTCCGCGCCACTTAATAGCACGGCAAGCAGCGCCGGCCAAATGGTTCCAACCAAGTGGTGCAATTCAGGAGGAGTAGCACCGCCGCCGTTCGCTGCTATTGCTGCTGTGGCTGCAAATGTTATGACAGGCGCAAACGAAGTGATTTTTTCGCCCCGGATAACGTGATACAAAGTACGCGAACCGATCGATGGTACAACTGGACCCGGTCAATCGCTATAGCTACATATGTGCATATGAGACATCAGGCGGTTGCCGTCAATCCGTGAGTTGCATAGAAAGTATGCAGATAGAGACAAGATCACTTTGATGATCTCCGGCTTAGTCTGGAGATTGTGGTTCGAAGATTACAGGTATTAGCGCGATTATTGATGTCATAATGATGGCTTAATGGCACTAGAGATGGAGGACACTACACTAGCTCTGTCCACAAATTGATTGCTATAAAATCCGAGCTTATCGACGCAGATTAGCTGAAGATTAGCGATGCAGGTTGGGCTCAGGCTCCAAACTCTGTCTCGTACTATCGGCTATTGACAACAGTGTATGTTTGGCAATTGAAATCATTGTCAAGGGATTGGCAATATTACAGGCGGATCGACACTCACTATATGTGATGCTCTTCGCTTGGGAGTTGTGTGATGTTTTATAGCAAATTAATGGCATGACGGAATTCTTATCCGACATTGCCATTCTAACCGGGAACAGAGCATCTTCATATGATGCCCATAAAGATGACAAAATTGATGCGAATCGGTGCTAGACCCACCCACTTTTCGTGTCCGTCATCTGCATGTTTTCCGGAAAACACTTGCGCTACTTTTCCGGCTACACTTATCGGCTATTGTAGGCCATTAAGACACGAACATCAAACGTCGATTCTACTGATACGAACCTGTCTTTTTACAATACACTAACACACAGATCTCCGAACAGTTGCCCAGTGGAATCTATAGGTACAATAGGTACAAGTGTGGCGCACGCTTTCGATTTTTCATCATTCCACTTTGCAGCGAGCTCCAACTGGGGGTATCTGCATGGATGCATAATTCAGTAAATCGAGAGCATAAATCAAAATTAACGAGCACACGCGGATCGCGGACAGTAGATCGTGTGGACCTGTTGCGCAGAGTGGAGCCACCGCCGCCGCCGCAAAAGAAACGCAAGACGCAATAGAAATGGTAAGAACAACAAAAACAGGTAACATGCTGCACGTGCAACAAGCTCCAGGTCCTCGCAAACATGTAAAATAAAAAAATAAAATAAAAAACAAAAACAACAAAGGATCGGACGTGATTGATACGAGAAACGAGTGCAGCGGCATGCGGACACCAACGGTCATCCGGTATTGAGCGTGTAATATGGTCTTAAAAGGTAGTCAGCGACCCTCCGAGCACGTCAACGGCCAGTTTGTTTGGATTGTTAATCACTTGAGAAACTCCCAAAAAATATTAATTGCCCCTAGGGGCAAAGGATGTGCCGACAGGAATCACACGCCAGACGGTGTGGCGTATTCGCATTCAGCAGTCACGTCAGTGGGTTGTGTTTTTTTGGAACGTATTTACGATAATCTGCAGGAAGATTGATTTACTTCCATACTTGACTGCATTTTCGGATGATGCGGCAGTGGTAAGCGATCGTGGATGATCGGAAGATCTTTTAATTCCAATGAGCACAGCACAGTTCGCAACTTTCCTTGTGGGTCGATCGGAAAGTATTTATCGATGAATTTTGACAGCTTTTGGCTTATTGGCATGGACCTATGGCTTAACGAAGCCCAACAAGAAGACATATAACAAGGTCAAATCATACAATTTGGGTGGGCAGTTGACTTCGCCGGGAGGGAGGAAGCGAGCACACAGAGCAAAGAAGCTGATCGTGTTTAACATAGCAAACACAAGCCTCGATCTCTGTCCCTGTTCAATCCAAGTTGACATACAGCCTCCGAGTGGCCCCTGCAGCCCGTTGTTCCTGTGGTAAAAGGAACCTGGTCCTTCAGGTTGGGGGTTGTGCTTAGGGGTAACATCGCTATCACGTAAACACCTACCTGTTCCGAAACGACAACAAGCCTTGGATACGGACGGATACAAAGCTGACGACCCCTGCAAACGACTAACAGACTTGAGAGTCTGCACCTGGAATGTGAGGTCCCTTAACAGACCGGGTGCAGGCGATCAATTGGATCAAACCCTCAACTGCAATAAAGCAGATATAACCGCACTCCAAGAAGTGCGATGGGATGGACCAGACAAAAAACGGATGGAAAACCGTGATAGCTATTACGGTAATTGCTACAAGGAAAACAAGCAACCTTTATTTCGGTGCGGATTTGTTATTCGAAGTAGATTTAGGTAAAAAGTCGAACGCCTTATAACAATCCTCATCAGGGGTAGACTGGGGAGTATCACACTAATATGCGTGCATGCGCCCACGGAAGGAAAAGATGACTTTTATTATCTCCGGGACCGAGCATACGCCCAATGCCCAGTTATGACACCGAAATCGTACTAGGAGGTTGATTTCAACGCAAGCTGGGTAAAGAAGACATATTTAGATCGACCAAGGGAAAGCTAGCCTCCATAACACCACATCCGGAAACAGATTTAGGCTAATCGATTTTCTAATGGGGCGTAACCTTCTTGTAGCTAGCACACGATTGCCCCCCACGATTTAACATCCACAAGGGTAGCTATCGGTCTCCTGATCAATCGACCACCAACCAGATTGATCACACTGCGATCGACCCAGACAGCATTCTCGGCGTACGAACCTTGCTTAGGAATCGAGCAGGACAACGTAAGTTTGGTGTCGAAAAGCTGCAATCGCAAGAGACTGCCAGAATCTTTACCGATCGTGTCTCCTTCAAGCTCTCTCAAAATCCGACCACAGCCGCACAAACAATAAAGCAGGAATGGGCGCACTGCCAGAACTTCGTCAGAGACGCTACCTCTGAGGTGCTGGATTTCAAACCGCCACCACCTAGAAGCCTCTGGTTCGATGAATAATGCGAACAAACCCATGCAGAAAAACAATAGGCATATAAAGCCACGCTGGAACGCTGGAACGCTGGACGAGAGCTGCTCGGGAAATCTATATATGAGCAGAAGAGAAGAGAGGAGCACACGCTTCTCAGAAGAAAGAAATGAGAATACGCAAAGCGTGAGATCGAGGAGATGGAGAGAACATGCCATGGCTACAAAGCCAGAGCGGAGGCCTGCATGGATGAAAATTGCGCAGACTGTCTGTGTGCTGAGCTTTTCGAGGCGGCAGGAGATGAACTGGTAAGGTGCATGCACCATCTCTTTTGCAAGGTATGGTCGGAGGAAAGCATGCCCAACAAATGGAATCTCAGGATGTCAGCATCGCTTGCCCGGCCCATAAGAAAGGTGACCCCTATAACTGCGCCAACTACAGGGGAATAAGTCTCCTTAACATCACACACAAGATCTTCTCTGCCATATTGTATGAACGCCTGAAACCTGATCGGCTCTTATCAGTGTAGTTTCAGGCCAAGTAATCCACAATAGACCAAATATTCACACAACGAGAGATCTTGGGGAAGACCCTAGACCCAAATCGACACCCATCACCTTCTCGTCGATTTCAAAGCAGCGTATGACAGCGTGCATAGAGACGAGCTATCCGGAACAACGTCTCGTTTTAAAGGCCCTGCCAAACTCGTTTTATTGTACAGGATGACACCGGAGAGTTCCCTCTGCTCCACTAAGGTCAGTACCTTTGTTGTTAAAACTGGACTTAGAGAAGGTGACGCACTGTCAGGTAACTTTTTCAACATCGTATTTGAAAAGATCACACCAGTTTGCGAGTCCAACCCCGGAGACGAGCGAATCTAAGGTATCGCACACAGGTAGAAGAGGACCAGTGCGTCGCTGGAAACAGCTGGTAAAAGACCGTGCCAGCTTGAGAAGCTTGTTGGTGGAGACCTAGGTTCACACCGTATGCATAAGACATCATACTGAAGTACTTGATGTCAATTCTTATATGCAGAGGAGAGGACCGCGATTTTGACAACATTCCAATCAACGTCGATATCAAAAATTGAATCAAAACGGACCACACTATCTTTAAGAAGTCAAAGGACCCTCGTATCCTGCGTCAATGTGAGGGCGAACAAAATAGCAGGCTTGTCCTAGGAGAATTTGACCTCGGATACAGGGACAGCTACCAAACGACGACACGGGAAAAAAGAACGCGCAAACGATGGCGCAGACTTGAATTAGATCGTACCACTTGTGTGAGCCAGCGACTCTTGCACTCCTTTTTTGTGAACTGGGCAAACGATGCTGAGAATCCATTCGTCGGGCGTTCTTTACTAAAGAGTTCCTCCCATATTCTCAGCATTGACTGGAACTCTACTACCAGTAGAGTCTAGTTCTCCGTCGTCATCCCAACAGGCTTCTGCTCTGTAGCCCTGTCATGTTCGTCTTACTTTTTCGTAAAACTTGCGAGCATTATTCCTGTGATAGCATCTCTGCATCTTTTCGACCTCATGCTTTTCGTGCTCCCTTTTTTGCTTCCTTACAAGCGTGTGTTCCTCTCTTCTTTTCTGTTCGTGGTGGTCACGAGCTCCTCACGGCCGTCTATGTAGAAAGGATGTATAGAGGGTTTGCTACGTGGACTTGTTCGCATTGCTCATCAAACCAGGAGTTTTTAGCTGGCGGCGATTTAAGGCGCCCTGGCAATGCTCCCACTATTGTCCTGTGGACTGTCCCGGTGTCATCGGAATTTGCGAGAGGTTGAGGGAAACTCGATCGAAACTCGCAAAGATCCTACCGGTCCAATGCGATTGAGCTTTCCGACGTCAAACTTTCACTGGCAAGCTCAATTTCGTTGCATCCTTGGTATCCTCATTCGTACATGGCTACAACAAGGTAGTGATCCGAGTCGATGTTGGCTCCTCGGAAGGTTCGTACATCTAGGATGCTGGAGGAGTGTCTGGCGTCGATTGCAACATGATCAATCTGATTGATGGTCGACTGATCAGATGATCACCAGGTTCCTTTGTGGATGAGATGCGGAAGTCGTGTACGAGCCAGAAGGAGATTACGCTTCGCCAGGAATTCGAGAAGCCGATGTTCGTTTTGGACGTGGTGTCGTATTGGCTATATTTCCCCGTGATCGACACAAAAATATCCTCTTTGCCCAGTTCCGCATAAAAATCTCCTAAAACTATTTTTGTATAATAGCTGGGACATTGGGCTTAGTTTCTGTCTAGGAGATCGTAGAACTTGTTTTTGAGTCCATCTTAGCTTTTTTCGGTTGGGGTGTGAGCGCATGTCAAGCTAATGTCCCCGAAGGCGTTTGCTTACATCCCGAAAGCTTAAGACATTTGTCGGATGTAGCAGATGTCGAAGTTTTTCGTCCTCCTTTTGCCTGGTCCATCCCATCGCACTTCTTGGGACTGCGGTTATATCTGCTTTATAGCAGCTGAGGGGTTGCTCCAATAGATTGCCTGCACCCGGTCTGATAAGGAATCTCACATTCCAGGTGTAAACTCGGAAGTCATTTAGTCGTTTGCAGGGGTCGTCAGCTTCGTATTCGTCGATATCCGAGGCTTGTGGTTGCTTTATAACGATTTATTTTTTCATGATAGGGATGTTACGCCAACGTAGAGGGCCAGGTTCCTTTTTCCTCTGAACAATGGGGTCGGTCACTACACACACTAGTTTACTACCTGACGGGTGCCAGGGGCTATCCAGGAGAGGCCACGCGGAGGCTGTGTGTCAACTTGGATTGATCAGGTACAGAGATCGAGACTGGCGTTTGCCACTTCTTTACTCTGGTTGCTCGCTCCCTCTCCCCGGATGTCTTATGCATGTCGAGGAATAATTAATACCGGGCTCAACTGCGTTTTCTCTAGTACATTGTAGGAAGAAAGCCAAAAACCGCTCCTCGGAGGAGGGCACATCACACAATAACACCCCTTCCTCCGAGAAGGAGATCCAAATTACCGTAATGAGTCGAGGGAATCAGCCCTCTATCCAGATCAATCTACAGCATTTTAAGTAGTAGAATTGCATGCAATTGTACAAAGCGTCACGTTGTATCCATTCAAGAACCATGGGTGTGGAATAAACGCCTATGTGGTCTTGGTGGTATATGTGATGCAACGATTCCTTATGATGAGCGATCCGAAAGGCATAGGGTCGGCCTTGTCATATTGAACTCATTATCGGCAACCAAACTTGGACACTTCTATGGACAAGATCTGGTGGCTGTTAGAGTAAGCTACAAAACGCACGGAGCAATAGAACACTTCGTAGTTGCGCCTGCCTACTTTCCCCACAACTCGATACTACCTCCACCATCAAAGAAAGTTTCTGAACTCGTACAGTACTGTGGAGCCAGAAACATTGGTCTCATCTTGTGTTGCGATGCTAAAGCTCAAAACACTGCTTGGGGCAGCAGCAAGTGTAGCACAAGAGGGGACCGTCTTTTAGACTTCATTCTCTCGTCTGACCTTACCATCAACAATGCTGGTTCTCAACCAACGTTTGTTACGACAAGACGACAGGAGGTGATTGACTTGACCCTATCCAACAGATATGTTAAGGACATCACTAACTGGCGAGTCTTGCCTGATGCTACGCTGTCGGACCATAAATTTATCGAATTCCGATTAGGTTGTGGGATCTCTTCCTTTCAACCCAGACGGAATCCGAGAAGGATGGACTGGGTACGGTTTAGAGACGAGCTTGAGAAATCAACTCAGGCCCTACCTAAACTTAGAACGAAATAATTGGTAAAGAACGCCGTTCATAACCCGAATAGTGCCATCACCAGTTGTTTTGAACTCGGATGTCCTGTCAGCATACCTCCCGGCACGAAATTGGTTCCGTGGGGGAATGCCGAGCTCCAAAGTCTTCGCAGGGAAGCCAGAAGTCTTCTGAATAGATCACTCAAATCGAATTCTGTCGAAGCAGAAAGAATATAAGAAGCTTGTTCGTAAATCGAAATCTGCGAAGAGGTCAAGTCTATGAGTGCAACTAGCAAGTTGGTTATATTCCTCAAACGGGGAAAACCGACAAAGCTGGATGCACTCAGAAAATCTGACGGTACCCTTACTGAGTCTAAAGCGGAAACTTCTAGCTTACTGCTTTAGGCTCATTTTACAGGAAATCAGATAGCTCCTTCAAGGAAAACTGCAACTGAAACGATGAAAACATCTCGGCGTAGCTTGTATATTGCGTCGTGCGTGGTTACGACTGAAGCCATTGCATTTGCTGTGGCATCCTTCAATAGCTTCAAATCGCCGAGCACCGACGGGATATATCCTGTTATGCTGCAAAAAGGTGTAAGGCACCTGCTTCCTACTTTGATAACATATACCCATTCCGTGGCGCACGATGAAGGTAGTCCTTATTCCCAAAATAAAAAAAGGGGACTACTCACTTGCCAAGAGTCTTAGACCAATTAGTCTAACATCCTTCCTACTGAAAAGAATGGGGAGACTGGTCGAGTTGCACGTGCGCAAGGTTGCCATTCGAATGCATCCTCTTTCGGAGATGCAACATGCTTATCAGCACGGAAAATCTTGCGAGACTGCATTTCAAAACGAAGTTCGGAGAATTGAATGCGCGCTCGAAAGGAAAGAGTACGCGCTAGGCATCTTCGCCGATATTGAGGGAGCTTGTCGCCAAAATGTGCAACGCTGCCAGACATCATGGCGTAGATGAAGCACTGGTCTTGAGGATCAAAGCAATAATTGTGCACAGGACATTGACCGCTGATGCTGTCCTCAATCAGTGTGACAAATCCGTCGTAAACGGAGGCTGCCCGCAAGTGGGCGTCCTGTCTCCGCTCTTATGGCACATGGTAGTCGACTATTTGCTTGACACAAAGGCCTATGCGGATGATGTCGCTGTTCTTTCTGTCGGCTCATGCTTAGCGACCGACCGTCTCGAAGCATAGGCGGCGCTAAATGTGATCGATGATTGGTGTACCAGAAATGGGCTGTCGGTCAATCCTCTTAAGACCGACGTCGTTCGCTTCACGAGAAGGAGGGAAAATACTGATATGACTCACCTGGTTCTAAAAGGCACTTCCATCCCGATATCTAAGAAGGCTAAGTACCTAGGAGTCATCTTAGATAGCAGGCTTCTCTGGTCAAAGCATGTTGAGTCAAAAACCATTAAAGCGCTGTCAGCTTTCCGGCAATGCAAAGGAGCTTTTGGCAAAACATGGGGCTTATCGCCATTAAAGGTCCTCTGGATCTACACGGTTGTCTGGTGGAACAGGCTAAAACGCAAACACGTCGTAGCCTTTTTCACCAAACTTCAATGAACGGTTTGCCTCAGCTGCACGGGGGCTTTCCCCAGGACGCCGGGCGCTGCTCTAGATGCTATGATGAACCTTCCACCTCTTGATGTATTTATCAGAGGGTGTGTTCTGAAAGCCATATCTCGTCTGAAGAGAAATGGCTTTTGGTACAACTCGCATAGGAATAACAGTGTGCTTGCGCAAGAATTGTCCTGCGACCCTTGCCCCCTGGACATGCATTCTGACTCCGCCGGAATTGTTCTTTCTTCTTTGGTGGTGTTACAGTCCATGAAGGACCAGGCCAAGCTTCTCTCAATCACCCAAATTGTGTGTGATTTATTTTTCACACAGGTGAAAGGCACCTACAGTTTAATGCCGATTCCGAACGGCGTGAGTCGAGAGGCTTTTTCATGGCAAGTTTACTAGGGGGGTTTTGCCAGTACCCCGCCGAGAAGGAACGTCGCGAAATAATCATTCGATGGCGTTGGTGTTATCGAGATCCGAACTCGCTCATCATGCACCCGAGTCCAACACACTAACCACTGCGCCATGGCGCCCTCATACTCCGCCGGAATTACACAGTCGAATTTCGATGGCGTCAGGATTGGCTCTGGCTGGATACTGAACCTGGAAAGGATAGTCTTCGAATTTTCACGAATGGCTCCAGGTCTGGGTGGGGGCTGATGTCTTCTTTGAGCGCGAAACTTCCGAATGCACTTCTCGTTATGAAAATATGCATCTGTCTTCCATTCAGAGATATACGCAATCCAAATGGCCATGCACTATGTTGTGAAGCACAGGTGGAGAGGGAAAAGCATAAGCGTCTGTTTGTAACCCCTTAACTAGCTCCAAATTAGTGCTTGAACTCAAGTCCTTCCTGAACAAAGTCGGCAGATTAAATTCATTAAGGCTTGTATGGATTACAGGCCACTCTGATGAACTCGCCAGAATGGGTTCGGAGGAGAGCTTCTCAGCATCTGAACCCGCTCTAGGTCCACCCGTGTCCAGGGTCAATTCCCACATTTAGGAATAGGTATTTAATTCGCACAACCATAGAAAAAGGAATTGTCCAGGAATTGTCTGCAAGAAATCCGCAGCATTCCTCCTGTCTTTAAGGAGAATCGACTGCAGAAGACTTGTGCATTGCACTTTTGCTAAGCATCTCTGCGTGTTTGGCATAAGTGACATGCCTATCTTTGCTGCATGTTGCGAGGAGGATGAAACTGCCGACGTTGTGTGTGTCGAATCTCTTAGCTCTACACCACTGAAGCTTCTTCCCATTTTTCTCCGGAAAACGGGAGAAATACAGTAATGCACGGTGTCTGTCTGGATTACAATGGACCAGTATTGCGTCTGAGTGCTCCAACAGATAGCAGAAGCCTTCAACAAAAAAAAAAAACAAACATTGTAGCAAGATTAAAATGCAACATTGAGCCATTCTGATGTACACAAACTGACCTTCATGTCATCGATCTTAGACCCACCAGAGCAGTTAATAAACTTAGATCATAGCTGAAGAACGAAAGTTTGCTTTTAGACCTGAATTTTCAAGTCATAATCAGCCCACTAATATCATCTTTCCATGGTCATTGATTGGACAGGTTTAATTGACTATAAATAGTTTTAATATGATAGCCTCTTGTCGCATCAAAGCACGTGCTGATTATCTTCCACATCCGCTCGGCGTGTAATCCATATCTCACTGTGCATACATTTGCATACAAATTTCAGATACTTGATTGCATTATGATAAGACGAACTTAAACCTAATTTTCTCTTCTCTCTTGAAAAAAAATTGTTCTAAAGATCGTCGACCCGTTTACCCTGCTTGAGATGTGGGAGATCGAATCACTTCCGGCGAGGAGAAAGTTTCGTCGCCAATTGACCTTCGCGTCTGGTGTTGTTCGAACGGGTTCTGAAATGGAAAAACAAAAAATCTAGACTAAGAGCGAGGGAAGCGTAAAACGGATGATGGTCTTAGAATTTTAAGGACAAAATTCAAATAACTTACTTACTTTGATGGCGCTACAGTTCGGGGAGAACCAGGACCTCAGCCAACAAGCCTCTCCAACCGGCCAGATCTTTGACCAGCCGCTTCCAGTGCCGCACGCCCAGTTGGTTGAGGTCCCTTTCCACCTGTGCGGGTCACCTTAAATGCGGTCGTCCTCTGCTGCGTCGTCCCTCGGGGTTGGAGTCGAAGACTCTTGGGGCCGGAGCGGTGATGTACATTCGCCCTACATGGCCCAGCCATTTTAGACGTTGGATCCGACGTCTGACTAGGCCGATGTCGCTGTACAGCCCGTACAGTTCTTGGTTGAATCTCCTCCTCCACTCTCCGTTTACACAAACGGGACCAAAGATTGCACGCAGAATTTTCCTCTGGAAACGTCCAAGAGCCTCTTCATCCGCTTTTGATAACGTCCAAGTTATCCCAGTATTCTGTTCAGCCCAATATTACCTACCACTTCTAGTCCCGAAAGGAAGTATCTTCCTAGGAATATATTCCTTTTCTGCGCTAGCGCCGGACATTCACACAGCAAGTGACGAATGGATTCGATTTCCTCTTCGTCCCTGCAGCTTCTGCAGAAGTCATTGTAGGGCTGGCATAGTCGAGCTGCATGGTAGGACAGCATGCAGTGCCCGGTGAGGGCACCGACTGCCAGTCGAATATTCCCACGATTGAACTTCAGCAGATTTTCCGTTCTTTTCTTATCATAGACGGGCCAAGTCGATCTCGCCGTTGCGCATGTATCTAAGCGACACCATCGCTTATCGGCTTTCACTAATAGCTCCGTCTGTATCTCCCTGTAGAGCGCACTGAGTGGTGCTTTGGCCTCAGCTGATATCTGCGCAATGTTAGCACTTGATCCCACCATAGCCAGCTCGTCCGCCCTCTCGTTTCAGGAGATATTCATATGACCAGGTACCCAGCAAAGGGTCACCTCATTTACATTGGATATCTCCTCTAACTTCTTGCAGAGTTTGACGAGTTTGGATCTTATCCAGAGCAGATGGCTGCCTGGCTGTCAACATAGATGCTGATCCTTTTTCCTGTGATATTCTCTTTGCTGATCAGGTCCGCCGCCTGCTTGATAGCGAAGACCTCAGCTTGGAAGACACTGCATCCATCATCGAGCCTGTAGGAGCGATGCATATCCCAAAACTTAATGTAGACTCCGGCACCTGTGCCAACATCCATTTTGGATCCTTCGGTGTAGAATGCCAGTTCACCATCCGTGAGTACCAAATCACCGGTCCATTCCTCCCTGGAGGGAATTCTAATAGAGAATCTCCTCTCCCAGGAAGGAAATCGGGTGACATAGTCCGGTACGGTTCTGAATCTCGAGACGGCCGATCGACCCAAGACTGATGCATGTCCGCGAGGACTCCTTTTCCAGAGACCTGATTCCTGTAGTCTTAGCGCAGTTCTGGTTGCATGCTGGGAGGTTCAGCATGACTTCAAGAGCCGCCGTTGGTGTGGACTTCATAAGTCCCGTCACCGCCAGACAGCCTGCCCTTTGAACCTTTGACACACTTTTTCTCAAGCGCCTTCCACCAGACAACCGAGCCATGAACTAGGATAGGTCTTACCACCGCAGTGTACAACCAATGTACTAACCTCGGTTTGAGACCCCATGTCTTTCCAAAGGCTACCATGCACGAATATAGTGCCACGTAGGCCTTTTTGATTCTTTCCTCAATATTTTCTCTTCAACTAAGTTTGAAGTCCAGGATTATGCCAAAATAGTTGGCAGATGTTCCAGTGATCAGGTAGGTGTATGTTGGTACAGATCTTTTCCTTGTAAAGGCAGCGGTTAGCAAGAGTTATTCTGCGTTTTATCTCAGCGCTGGTGTCGGTGCTGCTTGTCACTATCGAGCCAAGGTAGACGGAGTCCTTGACTACTTCAAAAATATAGCTACGGAGGTGACGTTCTGACCAAGACGTCGGTGGTGCGGGTTTTTCTTGAATGACAGCATATATTTGGTTTTGTCCCCATTTACCCTTAGGCCCACTTTAGCCGCTTCTGCTTCAATGCTTGCGAACACCTAACTGACGTCTCGCTCTGTCCGTCCAATAACATCAATGTCATCTGCGTAGGCAAGCAACCGTATGGACTGGAAGTAGATCGTACCTCTTGTATTGGCCGCAGAGTCCCGCACGATCTTTTCAAGTATGATGTTAAAGAAATCACATGTCAGTGCGTTACCCTGTCTGAAACCTTTTTTAAGATCAAGGGGGTCGGTTAGTTCACCTCTGACCTTACTGGAGCAGAGAGGGTTCTCCACAGTCACCCTGCACTGTCTGACGAGTTTGGCAGGAATGTTAAAACGTGACATGGCTCTGTATAGCTCGTCCCTATAAGCACTGTCATACGCGGCTTTAAAGTCGACGAAAAGATGGTGCGTGTCGACCTGGAATTCATGGGTCTTCTCCAAGATCTGCCGTAGTGTAAATATTTGGTTTATCGTGGATTTTCCTGGCCTGAAACCACACTGGTAGGAACCTATCAGATTGTCCACGAACGGTTTCAGGTACTTACATAGTACGGCAGAGAGGACCTTGTACGCGATGTTCAGGAGGCTTATCCCTCTGTAATTGGCGCAGTCATATGGATCTCCTTTCTAATGGATTCAAATAAGCTTAACAATAATCTATTAAGACTTAAACCTATCTCCTGGCATGACTAAAGCAATTATAACCAGTTCTCAAGCTCATCAAACCCACACCATTCTTCCAGCGTTCCAAAACAACAACAACTATCAGCTAATCCCAACCCTCCCAAATTTCACCAGTCACGCCTTTATTTAAAAACAAATGTTCAAGCCTTCGGCAACGCCTGCCAACAGACGACGAGGATTATCTTAATCAAATGCCGCTCATTAACGGTTTTCGATTATATTCGCAACTCCCCACTCGGCCATAAATCTCAAAATCTCAGGACTAGACCTTTTGAATTATTGCCAAGCTCGGCTTACCTAAAACTCCCCGCCATACGTATGTACCTCATTCGCCGATAAAACTGAGAACCCCTCCCGCGAGCTGTCATTTTGAAAAACATTCCAACAATGCCTGCTATCCACCCAACGTTCAACATTCATAATTAGTGTTTTGTTACGGTTCTTCAAAAATCTAATTAAGATTTCCCATTTCATGTCCCCCCACCTCTCGCTCTGAGAGAAAAACTTCATCCAACAGCAAACACGCAACCGATCCTCGATCGATGCATTCATTTGCATAACAAAAGTGACAGATGCCGTCGTGGTGTGTGTTGTCAAAATTAAACGATGTCAAACCCAAGACAATTGTTAATTGCCTTTTATGACTTGACATTGACAATATGAATGCGAGTGACCGGTGGCTGGTGTCTACCACGGACGTGTGTTATTGTCTACCGTGAGGAGGAGTGAGCTTTCTTTTCCATCGAGCTACTGGATTTGTTTTGGGTTTTTTTCTAATTTTTTCATCGGTAAAAATCAAAAGGAAAACAAAGCAAATGACAGTTGATTAGCGACGAGCTGCTGCTGTCAAACTGCTGTCATTTTCATTTGCATTTTTTATCATGGAAAGGGAACTGATTGCATGTTTTGTATAATTTCTTTGTCATTTTGGCCTTTTGATCGTTGCGGTGCCGCCGAATTAACGAAAATGTTTGGAACGAAATTAATTGGTTTTTGACACATGCGTACCGATAAAGTGTGTACGCGTGTATTGGGCCGGCCTAATGAATATTTAATTGAGACAAGCAAACAGAAATGCCATTTATGAGGCGTTCGACATACATGGTACGCTTGGGCATATGATTGTTGTAAGTTTGACGAAAGTCTATATATTCTGGCTCATGGCCGATGGGAAGGAAGAGCAACGAAGTTGGATTCGGATGGAGTTATAGGTTATGTGTGATTTTTGTGTTTTTCTATTGAGCGAAACGAACTTGTCTACTTATGCGCGGCGTCTTTTTGATATGGAGCAAACATGCGCTTTGAATTTTGATTTTGATTTTTGATTTTATGTGACGAAAGCAGGGTTTATTCCAGTTCCGGGCCACTAGTAGGGCAACCAGATAATGTTTGTATCTCTTTTCCCATGCTAAGGTCATGCGTGATGGCACCAATAGACGTTGAGATTGTCAATAAGTTGGTGGTGTGTACCCTTTTGTTGATGATAGTTTACTGGTATCCATCAATCATAGCAGTACAACTTTGGTGACAACCTGTTCAGGAAGGTCATGAGAAGCAGCCCTTTTAAAAGAGGCGGCCATCTCCTCTGAAAATGTCCTACTTACTTACTTAGATGGCGCTACAGTTCGGGGTGAACCAAGACCTCAACCAACAAGCCTCTCCAGCCGGCACGATATTTGTCCAGCTGCTTCCAGTGCCACACGCCCAATTGGTTGAGGTCCCCTTCCACCTATGCGCGCCACCTTAGATGCGGTCGTCCCTCGGGGTTGAAGTCGATAACTGTTCGGGCCGGAGCGGTGATGTCCATTCGCTCTACATGGCCCAGCCATCTTAGACGTTAAATCCGTAGAAGTCTAACTAGGCCGATGTCGGTGTACAGCCCGTACAGTTCTTAGTTGAATCTTCGCCTCCACTCTCCGTTTATACAAATGGGACTAAAGATTGCACGCAGACTTTCCCTCCCGAAACGTCAAAGAGCCTCTTCATCCACTTTTGATAATGGTGGGATGATATGATACCTTCGAGAGAAGGCTCAACTATTCAATTGCCTCTTGAGCCCAAAGAAGCAGCGGTCGGCAAGAGTTATTCGGCGTTCTATCTCATCGCTGGTGTCGTTGCTGCTTGTCACTATCGAGCCAAGGTAGACGAAGTCCTTGACTACTTCAAAAATATAGCTGCCGAAAGTGACGTTCTGACCAAGACGTCGGTGCTCCCGTCTTTCTTTGACGACAGCATATATTTGGTCTTGTCCCCATTTACCCTTAGACCCACCTTAGCCGCTTCTGCTTTAATGCTTGCGAACGCCTCATTGACGTCTCGCTTTGTCCGTCCAATAACGTTAATGTCATCTGCGTAGGCAAGCAATTGTGTGGACTTGAAGTAGATCCTACCTCTTGTATTGGCAGCAGAGTCCCGCACGATATTTTCAAGTATGATGTATGATGTATTCAAGTATGATCACAGTGCATCAGTAGGGTCGGTTAGTTCACCTTCGACCTTAATGGAGCAGCGAGAATTCTCCATAGTCATCCTGCACAGTCTGACGAGCTTGGCAGGAATGTTATGTTATGCACACTGTCATACGCGGCTTTGAAAACGACGAAAAGGTGATGGGTGTCGACTTGGTATTCTAGGGTATTCCCCAAGATCTCTGGTAGTGTGAATATTTGGTCTTTTGTGGATTACTTGGCCTGAAACCACACTGATAAGAGCCGATCAGGTTATCCCCAAAAGGTTTCGTGCGATCATACAATATGGCAGTTAAAGAAACCACCCACCAAGGTGGAATTCTAGAATAGCGGAGCGGCTACGTATCTCTAGGCTTAGCTGGAATATTGCAAAAGAGGGGGCCATCAAATGGTCAACCTATAGAGATAGTGTTAAGCTGATCAAGAAAAAAATCAGATTCGCCAGAAAGGACTCTAGGAGAAGCTTCTATGGCTCTATTGAATCATATACGGGTGCGGCTCGTCTGAGGAAGGTCCTTGCCAGAGCTCCCACACAGATTTTCGCTATAAGGAGATCTGATGGTAGTTGGACAGACTCAAACGAGAGCGTGCTTGATTCCCAATTAAAATGTAATTTCCCTAGCTGCGAAGATTCAGGAACCTTCAATTCGGCGGACACGCTGCCAATAGAATGTATCGAACATGAGAAAATCGATACGATTGTTACTGTGGAAAAGATCCTGTGGGCAATCAACTCTTTTGACCCGTACAAGGCGCCGGGAATGGATGGTATCTATCCGATTATGTTGCAGGGAACATTGCGAAGTCATTCTTCCATGACTAAAGCACATTTACTACTAGTGCGTCAGGATGGGCTACGTTCTACAAGCGTGGCGGAGAGAAGTTAGGGTGGTTTTCATACCCAAGTCGGGTAAAGTCAACCATGCCTCCATGAAAACGCTGGTACGATTAATAGACATATACGTAAGGGATTAGATTGGTGACAGTTATCTGTCCCAATCGCACAACGCGTACATAAAGGGAAAGTTTCCGCAGGTCCTCAGCGATAGACTAAGTTATGCACTGATGTTAGTTGATAACTGGGTCAAGGGGCGAGGCCTTCACAAGGAAAAGATCTGTATCAAGATACACCTACCCCATATGAATGGTATCGATCTGATCCTGGACTCCAAGCTTAGCTGGAAAGAAAATATTGACGAAAGAATCAAAAAGGCCTACGTGGCACTGTATTCGTCCAGGGTAGCCTTTGGAAAGACACGGGGCCTCAGACCGAAGTTGGTACATTGGTTATTCACTGCGGTGGTAAGACCGTTTCTAGTCTATGGTTCGGTTGTCTGGTGGAAGGCGCTTGAGAAGAAATGTCCTCTTCAAAATGTGTCAAAGGTTCAAAGGGCAAGCTGTCTGGCGGTGACGGGATCTATGAAGTCCACACCAACGAAGGCTCTTGAAGTTATGCTAAACCTCCCACCCTTGGATGTATACTGCGAGATCGTCGCAACCAGAACTGCGCTAAGACTACAAGAATGCGGTCTCTGGAAAAGGAGTCTTCACGGCCACGCATCAGTCTTGGATCGATGGACCATCTCGAGATTCAGAACTGAAATGTCAGACTATGTCACCCGACTTCCTTCCTGTGAGAGGAGATTCCCTGTTAGAATTCCCTCCAGGGAAGAATAAGCCGGTGATATGGTACGCACGGAAAATGAACTGGCAATATACACCGACGGATCCAAAATGGATGTCGGCACAGTTGCCGGAGTCTATTTTGAATCTGGGGATATACATCGCACCTATAGACTTGATGGTGGCTGCAGTGTTTTCCAAGCTGAGGTCTTCGCAATCAAGCAGGCAGCAGACCTGATTAGCAGAGATTATCTCTCAAGAAGAAGGATCAACATCTATGTTGACAGCCAGGCAGCCATTATGTATGTATGTATGTTGGGGTTACAGTCCATAAAGAACCTGAGCCGAGCTTATCTCAATCACCCATGTTGTGTGTGATTTCTTTCTCCCATAGGTGAAAGGGACCTACAGTTTATTGCCGGTTCCGAACGGCGAATTTCGAGAAGCTTTTCATGACAATTTTACTACAGGGGGATTTGTCAGAACCCCGCTGAGGAGAAACACCGTGTCTGTGTCGGGATTCGACCCCGTGTCATCGGCGTCAGAGGCCAACACACTACCCACTGCGCCACGGTGCTCTCCATTAAGGCTCTGTAAAAGAGGTGACCCCCTGCTGGGTGCCTGGTCATTTGAATATTTCTGGAAACGAGAGGGCGGACGAGCTAGATAGGCTTGGACCAGGTGCATTCTTCGAGCAGATCACAACCGAAACCAAAACGGCACTCAGTACGCTCTACAGAGAGATAGAGACAGAGCTGTTAATGAAGGCCAATAAACGATGGCGCCACTTAGATACATACACAACGGCGAGACCGAATTGGCCCGTCTATAACAAGAAGCTAGGAAGACACTTCCTTTCGGGACTAGAGGAGGTAAGTAACATTGGGCTGAGCAGAATGCTAGGATTCTTATCCTCGTCTTGATGGTTCCGCTCAACGGAAAATGTCTAGGTCTCTACGGGTTAAAAATCAATTGGGCACAATGGACTGCACGTAGTCTAGCTGAACCTTGACTTCTCGTCAGTAGAGCACCCACTTACCTAACCTAACCTAACTTTCGGTCCCGATACAACGATGAATTGTACGGGCTGTACAGCGCGATCGGCCTAGTCCGACGTATTGGGATCCAACGCCTAAGATGTCTCTTCCATGTAAAGCGAATGGACAACACAGCTCCGGCCCGAAGGTTGCAACCCCAACCGACGACGCAGCAGAGGACGTCCGAATCTGAGGTGGCGCACACAGGTGATAGGGGACCTTAACAAACTTGGGGGTGTGCCGCCAGAAACAGCCTGCAAAAGACGTGCCAGCTGGAGAAGCTTGTTTGTTAAAGCCCAGGTACACACCAGACTGTAGCACTACCATAGTAAATAAGTAGGTTTGCTTCAGCGCTTTTGTTCATTGATTTTTGAGAGAATGTAAGTCCTTATGTAAAATTGAATGTCAAAATACCAACGTCGTCCATTTTCCAGCTACAGCATCAGCATTATTCTCGGTAGAACCTAGGCTCTTCGTTCCAGACCGAACCAGTTTTTTAATTATATTTTTTTGGCATATGAGTTGTTGACTCATTTAGGCGATTACTTGACCAAAACACGATTTTTACGATTCGTATATATTTAGGAGACCAGCCATGTTCGTAACAAATTTGAATAACTTTTATGCGTTGCTCTAGCACGTAAATATCTTACGTCGAAGTTGGACATGTGTTTGCGCCCATAAATTACATTAAAATGATAAAATAAACAGGTAGCGTTCCGGTCCTTTTGGGCGCGACTTATATGTATAAATACCTTTCAATTCACATAAGAGGTTTTGGAAGTGAATCATATTGTTTATTCCAAATTTCCTCCCTGGTCTATAGCAGAATAATATTACGCTCTGTACCTTGTCAGAAGGCAGCAGTACCTACTAATATTAATACTTAATTACTTAGCTGGCGCTACAGTCCGGTGTGAACCTGGAACCAACAAACTTCTCTAGCTGGCACGTACTTTTGCTAGCTGTTTCTAGCGACGCACTCCCAGTTGGTCCGCAGATGCGGTCTTCTTTCCGGGGTGGATTCAAAGACTCTTCGGGTCGGACCTGTATTTTCCATGCGCTCTACATGGCCTAGCCACCTTAGACGCTGTATCCGTCGACGTCGTACCAGGCCGATGTCGCTGTACAACACGTACAGTTCTTCGTTAAATCTTCTCCTCTATACACCGTTTGAGCAAACGGGACCGTAGATAGTGCGCAGAGGTTTCCTCTCGAAAAGACCAAGGGCATCTTGATCCGCTTTTGTAAAGGTCCAAGCCTGTGCGCCGTAAAGTAGGACTGGGATGATCAAGCTCTTACATAGTGTCACCTTGGTTTTCCGAGAGAGGGCTTTACTTCTCAATTGCCTCTTGAGCCCAAGGCAACAGCGGTTGGCAAGAGTGATTCTGCGTTTTATCTCAGCGCTGGTGTTGTTGTCGCCGGTCATCAGTGAGCCAAGGTAGACGAATTCTATGACCACTTCAAAGTTATGCCTGTTCATGGTGACGATCTGGCCAATACGCCCGTGTTGATTGTCTCTTTTTTATGAAAGCAGATATTTGGTTTCACCCTCATTAACTTTGAGACCCATCTTAGCCGCTTCTACCTCAATGCTTACAAATGCCTCATTGACGTCTCGCTGTTTCCGCCCAATCACTTCAGTGTCCTGTGTCCGTACCTCTTGTGTTGGCCAGCGACTGTTGCACGATCTTTTCAAGCACGATGTTGAAAAAGTTGCATTACAGCGCGTCACCTTATCTAAATCCTTTTCTAACACCAGAGGTGGAGAATTCTCCATTGTCGTCCTGCATAGTGTGATGAGTTTGGTAGAGATGTAAAAACTAGACATGGCTTTGTATAGCTCGTCGCTATACACGCTGTCATTCGCGGCCTTGAATTCGACGAAAAGGTAGTGAGTGTCTTTTCTAAGATCTACCGTAGCTTAAATACTTGGTCTATTGTGGATTTATCTTGCCTGAAACCACACTGATGAGCCGATCAGGTTATCCACAAACGGTTTCAGGCTTTCACACAATACGGCTGAGAAGATCTTATGTGCAATGTTAAGGAGACTTTCCTTTCCTTTCCCCTCCTTTCTTATGGACTGGGCAAACGATGCTGAGATTCCATTCGCCGGGTATGCTTCCTCCGGCCATACATGGCAAATGAGATGGTACATGCACCGTACCAGCTCATCTCCAGCCGCCTTAAAAAGCTCAGCAGATAGGTCGTTTGCGCCCGCGGCTTTATTAGACTTAAGTCTTGATATCGCTATTTTGTCTCCGTCTAGGTCGGGTGGACGGAATTCTCTTACGTCGTCGTAATGGACGTTCATAATGAACGGATCGTTCTGCCTGACAGCCGTATCTTGTCTGTCATGGCCGTTATACAGTCTACAGAAGTGGTCTTATCAAATCTTCAGCATCGACTGTGATTCCACTACCAGTTCTCCATTTTCGTTCCTGGAGGTCTCCGCTCTGGCTTTGTAGCCATGGCTTGTTCGTTTTACCTTGCTGTACATTTTCCGGGCGTAATTCCTGCGAGAGCATCTCTCCATCTCCTCGATCTCACGCTTTTCGTATTCCCTTTTCTTTCTTCTGAGAAGAATGTGCTCCTCTCTTCTTGTCTGCTCATAGATTTTGCGAGGAGCTCTCGTCCGTCGTTGCAGCGTGGCTTTATCTGCCACTCGTTTTGCTGCATGGGCTTGTTTGCATTGTTCATCGATCTGTGGGTTTCTATGTGGTGGCGGTTTGAAACCCAGCACCTCTGAGGCAGCGTCTCTGAAGGCGATCTGGCAATGCGCCCATTCCTGCTCTATTGTTTGCGCTGCTGTGGGCGGATTTTGACAGAGTTTGAAGGAGAGACAGTCGGCAAAGATTTTGGCAATCTCTTGCGATTGTAGCTTTCTGACGGCAAACTTACGTTGTCCTCCTCGACTCCTAAGCTTTCTTGATATCCTCGTATTAGTGTGATATTCCCCAGAGTACCCTTGGTGCGGACTGTTATGAGGCGTTCGCTTACATGACGAAGGCTTAAGATTGCTTGCTTGTTGCCTGTTTTCCTTGTAGCAATTACCGTAATAGATATTCCAGTTTTTCATCCGTTTTTTGCCTGGTTCATCCCATCACACTTCTTGGAGCGCGGTAATGTCTGCATTGTAGCAGTCCTGGGTTTTTTCCAATTGATTGCCCGCACCTGGCCTGTTTAGGGACCTCACAAGCATAAGCAATTTTATCCCTAATAGGGTAAAAAGTCTAAAGCCGGTAGATAATGCGTGGTTTGACTTGAGCTGCAAAGAGGTTATCAGGTTGAGAGAGATAAGTTTTCGGAATTATAAGGCAAACACCACTGAGGAAAACCGAAAAAGATATATACAAGACAGAAATGACTGCAACTCCCACATACGACGAGCCAAATTTTTACACGACCAAAAACTGAAGCGTAAAATCCTACAATGTCCCAAGGGTAGCAGAAGTTTTTGGTCTTTCGTTAAAAACATCAAAAACTCCGTATCGTCGTCTATACCTACGCTCATTCACAATGGCATTCCAGCTGTCAAACCCTTAGACAAAGCTAATCTGCTTGCTGCCCACTTCGCAGCGAACTCGCAGCTCCCCAAATCATCTTTGTCACCGCCTGTTCTAGAGTACGTAAATTCCAGCATGGGACAAATTCATTTCCGTACTCGTGCAGTTGCAAGGGTTCTTAAAGAACTTGACATACTCAAATCCGCTGGTCCAGATGGTATTTCCCCAATAATTCTGAAGAGGTGTTCTTCTACGCTGGCAAAACCACTGCGTAAGCTTTTTCACCTTTCCTACTCTTCTGGGCTCTACCCGAGTAGGTGGAAAACAGCATTTGTCCAGCCCATTCCCAAAAAAGGCGAATCTTCTTCTCTCTCCAATTACCGACCCATTGCACTAACGTCCCTTCTTTCCAAGGTCATGGAAACACTGATAAATCGTCAGTTAATGAAATATCTCGAGTCGCAGAAACTCCTCAATGACCGGCAGTACGGTTTCCGCAGCAACAGATCCACTGGTGATTTGATGGCATATCTCACCGAGAAGTGGAATCATTCGCTCCACCAGGCGGGTGAGAGCAAAGTAGTTGCACTTGATATTTCGAAAGCATTTGACAGAGTCTGGCATGAAGCTCTTTTGTCGAAAATGCGTGCATTCGGGATCGACGACTCTCTTCTTCTATGGATTAGAAGCTACCTTTCGAATCGTTCAATTCAAGTTGTCTTGGACGGATTCAAGTCTGACACTCACTATGTAAATGCTGGTGTTCCCCAGGGCTCCGTTTTGTCTCCGACACTCTTTCTCATTTTTATAAATGATCTCTTGTCTGTTACTTCTAATCCAATTCACTCCTTCGCTGACGACAGTACCCTCAGCTTCTCATATTCGTTCACTTCTTTACGACCCTGCACTTCGGCTGTAAATAGTGAGCGGCAGCGTATGTTAAGCTCATTAAATTCCGACATCGACAGCATCATCCAATGGGGTAAAAACAATAGAGTGGAATTTAATGCTTCTAAAACACAATGCTGTCTTCTGTCGTTAAAGCGTAACACCGACCCATTGCCATTATCCATGAATGGCACTTGTATCTCGGAAGCCGAAAAGCTTTCCATCCTGGGTATGTGCATCAGTGACAACCTTTGTTGGAATGATCACATATTCAGTGTCGCTAAGAATGCCGCGAAATGCCTAGGTTTCCTATACAGATGCAAGAAATTCTTCACACCCACCGATCTGGCTACAATTTACAAGGCGTTCATTCGTCCTAAATTGGAGTTCAACGCTCATGTCTGGTCTGGTGCATCTAAGACCTCATTGCACCTACTAGATAGATTACAAAAACGCGCGATAAAACTGATAGATGACCCCAGCATTACCAAAACACTAGACTCGCTGGAACATCGCAGGAACGTATCCTGCCTTTCATTGTTTTATCGTTACTTTCATCATAAATGCTCTGATGAAATAGCCAGTTGCATTCCGCCCCTTCATAACTTCTCCCGCGATACACGCCTCTCCCGGAATGCGCATGAATTCACCTTGAAGCCCGTTTTCGGTCGTACTGTCAAATATAGAAATTCTTTCTTTAACCGAACCACACGAATGTGGAACGCGCTACCTCGTTCAGTCTTCCCCCCTCAATACAATATGCAGACATTTAAGACCAATGTCAATAGGCAGCTCCTCTCCCTCTCCCTGTTACCTTCTGCTCGCACAACGCCCGTCGTTATAAGGCCTTAGCCTTGAGTGCGCGTACGACTCTAAAAAAAAAAAAAAAAAAAAAAAACAATCCAGGGCAGACTCGTAGATCCATACTACGTTTGCAGAGGTCGTCAACATTGGAATCTTCCTTATCCGAGGCTTTTTGTTGTCTCGTAATAAGATGGTTTTTCCATGATAGGTTAACCCTAAGCACAACCCCCAACTTGTAGGGCCAGGTTCCTTTTACCACGGGAACAACGGGCTTGTCGCTGCACACATTAGTTCACTGTGCGGCGTGTGCCTGGGCAGCTATCCTGGAGGGGCCACTCGGAGGCTGTGTGTCAACAGGGGCAGAGATCTTACTTATTTACTTAACGGGCGCTACAGTTCGGGGTGAACCTGGCCCTCAACAAACATGCCTCTCCACCTAGCACGATCTTTCGCTAGTCTTTTCCAATGCCGCACGCCCAGTTGGTTGAGGTCCCCTTCCACCTGTGCGCGCCACCTCAGGTGCGGCCGTCCTCTATTTCTTCGTCCCTCGGGGTTGGATTCAAAGACTCTACGGGCTGTAGCTGTGGTGTCCATTCGCTCTACATGGCCTAGCCATCTTAGGCGTTGGATCCGTAGACGCCTGACCAGACTCATGTCGCTGTACAACCCGTACAGTTCGTGATTGAATCTTCTCCTCCAACCCTCCTCTGTGTTTATGGGACCGAAAATCGAACGCAGAATCTTTCTCTCGAAACGACCAAGGATTTCCTCATCCGCTTTAGATAAAGTCCATGTTTCTGCGCCGTATAACAGGACCGGGATAATTAAGGTCTTATATAAGGTCAGCTTGGTCGTACGAGAGAGGGCTCTACTTCTCAGTTGCCTCTTGAGCCCAAAGAAGCAGCGGTTGGCAAGAGTAATTCTGCGCTTGATTTCGAAACTGGTGTCGTTGTTCCAAGTCACCGCGGAGCCGAGGTATATGGAGTCCTTAACTACCTCGAACTTATATCTGCCAATATGCACGTTCTGTCCAAGACGTCGGTGGTAAATGTCCTTTTTCGATGACAGCAGATATTTAGTCTTGCCTTCATTAACTGCCAAACCAATTTTTGCCGCCTCCATCTCAATACTCGCAAACGCCTCATTGACATCTTGCTGCGATCTACCTATTATATCAATGTCGTCGGCGTATGCAAGGAGTTGCGAGGATTTGAAATAGATTGTGCCTCTTGTATTGGCCTGTGATTTTTGCACAATCATTTCTAATATAATGTTAAAAAAATCCCACGACAGCGCATCGCCCTGTCTAAATCCTTTCTTGACTTCGAAACTATCGGTCAGTTCTGCACCGATTCGGATGGAGCATCGAGCATTTTCCAGGGTAATCCTGCATAGTCTGATGAGTTTAGCAGGGATGTTAAAAGTAAACATGGCATTATATAGTTCGTCTCTAATTACGCTGTCGTATACGGCCTTGAAGTCGACGAATAGATGGTGTGTATCGACTTGAAATTCATTGGTTTTCTCCAGGATCTGCCGTAGTGTGAAGATTTGATCGATGGTGGACTTCCCTGGCCTGAAGCCACACTGATAAGGACCTATCAGCTTGTTTACGAATGGCTTCAGGCGTTCACACAAAACGGCAGCGAAGATCTTGTATGCGACATTAAGGAGACTTATTCCTCTATAGTTGGCGCAGTCCAAGGGATCTCCTTTAGTGGATCGGGCAAACAATGCTGAGACTCCATTCCTCGGGCATGCTTTCCTCTGACCATATCTTACAGATGAGCCGGTGCATGCTCCTAACCAGCTCACCGCCAGCCGCTTTGAAGAGCTCAGCAGACAGTCCATCTGCGCCAGCAGCTTTATTCGACTTGAGTTTCGACATGGCAATCTCAACTTCGTCGAGGTCAGGGAGACGGAATTCTCTGCGATCTTCGTCGTTTAAAATGGATCATTCTGCCTGACGGCGGTATGTTGGCTGTCATCGCCGTTATACAGTCTGCAGAAGTGGTCTTTCCAAATTCTCAGCATCGACTGCGATTCTACTACTAGGTGTCCGTTCTCATCCTTACAGGCCTCCGTTCGGGCTTTATAGCCTTGAGACATTCGTTTTATCTGCTGATAAAATCCTCGAACGTCGTGCCTGCGATAGCACCTCTCCAAGTTTTCAGTCGCCCGCTTCTCGTGCTCTTTCATTTTTCTCTTGAGAAGCTTATGTTCCTCCCTTCTCTTAAGCTCGTAGAGCTCACGAGCCGCTCTTGTTTTTTTTGGGTAGTGAGGCTTTGTATGCCTCCTGCTTTTCCGCATGAATCCTTCTACACTCGTTATCGAACCAGGTGTTTCGTCGTGGTGGAGCTTTAAGGCCCAGCACTTCCGTTGCTGTGCTTTTCAGGGCTCGTTTGCACAGGCTCCATTGTTGAGGATTGAGGTGTATCGGAGAGCTTAAGGGAGACGCGGTTGGCAAAAGCACTGGCGATCTCCGGCGATAGTAGCTTTCCGACGTCATAGCTCGGTGTTCTAACTTTACTCCGCGGTGTTCGTGTTATGCGCTGACGTATCTTGGCTACTACAAGATAGTGGTCTGAATCGATGTTCGCTCCTCGGAAAGTGCGAACATCATGAATAGTGGAGGAGTGTCTGACGTCAATCGCGATGTGGTCAATCTGGTTGGTGACTGATTGATCTGGCGACCGCCAGGTGCCTTTGTGTATATCGAGGTGGGAAAATCGTGTGCTGGCTACAAGAAGATTTCGCCCCGTGGCAAGGTCGATCAGCCTATGTCCGTTATCGGATGTGGTGTCATGTAGGCTGTGTTTGCCGATGACCCGTTCAAAGATGCTTTCTTTACCCAGCTTAGCGTTAAAATCTCCTAGTATGATTTTGGTATCATAGCTGGGGCATTTGGTATATGTCTAGGAGATCAAAGAAATCATCTTTGATTGAGCATCCTTGTCTTCCGTGGGGGCATGGACGCATATGAGGCTGATGTTACAGAAATTTGCCTTGATGCGGATCAAGGAAACTTAGGACTTTATGTCTTAGTCCACCTCTAACAACAAACCCGCATCCAAATAGTCTCTGTCCTCTCTCCCTATAACAGTCACCGCAGTAAATGTCGCAGTTTTTCATCCGCTTTTTACCCGGTCCATTCCATCGCATTTCCTGGATGGCGGTTATGTCCGCTTTATAGCGGTCTAGGGCGTCCGCAAGTTTTTCGCCCGCACGTGGTCTGTTTAGGGACCTAACATTCCACGTACAGAACCGAAGGTCCTTGTTTGTTTTTTGTTTTCTTATAGGGTCGTCAACATAGATCCGTTCCGTTTTATTATCCGAGGCTCTTTTTTGTTTCTGAGCAATTAGTGGTTTTACGGTTATGGTTCGCTAGACCATAGCCCAACCGACACTAATCCTGTTTGGTGGCGCAGGATACTCGCCATTCGGCCTCTTCCGTCAGTAATTTCCCTTTTATGGAAATTTCCAGATGGCACCACGAGGAGGTGGAAGTAGGACCCGACTAGCAGAGCTGCAAGATGTTCGGCTGCAGAGCCTCTTACTCGCTTTTTGTCGGGCCAGCATCAGTCGGCAGATGATACCCCTACGAGGCCTTTGCTAGTCCTTCACCATCCGGGGCAGAGATCGACAGACTAATATTAATGGCGGAACATATTTTATGCGCGATTTGAGATCATCGTTGACACCTTACCCATCACTACAAAGCTTTTCCATGTTGCCCTAAATTTAATAAGTATTCCAACAACTTGTTTTCCAACATTTTACCATCTTGCGTAGCTCTCATAGCGTGCAATTTGCATAAAAATAAAAGTATTCCAAAAATAGATACATCTATTTTAAATACAATAAGACGACGATAGCAGCAGGCTTCCAACTATACTAAGCCTCTCAGCGACTGCCCGTGACAAATCATAATGATTTACTCCATTTAATGGCTGCACATCCTCCGTTTGACACCTGACATCGTCTGATTAACACCTGAGGACCAGTTCATTCACAACACCAACCCGATCTCCACGTGTGCATTACGACATCAAAATTCATAACCTCACTCTTGACCACATTAACCAAATCAATTTAACGACATCCGGACGCCACCCTACGGCTTGAATTAATTCCATCGTTCTCCCATGTTCTTCCGCATCACTTGTCAGCAAGAAATTAATCCGAGGAACAAATTGCTTCAGTTGCCAGGCTTACTGGCACTCCTATTCATCCGCAGGGGGTTGCTTCACTGTTTTGCAGCCACCAAACAGTCACAACAAACCATGTCGGCTATTGTTCTGTGGAACATAATTATCAATGACAAACCATTTGGAGCTTTGGAGTGGATATGACACTTTGGTCTTAATTTCTAGCGCCTCTATGCTGAAGATGGACTGGAGCGGTGACTGTCATCTGGTGCAGGTGTAAGTGATAGTTTCCCCAAGTTTATATCGATCATTTGAAGCAGTGAGCTTTGTCGAAGAGATATCTTGTAACCCTGCAGCGAGGGACACGCTCATAAATGGCTTGAGTTACTTGGGATACATGAGACACAAGAACTTTGGTGATGAAAATTAATAAGCCGGTCAGAGACGCGTAAAGGTGGAATGTTATTCAGTCCATTTACTTACTTATTAGGCCAGCAACCCATGGAGGATCTGAGCCTAGGTAGGTAGGTTCGTAGCCTCCCCTGAATGGGAAGAATACACTTAGGCCAGAAAGACCCATGATGTTGCTAGGAGTGGGGTTTATGCCCCTGTTCATGGGATCACTTAGAACTTCTTAAAAAATTAAGAAGGTCAGTTATTCTTACTAGCTGAATATCTATCAAGTCGCCTAAGAAATAGGACCCTAGATAGCGTTTCCTGATTGCGCAGAAGGCCGGACAGGCACAGAGTAGGTGGTGGATGGATTCGACCTCCTCTTCGTCTAGGCAGCTTCTGAAGAAATCATTCGGAACTTGTTCTAGTTTTTGCGCGAGACTGCCAATGAGGCAGTGATCAGTGATGACACCAATGAATATGTAGATGTCAGTTCTTTTTAGGGATATTATTCCTCTAGTCCGTTGACTATCGAGCCGAGGCCTGGTGATGAGGCAGGTATGCCTCTGGACCCATCCTAGGTTCGTATGGTATGGTTATGGTTATGGTTCGAGGTATTCCCCCGCCATAATTGATTATTGCGTCGTCCCTTGTCTGGCGAGTATGTCGGCCCTTATGTTGCCTAAGATATCGCTGTGTCCTTGTACCCATAGGAGTTGTATGTTAAACTGTTCAGCCATCTCGCCAAGAAATAGGCGACAGTCGAGGCTGGTTTTTGAAGTGTACACATAGGACTCTAGCGATTTCAAGGCTGCTTGACTCTCCGTGTCTTCTGCTCCACTCCTCGTTTATACAAACGGGACATAGATTGAACGCAGAATTTTCCGTTCGAAACGACCAAGGGCCTCTTCACCCACCTTCGTTAAAGTCCAGGCCTCTGCGCTATAGAGGAGGACCGGGGTGATTAGGGTTTTGTAAAAAGCAAGTTTGGACTTTCCAGAGAGGACTCTACTTCTTAATTGCCTCTTGAGCCAAACAAGCAGTAGTTAGCAGGAGTAATTCTGCGTTTGCTCTCAGCGTTGGTATTATTGTCGCTGGCCAAGGTAGAGAGGTCGGTGTTGCGCGTATTTTTTGGTTGACAGCATATACATATTTTGTATTACCCTCGTTAACCGAAAGACCCATTTGAGCCGCTTCTGCTTCAATGCTTTCGAACGCATCATTGACCTCCCGCTGTGTTTGTCCAATTACGTCAATATAATCCGCGTACACAAGCAGTTGTGCAGACTTGAAATAGATCGTACCTCTTATGTTTGCCAGTGAGTCTCGTATGATCTTTTCAAGCACGATGTTGAAGAAATTACATGACAGTGCGTCACCTTGTCTAAATCCTTTTTTAACATCAAAGGTCTCGGTTAATTCGTTACCGACCTTAATGGAGCAACGAGAGTTCTCCATTGTCATTCTGCACAGTCCGACGAGTTTGGCAGGGACATCAAAACCAGACATGGCGCTGTATAGCTCGTCTCTACACACACTGTATAGAGACCTTGAAATCGACCCAAAGGTGATAGGTGATTTGGTATTCTTGGTTCTTCTCCAAGACCTGCCGGAGTGTGAGTATCTGGTTTATTGTGGACTTACCTGGCCTGAAACCACACTCATAAGAACCTAGCAGGCGACGAACTATATGTGCTGTACAGCGACATCGACTCGGTACGGCCCGAAGAATCTTCGAGTCCAACCCCGAGGGCCGAAGTAGCAGAAGACGACCGAATCTAAGGTGGCGCGCACAGGTGGAAGGGGAACTTAACCAACTGGGAGTACGTCGCTGGAAACAGCTTTCAAAAGACCGTGCAAGCTGGAGAAGTTTGTTGGTTGAGGCCCAGCTTCACACCGGACTGTAGGGCCACCTAAGTAAGTAAGTAAGTTGACTGTTCGTGAGAATTCGGATATCCGTAGTAGATATTGCTGTGACTTGGCAGTTTTAGAGTTTGGCTCAGGCTTAGTTGTTTGCAGACTACTTCACTACCCATCCCGTCTTTGGTTTTTGACCCATCAGTGTAGAAATCCACGCAACTCCTGCGAGATTGCGTTTGGCGGGTTCTCCTCAAAAACTGTGGTGGGCTCTATGTTTTCCTAGTTTTCTGCCATGGCTATCCTGTTGGTCAAGATCGAGGAGTGGCTGGTGATATATCTCGTCCATTTTGAGTTGCCGTATTTGTGGGAATTTGCTTGCCAAGTATATCGAGTGGTGTAAGGTGAAGTATCATGTTTAGCGCTGCCGTTGGGGTGGACCTTAGGGCCCAGGTGATGCACATACATGCCAGCCTTTGTACCTTCTCGAATTGTTTATGGTATGTTGTCTTGTCCAGTGTAGTCCACCAGACTGTCACTCCATAAATTAGTATAGGTCTAACGACTGTAATGTGGAGCCATAGGGTGAGCTTGGGGTTGAATCCCCATTTTTCTCTAAGGCTTTCTTGCAAATGTAGGGAGCTACAGTTGCTTTCTTTGTTCTCTCGGTTGTGTTGTTCTTTCAGGTTAGTTTCGTATCTAGTACAATGCCAAACTATTTGGCACCGGAGGAGTAGGTTAACCTGATGCCAAGTAAAGTGATCGGGCAGATTCCCGGAATTTTATGCTTTCTGGTGAATAGCACAAGCTCCGTCTTCTGGAGGTTTACCCTGAGCCCATTGTGTTTTGCCCATTTGCATAGTATGGAGGATGCCTTTTGCATGCGGTCATTCAGTGTGGGTAGGTATTTGTCCGAGATGGTAATGGCAACGTTGTCAGCGTAGGAAATAACGTCTAGGCCTTCTTTCTCCAGTTTGGGAAGTAGTTTATTTGCAACTACATTCCAGAGATAGGTAGAGAAGTCGCCCCCTATGATAAACAAATATGCCTTAGATCCTTGGGGGAGGTGTGAGAGTTCCTGCCGGCCTTGGGGATGAAGGGTACCCTTGCGCACTTCCACTTTTCTGGAATGTGTTTCTAAGCTAAGCAACATTTAAAGATAGTCTCTAGCCATGTTATTATCGACTCCATAGTTTGTGTAAGCTCGATAGGGTAGATTCCATCCGCCCCTGGCGATTTAAGGGGCTTGAAACTTTTTGATGCGCACGTAATTTTCTCACTAGATATTATATGATTGTACTAATTACTTAAAACATAAAAGATTTTGATATTGGTATGGTCACTATAAGATGTTGTTAGGTTAGCTAATTACGTAATCAATCAAGGCAGAAGGTCCCTTAAGTAGGGACTGAATAAATTAACTGACTTGGTAATACATTGATCTTACAACTTTTTACGGTAGAAGATCTGAGTTGCGAGACTTGGTTTTTTTACAAGTTATGTTTTTCATGGCATATGATTGTACTGTCCCTCTATCGCGGAGGAGATTCGAGTTCCTCGCGTTTGCACTCAGTCTTGCCTGGAAAGTGCGTATTGAGGAGAAGGTTGAGTGTTTCCTCTTCTGACGTTGTCCAAACTCCGTCTGCAAGGAGACCACTCAGAGCTAGTGGATCTTTCGGGAGAATTTTTCTCAGTATGGCGGCGTCTGAAAATATATCCACATTGCTGCAGATGAGTTTCCAAGACTTCCTTTGTTCTTTCCTCAGAGTTTGCTCATACACCCTGAGTGATTCTTTGCACAGGCTCCAGTCTGTGTCTTTTGACGTGACAACGTCTATTAAATCGGTTAGCGCTGAAATATGGGATGCCGAAACGCAAAAAACGCAGAAAAATGTAGACTAACCGTGTGAGTAGGCGTGGCCTAGCGAATGTGTAGTAGTGAGCTCGCGCGAAAATGATCAATATGTCAGATAAAAAAAAATTCGGCGTCGTTTAGTGGAATTATATCAAATAAAATCATATCATAGACCTATTGTTGATAGAATATTAGAAATAAAGAACACTTGAACGTTTGAGTATAAAATTGTCTTATTCAATTAAATACATGTATAATACTGTATTTATTATTATTATTATTATTAATTAACATAAAATTGCAAATTGTATGTTAATGGCTAAGAGCGTTAGCATTGTAAGCTTTCCACTCAAACATAAAAAAAAAACCGGCCAAGTGCGAGTCGGACTCGCGCACTATTATGTATAAAAAAAAACCGGCCAAGTGCGAGTCGGACTCGCGCACGAAGGGTTCCGCACTATTATGTATAAAAACGGCAAAAAAAGCATGTCTGTTGTATGGGAGCCCCATTTATACATATATTTATTATATTCTGTCAAAGTATTTGTTGTTAAAGCAGCAACAGAAATACATAATCAGTGACATTTTATTCTCACTCCCTTAAATATGGGTGTTCCCCAAGGAGCAGTATTGGGCCCAATCCTTTTCCTAATTTATGTTAATTCGTTTTTCTTACAACCTTTTAAAGGCAAAATAACTGCCTTTGCTGATGAAACATCTCTTTTCCACTCAAACACTAACTTAATTGATAGTTTTGCAGATGTTAATAATGACCTAGATATGTTAAGGAGATGGTTTAATTATCATAAACTAATAATTAGCAACAAAACGAAGTACATGATATTTAATATCAATGGTAGAGTTTTCAGAGACCTTCCCTTATATTATCATGCACCATTGTGTAATCGATTTGTTCTTGAAGATATAGTATTCAACAATCAAGAATGTTTGAAAATTGCTTCTTGATTGAACACGTGGACAGTTTTAAATATTTAGGTGTTATATTGGACCAACAACTTTGTTGGAAAGACCATTCAATATATTTGAAACAGTATCTAAATGGGGTTATAAGATAATTATTCCATCTCAGTATGCACTGCAATCTCTACCCGTTTTAAAATACTAAATGTATACTCGCACCGATATGGAACTAGCAAAAACATGTCCATGTCCGGAACTAAATGTATTATCGCACCGATATGGAACTAGCAAACCATGTCCATGTCCGGACCTGAATGCATTCATACACATGTATGAAATTCGTTCACGAAATGCGGTGCGGGCATTATATTCTTTCATTTCTTTTCTTCATTTCAGTTCAAGTGTGCTGTACAGTGTACACCAACTGTTCGAGCTTTATCGCCACATACTTTTGGGTTTCTTGAAAACTACGGGGTATAACTCATACCGTATGAGAAGCATGTTCGTTGCATTTATGTTTTTTTTTTTTTTTCGATTTGTACTTATGTGATTGATGAATAAGGGTTGAATGGAACTATGGAACTATTTTCGTTCAATTTGCGGAACGAGAGGACATGTGTCCGAGAGAGGACATATGTAGTTCCGTGAACTATACATGTCCGGAACTACCCAACTCTACTTCGTAATGTACATATGTATGTATGTATGTATACTTATACATAGCGTACAGATGTGTGAGTGTATGCACGTATGTGATGCGTATGCACGTATGTACGTATCGATTCGTATGTGTGCAATATCGCTTGCTCCTCTTGCTCACTTGCTCCTCTCCACCTGCAGCGACGTCGTGCGAAAGGGATGCTAGGCCAGCTGCGAGGACTGGTCGTGAGCAATGGCGCCACGCGATTGCCCTCACGCCGACTTACCCGCAGCAAGAATCGCGAATTTGCTACGAGACTCGCGAAATATCCCACGCAAAAGAAAAAAAACACCGTAATCGTTTCCAATTCAATATGTCACAAATTTAATTTCCTTAACCTAACTTAATCTAGGTTTACAATTATTCCTTAAAACTACCCTACACCGTATGTCAATAAAAAAAAGTCGAAATAAATAAAAAAAAAAATATATGTAAAATAAAAAAAAAAAGGAATTCACTGTCCAAGAAAGTAAATAAACCGCAGCATGAGTATTCGAACAGTGGTACCGAAACTCCTCTGACCAACTCTTTAGCTCGCATCACCAATCGCGACAACCAAATTCGTGATTTCAATACCTTATACAACGAACGTGATATCCGCGACCAACGTAGGCAATAGGACACACGGTACGGCCGCGTACCGGGAACTGCTTAAAACCGTACCGGAGTTCTTCCCCGAAGATCACTCTCCGAGTACTTCGCCGATGATTTCTCTCCGAGTTCTTTGCCCACTCTCCCTCATGTGCTACTAGGAACACAAAAAAAAAAAAGGAAAATTCTGACCTGCTGCGGTCTGAACCCCACTCGCGTGTTCGCGTGTCAAGTGCTGATCGTACCCTCGGGCTATCCGCTTTCTCTGAGTTTGGTTTCCCAAAATGGATGACTACAAGCCGTTCACAAATGGGAACTGACCGAAAGATGACAATGAAAACCTTTCGAAACAATTTATTATTGGTTGCTTGTAATTATGTATATGTATAATTAAATTTGTTCTGTTTTTAGTATTTGTCGTGGTAGCGGCAACAGAAATACATCATCTGTGAAAATTTCAACTGTCTAACTATCACGGTTCATGAGATACAGCCTGGTGACAGACGGACGGACGGACGGACGGACGGACGGACAGCGAAGTCTTAGTAATAGGGTTCCGTTTTACCTTTGGGTACGGAACCCTAACAAAAAAGGTTACAATATTCTTAAATGGATAGTTGGTTAGTACTAATATAACTTTGAATCTTTAATACGTTTACATTAGTGATTGTATTTAAAAAGGAAAAAATGTTATGATTTTTGGGTAGGATGGTGTTGATTTTTTGAGAAGCGCTGCAAGATGTGAGGCCAAGCAGATGTGAAATATTTAAAGTGTTGTTGCATAGAGGGCACTGAGGTGGGTTTTCTTTTTTCAGGATATGTTGATGTGTTGCCGCAGTATGTCCTAACCGAAGTCGGATGAAAGAAGAGATTGCTGTTTTGGGTATACCAGTTGGATAGTTGGGAAGGCTACGGCCAATGTTTATTTTGGAGTAATGGTTTTTGTATCGGCTCCAGCAGAGAATTTTATTATTTTTAATAGTTTGGTCAACAAATCTTTGAAGATCTTTTTTAGTATACATGTCAAAAGTATGGACTGGTGATCTGTTGCAAGCTTTTGCAGCTTTGTCAGCGTGCTCGTTGCCCGATATGCCAACATGGCTAGGGATCCACATTAGTTTTAGTTTATTGGGGTATTTTATTAAGAGCTCCCGTATGATGTTGATTAACCTGCTATTGTGGTTGTAGTTAGAGACGGCGCGGATAACTGAAAGGCTGTCTGTGCATACTATTATTTTCCATCCGAATTGGGGTGACATTTTAGCAGCTACTTGTATAGCTAGCGCTTCTGCAGTAAAGATGGATGTGTATTCCCTTAGAATACCAGCTTTGAGCAAGGTACCATTTTCTTTGGTAACAGCAAAGGAGGTGTTAAAAGCTGATTTCGACCCATCTGTAAATAGGGGAGTCCACCCTTCTTGTTTTAATTTGGTCATGAGCTCTAAGTAGATTGAATTGAAAACCTTATTATCGGTACTTTCTTTCTTATGTTCTGTGAGATCAAGTATGAGCGATTTTTTGTTGATATACCATGGTGGGTAATTTGTAATGTGCTCCTTAATTCGTTTGTGAGGTAGACCCATTTCTTTGGCCTTTGTTAAGGCCATGAAGATTGTAGATGGATGACGGGGGATTCGTTTTGACTTGTTCGTTAAGTCGATGTCTCTGTCAATTATGGAGTTGTTGGAGAATATAAGTTTGGGTATAGTTTTCAGGAGCATTTCAGATTGCCGCTGCTCTAGAGTGGGCCGCCATGATGTTGTCAATACGAGTTGTACGGTAGGCGCTTATACTTCTTCTTGCCGTTTGGTTGTATACAGTTTTAACTAGATTTAAAGTACTAGTTGGGCATTTACCATAAATATTGAATCCATAATCTATTTTACTAAGAACTAAAGATCTAGTTATATTACATAGGGTGTTAACATGTACATTAAGTTTTGTCCTAGATAAGTAGTTTATAATGTTGCTTCTGGTGGTAATGCTTTTTTTAAGTTTCGTACAATGTGGTTTCCAATTAAATCTACAGTTAAATCTTAAACCTAAGATATCTAAATTTTTTACGCTTTCTATATTCACATTATTTATAGCTAATCTGATATTAGGACAGGCTAATTTGCGACATATGTGTAAAAGTTTACATTTATCAAGAGAAAGGTTAGCTCCCGAGCTTACACCCCAATTTAAAATGTCCTTTATAACATCTGAAAAGGAATTTTTTTGTTTTTGTATGTCGTTAATGTTGCATAAAATGTAAACATCATCCGCGTAAATGCAGTGATCTAGGTGTTTATATTTTTCTATGATGGTGCTAATATCATTGAAGGAAATTAGAAATAACACTACCGACAAAGGTGAACCTTGTGGTATGCCATTATTGAATGGGTGAGTGGCGGAAAAAGTGTTATTGATTAGAACGGATATTTTTCTGTTTAATAGGAATGATTTGACGAAACCATATATTTTGGGACCAATACCCCACTTGATGAGTTTGTTCAATATAAGATGGATTCCAATTCTGTCAAATGCTTTCATGAAGTCTAGTGCTAGTACGGATGTGTGTTTGCGTGCCTAAAAAGCATTTGAAACGTAATGATCAATATGAAGCAACGCGTCTGAACAACCTCTATTAGGCTTGAAGGCCACCTGTTTTGGGTAAGAACCAGTAAAGGCGTTTTGCAACTATTTTTTCCAAAACTTTGGACATGCAAGGTATGAGAGAAATTGGACGGTAACCATCTACTGAATCCATTGATTTGTTCGGTTTGCGCAAAGGGATTATATTTGCAGTTTTCCAATATTGGGGAATGATGCCGGTGTTTAGTATGTTGTTGTATAAGGCAAGGAGCCTAGATTTTACACTTGGAGGTAGATTTTTTATCATGGGGTAGGAAATTCGATCCCTATTTGGAGTCTTGCCTTTTAATACATTTAAACAACTCTCCAGTTCTGCAAAAGTTATTAGATTATCGATTTTTTCTGCTTGTTTGTTTCCATAGGTTTGAACTGGGGTATTGGAGAGGCTTTCGAGATTCATTTTTACGAAAGCTGTTGAAAAATTATTATTTTTAGATAAATTGGCCCAGTGAGATGCAAAGAAGTTGCCTATGTCTTCAGTAGATGAGATTCGACCTGTGGGAGTTTCTAGGCATTTTATTGAGCGGGGAGTGTAGTGACCAGTTAGGCACCGAATATTATGCCAAATTTTGGGAGTGGGGGAGTTAGGGTTGATGGTAGAGGTGAATTCCGCCAAGGATTTAGCTTTACTTATTTTCATTTCCCTTCTAAAGCGAGCATTTGATTTTTTATAGGCTATGAGGTTTGAAAGCATAGGGTGTTTTTTGAAATACCTCCAAGTTCTCATTTTATCATCCCTCAGCTTTTTGAGAAAAGGGTTCCACCAAGGAACCATTCTTGTAGTGACAGTGGAGGAGTTTTGGGGAATTGAAAGATTGGCTGCGTATCGAATTGAACTTTGTGTTATGGCGGATTCTTTGTTTATGTTTGAGGAAGGGGCTTTGCCATATAGGTACTGATTGGTTAGAACTCGGTAGCGGTCCCAATCTGCCAAATCGGTTTTAAATTTCAAACGTTGTGTAGCTTTTGAGTTGTTTGTACTAGTTTGTATGTTTATAATAATTGGGAAGTGATCACTATTGTGAAGGTCGTCAAGTATGTTCCAAGAAATAAGGGGGTAAAGGGTTGGGGAGCAGCATGAAATATCAACATGGGTGAGAGTGTTGCGCGTTGAGAAATGTGTTGGAGAGCCATCGTTTAAAAGTATCATACCGGAGCTAGACAAGAAACCTTCTATTATTCTGCCACGTTTATTAGAGACGGAAGAACCCCACAGAACGCTCCACGAGTTAACATCGCCACACAGAAGTATCGGTGTTTGTACCTGATTTATGATGCTTTCAAGTTCGGATTGGCAAAAGGCTTGATTGTGTGGGATGTATATAGAAATGATGGTGAATTTAATTGCTAGGTTAACTTGAACGGCCAGGGTTAAGATAGGTGAGTTAATATTGATCTGCATGTGGGGTATACTCTTTTTTATCAAGAGAGCTATGCCCTGTCTAGCCGTTAAGTTATGAGGGGAGTTCCAAAAGTAACCCGAGTAAGATTTAGGAACGATTGGGCTGGATTGATACGCACAGTGTGTCTCTTGAAGAGATAATGCACATGGCGATCTTTCTTTAATTAATAAATTGAGCTCGTCAAAGTTGTTAATATATCCTTTTATATTCCACTGGAGAGCTTTAAAATAGTTTGAGGGTTGTAAGAAAGTGTTTATTGTGTTTTGAGGGTGGTAAGATATATGACTCCGCTGCCCCGGGGTTGAAGCACTGAGGCTCCTAGGGGAGCCTGAGTGATTCAACCTCGAGAGAGCGGAGTCGGGGGTTGGGTTTGGGGGTTGATTTCTATGTAGATTCATCGTCAGATTCGGTTTTTTTGATGAAGTAATTATTGGTTTTGAGGAGTTTTTGCTTAGTTTGCGAAATAGGTGAGTAGGGGCTATAGGTAGTGGGCAATTTACTTGTAATTGGCATACTATTAAGGGAATTCAGGGTTGGATTGGTGTATAGTTGGGTTTGGTTTTGACTGTGTGACTGTGTGATATTTGCTTATTTGAGCTTGATGGTAGAGTTATTTTTTGTGAAGTTGTTGAAGTAGATTTTGATATTGGGGTTTGAATTGAATTGATGTAGGCGGTTGTAGTTATAGGGACAGAGGTGGTAGTGGGGCTATTGTTTCGTGACGGTTGGTGTGGGTGTGTGGTCGTCGCGGGTGATTTAATTAAAGTCGCATGGGCTACAGTTGCGTAGGAGTTTTGAGCGATATTTGGATGTATAGGATTTTGTTCTTTGTACAAGCGTTTTGCGTCTGCCATAGTACATTTTTTCTTTGTTTTTATTTTTAATATTTCCTTCATTTGGACATATTTAGGACAGTCTTTGGAATCAGAGGAGCGGGGGGCAAAACAATTTGCGCACATTTGTCTGGTACAAGCAAAAGTGTTGTGGGGAGGTAGGTTACATGTTTGATACATTGGAGGATTTGCACATTTTTTTATGGTGTGGCCTAGGATTTGGCAATTGCGACAGCGCATCGGATTAGGGAAATACTCTGACACTTTGACGTTGTGCCAACCAATTTCCAACGTGTCTGGGGGTCGGAAGGAATCGAATGTAAATAACATAAGTCCGGTTGGTTTGGGAGTTGATTCAATCATTTTTGTGAATTTGTAGACGTCTACAACGTTTTGGGTTTTCATTTCAGAAATGATTTCTAGTTCGGGCACATTTATGAGACATGGCGGGTAAACGATGCCCTTGGAGGCATTGAGCTGGTTGTGCAGAGTAATTGATACGGGACATAACCCCGAAAGATTTGTCTTTGAGACGAATTCGTCTGCAACCTTCTGATTTTTTGTCAAAATTAGAATTTTACCATCTCTTAATTGTGAAATTTGCTCGTACTCAGTACTAATTGCGTCAATAGCTTTCCTGAGGGCGAATATGCTTATTGACGTGAGTGGTTGCGTTTCATTTTTAGGCGATATGAGAATGAATCGTGGATTATTTGATGGGTTTTTTTTTTGGCAATTCAGGAAAATCTTCCAAAGGTGTATATGACTTCTTTTTCTTTTTTGCAGTTGGTTCCGTTAGGGTGGCTTCAGAGAGCCCGCCAAAACGGTTCCCAGGTATTGTTGTCGGCCCTGGGGCCATGTGGTTTATTTTATTCACAAACACTACACACGCGGCGAGTATTGGGAGTGAACGCGCGAGAAAGAGAAAGGGAAAGAAAGTGTTGTGATTAAAAATAAACGGAGTAAGCACAACGAGAGCAGCCGGTTGACAAATAGATGTGTCTTGCACGAAAGCTAGTCGATGACTGTGTATAATACTGTAATATGAAAATAAAACATTGAAATCAATAAAAAAATTATATGTAATTGTTGAATATATAATATTTATACCTCATTCATAAAATCGTATAATAGACGTTGTCACGAAATAATGGATTTGGCTAGTAACAGCCAATCTAATAACAGTTTTGTTTTTATTGTGCTCTTTGCTTTACTGAAGAGCCTTCGAGGGTCCTTGCGGAGTTTGCTTAGAGTTGCGTTTCTACAGAATTGCTTATGAAGGCTTTATAGCGCTCCCAGCCAACATTTTTTTTTGTTGTAAGAAGAGTCGGCTGGGGTTTGGACTATGATTGCTACGTTAAAAACCAGATAGCGGTGATCTGAGAAGGGGTGTTCTTCAGAGACCCTCCGCTCTGCGATCCATGGAGGATCTGAGTCTGAGCTACAGCTGCCTTCCATCCTTGACGGTTCCGGGCACGCTGCTTGCAGTTGTCAAGACCAAGATGTCTTACATCCGCGATTACTTGGTCTTTATACCCGAGGTTCGGTCTTCCTCTTCTCCTCGAACCAGGAGGCTCGGAGTCGAAGACCCTCTTAGCTGGAGCGTTGATGTCCATGCGCTCGATGTGGCCGAGCCAGTGTAGTCGACGGATCCTTGCCTTCCGGACTACGGTTGTGTCTTGTTCTCCATTCACCTTCGTCACAGACAGGACCAAATATCCGGCGCAGAATTTTTCTTTCGAAAGAACCCAAAATCAGCTCCGCTGTCCTGCTTATCGTCCAGCTTTCGGCTCCGTACAGCAAGACTGGCAGAATGAGCGTTTTGTAAGGCATGACTTTGGTCTTTCGAGTGAGGAGTATTGACCCCAGTTGTTTGGACAAGCCGAAGTAGGAGCGGTTGCCAGGGGCGATTCTATGCCGGTCGTTTGTGGAGTTTACGTTTGCTCAGAGGTAGACAAGCCTCTTAACCAGCTCGAAATTATAGCCGTCAACCGTTATATTTTGTCCCAAAAGCGACAGATCGGCTATGTCGGTGATGTCGATAACAGGACAGACTAGTGGAATGTAGTGCCTTTCCTGTTGACTCTGCCCATAGCGCTATATGCTCCAGCACCATATTGAAGAAGCCGCACGGCAGCGCATCAACGGTTCAAAGGTCCTAGAACCGAACTGCATGGTGCATCGCGTATTTTTTAGCGGGGCACGACAAAGCCGAATTAGTTTTCCTGGGATTCAGAATTCGGCCATCGCATCAAACAATCTTTCGCGATGAATACGAAATGGTGTGTATCGATTTGAAACTCGCTGGTCTTTTCATATAGTCGATTTGCCGGACCGGAATCCGCACTGATAGCTGCCGATCAGTGCAAAAGGGCTTTAGATGTTCACAGAGTACGCTGGACAGGATCTTGTATGCGACATTGAGCAGGGTAGGATCGTCTGTGGATGGGGCAAATAGAGCCAGTAGTCGGGCATGCCTCATCTTCCAAAATTCTACAGATGATGATGATCTGGTGCATGCTCCCTACCAGAATATCGCCGCCAGCCTTGAAGATCTCTGATGGCAAGATATCTTAACCCGCGGCTTTGTTGTTCTTCAGCTTTTGAATAGCTGTGCCGACTTTTTCGATGCTGAGCTACTTTTGCGGCTGGAGTTGGGATTTCCTCAGTCCCTACCACCCTCTCTTGATCATGCTCGTTAAGCAGCTGCTGGAAATGTTGCTTAAATACATCCACGTTGCCTGGCCAGCTATAGCTGCCTGTCCACATATTGTTGGCTGGCCAGCTATGACTACCTGGTCCCATACTGTAGCCTGGCCAGCTATAGCTACCTAGCCCCATATTGTAGCCTGGGCAGCTATAGCAGCCTGGCCAGCCATAGCCGCCTGGAAACATATTGTCGCCTGAACAGCTATAGCTGCTGGTCACTTATTATCGCCTGGTCAGCTACAGCTGCCTAGCCACATATTGTCGCCTAGCCAGCTATAGCTGCGTGGCTACATATTGTCGCCTGGCGAGCTTTGGCCGCCTGGTCACATATCGTCGCCAGGCCAGCTATAACTGCCTGGCCACATATCATCGCCAGCTCAGCTTTAGTTGCTTATCCACATATTGTCGCCTTGCCAGTAACAAGATTACCCTCCACATTTCGAAGAGCCTGGGTGCCTTTCTTGAGGGCGCCGTGGTGCTGCAGTGGTTAGTGTGCTGGACTCTGACGCACGATGAGCGCGTTCGGATCCCGATAACATCATCGCCAACGACTGTTTATTTCGTGGCATCCCTCCTCGGCGGGGTACTGGCTAAACCCCCCGTAGTATACTTGCCATGAAAAAGCTTCTCGACTCAAGCCGTTCGGAATCGGCACTAAACTGTATGTCCCTTTCATCTGTCTAAAAAGTAAATCACACACATCGTGGCTGATTGAAGAGAAGCTTTCTTGAAGTCTTCTGTAAGCTGTTTTGCTTTCATATAAAAAGCCCGTAGTTTATGCTTGTCCCTAGATTCCTCGACTTCCTTGAGCTGAGAGGTCCCGAAAATTATTATTTTTAGACGCAGCAGTTTCTTCTCCTCTCTTCTTTTGGGTCGGTACTACTCTCGAGCTGCCCTGGTATTTCGCTGCAACGCCTTTTGGTACGCCTCGTCGGTTGCTGTCTTTTTCTGCTTACACTCGTAATCATACCAAGGGTTTCTTGTCGGGGGTGGTAGGTAGCTCAATGTGGTCTCGGCTACTTCCTGAATGGCTGAGCGACAATGCAGCCACATTTCGTTGACATTTGTGCTCGACGTAGGCATATCGGAGAGCCTTTCGCTCAGTTGCTCTCTGTAGACTCTGGTAATCCCCGGTATGCAGAGGCATCCAATGTCGAAGCTCGTCATGGTGGGCTGGTGCAGCTTTCTAATAGTAGACAGTCGAGCTCTGAATCTTACTGCTACGAGGATATTGTCAGAGCCGACGTTTAATCCCCTGAATGTTAGCACATCCAGGATGTTTGACGAGTGTCTTGCGTCAATGAGCACATTGTCGATTTGGTTAGCGGTTTGACCATCCGGAAATCGCGAGGTTGCCGTGTCGATTCGCCTGCGGGGATATCCTGTGCTACTTATCATCACATTATAAGCTGTGGCGAAGTCCGTATGTCGGAAGCCGTTTTCCGTTGCTGTATCGTGGAGACTGTGTTTTCTGACCACTCCGCCATATGTGTTTGCCTTACCGATTTTGGCATTGAAGTTCCCGACTATGATTTAAAGTCGTACTCCGGACAGTCTCCGTAGGTGTTGTCTAAGAGTTATAGAAGTCCTCTTTAATGGGGTCTTCAGCCTCTTCGGTAGGGGCGTGCACTGATGTTGTAAAATCTGCCTTTGATGCGGATCATAGGCAGGCGATCACTTATAGGCTTAAGTTCGATGACCTTCGTCCTTAACCGCTTTCCCACGACAAAGCTGCACCCCAATATGTGCAATCTTTTGTGACAGCTGTAATTGATGTCGCAATCTTATTTCTGTTTCCTATCCTTTCCAGTTCATGAGCAGTTCCAGGAGTGCCCCAGGAGCATACTCGCAAATCGTGTTCCTTTTTCGCGCCATGTCGTCTTCGAAAATCTGTCCGAGTATCTGAGGTATTTTGCTCATGCATATCATGTTTCGTTTTTACATGGGCGGGTTGTTGGCCCGCCGCATAACCGCCAGTCTGGTCGGGGTGTTGTAGCGCCCTCCGACCTAGAGCGATCGCTGCATACATTTGTTCACCTATCAACGGTTATTGTAGAGGCAATCCATATGTCAACTTGACCAGGGATCGGTGCGGCCTATCGCCAGGTTGAGATCAATCAACAATTTTACTCTGCATATCCGAGCCCATGCCCTTCGATCCATTTGCAAGTTCCAAGTATTTGAAATACAACTAGTTGAAAACAGCTGAAGATATTTGGATAATGTTATATCATTCTGGGGTGATCAATTCAATTCAATTCAATCTCATAAAAATCTTTGCCTTATCACGCGGTTATGGGCTAAGCCTCACTTGTCATGATCCTTATCTCATCCCTTCAACACACTTAAGCAGTGAAAGTCACTAACCATGAAACCAAAATGTTTTGCATTCATTAAAGCGAATTTAACGACTTTCCTGTAATACGACTCTCTCCCTGTCTCCCGGCCCATACAACAGGATTGACAACAGACCCTACTCCTGGCACTCTTCACTGTTTAGCATAAAACACCAATTCCAATGTAAATATCCCGCAACTAATAACTTCCACTGCACTAAATGTACAAATGCACCTCAAACCAACTGATGGCATCTTAGCCACAGTGCGCCAATGAACAGGAACATCAGAAAGGAAGACAATCTTTTATGCCACTTAGTTAACGTAACGTCGAATGTGTAATAAAACCAACAAACTACTCAATTTACTTCCAAAAAACAACTCGCACGTAATCCGATTAGTGTTCGTTAAATAAATATCTACCTCGTCTTAATTACATCGGCCATTCTCGTAATACTGATCGCACATAAATCTACCGCGCCTAGTTAACACTTTATTTAATGACCCGATCGCCGCTAGACGCATGCATCCATGTGACTATGTGACTATGCTCAGGTACATACTACATCTGTACGCGCTTGAAGCACAAGGAATTTAAATTGTTTCAAGCCAGGCAACCTGCCAACCAATCAAACAGTCAACTAACCTGCCAAGTTGCCCCTTGGTCTGGTTCGGCCAAGACACCATCACAAAACACCTCAATATCGATTCGGACACATTGGTGTCTGGCTTCTAAACAACTAAAAAGAGTCAAGTCCAGGATCATTAAAATAAAACAAAACCGAATGAAGGAAACAAAAAATACAACAAATGGATGATTACTTCCCCACTGCTCCATCCCTGCCGGTGAAGGATGGTAACCTGATCATCTACTGAACTAGAATCACAGTCAGCATCGAGATAATAATCGCAAACTTCTTCTCTTTCTTTCGATCAAGTCCGCCCGGGAATCAGAGATCAATAAACGTTCGATCAGTGATTTATTCAACGATCCTCGTCCGATCTCTGACTCTGGGTTAAGACAACAAATTTATTCAAATCCATTTGGCGGGAAAGCCCATAAAGATGCACACGTATACGAGTATACGTATGTAATCACCATCAAACTGATCAACTGATCTACTGATCTCAACTGATCAGATCGGTCGACGAGGCAACATCGTCCTAATGGACGATCAGATAAAAAATATCGTTTTTTGGTGGTTTGTTGATGTTCCAGTGACAAATTCTCTGGAATTCACCGGCATTCCAATTCTGGGCACTTGACAAGATGGTAGAGTGTGTTGTGCCATCCAGGTAGATCCTGCACCACTTGTATCCTTTTTTGTTTTTTTGTTGGAAACAAGAAAAACAACAACGCAATGATGTCTAATTTCACGCCGGCTACCGTTTCGAATTGTTATCCTTACTTACATGTACATTTGAACAGGTACACGCCGCTCGATCCTGAGCCTGCGGGGAGTAAATATTTATATTGCACGCTGATCGAGAGGATCTCTTGGTGCGGTGCTAACAAAACATTTACCTTTACTAATCGATTTATGAGATTCTCTTGGTTTTTGGCCACAATGTCGGTTAGCAAGCGATAATCCGGGACAATTGTTGTAAGATGCGTTTTGGAGTTTTATTGTTTTCGTATCTTTTTCCTTTTTTTGTGGTTTTTCATAGTATGCGGTGCGTGATCATCGGTGTCTTGTAGTTTTGTGACTTTTGAGAAAAGGGGATTTTGTTTTTTTCTTTTAGAATTTGCTAATGTCCCTAATGGGCTGTTGGGTTGTAATTTACTTATTTTCGGCTTAATGAAGGAATAAGGACGTTAATGGAACAAAGGAAATGTTAATCCTTACAATCAATGTGAGGGATCGCTGTGACCAAAGCAAATCATGCTATTGTGAGCCTTATTGTTTCTCGTTTATATGGCTTTAAACAAAGGAGGTCGTAAAGCCTTTGGTATTGGTGATCTTGCTAATTAGATTTACATAGGTCGGTCTTACCAAACGAGCGTATATGAGTAGAATGTACATACACAAGTTTAGATTTTAAATTATTAAATTAAGTCATCGAATAAACGGTAGCTAGGATGTATCATAGGATGGCAAAGAAATAACAAAGGCCTCGTAGGGGTAGCATTTATCCGACGGATGCTGGCCTGCTAAAAAGCGAGAAGAGCTGTTGAGGAGTCCAATCCGCACCTACTCGTGAGGCCATCTTGGGATTTCCTATGGAAATAGCGCCTAAAAGCAGGATTAGTCGATTGGGCTACAGCCTAGTAAGCCGTAACCGTAAAAAAAGCACAAACTCCGAAACGACCACGAGCCTCGGATAAAACGGACCTGATTAATGTTGACAACCCTTGCAAAATGGAATGTAAGGTCCCTAAACAGGCCATGTGCAGCCGAACAACTCGCGGACGCCCTAGACCGCTATAAAGCGGACATAACCGCCATCCAGGAAATGCGATGGACCGGGCATAATGCCGAATAAAGCCGATGAAAAACTGCGACATTTACTACGGCGACTGCTATAGGGAGAGAGGACAACGATTGTTCGGATGCGGATTTGCTGTTCGAGGTGGACTAAGGCAGAATGTCCTAAGCTTTCGGCATTTGAGCGGACGCCTCATAACGATTCGTATCAAGGCTACATTTTTAAACATCAGCCTGATCTGCGTCTACGCCCCCACGGAAGACAAGAATGACTCCGCCAAAGATAAGTTCTACGATCTCCTAGACAGAACGAATGGCCAATGTTCCAGCTATGACATCAAAATTGTACTAGGAGACTTCAATGCTAAGCTGGGTAAGGAAGCATCTTTGAACGAGTCATCGGCAAATACAGCCTACACGACAACCACATACGATAACGGACACAGGTGCGCTTCCCGCACCTCGATATACGCAAAGACACCTAGCGGTCGCCAGATCAATCTATCACTAACCTGATTGACCACATCGCGATCGACGCTCCTCCACTCTTCGTGATGTTCGAACTTTCCGAGAAGCTAATATCGACTCGGACCACTATCTTGTAGTAACCAAGATGTGCTTACAGTTATCACGAACGCAGCGGAGTAGAGTAAGAATACAAAGTTATGACATCGGAAAGCTAATATCGCCAGAAACCGCTCGTGTTTTTACCGATCGCGTCTCCCTTAAGCTCTCCAATACACCTCAACCCTCCACGCTATCAATAGAACAGCAGTGGAACCTTTACAAACAAGCTCTGAAAGGCTCTGCATCCGAAGTTTTGGGGCTTCACCACGAAGAAACATCTGGTTCAATGACGAGGGCAGGAGGATTCACACAGCGAAGCAGGAGGCATATAAAGCCTCGCTGCATAGAAGAACAAGAGCAGCTCATGAGCTCTACGAGTTGAAAAGAAGGGAGGAACATAAGCTTCTCAGAAGAAAGAAGGAAGAGCACGAGAAGCGCGCAATTGAGGATTTGGAGAGGTGTAACTGCAGGCGTGACGTTCGAAAATTTTATCAACAGATAAAGCGAACATGCCAAGGGTATAAAGCCAGAATGGAAGCCTGCAGGAATGAGAACGGACACCTAGTAGTAGAATCGGAGTCGATGCTGAGCATATGGAAAAACCACGTCTGCAGACTGTATAATGGCGCTGTTAGTCTAGCAGAATGATCCATTTGTTAACGACGAAGATCGCAAAGAATTCCGTCTGTCTGACCTCGACAAAGTTAAGGTTGCCATATCGAAACGCAAGTCGAATAAAGCTGCTGGCGTAGACAGACCGTCTGCTGAGCTCTTCAAGGCAGCTGAGGATGAGCTGGTTAGAAGCATGCACCAGCTCATCTGTAAGATATGGCCCGAGGAATGGAGTCTCAGCATCGTATGCCCGATCCACAAGAAAGGGACACCTCTGACTGCTCCAACTACAGAGGAATGAGTCCTCTTAACATCGCCTGCAAAATCCTCTCTGGCGATTTTTGTGGACGCCAGAAGCCTTTTGTAAATAAGCTGATAGGTCTTTGTCAGTGCAAATTCAGAGCAGGGAAGTCCACCATCGACCAAATCTTCACACTACGCCAGATCCTGAAAAAAAAAGTAATGAATTTCAAGTCGGCACTCCCCACCTATTAGTCGACTTCAAAGCCGCATACAACAGAGTAATAAGAGTCGAGCTATACAACGCTATGTCTACCTTTGACATCCCTGCTAAACTCGCCAGACTGTGCAGGATGACTTTGGAAAATGCTCGTTGCTCCATCCAAGTCGGTGTAGACCTGACCGATAGTTTTGATGTCAAATAGGGATTTGCCGCGATGGGCTGTCGTGTGATTTCTTCGACATGGACCGCGCATACGCGGATGACATTGACATAATTGGAAGAACAAAGCGTGATGTCAATGAGACGTTCGCGGGTATTGAGGCGGAGGGGGCGAAAATTGGTTTGGCAATAAACGATGGCAAAACTAAATATATGATATCATCAAAAAAGGACAGTCACCACCGACGTCTTGGCCAGCACGTTTGTTAACCAGATATAACTTTGAGGTACTTAAGGACTTCGTCTACCTTGGCTAAGCAGTGACCTGGAACAATGACATGAGTTTCGAAATCAAACTCTTGCCAATCGCTGTTTCTTTGGGCTCAGGAGTCAATTGAGTAATAGACCCCACTCCCGAACGACAAAATTGACTCTCTATAAGACCCTTATCACCCCGGTCCTACTGTACGGCGCAGAGCATGGACACTATCCAAAGCGAATGAATAGCCCTTGGTCGGTCCGAGAGAAAAATTTTACGCGCGATTTTCGGGCCTATAAACGCAGGCGGGGGATTTAAACACGAACTTTACGGGCTCTGCAGTGACATGAGTCTAGTCAGGCATCTACGGATTCAACGCCTAAGATGGCCAGGCCAGGTGGAGCAAATGAACACCACAGCTCCAGCCCGGAGAGTATTTGAATCCAACCCCGAGGGACGAAGAAACAGGCCGTACTTAAGATGGCGCACACACTTGGTAGGGGACCTCAGCCTACTGGTGTGCAATGGAAAAAGCTAACAAAAGATCGGGTTAGTTGGAGGGGCATGTTGGTTGCGGCCCAGGCTCACCCCGAACTGTAGCGCCCAATAAGAAGAATTAGAAGAAGAATTACAACATTGTATCGCTTACTAGGGAGGTACCTTTAGTACTTAAATAAACCCTCTATTGATCCTGAAGAAATGAGGAATATTTAAGATATGCCTTAAGCTTATGATACATCCTTCTTCTTTTTCTTAATGGCCGCTACAGTTCGGGGGGAGCCTGGGCCGCAACCAACATGCCCCTCCAACTAACCCGTTGGTTATAGCCACATGGCTATATTCCTTGTGTTACAGTGACCTTTCTACTTTGCTGGCCAGTGAGTGGAATGCTGTTTCCACCGATTTGCCTTTGTTGTAGGCATGTTGGTTATCCGACAGCCTTCCTGAGATATAGCTGTAACGAATATGTGCGTCTAGGGTTTTTAGTAGCTGTTTCCAGTGTCGCACGCCCAGTTGGTTAAGGTCCCTTTCCACTTGTGTACGTCAGTTTTGATGAGGTCGTCCTCTGCAACGTCATCTTTCCGGGTTGGAGTCGAAGATCCTTCGGGCTGGAGCTCTGCTGTCCATTTGCCCTACACGGCCTAGCCACCTTAGACGTTGGATCCGTAGACGTCGTACTGGGCCGATGTCGCTGTACAGTCCGTACAGTTCAATCTCTTGCTCCACTCTCCGTCATACAAACGGGGCCGACGATTGTATGTGCAATTTTCCTCCCAAAGTGACCAAGGGCCTCTTAATCCACTTCTGATAAGTTCCAGGCGTCTGCGCCGCCGTAGAGGAGGACCGGGTTATAGAGGGTCACCTAAGTTTTCCGAGAGAGGGCTCTACTACTCAATTGCCTCTTGAGCCCAAGGAAAGAGTGGTTGGCAAAAGTTGTTTTGCGTTTAATATCTGCCCTGCTTGTTACCAGTGAGCCCAGGTAGACTTGACTATATCAAAGTTTTGACTGCCAATAATGACGTTCTGGCCACGTCGTCGGTGCCGTGCGTCTTTCTTTGATTTTGCCCTCGTTTACCTGCCACTTCTGCCTAAATGCTCACAAAAGCTTCATTGATATGTCGCTGCGTTCCCCCAACCCCGTCAATGTCATCGGCGTACTCGAGCAACTGTGCAGACTTGAAGTAGGTCATGCCTCTTGTATTGGCCAGGGAATCCCGCACGTTCTTTTCAAGGATGATGTTAAAAAACTCACACAACAGTGCGACGCGTCGCCTTCCTGAATCCTTTTTTGACATCGAAGGTCTCGGTTAACTCTTTACCGACCTAAATGGAGCAGCGAGAATTCTCCATTGTCATCCTGCACAGCCTGAAGAGTTTGGCAGGGATGTAAAGCCATATTGATAGGAATTGATAGGAAATTGTTCACGAATGGTTCCAGGCGTTCATACAGCACGGCAGAAAAGATCTTATACGCGATGTCAACTTAACTTATTCCCCTATAGTTGGCGCAGTTATAGGGGTTTCCTTTTTTATGGACCGGGCAAACGATGCCATTTATCGAGCATGCTTTCCTCCGACCGTATCTTACAAACGGGCTGGTGCATGTTCCCAACCAACTCATATCCAGCCGCTTTAAATAGCTCGGCAGGCAGTTTTGTTATAGCTATCTTAACCTCGTCTAAATCGGGTTGAAGGAATTACGTCTCATCTTCGTAATCTTGGCAATCTTAGCCGTTATACAGTCCGCAGAAATAGTCTTTCCACATTCTCAGCATCGACTGTGATTCAACTACAAGGCGTCCGTGTTGCAGGCTTCTGCTCTGGATTTATAACCTTGGCATGTTCCTTTCACTCTTTTGTAAAACTTTTGAATGTCGTTCCTGCGATAACATCTCTCCATCGCCTCGATCGCGCGCTTATCGTGTATTTCCTTTTCCTTCTGAAAAGCGCATGCTCCTCCGTTATTTTCCTCTCCTAGAGCTCACGAGCAGCTCTCGTACGTCAAAGCAACGTGGCCATATATGCATCCTGTTTTTTTGCATGCACCTGTCCGCACTCGTCATCAAACCAAGGGTGGCTGCAAACCTAATACATCAGAGGCAGCAACGTCTCCATTGCTGTTCTATAGTTTGTGCAGTTTGCACCGGTTCTTGAGATAGCTGGAGGGAGACACGATCGGCGAAGTTCCTGGCAGTCTCTTGCGATTGCACCTTCCCAACGTCAAATTTTGATAATCCTACTCAACTCCGTAGTGGTAGCAGTAGCCGCATACGTCCACATTAGCTCCCCGGAAAGATCTGACATTCAAGTTGCTGGAGGAGTGTCTGGCGTCAATCGCATTATGATCAATTTGATGAACATATAAGTGATCAGGAGACCGCCTGGTTCCCTTACGGATATTGAGATGTGGGAATCGTGTGCTAGCTACTAGGAGATTATGTCCCGTCACCAAGTCTATTAGCCTGATTCCGCTTTCAATCGTGGTGTTCTAAACTCCTAGAGACACAGGGTTTCAATGTCACGACCTACGCTGACGGCATTACCATCCTGGTATCTGGAAAATTTTCCCAGGTCCTCAGTGAAAGACTAAGTTGCGCTGCTATTGGTGAATAACTGAGTCAAAGGAGGAGGCCTAGGGCTGAACCCAGATTGACCTCTTTACAAGGAAAAAATCAATACCAAATTACATATATCCACGCATGAATGGTATCGCTCTGATTCCGAAGAAGTCCGCCAAGTATCTTGACATAATCTTAGATTCCAAGCTTAGCTGGAAAGACAACATAAATGAAAGAACCAAAAAGGCTTACGTGGCACTATATATGTGCAGAGTAGCTCTTGGAAAGTCATGGAGCTTTAAACCAGAGATGGCACATGGATCAATTGTCTGGTGGACACTTGAGAAGAAATACAACCTCCAAAGTCTCACAAGGATTCCGAGGGCTGCTATACTCAAACTCAATGTATGGATCCAAAATGGATACCGATACAGGAGCCGGAGTCTACTTCGAACTTCGGGAAGCATATCGCTCCTACAGACTTGATGATGGCTGTAGTGTCTTCCAGGCTGAGATCCTCGCAATTAAACAAGTTGCGGATCTGATTCTTAGGGAGAACCTCTCAGGTAAGAGAATCAAAATCTAGGTTGACAGTCAGGCAGCCATTAAGGCTCTACAAGCAACATGGATAAGATCCAAACTCGTAAAACTCTGTCAACGAGGTGACTATCTGCTGGATACCATGAGAAGGCGGACCAACTAGCTAGATTGGGATCAGGCACAGATTTCACACAGATCTCAACTGTGGCTAAAATGCCACTCAGTACACTATTCAGAGAAATAGAGGCGGAACTACTAGAAAAACCCCACAAGCGATGGTGTCAACTAGACACAGCCGCCACGGCGTGGTTAATATGGCCCTTCTATGACAAGAAAAGGACGGAGAGTCTGTTAAGTTTTAGTAGAGGGAATATACAACTGGTTGTATACTCCAGTCTCCAGTCTATCGTCTACAACGATTTTTGCAGAAGCTGTAGGGGCGAAGAGGAAATAGAATACATTTATCACCTACTGTGCGAATGCCCGTCACTGGGCCGGAAAATATATACGTTGCTTGGAAACCATTTCTTTTCGGGTTTAGAGGAGTTACGGGGCATTACTTACTTACTTACTTATCAGGCCAATCAGGCAATCCATGGAGGATCTGAGCCTGATCTATAGCTGCCTCCCATCCTTGACGGTTCCGGGCACGTTGCTTCCAAGTTGTCTTGCATCCGCGAACACTTGGTCTTTATACCGGATTTTCGGTCATCCTCTTCTTCTCGAAAATGGAGGCTCGAAACCGAAGACCCTCTTAGCTGGAGCATTGGTGGCTCGATGTGGCCGAGTCAACATAGTCAACGGAATATATCCACAGCTCGTAGAGCTCCGGCTATGTCTTCTCCTCTATTCACCCTCATCACAGACAGGACTAAATATCCGGCGCAGAATTTTTCTATTGAAGGAACCCAAAATCAGCTCCGCCGCCCTGTTTATCGTCCAGCTTTCAGGTCCGGCAAGCAAGACTGGCAGTGTAAGCGTTTTGTAAAGCATGACTTTGGTTCTTCGAGTACGGAGTTTTGACCCAGGTTGTTTGGACAAGCCAAAGTAGCAGCGTTTGCTAAGGGCGATTCTATGCCGGATCTACACTGTGGTTTCGTTTTTAGAGTTAACTTGGGCTCCACGGTAGACAAGCTTTTTAACCACCTCGACCGTGCTTATATTTTGTCCCTGGTGGTGAGCGACGGATCGGTTATTGCTTGCCAGCATGTAATTTGTCTTATCCGCGTTGACTTTAAGACCAGCTCATTTTGCCGTGTAAGCTTCTACAACGTCACGCTGGAACCGCGCGACTTGGAGAAGATAGTGCCTTCCGTGTTGACACCTGCCCGTTACACTATCTGCTCTAGCCCCAAATTGAAGAAGTCACACGACGGCGCATCTGTTTGCCGAAATCCGGTGCATGTTTCAAACCGTTCAGAGGTCCTTGAATCGAACTGCAGGTGCATCGCGTATTTTTTAGTGAAGCGCGACACAGTCGGATCGGTTTTCCTGGGATCCCAAATTCAGCCATCGCATCAAACTCACTGATCTTTTCCTATAGTCGATTTGCCGGGCCGGAAGCCGCACTGGTAGCTGCCGATTACTGCGGTGCAAAAGGCCTCTAGACATTCACACAGTACGCTGGATAGAATCTAGTATGCGGCATTGAGGAGGTATATACATAGCTCTATAGCCCTTGCAAGAGGTAGGATCGCCTGATGGCAAGCCATCTGAGCCTGTGGCTTTGTTGCTCTTCTGCTTTTCAATAGCTGTGCCGACCTTTCCGACTTCGGCAGCTGGAGTTGGGATTTCCTCAGTCCCTACCACTCTGCTTAAATACATCCACTATTCCCTGCGGGAAATTTCGAAGGGCCTGGGTGCCTTTTTAAAGTCTGCTGCAATGCTTTTTGCTTTTTTATAACAGGCCCGTAATTTATGCTTCTCCCTGGAGGCTGCGAAGATTCTTTCAGCGCCTTTTAGTACGTCTCATCGGTTGCTGCCTTTTTCTGCTCACACTCGCCATCATACCACGAGTTTCGCTTGCGGGGAAACCTTGTGCTACTTATCACCGCCATTTTAATCTCTGGAAAATTTCCGCAGGTCCTCAGCGATAGACTAAGCTATGCACTGATGTTAGTGGATAACTGGGTCAAGGGGCAAGGCTTGGGAGTAAATCTGGCGAAAACAGAGATAGTACTCTTCACATGGAAAAGATCTGTATCAAGGTAGGTGTATACCTACCCCCGTATGAATGGTATCGATCTGATCCCTGGAAAATCTGCCAAATATCTTGGCATAGTCTTGGACTCCAAGCTTAGTTGGAGAGAAAATATTGAAGAAAAAATTAAAAAGGCCTACGTGACGGACATATACTGCGAGAGCGTCGCAACCAGAACTGCGGTAAGACTACAGGAATCCGGTCTCTGGAAAAAGAGTCCTTACGGACACGCATCAGTCTTGAATCGATAGGTCGCCTTGAGATTCAGAACCGTAACGAACTAGGTCACCCGAGCTCCTATAGGCTCGTTGATGGATGCAGTGTCTTCCAAGCTGAGGTCTTCGCTATCAAGCAGGCGGCAGACCTAATCAGCATAGCGAATCTCTCAGGGAAAAGGATCAACATCTATGTTGACAGCCAGGCAGCCATTAACTCTTCGCAGGCAGCAAAGATAAGATCCAAATTCGTCAAACTCTGCAAAGAGAAGTTAGAAGAGATATCGAATGTAATTGAGGTGACCCTCTGCTGCGCACCGGGTCATGTGAATATCTTTAGAAACGAGAGGGCGGACGAGCTAGCTAGGCTAGGATCAGGCCGAGGCCAAAGCACCACCCAGTGCGCTCTACGGGGAGATAGAGACGGAGCCATTAGAGATCGTCTTGGCCCGTCTATAATAAGAAGCTCAATTGTGGGAACATTCGACTGACAGTCGGTGCCCTCACCGGGCACTGCATGCTAACCTACCATGCAGCTCGACTAGGCCAGCCCTACAATATCTTCTGCAGAAGCTGCAGGGACGAGGAGGACCGCCACGAAATAAACATTCGATGGCGTTGATGTTATCAGGATCCGAACTCGCTCATCGTGCGTCCAACATACTAATCACTGCGCCACGGTGCATAACAGGCGTGTACTGATGTTGTAAAATCCGCCTTTGATGCGGATCACAGGCAGGCGATCACTTAAGGCTCAAAGTCCTATAGGTCGCTTTCCCACGACAAATCCACTCCTCAACATGTGCAATCTTTTGTGGCAGGTATAGTGATGTCGCAACCTTTTTTCCTCATTGTGCCGTTTGCTATCCAGCCTATTTCCTGGTTCGCAGTAATATCCGCCTTTTACTGCGTGAGGATTCTTTGCAGTTTATGAGCAGCTCAAGGATTGTACAGGGTTCTGACATTCCAGGAGCATACTCGCAAATCGTGTTCCTTTTTCGCGCCATGTCGCGCCATTTTGAGAATCCGTCCGTTTATCCGAGGCATTTTGCTCTTCCATAACTTGTTGTGTTTTACGTGGGCGGGTTGTCCCGCCGCACAACCGCCAGTCTAGTCGGGGTATTGTAGCGCTCTCTTGCCTAGGGCGATCGCTGCATACATTTGTTCACCTCTCAACGGTTGTTTAAGCGGCTATCCAGAGGGCGCCGCGAGGAGGCTGTATGTCAACTTGACCCGTGCATTGAAACAGGGATCGTTGCTGGCATCTCGCCAGGTTGAGAGCAATCAACATCTTTACGTCGTACGTCCGAGCCCATACCCTGCCAAGGGACATTAAGCTGAATAAACTGCTGGGATTCTTAACTGCATCTAGGTGGTTCAGCTCAGCGGGCAACTAACAGGTTTGATCTTAAGCTGGGCACAATGGACTCCTCATGGTCTAAGTGAGCCTTGACCTTACGTCAATAGCGCACCCAACTAACCTGACCTAACATAGTGGCACAGGTCTAGTAAAAATCCTAAACTGGACGGCATTTAAGTGGACTCGCATGATCTCTGGATCCAGTACTTAACTTAACACCTGTAATGCTAGAATCCTTGAATCTAATCTACATAGTAGCAAACATAGCCAATTTCCATAACTTCACTGCTCAGTTCGCTTCATTTCTCTGTTATGAAAGCATCTCTCCATCTTTCACCCGTCTGCCCGCACCGCCTGTCTCTTGTGGTAGATACTTTCTTACTTATTTTGAGTTTTGTTTTCGGGTTATTTGTTTTTTATTTCTTTATTGGACAGCAAATCAAATCACCATCGTCGAGCCGGTAGTGAATGGCGCCAGGCGGGAGCGTGCCCAACCACAGTGGCCAGCAGCAACCAAGCCCGAGTCTCATCGGCAGCTCAGTCAAGTTTATGATGTGCCAAACGCTATGCAAATTAAGCGGATTGTTTTATTTTTGGTTCGCCTCTTTCAGTTCTTTGTTTCCCCAGAGCGGCATAACAATTTGTATCTTTCTACTGGTTTCCATGGTCGAGCATCGACCAAAGGTGCGATCCAAATGACCAGGTAATTCGAAGCTTATCTCCATCATCCTCCGTCCGTTGTCGGTCGTCGTCGTGCACCATCCAGAATTATTAGCAGAATGTCAATAAATTATAATTCAAATGACAGATTAAAATCATATTAAACTCGACGCATACATGTACATAGTATCTACAGGGGACGGATGAAACGCAAATCTCTCGCTCAGACTACATTTCGAAGAGGAAATGCTAGCTCAATTAGCTGCCGCCATCAGCCCGAGTGCTAGCTTTGAGCTGTTGTCTGTTTGGTGTCGTGTCAGTGGTATGGCGCGAGTCTTGTTACGTTGACGTCAAGGACAGAATGCGGATTAGGGAAGCTGGCGTACGAAAATATAGAGAAATGGTTTAATGGCTTAATAGCTTAATGGCGCAAGAGAGTGAAAATCCAATTTAATGCTTACAGCGCAATCGGCTGTGTTATTTCTGATTGTTGGCCGAATCGACTGGGAAAAAACGAAAGCAACAGGTGCGTGCACTGGCAGGGTGAGGAAATCAATGAAGCGACGGATGGTAGTGTCTTAGGTGAGCGGTTATTGATTTAAGTTGGTGCTTGAGGAGGCAACTAAGACAATAGCGAATGGTGTGGATGGTGCGGCGCGTCTTTGATGCGCTCATCCGAGATTGGCCGGAATAGGTTGTGGTTTTTGGATTTTACATATTTAATTACGAGCATCTTGGAGAAACAGTAGCTAGGAAGGGTGTTTAATCTGCTGGTTATGGGCAATGGACTTACTATTGAAAACAGAATAAGCAGGAAAGAACTCAAAGGCGGAAGGTATTTTGGGGGAGATTAAGTGCGTCGACATGACGCTACGATTGTGTTTTTTATCGAGCTTACTGACATCGGGTATTTCCTTTAAGAGATGTTGTTGGTACTAGGTTTAACTCGGGATAAATTTGAATAGTGGCATAATGGACAAGCTTTTCAACGAGGAAGACCTTAATCGAAGCTACCCCTAAGGCCAAAATGAGCCAATTACATAAATACAGAAGAATTAAATTGTTCTAGCATACATTGGCACAACCAGTAGTGTGAGTGAGTAATCTCAGGCTTCAGGATTCTGGCAGGGCGACTCATTGTCATGTGATCTTTTCAACCTCACTCCTGAAAATATGGTGCGGAACTCAGAGGCCAATTGAAGAGGCACGGCCTATTTCGAGTCTGTACAATGGCTTGCTTATCCTGATGACATTGACGTAATTGGGTGTCAAGGATTTCGTCTGCGCTGACTCACTAGTGACAAGTAGCAACGACAGTGACAAGTAGTGTCGACACTTGACACTTGAGGACCCTTGAGGAACAGAGCCCTCTCTCTACAAAGCCATAATCATGCCCGTCCTCCTTTATGGCGCAAAGGGTGTAGACCCTTCCAATAATGAATGAGGAGGCACTTGGACGTTTCGAGTTGAAAATTCGGTCCCGTTTGTGCTAAGGGAGAGATTAGAAAAAGATTCAACCACAAATTGTATGGGCTGCACAGCGACATCGCGCTGATCAGACGTCTACGTCTAACATGGCTGGGCTATGTAGGGCGAATGAATGCCACTGCTCCAGTCTGAAGAGGTTTGAATCCAACCTCGAGGGACGACGTAGCAGAGGATGGCCGCATCTAAGGTGGCGCGCGAGTTACATACTGGCCTATGCACCTGTTCGCATTAATGTGGCAGCGACAAGGCAGGTTAACGTATAAGGGGTAATCGTACAGTGCCAAAAGGCTCAGCTACAGATATCTTCCTCTTCTTCAGTTCATGGCGAATCTGGGCCTCCTTTAAAAACCCTCTCTAACCTGCACGGCCTTTCGCCAGCAGTCTCCAGTGCCACACGCCTAGTTGGTTGATGTCTTCTTCCACGTTCACTTCGTTGCGCCACCTTAAATTTGGCCATCCTCGACCGCGTCGCCCCTCCGGATTGGATTCAAAGACCTCCCGAGCCGGAGCTGTGTTTTCCATACGCCCAACGCCATCTCAGACGTTGGATCCGAAAAGGCCGTGCTACGTTCATGTCATTGTACAGCCCGTACAGTGCACTTCTACTCCACTTCCCATAAAGCAGTCCATGGATAAGGTCCATGTCTTTGCTCCATAAAGCAGGACCGGGATGATAATGGTCTTGGTTTTTCGAGAGAGGGCTCTACTTCTCAATTGCCTCCCGAGCCCAAAGAAACAGTGGTTGGCAAGAGTTACTCTGCGTTTGATTTCGGCAGTCATGTCATTTCTGCATGTCACTGCAGAGCCTAGGTAGACGTAGTCCTTGACTACCTCAAAATTGTACCTGTCAATATGTATGTGCGCCCTGGCCAAGACGCCGGTAGTTCGTGTCCTTTTTCGACGACAGCCTATACTTCGTTTTGCCCTCATTTACCGCCTCGTTAAGGGTTTGCGCCCAAATGAGCGCAGTGTATAGGAGTACTGAGCCTACCACTCTGGAAAGCAGATTCTTCCTCGCATATCCTGGTCCACCGATGATTGGCAGCATTCTGGAAAGCGATGCCTGCATTCGTGACGACTTTTTACTGAAGTATTCGACATGGGCTTTGAAATTAAGTCGGGTGTTGAGCTTTAGCACCACTTTAAGGCTTCTTTAGACTTGATTAGCTGGCTCCCAACCCGAAAGTTTGCGTACTCCACGGTCATTTGGCTGGTTTTAAGGCAACCTCCGCCTTGTGCTCGTTTAGTCCAAGGTCGGCAGACACTAGCTCATTTTTGATCCTGACGACCGCTTTCTTTGTGGCAGGCTCTACATCAAGAATGTGTTTCGCTACGGCAGCTACGACGATGTCATCAACGAAACCGACAATCTTGGCTCCCTCTGGCAGCGTCAATAGAAAAATTCCGACATATGTAATGTTCTATAGAAAAGGTCCAAGGGCCCTGAGGGAGTCCCGCAGAAATATCGTAATACCTAAGGCAATCGTGCGTCTGATACCTCAGCTTTCTGTGAAGTGAAGTGAAGTTTGGTGTATACAAAGGTAATTGTTCCCGCACATTACAATTTAGACTTCATAGTGATTTCTGTTTTTTTTGTTGTAGGCTTCTGCTATCTTTTGGAGCACTCGGGCGCCAGATAGACACCTACCTTTACTGTATTTTCCCCGATTTCCGGAGAAAAATAATAAGGAGCTCCAGTGATGTACAATTCGCGCCATCGTGCGCGAGTAAACGCGGGAAAGTCATAGAGAAAGTGCAGCACAGGTAGACGTCTCACTGATGCCGAGCATGCAGAGATGCTTCGCAAAAGTGTAATGTCCTGTAATAGCGCCCGTAAGTCCTCTGCAGCCTATACTCCTTAAGGATAAGAAGAATGCGGCGGATTTCTTGTAGACATCAGGGCGTGCGCGCTTAGTCATCCCATCTCCATCTATGATTGTGTGCATTGAAGACCCAAACGTTGATGTGGGTATTGACCGTGGAAGCAGGTGGTTCCAAGACGGGTTCAGATACTGAGAAACCCTCCCCTCAACCCATTGTAGCAAGTTCATCAGAGGTCTCATTTCCTGGGATCCCAGAATGACTTGGAACCCAACCGAAATTGTTCAGGAAGGCCTTAACTTCATACACTTAATTGGAACTTGTTAAAGGGTGGGGCACAGTCTTGAGTGTAGCTTGGCTGTCACTGCTATGCTTAACAACATAGTGCATGTCCATCAGGATTGCGTATATCTCTGACTAAAAATGTGATGCATATTTTCCTAACGAAAAGATAAGTCGGACCTTTGCGTATTCAGAGAAAAACCCAGCGCCGGACCCCGGTCAAGTCGTGGAGCCATCTGTGAAAATGCGACTACAATCCTTTCCAGGCTTAGTATATTGACAGGCCAATCCGGACGCCATGGAGAACCGAATGTAAAGTTATGGCGCAGTAAGATCCACGAGATACGGACCGTAGGATGCTTCTCACGCAAGCGCACTGTCATTGGGAACAAAACCAAAAACCATTTCTCTTAAGACCAGACATGACCTTCAGTGCATACTCTCTGATAAACATGTATGCCAAGTGATGGTAGACAAAGACAGCTCAGGCAAAGTGTTCTTTGGAGTTTGGTGAAAAATGCTACGATGTGTTTTTGTGTTAGTCCGTTCTACCAGATAATCATTGACGTGTAGATCCAGAGGATCTTTGCCGGCTATAAACCCCATGTTTTGCCAAAGGCAGTCTTGCATTGCCAAATGCTCACAAAGCTTTGGTGGTTTCTGACTCCATATGCTTTGACCATAGAAGCTTGCTGTCCAATTTAACTCCAAGGTACTTAGCTCCCTTGGATAACGGGATTGAAATTTTTTAGCACCAGCTGAGTCATGTCAGTATTTTTCCTCCTTCTCGTGGAGAGAACGACATCAGTCTTGAGAGGATTAACTGACAGCCAATTTCTCGTGTAGGGGTCGTCAGCTTTGTACCCGTCCGGCTTGTGGTTTTTTCGGAACAAGTGGTTTTTCCGTGATAGGGATGTTAACCCTAAGCACATCTTTCCCCAGGAACAAGGGGATGGGTCGTTGCACACATTGGTTCACTACCTGGCGGGTGACGAGGCAGCTATCTCGGGGAGGCCACGCGGAGGCTGTGTGTCAGCTTGGATTAAGCAGGGACAGAGATAGACGCTGGTTTTTGCCATGTTAAACGCGATCAACTTCTTTGCTCTGTTTGCTCGCTCACTTCAAGCTCTCTCAAAATCCGCCCACAGTAGCACAAACAATAAAGCACTAATGGGCGCATTGCCAGAACGCCGTCAGAGATACTGCCTCAGTGGTGCTGGGTTTCAAACTGCCACAATCTAGAAACCCCTGGTTCGATGAACAATGTGAACAAGCCCATGCAGCAAAACAAGAGACATATGAAACCATGCTGCAACGACGGACGAGGGCTGCTCGCGAAATCTATGAGCAGAAGAGAAGAGAGGAACACACGCTTCTCAGAAGAAAAAAGAGAGAGCACGGAAAGCGTGAGATCAAGGAAACGAAGAGATGCTTCCGGAGGAATGACGCCCGGAAGTTTTACAATATGGTAAAACTAACATGCCATGGCTACAAAGCCAGAGCGGCGGCCTACAGGAATGAAAATGGAGAACTTGTAGTAGACTCACAGATACCCCTGTCAGGCAGAACGATCCGTTGGTAATGGACGACGATGTAAGAGAATTCCGTCCACCCGACCTAAACGAAGTCAAAATAGCGATATCAAGACTTAAGTCTAATAAAGCGCGGGCGCAGACGGCCTGTCTGCTGAGCTTTTTTAGGCCTGGAGATGAGCTGAAAGTTGTATGCACCATCTCATTTACAAGATATGATTGGAGGAAAACAATACCGACGAATGGAATCTCAGCATCGTGTGCCCGCTCCATTAGAAAGGAGACCCCTATAACTACGCCAACTACAGGGGAATAAGTCTCCTTAACATCGCACATCTTTTCTGCCGCATTGTGTGAACGCCAGGATAACCTGATCGTCTCTTATCAGTGTGGTTTCAGGCCAGGTAAATCAACAATAGACCAAATCGACACTCACCACCTTTCGTCAATTTGAAGGCTGTGTATGACAGCGTGTATAGAGACGAACTATATAAAGCCATGTCTAGTTTTAACGTCCCTGCCAAACTCGTCTGCATATGCAGGATGACAGTGGAGAATTCTCGCTGCTCCATTAAGGTCGGTAATGAGCAAACCGAGACCTTTAATGTTAAAGAAGGATTTAGGCAAGGTGACGCGCTGTTATGTAACTTTTTCAACATCGTGCTTGAAAAGATCGTGCAAGAGTCACAGGCCACCACAAGAGGTACGATTTATTTCAAGTCTACGGAATTGCTTGCATACGCCGACAACATTGACGTGATTGGACGGACACAGCGAGACGTCAATGAGGCCTTTGTAAGCATTGAGGTAGAAATGGCTAAGATGGGTCTCAAGGTTTATTCCCTGCGAAGGAGTTGAGTCTTTAAAGTCTGTCTTTAGCCTCTTAAAATGTTTCGTCGCATAAAAAGTAGTATAAGATTCTAGACCTAGTTGGACGTTGTCACATATCATTCAACATTTCCCCGACTGTAGGTCCAATAATTTCTGACTACACCAGCTACAGTGGGTTTCTCAATCAGCTTCGTAGGCAAGTCTGCACCATCATACTAGTTAGCCTGATGTCTGTTTTCACTTGAAGTCCAATTGACATAAGCTGACCAATGGTAGTACTCTAACATCGCAATCATGCAATGAATGTGAGGATGGCAATTCCATTCCGCTTTCTAGGCGTCCACTTGCATCATATTTAAACAAACACCCATCACACCAATAATCACAATGACTTTGCCACCACTCATTCGAATTCCGCATTCTACCATATCACCATCATCCATAAAATACAACTCGCATAAGATACGGCCACAACTTCTGTCCGACTAACTACCACGGGGGATGAACTAAAGCACTAAATTCCACTGGCAAACTATCCACTTGACTGTGTCAATACTTACAACCTCTATCGTCCATCCAGACCATGATGCTCGATGAGCATTTCTTGCTTCAAGACAAGAAACCCAGAAACCAGCTTCCAGTACGCGGTAACAAAAAAAAAAAAACCAACAAATAACTTCTGCACCGTTCGAGGACGATTTCCAATAAATAATAATTTTCAATTTCAGATACACGGATATCGAGAGACACGCGGCGCATCTAAAATATAGTCCACGGCGTTTGCAAACAAATTAAATTGCCAGCTTATTAAAAGTGATATTTCGTGTAAACGGGCAGGAGGCCGAGGTGATGGACGGGGCAGAACGAAACAGGAGCCAAGTGGCTCTAGCGGGGAGCAATAAATAATTATTTTTTAATGAAAATTCCACAGCCTAGTGCGACGCGATCATGGCGACGACGCATTGAAGATCATAGAGCAAATCGTGAAGATTGAGAGGATCGGACAAGGCACACACAGTCACGGATGCATTTGATGTTCCAAGGAGAGGAGTGCAACTGCGATCGCGATCGTGAGGATCGTTTGGTTCAGAGCATGGGCACTCCACCATGGCCATCTAACGGCCATGACAAATGGAGTGCAGACTGGTGGATGCAATGCACAGAAGTCGCCGTCGAGGCTTAAACAAAAAACCCCGATCGAACTGCAACGCATCGACGAAGGCGAAAGTCACTCATTCTAATCAAAATGATCCATCATGAGATGTGTGGCGGCGATGATGCCAATGGTGGCGTTGTGATGGTGATGGTAATGACGGTGGCTTTCAATGATAGTAATGATGACGATGATGTTCTTGCGCCCGTCTAGGGAATGCTCATTTCCACGCCGGATAATGTGCGGCCCATTTAGGCCCATTAGTGGTGCGTTAGTGGCGGAGTTCCGTCAGCAGTGGATTCTATCACCGGGCGATATTTCATCGTACTAAGTTGCAGCGCTCTGTAGCGTAGCATGCGTGTGCCACGAACTGGAGCAGTGTCGTTCGCGCGAAAGAGAAAAGGCTGGACATAACAAACGAATGATATTTAGGCGCGCTGATTAATTTGCCAACGATATTGAACTGGCGGACATTTATTAATGTCATCATTCAGTCCCAGCGGTATGCCTCCCGAATGCTCCATTCTTCTTACGCGATCTCATCTGGTTTCGGTCTCGTCTCCCGGTATCGCTTGTTTGTTTTTGACGTCGCAGTTCATTTGTTTTTTTGCCGAAGCCCAAGGGTTCCATAACCAGGTTTCGGTTTCTCTCTTGTGCTACCGCACGAAAGAGAAACTACCGAGGAACAACAAAACAACCAGAAGAGCAAACCCACAAACAAATAGTACACTCCAATGGAAAAGGAGATCTATGTGAGTTATGTTGTTCATTAGTTCTCGGTTGCAGTAGTGTGCCCGGTTGCCCGATGTCCGGCTGCAGAACTATTTTTACCCAATCTATCTGCTGTGGTATGTGACGTCGGCCTGGCTTTTCTGGAGCATATGCAAACGTACTTTGGTAAGAGTCTCTTGACCCTGTCCTACTGGTGAGTGCTGGAAGGCAAGCAGTTCAATGCACAGCGGAATTCCAGTTTTGCGCCCCAAAACAAATGGAGCACGTCACACAATTGGATCGGCGCTATGCAGTCGGCTATGGATTCGTTGCTTGGTATATGGCGAACGGATCGCATTTGGAATATCTTAATCGGTGTTGAGTTGAAGGAAGTGGTGAAGTGGCAGTGGCTTGTGAGCCATTTTCCTTCCTCATCGTCTTTTTGTTTTTTTATTTTTTATTTTTTTACATGGAATAGGTATTGGGGATAAAGCTCGAGGAATCTGTCGATATTAGCTCTAAACAATGATGGCATTAAGGCATAAGGCAAAGTAAACCACGAAATTATTATGGATTGCATGCTAATGCTAGTGGCACACAACACAGAAGGTACTTCCTTCTAGAGATAAATCGCGAACTCGTTTGTTCGGAACGTCATGTTCGATGCTGTTAGTGGACATCAATGGATGGATTAAGTCTTAATACGGTTGGGTGTCGCTCGGATGTGCTAATGACATGGTAATGTGTCGTTTTCGGTTGGTTTTCTTAATGTCCACGATACAGATGCATGCAAGGATGGAATGATGAAAAGGTCACATCATAGGATTTTCTGTTAGTAGACCTTAAGGCACTAGATTATAGGCCCGTGAGGATACTCCTGGGGGAAGAAGGAGCGCGCAAACAGAGCAAAGAAGCTGATCGAGTATAACACGGCAAACGCCAGCTTCGATCTATGTCCCTGCTCAATGCAAGTTGAAGCTTTCACGTGGCCTTCGCTAGATAGCTACCCGGCATGCGTCGGGTAGTGAAATAATGTGTGCTGTGACCCGACCCTTTGTTCGTGGGGAAAGAGGAACCTGGCCCTCCAGGTAGGGGTGCTTAGGGTAACATTCCTACCACCGAGAAAATAAATTGCTGCGAAGCAACCACAAGCCAGGGCTGATGCGCTTTCGTTATTTGAGGAAGACTCTGTCAAAAAACGTTAAGCTGTCGGAATGTAAGCGAACGTCTCATAACAATCCGCATCAATGCTAATTTTGGAAACATTAGCCCCAACCGAAGAAAAGGAAGTCAGACTTAAAGACGACTTCTATGATCTCCTAAACAGGACCTATTCCCAGGGTCCCACGTTCGAAAACGGACACCGGCTACATGACTTCCTGGTGGGGTTAGTCTCCTTCTAGCTAGCACATGATTCCAGCGTCTCAACATCCACAAAGGAACCTGGCTATCAGTAGGCCATCAACCACTATGATCACGTTGCAGCAACATCAACTCGGATCACTACCTTGTTGTAGCCAAGATACGAATGAGGATGCCAAGGATACCACGAAGTCGAGCAGGACAACAAACATTTTACGTCGGAAAGCTACAATCGCTGGAGAGAACTTCTCGCAAAATCCGACACCGGCACAATCCACAGAACAACAGTGACAACAGAGAGCACGAAAAACCTGAGATCGAGGAGTTTGAGAGATCTACCACAGAAATGACGCTCGCAAGTTCTACGAAAGAGGAAAACGAACAAGCCAGGGAAATAAAGCCAGAGCAGAAGGTATGAAGACGGACAACTAGTAGTAGAGTTACTAGTTAGTGTTACTTCCATAATCTCTGCATCGGCTGTAACTCTACTACTAGTTGTCCGTCTTCATACCTTCTGTTCTGGCTTTATTTCCCTGGCTTGTTCGTTTTACTTTTTCGTAAAATTTCCGGGCATCATTCATGTGGTAGCATCTCTCCATCTCCTCTTCCTTAAAAGCGTGTGTTCATTCTCTGACGATATTGGTAGGAATGTTAAAATTAGGCTCTGTATAGCTCGTCTCTATGCACACTGGACAAGGACCTGATCTGAAACCACACTGGTAAGAACCTATCAGATTATCCACAAAGGGTTTCAGGCGTTTACACAGTTCGGCTTCAACGATCTTATATGCGATATTAAGGAGACATATTCCTCTCTAGTTGACGCAATTATAGGGGTCTTGTGGACTGGGACCGAGCAAACGATGCTGAGATTCCATTCGTCGAGCATGCTTACCTCTGACCATGTTTTACAGATAAGCTGGTGCATGCGCCCCGCCAGCTGGTGCATGCGCCCTCCAGCCGCTTTCAATAGCTCGGCAGAAAGGCCGTCTGCCCCGCCAGCTTTATCAGTTATAGTCTTAAGCTTCGAAATTATGCCAATGTCAGGGTCCCTAGGACCAGTATGCCTATTATAATAAAAATATAGATGTCACCCTGAGCTGGGCTCAATGTACTTTCGCTCTGACAAAGTGGCTATTTAATAGCAGTCAACTTGACAGTAGGCAGTAGGGTGAAGGTAATCTGCTGCATTAATCGGGACCATATTCCCATGAATAGGATGTGTTATTTGGTTGTTAAGCCAAGTGAGTGTTAGAATAGTGGAGAAGATTCGGGTATTTGAGAGACTGCGTACGGGGACTTATAGACTGCACAGAACACCAGAGTCCGAGGACAATGAAATTCTATCCTATAGAATGGATGATATCGAGCAATAATCTGATCTTCGAGGCCTACTATCCCAACGATAATATATCGTGAAATACCACGAGTGAGTGCATCTTAATGGCTTAGTCCCCCTCGAAGCGTTCATTTACTTCGACAAGAATGGTTTAATCCAAGATAGAATAGCAGTGCCGCTAATCTTGCTCGTTTCCTCCAACTTTGTTGAACGGCGACTTCCCTTCGAGTTAGTTGTCGTGCTCTGCGATCATGGAAATATTGTCCGCAAGCAATAACGTTTATGGTGGCTGGGGAAGGGACTACATGATCACACCCGCGGATACTTGCACAGCCGCTTCCAGGCAATGCAGGTACATACTTATATAGGGTGGGCCATCTAGTCTGGTCTTTTTTAAATCATAGGTTATTTTGACACTGACAGCCGCTTCCCGCTCGAAATTTTGACAGAAGGTCAGTATCATACCTGCGCGGAACGATGTGAGTCGCCTGAACAACGGTGGGAAATATTGAAACTTTATTTGCAAAATAAGTGCTGTGTAGCCTAAAGAGTAGGTTTTTTGAAAAGAACTTTTGGCCGAAATTTGAAAATAAATTTTGGCACCCACCGCGACTGCTGTACGCAAGTTTGTGCAAAAATTCGTGAGACTGGTATGCTAGTGGGCAACACTCATTGTCCCCGTTGTCGTTGTATGGTGCGCACAGATGAGAATGTGACTGATATGGTGTAAGACTCAATTCACGAACATCAACTTACCATCGATCTCAACAGCTCAACATTTCACGCACTAGCCTGAGGAAAATTCTGCACAAAGATCTCGGATCATTCGCATAAAAGGTCCAATTGGCTCAGCAATTGAAAGCGCGCTTTAGAGCAGCTTGAATTGGACAACGATTTTGGGTGAAAAACCATCTTTTCTGACGATGCACATTTTCATCTCGGTGGCTAGGATAACAATGAGAAGCCAATGCATCCACAGAGAGTGACAGATTGGTGCGGATTGTGGAGTGTGACATCATGGGACCATTTTTCTTCGAAAATGAGTCTGGAAACAACGTTTAGGTCAACGGTGGGCGTTCAGAGCCATGTTAACCGACTTTTTTTTTTACGGAAACTGAAGACATGGATTTGGACGACCTCTGGTTCATGCAGGATGGTACGCCATGCCATGCCCGTGCCACACTCGATATTTTGCCCACCAAATTCCCAAATCGTGTTATTATCCGTCTTGGCGATGTCAATCGGCCGCCTCGAAGCTGCGATTTTACCTATTTGAACTTTTTCTTCTGGAGAACCATTCGGAAACGGTTCGAGCAGATAAGGCTAATATCATCCAAACAATCCGTGAGCTACAGCCCGAAACTTGGAAATTTGGGGTGACAGAATGCACTACTGTAAAGCCAGCTGAGGCATCCACTTGAACGATGTATTTTTAAAAAGAAACTTGTATTTGACCCACCCTTATAACACTCACAGTTTATGGTCACACCAAATTCATGCTCTGTGTGTGCAGCTCTAATATAACACCATATGGCATGGAACATTTGCAGAGAACTACAATCAACGTAAAAATCGGGTCGAGTTCGAGTCCAATCTAAGACCTAAACCAGGTGTGTGACATAACATAATAAGAGTATAACCAGTTTCTTCAAACTGTTTTACTAACCCTAGAACTATCAAATCATGTGGTTGATTCCACATACCAAACAGATCACAAACTTTATGATACCTAGCTCTCAAAGATGGCAAAGGACTAACAAAGGGCTCGTAGGGGTAGCATCTATCCGACGGATGCTGGTCTGCTAAAAAGCGAGAAGAGTCACCGCAGTCGAAAATCTTGCGGCACTGTTAGTAAGTCCCATCTCCACCTCCTCGTGGTGCCATCTGGAGATTTCCAATGGAAATTGCAGACGGGGAAGGGCGAAAACGAAAAAAGGACAATGATCTTCGGCTTTGTACGTGGAATGTTAGGTCTCTAGATCGGCCACGTGCAGCCGAACAACTTGCGGACGTCCTAGACCGCTATAAAGCGGACATAACCGCCATCCAGGAAATGCGATGGAATGGACTGGGTATAAAGCGGATGAAAAATTGCGATATTTACTACAGCGACTGCTATAGGGAGAGAGGGCAACGATTATTTGGATGCGGATTTGTTGTTCGAGGTAGACTAAGGCAAAAAGTTCTCAGCTTTCGGCATGTGAGCGAACGCCTCATAATAATCCGTATCAAGGCTACATTTTTTAAGATCAGCCTGATCTGCGTCCACGCCCCCACGGAACGGAAGACAAGGCTGACTCCGCCAAAGATGAGTTCAACGATCCCCTAGACAGAACGTATGCCCAATGTCCCAGCTATGACATCAAAATTGTACTAGGAGACTTCAATGCTAAGCTGGGTAAGGAAAGCATCTTTGAACGAGTCATCGGCAAACATAGACTACACGACACCACCTCCGATAATGGACATAGGCTGATTGATCTTCCTACGGGGCGAAATCTCCTTCTAGCCAGTACGCGCTTCCCGCACCTCGATATACACAAAGGCACCTGGCGATCTTTTGATCAATCGACTACCAACCAGATTGATCACATCGCGATCGACGTCAGACACTCCTCCACTATTCTTGATGTTCGAACTTTCCGAGGGGCTAACATCGGACCACTCGGACCACTATCTTGTAGTAGCCAAGATGCGCCAAGATGATGTCGGAAAGCTACGAGCTACCGCTCGTGCTTTTACGGATCGCGTCTTCCTTAAGCTCTCCAATACACCTCAATCCTCCAAGCTATCAAAAGAACAGCAGTGGAGCCTTTGCAAATAAGCCCTGTAAAGCTCTGTATCCGAAGTTTTGGGTTTCAAGGCTCCACCACGAAGAAACACCTGGTTCGATGACGACTGTAGGAGGATTCAAAGCACAGCAGGATGCATATGTGGCCTCGCTGCATAAAAGAACAAGAGCAGCTCGTGAGCTCTACGAGTTAAAAAGAAGGGAAGAGCATAAGCTTCTCAGGAGAAAGAAAAAAAAGCACGAGAAGCGCGCGATTGAGGATTTGGATAGGTGTTACTGCAAGCGTGACGTTTATCAACAGATAAAGCGAACATGCCAAGGTTATAAAGCCAGAACGGAAGCCTGCACGGATGAGAACGGACACCTAGTAGTAGAATCGCAGTCGATGCCGAGAATTTGGAAAAACCACTTCTGCAGACTGTATAACGGCGATGTTAGTCAATATACCGCTGTCAGGCAGAATGATCCATTTCCAATCGACGAAGACTGCAGAGAACACCGTCCCCCTGACCTCGACGAAGTTAAGATTGCCATATCGAAACTCAAGTCGAATAAAGCTGCTGGCGCAGACGTACTGTCTGCTGAACTCTTCAAGGCAGCTGGGGATGATCTGGTTAGGAGCATTCACCAGCTCATCTGTAAGATATGGTCACAGGAAAGCATGCCCGAGGATTGGGGACTCAGCATCGTATGCCCGATCCACAAGAAAGGAGACCCCTCTGATTGCGGCAACTACAGAGGAATAAGCCTCCTTAACATCGCCTACAAAATCTTCTCTGCCGTTTTGTGTGAGCGCCAGAAGCCTTTTGTAAATAGGCTTTTGTAATAAGGTCTTTATCAGTGCGGATTCAGGCCAGGGAAGTCCACCATCGACAAAATCTTCACACCACGGCAGATCCTGGAAAAAACCAATGAATTTCAAGTCGACACTCACCACCTATTTGTCGACTTCAAAGCCGCATACGACTGCGTAATTAGAGACGAGCTATACAACGCTATGTCTACCTTGGCCATACCTGCTAAACTCATCAGACTATGCAGGATGACTTTGGAGAATGCTCGTTGCTCCATCCGAATCGGTGAACACCTTACCGATGGTTTTGATGTCAAAAAAGGATTTAGGCAGGGCGATACGCTGCCGTGTGATTTCTTCAACATCATATTGGAAATGATTGTGCAGAAATCACCAGCCAACACAAGAGGCACAATATATTTCAAATCCCCGCAACTCCTTGCATACGCCGACGATATCGACATAATAGGTAGATCACAGCGAGATGTCAATGAGGCGTTTGCGAGTATTGAGATGGAGGCTGTGAAAATTGGTTTGCCAGTAAAGGAAGGCAAAACTTAATATATGCAAGTTGTCACCAAAAAAGGACGCTCACCACCGGCGTCTTGGCCAGAACGTATTGGCAAGTATAATTTTGAGAAAGTTAGGGACTTCGTCTAACATGGCTCCGCAGTGGCCTGGAACAACGAAATCAGTTCTTATCCCGGATCTGCTGTACGGCGCAGAAGCGTAATTACTTTCAAAAGCGGATGAGGAGGTCCTTGGTCGGTTCGAGAGAAAGATTTTGATTGCCATTTTCGGGGGATGGAGGAAAGTATTCAACCACGAGCTTTACGGGCTGCACAGCGACATGAGTCTAGTCAGGCGTCTACGGATTAAACTTCTAAGATGGCTAGGCCATGTAGAGCAAGTAGACACCACAGCTCCAGCCCGGAGAGTTTTTGAAGAAACATTAGACGGCCGCACCTAACATGGCGCACACAGGTGGAAGGGGACCTCAGCCAACTGGGTGTACGGCAATAGAAACGGCTAGCAAAAGATCGTGCTAGTTGGAGGGGCATGTTGGATGAGGCCCAGGTTCACCCCGAACTGTACCGCCCGATAAGAAGAAGAAGAAGGCCCTAATCTATCATACCGCATATCATTACCGATGTCTTTGCCGTATTACTAACATAAAAAGTCAATACATCAACCGCTTTAGTGGCCCCGCTTACCCGTTCAACCATGTTGAATTGCCAGCTGAGCAAGTATTGAGGCTGTTCCGAAAGAATCTGTTTATTGCTTTTACACCGGAAGGCTAATTGATGGAATTTTGGTTCTTCTAGCAAAAGTACAAGTTCCGTTTTCTATAGGTTGACATCAAGCTTGCAGACATCAGCCCACCATGAAAGATCACGTAAAGCTCCCAGCCACCTCTTTCCAATAGAAAGCAGTAGTTTGTTGACTACCGTATTAAAAAAAAAAAAAGGTGACGCACGATGAGGGAGTTCGGACCCCGATAACACCAACGCCATCGAATGTTTATTCCGCGGCGTCTCTCCTCGGCGGGGTACTGCCAAAAACCCCCCGTAGTATACTTGCCATGAAAAAGCTTCTCGACTCACGCCGTTCGGAATCGGCAATAAATATTTGTTGCCGTCCACTGCGTTGTATTATGAGAACATTTTAGACAAAACCCGAAGATCACTATGTCTTCTGACAAAGGCATTTAGGCATTTTGGCATTTAGCTGTAGGCCCATTTCACCTGTGTGAAAAATACGTAACATGAGTGATGGTGAGTAGCTTGCTCTGGTCCTTCATGGGCTGTAACGCCACCAAAGAAGAAAGAAGTTTCGTTTTGTAAGCTGCTAAAAGTGATTTTTTCCGACGGCGCAGGAAACCTTTATCGACAAAAAATATGAATAAGGGATACAAAACGTTCCAAGAAGCCTAAGAATCTGTCGAAGACGTCCAAAAATTTCGTCCAAAATTTCAAGTTCGATTAATAATTAGAAATATTGATTCAAAAGAATCAGTCAGTACTACTTTAAATGATGTTTTGAGTCTCAGATGCTTTAAGTCTCAATTGGTCGCATTGAAGTGTTTGAGATAATGCCTTCTGAGTATGACGAGCATCACGAGACGATAGTCATCGACGAAAGTTACGTATCTAGTTACTAACCCTGATCACACACTTAACTGGAACTCCAACATTAAAAACAAACTTACAAAGCCGACTAAGGTCTTGTAGGCCTGCCTACGCACTTACGGTAAAACCTGGTGATTAGAACCTAAGGTAATCCGCTGGCTATATACCACGATAGTAAGACCTATATCATGCGTCTGCAGTATGTTGGACAAAAGTTGAATAAAAAACAAAAAGGGACGCGGCGATCCCTTGCTCAATGTCAAGAGCCTCAGGTGGAACACGGATGGATCCAAGATGGATTTCGACATTGGCGCCGGCACCTTTGGACCAAATATGGCACAAGAGGTGTAACCATCTATCAGAGAGTGATGGTTACAGTGCAGTGCTCAAAGCGTTGAGCTCGTAAGGCACGAACTCAAAGTCCGTTAAGGAATACCATGATGCCCTACGGCCCCTGAACAAACACTCAATTCCTTAAACTTAAACTTCAACTTTATTCCTTAAACTTAATAGAGTAGATATCAGAAGGTCGATCAGCTACCTTACGGGACATTGTGGTCTGAGATATGGGGTGCGGATTTATCGTGGGAAAGCGGTGAAGGTTGAAGTTCATTGACTTTAAGCCTATAAGTGATCGCCTGGCTGTGATCTGCATCAAAGGCAGATTTTAGGACATCGGCTTCATATGCGCACACGCCCCTACCGAAGAGACTGAAGACCCTATAAAAAAGGACTCCCATGATCTCTTGGACAACGCCTACGGTGTTAAAATCGTACTGGAGCATTTCAATGACAAAATCCACAAAAAAAGTGATCCTACCTCCTGCAGAAACTACAGAGCCTTATCCCTACTCAATGTCGTATACAAGATCCTGTCCAGCGTACTGTGTGAAGGTCTAAAGCTCTTTTGCAGCGCACTAATCGACAGCTACCAATGCGGCTTCCGGGCTGGAAAATCGACTATGGACCAAATATTCACACTTTGACGAATCCTGGAAAAGACCAGCAAGTTTCATATCGATCCGCACCATCTCTATATCGATATTACGCATACGACAGCAGTCGTCGCAAAGAATTGGTTGATGCGAAGGCCGAATTCGGGATCCCAGGAAAACTGATCCGGCTATTTCGCCCCACGCTAAAATATGCGCCATTTACCGTGCAGTTCGGCCCCAGGGCCTCTGAACCGACGGATGATATTGACGTCATCGCGCGGTCCTAGCATGACGCTTTAGAAGTTTTCACGGCAATTAAGGAACAGACAAAAAGAGTTGGCCTTGAAGTTAGAGAGAATAAGACAAAGTACATGCTGTCAAGCAAAAACTGGTCCGTCGCTCACCATCGGGGACAAGATATAAGCACGGTCGAGGTGGTTAAGGATCTTGTCTACCTCAGTGCAAACGTAAACTCCACAAGCGACACCGCAGTGGAGATCCGGTATAGCATCGTCCTTGGCAACAGCTGCTACTTCGGTTTGTTCAAACAACTTGAGTCGAAACTCCTTACTCGAAGAACCAAAGTAATGCTTTTCAGACGCTTATACTGCCAGTCTTGCTGTCCGGGCCTGAAAGCTGGACTCTAACCAGGACGGCGGAGCTGATTTTGGGTTCCTTCGAAAGAAAAATTCTACGCCGGATGTGTGGTCCCGTCTGTGAAGAAGGTGATTGGAGGAGAACACATAACCGCGAACTTTTTGAGCTTTGCAAAGACATGGATTTATTCCGAAAGGCAGAGATCCGTTGACTACATTGGCTCGGCCACATCGAGCGTATGAACGCCAACGCTACAGCTAAGAGGGTCTTCAAGTCCAAGCCTTCTGGTTCGAGGAAAAGAGGAAGACCGAACCTCCGGTATAAAAGTCGAGGATGTAAGACAACTAGGTTTTGATAACTGGAAGCAGCGTGCCCGGGACCGTCAAAGATGGAAGGCAGCTATAACTCAGGCATAGATCCTTCATGGATTACTGTTCTGATAAGTAAGTAAGATGTACTTTTGATTGGAAAGCCTCAGTTCCTTGTTTCCTGTGACCTTAACGTGACGAAACGTTTACGCTCTCAATGTATTTCGGTCAAGCTTCTGAGAAGCTTGAATCTACATATATCTTTGCGTACCAAGTGACCTTCGTACCAGACACTTTGTCGCCTCACTGCTGGCACTCCTCTTGTAGCCGTTTATGAAATCAATGATTCAATTTGACTTAATGAATTTTAAATACACACTTAAGAGTACTACAATACCATCGACAAGATACTCTGACGTAAAGCACCCGACCAACAAGGAAGTCATCCCACAATTCGTCCCCGATTGGATACTCGAACACATAGCGTCGCGCATGCGCTAGCTACAAAATTATCATAAATTGGTGACAACTCTTTACTGACATTTTTGTTCCTTCCTTGCATACAAATGCTAAGCCACTAATGAACCCAGTCACTTACCATAAAGCCACTGAGAGTGCAAGTAAGTGGCAATTTGTTGCAGTTAGTCAGGGCAAATTGCCACTTTAACCGGTTGTGGTTTGGCGCAGTCTCTGTAGTTTACCAGCATTCAAATCTATCGTGTGGTTTAGGTGAACTGTCTGTTGACGACATTAATTGACATCGTCTAGTATCTAAACGCTTGTATGTACTTGTATTTGAAAAATACAAGAAAAAATAATTACTGATGGAGACAAGTACAAGAGTAGTTAATGTATGCAATCCACACCCATCAATCTTGGCTGCGAAGAAATCGGATGTGCCCAACCCCAAATGAGTCCGTAATAAGCTTGACAAGTTCAAAAAGAAACGAGAATAATCACAACAGACGATTTTCTCCTCGATATTCTTGTAGTATATGATATAAAAGATACGAGCACTACCGACGGACAGCACGCGCCTATCCACCGATCCGCAGCTCCCCAGTCACCAGCTGAGATGACGCAGCATCCATTCGTTTGCAGGTAAAAATCCCATGAATGGAAATCCGTCGCACCAGAGAGGAAGGGAGGGAGAGAGTGTGTTTATGTATCGCCCCAAGGGAAGGTCTCAAGATTACACGGATGCGATCGGAACCACGGTGCGGTCCCATGTGCCAAAACATTAAAATTTTCGTTTTCGGCGATGGAGATGAAGATGAAAATGGAACTGAAGATGTAGATGGAGATGAAGAAAATGAAGAGATGATGATCGACTTGCATCGGACGGCGGACAACTGCACTCCAACAGGTTAGACGTATCGCATCGTATGAATATGGTCGTAGTGGCTTAGGTACTGACTGCACCTTTGATGGCGCTGAGGGTGCGGGCCCAAAGGAGAGAATTGTTACACGACATAAAGATAAATTCTGAAATAAACGACCGGAAATAGAAGGAAGGTTCGGTTTAGTATTGTGCTGTTGCACTGCATGCTGCCGTGCCAAGTTGTTGGTAGACTATATTTCCTGGCCCGGAACACAGACGTCTCACTAGCTAACTGTGGAAGAGTAGCCTAACTCGGCACTGCTTCGGTGAGAGTGATGTTCGAATCCAATCAGAGTGGATAAACGATTTTTGGAGTAGCATAACGACGAAGTAAGTATGTACATACATATCTATGAACCCATTAACCTGGGTTCATCGGTGGCAGATCAGTTGCGATCCGATCTATGTATGTAACAGACAGGATGGTGTTGTCAACTTTGTTAAGATATAGTATTTAGTATGTCGTTCTCCGGTTTTGGTAAACCGGAAGGCTTCCGCTATCTACTCAGACACGAAGATTGGTCCGTTTTACCCCAGACAGACACCTTACATGAACGTATTTTCCCCGTTTTCCGGATAAAAACGAGAAGGAGCTTCAATGATGTAGACCTAAGAGACTCGGCACACATCACATCGGCCCCAAGGGTGCGCCACCCTGCGCGAGTAAAGTCACAGAGAAAAAGCTCTGCAGTGTCATCTCCTCGTAACATGCAGCACAGGTAGTCGTATCGTTGATGCCAAGCACACAGAGATGCTCAGCAAAAGTGTAATGACCCGTAATGACTCCCACAAGTCTTCTGCAGTCGATTCTCCCTAAAGACAGGAGGAATGCTGCAGATTTCTAGCAGACATCAAGGCATACGCGCTTAGTCATCCTGCAAAATGGGTAATCCCTCCATCTACAGTTGTATGTATTAAACATCCTCTTCTTCTTCACAGTTCGGGGTTTACCTAGGCTTCAAAATGCCCCTCCTAACAGCACGATCTTTTGCTAGCCGTCTCTATTGCCGTACACCCAGTTGGCTGAGGTCCCCTTCCATCTGTGTGCGCGATGTTAGGTGCGTCCGTCTAATGTTTCTTCGAAGACTCTCCGGGCTGGAGCTGTGGTGTCCATTCGCCACATGGCCTAGCCATCTTAGGCGTTGAATCCGTAGACGCTTGACTAGACTCATGTCGCTGTGCAGCCCGTAAAGTTTGTGGTTGATCTTTTCCTCTATCCCCCGTCTGCGTTTATGGGTCCGAAAATCACGCGCAAAATCTGTCTCTCGAACCGATCAAGAGCCTCCTCATCCGCTTTTGATAGTGTCCATGCTTCTGCGCCATACAGCAGGCCTGGGACAATAAGGGTCAAATTCTGCGTTTGATTTCGGAACTGATGTCGTTGTTCTTAACTGCCTTAAGCTTATTTCTGCCAATACAAACGTACTGGCCAAGACGTCGGTGGTGAGCGTCCTTTTTTGATGACAGCTTGTATTTAGTTTAGCCCTCGTTTACTGTCAAGACAATTTTCGCTGTCTCCATCTCAATACTCGCAAACACCTCATTGACATCTCGCTGTGATCTGCCTATTATATCAATATCGTCGGCGTATGCAAGGAGTTGCGAGGATTTGAAATATATTGTGCCTCTTGTGTTGGCTGGTGATTTTTGCACAATCGTTTCCAATATGATGTTGAAGAAATCACACGACAGCGCATCGCCCTGCCTAAATCCTTTTTTGACGTCAAAACTATCGGTAAGGTGTTCACCGATTCGGATGGAGCAGCGAGCATTCTCCAAAGTCATCCTGCATAGTCTGACGAGTTTAGCAGCTATGTCAAAGGTAGACATAGCGTTGTATAGCTCGTCTCTAATTACGCTGTCGTATGCGGCTTTGAAGTCCACAAATAGGTGGTGAGTGTCGACTTGAAATTCATTGGTTTTTTCCAGGATCTGCCGTGGTGTGAAGATTTGGTCGATGGTGGACTTCCCTGGCCTGAATCCGCACTGATAAGGACCTATCAGCTTATTTACAAAAGGCTTCAGGCGTTCACACAAAAGGCAGAGAAGATTTTGTAGGCGATGTTAAGGAGGCTTATTCCTCTATAGTTGGCGCAATCAGAGGGGTCTCCTTTCTTGTGCATCGGACATACGATGCTGAGACTCCATTCCTCGGGCATGCATTCCCCTAACCATATCTTACGGATGAGCTGGTGCATGCTCCCAACCAGGTCATCCCCAGCTGCCTTGAAGAGCTCAGCAGACAGTCCGTCTGCGCCAGCAGCTTTATTCGACTTGAGCTTCTATATGGCAATCTTAACTTCGTCGAGGTCAGGGGGACAGAATTCTCTGCGGTCTCCGCCGATTAGAAATGGATCATTCTGCCTGACAGCGGTGTAGTGACTAACATCGCCGTTATACAGTCTGCAGAAGTGGTTTTTCCATATTCTCAGCATCGACTGCAGTTCTACTACTAGGTGTCCGTTCTCATCCCTGCAGGCTTCCATTCTGGCTTTATAACCTTGGCATGTTCGCTTTATCTGTTGATAAAACTTTCGAACGTCACGCCTGCAGTTACACCTCTCCAAATCCTCAATTGCGCGCTTCTCGTGCTCTTTCTTCTTTCTTCTGAGAAGCTTATGTTCCTCCCTTCTTTTTAACTCGTAGAGCTCACGAGCTGCTCTTGTTCTTTTATGCAGCGAGGCCTTATATGCTTCCTGCTTTGCTGTGTGAATCCTCTTTCTTCGTGGTGGAGCCTTGAAACCCAAAACTTCGGGTGCAGAGCTTTTCAGGGCTTGTTTGCAAAGGCTCCACTGCTGTTCTATTGATAGTGTGGAGGATTCAGGTGTATTGGAGAGCTTAAGGGAGACGCGATTGGTAAAAGCACGAGCGGTTTCTGGCGATAGTAGCTTTCCGACGTCATAACTTTGTATTCTTACTCTACTCCGTTGCGTTCGCGATATACGTAAGCGCATCTTGGCTACTACAAGATAGTGGTCCGAGTCGATGTTAGCCCCTCGGAAAGTTCGAACATCAAGAATAGTGGAGGAGTGTCTGACGTCGATCGCGATGTGATAAATCTGATTGGTAGTCGATTGATCAAAAGACCGCCAGGTGCCTTTGTGTATATCGAGGTGCGGGAAGCGCGTACCGGCTAGAAGGGAATTCCGCCCCGTAGCAAGATCAATCAGCCTGTGTCCGTTATCGGAGGTGGTGTCGTGTAGGCATTGATTGCCGATGACTCGTTCCTTACCCAGCTTAGCATTGAAGTCCCCTTGTACAATTTGATGTTATAGCTGGGTCATTGGGCATACGTTCTGTCTAGGAGATCGTAGAACTCATCTTTGGCGGAGTCATCCTTGTCTTTCGTGAGGGCGTGGACGCAGATCAGGCCGATGTTAAAAAAATTAGCCTTGATACGCATTGTTATGAGGCGTTCGCTCACATGCCGAAAGCTTAGGACTTTTTGCTTTAGTCCCCCTCGAACAACAAATCCGCATCCAAACAATCGTTGCCCTTTCTCCCTAAAGCAGTCGCCGTTGTAAATGTCGCAGTTTTTCATCCGCGTTATACCCGGTCCATTTCATCGCATTTCCTGGATGGTGGTGATGTCCGCTTTATAGCGGTCTAGGGCGTCCGCGAGTTGTTCGGCTGCACGTGGCCTGTTTAGGAACCTAACATTCCACATACAGAGCCGAAGATCATTTACCTATTTTCGTTTTTTGCAAGGGTCGTCAACATAAATCCGGTCCGTTATATCCGAGGCTTGTAATTGTTTCGGAGTTTGTGTTTTTTTTTACGGTTACGGCTTACTAGGCCTAGGTGCTTCATCTATGCCTTGATATCTGGCAGCGTTGCAGATTCCGTCAAAAGATGCCTTATCAAAAGCTCCCTCTTTCCTTTCCATTGGTGATAAAATAAATTAGAATGAAATCTTTGATTTTTATAGACAAATTTTATTAAAGACAAATTGAATGATTTTTGTAATATAATTACTATCCACCAAAATACATTGTCCACAAAACACCATCTCGCTTTCGTACGTTTTCTATTCATAATACGACGAAAGCAAAACGCACCTCAAATTAAGATATATTTTGCATTAAATTGAACCACTGAACAAATGTCAAACTAGAGAAGTCAATATACAATATACACTTACATAAGTTCAATTTAGAGTTAAAAAATAAATTATCTTACGAAATTGTATATATCTTTCAACTTTATTGTTTTTTAATAAATTTTAAAACAGTCGAGAAGTGACGTAGCGTGTCTTATGAAAAAGGATACTGTTCGTTACCTTTCGCTTTTATACTCGCTTCTTAAAAATTCATTTTTTCCTTTACATCTTTTTAAATAATATTTTCAATATTCAAGTCTTCAGCTTTTGTTTTTATTTCAAAATACAGTCGACTCTCGATAATTCAAACCTTCGACAATTCGAAGTATTTGACAATTCGAAGTAAACAGTTGACACATTGAAATTCGAAATTTTTATATGCATTGGGGTACACTCAGTAATACGAAGTAAAATCAAAAAGGGCTTCGATCAAACCACGTGGTAATTCGAAGTTTCGTTATCGCAACTCTCGGCAATTCGAACCAACAGTCCTCGTATGTAAAAAGAAATGCAAATAACGGTCTTATTGGTTGGCTTTGGTGTGTGTCAGTTTGACACGAAATAACCATTTTTTGAACACAAATCTGTGATTGTTCGGAGTGCGATTGCGCAGTAAACGTGATTGTTGACATCATGATTCGTGCTACAAAGTATAAGTCCTTAACCATTGCCGACAAAAAAAAGTGATCGAAGCTGTTGAAGGCGATACGAAAGTGAACGTAGCTAAGATGTTCGACATACCACTCAGTACACTATCTACCATTTTAAAGAACAAAAATAAAATCATTAACACTCAATCAACTGGAGGAAGAAAACGGAATACTATAGGAGAATTTCCACAACTAGAAGAGTGTTTAGTAACGTGGATTAGACAATGCAGGACACGAGCATGACCAAGAGAGAGTGGTAGGGACCAAGGAAATCCCAACTCCAGCCGCTGAAGTAGTCCTCCCACCCAGCATCGAAGAAGTCGGCACAGCAATTCAGAAGCTGAAGAATAACAAGGCCGCAGGCTCAGATGGCATGCCATCAGAGCTCTTCAAGGCTGGGGGCAATGTTCTGGTAGGGAGCTGCACCAGATCATCTGCAGAATTTGGGAAGACGAAAGCATGCCCGAGGACTGGAATACCAGCTCTATTTGCCCCATCCACAAAAAAGGCGATCCTACCTCTCAAGAACTATAGAGGTATATCCCTGCTCAATGTCGCATACAAGATCCTATCCAGTGTATTGTGTGAATGTCTAAAACCATTTTGCACTGCACTAATCGGCAGCTACCAGTGCGGCTTCCGGCCCGGCAACTCGACTATAAACCAAATTTTCACGCTTCGACAAATCCCGGAAAAGACCAACGAGTTTCGAATCGATACACACCATCTTTTCATCGATTTCAAAGCCGCATACGACAGCATTCATCGTGAAGGACTGTTTGGTGCGATGACCGAATTCGGGATCCCGGGAAAACTGATCCAGTTGTGTCGCGCCACGCTAAAAAACACGCGATGCACCGTGCAACTCGGTTCTAGGACCTCGGAACCATTCGAAACATGCACCGGATTTCGGCAAGGAGATGCGCTGTCATGTGACTTCTTCAACCTGGTGCTGCAGCAGATAGTGCGACGGGCAGGCGTCAACAGGGAAGGCACTATCTTCTACAAGTCCGTCCAGCTGCTAAGATACGCGGAGGATATCGACATCATCGCGTGTTCTCGCCGTGGCATTGTGGAAGCATTCACGGCGATTGAAGAACAGGCGAAACGAGTTGGTCTCAAGGTCAATGTGGACAAGTCAAAGTACATGATGTTATGCAAAAACCAATCCGTCGCTCATCACTTGGGACAAAATATAACAATTGACAGCTACAATTTCGAGGTCGTTAAGGAGTTTGTCTAACTCGGGGCAAACGAAAATTCCACAAATGACACCTCAGTGGAGATCCGGCATAGAATCGCCCTTGGCAACCGCTGCTACTTCGGCTTGTCCAAACAACTGGGGTCGAAACCCCTCACTCGAAAGACCAAAGTCATGCATTACAAAAAGCTCATACTGCCAGTCTTGCTATATGGAGCAGAAAGCTGGACGATAAGCAGGACAGCGCAGCTGATTTCGGGTTCTTTCGAGAGAAAAATTCTGCGCCGGATATTTGGTCCTGTCTGTGAGGAAGGTGAATGGAGAAGAAGACACAACCGCAAACTCTTCGAGCTGTACCAAGATGTGGATGTAGTCCGGAAGGCAAAGATCCGTTGACTACACTGGCTCGGCCACATCGAGCTAAGAGGGTTTTCGACTCCGAGCCTCCTGGTTCGAGAAGAAGAGGAAGACCGAACCGCCGGTATAGAGACAAAGTAATCGCGGATGTAAAACATCTTGGTCTTGATTACTGGAAGCAGCGTGCCCGGGACCGTCAAGAATGGAAGGCAGCTATAGCTCAGGTTCAGATCCTCCATGGATCGCTGGCCTTATAAGTAAGTAAGTAGGCTTCTTACATTAGATTCCAATATGAAAATACGGAAACGTAAAATTCTTGTTTTTTGAGACAATTGTACAGTCCATAATAGTCCTCCATCGTTATCAGGTTTCATTTTTCCTCCGAACACCTGGGGTCTGAGGAGCCCTAACTGATGCTGATATCCTGACTGCAGAAGATGACAAGGAAGATCATGAAGATGACACTGATTCGTTAGCACCAGTAATTTTGAAAGAAGCAAGTTCAGCTCTAAATTGACTACGTCAAATTTTGTTTACAAACTGATGTTACTGATGATGTTTTTCAAGCACTGCTTGATAAAACTCTTGATAGGACTTGACTGGCGGTATTCAAACAAACATAAATAAGAGACTTCTTGTGAATACGTGAAGTTTGTCAGTGCTTCGTAATAATGAGGTAACCACACAATTCAATTTCAATTTTTTTCACTTTTAATAATTGAAATCTGATCTCTCAGTAATTCTAAACTCTCGCTAAATTCGAAAATTTCCCTAAGCCCCTCCAACTTCGAATTATCGAGAGTCGACTGTATTTATTTGATATATCTATGGTTTCAGAATTATCTAAGATAAAAGATATTATTATTTTTAACTCAATAAATATTTTAGGTTTTTATGTACTACAACTAAGAGAAATGAAAAATACTCTCTAGGTACGGTAATACTTTTAAATAAATTTTTTCGTTAAGGGCATCTCAAAAGGAACGTGAGTAAGATCCTTGTTTTATTTTTTTTTTTTGGCAAAAGACAGAGAACGAAATAGTTGATTTCTACAAATAACATTTTGTTTAACCTAACTACAATATTCAGCATATTTTTCTTGTTCTAGTTTTGATTATTAATTTTTGACAAATGCTTTACTTGCTTTTGTGGATATTATTGATTTATCATATTTTAAATTTTAGTTTCTCACTCTGATATATGATTGGAAAAATTAAAAACTCTCGTGGCGAAGGTATAGTATATGGCTTAGATTTAAAGCTTGCATTTTTTTTTTTATTATTTGATTTCCATGAATCCGTAGTAGTTTCTGTTTATTTTACATTTAAATTGTAAGTTCACTTAATAACCTCGACAAAAATTTAATATCAACCATCAGTTAGTTGAAGACAAAATGTTCATAAAACAGCTAAAATACAATATTAGATATTAAATGTATATTTTTTGTTTTTTGTATTCGCGTAAAACATGCATATTTTAAATATATAATATGTATCATAATGTATATATACATATATAAATATATATAATGTATAATTCATACTAGAGAAATTCTACGATAAACGTTCTCAAGGCCATATAAAAACCTGTTTCGTTTTTACAAAAAAGAACATCTTACTTACACCGTTTTGTTTTTTATTTTAATTTTTATTTTAAATTATTTTAATTATATCTCAATACATAATTATTTCATCAGACAAGAGAAATTTTATATTTTTTACTAAGCGTTATATCGCTTGTCTTTAAATATTATTAGCTAATTTGTGGTTTTGTGTGCGGCTATTAAATATAGTTCCATCATTTTTACTTCATGTCTAAAGACATTTCATTTGTTTTCCGAATTAAAAATTGTACTATATTTATTGTTTTACACTTACAGTATTTTATCCACTAAATTAAGTAACAGAAAAAAATCAAATACTATACTAACTATATGAACCATCGTTTGATATCCATCTATGTGTTTTTTTTTTTAAGTTACTTAACAAGCAAAACATGATTCTTGCTAATTTTCACTGCCGACTGTTTTAGGATGCTGATGCGGAACCAATCTAATTTCGTTGAATTTTATTCGAAGATCACTTTCGTTTATTTGATGCTTACATTTTTATGATAGGTAAATATGTTAATTTTTTTTATAATTTAAAGTTTTGCTAAAATAAATTCTCTAGCTATTTGTTTTCTATTTTTTATTTATGTATTCTACGAACTTGTAAGGCCTTGTTTCTAGTATCCAAGCCACCGTTTCGGAATTTTTCCGCCCATACTTCTTGAAACCGCAATTAAATAATCCAAATGTTTAATTCATTTATTTTTCCTTTTCTTTGAAAAATATTTTCTAATCAGTTTACAAGCTAGTGAAACTCGCTGGTTTTAAAAATTTAATTTTGCCAATTTCACTTTAACTATAGAAGCTTAATTTTGATATGTAAATAAGGAGAAAAATTCAAATGATATGATTTCGTTTTTTTTTTTTTTTTTTTTGTAATTCACGAATTTATGTACAAATGTACGTATGCAATGTAGCATCCCGTGTAAAAACCTTTACGATCAGCTGCTTCTGGAAGGGCCTATATGGCGTGTTACGTATTTCGATACACGTCAAATTAATATGGTATTTTTCATTTAAATCTACATTCAGATCTTAATTGCTATTAATAAAAAATATACGCAGTGATGACAAAATAAATAGCACACCCAGGTTTAATTTTTTCAAATCTACTTTTTCTATAATTGGAAGATATTTAACTTCAGAAAATAAAAAAAACTATAAGCATTTCATTGATAAAACAAAAATAAAAAATAAATAAATTGTTTACCCGAATCATCCTAGTGTTCATGTGAAGGACCAATGAAGTTTTTTTTTTTTTTTTGTATTTGTTTTGACTTAGGTTGACTGTAAATGATATAATATTACTGTTGGAGGATGATGACAATGTTATGGCCGCAGATATTTTCATAACACCCCGGGAAAACAACAATATTAGTGATGAAGAATCGTCAAATATAATCCATTTATCGAGAAATCAACTATTAGCCAAGGCGGAATTCCAGGCAACGGTTTCAAATCAAGGGCAAATTGAAATATCAAATCACTCTACAGATGAATCACTTGTCAACCCACCTAATAATTTCCTAACACCTCAGGTGAAAACCCTCCACCCTCTAAAAAAAGCTTGTAGTGTCAAGACAGTAGAAGGCTGTGGATATTCCGAAAAAACCAGAGAAAGGATTTGACCCACCTAATTTTTCAGGAGAGTTGGATAGTCCGGGTAAATTTTTCGAACTGTTCTTTGATGATAAAGTGATGGAACTTTTACGTTCAGAAACGGAGAAGAATGCTGTACAGAAAGGAAATCACAATTTTAGAGTAACTTTGTCCGAAATAAAACGTTTTATCGCTATTTTATTATTGTCAGGCTAAAATAACGTAGCAAGATACCGAATGTATTGGGAACAAAGTCTTGACTGTAATTTTTAGGGAGCTGCATCAGCTTTGTCAAGAAATAGATTCGAGGAATTACTGCGATATTTCCACGCTGCCGCCAATAATAATTTAGCCCCGAAAGATAAATTTGCAAAAACAAAAAGTCTTTGGAATCTGCTAAATGCAAGATGGACGCAATACTATCCCGGAGACAAGAGCTTGAGTATAGGCGAGTCAATGATCCCATATTTTGGTAAGCATAGTGCAAAACAGCATATCCAAGGCAAACCAATCCGATTTGGTTACAAGAACTGGTCTATTTGCACTCGTCTTGGCTACTTGGTTTATGGCGAGCTTTATCAAGGTGCTAGTACCGGTAACACACATCCTAAGTTTGGTGTCGGGAGTTCTGTTGTATTGGACCTGATAGAAAAGTTACCATCTGGTACCTACAGCTTTTACATGCATAATTTCTTCACATCCTTACCACTGCTGGTTGAAATAAGGAAACTAGGACACGATGCTACGGGTACCATTCGAGCGAACAGAGTTGAAAAAGCACCATTGAAGGATCAAAAAGACATAAAAAAAATTAAGAGGGGATCTTTCATGCAAATAACAGATACCTTTTCCGGCATTACCCTAGTCCGACATCATGACAACAACATCGTTACTGTTGCCTCAACTCAGTGTGGTGTAAATCCTCTTGAAAAGGTGAAACGACTTTATGATAAAAAAAAAAGAAAGACGTCGATCATCCTCGTTGTATCATTATTTATAACATGTACATGGGAGCGTCGATCGATTGGATCAAAATGTCGGCTGTTACCGAATTTCAATTCATTTGAAAAGATGGTATTGGCAGCTCCTTATGTTTCCACTCAATGCAAAATGTAGCCCTTGCAAATGGAAGCAGCAGGCGCGACTTGCTATCTTTTACCAGATCCATTGTAAGAACATACATATCTACATGCTAAAGATAACCCAAGTGACACTGTTATCACCAACAAAATTCCTAAGCCTAGGTCTTCCTTGGCAGTTATAAAACGTGTTCCAGACAGTATTCGACTTAATGGTAGGACGCACAATATCTTGAAGCAAAATAAACAAAGTCGATGCGGACTATGCCACAAAAACACCACCATGAAATGTGGAACTTGTTTAATGTTATAATAGACATATGGGAGGAGTTGACCTTGCAGACATGTTACTAGAGCTGTACAAAATCAACCACCGATCAAATAAATGGTACATGCGTATTGCTTACTGGTGCATAAACTCTGCCCAACAGCTGGCTTTTGTACCGCTGAGACCTAAAACATTTGAGCGCAGAGGACATTGCCAATGAATTACTGAACGTAACGAATTTAACCATCAACCGTTACTACAACTGGAAGTGAAGAACGCTCTGCTATCGAATCCATTATCACCAGCCTCATCGTCACCAGCTCTATCATCACCAGCTCCATCATCACCAGCTCCATGATCCCCAGGTCTATCATCATCAGGTCCATCATCACCAGCCCTAGCTTCTACAATCTCTCGTAAATGACATTATTGTACAGAGCCTGAAAAAAGTAAGTTTTGACCAAACTAGCCATTGGTACAATGGGGTTCAAAGGGACGATACAGGATGTGTCAGACTGGCCCTCCGCGCTCAAAGTGCAGCAAATGCTTTATTTTTGATAACCGCAGTACATCGGCGGCACATTGATGATACCAGGACCTTACATCGTTCTACCGGTGTTGCACTCCTGGCGCGCTGAATTTCCACCCAAAGTTAATCCAAATTTGTTCCGCAACTCTATTGATTGATTTTTCTACGTCGTTCCACAAGTTCTTAATCGGATTGAGATCAGGGGGCTATGGACTGGGCTGGCCAACTTAAAACGCACATTTTCTGACTCAATAACCACTGCTTGACAGATTTAGCTGTGTGCTTTGGGTCATGATCGTGCTGAAATTTCCATTTCACTTGCATTTCCCCTTCAGTGTAAGGAAGCATAGTATTGCTCAAAATGTCCTTATACTTCACTTGATCCATAATGCCATCAGTCCGATAAATAGGACCAACACCACGTCAAGAAAAATAGCCCCACACAAGAACGTTGTCTCCACCATGCTTCATTATGGTGAGCTTAGGGTTGAATTCTTGGTTGATCCCGCGTCTTACATATTGTTTTCCGCCTGATCCGATTCGATTAAATTTCCATTCATCTGCCCACAGCATATTTTGCCACCAGTTGGGATCTTTAATTACATGATCGCGTGCTAATTCCAAACGGCGCGATCAATTACGTTTTGACACCAATGGTTTCTGCTTAGGTTTTGGACATGCCATCGAGGAATAATCACCGAAAACGTGTCTAATAGACTTAACATTAGAAATCACGTGCATCAGCATTTTGATAATATAACAACGCAGAAGGCTTTAAGCGATTTTAACCAAATTTGACATGGTGATAGTAAATACTCGGAGAAAAGTTTGTGAAAATAAAAATATGTATTTGTTCCTTTAGACTTCAATAATCATGCCTCGGAAAGCACGTTCTAACCTTGGTCGTCAAACAGCTCTGTCAACGAAATCCGACGACTTTTTTGCCCGTTTAGGGGTCAAAGTGGTAGAAGTCTGTTTTTGCAGGCGCCATTTTTTGAACACTATCAACTCTGCTATCCATTTGACTGGAATAGCCGCGGACCGTAAGGATATAGACTAAAGTATCACAAACGTAAATTCATATGAATACTCACTGATACGATCGTCCTTCCGCACCTGTAGAAATACAGCGAAACAAAACTTGGGAGCCAGCCCAGATAGTCAAACCTCACAGTACCCCTAGGTCATACATATATCGTGGAAACTGAAGATAAAAAGTTCAAGTAATTTGAGGAGATCAGTGCACGAGCCTCAATTCAAATCACCGGATTTTGCACTAATGGATAGTCAACAAAGCGCAATTCAAGCGACGATACCGCCCTTTAACTTACCAAAGGAGAATGATAAAAGTGACAGAAAGAGCTCTGCATCTGGTAATTACATTACTAGGTCAGGTAGAGAAGTCAAGCCTGTTATAAAATACACTGATTCAACAGTGTGAAATATACTAAAATGCATTCAGTATTTTAGTATATATGTATATCCATTTTCTTGTGTTTTTCTTTGGAATATGTATATATATACAAAATATATGTATGTATGCATTGTAAAAAAAAAAAAACGGCCAAGAGCGAGCCGGACTCGCGCACGAAGGTTCCGTACCATCTGTATATATAAATATGAAAGAGACTATGTTTGTTACCTGATCAGTCATCACATTAAATCAAATTTTTTGTATGATGACAGATCTTGGTTGCAGGCAGGTTATAGGCATATAACTTTGATAATCAAAAATTTCTATGATGAGATAGTTGATCATCAAAGTGTCCATTGGATTCAAATCAATTATCTTACTTGACAGCAAAGATGTGCAAAGGTGAATAACAATAATGAGAAATATGGGAAAATGGTTTGCAGCTAGGATTAATATATCAAAGACACAAGAGAGATCAAAACTGGGAAGTTTGCTACTGGTTATGGGATATTGTCGACTAACCGTAGTTAAGTATGGAGACCAAGGGGATTTTTTGGATGAAAATCATGTCTGTTCTATGGGAGCCCTCCTTAAATATTCATTTTGTTCTGTTTTTCAACTCTGTGAAAATTTCAACTCACTAACTATCACGGTTCATGAGATACAGCCTGGTGACAGACGGACGGACGGACAGCGATGTCTTAGTAATAGGGTTCCGTTTTACCTTTGGGTACGGAACCCTAAAAAGATTAAATTCAATTGTTAGTAACAACTTAATGTGGGAGCCTATGGCTACTTTATGTATGTTATACAGGTATAAGACTTATAGTCTACACTAAGGTGCCATTTTTATGTAAAATCCGCAGTTCGAACGTAGCCACGAACGTGAGTGGCAGTAATAAAATAAAAGGAATGAATTGTAAACAAACGTGTTTTAATACGGGATATAACAATGTTGATGTAATTAAAATAAAATTGAATTGAAATACCATGTAACTGTGCTATTTATTTTGTCGCCACTGTATATGAAAAAGAAAAAAGTTTACCTTTTCTCGAAGACGAAGCCACAAAGATACATTAACCAAGTAAAATAATATCCAACAGAAATATGTATATCAAACCAAATGGAAAAAAATCGAAAAGAAATATAAAATAAAACAAAACAAATTGTTTTTAGTTAATAAAAATAAATATTTATTTTTTCCTTTTTGTTTTCAATCTTTGCTTTCTTTCCTTTTTACTTCTATGAACTAATTTTAGTTGTAGTTTCGATTTTTTTTATTTGTGCGCCTATTTTGTAAGTTAAACTTAAAACAAATTATTAGAAATATAAAAGAAAATTAACCGAAAATAAACAGAACCGAAAAATGTAGTCAATTGTCTATAAAATTAAAATATATAACAAAACAAAATAGTAATTAGTTTTATACTTATTTTTACAACATAGATACTTTTGTTTTCTTTTTGTTTTTTTTTTTTTCTTAAGTGTCAATTTTCTTTTATTTAGCGTTTCGTTGATTTTAAAAATCAATTAAGGAAAATATCTCGCTTAATATTTATTTTTTATTGTTCAACATGATTTAATCATATTTTAAATTAATAAACTTTATTATTAAAAAAAAGGATTCGTTTGCTTTGTTATTAAGGAAAATTAGTAAAAATAGCTGATTAAGACATTACTACATTTATTTATCCTTTTTTTGTTTAGATATTAAAATTTAAAATTTGTATATACACAAAAAAAAAAATTAAACATGAGATCACAGTATTAGAGACGTAAGGTTTTTTTTTTTTTGTTCTTTTCGTAATTAATTTAAATTAATACAAAATTTGAGTTAAATCAATTGAGATTTAAATTAAAATTAAGAAATAGGATGGTTAATAAACTACAAAGCTTTCTTGTTAGTTAGTTTGTTTAGTTTGTTTTTTTTTATTTGTTTATTTGCTATTTCGCTATTTGTTTTTGATTTCCATATTTGACTTAACGTAAAATATATTCTGCTTTATGTAATTTTTATCTAGGTAAAAACGTCCTATACATTTGATTTTTGAAACTTATTTTTAAGAGTTTTGTTTTTGTGTTAACAACCATTTTGTTTTTATTCCTAATTTGTTGTAGTATTATCGATTGATTCTCATATTGTTTTATGCTGATCTAACGATTGCTGCGCAAAGCTTGTGGAACATGTTGTTTATTTTTAATTTTAATATAACGTAGCATAGGTGTCGATTTTATTGTTTTTAATATTTTAAAAAGTTTTTTCGTGGCCTAGTATATTTTATCTTGCCCTTAATTTGAAGCTACAATGTAACGGAACGACATACATAGATACATCTGATTTTTAATTTAAGAAAAAGATAATTAAAGCAAAAGTAGTAATTTGATCTTAGGTAGGCGTCTAGTTACCAACCAGATCGGTAAGATAAATATTGTAATAGATGTGTAAGTGGGTTTGGTGGTGAGTGCAGACAGGCCCATGTGGAGAAACAGAATGCATACATGGCCACTTTGCATCGATGGACTAGAGCTGCCCTCGAGCTCTATGAACAGAAAAGGAGGGAGGAACATGCGCTTTTGAGAAGGAAAAAGAAGGAGCACGAGAAGCGCGAGATCGAGGAGATGGAGAGATGTCACTGCAGAAACGACGTTCGGTCATAAAGCCAGAGCAGAAGCCTGCAGGGATGAGCACGGACAACTAGTAGTGGAGTCACAGTCGACGCCGAGATTGTGGTAGGACCTCTTCTGCAGACTGTATAACGGCGATGATAGTCAAAATGCCGCCTTCAGGCAGAGCGAACCATTCACAATGGACGAAGACGAAGGAGAATCCCGTCCACCCGACCTAGACGATGTTAAGATAGCGATATCGAAACTTCAGTGTTATAAAACTGCTGGGCAAGACGGACTCCCCGCGAAACTGTTTAAAGCAGCTGGCGATGAGCTGGTCAGGAACATGCACCAACTCATCTGCAAGATATGGTCGGAAGAACGCATGGGGGTGGCCGTGGTGCAGTGGTTAACATCATCGACCGCCGATCGGAAGGTCTATAATTCAAATTCGCTTCATAGCCAAGTAAAAGTAATTCCTAAATGAATGATAAAGGTATGCAACGCAGTTGTGAATCGAAAGTGACCAGACGTACTGCCTGCAGGCATAACACTCACAGTATATGGTCAACCGAAATTCATCCTCTGCGGATGCAATACTAAAGTGCTTGAACGAATTACTACGGACCATTAGCAACGCGGATTTTGGTCGGCTCTCGTCCTACCTAGGCCTAGGACAACCACCCCTGAGAGTAGTGAACGAACTTCAACGACCCCAACCACTGCACTCCGTTCAGGTTGTGTGTGTCAACACATCATAAGAGAATATAAAAACTCTTGAACCTGCGCGAGTCTCTAAAAAAAAAAAAGAAAAAAAAATGCCCGATGAATGGAATCTCAGTATCGTTTGCCCGGTCCATAAGAAAGGAGACCCCTATGACCGCGCTAATTACAGAGGGATAAGCCTCCTGAACATCGCGTACAATATCCTCTCTGCCGTGCTGTGTAAGTGCCTGAAAACGTTCGTGGACAATCTGATTGGTTCCTACCAGTGTGGTTTCAGGCCAGGAAGATCCTTAAAGCCGCGACCAAATATTTACACGCACCATCTTTTCGTCGACTTTAAAGCCGCGTATGACAGTGTTTATAGAGACGAGCTATACAGAGCCATGTCATGTTTTAACATTCCTGCCAAACTCGTCAGACTGTGCAGGATGACTATGGAGAACTCTCGCTGCTCCATTAAGGTCGGAGGTGAACTAACCGACCCCTTTGATGTTAAAAAAGGTTTTAGACAAGGCGACGTAGTGTCATGTGAATTCTTTAACTTCATACTTGAAAAGATCGTGCGGGACTCTGCGGCCAATACAAGAGGTACGATTTACTTCAAGACAACACAATTGCTTGCCTACGCAGATGACATTGACGTTATTGGACGGACAAAGCGAGACGTCAATGAGGCGTTCGCAAGCATTGAAGCAGAAGCGGCTAGAATGGGTCTAAGGGTAAAAGGGGACAAGACCAAATATGTGCTGTCATCCAAGAAAGACGCGAAAACCGACGTCTTGGTCAGAACGTCGCCTTCGGCAGCTATATTTTTGAAGTAGTCAAGGACTTCGTTTACCTTGGCTCGATAGTGAAAAGCAGCAACGACACCAGCGCTGAGATAAAACGCAGAATAAGTCTTGCCAACCGCTGCTTCTTCGGGCTCAAGAGGCAATTGAGTAGTAGAGCCCTCTCTCGAAAAACTAAGGTATCCCTCTACAAAACCTTAATCATCCCGGTCTTCCTCTACGGCGCTGAGGCTTGGACGTTATCAAAAGCTGATAAAGAGGCTCTTGGGCGTTTCGAGAGGAAAATTCTGCGTGCGATCTTTGGTCCCATTTGTGTAAACGGAGAATTGAGGAGGAGATTCAACCAAGAACTGTACGGCTCTACAGCAATATCGGCGTGGTTAGACGTCTTCGGATCCAACGTCTAATATGGCTAGGCCATGTAGAGCGAATGGATATCAACGCTCCGACCCCAAGAGTCTTCGACTCCAACCCCGAGGGACGACGCAGCAGAGGACGACCGCATTTAAGGTGGCGCGCATAGGTGGAAAGCGACCTCAACCAACTGGGCGTGCGGCACTGGAAGCGACTGGCCAAAGATCGGGCCGGCTGGAGAGGCTTGTTGGTTGAGGCCCTGGTTCACCCCGAACTGTATCGCCATCAAAGTAAGTAAGTAAGATGTGTAAGTACTACTTTCTGGCCTCAATATACTTTTTACTATATTTGGATAACCAATATTCTTCTTACTCAAAGACACGTTACGTATACTCGATGCTCAATGCTTTAGAGGATATTGTACCATATGTGGTATCCAATTAACTTCGATGACTATATAGAAGTGTTTTAGATTGTGAAACTGTGGGCGATCACTGCAGTTTTATGAAAGATCGCACATGTTTTCTCGATCGTAGGCAGTATTTTGACTGCAAGTAATTTTGTGATTGTGTTTTCCGATTTGAAATAGGACAGGATGGGAGATGTTGTTAAGTAAGATCACTGATCGAGCGGTTTGGCATCAAGCCGTCGAATGCATCAGTCAAACAAGCCACAAGCTATCTAGGAGACCGGATAATCTCATGGATGCAAAGAACTGCCAATTTTAACAACTTGAAGTTTGATGAATTGAAATAAAAAAAAATTGTGTTTAAATAAGACTCTTAGTTCTCTTGAAGACCACTTGCATGATCAGAGAGTTTTTGTTGCACGATCTCCTAGATCGTTAGTGATCGATCATCTTCAATAATATTGTGACTGCATCGGAGTTTAACAGACCTGTAGATGGTCTACGTTCTCATAAAATCTAAGCGAGGATCACTTGTGGTGCTTAACAGATTCAAGTGATCTACAAATTCACATGAAGATCACTTACATCATATGTAAATAATCCCTACACAGTAGTGATCTTTTCCTAGATACAGGTAAGTGATCTTCACGTATTCTTTTCAGTGAGATTCATTGAACCACATACGTAAGTGATACCAAAATTTCCAAAATAAAGTTAGTCTCTAAGCCCTCCTTTCTAAACTTGTGATTAACGATCACTAAGCACGATCGTGTCAGATTTTCTAAAGAAAACATCTATCCGTCACATTGCAGCCTTTCACAATTCAAGTTTAAACCTACTGCATAAGGAGCAATATGAGCCAATCCTGACCGGTATTATTGCCAGCAACTATGGTCAATGGATAACTATTCCTACTGCTACTGTCCACATCCGAAGTCGAGGTACCAACAGAAGCTGTACTTACAAGCGTTCTAACTACCGTTGCGTCAACTTCTGTTCCAGTTGGTGTTGTAGATGTTGCTATTGATGTTTTTCTTGTCGTCGATGCAATTTCCCCAACAAACGGTGTCACATTACCACTTCCATCAGCATCATCGCGAACACGCTCAAGAGTTGTTGTGTCCATTTTCATAGCATGATCATCAGCATCGTCTGCGTCGTTGTCAAGTTCCTCCCACAATGAGTCAGCGGGATAATTTACAACCGAATCAATCGACGATAGACTCTCCTCGACCTACAAGCTAGTGGCGCTTGTGGTCACGATCGATAGGTCTCCGGAATGCAACATATGATGCGCGTGCTGTTGCTGATGGTGATGTTGTACGGCTGCGGCTGCAGCTGCTGCCGCTGCGGCTGCCTGTTGATGTTGCTGTTGTTGTTGACTAAGTTTGCTCTCCTTCTTGATACGTTGTTTGAGATGAACTTTCGCGTGACGTTTCTTCTCGTCCGAGCGGGCAAATTTTCGACCACAAATATCGCAGGAGAATGGTTTCTCGCCGGTGTGCGTTCGAATGTGCGTTGTTAGGTGATCTGAGCGGCTGAATGATCGCATGCAGATGCGGCACTGGAACGGTTTTTGGCCGGTATGAATGCGAATGTGGCGGGTAAGTTCGTCGGAGCGGGAGAATCGTCGATCGCAATTTTCCACGGGGCAGGCGTACGGACGTTCGTGCACGGGTGTTTTACTCGGCCGGTTGGGGTATTTGCGTGGCTTGACTGGAACCAATTTTAATGGCATGGCGCTTTGTTGGTAGACCTGAGATAGGATCTCATGACCCTTACTGGTGGATGGACTGTATTCGGCAAGTTGAACGCTAGCATAGGCGGACTGTGATCCTGATGACGATTGCATGTGATGATCGCTGAAAGCCTCTTGTTTTGGGATCAGTCCTGTGGTCGAGGACGCGGACGATGATGGACCGGGCACGACTAGCGATTGTTGCGAGCTACCATATTCAGCGGGCGAATCGAGCCATTGGTATTTGGATGCACTCATTTGTTGACGGGCATATTGATTCAGGTCTTGACTGGACTGACCGGACTGGAGATCCATGCTGCCAACACATCCACTACCATAGCTGGGCGGTGGTTGTTTAAGAATAATACTCGAACAATCCATATTGAGACCGAGAAGTTCGACGTGTTGCGGGTTACGCTCGTCACCGTACGCAGAGTGCATATGATGGGCGGATGGTGACGGACTGTTGGCGGACGTGTTTTGTGGTGCGTAATGTGCTTGGGCGCCAGTGTTTTGTGGTCCGGGACCCAAGAGGCTGAACATTGGCGGTTGGAAGAGCGTTTTATCGGGACTGGGTAGACCCCAGCTGCTACCCAAGCCGGCTGACGGTGGTGACATTTGACTTGGCAATACACTCAATTGTGGTGAGTTGAGTTGTGAGGCGGAAGCTGCTGCTGCTGCTGCTGCGGCTGCCGCTGCTGATGTTGCCAAACCGCCCATGGATGGGTTACCTGTAGTGGTGAAAATGCCACGATATGATATTTTACCGCTACTTTGGTGTTGATGCTGTTGTTGTTGTTGTTGGGCGTGGTGTTGCGAGTGATGTTGCTGTGATTGGTGTTGGTGGTGTTGTTGTTGATGATGTTGTTGTTGTTGTTGTTGCTGGTGGTGTTGTGTATTATGATTGTGATGCTGTTGAAGATGTTGTTGATGCAATTGACTGTGGTGTATTTGGTTCTGTTGTTGTTGTTGCGTCATATGTTGACTGTGTTGTTGTAGACTATGATGTTGGTGTGGCGACGCATTACCATGCTGAGTGTGTGAATGATGGTGATTTGTGTTATTGCTATTACTGGCACTTGTCGAATTGCTATTATTGTTATGTGTATTGTTATTATTGCCTAATGTAGTTGTTGTTGTTTGACTATTTGTAAGATGTGTTGGATACATTGTACAACTATTATTACTTGTTTCTTCCTTAACTATCAGCGTAGGCGGTGTGCTGCGCTCCTCTTTCAATGGACTACACAGCACTGGACTGGATACGGCTTGCGGTTCAAGGGAGAGATCTTCCGATTCAATTGAACCTGCAAGCAAAAACAAAAAGATTAAATTAAAATCATAATTCAACTGATCGTGTACATACATAGGAGCAGATAAAGTGTATGAAGTGAATAAAGTACAAATGTGATTTCCTTATCAAAGCCATATCGAATTGCTGTCACATTACGACACACCGAGAATCTGCAACTTGCCACCCAGAAAGGCGACAGAATCGAACTCTGTTTACAATTCTCGAGAAATTGCCTTCGAAGATCAGTCTTCTTAGTATACACCATACTACCTACCAGATCGAGCTGTAGTGTAATTCCACAGAAACCCCCTGGGGAGTCCTGCAAGCCATGGAATAACATAAAGCAAACAAAAAACAACGTGCAAGCGAAGACTAATTACTCGGCGTTACCGACAGACGTTTTTGCCACTCTCTCCCTCCCATTTGCTTCTAGCTTTTCGTATTCGCCTTTTGTCACATCGTGCAGAACGATATTGGCGTCAAATCAAAGTTGCGATCTTTGAAGGGCGACCGCGTACGAGAGCTGCCAGTGGCACAGAAATTAATTCTGGAATGCCTTGCAATGACATTGTTGCTTTTATTGTTTATGTTTTCTTGTTTTTATCTTAAACTTTTGTTATCATTCATTGAAATTGCTGGCGGGATGCTTACGTAGCTTACTGGACATTTTGCTTTGAATTTTTATTTTATTTTTTTCTACCATTTGTATAAGTAAGTAGTTTGCCGACGGCTTTAATTGCATACATTTCAGATAAAAAGTTACGTTGCTACTTGTATATGCAATTTGTCGGTAGGAGCTGGTAAGATAAAGCTTATAATGGAACTTGTTACGACATATAGATACCGACTACTGCCTGGTCATTGAGATAGAAATTGTAATAAGATAATGGTAAGCGATAGCCAAATAGCTTTTGAGAAGAAACCATCCAACATGGACATAAATCATAGTTAAAACAAAGGATTTTCTCTAACAAATATCTACAAATCCTACGCACAACGTCTCAAAGCCAAGACAAATTCATACTCCAATGACAAATGGCAGCTAATAAAAATCTCCCTAATAGACTCGAAGGCGAATCCATGCAGATACAACTCATGGACATGATAAACATCGTTTTAATGACCATATTTGGCACATAAAACAATATAATTCGTCCAAATTTCAGTGAAATGCAATCCAAAAGATACAAATTCCATCCCCCCAGACAAAGATTTATATATCCACAACTGTATCTCGAATTTCTCTCTTTTTCCCTCTATCCAATGCATAGTCAATGACATGGATCTCATAAATTTCCAACTCGAAATCGAAGACAAGAGGAAGCAAATTAGTTGCACGCTGTTACTGGCATGCAAATTGCCAAATTAAATCTCACAGATACAGTATTTATGAACTGACAAACGGACAGAGAGCCCAATTAAGTGGTAACACCTTTTATCTTCTAACTATCACATCGATATGGATGGGTGGAGAAAACTTAGCTTTGGGGCGAGTATACTAATTAGAACTTGTTTCCACCTCAAAAAGCAAGTTGAATAGCGAAAGGGGAGTGCATCTCTAATCATTCCATGCGGGTGGTACGATATGACAAGCATATACTCGCGGAATATTCAGTTTCCACTTATCATAATAATCAAGCTAGCCGGTGTATGTTGTTCATCTTTGACTATTTGTATTTGGTGGTATGTATCTACGGCTGGTTTGAAAGGTTTCGATTAGGAACACATTTAATCGAAGGCAGAGATTTACGATCATTTTACGTTTTACAACCCGCTGTTCTTGTTAGGTCTTATTTTTTCTCATTCTATCTAGAATGTTATTCGTCTTTTGTCACGCTTGGGATTGTGTACGACTCCTGTGGAGTGTTACCATTATTACGATTCGATTTGGGTTGGCAGGCGACAAAGATAGGTAAAGTTTATTTATTTGAGAGTGGTGCTTGATATATGAAGTTTGTGGCATGAAGAGTGAAATAAATCTTTGCTTGAGTGGAAGAAATGCAAAGTGAAGGTTTTAATTATTGGAATGAAGTGGTTTAAATGGATTTATTTATCTGTTAATTGACCCATCGGGCAATGGGATGGATTTGGGTGAGTAGACATACATATATTTGGTTTGAGATTGATGGAGGCATTATAGTGATCCATTTTATTAGGTTTTGTGGCATTTCTCACAGTTTTCTTAAGATAATCAAATGAGGCTTAATTTAGAGCATTTCATTTACTTTTAAATGGGTGATGACCAGAAGATACAAAATACGTAATGATATTCCCGCAATTGAAAAGTGATCTGCCACTTGGAAATACTTAATCTGTCACATATGTTAACTAGAACTACATTTTCTTATATTGTTAAAGTAGTCTTCTTGTGGTAGATCGTTAAAAACCAATTTTCTTTAGCCATAGATAAGGTATCGAGTACCTTCTTGTTCAGAATTTTGAAATCTTTCTTACGTAATGGTACACTAAGTTGGCGAAAGCTTGAAAATAGAAAAAAAAAATTGAACTAGGCAGAAACTATATAGAAAATAACATTCTGATAATTGAAAAGTGATCTGCCACTTGAAAATACCTAAGTCATTAGATATAACAATTAGAATACATTTTTCTTAGACTGTAAGGGCAGTCCACTTGTGGTAGATCGTTAAAAACCATTTTCCTTAGCCACGGACGACGTATGGAGTACTTTCCTGTTCAGAATTTTGAAACCTTTCTTACATAATGGTATACCAGATTGGCAAACTTTTCATAAAGGAACATCTCAAAGAGGAAAAAAATATTAAATTAGCCAGAGGTTATAAAAAATAACATTCTGATAATTAAAAAGTGATCTGCCACTTGACAATACCTCAGTCATCAGATATAATAATTATAATAATAATTTCTAATACTGTAAAGTCAGTCTACGTGTGGCAGATCGCCAATGACATTTTCTTCTACCATGAAGAACATGTGGTGCAACTTAACTGGTATTTTGTTCAATTCAATAAATGTTTTGCAACAACTCGGCGTAGCTGGTATATTGCGTCGCGCGTGGTAACTACTGAAGCTATTGAATTTGCTGTGGCATCCTTCGATAGCTTTAAATTGCTTTAAATCGCACCAACGGAATACATATAGCTTGTTATGCTGCATACTTCCTACTTTGAAAATATTTTTCACTGCTAGACTGGCACAAGCGTACATACCTATTCCTTGGCACATGGCGAAAGTAGTCTTTAATCCAAAATAGAATATGGGGATTACTCACTTGCCAAGAGTTTTAGACCAATATACTTGGTTTTAGTCTAATATACTTTCTGCTGAAAAGCATGGAGAGACTGGCAAAAATGCACGTGCGCAAAGTTGCCCTTCGAATGCAAACACTTTCGGAGATGAAAATCGTGCGAGACTGCGCTTCAAAACCTAGTTGGGAGAATTCGAATGAGCGCTCGTAAGGAATGAGGGAGCTTTTGATAACGCAACTGTGACACGCTGCTAGACGTCTGTTATGGTGCATGGTGGTCAACTCTTTGCTTGATGCTCTCAATGCCTCTGTCGCTGTTCTTACGGCTCATGCTAGCGACTGTTCGTCTTAAAGCACAAGCGGCGCTAAATGTGATCGATGATTGGTGTACAAGAAATGGGCAGTCGGTTAATGTTCTTAAGACCGATGTCGTTCTCTTCACGAGAAGGAGGAAAAATACTGACATGACTCAGCTGGTACTAAAAGGCACTCCCATCCCGGTATCCAGTGAAACTAAATATCTAGGAGTCATTTTAGATAGCAAGCTTCGTTGGTCAAGGCAATGCAAACGAGCTTTTGGCAAAACATGGGTCCTATTGCCGGCAAACGTCCTTTGGATTTACATGGCAATGATAAGACCTTTAATCTCATATGCACCGGTTGTCTGGTGGAACAGACTAACATGCAAACACGTCGTCGTAGCCTCTTGCATCAAACTCCAAAGAACGGTTTGTCTCAGCTGTACGGGAGATTTCCACAGCACGCCGGGCACTGCTCTAGATGCTATGATGAACCTTTCATCTCTTGATATATTTTTTTTTAGGGGGCGTGCTCTGAAAGCCATGTCTTGTCTGAAGAGAAACGGCTTTTGACACTACTCGCACAGGAATAGCAGTGTGCTTCCGCAAGAATTGTCCTGCGACCCCCGTCTCATGGACATGCTTTTTGCCGCATTGACACCCGTTATCCTACTACGCTGTAATTTTACAGTCGAGTTTCCATGGTGTCAGGATTGGCTCTAGCTGGATATTGAACCTGGTAGGGTTCGCATTTTTTCGGATGGCTCCAGGTCTGGTGCTGGGTTTTATTTGAGCACGATTTCATCCGACTGTACTTCTCGTTAGGAAAATATGCGTCTGTCTTCGAATCAGAGATATACGCAATCCTGATGGCCACGCACTATGTTGTGAAGCACTGGTGGAGGGGAATAAGCATATGCGTCTGCAGTAACAGGGGGGTGGCCGTGGTGCAGTGGTAAACATCATCGACCGTCGAGCGGGAGTTCTGTAGTTCAAGACGTTCCATAGCCAAGAAAAAACAATTCGTATACAGCTGTTTTGATTGAGAATCAAACATACTGATGAAGGTATCACACTCATAGCATATGGTCACTTTAAATTCTTCATACTCTGTGTGTGCAATTATAATATAACACCATAAGTGCATGGAAGATTTTCTGAGAACTACAACCAACGTGAAAATTCGGACGGTTCCTCTCGAATAGTTACGGACATCTACGACCCAAACCATCTACACTCCGCCCAGGTTGTGTAACAGGATATAATAAGAGTCTGACTCTTGAACCTGCGCGATATATAAAAAAAAAGAAGAAAAGCCAAGCTGCACTCAAAGCTGTGTCCAACCCCATAACTAGCTCCAAATTAGTGCATGAACTCAAGTCCATCTTGAACAAAGTCGGTAGACTAAATTCACTAAGGCTTGTATGGGTTCCAGGTCACTCTGGGATCCCAGGAAATGAGATCTCTGATGAACTCGCCAGAATGGATTCAGAGAAGAGTTTCTCAGGATCTGAACCTGCTCTTGGTCTACCTGCGTCCACGGTTTCAGGATGACTAAGCGCATATGTCCTGATGTCTGCAAGAAATCGCAGCAGTCTTTTTTTCTTCAAGGAGAATTGTCTGCAGAAGACTTGCGGGCGTCATTACGGGCCATTACACTTTTACTAAGCATATCTGCGTGCTTAACATCACTGAGACGGCTACCTGTGCTACATGTTGCGAGGAGGGTGACACTGCAGAGCATTTTCTCTGTGACTGTCCCGTTTTTACTCGCGCACGGTTGCGCACCCTTGCCAGTTTTCACCTTGAAAAAGTGATTTTCCACCAGAAGACATCAGGATAAAAGACAAAATCATCTTAAATCCAAAGTTGTATTTATGTATCTAAGGCCGATGACCAAGACAATCGATTTCCATCTTGAAAAGTCCAAGCAAACGCAATTTCAATATTATTCACCTTTCCATATCAGCATTTGACTGAATCAAGCCCCACATCGTAGACGAACGTTGGCCAACTAATGAAGATACCAACTTAACGTCGAACTTCAACTTATGCAAATGAACCATTTACTTCTGGGAGGCATTCAACGTACAATATCTGTCTCTATTTTCTCTCCTTTATATTTTTCTTATCTAGTATTATTGTTCTTCCTTTGAATTTGTAATTCTATGTTTACACGATAACCCACGGTTCATAAAATGCAAAACAGTTTTCACACATTGTATATTGTAATAAAGTGAAATGAAAAAACAACTAAAAACGAAAAGATCATCATGTGTTTGTAGTCAAAAACAAGAATTTTAACTTTAGTGATAGCTTACAGTCGTTACTTTTGACACAGATACGGAAGAACATTGCGATCTGTATCCGGATAATCAATTTATTCGATGCAACATCATGTAAATACACGTGTAGTGACGACATTTAAAAAATGAAAAAGAGAAAATAGACGTATCCGTGACACGATAGTTCGCTGTTCTTTATTCCATTTACTCGTTGCCGTTCTCCTTTCAGCTCCTAGTATCAGGTTTTCGAGTATTTCCGTATTACCGGCTGTGTCTATCTTTGAAATGGAGTGTTTTATGGCCGATTGGCTTCAATAAAGTTGTTTTTTTTTTCTGTCTAATCCCCATACTCGCTAAGGTTTGGAGTGATAGATATCGACAGGGTATGGGTATGGAGCTGGTGAGGAATATGTCAAATATATTGTAGTATCGAAACGATCGTATCTTAATGTATCTAAATGGGACATTTAAATACAATTTTTTACATCTTAATCAAAACATGGCTTTAAGCCTTTTTGTGAGTTTGGTCTCTGACTTTTAGTGCGTGGGGTCGTTTTTTTTTTTTCTTTCTTCCTTTTTAAAAGATTTCCAATTTTGACTATTTTCCAGTATAAGACAGATAATTAAGTTCTCTATTGATCCGCTCAGAGATCTTGTAGATCACTATCTATACACGTATCTACATATCAGAGAAGAATCGATTCAAATCGAAGGATTAATCTTATCCATCGAATACAATCAGATGTTAAAGATTTGTTAACAACGATAACAATATGTATGGTAGTCAGTGTTTGTTTATTTTGTGTTTTTTTTTTTCGTCGTTCTGTAGTGATTTATAACTAATTAAAAAAGATAAATACATTAGAATTTGATCTTTTAATTGCATTTAATTAGAATGATATGCTTGAAGATACTTCTTGTTAGAATAACATACTACAACCAGCTCATTCATCACTCAATTGATGTGATAATCTTTTATTTTGTTTTACGTAGCGTATAAGTTTTACTTGAAACCAGAACGCAACACAACGAACATGATTACGTTCTGACACTGATCGTAGCCGGTTGATTCGTTTTTTATTGTCTTTGTTTTTCTTTTCTATTTCATCGCTCACAGAGACTAATTTAATTAAAAGTACTTTACTGCATAACACAGTGCTCGCGCGAGCTTGTTATATGTTAAATTGGAAAATTAAAAAAAAAAACGAAAAGAAAAAAAACTGCAATTATTAAAAGCAGTTAAGCGTATTCGTGTGTTTGAAGCGATCGTGTCACACGATCAGTGTGGAGAGACTAGAAATCAAATTGTATCTTTGGATTAGTATTTGTGTCAGAATGACGCGAAATAAGGAAGAACATGATCACTCAACATTCGACAATCGATTAAATGTAATTTTCTGTCTTCTTTGATTGTATTTCAAGAACTGATCTTGTATAAATCATGCCTGCTTGATTCGTATTTCTACGATCCCGTGAATATACATACATTATCTACGATCACTGATCTAGTAAATTATTTGCTCCAATACCTTCTTTCCAATTTTTTAAGAGGAGACCTCTGATGCCGTTCGTATATGGACAATGGAAAAAAGCCTAAAAATTGATTGGTTTTGACTAGATGTAGTTAGAGATGGGGTACGTGAAAAGTGATCTGCCATTCATATATCACTTGCTCGGTTCATTATCTACCCAAACAGAATACTACCGTCGATCAAGGTATACGAAAAAATACCAACGATCACACATCATCGCATGCCCTATAGCTTAGGATATTTCTTAAAGATTCACACTATACACTTAGATGTATTTGGTTGTTCTAGCGCATCAATGACTCTCTGTTCACTTATGCAAATTCTTTCATTTTAATTAGCAAGCTTAGCAAACTCGCCAGACGTATGACTAAGCTTAGTCCGATAAATAACGTCATTATGTCAGTCGATCTAAAAACCACTTCTTATCGTTAATGTATTATAAATTCATGTATATGAATCTTCATGCTCAAAACTATAGATTTATTCTTCGATCTTGCTTCCTCACCTTGTATAGACACGTGCCGTTGAAGGGGAGGCTCTTAAAATAAATAGTTATAAACAATTTGTATCCTCAAGCTAGAAACAAGAATCGCAGGTATACGAGCAAATTGACGTGAATGCGTAAAGTACATACATATTGTATGTGCATGTGAATGAGGTACAAGTGTTGCCCGAAGTCAATTAGTACAAAGACTTTATGTAAATTTATTTAGTCAAGGAGTCCAATTCAAATGGTAATCGAGGTGATTTTAGGTTACAAAAATTTCGCTACTGTTCCTGACTATCTAAAATGAATATGTAGTCGAGCGAAAGTATAAAAGGCTTAGATAAATGAACTAACCTGTAATTGGTGGTGGTTCAACAACAGTCGACGGGCCGAAGAACGACGGTATATCGCTGGATGTTGTTACCGGCGTATTCAAATCGCCAGTTTGTGCGTCGTTACTATCCTGTCCGGGATGATTGTGTTGTTGATGTGAATGTTGTTGCTGTTGTTGTGTATGCGAATGCTGATGTTTACTAGCTTCACTTGAACCCGTATTGAGGAGACTTAAATGAGAAGCTGAACTTCGACCGGAACCACTACTACCCGGTCCAGTGCTGGACGTACTGGTGGTTGTTGTCTGAGCTGATGCTCCAGTACTGACAATGCCCGATGGTGTAGAATTGCGACTGATATTATTGTTTTGGGTTATCGAAACACTACCGGAGACTGTTGTTTGCGGATGATGCTGTTGTTGTTGCTGACTGTGATGTTGGGTGGCGGTGTTGTTTGTATTGGTTTCCGATGAGGATGATTGTAGACTATAATGCAATAGGGTTTGTGCACCTAATCCACCACCATAGGTAGATGGATTAGAGAGATATGATGCACCCGATGAGACAGAAACGGGTGCGGTTGATGGACTTGTTTGTGCGGTGGTTTTAAAGAGGCATGTATCGAAGCTCAGTACATTGAAATGAGCTGCCGCTGCGGATTCAGTAAGCAGGAATGCGTGATGCGATGGCGCCACAAGGGTTTCAAGCCCTTCCATGATCATGGCCGCTGATGGGGTTCCAGGGGCTACGCCGCCTAAAAATGAAAGAAAAGAAAAAAACAAAATTCATTAGATTAATTGATTGATTTATGGCATTTTGATTATAATTTGATTGCTGTTTATTTTATGAGTCGAAGATCAACTTGACATCACCCTTTGACTTCGACGAGCGATAGATGTTCATATATATGTATGTATGTACATATGTATGTGTGGGATACGTGAATATGGACACACACTTGTCGGACGTTGTTTCAATCCGAGTTATATTCCGAATGAGAAGAGAAACAAAACCAATAGGTAGAGTACCATTAAGTATACTACATAGTCTGAGAAAACATCTCAAAAAGCCAATCCTCGCGTCGAGGTGTGCCATTTCAAATAAAACTCCTTCAGAACTGTACCTAAAATATGACCCAGTTTCTCTCTGACGCCGACTTTCACAATCCACCTTCGGTCGCCAGTACATCTAGGCTTGTCATTACTTCATCAACGGATATTTCGTAAACCAAAAATCGTTGGACAAGAAAAAGAAAAAAATCAAAAATTAAGAGAGCAATTTACCAATTTCCAAATACGGAAAATTGCAATGGCACTCAATGATAATAAACTATCGCAAACAATATGTTTTTCTTTCCTTAAGCTAAGCTTTCTCTTGAAACCACTAAACGATCAATCGCATCTCGATCGAGCGATCGTATCTTTGGCTCTGGGTGCCGTATACGCGTTGCGGTGTACGCGCAGCCAATTTCGTTGCCCACCTAATACCTTCAGTCTTCTCGTTGTCTCTTCATCTTGTTCATTTCTATCTTTTTTACTTTTTTTAATTTTACCAAAACGCGATGAATGAAGCGTACACACATGCACACGGACGCTCGCCTACAAATACACAGTAAACAATTGAGACAAAGTGGAAAATAATGAAGTTCTGGAGTGTGATGATGTGTTTTTCTTTCAATATTTTTGTATCTCAGTTTTTTGTACTTTTTATCTTATGGTAAGTTTTCTGTTTTTTATTTTCTTCATCAATCGATCTTCGAACTATTCAAACAACTGTCAAGAGGTGAGACTCTTAGGCACACACTGTGGAGAGATACTCCGTAAGATATTCTGTTTAAGTGAAATTCAATTAAGATACTTAACATTCGGTGGTACGGCAGTTTTTGGTTCGAACGAACAATTGATGTCAGCTTAGCGTAGGCTTTTGTACAGTTGTTTGTACATATACATACATAAATATATGTATGTATATCTGGACGGATGCTAGATTGTTCAGCTATCAGTACATCTCGAAATGAATGAACGAGGTCCAAAGTTATGGCACTTGGGCTTACATACTCTGATTTATATGTATAGGGTGGGCCATCTAGTGGCCTTTTTTAAATCATAGGTTATTTTGACACTGACAGCTGCTTCCCGCTCGAAATCTTGACAGAAAGTCGGCATCATACCTCCGGGAAACGAAATGACTAAATTTACGCTCGAACAACGTTGGGAAATATTGAAAACTTATTTCCAAACTGAGTGCTGTGTAGCTCAAACAGTGCGTTTTTTTTTTTTTTTTAAATGAGTTTTGGCCGAAATTAAGCACCCACCACGACTACTGTATGCAAGTTTGTGCAAAAGGTTCGTGAGACTGGTATGCTAGGGGACAACACTCATAGGCCCCGTCGTCGATGAGAAGGTGGCTGCTGTGGCCGAGAGTGTGAGACTCAATTCACGAACATCAACTCGCCATCGGTCTCAACAGCTCAACATTTCACGCACTAGCCTGAGGAGAAATCTGCACAAAGATCTCGGATTATTCGCTTACAAGGTCCAATTGACTCAGCAATTAAAGGCGCCTGACCATCTGCTTCGTTGTCGCTTCGCAGTTTGGGCCTTAGCCCAGCTTGAATTGGACAACGATTTTGGGCGAAAAATCATCTTTTCTGACGAGACGCATTTTCATCTCGGCGGCTACGTTAACAAACATCTGGAGCTCGAAAAACCCGCACGTTATTGTCGAGAAGCCAATGCATCCACAGAGAGTGACAGCGGATTGTGAAGTGGTGGCATCATTGGACCATTTTTCTTCGCAAATGAGGCTGGGAACAATCGACGTTTTTTTTTTACTTAAATTGAGGACATGGATTTGGACGACCTCTGGTTCGTGAGCGCGCTATGCTGCAGCCCATGCAACAATCTATCTTTTGCGCATCAAATTCCTAAATCGGGCTATCAGCCGTCTTGGCGATGTCAATTGGCCGCCTCGGAGCTGCGATTTGACCCCTTTGGACTTTTTCTTGTGGGGAAACCGATGTTATGCCGACAATCCGGAAATGATTCAAACATTTAAGGCCAATATCATCCAAGCAATCTGTGGGCTACAGCCCCCCGAAATCAGCAATATGGTCTTGTGAAGCCAACCGTGGCAGCCAATTGAACGATGTTGTATTTCATAATTAATGGGAATGTTTGTTCTTACTATATAGAGCCACAATAGATGGAAAAAAATTAATTTTGTTCATTGAGGTGGAAAAGTGTGCCCAATATGTTTTAATCTTAATCAGATGTATTGAAATCCCATAGCAAGATCGGTGGTATGACATTGACTTTGTAGATTTAAACGATTATATCTGGTTGGAAATACAATTTTTTTTTTGTTTTGTTTTTTGTTGACATGGTGATCTACTACGAGGATAAAGGATTGAAGAGGGTAAGTGTACCCATTCTGTTTTGATCTTAATCAGAAGTATTAACATTTCATGGGAAGATCGGTTGTATGACTTAAACTTTGTAGATTTAAACGATAATACATACATATTGGTACAAGGCACACTCAAGTATTTATTTTCCTTTCTATAGTTGGAAATATTAGCATTTTTTGTTTTTGGTTTTTTTGCTGACATGAAATCATCGGTGATCTACCACGAGAATAAAGGACCGAGATGGACAAGTGTCCTCATTCTGGTTTGATCATAATCAAAATTATTTAAATTATATGGTAAGATCGGTGGTACGACTTTGATTTTGTAGATTTAAACACTTTTACATATTGGTACAACGGAAACTCAAGAATTTATTTGTTTCCCTTTTTTTTTTGTGATCTACCACGAGAATGATTGTTCTTACTAATAAAGTCATAATCAATTAAATCAATTTTGTTCATTTAATTGCATTCCTAAAAAGAAATTTGTGTTTGGCCCACCCTGTATTATGGGTACACTAAGTAAGTTCTCTGTATCATTTTTTGCTCTATCGAATATGTTAGGTAGAGGTATTTTCACTTTTAAAAAGGCATAATTGTAGTGCTCCTGATATACAAAGATTATCTCACTCATCACACAAATCGTAGCCTTAATAAGAATACCGTTATCCAATATCATTTACGATCACTGGCATATGTAACACGGAACAGAAATTCCAGGTGCTACCTTTCATTCTATTGTGATCTAATGAAAAATGAATTTTAGTGTAACTAAAGCCCTCTGGGACTTAAACTGGCTGTGCATGATCATTACCGCCATACAGTCCTTCCCTAACGAGAGAGAAACAATTGAATTTTTCTTGCCAGCTGGGAATAAAAGGAACCTCCTGACCATCAAAATATTAAATATGAACATAAACATCATTAATCATAAGTGTGCATATGTGAGAGAATGTAAAAATCGCAACGGTTAAAATATTTCCCTCATAAATGCAATATCGATGTAATTTTACTGATCTACCACGTCAAAAACGAATCGACAGCTAAAACTGAGTGTCACGTTTTTTGAGGGCTCTAAAATGAAGTAAATTAACTTGGCAAGATCACCTAATTGTGGTGAGTCGTGTGAAAATGACAGAGACTTCTGAGAGTATATCGGATCTACTATGTGGAAATTTGCCATATGTCATACTTCGTTAAATAAAAAAAAAAAAAAAAAAAACTCGACTCGATCATGGTCAATAATTTTTCTCTTCGTCGTTGTGTACAACTAGTGGTCTCCTCTCGTCATTGCTAACCCGACTTGACATTGTTTAATTGTCACTTTTATAGCACTTAATTCGATAAGTGATCACTTGTACATATGTATGTCAAAGTGTCGCATACATGTATGGGGATGCCCACAATGAATGTCGATATGGGTCAGTGGAGTAATTCTTTCCGTCTTCACACACCACACAATTGAAATGCAATTTCATCAATAATTTCCGTTCGTTTTCTCATTCAATTATTGAATTAACTTCTGGACAAAAATAATAAATACAAGAATGAATGGTTGTACAATGATGATCTGGTGATCTCGCAATGGGCTCTTAATTTTGTTTAATCGATCGAGTACGAAAGCGGTTAATTGAAAAGCGATTGTGTCGCTTTAGATTGACAGATAAATAGTGATGATACACCGACCACCAGGGGTACCAGTAGCTGGACAGATGGCTTGTACGATCGCTACAATTGGTTAGGAACATATGTCACTTTGTTTATTTAAGTGCACAACCACGATCGGCTGGCAACGATGATAACAATAAGCCCTGAATGACATATGACATAACCTGGAACGGGGAGAGGAATGCACAATTCCATTTTAATCATATTCAAGTGTTGAGAGGGCACTCTCACTCCGTTGAGCATCAGACTGAACTGATCCAACTGAATCATAGCGGTGTGTCAATAGTATACACTGAGATATGTACTTCAGTTAAGGATGCATTTAAATTTGGAGCTCAACGTATACGAATTGTCGCTTATTAAATGCTTTTTGCATGTAGATACCCGAGATAGGGACACTCCCACAAGCGTTAAAATAATGATATCGTTTTGTATCTTTTTGTACCTTTTTTCCATTGGAATGTGACCGGTTAATCTAGAAGTTGATGATGAACTCTTACTATGAGTCCTGTTTTTATTTTTCTTATATGTAGAAGACAATTTTAATTCAACTCGAATGCCAACCAAGATCATAAAACAAAATACAGCCAGCAAAGATTGAAACGAAAAACAAAAAAGAATAAATGTAGATACACCCGTTTGAGGAACTCGATTAGAGGAGAGCTTTAACAAACTTACTTGAGTAAGAAAAAAAGCTAAATTTATTTGAAATTTATTATGATCAACAGGACAGGGATTGGCTGAAGAGGTTTTCCCCAGCTATAAGTGCTAATAATCTTATGTAAGAGGGAGGACGGATATATCGTTTAATAGTTTGTTTTTCATTTTTGCCACGGTTTCACGTTTGGCAGGAGGTCGAACAAAATGGTGGAAGCTGTATGAATTTGCGGAAGAAAGTCGTAGATTTCTTATAATGATTTGTGTTTTTCTCCTATACAGATTGGTTGGGCAGTGATCTAGCCAAGTGAATTTGAATCGTTATGATAGACTGGTGGAGGTATACGATTGTTTTTTTCGAAAGCTCCTAAAGAAAGGCGGTAGATCAGTGATGATCTTACATTGTATTTTCTTTAGAGTACAGGTGATACTGTCATTTCAGTTAAAGTTCATAACTCTAACGGCAACATTTACGTGGCAGATCAGTAAAACGTGATCGTACTTACATTCTCAACAGGAATCTAAAGTTTTTAATGTGGATATTACGTCGCTTTGAAAAAACAAAATAATGCCGCCTTGGTAGATCGGTGTCTAAATAAGCAATTCGAATACCGGATTCAAGCTCAAGCTACTGTTCGACATATCATCAGAAAATTGAACGTACAACTTTCTATGCTATTGGTGCATTAAGGCAAGCGCATACATGTCTGTACACATGAAGTCATTGTATCGTAGCAATGCGTCCATTTGGACGTACATATGTATTGATTGGGTAGTGATCTAGTCAAGTGAATTTGAATCGTTGTGATAGTCTGTTGGAGCTAGAATATTGCTTTTTTCGAAAGCTCCTAAAGAAAGATGGTAGATCAGTGATGATCTTACATTGTATATTCTGCAGAGTACAGATGATAGTATCATTTCAGTTTAAGTATGTAACTCTAACCGCAACATTTAAATGGCAGATCAGTAAAACGTGATCATACTCACATTCACAAGATGAATCTAAAGTAGATATTACACTGCTTTGAAAAACAAAATAATGCCGCCTTGGTAGATCGGTGTCTAAATAAGCAATTCGAATATCGGACTACGATTACATCAAACTTACGATTAAAGCTCAAGCTACTGTTCGACATATCATCAGAAAACTGAACATTAAATTTCCTATTCTATTGGTGCATTAAGGCAAGCGTATATACATGTGTGTCTTTGTATCACGGCAATGCGTCCGTTTGCATTCGATGGCTATCCTATAAAAAAAGGAAATTTATCGGCAGTAATCTGAACAAACTTCTTTCTGTTCTTTTATGAATCTTCTCCATATCCAACTACGACTAATAAAAATTCCGAAAAGGAGTGTTTCACTGATTTTACGCGCATTAACCCCCATGCAACCTTTGGGACATAAAATCAGAATAAAAAAAAAAAAAACGCCAGACTAAGAACGGCACACCTGTTGCAATAAAGTACTAATCGCAGCAACAAAAAAAAAAACGTATGTGTCTACTCGTAAGCATTTTCAAATCGCATAGAGAATATTCAAAATTTTATATCAAAACGGAAATTCTTACCCAAAAAATCAGAAAAAAGACAAAATCATTTTTAGCACAAGCACAAAATAGTCATAAATTAATTTAATGCACAATAAACATCTCTTCACCATATTATCTAGCTAACGATCACCGTTGAGATACATTCACTCGGACGGTACTTTGTCTCTTGCTTGGCCCGAGAGGTGCATACACCATTACCTATAATTGTTTCATTAACTTTTAGTGTCGAACATAAATTTGAACAAAGCAAGAAGGGAAAACGAAGAGAGCTGAGAAAAATAAATCAGAAAACTGATATAGCATCTTGTATGCATTACGGGGGTAAATGTAAAACGGAACCTGTAGTGCGGGTGGCTTTGTTGGGGATACAAATACGTATAATGTCTATTTACATTTGCAATTAGCTCGTAGGCAAGCGGTTCGCTATGAAAGAAATGGAATGGGATATTGTACGAGGTATGTCACTGCTGCTGAGGTGGTTAACAGTGAGTATTTGTTTGATTTTTTTTCTTGGACACACATCGCCGAAGATGTGAGAAAATGTATAAAAGATACATTGAGAATGAAGTTGTAACTTAAATAGAATCTCTTCGGTGGATATTTGGTTGTGGACACAAGTAATTGATAATTGACTGAGGAATCAAACATAGATTTTCGTTGTTCCACCCTATGCGGAAGGTGATAAGTGAGCTAGTTTGCGTGAGATGAGACAGTTTTATTGAGGCGATTGTAAATGGTCTTCAGGTGATAGAAAGAAACTGGCGAACAGTCACAACACGCGACTATTGTTCGAATGTAGTTGGAACTATCACCTTTTTTGTTTTGTTTTTTGTTGACATGAATTCAACGGTGATCTACCCCGAGAACAAAGGAGTGAGGTGGACAAGTGTGCCCAATTTGTTTTTATCTTAATCAGAGGTATTTGAATCCCATGCCAAGATCGGTGGTATGGCTTTGACTTTATAGATATAAACAATTATATCTAGTTGGAAATATTACACAATTTTTTTTTTGGTTTTTTGTTGACATGGTGATCTACCACGAGAATAAGTGACTGAGGTGGATAAGTGTACCCTTTCTGGTTTCATCTTAATCAGAAATATTTAAATTCCATGATAAGATCGATGGTATGATTTTGACTTCCATGTTAAGATCGGTGATATGACTTGGTGCAAGGGGCCATCAAGGTTTTATTTTCCTTCATGTAGTTGGAAATATGTATTACAATTTTTTTTTGGTTTCTTGTTGACATGATTTGATCAATGATCTACCACTAGAATAAAGAACTGAGGTGGATAAGTGTGGCCATTCTGGTTTGATCTTAATCAGAATTATTTAAATTCCATGGCAAGATCGGTGATATGACTTATACTTTGTAGATTTAAAGGGTTATTACATTTTGGTGCAAGTGAAACTCAAGGATTTATTTTCTTTCCTGTAGTTGGAAATATTACAATTTGTTTTTGGTTTCTGGTGGACATGATTTGATCAGTGATCTACCATGGGAATAAAGGACTGAGGTCGATAAGTTTGCCCATTCTGATTTGATCTTATTCAAAAGTATTTAAACTACATGACAAGATCGGTAGTATGACTTTGGTTTTGTAGATCTAAACGATGATACATATTGGCAAAAGGGAAACTCAAACATTTATTTTACTTCCCGTTCGAATACAACTGAATTTTTTTCTTTAAAAATGTATTTTCACAATAATATTATTCACACGTCACTTAGAATTATAGGAGGCTTCCAAGATTTGTTTGACTTGTTTGAAATATTTTTAAATCACTGACAGTGATTTGTTTATTTAGTGAACATTTTCTTCCTGAACATTACGTGTCAGACATTCATCATTCTCCTCAATGTCAAAAGTAAAAAAACAACGATCACAGTTGACCTTTCCATTAAACGGTGGATTTTATTTTTGCGAGACCTCTGAAACCATCTGTTTTGAAATAAAAAAAATGTCTGGCCTTCTGCTCGTTAGGCTATTCACCTTGCATCCATCGTCTTTACGACTTTTCTATAATGTCTACATGAAAATTATAGATTTTAACAAATGTAAATGAAAAAGAACGATTTGAAGAGCAATTTGTCCAGTAACAAGATCGTTTAATATGATATTAAAATAAAAATCAGCAACGGACAACAAAAGGAAATCTTTCTTTTTTGTCGCTTTCAATGTACATATTTCTTTTGGTTTTTGTTTCAGAATAGCATCACATTTTGTAAGAGGAAAACAAATAATTTTGATGAAAATAACAGAGTCGATTTAAAAATAGCTACACGGAATCTCTAAACGCGCGCCTCGAGCCAAATTGGCTTGAAAAAAAGAAATTATATATTTGAGATAAAAAAGATACAATTGTGCAAGATACAGTGTTTTTTGTTTGTATATTTGATTGCGTATATTTCTATAATAATCGAATCGTTTCCGTCACCGGTGGTCTGTCGGATTTCTTAAGATTTTGTCAACTTATTTGTTCAGATTGGAATGATTTTTAAATAACTGGCTGGTTATTTTATATAGGAGTTATAGATATAAATATCGGCAATTTAAATAGTACCTTTTTAGTACAGAAATATATCGAAACAACCGAAGTGCTTGCAAAGAGTAAATAAGAAATTTGGGTATTTAGCCGTGGCAAAATGAATTTTTGCATTCATATTTAAAGCAGTTGTTTTAAACTAAAATAAAATAAAAATAGTTAATATTATAGTTATTTGTATGTATTTAATTGTAGGTATTCTTAACCTTATAGTAAATTAACGTAACCGAAGAGAATGATTTTGTTCTGATTTTTTATTTATTGGCATTCTGGTAAGCTCTTCAACGAAACTAAATGCAGTCAACAATAAGCGTATGCATGTAGGTTGTGCAGATATATTTATCGATAAAAATTCTACAATGTCTTAATTGTTATTTGAATATTTTTACTTCATCCTAATAATATAAGTGGAATTATTCCCAGTAATATTTAGATGGAGGGAAATATTGTGCGGTTTTGTTGGGAAATAATCACTTAAGCCCTAATATTGCGAAACAATTTCCACGCCATACCAACCAAGGGACATAAGACATATATAGTAAAAAAAAAAAAAAAACAACAGGACAAAATCTATATCTACAAACCTGACAGATAAAATTAAAAAAAGATTCTGAATCAAACGAAAGCAAAATGCGAGCGAAACAAAATCGAACAGAGAAACCAAAAAAAATAAAAAATAAAAAGAAGAACAACTAAAATACCTATAAATACATCCACTGAAACACACGGTCGAGGAATAAAATTTCTAACATAAAGGAAAACATGAACGAAAGAAAAATAGAATGTATCTAATTCGTACCTGGATATAAATGGCACGTTGAGATATAGATGAAATCGACAAATATACGAAAACCACCTTGCGGCGGTTTTTCTTATCCGGTATTGTAAAACTTGTAACCACGCGAGAATTCACTTTAGATACGATTCTCTACGTATCTATCTATACCGGTGTTTAGAACTTTTTTTGTTTTTGTTGCTCCTTTTTCACTAGGTTTTGTTTTTTGTTTTGTGCGTATCGCTCAATATGGCACTGGAAGAATTTCTATATCCTTTTTTTGTTGTGTTTATTTATTTATCTTTTTCTTTTACATTGGGAGGATGTAAAAAACAAAAAAGTTTGATTTGTAGCTTTTATTTTGGATGAGATTTCATACACGAATCCTTGAATGGATATACTGACACAGATTTAAAGGATGGCGACGGGGGTGGGTTGGTTTGATGAATGAAATGTAACAATTGCGGATACGTATAAGAGATGGTAAGTGAAAAATCGAAGGTTCCGCACCGTATAATCGTGTTTTGTATGATGATAGGCCTTGAATTGGGCGTGAGTAGGGGTGTAATATGTATCTATCTATCACACGCGCACTTGGCACATAAATCACAAAAATATGATACTTTTTACGTTTTTTTTTTTCGTATTCAATGTAGTGTTTAACACACTGTCCACTATAACTGCCACTTGTTTCAGGTCTTGTGAAAGTATTCAATTTTAATCCTTCTGTCTCAGTTAGCCACGCTTGATTGGGAGAATTTTTTTTCGGCTGTAAGTTAGTTTTCACATTTTCCCATCACTAAATTCCGCGGCAATTCGCACGATAATATTTTGTTATTTGTTTTTTTTACTTTTATCTATTTATATCCACTGTCACTAATTATGCTTTTAGCTACATATACTACAACGTGATGCGCTGACTGTTGAGTATATGTACATATATCGGCTGGTGTACTCTCACTCGGAAAGAAAAGAAAAAAAAATGCATAAACGACGCGAAATCACAATTATTTCGTTTTTAGATACTTTTTGTTTTTGTTGATTAATTATAATTTGTATCTCTTTGTGATTTGTTCTCAGTGTGAAAAGCTCTCGGTTAGACAAATGTATCTTGCAGTATTGGAGAGAGAACCAACCGGCGCGATTGTTCGAACACAACTGAAGCACGAGATGAGCATACAATTGGTTTTTATGAATGAAAAACCAAATATGATTCCATCTAGATACATTGCCATGCACACGCAAGCACAACAACCACTACAATGATATACGAACAGGTTGATGATATGTATATTGAAATATTCGAATGCCTATAGTGTGTAGTTCGATAGGGCGCACTACGTCAGATACGAATGGGACATGTCATAGATGTTGACTGGTTTGAATGAATGAAAACTAAATGAGAGAAGGGGAAACGACGCAGCTATACAGACGAATGTGTGTGTGACTGCCAATAGGATAGCATGAAACCTCCTCGGTTTGCAGCCATTTTCGAGTATCTGGTGATTGTAGGGGCCGGCGCAAGCGCATTCGGGCCAATCAGATATTTGTTTTCCCCTCCATATTGGACTGTGTTCGGGTGGGGAGCGATTTTCGAATATCTGACGTAGGGAATTTCGAAAATCTCTTTTTCTTCTTCGATAGATACTTTTTGGTTCTTTTTGTTTTTTTTTTAAATCACCACGCTAGTGTTAGTGCTTGTGTTGTTTTGATGGAATGAGAGAAAAGAGTGGCTGGTAAGCCCCAACCACTGGCTAGCGATCTAAGCCTTTGCCGGAGGTTCATTCAAATCCATACTAGCTGGGCATGGGGAGTTCTTATTCCAATTTCATCGTTTTCTTTTTCGGTTCCGTCGATGATTTTCATGTAGGATGTGGTGAGATTACTGTAGTATGACAGACGGCACGCGCCCTGAGTTTTGGTTTTTTTCTACTTTTATTCGTTCCTTTACTTTAGATTTCCTTTTGTTCGTATCTGAGAGATTGATGTTTGCTCGATTTGCTGTTTTTTTTTTTTTCATTTTCTTTTGTGCTCTGTGTGTTTTGTTTTCTATGTTATGAAACACTTGTTGACTGCGTGGCCCAACACCACTGGCAAAACACATAACCAGTGAGTTTAGGAGTTCCCTCCCCATTTCTTTACACTTTTATCGTTGTTTTATTGAAGTACAGAGATACAACATACTTGTATGTAGTAAGTCAGTGTTGGGTTTAGAGTTTGATTTAATGAATTTGAACTGAATGCTTGTAATAAGATAAAGTATCTTATTTCTCGTTGCTCCAATCGCAATTGAATGGGAATAAATCCACGTTGATTTGTCAAAAGCTAGGTACGTGTGCGTGCTTGATGGTTTGTACCTGCCTTCCCTTTTACGTTCAGATACTTTGCAAATCGTCGAATAAATAATGGTGGGCGTTAGTTTTTTTTTCTGCTTAGGGTCTCTATGACTGTAGACATTAATTATTGATTAGTGAGACAAGAGAGTTTTAATGGTTTTTTTTTCGCAGCATTTTAATTGAAAAATCTTCGCCTACGGAGTGGTGTGGCGCGATGGACTAATTCGGAAGGTAGAACTATACTCAGGCTTTGTATGCTAATTGTTGCACATATTCAACGCTCATATACATACGTTGTCTGTATGAAGGCGCAATGGCCTTTAACAGCTCGCACCTGGTGGAAACCGATGGAAAAATGGTTATGCTAGGAGATTAGAGATAAAGATCTAGTACGGTATAACTCATATCTGGATTAAGGCGGATTTGAAAAAAAAGTATGTCAAGAGGTTTGATTCCTTTAATCACAAGCGAAAGAAAAAGTATGAGGGCGTCAGCACGTAATGGATTTTTTCCTATCCAAAAGAAAGCCATCGTAAGCTATATATACCGAGACAAGTCGAAAAGCCGACGGCATTCGCTGTATAAGACAGTCTAAATTCAGGTCAAGCAACACACATGACACATGTGTATGGGTACATAGTTCTCGATAAAGCTTCTATAATGACTGACGCCACTGGATACAATAAAAATCATTGATTATTCAATAAAATATATATCTACAAATAACCTGATTTCTGCATATCTTAAACACTGATCTAGTTTTAGGCTTTCTTACAACAGGAAAAAAATAAAAACTCCAAAATGCCATAAAAGTGGTGGGTGAGTGTTAAATTATCACTTAATTTCCATAAAATATTCCAGCATTTTGTTTTGACAAGCAGAAAAGTTGAAGACATTTGGTGATCTACCGGTATTAGATTCGTTCCTCATGAAATTCCTTTTCAAAACACATTTACACTTTTTTGAAATGAGTTGAATTGCCTTGGTAGATCACTTGGGTTCGATGCCCAATATATTCATTCTGGAATAAAATGATTATTTTCGCAATAAAAAAGGTACATATTTTAGCATCAAAATTTAACCTTTGATTTGGCCATATGTAGAGGTGAAACACACAAATTTATTTAGTCAATAAAGTATATAGACTTTCTAAGACCTTTGGAAAAAAAGTTCGAAGGTTATTTAATAAGAGAATCCTGAGCTAACAACTATGATAGCTTATGTAATATGTAGTATGTAGTTTATTAGATTAGCTATAGTGGATGATATTGATATACATAATTAAGTCTATTAACGACGCTCATTCATTGTATAATAACAGCAAATCAATTAAAGAGGAGGATCGACTGTAGTTCGTTTTATAGTGGGTTATAATGAAAAATCGTCAAATACGTAAGTTGACGGATTGAATTTTAATATTCAAGAGACTCAAAATTTCGGGACAGTAAATCTCCCCAAAAGGATTCTATGAAAAAAAATATTCTCGTCACCTTTCTCCTCGTATCGAGTAAGTCAGTAATAAGTTTCAATCGATCTTGATGTGTAAGTAAGTCATTAACATTCGACCAAGGAAGTCGCCTGAGAGAAAACCTTAAAAAGAATTTTTGTATCGATTCAATTCGCGAAATAGAGCACATTGTCTCGGACACACTTGGCAACATAACAGCAACGATCACTGTTTGAATGCCCGGGTCAAGTTGACATACAGCTTCTTCGCGGTGCCTTCTGTATAGCCTCTAACACAACCGTTGAGAGGTGAACAAATGTATGCAGCTAACGCCCTAGGCAAGAGGGCGTTACAATACCCCGACCAGACCGGCGGTTGTGCGGCGGGCCAACAACCCGCCCATTTGAAACAAATCAAGTTATGGAGGAGCAAAATGCGGACAAATTCTCAAAGACGACATGGCGCAAAAAAAAGAACACGATTTGCGAGTATACCCATGGAATGCCAGAGATCTGTACACTCCTGGAGCTGGAAAGAACCCTGACGCAGTACAAGGCGGATATCACAGCGATCCAGAAAATACGCTGGACAGGAAACGGTATGATGAGGAAAAAAGATTGCGACATCTGTTACAGCTGTCACAAAAGGTAGCACATCATAGGGTGAAGATTTGTCATGGGAAAGCGGTTAAGATCGAAGGTCATTGATTTTAAACCCATAAGTGATCGCCTGGCTGTGATCCGCAGCAAAGACAGATTTTACAACATCAGCGTCGTACATACATACATACATACATACGTGCACACGCCCCTACCGAAGAGTCAGGGATCAGTCAGTTAGAACCCGTCAAGGAGGACTTCAATGATCTCTTGGACAACGCCTACGGAGCTCGTCCGGAGTACGATATTAAATTCGTACTTGGGGACTTCAATCCTAAAATCGGTAAGGAGAGTATGTACCTTTGGCGGAGTGATCGGAAAGCACAGCCTTCACGATAAATCACCAGACAAGGGCTGCCGACTCAAGGACTTTGCGACAGCTCGTAATGCGGTGATAAGTAGCATAGGATTTCCCCGCAAGCGAATCCACACAGCAACCTGGCGATCTCCGGTTGGTCCAACCCCCAATCAAATCGGCCATATGCTCAATGACGCAAGACACTCGCCAAACATCCTGGACGTGCGAACATTCAGGGGGGAAACGTCGACTCAGAAAATTTCCTTGTAGCAGTAAGAATCAGAGCACGACCAGCCAACCACGAGGAGGTTCTGGGGTTACCAGAGTCTACAGGAAGCAACTGAGCGAACGGCTCCCCGGTATGCCTACGTCGAGCACAAATCTCAACGATATGTGGCTTCATTGCCACTCAGCTATTCAGAGAGTAGCCGAGAACACCTTAGGCTAGGATAACGAGGAATATGGGCTTTTCATAAGAAAGCTAAAAGCCTTGCAGGAGGCTTCAAGAAAGGCAGGGAATGGTGGATGTATGTACATATATAAGCAGCATTTCCAGCTTCTGAAATTCCAACTCGAGCAGGTGAAGTGGTCATCCCACCCAGCATCGAAGAAGTCGGCACAGCTATCCAAAAACTGAAGAACAACAAGGCCGCAGGCTCATATGGCTGGCGGCGATGTTCTGGTAAGAACATGCACCAGATCGTCTTTGTGGGCAGCCCCTGCTAATTCCAGATTTGGCACAATGTCCGAGACCTGATTCTGCGATCAATGTCTTGAGCACGAGCATTACTTTGATCCATAAGACCAGTGCTTCATCCAAGCTATGACGTCTGGCAGCGTTAAACATTCTGTCGGAAGTTGCGCTATCAAAAGCTCCCTCAATGTTGACGAAAATGCCCAACGCGTACTCGAGTCGCATTCTGACCTCCCAACTAGGTTTTGAAGCCCATTCTCGCAAGATATCCTGCGCTGATAAACATGTAGCATCTCCGAAAGAGGATCCTTTCGAAGGGCAATCTCACGCACGTGCGTAACCAGTCCCTCTATGCTTTTCAGCAGGAAGGATGTTCAACTAATTGGTCTAAATTCTTGGCAAGTGAGTAGTCCTCTGTCCTATTTTGGGAATAAAGAATACTTTCACCGTGCGCCAAGGAATGGATATGTCAGCATGTGCTAGGCTAGCAGTGAAAATTCGTTTCAAAGTAGGAAGCAGCTGCCTTATACCTTTTGGCAGCATAGCAGGGTATATCCCGTTGGTGCCTGGCGTTTTGAAGCAATCGAAGAATGCCACAGCAAATTCAATGGCTTCAGTCGTAACCACACGCGACGCAATATACCAGCTACACCGAGTTGTTTTCATCGTTTCAGTTGCAGTTTCTCTTGAAGGAGTATGCAACGATCCGATGGAGAACTGATTTCCCGAGAAATGAGTCCGAAACAGTAAAGTAAGAGTAAGGGTGATGTGAACAGATTAGTGATCTGCATTTTATAGCGTCTTTAAATATCCTTTTTCCTTTAAGATAAATGCAGAATATTTCTAATTAGATCGTTACTACGTTGGTAGATCACCATTTACGTAGACCGTATGGTCAAAATTAAAGCTCGAAATGCATTATGGGTACAATTATTCTTCGAGATCTGCGGAGAAATCGCAATAATTATATGATCTACTCGTACTATGCCAGAAACAAAGTTGCTTGAAAGATGATTAAAAAATCTATTGCATTCCAGCTGATCTACACACTAGCCTAGCATTTTCCATGCCTGCTGCTACCATATTTCATCAACAATTATGCAATATCACTCAACGGAATTCGGGCGATCAGTTTACGAAATCGCAGCGACTTAATAAATATAGCTTGTCAGGTCCATATTACTTCTGATTTATCATCAATCTTAATTTATAAAAGCAATCACTATCTGCATACGGGATAATTATGAGTATGTTCGTACATATGTATCTAGAATAAGACTCAACAAATGTGTAACACAATTTTTGTGTCACAGGCAATCTTAACCAACTTGCAAATTACATTTAATTAATTTTCACTCATATTTTCATCGAAAACCATTTATAAATTTTGGTCCACATTCGATACTCTCCCTGTGGATAGCCCCCCTCATCTGACTGATCGTACATATATGTATGTGTAATTTTGTCAGAGGCAGTCGTGCTAAATATAGATCAGCGACTATGGCACTCGCTAAATTTAATATGTATCGATCGTAGTGGTGTTCAGTAGAGGCCTACGTCAGCGGCTGTACGAAGCTGGTCGAGTTTCGTGCTCTGGCGTCACACATCACCTGTAATCGCGCGCTGTTGGTCATCCTACATAAAAGTGTATCCTAATGTAGAGAAATATGGATGAGTGTGAGTAGGGGATATTTTTAAAGATCGACTAGCGCAACGACTTAGACGAAATATTCAATATACAAATAAAATGCAACTAGGTCTAGATACATAGCATACAATATATTAGCTCCGGGGTAGCGTACGGCATAGAGGCATTCTTCAATTATTTCGTGTGCCGGTATTTTTAGTTAGATGTCTAATTGCAGATAGGTTGGTGGCTGGGATACAGAAAACTTGAAAAGGAAAATAAAAATAAAAAACAGAATCCAATCGGTGGAATTGATTTTGCGTGTGGCACGCCGGGGTGCCTTGTAAGCAGATGTTTAGTATATTAACCTATTTTCGGGGGCAATGTTTCAGCAGCTCTTTGATTTTCTGTTATGTTTAGATTCCAAATGAACTTCAACTACTCATCGGTGTAAGGATCGGAAAGGCGACCTTGTCCTTAAACTTCATGCACGTAGTTTATATTAGAGATACATACATTGCCCAGTGATCTTGAGGTCGAAATGAGTGCTGTGTTTACACGACTGCTGTTGTACAGTGAATATGGCACTCTGTGCAAATGTGCAATGCAGATTAGTGATCGTTGCAGATTTTATGTGTTCTTGAGGCATTGACTCGTCCATAGAATAGTGATGGGCATTGGAAATGGTTTTGTGGAACAAATTACGAATGTATTTTTAGCAAAATGTTAGTAGTTTTGGTTGGTTGGTCACATCATACCATGAGCAGCATGGGGTGAAGTTATTGAGTGCCTACCGGCACTTGCTTAGAAGTTAGAAGGAAACACATGTGTAGAGAGTACTTATGTTTTATGGTGTCGTTAAACATGTAGGAGATACAGGTATTGTATTGGTAAATCTACGATGGCATTCATTTTTAGGTAAATGTTCGTGTCTGATTAAGGCGAAGGAAAAGGTGCTAAATGATCTTTGCAGCGAAGTTTTATTTGCTGTACTCTTAGCTTCTACAACAGCTTATACAATAAAGTTCGAAATGATTGTTTGATAAAAGGAAAAATGTTATGGAGCGAAGTGAGGAGACAAACAAACAAATGGGTGTCTTTCCCTTGTCTATTATATCAGGTGAAAACGCCATGTATTGAATACGTTTTACGACACCTAAGAGCATCTAGAGACATCTTACAATGAAGTTAAAGCGACCGCTGTCACTAACAAATTCGACTATACATATCTATGTATGTATGTACTTCTAAATAAAATGTTTTACCGATCTACACATTCACATCCTATTTCTCGCTATTTTACCTTTAAAACTGATCTACAATTTATTTATTCGCCTTAAAGATACGTTGGTAGATCACTTTTTCCCGAGAAGTGTATTCGCAAGGTAACCATAATATAAATATTCTGCAACATCCAATGAAACGCTCTAAATGGCAAACAACTAAGAAATGCCTCGTATGGATGCTACCTCCTAAATGCTAAAAAGCGGGAAGAGCCACCGTTGATGAACTCCTTGCGGCACTATTTGTAAGTCCCATCCCCCCTCCCCGTGGCGCCATCTGGAAATTTCCTGACCACGGAAATTACTAACAGAAGAAGACGAATGGCGAGCATTCTGCACCACAAAACAGGATTAATGTCGGTTGGGCTATGGTCTAGCAAACTGTAACCGGAAAACCCCACAATTGCTCAGAAGCAACCACAAGCCTCGGATAAAATGGACCGGACTAATGTTGAAGACCCGTGCAAAAAACGAAAAAAGGACAATGATCTTCGGTTCTGTAAGTGGAATGTTAGATCCCTGTGCAGCCGACTAATTTGCGGACTTAACCGCCATCCAGGAAATGCGATGGAATGGACCGGATATGAAGCGGATGAACAACTGCGACATCTACTACGGCGACTGCTATAGAGAGAGAGGAAAACGATTGTTCGGATGCAGATTTGCTGTTCGAGGTGGACTAAGGCAAAAAGTCCTAAGTTTTCGGCATGTGAGTGAACGCCTCATAACGATCCGTATCAAGGCTAAGTTTTCTAGCCTGATCAGCGTCCACGCCCCCACGGACGTCGCCAAACACAGCCTACATGACACCACATCCGATAACGGACACAGACTGATTGATCTTGCTACCGGGCGTGTTCTCCTTTTAGCCAGTGCGCGCTTTCCGCACCTTGATACACACAAGGGCACCTGGCCCTCACCAGATCAAATCAATCACTAACCCGATTGATCACATCGCGGTCGACGTCAGACACTTCTCCACTATTCTTGATGTTCGAACTTTTCGACGAGCTAACATCGACTCGGACCACTATCTTGTAGTAGCCAAGAAGCGCCTACGGATATCACGAACTCAGCGGAGTAGAGCAAGAATAAAAAGTTATGACGTCGGAAAGCCACTATCGCCAGAAACCGCTATCCTTAAGCTCTCCAATACACCTCAACCCTCTACGCTGTCAATAGAAGAGCAGTGGAACCTTTGCAAACAAGCCCTGAAAATCACTGCATCTGAAGTTTTGGGCTTCAAGGCTTCATCACGAAGAAACATCTGGTTCGAGGACGAGTGCAGGAGAATTTACACAGCAAAGCCAGAGGCATATAAACCCTCGCTGCATAGAAGAACAAGAGCATTGAGTTCAAAAGAAGGGATGAGCATGAGCTTCTCACGGCGATGTTAGTCAATATGACGCTGTCAGGCAGAATGATCGATTTCTTAACGACGAAGACCGCAGAGAATTCCGTCTCCCCTGACCTCGACGAAGTTAAGATTTTGTAAATAAGCTGATAGCTGTTTAAATGCTGTTTAAATGCCCGGTCAAGTTGACATACGGCCTCCTCGCGGCGCCCTCTGGATAGCCTCTTCAACAACCGTTGGGAGGTCAACAATCGTATGCAGCGACAAAAACCCGACCAGAATGGCGGTTGTGCGGCGGGCTAACAATCCGCCCACGTAAAAAAAAGAAAAGTTATGAATGAGCAAGATGCCTCGGATACACGGATGGATACTCGACGACGACAACGCACGAAAAAGGAACACGATTTGCGAGTATGCTCCTGGAATGTCAGAACCCTGTACACTCCCGGAGCTGCTCATAAACTATAAGGAATCCTTACGCAGTACAAGGCGGATATTACTGTGGTCCGGGAAATACGCTGGATAGGAAACGGTATGATTAGGAAGAAAAATTGCGACATTTATTACAGCTGTCACAAAAGGTTGCACTTACTGGGATGCGGATTTGTCGTGGGAAAGCGGTTAAGGTCGAAGCTCATCGACTTTAAACCTATAAGTGATCGCCTGGCTGTGATCCGCATCAGAGGCAGATTTTATAACATCAGCCTTATATGTGCACACGCACATAGCCTCAGCACGAGGCTGAAGACCCTATCAAGGAGGACTTCTATGACCTCGTGGACAACGCCTACGGAGCTTGTCCGGAGTACGATGTAAAAATCGTGCTCGGGGACTTCACCGCCAAAATCGGTAAGGAGAACACCGTTGGCGGAGTGATCGGAAAGCACAGCCTCCACGATACAACAACAGATAACGGCTTCCGACTCGCTGCCTTTGCGACAGCTCGTAATGCGGTGATAAGTAGCACAAGATTCCCTCGCAAGCGAATCCACACAGCAACCTGGCGATCTCCGGACGGTCGAAACGCCAACCAAATCGACCATGTGCTCATTGACGCAAGGCACTCGTCAAACATCCTGGATGTGCGAACATTCAGAGGGGCAAATGTCGACTCTGACCACTTCCTCGTAGCAGGAAAATTCAGAGCTCGACTGTCCAACGTCAGAAAGCTGCACCAGCACATCAGAAGGAGGTTCGACATTGGGCGCCTGAGCACACCGGAGGTTGCCAGAGTCTACAGGGAGCAGCTGAGCGAAAGACTCTACGGTATGCCTCCGTCGAACACAAATGCCAATAATATGTGGCTGCATTGCCGCTCAGCCATTCACGAAGTAGCCGAAACCACCTTAGGATACCTACCACCCCCGACAAGAAACCCGCGGTATGATGGCGAGTGTGAGCAGAAAAAGGCAGCAACCGACGAGGCGTACCAAAAGGCGCTGCAGAGGAAAATCGGGGCAGCGCAAGACAGGTACCGAGCCAGAAGAAGGGAGGAGAAAAAACTACTGCGACAAAAGAAAAGAACCTTCGCAGCCTCCCAGCTCAAGGATATCGAGGAGTCTAGGGATAAACATAAAACACGAGCCTTTTACAAGAAAGCCAAAGGCCTTGCAGGAGGCTTCAAAAAGGGCACCCAGGCTCTTCGAAACTGCGAGGGTAATCTTGTCACCGATCCGCAGGGAATAGTGGACGTATTTAAGCAGCATTTCCAGCAGCTGCTTAACGAGCATGACCAAGAGAGAGTGGTAGGGACCGAGGAAATCCCAACTCCAGCCGCTGAAGTAGTCCTCCCACCCAGCATCGAAGAAGTCGGCACAGCTATTCAGAAGCTGAAGAACAATAAGGCCGCAGGCGCAGATGGCTTGCCATCAGAGCTCTTTAAGGCTGGCGGCGATGTTCTGGTAGGGAGCATGCTCCAGATCATCTGCAGAATTTGGGAAGATGAAAGCATGCCCGACGACAGGAATACCAGCTCTATATGCCCCATCCACAAAAAAAGGCGATCCTACCTCTTGCAAGAACTATAGAGGTACATCCCTGCTCAACGTCGCATACAAGATCCTGTCCAGCGTATTGTGTGAACGTCTAAAACCATTTTGCACCGTACTAATCGGCAGCTACCAGTGCGGCTTCCGGCTCGGCAAATCAACTATAGACCAAATTTTCACACTTCGACAAATCCTGGAAAAGACCAACGAGTTTCGAATCGATACACACCATCTTTTCATCGATTTCAAAGCCGCATATGACAGCATTCATAGTGAAGAACTGTTTGGTGCGATGGCCGAATTCGGGATCCCGGTAAAACTGATCCAATTGTGTCGCGTCACGCTAAAAAACACGCAACTCGGTTCTAGGACCTCGGAACCATTCGAAACATGCACCGGATTTCGGCAAGGAGATTCGCTGTCATGTGACTTCTTCAACCTGGTGCTGGAGCAGATAGTGCGACGGGCAGGCGTCAACAGGGAAGGCACTATCTTTTACAAGTCCATCCAGCTGCTAGGATACGCGGATGATATCGACATCATCGCGTGTTCTCGCCGTGGCATCGTGGAAGCATTCACGGCGATTGAAGAACAGGCGAAACGAGTTGGCCTTAAGATCAATGAGGACAAAACGAAATACATGCTGTCAAGCAAAAACCAATCCGTCGCTCACCACCTGGGACAAAATATAACAATTGACAGCTACAATTTCGAGGTAGTTAAGGAGTTTGTTCACCTCGGGGCAAACGTAAATTCCACAAATGACACCACAGTGGAGATCCGGCGTAGAATCGCCCTTGGCAGCCGCTGCTACTTCGGCTTTTCCAAACAACTGGGGTCAAAACTCCTCACTCGAAAGACCAAAGTCATGTTTTACATAACGCTCATTCTGCCAGTCCTGCTGTACGGAGCCGAAAGCTGGACGATAAGCAGGACAGCGGAGCTGATTCTGGGTTTTTTCGAAAGAAAAATTCTGCGCCGGATATTTGGTCCTGTCTGTGAGGAAGGTGAATGGAGAAGAAGACACAACCGCGAACTCTACGAGCTGTACCAAGATGTGGATGTAGTCCGGAAGGCAAGGATCCGTCGGCTACACTGGCTCGGCCACATCGAGCGCATGGACATCAACGTTCCAGCTAAGAGGGTCTTCGACTCCGAGCCTCCTGGTTCGAGACGAAGAGGAAGACTGAACCTATAAGACCAAGTAATCGCGGATGTAAGTCATCTTGGTCTTGACAATTGGAAGCAGCGTGCCCGAGACCATCAAGGATGGAAGGCAGCTATAGCTCAGGCTCAGATCCTCCATGGATCGCTGGCCTGATAAACATAAACAACTTCCCGAAGTGATCTTCATGACTTACTTCATAAAAAAATGTGCGTGGTCGTCATCAGTATGATATGCCTTGTAGCCTTGGATATAATTAATAATTCGATCTTGTTTGGCGATGATTACTTTACACAAAAAAAGGTTTACAGGTGTGTAAACTAAATAAGGCAACCCACACGTTATTCATCACCCGTAAATAAAACTACGCACGTCATCGTACTGCCGAATTGTCTAGAACTGTTTGGCGCCCAGAATATCCATCTGCCGTAAGCCAATCGAACACTACAACCTGTTAAAAAGTGAAAATCTAAATACACTACGGAGCACACTACTGACAACTTCCGGTCTCCCCGGTATCTTCCACTTCATCACACTATGTCCGTATAGCCGTTCAGTCGCCCACAGTTCACTCACCGCCTTACACTCAATGTACCCTACCCACCTAAATTCGATCAAACTACAATATAGAACGTAAGCTTCGCCATCTAGCCGGCATGCCCATTTTTAGTAAGTTTAGCAATAGAGCACGATGCTAAATCGAGAAGGAAACAACACACGCCCACCATCACATTATATCGAAACAACAACATCGGGCATAGGAGCGTAAGCTCAGAAACGCGTCACTATGTGTCCATCAGTCGCTCGATATTTGACGTTATACTTGCTCGCTTGCGCGTGTATGTATGTATGTGATCTGGGAGCATGAGCTGTTCGCCTAGAATTAAAGATGAAAATTTGTGAGTGCCGAGTAGCCTGTTGATTTTCTAAATAAAATTCGCATGCTCATCCCCATCTCTCGAGTCGGTCAATATCCTCTTTCTGTCCACGTCACGGCTAACAAGTAAACAACAGCCGCTGCAGCATAGTGTGCCTAATGATGGCAGCTTGTCTCATCCGACCTCATTCCCGGCGTCCCGGTTTTGTGTAATTACCGATCAAACATGTGTCCGATCGTAACGAAATTGTTCGGTTGATTAAGCGCCGAACAATTTTGTATATTAAAAGCCGGTAGTGCGGCATCTAAACAAACAGCGCCTCGGCTGACGTCAAGCAACGCGCGTATCTAAACAACGCCACCCGAACACCCACCCTTTTTTGGGGGCAACATAGCACGGCCAAGATCACATGGCGTATTCTAATTAAAGTCTCGTCTGAATACAGTACGATAAAATTAGATTTCTATTTGAAGGAGGGACTTGATGCGATGCTGGTCATGTTTTGATGATGCCGCGGTCTGTTTTTGGCCAAAAAGGTATTCGCACGCGAGTTAATTTTGGAGCATAGCGTACAGGAACGGAAATAGATTCGCTTGCCTTGCATTGAATGCCAATGTCATGTGCACCCAAGAAACCGCCAGAGATCCGCTGCCGGATGGACAAGGGCTGTCTGCCCCCAACCAGCGAGCTGGGTTTTTGTTTACAAATAAAAACAAAAATATTCCCCATGGTGAGTTGGGCCGGCGGGATGAGGTTTGTTTTGAATTATTTTTAAACGATGAATGCACAGACCGATGGATGACGCTATTAGTGATAGATACGATAGTGAGTTGGATAGACCAATTTTGGGAAGGATTTGTGCACGTTAGTCAGACGGATGGAAATAAAGCCTGAATAAGAGGGTTGGATGGTTTCTGAGTTTTGATGTAAACAATGCAGAATAAGGTAATTTGGTTTTGGCGGGATACATATGTATGTATGTGTGGGAGCAAGCACGCCTCAATAGGGAGTGTAGCGTGCCTGGTTCGCTTATAACTGGTATTATCAGTAATTGGGGTTAATTGGTTGGTTGGAGTTGCGAGTCACGCCTAATAGAGTTGCAGTTGCGGCGTTAATACCAATGCCATATAGTCTCAGTCACATTGGCACCTTTAGTACATGACGTATACTAAGTCTGTTGACCTAAGTGTTGGAGGTGAAAAGAAAAGGAAAAGACTGCGAGACTTTTTTCAGTTGCGGAACCAGTGCTTATTGACCTTGGTAATCGCCCAACTATACCCTACCCTCGCACCGAAACTTTACAATAAACCGGTAGTCAAAACAGTCAGTAGGAGTTACGTTTTCTGGCAAAACCTTGGCGTCACTATACACAGAACGTGATGAATCACTGATTTTCAAATCGGTTTTGTAAGCTCTTTAAGTGGCCTCGAAGCCTCCTTACTGGAAAATCTTTGATTTCTTACCCTGAATAATCAACTGATTTCGGTTTGGTCTAAAGAAGAAGGTTGGAGACAGCACTGCAAACGTTCCGTCCCTACCAGATGATAAAATTAATAGAATCGAGTGGATGGATTTCAATAAAGGACAGCAGGAAAGCAATTGCCATTTTTGACGGAGAAAATAAGGCACGTACATGTTCTGAGCGCCTAGCTGGTGGCTATTTTTGAAAGTGACTATCCCGCGAAACATGGCTGATCTACTCGCAAGACATCATGACATGGATTTATGGTGTAGACTTTGTAGTTCGAAGGGCATGGGCTCGGACATACAGGATAAAGTTGTTAATTGCTCTCAACCTGGCGGGATGCCAGCAACGATCCCTGTTTCAATGCCCGGGTCAAGTTGACATATAGCCTCCTCGTGGCGCCCTCTGGATGGCTTCTACAACAACCGTTGAGAGGTGAGCAAATGTATGCGGCGATCGCCCTAATCAAGGGAGCGTTACAATACCCCGACCAGACTGGCGGTTGTGCGGCGAGCCAACAACTCGCCCACGTAAAAAAAATAGTTATGGAAGAGCAAAATGCCTTGGATAAATGGACGGATTCTCATATACGACATGGCACGAAAAAGGAACACGATTTGCGAGTATGCTCCTGGAATGTCAGAACTCTGTACACTCCTGGAGCTGCTCATAAGCTGGCCGATATTACTGCGACGCAGAAAATACACTGGATAGGAAACGATATATGAAAGCTGTCACAAAAGATTGCACATGTTGGGTTGCGGATTTGTCATGGGAAAGCGGTTAAGGTCGAAGTTAATCGACTTTAAGCCTGTAAGTGATCGCTACACTGTGATCCGCATCAAAAGAAGAATTTACAGCATCAGCCTCATATGTGAACCCACCCCCTCCCGAAGAGGCTGAAGACCTCACAGAAGAGGACTTCTGTGATCTCTTGGAAAACGCCTACGGAGCTTGTCCGGAGTACGATGTCAATATCGTACTGGGGGACTTCAATGCCAAAACCAGTAAGAAGAACTCCTTTGGCGGAGTGATCGGAAAGCACAGCATCCACGATACAACAACAGATAACGGCTTCCGACACACGGACTTTGCGACAGCTCGTAATGCGGTGATAAGTCGCACGAGATTTTCCCCGCAAGCGAAATTTAATGGTCGAACCGACAACCAAATCGACAATGAGCTCATTGACGCTTTAAGAAAGGTAAGCAGGTTCTTCGAATTTTCGGGGTAATCTTGTCACCGACCCGCAGGGAATAGTGGATGTATATAACAAGCCTGACCAAGAGGGAGTGGTAGGGACTAAGGAAATCCTAACTCCAGCTGGTGAAGTAGTCATCCCAACCAGCCCCGAAGAAGTCGGCACAGCAATTCAAAACTGAAGAACACCAAGGCCGCAGGCTCAGATGGCTGGCGGCAATGCTCTGGTAGGGATCATGCACCAAATCATCTCTAGAATTTGGGAAGATGAAAGCATACCCGACGACTGGAATATCAACTCTATTTGCGATCCTACCTTTCCTATCCCATATCCCTGCTCAATGTCGCATACAAGATCCTGTCAATCGTACTGTGTGAACGTTTAAAGCCCATTTGCTCCACACTAACCGGCAGCTATCAGCTATCAAGGAGTTTCAAATTGATACGCACCGCCTCCATATCGATTTTCAAGAGGCATATGACAGCAATCATCGCAAAGAATTGTTTGATGCGATGGCCGAATGATGGCCAATGATCCGGCTGCGTCACCCCATCACCCCACGCTAAAAAATATGCGATGCACCTGCAGTTCGGTTCAAGGAGCTCTAAACCTCAGTTTAGTGCTGCAGCAGAAAGTGCAACGGGCAGGCGTCAACAGGAAAGGCACTATCTTCTACAAGTCAGTCTAGCTGTTGGGATACGCGGATGATATAGATAGTGATGTTGTAGAAGCTTTCACGGCGATTGAGGAACAGGCGAAACGAGTTGGTCTTGAAGTCAACGAGGACAAGACAAAGAACATGCTGTCAAGCAAAAACCGATTCGTCGTTGGATAAAATATAACGATTGACAGCTATAATTTTGAGGTGGTTGAGGAGTTTGTTTACCTCGAGGCAAACGTAAACTCCTCAATCGACACCACAGTGGAGATCTGGCATAGATCCCCCTTGGCAACCGCTGCTACTTCGGTTTGCCCAAACAACTTGGGTCAAAACTCCTTACTCGAATAACCAAAGCTGGACGATAAGCAAGACGGCGGAGCTGGTTTTGGGTACTAATTCTATCATTATTCAGTTCGACACACACCACCTTTTCGTCGATTTTAAAGCTCATTATGACAGTTTCTATAGGGACGTGCTATACAGAGCCATGTAACGTTTCGACAACCCCGCCAAACTCGCCAGGTTGTGCAGGATGACATTGTGCCATTAAGATTAGTATGGAGTTAGCCGAGACCTTCGATGTCCAAAAGGGGTTCACACAGGCCCGTCGGGCTGTGATTTTTTCAACATCATCCTCGAAAAGATCGTACGGGATTCATTGGCCCATAAAAGAGTCACGATCTACTTCAAGTCTGCACAATTGCTCGCTTATGCTGATGACATTGCCGTAATTGGGAGAGCGCATAGAGATATCAATAAAGCTTTTGTGAGCATTGAAGCAGAAGCGGCTAAAGTGGGTCGGAAGGTAAACGAAGGCAAAACCGAATATATGCTGTCATCACAGAAAGGCACACAATACCGGGCTCTGGTCAAAATGTCGCTATGGGCAGCTACAAATGTGATGTAGTCAAGGATTTCGTCTACCTTTGCTCACTGGTAACAAGCGGCAACGACAGCAGCGCTGAGATTAGACGCCGAATAACTCTAGCCCACCACTGTAACTTCGGACTCAAGAGGCAATTGAGTAGTAGAGCCCACTCTTGAAAAACAAAGGTGACCCTTTATAAAAACATTATAAACCCGGACCTCCTCTACGGCGCAAAGGCTTCGACTTTGTCAAAAATGGATGCAGATGCCTTTGGTCGTTTGGAGAGGAAAATTCTGCGTACAATCTCAGTTCCCGTTTGTGTTCATGGAGGGTGGAGGAGGAGATTCAACCAAGAATTGTACGGTCTGTACAGCGACATCGGCCTAGTAAGATGTCGATGGATCCAACGTCCCAGCTACAACGTCCAACGTCCTGAAGAGTCTACGACTCCAACCACGAAGGACGACGTTGCGGAGGACGGCCGTATCTAAAATGGCCCACTCAGGTTGAAAGGGAGCTTAACCAACTGGGAGTGCGACACTGAAAACATCTAGCGAAAGATCGTGCTAGCTAGAAAGGCTTGTTGGTTGAGGCCCAGGTTCACCCCGAGTAAATAAGTAATAAGTAAGTAAATATGTGTTCGTTAATGGCTCTTAAGTAGCCTTTGTTGGTATTCGGCAGCAGTTTCTTGGTATATGAGCCTACGGCAGCATAAGATACGTCAAGGTAGAAAACAGGCGCTCATAGTGTGTAACAAAAACCTATCGTGAGATAGGAAACTTTTACTCCATGACAACGTTTTTACTCATGTAGAAAGTTTAAGCTCGAAGCTGATGGACAGTTCAGATGAAACGGATAAAACAGGTCAATCTTCAGACATTAAACAAGTGAAGTGCACCTGTCGTGAAGTTACTCGTGAATTGTATTTGAATATTTACTTTAGCCCACCAGACTAAAGCCATACGGCATTATGACATTTTTGTCAGATTAAAGATCAGATAAATCTATCATCAATGTGATGAGATCTTTGCCGAGTTGCCTCACTGTCAGACGCGCTCTCTCTCTCTGACTCTGGTATCCTGGCCTCTCTAGGTACCTAGGTCGTCTATGTATCTACCAAAACAGAAAAAGATCTTATCGATCAAATTAGTGAAAATGACAACCAGAGGAACACAGTCAACATGGTGTTGTGATCATCCAGTGATAACAGCTGATGTGACAGTCAAAATTGAATCCGTTCGCACTGATCGTGTATTTAGATACAAGACAGATACGAGTAACTTGTTTTCTTTTCCTTTTGTGTGTTGTCATCATTCGTTTTGTTGTCATTGTCACAACTAACAACGAATAACACACGTACTTAATGATGCTTTCAGACGCCTTCAGACGGTGGGGCATTCAAATCGAAAATGATGATGATGAGACTCTAGTAACGTGTATAGGCCGTAAATGGATGGGATCGGTGCTTGAAAATGGTTGTCGATTTCGCCGGTTGACGACGCGTGGCGATATTAGATACGAGTACGTTGCATCACACCCAAGTGTCGTGTGTCAAATCGATAAAAGTTGTAGGTATTCGCAAAATACAACGTAAAAATATATGTATACATACATAGATACACATACACACGCATACATACATACTTCACATTCTCGTACAGCCCCCTTTCGAGAGCCGATAACCACATCCCACGGCAAGATGATGGCTGGACGTCTGGACCTACACACCGGTGAAAAAAATAAATAAAAACGAGTAAGCTACGTAAGCTCCAGACAATCTGGTCCTGTGGTAAACAAATTACTGGACAAGATAAATATAGTCCCGAGGTATATAGGTATCAGTCGGCATTTTAAATTGTTATAAATCCAATGATCGACTATGCGGCTATGGTATGACCAACCTGACGTCATTTACAGAGGCAGTCCATCTGAGGATACAAACCAAAATTCCATGACGTCGATGACGATTTTAGTCGCAGTGAAAGTTGAAAAATCCCCCGGAAAATAGCATTCAGTGTTCAGTTCGTCGATGCGGAAAATAAAAATGAACTACATAAGTATCTAGGTCTAAAAATAGTATTGTTTTTATTTTCGCTGCTTAGTGGGCTATTATGGTTCGTACTCGTGGATATTTTTGTATCTGCGACATACTGCGTATGAGAGATACACTTAATTTGACTGATTTGTCACTCATAACATAAAGATAAATGTGATTGATGTGACTTTTTTGGACATTAAGATGTTAATTTGGGGAACTATTGGGCAAAGATGTACAATGTTTCCTATTTTTAGCTTTTGCTTGTTGGTCAGTTGCGTATGCTGAGGTAAAGATACTTTTCTTAGGACTTCGCGTTTTCATTTTGCTTCCAATTGATCCATTTCTGAGGGGCTTTTAGAAGGCCAGAGTTTAGAAGTTGTATTATTGTGACGTAAACAGGAGGCGCCAGACCCTTTTGACCTTTTCCAAATTTCTAGTGTGGCCCCCTCCTTTATTAATTACCTGCCAATCTCTGCGGTTTTTGGTCACTTGATGGTGTTGACGTCCATACATATATTCGGTCACACTAATCCAATTTTATGACACGAATGCGTGTTTTTTGTATACACAGTCTTGTATTGTGACGCTTTTTTACTAACTTACTTACTTAGGGGGCGCTACAGTCCGTGGTGAACCTGAGCCTCAGCCAACAAGCGTCTCCAGCTAGCACGGTATTTGTCCAACTGTTTCCATTGGTGAAGGTCCCCTTCCATCTGCGTGCGTCACCATAGATGCGGCCGTCCTCTGCCGCGCCTTCCTTCCGGGGTGGACTCAAAGACTCTTCGGGTCGGAGCTGTATTTTCCATGCGCTCTACATGGCCTAGCCACCTTAGACACTGTATCCGTAGACGTCGTACCAGGCCGATGTCGCTGTACAACCCGTACAGTTCTTCATTAAATCTTTTCCTCCCATACTCCGTTTGAACAACAGGGACCGTAGATAGAGCGCAGAAACTACCAGCGGCATCTTTATTGGTTTCTTCTTTTGTTAAGGTCCAAGCCTTTCCGCCATTAACGAGGACTGGGATGATCAAGGTCTTATATAGTGTCACCTTGGTTTTCCGAGAGAGGGCTCTACTTCTCAATTGCCTCTTGAGTCCAAAGAAACAGCGGTAGGCAAGAGTGACTCTGCGTTTTATCTCAGCGCTGGTGTTGTTGTCGCCGGTCATCAGTGAGCCAAGGTAGACGAATCCCTTGACCACTTGAAAACTATATCTGCCATTGGTGACGTTCTGGCCAAAACACCGATGTTGACCGTCTCTTTTTTTGTATTATGAGCATAGGATAAGTATCGTGAGGATAAGTTCGGGTTTAAACAGAAATCTTTCCCCAGCTACATTGAGTTTCTTAAGTGATAACTAATTTCTTTCATTTCTAGCTTAGCACGTGTTCACAGTCGACGTAAAATACGAGTACAGCTCCCTACTTACTCATAATCCACACAGCTGGCTGCTTGTATTTTCTAATTCGATTCCCCATCTAAGCTTGATTAATAACCGTGGCGCCTCTATACTTGATGCCTCACGAAAGTGCAGATTACCACAAAATACTATATCCATTTATCATCAAAGCAGGGAACAAAAAACAAAAAAAAAAAAAAAATGCATCTAACAGATACTTCTTCTAATTGCACACGCGTAATCTCACTTAATCGCCAGTGTTCTTGCGCGCCAAACTCCTTGCTTCATCCTCCTCGATGTCCCCATCAACTGGAACAACATTTTCCGCACGAAGCAACATAAAAATCCATCGCAAACGGACGGGACGCCAGTGATTTAGTGGAGCATTTCTGCGATGCCGTTTAGGTAGTCCATCATTTGATTACAGTGACGCGGCGACTGTTACAACGTCGTAGGCGTCGCATGTGCATATCTGCACGTCTTCCAATGAAAATGATTAACTGGCGAATTATGATGTCATGAAAACATTTCGCTCACCCCATGCGGTCTATCCCCCATAGATCAGTATCCTCTCTAGAGTCTCTAGAATGGAATCATGGATCTTCGCATCATGTGACAATTCTACGTTTATGGCACTCGGCAGGTTTCGTTGACGATAGATTCGGACAATAAAGTCACCGAAAGGTGACTCTCGAACGGAATGGAATGGGATAAGTCAAAGGACTAAGCAAGAAATGGTTGGAACGACATTTATCCGCAGCAGGGTTATCAACTGAATTTTGCTCATGCGAATGCGAATGCCGGTTTGACTGTAGAATGATGTTCGACTATGTTGACTTATGTCCATCGTGTTAAGAGCACTTGTTCTGGCACGAAGATTACATCCCGCAGCGAGAAATGCGTCTAAGACTGTCGTCTTGGTCAATGTTGCGTTGTGCGTTATTAAAAGCGATTTCGGGACATGAACATGAGTTGCTATTTACCACTTGCCTGTTGCTGATGTCATCCGACCTGCCATACCGTTGGCTGTCCTGTTGGCGTTTAATTGCCACAAGAAGACATTCGATGGGGTAGAGTGCTATGGTGGTGTTGTGATCTTAATTAAGTTGCGATCGTGAGCTAGGTGACATGGTGATGTGTTTCCTACATGGTAAGTGCATTACTGGGGGAAGAGCTCCCTGGTCGCTTGCTGGGAGTTCGCATGTCACTTGCAATGAGTGCGGGAACCAGGCAGTGATTAAGTGTTGGATTCTATTCGCGTATAAAAGTGTCATCTAAGGAGATATCTCGCAATTGTGTTTTTTTTTAATATGGGCAGATGAATTAATGTTTTTTGAAAAAGAAAGACAACTCTGTTGAAATATTCGCATGTAGAATATGCGAGCCACCGGATGCTGCCGCGTGGGATAAGAATGATAACACACATGATAACACGTACAACAATCGGACTACTTGTCGATGATCCGCAATTCATTCATATAGGTAAGGTATCGACTGCGAGGCAAGCTTGGGAACCTCTTAAAAACTACCATGAAAAGTAATCTCTAACAAGTAAAGTGTATTTTCCTAAGGCAAATCTGCAACCTAAAGCTTACAGAACCAGGAAGTATGGAAGACCATATTGTAATAGTGCAGGATCTGGTGGCTAAGCTAACCGCGCTCGGAGAAAAGATTAAAGAGCATTTAGTCATTGCCATGTTGCTCGGCAGTTTACCCGATTGGTATAGCACATTAATTACAGCGCTTGGGAGCAGACCAGAGACAGAGTTGACGTTAAACATGGTTTGATGAGTACAGGAGGAGAATAGGAGTACCAGATGCCAATGTGACAAGTAAGACACTCAGGGTTTCGGAAAAGGAAAAAGTGAGCGTAAAAGACAATAAGGCATGTTGGTCTCTTCTACCAAGATGGTTTTAAGTACTAGAAGTGGAAACTAAATAGGGAAAAGGGACAGAAGGAATGCAAAGTGGAGGAGAGAGATGAGCAAATAAATACTTGGTATGTACATTGATTCAAATTCACATGACAGATGATGGTGACAGTGTCATGGTTTTGGAATTAGTTGTGGTGGATTCCGATACTGAGGGCGCCGTGGCGCAGTGGTTAGAGTGTTGGACTCTGACGCACGATAAGCGAGTTCAGATTCCGATAACACCAACGCCATCGGATGTTTATTTCGCGGCGTCCCTCCTCGGTGGGGTACTGGCAAAACCCCCCGTAGTATACTTGCCATGAAAGCACGCCGTTCAGAATCCGCATTAAACTGAAGGTCCCTTTCTCCTGTGTGAAAAATAAATCACGCACAGCATGGGTGATTGCGAGAAGCTTGGCTCTGGTCCTTCATGGGCTGTAACGCCACCAAAGGAGAAAGAAGAACAAGAAGTAGGATTCCGATGCTATGATAGAAATAATAAAGAGGTTAAATTCAGAGTTGAAGAGGTTTTATATGTACCAAATTTGACAGAGAGTTTACTTCCGGTAAGGAATCTTGCAGAAGCAGGCTATGCAGAAAATTTCCAGGATGCGGAATGCAAGCTTCTTCTTATTCATTGGTGGCGTCACATGCCCATGAAGGACCAGAGCCAAGCTTCTCTCAATTACCCATATTGTGTGTGTTTATTTATATTGTGCCAGTACCCCGCCGAGGAGGGACGCGGCGAAATAAACATCCGATGGCGTTGGTGTTATCGGAATCTGAACTCGCTTATCGTGCGTCAGAGTCCAACACATTAACCAGAATTTTCCTCTTGAAACGAACAAGGGCATCTTCATCCGCTTTTGTTAAGGTCCAAGCCCCTGCGCTGTAAAGGAGAACTGGGATGATCAAGGTCTTATATAGTGTCACCTTTGTTTTCCGAGAGAGGGCTCTACTTCTCAACTGCCTCTTGAGCCAAAGAAACAGCGGTTGGCAAGAGTGATTCTGCGTTTTATCTCAGCGCTGGTGTTGTTGTCGCTGGTCATCAGTGAGCCAAGGTAGACGAATTCCTTGACCACTCAAAGTTATGTCCGCCCATGGTGACGTTCTGGCCAATACGTCGGTGTTGACTGTCTCTTTTAGGTGAGACCAGATATTTGGTTTTACCCTCATTAACGTCGATACCCATCTTAGCCGCTTCTACCTCAATGCTTACAAAGGCCTCATTGACGTCCAGATTGCGTAGACTTGAAATAAATCGTACCTCTTGTGTTTCGGTTTGCTCATTACCGACCTTAATGGAGCAGCGAGAATTCCCCATTGTCATCCTGCACAGTCGGACGAGTTTGGCAGGGACGTTAAAACTATAATGGCTTTGTATAGCTCATCTCTATACACGCTGTCATATGAAGCTTTGAAATCGTCTTCTCAAAGATCTGCCGCAGCGTAAAAGTTTGGTCTATTGTGGATTTACCTGGCCTGAAACCACACTGATAAAAGCCGATCAGGTTATCCACAAATGGTTTCAGGCGTTCACACAATACGGCAGAGAAGATTTTCTATGCGATGTTAAGGAGACATCGGCGCAGTTATAGGGGTCTCCTTTCTTATGGACCGGGCAAACGACGCTGAGATTCTATTCCTCGGGCATGCTTTCCTCCGACCATACCTTGCAAATGAGATGGTGCATGCACCTTACCAGCTCATCTCCAGCCGCCTTAAGAAGCTCAGCAGACAGGCTTTATCAGACTTAAGTCTTGGTATCGCTATTTTGACTTCGTCTAGGTCGGGTGGACTGATTTCTGTTACATCATCGTCCATTACGAATAGCTCGTTCTGCCTGACAGCGGTATCATGTCTATCATCGCCGTTATACAGTCTGCAGAAGTGGTCTTTCGAAATCCTCCGCATCGACTGCGACTCTACTAGCAGTTCTCTATTTTGATCCCTGCAGGCCGCCGCTCTGGCTTCGTAGCCATGGCATGTTCGTTTTACCTTATTGTAAAACTTCCGGACGTCATTCCTGGGGATCTCCTCGATCTCACGCTTTCCGTGCTCTCTCTTCTTTCTTCTGAAAAGCGTGTCTTCCTCTCTTCTCCTCTGCTCATAGATTTCGCGAGCAGCTCTCGTCCGTCGTTGCAGCATGGTCTTATATGCCTCTTGTTTTGCCTCATGGGCTTGTTCGCATTGTTCATCGAACCAGGGGTTTCTCGGTGGTGGCGGTTTGAAACCCAGCACCTCTGAGGCAGCGGCTCTTGCGGAGCTCTGACAATGCGCCCATTCCTGCTCTATTGTTTGTGCTGCTGTGGGCGGATTTTGAGAGAGCTTGGATATGGAGGAGACACGATCGGCAAAGATTCTGGCAGTCTCTTGCGATTGTAGCTTTCGGACGTCAAACTTACGTTGTCCTACTCGACTCCTAAGCATTCTTGATATTCTCATTCGTAGCTTGGCTACAACAAGGTAGTGGTCAGAGTCGATGTTAGCCCCTCCAGGAGAATACTGGAGGAGTGTCTGGCGTCGATCGCAATGTGATCAATCTGGTTGGTGGTCGATTGATCAAAAGACCGCCAGGTACCATTGTGGATGTTGAGATGGGGGAATCGCATGCTTGCTACAAGGAGGTTACGCCCTAAGTTCGTTGTCGGATGTGTTGTTATGGAGGCTATGCTTTCCTATGATCGACTCAAATATGTCCTCTTTGCCCAGTTTTGTATTAAAATCTCCTAGAACTATTTCGTCGTAGCTGGGACATTGGGCATAGGTTCTGTCTAGGAGATCGTAGAATTCTTCTTTAAGTCGATCGTTCTTTTCTTCCGTTGGGCGTGAGCGCATATTAAGCTAATCTTTCCAAATTTAGTTTTGATGCGGATTGTTATGAGGCGTTCGCTTATACATATCTCGGAAGCTTAAGACGTTTTGTCGGAGTCTTCCTCAATAACGGATCCGCATCCCAAGTAGAGAAAAAGAGGCCGATATTCAGGAAACGGCTAAGAGATCATAAAAAGGAATTCGGACTAACAAGATTAGGAAAGCTAAAGAATAATCTCGGAATTAATGTTGCCGAAGGCTCCTATGCCTATTGTATAGATCAATCATAGTTCATCCAGGGAATAATCAACACGTTTGGGCTACAAAATTCAAAGGCTTCAGAAACTCCAGTTGATACACGAAGGAAAGATCATGAAAAATAATGAAGACATCCAAAGACATTGCAGTTGGAGTATCTGTTTTAAGCCATAAGGTTAAACATTCGACTACTGAGACTGATTGGAATAGGGCTAAGAGGATTGTTGAAATATTCGCATATAGATGGGGCGATTTTTCTTTCAAAATGTATGTATGTATGTATGCGCTACAGTCCATGAAGGACCAGAGCCGAGCTTCTCTCAATCACCCATGCTGTGTGTGATTTAATTTTCCCATAGGTGAAAGGGACCTACGTTTATTGCCGGTTCCGAACGGCAAATTTCGAGAAGCTTTTCGTGTTTCGGAGAAACACGTTCGATGATATGGCTGTGTCGGAATTCGATCCCGTGTCAACGGCGTCAGGAGCCAACACACTACCCACTGCGCCACGGCGCGCCTGCCAATGTCAATGTTTTTGCTTTTCTATCCCTCCTGTAAGCCACCGGCAAGAACACCATTTGAGATATTTCAAAAACTTTATTATCGGCTTGAGGTACAATCAAAACATTTACGAATCGAGCTCGATTTCGTTCATATGGCCACCGCGGACACATTTGCAGCGGTCGATTCGTTGGACCCAATTTTCAATGACTCGGCCACACGATTCGGCCGACACGGCCGCTATTTCGCGTTCAATGTTGGCTCTGAGCTCTTCCAACATCGTTGGCTTGTTGGCATAAACCAATGATTTAACGTAGCCCCAAAGAAAATAGTCTAGAGGCGTTAAATCGCACGAACGAGGCGGCCAATCGACTGGCCGAGATAAGACGCTCATCAAACTTACTCTTCAATAAACCGATTGTAACGTGTGTTTGTGGCTTGTGGCACCATATCATCCAATTCGGGCCAAAATAATCGGCAATCATGGCGCGGTAACGCTGGCCATTCACAGTAACGTGACGATCGTTATCGTCGACGAAAAAATATGGTAAACCTCACCAAACAGTTATTTTTTGTGGATGAAGTGGTGACTCATGAAGCACATGTGGATTTTGACTCGACCAATAACCAATAACGAAGGGAGCGAGCAAATCACTTTGTAAATGCTGGTGTTCCCTATCAAATGAAGCAAATATAGAGAATCTTTCATTAACCGAACCACACGAATATGGAACTCCCTGCCGGATTCGGTTTTCCCCCCTCAATGTAACATACAAGCATTTAAGATCAATGCCCATGGGCATCTCCTCTATTCCTCTTCCTCTCTACATTTTACCAGAAGAACATTTTGCCAGAAAGTAAAACGAAAATGCCACGGCTATAAGGCCAGAGCAGAAGCCTGCAGGGATGAGCACGGACAACTAGTAGTGGAGTTACAGTCGATGCTGAGATTGTGGAAGGACCTCTTCTGCAGTCTGTATAACGGCGGTGATAGTCAAAATGCCGCCGTCAGGCAGAGCGAACCATTCACAATGGACGAAGACGAAGGAGAATCCCGACCACCCGACCTAGACGAGGTTAAGATAGCGATATCGAAACTTAAGTCTTATAAAGCTACTGGAGCAGACGGACTCTCCGCGGAACTGTTTAAAGCAGCTGGCGATGAGCTGGTCAGGAACATGCACCAACTCATCTGCAAGATATGGTTGGAAGAACGCATGCCCGATGAATGGAATCTCAGTATCGTTTGCCCGGTCCATAAGAAAGGAGACCCCTATGACTGCGCCAATTACAGAGGGATAAGCCTCCTGAACATCGCGTACAAAATCCTCTCTGCCGTACTGTGTAAGTGCCTGAAGCCGTTCGTGGACAATCTGATAAGTTCCTACCAGTGTGGTTTCAGGCCAGGAAAATCCATCATACGCGGCTAAAGTGGGTATAAGGGTATATGGGGACAAGATCAAATATATGCTGTCATCCAAGAAAGACGAAGTAGTCAAGGACTTCGTCTACCTTGGCTCGATAGTGACAAGCAGCAACGACACCAACGCTGAGATAAGCCCAGAATAACTCTTGCCAACCGTTGCTTCTTCTAGCTCAAGAGGCAATTGAGTAGTAGAGCCCTCTCTCGAAAAACTAAGATTTCCCTCCACAAAACCTTAATCATCCCGGTCCTCCTCTACGGCGCTGAGGCTTGGACGTTATCATTGGTCCCATTTGTGTAAACGGAGAGTGGAGGAGGAGATTAAACCAAAAACTGTACGGGCTGTACAGCGACATCGGCCTGGTTAGACGCCTTCGGATATCCAACGTCTAAGATGGCTAGGCCATGTAGAGTGAACGGACATCAACGCTCCGGATCGAAGAGTCTTCGACTCCAACCCCGGGGGACGACGCAGCAGAGGACGACCGCATTTAAGGTGGCGCGCACAGGTGGAAAGGGACCTCAACCGACTGGGCGTGCGGCACTGGAAACGGCTGGCCAAAAATCGGGCCGGCTGGAGAGGCCTGTCGGTTGAGGCCCTGCTTCACCCCGAACTGTAGCGCCATCAATTTAAGTAAGTAATGACGCATATTTTGCTTATTGGCGAACCCATCGATCCAAAAATGAGCTTCGTCACTGAAGATGATTTTGCGACGAAATTCATTATCTTGGCTCATCTTCTCCAGAGCCCAATCGCAGAACGTACGTCGCTTCAAATGGTCCATCGGCTTCAATTCTTGAGTAAGCTTGATCTTGTATGGATGTAAACCAAGATCCTTTCGCAAAATACGCCATAATGTGGGCTGAGTGATGCCCAACTCTTGAGAACGCCGGGAAATTGACTGATTTGGATCGTTTGCCACGGACGCCCGAACAGCAGCGTTATTTTCGAGACTTCGACCAATCTGTTGTCCCACTGATACGCCAACATCACATAACGAATATGTAGACTCTAACTTTTTCACTAGACTTGTTATTGCCTGTCTACTAGGGCGAGACTTACTACCGAAAATTGGAGTTGACGCTCTTAAAGTTGCGGTCATCAACTCCGAAATTCGGTAGAAAATTTTTATAATTTGCAGACATTGCTCGTTCGTGTACTTTACCATGATAAAAACGTTGAGCTTGCTGAATAAATTGACAATGACAATTCGATGATTAGTGAAAGGGTGCGTTCACAAATTGAATTCCCTATTGGAAAACCCTTTATTCTTTTAAATAAATGAAGTTTTAAGTTAAAGTTCTATGGCGTCCCTTTCTTTTTCAGTTAAGGTAATACAATTCAAAGCAGCAAACTCGTCAGATTATATTACACTCATTCCTGTAATGTCCAAGCACATTAGGTACCGCCAAATTTAATTTGATTAACAACCTTCCATTCTAGCGCTCTGAAAGATATTACCAATTTACATCCAGAATATCAAGCTATAAATCAATCCTCGCGATCGTTGACCTCCATCCCCGTGCGTCATGTTTCACGTTTCGTCGTGACTTCCATCAGTCTTCCTTCAAATGTCCACCAGTCAACCATGTCCAAATATGTCCCTGTTCTAGCCCACCGCCAAGTCAGTCGCCGCAGTATGCTAATTAATTACTAACCTGAACCTCTTATCCAAGCAATCCGAAATTTAAGACCAAACTTTTGTCAAAAAAAACAAGTGAGTAACAGATTGGCGCAAAAATGAGAGAACAAATTCCATCATTTCCCAATTTTAGCGGCACACGCAACACCGTGCGCTGTTCAAAAACGCTGGCGACAACTTACCACAATTATCATCGCTTACCAAATTTGGTCAATCGCACCAAATCTATTCGTCTGCGGTTTTGTGTATCTTTGTCTTAAAAGGTGTTGCTCGTACACCTGCCAATCGATTGGATGGCGACGACTATAGGTTAAGGTACATATCGACAAGCTGACGACCGACTGACTAAGAAAACCGCAAGTCCCTAGCGCCATGTATGGATGCGAAAAAAAAAGATACATATCAACGTAACGGCTAATACGACTTTTATAGTCCTTCTCGGCTGGATGATAAATTTTTGACAGAAAAACAACCGAAAAGTAAACGCCGAAGAGTGGTAGATGACGATGTGTACGACGGAGGAGAAAGAACGATTGATAATCCGTTGCGGAGGCGTTGTCGATCGGCGACTGGTAGTCGTCGGACTGTGAAACCGCAGCGATACACTTTCTGTCGATTGTTTTCGAGCTTCTAGTTGGTCAAGATCCATATGTAGATAGTTGTCTATAACTGGATTGTATTTGTTAATTAATCTTTGATATAATTAGTTAGTAAACGACGCGACGTAGCGCGTATGCAGGAAGCTTTGGTATCTTTTTGGTTTATCGCATTCTCGACTGGCAACGTGAGTCATTGGAAAGCGATCAGTGTTCAGGGTTTCGGTACGTGGGAGATGGTTAATTAATTTGTTAGAAAAAAAAGGAGAACTGTATGGTCTAAACGGGCTGTAGATCAGAATTTACGATCGTAATGGGCCTCATTCTTCATGGGATGTGGTATATGCATGTGGATGTCATCAAGTATGTTTTTTAATTAATCATCGATAAGAAAACGGTTAAATTTATTAAGAAGCTTTCCAAATAAAAGGAGCAGCTACTGATTTTAAAAATTTGATTATCGTGTCTCAAGAGAACGTTTCTTCTGTCCAACATGTGTGAGGAATCTCTATCTTCAATGCATAAACTGATTCTCCTCGGTGTAGTTATGGGCTTGTGATGAATTCCATGCTTTGGTGTTATAAAGTCGAGCTGGGTTAGCGAGAATCTTTCAAGATGGCTCTTTAGTGCTCAGTATCACTTCGCTAATGAAGTTGGATTTAGTTGTGCAAGGAGAAGTTAGTTAGTAAGCAAAATGGATGGAGTAAAACAGAAATGCCTATCCTTCGTTACAAGTTGTGCAAAGAAAGGCAGTTTTTGCTAATATCACTGATGTTGGACGAGCACGCCATTTCATGCTCCTTCGAGCATGTCCTTTTCATTCAAGTAATTTTCGCCAAGACATATAATGGCATTTTGGCAGATATGTCATTGCCTGCGCAGATTACTTACTTACTTACTTAGCGGGCGCTATAGTTCGGGCGAACCTGGCCCTCTACCAACATGCCTCTCCATCCACCACGATCTATCGCTAGTCTTTTCCAGTGCCGCACGCCCAGTTGGTTGAGACCCTTCCACCGGTGCGCGTCACCTTATGTGCGGCCGCCCACTGTTTCTTCGTCCCTCGGGGTTGGCTTCAAAGACTCTCCGGGCTGGAGCTGTTGGGTCCATTCGCTCCAGATGGCCATCTTAGGCATTGGATCCGTAGACGCCTGACTAGACTCATGTCGCTGTACAACCCCTACAGTTCGTGATTTAATCTTCTCCTCCAACCTCCACCTGTGTTTATAGGACAGAAAATCTCACGAATCGACCAAGGATTTGATCATCCGCTTTAGATAAAGAGAGAGCACGGAAAGTGTAAGATCGAGGAGATGGAGAAATGCTTCCGCAGGAATGACGTCCGTAAGTTTTACAATAAGGTAAAACGAACATGCCATGGCTACAAAGCCAGAGCAGCGGCTTGCAGGGATGAAAATGGAGAACTGGTAGTAGAGTCGCAGTCGATGCTGAGGATTTGTAAAGACCACTTCTGCAGACTGTGTAACGGCGATGATAGACAAGATACCGCTGCCAGGCAGAACGAGCCATTCGTAATGGACGACGATGTAACAGAATTCAGTCCACTCGACCTAGACGAAGTCAAAATAGCAATTTCAAGACCTAAGTCTAATAAAGCCGCGGGCGCAGACGGCCTGTCTGATGAGCTTCTTAAGGCGGCTGGAGATGAGCTGGTGAGGTGCATGCAAGATCTCATTTGTAAGGTATGGTCGGAGGAAAGCATGCCCGATGAATGGAATCTCAGCATCGTTGCCCGGTCCATAAGAAAGGAGACCCCTATAACTGCGCCAACTATAGGGGAATAAGTCTCCTTAACACCGCATATAAGATCTTCTCTGCCGTATTGTGTGAACGCCTCAAACCGTTTGTGGATAACCTGATCGGCTTTTATCAGTGTGGTTTCAGGCCAGATAAGTCCACAATAGACCAAATATTTACGCTGCGCCAGATCTTGGAGATCTTCGTTGATTTCAGGGCTGCATATGACAGCGTGTATAGAGATGAGTTCTATACTGTGTCCGACTGTGCAGGATGACAATGGAGAATTCTCGCTGCTCCATTAAGGTCGGTAATGAGCAAACCGAGACGTTTGATGTTAAAAAAGGATTTGGGCAAGGTGACGCGCTGTCATGCAACTTTTTCAACATCGTGCTTGAAAAGATCGTGCAAGAGTCACTGGCCAACACAAGAGATACGATTTATTTCAAGTCTACTAAATTGCTTGCGTACGCCGACGACGTTGACGGGAGTGGACGGACACAGCGAGATGTCAATGAGGCCTTTGTAAGCATTAAGGTAGAAGCGGGTAAGATGGGTCTCAAGGTTAATGAGGGTAAAACCAAATATCTGCTTTCATCTAAAAGAGACGGACATCACCGACGTATTGGCCAGACCGTCACCATGGGCGGGTATAACTTTGAAGTGGTCAAGGAATTCGTCTACCTTTGCTCACTGATGACCAGCGACAACAACACCAGCGCTGAGATAAAACGCAGAATCACTCCTGCCAACCGCTATTTCTTTGGGCTCAAGACGCAAATGAGAAGTAGAGCCCTCTCTCGGAAAACCAAGGTGACACTCTATAAGAGCTTAATCATCCCAGTCCTCCTTTACGGCGCAGAGGCTTGGATGAAGATGCCCTTGGTCGTTTCGAGAGGAAAATTCTGCGCACTATCTACGGTCCCGGAATTCTCTGTGATCTTTGTCATTAAGAAATGGATCATTCTGCCTGACAGCGGTCATCGCCGTTATACAGTCTGCGGCAGTGGTTTTTTTTTCAAATTCTCAGCATCGACTGCGATTCCACTACTAGGTGTGCGTTCTCATCCTTACGGGCTTCCGTTCGGGCTTTATAGCCGTGAGACATTCGTTTTATCTGTTAAGAAAACCTTCGAACGTCATGCCTGCAGTAGCACCCTTCCAAGTTTTCAATCGCCCGTTTCTCGTGCTCTTTCTTTTTGTTTGCACAGACTCTGCTGACCGAGTGGAGGATTGAGGCGTATCGGAAGCTTAAGGGGGACGCGGTTGGCAATGGCACTGGCGATTTCCGATGATAGTGCTCCGCGGTGTTCGTGTTATCCGTTGAAGTGCATATCTTGGCTACTACAAGATAGTGCTCTAAGTCGATGTTCGATCCTCGGAAAGTACGAATATCAAGAATAGCGGAGGAGTGTCTGACGTCAATCGCGATGTGATCAATCTGGTTGGTAACTGATTGATCTGGCGACCGCCAGGTGCCTTTGTGCATATCGAGGTACGGAAGGCATGTGCTAGCTAAAAGGATATTTCGCCCCGTGGCAAGGTCGATCAGCCTGTGTCCGTTACAGAATGTGGTGTCATGTATAATGTGTTTGCCGATGACCCATTCAAAGATGCTTTCTTTACCCAGCTTGGTGTTAAAATCCCGTAGTATAATTCTGGTGTCATAGCCTCTGGCATTTGGCATATGTTGTGTCTAAGATATCCATCTTTGATGGAGTCACCTTGTCTTCCATGGGGGCATGGACACATATCAGCCTGAATTTTTGCCCTGTTGCGGATCGTTATGAGGCGTCCACTCACATACTGAAGGCTTAGGACTTTATGTCTTATTCCACCTCTAACAACAAATCCGCATCCAAATAGTCTCTGTCCTCTCTCCCTATAGCACTCCCGTAGTAGATGTCGGAGCTTTTCATCCGCTTTTTACCCGGTTCATTCCATCGCATTTCGTGGATGGCAGTTATGTCCACTTTATAGCAGTCTAGGGCGTCCGCAATTTGATCGGCCGCACGTGGTCTGTTTAGGGACCTAACATTCCACGTACAGAACCGAAGGTCCTTATCTATTTTTTGTTTTATGAAAGGGTCGTCAACATTGGTTCGTTCCGTTTGTTTATCCGGAGCTGTTTTTCGCTTCTGAGCAATTTGCGCTCTTACGTTTATGGTTTGCTAGACCATAGCCGGGCACGATGAGCGAGTTCGGATCCCGATAACACCAACGCCATCGAATGTTTATTTCGTGACGTTCCTCCTCGGCGGGGTACTGGTAAAACCCCCCGTAGTAAACTTGCCATGAAAAAGCTTCTCGACTCACGCCGTTCGGAATCGACATTAAACTCTAGGTCCCTTTCACCTGTGTGAAAAATAAATCACACACAACATGGGTGATTGAGAGAAGCTTGGCTCTGGTCCTTCATGGGCTGTAACGCCACCAAAGACGAAAGAAGAAGACCATAGCCCACCCGACACTAATTCTGTTTGGTGGAGCAAGATACTCGCCATTCGGCCTCTTCCGTCATTAGTTTCCCTTGTAGCGAAATTTTCAGATGCTCAGATTGTATGTACATATGTATGTTGGCGTTACAGTTCCTGAAGGACCAAAGCCGAGCTTCTCTCAATCACCCATATTGTGTGTGATTTTATATTTCCCATAGTTGAAAGAGGGGAAAAGGTGAAAGGGACCTACAGTTTATTTCCGGTTCCGAACGGCAAGACCACAGGGGGTTTTGTCAGAGGCCCGCTGAGGAGAAGCTCCGTGAAAAACACGTTCGATGACATGGCTGTTGTCGGGATTCGATCCCGTGTCAGAGGCACTACGGCGCTCTCGCGGATGCCCAGATACACCCCCATCATTTCAGAGCTACCACTTCCGTGTTACAATAAATACCTATTGGGTGTAATGCGGAGAAGTTTTTTGGATGTCATGTGACGATCGATCTGCATCTCCATTTTCTTAATAGGAGCTGAGATGATCCCCTCAATAGTCATCATTTCACTGAGAAGGATACGCTCACTCAGATGGCAGAGGGAAATATAATCACATAGCAGTTTCTTCGTCCTCAAGTCGACACTCAGTTCCTCAAGTCGACACTCAGTTCCAGGAAGCTGATATCTACTATGTTAAGTTAAAGGATATTAATAGAGTGTTTGTTCAGGGGTCGTAAAAATATTTTCGATTGGCGGAGTCCTTGGACGCTTTTCTAAAAGGACAGGTGTCGCGATCTTTCCCAGTTGCTTGGGAATGCTGTAGAAAGTTTCGGTACCTACATATGTAGCTTTCGCTAGGTCCTATAGGGCAACGGAATATTTGTTCCTTCTATACAAGCTTAACATTTGGTCGTTGCTTGACTGTTTGAGAGTATATTGATGCTCAGTCAGTCTCTATGTTTAGGTTGACGCACGTCAAGATGATGTATAACCTGGTCTGCAAAATACTTGGACTCATTCCCAGAGTCTTCGAGATTTCCGAAGATGCCTGCGCCAATGACGGCACCATCTTGGCGCCATCTATATACCACCTAAGGTTCTTGATATTGACCAAGGGATCGCCACTTACGCAAGCTGTGCGGTATCATATCCAGCTCAGGAACTTACTTACTTACTTACTTATCAGGCCTGCGATCCATGGAGGATCTGAGCCTGAGCTATAGCTGCCTTCCATCCTTGACGGTCCCGGGCACGCTGCTTCCAGTTGTCAAGACCAAGATGTCTTACATCCGCGATTACTTGGTCTTTATACCGGAGGTTCGGTCTTCCTCTTCTTCTCGAACCAGGAGGCTCGGAGTCGAAGACCCTCTTAGCTGGAGCGTTGATGTCCATGCGCTCGATGTGGCCGAGCCAGTGCAGTCGACGGGTCCTTGCCTTCCGGACTACATCCACATCTTGGTACAGCTCGTGAGTTCGCGGTTGTGTCTTCTTCTCCATTCACCTTCCTCACAGACAGGACCAAATATCCGGCGCAGAATTTTTCTTTCGAAAGAACCCAAAATCAGCTCCGCTGTCCTGCTTATCGTCCAGCTTTCGGCTCCGTACAGCAAGACTGGCAGAATGAGCGTTTTGTAAAGCATGACTTTGGTCTTTCGAGTGAGGAGTTTTGACCCCAGTTGTTTGGACAAGCCGAAGTAGCAGCGGTTGCCAAGGGCGATTCTACGCCGGATCTCCACTGTGGTGTCATTTGTGGAGTTTACGTTTGCCCCGAGGTAGACAAACTCCTTAACTACCTCGAAATTGTAGCTGTCAATTGTTATGTTTTGTCCCAGGTGGTGAGCGACGGATTGGTTTTTGCTTGACAGCATGTATTTCGTTTTGTCCTCATTGATCTTAAGACCAATTCGTTTCGCCTGTTCTTCAATCGCCGTGAATGCTTCCACAATGCCACGGCGAGAACACGCGATGATGTCGATATCATCCGCGTATCCTAGCAGCTGGATGGACTTGTAAAAGATAGTGCCTTCCCTGTTGACGCCTGCCCGTCGCACTATCTGCTCCAGCACCAGGTTGAAGAAGTCACATGACAGCGCATCTCCTTGCCGAAATCCGGTGCATGTTTCGAATGGTTCCGAGGTCCTAGAACCGAGTTGCACGGTGCATCGCGTGTTTTTTAGCGTGGCGCGACACAACTGGATCAGTTTTACCGGGATCCCGAATTCGGCCATCGCCCCAAACAGTGCTTCACGATGAATGCTGTCGTATGCGGCTTTGAAATCGATGAAAAGATGGTGTGTATCGATTTGAAACTCGTTGGTCTTTTCCAGGATCTGTCGAAGTGTGAAAATTTGGTCCAGGTCCAGCTCAGGAATGGGTTCCAAAATGGACATGTGACCCAAGGGTCTACATGGTAGGCCTGATTCCGAGCGAAGAAGTCCGATTGTCCATCATAATGCAGATGCATAAGTGATGATAGGTCTTACTGTAGCCAGTGGATCACCTTAGGTTTTAATCCCCAGGTTTTACAGTATGTGTACTGCGCTTGAATCCCTAAGGAAACAGGTGAGATCGCTGTTTAGAAGAGCTAAACGGAATAACAGTTGGACTGATAATAGATCTGCTCTAACTAAATACAACCTCGAACTGAGGAAATCCAAGAGAATGTCTTGGAGGAAACACTGCGAGAGTATTGACTCGCTTCCAACTGCGGCCCGACTCCATAAAGCGCTATCTCAAGAGCACACAAATGGACTCGGGATGCTTCGCAAATCAAACGACACCTTCAGCGTTATCGCAGAGAAACCCTGGAGACTTTGCTCGAGGTGCAGTCCCCTGGTTCTACTACCCACTCGATGTCATCTGATGATCAAACGAACGTCATAAATAGCATCGACAGTAGAACAAATAGCCTTTCTTGCAGACTTTTCAGCCCTGATAAGGTTAAATGGGCAATTGGTTAATTTAAACCCCATAAGGCTCCAGGCAAAGACAGTGTCTCTCCAGCGATCTTACAGAAAGGCTTGAACACAATTTTATCACCACTGATAGTTTTTTTGAGGTCTTGCTTCAACCTGGGATACATACCCCAAATTTGGAGAGAGGTCAATCTTGTCTTCAGGTCAATCTTGGTCATCGGATATGCTAATGACCTAGTAGTCATTGTTACGGGCAAGTGCTAAGCCGCTGCCTGTGAGCGAATGCAGTTTGCGCTCCGATTTGTCTCTGACTGGTGTGGCAGAGAGGGTTTAGCGATTAACCCAAATAAGACACTCTTAGTCCCGTTTACAAATAGGAGAAAGGTACAGCCCTGCTCACTCTTTTTGCATGGCACACGCATAGGATTTTTAGAGGAAGTAAAGTATCTAGGTATTGACCTAGACCGCAGACTCAACTGGAACACCAATATGAAAACTAAATTTACGAAAGTGACTATGGCCATGTGGGCCTGTCGAGGTTCTTACGGGAAAACCTGGGGACTTAAGCCAAAGGTAATCCACTGGTTATACACCACAATAATAAGACCTATCGTCACCTACGGGTCCATCATATGGTGGACAAAAGTTGATCAAAAACTAAAATTGTTAAGCTTCAACGTCTTCAGAGACTAGCGTGTCTCGGCATTACAGGCGCTATGCCAACCTGCCCCACGGCAACCCAAGAAGCACTCATTGGACTCACTCCACCGCACCTTTTTATCAAAAAGGTAGCATTACGCAGTGCAATCAGAATTCTTTGTTCGGGAACATATATGCCATGTAGACCTGTGGGTCACATGTCCATATTACAACCCCTTTCCGAGATGGATATGATTACCACGGTCTCGGACGCATAACCACATACCTTTACTTTTGACAAGGGATTCGAGATATTGATCCCAGATCGCTCAGCATTAGAAAACAGTGATCCCGTGCCAAATGTCAAAGGCCTTGGATGGTATACGGATGGCTCCAGGATGGCTTCTGGCGTTGGCGCCGGCATCTTTGGACCAAATTGCAAGATCTCGAAGGCCCTGGGAATAAGTCCCAGCATCTTTCAAGCAAAATTGCATGCCATCCTAACATGCGCCAATCTAAATTAGAGACTGGCATTAGAGGAGTAAGCATCAACATACTCTCTGACAGCCAAGCAGCGCTCAAAGCGCTGGATTCGTACAGCACGAACGCAAAAATTGTCAAGGAATGCCATGATGCCGTACAAGACCTCGCCAAAAGAAACAATGTCAAACTTAGGTGGGTGCCAGGCCACAAAGGTATTAAGGGCAATGAAATCGCCGATCAACTTGCTGGGAAAGGTTCCAGCGAAAGGTACATAAGTCCTGAACCTTTCTGCGGCATTCCCAAGTTCAAGATTAACTTCTTCTTAGACAAATGGGCAAAATCGTGAAGTTATGACTCCTGAGGGGATCACCTTGGCTCCTACGAGAAGCATTCTCAACTTCACTATGGAAGTGGAGAAGCTCCTCGGCTAATCGTTTAGCACTAGCACTTGCAGTGATCGCACATTCAGGATGTTTGCCGAGTCAATGAGCGTCAATGAACACATACTCGATTTGATTGGCGATTCGACCATCCGGAGACCGCCAGGTTGCTGTGTGGAATTTCTTGCGAGGAAATCTTGTATTACTTATCACCATATTAAGGGCTGTCGTAACATCAGTGTGTCGGAAGCCGTTATCTGCTGTCGTATTATGAAAGCTGGAAAGCACACTCCGTCAAAGATGTTTTCCTTAACGATTTTGGCCTTGAAGTCCCCGAATACAATCTTAACATCGTATTGCGGACAAGTTTCTAAGGACCCATCCAAGAGGCCGTAGAAGTCTTCTTTGGCGTGTGCACATATGAGACTGATGTTGTAAAATCTCTCTTGGATACAGGTAACGCCAGGCGATCTCTATTCTTTCCTTATTGTTCCCTTTCATATCCAGCGGATTTCCTGGATCGCAGTAAGATCAGCCTTTTGCAGGGCAACGATATTTTTCAGTTTATGCTTGGCTCCTGGATATGCTTATACATATGTATTAGCTTCAATCTAGGGCTTTCTCATTATGAGAGAATTTGTGTAGCAAGAATGGCTAGAATATTGTCTCTCCCAATTAAATTCAGGAATTGCATGGTGCCTAAAAAGACTAATGTCCAACAACAATTGCTAGAAGTAATAGTGCTTGGCAGGCTCATTGAAATTCGACAGGAAATGCTGATACTGCCTAGTACTTATGTGCATATTCATGTTGTAACGGATACACGAACCGGCGGTTACACAGTTGCCAGCACTCTCGCAAGTGAAACATCGCTCTTAATATGCCTACCCTCCATCAATTTGAGGTGCATATCTGAAGATCAGGATAGTTCCAGAACAATGACGGCGAGTAGGAGTGACCCATGCTACATCTGCGACCAGCATGTAGCATGCGGGAAACTGCAGTCAGCGAAGAAGGCGTTCGGGGTCTAATCTGCCGAAAAGAGACCAAGTGAGAACACGCGAACACCGGATGGGAAGCAGTCATGGAAACACGGCTGCCTTGTCGAGGCGACCTTACGACGTTGAATGGAAACGCTGTTCACGTGCGGAAACCAAGGAACAGGTCGTTTGCATGTACTGCGAGACTGTCGAAAAGGTCGGGAGAAAGCAGCGAGAAGATGCCGATCTGGCAGTCATCATCGACTATCAAGGACGAGGTTATCGACCAGCTTGGCAGCAAATATCCAGTGAAAGCCTAATCGTAAAAGCTTACTGGGCTCAATGGTAGAGTTTGAGACTGAAGAACGGTTGCATCTACCGCAGTTGGGAAAGTGAGAACTGGAACATTGTATACGATCTGCTGGTAATTCTAAAGGCACAAGTCAACGAGGTCATCCGAGAATACCACGAGGAACCAATCGGGGATAATCTTGGTGTTAACAAGACTGTAGAAAAGATTAAGAGACGTTTCTACTGGGAAGGATGCCATGGATCGGTCACAAATTTCATTCGCAGGTGTGAACAGTGTGCGAAGGCAAAAGGACCACTTATAAAAACTCAAGGAAATAGGCAGCAGTACAATGTTGGAGCACCGTTCGAACGTATTGCCATGGACATTGCAACGCTGGATACAAATACTCGCTGGTGGTGATCGACTACTTCAGCAAATGGCTTGAAGTGTTTTGCATATCGAACCATAAGCCAAAAGTTTTCGGATGCATTCGTGATTAACTGGGTTGCGCGTTACGGAGTACATCTGGAACTGCACTCAGATGAAGGAAGGAACTTCGAGTTATCGGTGTTCAAAGAACTCTGCGACATGCTTCTTCCTCTTTTGTGGCGTTACAGCCCATGAAGAGCCAGAGCCAAGCTTCTCTCGATCACACATGTTGCGTGTGATTTGTTTTGTACACAGGTGAAAGGGACCTACGGTTCAATGCCGATTCCGAACGGCGTTGATCGAGAAGCTTTTTCATAGCAAGTATACTACGGGGGGTTTTGCCAGTACCCCTGCCGAGGAGGGACACCGTGAGACAAACATTCGATGGCGATGGTGTTATCGGGATCCAAACTCGCTCATCGTGCGGCAGAGTCCAACACACTAACCACTGCGCCACGGCGCCCTTTGCGACATGCTAGGTATCAGAAAAACGTGGGCAACCCCATTGCAAACATAATCTGATGGCACGGTCCCGGAATTCTCTGTGATCTTTGTCATTAAGAAATGGATCATTCTGCCTGACAGCGGTCATCGCCGTTATACAGTCTGCGGCAGTGGTTTTTTTTTCAAATTCTCAGCATCGACTGCGATTCCACTACTAGGTGTGCGTTCTCATCCTTACGGGCTTCCGTTCGGGCTTTATAGCCGTGAGACATTCGTTTTATCTGTTAAGAAAACCTTCGAACGTCATGCCTGCAGTAGCACCCTTCCAAGTTTTCAATCGCCCGTTTCTCGTGCTCTTTCTTTTTGTTTGCACAGACTCTGCTGACCGAGTGGAGGATTGAGGCGTATCGGAAGCTTAAGGGGGACGCGGTTGGCAATGGCACTGGCGATTTCCGATGATAGTGCTCCGCGGTGTTCGTGTTATCCGTTGAAGTGCATATCTTGGCTACTACAAGATAGTGCTCTAAGTCGATGTTCGATCCTCGGAAAGTACGAATATCAAGAATAGCGGAGGAGTGTCTGACGTCAATCGCGATGTGATCAATCTGGTTGGTAACTGATTGATCTGGCGACCGCCAGGTGCCTTTGTGCATATCGAGGTACGGAAGGCATGTGCTAGCTAAAAGGATATTTCGCCCCGTGGCAAGGTCGATCAGCCTGTGTCCGTTACAGAATGTGGTGTCATGTATAATGTGTTTGCCGATGACCCATTCAAAGATGCTTTCTTTACCCAGCTTGGTGTTAAAATCCCGTAGTATAATTCTGGTGTCATAGCCTCTGGCATTTGGCATATGTTGTGTCTAAGATATCCATCTTTGATGGAGTCACCTTGTCTTCCATGGGGGCATGGACACATATCAGCCTGAATTTTTGCCCTGTTGCGGATCGTTATGAGGCGTCCACTCACATACTGAAGGCTTAGGACTTTATGTCTTATTCCACCTCTAACAACAAATCCGCATCCAAATAGTCTCTGTCCTCTCTCCCTATAGCACTCCCGTAGTAGATGTCGGAGCTTTTCATCCGCTTTTTACCCGGTTCATTCCATCGCATTTCGTGGATGGCAGTTATGTCCACTTTATAGCAGTCTAGGGCGTCCGCAATTTGATCGGCCGCACGTGGTCTGTTTAGGGACCTAACATTCCACGTACAGAACCGAAGGTCCTTATCTATTTTTTGTTTTATGAAAGGGTCGTCAACATTGGTTCGTTCCGTTTGTTTATCCGGAGCTGTTTTTCGCTTCTGAGCAATTTGCGCTCTTACGTTTATGGTTTGCTAGACCATAGCCGGGCACGATGAGCGAGTTCGGATCCCGATAACACCAACGCCATCGAATGTTTATTTCGTGACGTTCCTCCTCGGCGGGGTACTGGTAAAACCCCCCGTAGTAAACTTGCCATGAAAAAGCTTCTCGACTCACGCCGTTCGGAATCGACATTAAACTCTAGGTCCCTTTCACCTGTGTGAAAAATAAATCACACACAACATGGGTGATTGAGAGAAGCTTGGCTCTGGTCCTTCATGGGCTGTAACGCCACCAAAGACGAAAGAAGAAGACCATAGCCCACCCGACACTAATTCTGTTTGGTGGAGCAAGATACTCGCCATTCGGCCTCTTCCGTCATTAGTTTCCCTTGTAGCGAAATTTTCAGATGCTCAGATTGTATGTACATATGTATGTTGGCGTTACAGTTCCTGAAGGACCAAAGCCGAGCTTCTCTCAATCACCCATATTGTGTGTGATTTTATATTTCCCATAGTTGAAAGAGGGGAAAAGGTTAAAGGGACCTACAGTTTATTTCCGGTTCCGAACGGCAAGACCACAGGGGGTTTTGTCAGAGGCCCGCTGAGGAGAAGCACCGTGAAAAACACGTTCGATGACATGGCTGTTGTCGGGATTCGATCCCGTGTCAGAGGCACTACGGCGCTCTCGCGGATGCCCAGATACACCCCCATCATTTCAGAGCTACCACTTCCGTGTTACAATAAATACCTATTGGGTGTAATGCGGAGAATTTTTTTGGAAGTCATGTGACGATCGATCTGCATCTCCATTTTCTTAATAGGAGCTGAGATGATCCCCTCAATAGTCATCATTTCACTGAGAAGGATACGCTCACTCAGATGGCAGAGGGAAATATAATCACATAGCAGTTTCTTCGTCCTCAAGTCGACACTCAGTTCCTCAAGTCGACACTCAGTTCCAGGAAGCTGATATCTACTATGTTAAGTTAAAGGATATTAATAGAGTGTTTGTTCAGGGGTCGTAAAAATATTTTCGATTGGCGGAGTCCTTGGACGCTTTTCTAAAAGGACAGGTGTCGCGATCTTTCCCAGTTGTTTGGGAATGCTGTAGAAAGTTTCGGTACCTACATATGTAGCTTTCGCTAGGTCCTATAGGGCAACGGAATATTTGTTCCTTCTATACAAGCTTAACATTTGGTCGTTGCTTGACTGTTTGAGAGTATATTGATGCTCAGTCAGTCTCTATGTTTAGGTTGACGCACGTCAAGATGATGTATAACCTGGTCTGCAAAATACTTGGACTCATTCCCAGAGTCTTCGAGATTTCCGAAGATGCCTGCGCCAATGACGGCACCATCTTGGCGCCATCTATATACCACCTAAGGTTCTTGATATTGACCAAGGGATCGCCACTTACGCAAGCTGTGCGGTATCATATCCAGCTCAGGAATGGGTTCCAAAATGGACATGTGACCCAAGGGTCTACATGGTAGGCCTGATTCCGAGCGAAGAAGTCCGATTGTCCATCATAATGCAGATGCATAAGTGATGATAGGTCTTACTGTAGCCAGTGGATCACCTTAGGTTTTAATCCCCAGGTTTTACAGTATGTGTACTGCGCTTGAATCCCTAAGGAAACAGGTGAGATCGCTGTTTAGAAGAGCTAAACGGAATAACAGTTGGACTGATAATAGATCTGCTCTAACTAAATACAACCTCGAACTGAGGAAATCCAAGAGAATGTCTTGGAGGAAACACTGCGAGAGTATTGACTCGCTTCCAACTGCGGCCCGACTCCATAAAGCGCTATCTCAAGAGCACACAAATGGACTCGGGATGCTTCGCAAATCAAACGACACCTTCAGCGTTATCGCAGAGAAACCCTGGAGACTTTGCTCGAGGTGCAGTCCCCTGGTTCTACTACCCACTCGATGTCATCTGATGATCAAACGAACGTCATAAATAGCATCGACAGTAGAACAAATAGCCTTTCTTGCAGACTTTTCAGCCCTGATAAGGTTAAATGGGCAATTGGTTAATTTAAACCCCATAAGGCTCCAGGCAAAGACAGTGTCTCTCCAGCGATCTTACAGAAAGGCTTGAACACAATTTTATCACCACTGATAGTTTTTTTGAGGTCTTGCTTCAACCTGGGATACATACCCCAAATTTGGAGAGAGGTCAATCTTGTCTTCAGGTCAATCTTGGTCATCGGATATGCTAATGACCTAGTAGTCATTGTTACGGGCAAGTGCTAAGCCGCTGCCTGTGAGCGAATGCAGTTTGCGCTCCGATTTGTCTCTGACTGGTGTGGCAGAGAGGGTTTAGCGATTAACCCAAATAAGACACTCTTAGTCCCGTTTACAAATAGGAGAAAGGTACAGCCCTGCTCACTCTTTTTGCATGGCACACGCATAGGATTTTTAGAGGAAGTAAAGTATCTAGGTATTGACCTAGACCGCAGACTCAACTGGAACACCAATATGAAAACTAAATTTACGAAAGTGACTATGGCCATGTGGGCCTGTCGAGGTTCTTACGGGAAAACCTGGGGACTTAAGCCAAAGGTAATCCACTGGTTATACACCACAATAATAAGACCTATCGTCACCTACGGGTCCATCATATGGTGGACAAAAGTTGATCAAAAACTAAAATTGTTAAGCTTCAACGTCTTCAGAGACTAGCGTGTCTCGGCATTACAGGCGCTATGCCAACCTGCCCCACGGCAACCCAAGAAGCACTCATTGGACTCACTCCACCGCACCTTTTTATCAAAAAGGTAGCATTACGCAGTGCAATCAGAATTCTTTGTTCGGGAACATATATGCCATGTAGACCTGTGGGTCACATGTCCATATTACAACCCCTTTCCGAGATGGATATGATTACCACGGTCTCGGACGCATAACCACATACCTTTACTTTTGACAAGGGATTCGAGATATTGATCCCAGATCGCTCAGCATTAGAAAACAGTGATCCCGTGCCAAATGTCAAAGGCCTTGGATGGTATACGGATGGCTCCAGGATGGCTTCTGGCGTTGGCGCCGGCATCTTTGGACCAAATTGCAAGATCTCGAAGGCCCTGGGAATAAGTCCCAGCATCTTTCAAGCAAAATTGCATGCCATCCTAACATGCGCCAATCTAAATTAGAGACTGGCATTAGAGGAGTAAGCATCAACATACTCTCTGACAGCCAAGCAGCGCTCAAAGCGCTGGATTCGTACAGCACGAACGCAAAAATTGTCAAGGAATGCCATGATGCCGTACAAGACCTCGCCAAAAGAAACAATGTCAAACTTAGGTGGGTGCCAGGCCACAAAGGTATTAAGGGCAATGAAATCGCCGATCAACTTGCTGGGAAAGGTTCCAGCGAAAGGTACATAAGTCCTGAACCTTTCTGCGGCATTCCCAAGTTCAAGATTAACTTCTTCTTAGACAAATGGGCAAAATCGTGAAGTTATGACTCCTGAGGGGATCACCTTGGCTCCTACGAGAAGCATTCTCAACTTCACTATGGAAGTGGAGAAGCTCCTCGGCTAATCGTTTAGCACTAGCACTTGCAGTGATCGCACATTCAGGATGTTTGCCGAGTCAATGAGCGTCAATGAACACATACTCGATTTGATTGGCGATTCGACCATCCGGAGACCGCCAGGTTGCTGTGTGGAATTTCTTGCGAGGAAATCTTGTATTACTTATCACCATATTAAGGGCTGTCGTAACATCAGTGTGTCGGAAGCCGTTATCTGCTGTCGTATTATGAAAGCTGGAAAGCACACTCCGTCAAAGATGTTTTCCTTAACGATTTTGGCCTTGAAGTCCCCGAATACAATCTTAACATCGTATTGCGGACAAGTTTCTAAGGACCCATCCAAGAGGCCGTAGAAGTCTTCTTTGGCGTGTGCACATATGAGACTGATGTTGTAAAATCTCTCTTGGATACAGGTAACGCCAGGCGATCTCTATTCTTTCCTTATTGTTCCCTTTCATATCCAGCGGATTTCCTGGATCGCAGTAAGATCAGCCTTTTGCAGGGCAACGATATTTTTCAGTTTATGCTTGGCTCCTGGATATGCTTATACATATGTATTAGCTTCAATCTAGGGCTTTCTCATTATGAGAGAATTTGTGTAGCAAGAATGGCTAGAATATTGTCTCTCCCAATTAAATTCAGGAATTGCATGGTGCCTAAAAAGACTAATGTCCAACAACAATTGCTAGAAGTAATAGTGCTTGGCAGGCTCATTGAAATTCGACAGGAAATGCTGATACTGCCTAGTACTTATGTGCATATTCATGTTGTAACGGATACACGAACCGGCGGTTACACAGTTGCCAGCACTCTCGCAAGTGAAACATCGCTCTTAATATGCCTACCCTCCATCAATTTGAGGTGCATATCTGAAGATCAGGATAGTTCCAGAACAATGACGGCGAGTAGGAGTGACCCATGCTACATCTGCGACCAGCATGTAGCATGCGGGAAACTGCAGTCAGCGAAGAAGGCGTTCGGGGTCTAATCTGCCGAAAAGAGACCAAGTGAGAACACGCGAACACCGGATGGGAAGCAGTCATGGAAACACGGCTGCCTTGTCGAGGCGACCTTACGACGTTGAATGGAAACGCTGTTCACGTGCGGAAACCAAGGAACAGGTCGTTTGCATGTACTGCGAGACTGTCGAAAAGGTCGGGAGAAAGCAGCGAGAAGATGCCGATCTGGCAGTCATCATCGACTATCAAGGACGAGGTTATCGACCAGCTTGGCAGCAAATATCCAGTGAAAGCCTAATCGTAAAAGCTTACTGGGCTCAATGGTAGAGTTTGAGACTGAAGAACGGTTGCATCTACCGCAGTTGGGAAAGTGAGAACTGGAACATTGTATACGATCTGCTGGTAATTCTAAAGGCACAAGTCAACGAGGTCATCCGAGAATACCACGAGGAACCAATCGGGGATAATCTTGGTGTTAACAAGACTGTAGAAAAGATTAAGAGACGTTTCTACTGGGAAGGATGCCATGGATCGGTCACAAATTTCATTCGCAGGTGTGAACAGTGTGCGAAGGCAAAAGGACCACTTATAAAAACTCAAGGAAATAGGCAGCAGTACAATGTTGGAGCACCGTTCGAACGTATTGCCATGGACATTGCAACGCTGGATACAAATACTCGCTGGTGGTGATCGACTACTTCAGCAAATGGCTTGAAGTGTTTTGCATATCGAACCATAAGCCAAAAGTTTTCGGATGCATTCGTGATTAACTGGGTTGCGCGTTACGGAGTACAGCTGGAACTGCACTCAGATGAAGGAAGGAACTTCGAGTCATCGGTGTTCAAAGAACTCTGCGACTTCTTCTTCTTTTGTGGCGTTACAGCCCATGAAGAGCCAGAGCCAAGCTTCTCTTAATCACACATGTTGCGTGTGATTTGTTTTGTACACAGGTGAAAGGGACCTACGGTTTAATGCCGATTCCGAACGGCGTTGATCGAGAAGCTTTTTCATAGCAAGTATACTACGGGGGGTTTTGCCAGTACCCCGCCGAGGAGGGACACCGTGAGACAAACATTCGATGGCGATGGTGTTATCGGGATCCAAACTCGCTCATCGTGCGGCAGAGTCCAACACACTAACCACTGCGCCACGGCGCCCTCTGCGACATGCTAGGTATCAGAAAAACGTGGACAACACCATTGCAAACATAATCTGATGGCATGGTCGAAAGGTTCAACCGGACGATGGACTGACGGACTGACCTCCGACTTCCATCGTATTTGAAGTGGTACTACCGACAACTAGCGGCAGATCGTAGCCGAAAAGAAGAAACAGCTGAACTCTATCCATTAGTTCATCCGGGAGCGACTGGACTTGGTGAGTGATAAAATGAGGGCTTCTGCCCCAAATTGCAATCGGCCTGGGACAGGCCATATGAGGTCATCAAGAAACTTAACGACGTGGTATGTCGAATACAGTAGACGGGAAACGGACGGGCGAAGTATAAAATTGAATTTGCTGTCGAAGTTCGAATGCTGTGGTGAAGCTGAAATGGAAATTATCGTAACTTTTAGCGGCATACTGCTCAATGCCAGAGCATTATAGAGACCTCCGAAGGGGAACGTCTGACGGCGAACATTCGAGAAAATGGACCGAGGCTATATACGCGCGAACGCTTGCCCTCGGGGGCATTCAGTTCCCCGGATTCAGTAACGAGTGATCGGTCGGTAATCAAGCCATCTAGCGAGATGTTAGCGAGATGTGAAGCGCACAGATAATAGATCTGTGGTAGAGTAGTAAAATGTGTGTAATAAAGTGTAACGTGTGTGTAGGAGGTTGTAACAATAAATAAAAGTGGTGAAGTGCCCAGATAATTGATATGAGGCAAATTAATAAGAGTAGATAGTTGGAGTTTATCGTAATCCAGTGCAACGAACCCTATTCGAAGTGGGATTCATTTTCGTAACAATACTTACTCATTTAAACAAAGAAGTCCTTTCATTTCCAAGCAACAAATCTGGAAAACAAGTCGGTGCTCTCATGGGTTCTATTGAATCTCTTCTTAGAAGTGCCATTGTGTGGACAATAACTGCCCAATTGATCGCATTCCCATTATGCCAAATGTCAGCCTCCAGGAATTCCTGAACTTCTGCGAATTCCCTACTTCCTCATCCCATTAGTCACACTATAACCCATAGTCATACAGAAGCCCCAATCAAGCTAATCCAGTATAAAACATACACATGTAAAGGAACCACGTGCCGGAGAATTCACATCCATTACATAATCAAAACCATAGTTGATCGCCTTATCCCACATCCTCACGGCACAGTTCGAATCGTTGTCCATGGTGCCTGACGCTTGACATAACTCACAAATGTTTTGTCAACAATGGTACACCACCGACAGTCACTGTATCAACAGTAACTTTGGCACCCACGCCGCCGCCGCCACACGATGTGGTAAGGTGAAGCTACTCAATTACTCCCCTTGAACGTGAATACCGCTCTCACTTTCGTCGAAAACAAAATCACGTGCCAGTGCCTTGGGTTAACAACGACAGCAACCACGCGACCCAGTTAAAGTCAAGGACGTGCCTATTAAACCGCCCAGGTGGGATACCTCCTCCTATACGTGGAACCGTTTCCCGCGACCCTTCAAAATCACAATCAAATTAAAACGATATCCTGTTAAGCTCTTTAAACGGATCCAATGCGTGGGAAGGATACGAATTAAACAAACCACTAAATCTGCCCTTCTGGCCGAAGCTTATATTTAGGGCTGATGTACGGTATTTACTGGCACTTAAGTTGATCGCGTCGTGGGATTAATTTATTTTTAAAATTAATAAATTAGAAAAAATCCCGAAGAGAAATATGATCTTGAAGGTAGGCGCTGCATAAATAGAACGTACCCCCTTCAAGGTAGTTCGTTCGAGGAGAAAAGGTGGAGGAAGTCAGTAGAGTCATTTTGTATCGTACTACAGTGTCCAAATTGTAAACCCCATTTAACTTGGAAATGGGGTTTAATTTGGAACCAATCAAGTCCAACGTTTTGATTTTCAAGGCATTCGTGCCTATTTTTAGGTTATGTTGGGTATGGTTACTGCATTCAACGGGTATTTAAATGCAAAGTGGCATTTTCTAGAACGCCCTAGATAACATTTCATTTTGATGATATTTTTCGATGATACAATAGGGCACAATTCTAGGGGTTTCCTTTTAGGATAGCCAAAAGTTCAGGCATCAAAAATAGAATATAAAATGTCCACGCAGACATTTAGGACCCCACTGATCCACCATTTCCTCCTATACATTTCCAAGCTGAATGCACAAGTTTCTAGTCAATTCAAAGCCTTTTGCTCTGAAAGTCTAATTTTGGCTTTATTGCCGTTTAAGTACAAGATCATAGGCTGTGACATTCTTGGAAACAAAACATTTTTGGACAATTGAATGATAGATTCCATGTACGGGTAGGTCTCTACCTACGAGTATTATTATAGTTTTTTTTAGAGGAGCAAGTGCCAACATATAGGGAGAGGGAGCGAGCAAACAGAACAAAGAAGTTGATCACGCTTAACATGGCAAACGCCAGCTTCGATCTTTGTCCCTGCTCAATCCTAGTTGACACACAGCCTCCGCGTGGCTCCCGCCAGGTAGTGAACCAATGTGTGCAGCCACCCAACCCCTTGTTCCTGAGGAAAGAGGAACCTGGCCCTCCAGGTTGGGGGTTGTGCTTAGAGGTAACATCCCTATCACGTAAAAACCCACTTGTTCCGAAACAACCACATGCCTCGGATACGGACGGATACAAAGCTGACGACCCCCGCAAACGACTAAAAGACTTGAGAGTCTGCACCTGAAATGTGAGGTCCCTTAACAGACCGGCGATCAATTGAAGCAAACCCTCAACTGCTATGAAGCAGATATAACCGCACTCCAAGAAGTGGGATGGACCAGGCAAAAGACGGATGAAAAACTGCGACATTTACTACGGGAACTGCTACAAGGAGAGCAAACAGCGCCTATTCGGGCGCGGATTCGTTATTAGAGGAAGACACCGACAAAAAGTCTTAAGCTGCCGGGATGTAAGCGAACGCTTCGCAACAATCCGCATTAAAGCAAAATTTGGAAATATTAGCTCCATACGCGCCCATGCCCCAACGGGAGAAAAGGACGATCGACTCAAAGAAGAATTCTACGGTCTCCTAGACAGAACCTATGCCCAATGCCCCAGCTACGATACCAGATTTTAATGCAAGACTGGGCAAAGAGGACATGTTTGAGTCGATCATAGGAAAGCATAGCCTCAATAACACCGCATCCGACAACCGACTTAGGCTACTCGATTTCCTAACTGGGCGTAACCTCCTTGTAGCAAGCACGCGATTCCCCCATCTCAATATCCACAATATCCGTCTTTTGATCAATCGACCACCAACCAGATTGATTTCATTGCGATCGACGCCAGGCACTCCTTCAATATTCTCGACGTACGAACCTTCCGAGGGGCCAACATCGACTCGGACCACTACCCTGTTGTTGCCAAGGTACGCATGAGGATATCAAGAATGCTTAGGAGACGAGTAGAACTACGTAAGTTTGACGACGGAAAGCTGCAATAGCAAGAGACTTCCAGCATCTTTGCCGATCGTGTCCCCTTCACGCTCTCTCAAAATACGCCCACAGCAGCGCAAACAATAGAGCTGGAATGGGCGCATTGCCAGAGCGCCGTCAGAGACGCTGCGTCAAAGGTGCTGGGTTTCAAACCGCCACCACCTAGAAACCCCTGGTTTGATGAATAATGCGAACAAGCCCATGATGCAAAACACGGGCCATGCTGCAACGACGGACGAAAGAAAAGAAATCTATGAGCAGAAGAGAAGGGAAGAACACACGCCTTTCAGAAGGAAAACGAACATGCCATGGCTACAAGGCCAGAGCGGCGGCCTGCAAGGATGAAAATAAAGAACTGGTAGCAGAGTCACAGTCGATGCAGAGGATTTGGCAAGACCACTTCTGCAGACTGAATAACGGCGAGGACAGACAAGAATGATATATTCGTAATGGATGACGATATAGGAGAAGACTTAAGTCTAATAAAGCCGCGGGCGAAGACGGCCTGTCAGCTGAACTTTTTAATTCAGCTGGAGTTGAGCAGGTAAAGTGCATGCACCATCTCATTTGCAAGGTATGGTCGGAAGAAAGCATGCCCGACGAATGGGATTTCGGCATCGTTTGCCCGGTCCATAAGAAAGGAGACCCCTATAACTGTACCAACTATAGGGGGAATAAGTCTCCTTAATATCGCATACAAATGCCGTATTTTATGAACGCCTAAAACCGTTTGTGGATAACCTAATCGGCTCTTATCCGTGTGGTTCCAGGCCAGGTAAATCCACAATAAACCAAATATTTACACTACGACAGATCATGGAGAAGACCTAAGAATACGAAAACGACCCTCACCACCTTTTCGTCGATTTCAAGGCCGCGTATCACAGCGTGTATAGAGATGAGCTATACAAAGCCATGTCTAGTTTTAACATTCCTGCAAAGCTCATCCAACTGTGCAGGATGACAATGGAGAGTTCTCGCTGCTCCATTAAGGTCGGTAATGATCACACCGAGACCTTTGATTTTAAAAAAGGATTTAGGCAAGGTGACGCGCTGTCATGCAACTTTTTCAACATCGTGCTTGAAAAGATCGTGCACTGGCCAACACAAGAGGTACGACTTATTTCAAGTCTACGCAATTGCTTGCGTACGCCGACGATATTGACGTGATTGGACGGACACAGCAGACGTCAGTGAGGCCTTCGTAAGCATTGTGGTAGAAGCGGCTAAGATGGGTCTCGAGGTTAATGGCGGTGAAACCAAATGTCTGCTTTCATCAAAAAGAGACGGTCAACGCCGACGTATTGGCCAGGTATAGCCTTGAAGTGGTCATGGAATTCATCTACCTTGGCTCACTGATGAGCGGCGACAACAAAATACAGAATCACTCTTGCCAACCGCTGTTTCTTTGGGCTCAAGAGGCAATTGAGAAGTAGAGCCCTCTCTCAGAAAACCAAACTGACACTATATAAGACCTTGATCATCCCAGTCCTCCTTTATGGTGCAGAGGCTTGGACCTTAACAAAAGCGGATGAAGATGCCCTTGGTCGTTTCGAGAGGAAAATTCTGCGCGCTATGTAGGGTCCCGTTTGTTCAAACGGTGTATGGAGGAGAAGATACATATAACGAGGAACTGTACGGGTTGTATAACGACATCGGCCTGGTATGACGAGCACGATTTGAGAGTATGCTTCTGGAATGTCAGAACTCTCTACACACCTGGAGCTACTCACAAACTGGAAAGAACCCTCACAAGGCAAATATTACAGCGATCCAAGAAATACGCTTGGTATAACAGCTGTCTTTTGTGTCAGCTGTATAACAGCTGTCACAAAAGATTGCACATGTTGAGATGCGGATTTGTGATGGGAAAGTGGTTAAGGTCGAAGTTCATCGACTTTAAGCCTATAAGTGATCGCCTGGCTGTGATCCGCATCAAAAGAAAATGTTACTACATCAGCTTCATATGTGAACACGCCCCTACCGAACAGGTTGAAGATCACATAAAAAAGGACTTCCATGATCTCTTGGTTAACGCTTATGGAGCTAATGCGGAGTACGACGTCAAAATCGTACTCGGGGACTTCAATGACAGGATCGGTAAGGAGAACACCTTTGACGGATTGATCGAAAAGCACAGCCTCCACGATACAACAACAGATAACGAATCCACACAGCAAACTGGTGATCTCCATCGACCATGTGCTCATTGGTGTAAGACATATGTTAAACATCTTGAATGTGCGAACCTTCAGAAGGCAAACGTCGACTCTGACCATTTCCTCGTAGCCACAAGATTCAGAGCTCGACTGTAAAATGTCAGAAAACTGCCCCGGCCCACCATGAGGAGATTAGACATTGAACGCCTGAGAACACCGGAGGTTACCAGAGCCTACAGGGAGCAACTGAGCGAAAGGCTTTTCGGTATGCATACGTCGAGCACAAATGTCAACAATACGTGCCTGCATTGCCGCTTAGTCATTTAGGGAGTAGCCGAGAACACCTTGGGGTGCCTACCACCCATGACAAGAAACCCGTGCTATGATGGCGAGTGTGAGCAAAAAAAGGGAGCAACCGACCAGGCGTACTAAAAGGCTCTGCAGCGAAAAAGTAGGACAGCGCGAGAGGAATACCGAGCCAGAAGAAGGGAGGAGAAAAAACTGGTTTGACTATGAAAAGGAATCTTCGCGGCCACTCAGCTCAAAATATGGGACTTTTACAAGAAAGCTAAAAGCCTTGCAGGAGACTTCAGGAAAGGCACCCAAACTCTTCGAAATTGCGAAGGCATCTCATTTCAACGACCCGCAAGGAATAGTGGATGTATTTAAGCAGCATTTCCAGCAGCTGCTTAACGAGCGTGACCAAGAGAGAGTAGTAGGGACTGAGGAAATCCCAAATCCAGCCGTTGTAGTAATCCTCCCACCCAACATCGAAGAAGCTGGCTCAGCTTTTCAAAAGCTGAAGAACAACAAAGGCCGTAGGCTCAGGTGGCTTGCCATCAAAGGTCTTCAAGGCTAGTGACGATGTTCTGGTAGGGAGCATGCAGCAGATCGTCTGTAGAATTTAGGAAGATGAGAGCATGCCCGATGGCTAGAATATCATCTCTATTTGCTCCGTCCACAAAAAAGGCGACCCTACCTCCTGCAAGAACAATAGAGGTATATCTCTGCTCAATGTCGCAGACAAGATCCTGTCTAGCGTACTGCTCGATCGTCTAAAGCCCTTCTCCACCGCACTAATCGGCAGCTACCAGTACCGCTTCCAGCCTGGCAGATCGACTATGGACCAAATATTCACACTTCGACAAATCCTGGAAAAGACCAGCGAGATTCATATCGATACATGCCATCTCTTTACCGAGTTTAAAGTCGCATACGACATCATTCATCGCAAAGAATTGTTTGTTACGATAACCGAATTGGGGATCCCAGAAAACTGATTCAACTGTGTCGCTTAACGCTAGAAATACGAGATTCATCATGCAGTTCGGTGCTACGAACTGTGAATCGTTTGAAGCATACACCGGATCTCAGCAAAGAGATACGCTGTCGTATGACTTCTTCAATGTGGTGCTGGAGCAGATAGTGTGACGGACATTCGTCAACAGGGAAGGCACTATCTTCTACAAGTCTGTCCAGCTGCTAGGATACGCGGATGATATGATCAAGGATATATGATGATGATCTCAGCGTGACATTGTAGAAGCTTTCACGGCGATTGAATAACAGACGAAACGAATTGGTCTTAAAGTAAACGAGGATAAGATAAAGTACATGCTGTCAAGCAAAAACCGATACGTCGCTCACCACCTGGGACAGCTATAATTTCGAGGTCGTTAAGGAGTTTGTCTGAGGGCGCCGTGACGCAGTGGTTAGACTGTTGGACTCTTATGCACGATGAGCGAATTCGGATCCCGATAACACCAGAGCCATCGTCTCGGGGAGTACTGGCAAAACCCACCGTAGTATACTAACCATGAAAAAGCTTCTCGACGCACTCCGTTCGCAATCGGCATTAAACTGTGGGTCCATATCGCACACAACATGGGTGATTGAGAGAAGCTTGGCTCTGGTCCTTCATGGGCTGTAACGCCACCAAAAAAAGGTAAATGTAGATACCACAGACTATACCACATAGGGGATCCGGCATAGAATCGCCCTTGGCAATTGCTGCTACTGCGGCTTGTCCAAGCAACTTGGATCAAAACTCCTTACTCGAAAAACCAAAGTCATGCTTTACAGGACGCTTATACTGCCAGTCTTGCTGTACGGAGCCAAACACTGGGCGATAAGCAGGACGGCGGAACTGATTTTGGGTTCTTTCGAAAGAACGCCGGATGTTTGGTCCTGTCAGTGAGGAAGGTGAATGGTGGAGAAGACATAGCCGTGAACTCTACGAGCTGTACCAAGATGTGGATATAGTCCGGAAGGCAAATATCCGACGACTATATTGGCTCCGCCATATCGAGCGCATGAACGCTCGAGGCAAAGAGGGTATTCGACTCCGAACCTCCTGGTTAGAGAAGAAGAGGTATAAGGGCCAAGTAATCACGGATGTAAGACAACTTGGTTTTGATAAGTGGAAGTAACGTGACAGGACCGTCAAGGATGGAAGGCAGCTATAGCTCAGGCTTATATCGTCCATGGATTGCGGGCTTGATAAGTAAGTAAGTAAGCTAGGTCATGAAGTATTATTTTCATTGTACGAGTGTGGAAGTGGGCTTGTAACATGGAGTATTCGATGCTGTCAAGTGCAGGGTGAATAAGTTGGGACCTGGGAGTATTCGCTGGGTTTAAAGAGCTGACACCTGAAATGTCAAATCGACACCAAGTAAAGTGTAAGTCAATCTTCCAATGGTAGACTTGGCACGCAAAGCACATAACACTCAGGGATTTCTTAAAGATTTAACGACTTTTCGAAAAATCACTTCTTTCAGCCTTCATTGTAAGCCAATTGGGGGAGATGAAAATATCCATAAATCCCAGTAATTCTTCTTACTGGCAATGGCTAAGATCCCATGCGTCGCCATTGTAATTACGTTAATGTTTTGACAACAAAATTTGCCTATTTCTCATGAAATCACTAAACCAAAACCGAATTTGTATGTTATCCATGGAAACCTTGAACACCGTGGAGCGTTTACACATAGTGATATCAAAAATATCATCTAATAGCTTCGTGATCACACTTTATGAGACATTTTCTCCGAGCTCTCAAGAGGTTTTCTATGTAAACAACAATTTAGTTTATATCAACGCGATTCGTCACTACTAAAACGACATATCAGTGCCTCGTGTACGAAGCAGGAAATTCCTAAAAACAAAAATCCAAAACTTTCTGCCTCATTTACCTCATTCGCCAAGATCATAACCCAAGAACGTGATCACTCAGCAAATTAACGTACCGACTATAAAGCATTGTACGTCCATCAAAACCGATTTGACGTATGTACTACATACGAGTACGCTTCGGATGGACGTTTGCAGTTCATGCTTATCGCCGGTCCTCGACTCTGCCTCGAAACAACGTTATTACCTTATAACCTCAATCAGCGTGTACTCCCCTAATAAATCCGTGTGTCGACGAGGTTGTATTTCCCGATCGAATACAACAGCGAAAAACGTCAATAGTCACTTTCGTCAACACTTGCTATCTAAATAGATACTGCAATCTGCACGAGTGATTACCATTTACGTGAATCGAAGAGTCCAGAGTTAGATCTACGCAAAACCACCCCAAAGATACGCGGCAGGGATCAGATATTGTTGTCCTGTGACGTCATCGTATATTGCGTGACTTTTACCTCGAATGCCATTCGGTCACACAATTAGCAGCAAATTGTCAAATCTATTTCCGGCATGATATCAAAGCTCCTTACACCCTCTCGATATTATCAAACCATCAAACCACACAGCAACAGATAAGCGTGCCAAAGCACCACCTTCTTCAGGATCCATATTTATCTATCAGTACGTGCGTCACTCACACTCGACCACTTAGGCAACTGAAAACCGTCTTGCCAGTCATCCATAACAACACCTCACCAGGTGGTTGCCGATTGCTAAACACAGCACAACCGGCATATTGCGTCCCTTCTCCGGATATCCAGGATCAACATATGGATGAAAACAGTACCCGGTAGGGGGATCGATGACGCGTATTACGTAAGTATGTGCCGCGAAGTTCTGACGTAATTTCATTCATAAAAATAATTCTCTACGGCTTCGGAGCAGAGGGAACATGTACATCACGACACTGACGATGATACGATGATGGTGATGACAGGGGATGGTTGCAGGACATGCGAAGCAAACCTACCTCTCCCGCCACCCACCTGTTTTCCGCAGAGAAGTACCGCTTCATTCATAAAATGGCAAATTTTACGCCAGCTCTATACGCTACCACTCCACCCTCTACATAGTGCCGTTCGAATTGCTTTGCCTTATGGTAGGGGATGTTTTCGAACTGGGGTTGTTGAGGGGAGAATGAACGACCCGAAATGCCCCTCAGCTCATAAGTAATGTGCAATGCTGGGGGGTTTTGGGTGGCGGAAAGAAGGTCCTACTATAGCTCAATCGATTTTTTCAATAGAACTTGACGCCGACTGCGGTTTGGGGGGGTGCTCATGGTATCGGATGGCGAGAAGTTCGCCATATGAACTTGACTTTGAATAGTTGAGAGTGAGCGCATGGGGTGACGGTCAATCAGAGATAAAGTCGTGTGGTCGTGAACTTGATTTTTAGTCGAGGTTGTTGGATGTTTTGCCATGATGGAAGTATTCGTGGTTATGCAATGGAGAAAAAGGAAAGAAAATAGTTCGTTATACATAGGTTCGAATAGGGTGGGTTTTGTTATCTTCCTGGTTGGTATTGGTGTTCTGGATAATTGTCTTCGGATACGTACTTACTTACTGAGAAGTGAATATGCCGCCCTTTCGGAACGTTGCTAATTAAGTACATTTACCTGGAAACAAAGAGTAAAAAGAGTAATTAGTGAGGAAGCATTAGGAAAGGGTATAATGTGGGTAGTTGACATTTTGAAGATACTCTAAAACTAGTAAGGAAGTATGGGTGTAGTATGAGGGATAGATAATGATAAGATGTGGGTTGAACTTCTTTTGTCTTTTTCTTTTTCGGCGCTCGGCGCTACGGTTCATGGCGAACCTGGGCCTCGTTTAAAAAACCTCTACAACTTGCACGCCCCTTCGCCAGCAGTCTCTAGTGCCGCACGCCTAGTTGGTTGAGGTTCTTTTCTACTTGCGTGCGCTAACTTAAATTTGGACGTCCTCGACCGCGTCGCCCCTCAGGGTTGGATTCATAGACTTTCCAGGCCGGAGCTGTGATTTCCATGCGCTCTACATGACCTAGCCAGCTTAGGCGTTGGATCCGCAGACGCCGTGCTAAATTCATCGCTGTATTTCTCCTTCTTCTTAACGAGCGCTACAGTTCGGGGTGAACCTGAGCCTCAACCAACATGACCCTCCAACCCAGTTGGCTGAGGTGACTTTCCACCTGTGTGCACCATGTTAAGTGCGGCCGTCCTCTGTTTCTTCGCCCCTCGGGGTTGGATTCAAAGACTAAAGCTTTTGTGTCTATTCGCTCTTGATAGCTTAGCCATCTTAGCCGTTGGATCCGTAGACACCTGACTAGACCCATCCCGCTGTAGAGTCCGTAAAGCTCGGCTGAATCTTTTCCTCCATCCCCGTCCTCGTTTTTAGGCCCGAAAATCATAAGCAAAATCTTTCTCTCGAAACGACCAAGGACCTCCTCATCTGCTTTTGATAGTGTCCATGACGTACAGCAGGACCGGGATGATAAAGGCTTCTATAGAGTCAGATTGATCGTTCGGGAGGGACTCTATTACTCAATTGCCACCTGAGCCCAAGGGAACAGCGATTTGCAAGAGTGACTCTGCGTTTGATTTCAGAACTGCTGTCGTTGTTCCAGGTCACTGCGGAGCCAAGGAAGACCAAGTCCTTAACTATATGTATGTATGTTGGCGTTACAGTCCATGTGAAAGGGATCTACGGCTTATTGCCGGTTCCGAACGGCGAGATTTGAGAAGCTTTTTTTGATAATTATAATACAGGGGGTTTCGTCAGTACCCCACTCATCGGGATTCGAACTCGCTCATCGTGCGCCAGATTCCACCACACTAACCACTGCGCCACGGCGCCCTCTACAGAGGAACAAATCACCTTAACATCGCCTAGAAAATCTTTTCTGTCGTTTTGCGTGAACGCCTAGCCCTTTGTAAATAAGCTGATAGGTCTTTATCACTGTGGCTTCAGGCCAGGGAAGTCCACCATCGACCAAATATTCACTCTACGGCAGATCATGGAAAAAACCAATGAATTTCAAGCCGTATAAGACAGCGTAGTTAGAAATCAAGCTATACAACGCTATGTCCACATTTGACATTCCTACTAGGCTCGTCAGACTTTGCAGAATGACTCTGGAGAATGCTCGCTGCTCCATCCGAATCGGTGCAGAACTAGCCGATAGTTTTGAAGTCAAAAAAGGATTTAGACAGGGCGATACGCTGTCGTGTAATATCTTCAACATCATATTATTGCATACGCCGACGACATTGACATAATAGGTAGATCACAGCGAGATGTCAATGAGGCGTCAATAAACGCAGACGGGAGTGCGAAGGAGAAGATTCAACCATGAGCTTTACGGGCTGTACAGCGGCGTGAGCCTAGTCAAGCGTCTACGTCTAAGATGGCTAGGCTTCGTAGAGTAAATGGACGCCACAGCTTGAATCCATTCAAAGACTCTCCGGGTTGGAGCTCTGGTGTCCCCGATGGACGAAGAAACGGAGGACGGCCGTACTTAGGATGACGCACACAGGTGGAAAAGGAAGAGGCCTACTGGATGTGCGGCAATAGAAAAGGCTAGCAAAGGATCGGGCTAGTTGGAGGGGCATGTTGTTTGAGGCCCAGGTTCACCCCGAATTATAACGCTCGATAAGAAGAAGAAGAATCATCGCCTACGACCCCAACTTGGAGGTCTACGTTCCGTCTTCATAATCGTACTAATTACTATCTAAGGTCTGAAGATATACCGTAGACATTCAGTTTGAGAAAAAAGTTTAAGAATTGACATCCCACTAAATTGGTGTACTGATCAATGACGCAATTGCTTTGAAATTTTGTAAAACAAAGACAGGTGAGATGAAGGATTTTATAATTACTAAGCAAACGTCCATCAGTAAGCGTTAAGCAACCTGCTGCCTCAGTTTCAATTTTGAGCTCGCCATATATCCAACTACCAACTGAATTCGTTTCGACCACTACTATGGCAAAGATAAACATTGAAATTGAAAATGCCAAGAAGGAGCAAGCAAATAGGTAACCAACCAACGACGACCACATGGCCAACGACAAACGACAAGCGACAAATTTATTCGACATAATTTATGGTCGCAAGTAGGCTGCATAACTAAATTGCTTGCTGCACCGAAATGGATATAGTCAGTCAAATCCAGCCCGTAAGTCGTCGGGTGGACGTGGCGTCGCTAGACGCCAACACGAAAAACTCCCAAACTCCGTGACTATCGCGGAATTCACTCACAAAAAACCAAAATAAATCGGAATCAAGAAGCAAAGAATGAGGTATGACAAAACAAGAAGAATGAAACTCCAACCAGTGATCTGACAGCACAGAGGCATAGAACCGTGAAAGAAAACAACTGGCTTGCAAAAAATGAATAAATTCCCTGCCACGCACTTGGAGCTCCCCAGCGAGCACATACGATCGAGGGACGTGGTAAATGTGATCATTTTCAAAAAACAAAAATAAATTTAAAGGAGGCGCCCAACCGATATAGCCTATTGCCAGTCCTGATGCGGAGGCAGTTCCGCCACACGACACTTTGACTTTATGCTTTTTGGTTAACTCCAATATCGTTCGTTTGACGACAAGTTGTCATCGCCAACGGGGGATGGATGCCACGCGACGACGACACTTGATCACTTCAACAGAACAACAGATTTTAAGGGGGCGAAGCGCCAATACGTCCAAATCCGCCCAGAAAGCAGTGTTTACATCTCATTTAGTTGCACCCACGTCGCTTTGGTCCGGTGCCACACGCTACTATCAGATGTGGTGGTCGTAGACCTACTGACCGTGACTTTGTGTAGTAATGGCAACACTAACCACGCTTCATGGGACAGGTGTCTTCTGCTGTCATTGTTTTTGTGCCAATTCCCATCGCTTGTGGTTGGTTGAACATGCGGGGGTTGTAGGTATCCGCCCGTCATCCCCGTCGATTGCGGAGGAGGGTGAAAACACCGAGAAACGAGTAAAACGACAAGACGCCCCCGATCGTGTTCGCGATCAGTGACCGCGCGAGATGATCTCGTTTATGAACGGATGTGTCTAGAGTTCGATATGCATCTGCTTTGCATTCACCATCGTTATGCCTTCGGATTCCCAACCAATTAGCCAAGATCATGGGTGATCGTGTGTTCACGTAGTGGACGGCCGCGGACTTTTACAGTTCGTATATGCATGGGGGTGTGAGAAATCTGTTCGGTACGATCGCACGCGATCAGTGGTATGTGTGTGTTCGGCTTACCAGATATCGGAGTCTCGCCTACCCTTAATTCAATTACATTTTCGATGGCTGCCGGTCGTCTAGTCGAATGCGAAACTCATTCTGTTGGATGAGGGGGCGTTGGCTTGCTCTTTCGGTGATCGTAGTCGTGTGAAGTGGCAAAGACAGGAAGCTACGAAAAGTGAATTGACCTTGTTCGACGGGAATTGTTATAATTCGGTGGGTGCCCTTGTGATGAGGAAGTAGCTTGGTGGAGAAAAATATCACATCCGAGTGGGTGTTGTTTAAGTGGTGCGTTGAATGGAATAATGGACAGTTGAGAGGTGGATTTAGAAGTTCTCTGAAGTGAAAATGTTTTGTGGGACATTCAACTCGAAAGCGTCACATCTGTCCTTGTGACATCTAGTTAGAGTTTTTAAGAAAAGAAAAAACAATATTAGGTGGATGCACCATGTGGGACAATGTCCTTTACAATTGCCTGGTGTTTAGCTTTTCCCTTTTGTGTTTTGGCGCACGTGGGCTTTAATCTACCCGGAGCGTTGGGAGTTATATTGACTCCGAGCGCCCCTTATCACCATCCCTTTTGAGACCTACTGGTATCCCCAGATTCTAGGAAAACCTATAAAATAAGTCAGTCGGTCGGAATTGCTTTAATCGTCTGGTCTCTATTTGCTCGTCACTCGGGATTGTTCGTAGTTCATCGTTTGTGTGCTGTAGGTCTTGTTTTTTTGTGTTTCGTGAGGGCATGGGCTCGGACGTACAGGGTAAAGTTGTTGATTGCTGTCAACCTGGCGAGATGCAAGCAACGATCCCTGTTTCAATGCCCGGGTCAAGTTGACATAAAGCCTCCTCGCGGCGTCCTCTGGAGCTCTTCTACAACAACCGTTGAGAGGTGCACAAATGTATGCAGCTATCGCCCTAGGCAAGAGGGCGCTACAATACCCTGACCAAACTGGCGGTTGTGCTGATGGAATGTCAGAACTCTGTACACTCCTGGAGCTGCTCACAAACTGGAAAGAACCCCCACAAGGCGGATATTACTGCGATCCAGGAAATACAATGGATAGGAAGCGATATGATGACGAAAGGTTGCGACCCCTATTACAGCTGTCACAAAAGATTGCACATGTAGGGGTGCGGATTTGTCGTGGGAAAGCGGTTAAGGTCGAAGTTCATCGACTTTAAGCCTATAAGTGATCACCTGGCCTGGCTGTGATCCGCAGCAAAGACAGATTTTACAATATCAGCCTCATATGTGCACACGCCCTTACCGAAGAGGCTGAAGACTCCAGTAAAGGGGATTTGTATAATGTCTTGGACAACGCTTACGGAGCTTGTCAGGAGTACGATGTTAAAACTGCACTTAGGAATTTCGATACAAAAATCGGTAAGGAGTACACCTTTGGCGGAGTCATTCGGAAAGCACAGCCTCCACGATACAACAACAGATAATGGCTTCCGACTCACGAATATGTAGGGGGGCAAACGTCGAATCTGCCCATACTCTTATACAAATAAGATTCAAAGCTCGACTGCCTAATGTCAGAAAGCTGCACCAGCCCACCATGGGTAGGTTCGACACTGGACGCATGAGCACACCGGAGGTTACCAGAGTCTACAGGGAGCAACTGAGCGAAACGCTCGATATGCATACGTCGAGCACAAATGTCAACAATATGTGGCTGCATTGCCGCTCAGCCATTCAGGAAATAGCCGACAACACCTTAGGCTACCTACCACATCCGAAGAGAAACCCGTGGTAGGATGGCGAATGTGAGCAGGAAAAGGCAGCAGCCGACGAGGCATACCAAAAGCGCTGCAGCGAAAAACCAGGGTAGCGCGGGAGGAACACCGAGCCAGAAGAAGGCAGAAGAAAAAACTGCTGCGACTAAAGAAAAGAATCTTTGCGGCCTCCCAGCTAAAGGAAAACAAGGAATCTTGGGACAAAAACAAAATACGGGCCTTTTATAAGAGAGCAAAAAGCCTTGCAGCAGGCATCCATCAAGGCACCCAGGCTCTTCGAAATTTCGAGAATAATCTTGTCACCGACCCTCAGGGAATAGTGGATGTATTTAAGCAGCATTTCCGGCAGCTGCTTAACGAGCGTGACAATGAGAGAGTGGTAGGGACTGCCGCTGAATTAATCCTCCCACCCAGCATCGAAGAAGTCAGCACAGCCTTTCAAAAGCTAAAGAACAACAAAGGTATATCCCAGCTCAATGTCGTATACAAGATCCTGTCAGCATACTATGTGAATGTCTAAAGCTGGAAAAGACCAACGAGTTCCAAATCGATACACACCATTTCTTCATCGATTTTAAAGCCGCATACGACAACATTCACCGCAAAAAATTGTTTGATGCGAAGGCCGAATTCGGGATCCCAGGAAAACTGATCTGGCTGTGTCGCACCGCGCACCATGCAGTTCGATTGTAGGACCTCTGAACCGTTTAAAACATGCAACGGATTTCGGCAAGGAGATGCGCTGTCGTGTGACTTATTCAGTTTTGTGCTGGACCAGATAGTGCGACGGGCAGGCGTCAACAAGGAAGGCAATACCTTCTACAAGTCTGTCCAGCCGCTAGGATGTGCGGATGATATTGACATCATCGGGCGGTTTCAGCGTGAAATTGTAGAAGCTTTCATGGCGATCGAGGAACAGGCGAAACGAGCTGGCCTTAAAGTCAACGAGGATTAGACGAAGTACTTGATGTCAGGCAAAATCCGATCCGTCGCTCACCACCTGGGGCAAAATAAAGGGTGGGCCACCTAGTGGTTTTTTTTTTTTAATCATAGGTTAGCTTGACACTGACGGCTGTTTCCCGCTCGAAATCTTGACAGGAAGTCAGTATCGTACCTCCGCGAATCGGAATGAGTCGCTTTACGCTTGAGCAACGTTGAGGAATATTGAAAACTTATTTCCAAAGTGAGTGCTGTGTAGCCCAAACAGTGCGTTTTTTGAAAAGAAGTTTTGACCAAAATGAAACACCCACCTACACCATGCTTCCCAACAACACTCATACTTCCCGTCTTAGTACGGTACGGCACAGCTGAGAATATGGATGCTGCTCAACAGCTCAACATTTCACGCACAGCTTGAGGAAAATTCACAGTTTGGGCCTTAAGGCAGCTTGAATTGGACAACGATTTTGGGCGAAAAGCATATTTTCTGACGAGGCGCATTTTCATCTCGGCGGTTACGTTAACAACCAAAACTGCCGCATATGGGGCTCGGAACACCCGCAAAGAGTGACAGCTTGGTGCGGATTGTGGAATGGTGGCATCATTGGTCCATTTTTCTTCGAAAATGAGGCTGGGAACAACGTTTCGTTCAACGGTGCTACAGAGTACAGAACCATGATTCATGCAGCATGGCGCGCCATGCCACACAGTCCACGCCACAATCGATCTTTTGCGCGCCAAGGTCCCAAAGCGTGTTATCAGCCATCTTGGCGTGGTCAATTGGCCGCATCGGAGCTGCGATTTGAACCCGTTAAACTTTATTTGTATGGGAAACCGTGAGAGACCGATGTTACACCAATAATCCGGAAACGATTCAAGCACTTAAGGCCAATATGATCCAAGCAATCTGTGAGCTACAGCCCGAAACACTCAATAAGGTTTTGGAAAATTTGGTTTGACAGAATGCGCCACTGCGAAGACAGCCGAGGCAGCCACTTGAAGGGCGTTGTATTTCATAAGCGAGGGAGCGAGCAAACAGAGCAAAGAAGCTGATCGTGTTTAATACCTTCGATCTCTGTCCCTGATCAATCTAAGTTGACACACAGCCTCCGAGTGGCTCCTCCTGGATAGCTGCCCTGGCCTTCCAGGTTCCTGGGATGGCTCTCCAGGTTCCTGGGATGGCTCTCCAGGTTCCTGGGATATCTATTACGGTAATTGCTACAAGAAACAAAAGCAACGGTTATTTGTGTGCAGACATGTTATTCGAGGTAGACTTAGGCAAAAAGCTTTCGGGATGTAAGCGAACGTCTCATAACAATTCGCATCAAGGGTACATTGGGAGATATCACCCTAATATGCGTGCGTGCCTTCACGGAAGAAAAAGAAGATCGACTCAAGGATGACTTTTATGATCCTAGACCGACTATACGCCCAATGCCCCAGTTATGACACCAAAATCGTGCTGGGAGATTTTAACGCAAAGCTGAGCAAAGAAGATCGATCATAGGAAAGCATAAGCCTCCATAGAACTACAACCCAAAACGGATTTAGGCTAATCGATTTTCTAACGGGGCGCAACTCCCTAGTAGCAAGCCCACGATTCCCCCACCTCAACATCCACAAGGGTACCTGACTGTCTCCTGATCAATGGACCAGCAACCAGATTGATCAGACTGAGATCGACGCCAGACACTCCTCCAGCAGCCTGGACGTACGAACCTTTCGAGGAGCTAACATCGACTCGGACCACTACCTTGTTGTAGCCAAGGTACGAATGAAGATATTAAAAATTCTTAGGAGTAGAGTAGGCTACGTAAGTTTGACGTCGGAGGCTAGAATCGCAAGAGACTGCCAGAATTTTTGCCGATCGTGTCTCCTTCAAGCTCTCTCAAAATCCGCCTACAGCGACGCAAATAATACAGCAGGAATGGGCTCATTGCCAGAACGCCATCAGAGACGCTGCCTCAGAGGTGCTGGGTTTCAAACCGTCACCACCTAGAAACCCCTGGTTCGATGAACAATGCGAACAAAGCCATGCAGCAAAACAAGAGACATATAAAGCCACGCTGCAAACGACGTACGAGAGCTGCTCGCGAAATCTATGAGCAGAAGAGAAAAGAGGAACACGCGCTTCTCAGAAGAAAGAGAAGGGAATACGGAAAGCGTGAGATCGAGGAGATGGGGAAATGCTCTCGAGGGAATGACGCCCGGAAGTTGTACAATAAGGTAAAACGAACATGCCATGGCTACAAAGCCAGAGCGGCGGCCTGCAAGGATGAAAATAGAGAACTGGTAGTAGAGTCACAGTCGATGCTAAGGATTTGGCAAGACCACTTCTGAAGACTGAATAATGGCGAGGACAGAAAATCGTAATGGATGACGATTTAAGAGAAGACTTAAGTCTAATAAAGCCGCGGGCGCAGACGGCCTGTCTGCTGAGCTTTTTAAGGCGGCTGGAGATGAGCAGCACCTTACCTGCTCACCATTTGCATTTGTGAGGTATGGTCGGAGGAAAGCATGCCCGACGAATGGAATCTCAGCATCGGTTACCCGGTCCATAAGAAAGGAGACCCCTATAACTGCGCCAACTATAGGCGAATAAGTCTCCTTAACATCGCATATAAGATCTTCTCTGCCGTAATGTGTGAATGCCTGAAGCCGTTTGTGGATAACCTAATCGGCTCTTATCAGTGTGTTTCCAGGCCAGGAAAATCCACTATAGACCAAATATTTACACTACGGCGGATCATGGAGAAGACCCAGGAATATCAAATCCACACTCACCGCCTCTTCGTCGATTTCAAGGCTGCATATGATACGTGTACAGAGATGAGCTATACAAAGCCATGTCTAGTTTTAACATTCCTGCCAAACTCATCCAAGTGCAACTCGTGTAGGATGGCAATGGAGAGTTCTCGCTGCTCCATTAAGATCGGTAATGATCAAACCGAGACATTTGATATTAAAAAAGGATTTAGATAAGGTGACGCTGTTATGCAAGTTTTTCAACATCGTGCTTGAAGAGATCATGCAAGAGTCACTGGCCAACACAAGAGGTACGATTTATTTTAAGTCTACGCAATCGCCTGCGTCCGCCGACGACATTGACGTGTTTGACGGACACAGCGAGACGTCAATAAGGCCTCTGTAAGCATTGAGGAAGAAGCGGCTAAGATGGGTCTCAAGGGTAATGAGGGTAACACCTAATATCTGCTTTCATCTAAAAGAGACGGACAACACCGACGTATTGGCCAGGTATAGCTTTGAAGTGGTCATGGAATTCGTTTACCTTATCGACAACAAAACCAGCGCTGAGATAAGACGCAGAATCATTCTTGCCAACCCCTGTTTCTTGGGCTCAAGAGGCAATTGAGAAGTAGAGCCCTCTCTCGGAAAACCAAGGTGACACTTTTAAAGACCTTGATCATACCAGTCCTCCTTTACGGCGCAGAGGAAAACTCTGCCCTCCATCTGCGTTCGCGTTCGTTCAAACGGTGTATGGAGGAGAAGATTTAATGAATAACTGTATGGGTTGTACAGCGACATCGGCCTGGTACGACGTCTACGGATACTGCGTCTAAGGTGACTAGACCATGCAGAGTGCATGGAAAATATAGCTCCGACCCGGAGAGTCTTCGAATCCACCCCGGAAGGAAATCGCGGCAGAGGACGGCCACATCTACGGTGGTGCACGCAGGTGGGGCATGCAGCGCTGGAAGCAGTTGGCTAAGACCGTACCAACTGGAGACCCTGTATACGCTGCATTAAGGATACATAGTGTCGTTTAGACGCATTATTGTACTTTTTATGTTGTCAGGGGATTTGAGGGGATATTGAGTTGGAGATCTGAAGTGATAATGTCTTTGAAGGTCAACCAATCAGTTTTTTTATTGCAAGGTCTTGTGTTCTTACCAGCAAGAGATAACTACTTTGCTTTCGGGAATGGTCAGATGAATGGTAGAGGCATGTTTTGGTTGCTAAGCGTCACATGTGGAGAAAGGTATGTACATGATGGAGTACAGATGGAGCCAGAAATTTTGAAAATTATTCTGCAGAAATACATAAGGAAGGCAGCCGTAATGAATTTTTCCGCAGAAGACAGGCGCCATACGAATCTAACAAAGAAAATGCCCGCCTTGCACGACTTCTTAGATTACTTTTCTTTAAATAGAGATCCTATGTACTTCCACGAAAGGTATGGACTCCATGTAAATGCAATGTCCTGCCTTAAAACAAATGAAGAAAAACAGCCAACCAACCTGCCCTAAGGGTCGCTTATTGGTCTATGGGTGTGGCAAATAGCCCAAACCTGTACACTTCTTCCTATACCCAATCAAAATATTGCATCGAATTTCAATGGATGCCCTGAATCTGTATTCAAATTATCTGAACGCTCGTTCCCTACGTCTGACCAGTTAAAGAAAAAAAAAAAAAAAAAAAGATTCAATCTATCAGCCTATGCCGATACGGATATATTGGAACGCCAGCGACCGGGGCGATGGCATGTTTCTTGAATTTTCTGATCACCCCGGTTACGCGTAAAATGTCAAAGTTCACCTCGGCCGCGCCTTCATACCTACATATATATATGGAAGCCTATGTCTAATTGACAACGCACAGGAAACCATAAATAAAAACTCTATTTACACAGCAAAATACAGCGGCAGGGCATTCGGGATAGAAGGACCGGTCGCAAGAAGAAATGATTTGATTGCCATTTTTGTGGACTGTCAACTGCAAATGGACCCAATCGGTATCGTTGCCTTCCCTAAATCCATTAGAGGCATCATGCCAATCGCTAACAAAGATTACAATTCCCAGGAACTGGGGTTTCCAAGTCTTTTTCTTGTCTATCTTATCTATGTGTACTTGCTCTACTTGATTCTTTTCTAATGCCACCGTGTGTCGCCCACGCGAAGGACACTCACTTTGCTCCCTCCCTTTCTAAGCTGGGAGTCGTTCTGTGTGTCTTCCTTGTAACCTGACAACAAAGGAAGTTGGAATTCAATCTGTTTACTTTCGTCTTAAAAAAGGCGACGGTAGGGGGGATGAAAAGTGGAACATTTCCTTTTCATTCATAAGAAGCTTCGTGGAAGTGAAGTTTGGTCGATGTGAGTTAGTGAATGAATGATTGAGTTTATGACTGATGGGAACTTGTGTCGTTCGCGCCCACGCTGGAGCTGTAGTTTGTTTTGTTAGAAGTAATGACTATAATGACCATGGAAGAAGCTAATATATCTAATTTGGGAAATTTGATTCCTTTCCTCTCTTTCATTTTCTTGGGAGTTGTGATGATGATGGAAATTACTTTGTTTCAAATGACCATGACTAAATCGTAAAACGGTTGAAGGATGGCAATAGAATATCCTGTCAGATAGAGGTATCGCATCTTCTTCGAAATGAATCCAGTCTGTAGTTCTATGAGTAGTCTGGTTTGACCCCGATGTAACGACTTAACGATAGCAAACGATGGATAGTCTCTTTATTGTTTTGGTTTTGAATACGCTGTTCTTTTTTTTTTTCAGCAATAGTGTTACGAAGCTGAACAAAACACCTCGCAAACCTCAATGTTTCGTCAAATGGTCATGGAGATCCCTGCATACAAGTAAGCGGTCGTGTAGAGTCTTTTGTTTTCATAGAGGGTTACTGGGCAATAATAGAGGCTTTTCCAGTACTTCGATGTAACCAAATCTTTAGTGTAGTCGAATTAATTCAGACAGGAGTTAACTTTTGTACGTCACTGTTTTCTATGTACATAAAGTAATTGATGTTCTGTAAAAGTATCGGTTCATCTGATCGGATGATCTATCCGAGAAGTCTCCACTTCTGCACATAGGATGATTCTTAATGTAACACTAAGAGTTAACAGATCATTAATAAAGAAGACTTGGTAGCGTGTGGACTTAAGAGTATTTCATTTTGGTGGATTAGTCGGTTTTTATTCCCTACATTAGTGACTCATGTGAGTTAAATTCCGACTAAGCAGGAATTCACCTAATTCTAACGACGTGAAGCAAGTTCGCCGGATGGCAAAGAACTAACAAAGGCCTCGTAGGGATTAGCATCTATCCGACGGATGCTAGCCTGCTAAAAGGCGAGAAGAACTACCATAGACGAATATCTTGGGGCACTGCTAGTAAGTTCTATCCGCACTTCCTCGTGGTGCCATCTGGAGATTTCCTATTGGAACTTGCAGACGGGAACGGACGAATTGCGAACATCCTGCGCGAGAAAAAAAACAGGATTGGTCGGTTGGGCTACGGTCTAGTAAGCCGTAACCCTATAAAAAACACAAACTCCTCGTATAAAACAGACCGGATTAATGTTGACGACCCTTCAAAAAACGGAAAAAGGACAATGATCTTCGGCTTTGTACGTGGAATTTTAGGTCCCTAAACAGGCCAGAGTCTGCACCTGGAATGTGAGGTCCCTTAACAGACCGGCGGTCAATTGAAGCAAACCCTCAACTGCTATAAGCAGATTTAACCGCACTCCAAGAAGTGCGATGGGATGGACCAGGCAAAAGACGGACGAAAAACTGCGACATCTACTACGGGAACTGCTACAAGGAGAACAAACAGCGCCTATTTGGGTGCGGACTCCGACAAAAAGTCATAAGCTTCCGAGATATAAGCGAACATTAGCTTAATATGCGCTCACGCCCCAACGGAAGAAAAAGACGATCGACTCAAAGAAGAATTCTTCGATCTTCTAGACAGAACCTATGCCCAATGTCCCGGCTACGACAAAATAATAGTTCTACGAGATTTTAATGCAAAACTGGGCAAAGAGGACAGATTTGAGTCGATCATAGGAAAGCATAGCCTCCGCAACACCCCTTCCGACAACGGACTTAGGCTAATCGATTTCCTAACGGTGATGATCAATCAACCACCAACCAGATTGATCACGACGCCAGACATTCTCCAGTATTCTCGACGTACAAATCTGCCGAGGAGCCAACATCGATTCGGACCACTACCTCGTTGTAGCCAAAGTACGAATGAGAACATCAAGAATGATTAGGAGTCGAGTAGGACAACGTAAGTTTGACATCGGATAGCTACAAGCGCATGAGACTGCTGGAATCTTTGCCGATCGTATCTCCTCCAAGCTCTATCAAAATCCGCCCACAGCAGCACAAACAATAAAGCAGGAATGGGCGCACGGTTCGATGAAAAAAGCGAACAAGCCTATGCAGCAAAACAAGAGGCATATAAAGCCGTTGCAGCATGGCTTTGGTTGACGGACGAGAGCAGCTCGCGAAATCTATGAGCAGAAGAGAAGAGAGGAACACACGCTTTTCAGAAGACAGAAGAGAGATCCCGGAAAGCGTGAGATCATGGAGATGAAATGACGCTTCCGCAGAAATGACGCACGGTAAGTTTTACAATAAGGGAAAAATGGCATGTTCCATGGCTACAAAACCAGAGCGGCGGCCTGCAGGGATGAAAATGGAGAACTGGTAGCAGAGTCGCAGTCGATGCTGAGGATTTGGAAAGACCAATTCTGCAGAAGTGCAGATAACGGCGATGATAGACAAGATACCACTGTTAGGCAGAACGAGCCATTCGTAATGGATGACGATGTAACAGAATTCAGTCCACCCGGCCTAGACGAAGTCAAAATAGCGATATCAAGACTTAAGTCTAATAAAGCCGCGGGCGCAGACTGAGCCGTCTGCTGAGCTTCTTAAGGCGGCTGGAGATGCGCTGGTAAGGGGCATGCACCATCTCATTTGCAAGGTATGGTCGGAGGAAAGCATGCCCGACGAATGGAATCTCAGCCTCTTTCATTACTTTTCTTCTTTTACCGTTTGCTTATCTGTAAACGGTTGTTGTAGAGGCTATCCAGAGGACGCCGTGAAGAGGCTCTATGTCAACTTTACCAGGGCATTGAAACAGGGGTCTTTGCTGGCATCAAGCCAGGTTGAGAGCAATCAACAAATTTACCCTGTATGTCGGAGCCCATGCCCTCCGGACAAAACAGCATGCCATAAACAAATCAAGAGGGTACAGAGGCGGCGCTAAACATGCTATTCCACCTAGTCCGATATCGACTCCACGATATCCACGGTAAGCGGCTAGCTACAAACACAGCAGCTAGATTAAAGGCCGGCTCGAAATGAACGAGTTATATTACTCGCACTTCTCTATCCTGAACAACACGATCACATTGGCAAAAACCTTCGCCTACTTTGAACCCACCATAGTCTTTGAAAAAAAAACTCACGATAACCCTGATAGGAAAAATTGGTCCCGTTAAGCGCAACCTCGCAGGGGTTGTGTGGACTTCTACAACGATGTGTCAACCTAAGTCAGGCGCTGGAACTGTTGGACCAAAGCCTCTTTTGGCTGAAATGGAACATGATATCTACTATTGATATTCGTATCCTCAGTGACGGAATTGCCGGGTTAAAATGGGTACACTTTTAAAGCAAGCCTCTACTGCCGCCCATCTCTTAACGAGATGGCCGAACAATTTAACAAATACCTCTTATGGGCAGTAGGACACAGCGATATTTCAGGAAATGAAAGAGTTGACATGCTCGCCAGATGAGAGACGATGCAACAAATAAACAAATGGCATACGTTGGTGGTACACCTATAGCAGCCATAGCTGCCATAGCTAAGGGGAACTGATATGGACCCAGGGGTATACCTGCCTAGCCACCACGCAAATCTGCCGACGACTTGACCGACAGCGAACCATGGGACTAATCTCCCTCGCTGTTTTCTAAGTTCAGCTCGCCGCTAAAGAAGACATGCTTCTCAAGTCGATTGAATCGATAGATGATATCGACGCAGCGGTTTACCAGCTCAATACAGCACTTATCCGATTCTTTAGAAACAGCTGTGCACCTAGGACAAGTACACACGAGCGGTGTGTTCTATGGTGGAATGCACAGCTTGAGATCACAGTTGAGATCTCTGTTTAACAGAGCCAAACGGAATAATAGTTGGACTGATTATAGGTCCCCTCTAACGAAATATAACCTATATATATATAACTGAGGAAATCCAAGAGAATGTCTTGGAAGAGAGATTGCCAGAACATGGACGCGCTACCAACTGTGACCCGACTCCATAAAGCGCTATTCCAAGAGCATACAAATGGACTCGGTCTGCTTTACAAATCAGACGGCACCTTTAACGTCAATCGCAGGGAAACCCTGGAGACTTCCCTGGTTCCACTCCCCAGTCGATGCCCTCTGACGATCAGACGAACGTCATAAATAGCACGACAGTAGAGCGAATAGCCTCTCTGGCAGACTTTTTAGCCCTGATGTGGCGATGCTATCAGCCACATGCGGAGAGGTGTCAGTGACAGTATCGGCGGCTAGAGGTTGTCCACAACGAGGAGTCGATAGTCGATAGTCATCGATGACCTACTCCGCAAGCTAACCATTTGGGGCTACGAGGTCATCGGATGAGCTGATGACCTAGCAGTCATTGTTACGGACAATTGTGAAACTGCTGCCTGTGAGCGCATGCAGCTTGCACTTCAGTTTATCTCTGACTGTTGTGGCAGAGAGGGATTATCGACTAACCCAAATAAGACAATCTTAGTCCCGTTTACAAATAGGAGAAAGGCACGACATTGTTTCGTCGTTCTAAATAGCACAAACATAGGAATTTCAGAGGAAATGAAGTATCTATGTATTGACCTAGATCGCAGACTCAACTAGAACTCCAATATTTAAACCAAACTCACAAAAGCTACTAAGGCCATGTGGACCTGTCGACGCACTTACGATAAAACCTGGCGACTTAAACCTAAGGTGGTCCACTGGTTATACACCGCGATAGTAAGACCTATCGCCACCTATGCGCCCACCGTATGGTGGGAAAAAATTCAGCAGAAATCGATAATCGTTAAGCTTCAACGCCTTCAGAGACTAGCGTGTGTCAGCATTACAGGCGCTATGCCAACTTGCCCCACGGCAGCCAAAGAAGCACTCATTGGACTCACTCCACTGCACCTTTTTATCAAAAAGGTCACACTACGCAGTGCAATCAGAATCTTTCACTCGGGAACAAACCTGCTATCTAGACCCGAAGGTCACATGTCCATCTTACAACACCTTTCCGAGCCTGATATTATTACCAGGGTCTCGGATGCATTGCAACACACCTTCACTTTTGACAGGAGATTTAAGATATTGATCCTAAATCGCTCAACATGAGAGACCAGTGATCCCTTGCTTAATATCAAAATCCTTAGGTGGTGGAAGGCGCCGTGGCGCAGTGGTTAGTGTGTTGGACTCTGGCGCACGATGAGCGGGTTCGGATCCCGATAACACCAACGCCATCGAATTTTTATTTCGCGACGTTCCTTCTCGGCGGGCTACTGGCAAAACCCCCCATAGTAAACTTGCCATAAAAGCTTCTCGAGTCACGCCGTTCGGAATCGTCATTAAACTGTAGGTCCCTTTCACCTGTGTGAAAAATAAATCACACACAACATGGGTGATTGAGAGAAGCTTGGCTCTGGTCCTTCATGGGCCGTAACGCCACAAAAGAAGAAGAAGCCCGAACGAACCGATATCAGCGTAATCGTTGGTGTCATCACTGGTCGCTGTCTTATTGGCACTCATGCACAAAGACTAGGGCAAGTCTCGTATGATTTCTTCAGAATCTGTGAGGACGAAGAGGAGGTTCAACACCTGCTCTGCGCCTGTCCGGCCCACGGTCTTAGTAGGAAACGATACCTAGGATCCTACCTCCGTAATGACCTGACTGACGTTCAGGGGATATGGATAACTGATCTTCTTAACTTTGTACGAAGTGCAAAATGGTTCCCTGAATAGGGGTTCGTCCCCCTCGTAACAACACAAGGAGCTTATCTGGCCTGGGTGAGTACTCCCTACCAACTTTCTTCCTGTCATAAGATCAAAGAAATAATCGATGGACGACATGCGTCCGTCATACCCTAAGTATTGTAGACAAATTAGCGTGTTGGCTCAGATCAACATTGCTTACCTCCAATATCCGGTCATCAATCAATCTAATTTGGTCTAAGTCTGACACTCCTATTTTGATGCTAAGATGCTTCACCATAAGCTGTATTGAACCTCCATACAATCTCATTGGAACATAACGCTTGAATGTTCATTTAATATTTCATAGCGCAAAATTGGCGACCTTTATGCGACCTAAGCACTCTCAATCTAAACTTCGGTCGTAAACCCCACCACAACACCAACGACGAACGATTACCATACCCGTCTATTAACTTGATTTGTGACCCATTCAACCAGATTTCCGCTAACTTTCACACTACCAATTCCGAATCCTGCACCTCCGGTTAACACGCTTAACAAGCCATTAAGCCCCAGATGTATTCTAGACCAAAAAACAATCTTTACCCTGCAATTTATTTCAATCAAGCAAAGCGACCGAACCGATGCGACGTTCGAAATTCATTAGAAAACCCAAAGTTGCTCCGTTCAATTAGACTGTCTTGCGGATCATGCCTCGAAGGGCTTGCAGCTCCATACTATCTATGTGTGTAACAAAGACCGAAATCTGTCTGAGACGACATGTCGACGGGCTAAGCATCAGAGATGCTTCACAGACTCGACTAGTGAAATTTATATCCAAGCGGAACAGGAAAAAAGCGCGCGGGTGGCACTCATGACTGAATTTCCATATCCATTAAAAAGTGTGCTCCGTTGGCAGTTGGTACAGGAATATGGTGTACTGGAACTTGGTACTGATGCTGGTATACTGGTGCATGAGAATGGCGAGAAACGTTGCGGTTGAGGTAAGACTGCCCGCTGGCACAATGTCGTTGATACATACATATGAGCTCAGGTAAACTCTGTTCAACTCCGATGAGACGATGTCAGATGATGTGCATGCAAACTACGAACGCGGATGGGGATGAGGTTCAGATTCAGGTTGTTGTTGATGACGACGATTGATTCTCATTCATGCGAACGTGTGCAGGAACTATGTAAATGCTGTTGCCGTTGTCCACATTCGCAGTTGTACAACGAAAAGCAGGTGGGAGGCACAAATGGGGCTCGAACTGAAAAATGGCAAGACGACAAACAACATCTCTGTACAATGAAATTGCATCATACTACGAGCAGCAGATTGACTTAAAACTTAAATCACTTTTAAGAAATACAAATCTGTTACAATAGTCTTCTTAACATAAGACAGCGGACAGGGGAGTACGCCACCCTGGATGACATTGCCGTGTAAACAAGAATTTGGATGAAACAAAATCCCCAGTCTGACTGCTGCACTTGTCACAATCGCGGCGCCATTGATGGAATTCAGCTGCTGTCGCGTGCGATCCATTCAATCTTATCACAACACGCGCCCCATTCCATTGCGTCCAATTAGGCTTTAGTAGCACAGAGGTGTCGAACAGCACTCTGCTTCAACACTTTCAAGCTCCCCATGACACCGCTTTACACTAATTTCGAAAAATCCCTGTGGAGAAGTATTTTTAGAAGCGCCCAAAAACAATACGACACCATTTCAAAACCACTCCAAACAGTTTTCATTTCCCGCCACAGATACTTCCTTTTGGTGTCTTTATGTCAACCGCCCGCTCCACGCCACCCATCTAAATGCAGAGAGTCACTAAAAAGCCGTCCAGTTCTTCAACTCTATTTTCGAATTCAAAAGTGTGTCAAGATGAGAGGTGCCACGATCGCTTTTTTTTTTTTTTTTTGTCCCAAAAATACACATTCGATACCGTGAAGACGACATTTTGAACGCCACCCGCCACGGAGTCAGCGCAAGATACGAGATGCATTCATTTTAATTAGCTGCGTGCCCCTTTGACAAGAATGTTGAATTTGAAAAACAAAGCGAAAATCTGATTGCTTAATTAATTTTGATGATACGAGTATCTTTAGATACATTTCTTGTTCCTTGCTTTGATTTCGAATGCATTTTTGATATCTCGAACGCGAACGATTTGGATACGAAGCGAATTGGGATCTTTCATTCCGATAGTGGACGGTTTGGTGTTTTTATTTGTTTTTTGTTATGTTGTCATTACTGAGGAGGGATGTGAGCTTTGCAGGGCTTTGTGAGCGAGTTAGGGATTAGTGTGAAACATGGAATGGGCACGACGTGAGCTTGTTCATCTGACAGATGTGTCGCCACTTAGCGAAGGTATTTGGGACGAGGCACGCACCTCATAGAGGTGAATTGAGATTAAAGATTTATTGGTTTCGATGATTAGCAGGATTAAGAAACGCATGACGACGGCAGAAAGATTAAAGTCAATAGCATACTGAGACCGTGGTAGACAGGACTACCTACAAACCTCTATGAGTTTGTGTAGATACGAATGAAGAAAAAGCCGACTCCTACTGCAGCCAGGTAGATAAGATAAATTGTTTGCAAAAAAGTGTTCACAGGAGCCTTGTCTTTACCATTACACCGATTCGGCCCACGATGGAGAAACTTGTGTTACACGCGATGTGTATGTATGACCTATATGACCTATATATCTTCATTTCCTTCTTAACGGGCGCTACAGTTGGTGGTGAACCTGGGCCTCAACCAACAAGCCCCTCCAACTAGCACGATCTCCTGCTAGCCTTTTCCATTGGCGCAAGCCAAGTTGGCTGAGGTCCGCTTCCACTTGTGTGCGTCATCTTAATCGCGGCCGTTCTCTGTTTATTCGTCCCTCGGGGTTGGATTCAAAGACTCTCCGGGCTGGAACTGTGGTGCCTCTTCGCTCCACATGGCCTAGCCATCTACGTTGAATCCGTAGACGCTTGAAAAGACTCATGTCGCTGTACAGCCCGTAAAGTACGTCGTTGAATCTTTTCCACTTTCTCTCAAACCGACAAAGACCTCCTCATCCGCTTTTGATAGTGTCCATGTTTCTGCGCCGTACAGCAGGCCTGTGATGATAATGGTCTTGTATAGAGTCGACTATGTCGTTCAGGAGAGGGCTCTATTATTCAATTGCCTCCTGAGCCCAAAGAAACTACGCTTGGCACGAGTGATCCTGCGTTTGATTTCGGAACTGATTTCGTTGTTCCAGGTCACTGCAGAGCCAAGGTAGACGAAGTCTTTAACTACCTTGAACTAACATCTGTCAATACAAACGTTCTGGCCATGAAGTCGGTGGTGAGCGTCCTTTTTTTTTGACAACATATACTAACTTTTGCCTTCGTTTACGCCAAACCGACTTTCGCCGCCTCGGCCGCCTCCGTCTCAATACTCGCAAACGCCTCATTGACATCTCGCTGTGATCTACCTATTATGCCAACATCCTCGGTGTATGCAAGGAGTTGCGAGGATTTGAAATAAATTGTGCATCTTGTGTTGACCAGTGATTTTTGCACAATCACTTCTAATATGGTGTTAAAGGAATCACACGACAGCGCATCGCCCTGAATAAATCCCTTTCTGACATCAAAACTATCGGTAAGGCGTTCACCGATTCGGATGGAGCAGCGAGCATTCTCCAAAGTCACCCTGCATAGTCTGACGAGTTTAGCAGGGTCGTCAAAGGTAGACAGCGTTGTATAGCTCATCTCTAATTACACTGTCGTATGCGGCTTTGAAGTCGGGGTGAGGGGGACGGAATTCTCTGCGGTCTCCTTCGATTAGAAATGGACCGTTCTACCTGACCGCGGTATATTGACTAACATCGCAGTTGCACAGTCTGCAGGAGTGCTTTTTCCATATTCTCAGCATCGACTGCGATTCTACTACTAGGTGTCAGTTCTCATCCCAGCAGGCTTCCGTTCTGGCTTTATAGCCTTGGAACGTCACGCCTGTTGTTACACCTCTCCTTTCTTCTGAGAAGCTTAGGCTCTTCCCTTCTTTTTAACTCGTAGAGCCCACGAGCTGCTCTTGTTCTTTTATGCAGCGAGGCTTTATATGCATCCTGCTTCGCTCTGTGCACTCGTCATCGAACCAGGTGTTTCTTCGTGGTGGAGCCTTCAAGTCCAAAACTTAAGACGCAGTGCTTCTCAGGGCTTGTTTGCAAAGGTTCTACTGCTGTTCTGTTGAGAGCGTGGATGGTTGAGGTGTATTGGAGAGCTTAAGGATAGCGGTTTCTGGCGATAGTAGCTATCCGACGTCATAACTTTGTATTCTTACTTTACTCCGTTGCGTTCGTGATATCCGTTGGCACATCTCGTAGTAACGAGATGGTGGCCCGAGTCGATGTTAGCTCCTCGGAAAGTTCGAACATGAAGAATAGTGGAGGAGTGTCTGACGTCGATCGCGATGTGACCAATTTGGTTGGTGATTGATTGATCTGGCGACTGCCATGGATGCCTTTATATATATATAGTGGTGCAGGAATCGCGTACAGGCTAGAAGGAGATATGGCCCCGTAGCAAGATCAATCAGCCTATGTCCGTTATCGGATGTGATGTTGTGTAGGCTATGTTTGCCGATTACTCATTCAACGATGCTTTCTTTACCCAGCTTAGCATTGAAGTCTCCTGGGACATTGGGCATACATACGTTCTGTCAAGAAAATCGTTGAACTCATCTTTGGTGGAGACATTCTTGTCTTCGGTGGCGCATGGACGCAGATCAGGCTGATGTTAGAATATTTGGCCTTGATACGAATCGTTATGAGGCGTTCGCTCACATGCCGAAAGCTTAGGACTTTTTACCTTAGTCAACCTCGAACAACAAGTCCGCATCCGAGCAATCGTTGTCCTCTCTACCTATAGCAGTCGCCGTAGTAAATGTCGCAGTTTTTCATCCGATTTATACCCGGTCCATTCCATCGCATTTCCTGGATGGCGGTTATGTCTGCTTTATAGCGGTCGAGGCCGTCCGCAAGTTGTTCCGCTGCATGTGGCCTCCTTTTTTCGTTTTTTGCAAGGGTCGTCAACATAAATCCGGTCCGTTTTATCTGAGGCTTGTCGTTGTTACGGAGTTTGTGCTTTTTTTACGGTTACGGCTTACTAGGCTGTAGCCAAACCGATTAATCTTGTTTCTTGGCGCAGGGGGGACGCCATTCGCTCTTCCCCGTCTGCACTTTCCACAGGTAATCTCCAGGTGTCACCAGGAGGAGGTGGGGGTGGGACTTACTAACAGTGCCGCAAGATGTCCATCTGCGATGGCTCTTCTCGCTTTTTATTAGGCCAGCATCCGTCGGATAGATGTTGCCCACGAGGCCTTTGTTAGTCCTTTGCCATCCCAACTCAACATCCCCCTCAAATCCCCTACCAACATAGAAAGTGCAATAACGCACCTAAACGACACTATCTTTAACGCAGCGTATACAGGGTGGACCAAATATAAGTTTATTTTTAAAAATGCAATAATATGAGCGAAATAATTTTTTTTCACATGTTGTGGCCTTATTGGTAAGAACGAATATTCAAGCAGCCACTTGAACGACGTTGTAATTAAGAAATACAACGTCGTTCAAGTCGTTCACCTTGTTGAGGGATTGTTGGCATAACATCAGTCCTTCACGTTTTGGTGTGTATCGATTTAAAACACGCTGTTCTTTACCAGGATGGTAGCTGCCGATTAGCGCGGTGCAAAAAGGCTTTACAGGTTCACACAGTACGCTGTGCTGTCGCATACAAATGCGACATTGAGCAGGGATATACCTCTATAGTTCTTGCAGGAGGTAGGATCCTCTTTTTTGTGGATGGGGCAAATAAAGCTGATATTCCAGTCGTTGGACATGCTTTCATCTTCCCAAATTCTACAGATGATCTGGTGCATGCTCCCTACCAGAACATCGCCGCCATCCTTGAAGAGGTCTGATGGCAAACAACATGGTCTCCAAGCCAGTAACCAGGAGGTAATCAACCATATTCCAGTGGTAGTAAGAGCTTTTTGAAACCGTGCAGCGGTTGGCAAGAGTTATACTGCATTATATAGCTGCCTAAGGTGACGTTCTAACCAAGACGTCGGTGTTCGCGTCTTACTTTGATGAAAGCATATATTTGGTTTTGTCCCCATTTACCCTGCGGACGCCTCATTAACGTCTCGCTTTGTCCGTCAAATAACATAAACCGCATTGATAGGAACCTACCAGATTGTCCACGGGCGGTTTCACGCGCTTACACAGTACGGCAGAGAGGATCTTGTACGCAATGTTTAGGATACTTATCCCTCGTTAACTGACGCAGTCATAAGGGTCTCCTTTCTTATGGACATGGCAAATGATGCCAGCTCATCGCCAGCTGCTTTAAACAGTTCCGCGGGGAGTCCGTCTGCTCCAGGAGCTTTATAAGACTTACGTTCCGATATGGCTACCTTAACGTCGTCTAGGTCGGGTGGACGGGATTCTCCTTCGTCTTCGTCCATTGTGAATGGTTCGCTCTGCCTGACGGCGGCATTTTGACTATCATCGCCGTTATACAGTCTGCAGAAGTGGTCCTTTCACATTCTCAGCATCGACTGTGACTCCACTATTAGTTGTCCATGCTCATCCCTGCAGGCTTCTGCTCTGGCTTGGCATGTTCGTTTCTCCTTCCTTTTCTATTCATAGAGCTCGCAGGCAGCTCTCGTCCGTCGATGCAGTGTAGCTATGTATGCATTCTGATTCTCTACATAGGCCTGTCTGCACCCGTCATCAAACCAGGGGTTTCTCGAAGGTGGTGGCTTGAAACCGAGTTCATCTGAGGCGACCTCTCTGATGTCGTTTCGACAACGACTCCATTGCTGTTCTATGGTTTGTGCAGATTGCATCGGGACTTGAGAGAGTTTGAGGGAGTCTTGATCGGCGAAGGTCCTGGCGGTGTCTTGCGATTGCAGCTTTCCGACATTAAGTGTTGGTGTTCTTACTCGACTCCGTTGATTCTGATAAATTCGCATCCGTACCTTGGCTGTGATCAATTTGGTTGTCGATTGATAGGGGGACCACCAGGTTCCCTTATGGATGTCGATGTGTGGGAATCGTGTACTTGCTACTACGAGATTATGTCCCGCCATAAAATCCACTAGCCTTAATCCGTTTTCTGATTTTTGTTATAAGCTTTTAAAACACTTTACACTTTATTTCCTACCAAACGCCTTTATTACACATACTGTCCGTCCAACTCACTAGGTGGCTTGATAACTTTCACACTGAAATTCGAATCAGTAAAACACTGAATCCCAAATACTGAATACTGAATCACTGAATGAATACTTAATGCTCCCGCGGGCGAGTGTTCCCACTTAGATATCCCTCGGACCAACCTCTCGAATGTTCGCCGTCAGACGTTCCCCTTCAAAGGTCTCTAGAACCATCTGGCATTGACATTCAGCAGTATGCCGCTGAAAGTTACTACCATTTCCTTTCCAGCTGCTTCAGAGAATTCCAAATTTTGAAAACTGAATTCGAACATAATCGTCGGTTCGTGTCCGCAACAATATGAATGTCCTACGAGGTCCAGTAGGCAAGCAACTTAGGCAGCTAAAGGGTCCGCCATCTAACGTTTTTCTTTTCAAGTAGTGCTTATTTCGTGAATGGTAACACTTGGCTCATATCTGATTTGACAGATAATACGCATGAACAACGCTGGAAGATATTGCGACATCACTTTGAAAATCATGGTAATGTTGCAGAATGTGTGCGAAAATTGCCTACGTATTTTGGAAGAAGAGAAGCACCGTCAGCTCCGTATGTTCCTTATCTTGTGAAAAAAAGTGAAAGAAACTGGCATCCTCATCGATAAAACAAAGCGTGAAAAGCCAAAAACAGTGCGTACACCCGAGAATATTGCTGCTGCGGCAGAAAGTGTGCGTGAAGCGCCATCAACATCAATTCACCGTCGTTCTCAACAATTGAACATTTCGGAGACATCATTGAGACGAAATTTGCATAAAGACCTTGGTATGACGCCATACAAAGTCCGATTGGTTCAGGATTTGAAGCCAACTGACCATCCAATGCGTTTTCGCTTTGCTAAGTGGGCCTGCGATCGACTTACAGAAGATGCCGATTTTGCCAAAAAAATCATCTTTTCAGATGAAGCTCATCTGGCGGGTATGTAAACAAGCAAAATTGTCGCATTTGGGGCACAGAAAACCCGCACGCATACATTGAAAAGCCGGTGAACCCAAAACGAGCCACTGCTTGGTGCGGATTTTGGTCCAGTGGCATAATTGGATCATTTTTCTTCGAAAATGAGCAAGGAGTGGCCGTTACAGTCAATGGCGATCATTATCGGGCCATGTTGAATTTTTGTTCACAAAAATTGATGAGGAGGATATTGGCAACATTTGGTTTCAACAGGACGGCGCTACGTGCCACACAGCCGAAGCTACACTCTATGTTTTGCGCCTTGTTTTTGAAGACCGCATTATCAGCCGCAAAGCTGATGTCGTTTGGCTACCTCGGAGCTGCGATTTGACACCGTTGGACTATTATTTGTGGTGTGCCGTCAAAGGTAAGTGTTACGCCGACAAGCCAGAGACAATTGACGCTTTAAAGGACAATATTCTTGAAGCCATTGGTGAAATACAGCTGCACACAATCGATAATGTGCTTAAAAATTGGACCGATCGTGTAGGCTACTGCACGGCCAGCCGAGGCAGCCATTTGAATGAAATTATTTTCCATTATTAACCGGAAGGATTGTACTTTCAAATAAAAAAAGAATTTTGAGAAAATATTCAGTAGTTTTTTTATAGCGTTTTCACAAAAAAAAAAAAGAAGTTATTTGGCGGACCCATTACTTGGCTTTTGCTTTAAAAATTATTACAAATGCCCTTAACTATGCCTCCTGCTTTTCTGCATGGAAACTTCTACACTCGTCATCGAACCAGGTGTTTCGTCGTCGTAGAGCTTTAAGGCCCAGCACTTCCGTTGCTGTGCTTTTCAGGGCTCGTTTGCACAGGCTCCATTGTTGCTCTACTGACTGAGTGGAGAATTGAAGTGTATCGGAGAGCGTAAGAGACACGCGTTTGGCAAAGGCACCGGCGATCTCCGGCGATAGTAGCTTTCCGATGTCATAGCTTGGTGTTCTAATTCTACTTCGCGGTGTTTGTGTTATCCGTCGATCAGCCTTTGTACGTTACCGGACGTGGTGTCACGTAGACTGTGTTTGCTGATGATTTGCCAAAGATGCTTTCTTTACCCAGCATAGCGTTAAAATCTCCTAGTTTAATTTGGTGTCATAGCTGGGGCATTTGTTCTGTCTAGAAGATCAAAAAAATCATCTTTGTTGGAGTCATCCTTGACTTCTCTGGGGGCGTGGATGCAGATCAAACTGATGTTAAAAAATGTAGCCTTGATACCAATCGTTATGAGGCATTCACTCTCATACTGAAAGCTTAGTCCGCCACCAACAACAAATTCGCATCTAAATAGCCTCTGCCCTCTCTCCCTATAGCAGTCGCCGTAGTAAATGTCGCAGTTTTTCATCCGTTTTATACCCGGTCCATTCCATCGCATTTTTTGAATGGCGGTTATGTCCGCTTTATGGCGGTCTAGGGCATCCGCAAGTTGTTCGGCCGCACGTGGTCTGCTTAGGGACCTAACATTCTAGGAGGCATACAAAGCCTCACTATCAAAAAAAAAGCAACAGCGGCTCGTGAGCTCTTGAAGCGGGCGATTGAAAACTTGGAGAGGTGCTACTGCAAACACGACGTTCGAAGATTTTATCAACGAATAAAACTAATGCCTCAAGGCCATAAAGCCCGTAAGGATTAGAACGGACACCCAGTAGTAGTCGATGCTGATAATTTGGAAAAACCACTTCTGCAGACTGGATAACGGCGATGACATCCAACGTGACCGCCGTCACGCAGAAAGATCCATTTCTTAATGACGACGATCGCAGAGAATTTCGTCTCCCTGAGCTCGACGAAGTTGAGATTACCATGTCGAAACTCAAGTCGAATAAAGCCGCCGGTGCAGAAGGACTGCCTGCTGACCTCCCCAAACAGTTGAAGATGACCTGTTTGGGAGCAAGCACCCGCTCATCTGTATGATATGGTTAGAGGAAAGCATGCTCGAGGAATCGAGTCTTAGCATCGTATGCCCGATCCACAAGAAAAGAGACCCCTTTGACTGCGCCAACTACAGAGGAATAAGTATCCTTAACATCGCCTACAAACCTTCTCTGCCGTTTTGTGGGTACGCCCGAAGTCTTTTGTGAATAAGCTGGTAGGTCCTTATCGGTGTGGCTTCAGTCTTCACTCTACGGCAGATCCTGGAAATAACCAATGAATTTCAAGTCGACCCTCACCATCTGTTCATCGATTTCAAGGCCGCGTACGACAGCGTAAATAGAGACGAGCTATACAGTGCTATGTCTACCTTAAACATACCTGCTTAACTCGTCAGACTATGCAGGGTGACTTTGGAGAATGCTCGCTGCTCCATCCGAATCGGTGAAGTCCTGACGTGCTGTCGTGTGATTTCTTCGACATCGTATTAGAAACGGTTGTGCAAAAATCACTGGCCAACACAAGAGGCACAATTTATTTCAAATCGTCACAACTCCTTGCATACGCCGACGACATTGACATAATAGGTAGATCACAGCGATATGTCAAGGAGGCGTTTGCGAGTATTGAGATGGAGGCGGCAAAAATTGGTTTGGCAGTTAGTGAGGGCAAGACTAAATATCTGCTATCATCGAAAAAGGAGATTTACCACCGACGTCTTGGCTAGAAAGTACATATTGGCAGATATAAATCTTAGGCCGTTAAGGTCGTCATATATGTACCTCGGCTCCGCGGTGACCTGGAACAACGACACCTATTTCGAAATCAGGCGCAGAATGACTCTTGCCAACCGCTGCTTCTTTGGGCTCAAGAGGCAATTGAGAAGTAGAGCCCCCCTCTCTCCCGACCATGTTGACCTTAATTATCCCGGACCTGTTATACGGCGCAGAAACTAGGGCTTTATTTAAAGTGTATGGAGAAATCCTTGGCCGTTTCGAGGGAATGATTCTGCATGCCATTTTCGGTCCTATGTATAAACACAGATGATTGTTGAAGGAGAAGATTCAATCAAGAACTGTACGGATTGTACAGCGACATGAGTCTATGAGGAATGGACGAATGAACACCACAGCTCCAGCCCGGAGAGACCTTGAATCCAACCCCAGGGGACGAAGAAATAGAGGACGGCCACACCACAGGTGTGTGGCAACCAACTTGTCGTGGCACTGGAAAAGACTAGCGAAACATCGTGTTAGTTGGAGTGGCATGTTGGTTGAGGCCCAGGTTCACTCCGGACTGTAGCGCCCGTTAAGTAAGTAAGTAAGCCCTTAACTATGGTCGCACTATTAAATTCTCATTTGTGCATCTCTCTGTGCCTAAAAGTACAATTTCAGCTTTATAGCAGCACACCCTCGACTTCCGTTCATTATTCCGAGCCCAACCTTAATATCTCCAGCCTCGCTCTGTATCTTCTCTCAGTTTGTTTATCGGTAGATGAACCTACATACCTAACATCGAAGCTAGATAATTAAAACATAACGACCGGAAGTTGCTTAAATACATATTTGATTTTGTCATCTCCACCATAAACAGAAAGAAAGGTGAGAAAAGTCACTAAGGCAAGCACCCATTTTATAGGTTAGTGGGTGGCCCGCTGTATCAACTTTTCCTCTCCATATGGCACAACGTGACATGCGACTACGATCAAGTTATGAATGAAAAATCGTAGACAATACAAGCAGCTGGCTAATGTCGATGCCAAGTCGACGATATCCGAAGGTTAAGCCATTTGATGACAGCCAGCACACGAGCTAGGTAACGATGACGTGCTTGGACTTGGTTTAGATTCGAATTTCTGATTATATTATATTTCAAGTGTAACCTAGCGTTGGTGTTTGGATTACTAAATCGCTTTGGCAATGAACGAACGTTAAACGCATCTAATCTATGCGTCGCGCATGCGTGTAGGTTGCCTAAGGTACATTAAATAATGGTCGATGCCAAGATTAATGCAATGCTGTTGAGTCTATGAATGAAATTGCCATTAAAGATAGAATCGGTAACGAAACAGAAGAAAACGCAATAGTTGACTGGAAACTTTGAGATACTCGTACGAGTACATTGGCAATAGATGTTGGACGTTGGCTTTCGTCATTGTTTCATTGAAGTCTTCACTTTCATTCATGAAAATTTCCGGTCGGATGGTACCATCAATGGATGGGATAGAGAAACGTGTAGTAAATGTGAGCATTGTCCCCTACTACCTTCTTTCCCTAAGTATCTATGACGACAATCGGTTCAAGATACTTGTGTCCTCCCCTTCCGCTTCGAGTCGGAGCACGTTTCACGTCTTGATAGTCGATACATTGATGACTTGGTCTATGGATGTTGCAAGTTTCTATCGTTCGTGTATCTTCCTACGCAGAAGCAAGTTCAATTCACTGTTCTAGTCGAGATGCATGCAACATGTAGAGATTTCGATGGAAATGCGACACATACATCCACCCAGGTACACGTGTACGCAGAAACCTCATAGTTGAAGAGAAACGCCACCGTCATCGTCGTCGCGGCTGACTATTAGAACAATTTGTTAATTTCCTTTCTTTCACCTTTCTTTTGTTAATTCGTTTTTGTTGTTGTTTTTTCCTTTTTGGCATAGAGAAAAGCCATGGCGTGCTGGTAGACAGAGAGTGTATGTATCTGAGCGCGTGTAAGTACGTCGTCTTGGTGGCGGCGGTAGATTTCACTCACCTTTCGAGAACAGGAGATGTTCGGGAATCATTAATTAGAATTACCAAACCGATATGTAAGCGAAGTGACATCTACGATGGATGAGAGATGGAACGAATGCGAGGGCTATGCGGCGAAAGGACATGCTTGGGTGAGGGCAGGTAATCCTTTTGTATCTATGATTGAGATGATTAATGAACAACGTATAACAGTAAAAGTTAAAATGCTCGTGTGAGAGCAATGAAGCTGGGAATTTCTCGAGATGAACGACGAGGTTTGGTCATCTGATCTGATATAAGTAGAAAGGATGCCGACAAAAAAGTGACGCCAATATTGCAACTGTAAATTGATTTCTAAGGCAAGGACCATGAGCAGTTTCGAGAGCCTTTTTCGCACGAGCACAATTGTGTCATAAAATGCATGACAGTATGTCATAATTACGGCAGAGGTTACACCTGCCATCTCTTTGTGATATAGGGTCCTCCAATAGGGACTTCCGAAACTTGACAGTTGATAACAGCTACACCGTTAAAACTACATCTGCAAATTGGCTGTTGTCTATTCGGTCTCTTTTGTCAAAACATCAAGGATGGATATGGATGTAGAGCCATACGTACAAATGCTAAAATTGCTTTATCAAAATGGCTCTTCGGACAACGTTCCGTCGCCATAATCGTCCTACTGAGAGGACTATTCGCAGTGTGGTGGACAACTTTGAGGCTACTGGTTCAATAAACCATAAATCAACACCCGTACCTCGACGAAACGCAAGAGTGTGCAGGAGAATTCCAGGCAGTCGCATCGCTCACAACAAATCGGCCTTTCGCAGACTATAGCTTGGCGAATTTTGCGTCGTAACTTGTGCCAATAATCCGCCCATGTAAAAAGAACAAGTTAGGAATGAGCAAAATGCCTGTCGTGGGAAAGTGGTTAAGGTCGAAGGCCATCGGCCTATAAGTGATCGTATGGCTGCGGTAAGGCAGATTTTATAACATCAGGCTCATATCTGCACACGCCCCTACCGAAGAGGCTGACGACCCCATCAAAGAGGACATCTGTGATCTCCTGGAAAACGCCTACGGTGCTTGTCCAGAGTACGATGTTCAAATCGTTCTCGGGGCCTCCAGAGAACACCTTTGGTAGAGTGATCGGAAAATACATCTTTCACGATACAACAACGAATGATGGTTTCCGACCCACGAACTCTGCGACAGCTCGTGATGCGGTAATAAGTAGCACAAGATTTCTCCACAAGCGAATTCACACAGCAACCGGGCGATTTCCGGATGATCGAACTGTCAACCAAATCGACCATGTGCTCATTGACGAAAGACACTCGTCAAACATATTGCGGAAATCCAGGGGTGCAAAAGTGGACTCTGACAAGAATCAGAGCTCGACCAGCACACTATGAGGAGGTTCGACATTGGATGCCTGAGCACACCGGCGGTTACCAGAGTCTGCTGGGAGCAACAGAAGGCAACTGAGCAAAACGCTCTCCGGTATGCCTACATCGAGCACAAATGTCAACAATATGTGGTTGCATTGCCGCGCAGTCATTGAGGAAGTAACCGAGAACACCTTAAGCTACCTACCACCTCCCGACAAAAAATCCGTGGTATGATGGCGAGTATGAGAACAAAAAAGGCAGCAACCGACGAGGCGTATCATAGAGCGCTGTAGCGAAAAACCAGGGCAGCGCGAGAGGGCAGAGCCAGAAGAAGGGAGAAGAACAAACTGCTGCGACTAAAGAAACGAAACTTTGCCGCCTCCCAGCTCAAAGATACCGAGTAATCTAGGGACCCACATAAAAAACAAGCCTTTTATAAGAGAGCTAAAAGCCTTTGCAGCAGGCTACAAGAAATGCAGCCAGGCTTTTCGAAATTGTGAAGACTGCTGGCGATGTTCTGGATGGGAGCATCTACCAGATCATCTGTAGTATTTGGGAGGATGAAAGCATGCCCGACGACTGGAATATCAGCTCTATTTGGCCCATCACCAAAAAAGGTGAAGGTTGATCCTACCTATTGCAAGAATTATAGAGGTATGTATATCCCTGTTCAATGTCGCATACAAGATTCTGTCCAGCGAAAATACCTTGGACAAAATATAGCGATTGGCAGCTATAATGTCGAGCTGATTAAGGAGTTTAGGAGTTTTTCTACCTGGGCAAACATAAACTATACAAACGACACAATGACCCCACATTGGAGATCCGGCAGAGAATCGCTCTTGGCAACCGCTGCCACTTCGGTTTGTCCACATAATTTGGGTCAAGTCATGTGTTTTTTTTTTTTTAAGGCTTCTGCTATCTGCTGGACGCAAATACTGATCCATTGTACTCCAGACAGACACCTTACATTACTGTATTTTCCCCCGAGTTTTTGGAGAAAAATGAGAAGAAAGTTCAGTGATGAAGAACTAAGAGATTCGGCACACACCACGTCGGCCCCAGGGGTGTGCCACCGTGCGCGAGCAAAGGCGGGACAGTCACAGAGAAAATGATCAGCGGTGTCATCCTCCTCGCAACATGCAGCACAGATAGGCGTCTCACTTATGCCAAGCACGCAGAGATGCTTAGCAAATGTGTAATGGCCCATAATGACTCCCACAAGTCTTCTGCAGTCGATTTTCCTTAAAGACAGGAGGAACGCTGTGGATTTCTTGCAGACATCAGGGCATACGCGCTTAGTCATCCTGCAACCTAGATAATCCCTCCATCTACGGTTGTGTGTAAACAACCAATCGTTAATGTATGAATTTAACGTGCACTCAGGTAGACCTAGAGCAAGTTTAGGTCCTGAGAAGCTCTCCTCTGAACCCATTCTGGCGAGATCATCAGAGATCTCATTTCCAGGGATTCCAGAGTGACCTGGAGTGACCCATACAAGCCTAAGTGAATTTAGTCTACCGACTTTGTTCAAGAAGGACTTGAGCTCATGCGCTAATTTGGATCTAGTTAGGGGGATGAGTGCAGCTTGGCTGTCGCTGCAAACGCATGTGCTATTTTCCCCCCACCTGTGCTTCACAACATAGTACATCGCCATTAGGATTGCGTAAATCCCTGGTTGGAAGACACACACATATTTTCCTAACTAGTAGTGCAGTCGAATGTTTTCGCGCCCAAAGAAGACGCCAGCAACGGACCCCCGTCCAGTCCTGGAACCATCCGTAAAATGCGAAGACTATACCTTCCAGGTTCAGTATCCAGCCGGAGTCAGTCCTGCCGCCATGGAAACTCGACTGTGAAATTACAGCGCAGAAGGATAAAGACTGTCAATGCGTCAGAAGGCATGTTCATGAGACAGGGGTTGCCGGGCAATTCTTGCGCAAGCATACTGTGCGAGTTGTTCCAAAATCCATTTCTGTTCAGACGGTTCATGGCTTTCAGAGCACACCCCCTGATAAATACGTATATCAAGAGGTATAATTTCATCATAGCATCTAGAGCAGCGCCCGGGGTTCTCAGGAAAGCCCGCGTACAGCTGAGACAAACCGTTCTTTGGAGCTTGGTGGAAGAGGCTACGACAACCGATGCATATGAGATTATGGGTTTTACCATTGCCGTGTAGATCCAGAGGACCGGACAGTCACTAAGCATGAGCCGACAGAAAGTATGGCGACATCATCCGCATAGGCCTGGGCATAGATTCCAGGGGCATCGAGAGCATCAAGCTGAGAGTCGATCACCATACGCCATAACAGCGGAGACCGGAGGCCACCTTGCGGGAGCCCCTGTTTGACACATTGGTCGAGGCTTCATCAGCGGTCAATGTCCTGTGCACAAGCAATGCTCCACAAGACCAGTGCTTCATCTACGCCATGACGTCTGGCAGCGTTGCCCATCCTGTCGAATGTTGCGTTATCAGAACCCCCTCAGTGTCGATGAAGATGCCCAGTGCGTACTCTTTCCTTTCGAGCGCGCATTCAATTCTCCCGACTAGGTTTCGAAGCGCAGTCTCGCAGGATTTTCCGTGTTGATAAGCATGTTCCATCTTCGAAAGAGCATGCATTCGAAGGGGAACTTTTGCGCACTTGTAGCTCTACCATTCTCTCCATGCTTTCCAGCAAGATGGATGTTAGGCTAATTGGTCCAAAACTCTTGGCAAGATAGTAGCCCTCTTTTCCTATTTTGGGAATAAAGACTACTTTCAGCGTTCGCCAAGGAATGGGTATGTGAGGAAAGTGCTAGGTTAGCAGTGAAAATTCTTTTCAAAGTAGGATTCCTTCTTATATGTTTCGTAAAATCATGCTTTACAAAACGCTTATACTGCCACTCTTGCTGTACGGTGCCGAAAGCTGGACGATAAGCAGGACAGCGGAGCTGATTTTGGGTTCTTCGAAAAAAAAATTTTGCACCGGATATTTGGTCCTGTCTGTGAGGAAGGTGAATAAAGGAGAAGACATTATCGTGAACTTTACGTGCTGTACAAAGATGTGGCTCGGCCACATCGAGCGAAGAAGAAGACCGAACCCCCGGTATAAAGACCAAGTAATCCCGGATGTAAGATAACTTGGTCCTGATAACTAGAAGCAGCGTGCCTTGGAACGTCAAAGATGGAAGGCAGCTATAGCTCAGGCTCAGATCCTCCATGGAATGTTGGCCTGATAAGTAAGTAAGACTTGGGCCTACATCCGTACAAAATTCAACTCACCCAGGAGCTGAGGGTAAATGCCCATAAACAACGACGATCGTTCGCTGAATGGGTTCTGGAGTAGTTGGAACCTGACCCCAATTTTCATAGATCTATAAAGGTCGCAGTGCCTCATGCTTTTTGTTTGCACTAGCCCCTTATTAAAAAAATCGCTTCTGTCAACGAATTTGGCTCGTTTCCTGCGGACGATATCACACCTTCCCTTGACTTCAATAGTGATGTGCACTCTCACTTTCCCCTCCGGAGGGAAAGGAATGGAAAGCGTACAACCCAGTCGCGAAATTCCAACATACATACGCACGGTGTACGATCAAGAATGTTTTCGACACAACAGAATATCTCAAAAGCATCCTGTCTCCCCGATCACTCGATCATCTTTCAAGCTGAAGTGCTAGCGATCCAGGAAGTGTGCAAAATACTCAGTGCGGTCCGCCACAATTACACGTCCATCACTATGCAAAGCAGCAGCCAAGCTTCTATTAAAGCTCTTTCGTCTGCTATCACTTTCGTTAAACTATTGGATCAAAGCAAGATAGAATTTAAACTAGCTGGCTACTGGACTGATATGGCGCTCGTCTGAGTTGCAGGACACAACAACATAGAGGGGGAAGAGAGAGCCGCTGAGCCAAGTTCGAGGCCACCTCAAACTCATCTACTGAAACTGTGTGCATGTCGCTGATCCTTCTCAAAGACAACACTTTTTCAATATAACCAATTTTGGGAGGGCAAAATCAACTAGATACAGGATATCCAAAAAACCTGGCCAGAGCAATAAGCCGCCTTATAGACACCGCTACAACTTAGCTAGAATCGTAGCAGTCAGTACGAGCCATTGAATAGGCATCCGGTCTAACACCCACTATGGTAGCTGTCATAACACAGACGCAGACGAAACCATGCACCATTTTCTCCGCGTATGCCCAGCACTGGCAAGTCGCAAGCTCTGCGCCTTTGGGTTCTTAAAAATTCTTGGCAGTGTAAAGAGAGCATACAAACAAATATCTACAATAAGACAAGTTCCGGTGACCTAAAAGCCAATTTGGCTATACTAAGTCTTAAATTATTATCCCCAAGGCCCAACAGCACATTCAGTCTGGACACCTGTTCGTCTCTATCCATCCGTTCGGATCGAATTTCTTTCATCGCAACGCAAAACCCAATTCCAAAAACACCTGATGTACGATCCATAAACAACATCAAATCCATTACACGACATTCAAAGTCATCAACCACATTCCCGGTTTAATTCATTGCCATCGATCGTGCCCGACTGACACAATAGACAGATTAGAATCTAAGATAAGCGCGATAGTAACCAGTTTGTGAAAGGCGTTAAGGCCCATAACTTGGTTACTTTACGTTCAAGTGCAAATCGGATAGTGTCGAGAGAAAGCGCGCCTGTCCGTCATAGAATGTGGAGCGCTGATGTTGTTGCGCATCCATCAGAATTGATGATGCCCATCAAATCGAGGGGTTTCGTGGCATTGAGTTTCATCAACCTTTATACGATCTACTGCATCGCAGTTGAGTTGTCGGACAAAATTCCTGGCAAGCAATTAGCAGCCGGTAATCGATTACAAGACCACTCGATCTCCTGTCGAACGTAGAGCAGACATGGACACACGTCTTGTCCAACAAGAGTCCCATGAAAAATATGTATGATCGGAACACATTGTTGTTGTAGCGCATTTGCACACTGCCACACGAACGGTTGTGCTGTAAGCAAATCAAAATGTTTATCGCACCCACTCAGCGCACTCTGTCTGCCTTCTGGTCACACTTCTTCGACTGCCCACAACGAATATGGCGTCGTTCCGCCACCGCCACCGTTGCCACTTACTGTTGCTCAGTCACACGTCAAAGCGATTTTCGAAAAACGGCCACCGCCACGCCATGATATTCGGACACACTCTGTCGCCGCCGCCGCTGTGCGTGCGAATTGAGCGGCGAAAAAATTCGCATGCTTACGCCTTGTATGGTACACACATGACGACTCACCCCCACACATTGGCCTACATCCGGCGATGGCGCGCGAATATTAAGCGGCGAAGTGGTGAAGCGGTTGTCGCAGAAGCCGTTACAGCTGCGCGTTGCGGTTTAAACACGAAATTTCGCATCCCATCGATCCGGCGTGATCGTTTTCACCTACGACAAGTTCGGATTAAAATGACTGAATGAGTCTGCCCACGCCTTACTGAACTCACCGCCGCGACTGCAGCCATTCATAAACATTCACAAACATGACGCCCCGGGGGCTACAAGAAACCCGCACTCTCATGCATCCCGCTCACATTGTCACGGCAAAGGGGAACGCGCATAGTGGGTGGGTGGCGGTTGTAGATCCAACCAGGTGGCAGAAACAAATCTTTGTCACTGGTGGCTGGATGGTTGCCAAGTGACAGCCCATATCAGTTCATTTCCAGCTGAGACGCGACTGCTGTCATTCGCGTTGTACGGAAAAATTCCGATACGCGTCCGGATTGGATGTGATCTGCTGTCCTGGCTGCTCCATCACCTCTACAACAACCGATTCAACCAAAATTGGATCTGAGGTAATCATGATCTTGACAGGAACTCGTTTCTGCCACTGTACTGTTGCAACGATGCTGTGAAACGAGACGAATTGATTGGCGCATGCGCAAAAGCGAGACCTCCGAGGAAGTTGAAGTGATGTTGTGCAACGACAACGACAAGACACAGTTCTCTGTTGCGAGGGCGTGCTGATGAGATTCTAGGCTTTAACAACAGGACGCGGTAGATATGGTTCTGGACGACGAATGACTCTCTGCGCCGTTGTGCCATTTGAAGCCTGGATTTATGGCACTCAGTGGCCCGGATGTCACTTCTATCTATCTGCGTACATATGAGTGTGTTTATGTATGGTGTGGACAGAAAACGTTTTTGATAAGTTTATCACGGTTGTGACCCTCTGGTGGAACGCACCTCTAGGTGCTCGGCTTTATGCTGGCTGACTGACTGGTTGGCTAGCTAGCTAGTGCCAACATTGATCAGAGCTATGCTCTATGTTGCTGTGTTCGTTTCAGTCAGTTTTGCGGAGGCGGTTGAACATTTCCGATTAGATTTTGAAATTGGAAAATGGTTGCACATCACGGGCAACGTATGGATGACGACGTGATGACATGTTGTGGTCGCTTAACGTGTGCCATGGCTACGGGAATGAATGAACGGCTGTAGGGGATGTATCGGCTTCGATTGGATAATAAATTGTTTTGTGTCAAATTCAATTACGATTCGATTGGTGGCATGAATGGCGAACATGATGAATGGATGCGGGATGGGCTGGAGCGCACTTTGCACTCTCGACGAGATTAAATGGGAGAAAACGTTTAGTGTTTGCGGATAAGAGAAGTGCCACGGCAGAGGTGATATTCCATTTACAGAAGCCCAATGAATATTCTTGACTCTGGAGACAGATGTGTTGAAGGAGCTGCAACTAGGATGCGTTGTCGAACAGTAGTTGTCAAAAGGTTGATATCCATTGGAATGGATGACTTAACGAGCAGATTTTTATACTGTAGGCTATGCTTAGACACATTTATTGAATTTGAACCTGCAGCATACATACGTAGCATTTGTCTTCGCGGACGAATTCTTCATTGAATTTGGCATTGGGACGAACCCGTTCAACCTGTTCATTGGATTTTTAGGCATTCCATGACACTCGACACTGATACATGACATCTGTAGCACGTACGGGTGGGAAAAGCTGGGAAGCAGCCAGTGAAAACGAGGATGTCAAAGTCGCGATTGAAGGAAATCGTTTTATTTCGATAACCACTCCATCATGCATCGGGAATATGTTCCTAGTGGCCAAACAGTTACTGTATACTTCTATGTTGCCATCCTGAAGAGGCTACGAGCATGTGTTTTCCATGCGATCCGGACTCACCAAGAATGGCTGGATCTTGCACCACGACAATGCACCGGCCCATTGCTCGTTGATTGCGCAAGAGTTTTTGGCAAAAAAAGGCATTCCACTCTATATTTCCAAGATGAAGTCACACCTCAAGGTAACTCATCACGGTGGTGTAGAGAAGGTCAAGGAGCCTGTAGACTGATTCTGAACGAGTTAACTTCGGGGGATTATCAAGGGTGCTTCGAGTCGTGTGAGGAACGTTGGTATCTTTATGTAAAGTTCGAGGGGAACTATTGTGAAAATAATAAAACTTAGTGACAAACTAAGCCGTGGACTATCTGCCAAGCTATTGAAAGTGGCTGGATATGATCTGGTAGGGCGCATGCAACAGCTCCTCTTTAAATGCTGTCATCCAAAAAAGGTTCACAACACCGTTTCGGCCAGAACATCACAATTGGCAGCTACAAGCTGGAAGAGGTCAAGGACTTCGTCTACCTTGGCTCACTAGTGAACAGCGACAACAACACCAGCGCTGAGATCAAACGCAGAATTACTCTTGCCAACCGCTGCTTCTTAGGAAAGCACAGCCTACACAACACTACGTCAGTAAACGGACTAAGGCTAGAGGACTTAATGGCGGGACATAATCTCCTAGTAGCAAGTACACGATTTCCACACATCAACATCCATAAGGGGACCTGGCGGTCCCCCGATCAATCGACAACCAATCAAATTGATTACATTACGATCGACGGCAGACACTTTTCCAGCATCCTAAATGTCCGAACCTTTCGAGGAGCCAACGTTGAATCGGATCATTACCTTGTTGCAGTCAAGGTACGTATACGAATTTCTTGGAATCAATGGAGTCGAGTAAGAACACCAACACTTAACCTCGGAAAGCTGCAATCACAAGAGACCACCAGGACCTTCGCCGATCAAGTCTCCCTCAAACACTCTCAAGTCCCGGCGCACTCTGCACAAACCATAAAACAGCAATGGAGACGTTGTCAGAATGCCATCAGAGACGCCGCCTCAAATGTACTCGGTTTCAAGCCACCACCTTCGAGATACCCCTGGTTTGATGACGAGTACAGACTGACCCATGTAGAGGAATAGAATGCATACTTGGCTACACTCCATCGACGGTGAGAGCTGCCCGCAAGCTGTATGTATGAACAGAAAAGGAGGGAGGAACATGCGCTTCTGAGAAGAAAAAGGAAGGAGCACGGGAGGGGCGAGATCGAGGAGATGAAGAGATTCTATTGCAAGAACGACATTCGAAAGTTCTACCAAAAAGTAGAACGAACATGCCAAGCCAGAACAGAGGGCTGCAGGGATGAGCACAGGCAACTAATGGTGGAGTCACAGTCGATGTTGAGATTGTGGAAGGACTACTACTGCAGACTGTATAAAGGCGATGATAGTCAAAATGTCGCTGTCAGCCAGAACGAACCATTCACAATGGACGACGACGAATGGGGATCCCGTCCAGCCCACCTATATGATGTTAAGACAGTGATATCGAAACTTAAAGCAGCTGGAGCAGACGGACTTGCCGCTGAACTATTTAAAGCAGCTGGCGATGAGCTGGTCAGGAACATGCACCAACAGCAAAATATGGTCAGAAAAATGCATGCCCGATGAACGGAATCTCAGCATCGTTTGCTCGGTCCACAAGAAAGGAAGCCCCTATGACTGCGCCAATTACAGAGGGATAAGTCTCCTGAACATTGCGTACGAGATCCTCTCTACCGTACAGAAGCCGCTCGAGAACAATCTGGTAGGTTCCTACCAGTTTGGTTTCAGGGCAGGAAAATCCACGATAGACCAAATAATTACATACACTATGACAGAGAAGACCCATGAATTCCAGGTCGACACGCACCATCTTCTTGTCGAGTCTAAAGTCGCATATGACAGCGTTTATAGAGACGAGCTATACAGAGCCATGTCATGTTTTAACATTCCTGCCAAACTCAGACTGTGCAGGATGACTATGGATAATTCTCGCTGCTCCATTACGGTCGGAGGTGAACTAACCGAGACCTTCGACGTTAGAAAAGGTTTTAGACAGGGTGACGCACTGCCATGTGATTTCTTCAACACCATACTTGAAAAGATCGTGCGGGACTCTGCGGCCAATACAAGAGGTATCTATTTCAAGTCTGCGGAATTGCTGGACTACGCAGATGACATTGACGTTTATGGACGGACAAAGCGAGACATCAATGAGGCGTTAGCAAGCGCTGAAGCAGAAGCGGCCAAATTAAAAGAAAAACGCGCAACACCGACGTCTTGGTCGGAAAGTTACCTTCGGTTGCTATATTTTTGAGGTAGTCAAGAACTTCGTCTAACTTGGTTCGATAGTGACAAGCAGCCATGACACCAGCGCTGAGATAAAACACAGAATAACTCTTGCCAACCGCCGCTTCTTCGGGCTCAAGAGGCAACTGAGTAATAGAGTCCTCTCTCGAAAAACCAAGGTGTCCCTCTACAGGACTTTAATCATCCCGGTCCTCCTCTATGGCGCTGAGATTTGGACGTTATCAAAAATTGGCGAAGTGACTCTTGGGCGTTTCGAGAGAAATGTTCTGCGTGCAATCTTTGTGTAAACGGAGAGTGAAAGGGAAGATTCAACCAAGAACTGTGCGGGCTGTACAGCAACATCGGCCTAGTTAGACGTCTTCGGATCCAACGTCTAAGATGGTTGAGCCATTTAGAGCGAATGGACATCACCGCTCCGGCCCGAAGAGTCTACGACTGCGACCCCGAGGGACGACGCAGCAGAGGACACCCGCATCTAAGGTGGCGCGCAGAGGTGAAAAGGGACCTCAATCAACTGGGCGTGCGCCACTGGAAGCAGCTAGCCAAAGATCGTTCCGGCTGGAGAGGCTTGTTGGTTGAGGCTTGGTTCACCCCGAACTGTAGCGCCATCTAAGTAAGTAAGTAAGGCCTGACGGCTCTGCTTAGGTAGTGTTACGTCCCTCAATGTTTTTCATGTTGCCTTGATGGGAGAATTCAGTTCTGCAACATTTGAGGGTTAAGAAACGATTTCTCTGCGACGTATGCTCATCTCTCTCTCTACAAACCGGCCTTTTGTGGCACTTTCTGAAACACAGGTCGATGAAAAGAACGATACTTCAGATTTTAGTCTGATGGACTGTCGGATTCCATCCAAGGAATTGTTTCCCTGTTTCAATGATCACACTTCTCATCGGCTTCAATTCTCTGAACAGACAGACAACACCCGACGGAGGGTATGCCGACATTTTTCGCTGAGCTGAAAAAATGAACTCAGCTTGTGAATGAGCCATCCCGTATCTCGGTTGTTACCTGTCATATCGCCAATACCCTGGACGTGTTTCATACCTCTCGGCCTCACTGATGGGTAAAAGACCAAAGACGGGGTGGGTACTCTGCAAACAATAAAACCTAAGCCAAGCTCTAAAACCCACATTATTGCGACATCTTTCAGGAGGAAAGACTTCAGCCTTGAAGTCGCTAGAGTCCTGACACCTGACACCTCATAAACAAGCCTTGACTGTCGCCTATCTCTTAACGAGATGGCCGAACAGTTTAACATACGACTTCTATGGGTACCACGACACAGCGATATCCCAGGTGACGAAAGGGTGGACACACTCACCAGACAAGGAATGACGCAACAATCAATCATGGTATGCGAGGGAATACCTTTTGCAACCATTAAACATAAACTCATAAGTCTCGCGAAAGCTGGTACGAAACTGAGATGGACTCAAGGACATACCTGCCTCATCACCAGGCAAATCTGGCCTCGGCATGATGACATCTACAAAATCATTGGTGTCCACACTGGTCACTGTCTCATTGGCAGTCATGCGCAAAAACTAGGGCAAGTTCCGAATGCCTAGACAAAGAGGAGGTCGAATCCATCCGCCACCTTCTCTGCGCCTGCCCGGCTTTCTGTATAATCAGGAAACGTTAACTAGGATCCCATTTCCTTAACGACCTGACAGATGTTGAGAACTAAGTGGTTCCATGAATAGGGGGATAAACCCCTCCCGTAGCAGCACAACGGGTCTCTGTGGCCTAAGTGTATTCTTCCCATTCTGGGGAGGCTACGAACCTACCTACCTTCCAACCTACCTTTCAACCTGAAAAATACACTTTGGATATATTACTCCTCAAGGTTCGTCTGATCACTGTGTCATATCAGCTTACATCATGATATCAGTATACAAAAAAGCTAATTGGTGTGGCCCCAAAATCTTCTTTCGGAGCTTTAACTGATCGTTGTGCCTCCTCGACAACGACGTGGACACCGCAGCGTTCACACAAACAATATCCATACTGGTATAACCACTTTTATCCCCAACGGAATAAGAAACATTAAGTCTGGTTTGACTTGAGCTAGGAAGAGGTCATCAGATTGAGAGAGATAGGCTTTTGGAATTATAAGGCAAACACCACTGAGGAACACCGAAAAAGATATACCCAAGCCAGAAATTGCTGCAACTCCCATATTCGACGAGCACATCTTCACACTACCAAAAAATGAGGCATAAATTCCTACAACGTCCCAAGGTAGCACAAGTTTTTGGGCCTTCGTCAAAAACATCAAGAACTCCGTCCTTCTGTCAATCATTCAATGGGGTAAAAACAATAGACTGGAATTTAATGCATACAAAATACAATACCGTCTCCTGTGGCTAAAGCGTATAACTAACCCGCAACCATTATCCATGAATGGCACTTGTATCTCCGAACCCGACAAGCTTTTTATCCTGTATGGAATGATCACAAATTTAGTGTCGCCAAAATGCCGCGAAATGCCTAGGTTTCCTATATGGATGCAAAAACGAAAGAGCCGACACACTCGCCAAACAAGGAGCGACGCTGCAATCAATCGTGGCTTGTGAGGGTATACCCTTTGCAACCATTAAATACAATCTTATAAATCTCGCCAGGGCCGAGACGAACCGGAGATGGACTCAGGGACATACCTACCTCATCATCAGGCAAATCTGGTCATGGCTCAACAATCAACGGACTAAGAGTATTATCTCCCTAAAAAGAACTGACATCCATAAAGTCATCGGTGTCTTCACTGGACACTGCCTTATTGGCAGTCACGCGCAAAAACTAGGTATCACTCCGAATGACTTTTGTAGGAGCTGTCTAGACGAGGAAGAGGTCGAATCCATCCATCACCTCCTCTGCGCCTGCCCGGCATTCTGCACAATCAGGAAGCGATACCTAGGATCTTACTTCCTTAACGATCTGATCGAAGTTCAGCAAGTAGGGATATCTGATCTTCTTAACTTCTTAAGAAGCACAAAATGGTTCCACGACTAGGGGGCTAAGCCCCCTCGTAGCTGCACAACGGTCCTCCCTGGCCTATGTGTGTTTTTCTTATTTTCTTTTTGAGAAGGCTACGGTCCTACCTACCTACCTACCTATACGGATGCAAGAAATTTTTCACACCCACCGATCTGGCTACAATTTTTAAGGCGTTCGTTCGTCCAAAGTTGGAGTTCAACGCTCATGTCTGGTCTGGCATATGTAACACCTCACTGCATTTACTGGACAGAATCAAAAATCGCGCGACAAAACTCATAGGAGATTCCAGCATTACAAACTCATTACACTCGCTGGCTCATCGTAAGAATGCCTCCTGCCTTTCATTGTTTGATCGTTACTCTCATCATAAATGCTCTGATGAAATAGCCAGTTGCATTCCGCCCCTTCAAACCTTCTCCCGCGCTACACGTCTCTCCCGGAATGCTCATGAAATCACTTGGAAGCACGTTTTCTATCGTACTGTCAAATTTAGAGATTCTTTGTTCAACCTAACCTCACGAATGTTGAACGCGCTTTCTCGTTCGGTATTCCCCCCTCAATACAATATGCAGGAATTTAAGACCAGTGTCAATAGGCACCTCCTCTCTCTCTCCCTGTTACCTTCTGTTCGCACAACGCCTGACGTTAGCCTTAGCCTTGAGTGCGCGTGTGACTATACAAAAAAAACATACGCACATACGGACATGCGTACATACGCACATAGGTCTCTATAAAAACCTTGGATTTGGATTCTGGTGCCCTTGAAACGTGGAGATACATATGTCGAAGTCAAAAAAAAAAATTCTTCTATTCGACACTTAGCCTACGTAAGGTACACTAATCGCCCGGCGTGCTGGGGAAAGCCCTCGTACAGCTGAGACAAATCGTCTTGAGAGGATTAACTGAGAGTCCGTTTCTCGTACACCGCTCATCGATCGAGTTTAGCGTCGCACGTGCTCTGCGACAGACAATCGATAAACATGAGTCGACAGATGGAACGGCGACATCATCATAGACTCCAGAGACATTGAGGGCAATGAGCAATGAGTCGACCACCATACCAGGTCGCCACCTTGCGGGCAGCCCCTGTTTACGCCAGATTTGACACATTGCCTAAGGCCTGCGTCAGCGATTAATGTCCTGTGCACGAACATTGCTTCGATCCACAAAACCAGTGCTGCATCTACGCTATGTCCGTCCAGCGGCGTTACACATGCTGTTAAAAGTTGGTTACTAACTAGGTTTAGAAGTGCAGTCTCGCAGGATTTTCTGCGCTGAAAAGCATGTTGCATATCCAAAAGGGGATGAACGTGTAGCTCTTCATGTTTTTTAGCAAGAAGGAGCTTAGAGTGAATGGTCTAAAACTCCTGGCTTTGCTTGCTTTCTTTGGTGGCGTTACAGCCCGTGAAGGGCAGGAGCCAAGCTTCTCTTAATCACCCATGCTATATGTGATTTATTTTTACACGGGTGAAAGGGACCTACAGATTAATGCCGTGTGAATGCCGTGGCGCAGTGGTTTGTTCTGGACCCTGACGCATAATAAGCGAGTTCGGATACCGGTAACACCCACGCCATCGAATGTTTATTTTGCGGCGTTCCTCCTCGGCGGGGTACTGGCAAACCCTCTGTAGTATATGTACTTGCTGTGAATAAGCTTTTCGACTGTGAAAAATAAATCACACACAACATGGGTGATTAAGAGAAGTTTGGCTCTGGTCCTTCACGGACCAGAAGAAGAAAGAAAGAAGACTTGAACCACTCGCACTCAGAGATTTGATCTCTCCGCAGAAGGTCCTTATTCCAGTCATCTTCCGAATTCGATTTGAGCGATCTTCTTCTTCTTCTTAATGGGCGCTGAAGTTCGGGGTGAACCGGGGCCTCAACCAACATGCCCCTCCAACTAGCACGATCTTTGCTGGCATTTTCCATTGCCGCACACCCAGTTGGCTGAGGTTCCCTTTCACCTGTGTGAGCCATCTTAGGTGGGGCCGTCCTCCCTTTCTTCGTCCCTCTGGGTTGGATTCAAGAACTCTTGGGCTGGAGCTGTGGTGTTCCTTCGCTCTACATGGCCTAGCCATCGTAGACACCTGACTAGAATCATGCCGCTATACAGCCCGTAAAGTTCGTGGTTGAATCTTTTCCTCCGGCTCCCGTCTACGCTTATGGGCCCGAAAATCACGATCAAAATCTTTTTATCGAACCGACCAAGGACCTCCTCGTCTGCTTTTGATAGCGTCCATGCCGTACAGCTGGATCGGGATGATAAGGGTCTTGTATAGGGTCGAATTTGTCGTTCGGGAAACTGCCCTATTGCTCAATTGTATGATTTTGGAACTGATGTCGTTGTTCCAGGTCACTGCCGAGCCAAGGTAGACGAAGTCCTTAACTAGCTCAAACTTATATCTGCCAATACAAACGTTCTGGCCAAGACGTCGGTGGTGAGCGTCCTTTTTTTATCATAGCCCCCATAGATAGACATAGCGATGAATAGTTCATCTCTAACTAGGCTGTCGTATGCGGTTTTGAAGTCGACGAATAGATGGTGGGTGTCGACTTGAAATTCGTAGGTTTTTTCCAGGATCTGCCGCATTGTAAAGATTTGGTCGACGGCGGACTGCCCTGGCCCTGGAATCCGCTCTGATAAGGGCCTATCAGCTTATTAACAAAAGGCTTCAGGCGTTCACACTAAACGGCAGAGAAGATTTTGTAGGCGAGACTTATTCCTCTGTAGCTGGCGCAGCCAGGTGGTCTCCTTTCTTGTGGATCGGGCATACGATGCGGAGACTCCATACCCCGGGTATGCCTTCCTCTGACCATTTCTTCTAGATGAGCTGGTGCATGCTCCTAACCAGGCCGTCTTCAGCTGCCTTGAAGTGCTCAGCAGACAGTCTATCTGCGGCATCAGCTTTATCCGACTTGAGTTACGATATGGTGATCTTAACTTCGTCGAGGTCAGGGGGACGGAATTCTCTGCTGTCTTCGTCGTTAAGGAGTGGATCATTCTGCCTCACAGCGGCATATTGACTAACATCACCGTTATACAGTCTACAGAAGTGATTTTTTTTGAAATATTCTCAGCATCGACTTAGATTCTACTACTAGGTGTCCATTCTCATCCCTACAGGCTTCCGTTCTGGCTCTATAACCTTGGCATATTCGTTTTATCTGGCAATACAACTTTCGAGCGTCACGCCTGCAGTAACACCTCTCCAAATCCTTTTTCTTCTTTCTTCTGAGAAGCTTATGCTCCTCCCTTCTTTTTAACTCGTAGAGCTCACGAGCTGCTCTTGTTCTTCTATGCAGTGAGGCTCCTGCTCTCGTCATCGAACCAGGTGTTTCTTCGTGGTGGAGCCTTGAAGCCCAAAACTTCAGATGCAGTGTTTTTCAGGGCTAGTTTGCAAAGGTTCCACTGCTGTTCTATTGACAGCGTGGATGGTTGAGGTGTATTGGAGAGATTAAGGAGACGCGATCGGTAAAAGCACGAGCGGTTTCCGCCTTCAGTAGCTTTTCGTAGTCTTACTCTACTCCGCTGCGTTCGTGATACCCGTAGGCGCATCTTGGCTACTACATGATAGTGGTTCCGAGTCGATGTTAGCTCTTCGGCAAGTTCGAACGTCAAGAATACTGGAGGAGTGTCTGAAGTCGATCGCGATGTGATCAATCTGGTTAGTGATTGATTGATCTGGCGGCCGCCAGGTGCCATCGTGTTTGTCGAGATGCAGGAAGCGCGTACTGGCTAGAAAGAGATTTCGCTCCGTAGCAAGATCAATCAGCCTGTGTCCGTTATAGGATGTGGTGTCGTGTAGGCTATGTTTGCCGATGACTCCTTCAAGGATGCTTTCCTTACCCAGCTTAGCATTGAAGTCTCCTAGTACAACTTTGATGTCATAGCTGGGACATTGGGCATACGTTCTGTCTAGGACATCGTAGAACTCATCTTTGGAGAAATTATCCTTGTCTTCCGTGGGGGCGTAGCCTTGATACGGATCGTTATGAGGCGTTCGCTCACATGCCGAAAGCTTAGGACCTTTGCCTTAGTCCACCTCGAACAACAAGTCCCCATCCGAGCAATAGTTGTCCTCTCTCCCTATAGCAGTCGCCGTAGTAAATGTTGCAGTTTTCCATCCGCTTTATACCTGGTCCATTCCATCACATTTCCTAGATCGAGGTTATGTCCGCTTTATAGCGCTCTAGAGCGTCCGCAAGCTGCATGTGGCCTGTTTGGGGACCTAACATTCCACGTTAAGAGCAGAGGATCATTGCCCTTTTTTCATTTTTTGCAAGGGTCGTCAACATTAATTCTGCCCGTTTTGTTCGAGGCTTGTGATTGTTTCGGAGTTTGTATTTTTTTTTTTTTTTACTAGACCGTAGCCCAACTGACCGAATGATCCATTCAGGGGAATTTGGAACTCGGCATTCCACCAGAAAACCAATTTCCTGCAGTAAGATTTGCTGACAGGACATGCGAATTGGAGACAATTGGTGAAGACGCTACTCAAGTTGTGAACAGGACCCTCTACCAATTGTTTCGTTCTGAGCTTGGGTGGGGTTTGAGTGAATTTCTCAAGCTCCCTTCTTAGCCATAACCGTCCGTCCGTCTTCCTCGGATTTCGCTTGGGTTGCGTGGAGAATTGGAATTCGATATATCTGTGATCTGACAGCTAAGCATCTGTTAAGACTCTACAGTTAGTGATGGCCTTCACATATATGTTGGATAGAGTTAGGTCGTCTCGCCGTGAGAGCCAACATTGTTGATGATAAGGTCAGACGAAAGAGTGAGTTCCCAAACACGATCTCCTCTTAGATTGCATTTGCTGTCGTTCAATTGATGAGAGCAAACCTCTGACTTCACGGTACTCCACGAGTTGAGAAACAGCATTCGGTGGTGGAGGTAGTACCGAGTCTGAATGACAGTAAGCAGGCGAAACGACGAAGTGTTCAATTTCTCCGTGCACTTCATAGCTTACTCTGGCAGCCATCAAGTCCTGTCCACAGAATTGCCCAAGTTTGGTTCCCTATAGTGAGTTCGATACGATGAGGCAGATCCTGGGACTTTCCATGTCAGTATCAAAGTGAGATCGAGCAGACGTTGTTCGGCAATTAGTACATGGCCTATGGTCCGCAATAAAGTTTCACGGTCCAATGAGTAGCACTAGCTCTGGATATAATAATCGGTATCCGTGTAGGCCTTGAAAATTATTTACCACGAGTCAGTAAAAGAACGGAATTCTGACAAACTTGTCCAAAGAAACAACATTCTGATTCCATAACTCAATACTCCTTCGGCACGTCTACAGGTGACGACTAGACAATCGGTTGGGCAATGGTACAAAGGTTCTACAAAACAACAAAATGAAATAAAATAAAATAAAGACAAACACACTTTCGACACCAAAAGCATCTGAAGTGGGCGTTGAGATAATAATAAAGTATCGCAATTGCTGTCGGATGATTTATCTTGCAGAATCAAATGTTTCTTACCAACATCATAAAAACCAGTATTCCAACAACAATGCGACACCTCATGCAGTGAATAAATATATTTCACAAATACCTCTAGATACAGCTAGAGTCCGCTCAAAGCAGTAGAACAACGAATCGAGTACGAGTATATAACACCAGAAGTTCGATGCGGATGTGGGCAGGTATAAATGCACAGAAGAATGCTAACTTCTCGATATGGAAAAATACTTAAGTTGAAATCACAATTTAATCACACATCAAATGTATATACATATCTTAAGTGCTAGAATCGCACACACAACAAATGAAATTCTGAAGTACACAGAACCGCTCTAGTGTTTTTGAGGAGGCGATCGTGCCCACGAGTAAGTGAGTAGCTAACAAGCGATCGAACCTTTTTTGGTAGTGAATCGCGCCACAATTGATTTATCTCTGTCCTGTATCTACGGGATACTTATCGATCTGTAAATCTTTCTTATCTACAGCTATCTTATGTTGTTGCTGCTAGAGTACAAGGAAAAAGACAACTTCGAAGTGCTTTCATTTAATGATCGATCGTAAAGTGATCGTAATCGAAGAACGAACGTCCTTTGATCATCATCCTCCCAAATGAAAACATAGCGATCGTGACAAAAAGCACGCGACAGTGGCCCACCATTCAGCTACAGCCTACGATCGCTACTGTCCAGTGTCCCCATGCTACCAAAGTCACTTTCGGTTTTTATGAATGAACTTACCGATCACACCGATCATGGACGGCTAATGGACTGCAATCACCGACCAATCGAAGCGTGTACGCGACTCAGATATATGTTTAGATACTTTTCTGACAGAAAACTATAATAATTTTGCGGTTGGCTATTCATTGAAGTATCTATTACGTGTAGGCCGGACATACTTTGCCGCGATCGATTGATCGCAACAGGCAGGTTTTGACATTCGAAAAAAAAAAAAACAAAAAACCAAAACGAAGCGAAAGAAAAACTTGTATTTTTCAGATAAATGATGCAATCGCAACGAAATTAAACAAAAATCCAAACGTCGACGTCTCGATCGGCCTACGTGCATTTTGGCGCCAGTATAGCGAATAGAGAGTGTAGTCTCTAACATCGCACCTTGCGACACGCCACTTGCGATAATCGCACTTAATTAAAACTCATATCTGAAACATACTCGTAAAAAAAGGGGTTCGTGGGTAGTACATGTAACCTTGGCGCTACGATATCAACTCAACTTTTAGGTTAAGAACATCATACGAGTACGTATGTATGTATGTGCGTCGAGAATGAGGTCGTCTTCCCGCAAAATACGAAGCCTAATGAATGAGCCCGAGTTTAGTCACTTCGACAGGCTGATTAATACGGCGGTTGTGGTTTAAGGTTCTGGTTTTTGTTGGCTGTTGTTTCGGGGGCACGCGTAGGCGGCTTATGAATGAAAATTATTATTTTTTCTCATTCACCGAGTGTTGTTTTACATAAATCTCGAACTCTGGTGTCAAATGGATTTCCGCTGACTGTAGTAGCTGCTGCAGCAGCGACTATTGGCAGCCGTAGTGGCAGAAGGCAGATCAAGGTACCGTGATGGTTTTATGTGCCACGATGGGAGTGCAACACCTACGGCGACAGCACTAATAGTATTTATATGGACGAATTGATTGCAGTTAAATTTAATTACTTAACCGCTTGCACTCCATTAAACGAGTAATTTATGAATGAATGAAATGATCGTGCATGATTACGCAGTTGTTGTCGTCGAGATGTTGTGGTCCTTTTCGTTGCGAATTGAAGTTGGCAGTTGTGGTTGCTTAAGGGTTGACAGCGTACACTGTTTGTGCGTAATTAAGACGTTAGGTGTAATAAAAGGTGCGAAAGGTTGGCAGGATGGCTAGGTAGTAAATTTGTCTAGCAATTAAGTCGTTTAAGTTAACATGACTGCAATCGGGTATCGAGCCTGTTTTATCTAAAGCCTTAGACCCGCGTAAGTACTTTTTCTCGTCGACTTCCTTTCTAATTACGATTTAGGAATTTATTTAGTATCCCGGTGACATGTCTCCTTAACTGCTATCACCTACAACTACAGCAGTTGTGCGTAGACATTGCCATAAAATAGCGTGGCGTACAAGTCACAACATTTTCAAGGAGTGATACTGCCAGTGCTTTAGCGCATGGCTAGATATGAATACTTACTTACTTATCAGGCCTGCAATCCGTGGAGGATCTGAGCCTGAGTTATAGCTGCCTTCCATCCTTGACGGCTATCAAGACCAAGATGTCTTACATTCGCGATTACTTGGTCTTTATACCGGAGGTTCGGTCTTCATTTTCTTCTCGAACCAGGAGGCTCGGAGTCTTAGACCCTCTTAGTTGGAGGGTTGGACTATATCCACATCTTCCTCACAGACAGGACCAAACATCCGGCGCAGAATTTTTCTTTCGAAAGGACCTAAAATCAGCTTCGCCGTCCTTCCTACCGTCCAGCTTTCTGTTCCGTACAGGAAGACTGGCAGTATAAGCGTTTTGGGAAGTTCAGCTTTTTTTTTTTTTTTTTTTACTAAGGGGCTAGTGCTATCAAATAACATTAGTCACTGTGACTCATACAGATCTATTGTGCCTGCTAGTTCATTAGCCAAGGTGCTTCTCCACTTCCCTAATAAAGTTGAGAATGCTTCTCGTAGGAGCCGAGATGATCCCCTTAGGAGGCATAACTTCACTGAGAATGATACGCTTCCTGAAATGGCAAAGAGCAGCACACTCACACAGTCTCTTGGTCCTCAAGACAGAGTCGGCACTCGGTTTCTGACGAGAGGTCGGAACCGCAGTGTCTCGTAAGTTAGCTGACCAGTCCTCTGATAACTACTCTATTAAGTTTGAGTATATTAATAGAGTGTGTGTTCAGGGGCCGTACAAATAGTTTCGATTGGCGAAGTCCCTGGTGTTACGACTTTTCCCACTTGTCTAAGAAGAAGTTGATCTTCGACTTGGGAGTACCGCGGAAAGTTTCAGGACCTATGTACTTTTCGCTGGAAGCTTTCCTGGCGAGTTGATGGGCAATTTCATTGCCCTTAATACCTTTGTACCTTGGCACCCACCAGAGTTTGACCATATTTCTTTTGACCAGGTCTTGAAGGGCATCATGGCATACCTTTACGGTTTTTGAGTTCGTGCTGTAAGTGCTCTGAGGGCATCGTGGCTCAGTGGTTATTGTGTTGGACCCTGGCGCACGATGATCGAGTTCGGATCCCGATAACACCAACGCCATCGAATGTTTATTTCGCGGCGTTTCTCCTCGGTGGGGTACTGGCGAAACCCCCGGTAGTATACTTGCCAAGAAAAAGCTACTCGACTCAAGCCATTCGGAATTGGCAGTAAATTGTAGGTCCATTTCACCACAGCAAAAAAAAAAAAAAAATACATCACATACAACATGGGTGATTGAGAGAAGCTTGGTTTTGGCTCTTCTTGGGCTGTAACGCGACCAAAGAAAGCAAGCAAGCTGTAAGAGCTCAGCGCATTAAGGGCCACTTGGCTATCAGAGAGTATGTTGATGGTTACTCCCCTTATGATAGTCTCTAAGTTTAGATTGACGTTAGGATGGCATGTAAATCTGCTTTAAAGACGCTAGCACTCATTCGCAGGGCCTTCTAGATCTTACGATTTGGTCCAAATTCGCCGGCACCGACGCCAGAAGCCATCTTGGAGCCATCAGTATACCACCGAGCGAAGAATTCTAATTGCACTGCGTAATGCCACCTTTTTGATAAAAAGGTACAGTGGAGTGAGTCCAACGAGTGCCTTTTGGGCTGCCGTGGGGAAGGTGGCATGGCGCTATGCCACATGCCGAGACACGCTAATCTCTGAAGGCATTGAAACCTAATGATTATCGTTTGTTGCTCAACTTTTGTCCACCATACCGTGGACGTATAGGTGATGATAGGTCATACCATTGCGGTGTATAACCAGTGGACTACCTTAGGTCTAAGTCCCCATTTTTTGCCGTAGGTGCGTCGATAGGCCCACAAGGCCTTAGTCGCTTTTGTGAGTTTGTTTTTAATATCCGAGTTCCAGTTGACAAGATAGTGGTCCGAGTCGATATTGGCTCTTCTAAAAGTTCGTACATCCAAAATGTCGTATGCGTGCCTGCCATCAATTGCATTGTGGTCAATCCCGTTGAGGGTTGATTGATTCGAAAGATCGCCAAGTCCCTTTGTGGATGCGGAGATGTGGAAAACGCGTGCTAGTAACTTGAAGATGTCGCCCCGTTGCAAAGTCTATCAGCCTAAATCCATTTTCGGATGTGGTGTTGAGTAGGCTGTGCTTGCCAATAACCCTATCAAAGGCGACTTCCTTAACCAGTCATCCTTGTCCTCGGTAGGGGCGTGAGCGCAAATGAGGCTCATGTTTGCGAATTTAGCCCTGATGCGGATTTTTAGGGGGCGTTCGCTTACATGCCTGAAGCTCAAGATTTTTTGCCTAAGTCTACCTCTAATAACAAATCCGCATCCGAATAAGCGTTGTCCACTTTCCTTGTAGCAGTCGCCGTAGCAGATATCACGAGGGCAAAACTAAATATGTATATTCTGTCGTCAAAGAACGACGCACCACTCTGACGTCTTGGCCAGGACGTCACTATTGGCAACTATAACTTTGATGTAGTCAAGGATTTTGTCTACCGGTAACAAGCGGCAATGACACCAGCACTGAGATTAGACGCAGAGGCAATCGAGTAGTAGAGCCTTTTCTCGGAAAACTAAGCAGACCTTCTATAAAGTTTTAATCATCCGGGTCCTCCTTTACGGCGCAGAGGCTTGGACCATATCAAAAGTGGATGAAGAGGCCCTTGGACGTTTCGAGAGGAAAATTCTGTTTACAATCTTCGGTCCCGTTTGCATAGACGGAATGTGGAGGTGAAGACACAACCGCGAACTGTATGGGCTGTACAGAGACATCGGCCTAGTACGACGTCTAGGGATCCAACGTCTTAGAGGGCTAGGTCATGTAGAGCGAATGAACAGTACAGCTCTGGCCCGAAGAGTCTTTGACTCCAACCCGGAAAGACGACGTTGCAGAGGACGGCCGCATCTAAGGCGGCGTACACAGGTGGAAGGGGATCTTAACCATCTGGGCGTGTGACAGTGGAAACAGCAAGAAAAAGATCGTGCTAATTGGAAAGGCTTGTTGGTTAAGGACCAGATTCGTCCCCGAACTGTAGGGCCACCTAAGTAAGTAAGTAGGATCAGGAGGCATTTGGTCGTCTCGAGAGGAAAATTCTGCGTACAATCTTCAATCACTTTTGTGTTGACGGAAAGTGGAGGAGAAGATTCAATCACGAAATGTACATTGGCATAGTACGACTTCTTAGGATCCAACGTCTCTTAGTCTCTCAGTCTTCGGGTCCAACCCAGGTAGTAGATCTTCAATTTATAAATACGTGCTTATCTGGAACGTGGAAAGCTTCGGACGCACGGCACACCTAGCCTCAGCTCCAACTCACCATCTTATAGGCAACTCAGGGAATAAATTTAAATATCTACGTGAGACAGAATCAGTGCCAACAGCCAACGTTGCTCATTGGTCAATTTAGATCCTTCAAAGTCTGCAGCAAATGCTGTTCCTCTTATTGCCTAACCTTGACTGTCCAATGTTGCCCAATCATGTTATCGCAACTGCATGACAGCGATTAACTAGAACAAGCGCCAACTCCTCTTCGCCAATCGTTCGCCACACATAGATATCTCATTCGCGTTCTGACATTATCGCCACAACAGAGCCAGACATGCAAAAAACAAAAAACCAGAGATTGTCTATAAGACCTAGTGTCAAGGTACCGCACAACTAAGAGCACCAATAACACCAACCACAAGTGTCCAACGAGCACACCCTATCACTGCGACACATTGCCACATTGTTGTCGCACACATTTTGCAATTTTTAATGCGATTGTCATTTGACAGGCAACACAATTCGCAACTTGTCCGTCCTGTTCCCATTTCCCGTCGCTCCTCTCGCGCGATATCACAATACGAACTCGAGCCTTCAACCTCGAATCTCAATCTTCGGACGGATAAAGGAAACAGCGCCAAGCCAATCGGCCTGCCGAGTCAGAGGTGCGAATTTATCGCATTTACACTGTCGAATCATGTCCGCTATAGGCGGCGGCAAACTGCCAACATTGTCTTCGATCTTTTCATTTTCAAATTCACAATGCGAACAAGAACGGATCGCAGATCATGTCACAAGGTGCCAAAACAACAGTGCAACACAAATATTTCCTCTGTTTGCCAGAGAATTCGTGTCGTTCGGTATCGCAGGGCTGACACACGCCCTGATGCACCGTAAGCTGTCGATTGAATATCCCGTCGCCATGTATCTCGTTCGCCCTCCACCTGTTGCTGCAGAAAGCTGTGCCAAGCCATTACACAGTACGCATTTCATCGCACTAAATTTGGTTCTATTGCCCGACCGCCATCGTGAGGCATTCATCATGCTCCACAATTATCACGCCAACTCATTTAACAGCCGCCTTAGCGTACCTAATCGGACACAGCTATCGCTAGATAGCACGGGAACTCGAAGCACGACGGCAGGCACACGAAGAAACAATCGATTTCGTGCTCGTTGCCCGAAATAGATTTTTCGTATAAAAATACTAAATCGAATCTAAATTAGTTGGAATGAGCGATGATGAGATACCTACACTATCTACGTATCCACTACGTAAGTGACGTAGATTATGAGTATAAACATACTCGTGTGAATAAGCTCGTCCGTGCGAGAGTCATAGATACATAATTGGATTGAGCGGCTAGCACACTGGCTGGACGCCACTGTGAAAGTACGCTGTCAACGTCAATCGGGCTACCTACCTAGTGTGGGGGGTCTAAATTTAGAAGGGATTCCTCTCAATCGATTGCCCAAGCTTTTGGAGGACGCGAGACCTCACCAAGTACGGTAGTAAGTGGGGAAGAGCTTTCGAGGAATTTTTTTATTTTTTTTTTGTCTACTTGGTTCCCTGTGATCAGCAGGAGTGGCATTATGGGGAGCTTGATATGAGCAACACGATGACGTTGTTTTGGAACTTCGAAGAGAAATGGATCACGCTGACTATTTCGTGAGCGCGCAAGAGCAATTCGAGGTGACCAAAGAGTGATGGGGAAATAGTTTGTTTGTTAGTTAAGATCTTTGAGTTCAGAGAAGTAAGATACCAATATACATACATACGTCCTTGTCTTGATCAGAAAGAGCAACCCAACAATCGAGACGTCCGTGCTAGGTCTGGAAAAACACTAGTGTCCAAAAATATTGACAATATGGGAAAGGTAACATAAATGGTATAGAACGTACGGCACGGATGCAAAGGACTAACAAAGGCCTCATAGGGGTAGCATCTATCTGCTACGGCCTAGTAAGCTGTAACCTTAAAAAAATGTCAAACTCAGAAACAACAACAAGCCTCGGATTTAAGGGACAGAGTACGTGGACAAGAGTATCGGTTCTACACCTGGAATGTTGAGCACTTTAACAGTCCGGGTGTTACTGTTAAAAAAAACCCTAAACATCTATAAAGCCGACATTACCGCCCTCCAAGAAGTGCGATGGGTTTGACCGGGTAAAAGGAGGACGGAAAACTACGACATGTACTACGGAAACTGCTACAAGGAGGGCAAACAACGCCTATTTGGATGCTGATTTGTTGTTTGAGGTGGGCTTAAGCAAAAAGTCCTGAGCTTCCTACAAGTGAGCGAGCGCCTCATAAAAGTCCGCATCAAAGCTACATTCGGGAACATCAGCTGAATATGATATGAAAGACGACAGAGTCAAGGATGACTTCTATGACCTTCTAGAAAGAACATACGCTCAATGTCCCAGACACCAAGATTGCTCTAAGAGATTACAACGCGAAGCTGGGTAAAGGGGACATCTTTGAACGAGCCGTAGGAAACCACAGCCTACACGGCACCATGTCCTAAAACGGATTCAGGCTAATAGACTTTGCGACGCGGTGATTCCCACATCTTAATATCCATAAGGGGCGCTTGGCGCTTTTCTGATCAATTATCTTTTAACCAAATCGATCGACACCAAACACTGCTCCAGCACCTTGGATGTCCGAACCTTCCGAGGAGCCAATGTTGACTCGTATCATTACCTCGTTGAAGCCAAGGTATGAATGGGAAAATTGCGAACACAGCGGAGTCGAGTAAGACCAGCAACCTTTCACGTCGGGAATCTGCAACCGCAAATGACCGCCAGGACCTTCGCCGATCGTGTCCATCTCAAGCTCCCTCAAGATCCGATGCAAACTGTACAAATCATAGAAGAACAATGAAGACGTTGCCACCAGCTAGGATGGTGGTCATCTTGGTTCGATGGCGAGTGCGGATAGGTAGATGCAGAAAAATAGAATGCATACATGGCCACGTTGCATCGAGGAACGAGATCTGCTCGTGAGCTAGTGACAGTATCGGGGGTTAAGGGTGTCCCAAGGGAGAAGTCCTTTCACTACTACTCTGGTCGATAGTTATCGACGACCTGCTCCGCAAGCTCACCACTCTCGCCTACGAGGTCATCGGACATGCCGATGACCTAGTAGTTATTGTTGCAGGCTGGTGCTAAATTGCCGCCTGTGAGTGCATGAAGCTAACGCTTCAGTTTATCTCTGACTGTTGTGACAGAGAGAGTCTATCGATAAAGTCAATCTTAGTACCGGTTACAAAAAGAAGAAGACTAAGGCCTTCTGGGTCTGTCGAGGCACTTACAGCAAAACCTGGGCATTGAAACCGAAGCTAATCAGTGGATTAGCCAGTGGCTTTACACGGCGATAGTAAGACCTATCATCACCTATGCGTCCACGGCATGGTGGAAAAAGTTGAGCAAAAAACGATACGCGTTGAGCTTCAACGCCTCCAGAGACTAGCATGTCTCGGCATTAGAGGCGCTATGGCGCTTGTTCTACGGCAGCTCAAGAGACACTGATGTAGTGCCACGCTCTCGGACGGATTACCACACACCTTCACTTTGACAAGAGATTTGAGATATTGATCCCAAACCGCCCAGCTTGGAAAACCAGTAATCCCTTGCCCAACGTCAACGGCCATAGGTGATACACAGATGACCCCAAGATGGTTGCTGCGGTTGGCTCCGACATCCTTGGAACAAATCGGAAGATTTCAAAGGTCCTGGAAATGTGTCACAGTCGATGCTGAGAATATGGAAGACACACTTCTGTAGACTGTATAGGTATATGGGTGCCCTATTGACGTAAAGTCATGGCTCACGTAGACTACGTTGAGTCCATTGTGTGTGTAGACTGTATAACGGACTTCGCAACGGACGAAGATGCAGGAGAATTCCGTCCGTCCGACCTAGACGAAATTAAGCTGGTACCGTCGAAGTTTAGAAGTAATAGAGGAAAGCACGCCCGACGAATGGAATCGCAGCATCGTTTGCCCAGTCCACAAGAAAGAGACCCCTATATGGGCGCCAAATCCTTAATATCGAATATGGAGGGCATGGGCTCGGTCATACAGGGTAAAGCTGTTGATTGCTCTCAACCTGGCGAAATGCCAGCAACGATCCCTGTTTAAATGCCCGGGTTAAGTTGACATACGGCCTCCTCGCGGCGCTCTCAGGATAGCCTTTTCAACAACCGTTGAGAGGTGAACAAACGTATGCAGCGACAAAATACCGACCAGAATGGCGGTTGTGCGGCGGGCTAACAATCCGCCCACGTAAAAAACCTAAAAGTTATGAATGAGCAAGTTGCCTCGGATATACGGACGGATACTCGACGACGACAACGCACGAAATAAAAAAAAAACACGATTTGCGAGTATGCTCCTGGATAGTCAGAACCCTGTACATTCCTGGAGCTGCTCATAAACTAGAAAGAATCCTCACGCAGTAAAAGGCGATCCAGGATATATGCTGGATAGGAAATGGTATGATGAGGAAGAAATATTGAGACATCTATGTATTACAGCTGTCACAAGAGATTGCACTTACTGGGTTGCGGATTTGTCGTGGAAAAGCGGTTAAGGTCGAAGGTCGCCTGGCTGTGACCCTCATCTGAGCAGATTTTATACTACCAGCTTTAGGTGCGCACGCCCCTACCGAAGAGGCTGAAGACCCTATCAAAGAGGACTTCTATGATCTCCTGGACAACGCCTACGGAGCTTGTCCGGAGTACGATGTAAAAATCGTACTGTGGCAGATCTTGGAGAATACCCATGAATTTCAGGTCGACACACGCCACCTTTTCGTCGATTTCAAAGCAGTGTTGGCATAAATCGATTAATTTTTTAATCAACTACTTAATTTGATTAATTTTAATCAGATTAAATTAATCATGATTGAAATAATCGTGATTATAAAAGTAGTCTTAATCATGATTATTGGAGTTAATCATTAATCAATATTCATTAATTGATTAACTTGATTATGATTATTTCTTGAAACATATGTACTTACTCACTTACTTATCAGGCCTGCGATCCATGGAGGATCTGAGCCTGAGCTATAGCTGCTTTCCATCCTTGACGGTCCCGGGCACGCTGCATCCAGTTTTCAAGACCAAGATGACTTACATCCGCGATTACTTGGTCTTTATACCGGAGGCCCAGTCTTCCTCTTCTTCTCGAACCAGGAGGCTCGGAGTCGAAGACCTTCTTAGCAGGAGCGTTGATGTCCATGCGCTCGATGTGGCCAAGCCAGTGTAGTCGACGGATCCTTGCCTTCCGGACTACATCCACATCCTGGTACAGCTCGTAGAGTTCGCGGTTGTGTCTTCTTCTCCATTCACCTTCCTCACAGACAGGACCAAATATCCGGCGCAGAATTTTTCTTTCGAAAGAACCCAAAATCAGCTCCGCTGTTCTGCTTATCGTCCAGCTTTCGGCTCCGTACAGCAAGACTGGCAGAATGAGCGTTTTGTAAAGCATGACTTTGGTCTTTCGAGTGAGGAGTTTTGACCCCAGTTGTTTGGACAAGCCGAAGTAACAGCGGTAGCTAAGGGCGATTCCATGCCGGATCTCCACTGTGGTGTCATTTGTGGAATTTACGTTTGCCCCGAGGTAGACAAACTCCTTAACTACCTCGAAATTGTAGCTATCAATTGTTATATTTTGTCCCAGGTGGTGAGCGACGGATTGGTTTTTGCTCGACAGCATGTATTTCGTTTTGTCCTCATTGATCTTAAGACCAACTCGTTTCGCCTGTTCTTCAATCGCCGTGAATGCTTCCACAATGCCACGGCGAGAACACGCGATGATGTCGATATCATCCGCGTATCCTAGCAGCTAGATGGACTTGTAAAAGATAGTGCCTTCCCTGTTGACGCCTGCCCGTTGCACTATCTGCTCCAGCACCAGGTTGAAGAAGTCACATGACAGCGCATCTCCTTGCCGAAGTCCGGTGCATGTTTCGAATGGTTCCGAGGTCCTAGAACCGAGTTGCACGGTGCATCGCGTGTTTTTTAGCGTGGCGCGACACAACTGGATCAGTTTTACTGGGATCCCGAATTCGGCCATCGCCCCAAACAGTTCTTCACGATGAATCGATCAGCCTTTTTAAATCAATCAAATTTAAACTTACATTTAATTTGGACATAGTTAATCAAATAATCAAATTAACGATTAATGATTATGATTAATAATCATAATCATTTTAAAATTGATTTTGATTAATTAATCTTAATCAACATTTTTGATTACGATTTTAATCATTAATTTTTAATAGTTAATCAGATTAACTTTGGGCCAACACTGTTTCAAAGCCGCGAATGACAGTGTGCATAGGAGAAAGCTATACGGTGCCATGTCTAGTTTTAAAATCCCTGCCAAACTCATCCGATTGTGCAGGAGACAATGGAGAATTCTCGCGGCTCCACTAAGGTCGGTAATGAGCAAACCGAGACCTTTGATGTTAAAAAAGGATATAGGCAAGGTGACGCGCTGTCATGCAACTTTTCCAACATTGTGCTTGAAAAGATCGTGCAAGAGTCACTGGCCAACACAAGAGGTCGATTTATTTGAAGTATACGCAATAGCTTGCGTACGCCAACGACATTAACGTGATTGGACGGACCTCATTGAGGCCTTTGTAAGCATTGTGGTAGAGCGGCTAAGATGGGTCTCAGTGTTAATGAGGGTAAAACCAAATATCTTCTTTCATCTAAAAGAGACGGTCAACACCGACGTATTGGCCAGGACGCGGCAGAGGACGACCGCATCTACGGTGGCCCAGGCAGGTGGAAGGGGACCTTAACCAACTGGGCGTGCGGAATTGGAAACAGCTGGCCAAATACCGTGCCAGGTGAAAGCGTTTGTTGGTTGAGACCCAGGTCAGATTGGAATTTGCTTTTTTCGGTTTTTCTCAGAACTGTTTGCCTTATACGCCCGAAGGCTCAGCTCGCTGAGCCTAATAGGCTCTTGCAGCTCAAGTCAAGTCATGTATTATCCTTTGGCCTGGTGCTGTTAATTAAATTTGCCATGCCGATTCGGATGATATTTGCGATCCATGTCGTTGTCCAGAATGCACCACGACCATTTAAACATAGGGTTGTTCAGTGCCTTGTCTATCTTGGCTTGCACGTCACTCCTGCTACACCAGTTTCATCGACTTTTGCAGTGATTGGCCGACCATCCGCATATTTAACACCGAAATTTTCGGAACGAAATCGAGCAATGCACTCCTACGTCTGGCGGACACTCCCAGCATTCTCACCTGTATGTGTGTGTGTTGGCGTTACAGCCCATGAAGGACTGTAACGGCCATGAAGGACTGTAACGCCCATGAAGGACTGTAACGCACATGAAGTTGTGTAACGCCAACATCGGCGTCAGAGGCCAAAACACTACGCCACGGCGCTTTCGCATTCTCACCGACACGTCACAAATTTTTCGGCATGTTTTTGCAGCGTTGTTACCTCGGAGACTTTTTATACCATCCAATCGTTTATGTAAGAGGCACGAACTCCGTCGAGGGACCGCTTGACCATTGGAACAGAGTATCTTAGACAGTTTGAAAACGCATTGATTAATACAAGCAAACAAATAAAAACCACAGACTATAGAGAGCGACTTCGACCACGATTAAAGTAAGCTTGAAGACAAATTGGATAAGAGAACCCATTTTAAGAAAACCAATATAATCGTTTCAGGCTTTGGTCTTTTAAGTATTATGATTCGCAATCCGGAGCTGTTTCCCATCAAGTTTTAAAGATGTACCCCGAAGCGATAGTTTTTAGCTAATATCACAGAAACATTCTTTGCCACGCGCACCATCATCCCACTCGCATGGTTGGTATGAGCAAACCGACAAGTCAAAAACTATCTAAACCAAAATACAAAAAAAAAAAAAAAAGAAATAAAGAACAAAAGATCTCGAACAACTGTTCGCCTGACATCGTCACAAATTCGCTTTAACCAAATCCGGCATAACTCCGACGTGGGGAAACTCTTTTCGGCCATCAACGATCCGCGGAAGGAAATTCAACATTTTGTTTACGTTTCTTCTCATTCCTCGTTGGGCCAGTTCCAAATCGACTCGCTACACAACGGTCGAGTGGAAGCAGAAATATGTATCCGTACATACGGATACAGATACATATCTGTTATCATGGTCACCTGACTGCGCATTATATGAAACTACATTTGGTAGTACGTGTAGTAGCTGGGCCATGAACTTCAACAGTAAAAGATAGATTCAAATTGTGTCTGGTTTGTTGTGCCGTTTTCGGTTGTGTTGACCGTTTTTTCTCCCCAAATGAGTTAGAATCAAGGGTAGCGGCAGGGAGCGGGGGCGGTTGGAGAATAGATTCACCTGGCACCCGTCAAATGGATGCCATTTGCATGCGGAAAGTATCACAAGACATTGGATAGTGAACTTGTTCCCTTCATTTGGACTGGAATCTCGACGAGATTTACCTTTTTTTTGTGGCTTTGTAGTCTTGATCTGCGTTTCGGATTTAGCCATGTATGGTCGAGGTTAGTTAGGCATTTGAAATGCTCACTAAAGAGAGACCTATTGGTTGGCTTGAGTGGTTGTGAACATGTTTGGAAAATAGGATTAGTACGGAAATCACTCGGGGGTACTAGAATCAGATTGTTAAATTCTATTCAAGTGATTGTAAGTGAGTCTTAAGTCTGAGTTATCATCAACTCTGACCTTGGGCTCAGCAGTTTATGGGCAAAAGATACAAGTATCACCTCATAAATCACTGTCATAACCGTTGAGATACGATATCGAGCAAGAGCGCTAGCCACAAATGACGTCGCTCGTTATAAAAAGAAAATTGCATTTGTCCACTTGTACCCTTGAGGCTGGACAAAAACACGTTTTGCCAGCTGTAGATTCAGCTAGTAGATTCAAATGAAATCAGCAATTATAATCAATTTGGCAATCTCTATTGCTCAATTGTCGTCTCGTTCATCTCCCCATGCGGATCACATATGAGGTATCGCACTTAATTGACCAATTTTCCATGCATCTGTGTATCTTTGTTATTCTCTTTTTGCTGTATTTTTTCGTTTTCATCTTCTTTGTTTTAGATCTTAATTACTAGAACATTCAGAGGCATGAATACCATCGACGCCAGCATCGTCGTGGTCGTTGTCGTGATCGTTGGTCACCAAACAATTAACAAATGTAAAACAGGAAGCCACGGTAGTGTGTTTGAAAGAGCGACCCTAATCGACCGGAAATCGCATCAATCTCATGCCTCTCAGTTTCACTACTACTCTCTCATTAACGCGTAGATGGATCTTTGTGTTATTTAATTAGTGTCATCAGCACCACATATGTAAACGAGAGAGAGAGAACGACGAGCTGGGACAAGCTCATGCAAATGTACCTTCAATCGATGCCTCTCCCTACAGGAAAGGATCCACTTGGCGGTGGTCCTTGTTCCTTTGGCACCACTAATGACCACCAGACTATATGGCGATGTGAAGACCACTAATTGCACCAGCAGTCTAGGTAAGTCTAGTCAGCCTGTTCAGCTTTAGGTTTTTTTACTTTTTCGTTGTCCGTCTATCACGACGCCTCTAGTGCTGATTTGTGTACTCGTGTACGTGTGTTGATGGTGACCTATGAGCGCACAACTATTGACTTATTAAGTAATTAAGCTCCACAAAGACCACTGGCGTCGTAGTCATCCAAACTATCATGGACAACTAACTTGCTCCTCCGACAGATTGTGTCGTTGTGGTGTTTTCCTTCATCCGAAAATACTTTAATGAAGGACAGACGTACGAACCTAACCACTCGGATGGAGGTCCAGTGTAGATCGGTGATCGTGCCTTGTCCATTGCTTGTCATTCGCACATTTTTATCTCGTTGAGACGGGAGGCAGGGCGCAGCTCTAGGCCTGGCAATTAATCTTCATTAAAGCCCTACTGTCCCGCTTTCTTTTTACAACACACATATATTCTTGATGATGACGCTATGACACAGATGTGATTGCGCAAAATCCTGTCTAGATTCCGAATCAGAGTTTAGTCCATTTCGGAGTGGAACTTAATTATAATTGACTCGCAATGAGCTTAATTACCGTAGGGCACTGGCCTTTCGGTGTACCAAAGAGCCGGGATTGTGACATATTCGCGCACTATTACTTCACTGGTTCTGACCTTCTTGGGTGATCGTCATCAGCATCGTGCTGAACGGAAATGCCACACAGACGGCGACGACGTATGTATGTAGACGACAGTGGATCGGTGGAGAATCGATGTACACGACCAAGACGAAGAGAAAGACGAAGATTGGATGGATCGTTCACCGATTCTCATTGATTGTTAATTAACTGAATGGTACGGTGTTGAAAGGAGTCACATAAAGCCCACCGACGGCTCTCTGACTGACTTTGACAAGTCGTGCTTGCACTATAGAATTACTGCTGCTGTTCCACTCGTATCTAGAGTGGAGTGGTTCAGGTGTGAACTGAGATGTAAGTACATACATATATGGCGCTTTGCTTGGGAAATTCATCCTCACTATGGATGTGTTCAGTTAATTATTCCAAGAGATCATGATGCTCCACTGTGACTTATGGTAATGGCGATAACGTGATGGTAGACTATGGCTCAGGAGATTGATGATTTTTCGTAGAGCTAATCAAGACGTTTGACTTGAAATGACTGGGTCAGGGGTTGACAACTCTGTTATGGGAATTAGTTAATTGACTCTTCCGTGAACAGTATATCAGACAATCATTCTGCCGCTTGAGTATCTTCGGGTCTACCAATACAAATGTATAGTTCCTTGCCGACAATTAGCACTAGACGCTCACACTGTCTCGTCGATGTAGTATGTATCTGTCGTCACATTTCATTTCATATCTCCACGAACGTTTCGGTCGCTTGTCATCATCGGCACGACACATCACTGCTAATTATCGTCGCGCAACATAATACTCGTATTCCATTTCATTTCGAATCTCTTCTAATTGAATTGAAATACAGTGCGCGACATTTGATTAAGTGCACGAGCCAACACACGACACGCCACCCGACCGCCATTCGTCGTCATCGTCATCCGGGCACACTCGTATCCTTTCGTCCGAAATAGAAACTGGAAACATACGAGTACGCGAGGTGGTATGATGATGGAAGCAACAACGTGAGAGGATGGTCTATAAATAAACCGCAAGTGCTTTTGCTCGGCCCTCATTTGGAGCAGACGTCAAAAGTGGGCCGAACTTGATCCGCTTGTAATCGTGTGTCACATCCATTATCTCTTTTCTGTGGTGCGACAATTATTTCACACTTTTTGTCAGACTATCGGTTTGTTTTAGATACCCTGTAGGGCTCGTTAAGTGTTGGTGGCGCGAAGCCCACGGGATTGTTGATTTGGCTCGACTTGGCTTTTTGGGGACGAGTGTTAAATGCTGTAGAAGTACAAAATGGTCGACAAATTGATTTATGGTAAGCAACGAGTATTTGATTTAGTGACGCATGCAAGGAATGCAATTTGACTGGAGGCAGGCTGTTGACAATCCTGAACTTGGGAGGCGTCCCTTCTCTGACAGCCCACGGGATTTGTGACGAGCCTGTGGAGATTAATTATAAAGACTTTTGTCAATAGTTGAAGATCGTTAAGGACTTTTGTAACTTGTTTTTGACATTCAACCTTGTTGCTTATACTATACGTCCATTTTTTTTTTTTTTTTTGTTTAAGGCTTCTGCTATCTGGTGGAGCACTCAGACGCACATACTGGTCTATTGTTCCAGACCGACACCTTACATTACTGTATTTTCCCCGTTTTCCGGAGAAAAATTAGACGGAGATTAACTTATGTATAGCACACACCACGTCGGCCCCATGGGTACGCCACCGTGCGCGAGCAAAGGTGGGACAGTCACAGAGAAAATGCTCTGCAACATGCAGCGCAGGTAGGCGTCTCACTGATGCCAAGCACGCAGAAATGTTTAGCAAAAGTGTAATGGCCCGTAATGACTCGGACAATCACAAGTCTTCTGCAGTCGATTCTCCTTAAAGACAGAAAGAATGCTGCGGATTTCTTGCAGACATCAGGGCATACGTGCTTAGTTATCCTGCAACCTGGATAATCCCTCCATCTACGGTTGTGTGCATTAAACACCTAGTCGTTAATTTAGAAATTTACCGTGGCCGCAGGTAGACCTAGAGCAGGTTTAGCCCCTGAGAAGCTCTCCTCTGAACCCAATCCGGAGAGTTTATCAGAGATCTCATTTCCTGGGATCTCAGAGTGACATGGAACGCATACAATTTACTTACTTACTAAGGTGGCGCTACAGTCCGTGATGGGCCTCAACCAACAAGCGTCTCCAGCTGGCACGGTCTTTGACCAGCCTTTTCCAGCTCCGCACGCCCAGTTGGTTAAGGTCCCCTTCCACCTGCATGCGCCTCCGTAGATGCGGCCGTCCTCTGCCGCGCCTTCCTTCCGGGGTGGACTCGAAGACTCTTCGGGTCGGAGCTGTATTTTCCACGCGCTCTACATAGCCTAGCCACCTTAGACGCTGTATCCGTAGATGTCGTACCAGGCCGATGTCGCTGTACAAGCCGTACAGTTCTTCGTTAAATCTTTGAACAAACGGGGCTGCAGATAGTGCGCAGAATTTTCCTCTGCATGACAGCGCGTCACCTTGCCTAAATACTTTCAAATGTCTCGGTTTGCTCATTACCGACCTGAATGAAGCAGCGAGAATTCTCCATTGTCATCCTGCACAATCGGATGAGTTGGGCAGGGATGTTAAAACTAGACATGGCTTTGTGTAGCTCATCTCTATACACGCTGTCATTTGTAGCCTTGAAATCGACGAAGAGTTGGTGAGAGTCTTCTCCAAGATCTGCTGTAGCGTAAACATTTGGTCTATCGTGTAATTACCTGGCCTGAAACCACACTGATAAGAGCCGATCAGGTTATCCACAAACGGTTTCAGGCGTTCACACAATACAGCAGAGAAGATATTATACGCTATGTCAAGGAGGCTTGTTCCCCTATAGTTGTAGAGGTCTCCTTTCTTATGGACCGGGAAAACTATGCTGAGATTCCATTCGTCGGGCATGCTTTCCTCCGACCATACCTCAAATTTTGGGTAAGATTCATACAATTCAGGTCAACGAATCCCACTTCGTATAGAGTAAAAGCCATGCAGGACAACTCCAAACCGGAGAGTTACAAAGAACTACTTATACTTGTCAATTCTGACAGGGTGACTTTAGAGAATTTTTGTTGCGCCACCAAGGTAAACCGTGCAGACTTCACCAGCCAATACGAGGTTACAGCTATGTATATGATCTACAACACCATGCTTATGGCCACAATATCCTGAGACCAACTAGAAGACGACAATCGCGTCTAAAGCGGTATACATACGAGGTGTGGCATTCAAGTTCCGGGAATTTATACAAAAGGATTCATTTTTTCGCAAATTTTAATGATTTTTGGATAATTTTCTGACATTAACTCGTTCAGAGCCATGGCGACAGCCTCTTTGACTTTCTCTACACCACCATGATGAGTTTCATGAGACATGACTTCATCTTGGGGAATCAGAAAAAACTCACAGGGGCAATATCGTGGCTATAGGCGTGCCTCTTCAGGACATCATCGTAAAACCGTCCAGTCACTCTCTAGTGGTGGGAACAGAAAACGACGATAATCAATGATGGAATTCCTTCAGTTGCGACCTTGATATCCTCGCTTTCGCTTGCCGCTTCTCGGGATCTCGGGATTATACTCACCAGATCTCACTAAACACTCAATAGTGACACGCCGCTTATAATGTCAGGCATTCATTTTTAAGAAAAATATGTACAACACGCAAAGAAAATGTCGACATCTGGCTTAGATGAAAATAGAAAGAAAGGGCCCCTTTTCTAGCTAGTTTCCAAATTATGTCTAGATTCCCGGAACCAATTTGCCCCACCTAGTATATGTTTAAAGACTTTGACTGGACCGATTGCGTAGGATAATACCAGCTGAAGAGGATTTTTGGTTAAGGTACAAAATCATCTTGAGCTTAGTTCGGCACGATGTTTTGCAGTCTGTTTCCAGTGTCGCATAGCCAGTTGGTTGAGGTCCCTCTTCACCTGTGTGTGCCACCTTAGGTGCGGCCGTGCTCTGCGTCGTCTCAGGCTTGGATTGGAAGACTATTCGGGCCAGAGCTATGGTATCCAATTGCTCTACATGGCCCAGCCATCTAATACAAGTACTAGGCCGATATCGCTGTACAGACCGAACAGTTCGTGGTTGAATCTTCTCCTCCACTCTCCATCAACGCAAACGGTGCAGAGGATTATACTCAGAATTTTCCTTCCGAAACGACCAAGGACCTTTTTATCCAATATTTGATAAGAGGCAAGCCTCTTCATCGTAGAGGAGGACCGGGATAACCAAGGTTTTATAGAGAGTCACCTTAGTTTTCCTTCTCTTTTGCCATTTGAGTGTAAAGGAAGAGCGGTTGGTTATAGGTATTCTGCGTCTAATCTCAACGCCGGTGTCTTCACCGCGTGTTACCAATGAGCCGAAGTAGAGGAAATCCCTAACTACATCAAAGTTGAAGCTGCCAATAGGGACGTTTCCAAGACGTCGGTGTTGTGTGTCCGCATAGATATATTTGATTTTGCCTTGATTTTGATTTACGGACCCACTTTACCCGCTCCTGAAGTGCTCACAAAAGTTCCACTAACATCTCGCTATATTCTCCCAATCACGTCAATGTTATAAGCATATCGGAGCAGCTGTGCAGACTTGAAACCGATCGTGCCTCTTATATTGGCCAGGGAACCCCGAACGATCTTTTCAGGCAGGATAGGCTGAAAAACGGCAGTCTGAATCCCGTTTTGACATCGAAGGTCTCCGTACTGACCTTAACGGAATAGCAAAATTTCTCTATTGTTGTCCTGCACAACCCGATGAGTTTGTCAGGTTTGTCGAAACGCGACATGGCATTGTAAAGCTCGTCTCTATAAACACCGCATATGTGGCTTTTAAATCGACGAAAAGTTGATGTGTGCCGACCTGAAATTCATGGGTTTTCTCTAAGATCTGCCGATGTGTGAATATTTGGTCTGTCGTTGATTTTCCTGGCCTGAAACCACACTGGTTGGAACCTATTAAATTGCCAACGAATGGTACGGCAGAGAGGATCTTATTCGCGATGCTAAGGAAACTTATTACCCCATGGTTAGCGCAGCTACAGGGGGGCTTCTTTTTTATGGACCAGGCAAACGATGCTGAGATTCCATTCATCAGGATTCTTCCGACCACATCTTACAGGTGAGCTGGTGCATGTTCCCAACCAACTCATTTCTAGTTTCCTATAGCTCATTAGGTGGGCCGTCTGCGCCAGCTGCTTTATAAGACTTCAGTTTCGATATCGTTATCTCAATATCGTCTAAGTCGGGTGGACGGAATTTTCTCTCATCGTCGTCCAGTGTGAATAGTGCGTTCTGCCTGACAGCGGTATCCTGACTATTCCGCCATATTCTCATATTCCCAGCATCGATTGTGATTCAACTACGAAGTGCCCGTGTTCGTCCCTACAGGCTTCCGCTCTGGCTTTATAACAGTGGCAAGTTCGTTTTGTTCTTTAGTTAGATTTTGGAATGTCGTTTCTGCAATAACATCCCTCCACCTCCTCGATCTCTCGCGCTTCTCCCAATCACGTCGTGGTCTTTCTTTTTCCTTTTAAAAAGCTCATGCTTCTCCCTTCCCTTCCGTTCATATAGCTCACGAGTAGCTCTCGTTCGTCGAGCTACTACAATATGTTTTCATATTGTTTTTCTGCATCTGTCCGCACTTGTCATCACACCAAGGGTTTCCCTTAGGAGGTGGCTGGAAACCTATTACCTCAGAGGCAGCATATCTGATGGCGCTTTGACAACGTCTCAATTGCTGTTCTATGATTTTTGAAGGAATGGGTCCCAATATCTTCCAGGTCAAATTATACGCCAACTTGCCGTGCGTCAACCTAAATTTAGAGACTGGCGTAAGAGGTGCAACTATGAATATTCTCACAGGTGGTCAAGTAGCGCTCAAAGTGGTGAGCTCGAACACAAAATCCATTAAGAAATGTCATGATGACCTACAGGACCTAGCCAAATGAAAAAAGCTCAAATTCTGGTGGGTGCCAGGACACAAAGGCATTAAGGGCTATAAAATCGCCAATCAAATCGCTAAGAAAGGTTCCAGCGAAAAGTACATAGGTGTCGAACCTTTGTGCGGCCTTCTCGAATATTAATTAACACAACAGCGTTGAACAGCGTTCAAGGACTCCGCCGTTCGAAAAGATCTATACGGCCCCTGAACAATAACTCTATTAATATTCCTAAATAAGATAGAGTCAATATAAGAAGATTGGTCAGCTACCAGATACTGATACAGACTGATATATCATCTTTCGTCTGAAACTGAGAGTCGACTCTGTCTTGAGGACGAGGAAACCGCCACCTTAGGGAGCGTATAGTCCTCTGAGAAATTGTGACTCCTGACCTTAAAATTAGTGAAACGTGTAATGTAAAGCATCTTGCACTATAAAAAGGGTAGGTTGAAACGATGTAAAGACATGCCGAAAAATTTGCGAAGTGTACGGTGCTGTAAGGACTGGCATCGGGATCAGTAACTCACTCTGGTCGACCAATCAATGAACTTTTGCAGCTGATGGAGATGGAAGCCACTTGACAGTTTGGGATCATATAAAACGTGCAGGCTTCTCAAAGAAGTCCGGAATTTTGGTGAAGCATGTGTTACCGCAATGAAATTTGACTGACCGAATTTTTATCAGCAAATATTTCTGGAACGAACCATCTTTGATATAGCTTTCACTACCATCAGGACACCATAAATTAATTGCAGGAAACATTTTCTGAGCGCGTGATTTCGCTTAATGGACCTGTGAACTGGCCTCCACGATCCTGTGATCTTACACCTTTAGATTACTTTCATTGGGTTATGTGAAGTCACTAGCGAGAGCGCCGTGGCGCAGTTGTTAGTGTGTTAGACTCTGACGTACGATGAGCGAGTTCGGATCCCGATAACACCAACGCCATCGAATGTTTATTTCGCGGCGTCCCTCCTCGACGGGGTACTGGCAAAACCCCCCGTAGTATAACTTGCCTGGAAAAAGCTTCTCGACTCACGCCGTTCGGAATCAGCATTAAATGGTAGGTCCCTTTCACCTGTGGGAAAAATAAAATCACACACACCATGGGTGATTGAAAAGAAGCTTGGCTCTGGTCCTTCATGGCTGCAACACCACCAAAAGAAAAAAGAAAGAGCTTATGAGCTGCTCTTGTTCTTCTATACAGCAGGACTTTATATGCCTCTTGCTTCGCTGTGTTAATCCTCCTGCACTCGTTATCGAACCTGGTGTCCTTCGTGGTGGAGCGTTGAAACTCCAGACTTCAGATATAGTGCTTTCAGGGCTTGTTTGCAAAGGTTCCACTGCTGTTCTATTGACAGCGTGGAGGGTAAGGTGTATTGGAGAGCTTAAGGGAAACACGATGGGTAAAAGATCATGAGGCGGTCAGTCATATCCGCAAGGCTTAGGACTTTTTGCCATAGTCCACCTCGAACAGCAAATCTGCATCCGAACAATCGTTGTCCTCTTTCCCTATAGCAGTGGTCGTAGTAAGTGCCGCAGTCCGGTCCTTTCCATCACATTTACTGGATGGCGGTTATGTTCGCTTTATAGCGGTATAGGGCGTCCGCAAGTTGTTCGGTTGCTCGTGGCCTATTTAGGGACCTAACATTTAACGTACGGAGCCTAAGATCGTTGTCCTCTTTTGGTTTTTACAAGGGTCGTCAGCATTAATCCGGTCCGTATTATCCGAGGCTTGTGGTTGTTTTGGAGATTTTGATTTTTTTTTTACGGTTATGGCCTACTAGACATAGCCCTACCGACTAATCCTGTTTTTTGGCGAAGTAGGCTCGCCATTCGCCTTTCCCTGTCGGCGATTTCCATAGGAAATCTCCAGATGACACCACAGAGAAATGGGGATGGGACCTACGAACAGTGCCGCCAGATGTTCGTCTCGCTTTTTAGCAGGCTAGCTCCGTCGTAATGGACGACGATGTAAGAGAATTCCGTCCACCCGACCTAGACGAAGTCAAAATAGCGATATCGCGACTAAAGTGTAATAAGGCCGCGGGCGCAGACGGCCTGTCTGCTGAGCTTCATAAGGCGGCTGGAGATGAGCTGGTAAGGTGCATGCACCATCTCATTTGCAAGGTATGGTCGGAGGAAAGCATGCCCGACGAATGGAATCTCAGCATCGTTTGCCCGGTCCATAAGAAAGTAGACCCCTATAACTGCGCCAACTATAGGGGAATAAGTGTGCTTAACATCGCATATAAGATCTTCTTTGCCGTATTGTGTGAACGCCTGAAATCGACACTCACCACCTCTTCGTCGATTTCAAGGCTGCATATGACAGCGTGTATAGAGATGAGCTATGCAAAGCCATGTCTAGTTTTAACATCCCTGCCAAACTCGTCCGACTGTGCAGGATAACAATGGAGAATTCTCGCGACTCCGTTAAGGTCGGTAATGAGCAAACCGACACCTTTGATGTTAAAAAAGGACTTAGGCAAGGTGACGCGCTGTCATGCAACTTTTTCAACATCGTGCTGGAAAAGATCGTGCAAGAGTCACTGGCCAACACAAGAGGTACGATTTATTTCAAGTCTACGCAATTGCTTGCGTACGCCGGCGACATTGACGTGATTGGACGGACACAGCGAGATGGCAATGAGACGGCGTTGAGCTAAAAGCGGTTAAAATGGGTCTCAAGGTTAATGAGGGTGAAAACAAATATCTTCTTTCATCTAAAAGAGACGGTCAACACCGACGTTGGCCAGAACGTCACCATGGACGGATATAACTTTGAAGTGGTCAAGGAATTCGTCTACCTTGGCTCACTGATGACCGGCGACGACAACACCAGCGCTGAGTTAAAACGCAGAATCACTGTTGCCAATCGCTGTTGCTTTGGGCTCAAGAGCATCTGAGAAGTAGAACCCTCTCTCGGAAAACCAAGGTGACACTATATAAGACCTTGATCATCCCAGCCCTCCTTTACGGCGCAGAGGCTTGGACCTTAACAATAGCGGATGAAGATGCACTATCTACGGTCCCGTTGTTCAATCGATGTATTTAGGAGAAGATTTAAAGAAGAACTGTACGGGTTGTACAGCTACATAGACCTGGTACAAGGCCTACGGGTACAGTCTAAGATGGTTAGGTCATGTAGAGCGCAAGGAAAATACAGCTCCGACCCGAAGAGTCTTCGAATCCACCCAGGAAGGAAGACGCGGCAGAGGACGGCCGCATCTAAGGCGGCGCACGCAGGTGGAAGGGGACCTTAACAGCTGGCGAAAAACCATGCCAGCTGGAGATGCTTGTTGGTTGAGGCCCAGGTTCACCACGGACTGTAGCCACCTAAGTAAGTAAGCAAGTATCCGTCGGATAGATGACCCCTACGAGGTCTTTGTTAGTCCGCTCACAGTATATGGCCATTCATACTCTGTGTATGACAAATGAGATTCTTGCATGGAACGGTTGCTGAAACCTTGGACGGTTTCTTTCTTATCATATCTAGGACAACCACCCCTGGAAAGTAGTGAACGAACATCTACGATCCAAACCACTGCACTCCGTTCAGGTTGTATGACAAATATTATAAGAGTATAAACTCTTGAATCTGCGCAAGTAGGAAAATAAAAAGAAGGCTCGTATGATGGCATAAAATTGTCTACTAAATAAGACTTTCATTATGGGCATTAACATTCGTTTCAAGTACTCTATTTCATATAGAATTTGTATAGCTTTAAAAAAAACATCTCACTCTATACACCTTTGCATGGACTACTCAAAAGTGTACAAAGGCTGTTTTAGGCCTAGTTGTTCAGGATCAAAAGCTGCCAAAACTGTGTGTAACATAGGATTGTATTTTGAGTAGACAAACGAAGAAATTTGACAAATTTTATAAAAGAAACTGAACAACGAAAGTTCCGATTCTAGCTTTGTCGCTCTGACGAACGAATAATGTACATTAATCAAGTTTTCGCTGCATTTCCGTAGACATTGGTTCCAATATCTGCATAAGCTTAGTTAGTAGATCTGTCTGCCGGACAAGTAATTTTTTTTAAGCAAAAATAATAAAATCTCTCAAACCACTTTCCTGTCAGTCTTCATCGTAAGTTAGCATCTCAACGAATCCCATCATATGCGCTGCACAAGTCACCATTTTTCCCGGCAGTCATTGCTTTTTCGGTTTTTGTTTTCAAGCTTCTCCTCAACACACTTTTAAGCACATGTAGTATAGATACGTATATGTACATAGCTTTATGTATTATCTTTGAGGTTGTCTTGCCTTCGATTGTTGTAAGGAGGCGGACTTTTTGGATAGGTGCTCGGCCTTATTTGTCGATTCCAGTAACAACGAGCTTTGACTGAATTAAAGATTTTTGTTTTTCCTGTTTTTTGCTTTGTCGCAGTAATCATCTAATAGATACACAATACCCGTACCACAAAACAACACAATACAACACTATCGACGTAGCATCGAAAACAACAAACAATCGAGGAGCAAGCGAATAACAACAAAACACTCGAGTAATCCCAGTCACTTGTTGTCTTTGTAATTTTGGGAATTTATCGGTTGTCTATATGTATGTATCTACTTCTATTTGTACATTTAAATATGTACTTCTATCTACGTACATATATCGATATGGAAATATTTGCCTTTTTAAGGAAGAGGTCAAACCTCTTTTCGATGGAGCTTTGAATTGGTACTTTCTGATCTATTTTTCTGCTTCAGATACAAAACTTCACAGCTACGTCTACGAGCATGTATGTATGTATGTACACATGTATATTGCTCATAAGTAAATTAGTTTAGTCACCAATAGATTTTTGTTCTTGTATAAGTTTGTGATTGGCTCAGTGATATGTAGGGAGACACAGATACGAAGCGTTGAAAAGTGTAATGGCCCCGTATTTTGGACGATGGATTTATTATCTGCGATAGACGACTGAAATGTTGCGAAACGTCGAGTGCCGAATGGAGACATAATTCAATTTGCAATTGACCAATGGACGTTTTACGAGATTTTGAACGGACATTTTTATTAGTTTAACTGCGCAAGTGTCGCAGATTAAATAAATTCGTTTCTGTTACTTTTTTTTTCTCGGGTTGTTTTTGATGGTAAACGAGGTCGCGATGGGTTGCGAAACTCACTTAAGAGCTATGGTGCCATTAAACTCTGATTGACAGAATGGTGGTAGTAGATAGAAGCAAGAGGTTCGGGTTCGATGGACTATGAAATGTGCTGTTTGAGTCTATACAGCGAAGTGCTCGTAAAGTCTTTCGACTTAGGTACCTATTTATATAGTAGTTTTAAGAAATTCCAAGCCACAGTGCCTTAAAAATTGTATGTATGAACGTGTTTACTTGAATATTTAACGCCTCGCGTCTACTGGATTTAACTGACGTGCATTATAATTATTTTCCATATGATCATGTGCACACATCCACGGATATGTACCACAAGATGCAAAGCAACAATTTACGCCGGAAAACATTTCACGAAGAGCCACCGCAGTCGAACATCTTGCGGCACTGTTAGTAAGTCCCATCCCCACCTCCTCGTGGTGCCATATGGAGATTTCCTATGGAAATTGCAGACGGGGAAGGGCGAATGGCGAGCCAAGTAAGCCGTAACCGTACAAAAAAACACAAACTCCGAAACAACCACAAGCCTTGGATAAAACAGACCGGACTAATGTTGACGACCCTTGCAAAAAACGAAAAAAGGACAACAATATTCGGCTCTACACCTGGAATGTACGGTCCATAAACAGGACACGTGCAGCTGGACAAATTGCGAGCGCCCTAGACCGCTATAAGGCGAACATAACCACCATCCATCACCACTGCACTATCCTGCAGGGGTATGGACCATCCCACCAATCACTGGATTAGGGCGATGCCGTAATCAGCCACATGCGGAGAGGTCTCAGTGACAGTATCGGCGGTCAGAGTATGCCCACAAGGGGGAGTCCTCTCGCCACTGCTTTGGTCGATAGTCATCGACGACCTGCTACGCAAGCTGACCACTCGGGGCTACGAGGTCATCGGATATGCTGATGACCTAGTAGTCATTGTTACGGACAAGTGCGAGGTCACTGCCTGTGGGCGCATGCAGCTTGCGCTCCAATTTATCTCTGACTGGTGTGGCAGAGAGGGGTTATCTATTAACCCAAATAAGACAATCTTAGTCCCATTTACAAAGAGGAGAAAGGTACAACCCTGCTCAATCTTTCTAAATGGAACACACATAGGATTCTCAGAGGAGGTAAAGTATCTAGGTATTGACCTAGACCGCAGACTCATCTGGAACTCCAACATGAAAAATAAACTCATGAAAGCGACTAAGGCCATGTGGGCCTGCCGACGCACCTACGGTAAAACCTGGGGGCTTAAGCCTAAGGTGGTCCACTGGTTATATACCGCGATAGTAAGGCCTATCGTCACCTACGGGTCCACCGTATGGTGGACAAAAGTTGAACAAAAAACTACAATTATTAAGCTTCAACGCCTTCAGAGACTAGAGTGTCTCGTCCTGCCCTACGGCAGCACAAGAAGCGCTCATTGGACTCGCTCCACTGGATCTTTTTATCAAGAAGGTGGCATTACGCATTGCAATCAAAATCCTGTGCTCGGGAACAAATATGCAGGCCACATGTCCATATTACAACACATTCCCCAGTTGGATATGATTACTACAGTCTCGGACGCATTGCCACACACCTTCACCTTTGCCAAGAGATTTGAGATATTGATCCCAAATCGCTCAGCATGGGAAAACAGTGATCCCCTGCTGAATGTCAAAGGTCTTAGGTGGTACACGGATGGCTCCAAGATGGCTTCCGGCGTTGGCGCCGGCATCTTTGGACCAAACCGCAAGATCTCGAAGGCCCTGGGAATAAGCCCCAGCGTCTTCCAAGCAGAGCTGCATACCACCCTAACATGTGTCATGAGGAGTAACTATCAACATACTCTCTGATAGCCAAGCAGCGCTTAAAGCTGGGTTCGTAAAGCACGAACTCAAAAACCGTCAAGGAATGCCATGACGCCCTGCAAGACCTCGCCAAAAGACTATAAAACTGTTAAACTTTGGTAGGTGCCAGGACATAAAGGTGTCAAGGGCAATGAAATTGCCTACCAACTTGCCAGAAAAGGTTCCAACGACAAATACATAGGTCCGGAACCTTTCTGCGGCATTCCCGGGTCTAAGATTAATTACCTCTTGGACAAGTGGGAAAAATCGCAACACCTGTCCCTCTGGAACAGTGTTCGGGGACTCCGTCAATCTAAACGACTTATACGACCCCTGAACAATCACCCTATTGACATACTCAAACTCAATAGAGGGGATATAAGAAGACTAGTCAGCTATCTAACGGGACACTGCGGTCTGAGATATCATCTAAACAAAATTAGTCTCTCATCTGAAAGTGAGTGTCGGCTCTGTCTAGAGGACGATGAGACGGCAGAACACATACCATGTGAATGTGCTGCTCTCTGCCATCTTAGGAAGCGCATCCTTCTCAGTGAAGTTATGACTCCTGAGGGGATCACCCCGGCTCCTACGAGAACCATTCGCAACTTCATTATAGAGGTGGAGAGGCTACTCGGCTAATCGGCTAGCAGGCACAATAGATCTGCAGAGGTCGCAGAGCCATATTGCTAAAAGTAGCACTAGCCCTATGTATAAAAAAAAAAAAAAAAAACACCATCCAGCAAATACTATCAAATAATATGGAATGGACCGGGTATAAAGCGGATGAAAAATTGCGGCATCCACTACGGCGACTCCTATAGGGAGAGTGGACAACGATTGTTGGGATGGATTTGTTGTTCGAGGTGGACTAAGACAAAAAGTTCTAAGCTATCGGCATGTGAGCGAACGACCCATAACGAAGGGTATCCAGGCTAATTTTATTAACATCAGCCTGATCTGTGTCCACGGCCCCACGGAAGACAAAGATGACTCCACCAAAGATGAGTTCTACGATCTCCTAGACAGAACGTATGCCCAATGTCCCAGCTATGACATCGAAATTGTACTAGGAGATTTCAATGCTAAGCTGGGTAAGGAATGCTTCCTTGAATAGCTTACACGACACCACCTTCGATAACGGACACAGGCTGATTGACCTTACTACGGGGCGAAATCTCCTTCTAGCCAGTAAGCGCTTCCCGCACCTCGATATACACAAAGGCACCTGGCGGTCATTTGATCAATCGACTACCACCAGATTGATCACATCGCAATCGACTTCAGACACTCCTCCACTATTCTTGATGTTCGAATTTTCCGAGGGGCTAACGTCGACTCGGACCACTATCTTGTAGTAGCCAAGATGCGCAAACGGATATCACGAACGCAGCGGAGTAGAGTAAGAATAACAAGTTATGACGTCGGAAAGCTACTATCGTCAGAAACCGCTCAAGCTTTTACGGATCGCGTCTCCCTTAAACTCTCCAATACACCTCAATCCTCCGCGCTATCAATAGAACAGCAGTGGAGCCTTTGCAAGCAAGGCCTGAAAAATTCCGCATCCGAAGTTTTGGGTTTCAAGGCTCCACCACGAAGAACCACCTGGTTCGATGACGAGTGCAGGAGGATTCACACAGCGAAACAGGATGCATATAAGGCCTCGCTGCATAAAAGAACAAGAGCAGCTCGTGAGCTCTACCAGTTTAAAAGAAGCGAGGAGCATAAGCTTCTTAGAAGAAAGAAGAAAGAGCACGAAAAGCGCGCGAGGATTTGGAGAGGTGTTACTGCAGGCATGGCGTTCGAAAATTTTGTCAACAGATAAGGCGAACATGCCAAAGTTATGAAGCCTGCAGGGATAAGAACGGACACCTAGTAGTAGAATCGCAGTCGATGCTGAGACTATGGAAGAACCACTTCTGCAGACTGTATAACGGCGTTGTTAGTCAATATACCGCTGTCAGGCAGAATGATCCATTTCTAATCCACGAAGATCGCGGGGAATTCTGTCCCCCTGACCTGGACGAAGTTAAGATTGCCACATCGAAGCTCAATTCGAATAAAGCTGCGGACGCAGATGGATTGTCTGCTGAGCTCTTCAAGGCAGCTGAGGATGACCTTGTTAGGAGCACGCACCAGCTCATCTGTAAGACATGGTCAGAGGAAAGCATGCCCGAGGAATGGAGTCGTATGCCCGATCCACAAGAAAGGAGACCTCTCTGATTGCGCCAGCTACAAGATCTTCTCTGCCGTTGTGTGTGAGCGCTTCAAACCTTATGTAAATAAGCTGATAGGTCCTCCAGTGCAGATTCAGGCCAGGAGAGTCCACCATCGACGAAATCTTCGCACTACGGCAGATCCTGGAAAAAACCAATGAATTTTAAGTCGACACTTACCACTCATTTGCCGACTTCAAAGCCGCATACGACCGTGTAGTTAGACATAAGTTACACAACGCTATGTCTACCTTTGACATCCCTGCTAATCTCGTAAGACTATGCAGGATGACTTTGGAGAATGCTTGCTGCTCCAGCCGAATCGGTGAACACCTTACTGATAGCTTTGATGTCAAAATAGGATTTAGGCAGGGCGATGCGCTGTCATGTGACTTCTTCAACATCATATTAGAAATGATTGTGTAAATAGAACTCCTTGCGTACGCCGAAGACATTGACAAAATAGGTAGATCACAGCGAGATGTCAATAAGGCGTTTACGAGTATTGAGATGGCGGCGGAGAATATTGGTTTGGCTGTAAACGAGGGCTATCATCAGAAAAGGACGCTCACCACCGACGTATTGGCCAGAACGTTTGTATTGGCAGATGTAAGTTCGAGGTAGTTCAGGACTTCGTCCACCTTGGCTCCGCAGCGACCTGGAACAACGACATCAGTTCCGAAACCAAACGCAGAATCACTCTTGCCAATCGCTGTTTCTTTGGGCTCAGGAGGCAATTGAGTAATAGAGCCCTCTCCCGAACGACAAAATTGACTCTATATAAGACCCTTATCATCCCGGTCCTGTTGTACGGCGCAGAAGCATGGACACTATCAAAAGCGGATGAGGAGGCCCTTGGTCGGTTTGATGGAAAGATTTTGCGCGTGATTTTCGGGGGATGGATGAAAGGGTTCAACCACGGACTTTACGGGCTGTAAAGCGACATGAGCCTAGTCAAGCGTATACGGATTCAACGCCTAAGATGGCTGGGCCATGTAGAGCGAATGGACACCACAGCTCCAGCCCGGAGAGTTTTTGAATCCAACCCCGAGGGACGAAGAAGCAGAGGACGGCCGCACTTAAGATGGCGCACACAGGTGGAAGGGGACCTCAGCCAACTGGGTGTGCGGCAATGGAAAAGGCTAGCAAAAGATCGTGCTAGTTGGAGGGGCATGTTGGTTGAGGCCCAGGTTCACCCCGAACTGTAACGCCCAATAAGAAGAAGAAGAAGATCTTTTGTAATTCTAAAATACCGTTATTTTACCTTTAACATGGCACAGCTACAGCGACAAAATAGCTTTTGTGGATCAAATAGTAGTAGATACAGATGTGAGCGAGAGAAATGCACGCAGCTTTTGTCCCTAAACACATTTGATCATTGAAATTATCACACATATTTGTGTTAAAAGTGTAACACGTTCCATTAGTGTGTAAACTAATCTACACTTAAGTGCGTTGCAACGACACACTAATTAACAATAAACACAACTGGAAGCATTACATATTGAACACACTCGATGGTGTGGTGTATCATGTACGTTGCTACTCTCTCTCTCTTTGCCGTATGAAGGCCACACTAGTGCTATTCTGCTGGTTAACATATGATACTTTAGACAAAGGAACGATCGAGATCAATTTAATTTTTAATTTAATTTAATTTAATTTAAAGGATATGTATGTATGAAAACAAAATATATATTGTGTGTGTTGCTTCACAACAAGAGTAATCAGAAACAAACAAAAACTCAATCAAACAAAAGGGATTACCAGAAGTCAATCAAACAAAAGGGAAGTACCAGAGTCAAGCTTCTCTTACTGCTTCTTGAATAATTAAGAAGGTCAGCGTCAGTCATCCTTAGCTGCGGATCATCAGGCTGGGCTCCTTGTCGGTGCAGATGCGAATGCGAGTTATAATACTGTTAATTAAACAAATTTGTCACTCCAAAAATCTTTATTCCAAGTTCACTTAAGACTGAGACTTAAAAATCTAAACATTCCTATTTATACCCTCTAATGTACCCTAGCGCAACATTGGCGCGATTTCTGTTCCCAAGCCCACTAGTTTGGTGCATAACGGGTTCCCTATATATTTTACTGGTGGTGCCAAATCGTGGGTGCTGGAGATGAACATGTTACAGTGCATTACACTTGGTATGCATGCATAACTCCTCCCGCCAGAAGAACTGAGTGTGAGGATACTTACTTTGTTTACACATATACATATACATATTTTGTCGGTCATGGGAAAGGATAGGGAGGGATGAAGCTATAATAGATACTTATACTTATATTTATTCATGTATGTCATAGTTACTACGTTATTATATATTCGTATATTACATGAATAAATTAAACCATATTATATTATCCAACAAACAAAATCAAGTAAATCTTCGCTTTTGTTGTACATTTTGCTTGTGTACTTTACGTGATTCAGAATTGAGCGTTATTTTATTGTCTTGCTTTACAGTATGTTTTAGATATCGTGGTTCAATTTTGTTTCTTCTATCATTTCTTTCAAAGATAACATCATTATTGCTGTATGTGGGAGGATCAATGCGTTTTTCATTTCTATTATCTATTGTCTTTTGCTTATATGCCATGCTCCTATTTAAAGCGATGTTTTTAAGCAGTTCATATTTTTCTATGTGTTCTGTTAGATATTCCTGCTCTGTATTAGTCCGTTTATAACTAAAAACGTTCCTACCATTGTTTATGTGTCCTTTTAACAATTCGAAAGGCGAAAGCTTAGTTGCGGAGTGAATTGAATTGTTATATGATATTAAGGATTCATTTACTACTTCATCTATTGCTATATTAGGCGATTTTAACCTAATTATTCGTATTAGCTCCAGAAGAGTAGAGTGTAATCGTTCGACTGGTGCATTACCAGTACAACTTTTTGCACTTGTTCTATGGTGACGTATTTCATACAAATCTAAGAAGTCCTTGAAAAGGGTGGAAATAAACTCTGACCCATTGTCACTGATAATTTTCGCGGGAATTCCGTGCTGTGAGAAAAAGTGTTTTAGCGATTTAATTAGATGGATACTATTGCGGGATGGTAGATGGTAGGCACATGCAAATCTACTAAATTTGTCCAAGACAGTTAAGAAGTATTGTTTTTGAATATGGAAAATATCTATGTGTACCATTTGCATCGGTCGTACGGGTGTCTCAGATATTTCAAATTTGAGAGGTCTAACATTCCGTTCGTACTTCAGTTTTCTACAAATTTCACAGTTATTTATAACGCGAGTAACTACATTTTTCAGATTTGGGAAATAGAACTGTCTTTTTATCTGATTAATAGTTTCACTTATTCCCCTATGATTTGATTTCAAATGATAAGCTCTTACTATCTCTTCCTGTTCGTCTGGCTCGAATATATCTTTTAAAAGCGTTCCACATCTTACTAATTTGACCATAGAACCATTGAAGTACTTGGAATATACGGATTGCACTGCTTTAAATATATTGTCATTGGCAAAAATGGCGGTAATTCTTTTTGTATTCATGAAATTTCTAAAAATTTCAACCATAATTTCTTCGTTAGATATGTTCCTACATTCAAGTTTATGTCGTTTTTTTCTTTTAAATAGAATACGAAGTGTTGAATGTAAAGCTATATAATTTGGATTTTCAGTAATGACCAACTGATTCGAAAATTCATTCAGTGGTCGCTCAGAAATGGGAATACCGTCACACATATTTTCTTTAGCCGAATGTATAGTACCGGCATAATCTAACTCATCGATGTTATTTGTTACTGATAATTTTTCTGAATTTTGAATATGTGAGTTTTTACTTTCATTAACATTTATTTCAACTCTTGATAAAGCATCCGCATTTGTGTTTAGTCCTCCTTTTTTATACATGATAGTGTAGTCAAATTCTTCCAGATATAACCGCCAACGCATTAATTTTGAGTTAGGTTCTTTATGGGAAAATAGCCAAGTAAGAGGTTTGTGATCCGTTATAATTATAAACTTTGTACCATAAAGGTATGGTCGAAAATACTTCACAGCCCAAACGATGGCTAGAAGTTCCTTCTCAATGGTACTATAATTTTGTTCTGATTTTGATAAAGTCCGGCTTGCAAAACAAACCGGCTTATCAGTACCAATAGGTCCCTGAGACAAAACCGCGCCAATTGCAACGTTGCTTGCATCAGTAGTAACATTGAATGGTTTAGAAAAGTCTGGGTATTGCAGAAGTGGATCATTACATAATATAATCTTGCAGGTGTTAAAACAATCAATATATTTTGAATCCACTACGATTTTGTTTCCCTTTCGTAAGCATTGTGTCATTGGCTTGGTTAATGAAGCAAAATCCCTTATGAATTTGCGATAGTATCCAAGCAGTCCCAAAAAGGATTTTATCTCCTTCGGTGTTTTGGGGATAGGAAAGTCTTTTATGGCTCGGATCTTGTCGGGATTTGGTTTCACCCCTTCGGGTGTAACTAAATGGCCCAAAAAGGAAACTTCCTTTTGAAGAAATTCCGACTTATTTAACTGGACTTTTAAATTGGCATCCTGAAGTTTCTTAAACACCCTTTCTATGTGCTCTAAGTGTTCTTGTAAAGACGTTGAGAAGATAATTATATCGTCCATGTATACGAGACATATTTTCCCTTGTAGCTCGTGGAGGACATTATCCATTACGCGTTGGAAAGTGGATGGAGCATTTTTAAGCCCAAAAGGCATGCGAAGAAATTCGAAATGTCCATTGTTAATGGAAAATGCCGTCTTGGGAATGTCTTCCTCTCTAACTTGGATTTGATGGAATCCGGATGCCAAATCCAATGTACTGAAATACATACATTTTCCAAGTTTATCCAAGATATCGGTAATGTTAGGTATTGGGTATTTATCGTCGATGGTTTTTTCATTTAATTTGCGATAATCAATCACAAGCCGCCATTTCTGTTTTCCGTTAGAATCCCTCTTTTTCGGTACTATCCAAATCGGAAATGACCAAGGAGAATAACTTGGACGTATTATACCCTCTACCAACATTTTTGAAATTTGCTTCCTTATTTCGTCTTTGTGAATCTGCGGAAGACGATAGGACTTTGTGTACACTGGTACATCGTCTTTGGTTTTAATGTGATGTTTAACTTCACTTGAAAAGGACAGACTTTGACCATCTTGGAAAAATATGTGTTTATACTTCTGGCATAGCTTCTTAATAGCTTTTTGCTCTTCTGTATTAAGGTGGCTAATGCGAAGAAGGTCTGGAATTGGAGAGCCCTTGAGATTTTGGCAATTGCTGATGGATAGGTTGTGAATTTCTACTATTCTTTCAGGATCAAGTAAATAGGTGTTAATGGGTTGTTCCAAAGAAAAGGTAAGGGGTATATTTGAAGAATTAACAACCTCCACATAGGAGTGCCAATTAATAACGAGGTACAAACCTTCCGAAATAACTAGGCCTTGTTTAATTGTTAAAGGCTTTATGAAAGCGTTACCTTTTTCAACGTCAACCGGAAGGTGACAAATTGCCTTGCTATGCTCAGGTATTGTATATGTTTTCGAAATTTTGTTTTTGAAGGAAAGCGGTACTCTAGAATGTTGGTTTTCTAAATACGAATTTTTTAAGTCGACAATCATCTCTAAGTCCCTCAGTATATCCATCCCAATTAGGCCATCGAAGAATTCGTGGAATTTAAAAACTAAAAACGAAATGGGTTTCGCTGTCTTGAACTCAGATATACCATTAACAACGACTTCACTATTAATATAGTGCCGGTTAAAAACAGTTTTGATTTCAACTGGTTCTATTGTGTTAATTTTAAAATGATGCGCAATTTGTGGACTAATGAATGATTTATTGCTTCCGGTATCCACAAGGAATCTTGCATCGAAAGGACCGAGACTTTGTATTACGACGAAGGGTAGTGTACATGAATTGAAATTGTTTATATCTAAGTATCCGATTGCGTTTTGGAGGCTAGCATTAAAAAATTCGAGTCGTCAACCTCGTTTTCCTGTTTATAATAGGGTGGGAAACAACCATCAAGGTTCTGGTGGGTCTGTGGTGGTTGGTCCCGCATATTGTTACCTTCAACTAATCGAGGATTATCATTGTTGGGGTGGGTTTCAACATTATGCATATGGTTTTGCCTAAAAGTCCTATTCTTATTAGATGTTGTAGGAGCCGTTAGTGTATTTGCACTTTCCACATCCATAGCCTGTGGGTATGTATTACGGCTTGAACGTGAAGGCAGAAATGAAAATCGATTTGATGGAATTCGCGAAAAGGTAGATTGGTTGTTATTACTATTTTGGTTGATGGGAACGCTATTTGATTGGAAAGGGTTAGTGTTCTTAAAGTGGTATTGGTTTTTATTGTAGTTTCTATAATGCTGTGGATGTGAATATGTATGCTGTTGGTCAAGGATTGGATTAAAAGATGATGGAATGTTACCTAATTGAGAGCCAGAATAAGAAGGACGAACGTACGTAGCTGTTCTGTTTTCTTTAAAATAACTGGTCTGTTTCAAGTAATTAGGATTTCTAAAGTATAGACAGTTCTGTTCTTTTAAACAGAAATTCAAAGCCTCTGAGAATTTGTTTGGTCTCATTGCCCTAATCGTTGAGCCTAGTGGTTCTCTTAACCCCGACAGAAATGTGTTTAAACACATTTCTTCGTATAATTTTGTTTTGGCCAAGATAACATTGCTATCGGTTTCGTGCATTTTTACATGGTTCATCATAGCAGATGATATATCTATTATTTTTGAGTAAAACTCTTCAACGGTCTCATTAGTCTGCCTTAGTTGATGAAGGTCACGAATCAAGCATGTTTCATTACGCTTATCTGAGTAATGAGATAAAAGATTTTCCTTGATCCTTTCCCAAATAAGCGGCGTGCCGTAAGTGTTCAGGACCTCGTTTGCCTGACCTACAATCTTGTTTCGGATCACCCTGAGCATAATTTTGTGGTAACTTACTTCATTTGACAAGCGAATAAAGCTCAAAATCTCTTCAACGTTACTAAGGAAATCATACAACAGACGGGGATTACCATCGAATTGTGGCAAATCTTTAACTGCATCAGGTATTCTTAGGGAATTAAAAATTTCGTTTGAAATATTGCTGTTCATAGCTGTATTGATTTCCTCAGTAGTATTAGCGATAGACTCAGCTTGATATTGTTCTTGAGCAACAGATCGCGACTTATTTATACAGAGATAATGTACTTTTTTTGACTTATTAGGTTTGAATTTATGTGAGGGCATTTAAAAACCGACAAAATGTGTAAACAAAGTAAGACTCACCTAACGGATGATATAGCAGGTGTATAGCAGATGTTGCGGAACACTCCCAGTTCCAGATTCAGATGTTCGAAGTTCGATGTTCGATGTTCGATGTTGTTTTTGATTCCTGATTCGATGCACGTGTCTGGGATTTGATGTTGTTTTACTTTTTTTTTTTTTCAACGTCGATCTTTTTTCACTTGGGTTTTAAGTTCTTATCTTCAGACTTATTTGATAGTTGGGTTTTGTTGTAATCTTTAACTTGCGTATAATCTCTCTACACACTTATGTTATACATATATGTACGTAGCTGAGTGTCTGTTTTTATTTTTTGTAATTTATTGCGTTATATGTGTTTTGAATATGGTGTTGTTAATATACATATATAACTACAGTTTATATTTAATCAATGTTTCGATTGATACGTAGGTTCTTTGCCTTTAATCGATTTGCATTCGATATAAGGTTCGCGAAGTTATAAAATACTTCCGAAAGCTACTAAACGTTTCACTTTTAATATTTTAATTACTTAATGCTTCGCTTAAGCTGACTGCGCCAGTTATAATACTGTTAATTAAACAAATTTGTCACTCCAAAAATCTTTATTCCAAGTTCACTTAAGACTGAGACTTAAAAATCTAAACATTCCTATTTATACCCTCTAATGTACCCTAGCGCAACATTGGCGCGATTTCTGTTCCCAAGCCCACTAGTTTGGTGCATAACGGGTTCCCTATATATTTTACTGGTGGTGCCAAATCGTGGGTGCTGGAGATGAACATGTTACAGTGCATTACACTTGGTATGCATGCATAACTTGCGCATCACACGATTTGGGGCAGCAGCGATACAAACGTAAGAGGTGAGTGGCTTATTGAATTCATCCTAACCGCTAACCTTTTTATTTGCAACAAGGGTCATCCACCCACAGTTATTACAAAAAATCGCAGGGAGGTACTAGATCTAACTCTAGTATCCCCCTCTCTCATTGACAAAATAAGAGAATGGAAGATTTCTGAGGAACACTCCTTCTCAGATCACCGTTACCTGGTTTTCAACCTAGCCTATATGGTCCCAACCCCAATTGACTCATCCTGTAACCCAAGAAGAATCGATTGGGAGCATTATAGAGCCTTCATTGGCAACTCCATAATAAGTAGGACCCCTGAAACCCCGCGGACCACGTTAGATATAGACAATACCGTCGACACTCTAACAATCACATTGAGCAACGCAAGGGCCAACAACTGCGGAATCAACAAATCAGGAAAAAAGTCGTACCCTTCTTGGTGGAACGCAGATCTAAGCAAGCTCCGCAAAGCCTGTCGTAAACTCTTTTATAAAGCAAAGAACACAAGCATCGACAGAGACTGGAGCCTATACAAAAATTCACTCAAGGAGTACAAACAAAACCTGAGGAAAGGACAAAGGCTGTCTTGGAAACTCTTCTGCAATAACATGGAGAAAATTTCAGACGCCTATAAACTGAGGAAAATACTCTCGAAATCATAGCAAATGGAGTTTGCCTCATAGCAAATGGAGTTTGGACAACATCTGAGGAAGAAACTCTAAATCTTCTCCTCAACTCCCTGGCTGCTCTGAATCACAAGACTCAGTGCACTCGCGAGGAACTCATATCTCCTCTGCGGTAGAAGGGCAGTACGATCACATTATCTCCAGAGAGAAAATTATATGGGCATTAAAAAGTTTCAAGCCATACAAATCGCCGGGTCCAGGTGAAATTTTCCCCATCGAACTAACACAAACTATGAAATGGACTATACCATGGCTAGAGATAATCTATAAGGGATGCCTAGCTTCGAGTCATATTTCAGAAAAGTGGAAGTGCGCAAAGGTACTTTTCATCCCCAAGGCCGGCAGGAACTCTCACACTTCCCCCAAGGATCTAAGGCCTATCTGTCTATCATCCTTCGCTCTAAAAACTTAAGAAAGGCCGATAGACTTACACATACGGCAAAGCTTGGATCCCTCCCTAATTTCTAAGGCACAGCACGCCCACTGTGGATCGGTCGAAACAGCCCTTCACACATTAGTGAGGGAAATCGAAAGATCAATCCATCTCAAGGAATATACTCTAACAGCCTTCCTAGACATAGAGGGCGCCTTTAACAACGTCACTCCGAAAGCAATAATAGAAGGGTTAGAAAAGCTAAAGGTGGAGAGGACTCTGATAGAGCTGATCAGCGAGTTTTTATTAACGCGCAAGATTCACTCTCAGTGGGGAAGCCTAGTAACTACCAGAGTGGTTACCAAGGGAACCCCGCAAGGTGGGGTCCTCTCACCTCTTCTCTGGAATGTAGTTGTGAACGAACTATTAATCAAACTGGAGAAAGAAGGCCTGGACGTTGTTGCCTACGCCGATGACGTTGCCATCTCAATCTCAGGCAATTACCTATCCACACTGAATGATCGCATGCAATCGGCATTCTCATTTCTGTGCAAATGGGCGAATAGTAACGGGCTCAGGATTAATCCCCAGAAAACGGAGCTCGTGCTATTTACCAAAAAGCATGAAATCCCGGAAAACTGCCCTATCATTCTGCTCGATACCAGGCTAGCCTATTCCTCTAGTGCCAAATTCCTTGGCATTATACTCGATAGGAAATTAACTTGGAAGAGCAATACAATTGAAAGAGCAAAAAAAGCAACAATAGCTCTCTACACATGTAAGAAAGCCCTAGGAAAAAAATGGGGATTCAACCCCAAGATCACCATATGGCTCTACATCACGGTCGTTGGACCCATATTAATGTATGGAGTGATAGTCTGATGGACTGCACTAGACAAGACAACATACCACAAACAACTCGAGAAGGTACAATGGATGGCATGTATGTGCGTTACCGGGGCCCTTAGGTCCACACCAACGGCTGCGCTTAACATGATACTAGACCTTACACCACTCGATATTTTCGGTAAGCAAATTGCCACACACACGGCCATAAGACTAAAAGCCAACTCGAAATGGACGAGCTATGTCACTGGCCACTCCTCCGTCCTGCAAAACAGGATAACTATAGCAGAAAACTTGGACCACACAGAACCCACCACAGTCTTGGAAAAAAACTTTACGACGATATATCCGGACAGACAGAACCGGACTCGTCAAACTCAACCCCGCAAAAAATGTGTGGATTTCTACACTGACGGGTCTAAAACCAAAGACGGGGTGGGCACTGGAGTATTCTGCAAACAACTTAAGCTATATAAAGCTCTAAAATGACCAGATCACTGCAGCGTTTTCCAGGCAGAACTCTTGGCAATAAAAGAGGCTTTGTCTTGGCTGAAGTGGAACGTAATATCCACCACGGATATTCGCATTCTCATAGATAGTCAAGCAGTCTTAAAGTCGTTGGAGTCCTATGTGTACACATCAAAATCTAGTCTCGACTGTCGCCGATCTCTTAACGAGATGGCAGAACAGTTCAACATACAAATTATCTGGGTACCGGGACACAGCGACATTACAGGTAATGAAAAAGCCGACACACTCGCCAAACAAGGAACGACGCTACAATCAATCGTGGCTTGTGAGGGAGTACCCCTTACAACCATTAAACATAATCTGACCAATCTCGCGAGGGCCGAGACGAACCTGAGATGGACCCAGGGACATACCTGCGTCATCACCAGGCAAATCTGGCCTCGGCTTGACAGTCAACGCACAAGGAGTATAATCTCCCTAAAAAGAGCTGACATCTACAAGGTCATCGGTGTCATCAGAGGACACTGCCTCATTGGCAGTCACGCACAAAAACTAGGAATAGTTCCGAATGATTTCTGCAGAAGCTATAAGGCGAGGAGGAGGTCGAATCCATTCACCACCTTCTCTGTGCCTGTCCAGCTTTTTGCAACATCAGGAAACGTTACCTAGGCTCTTACTTCCTTAACGGTCTGACAGATGTTCAGAAAGAAGGGATACCTGACCTTCTTAGCTTCTTAAGAAGCACAAAATGGTTCCACGAATAGGGGGGTAAAACCCCCTCGTAGCTGCACAACGGGCCTCCCTGGCCTATCTGCATTCTTCTCAATTCTGGGAAGGCTACAATCCTACCTACCTACCTTCCTATTGGTGATGACACCAATAATATTGTAGATGTCAGTTCGTTTTAGGGACTTTCGAGCCGTGGCCAGATTTGCCTGGTGATGAGGCAGGTGTGCCCCTGAGCCCATCTCAAGTATACCTGGTATGCCATGTTTTATTGTTGCGTTGTTCCCTGTCTGTAGAGTTTGTCGGCTCTTTCATTTCCTGAGATATCGCTGTGTCCTGATACCCATAGGAGATGTATGCTAAGCTCGTTCAGAGATAGGCGGCAGTCAAGGCTTACTTTTGAAGTGTTGATATAGTACTCCTCCGATTTCAAGGCTGCTTGGCCGTCTGTGAGAATTCGAATATCCGTAGTAGGTATTAACTTCATTCAGGACAAGACCTCCTTTATTTGACCCGTGGATGTAGAAGTCCTAAGATTTCACTGATATCTTTACAAGCATAGAGGCGGAAGCGGCTAAAATGGAAAAGGAGGAAATATACGCTGCCGTCGAAAAAGGACACGAACCACCGGTAGGTCAGGGTGTACGTATTGGCAGGTATATTTTCGAGGTGGTAAGGATCTCCATCCACCTAGGCTCCGCAGTGACATGCTGCAATAACATCAGTGCCGAAATCAAACGTAGAATACTCTTAACAACCGCTGTTTCTTTTGGCTCGAGATGCAATTGAAAAGTGGAGCCGTCTCTCGGAAAACCAAGGTGACCATATACAAGACCCTTACCCTCCTGGTCCTACTTTATGGCGCCCGGGGTCGTTTTGAGGGAAAAATTCTGCGCACGATTCTCGGCCCGACCATAAATGGCGAGTGGAGGAAAAGACTTAATAGTGAATTGTACGGGCTGTACAGCGACATGAACGTAGCACGGCGCCTGCCGATCCAACCCCTAAGATGGCTAGGTTGAGCGCACGTAAATCACAGCGCCGACCCGGAAGGTCTTTGAATACAACCCTGAGGTGCGACGCGGTAGAAGAAGAGCAAATTTAAGGTGGCGCACGCAAGTGGAAGTGTATCTCAACCAACTAGGCGTGTAACACCTCTTCATCTCTTCGACTGCGCGCTCCTCATGCTTCTTCTTTTTCTTTTTGAGAAACGTTTTTCGATGCAGCATTGCCTTGTAGGCGTTTTGCTTAGCTGCATGGGCCTGCCTGCACTCGTCGCCAAACCGTCGGTTTTTTCCAGCACATCAGTGGCAGCTTCTTTATAGCTTTTGACAACGCTTTCATTCTTCCTCTTTACACGTTAGTGCGGGCGGCGTCGAACTTTCAGAGAGTTTTTGGGGGACTCGGTTAGATGTGATTGTAGCTTTCTGACTTCAAGTCTTTGTGTTCTTTCTCACCTCCGTTGATTTGTTGATATCCATGGTCTTACCTTGGCCACATGCTGGCTCCTCGAAAGGTTCGGACATCGAGAATACTGGAGGAGTATCTGACGTCGATTGCAATGTGATTAATCTGGTTAACGGTTGATTGAACAGGGACCCCCAGGTCCCTATATGGATGTTGAGGTGTGGGAACTGCCCCCATGCAAAATCCACCAGCCTGAGTCCATTCCCGGATGTGTTGTCGTGCAGGCTGTGTTTTCCGATGACCCTGTGTTTTCTTCCGTTCCCAGCTATGTATTGAAGTCTCCTAGAACGGTGTTGGTGTCCTATCTGGGGCATTTATCATAGGTTCTCTCTAGGGGATCATAGAAGTCATCCCAACAGAGGACAGGCATGATAGCAGCATCCTTAGATTTTCAAAATAAGTAATTAAATAATACGAAAAAGTAGAGATTAAACGTCGACAGACAAAATTCAACGATTCAGTATACATAGCTTAGGGTGCCCGTTAAGGTCCAGTAAGCTACTATAAATAGATAAGGAATTAAGGATAGGTTAAGCGTACTCTGCGTGTGCAGTACTAACAAAACACGATAATGGCATGGAAAATTTGCTGGAAACTACAACCAACGTCAAAATTCAGTCGAGTTGCTGTAGAATCCTATCTAGGACAACCACCTCTGGAGAGTAGTGAACGGACATCTACCAACCAAACCAACTGTACTCCGCCCATACTCATAAGAATATGACTCTTGAACCTGTGCGAACTATGTATATAAAAAGAATGACTTGATCGGCACACTGCTGTTGTGTTATCATCGCGCGGGAATGTTCACCAGTTTATTCCATATTTTGACCAAAATGAACGTTTCAGGTACCTCTAAACAACACAAGTAGCACTGGTAAGCGAAATTTCCTATAAAATTTACAAGGTCCTTAGTATAGCTTATACTAGCAAGACAATTCCTCAGGAATAGATGGGTCCTTATTCCAGAATGAGCTACCGCAAAAGGAAGGTAACAAAGTCTCTTCAGGCCGTTTAAACCAGTCTTGTCAAAGGAAGAGCGTATCCATATAGGTTTGAGAAGAGCACAGTCTACTGAGGTGGGAAATACCAAATTGGCATTGGTCTAAAATACATTGATGGTGACAAGTACTAGGAAAGGTCTATCAGTAGCTTACTACTACGACCTCAGTAAAAATATACAATTTTATGTCCACATCAGTCGCTATGCATTCAATTGAAGCCCAGGGGGAAAGTGGCTAACAATATCTATGATCTGTGCTTATAATGTGGTGGAAGCTTTGTTCGGAATGCAGGCAGACAACTTTAGTCTTGTAAGACCCACGTGTTAGTAGATCCATCTTAAAGCGAGGTTAGTTCAAAAGTATTAAAAATGAAACGCACCTGAACCATTGCTGCCGAACCACAGAGCAACGAGGTCATCATTCGGCGAGGTATGATAGTGATTTCCATACAAATACGGATTGGGATAGTCTAAGAGAACTCGCCTGGAAGACGGCGATTCGGCTAGACCAAAACAAACAATATCAAAGATAAAACAACAATGGGACAAACAAACGAGGAAACTTACCTTGAATTTGCGCAGCATACTCCGTAGCCTTTTGTAGATTGAGCCTTGGTCTGGGCAAGGGTTTCGGAAGTGATTGTGGGCCGGACGCACTGCTGGTTGAAGACGGTACTGAAGGATTTGCCGACGAGGAATCCAAAAGAAGTTGCTGTACTTGAAGAATGTCGACGTACTCGTCGAGACCAGTGCTCGAAGAATGACCTAATCCTGGTCGACTTGAAGTGGAACCGCTCAATGGTATAGGTGGTGGTGGTGGTGGTGGCAAGTGTGGATAAAATCCGTATTGCGAAGCTGATTGTGACGTGGATGGCTGGGATGTCGATGCAGCAGACGACGTGGATGATGGCGACTGTTGTTGCTGTTGTTGTTGCTGCTGTTGTTGTTGCGATTGCAAATGTTGTTCTTGTTGATGATGGGTACTACTAGGATGATCACTTTCACGACGCATTGCTAACAACATTTTCTCTCGCACTGAGACGATTCTGAGGTAAGTGAAGATCCAAACTAAAACTAAGCCAAGGACCAAGTACAATGCTCGTCGCTAAGGACGTCCAATCCATTGAAGCTCAAAAGGATGGGTTTTTATCTTCAGTCTTGTTTTGTTGTTTGACTTTTCCTTTGATTGTCAAATGGACAGTCTAATCGACCTAAGGGTTGATACGGTTCAAATGTCCGGCAAATGTTATCCTGAAATGAAACAACCAAATATGAAAACATTCGATTTATTTTCGGACTACAAAGGTCATTAGGTATACGCGGTATTCCATAAATAGCCGAATACACAAGTACAATAGATAATTACGTAGGAGTGTATGTATAGCGACGGTCGTGACCGAATCAATCAAGAATAGAACACAACCTATGTCGGAAGATGGAGGCGAAATACCTCTGCCAAAGGTTAAGCGTGTGTCGTCCATATGACGAAGAAATCGGTCTTGTTGCCGATAATGCACCAACAATTACGCAATCGTTTTCTCACTATACAGCCAGAGATAGTCTGCAGCTATGGAGTGTGTATTACCATAAATGGTTACCGGCAAGATGGATTTTTCCGTGCGGAATGAGATACGATTACGGGTAAGCCGGAATAATGTAATTTATGACAGACGTCTTGTAGTTCGTGGCGGTTCGGGTGTAGCAGTTGTGCACTGATCGTTTTAAGATTTGTTTTGTTGTCAGTCTCCGAGGCTTGACAAGTTGTCACGAAGCTTTGGTTTTATTGAGAGAACTAGCATCGAGTGGGTCTGGCAGCTAGTGACTAGCAGTAAGTATGGAAATGAGCGGCGAAGAAACGTTAAAAAATTCTAGTTAATCTTGAATAAATACAGAGAAGGTCGGACTTGATGTGGCAGCTGGATGTAAGCAACCGTTACAGATAGTTTATAGATAATTCAGAAACGAATATTCATTGAGTGCACTCCAAGTCAAGTAAAACCAGTTCTGGGATAACGAAAGGAGTTTGCTAATTTCTGCAAAGTACCAGCCCGCAGGGTCTTATCTTCTAGCGATTTACCTCCTTTTGTTCTTATTGAAACAAACTCAAATTGTATATATGTACACTCGTGGAAACAGAGACGAAGATACGTACTACGTAATTGGGAATCTGGTGATCTATGACCTTTCGTACGGACGGCATTTGAAAGCCCTTTTTTGCTAAATCCATGTCATGCTTGATTGAAAGGTCATATACAATGTTCTAACCTAATTGCCTGTCCCATATAGTAGATGTAACAAATATTGAAAGTTTAATAGATAAAAATACATTTTGGATCCAAGAAATGACAAGTTGCAGATTTGTATTTCACGATAAGAAACAGAATTTCACTTCCATGAAATCCAAAGTATCAAACTACCTATACTACTCGTACTACTCGTTATCGACGGCTTTTGCTTTTCTCAAATGAAGCTAAGAAGCTTCAATGTTATTAAGAGTCATTAAGAAGTTTGAAACCCACGGCATTTCATATGTAGAGGCCCAAGAAGGCCTATGTCTCTGTACAGCTCATTCGAATTGGAAAACATTTCATTCGCTTTCGTCAAGTTGAGATTTCTTGATCTTAAGACAGTCTGGTGGACTCTATGGCGCGACGTTATCTCGTAGTGGCAAATACACGATTCCCACACCTCAACATCCATAAGTGTACCTGGCGGTCCCCCAATCCATCGACAAACAATAAAATTGATCACATTGCGATCGACGGCACACACTCCTACAGCATCCTAGATGTCCGAACTTTTCGAGGAGCCAACATCGACTCGGATTATTACTTTGTTGCAGCCATGGTACGGATGCGAATTTCCCGGCATCAAAGGAGTTGAGTAAGAACACCAAAATTAAACCACGAAAAGCTGCAATCGAAAGAGACCGCCAGGACCTTCCCTGATAAAATCCCCCCTAGCTCTCTCAAGTCCCGATGCAATCTGCACAATCCATAGAACAGCAATGGAGACGTTGTCAGAACGCCATCAGAGAGGTCGTCTCAGATGTACCCGGTTTTAAGCCACCAACTTCGAGAAACCCCTGATTTGATGACGAGTGCAGATAGGCCCATGTAGAGAAACAGAATGCATACATGGCTACACTGCATCGACGGACGAGAGCTGCCCGCGAGCTATATGAACAGAAGAGGAGCGCGAGAACGACGATCGAAAGTTTTACTAAAAAGTAAAACGAATATGCCAAGGTTACATATAAAGCCAGGGCAGAAGCCTGCAGGGATCAGCACGGACAACTAATAGTGGAGTCACAGTCGATCCCGCGATTGCGGAAGGACCACTTCTTACTTACTTTCTTATCAGGCCAGCGATCCATGGAGGATCTGAGCCTGAGCTATAGCTGCCTTTCATCCTTGATTGTCGCTGCTTCCAGTTATCAAGACCATGATGTCTTATATCCGCGATTACTTGGTTTTTATATCAGGGGTTCCGTCTTCCTCCTCTTTTCGAACTAAGAGGCTCGGAGTCGAAGACCCTCTTAGATGGAGCGTTGATGTCCATGCGCTCGATGTGGAAGAGCCAGTGTAGTCGACGGATCTTTGCCTTCTGGACTACATCCGCGATTATGTCTTCTTCTCGATTCACCTTCCTCCCAGATAGGACCAAATATCCGGCGCAAAATTTTTCTTCCGAAAGAACCCAAAATCAGCTCCGCTGTCCCGCTTATCGTCCAGCTTTCGTCTCCGTACAGCAAGACTGGTAGTATGAGCGTTTTGTAGAGCATGACATTGGCCTTTCGAATGAGGAATTCTGACCCAAGTTGCTTGGACAAGCCGAAGTAGCAGCGGTTGCCAACGGCGATTCTATTCCGGATCTCCACTGTGGTGTCACTTGTGGAATTTACGTTTGCCCCGAGGTAGGCAAACTTCTTAACTACCTTGAAATTGTAGCTGTCAATTGTTATATTTTGTCCCAGGTGGTGAGCGACGGATTGATTTTTGCCTGACAGCGTGTACTTCGTTATGTCCTCATTGACCTTAAGACCAACTCGTTTCGCCTGTTCTTCAATCGCAGTGAATGCTTCCACAATTTCACGGCGAGAACACGCGATGATGTCGATATCATCCGCGTATCCTAGCAGCTGAACCGACTTGTAGAAGATAGTGCCTTCCCTGTTGACGCCTGCCCGTCGCACCATCTGCTCCAGCATGAAATTAAAGAAGTCACACGACAGCGCATCTCCTGGTCGAAATCAGGTGCATGTTTCAAACGGTACCGAAGTCCTAGAACCGAGTTGCACGGTGTATCGCGTAAGATAGCCCACGGGGCTACGAGGTCATCGGATATACTGATGACCTAGTAGTCATTGTTACGGGCAAGTGCGAAACTGCTGCCTGAGAGCGGATGCAGTTCGCGCTTGAGTTCCTCTCTGACTGGTGTGGCAGAGAGGGTTCATCGATTAATACAAATAAGACACTCTTAGTCCCGTTTACAAAGAGGAGAAAGCCCTGTTCCGTTTTTCTACATGGAGCAAACATAGGATTTTCAGAAGTCAAGTGTCTACTTATTGATCTTAATCGCAGACTCAACTGGTACTCCAATATTAAAAATAAACTCACGAAAGCGACTAAGGCCACTATCGACACACTTACGGTTAAACCTGGGGACTTAAACCTACTGTTATAAGACCTATCATCCCCTAAGCGTCCACTGTATGGTGGACAAAAGTTGAGCAAAAAACGATAATTGTTAAACTCCAACGCCTTCAGAGACTAACGTGTCTCGGCATTACAGGCGCTATGCCAATCTGCTCCACGGCAGCCCAACAAGAACTCATAGGACTCACTCCACCCATGGGTCACATGATCATCTTGGAACATCTTTCCGAGCTGAATATGATTACCACGGTCTTGGACGCAATACCACACACCTTCACTTTTGGCAAGAGATTTAAGATATTGATCCCAAACCACACATCTTGGGAAACCATTGATCCCTTGTTAAATGTCAAAGGCCTTAGTTGGTATAATTATGGCGCCAAATGGCTTCTGGCGTCGACGACGGCACCTTTGGACCAAATCGTAAGATCTCGAAGGCCCTCGGAATGAGTCCCAGTATCTTCCAAGCAGAATTACATGCCAACCTAACATGCATCAATCTAAACGAAACTCGAAAACCGTCAGGAGTACCATGATGATGCCCTACAAGACCTCGCCAAGAGACACAAGGTCAAGCTCTGGTGGGTGGGTCAATGAAAATGCCGATCAACTCGCCTGGAAAGGTTCCAGCGAAAAATACATAAGCGCCAAGCCTTTCTGCCGCGCTTCCAAGTCTAAGATCAACTTCTTCTTAGACAAGTTGGAAGAGACGGCAGAGCACATACTATGTGAGTGTGATGCTCTTTGCCATCTCAGGAAGCGTATCCTTCTTAATGAAATTATGACTCCTATGGGGATCATCTCAGCTCTTACGAGAGACATTCTCAACTTCATTAAGGAACTGGAGAAGCTCCTCGTCTAATCGGTTAGTAGACAAAATCGATATACGTATCCATAAAGGTCGCAGTGCCTCATTCTATTAGTCAGCACTAGCCCCGTATCTATCTATCTATCTATCGTATGCCAAGAATACTTTGAAACATGTTGTTGATGTTTTGTTTTGATTAAGTCCACGGAATCACCTTTTCCACCTTTTTCATGCGTGAAACAAATGGACAACTTCGCGGAAGTAATTCTATTAAAAGAATAGTGTCACTCAAGATGTAAGGGTTTCCGAAAATAGCTCCCAGAATTGATTTTACTGAAACTTTTCAATACGAACGGAAGAATTTCGAACCAGGTAAAAGGAAAGATACACCGTGTTGCGGAAAATAATAGATACAAGATATTTGTTATTTAATTCAGTGTATTACAATTTCTAATAGGTAAGGTTAGGTTGTAGTGGTTTGCACACGCCACACGTAGGCCGAAGTAGGCCCATTGTGATACCACATCATCTAGATCAACCACCTGAAAACCAATCAGTGCTTATGATGAAGCGATGGAGTTGAGCTATTATTGTATCTGCTAACTCACTTAAGGATTATCGGTTCTGCACCTGGAATGCTAGTTCCCTTAATAGACTGGGTGCGATCGAACAGCTAGAAGCTGGGTAAGGAGGATATCTTTGAACGAGTCATAGCCTACACGACACCATGTCCGAAAACGGTTTCAAATTAATAGATTTTGTGACGGGGCGTAATCTCCTAGTAGCTAGCACACGACTCGACGCCAGACATTCCTCCAGCATCTTGGATGTCCAAACTTCCCGAGGAGCCAATGCAGACTCGGATCATTACCTCGCTGCAGCCAAGGTACCAATGGGAAAATTGCGAACACTGGAGTCGAGAATGACCAGCAAAAATTTGACTTCGGGAATCTGCAATCGCAAGAGGCCCCCAGGAACTTCGCCGATCGTGTCTCCATCAAGTTCTCTCGAGGGCCGATGCAAGCTGCACAAACTGATGTATTAGGTTTCACGCCACCACCTAGCAGAAACCCTTGGTTTGATGACGAATGCGGACAGGTACATGCAGTAAAACAGAGTGCATAAACGGCCACGTTGCATCGACGTTGCATCCGCTCGTGAGCTCTACGTGCGGAAAAGAAGGAAGGAGTACGCGCATTTCAGAAGGAAAAAGAAAGATCATGTGAAGCGCGCGATCAAGGAGATGGAAAGATATTATCGCAGTAAAACGAACATGCCATGGTTATAAAGCCAGAACGGAAGCCTGCAGGCATGAACAAGGACGCTTTGTAGTCAAATCACAGTCGATGCTGAGAATGTGGAAAGGCTATTTCTGAGGACTGTATAATGGCGAAGATGGCCAAGATGCCGCCGTCACGCAGAACTCACCATTCACACTCGATGAAGATGAGAGAGAATTCCGTCCACCCAACTGAGACGAAGTTAAGATAGCGATATCAAAACCGAGGTCTAATAAAGCTACTGGCGCAGACGGCCTGCCTGCTGAGCTATTTAAAGTAGCTGGAGATGAGTCGGTTGGGCGCATGCACCAGCTCATCTGTGAGATGAAAGCATTTCCGATGAGTGGAATCTCAGCATCTTTTGCCGGGTCCATAAAAAAGGAAACCCCTATAACTGACCCAACAATATGGGAACAAGTCCCCTTAACATCGCGTATAAGAGTTTTCTGCCGTGCTGTGTGAACGCCTGAAACCATTCGTGGACAATTCGATAGGCTCCTAACAATGTGGTTCAGGCCAGGAAAATCCACTATAAACCAAATATTCATACTGCGGCAGATCTTGGAGAAGACCCATTAATTTTAGGTCGACACACACAACCTCTTTGTCGATTTCGAGACGACAAATGATAGTGTCAGAGCCATGTTATATTTTGACATCTCTCCCAAGCTCGTGAGGTTGTGCAGGATGACAATGGAGAATTCTCCCTGATTCATATAAGGTCGGTAGGCAGTTAACCGAGACCTTCGATGTCAAAAAAGGATTCAGACGGGGCGACGCACTGTCATGTGATTTGTTCAATATCGTCCTTGAAAAGATAGTGCGGGATTCACTGCACTGGCCAATACAAGAAGCACGATCTACTTTAAGTCTGCACAATTGCTCGCATACGCTGATGACTTTGACGTAATTGGGAGAACGCAGCGAGATGTGTGAGGCTTTTGTGAGCATTGAGGCAGAAGCGACTAAAGTGGGTCTGAAGGTAAGCGAGGGCAAAACTAAATACATGCTGTCGCCAAAGAAAGACGCACAACACCGGCGTCTTGGCCAGAACGTCACTATTGGCAGCTACAACTTTGATGTAGTCAAGGATTTCGTCTACCTTGGCTCACTGGTAACAAGCCGCAGTAACACCAGCGCAGAGATTAGACCCAGAATAACTCTTGCCAACCGCTGTTTCTTTGAGCTCAAGAGGCAACTGAGTAGTAGAGCCCTCCCTCGAAAAACTAAGGTATCCCTCTACAACATCTTAATCATCCCGGTTCTCCTCAACAGCTTGGACCTTGTCAAAAGTGGATGAAGAAGCCGTTGTTCGTTACGAGAGGAAAATTCTGCGTACAATCTTCGGCCTCGTTTGTGTTGACGGCGAGTGGAGGAGAAAATCCAACCACAAACTTTACGGGCTGTACAGCGACATCATCCTAGTACGACGTCTACGGATACAAGGTCTTAAATGGCTAGGCCATATAGAGTGAATGGAGAGCACAGCTAGGGCCCGAAGAGTCTTCGACTCCAACCCGAAAGGACGACGTTGCTTCTAAGGTGGCGCCCATAGGTGGAAAGGGACCTTAACCAACTGCGCTTGCGACACTGGAAACAGCTAGCAATAACTCGTGCTAAGCTGGAGGGGCCTGCTGGTTGACCCCAAACTGTAGCGCCACCTACGTAAGTAAATAAGCTCACTTAAGTTATCATAGAAGGGCGGGCCGAGGTAAATCCTCTTGCGCTTCGCAAAAAAGAGACATGAGCAGTGGAGGTGGTAGATTGATTCCTCTTCGTCTTCATCCACGCAGCCGCGGCAGTAGTCATTGGCAGGTAGCTCTAAATTGAGAGCAATGCTACAGTGACCTGCTATGACGCCTACTAATGTGCTTAAGGTTTCCCTTTTGGTTGCCGTAAGGTCCTTGGTCCGTTCTAAGTTTAGCTAAGGCCAGATTTGTTAAGTTATACGGCGATGTTACTTTCGTCCTATTGAAGGTTGGTAGCCTTTATTAGTCGAAGTTTTATCAACTGCTTTTCCGTGCTTATTGTTGTTTTTGGATACCCGAAGGTTGGAAGACTGAGTGTGTTTGACCCTAACCTTGCGAGTTTGCCGGCAGCGTAGTTTCCTGGAAAATGCCTATGCCCGGGAACTGTTCAGCCATCTCGTCTAGAAATTGGCGGAAGTTAAGGGATGTCGTTGATTTGTGGGTTACCGCTGCCAGGGATTTTATCGCAGATTGGCTATATCCTTGACGGATATTGCATTGATCCTAAGCAAGGGCCTCTGTTATCGCTATTATTTCTGCAGTGGTTTGGGAGACTAAATGATAGGTTGAGGTTAAGCCCCTTGGAGAAGAATCCACTACCTACACTCGTCTCCATTTTGGAGGGAAATCGAGCGAGTCCTTCGATACGACTTTTCCTTTAGCCCATTCCTTTTTTTTTTTTTTTTTGTTAGAATCACAAGCGCACTCAAGGCTAAGAAGGCCTTATAACGATAGATGTTGTGCGAGCAGAAGGTAACAGGGACAGGGAGAGGAGCTGCCTATTGACACTGGTCTTAAATGTCTGAGGGGGGAAGACCGAACGAGGTAGCGCGTTCCACATTCGTGGATGGAAAGATAACTTTGAAGATTTTAGTAAGCACGTTTTGCGGTATGGTGTAATCCGTGCCCATGGGTACTTCGAAGTGGTTAAGAACGCTAGTATAGTTCCTATTTGATGTGGGTAATTTTTCTATGCCCCTAATCCGTAGGGCCGCACAGACAGAAACTTGTTTGCAGTAGAGGTCCAATGGTGGGAAATGTAATATAATTTTTAGGGCCTCGGTGGGGTCGCTCTGATCCCACCACTAATTTATTTGCTAGCTGATCTCTGCACTTTCCCCAGAAGACTGTCTTGTCCAAAGCAGTCCACTAAACTACGATGCCGTACATTTCGAAGCAGGCTTTATGACTGCTGTATAGAACCAGTGCATAATGGTGGGTTGGAGACCCCGCTTTTTGCTCACCACTTTCTTGCAGTTGTAGAGGGCCGTGGTTACTTTCTTGACCCGATCAGGAATGATGGGTTTCCAAGGCCAAAGAGTTTAGGCTGATCTTTGATTGTTAATTGGGTTCAACCCAGTCCTGGTGGGTTGAAGGTCGGAATTTTATATTTGTTTGTAAACAGTACTGCATCAGTCTACTTGGGGTTCACCGCAAGTCCGCTCCCTGCATTAGGTGACTTAGAGAGCTGGGAAATTTTCCTGAGACGGCTATAGCGATATCGTCCGCATAGGCGGCCACAGCGTACCCTTTATTCTAGCTGCAGTAGTAATTCTTTGACTTCCACGTTTCAGAGGAGAGGGGAAAGTACTCCACCATGTGGTGTACCTCTGCTGACCATTCTAGTTGAGACGGCATCAGCAAAGTTGGCTTTGACGACTTTTTGCGTTAGCAGTTGTCGTACCAGTTCTATCACTGATTCCGATACACCCAGATCAGTTAGCGCGTTGGTGACGGCCCATGGTTCGACATTGTTAAAGGCGCCCTCAATATCGAAGAAAGCCACTAGGGTATATTCCCTGTATTCCAGTGACATGTTCCTGTCATCCGCAGGCAGACTACGTGCGGTTTAGGTTAGTCACCCTAAATCAAGGGGCCTTGTCCTTTGAAGGCGGCGCAACAGGTTTCGTTCGTCTATTATTCCAAGAGCCGCATTATTGGCATGAGCTTCCAGTCGATCTTTATGTTTTCGGGCGAAAAGTTAGGCTTCATTTTCGACATATTCAATGTTTGCCAAAAGATAAAACAGCTATCCAGAGGCGCAGTCGATACTGAGAATTTAGAAGAATCGTTTTTGCACTTCTGCAGACTGTTAAACGGCGAGAAAGACTTAAATACCGCCAGGCAGAATATCCCACTCAACTAGTTCAACGATAGACAAGAATTCCGTCAACCCTAATTTGACGTGGTCGAGATAGCAATGTCAAGGCTGAAGTCAAACAAAACTGCTAGATCGGGCGTACTGTCTGCGGAACAGTTTAAAGCAGCTGAGGGTGATCTGTAGGATATGGTCGGAAGAATGCATGGCCGACGGGTGGCATCTCATTGTCGTTTGTCCCATCCACAAGAACGGAGGCCCTTTGACTGCGCCAACATATATATGTATGTATGTTGGCGTTACAGTCCATGAAGGACCAAAGCCGAGCTTCTTTCAATCACCCATGTTGTGTGAGATTTTATTTTTCCATAGGTGCCTGTTCCGATATTTGGTCCTGTCTGTGAGGAAGGTGAATGGAGAAGAAGACACAACCGCGAACTCTACGAGCTATACCAAGATGTGGATGTAGTCCGGAAGGCAAGGACCCGTCGACTACACTGGCTCGGCCACATCGAGCGCATGGACATCAACGCTCCAGCTAAGAGGGTCTTCGACTCCGAGCCTCCTAGTTCGAGAAGAAGAGGAAGACCGAACCTCCGGTATAAAGACCAAGTAATCGCGGTAGTAAGACATCTTGGTCTTGACAACTGGAAGTAGCGTGCCCGGGACCGTCAAGGATGGAAGGCAGCTATAGCTCAGGCTCAGATCCTCCATGGATCGCAGGCCTGATAAGTAAGTAAGCCTGTTCCGAACGGCGAAATTCGAGAAGCTTTTCTTGACAATTGTACTACAGGGGGTTTTGTCAGTACTCCGCTGAGTCTCTACACCTTCAATGTCAAAATAGCGCCGTGAGAAACACGTTCGATGACATAGCTGTTGTCGGGATTCGACCCCGTATCATCGGCGTCAGAGGCCAACACACTACCCACAGCGCCACGGCGCTTCCTCCTTAAGGAGGAGTCCTAATTGAGTCTTATTGAGTAGTCTCAATAAAATCTCGTAAAAAATCCTAACTGCCGTTTTGTGTGAACACCTGAAACCGTCAACGCCCTGATAGGTCCTTATCAATGTTGTTTCAGGCCAGGGATGTCCCCAATAGACTAAACTTGCCGCAGATCCTGGTAAAGTCCCAAGAAATACAAGTCGACACTCACCAACTATTTATCGATTTCGAGACCGCATATCAAGCTGAGCAATACAGATTCATGTCTAGTTTTGGCGTCCCTAACAAACTCGTCAGGATGACGATGGAAAATTCTTGCTTCTCCATCAGGGTCGGTAAGGAACTTACCGAGACCTTCAATGTCAAAAAAGCTTTCAGACAAGGCGACGCGCCAATGTGTGACTTTCTTAACATCATACTTCAGAAGATCGTGCGAAACTTACAAATCAGCACTAGGGACACTTGAGAGCACCGTGGCGCAGTGGGTAGTGTGTTGGCCTCTGACGCCGATGACACGGGATCGAATCCCGACACAGCCATGTCATCGAAAATGTTTTTCACGGTGTTTCTCCTCAGCGGGGTTCTGACAAAACCCCCTGTAGTAAAATAGTCATGAAAAGCTTCTCGAAATTCGCCGTTTCGGAACCGGCAATAAACTGTAGGTCCCTTTCACCTATGGGAAAATTAAATCACACACAACATAGGTGATTGAGAGAAGGTCGGCTCAGGTTCTTCATGGACTGTAACATACATACTAGGGATACGATCTTCCAAAAGTCCGTTCAACTGCTAGCTTACGCCGATGATGTTGACGTGATTGGTCGAACGCAGCGGGCCGTCAATGAGTCGTTTGCTGGCATTGAAGCGGAGGCGTCCAAAGTGGGTCTTGCGGTAAATCAGGGCAAAACGAAGAACATACCTGTATGCTGTCATCAAGAAAGGACGCACAGCATCGACGCCTCGGACCGAGCGTCACAATCGGTAGCAAGAACTTCAAGGTAGTCATGGACTTCGTCTACCTTGGATCCGCAGTAAAAAATACGAACAACATCAGTACCGAGATTAAACGCAAAATAACTTCCCAATCGCTTTTATTTTTGGGCTCTGTTGTGTACTAAAGGTTAGGGTAGTACTGGCAATGCCATTGTGAGAATATGTATGTATCGCAAATGTCGGTACACTTTTTTCTTATGTGATATACGATGAAGAGACTTACTCTGGACCTGGGCTTTTCCGGTCTCCTTCTTCTGTAACCTTACCTGCTGAAGTTAAGTCATACTTTTATGAACTGCATTAAAATGAATTAGATTAAACAGTCTGTAGTCTTTTGATATATCTTCCGAATAAGAAAACACAAAAGTGGCGACGAGGAAAAGAAAAAAAAATTAAAAACAAAAAAAAAAAAAATTTCTCAGTGTAAAGATTAAACTACAATTGACCACGTGCGGCGATGTCTTTCCAACATTCTCTCGGAAAATTGGAAGAATTTGAACCAGGTGAAGATTTCGAGTCGTACGAAGATCGCCTAAAAATTTATTTCCAACTTAACGAGGTAACAGAAGAGCGAAAGTCTTTAATCCTCTTAAGTCTAATAGGAAAAAACACATATGCAATATTGAAGAACTTAGTCCAGCCAAAGAAGCCAGATGAGCTTACATTCGACGAATTAGTGCGTGCATTAAAAGATCATTTTGCTCCGAGAGTCAACATACGGGCAGAGCGGTACAAGTTTAACAAGTCGTTTCAGCAGGAGGGGGAGTGTATTACCGATTTTATCATTCGTCTAAAGGCTCTAGCAGCTACATGTGGTTTTGGAAAGTATTTAGAGGAAATACATATAGTGGAATCAGCAAAATGCTGTGAATCCTATGTAGCACCTCAAGTTGTATCCCCTCTGCAATTAAAATCCAAAGCAATAGACGATGCCTTAACAGATCGCTTTATCGCCGGTATTCGCTCGGAAGAAATTCAAAGAGCCCTATTAAATGATTCAAAGCTCAACTTCGAAGAATGTTGTGATTTAGCTCTCACTATGGAAATGTCTCGTATAGAAGCACACGCTATTCGACCACATGGATTGCCGGAGGTATGTCAGAGAGTTACAAAAGCGTATCAGTCATCGTCATCGTTCAGGAGAGATCGTCAAGCAGCTCAGTTCAAACCAATCGTCGGTAGAAGAAGTGTTTGTCATAGATGCGGGCGACAACATAATTCAAACAAGTGCCCAGCCATCAATTGGAAATGTTTTACATGCAACCGCATGGGTCACACATCAGTTGTATGCAAAAATAACTTAAGGGTCAATCCTAAGCACATGCAAGCAGTGACTCCCTCTCAAGCAGTGAATTCAATTGTTCAGGTGAATGCAGTGGAGCCAGAGAGGGTCATGTATCAGTTTAAAGTGGATGACCAAAAGCTAAGCATGGAAATTGACACGGGAGCATGCTCATCACTAATTAGTAATGGGGAGTATAATAAAAAGTTTTCACATATAAAATTGGAGTCATTTAATCAAGAATTGTGTTCAGTTACAGGTCAAAGAATTGTGTGCAAGGGAAAAATCAGAGTCCGTGTGGAGTTTCGCGATAAGACACATGATTTGGAGTTGATTGTTGTCGACACACCAAAGGAATTTAAGCCGCTTTTAGGACGATATTGGTTAAACGCCTTAGTGCCGAACTGGAGAGCGAAGTTACTTGGAAATCATAGTGAGTCAGAATATATTAAAGTAGTGTCGAATGATTTTTTTAACGTAATTAAGAAACAATTTAAAAATATTATTGATCGCCAGCAGAATCAGGCGATTGAGGGTTTTATGGTGGACATTATTTTAAAAGACAATATTACACCAATATTTCACAAGCCGTACAACGTGCCTCTGCGAATTAAAGACAAGGTAGGAGAAGAATTAGATCGGTTAGTGAAGCTAGGAATATTAGTGCCGGTGAAGTATAGTGCATGGGCAAGTCCAATTGTTTGCGTTCCTAAATCTTCGGGTGAAATTCGACTGTGCGTCGATTTCAGTGTTACGTAAAATAAGTCTATAGTTACTGAACATTATCCCCTTCCCCTCATTGATGAAATATTCGCTTCGTTGGCAAATTGCAAAATATTTTCGGTCATTGACCTATCAGGAGCTTATCAACAATTGACTGTATCAGAGTCTTGTCGTTCGTTGCTTACAATAAACACATTTAAGGGACTGTTTCAGTTTCAGCGTTTGCCGTTTGGGCTAAAAAATGCGCCCTCCGCTTTTCAATCTGTCATGGATCAAATGCTTAAAAATTTAGACAACGTATTTTGCTTTTTGGATGATATATTAGTTGGGGGTAGGGACTATGAGGAGTGTAAAGGGAATGTGATGAAAGTGTTAAACATACTTAACGAGCATAACGTTAAGATAAATGAAAAGAAATGTAAATTTTTTGTGGAAACGGTTGAATACCTAGGGCACACGCTCTCTAATGGACAGATTTGTCCAAATTCAGAAAAAATGCGAGCGATTGAGGAAGCTCCTGCCCCAACCAATTTACAACAGCTGCAGTCGTTTTTAGGATTATTAAACTATTATAATAAGTTTATTCCTAACCTGTCCAGTCATTTAGTTAGTCTTTATCGTCTGCTGAAAAAGGATAGTGAATTTATTTGGTCCCCTGCATGTCAAAAGGCCTTTGAAAAATCAAAGAGTCTACTAGCCAATAATAAAGTATTGGAACTTTATGATCCAAACAAACCGATAGTAATAGCGACCGATGCTAGCCCTTATGGAGTAGGCGCAGTGCTATCTCATATTTGTGACGGAGTTGAGAAACCGGTGATGTTTATCTCAAGCACTTTGTCTGCGGCTGAGAAAAATTATTCTCAGCTACATAAAGAGGCCCTCGCTATCGTGTTTGCTGTGAAAAAATTTCACAAATATATTTTTGGGAAACCATTTGTCATTTACTCGGATCATCAAGCTTTACGAGAAATTTTTAATCCGCGCAAAGGCATGGCAGGTGTAGCAGCCGCTAGATTGCAAAGATGGTCGATAATACTGTCAATGTATGATTATAGGGTAGAGTAGAGGAAGGGATCATTAATGGCAAATGCCGATGCTTGTTCGAGACTGCCGCTAGAAGAAGAAACAAATGTAGATAGTATAAAAATGGTCGACACTTTAGGTGAACTTTCAAATGATTTTAAAATTGATAGTGAAGCAATAGCAAAGGAAACACAATCAGATCCTGTATTGCATAAAGTATTTCAGTATGTAGTAAACGACAAATGGCCGAACTCCATAAGCCCCGAAATCATTCCCTATTTTCGTAAGCGTAATAGTCTATCGGCAGAAAACCAATGTATTTTCTATGGCGATCGTATTCTTATCCCTGCAGCTCTTCAAAAGGCCGTACTCGATATGGTACATGGCATGAATCATGCCGGTATAGTTAAGATGAAGTGCATAGCTAGAGGGTACATTTGGTGGATCCACATCGATAAAGATATTGCTAAAAGAGTAGAGCAGTGCTCACAGTGTCAGGCAACTGCCAATGTACCACGAAATATGCAGTACCATGAGTGGCCAAAGTCGAAAGGTCCATTTGAAAGGATTCACGTGGACTTCTTTCAGTTTTTGAATTTCAAATTTTTAATAATAGTGGATTCTTATTCGAAATATGTAGATGTGATCCTTTTGAAAAATACTAATGCAGCCAGTGTCACAGATTGTCTATTTAATTTTTTTACAATTTTTGGATTACCTAGAGAAATTGTATCCGACAATGGCCCACCATTTGGGTCATTCGAATTTTTAAAATTCTGTACGGAGTATAATATCAAGGCAAGTAAATCACCACCATACCATCCTCAGAGTAATGGTTCTGCTGAGCTAAATGTACAGACAGTAAAAAAAGCATTTAAAAAGTTTTATTTAGAAAACAAACAGTTAGATATCTCACGTATGGTTTCTAAGTTCCTATTCTTTCAACGAAATATACCATTTGCTCCAGCAAACAAAACTCCAACGGAACTGATTTTCTCTTTTAAAACTAGAACTAAATTAGATATAATTAATAATAAAAAACTAAAAGAAATAAATCAAAGATCAGTACAAACTTGTGAAAATTGTACCCCCAAAAATCATAAAATAAAAACGAAAAGGCATGTGCAAATAATCAATTATAAAAAAGGTGATAAAATATTGTATTTAAATAATTTTAGAAATGATTATGTTAAGTGGATTCCTGGAATCATTATGCAAATATTAAGTCCTAAAACCTTGTTGATAAAAGTTAACAATGTTATTAAATTTGTACATGTAAATCAAATTCGAAAATCTAAGTTAGAGGATAAGTTTCATCCTAGAGTTGACCCCCTTATTTATAAAAATGAATGTTTAGCGAATTCAACCAAAGAAGATATTATTGTAAAAAGTGATTCCCCAACAAGGCATAAGCAAAGAAATCGCGTAAGGTGGAATTGGCCGTCGGAGCTTAGACGATCGGAAAGATTAAAATCTAGGAGTGTACAAGATTAAGTTAATGTCTTGTTGGGCGAACACTTTTCTTAAAAGGGGGAAAGATTGTTGTGTACTAAAGGTTAGGGTAGTACTGGCAATGCCATTGTGAGAATATGTATGTATCGCAAGCTAGCTTCATATAATACCCTTAATTATCCCAGTCCTGCTTTATGGTGCAGAGGCATGGACGCTATTGAAAGTGGATGAGGAAGCTCTTTTCGAGAGAAAAGTTCTGTGTGCGATCTTTGGTCCTGTTTGCGTTGATGGCATCTGGAGGGCAAGATTCAACCACGAACTCTACGGGCTGTATGGCTACATGTGCCTGGTTAAGCGTCTTCGGATACAACACATACGCTATATAGAGCGTATGGATGACATAGCTCTGACCCAAAGAATCTTCGAATCCTAACGGTTGGGACGTTACAGAAGACGCCCCCGATTCAAATGGCACACACAAGCTCTTCACGTTTTTTCGTTACATGCGCTTTCCACTTGAGTTTCACGTCGAGAGCCATAACTGTATTTGGCCTTATTTGAGAATGGAATCCGGACTTCATTTACAAAGAGAGGCAGTGCACTTTTCTATAAGTAAAATGTACGTGGGCGTGGACGTCGCTTATGCGGTTCAGGGCACATTACCATTTAATCGTTGGTTCTTCGACTGATTTTCCTGTGGCCAAAATTGCAATATCATCGGCGAATGTGGCCAGCATAGTGGTATACAGAAGGTAAAGCAGCGGACCAGTTACTCTTTCCTGCGGAACGCCAGCCAGAATTGTCCTAAACTAGGCGTATTCGCCCCCGTGTTTAACACAAAAGAGTCTATTAGATAAGAAGTTTCCAAAACGTTTGATAGCTGCTCGGGGAAAACGTGTCGCAGTTTACATCCCAGACCTTCATGCCATACTTTGTCAAAGTCTTGGGACACATCAAGAAATACATTCGAACATGATATGTTCAAGTGTCTTTAGGACCACATCGGTTGCAATTGGTCCAGATATGTTCCTAGACAGTGACTCGACAGTTCCATGTTGGCACCCTGAATTGGCTGTGAACACACGTTTGTTTTATGCGACCCGAACTGACCAATAAGGGCTAGATCTTCGATCATGGCAATACGCCGGCCCATTCCTCGTTGATTGTGCAAGAGTCCATCCCATAGCCGCGATATCGTCCCCTGCTGCGTTGATTTTATTCTCCAAGATGAAGTTACACCTCAAGGCAACTCACCGTGGCGGTGTAGAGATGATAAGGGAGACTGTAACCATGGTTCTGAACGAGTTTAATTCAAGGCTGCTTCGAATCGTTGGAGCAACATGGGAATCATTGTGTAGAGTTAGAAGGGGATTATTGTGAAAGTCGATAGTAAAATTTTGCGACAAATTGGATTTCCACGCTTTTTTTTTACAAATTCCCGGAACTTAATTGCCGCCCTCACATCGCTTTAATACTTGGTTGCTACGAATTTGTTTTTGATTAGAGTTCCATATCTTCGTCCCAATAAATTAACGATTAATTTAGTACGGATTTCGGTAGGTGTGGAGTGCCATGCACTTTGGACATTTGCCCAAAACTCTTCTTTTTCTCTTGCCCAGGTGTGCCCAATTTTTCTCTTAAGAATGCGTTATATGGGGTTCAGATCAGGATACTGTGATGGCCACTGAATATTGATTTTATGTTTATGGAACCATTCCTTGGAGGGCACGGACAAAAAGCGTAATGTTGTTGATTGCTCTCAGCCACCCCAGATGCCAGCAATTATCCCTATTTCAATGCACGGGTCAAGTTGACATACAACCTCTTCACGACGCCCTCTGGATAGCCTCTACAACAACCGAAGAGAGGTAAACAAATATATGTTGTTATTGCCCTAGGCAAGAGGGATAAAGTCGAAAGTCATCGACTTTAAACCTATAACTGATCGCCTGGCTGTGATCCGCACCAAAGGCAAATTTTACAACATCACCCTCACATGTGCACACGCCCCTACCGAAGAGGCTGAAAACCCCATCAAAGAGGACTTCTATGATCTCTTGGACATCGCCTACGGGGCTGTTCCGGAGTACGATGTTAAGATCGTACGCGGTGCCCTCAATGCGAAAATCGGTAAGGAGAACACTTTTGGAGGAGTGGTCGGTAAGTAGCAAAAGATTTCCCCGGAAGCGAGTCCACACAGCAACCTGGCGATCTCCGGATGGCCGATGGGGGGCAAAAGTCGACTCTAACCATTTCCTCGTAGCAGTAAGAATCAGAGTTTGACCGTCCAATGTCAGAAAGCTGTACCAGTCCACCATGAGGAGGTTCGAAATCGGACACCTGAACACACCGGGGGTTACCAGAGTCTACAGGGTGCAACTGAGCGAAAGGCTGTCCGGTATGCGTACGTCGAGCACAACTGTCAACAACATGTGGCTGCATTGTCGCTCAGCCACTCAGAAAGTAGCCGAGACCACGTTACGCTAGCTACCATTCCGACAAGAAACCATGGTATGATGGCGAGTGAGAGCGTACTAAAACGCCCTGCAGCGAAAAACCAAAGCAACGCGGGGGTAAAACCGAGCCAGAAGAAAGGAGGAGAATAAACTGCTGCGACTTTGTGTTTTCTAGGTTCAAGTATATCGCGAGGAGTCTAGGGACAAACATAAAATACGGATCTTTTATAAGAAAATTAAGAGCTCTGCAGGAGGCTTCAAGAAAGGCACCCAGGCCCTCCGAAATTTCGAGGGTAATTTTATCACCGACCCGCAGGGAATAGTGGATGTATTTAAGCAGCACTTAACGAGCTGCTTAACGAGCATGACCAAGAGAGAGTGGTAAGACTGAGGAAATCCCAGCTCCAGCCGGCCTAGCATCGAAGAAGTCGGCATTGGGCTTCTATAAAGAAAACAGTAGTGAAGTGTGAGCTTAGGAAGGGTGAATTTAAGCCATAAGAAATTAAGTTCCAAGGTGTATATTTGGGTATACTGCGGAAGCAGATGGTAAGCAATATCAATACCAACATAGATGACAAGACCGTCGGGAGAAAGGAATAATGATACTAAGCTAAGCTTTTCGTCGACCTGTGTTTCACATACCTAGGGCCAAAACAGCAGGTTTATGGAGGGAAGCATGAACATACGTGGCAAAGAAATTCTTCCTTAAGCCACGAATGTCGCAGAACACAAAAATCCCTCACCAATAGAAACTACAAAACGACTAAAGATACAACAACATCTAAGCAGAGCCGTGAAGTGAAGCTCTATCGCCGGATTTGAAAAAGACGACAGTCCTTAAGACAGTAAGATTTGCTCCACCAGCAAAGAACAACACACGACTCGCTACGCGCCGATTGCGTTAGCCCTCAGTCAGCGTGTGCTGAGTGCGAACACTAGTCACGTGGGGGGAATGTGGAGGGGGAGGTGGAGCACGGCCCAGCGCTGCTGGCGACCAGGTGTTCAGTTGCGGCACTTTTTCTTTTCCTTGTCATAGTGAAGATAGTATAGGGTGGGCCACCTAGTGGTTTTTTTTTAAATCATAGGATTGGGACACTGACAGATGTTTCACGCTCGAAATTCTAATAGAAGGTCAGTATCATACCCCCGCGTTCAGCTGAACAGCGTTCAGCGTAGCCCCAATAGTACGTTGTTTTTTGAAAAGTAGTTCTTTGCCGAAATGAAGCACCCACCGCGCTTCACTTGCTGTACGCAAGTTTGTGCAAGAAGTTCGTGCTAGTGGACAACACTCATGGTCCCCGTTTTCGTCGTACGGAGCGCACAGATGAGAGTGTGCCTGCTGTGGCCGAGAGTATGAGACTCACTTCACGAACATCAACTCGCCATCGATCTCAGCAGCTCAACATTTCACGCACTAGCCTGAGGAGATCTCTGCACCCAGATCTCGAATTAATCACGTACAAGGTCCAACTGACTCAGCAATTGAAAGCACGCGACCATCCGATTCGTTATCGCTCCGCAGTTTGGGCCTTAGAGCAGCTTGAATTGGTCAACGATTTTGGGCCAAAATCAAATCAGAAACCCCTGGTTTGATGACGAGTGAAGACAGCCCCATGTAGAGAAACAGAATGCATACATGGCTACAGTGCATTGACGGACGAGAGCTGCCCGCGAGCTCTATGAACAGAAAAGGAGAAGAAGAAAACAGAAGGAGCACGAGAAGCGCGAGATCGAGGAGATGGAGAGATACTATTGCAAGAACGACGTTCGAAAGTTCTACCAAAAAGTCAAGCGAACATGCCAAGGCTATAAAGCCAGAACAGAGAGCTGCAGGGATGAGCACGGACACCTAATAATGGAGTCACAGTCGATGCTGAGATTGTGGAAAGACCACTTCTGCAGACTGTATAACGGCGATAATAGTCAAAATGCCGCCGTCAGGCAGAACGAACCATTCACAATGGACGAAGACGAAAGAGAATCCCGTCCACTTGTCCTAGACGATGCTAAGATAGCGATATCGAAACTTAAGTCCTCTAAAGCTGCTCGAGCAGACGGACTTCCCGCTGAACTGTTTAAGGCAGCTGGCGATGAGCTGGTCAGCAACATGCACCAACTCATCTGCAAGATATGGTCTGACGAAAGGATGCCAGATGAATGGAATCTCAGCACTGATTGCCCGGTCCATAAGAAAGGAGACCCCTACAACTGCGCCTATTACAGGAAGATAAGTCTGCTGGAAATTGCTTACAAGATCCTCTCTGCCGCACTGTGTAAGCGTCTGAAACCGTTGGTGGACAATCTGGTAGGTTCCTACCAGTTTCAGGCCAGAAAAATCCACGATAGACCAAATATTTACACCACGGCAGATCTTGGAGAAGACCCGCTGCTTCTTTGAATTCCAGGTCGACACGCATCATCTCTTTGTCGACTTTAAAGCCGCATATGACAGTGTTTATAGAGACGAGTTATACAGAGCCATGTCATGTTTGAACATTCCTGCCAAACCCGTCAGACTGTGCAGGATGAGTATGGAGACCTCTCGCTGCTCCAATAGGGTCGGAGGTAATTTAACCGAACCTTTAGATGTTAAAAAACTTTTCAGGTTACGCACTGTCATGCGATTTGTTTAACGACATACTTGGAAAGATCGTGCGGGAATTCTGTTGCCAATACAAGAGGTACGATCTACTTCAAGTCTACACAATTGGTTGACGTTATTGGACGGACAAGGCGTGACGTCAATGAGGCGTTCGCAAACATTGAAGCAGAAGCGGATAAAGTGGGTCTAAGGGTAAATGGGGAGAAGACCATATATATGTAGTCATCAAAGAAAGACGCGCAGCACCGACGTCTTGGTCAGAACCTCACCTTTAGCTATATTTTTGAAGTAGTCAAAGACGTCCTCTACCTTGGCTCTCTTGCCAACCGCTGCTTCTTTGAGCTCAAGAGGCAACTGAGCAGTAGAGCCCTCACTCCAAAAACTAAGGTATCCCTCTACAAAACCTTAATCATCCCGGTCCTCGTCTATGGCGCAGAGGCTTGGACGTCATCAATAGCGGATGAAGAGGCTCTTGGGCGATTCGAGAGGAAAATTCTGCGTGCAATCTTTGATTCGGTTTGTGTAATCGGGGAGTGGAGAGGAAGTTTCAACCAAGAGCTGTACGGGCTGTTCAGCGACATCGGCCTAGTTAGACGTCTACGGATCCAACGTCTGAGATGGCTGGGCCATGAAAAGCGAATGGACATCACCGCTCCGGCGCGGCGCTAAGAGTCTTCGGTTAGATATCGTAAGTATCTCTCCGACAAAGCAAAGAGGAAATAGACCGTGGACACTTCAGACGGGTGGAAACTCTCCTTATCGGGTGTCGCACCTCAAATTTCTGCAGGTGCGGTACCGAAGTAATGATACTCATAAGTCCCAAGCTGGCAGACGGGCTTTTGGAGTAGATACCATTAGGAGGGACAGTCGCGATCTTAAAACTCAAGCTCGAAAGAACCTTTGGCTCTGGTGCAGGTGTATTCACCGAATCTAGATTCAGAGTATGCGACTTTCCTGGATGAAGTTGATGGTGCCCTTGATAGGGTGGTTAAGATGGATTCCTATATCCTGATGGGTGACTTTAACCCCCACGTGGGTGTGGATGTAACGAGAGTGTGATTGTGAGGAACGATGATCCTCATCAAAATGCGAACGGAGAGAGGTTGTTGGATTTTTGCTGTGCAAATGGCATGTCCATTATGACCATCTTCCTTCCGCACTAAGCCATTCATAAATATACGTGGTATCGTCGGAGTCTTCAGCAGAAGACGTTGATAGATTTCATTGTGATACCATCGTGTGTGAAACGGATGGTTTGCGACGTTCCTGTGTTAAGAGGGGCTGAACTGTCTACTGATCATCACCTGGTGTTGTGTAAGCTGTATCTTACTGAAAGAGTACCTCATCTGCCAAGGCAGAAACCAAGAATGGTTACACGCATACAGTGGGAGAAACTACAGAGCACTGAAGTACGGCGACATTTTGCACTGCACATATCAAAATGTTTAAGCAAATTCCAACTGTTCCATCGCATGTGGAGGAAGAACGGCGACTGTTTTCAACAACTGTCATTGCCTCCGTACAAGATGTTTATACATCTTTGTATCTTTGTGAGTGCAGCGGCTTGGCTTAAAACACCAGGAGTTCAAGAAGCCATCTGAGAGAAGAAGAAAACCTACAGGGACTGGATTTTCTTAGGAGACTCTTAGAAGAACTTGCAACTTGTTGTGCGAAAAGCTAAACAGCAGTCCTGAAAGGAGTTCGGCGAGAAATTGGAAGGCGAAAAGAAGAGAGCATGAAAAGCCTGAGATCGAGGAGATCGAGAGATGCTACCACAGGAATGACGCCACAAAAAAATAAAGCGAACAGGCCAGGGCTATAAAGCCTGAGTGTAGGCATGTAGGGATGAAGACGGACAACTAGTAATAGAGTCGATGCTGAGAATATGGAAGGAATAATTCTGTCGATTAAACATCTAATACCGCTGTCAGGCAGAATGGTCCATTATCAATGGACGAAGATGGAAGAGAATTTCGTCCACTTGACCTGGATGAAATTAAGCTTATCATTACAAAGCTTAAGGCTAACAAAGCCGGGGGTGCAGACGGCTGTGTCTGTCGAGCTATTTAAAGCGGTAGAGTATAGTCGGAAGAAAGCACGCCCGTCGAATAGAATCTCATAATCGTTTGCCCGGTCCATAGGAAAGGAGACCCCTATAACTGCGCCAAATATAGGGGAATAAGTCTCCTTAACATCGCATATAAGATCTTCTCTGCCATATTGTGTGAACGCCTGAAACCGTTTGTGGATAACCTGATCGGTTCTTATCAGTGTGGTTTCAGGCCAGGTAAATCCACAATAGACTCTACGGCAGGTCTTGGAGAAGACCCAGGAATATCAAACCATCACTCACCACCTCTTCGTCGATTCTGCCAAACCCGTCAGATTGTGCAGGATGACAATGGAGAATTCTCGCTGCTCCATTAAGGTCGGTAATGAACCAACCGAAACCATTGATTTCTCGGTGACATCGTGCTTGAAAATATCGTGCAAGTCGCTGGCCAACATAAGAGGTACGATCTATCTCAAGTCTACGCAATTGCTTGCGTACGCCGACGACATTGACGTGATTGGACGTACACACCGAGACGTCAATGAAGCCTTTGTAAGCATTGACGACATACTTGGAAAGATCGTGCGGGAATTCTGTTGCCAATACAAGAGGTACGATCTACTTCAAGTCTACACAATTGGTTGACGTTATTGGACGGACAAGGCGTGACGTCAATGAGGCGTTCGCAAACATTGAAGCAGAAGCGGATAAAGTGGGTCTAAGGGTAAATGGGGAGAAGACCATATATATGTAGTCATCAAAGAAAGACGCGCAGCACCGACGTCTTGGTCAGAACCTCACCTTTAGCTATATTTTTGAAGTAGTCAAAGACGTCCTCTACCTTGGCTCTCTTGCCAACCGCTGCTTCTTTGAGCTCAAGAGGCAACTGAGCAGTAGAGCCCTCACTCCAAAAACTAAGGTATCCCTCTACAAAACCTTAATCATCCCGGTCCTCGTCTATGGCGCAGAGGCTTGGACGTCATCAATAGCGGATGAAGAGGCTCTTGGGCGATTCGAGAGGAAAATTCTGCGTGCAATCTTTGATTCGGTTTGTGTAATCGGGGAGTGGAGAGGAAGTTTCAACCAAGAGCTGTACGGGCTGTTCAGCGACATCGGCCTAGTTAGACGTCTACGGATCCAACGTCTGAGATGGCTGGGCCATGAAAAGCGAATGGACATCACCGCTCCGGCGCGGCGCTAAGAGTCTTCGGTTAGATATCGTAAGTATCTCTCCGACAAAGCAAAGAGGAAATAGACCGTGGACACTTCAGACGGGTGGAAACTCTCCTTATCGGGTGTCGCACCTCAAATTTCTGCAGGTGCGGTACCGAAGTAATGATACTCATAAGTCCCAAGCTGGCAGACGGGCTTTTGGAGTAGATACCATTAGGAGGGACAGTCGCGATCTTAAAACTCAAGCTCGAAAGAACCTTTGGCTCTGGTGCAGGTGTATTCACCGAATCTAGATTCAGAGTATGCGACTTTCCTGGATGAAGTTGATGGTGCCCTTGATAGGGTGGTTAAGATGGATTCCTATATCCTGATGGGTGACTTTAACCCCCACGTGGGTGTGGATGTAACGAGAGTGTGATTGTGAGGAACGATGATCCTCATCAAAATGCGAACGGAGAGAGGTTGTTGGATTTTTGCTGTGCAAATGGCATGTCCATTATGACCATCTTCCTTCCGCACTAAGCCATTCATAAATATACGTGGTATCGTCGGAGTCTTCAGCAGAAGACGTTGATAGATTTCATTGTGATACCATCGTGTGTGAAACGGATGGTTTGCGACGTTCCTGTGTTAAGAGGGGCTGAACTGTCTACTGATCATCACCTGGTGTTGTGTAAGCTGTATCTTACTGAAAGAGTACCTCATCTGCCAAGGCAGAAACCAAGAATGGTTACACGCATACAGTGGGAGAAACTACAGAGCACTGAAGTACGGCGACATTTTGCACTGCACATATCAAAATGTTTAAGCAAATTCCAACTGTTCCATCGCATGTGGAGGAAGAACGGCGACTGTTTTCAACAACTGTCATTGCCTCCGTACAAGATGTTTATACATCTTTGTATCTTTGTGAGTGCAGCGGCTTGGCTTAAAACACCAGGAGTTCAAGAAGCCATCTGAGAGAAGAAGAAAACCTACAGGGACTGGATTTTCTTAGGAGACTCTTAGAAGAACTTGCAACTTGTTGTGCGAAAAGCTAAACAGCAGTCCTGAAAGGAGTTCGGCGAGAAATTGGAAGGCGAAAAGAAGAGAGCATGAAAAGCCTGAGATCGAGGAGATCGAGAGATGCTACCACAGGAATGACGCCACAAAAAAATAAAGCGAACAGGCCAGGGCTATAAAGCCTGAGTGTAGGCATGTAGGGATGAAGACGGACAACTAGTAATAGAGTCGATGCTGAGAATATGGAAGGAATAATTCTGTCGATTAAACATCTAATACCGCTGTCAGGCAGAATGGTCCATTATCAATGGACGAAGATGGAAGAGAATTTCGTCCACTTGACCTGGATGAAATTAAGCTTATCATTACAAAGCTTAAGGCTAACAAAGCCGGGGGTGCAGACGGCTGTGTCTGTCGAGCTATTTAAAGCGGTAGAGTATAGTCGGAAGAAAGCACGCCCGTCGAATAGAATCTCATAATCGTTTGCCCGGTCCATAGGAAAGGAGACCCCTATAACTGCGCCAAATATAGGGGAATAAGTCTCCTTAACATCGCATATAAGATCTTCTCTGCCATATTGTGTGAACGCCTGAAACCGTTTGTGGATAACCTGATCGGTTCTTATCAGTGTGGTTTCAGGCCAGGTAAATCCACAATAGACTCTACGGCAGGTCTTGGAGAAGACCCAGGAATATCAAACCATCACTCACCACCTCTTCGTCGATTCTGCCAAACCCGTCAGATTGTGCAGGATGACAATGGAGAATTCTCGCTGCTCCATTAAGGTCGGTAATGAACCAACCGAAACCATTGATTTCTCGGTGACATCGTGCTTGAAAATATCGTGCAAGTCGCTGGCCAACATAAGAGGTACGATCTATCTCAAGTCTACGCAATTGCTTGCGTACGCCGACGACATTGACGTGATTGGACGTACACACCGAGACGTCAATGAAGCCTTTGTAAGCATTGACGACATACTTGGAAAGATCGTGCGGGAATTCTGTTGCCAATACAAGAGGTACGATCTACTTCAAGTCTACACAATTGGTTGACGTTATTGGACGGACAAGGCGTGACGTCAATGAGGCGTTCGCAAACATTGAAGCAGAAGCGGATAAAGTGGGTCTAAGGGTAAATGGGGAGAAGACCATATATATGTAGTCATCAAAGAAAGACGCGCAGCACCGACGTCTTGGTCAGAACCTCACCTTTAGCTATATTTTTGAAGTAGTCAAAGACGTCCTCTACCTTGGCTCTCTTGCCAACCGCTGCTTCTTTGAGCTCAAGAGGCAACTGAGCAGTAGAGCCCTCACTCCAAAAACTAAGGTATCCCTCTACAAAACCTTAATCATCCCGGTCCTCGTCTATGGCGCAGAGGCTTGGACGTCATCAATAGCGGATGAAGAGGCTCTTGGGCGATTCGAGAGGAAAATTCTGCGTGCAATCTTTGATTCGGTTTGTGTAATCGGGGAGTGGAGAGGAAGTTTCAACCAAGAGCTGTACGGGCTGTTCAGCGACATCGGCCTAGTTAGACGTCTACGGATCCAACGTCTGAGATGGCTGGGCCATGAAAAGCGAATGGACATCACCGCTCCGGCGCGGCGCTAAGAGTCTTCGGTTAGATATCGTAAGTATCTCTCCGACAAAGCAAAGAGGAAATAGACCGTGGACACTTCAGACGGGTGGAAACTCTCCTTATCGGGTGTCGCACCTCAAATTTCTGCAGGTGCGGTACCGAAGTAATGATACTCATAAGTCCCAAGCTGGCAGACGGGCTTTTGGAGTAGATACCATTAGGAGGGACAGTCGCGATCTTAAAACTCAAGCTCGAAAGAACCTTTGGCTCTGGTGCAGGTGTATTCACCGAATCTAGATTCAGAGTATGCGACTTTCCTGGATGAAGTTGATGGTGCCCTTGATAGGGTGGTTAAGATGGATTCCTATATCCTGATGGGTGACTTTAACCCCCACGTGGGTGTGGATGTAACGAGAGTGTGATTGTGAGGAACGATGATCCTCATCAAAATGCGAACGGAGAGAGGTTGTTGGATTTTTGCTGTGCAAATGGCATGTCCATTATGACCATCTTCCTTCCGCACTAAGCCATTCATAAATATACGTGGTATCGTCGGAGTCTTCAGCAGAAGACGTTGATAGATTTCATTGTGATACCATCGTGTGTGAAACGGATGGTTTGCGACGTTCCTGTGTTAAGAGGGGCTGAACTGTCTACTGATCATCACCTGGTGTTGTGTAAGCTGTATCTTACTGAAAGAGTACCTCATCTGCCAAGGCAGAAACCAAGAATGGTTACACGCATACAGTGGGAGAAACTACAGAGCACTGAAGTACGGCGACATTTTGCACTGCACATATCAAAATGTTTAAGCAAATTCCAACTGTTCCATCGCATGTGGAGGAAGAACGGCGACTGTTTTCAACAACTGTCATTGCCTCCGTACAAGATGTTTATACATCTTTGTATCTTTGTGAGTGCAGCGGCTTGGCTTAAAACACCAGGAGTTCAAGAAGCCATCTGAGAGAAGAAGAAAACCTACAGGGACTGGATTTTCTTAGGAGACTCTTAGAAGAACTTGCAACTTGTTGTGCGAAAAGCTAAACAGCAGTCCTGAAAGGAGTTCGGCGAGAAATTGGAAGGCGAAAAGAAGAGAGCATGAAAAGCCTGAGATCGAGGAGATCGAGAGATGCTACCACAGGAATGACGCCACAAAAAAATAAAGCGAACAGGCCAGGGCTATAAAGCCTGAGTGTAGGCATGTAGGGATGAAGACGGACAACTAGTAATAGAGTCGATGCTGAGAATATGGAAGGAATAATTCTGTCGATTAAACATCTAATACCGCTGTCAGGCAGAATGGTCCATTATCAATGGACGAAGATGGAAGAGAATTTCGTCCACTTGACCTGGATGAAATTAAGCTTATCATTACAAAGCTTAAGGCTAACAAAGCCGGGGGTGCAGACGGCTGTGTCTGTCGAGCTATTTAAAGCGGTAGAGTATAGTCGGAAGAAAGCACGCCCGTCGAATAGAATCTCATAATCGTTTGCCCGGTCCATAGGAAAGGAGACCCCTATAACTGCGCCAAATATAGGGGAATAAGTCTCCTTAACATCGCATATAAGATCTTCTCTGCCATATTGTGTGAACGCCTGAAACCGTTTGTGGATAACCTGATCGGTTCTTATCAGTGTGGTTTCAGGCCAGGTAAATCCACAATAGACTCTACGGCAGGTCTTGGAGAAGACCCAGGAATATCAAACCATCACTCACCACCTCTTCGTCGATTCTGCCAAACCCGTCAGATTGTGCAGGATGACAATGGAGAATTCTCGCTGCTCCATTAAGGTCGGTAATGAACCAACCGAAACCATTGATTTCTCGGTGACATCGTGCTTGAAAATATCGTGCAAGTCGCTGGCCAACATAAGAGGTACGATCTATCTCAAGTCTACGCAATTGCTTGCGTACGCCGACGACATTGACGTGATTGGACGTACACACCGAGACGTCAATGAAGCCTTTGTAAGCATTGAGGTAGAAGCGGCTAAGATGGGTCTTAAGGTTAATGAGGGTAAAACCAAATATCTGCTTTCATCAAAAAGAGACCGGCAACACCGACATATTGGCCAGAACGTCACCATGGGCGGATGTAACTTTGAAGTGGTCAAGGAATTCGTCTACCTTGGCTAACTAATGACCGGCGACAACAACGCTGAGATATAACGCATAATCACTCTTGGCAACCGCTGTTTCTTTGAGCTCAAGAGGCAACTGAGAAGTAGAGCCCTCTCTCGGAAAACCAAGGTGACACTATATAAGACCTTAATCATCCCAGTCCTCCTTTACGGCGCAGAGACTTGGACCTTAACAAAAAAGGATGAAGATGCCCTCTTTTCGAGAGAGAAATTCTGCGCTCTATATCCGGTCCGATTTATTCAAACGCTGTATGGTGGAGATGATTTAACGAAGAACTGTACGGGTTGTACAACGACATCGGCCTAGTACGACGTCCACAGATACAGCGTCTAAGGTGGCTAGGCCATGTAGAGTGCATGGAAAATACAGCTCCGACCGTAAGAATCTTCGAATCCACCCCGGAAGGAAGGCGCGGCAGAGGACAGCCGCAACTACGGTAGCGCACCTTAACCAACTGGGCGTGCGGCGCTGGAAACAGCTGGCCAAGGACCGTGCCAGCTGGAGACGCTTGTTGGTTGAAGCCCAGGTTCACCACGGACTGTAGCGCCACCTAGGAAAGTAAGTATATGCTGTCAAACCAAAAAAGACGCACAGCACCGACGTCTCGACCAGAACGTCGCAAATGGCAGTTTCAAATTCGAAGTGCTTCAGGACTTCCTCTACCTGGGCTCGCTAGTGACTAGCAACAACAACACCAACGTCTATGGGTACAACGTCTAAGATGGCTAGGCCATGTAGAGCGACTCGACAACACAGCTTCGGCCCGAAGGGTCTTCGTCTCCAACCCCGAGGGACGGCGCAGCAGAGCACGACCAAATCTAAGGTGGCGCACACTCATGGACAGAGACCTCAACGAACTGGGCGTGCGGCACTGGAAGCAGCTGGCCTAAAATCGGTCCGGCTGGATGGAGCTTGTTGGTTCAGGCCTTGGTTCACCACGAACTGTAGCGCCATCTAAGTAGGTAAGTAACACTTTAAATGGGGTCACCCTGTACATGGAAAAATGTAATTTTGTTCATTTTATTGCATTTTTAAAAAGCAACTTGTAACTGCCACACGGTGCTTTTTTTTTAAGAGAGACTCGCGCAGGTTCTAGTGTTTATATTCGTTTATGATGCACCTGAACGGAGAGCAGTGGTTTGGGTCGTTGATGTTCATTCACTACTGTTAGGGGTGGTTTTCCTATATAGGACAAGATCCGACCAAATTCGGCGTTGGTTACAGTCCGTAGTAATTCGTTCGAGCACTTTAGTATTGCCTACGCAGAGGATGATTTGAGTTGACCATATACTGTGAGTGTTATGCCTCCAGCAGTACATCTGGTCACTTTCCATTCACAACTGCGTTGCATACACTTTTTGCCCGTATAGGAATTACTTTTCCTTGTCTATGAAGCTAATTTGAACTACAGATCTTCTGCTCGGCACCACTTCCAGCCCATTCTGACTTTAGACGATAACAATGATTGCCCGCCAGTTTCGGAAATTGGCGCGAAAGCTAGGACGCGCCTTGGTAAACAGGGAATCCTTCAAAAACAATAAAGGGGAATTCGTATAGTCAAAATTCTGTTAAAATTCCTGGAAAGGTTTAACGACACAAAAATGCTTTTGCTCACCTTATACCAAATAAGTTATTTAAATACGTTTTCGGCGAATTTTTGAAAACCATTTTGCGGCTATATTGTCTTAAATATACAAAACACTTAACGGTACACAGAAATTACTAAAAATTCCACTAACACTAACTACATCAAAATATCACACAAGAAAAAGACGACGTTGAATAGCACTTGAGACACCAAGAAAATACAAGACACAAATTGACATAAGAACTTTCGAAAATCAGTCATCAATCTTAGTATTTTCCTAAACTTTTCATTTTCTTAATATACTTTTTCACAAATTTTTGTTTTTGGTGGGGGGAGGAATGACCGCGTTTTCCAAAAGCCGGCGGTAAATTGTCGATTAGATTTGGATCTTTCAACATCTACTGCGTTACACACATTCCCGGTGACACAACAGCACGCGGATGATGAAGTGCCAAACACTTAATGAGATTTTGAAAAGAAAATTTGAAAAAAAAAAAAAAACAACAAACTGTTTTCCGTGCAACGACCATGTACCGACCGACAACCGAGCGACCGACCAACCGTCCCGGACCATATGAAACTGATAAAGTGTCGCGTCTCTATCACTTTTGATTTTGTTTTGATATCGCTTTGCGAAAATTCCCTCTTGTTGTTGTTGTATCTCTACTCAACACGGTTGACGGTTGCTGATCAGATGAAGAGCGAAAAAGCCCCGACGATGAGGAAAAGCGCTTTTCCCCGAAACGTATTCGAATCGAGATGTAGCAGCGACGAGTAGTAGTTATCGCTGTGCGTTGCGTGATTTTGTTCTGTGTTGTCGGCTTCTCGCGGCGACAATGATATGGGCTAGCCGTGGCGGTAAAATCTCGACCTCGGTGGCAGTGTGTTGTGTGTTGTGAAACGTTCGGGAAAATGAAAAGTGAAAATATATACAAAAATATTTCAATGAATCACTCGCGGCCAATGACGCCACGGAGCGGAAGAGCACGATATATATTGTACGAGTACGTCGACGAGGGAAACTTTTCCCGAAAGAGAAGCAAACAACCAAGAGAACCTGTGTCATCCTATCATCCCTTGCAAAGGGATGGAATACCTTCTACTATGCTATCTGTCGCCCACTCACCCAGCAGCATAATATTTGCCTAAAACATTCCACATTGGAATGAAGAGAATGCGAAAGCAAATCTGTTGATCCTTCGTCGTCGTATCCACCTGCCCACCTATGCATGGTATTTTACGACCGAAGCAACAGTTCCCTCCTTACTATCCATCCCCTTCGATTCCCGGGTCGAAATGGCAACCGTGAAGTTCAAATGTCATCGTGCTGGTGATAAGGAGGGTTCTAGGAAATCGCCCACGATTTGAGACCACCAGTAGCTTTAGTGTCTCCACCATTGCCACCCACACCCTTGACACAAGCCGGGCGACATTTACGAGAGCGAAAAAGGGCAGCTGTTTACAGTTACAACGTTTTACTTGCATTTCGATTGTCAGTTGGAGGATGGCGCGCTCTTTACTTCTCATGAGGTTTGTTGTTAGCTTGTCAGCCATCCCGGTGCGTGTTTATTATTATTCATTCATTCACTCACCCTCGTTCCGTAGGTCACCCATTCGGGGCGCGTAGGCGCGTAGCATGGCATTTGGAGCTTTTTTTACGCGCATTTCTATGACGCTACCAGCGGTAGTAGTGCAATCATGAATGAAATGATACATATATCCGTGGTAGGATGGGAGGCTCAGCACTGCCGTGCGTGGTGTATGAGGACAAAAAGCTGAGTTACCCCATGCTGCTCTACTTAAGGGGGGTGATTCCATTCGGTTCTCTGCGAATCCTTAAGACTAAGAGAGTACAAAAAAGAGTGCAGAAATGAGAAAACCGAAAGGGAGCTTTCGTTTTGATTAAATTAATTTTTTTTTTGTTTTTTGGATGTGGCAGTGAAACACCTGTTTGACTATGAGTTCTAAGGAATCGTTGGGTGTTGAAAGTTCAGTGTTGGGTACTGGACTTGTTGCTTTGTGGGGGTATTAGATATATTTTGTTGAGCTGGTAGATATTACGTTGGCGGTAAGCCTTCAAGGCAACGTTCAAAGTCAAAGATGCGAAGGTGCGGGCAGTCATGGGAGCCTGATTATCAAAAATTAATTTTTATCGACCACGATAAGGTGGTATTGCGATGAGGAAACCTTTAAAGAGGCTTTAAAGGCAACCCGTTTCAACAACTCGAAAGTATTATGAATCTAACAGGGTTCCAGACTTAAGAATGAAAAACGAATCTGCCTATCAGTCGAGATACTAATTATGGTCCATTGTTCTACTAAGCCAGGGCGCTGTGGCGCAGTGGTTAGTGTGTTGGACTGTGACGCACAATGAGCGAGCTCGGATCCCGATAACACCAACGCCATCGAATGTTTATTTCGCGGCGCCCCTCCTTGGTGGATACTGGCGAAGCCCCCCGTAGTATACTTGCCATGAAAAGCATTAAACATGTGTGTAAACTAAATCACACACAACATGGGTGATTGAGAGAGGCTTGGCTCTGGTCCTTTATGGGCTGTAATGCCACCAAAGAAGAACAAGTTCTACTAAGCGCTTACTTACTTACATAGGTGGCGCTACAGTTCGAGGTGAACCTGGGCCTCAACCAACAAGCTGTTTCCAGTGTCGCACGACCAGTTGCTAAAGGTCTCTTTCCATGTGTGTGCAACACCTTGCATGCGGCTGTCCTCGCAAACGTCGTCCTTCCGGGTAGGAGTCAAAGACTCCTCGGGCCGGAGCTGTGCTGTCCATTCGCTCTACATGACCTACCCATCTAAGCCGTTGAATCCGTAGACGCACGTACAGCCCGTACAGTTCTTGGTTTAATCTCCTCCTCCACTCTCCGTCAACACAAACGGGACCGAATATTGTATGCAGAATTTTCCTCTCGAAACGACCAAGAGCCTCTTCATCCGCTTTTGATAAGGTCCAAGCTTCTGCGCCGTAGAGGAGGACCGGGATGATTAGGGTTTTGTAGAGGGATATCTTAGTTTTTCGAGAGAGGGCTCTACTACTCAATTGACAAACAGCGATTGGCAAGAGTTATTCTGAGTGTAATCACAGCCCTGGTGTCGTTCCCGCTTATTACCAGTGAGCCAAGTAGAGAAAATCCTTGACTACATAAAAGTTAGTGACGTCCTTGTGCGTCCTGTTTTGATGAGAGCATATATTTAGTTTTGCCCTCATTTGCCTTCAGACCCACTTTAGCGACTCCTGTTTCAATACTCAAAAAAGCTTCGTTCCCGCTGCGTTCTTCCAATTACGTCAATATCATCAGCGCATGCGAACAATTGTGCAGTAGATCGTGCCTCTTGTGCCCGTGAATCCCACACTATCTTTTCAAAGACGATATTGAAAAAATCACACGACAGTGCGTCGCCCTGTCTTAATCATTTTTTTGACATCGAAGGTCTCGGTGAACTCCTTATCGACCTTAATGGAGCAGCGAAAATTCTCCATTATCATCCTGCACAACCTGACGAGCTCGGCAGAGGATGTCATAACATGACATGGCTCTATATAGCTTGTCTCTATGTCTTGTCTCTGTCATAACCGGGCTTACAATCGACGAAAAGGTGGTGTGTGTCGACCTGAAATGCATGGGTGTTCCCCAAGACCTGCCACAGTGCCAATATTTGGTCTATTGTGGGTTTTCCTGGCCTGAAGCCAGAAAACAGGATTAGTCGGTTGGGCTACGGCCTAGTAAGCCGTAACTGTAAAAAAAACACAAACTCCGAAACAACCACAAGCCTTGGATAAAACAGACCGGATTAATGTTGACGACCCTTGCAAAAGACGAAAAAAGGACAACGATATTCGGCTCTACACGTGGAATATACGATCCCTAAACAGGCCACGTGCAGCTGGACAAACTGGGGACGCGCTAGACCGCTATAAGGCTAACATAACCACCATCCAGCAAATATTATGGAATGGACCGGGTATAAAGCGGACGACAAATTGTGACATCCACTACGGCGACTCCTATAGGGAGAGTGGACAACGATTGTTGGGATGGATTTGTTGTTCGAGGTGGACTAAGGCAAGAAGTTTTAAGCTTTCGGCATGTGAGCATGTGAGGCTAAATTGTTTAACATCAGCATGATCAGCGTCCACGCCCCCCGGAAGACAAGGATGACTCCACCTAGAATGTGTTCTACGTGTTAAACAGATGGGAGGAGCGTAGGCATCTCAGAAGAAAGAAGAAAGAGCACGAGAAGCGCGCGATTAAGGATTTGGAGAGGTGTTACTTCAGGTGTGACGTTCGAAAATTTTATCAGTAGATAAAGCGAACAAGCCAAGGTCATAAAGCCAGAAAGGAAGCCTGCAGGTATGAGAATGGTAGAATCGCAGTCGATGCTGAGAATATGGAACAACCACTTCTGCAGAATATATTACAGCGATGTTAGTCAACATGCCGCTGTCAGGCAGAATGATCCATTTCTTAACGGCGAAGACCGCAAAGAATTCCGTTTCCCTGACCTCGGCGAAGTTAAGATCCCTATATCGAAACTCAAGTCGAATAAAGCTGCTGGCGCAGACGAACTGTCTGCTGAGCTCTTCAAGGCAGCTTAATACTCGCAAACGCCTCGTTGACATCTCGCTGTGATCTACCTATTATGTTAATGTCGTCGGCGTATGCGAGGAGTTCTGGGGATTTGAAACAAACTCTGCCTTTTGTGTTCTCCAGTGATGTTTGCACAACCATTTCTACTATGATGATGAAGAAATCACACGACAGCGCATCGCCCTGCCTAAATCCTTTTTTAACATCAAAACTGTCGGTCAGGTCATCAGTTCAAAAGTCATCCCGCATAGTCTGATAGACATGGCGTTGTATAGCTCATCTCCTATTACGCTGTGGTATGCGGCCTTGAAATCGAAAAATCAGTGGTGAGTGTCGACTTGAAATTCATTCGTTTTTCCCATGAATTGCCGTAGTGTGAAGATTTGGTCGTTGGCGGACTTCCCTGGCCTGAATTCGCACTGATAAAGACCTGTCAGCTTATCTACCAAAGGACTCAGGCGTTCACATAAAGTGGCAGAGGAGATTTTGTAGGCGACGTTAAGAAGACTTATTTCTTTTAGTTGGGCAGTCAGAGGGGTCTCCTTTGACTGTCTCGGGCATACAATGCTGAGACTTTAATCACGGGCATGCTTTCCTCTGACCATATCTTACAGATAAGCTGTTGCATGCTCCTAACCAGGTCATCTCCAGCTGCTTTAAATAGCACAGTAGGCAGACCGTCTGCGCCAGCATTTTTATTAGGCTTCAGTTTTGATATCGCTATCTTAACCTCGTCTAAGTCGGGTGGACGGACTTCTCTCTCATCTTCGGCCAGTATGAATGGTGCTTTCTGCCTGTTAGCGGCACCTTAAGATCTGGTGGCCACCAGGGTTAGCTGCAAAGCGCACGGAGTAATTGAACACTTCATCGTAGCGTCCGCCTACTTTCCCTACGACTCGGTGTTGTCTCCACAACCGAAGGCAGTTTCTGAAATCGTAGAGTACTGTGAAGCCAGAAAGATTGGTTCCATCTTGTGTTGCGATGCTAATGCCCAAACCACTGCTTGGGCAGCAGCAAATGCATTACAATAGGGAACCGTCTTTTGGACTTCACTCTTTCGTCCGACCATACCAACAAGAATGTTGGCTCTCAACCATCTTTTGTTACGACCAGACGACAGGAGGTGATCAACCTGACCCTATCCAACAGATATATGAGGGACATCACTAACTGGTAAATCTAGCCTGATGCTACGCTATCGGACCATAGATATGTTCATATATCGAATTCCAATTAAGTTGGAATTCGGAATTAAGTTGGAAACGAAATCCGACAAAGACGGACTGGGTACGGTTTAGAGAGGAGCTTGAGAAATCCACTCAGGCTTTTCCTCAAAAAGCACTGACAAAACCCTCTATAGTATAAGTGTTAAGAAAAGCTTCTCGAATCTCGTCGTTCGGAACCGGCAATAAACTGTAGGTCGCTTTCACCTATGGGAAAATGAAATCACACACAACATGGGTGATTGAGAGAAGCTCGGCTTTGGTCCTTCTTGGACTGTAACGCCAACATACATACATACATAGCCCGTCAACAAGCCTCACTGCAGGAAATTGGTTGGTTGGTGGAATGCCGAACTTCAATGTCTTCGCAGAGAAGCCAGAAGTCTCCTGAATATATCGTTCAAATCGAATTCGAAAGATGACTGGAAAAGGCATCGGTCGAAGCAACAGGAACGTAAGACGCTTATTTGCAAATCGAAGAATGATTCTTACACGACCTTCTGTGGAGGGGCTAGATCTCTGACTAGCGCGACTAGCAAGTTGGTTAAAGACCCCAAACGGGGAAAATCGACAAAGCTGGATTCACTCAGAGATCTGATGGCACCTTAAGTAAGTCTAAAGTGGAGAAATCAGACTGTCTTCGGCTTGAACGATAACTGCGACTGAAACTATTATGCTGCAAGAAGGTATAAGGCAGCTTTCTTCAACGAAAAGAATTTTCACTGCTAGCCTGGCACTTGCACATAAGTATATGTACCTATTCCATGGCGCACGGGTGAAAGTAGCCTTTAGCTCAGAACAGGAAAAGGGGAATACTTACTAGCCAAGAGTTCTAGACCAATTAATCTACATGCTCCTTACTGAAAACCATGGAGAGAATAGTTGAGTTGCACGTGCGCAAATTTACATTCCGAATGCATCCTCTTGTAGAGCGATATGCTTGTCAGCGCGGGTGATCCTGCGAGATTGCGCTTCTAAGTCCAGTTGGAAAGATAGAATGCGCACTCGAAAGGAAAGAGAATGCACTGGACACTTTCGTCGACATTGACGGAGCTTTTGATAACGCAACTTTCGAGAGCACGTGTAAAGCCTACAGACGGCATGGCGTAGATGAAGCACTGATCTTGTGGATGAAAGCAATGCATGTGCATTGGTCTCTGATGCAGGTCTCGACCAATGTGTCAAATCCGGCGTAAACAGGGGCTGCCCTCAAGGTAGCGTCCTGTCTCCGCTGTTATGGTGCATGGCAGTCGACTCTCTTCTTGGTGCTCTCAGCGCCTCTCGAATCTATGGTCAGACCTCTGCGCATGATGTCGTTACTCTTTCTGTTCGCTCATGCTTAGCGAGTGTTCGTCTCGTGATCGATGATTGGTGTACAAGAAATGGGCTGTCGGTTAATCCTATTAAGACCGATGTTGTTCTTTTCACGAGAAGGAGGAAATATACTGAAATGTCTCCGCTGGTACTAAAGGGCACGCCCATTCCGGTATCTAAGAAAGCTAAGTATCTGGGGTTCACCTTAGATGGCAAGCCCTTTTCGTCAAAGCATGTTGAGTCAAAATCCACCAAAGCGCTGTCAGCTTTCTCGCAATGCAAAGGAGCTTTTGGCAAAACATAGGGTTCATCGCCGGCAAATGTCCTTTATATCTATACGGCAATGATCAGACCGATAATCTCATATGCACCGGTTGTCAGGTGGACTAACAGACTAACACGCAGACACGTCGTAGTCTCATCCACCAAACTCCAAAGAACAGTTTGTCTCAGCTGTATGGGGGCCTTCCCCAGCACGCCCGGCACTGCTCTAGATAATGTACTCTGAAAACCGTGTCTCGTCTCAAGAAAAATTGCTTTTGGTACAACTCGCACAGGAATAACAGTGTGCTTGCTCAGCCTGGAAAGAAAAGTGGCTTTAGGTCTGGACGGGGGTCCGGTGCTGGGGTCTTCTTTGAGTGCGAAAACATTCGGATACACCTCCCGTTAATAAAGCATGCGGCTGACTTTCAATCAGAGATACTCGTATACGCATTCCTAATGGCCATGCACTGTGTTGTGAAGCACAGGTGGAGGGGAAAAAGCATATGCGTATGCAGTGCGCTAAAAGCTGTGTCCAACCCTTTAACCAGCTCCAAGTTAGTGTATGATCTTAAGGTCTTCCTGAAAAAAGTCGGTAAACTAAACTCACTAAGGCCAGAAGGGGCTCAGCGGAAAGTTTCTCAGGAACTGAACCCGCCTTAGGTCTACCTGCTTCCACGGTCAATAACCGCATCAACGATTGGGTGTTTAATACACACAACCGTAGATGAAGGGGTTATCCAGAATGCAGGATGACTAAGCATGGATGTCCTGATGTTTTCAAGAAATCTGCAGCATTCTTCCTGTCCTTAAGGTGAATTAACTGCAGAAGACTTGTGGGAGTCATTACGGACCATTGCACTTTTGCAAAGCATCTCTGCGTGCATCAGTGAAACGTCTGCTTATTCTGCATGTTGCGAGGAAGATGACATGGCAGAGCATTTCTTTTGCGATTGTCCCGCTGTTGCTCGCACAGTGGCGCACCTTAGCTCTAAACCACTGAAGCTTCTTCTTACTTATCTCCGAAAAACGGAGGAAATACAGTAATGTTAGGTGTCTGTCTGGAGTACAATGGAGCAGTATTTGCGTCTTAGTGCTCCAGTAGATAGCAGAAGCCTCCAACAAAAAAAAGAAAAAAAAGCTTGCTATGTCGATGCAAGCAATGAGAGTTTTTAACTTTTCCAAAGACCCAACTAGATCAGCTATAATCCTTAACTAACAGCTAATTTCATAATACGCATGCGTGCTTTAAAAACATTCCCAGCATAGGAGCGATTGATTACTGTAGAATCTCAGTGAATGGAAAAAGAGATAGCGGCCCAGCATCAGTCTTCCACCATTCTCAGTCTAAATAACCTCCTATGCTTGGAACGAGAGTATAGAAAATGAATTGTAATTGCTCGTGTAACTTATGAATGTCAGTTTCAGAACAAAAAATTATTTAACATTGAACGACGCAAGATAAGAGGGGAGGACATTTGTAAACTTTTGACATACACAAGCGAACATCAGCTGGTCACCGATTTTCAAAAGGTGGGCAGATACAAGGTCTATGGGAGAGGGAGCGAGCAAACAGGGCAAAGAAATTGATCGCGTTTAATGTGGCAAACGCCAGCTTCGATCTCTGTCCCTGCTCAATACAAGCTGACACACAGCCTCCGCGTGGCTTCCCCTGGATAGCTGCCCTGGCACCCGCCATGCAGTGAACCAATGTGCGCAGCGACCCGACCCCTTGCACCTGGGGAAAGAGAAAACTGACCTTCCAGGTTGGGGGTTTTGCTATCATTCCTATCACGGAAAATATAAATTGTCACGAAACAACCAAAAGTCTTGGATACGGACGGATACAAAGCTAACGAACCGATTCTGCACCTGGAGTGTGAGGTCCCTTAACATACCGGATGCAGGCAATCAGCTGCTATAAAGCAGATACAACCGTACTCCAAGAAGTGTGATGGGATGGACCAGGCAAAAGACGGATGGAAAACTGCGACATCTAAAACGAGAATTGCTACAAGGAGAACAAACACCGCTTAGTCGGATGCGGATTCGTTCTTCGGGGAAGACACCGACAAAAAGTCTTAAGCTTCTGGGATGTTAGCGAAAGACTCATAACAAACCGCATCAATGCTAAATTTGGAAACATTAGCTTGATATGGATTAACGCCCCAACCGAATAAAAGGACGACCGACTAAAAGCGTCGACTTCTACGATCTCCTAGACAGAACCAATGCCCAATGTCCCAACTAAGATATAAAAATAGTACCAGGCAATTTTTATACGAAACTGGGCAAAGAGGGCATATATGGGTCGGTCATGGGGAAATAGAGCCTACGGGACATCGCATCCGAAAACGTACACCGGCTACTTGACTTCTTGGCGGGGCATAATATCCTTCCAGGTAGCATACTATTCCGCCATGTCAACATTGACAAAGGAACCTGGCGATCACCTGATTAGTCTACGATTAATCAGATTGATCACGTTGCGATCGATGCCAGACACTGCTCCAGCATCTTAGATGTACGTGCTTTGTTGTAGCTAAGGTACGAATGAAGATATCAAGGATGCCATAGAGTTGAGCTGGACAAGGAAAGTTTGACATCGTAATGCTACTATCGCAGAAGAGCGCTAGGACGCTTGCCGATCGAGTCTCCCTCAACCTCTCGCAAACTCCAATGACACCCTGAACAACACACAGAACAACAGTGGGAGCATCGCCAGCGTGCCATCAGAGACGCTGCCTCTGATGTGTTGGGTTTCAAACCACTGTCAGACCACTGTTTCAAACCGCTGCCTCGTTGGGCTCACGTGGCAATTGAGAAATAGAGCCCTCTCTTGAAAGACCAAAGTTGCGTTGTACAAAACCGGTCCTCCTCTATGGCGCAGAGGCCTGAACTTTAACGAAAGCAAATGAGGAGGCCATTGGCCGTTTCGCGAGGAAAATTCTGCGTTCAATCAATGATCCCATTTGTATAAACAGGGAATGAGGGAGAAGATACAACGACGAACAATACGGGCTGTACAACGACATCGGCCTAGTACGTCGACGGATCCAACGTCTAAGATGGCTACGACGACCGAATCTAAGGTGGCGCACACAAGTGGAAGGGGATCTTAACCAACTTGGAGTGCGTCGCTGGAGACAGCAGGCAAAAGACCGTGTCAGTTGGAGAAGTTTGTTGGTTGAGACCCACCTAAGTAAGTAAGGTGGCTCCCCCAAGATTGTGAAGCCAAGCGAACAACCTAAATCCTATCACCCTATCAGTTTGACTTCGTTCTTTCTAAGAAACAATGGAGAAACTAATAGAGCTCCATATAAGAGGTGTTTTGGAGAATCAGATATTACGGCATCCCAATCAGTATGCATATCGCAAAGATCGATCTACTGAAAATGCGCTACACCATTTTGAGGGGGCTTTTGACAATACTGGTTATGACTCGATCACCACTACACTATCCTGCAGGGGTGTAGGTCATCCCACTAATCACTGGATTAGGGCGATGCTAAATAGCCGTATAATATCAGCCACACGCAGGGAGTTCTCGGTGACAGTATCGGCGGCTAAAGGGTGTCCACAAGGAGGTGTCCTTTTACCCCTTCTCTGGTCGATACTTATCGATGACCTACTACACAAACTAACCACTCGGGGCTACGAGGTCATCGGATATGCTGATGTCATTGTTACGGGCCAGGGCGAAACCACTGCCTATGAGTACATGCAGCTTGCGCTCCAATTTGTCTCTGACTGGTGTGGCAGAGAGGTTTTATCGATTAATCCAAATAAGACAACCTTAGTCCCGTTTACAAAGAGGAAAAAGGTACAGCCATGCTCAATCTTTCTAAATGGCACACGCCTAGACCACCTAGACCACAGACTCAACTGGAACTCCAATATGAAAACTAAATTTACGAAAGCGACTAAGGCCATATGGGCATGTCGATGCACTTACGGCAAAACCTGGGGACTTAAACCTAAGGCAGTCCACTGGTTATACAGCGCGATAGTAAGACCTATCGTCACCTACGAATCCACCGTATGGTGGACAAATGTTGAGCAAAAAACCACAATTATTAAGCTTCAACGCGTTTAGGGACTAGCGTGTCTCGGTATACAGGCGCTATGCCAACTTGCCCCACGGCAGCCCAAGAAGCACTCATTGGACTCACTCCGCTGCACCTTTTTATCAAAAAGGTGACATTACGCAGTGCAATCAGAATTCTTTGTTCGGAAACAAAAATGCCATGTAGACCATGTATGCCATGTATTCCCGAGCTGGATATGATTACGGTCTCGGACGCATTGCCACACACCTTCACTTTTGGCAAGAGATTTAAGATATTAATCCCAAGTCGCTCAGCATGGGAAAACAGTGATCCCTTGCTAAATATCAAAGGCCTTAGCTGGTATACGGACGGCTCCAAGAAGGCTTCTGGCGTTGGCGCCAGCATCATTTAACCAAATCCCAAGATCTCGAAGGCCCTGGGAATGAGTCCCAGCATCTTTCAAGCAGAGTTGCATGCCATCCTAACATGCGCCAATCTAAATCTTGAGGCTAACTAGAGGAGTAATCATCAACATACTCTCTGATAGCCAAACAACGCTTAAAGCGCTGAGTTCGTACAGCACGAACGCAAAAACCGTCAAGGAATGCCATGATGTCCTACAAGACCTCGACAAAAGAAACAATATCAAACTTTCGTGGGTGTCAGGGCGCAAAGGTTTTAAGGGAAATTAAATGGCCGACCAACTCGCCAGGAAAGAACGATTCTGCGGTGCTCTCAAGTCTTATATCAACTTCTCCTTAAACAAGTTGGAAAGATCACAACACCTGTCTTTTTGGAACCGCGTTCGGGGACTCCGTCAATCGAAACGACTTACATATACGACCCCTGATCAAACACTTTATTGACATACTCAAACTCAATACGGTAGGTATCAGAAGACTAGTAAGCTATCTGACAGGACACTGCGGTCTGAGACGTCATGTTAACAAAATTAGCCTCTCGTCTGTAACTGAGTCTCGACTCTCTCGAAGAGACGGCGGAACACATACTGTATGAGTGTGCTGCTCTCTGCCGTGTTAGGAAGCCTATCCTCCTCAGTGAAGTTATGACTCCTGAGGGAATCACCTTGGCTCCTCAACTTCATTATGGAAGTGGAGAAGCTCCTCGGCTAATCGGCTAGCAGGCACAATAGATCTGCAAAGGTCGCGGTGCCAAATGTTAATGGTAGCACCAGCCCCAAATAAAAAAAAAAAGAAGAAAAAGTAAGTAAGTAAGGGCACGAAGTCTATCTTGAGTAGTGTGATATGGAACTGCCAACACTGCTTTATCGACTGGATACACTTAAAGCTGTTAGAAGCACGGGTTTTGTGAGCTATGTAACCAAACTACAGACGCACGGAACACAGGGTTTCGATTGTTTGGAGTGCACACAGAGCACACACGGCGAGAGGGTTTTGATTGTTTGGAAGTGCATCACTAATGCTAATTATGCATCTGACTAGCGATAGACTCAAACTATTTTATGTTCATATCAACGTTAGATACTGACGCACAACGTAAAGCCGCAGGGAAACACGGAAAGCCTATGTTAGCATCACTTTTCCCGAACAACGATCACCTGGTCACTTTATCAAGAAACTACGATCGTACATATCCACTATTGGGCTCAAGCATTAGTCAAGTATTTGCAGCGAATTGTTATTACGCGTACAACCTATGAAATCTCCGTATCTCCAATTAAGTACCTGGATTTCCAACTGAGTCATTAACCGCCGCGAATCGAGAATTATGCAAACAAATGCGAAAAACTGAGAACTCACCTGTGAATTTCACAAAATGTTTTATGATTAGATGCGAATAGACAGCCAACACTGAAGGATGCTGGGCAACGTCACTGAATTTCACTTTGGCAAAGCTTCCAAAAAGCTCGCGTATCCACCCTCGCTATCACACATTCACAAGGTAAAAGGGAACACTTTACAAATCCTTCAAGCTTCAAGGAACACAATCACGTTCAAGATCGACACAGATCACTTCTAATTTACACGATCGCACACCACGCCAACGATGCACTGAACCCACGTACACTATGTTCCTTAGCTAATAATCACCGTCGATCAAATGACGAGTGTTTTCCTTCGACTTCTGCGGTTACGCACTCCCCTCGATCGTGAGCCAATTACCGTCCAAGATCACTTTACGATACTTTTTCGTGCCGAAAAAAAATCCTTTCGTTCTTATGCGCGGCGAAAAAAAGTCCTCCGATTGCGACGACGTTCCTCGGCGTACATACATATATTTTTGCCGGTACGGTCTAAGCACTGTGCGGCACAAGCGGCAAAATCGACAAAAAACAAAACACGTGCAACAACAACAATACAGAACTAAGTCCGTCGAGGTGAGCGAAGAAGTCAGCGTCGACTGGAGAGAGCTTCAGCGCGGAGCCCACACACCCAAACATTCGAGACGGGGATGTTCTATGCGAATTTTCCTTTTTTTTTTTGCAACAGATACCGATCGTGCGAATCAGAACGAAAACGAGCGACAGATGCAGATGCAGATGCAGGAAAGTACAGCAGAGAAAAAGATTCGAAAGCGCAGTAAGCAAGACGCGTCTGTAGCCAACGTGAGCGATGCGAAGAGAAGTTTGACGACGGACGGCCGTGATGGCAAACGTGTTGTTCCGAACGCACTCGTCAGCGGAACTGCCGATCGGCCACCATTTTGAATTTGATCGTCGTCGTCGTTGTTGTTGTTGTTGTTATCGTGGAGTGGAGGTTGGTATGGCTTTTGGTTTTTTTTTTTTTTTTTTTTTTTTTTTTCATCCGCCCGATTCGCTATTGCCTTTTTAAGAGCGTTCTGGAATGATAGTAGGTCGACACGTTGGTGTGATATCCCCCGCAATTTTTCCTGCTCTCTCCTTTTCTCATTCTATCATTCGGTCTTCTTACTGAATCGACTTGTGGTAGTTGTGGCAGTTGGTGGAGCTCAACGGTGGGCATGTGGGCCGTAAGTCGAAGTGGTTAGAGCACACTCACGCTTCGGCTGTGTTTCGCGTTCGGTTTTGGGGGAGAAATGCTTCACTGGCTGACGGAGTTGGCAAATGGAGAGTGATGGTTCGTTTAAGGAATAATTCCTGTCTTAACAGACTACTGTATAAGGTCTTGTGCTATTTTGACTTTTTGGGGCTTCAAGTGCTGGTTTACGATTGATTTAGAGCTAGAACGAGACTCGTTCTGCCGCGGATTGTTTTAAATCATTTTACATAAAAGCATGACAACTCAAAGAGATCGGAACAGAGAGTTGAACTTCTGAATAGCTCGTCTCTAATGCTTCAATCTTAATACATTGAACACTATGACGCATGGCTGCCATGGTTGCCAGGTTTAGAATCATTGAAAGATTGGAAGGTACGTATAATGTATAATGTCCTGGTCAAGTTAAGTCTTAGCAGCGCATGGGTCTGGAATACAAGCTCCATAACCTAGAACCCAGATGCTGTCTTTAATAAGCTTTAAACGCTTAGAAATCGGTATATAAGGTGGGCCATCTAGTGGCTTTTTCTAAATCGTAGGCAATTTGACACTGACAGCTGTTTTCCGCTCAAAATCTTAGCAGAAGGTCAGTACCATAAATCCGCAGAACGAAATGAGACGCCTTGCGCTTGAACACTTACTTACTTACTTAGGTGGCGCTACAGTCCGTGGTGAACCTGGGCCCCAACCAACAAGCATCCCCAGCTGGCACGGTCTTTGGCCAGCTGTTTCCAGCGCCGCAAGCCCAGTTGGTTAAGATCCCCTCCACCTGCGTGCGCCACCGTTGAGTGGCCGTCCTCTGCCGCGCCTTCCTTCCGGGGTGGATTCGAAGACTCTTTGGGTCGGAGCTGTATTTTCCATGCGCTCTACATGGCCTAGCCACCTTAGACGCTGTATCCGTAGACGTCGTACCAGGCCGATGTCGCTGTACAACCCGCACAGTTCTTCGTTATACCTTCTCCTCCATATACCGTTTGAACAAACGAGACCGTAGATAGTGCGCAGAATTTTCCTCTCGAAACGACCAAGGGCATCTTCATCCGCTTTTGATAGAGTCCAAGCCTCTGCGCCTTAAAGGAGGACTGGGACGATCAAGGTCTTATATAGTGTCACCTTGGTTTTCCGAGAGAGGGCTCTATTTCTCAATTGCCCCTTGAGCCCAAAAGAAACAGCAGTTGGCAAGAGTGATTCTGCGTTTTATCTCAGCGCTGGTGTTGTTGTCGCTGGTCATCAGTGAGCCAAGGTAGACGAATTCCTTTACCACTTCAAAGCTTTATCCGCCCATGGGGACGTTCTGGCCAATACGTCGGTGTTGTCCGTCTCTTTTAGATGAAAGCAGATATTTGCTTTTACCCTCATTAGCCTTGAGACCAATCTTAGCCGCTTCTACCTCAATGCTTACAAAGGTCTCATTGACGTCTCGCTGTGTCTATCCAATCACGTCAATGTCATCGGCGTGCGCAAGCAATTGCGTAGACTTGAAATAAATCGTACCTCTTGTGTTGGCCAGTGACTCTTGCACGATCTTTTCCAGCACGATGCTGAAAAAGTTGCATGACAGCGCGTCACCTGGCCTAAATCCTTTTTTAACATCAAAGGTCTCGATTTGCACCGATTTTACCGACCTTAATGGAGCAGCGAGAATTCTCCATTGTCGTCCTGCACAGTCGGACGAGTTTGGCAGGGATGATAAAACTAGACATGGCTTTGTATATCTCATCTCTATACACGCTGTCGTATGCAGCCTTGAAATCGACGAAGAGGTGGTGAGTGTCGATTTGGTATTCCTGGGTCTTCTCCAAGATCGGCCGTCGCGTAAATATTTGGTCTATTGTGGATTTACCTGGTCTGAAACCACACTGATAGGAGCCGATCAGGTTATCCACAAACGGTTTCAGGCGTTCACACAATACGGCAAAGAAGATCTTATATGCGATGTTAAGGAGACTTATTCCCTCATAGTTGGCGCTGTTTTAGGGGTCTCCGTTCTTATGGACCGGGCAAACGATACTAAGATTGTACGAACTTGTAAATACTTTCCTATTTTTTAAGTTTACATTGTACATATTTTATTTCAATCTTTGTAACGGGAGCTACTGTGTGACAAAGATTATTCGAATCCCCTTTATCGTGGGAATTGTTTTGTAAGCAACGACGAATGCTCGGATTACGTCTAGTGAACCGCAAACATCAATTGTTCTCACAGTAGCTCATCGAGTGATAATTATGCGTTGTACCTACGCAAGGTGGAAAATAAAGTCATTATTAATTTTGACACTGAAGGCAACGGTTGAACATCTCTTTTACTATACATTTTTTGGCGACCGTGACAGGACACTACTAAAAGAATTTAGTGTGCCTGAATATTAACAGAAAAGCAGTGTGTTTAAAATTATAATCAATCATACATTAACTTGAGTGTCTGGTCTTTAACAAACATTTATCTTCTCAATCAAAGATATACCAAATCATTTGTTGTGTCGTGTATTCAATTTTCAGTGCTCATTAACTAACTGAATTCTAGTGCACAGTGTTAAGCCCTAACAAAAATAGACCTTAATATACATAGACGCTTCATACAAATTATCAATCATCATGGTTCGAACACTAGAGGAATTAACTGACCTGCAAGAGCAAGTAGGAAAGGAGATCTGCATCCTCGCTCGAAACTATGGGAAGGATAGTGACAGCCGCAAAACCATGAAAAAATTACATGAAAGGAGGGAAAAATTAGAAAACTTGTGGGACTGTTTCGACACCAACGACAGTGAAATTCGAGATAAGTATGCGGACTCGATACAACATGAATACTTCGCTAAGGGGTACTACGACGAGATTCAGAAGGTGTACGAAAACATGAAGTCAGACATTATCACTCGATTAATGAATTTGCAAGGACGGGACGCAGACCAGATCCAGGAGGAGTCACCAGCAACACCGCCATCAGGATCATCGGTCACACCATCATCAACAGCAACAAAGATGAATCCACCTGAAGCGAAACAAAGGCATCAGGACATTAAATCTTCAAAGACAAACACACTTTCCACTAGAGAAAGATTTAAGGTGCTTTCAAAATATTTCCAAACATCATTGGATAAGTGTGCACCAAATTTGAAAGACACCAACCCCCAGATGTTCAACGTTAAGGTAAACAATATCAAGGAGAATTTTGAAGAATTAAAAATTATGTATCGGCGAATGGATGGTGAATTAAAAGAAGAAGATATCGAAACATATTTCCATCTTCAAGAGCAGTTGGAGTTGCGATTAAGTGAGGTTCTAGTAAGAGTTACACAGGATCAACCATCAAGTACTACGTTAAAGCTACCGAAAATTGAGTTGCCCAAGTTCGACGGAAATTACCTTAAGTGGCGCCAATTTCACGATCTGTTTAAGCCAATGATCCTTGAACAACCTATACCACTTGCTCAAAAACTTTATTTTCTCCGTGCTAATCTAACAGGAGAAGCGCTAAGCTTAATACAAGGATTTCCGGCTACAGACAACAACTTTGAAACAGCTTGGAAGACTCTGATTGATAGATACGACAATAAGCGGCTTCTATTGTCAGCACAGTTGGATAAGCTACTACAGCAACCATCAGCATCAGGAACTGCATCAAGCTTACGGAAACTTCACGACAATACAAAGGAAGGTATCCAGGCACTTACTAATCTGGGATATCAAGCTCATGACTGGGACCCCATAGTAGTTCATCTAATACTGAAGAAACTGGATAAGGAAAGCAGAACGCTGTTTGAGCAATCGTTGATTGATCCGAGATGCAGTCCTTCGCTAACAGAATTGCTGAAGTTCATTGAATCCCGGTTTCAGACACTTGAAACAATTAATAGTGCAGACGATAGAAGGAAGCCCACAACAGTTATAGCAGCTAAAGTTGATGGCTGCCTAATGTGCAGCTCAGGTAACCATAAAATATTTAACTGTAAGACATTTTTATCTCTTTCAGGTGGCGATCGTGAGAGAGCTGTTCAACGTCTTGGAATTTGCCGAAACTGTCTTAGGTCGGGACATGCCTCCAACACATGTCACTCGAGAGGATGCCAAAGTTGTAATGGCAAACATAATACTCTCCTACACTATCAAAAAGATTCAAGGCAATCTTTGAAAACAAAACCAATTAATAACCATAATCATTCCATAGGTGGTCAACAGCAGCAACTAGCTCAACCATTGGTGCAATCAGCTCAAAGGGGGGAAGGTCAATCAACCAACCATTATACGAATTCCATAAGTAATCAGCAGCATCAGCTAGTTCAAAGAAGAGAAGCTCAAGCAGCCAATGCAGCTAGCTATTCGAGAAATAAATCACGCCAAGTTTATCTAGCAACAGCCTTAATTAATGTCAAGTCCGCATGCGGAACATGGCTTACTTGTCGTGCTTTGTTAGACTCAGGATCGCAAATCCATTTTGTGACTGCAGCTTTTGCACAAGCACTGGGTCTTCCAAAGTATCAATCAGAAAATTCAATAAGCGGCATAGGAGGACATGGCACAAAAACACAATTTGCAATAGGACTCACTTTTCAAGCACACAATTCAAGTTTCAAGGCAAGTATTGAAGCAAACATAATGGCTAGGATTACAGATTACCAGCTACGTGAGGTTCAATCAGGAAATTGGAATATCCCTATCCACATTCAATTGGCTGATCCAGGATTCATGTCTAATCAAAAAATAGATATGCTTATTGGTGCTGAGTTGTTTTTCGATCTTCTTCTCCCAGGGGAAATAACTATTGGATCTCAGCTTCCTAAACTCCGTAACACAAAACTAGGATGGATTGTCGCGGGTGGCATACAGGCTACAAACTCAAATGTTGTTTGCACCATTGCCACGAAGCCATCTCTATCTTCATTAGAGAAACTGGTGAGTAGATTCTGGGAGTACGAAACCCATGAGACGGAAGTGAAACGTATGAGTAATGAAGAACATAACTGTGAGGAACATTTTAAATCGAACACAAAAACTTTGTCAAATGGAAGATTTATGGTAAGTCTTCCTTTCAAAAGGAATCCGACTTGTTTAGGTGCATCTCTCGAAAAGGCACGGAAAAGATTTCTTTCATTAGAACGACGATTTGAAGGAGATAATGAATTGCGTGAACTTTATTCTCAGTTCCTGCTAGAATACGAGGAATTAGGCCACATGAGTCCGATCGAGAAGGATGAGATTCCACAAAATCATTATTTCATTCCGCATCATTGTGTGCTGAAGCCAGAAAGCTCCTCAACAGCATTGCGTGTGGTCTTTGATTGTTCAGCAAAAACGACATCTGGAGTTTCTCTCAATGATGTTCTTGGCGTAGGGCCAACAGTCCAGAATGACTTGTTTGCAATAATTATTAATTTCAGGTTAGAAAGGTATGCATTTACAGCAGACGTAAGCAAAATGTACCGACAGGTATTAGTAAGGCCAGAAGATAGAGCCTTTCAACTAATTCTTTGGAGATTTCACAGCAATCAACCTCTGAAGGCATATAAGCTTAACACATTGACTTACGGTTCAGCATGTGCTCCATTAGCAAATTCTGCACTTTTGCCGGATGCAAAAAACCAAATACTACTGCCGAAGAACAACATCGTTACAAGGCTGCTTTTGGAAAACATACATAGAACAAACTTACATGTATCCCACAGGGCTCTTGTAGCAATTTCACGACAACGGTATTGGATACTAAGCATTGGAAGAGAAGCAAGATCAGTGATCAGAAAGTGTATCATATGTGCGAAATCAAGACCAACATCCATAGCACAGTTGATGGGCGATTTACCTATGCAAAGAGTAACACCATCTCGCCCATTTTACTACACAGGAGTGGACTTTGCTGGCCCTATAAAATCACACTACAAAATCAGGGGTAAGACTCCTTCAAAATCTTATTTAGCAATTTTTGTGTGCTTTTCAACGAAGGCAATCCATATAGAAGTTGTTGGAGATCTCTCCACTGAATCGTTCATAAACTGCCTTAAGAGGTTTGTAGGCAGACGAGGATTGTGCCACACTATCTTCTGCGATAATGCAACTAATTTTGTTGGTGCAAACAATAAACTTAAGGGGCTTAAAGAAGTTATGCAGTCAAAGAGAATGGAGTCAGCCATTCAATCATCATGTATTCAGGCGGGAATTAATTGGCAATTTATTCCTCCCCGTTCTCCGCACTTCGGGGGACTCTGGGAGTCAGCTGTAAAATCTGCTAAGGGATTGTTGGTTAAACACCTGGGTGAGGCTTCGTTAACATATGAAGAGCTCACCACGATCACAATTCAAATAGAAGCTATACTCAATTCAAGACCCTTGACGCCAATTTCATCGGATCCAAATGATTTAGAAGCTCTTACCCCTGGACATTTTCTGATAGGAGCGCCACTCCTTTCAATAGCTGAGCCCGATGTCACTGATAAAAGGGTAAGTTCTCTAAATAAATATCGACAAATCCAGCATGTTCAACAGTCTTTTTGGAAGAGATGGTCGAGTGAGTACTTACATAACTTACAACAACGAACTAAGTGGAAAACTGAATCCCAAAACTTGAAGCCAAACACTCTTGTTTTATTAAAGGAATCTAATATGCCACCAACAAGATGGAAGTTGGGACGTGTACTAGAAGTTATCAAAGGAAACGATGGATTGGTTCGTGTTGCTAACATTAAGACCCAAGGAGGAGTTCTCCAGCGAGCTATTCATAACTTGTGTCCTCTGCCGTTAGAAGAAACAGCTGAGGCGGAGTCTCCAGCAGATGAGCATGAGAAAGAGCCATATCTAAGAAATGAACGAGAACCAACATCACGGAAACTCAGAAACGGCAAGGTTAGAACGGGAACTTTATTGGTGTCATTTTTGATTGCAATGTTGGTTGGACCAGTTAACACAACATACACAGACAACCACGTCCTTACAAATCAGCTCGATAATGCAGTCGGAATCTACTTTGAAGACATTGGAACTCTTCGAATCGTCAACAATTTTTGGAGCCTTTATGTTTTTTACAATCTTACCAATTATTGGTTTGAATTAAATGAAATTAAAACGTATATAAATGAACTGGAAAAAGCTTGCACGACAGATAAAACGGACAAGATTTACTACTGTCATTCGACGGTTGACATTTTTCGACAAAGAGTAGCTATCATTGATCAAAATAACGAATTCATTCACGGGTTTAATACTTCAAGTCGGGCAGCGATTCGACATCGCAGGTCTCCATTCGATTTTGTTGGTAGTGTAGCACATAGTTTGTTTGGCATCCTTGATCAAGAAGAGGCTCAACACATTCAAAATCAGATCAACTTGGCGAATAAACATGAAACTCACTTAGCTGCTCTCATTGAAAAACAAAGTTCCATTTCCGATTCCACTGTTAATATTTTGAGGCAAAATTCATTGGAAGTCAAAAGGCAATTCCATACACTGAACACATATTTGGCCAGGACGTTTAATGTAATCGAAAAACAGCAAGATAACATTGGCACAAACCAACACTTTGTATCGCTTACGTCTTATTTAATTATGATTTTATCCAACTTTCAGCGCACTCAAGATATTCTACTTGATGTTATACTTGACTTGAATCATGCAAAAATTAACCCTCAGCTTATCACACCAAGGCAACTCAATGACCAGCTGCAGCTTATTCAAGGAAACCTCCCATCAACTTTGAGATTACCTAATGTTTCAGTTTTGGACATGTTTAAAATAATAACAGTCAGGGGACGGACACTTCATGATTCAATCGTTTTTGAAATGCTCATACCATTAGCTGACGACCAAGAATTCCAGATGTTCAATCTAATTCCATTACCCATCATTCACTACAACATCAGCCTCCTAGTGGATATACCTAAACCATACCTTGCAGTTACATTAGCAAGAGACAAATTTTTTAGATTAACAGAGTTTGAATTCTCATCTTGCAAGCTTATAGCTGCGAGAACCCATCTCTGTACTCAGATTGTTCCAACTAATATCCATCAACACAATTTGCAAGTATGTGAAATGGCCTTGATGAATCATGAAAATAATGCATTGGCCGATTGCATCTTAAACGAAATACCATCTCAAAATCGTTGGATCGCACTCAAAGAAACTAACAGCTGGCTATTTTCATTGATTACTAATTCCACAGGTCTACTCATTTGCAATGGAGTTACAAGCAGCATCGCCTTAGCAGCCAATGGAGTGATAGAATTCAAAGAGATGTGCACTCTTAAATTTCGAAACACGATTATAACCGGACGCTCAAACTTAAAAACAGTTATATCTAACTCGTTCGTTCCGAGTGCAAAAATCAACAACTGGATCGAAAACCATAACTTCACGAAAGACCTTGTCCCCCCATTGAAGGTAAGCACCATTGAACATGATCAATTTAAAAATATTACACAGGAAATAGAAGACCTTAAGAAAGACATGAGAGCACCCGAAGAACCGCAATTGAACATACACGATTACCATCACTACGGTTTGAGCTACCTGCTGCTGTCGATTACTATTGGAGTAATAGTATTTTATTGCCGACGCCGACATCAGAAAGGGCCGATTCCAGTTCAACGAAGAACAGTTCCTCGCTTTGAAGCCAACATTTGAATTGAAGGTTAAGAACCTCCAAGGAGGGGTGTATGTACGAACTTGTAAATACTTTCCTATTTTTTAAGTTTACATTGTACATATTTTATTTCAATCTTTGTAACGGGAGCTACTGTGTGACAAAGATTATTCGAATCCCCTTTATCGTGGGAATTGTTTTGTAAGCAACGACGAATGCTCGGATTACGTCTAGTGAACCGCAAACATCAATTGTTCTCACAGTAGCTCATCGAGTGATAATTATGCGTTGTACCTACGCAAGGTGGAAAATAAAGTCATTATTAATTTTGACACTGAAGGCAACGGTTGAACATCTCTTTTACTATACAAAGATTCCATTCGTCGGGCATGCTTTCCTCCGACCATACCTTGCAAATCAGTTCATCTTCGGCCGCCTTAAGAAGCTCAGCAGACAGGCCGTCTGCGCCCACGGCTTTATTAGACTTAAGTCTTGATATCGCTATTTTGCCTTCGTCTAGGTCGGGTGGACTGAATTCTGTTACATCGTCGTCCATTACGAATGGCTCGTTCTGCCTGATAGCAGAACGAGGTATCTTATCTATCATCGCCATATATAGTCTGCAGAAGTGGTCTTTCCAAATCCTCAGCATCTGCGCTTGAACAACGTTGGGAAATATTGAAAACTTATTTCCAAGGTGAGTGCTGTGTAGCGTTTTTTGAAAATAAGTTTTGGCCGAAATGATGCACCCACCGCGACTGCTGTACGCAGGTTTGTGCAAAAAGTTCGTGAGACTGGTATGCTAGTGGACGACATCCATGGTCCCCGTTGTCATGTGGCCGCTGTGGCCGAGAGTGTGAGACTCAATTCACGAACATCAATTAACTCAGCAATTGAGGGCGCGCGACCATACGCTTCGTTATCGCTTCGCTTTTTAGGCCTTAGAGCAGCTTGAATTGGACAATAATTTTGGGCGAAAAATCACCTTTTCTGACGAGGCGCATTTTCATCTCGACAGCAATGTTAACAAACAAAATTGCCGCATCTGTAGCTCGGAAAACCCGCACGTTATTGTCGAGAAGCCAATGCATCCACAGAGAGTGGCAGTTTGATGCGGATTGTGGATTGGTCGCAGCATTGGACCGTTTTCTTCGAAAATGAGCCTGGGAACAAAGTTTCGGTCAACGGTGGACGTTACAGAGCCATGTTAACCGACTTATTTTTACTGAAATAGAAGACATGGATTCGAACAACCCCTGGTTCATGCAGGATGGCGTGCCATGCCACACAGCCTATGCCACAATCAATATTTTGCAATATTTGAATTTGACCGATTGCATGGGTTATGTTCGCTTTGAGGGCCGCTGTGGTTTGTGGCATAGGTCTGCGACTTCAGAAAACCCCACATGAAAAAGGCTAACGTGGTCAAATCGCACGAACCTGGTGGCCAGTTCATATCACCTCCACGTGAGATGAGCGTGCCCTGGAATCGCTCGTGCAGAATTTCCAATGGGGTCGAGAGCTGTGTGACACGTATAGCCGTCCTGTTAAAACCACATGTCGTTGGTGTCTATATCATTAAATTGAGGCCATAAGAAGTTGGTAAACATAGACCTATAGCGCTCGTCGTTGATGGATGGCCTGGCCAACGTCATTTTCAAGGAGATATGGAACGATGATGCCGCCAGCCCAAAATCCACACCAAACAGTGGCTTTTTCGGGATGCATTGGACGCTCTTGGATCTTATATGCATTGGCATGGTCCTAAATTCATCCATTCATCCAGAAATCAGTCTAGTCGCTGATCATGATGATTTTTCGATAAAACTTAGAGTCAGTGTCTCACAGCTCCAGAAACATTCAGCGAACACACGTCGTTGCCTAGGGTCCCGGGTCAGTTGAATTTTGAACGGGTGCAGGCCCAAGTCACAACGCAAAATTCGCCAAGTTGTGGTCTGCAAAAAGCCGTGTTCTTGTGAGTGACACGAAATTGACTTCCTCGGATTATACTGCACATTCTCCCGGACAGCGGTGACGTTTTCCGCAGATCTTCTGAACTGAACCAGTGGCCCCAAATTTATCCACCACACTGCGAATCGTCCTCCTGATAGGACAATATAAGAAACTCTCGGATTGATGATGAGGGCAGACAGCTTCTTCTTTTTCTTTGGTGGCGTTACAGCCCATGAAGGACCAGAGCCAAGCTTCTCTCAATCACCCATGTGGTGTGTGATTTATTTTTCGCACAGGTGAAAGGGACCTACAGTTTAATGCCGATTGCGAACGGCGTGAGTCGAGAAGCTTTTTCATGGCAACGGGGGGTTTTGCCAGTACCCCGCCGAGGAGGAACGTCGCGAAATAAACATTCGATAGCGTTGGTGTTATCGGGATCCGAAATCACTCATCGTGCGCCAGAGTCGAACACACTAACCACTGCGCCACGGCGCCCCCAGCAGACAGCTACATGCAGAAAAACTGAATGCATACTTGGCCAAGTTGCATCGACCAACGAGAGCTGCTCGTGAGCTCTATGAGCCGAAAAGAAGGGAGGAGCATGCGCTTTTCAGAAGCAAAAAGAAAGAGCCTGAAAAGCGCGGGATCGGGGAGATGGAGAGATGGTATCGCAGAAAAGACGTTCGAGAGTTTTTTAAAAGAGTTAAACGAACACGTCTCTGTCGACGCTAAGAATATGGAAAGACAATTCCTGCGGACTATATAACGGTAAAGATAATCAACATACCGCTGTCAGGCAGAACGAACCATTCACACTGGACGAAGTTGAGTTAGTATTCCGTCCACCCGACTTAGACGCGGTTAACATAGCGATATCAAAACTGAAGCTGCTGGTGCAGACGGCCTGCATGCTGAGCTATTTAAAGCGGCTGGAGATGAGTCGGTTGGGAACACGCACCAGCTCATCTGTAAGATGTGGCCCGAAGAAAGCATTTCTGATGAATGGAATCTTAGCATCGTTTGCCGTGTCCATAAAACAAGGAGACCCCTATAACTGGAGTCGCAGTCGATGCTGAGGATTTGGAAAGACCACTTCTGCAGACTGTATAACAAGATACCGCTGTCAGGCAGAACGGGCCATTCGTAATGGACGACGAAGTAACAGAATTCAGTCCACCCGACCTAGACGAAGTCAAAATAGCGATATCATGACTTAAGTCTAATAAAGCCGCGGGGGCACACGGGGCTGGAGATGAGCTGGTAAGGTGCATGCACCATCTCATTTGCAAGATATGGTCGGAGGAAAGCATGTCCGACGAATGGAATCTCAGCATCGTTTGCCCGGTCCATAAGAAATGAGACCCCTATAACTACGCCAGCTATAGGGGAATAAGTCTCCTTAACATCGCATATAAGATCTTCTCTGCCGTATTGTGTGAACGCCTGAAACCGTTTGTGGATAACCTGATCGGCTCCTATCAGTGTGGTTTCAGGCCAGGTAAATCCACAATAGACCAAATATTTACGCTACGGCAGATCTTGGAGAAGACCAAGGATTACCAAATCGACACTCACCACCTCTTCGTCGATTTCAAGGCTGCATACGACAGCGTGTATAGAGATGAGCTATACAAAGCCATGTCTAGTTTTATCATCCCTGCCAAACTCGTCCGACTGTGCAGGATGACAATGGAGAATTCTCGCTGCTCCATTAAGGTCGGTAATGAGCAAATCGAGACCTTTGATGTTAAAAAAGGATTTAGGCAAAGTGACGCGCTGTCATGCAACTTTTTCAGCATCGTGCTGGAAAAGATCGTGCAAGAGTCACTGGCCAACACAAGAGGTACGATTTATTTCAAGTCTACGCAATTGCTTGCGCACGCCGACGACATTGACGTGATTGGATGGACACAGCGAGACGTCAATGAGGCCTTTGTAAGCATTGAGGTAGAAGAGGCTAAGATGGGTCTCAAGATTAATAAGGGTAGAACCAAATATCTGCTTTCATCTAAAAGAGACGGACAACACCGACGTATTGGCCAGAACGTCACCATGGGCGGATATAACTTTGAAGTGGTCAAGGAATTCGTCTACCTTAGCTCACTGATGACCAGCGACAACAACACCAGCGCAGAGATAAAACGCAGAATCACTCCTGCCAACCGCTGTTCCTTTGTGCTCAAGAGGCAATTGAGAAGTAGAGCCCTCTCTCGGAAATCCAAGGTGACACTATATAAGACCTTGATCATCCCAGTCCTCCTTTACGGCGCAGAGCCTTGGACCTTAACAAACGCGGATGAAGATGCCCTTGGCTGTTTCGATAGGGAAATTCTGCGCACTATCTACGGTCCCGTTTGTTCAAACAGTGTATGGAGGAGAAGATATAACGAAGAACTGCACGGGTTGTACAGCGACATCGGCCTGGTACGACGTCTACGGATACAGCGTCTAACGTGGCTAAGCCATGTAGAGCGCATGGAAAACACAGCTCCGACCCGAAGAGTCTTCCAATCCACCCCGGAAGGAAGGCGCGGCAGAGGACGGCCGCATCAACGGTGGCACATGCAGGTGGAAGGGGACCTTAACAAACTGGGCGTGCGGCGATAGAAACAGCTGGCCAAAGACCGTGCCGGCTGGAGACGCTTGTTGGTTGAGGCCCAGGTTCACCACGGACTGTAGCGCCGCCTAAGTAAGTAAGTAAGTAAGTCAACCATAGGGGAATAACTGTCTTTTACATTGTGTATCATATCTCCGCGCCGTGGCGGAGTAGGTAGTATATTGGCCTCTGACGCCGACGACACGGGATCGAATCCCGACAACAGCCATGTCATCGAAAGTGTTTTTCATGGTGCTTCTCCTCAGTGGGGTACTGACAAAACCCCCTGTAGTACAATTGTCAAGAAAAGCTTCTCGAATCTCGCCGTTCGGAACCGGCAATAAACTGTAGGTCCCTTTCACCAATGTGAAAATAAAATCTCACACAACATGGGTGATTGAGAGAAGCTCGGCTTTGGTCCTTCATGGACTGTAATGCCGACATACATACATACATACATCATACATATCTCCTTTACCATGCTGTGTGAGCGCCTGAAACTCCGTGTGGATAATCAGTGTGGTTTTAGGTTAGTTAAATCCACTATAGACCAAATATTCACACTGCGGCAGATGTTGGAAGAATCCATGAATTTCAGGTCGGCACACACCACCGACATAGAGATGAGCTATGCAGCGCCGGTACTGGTTTTAGCATCCCTGCCAAACTGACATTGGCATAATTGGACGAACACAGCGAGACGTCAGTGAGGCGTTCGAAAGCATTGAAGCAGAAGCAGCTAAAATGGATTTTTAGGTTAACAAGGGAAAACCGAAATATATTCTGTGAACCAAAAAAATGCACAACACCGACATCTGCTTCAGAACGTTACAATTGGCAGCTACAGATTCGAAGTGTTCAAGGACTTCGTTTACCTTGGCTGACTAGTGACCAGGGACAACAACACCAGCGCTGAGATCAAACGCAGAATTACTCTTGCCAACCTCTGCTTCTTTAGGCTTAAGAGGTAATTGAGAAGTAGAGCCGTCTCTCTAAAGACCAAAGTCGCGCTGTACAAAACCTTATTCATCGCGGTTTTCCTCTATAGCGCAGCGGCCTGGACTTCGACGGAGGCGAACGATGAGGCCCTTGGTCCTTTCGAGAGGATAATTCTGCGGTAAATCGATGGTCCCGTTTGTATGTATAAATGGAGATTAGAAGAGAAGGTACATCAACGAACTATACGGGCTGTACATCGACATCAGCCCAGTATGACGCCTACGGATCCAACGTCTGAGATGGCTAGGCCATGTAGAGCGAATGGGTAATAAAGCTCCGGCCCGAAGTGTCTTTGAGTCCGAGTCCAAGGGACGACGCAGCAGAGGACGACCGAATCCTACGGTGGCGCACACAGGTGGAAAGGCCCCTTTCCCAACCAACTCACAGTGCTGGAAACAGCTGTTAAGAATCGTGCCAAGTGGAGAAGCCTCTTGGTGGACAGTGGACTTCTGCGGCATCTAAATAATAAGTAATCAAGGAAGTACTTACGAGTATCGTAAAAACAATCAAAAAAGAAGGAGAATGGGAACAATTTTAGAGGTAAAATATTCTCAGTTAATAACCGACTTGAATAGAAGGCTCAGCTTTTCAATACACATAGGTAAGGTTAGGTTAGGTTCTAGTGGTTGGCATATGCCACACGTAAGCTGGAGTCAGCCCATTGTAATACCTCATGGATCCGCTACCTGAAAACCAATCAGTTCTTCTGATGAAGCGATGGAGTTGAGCTATCTCTGCTATCTCACTTAGGTTATAGTAGAAGGGCACGCCGAGGTAGATCACCCAGCGGTTCGCGAAAGAAGGGCATGAACATAGGAGGTGATCAAACGATTCTTCTTCCTCCTCATCCATGCAGCTGCGTCAGAAGTGATCGGCAGGTAGCTCTAGCTCTGGAGGTTGGCCTCTATGGTTCGAAGGTACCGAACTTATTGGCGTTTTTAAATACCTGAGGTTTAGAAGACTTTGTTTGGTTGACCCTAACTTTGCGAGTTTGTCCCTTTGCCCGGGAACCCGCAATATTTTTATGTTGAACTGTTCTAGAGATAGGCAGCAGTTAAGGGATGTCTTTGGTTTGTGGGTTACTGAAGCCAGGGATTTAATCGCAGAGTAGTTATCTGAGCAAATGATAGCATCCTTCACGCATGTTACATTGATCCTAAGCCATGCAAGGGCCGCCGTTACCGCTGTTAATTCTGCTTTGTACACACTGCAATAATTTCGGAGTCTAACCGATACCTACCTACACCCGCCTCCATCTTGAAGCCATCGGTATAGAGGAAAATCAGCCCATTCCTCCCGGGATGGAAAGATAACTTAGAAATTCTTAGTCGACACGCTTAGCGGTATGGTGTAATCCGTGCACATGTGTACTTTCGAAGTGGTTTCAAATGCTGTTATGACCTTTATGTGATGTGGGCCCCTAATCCATAGGGCCGCGCAGCCAGCAATTTTTTTGCTGAAGAGGTCCAATGGTGGGAGATGTGGTAGAATGTTTAGGGATTCCGTAGGAGTCGATCTAATCACACCACTTATGTAAACGTTGGTGGATCTTCGCACTTTCCCTAGAAGCTTTCGATAGACTGCCTTGGCTAGAGCAGTCCACCCAACTACGATGCCGTAAAGAAGGATAAGTCTTATGACTGCTGTATAGGTAGAGCTAGTGCATAATGCTTGGTTGGAGACCTCACTTGCAGCTGTAGAGGGCAGTAGTTGCTTTCTTGAACCGATCAAGAATGTTGGGTTTCCAAGGCCAAGGTATTTATCCTGATCTTTGATTGTTAATTGGGTTTCATCCAGTCCGGGTGGGTTCAGGGGCGGAATTTTATATTTATTTGTAAACAGTACTAGCTCAGTCTTCTTGGGGTTGACCCCAAGTCCACAGTACCGCGTCCAGGTTACTACTGTAAATAATGCTCCCTGCACTAGAGCGCTTAGAGTACTGAGATATTTTCTTAAGACAGCTATAGCAATGTCAATCGCATAGGCGGTCACAGCGTGCCCTTCCTGCTCTAGCAACAGTAGTCGTTGATTGACTACCACGTTTCAGAGCAGAGGGGAAAGTACTCCTCCATGTGGTGTTCCAGTGATCTTTCTAGTTGAAACGGCACCAGCCACGTTGGCTTTGACGACTCTTTGTGTAATCAATGGTCGTCCTAGTTCCCATTACATCCGGCTCTTGGATGACGGTCCATGGTTCAACATTGTTAAAGGTGCCTTCAATATCGAGAAAGGCCTCTAGCGTGTATTTCTTGTGTTCCAATGATCTTTCTGTGCTATGATTTGCCTTTGTTGCAGGCAAATTACTTCTCCGACAGCCTTCCTAAGCTATAGCTGTATCGAATATGTGCGTCTACAATCTTCTATAGAGTTTTCAGTAGAAATGAAGTAAGACTAATCGACCTAAAGTCATTTCCATGCGTGTGGGAGCTTTTGTCTGCATTGGGTGTGAAAATGCCTTTGGTTACCTTCCACTTGCTTGGGATAAAGGATAATAAGAAGTAGCTTTTAAAGATGGCTACGAGCCTGGGGAGGATGTGACCAGCAGGTCACCTGCAGGAGCTCCGTTGGTATGATCCAATCTGGTCCTGGAGACTTGTATGGTTCAAAGCTTTTTAAGACCCAGAGGACAATATTGCCATTAACTAGATTTCGAGTTCGCTCGAAGGAGGATGTTCTCGGCTGGACGAGTAGGGGAAGTATCATAGCCGGGAATCGTCAATCTGCATTAGGTGATATGGGTTAATCCAGAATCTTCCTTATACTTGAAGCTTTGGAAGTCGCCTTGATGTTCTCGCAGAACACGATTGCCTTTTCACCTTCCTGGTCGTTGCTTTCAAGGACTTAAGTGCTTCCTTATAGAAGTCCCAATCCTCTTTCAAGCAACTAGGTTTTGCTTTGTTGAAGAGCTTTCTGCTCTCTTTCTTAAGACTACTATCTCTTTACTCCACCAGGGGTTTTGGGTGTGCTTATCGCATAAGATTTGGATATTGATCTGTTGAGAGTTCCTGTAAGCTCATTTACTAAGCTGTCTAGTTCCGCAGAGTTACGCGGATAGGTAGGGTGTTTTGTCACTAAGTAGGGTTTCAACATATGTTCTGTATTTTTGCCAGTCAGTTCTCTTGTAGTTCCTGAAAGGATCTAGGGTACTGGCGTGGCTGGCTTTGTTGAATTGAATATGGCTATGGTCAGCGAAGGATTGCTCTCTTAGGACCTACCATTCACTGAGTTTTTCGACAATGTCCTGCGAAGGTTATATCTGGAACTTCTTGTCTGTGATAAAAGTGTGTCCACAGCCAATATTGCAACTGATGAGGTTAGTATGTAACAGTGACTCATCTCGATCGTTGATGTTGCTGCTGCCCAGTATTGTGCGGTGCGCATTTACGTCACACCCTATAACAAGTCCGGCATGTGCTAGCTCTGCATTCATGACCAGAATCTCCAAGTTGGGCGGAGGGAGTGGACTTGGGTGGTCATGGGCTAGACAGACCGAGGCAATCCAAAGCTTGAAGGAGTTGCTTTCGATGTTAATAGTCTCGATGTCTTGGTCACTGTACGATGGAGAATAGAAGGGTTTTTATATTGGATTTAGTTAAGATACAGCTCCTGGCTTACCTGCCTCACGCACGTAGGTGAGCTTGAAGTCTGGTGTTCCGAATCCATGGATCATAACTAAATCTTCTTCGTTTTTGGTGAGGTGGAGCAATAGTGCAGCCGAAGTCGCAGTGAAGTGGTGGAGATTAATCTGGAGAGTCCGCAGTCTTTTACTTCCACCGCGGTGAGATTGGCAGACTCTTCTCCAGATTTGAGATAGAAATCTGACACAGTCTCTCCAAGGCGGGCCTAGGGGAGGTTCAGGTCGGACAGTGGATTGCCATCGGCCCCGGCAATCTCGTTTCATTCTGGAGGAAGGGGCTCATCCGAGGGAATTTCCTCAGTAATCATAGGCTCCAGGGTTACTTTGGGTTCGTCGATGCCCTGGAGTCGGCTGATGCTGTTCCGCAGGTTCTCTTAGTTGAGTCCTCCCCGCCTTGTTTTTGTAAATTCTGAGCCTTGCTGAGTCAGAATACATAGAGGTCGTGTAACTAGCTTCTGCTAGAGGTGCCAGGGAATCCTGATTGATTATGATGGTGATCAATCTAGGCGGACCTTTCACATCCTCCGGCTTGTCTGTTTTCCAATCCTTATTAGGAATTTTCGGGTTGCAGTTTTGGACGATTACCAAAATCTCCTTAGGATTCTCGTGATAATTGCGGAATAATGATTCTAGCCTTGGATTATTGGGAATTTGGTTCAAGGGTACAGCCTCAAGTTGAGCTCCCTCCCTGACCTCGCCGACTCTGCTGAGTGCTAGCTTGAAAAGGTCCATTGATATTTAGTCCTCGAAAGAGACCAATTTAATCCTACCTTGATAGTACCCTGCATGATGGGTGATAGGGAAGGGTCCAGGATATTCTTGGAGCGGCAAGATGTAGTTCTTAAGCAGCACATTGCTTAATAAGAGCCACTTCGCAGGAGGGACATTCCCATCAACATCACTTCTATCGACAACTGCGATTGCGGTCGCGACCTTTAGCACATCGCGATAGGAGGGTTGTTTTTGGGAGCTGGGGGAGATGTTATGAGACAGCGCTTTCTTTAAGAAGGAGGGAAGATACTCAGCCGACCTCTGGCGCTTACCTTTTTACTCTTTACCGTATGAGTTTCCAGGTATACTCTTGATTATGCTTTCCGCCCAATCAAGAGTCTTTTTCCTCTTTACCGAGAGCTGATCCCATTTGACGACCCGTAGCTTACCTAGTAGCTTACAGGCCGCGCGACGTTCTTTATATCGTGTTTTGGGGGCACTCAGATCTGGGTCCAGAGGAGTTGTTCTCTCCATATTGCTACCTGAAGGCTATTTTTGAAATGGGCCCCCAGCCAGGCTGATCCTCGTCACGGGTCGTGTGACACCTTGATCCGGCTCCGAGAGTCGTTGACCTTTACTGGGCCCTTGTACCGCGCCGAGGTGTGTGAAGTCACGCAACTAGCAGTTAAACTTTTTGATATCTGCCTTCAAACTTAACGTATTTCGAGTTCGTTGTTGGATTTGTTTTTTGTGTTAAAGCTTCCAACGAATCTCAGGCTTCCAAACCTCTATCTCAAGGACCCTGTGTAGACATGACACATCCGAAATGTGATTCAACCCAATCCCCCGTCTGCCTGTTCGTAATTCTACTTTTAAGCAGCTCCCTATGTCGAAAATGATTACTTTGTACTCGTCACAGTCATCTTCGTCGCCTTTGTCGTTGCTGTTTTCGTGGCACACGACTATTCTTCACCTTCAGTCATTGCAAGAGAGTCACGTGGGCACATGCTTATCTGTTTCGCCACACCGTCTTCAGCCCACGGTCAAAAGCGAATGGCGCGAGCCACAACATCTCATAGATACCTCTTACACCGTTGTATACACATACTTCAGTTCATGTATCTGCATTACGGATAGATGTTGTGCATTTTCTAATCCACACAGATACACAAGAAACAGATTAAGAGAAGTACAAAAACCTTCAACATGGGACTTGAAGCCAAAAACGGAAAAAGCGCGTAGGTGAGGTGTATCCGTCTTGAGATTGCTGTAGAGATAGATATTCGTTTATTCTCTCCTTGTCAGCACTTTCAGTGTCATTACCTACACACGGACATAGAATGTTTTCCACCTGAGGCTGTGTGTCGATGGAAAGCTCTTCGGTTGTGCTGTTCTCCCAGTTGCACACCAACTTAGCGTGTTGGCATTTGGCTCTCTCACGAATCCGTACAGGTCGTTGTGGGTGGATTCATTGATGAATTCTGGTAGCGCCATAACGCCAATCGGCTTGTGTTGGTGTTTCAGTGTGTTGCCTAGGGTTGCCACAGTATCGGTGGGGGTGGAACGGGAGACTTGTTCTTTGCCGTAAGGATACGTGGGTGGATCGATGATTTGGTGGCATGGTAGCCAGAATGACTGGTTGTTTTTATTTACTCTGCTACGGAACCAGGTTGTGATAGATTCCACTGCCGCCCCCGCAACAAATTGGTTGCAACATGCATGTGTACTGAGGGTGTGACGGTTAAAGTTATACAGAGAGTGTCTGTCGCCTGGTGAAGGGATGTAACTTGAATTCTGGCGAATCTCGGAGTGAGGATGTGCGACCATGAATGACAGTAGCCCGTGTGATTTGTGAATGAAGTAGTACTAGGTACGAGTATCTACTACTACGGTTAGTTGATGAGCGTTAACGCTGAAGGCAATTCGTAGAATGAATCTGTAGGAAATACAGTAATTAGGATAGAAAAGCATCGGAATTACAACCGTGAAGAAAGAGCATCAGGAAGAGGCACGGTCGGAGTTGGCGATTGTGTTTGGATCAACTGTGTGGGAAGGACATATGTATGCGGAGATAATGTCAACGGGTGATGGCATGAATGGCTGTAGTAAGTAGCTTACGATGAGTCAATAAACGTATCACCAGAGGCGGCAACTGGATTCAATTAGCGATGATTTTATGAATTTTTGGTGGAATATGTGTGGCACAAGATTGAATGACCTTTTCGAGGCATTGCCAAAAGGATTTGTGCCAATAGAGCGCTTTGATGCCATGGAGACTAGAAGACAAGGAAGAAATGTTAAATTGGTTTACGGGCAAAAGGAAATGTGAAATTCGAGTGCGTGTAGGCGATTGTTTGTATTTGATAGGAGACAGTGACCTTTAAAGGGTTGGCCTGGTGCTGAGAGGTGGCAGTTGGGTGCCTAATTTCACGGAATTCGTATAAATGCGTATTTGACTTTTAGCTAAACGCATTTCCGTTGAGATAGAAGGTTCCAGGCCATATATTTTACATGCCGAAATCTAACAGAAAAAGGTTAAACTTTGAGAGCCCTTATGATGTTGGCTTCCAAAGACGGTAGTGTAAGAAAATTGCATGTGTGGGACTTTAACCCACTAAAACCACCTCATAATTCTGTTCCACGGTACCGCCGAAAGCAATTCGTCATAGGGGTTATATTTTGGTACGAAGTCGTGCATGTGTAAAGGATGCATCTTCTTCTTCTTAACGGGCGCTACTGTTCGGGGTGAGCCTGGGCATTCCTCCACCAACATACCCTTCCAGCTTTTGCTAACTTTTTCCATTGCTGCACATCCAGTTGGCCGAGTTCCCCTTCCACCTGTGTGCACCATCTTAAATGCAGCCGTCCTCTGTTTCTTCGTCCCTCGGGGTTGGATTCAAAGACTCTCCGGACGGGAACTGTAGTGCCCATTCGCTCTTCATGGCCTAACATGAATCCGTAGACACCTGCTAGACTCATGCCACTGTACAGCCCGTAAAGTTCGTGGTTGAATCTCTCTCCATCCACCATCTGCGTTTGTAGGCCCAAAAATCATGAGCAAAATCTTTCTCTCGGACCGACCAAGGGCTTTTGATAGAGTCCATGCTTCTGCGCCGTACAGCAGGACCGGGATGATGAGGGTCTTATATACAGTCAACTTTGTGCTTCGGGAGAGGGCTCTATTACTCAATTGCCTCCTGAGCCCAAAGAAACAGCGATTGGCAGGAGTGATTCTGCGTTTGATTTCGGAACTGATGGCGCTGTTCCAGGTCACTGCGGAGCCAAGGTAGACGAAGTTCTTAACTACCTCGAACTTATATCTGCCAATACAAACGTTCTGGCCAAGGTATCGGTGGTGAGCGTACTTTTTTGATGATAGCTCTCGTTTACTGTCAAACCAATATTCGCCGCCTCCATCTCAATACTCGCAAACGTCTCATTGACATCTCGCTGTGATCTACCTATTATGTCAATATCGTCGGCGTATGCAAGTAGTTGCGAGGATTTGAAATAGACTGTGCCTTTTGTATTGGCCAGTAATTTTTGCATATGATGTTGAAGAAATCACATGACAGCGCATCGCCCTGCCCAAATCCTTTTTTAAACATCAAGACTATCGGTCAGGTCTTTACCGATTCGGATGGAAAAGCGAGCATTCTCCAAAGTCATCTTGCATAGTCTGACGAGTTTGGCAGGGATGTCAAAGGTAGACATAGCCTTGTATAGTTCGTCTCTAATTAGGCTATCGTATGCGGATTTGAAGTCGTTGGTTTTTTCCAGGTGTGAAGATTTGGTCGACGGTGGACTTCCCTGGCTTGAATCCGCACTGATAATGACCTATCAACTTATTTACAAAAGGCTTCATGCGTTTACATAAAACAGCAGAGAAGATTTCGCAGGCGATGTTAAGAAGACTTATTCCCCTGTAGTTGGCGCAGTCAGAGGGGTCTCCTTTCTTGTGGATCCGGTATATGATGCTAAGACTCCATACCTTGGATATGCTTTCCTCCGACCATATCTTACGGATGAGCTGGTGCGTGCTCCTGACCAGGTCATCATCAGCTACATCAAAGAGCTCAGCAGACAGTCCATCTGCGCCAGCAGCTTTATTCGACTTGAGTTTCGATATGGCAATCTTAACTTCGTCGAGGTCAGGGGGCTGGATTCTCTGCCGTCTACATCATTAAGAAATAGATCATTCTGCCTGACAGCGGCATATTGACCAACGTCGCCGATATACAGTCTGCAGTAGTTCTTCCACGTTTTTAGCATCGACTGCGATTGTACTAACTGGTGTCCGTTCTCATCCCTGCAGGCTTCCGTTCTGGCTTTATAACCTTGGCATGTTCGCTTTATCTGTTGATAAGACTTTGGAACGTCACCCCTACAGTAACACCTCTCCAAATCTGTGGTGTTTCTTCGTGGTGGTGGAGCTTTGAAGCCCAACACTTCAGATGCAGTGCTTTTCAGGGCTTGTATGCAAAGGTTGCAGGTAAAAGCACGAGCGGTTTATGGTGATGGTAGCTTTCCGACGTCAAAACCTTGTAGTCCTACTCAACTCCGCTGCGTTCGTGATATCCGTAGGCGCATCTTGGCTACCACAATATAGTGGTCCGAGTCGATGTTAGCTCCTCGGAAAGTTCGAGTATCAAGAATAGTGGAGGAGTGTCTGACGTCGATCGCGATGTGATCAATCAGGTTGGTAGTCGATTGATCAAAAGACCGCCAGGTGCCTATGTGTATACCGAGGTGCGGGAAGCGCGCACTGGCTAGAAGGAGATTTCGCCCCGTAGCAAGATCAATCAGCCTGTGTCCGTTATCGGGTGTGGTGTCGTGTAAGCTATGTTTGCCGATGACTCGTTCATGGTTGCTTTCGTTACCCAGCTTAGCATTGAAGTCTCCTAGTACAATTTTGAAGTTATAGTTGGGACGTTGGGCATACGTTCTGTCTAGGAGATCGTAGAACTTATCTTTGTCTTCCGTGGGGACGTGGACGCAGATCAGGCTGATGTTGGAAAATTTTGCCTTGATACGGATCGTCGGCGTTCGCTGACATTTTTTTTTTTAAATAATTTGCGCGCACTCAAGGTCTAATAATCTTGTTTTGTCGGCGACACAGTGCGGGCAGAAGGTAGAAAGGAAGAGGGATAGAAGAGATGCCGATGGACATTGATCTTAGATGCTTGCATGTTGGCTTGAGGGTGGGGTGGAAACCGAATCCGGCAGGGAGTTCCAGATTCGTGTGGTTCGGCTAATGAAAGATTCTCTATATTTGACAGTACGTCCTAAAGCGGGCTTCAGGGTATATTGGTGAGCATTGCTAGAGAGACGTGCGTAGCGGGAGAAATGTTGAAGGGGCGGAATTCCACTGGCTATTTCATAAGGCCATTTCTGGTGGAAGTAACGAGGGGGTCGTGACGCAGTGGTTAGTGTGTTGGACTCTGCCGCACGATGAGCGAGTTGGGATCCCGATAACACCATCGCCATCGAATGTTTGTTTCGCTATGTCCCTCCTCGGCGGGGTACTGGCAAAACCCCCCGTAGTATACTTGCCATGAAAAAGCTTCTCGATCAACGCCGTTCGGAATCGGCATTAAACTGTAGGTCCCTTTCACCTGTGTACAACAAATCACACACAGCATGGGTGATTGAGAGAAGCTTGGCTCTGGCCCTTCATGGTCTGTAACGCCACAAAAAAAAAAAGAAGAAGAACGATAAGACAGGGAGAGACAGGTAACATTCCTGCGCTGTTCCAGCGAGTCTAATGTTTTGGTAATGCTGGGGTCACCTATCAGTTTTATAGCTCGTTCTTGTATTCCGTCTAGTAGGTGCACCGGACCAGACATGAGCGTTAAATTCTTATTTGGGGCGAATGAACATCTAATAGATTGTAGCCAGATCTAAGGGTGAGAAATATTTCTTGCATCTGTATAAGAAGCCTCGGCATTTCGCAGCATTCTTGTCGACTGCTGAGTATGTGGTCGCTCTAAATAAGACTGTGAGCAACACACATACCCAGGATGGAAAGCTTTTCCGTATCTGAGATGAAAGTGTCATTTATGGATAATGGCTGCGGGTTAGTTATACACTTTAACGACAAGAGACATCATTGTGTTTTGGATGCATTATATTCCACTCTATTGTTTCTACCCCATTGGATGATGCTGTCGATATCGGAATTTAATGAGCTTAACATACGCTGCCGCTCATTATCTACAATCGAAGTGCAGGGTCGTAAGTTGGTGAACGAATATGAGAAGCTGAGGGTACTGTCGTCAGCGAAGGAGTGAATTGGATTAGAAGTAACAGACAAGAGATCATTTATAAAAATAAGAAAAAGTGTCGGAGACAAAGCGGAGCCCTGGGGAACACCAGCATTTACAAAGTGGGTATCAGACTTGAATCCGTCCAAAACAACTTGAATTGAGCGATTCGAAAGGTAGCTTTTAATCCATTGAAGAAGAGACTCGACAAAAGGGCTATATGCCAATCCCTGTCAAATGCTTTCGATGCAAAAATTTTGCTTCCTCCTGCTTGGTGAGGCGAGTGATTCCACTTTTCGGCGAGATATCATCACACCATCAAATCACCAGTCGATCTGTTGCTGCGGAAACCGTACTGACGGTCATTGAGGATTTTCCGAGACTCAACATATTTCATAAGCTGACGGTTAATTAGAGTATCCGTGACCTTGGAAAGAAGGGACGTTAGTGCAATGGGTCGGTTATTGGAGAGTGAAGGTAATTCGCTTTTTTTGGGTATAGGCTGGACAAATGCTGTTTTCCACCTACCCGGAAAGAGCCCAGAGGAGTAGGAAAAGTGATAAAGCTTTCGCAGTGGTTTTCCCAGCGTAGAAGAACACCTCTTCTGAACTATTGGGGTAATACCATCTGGCCCAGCGGATTTGTGTATGTCGAGGTCCTTAAGAACCCTTGCGACTGTACGAGTGCGGAAGTGGATTAGTCTCATGGTCGAACTGACGCACAGGCGGAGACAAAGTACAAGTTGGGAGCTGAGAACTGGTTGCGAAATGGACAGCAAGTAGGTTAGCTTTGTCTAAGGGGGTGACAGCTGGAATGTCACTGTGGGTGAGCGTCGGTATAGACGACGTAGTTGAGTTTTTCACGTTTTTTACAAACGACAGAAACTTTTGGTCGGATTGGAATCTAACCCGTCGAATGTCGGTGTTGCAGTCATTTGTGACTCGTATGTACTTTTTTCGGCTAGGACTTTTTGCCTTAGTCCACCTCGAAAGGCAAATCCGCATCCGAACGATCGTTGCCCTCTCTCCCTATAGCAGTCGCCGAAGTAAATGTTGCAGTTTTTCATCCGCTTTATACCCGGTCCGTTCCATCGCTATTCCTGGATGGCGGTTATGTCCGCCTTATAGCGTTCTAGGGCGTCCGCAAGTTGTTCGGCTACACGGTTTAGAAACCTAACATTCCAGATACACAGATGAAGATCAGTGTCCTTTTTTCATTTTTTGCAGGGCGTCGTCATTATTAATCTGGTCCGTTTTATACGAGGCTTGTGGTTGATTCGGAGTTTGTGTTTTGCTTATGATTATGGCTTACGAGGCCGTAGCCCAACCGACTTATCCTGTTTTTTGGCGCAGGAGGCTCGCCATTCGCCCTTCACCGTCAGCAATTTCCATAGAAAATCTCCAGGTGGCACCACGAGGAGGTGGGGATGGGACTTACTAGCAGTGCCGCAAGATGTTCGACTGGAAAACCAGAGAAGGTTGCTCGCGTACATTATTCAGGTGAATAAGTCCTGAAACTTTCTCTAGAGGAAATTACTTTTTGGATCTTCTTTCCATTCAAAATACGTACATACCTATGTATACGTATTTTTATGGTGTTTGCCTATGCCAGCTGCATTGGTAGCTTTAGTAGTAGTATTGCCTGATGTTACCCACCGCACCAAAAACGTCTATTTAGTCTATTAGCATACCTATTAGACCAAAAATGAGCTAAGTCGCTGAGTCTTCCTTCAGATTTTCTAGGGCCCACTGCGACTAGCAATTTGGTTAAAGCCCTCAGACAGGGAAAACCGACAAAGCTGGATACATTCAGGAACCTGATGGTACCTTTACTGAGTCTAAAGCGTAAACTCTTAGTTTACTCGGTTCGTTACGCACACCCCTTCAAGGGAAGCTGGAACTGAAATAATGAAAACCCTTATATGGCAAACAGGTATAAGGCAGCTTCCTAATTGAAAAGAATTTTCACGGTGGAATTGGTCTTTATTCCCACAATTGGGAATCAGAATTACTCACTCGCCTACCAGTCAGACCAGTGAACCTGTCATTCTAAGCTTCTTCTTGCTGGAAAGCACGGCGAGGATCGTAGAGTTGCCCTTCGAATGCATCCTGTTCTTGATGGATGTGCGTCGTGAAGGATATGGAATTAAGTTCGTTTACCTACGAACTATGGTTAACAACACTAAAACACGTTTTTACCTTTAAACAATTTCTTTTAGTATTTATCATTTACTTTTAAACAATTTCTATTATTTCTTATATTGAACATCCGCTTGGTTCAACGGGATGGCCTCGAATGGACACGTGGTCTTGGCTTGGCTTTATCATGGCTTGGTCTTGGCTTGGCTTTGTCTTGGCTTGGTCTTGGCTTGGCTTGGTCTCGGCTTGGCTTGGTCTCTTTTGCACACTTTATGTTTGCTTTCGCAAACAACGGGTACTGAGACCAAACGAGTAGTAGCATCGTAAAGAGAGTAGTACTAGAATAGGGACAGGGATCAACATTCTGTTACAATATATTCAACTAACTTTAGCTTCCTTTCTTAATTTACTTGATTTCTTTACTTCTTGTTTAAAATTAAATTTGTGTCCTATCGGCTCCGCTCGCGCACGCTCACCGAGTGGTTACGCTAAACGACTTACGGAGCTCATTTCCCCCTAATTCTCTATCTTGACGAAACTTAAGTTAGCGTTCAGTGTATCCATTTAATGTGCATTCACATTTTCTTAATGCGCAAACTGATTATGTATATATTCCGTTTAATCGTTTTGATGGACAACACATTCTCTTTCGGAGATGTAACAGGCTTATCAGGGCGGAAAATCCAGCGAGACCGCGCTTCAAAACCTAGTTGGGCCAATTTATTTTTTGAGAGGACGCCTTGACTGCCAACTTACTTACTTAGGTGGCGGTACAGTCCGTGGTGAACCTGGGCCTCAACCAACAAGCGCCTCCAGCTGGCACGGTCTTTGGCCAGATGTTTCCAGCGCCACGCGCCCAGTTGGTTAAGGCCGTCCTACCAGGCCGACGTCGCTGTACAACCCGTACAGTTCTTCGTTAAATCTTCTCTTCCACACACCGTCTGAACAAATGGGACCATAGATAGTGCGCAGATATTTCCTCTCGAAACGACCAAGGGCATCTTCATCCGCTTTTGTTAAGGTCCAAGCGTCTGCGCCGTAAAGGAGGACTGGGATGATCAAGGTCTTATATAGTATCACCTTGGTTTTCCGAGAGAGGGCTCTACTTCTCAATTGTCTCTTGAGCCTATAGCAACAGCGGTTTGGCAAGAGTGATTCAGCGTTTTATCTCAGCGCTGGTGTTGTTGTCACCGGTCATCAGTGAGCCAAGGTATACGAATTCCTTGAGCACTTCAAAATTATATCCGCTCATGGTGACGTTCTGGCCAATACGTCGGTGTCGACCGTCTCTTTTAGATGAAAGCAGATATTTGGTTTTAATCTCATTAATCTTGAGACCCATCTTAGCCGCTTCTATCTCAATGCTTACAAGACATCATTGACGTCTCGGTGTGTCCGTCAAATCACGTCAATGTCGTCGGCGTACGCAAGCAATGGCGTAGACTTGAAATAAATCGTACCTCTTGTGTTGGCCAGTGACTCTTGCATGATCTTTTCAAGCACGACGTTGAAAAAGTTGCATGACAGCGCATCACCTTGCCTGAATCCCTTTTTAACATCAAAGGTCTCGGTTTGCTCATTACCGACCTCAGTGGAGCAGCGAGAATTCTCCATTGTCATCCTGCACAGTCGGGCGAGTTTGGCAGGGATGTTAAAACTAGACCTGGTTTTGTACAGCTAGCCTCTATACACCCTGTCATACGCAGCCTTGAAATGAACGAAGAGATGGTGAGTGTCGAGCATGCTTCCCTCCGACCATACCTTGCAAATGAGATGGTGCATGCACCTTACCAGCTCATCTTCAGCCGCCATAAGGAGCTATTTTGATTTCGTCTAGGTCGGGTGGACGGAATTCTCTAACATCGTCGTCCATTACGAACGGATCGTTCTGCCTGACAGCGGTATCTTGTCTGTCATCGTCGTTATACAGTCTGCAGAAGTGGTATTTCCAAATCTTCAGCATGCATTGGGATTCTACTACCAGTTCTCCATTCTCATCCCTGTAGGCCGCCGCTCTGGTTTTGTAGCCATGGCATGTTCGTTTTACCTTATTGTAAAACTTCCCGACGTTATTCCTGCGGAAGCATCTCTCCATCTCCTCGATCTCACGCTTTCCGTATTCTCTCTTCTTTCCTCTGAGAAGTGTGTGTTCCCCTCTTCGTTTCGGCTCATAGATTTCGCGAGCAGTTCTCGTCCGTCGTTGCTGCATGGCTTTATATGCCTCTTGTTTTGCTGCATGGGCTTGTTCGCATTGTTCATCAAACCAGGGGTTTCTAGGTAGTGGCGGTTGGAAACCCAGCACTTCTGAGGCAGCGTCTCTGACGGCGCTCTGCCAATGCGCCCGTTCCTGCTATATTGTTTGTGCTGCTGTGGGCGGATTTTTAGAGAGCTTGGAGGAGACACGATCGGCAAAGTAGCTTTCCGACATCAAACTTACGTTGTCCTACTCGACTCCTAAGCATTCTTGATATTCTCATTTGTACCTTGGCTACAACAAGGTAGTGGTCCGAGTCGGTGTTGGCCCCTCGGAAGGTTCAAACGTCGAGAATACTGGAGGAGTGTCTGGCGTCGTTCGCAATGTGATCAATCTGGTTGGTGGTTGATTGATCAAAAGACCGCCAGGTACCCTTGTGGATGTTGAGATAGGGGAATCGTGTGCTTGCTACAAGGAGGTTACGCCCCGTTAGGAAATTGATTAGCCTAAGTCCGTTGTCGGAAATGGTGTTATGGAGGCTATGTTTTCGAATGATCGACTGAAATATGTACTCTTTGCCCAGTTTTGCATTAAGATCTCCTATAACTATTTTTGTGTCGTAGTTGGGACATTGGGCATAGGTTCGATATAGGAGATCGTAGAATTCTTCATTGAGTCGATCGTCCCTTTCTTTGTTGGGGCGTGAGCGCATATTAAGCTAATGTTTCCAAATTTAGCTTTGATGCGGATTGTAATGAGGCGTTCCTTACATCCCTTGACTGCCAACTACCCCAGGCAAATTCCACTTCAGATCATGTTCATCTCTTTTGTATTGCCCTTGAACCCATGAACCCCTCTAGACTCACTCACAACCTGTAACTGCTTACATAAATGGCAACCACAAACAGAAAACACAGCGTCAGCGCCGTAGACTGGGGCTCGTTCAACAGGCGAACAATAATTTAAAACTAACAACGAGGATCTCCAAAAATGGCAGCCAGGGCAAGACGACCGACCTTATTTGGAGCAAGCTATGAATATCTGCAAAATATCGTCACAGTCATCAGAAACTTATCTGGAAGACAACAAAGACAAGGCAAAATGGACAACAAAAATGTGTACTTTCCAACACTCAAACTGACAGCCGTAAACTTGACGCAATCTGTTGTCATCCCACGCGGCACTGTTCCTTCTATCTTGCATTTGCCGCTTCATCTTATTCGCTCCACGGCTATCCAACTAACGAGCGATTTAGTTAAAATTAATTACCGCGGAACGAATTTGTTGAGATATTTGTCAGAATGATGACGGATTAAAGAAACGCCTCTAGTGACGATGCGACAATACGCAACGGTCGTCATAACGTCAAATGACACTCCAACCAGATGGGGAATGTGATGTTTAAGTGTCAAAATCGGGATCGAATTCGAAGTAATGACACAAAGCAAGATGCTCGGACAATAGAAGGTCGGGGGCGTTCGGTTTATCGTTGTTTATTACGCGTAAGTTTGGATAAGATAGATTGAAACTCAGAAGCATTAGACCAGATTGGTCAAGGTGTGTGGGTTTGAATTGAAGTGAACTGTCGAAATATTTTATCGGAGTATGGATTGTGACAGTTACTCTCTTTAGATAGTCATAATACGGATATGGTCAGTTCGTAAAATATTTGATATACCCGACGGGGCGGCATGGGCCTGTGCACACAGGGCAAAGTTGTTGATTGCTCCCAACCAGGCATCCCGCCTGGTATTTGTAATAACGCAAGTCAAGTGGACTTCTCGGGGCGCCACCTGAATAACCATCACAACAACCGTTGTATATGGTTAACTAATGTATGCAGCGATCGCCCCCTACTCGAGGATTAAACAAATGGATCTGGTAGGTTAGGTTAGGTATATGGGTGCCATATTGACATAAAGTCAAAGCTCACGTAGACTACGCTGAGTCCATTGTGCCCACTTGTTTTGATTAACCCGCTGATACCTATACATTTTCCGTCGAGCTGAACCAGCCAGACGAGGATAAAAATCCCAGTATTCTGTTCAGCCCAATATTACCTACCTCTTCTAGTCCCGAAAGGAAGTATCTTCCCAAGAATATATTCCTTTTTTGGGCTAGCGTCGGACATTCGCACAGCAGGTGACGAACGGACTCAACTTCCTCTTCATCCCTGCAGCTTCTGCAGAAGTCATTGTAGGGCTGGCCTAGTCGAGCTGCATGGTAGGATAGCATGCAGTGCCCGGTGAGGGCACCGACTGCCAGTCGAATGTTCCCACGATTGAACTTCAGCAGATTTTCCGTTCTTTTCTTATCATAGACGGGCAAAGTCGATCTCGCCGTTGCGCATGTATCTAAGCGACACCATCGCTTATTGGCTTTCACCAATAGCTCCGTCTGTATCTCCTTGTAGAGCACACTGAGTCGTGCTTTGGCCTGAAATCTGCGCAATGTTAGCACCTGATCCCACCATAGCCAGCTCATGGCCAGGTACCCAGCAAAGGGTCACCTCATTTACATTAGATATTTCTTCTAACTTCTCCTTGCAGAGTTTGACGAGTTTGGATCTTATCCATGCTGCCTGCAGAGCCTTAGTGACTGCCTGGCTGTCAACATAGATGCTGATCTGGTAACTTCCAGGTTAAACAAGCCCCGAAAACGGACGGATATACTATTAACGACCCAAACAATCGAAAAAAGGACAACGAATATCGGACCGGCACTTAGAATGTGAGGTCCCTTACGTGCAGCCGATGAACTTGCCGGGATCCCGGACGAAGTGCGGTGGTGAAGGGCCGGGGAAAAAAAGGCTGAGGATCTGCGATCTCTACCTCGGCGAATGCTATAGGGAGAAAAGGCAGCCCTTGTTTGGATGTGTATTTGGTATTCGATTCAGACTAATGTAAACCTAATGTCAAGTGAACCACCCTCAGACGGCTGTAACCGACAAAAAGGCCATCTTGCCGGTCGTTTCTTATGCATTCGCCTTCACCCCCTATCCATCCAACGATTGACAACACGCGATATGGCCAGTACCGCTTTCGTTAGCTAAAAAAATTGGTCCACAGTGAGGCTTTGTGTTCTGAGGCGTCGATCGGGGTGTGCTTCAACTAAGGCGAAAAGTCTTAAGCTTTAAGTAGTTTCTTACATAGTTAGGTGGCGCCACAGTTCGGGGTGAACCTAGGCCTCAACCAACAAGCCTTTTTCAGCATGATATTTTTCTAGCTGTTTCCAGTGTCGCACGACCAGTTGGTTAAGGTCCCTTTTCACCTGTGTAAGCCACCTTAGATGTGGCCGTCCTCTGCAATGTCGTCCTTTCGGATTGGAGCCGAAGACTCTTCGGGCCGGAGCTGTACTGTTAACTCGCTCTACATGGCCTAGCCATTTTAGACGTTGGATCCTTAGACGTCATACTAGGCCCTGAACAGCCTGTACAGTTTGTAGTTGAATCTTCTCCTCCTCTCTCCGTCAACACAAATAGGACCGAATATTGCATTGCAATTTTCCTCTCGAAACGACCAAGGGCCTCTTCATCCATTTTTGATCAGCTCGAAGCCTCTGCGCCTTAGAGGAGGACCACGAGGATCAAGGTTTTATAGTGGGTCATCTTAATTTTCCGAGAGAGGGCTCTACTTCTCCATAGGCTCTTGAACCCGAAGAAACAGCGGTTGGAAAAAGTTATTCTACGTCTAATCTCAGCGCTGGTGTCATTGTCGCTTGTTACCAGTGAGCCATGGTAGACGAAATCCTTGACTACATGAAAGTTATAGCTGCGAATAGTGACATTCTGGCCAAGACATTAAATTATCCATGAATGGTTTCAGGCGTTCCTACAGCACGCCAGAGAAAATCTTGTACAAAATGTTAAGGAGACCTATCCCCTATAGTTGGCGCAGTTATGGGGTTCTCTTTTTTTATGGACCGGGCAAACGATGCTGATATTCCTTTTATCGGGGATGCTTTCTCCCGACCATATCTGGGGCATGTCCCTACCAATTTATCTCCAGCAGCTTTAAATAACTCAGCAAGCAGGCCCTCTGTGCCAACATCTTCATTAGACTTCAGTTTTGTTATCGCTATCTTAACCTCGTCTAGGTCGGGTGGACTTAATTCTCTCTCACCTTCGTCCAGTGTGAATGTTGCGTCCTGCCTGACAGCGGCATCTTAAGCATCTTCGCCGTTATACAGTCCGCAGAAATAGTCTTTCCATAGTCTCAGCATAGACTGTGATTCAACTGCGACGTATCTGTGTTCATCCCTAGGCTTCCGCTCTGGCTTTATAACCATGGCATGCAAACTTTCGAACGTCGTTCCTATGATAACATCTCTCCATGTCCTCGATCGCGCGCTTCTCCTGCTCTTCCTGTTTGCTTCTGAAAGGTGGATGCTCCTCTCTTCTTTTTCTCTCATAGAGCTCACGACCAGCTCTCGTACGGCGCGGTCGATGCAACGGGCCATGTATGCATTCTGTTTTTCTGCATGTTACTATCTGCACTTGTCATTAAACCAAGGGTTTCTCCACGGTGGTGGCTGGAAGAGGCAGTATCCCTGATGGCGCTTTGACAACGTCTCCGTTGCTGTTCTATAGTTTTGCAGTTTTCATCGGCTCTTGAGAAAGCTGGAGGAGACACGATTGGCGGTCTCTTGGTATACATTTAGGGGCATCAAGACTAAATTCGGAAACATAGCCTGATTTTCGCTCACGCCCCGACAGAGGTGAAGGATGCCAATAGAAATGATTATTTCTCTGATCTCCTAGAATGGACATACCATCAAAGCCCGAGCTACGACATCAAAATCCTTCTAGGAGACTTCAATGCACAGCTAGGAAAGGAAGAAATCTTTCTCAGAGTCACCGGAAAAGACAGCCGACAACAGAGCACGACAACACATCCCGAAATGGACTCAGGCTGACGGATTTCGCCTCGGAGAAGAACTTCTCTGTGGTTGGTTAAGGGACCGGGCGGTCCCCTGATACTTTAGCCGTCAACCAAATTGATCACATTGCCTTCGACGTCAGACACTCCTCCAGCATTCTTGATGTCCGAACCTTCCGTGGTGCTAACATTGTCTCGTCTAATTTCTTCGTTGTAGCCAAGATAAGAACCATAATATCGAGAGAAGGACGAAGTCGAGATAGAACACCACATTTTGACATCTGAAAGCTATAACTCAACAGATTGCTAGGACCCTTGCTGACCGAGGTTCCCAGAAACTCTCTGAAAGCTCGACGCTGCCTGCACTAACAATCGAAGAAGAATGGAAGCGTTGTCAAGAAGCCATCAGAGGAGATGCCACTGATGTGCTGGGTCTTAGTAGATACGTCTCGGACAGAGCGTGACAATAGCAGCAAAAACTTTCACGTATTCAAGGACTTCGCCTACCTCGACACCACAGTAAATAGGGACAACAACATCGGCGCCAATCGCCGTTTCTTTGGGCTTAAGAGGCAATTAAGTCTCTTGAGAGACCATGTTGGCTTCATATAAAACCTAAATTATCCCTGTCCTGCTCTATGGCGCAGAAGCATGGACGCTATTAAGAGCGGATAAGAATGCTCTTGGCCTTTTCCGAGAGAAAAGTTCTGCGTGAGATTTTGGTTGTATGTTGATGGCATCTGATGAAGATTCAACGACGAATTTCACGGGTTGTACACCCGCATGAACCTAGTCAAGCATCTAGAGCGTATTTACAACACAGCTCGTCCCGAAGATCCTTTGAATTTGAGCTATGGGGACAAGGCTACAGAGGACGTTCTCGACTAAGATGGCGGAAGCACGTGGCGAGGGATGTCAACCAACTTGGTGTGTGCAATTTCAGGCAGCTGGCACAAGATGGTGCTGGGCGGAGAGATTCGTAGGTATGACCCGGATCCACCCCGGCTGTAGTGCCACGTAGGAAGAAGAAGAACGCTTAGCCGGATGGATTGAGAAGCGACAGAGGTCCTGGGATTTTTAGCGTAACGTTAGAATGTTTGGTTATGCAATGCCCTCATACGATTTAGATCTGAAGGACGTTAGCCTCTCAAGCCCTCCAGAATACCAGAAAAGCTGGTTAGTATGACTTTGGTGTTGTCATAAGGTCGCATAAAATGTTCAAAACCTAGTGCTTGACTTCCTCTCAGCGTTCTCGAAAGGCGCTAGTCTGTTGACATCTGCGGATAATCTTTTATTTCTGGTATTTGGCTGCATGTTCATACTTAGCCAAAGGAACCCATCATGAAGGAGTTTTGTCAAGTCTCGCTACTCCCGCTTTGATGGTGTATTTCGCTAATCAAGTGCGCCCGTAATCGTTACGTCCAGCGAATAGTATGAAGAAGTTGTTCGTCTGTTAGTTCCGCTAAGACTTTTAGCATGTACACGTTGAGCTCGCTGCGCCCGTGGGTCTTTACAAATATCAGTGGAGCTAAGGGATCCCGCGATGGGGTTCTTCTGCTAGGTGATATCTCCAGAAGTAATATTAGTAACCGAAGAGCGAGATTTACACTATTTGGAAGCTCATATCTTCACAGGATTCCATTAGAACGGTAGACCCGATTGCGGGTGCCGCGGCATAGGATGAGCCGGGCAAATACCACCTTCGAGCAGTAAGTTGGTATATCTTTTGCTATGACTTCTTCTTCTTTTTTGCTTCTTTTTTGGTGGCGTTATAGCCCATGAAGGACCAGAGTCAAGCTTCTCTCAATCACCCATGTTGTGTTAGATTTTATTTTCATATACATAGGTGAAAGGGACCTACAGTTTATTGCCGATTCCGAACGGCGTGAGTCGAGAAGCATTTTCCAGGCAAGTTATACTACGGGGGGATTTGTCAGTACCCCGCCGAGGAGGCACAGCGCGAAATAAACATTCGATGGCGCTGGTGTTATCGGGATCCTAACTCGCTCATCGTGCGCTACGACAGTTCAGAGAAATCGAGTATACCAAACGTCAGAACGTAAGTACTCCTTCCTATTGAGCACTGATTTCGCTGGAGTTCAAAGAGTTGAAAGAGTTTCTTTGGGAATCCAAAGAAGTTCCTCGGCAACCAAGTTCTGAATCTGTTCGCCTTTGATTCCTTCTATGAAATAGCTAAGAACAAACGAGAGAAGACTGACGGTAGAGCTCCAACAAAAAGGTTTTCTCCAATTCGTCTAGCCTTACGTCCAAATTAGACGGACGTACGTTGATTTCCTTATGCCCGTAGAATATTGTGTCCGACTGCGAATTCCCATAGCTTCCCTAGTCCCTAGTCCTTGTCCCCTGACATGGTCATAACTGGGTCATTCCACAATAAGCAAGAAATTCCCGTGTTAACCAAACCCACTGGAGACTGCCAATAGGTAGTATTCGCAAATATCGACATTTAGTGCTTGATTTGGCGGCTCTTACTCTAGTCTCAGAAATGTGATCGCATAGGTTCCTTTCTTAAGTTATTGGCGTTAAGGGACTGTGATAAGCAACTCAGCTTGTTCAGAGGCCATTAATTGCTAGGGGCATGGAAGGGATAGAATCTACGCAAACGATTAAAAGATTATGAGGTGTAAGTTCGCCGAACAATTCAGGGAACTTAAGGTAGTGCGATAGGATGAGTTGCAAGTTGAGAAATCGGAGAGATGTCATCCAGACATCGACAATGTGTGCAGGACGTCCTTGAACTTTGGCTGCTATATTCAGGTCTCCATTCAGGTCGGGAAAGAATTAGTTGTGACCTGCTATGTCAACGAACGATCCAGGCTGGGCATAACATTGTCAAAATACAGGGGAGGAGGGAGCGAGCAAACAGAGCAAAGAAGTTGATCGCGTTTAACATGGCAAACGCCAGCTTCAATCCCTATCCCTGCTCAATCCAAGCTGAAACACAGCCTCCGCATGGCCTCCTTTGGATAGCTATACTGGCACCCGCCGGGTAGTCGACCAATGTGCGCAGCAACCCGACTCCCTGTCCCTGGGGAAAGAGAAACCTGGCCCTCCAGGTTGGGGGTTGCGCTTAGGGGTAACATCCCTATCGCGTAAAACAAAAACTTGTTCAGAAACAACCAATAGCCTCGGATGCGGACGGATTACATGTTGACGACCGCCGCAAACGTCAAAAAAGAAACGAATTTCAGAACCGCACCTAGAACGTTAGGTCCCTCAACAGACCGGGTGCATCCGGACAACTGGTCAACTCTTTGGACTGCTATAAGGCAGACATTACCACGCTCCAAGAAGTGCAATGGAATGGGCCAGGCAAAAAACGGATGAAAAACTGTGATATATACTACGGAAACCGCTACAGAGAAAATAAGCAACGCATATTCGGATGCGTATTTGTTATTCGTTCAGTCCAAATGGGGAAACCAAGTAGCCACCAGAGTGGTTACCATGGGAACCCCACAAGGAGGGGTCCTCTCACCTCTTCTCTGGAATGTAGTCGCAAACGTACTACTAATTAAACTGGAGAAAGAAGGCCTGGACGTTATTGCCTACGCTGATGACGTTGCCATTTCAATCTCAAGTAAATACCTATCCACACAGAATGACCGTATGCAAACGGCATTCTCAATTCTTTGCAAGTGGGCGCATAGCAATGGGCTCAGGGTGAATCCCCAGAAAACGAAGCTGGTGCTATTCACCAAAAAGCACAAAATCCCGGAACACTGCCCTATTGCTTTGCTTGGTACCAGATTAAATTATTCCTCCAATGCCAAATACCTTGGCATTATACTAGATAGGAAATTAATCTGGAAGAGTAACACTACTTGCTAAAAAAGCAACTATAACTCTCTACACATGCAAGAAAGCCATAGGGAAAAAATGGGGATTCAAACCCAAGATCACCCTATGGCTCTACATCACGGTCGTCACACCCATACTAATGTATGGAGTAACAGTTTGGTGGACAGCACTGGACAAGCAAACATACCTCAAGCAATTCGAGAAGGTACAAAGGTTGGCGTGTATGTGCAATACCGGGGCCCTCGACCTTACACCACTCGATATTTTCGGCAAGCAAATTGCTACACAAACGGCCATTAGACTTAAAGCCAACTCGAACTGGTCAAGCTATGTCACTGGCCACTCCTCCATCCTGAATAACAAGTCAACTATGGTAGAAGAGCTGGACCTCACAGAACCCACCACAGTCTTGGAAAAAAAACTTTACAACTGGACAAAACTGGACTCGCCAGACTCAACCTCGCAGAAACTGCGTAGACTTCTATACTGACGGGTCAAAAACCAAAGACGGGGTGGGTAGTGGAGTATTCTGCAAACAACTTAAGCTGTACAAAGCTCTAAAACTACTAAATCACTGCAGCGTTTTCCAGGCGGCACTATTGGCAATAAAAGAGGCTTTGTCTTGGCTGATGTAGAACGTGATATCCACCACGGATATCCGCATTCTCACGGATAGCCAAGCAGCCTTAAAGTCGTTGGAGTCCTATGTGTACACATCAAAAACTAGTTTCGGCTGTCGCCTATCTCTTAACGAGATGGCCGAACAGTTCAACATACAACTTATCTGGGTACCGGGACACAGCGACATTCCAGGAAACGAAAGAGCCAACACACTCGCCAAACAAGGAACGACGCTACAATCAATCGTGGCTTGTGAGGGCATACCCTTTGCAACCATTAAACACAATCTTATAAATCTCGCCAGGGCCGAGACGAGCCGGAGATGGACTCAGGGACATACCTGCCTCATCACCAGGCAAATCTGGCCCTGGCTCAACAGTCAACGGACTAAGAGTATTATCTCCCTAAAAAGAACTGACATCCATAAAGTCATCGGTGTCATCACTGGACACTGCCTTATTGGCAGTCACGCGCAAGAACTAGGTATAATTCCGAATGATTTTTGCAGGAGCTGTCTAGACGAGGAGATGGTCGAATCCATTCATCACCTTCTCTGCGCCTGCCCGGCATTCTGCACAATCAGGAAGCGATACCTAGAATCTTACTTCCTTAACGATCTGACCGAAGTTCAGCAAGTAGGGATATCCGATCTTCCTAACTTCTTAAGAAGCACAAAATGGTTAAACGAATAGGGGACTAAACCCCCTCGTAGCTGCACAACGGGCCTCCCTGGCCTATGTGTGTTCTTCTTATTTTCTTTTTGAGAAGGCTACGGTCCTACCTACCTACCTATTCAAGGCAGACTTAGGGAAAATGTCTTAAACTTCCAACATATAACCGAACGCCTCATAACTCTCCGCATCAAGGCCAATCTCGGCATGTAAGCTTAATATGTGTACACGCCCCTACAGAGGAGGAGGGTGACCGACGTAAAGAGAACTTCTATTATCTACTAGCCAGAACATATGCCCAATGTCCCAGCTATGAAACCAAAATCGTTCTAGGAGATTTCAATGAGCTGGGTAAGGAAGCTATCTTTGAACGAGTCATAGGAAAGCAAAGCCTACACAACATCACGTCAGAAAACGGACTAAGGCTAGTGGACTCTATGCCGGGACATAATCTCGTAGTAGCAAGTATACAATACCTACACCTCAACATCCATAAGGGGACGTGGCAGTCCTTCGATCAATCGACAATTAATCAAATAGATCACATTGCGATCGACGGCAGACACTCCTCCAGCATTCTAGATGTCCGAACCTTTCGAAGAGCCAACATCGACTCGGATCATTACTTTGTGCAACCAAGGTACGGATGCGAATTTCTCGGAATCAACGAAGTCGAGTAAGAACACCAAAATGTAGCGTCGGAAAGCTGCAATCGCCAGAGACCGCCAGGACCTTCGCCGATCAAGCCTCCGTCAAGCTCTCTCAAGTCCCGATGTAACCTGCACAAACCATAGAAGAGCAATGGAGTCGTTGTCAGAACGCCATCAGAGAGGTCGCTTCAGATGTGCTCGATTTCAAGCCACCACCTTCAAGAAACCCCTGGTTTGATGTTTAATGCAGACAGGCCCATAAAGAGAAACAGAATGCATACATGGGCACACTACATCGACGGACGAGGGCTGCCCGCGAGCTCTACGAACACAAAAGAAGAGAAGAGCATGCGCTTCTGAGAAGAAAAAAGAAGGAGCACTAGAGTCGCGTGATCGAGGAGATGGAGAGAGTTTTACCAAAAAAGTAAAACCAACATGCCAAGGCTATAAAGCCAGAGCAGATGTCTGCAGGGATGAGCACGGACAACTTATAGTGGAGTCACAGTCGATGCTGAGATTGTGGAAGGACACTACTGTAACGGCGATGATAGTCAAAATGCCGCCGTCAGGTAGAACGAACCATTCACAGTGGACGAAGATGAAAATGGATCCCGTCCACCCGACCTAGACGATGTTAATATAGCGATATCGAAACTTAAGCCTTATAAAGCTGCTAGAGCAGACGGACTTCCCGCTGAACTGTGTAAAGCAGCTGGCGATGAGCTGCATAGGAACATGCACCAACTCATCTGCAGGATATGGTCGAAAGAATGGGAATGGCCCGATGAATGGAATCTCAGCATCCTTTGGCCGGTCCACAAGAAAGGAGACCCCTATGACTGTCCGTCTGAAACGGACAATCTGATAGGTTCCTACCAGTGTGGATTCAGGCCAGGAAAATCCACGATAGACCAAATATTTACACTACGGCAGATCTTGGAGAAGAGCCATGAATTCCAGGCCGACACGCATCAGCCTTTCGTGGCCACATATAACAGCGTTTATAGAGACGAGCTATACAGAGGAGCAATGTCATGTTTTAACGTTCATGCCAAACTCGTCAGACCGTGCAGGATGACTTCGGAGAACTTTTGCTGCTCCATTAATGTCGGAGGTGAGCTAACCGACCCCTTTGATGTTAAAAAAGGTTTTAGACAGGGTGTCGCACTGTCATGTGATTTCTTTAACATCATTCTTGAAACGATCGTGCGGGATTCTGCGGCCAATACAAGAGGTACGATCTACTCCAAGTCTACACAATTGCCTGCCTACGCAGATGACAAGCGAGACGTCAATGAGGCTTTCGCAAGCACTGAAGCAGAAGCGGCTAAAGTGGATCTAAGGGTAATTGGGGACAAGACCAAATATATGCTGTCATCAAAGAAAGACGCGCAAACCAACGACGTGGTCAGAACATCACCTACGGCAGCTATATTTTTGAGGTAGTCAAGGACTTCGTCTACCGTGGCTCGACAGTGACAAGCAGCATCTATACCAGCACTGAACTGGATCTCACGCTTTTCACGCTGCTTTTTTTCTTCCTTAAAGGCGTGTGTTCCTCTCTCCGTTTCTGCTCGTAACGTTCACGAGCGGCTCTCGTCCGTCTATGTAGCATGGTTTTGTAGGCCCCTTACTTTGCTACATGGGCCTTCCCGTATTGCTCATCAAACCAGGGATTTCTAGTCGTCACGTCGCGTTGTTTGAAACTCAACACATCAGAGGCTGCGTCTTTGATGGCGCGCCGTCAATGCTCCCATTGTTGTTCTATGGATTGCTCCGTTGTCGTCGGAGTTTGCGATAGGTATAGGGAAACTCGAAACTTTCTTTGTCCAGCTCGACTCCGTGGCATTCGTGATATTTTCATTCGTGCCTTGGCTACAACATGGTAGTGATACTACTCGATGTTGGCTTCTCGGAAGGTTCGTACATCTAGAATGCTAAGGGATTTTCTAGCGTCGATCGCAACGTGATCAATCTAATTGATGGTAGACTGATCAGGTGATCGCCAGGTTGAGATGCGGAATCGTGTGCTAGCCAACAGGAGAGTACGCCCCGTGAGGACGTCGAGTAGCCGATGTCCGTTACCGGACTTGGTGTCGTGTTGGCTGTATTACGCTGTGATCAACTCAGAAATGTCCTCTTAGCCCAGTTTCGTAGGTGGGACATTGGGCATAAGTTCTGTCTAGCAGATCGTAGAAGTCGTCTTTAAGTCGATCGTCCTTTTCTTCGGATGGGGCGTGAGCGCATATCAAGCTGATGTTCCCGGAATTAGCTTTGATGCGCATTGTTATGAGGCGTTCACCTACATCCGACTTTTTGTCGGAGTCTTCCTCGAATAACGTAGCCTCATCCGAATAGAGTTGTATGTTCTCCTTGTAGCAATTCCCGTAGTAGATGTCGCAGTTTTTCATCCGTTCTTTGCATGGTCCATCCCATCACACTTCTTGGAGTGCGGTTATATCTGCTTTATAGCAGCTGGCGAATTGCTCCAGTTGATTGCCTGCAACCGGTCTGTTAAGGAACCTTACATTCCAGGTGCAGGCTCTCAAGTCGTAGGGGTCGTCAGCTTAGTATCCGTCCATATCCGAGGCTTGTGGTTGTTTCGTAACAATCATTTTTTTCCGTGATAGGGATGTTGCCCCTAGGTACAACCCCCAGCCTGGAGGGCCAATTTCCTTATCCCCCAGGAACCAGGGCCCGGGTCGCTGCACACATTGGTTAACTACCTTGCGGATGCCGGGGCAGCCACGCGGAGGCTGGGTGTCAACTTGGATTGAGCAGGGACAGAGATCGAACCTGGCGTTTGGCATGTTATACGCGATTAACTTCTTTGCTCTGTTTGCTCGCTCCCCTGTTGTCTATATTTCCCTTAAAACCGTAAAATGTCCAGCGCAAAATTCACAGGTCATAGAACTTCATTGGACCAGTTTACAAAACGCGCCCTATACTACGAAATTCAGGGGAAGCTTAAAAGACTGGAACAGATAGAAGCATTAAAGAAAAAGTCTGTGATTAGGTGCATGTCTTGACTTAACTATGTATGGGGAGTCTGCCTTGTTATCCAATCATCGAAACCCCGCTCTTAGATTTAGTTGTTCCAAGTATGAATTGTGTATCCAAGTATCTTCACAGCCCTGATCATAACTTCCCCTTCTCAATCTGCGCTAATTCTAGGATTCTATTCTTGACATGCAATTATACAAGTATTCTATATGACCTAAGAAAAGACTGGTTTTAGAAGTACAATTGACACCACAAGATGAATCCGCACAGATGTATGAAGTGCGCAACCACCCGAATGAGAAACTGAATTACAAATTGTTCAAATAAGATTCTGCAATTTGGTCTCAAGACATTAGCGTTTGCAGTCACGTAAACATTCTGGCCGCTCATGTTCCGCTTCTCTGTGCAGACAATTAATGAACCGATTGATTGTATGCACGTTGGACTGCATCTACGCCCTGGTTCTGGCTGCCACCTGCTTGCTAATAAATTATTCGAATAATTGGTGAGTTCGTTAAGCCAGAGGGTAGTATTCCTGCCAAAAAGCCTTATGTCGAAGATACATCCCACAATCTATTGTTATCGCTGCCACAGTGTGTCGTATAAATAGTTCTGACATAGTTACTTGCAGAAAAAGAAAAAACAAAAAACCGCAACGAGAAATTGAATGTATCTCATAGATGCGACAGTTTTCCGGAGATTTCCGCACTTCATTGTATCATTGCTAGTGGCTCGTAGGCCGCATTTAACACATCGACTAGAAAATTCCCAGACAATTTCGAGAGGAGGACCACCTACGACTTCAGAGCCCCATTTGGGCTACAGTCTTGTGGTGTTCTATGAAGTTGTCGAAAAACGAAAAACTGCTTTTCGTAATGTCATTCGCTTATGAATCAATTTCATTCATATGCTTGCGTTATTTAGATAAGTGCCCCCAGACCTATGTATGCTAGGCTTGAGTGTAGGTAACCTTGCAGTTACTTTATAAAGCGCCGGAGGGGGCATTGATGTGGGCGGATCAGTGCCGCGCGACAACAAGTGATTGAGTTTCGAATCTCAATTATTCAATTGACTTGTGTACACACAGCAAACGGTACTGTTCGAGATACAAACGCACGGGGGATAGACTCATAGATTGAATGGATAGATACTCTTTTGAGTGTATGGAAAGAAAGTACGGTAGATGGAAATGGAAAATTGATTTTAAAGTGGGTTAGGTCTGTCGTTGATTGGATTTATGAATGGGAACGTTTATGAATGAATGGATAAATCGGATGCGAATGAATGGTCGATTGTGGCTGGAACAATTGTTGGAGCTGCCGCTAGGGATGTGAATTCGTTAGCATGACAATCAACGGGGGCGCGAAACTAAATCATAAATTCCGTAGAGACAACAAAACTGATTATGCTCAGTTGTAAATTATTGGCATGGAATGCGATTCGATAGTATTTTGATAAACCGCCAACGGACTTATTCGAAATTAGAAGCAGACCTTTCCAAAATGTCTTGTGAAAGTCAATTGTTGTAATATTTTCTAATACTCATCGGATGACTTCCGAGGAATATCGAGGATAAAATCAAACCTGAGGGCGTCGTGGAGCAGTGGTTAGTGTGGTAGACTCTGACGCACCTTGACGAGTTCCGATCCCGATAAATCCAACGCCATCGAATGTTTATTTCGAGGGGTCCCTTCTCGGCGGGGTATTGGCAAAACCGCTCAATGTAGAGCTAGGGATTCGGCTCACACCACGTCGGTCCCATGGGTGCGCCACCGCGCTCAAGCTGAGGCGGGACAGTCGCAGCGAAAGTGTTCTGCCGTGTCGTCCTCTTCGCAACATGCGTCTCACTTATGCCAAGCACGCAGATATGCTTTGCAAAAGTGTGATGGCCCGTAGTGACTCCCACAAGTCTTCTGCAGTAAATTCTCCTTAAGTATAAGAAGAATGCCTTGGTGTTCTTCCAGACATCAGGGCGTACGCGCTTAGTCATCCGGCATCTTGGATATCATTTATTTATTTATTTACTTTTTTTTTTTTTGTTGAAGACTTCTGCTATCCGCTGGAGCACTCAGACGCAATCACTGGTCCATTGTACTCCAGACAGACACCTTACATTATGGTATTTTCCCTGTTTTCCGGAGAAAAATTTGAAGGAGCTTCAGTGATGTAGAGCTAAGGGATTCGGCACACACCATGTCGGCTCCAAGGGTGTGTGACCGTGCGCGAGCAAAGGCGGGACAATCACAGAGGAAATGTTCTATAGTGTCATTCTCCTAGAGATGCTTGGCAAAAGTGTAATAGCCCGTTATAACTCCCACAAGCCTTCTGCAGTCGATTCTCCCTAAAGATTTCTTGCTGAGATCACGGCATACGCGCTTAGTCATCCTGCAATCTGAACAATCCCTCCATCTACGGTTCTGTGTATAAATATACAATCGTTAATATAGGAATTTACCGTGGACCCAGGTAGACCTATAGTGGGTTCAGGTGCTGAGAAGCTCACCTCTGAACCCATTCTGGCGAGTTCATCAGAGATATAATTTCCTGGGATCCCAGAGTTGTCTGGAACCCATACAAGCCTTCATGAATTTAGTCTGCCGACTCTGTTCGAGAAGGACTGGAGTTCAAGCACTAATTTGGTGCTAGTTAAGGGGTTACACGCAGCCTTTAGTGTAGCTTGGCTGTCACTACAGACTCATATGGTTTCCCTCTTCCACTTGTGCTTCACAACACAGTGCATGGACATTAGGATTGCGTATATCTCTGATTGGAAGACAGACGCATACTTACCTAACGAGAAATGCAGTCGGATGTTTTCGCGTACAAAGAAGACTCCAGTACCGGACCCCCGCCCAGACCTGGAGCCACCTGTGAAAATGCGAAGACTATCCTTTCCAGGTTCAGTATCCAGCCATAGGCAATCCTGACGCCATGAAAACTCGACTGTGAAATTACGGCGCAATAGGATAACGGGTGTCAGTGCGTCAGAAGGCATGTCCATGAGACAGGGGTCGCAGGACAATTCCTGCGCAAGCACACTGTTATTCCCCATGCGAGTTGTACCAAAAGCCATTTCTCTTCAGACGAGACATATGTCAAGAGGTGGAAGGTTCATCATAACATCTAGAGCAGCGTCCGGCGTGCTGGGGAAAGCCCCCGTGCAGCTGAGACAAACCCTTCTTTGGAGTTTGTTGAAAGAGGCTACGACGTATTTGCGTTTTAGTCTGCTCCACCAGACAACCGATGCATATGAGATTCTAGGTCTTATCATTGTCATGTAGATCCAGAGGACCTCTGCCGGTAATAAACCCCATGTTTTGCCAAAAGCTCCTTTGCATTGCTAGAAAGCTGACAGCGATTTGGTGGTTATTGACTCAACATGCTTCGACCAGAGAAGCTTGCTATCCAAGATGACTCCTGGATACTTAGCCTCCTTGGATATCGGGATGGAAGTGCCTTTTAGTACAACCTGAGTCAATCAGTATTTTTTCTCCTCCTCTGAAGAAAACGACATCGGTCTCAAGAGGATTGATCGACTGCCCATTTCTGGTACACCAATCATCGATCACGTTTAGCGCCACCTGTGCTTTGAGACGGAAAGCCGACAGAAAGAACGGCGACATCATCCGCATAGGCCTGGGTATATATTCCAGAGGCATTGAGAGTATCAAACAGAGAGACGAGCACCATGCAGCATAACAGCGGAGACAGGACGCCATCTTCCGGGCATCCCCTGTTTACGCCGGATTTGACACATTGGTTGAGGCCTGCATCAGCGGTCAATCTCCTGTGCACAAGCATTGCTTTGATCCACAAGATCAGTGCTTCATCTACGCCATGATGTCTGGCAGCGTTGCACATACTGCGAATATTGCGTTATCAAAAGCTCCCTCAATGTCGATGAAGATGCCGAGCGCGTACTCTTTCCCCGAGCGCGCATTCAATTATCACCATGCTTTTCAGCAGACTAATTGGTCTAAAACTTTTAGCAAGTGGGTAGTCCTCCTTTCCTATTTTAGGAATAAAGACTACTTTCACCGTGCGCCAAGGAATGGGTATGTGAGCAAGTGCTAAGCTAGCAGTGAAATATATTTTTAAATTAGGAAGCAGCTGCCTTATACCTTTTTGCTGCATAATAGGATATATTCCGTGGGTGCCTGGCGATTTGAAGCCATCGAAGGATGCCACAGCAAATTCAGTGGCTTCAGTCGTAACCGCGCGACAAAACATACCAGCTACGCCGAGTTGTTTCCATCGTTTCCGTTGCAGTCTCCTTTGAAGCAGTGTGCAACGAGCCGATGGCGATCTGATTTCAGGAAAGCCTTAAATCATGGAGCTAGTTTAGTGGCTGGACACAGCTTTGAATGCAGCTTGGCTATCACTGCAAACGCACATGTTTTTACTCTTCCACCTATGCTTCACAACATAGTGCAAGGCCATCAGCATTGGGTATATCTCTGACTGAAAAACAGGCGCACGTTTTCTTAACGAAAAAGCTTCGTATCGGGATCCTTGCCAAAGAGCACACTAATTAAATTGGACTGTTGAAGAAAGCAGATGACACCTACGCGGAAAATGGTCCAGAAGCATTAAACATTTTAACCAGTACGCACTTCCCAGACTCCAGCATCATTCCAACCAGACTCAACAGGGAGGATTGGAAGAGAGCACGATCGATTTTTCACGGGGGAGGCATGCAATTGGCCAGTAATTCATTTGACCCGTACAAATCCCTGGAGTAGCATGGCATCTTCCCAGCCCTCCTTATCAGCCCCATGCTTATCAACATCTTTAGAACCAGCAGGACAGAGATAACGGTAAAATTCATTCCCAAAGTAGGCCGTAGACCCACAGACCTGCCTACGTCCTACAGACCGATAAGCCCTACCCCTTTCTTCCTAAAATCAATGAAAAAAATTCTGGATAGGCATATCAGGGACGGTGCCCTGAAAAGATCACCACTTCACAAAAACCAATATGCCCACCAGCCTGGGACATCGACCACGCATGCTCTTCAGGAGCTAACAGCCTGGATCAACAAATCCCTGAGCGACAAAGAAATAGCAATAGGTTGCTTTCTTGATTTTGAGGGTGCTTTCGACAACACCGACTACGTTGCATCCTTAGCACAGGGATAGACAACACCACATGCAATTGGATCCAACACAGGCTTAGTAATAGGAAAATAAACACTTCACTAGGCAATGATAAAATCAATCTAAAAGCCGCCAAATGCTGGCCTTAAGGTGGGGTTCTCTCACCTCTCCTATGGTATATCGAAGTCAATGAACTGACTGACACAGCAGTTTCTATGTCTCAGGCTACGCCGATGACAAAGTGATCCTACTCAGAGACAAGAAACAGTCTCGGAACTCCTCGAAGGGGAACTAAACCATTTTGGGAACTGGTACATAAGGGGTGCACTAAATGTCAACCGCAGAAAAAGCACTATAGTCGCCTTCATCAAAAGGAGGAACAGGCATAAACTCATTAAGCTCACCCACTTTGGTGTAGCCACTCTAGACGAAAAGCTCACTTGGAACTCTCACATTACAAAGACCACTGAGAAAGCCAGGATCTCTCTATGGACCAGCAAAAGTCTCACTGGCAAAAACTGAGGCACAAACCCCAACATATCCCTCTGGCTATATACAGCTATCACCAGACCAGTTCGCACATACGCTGCGCCCGTATGGTAGTACAAAACAAAACAAATATCAGTGCAAGCCAAGCTCAACAAACTGCGAAAACTAGCTGGTATCTGCGTTACAGGGGCCATGAGAAGAACCCCCACAGCAGCACTAGAAGTCATCACAGATCTACCATCTCTTCATCTCCAAGTGAAGAAAGAAGACATGGTCTTCGCCCACAGACTAATCGCGGAGGATGACTCTAATCGTAGCCTCTGTCATCCTGATATCCTTATTGAACTAAACAGGCATGGAAACCTTAGGATATCTCACACAGACAATTGTCCCCCCAGACACAACTTCAGCCAAAACTACAAGGTCACATTCCCCAACCGACAAAACTGGGAACAGGATAGACCCTCTTTCAATCGCGGATTCTACGGGTGGTACACAGACGGCTCCCAACTAGCGTTGGGGCTAGAGTGTACGGAGCAAATACAGGCCCATGCATCCACTACAGCAATGACAGATGTAACTCCGTTTTTCAAGCTGAAATATTTGCAATAGAACTCTGCCTCAGAGAAAATATTAACAGCAAGGCTGCACTTCTGGCCCTAACTTACCTACTTATCTACTTAGGTGGCGCTACAGTCCATGGTGAGCCTGGGCGACAATCAACAAGCGTTTCCAGCTGGCACGGTCTTTGGCCAGCTGTTTCCAGCGCCGCATGCCCAGTTGGTAGATGCGGCCATCCTCTGCCGCGCCTTTCATCCGGGTTGGATTCGAAGACTCTTCGGCTCGGAGCTGTATTTTCCATGCGCTCTACATGACCTAGATTCTTTAGACGCTGTATCCGTAGACGTCGTACCAGGCCGATGTCGCTGTACAACCCGTACAGTTCTTCGTTAAAACTTCTCCTCCATACTCCGTTTGAACAAGAGGGACCGTAGATAGTGAGCAGAATTTTCCTCTTGAAACGACCAAGGGCATCTACATCCGCTTTTGTTAAGGTCAAAGTCTTATATAGTGTCACCGAGATTTTCCAAGAAAGGGCTCTACAGCGGTTGGCAAGAGTGATGCTGCGTTTTATCTCAGCGCTGGTGTTGTTGTCGCCGGTCATCAGTGAGCCAAGGTAGACGAATTCCCTGACCACTTCAAAGACATATCTGCCCATGGCAACGCTCTGGCCAATACGTCGGTGTTGATCGTGTTGACCGTTGATGAAAGCAGATATTTCGTTTTATCCTCATTAACCTTGAGATCCACGTCAGCCACTTCTAGCTCAATGCTTACAAAGGCCTCATTGACATCTCGCTGTGTCCGTACCATCACGTTAATGAAATAAATCGTACCTCTTGTGTTGGCCAGCTACTTTTGCGTGAGCTTTTCAAGCACGACATTGAAAAAGTTGCACGACAGCGCGTAACCTTGCCTAAATCCTTTTTTATCATCAAAGGTCGCGGTTTGCTCATTACCGACCTTAATAGAGCAGCGGGAATTCTCTATTGTCATCCTCCACAATCGGAAGAGTTTGGCAGGGATGTTAAAACTAGACATGACCTTGTATGTATGCAGCCTTGACATCGACGAAAAGGTGGTCTTCTCCAAGATCTGCAGTAGCATATATATTTGATCTATTGTGGATTAACCTGGCCTGAAACCACACTGATAAGAGCCGATCAGGTCATCCCCAAACGGTTTCAGGCGTTCACACAATACGGCATTTGTATGCGATATTAAGGAGACTTATTCCCCCCATAGATGGCACAGTTATAGGGGTCTCCCTTCTTATGGACCGGGCAATCGATGCTGAGATTCCATTCGTCGGGCATGCTTTCCTCCGACCATATCTTGCAAATGAGATAGTGCATGCACCTTACCGGTTCATCTCCAGCCGCCTTAATAAGCTCTGCAGACAGGCCGTCTGCGCCCTCGGTTTTATTAGACTTTAGTCTTGATATCGCTATTGACTTCGTCCAGGTCGGGTGGACGGATTTCTCTCACATCGTCGTCCATTACGAACGGATCGTTCTACCTGACAGCTGTATCTCTATTACCAGTTGTCCATTTTCATCCCTGCAGGCCGCCGCTCTGGCTTTGTTGCCATGCCTTTATTGTAAAACTTCCGGGCGTCATTCCTGCGGAAGTATCGCTCCATCTCCTCGACCTCACGCTTTCCGTGTTCTCTTTCTTTCTTCTGAGAAGCGTGTGTTCCTCTCTTCTCTTCTGCTCATAGATTTTGCGAGCAGCTCTCGTCCGGCGTTTCAGCGTGGCTTTATAGGCTTATTGTTTTGCTGCATGGGCTTGTTCGCATTCTTCATCGAACCAGGGGTTTCTAACTGGTGGCGGTATGAAACCCAGCACCTCTGAGGCAGCGTCTCTGACGGCGCTCTGACAATGCGCCCAAACCTGATCTATTGCCTGTGCTGCTATGTGTGGATTTTGAGAGATCTTGGAGGAGACACGATCGGCAAAGATTCTGGCAGTCTCTTGCGATTGTAGCTTTCCGACGTCAATCTTACGTAGTCCTACATGACTCCTAAGCAATCTTGATATCCTCATTCGTACTTTGGCTACAACAAGGTAGTGGTCCGAATCGATGTTGGCGCCTCAGAATGTTCGTACGTCGAGAATACTGGAAGAGTGTTTCGCGTCGATCGCAACGTGATCAATCTAGTTGGTGCTCGATTGATCAGGAGCCCGCCAGGTGCCCTTGTGGATGTTGATAGGGGAATCGTGTGCTTGCTACAAGGAGGTTACGCCCCGTTAGGAAATCGATTAGCCTAAGTTCGTTATCGGATGTGGTGTTATGGAGGCTATGCTTTCCTATGATCGACTCAAATATGTACTCTTAGCCCAGTTTCCCATTAAAATCTCCTGGAAGTATTTTTGAATCGTAACTGGGACATTGGGCATAGGTTCTGTCTAGGAGATCGCAGAATTCTTCGTTGAGTTGATTGTTTTTTTCTTCCGTTGGGGCATGAGCGCATATCAAGCTAATATTACCAAATTTAGCCTTGATGCGGATTGTCATGAGGCGTTCGCTTACATCCCGGAAGCTAGGACTCTTCGTCGGGGTCCTTCTCGAATAACGAGTCCGCACCTGAATAAGCGAGAGCACCGTGGCGCAGTGGGTAGTGTGATGGCCTCTGACGCCGAGGACACGGGATCGAATCCCGACACAGCCATGTCATCGAACTTGTTTTCATGGTGTTTCTCCTCAGCGGGGTTCTGACAAAACCCCCTGTAGTAAAATTGTCACTAAAGGCTTCTCGAAATTCGCCGTCCGGAACCGGCTACAAACTGTAGGTCCCTTTCACCTATGGAAAAATGAAATCACACACAACATGGGTGATTGAAAGAGAAGCTCGGCTCAGGTCCTTCATGGACTGTAACGCCAACATACCTGAATAGGCGCTGTTTGTTTTCCTTGTAGCAGTTCCCGTAGTAGATGTCGCAGTTTTTCATCCGTCTTTTGCCTGGTCCATCCCATCGCACTTGTTTGAGTGCGGTTATATCTGCCTTATATCAGTTGAGGGTTTGCTCCAGTTGATCGCCTGCACCCGATCTATTAAGGGACCTCACATTCTAGGTGCAGACTCTCAAGTCTGTTATAGGCTTGCAGGGGTCGTCAGCTTTGTATCCCTCCGTATCCGAGGCTTGTGGTTGTTTCGGAACAAGTAGGTTTTTACGTGAGGGCCAGGTTCCTCACGACGGGTTGGGTCGCTGCACACATTGGTTCACATTCTGGCGGGTGTGTCAACTTGGATTGAGCAGGGACAGAGACCGAAGCTGGCGCTTGTCATGTTAAACGCCATCAACTTCTTTGCTCTGTTTGCTCGCACCCTCCCCCACTTCTGACCCTAACTTACTTACTTACTTACTTATCAGGCCAGCCATCCATGGTGGATCTGAGCCTGAGCTGCCTTCCATCCTTGACGGTCCCGGGTACATCTCGTAGAGTTCGCGGTTGCGTCTTCTTCTCCATTCACCTTCCTCACAGACAGGACCAAATATCCGGCGCAGAATTTTTCTTTCGAAAGAACCAAAAATCAGCTCCGCTGTCCTGCTTATCGTCCAGCTTTCGGCTTCGTACAGCAAGACTGGCAGTATGAGCGTTTTGTAAAGCATGACTGTGGTCTTTCGAGTGAGGAGTTTTGACCACAGTTGTTTGGACAAGCCGAAGTAGCAGTGGTGTCATTTGTGGAATTTACGTTTGCCCCGAGGTAGACAAACTCCTTAACTATCTCGAAACTGTAGCTGTCAATTGTTATATTTTGTCCCAGGTGGTGAGCGACGGATTGGTTTTTGCTTGACAGCGTGTAATTCGTTTCGTCCTCATTGACCTTATGACCAACTCGTTTCGCCTGTTCTTTAATAGCCGTGAATGCTTCCACAATGCCACGGCGAGAACACGCGATGATGTCGATATCATCTGCGTATCCTAGCAGCTGGATGGACATGTAGAAGATAGTTCCTTTCCTGTTGACGTCCGCCCGTCGCACTATCTGCTCCAGCACCAGGTTCGAGAAGCCACATGACAGCGCATCTCCTTTCCGAAATCCGCTGCATGTTTCAAACGGTTTCGAAGTCCTAGAACCGAGTTGCACGGTGCATGCCGTATTTTTTAACGTGGCGCGACGCAACTGGATCAGTTTTACCGGGATCCCGAATTTGGCCATCGCACCAAACAGTTCTTCATGATGAATGCTGTCGTATACGGTAATCGATGAAAAGATGGTGTGTATCGATTCGAAACTCGTTGGTCTTTTCCAGGATTTGTCGAAGTGTGAAAATTTGGTCTATAGTCGATTTTCCGGGCCGGAAGACGCACTGATAGCTGCCGATTAATGCGGTGCAAAATGGTTTTAGACGTTCACACAATACGCTGGACAGGATCTTGTATGCGACATTGAGCAGGGATATACCTCTGTAGTTGTTGCAAGAGGTGGGATCGCCTTTTTTGTGGATGGGGCATATAGAGCTGGTATTCCAGTCGTCGGGCATGCTTTCATCTTCCCAAATTCTGCAGATGATCTGGTGCATGCTCCCTACCAGAACATCGCCGCCAGCCTTGAAGAACTCTGATGGCAAGCCATCTGAGCCTGCGGCCTTGTTGTTCTTCAGCTTCTGAATAGCTGAGCCGACCTCTTCGATGCTGGGTGGGAGGACTACTTCTGCGGCTGAAGTTGGGATTTCCTCGGTCCCTACCACTTGCTCTTGGTCATGCTCGTTAAGCAGCTGCTGGAAGTGCTGCTTAAATACATCCACTATTCCCAGCGGGTCGGTGACAAGATTACCCTCGCAGTTTCGAAGAGCCTGGGTGCCCTTTTTGATGCCTCCTGCAAGGCTTTCTTGTAAAAGGCTCGTGTTTTATGTTCATCCCTAGGCTCCTCAATATCCTTGAGCTGGGAGGCTGCGAAGATTATTTTCTTTTGTCGCAGCAGTTTATTCTCCTCCCTTCTTCTGGCTCGGTACTCTTCTTGCGCTGCCCTGGTTTTCCTCTGCAGCGCCTTTTGGTATGCCTCGTCGGTTGCTGCCTTTTTCTGCTCCCACTCGCCATCATACTACGGGTTTCTTGTCGTGGGTGGTAGGAATCCTAAGGTGGTTTCGGCTGCTTCCTGATTGGCTGAGCGGCAATGCAGCCACATATTATTGGCATTTGTGTTCGACGTAGGCATACCGTAGAGTCTTTCGCTCAGCTGCTCCCTGTAGACTCTGGCAACCTCCGGTGTGCTCAGGCGCCCAATGTCGAACCTCCTCCTGATGGGCTGCTGCAGCTTTCTGACATTGGACAGTCAAGCTGTCCAATCTTGCTGTTACGAGGAAGTGGTCAGAGTCGACATTTGCCCCTCTGAATGTTCGCACATCCACGATGTTTGACGAGTGCCTTGCGTCAATGGTCGATTTGGTTGGCGGTTCGACCGTCCGGAGATCGCCAGGTTGCTGTGTGGATTCACTTGCGAGGGAATCTTGTGCTACTTATCACCGCATTACGAGCTGTCGAAAAGTCAGCGAGTCGGAAGCCGTTATCTGTTGTTGTATCGTTAAGGCTGTGCTTTCCGACCACTCCACCAAGGGTGTTGTCCTTACCGATTTTGGCTTTGAAGTCCCCGAGTACGTTTTTTACATCGTACTCCGGACAAGCTCCGTAGGCGTTGTCCAGGAGGTCATAGAAGTCCTCCTTGATAGGGTCTTCAGCCTCGTCCGTAGGGGCGTGTGCACATATAAGGCTGATGTTATAAAATCTGCCTCTGATGCGGATCACAGCCAGGCGATAACTTATAGGTCTAAAGTCGATGACCTTCGACCTTAACCGCTTTCCCACGACAAATCCGAATCCCAGTAAATGCAACCTTGTGTGACAGCTGTAATAAATGTCGCCACTTCTGACCCTAAAGACCTATGAAATCACCACCAAACTCGTAAGGCTGAAAAGGTGGACCTACTAGTAAGGAAGGGCTCCGCATTACTATTCATGATGCCACGGCCTTTCTGCGGCACGTGTCATCAGCACCAGCATATGCTACATAAACAGATGATTAAGGAACACGGCCGATCACTACTGGTCACAAACGGAAGGTAGCAGACAAGCCAAGTTGTTCCTCTCAACCTCATCTCTCACAAGAACGAAACAACTCCTCATGCCTTCGAGGAGTCAGATTCATATAATAGCTTCCTTACTGGACACTGCCCAGTCAACAAACATCTCAAAACCATGGACATTGTACAAGATGACACTTGCAGAATGTGTAACTGCCTTGTCAGTACACGTCATCGTCATGAAGGTCCATGAAGGATCTGAGCCGAGCTTCTCTTAATCGCCAATGTTGTGTGTGGTTTCATTTTCCCATGGATGAAAGGGACCCACGGTTTATTGCCGGTTCCGAACGGCGAATTTCGAGAAGCTTTTCGTTGTCAGAAAGCCATTAGAGAGGCTGCCTCAGACATACTCGGTTTCGAGCCGCCACCGACGAGAAACCCCTGGTTTGATGATGAGTGCAGATTAGTGCATGTAGAGAAAAGGAATGCATACATGGCCACATTGCATCGACGGACGAGAGCTGCCCGCGAGCTCTATGAACAGAAAAGGAGGGAGGAGCATGCGCTTCTGAGAAGGAAAAAGAAGGAGCACGAGAAGCGCGAGATCGAGAAGATGGAGAGATGTTAGTGCGGGAACGACGTTCGAAAATTTTACCAGAAAGTAAAACTAACATGCCAAGGCTATAAAGCCAGAGCAGAAGCCTGCAGAGATGAGCACGGACGACTAGTAGTTGAGTCACAGTCGATGCTGAGATTATGGAAGGACCACTTTTGCAGACTGTATAACGGCGATGAGAGTCAAAATGCCGCCGTCAGGCAGAGCGAACCATTCACAATTGACGAAGACGATGGAGAATCCCGTCCACCCGACCTAGACGATGTTAAGATAGCGATACCGAAACTTAAGTCTTATAAAGCTGCTGGAGCAGACGGACTCCCCGCGGAGCTGTTTAAAGCAGCTGGCGATGAGCTGGTTAGGAACATGCACCAGCTCATCTGCAAGATATGGTCGGAAGAACGCATGCTCGATGAATGGAATCTCAGTATCGGCTGCCCGGTCCATAAGATAGGAGACCCCTATGACTGCGCCAATTACAGAGGGATAAGCCTCCTGAACATCGCGTACAAAATCCTCTCTGCCGTACTGTGTAAGTACATTTTACATTTACATTTTAAAAGCATTTTATTAATATTTTTCCAAACAACTTAATCTAGGTAAATCGCTTAAACCTATCTTAAATATCTTATCTATCTAACGTAGCATACTGGACCTGAACGGGCACTCTAAGCTATACAGTATATGTATTTTTAATTTTGTCTTTCGACAAAACCGTTCGTGGACAATCTGATAGGTTCCTACCAGTGTGGTTTCAGGCCAGGAAAATCCACAATAGACCAAATATTTACACTACAGCAGATCTTGGAAAAGACCCATGAATTCCAGGTCGACACGCACCATCTTTTCGTCGACCTCAAAGCCGCGTATGACAGTGTTTATAGAGACGAGCTATACAGATCCATGTCATGTTTTAACATTCCTGCCAAGCTCGTCAGACTATGCAGGATGACTATGGAGAACTCTCGCTGCTCCATTAAGGTCGGAGGTGAACTAACCGACCCCTTTGATGTTAAAAAAGGTTTTAGACAGGGTGACGCACTGTCATGTGATTTCTTCAACATTATGCTTGAAAATATCGTGCGGGAATCAGCGGCCAATACAAGAGGTACGATCTACTTCAAGTCCACACAAGGTGCTTGCCTACGCAGATGACATTGACGTTATTGGACGAACAAAGCGAGACGTCAATGAGGCGTTCACAAGCATTGAAGCAGATGCGGCGAAAGTGGGTCTAAGGGTAAATGGGGACAAGACCAAATATATGCTGTCATCCAAGAAAGACGCATAACACCGACGTCTTGGCCAGAACGTCACCTTCGGCAGCTATATTTTTGAAGTAGTCAAGGACTTCGTCTACCTTGGCTCGATAGTGACAAGCAGCAACGACACCAGCGCTGAGATAAAATGCAGAATAACTCTTGCCAATCGCTGCTTCTTCGGGCTCAAGAGGCAATTGAGTAGTACAGCCGTCTCTTGAAAAACTAAGGTTTCCCTCTACAAAACCTTAATCATCCCGGTCCTCCTCTACAGCGCTGAAGCTTGGACGTTATCAAAAACGGATGAAGAGGCTCTTGGACGTTTCGAGAGGAAAATTCTGCGTGCAATCTTTGGTCTCGTTTGTGTAAACGGAGAATGGAGGAGGAGATTCAACCAACGTACGGGCTGTACAGCGACATCGGCCTGGTTAGACGTCTTCGGATCCAACGTCTAAGATGGCTAGGCCATGTAGAGCGAATGGACATCAACGCTCCGGCCCGAAGAGTCTTCGACTCCAACCCCGAGGGACGACGCAGCAGAGGACGATCGCATTTAAGGTCACGCGCACAGGTGGAAGGGGACCTCAACCAACTGGGCGTGCGGCATTGGAAGCGGCTGGCCGAAGATCGGGCCGGCTGGAGAGGCTTGTTGGCCCTGGTTCACCCCGAACTGAGCGCCGTCAAAGTAAGTAAGTTTCGTAACAATTTTACTACAGGAGATTTGTCAGAACCCCGCTAAGGAGAAACACCGTGAAAACACGTTCGATGACATGGCTGTGTTGGGATTCGATCCCGTGTCATCGCCGTCAGAGGCCAACGCACTACCCACTGCGCCACGGTGCTCTCATCGTCACTTAGGCAAGTTTTATTTTGAAGCAGAAGAAATCGCTGCTAGCTCCCTCCAAAGCATACTAGGTTTTATTATGAACTCAAGATTTTTGAGTGAACTGTAAGTGAGGGATATCACAATAGGCCCATTAGTGGCCGCAGTGATCAGGCAACCTTGTCCCACCGCCCAATCCACTTTAACTCTCTAACGAAAAGTGTAGTCGGACGTTTTGCGCATTGAGAGGAAAGCTCAGCGCCGGACCTCAGATTTGACTTGGAGCCGTCTTTGAAAATGCGAAGACCAGGTGTTCAATCCTGAAGCCGTGGAAATTCGACTATGAAGTTATAGCGCAATAGGATGACACGTGTGTCATTGCGTCAGATGGCATATCCACGAGATACGGATCGAGGGATATATCCCTGGCAAGCGCCCTGTTATTCCAATCTGAATTACAAGAGTAAGTAACATAGTTTCTTACACATCTCTTACACGTATTGCAATGCTGTAATGTGTGCCTTATAGCGATTGTGGGACAAAAGTCAGCTCAGAAACTGCTACACCGCCCTCTCAGCCAGTCATATGCCTGCGTTTCTACTTATGAATTAGCTTAGTACATTCGATCTGAATATATTAATTAATTAAACAGTCCACCCACAGTGTAATCAGCATAGTGGAGCCACGGCGATACTATGCTTCGCTCTGTTATTTACTGATTAATCACATCTAGAGAACCAGAACTGGGATCGTTAGACGTGCTAAGAAGGTAGAAAACAAGACCAACAACAATCAGAGGAGCGTAATGATACTCAGGAATTCAGTCTACTAATCCATTGTATCGCGTGAAATTGACATTAAATTCGTTTCCGCACGATGATGCCTTTTGACACCAAAGAACCACGTTTTGAGGATACATCGGTTGCTCTTGATATTCATGTGGATCCTCATTAGTCTATATTCGACAGTTTTGCATTTTCTTAGTCCCATTTAACGCCGAATGCTCGTCACTTCTGTAAATAGTTTTTGGGGCTGTCCGCAAGGTGGCCACCTGTCTCCGCTGTTATGGTGCTTGTTGGTCGATTCTCTCAACGCCTCCGGTATCTATGCCGAGACCTATGCGGATGATGTCGTTGTTCCCTCTGTCGACTCATGTTTAGCGATTGTCCGTCTCAAAGCACAGGCGGCGCTAAATGTGATCGATGATTTGTGTATCAGAAATGGGCTGTCAGTCAATCTTCTTAAGACCGGTGTCGTTCTCTTGACGAGAAGGAGGAAAAATACTGACATGACTCAGCTGGTACTAAAAGGCACTTCCATCCCGATATCTAGGAGTCATCTTAGATAGCAAGCTTCTCTGGTCAAAGCATGTTGAGTCCAAAACCACCAAAGCGCTGTCAGGTTTCTGGCAATGCAAAGGAGCTTTTGCCAAAACATGGAGCTTATTGCTGGCGAAGGTCCTCTGGATCGTAGCCTCTTTCAGCAAACTCCAATGAACGGTTTGTCTCAGCTGCACGTCAGTCTCAGAGTAGGAAAATGGCTGTTGGTACAACTCGCATAGGAATAAAAGTGTGCTTGACGCACTGACGCCCGTTGTCCTATTGCGCCGTAATTTCACAGTCGAGTTTCCATGGCATCAGGATTGGCTATACTGAACCTGGAAAGGATAGTATTCGCATTTTCACGGATGGCTCCAAGTCTGGGCGGGGGTCCAGTACTGGAGTCTTCTTTGAACGCGAAAACATCCGACTTCTCGTTAGGAAAGTATGCGTCGGTCTTCCAATCAGAGATATACGGCACAGGCATCTGCAATGACAGCCAAGCTGCACTCAAAGCCGTACAAAACCCCCTAACTAGCTCCAAATTAGTGCTTGAACTCAAGTCCTTCTTCTACAGAGTTGGTAGACTAAATTCACTAAGGCTTTTATGGGTTCCAGGTCACTCTGGGATCCCAGGAAATGAGATCTCTGATGAACTCGCCAGAATGGGTTCAGAGCTTCTCAGGACCTGAACCCGCTGTAGGTCTACCTGCGTCCACGGTAAATTCCTACATTAATGATTGGGTCTTTAATACACACAACCGTAAATGGAGGGATTATTGCAGAATGACTAAGCGCGTATGCCCTGATGTCTGCAAGAAATCCGCAGCATTCCTCCTGTCTTTAAGGAGAATCGACTGCAGAAGGCTTGTGGGAGTCATTACGGACAATTACAATTTTGCTAAGCATCTCTGGGTACTTGGCATCATTGAGACGACTACCTGTGGTTCATGTTGCGAGGAGGATGACACTGCAGAGCATTTCCTCTGTGATTGTCCCGCCTTTGCTCGCGCACGGTGGCTCACTCTTGGAGCCGACGTGGTGTGTGTCGAATCTCTTAGCTCTTGAAGCTCCTCCCCACTTTTCTCCGGAAAGCGGGGGAAATACAGTAATGTAAGGTGTCTGTCTGAACCAGTGATTTCATCTGAGTGGTCCCACCGATGTTTTTGATGAATGTTGGTCGAAAGGTGAATCGGCGAATGATGGCCTGTTGGCTTGAGCTCCTGAGCTCCCGAATTTTGTACGGTGAATGGCTGACTATAAATGTAAGTCCTTGATTGCAACAAACTGGACCTTTGCGAGAGGAAAGGTCATGTGGGTTCTTGTGTGTGTGTGTCACATTAAGTAGACTTTTGAATCCTGCATTTCAAGGGTAGGCTTCTACTAGATAACTGTGTCCACGGGCGAGGCCTGGGAGTGAGCCCGGCGAAAGCCGAGATAGTCTTGTTCACAAGGAGAAGATCCTAGTAGGATCCTAGGATCCCAGAGTAAGTGATCAATGCATTCGACTTTCATCTGAGCAGCTTCTGCAGAAGTCGTTCGAAACTTGCCCTAGTTTTGGTGCATGATTGCCAATGAGACAGTGACTGGTGATGACACCAATAATTTTGTAGATGTCAGTTCGTTTTAAGGAGATTAGTCCCTTGGTCCATTGGCCGAAGCCAGATTTGCCTGGTGATGAGGCAGGTGTGCTCCTGGGCCCATCTCAGGTTCATCTCAGCCATGGCAAGGCTTGTAAGTTTAAGTTTAATGACTGCTAGAGGTATACCTGCCCTCTTTGATTGTTGCTTCGCACATTGTCTGGCGAGTGTGTCGACTCTTTCATTTCCTGAGATATCGCTGGGTCCTGGTACCCATAGGCATCGTATGTTAAACTGCTCGGTCATTTCGTTAAGATATAGGCGGCAGTCAGAGCTTTCTTTTGAAATGTGCAAATATGACTCCAGCGATTTCAAGGCTGCTTGACCGTCTGTATCCGTAGTAGTAGATATTACATTCCACTTCAGCCAAGACAAGGCCTCCTTTATTTTAGAGCCTGGCTCAGGGTTAATTATTTAAGAATACTCCACTGCCCATGTCGTCTTTGGTTTTGGCCCCGTCGGTGTAGAAGTCCACGAAGCTCTTGCGAAGTAACGCCTAAGGGGACCAGCTTCGTCTGTCCTGGTATGTTATTTGGAATTTCTTCTCAAAGACTGTGGTAGGCTCAATGTCGTCAGAGTTCCCGCCAGGGTTAACCTGTTGTTCACGATGGAGAAGTGGCCAGTAATGTAGCTCGTCCATTTTTAAGTGGCTTTTTAATCCGGTGGCCGTATATGTGGCTACTTGCTTGCCAAGTATATCGAGTGGAGTTAGGTGGAGTATCATGCTGAGCGCTGTCATTGGGATGGACCTTAGGGACCCGGTGATGCATATGCAGTCCTTGCACCTTCTCGATTTGCATATGGTATGTTGTTTTGTCCAGCGCAGTCCAGCAGACTACTACTCCGTTCATTAGAATAGGTTTAACGGCTGTAATGTATAGCCATAGCCTAAGTTAAGGGTTGAATTCCCATTTTTCCCCAAGGTTTTGTTAGAGGTTTAGAAAGCTATGGTTGCTTTTTTGCACGTCGATTGGTATTGTCCTTCCAAGTTAGTTTCCTATCTAGTACTATGCCCAGGTATTTAGCACTAGAAAAGTAGGTTAACCTGGTGCTAAGTAGAGTAATTGGACATGTTTCCGAGATACTATGCCTTCTTGTGAACACCACAAGCTTCGTCTGATGGGGGCTTACTCCGAGCACATTGTGTTGTGCCCATTTGAGCAGTATGGAGAATGCCATACGCATACGGTCATTCAGTGTAGATGGATACTTGCCCGAGAAGGCTTTTTTCTCCAGTTTGGTAAGCAGTACCTTTGCAACTATGTACATTCCAGACAAGACGATAGAGGACCCCCTCTTGTGGAGTGCCTCTGGTAACTGATTTGAATGCTACTTGGCTGCCCGTTTATAGTAATTACTGTGTGTTAAAAGTAACTCGCAAGTCAACTCTACCAGAGCCCTTCCATTATTACTTTCGAAGCGACATTGTTGAAAGCATAGATATAGGAAGGCTGCTAAAGTGTCTTAAGACGGGTTAATCCCTCAATTTTCCTCGCCAGTGTACGTAATGCTGTTTCGACAGGTCCACTATTGCAGTAGGCGTGCTGTGCCTTAGAGATTAGGCATGGTTCGAAGTTGTAGCGTATGAATAAGTCTATCAGCCTTTCTACGGTTTTAAATACAAAGGATGATAGACAGATAGGCCCAGGATCCCTGGGGGTGGTATGGGAGCTTCTGCCTGCCTTGGGGATGAAGAGTACACTTTTCTGGAATGTGGCTCCAAGCTAAACAGCCTTTAAATATAGTGTCTAGCCATGGTATTACCTACTCCATAGTCTGTGCAGGTTCGATGGGGTAGATTCCATCCGGCCCTGGTGGTTTGAAGGGCTTGAAACTTTATAACTGTCCTTGCGGGAGAGATATGAGTTATCCGCGTTTACTCTGAGTGTTGCGTCTCAGAGCAGCTTCGGAAGTGCGTATTGAGGACAAGATCGGGCGTTTCTTCTTCTGACCTTATCTATACTCCGTTGTATGGAGTTAATGGATCTTTCGAGAGGATTTTTCTTAATCTGGAGTATAAATTTAATTTTTTTTTTCGTTTTGTACGTTATTTCTTCCTTTATCTGGCATTTAATTCGGGAAAGAAATTTGAAACAATCATTTTGTGAGTATCTGTATGTCAAATTTAATTTCTATGTAGGGTATAAAGGAGGGCATGGGCTCGGACATACAGTTGTTGATCGATCTCAACCTGGCGAGATGCCAGCAACGATCCCTGTTTAAATGCCCGGGTCAAGTTGACATAGGGCCTCCTCGCGGCGCCCTCTGGATAGCCTCATCAACAACCGTTGGGAGGTGAACAAACGTATGCAGCAACAAAACCCCGACCAGTTTGGCGGTTGTGCGGCGGGCTAACAATCCGTCCACGTAAAAAATGCAAAAGTTATGAATGAGCAAAATGCATCGGAAACACGGATGGATACTCGACAAAGACAACGCACGAAAAAGGAACACGATTTGCGAGTATGCTCCTGCAATCACAGAACCCTGTACACTCCCGGACCTCATAAACTAGAAAGAATACTCACGCAGTACAAGGCGGATAATACTGCGGTAAGGAAATACGCTGGACAGGAGACAATATGATGAGGAAAAAGATTGCGACATCTATTCAGCTGTCACAAAAGATTGGTCGAAGGTCATTGACTTTAAACCCATAAGTGATCGCCTGGGTGTGATCCGCATCAAAAGGCAGATTTTACAACATCAGCCTTATATGTATGTGCACACGCCCCCATCGAAGAGGCTGAGACCCCATCAAAGAGGACTTCTATGATCTCTTGGACAACGCCTACGGAGAACACCTTTGGCGGAGTGGTGGGAAGGCACAGCCTCCACGCTACAACAAAAGATAACGGCTTCCGACTAACGGACTTTGCGACAGCTCGTAATGCGGTGATTAGTAGCACAAGATTCCCTCGCAAGCGAATCCACACAGCAACCTGGCGATCTCCGGACGGTCGAACTGCCAACAAAATCGACCATGTGCTCATTGATGCAAGGCACTCGTCAAACATCCTGGATGTGCGAACATTCAGAGGGGCAAATGTCGACTCTGACCACTTCCTCGTAGCAGCAAGATTCAGAGCTCAACTGTCCAATGTCAGAAAGCTGCACCAGCCCATCAGGAGGAGATTCGACATTGGGCGCCTGAGCACACCGGAGGTTGCCAGAGTCTACAGGGAGCAGCTGAGCGAAAGGCATACCGTAGCCTACGTCGAACACAAATGCCAATAACATGTGGCTGCATTGCCGCTCAGCCATTCAGGAAGTAGCCGAAACCACCTCAGGATACCTATCACCCCCCACAAGAAACCCGTGGTATGATGGCGAGTGCGAGCAGAAAAAGGCAGCAACCGACGAGGCGTACCAAGGGGCGCTGCAGAGGAAATCCGGGGCAGCACAAGAAGAGTACCGAGCCAGAAGAAGGGAGGAGAACAAACTACTGCGACAAAAGAAAAGAATCTTCGCAGCCTCCCAGCTCAAGGATATCGAGGAGTCTAGGGATAAACATAAAATACGAGCCTTTTACAAGAAAGCCAAAGGCCTTGCAGGAGGCTTCAAAAATGTCACCCAGGCTCTTCGAAACTGCGAGGGTAATCTCGTCACCGACCCGCTGGGAATAGTGGATGTATTTAAGCAGCACTTCCAGCAGCTGCTTAACGAGCATGACCAAGAGAAAGTCGTAGGGACCCAGGAAATCCCAACTCCAGCCGCAGAAGTAGTCCTCCCACCCAGCATCGAAGAAGTCGGCACAGCTATTCAGAAGCTGAAGAACAACAAGGCCGCAGGCTCAGATGGCTTGCCATCAGAGCTCTTCAAGGCTGGCGGCGATGTTCTGGTAGGGAGCATGCACCAGATCATCTGCAGAAATTGGAAAGATGAAACCATGCCCGATGACTGGAATACCAGCTCTATTTGTCCCATCCCCAAAAAAGGCGATCCTACCTCTTGCAAGAAATATATATATATCCCTGCTCAATGTCGTATACAGGATCGTGTCCAGCGTATTGTATGAACGTCTAAAGCCATTTTGCACCGCACTAATCGGCAGCTACCAGTGCGTCTTCCGGCCCGGCAAATAGACTATAGACCAAATTTTCACACTTCGACAAATCCTGGAAAAGACCAACGAGTTCCGAATCGATACACACCATCTTTTCATCGATTTCAAAGCCGCATACGACAGCATTCGAATTCGGGATCCCGGTAAAACTGATCCAGTTGTGTCGCGCCACGCTAAAAAACACGCGATGCACCGTGCAACTCGGTTCTAGGACCTCGGAACCATTCGTAACATGCACCGGATTTCGGCAAGGAGTTTGCGGTTTCATGTGACTTTTTCAACCTGGTGCTGGAGGATCCTTTTTCCTGAGATATTCTCTTTGCTGATCAGGTCCGCCGCCTGCTTGATAGCGAAAACCTCAACTGCATCCATCATCGAGCCTGTAGGAGCGATGCACATCCCGAGACACAAAGTAGACTCCGGCACCTGTGCCAGTTCACTTTCCGTGCGTACCAAATCACCGGTCCATTCCTCCCTGGAGGGAATTCTAATAGAGAATCTCCTCTCCCAAGAAGGAAGTCGGGTCATCGGCGTAGGCCGTGACATGAAAGCCCTCCGTCTCCAGAATCTTGGCCATTCCGTCGACCACAAGGAGCCATAGGAGGGGTGACAGAACGCCACCTTGTGGTGTACCTTTCTTTTCTACTATCCGCTGGAGCACTCAGACGCAATCACTGGTCCATTGTACTCCAGGTACCTTGATTTACTCTCACCCTTCCGCATGCTCTCCCTATCGTCGAATTTACTATACGAGTACCCAGCATTTGCCCAATCCAACTGCGTACACCCGGGTTTATTTGGGCCATATGAAGGCTGGACACTATTGCCTCGGTACTAACGTTATTAAAGGCACCCTTAATGTCCAGGAAGGCACCTAGAGTGAATTCCTTGATACTGAGCGATTTCCAGAGCAGAGCAGTATCCACCGATTTTCCCCTTATGTACGCATTGTGTGATTGTGACGGATAACCGTCCCCAATCTCTCCCTTACGTACAAGTCTATTATTCGTTCCAGCGTTTTCATCAGTTTCTACAGTTCATCTACTACAGTTTCCTTTGCAGTAGTATGGTTGACTTTACCCGACTTGGGTATGAAAACCACCCTAACTTCCCTCCACGCTTGAGGAACATAACCCATCCTGAGGCACCAGGAGTAGATGCGCTTCAGCCATGGAAGAATGACTTCACATGGCTCCTGCAACATGATCGGAAAGATCCCATCCATTCCGGGCGCCTTGTAGGGATCGAAAGACTTGATTGCCCACAGGATCTTTTTCTCCGTAACAATCTTATCGACTGTCTCATGTTCAATACATTCGCTTGGCAGCGTGCCCGCCGAATTGAAATTACATTTCAGTAGAGAATCAAGCACGCTCTCGTTTGAGCCCGTCCGGCTACCATCAGATCTCTTTATAGAGGACATCTGTGTGGGAGCTTTTGCAAGGACCTTCCTCAGACGAGCTGCACCCGTACATGATTCAATAGAGCCGCAGAAGCTTTTCCAAGAGTCCTTCTTGGCGAATCTAATTTCTTTTTTGAGTCGCCTAACACTATCTCTATAGGTTGTCCATTCAATGGTCTTTTGCCAGATTCCAACTAAGCCTAGAGATACGAAGCCGCTCCGCTATTTTCGCATTCCACCATGGTGGGTGGTTTTTTTTACTGGGTCGTCTGGTAGGACATGCCTTCTCAAATGACCGATTTAGCTTGCTGGTAAGATGTATTACCATCTCATCGATGTCTTCCGAGGAGCCGGGGTTCCCTCCGGTGGTCGGTTAATGGTCAATGCCAATTCGCCTTCCGCGGATTCCGAAAGACTTTCCGGTCCGTCCTACGGAAATTCAAGTCGAAGAGGATCCAACAGTGATCAGAAAGTGATGCTTTGTCAGATACTCTCCAATTTGGGATTTCTGCAGTACCGTTACCATTTATAAGCGTTATGTCTAAGACTTCCCTTCTGTTACTACTAAGAGAGGTGTTACTGCAGGCTGAACGTCCGAAGATTTTATCAACAGGTAAGGCGAGATGAGAACGGACACCGAGAAGTAGAATCGCAGTCGATGCTGAAAATGTGGAGAAAGCACTTCCGTAGACTGTACAACGGCGATGTTAGTCAATATACCGCTGTCAGGCAGAAAGATCCGTATATTAGTGATGAAGAGCACAGAGAATTTCACCCCCCGATCTCGACGAAGTTAAGGTCGCCATATCGAAACTCAACACTAATAAAGCTGCTGGCACAGACGGACTGCCTGCTGTACTCTTCAAAGCAGCTGGGGATGACCTGGTTAGAAGCATGCACTAGCAATTTTGTAAGATAGGGTCAGACGAAAGCATGTCCAAGGAATGGAGTCTTAGCATCTTTTGCCCAATCCGTAAGAAAAGAGACCGCTTTGACTGTGCCAACTACAGAGGGATAAGTCTCTTTAACATCGCCTATAAAACCTTCTCTGCCGTTTTGTGTGAACGCCTGAAGCCTTTTGTAAATAAGCTGATAGGTCCTCATCAGTGCGGATTTAGGTCAGGGAAGTCCACCATCGATCAAATCTTCAAGTCGACACTTAGCACCTGTCGACCTCACTACCTATTTGTCGACTTCAAAGCCGCATACGACAGAGTAATTAGAGATGAGCTACGAGGATGGAACGCCATGTCTACCTTTGACATCCCTGCTAAACTCGTCGGACTATGCAGGATGACTTCCGAGAATGCTCGCTGCTCCATCCGAATCGGTGCATAGTTTTGATGTCATAAAAGGATTTAGGCAGGGCGATGCGCTGTCGTGTGATTTGTTGTTCAACATCGTATTGGAAATGACTGTGCAAATATCACTGGGCAACACAAGAGGCACAATTTATTTGAAATCCTCAAAGCTCCATACGAGGACATGCGAGGATGACATTGACATAATCGGAAGAACACAGGAAGACGTCAAGGAACTAGTAAGACAGCACGCCACTACAAGATTCCAGTCTTCCTTAAAGTTACCAGCGAACGCTATGATTATATCAGTAATACACATATTCTTGTTCCTTGGGGCATTCCATGTAACGAATTCTGTATAAATCTCTCTTTTCGTTTAGGTCCGAGGAGCCATCATGTTTAGTTGTGCTGATGACGACTACAAATTCCATACTCAATGCTAACATGATTGCATAGTTCTCTCAATAGCTTCTACCCTCCTGCAGCTCATACAGTCATAAGTAGGAAACGTCAACTTGACTCGTTGCACTATTCAAACACCACTTAATGCACGCGATAGTGCACGCGCCAAACGCTCAAAGTGACCACCAGCCGCAACCGCATAGTACCAACTCACTACGCACCCCTATGTTGCATGCAATAAGTGTCACTAATGAGGCATAAAACCCAGGACACACTTGACAATTGTTGTGACGGTAATTTTGTTTTGTCACTTCCGAATGCAACAAATCATTCAGCGTCAATTGAGTGGCACGACAAAGTGCATGATCGGGATCATAGTGCAGGGGATGTTGACGATCATCTCTATCGTGGGGGCATATCATTGCACTATCACTGAACATGAACGATCACTTGCAGTATCGAAACGAATCAGCCGTTTGAGCCGAAAGGGCTAATGACACTTCTTGCTTATAGAAGTGTGCCTCGAAAATGAACCAAAAAAAAAAAAACAAAAAAATTCGAAACTATCTGCGCCACGATCGCCACTGATCAGCGTGAATTGTGTAATTGGATTTGTCGTTAAGTGGCGAGAGCAACAGGCATTACTGCTTCTGATGATGCTGGCTGGGCAGCTGGATGACAGTTGGCCCCAAAAACGTTTTATTAGTTATCCCATCATCCGTCGTTACCATTCGTATCCATTCGCTGGACTGGCATTGTGGCACGAGTCAATGTGCTCGTCGGGATTTTATTAAATATAAAAATTGCTTCTCCGCCGCTTGTCCGCGTGTCCATTTGCCGATTAAACCTCGGCTCGTCTGCCCGGCCGGCGTTGTTGTATGTTATGAGTATCTGGTGTCCAGTGCAACTGCATCCGCTGGAATGGACAAATCAAGCCAATCTCGCGCGTAAGGTTGATTTATGGACGACAGTTTTATAGCTGTTCCTTCTTTTCTCAGCTTTTCCATGTTTTTTATTTTATTTCGTGGTATTTTTATAAACGAATTCAAATCGAGGAAGCAGTACTTGCTCTTTATAATATCGTAGATACACACAGATATCTGTGCTATTGAGTAGTAGTTTTAGTGTGCTCTATTGGAATTTCTAAGATATGCCTGGTGTAAGTGGTAAGTCAGCACAGCGGGAAGGTGTCTTAATTATTCCTTTCACTTTTATGGATGTATTTACCTTGTTCGAGATATAAGTGTGTATCCTGTTGCTGTTGGCCCTAGGAATGCAGTGAGCAAATGGTAAGACATAATTTTATTGCAGCAGTAGTAGCAAGCTGACTGCTATAAAACGTCAGTTATACATGCTAGGCACAGTGCAGTTTCGATGTTGCCTTTACTCGAAATTTCACCTTTTAATTAGATCTGATAGTCTTACTTAAACGGATTGCATCCCATAGGTTTGAAGAGACAATCCATGCTTGGCGATTTCTCCAGCTTTTATGGTCAGATAGCTGTTGGCTCTTTGGTTCATAATTCGACGAACTGCTGAGTGCAGTTATGGTAAGTATGACTTTCTAGAGCCTCGTTGTGTGATCTGATGGAAACATGTTACTACTCTAAAAGCTTCTACTAGTGGATCGGGTGACATGGGCTCGGACATACAGGGTAAAGTTGTTGATTGCTCTCAACCTGGTCAGATGTCAGCAACGATTCCTGTTTCAATCCCCGGGTCAAGTTGACATACAGCCTCCTCGCGGCGCCCTCTAGATAGTATCTACAATAACCATTTAGGGGCGAACAAATGGATGCAACTACCGCCCTGGGCAAGAGAGTGCTACAATACATCGACCAGACTGGCGGCAGGCCAATAAGAGCAAAATGCCTCGGATACACGGATGGATACTCGAAGACGACATAGCACGAATAAGGGACACGATTTGCGAGGACGCTTAGATTTCTGTACATTCCTGGAGCTGCTCATACATTGGAAAGATATTACTGCGATCCACGAACAACGCTGGATAGGAAAAGATATAATGAGGAAATAAGATTGCGACGTCTAGTACAGTTATCACGAAAGGTTGAACATGTTCGGGTGCGGAATCGTCGTGGGAAAGCGTTTAAGGTCGATGGTCGTCGACTTTAAGCCTATAAAGCAGATTTCACATTAGCCTGTAGGCACATTTACAGCCCTTCTTAAGGTCACGAACGTTGTAGAGAAATCCCTGAAAACAAATGGAAGCCACGATTGGCGAATTAGAAAGAGGATTTGCCAAGTCAAATCATTCATCACTATCAAATGCACTTTGCAGAAAAAAAATGCCAATCCGTTACTTACATACCTACTTAGATGGCGCTACAATTCGGGGTGAACCAAGGCTTCAAACAACAAGCCTCTCCAACCGGCACGATCTTTGGCCAGCTGCTTCCAGTGCCGCACTCCCAGTTGGCTGGGGTCCCTTTCCACCTGTGCGCGCCACCTTAGATGCAGTCGTCCTCTGCTGTGTCGTCCCTCGGGGTTGGAGTCGAAGAATCTTCGGGCCGGAGCGGTGATATCCATTCGCTCTACACGGCTCAGCCATCTTAAACGTTATATCCGAAGAGGTCTAACTACGCCGAAGTCGCTGTACAGCCTACAGGATGTATCTTCTCCTCACTCCCTGTTCATACAAAAGCGACCATAGATTTCACGCAGAACTTTCGCCTCGAAACGACCAAGGGCCTCTTCATCCGCTTTCGTTAAAGTCCAGGCCTCTGCGCCATAGAGGAGGACCGGGATGCTTAAGGTTTTGTAAAGTGCAATTTTGGTCTTTCGAGAGAACAGCGATTGGCAAGAGTATTTCTGCGTTTGATCTCAGCGCTGGAGTTGTTACTAGTAAGTCGAGGTAGCTGCCAATTGTGATGGTGCAGGCGCCGTGGCGCAGTGGTTAATGTGTTGGACTCTGACGCACGATGAGCGAGATCGGATCCCGATTACACTAACGCCACCGAATGTTTATTTCGAGGCGTCCTCCATCGGCCGGGTACTGGCTAAATCTTCGTAGTATACTTGCCTTGAAAGGAGCCTCTCGCCTCACGCTATTCGGAATCGGCAATAAACTGTAGTTCCTTTCACCTATGGGAAAATAAATTCACACACGACATGGGTGATTGAAAGAAGCTTGGCTCTAGTCCTTCATGGCCTATAGCGCCACCAAAGAAGGAGAAGAATTGGTCATCTCCTTGCACACTGTCATACGCGGCCTTGAAATCAACGAAAAGGTGATGGGTGGCGATTTGGTGTTCTTGGGTCTTCTCCTAGATCTGCCGGAATGTGAGCATTTGGTCTATTGTGGATTTACCTGGCCTGAAACCACACTGATACGAACCTATCAGATTTATCCACAATGGGTTTCAGGCGTCCACACAGTGCGGCAGAGAAGATCTTGTATGCGAAATAAGCTCGACAGACAATCCGTCTGCGCCCGCGGATTTGTTGTTCTTGAGCTTTGGAAATACCAGCTTAATTTCATCTAGGTCGGGTGGACGGAATTCTCTTGCATCTTCGTCCGTTGCAAATGGATCATCCTGCCTGACAGCGGTACTAGATCTTTCATCGCCGTTATACATTCTACAGAAGTTTTTCTTCCATGCTCTCAGCATCGACTGTGACTCTACTACTACCTGTCCATCTCCATCACTACAGGCTTCCGCTCTGCCTTTATAGCCCTGGCATGTTCGTTTTACTTTTTCGTAAAACTTGCGAGAATTATTCCTGTAACAGCATCTCTCCATCTCCTCGATCTCTCGCTTTTCATGCTGCCTTTTTTTCTTCCTCAAAAGCGTGTGTTCCTCTCATGAGTGGCTCTCGTCGCATTGCTCATCAAACCAGGTGTTTCTAGCTGACGGTCGTTGGCGTGAAACCCAACACATGAGAGGCATCGTCTCTGATGACGCGCTGGCAATGCTCCCACTGTTGTTCTGTGGGTTGTTCCGGTGTCATTGGAGTTTGCAAGAGGTTGCAAGAGAGAAACTCGATCGGCAAAGGTCCTAGCGGTCTCCTGCGATTGTAGCTTTCCGACGTCAAGCTTTCGTTGTCCAGCTCGACTCCATGGCATCCTTGATATCTTCATTCGTACAACAACAAGGTAGTGATCCGAGTAGATGTTGGTTGGCTCCTCTGAAGTTTCGTACACCTAGAATACTGGAGGAATGTCTGGCGTAACATGATCAATCTCATTGATGGTTGACTGATCAGGTGGTCGCCATGTGTCTTTGTGAATGTTAAGAGGTGGGAATCGTGTGTTTGCTAGGAGATTACGACCGGCCGGTATGTCGAGTAGCCTATGTCCGTTTTCGGACGTGGAGTCGTGTAGGCTATATTTCGCTGTGATCGACTCAAATATGCCCTCTTTACCCAATTTCGCATTAAGATCTCCTAGATCTCCATGAGTTGCTGGCCTGAAAACTAAGTAAGTAAGTACTTTTCTATATACAAATGTCTTTGACATCAGATTTCTTTTATTTTGCCTATGGACGAGTATGTTGGCTCTCGTTTGCTGGCAAATTTGGCGCTAGGTAGGTAGGTAGGTAGGTAGTCTTCCCAGAAAGGCTGCAACGTTGTGCTGCTTCGATGGGGGTTTATCCCCCCTATTCATGGAACCCCTTAGTGCTTCTTAAAAAGTTAAGAAGGTCTGATGCTGAACATCTGTCAAGTCGTTAAAGAAGTAGGATCCAAGGTATCGTATTCGACCTCCTCTTCATCTAGGCAGCTTCTGCAGAAATCATTCAGAATTTGTCCTAGTTTTTGCGCGTGACTGCAGTGAGGCAGTGACCGGTGAAGACACCAATGATTTACAGATGTCAGTTCTTTTTAGCGAGATTATACTTCTAGTTCGTTTACTGTGGAGCCGGGGCCAGATTTGCCTGGTGATGAGGCAGGTGTGTCCCTGGGTTTATCTGAAGTTCGTCTCAGCCCTGGCGAAATATATGAGAATCTGTTCAAAGGGTATTCCCTCACATGCCATGATTGATTGTTACGTTGTTCCTTGTCTGGCGAGTGTGTCGGCTCTTTCGTTACCTGGGATGTCGCTGTGTCCTGGTGCCCATAGAATTGGTATGTTAAACTATCTCGTTAAGAGATAAGCGACAGCCTGGGCTGTACACTGCAGCGACTTTCTGGCAGTTGACTATCCGTGAGAATTCGGATATCCGTAGTGAACATCACGTTCACCTTCAGCCAAGACAGAGCCTCCTTTATTGCCAACAGCTCCACCTGAAATACGCTGCAGTGATATGGTAGTTTTAGAGCCTTGTTCAGCTTTAGTTAGTTGCAGAATACTCCACTACCCACCCCGTCTTTGGTTTTTGACCCGTCAGTGTAGAAATCTGCGCAGTTCTTGCGAGGTTGCGTTCTGTCTGCCCGGGTAAGTTATCCTAAAGTTCCTCTCAAAGACTGTGGTGGGTTCTATGTGGTCCGAGTTTTCTGCCATCCTGTTGTTCAGGATGGAGGAGTGGCCAGTGATATAGCTCGTCCATTGGCTTTTAGTCTTATTGCTGTATATGTGGCTACTTGCTTGCCAAGTATGTCGAGTGGGGTTATGTGGAGTATCATGCCGAGCGCTGCTGTTGGGGTAGAACTGGTGATGCACATGCATGCCACCTTCTCGATTTGCTTATTATATGTTGTTTTGTCCAGTGCAGTCCACCAGACTATCACTACATACATTAGCATGGACTAACGACCGTAATATAGAGCCATAGGGTGATCTTGGTGTTGAATCCCCATTTTTTCCGTAGGGCTTTCTTGCATGTGTAGCTGCTTTTTTTTGCTCTCTCGGTTGTGGTGTTCTTCCTGTGTAGAGCGATGCCAAGATATTTGGCACTGGAGGAATAGGTTAATCTGGTGCCAAGCAAAGTGACTGGGCAGTATTCCGGAATTTTGTGCTTTCTGGTGAATAGCATAAGGTCAGTCTTCTGGGGATCTACCCTGAGCCCATTGCACACGGTCAACGCTACCTGTCTACCTTCGACTTATCTGCTAAACTCGTCAGACTATGTAGAATGACTTTGGATAACGCTCGCTGCTCTATCCGAATCGGTGAATACCTTATCAATAGTTTTGATGTTCAAATACGATTTAGGCAGGGCGATGGGCTGTCGTGTGATTTCTTCAACATCATATTAGAAATGATTGTGCAAAAATCACTGGCCAATACAAGAGGCATAATCTCTTTCAAATCCTCGCAACTCCTTGCCTACGCCGACGACATTGACATAACAGGTAGACCACAGCGAGATGTCAATGAGGCGTTTGCGAGTATTGAGATGGAGGCCGCGAAAATTGGTTTGGCAGTATACGAAGGCAAAACTATATACCTATATGTTGTCATCAAAAAGGACGCTCACCACCGACGTCTTGGCCAGAACGTTTGTATTGACAGATAAACATACGTTCGAGGCAGTTAAGGACCTCGTCTACCTTGGCTCCGCAGTGATTCAGAGCAACGACATCAGTTCCTAAATCGAATGCAGAATCACTCTTGTCAATCGCTCAGGAGGCAATTGAGTAATAGAGCCCTCTCCCCAACGACTCTATATAAGATCCTTATCATCCCGGTCCTGCTGTATGGCGCAGAAGCATAGGCACTACCAAAATCGGATGAGGAAGTCCTTGGTTGATTCGATAGAAAGATTTTGCGCGTGATTTTCGGGCCTATAAATGCAGACGGGGGATGGAGGAAAAGATTCAACCACGAACTTTACGGGCTGTACAGCGACATGAGTCTAGTCAGGCGTCTACGGATTCAACACCTAAGATGGCTGGGCCCTGTATAGGGAATGGACACCACAGCTCCAGCCCGGAGAGTCTTTGAATCTAACCCCGAGGGACGAAGAAGAAGAAGACGGCAGCACTTAAGATGGCGCACACAGGTGGAAGGGGATCCCAGCCAACTGGGTGTTCAGCAATAAAAAGGCCATCAATAGATCGTGCTAGTTGGAGGAGCATGTTGGTTGAGGCCCAGGTTCACCCCGAACTGTAGCGCCCGTTAAGAAGAAGAAGATTCTTAAACTCCAATGTGTGCTGGAATGTGTCTCTGGTGCAATGGTATAGTCCTTGTATTGTACTAAGGCGGGTAGGAAGGCGTCCAGATTGTAAGTGGTTCCTATAAGCATCTCTAAATATCAATAAGGTACGCAACTCCCTAGTACGATCTCGTCCCATAATGCAAACTTATTAGTGGCTATCCAAAGGCTCCTTGCACTAGAAATGAACTGTTAAGCATTTGTGATTATGGTCATGGTCAAGCATTTTAGAAGTCGCTCTATAAATGCTGCGATCCGAGTCTGCTCTAATTATGAGATATGTAAATGTTTACAGCCTTCAGATCAAAATTACAGAAACACTTTCATGTGTCAAACGGCGGGTTGAAACCGTTTAGTCAGCCAAGTTATTGGGCATTACCCACATTTTATATCTTGTTCAAACTGTCGGCCTAGAGTCTAGAGAGTCATAGAAGCTTACCCATGAAATGAATTTACAACCTCGCAACTTCCATTTCCACATTCGAATCGTGCGTTAACCGTCACCGTGTGTAGCCTGCGCTATAATCATCGCCATCACTTTGGCAATTCGCTAACGAGAGGCACATTAACCTCGAAAGATTGCCACGACACACGACGATCAATGCCCATCGTAGAGAGCACGGTGCACGATAGCCCCTAAAAGCCAGCCACACCGTGTACTGGATACTCAAGGTATTGTTGTTCCGTTCCGTATTTGGCGGCACTTGGACTAATTACAATACACGGAGCACACGTTGACCGCTCCACACGGCAGTCATGACGTTCCGGCTCGTTGTTGCAGATGAATTGTGAGACAGCAATGATGCCGATGCTGACGATGGTGATGGTAATGATGATGGCGGTGATGTCATTGAGGCCAATTGGACGCATATGCACATGTAAATGGACCGCGTTTATGTCTAGGTTACCGTCATCGTTGTTGTTGAGTTCAGTTGTTGATTGCAATTGACCTGATCATTAATTTTCGCGCCAAATTGCCAGCGCGTATTGTGCAATGTGCCGAGACGTGGAGCGCCCGCGAGCATGACCGGTGATGATGACTATTGCATATGGGTGTGAGAAACGGAATTGGCGTTTTTTGCTGCAGCTTCGGCGGATGCCAAGAGCGACGGGTGAGCTCAAGAGTTGTTACAGAGATTATTTATGGCGATGGTTCTAACTGATGACACAAGCTCTTCTGTGATATGGAAAAAAAAAAAAAACGACGATAACTTGGAACTTAAAATTCGGCCGCCAACAATTCGAATCCTATACAGCTGGCTAAGAGTAATTGCCATGGTAGCGCTTCGGACCTCCGCGCTAATCTAAAATCCAACCGAGTCGTAAATCAGATAACCTAATCAACAGTTGCAAGTTGGTAGTTAGCTACTACTAAATCGTGATCTAACCACAAGCCCGTACTCTCAGGAGATTGCGTTATCTTCTCTAGCATTCTCGCTCTATTTATGTACAGATGTATACTCGACGACGACGACGACGACCAAGTTGAATTTGCAGCAATGCGTTATCACTCCATCGAACTGGCGCACACTTCAAAGTTGACCGCCAGTATGGGAACCGGCAAAGTCGTACCTACAGCAATCTCCAAACCACCCAATCCAGGAAGGGAAGCAAACAGAATAGAGTAAAACGAATAAGAGAAACCTATCGGATAAGATGCAGTGCTGATCTATGACCGCTATCGTTAGGAACCTAATGGAGTAAGGCGGTAAATTACCTAGTCCTCTTTTTGCTGCGCCACGAACAGCAGAAGCAGATAAATCTGGTGGCGACCGCCGCCGTTCAAGGGAACTTTCGCTTTTCGACACACACCGCGTCGAGTTTAAAGGTTGCTAACTCTATCATCATCCGTGGATAGCATAGATTCGAGTGTGCATCCTTGCAACCGAACGCACCGGTCTGCGAGTAATAAAGACACGAACGACTCTTGGTCTAACTAATTGCCGGTGCTCGGGTTCAGGGCAGGTCAAGCAATTTGTTGCCAACTTAAGCTGCAGCTGCGGTATGCTATGGACGTTATGAATGAAGTTGTGCAACTTTAACTTGAAAATGGAATATGCCACACGTGGAGGGCACGCATGATTGCTTGTTGCTGATCCGGGTAATCCAGTAGCTGGATGTGATCTGGGAAAGAGAGAAGTGCTCTGTCTATGTGAGGTCCTTGTCTCCAGCTGTTATTGTTCAATTAATCAATATTCACTGGCCGATAAATCTTGCGCTAAGAGTCATCTGCCAACGCCGGCCGCCTCCACTGGATGGTCTGGGATTTTTTGTTGAGTCTGCTTCAAGGCATTTCCATGTCACGCGATCGTCACGACGCAAAGACTTCACACATCGATCATTTGCGTACTTATGCTCGATGCAAATCCTGAACATGATGGTGCATCTCTTGGTGTATGGCGCCATTCGGCTTAGACGAGGGCACTAGAGCTCTTGAATTAAGTAATCTTACTAAGCGGGACGGAGCACTAAAATTACCATAATTCTTTGATATTAGATCGTAAGATCGTATTGCACGCGAAGTGGTGTAGTATTGTGCTGGACTTTTTCTGGGTCGATAAAAGATAATAGTGATAGGGAACGAGACTAGATGGAGTCTCTATCCATTAGAAGGACCTAATAATAGAGTTTAGGATTTAATGAGCAGAGAAAAAAGTAGTTTTGTACATAGTGAAATAGGAAGCATATCGTGCTGGACTGACCATGGAGTAACCATAGTAAAAAGCATTGTGTGGCCTAATATCATACTCCTCTCTCATGATGAAAGAGAGCGCGGGGCTAGTGCTATCAAATAGCATTTAGCACTGCGACCTTTACAGATCTATTGTGCCCCTAGCCGATTAGCCGAGGTGCTTCTCCATTTACCTAATGAAGTTGGGAACGCTTCTCCTAGCAGTCGAGATGATCCCCTCAGGAGTCATGACTTCACTGCGAAGAATACGCTTCCTAAAATGGCAAAGAGCAGTATGTGCTCTGCCGTCCTCAAGGCAGAGTCGGCACTCAGTTTCAGACGAGAGGTTGATTTTGTTAAGACCGCAGTGTCCCGTCAGGTAGCTGACTAGTCTTCTGATACCCACCTTATTGAGTTTGAGTATGTTAATAGAGTGTTTGTTCAGGGGCCTTATAAGTCGTTTCGATTGGCGAAGTCTCCGAACGCTGTTCCAAAAGGACGTGTGTAGCGGTTTTTCCTACTTGTCTAAGAGGAAATTGATCTCAGACTAGGGAGTGCCGTAGAAAGTTTCTGGACCTATGTATTTTTCGCTGGAACCTTTCCCGATAAGTTGATCGGCAATTTCATTGCCCTTAATACCTTTGTGCCCTAGCACCCACCAGAGCTTGACATTGTTTTTTTGTTTTTGCGAGGTATTGTAGACCACCATGGCATTCCTTTACGGTTTTCGAGTTCGTGCCGTACGAATTCAGCGCTTTAAGCGCTTCGTGATTATCAGAGAGTATGTTAATGGTTACTCCTCTTATGCCAGTCTCAAGATTTAGATTGACGCATCCTAGGATGGCATGCAACTCTGCTTGAAAAATGCTAGGACTCATTCCCAGGGTCTTCGAGATCTTGCAGTTTGGTCAAAAGATGCCAGCGCAAACGACAGAAGCCATCCTGGAGTCATCAGTATTTCACCTAAGGCCTATGAGTTTATGCAATGGATCACTGGTTTCCCATGCTGAGCGATTTGGGATCAATACCCCAAATCTCTTGTTAAAAGTGAAGGTGTGTGGCAATGCGTCCGAGACCGTGGTAATTATATCCAGCTCGGGAACGTGTTGTAATATCGACATGTGACCCTCGGGTCTACATGGCATATTTGATCCCGATCAAAGGATTCTGATTGCAATGCGAAATGCCATATTTTTGATAAAAAGGCGCAATGGAGTGGGTCCAATGAGTGCTTCTTGGGCTGCCGTAGGGCAGGTTGGCAGAGCGCCTGTAATGCCGAGACACGCTAGTCTCTAAAGGCGTTGAAGCTTAACAATTATGGTTTTTTGCTCAACTGTAGTCCACCGTACGGTGGATGCATAAGTGAGGATAGGTCTTACTGTATAACCAGTAAATACGTAAATAAATACGTCGACAAGCCCACATGGCCTTAGTCGCTTTTGTGAATTTGGTTTTAGTATAGGAGTTCCAGTTGAGTCTGCAATCTAGGTAGGTAGGTAGGTTCGTAGCCTTCCCAGAATTGAGAAGAATACACATAGGCCAGGGAGGCCCGTTGTGCAGCTACGAGGGGGATTTAGCCCACTATTCGTTGAACCATTTTGTGCTTTTTAAGAAGTTAAGAAGATCAGATATAGCTACTTTCTGTACATCTGTTTGATCGTTAAGGAAGTAAGATCCTAGGTATCGTTTCCTGATTGTGCAGAATGCTGCGCAGGCGCAGAAACGGGGTAGTCAATGGATTCGACCTTCTCCTCGTTTAGACAGCTTCTGCAGAAATCATTCGGAACTAATCCTAGTTTTTGCGCGTGACTGCCAATAAGGCAGTGTCCTGTGATGACGTCGTTGAAAATTTGCAAGATTATGTTGCAAGGGGTATTCCCTCACTAACCACGATTGATTGTAGCGTCGTTCCTTGTCTGGCGAGTGTGTCGTCTCCCTCATTTCCTGTCTGCGATCTAGGTCAATACCTAGATAATTTACTTCTTCTGAAAATCCTATGCTTATGACATTTAGAAAGACGGAGCAGGGCTGTGCCTTCCTCCTCTTCTTAAACGGGACTAAGATTTTCTTATTTGGATTAACCGATAAACCCCCTCTGCCACCCCCTTCGCACTTCCGTAGCCACGAGTGGTTAGCTTGCTAGGTCATCGATGACTATTGACTGCAGAAGGGGTGAAGGACTCCTCCTTGTGGATACCCATTAGGCGCCGATACTGTCACTGATACCTCTCCGCATGTAGCTCATATAATACGGCTATTTAGCATCGCCCTAATCCAGTTATTAGTAGGATGGTCTATACCTCTGCAGGATAGAGCAGCGGTGACCGAGTCATGGCCAGTATTGTCAAATGCCCCCTCAATATCGAGGAAGGCGCAAATTGCGATCTCCTTGTGTGCGAAACTATTTCCAACGCGCGAGTTACAGGAACAACCTTCCACCTATAACAACAACAACACAAACAGCAGAATAACCCACAACAACAACAGTACAAGCGGCAGAGTACACCGTCAGACAGCATTCCACACAGCGGCGGAAACAAGCTCAGCAATAACAGCAACGTAGTGCGAATTCCAGCGAAATAATCATAACATGATCGATTGTAATTGCACAGGTGAATTGGGTAAATGCATTATCAGCGTCTGCTGCACATCCGTTCACCTCTGCAACATAGGTCATAAGTAAAATTAAGCTATGAGTTAAGTCCAGTTGATTTGGTAATTGAGGCGAATAAAGTCATAAAAATTAATTTTTTTTGATTCAGCTGCGTTGAGTCTCATAAGTGGCGCAGTCGTGTAGTCCGACCGGTGTTAAGTACGTAAAGGAAAAATAAAACGAAGAAACGGTGGTTTTCCGTGTCGAAGTTTCGCGATTTACGTTTAACAGTGAATTTTTAAATTCTTTGCGGTCGTGAACCTAAGAACAGTTGAAGTGCTTGGACTAATCTCAGTCTTGTGACACTACCAAGTATCGAAGAGGAAAAAGCAGAGGTTTACTGTTAATCTTCATCGCGGGATCCAACGCAGCCTTCGCTATTCAACAAGAAGTCAACCCAAGGATGAATATATTCCTAATACTCCAGTACATGTGAGTCAGATACTGTATAATCATTGTCTTCATTTTAGAAATATATATATATATGTATATAAATAAGCAGTGAAAAAAAAAAAATAAAGTAAATAAATAAAAGAATAACAACAAATAAGGTCAAAGAAAAAGAAGTTATTACGTAAATAGAGAATTAATTGAAATACAACGATTGATCGATTGATAATAAATTAATAAATATACTAATCGAAAACCAGTTTAAATTACATATCCTTTTGTAACGAAAATAATTATACCTTTTTTTGTAACGAAAATTAAACTTATATTATTATATATCAGACCTATATTACACCACGTATCTAATTGAAAGTTAACCAATACTATACTATACTTCCAATTCGCTAAGCAAACAAAATATACAATTGTAAAACCACACGAAAATTAAAATTACCTGAATATAATATTTTTCTCCACTGTATGCCATCCCCAAACAAAACCTCCGTTAGGAAATCCCCTTATCCTAAGCTTTCTAACTCGTTCAAATTTAAGAGCCTTAGTTCTATCCCGGAATCAGTGCTTAAAACCAATTGCGACCTCACCTTTAATTCATTTCCTTCACCTCCAATCGCAAACGCCACCATGAATCCAAATATAGCTACAACTTCTGCGGCAGCTACCATTGCATCCCCTAATTTCCGAGATATTTTCGATTCGCTTCGAATCCCGGACGCTGTAAAGGATTTACCCCGTTTCGACGGCAATCCAAGACTGTTGTATGATTTCATCAACAACGTCGAGGAAATCCTAATGCACGTAAAAGGCGTGACAAACAGTCCTCTAGGTCAAATTATTCTCAGGGCCATTCGGAATAAAATAGACGGCCAAGCAAACGAGGTACTCAATATGTACGGTACAAATTTGAACTGGGACGAAATAAAAACAAATTTAGTACTACACTATTCAGATAAACGCAACGAGACCTCGCTAATAAGGGATCTACATCTCCTGAGACAGGGCAACAGAAGCATCGAAGAATTCCACAGCGAAGTGATCGAATTGCAAGCTACCCTAAACAACAACGTCCTCATTCACGAAACAGATCACAACGTTATCAAGGCAAAAAAAGACCTTTTCTCGGAAATGTGCTTAAATGCCTTCCTGTCCGGGTTAAGAGAGCCACTTGGCTCTAACATTAGGGCCATGAAACCAACATCTCTAGCCATAGCTCTCTCATACTGCATACAAGAGCAGAATATGTTCTATATGAAGTATGAGTATCGCCCACCAGCAAGGAAACCCAACCTTTATCAATACCAACAAAAGTCCTACAACCCACAAAGAGGCTACACTACAAACCAAAGACCATTACAACCAAATCAAACTTACAGACCTCCTCAGCAGAACATACCCCACAGACCAACTCCATTCAACGTAACTAATCCTCAATATTCCCGAAACCATACCCAAGCTCTCGCACCAGCATATAATTACCCTCTTTTATCATCATACCAAACCCCAAACAACGCCCAAGCATTTAACCAACATCCCGTCAGACCAAATATACCACAACGTGCCACTCCCCCGACAGAACCAATGGAACTCGGTACAACGCAATCTCGCTATACACAGCCGACAACGTACAGGCCGCCTATGTCAAACCAAACAAGGCGCAGCAATACACCCAGATACACAATAGAAGAAGTACACAATGTAAACGCACATAACTCAAGAAACAATCTACCACCATCGTACCTACCTAACTTAGACCAGCACTACGTCTACCAGGACCAGGACCTTAACGAGCAAGACCAACAAACACTAGCTGCGATGCAGGAATTAGAAAACGAAAATTTTCAAGACACTGCCTCAGAAAACCCGTCGGATACTTAGATATCAATAAGCACGGATTCATATTACCTTATATCCACATTTCATCCCCATTTGGTCGCCCATTAAAATTCCTAATTGATACAGGAGCATCAGCTTCCTTCTTAAACCCCGAATTTGCCCGCAACCTAAAAGTCGAAAATTGTTCCCCTATTAAAATTTCCACAATTCTCAATAACCACGAACTAAATAAAAGGGTATCCGTACCTATATTTAACGAATTTAACGAAACCGGTAAATTTAAATTCCTTCTGTTTAGATTCCACAACTATTTCGATGGTCTCTTAGGATTAGACATTTTATCCCAACTTCGTGCAAAAATAGACTTAGAGAACAAACTGTTGACTACCCCCAGTTCCACTATTCCACTTTTGTTCAAACCTAATTTCAGCTCTGGAAAACACATAATCCCTTCCAATACGAAAGCGATAGTTAAAGTACCTGTAGACGTGCAAAGCGGAGACGTCTTCATTCGAAACACTCTTGTCGAACCTAATCTTGCCATATCAGAGGGCATTTACACAGCGAAAGACTGGTACTGTGTAATCGAAGTAACCAATAATTCCCCCATCGATAAACCCTTTCTTGTCGAACAACCCCTCAAGGTCGAACCCTACCTTTCCTCTCACTTCATAGAAATAAACAATTTCAATATAAATCTCAATAGTCCCCAAAGTGACCCCGAAATTGCAGAACTCCTTCATACAGAGCATTTGAACTCCGAAGAAAAGAAAGGTCTCATAAGATTGTGTAGAGAATTTGAAGACATTTTCTTCAAAGAAGGTCAGAATCTAAGTTTCACCAACCAAATCAAACATAGAATACACACGATAGATGACATCCCCATATATACGAAAACATACCGATATCCATACTGCCATAAGGAGGAAATCCGAAAGCAAGTAACATCAATGCTTGATCAAGGGATAATAAAGCATAGTTATTCCCCGTGGAGTGCGCCCGTTTGGGTAGTACCCAAGAAGAAAGATCATAACGGGAACCAGAAATGGAGACTCGTGATCGACTTCAGAAAATTAAACGAGAAAACAATTTCCGACAAGTATCCTATTCCCAACATAAATGAGATACTAGATAAATTGGGAAAATGCTTGTATTTCTCGACATTGGACTTAGCAAGCGGTTTCCATCAAATCGAGATGGATCCGAAAGACATCGCTAAAACCGCTTTCTCCGTAGATGGTGGCCACTATGAATTCTTAAGGATGCCATTCGGCTTGAAGAATGCCCCCTCTACATTCCAGAGGATTATGGACAATATCCTGAGAGATTTGGTAGGAAAATGTTGTCTGGTATACATGGACGACATAATTGTGTTCTCCACATCTCTACAAGAGCACCTCGAAAACCTAAAAAAGGTATTTACAAAACTTAAAGAGGCCAATCTCAAAATCCAACTAGAAAAATCTGACTTCCTAAAAAAGGAAATTGCGTTCCTGGGTCATATTGTCTCAACTGAAGGCGTTAAACCAAACCCCAACAAAGTTCACGCCATCAAACAGTTTCCACTCCCACGCACACAAAAGGAAATAAGAGCTTTCCTCGGGTTATTGGGATACTACAGGAAGTTCATTAAGGACTTCGCGAAACTTGTTAAACCCCTGACAACATGCTTAAAGAAGGACAAGAAGATCGAGATCAACGAAGAATACATTAGAACATTTCAGACCTGTAAAGATATACTGTCGAATGATCCAATTCTACAGTACCCCGATTTTACTAAGCCGTTTAACTTAACAACCGATGCAAGTAACTTTGCCATCGGCGCAATATTGTCGCAGGGTCCAATTGGAGGCGACAAGCCAATATGCTTCGCGAGCAGAACCTTGACTACAACCGAAATTGGCTACTCCACAATAGAGAAAGAGCTTCTTGCCATCGTTTGGGCAACCAAGTACTTTCGACCCTACCTTTTTGGCCGTAAATTTAACATCATAACAGATCATAAGCCACTAACATGGATTATGAATCTTCAAGATCCCAATTCAAAATTGTTACGCTGGCGCCTCAAACTAGAGGAATATGACTATGAAATAGGATATAAGAAAGGTAAGAGCAATACGAACGCAGATGCTCTCAGCAGGGTTAGAATTGATTGTCCGAAAACATTTCAGAGCTTAGATATCAACGTTAACGATACCGAATCAGTTCAAGGCACCAGTGGTTCAACCACACACTCGGCAATAGAAAACTTAGACGATGGTATTCCCATCTCTGAAAGACCTCTCAATGAATTCAGTCTACAATACATACTACAAAAATCTGACAAGGGATCACCCATGACACTAGAGATTATCTTCAGAAACAAACAACGCAGAACTATTAGAGACAAAACATTTAACGAGAGTACTATTATCGACATCTTCAAAAGACTGTTTTCCCCGAAGAAACTGAACGCAATCTATACGGACGACGAAACCTTTCGCAAAATACAATCAACCTATTCTAAATTTTTCGCAAGTAGGAAATCCTTTCGACTTATTCGGTGTACAGATATCCTAAAAGACATAAGAAGCACAGACGAGCAAGAAAAACTAATCGAAACTTACCACAAAGACAATAACCATAGAGGTATAGAGGAAACCCTTTTGCATCTGAAACGAAATTTCTATTTCCCCTATATGAAAACTAAAATCTCGGAAACGATTAATAACTGCGAAAAATGTCAAACACTAAAGTACGAACGAAACCCCCAAAAAATTAAATACGAAAAACCCGAAACCCCGGCAAAACCCCTCGACATCCTCCATATCGACATATATGCAATTAACAACAGACACATCCTAACAATTTTAGACAAATTTTCGAAATTCGCAACGGGATATACTCTCCCTTCCAGAAATAGCATTAACGTACTGAAATCACTTAAGAACTTTATTAGCCTACACGGCATCCCATCCAAAATCGTCGTCGACCAAGGATCCGAATTTATGTCCAACATTTTTAAAGACTTCTGCAGGCGGTTTCAAATCGAACTTCATACCACCTCGTTTCAACAGACGAGTAGCAACTCTCCTGTCGAACGACTACACTCATCCTTAACAGAAATTTATCGAATCATCCTTTCAACGTTCAGAGAAAATAGACTAGAATTAGATCATGAAGAAATTTTTTCTGAAACAATATTCACGTATAACAATGCAATCCACTCTGCTACAAAACTCACTCCCTTTGAACTTTTCTACGGAAGACCATATAAATTCAATAACACTTTAACTCATACCAACGAACACGAGTACTTGACAGAACTAACAAAATTCCAACAAGACTTTTTCCCTAAAATTAAGGACAGACTAGAACAGGGCGTTAGCAAGAGAATAGACAGACTTAATAACGATAGGAACGACCCAGAAGACAGAAACCCACATGATTTTATATATAGAAAAGAGTGTAAAAGAAATAAGCTCACCCCGAGATTCAGTAGGCATGTAGTAAAAGAAAACAACAAAGTAACACTTCTAACTACGACGAATAAGAAATTCCATAAAGCTAGAATTAAGAAAAAACGTAAACACACTTGAAGCTTAACCAAATTTTCTCATTTTTATCTTAAGGCTAATATTAATATCAGCTCAGGAACTGGAAATACGTGACCTCTCAAAATACAACGGAGTACTCCCGCTTAAATTAGGAAAAGCAAAATTAATAAAGACATTCTACAACCTCATTCATGTTATAGACCTAGACGAATATATAGAGAACGTAGAACAAATCCGAACATCCCTTCTACATTTCAGAACATTCAAGAACCTCCAGCCAAGCGTAGACATTGTAGAGTCCAAACTCAGAGACTTAAAAACCAGGATAGACCTTTTATTACCGAGACAAAAACAGAGACCAAAAAGAGGACTCATTAACGGACTAGGCAGTACAATAAAACTAATAACAGGAAATATGGACGCCTATGACGCAGAAAGAATTAACGATGAAATAGAAAACTTAAAACAAACCCAAAACCACCTGATAGACCAAACAGCTTCAAAATCAAAACTAAACCATGAAATGATTCAAAGATTCAAGAATATTACGGATCACATAAATTACCAACAGAATCTTATTCAGAAGTACATAGCCGATTACAATAACAGAACATTAGTCATAATACGATCAAACGCAGATTCATTCATCCACTCTCAATACCTGAACCGAATCAGTTTTAACGTTGACCTTTTAACCAATCATATACGCGACATTTCGGAAGCAATGGTACTAGCCAAGACTAATAGCGTTCCAAAAATTATACTAAATCCTGACGAACTTTCTCTCATCCATGAAGTCCTTAACAATACGATAGAAATAAAATCAGACGAAAACTTATACGAATTACTCGAACTTCAGGCTTTCTGCAATGGCTCTAAAATTATTTTCAACATTAGAATCCCTATATTTTCCCAACACACTTTTTCCTTTTTCCACATTATCCCAATACCTATTAATGAAACTAAACAAATAATTGTAAAACCATACCTAGCTATAGACGATAATGTTATACAGTACTTTGAACACATGTGCCCTAAAGTGGAGAAGATATTCATCTGCAAGGAATCAACGCATCAAGAAACGCTACAACAGTCAACATGCATCGGAAGAATCCTAAGAAATAAGCCCGCTACCTGCACAACGGAAGACATCAATGAAATAAAGTCCATTACCCAGCCAGAAGACAACAACATACTCCTTATAGACGCCCCACGCACCTTTATCAACTCCACATGTAATTTCGAGCAAACCATTGAGGGCTCAGCCTTGATCACATACAAGGACTGTGATGTCTATATAAACAATGTAGTCTACAGGAGCAAACCCTACACCCACTGGGACAAAATCCACATCTATCCCACAAACTATAATATCATCCACTCTAACCTTACAATAGAAAATCTCAATATAAAAAAATTTAACGATTTCAAATTTCATCAACAGGAAAAATTCAAAATCCTAACATGGGACAGCACACGGCGAGACATTTATCTATTTTCAATTTTAATAATTTCAATAATTATAATAATACCAATATTTCTATGCAATAGACAGTTTAAGGCTAAACTCAATACTTCGCTCCCGTCCAGTCCATCAAGCTTTCCAGGACCCTCGCTTCAGTCTTAGGGGGGAGGAGTTACAGGAACAACCTTCCACCTATAACAACAACAACACAAACAGCAGAATAACCCACAACAACAACAGTACAAGCGGCAGAGTACACCGTCAGACAGCATTCCACACAGCGGCGGAAACAAGCTCAGCAATAACAGCAACGTAGTGCGAATTCCAGCGAAATAATCATAACATGATCGATTGTAATTGCACAGGTGAATTGGGTAAATGCATTATCAGCGTCTGCTGCACATCCGTTCACCTCTGCAACATAGGTCATAAGTAAAATTAAGCTATGAGTTAAGTCCAGTTGATTTGGTAATTGAGGCGAATAAAGTCATAAAAATTAATTTTTTTTGATTCAGCTGCGTTGAGTCTCATAAGTCGCGCCACCAGCTGGTGTAGCGCATTCTCAGTAGATCGTTTTTTGCGATATGCATACTGATTGGGATGCAGTGGTATCTGATCCTCCAGGAACTTCTAATATGTAGCTCTATCAGTTTTTCCATTGTTTTTAGGAGAAAGGATGCGATAGAGTTTAGGTTGCTCACTTGACTTTCCCATGAAGACAATATTGACCACCCTCCAGTTTTGGGGTATGTATCCCAGGTTGACGCAGGACCTAAAAAGAAGTATCAGAGGTGATAGACTAGTGATCAGGCCTCTCTGAAAGATAGCAGGAAAGACAAAGTCTTTGCCTGGGGCCTTGTTTTGGTGGCATTGTAGCCTATGAAGGACCAGAGCTAGGAAAGGGACCTACAGTTTAATGCCGATTCCGAACGGCGTGAAGCGAGAAGCTTTTTCATGGCAAGTATACTACGGGGAGTTTTGCCAGTACCCCGCCGGGGAGGGACGCTTCGATATAAATATTCGATGGCATTTGTGTTATCGGGGTCCGAACTTGCTCATCGTGCGTAAATGTGACTCATCTCGTTACTGTTGCCCCATTCCACGTAGTGCGCAATGACATCACATCGGATGATCAGATGCCGTTTGCGCTAATGGCAGTACCTTATCCCACTGCGTTAGAATCGCAGGCTAAAGGTGTCCGAGGCACCTTTGTCCATGGTGCAGGTTGCCCTGCAAGCAGCCCACTTATTTTTTGCGACGGTAGGCCGGGTATGGCTTATTGTTGCCACGCCGGAAATTACCAGTCCAATGGAAGTGATCCACTGATCTACTCCCTGTCGAGGATTCCCCTAATTTAGTGGGCGGACGACTTATTATAGTATTTGAACGACCCTTAGTAGTCGTCGACCCAGATGTGGCATGGGTCCTCTGGGTGTCGCTGCAAGCACGGTACTGTTTGCTTCATGTTGCTTGGTTTTCGCTGCAGCAACCGGCAGAAACGCGCCTTTTTCTAATGATTTTGATATCATCTAAGCGGCATGCAACTTTGCATTTCAATTCTAGCAGCCGATCCAAGGACCTGTCGCTAATTGCTAATTGCTAATCAGATGCAGGACGTCTTTTTCCTTATCTGGCGTGTTCTGCATGATTCGCCAGTGCTGTGCATACAGGTCATCATTTTGTGAGTTCAGCGCCGCCTTGACCTAATTAGGTGTATTGTTGCTTATGGATGTCCAGTTTGTTTCAATGTGAGCGCCAGCTTGACAGATTAGAGTGTTTGAGAGGCAATGTCAAGAACCTATTTTGAATTTCACTGAATACCAGAGCCAGAATATAAATTACTTTATCCCAACAAGGGTAAGGCTGGTCTTAACCTTGCTCGAGGTGCACTTCCCTGGTTCTACTCCCTACGCGATGTCCTCTGACGATCAGATTAACGTCACAGAAAACATCGACAGTAGCCTCTCTGGAAGACTATTCAGCCCTGACAGGGTTAAATGGGCAATTAGCTCATTCAAACCCTACAAGGCTCCAGGCAAAGACGGTGTCTTTCCTGTGATCTTACAGAAAGGCTTGAATACAATCCTACCATCACTGATAGTTCATTTTAGGTCTTGCTTCAACCTGGGACACATACCCCGGACTTGGAGAGAGTTCAATCTTGTCTTCATCCCCAAGATTGGGAAACCAAGCGAGCAACCTAAATCCTATCGCCCTATCAGCTTGACTTCGTTCTTTCTAAAAACAATGGAGAAACTGATAGAGCTCCACATAAGAGGTATCCTGGAAAATCAGACACCTCTGCATCCCAACCAGAATGCATATCGCAAAGAGCGATCTACCGAAAATGCACTACCCCACTGACGTGCATTGAAAATAGTTTCACACAATAGGAGATCGCAATCTGTTCCTTCCTCGATATAGAGGGAGCCTTTGGTAATACTGGCTATGATTCGATCACCACTGCACTATCCTGCAGGGGTGTGGACTATCCCACTAATTACTGGATTAGGGCGATGCTAAATAGCCGTATCATATCAGCCACATGCGAAGAGGTCACAGTGACAGTATCGGCGGTCAGAGGATGCCCACAAGGGGGAGTCCTCTCGCCACTGCTTTGGTCGATAGTCATCGACGACCTACTACGCAAGCTGACCACTCGGGGCTACGAGGTCATCGGATATGCTGATGACCTAGTAGTCATTGTTACGGGCAAGTGCGAGGTCACTGCCTGTGAGCGCATGCAGCTTGCACTCCAATTCATCTCTGACTGGTGTGGCAGAGATGGGTTAACTGTTAACCCAAATAAGACAATCTTAGTCCCATTTACAAAGAGGAGAAAGGTACAACCTTGCTCAATCTTTCTAAATGGAACACACATAGGATTTTCAGAGGAGGTAAGGTATCTAGGTATTGATCTAGACCGCAGACTCAACTGGAACTCCAACATGAAAAATAAACTCATGAAGGCGACTAAGGCCATGTGGGCCTGCGGACGCACCTACGGTTAAACCTGGGGGCTTAAACCTAAGGTAGTCCAATCGTTATATGCCGCGATAGTAAGGCCTATCGTCACCTACGGGTCCACCGTATGGTGGACAAAAGTTGAATAAAAAACTAAAATTATTAAGCTTCAACGCCTTCAGAGACTAGCGTGTCTCGGCATCACAGGCGCTATGCCGTCCTGCCCTACGGCAGCACACGAAGCACTCGTTGGACTCGCTCCACTGCACCTTTTTATCAAGAAGGTGGCATTACGCAGCGCAATCAAAATCCTCTGCTCGGGAACAAATATGCCATGTAGACCTGCAGGCCACATGTCCATATTACAACACTTTCCCGATCTGGATATGATTACTACAGATTCGGACGCATTGCAACACACCATCACCTTTGACAAGAGATTTGAGATATTGATCCCAAATCGCTTAGCATGGGAAAACAGTGATCCCCTGCTGAATGTCAAAGGCCTTAAGTGGTACACGGATGGCTCCAAGATGGCTTCTGGCGTTGGCGCCGGCATCTTTGGACCAAAACGCAAGATCTCGAAGGCCCTGGGAATAAGCCCCAGCGTTTTCCAAGCGGAGCTGCATACCATCCTAGTATGTGTCAATCTAAGTCTCGAGACTGGCATCAGAGGAGTAACTATCAACATATTCTCTGACAGCCAAGCAGCGCTTAAAGCACTGGGTTCGTACAGCACGAACTCAAAAACCGTCAAGGAATGCCATGACGCCCTGCAAGACCTCGCCAAAAGAAACACTGTTAAACTTTGGTAGGTGCCAGGACATAAAGGTGTCAAGGGCAATGAAATTGCCGACCAACTTGCCAGAAAAGGTTCCAGCAACAAATACATAGGTCCGGAATCTTTCTGCGGCATTCCCGGGTATAAGATAAATTACCTCTTGGACCAGTGGGAAAAATCGCCACACCTGTCCTTCTGGAACAGTGTTCGGGGACTCCGTCAATCTAAACGACTTATACGACCCCTGAACAAACACCCTATTGACATACTCAAACTCAATAGAGGGGATATCAGAAGACTAGTCAGCTATCTAACGGGACACTGCGGTCTGAGATATCATCTAAACAAAATTAGTCTCTCGTCTGAAACTGAGTGTCGGCTCTGTCTAGAGGACGATGAGACAGCAGAATACATACTATGTGAGTATGCTGCTCTCTGCCATCTTAGGAAGCGCATCCTTCTCAGTGAAGTTATGACTTATGAGTGGATCATTATAGAGGTGGAGAGGCTACTCGGCTAATCGGCTAGCAGGCACAATAGATCTGCAATGGTCGCAGTGCCATAATGCTAATAGTAGCACTAGCCCCATGTATAAAAAAAAAAAAAGTCTTCAATTGCTGAGTCAATTGGACCTGCAAGCGAATAATCCGTGATCTTTGTACAGAATCCTCCTCAGGCTAGTGCGTGAAATGTTGAGCTGTTGAGATCGATGGCGAGTTGATGTTCGTGAATTAAGTCTGATACTCTCGGCCATATTCTCATTGGTGCACACCGTACGATGACAAGGGGTACCATGAGTGTTGTCCACTAGCTTACCAGTCTCAGGAACTATTTGCACAAACTTGCGTACAACAAATAAAGCGCCGTGGGTGCTTCATTTCGGCTAAAACTTCTTTTCAAAAAGCGCACTGTTTGGGCTACACAGATGGCCCAACCCTTACAACAGTGTGTATTGAGACGGGCTTAACAAAGCCATGTCTAGTATTGACAGTCTTGCGAAACTCGTCAGATTATGCAGGATGAAAATGGAAAACTCTCTCTGCTCTATTGAGGTCAGTAGCGAATTGACCGAGACCATTGATGATAAAAAAGATTTAGACAAGGTGACCCACTCTCATGTAACTTTTTGAACATCGTTCTTGAAAATATCATACGAGACTCACTGGCTAACGCAAGAGGTACAATCTATGTCAAGTCTGCGCAATTGCTTGCGTACGCGAATGACTTTGAATCACGATCACAGCGAGACCTCAATGAGACGTTGGAAAGCATTGAAGCAGAATTGGCTAAAATGGGTTGGGCTCGGTAAGTACTCTTACCTAAGCGCTGCGTTAGCAATGTATAAAAGTTTGAGCAGATCATTTCTCGGCAAATTTGAAGGACATCCCCTGTAATTAAGTCGTAGCCTGGTGCCTTATTTGGCTTGAAGGATCTTATGATATTTTTCATTTTTGAAAGCGTAGCTCGCATCATTCTGTACTCCCCGGTCATTTCCAGAGTATTGCTATTGTCCGGTCATGGTTGTCCTTTGAGTGGCTTAATGGTTTCAGCAAGATATTCAGCAAAATCTTCAGCCTTTTCTTCATCGCCCTTTGCCTATTCATTTCGATTTTTCCTTATTGGTAGTGCCTGCAATTTAGGCTTTTTAATGCCATACCGCCCAATATGATTGTTGCCGATCATTTTGAAAGTCTCTGAAAGAATTATAACCAAGAGCTTAAACCGATCGTCGGAGAAAAGCGTCTTTTGCCGGATCATCAGTTTGGTTTAGTTTAGGTTAGGTTATTGTGGTCGGCATAAGCCACACGTAGGCCGAAGTCGGCCCATTGTGATACCACATGGATCGTGTTACCCAGATCCGCTACCAGAGAACCAACCGGTGCTTCTGATGAAGCGATGAAGTTGAGCTATTTTATGGTCTGCTAGCTCACTTAAATTATCATAGAAGGGCGCGCCGAGGTAGATCCTCCTGCGATTCGCAAAAGAGGGGCATGAGCAGAGGAGATCCTCCTCCTCGTCCATGCAGCCGCGACAGAAGTCGTTGGAGGGTATTCCCAGTCTGACGGCGTGTTTCCCAATGATGCAGTGACCTGTAATAACACCCACCAGAGTACTTAAGGTTGTCCTTTTGGTTGCCATTAGGTCCCTGGTTCGTCCTAGGTTTAATTTAGGCCAGAGTTGTTTGGTGATAAAGCCGATATTACTCTCATTCCATTGGAGGTTGGTCGCCTTAGTGGTTTGGAGGTTCATCATATGCTTTACCGTACTTATTGGTGTTTCTAGGTACCCGAGGGTAGGTAGACTGAGTGTGCTAGACCCTAACTTTGCGAGTTCGTCGGCCGCGCAGTTTCCTGGAATATCCCTATGCCCGGGAACCCACAATACTTTAATGTTTAACTGCTCAGCCATCTCATCTAGAGATAGGCGACAGTTAAGAGATGTCTTTGATTTGTGGGTTACCGCTGCCAGGGATTTTATCGCAGATTGGCTATCCGTGCAAATGATAATATACTTGGCGGATTGTTATTGATCCTGAGCCATGCAAGGGCCTCCGTTATAGCTGTTATTTCAGCCTGATACACACTGCAGTAATTTGGGAGTCTGAAGGATAGGCTGCGGTTAAGCTCCTTGGAGAAGACTCCACTGCCTACTCCATCTTAGAGCCATCGGTATAGAGGGAGATCGAGTCCTTTGGTATGACTTTCCCTTCAGCCCATTCCTCCCTGGATGGAAAAACAACTTCGAAGTTCCTAGTGAACACGTTTTGCGGGATGATGTTGTCTGTGTCCATGGGTACTTCGAAGTGTTTTAGAATAGTTGTGTGTCCCTTTTGTGATGTGGGCCATTTTATTATGCTCCTCATCCTCAGCGCCGCGCATGCAGCAATTTGTTTGCTGAAAAGGTTCAGTGGTGGATTTTTTGTTAGAGGTGGACTAAGGCATAAAGTCCTAAGCTTCCAGTATGTGAGTGAACGCCTCATAACAATCCGCATCAAGGCAAACTTTTGTAACATCAGCCTCATATGTGCCCATACCCCCACGGAAGACAAGGATGACTCCATCAAAGATGATTTCTTTGATCTACTAGACAGAGCATATGCCAAATGCTCCAGCTATGATACCGGTATCATACCAGGAGATTTTAACGCTAAGCTGGGTAAAGAAAGCATCTTTGAACGGGTCACCGGCAAACACCTACATGACACCATATCCGATAATGGACACAGACTGATCGACCTTGTCACGGGGCGACATCTTATACAAAGGTGCCTGGCGGTCGCCAGATCAATCGGTAACCAACCAGATTGATCACATCGCGATTGACGTCAGACCCTCCTCCACTATTCTTGATGTTCGTACTTTCCGAGGAACGAACATCGACCCAGACCACTATATTGTAGTAGCCAAGATACGTCAACGGATAATACGAGCACCGCGGACTAGAGTTAGAACACCAAGCTACGACGTCGGAAAGCTACTATCGCCGGAGATCGCCGGTGCCTTTGCAAACCGTGTCTCCCTTAAGCTCTCCGATACACCTCAATCCTCCAATCAGTCAGTAGAGCAACAATGGAGCCTGTGCAAACAACCCCTAAATGGCACAGCAACGGAAGTGAGGCAGTGTGTGAAGTGGCAGTCGGTGCCCTCACTGGGCGCTGCATGCTATCCTACCATGCAGCTCGACTAGGCCAGCCCTACAATGGCTTCTGCAGAAGCTGCAGGGATGAAAAGGAAATTAAATCCATTCGTCACCTGCTGTGCGAATGTCCGGCGCTAGCCCAAAAAAGGAATATATTCGTAGGAAGATACTTCCTTTCGGGACTGGAAGAGGTATGTAGGTAATATTGGCCTGAACAGAATACTGGGATTCTTATCCTCGTCTGGTTGGTTCAGCTCAACGGTATATGTTTAGGTATCAACGGGTTAAATAAATCAATTGGGCACAATGGACTCTACGTAGTCTTCGTGAGCCTTGACTTTTCGTCAATAGGACATCCGTGTACCTAACCAAACCTAACGGAAGTGTAGGAAAAGCTCGTGGAGCGGCTCGTGAGCTCTACGAGCTTAAAAGAAGGGGGGAACATAAGCTTCTCAAGGGAAAAAAGAAAGAGCACGAGAAGCGGCCGATTGAAAACTCGGACACGTGCTACTGCAGGCACGGCGAAGATTTAATCAACTCATAATACGAAGGTATCAAGGCTATAAAGCCCGAATGGAGGCCTGTAAGGAGGGGAACGGACACCTAGTAGTAGTATCGCAGTCGATGCTGAGAATTTGGAAAAACCACTTCTGCAAAAAGTATAATGCCGATGGCAGCCAACATATCGCCGTCAGGCAGAGGGATCCATTTCTTAATGACGAAGATCGCAGAGAATTCCATCCCCCTGACCACGACGAACTTGAGATTGCCATATAAAAACTCAAGTCGAATAAAGCTGCTGGCGCAGATGGATTGTCTGATGAGCTCTTCAAGGCAGCTGGGGGTGAGCTGGATAGGAACATGCACCGGCTCATCTCTAAGATATCGTCAGAGGAAAGCATGCCCGAGGAATGGAGTCTCAGCATCGTTTGCCCGATTCGCAAAAAAGGAGACCCCTTTGACTGCGCCATCTACCGAGGAATAAGTCTCCTTAATGTCGCACACAAGAACTTCGCTGCCGGCAGCTCATAAGGCTCATAGATCCTTATCAGTGTGGCTTCAGGGACAGGGAAGTCCACCATCGATCAAATCTTCACACTTTTTTTTTTTTTTTTTTTAATAATTTGCGCGCACTCAAGGTCTAATAACCTTATTATGTCGGTGACACAGTGCGGGCAGAAGGTAGAGAGGAAGAGGAATAGAGGAGATGCCGATGGACATTGATCTTAAATGCTTGCATGTTGCATTGAGGGGGGAAAACCGAATCCGGCAGGGAGTTCCAGATTCGTGTTGTTCGGTTAATGAAAGATTCTCTATATTTGACAGTACGTCCGAAAGCGGGCTTCAGAGTATATTGGTGAGCATTCCTAGAGAGACGTGTATTGCGGGAGAAGTGTTGAAGGGGCGGAATGCAACTGGCTATTTCATCAGAGCATTTTTGGTGGTAGTAACGATAAAACAGGGAGAGGCAGGTAACATTCCTGCGGTGTTCCAGCGAGTCTAATGTTTTGGTAATGCTGGAGTCACCTATCAGTTTTATGGCTCGTTTTTGTATTCTGTCTAGTAGGTGCAGTGAGGTCTTGGAAGCACCGGACCAGACATGAGCGTTAAACTCTAATTTGGGGCGAATGAACGCCTTATAGATAGTAGCCAGGTCTAAGGGTGAGAAATATTTCTTGTATCTGTATAAGAAGCCTAGGCATTTCGCAGCATTCTGGGCGGCACTGAATATGTGGTCGCTCTAATTAAGATTGTGAACAACACACATACCCAGGTTGGAAAGCTTTTCCGTATCTGAGATGAAAGTGCCATTCATGGATAATGGCTGCGGGTTAGTTATACGCTTTAACGACAAGAGACAGCATTGTGTTTTGGAAGCATTAAATTCCACTCTATTGTTTTTACCCCATTGGATGATGCTGTCGATATCGGAATTTAATGAGCTTAACATACGCTGCCGCTCATTATCTACAACCGAAGTGCAGGGTCGTAAACTGGTGAGCGAATATGAGAAGCTGAGGGTACTGTCGTCAGCGAAGGAGTGAATTGGATTAGAAGTAACAGACAAGAGATCATTTATAAAAATAAGAAAGAGTGTCGGAGACAAAACGGAGCCCTGGGGAACACCGGCATTTACAAAGTGAGTATCAGACTTGAATCCGTCCAAAACAACTTGAATTGAACGATTCGAAAGGTAGCTTCTAATCCATTGAAAGAGAGACTCATCGATCCCAAAAGCACGCATTTTCGACAAAAGGGCTTGATGCCAAACCCTGTCAAATGCTTTCGAAATATCCAGTGCAACAATTTTGCTTTCACCTGCTTGGTGAAGGGAGTGATTCCACTTTTCAGCGAGATATGCCATCATATCACCAGTGGATCTGTTGCTGCGGAAACCGTATTGGCGGTCATTGAGGAGTTTCCGTGATTCAAGATATTTCATAAGCTGACGGTTAATCAGCGTTTCCATGACCTTGGAAAGAAGGGACGTTAGTGCAATGGGTCGGTAGTTGGAGGGAGAAGATGATTCGCCTTTTTTGGGTATAGGCTGGACAAATGCTGTTTTCCACCTACTCGGAAAGAGCCCAGAGGTGTAGGAAAGGTGAAAAAGCTTACGCAGTGGTTTTGCCAGCGTAGAAGAACACCTCTTCAGAACTATTGAGGCAATACCATCTGGACCAGCGGATTTGTGTATGTCGAGGTCTTTAAGAACCCTTGCGACTGTACGAGTGCGGAAGTGGATTAGCCCCATGGTGGAATTGACGCACTCTAGTACAGGCGGAGACAAAGTACAAGCTGGCAGCTGAGAACTGGTTGCGAAATGGGCAGCAAGTAGGTTAGCTTTGTCTAAGGGGGTGACAGCTGGGATGTCATTGTGGATGAGCGTCGGTATAGACGGCAGATCCCGGAGAAAACCAACGAATTCAAGTCGACACTCACCATCCATTCGTCGACTTCAAGGCCGCATACGGCAGCGTAATTAGAGACGAGCTATATAATGCCACGTTTACTTTTGACATCCCTGCTAAGCTCGTCAGATTTTGCACAATGACTTTGGAGAATGCTCACTGCTCCATCCGAATCGGTGAACACCTTGCCGATAGTTTTAATGTCAAAAAAGGATTTAGGTAGGGTGATGCGCTGTCGTGTGATTTCTTCAACATCATATTAGAAATGATTGTACAAAAATCGCAGGCCAATACAAGAGGCACAATCTATTTCAAATCCTCGCAACTCCTTTCATACGCCGACGACATTGACATAATAGGTAGATCACAGCGAGATGTCAATGAGGCGTTTGCGAGTATTGAGATGTAGGCGGCAAAAATTGGCTTGGCAGTCTTGGCTATAACGTGCATATTGGCAGATATCAGTTTGAGGTAGTTAAGTGCTCCTGAGCTCCGCAGTGGCCTGGAACACCGACACCAGTTTCGAACTCAAGCGCTAACTCTTGCTAACCGCTGCTTCTTTGGGCTCAAGAGGCAATGGAGAACTAAAGCTCTCTCTCGTACGACCAAGTTAACCTTACATAAGACCTTAATTATCCCCGTCCTGTTATACGACGCAGAGACATTGACTTTATCTAAAGCGGATGAAGGATTCCTTGGTCGTTTTGAGAGAAAGATTCTGCGTGCGATTTTCGGTCCTATAAACATAGAGGGGGGCTTAAGGAGAAGATCCAATCACGAACGGTACGGGTTGTACAGCGACATGAGTCTAGTCAGGCGTCTACGGATCCAACGCCTAAGATGGCTAGGCCATATAGAGCGAATGGACACCACAGCTCCAGCCCGTAGAGTCTTAGAATCCAACCCCGAGAGACACCTAAGGTGTCACGCACAGGTGGAAAGGGACCTCAACCAATTCGGCGTGCGGCACTGGAAAAGATCGTGCTAGTTGGAGAGGCATGTTGGCTGAGGCTCAGGTTCACCCCTATCTGTAGCGCCCGTTAAGTAAGTAAGTAAGCAATAATGAGTGCGAAAGCATATGGCTCCAAATCTGCGGGAAGCTATTATCGTAACCCACACCATCATTCGAAATGATCGAAATAATCAATATGTGAAAACGCTCCCGGTCAGCCTTTGTTTCTCTTTACAATGAATTCTATGATCCCATGCGATCCTGCCTCAAGTGTTCGATAAATATTTTATGAATTCCGTTTAAATAAACGTTTTAGAATCATACAGTTATATGAATAAAGCTGTAGTACTATTAGGACTTAACCGATAAACCTTTAGAATGAGCCTAATCGAAGGTTAGCTTCTTAGAGTGTCACATGTTATCTATTGGTTGGAGCCACCCTTAATCCTTGCTCTTCCATTTTTCTTTTTGTTGCGACTTCTTAAAATTACGATTTTCGACGTCAAATTTTTCTGACGAGGAATTCGGACTCGAGGTTGTAACACAGAAGGAGCTTCAAAGGATTAAAGATTGCAGTTTGCCTTTCATTTTGCTTGCGCTAGCGTTCTGCAGTTGAACCCTTCAATCGAATCTATTTCAACTTAATCGTAGCCGAAGACAAAAGGTCAAAAGCCTCTATATGTGTGTCTAATCTAAAAAGGAAGTTCAGTGAAGTGAACGAGATCGTATCTTAGTCCACTCCCGTGACACTTTGACATGCTCTACTTGATAGAAATGACAGAGAATACCGTCGCCTTCCCGTGCTGTTCCTGGCAAAATAGACATATTTATGACTTATGCCCATTCTTGTTCCATATTTATCTCTTCACCCAAACAAAATATGTTCCACCACATTCAACTGTCACCGCGACTCATTCTCATTCGTCCACGCTCTCTCTCTCTCTGTCTGGTCGCTGCTGTCAAATAGCATTTACCAAACGTTGACGTCGACGAGGCGACGAGCAACACCAATGTCCCGAGCTCCCGATAAACCATTCGTATTTCCTTTTGCCATCAATGTAGTGGACCCAGGACTGTGCTAGTAGTTGGCCCAACCCAAAGTGCATTCATAAATCGTCTTCGTGCACTGTCTGGCGTGACAATTGAAAAATCTTTGGGGGGCATCCTAGCCCTTCAGACCACAATCCCGTCGATTGCCACCAAACGACTCGGCACGTTGTCAATGTCTGTAGTGCATGTTCTGCTCATGTTCATCTGCTGCTAGTTCTACAAGATGTTTCCTGTCCAACTGCAAGTCCAGAGCACAAATCGAATTGTCCCCAATATCCGGCCCTTGGACGATGTACATCAGTACGAGTCGCGAATCGAGGCGCACTGATTACAACATCCATGCATGTCCTCTTCCGTGGCTCGAGGCTCGGGGTTCGGAACTTGGAACTATGCGATTTCGTTTCACTTGGCGCGCGAGAGTGAGTGTCACAAGTCGAGCGTTGGGATAAATTAAAATCTCATATAGACGCGCGCGAGAACGCCAAACCAATAAATTGCGATTGCACGCGGCAGCGTGTTACCATGTGACACACCGTACACCGGGCAAGGTCCACATCCTCACCATAACCTCGCGCACCGCACATAGGTATGTACGAGTCGTCTGGCAAAACAAGATTGTTAAATGCAAAATACTTGTGCGATGATAAATTTATTATTTTCCGATACAGATATGTACATGTGAAGAGCAACGAGGAGATAGTTGTGCCTACAGCAGCAGCAACACCATAACCAGCGCGAACAACAAAAGTAACAGCCCCTCTCGGGACACTCTCGGACACTCGCTCCACTCGACGACGATATGCCTTCTGTGTCTCATGTGTACGATTCCAGGCCAATTGTGGCGATAGCCTGTCACATTGTCCGCCAAAACGTACAACAAAGGCGCTGCGCGCCAAGGATCACACTCTCTAAGCAGCGCCCGATCGTTCCTCGGGCGGAATATGAACACACACACGCGCACACACTTCGTCCAGTTCCGACTGCAATCCGTAAAGAGGTGTAAAACGAATTTATTGATCCGAGAGTAATGGCGGGAAAAACGGAATTTATTAGGACCGATGCGATAAATAACAATTTGTGGCGAAGTCGGGAATTGTAAATTTTCCTATAAATTTGATCGGCAATGCCGGACGCAGCACACTCGCATCTTCTTCCTTTACACATGCACACACGATACCTATCTGCTACCTTCTGGTCCTCATGGCTCCCCTGTTACCGTTCCTCTTAAATCAAAAGTAGTGCAGCAAAGTTTAGCAATGATTACCTGTGCTTAAAGGTGTTGTGCATAAATTAACTATTGCCACCGATCGCTGTCTAGCTCGCTAGCTGGTTGGCATGCTAACGTCACGGTCTGATTGTGTTAATCCCCCTTAGCCACTGTAGATTCGACGAATTATGATTTAATTTGCACTCCGCTCGCCGACGTACCTACTGACACTTAGCCGAACGAAATGGATTTTAATCCGATGGGTGAAATGTCATCATGACATATTGACATCGGCTTTTCGACCAGTTCACTGATCTCGTATCCACCGAATACTGAATGCAGCACGTTGCAGACATAAATCATCAAGCAAAACGGTCACAGTCGGAGTCGGCTTAATAAAAGGAAGAGGAGACGAAGGATTCTTTGATTCCTCGTTCGGCAGAGAGTAGTGCTTGCGGGCGTCAGGAACCAACAAGTCACACTCCTGTATGATTTGTGATCGCACGTCAGAAATCATGTTCGCATCAAATGAACATAAATCTGAAATGAAATTATCGCGACCAGCGGGACGCATGGGTATCTACGTCAAAGACTTATGCTCACACACACACGTTCTGCGATCGTCAATAAATCGAAAAATCAATTGTGCGCCATCGTAGCGCCCTAATCGATGCCAATAAAAGCCAACCATTAAACGTCATTAAACGATCACGGAAAATACATAAAAAATCCCGACGAATCCTTACCGCCGATACCGCCCGTCTAAAGGCGAACATTGCCGGCCTTACAACCTCTGCCCTGAGGTGATCTGCTTTTCTTTTGTTGAATTTTCTCACTTCGTGCACCGGTCGTCCTCTCATACCTAATCGTTCACTTTAACCTGTGTATCTGGATGCTGCAATTAATGAGAGTTTGACAGGGACACGAGACGAGCCAACAAGGCGATAATTAAATGCTTAAAGTGGATTAATGGGCGAATGCGAACCATGGCCCGATTGGGTTCCCAGCTTTACGGGCGGAGCTAGGCTCGGACTGTTTTATTGATTCGCTAGAGGAAACGGGTAAGCTATACTTTCTTGTCGAGAGAGGTGTGTTGAATGAGTTTGAGAGTTGTCCTCAAGGTATCGGGTAAATGAGGTGCTAGAACCACCAAATATCAGTTTCTACTCTACACGATGGCGACTTATGTGCCAAAATGAAAGCCCAACTGAAGCCTTTAACGATCATATGGAATATATTAACGAGCTACATATGTGGATGACCCCTAGGTTATTTGTGATTTTTGCTATTAAGGTTTGTTGGGAATGGAAATGGGTTATCATGACTTCAGACCAAGAATTGAATCGTGCGGTTGTTTTTTTATTTTTTATCGGAGGCTTCTGCTATCTGTTGGAGCACTCAGACACCATACGGCATACACCACGTCGTCCCAAAGGGTGCGCCACTGTGCGGGCGCAAAGGCGAGACAGTCGCAGAGAAAATGTTCTGCAGTATTATCCTCCTCACAACATGCAAGACATCAACATGCGTATGCCCTGATGTCTGCAAGACATCCGTATGCTACGGATTTCTTGCAGACATCAGGGCATACGCACACTTAGTCATCATGCATACTGGATAATCCCTCCACGTACGGTTACATACTTACTGAGATGGCGCTACAGTTCGGGGTGAACCAGGGCCTCAACCAACAAGCCTCTCCAGCCGGCACGATCTTTGGCCAGCCTCTTCCAGTGCCGCTCGCCCAGTTGGTTGAGGTCCCTTTCCACCTGTGCGCGCCACCTTAGATGAGGTCGTCCTCTGCTGCGTCGTCACTCGAACCTAAAGTCAAGGACTCTTCGGGCCGGAGCGGTGATGTCCATTCGCTCTACATGGCCCAGCTATCTTAGACGTTGGATCCGAAGACGTCTAACTAGGCCGATGTCGCTGTATAGCCCGTACAGTTCTTGGTTGAATCTCCTCCTCCACTCTCCATTTACACAAATGGGACCAAAGTTTGCACGCAGAATTTTCCTCTCGAAACGCCCAAGAGCCTCTTCATCCACTTTTGATAACGTCCAAGCCTCAGCGCCGTTGAGGAGGACCGGGATGATTAAGGTTTTGTAGAGGGATACCTCAATTGTTCTTGAGCCCGAAGAAGCAGCGGTTGGCAAGAGTTATTCTGCGTTTTATCTTAGCGCTGGTGTTGTTGCTGCTTGTCACTATCGAGCCAAGGTAGACGAAGACCTTGACTACTTCAAAAATATAGCTGCCGAAGGTGGCGTTCCGACCAAGATGTTGTGTTGTGCGTCTTTCTTGGATGACAGCATATATTTGGTCTTGTCCCCATTTACCCTTAGACCCACTTTAGCCGCTTTTGCTTTAGTGCTTGCGAAAGCCTCATTGACGTCTCGCATGTCATCTGCGTAGGCAAGCAATTGTGTAGACTTGAAGTAGATCGTACCTCTTGTATTGGCCGCAGAGTCCCGCACGATCTTTTCAAGAACAATGTTAAAGAAATTACATGAGAGTGCGCCACCCTGTCTAAAACCTTTTTTAACATCGAAGGGGTCAGATAGTTCACCTCTGAACTTAATGGAGCACCGAACGTTCTCCGTAGTCATCCTTCATAGTCGAACGAGTTTGGTAGGAACGTTTAAACATTACATTACAGTATAGCTCGTCTCTAGAAACGCTGATAACAGCGTTTATAGTGGACTTTCCTGGCCTGAAACCACACTGGTAGGAACCTATCAGATCGGCGCTTACACAGTACGGCAGAGAAGACCTTGTACCCAATGTTCAGGAGACTTATCCCTCTGTCATTGGCGCAGTCATAGGGGTCTCCTTTCTTATGGACCGGGCAACCGATGCTGAGACTCCATTCATCGGGCATGCATTCTTCCGACCATATCTTGCAGATGAGTTGGTGCATGTTCCTAACCAGGACAGCGCCAGCTGCTTTAAATAGTTCAGCGGGAAGTCCATTTGCTCCAGCAGCTTTAAAAGACTTAGGTTTCGATATCGCTATCTTAACATCGTCTAGGTCGGGTGGATGGGATTCTTTTTCTTCCTCATCCATTGTGAATGGTTCGTTCTGCCTTACGGCGGCATTTTGACTATCACCGCCGTTATATAGTCTGCGGAATTGGTTCTTCCACAATCTCAGCATCGACTGTGACTCCACTACTAGTAGTCCGTGCTCATCCCTGAAGGCTTCTGCTCTGGCTTTATAGCCTTGGCATGTTCGTTTTACTTTTTGGTATAACTTTCGAACAACGTTCCTGCAATAGCATCTCTCCATCTCCTCGATCTCGCGCCTCTCGTACTCCTTCTTTTTTCTTCTCAGAAGCGCATGCCCCTCTCTCCTTTTCTGTTCATAGAGCTCGCGGACAGCCCTTGTCCGTCGATGCAGTGTAGCCATGTATGCATTCTGTTTCTCTACATGGGCCTGTCTGCATTCAACATCAAACCAGGGGTTTCTCGAAAGTGATGGTTTGAAACCGAGTACATTTGAATCGGCCTCTTTGATGGCGTTCTGATAACGATTCCATTGCTGTTCTGTGGCTTATGCAGATTGCATCGAGACTTGGAAGAGCTTGAGGGAGACTTGATCGGCGAAGGACCTGGCGGTCTACTGCGGTTGCAGCTTTTCGAGTAAAATTTTGGGGATCTTACTCGACTCCGTTGATTCCGAGAAATTCGCATCCGCACCATGGCTGCAGCAAGATAATGATCCGAGCCGATGTTGGCTCCTCGAAAGGTTCGGACATCTGGGATGCTGGAGGAGTGTTTGCCGTAGATTGCAATGTGATCAATTTGACTGATTATCGATTGATCGAAAGACCGCCCTTATGGATGATGAGGTATTGGTAATGGATTCGTATTATGAGATTATGTCCCGCCATTAATTTCACTAGCCTTAGTCCGTTTTCTGACGAGGTGTAGTGTAGGCTGTGCTTTCCTATGACTCGCTTCCTTACCCAGATTCGCACTGAAATCTCCTAGAACGATTTTGGTGTCATAGCTGCGACATTGGGCATATGTTCTGCCTAGGAGATGATAGAAGTCGTCTTTATGTCGGTCATCTTTCTCCTCTGTGAGGGCGTGGACACATAATAAACTTATATTGCCGAGATTGGTCTTGATGCGGATAGTTATGAGGCGTTCGCTTACATACTGGAAGCTTTAGACTTTTTCCTGAGTCTGTCTCGAACAACAAATCCGCATCCGAATAAGCGCTGTTAATTTTCTCAGTAGCAGTTTCCGTAGTATATATCACAGTTTTTCATCCGCTTTTTGCCTGGTCCATCCCATCGCACTTCTTGGAGCGCGGTAATGTCTGCCTTATAGCAGTCCAAAGAGTTGACCAGTTGTCCGGCTGCGCCTGGTTACCTAACCTTCCATGTAATCTGTCCGTATCCGAGGCTGTTGGTTGTCTCTGAACAAATAATTGTTTTACGCGATAGGGATGTTAACCCTAAGCGCAACCCAGGTTCCTCTTACCGCAGGAACAAGGGGTCGGGTCGCTGCACACATTGGTTCACTACCTGGCGGATGCTAGTATAGCTATCCAGGGGAGGCCACGTGGAGGCTGTGTGTCAACTTGGATTGAGCAGGGACAGAGATCGAAGCTGGCGTTTGCCATGTTAAACGCAGTCAACTTCATTGTTCTGTTTGCTCGCTCCCTTCTCCCCTCAACCAGAGATATACGCAATCCTAATGGTCAGGCACTATGTTGTGAAGCATGGGTGGAGGGGGTAAGGCATATACATCTGCAGTGACATCAACTAATGGCTGTTTAATATGCACAACCGTAGATGAAGGGATTATCCAGGTTGCAGTATGACTAAGCGCATATGCCCTGATATCTGCAAGAAATCCGCAGCATTCCTCCTGTCTTTAAGGAGAATCGACTGCAAATGATTTGTGGGAGTCATTACGGGCCATTACACTTTTGCTAAGCATCTCTGCATGCTTGGCATTAGTGAGATACCTACGTGTTCTACATGTTGCAAGGAGAATGACACTACAGAGCATTTTCTGTGACTGTCCCGCCTTTGCTCGCGCACGGCGGCGCATCCTTTGGGCCAACGTTGTGTGTGCCGAATCTCTTAGCTCTACATCACTTAGGTAGGTATGGTCACAGCCTTCCTAGAGTTGAGAAGAATGCACATAGGCCAGGGAGGCCCGTTGTGCTGCTACGAGGGGGTTTTCCCCCCCTATTCGTGGAACTATTTTGTGCTTCTTAAGAAGTTAAGAAGATCAAGTATCCCTACATCTGTCAAACCGTTAAGGAAGTAAGAGCCTAGGTAACGTTTCCTGAAATTGTAGAGAGCCGGACAGGTGCAGAGAAGGTGGTGAATGGATTCGACCTCCTCCTCGTCCTAACAGCTTCTGCAGAAATCATTCTTTTTAGGGAGATTATACTCCTTGTGCGTTGACTGTCAAGCCGAGGCCAGATTTGCCTGGTGATGGCGCAGGTATGTCCCTGTGTCCATCTCAGGTTCCTCTCGGCCCTGGCGAGATTGGTCAGATTATGTTTAGTTGTTGTAAGGGGTTCTCCCTCACAAGCCACGATTGATTGTAGCGTCGTTCCTAGTTTGGCGAGTGTGTCGGCTTTTTCATTACCTGTAATGTCGCTGTGTCCCGGTACCCAGATAAGCTGTATGTTGAACTGTTCTGCCATCTCGTTTAGAGATCTGCGACAGTCGAGACTAGATTTTGATGTGTACACATAGGACTCCAGCGACTTTAAGGCTGCTTGACTGTCTGTGAGAACGCGAATATCCTTGGTGGATATTACGTTCCACTTCAGCCAAGACAAAGCCTCTTTTATTGCCAACAGTTCCGCCTGGAAAACGCTACAGTGATCCGGTAATTTTATAGCTTTATGTAGCTTGAGTTGTTTGCAGAAAACTCCACTGCCCACCCCGTCTTTAGTTTTATACCCGTCAGTGTAGAAATCCACACAGTTTCTGCGCGGTTGAGTTTGGCGGGTCCAGTTCTTCCTGTCCGGATAGACCATCGTAAAGTTTTTGTCCAAGACTATGGTGGGTTCTATGTGGTCTAGGTTTTCTGTCATAGTTATCCTGTTTTGCAGGATGGAGGAGTGGCCAGTGACATAGCTCGCCCTTTTAGTCTTATGGCCGTGTGTGTGGCAATTAGCTTACCGAAAATATCGAGTGGTGTAAGGTATCATGTTAAGCGCAGCCGTTGGTGTGGACCTGAGGGGCCCGGTAATGCACCTACATGCACTCCTTTGTACCTTCTCGAGTTGTTTGTGGTATGCTGCCTTGTCTAGTGCAGTCCACCAGGCTATCACTCCATACATTAGTATGGGTCTAACGACCGTGATGTAGAGCCATAGGGTAATCTTGGGGTTGAATCCCCATTTTTTTCCTAAGGCTTTCTTACATGTGTAGAGAGCTATTGTTGCTTTTTTTGCTCTTTAAATTGTGTTGCTCTTCCAAGTTAATTTCTTATCGAGTATAATGCCAAGGAATTTGGCACTAGGGGAGTAGGCTAACCTGGTATCGAGCAGAGTGATAGGGCAGTTTTCCGGGATTTTGTGCTTTTTGGTAATAAGCACGAGCTCCGTTTTCTCCTGCTTAATCACTTAAGCTCCTTCTAATTTTTCTCCGGAAAATGGGGAAAATACAGTAATGTAAGGTGTCTGTCTGGAGTACAATGGATCACTATTTGCGTCTGAGTGCACTACCAGAACCCTTCACCAAAACAAAAAAACGGATCTCGATAGAGTTCTCAAGTTCTTCATGGGTATTAATACTTATATGTAATCCTCACCTGATAGTTTACTATCAAGAGGGGAGCTGTTCCTATCCCAATTTGTGGATTTGGGTGAGCTGTAGCTCATTACCCGAAGACCCCTATTCAGCTTAAATTAGGCCAAGCTGAAACGCATTATTATGAGAAATGAGACGCTCACGGCCCCGAAATAACCGAGGCAAGAGCAAGGTCATGTCGACTGTTTTCTTCGATTATCGTTGTGTAGTGCATTTTGAATTCCGAATAATATTATTTGAGCGTTGCGCGTCCAAAGAGGCCAAAATGGTGGCGCGACAACTCATGGATCTTGCACCACGATAATGTGCCATCTCATAATGTATTGATTTTTCGAAACCAAAAACAACTCGACCCACATTGTTCCATGACCACCGTATACAGACGGCTTACACAGGCTTCTGATGTAAGCTTCTTTTCTCCAATTGCTAGACTCTGTTTAGATTCTCAAGTAGCCCTTTAGGTCATCCAAGTTATCAAACCACAACTTTTACCGCCGGATGTTTTTAAATCATTCTGAAGTCAACTGCTGCACCCCAACAAGGTGAGGGCATCAATGATAATTGCTACCGATGGCGATGGCGTTAATTTATATGCTCTGTAACTGTCGCCACGACACGTTAAGCCCTCCTCCTGTCCCACAATTCCGTCCACAACAGCCGGACGCTTCATTTTTTTGATTGATCTCCCGGCGATCAATGTGAACGTGCGTACACGCTATACCCTCGTATGTGACCCTGTGCTTTCTGTCCAGTTGTTTACCACTTCCATCCCGTCATACTTCGCCCGGTCGCGGTATACACACAAGTGAACATCATTCGCATCCCATTTGGTGGTAATTAGTAGGGAATCCACTTGATGTCCAGCGATGATGTAAACTGGATGTTTTTTCTCGCCCGAGTACACCGCTGCAGAAAGGAAATGAGCTGTGAACTCAGTTGCACGTTCCCTACGAGACTATATTAATTAGCATAAAAGTGAACAGGTTCCTTCGCCGTGACGGCTACCTGGCGTCGAAGGGGTGTATCGAAGAACATCCATCTTATCCAAACAGAAGGAGCAGCGCCTCATCGAAGGTGGACGTTGGTACGGTTAAAACAAAGCCTTTGAGCCAAGAACGCGACAGAAGCTACGTTCGAGTCTGTCGTACCCTTGACTCATGGTGCCAAAGACAAAATCAAGGAAAAAGCGCCAACCAAAAATCAAAAACAAAAAACGACAGAAAACTGTGTTTTAATGAGACGCGGATTTCTCTCTTCGGATGCGATTCCCGCAGCGACCACAGAACGCATGCCCACGGCTTGAGCTCTCCTGGCCTCAGGGCGGAATTCCGTGCCTCTTGCCGCAGTTATTTATGGTTTATTACTCACTGCTTAGATTAATTATCATTGCGGCGACTGTTTTTACAGTCGCTTTCTGTGATTCGGTGGTAATTACAAGTCAATGGCAATCGGTCAACATTGTTGCCTCGGTGTCCCGTGCGTCGAGTGGCATGGGGGAATGGATTTGTCCAATTAATTCGACGCCGATTAGCGTCAACTTGAGGAGTTGTGACTTTTTGTGGTTTCTCGACGGAGAACTTATGATTAACTGTCCAATCACCCAAGGAACCTGTGTTTATGAGCCTGCGACTTTGATAGAAGTTCTCGTGCCGACTAAAGCGTGACTTCGCTTTTTGTGACAGTTGCATAACACTAAAGCCATTTCGCACGAGATGAGATGCCATTAAAACTGAATATCTGTTTTGTGCTTTTTTAGTTTTAAGCCGTGCTTCACTAAAAGCGTCAGTAATGGTCGTTTATGGCTTTGAAGGCATTGGAAACGGCGATTTTACCATAACAATAAAAACCTTGATATTGTGTGTCAATGGGACGCATGACAACATTTAGAAATACCCATTTTACTCGTCGCACTTTATTGTTGCATAGTACGAACTATGAACGAACACAGTTGCATTTTTTGGAGGCATGGCAAGATAATGACATAAAAATAGTTCTAGGTGCTGGCGGGCCGCAATCACCTTCTGGCTAGCCCACGATTCCCGCATGTTAATATTCACAAAGAATCACCTGACCTGGCGATCACCTGATCCGTCGATCCATGGAGGATCTGAGCCTGAGCTATAGCTGCCTTACATCCTTGACGGTCTTACATCCGCGATTACTTGGTCTTTATAGCGGAGGTTCGGTCTTCCTCTTCCTTTCGAACCAGTAGGCTCGGAGTCGAAGACTCTCTTAGCTGGAGCGTTGATGTCCATGCGCTCAATGTGGCCGAGCCAGTGTAGTCGACGGATCTTTGCCTTCCGGACTACATCCACATCTTTGTATAGCTCGTAGAGTTCGCGGTTGTGTCTTTTTCTCCATTCACCTTCCTCACAGACAGAACCCAAAATCAGCTCCGCTGTCCTGCTTATCGTCCAGTTTTCGGCTCCGTACAGCAAGACTGGCAGTATGAGCGTTTTGTAAAGCATGAGCGTTTTGTAAAGCATGACATTCGAGTGAGGAGTTTTGACCCCAGTGTTTGGACAAGTCGAAGAAGCAGCGGTTGCCAAGGGCGATTCTATGCCGGATCTCCACTGTGGTGTCATTTGTGGAATTTACGTTTGCCCCGAGGTAGACAAACTCCTTAACTACCTCGAAATCGTAGCTGCCAATTGTTATATTTTGTCCCAGGTGGTGAGCGACGGATTGGTTCTTGCTTGACAGCATGTACTTCCTTTTGTCCTCATTGACCTTAAGACCAACTCGTTTCGCCTGTTCTTCAATCGCCGTGAATGCTTCCACCATGCCACGGCGAGAACACCCGATGATATCGATATCATCCGCGTATCCTAGCAGCTGGACGGACTTGTAGAAGATAGTGCCTTCCCTGTTGACGCCTGCCCGTCGCATTATCTGCTCCAGCACCAGGTTGAAGAAGCCACACGACAGCGCATCTCGTTGCTGAAATTCGGTGCATGTTTCAAACGGTTTCGAAGTCCTAGAACCGAATTACACGGTGCATGGCGTACTTTTTAGCGTGGCGTGACACAACTGGATCAGTTTTCCCGGGATCCCCAATTCGGCCATCGTACCAAACGAATGCTGTCGTATGCGGCTTTGAAATCGATGAAAAGATGATATGTATCGACTCGAAACTCGTTGGTCTTTTCCAGGATTTTTTTGGAGAGAGAGAGAGAAGTGTGAAAATTTGGTCTATAGTTGATTTGCCGGACCGGAAGCCGCACTGGTAGCTGCCTATTAGTGCGGTGCAAAAAGGCTTGAGACATCCACACAGTACGCTGGACTAGATCTTGTATGTAGGAGGTACGATCGCCTTTTTTGTGGATGGGGAAATAGAGCTAATATTCCAATAGTCGGGCAAGCTTTCATCTTCCCAAATTCTACAGATAATCTGGTGCATGCTCCCTACCAGGACATCGCCGCCGGACTTGATAAGCTCTGATAACAAGCCATCTGAGCCTGCGGCCTTGTTATTCTTCAGCTTATGAATAGCTGTGCCGACTTATTCGATGCTGGGTGGGAGGACTACTTCAGCGGCTGGAGTTGGGATTTCCTCGGTCCCTACCACTCTCTCTTGGTCATGCTCGTTAAGCAGCTGCTGGAAGCGCTGCTTAAATACATCCACTATTCCCTGCGGGTCGGTGACAAGATCACCCTCGCAGTTTCGAAGAGCCAGGGTGCCCTTTTCGAAGCCTCCTGCAAGGCCTTTGGCTTTCTTGTAAAAGGCTCGTATTTTATGTTTATCCCTAGACTCCTCGATATCGTTGAGCTGGGAGGCTGCGAAGATTCTTTTCTTTTGTCGCAGTAGTTTTTTCTCCTCCCTTCTTCTGGCTCGGTACTCTTCTTGCGCTGCCCTGGTTTTCCTCTGCAGCGCCTTTTGGTACGCCTCGTCGGTTGCTGCCTTTTTCTGCTCACACTCGCCATCATACCGCGGCTTTCTTGTCGGGGGGTGGAAGGTATCTTAAGGTGGTTTCGGCTATTTCCTGAATGGCTGAGCGCCAATGCAGCCACATGTTATTGGCATTTGTGTTCGACGTAGGCATAGCCGCGAAATGCCTAGGTTTCCTACACAGGTACAAGAAAATCTTCTTGCCACCGATCTTACTTACTTACTTAGGTGGCGTTACAGTCCGTGGTGAACCTGGGTCTCAACCAACAAGCGTCTCCAGCTGGCACGGTTCTTGGCCAGCTTTTTCCAGCGTCGCACGCCTAGTTTGTTAAGGTCCCCTTCCACCTACGTGCGCCAGCGTTGTTGCGGCCGTCCTCTGCCGCGCCTTCCTTTCGGGGTGGATTCGAAGACTCCTTGGGTCGGTCGGTCATGCGCTCTACATGGCCTAGCCACCTTTGCCGCTGTATCCGTATACGTCGCACCGTACAGTTCTTCGTTATATCTTCTCCTCCATAGACCGTTTGAACAAACGGGACCGTAGATAGTGCGCAGGATTTTCCTCTCGAAACGACCAAGGGCATCTTCATCTGCTTTTATTAAGATTCAAGCCTCTGCGCCGTAAAGGAGGACTGGGATGACCAAGGTCTTATATAGTGTCACCTTGGTTTTGCAAGAGAGGGCTCTATTTCTAAGCTGCCTCTTTAGCCTTAAGCGCTCGCGGCTTTATTAGACTAAAGTCTAATCGCTATTTTGATTTTGTCTAGGTCGGGTGGACGGAATTCTCCTACATCGTCGTCCATTACGAATACCTCGTACTGCCTAGCAGCGGTATCTTGTCTATCATCGCCGTGGAACCAGTGGCGGTTTGAAACCCAGCACCTCTGAGGCAGCGTCTCTGACGCCGCTCTGGCAATGGAGCAGACTTCTTCAACCTGATGCTGGAGCAGATAGTGCGAGGGGTAGGCGTCAACAGGGAAGGCACTATCTTCTACAAGTCCGTCCAGCTGGTAGGATACGCGGCATTGTGGAAGCATTCACCGCGATTGAAGAACAGGCGAAACGAGTTGGTCAAGCAAAAACCAATCCGTCGCTCACCACCTGGGACAAAATATAACACTTGACAGCTACAATTTCGAGGTGGTTAAGGAGTTTGTCTACCTCGGGGCAAACGTAAATTCCACAAGTGACACCACAGTGGAGATCCGGCTTAGATTCGCCCTTGGCAACCGCTGCTACTTCGGCTTGCCCAAACAACTGTGGTCAAAACTCCTCACTCGAAAGACCAAAGTCATGCTTTACAAAACGCTCATACTGCCAGTCTTGCTGTACGGAGCCGAAAGCTGAACGATAAGCAGGACATCGTCCTGCTGATTTTGGGTTCTTTCGAAAGAAAAATTCTACGCCGGATATTTGGTCCTGTCTGTGAGGAAGGTGAAAGGAGAAGAAGACACAACCGCGAACTCTATGAGCTGTACAAAGATGGGGATGTAGTCCGGAAGGTAAAGATCCGTCGACTGCACGGGCCTGGCCACATCAAGCGCATGGACACCAGCGCTCCAGCTAAGAGGGCCTTCGATTCCGAGCCTCCTGGTTCGAGAAGAAGAGGAAGACCGAACCTCCGGTATAAAGACCAAGTAATCGCAGATGTGAGACATCTTGGTCTTGATAACTGGAAGCAGCGTCAAGGATGGATGGCAGCTATAGCTCAGGCTCAGATCCTCCATGGATCGCTGGCCTTATAAGTAAGTAAGTTGGAGGAGACAAGATCGGCAAAGATATTGGCAGTCTCATGCGATTGTAGCTCTCCGACGTCAAACTTACGTAGTTCTCCTCGACTCCTCGAGCATTCTTTATATCCTCATTCGCACCTTAGCTACAACAAGGTAGTAGTCCGAGTCGATATTGGCCCCTCGGAAGGTTCGTACGTCGAGAATACTGGAGGAGTGTCTGTCGTCGATCGCAATGTGATCAATCTGGTTGGTGGTCGATCGATCAATAGACCGCCAGGTACCCTTGTGGATGTTGAGATGAGGGAATAGCGTGCTTGCTACAAAGAGGTTACGCCCCGTTAGGAAATCGATTAGCCTAAGTTCGTTGTCGGATATGGTGTTATGGAGGCTATGCTTTCTTATGATCGATTCAAATATGTCCTCTTTGCCCAGTTTTGCATTAAATTCTCTGTGTCGTAGCTGGGGCATTGGACATATGTTCTATCTAGGAGATCGTAGAATTCTTCTTTGAGCCGATCGCCCTTTTCTTCCTTTGGGGCGTGGGCGCATATTAAGCTAATGTTTCCAAATTTAGCTTTGATGCGGATTGTTATGAGGCGTTCGGTTATATCTCGGAAGCTTAAAACTTTTTGTCGGAGTCTTCCTCGAATAACGAATCCGCACCCGAATAGGCGCTGTTTGTTCTCCTTGTTGCAGTTCCTGCAGTAGATGTCGCAGTTTTCCATCCGTCTCTTGCCTGGTCCATCCCATCGCACTTCTGGGAGTGCGGTTATATCTACTTTATAGCAGTTGAGGGTTTGCTCCAATTGATCGGCTGCACCCGGTCTGTTAAGGAACCTCACTTTCCAGGTGCTGACTCTCAAATCCGTTAGTCGTTTGCAGGGGTTGTCAGCTTTGAATACGTCCGTATTCGAGGCTTGTTGTTGTTTCGGAACAAGCTAGTCTTTACGTGATAGGGATGTTACCCCTTAGCACAATCCCCAACCTGGAGGGCCAGGTTCCTCTTTCCCCAGGAACAAGGGGTTGGGTCGCTGCATACATTGGTTCACAACCAAGTGGGTGCCAGGTAAGCTATCCAGGGAGGGCCCGCGGATTCTGTGTGTCAACTTGGATGGAGCAGGGACAGAGATCGTAGCTGGCATTTGCCATGTTAAACGCGATCAACTTCTATGCTCCGTTGCCCCGCTCCCTACCCCCTGTTACATTTTCCCCCAAACAAAAGTTGTATTCTCATCCCATTCATTTAAGATATTTATACCATGGGAACATATTATTCCACTCCCTGCCACTTAGTTCTCCCACAAACAAATCACTTGTCAAATTATGTCAAACCCAATTTGTGCTTAATCACCGGAACCGCCACAATAGCCTTCAAATACAGCCACCAATCTATTGTCACATCGATAAATGTTTTATTCATAAACCATCGAACCCACACCCATCTTCAGCCAGAACCGAGGCGACGCAGCCCAAGAAGATATCGCAGACCAAGTCTCATTATTTGCTCGATTGTTACCCACCTGACAGAGGCGCAGAACCGCACAATCCTATAACGAATTATCATCGATTGTCGATTCCCGATTGCATGGTGGTCGCCACACTTGTCAAAGTGACATTTCTCTACCAATTGCTCGACGATCCAATGATCATGCCACGATCATGCTCGAATGGTCTTTAACGACAACAGCATGCGCTTGTGCACTGCGAGACAGAGAAAGAGCTCCAACAGAAGCAATGACGGATTACTGTATGCTCAGTGCTATCGATTGCATCAATTGCACATCTGAACGACTGTGATTGCCGATGTCGACAATGATCACGGGAATGACGATGATGAAGGAAAATGATGTCATTACTTCCATTTTTGGCGCGACGGAGATGTGGAAGAGCGATGCCGACAGCGACGCGATATGATGTGGATTTATTCTCAGAACATAATTGGACAAGTGGATGGAGTGACGGATGGATGAGTGCTCGGGACAAATTGTGATTGGTGGTGATTCAGTAATGGAATTTGAATGCACAATGGGATTTATAAGCGTTGTCAAATGACGTGGTTTATTTACTGGCCGCTGAGACTCCAAATACTCAACATCGCGGCTTACATGAATTTTGTCACACTGCATCGGGGTACGGCTGGACATCTCCATTTCGGTGCAGACACTCCTCTTTCGATCTCATTTAGTGACGGAATTAAGATCGCCACATATCGAATCGGTGATGGGCAGCCAACTGCTCCTGGTCGAGTAACTCATGTCTGTGGTATAATTCGATTTGCACACGCAGTAGCTGACAGACACTGAAACGGACACGGAACATGGGACACGGGATACCTTTAGCGGATTAAGTTGGTCGTGTGAAGTGAGCAGCTCATGTCGGTTTCGCTCGATTTGCTTTGATTGGATTAGAGTCTGTTCTGGGCGCGGGACGAATGTGAGATGAACGAATGGTTCTGGTGGAATGAAGGACATGTTAAGAGATTCGTTGTCCTTGCGTCCAGCGTTATTGTAAATCATAACGCGTTGACATCAACATCAATAGCAACAGCCATCGCGACTACATGAATTACTTTTCCTTTGTTCCACTTCAGGTTGATGTTTTATTCGAACTCAGTTGCTGGTAGTCTCTAGCGTGATCGTATGTAAATCAGACCATGTCATAAATCATTCCACCCCGGGACAATTGCATCTATAGTATCCTCTCCCTGACGCAATGAATCATTCGCCTTGGTTCTTTTCAATTAATTCAAGCGTTGATTGTCTACCAACCCAAGGATACTGATCGCGCAACAGCAGCCGATCAGCGTGTCATAACTATTCTTAACGCTGAACAATCGTTCTAAGTGGTCCACATTCTTCGGATGATTTATGTCCATCAAAACTCATTTAGCTCGATTCACCTTGTCCAGTTTCTATCGCGATCTCTCTAGCGATCTGCACGAGAATTCTGGAACACAAGTCCACTGTTCCCTAAATTGCATGACCCGGGGAATCAATTTGTACATTGCGCACACAAAAATTCTGCACCAGACAAGGTTGACTGGCAACAGTGACCGTCCGGTAAACTGAACGACACGAAACCAACTTCACGCGTTCGTTTGACCATGCAACCAACTATGGCGCAGGAAGGTGAAACAAACGAGCAACAAAGCAAAAAGCACCATGTCTTGACTATTTCCGTTGGCAGTGAACATGTGTTCAACAAAACTATGAAACTTCAACGACGACGACCAGATCACAAAACGCAAGGGAGCCCTCCGCCGCGCAAGAGCCATGCGCGTGCGTATGCTCCGCATCTTCGACACAACAGATACATACACTCAGAGCGACACTATCCATAAATCATAGATCAGCAACACTATCGTGCAACAACAATACCAGCATACCACCGCCCGACAGCACTAGCTATGGTGCCGGCCTAGCTGCCACTATATGGCGTGTGCAACATGCCAGCTATGGCCACTTAACTTATGCAAATTAACCGTTAGATTGCAGCACATTTGTATATACCAAAGTTCGAATTAGCTTCCCTGTTTATGCAAATATTTTATGGCAGACAGCGTCCCGCACCATTCGTACCGCCAGCGTGGCCAGCGTGGCATCTCTATTCGTTTTTTTTTTTTTTTTTTTTCTTGCATCTGCGCGCTCAACGATTTGCATGCAACGAAGTAGTAGTGATCTGCTTCCAGGGAATGGGAATACGATTATTGATCACCATCGATCGTGTAACAAAATCGATGGGAAGATCTTGCTTGCAACTCGAAGTAGTCCCAGTCCATGGATTCTCTGCCTGCGATCAGCCACTGGCCATGCGAATTGTATGTTTTCGGATGAGCTTAATTGCCGGGATGATTAATTGATCATTAACATGAATTTTATGGCCAATTATTGCAACCAGAATTGTTGCACTATACACGGGATCATGCGGATTCTCGTGATGAGGTGCGATCGTGCCCGGTAGATCACCAGGATCACTAGTTGCTAGTTGAATTTCCTACATCATATAACCCATGGACATGACACTGGTGTACCGTTAGACTCCATAGATACATCAAAATCCATTAAATTCAACAATTGACCAACTGAATTCCATTTCAGCAGCCATCGCCAGCCGCGACTTCCTTGATCTCACTGTCAGCGCGTACTATACAATCCCAGATCACTCTGGACCACCACTATCATCCTGCTCTCCCGTCGGTTGGGGGGAATTGGAATGCTTCGTCCGATGAATTTAATAATTTCCAAACGCAAATTGAATGCCAATTTAGTTTAGTGTAAGCAAATCAAATGCGGAACTTTCCACAACCTGACCAAGGCCAGCGCCACACACAATAAGGAGAAGCGCTGTTTTCAAAACATGATCTCTTAATTGCACGATCATAGGGATCACGTGCGCGTATTTCAACTGCTGATCGCTGGTTTTTTCACTGTGCGGTCTTCCGCGCGAACGGTGTACTCATAGTATGTGTAATAGATGGTAATTTGGTACGCGTCAGCGGTATGCGGCCATAAGATCATGAGAGGGATCCCTCTCTATGTATGTGGTAAGTATCTTTTAAATGTAGCTTGTTCTTTTTCACGGATCCTTTGTGCGACGAGTGGGGCAAATGGAACGGCAAACAGACACATGACAGCAATAATGCAGCTTTTTACGTACAACATGCAAATTATTATTGCGATCTTTCGCCATAAAGAAACGCAGTGATCTTGCCGATCGCGCGTTTGCTTAGACGCTTTGAGGGGCGGAAAGGTGTTGTTGCATAGCAAGACAAACCGGGTCAGGAGGAGAGTTGTTATGGTAAAGAATTTTATGACCGCATGCGGTGGAAATAAAGTGAAGGTCTTGAGGCGCGCAGTACGCACTAGGATGCTTGTTTTGTTATTGCAATTCGAAATGATCGAAACGCGGGCCTAATGGTCAGTTAGGTACTAGGGATTACGGAGAAAACGTGCAATTTTGTTTTGATTTTACACCAGGTGGACGGATAGTAGACGGATACAAGACGATCATTTGTGCGATTGCTGGAAGCTTAAATGTGACAGACCTTGCAGGTAATTGACTAAATGGTTTCTATACGACGACAACGTAGTTTAAGGCAACGGCTTTTGGGTAAATTCCTTTAAAGGCGGATATGGTTGAACGAATGACACAGTTAAAAGCATATTGCTTGTGTTTAATGAGTCATAACTTACGCAAACCATAAAGTCTTGAAATCTTCACACCCGGATGCCTGTGGATAGTCTTGTCTTAGCTAAGGAAAGCTAGCTCTTTGTACTATAAGTTGTGGCAGTTCTAAAGAAAATACTGATCAAGCAATTTAGTTAGAGAATAACTAGATTATGCTATGACTTCTTGGAGAAATCAGTCACTTGCGTCTATTGGGTTGCGGTACATGACAGAATCATCAATTTTGAGAACACATCAATGCTCTTTAGTCTGTGTATAGATCTTCACTCAGTTTTAAAATTCGGAGGATCGGGATGAGGGCTCTACTATTAATTTGCCTCTTCAGCCTAAAGACGCAGCGACTGGCTAGAGTAAGTCTGCGTTTGATTGAAGCGCTGGTAGTCTTGTCGCAAAGGACTAACAAAGGCCTCGTAGGGATAGCATCTATCCGACGGATGCTGGCCTGATAAAAAGCGAGAAGAGCCACCGCAGTCAAACATCCTGCGGCACTGTTAGTAAGTATCATCCCCAACTCCTTGTGGGGCCATCTGGAGATTTCCTATGGAAATTGCAGACGGGGAAGGGCGCCAAATAATAAGGGCTACAGCCTGGAGGGCCGTAACCGTAAAAAAATCGCAAACTCCGACACAAACACAAGCCTTGAATAAGACCGCCCGGATTAATGTTCACTACCCTTGTAAAAAACGAAAAAAGGACAATGATCTTCGGCTCCGTACGTAGAACGTTAGGTCCCTAAACAGGCCACTTGAAGCCCAACAACTTGCGGACGCCATAGACCGCTAAAAAGCGGACATAACCGCCATCCAGAAAATGCGATGGAATGGACCGTGTATAAAACGGATGGAAAACTGCGACATTTACTACAGCGACTGCTATAGGGAGAGAAGACAACGATTGTTCGGTTGCGGATTTGCTGTTCGAGGTGGACTAAGGCAAAAAGTCCAAAGCTTTCCGCATGAGAGCGAACGCCTCATAACGATTCGTATCATGGTCAAATTTTTTAACATCAGCCTGATCTGCGTCCACGCCCCCACGGAAGACAAGGACGACTCCGCCAAAGATGAGTTCTACGATCTCCTAGATAGAACGTATGCCCAATGTCCCAGCTATGACATCAAAATTGTATTAGGAGACTTCAATGCTAAGCTCGGTAAGGAAAGCATCTTTAAACGAGTCATCGGCAAACGTAGCCTACACGACACCACATCCAATAACGGACACAATCTGATTGATTTTGACTCTATGGGCTGCCCGCACCCTGATATACATAACACCACCTGGCGGTCGCCAGATCAATTAATCACTAACCAGATTGATCACATCGCGATCGACGTCAGACACTCCTCCAATATTCTAGATGTTCGAACTTTCCGAGGAGCTAACATCCACTCGGACCCCTATCATGTAGTAGCCAAGATGCGCCTACGGATATCACCAACGCAGCTTAGTAGAGTAAGAATACAAAGCTATGATGTCGGAAAACTACTATCGTCAGAAACCGCTCGACGATCGCGTCTCCCTTATGCTCTCCAGTATACCACCACCCTCCACGCTATCAATAGAACAATAGTGGAAACTTTGCAAAGAAGCACTGAAAAGCTCTGCATCCGAAATTTTGGGCTTCAAGGCTCCACCAGGAAGAAACACCTGGTTCGATAACGAGTGCAGGAGGATCCACACAGCGAAGCAGGAGGCATATAAAGCCTCGCTGCATGGAAGAAAAAGAGCAGCTCGTGAGCTCTACGAGTCAGAGGGAAAGGAGACGTATACGAAAGCTTCTCAGGAGAAAGAAGAGAGAGCACGAGAAGCGCGCGATTAAGAACTTGAAGAGGTGTTACATGAGGCATGACGTTCGAAAGTTCTATCAACAGATAAAGGGAACATACCAAGGCTTCCGTTCTGACTGGAAGCCTGCAGGGATGAAAATGGACGCCTAGTAGTAGAATCGCAGTCGATTCTAAGGATATGAAAAAACTGCTTCCGCAGACTGTATAACGACGATGTTAGTTAATATGGCGCTGTCAGATAGAATGATCCATTTCTTACCGATCAAGACCGCAGAGAATTCCGTCGCCCTGACCTCGACGAAGTTAAGATTGTCATATCTAAACTCAAGTCGAATAAAGCTGCTGGCGCAGACGGACTGTCTGTTAAGTTCCTCATGGCAGCTGAGGATAACAGAATGACCTGGTTAAGAGCATGCACCAGCTCATCTGTAAGATATGGTCAGAGGAAAGCATGCCCGAGGAACGGAGTTTTAGCATCGTATGCCCGATCCACAAGAAAGGAGACCCCTTTGATTACGCCAACTACAGAGGAATAAGTCTTCTTAACATCGCCTACAAAATCTTCTGTCGTTTTATTGGAACGCCTGAAGCCTTTTGTAAATAAGCTGATAGGTCCTTATCCGTGCGGATTCTGGCCAGGGAAGTCCACCATCGACCAAATTTTCACCCTACGGCAGTTCCTGGAAAAAACCAATGAATTTCAAGTCGACTCTCACCACCTATTTGTCGACATCAAGGCGGTATGTATGTATGTCGGCGTTACAGTACATGAAGAACCTGAGCCGAGCTTCTCTCAATCACCCATGTTGTGTGTGATTTCATTTTCCCATAGGTGAAAGGGACCTACAGTTTATTGCCGGTTCCGAACGGCGAATTTCGAGAAGCTTTTCATGACAATTCTACTACAGGGGGTTTTGTCAGAACCCCGCTGAGGAGAAACACCGTGAAAAACACGTTCGATGACATGGCTGTGTCGGGATTCGATCCCGTGTCATCGGCGTCAGAGGCCAACACACTACCCACTGCGCCACGGTGCTCTCAGTGTCATATACGGCTTTAAAATCAACGAAAGGGTGATGCGTGTTGACCTGAAATTCATGGCTATTCTACAAGATCTGCCACATTGTGAATATTTTGTTTATCGTGGATATTCCTAGCCTGTAACCACAGTGATAGGAACTTATCGAGTTGCTCACGAATGTTTTCGGTTGTTCACTAAATACGGCATAGAAGATCTTATACGCAATGTTCAGCACTCCTATTCCCCTATAGTTGGCGCAGTTATAGGGGTATCGATGCTGAGATTCCATTCATCCTGGCATCCTTTCTTCAGACTATACCTTACAAATGTGCTGGCACAGGTTCCAAACCTTGCTGCTTGCTGCTTTACATAGCTCAGCAGACAGGCCATCTGCGCCACCAGCTTTATTAGACTTCAGTCTATCTTAACCTCCACTGAGTCAGGCGGACGGAATTCTCCGTCATATTCGCCCAATGTGAATGGTGTGTTCTGCCTGACAGCGGTATCTTTCTATATTCGCAGCACCGACTGTGATTCAACTACAACGTGTCAGTGTTCATCCCTGCAGGCTTGCGCTCTGGTTGTATGACATTGGCATGTTCCTTTTATTCTTTGGTAGAACTTTCGAACATCGTTCCTGCGATCTCATCGATTGCGCGCTTCCCTGTCCTCTTCCTTCTAAATAGCACATGCTTAGTCCCTCTATTCCGCTCTTAGCGGTCAGGAGCGGCTCTCGTTCGCCGATGCAACGTGGCCATGTATGCATTCTGTTTCTGCATGTACTTGTCTGCACTCGTCATCAAACCAGGAGCTTCTCCTAGGTGGTGGTTGGACCCTAATAAATAAGAGGCACCATCCCTAAAGGAGCCTTAACAATGTCTCCATTGCTGTTCTATGGTTTGTGCAACTTGCTTCGGCCCTGCAGAGATTTGGAGGGAGACACAATCGGTGAAGTTCCTGGCGGTGTCTTGCGATTGCAGCTTCCCGACCCTAAATTTTGCTGGTCCTACTCGATTCCGCAGTGTTCGCGATATCCGCATACCTACCTAGTCTGTAACAAGGTATTGATCCGAGTCAACATTGGCTCCTCGGAAAGTTCGGACATCCAGTGTGCTGGAGAAGTGAGTGACATCGATCTTATTATGATCGATTTGATTAACAGATAATTCATCAGGACACCACCGGATCCCCTTACGGGATGTGGGAATCCCGTGCTAGCTATGAAGAGATTATGCCGTGTCACAAATTCCATTAGCGTGAATTCGTTTTCGGATGTCTTGCCGTGTTGACTGTGTTTTTCCTGACCTGCTAAAAAGGGAGAAAAGTCACCGCAGGCAAACACCTTTTCGGCGAGTTTTCTGCCCCAAAAAACAGGTTAATTCGTTTGGGCTACGGACGGAAGCCGACCCGCAGGGAACATGGATGTATTTAAGCATCATTTCCAGCAGCTGCTTAACTCTGATCATACAGAGTAGTTGGACTGAGGAAATACCCACTCCAGCCGCTGAAGTAGTCCTCCTACCCAGCATTGAAGAAGTCGACACAACTGTTCGAAAGCTGAAGAGCAACAAGGCCGCAGGTTCAGATTACTTTCCATCAAAGCTCTTCAGGGCTGGCGGCGATGTTTCGGTAGGGAATATGCACCAGATCATCTGTGGAATTGGGGAAAATGGAAGTATGCCCGGCCACTGGAATATCAGCTCTTCCACAAAAAAGGCGATCCTACCTCCTGCAAGAACTATAGCGATGCATCCCTGCTCAAGGTCGCATACAGGATCCTGTCAAGCATACTGTATGAACGCCTAAAACCCTTTTGCTACCAGTGTGGCTTCCGGCCCGGCAAATGGACTATAGACCAAATATTCACACTTTGACAAATCCTGGAAAAGACCAACGAGTACGACAACAAAGAAGTGTTTGATGCGTTGGCCGAATACGGGATCCAAGGAAAACTGAACCAGCTGTCACATCACACCAAAAAATATGCGATGCACCGTGCAGTTCGGTTCTAGGACATCTGAACCGTTTGAAACATGCACCGGATTTCGGCAAGGAGATGCGCCGTCATGCGACTTTTTCAATTTAGTGCTGGAGCAAATAGTGCGATGGGCAGGCGTCAACAGGAAAGGCACTATCTTCTACAAGTCTGTCCAGCTGCTGGGATACGCGGATGATATTGACATCATTGCGCGGTCTCGGCGTGACGTTGTAGAAGCTTAAGCGGCGATCAAGGAACAGGCAAAACAAGGAAAAGAACAACCCGTTGCTCACCACCTTGGACAAAATATGACGATTGACAGCTACAATTTCGAGGTTGTTAAGGAGTTTGTCTACTTCGGGGCAAACATTAACTCCTCAAACGATACCGCAGTGGACATCCGGCATAGAATCGCCCTTGGCAACCCCTGCTACTTGGGTTTGTCCAAACAACTTAGAGCGAAACTTCTATCTCGAAGAACCAAAGTCATGCTTTACAAAACGCTTATACTACCAGTCTTGCTATACGGAGACGAAAGCTGGACGATAAGCGGGAGGATTTTGGGTTCTTTCGAAAGAAAAGTTCTGCGCCGGATATTTGGTCCTGTCAGTGAGAAAGATAAATGGAGGAGAAGACAGAAGATAGATGTGGACAGTGGAATCGTTATCAGAACGCCATCACAGGGGCTGCCTCAGATGTTCTCGGTTTCAAGCCACCACCTTCGAGAAACCACTGGTTTGATGACGAATGCAGAGAGGCCCATGTAGAGAAACAGAATGCATACAGTGCTACACTACATTGACGGACGAGAGCTGCCCGCGAGTTCTATGAACAGAAAAGGAGGAAGGAGCATGCGCTTCTGAGAAGGAAAAAGAAGGAGCACGAGAAGCGCGAGATCGAGGAGATGGAGAGATGCTATTGCAGGAACGATATTCGAAAGTTCTACCTAAAAGTAAAACAAACATGCTAAGGCTATAAAGCCAGGGCAGAAGCCTGCAGGGATGAACACGGACAACTAATAGTGGAATCACAGTCGGTGCTCAGATTGTGGAAGGACCACTTCTGCAGACTGTATAACGATGATGATAGTCAAAATGCCGCCGTCAGGCAGAAAGAACCATCTACAATGGACGAAGACGAAAGAGAATTCTGTCCACCCAACCTAGACGATCTTAAGAAAGCGATAGAAACTTAAGTCTTATAAAGCTACTGGAACAGATTGACTTCCCATGGAGCTGTTTAAAGCAGATGGCATACACCAACTCGTCTGCAGGATATGGTCGGAAGAATGCATGTCCGATGAATGGTATCCCAGCATCGTTTGCCTGGTTCGTAAGAAAGGGAACCCCTGGGACTGCGCCAATTACAGAGGGATAAGTCTCCTGAACATTGCGTACAAGATCCTCTCTACCGTACTGTGTAAGCGCCTGAAAGCGCCCGTGGACAATCTGGTAGGTTCCTATCAGTGTAGCTTACGTTATTTGACGGATAAAGCGAGACGTCAATTAGGCATTCGCAAGCGTTGAAGCAGAAGCGGCCAAAGCGGGTCTAAGGGTAAATGGGAAGAAGTGCAAATATATGCTGTCATCAAAGAAAGACGCGCAACACCGACGTCTTGGTCAGAACGTCACCTTCGGTAGCAATATTTTTGAAGTAGTCAAGGACTTCGCCTACCTTGCCTCGATAGTGACAAGCAGCAATGACACCAGCGCTGAGATAAAACGCAGAATAACTCTTGCCAAGCCCTCTCTGGAAAACTAAGTTATCCCTTAAAACAAACCTTAATCATCCCGGTCCTCCTCTACGGCGCTGAGGCTTGGACTCTGTCAAAAGAGGATGAAGAAGCTCCTGGGCGGTTAGACAGGAAAATTCTGCGCGCAATCTTTGGTGTAAACGGAGAGTGGAGAAGGAGATTCAACCAAGTACGGGCTGTACAGCAATATCGGCCTAGTTAGACGTCTTCGGATCCAACGTCTAAGATGGCTGGGCCATATAGAGCGAATGGACATCACGGCTCCGGCTCGAAGAGTTTTCGACACCAACCACGATGGACGACGCAGCAGAGGTGGCGCGCACAGGTGGAAAGGGACCTCAACCCATTGGGCGTGCGGCACTGGAAGCGACTGGCCAAATATCGTACCGGCTGGAGAGGCTTGTTGGTTGAGGCCCCGGTTCACCCCGAACTGTATCGCCTTCAAAGTAAGTAAGTATGTAAGTCGTGTCGACGGAATTCTGTTGCATCTTCGTCCGTTGTGAATGAATCCTTCTGCCTGACAGCGGTATTAGATCTTTCATAGTCGTTGAACAGTCTACAGAAGTAGACTGTGTCTCTGCTGCTAGTTGTCCGTCTTCATTTGTATTGGCTTCCGCTCTGTCTGTATCGCCCTGGCATGTTCGTTTTATATTTTCGTAAATCTTGCGAGCATGATAGCATCTCTCCATCTCCTTGATCTCACACTTTTCATGCTGGCTTTTTTGCTTCCTTAGAAGCGTGTGTTCCTCGAGCGGCTCTCATCCGTCTTTGTAAGGGTTTTGCTTTGCAGGCCATTAAGCCCACATTGCTCATCAAACCAGAGGTTTCCAGCTGACGGTGGCTTGAAACCCAATACATTAGAGGCAGCATCTCTGATGGCACGCTGGTAATGCTCTCACTGTTGTTTCAGTGTCATTGGAGTTTGCGAGAGGTCGAGGGAAACTCTATCGGCAAAGGTCCTCGCGGTCCTACATGGATTAATCGATTTTAATTTCAAGTAGGTGCTCATGTTTCCGAACATGGTTAGTACCTACATATACATACATACATATCTCTTAAAGAAAGACGGAGTTGCCTGGATTTTAGCATCATAGGTCTTCGATACTTTGCTAATATCTATTGATGGATTCCATCTTAAAACTGAATTGACTTTCCTGGTACTGAACCTGTTCCATAACATATAGATACCAACAGCTCAATACGCACAACAAGACAAATCGAATCAGTACCCAAGCGCTCGCCATCAAAATCCAGTTCTCCAATTAAACAAATCCATCTCCTCAAGATATCAAAATCAAATCCATCAGCCCAGCATTTATGTCTTTCCCATTTATCAACCCATCGATTTCGACCTCCTTTAATCATCGCGTCACCGCAGTCAGCAGTGCCAGTTAACTACATATGTACGCCAAGCGCCACTCTGTCCATCACTCATAAAGCGATCCCAATTAAAAGACGTAATTAGTTTACGATAACCGTAATTTGTTAATTCCCAATCGTATCTCAATCCTCGTTGGAACAGATCGCGATCTGATCAAACGATCCACCACATGGATCATAATCATAAATTAATACCAATTCACTTTGTTTAGTCGCCTAGCTTGCTTGGAACCTAATGTCTTCAATAGCGTTCTCCTGGTGCCTTCTCCAATGGTATTACCGTAATAAACGTAAAAAGTCGCTTTGTATGTGGATATCCCGCAATGCTGCGAGATACATTCGAAGTACCTCACTTTAAGAATGACACTAAAACAATCCAATTTGATGTGAATGCATCTAATGGATCCGAATGGCCACTCGAATGATCGCGTTGAACACAAAAACGCTCATAAACGAGTCCGTGTACCCGTGCCTCATCTCTGTGAATGCACTCTTCCCAGTTTGCTTGAAATGGAGAATGATAGGCAAGCGGACGCACGGTTTTTACGGATTTTTCTGAGGCGGCCAGTGGGTCATCAACGTTTAAGGTGAGGTATTTAGGAATTGGCGCCATCGACTTGAGAAACGTCATAACTTGTCAGAACATAACCGTTTAGGGATCTTACCGAATGTCAAGGTGTAGTGTGCTACGACAGCTGCAGTGTGCTTTAAAAATTCCAATTAGACTTCTGCAGTGTATGGCGCTCTATAGTATATTGGTGTACCACAGGTTTCGGTTGTTGGGCCACAACTTGATTGCGACACATTGGTTCACAGTGACACGTTGCCACCTAAAATAGGCTAAGCGGCCAGGGACAACTTTGTTAGCATGCGTTTTATGGTATTAGAAACACCATGAACCCTTGCCCGAGTAACGTGTCAATAGTGATTTAGCAAGGGTCACGGGTGCGCGAACACTTTAGGGTGTGCGAAGTGCGCCATGATTACTTCCGCGTGCGAACATCACATTCATTTTGTTAAATGGCCAATAAAATGTTTCCTTTATTTTCGGCGCACACCATATGGCCAGCTGGATGACCGGACTATTGAGCAGCAGTGCAGTGCAGAGCAGGAGACAGAAGATGCTGGAGAGAGGCGTCTTTTGAATACCAAGTGGAGGAGTGAAAATCTCTAGCAATTCTTCAAAACAATCGCCAGTGGCCAAGTGGAAACGAACCAAGCATTGACTGTTTCGTCCGTTCGAGTCCTATTCCACGGAATCGAAAGAACGATGTGTGATGATATGGCGGAGGAGGCATGTGCGTCGCCGTCGTTCGATTTATGAACTCTGTGTGGCTATGCGCGGCTGTCAGAAATGTTCACATTTCATAAATTTCCAACTCGCTTCTTCCTCGCTGGACTGAGATGGTGGAAGTGGCATATGGTAAAATGGACAAACAACCTGTTGCGCAGTGGGCTGCAGGTAATGGGCAGTTATATTGCTGGCGGAATCATCCGCCTCCGCCGGTATCGCGGATGCGATTTGTCATTTTTCAAATTCGAAATCCAGCGGCGTGCGTTTGTCTTGGGAGAGTGAGAGCAATTTGCCTCGTGGGTTTGAAATGGGCTGGTGGTAAAGGTGATGGTATCCTGACTAGTGTGTCAAAGGTTATCGGTCAATAAGGTAATTGGCTGGACGTTTGTTTTGATGCGATAAATGTGCATCGCCAGCTACTTGATATAATGGGGCACGAGGGGCTTGATTTTTTGTTCGATTGTGTGATTAAAGAGCTAGTGGACGCCTACTGTCCGAGTGGGTTTTCGTTAGTCAATGGTTGGCTTGTGGGTGATGATGAGTTTCTCAAGATTACACAAGACAAGACAAACATGTGGGAGGTTAGGGCAGGATGACTGAATCATTTAGTTTGGGGCCATATAGCGGACAGGCAGGAATCAAAATCAAAGAGTACAGGAACAGGGATGTTATGCATTAAGCGGCATTAATGCAATACCGAAAGTAGGATGTAAGCAAAGACTCAGTCTGCTAACATACCACTACGGACACGAACCGACGGTTATGTTTAAATTTCGCTGTCAAAGTTTGGTATGCTCTGTTGCGACTAAAAAGGAAACATTGGTAACTTTCAGCGGCATACTGCTAAATGTCAATGCCAGAGCACGGAACATTCTAGAGACTTCTGAAGGGGATCGTCTGACGGCGAAAATTCGAGAAAATGGACCGATAATTCTCGCCCTCGCAATCCCGAGAACGAACCCTATTCGGGGACAATTCACATTTCGTAATAGTACTGAAATGAGGGCGCCGTGGCGCAGTGGTTAGTGTGTTGGACTCTGGCGCACGATGAGCGAGTTCGGATCCCGATAACGCCAACGCCACCGAATGTTTATTTCGCGACGTTCCTCCTCGGCGGGGTACTGGCAAAACCCCCCGTAGTATACTTGCCATGAAAAAGCTTCTCGACTCACGCCGTTCGGAATCGGCATTAAGAGAGATGCTTGGCTCTGGTCCTTCATGGGCTGTAACGCCACCAAAGAAGAAGAAGAATAGTACTGAAATTGTTCTTCGCCTCCTATGTACTCGACAGATATACTCCCTACTCCTTGCACGGTTTTGCCATATCAGTTAAATTATCGTTTAATTGCCATTAAACAGTCTATATTCATATTTTTCCATATTCTCAGCATCGAATGCGACTCTACTACCAGGTGTCCGTTCTATTGCTGGCAGGCTTCCGTTCTGACTTTATAACCTTGTCATGCAGTAACACCTCTCCAAGTTCTCAATCGCGCGCTTCTCGTGCTCTTTCTTCTTTGTTCTGAAAGGATTATGCTCTGCATGCATTGCTTACTTACTTACTTACTTACTTATCAGGCCTGCGATACATGGAGGATCTGAGCCTGAGCTATAGCTGCCTTCCATCCTTGACGGTCCCGGGCACGCTGCTTCCAGTTGTCAAGACCAAGATGTCCTACATCCGCGATTACTTGGTCTTTATACCGGAGGTTCGGTCTTCCTCTTCTTCTCGAACCAGGAGGCTCGGAGTCGAAGACCCTCTTAGCTGGAGCGTTGATGTCCATGCGCTCGATGTGGCCGAGCCAGTGTAATCGACGGGTCCTTGCCTTCCGGACTACATCCACATCTTGGTACAGCTCGTAGAGTTCGCGGTTGTGTCTTCTTCTCCATTCACCTTCCTCACAGACAGGACCAAATATCCGGCGCAGAATTTTTCTTTCGAAAGAACCCAAAATCAGCTCCGCTGTCCTGCTTATCGTCCAGCTTTCGGCTCCGTACAGCAAGACTGGCAGAATGAGCGTTTTGTAAAGCATGACTTTGGTCTTTCGAGTGAGGAGTTTTGACCCCAGTTGTTTGGACAAGCCGAAGTAGCAGCGGTTGCCAAAGGCGATTCTACGCCGGATCTCCAATGTGGTGTCATTTGTGGAATTTACGTTTGCCCCGAGGTAGACAAACTCCTTAACTACCTCGAAATTGTAGCTGTCAATTGTTAGGTTTTGTCCCAGGTGGTGAGCGACGGATTGGTTTTTGCTTGACAGCATGTATTTCGTTTTGTCCTCATTGATCTTAAGACCAATTCGTTTCGCCTGTTCTTCAATCGCCGTGAATGCTTCCACAATGCCACGGCGAGAACACGCGATGATGTCGATATCATCCGCGTATCCTAGCAGCTGGATGGACTTGTAAAAGATAGTGCCTTCCCTGTTGACGCCTGCCCGTCGCACTATCTGCTCCAGCACCAGGTTGAAGAAGTCACATGACAGCGCATCTCCTTGCCGAAATCCGGTGCATGTTTCGAATGGTTCCGAGGTCCTAGAACCGAGTTGCACGGTGCATCGCGTGTTTTTTAGCGTGGCGCGACACAACTGGATCAGTTTTACCGGGATCCCGAATTCGGCCATCGCCCCAAACAGTGCTTCACGTTGAATGCTGTCGTATGCGGCTTTGAAATCGATGAAAAGATGGTGTGTATCAATTCGAAACTCGTTGGTCTTTTCCAGGATTTGTCGGAGTGTGAATCTTTTGTCTACAGTCGATTTGCCGGGCCGGAAGCCACACTGGTAGCTGCCGATTAGTGCGCTGCAAAATGGCTTTAGACTTTCACACAAAACGCTGGACAGGATCTTGTATGCGACATTGAGCAGGGATATATGTACCCCTAGGTACAGGATCGCCTTTTTTGTAGATGGCATGCTTTCATCTTCCCAAATTCCCAGCCTTGAAGAGCTCTAATGGCAAGCCATCTGAGCCTGCGGCCTTGTTATTCTTCAGCTTCTGAATAGCTGTGCCGACTTCGATGCTGGGTGGGAGGACCACTTCAGCGGCTGGAGTTGGGATTTCCTCGGTCCCTACCACTCTCTCCTGATCATGCTGGTTAAGCAGCTGTTGGAAATGCAGCTTAAATACATCCACTATTCCCTGCGGGTCGGTGATAAGATTACCCTCGCAGTTTCGAAGAGCCTGGGTGCCTCCCGTAGTTTTTCGCTCACCTGCTCCCTGTAGACTCTGACAACCTCCAGTGTGCTCAGGCGCCCAATGTCCGACCTCCTTCTGATGGGCTGGTGCAACTTTCTGACATTGGACAGTTGAGCTCTGAATCTTGCTGCTTCGAGGAAGTGGTCAGAGTCGACATTTGCCCCTCTGAATGTTCGCACATCCACGATGTTTGACGAGTGCCCTGCGTCAATGAGCACATGGTCGATTTGGCTGGCGGTTCGACCGTCCGGAGATCGCCAGGTTGCTGTGTGGATTCGCTAGCGAGGGAATCTTGTGCTACTTATCACCGCATTACAAGCTATCGCACAGTGCGTGAGTCGGAAGCCGTTATCTGTTGTTGTATCGTGGAGGCTGTGCTTTCCGATCACTCCGCCAAGGGTGTTTGTTCACCTTACCGATTTTGGCGTTGAAGTCCCCGAGCACGATTTTTACATCGTACCCCGGACAAGCTCCGTAGGCGTTGTCCAGGAGGTCATAGAAGTCCTCCTTGATAGGGTCTTCAGCCTCGTCGGTAGGGGCGTGTGCACATATAAGGCTGATGTTATAAAATCTGCCTCTGATGCGGATCACAGCCAGGCGATCACTTATAGGTTTAAAGTCGATAACCTTCGACCTTAACCGCTTTCCCACGACAAATCCGCATCCCATTAAGTGCAACCTTTTGTGACAGCTGTAATAAATGTCGCAATTTTTCTTCCTAATCATGCCGTTTCCTATCCAGCGTATTTCCTGGACCGCAGTAATATCCGCCTTGTACTGCGTGAGGATTCCTTCTAGTTTATGAGCAGCTCCGGGAGTGTACAGGGTTCTGACATTCCAGGAGCATACTCGCAAATCGTGCTCCTTTTTCGTGCGTTGTCGTCGTCGAGTATCCGTCCGTGTATCCGAGGCATCTTGCTCATTCATAACTTTAGGTTTTTTTTACGTGGGCGGATTGTTAGCCCGCCGCACAACCGCCATTCTGGTCGGGGTTTTTTTCGCTGCATACGTTTGTTCACCTCCCAACGGTTGTTGAAGAGGCTATCCAGAGGGCGCCGCGAGGAGGCCGTATGTCAACTTGACCCGGGCATTTAAACAGGGATCGTTGCTGGCATCTCGCCAGGTTGAGAGCAATCAACAACTTTACCCTGTATGTCCGAGCCCATGCCCCCGGTCGATGAAAACATTGCTTAAATTGAAAGCCTATAGACTAACGTCTTATCGATTTTTTGTGGTATCTAAAGCGATGAGATAAGAAAGTAAGGCAGGAGTAGCATCTGACGACGGGTACTCGTCCGGGCACTTTCACCGCCTCATGGTACCATCTGACAATTTCCCGACCACGGAACTTACTAACGGAAGATGACGAATGGTGAGTATTCCACGCCACTAAACAGAATTAACGTCGGTTGGACTATGATATAGCAAACCGTAACCGGAAACCCCACTGTTGCTCAGAAACAACTACAAGCCTCGGATAAAATTGACCGGATTATTGTTCACGACTCTTGCAAGAAACAAAAAACGGACAACGATCTTCGTCTCTGTACGTGGAATGTTAGTTCCCTAAACAGACCATGTGCAGCCGAACAACATGCGGACGCCCTAGATCGCCATGGAGCGGACTTATTCGCCATTCAGGAAATGGACTGGGCCGGGTATAAAGCGGATGAAAAACTGCGACATCTACTGCGGCGACTGCTATAGGGAGAGAGGACAACGATTGCTCGGATATGGATTTGATGTTCGGCGTGGACTAAGGCAACAATTCCTAAGCTTTCGGCATGTGAGCGGGCGCCTCATAACGATCCGTAGGCTAAATTTTTTAACATCAGCCTGATCTGCATCCACGCCCCCACGGAAGACAAGGATGACTCCACAAAAGATGAGATCTACGATCTCCTAGACAGAACTTATGCCCAATGTCCCAGCTATGACATCAAAATTGTACTAGGAGACTTCAATGCTAAGCTGGATAAGGAAAGCATCTTTGAACGAGTCACCGGCAAACATAGCCTACACGACACCAAATCCGATAACGGACACAGACTGATTGATCTTGCTTTCTTCTTTGGTGGCGTTACAGTCCATAAAGGACCGGAGCCATGTTCGAACTTTCCGAGGAGCTTACATCGACTCGGATCCCTACCGTGTAGTAGCCAGGATGCACCTATGGATATCAAGAACTCAGCGGAGTGGAGAAAGAATTCAAAGTTATGACGTCGGAAAGCTACTATCGTCAGAAACCGCTTGTGCTTTTATCGATCGCGTCTCCCTCAAGCCTGCTCGCTGTCAATAGAACAACAGTGCTACCCTTGCAAACAAGCACAGCGATTCAAGAGGCATATAAAGCCTCGCTGCAATGCATGCAGAGAGGGCATGGGCTCGGACATACAGGGTAAAGTTGTTGATTGCTCTCAACCTGGCGAGATGCCAGCAACGATCCCTGTTTAAATGCCCGGGTCAAGTTGACATACGGCCTCCTCGCGGCGCCCTCTGGATAGCCTCTTCAACAACCGTTGGGAGGTGAACAAACGTATGCAGCGAAAAAAACCCCGACCAGAATGGCGGTTGTGCGGCGGGCTAACAATCCGCCCACGTAAAAAAAACCTAAAGTTATGAATGAGCAAGATGCCTCGGATACACGGACGGATACTCGACGACGACAACGCACGAAAAAGGAGCACGATTTGCGAGTATGCTCCTGGAATGTCAGAACCCTGTACACTCCCGGAGCTGCTCATAAACTAGAAGGAATCCTCACGCAGTACAAGGCGGATATTACTGCGGTCCAGGAAATACGCTGGATAGGAAACGGTATGATTAGGAAGAAAAATTGCGACATTTATTACAGCTGTCACAAAAGGTTGCACTTAATGGGATGCGGATTTGTCGTGGGAGAGCGGTTAAGCTCGAAGGCCATCGACTTTAAACCTATAATTGATCGCCTGGCTGTGATCCGCATCAGAGGCAGATTTTATAACATCAGCCTTATATGTGCACACGCCCCTACCGACGAGCCTGAAGACCCTGGCAAGGAGGACTTCTATGACCTCCTGTACAACGCCTGCGGAGCTTGTCCGGATTACCATGTAAAAATCATGCTTGGGGACTTCAACGCCAAAATCGGTAAGGAGAAAACCCTTGGCGTGATCGGAAGCCACAGCCTCCACGATACAACAACAGATAACGGCTTCCGACTCACGGACTTTGCGACTTTGTTCGTAATGATAAGTAGTGATAAGTAGCACAAGATTCCCTCGTACGCGAATCTACACAGCAACCTGGCGATCTCCGGACGGTCGAACCGCCAACCAAATCGACCATGTGCTCATTGACGCATTCGTCAAACATCCTGGATGTGCGAACATTCAGAGGGGCAAATGTCGACTCTGACCACTACATCGTAGCAGCAAGATTCAGAGCCTCCTCCATAAGGAGGAGGTTCGATATTGAATGCCTGATCACACCGGAGGTTACCAGAGTCTACAGGGAGCAACTGAGCGAAAGACTCTACGGTATGCCTACGTCGAACACAAATGCCAATAAAATGTGGCTGCATTGCCGCTCAGCCATTCAGGAAGTAGCCGAAACCACCTTAGGGTACCTACCACCCCCGACAAGAAACCATTGGTATGATGGCGAGTGTGAGCAGAAAAAGGCAGCAACGGACGAGGTGTACGAAAAGGCGCTACCGAGGAAAACCAGGGAAGCGCAAGAAGAGTACCATGCCAGAAGAAGGGAGGAGAAAAAACTACTGCGATAAAAGAAAATAATCTTCGCAGCCTTCCAGCTTAAAGATATCGAGGAGTCTAGGGATAAAAATAAAACACGAGCCTTTTACAAGAAAGCAAAGGCCGTGCAGGAGGCTTCAAAAGTTTCATCCAGGCTCTTCGAAACTGCGAGGGTAAACTTTGTCACCGACCCGCAGGGAATAGTGGATGTATTTAAGCAGCATTTCCAGCAGCTGCTTAACGAGCATGACCAAGAGAGAGTGGTAGGGACCGAGGAAATCCCAACTCCAGCCGCTGAAGTAGTCCTCCCACCCAGCATCGAAGAAGTCAGCACAGCTATTCAGAAGCTGAAGAATAACAAGGCCGCAGGTCAGATGGCTTGCCATCAGGCGGCTGGCGGCGATGTTCTGGTAGGGAGCATGCACCAGATCATCTGTAGAATTTGGGAAGATGAAAACATGGCGATCCTACCTCTTGCAAAAACTATAAAGGTATATCCTTGTTCAATGTCGCATACAATATCCTGTCCAGCGTGTTATGTGAACGTCTAAAGCCATTCTGCACCGCACTAATCGTCAGCTACCAGTGCGGTTTCCGGCCCGGCAAATCGACTATAGTCCAAATTTTCACACTCCGACAAATCCTGGAAAAGACCAACGAGTTTCGAATTGATACACACCATCTTTTCATCGATTTCAAAGCCGCATACGACAGCATTCATCGTGAACGACGGTTTGGTGCGATGGCCTAATTCGGGATCCCGGGAAAACTGATCTAGTTGTGACGCGCCACGCTAAAAAATACGCGATGCACCGTGAAATCGGTTCCAGGACTTCGGAACCGTTTGAAACATGCACCGGATTTCGGCAAGGAGATCCGCTGTGATGTGACTTCATCAACCTGGTGCTGGAGCAGATAGTGCGACGGGCAGGCGTCAACAGGGAAGGCACTATCGTCTACAAGTCCGTCCAGCTGCTAGGATACGCGGATGGTATCGATATCATAGCGTGTTCCCGTCGTGACATTATGGAAGCATTCACGGCAATTGAAGAACAGGCGAAACGAGTTGGTCTTAAGGTCAATGAGGACAAAACGAAGTACCGAAGCAAAAACCGATCCGTCGCTCACCACCTGGAACAAAATATAACAATTGACAGCTAAAATTTCGAGGTAGTTAAGGAGTTTGTCTACCTCGGGGCAAACGTAAATTCCACAAATGACACCAGAGTGGAGATCCGGCATAGAATCGCCCTTGGCAACCGCTGCTACTTCGGCTTGTCCAAACAACTGGGGTCAAAACTCCTCACTCGAAAGACCAAAGTCATGATTTACAAAACGCTCATACTGCCAGTCTTGCTGTACGGAGCCGAGAGCTGGACGATAAGCGGGACGGCGGAGCTGATTTTGAGTTCTTTCGAAAGAAAAATTCTGCGTCGGATATTTGGTCCTATCTGTGAGGAAGGTGAATGGAGAAGGAGACACAACCGCGAACTCTACAAGCTGTACAAAGATGTGGATGTAGTCCGGAAGGCAAAGATCCGTCGACTACACTGGCTCGGTCACATCGAGCGCATGGACATCAACGCTCCAGCGTTGAACGTGTTTTTCACGGTGTTTCTCCTCAGCGGGGTTCTGACAAAACCCCCTGTAGTAAAATTGTCATGAAAAGCTTCTTGAAATTCGCCGTTCGGAACCGGCAATAAACTGTAGGTCCCTTTCACCTATGGGAAAATGAAATAACATACAATATGGGTGATTGAGAGAAGCTCGGCTCAGATTCTTCATGGACTGTAACGCCAACATACATACATACATACAATCGCGGATGTAAGACATCTTGGTCTTGATAACTGGAAGCAGCGTGCCCGGGACCGTCAAGGATGGAAGGCAGCTATAGCTCAGGCTCAGATCCTCCATGGATCTCTGGCCTGCTAAATAAATAAGAGTCATCGACCGATATCCATTTACATTTGTACATATGTAGCGGGTGGCCATTGTGCAATGGTAAACATCACTGTCAGTTCAAAACCTGTCCATAGCCGAAACAATCTCTATATCGTGCAACACACCTGTTGTGAATGAGAGGTCATCATATGTTCACTTTAAATTCATATTCTGACTCCATAATGACATTGAACATTTGCTGAGAACCGTGAAAATTCAGGCAAGTACCTCTCGAATCCTATCTAAGACAACCACCCCTGGAGAGTAGTGAACGAACATCTACGACGCAAACCATTTGCACGCCGCCCAAGTTGTCCTCTGTGGGAAAGGTCGGGATAAACGACCTAAAAACGTTCAATGATATCCGCAATACTTAATTGTTTTTTCGTTTCAAGATATTTGTCAAGGGTGAGATCGAAATCCAGTTCGAAGCTTAAGAATATAAACTTTCCATAAGTGCAAGGTTCCTGACATTGATTAAGTACCACCTCGAAGCACATCTCCCTGCTTCAATTGATCTCCACCGCAGACTTTGCAGCTCGGATACATCCATACTTGTAGCACACGAAACAACACCTAATTAACCGCATCTCATGCCGCTTGCGCATAAATTTCCTCAGTAACAAGTCGACTGGATAAGGTAAATAAATTCCGAGTCGCAGACAAATTAATATTTTTCGCTTTTAAATCATACGAATGGACAAAATGCGTGGTTTAGTCGGACTCCAAGTGAGATACGACAACGAGACGAAGATGAAGCATTACTTTGGTTGTTTGTACGAGTATCTTCGTTTTTCTTTCCAGTTTTCACACCAACCAGTGTCACCTTCGGAATGAGACAACGAGTTATTTAACGCCGTGTGGTACCCAACGGTAGAGGCGAATTGATTTCAGATCCTTCTTTAGGTGACGGGATGAAAATGTTGGGCGACTAGAAGCCATTCGAATCCAATAAATCATCTGCGCGAATTGATTGGATTCCGGGGTTTTTCCTAATTTTTTTTTTATAGAGCTCAGGAGTTTACTTGGAACCAGTAAATTAGTGGAGAACCAATCACTGGAAATACGATATACAAATTAAACCCGAAAAAGGTTGTAAGCAGAGTAGAACCCGTTTATGGAGTCTGGAAATAAAATTCTGATTTTGGATTCTGGTATTATCTATAGAGACAATTACCATTATAAGCTTCTCGGAAATTGAACTCGTTAATGTTGTTATAACTCATTAACATTGGACCTGGGAGAGGTGGAGCAGAGCTGCGATACTTGGAGGGAACAATGACGTTATCGACAGGGCTCTGGACCTCCGAGTTGATGACCCTTCAAAATATTAAATAATATGAAAGCCTTACCATCTTAGAGTCATTGGGTACCATAGGTAGGTAGGTAGGTTCGTAGCCTCCCCAGAATGGGGGGTTTATCTCCCTATTTATGGAACCACTTAGTACTTCTTAAAAAACTAAGAAGGTCAGTTAGCCGTACTTACTGAACATCTGTCAGGTCGTTTAGGAAGTAGGAGCCCAGGTAGCGTTTCCTGAAGGCCGGGCAGGCGCAGAGTACGTGGTGAATGGATTCGACCTATTCTTCGTCTAGGCAGCTTCTGCAGAAATCACTCGGAACTTGCCTTAGTTTTTGCGCATGACAATGAGACAGTGACCGGTGATGACACCAATGATTTTGTGGATGTCAGTTCTTTTTAGGGAGATTATTCTCCTAGTCCGTTGACTATCGAGCCGATTCCAGATTTGCCTGGTGATGAGGCAGGTATGCCCATTTCAGGTTCGTCGCAGCCCTGGCTAGACTTGTGAGTTTATGTTCAATGGCTGCAAGAGGTCTTCCCTCGCATACCATGGTTGATTGCTGTGTCGTTCCTTGTCTGGCGAGTGTGTCGGCCCTTCCGTTGCCTGAGATATCGCTGTGACCTGGTACCCCTAGTAGTTGTGTGTTCAACTGTTTAGCCATCTCGATAAGAGTTAGAACGATAGTTGAGGCTTATTTTTGAGGTGTACACCCAGGAGGTGTACTCCGAGGGCGTCGTGGCGCAGTGGTTAGTGTGTTGGACTCTGGCGCACGATGAGCGAGTTCGGATCTCGATAACACCAACGCTATCGAATGTTTATTTCGCGGCATCCCTCCTCGGCGGGATACTGGCAAAACCCACCGTAGTATACTTGCCAAGAAAAAGCTTCTCGACTCAAACCGTAAGTAAAGATAAATATCATTTTGAACGCTGTCGTTTGGATGGACTTTAGGGCCCCGGTGATGCACATACTACATGCTAGTTTTTGTACCTTCTCGAGTTGTTTATGGTACGTTATTTTGTCAAATGCAGTCCACCGGATTATCACTCCATACATTAGTGTAGGTCTAACGACTGTTATGTAGAGCCATAGCTTGGGGTTGAATCCCCATTTATTCCCTAAGGTTTTCTTGCAAGTGTAGAGAGCTATAGTTGCTTTTTTTGCTTTCTCAGTTGTGTTGTTCTTCCAGATTATTACTTCTGTTTAGTACAATAGCAAGGTATTTGGCATCCGAGGAATAGGTTAACCAGGTGCCAAGTAAAGTGACTGGGCAGGTTTCCGGAATATTGTGCTTTCTGGGGACTTACCCTGAGCCCATTGCTTTGTGCCCGTTTGCATAGTACGGATAATGTCGTTTGCATACGGCCATTCAGTGTGGGTAGGTATTTGCCGAAGATAGTAATAATAACGTCATGAGCTTAGGCAATAACATTGAGGCCTTCTTTCTCCAGTTTGGTCAGTAGTTCATTTGCGACCCTCTTGTGGGGTGCCTATGGTATCCACTCTAGTGGTTGCTTGGCTTTCCCATTTACAGTGGATTTTGCGTGTTGAAAGTAACTCACTGATAAACTCTGTGAGAGTCCTCTCCACCTTTAGATTTTCTAGCCCGTCTATTATTGCTTTCGAAGCGCCCTCTACGTCTAGAAAATCTGTTAAGGTATATATCTTTAAGATGGATTGATCTCTCGGCTTCCCTCACTAGTGTCTGCACGGCTGTTTCGACAGATCTACCCTTACAATAGGCGTGCTGTGCCTAAGAGATTAGGGATCAAGATTATGGCGTATATGGAAATCTATCAGCTTTTCCATGGATCTTAGTGCAAAGGATGATAGCCAAATAGGCCTTAGATAATTGGGGGAGGCCTTGGGAATGAAGAGTTCCCCTGCGCACTTACACTTTTTTGGAATGTGTCTCCAAGCTAGCCATGCTATTATCCATTCCATAGTTTGTGTAAGCTGGATAGGGTAGATTCCTTCCAGTCCCTGCGATCTAAAGGGCTTCTAACTTTTTAATGCCCACATAATTTTCTTTCTAGAGATTATATGATCGTACTGTCCCTCTATCGTGGAGATCCTTGCATTTGCACTGAGTCTTCAGGTCCAGAGCAACCTGGGAAGTGCGTATTGAGGGAAGGTTAAGTGTTTTCTCCTCTGACGTTGTCCAAACTCCGTTTGTTAGGAGACAACTCGGAGTTAGTGGATCTTTCGAGGGTATTTTTCTCAGTCTGTAGGCGTCTGAAATGTTCTCCACATCACTGCAGAAGAGTTTCCACGACTTCCTTTGTTCCTTCCTCAGAGGGTACCATAACCTTAATCCAAGTTTACCCTTTAAAACTTACAACTGATAAGTGGTAAATTTTCTTTTCGGTTTTTTATGTTTTCGAGGGTCTTCTCTCGTGTGTTGAAGCAATATGAGATGTGGAATTATAGGTTTTGTGATCATCTGGGGTATAGCATCTCTTTTTGCTTTTTCGTAGGCGCAGATATTGGTCCATTGTACTGTCAGGCAGACACCTGGCAGACAGATCTTCAGTGATGCACAGATAAGATATTCGGCACACCACATCGGCCCAAAGGTCACGCCACCGAGCGTAAGCAAAGTCGGAACAGTCGCATAGAAAGTGTGCCGTCCTTTTCGCAAAATACAGCACTTACTTACTTACTTACTTATCAGGCCTGCGATCCATGGAGGATCTGAGCCTGAGCTATAGCTGCCTTCCATCCTTGACGGTCCCGGACACGCTGCTTCCAGTTGTCAAGACCAAGATGTCTTACATCCGCGATTACTTGGTCTTTATACCGGAGGTTCGGTCTTCCTCTTCTTCTCGAACCAGGAGGCTCGGAGTCGAAGACCCTCTTAGCTGGAGCGTTGATGTCCATGCGCTCGATGTGGCCGAGCCAGTGTAGTCGACGGGTCCTTGCTTTCCGGACTACATCCACATCTTGGTACAGCTCGTAGAGTTCGCGGTTGTGTCTTCTTCTCCATTCAGCTTCCTCACAGACAGGACCAAATATCCGGCGCAGAATTTTTCTTTCGAAAGAACCCAAAATCAGCTCCGCTGTCCTGCTTATCGTCCAGCTTTCGGCTCCGTACAGCAAGACTGGCAGAATGAGCGTTTTGTAAAGCATGACTTTGGTCTTTCGAGTGAGGAGTTTTGACCCCAGTTGTTTGGACAAGCCGAAGTAGCAGCGGTTGCCAAGGGCGATTCTACGCCGGATCTCCACTGTGGTGTCATTTGTGGAATTTACGTTTGCCCCGAGGTAGACAAACTCCTTAACTACCTCGAAATTGTAGCTGTCAATTGTTATGTTTTGTCCCAGGTGGTGAGCGACGGATTGGTTTTTGCTTGACAGCATGTATTTCGTTTTGTCCTCATTGATCTTAAGGCCGATTCGTTTCGCCTGTTCTTCAATCGCCGTGAATGCTTCCACAATGCCACGGCGAGAACACGCGATGATGTCGATATCATCCGCGTATCCTGGCAGCTGGATGGACTTGTAAAAGATAGTGCCTTCCCTGTTGACGCCTGCCCGTCGCACTATCTGCTCCAGCACCAGGTTGAAGAAGTCACATGACAGCGCATCTCCTTGCCGAAATCCGGTGCATGTTTCGAATGGTTCCGAGGTCCTAGAACCGAGTTGCACGGTGCATCGCGTGTTTTTTAGCGTGGCGCGACACAACTGGATCAGTTTTACCGGGATCCCGAATTCGGCCATCGCCCCAAACAGTTCTTCACGATGAATGCTGTCGTATGCGGCTTTGAAATCGATGAAAAGATGGTGTGTATCGATTTGAAACTCGTTGGTCTTTTCCAGGATTTGTCGAAGTGTGAAAATTTGGTCTATAGTTGATTTGCCGGAAGCCGCACTGGTAGCTGCCGATTAGTGCGGTGCAAAATGGTTTTAGACGTTCACACAATACGCTGGACAGGATCTTGTATGCGACATTGAGCAGGGATATACCTCTATAGTTCTTGCAAGAGGTAGGATCGCCTTTTTTGTGGATGGGGCATATAGAGCTGGTATTCCAGTCGTCGGGCATGCTCTCATCTTCCCAAATTCTGCAGATGATCTGGTGCATGCTCCCTACCAGAACATCGCCGCCAGCCTTGAAGAGCTCTGATGGCAAGCCATCTGAGCCTGCGGCCTTGTTGTTCTTCAGCTTCTGAATAGCTGTGCCGACTTCTTCTATGCTGGGTGGGAGGACTACTTCAGCGGCTGGAGTTGGGATTTCCTCAGTCCCTACCACTCTCTCTTGGTCATGCTCGTTAAGCAGCTGCTGGAAGTGCTGCTTAAATACATCCACTATTCCCTGCGGGTCGGTGACAAGATTACCCTCGCAGTTTCGAAGAGCCAGGGTGCCCTTTTTGAAGCCTCCTGCAAGGCCTTTGGCTTTCTTGTAAAAGGCTCGTATTTTATGTCTATCCCTAGACTCCTCGATATCCTTGAGCTGGGAGGCTGCGAAGATTATTTTCTTTTGTCGCAGTAGTTTCTTCTCCTCCCTTCTTCTGGCTCGGTACTCTTCTCGCGCTGCCCTGGTTTTCCTCTGCAGCGCCTTTTGGTACGCCTCGTCGGTTGCTGCCTTTTTCTGCTCACACTCGCCATCATACCACAGGTTTCTTGTCGGGGGTGGTAGGTATCCTAAGGTGGTTTCGGCTACTTCCTGAATGGCTGAGCGGCAATGCAGCCACATATTATTGGCATTTGTGTTCGACGTAGGCATACCGTAGAGTCTTTCGCTCAGCTGCTCCCTGTAGACTCTGGCAACCTCCGGTGTGCTCAGGCGCCCAATGTCGAACCTCCTCCTGATGGGCTGGTGCAGCTTTCTGACATTGGACAGTCGAGCTCTGAATCTTGCTGCTACGAGGAAGTGGTCAGAGTCGACATTTGCCCCTCTGAATGTTCGCACATCCAGGATGTTTGACGCGTGCCTTGCGTCAATGAGCACATGGTCGATTTGGTTGGCGGTTCGACCGTCCGGAGATCGCCAGGTTGCTGTGTGGATTCGCTTGCGAGGGAATCTTGTGCTACTTATCACCGCATTACGAGCTGTCGCAAAGTCAGCGAGTCGGAAGCCGTTATCTGTTGTTGTATCGTGGAGGCTGTGCTTTCCGATCACTCCGCCAAGGGTGTTTTCCTTTCCGATTTTGGCGTTGAAGTCCCCGAGCACGATTTTTACATCGTACTCCGGACAAGCTCCGTAGGCGTTGTCCAGGAGGTCATAGAAGTCCTCCTTGATAGGGTCTTCAGCCTCGTCGGTAGGGGCGTGTGCACATATAAGGCTGATGTTATAAAATCTGCCTCTGATGCGGATCACAGCCAGGCGATCACTTATAGGTTTAAAGTCGATGACCTTCGACCTTAACCGCTTTCCCACGACGAATCCGCATCCCAGTAAGTGCAACCTTTTGTGACAGCTGTAATAAATGTCGCAATTTTTCTTCCTAATCATACCGTTTCCTATCCAGCGTATTTCCTGGACCGCAGTAATATCCGCCTTGTACTGCGTGAGGATTCCTTCTAGTTTATGAGCAGCTCCGGGAGTGTACAGGGTTCTGACATTCCAGGAGCATACTCGCAAATCGTGTTCCTTTTTCGTGCGTTGTCGTCGTCGAGTATCCGTCCGTATATCCGAGGCATCTTGCTCATTCATAACTTTGGGTTTTTTTACGTGGGCGGATTGTTAGCCCGTCGCACAACCGCCATTCTGGTCGGGGTTTTCTTCGCTGCATACGTTTGTTCACCTCCCAACGGTTGTTGAAGAGGCTATCCAGAGGGCGCCGCGAGGAGGCCGTATGTCAACTTGACCCGGGCATTTAAACAGGGATCGTTGCTGGCATCTCGCCAGGTTGAGAGCAATCAACAACTTTACCCTGTATGTCCGAGCCCATGCCCTCCGCAAAATACAGCACAGGACTCACAAATGCCAATCAAGCAGAGGAAGCTTGACGCAAGATCATTGCTTTCATGGAAGAGTTCTTTCAAATCTTCAGATCAAGACTCAGCCTTCGAAGTATATTTAGTCGATGATCGCATGTTTAGAAGCAATGACTTGAAAGTCAGTATTTGCGCGCCACAAGCTCGATACAAAGCGGTTGTGTGATGTCATTGCGTTAAGGTGTAAATTCCTCATTCATCAGCTGAAATCCTGTTGTAATTCCTCCGAAAAACCAAAACTGCTTTTAACATTGGAACCTGTACTATGTAAACAATAAGATCGGGAACAGCCTTTGTACCCTGTTTAAGAGTTCAGCCAGCTGCGTATCACTGTTAAGATCGATTTCTGTACCGATGAGTCGAGAAGGATGGATAGCTGCAGGCCCACAGTTTAAAAATGGATTGCATCCGCTAACGAGATTGTCGTAGAATATTTTCCCAGTCAAAAGTTGTTCATCAGACATTGAGAGAAACGACCGCACATCAGGTGCACCATCGATCCAAAATACCTCGTAAATGTGTGAGTTTCCGCGATGTTGACACTACACGCGATGCCAGTAATCACAAACATTGAATTTTGTTGAGATTAACTCGACAAAGATAGCGAATCTTCGAGCAAAATATTCATTAGCAATAAGTGGGTTCTGTTATAGACGTTTCTGCATGTCCTTTGAAATAGTAGACTCAGGTTGATCGGTCGGATCATAGTTAAAATGGCGTATGAGGCAATGCCACCAGAGATTCGCAGAACCCAATGTCAAGACAAATGAAGGCACTCCAAGTTGCAGAACCATTGCTTCTAATTCGGGCCAGTACCGATTATTCCTGCGCCAACCTGAATGATACATTCCATCATCGATGGGTTTGTCTCTAATTGGTGCGATAGATCATTCACAGTTCCAGTAAAGGTATTAATGTACCTCAAACACAGGCATCATGTTTTTGCATCGTATTCAGGCAGAAATATCTAAGCCTCGGGTCTTGGGCAAATCGCTGATCACTGAAATTGATCATGTGCTTGACCCAGTCACGAAATGTAACTTTACGCTGGCGGGTACTGTCATTAATGTCTCCTTTAACTGTATGTGGAAATTCTTCGGTGACGTATCCTTTAGTGCGAAATTCATTAACTGGATTAGGTGTGGCTACAGGCAATTCAGCGCCTCTCGAATGAGCGATGTTTGGTTCTCAATATGTGTTAGGGGGTAACCATTTTCTACAACATTTTCTGTCTCAATCATCAACCATTACCGCTTCATGAAGAAACCTCAAAGGTAGATTGCTCAGATCACTATAAAACTTGTGATTTTTATCAGATCATGCTTTCCCAGGACCAATGCGCACCTCAACGTTTGTCATCTTTTGCGACGGCTATGATAGAATCTTTTTCCCTCATCATACCGTTTCCTATCCAGCGTATTTCCTGGATCGCAGTAATCAGAGTGTTCCTTTTTCGCGCCATGTCGTCTTTGACAATCCGTCCGCTTATCCGAGGCATTTTGCTCTTCCATAACTTGTTGTGTTTTACGTGGACGGTTTGTTGGTCCGCCGCCGCCCAACCGCCAGTCTGGTCGGGGTATTGTAGCGCCCCTTGCCTAGGGCGATAACTGCATTCATTTGTTCACCTTTCAACGGTTATTGTAGAGGCTATCCAGAGGACGCCGCGAGGGGTTGTAGGTCAACAGGGATCGTTGCTGGCATCTCGCCAGTTTGAGAATAAACAAAAACTTTACCCTGTATAAGAAAGTACCCAGGATGGCAAAGGACTAACAAAGGCCTCGTAGTGGTAGCATCTATCCGACGGATACTGGCCTGCTAAAAAGCGAGAAGAGCCACCGCAGTTTAACATCTTGGCACTGTTAGTAAGTCCCCACCTCCTGGCGGTGCCATCTGGAAATTTCCTATGGAAATTGCAGACGGGAAAGGGCGAATGGCGAGCTTCCTGTGCCAAAAATCAGGATTAGTCGATTTTGCTACGGCCTAGTAAGCCGTACCCACAAACTCCGAAACAACCACCAGCCTCGGATATAACGGACCTGATTAATGTTGACGACCCTTGCAATAAATGAAAAAAGGGCAATGATCTTCGGCTCTGTACGTGGAATGTTAGGTCCCTAAACAGGCCACGTGCAGCCGAACAGCTCACAGACGCCCAAGAACCCTATAAAGCGGACATAACCGCCATCAAGGAAATGCGATGGAGTGGACCGGGAATAAAGCTGGTGAAAAACTGCGATATTTACTACGGCGTCTGCTACATATAGGGAGAGAGGAGAACGATTATTCAGATGCGGATTTGCTGTTCGAGGTGGGCTAAGGCAAAAAGTCCTAAGCGTTCGGCATGTGAGCGAACTCCTCATAACAATCCGTTTCAAGGCTAAATTTTTTAACATCAGCCTGATCTGCGTCCACGCCCCCAAGGAAGATAAGGATAACTCCGCCAAAGGTGAGTTCTATGATCTCCTAGACAGAATGTATGCCGAATGTGCCAGCTATGACATCAAAATTGTACTAGGAGACTTCAATGCCAAGCAGGGTAACAGGCAAACATAGCCTACATGACACCACATCTATTATGGACACAGGCTGATTAATCTTGCTACGGGGCGAATTCTCCTTCTAGCCAGTACGCGCTTCCCACACTTCGATATACACAAAGGCATCCGGCGGTCTTTTGATCAATCGACTACCAACCAGATTGATCACATCTCGATCGACGTCAGACACTCCTCCACTATTCTTGATGTTCGAACTTTCCGAGGGTCTAACATCGACTCGGACCACTATTTTGTAGTAGTCAAGATGTATGTATGCATGTTGGCGTTACAGTCCATGAAGAACCTGAGCCGAGCTTCTCTCAATCACCCATGTTGTGTGTGATTTCATTTTCACAGTTTTATTGCCGGTTCCGAACGGCGAATTTCGAGAAGCTTTTCATGACAATTTTACTACAGGGGGTTTTGTCAGAACCCCGCTGAGGAGAAACACCGTGAAAAACACGTTCGATGACATGGTTGTGTCGGGATTAGATCCCGAGTCATCGGCGTCAGAGGCCAACACACTACCCACTGCGCCACGGTGCTCTCAAGTTGCACTTACGGATATCACGAACGCAGCGGAGTAGAGTAAGAGTACAAAGTTATGACGTCGGAAAGCTACTATCGCCAGAAACAGCTCGTGCTTTTACCGATCGCATCTCCCTTAAGCTCTCCAATACACCTCAATCCTCCACGCTATCAATAGAACAACAGTGGAGCCTTAGCAAACAAGCCCTGAAATGCACTCCATCTGAAGTTTTGGGCTTCAAAGCTCCACCACGAAGAAACACCTGGTTCGATGACGAGTGCAGAAGGATACACACAGCGAAGCAGGGCGCATATGAAACCTAGCTGCTTTGAAGAACAAGAGCAGCCCTTGAGCTCTATGAGTTAAACAGAAGGTAGGAGCATAGGCATATCAGAAGAAAAAAGAAAGAGCACGAGAAGCGCGCGATTGAGGATTTGGAGAGGTGTTACTGCAGGCGTGACATGAACATGCCAAGGATATAAAGCCAGAACGGAAGCCTGCAGGGATGAGAATTGCGGTCGATGCTGAGTATATGGAAAAACCACTTCTGCAGACTGTATAACGGCGATGTTAGTCAATATACCGCTGTCAGGCAAAATTATCCATTTCTAATCGACGAAGACCGCCGAGAATTCTGTCCCCCTGAACTCGACGAAGTTAAGATTGCCTTCGATATGGTCAAGTCGAATAAAGCTTCTGGCGCAGACGGACTGTCTGCTAAGCTCTTTAAGGCAGCTGGGGATGACCTGGTGAGGAGCATGCACCAGCTCATATGTAAGATATGGCCAGAGGAAAGCATGCCCGAGGAATGGAGTCTCAGCATCGTATGCCCGATCCATAAGAAAGGAGACCCCTCTAATTGCGCCAACTACAGAGGAATAAGTCTCCTTAACATCGCCTACAAAATCTCCTCTGCCGTTTTATATAAACGCCTGAAGCCTTTTTAAATAAGCCGATAGATCCTTATCAGTGCGGGTTCAGGCCAGGGAAGTCCACCATCGACCAAATCATCACACTACGGCAGATCCTGGAAAAAAAAACAATGAATTCCAAGTCGACACTCGCCACCTATTTGTCAACATCAAAGCCGCATACGACAGCGTAATTAGAGACGAGATATACAACGCTTTGTCTATCTTTGACATACCTGCTATACTCGACAGACTACGCAGAATGACTTTGGAGAATGCTCGCTGCTCCATCCGAATCGGTGAAAACCTTACCGATAGTTTTGATGTCAAAAAAGGATTTAGGCAGGGCGATGGCTGTCGTGTGATTTCTTCAACATCACATTAGAAATGATTGTGCAAAAATCACTGGCCAGTACAAGATGCACAATCTATATCAAATCCTCGCAACTCCTTGCATACGCCGACGACGTTGACATAATAGGTAGATCACAGCAAGATGTCACTGAGGCGTTTGCGAGTATTGAGATGGAGGCGGCGAAAATGGGTTCGGTAGTAAACGTGGGCGAAACTAAATATATGCTGTCATCAACAAAGTACGCTCACTACCGACGTGTTCGTCGAAACGTTTGTATTGGCAGATATAAGTTCGAGGTAGTTAAGGACTTCGTCTACCTTGGCTCTGCAGTGACCTGGAACAACGGTATCAGTTCCGAAATCAAACGCAGAATCACTCTTGCCAATCGCTATTTTAATTAGGGCAATTGAGGAGGCAATTGAGTAAAAGAGCCCTCTCCCGAACGACAAAGTTGACTCTATATAAGACCCTTATCATCCCAGTCCTGCTGAACGGCGCAGAAGCAGAGGCACTATCAAAAGCGGATGAAGATACCCTTGGTCAGTTCGAGAAAAAGATTTTGCGCATGATTTTCGGGCCTATAAACGCGGACGGGGGATGGAGGAAAAGATTAAACCACGAACTTTACGGTCTGTACAGCGACATGAGTCTAGTCGGGCGTCTACGGATTCAACGCCTAAGATGGCTGGGCCATGTAGAGCGAGTGGACACTACAGCTCCAGCCCGGAAAGTCTTTTAATCCAACCCCGAGGGACGAAGAAGCAGAGGACGGCCACATTTAAGATGGCGCACACAGGTGGAAGGGGACCTCAGCCAACTGGGTATGCGGCAATGGAATAGGCTAGCAAAAGATCGCGCTGGTTGGAGGGGCATGTTGGTTGAGGCCTAGGTTCACCCCGAACTGTAGCCACCGTTAAGAAGAAGAAGTAAGTGCCCAACAAAGCTCATCCATATGGTGTGAAGTCATTCAAGCTTTGCTCCACCAAAGGCTTCATTTGGGCTACTAAGATATACTAGGGGAAAAGTGGATCAGGAGTTCGATAACTTGTCTTGGCAAAAGATGTGTGAGCAGAACTCAGTTCTCAGCTAAAAGAAGAAGGGCGCACTCTCTATGTCGACAATTTTTATACTAGCTATGAACTGGCCCGTTTTATGCTTGACCAAAAGACACACCTAGTTGGGATGTAAATAAAGATGGGATTACCGTGCATCCAATAGCTTACTCCATATTTATACATATGATGCTCTTCGACTCTCCAGCTTTCTTCAGGTCTGTGAGACTGCACTGCCACAGTAATTGATGTAAACCATAAATGTTATTTAACTAAACGAAAACCATACATTTATCCACGAACGAGTAACCTCCACTCCTATTTCCGAATGAGACCGCTGTTATGAGCAAGATCTGTATCTAATTTATAAACTGCTTGAGGGTAATGGTTAACTAACGTAAACAGGCAAAAGTAAATTGCATCACCACCAGCATTAAGTTTTCTGTACAAGGTGTAAACCTCAAATTGGATTCGAATTGAATCCGCGCATAGCTTCTGCACCTTACCCGTCCGATTCTGGCAGAGTTGACTGACAACTGGATTCCATTAGCCCCATGGAACCTGCATACGTGTTTCACTCCTGCCCATATGTTTATATGTACATACATACATATGTGTGTATACCTTGTTGAAGCTTGGACACCTCTACCGGTTCCATGCTGTTGATTGATTGAACACTCTTCTTTTTTCACTCCATTTCCATCGGCTTCGTTAGCCACTTGCCCCAGTGTGTTCCAGCTGCCGATGCAATTTTGATGAACTCATTTGCATCACTCACTTATATCCTCAGCAGTACCAGTTCCAATCGATTCCCATGGTGATTTCGTCACCGGTTTCCAGTCACCAAACGCTATAGTTAAGTATCTCAGTCGGTTTGGTGAGGGGATTAGCGTCAGCTCAAATGTGTGAACTCATGGAATTCCATATGCGTACCTGACCATCCGTGTGATGTTCTCAATTTGTCTGCTTCTGGTTTCTCCCCTTCTGTTACAAGCTTACTCCAGACCAGAAATCACTGCACGATTAAGAGATCACTCTGGGTATCATGTGAGGGATTATGTCACGGTGAACGCGAGCTTAACTCAACTCCAAATCGCTGCCGTTCAATCAACCGATGGATTCTGCTTATTAGCAACCTATTGTTCCAAGAATTGTTCGTCCCGAATTGTTACCTACACAAACAGCCACAACTACAATGGGCGAACAAGTCTTGGGTGCGCAGGATTGTCCCATTGTTTCACTCAGGTGCTTGTCTGTGATGATGGGGACCAGTACCCTCTGTGTCTTCATCCTCACATGCATTAGAGGGGAGATTAGCTGGACGTTTATGCGTTTGCTGCGCCGAGCTATGCGCGTCAAATAAAACGAATAAAATTGAAGGCAATCAATTGAGGAATTGTTCTCCAGTCGAATAGTCAAATATTTTCCTTCGCCAGACACTCGGTTTGTCATTAGAAACCTTAAACCAGTGCTCTTGGGTTTATGATGGCCATTAAGTATCTAGTGGCACTCTCAAGCAAGCAGGATCGACTGCCCGGCCATGGTTCTTACCTCCTCCATGTCGGTTATGTCAAAAGTGCGCTCGTTAAATGAAATCCACCTGATTAGTCCGGCCGGGAAAGGAGTTCAAGCGTAGCAATGACATTGGAATGGACGTGATTGAATGAGGGGAGATCTGCCACACCAGGTATTTGTGAAGCCGAACGTGTCATGTGAGCGATAGGGGCGATGGCATTCTAGATATTTATTGCTCTGGTGGATTTTATAACAACTTTAGTGGAGCGTAACCGAATAAGGCGATTTTGTAATGAAAGAAACGCTGCGGCAGGGCAGATAGAATTGGTGAAAGAACTAGCTTTGAATTGAAATTTGTCAACTCTGAGAATTCTCTTATTCTGTGAAGAGCTAATAAAACGTCAGCAGCTCATAAATCTAGGCTTTAAGGGGACTATCCAAATTCATTCACACACAAGGGTCTTTGGTGTAACAGGCTGGCTCAAAGGGCACTGCTGATTAATCATAATCGGAGAGAAAGAGGCTTTCTTTGGACTTAACGACACTTGCAGCGAAATTGAAATTTGTTACAGTGATCAATCGGCCTCAACCAACATGCCCTCCAACTAGCACGATCTTTTGCTAGCCTTTTCCACTGCCGCACTCCCAGTTGGCTGAGGTCCCCTTCCACCTGTGTGCGCCATCTTAAGTGCGGCCGTCCTCTGCTTCTCCGTCCTTCGGGGTTGGATTCAAAGACTCTCCGGGCTGGAGCTGTGGTGTCCATTCGCTCTACATGGCCCAGCCATCATAGGCGTTGAATCCGTACACGCCTGACTAGGCTCATGTCGCTGTACAGCTCGTACTGTTCATGGTTGAATCTTGTCCTTCATCCCCCGTCTTTTTTTTTTCGAGACTCCTGCAGGTTCAAGAGTTTTTTTTTTTTTATATTCTGTTAGGATGTGTTTACACACACAACCTGAACGGAGTGCAGTAGTTTGGGTCGTTGATGTTCGTTCACTACTCTCAGGGGTGGTTGTCCTAGATAGGACGAGAGCAGACCGAATTCCGCGTTGGTTATAGTCCGTAGTAATTCGTTCGAGCACTTTAGTATTGCATGCGCGTTAATAGGCCCGAAAATCACGCGCAAAATCTTTCTCTCGAACCGACCAAGGGCCTCCTCATCCGCTTTTGATAGTGTACATGCTTCTGCGCCGTACAACAGGACCGGGATAATAAGAGTCTTATACAGAGTCAACCTTGTCGTTCGGGAGAGGGCTCTATTACTCAGTTGCCTCCTGAGCCCAAAGAAACAGCGATTGGCAAGAGTGATTCTACGTAAGATTTCGGAACTGATGTCGTTGTTCCAGGTCATTGCGGAGCCAGAGTAGACTACCTCGAACTTATATCTGCCAATACAAACGTTCTAGCCAAGACATCGGTGGGGAGCGTCCTTTTTTGATGACAGCGTATATTTAGTTTTAACCAATTTCCTGCAGGGAGGACATGCGAGTTCAATATCATTATTGATGACGCTGCTCAGGTTCTGAACAGGACCTCTACCGATTCCGCCGTTTTGTGTTTAGGTAGGATTTTAGTGGATTTCTCAAGCTCCTCTCTACACTGTACTTAGAACTTCTGCCTTGAATTCCTCAATTGGAATACAATGTATCTCTGATTTGAAAGCGTAGCATATGGTAAGGAGCTCTAGTTAGTGATGGCCTTTAGATATCTGTTAGATAGGGTTAGGCCACTCACCTCTTGTCGTCTCGCCGTGACAAATGTTGGTTGAGAGCCAACATTGTTGTCTTTAGTTATTGGTGCTGAAGGCTTTCCATATCTAGAAAACGTTTACCGCCATAGTCGGAAAATATCACCTTGATCACCTCTGTACAAAGCGGAAATGAAGGACACACTCCGGAAACACTACGGCTGTAGTTCATACCACAGACATGTACTTCCAGACATTGTGGTTCCATAACAATAAAGTTCATGCTTCGGATTACCTTCAAACGCCAACAAAAACTAATTGCAGTCACACTGCTAGTCAAACTATTGCCTAGACACTACCATACCCGAGACAGAAAGTCTAATCCATCGAGTTTCACCCACATACCCATTATGCAAATGAATCAGCACCGTATGGCTTAATTGAAATCCATTTCCTGTGCAACCAAACTGCGTACCAAATACGGCACAATAGCATTAAATCAACTCCAAAAGCCATTTGGTAGCTCCTCGACACACCACATGAGTAGATACCTCCACAAATTGGCTAACAATTGCCATCTATCTTGATTTCCTTTTTTTTCACTATCCAATTCGGCTTGCAAATCCAGCTCCGTAGTCCGTACCAAATTTGGTTGTCTCCCCTTCCTGAGTAGTCGGTCGTAGTAAATAGTCAATCAATTCGGATTTGATTGCGTTCAATTAGTTTCCTCTTCTGTCAATCCACTATCGGTTTCTTGACTAATCTCTACGCAAAGATCTTTTACTCTCTCTCTGGCTCCCTTTATATGTTCGTAGCCACCTGCCTGATTGCCTTGTATCATGTTGAGCTTGGTTGGTTGGCACATTCCACGAATTCAGGTCTAAAAGGTTTTTAATTGCATCTCATGACTACTCAGGTCTAAGTGCGGGTGTTTATCTGGAGGAACGTGCCGGTTCTGCACACAACTGTCACTTCCAGAAAGTGTCAATTCGAATGTCAAAAGTTAAAAGGCATCCACCATAGCTTCGTGATCGTAAATCCATTATGCAGTCTATATGACAAATCGTGATCGATATGAAATTAGATGGTGGACGCGATATACTTACGAAAAGGTAGAGCAGCAAAGGGAAACTAAATGCAAACGGGCCTTGAGGCAACGATTGGAGGAATAATTGAAAATCATGTTCATCTATTTTGCCTGTCAATAGAAATCCAATTTGTCGGAATCGTAATCGCTCCACGGGCGGACTGGAATCCAGATCCGTAAAGTTATCCAATGCCGATTGAGAGAACGTAGAGAACTAAACGGCTTGAACCGCTCCTGATCACTTCATCATAGTGGAAACATAAATTGATTTCTTCCCCATCCGTAGAGTGCTTCAGGATCAATACACCTCAGCAGACACATGCCCGCCTTGTAGGTTGCAAATATTTGCACCGAAAAAGAAGCGCGACCAAGCAAGAATCGGTAAACCTGCTGCTGTTGCAGCACGAAGATTCAATTGACTATGCCAAGATGTAGTGCAAACAATTGATTCGGTTGCGCTTGCCGGCTGAAGTAGGGACGTGGCCGCCCTACAGGGTGGAAGATACGTCAAGTCACGATTTTACCATTGAAATCCAGTCGATTATCTCGGGATTAATGTGATTCACTGTGCTTCACACTCTCCGGCAGTTGATTGGGCTGCAGATAGATGGGTTGGTCATGGGGGGAATCGTGGAGTTAAGGAACAGAGTAGCTGAAGATACTTTATTTGTGTGTCTGGTAGTAATTCTTAGAAAACTCCTGATGGGCAACTGGCAAGCAGGCCGCTTTTCAAAATGACGGTTAAAGATTGACTTATTGAGCTTCTGTCCGAGCAAACAACCTGATGTCTATGTGTGGTATATTTCCCTGAACGGAATATGCCTATTTGCCTGAACAGGAAAACATGTCTTTGACGTATCGGTGGTGACCGGCTGTCAAATGTTCACATGCGGATTGGCACTCGGCTTTTTCCATTTCGGGATTCAACACTCGTGACTCTTCTACTTACTTCCCTTTTGGTTGATAATATTTAGTATTAGTAACTAAAGAGTGCCGTGGCGCAGTGGGTAGTGTGTTGGCCTCTGACGCCGATGACACGGGATCGAATCCCGACAACAACCATGTCATCGAACGTGTTTTTCATGATGCTTCTCCTCAGTGGGATACTGACAAAACCCCTTGTAGTATAGTTGCCAAGAAAAGCTTCTCAAATTTCGCCGTTCGGAACCGCCAGTAAACTGTAGGTCCCTTTCACCTATGGGAAAATAAAAACACACACAACATGGGTGATTGAGAGAAGCTCGGCTTTGGTCCTTCATGGGCTGTAACGCCGACATACATACATACAACTAAAGCTCGGATGGCAAAAAGGCTAAGAAGGGCCTCGTAGGAGTAGCATCTGCCGACGGGTGTTGGTCCGCTAAAAAAAGCGAGTAAGAGCCTCTGCAGCCAAACACCATGCAGCTCTTTTAGTCAGAACCTACTTCCACCTCCTCGTGGTACTCACTTACTTACTTAGTTGGCGCTACAGTCCGTGGTGAATCTGGGCCTCAACCAACAAGCGTCTCCAGCTGGCACGGTCCTTGGTCAGCTGTTTCCAGCGCCCCACAATCAGTTGGTTAAGGTCTCCTTCCACCTGTGTGCGCTACCGTAGGTGCGGACGTCCCCCGCCGCGTCTTCCTCCCGGGGTGGATTCGAAGACTCTTCGGGTCGGAGCTGTATTTTCCATGCGCTCTACATGGCCTAGCTACCTTAGACGCTGTATCCGTAGACGTCGTACCAGCCCGCTGTCGCTGTACAACCCGTTCAGTTCTTAATTAAATCTTCTCCTCCATACTCCGTTTGAACAAACGGGATCGTAGATAGAGCGCGGCTTCATCCGCTTTTATTAAGGTCCAAACCTCTGCGCCATAAAGTAGGCTTGGGACGATCAAGATCTTATATAGTGTCGCTTTGGTTTTCCGAGAGAGCCCAAAGAAACAGCGGTTGGCAAGAGTGATTCTGCGTTTTATCTTAGCGCTGGTGTTGGTGTCGCCTGTCATTAGTGAACCAAGCTAGACGAATACCTTGACCACTTCAAAGTCATATCTGCCCATGGTGATGTTCTGGCCAATAGTTCGGTGTTGGCCGTCTCATTGGCTCATTAACCTTGAGACCCATCTTAGACGCTTGTACCTCAATGCTTACAATGGCCTAATTGACGCCTCGCCAATGTCATCGGTGTACGCAAGCAATTACGTAGACTTGAAATAAATCGTTCCCTTTGGGTTGGCCAGCGATATTTTCAACGACGATGGTGAAAAGGTTGCATGACAGCGCGTCACCTTGTCTGAATCCTCTTTTAACATCAAAGCTCTCCGTTAGTTCTTTACCGACCTTAATGGAGCAACGAGAATTCTCCATTGTCATCCTTCTCAGTCGGACGGGCTTGGCATGGATGTTCAAACTAGCCATGGCTTTGTATAGCTCGTCTCTATACACGCTGTCATACGCGGCTTTGAAATCGACGAAAAGGTGGAGGGTATCGATTTGATCTTCTCCAAGATCTGCCGTGGCGTAAATATTTGGTCTATTGTCGATTGACCTGGCCTGAAACCACACTGATAAGAGCCGATCAGGTTATCCGCAAACGGTTTCAGGCGTTCACACAATACGGCAGAGAAGATCTTAAATGCGATGTTAAGGAGACTTATTCTCCTGTAGTTGGCGCGGTTATAGGGGTCTCCTCTCTTATGGACCGGGCAAACGATGCTGAGATTCCATTCGTGGGGCATGCTTTCCCCCGCCCATACCTTGCAAATGAAATGGTGCATGCACCTTACCAGCTCATCTCCAGCCGTCTTGAAAAGCTCAGCAGACAGGCCGTCTGCGCCCGCGGTTTTATTAAAATTAAGTCTTGATATCGCTATTTTGACTTCTCCTAAGTCTTTTACGTTGTCGTCCCTTACGAATATTTCATTCTGCCTGACAACGGTATCTTGTCAGTCATCGCCGTTATGCAGAAGTATTCTTGCCAAATCCTCAGCATCGACTGTGATTCCGCTACCAACTCGCGATTTAAATCCCTGCAGGCCTCCGCTCTGGCTTTGTAGCCCACGTATGGTCGCTTTATCTTGTTGTAAAACTTCCGGGCATCATTCCTGCGAAAGCACCTCTCCATCTCCTCTATCTCACGCTTTTCATATTCTGTATTCTTTCTTCTTAGAAGCGTGTGCTCCTCTCTTCTTTTCTGCTCTTAGATTTCGAGAGCAGCTCTCGTTCGTCGTTGCAGCGTGGCTTTACATGCCTCTTGTTTTGCTGCATGGGCTTGTTCGCATTGTTCATCGAACCAGGGGTTTTTAGGTGGTGGTGGTTTGAAACCAAGAACCTCTGAGGCAGCGTCTCTGACGGCGCTCTGGCAAAGCGCCCATTCCTGCTTGTGCCGGCTCGGGCGAATTTCGAGAGAGCTTGCGGAGATACGGTCGGCAAAGATTGTGGCAATCACTTGCGATTGTAGCTTTCCGACGTCAAACTTACGTTGTCCTACTCAGACCACTACAACAAGGTAGTATAACAAATTGACAGCTACAATTTCGAGGTAGTTAAGGACTTTGTCTACCTCGGGGCAAACGAAAATTCCACAAATGACAATACAGTGGAGTTCCGACCTAGAATCGCCCTTGGCAACCGCAGCTACTTCGGCTTATCCAAACAACTGGGGTCAAAACTCCTTACTCGAAAGACCAAGGTCATGCTTTACAAAACGCTCATACTGCCAGTCTTGTTGTACGGAGCCGAAAGCTGGACGATAAGCACGACGGCGGAGCTGATTTTGGGTTCTTTCGAAAGAAAAATTCTGCGCCGGATATTTGGTCCTGTCTGTGAGGAAGGTGAATGAAGACGAAGACGCAACCGCCAACTCTACGAGCTGTACAAAGATGTGGATGTAGTGCGGAAGGTAGAGATCCGTCGACTACACTGGCTCCGCCACATAGAGCGCATGGACACCAACGCTCCAGCTAAGAGGAGGAGAAGAAGAGGAAGACCGAACCTTCGGTATAAAGACCAAGTAATCTTGATAACTGGAAACAGCGTGGCCGGGATCGTCAAGGATGGAAGGCAGCTATAGCTCAGGCTCAGATCAGGGATGAGATCTAGTAGCACAATCGCAGTCGAAGCTGAGAATATGGAAAAACCGCTTCTGCAGACTGTATTACGGCGATGTTAGTCAATATACCGCTGTCAGGCAGAATGATCCATTTCTAATCGACGAAGACCGCAGAGAACTCCGTCCCCCTGACCTCGATGAAGTTAAGGTTGTCATATCGAAATTCAAGTCGAATAAAGCTGCCGCCGCAGACGGACTGTCTCCTGAGCCTTTCAAGGCAGCTGGGGTTGAGCTGGTTAGGAGCATGTACCAGCTCATCTGTAAGATATGGTCAGGAGAAAGCATGCCCGAGGAATGGAGTCTCAGCATCGTATGCCCGATCCACAATAAAGGAGACCCCTTTGATTGCGCCAACTACAGAGAAATAAGTCTCCTTGACGTCGACTACAAAATCTTCTCTGCCGTTTTGTGTGAACGCCAGTAGCCTTTTTTAAATAAGCTGATAGGTCCTTATAAGTGCGTATTCAGGCCAGGGAAGTCCACTGCCGACCACTACGGCAGATCCTGGAAAAAACCAATGAATGACGACATTCACCACCTATTTATTGACTTCAAAGCAGCATACGACAGCATAATTAGAGATGAGCTATACAACGCTATGTCTAGTTTTGACTTACCTGCAAAGCTCGTCAGACTATGCAGGATGAGTTTGGAGAATGCTCGCTGTTCCATCTGAATCGGTGAACACCTTACCGATAGTTTTGATGTCAAAAAAGGATTTAGGCAGGGCGATGCGCTGTCGTCTGATTTCTTCAACATCGTATTGGAAATGATTGTGCAAAAATCATAGGCCAACACAAGAGGCACTATTTATTTAAAATCCTCACAACTCCTCGCATATGCAGATGACATTGACATATTCGGAAAGGACACTCAACGCCGACGTCTTGGCTAGAACGTTTGTATTGGCAGATATTAGTTCGAGGTAGTTAAGGACTTCATCTACCTTGGCGACCTGGAACAGCGACATCAGTTCCGAAATCAAACACAGAATCACTCTTGCCAATCGCTGTTTTGTTTTGGAGCCCTCTCATGAACGACAAAGTTGACTCTACATAAGACCCATGGACGTTATCAAAAGCGGATGAGGAGGTCCTTGGTCGGTTCGAGAAAAAGATTTTCCGTGTGATGTTCGGTCCTATAAACGCGACGGGGGATGATTTGACCACGGGCTTTACGGGTTATACAGCGACATGAGTCTAGTTGGGTGTGTAGGGATTCAACGCCTAAGATGGCTAGGCCATGTAGAGCGAATTTGCCCCACAGATCCAGCTCGGAGAATTTTTGAATCCAACGCCGAGGGATGAAGAAACAGAGGACGGCCGCACCGTCCGTTGGAGACCTCAGTCAACTGGGTGTGCAGCAATGGAAAAGGCTAGATCGTGATAGTCGGAGGGGGATGTTGGTTTAAGTCCAGGTTCACCCCGAACTCTAGCGCGCCCCTTTTATTATACCCATCAAATGTACGGGACACAATACATGTTCTGTCTCTTAAGTATATAACAAGTCCACCTATTAGCTGTCAAGCAGCAAATTACCACAATAGCCCGTATCACGCACTAAAGCTTTCACCACTCCTATCCTTCGATCCATGGCATATCGAGTGCAATCAGCCACAAACAGCACGAAGACGATCACCTCTCAATCGTTTCTCGTATTTCATCTGCTATCGGTAAATTAAAATTGGCACTTAATACGCTCCAAATCAAGTGCTTGGCACCTTGGCAAAATCACGAAATATCAGCCACACCATCCCACATGGCATCATTACATTTCCTCCCATCTCGCCGGACGACTCATCTCTTTCGTCCGCTGGCTGCGCCAGAAACACTAAGGACACGATAACACGACTCGATAACGCCCTGATCATGTTACTCCGAATACATTAACTTGACGCGTCTTCTCAGCCAGCACCGTGCGTTATCAGCTTGTGTGCCAAATGACCGTGTGTGTTGATATGACTACGGTACTCGCAACCTCTCGGTTTTACAAAATGCAAACAAGTTAATAAATAATCGCTCACGAAAAATACCTGAGATTGAAGCTATAGTACGAGTACGTCCTGCAATCATTGACAGCGGCCTGGTGCGGTATCAGTACGATTTCCCGCATGTTGCGTTAAATTGTATGTAAACAAAAAGAAAAAGGACGCGATACAAGGATTGAAGTAGCTCTGACGCACTGTAACGCGCTAGCGCTATGGTAATGATAAAAACAAGTCGTTCGACCACTGTTGTTGACTGGATGGTCGGAGCCATCCGTATGTCCTGCTTAAGTGGATCGGACATATTTAATAACGTCGGAGCGAGAGGAGAAAAAAATTAAATATTATTCTGTGATTAATTGCCTCGACGGGGATGGGATGGATGCAACAGGCTACAGTTTGTTTTAATGAAGAGCAAATATGATGAGGCGATTGCAGTGGCGGCGACTGAGTATGCTGCGACCCGGGCCGAAGGCTGGAATTGTTTATGTGTCGATCTATCGGTAGACAGGAGACGGCTGGGCTGTTATCATTTAATAAAAAGCCTCCTTTGGGGAGATACTTTAATTTGTCTTTAGTTATTCACCTTCTTGTTGGAATCTGAGGACTGGTACCAATGTGACGATAATTTTTATTTTTCCCACTCCCAATTTGGTATAGTCTGTTACCCCAACATGGACTTTTATATCCAAGTAATTTCATATCAGTACTTGGTGTGGAAAAACTTGACCTTATCTTATTGAGAAAAAGAAAAATGTGACAGGAGACGAGTCGACAAAGTACTTGAACAGGAACAGTCTTCTGTACTCTTGAGCTGGATGACTCTTGTATATGCCATACTTAATATTTGATGTACGTAGGCTAGATAGCCTCCACAATGTCAGAATCACTCGTCCTGTCTACAAGAAGAGGAACAATTTAGATTGAATCAATTATGTGGACATAAGTCTGCTTAATAACGAATACAACACCTTATCTTCCAACATCTAGTACGGCGTTTTAAGGCCTTCATTGCCTACAACCGATCGGTCCTTACCTTTGTGACTCCACGCTCTTTTTTTTTTTTTTATTAAGGGGCTAGTGCTAGTGCGACCTTTATATACATCTAATGTGCCTTTTATATATCTATTGTGCCCACTAGCCGATTAGAAGAGTAGCTCCTCCGCTTCCTTAATAATGTTGAGAATGCCTCTCAACCAGGTGGGATCATACCAGCGGTGCTCCAGGAGATAGCAGATCTCATCCTTCCTGGCTTGTAGTAATATTTAAAAGCTGCCCCTCCTTATCCCATATACCTAGCAAGTGGAAGGTAACCAAAGTCATTCTCATACCTAAGGCAGGCAAAAGCTCCCATACGTATGCAAATGACTTGAGGCCTATTAGTCTTACTTTTTTTTCTACTAAAAATTCTAGAGAAAATTTTAGACACACACATTCGACTCACCTATAGCTTAGGAAGTTGGTTCTCCGACAGACCAACATGATTACAACAAAGGCAAATCGGTGGAAACAGTGATCCACTCACTAGTCAGTACCATAGAAAGGTAATTGAAACACAAGGAATACACGCTAGTGGCCATTCTCGATGTAGATGGCGTCTTTAAAAATATTGAACCATGAGCCGTTACCAAAGCGCTGTCTGATCTGGGTGTAATGGGATCAGGGATAGAACTGGTATGACAACTGTTAGCACAAGGAACCGTCAAAGTCAACTTCGCCGGTGCCGTTTAAACTAGAATGGTCAGCAGAGGTACACAACAAGGCCGAGTACTTTACCCTCTCCTCTGGAACATGTTGGTAAATGAACTACTACTGTTGAAGGGATGCTGTGAAGGCCTATGCAGATGGCGTTGCTATTGCCGCCAGAGGAAAATTTCCCAGCCCTCTAGGCAATCTAACGCAGGATGCATTACATACAATAGTAACCTGGACGCAGAACTGCGGACTTGGGGTGAACCCCAAGAAGACTCATCCAATACTGCTTACAAATAAACTAAAACTCCGCCCTTCAACTCACCGAGGCTGGGTGGAACCCAATCTACAATCAAATATCAGGCTAAAAACCTTAGCCCAGTCCTTGACAAGAAGCTGAATTGGAAATTGGGTCAAGAAAGCAACCACTGCCCTCTACAGTGGTCTACAGAAAGTGGTGGGCAAAAAGTGGGGTCTCCAACCCAGCATTATGTACTGGCTTCATAGAGCAGTCATAAGACCTATCCTTTACGGCATCGTAGTTCACTCTGGACAAGGCATTCTGGGCAAAGATCGGCCAGCAAATGCGTAATTGGTGCGATCAGATCGACCGTCACGGAGGCCCTAAACATTCTACTCCATCTCCCACCTTTGGACAACTCCAGCAATCAAGTTGCTGCCTGCGAGGCCGCACGTATTAGGGCCATAGGAAAATGGCCCACATTACACAAAGGCCATACTAGCATTCTTAAGCATCCGGACTACTTACTAGCTTACTTATCAGGCCAGCGATCCATGGAGGATCTGAGCCTGAGCTATAGCTGCCTTCCATCCATGACGGTCCCGGTTACGCTGCTACCAGTTATCAAGACCAAGATGTCCTACATCCACGATTACTTGGTCTTTATACCGGAGGTTCGGTCTTCCTCTTCTTCTCGAACCAGGAGGCTCGGAGTCGAAGACCCTCTTAGCTGGAGCGTTGAAGTTCATGCGCTCGATGTGGCCGAGCCAGTGTAGTCGACGGATATTTGCCTTCCGGACTACATCCACATCTTTGTACAGCTAGTAGAGTTCGCGGTTGTGTCTTCTTCTCCATTCATCTTCCTCACAGACAGGACCAAATATCCGACGCAGAATTTTTCTGTCGAAAGAACCCAAAATCAGCTCCGCCGTCCTGCTTATCGTCCAGCTTTCGGCTCCGTACAGCAAGACTGGCAGTATGAGCGTTCTGTAAAGCATGACTTTGGTCTTTCGAGTGAGGAGTTTTGACCCCAGTTGTTTGGACAAGCCGAAGTAGCAGCGGTTGCCAAGGGCGATTCTAGGCCGGATCTCCACTGTGGTGTCATTTGTGGAATTTACGTTTGCCCCGAGGTAGACAAAGTCCTTAACTGCCTCGAAATTGTAGCTGTCAATTGTTATATTTTGCCGCAGGTGGTTAGTGACGGATTGGTTTTTGCTTGACAGCGACAGCATGTACTTCGTTTTGTCCACATTGACCTTAAGACCAACTAGTTTCGCCTGTTCTTTAATCGCCGTGGTGAGTGACGGATTGGTTTTTGCTTGACAGCGACAGCATGTACTTCGTTTTGTCCACATTGACCTTAAGACCAACTAGTTTCGCCTGTTCTTTAATCGCCGTGAACGCTTCCACAATGCCACGGCGAGAACACGCGAGGATATCGATTTCATCCGCGTATCCTAGCAGCTGGATGGACTTGCAGAAGATAGTGCAGAAGAACAGCGCATCTCCTTGCCGAAATCCGGTGCATGTTTCAAACGGTTCCGAAGTCCTAGAACCGTGTTGCGCGGTGCATCGCGTATTTTTTAGCATGGCGCGACACAACTGGATCAGATTTCTCGGGATCCCGAATTCGGCCATCGCACCAAACAGTCCTTCACGGCTTTGAAATCGATGAAAAGATGGTGTGTATCGATTCGAAACTCGTTGGTCCTTTCCAGGATTTGTCGAAGTGTGAAAAGAGCGAGAAGAGCGAGTTCAGATCCCGATAACACCAACGCCATCGAATGTCTATTTCGCGACGTTCCTCCTCGGTGGGGTACTGGCAAAACCCCCCGTAGTATAACTTGCCTGCAAAAAGCTTCTCGACTCACGCCGTTCGGAATCGGCATTAAAACTGTAGGTCCCTTTCACCTGTGTGAAAAATAATTGACACATAACATGGGTGATTGAGAGAAGCTTGGCTCTGGTCCTTCATGGGCTGTAACGCCACCAAAGAGCAAGAAGAAGTCGATTTGCCGGGCCGGAAGCCGCACTGGGAGCTGCCAATTAGTGCGGTGCAAAATGGCTTTAGACGTTCACACAATACGCTGGACAGGATCTTGTATGCGACATTGAGCTGGAATATACCTCTATAGTTCTTGCAAGAGGTAGGATCGCCTTTTTTGTGGATGGCGCAAATAGAGCAGATGATCTGGTGCATGCTCCCTACCAGAACATCGCCGCCAGCCTTGAAGAGCTTTGATGGCAAGTCATCTGAGCCTGCGGCCTTCGATGCTGGGTGGGAGGACTACTTCAGCGGCTGGAGTTGGGATTTCCTCGGTCCCTACCACTTTCTCTTGGTCATTCTCGTTAAGCAGCTGCTGGAAATGCTGCTTAAATACATCCACTATTCCCTGTGGGTCGGAGACAAGATTACCCTCGCATTTTCGAAGAGCCTGGGTGCCCTTTTTGAAGCCTCCTGTATGGCCTTTGTTTTTCTTGTAAAAGGCTCGTGTTTTATTTTTATCCCTAGACTCCTCGATATCCTTGAGCTGGGAGGCTGCGAAGATCCTTTTCCTTTGTCGCAGTAGTTTTTCTCCTCCCTTCTTCTGGCTCGGTACTCTTCTTGCGCTGCCCTAGTTTTCCATTGCAGGGCCTTTTGGTACGCCTCGTCGGTTGCTGCCTTTTTCTGCTCATACTCGCCATCATACTACGGGTTTCTTGCCGCGGGTGGTAGGTACCCTAATGTGGTTTCGGCTACTTCCTGAATGGCTGAGCGGCAATGCAGCCATATATTATTGGCATTTGTTTTCGACGTAGGCATACCTTAGAGTCTCAGTTGCTCCCTGTAGACTCTGGTAACCTCCGGTGTGCTCAGGCGCTCAATATCGAACCTCTTCCTGATGGGCTGGTGTAGCTTTCTAACATTGGACAGTCGAGCTCTGAATCTTGATGCTACGAGGAAGTGGTCAGAGTCGACATTTGCCCCTCTGAATGTTCGCACATCTAGGATGTTTGACGAGTGCCTTGCGTCAATGAGCACATGGTCGATATGGTTGGCGGTTCGACCGTCCGGAGATCGCCAGGTTGCTGTGTGGATTCGCTTACGAAGGAATCTAGTGCTACTTAACACCTTATTACGAGCTGTCGCAAAGTCCGTAAGTCGGAAGCCGTTATCTGTTGTTGTATCGTGGAGGTTGTGCTTTCCGATCACTCCGCTAAGGGGTACTCCTTACCGTTTTTGGCGTTGAAGTCCCCGAACACGATTTTAGCATCGTACTCTGGACGGGCTCCGTAGGCGTTGTCCAGGAGGTCATAGAAGTCCTCCTTGATAGGGTCTTCAGCCTCGTCGGTAGGGGCGTATGCACATATAAGGCTGATGTTATAAAATCTGCCTCGGATGCGGATCACAGCCAGGTGATCAATTATAGGTTTAAAGTCGATGGCCTTCGACCTTAACCGCATTCCCACTACAAATCCGCATCCCAGTAAGTGCAATCTTTTGTGACAGCTGTAATAAATGTCGCAATTTCTCTTCCTCATCATACCGTTTCCTATCTAGTGCATTTCCTGGACCGCAGTAATATCCGCCTTGTACTGCGTGAGGATTCTTTATAGTTTATGAGCAGCTCCGGGAGTGTACAGGGTTCTAACATTCCAGGAGCACACTCGCAAATCGTATTCCTTTTTCGTGCGTTGTCGTTCGAGTATCCGTCCGTGTATCCGAGGTATCTTGCTCATTCATAAATTTTGTGTTTTTTTTTACGTGGGCGGATTGCTAGCCCGCCGCACAACCGCCATACTGGTCGGGGTTTTGTCGCTGCATACGTTTGTTCACCTCCCAACGGTTGTTGAAGAGGTTATCCAGAGGGCGCCGCGAGGAGGCCGTATGTCAACTTGACCCGGGCATTTAAACAGGGATCATTGCTGGCATCTCGCCAGGTTGAGAGCGATCAACAACTTTTCCCTGTATGTCCGAGCCCATGCCCACGGATTCTACCATCCCTCAAAACGTGTTCACTAAGAACTTTCTAATCCCGGGAGAATCTTTCCATCCCGGGCGTGAAAGTGATACCGAACGACTCGATTTCCCCCTATACCGATGGCTCCAAGATAGGGACGAGTGTAGGTTGTGGATTCTTCTCCAAGGAGCTTAACCTCAACCTATCATTTAGACTTCCAAACCACTGTAGTGTGTATGTATGTATGTTGGCGGAACAGTCCATGAAGGACCAAAGCCGAGCTTCTCTCAATCACCCATGTTGTGTGTGATTTTATTTTCCCATAGGTGAAAGGGACCTACAGTTTATTGCCGGTTCCGAAAGGCGAGATTCGAGAAGCTTTTCTTGACAATTATATGTACTACAGGGGGTTTTGTCAGTACCCCGCTGAGGAGAAGCACCGTGAAAAACACGTTCGATGGCTGTTGTCGGGATTCGATCCCGTGTCATCGGCGTCAGAGGCAAACACACTACCTACTGCGCCACGGCGCTCTCCAGTGCAGTGTGTACCAAGCGGAAATAGCAGCGAAAACGGAGGCCCTTCCATAGCGTAGGATCAATGCAATACGGGTTAAGGATATTATCATTCGTACGGAGAGCCAATCTGCGATAAGTTCCCTGGCTGCGGTAACGCACAAATCAAAGACATCTCTTAACTGTCACATATTTCTAGACGAGATGGATATTCCAGGAAACTTCGCGGCCGATGAACTCGCAAGTTTAGGGTCAAGCACACTCAGTCTTCCAACCCTCGGGCATTAAAAAACTCCAATAAGCTCTGTAAGATACATGATATAACTTCGAACCATAGACGCTATCCAAAGAAAGTACCATCTGCTCTATCACTAAACAAATCTGGCCTAAGCTAAACTTAGGACTGACCAGGGACCTTGTGGCAACCAAAAGGGGAAACTTAAGCACATTATTGGATGTCGTTACAGGTCACTGTACGATTGGATAACATGCCTAGGGCTACATTCCAGTGACCTCCGCCGCGGCTGTATGGATGAGGAGGAAGAGGAATCAATTCACCACCCCCTCGGCTCATGTCCCTCTTTTGCGAATCGCAGGAGGATCTACCTCGGCATGCCCTTCTACTATAATTTAAGTGAGCTGGCAGATATGAAAATAGCTCAATTCCTGTTTCAATGACCGGGTCAAGTTGACATGCAGTCTCCTTGCGGCCCTAGGCAAGAAAGCGGGACAACAACACATCCATGTTATAAATGCCTCGGATAAACGGCCCGATTCTCGAAGACAACATAGCGCGAAAAAGGAACGCGATTTATGAGTATGCTCCTGGAATGTCGGAACACACTCCCGGAACTGCTCATAAACTTGAAATAATCCTTACGCAATACAAAGTGCATATTACTACGATCCAGGAAATACGATGGATAGGAAACGGTATGATGAGGAAACACCTATTACAGATGTCACAAAATATTGCACATGTCGTGGTGCGGATTTTTCGTGGGAAAGCGGTTAAGGTCGAAGGTAAGCCTACCAAAGAGGCTGAAGACCCCATCCAAGAGGACTTCTATGATCTCTTGGGCAGCGCCTACGAAGCTTTTCCAGGTACGATGTTAAATCCGTACTCGACGACTTTAATTACAAAATCGGTAAGGAGAACACCTTTGGCGGGATGATCGGAAAGCACAGCCTCCACGATACAACAACAGATAATGGCTTCCGACTCACGTAATTTGATAAGTAGCACAAGATTTCCCCCCAAGCGAATCAACACAGCAACCTGGCGATCTCCGGATGGTCGAACCGCCAACCTCATTGACGCAAGACACTCGTCATATATTCCGGACGTGCAAACATTCAGGGGATAAACTTCGGCGCTGACCATTTCGTCGTAGAAGCAAGATTCAGAGCTTGGCTGTCCAATGTCAAAAAGCTGCACTGGCCCACCATGGAGGGGTCTACAGGGAGCAACTGACCGAAAGGTTCTCCGGTATGCCTACATCGAGCACAAATGTCAACAATATCTGGCTGCATTGCCGCTCAGCCATTCAGGAAGTAGCCCGACCAACTTTGGCTACATACTACCCCTGACAAGAATTCCGTGTTATGATGGCGAGTGTGAGCAGAAAAAGGCATCGAAAAACCCGGGCACCACGAGAGGAGTAACGAGCCAAAAGAAGGGAAGAGAAAAAAGTGCTGGCACTAAAGAAAACAATCTCCGCGGCCTCCTAACTCAAGGATACCGAGGACTCTACAGGCAAGCATAAAATACGGGCTCTTTATAAGAAAGTAAGAAGCCTTGCAGGAAGCTCCAAGAAAGGCACCCAGGCTCTTCGAAATTTCGGAGGTAATCTTGTCACCATCTCGCAGAGATTAGTGAATGTATTTAAACAGCATTTCCAGCAAGCTGCTTAACGAGCATGACCAATAGTCAGTGGGTAGAGACAAGTCCCAACTGCAGCCGCTGAAATAGTCCTCCCACTTGGCATTGAAGGAGTCGACACAGCTATTCAAAAGCTGAAGAACAGCAAGGCCGCTGGTTCAGATTACTTGCCATCAGAGCTCTTCAAGGCTGGTGGCGATATTCTGGTAGGGAGCATGCACCAGAACATTTGTGGAATTTGGGAAGGTGAAAGCATGCCCGACGACTGGAATATCAGCTCTATTTGCTCCATTCACAAAAAGGGCGATCTTACCTCTTGCAAGAACTATAGAGGTATGTATATCCCCGCTCAATGTCGCATACCTCCTGTCCAGCATACTGTGTGAATGTCTAGAGCATTTTTGCACCGCACTAGTCGGCAGTTACGACTGCGGTTTCCGGCCGGCAAATCGACTATAGACCTCGATTTTAAAGCCGCATAAGACAGCATTCATCGCAAAGGATTGTCTGATGCGTGTGTCGCGCCACGCTAAAAAATACGCGATGCACCGTGCACTTAGCTCTAGAACCTCTGAACCGTTTTAAACATGGACCGAATTTCGGCAAGGAGGCGCGCTATCGTGTGACTTTTTCAATGTACAAGTATGTCCAGCAGCTAGGATAAGCGGATGAAATTGACATCATCGCGCGGTCTCGGCGTGACGATTTAGAAGCTTTCACGCCGATGAAGGAACAGGCGAAACGAGTTGGTCGTAAAGTCAACGAGGATAAAACACAGTACATGCTCACCACCTTCGACAAAATATGACAATTGACAGCCCTAATTTCGAGGAGGTTAAGGAGCTTGTCTACCTTGGCACAAAGGTTAACTCTACAAATGGCACCACAGTGAATCGGCATAGAATCGCCCTTGGCAACCGCTGCTACTTCGGTTTGTCTAAACATCTTGGATCAAAACTCTTCACTCGAAGGAGGAAAGTCATGCTTTACAAACCTCTTATACTGCCAGTCTAGCTGTACGGAGCCAAAGGCTGGATGACAAGAAGGGCGGCGTATCTGATTGCGGGCTCTTTCGAAAGAAAAATAGTATATTGAGTAGAGAGTATATTGATGGTAACTCCTCTTATGCCTAGCGCCGTGGCGCAGTAGGTAGTGTGTTGACCTCTGACGCCGATGGCACGGGATCGAATCCCGACAACAGCTTTGTGGTCGAACGTGTTTTTCACGGTTCTCATCCTCAGCGGGGTACTGACAAAACCCCCTGTAGTACATATAATTGTCAAGAGGAGCTTCTCGTATCTCGCCGTTCGGAACCGGCAATAAACTGTAGTTCCCTTTCACCTATGGGAAAATAAAAACACACACAACATGGGTGATTGAGAGAAGCTCGGCTTTGGTCCTTCATGGACTGTAACGCCATCATACATACATACATACACACTGCAGTGGTTTGGGAGTCTAAATGATAGGTTGAGGTTAAGCTCCATGGAAAAGACTCCACTGCCTACACCCCGCTCCATCTTGGAGCCATCGGTATAGAGGGATATCGAGTCTTTTGGTGGGACTTTTCCTTCAGCCCATTCCTCCGGGGATGGAAAGATAACTTCGAAGTTCTCGTACTTACTTATGTCGCAGTTCGGTCTGAACCTGGACCTCAATCAACAAACTTCTCCAGCTGGCACGGTCTTTCGCCAGCTGTTTCCAGCGAATCATTCCCAGTTGGTTAATAGACGGGGCCATAGATTGAACGAAGAATTTTCCTCTCGAAACGACCAAGGGCCGCTTCGTTATAGTCCAGACCTCTGCGCCATAGAGGAGAGCCGGGATGATTAAGGTTTTGTACAGCGCAACTTTGGTCTTTCGAGAGAGGGCCCTACTTCTCAATTTCCTTTTGAGCCCAAAGAAGCAGCGGTTGGCAAGATCTTATCGTTTGATCTCATCGCTGGTGTTATTGTCGCTGATCACTAGTGAGTCAAGGTAGATGAAGTCCTTGAACACTTCGAATCCAGCTGTGACGTTCTGGCCGAGACGTCGCCGTCGGTGTTGCGCGTCGTTTTTGGTTGACAGGGCATATTTCGTTTTACCCTCGTTAACCGAAAGACCCATTTTAGCTGCTTCCGCTTCAATGCTTTCGAACGCTTCATTGACGTCCCGCTGTGTTCGTCCAATTACGTCAATGTCATTGGCGTGCGCAAGCAGTTGCGCAGACTTGAAATAGATCGTAACTCTTATGACCTTTTCAAGTACAATGTTGAAGAAATGACATGACAGTGCGTCACCTTGCCTAAATCCTTTTTTAACATCAAAGGTCCCGGTTTATTCGCTACCGATCTTAATGGAGCAGCGAAAGTTCTCCATTGCCATACTGCACAATCCGACGAGGTAGGCAGGAATGTCGAAAATAGGCATGGCGCTGTATAGCTCGTCTCTATAAACACGCGGCCTTGAAATCGACGAAAAGGTGATGAGTGTCGATTTGGTATTCTTGGGTCTTCACCAAGATCTGTCGCAGTGTGAATGTCTGGTCTATTGTGTACTTACCTGACCTGAAACCCACTCATAATCATCAGATTATCCACAAAGGGTTTTAGGCGTTCATACCGTACGGCAGAGAAGATCTTGTATGAGATGTTAAAGAGACTTATTTCCCTGTAGTTGGCGCAGTTATAGGGGTCTCCTTTCTTGTGGACTGGGTAAGCGATGCTTAGATTCCATTCGTCGGGCATGCTCTCCTCCGGCCATATTTTGCGGATGATCTGGTGCATGCGCCCTACCAGATCAGCTCCAGCCGCTTTATACATATAGCTGGGCAGACAGATCCTCTGCGCCCACTGCTTTATTAATCTTGAGCTTTGAAATTATTACCTTAATTCATCTAGGTCGGTTGGACGAGATTTTCTTGCATCTTCATCCGTTGCGAATGGATCATTCTGGTAACTTATTTACTGAAAAGGTCCAGTGGTGAGAGATGTAGTATATGTAGTAGAAGGCTTAGGGCTCCCGTGGGGGTCAATTCGATCGGACCACTTATGCATATGCTGGCCGATCTTTGCACTATCCCCAGAAGGTTTCGATAGACTGCCTTGTCCAGAGCAGTTCACCAAACTACGATGCCGTAAAGAAGGATTGGCAGTATGACTGCTGTATAGAGCCAGTGCATAATGCTAAGTTGGAGACTTTTTGCCCATCACGTTCTTTCAGCTGTAGAGGGCAGTGGTTTCTTTCTTCACATGATCAAGAATGTTGGGTTTAACTAAACTACAGTAACAGGGAACTACTTTCAGGGGATCCCATCTAGAGATGTTGCCAAATTTCTGAGGGCAGAACTTAAATCCTAGGCCAAAGAAGGGGGTACAATAGACCTTAATGGTCGCGGTACTAGTGTGTTAATGTGACATAGCCCAATTCCTTCAATTCAAAATTACTATCAATTAAGACACTAACTCCATCGGATAACTGAAACAAGCTAATCCAGATCGCTGACTATCACGGTTCCCGCAGTGTCACCCAAAGAAATATGGCCCACAACTCCGATCAGAGAAAATTTCCCGGTAATGCCCATGCATCGACCACCCACCCAATCATGCTTCCGGAATCAGATCTTCGACCCACAGAAACCCTATACCCATGTACCATGATTAAAATCTGTCCGCATGCCGACTGACATTTATGAAGCGGAAACGACTCGAAAAAATTTGTCTCTCTCCCGTATGACATCAAGACCGAAACACTCCCGTCCCGCGGGTCGTGTTACTTTCTCCTGCAATTTGTGATTCCCGAACCATAAAGTACGTCGTAAAACTTAACACTTCTGTTCCACGTAGGAAAACAAAAGACGTCTGATGTAAATTTATTCAAAACCAAATCGGTTCCGTCTCCTCCGTGAGTTACACATTTGGTCCACTGCGGCCATACAGCGAGACCACCCGCACCTCGCTGTCATAATATATGAATCTATTAAACCTTCAGCCTCATTCACTGGTGTGTCATGTGTTCTTTATTTGGATAATCCGTTGCCATTTATTTCCATGACCAGCACCGTCGGTCGGTACCAGCACAAGGATTCATCGCAAGCGTCATCGGAAAAGTGTTCAAAAAAGCTGACGATTTATGCACAACAAACAGCAACAACAAAACATTTTGGTGAACATCCATAAATAACACGCCGCGCTCCGGTCCATTAGTGGTTATTAATTAGCCATAAATAACGCTGGGCCGCCGGCAAATTTTTTTTCGTTCCTTGTTGCCCTTCTGCTCCTTCATAGTAAGCGGCGGCGTACGGACAAGTCGTGGACCAAAAAAGGTGTTTGTCACTCGAGGTGTTGTCCGTGACACTCTATCCTTGCCCGAGAAGCAGGTAAGCTGTTCTGGTGTACCTGGGGGCACCCTTTAGTCTCACGTTGCGGTTCCATTGAAGGGCATGATAGGTTCCAGTCTAAATATTTCGAATTATCAGTGCACCGATTGATTTGTGAGCACTTTGGTCCCTTATAGTGGAAACCGGTTCCAGGGAATTCCCAACCTATCCGATTACCATTCTACCATTCGCATCGACCGGCACAACACGACGGATTCGGCTCATTAGAGGGTGTGTCCCGCTGCTCATGTATATCCCTTGGTTGTTCCAATCGATTTGACATTTTTATGTCCACTTTTGACAGTTGAATGGTTGGAACCTTTTTGTTCCGCGGTGGGTCATAATGGGCCTCATAATGCCTAGTGACCGATTCCCAGACCTGTAACCTTTTAAAAATCAATTCCCCTATCGGCGGGTGTGTGTTGCGTCTGGTGTGTGGTCGAACGACAGTGGCCCGGTTCGATGCTCTAGATATAATTTGTAGCGACAGTTCTATTGTTTTCGTATCGTATCAGAGTGAAGGGATTCATCGTGGTCGAACCAGATGCTCGCCGAGATGATCGGTGTGGAGGCGGCTAACGTACGCCATACTGCAGAAATGGGCACGCGCCTGATGTACCCACGCGCAAAACATTGGCTTAGCGTGGAGTTTGCTTTACTTCGTCTTTTCGACTGAAGTAGCTGCTCGTTATTTGTGTTTTCTTTTTTGTTCGCGAGCATGTAAGATACAAATTGAATTGGAACCTGGAAACGACGACGACGACGACGATGATGATGATGAAACCGAACTGTAAATCCATCTTCTTCAGCGCACCGAGCCTGTATTTGGAAAGTGATGCTAACGTGTGGGCTTTAGCCGTCTGACATCATGAATCACGATAGTGCCAAATGGTGAGCTGTCACTGGGACATTCGGTCGGAAATCTATCAACGAAGAGTTTCAGCTATCAGTCAAGAAATCAAATCGCCTCTCATCCAAGTGGTCTTGCTCATGGACCTGGTCGTTTGTTGATTTCTTTTTCGTAAGTCTTTAAGCGGAGAAGCCATCTTATCTAGAGCTCCATCAGTATTCGGCTGCTGGTACATGGTTTTATGCTTTTGTTTCGAGCCCAAGAGGTTCGCATAAGTGATGTCAGTTTCGAAATTGTAAGCGAGTTATGTGCGTACTACTGGCGCGTAGTGGACATTATCATTTTGTCGAAATCTAAATATGACGAGCTGGTTAGATGGTTATTGTGCAACAGGACGTATTTGTTGTTGATGGGAATTTCGGTGACTATTGGTCGGTCTTTTGGTGTCAAGTGCGGACAGAGAGTGTTTAGAGGATTTCTGTTTAAGAACAAATAGGTATGTGAAGATGAACGGAATGAGGTTCAATGGAACCTGAAGAGCGTATTACACTCGAGGGGTTTGTTTAAACAGGTGGCAAAGTGATGTCTGGGGAGATGACCGTGAGAGTGGAAATTGTACTTGGTGTGGAGGGAACTTTCAGATTTTTTTTTTATGTCTAGAATAATGGTCGAAATGTTATATATCAGACTTAGTTGAGGTAAAATGGAAGAGACCCGAGATGCTTTTAGTCTAATGAAAGACTTAACAATCGCCTCTAAAATGCTTAGCTTCGTTCAAAAGGATATTAGTGTCTGGACAACAGAGGTGATATGTGGATTTTTTAACACTAAACCGTGAAACCAATTGGCAGCAATGCAACTAAGCTCATGGTTGGATGCAAGTACTTTTCGGCCCTATGCAAATGTCAAACCACACGTAGTGACAGTTTACTGAATGTATTGTTGTCAGATCAGATGTGCTGATTTAAAAGAGGGAATAAGTCAGAAAAGAAGCTGATCGCGTTTAATATGGCAAACGCCAGCCTCGATCTCAGTCCTTGCCCAATCCAAGTTGACACTCAGTCTCAGCCTCCCTGGATAGCTGCCTGGTTGTTGTTGTTGTTAATGGGCGCTACAGTTCGGGGTGAACCTGGGCCTTAACCAACATGCCTCTCCACCTAGCACGATCTTTCGATAGTCTTTTCCAATGCCGCACGCCCAGTTGGTTGAGGTCCCTTTCCACCTGTGCGCGCCAGCTAAGTACGGCCGTCCTCTATTTCTTCGTCCCTCGGGGTTGTATTCAAAGACTCTACGGGCTGGAGCTGTGGTGTCCATTCGCTCCACATGGCCTAGCCATCTTAGGCGTTGGATCCGTAGACGCCTGACTAGACTCATGTCGCTGTACAACCCGTACAGTTCGTGATTGAATCTTCTCCTCCAACACCCCTCTGTGTTTATGGGACCAAAAATCGCACGCAGAATCTTTTGCTCAAAACGACCAAGGATTTCCTCATCCGCTTTAGATAAAGTCCATGTTTCTGCGCCGTATTACAGGACCGGGATAATTAAGGTCTCATGTTAGGTCAACTTGTGCGTACGAGAGATTGCTCTACCTCTCAATTGCCTCTTGAGCCCAAAGAAGCACCGCTTGGCAAGAGTAATTCTGAGCTTAATTTCGAAACTGGTGTCGTTGTTCCAAGTCACTGCGGAGCCGAGGTATATGAAGTCCTTAACTACCTCAAACTTATATCTGCCAATATGCACGTTCTGTCCAAGACGACTGTGGTAAATGTCCTTTTTCGATGACAGCAGATATTTTGTCTTTCCCTCATAAACTGCCAAACCAATTTTTGCCGTCTCCATCTCAATACTCGCAGACGCCTCATTGACATCTCGCTGCGATCTACCTATTATGTCAATGCCGTCGGCGTATGCAAGGAGTTGCGAGGATTTGAAATAGGTTGTGCCTCTTGTATTGGCCAGTGATTTTTGCACAATCATTTCCAATAAGACGTTGAAGAAATCACACGATAACGCATCGCCCTGCCTAAATCCTTTTTTGACTTCGAAGCTATCTCTCAGTTCTGCACCGATTCGGATTGAGCAGCTAGCATTTTCAAGAGTCATCCTGCATAGTCTTACGATCTTAGCAGTGATGTCGAAAGTAAACATGGTGTTATATAGCTCGTCTCTAATTACACTGTCGTATGCGGCCTTGAAGTCGACAAATAGATGGTGATTGTCGACTTGAAATTCAATGATTTTCTCCAGGATCTGCCGTAGTGTGAAGATTTGGTCGATGGTGGACTTCCCTGGTCTGAATCCGCACTGATAAGGACCTATCAGCGTATTTACAAAAGGCTTTCGGTGTTCACACAAAGCGGCAGAGGAGATTTTGTAGGCGATGTTAAGGAGACTTATTACAGACGAGCCAGTGCATGCCCCTAACCAGCTCACCCCCAGCCGCTTTGAAGAGCTCAGCAGATCCATCTGCGCCGGCAGCTTCATTCGGCTTGAGTATCGACATGGCAATCTCAACTTCGTCAGGTCAGGGAGACGGAATTCTCAGCAATCTTCTGCGTTAAGAAATGGATCATTCTGCCTGACGGCGGTATGCTGGCTGTCGTCGCCGTTATATAGTCTGCATAAGTGGTTTTTCCAAATTCTCAGCATCGACTGCTATTCTACTACTAGGTGCCCGTTCTCATCTTTACAGGCCTCCGCTCGGGCCTTATAGCCTTGAGACATTCGATTTTTTCTTCTTTGGTGGCGTTACAGCCCACGAAGGACCAGAGCCAAGCTTCTCTCAATCACCCATGTTGTGTGTGATTGTATTTTTCACACAGGTGAAAGTTACCTACAGTTAAATGCCGATTCCGAACGGCGTGAGTCGAGAAGCTTTTTCATGGCAACGGGGGGTTTCGCCAGTACCCTGCCGAGGAGGAACGTCGCGAAATAAACATTCGATGGCGTTGGTGTTATCGGGATCCGAACTCGCTCATCGTGCGCCAGAGTCCAACCCACTAACCACTGCGCCACGGCGCCCTCAGGTAGCGGACTAGTCTTCTGATATCCGCCCTATTGATTTTAGGTATATCACTAGAGTCCTTGTTCGGGGGTCGTAAAAGTCGTTTAGATTGACGGAGTCCCCGAACGCTGTTCCAAAAGCAGGTGTTGCAATTTTTCCCACTTGTCTAAGAAGAAATTTATCTTAGTCGCGGGAATGCCGCAGAAAGGTTCCGGATCTATATATTTGTCGCTGGAACTTTTCCTGGGAAGTTGGTCGGCCCTTTATACCTTTATGTCCTGGCACCCACCAAAGTTTAACATTGTTTCTTTTGGCGAGGTCTTGTAGGGCGTCATGGCATTCCTTGACGGTATTTGAGTTCGTGCTGTATGAACCCAGCGCTTTAAATGCGGCTTGGCTATCAAAGAGTATGTTGATGGTTACTCCTCTAATGCCATTCTCGAGATTTAGATTGACGCATGTTTGGATAGCATGCAGCTCTGCTTGAAAGATGCTGGGACTCATTCTCAGGGACTTCTCAGATCTTGCGATTAGGTCCAAAGATGCCGGCGCAAATGCCGGAAGCCATCTTGGAGCCATCCGTGTACCACCTAAGGCCCTTGACATTTAGCAGGGGATCACTGTTTTCCCATGCTGAGCAATTTTGGATCAATATCTCAAATCTCTTGTCACAGATGAAGGTGTGTGGTAATGCGTGCGAGACTGTATGAATCATATCCAGCTCGGGAAGGTGTTGTAATATGGACATGTGACCTACGGGTCTACATGGCATATTTGTTCCCGAGCAGAGAATTCTGATTGCACTGCGTAATGTCACCTTTTTGATAGAAAGATGCAGTGGAGTGGGTCCAATGAGTGCTTCTTGGGCTGCCGTGGGGCAGGTTGGCATAGCGCCTGTGATGCCGACACATGCTAGTCTCTGAAGGCGTCGTAGCTTAACAATTGTAGTTTTTTGCTCAACTTTTGTCCACGGTGGACCCGTAGGTGACGATAGGTCTTACTATCGCGGTGTACTAATTTATGATTAAATCCCTAGGTGTTGCCGTAAGTGCGTCGACAGGCCCACATGGCCTTAGTCGCTTTCATAAGTTTAGTTTTCATATTGGAGTTTGCGGTCTATCTCAATGCCTAGATATTTTACTTCCTCTGAAAATCCAATGCGTCTGCCATTTAGAAAGATCGAACAGGGCTGTATCTTTCTCCTCTTTGTAAACGGAACTAAGATTGTCTTGTATGGGTTGATCGATAAACCCTTTCTGCCACATCAGTCAGAGATAAGTTGGGGCGCAAGCTGCATGCGCTTACAGGCAGTGATCCCGTAACAATGAATACTAGGTCATCAGCATATCCGATGACCTCGTAGCCCCGATTGGTTAGCTTGCGTAGTAGATCATCGATGACTATCGACCAAAGCAGTGGTGAGAGGACTCTCCCGTGTGGGCATCTTCTAGCCGCCGATACGGTCACTGAGACCTCTCCGCATGTGGCTGATATGATACGGCTATTTAGCATCGCCCTAATCCAGTGATTAGTGGGATGATTCATACCCCTGCAGGATAGTGCAGTGGTGATCGAATCATAGCCAGTATTATCAAAGACTCCCTCTATGTCGAGGAAGGCGCAAATTGCGATCTCCATTTGAGTGAAACTATTTTCAATACGCGTCACCAATAGCGCATTCTCAGTAGATCGCTCCTTACGATATGCATACTGGTTGGGATGCAGAGGTCTCTGATTTTCCAGGATACCTCTAATATAGAGCTCTATCAGTTTCTCCATTGTTTTAAGAAAGAACGAAATCAGACTGATAGGACGATAGGATTTAGGTTGCTCACTTGGCTTCCGAATCTTGGGGATGAAGAAAAGATTGACCTCTCTCCAAATATGGGGAATGTATCCCAGGTTAAAGCAAGACCTAAAAAGAACTATCAGTGGTGACAAATTCGTATTCATGCCTTTCTCCAAGATCGCAGGAAAGACACCGTCTTTGCCTGGAGCCTTGTAGGGTTTAAATGAACCAATTTGACCCTGTCAGGGCTGAAGAGTCTACCAGAGAGGCTATTTGTTCCGCTGTCGATGTTTTCTGTGACGTTCATTTGATCGTCAGGGGACATCGAGTGAGGAGTAGAACCAGGGAAGTGCACCTCGAGCAAAGTCTCCAGGGTTTCCCTGCGATTGACGGTAAAGGTACCGTCTGATTTGCGAGGCAGTTCGAGCCCATTTGTGTGCTCTCGAGATAGCGATTTGTGGAGTCGGGCCGCAGTTAGAAGCGAGTCTATGATCTCGCAAAGTTTCCTCCAAGACGTTCTCTTGGATTTCCTCAATTCGAGGTTGTATTTAGTTAGAGCAGATCAGTCCTACTATTGTACCGTTTGGCTCTGTTAAACAGCGATCTCACCCGCTTCCTTAGGGACTCAAGCTGAGTATTCTACCAGGGCACACACCTTTTGTGTGTATTTGACCTGGGTGTACAGGTGTCTCTAAAGGATGAGATAAGTGCTGCATTGAGCTGGTAAGCCGCTTCATCGATATCATCTGTCGATTTTCTTTAGGGCGAGTTGAGCTTGGAACCGAGCCCAATTCGTTCGTTTGGGCTGATATCTGGGCTCATTCTTTTTAACCTCACCGGAGATGTTGAAACTGATATACTGGTGATCCGACAGTGAGGCTTCATTGGAGACATGCCAGTCCCCAATCGCATTTGAGATAAATGGGCTAGAGATGGTGAGGCCAAGCACCTCTTCTCTGACCACATTCATAAATGTAGGTTTGTTGCCTCTATTGGCAATGGTGAGTCATTAATAACTAAAAATCCAAAGAGTGACTCCCCTCGTTTGTTAGTATTGCTGCTACCCCATTCCATATGGTGCGCGTTGGCGTCGAATCCAATTATCAGGTGGTGTTTATTCTGGTTGCAATACCTAGCCAGATCCTGGACTTCAGTGGGAGGGATTTGTTGGCCGTCTCCAGGGAAGTAAGCGGATGCGCATACAACCTCGCTTATTCCTCCATCGGTGGGGAAATCCACAATGACCAATTTTGCGTGACCTGCTTTGCAGGCCCATAATCTTACCTTTATGGACCGATGGTTCTTGGATTAGCCCAATGCTAATCCTGTCGCAGTACAGTCGCCGGCTAAAGGTGTCCGAGGCACCTTTGGCATGGTGCAGGTTGCCCTGCAGTACACGCAGCCCACCCGTTATTTGCGACGGTAGGCCGGATCCTTCGTTCTGTAAGGCTTGTTGTTTCCACGCCTGAAGTTTCCGGCCCGATGGGAGTGATCCTCTGATCTACTTCCCATCGAGCATTCCGTTGTTTGGTTGGGGGACGTATATGTCTTTTATTTGGGCGACCCTTAGTGGTCGGCGGCCCAGATGTAGCAGCGGGTTTTAGCTCGTCACATCTGGGCGTATCTGCTACAGCAGTAGGTGCAACCACCATACTGCTGGCTGTAGGTTTTCCTACTACGGCAGGAGGTGCACCCACCATACTGTGGGTACTGTGTGGGTAGGTTTTCCTATAGCAATTGGTACTACATCTACGGATGTTTTCACCTGGCTTTTGATGATCATCTTAATGATTTCAAATCTATTAGTGGAGCCAGTCGCTGACTGCCAGAACTGAGTGCAGGAGGTTTTTCTCCTTATTTGACGTGCTCTGCATGACTCTCCAGTTCTGTGCATGTAAGCCGTCATTTTAAGAGTCCAGCGTCGCCAACATCTTTGTGATGGCTTCGGGAAAGCTTCCTCTTCCACAAGCATAACATCAAGTCCACCCTTGTCCTTGATGGCCGTAAAGTTGGTTCGCATCCAATCGGCCGAAGCTGGGTTGTCACACACAAAGTATAACCTACCTGACTTGAAGGTCGATCCCCTGAAGCGAGGTTTGGGTGCCTTACCCAGCAGCTCGATGGAGGTGTCAACTACAGCCTCTGAACGGCTGCCATCTGCGCTGTGGTAAGGGGGTTCGTTCCCAAGTGCTTGGGGATGATGCCGAGTCGGATCCTCCCAGCTACACTACTGTAGCTATTTTTATCGACCTGGTAGTTGCCGATCTTGCTACGTTTAGCAGCCGAGTTTGGTGGAGTAGTGTCAGCGGAACGATCACGTTTCAGTTCCGGACTTGGTTGCAAGGGTAGATTTCGCATAAGCTAGAGCCTCGTCTCCGTTTTGCCCTGCGTTATAACGGCTTTGAATCGGCCTTTGTGGTTGTTTCGGAGTTTTCTTTTTTTTTACGGTTACGGCTTACTAGGAGGCTCGCCATCTGCAATTTCCATCGGAAATCTCCAGATGGAACTACGAGAAAGTGGGGATGGGACTTACTAACACTGCCGCAGGATATTCGACCGCGGTCGCTTTTCTCGCTTTTTAGCAGGCCAGCATCCGTCGGATAGATGCTACCCGTACGAGACCTTTGTTCGTCCTTTGTCATCCTCCAACTCCCACCTGTGGTCATTAAATTTGGGTAATGACCGAAAGAATAAGATCGCGAATATAAGCAGCCGAAATGAGATTTCTCCGTGCTGATGTGGGAGTTACGCACCGGGATAGGGTGAGAAGCACGGCATTGCGCGGGGAGCTGAATATTGAGTCGCTGCTCCTCCAAACGGAAAGGGCTATGAATCGATGGTTTGGTCACGTGAGACGAATGTCGTCATCATCACGACTTCCGAAGGGTACCTTGAATGCAATACCATCAGATAGACGACCGCTTGACAAATCCAAGACGAGGTAGTTGGACCAAGTCCAAAAAATCGCCTGGGTGCGCTTGGGCATAGCTCCTGATGAGTTAGAGTCAATAGCCGAAAATCGAGTGGCCTGGAGATCCCGTGTGGGCGCATTGCCCCCGCGACCCCTTTAGTGGAACATGTGGGCCGCTGACAGAATGGGATTAATGCTTTCCAATATATACATATATATGTATGAGCGTCAACCTCATCTAGTAACGGAAACACGTAAAGACTTATCCGCGGTCCTAGTATGATACAGTTTGGATGCTGCCGAACATCATCCATGACAAAGGGCCTCCATAGTTAACCCAAAATTTATTTTCAAATCAAACTATTTGATCGTGGATGTCGTTCAGAGGGTCAGCTAGAGAGTTTCGATTTTTTTTCTCGTTATAAGATAGGTAGGTCGGTAGGTACGTTTCAGAATAGCAAATCTTCATTTAAAAGTTTTCCTTTAGATACAAAACACGGTATGTCATATGACACCTCACAGCAGGTAACCTGCAACAATGGTCCTGTATGACTCCAAAACGAATTCGCAGCTTCCCATAGGTACCGTGGCACAAATCTTGTCTCACCAATCTCCACTCCATACCCAGAAGCTACTGATCCGCATCACACCAATCTTACCATACCTGCGATGAAACACAAAATTTATAGCGTGGCATCTTTGTCGCCCGAGCACCATGCATAGAGCATCTATGCATGAACGCCGAACCATATGCAGCTGGCCACTGGCTTTTTGCCGCTTCCGTAGTGCTCGGTATAGCATGGCTTACATCTTCCTGTTGTTTTCCCCCAAAATGATGAATGGATTTGCACCCAATCCAAGTCGGTAGGCATAAATCCAGCGGCCACAAGAAGCATTCCATCCATTACAACGAATGACCTCGTCGCCATGAACTAGAACGCATTGAATTGTCGTCGACTGGATGGCAAGACCCTCCTAAGTGGTCCGAGGACACAATACAAATTAGACCGCCACTGCCGCCTCGACTACGATTCCGCCGCCACACAATTGTGATATCTCGTCGAAGGCGAAGAGAATGAACCAAGTTCTCCTTGAATGGAGCCGCGTCTCTTCTGGATATGCCCATATGTTTTGGCCATCCCATAAGCTCGGTATGCAGAACACACATCACCTAGGTCCGGGCTTCGATTAATCACAGATAAATCCGATCGAGATAAATGACCGACACCGCGGCCGGTGCGCGCTCTATTCCACGGCCGGTGGCCAAAACCCCGTCGATATCAGTAGTCCACTAGCTGTAACGCTATGACTGCTTCTACTGCTGTTGGTAAATGAAATGACCATAAACTTAATTTCCCGCATCAGCGCGGCAGCGGTGGCGGCAGCGACGATCGGAGACATCAGTTGGGATAAATAAGTGGATCTATACATCTAACTGTCGGACGGGAGCAGCCGCAGTCCGCTCGAAATCGAATTGCGCTTTGGTTACGCTTGTCCGCGGACAATAATTGAAGACCAGATAATGATTCGACAAGTTCCTAGCCAACCGTGTGGCCCAGTAAATGCGCACAGCAATGTACATACATATGGCCCGAAGGAAAGTACTCGTACATCGCCGCTTGCCTCGGATCGACCACTGGTCAAGTTTGGTTATTTTTCGCAATTAATTGTCCCGCCAAACCGGGTTAGGGCTGCAGATCACCGCTCACTAAATTGGGCGGAATATCTTTATTCGTTTTCTCCGGCCGCGGCCGGTCGGGACACATGTTGGCTGGAGCGGAATTTGTGTGTCGCGAGCATTGTACTACTATTCACTTGTCGACGGGAATCGAGGAACTCGTTTTTGGCGGATGGTGCTGGCGCAGGTGCGGGACACAGATTATGGCCAATTGTTGTAACGGTTGTGATCAAGTTGTTAAGTATGCCTAATGGACGCATGGAGGTGGTGAAAAAGCGTTGCGCACGTAATCTTAATTCGCAGCGCGATGGAATTTTAAATCGCCCGAGAATTGATAAACTCTGGAGTGTGTCCTAGCAGGGACCGATGGGGGTGGGAGTGGGAGGATGGTGGCGACATGTGCGCAAATGGAACTTAATTACGAATTTGTGTAATTGGAGTCAATTAGGTGAAGTTGGCAGTTTATTTTCAGGGATTATCGACAAAGTTGTGGGTGTGAAGTGCATTGCGAGTGGATTCGCAATGAGTTTGAGAGCTGATTGGCCGTTTGGCGGATTTTGGGATATTATGCACTTAGATGGGGTGCAGCTGTAAGTGCTGCATTGAATGTGGCGCCAGAGCAGAGATTACTAAGTGACACCATTAGTCTTTAATAGGCTTTAGTGGTAGTCTTTGGATCTATAGATCTTTCTTGGGGACCTTTTTCTGTACCCAGATCGAATTTCTAAGCTGGAGACTATGTCATTTTCTTTTGGCAACTGAATTTGTCTGCTTGAGAATGGTCGTTATATTACGATTGGAATTAGGGACATAGGAAAATGGCTCACACTACAAAAAGGACATACTACCATTCTTAAGCACTTTAAAGTACCCATGGACACAGACTACATCATCCCGCAGAGTGTGTTCACTTGGAACTTCAAAGTTGCCTTTCCATCCAGGGAGGAATGGGTTGAAGGAAAGTTGTACCACAGGACTCGATCTGCGTCTACACCGATGGCTCCAAGATGGAGTCGGGTGTAGGTAGTGGAGTCTCCTCCAAGGAACTTAACCTCAACCTATCATTCAGGCTCCCGGATCACTGCAGTGTGTATCAGGCAGAATTAACAGCGATTACGGAGGCCCTTGCATGGCTCAGGATCAATGTAATATCCGCCAAGGATATTAACAGTTCAGTTCAACATTAAAGTATTGTGGGTTCCCTGGCATAGGCATATTCCAGGAAACTGCGCGGCCGGGTCAAGGGTCAAGCACACTCAGTCTTCCTACCCTCGGGTACCTTGAAACACCAATAAGTACGGTAAAGCACATGATAAAACTTCGAACCATACAACCTCTAATGGAAAGAAAGTAATATCGGCCTAAGCTAAACCTAGGACAGTGGACAGTGGCCAAGCACATATAGGAAGTGATCAGACGATTAGGTCTAAGGCATCGTAACCTAGAGGTTATGTTGGACAACAGGCTCTCCTTTAGGGAATAGAAAAGATACGCCAACGAGAAGGCATCACTTACACAGGGAGTACTTTAACGAATGCCCCCAAATGTAGGCGGACTCGCATATGTGGGCAGAGTCCTACTCTGACGAGTGGTCAGTTCAGTCCTACTGTACGCTGCCCCAATTGGATATCGTAGTAAGACAACTGAAGCGGATGATAACGTCAGTCTAAAGGCATGTGCATTAAGTACAATTAGCGGATTCAGGTCATAGCAGGGATGCTACCTTTCGACATTCTAGCAGACGAGCTCAAGACGGTACATCGAAGGCAAGCGTCTGACTGGTAGCAGGCCAAGCGCATAAGAGTAGAAGGACAGACAACATCCCTAGCAGTGTGGCATGAGAGATGGGATGCCTCCACAAAAGGGAGGTGGACGCATGGCTTATTCCCGTTATCGAGGCTCGGACATCAAGAACCGCAGGAGACTGTAATAAACCACCTTTCGCAGTTTTTGCCTAGATACGGCGGATATCGAAAATATCTTCATGGATGTGGACATTATAGGTCGCCGCTGCGTCCACAATGTTTAAATTCTGAAGAGGACGCACAGCATGCAGTTTTTGACTATAGTCGCCTTGTACTAGAGAGACAATATACCACTCCCAGTATATTGCGTTAGTCCATTCGAGGCTACGACAGGCCGAAGCAGAGAGAAGAGTGGGGCCCCCACCCGAAATATAGCGTAAATCGCGAATCGAAACGTTGGTCCAGCGGGGAAACTGGTTGAAGTGTTTAGGGGTGTGGTTTAGTACCGAAGATTCCACATCCCTTGGCGTAAACCAATAAAAAAGGGTTAAATCGGATGATGTCTCTCTAGTCGACGACATATGTACATAAATGTCACTTGCATCACCTCAACACCCGTAGAGAGGTGAACTGATGTATTCGGCCAACACCTTAGGCAAGAGGGACCAAACCGACCAGTCTAGCGGTTATGCGGAGGGTTAGCAACCAGTTCATGTAAAAAGAAAACTTGGGGCCTCGAATACACGGACGGATACCCAACGACGCACGACACTGAAAGAAAAAGGACAACGATTTTGTCTCCTGGAATGTGAGAACTATCTACACTTCTGGAGCAACTCAGAAAAGACCCTCAAGTACTATAAGGCGGGAATTACTGCGATCCAGTAAGCACGCTGCAATGGTGAAGAACAAGGAGTGCGGCATTTATTACAGTTGCCACAAAAGGCTGCACTTATTGGGATACGGATTCGTCATGGGAAAATGGCTAAAGACGAAAGTCATCGATTTTAAGCCAATAAACCAATAGGTGTGACTCGCATCCAAGGCAGATTATATAACTTCATACATGCACACATCTCTATCAACGAGGCTAAAGAACCCATCAAAGAGGATTTCTATGACCTCTTGGACGACACCTACATAGCTTATCCGACATCAATATCGTACTCGGGGACTTCAATGCCAAAATCGATAAGGGGACATCTTTGGAGGAGTAGTCGGAGAGCACATCCTCCACGATACGACGACAGACAACGGCTTCCGACTTACGGACTTTGCGGCAACTAGTAATACGGTAATAAACAGCACAAGATCTCAAGGAGATCCATACAGCAATCTGGCGTCATCTAATTACCAAATTGACCATGTGCTCATAAACGCAAAACATGCGTCAAACATCCTGGATGTTACAACATTCGAAGAGGCAAGCGTCGGCTCCGAATATTCCCTAGTGGCACCAAGACTCAGAATGTAGAATTTTGGGGGCCGAATGCATGCCCGACGACAGGAATACCAGCTTATATGCCCCATCCACAAAAAGAAGATCCTACCTCATGCAATAACTACCGAGTTATGTCTTTGCTCAACGTCCGGTGCGGCTTCCGGCCAGGCAAATGGACTATAGACCAAATATTTACACTGCAACAAATCCAGGAGTATACCAGCGAGTTTCAGATCGATACACACCATCTCTTAATCGATTTTAAAAGCCGCATATGACAACATTCATCGCAAACTCCCAATTAACGTGATGGCCGATTTCGTCATACTGGGAAACTGATGCGGATGTGTCGAGCCAAATATCAAACACTCGATGCACCGTGCAGTTCGGCTTCAGAACCTGACAGCCTTTTGAAAGCTGCACCGGATCGCGGCAATCTCGTGTTGGAACACATAATGCGGCGGGTCAGCATCAACACGGGAGGTATCATATTCCACAAATCGGTCTAGTTGCTGGGCTAAACAGATGATATAGATATTTCCAGCGCACCATTACGGAAGCGTTCACAGCGATTGAAGTTCAGTTTACACCAATGAAGAGAAGACGAAATACATATATGTTCCCAAGGAAAAGCGGTTCGTCACCCATCACCCAAGACAAAATATAACGATCGGCAGCTATGATTTCAGGGTAGTGAAGGAGTTCACTACTTCTTCGGAGCAAACATAATCTCCAAAAATGACATCGTACTCATAGTGGAGATTCGGCGCAGCATCACCTTTGGCAACCGCTGTTACTTCGACATGTCAAAACAACTAGGGCCCAAACTCCTATCCGGAAGAAACAAGGTTATGCTATACAAGACTCTTATCTGCTAGTCCTGCTATATAGAGACGAAACCTGGACGATAAAGATAAAGAAAAATTCTGCGACGAATATTCGGTCCTGGCGAGTGGAGGAGAAAACATAACGGCGAACTCGATAAGCTCTATAAAGATGTGGATATAGCTAAGAGGTTTTCGAATAAGAGCCTCCTGGTTATAAGGACCAAGTGATCGCGGACGCAAGACAACCTTTCCGACTGGAAGCATCGTGCTGGGGACCGCCAAGAATGGGAAGCTGTATTAACTCAGGCCCAGACCCTCTATGAGTTGCTGGCCCGAAAAGTAAATACTTATATCACCCAAACCTTTCCCTCTTGGTTTCCTTATCTATGAAAACTTTCATCGCTAAAATACTGCGTAATTGTATCTTTAAGCGATACAAACAATTCTTATTCCTTTCTAATCTGTCTGAGGGCGCCGTGGCGCAGTGGTTAGTGTGTTGGACTCTGGCGCACGATGAGCGAGTTCGGATCCCGATAACACCAACGCTATCGAATGTTTATTTCGCGACGTTCCTGCTCGGCGAGGTACTGGCAAAACCGCCCGTAGTAAACTTGCCATGAAAAAAGCTTCTCGACTCACGCCGTTCGGAATCGGCATCGAAAAATAAATCACACACAACATGGGTGATTGAGACAAACTTGGCTCTGGTCCTTCATGGGCTGTAACATTAACACCCAATATAGCACCATTCAACAGCGGCCTTGGTGCACTTATTCTCAGCCTGCAAAACGGCGGATGGTGTATGTATATATAGTCCAGATCTGAGGGCCTTAAATTACCAATGATGTAGTGCGAGGACCCTGGAGACCTATCTTAACCTCGTCTAAGTCGGATGGACGGAATTTTCTCTCAGTAAAGGTACCGGTAAAGAGGTGATAATGGCAAAGGACTTACAAAGGCCTCGTAGTTGTAGCATCTATCCCACCGCAGTCGAACATCTTGCGGCACTGTTAGTAAATCCTATCCCCACCTCCTCATGGTGCCATCTGGCGATTTCCTAAGGAAATTGCAGACGGGGAAGGGGGAATGGCGAGCCTCCTGCGCCAAAAAACAAGATTAGTCGGTTGGGCTACGGCCTAGTAAGCCGTACTCGTAAAAAAACCTCAAACTCCGAAACAACCACAAGCCTCGGATATAACGGACCAGATTTATGTTGATCACCCTTTCAAAAAACGAAAAAAGGACAATGATCCTTGGCTATGTACGTGGAATGTTAGGTCACGTGCAGCCGAACAACTCACGGACGCCCTAGACCGCTAGAAAGCAGACATGACCGCCATCCAGGAAATGCGATGAAATGGACCGGATATAAAGCGGATGAAAAACTGCGGCATTTACTACAGCGACTGCTATAGGGAGAGAGGACAACGATTGTTCGAATGCGGATTTGTTGTTCGAGGAGGACTAAAGCAAAAAGTCCCAAGCTTTCGGCATGTGAGCGAACGCCTCATAACAATCCGTCTCAAGGCTACATTTATTAACATCAGCCTGATCGGCGTCCACGTCCCAACGGAATACAAGGATGACTCCACCAAAGATGAGCTCTACGATCTCCTAGACAGAACGTATGCCGAATGTCCCAGCTATGACATCAAAATTTTATTAGGAAACTTCAATGCTAAGCTGGGTAAGGAAAGCATCTTTGAACGTGTCGTCGGCAAACATAGCCTACACGACACCACCTCCGATAACGGACACAGGCTTATTGATCTTGCGGGCGAAATCTCCTACTAGCCAGTACGCGCTTCCCGCGCTTCGATATACACAAAGGAACATGGTGGTCTTTTGATCAATCGACTACCAAGCAGATTGATCACATCGTGATCGACGTCAGACACTCCTCCACTATTCTTGATGTTCGAAATTTCCGTGGGGCTAACATCGACTCGGACCACTTTGTTGTAGTAGCCAAGGTGCGCTTACGGATATCAAGAACGGAGCGGAGTAGAGCAAGAATACTACTGCTCCTAGCGCCAGAACCCACTCGTGCTATTACCGATCGCGTCTCCCTTAAGCTCTCCAATACATCTCAATCCAGTCTCCATGCCGTCAATCAAACCGCAGTGGAGCATTTGCAATCAAGCCCTTAAAAGCTCTGTATCCGAAGTTTCGGGCTTCAAGGCTCCACCACGAAGAAACCCCTGGTTCGATGACGAGTGCAGGAGGATTCATACAGCGAAGCAAGATGCATATAAGGCCTCGCTGCATAAAAGAACAAGAGTAGCTCGTGAGCTCTACGAGTTAAAAAGAAGGGAGGAGCATAAGCTTCTTAGAAGAAAGAAGAAAGAGCACGAGAAGCACGCCATTGAGGATTTGGAGAGGTGTTACTGCAGGCGTGACGTTCGTAAGTTTTATCAACAGATAAAGCGAACATGCCAAGGTCATAAAGGGAGAACGGAAGCCTGCAGGGATGAGAACGGACACCTAGTAGTAGAATCGCGGTCAATGCTGAGTATATGGAAAAACCACTTCTGCAGACTGTATAACGGCGATGTTAGTCAATATACCGCTGTCAGGCAGAATGATCCATTTCTAGTCGACGAAGACCGCAGAGAATTCAGTCCTCCTGACCTCGACGAAGTTAAGATTACCATATCGAAGCTCAAGTCGATTAAAACTGCTGGCGCAGACGGACTGTATGCTGAGCTATTTAAGGCAGCTGGGGATGACCTGGTTAGGTGGTTAGGAGCATGCACCAGCTCATTTGTAAGATATGGTCAGAGGAAAGCGTTCCCGAGGAATGGAGTCTCAGCATCGTATTCCCGATCCACAAGAAAGGAGACCCCTCTGCTCGCGCCAACTATAGAGGAACAAATTTACAAAATCTTCTCTGCCGTTTTGTGTGAACGCCTAAGGCCTTTTATAAACAAGCTGATAGGTCCTTATCAGTGCGGATTCAGGCCAGGGAAGTCCACCATCGACCAAATCTTCACACTACGGCAGATCCTGGAAAAAACCAAAGAATTTCAAGTCGACACTCACCACCTATTTGTAGACTTCAAAGCCGCATACGACAGCGTAATTAGAGACGAGCTATACAACGCTATGTCTACCTTTGGTATACCTGCTAAACTCGTCAGACTATGCAGGATGACTTTGGAGAATGCTTGCTGCTCCATCCGAATCGGTGAACACCTTACCGATAGTTTTGATGTCAAAAAAGGATTTAGGCAGGACGTTGCGCTGTCGCGTGATTTCATCAACATCATATTGGAAATGATTGTGCAAAAATCACTGGCCAATACAAGAGGCACAATCTATTTCAAATCCTCGCAACTCCTTGCTTACGCCGACTATATTGACATAATAGGTAGATCACAGCGAGATGTCAATGAGGCGGTTGCGAGTATTGAGATGGAGGCAGCGAAAAAAGATTTGGCGGTAAACGAGGGCAAGACTAAATATATGCTGTCATCAAAAAAGGACGCTCACCACCGAGGTCTTGGCCAGAACGTTTGTATAGGCAGATATAAGTTCGAGGTAGTTAAGGACTTCGTTCCAGGTCACTTGGCTCCGCAGTGACCTGGAACAACGACATCAGTTCCAAAATCAAACGCAGAATCACTCTCGCCAATCGCTGTTTCTTTGAGCTCAGGAGGCAACTGAGTAATAGAGCCCTCTCCCGAACGACAAAGTTGACTCTACGGCCAGAAGCATGGACATTATCAATAGCGGATGAGGAGGCCCTTGGTCGATTCGAGAGAAAGATTTTGCGCGTGATTTTCGGGCCTATAAACGAAGACGGGGGATGGAGGAGAAGATTCAAACACGAGCTTTACGGGCTGTACAGCGTCATGAGCCTAGTCAGGCGTCTACGGATTCAACGGATTAAGCCCGGAGAGTCTTTGAATCCAACCCCGAGGGACGAAGAAGCAGAGGACGGCCGCACCTAAGATGGCGCACACAGGTGGAAGGGGACCTCAGCCAACTGGGTGTGCGGCAATGGAATAGGCTAGCAAAAGATCGTGCTAGTTGGAGGGGCATGTTGGTTAAGGCCCAGGTTCACCTCGAACTGTAGCGCCCATTAAGAAGAAGAAGAAGGAGGTGGGGATAAGGCTTCCTAGCAGTGCCGCAAGGTGGCTCCTTCTCGCTTTTTAGCAGGCCAGCATTCGTCGGATGGATGCTACTCCTACGAAGCCTTTGTTAGTCCTTTGCCGTCTTCGAACATGTCTGCCTCATACAAACAAAGTTGAATGGACCCAGCATAGTCATAACTTAGACTATGACTATATGACCAATCTAAAACTACGAAACCAGAGTCCTTGGAAGAAGGTTAAAATAATACATCTAGATCTTATTTTCCTATCTTCGTAATAAAGATGAATACCACTTTACCTCCTGGAAAAGGTATTCAGAAGAAAGATAAATTAAAACTCCATTTCGCTGTAGTGATCGAATAATTCATAGTATGACATGCTGCGAGTATATCAATGTCTCCCACTCCATTGGACCACTAATCGCGAACCAAGGGCAGCTAAGAGCAGCTCTTTGAACTGAGTTTACTCATAAGACTAATTCACATTTACATACATAAGAGCATCAATTGCATAATCAACATTGGCGACAAAGGTATGAGTGTGACAGCCGCTTTGTATTTAATCTAACGTATCGCCAACTTTCACCTACTATCTGGGTGTCCACTAAGCAAATCCTTGAATTTAATTGCATAATTTTGAAACCGCCTCGCAAGAGGCGGCATCTTGCAACTTATATATGTATGCGCCTGGAGCCACGGCATTGCAACGCATTCGAATCGTACTCGTATTTCACTGCAGTTTTCCTGTCCGTTCCGCGTCAAACTGCTCAATCAGAGTCGTTACTAAGCTCACTTTTTGACACCATTCACCCAACTGGGTCAACATTGCGACCAAAATTAATACAACAACAACAACAAAGTTAAAATACAAACAACGCACACCTCAATCACTTGCACTCCATTAGGCTTATCGAGCGATCGATCTTGCCTCATTAATGCAATACAGAGTGCGATTTTTATGTGATCATTAATTCCCCCCTTAATTACAACTCTTTACTACGTAGGTACTCCCGTCGTACACAGTCATCGCGTCGTCGTACCGTTAGCAACGTCAAAATAATCAACGCTCGATGGGCGAGACCGAAGAATGCGCAACGTAAACTAAGTGTTAAATGTCATGTCGTGTTGATAGGACACCGATCGTATACCGTCAGGTCGGCTAAGAGCTGACGCGACGTTATACCCAACAGCTGTTCCCCAGAGTCGCCTGCTTCAGGTTTGAGGTGATCAATAAAGTCTCCTGTCATAAATGGGATTGCCTGGCTTTTTGTTTTCTTTTTTTTGCAAAACCATCCACTATCAGTTCCCTTCCCGTTCTGGTATTCAGTTGATTGATCAATTAATTCGATCGTCACGACAAACACTTTCGCTACAATCACGGGACACATCGAATGGATTCTTTCCTTGTGCTGTTCAGTCGAATTCATTTTCCAATTGACTTGATTCAGTCAGGCAGGCATGGTACCCGTTTCGTCCTCCGTCAGACAAATCGATTATAACATGATCATCGGCATCAACAGCAACATCGTCATTATGATCATTGTGCATCGCGTCGCGTTCGCGTCCGTATCGGTAGCGTTAACAATTCTACCGAGTTGAAGTAATTTAATTACAGTAGCGGTGTTCGGTGCGCTTCATTGCATAAATTGTCTTTAAAAGGAAATCGTGACTGAATGCACCGCGACGAGCTGCTACCGTTCGACCCGATCACCGATTACTGATCACTGATCACTGATTGATCTGATCCTACGGCAACGATCAACGAGGGCTTCTGTCGTTTGATTCGATTTGAAGCTCGTCTCGGGTACATACGTACATATGTGCGAGTAATGTGCGCTTGATGGCATGAATGTGGATCATGTCCTGTGATCGGCTGATTTGAACATCGATCGAAATTAAAGGCTTCGTGCTGTTGTCAAGTTTGTGATTGGAATTTTGATCGAATCGACAGTTTTGCCGCCGTGTTGGCCAATTGACAGCTTCATTGTAGCAATTATGTCGAATTAGATGCAAGCATTTGTGATGATGAGTGAAGCGATCAGTATTCAGTGGTCGGAGGTGATTAATAGGATGTTTGGTAACACTGCAAATGAGTGGCCTGATTAAATAATGGAACAAGTGTTCCTCCGAAATGATTGAGCAAAATTGTTTAAGTACGTGAGTAATTTTTAACGCGGCCATAAGGAAGTGCGGCAAGGTGCATTGTTCCGGGATCGTTAGGAGCTGGATCGTGTGCTGGATCGTGTCCATGTACATGTCGTAGAAAAGTAATTACTACCTCCTTAATGGATTCAAGAGGGAATCTACGCTATGCTAGAGGACTGCCAGCTTCCATGACCTACATGATCGATCGGTTTTTTTTCCTGTATGCGTGTCCTCTCCACATTCCTCATCACATGAGAGCCAATCGAGGTTAGATCTAATCACCACATGCCATCTGCCTGAAGACAAATGATATCGTTTATCCACACAGTTATCGAAAGCCCCCTGGGAGCCGAAATATTTCAATCCCTAATCGAACACCGACAAATTTGTCCAAATAACATTCACGTCGTCGTCGTCGTCCTCGTGTCGCCCGCAGACAAAGTGTTTCCATCACTATCCGCGGGATTTGTTGCAGCCACGGCTCCGGCAATCAGCATAAAAATGTCAACGAGGAAAACCGAATCCCTACCTTTGCATATGGCCATGTGGCCTGGCAACTGCACTTGCGTGCAGCAACGACCAGAGGTCTAATGAAATAATGAAACTAAAACCGCCAGCATCCAAATTAGCAACGTTCCAATAAAGTATCTCAACAAAATACCAGTGCCACTGTGCCACAAACTTCCGCTAATATGTGCTGCGTACAATCTGTAGTGTCCAACATGGAGACGAGCAACAACAAACCGCATTGGATGGGTTATAAAATACTACTGTCACCGCCACTGCCCGTCGACCATTGGTATCGAATCGTAGGCTACTTAGGATCGGTTGCAATTGACAGTGCTACAGTACTAACCCACCTACTGCTACCAGATATCCTGGAATCGAAATCGATTCGGCCGATAGTTGATTTTTGCAATTAACGTAATTCCATTTCAAATGTCGATTGAAATGACTGTCGATTAATTAGTGACGATCAGACCTGGTATGCTGGAGGTGCTATATCTGGTTTTCAAGTGGTATTGATACTACTAAGCGGATGTGTTTTAAATAGGTCCTCGAGTATTAAGATAAGGTTAAAAGGGGATTAGTGCACTTAACGACATGTTGCCAACTTGAAATGCGTGAGATAGTACTTTAGATGCTACTTTAATGCCACTCAGTGGCTCTATAGAACGTGGCGGCGAGTAATTGTGAAAGGCGAAATTGGGGTCGCTCAAGGCTGGGAGTGGATGTGATACAGTAGGGCTTCTTGTGGGGGAAAAGGAAACATGATTACCGTCATTTCTTCATTGAAATATAATTTGAAGAAACACTCGGGTGACCAGGCATTCCGAATAAGAACGGGACATCCATAGGCAATCATGGGCCTGAAGGCTATTTGGAATATTAGTTTTACCCTGGAATCATGTTTCTATTGTGAAACAAACATCTTGTCAGATTGTAAGCACTCCGGGCACTTCCCGGGCAGCATTCACATTTTTGTCGAAATATTGATACTGATCCAGCCAGATCTCAAAGTGTGGGGAGCATGATACTGCAATGGGGGAAGAGTCAATTGAATTAAGGACGGCTAAAAGGGCGCCTCGACAGGGACAATTCTCAATGGGTCCGCCAAGTTCGTCATCGCGATAAACATTGAAATTTGATGGGAACATGTTATGCATACATGGCTACATTGCATCGACGGACGAGAACTGGCCGCGAGCTCTATGAACAGAAAATGAGGGAGGAGCATGCGCTTCTGAGAAGGAAAAGGAAGGAGCACGAGAAGCGCGAGATCGGGAAGATGGAGAGATGATACGGCAGGAACGACGTAAAACGAACATACCAAGGCTATAAAGCCAGAGCAGAAGCCTGCAGGGATGAGCACAGGCAACTAGTAGTGGATTCACAGTCGATGCTAAGATTGTGGAAGGATCACTTTTGCAGAGCCGTCAGGCAGAGCGAACCATTCATAATGGACGAAGACGAAGGAGAATCCCGTCCACCCGACCTAGACGATGTTAGGTAGGTAGGTTTGTAGCCTTCCCAGAATTGAGAATAATGCACATAGGCCAGGGAGACCCGTTGTGCAGCTACGAGGGAGTCTTACCCCCCTATTCGTGGAACCATTTTGTGCTTCTTAATAAGTTAAGAAGGTCAGGTATCCCTGCTTTCTGAACATCTGTCAGACCGTTAAGGAAGTAAGAGCCTAGATAACGTTTCCTGATGTTGCAAAAAGCTGGACAGGCACAGAGAAGATGGTGAATGGATTCGACCTCCTCCTCGTCCTGACAGCTTCTGCAGAAATCATTCGGAACTATTCCTAGTTTTTGTGCGTGACTGCCAATGAGGCAGTGTCCTGTGATGACACCAATGTCCTTGTAGATGTCAGCTATTTTTAGGGAGATTATACTCCTTGTGCGTTGGCTGTCAAGCCGAGGCCAGATTTGCCTGGTGATGACGCAGGTATGTCCCTGGGTCCATCTCAGGTTCGTCTCGGCCCTGGTGAGATTGGCTAGATTATGTTTAATGGTTGTAAGGGGTACTCTGGTGGATATTACGTTCCACCTCAGCCAGGACAAAGTCTCTTTTATTGCCAACAGTACCGCCTGGTACGCTGCAGGGGTCTGGTAATTTTAGAGCTTTATAAAGCTTAAGTTGTTTGCAAAATACTCCACTGCCCACCCCGTCTTTGGTTTTAGACCCGTCAGTGTAGAAATCCACGCATTTTCTGCGGCGCTGAGTTTGATGTTAAGATAGCAATATCGAAACTTAAGACTTATAAAGCTGCTGGAGCAGACGGACTTCCCGCGGAACTATTTAAAGCAGCTGGCGATGAGCTGGTCAGGAACATGCACCAACTCGTCTCCAAGATACATATGATTGGAAGAATGCATGTCCGACGAATGGAATCTCAGTATCCTTTGCCCGGACCATAAGAAAGGAGACCCTATGACTGCGCCAATTACAGAGGGATAAGTCCCCTGAACATTTCGTACAAGGTCCTCCCTGCCGTACTTTGTAAGCGCCTGAAACCGTTCATTGACAATCTGATAGGTTCCTACCAGTGGTTTCAGGCCAGGAAAATCCACGACAGCCCAAATATTTACAGTACGGCAGATCTTGGATAAGACCCATGAATTCCAGATCGACACGCACCTTCTTATTGTCGACTTTAAAGCCGCGTATGACAGTGTTTATAGAGACGAGCTATACAGAGCCATGTCATGTCTTAACATTCCTGCCAAACTCGTCCAACTGTGCAGGGTGACTATGGAGAAATCTCGCTGCTCCACTAAGGTCGGAGCTGAACCAACCGAGACCTTCGATGTTAGAATAGGTTTTAGACTGTCACTGTCATGTGATTTCTTTAACATCATACTTGAAAGATCGTACGGAAATCTGCGGCAAATACGAGAGGTACGATCTACTTCAAGTCTACACAATTGCTTGCCTACGCAGATGACATTGATGTTATTGGACGGACATAGCGAGACGTCAATGAGGCGTTCGCAAGCATTGAAGCAGAAGTGGTTAAAGTGGGTCCACTGGTAAATGGGGACAAGACCAAATACATATATATGCTATAGGCGAGGAGTGTTTCACATTGGGAGAGTTGAGGATAAGTCATCTTTTTTTTGCAGATGACTTAGTTGTCCTCACATCCTTGGTGTCAAAGCCAAGTTAGCGGTTTTTAACTCAGTATTTGTTCCAACTCTCACCTATGGTCATGAAATTTGGGTAATGACCGAAAGAATAAGATCGCGAATACAAGCTGCCGAAATGAGATTTCTTCGTGCTGTTGTGGGAGTTACGCACCGGGATAGGGTGAGAAACACGGCAGTGCGTGGGGAGCTTAATGTTGAGCAGCTGCTTCTCCGAACGGAAAGGGCTATGCGTGAGACGAATGTCGCCATCATCAGGACTTTCGAAGCATGCCTTGGATGCAGACCCAGGACGAGGTGGTTGGACCAAGTCCAAAAACTCGCCTGGGTGCGCTTGGGCATAGCTTCTGATGAGTTAGAGTCGATGGTGGAGGATCGGGTGGCCTGAAGATCCTGGAAAATGATGATGATGAGACATCAAATAGCATTAATCAATATAAGTTTAGGAAAAACAACCATGGAAGCTAATAGTTCCGGTTTTTGAAATACGAACTACGACTTGAGGGTAGGTTTGCCAGTACTCCGCCGAGGAGGGCCGCCGCGAAATAAACATTGAACTCGCTCAACATGCGTTAGAGTCCAACACACTAACCACTGCGCCACGGCGCCTACTGATGCTGAGATTGATTTAGATTAGCCTTCATCACACCAAAGCGGCAACCGGAAATCTCCTTCTTAGGCTTGATAAAGGGAAAGAAGATACAGTCCTAATCCAAGAACCATTGTTATACGACCACAAGGTTGGCCGACTAAGAACTCCGGACTACCATCTAATCACAGCACAAACGGAAGGTAAAAATCGCACTTGCATTCGTGCAAGGAAAACTTTAAATGCATACCTTCTCCCAAATTACAGCGGTCCCGATACCACGGTGATTGCTACACATCACCCAGAGCCAAACTCTGGATAGCCTCACTTTCACTGGCTCAGGAAAAGGACTAGTTGAGGATGCGTCAGGACAACATGCTGAGCTCCTAATCGGAGCAGATGCAAATGCGCCTCACATTATTTGGGACAGATATCCTGACACTTACACTGGGTAACGCACGGGCAAAGAACAGCGTAATCCACAAACCAGCAAGAATTCGTATCCACCCTGGTGGAAGGTAATTCTAAGTAATCTCCGCAAGGACTGTCCTAGACACTTCAACAAAGCAAAGAGTACTAAAAACGACACGGACTGGAGCCTGTACAAAGAATCATTCAGGGCTAATAAGTAAGCTCTGAGGTAAGAACAAAGAAAATCATGGAAACTCTTCTGCAGCAAAGATCCAAAAGATCCATTAACTCCAAGCTGCCTCTTGTCCTATGGAGTATGGAAAACATCAGAAGAAGAAACACTCAAACTCATATCTCTCCCGTAAAAAAGGGGCATTACGACCATAAAATCTCTAAAGAGAAAATCACATGGGCGCTAAAAGTTTCAAGCCCTTCAGGTCCCCAGGGCCGGATGGAATCTACCCCATCGAACTTGCACAAACTACACAGTTGATAATACCATGGCTAGACACCATCTTTAAGGCTGACCAGTTTGGAGACACTTTCTAGAAAAGTGGAAGTACGCAAGGGTACTCTTCATCTCCAAGCCGGCAGAAGCTCCCACATTTTCCTTAGGGAAAGTGTTCAGTTATGTACTAAGTACTAACCAAGTTATATGTAATCAGGGTAGTTCACCAACTTTTATTACTAGTAACAGATTAGTAGTTCTAGACATAACATTTGTAACTGGTAACGCTACTGCAGAAATCTCAAATTGGAGAGTATCTGACAAATAATCACTTTCTGATCACTGTTGGATCCTCTTTGATTTGAATTTCCTTAGGCCGGACAGGAAGGACTTTCGAAACCCGCGCGAAAGATGGGGAGAGATTTAATGCGGAGTTAGGTGGAACCCTTAACCGACAACCGGAAGGGAACCCCAACTCCACGGAAGACATCGATGAGATGGTACTAAACCTCACCAGCAAGCTAAACTGGTCATTCGATAAGGACCATGCATGTAGATCTTGGTGCCTCAGGATGGGTTATATTCCTTAAGCGTGGAGGGAAGTTAGGGTGGTTTTCAAACCCAAGTCGGGTAAAGTCCACTGCTACTGCAAAGGTCTATAGACCTATTAGTCTATCCTCCTTCCTTATGAAAACGCTGGAACGGCTAATAGACACGTACATAAGGGATGAGATTGGTGATAAGCCGATGTAGCAGCGGTTGCCAAGGGCGATTCTATGCCGGATCTCCACTGTGGTGTCATTCGTGGAATTTACGTTTGCCCCGAGGTAGACAAACTCCTTAACTACCTCGAAATTGTAGCTGTCAATTGTTATATTTTGTCCCAGGGTGACAGCATGTATTTCGTTTTGTCCTCATTGATCGTAAGACCAACTCGTTTCGCCTGTTCTTCAATCGCCGTGAATGCTTCCACAATGCCACGGCGAGAACACGCGATGATGTCGATATCATCCGCGTGTCCCAGCAGCTGGACGGGCTTGTAAAAGATAGTGCCTTCCCTGTTGACTCCTGCCCGTCGCACTATCTGCTCCAGCACCAGGTTTAAGAAGTCACATGACAGCGCATCCCCTCGCCGAAATCCGGCGATGTTTCAAACGGTTCCGAAGTCCTAGAACCGAGTTGCACTGTGCATCGCGTGTTTTTTAGCGTGGCGCGACACAACTGGATCAGTTTTACCGGGATCCCGAATTCGGCCATCGCACCAAACAGTTCTTCACGATGAATGCTGTCGTATGCGGCTTTGAAATCGATGAAAAGATGGTGTGTATTGATTCGAAACTCGTTGGTCTTTTCCGGGATTTGTCGAAGTGTGAAAATTTGGTCTATAGTTGATTTGCCGGGCCGGAAGCCTCACTGGTAGCTGCCGATTAGTGCGGTGCAAAATGGTTTTAGACGTTCACACAATACGCTGGACAGGATCTTGTATGCGACATTGAGCAGGGATATACCTCTATAGTTCTTGCAAGAGGTAGGATCGCCTTTTTTGTGGATGGGGCATATAGAGCTGGTATTCCAGTCGTCGGGCATGCTTTCATCTTCCCAAATTCTGCAGATGATCTGGTGCATGCTCCCTACCAGAACATCGCCGCCAGCCTTGAAGAGCTCTGATGGCAAGCCATCTGTGTTTACGTGGCACCGGGTTAACCTACTCTTCTATTGCCGATTACCTTGGCATAGTACTAGATAGGAAACTAACTTGGAAGGACAACACAATCGAGCGTGCAAAAAAGGCAACCATAGCTCTCTACACCTACAGCTTAGGGATTCAACCCTATGCTTACACCATGACTGTATATTACTGTTATTAGACCTATTCTAATGTATAGAGTTGTGGTCTGGTGGACTGCACTAGAGGAACCAATATCCCATAAGCAACTCGAGAAGGTATAAGGGCTAGCATGCATGTGCATCACCGGAGTCCTAAGGTCTGCCCCAACTGAAGCGCTCAATATGATTCCTAGCACCACTCGATATACTTGGCAGACAAATAGCCACATACACGGCAACCAGACTAAAAGCCTGCTCACAATGGACGAAATACATCATTGGCCACTCATCCACCCTGAACAACAGAATCCTTGGCGGAAAACTTTGACCTCATTGAGCCCACCACAGTCGTTGAGAAGGAAATTCAAAATACCATATCCAGACAGACGGAACTGGTCTCGCAAGAGCTGCGTGCACTTCTACACCGACGGGTCAAAAGCCAAAGGCGAGGTGGGCAGTAGAGTATTCTGCGGAGCTGTTGGCAATAAAGGAGGCTTTGTCTTGGTTGAAGTGGAACGTAATATCTACTACGGATATTCGAACCCTCATAGTCAGTCATGCAGCCTTGAAATCGCTAGAGTCCTATGTGTACACTTCAAAAGCAAGCCTATCTCTTGACGAGATGGTCGAACAGTTTAACATTCGTCTCCTATCGGCACCAGGACACAGCGATATCTTATGAAATGAAAGAGCGACACACTCGCCAGACAGGGAACGACGCAACAATTAAACATGGCGTGCGCAGGTATACCTCTAGAGCCATTAAACTAATCTTACAAGCCTCGTTATGGCTGAGATGAACCGATGATGGAGTTCGAGGCACACCTGCCTCATCATCCGGCAAATCTGGCCTCGGCTTGGCAGTCAACGGACCAAGGGACTAATCTCCCTAAAACGAATCTCCCCTTGCGCACAAAAAAGTGATCCAAAGATCCAACGCGCACATCCTGGCTGTCATCTTAACGCAACCGCAAGATAATTCATTAATTAAGTACAATCCTAACCAAGACTGCTCTATCCACTCCCAGCTCCAGATCTACCCTCAGGCCATGAACGATTACCACGCTCATTAAGAATCATACTCTTCAACACGACATACAAACTCACGTGCATCCAGCTACTGCGGCGCATCTCCACCGCCGCATTACATGCCCCACGGACGACACATTGACACACTCGACTATAAAAAAATCCGCCACACAAACGCATCACACTCGCCAGCCCCGAGAATGTCCAATTTTTCATCCTGAAAATTTATTGCGCCAATAAAATTTCATTTGGTGCCCTGCAAACTGCAATGGAACTCACCCCAGAGCGGCCGGCATATACGAGTGGCACCGAAGCTCGTGGAACTGGGGCTCGACTTAATGAGTAATTGCTACCATCTACGCAATACGTTATCAGCACAATAATTAAATAACGTCAGGTGGCAGTGGGGCGCGCAGGACTGCTGCCCGCGGTCGCGGTAGATCGCGGTGATCGGAGATCGAAGATCGGCAGCAGGATTATCTGAAATTAAAATATCTCCATATGGCGAGAATTCGATTGCCAAGCGATTATTTATCTGCGGGGAGATCTAGTCTGGTAATCCCCTCGCGTCGTCCTCTTGATGAGTGATGCTGTGATGGAAAAAAGGGATTCACTTGCATGTATTGAACGGATGCAAAGCATGAAAGATGGGTATAGGGACGGAAGTTGAATGCGATTATTATGTCGCCACAGGTACTGGATGTGGCTGGAAGGCTGATAGGTGACTTTTGATCGAACGGTAGCTGCTGGAGGCACTCGTAGGGGTCACATACAAAGCTGTGGCATGGATCAGTAGTGACGACGTAGTCCATCAAACGATGGATTGCTGCTGCTTCTGTTGGGTGGTTCCGATTTGTATGGCAATTTCTCAATAAGATTTCTAGACCGATGTGTGCATCCAGATGTTTGGAGATTAATTGTATCAATGTAGCGCACCATTGCGTCAGAGGTGTATGCGGTCTAGTGCTCTATACAAGATTGCCGGACTTTACGACATAGGGTTTGATGGCAGTTTACATTTACGTCTTTAAGTGACAAGAGCTCACAGTGTTTCATCAGTGGCATCACTGCAAAAGGAGAAAATCACATCGGGCAATCTGCCTCTGAGATCCTACGTGCGTATCATACATATACATATACTCCATTCATTTATTCGTTACGTTGTAATAAATGAAAGTTTTCTGAACTGCAGCTTCCCTTGTAAACTTGCTCTTCTTCATAGCGGGCGCTACAGTTCGAGATGAACCTGGGCCTCAACCAACATGCCTTTCCGACTAGCACGATCTTTTGCTAGCCTTTTCCATTGCCGCACACCCAGTTGGCTGAGGTCCCCTTCCACCTGTGTGCGCCATCTTAAGTGCGGCCGTCCTCTGCTTCTTCGTCCCTCGGGGTTGGATTCAATGACTCTCCAGGCTGGAGGTGTAGTGTCCATTCGCTCTACATGGCCCAGCCATCTTAGGCGATGAATCCGTAGCCGCCTTACTCAATTGCCTCCTGAGCCCAAGGAAAAGCGATTAGCAAGAGTGCCAAGGTAGACGAAGTCCTTAACTACCTCGAACTTATAACTGCCAGAACGTTCGTCTGGCCAAGACATCGGTGGTGAGCGCCCTTTTCTGATGAGAGCATATATTTAGTTTTGTAGTCTTTTACTGCCAAACCAATCTCCGCCGCCTCCATCTCAATACTCGCAAACGCCTCATTGACATCTCACTGTGATCTACCTTTATGTCAATATCGTCGGCGTATTCAAGGAGTTGCGAGGATTTGAAATAGATTGTGGCTCTTGTATTGGCCAGTGATTTTTGCACAATCATTTCCAATATGATGTTGAAGAAATCACACGACAGCGCATCGCCATGCCTAAATCCTTTTTTGACATCAAAACTATCGGTAAGGCGTTCACCGATTCGGATGGAGCAGCGGGCATTCTACAAAGTCATCCTGCATAGTCTGATGAGTTTCGCAGGTATGACAAAGGTAGACATAGCGTTGTATAGCTCGTCTCTAATTAAGCAGTCGTATGCGGCTTTGAAGTCGACAAATAGGTGGTGAGTGTCGACTTGAAATTCATTTGTTTTTGTAGGATCTGCTGTAGTGTGAAGATTTGGTCGATTGTGGACTTCCCTGGCCTGAATCCGCACTGATAAGGACCAATCAGCTTATTTACAAAAGGCTTCAGGTGTTCACACAAAACGGCAGAGAAGATTTTGTAGGCGATGCTAAGGAGAGATCGCAATCAGAGGAGTCTCCTTTCTGGTGGATCGGGCATACGATGCTGAGACTCCATTCCTCGGGCATGCTTTCCTCTGACCATATCTTACAAATGAGCTGGTATATGTATGCTCCTAACCAGGTCATCCCTGCTGCCTGGAAGAGCTGAGCAGATAGTCCGTCTGCGCCAGCATCTTTATTCTTGACTTTTTAACTTGAGCTTCGATATGGTGATCTTAACTTCGTCGAGGTCAGGGGGACGGAATTTTCTGCGGTCTTCGTCGTTAAAAAATTTACCATTCTACCTGGCAGCGGCATACTGACTAACATCGCCATTATACAGTCTGCAGAGGTGGTTTTTCCAAATTCTCAGCATCGACTGCGATTCTACTACTAGGTGTCCATTCTCATCTCTGCAGGCTTCCGTTCTGGCTTTATAACGTTGGCATGTTCCCTTTATCTGTTGATAAAACTTTCGAACGTCACGCCTGCAATAACAGCTCTCCAAATCCTCAATCGCGCGGTTCTCGTGCTTTTTCTTCTTTCTCCTGAGAAGCTTATGCTCTTCTCTTCTTTTTAACTCGTAGAGCTCACGAGCTGCTCTTGTTCTTTTATGCGGCGAGGCCTTATATGCATCCTGCTTCGCTGTGTGAATCCTCCTGCACTCGTCATCGAACCAGGTGTTTCTTCGTGGTGGAGCCTTGAAACCAAAAACTTCAGATGCAGAGCTTTTCAGGGCTTGTTTGCACAGGCTCCACTGCTGTTCTATTGATTGCGTGGAGGATTGAGGTGTATTGGAGAGCTTAAGGGAGACGCGATCGGCAAAAGCACGAGCGGTTTCTGGCGATAGTAGCTTTCCGACTTCATAACTTTGTATTCTTACCCTACTCCGCTGCGTTCGTAACATCCGTAAGCGCATCTTGGCTACTACAAGATAGCGGTCCGAGTCGATGTTAGCCTCTCGGAAAGTTCGATCATCAAGAACAGTGGAGGAGTGTCTGACGTCGATTGCGATGTGATCAATCTGGTTGGTAGTCGATTGATCAACAGACCGCCTGGTGCCTTTGTGTATATCGAAGTGCGGGAAGCGTGTACTGGCTAGAATGAGATTTCGCCCCGTAGCAAGACCAATCAGCCTGGTTCCGTTATCGGAAGTGGTGTCGCGTAGGCTATGTTTGCCGATGACTCGTTCAAAGATGCTTTCCTTACTCAGCTTAGCATTGAAGTCCCCTAGTACAATTTTGATGTCATAGCTGGGACATTGGGCATTGAACATTGGGCGTAGAACTCATCTTTGGCGGAATCATCCTTGTCTTCCGTGGGGGCGTGGACGCAGATCAGGCTGATGGTGAAAAATGTAGACTTGATGCAGATTGTTATGAGGCGTTCGCTCACATGCCAAGAGTTTAGGTCTTTTTACCATAGTCCACCTCGAACAACAAATCCGCATCCAAACAATTGTTGCCCTCTCTCCCTATAACAGTCGCCGTAGTAAATATCACAGTTTTTCATCCGCTTTATACCCGGTCCATTCCATCGCATTTCCTGGATGGCGGTTATGTCCAGTTCATAGCGGTCTAGGGCGTCCTCAAGTTGTTCGGCTGCACGTGGCCTGTTTAGGGACCTAACATTCCACGTACAATGCCGAAGATCATTGTCCTTTTTCCGTTTTTTGCAAGGGTCGTGATCATAAATCCGGCCCGTTGTATCCGAGGCTTGTGCTTGTTTCGGAGTTGATGGTTTTTTACGGTTACGGCTTACTAGGCCGTAGCCCAACCGACTAATCCTGTTTTTTGGTGCAGGAGGCTCGCCACTCGCCCTTCCCCGTCTGCAATTTCCATAGGAAATCTCCAGATGGCACCACGAGGAGGTGGGGATGGGACTTACCAACTGTGCCGCAAGATGTTCGACTGCGGTGGCTTTTCTCGCTTTTTAGCAGGCCAGCATCCGTCGGATAGATGCCACCCCTACGTGGCCTTTGTTAGCCCTTTGCCATCCGGCACTATTCATGTGGTAGCATCTCCCCATTTCCTCGTGCTATTTTGTTTTCATTCTTAAAAGCGTGCGTTCCTCTATCCGTTTCTGCTCGTACTGCTCACGAGTGCTTTGCTACATGGGCTTGCCCGCATTGTTCATCAAACCAGGTTGTTCTAGTTTCTAGTGTTTTCGGGTTTGAAATCCAACACGTCAGAAGCAGCGTCTCTAATGGCACGTTGGCAATGCCCACAATGTTGTTCTGTGGATTTTTCCGGTGTCATTGGAGTTTGCGAGTGGTTTAAGGAAACTCGGTCGGCAACGGTCCAAGCGGTTTTCTGCGATTGTAGCTTTCCAACATCAAACTTTCATTGTCCCGCTCGACTCCGTGGCATTAAAATTTCATTTGGTGCCCTGCAAACTGCAATGGAACTCACCCCAGAGCGGCCGGCATATACGAGTGGCACCGAAGCTCGTGGAACTGGGGCTCGACTTAATGAGTAATTGCTACCATCTACGCAATACGTTATCAGCACAATAATTAAATAACGTCAGGTGGCAGTGGGGCGCGCAGGACTGCTGCCCGCGGTCGCGGTAGATCGCGGTGATCGGAGATCGAAGATCGGCAGCAGGATTATCTGAAATTAAAATATCTCCATATGGCGAGAATTCGATTGCCAAGCGATTATTTATCTGCGGGGAGATCTAGTCTGGTAATCCCCTCGCGTCGTCCTCTTGATGAGTGATGCTGTGATGGAAAAAAGGGATTCACTTGCATGTATTGAACGGATGCAAAGCATGAAAGATGGGTATAGGGACGGAAGTTGAATGCGATTATTATGTCGCCACAGGTACTGGATGTGGCTGGAAGGCTGATAGGTGACTTTTGATCGAACGGTAGCTGCTGGAGGCACTCGTAGGGGTCACATACAAAGCTGTGGCATGGATCAGTAGTGACGACGTAGTCCATCAAACGATGGATTGCTGCTGCTTCTGTTGGGTGGTTCCGATTTGTATGGCAATTTCTCAATAAGATTTCTAGACCGATGTGTGCATCCAGATGTTTGGAGATTAATTGTATCAATGTAGCGCACCATTGCGTCAGAGGTGTATGCGGTCTAGTGCTCTATACAAGATTGCCGGACTTTACGACATAGGGTTTGATGGCAGTTTACATTTACGTCTTTAAGTGACAAGAGCTCACAGTGTTTCATCAGTGGCATCACTGCAAAAGGAGAAAATCACATCGGGCAATCTGCCTCTGAGATCCTACGTGCGTATCATACATATACATATACTCCATTCATTTATTCGTTACGTTGTAATAAATGAAAGTTTTCTGAACTGCAGCTTCCCTTGTAAACTTGCTCTTCTTCATAGCGGGCGCTACAGTTCGAGATGAACCTGGGCCTCAACCAACATGCCTTTCCGACTAGCACGATCTTTTGCTAGCCTTTTCCATTGCCGCACACCCAGTTGGCTGAGGTCCCCTTCCACCTGTGTGCGCCATCTTAAGTGCGGCCGTCCTCTGCTTCTTCGTCCCTCGGGGTTGGATTCAATGACTCTCCAGGCTGGAGGTGTAGTGTCCATTCGCTCTACATGGCCCAGCCATCTTAGGCGATGAATCCGTAGCCGCCTTACTCAATTGCCTCCTGAGCCCAAGGAAAAGCGATTAGCAAGAGTGCCAAGGTAGACGAAGTCCTTAACTACCTCGAACTTATAACTGCCAGAACGTTCGTCTGGCCAAGACATCGGTGGTGAGCGCCCTTTTCTGATGAGAGCATATATTTAGTTTTGTAGTCTTTTACTGCCAAACCAATCTCCGCCGCCTCCATCTCAATACTCGCAAACGCCTCATTGACATCTCACTGTGATCTACCTTTATGTCAATATCGTCGGCGTATTCAAGGAGTTGCGAGGATTTGAAATAGATTGTGGCTCTTGTATTGGCCAGTGATTTTTGCACAATCATTTCCAATATGATGTTGAAGAAATCACACGACAGCGCATCGCCATGCCTAAATCCTTTTTTGACATCAAAACTATCGGTAAGGCGTTCACCGATTCGGATGGAGCAGCGGGCATTCTACAAAGTCATCCTGCATAGTCTGATGAGTTTCGCAGGTATGACAAAGGTAGACATAGCGTTGTATAGCTCGTCTCTAATTAAGCAGTCGTATGCGGCTTTGAAGTCGACAAATAGGTGGTGAGTGTCGACTTGAAATTCATTTGTTTTTGTAGGATCTGCTGTAGTGTGAAGATTTGGTCGATTGTGGACTTCCCTGGCCTGAATCCGCACTGATAAGGACCAATCAGCTTATTTACAAAAGGCTTCAGGTGTTCACACAAAACGGCAGAGAAGATTTTGTAGGCGATGCTAAGGAGAGATCGCAATCAGAGGAGTCTCCTTTCTGGTGGATCGGGCATACGATGCTGAGACTCCATTCCTCGGGCATGCTTTCCTCTGACCATATCTTACAAATGAGCTGGTATATGTATGCTCCTAACCAGGTCATCCCTGCTGCCTGGAAGAGCTGAGCAGATAGTCCGTCTGCGCCAGCATCTTTATTCTTGACTTTTTAACTTGAGCTTCGATATGGTGATCTTAACTTCGTCGAGGTCAGGGGGACGGAATTTTCTGCGGTCTTCGTCGTTAAAAAATTTACCATTCTACCTGGCAGCGGCATACTGACTAACATCGCCATTATACAGTCTGCAGAGGTGGTTTTTCCAAATTCTCAGCATCGACTGCGATTCTACTACTAGGTGTCCATTCTCATCTCTGCAGGCTTCCGTTCTGGCTTTATAACGTTGGCATGTTCCCTTTATCTGTTGATAAAACTTTCGAACGTCACGCCTGCAATAACAGCTCTCCAAATCCTCAATCGCGCGGTTCTCGTGCTTTTTCTTCTTTCTCCTGAGAAGCTTATGCTCTTCTCTTCTTTTTAACTCGTAGAGCTCACGAGCTGCTCTTGTTCTTTTATGCGGCGAGGCCTTATATGCATCCTGCTTCGCTGTGTGAATCCTCCTGCACTCGTCATCGAACCAGGTGTTTCTTCGTGGTGGAGCCTTGAAACCAAAAACTTCAGATGCAGAGCTTTTCAGGGCTTGTTTGCACAGGCTCCACTGCTGTTCTATTGATTGCGTGGAGGATTGAGGTGTATTGGAGAGCTTAAGGGAGACGCGATCGGTAAAAGCACGAGCGGTTTCTGGCGATAGTAGCTTTCCGACTTCATAACTTTGTATTCTTACCCTACTCCGCTGCGTTCGTAACATCCGTAAGCGCATCTTGGCTACTACAAGATAGCGGTCCGAGTCGATGTTAGCCTCTCGGAAAGTTCGATCATCAAGAACAGTGGAGGAGTGTCTGACGTCGATTGCGATGTGATCAATCTGGTTGGTAGTCGATTGATCAACAGACCGCCTGGTGCCTTTGTGTATATCGAAGTGCGGGAAGCGTGTACTGGCTAGAATGAGATTTCGCCCCGTAGCAAGACCAATCAGCCTGGTTCCGTTATCGGAAGTGGTGTCGCGTAGGCTATGTTTGCCGATGACTCGTTCAAAGATGCTTTCCTTACTCAGCTTAGCATTGAAGTCCCCTAGTACAATTTTGATGTCATAGCTGGGACATTGGGCATTGAACATTGGGCGTAGAACTCATCTTTGGCGGAATCATCCTTGTCTTCCGTGGGGGCGTGGACGCAGATCAGGCTGATGGTGAAAAATGTAGACTTGATGCAGATTGTTATGAGGCGTTCGCTCACATGCCAAGAGTTTAGGTCTTTTTACCATAGTCCACCTCGAACAACAAATCCGCATCCAAACAATTGTTGCCCTCTCTCCCTATAACAGTCGCCGTAGTAAATATCACAGTTTTTCATCCGCTTTATACCCGGTCCATTCCATCGCATTTCCTGGATGGCGGTTATGTCCAGTTCATAGCGGTCTAGGGCGTCCTCAAGTTGTTCGGCTGCACGTGGCCTGTTTAGGGACCTAACATTCCACGTACAATGCCGAAGATCATTGTCCTTTTTCCGTTTTTTGCAAGGGTCGTGATCATAAATCCGGCCCGTTGTATCCGAGGCTTGTGCTTGTTTCGGAGTTGATGGTTTTTTACGGTTACGGCTTACTAGGCCGTAGCCCAACCGACTAATCCTGTTTTTTGGTGCAGGAGGCTCGCCACTCGCCCTTCCCCGTCTGCAATTTCCATAGGAAATCTCCAGATGGCACCACGAGGAGGTGGGGATGGGACTTACCAACTGTGCCGCAAGATGTTCGACTGCGGTGGCTTTTCTCGCTTTTTAGCAGGCCAGCATCCGTCGGATAGATGCCACCCCTACGTGGCCTTTGTTAGCCCTTTGCCATCCGGCACTATTCATGTGGTAGCATCTCCCCATTTCCTCGTGCTATTTTGTTTTCATTCTTAAAAGCGTGCGTTCCTCTATCCGTTTCTGCTCGTACTGCTCACGAGTGCTTTGCTACATGGGCTTGCCCGCATTGTTCATCAAACCAGGTTGTTCTAGTTTCTAGTGTTTTCGGGTTTGAAATCCAACACGTCAGAAGCAGCGTCTCTAATGGCACGTTGGCAATGCCCACAATGTTGTTCTGTGGATTTTTCCGGTGTCATTGGAGTTTGCGAGTGGTTTAAGGAAACTCGGTCGGCAACGGTCCAAGCGGTTTTCTGCGATTGTAGCTTTCCAACATCAAACTTTCATTGTCCCGCTCGACTCCGTGGCATTCTTGATATCTTCATTCGTACCTTGGCTACAACAAGTCAGTGATCCGAGCTGATTTTTGCGCCTAGGAAAGTTCGTACATCTAGGATGCTGGAGGTGTGTCGGGCGTCGGTCGCAGCGACCGGCAGACTCCCTTGTGAGTGTTGGGATGCGGGAATCATGAGCTGGGTAGAAGAAGTCAGGAAGTCAGGGGGCTGATATCCGTTTTCGGACGTGGTGCCGTGTGGGCTATGTTTCCCCGTCATTGTCCTCTTTGTCTAGTTTCGCACTAGAATCTCCTAGAACTATTTTTGTGTTGTAGCTGGGACATTGGGCATAGGTTCTGTCTAGGACATAGTAGAATTCTTCTTTAAGTCGATGATCGTTTTCTTCTATTGGGGCCTGAGCGCATATGCGGATTGTTATGAGACGTTCGCTTGGATCCCGAAAGGTTGAGACTTTTTGTCAGAGTCTTCCTCGAATAACGAGTCCGCATCCGAATAAGCGCTGTTTGTTCTTCTTGTAGCAGTTCCCGTAGTAGATGTCGCAGTTTTTCATCCATCTTTTGCCTGGTCCATCCCATCGCACTAATTGGAGTACGGTTATATCTGCTTTGTAGCAGCTTGGGGTTTGTGCCAATTGATCGCCCGCACCCGGTCCCGGCTACAGACTCTCAGGTTCTTCAGTCGTTAGCAGGGGTCGTCAGCTTTGTATCCGTCCGTATCGGAGGTTTGTGGTTGTTTCAGAACAATCGGTTTTTTCCGTGATACTGATATTACCTCTAAGCACAACGCCCAACCTGGAGGTACTGGTTCCACCTTCCCAGGAGCAAGGGGTAAGGTCGCCACACATATTGGTTCACTACCTGGTGGGTGCCAGGACAACTATGCAGGGGAGGCCACGCGGAGGCTGTGTGTCAGTACGGATTGAGCATGGACAGAAATCGAAACAGGCTTTGCCATGTTGCTCGCTCCTTCCTCCCCTTCAACTCATCAACGCATCAACTTGACTTACTAGTAGTGGACGACGAAAGAGCCGTTAATATTATGGAGTTTGATATGCTTGAGGCTTTTGGTTTCACGATCAATTATCCGGAGAAAAAGATTGGGCTGATGCAGGTGACAGTCGGGAGCAACTAGAAATAGAGGCATAGGTCCTTTGCGAAGAATACCGATCAGTTTTTAGGCCTGGAGTGGGATGCAGCAGACACTTTGTTGCTCATCTCACTCTGAAGCCTGACGATTGTCCAAAATATTTGAAGTACTGCCCGGTTCCTTTCGCTCAGAAAGACGTCGTGAGGAAGGAACTTGAATGATTAGTAAAGCTGGGGATTATACGAGCAGTGGGGACTAGCCAAGGGGCGGCCCTAGTTATAGTAGTGAGAAAGAAGAATGGCACTGCGGAGACTTTAAGGTCACCTTTAATCCGCAATTAAAAATCAATCGACACCCAGTCCCTAGAATACAAGAGTTATTTGACCAACTCTAAGGTGATCGGTTATTCGCAAACGTCGACCTCTCAGGCGCGTACCTGGAAATCCCATTGGACGTGGAATCAAAGCGTCTGTGTGACATTAATACAGAGTTTAGTGGGTTTATTTCAATATCAGCGACTTCCTTTCGGGGTGACAAGTTCGACAGAAATTCTCCAGCGATACATTACTGTGTCAGGTCGAACAGATGCTAAACACCTACGTAAATTAAAGACGTTACTTCGCCGCTTAGAAGATCAGGGGCTAAAATGCCTTTTGGAAAAATGCCAATTTGCTGAAACCGAAACAGAGTAATTGAGACCGAGATTGAGGTCCATCCGTGAGCGTCCCATAACAAAGAAGTGACGTTTAAAACGGCACTGTCTAAGATTTTTTGGGCCTCATCGCAGAGTAATGATGCTTTGATTACAACTTTGGCAACACTGGCGTGTCATCGGCAGAAAGGTTGCATGGAAGAGTACATCGAACCGTTCTAGCTGCAATGTGGATAAATCTAAATTCTCTCCGCCACAATGGGTATTTGTTCGACAGTACTTGAAGAAAGAAAAATGGATACCTGGAATGGTGCTAAGATGTCTTGGTCGGAAGAAGTATCTCGTGCAAGTAGACGGCGGCAAGTGCAGAAGACATCAAAATTAGCTGCGCAGTCACCTGAGGGGATGGCAGATATGCCAGCGGATGGTAAATGCACATTTTTAGGATATGTGAACCACCAAATGCAGTCGCCGCGTTCTACTAATGGTTCTGTGTTAGTGGAGAGCCCCGATGTGGAAGAGCCTTCGGATTTGCCATATTCGTCCATGGTGTCTCGAGGAAGCTCATCACCTCAGCAAGACACAAACCAGCGCCATAAGCAGACTGAAGTAAACGTCAACCCTAGATGGTCGGAGTGTTTAAGAGCTAAGCGAGTCAGGTTGGAGCCTTAATTAAGTGCGAGGGATATGTTGCATGAGTGACATCACCGCTTTAGATGTTGGTGATGGCATCACCGCAAAAGGAGACAAATGACATAGAGCACTCTGCCAAAATCTGTCTCTGAGTTCCTACACGCGTGTCATACATATATGCTCCGTTTATTTATAGGTTAAGTTGTAATAAATGAAAGTTTTCTAAAGTATATGTACTGCAGTTTCCCTTTTAATGACTTGGGGCATCATTCCCAGTTATAATAAAATACATAGGAAAAGTGGTTCGACTATAGATCAACGACTAAAGTGGAGTCTGGGTTCTCATCTAGCCCATTACTGTCTCTAGTGCAACCAAGAAGTAGAAGATCAAGTCCTATCCGTTTCCTATCTGGCCAATTCATTTCAGTTGCATCAGCATCCTTGATCTTTACATTCCTCACGTTGCATTCGTTTCCTTTGCGAAGGATTATAACAAATGTTTGCTGGACGCGCAAAATGCCCAAGCTCGTAGCTCCCAATGTGTGAGGAGTAAGTGCATGGCGAGATTTTGATTCATTGCGCGATTATGTGTGCGCACGCAGTTTATCTTTTCCGCGAAAATGAAAAGGAAGCCACTTGACAGTTGTGCACACCGAAAAAACAACCAAAACGAGAGGACAACAGACTGCACTGGCATGGAGCGATATGTGAGTGTGACTGGCTAAGGGAGTTGAGAATATTGCTTCTGTACAGCATTGTGGACAAGTTGTGTTTATTATTATTTTTCGTTTTTTTAAATATAATTTTCTTGACTCTCGCCTTGTTTTGTCTTTGGTGGAATGTCGCGTGCGACTTGCTCGTCCATTTGCCTTAACAGCTGCATTGCAGCCGTGCATCCAGCACACGACCTTATAATTGCTGCCTTTCAGTGAAAAATCGAATAAATCTTTCGGGAAAATAAGATGTGGCTCATGTAGAAGCGGGAGCCGCTCAGCTGGATATCGACCAAGTGAATGATTTGATAAAATGTTTTCTTCGGTCCATGTCCTTGTATAGGAAGTCCAATCGTCCGCAATATTTCAGGAAGCAACTCTGTAACTGCCAATTTGACAACTGAGCTAAAAGAGAGCAGAACGGAAGCATCACCTGTATAGGCACATCTCAGAAAAATACGTAAACAATACTCCCCAAATTTCTGTAAACACCATGGGTAGGTGGCTTCCCCCGGCATCGAAAATGTGTTTAATGACATCAAACGTTGGAAATTGTCCGAACCATTATCGAACAGCCACTCACAAGGAGGATCATTAAGTCAAACCTTGCTAATTACATCATGGTTTGCTAGTTGTGCTGGTTCCTTGCGTTTTTTGGAGAGCGCCGTAGCTCAGTAGACAGTATCTCGATCTTAAATCCAGGCAATATACATATACGTACATACCACTGTCGTTGCATTTCCGTAGCGTGGTATTGGTAATACAACGGATCAGTAGTTGTGCCTGAGTGATCCCTATTTGTTCAATAACGTCGCTGTCTGGTGGACAGCTATTTCGAACCGTTTAAAATGCATCTATACTTACTTCTTACTTCTTTAGTCCGTGGTGAACGTGGGCCTCACTCAACAGGCGTTTCAGCTAGCACTGTCTTCGGCCAGCTGCTTCCAGCGCCGCACGCCCATTTGGATAAGGTCCCCTTCCACCTGCGTGCGCCGACCGCTGCCGTGCCTTCCTTCCGGGGTGGATTCAAAGACTCTTCCGGTCGGAGCTGTATTTACCATGCGCTCTACATAGCCCACCTTAGACGCTGTATCCGTAGACTTCGTACAAGGCCGATGCCACTGTACAACCCGAACAGTTCTTCACTAAATCTACTTTTCCATACTCCGTTTGAAAAAACGGGCATCTTCATCCGCTATTGTTAAGGTCCAGGCCTCTGCGCCGCAAAGGAGGACTGGGATGATCAAGGTCTTATATAGTGTCACCTTGGTTTTCCGGGAGAGGTCTCTAATTCTTAATTGCCTCTTGAGCCCAAAGAAACAGCGGTGGGCAAGAGTGATCCTGCGTTTTATCTCAGCGGTGGTGGTGTTGTCACCGGCCATCAGTGAGCAGCGAGCCAAGGTAGACGAATTCCTTGACCATTTCAAAGTTATTGATGTCATGTCTTTCCGTTTCGTTGTTCCTTGTCTGGCGAGCATGTCAGCTCTTTCATTCCCTGAAATTTCGCTGGGCCCCGGTATCCACGAGAGATGTAAGTTTAACTGATTAGCCATCTCGTTGAGATATGTAGGCAGCAGTCGAAGCTTGTCTTCGATATGTAGTTATAAGACTCCAGCCTGTTCAGGGCAGCGTGGCTGCAGTGATGGTCCGTTTATCTGTGACAGATATCACGTTCCACTTTACCCAGGCAGAACTTCCTTTATTGCTAACAGCTCCGTCTGTAAGAAACTGCTGTGGTCTGGTAGAAAACTATCTAAAAAGGGCTTGACTTAGTTTTAATTGTTTACCAAAGACTTCGTTACTAACCCCGTCCTTGGTTTTTGACCCATCTGTGAAAATTTCCAAGCAGCTCCTGCTAGGTTGTGCTTGTCGCGACCATTTTTGTTTTATGGGTATGTTATTTTCATAGACTGTAGTCGGAGTTCTCTGACAAAGTTATCCGGTCGTTCAGGATAGGAGCGTGTCCGGCAATATAACTCGTCCATTTTGAGCCGGCCTTTAATCTCGCTGCTGGGTATGTGGCTAGCTTCTTACCGTGTGGTTAGGTGGAATACCACACCACGAGGTGAATCGATTTTTCGCTTCATGGTAAATGACAGTCAGAACACACAGCCTCCCACCCGGATAGCTATCCTGGCACCCGCCAGGTAGTGAACCAATGTGTACAGCGACCCAACCCCTTGTTCCTGGGGAAAGAGGAACCTGGCCCTCCAGGTTGGGGGTTGAGCTTCGGGGTAACATCCCTATCACGTAAAAACGTACTTGTTCCGAAACGACAACAAGCCTCGGATACGGACGGATACAAAGCTGACGACCCCTGCAAACGACTAACGGACTTGAGAGTCTGCGCCTGGAATGTGAGGTCCCTTTGCAGACCGGGTGCAGGCGATCAATTGGAGCAAACCCTCAACTGCTATAAAGCAGATATAACCGCACTCCAAGAAGTGTGATGAGATGGACAAGGCAAAAGAAGGATTAAAAAGCTGCGACATCTACTACGGGAACAAAACAGCGCTTATTCGGGTGCTGATTCGTTATTCGAAGAAGACTCAGACAAAAAGTCTTAAGCTTCCGAGATATAAGCGAACGCCTCATAACAATCCGCATCAAAGCTAAATTTGGAAACATTAGCTTAATATGCGCTCACGCCCCAACGGAGGATAAGGACGTTCGACTCAAAGAAGAATTCTACGATCTCGTAGACAGAACATATGCCCAATGCCCCAGCTACGACACAAAAATAGTTCTAGGAGATTTTAATGCAAAACTGGGTACTGAGGACATATTTGAGTCGATCATAGGAAAGCATAGCCTCCATAACACCACTTCCGATAACGGACTTAGGCTAATCGATTTCCTAGCGGGGCGTAACCTCCCTGTAGCAAGCATGCGATTCCCCCATCTCAACATTCACAAGGGTTCCTAGCGGTCTTTTGATCAATCGACCACCAGCCAGAATGATCACATTGCGATCGACGCCAGACACTTCTCCTGTATTCTCGACGTACGAACCTTCGAAGGGGCCAACATCCACTCGGACCACTACCTTGTTGTAGCCAAGGTACGTATGAGGATATCAAGAATGCTTAGATGTCGAGTAGGACCACGTACGTTTGACGTCGGAAAGCTACAATCGCAAGAGACTGCCAGAATCTTTGCCGATCGTGTCTCCCCCAAGCTCTCTCAAAATCCGCCCACAGCAGCGCAAACAATAAAGCTCCTGCTCTATGGGCGCATTGCCAGAGCGCGGTCAGAGACGTGTTGGGTTACAAATCGTTCCCACCTAGAAACCCTTGTGTGATGAACAATGCCAACAAGCCCATGCAACAAAACAAGAGACATATAAAGCCCTGCTGCGACGACGAACGACAACTGCTCGCGAAATATATGAGGAGAAGAGAAGAGACGCTTCTCAGAAGAAAGAAAAGAGAATACGGAAAGCGTGAGATTGAGGAGATGGAGGGATGCTGCCGCAGAAATAACGCCCGGAAGTTTTACAATAAGGTAAAACGAACATGCCATGGCTACAAAGCCAGAGCGGCGGCCTGCAGGGATGAAAATGGAGAATTGGTAGTAGAGTCACCGTCGATGCTGAGTATTTGGAAAGACCACTTCTGCAGACTGTATAACGGCGATGACAGACAAGATACCGCTGTCAGGTAGAACGATCCATTCTTAATGGACCTCGATGTAAGAGAATTCCGTCCACCCTACATAGACAAAGTCAAAATAGCGATATCAAGACCTAAGTCAAATAAAGCCGCGGGCGCAGACGGGTCAGCTCAGCTTTTTGAGGCGGCTGGAGATGAGCTGGTAAGGTGCATGCAGGATCTCATTTGTAAGGTATGATCGGAGGAAAGCGTGCCCGACGAATGGAATATCAGCATCGTTTGCCCAGTCCATAAGAAAGAAGACCCCTCTAACTGCACCAACTACAGGCAAATAAGTCTCCTTAACATCGCATATAAGATTTTCTCTGTCGTATTGTGTGAACGCCTGAAACCGTTTGTGGATCACCTGATCAGCTCTTATCAGTGTGGTTTCAGGCCAGGTAAATCCACAATACACCAAATATTTAAGGTACGGCAGATCTTGGAGAAGAGCCAGGAATACCAAATCGACACACACCACCTTTTTGTCGACAGCGTGTATAGAGGCGAGGTATACAGAGCCATGTCTAGTTTTAACACCCCTGCCAAACCCGTCCGACTGTGCAGGATGACAATGGAGAATTCTCGCAGCACCATTAAGGTCGATAATGAGCAAACCGAGACCTTGGGTGTTAAAAAAGGGCTTAGGCAAAGTGACGCGCTGTCATGAAACTTTTTGAACAGCGTGCTTGGAAAGATCGTGCAAGAGTCACTGGCCAACACAAGAGGTACGATTTATTTCAAGTGTACGCAATTGCTTGCGTACGCCGACGAAATTGACGTAATTGGAGCGAGACGTCAATGAGGCCTTTTTAAGCATTGAGGTAGAAGCGGCTAAGATGGGTCTCAAGGTTAATGGGGGTAAAACCAAATATCTGCTTTCATCTAAAAGAGACGGACAGCACCGACGTATTGGCCAGAACGTCAGTGCTGATAAGCCGCTATCAGCTATTAAGCTAAAGCTTACCAATCAAGCTATGGCCGAGACGAACCTGGGATGAACCTGTCTAACCATCAGCCAAATCTGGCCACGACTTGCACGACAGCGAACCACGGGATTTATCTCCCTAAAACGAACCGATATCAACAAATAGTGGGTGTCATCACTGGTTACTGTCTTATTGACCGTCACGCATAAAGACTAGGGCCAGTTTCTAATGATTTTTGTAGAATCTGCCAAGACGAGGAGGGTGACGAATCTATTCGACATAGCAGGAAACGATACCTAGGATCCTATTTAAGAAAGATCTGATTGACATTCAGCGTGGAAGGACAACTAATCTTCTTAGCTACGTTAGAAGCGCAAAACGGATCCATGAACACGATGTCATCCCTCTCGTATCAAGATCAAGGGCCTATCTGGCGTAGGTGTATACTCCCGCTAATGGAGGCTATGAACTACCTATGTACCTACTTTGCATGAAACGAACTCGAGATCAAAGTTTCGATCATAGCTCTGATTGCAGGCCACTACAAATTCGGTAGGTACTACAACGCCCAAAAAGTAAGGTAACAGCATTCACTTTGAAAAATCTTTATTTATTTTCTTAAGCCAATTTCATCTACATCGAAGTAATCACACACACTTAAAGATCGTCACTTAACACGTTTGATCTTTGAAATTGACACACTCGTTCGTGTTAAGCTTATAACACATTTTTTTGCACTGTGTTGAGAGTCCAGTGTGTTAACCATTACAACATGGATCCGACTCGCAAACTACTTTCCGGCAAGCTTACATAAAGTTGGGAAATTTTGCTTTCGTTTGATTGATTGATCCAAAGTGTGTTAATTAATAATAAGTGTGTCACTGCAACACACTTAAGGTGTCATTAGTATTTTTTATCCATGTCACGCAATAGAACGTGTTATAGTATTAACACGAATAATAGTCTCAATAGCAATGATCGAACGTGTTGAGTGACACACTTATTGTTAAAACGTGTCGACTGACACACTTGTTGTGTGTTATTTAATACACTAGCACTTGCAGTGGCAGTCAGGAAGTCGTCAATGGGTGTTCCCATCTACTGCATGCTTTCTCTTCCTTGGTTTTATCTACAGGTTCATTGTCTTGTATAACTCGGAAGGTATGTGGTGCTGAGTCTGTGTCTCCATCGGGGCTTGCAAAAGTAGACTCAAAGTAATTAGCTATGGTTATTGCTTTGTTAACTCGTTTATATTTTTTGTTTTTTTTATTGGTGGATGGAGTTGGATCTTATTGGTTTTGTGTGATTTGGCGCGAACGTTGCATCGGGTTTTCTTGAAAGCAGGAGGGCGCCGTGGCGCAGTGGGTAGTGTGTTGGACTCAGGTGCACGATGAGCGAGTTCGGATCCCGGTAACACCAGCGCCATCGAATGTTTATTTCGCGACGTTCCTCCTCGGCGGGGTACTGGCAAAACCCCCCGTAGTTACTTGCCATGAAAAAGCTTCTCGACTCACGCCGTTCGGAATCGGCATTAAACTGTAGATCCCTTTCACCTGTGTGAAAATTAAATCACACACAACATGGGTGATTGAGAGAAGCTCGGCTCTGGTCCTTCATGGGCTGTAACGCCACCAAAGAAGAAGAAGATTAGCTTTTGTCCTGCATTTCCTTTAGATGTAATTTGATAAGTTTCGTGATGCTCCGATTTGTCTTGTCCTTATTTTATTTTGGTCTGTAGGAGCTCTTTAATCCAGGGAGAGGCCAATGGCTCCTTAGGGCACCATGTTGATTGCCCTTTCGACGTAGTCATGGGCAATGTTCGTTTCAAAGGACAATTCTTTGTAATGAAATAATCAATTTTTGAATCATGGATCTTGATAGATGCTTGCTCACAATTGAGGTACTCTAAGATTATAAGGGAGTGGTACCAAGAAAGGCTGCTTTGTTGTGGCCGTCGATTTTCTGTGGTGCAAAAGCCAATAATGTCAGGTTTCTCCATCGTATCATGGGTCAGTAAGTTGGTTCATGTTGGTTACATACTTACTTAGACGGCGCTACAGTCCGGTGTGAAACTGGGCCTGAACCAACAAGCTTTCAGCAGGGTCTTTTGCCAGCTGTTTCCAGCGATGCACTCCCAGTTGGTTAAGGTCCTCTTCCAAATGTGTCCGCCACCTTAGATTCGGTCTTCATCTGCTGCGTCGTCCCTCGGGATTGGGCTCGAAAATTCTTCGGGCCGGCAGATCGATTCGCTCTATATGGCCTAGCCGTGTTAGACATTGGCCGACGTCGCTGTATAGCCCGTATAGTTCGTCGATGTATCTTCTCCTATACTCTCCGTTTATACAAACGGGACCATAGATTGAACGCAGAATTTTTCGCTTCAACCGACTGAGGGCCTTCTCACCCGTTTTGGTTAAAGTCCAAACCTCTGCGCCATAGAGGATGACCGGGATGATTAAGGTTTTGTATAGCGCAACATCGGATAGCAAGGGACTAACAAAGGCGTCGTAGGGGTAGCAAATCTCCGACGGATGCTGGCCTGCTAAAAGGCGAGAAGAGCCACCGCAGTCGAACATCTTGCGGCACCCTTAGTCAGTTGGGCTACGGCCCATTAAGCCGTAACCGTAAAAAAATCTCAAACTCCGAAACAATCACAAGCCTGTCGACGACCCTTGCAAAAACGAAAAAAGGACAATGATCTTCGGCTCTGTATGTGGAATGTTAGGTCCCTAAACAGGGCACATGTAGCCGAACAACTTCCGCACGCAAGGAACGGACCGGGTATAAAGCGGATGAAAAACTGCGACATTTACTACGGCGACGGCTTTAAGGAGAGAGGACAACGATTGTTCGGATGCGGATTTGTTGTTCGAGGTGAACTAAGGCAAAATGTCCAATATCTTCGGCATGTGAGCGAATGCCTCAAAATGGTCTGCATCAATGCTACATTTTTTAACATCAGCCTGGTCTGCGTCCACACCCCCACGGGAGGCAAGTGTGATTCCGCCTTTGGCGGACTCATCTTTATGAGTTCTATGATTTCCTAGACAGAACGTATGCCCAGCTATGACATCGAAATTGTACTTGGAGACTTCAATGCTAAGCTGGGTAAGGAAAACATCTTTAAACGAGTCATCGCAAACATAGCCTACACGACTCCACATCCGATAACGAACACAGGCTACGGAGCGAAGTCTCCTTCTGGCCAGTACGCGCTTCCCGCACATCAATATACACAAAGGTGCCTGGCGTTCGCAAGGTCAATCAAACACTAACCAGATTGATCACATAGCGATGGACGTCAGACACTCCTCCTCCTCCTCCTCCTCTTATCGATCGATCCTTCTGAGGAGCAAACATCGACTCGGACCATTATCTTGTAGTAGCCAAGATACGCCTACTGATATCACGAACGCAGCGGAGTAGAGTAAGAGTACAAAGTTATGACGTCGGAAAGCTACTATCGCCAGAAACCGCTCTCCAATACACCTCAACCCTCCACGCTATCAATAGAACGACAGTCGAATGCTATCAATAGGGCTTGAAAACAAGCCCTCAAAAGCATTGCATATGAAGTTGTGGGCTTTAAGGCTCCTCCACAATGAAACATCTGGTTCGACGACGAGTGCAAGAGGATTCACACAGCGAAGCAGGAGGCATGCAAAGCTTCGCTGCGTAAAAGAACAAGAGCAGCTCACGAGCTCTACGAATTAAAAAGAAGGGCGGAGCATAAGCTTCTCAGAAGAAAGAAGGCAGGCGTGAAGTTCGAAAGTTTTATCAACAGATAAAGCAAACATGCCAAGGTCACAAAGCCAGAACCGAAGCCTGCAGGGATGAGAACCGACACCTGGTAGTAGAATCGCAGTCGATGCTGAGAATATGAGAAAACCACTTCTGCAGATTGTATAACTTCGATGTTAGTCAATATGCCGCTGCCAGGTAGAATGGTCAATTTTTTAGCGACGAAGACCGCAGAGAATTTCGTCCCCCTGACCTCGACGAAGTTAAAATCACCATATCGAAACTCAAGTTAAAAAGTCAAGAATAAAGATGCTGGCGCAGACGGACTATCTGCTCAGCTCTCCAAGGCAGCTGCGGATGATGTGGTTAGGAGCATTCACGAGCTCATCTGTAAGATGTGGTCAGAGGAAAGCATGCCCGAGGAATGGAGTCTCAGCATCGTATGCCCGATCGATAGGAAAGGGGACCCCTTTGACTGCGTCGACTACAGAGAAATAAGTCTCCTTAACATCGCCTACAAAATCCTCTCTGCCGTTTTGTGTGAACACCTGAAGCCTTTTGTAAATAAGCTGATAGGTCCTTAGCAGTGCGGATTCAGGCCAGGGAAGTCCACCGTCGTCACTACGGCAGATCCAGGAAAAACCTACTGAATTTCCGGTCGACACTCGCCATCTTTTTGACGACTTCAAAGCCGCATAGGACAGCGTAATTAGAGACGAGCTCGTCAGACTATGTAGGATGACTTTGCTCGTTGCTCCATCTGAATCGGTGAACACATTACCGATAGTGTTGATGTCAAAAAAGGATTTAGGCAGGTCGATACACTGTCGTGTGATTTCTTCAACATCATATTGGAAATGATCTATTTCAAATCTTCGCAACTCCTTGCATACGCCGACGACATTGACATAATAGGTAGATCGCTGCGAGATGTCAATTAGGCGTTTGCGGGTATTGAAACCGCTGAATATATGCTATCATCAAAAAAGGACGCTCACCATCGACGTCTTGGCCAGAACGTTTGTATTGGCAGACATAAGTTTGAGGTAGATGAGGACTTCCTCTACCTTGACTAGTGCTGTAGCAAATCGTATGTATTCGTTACTGAGTAACGGGTACCCTAATTTGTACCAAGTAACGAAACGTTACTCCCAAATAAATGTCGTTACTAGCACGATTTCGTTACTTCTGTATTTGAGTATAACGAATAGTGCTGTAGCAAATCGTATAATCGTATGTATTCGTTACTGAGTAACGAAGTATCATTATCGATACGCTAACCATTCATGTACTTTGGGTATTTTGGGTATAATGGTATCTGGTATATCGTCGTCGATCGGTACGCATCATTCAAACTCCCTCACCTGACTCATTCTGACTTATACTGTTTGATGTGGGTATCTGTTTTGAGTACTGATAGCAATACAATGTGTTTTCCGTCGAATGGTGTGTAGTATCGTCTCGTCATCGCTACCGGACTTGTTCTTCATTGTACTGTTTTTTGTGCATCTATGAAAGTAACGAGTAACGACATTTTTGTAACGAGTATTCAAAACAAAAGTAACGTATACATACGGGTATTCAATTTGAAGTTACTTTTACAGCTCTAACCTTGACTCCGCAGTGACCTGGAACAAAGACATCAGTTCCGAAATCAAACGCAGACTCACTCTTGCCAATCGGTGTTTGGCTCAGGAGGCAATTGAGTAATAAAGCCCTCTTCCGCAACTTCGGTCTTTCGAGAGAGGTTTTTACTTTTCAATTGCCTCTTGAGCCCAAAGAAACAGCGGTTGGCAAGGATGATTCTGCCTTTTATCTCAGCGCTTGTGTTGTTGTCGGCGGTCATCAGTGAGTCAAGGTAGACGAATTCCTTGACCACTTCAAAGTTATTTGTGCCCAATACGTCGGTGTTGCACGTCTCTTTGTGATGAAAGCAGATATTTGGTTTTACCCTCATTAACCTTAAGACCCATCTTAGGTGCTTCTACCTCAATGCTTACAGAGGCCTCACTCTGTGCCCGTCCAATCACGTCAATGTCGCCGGCGTTCGCAAGCAATTGCTCGTATGATTCTTCCAAGAACGATGTCAAAGAAATTACATGACAGCGTCGCCTTGTCTAAATCCTTTTTTAGTATCAAAGGTTTCGGTTAATTCGCTACGAACCTTAATGGAGCAGCGATAATTCTCCATTGTCATCTTGCACAATCTAACGAGTTTGGCTTTGCTTTGGTGGCGTTACAGTAGGGGCAGAGCCAAGCTTCTCTCAATCACCCTTGTGGTTGATTTTTTACACAGGAGGAAGGGACCTACAGTTTAATGTCGATTGTTAACGGCGTGTTTCGAGAAGCTATTTTTTTTATGGCAAGAATACTACGGGTTACAGGTACCCCACCGAGGACGGACGCCGCGAAATAACCATTCGATGGCGTTGGTGTAATCGGGATCCGAACTCGCTCATCGTGCATCAGAGTCCGACACACTAACCACTGGGCCACAATGCCCAGGGACATGGCTAGACTAGACATGGCTCCTTGTGGCACATCTCTATGCTCACTGTCACACGCGGCTTTAAAATTGACGAAATGGTGATGGGTGTCGATTTGGTATTCTTAGGTCTTCTCCAAGATCCGCAGCAGTGTGAATATTTAGTGTATTGTAGATTTACCTGAGAGAGCACCGTGGCGCAGTGGGTAGTGTGTTGGCCTCTGATGCCGATGACACGGGATCGAATCCCGACACAGCCATGTCATCGAACGTGTTTTCACGGTATTTCTCCTCAGCGGGGTTCTGACAAAGCCCCCTGTAGTAAAATTGTCATGTAAAGCTTCTCGAAATTCACCGTTCGGAACCGGCAATAAACTGTAGATCCCTTTCACCTATGGGAAAATTAAAATCACACACAACATGGGTGATTGACAGAAGCTCGGCTCCGGCCCTTCGTGGACTGTAACGCCACATACCTACATACATAGATTTACCTGACCTGAAACCGCACTGATAAGAACCTACCAGGGTTTTAGGCGTGCACACAGTACGGTAGACAAGATCTTATATGCGATGCTAAGGATGACCTAGGCTTAGGCATAGGTTCCCTCTAGGAGATCGTTGAAGTTGTCTTTAAGTCTTTTCCGAAGAACCGTTGTTTGTTCTCCCTGTAGCTATTGCCTTTATCTACATACATTAATCGCAGTTTTTCATCCGTCTTTTGCGTGTTTCATCCCATCACACTACTTGCAGTGCGGTCAAATCTGCTTTATAGTAGTTGAGGGTTTGCTCCAATTGATTACCTGCACCCGGTCTGTAAAGGGACCTTCAAGGTGCAAGTCATTCATTCGTTTCTAGGGGTACTTATCATAGGAATGTTACCCCTAAGCACAAGCCCGAAACTGGATGGCCAGTTTCCTCTTTCCCCAGAAACAATGGGGTCGGGTCGGACATTGATTCACCATCTATCCAGAGGAGGTCAAGCGGAGGCTTAGTTTCAACTTGAGTTGGGCGGGGACAGAGATCGATTGCTCGCTCCCACTTCCCCCCTTATTCCAATCCCATGTACCTTTAATTGACGTCCCTTCATTCCATTAACCCTCACCAGCATGTCAAATCCCAATAAATTACGAAGCAACTGATAAGAATTGTGTCACCATTGCCAATCGTCCACGGTCCACCGTCCATCGGCCACTTAATTATGTATGTATCTTCACCTCAAGCTCGTTCGGTGTGTAGTTCTTATCCATATCCTGGCATCAGCAATCATGCCTGCCCAACGATACTACCACAAATCCTTATTACCAAAGCGGCACGACGATAATTGTCTACCTCGCGCAAGTCGCCGAAATCTTTATTTCCGAACACTTTCCGGCGTAACACATGTTGCGTGTCATCCCATCATCTTATCACCAAAGTGTATTCCTTCTCCCAACTTCTCCATCTCCCCCTTTGGATACATATCTAGTCGACATGAAGCGCGTGTGCTGCACTTAAGTGCAGTGCAAGACTACAGCTTATCAATTCGCTTAATCAGACTGCAGTAAACACAGTACGTAGCCTTTAGTGGCCGTGGCAAGTGGTGCAACGCGCTGTAGCAGCGATCTCATTTGCTTATCAGGAACTCACGCATATTTGGATTTCACGATTACCAAGCCAAGATAGTCTTCTGCTCTGGCAATGTGTGCGGACGAAACGTGGTAATGAATGAGGTGACTGGAGCTGAGGGAAAAGATGTCCATGCAAGCTTCGGCTTGAAATATGGTGCAGGCCTTTAAGCTGTCCTGAATCGAAGAGAAATGAGTTCATGTGAGGAGTGCAATGAGCTGGTTGACTAAAAGGATTTGTGGTCAACTTAAGTGGTATCTAATAGATCCTGCTGCTACTCGATTTCGCTTTAGTCTTACATGCACGACGCCATGTGGAGTAAGATGTGACCATGAGGCACTGAACTTGTGGGAATTACAGAGACAAGTGCAGGAGATTTTACCTTTATCAAAGATTGATGATTAATCAAATTTATTAGTATACCTACGATGGGACTAACAACCAACGTTTAGTATGGGAAAGTCCTTGATTAGGATTACGGCTATACAATTTATTTTCAATTTTATTAATGAACGGCTATAATATGTACTCCTACATATTGGAGGCCTTTTGCCTTTCAGGACGATGTCGACCACCTGTCTCCAATAGGCGCGTTGCTTTGCTCTTTAATTAAATGTAACGCCGGCCTGTTCGCCCTGCATCCACAGTAACCGATATTTATATTTATATTCGTCCTGGCGTGTCCTTTGATATACTGATTATGAATCGCAATTCGCGATAGGTAGATTGAAGAATTTGTTTTTGAAATAACTCCGACAATAGATTTCGAAAGTCAGTCGGCAAACATAGCCTACACCACACCACCTCCGATTACGGACACAGGCTGATTGATCTTGCTACGGGGCGAAATCTCCTTCTAGCCAGTACGCGCTTGCCGCACCTCGATATACACAAAGGCACCTGGCGGTCTTTTGATCAATCGACTACCAACCAGATTGATCACATCGCGATCGACATCAGACAATCATCCACTATTCTTGATGTTCGAGCTTTCCGAGGGGCTAACATCGACTCGGACCACTATCTTGTAGTAGCCAAGATGCGCTTACGGATATTACGAACGCAACGGAGTAGAGTAAGAATACAAAGATATGACGTCGGAAAGCTACTATCGCCAGAAACCGCACGTGCTTTTACCGATCGCGTCTCCCTTAAGCTCTCTAATACACCTGAATCCTCCACACTGTCAATAGAACAGCAGTGGAGTCTTTGCAAACAAGCCCTGAAAAGATCTGCATCCGAAATTTTGGGTTTCAAGGCTCCACCACGAAGAAACACCTGTTTCGATGACGAGTGCAGGAGGATTCATACAGCGAAGCAGGATGCATACAAGGCTTCGCATAAAAGAACAAGAGCAGCTGGTGAGCTCTACAAGTTAAAAAGAAAGGAGGAGCATAAGCTTCTTAGAAGAAAGAAAAAAGAGAACTAGAAGCGCGCGATTGAGGATTTGGAGAGGTGTTGCTGCAGGCGCGACGTTCAAAAGTTTTATCAACAGATAAAGCGAACATGCCAAGGTTATAAAGCCAGAACGGAAGCCTGCAGGGATGAGAACGAACACCTAGTAGTAGAAACGCAGTCGATGCTGAAAATATGGAAAAACCACTTCTGCAGACTGTATAACGGCGATGTTAGTCAATATACCGCTGTCAGGCAGGATGATCCATTTCTAATCAACGGAGACCGCAGAGAATTCTGTCCCCCTGACCTCGACGAAGTTAAGATTGCCATATAGAAGCTCAAGTCAAATAAAGCTGCTGGCGCAGACGGACTGTCTGCTGAGCTCTTCAAGGCAGCTGGGGATGACCTGGTTGGCAGCATGCACCAGCTCATCCATAAGATATGGTTAGAGGAAAGCATGCCCGAGGAATGGAGTCTCAGCATCGTATGCCCGATCAACAAGAAAGGAGAACCCTCTGATTACGCCAACTATAGAGGAATAAGTCTCCTTAACATCGCCTACAAAATCTTCTCTGCCGTTTTATGTGAACGCCTGACGCCTTTTGTAAATAAGCTGATAGGTCTTTATCAGGGCGGATTCAGACCAGGTAAGTCCACCATCGACCAAATCTTCAGACCACGGCAGATCCTGGAAAAAACCAATGAATTTCAAGTCGACACTCACCACCTATTTGTCGAATTCAAGGCCGCTATACAACGCTATGTCTACCTCGGACATACCTGCTAAACTCGTCAGACTATGCAGGATGACTTTGGAGAATGCTCGCTGCTCCATCCGAATCGGTGAACACCTTACCGATAGTTTTGATGTCAAAAAAGGATTTAGGCGGGGCGATGTGCTGTCGTGTGATTTCTTCAACATCATATTGGAAATGAGTGTGCAAAAGACATTGGCCAACACAAGAGGCACAATCTATTTCAAATCCTCGCAACTCCTTGCATACGCCGACGATATTGACATAATAGGTAGATCACAGCGAGATGTCAATGAGGCGTTTGCGAGTATTGAGATGGAGGCGGCGAAAATTGGTTTGGCGGTAAACGAGGGCAAAACTAAGTATATGCTGTCATCAAAAAATGACGCTCACCACCGACGTCTTGGCCAGAACGTTTGTGTAGGCAGACAAAAGTTCGAGGTGGTTAAGGACTTCGTCTACCTTGGCTCCGCAGTGACCTGGAACAACGACATCAGTTCCGAAATCAAACGCAGAATCACTCTTGCCAATCGCTGTTTCTTTGGGCTCAGGAGGCAACTGAGTAATAGAGCCCTCTCCCGAACGACAATGTTGACTCTATATAGGACCCCTATCATCCCGGTCCTGTTGTACGGCGCAGAAGCATGGACACTATCAAAAGCGGATGAGGAGGCCCTTGGTCGGTTCGAGAGAAAGAGTTTGCGCGTGATTTTTGGGCCTATAAACGCAGACGAGGGATGGAGGAGAAGATTCAACCACGAACTTTACGGGCTGTACAGCGACATGGGCCGGGTCAGGCGTCTACGAATTCAACGCCTAAGATGGCTGGGCCATGTAGAGCGAAGGGACACCACAGCTCCAGCCCGGAGAGTCTTTGAATCCAACCCCGAGGGACGAAGAAGCAGCGGACGGCCGCACTTAAGTTGGCGCACACAGGTGGAACCCCCTGAGCCAACTGGGTGTGCGGCAATGGAAAAGGCTAGCGAAAGATAATGCTAGATGGAGGGGCATGTTGGTTGAGGCCCAGGTTCACCCCGAACTGTAGCGTCACTAAGAAGAAGAAGAAGGGTCAGTTATATGGAAGGTTATGTTAAGCCTGGGAGTAGTTTGGCATTTCCATAAATCAGCATTCCCCTGATGGACTTCGGCAGGCAAGGCTAGCAGCCAAAAATGGAAAAGCGTTGAAGCTTTAAAGCGTGCACTAGACCGCAGGTGAAATAAAATTCCGCAGAGTGCCATTCGAAGCTCATACAATGCGTTCACCGGGAGATTGGACATTATGAAGACTATTAGATTGTAAGCTTTATGCAGCATAGATGGAATGATCCGATTTAGATCAAATATGAGTCGTTTGGTTTGACAACTTCTTGCCATCTCAAGAGTAATTTCATGTTGCCTCTCACAGAAGCCCTCATATTGGTTAAAATCTGGAACTGTGGCGAATTTTTCGTCAGCAAAATTGTTTGTCATGGACTTACATACTTAGTTATCAGGCCGGCGATCCATGGAGGATTTGAGCCTGAGCTATAGCTGCCTTGACGGTCCCGGGCACGCTACTTCCAGTTATCAAGACCAAGTTGTCTTGCATCCGCGAATACTTGGTCTGTATACAGGAGCTTCGGTCTTCCTCTTCTTCTCGAACCAGGAGGCTCGGAGTCGAAGACCCTCTTAGCTGAAGTGTTGGTGTTCAAGCACTCGATGCGGCCGAGCCAATGTAGTCGACGGATCTTTGCCTTCCGGGACTATATCCACATCTTTGTACAGCTCGTGCAGCGGTTCTGTATTCCTCACAGACAGGACCAAATATCCGGCGCAAAACTTTTCTTTCGAAAGAACCCGAAATCAGCTCCTGTGTCCTGCTTATCGTCCAGCTTTCGGCTCCGTACAGCAAGACTGGCAGTATAAGCGTTTTGCAAAGCATCACTTTGGTTCTTCGAGTGAGAAGTGTTGATCCAAGTTGTTCGGACAGGTTAGAGTAGCAGCAGTTGCCAAGGGCGGTTCTATGCCGGATCTCCACTGTGGTGTTGTTTGTAGAGTTTACATTTGCCCTAAGGTAGACAAACTCTTTAACCACCTCCAAATTATAGATGTCAATCGTCATATTTTGTCCAAGGTGGTGAGCGACATCGGTTTGATGCATGTACTTTGTCTTGTCCTCGTTGAATTTCAGAATAACTCATTTCATCTGTTCCACAATAGCCGTGAAAGCTTCTACAACGTCACGCCGAGACCGCGCGATGATGTCAATATCATCCGCGTATCCTAGCAGGACAGACTTGTAGACTTGTAGTGCCTTCTCTGTTGACGCCTGCCCGTCGTACTGTTGAAGAAGTCGTATGGCAGCCCATCTCCTTGCCGAAATCCCGTTCAAATGGTTCAGATGTCCTAGAACCGAACTGCACGGTACATGGCGTTTTTTAGCGATGCGCGACACAACAGGATCAGTTTCCCCGGGATCACGAATTCGGCCATTGCACCAAACAGTTCTTCAGGATGAATGCTGTCGTATGCGGCTTTGAAATCGATGAAAAGATGGTGTGTATCGATTTGAAACTCGTTGGTCTTTTCCAGGATTTGTCGAAGTGTGAAAATTTGGTCTATAGTTGATTTGCCGGGCCGAAAGCCGCACTGGTAGCTGCCAATTAGTGCGGTGCAAAATGGCTTTAGACGTGCACACAATACGCTGGAAACACCTCTGTAGTTCTTGCAGGACGTATGATCGCCTTTTTTGTGGACGGGGCAAATAGAGCTCATATTCCAGTCGTCGGGCATACTTTCATCTTCCTAAATTCTACGGATGATCTGGTGCATGCTCCCTACTAGAACACCGCCGCCAGCCTTGAAGAGCTCTGATGGCAAACCATCTGAGCCTCTGGCCTGGTTGTTCTTCATTTTTGAATAGCTGTGCCGACTTCTTCGATGCTGGGCGGGAGAACTACTTCAGCGGCAGGAGTTGGGATTTCTTCAGTACCTTCCACTCTCTATTGGCCATGCTCGTTGAGCAGCTGCTGGAAATGCTGCTTAAACACATCCACTATTCCCTGCGGGTCGGTGACAAGATTGCCTTCGCAATTTCGAAGAGTTTGGGTGCCTTTCTTAAAGCCTCCTGCAAGGCTTTTAGCTTTCTTATAAGAGGCCCGAATTTTATGTGTGTCCCTAGACACAACTTATTTATAAACTGCCTTCCAACCATTCAGACGTGCCTTTCGTTGCTCTTACATACGCCTTCCAATCCGCTGTCTAGTGCGCCCCTCGACCTAATTTCGAATAAAACAAATAAATACAAAAACATAATAACGCGCCAGTTCTCCCCATCGACCTTATTTCGATCAAACTAAATAAACAGAAAAACTAAAAAAAAAAAAAAAAAGAAAAAAAATGTCACAGTGCGGTTTTGATAATTGTCTGTATAAAGATACCAATGCCGATTTATTGCCCTGTAAGGGTATATGCGGCAACTCATTTCACCCGTTATGCGCCGGGCTTAGTAAACGTGCCAGTGTGTACCTCAAAGATTACAGCAGCAACTTTTTGTTTTACTGCAATGAGTGCAAAAACATCTCCCTTTCACACGTAATGCTCGCGATTAAGTGTGTCAGTGATTCGATCGCCTCACTGACCTCGGACAATAAATTACACCATAAAAAAACTCTTGCCCAACTCTCTTCTTTTGGTGACCTAAACAAGGGTTTTGATGATCTTAATAATAACATAGACGTGTCTATCAGTGCGCTGAGATCTAAAGTCAAGGCCTTGGACAAACATCTAGAAGCAATCGACGTCTCCTTGAATAGACCGCAAAGTGAGCCCAATTTCCCCCCCCTCACGACTCTTAAGACTGATATTAAGTCTATTCTCGACTCGTGGTTTAGTGCTCTGTGTGCTGACCTCAAAAAATCGATCGACTCCCACGTGCCTTCTATCAACGACTGCCTGAAATCCCTCCGATCCGACCTGGAGATCCATTTCCAAAACTCTAGTAATGACTTCCGCTTCATGGAGCTAACACGCAAGCTTGATGATCTTCGTAATGATGTCGCAGCTAATCGCATATTATTAAGCGATTTAGGTGAAGAATTGAAGTTCATGCCAATTAGGTCCAACGGCACCCCTCAGCCACAGCCGTACGATACATCGATCATGGATGAATTGAATGAAACCACACGGACCCCCCCACCTTTGCTCCAAGCCCCTGCCCTATCAAGGACTCTATTGGCAGCGTCACCACCTCTGGAAATGATAACACCTCAACCAGCTCAGCTGCCTACCATTCAACGTTTTGGTACCTCTTGGACTCAATCTGAGTGGAACAACAGGCTCCAAAAAATTTGCGACAACAACTCCGCCCAACTCACCATCGATGGAACTCCCGAAAACGCTGATGCTGCTTGGTTAACCTACTGTTTTAATAAAAAGTATAATATAAGTATAAGTAATTGTAAGAAAATACCCAATAAGCCTAACTCCTTCCAATTTGATATTCCCCTCAAATACAAATGGCTTTTCCTCACCCCCTCTGGCAAAACTTTACATTTCCATAAGATCTTTCCTAAAATAAATGCCAAAGCACCAAAAAAGCAAGCTTCCATACGTCCAAAACCTAACAATTTTCAACCCAAGGTCAGCGAGCATCCCAAATTTCCACCTAATTCAGACCAAAATTGGAGTTTTAAGACCAACCTCTTTCCAAATTTTACACATCCATCGATCTCTCATCTATCTAGCAAAATTCAGCCAAAACCCCAACGTCAACGCGTTTCATTTAAATCGAATCCAACAACTACCAACATCCCTCCTTCCAAATCACCTGTCCCGAATTCATTTCCAAATTTCGACCTCACGTCAGGAGCCAAGTATCCTAACTTCCGTAGCTCTCATATCCTCAACCCCTCCCAACCATCCCCCTCCAATATCACCACACAAAATCCCAACCTTTCGCCCGACTCTTCATCACCACCCACAGCAACAATTCCTGCCCCACTCACCCATTCTTCAGTCGCGACTCAATCTTTCGTTGATCCCCTTATGCCTCCTACAGCTAAACTTACTCAGCTTACTACTGACCCTATTCAAAATCGCTACGCTCTCTCTCGACTAAGAGATCGGAAGATATATGAGAACATTCGTCTCTTTTTGGCTTACCTTCATGATAAATCCGACTCGGTATGCTATGAAGGTAATACAAACACAAGCGTCATGGTTTCCATTAAACAGGAAGGTCTCCCTACGGACTACGCTAGCCTCAAGAGCCTCTTCATCAAATACAACGAATTCCTTAATATCCCGCCCCAAAAAGTGTCAAATGATCTTGATACCTATCGCCAATACATTCACTCTAAACGAATATCACACCTTCAACGTAGTAGAGCTGATCACGATAAGTTTTTTCGTCCCTAAATCTCTCCCCCTTCCAGCAATACCATCACTCCGTCAAAATCTTCCTCTTACCATCTATTATCAGAACGTAAGAGGTCTCCGCTCAAAAACCCAAACTGTCTTCCAACAATCACATGCTCTACCCTTTGAAATCTTTGCTCTGACCGAAACGAACCTGATCCCCGGCATAAATAACTCCGAACTGTTCCCATCAAATTTCAATGTTTATCGAGATGACGAACTCGGCCGACCCATTGAGGGTTGCCCCTGTCGGGGTGTCCTTCTAGCCGTCCTTAATTCAATTGACTCCTCCCTTATTGCAGTATCATCCTCCCCACATCTCAACTTTATTACAATCAAGATTGTGCTACCCCAGAAGACCCTTTACATCACTTGTTTCTACATCTTGCCCTCACAACCCATAGAATCTTATCAACTCGCCATCAACACGATTGACCAAATAACTGATTTAAGAGATCCTCAGGATGAAATCCTTCTCCTCGGAGATTTCAACCTTCCTCATCTTAAATGGTCTCAATCAGACGAAGAATCGTTTTATATTGCCACCAACCCCACTACGACCAAAGAATGTCTCTTCTTGGAACGCCTAGCAGATTCAAACCTTAGCCAAGTTAGTGGCATCTCAAACTACATGGGTAGACAACTAGACCTCATATTCACAACCGATCCCTTCAATTCTTCCGTCTCTCGTTGTCCACTTTCCCTTTCTACCATCGATAACTTCCATCCTCCCCTTCTTCTTTCCTTTTTTCATAATTCTTCATCACAGAATACTCCCCCTACAGTTCTGCCTTCTCACGATTTCCACAAAGCGAAATTTCACCAAATTAACGAATACCTTAAAAAAGCGCTTTTCAATTTTGATAATCTAACTTTAAATGATGCTGTATCCATATTCTACAGGGAAATATTTAATTCTATCTCTCTTTACGTCCCATTTTCCCAACGCACAACTTTGTCCTCCTCCCCACCATGGTATAATCGCAGACTCCGATCCCTAAGAAACAAAAGAAATAAACAGTGGTCAATATTCCTTCGTACCCAATCCCCTAAAGACTTCTCTAATTACATGGGTAGCTATCTCCACTTTACGGCCCTTCACAACTCTCTCTATCAACGCTATATAGCCGAAACACAAGCCAATCTTATAAGCGATCCAAAGTCCTTCTTTAAGTTTGTTAACTACAAAAGAAAATCTGATGGGTACCCCACCTCTCTTTCCTTCAATGATCAAACCTCAAATGACCCTAACATTATCGCCAATTTTTTTGCCACCTATTTCAAACAATCTTTCGCCGACGATTCCTTTGTTCCGGATCCCGCTTACTTCGATTATTTACCGAATTTCTCCTTTGGACCTTTTCTTCCTCGTACAGTCGACCCCTGTGTCATCGAAAACAAATTAAATCAACTTAAAGATGAATTCACTCCTGGACCTGACGGTCTCCCTGCTATATTCCTAAAAAAATGCTCCTCAACCCTCTCTTCCCCTCTCTCGAAAATCTTCACTTTATCCCTATGTTTGGGCGAATTCCCCCAGTTATGGAAAACCTCATATATAACCCCTATACACAAAAAAGGGCCGAAGAACGATATCAACAATTATCGTCCCATTGCCAAACTGTCACATATACCCAAACTCTTCGAGAGCATTTTGCATGAAATCTTAAGTTTTCGCTGCAAGTCTTTAATCTCCCCTAGACAACACGGTTTCCTCAAATGCAGATCTACAACCACAAATCTTGTTGAATTTGTGTCCTTTACCCTCTCGGCCTTAGAGAATGGCAATGAAGTCGACGTTATTTCTACCGATTTCAGTAAAGCTTTCGATAAAATTTCCCACAGCCTAATACTCTTCAAACTGTCTTCCCTTGGTTTCGATCCCATTTCCGTGAAGTGGATATCTTCTTACTTGAACAATCGCTATTATAGTGTTCGCTTCAGGTCTGCCTTTTCTAAACCTTTTCCAGCTTCCTCCGGTGTCCCCCAAGGTAGCCACTTAGGTCCACTTCTTTTCGTTCTTACCATTAACGATATTGAAATGGTGATCAAACATTCCCATGTCTCACTATATGCCGATGATACCAAGTTCTTCAGGAGTATTTCCTCCAGTCAGGACCCTTCCCTAATCCAATTAGATCTCAATAGTTTTTCCACCTGGTGTTCCAAAAACTGCTTGGAACTCAACATTCCCAAATGCCAATCCATTACTTTTTCACGTAAACGAATCAAACCCCCTCCCCGTCTCTACTTTCTAAATAATCAACCCATAGCCACCGTTCAGGCCATCCGGGATCTTGGCATATTATGTGACCAGGAGTTAAATTTTCGGACACATATCGACGAGATAATCCTTAAAGCTAATTCAGCACTCGGCTTCGTAAAGCGATGGTCTAAAGAATTCTCCAACCCCTACGTTACCCGATCTCTCTACACAACCTTTGTCCGGCCCCTTCTTGAATACGCCTCTCAAGTATGGTCACCTTACCAACAAACCCACATTTCTAGAATTGAGAGCATCCAACGCCGATTCCTACGTTTTGCACTTCGAGGTCTCCCCTGGAATAATCCTTTGCTCCTACCACCCTATCAAGATCGTCTTAAATTAATCAACATGAACACGTTGGAGGAAAGAAGAACTGTATCTGACATTCTCTTCATCCATCGACTCCTTTCAGGTACCGTTGATTGCGCGACCCTCTATGACTCTGTCTCTATCAACACTAACCCCCGCAATGTACGTAATCCCCGTCTCTTCTACCTAGCCACCCCCCGCACCGCCTATGGCTCCAATGAACCCATTTCTCGTATGCTGGGAAGTGTTAACTCAAATCCTTACTTCGACTTCAACCTCAGCACTCAATGCTTAAAAACTCGTCTTATTAATCATGCCCCCCTCCCCCACCATCATTAGCTTCTAAGTTAGATTAAGTTAGAATAAGTTAGATTAAGTTGGCTTGAATTAAGCCCAATAAATGGGGGTGTTCGCCCCCACGAAAATTAAAATTAAAATTAAAAAAAAATAGACTCCTCGATATTCTTGAGCTGGGAGGCTGCGAAGCAGTAGTTTTTACTCCTCCCTTCATCTGGCTCGGTACTTCTCCTGCGCTGCCCTGGTTCTTCTCTGCAGCGCGGTTGCTGCCTTTTTCTATTCATATTCGCCATTGCGCAGTGGGTAGTGTTTTGGCCACTTACGCCGATGACACGGGATCGAACCTCGATAACAGCCATGTCATCGAACGTGTTTTTAACAGTGCTTCTCCTCAGCGGGGTGCTGACAAAACCCCCTGTAGTATAATTGTCAAGAGGAGCTTCCCGTTCGGAACCGGCAATAAACTGTAGGCCCCTTTCACCTATGGGAAAATAAAATCACACACAACATGGGTGATTGAGAGAAGATCGGCTTTGGTCCTTAATGGACTGTGACGCCAACATATATACATTCGCCATCATACCTCTGGTTTCTTTTCGGCAGTAGTAGGTAACCTAGGGTGTTCTCGGTTACTTCCTGAATGGCTGTGCGGCATTGCAGCCACATATCCTCTACATTTGTGCTCGACGTAGGCATACCGGAGAGCCTTTCGCTTAGTTGCTCGCTGTAGACTCTGGTGATCTCCGGTCTGCTCAGGCGTCCGATGTCGAAACTGCTCATGGTCGTTTGGCGCAGCTCTCTGACATTGGACAGTCGAGCTCTGAGTTTTGCTGCTACGAGGACATCGTCAGAGTCGACGTTTGCCCCCCTGAATATTCGCACATCCAGGATGTTTGACGAGTGTCTTCCAATACGAGTTGTCGCAAAGTCCGACAGGAGCAGGTAATAGTCACCTGGTGCCGAGTCCGAACCCTCCGTATGAGGTGCATATATAGGTTAGGTTAGATGAATGGGTGCGCTATTGACGAGAGGTCGAGGCCCAGTTGGACTACGAGGAGTCCATTGTACCCAGTTAAAAAATAACCCGGAGAAACCTAAAGTTAACTGTGGAGTTGAACCACCTAGATACAGATAGAAATCCTAGCAATCCGTTCAGCTCAATGTTTCTTACCCCTTCTAGTCCCGAAAGGAAGTGACACCCAAGGAATATGTTTCCTTGTGAATTCAATTTCCCCTTCGTGCCTGCAGCTTCTTCAGAAGTCATTGTGGGGCTGACATAGTCTTGCTGCATGGCAGGACATCAAGCAGTACGACTGCCAATCGAATAATCCCCTGACTGAACCCTAACAGACTATACAATCTTTTTCTTATTATAGACCGGCCATGTTGATCTTGCCGTTGTGCATATATTTAGCTGATACCACCGTTTATTAGCTTTCAGTATTAGGTGGACATAAGATCAGCCGAAACAAAACTCCGAAACTTCTGGCGAGTCACTATAGATGTGTGCGGCCTGGCGTTGTTCAATTCTACTATTGCCTAAGTCTGCTTTTTGAGCATACGCCAACCTGTCCTTAGACTATAGGTTTAGTATACTTATATGGCTACGATGCTTCCGGAGCAAAGACGTATCATGGGGTACGAAAATGTTGACCAAATGGAGAGAAAGGTCTCCTTCGAGGGACATATTGGTTCCGTGTTTTTCTGAGATATTCCCAAACCATCCTGTTCGATTGATTGACCTCTTAATATCGTTACTTTGCTTATAGGATAACTCCTCTTCAGGGGAAACTTTTCTTCTACAAAATTAACCTTTCAACCTATACTGAGTCTAAACCCGAAACCTTTAGTTCACTGCTTGAGACCCATTTCTCGGGAAATCAGACTGTCATCGGCTGGTTGCTTACGCCTTCAGCGGTAACTGCGGTTGAAACGACGAAAACAGCCACGCCAAGTTGTTTCGCGCACGGCAACGACTGAGGCCATTGAATTAGCTGTGGCACCTTTTTATGGCTTTAAATCGCCTGGCACCGACAGGATGTGCCCTGTTATGCTGCAAAAACGTAGCTGCTTCCTACCTTGAAAAGAATTTTCACTGAAAGCCTGGCACCTGCCTACAAACCTATCTCATGGTGCACGATGAAAGTAGTATTTATTCCCAAAATAGGGAAAGAGGATTACTCACTCGCCAAGAGATTTTTCGACCAATCAGTCTAACATTCTTCTTGGTGAGAAGCTTGGAGAGAATAGTAGAGCTGCACGTGCGTAAGGTTGCCCTTAGAATGCATCCTCTTTCAGAGATGCAACATGCTTATCAGTGCGGAAAATCCTGCGAAACTGCGCTACAAAACCTAGTTGGGAGGATTGAATGTCTACCCGAAAGGAAAGAGTACGCGCTGGGCATTTTCGTCAACATTGAGAGAGCTGTTGACTTTTGACAGCATGTGTATACGCTGCTAGACGACGTGGCGTAGATGAAGCCCTGGTTTTGTTGATCAAAGCAATACTCGAGTCCAGGAAATGAATCACTGATGCCGGTCTAGGACATTGTGTCAAATCTGGCATAAACAGGGGCTGCTCGCAAGATGGCGTCCTGTCTCGCCTGTTATAGTGCATGATGGTCGATTCTTTGCTCTCAATGTCTCTGGAATCTATGCCCAGGCCTATGCGGATGATGTCGCTGTTCTCTCCGTCGACTCATGTTTAGCGGCTGTCAAAGCACAGGCGGCACTAAATTTGTTCGATGTCACGTCACGTGTACAAAAAATGGGCTGCCGGTTAATACTCTTAAGACCGATGTCGTTGTATTTAGGAGAAGCAGGAAATATACTGACGTGACTCATCTGCTACTAAAAGGCATTCCCATGCCGATATGCAAGGAACCTAAGTACCTAGACAGCAAGCCTCTTTGGTCAAATAATGTGGAGTCAAAAGCCACCAAAACGTTGTAAGCGTTCTGGCAATGCAAATGTGCCTTTGGCAAAACATGGGGCTTAATGCCGGAAAAGGTCCTCTTGACCTACATGGCAATGATAACACCAATAATCTTATAAGCCTCGGTTGACTGGTGGAACAGGCTAACACGTCGTAGTCTCTCTCAGCAATCTCCAAAGAACGGTTTGTCTCAGCTCTACGGGGGCTTTCCCCAGCATGCCGGGCGCTGCTCCGATGAACCGATGAACCTCCCACCCCTGGATATATTTATCAAAGGGTGTGCACTGAAAGCCATGTCTCGTCTGAAGAGAAATGGTTTTTGGTACAACTCGCACTGGAATGACAGTGCGTTTGCGAGGGAAATATCCTACGAGCCGTGTCTCATGGATATGCCCTCTGACGCAATGACACCCGTCACCTTATTGCGCTACAACTTCACAGTCGAATTCTCATGGCGTCAGGATTGGCTCTGGCCATATTCTGATTATTTTCGCATTTTCATAGAGGGCTTCGGGTTTGGGCTGTGGTTCGGCCCTGGGGAAATATAATATGTGTCTGTCTTTTAGTCAGAGATTTACGGAATCCAGATGGCGATGCACTATGTTGTGAATCATAGGTGAAAGGGTAAATACATATGCAGTGAATGGCAGTGAGTGGTAGTGAGTGGCAGTGAGTGGTAGTGAGTGGCAGTGAGTGACAGTGAGTGGCACTGAATGGCAGTGAGATGCAAGCTGCCTTTTAAAAACTGTGTCCAACCCTTTAACCAGCTTCAAGGCGCTCCTTTGTTAAGGCGCTCCTTAACAAAGTCGGTAGACTAAACTCACTAAAGCTTGTTGAGGTCTCAGGTCATTCTGGGATCCCAGGAAATGAGATCTCTGATGAACTCGTCAGAATGAGCTCAGTCTACCTGCTATCATAATCAATACCCACATCAACTATTGGGTCTTTAGTGCACACAATCGTAGATGGAGGGAATATCCAGGATGTAGAAGGACTAAGCTCGTAATCCGCAGCGTTCTTCTTAGCCTTAAAAGCTGCGAAAGTCATTATCATGTTATTACGGGCCATTACACTTTTGCCAAGCATCTCTGCATGCTCGGCATCAGTAAGACGCCTACCTGTGCTGCAGGTTGCAAATAAAACGACCCAGTAGAACACCTTCTCTGAGACTGTCACGCAATTGCTCGCCCAAGGTGGCGTACACTTAGGGCTGACGTGGTATCCCTCAGCTGTGCATCAGTGAAGTCCGTTTTCATTTTTCTCCAGAAAACGGGGAAAATACAGTAAAGGTAGGTGTCTGCTTAGCAGTACAGGGCTCCAACGGATAGCAAAATCCTACAACAAAAAAAAAATTCCAAAACAGATTGTAGGCTCTTTTAGCTACATGGCAAAATTGGATACGTGCCATGTGAATGTGCTTTTCTCTACCACCTTAGGTTCTCTTTTCCACGTCATTAGGAAGAGCCTCCTTAAACTGATATTTTTCCAGACCAGTGTATATGCAAACAGCCTTCACCTTTAGGGACAAACATACTGACCCAATGTTATTTTACTTTTTCTTTGAAAGGGTACGGACCTCAAGAGTCATACTCAAGAGTCATACTCTTTCGATATTTGGCACACTACCTGGACAGATTTCTGATGGCTTGGGTCGTAGATGTTTGTTCACTACTCTCCAGGGGTGGTTGTCCTAGACAGGATTCGAGAAGGACTCGACTGAATTTTCACCTTAATTGTTGTTTCCAGCACCAGAGCTATGTTACACCGCCCAATCATCCAGCAATTTACGGTAGCAAAAATTCCTTGCTTCAGAGTCCAGCATCGCTCACCTGATCAAGATAGATGTAGTGTTTTCTCGTAAGTAATATTTAATGTACATATACGTCGTAGTTGGGATTCAGGAGAAAGTAGCAGATGGACTAATTGTATTATGAAGACATTCAAGACATCTAGTCGATGTTGGTGGCTTAACAATGGCATCTTCAGCAATAGCGGCGATGTTCCTGCCTCAACAAGGCAGATTTCTGTCGCATCTTGTGTTTCTTTATGGAGACGGGAGAAAAATCTTACGGTTTGACCAGTTGGCGTAGGAGAGATCTATGCCCAAAATCACTCTCGAACTATTCATTGTCGCAAGTCTACATGATTTTGAAAACTACTGGCTGCATGGCTTGTAAATGTGTCTTATGGATAAGAAGAAGGTTGCTTTGTTTATAAGGCATAAATCAAGCCTGACACCGTCTTCGTACAGTTTAACATTTTTAGTTGTAATCGTACTCAGAACATATTGTGATACGAGGATTATGTGTACTGTTTCCAGTCTAATAAAACCGCGGGCGCGGACGGCCTGTCTGCTGAGCTATAACTGCACCAACTACAGGCGAAAGTCTCCTTAACATGGCATATAAGATCTTCTCTGCCGTATTGTGCGAATGCCTGACACCGTTTGTGGATAACCTGATCGGTTCTTGTCAGTGTGGTTTCAGGCCAGGTAAATCCATCATAGACCAACTATTTACGCTATGGCAGATCTCGGAGAAGACCGAGGGATACCAAGTCAACACCCGCCACCTTTTCGTCGATTTCAAGGCTGCATATGACAGCGTGTATAAAGATGAACTATACAAAGCCATGTCTAGTTTAAACATCCCTGCCAAATGCGTCCGACAAATGGAATCTCAGCAACGTGACGACATTGATATCCATTGACATCGCAGGATGACAATGAAGATTTCTTGCTACTCCATTAAGCAAACCGGGACCTTTGATATTAAGAAAGGTGACACGCTGTCATGCAACTTTTTCAACATCGTGCTCTAAAAGATCGTGCAAGAGTCACTGGCCAACACAAGAGGTATGATTTATTTGAAGTCTACGCAATTGCTTGCGTAGGCCGACAACATTGACTTGGTTGGACAGACATAACGAGAAGTCAATGAGGCCTTTGTAAGCATTGAGGTAGAAGCGGTTAAGATGGGTCTCAAGGTTAATGAGGGTAAAACCAAATATCTGCTGTCATCAAAGAGACGGTCAACACCGACGTATTGGCCAGAACGTCACCACTGGAGGATATATCTTTGAAGTGGTCATGGGATTCGCCTACCTTGGCTCACTGATGACCGCCGACAACAACACCAGCGCTGAGATAAAACGCAGAATCACTCTTGCCAACCGCTGTTTCTTTGGGCTCAAGAGGCAATTGAGAAGTAGAGCCCTCTCTCGGAAAACCAATCATCCCAGTCCTCCTTTAAGGCGCAGAGGCTTGGACCTTAACAAAAGCGGATGAAGATGCCCTTGGTCGTTTCGAGAGGAAAATTCTGCGCACTATCTACGGTCCCGTTTGTTCAAACAGGAGAGGATTTAGCGAAGAACTGTACGGGTTGTACAGCGACATCGGTCTGGTTCGACGTCTACGGATACAGCGTCTGAGGTGGCTAGGCCATGCAGAGCGCATGGAAAATACAGCACTGATCCGAAGAGTCTTTGAATCCACCCCGGAAGGAAGGCGTGGCAGAGGACGGCCGCATCTACGGTGACGCACGCTGGTGGAAGGGGACCTTGACCAACTGGTCGTGCGGCGCTGGAGACAGATGGCCAAAGACCGTGTCAGCTGGAGACACTTGTTAGTTGTGGCCGAGGTTCACAACGGACTGTAGCGCCACCTAAGTAAATAAGTAGCTTCCAGGTACTTGAAACATCCACCTTAGGCGTTGTAGTCGCAATTTGCTATTGGACGAATTTCGTGAAGTTCGTCCAAAATCATTTTGGTGCGTGAGCTGACATTGCACGAAAATTGTTTACACATTTTGAGCTCCCCTGGGGTGTCTGTGGAAGTGCAAGTGAATTCCAAATGAGCCTTACAATATAGTACATAGACCATATCATTGCAAATATCTCTATTTGGAAGACAGATCCATATGTATGTTATGAAAAGCGCAGTTGAATATTTTCGTCCTTGACGAGGACCCCATAGCCAGACACCTGCCCAGCATTCTTTTCACCAAAGCCCATTCTAACGTCAGATAAAATCACCACGCAGGAGGATCATTGGTCTCATTGTGTTAATGTTCGATAGATAGTTGTCGGAATACCATCGTCATACCGCCCGATATGCCTGCTTGATTCAGTCGGAAAGATCCTAAAGCGGCTATTTACGGTAGCAGAGGAGAACGAAGCCCTCTCAAATCACCAGTATGAATTCAGAAAGGCACGCGCTACTACAGACGCAATCCAAAAAGTAGTCGATATTGCATCTGATGCTGTAGCAGGCATCATGCGTCAGCATGGTTGGAACCATCAACCGACTACATTAAAGATGGAAAGCTGAGGTATGTCACGGGGCAGGAAACTAAATATTACATCTCCGCCGGAGTTCCTCAAAGATCGGTACTTGGTCCCCTTCTTTAGGCCATAAAGTACGATGGAATGATGAGACTAAAGTACCACTAAGGAGTACACATAGTACGCATAGTACAATGGATCAGTGCTCCAACAGATAGCAGAAGCCTTCAACAAAAAAAGGAGAACACATCATCGGGTTTGCGGATGAGAAAGCTATTGTGGTTGTTGCAAAGCACAGACATGAAGTCGAATCAGCCATAACAACAGCCGACCATAAGCCGTAGGTCATCCTCATAACAGCGGTTAAATACCTTGGAGTCTTGCTTGACAATAGACTGCGGTAAAAAGTACACGCAGACTATGTGAGCACTGAGGACAATATGCGGCTACCGGACGATTTCTAAGTCGCATTTGTCATTGCTGGGATGATCCCCATTGACATTCTCGTCGAGGAGATGAGAAAAACTCCCCGTGAAAACCCTCAAGGCCAACTGATGGCGGCGTAGCAAGAAAAATCAAGGAAGAAGCGAAGTCGTGCTTGCAATGGCAATCTCGGTGAAATAAAACCACAAGAGGCAGATGGACTCATACCCTAATTCCATCAATCGATATATGGTTTAACCGAACACAAGGAAACTGAAACTACCACCTTACGCAGTTCCTTAATGGTCACGGTGGTTACCGTAAATACCTATAACGGTTCGGACACGATACTTCTCTTCTTTGTCCAGATTATCCATACCAAGAGGAAGACGTGAGACAAGTAATCTTTGTATGTAGATGCCTTACAGATTGGAGGGGAACTCTACCAAGGCCAGGAAGGAAACTTTTCCTAAGAGGAGACATGGCTATCAGTGTGCCCGCCATGATAAATAGAGGAGGACAAGAGGTTTAGTACAGGTTTCAGAACAGTGCTCGAGCTTCAGGGAAAAGGCTCCGAATCAGATCATTTTTGGAGTTTGCTGCGTGAGTATTTCTAGTGTACGGCTTTAGACGAGACTATGCGTCTCACTACTGTTGGGTTTTTTTTTTTTTTTTTTTTTTTTGTAAATAGTCCCCGTATTTTGCCAAGAAGCCGATCAGCCTTGGCTGTTATTCAACTTGCTTTAACCAGAGATGTTTCCTCTAACGATGATCCTTTAAAGAATCAGTTTAGTCAAGCCCGCTTATTTCCACCTCTTCGTAAGGAGAACGACCTTAGTCTTAAGAATACTAGTCAAGATCTCCAGTTTCGTGCGCCAATCATCGATCAAGTTTACTACTGTCCGAGCTTAGCGACATTCGTTAGCCATGATGGTACATCGTACATTTTAGATGCGTTGAACAGAGAAGATAAAATGCAGCCTCGGACACAACATTTTTATCTGCGCTATTGTTGTCTAGAAGAGTTGCACATGTTTTCAAAAGTCGGAGACGCTAGTCGCACACGCTCATGGTACATACTATTGGGGTAGTAAGCCCCAGAGATCAAGTTATTGACCGAATTCATTGCCCTCACAACGTGACCTCGATTCAGCTTTATCAGATAATTGTCTCTGACAGACATCTTATCAGAGCGAGAGCGCCCCGAGCCCATGCCAGAGCAGCATCCATATTTTTATCAAAATAGATATACTGATCTAGCCAGATCCCAAAGTATCTGACTGCACTACTATTTGCCAGCGGACGCAGCCCATTTCGACAGAGCTCTATGGACACCTTCTCGAAGACCTTGCTGTTACTTCGATAGAGAATTTTTGACCGGAGATTCGCCGAGTTAGAGTCGTTTTCCAATATGCATTATTTAGCGTGTTGTTAAACAAGATGGTGTACCTCTCTATAGCCACTGGTGGGAGGTGGCGGAGCATTGGATATACCACCAGCACCCGCGGATTTCTCCTTTTTGAGTCACATGAAGATCAACTGAAGATCCTCCGTCGAAACGAATAGTGATGAGGGTGTTGTTTGGTGTGAAATCGTCACTGAAACTGGTGAAACTAAGGTTCTGGGATTACCAATGTTCGAAATCATTTCGTAGGTAGAAGTGGTTTTCTCCATGTCGTGGTTCGGCCGAACGCTTCCATTCACCTTATACACTTCCTGGAAGACAACTCCTACGGTTGCCACTTTCTCCTGAGGATCCTCGATCATAAAGAAATCGTCGTGGCTTCAGTGTCCTGTCCTCCGGGTTTTGTCTGTCGATAAGCTGCCTGTACAAGAGTTTGAGTCTTGACAGGAGTTTACTTTTTTGTTCTGTGAATTGTGTCTATGGTCGCGTTTTGGTACATGTCTGTGGTATTGTGATGCCGTCGGTGTTGTATCGTTTTGTCCACCGTTTGTTTAATCAGCTTGTCTATTTGTATAATGTTCCTGTCGATCTCGTTGTTTGACAGATTCCTGTTGGTCGGTGGGAAGGAGGCGCTAGAAGTGAGTGCTCTCGTCAGGCAAAAGTGTGTGCGCGATAAAACAAGACCTGGATGATATGATCTTACATACCGTCACCTTGCTTATCCGAGAGAAGGCTTCGCTTCTCAATTGCCCTCGGAGCCAAAAGAAACAGCGGTTGGGAAGGGCTATTCAGCATCTGATTCCGGCACTGATGTCATTATGGCATGTCACTGCGGAGCCAAAGAAGATGATGTAATTGACTACTTCCACATCTTTGTACAGCTCGTATAGTTGCGGTTCTGTCTTCTTCTCCATTCACACCTTTTCTTTCGAAAGGAACCAAAATCAGCCCCGCCGTTTTGCTTATCGCCCAGCTTTCCGCACCGTACAGCCAAACTGGCAGTATAAGCGTTTTGTAATGCATGAATTTGGTTCTTCGAGTGAGGAGTTTTGACCCAAGTTGCTTGGACAAACTGAAATAGCAGCGGTTGCCAAGGGCGATTCTATGCTGGATCTCCACTGTGGTGTCGTTTGTGCAGCTTACGTTTGCCCCGATGTAGACAAACTCCTTAACTACCTCGAAACAATAGCTTTCAATCGTCATATTTTGTCCAAGGTGGTGAGCGACATCGGTTTCTGTTTGACTTTGTACTTTGTCTTATCCTCGTTGACTTTAAGACCAACTCAATTCGTCTTTTTTTTTTTGTTTTTTTTACTCGCGCAGGTTCAAGAGTTTTATATTTTCTTATAATGTGTCATATACACACAACCTGAACGGAGTGTTCCTCAATCGCCGTGGAAGCTTCTACAACGTCACGCCGAGACCGCGCGATGATGTCAATATCATCCGCGTATCCTAGTAGCTGGACGGACTTGTAGAATATAGTGCCTTCCCTGACAGCGCATCTCCTTGCCGAAATCCCGTTCAAACGGTTCAGATGTTCTTAAAACGAACTGCACGGTACATGGTGGTTTTTGCGTGGCGCGACACAGCCGAATCAGTTTTCCTGGGATCCCGAATTCGGCCATCGCTTCAAATAGTTCTTTGCGATGAATGCTATCGTATGCGGCCCTAAAATCGACAAAGAGATGGCGCGTATCGAGCTGAGACTCGCTGGTCTTTTCGAGGATTTGTCGAAGCCGCACTGGTAGCTGCCGATTAGTGCAGTGCAAAAGGGCTTTAGACGTTCACACAGTACGCTGGACAAGAACTTGTATGCAGGAGGTAGGATCGCCTTTTTTGTGGATAGGGCAAATAGAGCTGATATTCCAATCGTCGGGCATGTTTTAATCTTCCCAAAATCGACAGATGATCTGGTGCATGCTCCCTACCAGAACATCGCCGCCAGCCTTGAAGAGCTCTGATGGCAAGCCATCTGAGCCTGCGGCCTGGCTGTTATTCAGATTTGGAATAGCTGTGCCGACCTCTTCGATGCTGGGTGGGAGGACTACTTCAGCGGCTGGGGTTGGGATTTCCTAGGTCTCTACCACTCTCTCTTGGTCGTGCTCGTTAAGCAGCTGTTGGGAATGCTGCTTAATACTTCCACTATTCCCTTCGTGTCCATGACGAGATTCGAAGAGCCTCGGTGGATTTTTTAAAAGCCTCCTGCAAGTCTTTCAGCTCCCTTATAAAAGGCCCTAGATTCCTCGATATCCTTGAGCTGGGAGGTTGCGAAGATTCTTCTCTTTGGTCGCAGGAGTTTTTTCTCCTCCCTTCTCCTGGTTCGGTATTCCTCTCGCGCTGCCTCCGTTTTTCGCTGCAGCGCTCGCTCACACTCGTCATCATGACACGGGTTTCTTGCTGGGGGTAGTAGGTAGCCTAAGGTGTGCTTGGCTACTTCTTAAATGGCTGAGCGGCAGTGCAGCCAGATACTGTTGACATTTATGCTCGAGGTAGGCATACTTTGGTTAACCTACGGTGTGCTCAGGCGTCCGATGTCAATCCTCCTCATGGTGGGCTGGTGCAGCTTCCTGAAAAGACGAGCTCTGGATCTTGCTGCTACGAGCAAATGGTCAGAGTAGATGTTCGCCCCCCTGAATGTTCGCACCTCCAGGATGTTTGACGAGTGTCTTGCGGCAATGGGCACATAATCAATTTGATTGGCGGTTCGACCATCCGGAGATCGCCGGGTTGCTGTGTGGATTCGTTTGCGGTCAAATCGTGTGCTACTTATCAAAGTCCTTGAATCGGAAGCCGTTATCTGTTGTTGTATCGTGGAGTCTGTGCTTTCCGACCACTCCGCCAAAGGTACAATCTTGACGTCGTACTCCGGACAAGCTCTGTAGGCGATCTCCAAGAGATTATAGTAGTCCTCTTTGATGGGGTCTTCAGCCTCTTCGGTAGGGGCTTGTGCACATATAAGGCTGATTTTATAAAATCTGCCTCTGATGCGGATCACAGCCAGGCGATGACTTATGGGTTTAAAGTCGATGACTTTCGACCTTAGCCGCTTTCCCACGACAAATCCGCATCCTAATAAGTGCAATCTTTTGTGACAGCTGTAAGAAATGTCGCAATTTTTCTTCCTCATCACACCGTTTCGTATCCAGCGTACTCCCTGGGCCGCAGTAATATCCGGTTCTATCCAGTAATATCCAGTTCTATCCAGTTTATGAGCAGCTCCAGGAGTGTACAGGGTACTGACATTCCAAGGGCATACTCGCAAATCGTGTTCCTCATCGCGCCATGTAGTTTTTGAGAATCCGTCCGTTTATCCGAGGCATTTTGCTCTTCCATAACTTCTTGTGTTTTACGTGGGCGGGTTGTTGGCCCGCCGCACAACAGCTAGTGTGGTCGGGGTATTGTAGCGCCTTCTTGCCTAGGGCGATCGCTGCGCACATTTGTTCACCTCTCAACGATTGTTGTAGAAGCTATCCAGATGGCGCCGCGAGGAGGCTATACATATGTCAACTTGACCCGCGCATTGAAACAGGGATCGTAACTGGCATCTCTCCAGGTTGAGAGCAATCAACAACTTTACCCTGTATGTTGGAGGCCATGCCCTCCTGACGCATGAGTTAACGCAAGGAAATTTGAATGACCGAATTACCATCAGTGAAGCGCTGCTGTAACGCAACGAAACCTTAACGGCTAAAAAGGGGACGTTGATCTCAGATCTGAGTAAATAGATGTCCACAAAAAGCAATAGGATAACCGAACGCTTATTCCATTTGGTTAATTTGTCCTTCGGATAGGATTTGATCTATGACGCTTCCATGATTATTCCACTATTCCATTTAGTAAACTCCAACTGTCTGTAATAGCTCCCACGACCTGCAAGCCAATTGAAAGAAATCCAAATCAATTCATTAACCAGTGCACATCCCATCGGAAATGCGCCCAACTATTTAGTTAACATCCACAACCAGATCCCGATAGAGACCCATGAGCCAACACCAGACGATTGCGAAGCGATATCGAAGAAGTGATCGCCCCTTTAATTGATCGATAATTGAAAAAGTTAATTTGAAAACGTAAACGCGTGCCTCTCTGCGATAGTACCCCAAACACTTCCCTCCCGCCAACCAGTCATTGCGGCATTGCATACACTCGCGGATTTGCGTGCACACACCACTGTTCCATGGATACTGTGTCGGATCGCGATAACCCTCTCCAGTAGCTACTGTTCCTTCATGTAGTATACGGGTACACTCTCGAGCAAACATATAAATATGCATTCGATTGCGACTCGTATAGAATGTGACCGCTTTGTCCCATCAGATTTGAGTGACGAATGGCCAGCGGAATATGACAACAGCAACCCGGCTGAGGCCAGCGATACATTGAAAACGAATTAAACTTTGCGTTTCGCTTATCTGCGCTATGTAGGATTCCGATCAAATTTATCAATTAAAAATCAATCTTGCCGCCGATCAATCGCGATACAGTAGCCTTGTTGCATCACATGAGAATGCGCGAATGCTGGAGAACGATTTGCGCGACGGTCGGGCAGCGGGACTGGGTAATAATAAATCTTCTGATTGATATGCAAATTAGGCCGGCTAACTGACATCATCTTGTCGAGTTGGAGGTAAATGTTGCAAGTGAAGCTTGACAGTGGGTCTTTTGAGAGCAGGAAACAGCGATACAGCGTCGTATGCCATTGAGGAACTGTCAATCATCAAGTGATGTTAAGAGAACGAAGTGGTACTTCTTAACTCCTAGGAGTGTAACTCCCCTTGAAATCCTAAAACCTAATAATTCTGTGGGAGCTATACATGTGTCGACACATAAATATATATTTTCTTATTTAAGGGGCTAGAGGTAACAAATAGCATGAGCTACTGCGACTCCACTTCCTTAATGAAGTTGAGAATGTCTCTCGTAGGAGCTGAGACGATCGCCTTCAGAGTCATCATTTCACTGAGAAGGATAAGGATATGCTTCCTGAGATGGCAGAGAGCAACACCAAGTTCAGGGGGACGGAATTCTATGCGGTCGTCGTCGATTAAAATTGGATCATTCTGCAACGTCGCCGTTATACAGTCTGCAGAAGTAGTTTTTCCATATTCTCAGCATCGACTGCGATTCTTCTACTAGGTGTCCGTCCACATCCCAGAAGGCTTCCGTTCTGGCTGTATAACCTTGGCATGTTCGCTTTATCTGTTGATAAAACTTTCGAAAGTCACGCCTGCAATAACACCTCTCCAAATCCTCTATCGCGCGCTTCTCGTGCTTTTTCTTCATTCTCCTGAGAAGCTTATGCTCTTCCCTTCTTTCTAACTCGTAGAGCTCACGAGCTGCTCTTGTTCTTTTATGCGGCGAGGCCTTATATGCATCCTGCGTCGCTGTGTGAATCCTCCCGCGCTCGTCATCGAACCAGGCGTTTCTTCGTGGTGGAGTCTTGAATCCCACAACTTCGGATGCAGAGCTTTTCAGGGCTTGTTTGCAAAGGCTCAACTGCTGTTCTATTAATAGCGCGGAGTGTTGAAGTGGATTGGAGAGCTTAAGGGAGACGCGATCGGCTTCTGGTGATAGTAGATTTCCAACGTCATAACTTTGTATTCTTAATCTACTTCGCTGCATTCGTAATATCCGTAAGCGCATCTTGGCTACTACAAGATAGTGGTCCGAGTCGATGTTAGCTCCTCGGAAAGTTTGAACCTCAAGAATAGTGGAGGAGTGACGCCGATCGCGATGTGATCAATCTGGTTGGTGGTGGATTGATCAAAAGACCGCCATGTGCCTTTGTGTATATCGAGGTGCGGGAAGCGCGTACTGGCTAGAAGGAGATTTCGCCCCGTAACAAGATCAATCAGCCTTTGTCCGTTATTGGATGTCATGTCGTAGGCTATGTAGGCTGTAGGCTATGTTTGCCGGTGACTCGTTCAAAGATGCTTTCCTCACCCAGCTTAGCATTGAAGTCTCCTAGTACAATTTTGATATCATAGCTGGGACATTGGGCATAAGTTCTGCCTAGGAGATCGTATAACTCATCTTTGGCGGAGACATCCTTGCCTTCGGGGGGGCCGTGGACGCAGATTATGCTGATGTTAAAAAAATGTAGCCTTGATACGGATCGTTATGAGGCGTCCGCTCACATGCCGAAGGCTTAGGACATTTTGCCTTAGTCCACCTCGAACCATAAGTCCGCAACGAACAATCGTTGTCCTCTCGCAGTCACCGTAGTAAATATCGCAGTTTTTCATCCGCTTTATACCCGGTCCATTCCACCGCATTTCTGGGATGGCGGTTATGTCCGCTTTATAGCGGTCTAGGGCGCCCGCAAGTTGTTCGGCTGCACGTGGCCTGTTTAGGGACCTAAGTAAGACCTCCAAGTACAGAGCCGAAGATCATTGTCCTTTTTACGTCTTTTGCAAGGGTCATCAGCTTTAATCCGGTCCGTTGTATTCGAGGCTTGTGATTGTTTCGGAGTTTGTGGTTTTTTTACGGTTGCGGCTTACTAGGCCGTAGTCCAACCGACTAATCCTGTTTTTTGTCGCGGGAGGCTCGCTATTCGCCCTTCCCCGTCTGCAATTTCCATAGGAAATCTCCAGATGGTACCACGAGGAGGTGCGGATGGGACTTACTAACAGTGCCCCAAGATATTCGACTGCGGTGGCTCGTCTCTTTTTTACTAGGCCAGCATCCGTCGGATAGATGCTACCCCAGTTGATCACTTGAGGTTGTTTCAGTTGAAAAGTAATTTAAGGTTTTTTGGTGTGGTGCATCTCAGCATATTTTCATTCAAGAAATATTCTTCAGATCGAATGAACAATATTCGAAGGCAATATTATAACTTTAATTGGTCGAGGATCCTGTTCACAACCTGAGTAGCTTCATCACCAGCTGTTGTGAACTCGCTTGTCCTGTCAGCAAACCTCCCTGCAGGAAATTGCTTCCCTGGTGGAATGCCGAGGTTAAAAGTTTTCGCAGGGAAGCCAGAAGTCTCCTGAATAAATCGTTCAAATCGAGTCCAGAAGATGACTGGAACAAGTATCGGTAAATCGAAGAACGATTCTTATGAGACTTTCTGCAAATAAATCAAATCTCTGCGCGCAATTAGTAAGTTGGTTTAAGTTCTCAAACGGGGAAAGTCGACATAATTGGATGCATATTTACCCAGGTTGACCCCGAACTGTAGCACCCGTTAAGAAGTAGTGTGTTGGTATTTTTTTTGGGCATTCCAAACGTATCCGCCTATTACCATGGCCGTCGAAGCACCAGGTCTGTTGCTTCTCGTGGTTAGTACCTCACTTCTATTGATGACTCATCCTGAACTTAATGCCCATGGCAAAACCTGTGTTCCTGACCTCTGAAGATGAGCCGTATCTGAATAAAAACAACCAAACCTGAAGACAACAAAACAGCACAAATGGATTTATCTAGTCACCTTCATGTTAGGTACTTGTAAGCATTGTCGCAAGCTCGCCCGACGCACCGGAAACGCTTCTTCTTTTCGATGCCTATTAATAAGTCACGTTGTCAGTACACCAGTCGTGTATCACTCGCTCGTCTATTCTCCAAGCTTCATCTAATCTACCAACGTACCATTGGACCACGTGATCTATTGTAACCCCGCGTCAGACATTAATTAATGATCGATGATCGCCCGACTATATGTGCTGTGTGTAACCGTTCTCACTACTCTTGCCAACAAAACGGGCTGATGATTAATCGATCGTGCGCATTGTTTGCGCATGCGCTTGCCTTGTCCCGGCCGTCACACTTGAGCCGGCAGAGTGTTAAGCGTTAAGCGGATTAGAGCACCATCGACCGGCAACCATTTTGTCATCGAGACAATTTACTGGAAAATATATGACACCACTGAATCCGTTCATTTTTCCATAATGCATGCGGACACAATCACCAAACCGGGAAGACAGGTTCACCACCTCCACCGAGTCCCAAAGTTGCATATCAAATTTCATCTCATTTCGTAGGAGCAGTAGTGGAACTGAGGCCATAATCTCTGGTCGCTCTCTTTTCAGTTCGGTGCATTGGGATCCGGAGCTTTGTTTTAATTTATTTCGCGCCATTAACGCAAGAAAGGAATTCTTTAAATCGATCGATGGAATGTGTCGTCGACGGAGGAATGGACACATGGCATACAGTAGTTTATGGATCGTTTACATTAAGTACCAGCGTTTGATCGGGACAAATTTATCAAGACGGGAGCTGGTCGATCGGAGCAACGGCAGTAGTTAGAGGCAGATGTCAGTCAATTGCCTCTGTCACGGGCGACTGGAAATTCGGGTGAACGGACAGTAGAGGTGTAGTGTAGTGGTTTAGGATCAGTCGAGGAAGTTATAGACTTAGATTAAGTGATAAATTTTCATTTAAGAGAACGAACTCAAAGGGAATTGAATTAATTGGCTTCTTTCGAGGTAAAGGCCAAACAGGGGTTAAACAAATGTTTTTCTTTAATTTTGTGGTGACTTGGATGCAATTCAAAGTGAATTTATGTGGAAGCCTTACAGCTCGGTGGATTGAGGTCAGGTAATGTTTGGAAGGTGATCAAACGTCGAGTTAGTTTGGAGATTCATTTATGAGCAGATTTGTGGGCTACTAAAACCAAGACAGAAGGTGTTGACATAAAGTAAGAAAGGTATTAAAAAAAGAACAAAACGAACGATGCGGAGAAGCCTAGATGAGCCTATGTGATTCTGTGTTGTTCTGTTTAAAGAAATATAAACACAAGTGTGAGCCTAAGAGTGGATTAATTTGACAGAATTTGTTATACCTGTAAGACTTCCAGTCACCAGATGAGCCTTTGTTGATTTGTTCCTTTAGAATCTTCTTCATGAATCTTAAGTACCTGAGCCTAGAGTTACGTCCATGGCGAAATAGATTCCTCTCTGAGTATCGATAGTACAACGCTAAGTTGAGTTCTACAACTCTGCCGCCAATGTCTCCCCGATTACGGTGTGCAATAGCCCTGATGAACCTGTGTTACTCGGGCTCACAAAGCACGATATCAATCTCGTAGAGGAATCGTCTGCTTACATACTTACATACTTAGGTGGCGCTACAGTTCGGAGTGAACTGTGGGCCTCAACTAACAACCCTTTTCAGCTAGCACGATCTTTTGCTAGCCGTTTCTAGTGTCGCACGGCCAGTTGGTTAAGGTCCCTTTCCACCTGTGTACGCCACGTCGGAGCTGTTCTTTCCATTCGTTTTACATGGTCTAGCCATCTTAGACGTTGAATCCGTAGACGTCGTATTAGGCCGATGTCGTCGTACAGTCTCTACAGTTCTTGCTTGAATCTTCTTCTCCCCTCTCCGTCAACACAAACGGGACCGAAAAATGTACGTAGAATTTTGCTCTCGAATTTACAAGGGCCGTGGAGGAGGACCGGGATGATAAAGGTTTTATAGACGGTCACCTTAGTTTTCCGAGAGAGGGCTCTACTACTCAATTGCCTCTTGAGCCCGAAGAAGTGATCCCGCGTCTAATTTCAGCGCTAAGAGGGCTTGGGCTCGGACCTACAGGGTTGTTGATCGCTCTCAACCTGGCGAGATGCCAGCAACGATCCCCATTTAAATGCCCGGGTCAAGTTAACATACGGCCTCCTCGCGGCGCCCCTTGGATAGCCTCTTCAACAACCTTGGGAGGTGAACAAACGTATGCAGCGACAAAATTCCAACCAGAAGGGCGGTTGTGCGGCGGGCTAACAATCCGCCCACGTAAAGAAACCCAAAAGTTATGAATGACCAAGGTGCCTCGGATGCACGGACGGATACTCGACGACGACAATGCACGACAAAGGAACACGATTTGCGAGTATGCTCCTCGATTGTTAGATCCCTTTACAATTCCGGAGCTGCTCATAAACTGGAGAGAACCCTCACGCAGTATAAGGCGGATATAAGCGGCCCAGGAAATACGCTGGATACGAAACGGTGTGATGAGGAAGAAAAATTGCGACATTCCTTACAGCTGTCACAAAAGATTGCACTTACTGGGATGCGGATTTGTCGTGGAAAAGCGGCTAAGGTCGAAGGTCATCGATTTAAACCCATAAGGGATCGCCTGGCTGTGATCCGCATCAGAGGCAGATTTTATAACATCAGCTTTATATGTGCACACGCCCCTACCGACGAGGCTGAAGACCCTATGAAGGAGGACTTCTATGACCTCCTGGACCACGCCTACGGAGCTTGTCCGGACCACGCCTACGGGGCTTGTCTGGAGGTTCGACATTGGGCGCCTGAGCAAACAGGAGGTCACCAGATTCTACAGGGAGCAGCTGAGCGAAAGACTCCACGGTGTGCCTACGTCGAACACAAATGCCAATAATATGTGGCTGCATTGCCGCTCAACCATTCAGGAAGTAGCCGAAACCTCCTTACGATACCTACCACCCCGACAAGAAACTCGTGATATGACGGCCAGTGTGAACAGAAAAAGGCAGCAACCGGCGAAGCGTATCAAAAGGCGCTGCAGAGAAAATCTAGCCCAAGAAGAGTACTGAGCCAGACGAAGGGAGCATAAAAAACTGGGAGTGTAATCTTGTCACCGACCCGCAGAGAATAGTGGATGTGTTAAGGCATCATTTCCAGCAGCTGTTTAACGAACATGACCAAAAGAGAGTGGTAGGGACCGAGGAAATCTCTACTCTAGACGCTAAAATAGTCCTCCCATCTAGTATCGAAGAAGTCGGCACAGCTATTCACAAGCTGAAGAACAACAAAGCCGCAGGCTCAAATGGCTTGCGGCGATGTTCTGGTAGGGAGCATGCACCAGAACAACAACAAACAATTTGGGAAGATGAAAACATGCCCGATGATTGGAATATCAGCTCTATTTGCTCCATCCACAAAAAAGGCGACCCTACCTCCTGCAAGAATTATAGAGGTATATCCCTGCTCAATGTCGCATACAAGATCCTACCCAGCGTATTATGTGAACGTCTAAAGCAATTCTGCACCGCACTAATCGTCAGCTACCAGTGCGGCTTCCGGCCCGGCAAATCAACTATAGACCAAATTTTCACACTACGCCAAATCCTGGAAAAGACCAACGAGTTTCAAATCGATACACACCATCTTTTCATCGATTTCAAAGCCGCATACGACAGCATTCATCGTGAAGCACTGTTTGGGACGATGGCCGAATTCGGGATCCCGGTAAAACTGATCCAGTTGTGTCGCGCCACGCTAAAAAACACGCGATGCACCGTGCAACTCGGTTCTGGGACTTCGGAACCGTTTGAAACATGCACCGGATTGCGGCAAGGAGATGCGCTGTTATGTGAATTCTTCAACCTGGTGCTGGAGCAGATAGTGTGACGGGCAGGCGTCAACAGGGAAGGCACTATCTTTTACAAGTCAATATCGACATCATCGCGTGTTCTCGCCGTGGCATTGTGGAAGCATTCACGGCGATTGAAGAACAGGCGAAACGAGTTGGTCTTAAGGTCAATGAGGACAAAACGAAGTGTATGCTCTCATTGTCAAGCAAAAACCAATCCGTCGCTCACCAATTGGGACAAATTATAACAGTTGATAGCTACAATTTCGAGGTAGTTAAGGAGTTTGTCTACCACGAGGCAAACGTAAATTTCGTAAAGTGGGTCCGAAAGTAAACCAGGGCAAAACCAAATAAATGCCACCTTCAAAGAAAGACGAGCAACCCCGACGTCTTAGCCAGAACGTCACTATTGGCAGCTATGACTCTAATGTACTTAAAGATTTTATCTACCTTGGCTTACTGATAACAATCGGCAACGACCCAGCGCTGAGATTACTTACTTACTTATCAGGCCAGCGATCCATGGAGGATCAGAGCCTGAGCTATAGCTGCCTTCCACCCTTGACGGTCCCGGGCACGCTGCTTCCAGTTATCAAGACCATGATGTCTTTCATCCGCCATTACTTGGTCTTTATACCGGAGGTTCGGTCTTCCTCTTCTTCTCGAATCAGGAGGCTCGGAGTCGAAGACGCTCTTAGCTGGAGCGTTGAAGTCCTTGCGCTCGATGTGGCCGAGCCAGTGTAGTCGACGGATATTTGCCGGAATACATCCACATCTTTGTACAGCTCGTAGAGTTCGCGGTTGTGTCTTCTTCTCCATTAACCTTCCTCACGGACAGGACCAAATATCCGGCGCAGAATTTTTCGTGCGAATGAGCGCAGCCCAACCCAGAACAGCTCCGCTGTCCTGTCTATCGTCCAGCTTTCGGCTCCGTACAGCAAGACTGGCAGTATGGGTTTTTTTGTAAAGCATGACTTTGGTCTCTCGAGTGACGAGTTTTGATCCCAGTTGTTTGGACAAGCAGAAGTAGCAGCGGTTGGCCAGAGTTATTCTGCGTTTTATCATTTCTGCTTGTCCCTATCGAACCAAGGAAGACGAAGTCCTTGACTACTTCAAGAACATAGCTACCGAAGGTGACGATCTGAACAAGACGTTTGTGTTGCGCGTCTTTCTTTGATGACTGCATATATTTGTACTCGTTCCCATTTATCCTTAAACCCACTTTAGCTGCTTCTGCTTCAATGCTTGCGAACGCCTCATTGACGTCTCGCTTTGTCCGTCCAATAACGTCAATATCATCTGCGTAGGCAAGCAATTGTGTAGACTTAAAGTAGATTGTACCTCTTGTATTGGCCGCAGAGTCCCGCACGATCTTTTCAAGTATGATGTTAAAGAAATAACATCAAGGGTCTCGGTTAGTTCACCTCCGACCTTAATGGAGTAACAGGAATTCTCCATTGTCATCCTGCACAGTCTGACGAGTTTGACAGGAATGTTCAAACGTGATATGACTCTGCATAGCTCGTCTCTATAAACACTTTCATATGCGGCTTTAAAGTCGACAAAAAAGATGTTGTGTGTCGACCTGGAATTCATGGGTATTCTCCAAGATCTGTCCCAGTGTGATCTATCGTGGATTTTCCTGGCTTGTAAAAAACTGGTAGAGTTATCCCTCTTTAATTGGCACAGTCATAGGGGTCATAGGGGGAAAACGATGCTGAGATTCCATTCGTCGGTTATGCTTTCTTCCGACCATATCTTTCAGATGAGTTGGTGCATGTTCCTGACCAGCTCATCGCCAGCTCCTTTCAATAGTTCAGCGGGAAGTCCGTCTGCTCCAGCAGCTTTATAAGGCTTAAGTTTCGATATCACTATCTTAACATCGTCTAGGTCGGGTGGACGGGATTCTCTTTCATCCTCGTTCATTGTGAATAGTGCGTTCTACCTGACGGCGGCATTTTGACTATCATCGCCGTTATACAGCCTGCAGAAGTGGTCCTTCTACAATCTCAGCATCGACTGTGACTCCACTATTAATTGTCCATTCTCATCCCTGATGGCTTCTGCTCTGTCTTTATAGCCTTGGCTATATATACTTTTTGGTAAAACTTTCGAACATCGCTACTGCAATAACACCTCTCCATCTCATCGATCTCGCGCCTCTCGTGCTCCTTCATTTTTCTTGTCAGAAGCACATGCTCGTCCCCTTTTCTGTTCCCAACTACTCGCGGGCAGCTCTCGTCCGTCGATGCAGTGTAGCCATGTATGCATTCTGTTCGTCTACATGGACGTGTCTGCATTCAACATCAAACCAGGGGTTTTTCGAAGGTAGCCATTAAACACAAACTAATAAGCCTCGCCATGGATGAGATGAACCAGACATGGGCCCAGGGGCGCACCTGCCTCATCACCAGGCATCAATGGACCAAGGGACTAATATCCCTAAAACGAGCTGACATCCACAAAATTATTGATGTCATCACCGGCCACTGTCTCATTGGCAGTCACGCACAAAACCTAGGGCAAGTTTCGAACGACTTCTGCAGAAGCTGCTTAGACGAAGAGGAGGTCGAATCCATTCGTCACCTACTCTGCGCCTGTCCGGCTTTCTGTTCAATCAGGAAACGCTACTTGACCGATGTTCAGCGGGTGAAGATCACTGACCTCCTTAATTATTTGAGAACACTAAGTGGTTCCATGAGCAGGGGTTCAACCCCCCTCGTAGCAACACGACGGGCCTCTCTGACCTCTGTGTATGCTCCCCCCTTGGGAGGCTACACTGCCTGCTTTTGATATGCTCGCTGATGCTCGTTAACTGTCGCATTCAATGTGAAATGCCCCTCAATGTTGAGGAATTATCGGCGTTGAGCACCGTGGCGCAGTGGGTAGTGTGTTGGCCTCTGACGCCGATGACACGGGATCGAATCCCGACACAGCCATGTCATCGAACGTGTTTTTCACGGTGTTTCTCCTCAGCGGGGATCTGACAAAACCTCCTGTAGTAAAATTGTCATGAAAAGCTTCTCGAAATTCGCCGTTCGGAACCGGCAATAAACTGTAGGTCCCTTTCACCTATGGGAAAATGAAATCACATACAACATGAGTGATTGAGAGAAGCTCGACTTAGGTTCTTCATGGACTGTAACGCCAACATACATACATTATCGGCGTTAAAACTTTGATTTCTAAGGCTACGAGATCTGCTTTCACATTCAGTCTACCATACATCATAGCCTATATTGGTGAGGGAGAGCCAAACGTGCAGATGGCTGCAATGTCTGCTCACAGTCACCAGTTCGATTTTAACTTCCAAAGATCACTTTCACGACAATCCACGAGGTTGAGTTCGCGAGATAATCTATCCCAATTGTAATTCCTCTCATCACCAAGTTATTATTGTCCAAATACTCCATAAACATCCACTGACCACTCTCCGGCTCATCTTCTCGGAATTGCGAACAGCCTGACCACTGGCATACACTCCAAGTGCCATCCAACAACGCATCGCAGTAAATTCCATGAATGAATTTAAATAAAACATGTTCACTTTTCCGGCCCACCTACAAGACAAGCACATCCGTACGCTCCACAATACCCTCCGCTCCGTAACTATCCGCGCATCCGTCCATCTGCAACACTGATCCTCTAGCCGTGATAACACAAATTATTCCAGCGACAAATTTCTTAAACAAATTACATTGCCACAAAACAACAAGTCAAGTCAGAGGTTCCCGACCGGCTGATCCTCTGGCGCAGTGATCGTCGTAGAGGCCAATCATCACCATCATCATCCTCATCCTCATCATCTCGGTCGTCGTCATCATCAACATCATCTTCAGTTACTTTAGCTTCTCCTAGTAGTATTCTGCTTCTGCTTTGGCCAATGTTGTTGTCCGGTATCAGATAGACGAAGCGACCATTCGTCTAGTGTGTGTACCATACTCCAACGACGAGTAGTCTATCCTTCGTCGGAAGATGGATAGATAGCCATGACGGTTGTCTTGTACGAGTACTATTTCGGAAGGTTCCACAGTGACGACAGAATGGTCCAGCAATATGCTGCGGATGGTCATGTAGTACTTGTTTGTGATTTCTAGATTTTTGTGGCATATTTTAGTAATGTAAGAGACGACATCATGCCACACGATGAGGACGCGGCGATTTAGCGACGTGGCGACTCTGGAATGGTTCATAAATCAGAATATCTATGAGACAGAGATCCTGACAGTTTGTCTTCTCTTTGTTTTTGCATAAAACACCGTTTGCATGTTGTAATTGTGGACAAGGTCCACATGTTGCGTCTGTGGTCATGATGGTCCTGTCAGATGCTAGCCGAGAATCGCATAATTGGACAATTGATTTTCTAGCGAAACGTTATAGATTGCTATTCATCCCGCGGTCACAGTGACGGTCGGATCCTGCAGATACGCGTAACACCTCAAAAAATCAAAACAAGAAGTCGTGATTGCAAAACTCATAATTCACTGGGGATGTCACCCGTTGGCGAGGCGACCTGGAGCCATGCAGCCATGAAGCCACTTGTTTTACTCGCTCTTCACACCTTCTCCATGTTGCTGAGGTTGTCTGCAGATCGTTGCCTGGTGCTTCTGTATTGTTTAATTAAAAACGGATTCACGTTTTTACGCGTGCTTCTCTCATTTTCCATTTTCACTATAAACCGAAGCCCGGAGCAACGCGAGGAGTCTTCGATCCACTCCTGTTCGCCTGTTTCTTCAAGTTGATTGCCTGTTTGCCCGAAGTGTCACTGGCATGTTGTCCCAAGACCACGACTTTTGAATGGTACCGAGCAGTATTCGGGCAACAATCACAATGACGACAATGATGTCGTTGCCGCACTTTCCTGTCCCGATGATGTTGATGGCAGTTGATGATGGTGATGTGCTGCTCCACTGCGATGCAGCAGCAAACCGTATACAATTGGGAGATGATTTCGTTTTGATAACGAGTTCTGTTTCGCCCAGCCATTGGGACACGATACGATGGTGCAAATGAAATAAAAATTAATGCGAGCTGTTCGGACCAAACAAGCGAAGAATAAATTCTACCAAGTATCTGCTCTACGGGCTGCTGGATCAGAAGCTCCAATTATAATGTAGCCAAGTGCTTCTGAAGTGCGCGAGCAATTTGTGCTCGTGAAGGTAAATATTTGGACGAATCAGAAGGAAGGCAGACATGCCTGTTTGCGCAACACTCAACGAGGGACTTCACGGACAGACTGAAGGATCCTCGATCGTTGATCCTTGATCCTCAATCGTGGACAACTACAACTAGGAATAGTTGAAGTATGTACCACTCTGTCGTCAGTTGGTTGTGTTATGCAATTATTTTCCAATTGTCCCGACATGATTTGGCGATAGTAAAGAGGCTCTTGTGGATTTTGACTAATTTGACAGATCATGCAATCTGCATGGTATTAATTACCACCAACAGTGAATGATCGTGTTTAAGCAACTCATCATGTCGGTTCCATTCATCCGGCATCACATCAACCTGCGGGTGGGGCGATAGTGCTGATGTCCGCTGACCAACATCCTCCACATCCAAGCAAAATCACGATCAGCGGGAGATGTGTGGCGTATAAAAGTCCCTTTGAACCTTGCGGAGGGAGTAATTAATCGTCCTACAGGTTGTACGTTCTTTAGTTTGCATGTGCACCGCTGTCGAATGATCGATAGCACGGCCCCAGGTGCCGCATTGGTTCTTTCAAAACTTTATAGTTAAATGGATCACCACACACGATCGTTTGATTTAATTAATTAGTGATCGCTTCGAATGAAATGCGATATGCCCCAAGGTGCCAAATCCTAACTGATCTAAGAGTATCCTCGCGATCGTTGTTTCATAAATCCGTCCAGGAAGTGGAAGTTAACGACAAATTTCCAAGGATTTAGGATGACTTGTGACCGCACAGTTGGAGTCGCCTCATATCTATATGTGTATGGCGATCGAACAAATTCGTATGAATGATAACTTTTTCATTGTACTCCTCAGTTGCTCCGGATCGCGGACAGATGGTTCTTCGTTCCTCACGCCAAGTCCCCATCTCTCCAATGATAATCTTTATAAAGAACGCCGCAGTGATCGCAGTGATCTTTCGATCTTTCGATCTCTCGATCGTACCAATCTTCGGATCGATCGATCGATTTGAACTTGCAGCCTTCTGAGTTCCATTCTGTTTGCTCCTTTTTTTACGCCGTGGTGTTTCCCTTTTTTTCCTTGCAATTTATGACGATCGGTTGGTATGTTAAATGGGCTGAACATTTGACACGGCAGGGCGCCATGTTCAATCGGGGATATGTGTTAATAAATTTCTGGAAATAAAAAATGGAAGAAATGGACAAAAAGGCATGCGGTATGCAGCGTGTGCGTAGTGCGTTGTTCTCGTTCCGGGACGAGGTCGCAATCCGATTTTGTACTGTGGGTCCTTCCGCGTTATTAGGCCCGCACGATGGATGGGGCTTTTCATTTGCTGTTCGTTGTTTATAAATTGAATATTATTTCAGTTTGCGTAGAGTGCGGTGTGTTATCAGTGGCCATTGAGATGAGACATGGGGCTGTTTATTTGGATTTTTGGATCGTAAATATCTGGGCGGAATTGCCTTTTTCGGAAGGCGGTTGTCATTTGTGCGGGCAATGAGTTATGTGGAGAGATGGTAGATATGGTTGCGACGCAAGCAGTCGAGTGTGGATTTTTGCTGGATGGACTTTTTACCGTTTCGAAAGGTTGCAAAATTAGATTTCTTGTTTTTCGTTTTATGCATCTGCAGATTTTACTTATATTGGTGTAGGTACAAATGGGATGGCAAAAGACTAACAAAGGCCTCGTAGGGGTTGCATCTACCCGACGAATGCTGGCCTGCTAAAAAGCGAGAATAGCCACCGCAGTCGACCATCTTGCGGCACTGTTAGTTAGTCCCATCCCCACCTCTTCGTGGTGCCAACTGGAGATTTCCTTTGGAAAGAGCAGACGGGGAAGGGAGAATGGCTAGCGCCCTGCGCCAAAAAACAAGACTAGTCTGTTGGGCTATGGCCTAGTAAGCCGTAACCGTAAAAAAACACAAACTCCGAAACAACCACAAGCCTCGGATATAAAGGACCGTATTAATGTTGACGACCCTTGCAAAAAACAAAAATAGGACAATGATCTTCGGCTTTGTACCCATAAACAGGCCACGTGTAGCCGAACAACTTGCGGACGCCCTAGACCGCTATGGACCGGGTATAAAGCGGATGAAAAACAGCGGCATTTACTACGACGAGTGCTATAGGGAGAGAGGACAACAATTGTTCGTATGAGGATGTGTTGTTCGAGGTGGACTAAGGCAAAAAGTCGTAAGCTTTCGGCATGTGAGCCGTCTCAAAGTTAAATTTCTTAACATCAGCCTGATCTGCATACACGCCCCCACGGAAGACAAGGATGACTCCACCAAAGATGAGTTCTACGATCTCCTAGACAGAACGTATGCCCAATGTCCCAGCTATGACATTAAAATTGTACTAGGAGACTTCAGTGCTAAGCTGAGTAAGGAAAGGATCTTTGAACGAGACATCGATAAACATAGCCTACACGACACCACCTCCGATAACGGACACAGGCTGATTGATCTTGCAACGGGGCGAAATCTCCTTCTAGCCAGTACCTACGCGCTTTCCGCATCTCGATATACACAAAGGCACCTGACGGTCTTTTGACCAATCGACCAGCAACCAGATTGATTACATCGCGATCGACGTCAGACACACCTCCAGTATTTTTGATGTTCGAACTTTCCGAGGGGCTAACATCGACTCGGACCACTATCTTGTAGTAGCCAAGATGCGCCTGAGGATATCACGAACGCAACGGAGTAAAGTAAGAATACAAAGTTATGACGTCGGAAAGCTACTATCGCCAGAAACCGCCCGTGCTTTTACCGATCGCGTCTCCCTTAAGCTCTCCAATTCACCTGAATCCTCCACACTATCAATAGAACATCAGTGGAGGCTTTGCAAACAAGCCCTGAAAAGCTCTGCATCCGAAGTTTTGGGTTTCAAGGCTCCACCACGAAGAAACACCTGGTTCGATGACGAGCGCAGGAGGATTCACACAGCGAAGCAGGATGCATATAAGGCCTCGCTGCATAAAAGAACAAGAGCAGCTCGTGAGCTCTACGAGTCAAGAAGAAGGGAGGAGCACAAGCTACTTAGAAGATAGAAGAAAGAGCACGAGAAGCACGCCATTGAGGATTTGGAGAGGTGTTACTGCAGGTGTGACGTTCGAAAGTTTTATCAACAGGTAAAGCGAACGTGCCAAGGTGATAAAGCCAGAACGGAAGCCTGCAGGGATGAGAACAGACGCCTAGTAGTAGAATCGCAGTCGGTGCTGAGCATATGGAAAAACCACTTCTGCAGACTGTATAACGGCGATGTTAGTCAATATACCGCTGTCAGGCAGAATGATCCATTTCTAATCGACGGAGACCGCAGAGAATTCTCGACGAAGTTAAGATTGCCATATCGAAGCCATGTCGAATAAAGCTGCTGGCGCAAACGGACTGTCTGCTGAGCTCTTCAAGGCAGCTGGGGATGACCTGGTTAGGAGCATGCACCAGCTCATATGTAAGATATGGTCAGAGGAAAGCATGCCCGAGGAATGGAGTCTCAGCATCGTATGCCCGATCCACAAGAAAGGAGACCCCTCTGATTGCGCCAACTATAGAGGAATGAGTCTCCTTAACATCGCTTACAAAATCTTCTCTGCCGTTTTGTGTGAACGCCTGAAGTCGTTTTTAAATAAGCTGATAGGAGCTTATCAGTGCGGACTTAGGCCAGAGAAGTCCACCATCGACCAAATCTTCACACTACGGCAGATCCTGGAAAAACCAATGAATTTCATGTCGACACTCACCACCTATTTGTCGCCTTCAAAGCCGCATACGACAGCGTAATTAGCTATGTCTACCTTTGGCATACCTGCTAAACTCGTCAGACTATGCAGGATGACTTTGGAGAATGCTCGCTGCTCCATCCGAATCGGTGAACACCTTACCGATAGTTTTGATGTCAAAAAAGGATTTAGGCAGGGCGATGCGCTGTCGTGTGATTTCTTCAACAACATATTGGAAATGATTGTGCAAAAGTCATTGGCCAACACAAGAGGCACAATCTATTTCAAATCCTCGCAACTCCTTGCATACGCTGACGATATTGACATAATAGGTAGATCACAGCGAGATGTCATGGAGGCGTTTGCGAGTATTGAAATGGAGGCGGCGGAAATTGGTTTGGCGGTAGACGAGGGCAAAACTAAATATATGCTGTCATCAAAAAAGGACGCTCACCACCGACGTCTCGGCCAGAACGTTTGTATAGGCAAATATAAGTTCGAGGTAGTTAAGGATTTCGTCTACCTTGGCTCCGCAGTGACCTGGAACAACGACATCAGTTCTGAAATTAAACGCAGAATCACTCTTGCCAATCGCTGTTTCTTTGGGCTCAGGAGGCAACTGAGTAATAGAGCCCTCTCCCGAATGACATAGGTGACTCTATATAAGACCCTTATCATCCCGGTCCTGTTGTATATCGCAGAAGCCTGGACGCTATCAAAAGCGGATGAGGAGGTCCTTGGTCGGTTCGAGAAAAAGATTTTGCGCGTGATTTTCGGGTCTATAAACGCAGACGGGGGATGGAAGAGAAGATTCAACCACGAACTTTACGGCCTGTACAGGGACATGGGCGTCTACGGATTCAACGCCCAAGATGGCTGGGCCATGTAGAGCGAATGGACACCGCAGCTCCAGCCCGGAGGGTCTTTGAATCCAACCCCGAGGGACGAAGAAGCAGAGGCGCACACAGGTGGAATCGGACCTCAGCCAACTGGGGATGCGGCAATGGAAAAGGCTAGCAAAAGGTCGTGCTAATTGGAGGGTCATGTTGGTTGAGGCCCAGGTTCAACCGGAACTGTAGCGCCCATTAAGAAGAAGAAGGTACAGATAAATTTGAGGGATTTACAAAAAAAAAAGTGTTGCTAGCATTAAATCACATCGATCCATCCTGTAACTATCTTCTTCTTTGGTGGCGTTACAGCCCATGAAAGACCAGAGGCAAGATTTTCTTCAATCACCCAAGTTATGTGATACACACAGGTGAAAGGGACCTACAGTTTAATGCCGATTCCGAACGGCGTGGGTCGAGAAGCTTTTTCTAGGCAAGTTATTCTACGGAGGGTTGTGTCCAGTACCCCGCCGAGAAGGGACGCCGCGAAATAAACATTCGATGGAGTTGGTGTTATCAGGACTTTCGGGATCCTGTAACTATACTTGTAATTACACGTAGCTATAGAATCGTTTACTTTAGAAGTTTCTCTACTTCCATCGAACCGAGCGGTACATCTGCTGGATCTGCCGTGGCTCTCCTTTTGATGTATAGCGGAGAAAATGCGCTGAATTTGATCTTCCGTTAGAGCCGTAACTGCTGCAGAATTAATTTCTATCGACATGGTGTTTTCTTGTACAGGGCTTTCAGATGACGCTGATGACAGACCTAGTGTCCTACTGTGCTCTTCAGTAGTTTGATGTATCTGCCCTTGTGACGCTATACGTTCACTTTTTCTTGGCATCAATTTTCCACTCGTCTCAATTGTGGGGTTCCACTGTAAATTCCAGTAGGCTCCACGTTGGATGCCAATTGTAACTACTCGTAGCCCCTGGTAGCTACCAGTTGGACGTCAGCTGTAGGCGGACAAAAAAAAGACGTTGGTTTTTCTGTACAATTTTTATAAAAATAATTCCGCGGAAACCCCAATAGCTTTAGAGGGCCAAATGACCAGCCGAGGGTTGGTCCACTCGCCAAAAAAAAAAAAAAAAACGATAATATTGCTAGTGGCATAGCTCCTAAGAAAGGCTTTGTATGCTTACACTGAAGATTGCCGATCTAATTCTATTCGCGTCGCTCTTTGATACAGAAAATTGACGCACTCAAGGTCTAATAACCTTATTATGTCGGCGACATAGTGTGGGCAGAAGGTAGAAAGGAAGAGGAATAGAGGAAATGCCGATGGACATTGATCTTAATGTTGCATTGATGGGGAAAAACCGAATCCGGCAGGGAGTTCCAGATTCGTGTGGTTCGGTTATAAGAAAGATTCTCTATATTTGACAGAACGTCCGAAAGCGGGCTTCAGGGTATATTGGTGAGCATTCCTAGAGAGACGTGTATTGCGGGAGAAATGTTGAAGGGGCGGAATGCAACTGGCTATTTCATCAGAGCATTTTTGGTGGTAGTAACGATAAAACAGGGAGAGGCAGGTAACATTCCTGCGGTGTTCCAGCGAGTCTAATGTTTTGGTAATGCTGGAGTCAACTATCAGTTTTATGGCTCGTTTTTGTATTCTGTCTAGTAGGTGCAATGAGGTCTTGGAAGCACCGGACCAGACATGAGCGTTAAACTCTAATTTGGGGCGAATGAACGCCTTATAGATTGTAGCCAGATCTTACTTACTTACTTTGATGGCGCTACAGTTCGGGGTGAACCAGGGCGTCAACCAACAAGCCTCTCCAGCCGTCCCGATCTTCGGCCAGCCGCTTCCAGTGCCGAACGCCCAGTTGGTTGAGGTCCCCTTCCACCTGTGCGTGCCACCTTAAATGCGGTCGTCCTCTTCTGCGTCGTCCCTCGGGGTTGGAGTCGATGACTCATCGGGCCGGAGCGTTGATGTCCATTCGCTCTACATGGCCTAGCCATCTTAGACGTTGGATCCGAAGACGTCTAACCAGGCCGATGTCGCTGTACAGCCCGTACAGTTCTTGGTTGAATCTCCTCCTCCATTCTCCGTTTACACAAACGGGACCAAAGATTGCACGCAGAATTTTCCTCTCGAAACGTCCAAGAGCCTCTTCATCCGCTTTTGACAACGTCCAAGCCTCAGCGCCGTAGAGGAGGACCGGGATACTTAAGGTTTTGTAGAGGGAAACCTTAGTTTTTCGAGAGAGGGCTCTAGTACTCAATTGCCTCTTGACGTCAATTGCCCGAAGAAGCAGCGATTGGCAAGAGATATTCTGCGTTTTATCTCAGCGCTGGTGTCGTTGCTGCTTGTCACTACCGAGCCAAGGTAGACGACGAAGTCCTTGACTACTTCAAAAATATAGCTGCCGAAGGTGACGTTCTGACCAAAACGTCGGTGTTGTGCGTCTTTCTTGGATGACAGAATATATTTGGTCTTGTCCCCATTTACCCTTAGACCCACTTTCGCCGCTTCTGCTTCAATGCTTGTGAACGCCTCATTGACGTCTCGCTTTGTTCGTCCAATAACGTCAATGTCATCTGCGAAGGCAAGCAATTGTGCGGACTTGAAGTAGATCGTACCTCTTGTATTGGCCGCAGAGTCCCGCACGATCTTTTCTAGAATAATGACAGTGCGTCACCCTGTCTAAAACCTTTTTTAACATCAAAGGGGTCAGTTAGTTCACCTCCGACCTTAATGAAGCAGCGGGAATTCCCCATAGTCATACTGCATAGACTGACAAGTTTGGCAGGAACTTTAAAACATGACCTGGAATTCACGGGTCTTCTCCAGGATAGTGTAAATATTTGGTCTACCGTGGATTTTCCTGGCCTGAAACCACACTGGTAGGAACCTACCAGATTGTCCACGAACGGTTTCAGGTACTTATACAGTACGGCAGAGAGGATCTTGTATGCGATGTTCAGGAGGCTTATCCCTCTGTAATTGGCGCAGTCATAGGGGTCTCCTTTCTTATGGACCAGGCAAAGGATACTGAGATTCCATTCAACTATCATGAAATATTTCTTGCATCTGTATAAGAAGCCTAGGCATTTCGCAGCATTCTTGGCGACAGTGAATATATGGTCGCTCCAATTAAGATTGTGAGCAGTACTCATACCTAGAATGGAAAGCTTTTCAGTTTCTTGAGACTATCAATGTGTTAGTCAAAAGCACGTGGCTTTCTAAGAAAATGGTTCCCATCCATGGTTGAGGGGAGATGTGTTCACTTTTTTTTTGACGTGACAACGTCTATTAAATCGGTTAGCGCTGAAATATAGGATGCCGAAACGCAAAAAACTCAGAAAAATATAGACTAACCGTGTGAGTAGGCGTGGCCTAGCGAGAATGTAGTAGTGAGCTCGCGCGAGAATTATCAAAATGTCAGATAAAAAAAATTCAGCGTCGTTTAGTGGAATTAAATCAAATAAAATCATATCATAGACCTATTGTTAATAGAATATTAGAAATAAAGAACACTTAAACGTTTGAGTATAAAATTGTCTTATTCAATTAAACACATATATAATACTGTAATATGAAAATAAAACATTGAAATCATAAAAAAAATTATATGTAATTGTTGAATATATAATATTTATACCTCATTCATAAAATGGTATAATAGACGTTGTCACGAAATAATTGATTTGGCGCCAAGCGCCGAAACCCGACCTTTTTTTTTTAATTTGAATTTAACGACATTTACAATCGACGTTAGTTACTTATTCACCTCATTGAATTGCTTAATTTTTATGTAAAAGTAATTTATGAGTAAATTATGCGCAAATACAATAATTACATTCATATTAAATCTCATCCACATATTTATAAACCACTTTGGGGAAAAAAATGTATTGTTACTATATTACATATAAATGTTTTCGCTATTTCATCATCATGAAATTCAGCAAATAATATGTACTTGATTAGCGAAATCTATTTACACATCTTTTTATGTAAAACTGTAGTATTGGCTGATAAATTAAAGCTTTTTCGTCATAAATAAAACTGATTTTCATTGAAGATATAGTTTTATTAGGTTAAGGGGCATTGCCTCTTTCTGAGAGTGGCTAAATAATATTTCTTTCCTGCGTGGGTATCAATTTCAAAAAGAAAAAATAAACAATATAAACAATTTTGACCTTGAAATTTAAATTCTGCTTCATATATTCTCGGATTGTGATTTTTATTCACCTTTTAATTTTGAGTGGTCTTCTGAACACTAGCCGTGGGTTCCTAACGGTTGCAATGAAGCAAATTTTTAAGTACCCGCTATGTTAGACTATCAACTTTCAACATCAAAATGATCGATGAAAGAGCGGTAAACGGGATTTAGCATTTCTTGATTGAACAGGAACATTTATTGATTGAGAAAACTTTAATATAAGATAAAAAGTGAGATGGCCCCTAATAGATGCATATTAGGATGCAATAACATAATAAGGACGTATTGTGCACGTACTCAAGAAGCGTAAGTACTTACATACATAGGTGAAGTGTAGCATAATATAGTATTCAACTTCAGTTTTTCGAGGAAATGTAAAACGGTGTTGCAGCGTAATTTTTAATGTGCTAGGGAACAATATGACGTATTTCGCTCTTTTTTAAATATGTATACATGCCTAAAGTTAATCTTTATCTCTTTTTTCCATAATAGATGCAACCAATGGCGAGTTGCCTTGGACTTCCCAGAATTGCAAAGAAGAAGCCGGATTTGCAATAAGCACTTTGGCAGTGAGTCATTTTTAGGCCCAACGAAGAAACGACTTACTCGAAATGCAGTTCCGTGCAGAGTAAGGCGTGGGTCTGTGAATGACGGTGTGGCGGTAAGTGAAATCGAGGACCAACCGAGTCCACCTCAGATTATTGAGGTCGAGGAGGAAAACGTATGCCAAGTAAGAGACCAGGGCGTACCAACAGAGGAGTTCTTAACTTGTTATACGCCTATTGAGGTCGACAATTCGGAGGAAACCGTATGCGAAGTAAGTGACCAGGGCATACACACAGGTAAGTTCTTAACTTGTTATACGCCTAGAAAGCAAACGCTTAAAAAAAAGTTGCTCATTGCTGAGCATAGTATTAAGAAGTTGGAGGATAAGTGTCGCGCTTTAGAAATTAATAACAAGGAGAAAGACGTTTTGATATTCTTTCTCGAAACCCAAGTAAAGAAATTAACCCTCGAAATAGAGCAATTGAAAGGTAGTAGAACAGAAAGTGTTTTGCCAGGCGATTTGCAAATTATAATTGCAAACGCCAAAAAAAATGTAGGAGCTAATTTGAAAGGGAATAGGTATACGAATAAATTGAAATTGTTGGCGCTTTCGATTTATTTCACATCCCCCGTCGCTTGTAGATTATTGAAGCCATCATTAAATCTTCCATCGGCTGTAACTTTACAATCATTTATTTCTTCTTGGCCAAAATCTCCCGGCAATATTAATTTGAATGTAAAAAGCCTGGAATTAAAAACCAGTCAGCTACCCGATATGTATAAATATTGTTCTATTTCGGCTGACGAAATGTCGTTAAAGTCCCACTTGTACTATTGTAGGAAAAATGATATTATTTAAGGACATGAAGATTTCGGCTCGGACGAATTCCGTTCGGTATGGCCAGCCCGAAATGTTTTAGTTTTATTTGTGCAAGGCATTATGCAAGCGTGGAAGCATCCCCTTGCTTATTATTTTGTTAGGAGTATTTGCAATCCTCCAAAATTAAGATGTATTTTATTTGAAGCGATACGTGCGCTTAAAAGTAGCGGATTGTTCCCAGTGCAATTCGTTTGTGACCAAGGGTCAAACTTCAGAGGCCTATTGCGTATTTTAGAAGTTACTGCTGATAGGCCATTTTTCAAAGTAGATGATGGCAAAGTTTTTTTCTTTTTTGATTCGCCGCATTTAATTAAAAGCACGATGTAATAAAAGAAGAGCTATCTTTGGATTCTTTTCCGAAAATAAAAGACAACCAAATGATTTCCGGACTTTTCCTAGAGTATCTCGCAACTCCGAGTATCTCTTGACTTCGTCACTATTATTTTTTTCTTTTAACGCAAAAAAATATATATATATATGTATATAAAAAAACAGGGCCGAGGGACCAACAAAATTGTTCACCTCGTCCACTGAACACCCTAACACAGTCAAAATTGAAATCGGTACGAGATGGCTCCAAACAAACGCTGTATGCTCACTCATATGACTTCATTCAACAGACTGCGAATTCGTCCAACTCACATCGCCCTTTTATACCCGAATTGTAACGGTTAAAACATTTTTTCCCTTATTCTTTATTTTCCTGCATTCGTTTTCCGAGTATTTTGAACGACGGTGTGAGAGGACGGACTCAGGGTGGGTGTAGCACATATAAGCAGTTAAGGAGAGTGTGTGAGGCACATACAAATAAATAATATATAATGAATTGTATATTGAATTGTATAATGAATTGTATTATACGAAAATAGAGGTTGGCCGCTACAACGAGGAATTGTTTACTAAATAATACTATTTTATTTACGAACACTACAGGTGTCCATCGGGCTACCTGGCAGGACATCATAAAATTATATGAAACGGATTCCAAAAACAACATCCGTTTAGTACCTAAATTAACGGACGCACATATTAGGCCAAATACCTTTCAAAAAATGAGAGTTAAATATGCCTCACAGATATTTAGTAATACTGTTTCGGCTGCCCTTTTGACCTACGCTAGTTCTGGTCATGGCTCTTCAACTCTGTTAGGAACCTCGGACTTCATAAGTTTTTTTAACAATTTGTTCGATATTTTTAATTCGTCTAGGGCTCGAGGAAGCGTAGGATATGGGATAGGTTTTTGTAAGAATGGATTCAGGCCAAATTTTTACATGACGCGGTCAATCTCTTAAACTCATTAGAAATAATAGAGAATAACGAAAACAGAATTATAACAAACCAATTTGCTTTTGTTAAGGGTTGGTTATTAAATATATCATCGCTTCTTGGTTTATGGAATGACTTGTCAAGATATGGGTTTGAACATATCTTAACAAGGAATTTAACCCAAGACAATTTAGAACACTTTTTTGGAGACATTAGAAGCAGTAATGGTGGCAACTGTAGACCAACACCTCGGCAGTTTATGAGCAGTTTTCAAAAGCTGTGGGGTATACAATATTTAAAAATAATTAAACGGGGCAACTGCGAATATGTGCAGGCGGACCATATGCAACAAATTGTAAATAGTAGTTATAGTTTAATTAGTGACTCTCGGTGGATACAAGACCAGTTACAACGTGAACGGACAGACCATTCTGTAGTGAACCCAGTCACTGATATAGGTATAACTGCTTACTTTAAGGAAAACGGTTTTATGTATGTTTGTGGTTGGCTTTACCGTAAATGTTTTCAAAGTCACAACTGTAAACTAGTTGCGTCACACCTTTCAGATGTCGATCTGAATAGAGCTTTAATTTATACTTCCTTTAAACAATTCGATAATTGTAATTTAACCGTTCCGCCTACACAATTCGTAGATTATATTAATGAATTAGAAACTCAATATTGTTACCATTTTGAGAATTGCTGCCATATGCGGCATTTAACTAAACACATAGCGCAACTTTTAAGCCCAACTCCACCCCGAGTCGGCCGATTCGATTGGATACAAATCGTTTTGAAAAGGGCAAGCACCCACGCGCCACAGAGTTTCATTTGGTAAGGATTCTAAGATAGAAACATGATTGGAGTTTGGTATTTTATAACCCACTTGTTTTCATGTGATAATTGATCATTGTTGTCACCGACTTTGTTGTAAAAATAAGGGCACTTTCTCCGCCGTGTATCCTGTCTTCCGCGCAGCACTTGATACAGCTCGATGCTAGTGTTACTGTGCTACAATTGATTGTGAGATGCAATCAGCTCGCGAGCTTTGGCATGATCGTACAGTAGACATTGGATTGGACCTTTATCAGACAACTGCGCGTTGTTGGCAGATGATTAGTGTGACGAGGCTCTGGATAATTTATTTTACTATATTCCATATTGTCTTCTAACAGTTTGCTCTTTGTGAAGTCAAAATACTGGTAATGGCATGCATAAAGGTCGTATTTGAAAGGTTGTGGTTGCTTTAATGGAACCTAAAAAAACGTGGCGAATTAAAAAAACAAACAAATATAACAAACAAACGATACTGACCTATAAGTATATGTAAATTATGACATGTATCATCATACTAGTCGTTGAGGTACTATATGTAGCATAGGTCAAAACTCGATCTATTATAACCATCATAACCATGATCCAGGATAAACACAAACACAATTATCTGACAAACTGCAAAATTACTGTACTCGAGACTGACACAGGAATTCTTCAGAATAATATAACAAAACAAACAAACGTTAAAACAAAATGTTTCTTCACAGCGAAACCCACCTCTGAATTTTCACCGCGTCGTTTTTAAACGAGATAACACGTATAGTATCGGTGTTTTACAAATACAAAAACCAACCCCTGCGGGGATCAACGGGCAGACGTACGAAAGTTTGGTATCTCATTGTTTATCCCTGCACAGCAACCCGGCGATCTCCGAACGGTCGGACCGACAACCAAATCGACCATGTCCTCGTTGACACAAGACACTCGTCAAACATCCTGGATGTGCGAATATTCAGGGAGGCAAACATCCACTCTGACCATTTCCTCGTAACAGCAAGATTCGGAGCTTGACTGCGCAATATCAGAAAGCTCTGGTGCAGCATGAGGAGGTTCGACATTTAACGCCTGAGCACACCAGAGGTTACCAGGGTCAACAGGGAACAATTAAGCGAAAGGCTCGTCGAACACAAATATGAACAGTACGAAGCTGCATCGTCGCTCAGCCGAGCCGAGCTGCTCAGGATGTAGCCGGGAACACCTCTGACAAGAAACCCATGGCATGATAGCGAATGTGAGCAGATAAAGGCATCAACCGACGAGGCGTACCAAAAGGCGCTGCAGCAAAAAACCGGGGCAGCGCGAGAGGAGCACCGAGCCAGAAGAAGGGAGGTGAAAAAACTACTGCGACGAAAGGAAAAAATCTTCGCAACCTCCAAGCTCAAGGATACCGAGGCGTCTAGGGACAAATATAAAACTCGGGCCTTTTATAAGAAAGCTAAAAGCCTCGCAGGAGGCTTTAAGAAAGGCACCCGGGCTTTTCGAAATTGCGAAGGCAATCTTGTCAACGACCCGCAGGGAATAGTGGACGTATTTAAGCAGCATTTCCAGCAGCTGCTTAACATGAGTGGTAGGGACTAAGGAGATCCCAACTCCAGCTGCTGAAGTAGTCCTGCCACCCAGCATCGAAGAAGCCGGCACAGCTATTCAAAAGCTTAAGAACAACAAAGCCGCTGGCTCAGATGGTTTGCCATCAGCGCTCTTCAAGGATGGCGGCGATGTTCTGGTAGGCATGATCCCTACCAGATCATCTGTAGAATTTGGGAAGAGAGCTTGCCCGACGATTGGAATATCAGCTCTATTTCCCCATCCACAAAAGGGGCGATCCTACCTCCTACATACAAGATCTTGTCCAGCGTACTTTGTGAACGTCTCAAGCCTTTTTGCACCGCACTAATCGGCAGCTGCCATATGTATATCCACCAGATATTCACAATTCGATAAATTATGGAAAAGACCAGCGAGTTTCAGATCGATACGCATCATCTCTTTATCGATTTTAAGGCAGCATTCATCGCAAAGAATTGTTTGATGCGATGGCCGAATTCGGGATCCCAGGAAAACTGATTCAGGTGTGTCGCGCTACGATAAAAAAAATCGCGATTCTGCGTGCAGTTCGGTTCAAGAACATCTGAACACCATTTGAACCAGATTTCGGCAAGGAGATGCGCTGACATGCAACTTCTTCAACAGTACGACGGGCAGGCGTCAACAGGGAAGGCACTATCTTCTAAGTCTGCCCAGCTGCTAGGATACGCGGATGATATTGACATCATCGCGGTGTCTCGGCGTTACGTTGTAGAAGCTTACACAGCGATTGAGAAACAGGCGAAAGGAGTTGGTCCCAAAGTCAACGAGGATAAGGTAAAGTTCATGCTGTCAAGCAGAAACCGATCCGTCGCTCACCATCTTGGACAGAATACGACGATTGAAAGCTATAATTCCGAGGTGATTAAGTAGTTTGTCTACATAGGGGCAAACGTAAATTCCACAAACGACACCACAGCGGAGATCCGGCATAGAGTCGCCCTTGGGACCCGCTGCTGTTTCGGTTTGTCCAAACAACTTGGGTCAAAACCCCTCACTCGAAAAGCCAAAGTCATGCTTTACAAAACGCTTATACTGCCAGTTTGGCTGTACGGTACGAAAAAATCTGGACGACAAGCAAAACGGCGGAGCTGATTTTAGGTAAAAATCCTAAATTGGCTCGGCCACATCGAGCACGTGAACACCAACCATCCAGCTAGGAGGATCTTCGACTCCGAGCCTCCTGGTTGGAGAAGAAGAGGAAGACCCAGCCTCCGGTATAAAGACCAAGTATTTGCGGATGCAGGACAACTTGGTCCTTATAACTGGTAGCAGCGTGCTCAGGGCCGTCAAGGATGGAAGGCAACTATGGCTCAGGCTCAGAGCCTCCATGGATTGCCGGCCTGATAAGTAAGTAAGTAAGTATTTCGCCTAATAATCAATATGTGCTATTTCATGCATTTTTTTGCTCTAAACGTGCCAACTTGCGTTTCCTTTTTTTCTGTTGGAACACTCAGACACAAATACCGGTCCATTGTACTGCTAGACAGACACCTATCTTTACTGTATTTTCCCCGTCTTCCGGAAAAAAACGAGGAGGAGCTTCAAGAATTTAGAGCTAAGAGATTTGGCACACATCATGTTGGCGCCAAGAGTGCGGCACCGTGCGCGAGCAAAGACGGTACAGTCACAGAGACAGTCGTCCTGTCGCAACCTGCAGCACAGGAGGAGTTTGACTGAGGTCGAGTATGTAATTGGCAATAGTGTAATGGCCCGTAATGACGCCCGCAAGTCTTCCTCAGTCAATTCTCCGGATGCTGCGGATTTCTTGCAAATATCAGGGCGTATGCGTTTTGCCATCTTGTATCCTGGATATTTCCTCCTTATGCGATTGTGTGCATTGAAGACCCAACCGTTGATATGGGTACAGACGGTGGAAGCAGGTAGACCCAGGGAGGGTTCAGGTCCTGAGGAACTTTCCTCTGAGCCCATTCTGGCGAGTCATCAGAGATCTCATACCCTGGGATCCTAGAATGACCTGGGACCCATCCATCCAAAACGAAAAAGCTTACGACCGCACGATGTTCAGGTTAATCGTTACTTACTTACTTAGATGGCGCTATAGTTCGGTGGGAATCAAGGCCTCAACCAACGAGCCTCTCCAGCCGGCACTATCTTCGGTCAGCTGCTTCCAGCGCCCAGCGCGCGACCATAGATGCGGTCGTCCTCAACTGCGTCGTTCCTCGGAGTTGGAGTTAAAGACTCTTCAGGTCGGAGGGGTGATGTCGATTCGCTCTACATCTTAGACGTTGGATCCGAAGACGCTGATGTCGCTGTACAGCCCGTACAGTTCTTGGTTGAATCTTCTCCTTCACTCTCCGTTTATACGAACGGAACCGAAGATTGTACGCAGAATTTTCCTTACGAAACACCCAAGAGCCTCTTTTTCCGCTTTTGATGACGTCCAAGCCACAGCGCCATAGAGGAGAACCGGGACGATTGAGGTTTAATTTATCGAGAGAGGGCTCACAGTTGCCTCTTGAGCCCAAGCAGCGGTTGGCAAGTGTTATTCTGCGTATTATCTCATGGCTGGTGTCGTTGCTGCATGTCACTATCGAGCCAAGGTAAAAGAAGTCATTGACTACTTCAAAAATATAGCTGCCGAAGGTGACGTTCTGACCACGACGTCGGTGTTGCGCGTCTTTCTTTTATGACTGCATATATTTGGTCTTGTCCCCATTTACCCTTAGACCCCTTTTAGCCGCTTCGTAACTCTTGTATTAACCGCAGAGTCCCGCACGATATTTTTAAGGTATGATGTTTAAGAGATCACATGACAGTGCGTCACCCTTTCTCAAACCTTTTTTAACATCGAAGGTCTCGGTTAGTTCACCTCCGACCTTAATGAAGCAGCGGGAATTCTCCATAGTCATCCTGCATAGTCTGACGAGTTGGGCACGAATGTTAAAACATGACATGGCTCTGTATAGCTCGTCTCCATAAACGCCGTCATATGCGGCCTTAAAGTCGACAAAAAGATATTGCGTGTCGACCTTGAATTCATGGGTCTTCTCCAAGATCTGCCGTAGAGTAAATATTTGGTCTATCGTGGATTTTTCTGGCCTGAAACTACTACTGGTTGGATACTATCAGATTGACCGCGGACGGTTTCAGGCCCTTACACAGTACGGCAGAAAGGATTTTGTACGCGATGTTCAGGAGACTTATCCCTCTGTAATTGGCGCAGTCATAGGGGTCTCCTTCTTTACGGACCGGGAAAACGATGCTGAGATTCCATTCGTCGGGCATGCATTCTTCCGACCATATCTTGCAGATGAGTTGGTTCCTGACAAGCTCAACGCCAGCTGTTTTAAGTAGTTCAGTGGGAAGTCCGTCTGCCCCAAGAGCTTGATGGACTTAAGTTTCGATGTCGCTATACTAACATCGTAGAGGTCGGGTGGACGGGATTCTCGTTCATCTTCGTCCATAGTGAATGGTTCGTTCTGCCTGACGCTATACAGTCTGCAGGAGTGGTCCTTCTACAATCTTAGCATCGACTGTGACTCAACTATTAGTTGTCCGTGCTCATCCCTGCTAGCTTTTGCACTGGCTTTATAGCCTTGGCATGCTCGTCTTACTTTTTGGTAATATTTCGAACGTCGTTCCTGAAATAGCATCTCCCAATCTCCTCGATCTAGCGCTTCTCGTACGCCTCGTCGATCTCACGGGCAGGTCTCGTCCTTCCATGCGGTGTAGTCATGTATGCACTCTGTTTCTCTACATGGGCCTGTCTGCACTAGTCATCATACCAGGGGTTTCTCGAAGGTGGCGGCATAATGCCGAGTACATCTGAGACGGCCTCTCCGATAGCGTTCTGACAACGACTCCATTGCTGTTCTATGGTTTGTGCAGATTGCTTCGGGACTTGACGGGACTGGCGGTCTCTTGCTTTTGCACCTTTCCGACGTTAAATTTTGGTGTTCTTACTCGACTCCGTTGATTCCGAGAAATTCGTATATATACCTTGGCTGCAACAAGATAATGATCCGAGTCGATTTTGGATCTTCGAAAGGTTCGGACATCTAGGATGCTGGAGGACTGTCTGCCGTCGATTGTAATGTGATCAATTTGATTGGTTGTCGATTGATCGGGGGACCGCCATGGATGTTGAGGTGGATGTGGTATTGTGTAGGCTGTTCTTTCCTGTGACTTGTTCAAAGTTAGCTTCCTTACCCAGCTTCGCATAGAAATCTCCTAGAACGATTTTGGGGTCATAGCTGGGACATTGGGCATATGTTCTGCCTAGGAGATCATAGAGGTCGTTTTTATGTCGGTCATCTTTCTCCTCTGTGGTGGCGTGGACACATACACATACTCGGCTTATATTGCCGAGTGCCGAGATTGGCCTTGCGGATAGTTATGAGGCGTTCGCTTACATGCTGGAAGCTTAAGACTTTTTTCCTGAGTCTCCATCGAATAACAGATCCGCATCCGATTAAGCGTGGTTTTTTTGTCTGTGGCAGTTTCCGTAGTAGATGTCACAGTTTTTCATCCTTTTTGCCAGGCCTATTGGTTGTCACAGAACAAATATTTGTTTTACGCTATAGAGAAAGCCAAAGCGTAAGCCCCAACCTGGGAACCAGGTTCTTATTTACCCAAGGAACAAAGAGCCGGCTGTGCCATTCCCTATCCACCTGAGCTCCAAATATGTTGTAGTGGGTGACGCTGTTGACTCCATATCGGGAATTCGATTGCCGCCGTCCCGAAGAAGGAGCTAAGCCCTGGTGCAACCTTGCAAAGGGGTCCACCCGAACTACAGTTGAGGCAAAAGGCACCCAGAAGCCACCTCGTGGAGGTGAGAATAGGAGTTGGCAGACAGAGGCTGGAGTATCGGCGCTTCTGTCTTCAGATGTTCGCATAGTCTACCCCTTTAGAACCCAAGTTTACCAATTTTAACGGAAAATACCCGCGGCGTATACCGCAGAAATTCGTAAAAACAAATTAGCAAGTAAACCGACGACACTCAGGCAGGAGATATAAGGGGTGGGCCATCTATGGTCTTTTTTTAAATCATAGGTTATTCTAACACTAACTCCAAATCTTGACGGAAAGTCAGTATCATACCTCCGCGGAACGAAATAAGTCACCTCACGCTTAAGCAACGTTGGAAAATATTCAAAACTTATTTCCAAAATCAGTGATATGTAGGCCAAATGGTGGGTTTTGGTTTTTTGAAAGTAAGTTTTTGCCGAACTGAAGCAACCACCGCGATTGCTGTATGCAAGCTTGTGCAAAAAGTTCGTGAGACTGGTATGCTAGTGGACAACACACATGGTCCCTATCGTCGAACGGTGCGGACTATGTGGCTGAGAGTGTGAGACTCAATTCACGAACATCAATTCGCCATCGCTCTAACCTGAAGAGAATTTCGCACAAAGGTCACGGATTATTCACTTACAAGGTCCAATTGCACAATGATTTTGGGCGAAAAAATAGCTTTTCAGACAAGGCGCTTGGAGAACCCGTGACAGTTTGGTGTGGATTGTGAAGTGGTTTTTTTCTTCAAACAGGAGGCTGGGAATAACGCTTCGGTCAACGGTGGGCATTACATAGCCATGCTAGCCGATTTTTTTTTTTTACTGGGATTGAAGACATGGACTACCTCTAGTTCATGCAAGGTTACGCGCCATACCACAATCAATCTTTTGCGCACCAAATTCCCACATCGTGTTATGCCAACAATCCGAAAACGATTCAAGCATTTGAGGCCAATGTCATCCAAGAAATCCGTGAGCTATCGCCCGAAACCTTCAACAAGGTCTTGGAAAATAGGTTTGACAGAATGCGCTACTGCGAACTCAACCGAGGCAGCCACTTGAACTACGTTTTATTTCGTGATTTTTTCTTTTTTTGTTGAAGGCTTCTGCTATCTCCTGTACTTTTTACTGTATTTTTCCCGTTTTCCGGAGAAAAATTAGAAGAAGATGCAGTTTAGAGCTAAGGGATTCGGCACATACCACGTCGGCCCCAAGGGTGCGCCACCGTGCACGAGCAAAGGCTTGTCAGTCACAGAGAAAATTCTCTGCAGTGTCATCCTCCTCGCAACATGCAGTACAGATAGGCGTCTCACCTATGCCAAGCATGTAGAGATGCTTGGCAAAAGTATAATTGCCCGTGATGACTCCCACAAGCATTCTGCAGTCGATTCTCCTTAAAGACAGGAGGAATGCTGCGGATTTCTTGCAGACAACAGGGCATACGCGGTTTGTCATTCTGCATCCTAGACAGTTCCTCCATCTACGGTTGTGCGTATTAAACGACCAGTCGTTAATTTGGGAATTAGCCGTGGACTCAGGTAAATCTAGAGCAGGTCCTGTGAAGCATTCATTCATAGATCTAATTTAATGGGATCTAAGAGTGGCCTGGAACCCGTACAAGCCTTAATGAATTTAGTCTACCGACTCTGTTCAAAAGGATTTGAGTTCAAGCACTAATTTGGAACTAATTAAGGGGTACACACAGCTTTGAGTGCAGCTTGGTTGTCACTGCAGACGCATAAAATTTCCCCTCTCCACCTGTGCTTCACAACATAGTGCATGGCCATATCTCTGATTGGAAGACAGACGCATATTTTCCTATCGAGAAGTGCAGTCGTATGTTTTCCCGCTCAAAGAAGACCCCAGCGGACCCCCGCCCAGACTTGGAGCCATCCGTGAAAATGTGAAGACTATCCTTTCCAGGTAGAGCCAATCCTGACGCCATGGAAACTCGACTGTGAAATTACGGCGCAGTAGGATAACGGGCGTCAGTGCGTCAGAAGGCATGTCCATGAGACAGGGGTCGCTGGACAATTCTTGCGCAAGCACACCGTTATTCCTATGCGAGTTGTACCAAAAGGCTTTCAGAGCACACCCTCTGATCAAGAGGTAAGAGGTTCATCATAGCATCTAGAGCAGCGCCCGGCGTGCTGGAGAAAGCCCCCGTGCAGCTGAGAAAAACCGTTCTTTGGAGTTTGGTGAAAGAGGCTACGACGTGTTTAGTCTGTTCCACCAGACAACCGATGCAGATGAGATTATAGCTCTTAGCATTGCCGTGCAGATTCAGAGGACCTTTATCGGCGATAAACCCCATGTTATGCCAAGAGCTCCTTTGCAATGCCAGAAAGCTGACAGCGCTTTGGTGGTTTTTGCTCAACATGCTTTGACCAGAGAAGCTTGCTATCTAAGATGACTCCTAAATACTTAGCTTCATCGGATATCGGGATGGAAGTGCCTCTTAGTACCAGCTACCAGTCGGTAGTTTTTCTCGTTATCGTGAAGAGAACCACATCGGTCTTAAGAGGATTGACCGAAAGAACGGCGACATAATCCACAAAGGCCTGGGCATAGTTTCCAGAGGTATTGAGAGCATCAAGCAGAGTGTCGACCACCATGCACCATAACAGCGGAGACAGGACGCCACCTTGCGGGCAACCTCTGTTTATGCCGGATTTGACGCATTAGTCGAGGCCTGCATCAGCGGTCTATTTCGTGATTAATGAAAATGTCTGTTGTTACTAATAAAGCCATAATACATGGAAAAAATTTAAGTTTGTTCATTTTATTGCTTTTTTGAAAAGAAACTTGTATTTGGCCCGCCCTGTATGTATTTGCTTGCTCATTGAAATTCCACCTATGTGTCAAAGTCAAGTACTTCTCATCTTACCCTCGCACATATCATAACTTGCTTACTCTCTGTGACCGTTGACTCCTTCGATGGCATGACTTAATGGTTCCTTCTCTGCCGTTCCCCAAAATGCCTGTCAATTCTGGTTGCTTGGCCAGTGGGTCTAGTCCTTAAGACCCCATGGGCTGGCACTAGCTCAGAATCCACAATGTCAGCCGCTGCGACATCTAATTTCGAATTATCTTATTTCCGCAAAAAGAGTAAACAAAAACCGGCCAAGTGCGAGTCGGACTCGCGCACGAAGGGTTCCGTACTATTATGTATAAAAACCGCAAAAAAAGCATGTCTGTTGTATGGGAGCACCATTTATACATATATTTATTATATTCTGTCTAAGTATTTGTTGTTAAAGCAGCAACAGGAATACATAATCAGTGACATTTTATTCTCACTTTTCGGATAGTTAAAATCTAGAATGTTGTAATTTTTAGAAAATACTTATTTTTTGAGTGATTGCCAATTTGGGTTTAGACGTGGCAAATCGACTGAAACTTACTTACTTACTTAGGTGGCGCTACAGTCCGTGGTGAACCTGGACCTCAACCAACAAGCGTCGGTTTCGACTGAAACAGCTTTATTGAAATTAAGTGGTGAAATATATAATAGTCTAAACACTTCTCAAATACCATCAACATTATTTGTTGATATCAGTAAGGCCTTTGATATGGTTAATCATACTTTGCTACTCGATGAACTTTATAAAGCGGGTTTCAGAGGCTCCATTTATAAATGGTTTTCTTCTTATTTATCCAACCGTTATCAAGTTGTGAAAATTAGGAATGTTTACAGTTCTATAGACTTCTTAAATATGGGTGTTCCCGAAGGAGCAGTATTGGGCCCAATCCTTTTTCTAATTTATGTTAAATCGTTTTTCTTACAACCTTTTAAAGGCAAAATAACTGCCTTTGCTGATGAAACATCTCTTTTCCACTCAAACACTAACTAAATTGATAGTTTTGCAGATGTTAATTATGACCTAGATATGTTAAGGAGATGGTTTAATTATCATAAACTAATAATTAGCAACAAAACGAAGTACATGATATTTAATATCAATGGTAGAGTTTTCAGAGACCTTCCCTTATATTATCATGCACCATTGTGTAATCGATTTGTTCTTGAAGATATAGTATTCAACAATCAAGAATGTTTGAAAATTGCTTCTTGATTGAACACGTAGACAGTTTTAAATATTTAGGTGTTATATTGGACCAACAACTTTGTTGGAAAGACCATTCAATATATTTGAAACCGTATCTAAATGGGGTTATAAGATAATTATTCCATCTCAGTATGCACTGCAATCGCTACCCGTTCTAAAATACTAAATGTATACTCGCACCGATATAGAACTAGGAAAAACATGTCCATGTCCGGAACTAAATGTATTATCGCACCGATATGGAACTAGCAAACCATGTCCATGTCCGGACCTGAATGCATACATACACATGTATGACATTCGTTCACGAAATGCGGTGCGGGCATTATATTCTTTCATTTCTTTTCTTCATTTCAGTTCAAGTGTGCTGTACAGTGTACACCAACTGTTCGAGCTTTATCGCCACATCTCCATACTTTCGGGTTTCTTGAAAACTACGGGGTATAACTAACGTGACCATAATTTTTTCCTCTCAAAGCGGGACACCTATTTTATTATATTATTTTTTGAAAATAATTATTCAAAATATGGTAAGTAATGCTAACGCATATTTCTCATAAATTAGACAAAAAAAGTAAGTATTCTTTTTTTATTTTTTCTTACATTAAAAAGTATAATAATTTAATCCAATATAAAACATTTCTAATGTATGTATTTTGGCGTTACAGTCCATGAAGGACCTGAGCCGAGCTTCTCTCAATCACCCATGTTGTGTGTGATTTCATTTTTCCCATAGGTGAAAGGGACCTACAGTTTATTGCCGGTTCCGAACGGCGAATTTGGAGAAGCTTTTCATGACAATTTTACTACAGGGGGTTTTGTCAGAACCCCGCTGAGGAGAAACACCGTGAAAAACACGTTCGATGACATGGCTGTTTCGGGATTCGATCCCGTGTCATCGGCGTCAGAGGCCAACACACTACCCACAGCGCCACGGTGCTCTTTAGTGTTTGCTTAGTCAAAATTAGCACACGACAACAAACTTAATCTTGAGCAGTTGGATAGGTTGCTTCTTTATATTTTTCTGATGAGCAAATTTGTTTTAAAATGTCAGGTTTTGATTTCAAATATGCATGGAATTGTCGACATGATTTATTTATATTACCCTTAACTATAAGAATGGATTTCAAAGTCGAGACTCCCATTTGGGTTTTTTCACTGGTCCATATCTTGTTCATATGAGAAAACACTCTTTCAACAGCGGCGTTGCTACCTGGTATACATAAAATGTACTCTACTATTATGAAAAAATTAGCGTGAGATATATCTTTAGCATGGAAGTGTGTAGATACTTCAACCCAACGATTTTCAGCACTTATTTTATCAATGTTCCAATCTGTCACTTTTTGAGTTGTTATATAATTCAAAATTAGTGAAAACTCATCAAAAACTCCTGTATCTTGAGTGGTGCTGAGAAAGCCCTGTTTAATTAATAAGTCCAATACTTTTTGAACCTCCTCCCAAGAGGGGACTCTCGTTAGGTTCGCCCAATCAAATATTTCAACTTCAGAGTTAAACTGACACCACAGCTCTAAATATTCTTTACTCGTCTTGTAAAATTCAGCTGCTGCAGTTTCTACGTTGCCCTCATTGATAGCACCAGTTTCCTGTAACTTCGTCATTATATTACGGGTGGCGTGGGGAAGGAAGCATGCACTTTGTTTTTGGCTTGAATTGTTTACGAGCTGATTTATTTCATTCGCGGCCTCTGTTGCAGATACGTTCTGTCCCTCGATCTTTAACACAGCTTGATGAAACATAGCTGACTGAGCGTGCATAAAAAATAACCATAGTTCTGAGCTGGGATTGTTAAAAAAATCTTTTAAAATAACTGGGCATTTCTCAATGCTCAGAAAATAATTTTTTAAAGGCTGAAACATTTGCAATACTCCTTCCAGCGCCGGCATCAACGCAAGCCACCTAGTTTTACTGTAGCCCAGAAGTTTCTTATATTCTGTGTCAGAGGCATGACAGAATTCTTTAAGTGTATCAACACGAACGCTATAAATGTAGAAAAATGAATAAATTTTCACAATTATGCATTCGAAATCAATAGGTAGACAATCCGTAGCAGATTTGATTGCATTGTGGATTATGTGAGCTCCACATCCTATACCTATGAGTGTCCTTCCAAGATACATATTCAATTTCGCGTAAACATTATTAGCTCCTTTTCTATTTTTGCCTCCAAAATTACAGTTGGTATTATCTCCACAAAATGCCACAATTTTTGATTTCAGTTCATTTTTTGTTAACACTTGTTTCAAATAATCAATTATTATATCCGATGATTCGCCTGGTTGCTCTTCGAACTCCAAAACTTTGACTTGTACTCCTTCGTATGGTAAAAAGTTAGCGTACTAAGACAGGGAATAATTTTGTGGAGCCATGGTTTGAAGCATCTGTTAATAATGTTATGCAATTAGCCTTACGAAGGTGTTCTTTTAATTCATTTGTTGCCATAGGCGCTAGCACATTCACAACAATAGCCTCAGATTTTGTACGGGCACACTTAAATTTTAGCTCGAAACATGTCTGTATTAAACCAGATGCACAATCGTTTGAGCGAAAGCTATGGTTTTCCTGTACAGTGTGATAGGCCCAGGCACCCTCTGCTGCAGCGACTTCAAAATCCTTGGAAGATGGTGAATCCGTTTTCTTAAAGTAATTCAGCATCGATAAACTTGAAGCGGCAGCATTATCGGATAATTTGTGCTTTACTGACCGTAAATGTTTCTCTATATCACTAGCACCACCATGCGAAACACTGAAATCTGTACCGCATTTTTCACACGTGACGTCTGTCGGTACACTCCTTTGCTTTATGAATGGATACTTAGTTTGTAAATTTATATTAAACGTACACTTGCGTTTACTCATTTCAATATTTTAAAAATCAAATAAGCAATAAAAACCAATGAAAAATATACTGGTATCCGACACGTTCCAAGCGTTCATAGAATCACTAGAATCAGAACGTAATCATTAAGGAGAAAAATAAGTAGGTGCTTACATATGTTTATATATTTCAGTTTTAAAAGGATCAAAGTAGGCTTCTTTCGTTCATAATTTTTCTCATAGATACATGGTTGATACAGACACGGTACACGGAGCGACCGGGAACGAACCGAGTTCCATATGTACATACATATGTACGTATTTCAATGCCAAGTCTATTTGTTTGCTGTTTTTGTTTTTAGTTTTTAATTTCTCGTGCTGTCTCTGGAATTCAATCTCTGAGTAATATCATTTCTTCTACATATATGCATGTATATGTACATATGTATGTATATTTATTGAGAATGAGTTTAATGAACGAAACAGGCATCTATGTACATACATATATATATGGGCTGGCCTTTTTCAAAGCGGGACATTTTGCGTTCCTTGGGGACAGCGGGACACAAAGCTCAAAATCGGGACTGTCCCGCCGAAAGCGGGACGTATGGTCACCTTAGGTATAACTCATACCGTATGAGAAGCATGTTCGTTGCATTAATGTTTTTTTTTTTTCGTTTTGTACATAAGTGATTGATGAATAAGGGTTGAATGGAACTATGGAACTCTTTTCGTTCAATTTGCGGAACGAGAGGACATGTGTCCGAGAGAGGACATAGTTCCGTGAACTATACATGTCCGGAACTACCCAACTCTACTTCATAATGTACATATATATGTATGTATGTATACTTATACATAGCGTACAGATGTGTGAGTGTATGCACGTATGTGATGCGTATCGGTTCGTATGTGTGCAACATCGCTTGCTCCTCCTGCTCACTTGCTCCTCTCCACCTGCCGCGACGTCGTGCGAAAGGGATGCTAGGCCACCTGCGAGGACTGGTCGTGAGCAATGGCGCCACGCGATTGCCCTCACGCCGACTTACCCGCAGCAAGAATCGCGAATTTGCTACGAGACTCGCGAAATATCCCACGCAAAAGAAAAAAAAAAACACCGTAATCGTTTCCAGTTCAATATGTCACAAATTTAATTTCCTTAACCTAACTTAATCTAGGTTTACAATTATTCCTTAAAATTACCCTACACCGTATGTCAATAAAAAAAGTCGAAATAAATAAAAAAAATATATGTAAAATAAAAAAAAAAAGGAATTCACTGTCCAAAAGAGTAAATAAACCGCAGCTTGAGTATTCGAACAGTCGTACCGAAACTCCTCTGACCAACGACTTAGCCCGCATCACCAATCGCGACACGCAAATTCGTTATTTCAATACCCTATACAACGAACGTGATATCCGCGACCAACGTAGGCAATAGGACACACGGTACGGCCGCGTACCGGGAACTGCTTAAAACCGTACCGGAGTTCTTCCCCGAAGATCACTCTCCGAGTACTTCGCCGAAGATTTCTCCCCGAGTTCTTCGCCCACTCTCCCTCATGTGCTACTAGGAACAAAAAAAAAAAAAAACAAAATGCTGACCTTCTGCGGGCTGAACTCCACTCATTCACGTGTCAAGTGCTGATCGTACCCTCGGGCTATCCGCTTTCTCTCAGATTGATTTCCCAAAATGGATGACTACGAGCCGCTCACAAATGGGAACTGACCGAAAGATGACAACGGAAACCTTTCGAAACAATTTATTATTGGTTGTTTGTAATTATGTATATGTATAATTAATTTTGTTCTGTTTTTAGTATTTGTCGTGGTAGCGGCAACAGAAATACATCATCTGTGAAAATTTCAACTGTCTAACTATCACGGTTCATGAGATACAGCCTGGTGACAGACGGACGGACGGACGGACGGACGGACGAAAAGCGAAGTCTTAGTAATAGGGTTCCGTTTTACCTCTGGGTACGGAACCCCTTAAAAAGGAATTGCGCATATCTTCCTGCAAACCCTATAAGCCCATGGTTCCACTAATTGAAACTCTACTTAACTACTCAACATGAGTCATCCAAGCACACCCTCAGATCAATTACTATATTTTTCCCAGTTCATTTCAAACGCCAAACAGACTGCATGAGTACACGCGACGCACTACACCATTACCGACTTGCATAAATCTGCTTCGCTCATCGCATGCATCGCGCAAACAGATGCGTAAAAAGGTGCATCAAAATTCAAACGCATAAAGTGATATTACATCCATGGCCAGATCTATAGATTCTCCTCCACCCAGTTATTCTCTGCATCGCCGGTAGAGAGATAATGTCATCGTTTAAGACGTCGTCATCGTCATCATCATCACCCGCTATCCTCGTACAATCATCGTCCACCTTATATCCCAAATCTCTCTTGCATTAGCTTGAGTCTCGGCTTAGACCTCAGTCACGTTGCGAAGAGGAGCACTCTGTTGACTGGCTCTAGTAATGACATCGTACAAGTAGGATCTGCTTGTAGACCGCACCCCAGAACGCACGCATTTAAGCTGGCTAAGAGTACGTTGCATGGATTATGTATTTTATTTTATGACAATTTCACATGGCTGCATCTGCAGCACGAGTGATTGGTGGTGATGCTAGGACCATGCAACATGGGCACGGATAAAGCGGAACACATCCGTTTGGGTGTGCCAAAAAAAGAAAGTAACAGAAGAGTTTAAGGCAATTGGTTGCCATGTAAATGCTAATCTCATTAAGAGACCATATTTCATATGGACACATGGTTTAGGATTGTTTGGGCAAGGTTTTATTGGCCATCGCTTTGCTGAAAAACAGAAACTTGTAGGATCTTACGAAGAGATGAGAGGACAAGGAATATTGGCAGTGAAGTTACGATCGAACTTGGATCCAATCATCGAAATGTTGCAGACAAACGTAAATGTAATGATCAAGGATTTGGAGAAATGCGTTAAGTTTATAGGAAAGTTACATACATTTTCAGTGGCCCACATGTTAAACTAAAGGGGTCGCGGTGGTAATGCGCGTACGCGGGATCTCCAGGCAACTCGATCCTCCGCCATCGACCATAACTCATCCGGAGCTATGCCCAATCGCACCCAGGCGAGTTTATGGACTTGGTCTAACCATCTCCACCTTGGTCTGCCAAGCGGTCGCCTAACTGATGGTATCGCATTCAAGGCACGCTTCGGAAGTCGTGATGATGGCGACATTCGTCTCACGTGACCAAACTATCGAAGCATAGCCCATTCCGTTCGAAGAAGCAGCTGCTCAACATTGAGCTCCCCGCGCACTGCCGTGTTTCTCACCCTATTCTGGCGAGTAACTCCCACAACAGCACGGAGAAATCCTATTTCGGGAGCTTGTTTTCGCGATCTAATTCTTTCGGTCAATACCCAAATTTCATGACCATAGGTGAGAGTTGAAACAAATACAGAGTAAAAACCGCTAACTTGGCTTTGACACCAAGCTCGGTCTTCCTGATCACAGATCTTCCAAGCTGTTTCAAAATTGACCCAGCTTGGCCAATACTACAGGAAAGCTCAGTATAACTCCTCCCATCACTCGTGAAGAAGACCAGGAGATACTTAAGAGATACCTACGATATCTCCACCTGCTTCAGTGGGACTCCACTACCATATAGAGTGCATTGGACAGGTGTTCTGGAAATAATCATAACCTCGGATATGTCCACGTTAACCCTCATTCCAGCATCCGCACATACGGTCACAAACCTATCTAGTGGGCGCTGGAGTTCCGTCTGGGAGAATGTGAGGACAACTAAGACATCTGCAAAAGAAGATGGCTTACCCTCAACTATCCCAATGTGAAACACTCCTCGCCTCGACTGCGCTGCAACATCCAGTCCATATATGTATATAATGGAAAGAAGAGATGAGAAGACGCACCCTTGGCGAAGTCCAACGCGCAAGGTCAAAGGTGTTGACTTATTCCGTTAACCAGAACACAGCTGAGGGCACTGAATGGCCCTCAACAGAGGACCATCAATTCCATACTCCTGCAGAAAACTCCAGAGTTTACCTCGAGGAACTCGGTCATACGCCTTTTCAAAGTCTGCAAAGTAGCTGTAGATCGGTTTGACGTATTACCAAGCCTTCTCGAGTACCATTCTGTTCATCCTCTATCCTGGATTCGACCACCTCTAGGACACGCCTCCAGCACCTTAGCGTAGACTTTGCCGGGGACACTTAAAAGAGATATGCCCCTTTAGTTGGAGCACTCTTTTTTATCCCCCTTTTTGAAAAGAGGGACAACCACCCCAGTCTGCCAATCGCTAGGTGTCTCACTGCATTTCCAGGCCACCTTAATGACACGAGAGAGCCCTCTTTACCCATTCTTCTTCTTTGATGGCATTACAGCCCACGAAGGACCAGAGCCAAGCTTCTCTCAATCACCCATGTTGTGTGTGATTTATTTTTTACATAGGTGGAAGGGACCTACAGCTTAATGCCGATTCCGAACGGCGAGAGTCGAGAAGCTTTTTCACGGCAAGTATACTACGTGGGGTTTTGCCAGTACCCCGCCGAGGAGGAACGCTGCGAAATAAACATTCGATGGCGTCGGTGTTATCGGGATCCGAACTCGCTCATCGTGCGTCAGAGTTCAACACACTAACCACTGCGCCATGGCGTCCTCCCTCTTTACCCATTGCCTAAAGCATTTCTGGCAGAACTTTTAGCGATTCAATTGCTTAAATGACTTCCTCCACCGTTGGACTATTCTCCGTCCGACTCAAGACTATAGGTCTGTCCCCCTCAGTGCACTGTTCGGAATTGAACAGCTTCGAAAAGTGCTCGCTCCATCTGCGTAAGATGTCCGTCTCATTGGAAAGCAACACACCACCTTTGGATTTAACCGGCGAATGGTTTGCCAGAATACCTTTTTCGCAGATCTATGGTCGCCTTCCAACTTCTCGCCGAACTCCTTCCAGGATTGCTCTTTAGCTGCTCGCAAGTTCTTCGCAAGTTCTTCGCGCCACAGTGTATCCGTCACGAGAGATTCCAGTCCCTGTAGGCCTTCTTTTTCACTCTAATGGCTTCTTGAACACCGGGTGTTTTAAACCACGTAGTTCTTTTCTCACGACCAGACGCCACACAAAGCAGCTTCTCTCCACAAACATCACGTGCAGAGGCAATGACAGTTGTTGAAAACAGTCGCCATTCTTCCTCTACAGTTGGAATTTGCTCAAACCTTTCGGATATGTGTTGTGCGAGCAATTGCCACATCTCACTGCACTGTAGTTTCTCCCACCGTATATGTGTTACCAGTCTTGGTTTCCGCCTTGGCAGACGAGGTACTCTGTCAGTAAGATACAGTTTACGCAACACCAGGTGACCATCAGTTGACGGTTCAGCTCCTCTCAACACACGAACGTCCCAAACCATCCATTTCACACACGATGGTACCACAAAGAAATCTATCAACGATTTCTGTTGAAGACTCCGACGATACCATTTATGAATTTCTTTGTGCGGAAAGAAGGTGTTCATTATGGATGTGCCATTTGCACAGCAAAAATCCAACAACCTCTCTCCGTTCGCGTTTTGATGAGGATCACCGTTCCTCCCAATCACACTCCCCCGTGGCGTTACATCCACACTCACGTGGGCGTCGAAGTCACCCTTCAGGATAAAGGAATCCATCTCAACCACCCTATCAAGGACAGCATCAACTTCATCCAGACATTATACTCTGACTCTAGATACACCAGCACCAGAGCCAAAGTTGATCTTTCAAGCTTGAGTTTTGAGATCGCGACTCTCCCTCCTAATGGTATCCACTCTAATATCCTGTCTGCCAGCTTGAAAATTAAAAGTATCCCCACACTTCGTCGTTGCGTCTGCCTACTTTCCCTACGATTCGTTACTACCTCCACCACCGAAGGAAGTCTGTGAACTCGTAGAGTACTGTTAAGCCAGAAAGATTCGTCTCACCTTGTGTTGCGATGCTAATGCGCAACACACCACTACTTGGGGCAGCAGCAGGGCAACACAAGAGGGGCCGTCTTTTAGACCTCGTTCTCTCGTCTGACCTTACCATCAACAATGTTGCCTCTCAACCAACGTTTGTTAAGATAAGACGACAGGAGGTGCTTGACCTGACCCTATCCAACAGATATGTGGAGGATATCACTAACTGGCGAGTCTTGCCTGATGCTAGGCTGTCGGACCACAAACATATCGAACTCCGATTAAGTTGGGGGATCTCTTCCGTGCAACCTAGATGGAATCCGAGAAGTACGGACTGGATACGGTTTAGAGAGGAGCTTGTGAAATCCACTGAGGCCCTACCTAAACATAGAACCAAACAATTGGTAGAGAACGCCGTTCATAACCAGAATAGAGCCATCACCAGTCGTTTTGATATATCCTGTTATGCTGCAAAAAGGTATAGGGCAGCTGCTTCTTACTCACATACTCACTCCTTGACTCACAGTGAAAGTAGTCTTTATTCCCAAAATAGGAAAAGAGGACTACTCACTTGCCAGGAGCTTCAGAAAAATTTGTCTAACATCCTTCCTGCTGAAAGGTATGGAGAGACTGGTAGAGTTGCACGTGCGCAAAGATGCTTATCAGTGCGGAAAATCCTGCGAGACTGCGCTTCAGAACCTAGTTGGGAAAATTGAATGCGCGCTCGAAAGGAGCGTACTCGCTGAACATTTTCATCGACATTGAGGGAGCTTTGATAACGCAACTTTTGACATCATGTGCAACGCTGCCAGACATCATTGCGTAGATGGAGCACTAGGTTATGGATCAAAGCAATGCTCATGCACAGGACATTGACCGCTGATTCAGGCCTCGACAACGTCCTGTTCCACTGTTATGGTGCATGGTGGTCGATTCTCTGCTTGATGCTCTGAATGTTTCTGGAATCTATGTCCAGGCCTATGCGGATGATGTCGCCGTTCTTTCGGTCAATCCTCTTAAGACCGATGTGGTTCTCTTCACGATAACGAGAAAAACTACCGAAATGACTCAGCTGGTACTAAAAGCACTACCATCCCGATATCCAATGAAGCTAAGTATTTAGGAGTCATCTTAGATACCAAGCTTCTCTGTTGAGTCAAAAACCACCATAGCGCTGTCAGCATTCTGGCATTGCAAAGGAGCTTTTGGCAAAACATGGGGTTTATCGCCGGTAAGGGTCCTCTGGATCTACACGGCAATGATAAGACCTATAATCTCATCTGCATCGGTTGTCTGGTGGAACAGACTAAACATGTCGTAGCCTCTTTCACCGAACTCCAAAGAACGATTTGTCTCAGCTGCACGGGGGCTTTCCTCAGCACGCCTGCTCTAGATGCTATGATGAACCTTTCACCTCGGGATATATTTATCTGAGGGTGTGCTCTGAAAGCCATGTCTCGTTTGAAGAGAAATGGCTTTTGGTACAACTCGCATAGGAAGAACAGTGTGCGTCAGGATTGCCTCTGGCTGGATACTGAACCTGGAAAGGATAGCCTTCGCATTTTCACGGATGGCTCCAGGTTTGGGCGGGATTCGGGTGCTGGGGTTTTCTTTGAGCGCGAAAAAATCCGACTGCACTTCTCATTAAGAAAACATGCGTCTGTCTTCCAATCAAAGGTATACGCAATCTTAATGGCCATGCACTATGTTGTGCACAGGCGGAGGGGGAAAGCATATGCGTCTGCTGTGAGAGTCAATCTACACTCAAAGCGGTGTGTAACCCGTTAACTAGCTCGAAATTAGTGCTTATACTCAAGTCCTTCTTGAACATAGTCGGTAAACTAAATTCATTAAGGCTTGTTCCAGGCTACTCTGGGATCCCAAGAATTGAGATCTCTGATGAACTCGCCAGAATGGGTTCAGAGGAGCGCTTCTCACAACCTGAACCCGCTCTAGGTCTACCTGCGTCCACGGTTAACTCCCACACTGGGTGTTTAATACACACAACCGTAGATGGAGGAATTGTCCAGGATGCTGGATGACAAGGCGCATATGCCCTGATGTCTGCAAGAAATCCGCAGCATTCCTCCTGTCTTTAAGGAGAATCGACTGCAGAAGACTTGTGAAAGTCATTACGGGCCATTACACTTTTGCTAAACGTCTCTGTGTGCTTGGCATAAGTGAGACGCCTATCCGTGCTGCATGTTGCGAGGAGGATGACACTACAGAGCATTTTCTTTGTGATGGGCGCGCCTTTGCTCGCGCAAGATGGCGCACCCTTGGGGCCGACGCACGTGTGGTTTGCGGAATCCCGTAGCTCTACCTCACTGAATCTTCTTCTCATTTTTCTCCGGAAAACGGGGAAAATACAGTAATGCAAGGTGTCTGTCTGGAGTACAATGGACCAGTGTTTGCGTCGGAGTGCTCTCACAGATAGCCTAACAGAACGCCTAAGATGGCTAGGCTTAGTGGAGCAAATGAATACCACAGCTCGAGCCCGGAAAGCCCTTGAATCCAACCCCGAGGGACGAAGAAATAGAGGACGGCCGCACTTAAGATCGCGCACACAGGTGGAAGGGGTCCTTAGTCAACTGGGTGTGTAGCAATGGGAAAGGCTGGCTATTTGGAGGGTCATGTTGGTTGCGGCACAGATTCACCCCGAATTGTAGCACCCAACAAGAAGAAGAATAAAAGCTGGATTGTTACAAAAATACCCAAAGCTAGCGATCGTGGCCAAAAGCCGGTGACTCTACCGTTTAAACGCAGCAATCAAGAAAAAGCGATAAGACTTGGCCAACAGAAAGGGGTTGTGTTTCATCATGACAATGTCAGGCCACACATATCGTTGATGTTTCGGAGCAAACTGACGAAACATGGTTGGGAAATCTCCACGCGGACCTGGTACCGTCTCACTACCGTTTGTGGAATCTGCCCCACCTACTACTGATTTTGAATAGCCTTTAGTGGTCATCAAACCTGGTCATGATGTAAAATCCTCCCCGGTCAGGTCAAACGTTGAATCAGTTGTAGAACAACATTATGTCTGTTAGCAACAATCACTATCCATGTAGATCCAAAGCGTTAACACAATTCTTCCTTGTGACTTATGGAATTGTGTGACCATGTCGCCTAATCCCCAACATGCTTTCTCCCATCGTGAACCAATGAATGCTGCGTAATTTCCACTTAAACCTCATAAATATCCAACTCAACAAGGTGAAGAAATTCGATACCGTCCTCGCAGACTGTTATGCTCCAAAAATGAACGAATGGCTTCCGGCCATTAATCTGTATTTCCACCAACGACTACAAGACAGCCGAATGTCCAGCACCTCCTTCACTATCGTGTTCATCCGTTTTTTTACTCTTTCATTCACTTTAAGCCTTCAGCTCATACACGATCTCGGGTAGCAATTGCTGGAACAGAGCACACCTGTGATCTTGGACTCCAGTCGTCGGACAAATTTACGACATTCCGCTCACCGCTTCTGGGAGAGTTATGCGCAATTCCAGATTCCATGGTGTTGAACTAAAGGTCTCGATGATCATCGTCATAACCCACCCGGTCGAGGCGTCCGTTGTTGTCATCGTTGTTGTTGGGCAACAAAAGTAATGAACCCATTCCACGTGATCAACAAATAATGATCACTGGTTCATTAGCGGTCCCGGTGCATTAATGGCCTAATTAACATGAGCACGATGACGATGACGACGACGAAGATGTGTTTGTTGTTCGCCTCATTATCGAGCATTAGTTCCATCAATGCGTCGTGGTCACATGTACTCTTCGATTTCTGTCTTTCGATCGAGACACAGGTGCCCCGCGGTGCGATTGTATTTGCCGCCGCCGAACCGAATCACACACGCAGTCATCGATCGGTGTGACAATTTTGGAGCATAAAATCCTTCTTGGTTGTGAGGATGAATCCAACTGATCTATGCCCAAGATCAGTTGTTAGGGGTGTCGATAGTTTATACGTTCATAAATCCGTATGATTCTTAGGCAAATGAGTCGCGATGAGAGAATGGATCGTGTGAACAGAATTCCTTGAGATTGAATTACGTAGCAATATTGGTTGTGGCTTGGAAGGAGCCAGATTTGTGTTTACCCTGGGCGGAGTGGGTAATCGATGAGTTAGGAGCCATTAGTGGAGGCATTGTTTGTAGATGGCGGGATAACGATGCGGTTTTGTTTGTCGTCTGATGAAGCTTGATGGCCTGATGGCAGTATTTTGGGTGATTAGGTGGAGAAGTTGTAATAACTTGGATTGGCAGTTAAATGAGGAGAAGCTTTGTTATGCAGCTACTAGTTGGATGAATGGCTGACGCAGAGTAGGTAGTGAAGAACAAATGCGTGGAAATATGGTTTTCCGGGAGCCGTACCAGTGGGAGTCTCATATTGTTGTTCAGTCTTGTGGGAAAAGTTTTCCTCAACGTGTAAGCGTCGGAGTGTTACAATCAATAACAAACGACTGCTTGAATCATTAATTCTTTTTTTTTTTTTGTTAGGTGTCCACTTTGCTGAGGTGAAGCACTGCTCATTTGAAGGGAGCACATCTACCTACGTTCGACGTTAACTAGTTGCAATAGCATTGTCAATATAACTTGATATGGTTTCAGTAAGCTGAACGTAAACTGTACACTTCAGCATACACCACGCTCTGGAAGACCAATTGTCGAAAATGTCGATGGAGCCACGGAATTCGTCGAGTCTGAACGTCGAGTAAGGACTATTTTGATTGTCCAGAAGCTAGACATTAGACGGAAATCCGCATGGAATCATTTGAATAATGCTGGGTACAAAAGGAAGCTCAAAAAATCTCATAGACCGATTTTTGATCTATGAATTAGTGATTAACTGGGATCATTACCTTGTTGCAGCCAATGTACGCAAGCGGATATCGCGAACACTGCAGGGTCGAGTAGAATCGACAAAATTTTACGTCGGGAAGCCGGTATCGCCAGAGAGAGCCAGGACCTTCGCAGATCGTGTCGTCCTCAAGCTCTCTCAAGAGCCGATGCAAAATGCAAAAACCATAGAACAGCAATGTAGACGTTAACAAAGTCCAAAATGCTAGAGACGCGGCCTCCTTTGCAGCCAACACCTAGGAGAAGTATTTGGTTTGATAACGAGTTCAGACAGGTGCATGCAGAAAAACAGAATGCATACTTGGCCAGGTTACATCGACGTGCGCGAGCCTCTCGTGAGTTCTATGAGCGAAAAAGAAAGGAGGAGCATACGTTATTCAGAGGAAAAAGAAAGAACATGAGAAGCGCGCGATCGAGGATATGGAGAGATGTTATCGCAGGAACGACATTCGAAAGATTTACCAAAGAGTAAAACGAACGCGCCAAGGTTACTCGTATAAGGCCAGAGCGAAGGCCTGCAACGATGAACATGGACATTTCGTAGTTGAATCACAGTCGATGCTGAGAATATGGAAAAACTATTTCTGCGAACTGTATAACGCCGAAGATGGTCGAGATGCCGCTGTCAGGCAGAATATACCATACACACTGGACGAAGATAAGAATGAATTCCGTCCACCCGACTTAGACGAGGTTAAGATAGCGATATTAAATCTGAGGCTAATATAGCCGCGGGCGCAGACGGCCTGCCTGTTGAGTTCTTTAAAAAAGCTGGAGCTGACTTGGTAAGGAGCATGCACCAGTTCAACTGTAAGATGTGGTCAGAGGAAAGCATGCCCGGCGAATGCATTCTCAGCATCGTTTGCCCAGTTCACATGAAAGTAGACCATGATAGTGGTCCATGTCGATATTGGCTCCTCGGTAAGTTCGAACATCAAGCCTAGTGGGGGAGTGTTTGACTTCGATCGTGATGTGATCAATCTGGTTGGTGGTCGATTGATCAAAAGACCGCCGGGTGCCTTTGTGTATATCGAGGTGCGCGCAGAGCGTACGGGCAAGAAGGAGATTTCGCCCCGCACATGATCGTGTAGGCTATGTTTGAAGATGACTCGTTCAAAGATGCTTTCCTTACCCAGCATTGAAGTCCCCTACTGTAATTTTGATGTCATCGCTGGGACATTGGGCATATGTTCTGTCTAGTCATCCTTGTCCTCATTGAGGGCGTGGACGCAGATGAGGCTGATGTTAGAAAACTTAATCTTGAAACGGGTCGCTCACAAATCCGCATCCGGAAAATCGTTGTCCTCTCTACATTCGCTTTATAACCGGTCCATTCCATCATATTTCCTGGATGGCGGTTAAGTCCGCTTTATAGCGGTCTAGGGCGTCCGACTACACGACACCACCTCCGATATCGGACACAGGCTGATTTATCTTGCTACGGGGCGAAATATCCTTCTAGCTAGTACGCGCTTCCCGCACCTCGATATACACAAAGGCACCTGGCGGTCTTTTGATCAATCCACTACCAACCAGATTGATCACATCGCGATCGACGATAGGCACTCCTCCACTAGCTTGGTGTTCGAACTTTCCGAGGGGCTAACATCGGCACAGACCACTATCTTGCAGTAGTCAAGATGCACCTACGGATATCACGAACGCAGCGGAGTAGAGTAAGAATAAAAAGTTATGACGCCGGAAAGCTACTATCGCCAGAAACCGATCGTGTTTTTACGGATCGCGTCTCCCTTAAGCTCTCAAATACACCTCAACTCACCACGCTATCAATAGAACAGCAGTGGAATCTTTGCAAACAAGCCCTGAAAAGCCCTGTATACGAAGTTTTGGGCTTCAAGGCTCCACCACGAAGAAACACCTGGTTCGATGACGAGTGCAGGAGGATACACACAGCGACGCAGGGTGCATATAAGGCCTCGTTGCATAAAAGAACAAGAGCAGCTCGCGAGTTCTACGAGTTAAAAATAAGGGAGGACCATAAGCTTCTTAGATGAAAGAAAAAAGAGCATGAGAAGCGCGCGCTTGAGGATTTGGAAAGGTGCTACTGCAGGCGTGACGTTCGAAAATTTTATCAACAGATAAACAGAGAACGGACACCTAGTAGTAGAATCGCAGTCGATGCTGAGAATATGGAAAAATCACTTCTGCAGACTGTATAACGGCGATTCTAGTCAATATACCGCTGTCAAGCAGAATGATCCATTTCTAATCGACGGAGACCGCAGAGAATTCTGTCCCCTCGACGAAGTTAAGATTGGCATATCAAAGCTCAAATCGAATAAAACTGCTGACGCAGACGGACTGTCTGCTGAGCTGTTCAAGACAGCTGGGGATGACCTGGTTAGGAGCATGCATCAGCTCATCTGTAAGATATGTTCAGAGGAAAGCATGCCCGAGGAATGGAGTCTCAGCATCGTATGCCCGATCTACAAGAAAGGAGACCACCTCTGATTGCGCCAACTACAGAGGAATAAGCCTCCTTAACATCGCCTACAAAATCTTCACTGCCGTTTTGTGTGAACACTTGAAGCCTTTTGTAAATAAGCTGATTAGGTTAGGAGGTTAGGAGGTTATTATCAGTGCGGATTCAGGCCAGGGGAAGTTCACCATCGACCAAATCTTCACACTACGGCAGATCCGGGAATAACCCATGAATTTCAAGTCAACACTCACCACCTCTTTGTCGACTTCAAAGCAACAACAAACAACAACATACAACGCTATGTTTACCATAGACATTCCTGCTAAACTCGTCGGACTATGCAGGATAACTTGGGAGAATGCTCGCTGCTCCATCCGAATCGGTGAACACCTTACCGATAGTTTTGATGTTAAAAAAGGATTTAGGCTGGGCAAGGTGCTGTCGTGTGGTTTCTTCAACATCGTACTAGAAATGATTGTGCAAAACTCACTGGCCAATACAAGAGGCACAATCTATTTCAAATCCTCGCAACGCCTTGCATATGCCGACGATAGTGACATAATAGGTAGATCACAGCGAGATGTCAATGACGCGTTTGCGAGCATTGAGTTCGAGATGGCGATAGTTGGTCCGGCGGTAAAGGAGGGCAAGACTAAATATATGCTGTCATCAAAAAAGGACGCTCACCACCGACGTCTTGGCCAGAACGTTTGTATTGGCAGATATGAGTTCGAGGTAATTAAGGTCCGCAGTGACCTGGAACAACGACATCAGTTCCGAAATCAAACGCAGAAACACTCTTGCCAATTGCTGTTTCTTTGGGCTCAGGAGGCAGTTGAATAATAGACCCCTTCCCGAACGACAAAGTTGACTCTATATAACTATATCATCCCGGTCCTGTTGTACGGCGCAGAAACATGGACAGTGAGGTGGCCCTTGATCGGTTCGAGAGAAAGATTTTGCTCGTGATTTTCGGGCCTATTAACGCAGACGGAGGATGGAGGAGAAGATTCAACAACGAACTTTACGGGCTGTACAGCGACATGAGCCTAGTCAAGCGTCTACGGATTCAACGCCTAAGATGGCTGCCCCATGTAGAACGAATGGACACCACAGCTCCAGCCCGGAGAGTATTTGAATCCAATCCCGAGGGACGAAGAAGCAGAGGACGGCCGTACTTAAGATGGCGAACACTGGTGGAAGGGGACCTCAGCCAACTGGGTGTGCGGCAATGGAAAATGCTAGCAAAAGATCGTGCTAGATGGAGGGGCATGTTGGTTGAGGCCCAGGTTCACCCCGAACTCTAGCGCCCGTTAAGAAGAAGAAGAAGAAGAAGAAGAAGAAGGGCGTCCGCAACTTGTTCGGCTGCACGTGGTCTGTTTAGGGAGCTAACATTTCACGTATAGCGCCGAAAATGATGGTCCTTTTTCCATTTTTAATTCGGTCTGTTCTATACGAGGCTTGTGGGTGTTTCTGAGTAGTTGTGGAGCTGTACGGTTGCTGTTTGCTAAACCATAGCCCAACCGATGTTATTTCTGTTGTGTGACGCAGGATGCTCGCCATTAATTTGTATTTAATTCTGTTAAATTTGCTTGTATATTTCAACTAAGACTTAACTCTGCCGATACTTTTTTCCATGTGCGTATGTATGTAAGTACTTCATTTTAACGGGAAGGGAATGTCCTGTCACCAAAAAAAAAAAAAGTCTGTGCGAAGGGCTATGTTTTTGCGAGTTAGACAAGGGCTTACTTAACTTCCTTTTTCTTGCACTTCAGACGAGATATATAGAAAACCACGCACATGTCTCGTTTATCTTCACGCCGCCAATCAATACTCTTCCAGCTCCGCTCCCACATCCATCCACCTTCTGCGCGAAAGACATACAAAAAGGGAACGCTGTTCCTAATGACTGTTCCAGAGATGGAACGAATCAAATTAATTAGCGAATCATTTGAAGGGGAAATAAATTAACAAAAAAAAATATCCATCCGGATCCATCCACTACCGGAGAAAACTGCACTTCACATACCCGTACCATCCACCAGATGTATTCCTTGGACCTTTAGTAATTAAAAGCAGTTACAGCTATCTGGAGATTGAAACTTTGAGGCAAAGGAAAGGGAAGAAAAAAATTATAACAAACAGGAAAACAAATATCAATTGGGCGCAATAAAACGGCGTTTATCGTCCAACAGCCTCCATCTGGATGGCCGACGAAGCGACTATTAGCAACGCACTCTGCCTCCACCCGCAGTCGTCCGCACCATCCGGACATTAAAGCCGCGATGACCTTTCGAAGACTCATAAAGATTTTTACTTTTACGCGCGTCCATTTCATAATTCCCAAGGTGTAAAGTATAATCGAAACAATAACGTGATAATCGTGGCTATAAACCACGAAAGGCTCAATATGCTTGTTGACCAACGGGCCGACGGGTTGTTGTTTATCTTTTGTTGTGGTTACGGCTGGTGTTTAGAAATGCATTCCTGCCGCCAGGTAGGTACCAGCGGTATCTATGAGTGCTGCCATGAGTGGTTTCCAATCTGAAATAAATAGGAAATAAATTTTATTTTGGTTTTTCATCTTGTTTTTAGTTGCCTACGTTCGAGATACTTGAATAGTTTAATGCTTAGCCATCATAATGGAACCGGTGAGATAATGGCGAACATGTGGTTTTATGGCAGCAATGCGGCCAATGCGCGAGTGCTCGATTCCACGTATGGTTTCGTTGACGAAGGCGAAATTATCGCCTGGCCCTAATGTTCTAATCGCCTTTGGGTTGTTTTAATAAAATGTATAAAAATCGGAAAATTAAAAGAATGAGCAGAGAACGTAGTGGTGTGGTGGGTAATCTGTTCATCGAAATAGGGAATGGTGTTTAGTGTTAGATAGTTAAGGCTTTAACGGCCTGGGCAGCGAGCAACACACTGATTGGAAAGGACAAATGTGACTGGCTTGAGGCGATCAGCCTGGCATTTAAAAGAGGCAGCTGGTATCTGTGTAATTTGTGGGCTTGCCTAGTTTACGTGTATAATTGGGGCTACTAAGTATTAGAATAATGAATCCATTTAAATACTTACGGGACGCTATAGATCAGGGTAGGGGTGGAAGCTAATTAGAGAGGAAGTACCTGAGCTCACTATCCCTAGCCCCTTTATTAAAAATACAATTTGTGAGCGGTAAGTCTCCAATGAGGGCATGGGCTCGGACATACAGGGTAAAGTTGTTGATTGCTCTCAACCTGGCGAGATGCCAGCAACGATCCCTGTTTAAATGCCCGGGTCAAGTTGACATACGGCCTCCTCGCGGCGCCCTCTGGATAGCCTCTTCAACAACCGTTGGGAGGTGAACAAACGTATGCAGCGAAAAAAACCCCGACCAGATTGGCGGTTGTGCGGCGGGCTAACAATCCGCCCACGTAAAAAAAACCCAAGTTATGAATGAGCAAGATGCCTCGGATACACGGACGGATACTCGACGACGACAACGCACGAAAAAGGAACACGATTTGCGAGTATGCTCCTGGAATGTCAGAACCCTGTACACTCCCGGAGCTGCTCATAAACTAGAAGGAGTCCTCACGCAGTACAAGGCGGATATTACTGCGGTCCAGGAAATACGCTGGATAGGAAACGGTACGATTAGGAAGAAAAATTGCGACATTTATTACAGCTGTCACAAAAGGTTGCACTTACTGGGATGCGGATTTGTCGTGGGAAAGCGGTTAAGGTCGAAGGTCATCGACTTTAAACCTATAAGTGATCGCCTGGCTGTGATCCGCATCAGAGGCAGATTTTATAACATCAGCCTTATATGTGCACACGCCCCTACCGACGAGGCTGAAGACCCTATCAAGGAGGACTTCTATGACCTCCTGGACAACGCCTACGGAGCTTGTCCGGAGTACGATGTAAAAATCGTGCTCGGGGATTTCAATGCCAAAATCGGAAAGGAAAACACCCTTGGCGGAGTGATCGGAAAGCACAGCCTCCACGATACAACAACAGATAACGGCTTCCGACTCGCTGACTTTGCGACAGCTCGTAATGCGGTGATAAGTAGCACAAGATTCCCAAGCGAATCCACACAGCAACCTGGCGATCTCCGGACGGTCGAACCGCCAACCAAATCGACCATGTGCTCATTGATGCAAGGCACGCGTCAAACATCCTGGATGTGCGAACATTCAGAGGGGCAAATGTCGACTCTGACCACTTCCTCGTAGCAGCAAGATTCAGAGCTCGACTGTCCAATGTCAGAAAGCTGCACCAGCCCATCAGGAGGAGGTTCGACATTGGGCGCCTGAGCACACCGGAGGTTGCCAGAGTCTACAGGGAGCAGCTGAGCGAAAGACTCTACGGTATGCCTACGTCGAACACAAATGCCAATAATATGTGGCTGCATTGCCGCTCAGCCATTCAGGAAGTAGCCGAAACCACCTTAGGATACCTACCACCCCCGACAAGAAACCCGTGGTATGATGGCGAGTGTGAGCAGAAAAAGGCAGCAACCGACGAGGCGTACCAAAAGGCGCTGCAGAGGAAAACCAGGGCAGCGCGAGAAGAGTACCGAGCCAGAAGAAGGGAGGAGAAGAAACTACTGCGACAAAAGAAAAGAATCTTCGCAGCCTCCCAGCTCAAGGATATCGAGGAGTCTAGGGACAAACATGAAATACGAGCCTTTTACAAGAAAGCCAAAGGCCTTACAGGAGGCTTCAAAAAGGGCACCCTGGCTCTTCGAAACTGCGAGGGTAATCTTGTCACCGACCCGCAGGGAATAGTGGATGTATTTAAGCAGCACTTCCAGCAGCTGCTTAACGAGCATGACCAAGAGAGAGTGGTAGGGACCGAGGAAATCCCAACTCCAGCCGCTGAAGTAGTCCTCCCACCCAGCATAGAAGAAGTCGGCACAGCTATTCAGAAGCTGAAGAACAACAAGGCCGCAGGCTCAGATGGCTTGCCATCAGAGCTCTTCAAGGCTGGCGGCGATGTTCTGGTAGGGAGCATGCACCAGATCATCTGCAGAATTTGGGAAGATGAGAGCATGCCCGACGACTGGAATACCAGCTCTATATGCCCCATCCACAAAAAAGGCGATCCTGCCTCTTGCAAGAACTATAGAGGTATATCCCTGCTCAATGTCGCATACAAGATCCTGTCCAGCGTATTGTGTGAACGTCTAAAACCATTTTGCACCGCACTAATCGGCAGCTACCAGTGCGGCTTCCAGCCCGGCAAATCAACTATAGACCAAATTTTCACACTTCGACGAATCCTGGAAAAGACCAACGAGTTTCAAATCGATACACACCATCTTTTCATCGATTTCAAAGCCGCATACGACAGCATTCATCGTGAAGCACTGTTTGGGGCGATGGCCGAATTCGGGATCCCGGTAAAACTGATCCAGTTGTGTCGCGCCACGCTAAAAAACACGCGATGCACCGTGCAACTCGGTTCTAGGACCTCGGAACCATTCGAAACATGCACCGGATTTCGGCAAGGAGATGCGCTGTCATGTGACTTCTTCAACCTGGTGCTGGAGCAGATAGTGCGACGGGCAGGCGTCAACAGGGAAGGCACTATCTTTTACAAATCCATCCAGCTGCTAGGATACGCGGATGATATCGACATCATCGCGTGTTCTCGCCGTGGCATTGTGGAAGCATTCACGGCGATTGAAGAACAGGCGAAACGAATTGGCCTTAAGATCAATGAGGACAAAACGAAATACATGCTGTCAAGCAAAAACCAATCCGTCGCTCACCACCTGGGACAAAACATAACAATTGACAGCTACAATTTCGAGGTAGTAAAGGAGTTTGTCTACCTCGGGGCAAACGTAAATTCCACAAATGACACCACAGTGGAGATCCGGCGTAGAGTCGCCCTTGGCAACAGCTGCTACTTCGGCTTGTCCAAACAACTGGGGTCAAAACTCCTCACTCGAAAGACCAAAGTCATGCTTTACAAAACGCTCATTCTGCCAGTCTTGCTGTACGGAGCCGAAAGCTGGACGATAAGCAGGACAGCGGAGCTGATTTTGGGTTCATTCGAAAGAAAAATTCTGCGCCGGATATTTGGTCCTGTCTGTGAGGAAGGTGAGTGGAGAAGAAGACACAACCGCGAACTCTACGAGCTGTACCAAGATGTGGATGTGGTCCGGAAGGCAAGGATCCGTCGACTACACTGGCTCGGCCACATCGAGCGCATGGACATCAACGCTCCAGCTAAGAGGGTCTTCGACTCCGAGCCTCCTGGTTCGAGAAGAAGAGGAAGACCGAACCTCCGGTATAAAGACCAAGTAATCGCGGATGTAAGACATCTTGGTCTTGACAACTGGAAGCAGCGTGCCCGGGACCGTCAAGGATGGAAGGCAGCTATAGCTCAGGCTCAGATCCTCCATGGATCGCAGGCCTGATAAGTAAGTAAGTAAGTAAGTCTCCAATGAGGTCTCACTATCTGATAATCAACAAATTAGATTTTGCATCTCTAGTGAAGTTAAGGAAGTTGAACCCGGACATCAGCCCAAAGAAGCCGTTCAAATATTACGTGAGAAGATTTACAATTATTTATCCCCATACCCCCCTTGGTTGGGGGGGGGAGCAAACAGGGCAAAGAAGTTGATCGCGTTTAATTTGGCAGACGCCAGCTTCGATCTCTGTCCCTGCTCAATCGAAGTTGACACACAGCCTCCGCGTGGCCTCTTGAACAGCGCCCCAACCCCTTGTTCCTGGGGAATGAGGAACCTCGCCCTCCAGGTAGGGGGTTGTGCTTAGGGGTAACATCCCTATCACGTAAAAACCCGGATACGGATGGATACAAAGTTGACGACCCCTGCAAACGACTAACGGACTTGAGAGTCTGCACCTGGAATGTGAGGTCCTTAACAGACCGGGTGCAGGCAATCAATTGGAGCAAACCCTCAACTGCTTCATCTTCTTCTTAGCGGGCGCTACTGTTCGGGGTGAACCTGGGCCTCAACCAACATGCCCCTCCATCTAGCACTATTTTTTGCTAGCTTTTCCATTGCCGCACACCCATTTGGTTGAGGTCCCCTTCCACCTGTGTGCGCCATCTTAAGTGCGGCCGTCCTCTGCTTCTTTGTCCCTTGGGGTTGGATTCAAAGACTCTCCGGGCTGGGGCTGTGGTGTCCATTCGCTCTACATGGCCCAGCCATCTTAGGCGTTGAATCCGTAGACGCCTGACTAGGCTCATGTCGCTGTACAGCCCGGAAAGTTCGTGGTTGAATCTTTTCCTCCATCCCCCGTCGCCGTTTATAGGCCCGAAAAATCTTTCTCTCGAAGCGACCATGGGCCTCCTAATCCGCTTTCGATAGTGTCCATGCTTCTGTGCCGTACAACAGGACCGGGATGATAAGCGTCTTATATAGAGTCAACTTTGTCGTTCGGGAGAGGGCTCTATTACTCAATTGCCTCCTGAGCCCAAAGAAGCAGCGATTAGCAAGAGTGATTCTTCGTTTGATTTCGGAACTGATGTCGTTGTTCCAGGTCACTGCGGAGCCAAGGAAGATGAAATCCTTAACTACCTCGAACTTATTACTGCCTAGACGAACGTTCTTGCCAATTCGTCGGTGGTGAGCGTCCTTTTTTGATGACAGCATATATTTAGTTTTGACCTCGTTTATTGCCAAACCAATTTTCGCCGCCTCCATCTCAATACTCGCAAACGCCTCATTGATATCTCGCTGTGATCTACCTATTATGTCAATATCGTCGGCATATGCAAGGAGTTGCGAGGTTTTGAAATAGATTGTGACTCTTGTATTGGCCAGTGGTTTTTGCACAATCATTTCTAGTACGATGTTGGAGAAACCACACGACAGCACCTTGCCCAGACTAAATCCTTTTTTGACATCAAGCGTTCACCGATTCGGATGGAGCAGCGGGCATTCTACAAAGTCGTCCTACATAGTCTGATGAGTTTTGCAGGTATGGCAAAGGTAGACATAGCGTTGTATAGCTCGTCTCTAATTACGCTGTCGTATGCGGCTTTGAAGCCGACAAATAGGTGGTGATTGTCGACATGAAATTCATAGGTTTTTTCCAGAATCTGCCGAAGTGTGAAGATTTAGTCGATGGTGGACTTCCCTGGCCTGAATCCGCACTGATAAGGACCTATCAGCTTATTTACAAAAGGCTTCAGGTGTTCACTTATTCCTTTGTAGTTGGCGCAATCAGAGGGGTCTCCTCAACTGCTATAAAGCAGATATAACCGCATTCCAAGAAGTGCAATGGGATGGACCAGGCAAAAGACGGATGAAAAACTGCGATATCTATATCGATACGGGAACTGCCCAGGGAGAACAGAAAGCGCATATTCGGGTGCGGATTCGTTGTTCGAGGAAGACTCCGACAAAAAATCTTAAGCTTCCGGGATGTAAGCGACCGCCTCATAACAATCCGCATCAAAGCTAAATTTGGAAGTATTAGCTTGATATCAGTCCACCAACCAGATTGATCACGTCCCGATCGACTCCAAACACCAGCATCATAGATATACATATGACCCTTCCGAGAAGCTGACATCGACCTTGTTATAGCCAAGGTACGATTAAGGATATCAAGAACGCTTAGGAACCGAGTAAAACAACGTAAGTTTGACGTCGGTGAGCTACAATTGCAAGAGACTGCCAAAATCTTTGCCGATCGTGTCTCCTCCAAGCTATCTCAAAATCTGCCCACAGCAGCGCAAGCAATAGAGCTTCAAATTGCCACCACCTAGAAACCCCTGGTTCGATGAACAATGCGAGCAAGCCCATGTAGCAAAACGAGAAGCACATAAGGCCACACTGCAACGACGGACGAGAGCTGCTTGCGAAATCTATGCGCAGAAGAGGAGAGAGGAACACACGTTTCTTAGAAGAAGAGCACGGAAAGCGTGAGATCGAGGAGATAAAGAGGTGCTTCCGCGGGAATGACGCTCGGAAGTTTCACAATAGGGTAAAACGAACATGTCGTGGCTAGAGTGGCAGCCTGCAGGGAACAAAATGGAGAACTGGTAGTAGAGTCACAGTCGATGCTGAGGATTTGGAAATATCACTTCTGCAGGCTTTATTAAGGCGATGACAGACAAGATACCGCTGTCAGGCAGAACGACAATGGACGACGATGTAAGAGAATTCCGTCCAACCGAACTCGACGCAGTCAAAATATCAAGACATAAGTCTAATAAAGACGGCAGAGATGAGCGGTAAGGTGCATGCACCATCTCATTTGAAGGCATAGTCACAGGAAAGCATGCCCGACGAATGGAATCTCAGCATCGTTTGCCCGGTCCATAACAACGGAGATCCCTATGACTGCGCCAACTATAGGGGCATAAGTCTCCTTAACATCGCATATAAGATCTTCTCTGCCGTATTGTGTGAACGCCTGAAACCGTTTGTGGATTACCTGATCGGCTCTTATCAGTGTGGTTTCAGGCCAGGTAAATCCAAAATAGATTAAATATTTACGCTACGTTAGATCTTCCAAAAGACCCGGGAATACCAAATCGACACTCACCATCTCTTCGTCGATTTCAAGGCTGCATATGATAGCGTGTATAAAGAAGAACTATACAAGGCCATGTCTAGTTTTAGCATCCCTGTCAAGCTCGTCCGACTGTGCAGGATGACAATGGAAAATTCTCGCTGCTCTATTAAGGTCGTTAATGATCAAACTTATACCTTTGATGCTAAAAAAGGATTTAGACAAGGTGACGTGCTGTCCTGTCACTTTTTCAACATAGTGCTTGAAAAGATCGTCCAAGAGTCGCTGGCCAACACAGGAGATACGACTTATTTCAAGTCTACTAAATTGCTTGCGTACGCCGACGACATTTACGTGATTGGACGGACAAAGCGAGACGTCAATGAGGGCTCTGTAAGCATTGAGGTAGAAGCGGCTAAGATGGGTCTTATGTTTAATGAGGATATAACCAAATATCTGCTTTCATCAAAAAGAGACGGGCAACACCGACGTATTGGGTAGAAACAGTTTTGAAGTGGTCAAGGAATTCGTCTACCTTGGCTCACTGATGACTGGCGGCAACAACACCAGCGCTGAGATAAGACGCAGAATCACTCTTGCCAACCGCTGGTTCTTTAGGCTCAAGAGGCAATTAAGAATGAGAGCCCTCTCTCGGAAAATCAAGGTGGCACTATATAAGAACTTGATCATCACAGTCCTCCTTTACGGCGCAGAGGCTTGGACCTTAACAAAAGCGGATGAAGATGCCCTTGGTCATTTCGAGAGGAAAATTCTGCGCTCTTCCCACGGTCCTGTTTGTTCAAACTGAGTATGGAGGAGATTTAATAAAGAACTGTACGGGCTGTACAGCGATATCGGCCTAGTACGACGTCTACGGATACAGCGTCTAAGGCCATGTAGAGCGCATGGAAAATACAGCTCCGACCCGAAATGTCTTCGAATCCACCCCGGAAGGAAGCGCGGCAAAGGACGGCCGCAGCTACGGTGGGGCACGTAGGTGGAAGGGGACCTTAGCCAACTGGGCGTGCGGCGCGGGAAACAGCTGGCCAAAGACAATGCCATCTGGAGACGCTTGTTGGTTAAGGGCACGATGAACTGCAGCGCCACCTAAGTAAGTAAGTGTCCCCCTTATCAGCAAAAGTAAGCAAATCAAAATTATAGACGAAGATGCTGTGGAGAGATCGAGCAGAAAACTTTAAGACGTGGCCGGCTGTGGACTATAAACGGTGTGCGAATAAATATGAGTTTGTTTTTGTAAAGCAACCGTCCTTATTACCAATATATATCTATATGTATTAATTCCAATAAACAGTCTTCAGTTCATGACACCCGAATTCATAATTCTAAGTTTTCGATGATGCTGCTCAATATTATGTGTCTGCCCACTTTCATTCGATTTTGGAATGTCTACAGCGTTCTCAGCCATTCAACATAGTGGTGCTCTAAGTTTCATTAGCACCACAAACAACAAACTCCGAAACAACCACAAGCCTCGGATATAATGGACAGGAATAATGTTGACGACCCTTGCAAAAAATAAAAAAAGGACAATGCAGCGACAAGGACAAGGCCACGTGTAGCCGAACAACATGCGGACGCCCTAGACCGCTATAAAGCGGACATAACCGCCATCCAGGAAATGCGATGGAATGGACCGGGTATAAAGCGGATGAAAAACTGCGATATTTACTACGGCGACTGCTATAGGGAGAGAGGGCAACGATTGTTCGGCTGCGGATTTGTTGTTCGAGGTGGACTAAGGCAAAAAGTTACAACCTTTCGGCATGTGAGCGAACGCCTCATAACGATCCGTATCAAAGCTAAACTTTTTAACATCAGCCTGATCTGCGTCCACGCCCCCGCGGAAGACAAGGATGACTCCACCAAAGATGAGTTATACGATCTCCTAGACAGAACGTATGCCCAATGTCCCAGCTATGACATCAAAATTATACTAGGAGACTTCAATGCTAAGCTGGGTAAGGAAAGCATCTTTAAACGAGTCATCGGCAAACGTAGCCTACACGACACCACATCCGATAACGAACACAGGCTGATTAATTCCGCTACGGAGCGAAGTCTCATTCTAGTCAGTACGCGCTTTCTGCACCTCGATATACACAAGGGCACCTGGCGGTCTTTTGAACAATCGACTACCAACCAGATTGATCACATCGCGATCGACGTCAGACACTCCTCACTATTCTTGATGTTCGAACTTTCCGAGGGGCTAAAATCGACCCGGACCACTATTTTTAGTAGCCAAGAGGCGCTTACGGATATCACGGACGCAGCGGAGTAGAGTAAGAATACAAAGCTATGACGTCGGAAATCTACTAACGCCAAAAACCGCTCGTGCTTTTACCGATCGCGTTTCCCTTAAGCTCTCCAATACACCTCAATCCTCCACGCTGTCAATAGAACAGCAGTAGAGCCTTTGCAAACAAGCCCTGAATAGCTCCGCATCCAAAGTTTTGGGTTTCAAGGCTCCACCACGAAGAAACACCTGGTTCGATGACGAGTGCAGGAGGATACACACAGCGAAGCACTGTGCATATAAGGCCTCGTTGCATAAAAGAACAAGAGCAGCTCGCGAGTTCTACGAGTCAAAAATAAGGGAGGAGCATAAGCTTCTTAGAAGAAAGAAGAAAGAAGAAAGAGCACTAGTAGCGCGCGATTGAGGATTTGGAGAGGTGTTACTTCAGACGTGACGTTCGAAAGTTTTATTAACAGATAAAGCGAACATGCCAAGGTTATAAAGCCAGAAAGGAAGCCTGCAGGGATGAGAACGGACACCTAGTAGTAGAATCGCAGTCGATTATGAATATGAATATGAAAAAACCACTTCTGCAGACGGTATAACGGCGATGTTAGTCAATATACCGCTGTCAGGCAGAATGATCCATTTCTAATCGACGGAGACCGCAGAGAATTCTGTCCCCCTGACCTCGACGAAGTTAAGATTGCCATATCGAAGCTCAAGTCGGATAAAGCTGGTGGAGCAGACGGACTGTCTGCTGAGCTCTTGAAGGCAGCTGGGGATGACCTGGTTGGGAGCATGGACCAGCTCATCCGTAATATATGGTTAGAGGAAAGCAATCCCGAATAATGGAGTGTCAGCATCGTATGCCCGATCCACAAGAACGGAGACCCCTCTGATTGCGCCAACTATAGAGGAATAAGTCTCCTTAACGTCGCCTACAAAATCTTCTCTGTTGTTTTATGTGAACGCCTGAAGCCTTTTGTAATTAAGTAATAGGTCCTTATCAGTGCGGATTCAGGCCAGGGAAGTCCAGCATCGACCAAATCTTCACACTTCGGCAGATCCTGGAAAAAACCAATGAATTTCTTGTCGACACTCACCACCTATTTGTCGCCTTCAAAGCCGCATACGACAGCGTAATTAGAGACGAGCTATACAACGCTATGTCTACTTTTGACATACCTGCTAAACTCGTCAGACTATGCAGGACGATCCATCCGAATGGGTGAACACCTTACCGATAGGCAGGGCGACGCGCTGTCGTGTGATTTCTTCAACATCATATTGGAAGTGATTGTTATTGGGGGTGGTCGTGGTGCAGTGGTTAACATCATCGACCGCCGAGCGATAGGTCTATGGTTCAAATTCTCTTCGTAGCCAAGAAAAAGTAATTCCTATACGGACAAAAAGTATGCAACGCAGTTGTGAACGGAAAGTGACCAGATGTACTGCTGCAGGTATAACACTCACAGTATGTGTTCAACCCAAATTCATCCTCTGCGTATGCAATACTAAAGTGCTCGAACGAATTACTACGGACTATAACCAACGCGGTATTTGGTCGGCTCTCGTCCTATCTAGGTCTAGGACAATCACCCCTGAGAGTAGTGAACGATCATCAACGACCCCAACCACTTCGTTCAGATTGTGTGTGTCAACACATCATAAGGGAATAAAAAAAACTCTTGAACCTGCGCGAGTCTTTAAAAACAAAAAAAGACAGTCACTGGCCAATACAAGAGGCACAATCTATTTCAATTGCTCGCAACTCCTTGCATACGCCGACGATATTGACATAATAGGTAGATCACAGCGAGATGTCAATGAGGCGCTTGCGAGTATTGAGATGAAGGCGGCGCAAATTGGTTTGACGATAAAAGAGGGCAAAACTGAATAAAAAGGACGCTCACCACCGACGTCTTGGCCAGAACGTTTGTTTAGGCAGATATAAGTTCGAGGTAGTTAAGGACTTCGTCTACCTTGACTCCGCAGTGACCTGGAACAACGACATCAGTTCCGAAATCAAACGCAGAATCACTCTTGCCAATCGCTGTTTTTTTGGGCTCAGGAAGCAATTGAGTAATAGAGCCCACTCCCAAACGACAAAGTTGACTCTATACAAGACCCTTATCATCCCGGTCCTGTTGTACGGCGCAGAAGCGTGGACACTGAGGGGGCCCTTGGTCGGTTCGAGAGAAAGATTTTGCGCGTGATTTTCGGGCCTATTAACGCAGACGGGAGATGGAGGAAAAGGTTTTACCACGATTCTTATGGGCTGTACAGCGACATGAGCCTAGTCAGGCGTCTACGGATTCAACGCCTAAGATGGCTGGGCCATGTAGAACGAATGGACGCCACAGCCCCAGCCCGGAGAGTATTTGAATCCAACCCCGAGGGACGAAGAAGCAGCGGACGGCCGCACTTAAGATGGCGCACACAGGTGGAAGGGGACCTCAGCCAACTGGAGATGCGGCAATGGAAAAGGCTAGCAAAACATCGTGCTAGTTGGAGGGGCATGTTGGTTGAGGCCCAGGTTCACCCCGAACTGTAGCGCCCACTAAAAAGAAGATTCCATTTTATCCATAATATCTTCGATAAATACTGACTCCCCAACATCAGACGTCGCCATACATCAGCAGACCATCGCCCCACCACCCATATGCTCAACAGTTGGCAATAGATTTTGCTTTTGCAACGTTGTATTTGGTTTTCGTCAGACAAACTCCCTATTCATAATTTTGACAACAAATCTTTCTTCCTTGCTTTTGAGCTTTCTGTCACCTTAGTTTTTCGAGAGAGGGCTCCATTACTTAATTGCCTCTTGAGCCCGAACAAACAGCGGTTGGTAAGAGTTATTCTGCGTCTAATATCTGCGCTGGTGCCGTTGCCGCTTGTTGCCAGTGAACCAAGCTAGACGAAATCCTTGACTACACCAAAGTTATAATTGCCAATAGTGACGTTCTGGACAAGATGTTGATGTTGTGGATCTTTTCTTGACGACAGCATATATTTGGTTCTGCTCGCGTTTACCTGCAGTTAACCTGCAGTAAAGTAGTCGCTTCTGCTTCATTGCTCACATTAGCCTCATTGACGTCGCGCTGCGTGCAGACTTGAATTGGCCAGTGAATTCCGCACGATATTTTCAAGCATGATGTTGAAAAAGCACACGATAGTGTGCCCCCCTATCTGAACCCTTTTTTGACATCAAAGGTCTCGGTTAACTCCTTATCGACCTTAATGGGGCAGAGGGTTGACAGCATTGTCAAAACTAGACATGGCGCTGTATAGCTCATCCATATACACACTATCATACGCGGACTTGAAATCGAAGAAAAGTGATGGATGTCTTATAGGTAATCTTGGACCTTTTCCAAGATGTGCCGGTCTATTGTCTATTGTGGATTAACATGGCCTGAAACCACACTGATAAAAACCTATCAGATTGTCCATAAAGGGTTTCAGACCTTCACAAGATCTTATATGCGATAATAAGGATGCTTACTCTCCTTTAGTTGGCAAAGTTATAGGGGTCAACTTTTTATATGGACCAGGCAAACGAGGCTGAGTTTCCATTCGGATTTCTTCCGACCACATCTTATAGATGAGCTGGTGCATATTCCTAACCAGCTCGTCTGCAGCTGTTTTAATTAGTACAGCAGACAGGCCGTCTTCGGTAGCAGCTTTATTTGACTTCAGTTTGGATAACGCTGTCTTAACCGTCTTAACCTCGCCTAAGTCGGGTGGACGGAATACTCTTTTATGTTCGTCCAGTGTGAATGGTAAGTTCCACCTGACGGTAGTATCTTGACCATCTTCGTCGTTATGTGGTCCCCAGAAATAGTGTTTTCATATTCTCAGCAGCGACTGTGATCCAACTACGAGGTGTTGTACACCTTGGTAAAATTTTCGAACATCGTTCCTGGGTAACATATCTCCATCTCCTCGATCGCGTGCTTTTCGTCCTCTTCCTTTTTCCTCCCGAAAAGCGATTGTTCATCACTTTTTTCCGCTCATAGATCTCACGATTAGCTCTCGTTCGTCGATCGAACGCGGCCATGTACGCAATTCGTTTTTCTGAATATATGTATACTTTTTTAAAGTCGTCATCATACCAAGGGTTTCTCTTAGGTGGCAGCTTACTTACTTACTTAGGTGGTAAACCTGGGCCTCAACCAACAAGCGTCCCTAGCTAGCACGGTCTATGGCCAACTGTTTCCAGCGCCACACACCCAGTTGGTTCAGGTTCCCTTCTTCCTGCGTGCGCCACCGTAGGTGCGGCCGTCCTCTGCCTTTCGTTTTGGGGTGAATCCGAAGACATTTCAGGTCGGAGCGGTGTTTTCCATGCGTTCTACATGGCCTAGCCACCTTATACGCTGTATCCGTGACGTCGTACCAGACCGATGTCGCTGTACAATCCGTACAGTTCTTCATTAAATCTTGTCTTCCATACTCTGTTTGTTGACCCATCCTCCTGTATGGCGTTGTAGTCTGGTGGACTGCTCTGGACAAGGCAGTCAATCGAAGCCTTCTGGGGAAGGTACAAGGATCGGCCAGCTTATACATAAGCGGAGCGATCAGATCAACCCCCACAGAGGCCCTAAACATTCTATTACATATTCCACCATTGAACCTTTTCAGCAAGCCTGCGCGGCCCTAAGGACGAAGAGCTTAAGAAAATGGCCCACATCTCACTTCAAAGTACCCATGGATACGGACTACATCATCCCGCAGAACGTGTTCAATAGGAACTTCGAAGTTGTATTTCCATCCAGGGAGGAATGGGCTTAAGGGAAAGTAATACCAAAGGACTCGATCGCCCTCTATACCGATGGCTCTAAGATGGAGTCGGATGTAGGCCGTGGGATCTTCTTCAAGGAACTTAACCTCAACCTATTTTTCAGACTCCCAAATCACTGCAGTGTGTATCAGGCAGAATTAACATCGATAACAGAGGTCCTTGCATGGCTCGGGACCAATAAGGATATTATCATTTGCACGGACAGCCAAGCTGCGATAAAGTCCCTGGCAGCTGTCGCCTACAAATCAAAGACGTCTCTTAACTGTCGTCTATCTCTAGATGAGATGGCTGAACAGTTCAACATTAAAATACTGTGGGTTCCCGGACATAGAGATAATCCAGGAAACTGCGCGGCCGACGAAAAAAAAAAAAAAAAAAAAAAGCACATGATAAAACTCCAAAGCATAGAGGAGACCAACCTTCTATGGAATGAGAGCTATATCGGCTTTATCACCAAACAATTGTGGCCTAAGATAAGCCTAGGACGAACCTAGTGGCAACAAAAGGGGCATCCTTAAGTACTCTAGTGGGTGCCATTACAGGTCACTGCATCATTGGAAAACACACCGCCAGATTAGGGCTACCCTCTAATGACTTCTGTCGCGGCTGCATGGACGAGGAGGAGGAGGAATCAATACACAACCTCCTCTGCTCATGTCCCTCTTTTGCGAATTGCAGGAGGACCTACCTCGGCGCGCCCTTCTTTGACAATCTAAGTGAGCTAGTAAACCAAAAGATAGCTCAACTCCATCGCTTCATAAGAAGCATCGGTTGGTTCTCAGGTAGCGAATCAGGGTAACTTGATCCAGGTGGTATTACAATGGGCCGACTTCGGCCTACGTGTGGCTGAGCTCAGAATTTTCCTCTCGAAACGACGTAAAGGAGGACTGGGATGATCACCTTGTATAGTGTCATCCTGGATTTCCGAGAAAGGGCTTCTCAATTGTCTCTTGAGCCCAAAGAAACAGCGGTTGGCAAGAGTGATTCTGCGTTTTATCTCAACACTGGTATTGCTGTCGCCAGTCATTAGTGAGCCAATGTAGTGGCAGCGTTTCTGGTGGCGCTCTGGCAATGCGCCCATTCCTGCTCTATTGTTTGCGCTGCTGTGGGCGGATTTTGAGAGAGCTTGAAGGAGATACGATCAGCAAAGATTTTGGCAGTTTCTTGCGATTGTAGCTTCCGACGTCAAACTGATGTTGTTCCACTCCACTCCTAAGCATTCTTGATATCCTCATTCGTACCATGGCTACAACAAGGTAGTGGTCCCAGTCGATGTTGGGTCCGCGGAAGATTCGTACGTCGAAAGTGCTAGAGGAGTATCTGGCGTCAATCGCAATGTGATCACTCTGGTTGGTGGTCGATTGATCAGGAGACCGCCAGGTACCGTTTTGGATGTTGAGATGGGAGAATTGTGTGCTTGCTACAAGGATGTCGGATGTGGCTGTGCTTTCCTACGATCGATCTATACATATATGTCTTCACTGCGCAGCTTTGCGTTGAAATTTCCTAGTAGGATTTTGGGGTCATAACTGGTTCATTGGGCGTATGTTCGGTCCTGAAGATCATAAAAGTCATCTTTAAATCTTTTCCTGCCGTGGGGGCGTGCAGGAATATAAGGGTGATATTCCCCAGTGTACCCTTGATGCGGATTGTTATGAGGCATTCTATTACATGACCAAAGCTTAAGACTTTTTGTCAGTTCCCGGAGTAGAGATGTCGCAGTTTTTCATGCGTCTTCTGCCTGGTCCATCCCATCGCACTTTTTGGAGCGCTGTAATGTCTGCCTTGCAGCAGTCCAGGGTATTTTTCAATTGATTTCCCGTACCTGGCTTTTGAGGGACCTCGCGTTCCAGGTGCAGACTCGTAAATCTTTATTGCGTTCCAGGGGTCGTCAATATTGAAATTGTCCGTATCGGAGGCTTGTTGTGGGTTCGTAACAAAATAGTTTTTCCCTGATAGGGATGTTAACCCTAAGCACAATCCCCAACCTGTAGGGCCAGGTTCCTTTTACCCCAGGAACAACGGGAGGGTCCACTCGGAGGCTGTGTGTCAACTTGGATTGAGCAGGGACAGAGATCGAAGTTGGTGCTTGCCATGTTAAGCACGATCAGCTTCTTTGGTCTGTTTGCCCGCTCCGTCCTCCCCTTAGGTGGTAGTTGGAATTGGAAGTAGAAGCAAATCTGATGGTGCTGTGACAACATCTCCATTGCCTTTCTATGATTTGGATCGGTTCTTGAGACAGCTCGAGGGAGACACGATCGGCGAAGGTCCTGGCGGTCTCTTGTGGTTGCAGGACAATGTTAATAATTATTCGAAATAATATGTAATATAGCAAGTCTCTCGGTTGTTTGGTTGTGTAAATCTTTGAAATGTTTGGGCTGTATGGCTTATGCATCAATACTTCCCAATCAAGTTCCGTTTATTTGTTCCGAGACATTGTCCAAACGGTCGGATAATGCACAGTAGATGATCGAGTTGACCATCAAACACGAAGTATCACTTTGAAGCCATTCGTGGAGGGATATGGGTCTTTGACCACTCCTGGGCGTGGCGGTTACTCAAAACATTCTCACCGTACACTTTAAACATTTTTCGGTATGTTTTTGTAGCAAATATGTTGCTTATGTTTAGCTCAATATAACTTTTTATGTAAATGACAAATTGCAAAACTGTGAACACAGGAAATGTAGTCTGAAAAATCCCCTTTCAAACGCGCGTGCATTTGACAGAACTCGATTAGTGCTGCCCAATATATGGCCATCGACAGCCATTTGGTGACAAAAACAACCGCGGAGCCTTTTTTATATATAACAAAGGGACGGAAGGAACCAATACCTTGGAGTTATCAGTGTAAATAGCCTCGTGAAAGCCAGTATTCAGTCAGCTAATTTTCCCACTGCTTGTTTCAGTAGTCTTGTTCAAGAAATTGATTCAGACTTTCATTTTACGAGTATGCCTTGACAAAGTGGTTTCAAGGACGGCTTTTACAGGAAATCGGACCAACAAGAGCTAATACAAACAAAGTGTGACTACAATCAAACAAAAGGTATTGTACCATAATACATGTATATTCAATCACAGATCCGATCGTATCGTATCTTGCCCGCATAAATTAGTGGACCATTGACACAAAACAGTTCAATCACCTTACGCCTCCACCTGGTCTGAGGAGAATCCGAACTATTGACCTGCAATTCGAAGTAATTTTCAATATACTGAATACATTTGCTACTTGTCACTCTTACCTGTAAGTTAGAGATTTGATTCAAATCCACAGCTAATTTGGCACTTTGAACTGTTCCTGAGTCACCCAGTGCTTCCTCCTGGACCACAGGCAAACACTGTACTATAGCAAGAGACATCAAAAGAAATGCAAATTTGAAATACATCTCCGTAGATAGACTTGTTTGCTGACTGATTAGTTTAGACGCCGTGTGGACTGCTTTTATATAGAAGTTTCCGCCTCACGTCAATAGGAATCGAAGCAATTGTTTGATGGAATTCCCATTCCACCCATTCTGGGGAATACCTACAATCAATATTCCTAACGATCTCATTTTACGTGAGTCAAGGTGGAGAAAAACGTAAGCTAAGTAAGACGAACATTGGAATTTCAGAATTTCTTTCAAACAAGTTAATCGTCTTAAGTGGTTTGGGCCGGACATATCCCAATCAACTGAGATTCTCAAGCAATGCACGTTCGGATTTGAAGAAGTGACCTATTAGTCCGATAAGCTATTGAAGTCAAGCGCTTCTGCGAGACAAATTTAAATTTTTATTTGCCAATCACGTATGCGGTGTTGTTGCGTATCAAAATACGCAGCAGAGTCTCAAGTTGGTGTAATCCGACCAGGTATCACGGACGTGTTCTCATTCCTTGGCTCCCTGAATTCCGATTGTTTGGCCACTCTCCCTCTCTCTTTTGATTGTTTTCCTTAGCGGAGAAAAATAAAGAGACGGGCGACTCGTGGTCGTAGGCGTCTAGCTTGCTTGGCGTCTTGATTATTCCTTTAATTAGTTATTAATTTGCTTTAAATTAAACGTAATTTTTAATATTCCTTCTCTGTCGGTGGTATAAATTCTTTTGTTTCGTGCAGGTGTACCCTCCGGCAGCTGACCTCCTCGCGGTGGGGGGCGGGAAACAGGTTTGGTGTGTGAATTGATTTTCGTACAGCTCAAACCTGGCTAACGAAGCGCAAAACCCCTCTGGATGACAGAAAGGAGACCTGTCTCAGAAAATGCCTACCCTAGTGTGCCAACGCCCCATTCGGAGCCAGGCCTTAATGGTGGCAGTATGCGAGCATCTGGTGGCCGGTCAGTCCCGCTCGGCAGCCGACCGGGCTTATCCCGAAGAAGTCACGAGCACCCCAACAGTGGCCCTGTGAGCCATTACGGAGGTGGAGGGGGATGCACGCCATGCACTACCCATTGTATGCGGGGAGTAAAAGGCAACAGACAACGGCATCGACTTAGGATGGGCACATGGAACGTCTGATCGCTCACAGGAAAGCATCTTGAGCTGGTTAAGGAAGCTGCCAGGTATCGGTTGAATATCGTATGTATCTCTTCGACAAAGCAAAGAGGACCTTTCGGATCGGTGGAAACTCTTCCTATCGGGAGTTTCACGACACAGGGGAGTGTGATTGGGAGGAACGGTGATCCTCATCACAACGCGAACGGAGAGAGGCTGTTGGATTTTTGCTGTGCAAATGGCATGTCCATTATGAACACCTTCCTCCTGCACAAAGATTTTCATAAATATACGTGGTATCGTCGGAGTCTTCAACAGAAATCGTTGATAGATTTCTTTATGGTAGCACCGTGTGTGAAACGGATAGTTTGTGACGTTCGTGTGTTGAGAGGCGCTTAACTGTCAACTGATCATCACCTGGTGTTATGTAAGCTGTATCTTACTGATAGAGTACCTCATCTGCCAAGGCGGAAACCAAGAGTGGTTATACGCATACGGTGGGAGAAACTACAGAGCAGTGAGGTGCGGTAATACTTCGCACGACACATATCCGAAAGGTTTGAGCAAATTCCACTGTTCCATCGCATGTAGAGGAAGAATGGCGACTATTTTCAACGGCTGTCATTGCGTCTGCACGTGATGTTTGTGGAGAGAAGCTGCTTGGTGTGCCGGGTGGTGGTGAGAGAAGAACTAGGTGGTTTAAAACACCCGGAGTTTAAGAAGCCATTACAGAGCAAAAGAAGGCTTACAGGGACTGGATTCTCTTGGGGGACTTTGCTTCTCGTGACCGATACACTGCAAAAGAACTTGCAAATTGGCTGTCTGAGCAGCTAAAGAGCAGTCCTGAAAGAAGATCGGCGAGAAGTTGGAAAGGGACCGTAGATCTGCGAAAAAGGCAAACCATTCGCCAGCTCAGAGGAAGGAAATTCAAAATAGCGAAGGAGTTAAATCCAAAGTTGGTGTGTTGTTTTCCAATGAGATGGACATCTTACGCAGATGGAACGAGCACTTTTCGGAGCTGGTCAATCCCGAACAGGGCACTGAGTGGGACAGACCTATAGTCTTGAGTGGGGCGGAGAATAGTCAAACGGGAGAGGATGTCATTATAGCGATTGAATCGTTAAAAGTTGGCAAATCCGCCGGTGTGGATGAAGTTTGGCCAGAAATTCTTAAGGCAATTGGTAAGGAGGGGGTATTATGGCTCTCTCGTGTCATTAAGGTGGCCTGAAAATGCGGTGAGACATCTAGAGATTGGCAGACTTGGGTGATTGTTCCTCTTTTCAAAAAGGGGAATAAAAAAGAGCTGCGGTAAAGTCTACGCTAAGATGCTGGAGGCGCGTTCTAGAGCTATGGTCGAATCCAGGATAGGGGATGAACCGACCAGCTTGTGACTCTAAGAATGGTACTCGAGAAGGCTTGGGAGTACGCCAAACCGATCTACATCTGTTTTGTAGACTTAGAAAAGGCGAATGACCGAGTTCCTCGAGGTAAACTCTGGAGTGTTCTGCAGGAGTATAGGATTGATGGTCCTCTGTTGAGGGCCATTCAGTCTCTGTACATAAACTGAAGCAGCAGCGTTCGGATTAACGGTAGTATATCAACACCTTTCAAAGTGGGCGTTGGACTTCGCCAACGGTGCGTCCTGTCAGAGGTGACATTATATATATGAACTGGATGTTGCATCGCAGTCGAGGCGAGGAGTGTTCCTCATTGGGAGAGTTGAGGATAAGCCATTTTCTATTTGCAGATGACTTAGTTGTTCTCACATCCTCCCAGATGGAACTTGGGTGCCCGCTAGATAGGTTTGTGGCCGTATGTGCTGATGCTGGAATGAGGACAAATCCGAGGTTATGGTTATTTCCAGAACACTTGTCCAATGCACTCTACATGTTAGTGAAGTCCCATTGAAGCAGGTGGCGAGGTTTAAGTATCTCGAGGTCTTCTTCACGAGTGATGGGAGGAGTGATACTGTTCTTTCTAGCAGTATTAACCAAGCTGGGTCAATTTAAAAAACAACTTGGAAGATCTGTGATCAGGGAGACCGAGCTGGGTGTTAAAGCCAAGTTAGCGGTTTTTAACTCAGTATTTGTTCCAACTCTCACCTATGGTCATGAAATTTGGATACTGACCGAAAGAATAAGATCGCGAACACAAGCTGCCGAAATGAGATTTCTTCGTGCTGTTGTGGGAGTTACTCGCCGGGATAGGGTGAGAAACACGGCAGTGCGCGGAGAGCTCAATGTTGAGCAGCTGCTTCTCCGAACGGAAAGGGCTGTGCTTCGATGGCACATCACGGCTTCCGAAGCGTGCCCTAGATGCATTTTCATCAGGCAGGCGACCGCTTGGCAGACCCAGGACGAGGTGGTTGGAGCAAGACCAAAAACTCGCCTGGGTGCGTTTGGGCATAGCTCCTGATGAGATAGAGTCGAGTGGCCTGGAGATCCCGCGTGCGCGCATTACCACTGAAAATGTATGTATGTCGTGCAATTGTTTTGCGCGTGGCGTACCAGGCTAGGCCTTCAGAAGAATTTGTTACGAAGGAATATACAGTCAAAGTGTAGCACAGACAGTAATAAGAATTTTTTTTAAGTATTATAATATACATTTCGGAGGCGATGTCCTTGTATGTATGTATGTTGGCTTTAAAGTCCATGAAGGACCAAAGCCGAGCTTTTCTCAATCACCTATATCACAGTATATCGCGGATTCCGAACGGCGAAATTCGGGAATCTTTTCTTGACAATTGTACTACAGGGTGTTTTTGTCAGTACCCCGCTGAGGAGAAGCACCGTGAAAAACACATTCGATAACATGGCTGTTGTCGGGATTCGAGGCAGTGTCATCGGCGTCAGAGGCCAACACACTACCCACTGCGCCAAGGCGCTCTCAGATGATGTCCTTAATGAAAAGAAAAGTTAAAATCATTCACAATCCGTCAACACTTTGTGTTTTCAGTTGCTGAATTAGTTGGTACCTCTTGCACTAGGTTTTTTGGGATTCAGCGCTCTTGAATCAGAATATTGTTGAACTCCCTGTCTTTCAGACACCTAAATAGTTCCGCAATACGGTACTGGCGATTAGTCGGTATGATCCGCATCATTACCATTACAGTCTATTGACTTCACGGCAATGGCCTTGATTAAGCCAAAGTGAATCCCATCTAGAGTTCCCAATGCCTCCATACTCACTCCGCTTAGGTTGAGTAGATGCAGTCGAGTTTCGGGTGGAAAAGTTGGACAGAGCCCCTTGTGTTTTAAACAGTAAGAGTCAAAATAATTTAACTCAAAACGCGTGTCCTTGAGTACCTGTGTTATAAGCGGTAGATTCTTTTTTCTTTTTTTGTACTGCCAGACAGACACCTACCTTTGTTGTTTTTTCCCCGTTTTCCGGGGAAAATGGAGAAGGAGCTTCAGGGAGGGAGGGAGCGAGCAAACAGAGCAAAGAAGCTGATCGTGTTTAACATGGCAAACACCAGTTTCGATCACTGTCCCTGATCAATCCAAGTTGACACACAGCCTCCGAATGGTCCCTTCTGGATAACTGCATAGGCATCCGCCGGACAGTGAACTAGTGTGTGCAGACCAGCCCGTTGTTCTTGGGGTAAGAGGAACCTGGCCCTCCAGGTTGGGGCTTGTGCTTAACATCCCTATCAGAAAAACTATTTTGTTACGAACCGACAACAAGCCTCCGATACAGACGATTTTAATGTTGACAACCTCTGCAAACGCAATAAGGATTTACGAGTCTCAACCGGGAATGTGAGGTCCCTCAAAAGGCCAGGTGCGAGCAATCAATTGGAAAATACACAGGACTGCTACAAAGCAGACATTACCGCCCTCCAAGACCAGGCAAAAAACGGATGAAAACCTGTGTTACCTTTTACCTTAAAACAAGCAACGCCTATTTGGGTGCGGATTCGTTATTCGAGGTAGACTCAGACAAAGAGTCTAAGGTTTTCGTCATGTAAGCGAATGCGTCATAACAATCCGCATCAAAGGTATAGTGGGGAATAACACCCAAATATTCGTACACGCCCCCACGGCAGAAAAAGATGATCGACATAAAGACCCAAGACCCCAAATCGTACTAGGAGATTTCGACGCAAAGCTGGGCTGAGAAGACATATTAAGATCGATCATAGCCTCCATAACACCACATCCGACATCCTTGTAGCAAGCACACGATTTCCCCATCTCAATATCCACATGGCCACCTGGCGGTCCCCTGATCAATGGACCACCAACCAGATTGGTCACATCGATGCCAGATGATAGATGCCAGACACTCCTCCAGTATTCTCGACGTACGAACCTTCTGAGGAGCCAACATCGACTCGGACCACTACCTTGTTGTAGCCAAGGTATATCAAGAATGAGAATATCAAGAATGCTTAGGAGACGAGTAGGACAACGTCGTTTGACGTCAGATCGCTACGATCGCAAGAGACTTCCAGAATCTTTGCCGATCGTATCTCCTCAAACATCTCTCAAAATCCGCCCACGGCAGCGCAAACCATAGAGCAGGAATGAACGCACTGCCAGAGCGCCGTCAGAGACGCTGCCTCAGAGGTGCTGGGTTTCAAATCGCCACAACCATATGCCTCTAGAAAGAGGCACATAAGGCCACGCTGCAATGACGGACGAGAGCTCCTCACGACGATGTAAGAGAATTGCGTCCACCCGACCTAGATGAAATCAAAATAGCGTTATCAAGACTGAATCAACGGAGTCGAGTAAGAGCACCAAAATTTAACTTCGGAAAGCTGCAATCGCAGGAGACCGCCAGGACGCCATCAGAGATGTACCCGGTTTCAAGCCACCACCCTCGAGAAACACCTGATTTGACGACAAATGCAAACAGGCCCATGTAGAGAAACAGAATGCATACATGGCTACACTGTATCGACGGACGAGAGCCGCCAGCGAGCTCTATGAACAGAAAAGCAGGGAGGAGCATGCGTTTCTAAGAAGGAGAAGTAGGAGCACGAGAAGCGAGAGATCGAGGAGATGGAGTGATGCTATTGCAGGAACGATGTTCGAAAGTTCTACCAAAAAGTAAAACGAGCATGCCGAGGCTATAAAGCCAGGGCAGAAGCCTGCAGGGATGAGCACGGACAACTAGTAGTGGAATCACAGTCGATTGTGGATGGGCCAATTCTGCAGACTGTATGACGGCGATGATAGTCAAAATGCCGCCATCAGGCAGAACAGAATCCCGTCCACCCGACCTAGACGATGTTATGATACCGATAGCGAAACTTAAGCTTTATAAAGCTGCTCGAGCAGACGGGCTTCCCACTGAACTATTGAAAGGAGCTGACGATGAGCTTGTCGGGAACATGCACCAACTCATCTGCATGATAGGGTCGAACGAGTGCATGCCCGACGAATGGAATCTCAGCATCGTTTGCTCCCCTTGGCCCCTATGACTGCGCCAATTACAAAGGGTAAGTCTCCTAAACATGCGTACAAGATCCTCTCTGCCGTACTGTGTAAGCGCCTCAAACCATTCGTGGACAATCTGGTAGTTTGCTACCAGTGTGGTTTTAGGCTAGGAAAATCCACGATAGACCAAAGATTTACACTACGGCAGATCCTGGAGAAGACCCATAAATTCCAGATAGACACGCGCTATCCTCTTGTCAACTTTTAAGCCACATTTGGCGGTGTTTATAGAGGCGAGTTATATAGAGCCATGCCATGTTTTAGCATTCCTGCCAATCTCGTCAGACTGCGCAGGATGACAATGGAGAATTCTCGCTGCTCCATTAAGGTCGAAGGTGAACTAACCGAGACCTTCGATGTTAAAAAAGGTCTTAGGCAGGTGCTCTGCGGGACGTGCGGGACTCTGCGGCCAATACAAGAGGTAAAATCTACCATGGCTAAAGTGGGTCTAAGGGTAAAAGGGGACAAGGCCAAATATATGCTGTCATCAAAGACGACCGACGTCTTGGTCAGAAAGTCAACTTCGGCAGCTATATTTTTGAAGTAGTCAAGGACTTCGTCTACCTTAGCTCGATAGTAGCAAGCAGCAACGGCACCAGCGCTGAGATAAAACGCAGAATAACTCTTGCCAACCGCTGCTTCTTCCAAGGGGGCACTACGACCTTGATTATCACAGTCCTCCTTTATTGCGCAGAGGCTTGGACCATAACAAAAGCGGATGAAGACACCCTTGGTCGTTTCGAGAGGTAAATTCTGCGCTCTACCTACGGTGCCGTTTGACAAAGGACATAGAATGGAGAAGAAAATTGAACGAAGAACTGTACGGGTTGTACAGCGACATTGGTCTGGTACGACGTTTACGTATGCAGCGTCTAAGGTGGCTAGGGCATGTGGGGCGCATGGAAATTAGAGCTCCGACCCGAAGAGTCTTTAAATCCATCCCGGAGGGAAGGCGCGGGAGAGGACGACCGCATCTAACGTGGTGTACGCAGGTGGACGGGACCTTAACCAACTGGGGGCGCGGCGCTGGAAGCAACTGGGTAAAGACCGTGCCAGTTGGAAACGCTTGTTGGTCGCAACCAACAGGTGGACCACGGACTGTTACGCCACCTAAGTATCTAAGTAAGTAACCGCTGCTTCTTTGGGCTCAAGAGGCAACTGAGTAGTAGAGCCCTCTCTCGAAAAATTAAGGTATCCCTATACAAAACCTTAATCGTCCCGGTCCTTCTCTATGGCGCTGGCGCAATCTTTGGTCCCTTTTGTGTAAACGTAGTGTGGAGGAGGAGATTGAGCCAAGAACTGGACGGGCTGTACAGTGACATCAGCCTAGTTAGACGTCTTCGGATCCAACGCCTAAGATGGCTGGGTCATGTAGAGCGGTTGGACATCACCGCTCCAGCCCAAAGTCGATAACTTGTGCACCAAAGAGTTCCTATCAACTGTGTCGAAGGCCGCTTTAAAATCGACAAAGGAGGCATAAAGTTTCTTCCCCTTCTCTCTAAATCTTCTAACAAACGTTGTTAATGCAAAAGTTTGAGTTTGCCATATTAAACGCGATCAACTTCTTTGCTTTATTTGCTCGCTCCCTCTACCTTTTGCCAAAGTGTGGCTATGTCGCTGTGTACGAAGTCGTTCAGCCAGAACTATTCTTAGTGAAATAGACCAGCATAAATGGAATCTACAACCATCTTCCTCTCAGCCAGAATACGTTGAATCGATTTCCCGACTATCATTAAATTCTTTATTAATCACTTGACCAGAAAACGTTTAACATAGAACTTAACCCTAACGATTTAACGATCATACCCAACCGGTACAACACCTTTTCCAGCCGGCCCCCATCACTATTAGTTCCTCGTCCTCCGTATTTCTCAATCAAAATTCAGATACCCTAAAAATCCAATAAAAATTCCCCAACCGTCCATCGCCATTAGCTCCAGCACTCAACAATTATCCATGGAGCATTATGCGATTGTGAAATTCATTATTCCATAGTCGTATCCCGCCGATACAATGACATTCCCGAGCATATCGACGCCTTATCTCGCGACAGACGACAACACTTGCCCATTTTCCAATATGAGTTTTAATTACTTCTGCTCCAGCTACTGCCGTCACCTAAGTGGACAACATCGAAAAAGGTTCCGCTGAAACAGAATTAAATAATTAGCATACAGTAAAGGAGATTACAACACTCCGTGGCGGTACAGATTCAACACCGGCAGTCAACGGTGGAGCACACTCACTCCGTCATTAGAGCCACTTGAAGGTGCCTGATGGACGGACATTCACATCAAATGATTTCCATTTGACACGAGAAGACCTTTAAGCGGTGCCTGTGATCTGGCTTTCGGAAACGGTAAGCGGCAGCAGATGGCGACAAAGGGAAAACTATCGAAAAGAGATTTGTTCCACTTTGGAAAACTGCTCCCGGGTAGGTGGATCAGCTTGACTAGAGCATGTTAACTAGACTCTAACTACAGATTAGATGGGACCGATCATTGCTTCTAATTGCACACGTTCGTAACACATTCTCTCACGCGTGTTACGAGCGTCGCCCTACTCGGGCGTGAGTGCTCCGATTTCGTAAATTGTGCTTTTACTGTAATCGACGTTATTTACGATATTACCGACGAAATGGGACTACACTTCAATCAAGCGCTAGAAGCGCAGCTAGATCAATGACCAGCAACCGTCGATTCCTTGGACAGCAATTAAGACGGTCGAACATGGCCGAAATAGGGTCTTAATTGAGTTATCAACAATTCTGATGAGCTCATACGGCCTAAGACAATGAAATTCAGTTGCGGTTCTAGTCGGCCTAATCGATCGGTAGCCGGTAGCGGAGCTGTTTTTAAGCGCGGCGGCTTTCATTGAAGCTAAACGCGAAATTTGCATTTCTGATATTCTTGAGGATTAGCTGTGAAATGATGATGGTTTAGGTGACCGATCGAATGGTGGAACGGATGGGCTTATGCAAGTCAATGCGAAAAGGTAGGCGTCCGAACGTGTCGCGTCGTAACACCTGATTGAGGTTTGATAAACGTGTAAGTTATGGTGTCGGGCTTTAATGGGATTTAGGATTGAAATAAATTCTGATGAACGATCTCTAGTGGTTTTGTTGTGCTTAGTCGACGTTTAGGACGTTAAATGCTGGCAAAGATATACGAGACTTATGAGGCGGCACCTTTTAGACATCGAACAAGGCTTCGATTAAAACCAGGCCCATTTGAAGCTTATTTTGCATTTTATCAAACGTAAGCTCTTGAATTTAGGAAGCTGTTGTGAGTTATACAAAAAATTCTTAACAAAAGAGGATGGAAATAAAACTTAGGCAACGACCTTTCGCTCAGGAAAGCTTGACAGTAGCTTTCTGGTCCATATTTTCCATATTTTTCCATAGATTACTTAAAAGTCGATGTTTATAGTCAGAATTCAGAAGTTTCATTCTTCTTCTTCTGCTAATCTGGCGCTACAGTTCGGGGTGAACCTGGGCCTCAACCAACAAGCCCCTCCTACTAGTACGATCTTTGCTAACCTTTCCCATTTCCGCACATCCAGTTGGTTAAGGAGTGCGGCCATCTTGTGTTTCTTCGTCCTTGGGGGTTGAATTGAAAAACTCTTCGGGCTGCATGGCCTAGCTATCTTAGGCATTGAATCCACAGACGCCTGACTAGACTCATTTCACTGTACAGCCCGTAAAGCGCGCGGTTAAATATTTCCCTGCATTCCCCGTCTGTGTTTATAGGCCCGAAAATCACGCGCAAAAAATTTTTCTCGAACCGGCCAAGAGCCTCGTCCTCCGCTTTTGATAGTGTCCATGCTTCTGCGACGTACAGCAGGACCGGAATAATAAGGGTCTCTATTACTCAGTTGCCACCTGAGCAACCTTCTGAAAAAGCGATTGTCAAGAGTGATCACGCGTTTGATTTCGGAACTGATGTCGTTGTTCCAGGTCACTGCGGAGAGAAGGTAGACGAAGTCCTTAACCTCTTGTGTTGGTGAGTGATTTTTGTACAATCATCTCTAATACGATGTTGAAGAAATCACATGACAGCATCGACAAATAGGTGTTGAGCGTCGACATAAAATTCATTGGTTTTTTCCAGGATCTGCCGTAGTGTGAAGGTTTAGTCGATTGGACTTCCCTGACCTGAAGCCACACTGATAGGGACCTTTCAGGTTATTTACAAAAGGCTTCAGGCGTTCACACAAAATGGCAGAGAAGAATTTGCAGGCTACATTAAGGAGATCTATTCCTCTGTAGTTGGCGCAGTCAGAAGGGTCTCCATTCCTCCATTCCTCGATCATGCTTTCCTCAGACATAATCTTAGAGATTAACCGGTGCCTAACCAGCTCACGCCCAGCTGCTTTGAAGTGCTCAGCAGGCAATCCATCTGCGCCAGCGGCTTTATTCGACTTGAGTTTCGAAATGGCAAACTCAACAACGTCGAGGTCAGGGGGATGAAATTCTCTGCGATCTTGGTCATTAAGAAATGGGTCATTCTGCCATCTGCTATCATTGCCGTTATACAGTCTACAGAAGAGGTTCTTCCAAATTCTCAGTATCGACTATCTGTAGCACCTCTCCAAATTTTCAATCGCCCGCTTCTCGTGCTCCTTCTTTTTTTCATGAGAAGCTTATGTTCCTCCCTTCCCTTAAGCTCGTAGAGCTCACGACCCGCTCTTGATTTTTTGTGTAGTGAGGCCTTGTATGAATGCTTCTACACTCGTCATCGAACCAGGTGGTTGGTCGCGGTAGAGCTTTAAGGCTCAGCACTTCCGTTGCTGTGCTCTTCAGGGCTTGTTTTCACAGGCTCCAGTGCTGCTCTACTTACTGAGTGTAGGATTGAGGTGTATCAGAGAGCTTAAGGGAGACGCGGTTGGCAAAGGCATTGGCGATCTCCGGTGATAGTAGCTTTTCGACGTCATAGCTGGTGTTGGTGTTCTAACTCTACTCCGTTGCGTTCGTGATATCCGTGAGCGCATCTTGGCTACTACAGTGGTCCGAATCGATGTTAGCCCCTCGGAATGTTCGAACATCAAGAATAGTGGAGGAGTGTCTGACGTCGATCGCGATGTGATCAATCTGATTAGTGATTGATTGATTTGGCAACCGCTAGGTGCCCTTGTGCATATCTAAGTGCGGGAAGCCCGTACTCACTAGGAGGAGATCTCGCCCCATAGGAACATCAATCAGCCTGTGTCCGTTATCGGATGTGGTGTCGTGTAGGCTGTGTTTGCCGATAACTCGTTCAAAGATGTTGTCCCTACCCAGCTTGGTATTGAAGTCTCTTAGTGAAATTTTGATGTCGTAAGAGTCGTCTTTGGTGGAGTCATCTTTGTCTTCCGTGGGGGCGCGAACCCATGTTAAACTGATGTTAGAAAACCAAGCCTTGATGCGGATCGTTATGAGGCGGTAGCTCACATGCCGAAAGCTTAGGACCTTTAGCCTTCAAAAAAGTCAAGCTGAACGTTTTCAAAAAGAATGCCGGATTCCATCCGGCAACCAAGATCAGACTAGTACCGAGATCGAAAGTGAAAACTCGACGGAGGTACCCCCAATCCCCTCGGAGAGCAAGGGCCCTGCGATGGAAGAAGCTGAAACCCCAGCAACAACTGCGGTCGGCTGAGGTCAACAGTTTTTGCTCGACTCCGGGGGCGGGGACTATTCAACAAGCTCACCAATTGAAGAGGATCTTCTAGACTTAGATCTAAAAGACCTCAACACCAGCGGGATGGAGGCTAAAAGAATTGATGCAGCTCTGATGCTCAGATTAAATCAAATTAACCTCCATCAGTCTAAAGCGGCAACCGCAAGTCTCATTCTCAGGCTGGCTAAAGGAAAAGAAGATACAGTCCTAATCCAAGAGCCATGGGTACAAGACCACAAGGTTTGTGGACTAAGGACTCCAGCCCATAATTTATTCATACCGTAAAAATAAGGTAAACCCCGCACTAACATTCTTGCAAAGGAAACTTTAAACGCTTACCTCCTTCGAAATTACAGCTGTCCTGACACTAGGGTGATTAGCAATACAATCACCCAGTGACAAATGATGGATAGTCTAATCTTATATTGCTCAAGAGAGGACCATCCCACAGGACGGCGCCAGACGACTAGTCGAGGGCGCAAATGCGTATCACACGATTTGGGGCAGTAGTGATATAAACGAATGAGGTGAGTGGCTTATTGAATTTATACTAACCCCCAATCTATGTATTTGTAATAAGGGAAATATACCTACGTTCATTACCAAAAACCGCAGAGATGTACTAGATATTACTCTACATCTCCCTGTCTCAATAGCAGAATAAGAGAGTGGAAGGTCTCTGAAGAACACTCCTTCTCAGACCACCGCTATCAGGCTTTCAACCTAACAATCACAGTCCAAACCCCAGCCGACTCTTCTTACAATCCGAGAAGGATTGACTGAGAGTGCTATAAAGCCTTCATAGGCAACTCTATAGTAAAAAGGACCCCCGATACCCCGCGATCGCCGTCAGATATATTGACAAATACATTGGGCAACGCGCGGGCTAATAGCTGCGTAATCCACAAATGCAGAAAGAACTCTTACCCATCCTGGTGGAACGAACTCTAACCAAGCTCCGCAAGGACTGTCGAAAGCTCTTCAGTAAAGACAGAGACTGGAGTCTGTACAAAGAATCACTCAGAGTGTATAAGCAAACTCTTGGGAAAAAACAAAGGAAGTCTTGGAAACTCTTCTGCAGCCTCCAGACTGATAAAAATCCTCTCGAAAGATCCACTAACTCCGAGTTGTGTCCTAACAAACTGGTTTGGACAAGGTCAGAAGAAGAAACACTCAACCTTCTCTTCAATACGCACTTCCCAGGCTTCTCTGAATCGCAAGACTCAGTGAAAACGCGAGGAACTCAACTCTCCTCCGCGATAGTGGGCCAGCATGATCATATAATCTCTAGGGAGAAAATGAAGTCCCTTTAAATCGCCAGGGCCGGATGGAATCTACCCTATCTAGCTTACACAAACTATGGAGTATCATGTCGTGGAGTACTATGTTTAAAGGTTGCCTAGCTTGGAGACACATTCCAGAAAAGTAGAAGTGCGCAAGGTTACTCTTCATCCCCAAGGCCGGCAGGTACGCTCACACCTCCCCCAAGGATCTAAGGCCTATTTCCCTATCATCTTTTGCATTAAGAATCGTAGAAAGGCTGATAGACTTACAGATACGCCATAATTTCGATCCTTCCCTAATCTCTAAGGCAAAGCACGCCTGTTGTAAGGGTAGATCTGTCGAAGCAGCCTTGTATACACTAGTGATAACAGCCTTCCTAGACATGGAGGGCGCCTTCAACGATGTTACCATTACCATTCCGGGCAAATACCCACCCACACTCAATGATCGTATGCAAGTCACCAGAAGACGGAGCTTGTGCTATTCACAAGAAAGCACAACATTCCGGAAACCTGCCCAGTAACTTTAGTTGGCACCAGGTCAACCCACACCTCTAGTGCCAAATACATTGGCATTGTACCAGAAAGGATACTAGCCTAGAAGAGCAACACAACCGAGAGAGCAAAAAAAGGAATTATAGCTCTCTCACCTGCAAGAAAGCTTTAGGGAAAAAATGGGGATTCAATCCCAAGCTCACCCCATGGCTCTACATTACAGTCGTTGGACCTCTACTAATGTATGGAGTGATAGTCTGGTGGGCTGCACTGGACAAAACAACTTACCATAAACAATTCGAGAAGGTACAAGAGCTGGCATGTATATGCATCACCGGGGCCCTAAGGTCCACCCCAACGACAGCGCTGAACATGATACTTCACCTTACACCAATCGATATACTTGGCAAGCAAATTGCCACATATAACCAACTCCAAATGGACGAGCTATATCACTGGCCACTCCTCCATTCTGAACAACAGGATAACCATGGCAGAAAACTCGGACCACATAGAGCCCACTTCAGGCTTTGAAACGAAATTCAATATAACATACCCAGACAGGCGGAACTGGACCCGCCAACCGCAACCTCGCAGGAGCTGCGTGGATTTCTACACTGACGGGTCAAAAACCAAAGACGGGGTGGGTAGTGGAGTATTCTGCAAACTAAACCTGAGCCAACCTCTAAAACTATCAGATTATTGCAGCGTTTTTCAGGCGGAGTTGTTGGCAATAAAGGATGGCTCTGTCTTGGCTTAATTGGTACGTAATATCTACTACGGATATCAGAATTCTCACGGACAGTCAAGCAGCCTTGAAATGGCTGGAGTCCTATGTTTACACCTCAAAAACAGGCCTCGACTGTCGCTTACCTCTTAAGGAGATGGCCGAACAGTTTAACATACAACTCCTATGGGTACCAGGACACAGCGATATCTTAGGTAACGAAAGGGCCAACACACTCGCCAGACAAGCAACGAAGCAACAATAAATCATGGCATGCGAGGGACTGCCTCTTGCAACAATTAAACTCAAACTGACAAATCTCGCCAGGGCTTAGATGAACCTGAGATCGGCCCAGGGGTATACCTGCCTCCTCACCAGGCAAATCTGGCCTCGGATCGATAGTCAACGGACTAGGAGAATATTCCCCTTCCCCCTAAAGGAACTGACATCTACATGACATCTGCCATGTTTTGTACTCTTGGCTTTACTGAAGAGTCTTCGACAGTCCTTGCGGAGCTTGCTCAGAGCTGCGGTCCACCAGGATGGATATGAGTTTTTCTTGGTTTGTGGATTATGCAGCTCTTAGCCCGTGCGTTGCCCAGTGTGTTTGTTAAGATATCGACCAGTTTGTCTATATCTAACTGGGACCGCTGGCCAATGAAGGCTCTATAGCATTCCCAGTAAATTCTTCTTGGGTTGTGAGAAGAGTCGATTGGTGTTGAGGCCGTGAAAGCTTGGTTAAAAACCAAATTACAATGTTCCTAGAAGGAGTGTTCTTCAGAGACCCTCCACTCTCTTAATATACTAATGAGAGCGGGAGATGCTAGGGTTAAATCTAGTCCTCCCTACGGTTTTTGGTTTTCGTTTATATCGCTGCTGCCCTAGATTGTGTGATGCACATTTACGTCCGCACCGTTTAGGAGCCCCGCATGATGTCCTGGCGCGTCCTCAACTAGTCTTCTGGCCTCGTCTGATGGAATGGTTTCTTCCTGCACAATGTATGTTGAGGCTATCCATAGTATGTGATTCTACTGCAATCACCCTGGTGTCAGGGCAGCTGTAATTTGGAAGAAGGTAAGCGTTAAGAGCTTGCCTCCTTTTTGTGAAGTAAATAGGTTGTAGGCTGGAGCTCTTAATCCGAGAACCTTGTGTTCATGTACCCAAGTTTCTTGGATTAGAACTATGTCTTCTTCTCATTTAGCCAGCCTGAGAAGAAGATTGGCGGTTGCCGCTTTCGAGTGGTGGAGGTTAATTTGAATTAATCTCAGCATCAGAGCTGTTATCAATCATATTAACCTCCACCACGGTGGTGTTGAGGTCCTCCAGATCCAGGTTTAGAAGATCGTCTTCCATTGGCGAGCTATTGGAATTGTCCTCGCTTCCGGAGTCGAGCAATGACTCCTGGTCTTTATTGACCAGGTATGCTGCTGGGGTTTCAGCTTCTTCCGTCGCCGGGCCCTTGCTTCCCGAGGGGATCGGGGTTCCTGCTCCGTTGAGCTTTCTCTTATGACCTCGGGCTATCCGGGTCTTTATTGCCGGATGGTGGCACTACCTTGTCCTTTTTATATATGTTAAGTTTGACCTAGTAGTCGTATTGGGCCGGAGGTTCCAGGGCTTCACAATTCAGGACAATAATTGCCTGTCTCGATCTGCCTTTTGGTCCCTCCAGTTTCAGTAGTTCATTGTTTCAACGATTTCAATGCGGTTGTCTGGTGCCAGCGGGAGCCAGCATCTTGCTCGCGGTCGTTTCGGGATCTCATCCTTAGTTACAACCTTGAGTCTAGCTCCCTCCCATGTTTCCCCTATTTCAGCCACTTCTTCTTCTTCTTTGGCGCTACAGTTCATGGCGAACCTCGGCCTTCTTCAAAAAACCTCTCCAACTGGCACGGTCTTTCGCCAGCAGTCTCCAGTGCCGCACGCATAGTTGGTTAAGATGTTCTTCCAATTGGTTGCACCACCTTAAGTTTGGCCGTCCTCGACCGCGTCGCCTCTCGGGGTTGGATTCATAGACCTTCCGGGCCGGAGCTGTGTTTTCCATTTCAACATGACCTAGCCATCTTAGGCGTTGGATCCGAAGTAGCCGTGCTATGTTCATATCGCTGTACAGCCCCTATAGTTCACTGTTAAGTCTTCTCCTCCACTCCCCATTTATGCAAGTCGGGCTGAAAATCGCACGCAACATTTTTCTCTCAAATCGACCAAGGGCCTCCTCATCCGCTTTCAATAAGGTCCATGTCTCTGCGCCATAGAGCAGGACCGGGATGATAAGGGTCTTGCATATGCTCACCTTGGTTTTTCGAGAGAGGGCTCTGCTTTTCAATTGCCTCCCGAGCCCAAAGAAACAACAGATGTGACTTCCGCATGTCACTGCGGAGCCTAGGTAAACGAAGTCCTTGATTACCTCGAAATTGTACCTGCCAATATGTGCACCCTGGCCAAGACACCGGTGGTTCGTGTCCTTTTTCAACGACAGCATATATTTCGTTTTGCCCTCATATACCGCCAGTCCCATTTTAGCCGCTTCCGTCTCAATGCTCGTAAAGGCCTCAATGACATCTCGCTGACTTCGTCCAATTATGTCAATGTCATCGGCATATGCGAGCAGTTGTATGGACTTGAAAAAGATGGTGCCCATCGTATTGACCAGTGAGTTTTGCACTATGCTTTCAAGGACGATGTTGAAAAATTCACACGATAGCGTGTCGCCCTGTCTAAAACCTTTTTTCACATAAAAGGTATCGGTTAGGTCGCTTCCGACCCTGATGGAGCAGCGAGAGTTTTCCAAAGTCATCCTGCACAATCTGACGAGTTTGGCAGGAATATCATAACTAGACATGGCGTTGTATAGCTCGTCTCTATTGATACTATCGTATGCAGCCTTAAAGACGACAAACAGGTGGTGGTTGTCGATCTGGAACTCGTTTGTTATTTCCAGGATCTGCCGCAGTGTGAATAATTGATCTAAAGTGGACTTCCCGGGTCTGAAACCACACTGATATGGACCAATCAGTTTATTAACGAACGGTTTCAAGCGGTCACACAGAACAGCAGAGAAGATTTTATAAGCGATGTTCAGTAGACTGTAGTTGGCGCAGACAAAGGGACCTCCTTTCTTCAGCCACTGTGGCCTTTGAAAAATCGAGGGATCTCTCGTCGGCACAGCTAACCAGTTTTACTCTGACTTGGTACCGTCCAGCGTCGTCACAGATGGGCGGTGGTCCAGGGTTTTTCATTGCAATTTTTAGGAAGTTTGCCGATAGTGCTTGATCAGTCGGCGTTTTGCTGCCCGGGTGGCCATCATCTATGCCTAGCCTTCTTAGCCACCCGTTTTCTCGCTGGACCACCTGGGCCTCTTGGCCTTATCTTTTCCTGGGCCAGGATTCCTGTAGCCCAGGCGACCGACTCTTTGGCTTTCTCCGGTAGGTCGGTCTTATGGCCCCAACAATTTAAGACTCTCAAGGCTGCCTTACGGTCTCTATAGACCTTGGTCGATGGGTTGTGCCTCTTGTTGTCAGTTTTGTCATCTGACCACTTTTTAGAGCGGCTTTCTGATACTTCTGCTGGAGTTTTTGCCGTCTTTGAGCTAGAGGGGATTTCATACCCTTCCGGTTTTTTGTGAGATCCGGACTCATTGTTGTTTTTGTTATTAGGGTTTTTCATTTGGTTCCCACGAGATATGGAGAATTAAATGTCCGCCTGTGCAGAGATCCGCAATACACAGGTAAGGCTAGCTGATCCGGAGGGCGCCAGGTAGCCGGATACACCGTTTGCGATTGAGCTATTTTTGATCTGGGCTGTCAGCCTGGTCGACATCTCGGCACCTTATGTCCAGCCCAGGGGATAGGTAGGTATCTACCCCACAAGGTAGATAATCAGGTGGGAGTACGACGGTATTTACCCCGAATAAATTTTGCACGGCAAGTCTTCTTGTTATCGTATTAAAGTATCTATTCTAGACTAAGTTACGTTTTGCGGCAATATTGGAAAAATGTATATTAGACCACCGCTACTTTAATCACACGAGCGTACTGTCTAGACAGTTCGCTTTCACTTTTCTACCTTTCAGTGGCCAGAATGTCAGTCAAGCTTTTATCGTTTTTCGGATAAGATAACCGTTTCTTCTTGTGATCACAAAGTGAAATTAATCGACGATCTATAGCGTGTCTTCGAGAACCATGCCGAATGTCAATTAAAACTACATCATCACAACTGATTAGGGAAAACAGAGGTTCGGTGCATGCATAAAAGCCACTTTTAAGTCAAAAGTCTTGTTAGACGCTCAATTCTACACCGTAATATAATACATTCGTAAAATCGAATACGGCGCGACCTAATCGAGCGTTAAGAGCACCATTAATATCCCGTGAACGTGATTTGACATTCCATCGAAGCAATCAGAGTAATTTCACGAGAATGATGGGAGACGAAACTAGAGTGGTTCCCTCAAAATTACAAAATTTGGAACTTCTTTTCATGAATAATAATAAGTTTGGGGCGGAAGGACTAGTAAAATATAAATGTCAAAACCGTTAACAACGCAAGGAGACAGTGGAGATGTGATTTATGTTTGACCAAATGAATCCACGCTCGGGGGAAATGGGAGCACACTGATGTGAGCCTGTACGCGACTGATTTTATGTGGAACGTGTTAGCTATTCAATAAAATTCCAATAAATCGATAGGAACCCTGCCAAGCGACGACTTCACGCTACCACCTGAATTGATGAAAATTAATGGAACAAAAAGGTCAATTATGAGGAAGGGTATTGACAAGCTGACAATACGAAGAGGCACAGTGCGGCCAAACATTGTTCCTTCAGATAGAGGAAACAGTGATGCAATATTTCGACCGGATTATGCTTTAGGATGGCAGCTTAGTTAACGTCTGTGCGGTGAGAATCTCAAAGTAGGCTGAAGTGGGGCTCGTTTATCTCAGTAGACTAATTTAATAATTTTTTTATTAGTCCGGTAATCAAAAGATAGTTTAAGCGAACCATAGAAATTCATAAAACTCACCATTCGAAGACCTTATTTAACAACAGATACAATTACTTGCACTTAATGGCGTCTAAGAACTGGCAAGGCCCTCAGTCAAGTTATTGGGCTTAGTAAACCAGAAAAGGAGTACCCGAGGCACAACTACTTGTAAAAATCGGTTTATGGTTCGCGGAGATTCGAGATATATTCTTTGTTCTGTGGTTTATGTTAGACTTGTAAAGTCTACTTAAGTAGAACCGATGAGGTTAAAGCAAGCTGCTTCAGAAGGCCGCCAGGTCCTTGGGCAAACTTTTGAGAGTGTCCATTCTTCTGCGCCGCACAGAAGGACCGGGATGTTAAGGGTCTTGTATAGAGTCAACTTCGTCGTTCGGGAGAGGGCTCTATTACTCAATTGCCTCCTGAGCCCCAAGAAAGAGCGATTGGCAAGAGTGATTCTGCGTTTGATTTCGGAACTGATGTCGTTGTTCCAGGTCACTGCGAAGCCAAGGTAGACGAAGTCCTTAACTACCTCAAACTTATATATGCCAATACTACCGTTCTGGCCAATACGTCGGTGGTGAGTGTCCTTTCCCGGTGACATATTTAGTTTTGGCCTCGATTACTGCCAAACCAATTTTCGCCTCAATACTCGGAAACGCCTCATTGACATCTTGCTGTGATTTACCTATTATGTCAATGTCGTCGACGTATGCAAGGAGTTGTAAGGATTTGAAATAAATTGTGCCTTCTGTATTGGCCAGTGATTTTCGCACAAACGTTCCTAATATGTTGTTGAAGAAATCACACGACAGCGCATCGCCCTGCCTAAATCCATTTTTGACTTCGAAGCTACCGGTCAGTTCTGCACCGATTCGGATTGAGCAGCGAGCATTCTCTAAAGTTATCCTGCATAGTCTGACGAGTTAGCAGGGCTGTCAAAAGTAGATATGGCGTTGCATAGCTCGTCTCTAATAACGACTCCATTCCTCGGGCACTTTCCTCCGACTATTTCTTACAGAAGCAGACAGTCCATCTGCGCCAGCAGCTTTATTCGATATGGCGATCTTAGCTTCGTCGATGTCAGGGGGACAGAATTCTCTGCGATCTTCGTCGTTAAGAAATGGGTCATTCTGTCTAACAGCGGCATATTGACCAAGGTTGCCGTTATACGGCCTACGGAAGTGGTTTTTTCATATTCTCAGCATCGACTGCGGTTCTTCTACTAGGTGTCCGCTCTCATTCCTACAGGCTTCCGTTCTGGCTTTATTTGTTGATAAGACTTTCGGGCGTCGAGCTTGCAGTAATTCCTTTCCTTTCGTCTGTGAAGCTTAAGGAGCATAAGCTCCCTCCCTTCTTTTTAACTCGTAGAGCTCACGAGCTGCTCTGGTTCTTCTCTACAGCGGGGCTTTATATGCATCCTGCTTCGCTGTGTGAATCCTCCTGCTCCCGTCATTGAACCAGGTGTTTTTTCGTGGTGGAGCCATGAAGTCAACAATTTCGGATGCAAAGCTTTTTAGGGCTTGTTCGCAAAGGTTCCACTGCTGTTCTATTGATAGCGTGGAGGGTTGAGTTGTATTGGATAGCTTAGAGAGACGCGATCGGTCGGTAGCTTTCCGACGTCATAACTTTGTATTCTTACTCTACTCCGCTGCGTTGGTGAGACGCGTTTTAACTACTGCAGCAGTGGTCCGAGTCGATGTTAGCTCCTCGCTAAGTTCGAGCACCAAGAATAGTGGAGGAGTGTCTGACGTCGATTGCGATGTGATAATTCTTGTTTCTGGTTAGTGATTGATTGATCTGGCGACCGCCAGGTGCCTTGTGTATATCAAGCTGCGTTGAGCGCGTACTGACTAGAAGGAGATTTCGCCCCATAGGAAGGTCAATTAGCCTGTGTCCGTTAGCGGATGTGGTGTCGTGTAGGCTATGTTTGCTGATGACCCATTCAAAGATGCTTTCCTTAGCCAGTTTAGCATTGAAGTCTCCTAGTACAATTTGGATGTCATGGCTGGGACATGGGGCATACGTTCTGTCTAGGAGATCGAAGAACTCATCTTAGGCGGAGTGATCCTTGTCTTCCGTTGGGGTGTGGACGCAGATTAAGCTGATGTTAAAAAAATTTAGCCTTGATAGGGATCGTTATTAGGCGTTTGCTTACATGCCGAAAGCTTAGGACTATTTGCTTATTCCACTTCGAACAGCGAATCCGCTTTATACACAGTCCATACAATCGCATTCCCTGTATGGCGATTATGTCCGCTTTATAGCGGTCTAGGGAGTCCGCTAGTTGTTTGGCTGCAAGTGGCCTGTTTAGGAACCTAGCATTCCACGTACAGAGCCAAAGATCATTGTCCTTTGTTGCAAGGGTCGTCAACATTAATCCGGTCCCTTTTATCTGAGGTTTGTGGTTGTTTCGGAGTTTGTTTTTTTTTTTACGGTTACGGCTTACTAGGACACAGGCTGTTTGATCTTGCTACCGGGTAAGATCTCCTCCTAGTCAGTACATGCTTCCCGCACCTCGATATACACAGAGGCACCTGGCGGTCGACAGATCAATCAATCACTAATCAGATTTATCACATCGCGATCGGTGTCAGACACTCCTCCACTATTCTTGAACTTTCCGAGGAGCTAGCATCGACTCCGACCACTATTTTGTAGTAGCCAAGATGCGCCTACGGACATCATGAACGCAGCGGAGTAGAGCAAAAATACAAAGTTATGACGTCGGAAAGCTACTGTCGCCAGAAACCGCTCGTGCTTTTCCCAATCACGTCTCCCTTAAGCTCTCCAATACACCTAGGCCCTCCACGTCGCCGATAGAAGAACTGTGGAATCTTTGCACAGAAGCCCTGGCAATCACCATATCTGAAATGTTGGGCTTCAAGGCTCCACCACGAAGAAACACCTTATTCGATGACAAGTGCTGGAGGATCCACACAGCGAAGCAGGAGGAGTAAAGGCTCGCTGCATAGAAGAACAAGAGCAGCTCGTGAACTGTACGAGGTAAAAGGAAGGGAGGAGCATAAGCTTCTTAGAAGAAAGAGCACGAGAAGAGCGCGATTGAGGATTTGGAGAGGTGTTTCTGCAGGAAAGACGTTCGATGGTTTTATCAACAGATAAAGTGAACATGCCAAGGTTATAAGGCCAGAAAGGAAGCTTGCAGGGATAAGAACGGACACTTAGTGGTAGAATCGCAGTCGATGCTGAGAATATGGAAAAACCAGTTCTGCAGACTGTATTACGGCGGTGTTGGTCAATACTCCGTTGTCTGGCAGAATGATCCATTTCTTAACGACGTAGACCGCAGAGAATTCAGTCCCCTGACTCCGACGAAGTTAAGATCGCCATATCGAAGCTCAAGTCGAATAAGGCTGCTGGCGCAGACAGACTGTCTGTTGGGCTCTTCAAGGCAGCGAATGGACACCACAGCTCCAGCCCGGAGAGTCTTTGAATCCAACCCCGAGGGACGAAAAAGCAGAGGACGACCGCACTTAAGATGCCGTATACGAGCTCTTCAATGCAGCAGGAGATAACCTGGTTAGGAGCATGCACCAGCTCATCTGTAACATATAGTCAGAGAAAAGCATGCCCGAGGAATGGGGTCTCAGCATCGTATGCCCGATCCACAAGAAAGGGGACCCCTCTGACTGCGCCAACTACAGAGGAATAAGTCTCCTTAACTTCGTCTACAAGATCTTTTCTGCTGTTTCGTGTGAACGCCTGAAGCCTTTTGTACATTCCGGCCAGGGAAGTCCACCATCGACCAAATCTTCACACTAAGGCAGAACCTGATCCAGATCCAGTGTTGACACTCAACACCTGCGTGTGATTTCTTCAACATCACATTAGATATGATTGTACAAAAATCACAGGCCAATACGAAAGGCACAATCTGTATCAAATCCTTGCGACTCCTTGCATACGCCGACGACAATGGCAGAATAGGTAGATCACAGCTAATGTCAATGAGGCATTTGCGAGTACTGAGATGGAGGCGGCGAAAATTGGTTTGGCGGTAAACGAGGGCAAAACTTAATAAACGCTGTGATCCAAAAAGGACGCTCACCACCGACGTCTTGGGCAGAACGTTTGTATTGGCAGATATAATTTTAAGGTAGTTAAGTACTTCGTCTAGCTTGGCTCCACAGTGACCTGGAACAACGACATCAGTTCCAAAATCAAACGCAGAATCACACTTGCAAATCGCTGAACGACAAAGCTGATTCTATACAAGAACCTTATTATCCCGGCCCTGCTTGGTCGGTCGGTTCGCTGGAAAGGTGTTGGGGGATGGAGGAAAAGATTAAACCACGAGCTCTACGGGCTGTATAGCGACAGGAGTCTAGCCAGGCGTCTGCGGATTCAATGCCCAAGATAGCGTGTAGAGCGAATGTACACCACAGCTCCAGCCCGAAGAGTCTTTGAATCCAACCCCTAGGGACGAAGAAACAGAGGATGGCGCACACAGGTGGAAGAGGACCTCAGCCAACTGGGTGTGCCTTGTGCGGCAATGGAAAAGGCTAGCAAAAGATCGTGCTAGTTCGAGTGGCATGTTGACTGAGGCCCTGGTTCACACCGAGCTGTAGCGCCCGTTATGAAAAAGAAGAAGAAGCTTGACATTGGGCATAAGTTCTGTCTAGGGGATCATATAACCCTTCTTTGGTGGAGTCATTGAGCGTGCGCTCATGTGCCGATAGCTCAGGACTTTTTGCCTTAGTCCACCTTGAACAACAAGTCCGCGTCCGAACAATCGAGGTCCTCCCTCACTATCACAGTTGCCGTAGTAAATGCCGCAGTTTTTCATCCGCTTTTTACCCGGTCCGTTCCACCGTATGATGGCGGTTAAGTCCGCTTTAAAGCGGTTTAAGGCGCCCGCAGGTTGTTCGGCTGCAGGTGGTCTGCTTAGGGACCAAGACTTTAAATTACAGGGCCAAAAATCTTTGTCCTTTTTTCGGTTCTTGCAAGGGCCGTCAACATTAATCCGGTCCGTTTTATACGAGGCTTGTTGTCGTCTCTGGGCATTGTGGGATTTTTCGACTAAGGTTTGCTAGCCCATAACCCAGCCGATAGTAATCATGTTTTGTGGAGCAGGATACTCGACCTCTTCTGTTAGTAATTTCCATGGTCAGGAAATATCAAGATGGTACCACGGGAGGGTGGAGGTAGAACCTGGCTAACAGGGCTGCACGGTGCTCGGCTGCAGAGGCTCTTATTCGTCTTTTTTAGCGGACCAGCACCCGTCGACAGATTCCTCTCGAACGAGGCCCTTGTTAGTCTTTTACCATACGAAGCTAGCACTATTGGGGACTTTATAGAATAATTTTAAATTCGGGTAGTCCGTCAAGGATGTTTTAGAACTTCAGCTTTCTACTCAGTTTATTTTGTGTATGGTCTGATCTGCGTATTTCTGAAGATCGGCATTGCGTCGCCAGTACGTGTCTCCATACTGATTGGCCGCACTGATCTCCAATAGCTTATTTCTAAATAATTTATTAAATTTACTCACCTGTTGCTTAAAGACCCATAACTCAATAAAACCGTCTGCCCATCTCCCATCCGATTCACATTCTTGAATAGAAAATTGAAAATCAATTTTGAAAAAAATCCACAAATCTCTTGAAAACAAAACCCACGACGCACCATAACTCATCCCAATGGGCAGTAACCAAACCAAACTCTATCAACGGTGGCGCGTCAAATAAGAAACGAACTCTCCTCCTTCAGTCACACTAACGAACCTGACCGCAGACTGCACTTGACAATCCCTTGGCGAGTCTCTTCCCATCTGTATCTCTCTGTGTTTGTAGTATACTTTGCCTAATGGCTTTGTGCCACCGATTTCCATTCTCGGCGTTCTGTCCTGCCATGTATGCCATGCATGGTTTACGATCGTCCATAGTATTCCCCTCATTCGAATTAAATGGGTCCTCACTGATTCTATTCTCTATTAATTAAAACATTCCTAAACGTGGATTGTGGAATTCAAATTGACCAAGTTGTCATCGTACTTCGATTCCACCTCCTTGTCAGCTGTAGATGAGTTAGAGCTGATCAGCGATGGGTGTCCCGCATGAGAGTGCTCGTGAGTTAGTGGGATTTTATGTCCGCCTTATCGGGCGGAACCGAGCTTTCAAATTCATCATGAGCCATTGTTATGGCTCCTAGTGACTGCGGTGAATGTTTATTCATACCCACGGAAAGAGGATAAGTCATTTGGCTTATCGTCGGGCTAAGCACCTACAAGAAGAGCTAATCTCAAGTCGTTTGTCAGGGAATTCTTTGTTTTCTGATAAGTGGAAAGCCGTGTTAGGAGAGCAACAACCACGTGGAGAATGGAACTAGATCACCCTGGTCACTGCCATCTGTCAGTATCTCCCCACCGAAACACGTTTTAATTAGGAGACCATGCAGGCGCAATAGCAGACCAATAACGCATTCTATGAAACCCCCCGAGGCGCCATTCGAAATATTACCAATTCAATCAAACTAAATGGCATCCACATATCACTGGGCAAACACATGTTCGGTGCAAAAGGTTACGATCGATCGTTCGGCCGTGCGCTCTGCCTAGGTCTGGTTCGGTCCACCTGCAATTGCGTTTCCAAATCATCTCACTCGGATAAAAGCAAATAAATTCCATCGATCCGCATCGAGAGATAACCGCCGAAGGGCGAACAAATGGACACCGCAAAGCCTGGAATCGACCATATGTGCGGAGAAAATCCTCGCTAATGACTTTTGAGTCGCACAAACACGCACACACAGTACCACAGACCAAAGACATCCGGAGGATAATCAAATGATGTGAGACAGAGGTTGCCACGCATGCGCAACCTCAGACATCCTTCGCACAGACGACGATGACGACGACGATGGCAAAGACGCTGTGTGTGCCAATTTGAAGATTTGAAATTGAACTGTGGCCAATTGTTGTGAAGATGGAGCCATGCGGAAATTTTCATGCCTCCGGGTCAGATGTGGTCCACCTCTGCTAGTGCTGGCTGTGCAAGTGTTCCTCGTTTTCAGACGTGAGTGCAAGAGTGCAGAGCCCAGTGCACTCATGTGAATTTATGAAGTCTTTAAATTCTGTTCATTGAGCGGGAAAATGGTTTCTTTGTTGTGCGCACGAGAGTACTATGTGTGCTCTGTAGTCTGAGCTCGGTGTGCGCACTGGGGTGTTGGACAAAATGTAGTTTATGGAAAGAAACCTGGTTTCTAGTTATGGAATTTTATTCGCAATCAATAGGACCATAATTAAATGTTCTTTCACTGCAAAGTTATATTGGGCGATTGACGGATCGTTGTGGAATGCTGATCTGTGGCTGTGAACAATGGAAAGCGAGAATGACGAGGATGACTATCTAGTAATGCTGGTCATGGACCAAGTGACGAAATCAAGCACCGCTCGGCAGAAATGAGTCGCTCGGGACTGCACTCGACCATCAAAACGTCCCTTAAAAGCCTATAAAGCTAGACAGTCATCCGATCCAACGACGGTCCAAAAGTGAAAGAGCCCACAAGGATTGTGATCGAACAACTTCTATCAGAGAGAGTCACTAGATAATAGGAAAAGTTAATTGATCGATGAATTCCAAAGTAGGGGTAAGCACGAAACCTTGTGGCGTGCCGCTATGACGACATAACCTTCAAGGTACCATACAAGGTGCTGTCACAAGGTTCCGCGCTCACCCCTACTTTGGAATTCATCGGTCAATTAACTTTTCCTATTATATAGTGACTGCACCATTACCTTTGTGAATTTCATTGGAATTTCTAGCTCTGGTACATACTCGAAGACGTTGAGTAACCTGGTGCTATGTGGATGAATCAATCTGAGCTTTCTGCATCCTGCAAACTCAATAACGGAACTAAACTATTCAGAATCGCAAGGCTGCTACCGCTCTTTTAAGTAGCAGAATTGCATGCAGTGGTACAAATCCTCTCATCGTACCCTTTCAAGAACCGTGAGTGTAGGATAAACGCCTATGTGGAAATGGGCGGTATATGTGATTGCTACGATTCTTTATGACGAGCGATCCGAAAGGCCTAGGGTCGCCCTCATCATATCGAACTCACAATCGGCAACCAAACTTGGGCACTTTTGTGGACAAAATCTGATGGCTGCTAGAGTAAGCTACAAAACGCACGGAGGAAGAGAACACTTCGTCGTTGCGTCTGCCTACTTTCCCTACGACTCGATACTACCTAGACCACCGAAGAAAGTTTCTGAACTCGTAGAGTACTGGGAAGACAGAAAGATTGGTCTCATCTTGTTTTGCGATGCTAATGCCCAAAACACTGCTTGGGGTAACAGCAAATGCAACACAAGAAGGAACCGTCTTTTAGACTTCATTCTCTCGTCTGACCTTACCATCAAAAATGTTGGCTCTCAACCAACGTTTTTTACGACAAGACGACAGGAGGTGATTGACCTGACCCTATCCAACAGACATGTGAAGGACATCACTAACTGGCGAGTCTTACCTACGCCGTCGGACCATAAGTTGTGGGATCTCTTCCTTGCAACCTAATCCGAGAAGGACGGACTGTGTACCGTTTAGAGGGGAGCTCGACAAATCCACTCAGGCCCTACCTAAACTTAGAACGAAACATTTGGTTTGGAACGCCGTTCATAACCTGAATAGAGCCATCACCAATTGTTTTGAACTCGCCTGTCCTGTTAGCAAACTTCCGTGCAGGATATTGGTTCCCTTGTGGAATGCCGAGCTCCAAAGTCTTTACAGGGATGCCAAGTGTATTCTGAATGGATCACTCAAATCGAATTTGGAAGATGATTGGAACAATTACCGGTCGAAGCAGAAAGAATATAAGAATTTATTCGTAACTCAAAAAACGATTCTTATAGGACCTTCTGCGAAGAGATCAAGTCTCTGAATGCGACTAGCAAGATAGTTAAAAGCCTCAATCTTGGAAAACCGACAAAGCTGAATCCACTCAGAAAATCTGATGGTACCTTTACTGAGTCTAAAGCGGAAACTCTTAGTTTACTGCTACGGACTCATTTAGCTGGAAATCAGATCGCCATCAGCTCGTTGCTCTTCTCTCCCCCCCTTCCCTCCTCAAGCTCGTGGCGGGTAGGAAGCGAGCAAAGATAGCAAAGAGGTTGCTGCATTTAACATGACAGACGCCAGCCTTGATCTCTGTCCCTGCTCAACCCAAGTTGACACACAGCCTCCGCGTGGCCCCCCCTGCATAGCCAACCCTGGCACCCGCCAGGTAGTGAACCAATATGTGCAGCGACCCCACCCCTTGTTCCTGGGGAAAGACGAACCTGGCCCTCCAGGTTGGGGGTTGTGCTTAGGGGTAACATCCCTATCACGTAAAAACCCACATGTTCAGAAGCAACCACATGCCTCGACTAACGGACTTGAGAGTCTGCACCTGGAATGTGAGGTCCTTTAACAGACCGGTTGCAGGCGATCAATTGGAGCAAACCCTTATCTGCTATAAAGCAGATATAACCGCGCTTCAAGAAGTGCGATGGGATGGACCAGGCAAAAGACGGATGAAAAACTGTGACATGTACTACGGGAACTGCTACAAGGAGAACAAACAGCGCCTATTCGGGTGCGGATTCGTTATTAGAGGAAGACTCCGAAGCGGCGTAACCTCCTTGTCGCAAGCACACGATTCCCCCATCTCAACATCCACAAAGGTACCTGGCGGTTTTTTGATCAATCAACCACCAACCAGATTGATCACATCGCGATCGACGCCAGACACTCTTCCAGTATTCTCGACATACGAACCTTCCGAGGGGCCAACATCGACTCGGACCACTACCTTGTCGTAGCCAAGGTACGAAAGATAATATCAAGAATGCTAAGAAGTCGAGTAGGACAATCTTTTCCGATCGTACCTCCTCCAAGCTCTCTCAAAATCCGCGCACAGCAGCACAAACAATGCGCAGGAATGGGCGCATTGAAAGAGCGCCGTCAGAGACGCTGCCTCAGAATAGTTGAGTTTCAAACCGCCACCGCCTGGAAACCCCTGGTTCGATGAACAGTGCGAACAAGCCCATGTAACAAAACAAGACTCATATAGAGCCATGCTGCAGCGACGAACGAGAGCTGCTCGCGAAATCTATGAGCAGAAGAGAAGAGAGGAACACACGCTTCCCAGAAGAATGGAGAAAGAACACGGAAAGCGTAAGATCGAGGATATTGAGATATGCTTCCGCAGGAATAACGCCCGGAAGTTTTACAGAAAGGTAAAGCGAACATGCCATGGCTATAAAGCCAGAGCGGCGGCCTGCAGGGATGAAAACGGAGAACTTGTAGTAGAATCACAGCTGAGGATTTGGAAAGACCAATTCTGTAGACTGTATAACGGCGATGACAGACAAGGTACCGCTGTCAGGCAGAAAGATCTGTTCATAATGGATGATGATGTAAGAGAGTTCCGTCCCCTCGACCCAGACGAAGTCTAATAAAGCCGCGGGCGCAGATGGCCTGTGGGCTGAGCCTCTTAAGGCGGCTGGAGATGAGCTGGTAAGGTGCATGCACCATCTCACTTGCAAGGTATGGTCGGAGGAAAGCATGCCCGACGAATGGAATCTCAGCATCGTTTGCCCGGTCCATAAGAAAGGAGACCCCTACAACTGCGCCAACTTCTTCTTCTTTGGTGGCGTTACACCCCATAAACGACCAGAGCCAAGCTTCTCTCATTCACCCATGTTGTGTGGGATTTATTTTTCACACAGGTGAAAGGGAACTACAGTTTAATGCCGATTCCGAACGGCGTGAGTTGAGAAGCTTTTTCATGGCAAGTATACTACGGGGGGTTTTGCCAGTACCCCGCCGAGGAGGGACGCCGCGAAATAAACATTCGATGGCGTTGGTATTATCGGGATCCGAACTCACTTGTCGTTCGTCAGAGTCCACACACTAACCACTGCGCCAACTACAGGGGAATAAGCCTCTTTAACATCGCATATAAGATCTTCTCTGCTGTATTGTGTGAACGCCTGAAACCGGTTGTGCACAACCTGATCGGCTCTTATCACTGTGGTTTCAGGCCAGGTAAATCTACGACAGATCTTGGAGAAGACCCAGGCATATCATATCGACACTCACTACCTTTTCGTCGACTTCAAGGCCGCGTATGACAGCGTGTATAGAGACGAGCTATACAACGCCATGTTTAGTTTTAACATCCCTGCCCAACTCGTCCGACTGTGCAGGAGGACAATGGAAAATTCTCGCTGCTCCATTAAGGTCGGTAATGAGCAAATCGAGACCTTTGAAGTTAACAAAGGATTTAAAGGATTTAGGCAAGGTGACGCGCAATCATGCAACTTATTCAACATCGTGCTTCAAAAGACCGTGACGCTTGCACTCCCTTTGTAAGCGTTGAGGTAGATGCGCCTAAAATGGGTCTCAAGGTTAATGAGGGTGAAACCATATACATATCTGGTTTTATCAAAAAAGACGGGCAACACCGACATATTGGCCAGAACGTCACGATGGACAGACATAACCTTGAAGTGGTCAACGAATTCGTCTACCGTGGCTCACTGATGACCGGCGACAACAACAGCAGCGCTGAGTTAAAACACAGAATCACTTTTACCAACCGCTGTTTCTTTGGGCTCAAGAGGCAATTGAGAAAAGACCCCTTTCTGGGAAAACCAAGGTGACACTATATAAGGGCTTGATCTTCCCAGTCCTCCTTTACGGCGCAGAGTCCTGGACCCTAACAAAAGCGGATGACCTTTGTCGTTTCGTGAGGAAAATTCTGCGCTCTATTTATGTTCCCGGTTGTTTAAGCGGAGCATGGAGAAGACGATTCAATGATGAACTGTACGGGTTGTACAGCGACATCGGCCTGGTACGACATCTACGGATACAACGTCTAAGGTGGCTAGGCCATGTAAAGCGTATGGAAAATACAGCTCCGATCATAACCAACTGGGCGTGCGGCGCTGAAAACAGCTGGCCAAAGACCGGCCCAGGTTCACCACGGACTGTAGCACCACCTTAATGAGTAAGTATATACTGTGAGTGTCACGCCTCCATCAGTATGTTGGATCACGTCTCATTCACAACAGCTGTGTGCATAAGTTTTTTGCCTTGTTTTTCAGTTATTTAATTTCTAACAAAAAACGGCGATTTTCTTCTTCTTCTTAATGGGCGCTACAGATCGGGGTGAACCTTGGCCTCAACCAACGTGCCCCTCCAACTAGTACGATCTTTTGCTAGCCTTTTCCATTGCCGGGCACCCAGTTGGCTGAGGTCCCCTTCCACATGTGTGCGCCATCTTAAGTGCGGCCGTCCTCTGCTTCTTCGTCCCTCGGTGTTGGATTCAAAGACTCTCCGGACTGGAGCTGTGGTGACCATTCACTCTACATGGCCCAGCCATCTTAGGCGTTGAATCCGTAGACGCCTGACTAGGCCCGTAAAGTTGGCGGTTGAATCTTCTCCTCCATCCCCCGTCTGCGCTTATAGGCCCAAAAATCAGGAGCAAAATCTTTCTCTTGAACTGACCAAGGGCCTCCTCATCCGCTTTTGATTGTGTCCATGCTTCTGCGCCGTACAACAGGACCGGGATGATAAGGGTCTTATATAGAGTCAACATTGACGTTCGGGCTCTTTTACTCAGTTGCCTCCTGAGCCCATAGAAACAGCGATTGGAAAGAGTGAATCTGCGTTTGAATTCGGAACTGATGTCGTTGTTCCAGGTCAATGCGGAGCCAAGGTAGACGAAGTCCTTAACTACCTCGAACTTATATCTGCCAAACAAACGTTCTGGTCAAGACGTCGGTTCCGATCGTCCTTTTTTGATGAGAGCATGTATTTAGTTTTGCCCTCGTTTACCGTCAAACCAATTTTTGCCGCCTCCATCTCAATACTCGCAATGACATCGCGCTGTGATCAACCTATTATGTCAATATCGTCGTCGTTTGCAAGGAGTTGCGAGGATTAGAAACAGATTGTGCCTCTTGTATTGGCCAGTGATTTTTGCACAATCATTTCCAATAAGACGTTGAAGAAATCACACGACAACGCATCGCCCTGACTAAATCCTTTTTTGACACCAAAACTATCGGTAAGGTGTTCACCGATTCGTATGGAGCAGCGAGCATTCTCCAAAATCATTCTGCATAGTCTGACGGGCTTAACAGGGATGTCAAAGGTAGACATGTGGTTGTATAGCTCGTCTCTAACTACGCTTTCGTATGCGGCTTCGAAGTCTTCAATTAGGCTTTGCGTGTCGACGTGCGTACCCGACTTATTCCTCGGGTATACGATGCTGAGACTCCATTCCTCGGGCATGCTTTCCTCTGACCATATCTAACATATGAGCTGGTACATGCTCCTAACCAGGTCATCCCCAGCTGCCTTGAAGAGCTCAGCAGACAGTCCGTTTGCGCCAGCAGCTTTATTCGACTTGAGTTTCGATATGGCAATCTTAACTTCGTCGAGGTCAGGGGGACAGAATTCTCTACGGTCTTCGTCGATTAGAAATGGATCATTCTGCCTGACAGCGGTATATTGACCAACAACGCCGTTATACGATCTGCAAAAGTGGTTTTCCATATTCTCAGCACAGACTGCGATTCTACTACTAGTAGTCCGTTCTCATCCCTGCAGGCTTCCATTATAGCTTTATCTGTTTGATAAAACTTTCGAACGTCACGCCTGCAGTAAGACCTCTCCAAATCCTCAATCACGGGCTTCTCTTGCTCTTTCTTCTTTCTTCTAAGAAGCTTATGCTCCTCCCTTCTTTTTAACACGTAGAGCTCATGAGCTGCTCTTGTTCTTTTATGCAGCGAGGCCTTATATGCATCCTGCTTCGCTGTGTGAATCCTCCTGCACTCGTCATCGAACCAAGTGTTTCTTCGTGGTGGAACCTTGAAACCCAGAACTTCGGATGCAGAGCTTTTCAGAGCTTGTTTGCAAAGGCTCCACTGCTGTTCTATTGATGGCGTGGAGGATTGAGGTGTATTGGAGAGCTTAAGGGAGACGCGATCCGTAAAAACACGAGCGGTTTCTGGCGATAGTAGCTTTCCGACGTCATAATTTTATATATTTACTCTAGTCCGCTGCGCTCGTGATATGCGGAAGCGCATCTTGGCCACTACAAGATAGTGGTCCGAGTTGATGTTAGCCCCTCTAAAAGTTCGAACATCAAGAATAGTGGAGGAGTGTCTGACGTCGATCGCGATCTGGTTGGTAGTCGATTGATCAAAAGACCACCGGGTGCCTTTGTGTATATCGAGGTGCGTGAAGCGCGTACTTTCTAGAAGGAGATTTCACTCCGCAGCAAGGTCAATCAGCCTGTGTCCATTAGCGGAGGTGGTGTCGTGTTGGCTTTGTTTGCCGATGACTCGTTCGAAGATGCTTTTCTTATCCAGCTTAGCATTGAAGTCTCCTAGTACAATTTTGATGTCATAGTTGGGACATTGGGCATACGTTCTGTCTAGGAGATCGTAGAACTCATCTTTGGCGGTGTCGTCCTTGTCTTCCGTGGGGGCGTGGACGCAGATCAGGCTGATGTTAACCCTTTGATGCATGGTGATTCATATATGAATCGTTACATTTTTTTAACGATTTCTTTTGAACTATTAGCCAGGATGAAAAACGGTATTCTGTCTTTGATTCATTGAACTTTCCACTTCCAAGTATGGTTATTTACAGATTCCGAAAACACACATTCCTTTTAATTTTGTGATAAGTTTAGTGCGTGGCGCATGTGGTGTGAATAAGTGAAAAACATATTCTTTTGGGATCAAAAAAAGTAATAATTTATTTAAAAAAGTGAGTTAAAAAAAATATTTTCATATTCTTTGGGTTCTTTGCTGTTGATTTACTTTTATTGTTTATAGATTGAGAATGATGTATCTGTGCAATACTGATTTTTAGTAGTGATTCACATATGAATCACCATGCACTAGGAGGTGTTGGTTTTCTGTACTCTTTTGTTGTTGTGCATTTGTGTTGTTATACTTGTAGTGTATTATGTGCATTCTTACAAGCCTGATTTATGCGTATATATGAATGTTCAACCTGGTTATAGTAATTTTCTCTTAAAGATATTAATTTAAATTTTTAATTTGAAATACCTTGAGATCTGAGCTTTTAGTGTAACTTTTATTTTATTTATTTCAACTTGTACTTATCTTTTTCTTCTATTTATTTTGCATGGAGTTTGTTCTTTCTTTGATAATGAATTACTTCCTTATTTTCTGAATCTATTTAATTTATATGCCCCATCCACAAAAAAGGCGATCCTACCTCTTGCAAGAACTATAGAGGTATATCCCTGCTCAATGTCGCATACAAGATCCTGTCCAGCGTATTGTGTGAACGTCTATAAGCATTTTGCACCGCACTAATCGGCTACCAGTGCGGCTTCCGGCCCGGCAAGTCAACTATAGACCAAATTTTCACACTTCGACAAATCCTGGGAAAGACCAACGAGTTTCGAATCGATACACACTATCTTTTCATCGATTTCAAAGCCGCATACGACAGCATTCATCGTGAAGCACTGTATGGGGCGATGGTCGAATTCGGGATCCCGGTAAAACTGATCCAGTTGTGTCGCGCCACTCTAAAAAACACGCGATGCACCGTGCAACTCGGTTCTAGGACCTCGGAACCATTCGAAACATGCACCGGATTTCGGCACGGATATGCGCTGTCATGTGACTTCTTCAACCTGGTGCTGGGGCAGATAGTGCGACGGGCAGGCGTCAACAGGGAAGGCACTATCTTTTACAAGTCCATCCAGCTGCTAGGATACGCGGATGATATCGACATCATCGCGTGTTCTCGCCGTGGCATTGTGGAAGCATTCACGGCGATTGAAGAACAGGCGAAACGAGTTGGTCTTAAGATCAATGAGGACAAAACGAAATACATGCTGTCAAGCAAAAACCAATCCGTCGCTCATCACCTGGGACAAAACATAACAATTGACAGCTACGATTTCGAGGTAGTTAAGGAGTTTGTCTACCACGGGGCAAACGTAAATTCCACAAATGACACCACAGTGGAGATCCGGCATAGAATCGCCCTTGGCAACCGTTGCTACTTCGGCTTGCCCAAACAACTGTGGTCAAAACTCCTCACTCGAAAGACCAAAGTCATGCTTTAAAAAACGCTCATTTTGCCAGTCTTGCTGTACGGAGCCGAAAGCTGGACGATAAGCAGGACAGCGGAGCTGATCTTGGGTTCTTTCGAAAGAAAAATTCTGCGCCGGATATTTGGTCCTGTCTGTGAGGAAGGTGAATGGAGAAGAAGACACAACCGCGAACTCTACGAGCTGTATCAAGATGTTGATGTAGTCCGGAAGGCAAGGATCCGTCGACTACACTGGCTCGGCCACATCGAGCGCATGGACATCAACGCTCCAGCTAAGAGGGTCTTCGACTCCGAGCCTCCTGGTTCGAGAAGAAGAGGAAGACCGAACCTCCGTAATAAATACCAAGTAATCGCGGATGTAAGACATCTTGGGATGGAAGACACCGTCAAGGATGGAAGGCAGCTATAGCTCAGGCTCAGATCCTCCATGGATCGCTGGCCTGATAAGTAAGTAAGTAAGTATTTAATTCATTTGATTTTTAGGTTACTTAATACACAATTTTGTCCTACTTCTACTTATTTATGAAAACAAAAAGAATTCCTGATCCAAAGTGTTTATTTGAGAAAAGATGGTCTTAATGCATGGTGATGCATATATGAATCACTACGTTTTTTTCGGTTTTTTTAATACTAAATCTCAATTGTGTGAATTTTTCCAAAACAAACTTTGTTTTTTGAGCGATTTTACTTTCCAGAAATATTTTTTATTTTGAAAAAAAAAAAATCATGCATCAGAGGGTTAAAAAATTTAGCCTTGATATCTACGGATTGCTATGAGGCGTTCGCTTCCATGGCGAAAGTTTAGGACTTTTTGTCTTAGTCCACCTCGAACAACAAGTCCGCATCCAAACAATCGGCAGTCGCCGTAGTAAATATCGCAGTTTTTCATCCGCTTTATACCCGGCCCATTCCATCGCATTTCCTGGATGGCGGTGATGTCCGCTTTATAGCGGTCTAGGGCGTCCGCAAGTTGTTCGGCTGCACGTGGCCTGTTTAGGGACCTAACATTCCACGTACAGAGCCGAAGATCATTGTCCTTTTTTCGTTTTTTCAAGGGTCGTCAACATAAATCCGGTCCGTTATATCCGAGGCTTGTGGTTGTTTCGGAGTTTGTGGTTTTTTTACAGTTACGGCTTACTAGGCCGTTGTCCAACCGACTAATCCTGTTTTTTGGCACAGGAGGTTCGCCGTTCGCCCTTCCCCGTCTGCAATATCCATAGGAAATCTCCAGATGGCATCACGAGAAGGTGCGGATGGCACTTACTAACAGTGCCGCAAGATGTAAGCGGCGATTGTAGTGGAAACTAATCAGTACTAAGTCCCATGAAAATATCATCCTCAGTTCTCAAGATAATCGAGACCAAATTTTCCGAACGCACATACGCACATGCGCGCATACACACATCTCTATTAAAGCCTTAGATTTGGATCCTGGGGATCATGAAACGTGGAGATATGTCAAAACTTGGAATTCGCAAAATCGGCCCAATTACAATAACTTCCCACCGGGAAGTTAAAAAAAAGTACCCCGGCAGAGGCAATATTCCCTCCCATAGGACTGGAATGCAATTTTCTCAACATTTCCTCTCCATATGGTGCACCCTGAGAAAATTTGTCACATCAAGAAAGACATGGCCATGCTGGAGCACAAAAATAACTCACGGCCTAACTTACAGAACTCGACAGGAGAATTGTAGCTATCAGTGCTGGCCATTTGCCTGTAGGCACTCGCGCTACCGAAGTTGCAAGAACCCGCTGGAAAAGAAATCCCTTAACCATTTCATATGCAAATGCTCGGCTCTAACTAGTACCAGACAGCGCATACGGCCTTTTTTGATGGCCTACCAGAATTCACTATCATTGAAGGCTGCAACATCATTCAATTCCGCAATTGTGCAGGATGGATTTGAAACACAAATCGACACACTAGCTCACCTGAGTGGTGTCATCAAAACGACGCACACGCGCTAATTGGGCCTTGGTCTCTCTGATACCAGGCTGCCACTCCTACCTACCTACCTAATTAAACCGTTTTTTCTCACAGCTTAAGGGAGTCACTTCTATACAGATAGTGATAGTCATCACGGAAGACCTAACATTAATTAGCTTCCGTGAATTTGCATACATTCCCCCTTTCAATATTCCTAGTATCTACTATCAAAATTCTTCATGAAAGCACTTTGCCTGATTGCAGCTCTCACTGAAGCACCAAGAAGATTACAATTAAGACGATATTTAATGCAGGCAGTAAAATGCTTACTTTACTGGCCGCTCCTATTGCAACCGAATACACAGGCTTGATCAAGACATCACCATTAATGCCAAGTAATTTCTCCTAATCAAGTCGAAAGTGTCGTCCAAGATCAATGCCACCAGATACCATTTGCACTCGTTCGAATCCAATTCAAATCTTGCACCCAATTTGGTAACAGAATGAAGGAGAATTGTAAATGCAAATTAGATATCACTACAGATACGATTCTTATGTGTACAGAGATCAAACGTACAGATCTCACTCAAATTAATTGTCACCCATGTGACATAAAACCACTGGTCTTATCTTACCCGCAACCAGATTAAGTAAGGGCCCATCGCGCTTAATTAATTTATGCTTACCTTCACCTCGAGCTGCACCCCTTGACCGAATATCACATGCAGGCATCTTCCAAGGGGATCATTAAGAACTCACCTGATCCCTAACCTTGCCGAGTTATTCTATCGCTTATTATCGGATCCTGTGAATCGTTAGAAGCTCATCACTTGTGGCCTCATTCACCACCCAAAACCACCCGCAATCTGCTGATCAATTATGATGCAACTCTATCAGATAGATTATGTATCTCATTTTGATTTAATTATAGTTTTTCTGTTCTCCTCGAATATGGAGTGGCCGGTGGAGCTATAACAGCACTGAGAGCCGCGCGGGATCAATTAATCACTCAGTTGATGCGATGCAGGGCCGGGATACTGCTTCAAGTCATATCGCTGTCAATCGTAATTTTTGGATCAATCGTAAGTTCGTTTTTGGGAGGCGAATGAGTTACACTCATGTTGGTCGACAGGTTAACCTAAGGCTATCCGTTAACAATTAACATCTTCTGCGTTTACGCCCTAACATTAGTTCATCATATCATCGGACTGATTAATCGAGATCTACTCTGGGATGCAAGGAATGTTTTTTTCATTTCTTTTCTTTTTGTTGGGTCGAATGAAATTATAAATTTATGGCTTGCAGGTAAATAGATACATTTTGTTACTGTTTATTCTATTAGGTTGCTGGGGATTGTGATGGAAAATTTTGACAGCTCATTCGGTTGGGTTGGATTCGATTGGTACACTAGTAATAGAGGGCGTCGGGAGCTCAATTAGACGAACATGAATGCAATTTGTTTTGTATCTTTTCCTCTAAATGAAGATGATGTAATGAATGCACTTGTATTTGACGATATGATTTATGGTGTGAACGTCAGAGTCATATTGAATGATTAAAGGTACATAAAGGCATTATGGTTAACCTACAAGTTAAAAAAACCTAATTATCAAAACCGATGAATCTAAATGATTATTTTTAGAAACTTATTGAATTTAATTAAGTAAATTAAAAAAGAATTAATTACAAATAGTAACTCTACTTCTTCTTAACGGGCGCTACAGATCGGGGTGAACCTGGATCTCAACCAACATGCCCCTCCAACTAGCACGATCGTTTGCTAATCTTTTCCATTGCCGCACGCCCTGTTGGCTGAGGTCTCCTTCTACGTGTGTGCGCCATGTTAAGTGCGGCCATCCTCTGTTTTTTCGTCCCCTGGAGTCCTTAGGCGTTGAATCCGTTTACGCCTGACTAGACTCATCTCGCTGTACACGTAAAGTTCGTGGTTGAATCTTTGCTTCCATGCCCCGCTTGTCCTTATAGGCCAGAAAATCACGCACAAAATTTCTCTCTCGAACCGACCAAGGACCTCCTCATCTGCTTTTGATAGTGTCCATGCAGCAGGTTCCATGCAGCAGAACCGGGATGATAAGGGTCTTAAACAGAGTCAATTTCGTCGTTCGGGAGAGGGCTCTATTACTCAATTGTCTCCTGAGGCTAAAGAAACAGCGATTGGCAAGAGTGATTCTGCGTTTGATTTCAGAACTGATGTCGTTGTTCCAGGTCACTCCGGAGGCAAGGTAGGCGAAATCCTTAACTACCTCGAACTTATATCTGCCAATACAAACGATCTGGCCAAGACGTCGGTGGTGAGCGTCTTTATATGATGACAGCATATGTTTAGTTTTGTCCTCATTTACTGCCAAACCAACCACAATACTTGGGAACGCCTCATTGAAACCTCGAAGTGTTCTTCCGATTATGCGCGTATGCGAGGAGTTCTGCGGATACATACATACCTACATTTTCAGTGGCCTGCATGTTCCATTAAAGGAGTCGCGGAGGTAATGCGCGCACGCGGGATCTCCAGGCCACTCGATCCTTCGCCATCGACTCGAACTCATCAGGAGCTATGCCCAAGCGCACCTAGGCGAGTTTTTGGACATGGTCCAACCACCTCGTTCTGGGTCTGCCAAGCGGTCGCCTGCCTGATGGTATCACATGCAAGGCACCCTTCGGAAGTCATGATGATGGCGACATTCGTCTCACATGACCCAACCATCGAAGCATAGCCGTTTCCGTTCGGAGAAGCAGCTGCTCAACATTGAGCTCCCCGCGCACTGCCCTGTTTCTCTAGGGTGAGATAGGTCTCGGCGAGTGATTCCCACGAAGAAATCTCATTTCGGTAGCTTGTATTCGCGATCTTATTCTTTCGGTCAATACCCAAATTTCATGACCATAGGTGAGAGTTGGAACAAATTACTTACTTACTTACTTTGATGGCGCTACAGTTCGGGGTGAACCAGGGCCTCAACCAACAAGCCTCTCCAGCCGGCCCGATCTTTGGCCCGCCGTTTCCAGTGCCGCACGCCCAGTTGGTTGAGGTCCCTTTCCACCTGTGCGCGCCACCTTAAATGCGGTCGTCCTCCGCTGCGTCGTCCCTCGGGTTTGGGGTCGAAGACTCTTCGGGCCGAAACGATGATGTCCAATCCCTCTACATGGCCTAGCCATCGTAGACGTTGGATCCGAAGACGTCTAACTAGGCCGATGTCGCTGTACAGCCCGTACAGTTCTTGGTTGAATCTCCTCCTCCACTCTCCGTTTACACAAACAGGACCAAAGATTGCACGTAGAATTTTCCTCTCGAAACGCCCAAGAGCCTCTTCATCCGCTTTTGATAACGTCCAAGCCTCAGCGCCGTAGAGGAGGACCGGGATGATTAAGTTTTTGTAGAGGGATATCTTAGTTTTTCGAGAGAGGGCTCTGCCACTCAATTGCTTCTTGAGCCCGGAGAAGCAGCGGTTGGCAAGAGTTATCCTGCGTTTTATCTCAGCGCTGGTGTCGTTGCTGCTTGTCACTATCAAGCACAGGTAGGCGAAGTCCTTGAATACTTCAAAAATATAGCTGCCGAAGGTGACGTTCTGACCAAGACGTCGGTGTTGCGCGTCTTTCTTGGATGACAGCATATATTTGGTCTTGTCCCCATTTACCATTAGACCCACTTTAGCCGCTTCTGCTTCAATACTTGGGAAGCAAGTGTCCAAGAACGTCAATGTCATCTGCGTAGGCTAGAAATTGTGTGGACTTGAGGTAGATCGTACCTTTTGTATTAGCCGCAGAGTCCCGCACGATCTCTTCAAGTATGATGTTAAAGAAATCACATGACAGTGCGTCACCCTGCCTAAAACCTTTTTTAACATCAAAGGGGCCGGTTAGTTCACCTCCGACCTTAAGGGAGCAGCGAGAGTTCTCCATAGTCATCCTGCACAGTCTGACGAGTTGGGCAGGAATGTTAAAACATGACATGGCTCTGTATGGCTCCTCTCTATAAACACTGTCATACGCGGCTTTAAAGTCGACAAAAGATGGTACGCGTCAACCTGGAATTCATGGGTCTTTTCAAGATCTGCCGTAGTGTAAATATTTGGTCTATCGTGGATTTTCCTGGCCTGAAACCACACTGGTAGGAATCTATCAGATTGTCCGCGAACGGTTTCAGCTACCTACAGAGTACGGCAGAGAGGATTTTGTATGGGATGTTCAGGAGGCTTATCCCTCTGTAATTGGCGCAGTCATAGGGGTTTCCATTCTTATGGACCGGGCAAACGATACTGAGATTCCATTCATCGGGCATGCGTTCTTCCGAACATATCTTGCAGATGAGTTGGTGCATGTTCCATCGCCAGCTGCTTGAAACAATTCCGCGGGGAGTCCGTCTGCTCCAGCAGCTTTATAAGACTTAAGTTTCGATATCGCTATCTTAACATCGTCTAGGTCGGGTAGACGGGATTCTCCTTCGTCTTCGTCCATTGTGAATGGTTCGCTCTGCCTGACGGCGGTACTTTGACTATCATAGCCGTTATACAGTCTGCAGAAGTGGTCGCTCCACAATCTCAGCATCGACTGTGACTCCACTACTAGTTGTCCGTGCTCATCCCTGCAGGCTTCTGCTCAGGCTTTATAGCCTTGGCATGTTCGTTTTACTTTCTGGTAAAATTTTCGAACGACGTTCTCTCCATCTCCTCGATCTCGCGCTTCTCGTGCTCCTTCTTTTTCCTTCTCAGAAGCGCATGCTCCTCCCTCCTTTTCTGTTCATAGCGCTCGCGGGCAGCTCTCGTCCTTCAGTGCAATGTGGCCATGTATGCGTTCTGTTTCTCTACATGGGTCTATCTGCACTCATCATCAAACCAGGGGTTTCTCGACGGTGGTGGCTCGAAACCGAGTATGTCTGAGGCGGCCTCTCTAATGGCCTTCTGACAATGACTCCATTGTTGTTCTGTGGTGTGTGCAGATTGCATCTAGACTTGGAAAAGCTTGAGGAATACTTGATCGGCGAAGGTCCTGGCGGTCTCCTGCGATTGCAGGTTTCCGAACATTTTGGTGTTCTTACTCGACTCCGTCGATTCCGAGAAATTCGCATCCGTACCTTGGCTGCAACAAGGTAATTATCCTTGTCGATTTTGGCTCCTCGGAGGGGTCGGATATCTAGGATGCTGGAGGAGTGTCTGCCGTCGATCGCAATATGATCAATTTGGTTGGTTGTCGATTGATCGAATTACCGCCAGGTCTCCTTATGGATGTTGAGGTGTGGGAATCGTGTACTTGCTACTACCAGGTTATGTCCCGCCATAAAGTCCACTAGCCTTAGTCCGTTTCCTGACATGGTGTTGTGTAGGCTGTGCTTTCCAATGACCCGTTTAAAGACAGGTTCGCATTGAAATCTCCTAGAACGATTTTGGTGTCAAAGCTGGGACATACGTTCTGCCTAGGAGATCACGGAAGTCGTCTTTATGTCGGTCATCTTTCTCCTCTGTGGGGGCGTGGACACATAGTAAGCTTATATTGCCGACATTGGGCTTGATGCTTACATACTGGAAGCTTAAGACTTTTTTCCTGAGTCTGCCTCGAATAACAAATCTGCATCCGAATAGGCATTGTTTATTTTCTCTGTAGCAGTTTCCGTAGTATATATCACAGTTTTTCATCCGCTTTTTGCCTGGCCCATCCCATCGCACTTCTTGGAGCGCGGTAATGTCTGCCTTATGGCAGTCCAAGGAGTTGACCAGTTGTTCGGCTGCACCTTGTCTGTTGAGGGACCTAACGTTCCAGGTGCAGATTCGAAATTCGTTTCCTTTTTGACTTTTGCGGGGGTCGTCAACATATAATCCGTCCGTATCCGAGGCTATTGGTTGTTTCTGAACAAGTTTTTGTTTAACGCGATAGGTATGTGAGCCCTAAGCGCAACCCACAACCTGGAGAACCAGGATCCTCTTTTCACAGGAACATGAGTCGGGGCGCTGCACACATTGGTTCACTACTTGGAGGGTGCCAGTATAGCTATCCAGGGTAGGCCACGCGGAGGCTGTGTGTCAACTTGGATTGAGCAAGGCCAGAGATCGAAGCTGGCGTTTGTCAAGTTAAACGCGATCAACTTCCTTGCTCTGTTTGCTCGCTCCCTTCTCCCCAAATACTGAACAAATACTGAGTTAAAAACCGCTAACTTGGCTTTGACACCAAGCTCGGTCTTCCCGATTACAGATATTCCAAGCTGTTTCAAAATTGACACAGCATGGCCAATCCTGCAGGAAAGCTCAGTATTACTCCTCCCGTCACTCGTGAAGAAGACCCCGAGATACTTAAACTTCTCCACCTGCTTCAATGGGACTCCACTAACGTTTAGAGTGCATTGGACAGGTGTTCTGGAAATAACCATAACCCTGGATTTGTCCACGTTAACCCTGATTCCAGCATCAGCACTTACGACCACAAAACTATCTAGCGCGCGCAGAAGTTCCGTCTGTGAGGATGTGAGGACAACTAAGTCATCTGCAAAAAGAAGATGACTTATCCTCATCTCTCCCAATGTGAAACACTCCTCGCCTCGACTGCGCTGCAACATCCAGTCCATATACTTATATAATGACAAAGAGACGAGACGCACCCTTGGCGAAGTCCAACGCCCACGGTGAAAGGTGTTAATTTACTACCGTTAATCCGAACGCAGCTGCTACAGTTTGTGTGTAGAGACTTAATGGCCCTCAACAGAGGACCCATACTCCTTCAAAACACTCCAGAGCTTATCTCGAGGAACTCGGTCATACGCCTTTTCCAAATCTACAAAGCAGCTGTAGATTGGTCTGGCGTACTCCCAAGCCTTCTCGAGTACCATTCTTATAGTGAAAAGCTGGTCGGTTGTACTTCCGCCGTGACGAAACCCGCACTGTTCATCCCCTATCCTGGATTCGACCATAGCTCTAGAGCGCGCCTCCAGCACCTTAGCGTAGACTTTACAGGGGACACTATAGCTGGAGCACCTTTTTTTATCCCTTTTTTTGAAAAGAGGGACAATCACCCTAGTCTGCCAATCGCTAGGTGACTCACCGCATTTCCAGGCCACCTTAATGACACGAGAGAGCCATAATACTCTCTCTTTACCCATTACCTTAAGCATTTCTGGCCGAACTTCATCCACACCTCCTCCACCGTTGGACTATTCTCCGCCCCACTCAAGACTATAGGTCTGTTCCCCTTAATGCCCTATTTGGGATTGAGCAGCTCCGAAAAGTGCTCGCTCCATCTGCGTAAGATGTCCATCTCATTGGAAAGCAACACACCACCTTTGGATTTAACTCCTGCGCTATGTTGATTTTCCTTCCTCTGAGCCGGCGAACGGTTTGCCAGAACGCCTTTTTCGCAGATCTATGGTCTCCTTCCAACTTCTCGCCGAACTCTTTCCAGGACTGCTCTTTAGCGGCTCGCACAGGCAATTTGCAAGTTCTTCGCGCCACAGTGTACCGGCCACTGGAAGCAGGGTCTCCCCCCTGGTCTCTCGTGCCAGGTCAGCTTTGATTGAGCAGGGACGGAGATCGAAGCTGGCGTTTGCCATGTTAAACGCAATCAACTGCTTTGCTCTGATTGCTCGCTCCCTCCCCCCCCATGGTCCTTTTATAGGGAAGCTAAAAGCCTTGCAGTATTTTCAGCAGCTGCTTAAAGTGCGTGACGAGGGGAGAGTGATACGGACATTAGCATGTACCAGTGCGGCTTCCGGCACAGAAAAAGGACTACACCAGAAGTTCATACCTTGACAAATCCTGAAAAAGACAAGCGAGTTTCAAATCGGATTGTGGCCATTTCTTTTTTAGTGCTCGGCTCATTTATGGATGGCAAAGGACCAACAAAGGCCTCGTAGGGGAAGCATTTATCCGATGTATGCTAGCGTGCTAAAAAGCGAGAAGAGTCACCGCAGACGAACATCTTTTGGCACTGTTAGTAAGTCCCATCCCCACCTCCTCGTGGTGTCATCTGAAGATTTCGTACGGAAATTACAGACGGGGAAGGGCGAGTGGCGAGCTTCCTGCGCCACAAAACAGGATTAGTCGGTTGGGCTACGGCCTAGTAAGTAACCCAGAGACAGCCCTCGGATGTGACAGACGGAAAGGACAAGAGTAACGGTTGTGTACCTGAAATATAACATTCCTTAACAGACCGGCTACGGCTGAACACATAGAAAAGGTCCTAAACTCCTTCTAAGCAGACATTACTGTACTCCAAGAGGTGCGATGGGATGGGCCGGATAAAAAGAGGATGACAAACTGTGACATATACTACGGAAACTCCTACAAAAAAAACAGCCAACGCCTATTTTTATGCGGATGTGTTGTTCGAAGTGGACTTAGGCAAAAAGTCCTACGCTTGCGGCATGTGAGCGAACGACTCATAACATCAGCCTAATATGCTTTCACGGCCCACAGAAGAAAAAGACGACAGAGTCAAAGATGACTTTAACATTATGACTTCCTAGATAAATCACACGCTTAATGTCCCGGCTACGACCCCAAGATTGTTCTAGGAGATTTCAAAGCAAATCTGGGTAATGAAGACGAGTCGTAGAAAAGCAGGGCCTACACGACAGCACTTCCAAAAACGGATTCAGACTAATAGACTTTGAGACGGGCGTAATCTCCTAGTAGTTAGGACACGATTCCCACATATCAATATCCATATGAGAACCTGACGTTCTCCTGATCAATTATCTGTTAATCAAATCGATCTGGCGATCGACGCCAGACACTCTTCCAGCATCTTGGATGTCCAAACTTTTCGAGGAGCCTCGTTGCAGCCAAGTTACGTATGCGGATATCGCGAACACTGCGGAGTCGAGCAGGACCAACAAAATTTGAAGTCGCAAGAGACCGCCAGGAACTTTGCGATCGTGTCCCCCTCAACCTCTCTCAAGAGCCGATGTAAACTACACAAACCATAGAACAGCAATGGAGACGTTGTCAAGGCGCCATCAAGGATGCTCGCTCTGATGTATTACGTTTCCAGCCACCGCCTAGGAGAAAGCCTTGGTTTGATGACGAGTGCAGACAGGTACATGCAGAAAAACAGAATGCATAAGCGGCCACGTCGCACCGACGAACGAGAGCTGCTCGTGAGCTCTATGAGCGGAAAACAAGAGAAGAGCACGCGCACGCGAGAGCACGAGAAGCGAGAAGGAGATGGAGAGATGTTATCGCAGGAAACGTCGGAAGGTTTTACCAAAGAGTAGAAAGAACACGGATACTTCGTAGTTGAATCACAGTCAATGCTGGGAATGCGGGAGGACTATTTCTGTGAAACGGCGGATTATTTCGGCGGAGGACTATTTCTTGGCCATAACGGCGAAGATGGCCAAGATGCCTCTGTCAGGCCGAACACACCATTCACACTGGACAAAGATGAGAGAGAATTCTGTCCACCCGTCTTAGAATAGGTTTACATGGCGATATCAAAACTAAAGTCTCATAAAGCTGCTGGTGCAGACGGCCTGCCTGCTGGGTTATTTAAAGCAGCTGGAGATGAGTTGGTTGGGAACATGCTCAGCTCATCCGTAAGACATGTTCGGAAGAAATGATTCCCGATGAACGGAATCTCAGCATCGTTTGCCCGATCCTTAAAAAAACGAGACCCCTATGGCTGTTATGTTATGTTTTGACGACATCCCTGCCAAGCTCGTTAGGCTGTGCAGGATGACAATGGGGAATAGTCGCTGATCCATTAAGGTCAGAGATCACGGATAAGCTTAACGTGGACACCTGCCTTTACGGCTTAATTCCACGGTGGGCCTACCCACAATCGGGACCAAGACAAGCATTGTTCATTGCCCCAAAGCAGTAAACTGCTGTTGGTTCAATTAGTGAACATGTTGTGGCATGAACAACGTCCTTGATGAAGACCGAGGCCTATCACCACCCCTTGTATCTGACGATTAGAAAAAGCCGAACGTCAGACACCGACACCACTTGCATCTGGCGCAAAACAAAACCTGACGCCAGATACCAGTTCTTCCCGCATTTGGGATAACCACAGCCCCCACGAATCCTTTCTCATCCGACAGGGTCGGATCATCCGGCGAATGACTTACTACTAAAAAGTAACCGTATGTTCCGGGGGCCACCCATGTCCCCGTGGTACCAATTGAGTTTTAAGTACTTTGGTTTTTCACTTCGCAACCGAGGTCACTTACAGATAAGCTTCCACAAAAACCCGAGCCTGTCCGCTCACCTCCTTTCAATTTTGAGTGTGCTGGGATTTCAGAACACTCCGACCGGAATCTTATCTACTTTTTATAACTTATCGGTGATCCGGGAGTATGGGGACAGAGGAGAGCCGAGCGTCACCCTTGGTACCTCTCCATCTGATCCATCCTCCTTTCCCGTCTTCGTTATTGTAGATTTACTAGTCTTCCGGCGACGGATTTTAGTCGCCTTTTACGACAGGCATGCCTTACCTGGGGACTATTCTAACCCCGTACCCGCAGGGGGGTCCATTAAGGTCAGATTCCGTTTGGGGTTTTACGTGGACACCTGCCTTGTCGGCTTAATTCCACGGTGGGCCATCCCACATGGGGTGAATATAATGCGTCCACCAACGCCCCTTCCTTAGATGACATAGTGCCGGTTTCAATTCGGAGTCATGCTTGGGGACATGAACACCACCCTTGATAAAGGCCGAGGTCTACCTAACACCTCTTGCATCTGACTTTTTAGACCGAAGACCGAAGTCTTCCTTGATCTTGTCAGATACCATGCGTTCCCGCGATGTTGGGATAACCACAGCCACCACGATGCTCCCGCAAGGGGGCCTACCTCAACAGACAGGACCGGAGCGAATTTCGGCTACTGAGTGTGCATATTATTTGCTACTATCACAATTAATTTTCATCATTGGCACAAAGTGCCTCTTGGCTGTGTTTCGTTTAATCATTCACACACTCACTCACCTAGTTCACTCCGGGGGCTTCCTGTCCCCGTGGTACCAAGTTTTTAAAGTGCCTTGGTTTTCACTACGCCACTGAATGAAACCAGTCACTTTCAGTTGAGTCCACCCAAAACTCAAGCCTGACAGCTTGGATTTTAGTCGCCTTTTACGACAGGCATGCCTTACCTCGGGACTATTCTAACCCCGTACCCGCAGGGGGATCCATTAAGGTCAGATTTCTCTGAGGTTTTACGTGGACACCTGCCATGTTGGCTTAATTCCACGGTGGGCCATCCCACATGGGGTGAATATAATGCGTCCACCAACGCCCCTTCCTTAGATGACCAAGTCTGGTCTCAAATTGGAGTCATGCTTGGGGACATGAACTCCACCCTTGATAAAGGCCGAGGTCTACCTAACACCTCTTGCACCTGACTTTTTAGACCGAAGACCGAAGTCTTCCTTGATCTTGTCAGGTACCATGCGTTCCCGCGATGTTGGGATAACCACAGCCACCACGATGCTCCCACAAGGGGGCCTACCTCTAACAGACAGGACCGGAGCGAATTTCGGCTACTGAGTGTGCATATTATTTGCTACTATCACAATTAATTTTCATCATCAGTCACTTTCAGATGAGTCCACCCAAAACTCAAGCCTGACAACTTACCCATCCGTCAAATTCTGAGGTGCCAGGATTTTAGCACACTCAATTGGATTTTAGTCGCCTTTTACGACAGGCATGCCTTACCTCGGGACTATTCTAACCCCGTACCCGCAGGGGGATCCATTAAGGTCAGTAAGAAGTTAACAGTAAGAAGTTTTCATATCCGGCTAATGCAAGCGGAATGATCTACTTCAAGTCTGCACAATTGTTCGCATTCGCTGATGACGTGAGCATGAAAGCAGAAGCGGCCAAAGTGGGCTTAAAGGGGCTTAAACGAGGGCAAAATCAAATATATGCTCTACTCAAAGTGAGACGCACAACACCGACCTCTACGCCAGACTATTGAGAGCTATAACTTAGATGTAGTCAATGATTTGTCTACTTTGGCTCGCTGGTAGCAACCGGCAACGACACAAGCGCTGAGATTAGGCGCAGAATAACGCTTGTCAACCGTTGTTTCTTCGGGCTCACCAGGCAATTGAGTAGTAGAGCCCTCTCTCCGAAAACTAAAGTGACCCTTTGCAAAACCTTATTCATCCCGGTCCTCCTCTACGGCGCAGAGGGTTGGACCTTATCAACAGTGGATGAATAAGCCCTTGGTCGTTTCGAGAGGAAGATTCTGCGTACAATCGTCGGTCCCGTTTATGTTGACGGAGAGTGGAGGACAAGATTCAACCACGAACTGTACGGGCTGTACAGCGACATCGGCCTACTACGGCGTCTATAGATCCAACGTCTTAGAAGGCTAGGTCGGATAGAGCGTATTAACAGCACAGCTCCGGCCCGAAGAGTCTTTGACTCCAACCCGGAAAGACGACTCTGCAGAGGACGGCCGCATCTAAGGTGGCGCACACAGGTGGAAAGGGACTTTAACCGACTGGGCGTGCGACACTGGAATCAGCTGGCAAAATTTCGTGCTAGTTGGAAAGGCTTGTTTGTTGAGGCCCCAGTTACCAGTTCCTAGGTAGCGCCACTTAAGTAGGTAAGTCAGGAAGCTCGGCTCATTTTTATACCAGCTACGTTTTTGTTGGGTTTCAACAGTTTAGAATAAATAACACCGGTCTGTTTCCACCAAATACACAGAATATTCGGCCGAGCCAAGGACCTAGAAGTACCCGAGACGTTATTTTCATTGGGCTGCTGTAATGAATCCGTTCTTCTTCTTCTGGATTCTTTGCAAAAAAAGTGCATGTGTAGGTCGACGTCGGCCCATGTGATACCACACGGATCATAATACGCTGATCCGCTACCTGAGAACCAACCGGTGCTTCTGATGAAGCGATGGAGTGGATCAATTTTTAGGTCTGCTAGCTCACTTAGATTTTCATAGAAGGGCGCGCCGAGGTAGATCTCCTGCGATTCGCAAAAAAAGGGCATGAGCAGAGAAGGGGATGTATCGATTCCTCCTGGTCCATGCAGCCGCGGCAGAAGTCATTGGAGGGTAGCCCCAGTCTGGCGGCATGTTTTCCAATGATGCAGTGACCTGTAATAACAACCACTAGAGTGCTTAAGGTTGCCCTTTTGCCACTAGGTCCCTGGTTCGCCATAGGTTTAGCTTAGGCCAGATTTGTTTACTGATTAAGCCGATATTTCTGCTTGGTACACACTGCAGTGATTTGGCAGTCTAAATGATAGGTTGGGTTAAGCTCCTAGGAGAAGACTCCAGTACCTACACCCGTCCCCATATTGGAGCCATCGGTATAGAGGGAAATCGAGTCCATTCGAATCGCATTCCTCCCTGAATGGAAAGACAACTTCAAAGTTCCTAGTGAACACATTCTGCGGGATGGTGTATTCTGTGTCCATGGGTTCTTTAAAGTGATTAAGAATGGTAGTATGGCCTTTATGTGATGTGGGCCATTTTCCTATGCCTACGGACGTAGGGCCGCGCAGGCAACAACTTGCTTGCTGAAGAGGTCCGACGGTGGGAAATGTAGTAGGATACTTAGGGCCTTTGTGGGGGTTGATCTGGTCGCTCCGCTTATGTATAAGCTGGCCGGTCTTTGTACTTTCCCCAGAGAGTTTCGATAGAGTGCCTTGTCAAGAGCAGTCCACCAGACTACGATGCCGTAGCAGGAGGATGGGCCTTATAACTGCTGTATAGAGCCAGTGCATAGTGCTTGGTTGGAGACCCCACTTTTTGCCCACCACTTTCTTACAGCTGTAGAGAGCAGTGGCTCCTTTCTTGACGCGATCAGGAAAGTTGGGTTTTCAATTCAGCCTCCTGTCAAGGACTAGGCCTAGGTATTTATCTTGATCTGATTATTAATTGTGTTCCACCCAGCCTCGGTTGGTTGAAGGACGGAGTTTTATATTTATTATAAAACAGTACTTGGTCGGTCTTCGTAGTATTCACCCCAGGATCACAGTACTGCCTCCAGGTTACTACTGTATGCATCCTGCATCAAGTCGCTTAGAGTGCTGGGAAATTTACCTGTGGCAGCAATAGCAAAGTCATCTGCATAGGTGGTCACAGCCTATTCTAGCAACAGTAGTAGTTCATTGATTACCACGTTTCCGAGGAGAGGGAAGAGTACTCCACCCTGTGGTGTACCTCTGCTGACCATTCTAGTTGAGACGGCACCAGCGAAGTTGGCTTTGGCGACTCTTTGCGTTAGCAGTTTTCATACTAGTTCTATCACAGATCCCGTAACACACAGATCAGACAGCGCTTTGGTGACGGTCCATGGTTCGACATTGTTAAAGGCGCCCTCAATATCGAGAATGGCGACTAGAATAAATTCCTTACGTTCCAGTGACCTTGCTATTTTGCTGACCAGTGAGTGGAGTGCTGTTTCCACCGGTTTGCCTTTTTTATAGGCATGTTGGTTATCCGACAGCCTTCCTGAATCGAATCCTGTAACGAATATGCGCGTCTAAAATCTTCTCTAGAGTTTTTAATAGAAAAGAAGTAAAGCTAATAGGTCTCAAGTCATTTGCATACGTGTGGGAGCTTTTACCTGCCTTCCACCTTCCTTCCACTTGCTGGGGATGTGTAAATGGAGACAGGCAAATATGAGCTAAGCAGTTCTTTTTTTCATATCAATTTGCAGGTTCTTTTCAGCCAGTTTTGCATGCGCTATGTTCTTATCCTCACAATATTTGACGGCAGTAGTCGGCTCCCCTGGCTTAGAAAATGAAAACTGAAATAGTCCTTTTAATATCCTCCGAATAGTCTTCATACATTTTTCCGATAAAGGCTAAGCACGCGATTGGACTTTAGTGTTTCTTTTGCATCCAACCACTGTTCGGTTCCTTAACGGTCATCACACTAATCACACTTCATCGTTGCGTACATTTCTCAGTGGCATAGTTGTTTTGCCTTGTTTAGTTCAATAGGCACCCACTTAGCGTATTTCTACTTTTCCCTTTCGGGGTACTGGCAAAACCTCCCTTAGTAAACTTGCCATGAAAAAGCTTCTCGACTCACGGCGTTCGGAATCGGCATTAAATTGTAGGTCCCTTTCACCTGTGTGTAAAATAAATCACGCACAACATGGGTGATTGAGAGAAGTTTGGCTCTGGTCCTTCATGGGCTGTAACGCCACCAAAGAATAAAAAACGCTAATACCCTACCGTTCCTTCACATATTTCGTTGATTTCTTTTGGGTGCTTTAAAGCACGTAATTGTAAGTCGAAATGACCGAAACTTCATTTCATACATTTAATCGTGAATAACGACTTTGTTTACAACATAATCGTTTTCATAAAGTTTAAGTTTAAGTTCAAGACGAAATCGCCGTAATAATGCCATCATCACAGATCCTCACTAACTGTCCACACCTCTCGCAACACGAGTCTACCGAGCGCAATCATGAAAAACCAACAAACCCCTCGGTAATGACTACCTTCAAAACTTCACTCGCCCGCCAAAGTAAATTTCTTGCAATTATTATCCAATGCATGTCCATACAGCACAGCCCAAAAAATAACTTCATCGCATCCCAACCATACCATTTACAGGTCACACGCATCATCGCCCATCTGTGGCGACCAGTACGTGCAAGCTCATCATGAAAGGAAACAATAAAATGAAATCAAGCCTAAGAATCCGCGATCCCTGGCACCAAGGCATAAACAAACAACAATATCTGAGGCTTGCGCTCACCTCACTCCATGGCCATAATTAAAAGTTATATTCGCGCTTATCTCCTAAGTGCCAGATCGGAGCAATTTCATTCCATAGTCCGGCTATTTCGTGACCATACCATACCACCAGGATGATGGGGACGACGATGACGATCAGGCAGCCGCAAAATTATTTGCGATTATCGATTTCTTTTGTCGTCTGCTTTGCGCAACTGCTGCAACAGATAATTATCCTTATTGAGGTAGACAATCCAGCATTCGTAGATACGTACATATCTATAGTGAGGAAAGGATAAGTTTCGCAATCGTGGGAAACATCAAATCACTGACGTTTCGTGGGGGTCCCTTTGTTGTGTGCTATCGCATGTGTGCATCTTATCGGCCATTGATCCAAATGAATTGTTTTGATGACCTACCGCGCCGCTGCACCACTCCATTTATGTGCTCAGGTAAAAATGATTATTGTTACCGCGGCAACAATTAACCACAAGTTGAATCAACTCCAATTTTGTTTCTCTCCGCATTGTACCAGGTAGTGAGGAAGACCACTTGGACGGTCAAAATAAATTCAGGTAGCATGACTTGAGCAAAGCATAGCAATCGATTAGATAGATGACTGCTACATGTTGCCACGAAGATAGGCGAATCGAGAATAGAGATGAAGAGAAATGAAAAGGTGTAGGGAAGAGATCTATCTGTAGGTAACCGTCACATTGTTATCGCGCCCCGAAGTGGTAATTGAATTTCGAAGTTAAAATTAGATTAAGTGTGAATGCGGTAGGCAGGCGCTCGCGTGCCGTTTCGTTGCCCGTACCCAGTAGCCAGCAGTTAGCAATCACCACTCAGCCTTTTTCTGCTTCCAGAGAGGTTGTGATGTAAGTCGGTAATTACTATGTTTTGGTAGGTTGTTGTTCTTTTTGGTTGTTTATGAACATGCGGTTGTGTGGCAATTAGGTGATTCGCTTTGAAGAGTAAGGTGTTAATGTTTGATTTATTGTCGGCTCCTTTTTATGGAATGAATCAGTTCATCGACTAATTAATCGTTAAGTGACGACCTCCTATGTTGTTGTGGTTATACGGAGTTAAGCGTATCGAATCGATGAAGACGCACAATTATCGGGATAAGAATTATCGAGTCATGTAACATCGTGACGACATGTAGTGCATTTAAAACCGGAGCGTATGAAAAGAATAGTATTGCCAATTGTTTGTTCTTGTTTGTTGTTTTCTTTTAACGTTTATCCTTTATTTAGTTGGTGTTGTGGTTATGTTATTACCGTCAGGTGGCATGTCCATTCTTTAGAAATTATTTGATAAGCAGGCAGTACTCCAAGTAGGGCATTTCAGAACCGTTCGCAACATGTTTCCAATATGTGATACATGCCAGTTCGCATGCCAACTCTTTCGTTTTCAAACAATTATGTGAATAAAATTCCTTATTACCCCCTTATAAGCCGTTAGGTGGTTGACGTACAAGTAAAATTAATTTTTCCTTAAAGCTGAGATTATAACGAGGTCTGACAAAAAGTCCTAAACGACTTCATAAATACCAAAAAAAAAAGCCAATCTCCCCTGACTGTCTGTCTTTTACAATTAAGCACACCCGCTTTTGGTAATGAAATTATCATCCACACATCTTACGAATTTCGTAATGCAAATGATATCCTATTTAGCTGCGACAGATTCACGGAAGAGGAAAATAATCGCAGCACTTCGTTTTCACTTATTTGGTCATTGTTAACCTCACAGCTGGGAGTAGTTTCCTGAGACATTATCTTCGTTTTGGATTATAACTGGACTTATAATTGCGTGGTAGCTACTTCTGTATTGCTTTATTTACCCGATTTCGGTCGCGATTGCGGTAGAGTATTGTGATATTCATTTGGAACTCAAATAAATTAACTAACATAACGAAGGAATATGAAAGAGACGAGGCTTGAGCAGGCTGATAGTTTGCTGGCTGTTAAATTGCTACGTGAAATCACCCCAAACTACAAATAGGAATACATAATTCTGGTGAAGATCAACAATACTTTGCGAAGATGCTCTTTGCGTGCCCAGTCCAATTGGTCCACATTCATTCGATTTGCCTGCAAAATTGTGTACGAATATTTGACATTTGCATTAAAGAAACACTCACCATAGGTGCACAGTCACGTTGTCCAGCACTTTATAAGAGGCAAATAAAGGAAAGAGTAATATCAAATTTCCTCCCGAAAGCCATCAAACTAAAATAACAACCATCCAATATCATCACTTGCCTGGATTCTCAGCTACTTTTCGCCCTGACCGCTCGACAACCTTCGAACAGTACTCTTCGTGCTCAAGTCCGAGGCCCTTGTTACCCATGCCCAAATCTATTGACGAACAAAAACAACTCATATAGAGAGCACATGCAGTCCATTTGCCAATGCCATATTCAACTATCCAACAGACACATACATAGGTTGGCCTGCAGCCTCACAGCGGGGTAAGTGTTATCTTTGGTCAAAACAAATAGCCTCTCTAGACTGGCCGTAGCTTATTTCTTGTTGTTGTGGTGCGTTTCTATAATATCTGCATGGTAAAGTACCACTCGCCCTCAGACACATATGGAAAAGATCTGATTGTATCTTGAGCTTACATATGGGTAGGGCAGTCTCCGTTCGTATACCCAATGCGGGGAATTCGTTACCACAATTCCAAATGGAGTTTGATGTACTTCGATCGATTCGCTCGCGCACATCTCCATCATATTCATATGCAGCATCTTCTCTACAGTTTCCGAGGCGCAGAAATAAGAAAATGGAAAAAGGGAGACGAAATACAGAATTTCATATTACGAGCAATGTTTCTTGTGAAGATACTGACAGAGGAACATTTTTAGTATTTGTTTAGTCCAACTGAGCTGTCAATGAACTTGTTCGAACGTTTGATTGATTGATGTTGTTCGGCGATCGTTATGAAGGGCATAAATCAGCTAACATAGTATAGCCGCTGTTGAGCGTTATAGCCTACCGACAGTGCTCGATAGATGGGTGCAAATTTACGGCCGTAATTCGTAAGATGTTGACTGGAAATGGTTTAAGCCTGTAACGAGTTAGATGGTAACAATAAGTGAGGGTTGATGGTTCTGTTTTAATTGAATTTTACTTTCCACTTATTTGCATTTAGGTATTTTAAGAATAGAAGAAAATGCACTTGTTAGACTTATAAAACAGGTGCTACAAATAGGAAGCTACTGATTCGTGACTTTTTTCTATCGTTGACAGCCAGTGGCGTATACATTTGTAGTGCAGAGTATACGCACTTTTGTTAATATCAATCTGGCACTTACCTACACGCTTAGATACTGGATCCTTAGGTTGTTTATGATGGTAACAGTGACTTTAATGGCTTTAACCGTTCGTGGTTGAATTCTTTTTTCGGAATTTGTATACAACAAACAACCAAGTTAAGTTTGTCCCAAGATTTTACCATCGACCTTCACTACAGCCCTTTCAGTGTAGATACCCTTACATCCGTTCCCCTCAGAAGCCCCAAACAAATTGACTAGAAGAAATTTAACCCGACCATTGATTCTAAGCTTAGCAACCCACCTGTTGCAACAATTTTTATTTTTTTTATTATGGGGCTAGTGCTACCATTAGCAATACGGCACTGCGACCTTTGCAGATCTATTGTGCCTGCTAGCCGATTTAGCCGAGTAGCCTCTCCACTTCTATAATGAAGTTGAGAATGCTTCTCGTAGGAGCCAGGGTGATCCCCTCAGGAGTCATAACTTCACTGAGAAGGATACGCCTCCTAAGATGGCAGAGAGCAGCACACTCACACAGTATGTGTTCTGCCGTCTCCCCGTCCTCAAGACAGACCCGACACTCAGTTTCAGACGAGAGCGTAATTTTGTTTAATTGGTATCTCAGACCGCAGTGTCCCGATAGATAGCTGACTGGTCATCTGATATCCATCCTATTGAGTTTGAGTATGTCAATAGGGTGCTTGTTCAGGGGTCGTATAAGTCGTTTAGATTGACGGAATCCCCGAACGCTGTTCCAAAAGGACAGATGTTGCAATTTTTCCCACTTGTCTAAGAAGTAATTTATCTTAGACGCGGGAATGCCGCAGAATGGTTCCGGGCCTACATACTTGTCACTGGAGCCCTTCCTGGCAAGTTGGTCGGCAATTTCATTGCCCTTGATACCTTTATGGCCTGGCACCCACCAAAGTTTGACATTGTTTCTTTTGGCGAGGTCTTGTAGGGCGTCATGGCATTCCTTGACGGTTTTTGAGTTCGTGCTGTACGAACCCAGCGCTTTAAGCGCTGTTTGGCTATCAGAGAGTATGTTGATGGCTACTCCTCTGATGCCAGTCTCGAGATTTAGATTGACGCATGTTAGGATGGCATGCAACTGTGCTTGGAAGATGCTGGGGCTTATTCCCAGGGCCTTCGAGATCTTGCGTTTTGATCCAAAAATGCCGGCGCCAACGCCGGAAGCCATCTTGGAGCCATCCGTGTACCACCTAAGACCTTTGACATTTAGCAGGGGATCACTGTTTTCCCATGCTGAGCGGTTTGGGATCAGTATCTCAAATCTTTTGTCAAAGGTGATGGTGTGTGGCAATGCGTCCGTGACTGTAGTTATCATATCTAGCTCGGGAAAGCGTTGTAATATGGACATGTGGCCTGTTGGTCTACATGGCATATTTGTTCCCGAGCAGAGAATTCTGATAAAAAGGTACAGTGGAGTGAGTCCAATGAGTGCTTCTTGGGCTGCCGTGGGGCAGGTTGGCATAGCGCCTGTGATGCCGAGACACGCTAGTCTCTGAAGGCGTTGAAGCTTAACAACTTTTTGCTCAACTTTTGTCCACCATATGGTGGACCCGTAGGTGACGATAGGTCTTACTATCGCGGTGTATAATCAGTCGACTACCTTAGGTTTAAGTCCCCAGGTTATAACGTAAGTGCGTCGGCAGGCCCTTATGGCCTTAGTCGCTTTCATGAGTTTATTTTTCATGTTGAAGTTCCAGTTGAGTCTGCGGTCTAGGTCAATACCTAGATACTTTACCTCCTCTGAAAACGCTATGTGTGTGCCATTTAGAAAGATTGAGCAGGGTTGTACCTTTCTTCTCTTTGTAAATGGGACCTGGATTGTGTTATTTGGGTTAATAGATAACCCTCCTCTGCCACACCAGTCAGAGATAAGTTGGAGCGCAGCTGCATGCGCTCACAGGCAGTGACCTCGCATTTGCCCGTAACAATGACTACTAGGTCATTAGCATATCCGATGACCTCGTAGCCCCGAGTGGTTAGCTTGCGTAGTAGATCGTCGATGACTATCGACCAAAGCAGTGGTGAGAGGACTCCCCCTTGTGGGCATCCTCTAACCGCCGATACTGAGACCTCTCCGCATGTGGCTGATATAATACGGCTATTTAACATCGCCATAACCAGTGATTAGTGGGATGGTCCACACCCCTGCAGGATAGTGCAGTGGTGATCGAGTCATAGCCAGTATAATCGAAGGCTCCCTCTATATCGAGGAAGGCGCAGATTGCGATCTCATTGTGCGTCAGCAAGTGGTGTAGTGCATTTCCGGTAGATCGCTCTTTGCGATATGCATACTGGTTGGGATGCAGAGGTATCTGATTTTCCAGACGTTCTATCAGCGTCTCCATTGTTTTTTAGAAAGAACGAAGTCAAACTGATAGGGCGATAGGATTTAGGTGGCTCACTTGGTTTCCCAATCTTGGGGATGAAGACAATATTGACCTCTCTCCAAATTTGGGGTATGTATCCCAGGTTGATGCAAGGCTAAAAAGAACTATCAGTGATGGAAGAATTGTATTGAAGCCTTTCCGTAATATCGCAGGAAAGACACCGTCTTTGCCTGGAGCCTTATAGGGTTTGAATGAATCAATTGCCCATTTGACCCTGTCAGGGCTGAAGAGTCTACCAGAAAGGCTATTTGTTCTACTGTCGATGTTATCTATGACGTCAATTTGATCGTCAGAGGACATCGAGTGAGGAGTAGAACCAGGGAAGTGCACCTCGAGCAGAGCCTCCAGGGTTTCCCTGTGATTGACGGTAATGGTGCTGTCTGATTTGCGAAGCAGCCCGAGCCCATTTGTGTGCTCTCGAGATAGTGCTTTGTGGAGTCGGGCCGCAGTTGGAAGTGAGTCTATGTTCTCGCTATGTTTCCTACAAGACGTTCTCTTGGATTTCCTCAATTCGAGGTTGTATTTAGTTAGAGCAGATACATAATCACAGAGCAGATCTATAAGCACCGTGGCGCAGTGGGTAGTGTGTTGGCCTCTGACACCGATGACTGGGCATCAATTGCCGAAACAACCATGTCATCGAACGTGTTTTTCACGGTGTTTCTCCTCAGCGGGGTTCTGACAAAACTGTTCGGAACTGGCAATAAACTGTAGGGTGATTGACAGAAGCTCGGCTCAGGTTCTTCAAGGACTGTAACGCCAACATGCATTATAGATCTGTATGTGATCTATAATCAGTCCAACTATTATACCGTTTAGCTCTGTTAAACAGCGATCTCACCTGCTTCCTTAGGGACTCAAGCTGAGTATTCCACCAGGGCACACATCGTTTGTGTGTAGGTGTCCTGGGTGTACAGCTGTCTCCGAAGGCTGAGATGAGTGCTGAATTGAGCTGGTAAGCCGCTTCGTCGATATCGTCTGTCGATTCAATCGACATAGAAAGCATATCCTCTTTAGCGCGATTTGAGCCTGGAACCGAGCCCAATTTGTTCGATTGGGCTCATATCCGGACTCAGCCTCATTAACCTCACCGGAGATGTTGAATCTGATATACTGGTGATCAGACAGTGAGGCTTCAATGGAGACATGCCAGTCTCCAATCACATTTGAGATAAATTGGCTAGATATGGTGAGGTCAAGCACCTCTTCTCTAACCGTATTTATGAATGTGGGTTTGTTGCCTCATTTGGCAACGGTGAGTTCGTTAATGATTAAAAATTCAAGGAGTGACTCACCTCGTTTGTTGGTATTGCTGCTGCCCCATTCCGTATGCGCGTTGGCGTCGCATCCAATTACCAGGTGGTGTTTTTTCTGGTTGCAGTACCTAACCAGATCCTGGACTTCAGTGGAGGGATTTGTTGGCCTTCTCCAGGAATGTAAGCGGAGGCGCACACAACCTCCCTTACTCCTCCATCGGTGGGCACTTCCACAATGACGGCTGCCAGGTCCTTTGTGATGAATTCTGGAATGGAGAGAAAATTTAGATTAGTGCCGATCACACATGCGGCCCTAGGAGGAGAACCTCCTGTGGCGTAAATTAGTTTACGCGACTTTTTTGCAGGCCCATAATCTTACCTTTATGGACCCATGGTTCTTGGATTAGCCCAATGCTGATCCTGTCGCGGTACAGTCGCAGGCTAAAGGTGTCCGAGGCACCTTTGGCATGGTGCAGGTTGCCCACCCATTATTTGCGACGGTAGGCCGGATCGTTCGTTCTGTAAGGCTTGTTGTTTCCTCGCCTGAAGTTTCCGGCCTGATGGGAGTGATCCTCTGATCTACTTCCCATCTTGTTTAGTTGGGGAACGTTTGTTTCTTTTATTTGGGCGACCCTTAGTGGTCGCCGGCTCAGATGTGGCAGCGGGTTTTGGCTCGGCACATCTGGGCGTGTCTACTACAGCAATAGGTGCAACCACCATATTGCCTGCTGTTGGTTTTACTACTACAGTAGTAGGTGCAACCACCATACTACTGGTTGTAGGTTTTCCTATTTCGGCAGTAGGTGCACCCACCATGCTGCTGGTTTTAGGTTTTCCTACAGCGGTTGGTGCTACATCCCAGGATGTTTTCACCTGGCTTTTGATAACCATCTTTATGATTTCAAATCTGTAAGCCCTTGGCACTTAAGTTCCTTTAGTCGAGCCAGGGATTTGTCACTGACTGCCAGAACTAAGTGCAGGAGGTTTTTCTCCTTGTTTGACGTGCTCTGCATGACTCTCCAGTTCTGTGCGTGTAAGCTATCATTTTGAGAATCCAGCGTCGCCAACACCTTCGTGATGGGTAAGCCGGTGCTTTGTGGGAAGTAGACCCGTACGGTATGTGGCTTCGGGAAAGCTTCCTCTTCCACGAGCATAATATCAAGTCCACTCTTGTCCCTGATGGCCGTAAAATTGGTTTTCATCCAATCGGCCGTAGCGGGGTTGTCACACACAAAGTATAACCACCCTGACTTTTAGGTGGACAATAGATTCGGTAGAAGCACTGAACTCGAACACAAGGACCTTTGAAAGGGCCATGGAAACATTCAAAGTCTATTGCCCGGTCCAACACAACAAAACAACGTTCCTGTGGTAGTGGAATGAAGATCTCTCTGGTCTCTCTGCAACAGACACTACCCCTAAGATAAGATACCGACTCTTAATCTCCCTCGACTCAACAACCAGACACTCCCTCTGCCTTCCGAGGCTAGATATCTAGGAGTTATCCTAGACCCAAACTCAATTGGGGGTTAAGCATAGAACATCGGGTACAGAAAGCATGCGTCGCTTTCTGCACCTGTAGCAGAATTTTTGGCAAAAGGTGGGAACTCCGACCCAGAATGGTCGGACGACATGGCGTGAAAAAGTACCACGATTTGTGAGTATGCTTCTGGAATGTCAGAGCCCTGTACACTCTTGTAGCGGATATTACTACGATCCAGGAAATACGCTGGATAGGAAACGGTATGATGATAAAAAATGATTGCGGCATCTATTACAGCTGTCACAAAAGATTGCGGAAAGAAATCAAGGTCAAGCGGTCAAGGTCGAAGACTTTAAACTTATAAGTGATCGCCTGGCTGTGACCCGCATCAAAGGCAGATTTTACTACATCGGCCGCCTCTACCGAAGAGGGTGACGATCCCATCAAAGAGGACTCCTATGATCTCTTGGACAAAGTCTACGGAGCTTGTCCGAAGTATGATCTCAAAATCGCACTCGGGAACTTCAACGCCAATAGCGGTTAGGAGAATACCTTTGGTGGAGTGGTCGGAAAGGACAGCATCTACGATACAGCAGCAAATAACGGTTTCCGACTCACGGACCTTACGACAGCTCGTAATGCGATGCAACCTGGCGATTTCCGGATGGTCGAACCGCCAACCAAATCGACCATGTACTCATTGGAGCAGGACACTCGCCAAACATCCTGGATGTGCGAACATTCAGGGGGGAAAAAGTTAAACTCTGACCTCGTAGCAGCAAGGTTCAGAGCTCGACTGTTTAATGTCAGAAAGCTGCTCCAGCCCACCATGAGGAGGTTCGACATCGGATGCCTGATCACATCGGGGACATCGGAGGTTACCAGAGTCTGCAGGGAGCAGCTAAGCGAAAAGCTCTCCGGTATGCCTACGTCGAGCACGTATGTCAACAGTATGTGACTGCATTGCGGCTCAGCCATTCAGGAAGTAGCCGAGAACACCTTAGGTTACCTACCATCCCCGACAAGAAACCCGTGGTATGATGGCGAATGTGAGCAGAAAAAGGCAGCAACGCACGGGGCGTACAAAAGGCGCTGCAGCGAAAGGCCAGAGCAGCCCGAGAGGAATACCGAGCCAGAAGAAGGGAGGATAAAAAACTGCTGCGACTAAAAGAAACGATCTTCGCAGCCCAAGGATATCGAGGAGTCTAAAGACAAACATAAAATACGGGCATTTTATAAGAAACCTAAAAGTCTTGCAGGAGGTTTTAAGAAAGGCACCCAGGCTCCTCGAAATTGCGAAAGCAATCTTGTTACCGACCCGCAGGGAACAGTGGATGTATTTAGGCTGCATTTCCAGCAGCTGCTTAACGAGCATGGCCAAGAGGGAGTGGTAGGAACTAAGGAAATCCTGAAAAGCTAAAGAACAACAAGACCGCAGGCCCAGATGGCTTGCCAATGAGCTCTTCAAGGCTGGCGGCGATGTTCTGGTAGGGGAGTATACACCAGATTTGTAGAATTTGGGAAGATGAAAGCATGGCCGACGACTGGAATACCAGCTCATTGTCGACGTACACTTCGCAGTTTTTTCGGCATGTTTTCGCAGCGCTCTTATTGTAAGGTGGCGAAAACGTACGTGATCACCTGGTCTTTGTACTGGAGGTTCGGCCTTCCCTTCTTCTCGAACCAGGAGGCTAATTTTCGAAGGCTCTCATGACTAGAGCGTTGGTGTGCATACACTCGATGTGGCCGAGCATTGCAGTCCACGGATTTTACCTTCCGCACTATATCTATATCTCTGTACAGCTCACAGAGTTCGCGATTATGACTTCTAATCCATTCGCCTTCCTCGCAGACAGGACCGAATATCCGGGGCAACATTTTTCTTTCGAGGGAGCCAAGGTTATCGTCCAGCTATCAGCTCCATATAGTAGGACTGGCAGAATAAGAGTCTTGTACAGCATTTTTGACCAGCTGTTTTGACCAGCCGAATAGCCGAATATACCCGAGGGTGACTCTGGGTCGGATCTCCACTATGATATCATTACCTTAAAATTGTAGCTGCCGATCGTGGTATTTTGCCCTAGGTGATAGGTGGCCGCTTTTTCGTTCACAGCATATATTGCGTCTTCTCTCCATTAATGTGAGGACCAGCTCGTTTCACATGATCTTAAATCGCTGTAAATGCTTCCAAAACGGTGCGCTGGGAACTTGCAACTATATTAATATCGTTTGCATAGCCCTCCAACAGGACTGATTTGTGGAAGATAGTGCCTTTCATGTTGACGCTGGCCCGCCGCAGTATTTGTTCCAACACAAGATCGAAGAAGTCGCATAACAGGGCATCGCCTTGCCTAAAGCCGATGCAAATTTCAAAAGGCTCGGAGGCTCTGGAGCCGACCTGAACGGTGCATCGAGTGACTGTTAGTATGGTAGTATGGTTCACGTTAAATGTAACTTTGCGATGAATGCGGCCTTAAAATCGATAAAGAGTTGGCGGCCATCGATTCAAAACTCGTTGGTCTCCAGTTGTCGCAGCGTGAATATTTGGCAGTCGTTCACACAATACACTGGAAGGGATCTTTAATGCGAAATTGAGCAAGGATCTATCTATGTAGTCCTTGCACGAGATAGGATCGCTTTTTTTTGTGGATGGGGCATATAGAGCTTGTGTTCCAGTTGTCAGGCATGCATTCGTCCTCCCAAATTCTACAGCTTTGAAGAGCTCTATTGGTAATCCACCCGAGCCTGCGGCCTTGTTGTTCTTTAGCTTTTTAATAGCTTCATTGCTGGGAGGGGGGACAACTTCGTCGACTGGAGGCGGGATCCCTTCGTCCACTACCAGCTATACATTTTGCTGGAAAATCTCCACTATTCCCTGCGGGTCGGTAACAAGATTGCTCTTGCAATTTCGAAGAGCCTGGCTGCCGTTTTTAATACCCCCTTCGAGATGGGAGGCTGCGAAGATTCCCTCCTTTTAAAGCGCAGCGTCTTTTTTTCCTCCCTCCTTCTGACTCGGCATTCCGCGCGCACTGCTCGGGTTCTCTCTTGTAGCATCTTCTGGTACGCCTCGTCGGTCGCTCGCTTTTTATGCTCACATTCGCGATCATACCGCGGATTTCCGGTCGGTTTCTTCCTTGATGGCTGAGAGGCAATGGAGCCACATATAGTTGGCGTTTGTGTCCGACGTAGACATATTTGCCAGTCGTCAGCTTAGTTGCTCGCTGTAGTCTCTGGCGATCTATGAGGTGCTCAGGTTTCCAGTGTTGAAGCTCCTCTTGGTGGACTGATGTAGGTATCTAACTTTGGGAAGTCTGGCTCTGAATCTTGTTGCTACTCGGAAATCGTCAGGGCCGACGTCTGCCCCTCTGAACGTTCTAGCATTCAGAATGTTCGACGCATGTCTTGCATCCAGAGCACGGCTCACACATCGCCAGAATGGGCTCAGAGGAGTGTTCCTCAGGACCTGAACCCGCTCTAGGGCTATCTGCTTTCGCGGTCAATTCCTACATAAGCGGTTTGGTCTTTAATGCACTCAATCGTAGAAGGAGGGAATTTCCAGGATGTCTGAAAGAAATCCGCAACATTACTTAGGAGAATGGAGAATGGACTGCAGAAGACTTGTGGAAAACATTACGGGCCATTACACATTTGCTAAGCATCTCTGCGTGCTTGGCATAAGTGAGAGGCTTATCTGTGCTGTATGTTGCGAGGAGGATGACACTATCCCGCCTGTGTTCGGGCACGGTGGCGCACCCTTGGCGCCGACGTGGTTTGTGTCGAATCTCTTAGCTGGACATTACTGAAGCCCCTTCTCATTTTGCTCCGCATCTGAGCCTGAATTATAGCAGCCTTCCATCCTTGACGGGCACGCTTCTTCCAGTTATCAAAACCAAATTGCCTTGCATCCGCGAATACTTGGTCTTTATACCGGAGGCTTGGTCTTCTCTTCATCTCGAACCAGGAGGCTCGGAATCGAAGACCCTCTTAGCTGGAGCGTTGGTGTTCATGCGCTCGATGTGGCCGAGCCAATCTTTGCCTTCTGGACTATATCCACATCTTTGTACAGCTCGTAGAGTTTGTGGTTCTGTCTTCTCCTCCATTCATCTTCCGCACAGACAGGACCAAATATCCGGCGCAGAACTTTTCTTTCGAAAGAACCCACAATCAGCTCCGCCGTCTTGTTTATCGTCCAGCTTTCGGCTCCGTATAGTAAGACTGGCAGTATAAGCGTTTTGTAAAGCATGACTTTGGTTCTTCGAGTGAGGAGTTTTGACCCAAGTCGTTTGGACGAACCGAAGTAGCAGATGTTGCCAAGGGCGATCTATGCCGGATATCCTCTGTGATGTCGTTTGTGGAGTTTACGTTTGCCCCGTGGTAGACAAACTCCGAAACTACCCCGAAATTATAGCTGGCAATCGTTATCGTTGAGAGCACCGTGGCGCAGTGGGTAGTGTGTTGGCCTCTGACGCCGATGACTCGGGATCGAATCCCAACACAGCCATGTCATCAACGTGTTTTCACGGTGTTTCTCCTCAGCGGGGTTCTGACAAAACCCTCTGTAGTAAAATTGTCATGAAAAGCTTCTCGAAATTCGCCGTTCGGAACCGGCAATAAAACTGTAGGTCCCTTTCACCTATGTGAAAATGAAATCACACACAACATGGGTGATTGAGAGAAGCTCGGCTCAGGTTCTTCATGGACTGTAACGCCAACATACATACATACAATCGTTATATTTTGTCCAAGGTGGTGAACGACGGATTGGTTTTTGCTTGACAGCTGTTCCCCAATCGCCGTGAAAGCTTTTGCAACGTCACGCCGAGACCGCGCGATGATGACAATATCATCCGCGTATCCTAGCAGCTGGACAGACTTGTAGAAGTGCTCCAGCACTAAATTGAAAAAGTCGCATGACAGCGCATCACTTTGCTAGAATCCGGTGCATGTTTCAAACGGTTCGGAGGCCCTAGAACCGAACTGTACACCGCAGCGCCTATTATCCAGCGAGGCCCGATACCACCGGATAATTTCTTCCGGGATCCCAGCTATCCGCACTGGTAGCTGGCGATTAGTGCAAAAGGGCTTGAGACGTTCACATAGTACGTTGGACAGGATCTTGTATGCGACATTGAGAAGAGATAAACCTCTATGGTTCTTGCAAGAGGTAGGATCGCCTTTTTATAGATGGGGCAAATAGAGCTGATATTCCAGTTGTCCGGCATGCTTACATCTTCCCAAATTCTACATATGATCTGGTGCATGCTCCCTGCCAAAACATCGCCGCCAGACTTGAAGAGCTCTGATGGCAAGTCATCTGAGCCTGCGGCCTTGTTGTTCTTCAGCTTTTGAATAGCTGTGCCGACTTCTTCGATGCTGGGTGGGAGGACTACTTCAGCGGCTGGAGTTGGGATTTCTTCAGTCCCTACCACTCTCTCTTGGTCATGCTTGTTAAGCAGTTGCTTAATACATCCACTATTCCCTACGAGTCGGTGACAAGATTGCTTTCGCAATTTCGAGGAGTCTGGGTGCCTTCCTAAGAGCCTCCTGCAAGGCTTTTAGCTTTCTTACAAAAGGCCCGTATTTTATGTTTGACCCTTGACTTCTCTATATCTTTGAGCTGGGAGACTGCGAAGATTATTTGCTTTAGTCGCAGCAGTTTTTTCTTCTCCCTTCTCCTGGTTCGATACTCCTCTCGCGCTGCCCTGGGTTTTCGCTACAGCGCCTTTTGGTACGTCTCGTCGGTTGCTACCTTTTTCTGCTCACACTTGTCAACAAAGGTTTCTTGTCGGGAGTGGTAGGTAGCCTAAGGTGTTCTCAGCTACTTGCTGTATGGCTGAGCGGCAATGTAGCCACATACTGTTGACACTTGTGCTCGACGTAGGCATACCGGAGAGCCTTTCACCTAATTGCTCCCTAAAGACTCTGGTAACCTCCGGTGTGCTCAGGCGTCCGATGTCGAACCTCCTCATTGTGGGCCGGTGCAGCTCTGAATCTTGCTGCTACGTGAAAATGGTCAGAGTGGACGTTTGCCCTGAATATTCCCAAATCCAGGAGTATCCTGCGGCAATGACCACATGGTTGATTTGGTTGGCGGTTCGACTATCCGAAAATCGCCAGGTAAACTGTTGTGGCATTGTGATGTCCCCGAGTACGATTTTTGCATCGTACTCCGGACAAGCTTCGTAAGCGTTGTCCAAGAGATCATAAAAGTCCTCTTTGATGGGGTCTAAAGCCCCTTTGATGCGGATAACAGCCAAGCGATCACCTATAGTTTTAAAGTCGATGACCTTCGACCTTAACGGCATTCCCAGGACAAATCCGCGTCCCGAAAGTTGCAATCTTCTGAGACAGCTGTAATAGATGTCGCAATCTTTTCTCCTCATCATACCGTTTCCTATACAGCGTATATTGAATAAACTGAAACTGAAATCTGAAAACTGAAACTGAGTTTATGAGCAGCTAAATTCCAGGAACGTACTCGCAAACCGTGCTCCTCCACGTCATCTTTGAGAATCCGTCCTTTTATATGAGGCATTTTGCTCTTCCATAACTTGTTTTACGTGGACGGGTTGTATGCCCGCCGCACAACCGCCAGTCTGGTCAGGATATTGTAGTGCCCTTTTGCCTAGCGCGATCGCTGCGTAAATTTGTTCACCCCTGAACGGTTGTTGTAGAGGCTACCCCGAGGGCATTGACCCGGGCATTTAAACAGGGACTGTTGCTGGCATCTTGGAGGGCATGGGCTCGGACATACAGGGTAAAGTTGTTGATTGCTCTCAACCTGGCGAGATGCCAGCAACGATCCCTGTTTAAATGCCCGGGTCAAGTTGACATACGGCCTCCTCGCGGCGCCCTCTGGATAGCCTCTTCAACAACCGTTGGGAGGTGAACAAACGTATGCAGCGAAGAAAACCCCGACCAGAATGGCGGTTGTGCGGCGGGCTAACAATCCGCCCACGTAAAAAAACCCAAAGTTATGAATGAGCAAGATGCCTCGGATATACGGACGGATACTCGACGACGACAACGCACGAAAAAGGAACACGATTTGCGAGTATGCTCCTGGAATGTCAGAACCCTGTACACTCCCGGAGCTGCTCATAAACTAGAAGGAATCCTCACGCAGTACAAGGCGGATATTACTGCGGTCCAGGAAATACGCTGGATAGGAAACGGTATGATTAGGAAGAAAAATTGCGACATTTATTACACCTGTCACAAAAGGTTGCACTTACTGGGATGCGGATTCGTCGTGGGAAAGCGGTTAAGGTCGAAGGTCATCGACTTTAAACCTATAAGTGATCGCCTGGCTGTGATCCGCATCAGAGGCAGATTTTATAACATCAGCCTTATATGTGCACACGCCCCTACCGACGAGGCTGAAGACCCTATCAAGGAGGACTTCTATGACCTCCTGGACAACGCCTACGGAGCTTGTCCGGAGTACGATGTAAAAATCGTGCTCGGGGACTTCAACGCCAAAATCGGAAAGGAAAACACCCTTGGCGGAGTGATCGGAAAGCACAGCCTCCACGATACAACAACAGATAACGGCTTCCGACTCGCTGACTTTGCGACAGCTCGTAATGCGGTGATAAGTAGCACAAGATTCCCTCGCAAGCGAATCCACACAGCAACCTGGCGATCTCCGGACGGTCGAACCGCCAACCAAATCGACCATGTGCTCATTGACGCAAGGCACGCGTCAAACATCCTGGATGTGCGAACATTCAGAGGGGCAAATGTCGACTCTGACCACTTCCTCGTAGCAGCAAGATTCAGAGCTCGACTGTCCAATGTCAGAAAGCTGCACCAGCCCATCAGGAGGAGGTTCGACATTGGGCGCCTGAGCACACCGGAGGTTGCCAGAGTCTACAGGGAGCAGCTGAGCGAAAGACTCTACGGTATGCCTACGTCGAACACAAATGCCAATAATATGTGGCTGCATTGCCGCTCAGCCATTCAGGAAGTAGCCGAAACCACCTTAAGATACCTACCACCCCCGACAAGAAACCCGTGGTATGATGGCGAGTGTGAGCAGAAAAAGGCAGCAACCGACGAGGCGTACCAAAAGGCGCTGCAGAGGAAAACCAGGGCAGCGCGAGAAGAGTACCGAGCCAGAAGAAGGGAGGAGAAGAAACTACTGCGACAAAAGAAAAGCTCAAGGATATCGAGGAGTATAGGGATAGACATAAAATACGAGCCTTTTACAAGAAAGCCAAAGGCCTTGCAGGAGGCTTCAAAAAGGGCACCCTGGCTCTTCGAAACTGCGAGGGTAATCTTGTCACCGACCCGCAGGGAATAGTGGATGTATTTAAGCAGCACTTCCAGCAGCTGCTTAACGAGCATGACCAAGAGAGAGTGGTAGGGACTGAGGAAATCCCAACTCCAGCCGCTGAAGTAGTCCTCCCACCCAGCATAGAAGAAGTCGGCACAGCTATTCAGAAGCTGAAGAACAACAAGGCCGCAGGCTCAGATGGCTTGCCATCAGAGCTCTTCAAGGCTGGCGGCGATGTTCTGGTAGGGAGCATGCACCAGATCATCTGCAGAATTTGGGAAGATGAGAGCACGCCCGACGACTGGAATACCAGCTCTATATGCCCCATCCACAAAAAAGGCGATCCTACCTCTTGCAAGAACTATACAACTATAGAGGTATATCCCTGCTCAATGTCGCATACAGATCCTGTCCAGCGTATTGTGTGAACGTCTAAAACCATTTGCACCGCACTAATCGGCAGCTACCAGTGCGGCTTCCGGCCCGGCAAATCAACTATAGACCAAATTTTCACACTTCGACAAATCCTGGAAAAGACCAACGAGTTTCGAATCGATACACACCATCTTTTCATCGATTTCAAAGCCGCATACGACAGCATTCATCGTGAAGCACTGTTTGGGGCGATGGCCAAATTCGGGATCCCGGTAAAACTGATCCAGTTGTGTCGCGCCACGCTAAAAAACACGCGATGCACCGTGCAACTCGGTTCTAGGACCTCGGAACCATTCGAAACATGCACCGGATTTCGGCAAGGAGATGCGCTGTCATGTGACTTCTTCAACCTGGTGCTGGAGCAGATAGTGCGACGGGCAGGCGTCAACAGGGAAGGCACTATCTTTTACAAGTCCATCCAGCTGCTAGGATACGCGGATGATATCGACATCATCGCGTGTTCTCGCCGTGGCATTGTGGAAGCATTCACGGCGATTGAAGAACAGGCGAAACGAATTGGCCTTAAGATCAATGAGGACAAAACGAAATACATGCTGTCAAGCAAAAACCAATCCGTCGCTCACCACCTGGGACAAAACATAACAATTGACAGCTACAATTTCGAGGTAGTAAAGGAGTTTGTCTACCTCGGGGCAAACGTAAATTCCACAAATGACACCACAGTGGAGATCCGGCGTAGAGTCGCCCTTGGCAACAGCTGCTACTTCGGCTTGTCCAAACAACTGGGGTCAAAACTCCTCACTCGAAAGACCAAAGTCATGCTTTACAAAACGCTCATTCTGCCAGTCTTGCTGTACGGAGCCGAAAGCTGGACGATAAGCAGGACAGCGGAGCTGATTTTGGGTTCATTCGAAAGAAAAATTCTGCGCCGGATATTTGGTCCTGTCTGTGAGGAAGGTGAGTGGAGAAGAAGACACAACCGCGAACTCTACGAGCTGTACCAAGATGTGGATGTGGTCCGGAAGGCAAGGATCCGTCGACTACACTGGCTCGGCCACATCGAGCGCATGGACATCAACGCTCCAGCTAAGAGGGTCTTCGACTCCGAGCCTCCTGGTTCGAGAAGAAGAGGAAGACCGAACCTCCGGTATAAAGACCAAGTAATCGCGGATGTAAGACATCTTGGTCTTGACAACTGGAAGCAGCGTGCCCGGGACCGTCAAGGATGGAAGGCAGCTATAGCTCAGGCTCAGATCCTCCATGGATCGCAGGCCTGATAAGTAAGTAAGTAAGTTGCTGGCATCTTGCCAGGTTGAGAGCGATCAACGACCTTATGTATATCTGAGCCCAAGCCCTCTAAATGACTATTCTTTCTTTTGATGGCGTTAAAGCCCATGAAGGACCAGAGCCAAGCTTCTCTTAATCACCAGTGTTGTGTGTGATTTATTTTTCACACAGGTGAAAGGGACCTACAATTGAATGCCGATTCCGAACGGCGCCTTGAGTCGAGATGCTTTTTTCAGGGCAAGTATACTACGGAGGGTTTTGCCAGTACCCCGCCAAGGAGGAACGTTGCGAAATAAAGATTCGATGGCGTTGGTGTTATCGGGATCCGAACTCACTCATCGTGCGTCAGAGTCCAACACACTAACCACTGCGCCACGGCGTCCTCAATGACTATTACTACAACATTTTCTACAAAATTGGTTCAAAAGATGTTATCAGGAGTTATCAGCTCTTCAGTAAATAATAATGCGTAAGTTAAGAGCCTCTTTCTAAAAGACCTTTTGCAATATTTACGATTCTACTCTGGTGATAGTAGGTTATTTCCTTTATAGAGCATTAAATCTCTCAAGAAAGTCCACTCTATAAGCATTTTTATATGCCTCTCTATCGGATAGTAGTGCAAAAAACTTATATCTGCACATCACATGCCGGGGATCGTATAACCGGCAAACATAGCGCAAAACATCAAACTACTCTCCTGGCACCAATTCCTCCTCATGCACGACGCCGCCCGAACGGGGACAACTAACCAATAAATTTATACACATTTTCATATCAGAGATCCTTATCGCAGCGCTATTTGAAAGAAAAACTCATTAACGCAATAATTAAGACGACAACACGGACGACCACGAGATAAGGCGCAAAAACACCACTCACAGCAGCAGTTTACGGCTTAACTGATTCCAAAAGAACGATCCGAATGCTTTACCTCATCATGGCACGGCGAAATGCATTCAAGTCGCATAACATACGGATGCAAGATACAGATGGAGATGCTAATGCAGATATGCACAGATACCAGCTTGCCCGATGCCTATCAGGCTGTAGATCTTAACTCAAGATCTCGACGTAAACTCATTTAAAGCATAAAAAAAAAAAACCAGAGCCTACGATCGTGGCAGTGATGATGGCTATGATGAGCGACAGAACACAGGACGAAAAGGACGCAGGAATGCGCACACAAAATGATGAGATTATTCACGGCGATAGAGGGGCAAAAAAGTGCTGGCCATAATGACGACCGACAACAGCATGAGAGCAACACTGGAAGCAATCGCATCATCGTCACCGTCATCATCAGCCTCCATTGCTGTCTTCACTCTCAGCACCATACCGGTCGCGTGTTGATCACTATGGCATCTTTTTTAATTTCATCTTATCTCGCTTCCTCGATCAGTTCCTCCGGATTGTTTTGTGGTGCACGATGCTATGTATGTATCAAGTATGGATGCAATAGTGCGTTTCCTGTGCAACAGAAAGTACTCAAGACTTATCGGATAGGATTGGTACCTGTTTTGGTGTCATAAGTACCATGTCAACGGAAGCTGTCCAAACAGCATACACACACTCTATAGGTACACGTATTACGAAAGGGAAAAGTGACAGTTTCCCAAATAGAGATTACGAGTATCGTGCCATCGTATCAGAAGTCATGCCAATGACTGTGACTTGGGCTTTGTCCGTGGAGTTTTTTTGTGATTGAACGAGCACATAATGCGAGAAAGGGCAGGTTAAGCAGGATTGCTGTCTATCTGACAGGTAGCTAAGTCACGTGATAAGCCGATGACCTTTCTTCCACAGCATATGATACGATTGTAAATCGTAATCTGATTAAGCCGTAGCCCGAAACGTAAGATTGATACCGAGGTTGCCAGTGTCAACTGTCAAAATGTGATTGTTGGATTTGTTTGAGGAGATTTCATTGAGCAATTTCCTGTTCGATCGAATTGGGAACGGAAACGATTCTGTCGGATTGAGAGGGTGTTGGCGAACGACTAAGCGATAAGCCTACCACGATCAACTGTCGCTTTCGAAAACCAATATCACCAATTTGAAAAAGTACATCAAACTAACCTCGTAACTTAGAGCGTCACTAAGTCGACCGTCCATTTGCATACATTTGAATTTCGATACTTTTTTGCCGCACTCTAGTGCCAGCGAGAGCAGGCAGAGCCAGACACGACGCATAACTTTCATCATTGGCGCCAGTACCATGGAGCCGGAAAATATTTGCGATCATCCATTGGATGTCACTCCGACATTACTCATGCTAATCACCGTCTAGTCATTCTGTACCAATCCACATACTCAGTATACCTATCTGTGACCTTTGACTGAAAGTATGTATTTGTCTGGCTCCGGGGCACCGCGATGATCGCTGAAGTGATTTTCTGGCACAGTTGCACTGGGTCAGATGGATTTCGGTCTTTTGTTTTGTTTCTTTGAAAATCCATCCCGTTTTCTGGTTCGAAAATCAATCAAAAATGCAAATTAGGTGAGATTTTTCAAACTCCCTTTGAGTGGCGGCCGATGGATGTGATGTGCGATGGTGTGGCATGAGATGGTTGTTGCGCAACACAGTCGTTTGATTGCCATTTGACACTGGGCGCCTGGAGGCTGAATTGCGAAAGATATTTTGTTTTTGGGCATTGTTTGGTGGAGATCTATTGGCATTTGATTAGCATAAAAATCTAATAACCCAGATGGGCCTAAGTATGATAGCTGAATGGGTTTTCAATAATTCAGATCTAAGAGAAATATCTAGAATAAATAATGTACTGCCGATGGTCATGTTGACTTGATTGGCGTGGCTGCCACGCCAATGAAGAATGATTACGTGTTCTATTGTTTTTGTAGGTGGAGCGAATACTATCTTACATGCAAAGAGATGGGGCTTTTCCCACAGTTTTAAGATGATTTTGGCGTCAGTTGATTTTTGTCATCCTGTAGGCTTGCTGTAATCAAGAAAACAAACAAAAAATCAGATAAAGACGGGAAACCTTCACCACCAGTTCCAAGTTGCCGCAGTGGTCCACTTCAACATAAATCCTTTTTTTTATAAGAGCCTTACTTACTTACTTAGTTGGCCCGGTGTAAAACTGGGCCTCAACCAACGAACTTCTCTAGCTGTTGGTTACGGTCCCCTTCCACCTGTGTGCGCCACCTTAGATTTGGTCGTCCTCTGCTGCGTCGTCTCTCGTGGTTGGACTCGAAGACTCTTCGGGCCGGAGCTGTGTTATCCATTCGCTCCACATGGCCTAGCCATCTTAGAAGTCGCACTAGGCCGATGTCGCTGTACAGCCCATATAGTTCGTCGTTGTATCCCCTCTTCCACTGCCCGTTTATACAAAGGGAACCATAGATTGAACACGGGATTTTCCTCTCGAAACGACCAAGGACCTCCTCATCCGCTTTCGTTAAATTCCAACCTACTGCGCCATAGAAAAGACCGGGATTATGGTTTTGTACAGCGGAACTTTGGTCTTTCGAGAGAGGTCTCTATTCTTGCTTCTTGAGCCCGGAGAAGCAGCGGCTGTAGCGAGTAATTCTGTAATTCTGCGCTGCAAATTGTGACATTCTGGCCGAAACGTCGGTGTTGCGCGTCGTTTAACCGAACGAGCCATTTTGGCCGCTTTTGCATCAATGTTTTCGAACGCATCACTGACGTCCCGCTGTGTTCGTCCAATTGCGTCAATGTCATCGTAAAACGCAAGCAGTTGTACAGACTTGAAATAGATCGTACCTCATGTGTTGGCCAGAGAGTCTCGTATTTTTTTATTTTTATTTTTATATGATGTGTTACACACACAACCTGAACGGAGAGCAGTGGTTTGGGTCATTGATGTTCGTTAACTCTCAGGGGTGGTTGTCCTAGATAGGAAGAGAGCCCAGCAAATTCCACGGTTGGTTATAGTCCGTAGTAATGCGTTCAAGCACTTTGATATTGCATACGCAGAGGATGAATTTCAGTTGACCATATACTGTGAGTGTTATGCCTGCAGCAGTACGTCTGGTCACTTTCCATTCACAACTGCGTTGCATACTTTTTGTTCATATGGGAATTACTTTTTCTTGGCTATGAAGCGAATTTGAACTATAGACCTTCCGCTCGGCGGTCGACGATGTTAACCACTGCACCACGGCCACAAGCACAATGTTGAAGAAATTACATAACAATGGGTCAACTTGTCTAAGTCCTTTTTTAACACCAAAGGCTAGGTTAGGTTAGGTTAAAGTGATTGGCATACGCCACACGTAGGCCGAATTAGGCTCATTGTGATACCACATGCATCATATTACCTTGAGCCGCTACCTGAAAACCCATCAGTGCTTCTGATGAAGCGATGGAGTTGAGCTATATTTAAATCTGCTGGCTCACTTAAGTTATCATAGAAGGGCGCGCCGAGATAGATCCTCCTGCGATTCGCAAAAAAAGGGCATGCGCAGGGGAGATGGTGTATCGATTCCTCTTCCTCCTCATCCATACAGCCGCGGCCGAAGACATTGGAGGGTAGCCCTAGTCTGGCGGCGTGTTTTCCAATGGTGCAGTGACCTGTGATGACACCCTCTAAGGTGCTTAAGGCTGCCCTTTTTCGTTGCCATAAGGTCCCTGGTCCATCTAAAGTTTAGATATTACTTTCATTCCATTGGCGGTTGGTAGCCGGTCCGAAGTTTTATCATGTGCTTTACCGTAATTACTTTCGTTTTTAGATACCCGAGGTTAGGAAGACTGGGTGTGCTAACCCTAACTTTGCGAGTTCGTCGGCCGCGCAGTTTCCTGGAATATCCCTATGCTCGATAACCCGCAGTAATTTTTTGTTCAGCAATCTCGTCTAGAGATAGGCGGCAGTTAAGGGATGTTTTTCATTTTTGGGTTGCCGCGGCCAAGGATTTTATCGAAGATTGGCTGTCGGTGCAAATGATAATATCCTTAGCGGATATTACATTGATCTTAAGCCATGCAAGGGCCTCCGTTAATGCTGTGGTTTGGGAGTCTAAATAATAGGTTGAGGTTAAGTTCCTTGGAGAAGACTCCAGTGCCAACACCCATCTTCATCCTAGAGCCATCGATATAGAGGGGAATCAAGTCATTCGGTATGATTTTTCCATCAGCCCATTGCTCCAGGGATGGAAAGATAACTTCGAAATTCTTAGTGAACACATTCTGCGGGATGATGTGGTCTGTGTCCATGCTTGTATGGCCTTTATATGATGTGGGCCATTTTCCTATGCCCCTAATCCGTAGGGCCGAGCAGGCAGTAATTCGTTTGTTGAAGAGGTCCAATGGTGGAAAATGTATTAAAATATTTTAGGCCGCCGTGGGGTTTGATCTGATCGTTTATGTATAAGCTGGCCGATTTTTGTACTCTCTTTCGATAGACTGTCCTGTTCCCGAGCAGACCAACAGACTACAGTGCTGTACAGGAGGATGGGCCTTATGACTGCTATATAGAGCCAGTGCATAATGCTTGGTAAGAGACCCCACTTTTTGCCCATCACATTCTTACAGCTGTAGAGGAAAATGGTTGCTATCTTGACGCGATCAATAATGTTGGGTTTCCATTTCAGCCTCCTGTCAAGGACTAGGCCTAGGTATTTAGCCTGATCCTTGATTATTAATTGGGTTCCACCCAGCCTCGGTGGGTTGAAAGGCGGAATTTTGTATTTATTTGTAAACAGTACTAGGTCGGTCTTCTTGGGATTGACCTCAAGTCCACAGTACTGCGTCCAAATTTCTACTGTATGTAATCCACCCTGCATTAGATCGCTTAGAGTGTTGGGCAATTTTCCTGGGGCGGCAATAGCAATGTCATCTGCATAGACGGTCACAGCGTACCCTTCCTGTTCTAGCAACAGTAGTAGTTCATTGAGCACCACATTAGGGGAGAGTACTCCACCCTATGGTGTACCTCTGTGGTGTACGGCTTGCTGAGTCGTGGCCTTGACGACTCTTTGCGTTAGCAATTGTCGTACCATATACACTACACTAAATAATCGTCTTTCACAAGGTGCATTTAAAGCGCGCCACTGGCTCGAAACCAGAGGGCATACAAACCGATCCTCAAAGGAAATTCGACGAGCTGCAAACATACTGTTCGGATCGGAAGATATAGATTAACTACACAAAATGTGGAATCATACCGTTTTGTCTCCCAGTAAGTCAGGGGAAAGGATGGTAAGGGTTGGGTCGGTTGGGCTATGGTCTGCTATAGGTAGAGAGGACAACGATTGTTCGGATGCGGATTTGTTGAACTAAGGTGGACTAAGACAAAAAGTACTAAGCTCTCGGCATGTTAGCGAACGCCTCATAACAATCCATATCAAGGTTAAATTTTCTAACATCAGCCTGATCAACGCCCACACCACCAAGAAAGGCAAGGATCACTCCACCAAAGAAGAGTTATACGACCGCCTAGACAGAACGTATACCCAATATACGTATAGGAGACTTTAATGCTAAGCTGACATCCGATAACAGACGCAGGCTGATTGATGTTGCTACAGGGCAAAATCGCATTCTAGCCAGTGCGCACTTCCCGCACGTGGACATACACAAAGGCACCTGGCGGTCGCCAGATCAATCCATCACTAACCAGATTGATCACATCGCGATCGATGTCAGACACTCCTCCACTATGCTTGATGTTCGAACTTTCCGAGGAGCTAACATCGACCCGGACCACTGTCTTTTATTGGAATACAAAGTTATGATGTTGGAAAGCTACTATCGCCAGAAACCGCTCGTGCTTCTGGCGACTGCGCCGCCCTTAAGCTCTCTCATACAACCCTGTAAGCAGTCAATAGAACAACAGTGGAACCTTTGCAAACAAGCCCTGAAGTTTTGAATTTCAAGGCTCTACCACGAAGAAACACCTGGTTCGATGACAAGTGCAGGAGGATTCACACAGCGAAGCAGGAGTCATAAAAAGCCTCGATTCATAGAAGAAAAAGAGCAGCTCTTGAGCTCTAGATGGAGGAGAAGGAGACTTGTTCTCGCAAGAACAACAGGAGTAAAGCGAACTTGCGAAGGTTATAAAGACAGAACGTTATTGAAACTCAAGTCGAATAAAGCTGTTGGCTCAGACGGACTGTCTGCTGAGCTCTTCAAGACAGCTGGGAAATGGTTAGGAACATTTTTTATTTTTTTTTTTTAAATAATTTGCGCGCACTCAAGGTCTAATAACCTTATTATGTCGACACAGTGCGGGCAGAAGGTAGAGAGGAAGAGGAATAGAGGAGATGCCGATGGACATTGATCTTAAATGCTTGCATGTTGCATTGAGGGGGGAACACCGAATCCGGCAGGGAGTTCCAGATTCGTGTGGTTCGGTTAATGAAAGATTCTCTATATTTGAGAGTACGTGCGAAAGCGGGTTTCAGGGTATATTGGTTAGCATTCCTAGAAGCTCGAACAGTTGGTGTACACTGTACAGCACACTTGAACTGAAATGAAGAAAAGAAATGAAAGAATATAATGCCCACACCGCATTTCGTGAACGAATGTCATACATGTGTATGAATGCATTCAGGTTCGGACATGGACATGGTTTGCTAGTTCCATATCGGTGCGATAATACATTTAGTTCCGGACGTGTACATGTTTTTGCTAGTTCCATATCGGTGCGAGTATACATTTAGTATTTTAAAACGGGTAGAGATTGCAGTGCATACTGAGATGGAATAATTATCTTATAACCCCATTTAGATACTGTCTCAAATATATTGAATGGTCTTTCCAACAAAGTTGTTGGTACAATATAACACCTAAATATTTAAAACTGTCCACGTGTTCAATCAAGAAGCAATTTTCAAACATTCTTGATTGTTGAATACTATATCTTCAAGAACAAATCGATTACACAATGGTGCATGATAATATAAGGGAAGGTCTCTGAAAACTGTACCATTGATATTAAATATCATGTACTTCGTTTTGTTGCTAATTATTAGTTTATGATAATTAAACCATCTCCTTAACATATCTAGGTCATCCTTAACATCTACAAAACTATCAATTAAGTTAGTGTTTGAGTGGAATAGAGATGTTTCATCAGCAAAGGCAGTTATTTTGCCTCTAAAAGGTTGTAAGAAAAACGAATTAGCATAAATAAGAAAAAGGATTGGGCCCAATACTGCTCCTTGGGGAACACCCATATTTAAGAAGTCTATAGAACTGCAAACATTCCTAATTTTCACAACTTGATAACGGTTGGATAAATAAGAAGGAAACCATTTATAAATGGAGCCTCTGAAACCCGCTTTGTAAAGTTTATTGAGTAGCAAAGTATGATTAACCATATCAAAGACCTTACTGATATCAACAAATAATGTTGATGGTATTTGAGAAGTGCTTAGACTATTATATATTTCACCAGTTAATTTCAATAAAGCAGTTTCAGTCGATTTGCCACGTCTAAACCCAAATTGGCAATCACTCAAAAAATGAGTATTTTCTAAAAATTACAACATTCTAGATTTTAACTATCCGAAAAGTGAGAATAAAATGTCACTGATTATGTATTTCTGTATATACTTAGACAGAATATAATAAATATATGTATAAATGGGGCTCCCATACAACAGACATGCTTTTTTTGCCGTTTTTATACATAATAGTACGGAACCCTTCGTGCGCGAGTCCGACTCGCACTTGGCCGGTTTTTTGTATTCTGTCTAGTAGGTGCAATGAGGTCTTGGAAGCACCGGACTAGACATGAGCGTTAAACTCTAATTTGGGGCGAATGAACGCCTTATAGATTGTAGCCAGGTCTAAGGGTAAGAAATATTTCTTGCACTGAATATATGTATGGTCGCTCCAATTAAGATTGTGATCAACACTCATACCCAGGATGGAAAGCTTTTCAGTTTCTGAGATGCAAGTGCCATTCATGGATAATGGCTGCGGGTTAGTTATACGCTTCAACGACAATAGACAGCATTGTGTTTTGGATGCATTAAATTCCACTATATCGTTTTTACCCCATTGGATAATGCTGTCGATATCGGAATTTAATGAGCTTAACATTCGCTGCCGCACATTATCTACAACCGAAGTGCAGGGTCGTAAACTGGTGAACGAGTATGAGAAGCTGAGGGTACTGTCGTCAGCGAAGGAGTGAATTGGATTAGAAGTAACAGACAAGAGATCATTTATAAAAATAAGAAACAGTGTCGGAGACAAAACGGAGCCCTGGGGAACACCGGCATTTACAAAGTGAGTATCAGACTTGAATCCGTCCAAAACAACTTGAATTGAACCATTCGAAAGGTAGCTTCTAGTCCATTGAAAAAGAGACCCATCGATCCCAAAAGCACGCATTTTCGACAAAAGGGCTTCATGCCAAACCCTGTCAAATGCTTTCGAAATATCCAGTACAACAATTTTGCTTTCACGCTTGGTGAAGCGAGTGATTCCACTTTTCAGCGAGATATGCCATCAAATCACCAGTGGATCTGTTGCTGCGGAAACCGTATGGGCGGTCATTGAGGAGTTTCCGTGATTCAAGATATTTCATAAGCTGACGGTTAATCAGCGTTTCAATGACCTTGAAAAGAAGGGACGTTAGTGCAATGGGTCGGTAGTTGGAGGGAGAAGATGATTCGCCTTTTTTGGGTATAGGCTGGACAAATGCTGTTTTCCACCTACTCGGAAAGAGCCCAGAGGTGTAGGAATGGTGAAAAAGCTTACGCAGTGCTTTTGCAAGCGTAGAAGCACACCTCTTCAGAACTATTGGGGCAATACCATCTGGACCAGCGGATTTGTGTATGTCGAGGTCTTTAAGAACCCTTGCGACTGTACGAGTGCGGAAGTGGATTAGTCCCTAAGTCGAATTGACGCACTCTAGTACAGGCGGAGTCAAGGTACAAGCTGGCAGCTGAGAACTGGTTGCGAAATGGGCAGCAAGTAGGTTAGCTTTTTCAAAGGGGGTGACAGCTGGAATGTCATTGTGGATGAGCGTCGGTATAGACGACTTAGTTGAGTTTTTTACGTTTTTTACAAACGACCAGAAACTTTTGCTACCTTTGGGACACAACGCCTTAATTTTTGGTCGGATTGGATTTTAACCCGTCGAATGTGGGTGTTGCTGTCATTTCTGGCTCGTATGTACTTTTTTCGGTTTTCCTCAGAACTGAGCCTAATAGCCTCTTTGCAGCTCAAGTCATGCCACGAATTATCCTTAGGCTGGTGCTTTTTACTTTGCTGGGAATAAAATTTGCCATGCCGATTCGGCACATGGACTAGTTCATCTGTAATATATGGTCAGAGGAAAACATGCCCTATAAATGGAGTCGCAGCATCATACGCCCGATCCACAAGAAAGGAGACCCCTATAACTGCGTTACATACAGAGGAATATGTCTCCTTAACAACGCCTACAACATATTCCTTTCCGTTTTGTACGAACGTCTGAAGCCTTCTGCAATAAGCTGATAGGTTCTAAGCTGTGTGGTGTCAGATGGTGAAGTCCACCATTGACCAAATCTTCACATTGCGGCGATTTTAAATCGACACTCACCACCTCTCTGTCGACTTCGAAGCCGCATACGTAGCGTAATTAGAGGCGAGCTTGTCCACTTGTCTACCTTTGACATTCCTGCTAAACTCGTAAAGCTATGCAGGATGACTTTGGAGAATGTTCGCTGCTCCTTGGTTATCCGTGCTGAGGGCAAAACTTAACATATGCTGCATGAAAAAAGGACACTCACCACCGACGTCTCGGCCAGAGCGTTTGTATGGGCAAATATAAGTATGAGGCAGTTAAGGACTTCGCCTAACTTGGCTCCGCAGTGGCCTGGAAAAACGACATCAGTTCCGAAATCAAACGCAGAATCACTCTTGCCAATCGCAGTTTCTTTGAGCTCAGGGGGCAAGTGAGTAATAGAGCCCTCTCCCGAACGGCTAAGTTGACTTTATGCAAGACCCTCATCATCCCGGTCCTGATGTACAGTGCAGAAGCATGGACACTATCAAAAGCGGATGAGGAAGTCCTTGGCCGTTTCGCGCGTGATTTTCGGGCCCATAAACGCAAACGGGGTATAGAGGAAAAGTTTCAACCACAAACTTTACGGGCTGTACAGCGACATGAGTCTAGTTAGACGTCTATGGGTTCAATGCCTAAGATGACTGGGCCATGTAGAGCAAATGGATAACACAGCTCCAGCCCGAAGAGTCTTTGAGTGCAGCCCCGAGGGACGATGCAGCAGAAGACGACCGAATCTAGGGTGGCGCACACAGGTGGAAGAGGAGGTGGAAGAGGAGGTGGAAGAGGAGGTGGAAGAGGAGGTGGAAGAGGAGGTGGAAGAGGAGGTGGAAGAGGAGGTGGAGGAGGAGGCATCTGGCAAAAGACCGTGCCAGCTGGATAAGCTTGTTGGTTTAGGCCCAGGTCTACACCGGACTCTAGCGCCACCTAATAAATGTAAGTAAGTAAGCTAGTACAGGCTGTTATAATTCATTGGTCTGTTGTTCCTCTTCCTAAAGAAACTTCACATCTTCTCCATTCCACGGTCGAAACAAGAGACCAATAGTATTCGCTCTACCTATTTGCTTGGACATTTACACAAGTAGTTTCGAAAAGCTCTGTACAGTTTAAAATGGAAAAGAAATACCTCACAAGCTGCAGTACCAACAATCTCAGACCACTAACTCGATGCCGGCTTAAATCGACTTGGATCGTTTTCTACCATGGTGGTTTCCTCTAATCTCTGTTTCCAAATTTATTTCCAAATAATCACCAAAACAACGCCGTCAATACAGTAATACCGTAAATACCATCTAACAACCTCCCGAGTTCCTGATAAGAAATTTCTCCACAGACGTAACATTTGCATTTGCTCGATCACTATCCGGCTTAGTGTCACCTTCGGTCACTGATTCGCTGGTCCGACTGAAAAAATCCACAAATTTACAGCTCTAACTCCCTAATGCTCGACTGGCCCGCGATAAGATTATGACCCGAACAAAGACCACCAGAGTGCTAACCTATGCGCCAGACCAAATAGAAATCGAAAATTTTTTTTTTTCGATTTCCAGTTTTTTTTTTTAATTTTGGATGAAGAAAATTGAAATCACCTTTTTATGGGACGAACATAACCTCAATTGGGCTCACAAATCTCTCATTATACGGCGTCTTTAGCGGGGCACCAATACCATCACAAGCATTCTAGCAACCGCCTTCAACTCCAACGCATCGTAAAGTGCATCAGTAACAGCAGCACTAGCACTTGGGTGGCCGGAAACAACAACAGAAAAGTCGAAAATGGAAAAGTAAACTAAAGAAGAAGAAGAATCAGAATACAACCATGATCCGGGCGCGTACCAGTCTAAGTAGAACGGAAGGATGCCTGGCGAAACAGAACGCGCACGCTGCAGCGAGCTTTATGACCTCATTCATGTCAAATTTTCTTTAGTTTCATGTCGATTTTCTGAGATCGAGATCCCATAGCGATCGTTCTCGATCCGTGAAGGAGGCGGTAATACTCGGCAGAGAGTGTGATGGGCGATCGTGTGTCGCATGCATGTGCTCTTCGAAGACCGAGATCCCGGGTCGTCGTCGATGGTGTGACAAAATCAGTTCAAAAATAATGTTATTACCGCTCGATCCATCGTGACGGCTGTCGCTATTGTTGCTGTTGTTGTTGGGTGATCGCTAAATTGGCCAATTTGAGGTGATCGTTTCGGAGCACGACATGGTGGCCTCCGGACAATGCGGTGGGTCCGCCGCCGCCGCTCCGGCTTTGCTTTAATATGTGCTTTGACGCTTTTCTCTCATGCATTTATTAGGTTTGTTGCCATTGTTGTTGTTTGACGTAAACTCTCACATAATGATCCCAAGTGATCGATGGCGGATGATATCCTATTGTGTCGTCGAATATGAATCTATTAACGAAGAGCGCGCTTTCGCTGACACTGGCGCACAACCGCTCTGTCAATGTTCATGGAGGAGAAAAGACCACCACCGATGCTGATGCAAACGCTCTACAAGTGGTCACCCGCTTATCGTCGAGAAACGTAAACAACAATTTCGAAAGCCAATTGATTTATGGTGCTCTTGTGGCCCATTGTTGTGGAAATCCACTTTGCCGAACTCGAACGGAATTGACCTATGACAGGTTCATCTCGACCACGGATGACGATCACGATCGCGATCATGATGATAACGAGTCAATCTGACATTTAGAGAGATTCCGCCCGAGATACGTCGGGATCGGGACGGTGACTGATGTCAAGGTGAACAGTTAGCTTGTTTTTGCTGCCTCGGATCGAAGTGGACTCATAGTGGAGTAGGAATTTGTTGATTATGTTGTTCGATGCGACGTCTGTGGTCCATTTGGAGTAGTTTATCATCTTTGTGTTTGTTTGTTTGTTTGCCAGCTAAGGTGATTTGAATTGGAGTTCCTTCTTGATGGTGCGGGACACACCTAGTTAGTCATTAGTGCGATACAGAGCGGCAAAGATTTATGGTTGGAGATTAAATTGATTTGGTCGATGGGAAAATCACTCGGAGGTGATTAAGGTCTTCGGTCGTTTCTTGTAGGGGGAAATGGTAATTTCCAGATGTGCCTTTATTCCCAACTTAATGGAGGAATTGTGCAAATCAGAGGAGACTTATTAGCAAACCAATGTGTGAGAGGAGACGCACTTTATGGGCTTGAGATGGTTTTATGGGAAAGCAGATTTGTCCTTTCCGTTAATTATGCACAAATGGTCATGAGAATTTTTGGTGCCTCAATCGAATTTGTGACTCTGCATGGTATGGCTAAGGTTGATTGCTTTTCAATAAGTTTTCTGATTGTGTGGTGATGAAGAGTTTATTGTTTGGGCGACAGACCCATTGACGTGTGATTTATGGCCTATGGCCGTGAAGTATGGTCTTATTTTCCAGTCACTGCGCCATAGTTCGATGAACCGTAGTAGATCCGATAAGAAAATTTTTAAGTTTTATGACATACCCACTACTTCAAGATCTTTGGAAACGAAAGTTATTGCAAGATCCACAAAAACAATTTTATTTTTGAGTTAAAATGGTGGGTCTCTTAAGCCCCTTCTTCGGGCGCCTTGTCGTGGCGGGAGGCTTAAGAGGTCGTGGACCTCGAACTAATATTGGGTGGTAGTACTCCGTGTGGGTACCCGCATTTACGGAAATCCACTCGCAATCTCTTTGACCGCGGTCGGGGCAAGGTTCTGGAGGCTCCACCATTCATTGACAACTCATCAGCAGTTTAAAACGACACCGACTCCTGCGGCTCACTGTCTGTCCATCTGGTTGGACCGGGACTGAGTAGTGCATCCAGCAGGCGCGATTTAGCTTTGCCGCTAAATCTAAAAAAAGAAGGGCAAATAGCCATGCTCGGAAGGTGTGCAAAGAGGCTCCGAAAGCTGAAGGCTCGATAGACAAGTTCAAAACTCTGGTGGAGGAATTAGGTAAGAAGGTTAGGTCGGAAGGCCTGTTTTTTTTTTGTTTTGATTCCGCCCATGGATATGTGGAATCTTCAAAAGATACCGGTAACCCGTGTTGCCTGCATGCACGATTCGCGGGATATTATTCTCCTTTTTCCACGGGCCTACTAAACCACACCTCTGCATACTTCAACCACTCTCCCCGCGGGACTGCCTTTTGGTATTACTTCATATTACTGGTTAGCGGTTTACGCTGTATCTCGAGTAGAAGCCTCTTGGGTTCTTTTCTCTGCTTCGGCTTGCCGCAGCTTTATTTGTACTGATGCAATGTACGAGCATGTTTCATTCCAATTTTCCACCGAGTTCATCATATAGGAGACCAGGTTTTCAGGACTTGGTAGATTTAGTCTTTGCCTGTCCTACATAAAACTGTGTGTTCTGTGTCCTCCTCGGAGTTTAGGCATTGTGAACAAAAAGGCGAACTATCAATTCCAAATCTATGCAGATACTTTCGATAGCCACCATGTCCAGACCAAAACTGCGAAAGATGATAATTACAGTCTCCTGCCGGTCTTGATGTCCAAGTTTCGATGACGGGAATGAGCCTGTGCGTCAATCTACCTTTAGCGGAAGTGTCCCACCTGACTTGCCACATTGCCAAGGATTCTGCCCATTCTTCTGCTTTGATAAGCCGGGTCAGTTGCCGGTCCGGTGTTCGCCTGCTGTATACCCTTTTGAGCTCGTCTGCCAATATATCGATGGGTAGAATTCCTGCTATGACGAACGCTGCATCATCTGATATGGTCCTGAACCCGCAGATTACTCTTATTGCGCACATTCGATAGAGTGAATCCATTTACCGCTTTAGTTCTTTTACTGTAAGGGCTTCCGCCCGAATTGGAGCAGCGTAGAGTAGGACCGAGCTGACTACCCGCCTATATTCGGAAGCATTCGCGAAAGAGCTCGTTGTGCGTGTGATGCCTTCTCGCTGGCATACAGTATGTGTTCCCTGAAAGAAAGCCTGTTGTCTAGGATGACCCCAAGATACTTGACTGCTTTCTTGGACTTTATCGCCTGATCTTCGACTAAGAAGGTCGCATATTCCACCTTTTCACGGCTGGTCATGAGCACAGCCTCCGTTTTTTGGGCTGCTAGTTCCAGATCGGCAATTGAGAGCCAATCTTTCACTTTAGCGATAGCAGTATAGATAGCATTATCCTCTACTTTCTCTATATGCATAGCCACTGTGACGATGGCATTTTCGTCGGCCGATGATTCGTACTCTCCTTCGGGAAGCGCTGTTCGTAGAACGCCATAGTACATGATGTTCCACAGGAGAGGTCCAAGGACTGATCATTGAGGAACACCCGCCGTTACGTGGTAGAATTTTTCGCCTTTTTCTGTATTGTACCTTAGCCTCCTATTGTTAAAGTAGTCGATGACAGTCCTCAATAAATAGGAGGGGGTATCCATGTCAATTAAAGACTTTTGTATGTGCGTCCAGTTAACCGAGCTAAAAGCGTTTTCTATGTCAAGCGTAATTACTGCACAATACTTCTTTCCCCCCCAATTCCATCTATTTCCTTTGATGGCGTCCGCAGCCAAGTTTACCACTGTTTCAATGGCGTCGACCGTTGATCGTCCGTTTCTGAAGCCGTATTGGATGGCTGACAATGCACCGTTAGCCTCCGCCGCCGCCAGTAACCTCTTCGCCGATTTCAAGGCTGCATATGACAGCGTGTATAGAGGTGAGCTATACAACGCCATGTCTAGTGTTAACATCCCTGCCAAACTCGTGCGACTGTGCAGGGTGACAATGGGGAATTCTCGCTGCTCCATTAAGGTCGGTAATGAGCAAACCGAGACCTTTGATGTTGAAAAAGGATTTATGCAAGGTGACGCGCTGTCATGCAACCCCTTCAACATCGTGCTTGAAAAGATCGTGCCAGAGTCACTGGCCAACACAATGTACGATTTATTTCAAGTCTACGCAATTGCTTGCGTACGCCGACGACATTGACGTGATTGGACAGACACAGCGAGACGTCAATGAGGCCTTTGTAAGCATTGAGGTAGAAGCGGCTAAGATGGGTCTCTAGGTTAATGAGGGTAAACCCAAATGTCTGCTTTCATCTAAAAGAGACGATCAGCACCGTCGTATTGGCTAGAACGTCACCATGGGCGAATATAACTTTGAAGTGGTCAAGGAAATCGTCTACCTTGGCTCACTGATGACCGTCGACAACAATACCAGCGCTAAGTTAAAACTCAGAGTCACTCTTGCCAACCGCTGTTGCTTTGGGCTCAAGAGGCAATTGAGAAGTAGAGCCCTCTCTCGGAAAACCAAGGTGACACTATATAAGAACTTGATCATCCTAGTCCTCCTTTACGGCGCAGACGCTTGGACCTTAACAAAAGCGGATGAAAATGCCCTTGGTCGTTTCGAGAGTAAAATTCTGCGCACTATCTACGGTCCCGTTTGTTCAAACGGTGTATGGAGGAGAAGATTTAACGAAGAACTGTACGGGTTGTACAGCGACATCGGCCTGGTACGACGTCTACGGATACAGCGTCTAAGGTGCGCCATGTAGAGCGCATGGAAAATGGAGCTCCGACCCGAATCCACCCCGGAAGGAAGACGCCCAACTGGGCGTGCGCCGCTGTAAACAGCTGGCCAAAGACCGTGCCAGCTGGAGACGCTTGTTGGTTGAGGCCCAGGTTCACCACGGACTGTAGCGCCACCTACGTAAATAAGTATAACTGCGTCAACTAGTGGGGAATGAGTCTTCTTATCATCGCGTATAACATCTTCTTTTGCGTGCTGTGTGAATGCCTGAAGCCATTCTTGGACAACTTGATAGGTTCCTATCAATGTGGCTTCAGTCCAGGAAAATCCACGACAGACCAAATATTTACAATGCGGCAGATCTCGGAGAAAACTTATACATTTCGAGTCGACACACACCACCTTTTCGGTGATTTTAAAGCCGCATACGACATTTGCGCGGTGGGTAGTGTGTTGGCCTCTGACGCCGATGACACGGGATCGAATCCCGACACAGCCATGTCATCGGACGTATTTTTCACGGTGTTTCTCCTCAGCGGGGTTCTGACAAAACCCCCTGTATTAAAATTGCCATGAAAAGCTTCTCGAAATTCGCCGTTCGGAACCGGCAGAAAATTGTAGGTCCCTTTCACCAATGGGAAAATGAAATCACACACAACATGGGTGATTGAGAGAAGCTAGGCTTAGGTCCTTCATGGACTGTAACGCCAACATACATAAGGACGAGCTATATTGAGCCATATTATGGTTTGACTTCCTTGCCAAACTAGTCAAATTGTGCAAAACTACAGTGGACATTTTCCGCTGCTCCAGTAAGGTCGGTAAGGAGTGAACCGAGACCTTTCATGTCAAAAAAGAATTCAGACAGGGCGACGCACGTACCTTCAATGCCACAAGAGGATTCAGACAGGACGACGCACTCTCATGTGATTTTTTCAACACCATCCTCGAAATGATCGTGCGGAATTCACTGGCCAATACAAGAGGCACGATCTACCTCAAGATTAGACTATTGCTTGCATACGCTGATGACATTCACGTGATTGAAGTGGAAGCAGCCATAGTTGGTCTAAAGTAAAACGAGAGCTCAAAATACCGACGTTTCGGACAGAACGTCCCTAGAGGCTGCTATAACTGTGACGTAGTCAAGGATAACAAGCCGGCAACGACACCACCGCTGAGATTAGATGCAGAATAACTCATGACAACCACTGTTTCCTCGGGCTCAAAGGGCAATTGAATAGTAGAGCACTCTCTCGGAAAACTAAGGTGATCCTCTATAAAATCTTAATCATATCGATCCTCCTCTAAGGCGCAGAGGCTTCGAGAAGAAAACTCTGCGTACAATCTTCGGTGACTTTTGTATTGACGGAGAGTGGAGGAGAAGATTCAACGAAGAATTGTGTGGACTGTACAGCGACATCGGCCTAGTACGAAGTGTACGGATCCAACGTCCAAAATGGCTAAGCTAGAGAGAATGGACCCCACAGCTCCGGCCCGAAGAGCTTTCGACTCCAACCCCAAAGGACGACGTTGCAGAGGTGGCGCACGCAGGTGGAAAGGGGACCTGAATAAACTGGGCATACGACACTGGAAACTGCTATCAAAATACCATTTCCAGGGGGCGTATTAGAATCCCTCGAAATGGGTTAGTTGGAATCACTCTTTAGATAGCCCTTTAGCAGGCAAATTGCGTGCAATACTAGGCGTTGGTGAATTGGCGAATTACAACCTTTGCTTTCTACCTAAATAGTCCACATTCTATAGTTCACTCAGATAAAACACGAATTAATAAATCAGAACCTAATACGTGCTTTTTAACGAGCAAAAGCTAGCAGAGAAACTAGCTAAAAAGTGGACGATTCCTCTGTCGATTTTTGATTTATTGGTCATGAATCAAATCTTCTGTTAACCATTCGAAAACTTCCGAGTCTTTCTTGATCAATAAAGAAAGGCGTCCTTCATCATTCCCAATTTCGACAAACCACACAATAAACAAAACACGTTCACCTCAAACAACAGTGTAATCTGGTAGCTGCTGCACCCACACGATCTTATTATTATACTCATAGACCTGTAAAGCTCATTCACTGGAATCTATTGTTACCACCTCTCAATCGTTGATCTAATCCATTGCTGCAAATCAAATAAATAAACAAATTATCCCACACCGGAAACCGCAGCACCACAACACCATAGTACCACATCACCGTGCTGCAACCATAAACGGCTACGGCTTTCCTGTAGCCCAATATGATGACTTAATACCAAACCGAAAGACCCATAACTACACACGTAGCCCTAACCTACATTTCAACTTAATAGCTTCATTATCGATACCCTTTGACTGACAAAAAGATAGAAACTACGAGTAAGTAATAAATTTTTCGAATCATATCTAGCACGATCGATCGGCTATTCTGTCCATCGCCCACCTTTCTCTTCGACAAAGCCAGAGATGCTATATACTAGCGGCAATAGAATGCTGCCACTGTCAGTGGCATTGTGCCACATCGACCTACACTTTTCACAGATCATTCATTAACTATACGCGTCACCGTGTAGCGTGGCAAAGAGATAGCCATAGATGGTTTATGATCTGTTGCGACTACGTCGGATGTGTGCCACGTTTCCTCGGCTCCATATGACACAAGTTCCGAATTTAAAAGTCAAATGATAAAGTCTTCGCTAGTTCGTACCGGAAATACTAAATAATACGAAATCGATAAATGAATTTCTGAATCGCACGAGATGGTGGATACGCGCCTTGCCACCCGTGTATGGGTCGAGTGTTGACAGACGCTTAATAGCGCCATTCAACATGAACAACAAACCGATGAATTTGTTGATGAGCCAATGAGCCAATGATTGTCACTTTCGGATTTAGATACATGTATACATGTGTGTGTTACTACAAAAAGAGTCTAGAGTTGCAGCCCACGCGCAGGCCACAAATCTGAAGATGTCGCTACATTGATGGCCGGCCAGGGGGAAGACGAAGCCGGAAACCATGGATTTCTCCGAAAACGCAAGGGATTTCTAAGAGTTTCTTAGATGGAAACAGGAAGCTGCCGAGGCTCAGAAAATCAGGTCTCAGAACAAGGGACAAACGAGATGCTATGATTCAGGTGATGATCAGACGAGGTTCTGGCTAAGACACTACTGAATCACTTCCGAATAGCTTCCACGGCACTTATCGCAGTAATTAAATCTCAAAAGTGTATCTAACATGTCGAGTATATCTATCTGGTGCTTGTCGAATCATGACTAACCGATGTATACGGTGAGTGATGGTGATGATGCGACACCCACACACCATGACCGGGTGCTGCGGATGAGATTCAATCAATTTGTGGTTTTGTTCAGAGACAAATCGAAGTGATTACGCGGCTCGTGTCGTTTGACAGGCAAAACAAATGCCCTGTGGCAGTGGAAATGCAAATTGTTTGGACAGAGATGACGTAGTTGGAAATTGAGGAAAAAGGTCATAAATTGCACTCCAACTTGATCGTCTATTACACCTCAACCAGCTATCCTAAACTAGCGCTTGACTTGCAGTACCATAAAACCGATTTCAATTCATTTCCAACTCGTACAATACGTACCGTGTAGTACAAGTAGCACGGTCAGGACAATAGCTCTACCATAAAGCCACCATAAAGTACCTCTTATCCACATCAATCTGCATCACACACAGTGAGATGCTGAAGAAGTCGACTATCATGGAACACGCTTACAAGTACGTTAGTCAGCTAACTTACGTGTTGATCATGCCACGAGATGCGTAGGTACGGAAGCAGCTTCTGGAACTGAAGGTTATAACAACCGCCATCGCATTGGATCGCACTTAGACCGAATACTCGTACTATCCCTGACGTGAACTCATTTCGGGGTACGAGTACCGGCACGTTTAACCGCGCTGCCGCGGTCGCTGCTCGACATAATTCATTGAGTCATTCACTATCATCGGACGTCCTCCGTCCACGATGTTGGCATACGTACTCGCACCAGTACAGCAACTCCTTTATTATATTTACCCAGGTGTAATAAATGTAGCCCACTCATTCTTTGCGTTTCGGGATCCATATCCGTAGCAGGAGATTCGCGTCCGCTGATTATGTATGATAATCAGTTTGGAGTACTGGTGTGCTCTGTGCCTGGCCTGAGCGGGATTGCTTCATCAGCGATATGAGGAACTTATTACTTCTAGAGAAGGAACATAACACAACATCGGTCGCTTGGTGCTATGTACGATCTTAGAGTGGCTGTACGGGTTCCTTTACTAGAATAGTGTTTCGGTGGATTTGATAGGCTTGATTGTTACCACAATGGTTGGCTTGAATGGGAAAATTGAATGAACAGCGGATTTAAATTGCATGAATGAATGAATGAATGGAAATTGCAACACGTGCCTTGGGGCGATGTTGTGCTGGGAAATTTAGAAATCGGGTGGGACGTTATGGTCGTACAGGAATAACACATCGCTTACCGGTTGCATTGTATCTAATGAGATTTGATTTTTGATTTTGGAGCGAGAATGTATGTTCTATGGGACTTTAAAGATCCAACTGACGAAGAGGTGTGAAGCGATTTGTAATTCAAATTTTAGTTCCTAAAGTAGTGGTCGCGTTTTGGTTGCCGGTACTTGAGTACAGCTTGACGAAGGAATGACTTCCGGAGGAGATTGGTTTACTTTGATAACATTTACATAGGTTAATACTCTAAGACATAAGATAGATCTGAGAGCCTCCGTAGTTGGTTGGTTGTAAAACTGATAAAGTCCCATCAGGATTGATAAATTAAAGCTGTAAGCTTCATGAATGTGGATGTGGGATCTATATAGATACCAGTAACCCAAGCTACCGGCCGTTAGGTACTACATACTTCGCGTTACCCTTTTAGCCTCAAGAAGTTCTAGATTTAGCTTTTGCATTGCAGGATATTGTCGATAAAATCAGGGAATGGAGAGTCCTAATAGAGCACTCCTACTCTGACCAAAGCGATACTCAATTCAATATAGCCAGACACGTCAGTGCCCTAGCTCCTTTCAGGAACTACAGGCGAACTGATTGGCAAAAATAGAGATCCTGTGTTGAGCCCTGTCTAGGGACACAGCACCCTATCTATCCACACAACTCCGCGGAACTAGACAGCTTAGTAAATGAGCTGACAGAAACTCTTAACAGGGCACTATCTAAATCTTGTGCGGTTAGCACTCCCGAACCCAAACCCAAACCAAACCACATTGGGGGAGTAAAGAGACAGAGAGACAGCCTCAGGAAGGAGAGCAGAAAGCTCTTCAACAAACCAAAATCTACCCGGAGGAACTTACTTACTTACTTTGGTGGCGCTACAGTTCGGAGTGGACCAGGGACTCAACCAACAAGTCTCTCCAGCCGGCACGATCTTTGGCCAGCCGCTTCCAGTGCCGCACGCCCAAATGGTTGAGGTCCCTTTCCACATGTGTGTGCCATCTTAAGTGCGGCCGTCCTCTGCTTCTTCGTCCCTCGGGGTTGGATTCAAAGACTCTCAGGGCTGGAGCGGTGATGTCCATTCGCTCTACATGGCTCAGCCATCTTAGGCGTTGAATCCGTAGACGCCTGACTAGACTCATGTCGCTGCACAGCCCGTAAAGCGAACTTTTCCCACATCCCCCGTCTGCGTTTATAGGACCAAAAATCACGCGCAAAGTCTTTCTCTCGAACCGACCAAGGGCCTCCTCATCCGGTTTTGATAGCATCCATGCCTCTGCACCGTACAGCAGGACCGGGATGATAAGGGTCTTATATAGAGTCAACTTACTCAATTGCCTCCTGAGCCCAAAGCACCAGCGATTGGCAAGAGTGATTCTGCGTTTGATTTCAAAACTGATGTGGTTGTTCCAGGTCACTGCGGAGCCAAGGTAGGCGAAGTCCTTAACTACCTCGAACGTTCTGGCCAAGACGTCGGTGGTGAGCGTCCTTTTTTGATAACAGCACATATTTAGTTTTGCCCTCGCTTACCGCCAAACCAATTTTCGCCACCTTCATCTCAATACTCGCAAGCCCCTCATTGACATCTCGCTGTGAACTACCTATTTTGTCAATATCGTCGGCGTATGCAAGGAGTTGCGAGGATTTGAAATAGATTGTGCCTCTTGTGTTGGCCACTGATTATTACACTACAGCGCATCGCCCTGCCTAAATCCTTTTTTGACATCAAAACTATCGGTCAGGTCTCCACCGATTCGGTAGGAGCAGCGAGCATTCTCCAAAGTCATCCTGCATAGTCATAGTTGTATAGCTCATCTCTAATTACGCTGTCGTATGCGGCTTTGAAGTCGACAAATAGGTGGTGAGTGTCGACTTGAAATTCATTGGTTTTTTCCAGGATCTGCTGTAGTGTAAAGATTTGGTCGACGGTGGACTTCCCTGGCCGAAGTCCGCACTGATAAGGACCTATCAGCTTATTTACAAAAGGTTTCACGCGTTCGCACAAAACGGCAGAGAAGATTTTGTAGGCGATGCTAAGAAGACTTATTCCTCTGTAGTTGGCGCAGTCAGAGGGGTCTCCTTTCTTGTGGATCGGGCATACGATGCTGAGACTCCATTTCGCGGGCATGCTTTCATCTGACCATATCTTTCAGATGAGCTGGCGCTCGGGTCATCTCCAGCTGCTTTGAAGAGCTCAGAAGGCAGTCCGTCTGCGCCTGCAGCTTTATTCGACTTGAGTTTCGATATGGCTATCTTGACTTCGTCGCGGTCAGGGGGACGAAATTCTCTGCGGTCTTCGTCCATTAGAAATGGATCATCATGCTGCCTGACAACAGTATATTGACTGACATCGGCGTAATACACTCTGCAGAAGTGGTTTTTCCATATTCTCGGCATCGACTGCGACTCTACTACCAGGTGTCCATTCCCATCCCTGCAGGCTTCCGTTCTGGCTTTATATCCTTGGCATTTTCGCATTATCTGTTGATAAAACTTTCGAATGTCACGCCTGCGGTAACACCTTTCCAAATCCTCAGTCGCGCGCTTCTCGTGCTCTTTCTTCTTTCTTCTAAGAAGCTTATGCTCCTCCCTTCTTTTTAACTCGTAAAACTCACAAGCAACGAGGCCTTATATGCATCCTGCTTCGCTGTGTGAATCCTCCTGCACTCGTCATCGAACTAGGTGTTTCTTCGTGGTGGAGCCTTGAAACCCAAAACTTCGGATGCAGAGTTTATCAGGGCTTGTTTTCAAAGGTTCCGATGTTGCTCCATTGACAGCGAGGAGGGTTGAGGTGTATTGGAGAGCTTAAGGAAGACGCGGTGGGTAAAAGCACGAGCGGCTTCTGGGGATAGCAGCTTTCCGACGTCATAACTTTGTATTCTTACTCTACTGCGCTGCGTTAGTGATATCCGTAGGCGCATCTTGGCTACTACAAGATAGTGGTCTGAGTCGATGTTAGCCCCACGGAAAGTTCGAACATCAAGAATAGTGGAGGAGTGTCTGACGTCGATCGCGATGTAATCAATCTGTTTGGTGGCCGATTGATCAAAAGACCGCCATGTACCTTTGTGTATATCGAGGTGCGGGAACCGCGTACTGGCTAGAAGGAGATTTAGCCGCATAGCAAGATTAATCAGACTGTGTCCGTTATTCCGTTATTCGTGTAGGCTATGTCTGCCGTTGACTCGTTCAAGGATGCTTTCCTAACCCAGCTTAGCATTAAAGTCTCCTAGTACAATTTTGATGTCATGGTTGGGACATTGGACATACGTTCTGTCTAGGAGATCGTAGAACTCGTCTTTGGCGGAGTCATCCTCATCAAGCTGATGTTAAAAAATGTAGCCTTGATACGGATCGTTATGAGGCGTTCGCTGACATGCCGAAAGCATAGGAGTTTTTGCCTTAGTCCACCTCGAACAGCAAATCCGCATACGAACAATCGTTGTCCTCGCTCCCTATAGCGGGCGCCGTAGTAAATGTCGCAGTTTCTCGTCCGCTTTATACACGGTCCATTCTATCGCATTTCCTGGATGGCGGTTTTGTCCGCTTTATAGCGGTCTAGGGCGTCCGGCAGTTGTTCGGCTGCACGTGGCCTGTTTAGGGACCTAACATTCCACGGACATAGCCAAAGATCATTTTCCTTTTTTGCAAGGGTCGTCAACATTATTCCGGCCCATTTTATCCGAGGCTTGTGGTTTTTCCGGAGTTTGTGTTTTTTTTACTGTTACGGCTTACAAGACCGTAGCCCAACCGACTAATCCTGTTTCTTGGCGCAGGAGGCTCGCCACTCGTCCTTCCCCGTCTTGAATTTACGTACGATATCTCCAGATGGCACCACAAGGAGGTGAGGATGGGACTTGCTAACGGTGCCGCAAGATGTTCGACTGTGGTGGCTCTTCTCGCTTTTTAACAGGCCAGCATCCGTCGGATAGGTGCTACGCCTACGAGGCCTTTGTTGGTCCTTTGCCACCCAATAGTGGAGGAACTACTGCGAAAATAACAAGGCGACCTCCGAATCTTTAAGAATAAGGAAGATTCTGGCGTCGGCCCCGTACAAAAAAAGTCACCTAATGCGGAGTGATGGTTCCTGGACGATTTCCAGCACAGAAGCTCTGGAACTTCTTCTCAACGCACACTTTTCGGGAAGTAGTGACTCGGCTATGGCGCCGTGGCGCAGTGGTTAGTGTGTTGGACTCTGACGCACGATGAGCGAGTTCGGAACCCGATAACACCAACGCCATCGAATGCTTATTTCGCGGCATCCCTCCTCGGCGAGGTACTGGTAAAACCCCCCGTTCGGAATCGGCATTAAATTGTAGGTTCCCTTCACATATGGGAAAAATAAATCACACATAATATGGGTGATTGAGAGAAGCTTGGCTCAGGTCCTTCATGGGCTGTAACGCCACCAACAGAACAACAGAACAGTGACTCGGCTATGACACCTCCTCAAGTCATCCAGCCGAGAACATCCTTCTTCGAGCGTCCTCGCAACCTGGTAAAGAGCAATATTGTCCTCTGGGCTCTAAAATCTTTTACAAGTCTCCAGGACCGGATGGGTCCGGATCTCATCCTTCCCTGGCTTGTAGTAATATATAAGAGTTGCCTCTCCTTATCCTACATCCCAAGGCAGGCAAAAGCTTTCCACACGTATGCAAATTACTATAACTTAGGAAGGCTGTCGGAGAACCAACATGCCTACAACAAAGGTAAATCGGTAGGAACAGCACTCCACTTACTAGTTAGGACCCTAGAAAGGTCACTGGAACACAAGGAATACACCCGAGTGGCCTTTCTCGTTATTGAATGCGATTCTAGTCATAATATTGAAGCATGGGCCATCACCAAGTCGCTAACTGTTCTGAGTATAATGGGATCAGTGAAAGAAGCGGTACACTAACTGCTAAGACAAAGAGTCGTCAAAGACAACTTTGTTGATGCCGTTTCAACTAGAATGGTTATTAGGTCACCCACCTCCTCAGAAACGTGGTAGTTAATGAACTACTACTGTTGCTAGAGCGGGAAGGGTATACTGTGACCGCCTATGCCGTCTCAGGAAAATATCCCAGCATTCTAAGTGATCTAATGCAGGAAGCGCATATTAGGCGCTGTGCTGTGGACTTAGGGTCAACCCCAAGAAGACTGACCTAGTACTGTTTACGAATAAATATAAAATTCCGCCCTTCAACCCACCGAGGCTGGGTGAAACCCAATTAATAATCAAAGATCCGGCTAAATACCTAGGCCTAGCTCTTGACAGGAGGCTGAATCGGAAACGCAACATTTTCGATCGAGTCAAGATAGCAACCACTGCCCTCTACAGCTGTAAGAAAACGGTGGGCAAAACGTGGGGTCTCCAACCAAGCATTATACACTGGCTCTATATAGCAGTCATAGGGCCCATCCTCCTGTAAGGTATGGTAGTCTGGTGGACTGTTCTGGACAAGGCAGTCTATTGAAGCCTTCTGGGGAAAGTGCAAAGATCGGCAAGCATATACCTTAATGGCGCGATCCGATCGACTCCCACGGAGGCACTAAATATTCTACTACATTTTAAACCATTCGACCTCTTCAGCATACAAGTTCCGCCCTGCGCAGCCTTACGGATTAGGGGCATAGGAAAATGGCCCACATTACATAAAGGCCACACCACATTCATAATCACTTGGAAGTACCCATGAGGGCAGACTACATCATCCCGCAGAATATGTTCGCTAAGAACTTCGAAGTGAACTTTCCATCCAGGGAGGAATGAGATGAAGAGAAAGTCATACCGAAAGACTCGATTTGCCTCTATATCGATGGCTCCAAGATTGAGACGGGTGTATGTAGTGGAGTCTTCTCCAAGGAGCTTGAGGTCAACCTATCATTTAGACTTCCAAGCCACTGCGGTGTGAAATAACAGCGAAAACGGCCTTCGTTTGGCTTAGGATCGATGCAATATCCGTTAAGGATATTATCATTTGCACGGATAGCCAATCTGCGATAAGATCCCTGCCAGCCCTTAACTGCCGCCCATCTCCAGACGAAATGACTGAACAGTTCAACATAGATCTACTGTGGGTTCCCGGGCATAGGGATATTCCAGGTAACTGCGCGGTCGACGAACTCGCAAGAATAGGGTCAAGCACACACAGTCCTCCAAACCTCGGGTATCTAAAAACGCAAATAAGCATGGTAAAGCACATTAGGCTACCAGCCTCCAATGGAACGATAGTAGCCTCCACTTAATCACTTATCAAATCTAGCCTAAGCTAAACTTAGGACGAACCAGGGACCTTGTGGCAACCAAAAGGGCAACCTCAAGCACTTTAGTGGGTATCATCACAGGTCACTGCACCATTGGAAAACACGCCGCCAGACTAGGGTTACCGCCCAATGACTTCTGCCGCGGCTGCATAGATGAGGAGGAAGCCATCTTAGATGTTGGATCCGTTGACGTCGTACTAGGCCGATGTCGCTGTAAAGCCCGTACAGTGGTGGAATCTTCTCCTCCACGCTCCGTCAACACTAACGGGACCGTAGGTTGTTTCCTCTCGAAGCGAACCAGAGGCCTCTCCATCCATTTTTGATAAGGTTCTCATCGCCGTAGAGAAGAACCGGGATGACTAAGCGCAACGTTGGTCCGTCCAGAGAGGGCTATAATTCTCAATTGCCTTTTGAGCCCAACGAAGCAGCGGTAGGCATGAGTAATTCTGCGTTTGATCTCAGCGCTGGTGTTATTGTCGCTGGTCACTAGTGAGCCAAGGTGGACGAAGTGCTGGCTTTCGGAGCACACCCTCTGATAAATATATCGAGAGGTGAAAGGTTCATCGTAACATTTAGAGCAGCGCCCGGCGTGCTGGGGAAAGAGGCAGGCTACGACATGTTTACGTGCCAGCCTGTTCCGGCAAACAACCTATGCATATGATATTCTTATCATTGCCGTGAAGATCCAGGGAACATTTGCGGCAATGAACCCTATGTTTAGCCAATAGCACCTTGCATTGCCAGTAGGCTGACAGAGCCTTGGTCAATGCATTTGACTCAATAGATCAATTGCTTCGACCAAAGAAGATTGCTGTCTAAATATGAGTCGACAGAGAAAACGGTGACATCATCGGCATAGACCTGGGCATAGATTACAAGGACATTTAGAGCATCGAGCAGAGAGTCGACCACCATACACCATAACAGCGGAGACGCCACCTTGCGGGCAGCCCCTGTTTACGCCAGATTTGACACACTGTCCGAGACCTGTATCAGCGATCAATGTCCTGTGCATGGGCTTAGTGTAATGGATGTGAAAACTCACAAAAGTGACTAAAGCCACGTGGGCCTGTCGACGCACATACGGTAAACCCTGGGGACTTAAACCTAAGGTAGTCCACTAGTTATACACCGCGACAGTAAGACCTATCGTCACCTATGCATCCATAGACAAAGGTTGAGCAAAAAACAATAATTGTTAAGCTTAAACGCCTTCAGAGACTAGCGTGTCTCGGCATTACATACGCTATGCCAACCTGCCCCACAGCAGCCCAAGAAGCACTCATTACGTAGCGCAATCAGAATTCTTCGCTCGGGAACGAACCTGCCACGTAGATCCGAGGGTCACATGTCCCTCTTACAACACCTTCCCGAGCTGGATATAATTACCACGGTTTCGGACGCATTGCCACATAGCTTCACTTTTGACAGGAGATTTGAGATATTGATCCCAAATCGCTCGGCATGGGAAACCACTGATCACTTGCTTAATGTCAAGGTAGGTAGGTAGGTAGGTAAGACCGTAGCCTTCCCAGAGATGGGAAGAACACACATAGGCCAAGGAGGCCCGTTGTGCAGCTACGAGGGGGCTTAGCCCCCTATTCGTGGAACCATTTTGTGCTTCTTAAGAATTTAAGAAGATTAGATATCCCCACTTGCTGAACTTCGGTCAGATCGTTGAGGAGGTATGATCCTAGGTATCGTTTCCTGACTGTGCAGAATGCTGGGCAGGCGCAGAGAAGGTGATGAATGGATTCGACCTCCTCCTCGTCTAAACAGCTCCTACAAAAGTCATTCGGAGTGATACCTAGTTTTTGCGCGTGACTGCCAATAAGGCAGTGTCCTGTGATGACACCTATGACTTTATAGATGTCAGTTCTATTTAGGGAGATAATACTCCTAGTCCGTTGACTATCGAGCCGGGGCCAGATTTGCCTGGTGATGAGGCAGGTGTGTCCCTGAGTCCATCTCCGGTTCGTCTCGGCCCTGGCGAGGGTATTGAGATTGTATTTGATGGTTGCGAAGGGTATACCCTCGCAGACCACAGTTGTTTGTAGCGTCGTTCCTTTTTTGGCGAGTCTGTCGGCTCTTTCATTTCCGGTGATGTCGCTGTGTCCCGGTACCCATATAAGTTGTATGTTGAACTGTTCAGCCATCTCATTAAGAGATAGGCGACAGTCGAGGCTGGTTTTTGATGTGTACACATAGGACTCCAGCGACTTTAAGGCCGCTTGGCTATCCGTGAGAATACGGATGTCCGTGGTGGATATCACGTTCCACTTCAGCCAGGACAGAGCCTCTTTTATTGCCAACAGTTCCGCCTGGAAAACGCTGCAGTGATTAGGTAGTTTTATCGCTTTGTTTAGCTTAAGTTGTTTGCAGAATACCCCACTGCCCACCCCGTCCTTGGTTTTAGACCCGTCAGTATAGAAATCTATGCAGCCTTTACGAGGTTGAGTCTGACGAGTCCAGTTCTGTCTGTCCGGGTATAACGTTATGAAGTTTTTATCCAAGACTGTGGTGGGCTTTGTGAGGTCTAGGTTTTCTGCGATGGTTGACCTGTTAATCAGGATCGAGGAGTGGCCAAAGACGTAGCTCTTCCAGTTCGAGTTGGCTTTAAGTCTAATGGCCGTTTGTGTGGCAATTTGCTTGCCGAAAATATCGAGTGGTGTAAGGTCGAGTATCATGTTAAGTGCAGCCGTCGGGGTGGACCTGAGGGCCCCGGTAATGCATAAACACGCCAGCCTTTGTACCTTCTCGAATTGTTTGAGGTATGTTGTCTTGTCCAGTGCTGTCCACCAGACAGTCGCTCCATACATTAATGTGGGTCTAACGACCGTGGTATAGAGCCATAGAGTAATCTTGGGATTGAACCCCCATTTTTTCCCTATGGCTTTCTTGCATGAATAGAGAGCTATTGTTGCTTTTTTGGCTCTTTCGATTGTGTTGATTTTCCAGGTTAATTTCCTGTCCAGTATGATGCCAAGGAATTTGGCACTGGAGGAGTAGTTTAATCTGGTATCAAGCAAAGTGATAGGGCAGTGCTCCGGAATTTTATGCTTTTTGGTGAATAGCACGAGCTCCGTTTTCTGGGGATTAACCCTGAGCCCTTTGCTATGCGCCCATTTGCAAAGAATTGAGAATGCCGTTTGCATACGGTCATTCAGTGTCGATAGGTATTTACCTGAGATTGAAATGGCAACGTCATCCGCGTAGGCAGTAACGTCCAGGCCTTCTTCCTCCAGTTTGCTTAATGTCAAAGGCCTTAGGTGGTATACTGATGGCTCCAAGAAGGTTTCTGGCATTGGTGACGGCATCTTTGGACCAAATCGTAAGTCTCGAAGGCCCTGGGAATGAGTCCCAGCATCTTTCAAGCAGAGCTGCATGCCATCCTAACATGCGTCAATCTAAATCTCGAGACTGGCATCAGAGAAGTAACCATCAATACACTCTCTGATAGCCAAGCAGCAATTAAAGCGCTGAGCTCGTACAGCACGAACTCGAAAACCGTCAAGGAATGCTATTATGCCCTCGCCAAAAGAAACAATGTCAAACTTTGGTGGGTGATAAGGCACAAAGGTATTAATGGCAAGTCTAAGATCAACGTCTTCTTAGACAAGTGGGAAAAAGCATAACACCTGTTCTTTTGGAACCGCGTTCGTGGACTTCGCAACTCGAAACGTGTTTTACGGCCCCTGAACAAACACTCTGCTAACATACTCAAACTTAATAGGGTAGGTATGTATCAGAAGACTATTCAGCTGCCTAACGGGACAATGCGGTCTGAGATATCTTTGACCAGCTGTTTCCAGCGCCGCACGTCCAGTTGGTTAAGGTCTTCTTCCTCCTGTGTGCACCATCGTAGTGCGGCCGTCTTCTGCCGCGCCTTCCTTTCGGGGTCGATTCGAAGACTCTTCGGGTCGGAGCTGTTTTTTCCATGCGCTCTACATGGCCTAGCCCCCTTGGACGCTGTACCCTTAGACGTCGTATCAGGCCGAGGTCGCTGTACAACCCGTACATTTCTTCGTTAAATCTTCTCCTCCATACACCGTTTGAAGAAACGGGGCCGTAGATCGTGCGCAGAATTTTCCTCCCGAAACGACCAAGGCAATCTTTATCCGCTTTTGGTAAGGTCCAAGCCTCTGCGCCGTAAAGAAGGACTGGGATGATCAAGGTCTTATATAGTGTCACCTTGGTTTTTCGACAGAGGGCTCTACTTCTCAATTGCTTCTTGAGCCCAAAGCAACAGCGGGAGGCAAGAGTGATTCTGCGTTTTATCTCAGCGCTGTTGTTGTGGTCGCCGGTCATCAGTGAGCCAAGGTAGACGAATTCCTAGACCACTTCAAAGTTATATCCGCCCATGGTGACGTTCTAGGCAATACGACGGTGTTGTCCGTCTCTTTTAGATGAAAGCAGATATTTGGTTTTACCCACATTAACCTTGAGACCCATCTTAGTCCCTTCTACCTCAATGCTTACAAAGGCCTCATTGACGTCCCGCTGTGTCCGTCCAAACACGTCAATGTCGTCGGCGTATGCAAGCAATTGTGTAGACTTGAAATAAATCGCACCTCTTGTGTTTCCCAGTGACTCTTGTACGATCTTTTCAAGCATGATGTTGAAAAAGTTGCATGACAGCGCGTCACCTTGCCTAAATCCTTTTTTAACATCAAAGGGATCGGTTTGCTCATTAACGACCTTAATGGAGCAGCGAGAATTCCCCATTGTCATCCTGCACAGTCGCACGAGATTGGCAGGGATGTTAAAACTAGACATGGCTTTGTATAGCTCATCTCTGTACACTCTGTCATATGCAGCCTTGAAATCGACGAAGAGGTGGTGAGTGTCAATTTGGTATTGCTTCTTCTTCTTCTTCTCCCGTCTTCTGCACGATCTGCGTAGCGTAAATATTTGGTCTGATGTGGATTTACCTGGCCTGAAACCACACTGATAAGAGTCGATCAGGTTATCCACAAACGGTTTCAGGCGTTCACACAATACGGCAGAGAAGATCTTATATGCGATGTTAAGGAGACTTATTCCCCTATAGTTGGCGCAGTTATAGGGGTCTCCTTTCTTATGGACCGGGCAAACGATGCTGAGATTCCATTCGTCGGGCATGCTTTCCACCGACTATACCTTGCAAATGAGATGGTGCATGCAACTTACCAGCTCATCTCCAGCCGCCTTAAGAAATCAGCAGACAGGCCGTCTGCGACCGCGGCTTTATTAGACTCAAGTCTTGATATGACTATTTTGACTTCGTCTAGGTCGGGTGGACTGAATTCTGTTACATCATCGTCCATTACGAATGGCTCGTTCTGCCTGGCAGCGGTATCTTGTCTATCATCGCCGTTATACGGTCCGCAGAAGTGGTCCTTCCAAATCCTCAGCATCGACTGCGACTCTACTACCAGTTCTCCATTTTCATGTCTGCAGGCCGCCGCTCTGGCTTTGTAGCCATGGCATGTTCGTTTTACCTTATTGTAAAACTTACGGACGTTATTCCTGCGGAAGCATCCCTCCATCTCCTCGATCTCACGCTTTCCGTGTTCTCTCTTCTACCTTCTAAAAAGCGTGTGTTCCTCTCCTCTCTTCTGCTCATAGATTTTACGAGCAGCTCTCGTCCGTCGTTGCAGCATGGCTTTATTGCCTCTTGATTTGCCTGATTGGCTTGTTCGCATTGTTCATCGAACCAGGGGTTTCTAGGTGGTGGCGGCTTGAAACCCAGCACCTCTGAGGCAGCTTCTCTGACGGCGTTCTTGCAATGTGCCCATTCCTGTTCTATTGTTTGTGTTGCTGTGGGCGGATTTTGAGAGAGCTTGGAAGAGACAGGATCAGCAAAGATTTTGGTGGTCTCTTCCGATTGTAGCTTTCCGACGTCAAACTTACGTAGTCCTACTCGACTCCTAAGCATTCTTGATATTCTCATTCGTAACTTGACTACAACAAGGTAGTGGTCCGAGTCGATGTTGACCCCTCAGAAGGTTCGTATATCGAGAATACTGGGGGAGTGTCCGGCGTCGATCGCAATGTGATCAATCTGGTTGGTGGTTGATTGATCAATAGATCGCCAGGTACCCTTGTGGATGTTGGGTCACGCGGAGGCTGTGTGTCAGCTTGGATTGAGTAGGGACAGTGATCGAAGCTGGCGTTTGCCACGTTAAACGCGATCAACTTCTTTACGCTGTTTGCTCACTCGCTCCCCCTGGTCTGAGATATTATTTTAACAAAATCGACCTATTGTCTGAAACTGAGTGACGACTCTGTCTTGAGGACTGAGAGACGGCAGAGCACATACTATGTGAGTGTGCCGCTCTCTGCCGTCTTAAGAAGCGCATCCTTCTCAGTGAAGTTACGACTCCTAAGCGGCTCCTACGAGAAGTATTCTCAACTTCATTAGGGAACTGGAGAAGCTCTTCGGCTAATCGGCTTGTAGGCACAATAAATCTGAAAAGGTCGCAGTGCCAAATGCTATTTGACAGCAGTAGCCCCACATTAAAAAAAAAAAAAATACAAGAACGGAATGTGGAAGAGTATGTGGAGTTTAGAAACCTGAAAACAAGTCAATGCTGGTAAGCTCTGAGAGGTCGCCGGGGATGTATTTGCCAAAGGTGGATGCGACTTAACAGTGCTGGACATTCACAATTACACCACAGTGGGTTTAGTCAGAACCCCACTGAGGAGAAGCACCGTGAAAAATACAAAGGCCAACATACTACCCACTACGCCACGGTGCGCTCTCTTCAGCGCTGGTAGTGAGGAATAGCTGAGCTCTAGCTTCTATGAACTATAATAAAGTTTCATTTAGCAATGATCTCGAGTTTCTACCGATTCGAACTGGCTCTTTGACGGACAGGGTCTGTAGCCCTGTAGCCTATAGAACTGCTTAATTTGAGTTTCCTTGTTCTAGAGTTGACGGCCACGTTATATATGACAAGCTATTTTCACTAGACCAACTCTAGACCCTCGAAAGCCTTCTATTAGAAATGTTTCCGCATCAAGCCAATTCAACTCAGTGAGAGAGATATACTGCTACGTTTGCACACTGATTTATAATCGAAATGGTTTACAACACCTCAAATCATTCGAAAGTCTTCCGGCTGAGTTGTGCATAAAATCCTGTCACTTCTTAACTTCTAATAAATCGTCAAGTAACCACCTCCAAATGCGACAATGACTATGTCAAACAATCGAGCCACTCCTAGCTATCGTTATTTCTATGCTTTCCGCTCCTCGCATCGGAGTGCCTCCCATTTTTACGAGATAAATCACTGTATCCATAACACATGCAGCTTGTCAAAATGAGTTCTCCATCTATCGCACTCCTTCGTCGCTATAAATGACACACCAGTTCCATCCTTTGTATTCCGCATATAAGGTCCACAGTCATATCTGTCACAAGGTGACCGAGTACTGGAATGCATAAAATTTCATGAATATTTGATTAACTTGAAACTCCGTCTATAGCTTAGCTCCGTTCCGAGATACTCATAAACCTATTCCTCAATAAAAGCAACATAAAGCGCGTTAGCAAATATCTTTTTGCGCCCATTAACATAAATGAAGTTACCACCTCTGTGGGCCAGACCGAGGAGCTCATAAACTATCCGAGATTACACCCGCTTCATGTAAGTTTGCACCATGAACTCGTCTCTCCGAAATCGGCTCAGGTCTCAAACCAACATCCATCCGTGGACTGTGAGACGACAACGGACGTCGACTGTCATTTGATACGCGATACTCTCTATTCGACTATACTCTACACCACTGTCATCCTTGAAACGCAGCCCAGCATCGTTGCAGAAGACGAGAGCGAGACCAACAGAGAGCGATGGAACCGCCAAAGTTGACAGGAATACATTTGCAGCTGATTTGTAGTTGGGGCGGAATTTATTTATTAAGTGCAAATGAATTAAATTTACGATTGAAGTCGTCCTGTTCCGTTTCGGGCCCTAGTCGCCTGAGAGCCAATGCACTGGAGATGCCAATGCTTTAGAGGCGAAATGATAAAATTAATAGATTTGTACGGAAAGTGCCGCTTTTAAGACTGCCAGACTGACTGTGCAACAAATTACAACAAGGCAATTGGCGTGCGCGGCACTTATCATGTTACATAGGAAACAAATGTTCCATGTAAGAGGGAGAGTGGTTTTGTATCTTACTCCCAGTGGATTCTGTTGACTCGAAGATATGGATGTTTGACCGCATACGAACACAAATAACATTTCTGTAAATGATGTGGTGATGACGTTAACGGGTGTTTGGATCGTTTACACTGCTATAAATGGGTGAAGCAAGTCGTTAGGTTGTATGTTGTACGATTTTAGTGGTGTTCCTCAGGGCTGCAGTGTAAGACACGAACATTAGACCGATTTATTTGCTGTGAATTGAATGCAGTTTTGAATACACATTCTAATCGTTTATAGGCACTTAACGATGCATCCCATCATCGATATTCTAATTCTAAGCCTAGGTTACACATTGAGCTGGTAGATAATGTGTGACATAGGTATGTTTGTATATGAAGCCTCTGCTTGTGTCAACTTTTATTCCCATATCCACACGGTCGCACCTCCTAGATTCCTATTGCTTTTTTTTTTTTTTTTTGTTGAAGGCTTCTGCTATCCGCTGGAGCACTCAGACACAATTACTGGTCCATTGTACTCCAGGCAGACTCCTTGCATTACTGTATTTTCTCAGTCTTCCGGAGAAAAATTTGAAGGAGCTTCAGTGATGTAGAGCTAAGGGATTCGGCACACACCACGTCCGCTCCAAAGGTGCGCCACCGTGCGCGAGCAAAGGCGGGACAACCACAGAGGAAATGCTCTGCAGTGTCATCCTCCTCCTCGCCACATGCAGCACAGGTAGCCGTCTCACTGATGCCAAGCACGTGGAGGTGCTTGGCAAAAGTGTAATGACCCGTGATAACTTCCACAAGCCTTCTGCAGTCGTTTCTCCTTAAAGACAGGAGGGATGCTGTAGATTTTTGCAGACATCAGGGCATACGCGCTTAGTCATCCTGCAACCTGGACAATCCCTCCATCTACGGTTGTGTGTATTAAATACACAATCATTAATGTACGAATTTACCGTGGAGCGGGTTCAGGTGCTGAGAAGCTCTCCTCTGAACCCATTCTAGCGAGTTCGTCAGAGATCTCATTTCCTAGGATCCCAGAGTGGCCTTGAACCCAACAAGCCTTAATGCATTTAGTCTGCCGACTCTTTTCAAGAATGAGCGAGCAACCAGAGCGCAAAGAAGTTGATCGCGTTTAACATGGCAAACGCCAGCTTCGGTCTCTCTCTCTCTGCCCATTCCAAGTTGACACACAACCTCCGCGTGACCTCTCCTGGATAGCTGCCCGCCAGGTAGTGAACCAATGTGGGCAGCGACCCGACTCCTTGCTCTTCATTGGGAAAGAGGAATCTGGCCCTTTACTGTAATGTGAGGTCCCTTAACAGACCGACAGCGGTCAATTGGAGCAAGCCATCAGCGGCTATAAAGCAGATATTACCAAGAAGTGCGATGGAATGGACCAGGCAAAAGATGGATGAAAAACTGCGACATACACTACGGGAACTGCTACAAGAAGAACAAACAGCGCCTATTCGGGTGCGGATTCGTTATTCGGAGAAGACGCCGACAAAAATTTTTAAGCTTTCGAGATATAAGCGAACGCCTCATAACAATCCGCATCAAAGCTCAATTTGGAAACATTAGTTTAATATGCGCCCACGCCCCAACGGAAGAAAAGGACGATCTACTCAAAGAAGAATTCTACGATCTCCTAGACAGAACCTATGCCCAATGTCCCTGCTGCGACACAAAAATAATTCTAGGAGATTTTAATGCAAAACTAGGCAAAGAGGACATATATGATTCAGTCACGGAGAAATATAGCCTACACGACACCACGTCCGAAAACGGACATCGACTACTCGACTTCCTGGCGGGGCGCAATCTCATTCTGGCTAGCACATGATTTCCGCCTCTCGGTATTCACAAAGGAACCTGGCGATCAGCTGATGATTGATCACGTTGCGATCGACGCCAGAAACTCATCCAGCATCCTATATGCACGAACCTTCTGAGGAGCCATCATCGACTCGGATCACTACCTTTTTGTAGCCAAGGTACGAATGAAGATATCAAGGACGCCACGGAGTCGAGCTGGACAACGAAAATTTGACATCGGAAAGCTACAATCGCACGAGACCGCTAGGACCTCTGCCTATCGAGTTTCCCTCAACCTCTCGCAAACTCTAATGACACCGGTGCAACCCACAGAACAACAGTGGGAACATTGCCAGCTTGCCATCAGAGACGCTGCCTCTGATGTGTTGGGTTTTAAGTCACCATCAGCTGGAAACCCCTGGTTTGATGAACAATGCGGGCAAGCCCATGTAGCATAGCAAAACGCCTACAAAGCCATGCTACATAGACGGACGAGGGCCGCTCGTGAACATTACGAGCCGAACGGAGAGAGGAACACACACTTTTAGGGAAGAAAACTGAGAGCATGAAAAGCGTGAGATCGAGGAGATGGAGAAAATTACACGGGATTGACGCTCGCAAGTTTTGCGAAAAAGTAAAACGAATATACCAGGGCAGAAGCCTATGGGGATGAAGACGGACACCTAGTAGTAGACTCACAGTCGATGCTGAGAATATGGAGGGAAGACTTCTGTAGACTATTTAACGGCGATGAAAAATCTAACACCGCTGTCCACCCGACCTAGATGAAATTAAGCTAGTAATTTCAATGCTCAAGAACAATAAAGCCGTGGGCGCAGACGGGCTGTTTGCCGCGCATGCACCAGCTCATATGGTCGGAGGGAAGCCTGCCCGACGAATGGAATCTCAGCATCGTTTTCGTTGATTTCAAAGCCGCGTATGACAGTGTGCATAGAGACGAGCTGTATGGAGCCATGTCTAGTATTAACATCCCTTCCAAACTCGTCAGATTATGAAGGATGACAATGGAGAATTCCCGCTGCTAAAAAAAGGATTTGAAAAGTTGACGCATGGTCATGTAATTTCTTCAACATCATGCTTGAAAAGATCATACGAGACTCATTGACCAACACATGAGGTATGATTTATTTCAAGTCCGCACAAGTGCTTGCTTACGCGGATGACATTGACGTAATTGGACGAACACAGCGGGAAATTGATGATGCCTTCGAAACATTGATGCAGAAGCGATTAGAATGGGTCTTTCGGCCAACGACGGTAAAACGCAATATATGCGGTCAACTAAAAAAGACGCGGAACACCGACGCGACGTCTCGGCCAGAACGTCACATTTGGCAGCTACCACTTCGAAGTGGTCGAGGACTTCGTCTACTTTTTCTCCCTAGTGACCAGGGACAATAACACCAGCGCTGAGGTCGGGCGCAGAATTTCGCTTGCCAACCGCTGCTTCTTTGGGCTCAAGAGGAAATTGAGAAGTAGGGCTGTACAAATCCTTAATCATCCTAGTCATCCTCAATGGCGTAGAGACCTGGACTGAAACGAAAGCGGGTGAGGAGGCAACTGGTCGTTTCGAGAGAAATACACTGTGTTCAATCTATGGTCCCGTTTGTATATACGGGGAGTGGATGAGAAGGTCCAACGACGAACTATACGGGCTGTACAGCAACCATGGCCTAGTACGACGTCTACGGATCCAACGTCTAAGATGGCTAGGCCATGTAGAGCGAATAAATAACACAGCCCTGGCCCGAAGAGTTTTCGAGTCCAACCCTGAGGGACGACGCAGCAGAGGACTGCCAATCTAATTAATTGGGAGTGCGTCGCTGGAAGCATCTGGTAAAAGACCGCGCTACCTGGAGAAGTTTGTTAGTTGAAGCCCAGGTTCACACCTGACCGTAGCGCCACCTAAGTAAGTAAGTACAAATAGCTAACATAAGCACCAAGAATATCTACAGAAACGTACAACAAAAACAAGAAAAAACCTAGCCGCAGCGACGTTAATTAACTCATATTGGCCAATGCCAACATGATCTTACTTATTTACTTATCAGGCCGGCAAGGCCTGATGAAGGATCTGTGCCTGAGCAGCTGCCTTCCATCCTTATAGGTCCCGGGCACGCTGCTTCCAGTTACCAAGACCAAGGTGTTTTACATCCACGATTACTTGGTATTTATACCGGAAGTTCGTTCTTCCTCTTCTACGTGAACCGAAGACCCTTTTAGCTGGAGCATTGTGTTCATGCGCTCGATGTGGCCGAGCCAATGTAGTCGACGGATCTTTGCCTTCCGGACTATATCCACATCTTTGTACAGGTCGTAGAGTTCACGGTTCTGTCTTCTCCTCCATTCACCTTCCTCACAGAAAGGACCAGATATCCGGCGCAGAATTTTTCTTTCGAGAGAACTCCGCTGTCCTGCTTATCGTCCAGCTTTCGGCTCCGTACAGCCGGACTAGCAGTATAAGCGTTCTGTAAAGCATGACTTTGGCTCTTCGAGTGAGAAGTTTTGACCCAAGTTGTATGGACAAACCGAAGTAGCAGTGGTTGCTAAGGGCGATTCTATGCCGGATCTCCATTGTGGTATCGTTTGTAGAGTTTACGTTTGCTCCGAAGTAGACAAACTCCTTAACCACCTCGAAATTATAGCTTACAATCGTTATATTTTGTCCAAGGTGGTCAGCGAGGGATCGGTTTTTGCTTGACAGCATGTACTTTGTCTTATCCTCGTTGACTTTAAGACCAACTCATTTCGTCTGTTCCTCAATCGCTGTGAAAGCTTCTACAACGTCACGCCGAGACCGCGCGAGACAGCTTGACAGACTTGCCGAAGATAGTGCCTTCCCTGTTGACGCCTGCCCGTCGCACTATCTGCTCCAGCACTAGATTGAAGAAGTCGCATGACAGCGCATCTCCTTGAGAAATCGGATGCATGTTCCAAACGCTTCAGATGTCCTAGAAGCGTGGCAGTGACACAGCCGCCACAGACAGTTTTCCTGGGATGCCGAATTCGGCCTTCGCATCAAACAATTCTCTGCGATGAGTGCTGTCGTATGCGGTTTTAAAATCGATAAAGACATGGTGTGGATCGAATTGAAACTCGCTGGTCTTTTCCAAGATTTGTTGAAGTGTGAATTTTGGTCGGAATGGTTCGTTCTGCCTGACGGCGACATTTTGACTATCATCACCGTTATACAGTCTGCAGAAGTGGTCTTTCCACAATATCAGCATCGACTGTGACTTCACTATTAGTGGTCTGTGCTCGTCCTTGCAGGCTTCTGCTCTTGGTTTATAGCCTTGGCATGTTCGTTTTACTTTTTGGTAGAACTTTCGAACGTCGTTCCTGCAATAGCATCTCTCCATTTGCTCGATCTCGCGCTTTTCGTTCTCTTTCTTTTTTCTTCTCAGAAGCGCATGCTCCTCTCTCCATTTCCGTTCATTGAGCTCGCGGGCAGCTCTCATACGTCGATGCAGTGTGGCCATGTATGCATTCTGATTCTCTACAGTGGCCTGTCCACACTCGTCATCAAACCAGAGGTTTCTCGAAGGTGGTGGCTTGAAATCGAGTACATCTGAGGCGACCTTTCTGATGGCGTTCTCACAACGACTCCATTGCTGTTCTATGGTTGGTGTAGATCGCATCGGAACTTTTTTTTTTTTTTGATGGTTGCGCCAAAGGATGTATAATCTTCTAAAGATACCAGTAACCCGGGTTACCAGTATGCACGATTCGCAAACCCAACAGTTCGTTGTTTTAGGAATGCGCCTACGTACTAAACCACACCCTGCACACTTCCACCACTCTCCCCGCGGGACTACCGTCAGGTATTACTTCACGGGGCTGGTTAGAATTTTATGCTCTTCTTCCTCTGCTCGCTTGTTCGACATTGGATCCTGCGTTTGCTGTCCTTTGTTGTAAGAGATGTATCATATGAGTTTGGTTTTCACTCTCTCTGACTCTCTCCAACCGTCGTAGTTCCTTCGTAATTGTTGCTGTTACCTGTTTCAACACATCCCATGCTGCGCTCGATAAAGTGTAGGCACTGAAAAAATACGTGCTCCGCGTCTTCTCTTTCCTCCCCGCAGCTTAAACAGAGGGGAGATTCCTTTCCTGTTCAGGTACCCTTGGAAACAGCCATGTCCTGATAGAGGGGAGATTCCTTTCCTGTTCAGGTACCCTTGGAAACAGCCATGTCCTGATAGAAGCTGGCATAAATAGTAATCCACTTCCCCGTAGTCACGTTCCGTCCATTTGCGAATATCGGGTATAAGCCGATAGGTCCATCTTCCCTTTGTGGACTCGTTCCATCTTTCCTGCCATTTTATCATGCTTCGCTGCTTTTCCTCTAATTTTATATATTTTGCTGAGGCTCTGGGATCCCGAATTTCGGCGTCGTAGGTTCTCTGTAGATCGCTGGCCAATGTATCTGCTGGTAGCATTCCTGCAATGACACATATAGCGTCATCGGATATTGTCCGATATGCACAGCAAACACTCAGTGCACAAAGTCGGTTGACGCAGTTAATCTTTTTGGCATTTGACTTCACTTTCACAGCTTTGGCCCATATTGGTGCTGCATGCATTAAGATTGATTGCACTACCCTTGACAGAATTAATCTTGTTTGTTGTCTGGACCCTCCAATATTGATCATTATCCTGGATAATGATCGCACTTTTGCAGCTTTGTCACACTTTCCTCCAAGGTGTTCCCTGTAGGTGAGCCCTGCGTCGATCATCACACCTAGATATGTATCTGATGACCGGCTTCGATAATATGTTATGATCACCTACCCTGATTGTGAAGGTCTCTCTTTCTTTGCGACTACTTATTAGTACTGCTTCTGTTTTCTGTTCTGCGAGCTCTAGTCCAGCTGCTGCCATCCATCGCCTTACTTTTTGGATACATTCATTACAGATGTCCTCGATTTCTTCCAGGTGCTTCGCTGCCACAACAATCGCTAGATCATCAGCAAAGCCTATGAATTTTGCCTCATCTGGGATTTGAAGCCTTAGGACCCCATCGTACATGATGTTCCATAGGAGGGGTCCTAATACCGATCTTTATGGGACTCTGTCAGTTATATAATACTGCTTTACTCCATCATCGGTGTCGTAGAGCAGCAACCGATTCTCGAAGAAGCTTATCGTAATTTTTATAAGAGGCCACGGCACCATCATTGCTCTAAGAGAGTGCACTATCAGCCCCCAGTTTGCGGAGTTGAACGCATTCTTAACGTCCAATGCTACCACGGCACCATATTTTTTTGCACCTCCTTTCCATCTTCTCCCCTGAACAGCTTCTTCTAAGATCGCAGTTGCCCTCCGAATAGCATCTATTGTAGACCGAGCCTTTCTAAATCCATACTGCTGGTTCGAGAGTCCTCCGGCTTCATGAATTGCAACCTCCAGTCGGCTGCATATAATCCCCTCCAATATTTTACCCATTGTGTCGAGCAAGCATATCGGACGGTATGGCGAGGGTTCATCCGGTGGTTTATTCCCTTTTGGCAGAAGTACAAGACGCTGCTTTTTCATTGGTCTGGAGAAACCTCTTCTGTTAGGCACTTATTATATAACCCCAAAAAGAGTTCCGGGTTTATTTTAACGGCTAATGTTAGAGCCATATTTGGTATGCCATCCAATCCCGGTGATTTATTGTTAGTAATTTTTTTACATATATCCAGGAGTTCCGATTGCGTGACAGGTGAAGTCTCACGTAATCCCTGCGGTTGTCCTATACACCCTATTGGTGGTTGTGGAGGAAATAACCCCGACACTATTTTCTGCATAAGTAGAGGGCATGAGGGTGGAGGTGCCCTAGAGCCCCTGAGTTTGGACATGACTACCCTGTATTTCCGCTTCCCCGCATAGTTCTTTAAAGCAGTTGTTTTTGCTTCTTCGGATGGCTAGTTTTAGGTCCTTGCGCCTGATTTTATATGCTGCCTGCAATTCCAGATGGAAGGGCTGGCCCCTTGATCGCTGAAAGAGTCTCTAGCACGATGGCACTTTCTGCGTAGTTCTGCTACCTCTTGGTTCCACCAGTATATTGGTGACCGGCGGTTTGTTGACTTTTTTGGACCATGGATGCATCACAGGCCTAGTTACTTGTTTAGTTACTTCAGCTGCCATCGCATTTGCTGTTTCTGCGTTCGTTGTGGATTCCCCAAAAACCAGAGCAAAAGTGTCTTCTCCAGTGTGCCCACTTTCCATCCTATGCATTGTGCCTTCTTTGGGAAGCGCTCTTCTGTTGCTCTCTTCGCCTGTACTTCGAATAGGATAGCCCGGTGGTCACTGTGGGTGTAGTCGTTTGCTGACTTTCCATTCCGATCCTCTTACTAGAGAGTTGGACACATAAGTTATATCCGCTATGGAGCCTACACCATTTCTGTTAAACGTTTGCTTGTTACCCGTATTAAGCGGTATTACGTCTAATGACGATACGGCTTCTAGAAGTGCCTCACCCCGTCTGTTGGTACGTGTGCTGCCCCAGTCAGTGGCCCTTGCGTTGAAGTTCCCAGCGATAACTGATGGACTATGGCCTCTAACATCGTCTAGGAGCCTATCAAGCATGGCTCGGAATTCCTCCGATTGCATCGGGACTTGAGGGAGCTTAAGGAAGACTTGTTCTTACTCGACTCCGTTGATTCCGAGAAATTCGCAACCGTACCTTGGCTGCAGTAAGGTATTGATCCAAGCCAATGTTAGCTCCTCGAAAGGTTCGGACATCTAGAATGCTGGAGAAGTGTCTGCCGTCGATCGCAATGTGATAAATTTGATTGGCTGTCGATTGATCGAGGGACCGCCAGGTCCCCTTATGGATGTTGAGGTGTGGGAATCGTGTACTTTCTACCACGAGATTATGTCCCGCCATTAAGTTCACTTGCCTTAGTCCGTTTTCTGACGTGGTGTTTTGTAGGCTGTGCTTTCCTATGACTCGTTCAAAGATAGCTTCCTTACCTTCGCCTTGAAATCTCCTAGAACGATGTTGGTGTTATAGAAGCCGTCTTTATGTCGGTCGGCTTTCTCCTCTGTGGGGGACGCATATTGAGCTTATATTGCCGAGATTGGCCTTAATGGGGATTATTATGAGGCATTCGCTTACATACTGGAAGCTTAAGACTTTTTCCCTGAGTCTGCCTCGAATAACAACTCCGCATCCGAACAAGCGTTGTTTACAATTTACAATCACAATTTTTCATCCGGTTTCCGGCCATAGGGTCGATGCGGTAACGTTGCCATTCTTTTTTTTTTTCGCCAAAAACTTTTCACAATCAACGAGGATTGGGACGGCGCATTGTCGTGGTGCAAGATCCAACCCTACCTGGCGAGTTCGGGTCGCACACGGAATACACGTCCTCGAGGCCTCTTCAGAATGCCAATATAGAACCGTCCAGTCACTGTCTGATCCACAGGGACATACTCGCGATGAACGATCCCGCGGATATCGAAAAGGAACCATCAACATTACGTTCAGTCGACACTTTCAGGTAATCACTTTCGTTGACCGCCCCCCATCTTTTTCCACCCACTGCTGACCTTGTCTGGAAATTTCGGCAATTTTTGAAGGAGTTTTGAGGCTTTTCACAACATCTCACTAAAAAAATAATCACAACTTGTAATGCGAGTCACTCATTTTCACCTCACGTACTTACTTACTTAGGCGGCGCCGCAAGTCGGGGTGAGTCTAGACCTCAACCGGCGAGCCTAGCTGTTTCCAGCTGTTTCCTAGCTGGACGTGTTGCACGTCCAGTTGGTCGAGGTCCCTTTCTAACTGTATGCGCCACCTTAAATGCGGCCGTCCTCTTCAACGTCGTCATTCGGGGATGGAGTCGAACACTCTTCGTCCCGGAGCTGTGTCGTCCATTCGCTCTACATTGCCTAGCCATCTTAGGCGTTGGATCCATTGACGACGTACTCGGCCGATGTACAATGGACCAGTCTTTGCGTCTGAGTGCTCCAGCGGATAGCAGAAGCCCTCAACAAAAAAAAAAAAAAAAAAACAAAACAAAAAAAAGGGCGATGTCACTACACAGCCCGTACAGCTCGTGGTTGAATCTTCTCCTCCACTTTCCATCACAACAAATGGAACCAAAGATTCTTAAGAGCCCCTTCATCCATTTTTGATAAGGTATAAGCCTCTGCGCCTTAGGGGAGGATCGAGATTATTAAGGTTTTATGGAGGGTCACCTTAGATTTTCAAGAGAGGGCCTTACTACCCAATTGCCTCTTGAGCCTGATGAAACATGGGTTGGCAAAAGTTATTCCGCGTCCAATCTCAGGGCTCCCGCTTGTTATCCTTGACTGCATCAAAATTATAGCTGCCAGTAGTGACATTCTGGTCAAGACGTCGGTGTTGTACGTCCTTCTTTGACGTCAGCATATGTATATTTGGTTTTGTCCTCAATTACCTTGAGACCCACTTTAGACGCTTCTGTCTCAAAGCTCCCAAAAGCTTAATTGATGTCTCATTGCATTCTCCCAATCACGTCAATTTCATCAGCATATACGAGCAATTGTGCAGACTTTAGGTACATCGTGCTTCTTGTGTTGGCCAGGGAATCTCGCATGATCTTAAAAAAGTCACATGACAGTGCGGCGCCCTGTTATAATAATTTGTTGACGTCGAAGGTCCCGGTCAACTCCCTACCGACCCTAATGGAGCAGCATAGTCATCCAGCACAACCTGTCGAATTTAGAAGGGATGTCAAAACATAACGTGGCTCGTAGTCACTGCCATATCTTCTTCCTCTTTGATGGCGTTACAGCCCGTGAAGGACGAGAGCCAAGCTTCTCTCAATCACCCATGTTGTTGTGATATATTTTCCACACAGGTGAAAGGGACCTACAGTTTAATGCCGATTCTGAACGGCATGAGTCGAGAAGCTTTTTCATGGCAATTATACTATGGCGGGTTTTGACAGTACCCCGCCGAGGTGGGACGCCGTGAAATAACCATTCGATGGCGTTGGTGTTATCGAGATCCGAACTCGCTCATCGTGCGTTACAGTCCAACACACCAACCACTGCGCCACGGCGCCCGCAGACACTGCCAAATGCGGCCTTAAAATCGACGAGAAGGTGGTGTGTCTTGACCTGAAGTTAATGAATCTTGTCCAAGATCTGCCGCAGTGTGAATATTTGGTCTTTGGTAGATTTCCCTGGTATGAAGCCACATTGATAGGAACCTATCAAATTGTCCACAAATGGTTTCTGGGGTTCAAAAAACATTCCAGGGAAGATCTTAAACGTGAGACTTAAGGAGGTTTATTCCCCTATAATTGGTGCAGTTGTGGCGGTCCCCTTTCTTGCGGGTCGGGCAGACGATGCGGAGATTCCATTCAACGGGCATGCTCTCTTCCGACCACTCATTTGCAGCTACTTTTAAAAGCTCAGGGATCAGTCCGTCTGCGGCAGCAGCTTTATTATACTTTAGCCTTTGTGTGTATCTTACCCTCTAAATCGGGTGGAAGGCATTCTCCCGTATCTTTGCCAGTGTGAATGGTGCGTTCTGCTTGACGACTGTATCTTGACCGTCTTCGCGGTCAAACTTTCGAGCGTCGTTTCTGCGACAAGGTCTCTCTATCTTCACAATCGCACAGTTCTCGTCTTTACGAGCTCACGAGCAGCTCTCGTTCGTCTATGCAACGTGGCCATGTGAGCATTCTGTTTTCCTGATATACCTGTCTGCACTCTTCATCAAATCAAGGGTTTCTCCTAGATGGTGGCTGGAACCTAATACATCAGAGGCAACATCGCCGATGGCGCTTTGACAACGTCTCCATTGCTGTTATATGGTTTTTGCAGTTTGCATCGGCTCTTGAGAGAGCTGAAGGGAGATATGATCGGCCAAGTTGCTGGCGATCTCTTGCGATTGCTCCCCGACGTAAAATTTTTGCTGGTCCTACTTGACTCTGCAGTGTTCGCGATATCCGCATTCGTATCTTGGCTAAAACAAGGTAAAGATGAGAGTCAATATTGGCTAATCGGAAAGGTCGTACATCTAAAATGCTGGAGGAATGTTTGGCGTTGATCGCAATATGATCGATTTGAATCGTAGCTTCTAGGAGATCGCGTCCCGTCACAAAGTCTATTAGCCTGAACCCGTTTTCGGACGTGGTGTCGTGTAGGTTGTGCTTTCCTATGACTGGTTCAAATATGCCCTCTTTAACCAGCTGCGCGGCGAATTTTCCTAGGACAATATTTGTGTCATAGCTGGGACATTAAGCGTAGGTTATATCTAGGAGGTCATAGACGTCATCTTTGGCTCTGTCGTCTTTTTCTTCTGTGGGGTCGTGAACGCATATCAAGCTGCTGTTTCCGAAGATAGCTTTGACGGGGATTGTTATGGGGCATTCGCTCACATACCGAGAGCTTAGAACTTCTTGTCTAAGTCCACCTCGAACAATAAATCCGCATCCGAAAAGGCGTTATTTGCTCCCTTCGCAGCAGTTTCCGTAGTACATATATCATATGTCACTACTTTTCATTCTCTTTTTACCCGATCCATCCCATCACACTTCTTGGAGTTAAATAGTGTCTGCTTTATTGCAGATTATGACTCTTTCTATATGGTCGGCTGCACTCAGTCTGTTACGGGCCCAAACATTCTAGGTGTAGAACCAACACTATTGTCTTTATACACTCTGAGTTCATGACTTTTTTACGATTACGGGTTACTAGATCGTAGCCCAACCTACTAAACCTATTTTTTTGGCGCAGGAAACTCGCCATTCACCCTTCCTCATCTAAAATTTCGAAAGTAAATGTCCAGATGGCACCACAAGGAGCTGGGGATGGGATTGACTAGCATTGCCGAGAGGTGTGTGTCTCCGCTGGCTCTTCTCGCTTCTTAGCTAGCCAGTATTGGCCTGCACTATCCTGCAGGGGTGTAGACCATCCCACTAATCACTGGATTAGGGCGATGCTAAATAGCCGTATCATATCAGATACATGCGGAGAGGTCTCAGTGACAGTATCGGCGGTCAGAGGATGCCCACAAGGGGGAGTCCTCTCGCCACTGCTTTGGTCGATAGTCATCGACGACCTACTACGCAAGCTGACCACTCGGGGCTACGAGGTCATCGGATATGCTGATGACCTAGTAATCATTGTTACGGACAAGTGCGAGGTCACTGCCTGTGAGCGCATGCAGCTTGCGCTCCAATTCATCTCTGACTGGTGTGGCAGAGAGGGGTTATCTATTAACCCAAATAAGACAATCTTAGTCCCATTTACAAAGAGGAGAAAGGTACAACCCTGCTCAATCTTTCTAAATGGAACACACATAGGATTTTCAGAGGAGGTAAAGTATCTAGGTATTGACCTAGACCGAAGACTCAACTGGAACTCCAACATGAAAAATAAACTCATGAAAGCGACTAAGGCCATGTGGGCCTGCCGACGCACCTACGGTAAAACCTGGGGGCCTAAACCTAAGGTAGTCCACTGGTTATATACCGCGATAGTAAGGCCTATCGTCACCTACGGGTCCGTAGGTGGACAAAAGTTGAACAAAAAAATAAATTATTAAGCTTTAACGCCTTCAGAAACTAGCGTGTTTCGGCATCACAGGCGCTATGCCGTCCTGCCCTACGGCAGCACAAGAAGCACTCATTGGACTCGCTCCACTGCACCTTTTTATTAAGAAGGTGGCATTACGCAGTGCAATCAAAATCCTCTGCTCGGGAACAAATGTGGCATGTAGAGCTGCAGGCCACATGTCCATATTACAACACTTTCCCGAGCTGGATATGATTACTACAGTCTCGGATGCATTGCCACACACCTTCACTTTTGACAAGAGATTTGAGATATTGATCCCAAATCGCTCAGCATGGGAAAACAGTGATCCCCTGCTGAATGTCAAAGGCCTTAGGTGGTACATGGAAGGCACCAAGATGGCCTTTGGCGTTGGCGCCGGCATCTTTGGACCAAAACGCAAGATCTCGAAGACCCTGGGAATAAGCTCCAGCGTCTTCCAAGCAGAGCTGCATGCCATCCTAACATTTGTCAATCTAAATCTCGAGACTGGCATCAGAGGAGTAACTATCAATATACTCTCTGATAGCCAAGCAGCGCTTAAAGCACTGGGTTCGTACAGCACGAACTCAAAAACCGTCAAGGAATGCCATGATGCCCTACAAGACCTCGCCAAAAGAAACACTGTTAAACTTTGGTGGGTGCCAGTACCAAGGTGTCAAGGGCAATGAAATTGCCGACCAACTTGCCAGAAAAGGTTCCAGCGGCAAATACATGGGTCGGGAACCTTTCTGCGGCTTTCCCGGGTCTAAGATAAATTACCTCTTGGACAAGTGGGAAAAATCGCAGCACCTGTCTTTCTGGAACAGTGTTCGGGGACTCCGTCAATCTAAACGACTTATACGGCCCCTGAATAAGCACCCTATTGACATACTCAAACTTAATAGGATGGATATCAGAAGACTAGTCAGCTGTCTAACGGGACACTGCGGTCTGAGATATCATTTAAACAAAATTAGCCTCTCGTCTGAAACTGAGTGTCGGCTCTGTCCAGAGGACGATGAGACGGCAGAACACATACTATGTGAGTGTGGCTATGGAAATCATGCAAGACGAATTTAATAAAGCGGTAAGGTGGTGCCACGACAGTGGTCTCATATTCAAAGCAGCTAAGACTTAAATGATGCACATCCGTGGGTCACATCTGGCAGTCACGGAGCGGAGAATATACATGGTGAATGATGATTGTCCAAGCATACAGACAATTCAAACTATAGATGTCGTTGAAAGTTATAAATATCTGGGAGTAACCATCGACAGCCAATTTCTATGGCATGAGCATATAGATAGCTTACGATTGCATCTGAAGAGAGCACTCTTCGGGCTTAATTACTTGAAAACTTATTCTACCCCACAGGTACTTAAACAGGTTTATTTTGCTCTAGTTGAATCGAAGCTGAGATATGGAGTCCTTGCATGGGGCAATGCATGCACGACACAACTGCAGAAACTCCAAAGATTACAACATGCAGCACTTAAGCAAGTAAGCAGCGTACGCGAAGGAAGACCTTTTAAGGTGCTTAATGTACAAGCAATTTTCAAAATGGCAATGTTACTGGAATACTACGACGATGTGCGTCTTAAGGCGGCCATCAATCATGATCATAACACAAGAAGATGGGCTCAGGGTATGCTTCGAACACCAATACCATACAACACATACGGCAGAAGAAAATTTGAACATTGTGTTCCCTCAATTTTTAATGAACTTCCGCAAAATCTGAAAAATATTGTTAACTTTAAACTGTTAATGTAGGTTTATAAGTAATTTGTTATGTTATTATAAAAAAAAAAAAAAAAAACTGAACGCTGAGCTCACATTAAACATAATATTTTTGAAATACAACATTCTGCAGAAAAGCCAATATGGCTTCGCGGAAAATTTAATTTGATTATGTAAAGATCTTATGTGAAATAAAGAATCAATCATTCAATCAATCAATCAATCCCTGCCATCTTAGGAAGCGCATCCCTCTCAGTGAAGTTGGGACTCCTGAGGGGATCACCCTGGCTCCTACGTGAAGCATTCTCAACTTCATTATAGAGGTGGAGAGGCTACTCGGCTAATCGGCAAGCAGGCACAATAGATCTGCAAAGGTCGCAGTGCCATACTGCTAATAGTAGCACTAGCCCCATGTATAAAAAAAAAAAAAAAAAATTTGTCGGATAGATGGTAGCCCTACAGGGCCTTTATTAGTCCTTTGCCATCTTTGCTATCAACTTCAGCCTATGAAAACTAAAGGAAAGAGCGCCTCTTTCTAGACAGAAATTACGAACGATGCAGTGTTTCCCTAGACTAAATTGTTGAAATTTAATTGCTACATTGGACGAGAGCACCGTGGCGCAGTGAGTAGTGTATTGGCCTCTGACGCCGATGACACGGGACCGAATCCCGATACAACCATTGTCATCGAACGTGTTTTTCACGGTGTTTCACCTCAGCGGGGTCCTGACAAAACCACATGTAATAAAATTGTCCTGAAAAGCTTCTCGAAATTCGCCGTTCGGAACCAGCAATAAACTGCAGGTCCCTTTCACCTATGGGAAAATGAAATCACACACAACATGGGTGATTGAGAGAAGCTCCGCTTAGGTCCTTCATGGACTATAACGCCAACATACATTGAACGAGTAAATATACCAGCAATCTTTGGGTGATTATATGATCTTGACTTCTTCATCTTTGAAATAAGCATTATTCCTTAACAGCCTGAAATGGGTAAGCAGTCACCGTATCCAAACCATCAAGTTGAACACAGGTTTTCCTCTCCGATTGATTCAGCTAGGTGATAAAACTCAAAATTTCTATATTGCACACCTGGACGTCAATAAATAGATTGCGGCTGTGGATGATGTCGATAGACTCATTGTCGTGTCAATACGTAATTTAATTCTATCTTACGAGTTCATTCACATTCAGATTGGTGTTTTTGGTGTTTGCTACACTTATCATTGGGAATTTGGTTTGTTCCTTATGAAGGTAATGGGCGTCAAATTGTCAGGTTAATCTTGAATCTACATTCCGAATAACATGTTAAAAAGAACGACAGCCAAGCTAGTTATCGTGCAGGTCTGCCATTGTACAATTATCAAATGTATCCATGTTTCGATTTTAGCGAGCGTTATTGACCGTTAATACTCGTATTGGTGAAGAGATCGAAAGAGATACAATGTAGTTATGATTCATCGAATTTCTAATATGACATCCACCCAGCCGTTGGTCATCATAATTTACATCTTTTTACAACCGTCATCGTTAATAAGCTAATCACTTGCGACCGCACGCAGTCTGTGTGTATTCCTGTATTTCACAAGTTTTCAAATTAACGAAGCTGTTCTACCATATGCAATTATTAGATACATTATCACGTGAAATATGCTTGGGCTAATAAAACCAAATGGGATATCAGTAATTGGGCCTCATCTGCACTGCGGTGGTATTCAAATCACCGATCGGTCTACCTCATGCTGCTTTCTGAACTGAATATGTAGTCTTAGGAATGTAATCAAGTGTGAGTGCCAACTCTTCCACTCTTCCCGGTAATATGTTATGCAAATCCAAAGGGATGATTATGATATACGATCCCGACATAATCAACGCCTGATGATATACGAGCCGAATATCAACTTGCATTCCTGTGGCGCTGTATCGGTATTTGTCACTTCCACTCCATTGTCGACTATTTCCATATTTCGTGTGTTGATTTATGCCCAACACTCGAGCGAACAAACTATCTGTCAGTCATGGATACGAGTATATGTACGATATGACAAGGTAATGTCGAAAAGTTATCTGCCGACGCTTGTTGACAATTCTTCAATCGGAAAACAATTTAGCGAATACATCAGACGGTGCCAGAGGTCAGGTGTAGAAAACACGATGACACATTAGGTGACATAAGGCGCTTGTTCACGCCACAAGCAGTGGTCAGTGACGTGGACAAATGTTTGATCATTACACAAACGGGGTGAAAAAAGGGCACATTTCTCGACAAATCGAAGGTATAGCGCGATGACACAGCTTGACGCCAGGCAATACAATCACAAAACATCCCAGAAAATAGTCACAATTTAAGAAACGATGAATAAAGGCAACAGAAAGGAGGAGAGAGAAAAATAAAACCATATCCAAGCCAGTTCGTGCCTCAACTCTTTTGTTTTCGACGTGACGTGTTGTTTTTTCTCTCTATGCCCCCTCGCCCTTGGAGGTTGATAAGTGGAATTTTTAATGCTTTACGGTGACCATCTGTTGTTATTTTTTTTTTTTTCGTCAGATTACGCGCCTACGATTGTGCGAGTTTTGGCACGAGTCATTGCTTGAGTTGCAACGATTTCGACGATGACGTTGAATTGATTTACCCGAAATAATTTATACGTTCGTCGAGAGAACTTATTATCTTCCTTAGGCGACTTTGAGACGGCATCGAGTTCAATGCACAATCTATTATGATAATTTATTAATCCGTGCGTAACGAGAAATATAATTTTTTTTTGTTTGCTTAATCAATATTCGTTCGTTCTTTGCTCCCGAAACCAATGATCGTTGACCGAATCGGAGGGACAAAGAGATTTAGAGATAAGGTTTGGCATACGAACATTAATTAATTGGTTTTGTTAATAAGCGGATAAGCTCTGGATTCGTTGAAATAGGTTGGAGCGGAACTAAAGGCAATAAGCATAATCCATTCTTTTTTATTTTCATTACAATTCCGTGTTACCTAGGGCTATGCCTTTAGAGGTGTGACAGAGGTAAGTAGTTTATGAGCAAATGTATTCAGTTCGAAAGGAGGAAATTTGAATTCAGAAGAGCCTAATGAATTTTCATGCCATTATTAAGAAGGAACTTGCTAATCAAACAAGGCATTCAACACTTTATCTAATTCGCAGTGTGAGTTATGGCTTCCCTTGAACGTTTCTTACATGCCTAAATTCTGTTACTTGGGACATCTTTTTATGATACCCTTATTATGTTTTTGCAAGAATGGAGAGGATAGAATAATATGTAGAAGCAAATATAAGAGAAATAATTCTCAAAACGACCCTATATTCTGACCCTTTTTTTTTAGGCAAGTACGAGCAATATTTGGAGATGATTGGAACCATTAGATATGGATAGTGTTGTATTCTCGAGATCCAAACTGGCAGTTTTTCTAATCACGATATATCCGTTTTCCAGATCTTGTTATTAAGACATTGGTTGAATCTCGTCTGGGTGTCTCATCTTCCTCTGTTGCTTTGTCCTGATACTATGTGGATATCGCTGGGCATCTTTCAGCTTCCTCGCTCACTGACACTCCATCAATGGGTTGTTCCTGTAACGAGTCTAAATACGAGACCTTAATTAAATGGAACCTATTTCTTCGAACAACCCTTTTATCTGTTTCAATAAGATAAGACCTATTCTGAACTTTCTTTAGAACCCTTCCATGTCGCCTTAGGTCCGTTGGCGGCACAAAATCTCCAAATTCTAATTCGGTTAATTCCTCTACTCTATGTCTCCTGTCATAGATTCGTTTATACCTGTTCTCATACTCTTCTTCTATCTTTTTTCAAGTTTCGTAGGTTGGGCTTTTCCTTTAAATTTATATCAGGTAAAGTTTCTCGTAGCTTCCTTCCAAAATTGAGCTCCGCAGGACTATATCCATTTGTGGTTGTTGGCGTTGGTGGGGGAGAAGGGAGCGAACAAACAGAGCAAAGAAGTTGATCGCGTTTATCTTGGCAAACGCCAGCTTCGATCTCTGTCCCTGCTCAATCCAAGTTGACACACAGCCTCCGCGTGGCCTCCCCTGGATAGCTATACTGGCACCCGCCAGGTTGTGGACCAATGTGTGCAGCGACCCGAGCCCTTGTTCCTGGGGAAAGAGGAACCTGGACCTCCAGGTTGGGGGTTGCGCTTAGGGCTAACATCCCTATCGCTTAAAAAAAAAATTTTCTTCAGAGACAACCAATAGCCTCGGATACGGACGGATTACATGTTGACGACGTTGATGCAAACGTCAAAAAGGAAACGAATTTCGGTTCTGCACGTGGAAGGTTAGGTCCCTCAACAGACCAGGTGCAGCCGAACAACTGGTCAACTCTTTGGACTGCTATAAGGCAGACATTACCGCGCTCCAAGAAGTGCGATGGAATGGGCCAGGATGAAAAACTGTGATATAAACTACGGAAATTGCTACAGAGAAAGTAAACAACGCTTATTCGAGGCAGAATCAGGAAAAAACGTCTTAAGCTTACAACATGTAAGCGAACGCCTCATAACTGTCCGCATCAAGGCCAATATACGTATAATATGTGTCCACGGCCCCACAGAGGAGAAAGATGACAGAAAGACGACTTCTATGATCTTCTAGGCAGAACATATACCCAATGTCCCAACTATGACACCAAAATCGTTCTAGGAGATTTCAATGCGAAGCTGGGTAAGGAAGCAATCTTAGGAAAGCATAGCCTACATAACACCACGTCAGAAAACGGACTAAGGCTAGTGGACTTTATGCCGGGACATAACCTGGTAGCAGCAAGTACACGATTCCTACACCTCAACATCCATAAGGGGACCTGGCGGTCTTTCGATCAATCGACAACCAACCAAATTGATGATATTGCGATCGACGGCAGACACTCCTCCATCATCCTAGATGTCCGAACTTTTCGAGGAGCCAACATCGACTCGAATCATTACCTTTTGCAGCCAAGGTACGGATGCCAATTTCTCGGAACCAACGGAGTCGAGTAAGAACACCAAAACTTAACGTCGGAAAGCTGCAATCGCAGGAGACCGCCAGGACCTTCGCCGATCAAGTCTCCCTCAAGCTCTCTCAGGTCCCGATGCAATCTGCAGAAACCATAGAACAGCAATGGAGTCGTTGTCAGAAAGCCATTAGAGAGGCCGCCTCAGATATACTCGGTTTCGAGGCACCACCGTCGAGAAACCCCTGGTTTGATTATGAGTGCAGACAGGCCCATGTAGAGAAACAGAATGCATACATGGCCACATTGCATAGACGGACGAGAGCTGCCCGCGAGCTCTATGAACGGAAAAGGAGGGAGGAGCATGCGCTTCTGAGAAGGAAAAAGAAGGAGCACGAGAAGCGCGAGATAGAGGAGATTGAGAGACGTTACTGCAGGAACGATGTTCGAAAATTTTACCAGAAAGTAAAACGAACATGCCAAGGCTATAAAGCCAGAGCAGAAGCCTGCAGAGATGAGCACGGACAACTAGTAGTGGAGTCACAGTCGATGCTGATATTGTGGAAGGACCACTTCTGCAGACTGTATAACGGCGATGATAGTCAAAATGCCGCCGTCAGGCAGAGCGAACCATTCACAATGGACGAAGACGAAGGAGAATCCCGTCCACCCGACCTAGACGATGTTAAGATAGCGATATCGAAACTTAAGTCTTATAAAGCTGCTTGAGCAGACGGACTCCCCGCGGAGCTGTTTAAAGCAGCTGGCGGTGAGCTGGTTAGGAACATGCACCAACTCATCTGCAAGATATGGTCGGAAGAACGCATGCCCAATGAATGGAATCTCAGTATCGTTTGCCCGGTCCATAAGAAAGGAGACCCCTATGACTGCGCCAATTACAGAGGGATAAGCCTCCTGAACATCGCGTATAAGATCCTCTCTGCCGTACTGTGTAAGTACCTGAAACCGTTCGTGGACAATCTGATAGGTTCCTTCCAGTGTGGTTTCAGGCCAGGAAAATCCACGATAGACCAAATATTTACACTACGGCAGATCTTGGAGAAGACCCATGAATTCCAGGTCGACACGCACCATCTTTTCGTCGACTTTAAAGCCGCGTATGACAGTGTTTATAGAGACGAGCTATACAGAGCCATGTCATGTTTTAACATTCCTGCCAAACTCGTCAGACTATGCAGGATGACTATGGAGAACTCTCGCTGCTCCATTAAGATCGGAGGTGAACTAACCGACCCCTTTGATGTTAAAAAAGGTTTAAGACAGGGTGACGCACTGTCATGTGATTTCTTCAACATTATTCTTGAACAGATCGTCCGGGACTCTGCGCCCAATACAAGAGGTACAATCTACTTCGAGTCCACACAATTGATTGCCTACGCAGATGACATTGACGTTATTGGACGAACAAAGCGAGACGTCAATGAGGCGTTCACAAGCATTGAAGCAGAAGCGGCGAAAGTGGGTCTAAGGGTAAATGGGGACAAGACCAAATATATGCTGTCATCCAAGAAAGATGCACAACACCGACGTCTTGGTCAGAACGTCACCTTCGGTAGCTATATTTTTGAAGTAGTCAAGGACTTCGTCTACCTTGGCTCGATAGTGACAAGCAGCAACGACACCAGCGCTGAGATAAAACGCAGTATAACTCTTGCCAATCGCTGCTTCTTTGGGCTCAAGAGGCAATTGAGTAGTAGAGCCTTAATCATCCCGGTCCTCCTCTACGGCGCTGAGGCTTGGACGTTGTCAAAAGCGGATGAAGAGGCTCTTGGACGTTTCGAGAGGAAAACTCTGCGTGCAATCTTTGGTCCCGTTTGTGTAAACGGAGAATGGAGGAGGAGATTCGACCAAGAACTGTACGGGCTGTACAGCGACATCGGCCTGGTTAGACGTTTTCGGATCCAACGTCTAAGATGGCTAGGCCATGTAGAGCGAATGGACATCAACGCTCCGGCCCGAAGAGCCTTCGACTCCAACCCCGAGGGACGACGCAGCAGAGGACGACCGCATTTAAGGTGGCGCGCACAGGTGGAAGGGGACCTCAACCAACTGGGCGTTCGGCACTGGAAGCGGCTGGCCGAAGATCGGGCCGGCTGGAGAGGCTTGTTGGTTCAAGGAAATGCGATTTCCATTTAGTCATAGATCGATGGACCACTCCTGAGATACCGTGTCCACGAAAAACTCGTCTTCCTCCTCCTCTCTAACCTGGCTTACTTTTTGTGTTCTGCAAAGCTTTGCATTTTGTCCTATTCTTTTGCACTTAAACCAGCAGATGTTTTTAGCTGGACACTTTTTGTATCCATGTTTCTCGTACCCACACCACATGCATTTCTCCCTTCGCAAATGTTTTCCCTCACTCCTATAATCCTTTATGCTCCTTCCTTGTATAATATTTTGCTTATGATTTCCGCCTTTCCTATTAGCGAAACGCTCAACTCTATAAACCGTTGGTGTTCCGCATTGAGACGAATGGGAATACGATATGATGTTCCGCAATTGAGTTGAATTGGGAAGTAGGAAGGGGAATACTTTTTTTAGGGTTCCGTACCCAAAGGTAAAACGGAACCCTACTACTAAAACTTCGCTGTCCGTCCGTCCGTCCGTCCGTCTGTCACCAGGTTGTATCTCATAAGCCATGATAGTTAGACAGTTGCAATTTTCACAGATGATGTATTTCTGTTGCCGCTATCACGACAAGTACTAAAAACAGAACAAAATGAATATTTAAGGGGGGCTCCCATACAACAGACATGATTTTCATCCAAAAAAATCCTGCCTGCGACCAAGTTCTGTCATTTGATGAGGTAACATACATAATCTCTTTCATATATATGTATACAGATGGTACGGAACCCTTCGTGAGCGAGTCTGACTCGCACTTGGCCGGTTTTTAGGGTTCCGTACCCAAAGGTAAAACGGAACCCTATTACTAAGACTTCGCTGTCCGTCCGTCCGTCCGTCCGTCTGTCACCAGGCTGTATCTCATGAACCGTGATAGTTAGACAGTTGAAATTTTCACAGATGATGTATTTATGTTGCCGCTACCACGACAAATACTAAAAACAGAACAAAATTAATTATACATATACATAATTACAAACAACCAATAATAAATTGTTTCGAAAGGTTTTCGTTCTCATCTTTCGGTCAGTTCCCATTTGTGAGCGGCTCGTAGTCATCCATTTTGGGAAATCAAACTCAGAGAAAGCGGATAGCCCGAGGGTGCGATCAGCGCTCGACACGCGAATGAGTGGAGTTCAACCCGCAGAAGGTCGGCATTTTAGTTTTTTTTTTTGTTCCTAGTAGCACATGAGGGAGAGTGGGCGAAGAACTCGGGGAGAAATCTTCGGCGAAGTACTCGGTGAGTGATGTTCGGGGAAGAACTCCGGTACGGTTTTAAGCAGTTCCCAGTACGCGGCCGTACCGTGTGTCCTATTGCCTACGTTGGTCGCGGATATCACGTTCGTTGTATAAGGTATTGAAATCACAGATTTACGTGTCGCGATTGGTGATGCGGGCTAAGTCGTTGGTCAGAGGAGTTTCGGTACGACTGTTCGAATACTCAAGCTGCGGTTTGTTTACTTTTTTGAACAGTGAATTCTTTTTTTTTTTTTATTTTACATATATTTTTTTTATTTATTTCGACTTTTTTTATTGACATACGGTGTAGGGTAGTTTTAAGGATTAATTGTAAACCTAGATAAAGTTAGGTTAAGGAAATTAAATTTGTGACATATTGAATTGGAAACGATGACGGTGTTTTTTTTTTCTTTTGCGTGGGATATTTCGCGAGTCTCGTAGCAAATTCGCGATTCTTGCTGCGGGTAAGTCGGCGTGAGGGCAATCGCGTGGCGCCATTGCTCACGACCAGTCCTCGCAGCTGGCCTAGCATCCCTTTCGCACGACGCGTCGCGACGTCGCGTCAGGTGGAGAGGAGCAAGTGAGCAAGAGGAGCAAGCGATCTTGCACACATACGAACCGATACGTACATACGTGCATACGCATCACATACGTGCATACACTCACACATCTCTACGCTATGTATAAGTATACATACATACATACATACATATGTACATTACGAAGTAGAGTTGGGTAATTCCGGACATGTATAGTTCACGGAACTATGTCCTCTCTCGGACACATGTCCTCTCGCTCCGCAAATTGAACGAAAAGAGTTCCATTCAACCCTTATTCATCAAGCACATATGTACAAAACGAAAAAAAAAAAAACATAAATGCAACGAACATGCTTCTCATACGGTATGACTTATACCCTGTGGTTTTTAAGAAACCCAAAAGTATGGAGATGTGGCGCTAAAGCTCGAACAGTTGGTGTACACTGTACAGCACACTTGAACTGAAATGAAGAAAAGAAATGAAAGAATATAATGCCCGCACCGCATTTCGTGAACGAATGTCATACATGTGTATGTATGCATTCAGGTCCGGACATGGACATGGTTTGCTAGTTCCATATCGGTGCGATAATACATTTAGTTCCGGACATGGACATGTTTTTGCTAGTTCCATATCGGTGCGAGTATACATTTAGTATTTTAAAACGGGTAGAGATTAAAGTGCATACTGAGATGGAATAATTATCTTATAACCCCATTTACCTAGATAATGTTTCAAATATATTGAATGGTCTTTCCAACAAAGTTGTTGGTCCAATGTAACACCTAAATATTTAAAACTGTCCACGTGTTCAATCAAGAAGCAATTTTCAAACATTCTTGATTGTTGAATACTATATCTTCAAGAACAAATCGATTACACAATGGTGCATGATAATATAAGGGAAGGTCTCTGAAAACTCTACCATTGATATTAAATATCATGTACTTCGTTTTGTTGCTAATTATTAGTTTATGATAATTAAACCATCTCCTTAACATATCTAGGTCATAGTTAACATCTGCAAAACTATCAATTAAGTTAGTTTTTGAGTGGAAAAGAGATGTTTCATCAGCAAAGGCAGTTATTTTGCCTTTAAAAGGTTGTAAGAAAAAACGAATTAACATAAATTAGAAAAAGGATTGGGCCCAATTCTGCTCCTTGGGGAACACCCATATTTAAGAAGTCTATAGAACTGTAAACATTCCTAATTTTCACAACTTGATAACGGTTGAATAAATAAGAAGAAAACCATTTATAAATGGAGCCTCTGAAAACCGCTTTGTAAAGTTTATCGAGTAGCAAAGTATGATTAACCATATCAAAGACCTTACTGATATCAACAAATAATGTTGATGGTGTTTGAGAAGTGTTTAGACTATTATATATTTCACCAGTTAATTTCAATAAAGCAGTTCCAGTCGATTTGCCACGTCTAAACCCAAATTGGCAATCACTCAAAAAATGAGTATTTTCTAAAAATTACAACATTCTAGATTTTAACTATCCGAAAAGTGAGAATAAAATGTCACTGATTATGTATTTCTGTATATACTTAGACAGAATATAATAAATATATGTATAAATGGGGCTCCCATACAACAGACATGCTTTTTTTGCCGTTTTTATACATAATAGTACGGAACCCTTCGTGCGCGAGTCCGACTCGCACTTGGCCGGTTTTTTTGTGTTCTGCAAAGCTTTGCATTTTGTCCTATTCTTTTGCACTTAAACCAGCAGATGTTTTTAGCTGGACACTTTTTGTATCCATGTTTCTCGTACCCACACCACATGCATTTCTCCCTTCGCAAATGTTTTCCCTCACTCCTATAATCCTTTATGCCCCTTCCTTGTATAATATTTTGCTTATGATTTCCGCTTTTCCTATTAGCGAAACGCTCCACTCTATAAACCGTTGGTGTTCCGCATTGAGACGAATGGGAATACGATATGATGTTCCGCAATTGAGTTGAATTGGGAAGTAGGAAGGGGAATACTTATTTTAGGGTTCCGTACCCAAAGGTAAAACGGAACCCTATTACTAAAACTTCGCTGTCCGTCCGTCCGTCCGTCTGTCACCAGGTTGTATCTCATAAGCCATGATAGTTAGACAGTTGCAATTTTCACAGATGATGTATTTCTGTTGCCGCTATCACGACAAATACTAAAAACAGAACAAAATGAATATTTAAGGGGGGCTCCCATACAACAGACATGATTTTCATCCAAAAAATCCTGCCTGCGACCAAGTTCTGTCATTTGATGAGGTAACATACATAATCTCTTTCATATATATGTATACAGATGGTACGGAACCCTTCGTGCGCGAGTCTGACTCGCACTTGGCCGGTTTTTAGGGTTCCGTACCCAAAGGTAAAACGGAACCCTATTACTAAGACTTCGCTGTCCGTCCGTCCGTCCGTCTGTCACCAGGCTATATCTCATGAACCGTGATAGTTAGACAGTTGAAATTTTCACAGATGATGTATTTCTGTTGCCGCTACCACGACAAATACTAAAAACAGAACAAAATTAATTATACATATACATAATTACAAACAACCAATAATAAATTGTTTCGAAAGGTTTTCGTTCTCATCTTTCGGTCAGTTCCCATTTGTGAGCGGCTCGTAGTCATCCATTTTGGGAAATCAAATTCAGGGAAAGCGGATAGCCCGAGGGTGCGGTCAGCGCTTGACACGCGAACGAGTGGAGTTCAACCCGCAGAAGGTCAGCATTTTTGTTTTTTTTTTTGTTCCTAGTAGCACATGAGGGAGAGTGGGCGAAGAACTCGGGGAGAAATCTTCGGCGAAGTACTCGGAGAGTGATCTTCGGGGAAGAACTCCGGTACGGTTTTAAGCAGTTCCCGGTACGCGGCCGTACCGTGTGTCCTATTACCTACGTTGGTCGCGGATATCACGTTCATTGTATAAGGTATTGAAATCACAAATTTGTGTGTCGCGATTGGTGACGCGGGCTAAGTCGTTGGTCAGAGGAGTTTCGGTACGACTGTTCGAATACTCAAGCTGCGGTTTGTTTACTTTTTTGGACAGTGAATTCCTTTTTTTTTATTTTACATATATTTTTTTTATTTATTTCGACTTTTTTTATTGACATACGGTGTAGGGTAGTTTTAAGGATTAATTGTAAACCTAGATTAAGTTAATTGTTATGTTTTGTCCCAGGTGGTGAGCGACGGATTGGTTTTTGCTTGACAGCATGTATTTCGTTTTGTCCTCATTGATCTTAAGGCCAATTCGTTTCGCCTGCTCTTCAATCGCCGTGAATGCTTCCACAATGCCACGGCGAGAACACGCGATGATGTCGATATCATCCGCGTATCCTAGCAGCTGGATGGACTTGTAAAAGATAGTGCCTTCCCTATTGACGCCTGCCCGTCGCACTATCTGCTCCAGCACCAGGTTGAAGAAGTCACATGACAGCGCATCTCCTTGCCGAAATCCGGTGCATGTTTCGAATGGTTCCGAGGTCCTAGAACCGAGTTGCACGGTGCATCGCGTGTTTTTTAGCGTGGCGCGACACAACTGGATCAGTTTTACCGGGATCCCGAATTCGGCCATCGCCCCAAACAGTGCTTCACGATGAATGCTGTCGTATGCGGCTTTGAAATCGATGAAAAGATGGTGTGTATCGATTTGAAACTCGTTGGTCTTTTCCAGGATTTGTCGAAGTGTGAAAATTTGGTCTATAGTTGATTTGCCGGGCCGGAAGCCGCACTGGTAGCTGCCGATTAGTGCGGTGCAAAATGGTTTTAGACGTTCACACAATACGCTGGACAGGATCTTGTATGCGACATTGGGCAGGGATATACCTCTATAGTTCTTGCAAGAGGTAGGATCGCCTTTTTTGTGGATGGGGCATATAGAGCTGGTATTCCATAACAATTGACAGCTACAATTTCGAGGTAGTTAAGGAGTTTGTCTACCTCGGGGCAAACGTAAATTCCACAAATGACACCACAGTGGAGATCCGGCGTAGAATCGCCCTTGGCAACCGCTGCTACTTCGGCTTGTCCAAACAACTGGGGTCAAAACTCCTCACTCGAAAGACCAAAGTCATGCTTTACAAAACGCTCATTCTGCCAGTCTTGCTGTACGGAGCCGAAAGCTGGACGATAAGCAGGACAGCGGAGCTGATTTTGGGTTCTTTCGAAAGAAAAATTCTGCGCCGGATATTTGGTCCTGTCTGTGAGGAAGGTGAATGGAGAAGAAGACACAACCGCGAACTCTACGAGCTGTACCAAGATGTGGATATAGTCCGGAAGGCAAGGATCCGTCGACTACACTGGCTCGGCCACATCGAGCGCATGGACATCAACGCTCCAGCTAAGAGGGTCTTCGACTCCGAGCCTCCTGGTTCGAGAAGAAGAGGAAGACCGAACCTCCGGTATAAAGACCAAGTAATCGCGGATGTAAGACATCTTGGTCTTGACAACTGGAAGCAGCGTGCCCGGGACCGTCAAGGATGGAAGGCAGCTATAGCTCAGGCTCAGATTCTCCATGGATCGCAGGCCTGATAAGGAAGTAAGTAAGTAGATTAAGTTAGGTTAAGGAAATTAAATTTGTGATATATTGAATTGGAAACGATTACGGTGTTTTTTTTTCTTTTGCGTGGGATATTTCGCGAGTCTCGTAGCAAATTCGCGATTCTTGCTGCGGGTAAGTCGGCGTGAGGGCAATCGCGTGGCGCCATTGCTCACGACCAGTCCTCGTAGCTGGCCTAGCATCCCTTTCGCACGACGTCGCGGCGGGTGGAGAGGAGCAAGTGAGCAAGAGTAGCAAGCGATCTTGCACACATACGAACCGATACGTACATACGTGCATACGCATCACATACGTGCATACACTCACACATCTCTACGCTATGTATAAGTATACATACATACATACATACATATGTACATTACGAAGTAGAGTTGGGTAGTTCCGGACATGTATAGTTCACGGAACTATATCCTCTCTCGGACACATGTCCTCTCGCTCCGCAAATTGAACGAAAAGAGTTCCATAGTTCCATTCAACCCTTATTTATCAAGCACATATGTATGTACAAAACGAAAAAAAAAAAAAAAACATAAATGCAACGAACATGCTTCTCATACGGTATGAGTTATACCCCGTAGTTTTCAAGAAACCCAAAAGTATGGAGACGTGGCGATAAAGCTCGAACAGTTGGTGTACACTGTACAGCACACTTGAACTGAAATGAAGAAAAGAAATGAAAGAATATAATGCCCGCACCGCATTTCGTGAACGAATGTCATACATGTGTATGTATGCATTCAGGTCCGGACATGGACATGGTTTGCTAGTTCCATATCGGTGCGATAATACATTTAGTTCCGGACATGGACATGTTTTTGCTAGTTCCATATCGGTGCGAGTATACATTTAGTATTTTAAAACGGGTAGAGATTAAAGTGCATACTGAGATGGAATAATTATCTTATAACCCCATTTACCTAGATAATGTTTCAAATATATTGAATGGTCTTTCCAACAAAGTTGTTGGTCCAATGTAACACCTAAATATTTAAAACTGTCCACGTGTTCAATCAAGAAGCAATTTTCAAACATTCTTGATTGTTGAATACTATATCTTCAAGAACAAATCGATTACACAATGGTGCATGATAATATAAGGGAAGGTCTCTGAAAACTCTACCATTGATATTAAATATCATGTACTTCGTTTTGTTGCTAATTATTAGTTTATGATAATTAAACCATCTCCTTAACATATCTAGGTCATAGTTAACATCTGCAAAACTATCAATTAAGTTAGTGTTTGAGTGGAAAAGAGATGTTTCATCAGCAAAGGCAGTTATTTTGCCTTTAAAAGGTTGTAAGAAAAACGAATTAACATAAATTTGAAAAAGGATTGGGCCCAATACTGCTCCTTGGGGAACACCCATATTTAAGGGTGTGAGAATAAAATGTCACTGATTATGTATTTCTGTTGCTGCTTTAACAACAAATACTTAGATAGAATATAATAAATATATGTATAAATGGGGCTCCCATACAACAGACATGCTTTTTTTGCCGTTTTTATACATAATAGTACGGAACCCTTCGTGCGCGAGTCCGACTCGCACTTGGCCGGTTTTTTACTTTTAATATTCTTTAGATGGCACGTTGGTACCAGTATCAGTATCCGGATCATGGGTCAAAATAAAACAGTCCGGATCATCGAGTAGCAGATCAATGAGTAGCGTTCTTGACATTTCGTATTAGACAGTTCTGTCAAGGATCTGACATTTGAAAACAAAATAAACAGAAAATAAACAAATTGGAAATGGAAGCAGCTGCTATTGAAGTAAGTTGCGTTTATTTGTTAAATTCAAATACTAATATTTGCATTAGTGGTTATTGGAAAGTGATACAGACAGTGAGGAAAGCAGTGATGCTGACATTGTTTTGACGCTGAATGATGAAGATGAAGAAACGGATTTCTCGGCCGACAGCGGTCCAACAAGTCACGAGAAAATTCGAGGATTCGAGGAAGTCATAACAACTTATAACAACGCGGACTTCAAAAGCCATTTTAGGCTACATAGGTCAACTGTCTACCTTTTAATAGGTACACATAACAATTTTCAACAATTATCTATATATGTATGTACATTTTGCAACTGATTTCAGATCGTTACAAATTAACAAAGCGGTTTGTTACTGCAAAAAAGGGACTTCCTAAAACTTCACCGGACATTGAAATGTTCATATTTGTATGGTATATGGCAAATACAAATACTTTCCGAGAAATATCCAATTTGTTTGGCATTTCCATTTCAACAGCGTGGAATGTAATTAGAAGAGTAGCATATTGGATTATATCCATCGGCCACGAATACGTCAAGTGGCCAAATGAACATGAAATGGTAAACAATGCGACCTTGTTTGAAGCTAAGACGAAGATTCCGGGTATCTTGGGTTGCATCGACGGGTCGCATATAAGGATTAAAGCACCCGTTACTAATAAGGAAAACTATTTTAATACGCTTTTATAGCATTTCGATTCAGGGTGTAGTCGATGCGAGGAAAAAGTTTATCGACGTCTCTTGTGGTGAGCCAGGTAGTTTGCACGATTGCCGGATCCTTCGAAGATCCAACCTATATAAAAATGCTACCGAAAATAGGAACGGACTTTTTCCATATAACACCTTTTTGCTTGGTGATTCCGCCTACCCAGCTATGGACTGGCTAGTTCCACCATTTAAAGACAATGGAATGTTGACAAATGCCCAAAGAAGATTTAATGTAATCCATGCTAATGGACGAGTCCTTGTGGAACATGCGTTTGGTCTTCTGAAAACTCGTTTTCGAAGATTGATGCATTTTACTGAACAAAGGAACATAAACTTTGTGGTCAATTTAGTGATATGTGGATGTATATTGCATAACATATGTATGGATAACAACGATGAAATAGATGATTCGATCCCCAAAGATCCCGATCATTTTCCTATACCTGAGGTGAACGATGAGGCAGCAAGCAGCTTAAGACGACAACTTTTGTTAGATGATTTGATAAATAGAAACATAATAACTATATGGACTTCATTCTTTTTTATTAAAATGAATCTACAAAACTACAAATACATTAATTTCCGAAAATAACTAAATAATATCACAAGAATTTAAAATCATTTAAAATTATATTTACGTACGTAAGTATGTATTAACAAGGAAAATATATTATTTGCCAAATACAGTTTTTATTAACTCGACCTTACGGTCGAAACGTTCCGCTCTGGCTCTTTCCCTTTCTTCCAAGAGCTTTATTTTTTTTGCAGTGTAGTCGCCAATTATACTGTTCCTTTCCTCCTTCAACTTCCGCTTCATCGCGCACCGTTCAATGAGGAGTTTCTCTTTTATTGATTTTCTTCGCCGTACTCGATGAAGGCCTTAAAATGGAATGTTGAATTAAAGCAATTTTTTTAATCGAAAAGTATACCTACTTGGACTACTGGTGGAAGCGAACGGTAACGCCTCTACTGCCTCTCCCGATAAATGAAGTGTGTGGCTGTTCCGGATTCCAGGCTTGGTTCCGAAAATGGCCTCCATCTCCTCTTCAAATGGAGCTTTGCTGGATGCCCCTCCACTTCTCTTACTACCATCCACTGTTGCCTTGTATACTTACTTACTTAGGTGGCGCTACAGTCCGTGGTGAACCTGGGCCTCAACCAACAAGCGTCTCCAGCCGGCACGGTCTTTGGCCAGCTGTTTCCAGTGCCGCACGCACAGTTGGTTGAGGTCCCCTTCCACCTGCGTGCGCCACCGCTGATGCGGCCGTCCTCTGCCGCGCCTTCCTTCCGGAGTGGGTTCGAAGACTTTTCGGGTCGGAGCTGTATCTTCCATGCGCTCTACATGGTCTAGCCACCTTAGACGCTGTATCCGTAGACGTCGTACCAGGCCGGTGTCGCTGTACAACCCGTACAGTTCTTCGTTATATCTTCTCCTCCATTCACCGTTTGAACAAACGGGACCGTAGATAGTGCGCAGAATTTTCCTCTCGAAACGACCAAGGGCATCTTCATCCACTTTTGTTAAGGTCCAAGCCTCTGCGCCGTAAAGGAGGTCTTATATAGTGTCACCTTGGTTTTCCGAGAGAGGGCTCTACTTCTCAATTGCCTCTTCAGCCCAAAGAAACAGCGGTTGGCAAGAGTGATTCTGCGTTTTATCTCAGCGCTGGTGTTGTTATCGCTGGTTATCAGTGAGCCAAGGTAGACGAATTCCTTGACCACTTCAAAGTTATATCCGCCCATGGTGACGTTCCTGCCAATACGTCGATGTTGTCCGCCTCTTTTAGATGAAAGCAGATATTTGGTTTTACCTTCATTAACCTTGAGACCCATCTTAGCCGCTTCTACCTCAACGCTCACGAAAGCCTCATTGACGTCTTGCAGTTTTCGTCCAATTACGTCAATATCTTCGGCGTACGCAAGCAATTGCGTAGACTTGAAATAAATCGTACCTCTTGTGTTGGCCAGTGACTCTTGCACGATATTTTCAAGCACGATGTTGAAAAAGTTGCACGACAGCGCGTCGCCCTGCCTAATTCCTTTTTTAACATCAAAGGTCTCGGTTTGCTCATTACCGACCTTAATGGAGCAGCGAGAATTCTCCATTGTCATCCTGCACAGTCGGACGAGTTTGACAGGGATGTTAAAACTAGACATGGCTCTGTACAGCTCGTCTCTATATACGCTGTCATACGCGGCCTTGAAATCGACGAAGAGGTGGTGAGTGTCGATTTGGTATTCCTGGGTTTTCTCCAAGATCTGCCGTAGCGTAAGTATTTGGTCTATTGTGGATTTACCTGGCCTGAAACCACACTGATAAGAGCCGATCCACAAACGGTTTCAGGCGTTCACACAATACGGCAGAGAAGATCTTATGTGCGATGTTAAGGAGACTTATTCCCCTATAGTTGGCGCAGTTATAGGGGTCTCCTTTCTTATGGACCGGGCAAACGATGCTGAGATTCCATTCGTCGGGCATGCTTTCCTCCGACCATACCTTGCAGATGAGATGGTGCATGCACCTTACCAGCTCATCTCCAGCCGCCTTAAAAAGCTCAGCAGACAGGCCGTCTGCGCCAGCGGCTTTATAAGACTTAAGTCTTGATATCGCTATTTTGACTTCGTCTAGGTCGGGTGGACTGAATTCTGTTACTTCGTGGTCCATTGCGAATGGCTCGTTCTGCCTGACAGCGGTATCTTGTCTATCATCGCCGTTATACAGTCTGCAGAAGTGGTCTTTCCAAATCCTCAGCATCGACTGCGACTCTACTACCAGTTCTCCATTTTCATCCCTGCAGGCCGCCACTCTGGCTTTGTAGCCATGGCATGTTCGTTTTACCTTGTTGTAAAACTTACGGGCGTCATTCCTGCGGAAGCATCTCTCCATCTCCTCGATCTCACGCTTTCCGTGCCTTGTATGCTCGAAGTAAATTCTTCAATTTGACTTCGAGCATTCGGACAGTGGTCTCTTGGCTCTGGAAGTTAAATATATATATATATACATAATATGCAAAATTGATTATTTTTGTTTACAAACCAAAATATCTTGCACTAGCAGGTCTTCCAATACATTGCTCATTGCGCATTTTTTTTTTTTCGTGTCTGCTGGAACTCTGCCTGCCTATTGGCATATGCGACTAGAAAAGCCTTGGTCTCTGGGACCATCCAAATCCTCCTAAAACTAAAAAAGGAAGTGGTAATTAAAATGAACACATTGATTGCCATCATCATGACTTTCGAAGCGTGCCTTGAATGCAATACCATCAGTCAGGCAACCGCATGGCATACGACGAGGTGGTTGAACCAGTTGAGGAAAATTCCTCATGCTTTACAAAACGCTCATACTGCCAGTCTTGCTGTACGGAGCCGAAAGCTGGATGATAAGCAGGACAGCGGAGCTGATTTTGGGTTCTTTCGAAAGAAAAATTCTGCGCCGGATATTTGGTCCTGTCTGTGAGGAAGGTGAATGGAGAAGAAGACACAAGCGCGAACTCTAACTTGATAACTGGAAGCAGCGTGCCCGGTACGGCTAATGATGGAAGGCAGCTATAGTTCAGGCTCAGATCTTCCATGGATTGCCGGCCTGATAAGTAAGTAAGTAAAATGTATTTGCTTACATACTTTATTTTGTCCGGCTGCTCCATTTCCACAACAAATAATTTTTGATATTTAAGCGTGGAATTGCCATGGCAAAGAAAATTTTTCTTTTCATTCAAATTTGATACGATTGATTTAAATGCTGATGATGATTTTTTTATCGATATGCACTAATTGGGGGTAATATATCTCCAATTCACTCAAGGGTTTTACACATTTAAATTAATACACACATTTTATAGTGTTATGAGTGCAATTATTTCATACTGAAGGGAAAACTTTTTCATCAAATCAGGGTCACAATTTTATATGTTCATCAGGCAATGACCTTCCTAATTTTAATGCGAACCCAATGGGAAATAGCGTGAACTAATTTTCGGATCACAAAAGTTGATCCAGATAAAATTTGGATCACGTGTTGTTATTGTGTGTTATTGACCAGAATGGCGGTTGTGCGGCGAGTTTACAATCCGCCCACGTAAAAAAACCTAAAGTTATGAATGAGCAAGATGCCTCGGATACACGGACGGATACTCGACGACGACAACGCACGAAAAAGGAACACGATTTGCGAGTATGCTCCTGGAATGTCAGAACCCTGTACACTCCCGGAGCTGCTCATAAACTAGAAGGAATCCTCACGCAGTACAAGGCGGATATTACTGCGGTCCAGGAAATACGCTGGATAAGAAACGGTATGATTAGGAAGAAAAATTGCGACATTTATTACAGCTGTCACAAAAGGTTGCACTTACTGGGATGCGGATTTGTTGTGGGAAAGCGGTTAAGGTCGAAAGTCATCGACTTTAAACCTATAAGTGATCGCCTGGCTGTGATCCGCATCAGAGGCAGATTTTATAACATCAGCCTTATATGTGCACACGCCCCTACCGACGAGGCTGAAGACCCTATCAAGGAGGACTTCTATGACCTCCTGGACAACGCCTACGGAGCTTGTCCGGAGAACGATTTAAAAATCGTGCTCGGGGACTTCGATGCCAAAATCGGGAAGGAAAACACTCTTAGCGGAGTGATCGGAAAGCACAGCCTCCACGATACAATAACAGATAACGGCTTCCGACTCGCTGACTTTGCGACAACTCGTAATGCGGTGATAAGTAGCACAAGATTCCCTCGCAAGCGAATCCACACAGCAACCTGGCGATCTCCGGACGGTCGGACCGCCAACCAAATCGACCATGTGCTCATTGACGCAAGGCACGCGTCAAACATCCTGGATGTGCGAACATTCAGAGGGGCAAATGTCGACTCTGACCACTTCCTCGTAGCAGCAAGATTCAGAGCTCGACTGTCCAATGTCAGAAAGCTGCACCAGCCCATCAGGAGGAGGTTCGACATTGGGCGCCTGAGCACACCGGAGGTTGCCAGAGTCTAAAGGGAGCAGCTGAGCGAAAGACTCTACGGTATGCCTACGTCGAACACAAATGCCAATAATATGTGGCTGCATTGCCGCTCAGCCATTCAGGAAGTAGCCGAAACCACATTAGGATACCTACCACCCCCGACAAGAAACCCGTGGTATGATGGCGAGTGTGAGCAGAAAAAGGCAGCAACCGACGAGGCGTACCAAAAGGCGCTGCAGAGGAAAACCAGGGCAGCGCGAGAAGAGTACCGCGCCAGAAGAAAGGAGGAGAAGAAACTACTGCGACAAAAGAAAAGAATCTTCGCAGCCTCCCAGCTCAAGGATATCGAGGAGTCTAGGGATAAACATAAAATACGAGCCTTTTACAAGAAAGCCAAAGGCCTTGCAGGAGGCTTCAAAAAGGGCACCCTGACTCTTCGAAACTGCGAGGGTAATCTTGTCACCGACCCGCAGGGAATAGTGGATGTATTTAAGCAGCACTTCCAGCAGGTGCTTAACGAGCATGACCAAGAGAGAGTGGTAGGGACCGAGGAAATCCCAACTCCAGCCGCTGAAGTAGTCCTCCCACCCAGCATAGAAGAAGTCGGCACAGCTATTCAGAAGCTGAAGAACAATAAGGCCGCAGGCTCAGATGGCTTGCCATCAGAGCTCTTCAAGGCTGGCGGCGATGTTCTGGTAGGGAGCATGCACCAGATCATCTGCAGAATTTGGGAAGATGAGAGCATGCCCGACGACTGGAATACCAGCTCTATATGCCCCATCCACAAAAAAGGCGATCCTACCTCTTGGAAGAACTATAGAGGTATATCCCTGCTCAATGTCGCAAACAAGATCCTGTCCAGCGTATTGTGTGAACGTCTAAAACCATTTTGCACCGCACTAATCGGCAGCTACCAGTGCGGCTTCCGGCCCGGCAAATCGACTATGGACCAAATTTTCACACTTCGACAAATCCTGGAAAAGACCAACGAGTTTCGAATCGATACACACCATCTTTTCATCGATTTCAAAGCCGCATACGACAGCATTCATCGTGAAGCACTGTTTGAGGCGATGGCCGAATTCGGGATCCCGGTTAAACTGATCTAGTAGTGTCGCGCCACGCTAAAAAACACGCGATGCACCGTGCAACTCGGTTCTAGGACCTCGGAACCATTTGAAACATGCACCGGATTTCGGCAAGGAGATGCGCTGTCATGTGACTTCTTCAACCTGGTGCTGGAGCACATAGTGCGACGGGCAGGCGTCAACAGGGAAGGCACTATATTTTACAAGTCCATCCAGCTGCTAGGATACGCCGATGATATCGACATCATCGCGTGTTCTCGTCGTGGCATTGAAGAACAGGCGAAACGAATTGGTCTTAAGATCAATGAGGACAAAACGATATACATGCTGTCAAGCAAAAACCAATCCGTCGCTCACCACCTGGGACAAAACATAACAATCGACAGCTGCAATTTCGAGGTAGTTAAGGAGTTTGTCTACCTCGGGGCAAACGTAAATTCCACAAATGACACCACAGTGGAGATCCGGCGTAGAATCGCCCTTGGCTACCGCTGCTACTTCGGCTTGTCCAAACAACTGGGGTCAAAACTCCTCACTCGAAAGACCAAAGTCATGCTTTACAAAACGCTCATTTTGCCAGTCTTGCTGTACGAAGCCGAAAGCTGGACGATAAGCAGGACAGCGGAGCTGATTTTGGGTTCTTTCGAAAGAAAAATTCTGCACCGGATATTTGGTCCTGTCTGTGAGGAAGGTGAATGGAGAAGAAGACACAACCGCGAACTCTACGAGCTGTACCAAGATGTGGATGTAGTCCGGAAGGCAAGGATCCGTCGACTACACTGGCTCGGCCACATCGAGCGCATGGACATCAACGCTCCAGCTAAGAGGGCCTTCGACTCCGAGCCTCCTGGTTCGAGAAGAAGAGGAAGACCGAACCTCCGGTATAAAGACCAAGTAATCGCGGATGTAAGACATCTTGGTCTTGACAACTGGAAGCAGCGTGCCCGGGACCGTCAAGGATGGAAGGCAGCTATAGCTCAGGCTCAGATCCTCCATGGATCGCAGGCCTGATAAGTAAGTAAGTAAGTTGTTATTGTAATGCAGGTAAATCGTGATCTGGATACTGATACGGATGCATAATAAAAAACGCCTAATGGGAATATACGAAGTTTCGTTAAATGTTCGTTAACTGATGCGAGCAGACGGAAAGTCTTTATGAAAGAAGACATTCCGTACGGAATTTTGACAGGCGACGGTTCAATTCAAAAATTAATAAAAAAAATTAAAAAATCAAAATATGTCGGACAGCGAATTTGTAAGTAAATTAATTTGTAGTGTGGAAGACAATAAATGCCTTTATGATAAGACGGATGGGTCTTATTATAATAAAAAAGAAAAAGCCTAGGTGTGGGCCAGAATTGCCCAAGCAATTGTTAGAAGCTGTATGTGGTTTAGTACTTATATATTATGTATGCAATTATGTATAATAACATTACACATTTCAGACACCGAATGTACAAATAAGTGGACGTTATTGCGGGAAAGGTTCAGCAAGGAGCTGAAGAAGAGAGAGATTCCGTCCGGGAGTGCTTTCTTCGCCCTCGAAGAATGGCAATATTATATTATCAGAGTTCTTAAGAAATTCCAAGAAACCGTGAAGGTAAGCAACATTGCTCATTTACATACTTCATACATTTTAGACATTTAATCCTTTTTATTTAAGAACTGTATGCAACGAACTGGCATACAGGAGTTTGCCGTTGACAGCCGTCGTGCGCGGACGTACACATGTGATAGCCGCAAAAAAAAAAAAAGAAAAAAAAAAAAAAAGCGTGGAAAACGGGGAAAACAAAACTAACAAATCAGAAAAACAAACCCGGTTGTGTTGTGCTGTGTGAACTAAAACAAAAACCAAAAGAAAAACAAATACAAAAAAAAATTCAGTGCAGTGCAGTGCAGAATAACACGCGTTAATCGGGCAGTCCATCCACCTCCTTCCCTTTTCGGCAGGTGTTGGCACTCATTACGCCAACTGAGTGAGTGCTAATACCACTAACCCATAGCGGATCGTGAGTGTTGATTCTTGTTGGTGAAGCGGAACTTACTACTGTAAGGGTATAACACCTACGGTAGTTCGTTTTTGCATTGCCAACGTCGGATCTTCACTTCACGGCTCTGCTTAATTGGTGTTGCGTCCGTCAATGTTTTGCGTATTGTACTGATGGGGGAATTCAGTATTCATTCCTCTAACATTCGTGGATTAAGGAAACATTTCTTTGCCACGTATGCCCCTGTCTCTCTCCTCAAACCGGCTGTTTTGGCACCTTGTGAAACACAGGTTGGTGAAAAGTCTGATCCTTCGCATTTTAGTCTTCCTGGATATAAGTTATTTTTATTTATAAAAAATATTCCGTGTTCAAATCATGACTTCTTTATTTTGAGTCTTTCTTAAGACTAAACTGTACTTAACAATAAATTTGAAACATAGCCCTGTGAGGAGTGAAACTGCTGCGCGTGGGAAACAAGTTGGTAGTTCGTTTATCCGGCTCAAATGCCGGCGAGGCGACGGAAACTACTGGTGCGCTTGGGAAGTAAATTGATCTGGTTCATATTCCGGCCAGGTGACGGAAGCTATTGCTGGGCGTGAGAAGTAGGTTGGCCTGGCTCAAATACCAGCCAGGCGACGGGAGCTATTGCTGGGCGTGAGAAGTAGGTTGGTCTGGCTCAAATACCAGCCAGGCGACGGAAGCTATTGCTGGGCGTGAGAAAATGCTGTTGAGGCGATGCGCGTGCCGGACGATGGACAGGCCGCGCATTGATGGCGTTATGATGCCATAACTCCTCCCCCCCTTAAGCGGAACCATCCGCGGTTTCGTAAACATTGCTTAAGGCGCTAATTTTGCCTGCTTGGACTTCTTCAATGGTGAGTGATGACTTGCCTAGGTTACTCGATATATCCCTTAGCTGAATCTTTACTTGAGTTGACTCTCTTTTAATAAAGCAAAGGTAGAGAAGTAATGCTGCGGATATAGTTAGAATTATCCCGTAGGATGTAAAGGCGATAATTCGATTTTGCGATCCAATCTTCTTTATATGCTGGGTATTCTTGATATGCATTTCTTTGAGCATTTCCAATGAAAGTAGTTCTTCCATCTCTATTTCCGTAGGCTGCGATTGAATAACTGCTGGAATCGCCTGGAGCAGTGAAGTCTCCTGCGATCTGTAAGTTCGTCCATTTATAACTAGGGTGGCGTTGCTGAATTTAATTAGATAGGTTCCGTTGAGGATGTGAACTTCGTTGTCGATCAAGATTCTGCTATCAAACATGTTCAAAAGTATCACGCCGGGCTCGACTTCTTCCACCGCTGGCACATGTTGGCTGTTGGTAAGGGTACAAGTCGCATTGCGGCCTTTCAGCAAATTTGGAATACAAGGTGATCCAGTAAAATCCACTATGGCTTCCTCCTCACAAATCGAAACTAAGTTTAGTGTTCTACAATCGTTTCTTAACTCGTAATACCTATCCTTACATACTAATACATAATTGTTTGTATTGTTCGATACTTTAATTATTTTATTATTTCTTTTTACAGGTTTCACGATAATATTTTTACAATCTATACTTTCTGTTAATGGAATATCTAAAACATAATATAAAAAAGTGCAATTCGTAAATATTTTGACGTTCGAAAATTCTATAGCTTCTTCAACATTATTGTATGGCAAGTTGTTTTTATTCATGGTGTCTACAGCAATTTGCATTTCGTCTTTGGAAAGAATTACAGAGTTTAAAATGCCGGCCTTAGCCCATTGTATTGCATACTTTATATTGACCAATTCTTCCTTGACCAATTTCATTTTATATTTCAGACTTAATACTAACGTATCAGATACAATATTACTTTTCTGTATTGCATTCAAAATTTGGTTCGTTACAGAAGTTAAATTATTAATTCTTTTATTGTATTTTTCATTAATTACAAATTGTCGCTCATTGTTTTCAATTATTTTGTTCATTCCTTCTTGAATTAAGAGCAGATCATTATGGTCTGGATTGCCGGCAATCCATTTCCATGCCGATCCTAAAAAATCGAGTGATCTCTTGTTTCTACTCGGTTTTACATAATTAATTAAATCTTGCATCTGTTCAATTTCATATTTTAAAAACGGAAAGAGGGTGTGCTGTTTCGTAATAGTTTCATCGACAACAGTTCTTGCGTGGTCTATAAATTTTGTATACTGGTCAAGATTGATTCCATGTATTAGTCTAAAATGTCCATCTTGTATCTTCGCGATACCTGCGTTTATAGTTACCACCTGAGAATTTGAAAAGTCCAATATCTGCACTTCTGCAGATGATGATGCTATAAGCAGTCTGAAAGTAAGAAAATGTGTCTTGAAATCCAAAAAAAAAAACATATTTATATAGCCTTCCTGGTATGCTAAATTGATCAAGTTTGTCTACACCTACTATCTCAAATTGTTTACTATCTATAAGAACTTTTGTTCCGAGGTCTTTTTGAATAACCTTCTAAACGAATAGCTTTGTAAATTTATTCCCTATACGTTTGTTTGTTTTAACATAGACCTTATCTCCCTGATTGTAATTTCTTGTAGCTCTTCCCTCATTATGATACCTTAAATCTTTCTTCTGGGCTTTATCGAGCTTGGCCCTAATTTTATCCCTAAATTTAGTAGGCATACAGTGAACAATGTCGATTGGCCTGTAGCCCGTGACAGAGTGGATTGATCTATTGTATTTTGCCGTAGCCAACAGAACTAGTTCTTTAGTGTCGCTTATATTTTGTTCGGCTTTGGTGCACCGCGCGATTTCCGATAAGGTACTATGAAAACGTTCCACCTGTCCATTTGTTGAACTATGGAAAGGCGGGGTTGTGAAGATGTTTACTGCAAAGTGATCCCTTAACAATGATTTTATCGTTGCTGAATTGAGCGATCGCTCATTGTCGCAAACTATTGTCCTGGGTGATTTAAAAAAATTTAGGATCTGCAATAAGGGTTCCTTAATATCAACAATTGCACGGGACTTGATTGGTATTACAACGGCGAATTTGGAAAATTTGTCCAGACATGTCAGGAAGTGATTTTGGTCGGTAGATGTCTATGTGTAGTATTTCCCCCGAATGAGATGGTATGGGGGTGGGACCAATCTCCTGCTTAGGTGGGTGGCGCTTATACTTCGCATCCTTACAAATTTTGCAGTTATCTACTATTTCTTTTAGTTTATGCCTTATCTTGGGAAAGAAATAGTCATTGAGTACCTGTCTCGCATTTTCTCGAGCGGACCGGTGAGCTCGATTGTGCTCTCCTACAAGTATTTCAAATTGATCGTCAGGATTGAATATGTCTGTGACAAATAGTTCAGTATGGACAAATTTAACTGAAGGGAAGATTTTCGCAATCTCGTCTTGAATCTGTGCTAGCGTATGCAGATCACTGTAGATCGCATTGACCACGTCAGGATTCACAACCTCTTTCAGTAATCTAAATAGATCGTTGTGGGTATCAAATATAATAGTATGCCTAATTTGCCGTTGAAATATAATTTTTGTCATTTTCGATAACTCTGCGCCTTTGGTTAGTATGATCTGGTTTTTGAAACAATTTACTGGGGTTTTTACACTGCGAATAGTATAGGTAAGCGATTCCTCGCTGTTCACTGCCATCGAATCTGTGTCCTCGTACTGGTCTAAAGCATTAATATGTTGTCTAGACAAGGCATCAGCAACATGGTTTTCTTTTCCTGGCTTATAAAAGAATTTCGGAGAAAATTCCTCTATAAAAGCCCTCCATCTTTTCAGTTTCATATTCGTATTTCCATCTGAAATGGCGAAGGTTAGAGGCTGATGATCGGTAAAGATATTTAGACATTTCACCCCATAGAGATAATTGCGCAATTTCCGCAAAGCCCAGACGATGGCCAAAAGTTCCCTCTCATTTGTTGCATAGTGCTCCTCAGCGGAGGATAGGGTTCTCGATATCATGGTAATTGGCCTACCGCCTTGCGACAGCACGGCACCAAGTGCGTGCGATGAGGCGTCTGTCGTCAAATCGAACGGTTCGCTATAATCGGGGTACAAGAATAACACATCTTCGGACGCCAAGATTTTCTTTATTCTATCGAACGAGCAGAGTGCTTCTTCATCCAATTCTATTTGAATATGTTTTGATTTACTAGCCGCTATTTTGCCGTTCTCTCCCCGCAAATATTTTGTTAATGGCTTCGTAATTTGGGCGTAATCTTTAATAAAGCGCCTGTAATATCCTGAAGAAAGACTCAAAATAAAGAAGTCATGATTTGAACACGGAATATTTTTTATAAATAAAAATAACTTATAGCTTAGTGCCATTATTCGTTTCTCACCGCGGTCTCGCCATCTATGTTCGTAGTGATATCGCTTACCAGCTGCTTCCGCAGTATAGCCAAACATACACCTCGGAATTTCATTTCTTATGGCTAAAATTCACTCTTCGTAAGCACACAATTCACTGCTGTTTTCTTTACAGAAGCCCAAACCTGGACAGAAGTATCACGTTCGACGCGTTTGATGCACTGTCCGACTCCATCCAAAGAATTGTCTCCCGGTCTCCTCGCACTGAAATCGTTATTGCGGGCGATTTCAATGTTCACAATTCTCAGTGGCTTCGACATTCTGGACAGACAACACCCGAAGGAAGGTATGTCGAAATTTTCGCTGAGTTGAACCAATTAACTCAGCTTGTGAATGAGCCATCCCGTATCCCGGATATTGTCAGTCATACCGCCAATACCCTGGACTTGTTTCTTACCTCTCAACCTGATAAATACACCTTGGATGTATTATCTCCTCTAGGCTGGTCTGACCACTGTGTCATATCAGCTAAATTCCCATACTCACTCCACTCAATTAAAGAAAAAGCTCCCAAAAGAATAATATGTATGGGAATATAAGAAAGCTAATTGGTGCGGCGTTAACAACTTCTTTCGGAGTTTTAACTGGTCGTTGTGCTTCCTCGACAACGACGTGGACGCCGCGGGTGATATGATTACAAACATTATCAACACTGGCATAAGCAATTTTATCCCTAATAGGGTAAAAAGTCTAAAGCCGGTAGATAATGCGTAGTTTGACTGGAGCTGCAAAGAGGTTATCAGGTTGAGAGAGACAAGTTTTCGGAATTATAAGGCAAACACCACTGAGGAAAACCGAAAAAGATATATGTATGTATGTATGTATGTTGGCGTTACAGTCCATGAAGAACCTGAGCCGAGCTTCTCTCAATCACCCATGTTGTGTGTGATTTAATTTTCCCATAGGTGAAAGGGACCTACAGTTTATTGCCGGTTCCGAACGGCGAATTTCGAGAAGCTTTACTTCAGGGGGTTTTGTCAGAACCCCGCTGAGGAGAAACACCGTGAAAAACACGTTCGATGACATGGCTGTGTCGGGATTCGATCCCGTGTCATCGGCGTCAGAGGCCAACACACTACCCACTGCGGCACGGTGCTCTCTATAAAGATATATACAAGCCAGAAATTACTGTAACTCCCACATTCGACGAGCCAAATTTTTACATGACCAAAAACTGAGGCGTAAAATCCTACAATGTCCCAAGGGTAGCAGAAATTTTTGGTCTTTCGTTAAAAACATCAAAAACTCCGTATCGTCGTCTATACCTACGCTCATTCACAATGGCATTCCAGCTGTCAAACCTTTAGACAAAGCTAAACTGCTTGCTGCCCACTTCGCAGCGAACTCGCAGCTCCCTAAATCATCTTTGTCACCGCCTGTTCTGGAGTACGTAAATTCCAGCATGGGACAAATTCACTAGCGTACTCGTGCAGTTGCAAGGGTTCTTAAAGAACTTGACATACTCAAATCCGCTGGTCCAGATGGTATTTCCCCATTAATTCTGAAGAGGTGTTCTTCTACGCTAGCAAAACCAATGCGTAAGCTTTTTCACCTTTCCTACTCTTCTGGGCACTACCCGAGTAGGTGGAAAACAGCATTTGTCCAGCCCATTCTCTATCCAACTACCGACCCATCGCACTAACGTCCCTTCTTTCCAAGGTCATGGAAACACTGATAAATCGTCAGTTAATGAAATATCTCGAGTCGCAGAAACTCCTCAATGACCGGCAGTACGGTTTCCGCAGCAACAGATCCACTGGTGATTTGATGGCATATCTCAACGAGAAGTAGAATCATTCGCTCCACCAGGCGGGTGAGAGCAAAGTAGTTGCACTTGATATTTCGAAAGCATTTGACAGAGTCTGGCATGAAGCTCTTTTGTCGAATATGCGCGCATTCGGGATCGACGACTCTCTTCTTCTATGGATTAGAAGCTACCTATCGAATCATTGAAATCAAGTTGTCTTGGACGGATTCAAGTGTGACACTCACTATGTAAATGCTGGTGTTCCCCAGGGCTCCGTTTTGTCTCCGACACTCTTTCTCATTTTCATAAATGATCTCTTGTCTGTTACTTCTAATCCAATTCACTCCTTCGCTGACGACAGTACCCTCAGCTTCTCATATTCGTTGACTTCTTTACGACCCTGCACTTCGGCTGTAAATAGTGAGCGGCAGCGCACCAAGCTCATTAAATTCCGACATCGACAGCATCATCCAATGGGGTAAAAACAATAGAGTGGAATTTAATGCTTCTAAAACACTATGCTGTCTTCTGTCGTTAAAGCGTAACACCGACCCATTGCCATTATCCATGAATGGCACTTGTATCTCGAAAAGCTTTCCATCCTGGGTATGTGCATCAGTGACAACCTTTGTTGGAATGCTCACATATTCAGTGTCGCTAAGAATGCCGCGAAATACCTAGGTTTCCTATACAGGTGCAAGAAATTCTTCACACCCACCGATCTGGCTACAATTTACAAGGCGTTCATTCGTCCTAAATTGGAGTTCAACGCTCATGTCTGGTCTGGTGCATCTAAGACCTCATTGCACCTACTAGATAGATTACAAAAACGCGCGATAAAACTGATAGATGACCCCAGCATTACCAAAACACTAGATTCGCTGGAACATCGCTGGAACGTATCCTGCCTTTCATTGGTTTATCGTTACTTTCATCATAAATGCTCTGATGAAATAGCCAGTTGCATTCCGCCCCTTCATAACTTCTCGCGATACACGCCTCTCCCGGAATGCGCATGAATTCACCTTGAAGCCCGTTTTCGGTCGTACTGTCAAATATAGAAATTCTTTCTTCGACCGAACCGCACGAATGTGGAACGCGCTACCTCGTTCAGTCTTCCCCCCTCAATACAATATGCAGACATTTAAGACCAATGTCAATAGGCAGCTCCTCTCCCTCTCCCTGTTACCTTCTGCTCGCACAACGTCCGTCGTTATAAGGCCTTAGCCTTGAGTGCGCGTACGACTCTAAAAAAAAAAAAAGACGAAGATACGACGGCATCTTTTCAAGATTTCAGCTCCAGTTCGGCGCTGAATTGCTCACCAGTCCCGTCTTCAACACCGCGACGAAAAAGGAAGGCGGAAGATCCATTGGAGAGCGTTTGCAACCAATTGGGACAAACGCTGAAAAAACTCGAGACCAACATCGCCAACGATATTCCCGCAACTAATCCAAAAAGAAGACAGACTGATACATCCTTCATGGAGTCCATGTTGTCCTACATGGACGATCTGCCAATTGCTGTAAGGGACTCATTTCACTTGGAAATGATGCAGAGGGCGATGCAACTGCGGGTTGAACATATATAATAACATAGTTAAACATATACTATAAATAAAAATCAAAATTTAATTAACGTTCATTTTATTGGTTATTTAAAAATTTGCAGATTTCATTTCTTATGTTGATGGATGTCTTACCACCGGAATAGCGTATCGTTGGTAAGAGAGCGCAAGAGATGGTAAATTGCTTCGGACTTCTTCCCTCCATAACCCATCCTGTCGTACGCCATCAGAGTCCACCCAGTCAACATAATTGGCCGGACAATACGATGACCCATCGTCATTATTTAACATTATGTAGTTCTGCAATGCCACACAAGCCAAAACTACTATTTCGGTGTTTTCCGGGACCATATTTAAGGTACTCAATAAAACACGCCAACGAGCGACAAGAATTCCGAAGGAATTCTCAATGGTTCGACGGGCTCGTGACAATCTTTTATTGAAGTTGTCCTTGTCTGCTGGTAAATGTTGTCCAGGATACGGTCGCATTAGGTTGATACCCAGTGGAAAGGCGGCATCAGCTACAAAATGGTGCGGAACTTTCACTTGTGTTCCTGGCAAGTATTTGGGGGGTGGTAACGGAAGGGAGTTTTCTATGAGTCTCTTTCCAAACCGACTTGCTTGCAAAACACCTAAAATAAAACCAAAGAAGTGCATTTTTTGTTTAAAAGAACAAACAGTTATAAGAGTAATTTGTTACCACCATCGCTCTGGCCATAAGCTCCAACATCGACAAGTGTAAATCGACTGCTAATAGCACAATACCGAAGTATTTTTTGTAGCAGGCTTCCACTATTTGGCGGACATCTGATGGCGACATGCTTTCCGTCAACAGCTCCAACGCAATTTGGCATGTTTCATAATTGCCAAAAGTCCTCGGCGATCTGTATATAGTCAGTCCCATTTGGTTCTGACACATATACAGGATGCAGCACACTCCACATAACATCGCAGGTTTCCAAAATGATCATGCGTACGGCTTCCTTTCCTAATTTGAAGGACCATGCAAGCGATTGTAAGGAATTCCCCTGCGACAAATATCTGATATTATTTTTAATATGAAGTGTTCAATAAAAAGAACCTTTTACTTACTGCAAAGTAACTGCTATTAGACATTCCGGCTGTATTGGTTTCCTTATTGACGTCTTCATTAAATAAGGCGATATTAAATTAACCAGCATGTTATAAATTACTGGAGTCATTCTTGTATATAAAAAAAATTGGTCCATATCGCTTGCCTTCATGGCTTGGAAGGACACTTCATAGAACCCATGAACTTCAGGAGATTTTTCGTTCTTTTCTTATCATAGACGGGCCAAGTCGATTTCGCCGTTGCGCATGTATCTAAGCGACACCAGCGCTTATGGCTTTCACCAATAGCTCCGTCTGTATCTCCCTGTAGAGCGCACTGAGTGGTGCTTTGGCCTCAGCTGAGATCTGTGCAATGTTAGCACCTGATCCCACCCTAGCCAACTCGTCCGCCCTCTCGTTTCCGGAGATATTCATGTGACCAGGTACCCAGCAAAGGGTCACCTCATTTACATTGGATATCTCTTCTAACTTCTCCTTGCAGAGTTTGACGAGTTTGGATCTTATCCATGCTGCCTGCAGAGCCTTAATGGCTGCCTGGCTGTCAACATAGATGCTGATCCTTTTTCCTGTAATATTCTCTTTGCTGATCAGGTCCGCCGCCTGCTTGATAGCGAAGACCTCAGCTTGGAAGACACTGCATCCATCATCGAGCCTGTAGGAGCGATGCATATCCCGAGACTCAAAGTAGACTCCGGCACCTGTGCCAACATCCATTTTGGATCCGTCGGTGTAGAGTGCCAGTTCACTTTCCGTGCGTACCAAATCACCGGTCCATTCCTCCCTGGAGGGAATTCTAATAGAGAATCTCCTCTCCCAGGAAGGAAGTCGGGTGACATAGTCCGTTACGGTTCTGAATCTTGAGACGGCCCATCGATCCATGACTGATGCATGTCCGTGAGGACTCCTTTTCCAGAGACCCAATTCCTGTAATCTTAGCGCAGTTCTGGTTGCGGTGCTCTCGCAGTACAAGTCCAGGGGTGGGAGGTTCAGCATGACTTCAAGGGCCGCCGTTGGTGTGGACTTCATAGATCCCGTCACCGCCAGACAGCCTGCCCTAGACTAGGAGCCATAGACTAGGATAGGTCTTACTACCGCAGTGTACAACCAATGTACTAACCTCGGTTTGAGGCCCCATGTCTTTCCAAAGGCTACCTTGCACGAATATAGTGCCACATAGGCCTTTTTGATTCTTTCCTCAATATTTTCTCTCCAACTAAGTTTGGAGTCCAGGATTATGCCCAGATATTTCGCAGATTTTCCACGGATCAGATCTATACCATTCATAAGGGGGTAGGTGTATCTTGGTACAGATCTTTTCTTTGTAAAGAGTACTACCTCTGTTTTCGCCGGATTTACTCCCAGACCTCGCCCCTTGACCCAGCTATCCACTAACGTCAGTGCATAGCTTAGTCTATCGCTGAGGACCTGCGTAAATTTTCCAGAGACCATAATGGCAATGTCATCGGCGTAGGCCGTAACAATAAAACCCTCCGTCTCCAGAATCTTGGCCATTCCGTCGACCACAAGGAGCCATAGGAGGGGTGACAGAACGCCACCTTGTGATGTACCTTTATTTACCCTCACCCTTCCGCATGCTCTCCTTATCGTCGAATTTACTATACGAGTACCCAGCATTTGCCCCATCCAACTGCATACACCCGGGTTTATTTGGGCCCTATGAAGGCTGGACACTATTGCCTCGGTAGTAACGTTATTAAAGGCACTCTCAATGTCCAGGAAGGCACCTAGAGTGAATTCCTTGATACTGAGCGATTTTTCTATCGTAGAGACTACCCTATGCAGAGCAGTATCCGCCTATTTTCCCCTTATGTACGCATTATGTGATTGTGACAGATAACCGCCCCCAATCTCTTCCCTTACGTACAAATCTATTATTCGTTCCAGCGCATTCATCAGGAAGGACGACAGACTGATAGGCCTAAAGTCCTTTGCAGTAGTATGGTTGACTTTACCCGACTTGGGTATGAAAACCACCCTAACTTCCCTCCACACTTGAGGAACATAACCCATCCTGAGGCACCAGGAGTAGATGCGCTTCAGCCATGAAAGAATGACTTCGCATGACTCCTGCAACATGATCGGAAAGATCTCATCCATTCCCGGTGCCTTGTAGGGGTCAAAAGATTTGATTGCCCACAGGATCTTATTCTCCGTAACAATCTTATCGACTGTCTCATGTTCAATACATTCCCTTGGCAACGCGTCCGCCGAATTGAAGATTCCTGCATCCTCGCAGCCAGGGAAATGACATTTCAGTAGTGAATCAAGCACGCTCTCGTTTGAGTCTGTCCAGCTACCATCAGATCTCTTTATAGAGGACATCTGTGTGGGAGCTTTTGCAAGGACCTTCCTCAGACGAGCTGCACCCGTACATGATTCAATAGAGCCGCAGAAGCTTCTCCAAGAGTCCTTCTTGGCGAATCTAATTTCTTTTTTGAGTCGCTTAACACTATCTCTATAGGTTGACCATTCAATGGCCCCCTCTTTTGCCAGGTTCCAACTGAGCCTAGACATACGAAGCTATTTTAGCATTCCACCATGGTGGGTGGTTTCTTTTACTGGGTCGTCTGGTAGGACATGCCTTCTCAAATGACCGATTTAGCTTGCTGGTAATGTTTAGTACCATCTCATCGATGTCTTCCGTGGAGTCGGGGTTCCCATCCGGAGGCCGGTTAAGGGTCCCACCCAGCTCCGAGTTAAACCTCTGCCAGTTCGCCTTCCGGGGATTCCGGAATACTTTCCTATCCGGCCTACGGACATTCAAGCCGAAGAGGATCCAACAGTGATCAGAAAGTGATGCTTTGTCAGATACTCTCCAGTTTGAGATATCCGCAGTACCGTTATCATTTATAAGCGTTATTTCTAGGACTTCCCTTCTGTTACTAGTAATAAATGTTGGTGAGTCACCCCGATTACATATAACTAGGTTAGTACTAAGGACAAAACTGAACAAAGCCTCACCCCTACTATTGGTATTAGAGCTACCCCAAGTAGTGTGATGGGCGTTAGCATCACACCCTACGATTAAAGTTCTTCTTACCTTGTTCGGCCATTGCGATCAATGACCTTGTTTCCCTAGAGGGGACGTCCGTGCCTTCGTCGTACGGTAGGTAAACCGAAGCCATCGTTAGTGCACCCTCCTTTCCCGTAACCTCCACCACCGTCTGGTCACCCGAGCGGAAATAAGTTAACATTAGTACGTGGAGATCTTTGCTAGCAACGATACAAGTTCTAACCTTGCCTTCGCTACTGTTATATAAGAGGCTGTATTTCGATGACCCTAATCCCTTAGCCCGATTATGGAGGATCTATGGTTCTTGGATCAGGGCCACATCAAGCTGCTCCTTGTTCATAAGCAGCATGAGGTTGGCTGATGCGGCCTTACTGTGATGTAGGTTTATTTGCACTACTTTCATTTTCAGTAGCACTGTCCTTCACCACAGCTGCCGTACCGCCAGGCTGCGCCTTCTTCATGAGTCTCACAGGAAACTCACCAGCCCCGAAGAATAGGCGCATATGCCTCTCTTTTTTCACCGTTTCCGGCAGATCCTCGATAACAAATATTATGCTCTTTGTGCCATCTTCGTTGCTCTCAATTGCGACTACTTCCCAGTCATCCATAGGGACCGCTGGGTATTGTGCCTTTAGAAAGCCGAGGATCTCGCTTTTCTCGAATTCCATTTCCGGTACGCTCATCTTGGCTTTAGGCCTCTCTGGTACCTCGTCCAAGGGGACTACCTTTAGTGCAGCCCCCTCCCACAACTTGAAGGTGGGTACGACCTTCTTCGCAAAGTCATGCGATAGCTGGTCCTTGCAGTCCAGCCTACTCACACCTCGCCTCCAGTTAGTGAGACCAAACATTGGCGCAGTTTTCCCAGCATTCCCTCGAATGTGGTCGAAGATCGCTCTAGCCAAGGCTTTCTCGATCATCTTCCCCTGTTCGAAGGTATACTGGCCACTCGGCCTGCCGGAATCTATCACAGCTAGCTGTAAAGCATTCCGAGCAGCCCCTCCGAACTGCACTGCCGTGTTGACCTTCACTCTTTTTGATGGATTTCCGGTGGATTTCCGGCTTCCTCTTGGGATCTTACCCTCTTCGCCTTGAAATCCTCTCTTCTCTTAGGAGCTGGCACGGTTTCTGGTTTGCCTTTACCAGTCTTATCGACCGCGTTAGGGGCTACCTTAGTAGAACCTGCCTTAGCGGCTACAGTCCTTCCCGTGCCCTTGGTTTTCAGGTTCTCACCTTCGCCTAGGGTCTGGGTGCAGCTAGAACCCACCTTATCGGCTTCGGTTCCACCCGGCCCAGCCCTCCGCTCCCTTTTCTTGGCGGGATTTTTGGTCTTTTTATCCCCCTTGCCTTCTCTGGCTTTTTTGCAGGATGTGCCCTTGTCAGCCCTTGGTCTTGTTAGGACATCCATGGCAATCACCTCTCCTGCCCAAGCGAGCTTCTCCTTCTCCATATCGGAGAGCAGGGGTATGCCCTTTTCCTCAAGCAAGCGCTTAAGGTGTACAGCTTTTTTGTACTCCTTAAGCCTCAGCTTTCCTTGAGTTAGTTTCTTGGGTTTCTTGGCATCCTTTTTCCGTGTTAAACCTTCTTGGGCTGTCTCTTCAGAATCAGCGAGTAATTCCTCCTCTAATTCCTTGGAGATGACCTCGTCTAACACGCTGGATCCCCTTGGTTTGGCTTCTTCCTCTCTGCCACTGGCCACGGCAAGTAGTGCGTCTGCCACCGACTCGAGAGAGAGCTCTTCCTCTTTGCTTCCTTTTTTTGAATTATTTATGTTATTGTTAGAAATTTTGTACCCACGAGTACGGCCGGAAATATGGGTCCACTCCGACAGAGCCGCCGAATATTGGAGTAAGGCATTTGAATACCTTAGGCCTCGCCTGTGCACCTAAGGGAGTTCGTTAGCGGTTGGACATAAACCCTCCAACCTTTCATCCTTCGGCACGGTTTTAAAAAGCTCACACCACCACTGGAATAGGGTTGACTATCTCTTGGTTCCTGGCCCGGAGACCATGTCGTTAACAAAGCTTCCCTGACCAGTGTAAGCCCCAGCACCACGGCAAGGTGAATAGTCCCGCTGGGGTATAAGGCATTAGCCTTGAGTGCGGGTGTAACTATAAAAAAAATAAAAATATTGTGTTTTCATGCGATGGCCAGGCCAATCTATTTACTTAAAACATAAAAGATTTTGATATTGGTATGGTCACTATAAGATGTTGTTAGGTTAGCTAAGATCCTGTCCAGCGTATTGTGTGAACGTCTAAAACCATTTTGCACCGCACTAATCGGCAGCTACCAGTGCGGCTTCCGGCCCGGCAAATCAACTATAGACCAAATTTTCACACTTCGACAAATCCTGGAAGAGACCAACGAGTTTCGAATCGATACACACCATCTTTTCATCGATTTCAAAGCCGCATACGACAGCATTCATCGTGAATCACTGTTTGGGGCGATGGCCGAATTCGGGATCCCGGTAAAACTGATCCAATTGTGTCGCGCCACGCTAAAAAACACGCGATGCACCGTGCAACTCGGTTCTAGGACCTCGGAACCATTCGAAACATGCACCGGACTTCGGCAAGGGGATGCGCTGTCATGTGACTTCTTCAACCTGGTGCTGGAGCAGATAGTGCGACGGGCAGGCGTCAACAGGGAAGGCACTATCTTTTACAAGTCCATCCAGCTGCTAGGATACGCGGATGATATCGACATCATCGCGTGTTCTCGCCGTAGCATTGTGGAAGCATTCACGGCGATTGAAGAACAGGCGAAACGAGTTGGTCTTAAGATCAATGAGGATAAAACGAAATACATGCTGTCAAGCAAAAACCAATCCGTCGCTCATCACCTGGGACAAAATATAACAATTGACAGCTACAATTTCGAGGTAGTTAAGGAGTTTGTCTACCTCGGGGCAAACGTAAATTCCACAAATGACACCACAGTGGAGATCCGGCGTAGAATCGCCCTTGGCAACCGCTGCTACTTCGGCTTGTCCAAACAACTGGGGTCAAAACTCCTCACTCGAAAGACCAAAGTTATGCTTTACAAAAAGCTCATTTTGCCAGTCTTGCTGTACGGAGCTGAAAGCTGGACGATAAGCAGGACAGCGGAGCTGATTTTGGGTTCTTTCGAAAGAAAAATTCTGCGCCGGATATTTGGTCCTGTCTGTGAGGAAGGTGAATGGAGAAGAAGACACAACCGCGAACTCTACGAGCTGTACCAAGATGTGGATGTAGTCCGGAAGGCAAGGATCCGTCGACTACACTGGCTCGGCCACATCGAGCGCATGGACATCAACGCTCCAGCTAAGAGGGTCTTCGACTCCGAGCCTCCTGGTTCGAGAAGAAGAGGAAGACCGAACCTCCGGTATAAAGACCAAGTAATCGCGGATGTAAGATATCTTGGTCTTGACAACTGGAAGCAGCGTGCCCGGGACCGTCAAGGATGGAAGGCAGCTATAGCTCAGGCTCAGATCCTCCATGGATCGCAGGCCTGATAAGTAAGTAAGTAGGTTAGCTAATTACGTACTAAATCAAGGCCGAAAGTCCCTTAAGTAGGGACTGAATAAATCAACTGACTTGGTAATACATGGATCTTACAACTTTTTACGGTAGAAGATCTGAGTTGCGAGGCTTGGTTTTTTTACAAGTTATGTTTTTCATGGCATTTATATTACTTGTTGCCACGCAACAGTTGGTGGTGACGAAGAAAGTTATTTTTTCTGCCTGTGCAACTCCTCTACATGGCGAATAGATGTGATCGCTTATTCTAATGAGAGGTTTGAATCTAATTGCAACCTAATTTACCCAATCGCAATATTTTGACAGCGCATGCAAAGTTGTAATAAATTCATCCGCCGTCTCATCACCCTGTCTTCTCTTAAGGAATTTTACACGCTCGTAAATTAAATTTCTTTCCGGAATAAAATGGTCCTCGAATTTTTTAAAGCATGCATTATACGCTGTAGGAGATAGAGTAAATGATGCGAACATTTTCCTGGCTCTTTCGCCCATGGAATAAATTAAAACATTTACCTGTGGGATGTGTCATCAGCCGTGTGTAGGCCGTTTCCTATGCGGAATCTCTCAAAACGTTTCGACCATTTCTCCCAGTCTGATGGCACAAATGAAAACTCCTCTGGAGGACTTAGGGTCGTCTGCATCATTTTTGGATTTAGATGAGGTATGGTGTTGGACGTGGAGGCCTTATTCTCCAAGTTTTTCCCGTCAGCAGGCATTGTGAAACCTTCCTTCTCACGTGTCGCTCCCACGTGCAAAACTCCGTTGAATTACTTTTACCTGCGGTGAGGTTTTTGCTTTTTTTTTTTCTCTCTTTTATATATGAGGCGTTAATATGTATGTATTTCGTTTACTTCCCTTTTTGCTTTGTATCCCATCCAATTTCGTATATCCAATCTCCAATTTTTTTTCAAGAGGATAGTATTTTTCCGTCGCTGCCACCATGTTGTATTCTCGAAATCCAAGCAAGCAGTGTCATTTTATTGTCAATACTATTAATATAATAAATTACAAATGTAAGAGTGCTGCCGGATGATAAAGGACTAACAAAGGCCTCGTAGGGGTAGCATCTATCCGACGAATGCTGGCCTGCTAAAAAGCGAGAAGAGCTACCGCAGTCGAACATCTTGCGGCACTGTTAGTAAGCCCATCCCCACCTCCTCGTGGTGCCATCTGGAGATTTCCTATGGAACTTGCAGACGGGGAAGGGCGAATGGCGAACCTCCTGCGCAAAACAGGATTAGTCGGTTGGGCTACGGCCTAGTAAGCCGTAACCGCAAAAAAACCACAAACTCCGAAACAACCACAAGCCTCGGATATAACGGACCGGATTTATGTTGACGACGCTTGCAATAAACGAAAAAAGGACAATGATCTTCGGCTTTGTACGTGGAATGTTAGGTCCCTAAACAGGCCACGTGCAGCCGAACAACTTGCGGACGCCCTAGACCGCTATAAAGCGGACATCACCGCCATCCAGGAAATGCGATGGAATGGACCATTGTTTGGATGCGGATTTGTTGTTTGAGGTGGACTAAGGCAAAAAGTCCTAAGCTTTCGGCATGGGAGCGAACGCCTCATAACAATCCGTATCAAGGCTAAATTTTTTAACATCAGCCTGATCTGCGTCCACGCCCCCACGGAAGACAACGATGACTCCGCCAAAGATGAGTTCTACGATCTCCTAGACAGAACGTATGCCCAATGTCCCAGCTATGACATCAAAATTGTACTAGGAGACTTCAATGCTAAACTGGGTAAGGAAGGCATCTTTGAACGAATCATCGGCAAACATAGCCTACACGACACCACCTCCGATAACGGACATATCTCCGGGGCGAAATCTCCTCCTAGCCAGTACACGCTTCCCGCACCTCGATATACACAAAGGCATCTGGCGGTATTTTGATCAATCGACTACCAACCAGATTGATCACATTGCGATCGACGTCAGACACTCCTCTAATATTCCTGATGTTCGAACCTTCCGAGGGGCTAACATCGACTCGGACCACTATTTTGTAGTAGCCAAGATGCGCTTAAGGATATAACGAACGCAACGGAGTAGAGTAAGAATGCACCTGGTTCGATGACGAGTGCAGGAGGATTCATACAGCGAAGCAGGATGCATATAAGGTCTCGCTGCATAAAAGAACAAAAGCACCTCGTGAGCTCTACGAGTTAAAAGGAAGGGAGAAGCATAAGCTTCTTAGAAGAAATAAGAAAGAGCACGAGCATCGCAAGAGTGGCGCACGCAGGTGGAAGAGGACCGTAACTCTTGCGGCGTTGGAAACAGCTGCCCAAAGACCGCGCCAGCTGGAGCCGCTTGTTGGTTGAGGCCCAAGTTCACCATGGACTGTAGCGCCACCTAAGTAAGTAAGTAAGTTTACCATCTTCATGGACTGTAAAGCTATTGAGGTGACCATGAGAAAGCGGGACATCAATGCTCGAGTTGCCCGCAGGGTGATCGTACTTGACGAGTTTCAATCTCCAGTTAAGCATCGAAGGTGGCTATTATCTCGTGCTTCCCAGATCAATGCAGAAAGAGGTCATAATGAAAACTTACATGAACGGACACATGAGCGCAAAACATGTGGAAAATATCGTCAGTAGAGATTATTATGTTCCGAAGCTTGCAGAGAAGGCAACCACTGTCATTAAGAAGTGGATCAACTGTATTCTAGCAGACCGAAAAGCCGATAAACAAGAAGGGTTTCTAAATCCTATCGCAAAGCCTGCTGTGCCGCTGCACACCTTTCACGTAGACCATCTGGGCCCATTGCCATCGACTTCGAGGAACCACTTATTTATCTAAACTTAAATACTAGCTACTTAACCTACGGAAGAATAGGGTGAAGTGGTGTGTGGGAGGTATAGGGATTAGATTAGATTGGATTTTTTTTAATTTTCATTTTTCATTATTTTTATTTAATTGGACCTTAGGAGAGATTTTTTAATGGATGGTAGAGATACATTAAAGTCAATGAATGTTTTAGAATGGTTGGCTAAACGTGGATTCTACGAATTGGTTCGTTGTAGCTATAGTTAGTGCGATGAGGAGGGAGTCTGAAAAGTGGACTTGATCTTAGGCGACGAGGGTTGGTATTGAGCGAAATCATTTCAAGGAGGGCAGGAGAGTCGATAATTTCAGCTATAAGCTGGTAAATTAAGAGAATGCCAGCTGCCTCATGGCGTGCTTTTAGGGTTTGTAAGCCGATCATTTGTAGACGGTCTTCGTAGGGTGGTATTACAGTCCTGTCAGACCATGGGAGACCTCTTTTGGCAAAACGCAGAAATCTGCGTTGCACAGCTTTAAATCGTGCAGAATGGCTAACGTAGTAATAAGGAGACCAGGCTTGACTGGCGTATTCGAGGATAGGTCTGACGTATGTAATGTAGAGGGATTTAGTGACGTAGTGTCGTATAAAACCAAGGGCAGAATTAGCTTTGTGTATAATAGATTGATGTGGGAGATAAAGTTTAGCTCTCTGTCGCATATGATACCTAGGTCGCGTATGAAGGAGACGTGGGGTACAGGCTCGTTAAGTAGATAATATGTTCTAGGAGCAGAGGGAAAGCGTTTCTGAGAGAACGTAACGAACTGGCATTTACCGATGTTGAGTTCCAGGTTGTTGTTATCACACCAATTACCGAAGGATACAAGGTCGCTTTGGAGTGCTAGCGAGTCTGCAGGAGTTGATATTGTCTTGCTTATTTTCATGTCATCTGCATATATTGACAAATGGGAATCTTTTAATATAAGGTCGACATCGTTAACAGCGAGGACAAATATTAAAGGGCCGAGATGACTACCTTGCGGAACACCGGAAGAGGCAATGATGGGGTCAGAGATACAGTTTCTAAAAAATACTCTATATTGGCGATTCTCAAGGTACGATTTAAGCCATGATATGATTTGGGGCGGGAAGCCCCAAATGGCTTAACTTATCGAATGCTTTACTAAAGTCAGTGATAACATCAACCTCGTTGCCTTGCTCCAGAGTTAGAAGTATTTTGGAGGTAAATTCGGTAAGGTTGGTTGTGGTAGACCTGCCTTTTAAGAAACCATGCTGCCGGGAGGAAAAGATGGATTTGCAGTGGAAGAACATTGAATCATACACAACGGGCTCGAAGAGCTTAGGGATAGCGGACAATTTAGCAATCGATCTGTAGTTAGAAATATCCATCTTGGAACCTTTTTTGTGAGTGGGGAAGATGTAAGAATTTTTCCAAACTGTTGGAAAGGAAGCTTGACAAAGTGAAAGGTGAAAGAGAATGGAGAGAGGTTTGCAGAGGGAAGCGACACATTTCTTGAGGAGAATGGCTGGGAGACCATCGGGACCCGAAGAGAAGTCATCTTTAAGTTGGTTTATCTTGTGGTGAACCAAGTTCTCATTGATATCAACTACGGAGAGCGATGTCTGAGAGCAGTTATTCATAAAACTGAAAAATACAGGGTCGGTTTTATAACCGCAGTCGCTAAATGATAGGATAAAGAATGAGGCAAAAAGGTTCGCGACGATTATGGGGTCGTCGGAGGTAGTATTATCCTATTTGAGAGTGGAAGTGACCCCATCTGATTTTTTTTTTTTTTTTGAGGTTGATGAATTGGTAGAAGCGTCTAGGATCGGCAATAAGGGACGTCTGCAATCTTTGAAGATATGAGTTGTAGAGGGTGTCACAGAGGATAGAGAACGCGTTGGGAGGCATGTTGGTTTGACGTTAAAAACTTCTTCCAAAGTTTATTTCTCGTATTACGGAGAGTACGCAGTTCCTTGTTATACCAGGGAGGTGTTGAGAAACAATTTTTTCGAGGGACGTAAGGAACAAATTGGATTATGCAGTTAAAGAAAGCGGTGTAGAGAAAGTCCAATGCGATGGCAATAGGCGTGTTTTCGCTCAAGAAGAGGCTAAAGTCTATCTCGTTAACTGAATTGATAAGTGAGGCGAAGTCGGCCTTACGGAAGTTGAAAAAGAAAGGGTGATCATAAGTGGAGGAAGTTTGGTTTATTTTATAGAAGAACTTAAGAGATAAGGGAGGATGATATTGGTCCATAGTGGATAGTAGATGGGTGCTTGCGGTAACGACAGAGTTGTAGGCATCGGAAGAAAATATGAGGTCTAGTTGTCTTCCAAGATTGTTGGTGACACTGCTGATTGGAAATAGGTTAGACTCTACAAGACGGTCAGTAAAAAGAGGCATTAATAGGGACAAGGAAACACTCGTCATCTGAAAAGGCCCATTGCAAGAATGGAAGATTGAAATCTCCCATGACAATGAAGTCATCACTTGGATCGGCGTCTGAGAAAATAGAGTCTATTGTGTCAACAGCTAGCTGGTAGACTTGGACAGGTTGGGATGGGCGGATGTAACAGCAAAGGATGTAGATAAAGCTTTTGATGACTGGTATCTTGACGCAGACAATTTCAAAAGGTGCAGAGTTCGAAATTGCCACAGCCGATGCATTGAAGCGGCTATGAATAGACAAAAGGACACCTCGCCCAAGGGGAAGTGCGTTTTTGCGCTCATCGTCAGTGCGAAAAACGTCGAAGTCGGAAGAGAAGAGTTCGGAGTCGAGAATGCTATGATTTAGGTTCGTTTCAGTTAAGGCGAAGATATCGTAAGGAAGCGTTAGAGAACTAAGGTAGACAGTTGAGTTTTGAAAAGAAGGCCTCTTACATTTTGATAGTATAGTGAGAGAAAAACTTGAGGGGGGGTCGTCACGAGAGAGTTAGGGACGATAATAGTTATTGGCATCCCTGCGAGCTTTTTGGAAGTAGGCAAGGCGCTTAGAGCTAGTATAAGTGGCGAGACTAGAGAGGTCGCATTTAACCGTACGTTAATGCACTCATGGAAACGGTCGTACGTTTTTCTCACAGCTGTCGGGTCGATAGGCAGGTCTTCTAGTTGGATTGAAACCATAACATTGGTCTTGGTTTTGCCCTCAATACAGATTGAATCCGGCTTATCGTGAAGGTAAGCAAGGTACAGGCGAATATTTTCGTAAAGACGATGATCACGCAGTTTGGGGTGGCCGTGGTGCAGTGGTTAACATCATCGACCGCCGAGCGGAAGGTCTATGGTTCAAATTCGCTTCATAGCCAAGAAAAAGTAATTCCTATACGGACAAAAAGTATGCAACGCAGTTATGAATGGAAAGTGACCAGACGTACTGCTGCAGGCATAACACTCACAGTATATGGTCAACCGAAATTCATCCTCTGCGTATGCAATACTAAAGTGCTTGAACGAATTACTACGGACTATAACCAACGCAGAATTTGGTCGGCTCTCATCCTATCTAGGACAACCACCCCTGAGAGTAGTGAACGAACATCAACGACCCCAACCACTGCACTCCGTTCAGGTTGTGTGTGTCAACACATCATAAGAGAATATAAAAACTCTTGAACCTGCGCGAGTCTCTAAAAAAAAAAAAAAAAAATATATATAACGGCCATCCAGATCATTAGGCGGTGAGCACTTCTCAACTAGTTTAGAGGTGAGATTAACGGAAGGAGGGAGGAGTGGATCCAAAAAAGGTAATTTTGTGTGGAGGAAGCGGAAGGTGAGGGAGGAGGAAGGATATTCGCGAATTTGGGTGGGTTGAAGGTGCGGGAGTGAATGAAATTAGGGTATTTGGCGGTCGAGGGATTATTAGACTGGGTAGGGAGGTTGAAGGAAACTCGATTGTGAGGGTTAGCCTTACTGTTGTTTATACAGGGATTGGGAGAGATGTTATGGAGGGAAGCAGTTCCCGGGATAGAAGAGGGGGTATAGTGCAGCTTGGGAGAGAATAGGGGAAAGATTCCCGTTTTGAAACTCCATTTCGGATCGGGATTAGGAGGATTTGAGGAATGTTTTTGACTGGGGTTTGAATAGTGATACTTAGGATTGGTCTTAGATTTTGATACGGAATTAGACTTAGAATTAGATTTTCTTAAAATTAGGTTACCTATAGCACAATCTCTACCGAAGGGGTTGGTGAACATCCAGTCAAATTTGGATGGAAGTTTTACTTTAAAAGTACCGGGACCGGTTTTTTGCCAATCTAGCAGGTTAATGGAGTAACGTTGGGAAAAGAGTTTATTGACCCAAGGAGTACCAGCTTTCTGCGGAGCATTATGGAGGATGAAGACTGATGAGGGCTTCGTTGTATTGAGTTCCTGGAGTTTTTTAATACGCTGATCCCATTCTATTTTGGTCCTGGTTGTACAGAAGCGATTGATAGAAGGGACACCGGAGGTAGATCGTGGTTTGTCTTCAGTGGTATGACAAGGTGATGTCTGGACTTGAACCGATGTTGTAGTCAAAGGAGGGGTCGGTCTAAGGGAAGGCAGGATGGATGACGGTTGAGAACTTTCAACACAATTCCCTTTGTCGACAGCGGAACTTAGGCACTGAAACTCATCCATAAGGGATAATTCGTTGTTAAGAGATGTGGTTTGAGGAGTTGGGTCCGATTTGCAGGCAAAGGAATGAAATTCCTCGATGATTCGGTCAATGCATATCGACTTTAATATCAATCTCAGGTCATCCAGCGATGAGTTTATGCTCTTGGTAGCGTCCAGTTGGAAGCGGACAATATCATCCATGGCTTTGACGGAGCTAGTGAGACCAGTAAGAGAGGTGGTGATGGTGGACAGGTCAGGCGCGGAACAAGGTACAAGCGGTAGAGGGGAAAAGCGAGCTTTGACAATTTTTTCTGAGCTCGCTGCGATTGTGTCAATGGCATTGTTGACGGTGTTGGTGGCCTGTTGAAGCTGCTCGAGATAGTTACTGGCCTTGAAGGCGTGCTCAGCATTCGAATTGAGGGCTCTCCTTGTGTCCTGGGCGAGGGCGTCGGTGGACATAGTTATAGAGTCGCAGATGTTAGAGAGTGACTCGACCTGACGTTTAGTGCCATGTCGGAACTCAGACTTAAATTCGGTCAATGAGTCCGAAACTGTGGCGAGCAGAAGACTGTTTGCTTTTACTGATGCAAGTAAGAGGGCTGAAGAGATGGGCTTACAATCTTCGCATGTAAACTGAAAAATTGGGAGGATTTCTTGAAGATGTGGTTTGGTGCTTCTACTCATCCCAATGCAAATAGGATGGAAAGCTTTGCCACGTTTACCAATACACCGGATAACGGTATCGCTGGAGGAGGTGGTGCAAGCAGATGAAGCACAAAGCGGCATGATTAACGAAAAAAAATATATCACTTTGGTCGGCACAATAATGTCACAACAGCAAAATTAGCACAAGCGGAAAGGCAGGTCGTTTATATTGTTTATAAGTTTACGAAGAGATTGGGAAAAGCACGTAAGGGTAAGCCCAGAACGAAAGCAATACGACTAACTATTTGTAATAGTGGACGCATTCACGAAGTTTTTATGGATTTATACGGTGAGAACGACCAATGCCGAAGAAGTGGTTACGAAGCTGGAGCACCATAGTGAGACGTTCGGAAATCCTATGTGTGTCATAAGTGACCGGGGAACAGCCTTTACTTCTATTTAATTCAATGAGTACTGCCAGAGTCGTCGAATTCAGCACGTGCGTATAACAACAGGCATCCCTGGAAGTAATGGACAAGTAGAGCGGACGAATTTAACCATCATCTCCGTCCTCACCAGGCTATCCGTGGATGATCCGAAAACGTGGTTTAAGCACGTGCCTCAGTTGCAAAGAACTGTAAACACTATGGTTACGAGAAGCACAACGACTACGCCATTTGAACTTATGGTCGGTGTAAGGATGCGTAATGGTCCTAATCTGGTGACAATGGTCGAAGAAGAAATGGCACAAGTTTTCACTGAAAAGCGGGATGAGCTTCAGGAATTCGCAAAAGCTCAAATAGCTCGGATTCAGAAAGAAAATCAACGGCATTTCAATCTCTATAGAAAACGTACAAGGGTGTACGGCGTGGGAGACCTAGTGGCGGTGAGGCGTACGCAAATCGCTCCTGGCTCGAAGGTCTTCCCTAACTAACTTGGTCCCTATGAGGTCGTGAAGGTAAATTCCAAGGACCGTTATGACTTGTCGAAGGTGGGCAATCACGAGGGCCCGTGACGGACTTCATCCGCAGCAGATTAAATGATGCCCTGGGTGGAAAGCGATGCGGTTTCCGAATCATCGGAGGCCGATGATGAAATCCGTATGGCCGATGTGTAGGCGCGCGGAGGAGAACAGCGACGAGTCAGTCGTTGAGGTCATGCACATGGGAGAGGAGGTCAAAAGCTCGAGAAGAACACGAAACGAGTTTCTACGACTACGATTGCAATCAACCCTAAATATTATTTTTATATAAATAGTACAATATTTACTATCCAGCTGCTAGGATACGCGGATGATATTGACATCATCGCGCGTGACGTTGTAGAAGCGATTGAAGAGCAGGCGAAACGAGTTGGTCTTAAAGTCAACGAGGCAGCTATAGCTCAGGCTCAGTAAGTAAATAAGTAAGTCAATTCCTCTAAGAAGAGGAAGATGACCCACATAAAGACGACTTCTATGATCTTCTATACAGATCATATGCCCAATGTCCCAGCTATGATACCAAAATCGTTCGAGGAGATTTCAATGCGAAGCTGGGTAAGGAAGCTATCTTTGTACGAGTCATCGGAAAGCACAGCCTACACAACACCACGTCAGAAAACAGACTAAAGCTAGTGGACTTTATGGCGGGACATAATCTAGTAGTAGCATTACACTATTCCCACACCTCAACATTCATAAGGGGACTTGACGGTTTTTCGATCAATCGACAAATTTAAAACTTAACGTCGGAAAGCTGCAATCGCAGGAGAGGTCCAGGATCTTCGCCGATCAAGTTTCCCTCAAGCTCTCTCAAGTCCCGATGCAATCTGCAAAAACCATAGAACAGCAATGGAGTCCAGGAAAAAGAAGAGCACGAGAACCGCGAGATCGAGGAGATGGAGAGATGTTACTGCAGGAACGACGTTCGAAAATTTTACCAGAAAGTAAAACGAACATGCCAAGGCTATAAAGCCAGAGCAGAAGCCTGCAGGGATGAGCACGGACAACTAGTAGTGGCGTCACAGTCGATGCTGAGATTGTGGAAGGACCACTTCTGCGGACTGTATAACGGCGATGATGATAGCCGCCGTCAGGCAGAGCGAACCATTTGTAATGGACGAAGAATAGACTATGTTAAGATAACGATATCGAAACTTAAGTCTTACAAAGCTGCTGTTTAAAGCAGCTGGCGACGAGATGGTCAGGAACATGCACCAACTCATCTGCAAGATATGGTCGGAATAATGCATGCCCGATGAACGGAATCTCAGTATCGTTTGCCCGGTCCATAAGAAAGGAGACATCTATGACTGCGCCAATTACAGAGGGATAGGTCTCCTGAACATTGCGTACAGGATCCTTTCTGCCCTACTGTTTAAGTGCCTGAAACCGTTCGTGGACAATCTGATAGGTTCCTACCAGTGTGGTTTTTGGCCAGGAAAATCCACGATAGACCAAATATTTACAAAACGGTAGTTCTCGGAAAAGACCCATGAATTCCAGGTCGACACGCACTATCCTTTTGTCGACTTTGAAGCCGCGTATGACAGTGTTTATAGAAACGAGCTATACAGAGCCATGTCATGTTTTAACATTCCTGTCAAACTCATCAGACTGTGCAGGATGACTATGGAGAACTCTCGCTGCTCCATTAAGGTCGGAGGTGAACTAACCGACCCCTTTGATGTTAAAAAAGGTTTTAGACAGGGTGACGCACTGTGATTTCTTTAAGATTATTCGTGCGGGATTGTGCGGCCAATACAAGAGTTACGATCTACTTCAACTCTACACAATTGCTTGCCTACGCAGATGACATTGACGTTATTTGACGGATAAAGCGAAACGTCAATGAGGCGTTCGCAAGCATTGAAGCGGCGAAAGTGGGTCTAAGGGTAAATAAGGACAAGACTAAATATATGCTGTCATCAAAGATTGACACACAACAGCGACGTCTTGGTCAGTGCGTCACCTTCGGCAGCTATATTTTTGAAGTTGTCAAGGACTTCGTCTACCTTGGCTCGGTAGTGACAAGCAGCAACGACACCAGCGCTGTGATAAAACGCAGAATAACTCTTGCCAACCGCTGCTTCTTTGGGTTCAAGAGGCAATTGAGTAGTAGAGCCCTCTCTCGAAAAACTAAGCTAGCCCTCTACAAAACCTTAATCATCCCGGTCCTCCTCTATGGCGCTAAGGCTTGGACGTCAGCAAAAGCGGATGAAGAGGCTCTTGGGTGTTTCGAGAGGAAAATTCTGCGTGCAATCTTTGGTCCCGTTTGTGTAAACGGAGAGTGGAGGAGGAGATTCAATCAAGAACTGTACGGGAACGCGTGAACGTTTTAAATAAAATCTTTTTGCGCCAAAATATCATCAACGGATATCACTTTCTATCCAAAAATATCAGTTTTGCAACAGAAAACAGGAACGAAACCATCCACCTCAATTGCGGAAATCCAGCTAGCCATTGAGGATTCAACGTAAGCCAAGCTAGTCTAGACTATGTGGACCAAAAACCACTTGGATATGGCCAACCTGATGCACACCAAAATGGAACTTATTACAGAGCAGTCTCAATTAATTATTTCACATGCCCTCAATCCGCTCCATTCCCGCGTATATAGCTTCATTGCTGTATGGCACGCTTACTCATCCTTTTCGAGCATAATTACTTTAACAACCCGTCAGCCATTCATCAGTCTTAACTAACTATCAAACCAGTATGCAAATGACAGGTTGCCAAAATTAATTAACATTTCCGACATCCCGCAATTGTAGATACAGAAGAACAGAAATACCATGATTAAGACAAAAAAAAATATTAAATTAAACGGAAACACAACCTCGTCGAAGCCAACACTACACTTGCACGATCAACCGCCAGATATTCGTCAAGCAACAATACGATTTCCAAAAGATACAAAATCAACAAAATAGCTAACAACCAAACTGAAAATAGCTCTTGGCCTTTCGATAGATTTCTTCGTTCCTCTGCCAGTGTTTTGTTTTTCCTTGAGGGTCTATTGACTTCATCTTAAACTGTATCTGTCTATGTGTATCTGTTCAAGCCAAATTCACGCTCACAACTTCTCAATGAACCGCTCCCCCAACAGCTTGAGTTCCAGTGCCATCCCATGAACAGAAACCCTAAAATCGTTTTCATTCATAAATTTGACTTCGCGCTCAACCCAAGCCATACTACCACCATCACGATACCACGACACCGTTTGAGATACAATTTACCCAAGTTGAGAAGCAGCACTTGAATTACCTCCGCGCGTTTACCTGGAGGCTAAGCGTGTCCGAAACCGAAGGTACGATAGCACTATGGCAACTGCGGTGATGACGACGACGAAAACGTAGCGAGGCGACAAACGACAAAAATTGCGATGTGACGTTGGCATTATTGTTGCATCGTGAGATGCTGGATGCGTTCTGTAGCTATTTTTAATGCAGAATCTTAACCTCTTCGGGCGCAGAGAAACTGAGTGTGTCGAAATGATAAAGCCCGAAGGATTCGCCGATCAGACAGCGAGACTGCAATGTCGCGCGGGCAACACCTTAACGTTGAATGGCGGTAATAAATGTGCCCGAGTTCGAAACGTCATCGGGAGGGGGTTGGGATACCTTAGGTCCATTGTTTGGCTCACTGGAAGCAAGGGGTACAGAGCGGATTGGTTACCGGATTGTTTAAGATTTTGGGTCTTAATCGATGCTGGCTGCGATGATGTGTCGTGCAACAGCGCGAAACACTACGACCGAGTGAGATCTTGAAACGGAAATGGGTGTGCCGAAATATATTCATGCGAATGTGTTATACGGTTGGATTGAGTGTGGAATGGAGTTATGTTATTTTCCGCCTTATATTTTCATGTTTAAAATTCTGCATGAAGTGGAGTTCCAAGTTCAAGGGGGTTTTGTTGAGACAAGGACAGATGATAAAATGTGACTCATTTGAATGGTATCAACTAGAGGAGAAGACATTTAACCTGGGTGTATCGGAGAGATGATAAGTATTTCATGAAGAGTATTTTCTTGCCAACCATTAGTCGACCTCTGAACTGAAGGTGAACTACTACACAGCTTCACTGGACAAATCAACAGAATCTGCGCGTACGATTCGTCTTACAGCTGGAGGCAAAAAATGCTTGCAAGTTTGCAAATAACCCCATAAAGGACCAGGACGTTCGATGTGTCAAGAGGAGATTTATTATCCAATAAACCAAAGCCTATACCCATAATTGATGCATATGTACTGTGCCATTTGCTACACGAGATTCCTCTCGTGAGCTGATTCGAAAAGCTCACGAGGCCGTCCAGCTAAACTATTTTCACCATTCTGAAGCCAGATGATTGAAACATTCTCTCGTCTTTCATCATGCTTATAGGCTTACATCGAATCTTAAAAATGTACGAGGGAAGCATGTGGTCGGAAAAATGTTGGCGGTCTTTTAAGACTGCAGATTTTCGATATTACATTTTGGTAGCCCTCTCAATGTTGGCTGATTGGATGTCGTCAATTTTGCAATAAGGCCAAATCATGTGCCAGCACAATCATCTAATATACCACACCTTGTCAAATGTATTATTCATATATCCTTACTACTTAACAGTCTTATAATAATGTTAAAAGTAATAGGATTGCTGCTTACTTACTCACTTAGGTGGTGCTACAGTTCGGTGGGAAACAGGGCCTCAACCAGTAAGCCTTTCCAGCTAGCACGATCTTTTGTCAGCTTTTTCCAGTTGCTTAAGGTCCATTTCCACCCGTCTGCGCCAACTTAGATGAGGCCGCTCTCTGCAACGTTGTCCTCCCGGGTTGGAGTCGAAGACTTTCCGGGCCGCAGCTGTATTGTCCACCGCTCTACATGGCATAGCCATCTTATTCGTTGGATCCGTAAACGTTGTACTAGGTCAATGTCGCTGTACAGCGTACAGTTCGTGATTGAATCTTCTCCTCCACTTCGCTCTTCGTCAACATAAACGGGACCGAAGATTGTACGTAGAATTGTTCCCTCGAAAAGACCAAGGGCCTTCATCCATTTTTAATAAGGTCCAGGCCTCAGCGCCATAGAGGTGAACCGGGATGATTGAGGTTTCGTAGAGGGATTTCTTGGTTATTCGAGAGAGGACTCTACTACTCAATTGCCTCTTGAAGATGCAGCGCTTGGCAAGAGCTATTCTGCGTCTAATCTCAAGTGAGCGAAGGTAAACAAAATCCTTGACTACATCTAACTTATAGCTGCCAATAGTGACGTTCTGGCCAAGACGTCGGTGTTGTGCGTCTTTCTTCGACGAGAGCATATATTTGATTTGGTTCTAGTTTACCTTCAGGACCACTTTAGCCGCTTCTGCTTCAATGCTCACAAAAGCTTCATTTACGTCTCGCTGCGTTCTCCTAATCACGTGAATGTCATCAGCGTATTCGAGCAATATTGCAGTATTGAAGTAGATAGTGCGTCTTGTATTATCCAGTGAATCCCGCACGATATTTTTAAGGATGATGTTGAAAATGTCACTTGGTAGTGCGTCGCCTTATCTGACATCGAAGGTCTTGTTTAACTTCTTAGGGACCTTAACGGAGCATTCTGCCCAGCCTGACGAGCTTGGCAGGGATGTCAGAACATAACATAGCTTTATATAGCTCGTCCATATGGACACTGTCATATGCGGCCTTAAAATCGATCTGAAATCCAAAGGTCTTCTACAAGATCTACCGAAGTGTGAGTATTTTGTCCATCGTGGATTTTCCTAGCAGCCACAATGATAGCAACCTATCAAATTGTCCACGAATAATTTCAGGCGTTCTCATAGCACGTCAGAAAGGATCTTGTACGCTATGTTGAGGAAACCTATTCCCCAATAGTTGGCTCATTTATAGGGGTCTCCTTTTTTATGGACGGGGCAAACGATGCTGAGATTCCATTCATCGGGCATGCTTTCATCTGACCATATCTTGCAGATGAGCTAGTACATGTTCCCAATCAACTCATCTCCAGCCGCTTTAAATAGCTCAGCAGGCAGGCCGTCTGCACCAGAACTTCAGTTTTTAATATCGCTATCTTAGCCTCGTCTAAGTCGGGTGGACAGAATTCTCTCTCGTCTTGGTTCAGTGTGAACGGTACGTTCTGCCTCACAGCGGTATCTTGACCATCTTCGCCGTTATGACAACGCTTCCTTGCAGCTCTATGGTTTAGATACTTTGCATCGGCTCTTAAGAGAGCTTTAGGGAGACTTGATCGGCTAAGTTCCTGGCGATCTCTTACGGTTGCAGCTTCCCGACGTCAAATTTTGCTGGTCGTACTCACAGTGTTTGTGATATCCTCATATGTATCTTGGCTGAATATATGTATGTAGGCTGGCGTTACAGTCCATGATCCTTCATGGCCGAGCTTCTATCAATCACCCATGTTGTGTGAGATTTTATTTTTCCATAGGTCAAAGGCACCTACAGTTTATTGCCGGTTCTGAACGGCGAGATTCGGGAAGCTTTTCTTGACAATCATATTACAGGGGGTTTTGTCAGTACCCCGCTGAGGAGAAGAACAGTGAAAAACACGTTCGATAGCATGGCTGTTTTCGGGATTTGATCCCGTGTTATCGGCGTCAGAGGCCAACACACTACCTACTGCGCCACCTTGACTGAAACAAGGTAATAATCCGCTGTCTGGCGTGGATCGCAATATCACCGATTAGTTTAACAGATAATTGATCAGGAGACCGCCAGGCCCCTGGCGGATTTTGAGATGTAGGAATCGTGTGCTAGCTACTAGGGACTTACGGCCCCGTCACACAATCTTCGTTTTCGGACCTGGTGTCGTGTAGGTTGTGCTTTCCTACGACTCGTTCCAAGATGTCGTCTTTACACCTTTCGCGTTGAAACCTCCTAGAACAATCTTGGTCTCTAAGCTAGGACGTTGAGCGCATGTTTTATTTGGGAGATCTTAGAAGTTATCTTTGGCTCTGTTGGTTTTTTTCTTCTCTGGAGCATATCAAAGCATATCAAGCTGATGTTCTCTAAGGTGGCTTCGATGCGGATTGTTTTGAGGCGTTCGCTCACATACCGGTAGCTTAGGACTTTTTGTCTAAGTCCACCTCGAGCAACATATCAGGATCCAAATAGGCGTTGTTTGTTCTCCTTGCAGCAGTTTTCGTGGTATGTATATATATGGCACAGGTATTAATCTTCTTTTTACCCGGTCCATACGATCGCACTTCTTGGAGTTATGTCTGCTTTATAGCAGCTTATGGGGTTTTTCTAACTGTTCGGCTGCACCCAGGACATAAGGGACATAACATTTTAAATGTAGAACCGATACTCCTGTCCTTTGCGGTGGTCGTCAACATATAGTCAGTTCATTGAGTCGTGGTTGTCTGGGTTTATGATGTTCTTACGGTTACGGCCTACTAGGCCGTAGGAGCTTTAGTGATGTAGAGCTAAGAGATTCCGCACACACCACGTCGATCCCAAGGGTGCGCCAACGTGCGCAAGTAAGGTCGGGACAGTCACAGAGAAAGTTTTCTGCTATGTTGTCATCTTCGCAACATGCAGTACAGGTAGACTTCTCACTGACGCCCAGCATCCAGAGGCGCTTGACGAAAGTGTAGCGGCCCCTAATGATGCCCGTAAGTCTCCTGCAGTCAATTCTCCATAAGGACAGGAAGAGTGCTGCGGATTTCTTTGCAGAAATCAAGGAGTACGCGTTTAGTCATCTTGCATCCTGGATATTCCCTCTTTCTACGATTGTATGCATTAAAGACCCAATCGTTGATGTGGGTATTGATTGTCGAAGCAGGCAGACCCATGGCGGGTTCAAGTCCTGAGAGACTTTCCTTTGAGCACATCTGGTGAGTTCATCAGATATCTCTTATCTCCCAGAATGACCTGAAACACAAACAAGCCTTAGTGAGTTTAGTCTACCCACTTTGTTCAGGAAGGCCTTAAGTTCTTACACTAACTTGGAGTTATCTAAAGGGTTAGGCACAGCATTAAATGCAGTTTGGCTATCACTGCAAGTGTATATGTTTTTACCCTGCCACCTATACTGCACAATATAATGCATGACCATAAGAATTGCGTGTATGTCTGACTGAAAGGCAGACTTGGAGCCATATCTGAAAATGGGAAGATAATACTTTTCAGGTTCAGTATGTAGCCAGGGCCATCCTGGCGCCATAGGAATTGGACTGTGAAATTATAACGTGATAGAATGACAGGTATCGTTACGTCAGAGGACATATACGTGAGACGCATTCCAATGTGAGTTAAGTCGAAACTTGGCTTTCACACCCTCTGATAAATATGTCAGGGGGTGGAACGTTCAATGAAGAAAAAGGGCCCGTACAGCTGAAACAAACATTTTTTAAAGGCTAGGGCGGGCTTGCGTGTTAGCCTGTTCCAGTAAACAACCTATGCATATGAGGGTATGGATTTTATCATTGCCATGTATATCCAGGGGACTTTTGCCGGCGATAAACACCATGTTTTGCCAAGGGCATTTTTGCATTGCCAGAATGCTGCCAGCGCTTTGGTGTGACTTTGCTATGACTAAAAAAGCTTGCTATCTAAGATAACTCCCAGGTACTAGCTTCCTCGGATATAGGGATTGGAGTACCTTTTAGCATTAGTTGAGTCATGCCAGTATTTTTCCTCCTTCTCGTGAAGAGAATGACATCAGTCTTGAGAGGATTAACTGAGAGTCCATTTATTGTGCCTCATTCATTAGTCACACTTAGCGCTGCCTGTGCTTTAAGAACGACGACATCATCTGCATAGATCTGGATATAGAATCCAGAGACATTGAGAGCATCGAGCAGCGAGTCGAGCAACAAACTGTGTTAATTATTAAAAAGTGTGTAGCTGCAGCACACTCAAGGTATCATTAGAGTTTTTATTCGTGACACGTAAGAGAACGTGTTTTAATTTTAACACAAACAAGTGTCTCTATTTCAAAGATCAAACAATCTAGAGACTTCTGAAGGGGAACGTCTGGCGGCGAACATTCGAGTAAGTGGACCGGGGCTATATAGGCGCGACCGCTCGCCCTTGGAGGTATTCAGTTTTCGGAATATCAACAATACGGACTTTAGTGAGTATTTGCTTACTATAACCCTTTTTCGAACTTGTTTGTCGGGATACTCCGACAAAAGCTTGATGGGATTATGGTCTGGGGATTGCGGAAGAGCTTCGGCGTCCCATAAAGTAACCATTCTCTCACAATCTTAGCCGTGTGCTTAGGGTCATTGGCCTTCTGCAATACCCATGCTTGATTCAAAGTCAGGTTTACAACGCTAGGGTGTAAGTTTTTTATCAAAATATTTAAATAATCCATTTTGTTCACTGTGGACTCATCGAATACCAGGTTTCCCACACATGAAGCCAGCATGCATCCTCAGACCATTACCGATCCTCCCCCATGCTTAACCGTGGAGGTAATGGTTTTTTCATCGAACGCCTTATTCTTGGTTCTCCAAATTTTTAGTGGCTTTCTGGGTTTCATTACTCTAAATTTACTTTCGTCACTAGATACCACATTCTTCCAAGACGAAATATGATTGTCATCGTACTTTTTCGCAAATGGAAGTCGCCGTTTTCGATTAGCTGCTGATATGAGCGGTTTTCTCCGCGGTACTCTGCCATGTAGCCCACTATCGTGTAGGACTGGTCGAATAATCCTTGCACTAATGGAAATACCTGATGCTTTTTTAATATCGTCTGATATTTTCACGATTTTTTTCACTTCTCGCTAAAATTCGGGGTGAACCTGGACCTCAATCAATATGCCCCTCCAACGAGCACGACCTTTTGCTAGCCTTTTCCATTGCCGCACAACCAGTTGGCCGAGCTCCCCTTCCACCTATGTGCGTCATTTCAGGTGCGGCGGTCATCTGTTCCGTCGTCCCTCGGGGTTGGATTGAAAGGCTCGCAGAGCTGGAGCCGTGGTGTCCATTCGCTCATGGCTTAGCCAATTCAGGCGTTGAATCCGTAGACGCCTGACTATACCTATATCGCTGTACAGCCCGTTAAGTTCGTGGTTGAATCTTTTCCTCAATCCCCCGTCGGCGTTTATAGGACCAAAAATCACAAACGAAATCTTTCTCTCGAAACGACCAAGGATCTCCTCATCCGCTTTTTATAGTGTCCATGCTTCTGTGCCCTAAGGCGGGACCGGGATGATAAGGGTCTTGTACCATGTCGACTTTGTAGGGAAAGGGCCCTGTTACTCAACTGCTTCCTGAGCCCAAAGAAACTGGCAGGAGTGATTCTGCGTTTGATTTTAGAATTGGTGTCGTTGTTCCAGGTCACTGCGGAGCCACGGTAGACGAAGTCCTAAAGTACCTCAAACTTATATCTGGCAACACAAACATTCTAGCCAAGATGTCGGTGATGAGCGTCCTTTTTGATGACTGCTAAATCAATTTTCACCGCTTCCGCCTCAATACACGCCTCATTGACATTTCACTTTGTTCTTCCGATTATGTCAATGTCACCCGCATGTTCTGAGGATTTGCCCTCTTGTGTTGGGCAGCGATTTTTGCACAATAATTTCTTATATGATGTTGAAGAAACCACACGACAGCGCATCGCCCTGCCTAAATCCTCTTTAGACATCAAAACTATCGGTCAGGTATTCACCAATTCGGATGGAGCAGCGAGCGTTCTCCTATGTCATTCTGCATAATCTGACGAGTCTAGCAAGGATGTCAAAGGTAGACATGGCGTTGTGTAGCTCATCTCCAATTACGCTGTCGTATGCGGCTATGAAGTCGACAAATAGGTGGTGAGTGTCGACTTGAAATTCATTGGTTTTTTCCAGGATCTGCCGTAGTGTGAAGATATGGTCGGAGCTGGCCCTCTCTGGCCTGAATCCGCACTGACGAGGGCCTATCAGCTTATTTCACACAAAACGGCAGACAAGATTTTGTAGGCCCTGTTAAGGAAACTTATTCCCCTATAGTTGGCGCAGTCACAAAGGCCTTCTTTCTTGTGGATTGGGCATACGATGCTGAGACTCCATTCCTCGGACATGCCTTCCTCTGACCATATCTTACAGATGAGCTGGTGCATGTTCCTAAGCAGGTCTTCTCCAGCTGCCTGGAAGAGCTCAGCAGAGAGTCCGTCTGCGCTAGCAGCTTTACTCGACTTGAGTTTCGATATAGCAATCTTAATCTCAATCGAGGTCAGAGGGACGGAATTCTCTGCAATCTTCGCTATTAAGAAATGGACCTGACGGCGGAATATTGACTAACATCGTCATAATACAGTCTGCAGAAGTGGTTTTTCCATATTCTCAGCACCGACTGCGATTCTACCACTAGGTATCCATTCTTATCACTTCAGGCTTCCGTTCTGGCTTTATTTTATAACCTTGGCATGTTCGCCTGCAGTGTTCCTTCTCCTTTTCTTTTTTTACGTGGGAAGCTTATGCTCCTCCCTTTTTTTATCTCGTAGAGTTCAAGAGTTGCTCTTGTTCTTCTATGCAGCGAGGCTTTACTTGTATGTATGTATGTATACAAGAAAAGAAAAGAAATACGAAAAAGTAGCGCAAGCGAACACCTGGTCGGCAGCAGCAACGATCCTTCGGATTTCAAGCTTCCTGGATATAGCTTAGTGCCATTATTCGTTTCTCACCGCGGTCGCGCCGTCTACGTCCGTAGTGACATTGCTTACCAGCCACAGTATAGCCAAACACCCACCTCGGAATTTAATTTCATATGGCTCAAATTCGAGAGCACCGTGGCGCAGTGGGTAGTGTGTTGGCCTCTGACGGCGATGGCTTGGGATCGAATCCCGACACAGCCATGTCATCGAACGTGTTTTTCACGGTGTTTCTCCTCAGCGAGGTTCTGACAAAACCCCCTGTAGTAAAATTGTCATGAAAAGCTTCTCGAAATTCGCCGTTCGGAACCGGCAATAAAACTGTAGGTCCCTTTCACCTATGTGAAAATGAGTTCACACACAACATGGGTGATTGAGAGAAGCTCGGCTCAGGTTCTTCATGGACTGTAACGCCAACATACATACATACATACATACATGGCTCAAATTCATATTCCGTAAGCCCTCTTTTCACTACTCTTTTGTTTATAGAAGCCCCAATCTATAGAGGAATGCAACTTTTTATGCATTCGACGCACTGTCTGAATCCATCCAAAGAATTGTTTCCCTGTTCCCTCGCACTGAAATCGTTGTAGCGGGCGATCTCAATGTATACAATTCTCAGTGGCTCCGACAATCTGGACAGACAACACCCGAAGGAAGCTATGTTGAAATTTTTGCTGAGTTAAATCAATTAACTCAACTTGTGAATGAGCCAACGCGTATCCCCGATGTTGCTGGTCATACCGCCAACACCCTGGACTTGTTTACTACCTCTCAGCCTAATAAATACACGACCGATGTATTGTCGCCCCCTAGGTTCATCCCACCACTGCGTGATATCAGCAAAATTCTCGAACTCCCACCATTCAGTTAAAAACAAAGCTTCTAGGAGAGTACTATGGCTTTACGAGGAAGCCAACTGGTGCGGCCTTATCAACTTCTTTCGGATCTTTAACTGGTTGTTCTGCTTCCTCGACAACGACGTGGACGCCGCAACTGATATTATCCGAATCCGTATGGCAAATTTTATACCCAGCTAACCTCCTTGCTGCCCACTTTGCAGTCAGTTCTCAACTCGCAACTTGTACTTTGTCTTCGTCCGTACTAGAGTGCGTCAGTTCCATCATCGGACGAATCCACTTCCGCACTCATACAGTCCCAAGGGTTCTTAAGGACCTCGACATACACAAATCTGCTGGTCCAGGTGGTATTGCCCCAATAGTTCTGAAGAGGTGTTCTTCTACACTGGCAAAACCACTGCCAAAGGTGAATCATCTTCTCCCTCCAACTTCCGACCCATTGCACTAACGTCCCTTCTTTCCAAGGTTATGGAAACGCTGATTAACCGTCAGCCTATGAAATATCTCGATTCACGGAAACTCCTCAATGACCGTCAATACGGCTTCCGCAGCAACAGACCTACTGGTGATTTTATGGCATATCTCACCGAAAAGTGGAATCACTCGCTTCATCAAGCAGGTGAAAGCAAAATTGTTGCACTGGATATTTCGAAAGCATTTGGCAGGGTTTGGCACGAAGCCCTTTTGTCGAAAATGCGAGCTTTCGGGATCGATGTGTCTCATCTTCAATGGACTAGAAACTACATTTCGAATGGTTAAATTCAAGTTGTTTTGGACGGATTCAAGTCTGATACTCACTTTGTAAATGCTGGTGTTCCCCAGGGCTCCGTTTTGTCTCCGACACTCTTACTTATTTTCATAAATGATCTCTTGTCTGTTACTTCTAATCCAATTCACTCCATCGCTGACGACAGTACTCTCAGCTTCTCATATTCGTCCACTAGTTTATAACCCTGCACTTCGGGTCATAGCGTGCATATGTCAAGCTCATTAAATTCCGATATCGACAGCATCATCCAATGGGGTTAAAGCAATAGAGTGGATTTTATTGCCCCCAAAACACAATGCTGTCTCTTGTCGTTAAAGCGTATAACTAACCCGCGGCCATTATCCATGAATGGCACTTGCATCTGAGAAACCGAGAGCTTTACATCCTAGGTATGAGTGTTGCTCACAATCTTAATTGGAGCGACCACATATGCAGTGTCGCCAAGAATGCTGCGAAAGGTCTAGGCTTCTTATATAGATGCAAGAAATATTTCTCACCCTTAGATCTAGCTACAACCTATAAGGCGTTAATTCGCCCCAAATTAGAGTTTAACGCTCATGATTAGTCCAGTGCTTCCAAGACCTGATTGCACCTACTAGGCAGAATACAAAAACGCGCGATAAGACTTATAGGTGACCCCAGCATTACCAAAACATTACATTCGCTGGAACATCCCAGGGATGTTTCCTGCCTCTCTCTGTTTTATCGTTACTCCCGCCAAAAATGATCTGATGAATTAGTCAGTTGCATTCCGCCCCCTGCAAACGACTAACGGACTTGAGAGTCTGCACCTGGGTGCAGGCACCCTTAACAGACCGGGTGCAGGCGATCAGTTGGAGCAAATCCTCAACTGCTATAAAGCAGATATAACCGCACTCCAAGAAGTGCGATGGGATCTTCTTTGATGGCGTTACAGCCCATGAAGGACCAGAGCCAGGCTTCTCTCAATCACCCATGTTGTGTGTGATTTATTTTTCACATAGGTGAAAGGGGCATACAGTTTAATGCCGATTCGGAACGGCGTGAGTAGAGAAGCTTTTTCACGGCAAGTATACTACGGGGGGTTTTGCCAGTACCCCGCCGAGGAGGAAGGCCGAAGTAAACATTCGATGGCGTCGGTGTTATCGGGATCCGAACTCGCTCATCGTGCGTCAGAGTCCAACACACTAACCACTGCGCTACGACGTCCTCTGCGATGGGATGGACCAGGCAAAAGACGGATGAAAAACTGGGATATCTACTACGGGAACTGCTACAAGGAGAACAAACAGCGCCTATTCGGGTGCGGATTCGTTATTCGAGGAAGACTCCGACAAAAAGTCTTAAGCTTCCGAGATATAAGCGAACGCCTCATAACAATCCGCATCAAAGCTCAGTTTGGAAACATTAGCTTAATATGCGCCCACGCCCCAACGGAAGAAAAGGACGATCGACTCAGAGAAGAATTCTACGATCTCCTAGACAGAACATATGCCCAATGCCCCAGCTACGACACAAAAATAGTCCTAGGAGATTTTAATGCAAAACTGGGCAAAGAGGACATATTTGAGTCGATCATAGGAAAGCATAGCCTCCATAACACCAACTCCAACAACGGACTTAGGCTACTCGATTTCCTAACGGAGCGTGACCTCATTGTAGCAGGCACACAATTCCCCTATCTCAACATCCACAAGGGTACCAGGCGATGTATTGATCACTCAACCATCAACCAGATTGATTACATTGCGATCGACGCCAGACACTCCTCCAGTATTCTCGACGTACGAACCTTCCGAGGGGCCAACATCGACTCGGACCACTACCTTGTTGTAACCAAGGCACGAACGAGGATATCAAGAATGCTTAGGAGTCGAGTAGGACTACGTAAGTTTGACGTCGGAAAGCTACAATTGCAAGAGACTGCCAGAATCTTTGCCGATCATGTTTCGTCCATTCTTTCTCAAAATCCGCCCACATGAGCACAAACAATAGAGCAGGAATGGGCACATTGCCAGAGCGCCGTCAGAGATGCTGCCTCAGTGGTGCTGGGTTTCAAACCGCCACCACCTAGAAACCCCTGGTTCGATGAACAATGCGAACAAGCCCATGCAGCAAAACAAGAGGCATATAAAGCCATGCTCCAACGACGCATGAGAGCTGCTCGCGAAATCTTTGAGCAGAAGAGAGAGCACGGAAAGCGTGAGATCGAGGAGATGGAGAGATGCTTCTGCAGTAATGACGCCCGTAAGTTTTACAATAAGGTAAAACGAACATGCCATGGCCACAAAGCCATAGCGGCGGCCTGCAGGGATGAAAATGGAGAACTAGTATTAGAATCGCAGTCGATGCTGAGGATTTGGAAAGACCACTTCTGCAGACTGTATAACGGTGATGATAGACGGCTGTCAGGCAAAACGAGCCATTCGGAATGGAAGACGATGTAAAAGAATTCAGCCCACCCGACCTAGAGGAAGTCAAAATAGCGATATCACGACTTAAGTCTAATAAAGCCGCGGGCGCAGACGGCCTGTCTGCTGAGCTTCTTAAGGCGGCTGGAGATGAGCTGGTAAGATGCATGCACCATCTCATTTGCAAGGTATTGTCGGAGGAAAGCATGCCCGACCGGTTGCCCGGTCCATAAGAAAGGAGACCCCTATAACTGCGCCAACTATAGGGGAATAAGTCTCCTTAACATCGCACATAAGGTCTTCTCTGCCGTATTGTGTGAACCCCTGAAACCGTTTGTGATAACCTGCTTGGCTCTTATCAGTGTGGTTTCAGGCCAGGTAATTCCACGATAGACAAAATATTTACGCTACGGCAGATCTTGGAGAAGACCAAATCGACACTCACCACCTCTTCGTCGACTTCAAGGCTACATATGACAGCGTGTATAGAGATGAGCTATACAAAGCCATGTCTAGTTTTAACATCTCTGCCAAACTCGTCCGACTGTGCAGGATGACAATGCGGAATTCTCTCTGAGCAAACTGAGACCTTTGATGTTAAAAAAGGATTTAGGCAAGGTGACGCGCTGTCATGCAACTTTTTCAACATCGTGCTTGAAAAGATCGTGCAAGAGTCACTGGGAAACACAAGAGGTGCGATTTATTTCAAGTCTACGCAATTGCTTGCGTACGCCGACGACATTGGCGTGTTTGGACGGACACAGCGGGACGTCAATGAGGCCTTTGTAAGCATTGAGGTGGAAGCGGCTAAGATGGGTCTCAAGGTTAATGTGGGTAGGACCAAATATCTGCTTTCATCTAAAAGAGACGGACAACACCGACGTATTGGCCAGAACGTCACCATGGGCGGATATAACTTTGAAGTAGTCAAGGAATTCGTCTATCTTCGCTCACTGATGACCAGCGACAACAACACCAGCGCTGAGATAAAGCGCAGAATCTCTCTTGCCAACCGCTGTTTCTTTGGGCTCAAGAGGCAATTGAGAAGTAGAGCCCTCTCTCGGAAAACCAAGGTGACACTATATAAGACCTTAATCATCCCAGACCTCCTTTACGGCGCAGAGGCTTGGACCTTAACAAAAGCGGATGAAGACGCCCTTGGTCGTTTCGAGAGGAAAATTCTGCGCACTATCTACGGTCCCGTTTGTTCAAACGGTGTATGGATGAGAAGATTTAACGAAGAACTGTACATGTTGTACAGCGACATCGGCCTGGTACGACGTCTACGGATACAGCTTCTAAGGTGGCTAGGCCATGAAGAGCGCATGGAAAATACAGCTCCGACCCGAAGAGTCTTCGAATCCACCCCGGATGTAAGGCGCGGCAGAGGACGGCCGCATCAACGGTGGCGCACGCAGGTGGAAGGGGACCTTAACCAACTGGGCGTGCGGGGCTTCAAACAGCTGGCCAAAGACCGTACGAGCTGGAGACTCTTGTTGGTTGAGGCCCAGGTTCACCACGGACTGTAGCGCCACCTAAGTAACTAAGTATATGTATTTGACAGCTGCAACTTATGTTGTGTTGTTACGTTGAAATTTCCTTCCAAAAAACTAGTCGTGTTTCAGCATTATTAGCCGTCGGTTGTTTTATTTCATCAGGTTCCACTGTGGTTCTATTGACCGCGAGGAGGTTTGAGGTGTACAAGAGAGCTTAAGGGAGACGCGATCTGAATTCTCACTCTACTCCGCTGAGTTCGTGTGTGCATCTCGGCTCCTACAAAATAGTGGTCCGAGTCCTCGCAAAGTTCGAACATCAAAAATAGTGGAGGAGTGTCTGACGTCGATCGCGATGTGATCAATCTGGTAAGTGAGTGATTGATCTGTCGACCGCCAGGTGCCTTTGTGTATATCGAGGTGCGGGAAACGCGTACTGGCTAAGAGGAGATTTCGCCTCGTAACAAAATCAATCATACTGTTCCCGTTATCGGATATGGTGTCGGTAAGCTGTGCCGATGACTCGTTGGAAGATGCTTTCATTACCCAGCTTAGCATTGAAGTCAATTTTGATGTCATAGCTGAGACATAGGGCATACGTTCTCTTGAAGGGATCGTATAACTCGTCTTTGGTGGAATGACTGATGTTAGAAAATTGAGTCTTGCCATGCCGAAAGCTTAGTAGTATCCGCATCCGAACAATGGTTGTCCTCTCTCCCTATAGCAGTCGCCGTAGTAGAAGTCGCAATTTTTCATCCGCTTTTTATCCGGTCCGGTGTTTTTATTCCATCGCGTTTCCTGGATAGCTGTTAAGTCCGCTTTTTAGAGGTCTAGGGCGTGCGTAAGATGTTCGGCTGCACGTGGTCAGTAATGGAAACTAATTTTTTTTTTTCCTTTTTTCGTTTCTTGCAACGGTCGTCACCAGTAATCCGGTCCGTTTCATCCGAGGCTTTCAGTTTTTGCTTAGCAATTGGAGGGTGTTGCGGCTACGGTTTGCTAGACCATAGCCCAACCCACATTAACCCTGCCTTATGGCGCAGCATATACGCGATTCGTCCTCTTCCGTCAGTAGTTTCCGTGGTCAGGAAATTTCGAGATGGTGCCACGAGGTGGTGGAAGCAGGACATGGCTAACAGAGCTGCAAGGTGTTCTTCTGCAGAGGCTCTTCCTCGCTCTTTTGAGCGGACGAGCACCCGTCGGCAGATGCTACTCCTACGAGCCTTTCTCGATAAATTCGTCTTAATATTGTAAATTGATTTCGAAAAACACACAAGAAAAAAAAATATGATAATGGGAGTACAACCAACAGCATTTGCATCTTCTTATAATAAGCCTGAGTGTCCCCATTATTTGTTGATTTTATTGGCATCAAGTGGCGTGTATCTCCATTAAAAAAAAAAATTCTTCGTTTTTTTTTAAAGATTGGAAAATACCTAATATGTTGTTGCTAAAGCCGGCCGTACATAAATAACCGCGAATCATTTGCACGGTCATTCGCCATAGTGATGGTTCTATCTATCCGTCCATTCATCCATCGTCGATCGCTTAGATCTCCATGACATGAATGAATGAATGAATGGCTCCGCGGCCTCCGCTGCCGGACGGACAATACTTTACGCGATAAATTAATTACTTAGCATAATCATCAGATTTATATACCAACGCCAAATTCATTCAGCACAAAGGAAGAGCAAAGATAAAAACAACAAGCTTGCCACAACCTGGTACAACTGGAACCCGTAGATACGAAAGCTTTGAAAAAAACCCAAAAGCCAAGCTTAAGCCGAGTCGAGCTGGTTTCATTCATAAATTTCACGATTTGACCATGTATTATTAATGAATGGCCGAGAGCCGGTCTTAGCCAAATTCATAGGTGCAGATACAGCGATATATAGATACAATATGTGGAATACGTGTACTGTGTGTGTCGGAGACCGGAAAATGATATAAAATCTTTTAAAATCGGTTTTACGAAGCTTGGACAGATTAAAAGTCATAAGCGGTTTTTTGGTTTTTTTAACTTGTAGATACCAACCGAAATGTGATCCGCGGATCTTAATGGCTCTCATAGTGTTAGTGACTGGCCTGGTCGTTTTGGTTGATGGAGCTGTCGCCTGTGGTGATTCCGCTGCTGCGATTAATAGATCGAGTAAGACTCCTTTTCACTCCCCCCAATGCAGCTTTCGCTGTCAGGTTTCCTCGATCTGTTATGAATGGACAACCGACGACGACGCGAGAGGCTGGTACTAATCCCCAGCAGCGAACATGTTTTCGGGACTGTATCGTATTGCACTGAAGAGCTCATTACATCATCGCCAGAGTCGCAATCGACGTCGTCGTCACTGCAATGCTCTTTTGGTGTTTACTGAAAACACTACACCCATCCGGCGGACCACTACGTGTCGGACATGTGAGGAAAGTTTGATTATTTATTGGGTCATTTAATCCACTTCAATTCACTTTCAACGGCCTGAGACTGATGGCTCGCATCTATTCCAACTTGTGTCTTTCGTCGTGTGCCTTGCGTTTTGTGTAGACGCATTCGGTCGTGTTTGTTTCAGGAAGTCTGCGGTTATGGTGTTGAGAAATGTTTGTCGTTTTGACGAAGTGAGCGACGGTGTTTGCTGATTTTATGATTTATTGGGGTATTCGAGAAATGTGGATTAATAGCGCTGTTAACACGAAGAGTTTGTAATTTATTTCGGCGGACCATGTACTAGGAGGTAATGGCTTTTTTCGTCGTGCATCAATACAGTTTGTATCTGATACTGATTGAAGGCATAACACTCACAGTATATGGTCACCATAAACTCATACTCTGTGTGTGCAATTCTAATATAACACCATACCTGCATGGAAACGCTGCTCAGAACTGAAACCAAAGTGAAAAATCGGTCAGTTCTCCTCCAATCCTGTCTAGGACAACCACCCCCGGAGAGCAGTGAACGAACACCTACGACCCAAACCACTGCACTTCGTTAGGTTGTGTCACAAACATCATGGGAGTATAACTCTTGAACTTGCGTGAACTATAAAGAAGACAAAAAACTATCAATTGAGCAAGGTGTGCGGCACCATCAAGACAATTAGGTAAATGGGATTTTGACTAGTTGTATACAGTATAGATTCACATCTCGTCATGGTCTACAAATATCGATAAACTTTACTAAAACATGTGTAGCGAAGAATTGGCGAACCCATAGCTACTTACTTACTTACTTAGATGGCGAACCTGGGCCTCAACCAACAAACTTCTCCAGCTGGCACGGTCTTTTGCCAACCGTTTGCAGCGACGCACTCACAGTTGGTTAAGGTCCCCTTCCACCTGTGTGCGTCACCTTAGATTCGGCCGTCCTCTATTGCGTCGTCCCTCGCGGTTAGATTCAAAGACTCTCCGGACTGGAGCTGTGGTGTCTGTTTGCTCTACATTGCCTAGCCATCTTAGAAGTCGGATCCGTAGACGTCGTACTAGGCGGATGTATAGCTCGTCGTTGTATCTTCTCCTCCACTCTCCATTTATACAAACGGGACCGTAGATTGAACGAAGAATTTTCCTGTCGAATCAAACTTGGTCTTTCGAGAGACGGCTCTACTTCTCCATTGCTGAGATCTACGTTTGATCTCAGCGCTGGTGTTATTGTTGCTGGTGCACTAGTGAACCAAGGTAGACGAAGTCCTTGACCACTTGTAACGTTCTACCCCAGACATCAGTGTTGTGCGTCTTTATTGGTTGACAGCATATATTTCGTTTTACCCTCGTTGACCGAAAGACCAATATAAGCTGCTTCTACTTCCACGCTTTTGAACACATTATTGACGTTCCGCCGTGTTCGTGCAATTACGTCAATGTTATCCGTGTACGCAAGCAGTTATGCAGACTTGAAATAGATCCCACCTCTTATGTTGACCAGTAAGTCTCGTATGATATTCTCAAGCACTATGCTGAAGAAAAAACTTGGCAGTGCGTCACCTTATCTAAGTTAATTCGTTAGCGAGAGTTATCCATTGTCATCCTGAACAATCTGACGAGTTTGGCAGGGATGTCAAAACTAGACATGGCGCTGCATAGCTCGTCTCTATGCATACTGTCATACGCGGCCTTGAAATCGACGAAAAGGCGATGGATGTCGATTTGCTATTCTTGGGTCTTCTCCAAGATCTGCCGCATTGTAAATATTTGGTCTATTGTGGACTTACCTGGCCTGAAACCACACTGACAAAAACCTATCAGACTATCCACAAAGGGTTTCAGGCGTTTACACAATATGTCAGAGACGATCTTGTATGCGATGTTAAGGAGACTTATTCTCCCGTAGTTGACGTAGATGGCAAAGGACGAACAAAGGCCTCGTAGAAGTAGCATCTATCCGACGGATGCTGGCCTGCTAAAAAAACAGGAGAGCCACCGCAGACGAACATCTTGCGGCACTGTGAGTAAGTCCCATCCGCACTTCTTCGTGGTGCCATCTGGAGGTTTCCTATGGAAATTACAGACGGGGAAGGGCGAATGGCGAGCCTCCTCAAAAAAACGAAAAACGGACAATGATGTTCGGCTCTGTACATGGAATGTTCGGTCCCAAACTGACCATGTGCAGCCGAACAATTTGCGGATGCCATAGACCGCTATAAAGCGAACTTAACCGCCATCCAGAAAATGCAATGGAATGAACCGGGTATGAAGCGGATTAAAAACTGTGACATCTACAAGGCGACTGCTATAGGGAGAGAGGACAACGATTGTTCGGATGCGGATTTGCTCTTCGATGTGGACTCAGGCAAAAAGTCCTAAGCTTTCGGCTTGTGAGCGAACGCCAAATAACGATCCGTACCAAGGCTACATTTTTTAACATCAGCCTGATCTGCGTCCGCGACGGAAGACAAGGATGACTCCGCCAAAGATGAGTTATACGATCTCCTAGAAAGATCGTATGCCCAATGTCCCAGCTATGACATCAAAATTGTACTAGGAGACTTCAATGCTAACCTGGGTAAGGAAAGCATCTTTGAACGAGTCATCGGCAAACATAGCCTACACGACACCACATCCGATAACGAACACAGGCTGATTGATCTTACAACGGGGCGAAAACTCTTTTTAGCCAGTACGCGCTTCCCGCACCTCGATATAAACAAAGGCACCAGGTCGCCAGATCAATCACTCACTAACCAGATTGAACGCATCGCGATTGACGTCAGACACTCCTCCACTAAACTTGATGTTCGAACTTTCCGAGGGGCTATAATCGACTCATACCACTATCTTGTAGTAGCTAGGATGCGCCTACGGATATCACGAACGCAGCGTAGTAGAGTATGATCTCCCAGCTATGACATCAAAATTGTACTAGGAGAATCCAATGCTAAGCTTGATAAGAAAAGCATCTCTGAACGAGTCATCGGCAAACATAGCCTACACCACATCCGATAACGAACACAGGCTGATTGATCTTGTTGCGGGGTGAAATCTCCTTCTAGCTAGTATGCGCTTCCTGCACTTCTATATAGACAAAGGCACCTGGTGGTCGCTATATCAATCACTCACTAATCTGATTGATCACATCGCGATCGACGTCAGATACTCCCCCACTATTTTTGATGTTCGAACTTTCCGAGAAGCTAACAAGGATTCGGACCACTATCTTGTAGTAGCAAAGATGGACCTACGGATATCACGAACTCAGCGGAGTAGAGTAAGAATACGAGGTTATAACGCTGGAAAGCTACTATCGCCAGATACCGCTCGTTATTTTACCCTCCCTTAAGCTCTCCAACACCCTCCACGCTGTTAATAAAACAACAGTAGAACCTTTGCAAACAAGCCCTGAAAAGCACTGCATCTGAACTTTTGGCCTTCAAGGCTACACCAAGAAAAAACATCAGGTTCGACGACGAGTGCAGGTAGATTCACACAACGAAGCAGGAGGCATATAAGGCCTCGATGCATAGAAGAAAAAGTGCAGCTCGTGAGCTCTAGATGAAGGATATGGAGAGATGTTCTCGCAGGAACGGCAGGAGTAAAGCGAACATGCGAAGGTTATAAAGCCAGAGCTTATGCTGAGAATATGGAAAAACCACTTCTGCATACTGTATAACGGCGATGTTAGTCAATATACCGCTGGCGTCAGGCGGAATGATACATTTCTTAACGACGAAGACTGCAGAGAATTCATTCCCCCTGACCTCGACGAAGTTAAGATCGCCATATCGAAACTAAAGTCGAATAAAACTGCAAGCGCAGACGGATTGTACGCTGAGGTTTTCATGGCAGCTGGAAATGATCTGGTTAGGAGCATGCACCAGCTTATCTGTAGGATGTGGTTAGAGGAAAGCATGCCCGAGGAATGGAATGTCAGCATCGTATGCCCTATCCACAAGAAAGGAGACCCCTCTGACTGCGCCAACTGCAGAGGAATAAGTCTTCTTAACATCGCCTAGAAAATCTTCTCTGCCTTTTTGTGTGAACGCCTGAAGCCTTTTTTAAATAAGCTGATAGGTCCACCACCGACCAAATCTTCACACTACGGCAGGTCCTGGAAAAAATCAATGAATTTCAAGTCGACACTCATCGCCTATTTGTCGACCATATTTTACAGATGACATGCGCCCTGCCAGCTCATCTCCAGCCGCTTTAAATAGCTCGGCACACAGACCGTCTGCGCCCGCGGTTATATTAGTCTTAAAGTTCGAAATTATAGGCTTGATTCCATCTAGGTCAGGTGGACGGAATGTATTATTCTGCCTGACAGCGGTATTACACCTTGCATCGCCATTAAACAGTCCCCCATGTTCTCAGCATTGACTGTGACTCTACTACTAGTTGTCGGTCTTCATCCCTACAGGCTTCGTTCTGATTTTTCGTAAAACTTGCGAGCGTTATTCCTGTGATAGCATCTCTCCATCTCCTCGATCTCACGTTTCGTGCTGTATTTTTTTCTTGCTTAAAAGCGTGTGTTCCTCTCTCCGTTTCTGCTCATAATGTTCACGAGCGGCTCTCGTCCCTCTATGTAACATGGCTCTGTATGCGTTTTGCTTTGCTACATGAGCTTGCCCGCATTTCTCATCAAACCAGGGGTTTCTCGTTATGGCTTGTTTGAAACCCAACACATCAGATGTAGCATCTCTGATGGCACGCTCCCACTGTTGTTCGGTGGATTGTTCCGGTATCATTGGAGTATGCGAAAGCGTTGAGGGCAACTCGATCAGCAAAGACCGTCGCGGTCCCCTGCGATTGTAGCTTTCTGACGTCAAACTTTCGTTGCCCCGCTCCATTCCGTGGAATCCTTGATATCTTCACTCGTACCTTGGCTACAACAAGGTAGTGATCCGAGTCGATGTTGTGGTCTGGCGTCGATCGCAACGTGATCAGGTGATGGCCAGTTTCCTTTATGGATGTTGAAATACGAGAGTCGTGCGCTTGCTAGAAGGAGATTCCGCTCCGCTAGGAAGCCAAGCAAAACTCTCTTCAACCACTGAAATTCATTAAGACAAGCTTTTCGGCGATAAGCCACAGAAGTTCTCAATAAAGCTAAAGCTAAGGTATTGTTTGTTCACCGTCCCATTCAACCTGAAGAGCGCCTCAACGCTGAAGATAATTTTTGGTGAAAATGTATCGTCAATTACATGGTGCTGTGAATGTCAATCGGTGTTCACCGGTCCCTGGATTTGAGATATCTTTATTACTACTTACTTAGGTGGCGCTACAGTCCGTGGTGAACCTGGGCCTCAACCAACAAGCGTCTCCAGCTGGCACGGTCTTTAGCCAGCTGTTTCCAGCGCCGCACGCCCAGTTGGCTAAGGTCTCCTTCTACCGTTGATGCGGCTGTCCTCTGCCGCGCCTTCCTTCCGGGGTGGATTCGAAGACTCTTCGGGTCGGAGCTGTATTTTCCATGCGCTCTACATGGCCTAGCCACCTTAGACGCCGTGTCCGTAGACGTCGTACCAGGCCGATGTCGCTGTACAACCCGTACAGTTCTTCGTTATATCTTCTCCTCCATACACCGTCTGAACAAACGGGATTGTAGATAGTGCGCAGAATTTTCCTCTCGAAACGACCAAGGGCATTTGCGCCGTAAGACGGACTGGGATGATTAAGGTCTTATATAGTGTTACCTTGGTTTTCCGAGAGAGGGCTCTAATTGCATCTTGAGCCCTGAGAAACAGCGGTTGGCAAGAGGGATTCTACGTTTTATCCCAGCGCTGGTGTTGTTGTCGCTGGTCATCACTCAGCCAAGGTAGACGAATTCCTTGACCACTTCAAAGTTATATCTGCCCATGGTGAAGTTCTGACCAATACGTCGGTGTTGTCCGTCTCTTTTAGATGAAAGCAGATATTTGGTTTTACTCTCATTAACCTTGAGACCCATCTTAGCCGCTTCTACCTCAATGCTTGCAAAGGCCTCATTGACGTCTCGCTGTGTCCGTCCAATCATGTCAATGTCGTCGGCGTACGCAAGCAATTGCGTAGACTAGAAATGAATCATACATTTTGTGTTGGCCAGTGACTCTTGCACGATCATTTCAAGTACGATGTTGAAAAAGTTGCATGACAGCGCGTCACCTTGCCTAAATCCTTTTTCAACATCAAAGGTCTCGGCTTGCTCATTACCGACCTTAACGGAGCAGCGAGAATTCTCCATTGTCACCCTGCATCCTGTCGGACGAGTTTGGCAGGGATGTTAAAACTAGACATGGCTTTGTTGTATAGCTCATCTCTATACACGCTGTCATATGCAGCCTTGAAATCGACGAAGAGGCGGTGAGTGTGGATTTGATATTCCTGGGTCTTCTCCAAGATATGCCGTAGCGTAAATATTTGGTCTATTGTGTATTTACCTGGCCTGAAACCACACTGATAAGAGCCGATCAGGTTATCCACAAACGGTTTCAGGCGTTCACACAATACGGCAGAGAAGATCTTATATGCGATGTTAAGGAGACTTATTCCCCTATAGTTGGCGCAGTTATAGGTGTCTCCTTTCTTATGGACCGGGAAAACGATGCTGAGATTCCATTCGTCGGGCATGCTTTCCTCCGACCATATCTTGCAAATGAGGTGGTGCATGCACTTTACCAGCTCATCTCCAGCAGCCTTAAAAAGTTCAGCAGACAGGCCGTCTGCGCCCGCGGCTTTATTAGACTTGTGTCTTGGTATCACTATTTTGACTTCGTCTAGGTCGGGTGAACTGAATTCTGTTACATTGTCGTCCATTACGAATGGCTCGTTCTGCCTGACAGCGGTATCTTGTCTATCATCGCCGTTATACAGTCTGCAGAAGTGGTCTTTCCAAATCCTCAGCATCGACTGCGACTCTACTACCAGTTCTCCATTTTCATCCCTGCAGGCCGCCGCTCTGGCTTTGTAGCCATGGCATATTCGTTTTACCTTATTGTAAAACTTACGGGCGTCATTCCTGCGGAAGCATCTCTCCACCTCTTCGACCTTTTCTTTCTTCTGAAAAGCGTGTGTTGCTCTCTTCTTTTCTACTCATAGATTTCGCGAGCAGCTCTCGTCCGTCGTTGCAGCATGGCCTCTTGTTTTGCTGCATGGGCTTGTTTACATTGTTCATCGAACCAGGGGTTTCTAGGTAGTGGCGGTTTGAAACCCAGCACCTCTAAGGCAGCGTCTCTGACGGCGCTCTAGCAATGCGCCCATTCCTGCTCTATTGTTTGTGCTGCTCTGGGCGGATTTTGAGAGAGCTCTGAGGAGACACGATAGGCAAAGATTCTGGCAGTCTCTTGCGATTGTAGCTTTCCGACGTCAAACGTACGTGGTCCTACTCGACTTCTAAGCATTCTTGATATCCTTGATATCCTCATACGTACCTTGGCTGCAACAAGGTAATGGTCCGAGTGGATGTTGGCCCCTTCGATGGTTCGTACGTCGAGAATTCAGGTGAAGTGTCTGGCGTCGATCGCAATGTGATCATTCTGGTTGGTGGTCGATTGATCAAAAGACCGCTAGGTACCCTTGTGAATGTTGAGATGGGGGAATCGCATGCTTGCTACAGGGAGGTTACGCCCCGCTAGGAAATCGATTAGCCTAAGTCAGTTGTCGGATGTGGTGTTATGGGGGCTGTCCTCGTTGCCCAGTTATGCTTTAAAATCTCCTAGAACTATTTTTGTGTCGTAGCTGGGGTATTGGGCATATGTTCTGTCTACGAGATCGTTTGATTCGATCGTCCTTTTCTTCCATCGGGGCGTGAGCGCATATTAAGCTAATGTTTCCAAATTTAGCTTTAATGCGGATTGTTATGAGGCGTTCGCTTATATCTCGGAAGCTTAAGACTTTTTGTCGGAGTCTTCTTCGAATACCGAATCGGCACCCGAATAGGCGCTGTTTATTCTCCTTGTAGCAGTTCCCGTAGCAGATGTCGCAGTTTTTAATCCGTCTTTTGCCTGGTCCATCCCATCACACTTCTTGGAGTGCGGTTATATCTGCTTTATAGCAGTTGAGGTCTTGCTCCAATTGATCGCCTGCACCCGGTCTGTTAAGGGACCTCACATTCCAGGCGCAGACTCTCAAGTCCGTTTGTCGTTTGCAGGGGTCGTCAGCTTTGTATCCGTCCGTGTCCGAGGCTTGTTGTCGTTTCGGAACAAGTAGGTTTTTACGTGATAGGGATGTTACCCCGAAGCACAACCCCCAACCAAGAGGGCCAGGTTGCTCTTTCCCCAGAAACAAGGGGTTGGGTCGCTGCACACATTGGTTCACTACCTGAAGGGTGCCAGGGTAGCTATCCAGGTGGGAGGCTGTGAGTCAACTTGGATTTTTTTTTTGTTTTTTTTTGAATTTGCGCGCACTCAAGGTCTAATAACCTTGACACAGTGCGGGCAGAAGGCAGAGAGGAAGAGGAATAGAGCAGATGCCGATGGACATTGATCTTAAATGCTTGCATGTTGCATTGAGGGGGGAAAACCGAATCCGGCAGGGAGTTCCAGATTCGTGTGGTTCGGTTAATGAAGGATTCTCTATATTTGACAGTACGTCCGAAAGCGGGCTTCAGAGTATATTGGTGAGCATTCCTAGAGAGACGTGTATTGCGGGAGAAATGTTGAAGGGGCAGAATGCAACTGACTATTTCATCAGAGCATTTTTTATGGTAGTAACGATAAAACAGGGAGAGGCAGGTAAAATTCCTGGGGTGTTCCAGCGAGTCTAATGTTTTGGCAATGCTGGAGTCACCTATGAGTTTTATGGATCGTTTTTGTATTCTGTCTAGTAGGTGCAGTGAGGTCTTGGAAGCACCGGACCAGACATGAGCGTTAAACTCTAATTTGGGGCGAATGAACGCCTTATAGATTGTAGCCAGATCTAAGGGTGAGAAATATTTCTTGCATCTGTATAAGAATTCTAAGCATTCCGCAGCATTCTTGGCGACACTGAATATATGGTCGCTCCAATTAAGATTGTGAGCAACACTCATACCCAAGATGGAAAGCTTTTCAGTTTCTGAGATGCAAGTGCCATTCATGGATAATGGCTGCGGGTTATTTATACGCTTTAACGACAAGAGACAGCATTGTGTTTTGGAAGCATTAAATTCCACTCTATTGTTTTTACCCCATTGGATGATGCTGTCGATATCGGAATTTAATGAGCTTAACATACGCTGCCGCTCATTATCTACAACCGAAGTGCAGGGTCGTAAACTGGTGAGCGAATATGAGAAGCTGAGAGTACTGTCGTCAGCGAAGGAGTGAATTGGATTAGAAGTAACAGACAAGAGATCATTTATAAAAATAAGAAAGAGTGTCGGAGACAAAACGGAGCCCTGGGGAACACCGGCATTTACAAAGTGAGTATCAGACTTGAATCCGTCCAAAACAACTTGAATTGAACGATTCGAAAGGTAGCTTCTAATCCATTGAGCAAGGACAGAGATCGAAGCTGGCGTTTGCCATGTTAAACGCGATCAACTTCTTTGCTTTGTTTGCTCGCTGCCTCCCCTATCTTTGTTAGTATTGACAAGCATATGGGCTCAAGCAACATGCAGTCTTGACTCAAGTGCCAATAAAATAACAGCCTCTCGTGGCATTTTGGAAAATAATTCTTTCTGCATAGCAATGAACCTCCGGAGACGATCTTACCTATTTAGTTATTCCACTAAAACTGTATCGAAAACATCTTGCGAAACCCAATCGTACATTTAATTAGGATTTACAGCCACTTAACCCGAGCATAGAGGAATCATATTTATTCAGATATTCGAATGATCGTCAAGTGCGCAGGTAAGGCAATAAAACTTTATGATAACACCCATCCCATTACATGGCGCAGTGAAAGTACGTTTACACGTATCTTAACATGTCACTTCATAAAAAAATGCAAAGCAATTTCATATTTCGCCCCTCGATTGCAATCATGGGCAAATTTAAATTTTAATTAAATCAGTTTCATTCAGAACTATCTAAATGCAAATAGGCACATAATTTGTACAAAGTATCGCAGCATCATTCGCTACATTTATGTAGATTTTTATTCTAATCAATTTGGATGTTAGAGGCGACGACGATCTACCAACCGATCAACGTACAACGCACACCTCACGCTGCGTGCTGAACTGAAATAATTGAATCCAGATATCTATATAATTAAGTAAAGTAAGATACATGCATGCTAATGAAATCATGCCTATGACGACTGTTTTAAATTTATGAGACGCCAGTCCGAGATTGTTTCTATGACCCGCTGGGTGACTCTAACTGGTTTTACGCGGGACACTTAAACGAGAGCGTGCAAATCGAAAATTGCTACTGGTGATTGTAGATACATAAGCTTTTTACACGGATTTTGTTTTTTTTTTGCGACCTTGCGTAGGAGGTAAAGTACAAAACTTTGATGCCCAAATCCATTGAGCACGAATCGCGGCGTCATAAAACTGTGTTAATCGCCTTATCTTTACTCTCGTCGGATTCAGGTTTACTGCCAAAACGATCATCCAAATGCCGTCATAACAGAAATTCATGGCGCCATCCGCTCGCTAACAACAACATCCAATATTCGGGGTCTTTTTTCGCTAGAAAAACCTCAGAATCGTTTCCGTTGATTCAGCGTTAAGCGACACCATGCCTACCAATCGATTCAACCCAATTATCGACTATTGTTTGACGACTACTGGTTGACTCCTACGTACATCTCTGGTTCGCATCTAAATGGTGTATCTGAACTCCTTTCTCTTTCTCGGATTTACTTTGATTTTTTGAGATCATCGCCGAAATCTGTACGAAGCCGGTTAGAAAGCGGCACTCAAGCCTATGCATTACTCTGCCCTTCGGCTTTGGCTTACCTCGCATCCGCTCTATACAGACTTAAAACCACTGTCGTTCGCGCGTAGGCGCATTAACCCAACGAAATCATATTCGAATGGCGATTAATTAATTTCAATCTACTCGTAGCTTGGTTTTATTTTTAATTTATTTTCTGTTATTTTCCAGTCTTGCAACGGAAAGGCTCATAAAAAAAAAAAAAAAAAAACGATACGAACAACAAAACACTTTTCATTCATTAAGTTTTCATTCAGAAAAGTTGGCCAAAGCCAGTTGGCTACGGGCACAGGCTCTCTGTATTCAAATGAAGTGCAAGCGGCGCAGAGTTACAACAGCGCACGCGCGTAGGTTGGCTTGGAAATCATGTCAGCGCGTCGAAGCACAATCAACAGTTAAGCTACAGCTACAGACAGTGGCTGCAGTCGTAGCAAAAACGTTTTTTCATTCATGGAACAAATTTCAAAATCACTAACTGAATTGACTAACGTCCGTCCTCCAGGCGAGCTGAATAGCGCACGAGTCAAAGTCTCGAATTTGGCAGCAATTTGTTGACGCTTTTTCCATTCCACTGTCGCTGCTACAGATTTTGCATACACTTACTATTCGGGAGAGTGACGTGGTAGTCGGCGATGACGACGTGAGCTTGCGCCCTATGCGGGAGCTAATATCGGCATTTATGTAAATCGACTTTTAGAGGTTATTAGGAACGGGTGGGAGGGATTAAAATCTTGATTTCCGGTCAGCGGCAATGGTGGACAGGTGGCTGCCCGTGCCGCTCGTAAAATGTTATCAAATTGCTTTTTCCTTTTTGTATTTCAAATTTTCATGGAGAAAATGTTTCTAGTCTTGATAGAGGTCAGATTCGAAGAACGATTATATGTAGAGCTTAGAGGCGATTGCGATTGCCGGTTTTGGTGGTGACATCATGATATTGCGATTTCGTGCAGCCGTGGACTGTATGCACGAGTTAAGTGGTCTAGCTTGCTGTTTGGTATGTTGGCGATCAAATTGCAGGTTTTATTCGAACTTGTGGCAAACGAGTCTATGAAATGGTTTGAAAAGGTTAAGTGATGGTAGACCACAGTCCATTATTTTCGGAGTTTATTTCTTAATTTTAGCGAAAACCACTGGAGATAAGCATTCTTCTTCGTTTTATAGTTGATCTTTTCTTTAGGAATTCCGCATCTAAAATACACTCGTTGAGCTCATTAATGTTTGAAGAAGCACTGGGGTTAGGCTAATTTGTATTCATATTCTGATGGGATCATTTTTTTATGACCCCAATTTGCCGTCGGCATACAGGGGAAAGTTGTTGATTGCTCTCAACCTGGCGAGATGCCAGCAACGATCCCTGTTTAAATGCCCGGGTCAAGTTTACATACGGCCTCCTCGCGGCGCCCTCTGGATAGCCTCTTCAACAACCGTTGGGAGGTGAACAAACGTATGCAGCGAAGAAAACCCCGACCAGAATGGCGGTTGTGCGGCGGGCTAACAATCCGCCCACGTAAAAAAACCCAAAGTTATGAATGAGCAAGATGCCTCGGATATACGGACGGATACTCGACGACGAAAACGAAAACGAAATACATGCTGTCAAGCAAAAACCAATCCGTCGCTCACCACCTGGGACAAAACATAACAATTGACAGCTACAATTTCGAGGTAGTTAAGGAGTTTGTCTACCTCGGGGCAAACGTAAATTCCACAAATGACACCACAGTGGAGATCCGGCGTAGAATCGCCCTTGGCAACCACTGCTACTTCGGTTTGTCCAAACAACTGGGGTCAAAACTCCTCACTCGAAAGACCAAAGTCATGCTTTACAAAACGCTCATTCTGCCAGTCTTGCTGTACGGAGCCGAAAGCTGGACGATAAGCAGGACAGCGGAGCTGATTTTGGGTTCTTTCGAAAGAAAAATTCTGCGCCGGATATTTGGTCCTGTCTGTGAGGAAGGTGAATGGAGATGTTGAATAATAGTCAACTCAAATATAACAATATAAAACTTTATTTCTTAATAGCGGTCCAACCTGGCCGATAGTTCACCCAAGACTACTTTTGTACAGTACAATATTTATTTTACATTTCACTGGATCGAGCTCGAGTGTGGGAACAGACACTACTGTAGCAAGGAAACCCGATATTCGTGAGTGACCCAGCAATGTCCGTTCGCACACTTAGTGCCAACTCAGTGGAATGCGTGAGAAATACAATACAAATCTTAACATGACCTGTCTGTTTGCACACTTAGTGTCAACTCACTAGAATGTGTAAGGAATATAATACAAATCTTAACATACTCCCCTCCTTAGAGGGTTCTTAGCCTCTAACTTAAAACAAACCCCTTTATTATTATTATTTTTTGGGCTAATTATTCTCTAAGCATGACTCAAAAGTTAAACAAATATGCTAACAAGAAGATATAATAATAATAATCATAACAATAATCAAAATATGTAAAAGAAAAACAGTGACTTAAACATTAACTTGAAAACGGGAAGGCCTGGGAGCCGGCTTAGGCTTTCGTTGTTGATGACAGCAATATATAACCACTACCGCAATCATACCAGCCAGCAATAAGTAGCCTAATCCGTAATGATGATAATCATGCCAGTTGATTTTTTCCGGTAGCTCCTTGGACTGCTGTATTACTGTGTTGATTTGACCCTTTAATTTCACAAAGTCCATTTCATCAATGTCATGTACCTGCGGCAGGTCACTGATAATCGGTTTTGAAGGTTTTAGGATCCAAGTGCTTATGTTGGTGTTTGGAATAAATGAGTTCTTGATGGTGACAGTATTGTTGTACTCCAATATTCCCTTGATAGACATGGTTGGCATTTTCAGCATACAAGGTTCCTTAAACTCAAGCAAGCCATTTCCGACCACCGTTAGACCTTCCGTGACTTCGTTGCATATTAAATGGCCTGTTATCCGAGATCCTGTAGAGAATATCCACCGATTAGAACCCTTCAATGATTTCCAGTAATCTCCAGCGGGTAGTTTTTTTAGCTTGCACTCGTGAAGAGCATTGTTTTTATGATTCAACAGTGCTATTTCGCAGCTGCTAGCGGTAGCTTGTTTGGTGTAAGTGGGATGCACGTTTTTACAGAGAAAATGTTGCGACAACAATTCCTTGCATGAACTTAATTCGAATTCGGACAGCAAAAAAAATTCATCTCTTGTTGGTGAAATAGCCAAAAATGGTGAAGATGTTTCCACTAGATAGCTAAACTCGTAAGGCTGTTGTAGAATGGGAATAGGAATTAAATTAAACAATTGAAATTCCGCGCTATCGGCAAGTGGGAGCCGCATTTCAAAAACAACTGCCTCTTTCAAAACTCGTCCCTTCACTGATGCCATTTTGTACAGGTCCATTGTTGATCCCTTCGCTATTGTTAGTGTAGTCGGTAAATGTGCCTTTATTAGCATAATTTGTTCGGTAAGTTGGTGAGGTGTTATTATTTGAGGATTAATCCTTGCATGATTTAAATCTAAAAGTACATCTAAGAGAAGTTCTTGAATCTTTTCAAAATTTGAGATCACCAGAATCAGAAATGAAGTTAGGGAGGCGATATTTTGTTTAAGATCATTTGCCTCCTGTTTTTCTTGAATTACGTTTGCGATACTGGCTAAGTAGCTATTTAGAGCCTGAAATTGCTGATTAATTTGAAGTACATTACGCTTTAGAAGATTTGACGTGGAATCGGCTATAGAACTTTGTTTTTGGATGAGTTCCATCAGGTGCTGCTGATTTTGCTTGGCCTTGTGTATTTGAGTTTCAATATGCCTGGCGTCATCCTGATCAAGAACCCCAAAAAGACTATTAGCCACTTTTCCCACAATATCCAGCGGCGACCTTAGTATCCGAGTCCTTTCCGGCCTTCCCATATTGTAGTTGTAAAGAATCTCGTTCTTGTGATTTATAGCTGCGAGCCTGTGGGTTACTGCATCGATCGTTGGTTTGCAATATACTTTGTGAATGTTTTCCTGCGCACAAAATTCTTCCATTTTCTGGAGATAGGACTCAATTTCACGCAATTCCAAGAAATAAGCTGTAAGATTGTAATATACGTATATATTCCAGTGGCTATTAACGGTTTGTATTTTTCCAAGGTCCTCGAAATATATACCAACTGCTTCATCTAGTCGATTTATCTTCACTCGTTCTGCTGTTTGGGCCATTGACGAATGGAAGCTTAAACACACCATGAGAACAACCGAGAGCAGTGATGTTACAATCCTTTTGCGTTTAGGCATTGGTTGCAGGGGGCCTTGAGGAATTCGGCTGTTAACTTCTAAGTATTCTGGCTCACTAACCGCGTTCATCCCTGCTGGTATAGGCAACGGGCACAGTTTGTGTATTGCTCGTTTGAAGATGCCGTTTTGGGTTTTAACGGTGGCCACCCGAATTAAATCATCATTACCCTTTATAACTTCCTCTACACGTCCTAGTTTCCATTTCATAGGCGGAACATTTGCTTCCTTGAGTACCACCATCGTTCCAGGGACCAAATTGGGTGCTGGCTGGGTCCATTTAGATCTTTGTTGTAGGAGATGTAAGTATTCACTTGACCATCTTTTCCAGAAGTGCTGTTGGACGTGTTGTATTTGACGGAATTTTTTAAGACTGGTAATTTTGTTGTCTAAAACGTCTGGTTCGGGCAATGTTGTAAGTGGTTCTCCAATTAGGAAATGCCCAGGCGTTAGGGCCTCTAAGTCATTTGGATCGGATGTGATTGGAGTGAGGGGGCGTGAATTTAAAATCGCTTCTATTTGTATAACCACTGTTAGCAATTCCTCGTATGTTAAAGATGCTTCACGAAGAAAGCGCATTAACAGACTCTTGGCGGACTTAACTGCAGCCTCCCAAAGCCCTCCAAAATGCGGTGCACGCGGTGGAATATATTTCCAATTTATACCATTTTCCAAGCACATACGATTGATAACCGTTTGGTGGCCTTCGGATTCAAACGCGTTTTTCAAATCTATAAGTTCGGCCTTTGCGCCAACAAAATTGGTGGCATTGTCACAAAATATGGTATGACATATGCCCCTTCTACCGACAAATCTTTTTAAGGCGTAGATAAATGCCTCCGCAGACAGATCGCCAACTACCTCTATGTGAACTGCCTTTGTGGAAAAGCATACAAATATCGCTAGGTATGACTTTGTCGGACTCTTGCCTCTGATCTTGTAGTGTGTTTTTACAGGACCACAGAAGTCCACTCCACAGTAATAAAATGGACGAGAGGGAGTAACTCTCTCCTTCGGCAGGTTGCCCATCATCTGTGCGATAGACTTGGGATTTGAACGAAAGCATTTTAAGCAACTGGAAGTTATTTGCCGCGCCATTCTTCCTACACTTAGAATCCAATATTTCTGCCTGGAGATTGCAATCAACGCTCGAGGCGCTGCGTGCATGTGTGTTTGATGCAAATATGTTAGAAGTAATTTCGTTATACAATTATCTTTCGGCAGCAAGACCTGATGTTTGGCATCAACCATAACAGATGCATTTTTCAATCTTCCACCCACTCTAATTAGTTTAGTTTTTTCATCGAAAAATGGCGACAACGACGCTATATTGGATCCTTTATGAACATTTGCACCCCTCTGCAGACAACGGTAATCATCCGGAAATTCTCTTCTTTGCACACATACCCAAATAAAATCAGTTCCACGTTGAAGTTCATTCACTGTTATCTGCCCTCTATTTCTCAGTGACTTGTTCTTTCTGCAATTACTATAAAATCGAAAACAATACGCAAATATCTTTTGTAATGTAAAAAAGGAATTTCTATGATTGACTTCTTCAATTAAGATTTCGTTGCTAGCTGTTGTCGCTGCTAACACAGATTTCTTCTTACGACGTTCTGGAACGTCTTCTGGAATAACATATTGCATTTTTTCCCATGAACTCTCATCTTCGGAAAGAAAATCAGGACCATTGAACCAGGCAGATGTCTTAAGAAGCGTTTGTAATCCCATCCCTCTAGAGACCATGTCAGCTGGATTAAGGCTACCCTTTATATAGTTCCACTGTTGTATATCCGTATTTGCTTGGATCTTCGCCACTCTATTTGCGACGTAAGTCTCCCATGTGTAAGAAGGTGATCTAATCCATGCTAGTACTGTAGTGGAGTCAGTGTAATAACGTACTTTATTTATTTTAACAGTTAGCAGTTCCAGCAGTCTTGCTACCAACTCCACCATGAGCACAGCACCCTGCAATTCCAATCGTGCTATGGAAGTTGCTCGGAGGGGCCCAATTCTCGACTTCGAGCATAGCAATTGTGAATAGATACATCCTCTGTTATCAACAGATCTAAGATATACGCATGCCCCGAAGGCACTCAGGCTACTATCCGAAAATGCGTGCAGTTCAACATCGCTGCAAGGAAGGGAAACATATCGTGGGATGCTTAATTCTTTCAACATGGAGAATTCCTTCAGGTAGTGATGCCATTTATTGGCTTGCTCTTCAGGAAGTTGATCATCCCAGGATAACTTTGTTTTCCATAGTTCTTGCAAAAAAAGCTTCCCGAGCACTATTGCAGGTCCAAGTAGTCCCAACGGATCAAATAGCCGGGCAAGATCTGCTAGTACAGTTCGCTTGCACACACGTTCATATAATCTGTCAAAATCAAACTTAAACTTAAATGCATCAGAGGAAGGATCCCAAATTAATCCCAATGTTTTAATCACTTCTGATTGATGAAAGGTAACAAGTTGTTCTTTATGTTCTTCCGGAATTTTTTCAAGTATTCTCGGGTGGTTGGCGCAAAACTTTCTTAACTCAAAGCCACCCAGTTTCAACAGATGACAGATTTCAGTTAACAATTTTTTGGCATCTTCTACACTCTCTGCACCTGTGAGGCAATCGTCAACGTAAAAACATGATTTTAAGACCCCAGCAGCACGGGGGTATTCACCCTTGTTATCGTCTGCTAACTTCATTAAGCATTTCGTAGCTAGATATGATGCGGATGCCGTGCCATATGTTACAGTATTAAGCTGATATGTTTGCAACGGGTGGTCATGTTGGGATCTCCATAAGATTAATTGCATCATTCTATCCCTAGAATCTACTAATATCTGCCGGTACATCTTGCTTATGTCCCCAGTGAAAACATATCTATGTATTCGAAAGTTAGTTATAATGGAAAATAGATCTGGTTGAACTGTTGGACCAACCATTAAAATATCGTTAAGTGAATATCCGGATGTGCTTTTTGCGGAGGCATCGAATACTACTCTTAGCCTTGTTGATGAACTGTCAGGTTTCATTACGCAATGATGTGGTAGAATATAATGTGCTTCGCCTCTCTTCTCGTCATCAATTGGACTCATATGACCAAGGGACTCATATTCTTGCATGAATTGGATGTATGCAGATTTCAACTCACTGGTTTTGTCCAGTCTTCTTTCCAATGACAAAAAACGTCTTTTAGCCATTTCGTAGGACTCGCCTAAAAATGCCCCTGGGTCCTTCTTGAATGGCAGTCGTACTACAAACTGGTTGCTCGCGTTGAACCTTGTATTATTTTGAAAGTGCGCCTCACAGTCGTGTTCTTCATTGCTCATTGTATTTACCGGGGAAACATGATCCTCTGTTTCCCAGAACTTTCGTACGAGCTTATCTAAAGAAGATAACGAAGTTTTTGTGGCCACATGACAGTGCGCCGTCGTATCGCCCGCTGATGCACTTCCAGCTACAATCCACCCCAATTTAGAATTGCGCAATACTGGAAGATTATTTGATATTTTGATATCTCCTGGTATGAGCAAATCGAAAAATACTTCTGCTCCCAGGAGCATATCAATGCGCTGGGCCTTGAAATACGTGGGATCCGCAAGTTGCACATGCGATGGTAAATTCCAATGCATTGCGTCTATTTCTTGACTAGGTTGGTATTCACTGATACGAGGCATGATGCTTGCCTCAATTATTGACCTATATGGTGAGGTCCTTGATTCGATTGTCACATTGGTGACGAATTCGGCTTTGCATTCCCTTCCTCCAATACCACTAATTGGTATATCCATCCGACGCTTTCTATGGCCTAACTCGTGAACAAACCTTGTCGTTATGAAATTCAGTTGTGAGCCTGAATCTAAGAGGACACGACAAGGAGTAGGGGACCCACACGCAGAAATGACATTGATGATCGCAGTGGCCAAATATACATGGCGTTTCTTTATGTCACAGCCTATGGCAGCATTTGCAGATGTACCAGACGGTTTATGGTTGTTTGAAACCCTTATTATAGCCTTATCATTATAGAGCTTACCGAATTGATTGCTGGTTGGTTGCTGTTGACTGCGCTCTCCTTGTGGATCTTGATGCTGGAACGGTTTTTTCAGCTGCTGATGTTGCTGCTGATCTTGGTGTTGAAGCGGTTTTTTCAGCTGCTGATGTTGCTGCTGAGGCTTATGTTGATGAAGCAGTGTGTTGTGCTGGAAGTTACATTTTTGGCAACCTCTGGACTGGCATGATTGGGAGAAGTGGCCTGGCTTCAGGCAGTTCCTGCATAGCTCCAATCGTCGTACGGCTCTTTCGCGTTCTTCACCTGAGAGATTAAGAAAGCTTGAGCAATTGAAAATCTTGTGCTTACCTGAATTGCACATATAGCAATTGATACCATCCGGACGTGTTGCAACAGTGGCCGTCTTCCTTCCCTCGCCTGGTCTGCTGATGGCCTCCAGGGTTTGGAATCTGAGCTCCAGAAATTTCAAGAACTCTCCTAGGGAGGGGCTGCTCCTCGGGTCGCTTAAAGACTGTTCGAAGAGTGATCTGCTCTCTTTATCCATTTTCTGCAGCATCAAGTGAACCACCATTGGGTCCCAGCTATCGACATTGAATCCCAAGTTAGTGATTGCCTGCATAACTTCCTTTGTTGTATCGTGAAACCTTCTGAGGCTAGTTGCGGTGCCAGTTGTCATGGGTTGCGAGAGCAATCGGCTAAATTGCGCACTTAGCAACAGCCTCTTGTTGTCATATCGCTCCACCAGGGTGTTCCAAGCAATATCGTAATTGCTGTCGGTAGCTTGGAAGTGCTGGATGAGATTATGGGCCTCTCCAGTAACGTTGGCTCTCAGAAAATATAACTTTTGGGCGGCTGGTATTGGTTGGTGATGAATCAATTGCTTGAACAGGTCGTAAAACTGGAGCCAGTTGAGATAGCTGCCGTCAAACTTTGGAAGTTCTATTTTAGGTAGTCTTATCGTGGGATTAACCGAAGCTTCCGTCTGCTGTGGACGATGTGCTGGTGTCGCTCCTTCAATCAAGCTTAATAAAACTTCTTCCACTCGCTCTTGCATCCCGAAATAGCACTCGAGTTCTTCACTGGTTAGTTGCTCTTCGACCTTTCTGTAGAGAAGCGTTATCTCATCCCAGTTCTGTTGGATTGTTCTTGTCTTTATTTGACAGAAGTGCTCTGTATGCACCTCCGCCGCCTCCACTACACACTTGTCCAATGATCTTCTTAGGATGTTCATCAACAATTGGAACCTATCCTTTTGACTCATTGTACCCTTTGTAGATTGCTGTGTTGGAGGCGAATTAGCGGTTGGCAATGCTGGTTTCTGCTTGGAAACCGCCCCTTGCTGCTTGGCTTCACCAGTTAATTCCTGCTCTAAATCCTGTTCTTCCTCGAATGTTGGTTGGTCTTTTGATTGTGATGTGAGTCGACGCTCGATATCATCTCGCATGCGATCTGCTACCTTGCGCACTGCTTCATAGTAATCCTTTTTGAAGTAGGGATGTTCCAATTCAGAGGGAAATGTCTCTCGAATCTGACTATCAGTGTCATCAAATTCTTTCCATAGACTTTCCAATGTTGCTAAGCGCTCGGCCAAGTATGATGGAGACTTTCTTATATCACCGTCCTTCCAATAGTTGCGCGTCAGTCGACAGAGTTCCTCGCCAATCCTTTCTTGTTGGCTTGCGTAATCCTCAATTTGCATTGGAGACTTGAACATTTTTATTTTTTATTTTTCACTCCTTAATTTCACTGCACTTTGTTCGTTATTTGATGCACTGTACTTTTCACACAGGTGTTGCTAAACGTTAGCAAAGCGTCCTGTCACGGTCGCCAATATATGTTGAATAATAGTCAACTCAAATATAACAATATAAAACTTTATTTCTTAATAGCGGTCCAACCTGGCCGATAGTTCACCCAAGACTACTTTTGTACAGTACAATATTTATTTTACATTTCACTGGATCGAGCTCGAGTGTGGGAACAGACACTACTGTAGCAAGGAAACCCGATATTCGTGAGTGACCCAGCAATGTCCGTTCGCACACTTAGTGCCAACTCAGTGGAATGCGTGAGAAATACAATACAAATCTTAACATGACCTGTCTGTTTGCACACTTAGTGTCAACTCACTAGAATGTGTAAGGAATATAATACAAATCTTAACAGGAGAAGAAGACACAACCGCGAACTCTACGAGCTGTACCAAGATATGGATGTAGTCCGGAAAGCAAGGACCCGTCGACTACACTGGCTCGGCCACATCGAGCGCATGGACATCAACGCTCCAGCTAAGAGGGTCTTCGACTCCGAGCCTCCTGGTTCGAGAAGAAGAGGAAGACCGAACCTCCGGTATAAAGACCAAGTAATCGCGGATGTAAGACATCTTGGTCTTGACAACTGGAAGCAGCGTGCCCGGGACCGTCAAGGATGGAAGGCAGCTATAGCTCAGGCTCAGATCCTCCATGGATCGCAGGCCTGATAAGTAAGTAAGTAAGTATACTCGATGACGACAACGCACGAAAAAGGAACACGATTTGCGAGTATGCTCCTGGAATGTCAGAACCCTGTACACTCCCGGAGCTGCTCATAAACTAGAAGGAATCCTCACGCAGTACAAGGCGGATATTACTGCGGTCCAGGAAATACGCTGGATAGGAAACGGTATGATTAGGAAGAAAAATTGCGACATTTATTACAGCTGTCACAAAAGGTTGCACTTACTGGGATGCGGATTTGTCGTGGGAAAGCGGTTAAGGTCGAAGGTCATCGACTTTAAACCTATAAGTGATCGCCTGGCTGTGATCCGCATCAGAGGCACATTTTATAACATCAGCCTTATATGTGCACACGCCCCTACCGACGAGGCTGAAGACCCTATCAAGGAGGACTTCTATGACCTCCTGGACAACGCCTACGGAGCTTGTCCGGAGTACGATGTAAAAATCGTGCTCGGGGACTTCAACGCCAAAATCGGAAAGGAAAACACCCTTGGCGGAGTGATCGGAAAGCACAGCCTCCACGATACAACAACAGATAACGGCTTCCGACTCGCTGACTTTGCGACAGCTCGTAATGCGGTGATAAGTAGCACAAGATTCCCTCGCAAGCGAATCCACACAGCAACCTGGCGATCTCCGGACGGTCAAACCGCCAACCAAATCGACCATGTGCTCATTGACGCAAGGCACGCGTCAAACATCCTGGATGTGCGAACATTCAGAGGGGCAAATGTCGACTCTGACCACTTCCTCGTAGCAGCAAGATTCAGAGCTCGACTGTCCAATGTCAGAAAGCTGCACCAGCCCATAAGGAGGAGGTTCGACATTGGGCGCCTGAGCACACCGGAGGTTGCCAGAGTCTACAGGGAGCAGCTGAGCGAAAGACTCTACGGTATGCCTACGTCGAACACAAATGCCAATAATATGTAGCTGCATTGCCGCTCAGCCATTCAGGAAGTAGCCGAAACCACCTTAGGATACCTACCACCCCCGACAAGAAACCCGTGGTATGATGGCGAGTGTGAGCAGAAAAAGGCAGCAACCGACGAGGAGTACCAAAAGGCGCTGCAGAGGAAAACCAGGGCAGCGCGAGAAGAGTACCGAGCCAGAAGAAGGGAGGAGAAGAAACTACTGCGACAAAAGAAAAGAATCTTCGCAGCCTCCCAGCTCAAGGATATCGAGGAGTCTAGGGACAAACATGAAATACGAGCCTTTTACAAGAAAGCCAAAGGCCTTGCAGGAGGCTTCAAAAAGGGCACCCTGGCTCTTCGAAACTGCGAGGGTAATCTTGTCACCGACCCGCAGGGAATAGTGGATGTATTTAAGCAGCACTTCCAGCAGCTGCTTAACGAGCATGACCAAGAGAGAGTGGTAGGGACTGAGGAAATCCCAACTCCAGCCGCTGAAGTAGTCCTCCCACCCAGCATAGAAGAAGTCGGCACAGCTATTCAGAAGCTGAAGAACAACAAGGCCGCAGGCTCAGATGGCTTGCCATCAGAGCTCTTCAAGGCTGGCGGCGATGTTCTGGTAGGGAGCATGCACCAGATCATCTGCAGAATTTGGGAAGATGAGAGCATGCCCGACGACTGGAATACCAGCTCTATATGCCCCATCCACAAAAAAGGCGATCCTACCTCTTGTAAGAACTATAGAGGTATATCCCTGCTCAATGTCGCATACAAGATCCTGTCCAGCGTATTGTGTGAACGTCTAAAACCATTTTGCACCGCACTAATCGGCAGCTACCAGTGCGGCTTCCGGCCCGGCAAATCAACTATCGACCAAATTTTCACACTTCGACAAATCCTGGAAAAGACCAACGAGTTTCGAATCGATACACACCATCTTTTCATCGATTTCAAAGCCGCATACGACAGCATTCATCGTGAAGCACTGTTTGGGGCGATGGCCGAATTCGGGATCCCGGTTAAACTGATCCAGTTGTGTCGCGCCACGCTAAAAAACACGCGATGCACCGCGCAACTCGGTTCTAGGACCTCGGAACCATTCGAAACATGCACCGGATTTCGGCAAGGAGATGCGCTGTCATGTGACTTCTTCAACCTGGTGCTGGAGCAGATAGTGCGACGGGCAGGCGTCAACAGGGAAGGCACTATCTTTTACAAGTCCATCCCGCTGCTAGGATACGCGGATGATATCGACATCATCGCGTGTTCTCGCCGTGGCATTGTGGAAGCATTCACGGCGATTGAAAAACAGGCGAAACGAATTGGCCTTAAGATCAATGAGGACAAAACGAAATACATGCTGTCAAGCAAAAACCAATCCGTCGCTCACCACCTGGGACAAAACATAACAATTGACAGCTACAATTTCGAGGTAGTTAAGGAGTTTGTCTACCTCGGGGCAAACGTGAATTCCACAAATGACACCACAGTGGAGATCCGGCGTAGAATCGCCCTTGGCAACCGCTGCTACTTCGGCTTGTCCAAACAACTGGGGTCAAAACTCCTCACTCGAAAGACCAAAGTCATGCTTTCCAAAACGCTCATTCTGCCAGTCTTGCTGTACGGAGCCGAAAGCTGGACGATAAGCAGGACAGCGGAGCTGATTTTGGTTTCTTTCGAAAGAAAAATTCTGCGCCGGATATTTGGTCCTGTCTGTGAGGAAGGTGAATGGAGAAGAAGACACAACCGCAAACTCTACGAGCTGTACCAAGATGTGGATGTAGTCCGGAAAGCAAGGACCCGTCGACTACACTGGCTCGGCCACATCGAGCGCATGGACATCAACGCTCCAGCTAAGAGGGTCTTCGACTCCGAGCCTCCTGGTTCGAGAAGAAGAGGAAGACCGAACCTCCGGTATAAAGACCAAGTAATCGCGGATGTAAGACATCTTGGTCTTGACAACTGGAAGCAGCGTGCCCGGGACCGTCAAGGATGGAAGGCAGCTATAGCTCAGGCTCAGATCCTCCATGGATCGCAGGCCTGATAAGTAAGTAAGTAAGTAAGTAAGATGCGCTGCCTTCAATTTGGTGCTGGAGCAGATAGTGCGATGAGCAGGCGTCAACAGGGAAGGCCATATCTTCTACAAATCTGGCCAGCTGCTAGGATACGAGGATATTATTGACATCATCGCACGGTCTGGGCGTGACGTTGTAGAAGCTTTCACGGCGATTGAAGAACAGGCGAAACGAGTTGGTCTTAAGATCAATGAGGACAAAACGAAATACATGCTGTCAAGCAAAAACCAATCCGTCGCTCACCACCTGGGACAAAATATAACAATTGACAGCTACAATTTCGAGGTAGTTAAGGAGTTTGTCTATCTCGGGGCAAACGTAAATTCCACAAATGACACCACAGTGGAGATCCGGCATAGAATCGCCTTTGGCGACCGCTGCTACTTCGGCTTGTCCAAGCAACTGGTGTCAAAACTCCTCACTCGAAAGACCAAAGTCATGCTTTACAAAACGCTCATTCTGCCAGTCTTGCTGTACGGAGCCGAAAGCTGGACGATAAGCAGGACAGCGGAGCTGATTTTGGGTTCTTTCGAAAGAAAAATTCTGCGCCGGATATTTGATCCAGTCTGTGAGCAAGGTGAATGGAGAAGAAGACACAACAGCGAACTCTACGAGCTGTACCAAGATGTGGATATAGTCCGGAAAGCAAGAATCCGTCGACTACACTGGCTCGGAGACATCGAGCGCATGGACATCAACCCTGCAGCTAAGAGGGTCTTCGACTCCGAGCCTCCTGGTTCGAGAAGAAGAGGAAGACCGAACCACCGGTGTAAAGACCAAGTAATCGCGTATGTAAGACATCTTGGTCTTGACAACTGGAAGCAGCGTGCCCGTCAAGGATGGAAGACAGCTAGAGCTCACGCTCAGATCAACCATGGATTGCCGGCCTGATATGTAAGTCAGTAAGTAATTTGACGTCGGTGTTCATAAAATGAATGTGTTTTAGGAACCATTGCATTGATTAAATCATTTCTAGCATTTTCGAGACCAATGTTGATTAATAAAGCCTTAAAGAGGTGAACCTGTTGCCGAGTAAATAAGTCATAGGTAATATAAAAGGTATGTCTAAATGATGTATCTGGTTCTAATCCCCAGTTGATGCCTTCCGATGATCAGACGAGCGTCAGAAGTAGCATCGACAGTAGAACAAATAGCCTCCCTGGCAGACTTTTTAGCCCCGATAGACTTAAATGGGCAATTGGCTAATTTAAACCTTTTAAGCAAAGACGGTGCATTTCCTGCTATTTTACAAACAGGTCTCAATAGTATTCTATCACCACCAATAATCCTTTTTAGTTTCTCTTTCAACTTGGGTTATATCCCTCTAATCTGGAGGGAAGTCAAGGTTGTCTTCATCTCCAAAATTGGAAAAGTGAACAACCTAAATCTTATAGCCTCTTTTTTTTTTTTTGTTGTGGTTACGCCAAAGAATGGGTAATCTTCAAAATATGCTCTTAGCCCGGGCTACAAGTTTGGCAAACTCGAATACTCGATGCATTTACTTACTAGCCCACACCCTGCACTCATAACCACTTTTGCCGCGGGACTGCCGGGTAGATATTACTTCGCGGGGCTGGTTAGCAACGTATGCTATGTGCTTCTAATCAACTGTTTAACTCTTCTTATTCTTTCCAGCCTTCTTAGCTCATTTTGCACGCTCGTTATAAATGAGCAGATCTCTGGCCTCTCAGTTTCTCATACGGCTTATTAGAGGTTCTATGATCGGCAGGTCCATTCTTGCCTTTGCAAAGCGTCTGCAATGTCTTCTTCTTCCACTGGACATTCTGGGCAAAAGGACGAGCTAATTTATCCAAATCTAAGGAGATATTTTCGAGAGCCCCCGTGACCTCGATCGTAGAGATCAGCTGATAGGCCTTTTGTCGTGGCTTGCCATAATGCCGTGGATATTGCTCTTTCTCCGGCTTTTATCCTCCGGATAATACTGATCTCTTGATGGTCATCTCATTGGCGAGGATGTCGACGGGGACCATCCCCGCTATGACACAGGCTGCATCAGCCGAGATTGTCTGGAAACCGCATATTGTCCTTATTGCGCAGAGCCTGTATGAGCCAGTTGTAAGGGCTCCCGCCCAGGCCGGCGCCGCGCATTGAGCTTACCACTAAGGACAGCCGACGATGTTCGGCAAGATTCTGGCAAGCGATGCGTGCAGTATTCGACATGGGCTTTAAAATCAAGTCGGTTGTCGAGCATTACCCCAAGTATTTTAAGGCCGCTTTAGACTTGATTGGCTGGCTCTCAACCCGAAAGTTTGTTCTTTCCACGGTCTTTCGACTGGTTACTAAGACAGCTTCTGTCTTGTGGTCGGCGTTGTGAGCCTTGAGGGACTACCGCAGAGAAAATGTAGTACTGAAGGCCATCGTCCGTCTAATACCTCAGCTTCGTGTTAGTTAAGTACCGAAGGTAATGTGGTAACAAGTGGAAAAACTGTTAGAGCTCCGTATTAGACATATCCTGAAAAATCAGATACTACTGAATCCCAATTAGTATGCATATCGCAAAGAACAAGAACGATCTACTAAGAATGCGCTACATCACCTAGTGGCGCGTGTTGAAATTAGTTTCACACATAAGGCTTTTGACAATGCTGTCTATGACTCGATCACCACCTTTTTATTAAAAAAGTGTCATTACGCAGTGCAATCAGAATTCTTCGCTCTGAAACGCCATGTAGACCCGAGGGTCACATGTCCATCTTACAACATCTCCCCGAGCTGGATATGATTACCACGGTCTTGGACGCATTAACGCACACCTTCACTTTTGACAAGAGACTTGAGATATTGATCCCAAATCGCTCAGCATGAGAAACCAGTGATCCCTTGCTTAATGTCAAGGGCCGTAGGTGGTAAACGGATGGCCCCAAGATGGCTCCTTGCGTTGGCGACGACATCTTTGGACCAAATCGCAAGATCTCGAAGACCCTGGGAATGAGTCCTAGCATCCTTCAAGCAGAGTTGCATGCCATCCTTACATGCGTCAGTCTAAATCTAGAGACTGGCATAAGGGGAGTAACGATCTTGTATACTCTCTGATAGCCAAACAGCGCTTAAAGCTACAGCACGAACTCAAAAACCTACAAGGAGTGCCATGATGGCCTACAAGACCTCGCCGAAAGAAACAGTGTCAAACTCTGATGGGTGCCAGGGCACAAAAGTATTAAGATTAATGAAATTGCCGATCAACTCGCCAGGAAAGGTTCCAGCGAACCTGAACCTTTCTCCGGCACTCCCAAGTCGAAGATCAAGTTCTTCTTAGACAAGTGGAAAAAATCGCAACACCTGTCCTTTTGGAACAGTGTTGGGGGACCTGGCCAATCGAAACGTCTTATACGTCCCCTGAAAAAGCACTCTATTAACATACTGAAACTTAATAGGGTGGATATCACAAGACTAGTCAGCTACCTAACGGGACACTGCGGTTTGAGATATCATCTTAACAACCTCTCGTCTAAAACCGAGTGCCGACTCTGTCTTGAGGACGAAGAGACTGCAGAGCACATACTGTGTGAGTATGCTACTCTCTGCAATCTCGGCAATCGTATCCTTCTCAGTGAAGTTATGACTCCCTAGGGGAACATCTCGACTCCCACGAGAAGCGTTCTCAACTTCATTAGCTAGCAGGCACAGCAGATCTGTAGAGCTCGCAGTGTCCAGTGGTATTTGATAGCACTAGCCCCTTAACAAAAAAATATATGAAAGGTTGGGGGGAGGGAACGAGCACACAGAGCAAAGAAGTTGATCGCGTTTAACATCGCTCACGCCAGCTCGATCTCTGTCCCTGCTTAATCCAAGTTGACACACAGCCTCCGGTGGCCTCCCCTAGATAGCTGCCCTGGCACCCGCCAAGTAGTGGACCAACATGTGCAGCGAACCACTTTCATTACAAGTGTTGTTAAAATCCACCGACAGGTGGAAGCAAACTTTGCTTTCCACTGAAAATCTTAGGAAAGCAGAGAGAAGCTTTGAGGAATGAACGACTACAATAGGACCCTAAGGGACTTGAAAGTTGAAGAACTAATAACCCGCTGTATTCTTAAGTCATCGCTCCCTTGGATTATCACTTGTTTCCAACTATGGTAAATGGACTGGCTAAACAATACATCCAACGTCCTTATTAAAAAAAAAAAAACTGCAAAATGCTTGTTTTCGTTTCCTCCAGGCTATCGAACTTTCAATGACTGTCGAAGAGTGACATTTCCGTGTTGACACACATGTCACACTCCTTCTTATATCTTACTTGGATAGCGTCACATACCGAACCAACAAGGCTCCTGTCACCTTCGGTATCACACGGTATCAGCAAAACTTACTCCAAACATTTGGCTTTTCTTGCCACCTAATTAAATCATCCGTCCCAACTCATCGTGTTTGCCTTTCACCATGCAATATCGTCCCTTGCATTCCGAACCCGATCGCTCAACATCACTGGACCACTTTTAGCCCATTAGTGATTCCGTTTCGGTTACATCGATGTCGATTTTTCTAAATGAATTTTCGGCGAATCGATGTCGACGCTCGGTCGCCACGACTGATTGACAACTTGACAGCCGTACAAACACACCAAAATGTCCTGCAGTACAACTGCAACTGAAACGCAAATGTATAAATTAAATCCGAAACCCTTGCGTCATGACATGAATATCTTTACCCAAAATGCAAAGACGCGAGCAAAGGAAATTCGGGTTGGTTCCATGGTTGGCACGGTTGACATGGTCGACATGCTCCACGTCACCAGGGATCACTGAATATCGTGTGAGGGTCCAGAAATGAAAACACGAGAAAAAACCAAACGAACAAAACAAACGGATAGTGTGATGAAGATGATGAATCCATCACCCGGTTGCCAATTGTCAAGTGCCGACTGTCGACAACAGGCAACAGGAATAGCTGAGATCCTCCGTTGCATGTAACTGACTGCTTATGCATATTTTTCACCGCATCATCGTTAATTAAGATCTTAATCTTGGACACTTTCGTCCAGCTATCGACTAATGGGCTACCGTCTGCCGTAGTCGTTTGTAGTATCTGTTGTGTTCGTTGTAGCCGTTGTGACCGGTGTCGAAACGAATTCGATTGGATAATGATGGTGTATGAAACAGGAGGAATGAGCTGCTGGCACACCATCACTCGTCCGGTACCAGGAATTTACATAAACACCTCGCGCAGTACTAAAGTGCAGGATCAGATGATGTGAAGATGTAAAGATTCGAGGATCAGCACAAGAAGATCGAGAGGATTTCTCGCGCACACGATAATCACATGGATTGTGATGATTTGCATATTAAGCGGATGGACGGATTGGTGAGGCTGAGACATCGATCGAGCTCAGAATCATGTTTTGACTAGAGTTTAAAGTATTCCCGCTCTAGCATATTTATTACCTGAGATGACGGTGCGATTTCTTTCTGTTTTGACATCTGGTTTCGAATCAATCAATCATGACGGATGGTATGTGTATGGTTGGGTGGCAACCTGGAGGACATGGGCACACGTTTGCAATATTTTCTTGATCGACAACAACGGTTTTGTTGAGGTTTTAATGACGGGAAGTCAATTAAATAGAAGGGAAGGGATTCGAGTGAATGACGGTGTAGGAGAATTTATGAGGTCGATGAAAGAGATTTGGTGGAATTTATGAAGTGGACATAGTGGTGGTAGCTGAAACTTGTACCACTAGTGGTGGTACGAAGGTGCCTAAATGGAATGTAAGAGCGGCCTGCGGAGTATAGATTTCGGGATATAATTGCCAGTACATATGACATGATTAGGGAGGTCATGGGGATGGGAAATTGCTTGCAAAAGCCTCGTAGGGGTAGCATCTATCTGCCGGATGCTGGGAGAAGAGCCACGTAATCGAAGACCTTGCAGCTCTGTTAGCAAGTCCTACCTCCACCTTCTCGTGGTGCCATCTAGAGACTACCTCGGGGAGTTACTAACAGGAAACCAACCAAACGCCTAGGAAAGAAAACCGATCAGTTGTTGACAACCCCCGCAAACTTCTGAAAGATAGCGAATTTTGGTTATACACCTTGAATGTTAGGTCCCTTAACTGCTTCAACCCAGACATTACCGTACTCCAAGAAGTGCGATAGGATGGACCGAGTCAAAAAAGAATGAAAAAATGTGACATATCCTACGGAAGCTTCTACAAGGAGAACAAACAACGCCTGTTTTGATGCGGCTTTGCTAATAGAGGCAGACTTAGGCAAAAAGTCTTCAGCTTTCGACAATTAAGCGAGCGACTGATAGCGATCCGTATCAAAGCCACTCTTGGGAATATCAGTTTGATATACGTCCACGCCCCCACCGGAAAAAAGGCGACAGAATCAAGAATGACTTCGATGACCTCCTAGATGACCTCCTTATGCACAATTGCTCTGTGAGACTTTAATGCGAAGCTGGGCAAAGAAGACATCTTTGAGCAAGTCGTTCGAGAGCACACCCTACGTGACACCACATCAGAAACAGGCTGGCTGACTTTGCAACAGAGCGTAACCTTCTAGTAGCTAGTACACGATTTCCCCATCTCGACATCCATATGGGGACCTGGCGGTCCCCTGATCAATTAAATGTTAACCAAATCGATCGAAACGGTATGATGAGGAAAAAAAATTGCGACATATATTACAGCTGTCACAAAAGACGAGCCTTTTACAAGAAAGCCAAAGGCCTGGCAGGAGGCTTCAAAAAGGGCACCCAGGCTCTTCGAAACTGCGAGGGTAATCTTGTCACCGACCCGCAGGGAATAGTGGATGTATTTAGGCAGCATTTCTAGCAGCTGCTTAACGAGCATGACCAAGAGAGAGTGGTAGGGATCCAGGAAATCCCAACTCCAGCCGCTGAAGTAGCCCTCCCACCCAGCATCGAAGAAGTCGGCACAGCTATTCAGAAGCTGAAGAATAACAAGGCCGCAGGCTCACATGACTTGCCATCAAAGCTCTTCAAGGCTGGCGGCGATGTTCTGGTAGGGAGCATGCGCCAGATCATCTGCAGAATTTGGGAAGATGAAAGCATGCCCGACGACTGGAATACCAGCTCCATTTGCCCCATCCACAAAAAAGGCGATCCTACCTCTTGCAAGAACTATAGAGGTATATCCCTGCTCAATGTCGCATACAAGATCCTCCCCGCGTATTGTGTGAACGTCTAAAGCCATTTTGCACCGCACTAATCGACAGCTACCAGGGCGGCTTCCGGCCCGGCAAATCAACTATAGACCAAATTTTCACACTTCGACAAATCCTGGAAAAGACCAACGAGTTTCATCTTTTCATCGATTTCAAAGCCGCATACGACAGCATTCATCGTGAAGCACTGTGTGGTGCGATAGCCAAATTCGGGATCCCGGGAAAACTGATCCAGTTGTATGCTAAAAAATACGCGATGCACCGTGCAAATCAGTTCTAGGACTTCGGAACCGTTTGAAACATGCACCGGATTTCGGCAAGGAGATGTGCTGTCATGTGACTTCTTCAACCTGGTGCTGGAGCAGATAGTGCGACGGACAGACGTCAACAGGGAAGGCACTATCTTTTACAAGTCCGTCCAGCTGCGAGGATACGCGGATGATATCGTCATCATGGCGTGTTCTAGCCGTGGCATTGTGGAAGCATTCACCGCAATTGAAGAACAGGCGAAACGGGTTGGTCTTAAGGTCATTGAGGACAAAACGAAGTACATGCTGTTAAGCAAAAACCAATCCGTCGCTCACCACCTGGGACAAAATATAACAATTGACAGCTACAATTTCGAGGTAGTTAAGGAGTTTGTCTACCTCGGGGCAAACGTAAACTCCACAAATGACACCACAGTGGAGATCCGGCATAGAATCGCCCTTGGCTACCGCTGCTACTTCGGCTTGTCCAAACAACTGGCGTCAAAAACCCTCACTCGAAAGACCAAAGTCATGCTTTACAAAACGCTCTTTCTGCCAGTCTTGCTGTACGGAGCCGAAAGCTGAAGGATAAGCAGGACAGCGGAGCTGATTTTGGGTTCTATCGAAAGAAAAATTCTGCGCCGGATATTTGGTCCTGTCTGTGAGAAAGGTGAATGGAGAAGAAGACACAACCGCGAACTCTACGAGCTGTACCAAGATGCGGATGTAGTCCGGAAGGCAAGGATCCGTCGACTACACTGGCTCGGCCACATCGAGCGCATGGACATCAACGCTCCAGTTAAGAGGGTCTTCGAATCCGAGCCTCCTGGTTCGAGAAGAAGAGGAAGACCGAACCTCCGGTATAAAGACCAGGTAATCGCGAATGTAAGACATCTTGGTCTTGACAATTGGAAGCAGAGTGCCCGGGACCGTCAAGGATGGAAGGCAGCTATAGCTCAGGCTCAGATCCTCCATGGATCGCTGGCCTGATAAGTAAGTAAGTGGCTCTACATGGCCTAGCCACCCTAGACGTTGGATCCGTAGACGCCGGACTAGACCGATGTCGCTATGCAGCCGTATAGTTTGTCGTTGTATCTTCTCCTCCACTGCCCGTTTATACAAACGGGACCATAGATTGAAATGACCAAGGGCCTCTTCATCTGCTTTCATTAAAGTCGAGGCCTCTGCGCCATAGAGGACGACCGGAATGGATGAGATTTTGTACAGCGCAATCTTCGTCTTTCGAGAGAGGGCTCTACTTCTCAATTGCCTCTTGAGTCCAAAGAACCAGCGGCTGACAAGAGTATAGTCGCTTCTGCTTCAATGCTTTCAAACACATCATTGACGTCCCGGTGTGTTCGTCCAATTACGCCAATATCAGCCGCGTACGCAAGCATTTGTGCAGACTTGAAATAGATCGCACCTCTTGTGTTGGCCAGTGAGTCTCTTATGATCTTTCAAGCACGATGTTGAAGAAATTACATGACAGCGCGTCACCTTGTCTAAATCCTTAACATCAAAGGTTCCGGTTAATAAGCTACCGACCTTAATGGAGCAGTGGGAATTCTCCCTTGTCAATCTGCACAATCTGACGAGTTTTGTATCTCGTCTCTATGCACACTATCATACGCGGCCTTGAAATCGACGAAAAGTTGATGGGTGTCAGTTTGCTATTCTTGGGCCTTCTCCAAGATCTGCCGTTGACCTGTCGTGGATTTACCTGTCCTGAAACCACACTGATAAAACCTATCAGATCATCCACAAAGAGTTTAAGGCGTTCACACAGTACGGCAGAGAAGATCTTGTATGCGATGTTAAGGAGACTTATTCCCCTGTAGCTCGCGCAGGTATAGGGGTCTCCTTTCTTGTGGACTGGGCAAATGATGCTGGGATTCCATTCGTCGGGCACGAAATGAGCTGGTGCATGCGCCATACCTGGTGACCTCCAGCCGCTTTAAATAGCTCGGCAGATAGATTGAGCTTTAACACCACTAGCTTAATTTCATCTAAGTTGGGCGGACGGAATTCTTTTGCATATTCGGGCCTTATAGCCCTGACATATTCGTTTTACTTTTTCGTAAAACTTGAGAGTCTGTGGTAGCATCTCTGAATCTCCTAAATCTCACCCTTTTCATGTTCTCTTTTTTCTTCTGCGTTTCTGCTCGTAATATTCACGAGTGGCTCTAGTCCGTCTATGTAGCATGGCTTTGTAGACATTTTGCTTTGCTATATGGGCTTGCTGACATTGCTCATCAAACCAGGGTCTTCAAGTTTTCGGTTGTTTGAAACCCAACACATCAGAGGCAGCGTCTTTGACAGCACGCTGGCAATGCTCCCACTTTTGTTCTGGTGATTTTACCGGTGTCATTGGAGTTTGCGAGAGGTTGACGGAAACTCGATCGTCAAAGGTCCTAGCGGTCTCCTGCGATTGTAGCTTTCTGACGTCAAACTTTCGTTGTCCAGCTCGACTCTGTGGCATCCTTGATATCTTCATTCGTACCTTGGCTACAACAAGGTAGTGATCCGAGTCGATGTTGGCTCCTCGGAAGGTTCGTACATATAAGATGCTGGAGAAGTGTATGGCGTCGATCGCAACGGGATCAGTCTGATTGGTGGTAGACTGATCAGGTGATCGCCAGGTTCGTTTGTGAATATTGAAATGCGGGAATCGTGTGCTAGCCAGAAGGAGGTTGCACCCCATCAGGAAGTCGAGTAGCCGATGTACGTTTTCGGACGTGGTGTCGTGTAACTATATTACCCCGTGATCGACTCAAATATGTCCTCTTTGTCCAATTTGGCATTAAAGTCTCCTAGAACTTTTTTTGTGTCGTAGCTGGAACATTAGGCATAGGTTCTGTCTAGGAGATCATAGAATTCTTCTTTGAGTCGATCGTCCTTTTCTTCAGCTGGTCTTCGGTCTTCCAAAATTAGCTTTGATGCGGATTGTTATAAGGCGTTCGCTTACATCCCAAAAGCTTAAGACTTACTGTCGGAGTCTTCCTCGAATAACGAATCTGCATCCGAATAAGAGCTGTTTGTTCTCCTTGTAGCAGTTTTCGCTGGAATGACACTCGAAATTTTTATAAAAAAATGAAACGAGCATACCAAGGGTATAAGAAATCAGCAGTTACAGCTCTACACATTATAGTTGCAACCATTGGAAAATCACTTTCCAATAAAGAATTCACAAGCTTGCCTTCTACATCGTCGGAGCTTTCAACAACATTAAAGCACTAGCTATCACCAACGCATTAAGCACGCTATATGTTAGTAGTAATATAATACCTTGGATCAAACAGATACTCTCAGGTAGGTTGATTCATTCGAAATTCGGCTGCTACCAACCAAAAAGGGTAGTAAAACGTGGCACACCACAGGGATGTGCAACTATGGGTGTTAGTTGTAAACGATGTAAAACCCTCCAGAACGGAGATAGTTTTATTCACAAGAAAATGGCAGATACCTCAAGTCTCTCCTCCAAAACTTCACGGGGCTTACCTCAGATTCGCAGATCACGCCAAATATCTCGGCGTGATAACCGGGGCACTGCGAACAATCCACACTGCAGCTCTCGAAACTATGCTCCACTTATTACCCTTGGATCTCTTTGGTAAGGAAAAGGCAAACAAATCAGCGTTGTGACCTAAGGAATCAGCTCATTGCAAGTTCTCCGCAATAGAGCATGCTGATATACTACGCCACAGTGATTTAAGCAGGTTGCGGACTACTTAACCCCGATCCTGGACTTCAAGGTTCTACGTAAAACAACAATTTCTAACCGACGACACTGTAAATATACACGGACGGGTCCAGGACAGGCAAAAGTGTGGTTGCCGGTTTCTATGCACCAACCCTGAAAATCGGTCAATCCTTTAGTTTAGACTATCGAACCACGGCCATTAGTGAGGATGGCATGGAAAGACATTGTCTGAAGCAGTCGATGCTGAGAACATTGATAGACCACTTCTTCAGACTGACAGTGTGACAGTCAAAATACCGCTGTTGGGCAGAACAAACCACGCTGTACGAATCTGAAAGAGAATTCCGTCCACCCGATCTAGACAAAGTTAAGATAGCTATATCAAAACTGAACTCTAATAAAGTTCCTGGAGCAGACGTACTGTCTGCTGGGCTATTTAAAGCAAATGAAGATGAGTTGATAGGTAGCTTGTACTCATCTGTATGTAGAGTATAACCGGAAGAAAGTTTGCCCAATGAATGGAACCTCAGCATTATTTGCACATTAAATCGGCTATAAGATCTTCGCTACCGTGCTGTGTGAACGCCTGAAATCCTTCGCAAGCAATCTGATAGGTTCCTATCGATGTGGCTTCAGGCCAGAAAAATCCACAATAGACCAAATATTCACACCGCGGCAGAGCTTGGAGAAGACCCATGAATTCCAAGTCGATACGCACCACCCCTTCGGGACGAGTCATGCAATATAGTGTTGCGTTTTGTCACCCCTACCAAACTCGTCAGTTCCCGTAGGGTGACGCATTGTCATGCGACTGGACAAGATTGTGGGGAGTTCACAGGCCAAGTCGATTGCTTTCATACGCTTACGACATTGTGTAATTGAGAGAGCACAGCGAGACGTCAGACAAGCTTTTATTTGCTGGCATCAAAGAAAGACTTTAAACACCGACATATTGGCCGGTAAGTTACTATGGGGGATGGTAAAGGACTAACAAAGGCCTCGTAGGGGTAGCATCTACCCGACCGATGCTGGCCTGCTAAAAAGCGAGAAGAGCCACCATATTCGAACATCTTGTGGCACTGTTAGCAGGTCCCATCCCCACCTCCTCGTGGTGCCATCTGGAGATTTCCTATGGAAATTGCAGACGGGGAAGGGCGAATGGTGAGTCTCCTGTGCCAAAAAACAGGATTAGTCTATTGGGCTAGGGCCTAGTAAGCCGTAACCGTAAAAAAAAACCACAAACTCCGAAACAACCGCAAGCGTTGGATATAACGGACCGGATTTATGTTGACGACCTTTGCAAAAAACGAAAAAAGGACAATGATCTTCGGCTTCATACGTGGAATGTTAGGTCCCTAAACAGGCCACGTGCAGCCGAACAAATCGCGGGCGCCCTAGACCGCTATAAAGCGGACATAGCTGCCATCCAGGAAATGCGATGGAATGGGCCGGGTATAAAGGGGATGAAAAACTGCGGTATTTAGTACGGCGACTGCTGTCGGGAGAGAGGGCAACGATTGTTCGGATGCGGATTTGTTGTTCGAGGTGGACTAAGGTAAAAAGTCCTAAGCTTTCGGCATGTGAGCGAATGCCTCATAACAATTCGTATCAAGGCTATATTTTTTAACATCAGCCTGATCTGCGTCCACGCCCCCACGGAGGACAAGGATGACTCCGCCAAAGATGAGGTTTACGATCTCCTAGACAGAACGTATGCCCAATGTCCCAGCTATGACATCAAAATTGTACTAGGAGACTTCAATGCTAAGCTGGGTATGGAAAGCATCTTTGAACGAATCATCGGCAAACATAGCCTACACGACACCACCACCACGGACACAGGCTGATTGATCTTGCTACGGCGCAAAATCTCCTTCTAGCCAGTAAGCGCTTCCCGAACTTCGATATACACAAAGGCACCTGGCGGTCTTTTGATCAATCAACTACCAACAAGATTGATCACATTGCGATCGACGTCAGACACTCCTCCACTATCCTTGATGTTCGAACTTTCCGAGTGGCTAACATCGACTCGGACCACTATCTTGTAGTGGCCAAGATGCGCTTACGCATATCACGAACGCAGCGGAGTTATGACGTCGGAAAGCTGCTATCGCCAGGAACAGTTCTTGCTTTTACCCACCGCGTCTTCCTTAAGCTCTTCAATACACCTCAACCCTCCACGCTGTCAATAGAGCAATAGTGAAACCTTTGAAAACAAGCCCTGGTAAACTCTGCATCCGAAGTTTTGGGTTTCAAAACTCCACCACGAAGAAACACCTGGTTCGATAACGAGAGGATTCACACAGCGAAGCAGGATGCCTCGCTGCATAAAAGAACAAGAGCAACTCGTGAGCTCTAGGAGTTAAAAAGAAGGTAGGAGCATAAGCTTCTCAGAAGAAAGAAGAGAGATCACGAGAAACTCGCGATTGAGGATTTGGAGAGGTGTTACTGCAGGCGGGACGTTCGAAAGTTGTATCACCAGATAAAGCGAACATGCCAAGGTTATAAAGCCACCACGGAAGCCTGCAGGGATGAGAACGGACACCTAGTAGTAGAATCGCAGTCGATGCTCAGAATGTGGAAAAACCACTTCTGCGGACTGTATAATGGCGATGTTAGTCAATATGCCGCTGTCAGGCGACGAAGACCCCAAACAATTCTGTCCCCCCTGATCTCGACGAAGTTAAGATTGCCATATCGAAGCTCAAGTTGAATAAAGCTGCTGGCGCAGATGGAATGTCTGCTGAGCTCTTCAAGGCAGCTGGGGATGACCTGGTTAGAAGCACACACCAGCTCATCTGTAAAATATGGTCAGAGGAAAGCATGCCCGAGGAATAGAGTCTCAGCATCGTATGCCCGATCCACAAGAAAGGAGGGGTCTCCTGATTGCGCCAACTACAGAGGAATAAGTCTCCTTAACATCGCCTACAAAATCTTCTCTGCCATTTTGTGTGAACACCTAAAGCCTTTTGTAAATAAGCTTATAGGTCCTTATCAGTGCGGATTCAGGCCAGGGAAGTCCACCATCGACCAAATCTTCACACTACGGCAGATCCTGGAAAAAACCAATGAATTTCAATACGCCGCATACGACAGCGTAATTAGAGACGAGCTATACAACGCTATGTCTACCTTTGCCATACCTGCTAAACTCATCAGACTATGCAGGATGACTTTGGAGAATGCTCGCAGCTCCAACCGAATCGGTGAATACCTGACCGATAGTTTTGATGTCAAAAATGGATTTAGGCAGGGCGATACGCTGTCGTGCGATTTCTTTAACATCATATTGGAAATGATTGTGCAAAACTCACTGGCCAATACAAGAGGCACAATCTATTTCAAATCCTCGCAACTCCTTGCATGCGCCGACGACATTGACACAATAGGTAGATCACTGCGAGGTGTCAATGAGGCGTTTGCGGGTATTGAGTTCGAGGCGGCGAAAGTTGGTCTGGCGGTAAACGAGGGCAAAACTAAATATATGCTGTCATCAAAAAAGGACGCTCACCACCGACGCCTTGGCCAGAACGTTTGTATTAGCAGATATAAGTTCGAGGTAGTTAAGGATTTCGTCTACCTTGGCTCCACAGTGACCTGGAAGTACGTCAGTTCCGAAACCAAACGCAGAATCACTCCTGCCAATCGCTGTTTCTCTGGGCTCGGGAGCCAACTGAGTAATAGAGGCCTCTCCCGAACGACAAAGTTGACTCTATATAAGACCCTTATCATCCCAGTCCTGTTGTACGGCGCAGAAACATGGACACTATCAAAAGCGGATGAGGAGGCCCTTGGTCGGTTCGAGAGAAAGATTTTGCGCGTGATTTTCGGGCCAATAAACACAGACGGGGGTGGAGGAAAAGATTCAACCACGAACTTTACGGGCTGTACAGCGACATGAGTCTAGTCAGACGTCTACGGATTCAACGCCTAAGATGGCTGGGCTATGTAGAGCGAATGGACACCAAAGCTCGAGCCCGGAAAGTCTTCGAATCCAACCCCGAGGGACGAAGAAGCAGGGGACGGCCGCACTTAAGATGGCGCACACAGGTGGAAGGGGACCTTAGCCAACTGGGTGTGTGGCAATGGAAAAGGCTAGCATCGTGCTAGTTGGAGGGGCATGTTGGTTGAGGCCCAGGTTCATCCCGAGCTGTAGCGCCCATTAGGAAGAAGAAGAAAAATAAGTTACTATGGGCAGCTACAAATTTGAGGTGGTCAAGGATTTCGTCTACCTTGGCTCACTAATGATGAGCGGCAACAACACCAGCGCTGCGATTAGACTGGCTTAAGAGACAGTTGAAAGACCAACGTGCCCTCCACGAAACCTTATTAATGCCGGTCTTCATTTATGGCGCACACACTTGGACCCTATCAAAAATGGATGAGGAGGCACTTGGACTCTGCCAGAAGAAAATTCTGCATGGATTATTTGATCTGGTGCTATCCTGAGGTCCGCAACCGAAACGGACTATACCACCCCATTTTCTTATTGCGAGAGAAGATTGTCAGGATTCCCTCCATAGAGGAATGGGCCAGTGGTATAGTAAACACGGAAGAGGAACTGGTAATCTATACCGACGAATCCAAAACGGATACCGGTGCAGAAGCCGGAGTTTACTTCGAACCTCGGGAAGCATATCACTCCTACAGACTTGATGATGGCTGTAATGTCTTCCAGGCTGAGATCTTCGCCATTAATCAAGCTGCGAATCTGATTCTTAGGGACAATCTCTCAGGCAAGAGAACCAAAATCTACATATGTTGATCTATGTCAGGCAGCCATTAAGGCTCTGCAAGCAACATGGATAAGATCCAAACTCGTGAAACTCTGTAAAGAGAGACTAGAAGAGATATCGGATGTCAATGAGGTGAACTTCTGCTGGGTACCAGGGAATGTGAATATTCCCGGAAATGAGAAGGCGGGCAAACTAGCTAGACTGGGATCAGGCGCAGATACTACGCAGATCACAACTGAGGCTAGAACGCCACTCAGTACACAATTCAGGAAATAGAAGTGGAATTACTAGAAAGAGCCAACAAGCAATATTATCAATTAGACACATGCGCCACGGCAAGGTTAACATGGCCTGTCTATGACAGGAAAAGGACGCTGCTAAATCTTAGTAGAGGGTATATACGACCGGTGTCGGTGCCATCACTGGGCACTGCATGATATCATATTATGCAGCTAGACTAAGCCAGCCCTATAACGATTTTTGTAGGGACGAAGAGGAAATAGAATCCATTCGTCACCTAGTGTGCGAATGCACGGCATTGTCCTGGAAGAGATATATGTACGTTCCTCGGGAGTTACTTCTTTTCGGGTTTAGAGGAGGCGAGAGGCATTAAGCTGGACAAACTGCTCGGATTCTTAACTGCATCTAGGTGGTTCAGCTCAGCGGGTAACTAATAGGTTCCCCTCGGGTTAGTTTTCCACGACGATTTTTGTGTTAATGGAGATTGGTGGAGACGACTCAATCACGACCTCTATAGGTTGTACAGCGACATTAGCCTGGTCAGACTTCTATGGATACAATGTCTAACGGGCTCTAACCCGAAGAGTCTTCGAATCCAACTCCGGGGGATATCGTAACAAAGGATAGCCACATCTAAGCTGGCACACGTAGGTGGAAAGGGACCTATACAAACTGGGCATGTGGCACTGTAAACAGCTGTCCATAGATCTTGCCGGCATATTGGTTGAGGCTCAGGCTCACCTCGGGTTGTAGCGTCACCTAAGTAAGTATAAGTAAGTAAGCGAGATCATGGAGCAAGGACGTAAGATTTATTGGTAGCGGTCAGTATGCTCAATGATGGCACTAATGCAGCTCAATATAGACAAGTGAACTCAAATGATCGGAATTAAGCAGTGAACAGCCTCAGAGGCTTCCACAACGTATTCTGACCACCATTCCTCATCAATATCTTCTACATTCTCGCTTGCTGTGTACGAGCAAACCTAATCCAAAGCAAACACTAAACCGAAGCCTGTCCCATAAATCACCAAGTCCTGCTTCAGTTAAACAGATTCGCGTCACCCACCAAATTGCTCTTCGTCTCCACTACCTTGGCGTAAAACTAATTATTAGTCATCTGTCCAGGGGATGGGCGAATCATCTTCCTCACAATCGACTCCATTTGCAGTGAAACGAATAAATTACAAGCCCACCCCATCTCGGCACTATCTGCCGCCATTCCCACGACGACGACGACCTGACAACTTTTCAATTTAGTTCTCCAGACCTATGTTATGTAGATCCAACTCCAATCCAAGGTATCCCTTCAATCCACAACCAACGGACAGTCTTTGTCTCTGACTTGACTACAGTCAGATGCTAAGGTCATAAATTTTATGCACATTAAAACGCGGCCGTTTCATGCCAACCGTATTGACTTTGCGGCGGCGTTTTTAACTTGACGACCATCCACCACTACGCTGCCACTTGAAGACAATTCTAGTGCGCGCATCTCCAGCCACCGATGACGATGACGGCGAAGCGATGGAATAGTGAAGCGCTAGGAAAAACTAATTTTACAGTCCGATCATGAAGACCCGAACATGGTTAAAGGTAATTTTCCTGTCAAATCGAGAAATCGTAAAATTCCACGCCAGGCCGAGGGGGAGAGTAATGCCATTCGAGTGAAGTAGGTGCGGTGCGAACGGCGAGTGGTACTCGCCGAAGATGAAGTGATTGTTTAATGGTAGAAGGTACCAGGGGACCGAAGTAGATGTTTCATCTGAATTAGGTTTGACGCGCGGCACTGTTTGTGAGCCTTGCGGCAGACTTGCAATTTCGTTGCTGTCGAAACTTTTACGAGAGAAGTGAAGAAGATGAAGTGGAGGAGTATTGGATCGATGAAACATTGCCAGGTGGTCAGAGTGGTGATTGTTGGAGTTTAGTGCAATATCGATTGGAAGGTTATTAGAAGCCTTGCCTTGCATTGGTGAGTTATAATGGCAGTGATCTATTAATTCGTTTAAATTGGACTCTTTATCAAAAAACGCCGATGTCATTCGGAAAATGAATGAAAGCTTTGCGCTTCACTATTCAGATACATATACCTATTGTTGCTCATTACACAGAAACGGGACTATGATTAATGGGCAATGGATACATGTCAAACTAACATGTCACCTAGTAGCATGGCCGAGTTAAAAAGACGGTTCGACGGTTCATCTATTTCTCCGTTCTTGAAACCGATAAGTTTAAGAAAAGGTCATACAGATAGATGTGATACCACATGGAATATGGTATACAGTGGACTCACAAGCCCTAGCGGGCGATGATATTTGAGAGTCATCATTCTCCTCAATATTATTTATGTTTGAGATGGTTCCCACGAAGACACGGGAAAATACAGTCACCTGGAGCGGAGCCCTGGATCCGCCACCTGAAAACCAATCAGTGCTTCTGATGAAGCGATAGAATCGAGCTATTTTTCTACCTGCTAGCTCACTTAAGTTACCGTAGAAGGGCTCGTCGAGGTAGACCTCCTGCGATTCGCTAAAGAGGGACATGAGCAGAGGAGGTTGTGAATTGATTCCTCCTCCTCTTCATCCACGCAGCCGCAACAGAAGTCATTGGAAGGTAGCCCTAGTCTGGCGGCGTGTTTTCCAATGGTGCAGTGACCTGTGATGACACCCACTAAAGTGCTTAAGGTTGCCCTTTTGGTTGCCACAAGGTCCCTGGTCCATCCTAAGTTAAGCTTAGGCCAGATATGTTTAGTGATTAAGCCGATGTTACTTTCGTTTCATTGGAGGTTGGTAGCCTGCTTATTAGCTTTTTAAGATACCCGAGGTTTGGAAGACTGAGTGCGCTTAACCCTAACCTTACGAGTTCGTCGGCCGCGCAGTTTCCTGGAATACCCCTATGCCCGGGAACTCACAGTAGTTTTATGTTGAACTGTTCAGCCGACTTGTCTAGAGACAGGTGGCAGTTAAGGGATGTCTTTGATTCGTGGGTTACCGCAGCCAGGGGTGGCCAGGCCTAAGCCATGCAAGGGCCTCTGTTATCGCTGTTATTTCTGCTTGGAACACACTGTAGGACGCCGTGGCGCAGTGGTTAGTGTGTTGGGCTCTGATGCACGGTGAGCGGGTTCGGATCCCTATAACACCAACGCCATCCAATGTTTATTTTGCGGCGTCCCTTCTCGACGGGGTACTGGCCGTATACTTGCCTTGCCTTGCTTCTCGATTCACGCCGTTCGGAATCGATATTAAATTGTAGGTCTCTTTCTTACTTACTTACTACTTAGGTGGCGCTACAGACCGTGGTGAACCTGGGCCTCAACCAACAAGCGTTTCCAACTGGCACGGTCTTTGGCAAGCCGTTTTCAGCTCCGGACACCCAGCTGGTTAAGGCCCTTTTCCACCCGCGTGCGCCACCGTAGATGTGGCCGTCCTCTGCCACGCCTTCCTTCCGGGGTGGATTCGAATTCTCTTCGGATCGGAGCTGTATTTTCCATGCGCTCTACATGGCCTTAGACGCTGTATCCGTAGGCGCCGTACTAGGCCGCATAACCCGTACAGTTCTTCATTAAATCTTCTCCTCCATGCTCCGTTTGAACAAACGGGGCCGTAGATAGAGCGCAGAATTTTCATCACGAAATGACCAAGGGCGTCTTCTTCCGCTTTTGTTAAGGCTTGAGCCTCTGCGCCGTAAAGGAGGACTGGGATGATCAAGGTCTTATATAGTGTCACCTTGGTTTTCCGAGAGAGGGCTCTACTTCTCAATTGCCAAAACAGCGGCTTCAAGGGTGATTCTGCGTTTGATCTCAGCGCTGTCGTTGTTGTCGCCGGTCATCAGTGAGCCAAGGTAGACGAATTCCCTGACCACTTGTGTTGGCCAGCGACTCTTGCACGATCTTTGCAAGCACGATGTTGAAAAAGTTGCACGATAGGGCGTCATCTTATCTTAATCCTTTTTTAACATCAAAGGTCTCAGTTTGTTCATTACCGACCTTAATGGAGCCGCGAATCTGCGCCCGCGACTTTATTAGACTTAGGTCTTAGTATCACTATTTTGACTTTGTCTAGGTCGGGTGGCCGGAATTCTCTTACATTGTCGTCCATTACGAATGGATCGTTCTACCTTACAGCGGTATCTTGTCTGTCTTGCCAATTCCTCAGCATCGGCTGTGATTCCACTACCAGTTCTGCAGTTTCTTCCCTGCAGGCCTCCGCTGTTCGTTTTAACTTGTTGTAAAACTTTGATGTTGAGAGCACCGTGGCGCAGTGGGTAGTGTGTTGGCCTCTGACGCCGATGACACGGGATCGAATCCCGACACAGCCATGTCATCGAACGTGTTTTTCACGGCGGGGTTTCTCCTCAGCGGGGTTCTGATAAAATCCCCTGTAGTAAAACTGTCATGATAAGCTTCTCAAAATTCGCCGTTCGGAACCGGCAATAAACTGTAGGTCCCTTTCACCTATGGGAAAATGAAACCACACACAACATGGGTGATTGAGAGAGAAGCTCGGCTCAGGTCCTTCATGGACTGTAACGCCAACATACATACATACAAAACTTCGAGGTTCGTTTCAACACGTTGTAAAACTTCCGGGCGTCATTTCTGCGAGAGCATCCGTCCATCTCCTCGATCTCATGCTTCTTCCCTTTTCTTTCTTCTAAGAAGCGTGTGTTCCTCTCTTCTCTTCTGCTCATATGTAGATTTGGCGAGCAGCACTCGTCCGTCGTTGCAGCGTGAATAATAGAGGGAAATCGAATTCTTGGGTGTGACTTTCCCGTCAGCCCTCTTAGTGGTCACGTTGTGCGGGATGGTGTAGTCCGTATACATGGGTACTTCGAAGCAGTAAAGTATACTAGTACGGTCTTTATGAAATGTAGGCCATTGTCCTATGCCCCTAATCCGTTGGGCCGCGAGGCAGCAACTTATTTGCTGAAGAGGTCCAATGGTGGGAAATGTAGTAAAATTTTTAGGGCCTCCGTGGGGGGTCCATCTGATCGCACCAATTATGCATATGCTGACCGATCTGGCACTTTCCCCAGAAGGTTTCGATCGATAGACTGCGTTGTCCAGAGCAGTCCACCAAACTACGATGCCGTACAGGAGAATGGACCTTATGACTTCTGTATAGAGCCAGTGCAGAATGCTTGGTTGGAGACCCCAATTTTTGCCCACCACTTTCTTCGAGCTGTAGAGCGCAGTGCCAGTGGTTGCTTTCTTGACACGATCAAGAATGTTGGGTTTCCAATTCAGCCTCCTGTAAGGGAGTAGGCGAAGGTATTTTGCCTAATCTTTGAGTGTTAATTGGGTTCCACCCAGACTCGGTGGGTTGAAGGACGAAATTGTATATCTATTCGTAAACAGTACTAGATCAGTCTTCTTGGGGTTCACCCCAAGTCCACAGTACTGCGTCCAGGTTACTACTGTGCATATGTAATGCTCCCTGCATTAGATCACTTAGAGTGCTCGGAAATTTTCCTGAGACGGCTATACCAACGACAAAGCTGGATGAACTCAGAAAATCTGACGGTACTTTTACTGAGTCTTAAGCGGAAACTCTTAGTTTACTGCTGCAGACTTATTTCCTCGGAAATCAGATCGCCATCAGCTCGTCGCACACTCTTTCAAGGGAAACTGCAACTGAAATGATGAAACTATCTCGGCGTAGCTGGTATATTGCGTCGCACACGGTTACGACTGATGCCATTGGATTTGCTGTGGCATCCTTCGATGGCTTCATATCGCCAGGCACCGACGGAGTATATCATGTTATGCTGCAAAAAGGTATAAGGCAGCTGCTTCCTACTTTGAAAAGAATTTCCACTGCTAGTCTAGCACTTACCCGTTCATTGGTGCACAGTGACACTTTCATTGTCTTCGTTCCCAAGGAAATGAGGACTACTCACTTGCCAAGAGTTTTAGACCAGTTAGTCTAACATCTTTCCTGCTGAAAAGCATAGAGAGACTGGTAGAGTTGCACGTGCGCAACGTTGCCCTTCGAATGCATCCTCTTTCGGAGATGCAACATGCTTATCAGGACGGAAAATCTTGCGCAGCTGCGCTTTAAAACCTAGTCGGGAAAATCTCATCGACATTGAGGAAGCTTTTGATAACGCAACATTCGACAGCATCTGCAACGCTGCCAGACATCATGGCGTAGATGAAGCACTGGTCTTGTGGATCAAAGCAATGCTTGTGCACAGGACATTGACCGCTGATGCAGGCCTCGACCAATGTGTCAAATCCGGCGTAAACAGGGGCTGCCCGCAAGGTGGCGTCTCTGCTGTTATGGTGCATGGTAGTCGACTCCCTGCCTGATGCTCTCAATGGCTCTGGGATCTATGCCTAGGCTTATGCGGATGATGTCGCCATTCTTTCTGTCGGCTCATGCTTAGCGACTGTCTGATTCAAAGCACAGGCGGCGCTAAATGTGATCGATGATTGGTGTACTAGAAATGGGCTGTCGGTCAATTCTCTTAAGACCGATGTCGTTCTCTTCACGAGAAGGGGGAAAAATACTGACATGAATCAGCTGGTACTAAAAGGCACTTCCATCCCGATATCCAAAGAGGCTAGGTATCTTAGATAGCAAGCTTCTCTGGTCAAGGCATGTTGAGTCAAAAACCACCAAAGCACTGTCAGCTTTCTGGCAATGCAAAAGAGCTTTCAGCCAAACATGGGGTCTATCGCCGCCTATAATTTCATATGCGTTGGTTGTCTGGTGGAACAGACTAACACGCAAACCGGTCGTAGCCTCTTTCAGCATACTCTAATGAACGTTTTCCCTCAGTTGCATGGGGGCTTTCCCCAGCACGCCGGGCGCTGCTCTTGATGCTATGATGAACCTTTCACCTCTTGATATGTTTATCAGAGGGTGTGCTCTGAAAGGCATGTTTCGTCTGACGAGAAATCGCTTTTGGTACAACTCGCATAGGAATAACAGGGTGCTTGCGCAAGAATTGTCCTACGACCCCTGTCTCATGGACATGCCTTCTGACGCACTGACGCCCGTTATCCTACTGGCCTGTAACTTCACAGTCGAGTTTCCATGGCGTCGAGATTGGCTCTGGCTGGATACTGAACCTGAAAAGAAAAGTCTTCGCATTTTCACGGATGGCACCAAGTCTGGGTGGGGGTCCGGTGCTGGGGTGCACGAAAACATCCGACTGCACTTATCGTTAGGAAAATATGCGTCTGTCTTCTAATCAGAGATATACGCAATCCTAATGGCCACGCATTATGTTGTGAAGCACAGGTGGAGGGGGGAAAGCAGTCACTGCAGACGACTGCTAAGCTTGCTTGAACTCAATTGCACAGCCAATTAGTGCTTGAACCCAAGTCGTTCTTGAACAGAGTCGGTAGACTAAATTCATTAAAGCTTGTATGGGTTTCAGGCCACTCTGGGATCCCAGGAAATGAGATCTCTGATCAACTCACCAGAATGGGTTCAGAGGAGAGGTTCTCAGGACCTGAACCCGCAGTCCCACATTAACGACTGGGTGTTTAATACACACAACCGTAGATGTAGGAATTGTCCAGGATGCAGGATGACAAAGCGCGTATGCCCTGGTGTCTGCAAGAAATCCGCAGCATTCCTCCTGTCTTTAAAGAGAATCGACTGCAGAGGACTAGTGAGAGTCAGTACGGGCCATTACACTTTTGCTAAGCATCTCGGCGTGCTTGGCATAAGTGAGATGCCTATCTGTGCCGCATGTTGCGTGGAGGATGACACTGCAGAGCATTTTCTCTATGACTGTCCCGCCTTTCTCGCGCACGGTGGGCCACCCTTGGGGCCGACGTGGTGTGTGCCGAATCTCTGAATCTCTTAGCTCTACATCACTGAAGCTTCTGCACAATTTTCTCCGGAAAACGGGGAATGTAAGGTGTCTGTCTGGAGTACAATGGACCAGTATTTGCGTCTGAGTGCTCCAACGGATAGCAGAAGCAGAAGCCTGTTGCTCTAGCAACAGTAGTAGTTCATTGACTTTAACGTTTCAGAGGAGAGGAGAAAGTACTCCACCTTGTGGTGTACCTCTACTGACCATTCTAGTTGAAACGGAACCAGCAAAGTTGGCTTAGACGACCATTTGTGTTAGCAATTGTCGCATCAGTTCTACCACTGATCCCATTACACCCAGATCAGTCAGCGCTTTGGTGAAAGGCCACTAGGGTGTATTTCTTCTGTTCCAATGATCTTTTTATAGTACTTACTAGTGAGTGGAGTGCTGTATCCACCAGTGTTGCCTGCAAGGATATTCTATTCTTTTTTTCTCTATTACTGTAGCTAGTGTTTTTTTGCTTTAATAATGACACATTGAGGATGCCGTGGCGCAGTGGTTAGTGTGTTGGACTCTGAAGTACGATGAGCGAGTTCGGATCCCGATTACACCGACGCCATCGAATGTTTATTTCGCGGCGTTCCTCCTCGGCGGGGTACTGGCAAGACCCCCCCTAGTATACTTGCCGTGAAAAAGCTTCTCGACTCACGCCGTTCGGAATCGGCATTAAACTGTAGGTCCCTTTAACCTATGTGAAAAGTAAATCACACACAACATGGGTGATTGAGAGAAGCTTGGCTCTGGTCCTTCATAGGCTGTAACGCCATCAAAGAAGAATGACACATCACTTACTCAAATTTCCTCAATAATTTCAAACCTAAAAACCGGAAAAAAACAGCTTGTTATTGTCAACAACATTATAGCAAGTCTTTAGGAAATTTAACGACATCTAGGCAGGTATCTGGATAAAATGCTCTCTATTGAGATCTAACCATTGTGTCATATTTATGATCATCTAATGCATCAACTCCGAATTTTGATTACCCTGACTAAGAAGTCGAAAGTTCCTTTCTTCCCATCAAACCTACAAATCCAACTTCAGTTTCGACAAACAATCAACGTATGAAACTCCTCGTAAATCCCCATAAATCAATACTTTTACGATCGTCACAAACTTTCTTCCCCCTCATAGGTGTACATAGTTCCTATCTCTAAACTAGACCACAATTTCTACAACTCGGACGAAGTTAAGTGATAAAACACTAAAGCCCATCATCAGACGCAGTCAACTTGTTTACGTCCGAGCTTACAAAGGCATTCAACGAAAGCTAAAAGAAATATTCACGATCTGACTATAACCCATTGATAGTCGATCTCTTTGTCATTTTAACGATTCGTAACCAATCTATGTGGAGTTCCTAACAATTTTTAATACTTTTATCAATTCGATGTCATCTCACGTGAGTTTATGGATGCACAGATCGAATAAGTCTCCGGTGTTGTCCCTGAAAGACTGAAAGTCGTAGATGACACCTTAACGGTGTGCCCGCAGGCCTTTCATTCCTCATGAATCACCCTCTTCTTTTTTTATAGTATTGTAGCAGTTACTTTTGCAGATGTGTGTCCAGTGACTGTTGCCAAACACTCATAAACACGAGCCAAACTGGTTTCTCAAGCTTCAGCTTGGGCTCCAACAATGACACGATAGCGGGAGAAAGATCTGAAAATTAATTATTTCCGTTTTTTTTGTCTCCATTTTTATTCTACATCTTCTGTCTTCTTTGGGAAGATTTCTTTAAACGCGATTAAGTCCAAGTTCCACTCCAAAGATATACCCGAGCTTAGTGTTAGGTTGGCATCTTCGAAAATTCGAAAATGAATTTCATTCGGGGGAGGACCCAAATTGAGTTGGGCGGAGCGATGCTCTACTGCGGGCTGGTCTTGGTGATGTGGGGGACGGAGGATAAGATAAACAAACCATCAAATGGGAAATACAAAGTTAAAAATTTGACGACGGAGGCCGAGACCACAAAAGGTACGTCACAACGTGATCTTATTCGTTTGGCCACTTTATTCAAATGACATTTGTTAAGACACACCTAACTTGGGAGACTATGGGACGGTCTAGGAGCGTGCTATGCTATGACTAGTCACACTCTCCAGAATAAGAACACACATACGCACTAGTATGTGCTTAAACTGTAAAGTTTCCTTAAGACTAAGCAACCAAATAAATATGTTTACGACTTGCCTAGAGAAAAGACAACCTTAGTTATGAGAGGATTGAGCCTTAATTGATGCTAAATAATTGGTGATTTAGGTAAATGAGATGGAGATGTCACAGTCCGGTAAACAGGGTGTGGGTTGCTACGAATTAAAATTTTTAAACGCTACTTTTATCTGTTTATCTGATGAAAAAGCTATCAAATATTAAGTATTGGAATAGCTGGAAAGCAATAGAATAACTTCGGGTATTGTGGAATACCCATTTGATTTTAACATGCTACAACCAGAGACCATGCATAAAATTTGCGATTTTAGTATATTGTACAAATTGAGCTATTAGCTAACGGTAGTAAAAATCTTCCATTCCATCCACCCGACCTAGACGAAACCAAAACAGCGATATCAAGACTTAAGTCCAATAAAGCCGCGGGCGCAGACGGCCTGTCTGCTGAGCTTCTTAAGGCGGCTGGAGATGAGCTGGTAACGTGCATGCACCATCTCATTTGCAAGGTACTTAAAGCATGCCCGACGAATGGAATCTCAGCATCGTTTGCCCGGTCCATAAGAAAGGAGACCCCTGCGCCAATTATAGGGGAATAAGTCTCCTTAACATCACATATAGAATCTTCTCTGCCGTATTGTGTGAACGCCTGAAACCCTTTTTTGAATAACCTGATCGGCTCTTATCAGTGTAGTTTCAGGCCAGGTAAGTTCACAATAGACCAAATATTTACGCTACGGCAGATCTGGGAGCTTTACGTCGATTTCAAGGCATATGACAGCGTGTATATAGAGCTATACAGAGCCATATCTTGTTTTAACATCGCTGCCAAACTCAACCGACTGTGCAGGATGACAATGGAGAATTCTCGCTGCTCCATTAAGGTCGGTAATGAGCAAACCGAGACGTTTGATGTTAAAAAAGGATTTAGGCAAGGTTACGCGTTGTCATGCAACTTTTTCAACATCGTGCTTGAAAATATCGTATACAAGAGGTACGATTTATTTCAAGTCACGACGACATCGACGTGATTGGATGCACACAGCGAGACGTCAAGGAGGCCTTTGTAAGCATTGACGTAGAAGCGGCTAAGATGGGTCTCTGGGTCTCAAGGTTAATGAGGGTAAAACCAAATATTTGCTTTCATCTTTTTTTTTTTTTTTTAGAAACTCGCGAAGGTTCCAGAGTTTATATTCTCTTATGATGTGTTATAACACACAACCTGAACGGAGTGCAGTAGTGTGGGTGGTTGATGCTCGTTGACTCTCAGGGGTGGTTGTCCTAGATAGGAAGAGAGGCGACCAAATTCCACGTTGGTTATAGTCCGTAGTAATTCATTCAAGCACTTTAATATTGCATACGCAGAGGATGCATTTCAGTTGACCATATACTGTGAGTGTACGTCTGGTCACTTTCCATTCACAACTGCGTTGCATACTTTCTGTCCGTATAGGAATTACTTTTTCTTAGCTATGAAGCAAGATTAAAAGCACCAGGCCTAAGGATAATACGTGGTTTGACTCGAGCTGCAAAGAGGCTATTAGGCGCAGGGAGCTAAGTTTTCGGGCCTACAAGGCAAACAGTTCTGAGGAAAACCGAAAAAAGTACATACGGGCCAGAAATGACTGCAACACCCACATTCGACGGATTAAATTCCAATCCGACCAAAAATTAAGGCGTAAAATCCTTCAATGTCCCAAAGGTAGCAAAAGTTTCTGGTCGTTTGTAAAAAACGTAAAAAACTCAACTAAGTCGTCTATACCGACGCTCATCCACAATGACATTCCATCACCCCCTTAGACAAAGCTAACCTACTTGCTGCCCATTTCGCAACCAGTTCTCAGCTGCCAGCTTGTACTTTGTCTCCGCCTGTACTAGAGTGCGTCAATTCCACCATGGGACTAATCCACTTCCGCACTCGTACAGTCGCAAGGGTTCTTAAAGACCTCGACATACACAAATCCGCTGGTCCAGATGGTATTGCCACAATTGTTCTGAAGAGGTGTTCTTCTACGCTGGCAAAACCACTGCGTAAGCTTTTTCACCTTTCCTACACCTCTGGGCTCTTTCCGAGTAGGTGGAAAACAGCATTTGTCCAGCCTATACCCAAAAAAGGCGAATCATCTTCTCCCTCCAACTACCGACCCATTGCACTAACGTCCCTTCTTTCCAAGGTCATGGAAGCGGTGATTAACCGTCAGCTTATGAAATATCTTGAATCACGGAAACTCCTCAATGACCGCCAATTCCGCAGCAACAGATCCACTGGTGATATGATGGCATATCTCGCCACTCGCTTCACCAAGCAGGTGAAAGCAAAATTGTTGCACTGGATATTTCGAAAGCATTTGGCAGGGTTTGGCATGAAGCCCTTTTGTCGAAAATGCGTGCTTTTGGGATCGATGAGTCTCTCTTTCAATGGATTAGAAGCTACCTTTCGATTCGTTCAATTCAAGTCGTTTTGGACGGATTCAAGTCTGATACTCACTTTGTAAATGCCGGTGTTCCCCAGGGCTCCGTTTTGTCTCCGACACTCTTTCTTATTTTTATAAATGATCTCTTGTCTGTTACTTCTAATCCAATTCACTCCATCGCTGACGACAGTACCCTCAGCTTCTAATATTCGTTTACCAGTTTACGACCCTTCACTTCGGTTGTAGACAATGAGCGACAGCGTATGTTAAGGTCATTAAATTCCGATATCGATAGCATTATCCAATGGGGTAAAAACAATAGAGTAGAATTTAATGCATCCAAAACACAATGCTGTCTCTTGTCGTTAAAGCGTATAACTAACCCGCAGCTATTATCCATGAATGGCACTTGCATCTCAGAAACTGAAAAGCTTTCCATCCTGGGTTTGAGTGTTGCTCACAATCTTAATTGGAGCAATTGGATATATTCAGTGTCGCCAAGAATGCTGCGAAATGCCTAGGATTCTTATAAAGATGCACGAAATATTTCTCACCCTTAGATCTGGCTACAATCTATAAGGCGTTCATTCGCCCCAAATTAGAGTTTAACGCTCATGTCTGGTCCGGTGCTTCCAAGACCTCACTGCACCTACTAGACAGAATACAAAAACGAGCCATAAAACTGATAGGTGACTCCAGCATTACCAAAACATTAGACTCGCTGGAACACCGCAGGAATGTTACCTGCCTCTCCCTGTTTTATCGTTACTACCACCAAAAATGCTCTGATGAATTAGCCAGTTGCATTCCGCCCCTTCAACATTTCTCCCGGAATATATGTCTCTCTAGGAATGCTCACCAATATACTCTGAAGCCCGCATTCGGACGTAGTGTCAAATATAGAGAATCTTTCATTAACCGAACCACACGAATCTGGAACTCCCTACCGGATTCGGTTTTCCCCCCTCAATGCAACATGCAAGCATTTAAGATCAATGTCCATCGGCATCTCCTCTATTCCTCTTCCTCTCTATCTTCTGCCCGCACTGTGTAGCCGACATAATAAGGTTATTAGACCTTGAGTGCGCGCAAATTATTAAAAAAAAAAAAAGAAACCCACCTCCAATAGTCCACTGCCTCAGTTGTTCGCAAACAAGTTCAATAATGGAATCAACAAGTGGTGGCATTCCTTCTCCCCTCTTACAAAATGTGTTTTTGTTTTTGTTTTCTGACTTTCTTGGTCAAAATCATTTTGAAAAAACAAGCAACCACCTCAATCTCAATCATTCCGTGTCTCATTTGAAATACATCACTCAAAATTTCCAGTAATATCCCAAATGTCCAATGGTATAAACAATTGGTATAAAGCGAAATGTTTAGCTAAAAGTGCCACACTTCCAGGGAGAAATCATCCAAGTTCATATCGGTCAAGCTGGGGTACAAATCGCTAATGCTTGCTGGGAACTCTACTGCCTCGAGCACGGTATCGGTGCGGACGGTCGCTTGTGCTGCGAGCCGTGTGACAACCACTATCGGAATTTTTTCGCCTACAAGGATAACGATCGGGTAGTTCCGCGTGCTGTGCTGGTTGATTCCGAACCAACTGTTGTTGGTTAGTTCTGTGAAATCCCTGAATATTACATAGTATGGTCAGGATTTGATGATATGATTTTTGTTTAGATCAAGTCCGGACTGGTCCGTATGGGCAGCTGTATTGCCCTGGTAGTCTGATAACGGGAAAAGAAGACAGCGGAAGTTGCTTTGCCCGCGGATATTACACTATCGGTGCCGAATTAATTGATATTACGATGGAAGCTATACGCTGTGTTGCCGAGTCCTGTGAAAATCTACGAGGAGTTCTATTGTTTCGTTCGATTGGTGGTGGCACCGGCTCCGGTTTGGGCAATCTCATCTCCGAGCAATTATACGATCAATACGAAAAGGTTGTTAAGATGGAATATGTCATCTTTCCATCGCCATCGTAAGTGAACGAGTGTATGAGGGAACCACGCACATTACTCATTGTTTAAGCTTTCCAGAATGTCACCATTGATCGTTGAGCCGTACAATGCAATGCTCGCAACACACATCAGTATGGACGTAATCGATTGCGCATTCGTTGTGGATAACGAGGCTCTCTACGATATATGCGCATCGAAACTTGATATCATGGCTCCAAAGTATAAAAATCTTAATCGAATCATTGGACAGGTTAGTTGTGATAATCGAGCACATTGCTTAGTTCTAAAATTATCGATTTGTAGACAGTTTCAACTTTTACAACTTCTCAACGCTTTGCCGGAAGCGGAAACATATCCTTCCTAGAATTTCAAACCAATTTGGTACCATATCCTCGCATTCATTTTCCTATCCTTAGTTATTCACCATTCACGCCAGGCAAGGAAAACGGATACCAGAACTTCTCCACCGAGTACGTGACCACATCATGCTTTGATCAATCTAACCACTTGGTCCGATGTAATCTTGAGGAGGGAATGTACATGGCCTGCGTACTAATGTATCGTGGAAATATATCAGATTCGTCAATCAACAGTTGCATAACAAGACTGCGAACAAGTCAAACGGTTCGTTTTGTCGATTGGTCACCGACCGGATTTAAGATTGGAACAAACACTGAGCCACCTATCACCGTACCAGGCGGCGGTCTGGGTAACTCCAACTTATCCCTGGTTACGCTATCTAATAATACTGCGATAAAGATTCCCTGGCGTCGGCTTTTGCTGAAATTCAAACGTCTATACTCTCGTCGGGCGTTCATGCACCATTACATTGAGGAAGGCTTAGACGAGAGTGCCATGAAAGAGTCCTACGACGATATTAGTGCCTTGATCAATGCATACGAAGAGGTTGATAAGGCGACCAATGGCGCCCCTTCTGACGCACTAACTAAGAAATTTGGGTTTTCGAAAAAATCAAGCCTCAGTTCGATCAGTGAGCAACACGAGGCTGAGCCTGAAAGTTGGAACCAAGAGCGACATTGGCAGAGAAGCAGACAACGCAATTGCTTAAACTGTCATAGTGGTACAAAATCGGTTCAGTCGAACTCTTCGAATTACTCAATGCAACCGAGCCGCCTTACTTCAGGTATTTCCGAGGGTGATGACTCTCTAGATATTTCCAAACCACGCTCGACTAATCTGTATCGAGAAGACGATGCAATCGATTCAGATACACCAAATATAGAATCACGTACGGAATTTTGCTTCATCGCATCGGACAGCGAAATTCGGTCGAAAAAGCCGTCAGCATGCAATTGTTTCCCGAAGGCAGAAAAATTCCACCACAAAGATTATAAAGAATCCGCGGAAGAATCGAACTCACCCAACTCATTTAAAGGTCCAATTGAATCGACGGAGCGAATACGATCTGATGATATGGAGACAGACAACTTTAGTATGAAGACGCGGATTGATGCAATGCCCGAAGAGGTGGTAGTAACAATTTCATATGATACTAAACCGGAGCCCGGAGTAGACGAAGAATCTGGTGTAGCTCCGCATAATCGTCCACCGTCGAACGATGTCAGTTCCCTGAAAGATGAAGTCGATACCTCGTACGAACCAAACCAAATAAGAAACGCAAGTAGTACACAAACATTGAACACCGTACAATCGAGTCCACCGACCTGCAAACGACTAAGCACCGAAAGAAGACGCAATTATCCTAGTGGACACCATGGAACGACCAGTTCACCACATAATCCTCACCAGCGTGTGAGTTCACGATCACGAGGTCATGAATCGCATAAATCGCATGAACACGGGCATGACGATTTACTCCAAGTACCAAAACTACGGCTGCCCACAAGATCAGACGAATCCATACACTCACATTCGAAACCGCTGTCAAGAAGCCTTGGTAACATTCCTCAATCAAACAGAACGCCATCCAAAGGTGTGAAACGAAGCAAATCGCACGAACCACAACAGTTAAAGATATCCAGACATAGAAAGAATTACACGGCCGAGGATCAGCTCAATGACTCGGAAGCCTGCAGGGCAGTGGAAGTATTTGAGACGTATTCGAGGATTCATCCTCGAGTTCTATCATTTGATGCGAACGAGAGTCAACAAATGACATCATTCTCACCGTGTCCGTGTCAATGTCGACCATGTGCTGCCGACGAGGTTCTAAAATTGCCACCAATCTCAAATTATAAATCAGACACTTATAGTGAAGCTCTAGTGGCAAAAGATCGATTTTCAAAGTCCTATTGCAAGCGACAAGCTCCGTGTTCAGTCGATCAAAATTGCCAAAAAGGTTCAAAGCATCGTTGTAGCAAGTGCACCATCTCAGCCCCAGAAATATGGAGTAACGAGAAAAGTTGTTCGTGTGCATGTACCACTGTCCCAAGCAATTCTATTTCACGCGGACGTGATGAGTCATGCGGATGTCATCTATGCTGCCCCGATCCACGTCTTACAAGTAAAAACTCCTCGAAAACGGGTATTGCGAATTTATTATGTTGCCAGAAAAAATCATGCAAAGGGATACGGTGTAAGGACCCCTGTTGCCCGGAGCCCTGTCCAGGATGCTGTAATTCTTCTCATTCATCGAAAAAGCCACAATCGAGTTGCCATTCCCTAAGCCGCTGTAAACCACAGGACTGTGTACCTAAAGTAGTATGCTTCAAACGACCGAAAAAACAGTCGCCAGCAAAGAGACCCTGCTTTTGGTGTGAAGATGACGATGATGTGAGATTCGTAAACAGTGATGAATGCCTGGTACCCGCGTGCTGTTGTCATTCTTCAAAACATATTTGCATTAGACGCTGCCATTGCCCGAAAAATGACGATGATGCTAATGAAGTGATATGTGCACCATCAGCACCATCGTCTTGCTGTTATGTACAGGAGGAGGAAGTTTGTTGTTGTCCTAGTTCGGAGAGCTTTTTCGACTGATTTCGACGGAATGCCAAGGGAATGGAATAGAATCACAAAATACAAGGATAATGCGTGTAACGATAAGGTAAAACAGAGCGCGAGGAGTTGCTTAAAAATAGAAAATCAATAAAAAACAGAAAAAAACTTCCGTAAATCACTCGTTTTTACTTTGATCCTTTTTGAATTCCCTTCATAATTCAAATTCAAATGTAACCGCTCGTAACGAATAATTCGATACGAAACCGTCAGCCCAAATGTATGCAGGGGTTTGATACTGTTCCATAGCTTTCAAAACTGCATGTATACCAGTTACTAGTTTAACTCGAAGTCTATTGCCTCACTCACGACTGAAGTGACGAGAAAAATCAATTTTTCAAACGAATTTAGATTGTTTACGAAAAATGTATTTCAATGGTGAATGTGTATTTAAAAGCGCAACAGTCTTATACGAAATTAGACACTTCTTGTCATGGGCAACAGCGATTCATCACGCTTGAGTTATATGCAGTTTATTTGCTACTTGGTTTTTCAAAGTTCATTCTTTGGAAGCTCACGGGTGATTTGTGGCATATGTTGAACTCTACCGTGCTCAGATAGCATTGCCATTTTATTCTGGAAAGACGTACACCCGAACAACGCTTGCGGATTATTTAATTGTTTTTTTTAAGTGAAAACTTCTTTAGCCGCGAAAACTTATGGGTTCGCGTCACCGACATGCTCGCATACATATACTATACATGCGAGCGTTATACGCTTCTTGGAGGTGTGAAATCTCGTGTATTCACGCCACTGGCACGCTTATAGCAGTATGTATATCTGTAGCTATACAGCTAACGTATTGTGCAAAAATCGGTAGACGAAAAACGTATGGGTTCGCGTCACTAGCATGCTAATGTTAAAAGTATGTCTATAGCTATGAGTACGACTATACACATATAATATTGTTACGAAATGTTCAATCCCACACCGAATAGGGTTCGCACCACTGGATTGCGATAAACTACAATTGTCCTTTTTATCCGAATTAAAAACACACACACTTTTCTTGTTTCACCACAGATCAATTATCTGTGTAGCTTCACCACTTTTATTTATTATCCAATACAATCCACTTTAAAGTTTATTACACAAACAAACCTTTATTGAAAGCTTTTATTTTCCCACTATTTCACCGATTGATCACACCGGCTGTTCCATACCACAAACTGAATGAATGTCGAGGGCGAGCGTTCGCGCTTATATAGCTCTCGGTCCACCTTCTCGAATGTTCGCCCTTGAAAGTTTCCCTTCGAAAATCTCTAGAATGCTCTGACATTCGGCATTACGCCGTTGGAAGTTTCGATCATTCCAATTTCCCCTTCACCAGAGCTTTCGAACTTCGACAGCGAAATTCGAACTTAACCGTCGGCTTGTGTCCCCGCAACACTGCCCTCCTCCCAAACTTGTTCGTCCTCGAACAAGCGATTGGATCCCTCTCCGTAATATGGCGCTAACCTTTCTACATGGACAATCTTATACTTCGCCCGTCTGTTTCCCGTCTGTTGTATTCGGTACACCACGTCGTTAAGTTTCTTGATGACCTCATATGGCCCATCCCAGGCTGATTGCAATTTGGGGCACAAGACTTATTTTCGTTGTGGGTTGTACAGCAATACCAATTGTCCTGTCTCAAATCCAGAAGAGTTCGCCCTTAAGTCGTATCTCGCCTTCATCTTATCGCTGATCAAATCCAGTTGCTCCCGGATGAACTGATGGATGGAGTTCAGCTGTTCTTTCTTTTCGGTTACGAAGTCCTCCCTGCCGCTAGTTGTCGGTAGTACCACGCCGAACTTCAAGTCCGATGGAAGTCGGAGATCAGTTCCAAAAATGGCTTCGGCGGGTGTTGTTGCCGTTGAATTGTGCTGTGCCGAACGGTATGCCATTAAGAAAAGGGGAAGATGTTCATCCCAGTCCTTCTGATCTCCGACGACGACTTTTCACAAGTATTCCTCCATCGTCCGGTTGAACCTTTCGACCATGCCATCAAATTGTGGATGTAATGGTGTTGTCCGCGTCTTTCTGATACCTAGCATGTCACAGAGTTCTTTGAACACCGACGACTCGAAGTTCCTTCCTTGGTCTGAGTGCAGTTCCAGCGGTACTCCGTAACGCGCAACCCAGTTGTTCACGAATGCATCCGAAATGGTTTTGGCTTCCTGGTTCGGGATGCAAAACACCTCACGCCACTTGCTAAAGTAATCGATCACCACCAGCGCGTATTTGTTTCCAGCGTTGCTCGTTGGGAATGGGCCTGCGATGTCCATGGCGATACGTTCGAACGGTGCTCCAACATTGTACTGCTGCATATTTCCTCGAGTTTTCCTAACTGGCCCCTTTGCCTTCGCACACTGTTCACACCAGCGAATGAAATTTGTGACCGACTCATGGCATCCTACCCAGTAGAAACGTCTCTTTATCTTTTCTACAGTCTTGTTGACACCAAGATGACCCCCGCTTGGTCCCTCGTGGTATTCTCGGATGACCTGGTCGATTTGTCCCTTTGGAATTACCAGCAGATCGTTTACAATGTTCCCGACCTCACTTTCCCAACTGCGGTAGAGGCAACCGTTCTTCAGCTTCAAACTCTGCCATTGAGCCCAGTAAGCTTTCACGATTGGGCTTTCACTGGATATTTGCTGCCAACTCGGTCGAAAACCTCGTTCTTGGTGGTCGATGATGACTGCCAGATCGGCATCTTCTCGCTGCTTCCTTCCGACCTTCTCGACAGTCCAGGAATCTTCTAGCAGCACATGGAAACGACGGATGTCGGTGACTTGTTCCTTGGTTTCGGCACGTGAACAATGTTTGCATTCAACATCGCAAGGTCGCCTCGATAATGCATCCGCATTTCCATGACTGCTTCCCTTCCGGTGTTCGATACTGAAGTCATAACTCTGGATTCTCTCTATCCATCTAGCAAGCTGGCCTTCCGGGTTTCTGAACTGCAGCAGCCACCTCAACGCTGCGTGGTCCGTCCTAAGATGAAAAGCCTGGCCATAGAGATATTTGTAGAAATGCTTGACACAGTCAACCACGGGTAAAAGCTCCCTCCTAGTTACACAGTAGTTCCTCTCCGGCTTCGATAGGATCCTACTGTAGTAAGCGATGACCCGTTCTCGCCCGTCAATTATTTGAGAGAGTACTCCTCCGATTCCATGTCCGCTCGCATCGGTGTCCAAAATAAACTTTTCTCCGGGGACAGGATATGCAAGGATCTGCGCACTGCAGAGCAATTCCTTCAGGTGAATGAACGCTTCCTCCTGCGGCTTCTCCCACTTGAATGGCCGACTCTTTTTGGTGAGGTCGTGCAAACCGCTGGCTGGGATGAATCGCCTGTAATATGTGCAAAGTCCCAGGAATGACCCTAACTCATGAAGATTCTTCGGCCGCGGCCATTCCTTAACCGCTGAGATTTTCTCTTCATCTGTGTGGACTCCTTCTGCAGTCACCACATATCCCAAGTACTTCACCTCGTTTTGGAAGAGCGAACATTTCTTCGGGCTCAATTTAAGTCCGGCTGCTTGAATACGTTCCAGTACCTCAAGCTTTTTAAGGTGATCGTCGAAATCCTTGCCCATGACAATTATGTCATCCAGATAGACAAGGCAAGTCCTCCAGTGAAGTCCTCTTAGCAGCCGGTTCATAAGTCTCTCGAATGTGGCTGGCGCATTGCAAAGACCGAAGGGCATCACAGAGAATTGCCACAACTCTCCCCCGGCGGTGAACGCGGTCTTTTCCTTGTCTTTGCTGGTCAAGCTCTATTTGCCAGTATCCGCTTTGCAAGTCCGGGAGGGAGGGAGCGAGCAAACAGAGCAAAGAAGTTGATCGCGTTTAACATGGAAAACGCCAGCTTCGATCTCTGTCCCTGTTCAATCCAAGTTGACACACAGCCTCCGCGTGGCCCCCCTGGATAGCTACCCTGGCACCCGCCAGGTAGTGAACCAATGTGTGCAGCGACCCAACCCTTGTTCCTGGGGAAAGAGGAACCTGGCCCTCCAGGTTGGGGGTTGTGCTTAGGGGTAACATCCCTATCACGTAAAAACCCACTTGTTCCGAAACGACAACAAGCCTCGGATACGGACGGATACAAAGCTGACGACCCCTGCAAATGACTAACGGATTTGAGAGTCTGCACCTGGAATGTGAGGTCCCTTAACAGATCGGGTGCAGGCGATCAATTGGAGCAAACCCTCAACTGCTATAGAGCAGATATAACCGCACTCCAAGAAGTGCGATGGACCAGGCAAAAAGCGGATGAAAAACTGCGACATCTACTACGGGAACTGCTACAAGGAGAACAAACAGCGCCTATTCGGGTGCGGATTTGTTATTATTTGTTATAGAGAGACTCCGACAAAAAGTCTTAAGCTTCCGAGATGTAAGCGAACGCCTCATAACAATCCGCATCAAAGCTAAATTTGGAAACATTAGCTTAATATGCGCTCACGCCCCAACGGAAGAAAAGGACGATCGGCTCAGAGAAGAATTCTACGATCTCCTAGACAGAACATATGCCCAATGCCCCAGCTACGACACAAAAATAGTTCTAGGAGATTTTAATGCAAAACTGGGCAAAGAGGACATATTTGAGTCGATCATAGGAAAGCATAGCCTCCATAACACCACATCCGACAACGGATTAGGGCTAATCGATTTCCTAGCAAGGCGTAACCTCCTTGTAACAAGCACGCGATTCCCCCATCTCAACATCCACAAGGGTACCTGGCGGTCTTGTGATCAATCGACCACCAACCAGATTGATCATATTGCGATCGACGCCAGACACTCCTCCTGTATTCTCGACGTACGAACCTTCCGAGGGGCCAACATCGACTCGGGCCACTACCTTGTTGTAGCTAAGGTACGAATGAGGATATCAAGAATGCTTGGGAGTCGAGTAGGACAACGTAAGTTTGACGTTGGAAAGCTACAATCGCAAGAGACTGCCAGAATCTTTGCCGATCGTGTCTCCTCAAAGCTCTCTCAAAATCCGCCCAGAGCAGCACAAACAATAGAGCAGGAATAGGCTCATTGCCAGAGCGCCGTCAGAGATGCTGCCTCAGAGGTGCTGGGTTTCAAACAGCCACCACCTAGAAACCCCTGGTTCGATGAACAATGCGAACAAGCCCATGCAGCAAAACAAGAGGCATATAAGGCCGTGCTGCAACGACGGACGAGAGCTGCTCGCGAAATCTATGAGCAGAAGAGAAGAGAGGAACACACGCTTTTCAGAAGAAAGAAGAGAGAGCACGGAAAGCGTGAGATCGAGGAGATGGAGAGATGCTTCCGCAGGAATGACGCCCGTAAGTTTTACAATAAGGTAAAACGAACATGCCATGGCTACAAGGCCAGAGTGGCGGCCTGCAGGGATGAAAATGGAGAACTGGTAGTAGAGTCGCAGTCGATGCTGAGGATTTGGAAAGACCACTTCTGCAGACTGTATAACGGCGATGATAGACAAGATACCGCTGTCAGGCAGAACGAGCCATTCGTAATGGACGAAAACGAAACAGAATTCAGTCCACCCGACCTAGACGAAGTCAAAATAGCGATATCAAGACTTACGTCTAATAAAGCCGCGGGCGCAGACAACCTGTCTGCTGAGCTTCTTAAGGCGGTTGGAGATGAGCTGGTAAGGTGCATACACCATCTCATTTGCAAGGTATGGTCGGAGGAAAGCATGCCCGACGAATGGAAATTCAGCATCGTTTGCCCGGTCCATAAGAAAGGAGACCCCTATAACTGCGCCAACTATAGGGGAATAAGTCTTCTTAACATAGCATATAAGATCTTCTCTGCCGTATAGTGTGAACGCCTGAAACCGTTTGTGGATAACCTGATCGGCTCTTATCAGTGTTGTTTCAGGCCAGGTAAATCCACAATAGACCAAATATTTACGCTACGGCAGATCTTGGAGAAGACCCAGGAATACCAAATCGACACTCACCACCTCTTCGTCGATTTCAAGGCCGCGTATGACAGCGTATATAGAGACGAGCTGTACAAAGTCATGTCTAGTTTTAACATCCCTGTCAAACTCGCCCGACTGTGCAGGATGACAATGGAGAATTCTCGCTGCTCCATTAAGGTCGGTAATGAGCAAACCGAGACCTTTGATGTTAAAAAAGGATTTAGGCCGGGCGACGCGCTGTCGTGCAACTTTTTCAACATCGTGCTTGAAAAGATCGTGCAAGAGTCACTGGCCAACACAAGAGGTACGATCTATTTCAAGTCTACGCAATTGCTTGCGTACGCCGACGATATTGACGTAATTGGAAGAAAACAGCAAGACGTCAATGAGGCTTTCGTGAGCATTGAGGTAGAAGCGGCTAAGATGGGTCTCAAGGTTAATGAGGGTAAAACCAAATATCTGCTTTCATCTAAAAGAGACGGACAACACCGACGTATTGGCCAGAGCGTCACCATGGGCGGATATAACTTTGAAGTGGTCAAGGAATTCGTCTACCTTGGCTCACTGATTACCAGCGACAACAACACCAGCGCTGAGATAAAACGCAGAATCACTCTTGCCAACCGCTGTTTCTTTGGGCTTCAGAGGCAATTGAGAAGTAGAGCCCTCTCTCGGAAAACCAAGGTGACACTATTTAAGACCTTGATCATCCCAGTCCTCCTTTACGGCGCAGAGGCTTGGACCTTAACAAAAGCGGATGAAGATGCCCTTGGTTGTTTCGAGAGGAAAATTCTGCGCACTATCTACGGTCCCGTTTGTTCAAACGGTGTATGGAGGAGAAGATATAACGAAGAACTGTACGGGTTGTACAGCGACATCGGCCTGGTACGACGTCTACGGATACAGCGTCTAAGGTGGCTAGGCCATGTAGAGCGCATGGAAGATACAGCTCCGACCCGAAAAGTCTTCGAATCCACTCCGGAAGGAAGGCGCGGCAGAGGACGGCCGCCTCAGCGGTGGCGCACGCAGGTGGAAAGGGACCTCAACCAGCTGGGCGTGCGGCACTGGAAACAGCTGGCCAAAGACCGTGCCGGCTGGAGACGCTTGTTGGTTGAGGCCCAGGTTCACCACGGACTGTAGCGCCACCTAAGTAAGTAAGTAAGCTTTGCAAGTCCAGCGTCGAGAACCACTTTGCACCAGATAGTGTGTCCAAGGTGTCGTCGATTCTCGGTAAAGGATAGCTGTCCTTCTTCGTGACGTCGTTCAGCTTCCTATAGTCCACGCAGAATGGGGTGCTTCCACCCTTCTTCTTAACTAGCACTACTGGCGAACTCCATGGGCTTGCAGATGGTTCGATCACGCCCTCCTTTTCCATCTCGTCGAATAGTTTGATCACCTCGCCTTCTTTCGCCAAAGGTACCCTCCTCGGTGATTGCCGGATCGGTCTAGAGTCCCCTGTGTCTATTCTGTGCTTCACAATTGATGTTCTTCCACAGTTCTTACCATTTGCAAAAACTGTCCAATATTTACGAAGCAGAGAGAGTGCTTTACTTTTCTGCTTCTCCACTAGATGTTGCGTCCACTCTCTGGCCATTGGTTTTAAGAAGGCTTTGTTGGACTAGATTTCCTGTTGTTTCTTATCTTCGCAGTTCATAATGGCGGCAGCTTCTTGGCACGGAGCGATTGTTGTTCCTTTTTGTATTGTCTTAGGTGTACTGGCATGATTCAGGACTCGTACTGGAACCAGTTGGTCTTGTCGGGGTTCCACGAGAGCCCTTCCAACAATGATATCGCTGGGTCGATTTCGTTGGTCGGGTTCGACCACCCACATTCGGCTTGTCTCCGCATCCTCTTCTATCTTTGCCCAAACCACAGCTTCTGCATTCGGGGGAACTGTTTGGCGCACTTGCATGATTATACGCCTGCCCGTGTTACCCTGTCCATTATCTATTGTTAATTGGAGCTCCAAGTTGCCATACTTCATCACTTTTTGGTTGAGGTCCAATATGAAGCCATGCCTAATCATGTAGTCGACACCGATTATGATGTCATCAGTAATGTCCGCAACGATGAAATCATGCTGAAACTCAACGGTACCCATCGTAATTTTTTTCTGGACCTTTCCCTTAACTTCCGCCTTCTCACCAGTTACTGTACAAAGCCTTACCTCGGAAAATGGTTCGATGTCAGAAACCAATCCGCTTCGGATGACTGAATGAGTTGCGCCCGTGTCCAACGTCAGCAGATATCGTCGCCCGTCCATCGTTCCCTCGATGACTAGGCTGGTTGCATCCCTACAGATTCGGGATACGAGGATGCTGGGGCACTCCAATGTGGAGCCAGCGCATGCCCCTCTGCACTGACTCGTTTTAGTTTAACGGATTGTTAGGTGCACCTTTTGCACCTCCACGGTCGCGTTCACTCCCATTGTCCCCTTTTTGGCGAACTAGACCTCGAACGCTTTCTTCGCAAGCGGCAGTTCCTCGCAATGTGCCCCTGCTGGTCGCGGATGTAGTATCTACCCGGGAATGAACCACTCCTACTCGCCGTTGTTGTTCTGGAACTATCCTGGTCTTGAGATATGCGCCTTAGTTTGATGGAAGGTCGGCATATCAAGAGCGATGTTTTACATGCGTGAGCGCTGGCAACTGTCTCCTTGAAAGATGTCTTCGGCAGGAGAATCAGGCTTCGTTGCGTATCGGGGTCCATTAGCCCTTGGATGAAAGAATCCGTTTTTAGTTTCTCCACCACATCAACTGGAACATCCGCGTAGGCTAGATGAGATAGCCTCTCGATGTCGGGAGCATACTGTTGGATGGTCTCGTTTCCACGCTGCTTGCGTCCTTTAAGTTCCAGCTTGTGCATCTCCTGCATGTGCTCACTGCCGTATCTTCGATGAAGAGCTTCCCATATAGCTGTGTAGTTCATTCTCAGGGTCTCCGGGATGGTGTGTAGTACATCGGCTGCTTCGCCTTTAAGCGAAATGACTAGGGCGGCCACGCGGTCTTCTTCTCCCCATTTTTTCCGTTCTGCTGTTGTCTCGAACTGAAGTTTAAAGATGTTAAACGCACTCGTACCGTCGAAGTTGTGAGCTGTGAATTTCGACGCTGCAGTCGGTACAACTATTCCTTGTTGCGAAACGTTCTGAACAGTTTTCTCGAGTTCCAGAACCTTCTTGTCGAACCTCGATTCTAGTGTCTCGATTCTCTTTTCTTGATTATTCTCGAGATCTGGAACCTTCTTGTCGAACCGCGATTCTAATGTCTCGATTCTTTCTTCGACGTCCTGGAATCGATCGTTGACTGTCTGCTGGATGTTTCTTAGGCTTTCTCGATTGTTCTCTAGCATCCCTTCTAACGTCTCCAGCTTCTGGCCCAGGGAAGTGGAATTTTCCTCCAACTTCTGATGTACGGTCGCCTCCTGTTTCTGGCTTATGGAAGTTGAATTTTCCTCCATTTCCTGACTCAGCGAAGTGGAATTTTCCTCCAACTTTCTACTTACGGCAACGGAATTTTCCTCCAACCTTCTACTTACGGCAACGGAATTTTCCTCCAGCTTTTGATCTAATTTCTGGCTCAGGGAGATGGAATTTTCTTCCAACTTTTTGCTTACGGCAGCGGAATTTTCCTCCAGTTTTTGATCTAATTTCTGGCTCATAGCATTCAGAGCCGCGAGAATGTGCTGCATTTTGAACGCTGGCTCAGCGGATGTCGACGGCTTCTCCACCCCGAATTCGTAACTCTCCTAGTCGACACCTTCTTCCTGCAACGCCGATCGCAGTCTCTCCACCAGGTTGGCTTCACTTCCCACTGTGGATAATTCTCGAGCATCCAGCTCTCTTTTCAATTGTTCGATGGTCAACTTTTCCAATTTCACCATTTTCTCACTTTTTTAATAGTCCAATTCACACGCCTACAAGAACTGAACACTAAGTTGGATCAAGATCCCGGGAAAATTCAAGCTTCTCAGGCGACCCGGCGCATCCCCACGTGGCGGATAGGGGAAGGCCGCGTAGTGTGGTAGGTGTCATCGCACCCCCGCGAACCAAGAGCACTTATATTCGCAAGTCAAGGTGGTTGGAATACGTGCCGAGGACTGAATGGATCAAGGGAATTCCCAAGCAGGCAAAGTTAACTGCGGACAACAAAACCAAGGACAGGGCACAAGCCCATTAGAAGTGCGATGCCCAAAGTACACTGGCCATGCCCAGGAAAGGAAGTGAGGGACTCGGCGTGCATAAGCCAAGCCAGAGAGCAACAGCTATTGCAGCTGGTGATAGTGAATCAGCCACAGAGGCAACGAAAGTACCTCAAACGTCAAGGTTGCCTGAAGAAACTACTCGGGCAACCAAAACTTCAGGGGTCAGCCCTATGGTTGTACCAGTCACTAACACTGGCGGCCCTGCCAGTATCTCGCTTAATCCACCATGTCGGGATTAAAGTGCATCCAAATAAATCTACAGCATGCAAAGGCCGCGTGTGCGGTACTGAGCCATAGATTTAACAAGAAGCACTTCGATATAGCCTTTATCCAGGAACCTTATACGAAAGACCAGATCAAAGGACTGTCAGGTGAGCTGCTCTACGACTCCACAAATGATGGACGACCTAGAGTTTGCATAATGATTAATAACACCATTAAAGCCATTCCCATTTCAGAATATTCGAATAAGGACCTGGCAGCTGCCATTATTCAGCTATCCACTGCGGAAGGAAGGTCAGATGTCGTAATTTGCTCAGCCTACCTAGCGGGCGACTCCACCGATCTCAGCTTCACACCACTGCAGGATATCCTAGAATACTGTGGAAGAAGAGGCTCACAAATCATCATATGCTGTGACGTCAACGCCCACCACAGAGCATGGGGAAGCTCGGGCATTAACAAAAGAGGCGAGTACTTGTTAGAATTTATTCGCAAAAATCACCTCAATATCATAAATCGGGGTAATAGTCCCAGCTTTATGAATAGAATTAGAAAAGAGGTACTAGACCTCACTCTAACCACTCCGTTCATAGGCAACTCTATCCTAAACTGGCATGTCTCAAAGTTTGCCATAAAAGTAGGCGACAGAATTACAAGAACATACAGACAACCGAGAGCGACAGACTGGGACACATCTTCTTCTTCTTCTTCTTAGCGAGCGCTACAGTTCGAGGTGAACCTGGGTCTCAACCAACATGCCCCTCCATCTAGCACGATCTTTTGCTAGCCTTTTCCATTGCGGCACACCCAGTTGGCTGATGGCCCAGCCATCTTTGGCGTTGAATCCGTAGACGCCTGACTAGGCTTATGCCTAGTAAAGTTTGTCGTTGGATCTTCTCCTCCATCCCCCGTCTTCATTTATAGGCCCAAAAATCACGCGCAAAATCTTTCCCTCGAACCGACCAAGGGCCTCCTCTTATATAGAGTCAACTTTGTCGTTCGGAGAGGGCTCTAATACTCAATTGCCTCCTGAGCCCGAATAGCTGTTGATGGGCAAGAGTGATTCAGCGTTTGATTTCCAAACTGATGTCGTTGTTCCAGGTCACTGCGGAGCCAAGGTAGACGAAGAAGGGCATGCTTTCCTCTAACCATATATTACGGATGAGCTGGTGCATGCTCCCAACCAGGTCATCTCCAGCTGCCTTGAAGAGCTCAGCAGATAGTCCGTCTGCGCCACCAGCGAACAACAAACAACCTCGAACAACAAATCCGCATCCAAACAATCGTTTCCCTCTCTCCCTATAGCAGTCGCCGCAGTAAATATCGCAGTTTTTCATCCGCTTTATACCCGGTCCATTCCATCACATTTCCTGGATGCCGGTGATGTCCGCTTTATAGCGGTCTAGGGCGTCCGCAAGTTGTTCGGCTGCATGTAGCCTGTTTAAGGACCTAACATTCCAGGTAGAAAGCCGAAGATCAGTGTCCCTTTTTCGTGTTTTGCAAGGGTCGTCAACATAAATCCGGTCCGTTATATCCGAGGCTTGTGGTTGTTTCGGAGTTTGTGGTTTTTTTTACGGTTACGGCTTACTAGGCGGCAGCCCAACGGACTTATCCTGTTTTTTGGCGCAGGAGGCTCGCCATTCGCCCTTCCCCGTCTGATATTCCCATAGGAAATCTCCAGATGGCACCACGAGGAGGTGGGGATGGGACTTACTAACAGTGCCGCAAGATGTTCGACTGCGGTGGCTCTTCTCGCTTTTTAGCAGGCCAGCATCCGTCGGATAGATGCTACCTTTGTTAGTCCTTTGCTATCCAGAATGGGACACATATAGCCTAGAAATCGCACAATCGATCGGAAACTGTTCCAATAGCATCAGAGACATAGACAACCTCGAACTCAGCTGTGACAGCCTTAATGCTACCATCCTGCCTGCCTTTCACAACGCTTGCCCAGAGAAAGTCAAGTCAGGCAATCGTACCACTCCGTGGTGGATCAGCAATCTGACCAAGCTAAGAGCACTGACCAAAAAACTGTTCAACAGAGCTAAACGGACTGGTGACTGGACACAGTACCGTGCCTCACTCACCAACTACAACTAAGAGATTAGAGACTCATGCAAAAAGTTCTGCAGTAGTCTATCAGACATACAGAGCAGCGCTCGAATCCACAGAGTTCTCGCCAAAGAGCACACTAATCAAATTGGACTGTTGAGGAGAGCAGATGGCACTTACGCGGAGAATGGTACAGAAGTACTAAAAATGTTAACCAATACGCACTTCCCAGACTCCAACATCATTCCCTGTGATCTCTCTAACATACCTCCGCAGAACAGGGCAACTAGATCCAACAGGGAGGATTCGAAGAGAGCACGAACGATCTTTCACGAGGGAAACATAAAATGGGCCATCAATTCATTAGACCCGTACAAATCTTCGGAGGAGGATGGTATCTTCCCAGCCCTCCTTCAGAAAGGAAGTGCGCTAATTAGCCCCATGGTTATATCTTTAGAACCAGCTATGCATGGGAATACATACCAACGAGCTGGACAGAGTTAACGGTAAAATTCATTTCCAAAGTAGGCCGTAGACCCACAGACCTGCCTAAGTCCTACAGACCGATAAGCCTTACCTATTTCTTCCTAAAAACAATGGAAGAAATTCTGGATAGGCATATCAAGGACGGTGCCCTGAAAAGATCACCACTTCACAAAAACCAATATGCCTACCAGCCTGGGAAATCGACCACGCATGCTCTTCGGGAGCTAACAGCCAGGATCAACAAATCCCTGAGCGACAAAGAAATTGCGATAGGTTGCTTTCTCTATATTGAGGGTGCTTGGCAATAGGAAAATAAACACCTCACTAGGCACTGATAAAATCAGTGTAAATGCCGCGAAAGGTTGCCCTCAAGGTGGGGTTCTCTCACCTCTCCTGTGGTCCATCGTGGTAAGTGAACTGATTAACATACTCAGCAACAATGGTTTCTATGTCCAAGGCTATGCTGACGACATAGTGATCCTGGTTAGAGGCAAATTCGAAAACACAGTCTCGAAACTCCTCCAGCGGGCACTAAACCTTGTTGCAAACTGGTGCATAAAGGTTACACTAAATGTCAACCCTAGAAAAAGCACTATAGTCACCTCCACCAAAAGGAGGAATAGACATAATCCTACCAAACCTACCCTCTTTGGTGAAGCGATAGAGTTCTCAAAAGAAGTCAAATATCTTGGGATAACTCTAGACGAAAAGCTCACTTGGAGGCACAAGCCCCAAAATGTCCCGCTAGCTATATACAGCAATCACCAGACCAATTCTTACATATGCTGCGCCCATCTGGTGGCACAAAACAAAACAAGTATCAGTGCAAGCCAAGCTCAACAAATTGCAAAGACTAGCTTGCATCTGTATCACCGGGGCCATGAGAACAACCTCCACAGCAGCACTAGAAGTCATCACAGAACTGCCACCTCTTCATCTCCAACTGAAGAAAGAAGCTATGGTCTTCCCCATAGACTGATCGTGGAGGATGAATCTATCCATAGGCTCTGTCATCCTGATATCCTTACCGAGATAAACAGGCATGAAATCTTAAAGATATCTCTCACAGACAACTGTCTCCCCAGATACAACTTGAGCCAAAACTACAAGGTCATAATCCCCAACCGACAAAACTGGGAACATAATAGACCCCCTTTCAATCGTGGATCCTACGTGTGGTACACAGATGGCTCCAAAACGAACGAAGGCGTTGGGGCTGGAGTATACGGAGCAATTACAGGCACATGCATCTACGTCAGCATGGACAGACATAACTACGTTTTTCAAGCAAAGATATTTGCCTCAGAGAAAATATAAACAGAAATATACTTAACAAAAACATTTACACTCTCTCTGACAGCAAGGCTGCACTTCTACCCTTAAGAGCTATGAAATCACCTCCAAACTGGTATTGGACTGCCTACAGCTACTTCACCAGCTGGCCAGCACAAACAGAGTTCATCTCATTTCGATACCTGGACACAGCGGCCATACAGGAAACGAAAAGGCGGACCTACTAGCAAGGAAAGGCTCTGCATCACCATTTATGATGCCACGGCCCTTTTGCGGCATACCCATCAGCACCACCAAATGCTGCATAAACAATTGGTTGAGGAACACGACGGATCACTACTGGTTACAGACGAAAGGTAGCTGACAAGCCAAGTTGTTCCTCCCAACTACATCTCTGAGAAGAACGAAACAACTACTCATGCTTTCGAGGAGTCAGATTCGCTTAATCACAGGTTTCCTTACTGGACACTGCCCAGTCAAGAAACATCTGAAAACAATGGGCATTATACAAGATGACACTTGCAGAATGTGTACTGAAGACGAACAAACAGCAGAGCACATACTGTGCCACTGTAACTGCCTTGTCAGTACACGTCATCGTCACCTAAGCAAGTATTACCTTGAAGCAGAAGGAATCGCTCCTAGCTCACTCAAAAGCATACTAAGCCTTATCACTAACTCAGGTTTATTGAGTGAACTGTAAGTGGGGGACATCACAATAGGCCCACTCGTGGCCGCAGTGATCAGGCGACTTTGTCCCACCCCCGTACCCTCTCTAACGCCAACTCTGGATCAAGATCGGTTAGTGATACTCTTCCTCGATTCTTTATCAGAAGAATACAAAGATGTGTAGGCAGCGTTCGATGCACAAAGTTGCTACCCTGAATTAGATACTGTATATTCAAGGCTCCTAGAGGTTAGTGGCCGAAAAAAAGAATCCAACACAGCTCTCATAGTAAAATTCAGTAAATTCTTTACTTACTTCCTTACTTAGGTGGCGCTACAGTCCGTGGTGAACCTGGACCTCCACCAACAAGCGTCTCCAGCTGGCACGGTCTTTGGCGAGCTGTTTCCACTGCAGATCAGTTGAGTACTCGAAACAAACACGAACAGAGGAAGCGTCTGATTTGGATGACTGTGGTTTTGTTGTAAGGGAGTGTGCAAAACAGTCTACATAGCTGATGGAAGAAGCGGAAGATACAAAGGCTTGGTGTTTGAACAGTGGTGCCACGTCCCATATGTGCGCCACAGAGGAAACTGGCGAATGATCAACCGGTTTAAGATATGTGGAATAGGCACTGTCGAATTAACGACAATAGGTGTTTTTTATTATGCATCCGTATCAGTATCCGGATCACGATTTACATACATTACAATAACAACACGTGATCCAAATTTTATCTGGATCAATTTTTGTGATCCGAAAATTAGTTCACACTATTTCCCGTTGGGTTCGCATTAAAATTAGGAAGGTCATTGCCTGATGAACATATGAAATTGTGACCCTGATTTGATTAAAAAGTTTTCCCTTCAGTATGAACTAATTGCACTCATAACACTATAAAATGTGTGTATTAATTTAAATTTGTAAAACCCTTCAGTGAATTGGAGATATATTACCCTCAATTAGTGTATATCGATAAAAATTATCATCAGCATTTAAGTCAATCGTATCAAATTTGTATGAAAAGAAAAATGTTCTTTGGCATGGCAATTCCGCACTTAAATGTCAAAAATTATTTGTGGAAATGGAGCAGCCGGGCAAAATAATGTATGTAAACAAATGAATTTTAACACAATTCAAATTGACTGCCACATGACCCACCGGTGGTCATGTTTCAAAAACACTGAAACACTAACATATAAACACGTGGGCAATCAACGTGTTCATTTCCAATTTTTATATTTTCTGTTTATTTTATTTTCAAATGTCAGATCTTTGACAGAACTGACTGATATGAAATGTCAAGAACGCTACTCGTTGATCTGCTACTCAATGATCCGGACTGTTTTATTTTGCCCATGATCCGGATACTGATACGGATGCATCATAAAAAACACCTAATAAGGTGATACCCGTGAGGTTGTACAATACTCTTTTGGTCCCTTTGCTGTCAGCAAACAGAAGACAACAATTGCAAAGTCGTGTTCCAGAACAACAAAGCATCCATCTACAACACCAAAGGCCGACTTCTACTTAGAGCACAAAAGGATCATGGACTCTACATATTACGGGAATATGAATGGGCGTTGAATACCACTAATAAAAGGGAAAGAGTCGAGTCATTGTCTATCTGGCACAGGCGCATGCGGCATTTAAACATTAATGCACTAAAACAATTGTCATCAAAGGGTATGGTGCAAGGATTACCGGACAGATTCGATTGCGATATGATTCATTGTAATCCATGCATACAGGCCAAACAATCCAGAAAATCCTTCACAACCTTGATGCAGAAGTCTACCACCAACCTGTTGGAGCGAATCCATTCAGATGTCTGCGGCCCAATGAGGAAAGAATCCATCGAAGAGTCACGATACTTTATAACCTTTATTGATGATCAATCTCGGAGCGAGGCGACAATGGATCCGAGTATACAAGTAACATATTAGGAAACTTTTTAGAACAACATGGCATAGTTCACGAACTCAGTGCCATACACCCCGGAACAAAACGGAATAGCTGAAAGAGCAAACAGGACGTTGGTGGAAATGGCAAGATGTATAAAAATAGACTTTCACTCGAACCGACCAAGGGCCTCTTCGTCCGGTTTTGATAGTGTCCATGCTTCTGCGCCGTACAGCAGGACCGGGATGATAAGGGAGAGGGATCTAGTACTCAATTGCCTTCTGAGCCCAAAGCAACAGCGATTGGCAAGAGTGATTCTGCGTTAAATTTCGGAACTGATGTCGTTGTTCCAGGTCACTGCGGAGCCAGGGTAGACGAAGTCCTTAACTACCTCGAACTTATATCTGCCAATACGAACGTTCTGGCTAAGACGTCGATGGTGAGCTTCCTTTTTTGATGACAGCATATATTTAGTTTTGCCCTCGTTTACCGCCAGACCAGCTTTCGCCGCCTCGAACTCAATACCCGCAAACGCCTCATTGATATCTCGCTGTGATCTACCTATTATGTCAATGTCGTCGGCGTATGCAAGGAGTTGCGAGGATTTGAAATAGATTGTGCCTCTTGTATTGGCCAGTGATTGTTGCACAATAATATCTACTATGATGTTGAAGAAATCACACTACAGCGCATCGTCCTGCCTAAATCCTTTTTTGACATCAAAACTACTGGTACGATTTTCATCGATTCGGATGGAGCAGAGAGCATTCTCCAAAGTCATCCTGCATAGTATGACGAGTTTAGCAGATATGGCAAAGGTAGACATAGCGTTGTATAGCTCGTCTTTAATTACGCTGTCGTATGCGGCTTTGAAGTCCAAAAATAGGTGGTGAGTGTCGACTTGGAATTCATTGGTTTTTTTCCAGGATCTGCCGTAGTGTGAAGATTTGGTCGATGATGGACTTCCTCGGCCTGAATCCGCACTGATAAGGATCTATCAGCTCATTTACAAATGGCTTCACACAAAACGGCAGAGAAGATTTTGTAGGCAATGTTAAGGACACTTATTCCTCTGTAATTGGCGCAATCAGAACGGTCGCCTTTCTTGTCTCCTTGCCTCCTTTCCTGATTTCTTGTGGATCGGGCATACGTTGCTGAGACTCCATTCCTCGGGCGTGCTTTCCTCTGACCATATCTTACAGATGAGCTTGTGCATGCTCCCAACCAGGTCATCCCCAGCTGCCTTGAAGAGCTCAGCAGACAGTCCGTCTGCGCCGGTAGCTATATTCGACTTGAGTTTCGATATGGCAATCTTAACTTCGTCGAGTTCAGGGGGGCGGAGTTCTCTGCGGTCTTTGTCGATTAGAAATGAATCATTCTGCCTGACAGCGGTATATTGTATAACATCGCCGTTATACAGTCTGCAGAAGTGCTCTTTCCACATTTTCAGCATCGACTGCGTTTCTACTACTAGTTGTCCGTTCTCATCCCTGTAGGCTTCGGTTCTGGCTTTATAACCTTGGAATGTTCGCTTGATAAAACTTCCCAACGTCACGCCTGCAGTAAGACCTCTCCAAATCCTCACCTCACCTGAGAAGCTCATGATCCCTTCTTTTTAACCCGTAGAGCTCACGACCTGCTCTTGTTCTTTTATGCATCCTGCTTCGCTGTGTGAATCCTCCTGCACTCGTCAACGAACCAGTTGTTTCTTCGTGGTGGAGCCTTGGAGCCTGAAACTTCGGATGCAGAACTTTTCATGGCTTGTTTACAAAGGTTCCACTGCTGTTCTATTGGTAGCGTGGAGGGTTGAGGTGTATTGGAGAGCTTAAGGGAGACACGATCGTTAAAAGCACGAGCGGTTTCTGGCGATAATAGCTTTCCGACGTCATAACTTTGTATTCTTACTCTACTCCGCTGCGTTTGTGATATTCGTAGGCGCATCTTGGCTACTACAAGGAAGCGGTCCAAGTCCATGTCAGCCCCTCGGAAAGTTCGAATAGTAGAGGAGTGTCCGACGTCGATGTGATCAATCTGGTTGATGGTCGATTGATCAAAAGACCGCCATGTGCCTTTGTATATATCGAGGTGCGGGAAGCGCGTACTGGCTAGGAGATTTCGCCCCATAGCGATGTGGTGTCCGTGTAGGCCATCTTTGGCGGAGTCATTCTTGTCTTCCGGGGGGGCGTGGACGCAGATCAAGCTGATGTTTAAAAATTTAGACTTGATATGCATCATTATGAGGTGTTCGCTCTCATGCCAAAAGCTTAAGACTTTTTGCCTTAGTCCACCGCGAACAAAAAATCCGCATCCGAACAATCATTGTCCTCTCTCCCTATAGCAATCGACGTAGCAAATATCGCAGTTTTTCATCCGCTTTATACCCGGTCCATTCCATCGCATTTCCTGGATGGCGCTTAAGTCCGCTTTATAGCGGTCTAGGGCGTCCGCAAGTTGCTAGGCTACACGTGGCCTGTTTAGGGACCTAATAATCCACGGTCGTCAACATTAATCCGGTCCGTTGTTGTTTTTATTACGGTTTACTAGGCCGTAGCCCAACCGACTAATCATGTTTTTTGGCGCAGGAGGCTCGCCATTCGTCCTTCCCTGTCTGCAATTTCCATAGGAAATTTCCAGATGGCACCACGAGGAGGAGGGGATAGGACTTACTAACAGTGCCGCAAGATGTTCGACTGCGGTGGCTCTTCTTCGCTTTTTAGCAGGCGAGATAGATGCTACCCCTACGAGGCCTTCGTTAGTCCTTTACCATCCTTTGTTTATGAGCATAGAAGCTCATGAACACAATCTTTGATTTTGGTTTTTGTATTTTTTTCATCTTCAATGTTTTGCGTAATCTACCGTTTGGCGTCCCGATAATCACCCCAAGTTAAATAAGGTGAAGGCTGATTCCTGATTTAGTGCCATCTATTGCTATTTAGTTTCAATAAGGATCACTTTTACAGTTAAAATGAATTTCATGAAAACCCCTATCTGACAACTTCTGACAGATCTCAGTCTAATTTCCCAGACAGACAAACACAGAAGAAATTCAAAAAGCATCAAAAAAGTCCCAAAAAAAAAAAACGCAAATAACAAAATTCTTGTAAAAAACCAAAAACTTCAAAAATAAAATTCAAAAATATTTTCAATCTGTCCTAGCCCACGATTCAAATGTCCACTAATGTACTTCAATTCATTAGTTGCGACGCGCAATGTGAGTGATTTCGTTCTTTCATCCTCTCCTTCTAGGGTGAAGTAATCCATGTGCATGTTGGTCAAGCTGGCGTACAGATAGCAAATGCATGTTGGGAATTGTACTGTCTCGAACATGGAATCAATGCCGATGGCTGTATGTACGAGCGTCCGGTGGACACGTCATTCACAACGTTCTTCTCGTATTCGATTTCACCAAAAATGGTTCCACGCGCAATTCTAGTCGATTCCGAACCGACAGTTATAGGTTTGTGTGCTGTTTAAACGCTATGATATGTGTTGATTGTCTACTGTTTTAGATGAGGTAAGGACCGGTGCTTATCGATGTCTATTTAAACCAGAGACTTTGATAAGCGGGAAGGAGGAGAGCGGAAGTAATTTCGCAAGAGGTTACAATCTACTCAGCGCCGAAATGATTGAGAGTACAATGAATGCGCTTCGTTGTGTCGCTGAGGGTTGTAACAATCTTAAGGGATTTATTATGTTTCGCGCGCTAGGCGGTGGTACAGGTTCGGGTTTTGGCGATCGTATTATGGAATCAATTTTTGACGAATTCGGACGAACGGCGAAATTAGATTTTAATGTCTTTCCATCACCAACGTAAGTGCTAATAAATCAGTAAGTAGAAGATTTTCTAAAAGAGCATTTCGATACATTTCAGTATATCACCACTCATAGTCGAACCGTATAATAGCTTGCTGGCTAGCCATATGATTATGGACCTTGGCGATTGTACATTTATTATTGACAATGAGGCACTCTATCAGATTTGTGAAACCAGGCTGGATGTTAGCACGCCAACTTTTACAAATCTCAATCGGATTATTGGACAGGTACCTAATAGCATACACTCATGCTAAGTATAGAAATCTGATTGTTTTATGTCTTCATTATTAGGCTGTTTCAGCGTTAACAGCTTCAATACGTTTTGAAGGTTCGTGCAATGTCACCATAGCTGATTTTCAAACAAATCTCGTGCCATTTCCACGAATTCATTTCCCCTTGATAAGTTATGCACCGCTATTGAATATGAACAATTCGTACTATACGGAATTCACTACCGAGCAATTGACGCTTGAAAGCTTTAACAGCACCAGTCAATTCGTCAACTGTAATCCGCATGAGGGCAAGTTTATGACATGCATGCTCCTCTATCGTGGTAATATTGTACCACATGATATTAATCGAGTCATCAGACATATTAAAAAACAGAATACAGTTCAATTTGTTGATTGGGCACCGACCGGTTTTAAGGTCGGAGTAAATGCCATGCCACCCGTCATGGTTCCAGGTGGAGATATTGGCCTTGCTGATCGCGCACTAATTGGTATATCGAACAATACGGCAATCAAAGAAATTTGGAATCGCGGATTGAACAAATATCATAATCTGTTTAGTAAGCGTGCTTTTATTCATCATTTCATCAGTGAAGGGATAGAGGAGGATACATTCAATGAAGCAGCTGAGGATATCAACACTTTGATAGACGACTATGAGGAAGTCGAAAAATCGTACTTTCCGGCAATGAATGTAGATACCGCTCAGCGTTCCGATTCATTTCTAAAAAAACCGAAATATTTATTCGGTGACAATGAATTACCGAGAAGGAACACTGGTAGTATTAATGATTGTTTGTACTCACCATCGAATACTAATAACAACTGCGGTGAGTGTTATAATTATTGGTGGGGAAGATGCTAATCAACATTTTATATCTACCAGACACAAATTCAGCCAGAAGACTTGATGAGTTTGATTTACCCCAGTTATTAAGACCTTCAACTGAACCATCAAATAGGCATCGTAATGGTTCTGGAGAACCGCATAATAGGTCGTCAGGCAATGATGACTCATATATAGTACAGGAGCCTCGTGAAAGTGAAGAAGAGAAAGATAGTAATAGGAATAACGAATGCCGTGATGTCAAACAGAATGACAGTAGAGAGTGTTATACCGACGAAGACTGTAATAGGAATAACGAAGGCTGTGATGTCGAACAGAATGACAGTAGAGAGTGTAATACCGACGAAGACTGTGAAGTGCAAGAATTGTACACACATAACATGCAAGATGAGCATCCAGAGGCACAGGGCGTTCAGTCACCACGTGAAATGCACAGTCGAGAAGAATTTTATTGGAAACCGATAATAATTGAAAGGCGACATCATATACAAAGTGATGATGGAGACGAATCTTATTGGAAAAAGAGACATCAGGGTAAAAAAGATTATTATTGGAAACAGGTACAAAAAAGAAGGCGTCACAAACCTGAAATTCCAAATAGAACCATCAGTATGCAGAGTAGTTTGAATGTAAATAGCTCGCGTTCACATCAAACAGTCATTGAAGGGCATCACATAGACGCGCAAATCTCGCATTTACACCATCAAGAAATGCATAACGGAGAGCATCATTCAGGGTCACAAGAATTGCCCCTCCATCATAAAAGGCAAAGTAGAGAGCACCATTTGGATCCACATAACTCGCACTCATATCACACACCCATTGAAGAGCATCATATAGGCGTGCGAACCTCGCACTTACACCATCATGAAACGCATAACGGAGAGCATCATTCAGGGTCACAAGAATTGCCCCTCCATCATAAAAGGCAAAGTGGAGACCACCATTTGGATCCACATAACTCGCACTCATATCACACACCCATTGAAGAGCATCAAATAGGTGTGCAAACCTCGCAACTACACCATCATGAAACGCATAAGGGTGAGCATCATTCAGGGTCACAAGAATTGCCCCTCCATCATAAAAGGCAAAGTGAAGAGCATAATTTGGATCCACATAACTCGCACTCACATCACACACCCATTGAAGAGCATCACAAAGACGCGCAAATCTCGCACCTACACCATTATGAAACGCATAACGAAGAGCATCATTCAGGGTCGCAAGAATTGCCCCTCCATCATAAAAAGCAAAGTGGGGAGCACCATTCGAATCCACATAATCATAAACCCATTGAAGAGCATCACATAGGCGCGCAAATCTCGCACCTACACCATCATGAAACGCATAAGGGTGAGCATCATTCGGGGTCCCAAGAATTGCCCCTCCATCATAAAAGGCAAAGTGAAGAGCATAATTTGGATCCACATAACTCGCACTCACATCACACACCCATTGAAGAGCATCACAAAGACGCGCAAATCTCGCACCTACACCATTATGAAACGCATAACGAAGAGCATCATTCAGGGTCGCAAGAATTGCCCCTCCATCATAAAAGGCAAAGTGGGGAGCACGTTTCGAATCCACATAATCATAAACCCGTTGAAGAGCATCACACAGATGCGAAAATCTTGCGCTTACAGCATCATGAAACGCATAAGGGAGGGTATAATTCAGGATCACAAGAATTGCGCTTCCATCATATATGGCAAAGTAGAGAGCATCATTTGAATCCATATAATCATAAACCCATTGAAGAGCATCACATAGGCGCGAAAACCTCGCACTTACACCATCAAGAAATGCATAAGGGAGAGCATCATTTAGGACCACAAGAATCGCCTTTTCATTATGAAACGCTCAATTTGGACGGATTACACTCACAGTTGGTGCCACATGGAAATAATTCCGACTCATTGGAAGAAGAAATCCTACATTATGATAACATAGGTATATCAGAACCGCACAACTACGACCTTGAGCATAGACATCAGGTGGTACACGTACAAACTCAGCCAACCGAAGTCGTTGACTGGAAACCAAACTGCCATCACCCTCATGGGGAAAATCAAGATAATCCGCCTCTTGGAATTAGTAGTAACTCTTGTGCCTTATGTTTGCATGCCTGTAAACTTGCCCATGCACTTTACTACGAGCTACAAAATAACGAGGATCAACCCAAAGCCATTTCCGGTGGATATGATTGCCATTGCGATGCAAATGAATCCCAGCTCCACTGCAACAATATTGCTCTACATTGCCATAGCATGGAACACAACCTCATCATATCATCTCAAGATAGATCAGACAATTCGAGTGAACGTGGTGATGGAAAGAGTGACCTTGGGTTACAGTTGCCTATATTGAAGTTAAAGTGTAAGGTTGAGGTTGACGATGATGAAAAAGAGCAACCGACTGCGCTACATGAACCACATCTCGAGCATGACGACTACGAACGCTACCAGAGCAACTTGGATATTCTAAAAAACAATATAAAAATTTCCAAACAACGACGAAGTAGGAATCGTCACAAAACGAATTCAACGGTTAAACCGAAACCCAGAAAATATCGAAGGAACTTCGCTACAGCTGATAAGTTGAATAGAAAACGTTTCCGTAGTCGTAGTTCTGAATATTCATATGACAATACTAGCGATTTAGATACAGGTACAGGAGTATCAAACGGAACAGATCTAGAATCCTCACGCGGTGAGTCCAATTCCCAAAGGACACAAAGAGGGCAATCTTCTAACTCCACTAAAATGCCTGAATGCAGTTCAGTACGATGTTTAGATGATCCTACTGATCCTACTTCAAACCGTAATAGCCCTAGTGACAGTTACCCTAATCCAATATCGCCCAGCACATCTAACCGCTTAATTGAACAAAATACAGTGTATCTGGAGGATATCGAAAATTCCAGTTCAGCAGAAAATAAATCGAGATTCTCAAACGATCCAGTAACGCCCATGCCTAACATCCGTCCCAATACTAAAAATACACCGTTTGTAACATCCGAAACGGCGGTCTTGCGGGAGCACATTGCATTGCGACGAAGACTAAATCGCATGACACGAATACCACCGCGTCCACGATACCGATATCAGACAAGATATTACGGTATTGGACCCCTTCAACAACAGTATGGCCTAGATATTGGACCTTGTCAATTTCGTATACGACCGGAACCTCAAATCAGATGCAATGGTACAATGTTCGAGGAGATTGGTGATGCTGGAACTAATATGAGTAAATCCGTGTCCACCAATGAGTGCCAGAGCAGTGAGCTCGACCCGGAAAGGCGTACTGAAGACAACACGAATGGGTGTCGAACGCAATAGTCATCTAATCTTATTGATAAAAGAATTAAGAAAAAAATAAAAAGGAAGATCAAATGAAAAGTGAAGGACTTGGCTTAAATGTGTCTTCGAATGTTTCGTATGCATATTAATAAACTTGTATGTCCATTCAGTGTCATATTAGTTTACTTTTCTTATGACATTTGAGATTCATATTACAATCTGGCCCATGAAGGCCCAGAGCCAAGCTTCTCTTCAATCACCCATGTTGTGTGTGATTTATTTTTCACACAGGCGAAAGGGACCTACAGTTTAATGGCGATTCCGAACGGCGTGAGTCGAGAAGCGCAGACGCCGCGAAAGAAACCTTCGATGGCGTTGGTGTTTTCGGGATCCGAACTCGCTCATCGTGCGTCAGAGTCCAACACACTAACTACTGAGCCACGGCGCCCTCATATTACTCTTCTTCTTCTTAGCGGGCGCTACAGTTCGGGGTGAACCCACCAACATGCCCCTACAACTAGCACGATCTTTTGTTAGGTCCCCTTCCACCTGTGTTCGCCATCTTAAGTGCGGCCGTCCTCTGCTTCTTCGTCCCTCGGGGTTGGATTCAAAGACTCTCCGGGCTTGAGTTGTGGTATCCATTCGCTCGCTTTACATGGCCCAGCCATCTTAGGCGTTGAATCCGTAGATGCCTGACTAGGCTTATGTCACTGTACAGCCCGTAAAGTTCGTGGTTGAATCTTTTCCTCCATCCCCCGTCTGCGTTTATAGGCCCGAAAACCACGCGCAAAATCTTTCTCTCGAACCGACCAACGGCCTCTTCATCGGGTTTTGATAGTGTCCATGCTTCTGCGCCGTACAGCAGGACCGGGCTGATAAGGGAGAGGGCTCTAGTACTCAATTGCCTCATGAGCCCAAAGCAACAGCGATTGGCAAGAGTGATTCTGCGTTCGATTTCGGAACTGATGTCGTTGTTCCAGGTCACTGCGGAGCCAGGGTAAACGAAGTCCTTAACTACCTCGAACTTATATCTGCCAATACGAACATTCTGGCCAAGACGTCGGTGGTGAGCGTCCTTTTTTGACGACAGCATATATTTAGTTCTGCCCTCGTTTACCGCCAGACAAACTTTCGCCGCCTCGAACTCAATACTCGCAAACGCCTCATTGACATCTCGCTGTGATCTACCTATTATGTCAATGTCGTCGGCGTATTGAGAGACGCCCTCCAATTCACTGGCAAACACCAGCTGTTACACCCCAAATGACCTACGCCCAAATGGCGTCAGGTTGGTGAAAGACAGCACAGCAACCAAAAACTGCTTCCAAAGCTCCAGTTGTTATCCCTAAAGCACCAGAAGCAGAGTTGGACTTGCGTTCGATATTGTCCTCTATTCAGAGGCAAATCGGCCAACTTCAACAGCAGCTACAGGAACAGGCGACCCGGGTAGACCGACTCTACTCGCTTCTGCCGGGCCCAGCCCATTTCCAATCGTAATGGGCACGTTAAACGAGAGACCTCTTAAGATCCTGGCAGTGAACGTCAACTCACTAATTAGGATCGAACGAAGAGCTGCGCTCTTCAACTTGATGAAGGACGAAAGCCCTGATGTGCTTCTGGCTAGCGAAACTAAGCTAAACCAGAGGCACAAAATTCGACACAAGTCCTACAACATAATAAGAAGAGATCGACCCAACGCCAGAGCTCGAATCGCTTTTTCGTTCTCTACGCTTAAGCTCGGATGAGAACTTTTATCTTTTAACAGGAGATTTAAATGCCAAACACGCCGACTGGGGTAACACATCATCCAACACTAAAGGCAACCTCTTAAGTCATTGGTGCAACCAACACAGTATTGAGTATAAGCTCAAACTACTGTCAACAGATAGTCCGTCATTCCCAAGGAGTGGCTCCTATCTGGATCTCATGCTGCTCGACTCACGTCTGAGCCTGACAGATACAAACGAACGGTCTACTAACTGTCTACGGACCTTGGCATACGACAGTGACCATTGCGGCTTTGGAGCCGTAATCAAAATACCAGACGAATTCACGGAATTGGGGGAGTATGCGCAAACGCATCTTTACGATTATAGTAGAGTGCGTTGGCCACGCTTCACCAGATCCCTGACAAGCGCACTCACTTCGAGAGCCTCCCTTCCACCATTCAACAGAAACCTATCAAATCATGAAATTGATGGGTATCTTGACAATATGGACGTGACAATCAAACAAACGATGGACAGAACGATACCACGCCAACGGCATTACGATACCACGGACGTGTACCGAAACGCGACCATAGACGCACTTCACAGACAAAAAAGTAGACTCCTGTCAAGACTCAAACTCTTGTACAGACGGTTTACTGATAGACATGATCCAGAGATCAGGACACTGAAATCTTTGTTTAAAAACCTCCAGCAATTGATTACAGAGAATTACAGAATTTCTGTAAGTTCGTACTGGAATAACAAAATTCGGGATGTGAAGTCCAACAACCCGAATATGTTCCCGCAAATAAATCAAATTTTTCGGAGAAATAATCAAAACGACTTACAAAATTTGAAGCTTCTGAGGACGCCAGACAATGAACGAATTTTACGAACTGTGAGCATAGATCCAGAAGATGCTGTTCTGGATGACGACTTCTTTGTGATCGAAGATCCACAGGAGAAAGTGGCAACAGTGGCGGCCGTCTTTCAGGAAGTGTATAAGGTGAATGAGAACATTCGCCCGAACCACGACCTGGAGAACAGGGCTCTGCTCCACCACTTCGATCTCCGAAATGACATCGAACATTGGCGAGCCGAGAACAATGGTTTCACCAGGTTCAGGGACGATTTCACGGCAAACAATGTCGTCGCCAACGATGGGTTTAACCCCCCTTTTGTAACGACGGTAGAGCTTCAAACGATCTTCGAATCTCTGAAAAGAAGAAATCCGCAGGCATCGACGGAATCTCTAATATTGTACTTAGACACCTTCCACCAATGGCTATAGAGGCATACACTATCCTGTTTAACAACGCGCTCAATAATGCATATTATCCGGTGCGTTGGAAAACAGCGGTGGTGCAGCCCATCCCCAAGAAAGGAAAAGATTCGTCCAACCCGGCAAATCTCCGGTCGATAAGTCTCCTTTCGAGCATCAGCAAGGTATTCGAGAAGATGATTCACAGAGCCCTTTCAAAATGGGTTGAGGACAAAGACATCATTCCGGATAACCAATTCGGTTTCAGGGCGGGGCATGGTACTATTCATGCAGCGTCGAAGCTCGTGTCGGATATCCAATGGAACAGATGCAAGAACCAATGCACAGGTGCCTGCCTGGTTGACTTGGAAAAAGCCTTCGACACCGTATGGTTAGAGGGACTTTACTACAGGCTTAACCAGCTAGGCATAAGTAAACCACTGCTGTATATGATCTATGATATGTTAATGGGAAGAAAGTTCGTTGTAAAAATTGCCAACGTGACTTCTTCTCAAACATTTGATATCAAAAATGGTCTACAACAAGGCACGGTAAACTCACCGATCCTTTTCAACATTTACGTCAGTGGTCTGATAGCTTCGCTTCGTCACTCGATAGCATACGCAGACGACCTTGTCGCGTATAGAACAGGTCCAACGATTGACGTCATAGTTACTCTCTTGCAACGTGACTTCGAAAAAATTCAAACGTTTTGTAATGACTGGAAACTGAAAATCAACTTCCAAAAATCGGAAACCATTTTGTTTAGAACGCCATTGTCTGGGGCCTCTAGGGATACCAGGAAAAACTGGCGAAAATTCTCCATAACTGGTCCGGATGGGCGTCCACTGGCGAACCAAAATGTAGTCAGATACCTCGGTATCTGGTTGGATCAATATCTGTATTTTACTAAACATATAGATGTTGCTTTGGCCAGGGCTCGGGGAGCTTTCACTCTGTTAAGATGGCTGTTTCATAGCAGCCAACTTGATAAGAAAGTCAAAATAATCTGTTACATGGCTTTAATCAGGCCCATGATCGCCTATGGATGTCCCGTTTGGTTCAATGTGAGTGCAAGCCTGATGGAAAGGATTCGAGTGTTTGAGAGACAATGTCTAAGGACCTGTCTCTCATTGCACAGAACACCAGAATCCGAGTACATAAAATACTATCCCAACGAGGTCCTATACAATAGAGCCAAAATTATTAGGATTGACAACTTTTTGATCAAATTGATTCGAAGTCACGTTGCAAGGGCGATGACTTCGACCAATAACTTGATATCTGGGGCTTATTACCCAAATGAGTTATATCACGAGAGAGCTCGTCTTAGCGGCTTTGTTCCCCCAGAAGCGTTCTTACATTACGACAACCGCGAACTGATACAGGACAAATCGGCAATTCCGTTAATCTTCCACGTGGCCCGAAGGTCTGTGGAAAAAAGCTTATCTTACGAACGGGATGTAGCACTCCGTGAGCCGGGGCGACTCCCTTTCAGTATGGCAATGTCAGATCGGGATCGAGCAGACGTTGCTCGACAAACTCAACGTTTCTGGTGGCTTGTACAGTCTCCGTCGCTGAATCCTTTGGGCCTAGCGTCATAAAAAAACATTATACAAAAGGTCAATTGCTGAATATAGATTAGGTAGTAGTAAGTTAATTAGGTTAGTTAGGTTAGCTGTAAGTTATGTATATATGTGTATGTATATATATATATATTTATATATACATGTCTATGCATGCACTTACTTACTTACTTATCAGGCCTGCGATCCATGGAGGATCTGAGCCTGAGCTATAGCTGCCTTCCATCCTTGACGGTCCCGGGCACGCTGCTTCCAGTTGTCAAGACCAAGATGTCTTACATCCGCGATTACTTGGTCTTTATACCGGAGGTTCGGTCTTCCTCTTCTTCTCGAACCAGGAGGCTCGGAGTCGAAGACCCTCTTAGCTGGAGCGTTGATGTCCATGCGCTCGATGTGGCCGAGCCAGTGTAGTCGACGGGTCCTTACCTTCCGGACTACATCCACATCTTGGTGCAGCTCGTAGAGTTCGCGGTTGTGTCTTCTTCTCCATTCACCTTCCTCACAGACAGGACCAAATATCCGGCGCAGAATTTTTCTTTCGAAAGAACCCAAAATCAGCTCCGCTGTCCTGCTTATCGTCCAGCTTTCGGCTCCGTACAGCAAGACTGGCAGAATGAGCGTTTTGTAAAGCATGACTTTGGTCTTTCGAGTGAGGAGTTTTGACCCCAGTTGTTTGGACAAGCCGAAGTAGCAGCGGTTGCCAAGGGCGATTCTACGCCGAATCTCCACTGTGGTGTCATTTGTGGAATTTACGTTTGCCCCGAGGTAGACAAACTCCTTAACTACCTCGAAATTGTAGCTGTCAATTGTTATGTTTTGTCCCAGGTGGTGAGCGACGGATTGGTTTTTGCTTGACAGCATGTATTTCGTTTTGTCCTCATTGATCTTAAGACCAATTCGTTTCGCCTGTTCTTCAATCGCCGTGAATGCTTCCACAATGCCACGGCGAGAACACGCGATGATGTCGATATCATCCGCGTATCCTAGCAGCTGGATGGACTTGTAAAAGATAGTGCCTTCCCTGTTGACGCCTGCCCGTCGCACTATCTGCTCCAGCACCAGGTTGAAGAAGTCACATGACAGCGCATCTCCTTGCCGAAATCCGGTGCATGTTTCGAATGGTTCCGAGGTCCTAGAACCGAGTTGCACGGTGCATCGCGTGTTTTTAAGCGTGGCGCGACACAACTGGATCAGTTTTACCGGGATCCCGAATTCGGCCATCGCCCCAAACAGTGCTTCACGATGAATGCTGTCGTATGCGGCTTTGAAATCGATGAAAAGATGGTGTGTATCGATTCGAAACTCGTTGGTCTTTTCCAGGATTTGTCGAAGTGTGAAAATTTGGTCTATAGTTGATTTGCCGGGCCGGAAGCCGCACTGGTAGCTGCCGATTAGTGCGGTGCAAAATGGCTTTAGACGTTCACACAATACGCTGGACAGGTTCTTGTATGCGACATTGAGCAGGGATATGCCTCTATAGTTCTTGCAAGAGGTAGGATCGCCTTTTTTGTGGATGGGGCATATAGAGCTGGTATTCCAGTCGTCGGGCATGCTTTCGTCTTCCCAAATTCTGCAGATGATCTGGTGCATGCTCCCTACCAGAACATCGCCGCCAGCCTTGAAGAGCTCTGATGGCAAGCCATCTGAGCCTGCGGCCTTGTTGTTCTTCAGCTTCTGAATAGCTGTGCCGACTTCTTCTATGCTGGGTGGGAGGACTACTTCAGCGGCTGGAGTTGGGATTTCCTCGGTCCCTACCACTCTCTCTTGGTCATGCTCGTTAAGCAGCTGCTGGAAGTGCTGCTTAAATACATCCACTATTCCCTGCGGGTCGGTGACAAGATTACCCTCGCAGTTTCGAAGAGCCAGGGTGCCCTTTTTGAAGCCTCCTGCAAGGCCTTTGGCTTTCTTGTAAAAGGCTCGTATTTTATGTTTATCCCTAGACTCCTCGATATCCTTGAGCTGGGAGGCTGCGAAGATTCTTTTCTTTTGTCGCAGTAGTTTCTTCTCCTCCCTTCTTCTGGCTCGGTACTCTTCTCGCGCTGCCCTGGTTTTCCTCTGCAGCGCCTTTTGGTACGCCTCGTCGGTTGCTGCCTTTTTCTGCTCACACTCGCCATCATACCACGGGTTTCTTGTCGGGGGTGGTAGGTATCCTAAGGTGGTTTCGGCTACTTCCTGAATGGCTGAGCGGCAATGCAGCCACATATTATTGGCATTTGTGTTCGACGTAGGCATACCGTGGAGTCTTTCGCTTAGCTGCTCCCTGTAGACTCTGGCAACCTCCGGTGTGCTCAGGCGCCCAATGTCGAACCTCCTCCTGATGGGCTGGTGCAGCTTTCTGACATTGGACAGTCGAGCTCTGAATCTTGCTGCTACGAGGAAGTGGTCAGAGTCGACATTTGCCCCTCTGAATGTTCGCACATCCAGGATGTTTGACGCGTGCCTTGCGTCAATGAGCACATGGTCGATTTGGTTGGCGGTTCGACCGTCCGGAGATCGCCAGGTTGCTGTGTGGATTCGCTTGCGAGGGAATCTTGTGCTACTTATCACCGCATTACGAGCTGTCGCAAAGTCAGCGAGTCGGAAGCCGTTATCTGTTGTTGTATCGTGGAGGCTGTGCTTTCCGATCACTCCGCCAAGGATGTTTTCCTTTCCGATTTTGGCGTTGAAGTCCCCGAGCACGATTTTTACATCGTACTCCGGACAAGCTCCGTATGCGTTGTCCAGGAGGTCATAGAAGTCCTCCTTGATAGGATCTTCAGCCTCGTCGGTAGGGGCGTGTGCACATATAAGGCTGATGTTATAAAATCTGCCTCTGATGCGGATCACAGCCAGGCGATCACTTATAGGTTTAAAGTCGATGACCTTCGACCTTAACCGCTTTCCCACGACAAATCCGCATCCCAGTAAGTGCAACCTTTTGTGACAGCTGTAATAAATGTCGCAATTTTTCTTCCTAATCATACGGTTTCCTATCCAGCGTATTTCCTGGACCGCAGTAATATCCGCCTTGTACTGCGTGAGGATTCCTTCTAGTTTATGAGCAGCTCCGGGAGTGTACAGGGTTCTGACATTCCAGGAGCATACTCGCAAATCGTGTTCCTTTTTCGTGCGTTGTCGTCGTCGAGTATCCGTCCGTGTATCCGAGGCATCTTGCTCATTCATAACTTTAGGTTTTTTTTTACGTGGGCGGATTGTTAGCCCGCCGCACAACCGCCATTCTGGTCGGGGTTTTTTTCGCTGCATACGTTTGTTCACCTCCCAACGGTTGTTGAAGAGGCTATCCAGAGGGCGCCGCGAGGAGGCCGTATGTCAACTTGACCCGGGCATTTAAACAGGGATCGTTGCTGGCATCTCGCCAGGTTGAGAGCAATCAACAACTTTACCCTGTATGTCCGAGTCCATGCCCTCTTGTCTATGCATGTACATATATATATATATGTATATACATACAGATAAAATAGGATAGGCTAGATTAGGATTACTATGTAGTGTAGTTTTAGTTAGTTTTAAGGTTATACTCACTAATAATATGCTAAGTTTTTTTAACTAATTTTTCTTAGCCTTAATACTAATAAACTAATAAACGAATTCCACAACAAATAGAATAGACGTCGAAAGACAAAATTAAAAATATACTGTATAGCTTAGAGTGCCCGTTCAGGTCCAGTATGCTACGTTAAATAGATAAGATATTTAAGATAGGTTTAAGCGTTTTACCTAGAATAAGTTATTTGGAAAAATATTAATAAAATGCTTTTAAAATGTAAAAAAAAAAAAAAAATGTCGTCGGCGTATGCAAGGAGTTGCGAGGATTTGAAATAGATTGTGCCTTTTGTATTGGCCAGTGATTTTTGCACAACGCCCTGTCTAAATACTTTTTTGACATCAAAACTATCGGTAAGGTGTTCACCGATTCGGGTGCAGTAGCGAGCATTCTCAAAGTCATCCTGCATAGTCTGATGAGTTTAGCAGGTATGGCAAAGGTAGACATAGCGTTGTATAGCTCATCTCTAATTACAATGTCGTATGCGGCTTTGATGTCGACAAATAGGTGGTGAGTGTCGACTTGAAATTCATTGGTTTTTTCCAGGATCTGCCATAGTGTGAACTTGGTCGATGATGCCTGATGGCCTGAAACCGCACTTATAAGGACCTATCAGCTTATTTACAAAAGGCTTCAGGTGTTCACACAAAACGGCAGAGAACATTTCGTAGGCGATGTTAAGGAGACTTATTCCTCTGTAGTTGGCGCAATTAGATGGGTCTCCTTTCTTGTTGATCGGACACACGATGCTGAGACTCCATTCCTCGGGCATGCTTTCCTCTGACCATATCTTACAGATGAGCTGGTACATGCTCCTAACCAGGTCATCCCCAACTGCCTTGAAGAGCTCAGCAGACAGTCCGTCTGCGCCAGCAGCTTTATTCGACTTGAGTCTCGATATGGCAATCATAACTTCGTTGAGGTCAGGGGGACGGAGTTCTCTGCGGTCTTCGTCGATTAGAAATGGATCTTTCTGCCTGAAAGCGGTATATTGACTAACAAGGCCGTCTGCAGAAGTGGTTTTTCCATATTCTCAGCATCGACTGCGATTCTACTACTAATAGTCCGTCATCATCTCTGCAGGCTTCCCTTCTGGCTTTATAACCTTGGCATATTCGCTTTATCTGTTGATAAAACTTTCGAACGTCACGCCTGCACCTCTCCAAATCCACATTCGCACGCTTTTCGTGCTCTTTCATCTTTCTTCTAAGAAGCTTATGCTTCTCCCTTCTTTTTAACTCGTAGATCTCACGAGCTGCTCTTGCTCTTTTACGCAGCGAGGCCTTATATGCATCCTGCTTCGCTGTGTGAATCCTCCTGCACTCGTCATCGAACCAGGTGTTTCTTCGTGGTAGAGCCTTGAAACCCAAAACTTCGGATGCAGAGCTTTTCAAGGCTTGTTTGCAAAGGTTCCACTGCTGTTCTATTGATAGTATGGAGGGTTGAGGCGTATCGGAGAGCTTAAGGGAGAGACGATCGGTAAAAGCACGAGCGGTTTCTGGCGATAGTAGCTTTCCGACGTCATAACTTTGTATTCTTACTCTACTCCGCTGCATTCGTGATATCCGTAAGCGCATATTAGCTACTACAAGATAGTGGTCCGAGTCGATGTTAGCCCCTCGGAAAGTTCCAACATCAAGAATAGTGGAGAAGTGTCTGGCGTCGATCGCGATGTGATCAATCTGGTTGGTAGTCGATTGATCAAAAGACCGGCAGGGGGCTTTTTTGTATATCGAGGTGCGGGAAGCACGTACTGGCTAGAAGGAGATTTCGCCCCGTAGCAAGATCAATCAGCCTGTGTCCGTTATCGGATGTGGTGTCGGGTAGGCTATGTTTGCCGATGACTCGTTCAAAGATGCTTTCCTTACCCAGCTTAGCATTGAAGTCTCCTTGTACAATTTTGATGTCATAGCTGGGACATTGGGCATATGTTCTGTCTAGGAGATCGTAACACTCATCTTTGGTGGAGTCATACTTATCTTCCGTGGGGGCGTGGACGCAGATCAGGTTGATGTTAAAAAATGTAGCCTTGATACGTATTGTTATGGGGCGTTCGCTCACATGCCGATAGCTTAGGACTTTTTGCCTTAGTCCACCTCGAACAACAAATCCGCATCCAAACAATCGTTGCCCTCCTCCCTATAGCAGTCACCGTAGTAAATATCGCAGTTTTTCATCCGCTATATATATCCAGTCCATTCCATCGGGTTTCCTGGATGGCGCTTATGTCCGCTTTATAGCGGTCTAGGGCGTCCGCAAGTTGTTAGGCTGCATGTGGCCTGTTTAGGGACCTAACATTCTACGTACAAAGCCGAAGATCATTGTCCCCTTTTCGTTTTTTGCAAGGGTCGTCAACACAAATCCGGTCCGATATATCCGAGGCTTATAGTTGGTTCGGACATTGTGGTTTTTTTTACGGTTAGGTACGGCTTACTAGGCCGTAGCCCACTAACTTTAAAAAATCTTTAAAAAATCTTTATTAACTTCCCAGTGCCCAGTGGGAAGTTATTGTAATAGCGCCAATTCTGCGATTGCCAAATTTGGACATATCTCCACAGTTCAAGGTCACCAGAATCCAAATCCAGAGATTCTATAGAGATGTTTGTGTGTGTACCTGTATGTGCGTATGTGCGTTATTTTTGGTCTGGATTATCTGGAGCACCAAGACATCTTGATATCAACATGGTTCTGGTTTCGTTCGCTCTGTAATTAAGTAACTTAGAACTGATTAAGTTTCCAGCAAAATCGGTCCAGCCGTTTTTTGTTAGAAATGAAGTAACTAAAAAACGTGGTCTAGGTGCGCAGTCCGCAACGCCCACACGACTAACTTCCCATTGGGAAAAAATGAAAACACCCAGTTATTTTCATATTTTTAAAGTGAAAATTTCTTTAGCATCGTTGTGATTTGAAACTCGATGAAACGAAAAAGTGAAAGTGAAAGAAGACAAACATATACATCTGGAGGATTTAACGTGCGAGAGGATGAGATAGAAGACATTATACAGTGTTTCTTATGTTTGTGATCTCCTCTTTGTGCTTTGCTTCAAGTCCGTCCAATAAGGATTCTACTGTACAAAATAGAAAATGATCATAGTAAGGACTTACATATTTTCTAATCAACAGTTTTTGTCCTTAATAGTTAATGCTTGTACATCACCAGAAAAATGACTGTACATGACATGTATAGGGTTTTCCAATAAGGACTTGACAACTTTTTAAGTAAACAACAACAACTCAGTGGTGATTCATGAAGCACATGTGGATTTCCACCCGACCAATAACGCTTATTTTGCTTATTGACGAACCCATCGAGCCAAAAATGAGCTTCGAAATGAGCTACTGAAAATTGGAGTTAACGCTCTTAAAGTTGCGGTCACCGACTCCGATTTTCGGAAGAAAATTTTTATAATTTGCAGACGTTGCTCGTTCGTGTACTTTACTATGATGAGAATGTCGCGTTTACTGAATAAACTGACAGTGACAATTCGATGATTAGTGAAAGGGTGCGTTCACAAATTGAATTCAAAGTTGTCAATTCCCTATTGGAAAACCCTATACATGTAACCTTATTTGTTTCTTTTTTCAGATGATAATCAAGTAGGGGGAGGGAGGGAGCTAGCAAACAGAGCAAAGAAGTTGATCGCGTTTAACATGGCAAATGCCAGCTTCGATCTCTGTCCCTGCTCAATCCAAGTTGACACACAGCCTCCGCGTCCGTCCCCCCGTCCCCCCCCCCCCCTGGATAGCTACCCTGGCACCCGCCAGGTAGTGAACTAATGCGTGCAGCGACCCAACCGCTTGTTCCTGGGGAAAGAAAAACCTAGCTCTCCAGGTTGGGGGTTGTGCTTAGGGCTAACCTCCCTATCACGTAAAAACCTATTTGTTCCGAAACAACAGCAAGCCTCGGATACGGACGGATACAATGCTGACGACCCCTGCAAACGACTAACGGACTTGAGAGTCTGCACCTGGAATGTTAGGTCCCCTAACAGACCGGGTGCCGGCGATCAATTGGAGCAAACCCTCAACTGCTATAATGAAGATATAACCGCACTCCAAGAAGTGCAATGGGATGGACCAGGCAAAAAACGGATGAAAAACTGGGACATCTACTACGGGAACTGCTACAAGGAGAACAAACAGCGCCTATTCGGGTGCGGATTCGTTATTCGAGGAAGACTCCGACAAAAAGTCTTAAGCTCCCGAGACATAAGCGAACGCCTCATAACAATCCGCATCAAAGCCAGATTTGGAAACATAAGATTGATATGCGCTTACACCCCAACAGAAGAAAAGGACGATCGACTCAAAGAAGAATTCTACGATCTCCTAGACAGAACCTATGCCCAATCTCCCAGCTACGACACAAAAATAGTTCTAGATCTTAATGCAAGACTGGACAGAGAGGACATATTTGAGTCGATCATAGGAAAGCATAGCCCCCATAACACCACATCCGACAACGGACTTAGGCTAATCGATTTCCTAACGGAGCGAAACCTCCTTGCAGCAAGCACGCGATTCCCCAATCTCAACATCCACAAGGGTACCTGGCGGTCTTTTGATTAATCGACTACCAACCAGATTGATCACATCGGACCACTACTTTGTTGTAGCCAAGGTACAAATGAGGATATCAAGAATGCTTAGGAGTCGAGTAGGACAACGTAAGTTTGACGTCGGAAAGCTACAATCGCAAGAGACTGCCAGAATCTTTGCCGACCATGTCTCCTCCAAGCTCTCTCAAAATCCGCCCACAGCAGCACAAACAATAGAACAGGAAAGGGCGCATTGCCAGAGCGCCGTCAGAGACGCTGCCTCAGAGGTGCTGGGTTTCAAACCGCCACCACCTAGAAACCCCTGGTTCGATGAACAATGCGAACAAGCCCATGCAGCAAAACAAGATTCATATAAAGCCATGCAGCAACGACGGACGAGAGCTGCTCGCGAAATCTATGAGCAGAAGAGAAGAGAGAAACACACGCTTTTCAGAAGAAAGAGAGAGAGCACGGAAAACGTGAGATCGAGGAGATGGAGAGATGCCTCCGCAGGAATGACGCCCGTAAGTTTTACAATAAGGTAAAACGAACATGCCATGGCTACAAGGCCAAAGCGGCGGCCTGCAGGGATGAAAATGGAGAACTGGTAGAAGAGTCGCAGTCGATGCTGAGGATTTGGAAAGACCACTTCTGCAGACTGTATAACGGCGATGATAGACAAGATACCGCTGTCAGCAGAACGAGCCATTCGTAATGGACGACAATGAAACAGAATTCAGTCCACCTGACCTAGACGAAGTCAAAATAGCAATATCAAGACATAAGTCTAATAAAGCCGCGGGCGCAGACGGCCTGTCTGCTGATCTTCTTAAGGCGGCTGGAGATGAGCTGGTGAGGTGCATGCACCATCTCATTTGCAAGGAATGGTCGGAGGAAAGCATTCCCGACGAATGGAATATCAGCATCGCGCTGTCATGCCTCATTTTCAATATTGTTCTTGAAAAGATCGTGCAAGAGTCACTGTCCAACACAAGAGGTACGATTTATTTCAAGTCTACTCAATTGCTTGCATACGCCGACGACATTGACGTGATTGGACGGACACAGCGAGACGTCAGTGAGGCCCTTGTAAGCATTGAGGTAGAAGCGGCTAAGATGGGTCTCAAGGTTAATGAGGGTAAAACCAAATATCTGCTTTCATCTAAAAGAGACGGACAACACCGACGTATTGGCCAGAACGTCACCATGGGCGGATATAACTTTGAAGTGGTCAAGGAATTCGTCTACCTTGGCTCACTGATAACCAGCGAAAACAACACCAGCGCTGAGATAAAACGCAGAATCACTCTTGCCTACCGCTGTTTCTTTGGGCTCAAGAGGCAATTGAGAAGTAGAGCCCTGTCTCGGAAAACCAAGGTGACACTATATAAGACCTTAATCATCCCAGTCCTCCTTTACGGCGTAGAGGCTTGGACCTTAACAAAAGCGGATGAAGATGCCCTTGGTCGTTTCGAGAGGAAAATTCTGCGCACTATCTACGGTCCCGTTTGTTCAAACGGTGTATGGAGGAGAAGATATAACGAAGAACTGTACGGATACAGCGTCTAAGGTGGCTAGGCCATGTAGAGCGCATGGAAAATACAGCTCCGACCCGAAGAGTCTTCGAATCCACTCCGGAAGGAAGACGCGGCAGAGGACGGCCGCATCATCGGTGGCGCACGCATCGGACCTTAACCAACTGGGCGTGCGGCGCTGGAAACAGCTGGCCAAAGACCGTGCCAGCTGGAGATGCTTGTTGGTTGAGGCCCAGGTTCACCACGGACTGTAGCGCCACCTAAGTAAAGTAAGTAAGTTGTGCAAAAATCACTGGCCAATACAAAAGGCACAATCTATTTCAAATCCTCGAAACTCCTTGCATACGCCGACGACATTGACATAATAGGTAGATCACAGCGAGATGTCAATGAGGCGTTTGCGAGTATTGAGTTCGAGGCGGCGAAAGTTTGTCTGGCGGTAAACGAGGGCAGAACTAAATATATGATGTCATCAAAAAAGGACGCTCACCACCGACGTCTTGGCCAGAACATTTGTATCGGCAGATATAAGTTCGAGGAAGTTAAGGACTTCGTTTATCTTGGCTCCGCAGTGACCTGGAACAACGACATCAGTTCCGAAATCAAACGCAGAATCACTCTTGACTCTTTATAAGACCCTTATCATCCCGGTCCTGCTGTATGGCGCAGAAGAAGAAGAGGGTATCATCTCAGCCTCTACGAGAAGCGTTCTCAACTTCATTAAGAAAGTGGAGAAGCTCCTCAGCTCAATAGATCTTTAAAAGTCGCAGTGCCTCGTGCTATGTGTTAGCATTAATGTTGGCCGCAGCAAGGTAATGACCGAGTTAATGTTGGCTCAGTAAAAAGTTCGGACGTTCGAAATGCTGGAAGAGTGTTTAGCGTCGACCGCAATATGATGGATCTGGCTGACGGTTCATTGTTCAGGAGACCGGCAGGTCCCCTTATAGATGTTGAGACGGGGTAATCGTGCACTAGCTGCTAGGAGATTTTTTAAGTTGATGCCGTGTAGGCTGTGCCTTTCAACGACTTGTCCAAAGATGTCTTACTTACCCAGCTTCGCATTAAAGTCTCTTAGAACAATCTTGGTGACGTAGCTGGGACATTGAGCGTAAATTCTATATGGAAGGTCGAAGAAATCATCCCTGTTTCTGTGATGTTCTTGTTTTTTGTCACTTCTATAGTTTGAATTTACATAAAGCTACTAAGTAAGCTCAAGCCCAGGGTCAAAAACGGCCTACGAGGCAAACTTGATTCCATCCCCCTGATTGAAACTCTAAACCCAACTAACCTTAACGTAAATAAAAAACAAAATGAATTTCGGTCAGTTCCCAATACATTTTTTAGGCCTAAATTGTTTATTGACGAAATTTGTATAACTTTTTTGCCTCTACTAGTTGTTATGATTCCTCGGAAGCCTTTGAGGCATTTCCCGCCGCCGAACGGTTCCAGAAGATGACATGTTATCCACATTGGACACCTTCTGATAGTCACTTATCAGATTACACACATTGTCTGAAGCATCCCTGATAGTTGACTCCTCCATACCTTCGCCCACATAGTGATGAATAAACGCCCGACGACTCATTAATCGATTATATTTGTTTATCAATCGGCTCCACGCACCCTCGATAGCAGAATTATTCGACAAAGCTACTACAGCCCGACTGGTGGGTGCTAGATCTCCACTAACAACAACGGCGGGAGGCATATTATTGATTGCAACCTTGAATCCAGCCGGAGCCCAGTCGACAAAGCGTACCGTATTGCTCCTTTTGATATTCTGAATTGCCTCGTTAACATCAAACGATGAGACATCGCCCCGATAGATCAGCGCGCAAGCCATGTACTTGCCCCGAGAAGGTTGGCATCGGACCAGGTGGTTATTTGATCCGAAGCAATCGCTTGTTATTTGCTGCGTCGTAGTTTGCTCAAAAGGCATTTTTGATGCGGAAATGATTGGTGCGTAGCTTATTAAAGGAAAGTGAATACGAGGATAGGGTACCAGGTTCGTGTGGAATTCTGTGAAGGCAATGTTTGAGCTACCAGTGAATCGCTGCGATGCTGTGAATGTGGACACAACCTGGAAAAGAGAGCACATAGTTGTAAAGAGGTTATGGAGGGAAAAAGTAATTGTAAGGTGACCTGTCCGATGATGCGATTGAGGTTGGTGTAGGTTGGGCTGTCTACGTTGAGCTTTTGGGAGCAAATGTCATAGAGAGCTTCGTTATCCATGATGAAGCTGCAGTCGCTGATGTCGAGACCCATGTGAGTGGCCAGAATAGCGTTGTATGGTTCCAAAATCAGAGGCGATAACCTGTAAGTATTTTACCATTTAATAGTAGAAGAAGAGGACTAAGTCCATTCAGCCCAAACTCTAGTTGGATTGTATTGCAACCAGAGAGTGCTCTAGGTTCCCAGAGATCTAGGTAAGACAATTACATAACCAACAAAGGAGGCAAGTAGGCAAGGGGTTAGAGGAAAGACTGTGAAGTAAAATTTTAAACGTGGTCCACTTTGGCTTCAGTGCAGTAAGCTATAGTAAGTAAGCATCCTTGATCTGCAGATCCGGATGGAATTTACCCGGTAAAAATGCAACCTGCTTATGGCATTCTCGAACCAGCCTAGACTGGGGTTACATACCTACCACTTTCCTGAAGAGAGGTAAAGGTAACATTCATACGAAAAGCGGGAAAAACCTCCCACACAACTACCAAAGACTACAGACCCATCTGTCTCTCTTCCTTTCTTCTTAAGACTCTAGGGAGACTGGTGGACCTGTACATTCGCGTAGCAGTGAAACATTTTTTTTTTATGAGCAAGCTGCTGCCTGCTCCTAATCAATGCTTCGCGACTTAAAGCAATCGAAGGATATAACAATATACCACCTATGCCGCTTCAGGCCCAATATTTTTTTTGTGGAATCTGTCGATTTGATTTCCTTGTAATAAAGTGGGTCCTTTATCATTTCCTTTGTCCTTTATCGCTCGAAAGTTCGATTTCTTCGTAGAAGCGTCTATAAGACTCATTATTCGACTTACTAACTAGATCAGTTTGATTTTCTGGGTTCATTGTGATGTCACACTGATCTTAAACCCAGATCCGATACCTTTTGTCGGATAGCTCACTTAGGCAATGGAATCTCTTTATTTCTTTTTCTTTTCGGGCGCTACAGTTCGGGGTGAACCTGAGCCTCAATCCTTTTTTGACATCAAAACTATCGGTCAGATGTAAGCTCCTAACCAGGTCACCTGAAGCTGCTTTGAAGAGCTCAGCAGACAGTCTGTCTGCGCCAGAAGCTTTATTCTATTTGAGTTTTGATATGGCTATCTTGACTCGTCGAGGTCAGGGGGACAGAATTCTCTGCGGTCTTCGTCGTTAAGAAATGGATCATTTTGCCTAACAGCGGCATATTAACTTATGTCGCCGTTATACAGTCTGCAGAAGTGGTTTTCCCATATTCTCAGCGAATCTACTACTAGGTATCCGGTCTCATCGCTACAGGCTTTCGTTCTGGCTTTATAGCCTTGGCATGCTCGCTTTATCTGTTGATAAAACTTTCGAACGTCACGCCTGAAGTAACACCTCTTCAACTCCTCAATCGAGCGCTTCTCGTGCTCTTTCTCTTGCGAAGCCTATGCTCCTCCCTTCTTTTTAGCCTGTAGAGCTCACGTGTGACTCTTGTTCTTCTATGCAGCCAGGCTTTTTAAGCCTCCTACTTCCCTGTGTGAATCCTCTTGCACTCCTCATCGAACCAGATGTTTCTTCGTAGAGGAGCCTTGACGCCCAAAACTTCAGATGCAATGCTTTGAAAAGGTTCCACTGCTGTTCTATTGACAGCGTGGAGGGTTGAGGTGTATGGGAGAGCTTAAGGGAGAGCTTATCCTTAGACGCATCTTGGCTACAACAATAGAACAAGACAGTGGTCCGAGTCGATATCAGCTCCTCGGAAAGTTCGAACATCAAGAAGAGTGGAGGAGTGTCTGACGTCGATCGCGATGTGATCAATCTGGTTATTGGTTGATTGATCTGGCGACCGCCAGTTGCCTTTGTGTATATCGAGGTGCGGGAAGCGCGTACTGGCTAGAAAGAGATTTCGCCTCGTAGCAAGATCAGCCTGTGTTCTGTGTAAGCCTTCCTTACCCAACTTAGCGTTGAAGTCTCCTGGTACAATTTTGATGTCATAGCTGGGACATTGGGCATACGTTCTGTCTAGGAGATCGTAGAACTCATCTTTGGTAGGGTCATCCTTGTCTTCCGTGGGGGCGCAGATCAGGCTGATGTTAACGATGATACGGATCGTTATGAGGCGTTGGCTCACATGCCGAAAGCTTAGGACTGTTTGCCTTAATCCACCTGGAACAATGAATCCTCATCAGAAAAATCGTTGTCGTCTCGCCCTATGCAGTCGCCGTAGTAGATGTCACAGTTTTTGATCCGCTTTATACCCGTTCCATTCCATCGCATTTCCTGGATGGCGGCTAAGTCCGCAAGTTGTTCGACTGCACGTGGCCTCTTTATGGGCCTAGCATTTCACGTACAGAGCCGAAGATCATTGTCGCTTTTTCGTTTTTTTGCAAGGGTCGTCAACATTAATCCGGTCCGTTTTATCCCGGCTTGTTGTTGTCTCTGAGCCTTATGGGGTTACACCTGCTAGACAAATAAGCCTTCCAAAGTATTACGAAACATAGTAAATTCACCATGGTACATACGAAACGCTTATCTACATAGAGATCTGGTTACTTTTTGTTGAAGGCTTCTGCTATCTATCGGAGCACTCAGACGCAAATACTGGCCCATTGTACTCCAGACAGACACCTTACATTATTGTAATTTTCGGTGCGAAATGAGAAGGAGCTTTAGTGATGTAGAGCTAAGAGATTCGGCACACACTACGTCGGCCACAAGGGTGCGCCACCAGACGCGAACAGAGGCGGGGCAATCGCAGAAAAAATGCTCTGCTGTGTCATCCTTCTCGCAAAACGAAGCACAAGTAGGCATCTCACTGATGCCAAGCACGGCGGGATGCTTAGCAAATCTGTAATGGCCCGTTATGACTCCCACAAGTCTTCTGCAGTCAATTCTCTTTAAGGACCGGAGGAATGCTGCGGATTTCTTGCAACCTCGACAATCCCTCCATCTACGGTTGTGTGTATTAAATAACCAATCGTTTCTTGATCGCATCAAAAAAGCGACCACTGCCCTCTACAGCTGCAAGAAAGTGGTGGGCAAAAAGTGGGGTTTCCAACCAAACATTATGCACTTTACACAGCAGTCATTAGGCCCATCCTCCTGTTTGGCGTCGTAGTCTGGTGAACTGCTCTGGACAAGGCTGCTCTATCGAAACCTTTTGGGGGAGTACAAAGATCGGCCAGTTTATATACATATAAGCCGAGCGATCAGTCAACCCCTATGGAGGCCCTAAGTATCCTATTACATTTTCCACCGTTGGACCTCTTCAGCAAGCAAGTTGCTGCCTACGCGGCCCTACGGATTAGGGGCATAGGAAAATGGCCACATCACATAAAGACCATACAAGCATTCTTAATCACTTCACTTAATCACTGGACACAGACTACATCATCCCGCAGAATGTGTTCACTAAGAACTTCGAAGTTGTCTTTCCACCCAGGGAGAAATGGGCTGAAGGGAAAGTCATACCAAGGGACTCGATTTCCCTCTATACCGATGGCTCTAAAATGGAGTCGGGTGTAGGTAGTGGAGTCTCTTCCAAGGAACTTAATCTCAACCTATCATTTAGACTCCCAAATCACTGCAGTGTGTATCAAGCAGAAATAAAAGGCGATAACGGAGGCCCTTGCATGGCTCAGGATCAATGTAATATCCGCCAAGGATATTATCATTTGCACGGACAGCCAACCTGCGATAAAATTACTGGCCGCGGTAACCCACAAATCAAAAACATCCCTTAACTGCCGCCCATCTCTAGACGAGATGGCTGAACAGTTCAACATTAAAGTACTGTGGGTTCCCGGGCATAGGGATATTCCACGAAACTGCGCGGCCGACGAAGTCGCAAATTTAGAGTCAAGAACACTCAGTCCTCCTACCCTCGGGTACCTAGAAACACCAATAAGTACAGTAAAGCACATGATAAAACTTCGAACCATAGAGGCGACCAACCTTCAATGGAATGAAAGTAATATCGGCTTTATCGCTAAACAAATCTGGGACCTAGTGGCAACCAAAAGGGCAACCTTAAGCACTCTAGTGGATGTCATTACAGGTCAGTGCAGCATTGGAAAACACGTCGCCAGACTAGGGCTACCCTCCAAGGGTAAAGATTCTAGATACGGAGGGCTTTAATGTTACGGCCTACGCCGATGACATTGCCATTTTAGTCTCTGAAAAATTTCCGAAGGTCCTCAGCGATAGACTAAGCTATGCACTGATGTTAGTGGATAACTGGGTCAAGGGGCGAGGCCTGTGAGTAAATCCGGCGAAAACAGAGGTAGAACTCTTTACAAGAAAAAGATCTGTATCAAGATACACCTACCCCCGTATGAATGGTATAGATCTGATCCCTGGAAAATCTGCCATATATCTTGGCATAATCTTGGACTCCAAGCTTAGTTGGAGAGAAAATATTGAGGAAAGAATCAAGAAGGCCTACGTGGCACTATATTCGTGCCTTTGGAAAACATGGGGCCTCAAACCGAGGTTAGTACATTGTACACTGCGGTGGTAAGACCTATTCTAGTCTACGGCTCTGTTATCTGATGGAAAGCGCTTGAGAAGAAATGTCATCTTCAGAGTGTGTCAAAGGTTAAAAGGGCAGGCTGTCTGGCGGTGACGAGATCTATGAAGTCCACACCAACGGCGGCTCTTGAAGTTATGCTGAATCTCTCACCCCTGGACATATGTATACTGCGAGAGCGTTGCAACCAGAACTGCGCTAAGACTACAGGAATCCGGTCTCTGGAAAAGGAGTCCTCACGGACACGCGTCAGTCTTGGATCGATGGGCCGTCTCGAGATTCAGAACCGTAACGGACTATGTCACCCGACTTCCTTCCTGGGAGAGGAGATTCTCTATTGGAATTCCCTCCAGGGAGGAATGGGCTGGTGATTCGGTACGCACGGAAAGTGAACTGGCATTCTACACCGACGGATCCAAAATGGATGCTGGCACAGGTGCCGGAGTCTAATTTGCTTCTCGAGATATGCATCGCTCTAATAGGCTCGATGATGGATGCAGAGTCTTCGCTATCAAGCAGGCGGTCGGCCTGATCAGCAGAGAGAGTATCTCAGGAAAAAGGATCAGCATCTATGTAGACAGCCAGGCAGCCATTAAAGCTTTGCAGGCAGCATGGATAAGACCCAAACTCGTCAAACTCTGCAAAGAGAAGTTAGAAGAGATATCGAATGTTAACGAGTAGACCCTTTGCTGGTTCATGTGAATATCTCTGGAAACAAGAGGGCGGACGAGCTGGCTAGGCTGGGATCAAGTGCAAACTTTGCGCAGATCTCAACTGAGGCCAAAGAACTACTCAGTGCGCTCTACAGGGAAATAGAGACGGAGCTATTAGTAAAAGCCAAAAAGCGATGGGGTCGCTTAGATACATGCGCAACGGCGAGTTGAAGTTCAATAGTGGGAATATTCGACTTTCAGTCGGTGCCCTCACCGGGCACTGCATGCTATCCTACCATGCAGCTCGACTAGGCCAGCCCTACAATGACTTCTACAGAATCTGTAGGGATGAAGAGGAAATTGAATTCATTCGTCATCTGCTGTGTGAATGTCCGGCGCTAGCCGGAATACATTCCTAGGAAGATACTTTCTTTCGGGACTAGAAGAGGTAAGTAATATTGGGCTGAACAGAATACTGGGATTCTTATCCTCGTCTGGATGGTTCAGCTCAACGAAAAATCTCTAGGTATCAACGGGTTAAATAAATCAATTGGGCACAATGGACTCTATGTAGTCTACGTGAGCCTTGACTTTTCGTTTGTACCCAAGTCGGGGAAAGTCAACCATGCCACGGCAAAGGAGTATAGACCTATCAGCCTATCCTCCTTCTTTATGAAGACACTGGAGCGACTAATCGGCAAATACATAAGAGATGAGATTGGTGATAGCTAGTTATCACAATCACACAAAGCATACATAAAGGGTAGATCGGTAGATACAGCTCTTCACAGGGTGGTCTATAGGATAGAAAAGGCACTCAATGCCAAAGAATATGCCCTGGGGGCTTTTCTAGATGTTGAGGGTGCCTTCAATAACGTCAGTACCGAGGCAATAATGTCTAGCCTACGGATGGCCCGTCTATAGGAGGAAGGGTGAGGGTCAACCGAGGCACACCACACGTGGGTATTCTATCGCCTCTCCTATGGCTCCACGTAGTCGACGAAATGCTAAAGTTCCTAGAGACACAGGGTTTCATTGTCACGACCTACGCTTACGACTTACCATCCTGGTACCTGGGAAATTTCCCCAGGTCCTCAGTGAAAGACTAAGTTATGCGCTGCTTTGGTGAATAACTGGCTCAAGGAACGGGGCCTAGGGGTAAATCCAACTAAAGCTGGGATAGTCCACTTTACAAGAAAAAGATCAATACCAAGGTAGACATATCCACGTATAAATGGTATCGACCTGATTCCGAAGAAGTCGCCCAGGTATCTTGGCATAATCCTAGATTCCAAGTTTAGCTGGAAGGACAACATAAATGAAAGAACCAAGAAAGCTTGCGTGGCACTATATTCGTGCAGAGTAGCTTATGGAAAGACATGGGGCCTTAAACCAAAGGCGGTATACTGGCAATACACCGCCGTGGTAAGACCTATTTTAGTCTATGGATCAATTGTCTGGTTGAAAGCACTTGAGAAGAAATGCACCCTTCCAAGTCTCATAAGAATTCAGATGGCTGGCTGGCTGGCGGTGACCGGATCTATGAAATCCACACCGACGGCGGCCCTTGAATCAATGCTGAACCTTCCACCACTAGACATGTACTGTGAAAGCATTGCGATGAGGATGCAGGAATCCAGTCTTTGGAAAAGATGTCCTTATGGCCACGCATCAATCCTGGATCGATGGGCTACCCTGAGGTCTGCAACCGAAACGGACTATACCACCCCACTTTCTTGCTGTGAGAGGAGATTCTCTATTAGGATTCCCTGCAGGGAGGAATGGGCCAGTGGTATGGTAAACACGGAAGAGGAACTGGCAATCTACACTGACCGATCCAAATCGGATACCGGTACAGGAGCCGGAGTCTACTTCGAACCTCGGGAAGCCTATCACTCCTACAGACTTGATGATGGCTGCAGTGTCTTCCAGACTGAGATCTTCGCAATTAAACCAGCTGCGGATCTGATTCTTAGGGAGAATCTCTCAAGTAAGAGAATCAAAATCTATGTTGACAGTCAGGCAGCCATTAAGGCTCTGCAAACAACATGGATAAGATCCAAACTCGTAAAACTCTATAAAGAGAGACTAGAAGAGATATCGGATGACAATGAGGTGACCATCTGCTGGGTACCAGGGTATGTGAATATTCCCGGAAATGAGAAGGCGGACGAACTAGCCAGACTGGGATCAGTCGCAGATACTTCGCAGATCACAACTGAGGCTAGAACGCCACTCAGCACATTGTTTTAGAGAAATTGGGGTGGAACTACTAGGAAAGGCCAACAAGCGATGGTGTCAATTAGACACATGCAAGGCTGACATGTCCTGTCTATGACAAGAAAAGGACGGAAATCTTAGGAGAGGGAATATACGACTGGTAGTCGGTGCCATCACTGGGCACCGCATAATATGCAGCTAGACTAGGCCAGCCCTACAACGATTTTTGCAGAAGCTGTAGGGACGAAGGGGAAATAGAATCCATTCGTCACCTACTGTGCGAATGCCCGGCATTGGCCCGAAAAAGATGTACGTTCCTCGGGAACAACTTCTTTTCGGGTTTAGAGGAGGCAAGAGACATTAAGCTGAACAAACTGCTAAGGTTCGCCTCGGGTTAGATTTCAAAATGGGCACAATGGACTCATCGTAGTCTAAGTAAGCCTTGACCTCATGTCAATAGGGCACCCAACTAACCTAACACGTACGGTGGCCCTCTATAGGACATTAATCAATCGAGTCCTCCTTTACGACGCAGAGGCGTGGACCTTATCAAAAATCGATGAAGAGGCCGTCGTTTGGTCGTTTCGAGAGGAAAATTCTGAGCGTCGGTCCCGTTTGCGCTAATGGAGAATGGATTGTATGGACCTAAACTAACTGGGCCTGCGAAACTGGAAACAGCAAAACGTCGTGATAGCTGGAAAGGCTTGTTGATTGAGGCCCAGGTTCACCCCGAGCTGTAGCGCCACCTAAATAGGTAAGTCTGTCGAGCAGTATAGTGGACCAGTAGATGCGACTGAATGCCTTCACAAACAATCCTACAAGAAAGAGCAATTAACTGGCGCGTGGAGGCGCGTAAGGTGGAGAACAATGTACAACATAATCGAAATGAGCTCTCCGAGCTCTGACTCCATAAGAACAGCTGTCTTGCCGCAAATCGATTTAACGTTTAAACGGACAACTGAAGACATAACAAAAGGCAAATTGTAATTCTACTTACGACGGGGACGGGAATATGATAAACTCTAGTCTTGCCACCTTTCCATAATCATCATGGCATCGTTCCAAAATCCGATTACCCAAACCCGAACCAGTTCCGCCTCCAATCGCCCGAAACATTAGGAAACCTCTCAGATTTCGACACTTCTCTGCCGTACGTCTAACACTATCCATTGTGTACTCGATCAGCTCGGTACCCATCGTAAAGTACCCACGAGCAAAGTTACTGCCGCTGTCCTCCTTTCCCGAGATCAACGTGTCTGGATGAAACAGATGTCGATAGTAGCCTGTCCTCACCTCATCTGCAAACATAAATAAAACCAAAATGCAAATACTATACTCCCGCCCGTTGGCACTGCAACTGTTGTGTGATCAACCTAAGACTGTCGGTTCCGTGTCGACCATGACAAGGCGCGGTGTCACTTTCAAACCACCGCCAAGCCAAAAGAACGTCTTAAACGATTCATCCTCTGGATCACTGTACAGACAACCGGCCGGTGATATTCCATGCTCGAGACAATAGAGCTCCCAACAAGCATTCGCGATCTGTATACCAGCTTGTCCTACATGCAACTGTATCACTTCTCCCTACAAATGGACCAACTATTAGCAAACAACTACGGTCATCCGCGTTTCTACAGACAGCATTTGGCATTGGTTTTCAGGACACGGAGAATTTTGATTGACCGGATTTGTCGGAAATTTGAAAAACGACTGAAAGTCTAGCGCACAGCAGCGCTCGACGTGCTACGCAATTGAACAATAGACAAACGCCAGAGTACAGTAGTTTTTTTGTTTGTTTCTTGGTTTTGTTCTCTTCCAGACTTGTTCCTTTATTTGCAGCACACATGCACACGCTACGTTACACTCGACGGACAAAAGATTAAACAGAAAACACGAAGCAAACATTCAGCTGCCGCATGGTATTGGAATGATATAAATATATGTAGTCTATGCAGAGAGCGGAGCTCTCCTTCCTTAGTTGGATAAATAAATAAGATCCCTCCCAATAAGTACTAAAGCTTGACACCTCCCACACATGTTCATATGGCGTTGACATCATCGCTGACTGGTCTTACAGCAGAGACTGTTCAATCATGATCTTATCGAAGCCGGGTGGCGGTCCAAACGTGAAATTATCGAGAATGACGTCCAATATCGCTCCATTACCGACTGCAATCAACGAGAAGTAGTGCTAAAGGAACGACTCTAGAGAGATTGAAGAAATACTTACCAAACACCACGGGGTACACGTTTCCCTTGACATTGCGGAACGGCACTTCGAGGCTCTTTCCGTTAAAGTAAAAATTAAGCTCAATATGATCGTAGGTGACGCCGATAATGTCCCCATCGCCGGGGAATTCACGATTCTCCTGTTCCTGCGTCGTTGCAGTAATCGCTTGGTTCACCGTCAATAGAACATCATCCGCATCCTCATCGATGCCAATTAATCCGCCGCCAGCATTACCATTCGCCTGCGGTTGAGTGGTCACAACAGCTGGCCGGAAAACTTCATCGTTATATCGTGTCGAGTTGTCCGAACAAAGGCACCAGGATTCACGATCTGTTCCGCCGACTTTTTTCGAAAGATCCGCTTGTCGCGTGGCCAAACCAACCGACCAAGTGCCCGTCTGTTGGATTTTCACTTCGAAATATGATTTTGATTGTACGAGCGGAGCGGTAGCCAATGCGCCACCAGTGCCAGTGATTCGCAGCTGATTGGAGAGCAGAATCACTTCGGGACCTAGAAGCAGATGGCGTTTAAAGTCACCGAACTTTACTCAACCGTTCCGACTTACCCATAAAAGCGGCATCCAAGTGAATTTCGGGTTCACGCGATCGACTTGTCGCAGACATTGGGCTTCGTAGGTTTCCATTCAGGCACGTTCTCAAGCAACAAAACATTTTCCTTTCTCTTGATATTCCCGTTTCACTTTGTACTTAACTATAGTAATGGTATGGTTCTTATGGACAAGGAGTAACTAGTGATCGACGCAGTTGAGTTCCATCAAGCTGCAAACGGTTGGTCGGGAGATGTAAAGAAAATTATTTTTTCCTGTACAACAAATTGTTTGACAGTTGATAATGTTGAAGGCTGTTCGTGTGACAGCTGCGTCTAGATGACAATTGAGTGCACTTTCCGTTGGTGCACTTAGAAGGAAAGATGGTATAACGTTAGAGACCGTCGAAAATACACTATGAACAGAATTTTGTAATTTCTGTGGTCACAAGGTAATATCGCCTAAGTCGTTTTCCCGTACTATTCAGGAGACGTGTTTAAAGTTTCAAATTGGTCTGGGAAACTAGGAGATTACTATATCTGTTTAAATTTTTCCGAGGGCATGGGCTCGGACATGCAGGGTAAGGTTGTTGATCGCTCTCAACCTGGCGAGGTGCCAGCAACGATTCCTGCTTAAATGCCCGGGTCAAGTTGATATACGGCCTCCTTGCGCCGCCATCTGGACAGTCTCTTCAACAACCGTTGGGAGGTGAACAAACGTATGCAGCGAAAAAAACCCCGACCAGAATGGCAGTTGTGCGGCGGGCTAACAATCCGCCCACGTAAAAAAAACCTAAAGTTATGAATGAGCAAGATGCCTCGGATACACGGACGGATACTCGACGACGACAACGCACGAAAAAGGAACACGATTTGCGAGTATGCTCCTGGAATGTCAGAACCCTGTACACTCCCGGAGGTGCTCATAAACTAGAAAGAATCCTCACGCAGTACAAAGGGGATATCACTGCGGTCCAGGAAATACGCTGGATAGGAAACGGTATGATGAGGAAGAAAAATTGTGACATGTGTTACAGCTGTCACAAAAGATTGCACTTACTGGGATGCAGATTTGTCGTGGGAAAGCGGTTAAGGTCGAAGGTCAGCGACTTTAAACCTATAAGTGATTGCCTGGCTGTGATCCGCATCAGAGGCAGATTTTATAACATCAGCCTTATATGTATGTGCACACGCCCCTACCGACGAGGCTGAAGACCCTATCAAGGAGGACTTCTATGACCTCGCGGACAACGCCTACGGAGCTTGTCCGGAGTAGGATGTAAAAGTCCTGCTCGGGGACTTCAACGCCAAAATCGGTAAGGAAAACACCCTTGGCGGAGTGATCGGAAAGCACAGCCTCCACGATACAACAACAGATAACGGCTTCCGACTCACGGACTTTGCGACAGCTCGTAATGCGGTGATAAGTAGCACAAGATTCCCTCGTAAGCGAATCCATACAGCAACCTGGCGATCTCCGGACAGTCGAACCGCCAACCAAATCGACCATGTGCTCATTGACGCAAAGAACTCGTCAAACATCCTGGATGTGCGAACATTCAGAGGGGCAAATGACGACTCTGACCACTTCCTCGTAGCAGCAAGATTCAAAACTCGACTTTCCAATGTCAGAAAGTTGCACCAGGCCGTCAGGAGGAGGTTCGACATTGGGCGCCTGAGCACACCGGAGGTTGCCGGAATCTACAGGGAGCAGCTGAGCGAAAGAATCTAAAGTATGCCTACGTCGAACACAAATGCCAATAATATGTGGCTGCATTGCCGCTCAGCCATTCAAGAAGTATCCGGATTTAGGATACCTACCACCCCCGACAAGAAACCCGTGGTATGATGGCGAGTGTGAATAGAAAAAGGCAGCAACCGACGAGGCGTATCAAAAGTGATGCTGAGGAAAACCAGGGCAGCGCAAGAAGAGTACCGAGCCAGAAGAAGGGAGGAGAAAAGACTACTGCGACAAAAGAAAAGGATATTCGCAGCCTCCCAGCTCAAGGATATCGAGGAGTCTAGGGATAAACATAAGACACGGGTATTTTACAAGAAAGCCAAGGGCCTTGCAGGAGGCTTCAAAAAGGGCACCCAGGCTCTTCGAAACTGCGAGGGTGATCTTGTCACCGACCCGCAGGGAATAGTGGATGTATCTAAGCAGCATTTCCAGCAGCTGCTTAACGAGCATGACCAAGAGAGAGTGGTAGGGACCGAGGAAATCCCAACTCCAACCACTGAAGTAGTCCTCCCACCCAGCATCGAAGAAGTCGGCACAGCTATTCAGATGCTGAAGAATAACAAGACCGCAGGCTCAGATGGCTTGCCATCAGAGCTCTTCAAGGCTGGCGGCGAAAAAGCATGTCCGACGACTGGAATACCACCTCTTTATGCCCCATCCACAAAAAGAACGATCCTACCTCTTGCAAGAACTATAGAACTGCACTAATCGGCAGCTACCAGTGCGGCTTCCGGCCCGGCAAATCAACTATAGACCAAATTTTCACACTTCGACAAATCCTGGAAAAGACCAACGAGTTTCGAATCGATACACACCATCTTTTCATCGATTTTAAAGCCGCATACGACAGCATTCATCGTGAAGAACTGTTTGGGGCGATGGCCGTATTCGGGATCCCGGTTAAACTGATCCAGTTGTGTTGCGCCACGCTAAAAAACACGCGATGCACCGTGCAACTCGGTTCTAGGACCTTGGAACCATTCGAAACATGCACCGGATTTCGGCAAGGAGATGCGCTGTCATGTGACTTCTTCAACCTGGTGCTGGGGCAGATAGTGCGACGGGCAGGCATCAACAGGGAAGGCACTATCTTTTACAAGTCCATCCAGCTGCTAGGATACGCGGATGATATCGACATCATCGCGTGTTCTCGCCGTGGCATTGTGGAAGCATTCACGGCGATTGAAGAACAGGCGAAACGGGTTGGTCTTAAGATCAATGAGGACAAAACGAAATACAGGCTGTCAAGCAAAAAGCAATCCGTCGCTCACCACCTGGGACAAAACATAACAATTGACAGCTACAATTTCGAGGTAGTTAAGGAGTTTGTCTACCTCGGGGCAAACGTAAATTCCACAAATGACACCACAGTGGAGATCCGGCGTAGAATCGCCCTTGGCAACCGCTGCTACTTCGGCTTGTCCAAACAACTGGGGTCAAAACTCCTCACTCGAAAGACCAAAGTCATGCTTTACAAAACGCTCATTCTGCCAGTCTTGCTGTACGGAGCCCTAAGCTGGACGATAAGCAGGACAGCGGAGCTGATTTTGGGTTCTTTCGAAAGAAAAATTCTGCGCCGGATATTTGGTCCTGTCTGTGAGGAAGGTGAATGGAGAAGAAGACACAACCGCGAACTCTACGAGCTGTACCAAGATGTGGATGTAGTCCGGAAGGCAAGGATCCGTCGACTACACTGGCTCGGCCACATCGAGCGCATGGACATCAACGCTCCAGCTAAGAGGGTCTTCGACTCCGAGCCTCCTGGTTCGAGAAGAAGAGGAAGACCGAACCTCCGGTATAAAGACCAAGTAATCGCGGATGGTCTTGACAACTGGAAGCAGCGTGCCCGGGACCGTCAAGGATGGAAGGCAGCTATAGCTCAGGCTCAGATCCTCCATGGATCGCTGTCCTGATAAGTAAGTACGTAGGTAGGTAGGACCGTAGCCTTCTCAAAAAGAAAATAAGAAGAACACACATAGGCCAGGGAGGCCCGTTGTGCAGCTACAAGGGGGCTTAGCCCTCTATTCGTGGAACCATTTTGTGCTTCTTAAGAACTTGCTGAACTTCGGTCAGATCGTTAAGGAAGTAAGATCCTAGGTATCGCATCCTGATTGTGCAGAATGCCGGGCAGGCGCAGAGAGGGTGATGAATGGATTCGACCTCCTTCTCGTCTAGACAGCTCCTGCAAAAATCATACGGAGTTATACCTTGTTTTTGCGCGTGACTGCCAATAAGGCAGTGTCCAGTGATGACAGCGATGACTTTATGGATGTCAGTTATTTTTAGGGAGATAATACTCTTAGTCCGTTGGCTGTTGAGCCAGGGCCAGATTTGCCTGGTGATGAGGCAGGTATGTCCCTGAGTCCATCTCCGGTTCGTCTCGGCCCTGGCGAGATTTATAAGATTGTGTTTAATGGTTGCAAAGGGTATACCCTCACAAGCCACGATTGATTGTAGCGTCGTTCCTTGTTTGGCGAGTGTATCGGCTCTTTCGTTTCCTGGAATGTCGCTGTGTCCCGGTACCCAGATAAGTTGTACATTGAACTGTTTGGCCATCTCGTTAAGAGATAGGTGACAGTCGAGACTAGTTTTGATGTATTGATGTGTACACATAGGACTCCAACGACTTTAAGGCTGCTTGGCTATCCGTGAGAATGCGGATATCCGTGGTGGATATCACGTTCCACTTCGGCCAAGACAAAGCCTCTTTTATTGCCAATAGTTCCGCCTGGAAGACACTGCAGTGATTTGGTAGTTTTAGAGCTTTGTTCAGCTTAAGTTGTTTGCAGAATACTCGACTACCCACCCCGTCTTTGGTTTTAGACCCGTCAGTATAGAAGTCTACGCAGTTTCTGCGGGGTTGAGTCTCGCGAGTCCAGTTTTGTCTGTCCGGGTAGGTCGTTGTAAAGTTTTTTTCCAAGACTGTGGTGGGTTCTGTGAGGTCCAGGTTTTCTGCCATAGTTGACCTGTTATTCAGGATGGAGGAGTGGCCAGTGACATAGCTCGACCAGTTCGAGTTGGCTTTAAGTCTAATGGCCGTTCGTGTAGCAATTTGCTTGCCGAAAATATCGAGTGGTGTAAGGTCGAGTATCATGTTAAGCGCAGCTGTTGCACATATGTACATGCCAACCTTTGTACCTTCTCGAATTGCTTGAGGTATGTTTGCTTGTCCAGTGCTGTCCACCAGACTGCTACTCCATACATTAGTATGGGTCTGACGACCGTGATGTAGAGCCATAGGGTGATCTTGGGGTTGAATCCCCATTTTTCTTTGCATGGCTTTCTTGCATGTGTATGGCGTTATATAGCTCGTCTCTAATTACGCTGTCGTATGCGGCCTTGAAATCGACGAATAGATGGTGCGTGTCGACTTGAAATTCATTGGTCTTCTCTAGGATCTGCCGTAGTGTGAAGATTTGATCGAAGGTAGACTTCCCTGGCCTGAAGCCACACTGATAAGGACCTATCAGCTTATTTACGAATGGCTTCAGGCGGTCACACAAAACGGCAGCGAAGATCTTGTATGCGACATTAAGGAGACTTATTCCTCTATAGTTGGCGCAGTCCGAGGGGTCTCCTTTTTTGTGGATCGGGCAAAGAATGCTGAGACTCTATTCTTCGGGCATGCTTTCCTCTGACCATATCTTACAGATGAGCCGGTGCATGCTCCTAACCAGCTCACCCCCAGCCGCTTTGAAGAGCTCTGCGCCAGCAGCTTTATTCGACTTGAGTTTCGACATGGCATGGCGATCTTCGTCGTTAAGAAATGGATCATTCTGCCTGACGGCAGTATGGTGGCTGTCATCGCCGTTATACAGTGTGCAGGAGTGGTTTTTCCAAATTCTCAGCATCGACTTCGTTTCTAATACTAGGTGTCCGTTCTCATCCTTACAGGCCTCCATTCGGGCTTTATAGCCTTGAGACATTCGTTTTATCCGTTGATAAAATCTTCGAACGTCGTGTCTGCAATAGCACCTCTTCAAGTTTTCAATCGCCCTCTTCTCGTGCTCTTTCTTTTTTCTCTTGAGAAGCTTATGTCCCACCCTTCTTTTAAGCTCGTAGAGCTCCCGAGCCGCCCATGTTTTTTTGTGTAGTGAGGCTTTGTATGATTAAGGCATAACACTCACAGTATATGTATGTTGGCGTTACAGTCCATGAAGGACCTAAGCCGAGCTTGTCTCAATCACCCATGTTGTGTGTGATTTCATTTTCCCATAGGTGAAGGGGACCTACAGTTTATTGCCGGTTCCGAACGGCGAATTTCGAGAAGCTTTTCATGACAATTTTACTACAGGGGGTTTTGTCAGAACCCCGCTGAGGAGAAACACCGTGAAAACACGTTCGATGACATGGCTGTATCGGGATTCGATCCCGTGTCATCGGCGCCAGAGGCCAACACACTACCCACTACGCCACGGTGAGGCTTTGTATGCCTCCTGCTTTTCCGCATGAATCCTTCTACACTCGTTATCGAACCAGATGTTTCGTCGTGGTGGAGCTTTAAGGCCCAGCACTTCCGTTGCTGTGCTCTTCAGGGCTTGCTTGCACAGGCTTCATTGTTGCTCCACTGATTGAGTTGTACCGGTGAGCTTAAGGGAGACGCGGTTGGCAAAGGCACTGACTCTACTCCGCGGTGTTCATGTTATGCGTTGATGTATCTTGGCTACTACAAGATAGTGCTCTGAGTCGATGTTCGATGTTCGATGACGTCAATCGCGATGTGATCTGGTTGGTGACTGATTGATCTGGCGGCCGCCAGGTGCCTTTGTGTATATAGTGTAAAAAATGTCATCTCTCTAAAATGTCAGGAAGTGGTCGAGAAACGCGAACAACGTTTTGAGTCCGTGTCAGCACAAAGAAAGCTCACCTTCGGTTTGCTTCGATAAATTGAAACTCAAAAGGAGTAAAACAACGTGAAATACAATTACACAAAACAATTTTAAAATTTCATTTATTTTATCATCTCCATCGTTACCTCATATAATCATAATATTAATTATAATCATAGTAATTAATTAATTAATTTATAATATGTTTGATATTAATATCATATCTCTCTTTCGTACAACAATATGATTTTTCTTTTATTCTTCTTAATTTGTTTTTAAATAATTGATTATTTTAATTATTTCCGTTTCCCATTTTGTCGGTTTTTAATCGGTTTTTCTCGCTTTATTAAGTTTGTTTTTTAAAAAAAAAACCTGCTAAGTACTAGCATCATATAGACTGGTCAGTTATGAATATCCTATATACCTTGGGGAAGGGAGGGCAGCAAGTGCTTCCCTGCCTTGTTCCTTTCGAATTCCCTTAGAATATGTACTATGCATATTTAGATGTCAGGGAGGGTATTCCCAATCTGCCTAAAGAGTTGTTTCCGATTACAATACTAATTATATTTGGGTTATGATTCTTTTTTCGAATAAGATACTTTGTAATTGCGTTTTGTTGTTATAACAATTTATTTATTTATTTGTTTTTATGTAAGAACAAGGCTAAGATTTAATAGATATATTTTTTTTGTTTATTTTATTTCTATTTTATGTTGTAGCTATTTTTTCTGTTTTTGCTTAGATCCGATATTGTTTTTAGTTTATTCTTTAATTGAATTACTATAAATGTTCTTGTTCTTCATCTTACTCTGTATATAAATAAACTCAAAGACAAAAAATTTGTTTAAAATATATTTTTGTCTCTATACACGGTTCGCATCAGATTTGCTTTTTCTTAAATGTTTTTTTTTCTTGTATTGTAAATATGAATTAATTTGTTTTATAATAAAAGTTAAATAATTAAATATTTTGTTAAATACGATTTGCTTTCATTATATTTTGTTTATAAATATCAATTGATAATATTGTTATTTTATTTTGTTCGTAATATATTAAATCGGGCACGAGTTTGATATGTTTCGAATTTTTCTTAACTTTTTTCCACTTTTCTTCGCTTCGCGTAATTTAATTTAAACCTCAATATGTACTCACACTGATTGACAAACGTATTCGTAATGTGGTGTTACTAACAATAAAAAGCGGAAAAAACGCTTTTAAAAAATTATTATTTGGAAAACGTTTTTCTTATCTTATAGAGAAAGATATACATATACAACAAATTATATAAAACTCAGAATAAATTCCATAACGAAAATAAATAGTAGCAATAAAAGTAATTAAATAATTGAGAATTTGGTTGGAGAAAAGTATTCGTAATTTCTAAATAGCATACAATATTTCCAAACACAATAACAAAATATAATGTTTGAACGAGTATATCTTAAACTTTAAGGTATTTACTGTTATAATTTGATATCAGCTATCAAATTATAATTTACTGATCTGAGCAGGATGGTACGTAAAAGTAAAGAAACTACTTCTGAAGAGCGAAAGATAATTTGAAATCTTTTTAAAGTGGTGAATCAGGAAAAAAAATTAGTGACATAGTGAAAAAGAGTTACACAACTGCATATGATATTGCAAAACGTTTGAAAAATTCATCGGACTTAAATAAAAGCCTAGCAGTGGTCGTCCGAGTAAACTGACATTGAGAGATAAGAGGAAAATTCTTTTAAAGATAAAGAAGGGACCTAAGACACCGTCCTCCAAAATTGCCTCAGAAATAAAAGAGACCTCCCAAACAGATGTTGACCCTCGAACAGTCCGAAGAATACTCAGATATGAGGGGTATAGGGCTAGAACTTGCAGAGGGAAGCCTTTTATTACTAAGGTGAGCAAAAGGAGGAGAACAGACTAAAACGCAAACACGTCGTGGCCTCTTTCACCAAACTTCAAAGAACGTTTTGTATCAGCTGCACGGGAGCTTTCCCCAGCACGCCGGGCGCTGCTCTAGATGTTATGATGAACCTTCCACCTCTTGATATATTTATCAGAGGGCGTGCTCTGAAAGCCATGTCTCGTCTGAAGAGAAATGGCTTTTGGTACAACTCGCATAGGAATAACGGTGTGCTTGCGCAAAAATTGTCCTGCGACCCCTGTCTCATGGACATGCCTTCTGACTCACTGACGCCCGTTATCCTATTGCGTCGTAATTTCACAGTCGAGTTTCCATGGCCATGCACTATGTTGTGAAGCACAGGTGGAAGGGGGAAAGCATATGCGTATGTAGTGACAGCCAAGCTGCACTAAAAGCTGTGTGTAACCCCTTAACTAGCTCCAAATTAGTGCTTGAACTCAAGTCCTTCTTGAACAGAGTCGGCAGACTAAATTCATTAAGGCTTGTATGGGTTCCAGGCCACTCTGGGATCCCAGGAAATGAGACCTCTGATTAACTCGCTAGAATGGGTTCAGAGGAGAGCTTCTCAGGACCTGAACCCGCTCTAGGTCTACCTGCGTCCACGGTAAATTCCTATATTAACGATTGTGTATTTAACACACACAACCGTAGATGGAGGGATTGTCCGGGTTGCAGGATGACTAAGCGCGTATGCCCTGATGTCTGCAAAAAATCTGCAGCTTTCCTCCTGTCTTTAAAGAGAATCGACTGCAGAAGGCTTGTGGGAGTTATCACGGGCCATTACACTTTTGCCAAGCATCTCTACGTGCTCGGCATCAGTGAGACGCCTACATGTGCTGCATGTGGCGAAGAGGAGGATGATACTGCAGAGCATTTCCTCTGTTATTGTCCCGCCTTTGCTCTCATACGGTGGCGCACCCGTGAAGCCGACGTGGTGTGTGCCCAATCCCTTAGCTCTACATCACTGAAGCTCCTTCAAATTTTTCTCCGGGAAACGGAGAAAATACAGTAATGTAAGGTGTCTGTCTGGAGTACAATGGACCAGTGATTGCGTCTGAGTGCTCCAGCGGATAGCAGAAGCCTTCAACAAACAAAAAAACTGGACTGGATTTTGCAAAATAATTCTCGCGCAAATCAAAATCGTTTTGGGAGCAAGTTTTGTTCTCCGATGAGAGTAAATTTTGTGTTTACCCATCGGATGGACGAGTTGTGACTTGGAGGAAATCAGGCACCGAATTAGATCCAAAAAACTGTTCAATCAAGCGTAAAACATGGTGGTGGTGGAGTCATGGTATGGGGATTTAGGGCAACTTCTGGTGTAGGGACGCTTGTATTCATCGACGAAATCATGAAAAAAGAAGTGTACCTTAAGATCTTTTTGCATAATTATTATTATTATTTATTTTATAAAAAAAATATGAAATATGGGGAGTACATTAAGAATTAGATTCTTTTAATTTGTACCTATACATAGGAGACTAAAAAAAACTTCACCAAAGATTCGTTTAACAACCATGTTTATATGACTTTCGCAGGAAAGTTTTCAATTAATGATAATCCCAAGGTTATTTACTTTCTCTACATATGGTACAGTGTTTTATTTAAAAAGATGGCTGGTATGCTAGATGTGTCGATTCGATTCCTAGAAATAATTATACCCTTGGATTTGAGTGGATTCAGTTTTAACTTATTAACACAAGCCCAGTGATTGATTCGCTCCAAGTCTTCATTTATTCTCGCAACGCAGTCTTCGATAAGACCAATAGGTCTTGAGAATTTAGTCTGAGCATCATCAGCGTAAAGATGCATTGTGACATTTTGGCAGACGACAGGTAGGTCATTAATGAAGGGGGAAAGCAGTAGTGGGCCTAGTATGGACCCTTGAGGAACTCCACACTTGACTTTCAGAAATGAGGAGACACCAGAATCAGAGCACACCTGTTGAAACCTTTCACCTAGGTAGCTGGCAATTAGAAGTAGAAAGGTTTTCCTAAAGAAGAAGTTGTCTTTGAGCTTATTGATAAGAATTTTGTGATCAACGCTGTCAAATGCCTTTGAAAAATCAAGCAAGCACAAAACTGAAATATTGTTATTATCGAATTCGTATCTTAATTCTTCCAATATGTTCACAATGGCTGTTGAACAGCTATGGTTTTTACGAAAACCCGACTGACATGAGGTGAGTAAATTGTTCTGGTTAATATGGTCGTCAATTTGATCCCGCATTAAAATTTCAAAAACTTTCAACAGACATGGTAAAATACTTATAGGTCTATAGTCCTCAGGAATACTTCTGTTAGAGTTTTTTGGTATCGGAATCACTTTAGCATATTTCCAAACTGCTGAAAATTCTGATCTCATTATACAGCAATTTATGATGTGAGTAAAAGTATAATAAATGTGGGGCAAAATCATTTTGATAAATTTTAATGATATGCCATCACAACCTAATGCATTGGATTTCATACGTTTAATTGCCATTAATACTTCAAACTCAGAGACGAAATGAAATTCAAAGGAATTGGGATAAACATCACCATCATCTAAATAGTTAACCTTATTCCAGTTTGGATCTTGAAGGAAAATTTAAGGATCAGTGATCAGCGATTTTTACTTTCAGCAAGATAACGACCCAAGGCACACTGTTGAAATGGTTCGATCGTGGATATTATATAACACTCCTTATACCTTGAAAATACCACCCCAATCACCAGATCTCCATCCTATAGACCATCTATGGGATATGTTGGATAAACGGGTGCAAGAACACAACATAATGTCTAAACAGCAACTTATAGACTTGCTACAGGAAGAATGGACAAAAATAGGTACTGACTTCACCAAAAAGTTGGTACATTCCTTGTCAAATAGACTGCAAGCAAATAGACTGTTACTAAGCCAAAAGGCTTAAGTAATTAAAAGTGTGTTTTATATTAACACAAAATTACGAATACTTTTGTCCAACCAAATTCTCAACTGTTTAGTTACTTTTATTGCTACTGTTTGCTTTTGTAATGAATTTCATTTTGAGTTTTATTTAATTTGTTGTATATATAGATAAAGATATCTCCAAAAGATAAAAAGAACGTTTTCCAAATAATAACTTTTTTAACTTGTCTTTTCCCCTTTTCATTGTTAGTAACATCACATTACGAATACTTCTGTCCATCAGAGTATGTATTTATTTCCTCCTTCCATTCGGTTCCCTTCTCTATTTCAATAAAGTCGATTACATTATTCTTTCCTATCTTGTTTAATGATAAGGTTACATTTAAATATTTTTTTTTTTGTTTTTATTTTACGTCAATTGCACTACTTACATTTAACATGAAATATCATTTTACACCATTTGTTTTGTTTTTTTTTTTCTTTGCGATTTTGTAAACTATTTTTAATTGTTTCTTACCTTTCGATTCCTTAATATACTTTTGTCGAATTGGGGGTATGATGAAAGGATTGTGTATAATATTGTTTTTTGTTTTTTATTTTTTGTTGTTCTATTTAATTGCTTAGTAGTTTTTTGTTGTTCCTAATTTAAAATTCGTTTCAATGATCGAGTATAAAAAACTATTAGTGGTACATTAAGGAAATTTACTTTTAAAAATAATTAAACAATTAAAAATAAATAAATAAAAAGCAAATTTACAACTTGAGGTAGTGGCTGTCAAAATATAGCTGAAACGACACCGAAAAATCAACTAATGAAATAGAATAAAAAACATAAATTGCCAAATTCAGCTTCGAAATTTTGTAATTTAATTTAAGAGAACATTTTCTTATAAGAATTCAGTTTGCATTAAACAGGAATGCGATTAAGATTGAGTTGAAGACAGCTTGGTCGGATGCAGAGATGCGACTTATTTGAAAAACTTATATTTAAAATTCAAATGCAAGATGCAAAAGGCCTATTTCGTATTTTGCATTTAAATACCTTCTCAAAAAAAAGTTTTTTTATTTTATTTAAAATACTTTGTAAAAATATGTAGTATTTGTAACCCTGTACACTCCCGGAGCTGCTCATAAACTAGAAAGAATCTTCACGCAGTACAAAGTGGATGTTACTGCGGTCCAGGAAATACGCTGGATAGGAAACGGTGCGATGAGGAAGAAAAAATGCGACATTTATTACAGCCGTCCAAAAAGATTGCACTTACTTGGATGCGGATTTCTTGTGGGAAAGCGGATAAGCGGATAAGGTCATCGACTTTAAACCTATAAGTGATCGCCTGGCTGTGATCCGCATCACAGGCAGATTTTATAACATCAGCCTTATTGGTGCACACGCCCCTACCGACGAGGCTGAAGACCCTATCAAGGAGGACTTCTATGACCTTCTGGACATCGCCTGCGGAGCTTGTCCGGAGTACGATGTAAAAATCGTGCACGGGGACTTCAACGCCAAAATCGGTAAGGAGAACACCCTTGGCGGAGTGATCGGAAAGCACAGCCTCCACGATACAACAACAGATAACGGCTTCCGACTCGCTGACTTTGCGACAGCCCGTAATGCGGTCATAAGTAGCACAAGATTCCCTCGTAAGCGAATCCACACAGCAACGTGGCGATCCCGGGACGGTCGAACCGCCAACCAAATCGACCATGTGCTCATTGACGCAAGGCACTCGTCAAACATTCTGGATGTGCGAGCATTCAGAGGGGCAAATGTCGACTCTGACCACTTCCTCGTAGCAGCAAGATTCAGAGCTCGACTGTCCAATGTTAGAAAGCTGCACGAGCCCACCAGGAGGAGGTTCGACATTGGGCGCCTGAGCACACCGGAGGTTGCCAGAGTCTACAGGGAGCCGCTGAGCGAAATACTCTACGGTGTGCCTACGTCGAACACAAATGCCAATAATATGTGGCTGCATTGCCGCCCAGCCATTGGCCATCAGCCATTGATGGCTTGCCATCAGAGCTTGCCACACTCAAGGCTGGCGGCGATGTTCTGTTAGGGAGCATGCACCAGATCGTCTGCAGAATTTGGGAAGACGAAAGCATGCCCGACGACTGGAATACCAGCTCTATTTGCCCCATCCACCAAAAAAACGATCCTACCTCTTGCAAGAACTAAAGAGGTATATCCCTGCTCAATGTCGCATACAAGATCCTGTCCAGCGTATTGTGTGAACGTCTAAAGCCATTTTGCACAGCACTAATCGGCAGCTACCAGTGCGGCTTCCGGCCCGGAAAATCAGCTAGACCGAATTTTCACACTTCGACAAATCCTGGAAAAGACCAACGAGTTTCGAATCGATACACACCATCTTTTCATCGATTTTAAAGCCGCATACGACAGCATTCATCGTGAAGGACTGTTTAGTGCGATGGCCGAATTCGGGATCCCGGGAAAACTGATCCAGTTGTGTCGCGCCACGCTGAAAAATACGCGATGTACCGTGCAACTCGGTTCTAGGACTTCGGAACCGTTTGAAACATGCACCGGATTTCGGCAAAGAGATGCGCTATCATGTAACTTCTTTAACCTGGTGTTGGAGCAGATAGTGCGACGGGCAGGCGTCTACAGGGATGGCACTATCTTCTACAAGTCCGTCCAGCTGCTAGGATACGCGGATGATATCGACATCATCGCGTGTTCTCGCCGTGGCATGGTGGAAACATTCACCGCGATTGAAGAACAGGCTAAACCAGTTGGTCTTAAGGTCAATGAGGACAAAACGAAGTACATGCTGTCAAGCAAAAACCAATCCGTCGCTCACCACCTGGGACAAAATATCACAATTGACAGCTACAACTTCGAGGTAGTTAAGGAGTTTGTCAACCTCGGGGCAAACGTAAATTCCACAAATGACACCACAGTGGAGATTCGGCATAGAATCGCCCTTGGCAACCGCTGCTACTTCGGCTTGTCCAATCAACTGGGGTCAAAACTTCTTACTCGAAAGACCAAAGTCATGCTTTGGTCTCATACCATGCCAGTCTTGCTGTATAGAGCCAAAAGCTGGACGATAAGCAGGACAGCGGAGCTGATTTTGGGTTCTTTCGAATGACAAATTCTGCGCGGGACTGTCAAGAATGGAAGGCAGCTATAGCTCAGGCTCGGATCCTCCATGGATCGCTGGCCTGATAAGTAAGTATTTGTCAGATGCAAAATGGTTTTGTTAATTTTTTCATATATGTTTCACATTCACATTTAAGAAAAGTCAATTTATGAACGCCCCGGTCTAAATGCTGATGACAACTCTCTTACGCTTTTGCAACTAGCTCAGTTCATTGTTCTTTATTATTTGGCGGATGTAAATAAGTAAAATGTAGATAAAGCTTTATTTTTATGTGTTCCAGGGGAAGGGGGAGCAAGCAAACACAGCAAAGAAGTTGATCGCGTTTAACATGGCAAACGCCAGCTTCGATCTCTGTCCCTGCTCAATACAAGTTGACACACAGCCTCCGCGCGGCACCCGCCAGGTAGTGCATCAATGTGTACAGCGATCCGACCCCCTGTTCCTGGGGAAAGGGGACCCCTCCAGGATGGGGCTTGCGCTTATCGCGTAAAACAAGAATTTGTTCAGAAACAACCAACAGTCTCGGATACGGACGGATTAAATGCTGACGATCCCCACAAACGTCAAAAAAGGAAACGAATTCCGGATCTGCACCTGGAACGTTGGGTCCCTCAATAGATCAGGTGCAGCTGGACAACTGGTCAACTTTTTGGACTGCTATAAGGCAGACATTACCGCGCTCCAAAAAGTGAGATGGGATGGGCCAGGCTGAAAGCGGATGAAAAACTGTGATGCTGTGAAAATAAACAACACTTATTCGGATGAGGATTTGTTATTCGAGGCAAACTCAGGAAAAAGTCTTAAGCTTCCAATTGGCCTCATGACTATCCGCTTAATGCGTATGTGTCCACTCCCCCACATAAACACGACCTCTATGATCTCCTAGACAGAACATATGCCCAATGTCCCAGCTATGACACCAAAATTGTTCTAGGAGATTTCAATGCGAAGCTGGGTAAGGAAGCTATCTTTCAACGGGCCATAGGAAAGCACAGCCTACACAATACCATGTCAGAAAACGGTCTAAGGCTAGTGGACTTTAGAGCGGGACATAATCTCATCATCCATAAGGGACTCCTCCAGCATCCATCCTAGATGTCCGAACCTTTCGAAGAGCCAACATCGACTCGGATCATTACCTAGTTGCAGCCAAGGTACGCGTGCGAATTTCTCGGAATCAACGGAGTCGAGTAAGATCACCAACATATAACGTCAGAAGGCTGCAATCGCAAGAGACCGCCAGGACCTCCGGCGATCAAGTCTCACTCAAGCTCTCTCAAATCCAGATGCAATCTGCACAAACCATAGAACAGCAATGGAGTCGTTGTCAGAACGCCATAAGAGAGGCCGCCTCAGAGGTACTGGTTTCAAGCCACCACCTTCGAAAAACCCCTGGTTTGATGACGAATGCAGACAGGGCCATGTAGAGAAACAGAATGCATTCATGGCTACACAGCATCGACGGACGAGAGCTCCCCGCACGCTCTATGAACAGAAAAGGAGAGAGGAGCATGTGCTTCTGAGAAGAAAAACGAAGGAGCACGAGAAGCGCGAGATGGAGAGATGCTATTGCAGGAACGACGTTCGGAAGTTTTACCAAAAAGTAGAACGAAAATGCCAAGGCTATACAGCTAGAGCAGAAGCCTGCAGGGATGAGCACGGTCAACTAATAGTGATGTCACAGTCGATGCTGAGATTGTGGAGGGACCACTTTTGCAGAGTTTATAACAGCGATGATGGTCAAAATGCCGCCGTCAGGCAGAACGAACCATTCACAATGGATGAAGGCAAAATAGAATCCCGTCCACCTGACCCAGACGATGTTAAGATAGCGATATCGATTTTTAAATCTTATAAAACTGCTGGAGTAGATGGATTTTTCCCTGAACTATTTAAAGCAGCTGGCGATGAGCTGGTCACCACAATGAACCAACCGATCCGCAAGATATGTTCGGAAGAATGCATGCCGATAAATGGAATCTCAGCATCGTTTTCCCGATCCATAAGAAAGGAGACCCCTTCTTCTTAACATCGCCAACAAAAGCTTTTATGCCATTTAGTGTTAAAGCCTCAAAGCTTTTTTAAATAAGCTGATAGGTCCTTATCAGTGCGGATTCAGGACAGGGAAGTCCACCATCGACCACACTACAGCAGATCCTGGAAAAAACCCATGAATTTCAAGTAGACACTCACCACCTATTTGTCGATTTCAAAGCCGCATCGTGAAAGACTGTTTAGTGCGATGGCCGAATTCGGGATCCCGGGAAAACTGATCCAGTTGTGTCGCGCCACGGTAAAAAACGCGATGCACCGTGCAACTCGGTTCTAGAACTTTGGAACCGTTTGAAACATGAACCCGATTTCGGTGCAGCTGGAGCAGATAGTGCGACGGGCAGGCGTCAACAGGGAAGGCACTATTTTCTACAAGTCCGCTCAGCTGCTAGGATACGCGGATGATATCGATATCAGCGCGTGTTCTCGCCGTGACATTGTGGAAGCATTCACCGCGATTGAAGAACAGGCGAAACGGGTTGGTCTTAAGGTCAACGAGGACAAGACGAAGTACATGCTGTCAAACAAAAACCAATCCGTCGCTCACCACTTGGGACAAAATATAACAATTGACAGCTACAGTTTCGAGGTAGTTAAGGAGTTTGTCTACCTCGGGGCAAACGTAAATTCCACAAATGAAACCACAGTGGAGATCCGGCGTAGAATCGCCCTTGGCAACCGCTGCTACTTCGGCTTGTCCAAACAACTGGGGTCAAAACCCCTCACTCGAAAGACCAAAGTCATGCTTTACAAAGCGCTCATACTGCCAGTCTTGCTGAACGGAGCCAAAAGCTGGACGATAAGCAGGACAGCAGAGCTGATTTTGGGTTCTTTCAAGAGAGAAATTCTACGCCGGATATTTGGTCCTGTCTGTGAGAAAGGTGAATGGAGAAGAAGACACAACCGCGAACTCTACGAGCTGTACCAAGATGTGCCTCGGCCACATCGAGCGCATGGACATCAACGCTCCAGCTAAGAGGGTCTTCGACTCCGAGCCTCCTGGCTCGAGAAGAAGAGGAAAACCGAACCAAGTAATCGCGGATGTAAGACATCTAGGTCTTGAAAACTGGAAGCAGCGTGCCCGGGAAGGCAGCTATAGCTCAGGCTCAGATCCTCCACGCATCGCTGGCCTGATAAATAAGTAAGTAAGTAAGAAGTTAGGTATTTTATTTGAAAACCCTATTTTGAAAGTATGTATTTTGCATCTTGTATTTAAATATTCTTATAAAAAACATTTTGCATTTTTGTTTGAAATAAAAAAAAACAAAAGCCAAGCACTTGCATTTTGGATTTAAATACTTGTAATAAAGTATTTGCAACGTCTAGGTCCGATGAAGCGTTGATGTAAGAACATGCATTATTTTAATACTGGCCTTTATGAGAAATTGACCAGACAAAAAAAAAAAAAAAAAAAAAACCAAGCAAAACAGCGATAAAAAAATAAAACCAACAAAAGACTTTATTTTATCAATAAAATTTTATTAATTCATTATATTACTACCACATAAAAATAATAATAATAATAATAATAAAAATAAAATAAAAACAAAACTAAACAAAATCGTTTCTAAAAGAGAAGAAATTATTACACATTAACTTAAGATATTGGTTAAATTAGTACAATAATGAGATAAATTAGGCGCGAATATATTTTAATAAAAAAATTCAAATAAAATAAAATTAATAACAAAACAATGAAAAATTACTGCTGTTAATACAAATAACGAGACACTGTATTAATCATTTCCTTTTGTTTATGTACTTGTATATAAATGGTTAAGGTATTGAATTCATTTCCCTACTATTTTTGTTTATTATTTTTTAAAGACATGTTTTGTATTTTTGTAATTTCTTTTAATTCGCGATAAAACAAAAATCTTTTACCTCAGTTTGCTGATTTTCTATCGTCTTCTATATATTTTATTTAATTTGTCTATGATTAAATTATATTTGGTTTTTCGCTTCGTTTTTTTTTTTTTCCTTTTTTACATTAATTTTTTAGTTGTTATTTTAAAAACAAAATTAAGTATTCTTAATGCTGATTTTGTTTTTAATTTTCCTTTTTGTTTAATTTGATATGTTTAAGTTTAATTAATGTTCCCATATTAAATGCCATATGTAATGGTATATATTTTTTTTTTAATATAATGCCTATGGTTTTTGTATTGTTTGTTTTTGTTTTTTTTTTTTTTTCTTGTTTTGTCCACCAGCATATACTACACTGTTTTCTAACTCAATTGTTTTTTGTTGTTAATTTACTTTGTATTCATTTATTAGTAATAAGCTTGTCTTTTAGTGCTTCTGTTTCTTTCCTTTTTTGTTTCCACTCTGTTTACTACATTTAATTACACATACAACATTTTTTTTTTATTTAAATTTTAAGTTTTTAGAACAAAATTAAGCTTCTAAATCCCGTTAAACGAACGCTTTATGATGGGTTATGCATTGTAGGAATTAAATAATATCAAATAGCGGAAAGTCAATGAATTTAAAGAATTGTTGGTGTTGCTGAATTTATGCTGAATACGATGAAGTAAGGTTTTGATTGATTCCAAGGAAGGAATTAATTTAATCTACCTCAATTATAGTGCCAACATATATGATGAAAAGAGAAAAACCTTCCAGCGAGACCATCCTCTGATCAAATTGTATTAGATTTAGAGTAGAGATTGCTTACGGACATTACTCTAACTTACACAATAATATACTTAATTATTTTTGTTACTTGTTCACACTTACAATCTATAAAGAAAATTCCAAAAACAAAATAAAGGCGCAATGAATGATATGCATTAGTATTTCATTTTTGTTTTCATCATCAGGAGAACGGTAGTAATGCTGAAAGAATTTTTTTCTTTTCAATGCTTGGACAAGACACGGTCTACAATGCATAATCATAAAACTAAATTCTAAACTAATTCTCTAGAGAAACAATTTATTTTCATTTTTGTTGAATTCTTTTTCTTATACCTCTTGGACGGAATACATATATAATTTTCATAAAACAAATGTATATTTAAATAAATAAGGAATGAAGAATATTATTTTCATAAACAAGTTTTTTCTTAAAAACGTTTTTTTTTTAAATGTAAATAAGAAGAAAATAATACTTATATATACTTTGGAGTTAATTTAAAATATTCCTTTGGTATAAAATTAATTAGACAATTATGTATAAGGACAGCTTTGGTAATTGCTTTTACTAATTAAAAATATAATTATATTCAGCGAATTAACATCAATATAAGAAAAAAAATAGAACATAAAAGGTTTTTCTATAATGAGGCAATAATATTTTGTTCCTTAAGATTTACAAATTGACAATTGACTATTCAGCAGCTCTCGGTTGGGCCATAGTGAAAGACGACATTGCCAAAAAAACAGGTTCTGGTTTAGCATTTATGTAAATGTCTTTTTAGGTTTTGTTAGGAGCTGAATTGGGTTTAGAGCCACAAACAACTTTCAAATACATTTTGAAACCTAAAGATTGCTGACTTTTGACATATTGGATTAGCTGAATACATGTTGCGTGATGAAATTATATTTTCTGTTCATTTATATTCAATTCAACATACACAACCAGTAAATATATAGCCTGCTGAATAGTATTCTCATGGTAAAAAGTCCAACTAAGAAAGCCTTATACTTAACACTACAATTATGTATTAATGTTTAAGTTTTAAAAATTGTATTCTCATCTTACTATAGGGGTTTCTTTAAATACGTAATATGTATATATCTTTTTAAAATGTTTCTTCGTCACTGTGTTCAGAAATTTCTACGAAATATGATATGTAAATGATCTTTACTCATTTGTTTGTTTCGTGTTTGGGGTGTCGGTTGTTGTTTATCTTTTTATTTCTTATCATTTGAATGTATCTTCAAGTACAAAATTGATTGTTCTTGCATTTAATTCTCTTGTTGTCTTTGTATTGTTTTTACTTCTATCATCAGTTTTAACAGATGGTACTTTATGTAACATTATTCGTCTTTGTTTTAATTTGTCTTGTCATTTATTTGGTTTTCTTATATCGTGGGCGGAAAACAGTTTAACAGTTTTAGTTGTTTTTCAATCAAGAGGAGGAAAATTATTTTAGTTTTGTTGTTCTTGAATAATTGCTTAATTTTCGGTTTTGTTTGTTTGTTTTTTTTTTTTTATAGCCAAACTGTAGCTGAATAGAATTCGTTTATAGTATTTTTCTATATTAGCATGAAAACTAAAAAATGTTTACTTAAAAAATATTAGAATTAACTTTTGTTTGTTACTGTGAAACCCTTTTAATTTCTGTCTGTCTTTACTTTTTTCTATTAAGAATTGTTTTCATTCTTTTCTCGTTTTTATTTTTATTTTTTATCAACACTAAATCGCTTACCTAATTTTATGCGTAATAATATTCAATAAATGTTTTATTTTAAATACTTGTCTTTTTTTTGTTGCGTCTGTATTTTTAACTTTAGTTTAATTGATTTTTTCAAAGAAAGATTATTGATCGTTGTTTATCCAGAAATAATATGGTTTCATTTTCTTGAATTTGTTTTAACTAATTTTACATGCCTATGCACTTCATATATACTTTAAATATTTGTTAATAATATTTTCTTTTTCTTGTTTTTGTTTCACTTTGTATTTTATAAATCTAGAAAGAGAGCTATGTAAAGGGCACATTCGGTTAAGCTATATTTATATATATTTTATTTAAATATTTTCTTTTAATATATGTATTTGTATATATTAAATAGTTTTATATATATATATATAAAATTATATTATAAAAAAATAAACAACTCAGCTGAGAGAGAATATGAAACAAATTAAATGAAAACGAAATAAGAAGAAAGAAACTTAAAAGAAAGAAGAAAATTGAGCTGAATTGAATAAAGTATGCCGATTGATTAACAAATGCACATAGACTATATCGAATTTCAGTTGATTCATCCAAATTGAGTAATTCAGCTCAGCTGAATAAGGAAATTATAGTTGTAAATGTAAATTTCTTGGTCGAAATATCATTAAAGTTAGTCAATTGTATAGAAAATAGGAGCTGAATTGCTATAACTTCATTGTAAATTATTATAAATACTAGAAAAAGTTCCTGTAAGATAGTTGGTTTCTTAGGATTTTTTTTAAGTTGTTCTTTTTTTGTTTTAATTCTTCAGATTAATTTAATACGGTTTGTTGTAATGTTTTAATTTTTACCTTTTTTCTCTAATATCCTAATGCATTTAATTTAATATACATATACAACTCGCATGTATTCACAATAATATTCACAGTCATAAGAACTATGCATTTTATTATTTATATGTTTTATGTATATATGTATCATTTTTTTTAAATGACAGCTTTTGTTGTTTGAATTTAATATGGAAACTTAAGCTGAATAGGTTCCTTTGTCTTAATCGTTTATTCTTTTTCTGCTTTAGCTTTGTTTCATTGATTTAATTTTTCTTCCTATGCATAAAATGTCTATCTGCCACTGCTGAATGATGATACATTGTTGATAAATTTTGGTCATTAATTAGCATTCTACAGGTTTCAATCGAAGTGAGTTATATAACTCATCATAACGTCTATGTATAAATCATAAAAATGAAGCCGGTTAAGTTGAAAAACAAATATACTATGCCGCTACATGTGATGCTGTCGGTAGTACGTATGAGTACAATCCTCCTCCTGGTCGTGCCGCTCCCGAAAATAACGCTGCCGGAATATTAGCCATTGCCGATGTTACTGTTGGTGTAGTCGATGATGTTGGAACGGGTCAAGTTGGTGTTGTCATTAAAAATTGATGATGAAGTTCGCGTTCAGTTTTCTTACCGAGTAAATCATGCCTTGATTCCATACCCGCTCCTCTGCGAATGAGACAATTAAACATATAGATAAGCTTATTATCAATAATTGTTGCTTTTTCTCGTTTTAATTATTTGTTGGTATCCAACTGGCGACCGATATTTATACAAAAAATAAATAAATAAATGAGATTACTAAAAAAAGCACGTTTGCTGAATATGAGGGAAATTTTATTTTCCCGCCATATTAATGCTTTCGAAGTTTATTCAGCGCCCTCTTTCATTTGGGACATCTTATTCGTAAGCGCAAAATTAAATGAAAAAGCAAAACTAATAAAGTCCAACTAATTCAACTATGATGGGAGGTGGTTTTCCGTTCTTAACAGCTTAAAAATGTATATGTAAGGGAAAATAAAACACAACTATGTGCGATGGTAAAAGACTAACAAAGGCCTTATAGGAGTAGCATCTATCGACGGGTGCTGATTCGCTAAAAAAAAAAAAAAAAAAACAGCGAGTAGGAGCCTCTGCGACCGAACACATTACAGCTCTGTTAGCCAGGTCCTAATTCCACGTCCTCCTAGTACCATCTGGAAATTTCCCGACCATGGAAATTACTAACGGAAGAGGACGAATGGCGAGCATCCTGCGCCACAAAACTGGATTAACCGAAAATCCCCACTATTGCTAAGAAACAACAACAAGCGTCGGATAAAACGGACCGGATTAATGTTGACGACCCTTCCAAAAAACGAAAAGTGCACAATGATCTTCAACTCTGTACGTGGAATGTTAGGTCCCTAAACAGACCACGTGCAGCCAAAGAACTTGCCCTAAACCGCTATAAAGCGGACTTAACCGCCGTCCAGCAAAATGCGATGGAATGGACCGGGTATAAAGCGGACGAATAACTGCGACATATTGTAGTTCGAGGTGGACTAAGACAAAAAGTCCTAAGCTTTCGGCATGTGAGCGAACGCCTCATAATGATCCGTATCAGGGCTAAATTTAAAAATTTCTAACATCAGCTTGATCTGCGTCCATGCCCCCACGGAGGACAAGGATTGCTCTACCAAAGATGAATTCTACGATCTCCTAGACAGAAGTTATGTCCAATGTCCCAGCTATGATATCAAAATTGTACTAGGGGACTTCAATGCTAAGCTGGGTAAGGAAAGCATCCTTGAACGAGATATCGGCGAACACAGCTTACACGACACCACATTCGATAACAGACACAGGCTGATAGATCTTGCTACGGGACGAAATGTCCCTTTAGCCAGTACTTGCTTCGCGCACCTCAATGTACACAAAAACACCTGGCGGCCAACAGATGAATCACTCACTAACCAGATTGATCATATAGCGATCGACGTCAGGCACCCCTCCACTATTCTTGATGTTCGAACTTCCGAAGAGCTAAGCGGAGCGGAGTAGAGTAAGAATACAAAGCTATGACGTCGGAAAGCTACTATCGCCAAAAACCGCTCGTGCTTTTACCAATCGCGTCTTTCTTAAGCTCTCCCTTAAGCAAGCCCTGAAAAGCACTGCATCTGAAGTTTTGGGCTTCAAGGCTTCACCACGAATAAACACGTGGTTCGATGACGAGTGCAAGAAGATTCACACAGCGAAGCGGGATGCATATAAAGCCTCGCTGCATAGACGAACAAGAGCAGCTCGTGAGCATACGCTTCTCAGGAGAAAGAAGAAAGAGTACGAGAAGCGCATGATTGAGGATTTGGAGAGGTGTTACTACAAGCGTGACGTTCGAAAGTTTTACAACAGTTAAAGCGTACATGCCAAAGTTATAAAGCCACAATGGAAGCCTGCAGGGATGAGAACGGACACCTAGTAGTAGAATCGCAGTCGATGTTGAGAATATGGAAAAACCACTTCTGCAGACTGTATAACGGCGATATTAGCCAATATACCGCTGTCAGGCAGAATATCCATTTCTTAATGACGATGATAGCAAAGAATTCCGTCCCTTTGACCTCGACGAAGGTAAGATTGCCATGTCGAATCTCAAGTCGAATAAAGTTGCTGGCGCTGAGCCCTTTAAAGCAGCTGGAGATTAGGAGGTTAGGAGCACCAGCTCATCTGTAAGATATGGTCGGAGAAAAGCATGCCCGAGGAATGGAGTCTCAGCATGGTTTGCCCGATCCACAAGAAAGGAAACCACTCTGACTGCGCTAACTACAGAGGAATAAGTCTCCTTAACATCGCCTATAGAATCTTCTCTGCCGTTTCGCGTGGCCTACCGCACCCTCTATTTGTCGACTTCAAGGCCGCATACGACAGCGTAATTAGAGACGAGCTATACAACGTCATGTCTACCTTTAACATCCTTGCTAAGCTCGTCAGACTATGCGGGATGATTTTGGAGAATGTTCGCTGCATGGACACTATCAAGAGCGGATTAGGAGGTCCTTGCTCGGTTCGAGAGGCAGAGTCTTTGCATCCAACCGAGAGGTCGGCCGCACTTAAGATGGCGCACACATGTGGGAGGGGACCTCAGTCAACTGGGTATGCGACAATTAAAAGGGCTAGCAAAACATCGTGCTAGTTGGGGGCCGTGTTGGTTGAGGCCCAGGTTCACCCCAAAATGTAGCGCCCGATAAGAAGAAGACGTGCGAGGAAGTGTTGGCCATAAATAGGCAGCAAACATGCGGCTGAATAATTCAGTCTTGTTGCTGACTAAACGTATCCGGCCAGCCGAGAATTGAATAGTTCACTTTCTCGTCCTTCTTCCTTCCTGGCGCTATCGTGGCGAGGAAGACCATTTTATTTTCTATGAAATTTTAATAATACCCGCCCCCGTATCGAGGAAAGGAATAGCAAAGTTAAAAGGAAGAAAAAATAATTTAATCCTGTCGCTGTCTCCTAAAATGGAAAATAACTAAATTTGTAGTTAGAGAGGGTGCCAGGACGTGTTGTAACTCATGAGTAGCACAGGTATCAAGCAGATGGCGAGAACTGCGTGTGATGTGCATTTAAATTAGACGGCGAAAAGGAAACCGTCCATATGCCATGGTTTGTCTCCTTGCCGAGTACAAGGGATACGTTAAACCCTTTTCCTTTTTTTTGTTTTCTTAGGCTACCTTCTTATGATCGCGTGCCATTTAACTTATTAATATTCAAATAAGCAATCTGTTTTCAATAAAAAGAACAGATAACACAATAAAAGGAACCTTGTGAGCAACACGACACACTGACCCTTTTCAATTACATAATAATCGTAATGGCCGACAGGTGAGTCCTCTACCCCTTCGACAGACGATTTTTATTTATCGATAAAGGAGACAGTTTCGTTACTCAGGTTCGACTAGGGACAACTGAGCTTGGGACATGGGTTGTACCAACAAAAACAGGAAGAAAAGGTACACGCACATGGAAACCATTTGAAGTGCTTAATGAAATTTTTATAGGACGTCGATGGGTATTTCATGGAATTGGGGTTGAGTGAGAATACCTTGCCTTATCCTTGGTTTTCTGGTCAAAGTGGACGGTCTGCAAAAAGCTTGAAAGGTCGCCAGCCAACTGCTGTGAGCAATTAATTGGGGACCGTATTCGATTTATCGGTAGCATGGTTCAGGGAATAAAATTATTGAACACTCAAATGGTTGGTGTTAAGTGTTGGGCACTTTAAGGCTTATGCCAATCAGCAAAGCTATGGTTCGGAGGGATCGTTGAAGGCGACTGTGTGCTGAATTGAATTGTTTCAGAATGGACAAATTCTCTTAAACCGATTTTAACCGTCACGCAAGCCACACAAGTATTAAATCCAGCAATTCAGCAAATGCATAATCTAGATTTACCTCTAACTTTAATAACAAATTTTTTCTATGAAGACCTGGCACAGGCTCTAAATTGTACGATGGACGCGCAAGCCAAGGCATAATTAAGAGCTGTTCAGCCAGCCGCTGAATAGCGTTCGAATTTTCAAAAAAATGATTAGTCACATAACAGATGAGCTGGATAGCAGATTCTATGTACAAATTTTTAGAGCTCAAATTATAGAATTCATCATAAGCCGACCGAATTCAGCCGGCAGCAACAGGTTCGGAGTGTGCGAATTAATGTTCGTACGGCCCAAACCTGGCTAACGAAGCGCAAGCCCCCGTGATGACAAAAAGAAGAGCGGCTTCGGAAATTGCCTACCTTGGTGTGCCAGGGCCCCGTCTGGGGCCAGGCCTAAATGGTGGCAGTATGCGAGCGTATGGTGGCTGGTTTGTTCCGCTCGGCAGCTGGTTAGGCTTAGCCCGAAGAAGCTACGAGTAAACCGACATAGTGGCCTCGTGAGTCATTACGGAGATGGGTGGGGAGTCACGCCATGCACTAGCCAGTCCGCGCGGAGAGTAAAATGCAACGGACAACGGCATTGACTTAAGTTGGGCACATGGAACGTCTCATCGCTCACAGGAAAGTATCTCGAGCTGGTTGAGGTAGCTGCCAGGTATCGGTTAGATATCGTAGGTATCTCTCCGACAAAGCAAAGAAGATATAGAATTGTTGACCTTTCGGACGGGTGGACCTATTGGGAGTTGCATCCTAAATGTCTGCCCAGCGGGAGTGGGGATACTCACAAGTCCTAAGCTGGCAGATAGGGTATTGGAGTGGATACCGTTAGGAGTTATAGTCGGGATCTTAAATCTTAAGCTTAAAAGATCACCTTCGGCTCTGGTGCAGCTATATGCACAGAATCTAGAGTCAGAGTATGCGGCTGTCCTGGATGAAGTTGGTGCTGCCCATGATAAGGTGGTTGAGATAGATTGCTATATCCTAATGGGTGACTTCAACGTCCACGTGGGTGTGGATGTGACGACATCTTGGGCTTTTGCTGTACAAATGGCATGTACATTATGAACACCCTCTTTCCGCACAAAGACGTTCATAAATACACCTGGTGCCGTCGGAGTTAACAGAAATCGTTGATAGAGATCTTTGTGCTCCCACCATTTCTGAAACGGATGGCTTGTGGCGTTGAGAGAGGCTGAACTATCAACTGATCATCACTTGGTCTTGTGTAACTTGCATCTTACTGATAAAGTACATCTTCCGCCAAGGCAGAAGGCAAGAGTGGTTACAAGCATACGGTGGGAGAAACTACAGAGCAGTGAGGTGCGGCAACACTTTGCATGACACATATCCGAAAGGTTTGAGCAAACTCCGACTGTTCCATCGCATATAGAGGTAGAATGGCGACTGCTTTCAGCAGCAATCATTACCTCTGCACATGATGTTTGTGGCTGGTGGTGATAAAAGAACACCCGGAGTTCAAGAAGCCATCAGAGAGAAGGAGAAGACTGGATTCTCTTGGGAGACTCTGCTTCCCGTGACCGGTACACTGTGGCGCGAGGAACTCGTAAATTGGCTGTGCGAGCGGCTAAGGAGCAGTCCTGGAAGGAGGTCGGCGAGAAGTTGGAAGGCGACCCATAGATCTGCAAAGAAGGTGTTCTGGCAAATCATTTGCTGGCTCAGAGGAGGGAAATTCAACATAACCGATAGAGTCAATTCTAATGAGATGGACATCTTGCGCAGATGGAGCGAGCACATTTCGAAACTAATTAATTCCAAACAGGACACTGAGGGGGAGAAACCTGTAGTCTTGAGTGGGGCGGATAATAATCCAACGGTTGAGGAAGTCATTTTAGCGATTGAATTGCTAAAAGTTGGCAAATCCGCCGGTGTGGATGAAGTCCGGCCAGAAATGCCTAAGGCAATGCGTAAAGAGGGAGCCTTGTGGCTCATTCGTGTCACTAAAGTGACCTGGGAAAGTTGTTAGACACCTAGCGGTTGGCAAAGTAGGCTGATTGTCCCTATAAAAAGAGAGTATAAAAAAGAGTGCTCCAACTACAGGGGCATATCTCTTTTAAGCCTCCCTGGTAAAGCTTACGCTAAGGTGTTGGTGCGTTGTAGAGCTGTGGTCGAATCCAGGATGAGGGATGAACAGTACGGTTTTCATCACTGCAGAACAACAACTGATCAGCTTTTCACTCTAAGAATGGTACACGAGAAGGCTTTGGAGTACGCCAAATCGATCTACAGTTGTTTTGTAGATTTGGAAAAGCGTATGATTGAGTTGCTCGAGGTATACTCTGGAGTGTTCTGCAGGATGATGGGATTGATGGTCCTGTGGTGAGGGCTATTCAATCTCTATACACAAACTGTAGGAGCTGTGTTCGGCTTAACGGTGGTAAATCAACACCTTTCACCGTGGGCGTTGGACTTTGCCAAGGGTGTGTTGTCTTGCAGCGCAGTCGAGGTGTGGAATTTTTCATATTGGGGGTAAGCCATCTTCTTTTTGCAGATGACTTAGTTGTCCTCATATCCTCCCAAACGGAACTCCAGCGCGCGCTAGATAGGTTTGGGGCCGTATGTGCTGATGCTGGTGTGAGGGTTAATGTGAATAAATCCGACATTAGGGTTATTTCTAGAATGCCTGTCCAATGCACTCTACATGTTAGCGAAGTCCCATTGCAGCATGTGGAGAAGTTTAAGTATCTCGAGGTCTTCTTCATGAGTGATGATAGGAGTAATACTGAGCTTTCCTGCAGGATTGGCCAAGCTGGGTCAATTTTGGAACAGGAAGATTTGAACTCAGTATTTGTTCCAACTCTCGCCTATGGTAATGAAATGTGGGTATTGCCGGCAGGAATAAGATCGCGAATACAAGTTGCCGAAATGAAATAACTTCGTGCTGATTAGGGGGTTACTCGCCGGTATAAGGTGAGAAACATGGCAGTCCGCGAGGAGCTCAAGGTTTAGCAGCTTCTTCTCCGAACGGAAAGGCTGCTGGTTCGATGGTTAAGTCACGTGAGACGAATGTCCCCATCATCACGACTTCCGAAGCGTGCCTTGAATGCGATGCGGTCGGTAGGCGACCGACCGCTTGGCAGACCCAGGACCCTTGGTTGTACCAAGTCCAAAAACTTGCCTGATTGCGCTTGGGTATAGGTTCTGATGAGTTAGAGTCGATGGCGAAGGATCGAGTGGCCTGGAGATCCTGCGTGCGCGCATTGGCGTTGCGTCTCCTTTAGTGGAACATGCGGAATACCGAAAATTATGATGATGATGAGCTGAATTACAAAATATGGTAAGGATTGTGGATTAAATGGTTCTTGTGAGACAAAATCGTGTTTATATTTGGTAAAAACATACTAAAAGATGCGCTGAATTGTAATTATGGAACTAAAACTGAGCTGAATAACAAAAAAAAACAATTTATTCGTTTCGGTGTAGTATTTGGTACAGATAAAAAATAAATTTTGCAAATGCATAAAAGCTACATAAAAGCACACTTATACATCGATGAGAAGGTGACCTTAAAGAAGTGTAAAAATTGCACAAAAAGTTGCTGAATAAAAGCGGAAAGAAATAAAACAGATAAAAATGCTGTGCCATTATGTAAGTAGTCATTTAAACTCACCATTAGATAAGTGATAGGAAAAGATAGGAATGAGCTAAACAAACTAGGTAAGAACTAATAGATAAAAGTAAAAAACAGAAAAGAAGAGAAATCAAAAAGAAATACATACGTCTCTAAAAAGATGATTTTGGTGCTGATGGTTTTGATGGTGCTGTAGTGAATTTACAACAACTGGTTGTAGTGCGTTACAATTATTGGCAATATTACTATTGCTGTTATTGCTATTGCTATTATTGTTGCTATTTAAATTGTTTATATCTGCTGTTGTGGTATTGGACAACATTGTTGGGTATGTACCACAGCTGACTGGTATTCCACTGGTCATCATGTACATTTCATAATTCTGTCCACTGATCAACTGTTGCTGACATTGATTGGCATTGAATGCAGCAACTGCAGCTGCGGCTGCTGCTGCAACAGCTGCATTATTGCCATTAGACATCATATTACCGGCGACAGGTGTTGCTACGGTTGCTGACGTTATATCGTTCATCATTTTGGTTTTAGCATATTCGATACGTATAGAGCCGCGATCCGATGATAGTAGATATTTACCTTGAAGTTGATTCATGGCAGCACCGGCACTGGCGGCATCTTTAAATTCAATAAATGCAACCGGATTGTTGCTATTCATATTTGCATTGTTGAGATATTGTTGATTGTTTATAATTTGGTTGTTGTTATTGTTGTTGGTCGGGTTGTTGCTGTTGTTGTTGTTGTTGGTGTGGTTGTTTGTTATGTTGCCATTATTACCACCTGTGCCAAGATTTGCAGTTGTAGTAGCAGTAGAAGAAGTTGTGCTGGTAGAAGTAGAAGTGAGATTGTGCGAACCTTTTGTGTGCATTCGGAGGCGACAAAAGCCAGGCATACTGTGCAAGTTGTTCGTAATATTATTAAATTAAATATCAAATATAATATAAATATAAGTTCTATAATATAATGTAGACGATTTTTGGGAGCTGAATTGCATTCAGCGCAATTCAGCACGGAATATGTACTGAAAAAAAATGAAACCGTAAACAATAAAGATCAAATGGACTTTTTATACATATATTTTTCAACCAAACCCAGGGTGTGAGTGATTTACCCAGCGAAGACCCTATTGGTTACAATGAAGCACGTCATCAGTCAAGGTTAAAAAGGAAATAAAAAAGGTGAATGTTGAAAAAGCGCCAGGATTTGATCTGATAACGAGCCAAATTCTCAAAAACCTCCCAGGAAAAGCAACTACTAAATTAACTTCTATCTTCAATTCTGCTATTAAATTAAAATATGTACCACAACTGTGGAAAGCAGAAGAACCTGGTAACCTGGTAAGCCCCTTCCTGTAGACCAATGAGGCTTATTTCTATAGTCGTTCGCACTCCCTTGCCATTTCTATATCCGCCTGGAGCACTACCTTATTGTTCACGAATCGTTCGAATTGTCTTCCGTTATTTGACATTTGATTCTTATGTTAAATTTGAAATTGCCTTGATTTATTTGAGTTTGTTTTTAAAGATGGACTCAGTGTCGCAATTTTTCGTTTATTAAAATAATGGGAATAAAAAATACCGGGATCATTTAAGAAAAAAAGCAAAAGATGTTGTGGCCCTGTCGGATAAAATTAAGGTAATCTTAATAAAAGGCTATAAGTGCTTAATAAATGCTTGTTTGCTTGCTTTGGTGGCGTTACAGCCGATGAAGGGCCAGAGCCAAGCTTCTCTCAATCACCCATGGTGTGTTGATTTATTTTTCTTACACAGGTGAAAGGGACCTACAGTTTAATGCCGATTCCGAACGGCTTGAGTCGAGAAGCTTTTTCTTGGCAAGTATACTACTGAGGGTTTTACCTGGACCCCGCCGAGGAGGGACGCCGCGAAATAAACATTCGATGGCGTTGGTGTTATCCGGATCCGAACTCGCTCATCGTGCGCCAGAGTCCGACACACTAACCACTGCGCCACGACGCCCTCAGTGTTGTATATTTACAATTTTAATTTGCGGTTTTGTTCAACACTTCCGATTGAATAAGGCATCGTTTTTGTATGTGTGTGAACATTTTAAGCAAGCAACCATCTCCACACAGAAGAGAAAAATCTCCGCACCAAAAGAAAAGTTAGGTTAGGTTAGTTGGGTGCCCTATTGACATGAAGTCAAGGCTCACATAGACTACGAGGAGTCCATGGTGTCCGTTTTTAAAAACTAACCCGAGGGGAACCTGTTTGTTGCCCGCTGAGCTGAACCACCCAGATTCAATTAAGAATCTTAGCAGTTTGTTCAGCTTAATGTCTCTTACCTCCTCTAAAACCGAGAAGAAGTAGTTCCCGAGGAACGTTAATCTTTTTCGGGCCAGTGCAGGAGGGCATTCACACAGTAGGTGACGAATGGATTCTATTGCCTCTTCGTCCCTACAGCTTCTGCAGAAATCGTTGTAGGACTGGCCTAGTCTGACTGCATGATATGATATCATGCAGTGTCCAGTAAGGGCGCTGACTACCAGTCGTATATTCCCTCTACCAAGATTTAGCAGACTTTCCGTCCTTTTTTCGTTATAGACAGGCCATGTTAGGCTTGCCGTAGCGCATGTGTCTAATTGACACCATCGCTTGTTGGCTTTTCCTAGCAGTTCCACCCCTATTTCTCTGAATAGTGTGCTGAGTGGCGTTCTGGCCTCAGTTGTGATCTGCGAAGTATCTGCACCTGATCCCAGTCTGGCTAGTTCGTCCGCCTTCTCATTTCCGCCATCATCAAGTCTGTAGGAGTGACATGCTTCCTGAGGTTCGCAGTACAGGTGGAATAATAACTAGAGGCGAACATACATCAAAAGCTGGAGGAAAATTCCACTCCCATAGGCCAGAAACTAGAGGCGACCATACATCAGAAGCTGGAGGAAAATTCTCTTGCCGTAAGTAGAAAGTTCGAAGAAAATTCTACTTCCCTGAACCAGAAGCTGGAAGAGATGCTAGAGAATACTCGAGAAAACTTAAGAAACATCCAGCAGGCCGTCGACGATCGATTCCAGGATGTCGAAGAGAGAATCGGACAAAAAGGTTCTAGATCTCAAAAATAATCAGGAAAAAAGAATCGGGACATTGGACAAAAAGGTTCTGGATCTCGAGGAAACTATCCTGAAGGTTCAGCATCAAGGAAGTGTCGTACCGGCTGCAGCATCGAAATTCACAGCTCCCAACTTCGACGGCACGAGCGCGTTTAACATCTTTTAGCTCCAATTCGAAATAACAGGGGAATGGAATAAATTGGGTGAAAAAGACGGTGTGGCCGCCCTAGTAATTTCCCTTGATGCTTAGGCAGCTGATGTACTACAGATGATTCCGGCGATCCAGAGGAGGAACTACACAACAGTCATATGGGATGCTCTTCATCGAAGATACGGCAGTGAGCACATGCAGGAAATGCACAAGCTGGAGCTTAAGGAGCGCATACAGCGTGGAAACGAGACTATCCAGCAGTATGCTGCCGACATCGAGAGGATGTCTCATCTAGCCTACGCGGATGTTACATTTAATGTGGTGGAGAAACTGGTGGATTCTTTCATCCAAGCGCGTAGGGACACCGATACGCAACGAAGGTTGATTCTCCTGCCGACGACTTTTTTTAAGGAGGCAGTTGCCAGCGCTAGATGCTACATCTGCCATCAGCAGGGGCACATTGCGAGAAACTGCCGTCTCCGAAGAAAGCGTTCGAGGTCTAATTCGTCAGAATGAGACCAAGCGAGAGCACGCGAATACCGGAAGGGAAGCAGTCATGGAAACGTGGGTGTCTTGTCGAGGCGACATCGCGACGTTGAACGTATACATTGTTCACGTGCGAAAACCAAGGAACAGGTCACCGGCATCCGTAGTTTCCAAGTGCTACCAGAAGATTCCTTGACTGTTGGGAAGGTCGGATAAAAGCAGCGAGAAGATGCCGATCTGGCAGTCATTGTCGATCACCAAGAAAGAGGTTTCCATCCAACGTGGCAGCAAATATCCAGTGAAAACCCAGTTGTAAAAGCTTACTGGGCTCCATAGCACAGTTTGAAGCTGAAGAACGGCTGACTCTACCGCAGCTGGGGGAGTGAGAACGGTGACATTATAAACGATCTGCTGGTAATTTCAAAGGGGCAAATCGACAAGGTCATCCGAGAATACCACGAGAGACCAAGTGGAGGTCATCTTAGTGTTAACAACACTGTAGAAAAGATTAAGAGACGTTTGTACTTGGTAGGATGCCATGAACCGTTCACAAATTTCTTTCGCAGGTATGAACAGTGTGCGAGAGCAAAGGGACCACTTAGGAAAACTCGAGGAAATATGCAGCAGTACAGTGTTGGAGCACCGTTCGAGCAACGCTGGAAACAAATACGCGCTGATGATGATCGAGTACTTCAGCAATGGTCTTAAAAGTTTTGTATACCGAACCAAGAAGCCAAAACCATTTCGGATGCATTCGTGAATAACTGGGTTGCACGCTATGGAGTACCGCTGGAACTGCACTCAGATCAATGAAGGAACTTCCAATCGTCGGTGTTCAAAGAACTCTGCGACATGCTAGGTATCAGGTAACGCGGACAACACACTTACACCCACAGTCTGATGGCATGGTGGAAAGGTTCAACCGGACGATGAAGGAATACTTGAGAAAACCCGTCGTCGGAGATCAGAAGGATTGGACCAACATCTCCCGCTTTTTTCAATGGCGTATCGATCGGCACAGCACAATTCAACGGCGATAACACCCGGTGAAGCCATTTTTGGAGCTGACCTCCGACTTTCATCGGATTTGAAGTCCGGCGTGGTACTACCGACAACTAGCGGCGGGGTGGACTTCGTAACCGAAAAAAAGCAACAGCTGAACCCTATCCATCAGTTCATCTGGGAGCGACTGAACTTGGTCAGTGGCAAAATGAAGGCGAGATATGACTTAAGGACAAACACTCCTGGATTCGAGCCTGGACAATTGGTATTGCTGTACAACTTACTTACTTAGGTGGCGCTACACTCCGTGGTGAACCTGGGCCTCAACCAACAAGCGTCTCCAGCTGGCACGGTCATTGGCCAGCTGTTTCCAGCGCCGCACGGCCAGTTGGTTAAGGTCCCCTTCCACCTGCGTGCGCCACCGATGATGCGGCCGTCCTCTGCCGCGCCTTCCTTCCGGAGTGGATTCAAAGACTCTTGGTCTAGCCACCTTAGACGCTATATACGTAGACGTCGTACCAGGCCGATGTCGCTGTACAACCCGTACAGTTCTTCGTTATATCTTCTCCTCCATACACCGTTTGAACAAACGGGACCGTAGATAGTGCGCAGAATTTTCCTCTCGAAACGACCAAGGGCATCCTCATCCGCTTTTGTTAAGGTCCAAGCCTCTGCGACGTAAAGGAGGACTGGGATGATTAAGGTCTTATATAGTGTCACCTTGGTTTTCCGAGAGAGGGCTCTACTTCGCAATTGCCTCTTTGCCTCTTGAGCCCAAAGAAACAGCGGTTGGCAAGACAGATTCTGCGTTTTATCTCAGCGCTGGTGTTGTTGTCGCTGGTCATCAGTGAGCCAAGGTTGACGAATTCCTTAACCACTTCATAGTTATATCCGCCCATTGTGACGTTCTGGCCAATACGTCGGTGTTGTCCGTCTCTTTTAGATGAAAGCAGATATTTGGTTTTACCCTCATTAACCTTGAGACCCATTTTAGCCGCTTCTACCTCAATGCTTACAAGGGCCTCACTGACGTCTCGCTGTGTCCGTCCAATCACGTCAATGTCGTCGGCGTACGCAAGCAATTGAGTAGACTTGAAATAAATCGTACCTCTTGTGTTGGCCAGTGACTCTTGCACGATCTTTTCAAGAACGATATTGAAAAAGTTGCATGACAGCGCGTCACCTTGGCTAAATCCTTTTTTAACATCAAAGGTCTCGGTTTGCTCATTACCGACCCTAATGGAGCAGCGAGAATTCACCATTGTCATCCTGCACAGTCGGACGAGTTTGGCAGGGGTGTTAAAACTAGACATGGCTTTGTATAGCTCATCTCTATATACGCTGTCATATGCAGCCTTGAAATCGACGAAGAGGTGGTGAGTGTCGATTTGGTATTCCTGGGTCTTCTCCAAGATCTGCCGCAGCGTAAATATTTGGTCTATTGTGGATTTACCTGGCCTGAAACCACACTGATAAGAGCCGATCAGGTTATCCACCAACGGTTTCAGGCATTCACACAATACGGCAGAGAAAATCTTATATGCGATGATAAGGAGACTTATTCCCTTATAGTTGGGGGTCTTATTTCTTATGGACCGGGCAAACGATGCTGAGATTCCATTCGCCGGACATGCTTTCCTCCGACCATATCATATCCAGTCACCCTTAAAACCTCAGCAGACAGGCCGTCTCCGCCCGGAGCATTATTAGACTAAAGTCTTGATATTGCTATTTTAACTTCGTCTAGGTCGGGTGGACGTCGTCCACTACGAAGGGATCGTTCCGCCTGACAGCGGTATCTTGTCTATCATCGCCGTTATACAGTCTGCAGAAGTGGTCTTTCCAAATCCTCAGCATCGACTGCGACTTTTCTACCAGTTCTCCATTTTCATCCCTGCAGGCCGCCGCTTTGGCTTTGTAGCCATGGCATGTTCGTTTTACCTTATTGTAAAACTTACGGGCGTCATTGCTGCGGAAGCATCTCTCCATCTCCTCGATCTCACGCTTTCCGTGCTCTCTCTTCTTTCTTCTGAAAGGCGTGTGTTCCTCTCTTCTCTTCTGCTCATAGATTTCGCCAGCAGCTCTCGTCCGTCGTTGCAGCATGGCTTTGTATGCCTCTTGTTTTGCTGCATGGGCTTGTTCGCATTGTTCATCGAACCAGGGGTTTCTAGGTGGTGGCGGTTTGAAACCCAGCACCTCTGAGGCAGCGTCTCTGACGGCGCTCTGGCAATGCGCCCATTCCTGTTCTATTGTCTGTGCTGCTGTGGGCGGATTTTGAGAGAGCTTGGAGGAGACACGATCGGCAAAGATTCTGGCAGTCTCTTGCGATTGTAGCTTTCCGACGTCAAACTTACGTTGTCCTACTCGACTCCTAAGCATTCTTGATATCCTCATTGCTGTACAACCTTCAACGAAAAAAAGGCTTGTGACCCAAACTGCAATCAGCCTGAGACGGGCAATATGGGACGGGTCACCAAAAAACTTAACGACGTGGTATATCGAATACAGCAGACGGGAAACAGACGGGCGAAGTATAAGTTCGATGACGAACAAATTTAGTAGGAGGGCAGTGTTATGGACACGAACTGATGGTTATGTTCGAATTTCGCAGTCGAAGTTTGGAATGCTTAGATGAAGCTGAAATAGAAATGATATTAACTTTCAGCGGCATACTGCAGATTGTCAGAGCATTCTAGGGACCTCTTAAGGGGAACGTCTAACCGCGAACCATCGAGAAAGTGGACCGGAGAAAGTGCTCGTGATGGATATAGCGGTACACATACAGTAAATAAAGCAAAGTTTGAGCGGTAAAATTGCTTAAAGCTAACACGGTATTGTTCAATAAATATTCATGAATGATTTTCCTGTAGTTTCCACTATTGCTGATGATGTTTTTAAACAGAAAAAGAAAGCTGAATACATTTGCTGAATTAAATCACGTTCGCTGAAGCCTTAATACGAAGATAGAAAATGTGTTTTTTTTTCTTTTGCTGGTCCCACTATATTTCCTCGTTTACAAGCAATGCTTTTATTCAGTGCACAAAGTACATAATAAATAACCTTTATCTCCTCCTTGTGTGAAAAATCACACAAAAAAAATTGTACCTATAACTTTTTCAACTTTTTTTTAAACCGATGTAGATTAAATTTCTTGACAATTCCTAGAACATCAGTATAGCGCAATAAACGTATTATTCGATGCAAAAATATTTTTTGATATCGAACTATTTGAAAACTTACGTTTCTTACCCTCGTGTGTGACTTTTCACACATATAGGATTTCTATGTAATTCTCCACATATGAGTTGCTGACTGCGATAACGGTAAAGCTAAGCGCTGATGTGCATACATAAAATGTTCATGTGGATGAGATGCTCGAAAAGGAGGGAAAGAGAGGATAAAAGTGTATATAAAAAATAGACTCTAAAAGCCCGCCAAAAAAACAAAATCACAAACATTCATTTGTTTACTACGGACTCATTAGTTTGGAGTAGGTGCGTTTGACAAGTTATATTTTATCAAGTTGAAATTAGCTATTCAACATGGACAGATGGAAATATCTTTTTGACGAAGAGGTAGAAGAAATTTTGAATAATTCTGACGAAGTAGATTTTTCCGATAACGGTGAAAATTATTCATAAGAAGGAGATGTTGAATTGGTTGGAAGTGAAAGTGATTCTGAATTTGATGCAATAGAACAAAGTGAAGAAGACGGAGCAATAATGTTATCAGTTTGCGTCCAGGTACAACAAGATATGCCAGAACACGTGTTGTTTATCCCAAAAACGCTTTTTTCTTGTTCTTTCCACCACCAATTGAAAATGTTATCCTGAAATGGTCAAACGCATATGCAAATGCGAAGTATGGTAGCAGTTATACAGAAATTGATTCAAATTCGCTTAATGCATATATCGCTGTTCTAATTTTGGCTGGAGTGTATAGGTGTGTTGTTTGTTTTTATGATCATATTTGCAATGAATCTATTATTTTTCTTATAATCATTTTCATTCAGATCCAAAAATGAAACAATGTTAGATTTATTTGATGCTGATTACGGACATCCCATTTTCAGAGCGATAATGTCGAAGAAAACATTTGAGTTTGTGAATCAAGTCATTCGATTTGATGATGTTATGAGCCGACGTCAACAAAGTTCTATCGACAAGTTTGCTCCAATTCGCGAAGTATTTGATAAATGGTCTGAACTTTTGGCCGATTTTTACAACCCATCTGAATGCGTTACCATCGATGAACAACTACTTGGTTTTCGTGGAAGATGTAAGTTTCGCCAATACATGCCTTCTAAGCCTGAGAGATATGGCATCAAATTTTGGTTCTTGGTTTGCTCTGAAACTTACTATATTTGGAAAATTCAACCGTATTTGGGCAAACCAATTGGTGGCTCAGCTGAAAAAAACCAAGGTGAACGGGTTCTGGGTTTGGTTCGTGGGCTTAAGGGTCACAACAACATGGACAATTTTTTTTTCTTCTTACAATCTCGGTCAATAGTTGTTGTCTCAAGGGCTGACAATGGTCGGTACAATGCGGAAAAACAAAAGAAGCATCCCACCAAAACTTCTAGAATGCAAAAAAGCTCCGCTATTCCAATCAACATTCGCATTTACCGAAAACACAACACTGGTATCATACGTCGGCAGAAAAAACAATTGTGTAGTTCTCCAAAGCACAATGCATGCTTCGAATGCTGCTCAATCGGACGGCAAAAAGTTGCCGGAAATAATAGAATATTACAACAAGACCAAAGGTGGCGTTGACACTGTCGACAAAATGTTATCTTGTTACAGTTGTAAAAGGAAGACGAACCGTTGGCCGATTGCCGTATTCTCAAATATGATCGTCATCTCAGCTTTAAATGCGTTGATTATTTTCAAGGAAATAGAACCAAATTGGCAAACAAATAAAATAACGATGCGACTAGTGTTCCTGCGTGAACTTGGAATTTCTCTCGCAAGACCATGCATGCAAATGAGAAAAGCTGTGCCGCGAACTGAATCAGCAGCTTCGTTGCTTTCCAGTGTTTCCAAAGAATCACCGAGAGGTTCATTAGACCAGGACACACCATGTACATTCCCTTGCATATCTTCATTATCTCGTGAAATCGCACCCCCTCAAAAGAGATGTAAAAGTGTTCCACCAAATATCCATGGAAATGCTAGATGTTATATTTGTTACAGCGAAAAGTCAACTCATAAGAACAACACACATGAAACTATATGCTGCTTCTGCAAAAAAGCTGTATGTAAGCGTACGCATAACAGAAATGTTTGTGTGAAATGTATAGAAGATAATTTAATTTGATAAAAGTTGTGAAAAACTAAAATTAATTTGTTCTTAAATATTAATCATCATTTGAACTAAAAAAACATACGATTCAAAGGCAAAGTACATAGAAATCCCATATGTGTGAAAAGTCACACACAAGGGTAAGAAACGTAATTATTTTTGAGGAGGAGATGAAGGATAATTATGTGTCGCCGCTTATTATTCAGCAGCTTTGAGTAAAGTCGTCTAAAAGGAATTTTGGTCTTCACGCGAGAACCTCCACCAAGTAGAGTAAGCCCGATAAGTCGAATATTCCGCGCTGAATTATATTTAATGCGATTCAGCAACAAAATCGTCTTTCTCCGTTTCCCAATCAAAGTACATAGAATTGTTTTCTTTCCCATAAACAAGGAAAAATTATGAAAATTAATTAAAAACAAAAAGGAAATCAATACGAAAACTGACACGTGTGTTTTTGTGAATATAATTGAAGTGCTGGTTAACAAGGTGCGTTCTTTCGGTTCGTGGTTGCATCAAACTTCTAAATTTCTTTGGACGTATTGTTTATTTCTTTTGTTTTTTATACCCCAGCTGATCTTATTGGCTGAATAGGTAATAATTACATAAAAATGAGTACAGTGAGTAACTAAAACCAAAACCAATCATAAAGAAAAACATGTGAAGTGGGTGAACGTTGTCAGATAATGTCGTATTAGTGGTTATAGTATAGTACACAAATTCAGATATTTTCATTGGTTAGTAGTGAGAAATGTAAATAAACAGAAATGTTATTAACTTAATTAAACTTATGAATATATACACGAATTAACAATTAGTAGGTGGAGGAGTTAAGAACTTACCTTGAGAAAACTTCTTTGAGTTCATGTTCAGAAACAAATTGTCCGAGATTAGCAACGAATAACGTTGAACATGGTGCATTAGCGGCCAATGGAGGATTTGATGGATGTGTGTTACCGGCCGATCCAACTGGGCTGGCTAAAGCTGGACTTGATAAAAAATGATGACCAGTAGCAGTGGCGCCAGGTGGTAAACCGGCTGACATGTGCATTGAAGCTGGATGTATTGCTGTTGTGTGATGGGGCGGCATAGCCATTTGGGTCTTAAAAGAAGTTCATCTAATTATTCATAAAGTAATGCTTAGTGATGGAGTTTGCTGAATTGGTCAAATTTTAAGCCTACACGCATAGACCAGACAAATTTTGAATAACTATTGCATGCAAAGTTTCGTAAAAGTATAGTTACGTATTTGTTTGTTTTTTTGTGAGCACTAGAGTGAAGCATGAAACGTAGATTCTCTAGAATAATGTACATAATAGGTAGGCAGGTGCCAAATACCTTGGCATTGTACTAGACAGGAAACTAACCCGGAAGAACAACACAACCGAGAGAGTAAGAAAAAAAAAACAACTACAGCTCTCTACACCTATAAAAAAGCCTTGGGAAAAAATGGGAATTCATATCATAAACAACTCGAGAAGGTAGCATGTACATATGTGCATTACCGGGGCCTTAAGGTCCACCCCAACGGCAGCGCTCAACATGATACCTCACCTTACACCACTGGATATATTTGGCAAGCGAATTGCCACACCGTGGCGCAGTGGGTAGTGTGTTGGCCTCTGACGCCGATGACACGGGATCAAATCCCGACACAGCCATGTCATCGAACGTGTTTTCACGGTGTTTCTCCTCAGCGGGGTTCTGACAAAACCCCCTGTAGCAAAATTGTCATGAAAAGCTTCTCGAAATTCGCCGTTCGGAACCGGCAATAAAACTGTTGGTCCCTTTCACCTATGGGAAAATTAAATCACACACAACATGGGTGATTGAGAGAAGCTCGGCTCTGGTCCTTCATGGGCTGTAACGCCAACATACATACATACAAATTGCCACATGTACGGCAATAAGACTAAAAGCCATCTCCAAATGGACGAGCAATATCACTGGCCGTTCCTTCATCCTGAATAACAGGATAACCATGGCAGAAAACTCGGACCACATAGAACCCACCACAGTCTTTGAGAAGAATTTTAAGATAACATACCCGGACAGATACAACTGAACTCGCTAAACGCAACCTCGCAGGAGCTGCGTGGATTTCTACACTGACGGGTCAAAAACCAAAGACGGGGTCGGTAGTAGAGTACTCTGCAAATAACTAAACCTGAGCCAAGCTTTAAAACTACCAGACTACTGCAGCGTATTTCAGGCGGAGTTGTTGGCAATAAAGGAGGCTCTGTCTTGGCTTAAGTGGAACATAATATCTACTGCGGATATCCGAATTCTCACGGATAGTCAAGAAGCCTTGAAGTCGCTGGAGGCCTATGTGAACATCTCAAAAACAAGCCTCGACTGTCGCCAATCTCTTACATACAACTGCTCTGGGTTGCAGGACACAGCGATATCTTAGGCAAAAAAAGGGCTGACACACTCGCCAGATAAGGAACGGCACAACAAGCAGTCACGGCACGCGAGGGTTAACCCCTTGCAACCATTAGATTCGAATTCTTAAACCTCGGCAGGGCTGAGACGAACTTGAGATGGGCACAGGGGCATACCTGCCTCATCACCAGGCAGATCTGGCCTCCGATCGATAGTCAACAGACTAGGAGATCCACAAGATCATTGGTGTCATCATGATTTCTGCAGAAGCTGTATAAAGACGAAGAGGAGGTCGAATCCATTCACCACCTGTTCTGCGCCCTTCTGCGCTACCTAGGATCCTACTTCTTTTACGACCTGGCAGATGTTCAGCAAGTAAGGATAACTGACCTTCTTAATTGCTTAAGAAGCACTATGTAAGTGATTACAAGCAATTTAGTCGTTGATTCTTCGACTGATTTTCCTGTGGTCAGTACAATGCCATTTGTTTGTGGTATATCTCTGAAATACAGCAGGTAAAGTAGCGGACCAAGTACGCTTCCCTGCGAAACGCCAGCCGTAATTGGTCTACAATTTTAGTATTCGCTTCCGTGTTTAACACGAAAGTCTTTCAGATAAGTAGTTTCCCGGAACGTTCGATAGTTGTTCACTTTGTCAATGCTTGGGAGACTTCAAGAAACCCGCTCGAACATATTAGCTTATGTTCGAGTACTTTTTCTGCCACATCGGTTATTCGATACACTTGGTCGAATGCTTGCTTCTCAAACCAAACTGATGACCCGGCAAAATACGCTTTTCTCCGACGATCAACTTTAAGCCGAACACTTTCGAAATTATCGGCAAGAATGATATTGGGCGACAACATTTTTTATCCATCGTTGGCCTTCCGGGCTTTAGGACCATAATAACTTCGGCGACCTTCCATTGGCTCGGTACGTGTTCTAATCTAATCGCTGCGTTAACAAGATATAAGAGTTTGAGCCCAGCTTTCCTTGACAAATTTTTAAGGTCATCCCATGTAATTAAGTCGTAGCCTGGTGCTTTATTTGACTTGGGGGGTTTTATGATATTTTCCAGTTGCAAAAGCGTAGCTCGCGTCATTCCGTATTCCCCAGTCATTTCCAGAGTATGGCTATTGTCAGGTAGCGGTCGTACTCTGAACGGCTTGCAGGTTTCTGCAAGATATTCAGCAAAAACTTGAACCTTTTCATCATCGCCTTTTGCCCATTCATTTTGAATTTTCCCCATTGGTAGTGCCTGCAGTTTAAGCTTTTTAACGTCCTTAATAGCTTTCCAAAGAGAATTAATTGATTCCTTGTCAGCGGTCAGGTTTTCGAAGTACGAACGAACGCCGTGAGTTTTGTATTGTCTGCAGTAGATTACACAATCGGTGCAGAGCAGGTGTTGAATGGACTCAACCTCTTCTTCGTCTTCACACCTCCTGTAGAAGTCATACGAAACTTGCCCTAGTCTTTGTGCATGACTGCCATTAAGACAGTGGCCAGTGATGACACCAGCGATTATGTTGATGTCGGGAGATGTTAGGAAGATTAGTTCGCTGATTTGCCAGATTTTCCTGGAGGTTAGGCTAGTATACCCTTGGGTCCATCTAAGGTTCATCTCAGCCATGGCTTTATTCATAAGCTCTAATTTATTGGCTGCTAGTGGTGTACCAGCGTATGCCATGTTAGTTCGTTGCGTCGATTCTTGTTTGCCGAGCATGTTGGGTCTCTTATTTCCTGAAATGTTGCTGTGTCCTGGTACCCACAAGAGGTGAATGTTGAACTCTTCAGCCATCTCGTTAAGAGGTTGGCGTAGGTATAAGACTCTAGCGATTTCTGGGCAGCTTGGCTGTCAGTGAAGATTCGAATATCAAGACAGATACTATGTTCCACCTTAGCCAAGACAGGATTTCCTTTATTGCTAGAAGCTCCGCCTGGAACACACTCCAATGGTCTGGTAGTATAATGGCGGGATTCAGTTTCTACTGTTTGCAGAAGACTTAGCTACATACTCCGCCTTCGGTTTTTAGTCCACCTGTGTAAAAGTCCACGCTTGTCGGGACCATTTATTCCTTTCTGGGTAGGTTATTTTGAACTTTTTCTCAAAGACCGTGGTGGGCTTAATGTAGTCGGAGTTCTCTGCCAAAGTTGACCTGTCGTTCAGAATAGAAGCGTGGCCGGCAATATGCCTCGTCCATTTTGAGCTGGCCTTTAATCTCAAAGTCGTATGTGTGGCTTACTGCTTCCCGTGGATATTGAGTGGGGTTAGGTAGAATGGAATGTTGATTGTCGCCATTAGAGTAGACTTTAGGGCCCCGGCGATACACACGTCTGCTAACCTCTTTACTTTATCGATTTGCTTGTGGTATGCTGTTTTGTCTAGTGCAGTCAACGAGACTAAAATATCGTAGAAAAGAATATGTCTAGGGTTATTCTGGGGCTGAAGATCCATTTTTTCCCTAAGGCCTTCTTCCAATCGTAGAGGGCTATGGTTGCCTTCCTTGCCTTCCTGACGCCAACGGATTTGGCACTAGAAAAATTGTGCCAATAGTGATTGAACATGTGTCCGGAATCTTGAGCTTTCTAGTGAAGAGTACAAGTTCCGTTCCCACGACCCACATGACCCCACGTTCGGGGCCTAATCTTGGAAAGGTACAATCGCAGGAGACCGCTAGGAACTTTACCGATCAAATTTCCCTCAACCTCTCACAAACTCCGATGACACCGGAACAATCCACAGAACGACAGTGGAAGGATTGCCGTCAGAGACGCTGTTCTGATGTGTTGGGTATCCGGCAACTGGAAACACCTGGTTTGATGAACAATGCGGACAAGCTCATGTAGCAAAACTAAACGACTACATATTGCGAGCAGAAAAAGAGAGAGGAACACACGCTTTTAAGGAAGAAAAACAGAAAACATGGAAAGTGTGAGATTGACTCGCAAGTTTTACGAAAAAGTAACACAAATATGCCCGGTCTTTAAAGCTAAAGCAGAAGCCTGTAGGGATGAAAATGGACAACTAGTAGTAGAGTCACAGTCGATGCTGAGAATATGGAAGGAATACTTCTGTAGGCTGAGAGCACCCTGGCGCAGTGGACAGTGTGTTGGCCTCTGACGCCAATGACACGGGATTGAATCTCGACCACAGCCATGTCATCGAACGTGTTTTTCACGGTGTTTCACCTCAGCGGGGTTCCGACAAATCCCCTTGTAGTATAATTGTCAAGGAAAGCTTCTCGAATTTTGCCATTTGGAAGCGGCAATAAACTGTAGGTCACTTTCACCTATGGGAAAATAAAATCACATACAACACGGGTGATTGAGAGAATCTCGGCCATGGTTCTTTATGGACTGTAACGCCAACATACATACAGTTAAGGACTTTATCTACCGAGGCTCCGCAATGAGATGCAGCAGTGACATCAGTACCGAAATCAAAAGTAGAATAACTCTTGCCAACCGCAGTTTCTTTGGGCTCGGGAGGCAGTTGAATAATAGAGCCCTGAACGACAAAGCTGACTCTATACAAGACCCTTATCATCCCGGTCCTGTTGTGTGCCGCAGAAACATTGACACTGTCAAAAGCGATTGAGGAGGAATTTGGTCGGTTCGAGAGCAAGATTTTGCGCGTGATTTTCGGTTCTATAAACGCAGACGAGGGATGGAGGAAAAGACTGAATCACGAGCTTTACGGGCTGTACAACGACATAAATCTAACGAAGTCAGGCGTCTACGGATTCAACGCGTAAAATGGACACCACAGCTTCAGCCCTAAGAGTCTTTGAATATAACGCCAAGGGATGAAGAAACAGAGAACAGGTGGAAGGGAACCTCAGCAATTCGGTGTGCGGCAATGGAAAAGCCTAGCAAAAGATCATGCTAGTTGGAGGTGCTAGTTGGAGTTATGAATGAGCAAAACGCCTCGGATACACGAACAGATAAACACGAAAAAGGAACACGACTTGCGAGTATGCTCCTGGAATGTCAGAACCCTATACACCCCCGGAGCTGCTCAAAAACTGTATAGAATCCTCACGCAGTACAAGGCAGATATTACTGCGGTCCAGGAAATACGCTGGATAGGAAACGGTATGATGAGGAAGAAAAATTGCAACATCTATTACAGCTGTCAAAAAAGATTGCACTTACTGGTATGCGGATTTGTTGTGGGAAAGCGGTTAAGGTCGAAGGTCATCGACTGTAAACCCATAAGTGATCGCCTGGCTGTGATCCGCGTCAGAGGCAGATTTTATAACATCAGCCTTATATATGCACACGCACCTACCGAAAAGGCTGAAGACCCAATCAAGGAAGACTTCTATGACCTCCTGGACAACGTCTACGGAGCTTGTCCGGAGTACGATGTTAAAATCGTACTCGGGGACTTCAATGCCAAAATCGGTAAGAAGAACACCCTTAGAAGAGTGATCGGAAAGCACAGCCTCCACTATACAGCAACAGATAACGGCTTCCGACTCAAGGACTTTGCGACAGCTCGTAATGCGGTGATAAGTAGCACAAGATTCCCTCGTAAGCGAATCCACACAGCAACCTGCCGATCTCCGGGCAGTCAAACCCCCAACCAAATCGACCATGTGCAAGGCACTCGTCAAACATCCTGGATGTGCGAACATTCAGTGGGGCAAATGTCGACTCTGACCACTTTCTCGTAGTAGCAAGATTCAGAGCTCGGCCAGGAGGAGGTTCGACATTGGGCGCCTGAGCATACCGTAGGTCACCAGAGTCTACAGAGAGCAGCTGAGCGAAAGACTCTACGGTACGCCTACGTCGAACACAAGTGCCAATAATATGTGGCTGCATTGCCGCTCAGACATTCAGGAAGTAGCCGAAACCGACTTAGGATACCTACCACCCCCAACAAGAAATCCGTGGTATGATGGCGAGTGCGAGCAGAAAAAGGCAGCAACCCAGGGCAGCGCAAGAAGACTACTGAGCCAGAAGAAGGAAGGAGAAAAAATGACTCCAGGATATCGAGGAGTCTAGGGATAGGCACAAAACACGAGCCTTTCACAAGAAAGCAAAAGACCTTGCAGGAGGCTTCAAAAAGGGCACCTAGGCTCTTCAAAACTGCGAGGGTAATTTTGTCACCGACCCGCAGGGAATAGTGGATGTGTTTAAGCAGCATCTCCAGCAGCTGCTTAACGAGCATGACCAAGAGAGAGTGGTAGGGACCGAGGAAATGCCAACCACTCTCCCACCCAGCATCGAAGAAGTCGGCACAGCTATTCAGAAGCTGAAGAACAACAAGGCCGCAGGCTCAGTTGGCTTGCCATCAGAGCTCTTCAAGGCTGGCGGCGATGTTCTGGTAGGGAGCATGCACCAGATCATCTGCAGAATTTGGGAAGATGAAAGAATGCCCGACGACTGGAATACCAGCTCTATATGCCCCATCCACAAAAAAGGCGATCCTACCTCTTGCAAGAACTATAGAGGTATATCCCTGCTCAATGTCGCATACAAGATCCTGTCCAGCGTATTGTGTGAAAGTCTAAAACCATTTTGCACCGCACTAATCGGCAGCTACCAGTGCAGCTTCCGGCCCGGCAAATCAACTATAGACCAAATGTTCACACTTCGACAAATCCTGGAAAAGACCAACGAGTTTCGAATCGATACACACCATCTTTTCATCGATTTCGAAGCCGCATACGACAGCATTCATTGTGAAGAACTGTTTGGGGCGATGGCCGAATTCGGGATCCCGGTAAAACTGATCCAGTTGTGTCGCGCCACGCTAAAAAACACGCGATGCACCGTGCAATTCGGTTCTAGGACCTCGGAACCATTCGAAACATGCACCGGATTTCGGCAAGGAGATGCGCTGTCATGTGACTTCTTCAACCTGGTGCTGGAGCAGATAATGCGACGGGCAGGCGTCAACAGGGATGGCACCATCTCTTACAAGTCCATCCAGCTGCTAGGATACGGGGATGATATCGACATCATCGCGTGTTCTCGCCGTGGCATTGTGGAAGCATTCACGGCGATTGAAGAACAGGCGAAGCGAATTGGTCTTAAGATCAATGAGGACAAAACGAAATACATGCTGTCAAGCAAAAAGCAATCCGTCGCTCACCACCTGGGACAAAACATACCAATTGACAGCTACAATTTCGAGGTAGTTAAGGAGTTTGTCTACCTCGGGGCAAACGTAAATTCCACAATTGACACCACAGTGGAGATTCGGCATAGAATCGCCCTTGGCAACCGTTGCTACTTCGGCTTGTCCAATCAACTGGGGTCAAAACTTCTTACTCGAAAGACCAAAGTCATGCTTTACAAAACGCTCATAGGTACTGCCAGTCTTGCTGTACGCAGCCAAAAAGTATGTATTTTGGCTTTACAGTCCATGAAGAACCTGAGCCGAGCGTCTCTCAATCACCCATGTTGTGTGTGATTTCATGTTCACATTTCGAGAAGCATTTCATGACAATTTTACTACAGGGGGTTTCGTCAGAACCCCGCTGAGGAGGAACACCGTGAAAAACACGTTCGATGACATGGCTGTGTCAGGATTCGATCCCGTGTCATCGGCGTCAGAGGCCAACACACTACCCACTGCGCCACGGTGTACGCAGCCAAAAGTTGGACGATAAGCAGGACAGCGGAGCTGATTTTGAGTTCTTTCGAGAGAAAAATTCTGCGCCGGATATTTGGTCCTATCTGTGAGGAAGGTGAATGCAGAAGATGATACAACTGCAAACTCTACGAGCTGTACAAAGATGTGGATGTAGTCCGGAAGGCAAAGATCCGTCGACTACATTGGCTCGGCCACATCGAGCGCATGGACATCAACGCTCCAGCTAAGAGGGCCTTCAAGAAGAAGAGGAAGACCGAACCTCTGATATAAAGGCCAAATAATCGCGCATGTAAGACATCTTGGCCTTGATAACTGGAAGCAACGACCGTCAAGGATGGAAGGCAGCAATAGCTCAGGCTCAGATCCTCCATGGATCGCTGGCCTGATAAGTAAGTAAGTAAGTAAGTTGGAGGGGCATGTTGCTTGAGGCCCAGGTTCATGCCCAAGATACTTCGGATATTTTTTCGAGTATACGTGTTTCTAACCCTAGTACTCACAATTTCTTCTTTAAACCATAAATGTAAGTATAAAGCAAAAAGTATTCAAAACATGCAGTTCTATGTAAACGAGAAATTTCATAATAGATACTTACTTGATGCATAGGTTGTTCTAGTACTTTATCAGTATTTAGTCAGAGATAAGATCTAACCGGCACTTGAGGATGCAGAGCCGGATGAACTAATGTTGCATGCTGCAATGCCGCAGCTCCCGGTAATTCAGCGGCAGCGGCTGAATACGCTAACGGGTGATGCCATAGCTCCGGTCCACCGGGAAAGAATGGTCCACCCAGGTCTAAATATGAAATATTAAATTTTAAATTAAACTCACTCGTGTTTTTAAGAAAAAAAAAAAAGAAAAACAAAAAAGAAATGTTAAACAAATTTTCACTGAAGTTATTGACAAAGTAGAGTCTTCGATTGTCTCTTTAAATATTGTACGTTACACATCAATTTAAAAAGGAAGGAAAAAGGATTTGTTTAATTGATTTATTGAAATGTTTTTTGTTTTTATTAACACTGCAACATGCGCCTATACCACATCACCTAGTATCCGCAAACGATTTTCTTCTTAAAATGTTTTTTTAATAAAATCGAAAAAAGGATAATAGTAACAAAACGAGGAAAGAAATTAACAAAAAGGACACACTTGTCAGATTTCAATTTGCTCCTTTTTACAAAACGCACACATACTTAGATTAATTGGTTTTATAATTATTAATTTAACGGTGAATAAAGTAAGTGATTTAATAATTGTTTTTAATTAATTTTTTTGGTTCGTTATATATATAGATTGGTGGTTGGTGTCTGTGATATAGTGCAACATATTGCTGTTCATAGGGCTTTACGTGAATATGGATAGGAAGAGGGATTACACAAGTGGACGTGGGTGTCAATTGGTGCCTTAGAAAGCGTTAGATTGCTGGTAAACAAGGATATTCAAATATTCATTTTTTGGAAATGTTTTTTGTTTTCTTATTTCATTGAAAGGATCATTGTGCATTGCTTAGTTGAGCTCATTTACAATTGTCTACTACTTTTCGTCAAGGAACTTTTTGATTTTGCAATTTTTTTTTTGAACTACTTACACTAAAAAAAAATATAAAACAAAAAGAAAATAAATGTTTTTTTGGTTTTATATTTTCTTTTTTTGATTCTGTTTTTTTTTCTTTGTTTTTTTGTTTTTTTTTTATCTTTTTACTTACGTCCAGTGAGTGGGTGCATCAATGCAGGATGTGAGGCTGTTGTCGCTGTATTGGGCTGTGGTTTGGGTTTGCTCACTTTCGTGTTACTCTTGGCGAATTCCAAGCGAATTGTTTGGGGCATATCGGGATCGAAGCGTACACCCTGCTGCAAATGAGCGGTACAGCGGATAGTTTGGATATTTTCTTTTTTCGTAATTTTTTTTTTTTTTTTGTTTAAATTAAATTTAGTTTTTTCGGTCGGAAAAATGTTTTGGGATATTCTCATTTATTATTTAAAAGAATAAAATAAGTAAGTGGTTTACGAAAAAATGAAAGGCAGTAGTTGTCTATGGGATTGTAGGACACACAAAATTATATTGAAATACTAAAATAATATATTTATCACATTAAAAAACAAATATTTAGTTGGTGGGATATGCTCCTTTATAATATACATATATTGTTGGTCCTTTTTTTTTTTTTGTTTTGTTGAAGGCTTCTGCTATCCGCTGAAGCACTCAGGCGCAATCACTGGACCATTGTACTCCAGACAGACACCTTACATTACTATATTTTCGCCGTTTACCGGAGAAAAATTTGAAGGAGCTGCTTCAGTGATGTAGAGCTAAGGGATTCGGGACACACCACGTCGGCTCCAAGGATGTGCCACCGTGCGCGAGCAAAGGCGGGACAATCACAGTGAAACTGCTCTGCAGTGTCATCGCAACATGCAGCGCAGGTAGGAGTCTCACTGATGCCAAGCTCGTAGAGATGCTTGGCAAAAGTGTAATGGCCCCTTAACAGCAAAAGAGAAGCTACCTTCTTTTTCTTTGGTGGCGTTACAGCCCATGAAGGACCAGAGCCAAGCTTCTCTCAATCACCCATGTTGTGTGTGATTTATTTACCACCCAGGTGAAAGGGACCTACAGTTTAATGCCGATTCCGAATGGCTTGAGTCGAGAAGCTTTTTCCAGGCAAGTTATACTACGGGGGGTTTTGCCAGTACCCCGCCGAGGAGGGACGCCGCGAAATAAACATTCGATGGCGTTGGTGTTATCGGGATCCGAACTCGCTCATCGTGCGCCAGAGTCCAACATACTAACCACTGCGCCACGGCGCCCAAGAAAAGCTACCAGTCTGCCTAAATCCATGGTTTATAAAAATACTGTATCTAATAATGTTAATTTGACTCTTGAGCTTTTTGTGACATTTTTCGAATCTGTATACTCTGAGCCATCTACCCCTAGTTTTGATCAGCTACTGAATGTAGTATTGATATTGGCCCAATCCAAATAAGCCTTCACGACATAACATTGGTTCTTAATGTATTCAAGCCAAATTCAAAGCCTGGCCCCGATGGCATTCCCGCGATTATTCTTAAAATGTGTTCTCAAGCAAATTTTCCCTGCAAATTTTCAACCTGTCGCTGTCCTCCGGTATCTTTCTTGAGGAATCGAAATCATCTTTTCTTTGACATTGAAAATTATAGAAGAATTTGCAAATTATCTGCTTTGCCTAAGATTTTCGAAAGCATTGTTAAGACCAAACTTGAATTCTCCATAAAGGAATATATTTGCGATTCACAGCATGGATTTATCTCTGGTAGGTCTACTACCTCTAATCTAACTTGCTTCTCGAATTATCCCATTAATGCCATTGAGGATGGTCATCACGTTGACTGTACCTACACCGACTTCAGTAAGGCTTTTGATTCCGTCAATCATCATATTTTACTTAAAAAACTTGAAAGTCTTGGGTTTCACTCAGCAATCCTTCAGTGGATTGCATCTTATTTAGTTGGTAGGATTCAAATGGTCAAAATTGAGGAATACCTTTCAAGATATTTTGGGTGCAGCTCCGGTGTACCCCAGGGCATTCATTTGGGTCCGCTACTCTTTATCATTTTCATCAACGACTTATCGCTTGCATTAAAACACAGCCACGTTCTAATGTACGCTGATGACCTGAAGCTGTTTCTTAAAATCAACTCCTTAATGGATTGCGAACTTTTGCAGTCAGATCTAGGAAATCTATCTGGTTGGTGCATCAACAATTGCTTACGCTTGAACACTAGAAAATGTTTCATAATGTCTTTTTATCGAAGCTTTTCTCTTCTTGTCGTCTTGTGTTTCAATACGAAATGGATGGTACTGTTCTAAACGGCGTTAAAGAAGTCAAAGGTCTCGGTATTGTTATAGATTCGAAATTCACCTTTACATCTCACATAGATCATGTTATTGCTAAAGCAAATGACGACATCAGGGCGTACGCGCTAAGTGATCCTGCAACTCGGTCAATCCCTCCATCTACGGTTGTGTGTATTAAATACACAATCGTTAATGTAGGAATTTACCGTGGACGCAGGTAGACGTAGAGCGGGTTCAGGTCCTGAGAAGCTCTCCTCTGGACCCATTCTAGCGAGTTCATTAGAGATCTCATTTCCAGGGATCTCAGAGTGGCCTGGAACCCATACAAGCCTTAATGAATTTAGTCTGCCGACTCCGTTCAAGAAGGAATTGAGTTCAAGCACTAACTTGGAGCTAGTTAAGGGGTTACACACAGCTTTTAGTGCAGCTTGGCTGTCAATACAGACGCACATGCTTTCCCCCTTCCACCTGCGCTTCACAACATAGTGCATGGCCATTATGATTGCGTATATCTCTGACTGGAAGACAGAAGCTTACTTTCCTAACGAAAAGTGCAGTCGGATGTTTTCGCGTTCAAAGAAGACCCCAACAGCGGACCCCCGCCCAGACCTGGAGCCGTCCGTGAAAATGCGAAGACTATCCTTTCCAGGTTCAGTATTCAGCCATAGCCAATCCTGACGCCATGGAAACTCGGCTGTGAAATTACGGCGCCATAGAATAACGGACGTCAGAGGGCATGTCCATGAGACAGGTGTCGCAGGACAATTCTTGCGCAAGCACGCCGTTATTCCTCTGCGAGTTGTGTATATCAAAAGCCATTTCTTTTCAGACGAGACATGGCTTTCAGAGCACACCCCCTGATAAATATATCAAGAGGTGGAAGGTTCATCATAACATCTAGAGGAGCGCCCGGCGTGCTGGAGAAAGCCCCCATGCAGCTGAGACAAACCGTTCTTTGGAGTTTGGTGAAAGCGGCTACGACGTGTTTGCGTTTTAGTCTGTTCCACCAGACAACCGATGCTTATGAGATTATAGGTCTTATCATTGCCGTGTAGATCCTGAGGACCTTTGTCGGCAATAAGCCCCATGTTTTGCCAAAAGCTCCTTTGCCTTGCCAGAAAGCTGACAGCGCTTTGGTAGTTTTTGACTCAAAATGGTTTGACCAGAGAAGCTGACTATCTAAGATGACTCCTAGATACTTAGCCTCCTTAGATATCGGGATGGAAGTGCCTTTTAATACCAGCTGAGTCATGTCAGTATTTTTCCTCCTTCTCGTAAAAAGAACGACATCGGTCTTAAGAGGATTGACTGATAGCCCATTTCAGTTACATCAATGAGACAGATAGTCGCTAAACATGAGCCGACAGAAAGATGGGCGCTGGTAAGTATGTTGCATCTCCGAAAGAGGGTGCATTCGAAGGGCAACTTTTCGCACATGCAACTCTACTAGTCTCTCCATGCTTTTCAGCAGGAAGGATGTTAGACTAATTGGTCTGAAGCTCTTGGCAAGTGAGTTGTCCTCTTTTCCTGTTTCGGGAATGAAGACCACTTTCACTGTGCGCCAAGGAATGGGTATGTGAGCAAGTGCTAGACTAGCAGTGAAAATTATTGTTGCTCCTGCTCTCGGATAAAAAAACGGAACGGGCCTATGTTGACGACCCTTTAATCTTTAATAAAACAAAAAACAAACAAGGACCTTCGGTTCTGTACGTGGAACCGTACGCCGTAGACCATGTGCGGCTGAACAACTTGCGGACGCCCTGGAAGGGTATAAAGCGGAAATAACCGCCATCCCGAAATGCGATGGAATAGACCGGGTAAAAAGTGGATGAAAAACTGCTACGGTGACTGCTATAGGAGGAGAGAGACTATTTGGATGCGGATTTGTTGTTAGAGGTGGACTAAGGAATAAAGTCCTAAGCTTCCAGCATGTGAGTGAACGTTTCATAACGATCCGCATCAAAGCAACAATTTGTAACATCAGCCTCATGTGTGTTCATGACCCCACGGAAGACAAGGATGACACAATCAAAGATGATTTCTATGATCTCCTAGACAGAACATATGCCAAATGCACCAGCTATGATACCAAAATCATACTAGGAGGTTTTGACGCTAAGCTGGGTAAAGAAAGCATCTTTGAACGGGCCATGGGTAAACATATCCGACACCATATCCGAGAACGGACACAGGATGATCGACCTTGCCACGGGGCGAAATCTTCTTTTAGCTAGCACACGCTTTCAGCACCTCGATATACACAAGGGCACTTTGCGGTCACCAGATCAATCAGTCATCAACCAGATTGATCACATCGCGATTGACGTCAGACACTCCTCCACTTTTCTTGATGTTCGTACTTTCTAAGGAGCGAACATCGACTCAGACCACTATCTTGTAGTAGCCAAGATGCGTGAACGGATAACACGAACAAAGCTAGAATACCAAGCTATGACGTCGAGAAGCTACTATCGCCGGAGATCGCCAGTGCCTTTGCCAACCGCGTCTCCCTCAAGCTCTCCGATACACCGCAATCCTCCACTGGAAGTGCTGGGCCTTCACCACCACGAAACACCTGGTTCGTTGACTAGTGTAGAAGGATTCATGCAGAAAAACAGGAGGCATACAAAGCCTCACTACCCAAAAAACAAGAGCGGCTCGTGAGCTCTACGTGCTTTAAAGAAGGAGGGAACATAAGCTTCTCAAAAGAAAAAAGAAAGAGCACGAGAAGCGGGCGATTGAAAACTTGGGGAGGTGCTATTGCAGGTCGTGCCTGTTCAAAGATTTTATCAGCGGATAAAACGAATGTCTCAAGGCTATAACGCTCGAACCGAGACCTGTAAGGATGAGAACGGACACCTAGTAGTAGAATCGCGGTCGACGCTGAGAATTTGGAAAAACCACTTCTGCAGACCGTATAACGGCGATGACAGCCAACATGCCGGCGTCAGGCAGAATAATCCATTTCTTAACGACGAAGATCGCAGAGAATTCCGTCCCCCTGACCTCGACGAAGTTAAGATTGCCATATCGAAACTCAATTCGAGTAAAGCTGATGGCGCAGACGGACTGTCTGCTGAGCTCTTCAAGGCAGCTGGGGATGACCTGGTTAGGAGCATGCACCAGCTCATCTCTACGATATGCCCGAGGAATAGAGTCACAGCGTCGTATGCCCGATCCACGAGAAAGGAGATCCCTTTGAATGCGCCAACTACAGAGGAATAAGTCTTCTTAATGTCGCCTACTAAATCTTCTCTGCCATTTTGTGTGGACGCCTGAAGCCTTTTGGAAATAAGCTGATGAGTCCTTATCAGTGCGGATTCAGGTCATGGAAGTCCAATATCGACCATGTCTTCACACTACGGCAGATCCTTGAAAAACCAATGAATTATAAGTCGACACTCAGCAGTAAACGAGGGCAAAACCATATATGAAAATGCTATCATCAAAGAACGACGCTCACCACCGACGTCTTCGCCAGAACGTTTGTATTGGCAGATAGAAGTTCGAGGTAGTTAAGGACTTCTTCTACCTTGGCTCCGCGGTGACTTGGAACAACGACATCAGTTCCGAAATTAAACACAAAATCACTCTTGTCAATCGCTGTTTCTTTGGGCTCAGGAGGCAATTAAGTAATAGAGCCCTCTCCCGACCGACAAAGTTGACTCTATATAAGACCGTTGTCATCCCGGTCCTGCTGTACCGCGCAGAAGCATGGACACTATCAAAAGCGGATGAGGAGGCCCTTGGCCGATCCGAGAAAAAGATTTTGCGCGTGATTGTCCGGCCTAAAGATTCAACACGAGCTGTACAGCGACATCAGTCTAGTCAGGCGTCCACCCATTCAACGCCTAAGATGGCTGGGCCATGTAGAGCGAATGGACACCACAGCTCCAGCCCGGTGAGTCTTTGAATCCAACCCCGAGGGACGAAGAAGCTGAGGACGGCCGCACTTAAGATGGCGCACACAGGTGGAAGGGGACCTTAGCCAGCTGGATGTGTGGCAATGGAAAAGGAGAAAAGGATAGCAAAAGACCGTGCTAGTTGGAGGGACATGTTGGTTGAGGCCCAGGTTCACCCCAAACTGTAGCGCCACCTAGGTAATCCAGTACCATATGAATAATTAGGGAGAACTACCAATCCCCTTAAACGTTTAAGTCTAATTAAATATTTGGTAACTGCGCCATAGAAATACCCTGATTTAATAGAAAAAAACTTCATCATGGGAATTGCTATGCAAAGCAGACCACCTACATCCTATAAGTCGTATCGTGTTTACTCACCCCAGCAGTATAACAAAATTTACAATTTTAATGAGACTACCACGCGATGGCTAAAACCGATTGCATTCAGGGATGTGCGTCCTTCGTCATGAAATACAATACATTTCCCAGTCATACTGTATTTTCAAAGTAATTTGTATTTACATCAGTTATTACGAGTATCTGAGTTTGTACTTTTCTAACTATCTGAAAAACCTCTCGCCAAAATGAGGTCCTTGCACGAGTCCGGACCAAGATACAGGATCTGCTTGCGTGCTACAAATAGCATAGATAACTATGCTATTACTGTTTTATTTTTTTGTGTTTCAGGATGTATTTTCGTTTTCGTCCTGTGTATTCGTTGCAACGTTGTTGAAGTAATAATTTTACCGTTTTTACTATCCCGACTAGAAAACGCACCGAAGCGTGGGCACGGCATATAAGTAGTTTTCGACTAGATTTATGTTGGTTACCACGAACGTTGAAGTTCTATTATCCTTTTGATTTTCGCTTTTGTATAGATGGAGTATGTTTTCGTACTTTCGTGATTCACCTGACCCGTGAGGTGAGGTTTTCTGATTTATTTTTCTTACTACGGGCTTGGTTCGACCTACATTCATCGCCATACCATTCGGATTTACATTTTTTTTTCGTCTTGTTTTTATTTTGCTGAAAACAGCACTTTGACATGCAACCAGGAGTAAACGGAGAAAAGGAGGAAAAAACAACTTCTCTAGGTATTTATTTCCTCAAAAAAAAAAAGGAAAGGAAAGGATGTGTCATAAAGGATCTACTCAATAAAACGAACGAACGCCACAGAAGGAAAGGGAATATAAAAAAAACAAGAAAACAACTACTGCCTTCCTTAGGAGTCCTTAAAAAATAAAAACCGAAATGATAAATAAAATTCGCCAAAAATACGGCAACATTCAAGGAGAATCAAGCGAACTATGAAAAACAAAAAAGGATCCTCGAAATTCCTTCGAATCATTTTCATATAAATCAAAAACTTGAGTGAAAAACTTTATAAAAAAAATAGGTTTTTCACTGAATATAATATTTGGATTTCACATCTCGTTTATCTGAATTACTGTCTGTTTTTTGTTGTTTTTTTTTTTTTGGTATAACTGGTGAATAACGTGGAAGCCCACAAGGCGCTGCTTAAGGTTCTGTGCTTTTCACACTTTGTTTTCTATTTTCTAGCCATATCTTGTGTTCAAAAATAAGTTTTTTGGTTTTAATATATTTTTTTTTTTTAAATGTTTTCTTTTGTGATGGTCTTGTGATATACAAAGGACATACCTTGTTTGTTGTTATATTAAAAATATTTATATATGTATGTATATTCTCTACTTGAAAAAAAAATAAATAAATAAAAGGAAAACATGAACAAAATAAATCGGATGCATCCATTGAGAGTTTGAATAAATATTTGTAAATGTATATAACTCGATCAATTGTAAAAAAACAAAAGTAAGATACTTATAACGGAAAAAAGGGTATTTTATATATGTATGTAGATAGAATGGGGTTTGAGATAGAGCGGGATTTTTGTGAATGTGCAAATGCAATTGAATTTTTGATTGTTTCTTTGGTCCTTGAATTTTACTTGTATGCACAAAATATATGTATATTATATGCTTTATATATATATATGTATATTTATAAATAGGGACTGTGCTCATGCAATTCTCCATTTCTTTTTTTTTTCTAATTAATTTAATTTAAATTTTCTTACAAATGCCGAAAATGAAAATAAGTGAAAAAGAAAAAGAGGTATCAACAAAAATATTGATATAAGGGAATCGAAAAGGTACCAATTTGCAATTGTGTAGGGCGGGCCATCTAGTGTTTTGTCTTTTTCTAAATCATAGGTTAAGTTGATTGCGTTTAAAGTGGCAAGCATCAGCTTCGATCTCTGTCCCTGCTCAACTCAAGTTGACACCCAGCCACCGTGTGGACAGCTGCCCTGGCTTCCGCTGCCCATTGTGTAGCAGCTCGACCCTAACCTCAAGTTGTGTTTAGAGGTAACATCCCTATAACGGAAAAATAAACCCCTGCGCCATGGCGCAGTGGTTAGTGTGTTGGATTCTGGTGCACGATGAGCGAGGTCGGATCCCCATAACACCAACGCCATCGAATGTTTATTTCGCGACGTTCCTCCTCGGCGGGGTACTGGCCAAACCCCCCGTAGTAAAGTAGGTAGGTAGGTAGGGTCGTAGCCTTCCCAGAGTTGAGAAGAATGCACATAGGCCAGGGAGGCCCGTTGTGCAGCTACGAGGGGGTTTTACCCCCCTATTCGTGGAACCATTTTGTGCTTCTTAAGAAGTTAAGAAGATCAAGTATCAAGTAGATACCTAGCGATTGGCAAACTGGGGTGATTGTTCCTCTTTTCAATAAGGGGGATAAAAAAGAGTGCTCCAACTATAGGGGCATATCTCTTTTAAGTGTCCCCGGTAAGGTTTACGCTAAGGTGTTGGAGGCGCGTTCTAGAGCTGTGGTCGAATCTAGGATAGGGGATGAACAGTGCGGGTTTCGTCACGGCAGAAGTACAACCGACCAGCTTTTCACTCTAAGAATGGTACTCGAGAAGGCTTGGGAGTACGCCAAACCAATCTACAGCTGCTTTGTAGATTTGGAAAAGGCGTATGACCGAGTTCCTCGAGGTAAGCTCTGGAGTGTTCTGCAGGAGTATGGAATTGATGGTCCTCTGTTGAGGGCCATTCAGTCTCTATACACAAACTGTAGCAGCTGCGTTCGGGTTAACGGTAGTAAGTCACCACCATTCACCGTGGGCGTTGGACTTCGCCAAGGGTGCGTCTTGTCACCTCTCCTTTTCATTATATATATGGACTGGATGTTGCAACGCAGTCGAGGCGAGGAGTGTTTCACATTGGGAGAGTTGAGGATAAGTCATCTTCATTTTGCAGATGACTTAGTTGTCCTCACATCCTCCCAGATGGAACTTCAGCGCGCGCTAGATAGGTTTGTGGCCGTATGTGCTGATGCTGGAATGAGGGTTAACGTGGACAAATCCGAGGTTATGGTTATTTCCAGAACACCTGTCCAATGCAATCTACATGTTAGTGGAGTCCCATTGAAGCAGGTGGAGAAGTTTAAGTATCTCGGGGTCTTCTTCACGAGTGATGGGAGGAGTAATACTGAGCTTTCCTGCAGGATTGGCCAAGCTGGGTCAATTTTGAAACAGCTTGGAAGATCTGTAATCAGAAAGACCGAGCTTGGTGTCATAGCCAAGTTAAGGTTTATAACTCAGTATTTGTTCCAACTCTCACCTATGGTCATGAAATTTGGGTATTGACCGAAAGAATAAGATCGCGAATACAAGCTGCCGAAATGAGATTTCTTCGTGCTGTTGTGGGAGTTATTCGCCGGAATAGGGTGAGAAACACGGCAGTGCGCGGGGGGCTTAATGTTGAGCAGCTGCTTCTCCGAACGGAAGGGGCTATGCTTCGATGATTTGGCCACGTGAGACGAATGTTGCCATCATCACGACTTCCGAAGCGTGCCTTGGATGCAATACCATCAGGCAGGCGACCGCTTGGCAGACCCAGGACGAGGTGGTTGGACCAAGTCCAAAAACTCGCCTGGGTGCGCTTGGGCATAGCTCCTGATGAGTTAGAGTCGATGGCGGAGGATCGAGTGGCCTGGAGATCCCGCGTGCGCGCATTACTCCCGCGACTCATTTAGTGGAACATGCGGGCCACTGAAAATGATGATGATGAGCAATTGTTTCATGCACTTTTGGGGTTGTTTTGCATATGCAAAGGATGAACTTAAATTGACCATATACTGTGAGTGTTACGTACTGCAGCAGTACGTTTGATCACATCCCATTCACAACTGTGTTGCACAGTTTTTTTTCGTATGGGAATTGCTCCTTCTTGGCTATGAAACGACTTTGAACTATAGACCTTTCGCTCGATGGTCGATGATGTTAACCACTGCACCACGGCCACCCAGGCCCAGGTTAACCCTAATCTGTAGCGCCCGATGAGAAGAAGAATAACAACCTCGCATGTAGTGAATCAGGAATAGCATCTACCACACAGCAACCTGGCGATCTCCGGACGGTCGAACCGCCAACCAAATCGACCATGTGCTCATTGACGCAAGGCACTCGTCAAACATCCTTGATGTGCGAACATTCAATGTCGACTCTGACCACTTCCTCGTAGCAGCAAGATTCAGAGCTCGACTGTCCAATGTCAGAAAGCTGCACCAGCCCATCAGGAGGAGGTTCGACAGAGTCTACAGGGAGCAGCTGAGCGAAAAACTCTACGGTATGCCTACGTCGAACACAAATGCCAATATTATGCGGCTGCATTGCCGCTCAGCCATTCAGGAAGTAGCCGAAACCACCTTAGGATACCTACCACCCCCGACAAGAAACCCGTAGTATGGTGGCGAGTGTGAGCAGAAAAAGGGAGCAACCGACGAGGCGTACCAAAAGGCGCTGCAGAGGTAAACCAGGGCAGCGCAAGAAGAGTACCGAGCCAGAAGAAGGGAGGAGAAAAAACTACTGCGACAAAAGAAAAGAATCTTCGCAGCTTCCCAGCTCAAGGATATCGAGGAGTCTAGGGATATACATAAAACATGAGCCTTTTACAAGAAAGCCAAAGGCCTTGCAGGAGGCTTCAAAAAGGGCACCCAGGCTCTTCCAAACTGCGAGGGTAATCTTGTCACCGACCCGCAGGGAATAGTGGATGTATTTACACAGCATTTCCAGCAGCTACTTAACGAGCATGACCAAGAGAGAGTGGTAGGGACAGAGGAAATCCCAACTCCAGCCGCTGAAGTAGTCCTCCCACCCAGCATCGAAGTCGGCACAGCTATTCAGAAGCTGAAGAAGAACAAGGCCGCAGGCTCAGATGGCTTGCCATCAGAGCTCTTCAAGGCTGGCGGCGATGTTCTGGTAGGGAGCATGCACCAGATCATCTGCAGAATTTGGGAAGATGAAAGCATGCCCGACGACTGGAATGCCAGCTCTATATGCCCCATCCACAAAAAAGGCGATGCTACCTCTTGCAAGAACTATAGAGGTATATCCCTGCTCAATGTCGCATACAAGATCCTGTCCAGCGTATTGTGTGAACGTCTAAAGCCATTTTGCACCGCACTAATCGGCAGCTACCAGTGCGGCTTCCGGCCCGGCAAATCAACTATAGACCAAATTTTCACACTTCGACAAATCCTGGAAAAGACCAACGAGTTTCGAATCGATACACACCATCTTTTCATCGATTTCAAAGCCGCATACGATAGCATTCATCGTGAAGAACTGTTTGGGGCGATGGCCGAATTCGGGATCCGGGTAAAACTGATCCGGTTGTGTCGCGCCACGCTAAAAAACACGCGATGCACCGTGCAACTCGGTTCTAGGACCTCGGAACCATTCGAAACATGCACCGGATTTCGGCAAGGAGATGCGCTGTCATGTGAGTTATTCAACCTGGTGCTGGAGCAGATTGTGCGACGGGCAGGCTTCAACAGGAAAGGCACTATCTTATACAATTCCGTCCAGCTGCTAGGATACGCGGATGATATCGACATCATCGCGTGTTCTCGCCGTGGCATTGTGGAAACATTCACGGCGATTGAAGAACAGGTGAAATGAGTTGGTCTTAAGATCAATGAGGACAAAACGAAATACATGCTGTCAAGCAAAAACCAATCCATCGCTTACCACCTGGGACAAAATATAACAATTGACAGCTACAATTTCGAGGTAGTTAAGGAGTTTGTCTACCTCGGGGCAAACTTAAATTCCACAAATGACACCACAGTGGAGATCCGGCATTGAATCGCCCTTGGCAACCGCTGCTTCGGCTTGTCCAAACAACTGGGGTCAAAACTCCTCACTCGAAAGACCAAAGTCATGCTTTACAAAACGCTCATTCTGCCAGTCTTGCTGTACGGAGCCGAAAGCTGGACGATAAGCAAGACAGCGGAGCTGATTTTGGGTTCTTTCGAAAGAAAAATGCTGCGCCGGATATTTGGTCCTGTCTGTGAGGAAGGTGAATGGAGAAGAAGACACAGCAGCGAACTCTAGGACCTGTTCCAAGATGTGGATGTAGTCGGGAAGGCAAGGATCCGTCGACTACACTGGCTCGGCCACATCGAGCGCATGGACATCAACGCTCCAGCTAAGAGGGTCTTCAACTCCGAAGAAGAGAAAGACCGAACCTCTGGTATAAAGACCAAGTAATCGCGGATGTAAGACATATTGGTCTTGACAACTGGAAGCAGCGTGCCCGGGACCGTCAAGGATGGAAGGCAGCTATAGCTCAGGCTCAGATCCTTCATGGATCGCTGGCCTGATAAGTAAGTAGTAAGTAATCAGATGAATGTAATTGCTTGTCGTTTAAAAATAAAATTAAATTTTCACATTTTGTTATAAACTAAAAAATAAAACATTGTTAGTTGAGTAAACAAAAAAAATATATAACAACGCTTCATCCAAATTACATCTGAATTATGCATACGTTTAAAAATTGCACTTGCACATTTCCAAAAATACAAAATAAATGAAAACGACATCTTGAGAAGGTAGGTCTTAATTTAATTGTGTAAAAATGTGTGCCTCTTTGTGATAAATTTTTTTTTCATATTTATATATTTAACATTCCTTTGCTAATTTATAATTAGAAAGGGAGGGAGAATACTTATAGACTGCTCTTGTTGAAAATTATACACGATTTTGGTTTTTATTTAAATATACAATAGAAGTCGAAATTTCCAAAAACATTTTTGTGTCGTTTTTTCATTCTTTAGCACGCCCGCACGCGAGTTAACTTTTTTTTTGAAATTATTTCTTACCTGTAAGTCCTGTTTAGCTGCTTCAGCACCGGCTCGTGTGTGGAATGTTACAAAACCAACTGGCTGCAGATTGAAAATAGGAAAAAAATAATTAAATTTGTATCTCAATAGGGGTCTTCAAGATAGAGCAATTAGTACGGGGAGTGATTGTTTACAACACACTTTAAACGCCATAATACACGACCATAACCTATTCGGAGGTGTTAAGCTTCACTTACCGATGCAGTTTTTCCATTTTTACTGGTAACCTTTAACAGAGATCCTTCGTAGCCCTGAAAGCATAAGTTTCGAGCACTCATTAATATAATTCGTTCGCTTTAAATTGCCCTTCCCCGTCTTACCTCATAAGCTCTAAATAACAAGTACAATTCCCTAGGTTTAGCGTCCATTGGTAGGCCACTCACAAAGAGCGTTCGTACCTGAAAGGAAGACAATAAAAGTTTAAATAATTTTCCAAGTCAAAGATGTTTAAAAATAGATATTTGCAAGCACGCATTTCACGGGCAGTTACTACTAATAGACTTATCGCTTAGATGCTGAGAATGGCACGTTCGTGAAGTGTCATTTTGGGTTTTCATTGCCATGGTTATCGAAATTAAACACTAAGAGTGACGCTATGAAAACGAGATGAAAAGTTGTTAAAGAACAATGAGAAATGGCAAGGATGTTTGAGGAATTTTTCGTATCTCCCTGTTTCCAGTTTGGTTCTGTGAAGTTTAGTACCACACCACTGCTTTTCACTAGGGCGACTCTCAAATTACTCAAGGATGTGACCATTTATTTTGAAGTCAAGTTTCTGGGAAACAGACATAAACAGAAATCGACCTAGTCGCGTAGCACCTTCACTTACATGTATGTTTCGACAGATTACAATAGTCAACTTAGAGCGCAGAGATTAACAAGGAATTATTGGTCAAACATGAGTCAAACATCACCTTACACTCCACTCCAGTAAAGTAACTCATAATGCCACAGGGCTGCAATACGGGTTTTGAAATCAGGTTCCAGAAATTTAATTATAACCAAGGAAATGGCAACACTACATCGTTCGTCTACATCTGTTTAAAAAAGTGGGCCCTTTTCATCGGTCTTCATCAAAAGCTGAAGTCGACAGGAGGTTCTCCATGTGTATTGTGAGTCTTAAATTGCAGTCATGGTGTTGTGATTCAGTTCTTAGTGAAATGTTATGAAAAAGCCCCGGAAATCATCCGAAAATTGTAGGTAATGTATGGAGACAAGAGTACGAGTATGTCGAAAACACGTATGTTTGAATGGGCAAAAGGGGCCATGAATCAGTAGAAGATATTGCGAGCACATATTTTCCGTATGCGATCCGAATGCACCAAATCCTCGTTGATTGTGGAGGCAGTTTTGTAGCCCCGATATTTTTATTCCCCACACCTCAAGGAAACTCATTATGCCGGTGTAGATATGGTCAACGAGTTAACTTCGGAGAATTATCAAGGCTGCTTCGAATTATAAAAACAAAGTTGGAATCATTGAGTAGAGTTAGATGGGGATTATTGTAAGGGTTGATAGTAAAATATTGTTTACTAATTCGCGCAGAGCACCGTGGCGCAGAAGGTAGTGTGTTGGATTCTGACGCCGATGACATGTCATCGAACATGTTTTTCACGGTGCTTCTCTTCAGCGAGGTACTGACAAAACCCCCTGTAGTACAATTGTCAAGGAAAGCTTTTCGAATGTCACCGTTCGGAACGGGAATATAACTGTAGGTCCCTTTCACCTATGGGAAAATAAAATCACACACAACATGGGTGATTGAGAGAGGCTCGGCTTTGGTCCTTCATGGACTGTAACGCCAACAATTCCCGGATACCTACCACCCCCGACAAGAAACCCGTTTATGATGGCGAGTGTGGGCAGAAAAAGGCAGCAACCGACGAGGCGTATCAAAAGGCGCTGCAGAGAAAGACCAGGCCAGCGCAAGAGGAGTGCCGAGCCAAAAGAAGGTAGGAGAAAAAACTACTGTGACAAAAAAAAAGAATCCTCGCAGCCTCCCAGCTCGATGATATCGAGGAGTCTAGGGATAAGCATAAAACACGAGCCTTTTGCAAGGAAGCTAAAAACCTTGCAGGAGGTTTCAAAAGGGTAATCTTGTCACCGACTCGCAGGGAATGATGGATGTATTTAAGCAGCATTTTCAGCAGCTGCTTATCGAGCATGACCAAGAGAGAGAGTGGTAGGCACCGAGGAAATCCTAACTCCAGCCGCTGAAGTAGTCCTCCCACCCAGCATCGAAGAAGTCGACACAGCTATTCAGAAGCTGAAGAACAATAGAGCCACAGGCTCAGATGGCCTGCCATCAGAGCTCTTCAAGGCTGGCGGCGATGTTCTGGTAGGGAGCATGCACCAGATCATCTGTAGAATATGGGAAAATGAAAGCATGCCCGACGATAGGAATACCAGCTCTGCAAGAACTAAAGAGGTATATCCCCGCTTAATGTCGCATACAAGATCCTATTCAGCGTATTGTGTGAACGTCTAAAGCCATTTTGCACCGCACTAATCGGCAGCTACCGGGGAAACTGATCCAGTTGTGTCGTGCCACGCTGAAAAATACGCTATGCACCGTGCAACTCGGTTCTAGGATTTCGGTACCATTCGAAACATGCACCGGATTTCGGCAAGGAGATGCGCTGTCATGTGACTTCTTCAACCTGGTGCTGGAGCAGATTGTGCGACGGGCAGGCATCAACAGGGAAGGCACTATCTTCTACAAGTCCGTCCAGCTGCAAGGATACGCGGATGATATCGACATCATCGCGCGGTCTCGGCGTAATGTTGTGGGAGCTTTCACGGCAAACACCACCTGGGACAAAACAACTTGGTTCAAGGCTCCTCACTCGAAGACCCAAAGTCACGCTTTACAAAGCGCTTATACTGCCCAGTACAGCAAAGCCGAAAGCTGGAGGATACGCAGGATAAGCATGGTTCTTTCGAAAGAAAAATTCTGAGCCGGATATTCGGTCCTGTCTATGAGGAAGCTAAATGGAGGAGAAGACAGAACCGCGAACTCTACGAGCTGTACAAAGATGTGGATACAGTCCGGAAAGATCCGTCGACTACATTGGCTCGGCCATATCGGACGCATGAACCCCAACGCTCCAGCTAAGGGAGTCTTCTACTCCGAGCCTCCTGGTTCGAGAAGAAGAGGAAGACCGTACCTCCGGTATAAAGACCATGTAATCGCGGGTGTACGCTATCTTGGTCTTGATAACTGGAAGCAGCGTGCCCGGGACTGTCAAGGATGGAAGGCAGCTATAGCTCAGGCTGAGATCCTCCTTGGATCGCTGGCCTGATAAGTAAGTAATTCCCAGGACTTAATTGCCTCACATCGTATCCGTGATGAGCAAGTGTTCCGGGCAACCCTTTTAGCTATCTGAGGGATTAATTGGATCTAATCGATTACTTGTTCTCAAAGGAGACATTGATCGGCTGAGGTCCTGTCGGTTTCTTGCAATTGCAGCCTTCCGACGTTAAATTTTGGTGTTCTTACTCGACTCCGTTGATTCCGAGAAACTCGCATCCGAACCTTGGCTACAACAAGGTAATGATCCGAGTCGATGTTGGTTCCTCGGACATCTAGGATGTTGGAGGAATGTCTGCCGTCGATCACAATGTGATCCATTTGAATGGTTGTCGATTGATCGGGGTCCGCCAGGTTCCCTTACCGATGTTGAGGTGTGGGAATCGTGTACTTGCTATTGCGAGATTATGTCCCGCCATATAGTCCACTAGCCTTAGTCCGTTTTTTGACGTGGTGTTGTGTAGGCTGTGCTTTCCTACGACCCGTTCAAACATAGCTTCCTTATGTTCTGTCTGGGAGATCGTAGAAGTCGTCTTTATGTCGGCCATCTCTCTCCTCTGTGGGGACGTGGACACATATTAAGCTTATATTGCCAAGATTGGCCTTGATGCGGATAGTTATGAGGCGTTCGCTTACATATAGTAAGCTCAAAACGTTTTCCTGAGTTTGCCTCGAACCACAAATCCACATCCGAATAAGCGTTGTTAATTTCCTCTGTAGCAGTTTCCATAGTAGATATCACAGTATTTTATCCGCTTTTTACCTGGCCCATCCCATCGCACTTCTTGGAGTGCGGTAATGTCTGCCTTATAGCAGACTAACGAGTTGACCAGTTGTGCGGCCGCACCTGGTCTGTTGAGGGACATAACGTTCCAGGTGCAGATCCGGAATTCGTTTCGTTTTTGACATTTACGGGGGTCGTCAACATGTAATCCGTCCGTATCCGAGGCTATTGGTTGTCTCTGAAGAAATATTTGTTTTACGCGATAGGGATGTTAACCCTAAGCGCAACCCCCACTTGGAGGACCAGGTTCTTATTTAACCAAAGAACAAAGGGCCGGCTGTGCCGTTCTTTTTCGGCCTGAGCTCCAAATATGTTGTAATAGCCCGAAATAAGGTGTTTACTAGATAGCAGCCGTCCCCAAGAAAGAGGTGAGCCCTGGTGGCGGACTCAGACCCCCCTCCCCCCTCTTTCGTTTGCCGCCCTCATAACCTTACAAAGGGTACTAGGCCCCCAGGAGCCACCTCATGGAGGTAATAGCAGAAGTTGGCAGACAGAGACTGGAGTGTCGGCGCTTGCGCCTTCATATGTCCGCATAGTCTACCCCTTTAGCAAATTAAAGCTAGTCCTTTAAAAATGGAAAGAACTTAATAAAAGCCCAACTCCTGTGGAATAATTGCTCGATTATACATCGACGTTGTAGTCAGCGACTTACTTACTGTAGGTAATTTAACTGAGAATCAGTAATGAAGGCCCTCCTTAACCATAAGGTAGATATTCCCGTTTGTAGTAAGCAGTGCGTCGACGTAGAAAATATCTTTCACTGCACTTGAATTTTTAAGCCCTCTGTCAAAGACCTTCGTTGTAACCTAGCTAATTACGCAAAGACAGGTACTGACACCAGTGTGTCATATACATACTCCTTCCATATTGGTATCAATTCATAATAATTCACAGTGCATTTACCTCACAAAACTCCCTCATTGTCGGAGGACGACATTACCACTGAACGAAATTTCCACCCTTCGTCCCAACACACACGGGCTAATAACATGGATAGGGATAACAGGCCAGAAACTGGGTGAACTGGGTCGACTACAAAGCTATTCTTAAAAAGGATCAATAGCAAAATACATTTTCCACTCGACATGAACGCAAATAACAGCAACGGTGCCAGAAGCAAGCATATCGCTCTTCCTACATCAACGCACTTCAATCTTTTTATCTAACTTAATGGTGAAAAGCATCCGGCAACACATACTCACACGTATCTCCTCTACTCTCATTAATATTATATTATATCGTCGCGTCCTCGATGCTATTGCCGTTCCGATTGATTTACATTGTTTAGGGAAATTATGATTTTAAACAAAGCAAACGTGCCCTATCGTCACATCCACTCCATCGTTTTGGGTGGGAAAAAGTTAATAATAATTATAAATAAGGACATTGAGTGAAAGGTATTATCTGAAGAGGATGCAGTAGGGGATTTTTCACTTTGACGGTTAGATAGCATTTCACTTTTCGAACGACAGTTAACGGAGGTGTCTCCAGGATTGACATTTTCTAAATGTCAAATGGAGAATCAGTGCTAGAAATATCGGAGAACTGTCGTGAATCTAAGAATGTCATCAATCAGAGCCCAACCTACGTCATTGGCGTCAGAACCACGGTACCAGCTACATACTAATTTATTGCATTAAAAAGTCAAGTTGTTAATTGCCGTCAAACTGATCGAGCACCAATTGATTCGGTCCAACCAATCCTACCATGTTCTCATCCGCCACAGTCCTCCAAACGAAGCACCATCATGCAAATTGGCACTCACCAATGCAACAACAGCTCGTGGTCATTTGTCACGAGCACAAACATCGGGTAGCACCCATTCACCAGTATGTCCTGCGCCTCACTCATCCTCAAATTCATATTCGTCATCACTTTCAGCATCAACATCACCGGTGGACACCATCACGGTCATCGTTCATTCCTAAATTCTTCCCATCGACACTGACTAATTAAAACATAGCGCAGAGCAGTCACAAATACTTTGCGCTGCATTTGGACCCTTCCTCCACGGCCCATGGCAAGCCAGCGTGTACACGAAAACGATTTAAACAATTTCCCGCCATAAATATTTGAAATTGTTCTCTAGAGCAGTCCTTCATAACCGCATACATGTATGCCAAGCTAGACAATTAATTGCCGTTCAATTCATTTCGAAATTCCTATCTACAAGATACAAATTCAAGCACACAATCTGTCCGCATGTGTGCAGCATCACATCCCGATGACAAAACTAACAAAATAAATTCATTTAGCACGTTGTGGCATTTAGCGACTCATCCAACCCTGTCTTCTCTGTACGATTCCCGGTCCATTAAATGCCAACTGGTGGACGACAACAGGGAGCCCACCGAGCGCGCACACACAGCACCAGCGACTATATTTCATTCAATTATTCGCAGAATTTTCTATTTTCATTTTCATTCTCACTCGCGGTGCAATGGTCCACGGCCGCCAACCTATCCGAAGAGAGGAGTGTGGAGATTTTTGAATTATGTTTTATGGTAGAAAGGATGTATGACAGGCAGTGCCCTCTATGTGTCGTCCATAAATAATGATGAACAATATTCTCGTCCGTTGTCCGTTGTAGGTATGTATTTTATCTTCTTGCCGCACCACGCACAGATTTAGTTTTTCGAGCCCGAAGGATAGCCGTTACTATCCTGTCCATCGTCCGGTTGTCCTGGTGCTGTTGCTACTATGCTCGACTGTATCCGCCGACTATACATCCATACACAACGAGCGTCGTGGAAATTAATCAACATATCATTCTAACAAGATCATGTTTTATGCTCCTAGCTTCTGGTACGGTTGCTGCAGTTTCCCTATGGTCCGGGTGGGGATTCATGCTGCGTTTGGTTTGGGATTAATTAATGGCGACTGTTGGTCGAGAGCTGCATGCTGTTGAACAGTATGATGATGAATCTGGGTGTGCACGTAGCGCGAGGGGGCAGATTTTCATTTTCATTTAAATGAAATTTGTTGATTGGCACCTTGGGATTAGAAGTCTATTTCCATGTTCTACGCTTCTGAATACCGATTGATCCTTTCAAAGTTCTATGGAGCCTGAACACGGAATTAAATGACGTCGAATGTGTGACCGAATTACTTCCTTATATGCATGTATCTTATCCAGCAAGCAGGCATATGTGAAGAGTCTTCCCAAGAACAATCAATAGATCGATACCTGCTTTATAGTTATATGATCAATGAGATACAAATGGGCTAAATGGGCCACAAAGCACTATCTCAGCGTGGTGTCGTTGCTGCTTATCACTATCGAGCCAAGGTAGACGAAGTCCTTCACTACTTCAAAAATATAGCTGCCGAAGGTGACGTTCTGACCAAGACGTCGGTGTTGCGCGTCTTTCTTGGATGACAGCATATATTTGGTCTTTTCCCCCTTTTACCCTTAGACCCACTTTCGCCGCTTCTGCTTCAATGCTTGCGAACGCCTCATTGACGTCTCGCTTCGTTCGTCCAATAACGTCAATGTCATCTGCGTAGGCAAGCAATTGTGTGGACTTGAAGTAGATCGTACCTCTTGAATTGGCCGCAGAGTCCCGCACGATCATTTCAAGAATAATGTTGAAGAAATCACATGGCAGTGCGTCATCCTGTCTAAAACCTTTTTAACATCAAAAGGGTCGGTTAGTTCACCTCCGACCTTAATGGAACAGCGATAGTTCTCCATAGTCATCCTGCACAGTCTGGCGAGTTTGGCAGGAATGTTAAAACATGACATGGCTCTGTATAGCTTGTCTCTATAAACACTGTCATACGCGGCTTCAAAGTCGACGAAAAGATGGTGCGTGTCGACTTGGGTCTTCTCCCAGATCTGCTGTAGTGTAAATATTTTGTCTATCGTGGATTTTCCTGGCCTGAAACCACACTGGTAGGAACCTATCAGATTGTCCACGAACGGTTTAAGGCGCCTACACACTAGAGCGGAGAGGATCTTGTACGCGATGTTTTAGAGACTTAACCTCTGTAACTGGCGCAGTCATAGGAGTCTCCTTTCTTATGGACGGGGCAAACAATGCTGGGATTCGATTCATCGGGCATGCGTTCTTCCGACCATATCTTGCAGATGAGTTGATGCATGTTCCTGACCAGCTCAGCGCCAGCTGCTTTAAACGACTCCGCGGGGAGTCCGTCTGCTCCAGCAGCTTTATAAGACTTAAGTTTCGATATCGCTATCTTAACATCGTCTAGGTCGGGTGGACGAGATTCTCCTTCGTCTTCGTCCATTGTGAATGGTTCGCTCTGCCTGACGGCGGCATTTTGACTATCATCGCCGTTATACAGTCTGCAGAAGTGGTCGTTTCTCAATCTCAGCATCGACTGTGACTCCACTACTAGTTGTCCGTGCTCATCCCTGCAGGCTTCTGCTCTGGCTTTATAGCCTTGGCATGTTTGGTTTACTTTCTGGTAAAATTATCGAACGTCGTCCCTGCAGTAACATCTCTCCATCTCCTCGATCTCACGCTTCTCGTGCTCCTTCTTTTTCCTTCTTAGAAGCGCTTGCTCCTCCCTCCTTTTCTGTTCATAGAGCTTGCGGGCAGCACTCGTCCGTCGATGCAATGTGGCCATGTATGCATTCTGTTTCTCTACATGGGCCTGTTTGCACTCATCATCAAACCAGGGGTTTCTCGACGTGTGGTGGCTCGAAACCGAGTATATCTGAGGCGGCCTCTCTAATGGCTTTCTGACAACGACTCCATTGCTGTTCTATGGTTTCTGCAGATTGCATCGGGACCTAAGAGAACTTGAGGGAGACTTGATCGGCGAAGGTCCCTGCGATTGCAGCAGGATCTAACGTCCTGCGACGTTAAATGTTGGTGTTCTTACCCGACTCCGTTGATTCCGAGAAATTCGTATCCGTACCTAGGCTGCAACAAGGTAATGATCCGAGTCGATGTTGGCTCTTCGAAGGGTTCGGACATCTAGGATGCAGGAGGAGTGTCTGCCGTCGATCGCAAAATGATCAATTTGGTTGGTTGTCGATTGATCGAAAGACCGCCAGGTCCCCCTATGGATGTTGAGGTGTGGGAATCGTGTACTCGCTACTACCAGGTTACGTCCTGCCATAAAGTCCACTAGTCTTAATCAGTTTTCTGACGTGGTTTTGTGTAGGCTGTGCTTTCCAATGACCCGTTCAACGGTAGATTCCTTACCCAGCTTCGCATTGAAATCTCCTAGAACGATTTTGGTGTCATAGCTGGGATATTGCGCATACGTTATGCCTAGGAGATCATAGAAGTCGTCTTTATGTCGGTCATCTTTCTCCACTGTGGGGGCGTGGACACATAGTGAGCTTATATTGCCGAGAATGGCCTTGATGCGGACAGTTATGAGGGGTTCGCTTACATACTGGAACCTTAAGACTCTTTTCCTGAATCTGCCTCGAACAACAAATCCGCAACCGAAAAAGCGTTATTTATTTTCTCTGTAGCAGTTTCTGTAGTTTATATCACAGTTTTTCATCCGGTTTTTGCCTGGTCCATCCCATCGCACTTCTTGGAGCGCGTTAATGTCTGCCTTATAACAGTCCAAAGAGTTGACCAGTTGTTCGACTGCACCTGGTCTGTTGAGGGACCTAACGTTCCAGGTGCAGATCCGAAATTCGTTTCCTTTTTGGCGTTTGCGGGGGTCGTCAACATGTAATCCGTCCGTATCCGAGGCTATTGGTTGTCTCTGAACAAAATTTTTGTTTTACGCGAGAGGAATGTTAGCCCTAAGCGCAACCCCCAACCTGGAGGGTCAGGTTCCTCTTTCCCCACGAACAAGGGGTCGAGTCGCTGCACACATTGGTTCACTACCTGGCGGGTGCCGGTATAGCTATCCAGGGGAGGCCACGCGGGGGCTGTGTGTCAACTTGGATTGAACAGGGACAGAGATCGATCGCTGCCAAGTTAAACGCGATCAACTTCTTTGCTCTGTTCGCTCGCTCCCTTCTCCCCACTAGATAATTGCTTGCTATATTTAAATGAAAGTAGTCAAGACCTCGTAGGGATAGCGTATCCGACGTGAGCTGGCCCGTAAAATAGCGAGAAGGAGCCACTACAGCCGAACATCTAGCAGCTCTGTTAGTAAGTCTTGTTCACCCAGGACAAGTACACACAAGCGGGGTGCAGAGTTTGAATCTCTAAGTAAACAGATGAGGTGAAGAAAACCCATCGCTCACACCGAAACTGCAACGTAGAATTTTCCGTGGGTACACACGCATCCGCTCGGTACATGTTTCCCAGGCTGGTCGCAATGGGTGCATCCGATTTCATCGGCCGAGAGGAAAATCATCCCGGTGCACTTGCGTCAATACATTTTAGGTGGGAACAAGCGAGGTAATGGAAACCGCACAAAATGTTGACGCCCCCCGGCAGCTGACCTCCTCGCGGTGGGGGGCGGGCAACAGGTTTGGGATGTGCGAATTAATTTTCGTACAGCCCAAACCTGGCTAACTAAGTGCAAAACCCCCCTGGATGACATGAAGGAGACCTGCCTCGGGAACTGTCTTTCCTGGTCTGCCAGGGCCCCATTCGGAACCAAGCCCAAATTGTGGCAGTATGCAAGCGTCTGATGGCCGATCTGTCCCGGTCGGCAGCCGGTCGGGCTTAGCCCGACGAAGTCACGAGCAACCCGGCAGTGGTCTCATGAGCAATTACGGAGGTGGGAGGGTATACACGCCATGCACTAACCAGTAAAAGGCAACAGACAACGGCATCGACTTCGGCTGGGCACATGGAACGTCTCATCGCTCACTGACAAGTACCACGAGCTGGTTGAGGAAGTACCCAGGTATGGGCTAGATATCGTAGGGCGGTCCCAAGCTGGCAGACAGGGTATTAGAATGGATATCATTAGCAGCGAGAGTTGAAATCTTAAAACTCAGGTTTGAAAGATCAACCTTGGCTTTGGTGCAGGTGTATGCACCGAGCCCAGAGCCAGAGTATGCGACTTTGCTGGATGAAATTGATGCGGACCTTGATAGGGGGGTTGAGATGGATTCCTATATCCTGATGGGTGACTTCAATTTCCACGTCGGTGTGGATGTAACGACACGAGGGAGTGTGATTGGGAGGAACGGTGATCCCCATCAAAACGTAAACGGAGAGAGGTTGTTGGATTTTTACTGTGCAAATGGCAAAAGTCCATTATGAACACCTTCTTTCCGCACAAGGTCATTCATGAATGTACGTGGTGTCGTCTGAGTCTTCAACAGAAATCGTTGATAGATTTCTTTGTGGTACCATAGTGGCTGGAACGGATGGTTTGTGACGTTCGTGTGTTGAGGGGGACTGAACTGTTAACTGATCATCACCTGGTGTTGTGTAAGCTGTATCTTACTGATAGAGTACCTCGACTGCCAAGCCAGAGACCAAGAATAGTTACACACATACGATAGGTGAAACTACAGAGCAACGAGATGCGGCAGCACTTCCCACGACACATATCCGAAAGGTATGAACAAATTCCAACTGTTCCATCGCATGTAGAGGAAGAATAGCGACTATTTTCAACAAGAGAGAAACGGCCTGGTGTGGCGGCTGGTGGTGAGAATAGAACCGCGTGGTTTAAAACACCCGGAATTCAAGAAACTATCAGAGAGAAGACGAAGGCCTACAGGGACTGTATTCTCTTGGGAGACTCTGCCTCCCGTGACCGGTACACTGTGGCGCGACGAATTTGCAAATTTGCTGTGCGAGCAGTGAAAGAGCAGTCCTGGAAGGAGTTCGGCGAGAAGTTAGAAGCGGACCATAGATCTGCGAAAAAGGTGTTCTGGCAAACCTATCGCCGGCTCAGAGGAAGGAAATTCAACATAATCGAAGGATTTAAATCCAAAGATGATGTGTTGCTTTCCAATGCGAGCACTTTTCGGGGATGCTCAATCCCGAACAGTGCGCTGAGGGGGACAGACCTATAGTCTTAAGTGGGGCGGAGTCCAATGGTTGACGAAGTCATTTTAGCGATTGAATCGCTAAAAATTGGCAAATCCGCCGGTGTGGATAAAGTTTGTCCAGAAATGCTTAAGGCAATGGGTAAAGAGTGGGTAAAGTGGGTAAAGACTTCGCCAAGGGTGCATCTTGTCACCTCTCCTTATCATTATATATATGGACTGGACGTTGCAGCGCAGTCATGGCGAGGAGTGTTTCACATTGGGTGAGTTGAGGGTAAGTCATCTTCTTTTTGCAGATGACTTAGTTGTCCTCAGATCCTCCCAGACGGAACTCCAGCGCGCGCTAGATAGGTTTGTGGCCGTATGCGCTGATGCTGGAATGAGGGTTAAGGTGACCAAACCTGAGGTTAAGATTATTTCCAGAACACCTGTCCAATACACTCTACATGTTAGTGGAGTCCCATTGAAGCAGGTGGGGAAGTTTAAGTATCTCGGGGTCTTTTTCACGAGTGATGGAAGGAGCAATACTGAGCTTTCCTGCAGTATTGGCTTGGAAGATCTGTAATCAGGAAGGCCGAGCTTGGTGTCAAAGCCACGTTAGGGAAATGAGATTTCTTCGTGCTGTTGTGGGAGTTACTCGCCGGAATAGGGTGAGAAACGCGGCAGAGCGCGGGGAGCTCAATGTTGAGCAGCTGCTTTTCCGAACGGATGGTTCGGACACGTGAGACGAATATTGCATCATCACGACTTTCAAAGCGTGCCTTAAATGGAATACCATCAGGCAGGCGACCGCTTGGGAGGCCCAGAACGATGGGTTGGACCATGTACAAAAGGCGGCTGGAAATGAGCTGGTAAGGTGCATGCATCATCTCACTTGCAAGGTATGGTCGGAGGAAAGCATCGAATGGAATCTCGGCAGCGATTGCCCGGTCCATAAGAAAGGAGACCCCTATAACTGCGCCAACTATAGGGGAATAAGTCTCCTTAACATCGCATATAAGATCTTCTTTGTCGTATTGTGTGAACGCCTGAAACAGTTTGTGGATAACCTGATCGGCTTTTATCAGTGTGGTTTCAGGCCAGGTAAATCCACAATAGACCAAATATTTACGCTGCGGCAGATCTTGGAGAAGACCTCTTCGTCGATTTCAAGGCTGCATATGACAGCGTGTATAGAGATGAACTATACAAAGCCTTGTCTAGTTTTAACATCCCTGCCAAACTCGTCCGACTGTGCAGGATGACAATGGAGAATTCTCGCTGCTCCTTTAAGGTCGGTAATGAGCAAACCGAGACTTTTGATGTTAAAAAAGGATTTAGGCAAGGTGAAGCGCTGTCATGGAACTTTTTCAATATCGGTCTTGAAAAGATCGTGCAAGAGTCACTGGCCAACACAAAAGGTAAGATTTATTTCAAGTCTACTCAATTGCTTGCGTACGCCGACGACATTGACGTGATTGGACGGACACAGCGAGACGTCAGTGAGGCCTTTGTAAGCATTGAGGTATAAGCGACAAAGATGGGTCTCAAAGTTAATGTGGATAAAACCAAATATCTGCTTTCATCTAAAAGAGACGGACAACACGTCACCATGGGCGGATATAACCTTGAAGTGGTCAAGAAATTCGTCTACCTTGGCTCACTGATGACCAGCGACAACAACACCAGCGCTGAGATAAAACGCAGAATCACTCTTGTCAACCGCTGTTTCTTTGGGCTCAAGAGGCAAAGAGGCAATTCCCTCTCTCGGAAAACCAAGGTGTCACTATATAAGACCTTAATCATCCCAGTCCTCCTTTACGGCGCAGAGGCTTGGACCTTAACAAAAGCGGATGAGGATGCCCTTGGTCGTTTCGAGAGGAAAATTCTGCGCACTATCTACGGTCCCGTTTGTTCAAACGGTGTATGGAGGAGAAGATATAATGAAGAACTGTACGGGTTGTACAGCGACGTCGGCCTGGTACGACGTCTACGGATACAGCATCTAATGTGGCTAAGCCATGTAGAGCGCATGGAAAATACAGCTCCGGCCCGAGGAGTCTTCGAATCCACCCCGGAAGGAAAGCGCGGCAGAGATCGGCCGAATCAACGGTGGCGCACGCAGGTGAAAGGGGACCTTAACCAACTGGGCGTGCGGCGCTGGAGACAACTGGCCAAAGACCGTGCCAGCTGAAGACGCTTGTTGGTTGAGGCCCAGGTACACCACGGGGTCTTGCGCGAGTGTTGGAGCCATCCCATTGTAATGAGCCCGTCAAGAATGCAACATGCCACATACAGGTAAACCATATTATTACAAAATTTCGTGTAGTTATCAAGTATGCAGGCAAACACCACAGCACGTCACCTTCATCATCATCATCCTCATCACGATTATCACAATCAACAACATACGCGTGCTAATAAGTTGCCAACTAATTAACTCATTACAACGTAATGCCATGTCAGGAAAGTCACACAACACACATATTCCGTCTTAAGCATGTTCTATGTACAGGAACAGATGAATCTTACAGTCATGGACAAGCAGAGCTAAAGTAAAAGGTGGTTGGCCAACAAACCATCAAGTACACATCTAAGGAACAGATGAATGTCACCAGCACAACAGAAGTGAATTAGTTCAAAAGGAAACAGGAAAAAAAAAAAAACAAAAACTAAAAAGCGGAGGAGTCTAAGAAAGAAACTTCATGGTCCATATGCAGCTCCTTCGAAGCATGCTCTACACGACGACATCTTAATTTTATTGCACCACCACGTACCCACTTGCTTCCATACAATCCCCCCTCACCCCCTTCACTTAATACGCTCAATTAAAACAGTTTTTCGGTCTATGAATTATGTGCGATAATTTGATTGAAGCAAATAGAGAGTCCCCTCGTAAGAGTTATAGTTTAGGATGGGTCCCCGAGAAGCGGGTTTCGTGTGGGTGTTTCGGCGCAGCTTTGTGCTACCACTCGGCGGAAAGTGGAGCGAAATTAAATGAGAGCATAATTAAAAATTCGTAATCATCCAAAATGAATTACATACATAGATGGAAAGAAAATGAAGAACCGAGAAGGCTATGGCGTAAAAAGTGATGTCGATTATTAAATATGAGCCTTAGTAGAGGAGGTAAAGGCGAAATGGTTTAATTCAATTTATTGGGTTTGTGTCTAAGATGATTTTGCGAACGCAGATTGGATGACATTGGGTCGTGAATTGGCACCACCGGAATAGAGCGTCCTCAATCTTGGAAACAGAACATCAACTGGTTGAGGATAGAGGCGATTTTTGGGAAATTGGACGAGCCTTAGTCGGAAAAGGAAGGGAGTCCTTTTCTCAGTAGTATATTGCGCTGTTTAGAAATAATTCTATGCATTCTAAATTGACCTTCTTATAGTGAATAAGAAGAAGTGTTTTTTTAGAGGTATACATATTCAATATGAAATAGGGTACTTTAAGCTAACGTTAATGTCTATGCTATTAGCTTTATTTAATATATAATTTCAAGCCATTCCTCTTCTTCTTCTTCTTTTATGGAGCTAAAGTTCGGGGTGAACCAGGGCCTCAACTAACAAGCCTCCCCAGCCGGCCCGATCTTTGGCCAGCCTCTTCCAGTGCCGCGCGTCCAGTTGGTTGAGGTCCCCTTCCACCTGTGCGCGCCCCCTTAAATGCGGTCGTCCTCTGCTGCGTCGTCCCTCGGGGTTGGAATCGAAGACTCTTTGGGCCGGAGCGTTGATCTCCATCCGCTCTACATGATCTAGCCATCTTAGACGTAGGATTCGAAGACGTCTAACCAGGCCGATGTCGTTGTACAGTCCGTACAGTTCTTGGTTGAATCTCCTCCTCCATTCTCCGTTTACACAAACGGGACCAAAGATTGCACGCAGAACTTTCCTCTCGAAACGCCCAAGAGCCTCTTCATCTGCTTTTGACAACGTCCAAGCCTCATTGCATGCCGTAGAGGAGGACCGGGATGATTAAGGTTTTGTAGAGGGAAACCTTAGTTTTTCGAGAGAGGGCTCTACTACTCAATTGCCTCTTGAGCCCGAAGAAGCAGCGGTTGGCAAGAGTCATTCTGCGTTTTATCTCAGCGCTGGTGTCGTTGCTGCTTGTCACTATCGAGCCAAGGTAGACGAAGTCCTTGACTACTTCAAAAATATAGCTGCCGAAGGTGACGTTCTGACCAAGACGTCGGTGTTGTGCGTCTTTCTTGGATGACAGCATATATTTGGTCTTGTCCCCATTTACCTTTAGACCCACTTTCGCCGCTTCTGCTTTAATGCTTGCGAACGCCTCATTGACGTCTCGCTTTGTTCGTCCAATAACGACAATGTCGTCTGCGTAGGCAAGCAATTGTGTGGACTTAAAGTAGATCGTACCACTTGTATTGGTCGCAGAGTCCCGCACGATCTTTTCAAGAATAATGATGAAGTGATCACATGACAGTGCGTCACCCTGTCTATAACCTATTTTAACATCAAAGGGGTCGGTTAGTTCACCTCCGACCTTAATGGAGCAGCGAATGGAGCAGCGAGAGTTCTCCGTAGTCATCCTGCACAGTTAAAACATGACATGGCTCTGTATAGCTCGTCTCTATAAACACTGTCATACGCGGCTTTACAGTCGACGATAAGATGGTGCATGTCGACCTGGGTCTTCTCCAAGATCTGCCGCAGTGTAAATATTTGGTCTATCGTGGATTTTCCTGGCCTGAAACCACACTGGTAGGAACCTATCAAATTGTCCACGAACGGTTTCAGGGACTTACACAGTACGGCAGAGAGGATCTTGTACGCGATGATCAGGAGGCTTATCCCTCTGTAATTGGCGCAGTCATAGGCGTCTCCTTTCTTATGGACCGGGCAAACGATACTGAGATTCCATTCATCGGGCATGGGTTCTTCCGACCAGTTTCGATATCGCTATCTTAACATCATCTAGGTCGGGTGGACGGGATTCTCCTTCGTCTTCGTCCATTGTGAATGGTTCGCTCTGCCTGACGGCGGCATTTTGACTATCATCGCCGTTATACAGTCAACAGAAGTGGTCGTTTCACAATCTCAGCATCGACTGTGACTCCACTACTAGTTGTCCGCGCTCATCCCTGCAGGCTTCTGCTCTGGCTTTATAGCCTTGGCATGTTCGTTTTACCTACTGGTAAAATTTTCGAAAGTCTCTCCATCTCCTGGATCTCGCGCTTCTCATGCTCCTTCTTTTTCCTTCTTAGAAGCGCATGCTCCTCCCTCCTTTTCTGTTCATAGAGCTTGCGGGCAGCACTCGTCCGTCGATGCAATGTCGCCATGTATGCATTCTGTTTCTCTACATGGGCCTGTCTGCACTCATCATCAAACCAGGGGTTTCTCGGTGGTGGCTCGAAGCCGAGTATATCTGAGACGGCCTCTCTAATGGCTTTCTGACAGCGACTCCATAGCTGTTCTCTGGTTTCTGCAGATTGCATCGGGACCTGAGAGAACTTGAAGGAGACTTGATCGGCGAAGGCCCTGGCGGTCTCGTGCGATTGCAGCTTTCCGACGTTAAATTTTGGTGTTCTTACTCGACTCCATTGGTTCCGAGAAATTCGCATCCGTACCTTGGCTGCAACAAGGTAATGATCCGAGACGATGTTGGCTCCTCGAAAGGTTCGGACATCTAGGATGCTGGAGGAGTGTCTGCCGTCGATCGCAATGTAATCAGTTTCGTTGGTTGTCGATTGAGCGAAATCCCGCCAGGTCCCCTTATGGATGTTGAGGTGTGGGAATCGTGTACTTGCTACTACCAGGTTATGTCCCGCCATAAAGTCCACTAGCTTTAGTCCGTTTTCTGACGTGGTGTTGTGTAGGCTGTGCTTTCCAATGACCCGTTCAAAGATAGCTTCCTTACCCAGCTTCGCATTGAAATCTCCTAGAACGATTTTGGTTTCGTAGCTGGGACATTGCGCCTACGTTCTGCCTAGGAGATCATAGAAGTCATTTTAAGCCATTAGTGTCCTAATATAACCTCGGGCAAAATTCGAATGAAGCGCAATCGTGAAGCTGTAAACGGAGACTGAACTAACTCAAAGTGTTTGGGTTAACCAGACCTCACCCAAAACAACCTAGCGAACACTGGTTCGCGACAACGCCGCTTTGTTAAGCAAACGCTGAACAGGCAGGGTATTGTCAAACTATATATCAGTACAGACATCAGGCGCTCTATAAGCAAAGCGAACCGAAGGTGAGCTTTCTTTGTGCTGACTCGGACTCAAAATGTTGTTCGCGTTTTTAGAGAGATGAATTTTTTTACACTATTAGTTGACCATATAAAGCCGGAATTTTGAATTTCGATTTAGTTTAATTGAATCGGTCATTTCAAGAACCTCACACATAAGTCACAAAATTACAATTTTTCAGGAATCAATAAAAACTGTGTCATTTACAGATAAACGAGTTTTAAAGAAGTTTTTTGGGCTTAAAATAAGGTCGAATAACCTTCACAATTTATCAATATTTACTTATAATGAAAAAAAACTGAGAAACTATTTTTGACATGTTATTTTAGCAAGAAACAGGGCTAGTGGTATATAAATAAAAGAAAACAATCACATTAATCATATTTTTCATTGCTCATTATTGAAAATTATACTTAAACATTAACTTATTTATCTTTAAGGTACATAATCATATTCTCCATCATTTTCATCTGGATTACCTTCAACATATATAGTTGGCCAGCTAAATAATGCTATCCTGAACTCGTTTTAGATCATCTAATTTTTTACTATTAATGGGCACTCTTAAATCATAAGTCTTGACTGACGGAAGTGAAACAGAAGCTATGAGATTTACTGAAAACTCATATATGTCGAAAGCGCGAATGATTTTTTTTTATTCTTTTGGAACCTTTTTTCCATACGATTCTGTTGACAAACATGTTTTTTTGTATTCCTTTGGCCACCATTTCTTAAAGTCCAAAACATCTTCAGTGTTAAGCTCTTCGACTGTAAATGTAGATCTGGAGTTCGAAACCAAATTAATGTATTGTTCTGGAACGTAGATACGATCATGCTTTCGAAATCCAAAATCGACTCCAAAATCACGGTCATTTGGTAAAAATTAATGACCACGCACGGGAAAATACTGATATACTTTTTCAAATCATTTAAAGTCAGTCATAGCCTCAACAATGTATTATTCTTATTTTGACCGGGGCAGCCGGCGGAAAAAATATATAAATTCTTAATATGTGACCCAATATTATTTTCAATCTAATGCATCAACATTGAACAAACCTCATTTGCTCCCTTGTTAGCAATGCCTTCGTGATACATGTAAAATGTCGATTTGCCTGTTTTAAGATCCTCAATACCAAAACAGTGAACCCACAATTGTCGTAAATAAAAAATGTTTTGTATAGGTATGTGTGGCAATACATGTGTCGACTTGTGGTCGACCAAATCGAAGGGAAAAGTTTTCATTAAAGCATTGTAAATGGAATTTGTACTTTATATCGAGATCTGGATATTTCTCCTTAAACATTGAATGCATTTTTTTGACATCTAATCGTGCATCAAGATATTCAATGTCTTTTCCTGCGTAATGGGTCTTTTTCCTAGGAAAGCGGACGATATGTTCATGTATTTTTTGGCACGGACGGATACTCCACAACGACAACGCACGAAAAAGGAACACGATTTGCGAGTATGCTCCTGGAATGTCAGAACCCTGTACACTCCCGGAGCTGCTCATAAACTAGAAGGAATCCTCACGCAGTACAAGGCGGATATTACTGCTGTCCAGGAAATACGCTGGATAGGAAACGGTATGATTAGGAAGGAAAATTGCGACATTTATTACAGCTGTCACAAAAGGTTGCACTTACAGGGATGCGGATTTGTAGTGGGAAAGCGATTAAGGTCGAAGGTCATCGACTTTAAACCTATAAGTGATGGCCTGGCTGTGATTCGCATCAGAGGCAGATTTTATAACATCAGCCTTATATGTGCACACGCCCCTACCGACGAGGCTGAAGACCCTATCAAGGGGGACTTCTATGACTTCCTGGACAACGCCTACGGAGCTTGTCCGGAGTACGATGTAAAAATCGTGCTCGGGGACTTCAACGCCAAAATCGGTAAGGAGAACACCCTTGGCGGTGTGATCGGAAAGCTCAGCCTCCACGATACAACAACAGATAACGGCTTCCGACTCGCTGACTTTGCGGCACTGCAGAGGAAAACCAGGGCAGCGCAGGAAGAGTACCGAGCCAGAAGAAGGGAGGAGAAAAAACTACTGCGGCAAAAGAAAAGAATCTTCGCAGCTCCCAGCTCAAGGATATCGAAGAGTCTAGGGACAAACATAAAATACGAGCCTTTTACAAGAAAGCCAAAGGCCTGGCAGGAGGCTTCAAAAAGGGCACCCTGGCTCTTCGAAACTGCGAGGGTAATCTTGTCACCGACCCGCAGGGAATAGTGGATGTATTTAAGCAGCACTTCCAGCAGCTGCTTAACGAGCATGACCAAGAGAGAGTGGTAGGGCCCGAGGAAATCCCAACTCCAGCCGCTGAAGTAGTCCTCCCACCCAGCATCGAAGAAGTCGGCACAGCTATTCGGAAGCTGAAGAATAACAAGGCCGCAGGCTCAGATGGCTTGCCATCAGAGCTCTTCAAGGCTGGCGGTGATGTTCTGGTAGGGAGCATGCACCAGATCATCTGCAGAATTTGGGAAGATGAAAGCGTGCCCGACAACTGCAATACCAGCTCTATATGCCCCATCCACAAAAAAAGGCGATCCTACCTCTTGCAAGAACTATAGAGGTATATCCCTGCTCAATGTCGCATACAAGATCCTGTCCAGCGTATTGTGTGAACGTCTAAAACCATTTTGCACCGCACTAATAGGCAGCTACCAGTGCGGCTTCCGGCCCGGCAAATCAACTATAGACCAAATGTTCACACTTCGACAAATCCTGAAAAAGACCAACGAGTTTCGAATCGATACACACCATCTTTTCATCGATTTCAAAGCCGCATACGACAGCATTCATCGTGAAGAACTGTTTGGGGCGATGGCCGAATTCGGGATCCCGGTAAAACTGATTCAGTTGTGTCGCGCCACGCTTAAAAACACGCGATGCACCGTGCAACTCGGTTCTAGGATCTCGGAACCATTCGAAACATGCAACGGATTTCGGCAAGGAGATGCGCTGTCATGTGACTTCTTCAACCTGGTGCTGGAGCAGATAGTGCGACGGGCAGGCGTCAACAGGGAAGGCACTATCTTTTACAAGTCCATCCAGCTGCTAGGATACGCAGATGATATCGACATCAGCGCGTGTTCTCGCCGTGACATTGTGGAAGCATTCACGGCGATTGAAGAACAGGCGAAACGAGTTGGTCTTAAGATCAATGAGGACAAAACGAAATACATGCTGTCAAGCAAAAACTAATCCATCGCTCACCACCTGGGACAAAATATAACAATTGACAGCTACAATTTCGGGGTAGTTAAGGAGTTTGTCTACCTCGGGGCAGACGTAAATTCCACAAATGACACACATCGAGCGCATGGACATCAACGCTCCAGCTAAGAGGGTCTTCGATTCCGAGCCTCCTGGTTTGAGAAGAAGAGGAAGACCGAACCTCCGGTATTAAGACCAAGTAATCGCGGATGTAAGACATCTTGATCTTGACAACTGGAAGCAGCGTGCCCGGGACCGTCAAGAATGGAAGGCAGCTATAGCTCAAGCTCAGATCCTCCATGGATCGCTGGCCTGATAAGTAAGTAAGTATTTTTTGGCATACTTCAGGGGGCACTGTATTTGCTTTCTGGTGACATCCTCTGTTATCTTTGGGGCTCTTTCCTTCATTAAGTAAATCACAAAGCCTACGAACTCTGGCTTCAGTAACTCCATATTGGCTAATAAACGCTTTCTTGCAGACTTTGATTTTATCAGTTTGTTTTAAAATCAAAAGATGAAAAGCACTTTGCCTCTGTGTAGCATTTTCTTTCAATAAGTACTTGAAGAAATATATCCTGCTCATCTTTTGTTGAAAAAGCGTTAATTTTTGAAATGCAAAAGTCCATGTCATCCTGGTTGAACTTCGTAAAACATTCCTTCTTACATCTGCAATAAATATACGGTACTACTAACTGTAATTTATGCAACGGAACTTGCCTGCAATTTTCGCCGTAAGATCTCGGAGCTATTTGTTTTCCTCTATAACTAATATACGCCTGTCCTTTAACTTTAGAATTTTTTATAATATTTCTTTTATACGTTGGCGGATTACGCTTTCTCTTCTTTTTTGGCTCACTTTCACACTCTGAAGACATTTTTCAAAGGTAAACTTACCTGTCTCACAAAGTCTTTGAGAAAAAGTAACGAAACAACAAATGACATTAACTGTCACATTGAAGTTAAAACGTTCAACTCATAAATAATTACTATCGCCATCTAGTAGTGCAGGCGCCGTGGCGCAGTGATTAGTGTGTGGACTCTGACGCACGATGAGCGAGTTCGGAGCCCGATAACACCAACGCCATCGAATGTTTATTTCGCGGCGTCCCTCCTCGGCGGGTTACTGGCAAAACCCCTCCGTAGTATACTTGCCATGAAAAAGCTTCTCAACTCACGCCGTTCGGAATCGTAGGTCCCTTTCACCTGTGTGAAAAATAAATCACACACAATATGGGTGATTGAGAGAAGCTTGGCTCTCGTCCTTCATGGGCTGTAACGCCACCAAAGAAGAAGTAGTGCATGCAAAAACCACTTAAGTCAATGACTCATGTTGTTTATGCAATGAACATCTATTATGCGGTATTATTTGAAGAGGAAGGAATGTATTGTAACTTGCGCGCGCAATTATTTAAATTTGAAGAAAAACTCCATTTTTATTAAAAAAAAATTGCATGACCGAATGCTGTCTATCATCCTCGAGTCTCGACAGCTGATGAAGCGGCCATTATTGCAATACATTTTCCGCCGGAGAGTTCTTCTTGGTATCTCACGTTGACGACGTTTAGGTTTTAATAAGGTAGTCCAGCAATTTCCCCGCAATCAAGCCTTTTTATTAAATTATACAGTCGTATTTCACATTTTCCTGGTCCTTTGAATTGGATGACTAATTACTTTTCTTAAAATGTCATCAACCAAACGCGATATTTTCCGAAACTCTATAAAGCGCCTCACGGTTTCAAGCAAGAAAGCCGAAACGGTCGACGAAGTTGATCTGCAATCTTTCCTCACACTATGATATGATCAGTGGATAAAATTTAATCAAGCACAAACTGAGGTCGAATGTGCGTGCGGCGCTAATTTACTATCGTCAGAGGAGGCTCAACGAGTGCAAGGAGAGGAGTGGTACCGCGTGGCTTTGGCCAATTTTTCCCGGCAACAATTGAGGCTGCAAAAATTGTCGGATAGTAAGTCCCTCAAAACGTCTACAATTCATCATGCCGAAGTTAATCTCCCACGAATGGACCTGCCGCATTTCACTGGAGATCCAGCCGAGTGGAAACAATTCCATGACTCATTCTCATCGTTGATATGTACACAACGAAGTTTCTCTAACAGATTCGCAGAAGCTGTATTATCTGCGCCATAGTTTGGAAGGAGAAGCGCTGAGGGTCATACAAGCATTTCGCATCACGAACGAAAATTACAACGAAGCATGGGAGTTACTGGCAAAGCGGTACAAATGTCGAGCGCGTTATTGTTGACGCTCACTTCAAGTCATTATTTTCCTAACCGAAACTCTCATCAGAGTCGTCAGTCGCAATTCGTTCGCTGGTCGATAACACTCAGGAGCATTATAGATCGCTCAAAACTTTGGGTAGACCAGTAAGCAATTGGGATGACTGCCTCGTGCACCTCATCGTCAATAAAGTGGATCCAGAAAAGCGTCGATATTGGGAGCTCTCCCTAACACATGACAAGGTACCTACTTTCGCACAGCTGACTGATTTCTTGGAGAGACGATGCGATCGATGTTCATAAATCAGCTATTCTTTCATCAACACCTACAACTAAACAAAATGGCAAGATTGTAACCGCTCTTTCCGTTGCAAAAAACAACGTCCGATCTTATTTTTGCAGTCGGAAGCACACTATTTATGAATGTGATCGCTTCTTAGCCCTGCCAGCTCAAAATCGCGTTGCCGCCATTAAAAAAAGTCATTGTGCAGCAATTGCCTTTCTAACAGGCACGCTGTGGATAAATGCCGCAGTACAGGTACTTGTCAGTCTTGCCAATCCCATCACCACTCGCTGCTGCACCTCGATAAAACGCAAGCATCCGCCGCAGACAATGTTTCTTCGTCTAATTTGACCAACATACAACATCAGACTCTCTTGGGCACCGCTATCGCCAAAGTCAAGGACAGGTCTGGACGTTCTCAAACGGTAAGGATTTTATTTGACAAAGCTTCTCATCTCACTTGTATCACGCGAGCATGTGTTGAAAGACTTCAACTCAAAGTTATGCCTTCAACGACAATAATAGAGGGTATAGGTTCCATTCCGGCTGGCCGCGCTAAAGGTGTTGTGCAGTTCGCGCTTTTTTCTGTAGAAAATAAATTCACCGACACAGTGCAAGCGAACATATTGGCAAAAATAACAAGCAATTTACCACCTAGACGCATCCAGAGAACTTCGTGGCCGCACTTCGATGGAATTAAATTGGCCGATCCCAATTTCAACGTTCCAGATGCTATTGATGTCTTGCTTGGGTGTGACCAGGCTGGAAACTTCCTTCTAGATGGCCTAATTCGTGGCACAGAAAATGCTCCCATTGCGCAACAATCTACTTTAGGGTGGGTACCGCTTTCGTATTCTCAACTATTATCGCTGGCAATTCAGATGGTCCTTTAACAAAAGCAGTAGCCAAGTTTTGGCGTTTAGAGGAATTTCCAGAGACAAAATATTTAACGGACGAGGAGAAGAGATGTGAGGAACTCTTTGCAACGATTCACTCTCGCCAAAGCAATGGACGCTATATCGTGAAACTTCCTTTCAAGCCTGACAGGCTTGCAGGAGTTCATGGCCTTAGCGTATATGGAAGAAGCGAATGATAATCCCATTCCAAGCAAACATTACTACATGCCCCATAAAACCGTCATTGAGGAGAGTAATAGAACCACCAAACTGAGAGTCGTTGTTAATGCCTCTTCGAAGACGAGTACTGGTTTTTCTCTCAACGATGCTCAACTAGTTGGACCACAGCTTCAAGCAGATCTGCCTACAATTTTATTGCGCTTTCGAAGCCACAGATGTGCTATGACCGCTGGCATAGCTAAAATGTACCACCAGGTACGCATCGACGAAGCACACGCTAATTTTCAACGCATCGTTTGGCATCAAACCTCAACAGAACCGATTAAGGACCTTCGATAGTCTACAAAAAAACAGTTTGAGACAATATGCCACTTCCTCCTAAACGATCCCGGAACTTGGCACGATCGACCAGAGACGCAGCCAGAATGAGGAACGTTCGCCAAAACATTATCGACCACCCTCTTCATACATTTTGGAGACACTGAATTTATCAGAACATTCACCCAGAATCTCGACAAGCACGTGTTCAGACCCTGCGACAACTGCTCACGGCTACAACTCAGCCACCATGAAGTCATCTGCCATTACTCCACTAAAAACCCTGTCAAGTACACTGCTCAAAACAATATGGATCCAGGAGATGTTCCAGATTTTGGAATCAACCCGTTCTCAGCGTCTATCAGCTCCGCAGTCAAGGTGTCAATGGTCGACTTCGTTACAAAGGAAACATGCTGAAAGTCGAGCAAGATCTCCAACCGATTGCAAACGAGTTGCCTAGAGTTCCTAATACGGTCAACATCTTGCTGGTTAGGAAGCAGAGAGCCCAAGGTTACAAGGACTTCAGGGTCAGAGGGTCAGACGACAGGTGGTAAACGATGTTCTGGTGTTTCTAAAGCAACAGAATCGCTTCTATGCTGACTTGCAAATCAATATGTCCGCCTTGGCGGCACTACCAGAAGACGGAAGCGTTCAAGATCAACTTAGACATGTCGACGAAAGTGTTGCCAACGACTCAATGCCCGACGTTGCTGAAGACAGTGACGATGTGGTTATTAATGCGCTTCCCGTGTCAAGTGGTATGAGACAAACCGGGGTTGTTCGTGATGTAATCGATTGGCCCGCAGCTTCAGCAAATCCGGTCAACGAATTCACGACTGTTGGATACATCGTCAAGGCTTTTCCTCATCTGTTCTCTTCTGGTGCTGCTGACTTCAATGATAATAGACGTTCTAGAGAAAATCAACCCACATTTCAGGAATGGGCTCGGTATTTGATGAGTTACCATGACAAGGGATTTGCGCAAGACCCGAGGTTTCCATTCTTCTGCCTCAACACGATGCAACGCCACGACGCAATTAGCAAAGGCTTAATCTACGCCAACAGGACAAATTTCAATGGATCCCCGGAGTATCTACAACAACAAGCCAGAGAGAGCCCGGCGCTGATGAACCGTTTTTTCTACTTTGTTTCAAATATCAGAGGCACAATGTCTTACTGGTATCAGAAGCGTTTAGAACTTGAAAGTATGGTCAGCCAACTTGATGTTCCAATATTTTTCTTGACGTTATGCGGGGCAGGTCTCTGGTGGCCATGCCTAACGAAACATTTTGGATACGATCCAACTGGGAAGTCTGAAGCTCAGGTTGCAAGGGACATGCAATCATTGCTCTCAAAAATTCCGTCAGTTGCAGACAGTTACTTTGGCAAGAGAGTGGAACTGTTTGTGGAAGTATTGGAGAAGAAGTATCCGATCATAGACTATTGGTACCGTTTCGAGTATCAACATAAAGGAGCTCCTGACGGTAGAAACTTTGAATCAATGAATATTGAAGAGCTGACAAATGCCAAACATTATTACGACAACCTGGTGTCAGCGATCAACCCCAATCATTCGGCAAGATCAGACCCGCGCCCCAGTAGAATGAGAGCAACAGACCTCGAGTTCACTGACGAAAACAAAGCCAAAGGTGTGAATAGATTTCAAAGACACAAGGTTTGCTCGAAGTCGTACTGTCTGCGAACAATCAATGGACATGAGCAATGCCGGTTTGGATTTCCAAAACCATTGCTCATTGAATCGAAGCTTGCGAAAGACGAACGAGTAGTTTTCTGCTATACACCTGCTCAAAACGAGGGACTACTCAACCCATTCAAACAGTTTGTTTCATTCGCGTGGCGCGCAAACACAGACATCTCCATTATCGCTTCTGGATATGCAGTGACATCTCACATGATTAAGTACGCCTCAAAAGGTGAACCAAAGTCTAAAAATTTCAAACAGACGCTGAGGGCCCTTCTAGAGAGTAGTATCAGTACTGAGTCAAGACAAAGAACTGTGACGAAGTTCCTCATGAAGGCTATTGGCAGCAGAGATACATCTGGGTGTGAAGTGTCCAGGCTTCTACTTGCAGAACCTTTGATGAAAGCCACTCGTCAGTTTGTGAAGCTGTAAGTCTTCACGCAGGAAAGTGTTTTGATAAAGAGACGAGGCATGAAAGATGATGAAAGCGGCAGTTCTGATGCTCCGCGAATTATTCAAGCATATGCGTACAGAGCAGCAAGTTTGAACGACTTGACATTCATGGACTTTGCCCGAAAATACACTGTTCCTGCTGGAAAACCAAGTTTTCAATCGGTGAACCTTCCTTCTACGTCGAGGGCCGCTGCACGCCCAGTGATGACAGTTCCCGTTTCCAAGACGCATCTTGCTAGAAAAGAAAGAGTTTGTTCAAGTGGTCGTGGAGAGCAAACACCGATTTCAAGATAATCACATCAGAATACGCAGTTATTAACTACATTGCTAAATACGCTTCAAAATCCGAGCCACAGTCCATGGCGCTCAAGGACGTGTTTCGTAATACGGTTGATTCGACGACCAATGGCGCTCGAGCTTCAGCATTCACGAAAACTTGGAATCAATTGATGACAGAACGAGACATAAGCGCATGCGAAACGGTGCATTTGGCTCTTGGTTTCGACCTGTGCCCGTCATCTCGCAGCTTCACTACGATAGTGATTAGGCTGGAGGAATACGTTGCTGCCCGGATGCAAAAAGCTGAGGAAAATGAAGAAGTCGGATCATCAAACCTATTAGACTTCTACGCTGCACGGGCTTATGAACATACTGGCATGACGATGACTGACTACTTGCACAAGTTCTCAAAGATGGGCCGGAACCAAGTGGCTGTTTGTCGCCGAGAGCGTGTTCTTAAGGTTTATCCAAAAGTCGCACGTGGAACGGAAAACGACGAGCTGTCTGCGAAGCAGCAACTTCTTCTTAGTATTCCTTGGCGACATATGACGATCTTTAAACGCCTGGAGAACTTTGGATGTCCGCTTTTACTCGCTACGAGGAGTCTCGACATGGGCGCTGCAGAACTTGAAGACGACGTCGCGCATCAACTTGACACCGACGACCTTGAATGGATGCGCTTAGCAGCAGTAGCGCCCGGTGTATTGCCACCTGAGACTCCGTTGGGCCTTCGAGACACGAACTTAAATCACAACTTGGCGGCGTCATTTGAAACGTATGCTGAGCAAGCTCAGTTTGCTACGTTCATCGAAGAAGCCAAAAAAAGCTTTACACCCGACATTGCAGCACCGGCCACAGGTCTTCCGCTTAACGCGGATCAACAGCGTGTGATGTCGTTCTTCCGTGGCCAAATTGATGATACTGGCGTTGGAAAATCATACTTAATCTCTGAGATCGTCAAACAAGTACACAAAGCATTCGGCATTGATGCAGTGTTACTCCTGGCTTTAACGGGTTGCACTGCAAGCAACATTCATGGCTCAACGATTCACTCTGCGCTTAATATTCCAGCAACAATTCCAACAGTTGTGTGGTTTGCGCTTATTTCACGCCATTGACCCGCGCTTGAGGCAAGCTAACGGAATTAGTGAGCCATTTGGAAGTCTCTGCGTTTACTTTTGCGGCGACTTTTCGCAACTGGATCCCGTTATGGACACTGCGCTGTATGCTCAGCCAAAATTACATCAGGCTGAAGCTGTGGCTGCAAAGTACGCGTACAACCAGATTGGCAAGTGCTTTGTACTTACGCAAGTCATGCGACAATTTGGACCTGAACAAAAAGATTTTCGCGAGGCACTACATCCTTATTCGTCTATCTCGTGATGAATCTACATTAGAAGACTGTGCCCTTTTTCGCTCACTGGTGACAAGCAACAACTCTGAGCCTGGATTTGAAAGTGGTATTCGTATTATGGCCAAGAACGAGGATGTAGCACGATATAACTACGAACGTCTGCAAGAGTCAAACAAACCAGTGCCACTAATTCGTGCTACACACAACAAACGCATTGCTGCAATAGCCGGCGACGATGCTGCATCGTACCCTGCAGAACTTCGACTGACGCCAGGATCACTTGTCGTATTGCGGAAAAACCTCTGGACCGAGCAAGGACTTTGCAATGGAACAGTTGAAGTAGTTGCAGATATTGTGTACGCACCGTCACAAGCAGACACGTATTACTCGCATATGCCATTCTGCTTTTTGGTCAAATTCCCGTCCTACACTGGTCCAACTTGTGCCAGGGGCTGCGTTCCGATTATGCCGCAAGTGGCGTCGTTCTTGCAATATGGTCAAGCGGGCACGAGAAAGCAGTTCCCTCTTCTCTTGGCGCACGCAATCACAGTGAATCGCAGCCAATGCTTCACATTGGACAAAGCTGTGATCGACATTGGTACGAGCGAGTTTTCTCCAGGCCTCACTTACGTCGCAATGTCACGTGTCAGGACGCTGCAAGGCCTCCTTATTCGCCCATTCTCCAACGATCGCATCCTCAAATCAGTAAACAACAATCAGAAAATTCACAAACGCAACGAAGAAATGGATAGGCTTGCTTTGCTGTAGGTAAGCTAATTTCCCAATTTAATTATAGATATACAATTAAATCAGTAACTACTAAGAACATTTTGTCTCGTATTGGCAAGGCCGCGGCGTTCGAAATAGCGCACGTCACCACTTTGAAACATGTCGGATCTTATCCTGCTGAAGCTGCCTGAAGGCTGAAGAAACCCGTGACTAAGACTGCGTGAGAAAAGCGCGAAATGGTCCGCGAAATCCGGCGTATGACGGCTAAGACCAGTAATAAAAAGATCGACAATGCAAATAACTATAGAACGCGATGTTAATACTTTGCGTAAGTGTGCGTTGTTTAAAGGCAGTGGTGTACCGTACCCGACCGCCGAATTGACTAGCGAAACTCAGCTAAACCCGGTAGGAATGCAAGTGTGACACTTTTCTCTTGGTGGAAATAACCCGACCAAACCCAACGAAGTACCAAACCTGAGTGAGTTTGCACTGATTTCATCATGGCTTTTATACCATTCGTGCCGTCGATTTTCGCGGGTGCGGGCCGTTACTTTTCAATTCCCCTCTTTAGAGTTGCCATGTAGTTTTTTCTTTTTTTGTATAAATAAAGTTTTTACATTAAAGAGTTTAACATTATAATAAACATGAAATATAATATGCACATAGAGTATAACATAAATTGTTGTATAAATATAGTTGTGGTGTTACAATTTTCCACAACTTCGACAGCTTTATTGAGAAACTGGTACCGTATATCAGCAACAGCACGGCGAATGTTAACCGGTTTAGCTGGTTTATCGGCATAGACTAGTGACTTCACATATCCCCAAAGAAGGTACCAAAGAGGTGTGAGATCACAGGATCGTGGAGATTCGTCCATTACACGAAATTATGTGCTTTCGCTAAAAATGTATGGTGTCGCGTACCGTGTGGCATGTTGCGCCATCTTGTTGAAACCAAAGCTCTGCGTCGTCTATGCCATTTAACTGAGGATCGAAGACGCCAAAAATCATGTTTCTATAGCGCTCCCCATTGACGCTAACATGCATCGTCGTTAAAAAAATATAGGCCGATGATTCCACCAGCTAATAAAGCACACCAAACAGTCAAGTTCAATGGTTGTAGGAGCGTCTCGAATTAAAGCAGACTTCTACGATTTCCTAGACAGAACCTACGCCCAATGCCTCAGTCGGGATTGAAAAATAGTACAAGGACATTTTAATTTAATGGAACTATAGCCAACACGACATGGCGTCCGAAAACTGACATAAGCTACTTGACTTCCTGGCGGGGTGTAATCTCGTTCTAACTAGCATACAGTTCCCGCATCTCAACATCCATAAATAAACCTGGTGATCATCTGAACAGTCCACCACCAACCAGATTGATCACCGTTGAGATCAACGCCAGACACTCCTCCAGCAGTCTAGGTGTACGAACCTTTCGAGTTACCAATATCGACTTATTGTAGCCATGGTGCGAATGAAGATATCCAGGATGCCACAATGTCTAGTCGAGCTGGACAACGAAAGTTTGACGTCGGAAAGCTACAATCGCAGGAGACCGCTAGGATCTTTGCCGATCGAGTTTTCCTCAATCTCTCGCGGAATCCGATGATACCAGCACAATCCACAGAATAACAGTGGGAGCATTGCCAGCGTGCCATCAGAGAAGCTGCCTCTGATATACTCGGTTTCAAACCGACCCCAGCTAGAAACACTTGCTGTGATGAGGAATGTGAGCCAACCCATGTAGAAAAGCAAACTTCCATACATTACGAGTAGAAAAGCAGGGAGAAATACACGCTTTTAAGGAAGAAAAAAGAGAGCGTGGAAAGCGTGAGGTTGAGGAGATGGGGAGATGCTATTTCAGGAATGACGCTATAAAGCCATAGAAGAAGCCTGTAGGGACGAAGACGATGTTGAGAATATAAAAGAACACTCCTGTATACTGTTTAGCGGTGATGATGGATCCGATACTGCTGTCAGGTAGAATTAACAATTTGCAATTGACGAAGACTGACTGAGAGCACCGTGGCGCAGTGGGTAGTGTGTTGGCCTCTGACGCCGATGACTCGGGATCGAATCCCGACACAGCCATGTCATCGAACGTGTTTTTCACGGTGTTTCTCCTCAGCGGCGTTCTGACAAAACCCCCTGTAGTAAAATTGTCATGAAAAGCTTCTCGAAATTCGCCGTTCGGAACCGGCAATAAAACTGTAGGTCCCTTTCACCTATATGAAAATGAAATCACACACAACATGGGTGATTGAGAGAAGCTCGGCTCAGATTCTTCATGGACTGTAACGCCAACATACATACATATATACAACTGACGAAGAAGGAAGAGAATCCTGTCCACCCGACCTAGATAAAATTAAGCTGGTAATTTTGAAGCATAAAACTAATAAAGCCACGGGCGCGGACGGCCTGTCTCCTGAGCTATTTAAAGCGACTGGAGACGAGTTCCAGGGCGGATGCATCAGCTCATCGGTAAAATATGGTCGGAGGAAAGTATGCCAGACGAGTGGAATCTCAGCATCGTTTGCCTGGTCCAAAAGAAGGCAGACCCGTATAACTGCGCCAGCTACAGGGAATTGAGTCTCCTTAACATCGCATGTAAGACCTTCTCTGCCGTACTGTGAGATGCTTTTTTAATTAATTATATTTATAGGGACGGATTCTGAAGATCATACCACCAAATTGAAGTTTTCTTTAAAAATAGTATACTAGCGTGCCCTAAACAATTAAAGTCGACACTTACTTAATTACTTATCAGGCAGGCAATCCTAGGAGGATCTGAGCCTGACCTATAGCTACCTTCCATCCTTGACGGTCTCGGTCACGCGGAACATTATCAAGATCAAGTTGTCTTACATTCGCGATTACTTGGTCTTTATACCGGAGGTTCGGTCTTCCTGTTTTTCTCGAAGCAGAAGGCTCGGAGTCGGAGGTCTTTTTAGCTGGAGCGTTGCTGTTCATGCGCTCGATGTGGCCGAGCCAATGTAGTCGACGGATCTTTGCGATCCGAACTATATAGACATCTTTGTACAGCTCGTAGAGTTCGCAGTTATGTCCTCTTCTCCATTCACTTTCCTCAAATACAGGACCAAATATCCGGCGCAGAATTTTTCCTTCGAAAGAACCCAAAAACAGCTTCGTTTTGTAAGGCATGACTTTGGTTCTTCGAGTAAGGGGTTTTGATACAAGTTATTTGGACAAACCCCAAGTAGTACCGGCAGCCAAGAGCGACTCTATGCCGTAGCTCCACTGTGATGTCTTTTGTGCAGTTTACGTTTGCCCCGAGGTAGAAAAACTTCTCCACCTTGAGATTATGGCTGTCAACCATTATATTGTGTCCCAGGGGGTGAGGGACGGATCGATGTCGAATCGACAGCATGTATTTCGTCGTATCCTCGTTGACTTTAAGACCAACTCGTTCGGCTGTCCTTTAATCGCCGTGAAAATGTCTACAACGTCACGCTGAGTCCGCGCGATGAGTTCAATATCGTCCACGTATCCTAACAGCTGCACTGACTTGTAGAAGATAGTGCTTCCCCGTTGACGCCTGCTTTGTATTTGTATGGTCGATTTGCCGGGCCGGAAGCCGTACTGGTAGCTGCAGATTAGTGCGGTGCGCAAGGCCTTTAGTCGTTCACACAGTACGCTGAACACAATCTTGTATGTGATATTGAGCAGGGATATGCCCCTATAGTTCACGCAAGAGGTAGGATCGCCTTTTTTATGGATGGGGCAAATAGAGCTGATATTTCACTCATTGGGCATGCTTTCATCTTCGCAAATTCTATAGATGATCTGGCGCATGTTTCCTATCAGAACATCGCTGCCAGCCTTGAAGAGCTCTGATGGCAAGCCATCTGAGCCGGCGGCCTTGCTGTTCTTTAGCTTCAGAATAGCTGTAGCCGACTTCTTCGATGCTGGATGGGAGGACTACTTCAGTGGCTGGAATTGGAATTTCCTTAATCCCTAGCACTCTCTCTTATTCATGCTCGTTAAGCAGCTGCTGGAAATGCTGCCTAGATACGTCCACTATTCCCTGCGAAGGGCCTGAGTGCCTTTATTGAAGCCTCCTAAATTCGACAACTAGTATGGACGCCATAATTTCACAATAATAACCGCCAAACATGGTCATTTATAAATTTGCATTTGAGGGAAGATGGTAACACTTGGATTGACCTTACTTTGCTCACTGAAATCATCCACTTGATAGTACAGGGAGTGGCGGGTCATCTTGACTTTTACTCGATCAAGCTGCCATTTTCAATTATACAAAAGAACAACTTCATAGATATTGCTTTGCATCAAATTAATGACTTTCCCCCTTTTCAGACACAAGGACTATGCCCATTTCATGTCAAGAATGTCTGTTAAATCAATCTCACCCTACCTTTACCAACAACCAAGTAACCTGTCAATTAAAGTCTTCCACATACTTTCTCAATATTCATTCAAGATTAAAGACTTACTCACTTGACTGCTTCATACGCTTACCCATATACAGGATAATGAATAAATAAACACGCCATCATTAGCCTTCGACCGCATTTCATATCTGCCGATAAATCCTTTCGCAGAATTTCCCCCGGGATAGATACAAATGAATTTTCCACATGAAATCATATTACATTCCCCCAAGGGGGAAGAAATATCCTTGCGATTACACAACCTACATCGTCATCATCCTTACCACTGCTCCTTCCAAGGATACACTGGATCTGCCCCTTTAATTCGAAAACATACACACACTGACAAAACTGAAAACTGAAGGCGTCAAAACTAATTATAACTTTAAGTTTGTCGAAAACTCAAAATTGTTAATTAATTAGAATTCCCGTGAAAGGCATTTCAACAGATCCTTGCCACCATAGTTGATGTGAGGACGAATCATTGTGGAACATTGAAGTACACTACAGTGAGATGAGTGCCGGGCGGATGCAATTCCCACGATAACAGGCACCTTTACGTATGCACCTCAAATCTGTACGTTTGACTGAAACTCATAATAATTGCCTTTATGATGAGGTATCGTGTCGAGAACGATAGCTATCCACCTTCTCACAGTGTGTAGAGGTATGTAAGGTGCGAAAGGATAAAACGGATTACCATCCCTATCCGTGTCAATAATTAAAACTCATTAACACTGGTGTTAACTTGTAAAGTGCGCCTTAATCAGGCCATCACAAACCATCCTCAGCCATTCGAAACCCTAATGAACTTTGTCGTCCTATCCCCAGCCTGCACAAATCTCTTCGTCTTGAGAACCGTTCTGTTTCTAGCTTCTTTCCTTAATCTGTTTTTTGTTTTTTTGTGATTTCTCAAGACCTGAAATGAAGATGTTGACTTACGAAGCAAACGGAACAAAAGTCAAACGAAAAGAGCGGGCGAGCGATGGGAAATGTGAGAAAAAGCCAAGTGCCCAGGAGGATGGACGACAAGATAAACGGTTTAATTTCATTTGGTATGCTTAACGAGGTGGAAAAATCCAACTGGTCAACTGGACACGCAGACCTAGGGCAGGTAGGTAGCGAATCGTTAGATTACGAGGTTGTGTTTTGAATGCAAAAACGTCTGAAGAGCATTTAAGGTAGATTTTCGAGTGTTTTTTAGCCTTAATCATCGGTCGAATATTTCATTAGGAGCGTGTACAAGATATTAAGGAACTTCCTTCACACAGTACACTGCGAATGCTTATGTGTTAAACAACACGTAGAAGTGTGTTAGATGACACATATAAGTCATTTGACAGTATGGGTGTCGCTTAACACGTTCGATCTTTAAAATTGAGACTTATTCGTTGTTAAAACTATTTTATTGCATGCCATGAATAAAAGCTCTAATGACACCTTAAGCGTGTTGCAGCGACACACTTATTAATAATTAACACAATTTGGATCAATCCATCAAACAAAAGTAATTTGAGGGTTGGATCCATGGGGTAATTGTCAAGACCAGTGGACTCTCAATCCAATAATCCGAGTTCAAATCTCAATGTCCGCAGTCACCAAAAAGCTAACATACTCAACCTCTCTTTTCCCATTCCACATTGATCCTTCGACTTGGATGGCATGGTCATCATGATGTTACTTCACAATAAAAAGAAACAATCAAACAAAAAGCAAGGTACAATGTTTCGGGCTTGATGAGTCTCGAAGCGGAAAATCTTCGAGCAAGACTAGATGAGTCTTCTGTATATTTGTTCGCTGCGAAAAGTATCCCCAGGCGGGTTAAACACGGGATCACTGGGTTGAGAGTGCAGTGTGTTAACCATTACACTATGGGTCCGGGTCGCAATTTGCTTTCTGGCAAGATTGCAAATAGTTGGGAAATTCCCCTTTTTATCTGTTTTCATAATAACACACTTTAAATTGCATTGAAAATGACTACAATGAAAACACCCCTTTTGGTGTGTTACAGTAACACACTTACCATGTGTGTAAGCCACTACCGTAAATAACTTACCCCAAGGTCCTTTGGTCGAGAAGCGCAAATGGAGGAGTAAGCAAACAGTAAACTCACAGTGACCACCTAGCAATCCTTTTTGAAATAGAGCCTAGGAGAGCCAACCAGGGAGCCTCGGTAAACAAGGCACAACAAAAGGGGTGGAAAATAGAAACACTGGAAGAAGATCCTTTTACCTTCACTTCTAGAGAGTCTACAATACTATGGCCGCTCAGATTGCTAAGCAAGTAATGAGAGCTTGCGATGTATCCGTGGTCCGGAAAACGTCATCAAATCGCCGGCCACCGGTATACAGATGGAACCAGGAGATAGCAGAGCTACGTAACAAGGCCATAGAACGAGAGGACTGTCCCAGCGATCCAGACGTTTGCCCTCTACTCAGAACCTACAGGCGCAATACACAGATAGACGTAGGGATCTGAGATTGGTCATTAGGAGAACTAAGGAACTCTGCGAGCAAGCAGATGTAAATCCTTGGGGTACCGCTAACAGCACTGTCATGGCGAAACTCAAAGGCACCACCAGGACACCCTCGCCCTAATGCCCTTTCCTAAAGAAAAAAAAAAAAATAGTGTCGGGACTATTTCCACCGCAAAGAACGACAGAACAGGATGAACAGCTATCACGGAAACTGAACTCTTAAAGGTGTGCAAACATTTCGAGGACAATAAGTCACCTGGGCTGGATGTCATTCCAAATAAGGCCCTTAAACTAGCCATTAAGACAAACACGGGACCATTCCTAGGAATGTACGATAAGTGCCTAATCGAATCGAAGGGGTCTTTCCAGACCAATGGAAGAAACAGCGCCTGGTGCTGCTGCCTAAAGAGGAAAAACCACCAGAGGAGCCGTCGTCATACCGTCTCATTTGCCTACTAGATACAATAAATAAGATACTGGAGAAAATGATGACTTTCAAACGAACAGTGCGGATTCGGACAAGTCCGTTCTACGATCGATGCTATTCGGAGGGTAACCACAGTTCTAGAAGAAGCTATTCAGGGCAAGTGATGGACAGGAGATATAAAGAAATACGGTGCCGTAATAACACTGGACGTCCAAAATGCGTTCAACTCTGCAAACTGGTGACAAATTGTACACTCACTTAGAGTAAAGATGGTGCCAGGGTTCTTCATCAAAATAATTGAAACCTATTTCGAGAAACGATATCTTTTCTACGATACCGACGACGGGGTAATGCAGTACCACATATCTGGCGGCGTACCACAAGGCTCGGTGCCAGGTCCTATTCTGTGGAATGGAGTTCTGATGATGGAGTTCTGAGACTAGAAATCCACAATGAGGCAAAGATCATATACTTCGCTGATGATATTGCAATCGTAGTACCAGCGAAACACTTGGAAGATACATAGGGAACGAATATATCAGAAAAGTTGATGTCAACAGTCGGGTTAGAGCTCGCCGAACACAAAACAGTAGCCGTAAGAAAAGGGAAACAATCACCACCAGGGTAGGCGATCAAAATATGACGTCGAAACCGTCTATCAAATACTTAGGTGTGTTGATTGACGCTAGGCTCAGGACTTCGAGATCTTCCGATTTGGTCCAAAGATGCCGGCGTCAACGCCAGAAACCATCTTGAAGCCGTCAGAAGCCTTTGGCGTTAAGCAAGGGATCACTGGTTTCCAAAGCAGAGCGGTTTGGGATTAATATCTCAAATCTCTTGTCAAAAGTAAAGGTTCGTGCTAATGCGCCCGAGACTGTGGGGATCATATCCAGCTCAGAAAGATATTGCAGGATGGACGTGTGACCTACATGGTTAACTTGTTCACAACTGAAGAATTCTGATTGCACTGCTTTTTGGGCTACCGTGGGGCAGGTTGGCTAGTCTCTGGTGTCGTTGAAGGTTAACGATTATCGGTTTTTGCTCAACCGTCCATATACCGTGGACGTATAGGTCTTATTTTCGTGGTATATAACCATTGTCTTACCTCAGGTTTTAACCCCCAGGTTTTCCCGTAAGTGCGTCGAAAGTCGCATACGACAGCGTAATTAGAGACGAGCTATACAACGCTATGTCTACCTTTGACATACCTGCTAAACTCGCCAGACTATGCAGGATGACTTTGGAGAATGCTCGCTGTTCCATCCGAATCGCTGAACACCTTACCGATAGTTTTGATGTCAAAAAAGGATTTAGGCAGGGCGATGCGCTGTCGTGTGATTTCTTCATCATCATATTGGAAATGATTGTGCAAAAATCACTGGCCAATACAAGAGGCACAATCTATTTCAAGTCCTCGCAACTCCTTGCATACGCCGACGATGTTGACGTAATAGGCAGATCACAGCAGGATGTCAATGAGGCGTTTGCGAGTATTGAGATGGAGGCGGCGAAAATTGGTTTGGCGGTAAACGAGGGCAAAACTAAATATATGCTCTCATCAAAAAAGGACGCTCACCACCGACGTTCGAGGTAGTTAAGGACTTCGTCTACCTTGGCTCCGCAGTGACCTGGAACAACGACATCAGTTCCGAAATCAAACGGAGAATCACTCTTGCCAATCGCTGTTTCTTTGGGCTCAGGAGGCAACTGAGTAATAGAGCCCTCTCCCGAACGACAAAGTTGACTCTATATAAGACCCTTATCATCCCGGTCCTGTTGTACGGCGCAGAAGCATGGACACTATCAAAAGCGGATGAGGAGGACCTTGGTCGGTTCGAGAGAAAGATTTTGCGCGCGACTTTCGGGCCTATAAACACAGACGGGGGATGGGGGGAAAAGATTCAACCACGAACTTTACGGGCTGTACAGCGACAAGAGTCTAGTCAGGCGTTTACGGATTCAACGCCTAAGATGGCTGGGCCATGTGTAGCGAATGGACACCACAGCTCCAGCCCGGAGAGTCTTCGAATCCAACCCCGAGGGACAAAGAAGCAAAGGACGACCGCACTTAAGATGGCGCACACAGGTGGAAGGGGAGCTCAGTCAACTGGGTGTGCGGCAATGGGAAAGGCTAGCAAAAGATCGTGCTAGTTGAAGGGGCATGTTGGTTGAGGCCCAGGTTCATAATTAACGTTTCCGTGTCAATACTAAACATCACTATATATGCCATCAATGTAGACTCTGGATTAGTACTGACCAACATGTGGGCGCCAACACTATATAATGGCAAAAGCCGGCGGTAACTTTTTATGTGAATTAATATATCAAATGTCTTCGACATGAAACTCACTGATTGCATCCTTCGCAGATAACCCCAAAAATTAAAGTATAAACAGTGTATTAGTTCATTGCAACGTTTAATAACACAAAAACACATAAAAATACTGCTTTACTCCAAATAATTTGCTCATGCAATTCCGCGTCGTTATAGTCGCGCCCCCATACAACTCATATCCTCCTTACATAACCCTCACTTATGCTCACTCCAATTCACTGAAAATAAATCACCGTCCCACCATCAATTCATAACCCAGTCCACGGTCCATAAATCGGGCCCATCCCATAAACCATCTCGTCCAGCTAATATCACCTCTAAATTTGCCGGCACCAAACTCTTTTTACGATCCATTCCACCGGTTCGAGGTGAATGTGAATGTTGCACATAATTCGTGTCCCAATTTGGCGACCTGCAGATTCGACACTCTTGCTCCCTTTCAACGCCGCCGCCTCGACCATTAAAGATTCACTCGCATGAATCCCACTTTGTAACAATCTGCATTTTGGCATACAATAGCCAGCTACCGAGAGCAGACTAGAGCTGAATGGACCCAGCATTTGCTTGGTGGTGATAGAGATGGTGATGCTTCTTGATGGTGCAATGGTTTGAATTTACAATCCCACATGTTGATTTTTCACCTTCGACGCTGAATGCACTTTGCACAGTACCCGCCACTAGGTGCTCGAGGAGCGACGAATACTTCTGATGCCGTTCAGCAACTGCTTCCCACTTGGCAGAGTGTTGACGGTGGTTGTAATAATCATTTTCGTCAAGGAAGACAAGCATATTTGAAATTCCATTCATAAAACATCAGATGAGACTGTGCCACTCGTACTCGACATCGTCGTCATCGTTGTAAGTATCCACAAAGTCAAATCGAATGCAACCTGACGTAAGAGGGAAGGAAACACGTTCACTGAAGTGATGCATGCGGTCATGGGGAACTCCATGCATCCACCTCCGCAGGCTGTCATCGAGTAGTAGGTCCATTGGACCATGGGCCATATTCTGCTGCATAAAGTGGGATTTTGTGGCTTTACAGGACGCAAGTCTTCCATTGATGTACTACAATTATTTCGCTTCATTTAGAGCTGACTCTGGAGTGAACTTGTCGCTCTTAGCGCGGGTGTGTGGCTGATGCACCATCAACTCATCCAAAACGAGTTTTCAAGTCAATTTTGTTGTTGTTGTAAAAAATGCACAACTTCCCGACGATTATCTGCTTCACTGTTGGCTACAATCAGAAGCAATTTGATGTTTAGTCGTAATGGATCTCAATTCCAGACTGTTGACCACATTTAATCCTTCCGCATGGTCATTATTGTCGGGGCCATCAACTTGACTCTGCATCGGTTGCGAGGTGGCTCTTTTGCAATCTCATAAACTGGGTGAAATGTTAATAACACTAAATAAATGCATCCGCTCTTGTCTTACTCGCTCCCAGAGTTGGAATGCAATTAGCCAGACAACAGGTCGATAACTCGACTATAATACTACAGACGGCCCTTACCTACAGATGCTGTCACTCTATCCTGTATGAATGCCAGGCGGCTTCCTTGTTTGTCTGCCCCTTCGTGTGGATTTGGGTGCAACGCCCCGAGGGATAGCACTCCTCTCGCTCCTCTCTTTCGTCTGACAGTTTTTGCAATCAGATAACAATCGTGTCCTACTCGACTGGTACTGCTGCTTCAGTTGTGAACTCTTCCTGGCAATTATGGCACACAATTCGGCCATAGGGCTTATTTGCTTGCCTGTCGATTCTGACGTGATACGTATACTACTTGTAGATGCGAGCGAGATAGAATGAGGAAGAGAAGATACTATACGTAGGGATGCAGCAATTCAGGTGACATGTGTTGACCGAGCGACAAAATATGGGTCAATGGGTCATAGCGAAGGTAAGTATCCGTAGGACATGCCTGGTGACCGGCTTCTTGACGCCAGTCCTTAAGTAATTTTCCCCTGTCAACAATATACATAGATACTTTTGTGTTAAGGACTATATCACAACTCGAGTATGGTTTTGTCGAAAGAGCAAACATGCGGAAAATATGCGGTCAGATGGATTCCATCGGTGTAGCTCCAAACAAGGATTGGCGTGTCAATCAAACGGAAAGTTAAACCACCATGAACGATCTCTCGGTCGATTCACTCATTACATACTCGTATGTACGCGGATACACGCATAGCGAATATCTTCTACACACTTAATTTTTCCATGACATGTCCTACATCCGATTTCGACTGATTCAATCATGAATGACATGGATGAAAGGCAAGAAGGACTTAATAATTAAGGATACTCTCCTGCCACCTAACCTATCCAAGACAAAGACAAAGCAATAGATACATCTTTACATAAGCAGATTCGATTGAGGATTTACGAATGGATTTTCGATGACATTGTTTGTTGTGTAACGAAACAATGCGGAGAATTCCTAAAAGGATCACATATCCTTGACGGAATAAATTAGGCAAAATCCGCACAAGATGAAAGGGGATTCCCCCACTCGAGTATACGCTTAATTGTGAGCTCTTCTTGGAGTTTTTCGTTTTTTCCAGGAATGAAATTGATGTGATTTTGGGTCGTTTTATTATCCTTTTTAAGGATTTTCCGGTTCCCCGGTAGATTTTTGTACGTTTTACGATTTATAAACATTTTATTTTGCCTTCGGTGAACGAATGGAGGTCAATGAGGCGTAGCTAATGGATGTGCGGCCGGTCGATTTAGTCTTAATGGATTTTCAGAAAGACGCTGTGGGTTAGGGATATTCAGGTTACAAGAGTGTTGAATGAACTTCAGAGCTGAGCTAAACAATTTACCCAAAATTGGGTTAAATGGTTGCTGTGAGGCAGAATGATGCCCTAAATCTCACAGTATATGAACTGAACTTTTTACCAGAGGAATCTTACAAAACCCCATTGATATGCATTCTAAATTTGGCCCAGTAAGTGCGTCCCACTTAGTCGGAAACATCAGAAATAAAATTAACGTTCCGTAGAATGAATATCCCAAAATGTCTTCTTACATCTCTTAACAAACTCGTACACACACTTTTATTACACACTTTGTCTCTAGAACTTAATACTTTACTTTCACGATGATTACGTTCACGCTGAATGCTAATTGACCACTCGTTACTGAATCACGAAAACTGAATCCTCCCGAGGGCGAGTGCTCCCGCTTATATAGCCCTCGGTCTAATATCTCGAATGTTCGCCGTCAGACGATCTCCTTCAGAAGTCTCTAGAATACTCTGGAATTGCATCCAGCAGTATGCCGCTGAAAGTTGCAGTCACTTCCCTCTCCCAACAGAGTATTCCAAGGTTAGGCAGCGAAATTCGAATATAACCGTCGGTGTGTGTCCGCAACAATATTGTTATTGTTCGAATTTCGCTGTCAAAGTTTGGAAAGCTCTGTTGCAGCTAAAAAGGAAATGATGGTAACTTTCAGCGGCATACTGCTGAATGTCAATGCAAGCACATGAAGCATTCTAGAGACGAGAAAGTCGACCGAGGGATATATAAGCGGGAATACTCGCCCTCGGAGGCATTCAGTTTTCGGGATTCAATAACGAGCAATCAGTAGCTTTTGAATGTGAAAGTAATCAAGCCACCTAGTGAGTTGTAGGGACCATGGGTGTAATAAAGGTGTGTGTAAAAGGTTGGAATAATAACATGTGTAAAGGTGGAGCACCCAGATAATGGATCTGATGTGGAATAATAAAGTGTGTGTATTCAATAAAAAATCCGCCCACCCGACCTAGACGATGTTAAGATAGCGGAGCTGTTTAAAGAAGCCGGCGATGAGCTGGTTAGGAACATGCACCAACTCATCTGCAAGATATGGTCGGAAGAACGCATGTCCGATGAATGAAATCTCAGTAAGGAGACCCCTATGACTGCGCCAAATACAGAGGGATAAGCCTCCTGAACATCGCGTACAAGATCATCTCTGCCGTACTGTGTAAATACCTGAAACCGTTCGTGGACAATCTGATAGGTTCCTACCAGTGTGGTTTCAGGCCAGGAAAATCCGCGATAGACCAAATATTTACACTACGGCAGATCTTGGAGAAGACCCATGAATTCTAGGTCGACACGCACCATCTTTTCGTCGACTTCAAGGCCGCGTATGACAGTGTTTATAAAGACGAGCTATACAGAGCCAAGTCATGCTTTAACATTCCTGCCAAACTCGTCAGACTGTGCAGGATGACTATGGAGAACTCCCGCTGCTCGCTGGAGGTGAACTAACCGACCCCTTTGATGCGAAAAAAGGTTTTAGACAGGGCGACGCACTGTCATGTGATTTCTTCAACATTATTCTTGAAAAGATCGTGCGGGACTCTGCGGCCAATACAAGAGGTACGATCTACTTCAAGTCCACACAATTGCTTGCCTACGCAGATGACATTGACGTAATTGGACGAACAAAGCGAGACGTCAATGAGGCGTTCGCAAGCATTGAAGCAGAAGCGGCGAAAGTGGGTCTAAGGGCAAATGGGGACAAGACCAAATATATGCTGTCATCCAAGAAAGACGCACGACACAGACGTCTTGGTCAGAACGTCACCTTCGGCAGCTATATTTTTGAAGTAGTCAAGGACTTCGTCTACCTTGGCTCGATAGTGACAAGCAGCAACGACACCAGCGCTGAGATAAAACGCAGAATAACACTTGCTAATCGCTGCTTCTTCGGGCTCAAGAGGAAATTGAATAGTAGAGCCCTCTGTCGAAAAACTAAGGTTTCCCTCTACAAAACCTTAATCATCCTCCTCTACTGCACTGAGGCTTGGACGTTATCAAAAGTGGATGAAGAGGCTCTTGGACGAAATGATTCTGCGGGACTACTGGCCAATACAAGAGGCACGATCTATTTCAAGTCTGCACAAACTCTGGTGGCATTGACGTGATGGGGAGAACGCAGCGAGACGTCAATGAAGCTTTTGTGAGCATTGAAGCAGAAGCGGCTAAAATGGGTCTGCAGGTAAACTCGGGCAAAACCAAACCGTCTTGGCCAGAACATCACTATTGGCAGCTATAACTTTGATGTATTCAGGGATTTCGTCTAGTTTGGCTCACTGGTAACAAGCGGCAACGACACTAGCACTAAGATTGGACGCAGAATAACTCTTGTCAACCACTGTTTCTTCGGGTTCATGAGGCAATTGAGTAGTAGAACTCTCTCTCGGAAAACTATGGTGACCCTCCGTAAAACCGTAATCACCACGGCGCAAAGGCTTGGACCTTTTCAAAAATGAATGAAGAGGGCCTTGTTTTGTTCGGGAGGAAAATTTTGTGTACAATCTTCGGTCCCGTTTGTGATGATGAAGAGCGGCAGAAAAGATTCAACAAAGAACTGTACGGGCTATACTGCGACATCGGCCTCGTACGACGTCTATGGGTTCAACGTCTAAGATGGCTAGCCCTTCCTTGTAGAGCGAGTGGGCCGCACAGCACCGGTCCGAAGAGTCTTCGACTCAAATTCCAAGGGACGTCGTTGGAGAGGAAGGTCGCATTTTAGGTGGCGTATACAGGTGGGAAAGGACCTAAACCAACTGGGCTAGGGAGACTGGAAACAGCTAACAAAAAACCATGCTAGCTGGAAAGTCTTGTTATTTCACCCCGAATCGTAGCGCCACCTTAGTAAGTAAGTAAGTGTCAACTCTTCCCTTGTCTTAATAAAACGATGGTCGAATAATTCTGGAGCCCCTACGTTACCAAATTCCTCTACATCACTTAAGTCAGACCTCTCCTCGCTGAGCTGGAAAAAAACTGTGTCATGTGCTTTAGAAGCCATCTATAAACCTCTCGTGTCTTTGGACTATGCACAAACAAAATGCTTCAAAACAAATTACTTAACAAAGGGCGACTGGAGACAAGTGGAGGCGGTAAAGGCAAATTAAATAAAACCAAACGAACAAACGTCAGTCGCGCCACAGCCACTCAATCATTTAGTCATTCACAGTGCCGCATCAATCAGTTCAGCACACAGTTCATGTAATTAAAATTTAATTGTTTTAAATGTGGAAGGATGAGATTACGTAAATACATCCTGTTTGTCTCATTCGGTTTTTTTTTTTACTCCTGTTTCCATTTATAGATGTTTTTTTTCGATTTGTTATCGAACTTCCAGTGTGCGTGTGGGAAGGACAATGAGACAGTGACGTACGACAGACGTGTACATGCACCCGTACTTGAATTCCTGAACCCAGGGGGTTCTTGCTGAATTACAGCTTAACAGGATGTACGTGGACATTAGTGTTTTCGAATGTGACGGATGACAGCCAGAAGACTAGACGTCTCCACGTGTTGAATAGTGACATTCGAAATTGACATGGCTGATTTGCTGACGTTGGTATTTGTGGAGGACATAAGTTTTCCGAAGTATGTTAGCGTGTTTTTGCCCTGACGTTTGTGTTAGCCTACGATATTCTGCGTCATTCTAGTTTTTCGTCCTTGTTTAGAAATTTATAAAATTCCTTCGTCACGAATTCCGTCAATTAAGAACAACAAGTCATTCCGTCAGTGAAATAGCCTGACATACAACTACCACCTGGTAGAGCCCCCTCAGAGCTCGACCATCTGTTAACGCTCTTTCCTCCTCGTAGCCGTACGGAACACTTGAGCTACGATGAATAATTCGTTGTCGACGTGCACAGAACAAACTACAAACTGTAAGACAACAGTGACTAATTAGAGAATCGTTCTAAGGATTAGGACAAGCGCTCGTGCTTCTTCCTCAAACACTTGCGTCCCGTGCATGCTGCAAAGTTTTTTTTTTTTTTTTTTTTCTCTCCTCGTCCTTTCGTTTTTGTTCCTTTGCAGACAGTACCGTTGAAGGGAGAATGGTCTTCATCATCACCGTCTTTCAGGCGTCACTCGGTTTCTCATTTACAACTTTACATTCTGGCCGACTATCCCCCCTAAAGCGGTTGTATGTATGTATATGCGCGTTGCATTTTTTATAGACACAAAAGCAAGAAATCTAGGACAAGGATAACGATTTTATTACTTAACTTAAACACATCCTTCATCTACCCCTCTATTTTGTTTCATTTTGTGTGGTAGGATGGTAAAGGCAAAAATCCGATTAATACTCGTACCCGGCTCACGGATTACCCTGCTCCCTCTTCCGAGCTCATCTCCCGTCCGTCGGTCGCCGAAAGGACGCGCAACGAAGACGCAACTCACCCCGGTTACAAAGTACACAATGTGTAAAGCAAATCGCTTAATTGAATTACCAGGATGAAGGAGCAAAACAAATGAAACAGTTCCGTGAATCCCAGTGACCTTCTTTCCTACCGCCAATCATTCAGTATGGAGTATCTACAGCACGAACAAGTGTGAAGGAATCTCAAGAAAACCATTTGATTTTTATTATTCCTTCTGCAATGCGGACGGAAGGAATGGGCTTCGTTCCGGGCACTGGCATACGACTGCTCAAGTAAAATCTGTAAAGAAAGCGAATCAGGATGAAGGGAATTAATACAGTTGCCAGCTTGAATGACGACTGTCAGACGAGTATACTCGTACTTCGTACACACATATTAGGACGGGGCTGTGTGCTCGCTTGAAATTCTTTGGATCCTTTCTAGGTCGAATCGAATTCGTTGGCCAATTTGTGAAGTGAATCCGAAAGTATGTGGAGACTGTATCTATACTCGTACATATTTGTATCGAGAGAGTTTTGTTTCGATGAAGATTGAGTTTATTTGTTAAGCCTGAGGACTGGGGCAATATTTCCTGTTGGTCATTAGTGCATTTCGAAGGACTTGTTAGGATGTAAGGTGTATTCGCATTCGAGAGCATGTACAAGAGACGAATGAAATCAATTTGCTTTGAAAAATTGAATTAGCTTCGATGATTCCCTGATTCTTGTCGAGAATACGAGGCTTTCAATTAAATACGAGTTGATTAGAAGCATAAGTGCATTGTAGGAATTGAAAAGATTCGATCTAGCTGTGGAGTTGGCAAGGAAAATTCTTTTGACAGTCAATAGCTATACTCTTGCCCAACAAATAAATATGGGCTTAGTTCGATGCGAAGCTGACCCATATTGTCGTTAATTATGAAGCTCCAATTAAAAGAAGGTTTTTTCTATTATGCAATAACTAATCTAACTAGGCCCACCTGAAATCAATTCCCTTAAGAGTGGAAAAAATTTGTGACAGAGGAGTACAGCATCGTAGCTATCACACCTAGAACAAGCTTCGGATCAATTTTGAGAATAAATCCGCCTTAAAAATGATGTACCCTACCCAGTAGGGGGTGGTCGTGGTGCAGTGGTAAACATCACCGCCTGTCGAGGGGAAGGTCTGCAGTTCAAAGTCTGTCCATAGCCAAAGAAATACAATTCCTATTCGGAACAATTGTGGAACACAATTCTTTTGAATGGGAAGTGGTTAAGTGGTATGGTGCAATTCTAATATAACACCATAATGGCATGGAACGTTTGCTGAGAACTACAACCAACGTGAAAATTCAGTCGAGTTCCTGTCGAATCCTACCCAGGACAACCACCCCTGGAGAGTAGTGAACGAACATCTACGATCCAAACCATCTGCACTCCCTCCAGATTGTGTGACAAACATAATAAAAGTATAACTCTTGAAGTAACACCAATAAACGAGGTGAGTTACTTATTGCATTTTTACGTAGAGTAGTGTCACCGTTGCCAATAGAGGCAACAAACCTATCTTTAAAAATTCGATTAGAGAAAAGGTACCTGTCCTCACTATCTTTTGCCCCTTTATTCTAAATATAATAAGTGACTGACACGTCTCCAATGAGGTCTCATTATCTGATCATCAATGTATCAGATTTAACACCTTTAGTGAGGTCAAGAAAGCTGAGCCTGGATATCAGCCCAAATGAACAAATTGGACTCTTTTCCAAGCTCAACTTACCGCAAAAGAAGATATGCTTCTTAAGTCCATTGCATCAATAGATAATATCGAAGAAGCGGCTTATCAGCTGAACGTAGCACTTATCTCATCCTTTAAAAACAGCTGTACACCCAGGACAAGTACTTCTGACGAATTTGGCAGGGACGTCAAAACTAGTCTCTATTTATACTATCGTATGCAACATTAAAGTCGACAAGCAGGTGGTTTGGTTTTTCCAGGATCTGCCGCAGTGTGAATAATTGATCTATAGTTGACCCCCGGGCCTGAAATCACACTGATATGGACCAATCAGTTTATTAACGAACGGTTTCAAGCGTTCAGAAGACTTATTGCTCTGTAGTTGGCGCAGACAAACGGGTCTCCTTTCTTGTGGATCGGACAAATGATACTAAGACACCATTCATCGGGCATGCATTCCTCTGACCATATCTTACAGATGAGCTGGTGCATACTCCCAACCAGGTCATCTCCAGCTGCCTTAAAGAGCTCGGCAGGTAGTCCGTCTTCTCCAGCAGCTTTGTTGGACTTATGCTTAAGAAAAAGCGCTAAACTTCGTCCAGGCCAGGTTATACATTCTGCAGAAGTGCTCTTTCCAGATTCTTAGTACCGCTGTGAGTCCACTACTAGGATTCCATTTTCGTCCCTGTAGGCTTCCGTTCTGGTCTTATATCCCTGGCACGTCATTCCTGCGATAGCGTCTCTCCATCTCTACGATCGCGAGCTTCTCATGTTCCCTTTTTTTTTGTTTTGAGAAGCTTATGCTCCTCCCTCTTCTTCTGCTCATAATGCTCACAAGCAGCTTTCGTCTTTCTATGCAGCGCCTGTTGATAGGCGTGCTGCTTGGCTGTGTGTGCCCTTCTATACTCGTCGTCAAGCAATGTGTTTCTTGTTGATGGCGGTTTGAAACCCCGTACCTCAGAAGCAGCACTTTCTAAGGCTTGTTAACAACGGGTCCATTGGTGCTGTACGGTCTGAGCAGGTGTTGGAGGGTTTTCCGAGAGCTTGAGGGAGACGCGATTGGCATAAGCTCTGGCGGTCTCTTGCGATTGCAGCATTGCAACGTTGCATGCCGCTGGCCTAACTCGATTTTTCTGAGCCAGGAATATTCGTAGTCGCAACCTGGCTGCCACAAAATAGTGGTCCGAGTCGATGTTGGCTCCTCTAAAAGTTCGCACATCCAGAAGAATGTCGGATGCGTGCCTGCAATCAATTGTAATGTGGTCAATCTGGTTGACGGTTGATTGATCCGAAGATCACCAAGTCCCTTTGTGGATATTGAGATGTGGGAAACGCAACTAGAAGATTTCGCCCCGTTGAGAAGTCTATCAGCCTAAGTCCATTTTCGGATGTGGTGTTGTGTAGGCTGAGCTTGCCAATGACCCTATCAAAAGGGACTTCCTAGCCCAGTTTCGCTTCAAGGTATGCCAGTACGAGTTTAACATCGTAACTGGGACATTGGACATATGTCCTATCTGGGAGGTCGTAGAAGTCGTCTTTTGTAGCGTCATCCTTGTCATTGGTAGGGGCGTGAGCGGAAATCAGGCTGATGTTTGCGAATTTAGCCTGAAGCTCAAGATTTTTTGCCTAAGTCTACCTCGAATAACAAACCCGCATCCGAATAAGCGTTGTCTTCTCTCCTTGTAGCAGTCGCCGTAGTAAATATCACAGTTTCTCATCCTCTTTTTGCCCGGTCCATCCCATCGCACTTCCTGGATTGGGGTAATATCTGCCTTATAAGATGTCTAGGGCCTCCGCAAGTTGTTCGGCCGTTTCATAATCGGTTAATAGGTCTTAACGACTGGCTGAATTAGACTCGAGAAGGTCACAATTGTTTCCGGCTGATTGTTTCAAAAAATATTTTCAAAGGAAGCCTGTCTAGTTCGTTGGTGGTTACGATCATTGTTATTTAAATTAGATCCATAGGGTAGGGAGTTAAAGGTATCAAAAAAGCACGACACATCTTCCTCCACAGTTTTTTCGATATGACAAAACAATTAATTCAATTAATTGTAGCCATAAAATACAAATCAAGGTTCAAATGTCCAGACCAGATTGAAAGGTCAATTAGCCATCAAAGAATTTTCAATCAACAATCAGTCAATCCTATACTTTTCCATTCCAATCAATCCGTAGATACAATATTCCATCAGATGAAAAGCTCAACTAAAAACAAATCCAATGTCAACACAGTGTCAAAATGTCAACAAACGAGTACTTTCATTATCGTTGCCAGGTCGTTTAGTCATCAGGCTACAGCACACTGACAAAGATATTGCCAAACAGATACAATTGGCGTGCATCAAAAAAAGCTGTCCACGAGCAAACACATCACAAAGCCAATCACGGATGTGAAGAGCAAAAAAAACCAAAAACCCTCTTGAATGTAGCGAAAAATAGAAGGAAAATCTGACTAAAAATCCTATAATCGTTCCCCTTTTGTTTGCACTAGGACTTGTCGCGTCCCTTTTTGTCGTCATCTTTCGTCCTGTTCGCAGGTGATAAGTGCCCATCTGTAGGGCTCATACAAAACGCTCATTGTCAGTGTTTTAGTAACAAACCGACAGGAAAAGCAACAAAACTAGATTGTCAGGTTGGGAAAGGGAGAGAAAGAAGAACGTATAAACAGGATTCATCCAACTATCCGACGAGGAAGAGTATGATATGATGATAGTGCGAGGTAAATTACCTTGCAATGCGAGGCGGAACTAGAAGGTATAGGGAAGGTTTTGTCCTTGTGTGCAATGCAATTTCAGTCTGCAAACAAAGAAATCACTGTTTGCCAACGTCAACAGGACATTGAACGTATGACTAGTCAATGTGCACATGTATGTGACAGATCAACAGCAACTGTCAGAGAGTGATGAGACAGGTCAGGGCTTTTTCTTTTTACCATACTCTACAAGCTTCCTGGTCGCTGTTCAATCTATTGTAGTCAAAAGAAGCAATATGTCCTGGATGTATGGAGGCAAAAAAGGGACGAATAAGTGCAATGACACTGTCAACAAACTGTTATCCTTCGTAAGCTAATATTGCATACATGTATAACGCCACACCTTTTCGAGACGGGTAGTTGACATCCCATTACTCACAACGTCCCCATCATCATGTGATCATAAGGATCGCTGTCAGTATCGTCGAAACCCCCTGAATAGTTGTTATCCTTGTTATGCTCTTATTCGCATCAAGGTATTTACCATCCAGTCGTAAGCAAGCATTTTTGTAGTACCAACAGTGACAGAAAGGAAAAATGCATTAACAATTTATGGATTTAATTAAAACTGACATTATTCTGCAAACAGACAGGTCAGGAGACCATAAAGCTCAGGGTATAGCAATAAGCACTTAACCTGCCCTCTATATGTCACACGGATGTGCGACAATAAGGATGACGAGCAGGATAATATACACAACTGAAATGGGAATGAAACTAGAATATTGTATCACGAGCGGATGTTGTGCACAACTCAAAAGCAGTGAATTCGAACCAAATTCGAAATACAGTCAGCGACGAAAAAAAGTTCCAACAATTAACATAATTCTAATCTTCTTTGTCATAAGCCAAGGCAGAGAACATTGATTTCTAAGATCGCCCAAATGCCGTACAACACCGTATGAATCTATCCACGCCTACGATCTACTGACACTCTTTGCAAACCAAGACCTACTTGCATAGATTTTTCCATCGTTCGCTGTGCCATCCTGCCCTGACACAAATATCAGTGTACAACCAACGAAATAAGTGGAAATATCTCAAAACAACTCCACGGGCACATCACAAAATGTAATCCGTACTTTTTCCCCGTCTATATCTCTGTTAGGGGGACGGAGAAATGTATTATGTCATACTGTCTACAATCAAATCCCCGTGCCTTTAACTTTCCCCAAAGCCCGCAAGTACGAGTATGAGCTAGAGAAGAGCTATGCTGTTGCTGTCAAATAAAGTTGCTGTTCACTTATGCTAATGAAATGCAAACTAAAGTGAAAATCTTTTCCTGAAGTATACACTCCGGGCAGAGGTATAGACAGAGGAAAAACCTTTAGTCGGGGTATTGTGTTACCAGTTTTGAAGCATATTGTATGCTAAGGCTGTTATCCTTGTGAGCTTTGCCTGGATGGATTTTTTCCACTAGAGAAAAAAACATTTTTTTTTCGATATTTCACTTTTGTTTTCAAGAGAGATTATGTTTTTTTAAATATGGGATGCATGTATTAAATGGTTAGATATGTATCTAGGACGGTTTTTAATTTTTGTGTTTTGACATCGCTGTGGGTGGACAGGATATATGTTTCCTTGAGTAGAACCGTTTTGAAACTTTTTCGGTAAATTAAACTTAAAGCAATATATCAATAGATGACAGGACACAAAGCATGAATGGTTTCCACATGTAACTGAATGTCACGTCTTTACCCTTATAATGCTTATCACACAACTTGAACGGAGTGCAGTGGTTTGGATCGTAGATATTCGTTCACTACTCCCCAGGGGTGGTTGTCCTAGATAGGAGGAGGGGAACCGACCGAATTTTCACGTTGGGTGTAGTTCTCAGCAACTGTGCTAATGTGCTTACTTGCTTACTTAGGTGGCGCTATAGTCCGTGGTGAACCTGACCTCAACCAACAAGCGTTTCGAGCTGGCACGGTCTGTAGCCAGCTGTTTCCAGCGCCGCACGACCTGCGTAAGCCACCTTCCTTCTGGGGTGGATTCGAAGATTCTTCCGGTCGGAGCGGTATTTTCCATGTGCTCTACATGGTCTAGCCGCCTTACATTGACGCCGTATCCGTAGACGTCGTACCAGACCGATGTCGCTGTACAACCCGTACAGTTCTTCGCTAAATCTTCGCCTCCATACACCGTTTGAACAAATGGGACCGCACCTTCATCCGCTTTTGTTAAGGTCCAAGCCTCTGCACGGAAAAGGAGGACTGGGATGATCAAGGTCTTATATAGTGTCACCCTGGTTTTCCGAGAGAGGGCTCTACTTCTCAATTGCTTCTTGAGCCCAAAGGAACAGCGGCTGGCAAGAGTGATTCTGCGTTTTATCTCAGCGCTAATGTTGTTGTCGCCGACCTTCAGTGGGCCAATGTGGATGAATTCCGTGACCACTTCAAAGTTATATCTGCCCACGTTCTGGACAATACGTCGGTGTTGCCCGTCTCTTTTTGGTGAAAGCAGATATTTGGTTTCACCCTCATAAACCTTAAGACCCGTCTAAGCCGCTTCTATCTCAATGCTTACCAGGGCCTCATTGACGTCCCGCTATGTCCGCCCAATCACGTCAAATCGATCGGCGTACGCAACAAATTGCGTATACTTGAACCTCTTGTGTTGGCCAGCGACTTTTGCACTATCTTTTTTCACACGATGTTGATGTTCCACGAGAGCGTGTCACGTTGTCTAAGTCCTTTTTTGACGTCAAAGGTCTCAGTTGGTTCATTACCGACCTTAATGGAGCAGCGAGAGTTCTCCATTGTCATCCTGCACAGTCGGACGAGTTTGGTAGGGGTGTCAAAACTAGACATAGCTCGTCTCTGTGCACACTGTAATACGCGGCCTTGAAATCGACGAGAAGGTGATGGGTGTCGATTTGGTATTCTTGGGTTTTCTCCAATATCTTGCGCAGTGTGAATATTTGGTCTATTGTGGATCTACCTACCAGACTATTCACCAAGGCTTTCGAGCGTTCACACAATACGGCAGAGAAGATGTTATATGCGATTTTAAGGAGACTTATTCCCCTATAGTTGGCGCAGTTATAGACGTCTCCTTTCTTATGGCCCGGGTAAAGGATGCTGAGATTCCATTCGTCGGGCATGCTTTCCTCCGATCATACCTTGCAAATGAGATGGTGCATGCACCTTACTACCTCATCTCCAGCCGCCTTAAAAAGCTCAGCAGACAGGCCGTCTGCGCCCGCGGGTTTATTAGACTTAAGTCCTGATATCGCTATTTTGAATTCGCCTAGGTCGGATGGACGGAATTCTCTTACAGCGTCGTCTATTACGAATGGATCGTTCTGCCTGACAACGGTATCTTGTCTCTCATCGCCGTTATACAGTCTGCAGAAGTGCTCTTTCCAAATCCTCAGCATCGACCGTGATTCTACTACCAGTTCTCCATTTTCATACTGGCTTTGTAGCTATGGCATGTTCGTTTTACCTTGTTGTAAAACTTCCAAGCGTCATTCCTGCGGAGGCAGCTCTCTATCTCCTCGATCTCAAGCTTTCCGTGTTCTCTCGTCTTTCTTCTGAGAAGCGTGTGTTCCTCTCTTCTCTTCTGCTCGTAGATTTCGCGAGCAACTCTCGTCCGTCGTTGTAGTGTGGATTTATATGCCTCTTGTTTTGCTGCGTGGGCTTGTTCGCATTGTTCATTTGTTTGAAACCTAGCACCTCTGAGGCAGTGTCTCTGACGGCGCTCTGAAAATGCGCCCATTCCTGCTCTATTGCTTGCGCTGCTGTGGGCGGATTTTGAGAGAGCTTGAAAGAGATACGATCGGCAAAGATTCTGGAATGGTTTTTCTAATTGATTGCCCGCACCTGGCCTGTTGAGGGAACTCGCATTCTACGTGCAGACTCGTAGATACTTTTTGCGTTTGCAGGGGCCCTGAAGACCCTGAGGTATACTTCGCTGATTCTACTCCACAATGAATGTCTTTTGATGACCAAACGAGCGTTAGAAATAACATCGATGGTAGGACAAGTCCGGCAGACCTTTCAGCCCCATAGGGTTAACTGGGCAATTGGTTCTTTCAAACCCTACAAAGGCAAAGATGGTGTCTTTCCTGCTATTCTACAGAAAGACCTGGACATTATTCAAGCACCATGTCTTGTTTCAACATGGCTTACATCCTTCAAATCTGGAGAGAAGTCAACCTTGTCTCCATCCTAAGGATTGGAAAACCAACAATCTAGATCCTAAATCCAGCCTAATATCATTCCTCCCAAAAACAATGGAGAAACTGATAGAGCTTCACATTAGAAGTATCCTAGACAATCAGAAACTACTGCATCCAAACCAATATGCACATCGCAAAGAACCATCTACTGAGAATGCGTCACATCACTAAAGGAGCACGTGTTGAGAATAGTTCCACACGTAATTTGCACCTTCCTCGATATTGAGGGGCCTTCTGATAATACGGGTTATAACCGCACTATCCCGCAGAGGTGTAGACCATTCCACTAACCATTCGATTAGGGCGATGCTAAAAAGCCGTTATATATCAACCACATCCGGAGAGCTTTCGGTTATAGTATCGGCAGCTAAGGGGTGTCCACAAGGAGTGTTCGTTTCACCACATCTCTGCTCGATAGGTATCGACGACCTACTCTACAAGCTAACCAATCTCGGCTACGAAGTCATCGACTACGCCCATGACCTTGTGGTTATTGTTACAGGCAGATGCGGAATTTTTGCTTGCGAACGCTTGCAACTTGCGCTTCAGTATATGAAAGGGTTTATCGATCAACACAAATAGGACAATCTTAGTCCCGTTTACAAGGAGGAGTAAGATACAGCCTCATTCCGTCTCTCTAAATGGTACAGACAGAGGATTTTCAGAAGTTAAGAGTCTAGCAATTGACCATGATCGCAAACTCAACTAGAACTCCAACATCAAAAATAAACTACCAAAGGCAATTAAGGCACTGTGGACCTGTCTATGAGCTTACGGTAAGATCTGGAGAGCAAAACCTAAGCTTATCAGCTGGTTATATAACGCGATAGTATTATTATTATTTATGCGCCTGCAGTATGGAGGACAAAAGTTGGACGAAATCAATAACTTCAACCCCTTCGGAGACTAGTTTGTCTCGGCATTACAGCCGCTATGCTAACCTGCCCCAGAAGCACTTGTTGGACTGATTATACTGCATCGTTTTACTGAAAAGGTTGTAATACGCAGTGCAATCAGAATTTTCCGCTCAGAAACAGGCATACCATGTAAACCATTGGGTTACATGTCCATTTTGCAACATCTTTCTGAACTGTGTATGACTTTGAACTCGCTCATCGTGTGTCAGATTCCAATACACTAACCTCTGCGCCGCGGCGCTGCGGCCATAGACCAAACATACTGTGACAAACCCTGGAGAAGACCAGCGAGTTTCAAATCGGCTCCCACCGCCTCTTTATCCATTTTAAAGCCGCATATGACAACATTCATCGCAGTCTTATTTAACGCGAAGGTCGAATTCGGGATACCAGGAAAACTGATCCGGATGTGTCGACCAAGCTAACAAACAGAGCCAACGAGCTGTTTGAAATCACTTCCGGATATCGGTAAGGAGATACGCTGTCATGCGATTTCTCCACTGCGACAGGCCACCGTCACCACGGGAGGCACTGTCTTCCACAAATCGGTCCAGTTGGTGGGCTACGCAGTTGTTATTGATATTGTGGCAAGTTCCCAGCGCACCATTGTTGAAGCGTTTACGCCGACTGAAGATCAGGCGAAACGAGCTGATTTCCACATTAATGAGGAGAAGATGAAATACGTATATGCTGTCAAACAAAAAAGCAGTCCGTCACCAACCACCTGGGACAAGATGGTAAATGGTGAAGTTCACCTCCAGGCAAACATAAGCTCCACGAATGATACATATCATAGTGGATATCCGGGACAAAATCATGCTCGGCAACCGCTGCCATTTCGGCATGTCAAAACAGCTAGGTCGAAACTCTTGACCCGAAGAATCAAGGTTAGGCTCTACAAGACTCTTATCGTTCCAGTCGTGCTATATGGTGCCGGAAGCTGGACAATAAGCAGGACAGTCCTTGGCACCTTCGAAAGAAGAATTCTGCGACGGATATTCGGTCCTGTCTGCGAGGACGGCGAATGGAGGAGAAGACATAACCGCGAACTTTATGAGCTTTACAAAGATGAAGACATAGAGCGCAAGGCTAAAAATCGTCGACTTTAATAGACTGGCCATTACTCCAGCTATGAGGGAGAACAACGAACCTCGTTATAAAGACCAAGTGATTGTGGACATAAGACACCTTGACACCCAGAACCTCCATGGGTTGCTGGCCTGATAAGTGAGTAAGTAGGTAAGCAGTTAGCCACGTCATAGGCTGATCTTCAAGCACATTTTTGACGAATTTGGCTATATGCTTGGGGCCGCTGTTCTATTCAAAAATGAATTCCTCTGTTAGAGGAACACGGCAATACCCAAATAAAACTTTTTTAAATTGTCCTCAAATTTACCCAACGGGCTAATATGAAATTGGCAACACAACCAAGTAAAACAGGCCGGAACCATCAGACTTCTTCCACCGTGCATTATGGCTTTTGAAGGATCTCGTTTGTCCGGTGCCAATAATACGCCTTACCATTGAAACCAAACCTTTTGATTTTGGTTTAGTCACCCACTGCCAATTCTTATGTTCTTCATAGAACTTAAGCCTGGTTTTCAAGCGTCTTTTTTATTCGTAAGATGCTCCATAAGGCTAGCATCTTCTCCTGTTAAAGGTTTTGGGCGTCGATCTTTTTTATGGACAGTCTAAGTAAACTTTCTCTTTCACACGATAAGTACGGTATGATGACATAGACTGAATTTCTGCGCTGAATGTTCTTTCTTGAATGGCATCATTTTTATATGAAACCTGAATTAACGGTAAAGGATAAGATATAGGTGCAAATATTGGAACTAGCAAAAGCCCGGCTCAGGCAGGTTATATCGAATTTTTTTTTTTTTTTTGATTTCTACTTATAATTGCATACACATATAATTTCATTCGTTGATATCTCATTTATCTAAATCTCTGGAATCCATTGACCTCCACCTGTATAATAACATTTTAAATTAAGCCACGGAATGGCTCAGCTTCCTATTGGTAATACCATACTAACGTCTTTACCTGAACAATTGTTTGCTTAAATTTTTTTCAACATACCTGAAAAGAAATAAATAAAAATTGAATTAACATTTGTTTTAAAATTAGTTTATTTTAATTAAATTTAATTAGCAGGTTTTATTTAACGAAATTTATTCAAACTGTATCACCGTAAGATGTATGTATGTATGTTGGCGTTACAGTCCATGAAGGACCTAAGCCGAGCTTCTCTCAATCACCCATGTTGTGTGTGATTTCATTTACCCATAGGTGAAAGGGACCTACAGTTTACTGCCGGTTCCGAACGGCGAATTTCGAGAAGCTTTCCATGACAATTTTACTACAGGGGGTTTTATCAGAACCCCGCTGAGGAGAAACACCGTGAAAAACACGTTCGATGACATGACTCTGTCGAGATTCGATCCCGTGTCACTGCGCCACGGCGCGCAGTAAGATAGGATGTCATAATTAAAAAATGTGAATGTTCTATAATTTTCGTTAAATAAGTTGTGAAATAAAAACAACTCGTGAAAGAGAGAGTCCTATTTCTTTCCAGAGATATAAATGCTTTATTTTTCTTTTTCCAATTAATATAATTGTTTTTTCCGATTTCGCATGAAATATACTCATATACATATAAAAAATCCAGAGCCGAGGGACCAATAAGTTTGTTCACCCCGTCTACTGAACACTCTAACAACAGTCGAAACCGTAAGTGTGAAATGGCTCCAACTAAAGCGCTGTATGCTCACACAATAACTTTACTCAACACACTGCGAATTCGTCCAACTCACATCGCCCTTTTATACCCGAATTGTAACGGTTAGGTTTTATTTGTTTCTTTATTTTCTGCGTTTGATTCCGAGTATTGAACGACGCTGTGAGATGACGGACTCAGGTTGTGTGTAGCACATATACATAGCTAAGGAGAGTGTGTGAGGGATACAAAAATAAATAAATATGTATATAATGCAATAGTATTATACGGCAAAATAAAGGATGGCCGCTACAGTTGTATATATGTATACTTCACCTCTTGTGAAATATTTATTCGGTTTTATGGCTTTATAAATTAATCTTTATGAAACTGCATAATAAATTAATTAAAAAAATCCTGACTGCTTTTAAAATTATTGACATTGAATTCAATCGCTTTATTCGATCATAGATGCTAGTGATCTTACTTACTTACTTTGATGGCGCTACAGTTCGGGGTGAATCAGGGCCTCAACCAACAAGCCTCTCCAGCCTGCCCGATCTTTGGTCAGCCGCTTCCAGTGCTGCACGCCCAGTTGGTCGAGGTCCCTTTCCACCTGTGCGCGGCACCTCAAATGAGGTCGTCCTCTGCTGCGCCGTCCCTCGGGGTTGGAGTCTAAGACTCTTCAGGTCGGAGCGTTGATGTCCATTCGCTCTACATAGCCTAGCCATCTTAGACGTTGGATCCGAAGACGTCTAACCAGGCCGATGTCGCTGTACAGCCCGTACAGTTCTTAGTTGAATTTCCTCCTCCACTCTCCGTTTACACAAACAGGACCAAAGATTGCACGCAGAATTTTCCTCTCGAAACGCCCAAGAGCCAAGAGCCCGCTTTTGATAACGTCCAAGCCTCATCGCCGTCGAGGAGGACCGGGATGATTAAGGTTTTGTAGAGGGATACCTTAGTTTTCGAGAGAGGGCCCTACTACTCAATTGCCTCTTGAGCCCGTAGAAGCAGCGGTTGGCAAGAGTTGTTCTGCGTTTTATCTCAGCCCTGGTGTCGTTGCTGCTTGTCGCTATCGAGCCAAGGTGGACGAAGTCCTTGACTACTTCAAAAATATACCTGCCGAAGGTGACGTTCTGGTCAAGATGTCGGTGTTGCGCGTCGTTCTTGGATGACAGCATATATTTGGTCTTGTCCCCATTTACCCTTAGACCCACTTTAGCCGCTTCTGCTTCAATGCTTGCGAACGCCTCATTGACGTCTCGCTTTGTCCGTCCAATAACGTCAATGTCATCTGCGTAGGCAAGCAATTGTGTGGATTTGAAGTAGATCGTACCTCTTGTATTGGCCGCAGAGTCCCGCACGATCTTTTCAAGTATGATGTTAAAGAAACCACATGACAGTGCGTCACCCTGTCTAAAACCTTTTTTAACATCAAAGGGGTCGGTAAGTTCACCTCCGCCATTAATGGAGCTGCGAGAGTTCTCCATAGTCATCCTGCACAGTCTGACGAGTTTGGCAGGAGTGTTAAAACATGTCATGGCTCTGTATAGCTCGTCTCTATAAACACTGTCACACGCGGCTTTAAAGTCGATGAAAAGATGGTGCGTGTCGACCCGGAATTCATGGGTCTTCCCCAAATCAGCCGTAGTGTAAATATTTGGTCTATCGTGAATTTTCCTGGCCTGAAACAACACTGTTAGGAACCTATCAGATTGTCCACGAACGGCTTCAGGCATGATTCCATTCATCGGGCATGCGTTCTTCCGACCATATCTTGCTGATGAGTTGGTGCATCGCTATCGGTATCGCTATCTTAACATCGTCTAGGTCGGGTGGACGGGATTCTCCTTCGTCTTCGTCCATTGTGAATGGTTCGCTCTGCCTGACGGCGGCATTTTGACTATCATCGCCGTTATACAGTCTGCAGAAGTGGTCCCTCCACAATCTCAGCATCGACTCTGACTCAACTACTAGTTGTCCGTTCTCATCCCTGGAGGCTTCTGCTCTGGCTTTATAGCCTTGGCATGTTCGTTTTACTTTGTGGTAAAATTTTCGAACGTCGTTCCTGCCGTAACATCTCTCCATCTCCTCGATCTCGCGCTTCTCGTGCTCCTTCTTTTTCCTTCTCAGATGCGCATGCTTCTCCCTCCTTTTCTGTTCATAGAGCTCGCGCGCAGCTCTCGTCCGTTGATGCAATGTGGCCATGTCTGCATTCTGTTTCTCTACATGGGCCTGTCTGCACTCATCATCACACCAGGGGTTTCTCGACGGTGGTGGCTAGAAACCGAGTGTATCTGAGGCGGCCTCCCTAATGGCTTTCTGACAACGACTCCATTGCTGTTCTATGGTTTCTGCAGATTGCATCGGGACCTGAGAGAGCTTGAGGGAGATTTGATCGGCGAAGGTCCTGGCGGTGTCCTGCGATTGCAGCTTTCCGACGTTAAATTTCGGTGTTCTTACTCGACTCCGTTGGTTCCGAGAAATTCGCATCCGTACCTTGGCTGCAACAAGGTAATGATCCGAGTCGATGTTGGCTCCTCGAAAGGTTCGGACACCTAGGATGCTGGAGGATTGCCGGCCTCGATCGCAATGTGATCAATTTGGTTGGTTGTCGATTGATCGAAAGACCGCCAGGTCCGCTTATGGATGTTGAGGTGTGGGAATCGTGTACTTGCTACTACCAAGACTTTACTACTATTCTACTGTAGACTTTATGGCAGGACATAATCTGGTAGATGCTAGTGGTCTATCCTCCCTTAATTTGAGATTAATCGGTAGGAAGCTTACCCGCTGTTCTTTATTAAAGTCAGATCTACGTTCAAGAAGGTATAATTTTGTTGAAATATATCTAATAGGGCGACAATAACTCAAATTGTTTTAAGGCGCTCCTCGACCTTGTCAAGAGTTCCAGGTTTAAGCTTACATCTTTTTCAAAAGGAGTGCTAAAACGCCTTTATTTTATTTTACCCTAAAAAAGCCGAGAAAGTCTCTCGTAGGAGCTCAGATGATCTCCTCAGGGGCCATTATTTTTCTTAGATGAATACGGTTCCTTAGCGTATACGCGTAGTATGTGCCCTGCATTTTCTTCGTCCTCAAGAGAGAGTCGGCACTCAGTCTCAGACGCGAGGTTAGTTTTATTGTGATGGTATTCCAGACCAGAGTATCCCGTAAGGTAGCTTCTGATATCTGCTCTTTTAAGATTAAGCATATTATTAATGTGTTTGTTCAGGGGCCGTATAAATCTTTTCGATCGGCGGAATCCTTCAACGCTGTTCCAAAAGGAAAGGCGTTGCGATTTTTCCACCTGTCTAGGAAAAAGTTAACCTTAGATTTAGGAATGCCGCAGAAAGGTTCAGCAACTATGTAGCTTTCGCTGGAACCTTTCCTACCCAGTCGATCGGCGATGTCATTGCCCTTAATGCCCGTGTTCCTTGGCACCCCCTAGAGTTTGACCTTATTTCTTTTGGCTAGGTAGTGTATGGCATCATGGCATTCCTTAACGGACTTTGATTTCGTGCTATACGAGCACAACGCTATAAGCATTGCTTGACTATCAGAGAGTGCGTATATTGAAGGTTACAGCCCTTATTCCAGTCTCTAAGGTTAGGTTGACGCACGTCGACGTATAATTCGACTCGGAAAATACGAGGATTCATTCCCAGAGCCTTCGAGATTTTCCTATTTGATCTAAAGATGCCATCGCCAAGGCCGGAGCTAACCTTTATGTCACCTGTGCACCGACTAATGCCCTTGACATTAAGCAAGGGATCGTTGCTTTCGCAAGTTTGGGATAAATATCTGAAATCCCTTGTCAAAAGTGAAGGTGTGTGATAATGCGTCCAAGACCATGGTAACCATATGCACCTCTGGAAGATGTTGCACTAACCCAATGGTCTACATGGTGGGCCTGTTTCTGAGCGAAGAATCCTGATTGCACTGCGCATTGCAACTTCTATAATGAAGAGGTGCAGTGCAATAAGTCAGTGCTTTAAGCGCTATTTGGGCTGCCATTGGTCAGGTTGGTATAATGCCTGTTACGCCGAGGCACACTAGTCTCTGAAGGCGTTGAAGTTTAACGATTATTGTTTTGTGTTTAACCTTTGTCCACCGTGCTGCAGACGTATAGCTGATGAGAGGTCTTACTTATTCTTTGGTGGCGTTACAGCCCATGAGGGACCAGTGACATGCTTCTCTCAATCAGCCATGTTGTACGTGACTTATTTTTCACACAGGTCCTACAGTTTAATTCCGATTCCGAACGGCGGCGTGAGTCGAGAAGCTTTTTTCATAGCAAGTATACTACGGGAGGTTTTGCCGGTACCCCGCCGAGGAGGGACGCCGCGAAATAAACATTCGATGGCTTTGGTTTTATCGGGATTCGAACTCGCTTATCGTGCGTCAGAGTCTAACATACTAACCATTGCGCCACGGCGCCCTCGAGAGGATCACCATTACGTATGTGAATTTGTTTTTGATGTTGGAGTTCCAGTTAAGTTTGCGATTAATGTCAATAGCGAAATACTTAACTTTTGAGAATCCTATGTTTGTACCAATTAGATAAGCGGAGCAAGGTCGTATCTTTCTTCTCTTTTTAAATGGAACTAAGATTGTCTTATCTGGGTTTATCGATAAACCCTCTCTACCACATCAGCCAGAGAGAGACTGAAGCGCAAATTGCATGCATTCACGGGTAGAAATTTCGTATTTGCCTGTAACAATGTACTAGGTCACCGGCGTATCCGACGACTTCGTAGCCGAGATTCGTTAGCTTGTAGAGTTGGTCATCGATGACTTCGACCAGAGAAGTGATGAAAAGACTCCTCCTTGTGGACACCCTTTAGCCGCCCATACTGTCACCGATACCTCCGCGGATGTGGCCAGAGACGGCAGGACTTTTGCCGATCGTGTCCCCCTCAAGCCCTCTCAAGAGCCGATTCAAACTGCACAAATCATACACGTTGTCAAAACGCCATCAGGGATGCTGCCTCTGATGTATTAGGTTTCCAGTCAACACCATGGAGAAAACTGAATGCATACATGTATCGACGAATGAGGCTGCTCGTGAGAAGGGAGAAACATGCACTTTTCGGAAAGAAGAAGAAAGAGAACGAGAGGCGCGCGATCGGGAAGATGGAAAGATGTTGTCACAGGACCGACGTTCGAAAGTTTTACCAAAGAGTAAAACGAACATGCCGAGACTATAAAGCCAGAACAGAAGCCTGTAGAGGTTAAAACGGACAGCTAGTAATAGAATCGCCGTCGATGCTGAGAATAAGGACCAACGACGAAATTAAGATTGCCATATTGAAACTCAAGTCGAAAAAAGCTGCTGGCGCAGATGGATTGTCTGCTGAGCTTTTCAAGGTAGCTGGGGATGACCTGGCTAGGAGCATCCATCAGATGATCTGTAAGATATGGTCAGAGGAAAGCATGCCTGAGGAATGGAGTCTCAGCATCGTATGCCCGATCCACAAGAAAGGAGACCCCTCTGACTGCGCCAACTACAGAGGAATAAGTTTTCCTAACATCGCCTGCAAAATCTTCTCTGCCGTTTTGGGTGAACACCTAAGCCTTTTGTAAATAAGCTGATAGGTCCTTATCAGTGCGGATTCAGGCCAGGGAAGTGCACCATCGACCAAATCTTCACACTACGAAAGACCCTGAAAAAAACCAATGAATTTCAAGTCGACACTCACCACCTATTTGTCGACTTCAAAGCCGCATACGACAGCGTAATTAGAGACGAACTATACAACGCTATGTCTACCTTTAACGTACCTGCTAAAGTCGTCAGACTATGCGGGATTACTTTAGAGAACGCTCGCTACTCCTTCCGAATCGGTGAACACCTGGCCGATATTTTTGATGCCGAAAAAGGATTTCGGTAGGGCAATGCGCTGTCGTGTGATTTCCTCAACATCGTATTAGAAATTGTTAGGCAAAAATCACTGGCCAATACAAGAGGCACAATCTATTTGAAATCCTCGTAACTCCTTGCATCCGCCGACGACATTGACTTAATAGGTAGATCACAGCGAGATGTCAATGAGGCGTTTACGAGTATTGAGGCGGAGGCGGCGAAAGTTGGTTAGGCAGTAAACGAGGGCAAAACTAAATATATGCTATTATCAAGAAAGGACGCTCAAGTAGACGCTGAGGTAGATAAGGCCTTCGTCTACCTTGGCTCCGCAGTGACCTGGAACAACGGCATCAGTTCCGAAATCAAACGCAGAATCACTCTTGCCAATCGCTGTTTCTTTGGGCTCAGGAGGCAATTGAGTGATAGAGTCTTCTCCCGAATAAAATGGTTGACTCTGTATAAGACCCTTATCATCCCGGTCCTGCTGTACGGCGCAGAGGCATGGTCACTTTCAAAAGGGGATGAGGAGGCCCTTGGCCGTTTCAAGAGAAAGAATTTGCGCGTGATTTTTGGGCCACGAACTTTACGGAAGGGGATCTCAGCAAAAGATCGTGCTAGTTGGAGGGGCATGTTAGTCGATGCCCAGGTTAACCCCGAACTGTAGCGCCTGTTAATATGAAGAGGAAGAACAGTTCGGAGACAAGTGGGAAGTTAACAACAAATTTGTGGCAAACCATACACCGAGCTTAATTGAAAGACTATGTCGTGCTTTTCCATAAAGAAGACGAGCGTTTCCCTGATAAATCAACGTAGACATAGAACATACGATAATCAAGAAAACCAGTTTTCACACGGAAGAGTGAGTGATGAGGCGTAGGAACCGATGAGGAACTATGTCTGGTGTCATTGCTCTTTTTTACAAAAAAGAACGAAAGAAAATGAAGTGAGTCATCTAAAGGGCTTTCGTTCTTATGGAAGGCTGTACGACCACATGATCTTACTTGAAGTTAGGCTAGTTATCAAATTATACCATTCAAAAAATGTTGCTTCTTTCCATTAGACAACTGGATGTACCTGGCATAAAAAAAGCCTTCCTTGAGGCTTGGATGACTTAGAATATATTAGCTGATCCTAGCGTTGAAAACACTTTCCCGGTTTGATATGAGACATGAAGACCTACAAGTTGTTTAGGATGCTTTTTGTATAAAAGCCTCCATCCATCCCAATTCGGACATAAGAGTTCTTTCACACTGTAATATCCGGCCCTATGCCGTATGCCTTATTCTTTGTAACTCTATTATGTCCCCGCCTATACTGGGAATATGCTTGTCATCCTTCAGTTCGGTCCGAATAAAAAGACAAGGTACATCCCCACCACCCGGCTACCAACTGAATTGTATGCACTTCTAAACAATGCCAATCCAAGATTACAGCGTTGTAAAGAACGTGATTCCAAAGTGATTTATTACCCACTTGGGTATTACATTCCATTCCTTTCGTGCTTTCGTTTTTTCAACATCTCCCGAAACCCACGTTGGAATCCGATAAAGCACATCAACAGAATCAAAGCAAGAAAAGACGATGAAATAGGAATTATCTTTCTCCTAGCTGCAGTGTGTATAAATGTATTTATTATTACCCCTTATCATCGTAATAAGGATAATAACGTCTTCAAAACGCTATTCGGATTCCATCTCTAGCTCCTTACACCAAGACATTCCGCATCCAATAATTTAGTATTCCCAGGATTCTTTGCCCATTCATCCCGTCATCATTCAGCATCACTGTCTTCATCTGTCATACATACCTGTTTGTATATTATTCCTTAGTAAGGAGCAGCTCACCTACCGTCACTGTGCCGTGAAAACCGTCATAACTGGGGAGAAGCGTTAGTCACGCAGGGTGATGTTAAATGATCCTTTAAATCGGAGCAAATGGTCAATGTCGTATGTGGTACTTACAGTCGTCCTTTCCATGTGTGAATGCATGATGTGAAGGACTTTTATTACGATTTTACTTTTTCCTGGTCAATGGGTCCAACTGGCACTCAACAACTATTGGAATTTCAATTTGTTCCCCAGGATATTCGGACAAACGATCTACTACCATTATGTCAGCAATCAATTAAATGATTAAAGGATCCCCTTCCCAGGTCCCCTCAAGTGTGATGTGGGTATAAAGGAAAGGCGTAAAGAAGTATTGACAGTTGACGCAGGGTAACTCAAATCCTTCGTTCGTATCCTCAACCTTTTTGAGGCACACAGGAAGAATGGTGGAGATGACGAGTTCCATGTGAGTTCCATGTATATACTATATGGTGCCGGTGGGAAGTTGCTGCGACTATACTTCTAGATGGAGGTTAACGAGTTTTTATGGGATATCCTTTTGATGTTGTTGGCATTCCATTTCTTTTTCTGATGCGAAAACAAAGAAAGCGGAGGTGAAATCCTTTTTGCTATTCTGTTTTGACGGAAGTCCTTATTTTGCTTGTGATCTGATTTCGCCCCTGCTCTCGTCCCTATGGATAAGCTAAGAGCTAAGAGGCAAAACAGATTCTACTTCACTCCTATGACTTAAGCTTCTTAGAGTAAGGGAATATGATGTTGGGATGTAGGAGAGGATGATGAATTATTGTGTTTGACTGGTTGTTGATTGTTGTGAATTAGAATTGCTAAAAGGGATCAACTTGTAAGCGAAAATGGGATGTGAGGATGTGAGATTTATTAACTTCCCAGTGGGAAGTTATTGTCCTGGGACCGATTTTGCGATTTCCAAATTTTGACATATGTATCTCCACGTTTCAAAGTCACCAGAATCCGAGTCCAAGGTTTTTATAAAGAAAGATATGTGTGTGTGTATGTACGTATGAGCGCTTGTGCGTATCGTATTGTGCGGATTGTTTACTTAGTGGTTAATGCAGTGATTAGTGTGTTAGAGAAGTCAGATCCCGATAATACCAACGCCATCAAATGTTTCGAAAAACAAAATTACACACAACATGGGTGATTGAGAGAAGCTTGGTTCTGGTCCTCCATGGGTTGTAATGCCGCAAAAAAAAAATAGCAACTTGGTTTCAGTATTAAGCTAGTAGTCAGGACATTTCCCTATATTTCAATTCAAGCTCTTCACGTTTTTTCTTTACACGTGCTTTCCATTTGAGTCTCGCGTCGAGAGTCACGTCTAGGTATTTTGCCCCGTTTTCGAATGGAATCCGACCTTCATTTACAATGAGAAGTAGTGCACTTACTTTTCTATAACTAAAATGTACATGGACAGATTTGGTTTTGATAAGCGCGATCTGCCAATTCTTGGTTCAGTCGGTTATACGGTTCAGGGAATATTGCAATTTAGTCGTTGAATCTTCCACTGATTTCTCTGTGGCCAAAATTGCAGTATCCTCGGCGAATGTGGCCAGCACAGTGCCATCCGTTTGTGGTATGTCTCTGGTATAAAGCAAGTAAAGCAGCGGACCAGGTACGGTTCCCTGCGGAACGCCAGCCGTAGCTACTCTAAAATTTGAGTATTCGCTCCCGTATTCAACGCGAAAGAGTTTTTAGATAAGTAGTAGTAGTTAGATAGAACCTTACCGGAAGGTTCAATAGTTGTTCGGGGAAAACTTCTCTCACTTTGTATCCAAAATCTTGGTGCCACAATTTGTGAAAGGCTTGGGAGACCTCAAGAAGTACGCTCGAACAAATAAGCTTATGTCCGCGTACTTTTTCGGCCACACCATTTATTCGATGCACCTGTCTAAAGTCGAATGCTTGCTTCTGACACCAAACTGATGGTCCGGTAAAAGGCGCCTTTCTTCGACGATCGGCCTTAAGCGATTGACTATAATTCTTTCAAAGACTTTCGAAATTATCGACAACCATGATATTGGGCGGTAAGACTTTTTATCCGTCAGTATCTTTCCGGGCTTTAGAACCATAAGCGCTGCATAAACAAGATATAGAAGATTGAGCACAGTATTTCTTGGCAGATTATTAAGGACATCTCTTGTAATTAAGTCCTAGTCTGCTGCATTATTTGGCTTGAGGGATTTTATGAAAGGGTTGCTCGCGTCATTCTGTATTCTCCAGTTATTTCCAGAGTATCGCTATTGTCAGGTAGCGGGTGTTGTCTGAATAGCTTGAAGGTTTCAGGCTTTTTTGATTTTTCCTTAGTGGTGGTGCCTGCAGTTTAGGCTTTTTAATGCCCTTAATAGCTTCCCAGAGGGAGTAATTTGATTCTCTGTCAGCGGTTCAACAGCAAGCTGGGTAACGAAAGCAACTTTGATCGTGTCATCGGCAAACATAGCCTTCACGACACCGCCAGATTGATCACATCGCGATCGACGTCAGGCACTCCTCCTCGAACTTTACGAGGAGCTAATATCGACTCGGACCACGTTGTAGTAGCCAAGATGCGCCTACGTATACCACAAACGCAGCGGAGTAGAGTAAGAATACAAACTTATGACTTATAGGAAGGCTCCTATCGCTCCTAACCGCTCGTGCTTTTACCGATCGCGTCCCCCTTAAGCTCTCCAATACCTTCCACGCTGTTAATAGAACAGCAGTGGAACCTTTGTAAACAAGCCCTGAAAAGCATTTCATCTGAAGTTTTGGGCTTCAAGGCTCCACAACATAGAACCACCTGGTTCGATGACGAGTGCAGGAGGATTCACATAGCAAAGCAGGAGGCACATAAAGCCTCGCATCATAGAAAAATAAGAGCAGCTCGTAAGCTCTACGAGTTATAAAGAAGGAAGGCGCAACAGCATCTTAGAAAAAAGAGGAAAGAGCTCGAGAAGCGCGTGATTGAGGATTTAGAGAGGTGTGACTGCAGGCGTGACGTTCGAAAGTTTTATCAACAGATAAAGCGAACATGCCAAGGTTATAAAGCCAGAACGGAAGCCTGCAGGGATGAGAACGGACACCTAGTAGTAGAACCGCAGTCGATGCTGAGAATATGGAAAAACTACTTCTGCAGACTGTATAAGGGCGATGTTAGTCAATATGCAGCTGTCAGGCAGAATGATCCATTTCTTAAAGACGAAGATCGCAGAGAATTCCGTCCCCCTGACCTCTACGACGTTGAGATCGCCATATCGACCCAAGTCCAATAAAGCTGCTCGCGCAGACTGTCTGCTGAGCTCTTCAAGGCAGCTGGGGATGACCTGGTTAGGAGCATGCACAAGCTCATCTGTAAAATATGGTCAGAGAAAGGGATCTCTGAACAATGGTGTCACAGCATCGTATGCCCGATCCACAAGAAAGGAGACCCCTCTGGCAGCGCCAGCTACAAAGGAATAAGTCTCCTTAAAATCACCTGCAGAATCTTTCCTGCCGTTTTGTGTGAACGTTAGAAGCTTTTTCTAAATAAGCTGATAGGTCATTACCAATGAGCCTTTAGGCCAGGGAAGTCCACCATCGACCAAATCTTCACACTTCGGCAGGTCCTGGAAAAAAACAATGAATTTGAAGTCCACACTCACCACCTATTTGCCGACTTTGAAGCCGCATATGACAGCGTAATTAGAGACGAGACGTTATATCTACCTTTGACATCCCTGCTAAGCTCGTCAGACTATGCAGGATGACTTCGAGAATGATCGCTGCTCCATCCGAATCGGTGAAGGCCTGACCGATAGTTTTGATGTCAAAAAAGGATCTAGGCAGATCGACGCGCTCTCGTGTAATTTCTTCAGCGTCGTTTAAAAAATTACTGCACAAAATTCACTGGCAGGAGGCACAATATATTTCAAAACCTCACAACTCCTCGCATACGCGGGTGACATGGACTTAATCGGAAGAAGTCAATGAGGCCTTTACGAGTATTGAGGCGGAGGCGGCGAAAATTAATTTTGCAATAAACGAGGGCAAAACTAAATATAAACTGTCATCAAAAAGGGACACCCACCAACGACGTCTTGGTCAGAGCTTTTGTATTGGCAGTTATAAGTTTGAAGTAGTTGACGACTTCATCTACCTTGGCTTCGCAATGACCTAGAACAACGGTATCAGATCTGAAATCAAATGCACAATCACTCTTGCCAATCGCTGTTTCTTTGGGCTCAGGAGGCATTTGAGTGATAGAGTCTTCTTCCGGACTAAAAAGTTAACTCCATACAAGACCCTTGTTATCTCGGTCCTGCTATAGGGCGCAGAAGCATGGACACTATCAAAAGCGGATGAGGAGGTCTTTGGTCGGTTCGAGAGAAAGATGTTGCGTGTAATTTTCCGCAGACGGAGGAACATTTACAACCACGAGCTTTATGGGCTGTACAGCGACGTGGGTCTAGTCAGGTGTCTACAAATTCAACGCCTAAAATGGCTAGGCCAAGTAGAGCGAATAGACACCACAGCTCCAGCCCGAAGAGTTTTTCAATCCAACCTCGAGGGACGAAGAAACAGGGGACAGGTGGAAGGGGACCTCAGCCAGCTTGATGTGCGGCAATGGAAAAGGCAGGCAAAATATCGTGCTAGTTCGAGGGACATGTTGGTTGAGGCCTAGGTTCACCCCGAACTGTAGCGCCCGATAAGAAGAAGAAGTCAGCGGTTAGGCTTTCTAAATACGAACGAACCCCGTTCTGAACTAGGGTATATAAAATAGGTTTAAACATGTTTTATGCTGCGGCGCTCGGCTTTGTTGCCACTGTATGTTGCCACGCTGCTTGCTGAATAGCTTCAATGAATCGGTTGACTTCGAGTTCTTATTCGTACCGCGTCCTAGGTGGCACTCTCAGGTTCAGTTCTTTACCACTATAAGGAAGGCAGTGCATTAACCAGCCACTTTAAAAATATTTGATACATTAAAGCATATGCATATGTAAAAGGACATAAGTGGCCTATGTAACCGACTAATGGACGGAGGACAAACAACCGAATCAAATGGAAATTAAATTGGAAACAATAGCTCTAATAAAGTCCTTCGAAGCGGTTCTTTTCGGCCAATGTCCTCTTCATTCCATCGATTTTCCTTAAGAAACACAAGTATGCATCTTTAAAGAGTCAAAGTCCTCTAAACAACTGCAGTATAACAAGACGCCCAATAAACCCAAATGGTCCTTCCAAATTGGCTCCTTAAACAACTTCATCCTATTCCCTTTTGTTCAAACTTCAACCATCCGAAAATGTTCCAAATTACGTGCAATCCCATGCATTCCCCCAGAACGGCTGAATCACTCCCATACTCCCGGTTGGATGTTACTCCTTGGTATTTCAACTCTCGCCCAGCAGCAACAAATTAGGAAATCAAGAAACTGTCCTTTTCGGGGAAAGTCAGGCAAAACGAAAGCGGAAAATATAATTTTCCCGTTTTTCTTTGAGGCTCTCAATTCATCTTCAAGTACGTAGGCAGAGGGAACTAGGCAACCAAAGCCGACCCATATACATATGAGTGAGTGTTCCTTTTGGAGGTGAAAATCAACATTCTGACGTCGCCAAGAAGACCATGGCATGGTAAGGAACCTGCACTCGAAGGAGGTAAGGTAAACACTCGTCCGAATGAGCAAGCAATTCTGGCACGTCCTCTCTGCACTACTCAGCAATCTCGCGCGCCAAAAAAAGCTTAACTGGATAGAGACAGTCAGCAAATGGTCCCGCATTTGGCACATATTTTTCTTCGCTCCTCGTCCACGTGCGAATATGTATGCTTCCTTAAGGAAAAGTCGTGATTTCACGACTCCTCTATCGTTTTGACTGCTGTCCAAAAACTTTGTTTTTCCCTTTCTTCCTCAACTTACTCGTCGTCCTCGATGAAAAGGAATGATGAGTGATGTCGTCCTATATTCCCAGTAGTTGAAAAACGCCAATGGCAAGAAACGAACCTAGTAAACGTGTGTTGCATGAACAAGTCCTGTAATGTAGGTTTTTGAAGTACGCCATTACGGAAAAGGCTTTTCGCATACTGGTCCTCTTTACATACACATCCTTCCGGCCGTGCGGTTAATGCTTTTGCGGATTCGGAAAAGAAATTCAATTTACCACAACTGCCCGGCGGTGGATACCACAATTGCGAGGGATTTTTCAAAGGATCCTGTCCTGTTTACTTCGTAATCCGTTCGCTTTGTTGCCTCGGTCGAGAAAGTATGGCTCATTTCCTGTGCCGAACAGCATTGAATGTAACATCGATTTCGATACACAAAATGCACAAAAAAAAGACCAAATATCCGACAGAAAACAGCAAACAAATGTCGGACATGTCCTCCTGACAAGGAGACGACGAAGGTAACCTATAAGAAAATGAATATAAAATGCAACAACGTTCGGACGTTTTTATTAGGGCCGCATTAAAATTCAACATCGGCCATAAATTTACTTTCAGGACTCTCCCCGGTTATCCTGGTCATTATGCTGTCATAAATTCTGACATACAGACCGATAGACCGACAGACAGGTCGGCCATATTAACTACACTGCTCTTGCTCGTATCTAAGTACAGATGTGGTGAGGGGCTCACTGGTCACTGGTTTAGCCGGAGGGCATGTGGCATTGAAGTGAGCTGGAACGTCCTTTCATGCTTTTCCTGCTATTCATGTTCTACGGTTGCTCGGACGTATGGCAGGTTTAATAGGCGCTTGTGTGTCATTGGCAACTTGCCAAATTGGTACTCAGAATTTTCGAAAAAGTCATGAAGTCCGGCTGAATGAGTGTTGTCTGATTGGGAAAATGTGTTTCGGTGAACTATGAGAGTTTATTTTGTTTCGAGGGGACTTTAGTTCACTGATTACGCTATGACCTACGGCAGCCGGAAAGGATAGTGGGTGAGTGGATCGAGCGTTGATATGTTTGGGGAGAGAGAATACGAAATCTAAAGTAATTACCTAGTGTACAGACAGAGCTTAAGGGTTTCGAAGACGTGTTCATTATATCACGTTTGGTATTAAACACATGTCCAGGTAACAGTATGTCCTAGTTGTTGTTCAACGTTAAAGCGTCCGTAAAGTCCGTGCCGATTATTTCGAAAATTGTTGGTTGGACAGTACTACGAAAAATCCATTAAATTTAGCGAGGACGAAGGTTGTTATTAACTGCAATAAGGGCAACACTCCCACCTTCATTACGAAAAACCGAATGGAGTTAGTAGACATCACTTTGGTGTCCCCGCCGCTCATTAACAGGATCAGGGGCTGGGTGGTCTCAGCAGAGCGTTCTTTTTCGGATCACTGCTACCTTCTCTACAAACTGAAAGCCCCAGTCCAATCTCTAATTAGCTCTCCTCTAAATCCAAGGAGAATAGATTGGAAAATCCACCTTGGTAGAACGCTAACCTAGACAAGCCTCGAAAAGCATGTCGCAGACTCTATAACAAAGCGAAGAGTACTGGAAACGACACAAACTGGAGCCTATACAAAAAATCACTAAAGATTATTAAAAATCCATACGGATAGAGCAAAGATAGATAGATATGTATCTCGGACGCCTCCAGACTAGGAAAAATCCTCTCTTAAGATCCTCCAAATTCTAGCTGCCTACTCTCTAATGGAGTATATACAACGTCGGAGGAAAAAACACTTAATCTTCTCCTTAACAAGCGCTTTCCAGGCTGCTCTGAAATACAAAACTCACAGCAAACACGAAGAATGCAGACTTTTCCAATTACAGAGAGACAGTACGATCACATACTATTCAAAGGAAAGTTCACTTGGGCTATAAAAGAATTTAAGCCCTTCAAATCGCCCGGGCCGGATAGAATTTACCCCAACGAACTTGCACGGAATATGAAGTGGATGTCAAGTCCGGAGACACATACCAGAAAATTGGAAGTGTAGTTTTCATCCACAAGGCTGACAGAAGACCGAATCTCCGGTATAAAGACCAAGTAATCGCGGATGTAAAACAACATGGTCTTGATAACTGGAAACAGCGTACCCGGTACCGTCAACGACGGAAGGCAGCTATAGCTCAGGCTCAGATCCTCGATGGATTCTTCTTCTTAGCGGGCACTACAGTTCGGGGTGAACCTGGGCCTCAACCAAAATGCCCCTCCATCTAGCACGAACTTTTGCTAGCCTTTTCCATTGCCGCACACCCAGTTGGCTGAGGTCCCCTTCCACCTGTGTGTGCCATTTTAGGTGGGGCCGTCCTCTGTTTCTTCGTCCCTCGGGGTTGGTTTCAAAGACTCTCCGGGCTGGAGCTGTGGTGTCCATTCGCTCTACATGGCCCAGCCATCTTAGGCGTTGAATCCGTAGACGTCTGACTAGGCTCATGTCGCTGTACAGCCCTTAAAGTTCGTGGCTGAATCTTATCCTCTATCCCCCGCTTGCGTTTATAGTCCCGAAAACCACGCGTAAACTCTTTCTCTCGAACCGACCAAGGGCCTCCTCTTCCGCTTTTGATAGTGTCCATGCTTCTGAGCCGTACAACAGGAGCGGGATAATAAGGGTCTTATATAGAGTCAACTTTGTCGTTCGGGATAGGGCTTTACTCAATTGCCTCCTGAGCACAAAGAAACTGCGAGTGATGCTGCGTTTGATTTCGGAACTGATGTCGTTGTTCCAGGTCACTGAGGAGCCAAGGTAGGCGAAGTCCTTAACTACCTCGAACTTATGACTGCCAATACGAACGTTCTGGCCAATACGTCGGTGGTGAGCGTCCTTTTTTGATGACAGCATATATTTATTTTTTGCCCTCGTTTACCGCCAGACCAACTTTCTCGCTGTGATCTACCTATTACATCAATATCGTCGGCGTATGCAAGGAGTTTCGAGGATTTGAAATAGACTGTGCCTCTTGTATTGGCCAGTGGTTTTTGCGCAATCATTTCCAATATGATGTTGAAGAAATCACACGACAGCATATCGCCCTGCCTGAATCCTTTTTTGACATCAAAACTACCGGTAAGGTGTTCACCGATTAGGATGGAGCAGCGAGCATTCTCCAAAGTCATCCTGCATAGTCTGATGAGTTTAGCAGGTACGGCAAAGGTAGACATGGCGTTGTATAGCTCATCTCTAATTACGCTGTCGTATGCGGCTTTGAAGTCGACAAATAGGTGGTGAGTGTCGACTTGAAATTCATTGGTTTTTTCCAGGATCTGCCGTAGTATGAAGATTTGGTCCATGGTGGACTTCCCTGGCCTGAATCCGCACTGATAAGGACCTATCAGCTTATTTCTGTTCACACAAAACGGCAGAGAAGATTTTGCAGGCGATGTTAAGGAGACTTATTCCTCTGTAGTTGGTGCAATCAGAGGGGCCTCCTTTCTTGTGGGTCGGGCATATGATGCTGAGACTCCATTCCTCGGGAATGCTTTCCTTTGACCATATCTTACAGATGAGCTGGTACATGCTCCTAACCAGGTAATTCCCAGCTGCCCTGAAGAGCTCAGCAGATAGTCCGTCTGCGGCAGCAGCCTTGTTCGACTTGAGTTTCGATATGGCAACCTCAACTTCGTCAAGGTCAGGGGGACGGAGTTCTCTGCGGTCTTCGTCGATTAGAAATGGATCATTCTGCCTGACACAATGACTAACATCGCCGTTATACATTCTGCAGAAGTGGTTTTTCCATATTCTCAGCATCGACAGCGATTCTACTACTAGGTGTCCGTTCTCATCTCCGCATCTCTGCAGGCTTCCGTTCTGGCCTTATAACCTTAGCATGTTCGCTTTATCTGTTGATAAAACTTTCGAACGTCACGCCTGCAGTAACACCTCTCCAAATCCTCAATCGCGCGCTTCTCTTGCTCTTTCTTCTTTCTTCTTTCTCCTGAGAAGCTCATGATCTTCCCTTTTTTTTTTAAGTCGTAGAGCTCACGAGCTGCTCTTGTTCGTTTATGCAGCGAGACCTTATATGCGTCCTGCTTCGCTGTATGAATCCTCCTGCACTCGTCATCGAACCAAGTGTTTCTTCGTGGTGGAGCCTTGGAACCCAAAACTTCGGATGCAGAGCTTTTCAGGGCTTGTTTGCAAAGGTTCCACTGCTGTGCTATTGAAAGCGTGGAGGATTGAGGTGTATTGGAGAGCTTAAGGGAGACGCGATCGGTAAAAGCACGAGCGGTTTCTGGCGATAGTAGCTTTCCGACATCATAGCTTTTTATTCTTACTCTACTCCGTTGCGTTCATGATATCCGTAAGCGCATATTGGCTACTACAAGATAGTGGTCCGAAAGTTCCCTCGGAAACTTCGAACATCAAGAATAGTGGAGGAGTGTCTCACGTCGATCGCGATGTGATCATCGTCATCGGAGGTGGTGTCGTGTAGGCTATGTTGGCCGACAACTCGTTCAAAGATGCTTTCCTTACCCAGCTAAGCATTGAAGTCTCCTAATACAAATTCTGATGTCATAGCTGGGACATTGGGCATACGTTCTGTCTAGGAGATCGTAGAAATCATCTTTGGCGGAGCCATCCTTGTCTACCGTGGGGGCGTGGACGCAGATCAGGTTGATGTTAAAAAATTTAGCCTTGATACGGATTGTTACGAGGCGTTCGTTCACATGCCGAAAGCTTAGGATTTTCTGCCTTAGTCCACTTCGAACAACAAATCCGCATCCGAACAATCGTTGTCCCGTCTCCTTATAGCAGTCGCCGTAGTAAACATCGCAGTTTTTCACCCGCTTTATACCCGGTCCGTTCCATCGCGTTTCCTGGATGGCGGTTATGTCCGCCTTATAGCGGTCTAGGGCGTCCGCAAGTTGTTCGGCTGCACGGGCCTGTTTAGGGACCTAACATTCCACGTACAAAGATGAAGATCATTGTCATTTTTTCGTTTTCTGCAAGGGTCGTCAACATAAATCCGGTCCATTATATCCGAGGCTTGTGGTTGTTTCGGAGTTTGTGGTTTTTTTTACGGTTACGGCTTACAAGGCCGTAGCCCAACCGACTAATCCTGTTTTTTTGCGCAGGAGGCTCCCCATTCGCCCTTCTCCGTCTGCAATTTCCGTAGGAAATCTCCAGATGGCACCACGAGGAGGTGGGGATAGGACTTACTAACAGCGCCGAAAGATGTTCGACTGCGGTGGCTCTTCTCGCTTTTAGCAGGCCAGCATCCGTCGGATAGATGCTACCCATGGATTGCTGACCTGATAAATAAGGAAGTAACGATTCGTTCATCTCCAAATAAACATAAGTTTAAACTCCATTTAAAGTTTCAGAAATAAAGCGCCATCGAAACAGTACAGTTCATCAAACCCACAAGAATCTTCTTCATTCCCAAGATAGGAAGTATGAAGCAAACAGAACAGAACACCCGAAGGACTTTGCAAATATTTGCACTTGGCCCCAACAACGCAACGAGACCATAGATCCAGAATAATGCCCAGGCAGCCGCCACACAACAACTGTTCCTATTAATATTTATTATACAGTTTCACTCCCAATTTCATCTAGATAAACAGATACAAATTGATTTGCGGTCGCTCGGCCCTAGCCACCAATTCCCATCATTGTTGTCTTCCTCTCTCTTGCCTTCAACCCGTTCGGTGAGGAAAAACCGCGAAAATTTGAATTAAAAAAACAAAAAAACAAATGCGCAGCACCTGCATCAGCTGCAGCACCTGCACAGATGCAGCTCGACAAAATCAATTTGATTTCATTTGCATATGAAATTTGAAAATGTGTGCAACGTATTAAGGACGCAAACAACAATTGCGCAAACAGGACGACACAGAAGGTGATGTCGACAAGGACAAAAACCCAATTGATTCGCGGCTGCTGTGTGCGATTGATTGATGATTACCAGCATTGACGCCACAGTGCTACGACGCATCCGTGTGTAGATAGATTCAGAAACAACGAGTTAAAAGTAATGGGGTTACCTAATCATCGTTTAGGTTTTGGAACTGCTCGCGGGTTGTTATGTAGATTGAGGTGTTGGTGTGGCGGCGATGTTCCATTTCAATCAGCTGCACCGCTGCGTATAGTATTGATGGGACTACCGTGGGATTGCAAATTTCGGTTTGAATAGCTTTTAGGTTTTGAAGGATCAAAATGGCGAATTGTATACATAAATCAATTTGATTACGCTGTAGCTGCGCTGGCAGAGAAGCTAATTATCGCTTGTAAAAGGCGGTTGATTTTGGCAAAGATATTGAACGAGATATTGAAATCTAGCAACACGTTTTGGTTACGAAAGTTCAGATGCACCCGTTTTAAGCATCTTTAATTAGGAATCGGTAGATTACCGCACTATTATGAGAACCCAAGTCTAGAGGGGAATATTGGCTTGTTGCTCCCTTATTTTTCCTATTAAGTAATGGGTTTTCCACCACAGTACCACATTCGAAAATGAATTTAGGCTGATAGATTTCGCAACGGGGCGAAGTCTTCTAGTTGCTAGCACCTGTTTCCCGCATCTCAACAACCAGAAAGGGATTTGGCGGTCTCCGGATCAATCAACCGTCGCCAGATTGACCACATTGCGAGTGATTGCAGGCACGCATGCGATATTCCGGGTGTATGAACTTTCAGAGGAGTAAACATCTACTCTAGTGGCAGCCAGGTTACGATTCGAAAAATCGAGTAAGGCCAGCGGGTTATAATGTCGCAAAGCTACAATCGCAAGAGGCCGCCAGATCCTATGCCAATCGCGTCTTCCTCAAGCTCACAGAAAACCTTCCAACACCTACTCAGACAACAAGCCTTAGAGAGTGTTGCTTCTATGGTACTGGGTTTCCAAAAGGCAGCAAAGAGAAACCCATGGTTTGACGACGAGTGTAGAAAGACACACACAAGCCTATCAAGAGCCGCTACACAGAAGGACGAGAGCTGCTCGTGAACATTATGAGCAGAAGAGGAGGGAGGGGCATAAGCTTCTCAAAACAAAAAAAAAAAACAAGGACGAGAAGCTCGCGGTCGAGCGAAGAGATGAAGGGATGCTTTCGCATGAATGACGTTCGGAGGTTTTATCAACGAATAAAACAAACTTTCTAGGTATATAAGGCCAGAACGGAAGCCTGCAGGGACGAATAAGGAAACTTCTGGAAATACTACTCCTGCAGACTGTATAATGGCTCTGACGAAACAGATCTCGTTGCCGGCAGAATGACGCACTCACAACGGACGATGATAGCAGAGAATTCCGTCCGTCTGACCTGGACGATGTTAGGCATGTTTTTTCTAAGCTTAAGTCAAACAAAGCTTCTGCAGCAAACGGACTACTTGTTAGCTGGAGATTACCTGGTTGGTAGTGTACACTAGCTCATCTGTAAGATATGATCAGAAGAGTGTATGCCCGCTGAATGGAATCTTAGTAACGTTTGTTCGATCGAGAAGAAAGGAGACCCCTTCATCTGCGTCAATTACAGGGGTATAAGTCTCCCGAACATCGCCTAAAGAATATTCTCTGCTGCACTGTGTGAACGCTTGAAACAGTTCGTTAATAAACTGTCATGGTCCATATCAGTGTGGTTTTAGGCCCAGAAAGTCCAGTATTGATCAAGTATTCACACTGCGGCAGATCTCGGAATAAAACCAAAGAGTTCCAGATCGACACCCACCATCTGTTTGTCGACTTTAAGACCGCATACGATAGCATACATCGTCCTTGAAAGGATCGTGCAAAACTCACCGGACAATTCGAGGGGCATCATCTTTTTCAAGTCGAGTATTGAGGCGGGAGCGGCTGAAGATGGGCTTGCGGTAAATGAGGGCAAGACGGAATACATATACATAAGCTATCGTCGAAAAAGGACTCAAACCACCGGCGTCTTGGCCAGGGCGCACATATTGGCGGGTATAATTTCTAGGTAGGCTCCGCAGTGACATGCGGCAATGATATCAGTGCCAAAATCTAACGCAGAATAACTTTTTCCAACCGCTGTTTCTTTAGGGTCCAAGGGCAATAAAGAAGCCGATCCCTCTCGTGGAAAACCAAGGTGACCATATACAAGGGCTTCATCATTACGGTCCTGCTTTATGGCGCAGAGATATGTACCTTATCGAAAACGGACGTCTAGGCCCTTGGTCGTTTTGAGAGAAAAATTCTTCGTACGGTTTTTGGTCGTACGTACGTACGTGGGTAGTAGAGGAGAAGACTTAATAGTGAATTGTAGGGCGCCTGCGGATCCAATGCCTGAGATGGCTAGGTCATGTAGAGCGCATGGAAATCCCAACTCCTACCGGGAAGTTCTTTGAATCCAACCCTGAGGGGCGACGCGGTCGAGGACGGCCAAATTTAAATTGGCGCACGCAACTGCAAGAGGGTCTGAACCAACTAGAGGTGCGGCACTGGAGAATGCTGGGGAAAGACCGTGCCGGTTGGAGAGGTATTTTAAAGGAGGCCCAAGTTCACCATCAACTGTAGCGCCGAAGAAGAAGAAGAATAGGTTTTCCAATAGGACTTCTGAACAGTTGATAGTGGCCATATTCTTGAAGCTACATCTATCAAATTGATTGTTGTTTAGCCAAATTACCAAAGATGGAAATGGCAACAACACGTGCAAGCGTTCCGCGCGCTTCGCCCATTGTCGTCATAATCGTCCTACTGAAAGAACCATACGCAATGTGGTGCCTAAATTTAAGTTCACTGGTTCATTAAATGATAAGCCAATACCAAGTAAGTTAAGTTTAAGTTTAAGTTTAAGTGACTTTATTTCATCAGTTTAATTATAACAATTACATATGTGTAGCATATAAAATATGGGGAATCTCAAAGTCTTTATGGTTTGGCCTATGGCCGTCTACCAGATTGACATTTTGTTTTTTTTTTTTTTTTTTTTTGAATTAAAATACATCATTTTGCAAAAAAAAGAAGAAAAAAAAAATAGAAATACACATTTAAAGATATCCACAATACATAGGTATAGTTTTAGTTACAAGTATTTTTATCTAGCTTCGTTTCTGAAAAGTCTTCATTTATTATACAGCTCCTATAACGAAGCGCAGCAACAATGTAACCATAAAGGGCATTCCATCCAGCATTACCGTTTAGTATATCAACAAGTTCGATTTCATTAAGATTTTTCTTGCCAAAATATCTCATTCTGATCTCTTTCATGATTGGACAAATCGCAATGAGGTGATATATGTCTTCACGGACGTTGAAATTGCATAGGCTACATAGTAAAGGTAAATCAGGGCGATGGGGCATGATTTAGTAGCTCACCTCTCGTTCTAAGAATAGTGCCAATTTTTTTTTAATGAGTAGCAATTTTATTATCAAGGCGGAAATTTAAACGTTTATAGTAACATCTAAAAAGTGATGATCGCGCTTCAGATACATTTTTTCCGCACAAGATTTGACCAAGTTTTTCCAGGATGATATTAAATTTTTCTCTTAACAGGGAAGGGTGTTCATCCTGTGAGACTGTTAGATTCATACTGCACGCAGTGGCCAGCTTTTCCCATTCCTTTATCATATGCCCTGACGTCTGGATTGAACTCTTAAGTACGATTTTGGGCAATCTTTCGTCATTCATTTGAAGAACCTTGACAATATAATTGAAGTGCAACTTCAGAGTTTCCATTATGATGGGAGGCAGTCCTGTTTCCAGATACAACATGTAGTTTGGTGTACTCATTGGAAGATGGAGGATTCTTTTGATAAAATAACGGAGAAACTTTTCTATCGTTTCGAAAGAACAATAACCCCAAACCTGAGCTCCATACAGCAAAATCGAGACTGCTGTAGAGTGGAAAAGTTTTAGTTTTGCACTGTGCTCAATGTAGTCGCTTTTAAAGCAGCGTGGCCACACAGTTGAGATTGCTCGTTTTGACTCTGCCAATTTTCGTTCTAAATGTTTTTTCATGTTTAAATTTGATGTAAATAGGATTCCTAGATATTTATACTCTCGTACGATTTCGACTGCCTCGTCGTTGAAGGTCCACTTCTCTTTCCTCGCGTGCCTGCCGCCACCCCCTCTGAATACCATTACCTTCGATTTTGACAGATTTACGTTGAGATTCCAACGGTTACAATAGTCCTTCAACCTGTTCATCATTAGCTGCAATCCATCAACTGTCTCTACAAAGAAGACTATATCATCTGCATACATAAGAGCGGGTATTGTGGCTCCTCCAAACCCTATTCCACCTCTGACCACATCGGTTATATCATTTATAAACAATATAAAGAGCAAAGCACTCAGGATACATCCTTGTTTGAGACCCGTTTCTGTGTGAAATTCTTCGGAGATAGATGATCCATCCCACACGTAAGCTGTGTTTTTTGTGTACAAAGCTCTTAGAATGTTTATTATTTTACTCGATAGTCCTATGGCATATAACTTATAGAAAAGCGCTTCACGAACTATGGAGTCGAAAGCAGCACGGAAGTCGACAAAGAACACGTATAATTTCTTCTTTCTCTTGATATAAGAGTCGGCAATGTTGTACAGTGAAAATATGTGGTCCGTTGTTGAATAGTTCTTTCTGAAACCGGCCTGAAACTCTGATAGGATGCATCTTCTCCTCACCCATACGGTCAGTCTGTTCTCAATGAGCCCAGCGAACAACTTAGCGCTTGTGTTTAGGAAAGAGATACCTCTATAATTTGACGCTATATCGTAGTGTCCATTTTTGAGTAGCGGGAAAATGATTGCTTTTCTAAAGGATTCGGGAACTATCGTGCTTTCAAAAATTCTGTTAAATTCATTAGTAAGCAGCAATAGAAATCCATCAGTTGCGTGCTTATAGTGTTCAAAAGGAATGCGGTCATCTCCAGGTGCTGTATTTACCTTAGCTTTTTGAATAACTTCTTTAACTTCACGTATTGAAAACGGTGCATCTAGAAAGTCATCTATGATTAACGGGGCTGCGTATTGTATCAAAGGTGAGTTAATCGTTGTATTAAGTAGGTTCTTAAAGTGGTTTCTTAAACTTGACGCTTCTAATCCTAGAGCAATGATATTCGTAGTTCCATTTATGGTTTTCACAGCCTTCCAGAATTCAGTAGCATTACGGGTGCGATTGATTATAGATATTGTTCTATGTACGAAAGCAGATTTTTTTGCCAAACACAATTTTTTGAAGACAGTATTTGCGTCGGAATACAATTTTCTGAAGATAGGCAGGTTCCGTGACCGGAACAACTTTAGAAATTTGAAAGATAGCTCCCTAGCTTTTAGGCATTCAGAATCAAACCACTTCTGCTTATTGCTGGTTTTCCCTTTTGCTACCTGGTTTTGTGGGTTACATTTTTTAATAGTTTCTGTTAAGACAGTTATATCAACGAGTTTGTTTGCTTCCAGAAGTTTTCTAATTTCATTTCTCATATTGTCCTGGTACTTGTTCTTCTTTCTATCATTCCAGTGCATTTTCGGTATGAGATTCAATCGTTTCGTCCCAACTGGTGCTTCTGTTCGCGCTGTTGTGAAGGTGACTTCTAGGGGCATGTGATCAGAAAAAGTCTGTGTTCCAACTCTGAAATCACTCACAACATTATTCCACAATCCAGATATAAAGCAGTAGTCTATTATAGAGCTAGCTTGGCCTCGTATAAAAGTTAGCTCACCCTCCAAATCTCCTGTGCTACTACCATTCAATACATGACAGTCGTATGCATCGGAAAGTTCTAAGATTTGTTCGCCTTTATGATCACAGGTTTCATCTTTTGACTTTCGTTTGAGGTCGAAGGCAGGTCCTTGTGTGCAGAAAAAGGCATTTTGGGACAAGCCAATCATACCATTGAAGTCCCCGATAAGCATCAAATTCGTTGAGTCAACTTCCAGCAGAGTCTCGCTTAGTTTCTCGTAGTCGGATAGCCAGTGGCTACAGTTTATATAAATAGGGACTATGCACATTGCATCGCTCCCAAGTTTAACGTCCATCACGTAAGAATGAACCGTCCTTCTAAAGCTCATATCGACTTCACTTAGATTTCTGCGAAAGCCATAAAATACACCTCCACTGCCTCGACCATAGGTAGCTGTTTTAATTGCGTTTATCCATCTTAATTCATAATTACTAAATATTTTCTTGAATTAATTTTCTTCGTTTATTAATAAATGTGTCTCATAAAGCATAAAAATATCGAAGTACGTCGACGAAACGCAAGACTTGCCGAAAACATCGCCGCTGTCCGTGAGAGTGTGCAGAAGAATCCGAAGAAGTCAATTTCGCCTCGCTCACAAGAACTCGGCCTTTCGCAGACCACCACTTGCCGAAATTCGCGTCGTGAATTGGGCCTACACTCGTACAATTGACCTAGAAGGTCTGAATGTACTCTGGGGCAGTTGAAAACTGCGATGAGGCCCATTTCCGAATGAATGGATTTTTTTTCTTTTTTTAAATTAAGGGGGCTAGTGCCCACGGCGCCGTGGCGCAGTGGTTAGTGTGTTGGACTCTGACGCACGATGAGCGAGTTCGGATCCGGATATCACCAACGCGGCGTCCCTCCTCGGCGGGGTACTGGCAAAACCCCCCGTAGTATACTTGCCATGAAAAGCTTCTCGACTCACGCCGTTCGGAATCGGCGTTAAGCTATAGGTCCCTTTCACCTACATATGTAAGAAATAAATCACACACGACATGGGTGATTGAGAGAAGCTTGGCTCTCGTCCTTCATGGGCTGTAACGCCACCAGAAGAAAGAAAGAAAGGAAGACTAGTGCTAACATGAGGCACTGCGACCTTTATAGATCTATTGCTCCTACTAGCCGATTAGACCAGGAGCTCCTCCACTTCCGTAATTATGTTGAGAATGCCTCTCGTAGGAGCTAAGATGATCCCCTCAGGAGTCATAATTTCACTAAGAAGGGTACGCTTCCCGAGATGGCACACTCACACAGTATGTGCAGTCTCTTCGTCCTCAAGACAGACTCGACACTTAGTTTCAGACGAAAGCTTAATTTTGTTGAGATGATTTCTCAGACCGCACTGTTTTCTGATTCTACTCTATTAAGCTTGGGTATGTTAATAGTGTTTCTTCAGTGACCATATAAATCGTTTCGATTGCCGAAGACCCTGGACGCTGTTCCAAAATGACAGGTGTTGCGATTTTTCCCAATTGTCTAAAAAGAAGTTGATCTTAGACTTGGGAGTGCCGCAGAAAGGTTCAGGGCCTATCTACCTTTCGCTGGAACCTTTCCCGGCGAGTTGATGGGCAATATCATTGACCTTAATACCTTTGTGCCCTGGCACTCACCGGAGTTAGACTTTATTCTTTTGGCAAGGTCTTGAAGGACATCATGGCACTCCTTAACGGTTTTTGAGTTCGCGCTATTCGAACTCAGCGCTTTAAGCGCTGTTTGGCTATCTTATGCCAGTCTCCAAGTTTAGATTAACGTAGGTTAGGATTGCATATAATTCTCCTTGGAAGATGATAGGACTCTTTCCTAGTATTAACCGATAACAAGAAAAGAAGTTTTTTTAAAGAAAACAAATTAAATAACTAAGCAGTCAACTCGGACGTATGTCTATCGTTGTTGCGCGCCGATGTTGAACTCAACAACCTCAAACGCCACACGCATATGCCTGAGCTACCATATTTCCGTTTCCTAGCACTACTCAGTACTAGTACTAAGGGGTAGGTTGTACCTTTCTTTTCTCGGTTTACACTAGGGACTCCGAAATCTTCCGATTTGGTCTAAAAATGCCGGTCCCAACGCCAGAAACCATCTTGGAGCCATCAGTGTACCACCTAAGGCCTTTGACGCCGAGCAAGGGATCACTAATTTCCCAAGCTGTGCGGTTTGGGATCAATATCTCAGAGTTCTTGTCAAAAGTGAAGGTATGTGGTAATGCGTCCGAGACCGTGGTAATCATATCTAGCTCAGGAAGGTGTTGCAGGATGGACATGTGACCCATAAGTCTAAATGGCAAGTCTGTTACCGACCGAAGAATTCTGAATGCACTATGCAAGGCAACCTTTTTAATATAGTTGAATATAGGGCAGGTTGGCTTATTATGCCGAGACACGCTAGTCTCTGGAGGCATTGAAACTTAACGATTACCGTTTTTGGCTCAACTTTTGTCCACCATACCGTGATGGCAAAGATGATGATAGGTCTTACTGTCGCGGCAGATAGCCACTGGATTACCTTAGGTTTCAAACCATAGGTTTTACCGTAAGTGCGTCGACAGGCCCACAAGGCCTTAGTCGCCTTTATAAGTTTGTTTTTAATATTAAAGTTCCAGTTGAGTCTGCGATCAAGGTCAATATCTAGATACTTAACTTCTTGTAAAAATCCTATATTTGTGCCATTTAGAAAGACGGAGGAGGGCTGCAACCTTATCCTCTTTGTAAACGAGACTAATATTGTCGTATTTGGGTTGGATGAATGGATACGTCAACAGGCAAATTATCGAATTTGGGACAATACCATGAGATCCAAGAGCGTCCAATGAATCCCGAAAAAGTCACTGTTTGGTGTGGTGGGATGTGGTGGCGGCGTTATTGTCCGTAAATTTTTTGGGAACGACGTTGGCGTGGCCATCACCGTCTACGGCGAGCGTTATAGGTCGATGATTACTAGCTTCTTTTGGCCTAAATTGGATAATATGGTCACCAACGCCATGTGGATTTAACCGCCTGGCACTATGTGCCACACAGCTAGAGCCACGTTGGGAATTCTGCACGAGCGATTCGAGGGCATGGTCGTCTCACGTGAATGTGATGTGAACTAGCCGCCGAGATAGTGCGATTTGACCCGTTAGACTTTTCCCTGTGAGGGTTCTCTGAAGTCCCCGGTTAGAGTGAATAAGCCATAAGCCACAACGGCTCTCAAAGCCATGCAATCAGTAAAATTCAGCCGGATTTATGCGCCAGAATCATTTGGATTGCGCGCCACCCAGAAAAGCCGCGGCGGACGTTTGAACGCATTATACTACATACATTATGTTCGATGATGTCGCACATAGACGTTATTTTATTTTAATTTAAAGATAGGAAGCTCTCACTGAAGATGTGTAAGTGTAGACAGGAAATAGACAACTACTTTCGACCAATGACTATAAGACTTTGTTCTTTAATTAAGCTCTAAGGCTCTCGACCGCCTAAGGCCGAGTATTAATAAGCAGAAAAAGAATCTAGAAAGCAATGACCTCCACTCCATACCTGAATTGCCCAACTAACTTCCTTGCCACCAAATTCATTCCAGCGCATAATGAGCCGCACTTAACTCTGTGTTTCATTAGCCGTTTATTAAATTTCAACCACATGGCCTACAGTCATACAACTTAACCTACCTTCCACTTCATCACAAGCCTATGCATACTCATGTCCATGTTAATGGGGTGTACATTCAAGGGATTCATTGTATCACTTCTCTGGCATCAAGGAATCGCTTTGATGTAATTTCTAGCAGAAGCGAATCTTATTCCATTTCACATACTATCCCTTTCCCGGTTACATTGCCAGACATGTGTATCTACATCCAGTAGTGGTCGGATTAATTTCGAATGGGTCCAGCATACACTAATGAACTTGACAGCGTTTCATTTAAGCCATTTGCCAATTAATTCGTAAGCAGCTAGAAGTTACGCACACAATTCGGTTACTCACAATCTCAACGCAAAACCAAAGGTAAAGGTCCTTGATGGTTATGACCTCATGACCGAATAATTGCATTTAGATAGCAATCAGCAGACCATCGCACAACATTCGTACACATTTGAGCAGCCCAATCGGAAACAACAATTCGGATTCCAAGTAAACAACATGAAATTAGCTCGGCCGGATAGTTGATTCTAAATACATGGATACAGATTCTATGCCTATTGTGCTCTATGTGAGTGACTGAGCTACCCAACAACGCAATTACAATTAAATCCCTGCTTGAGCGGTCATGCGAATCGGATACAAGATAACTCAAACACGAACAGTCGAATACGCCACCGTGTGTGCCAGTAATTACCATCGATATTACGGAGGAGATGAAGGCGCTGCTGGTCGGATGGAATGGCGGCAGCGGACATAAGTTGTTCGGTAGTAGATAATTGTTTGGTAGGATTTATAGCCGGGGAATAATAAGCGACCTTCTGCAGAAGCGGTGCCGTATCGGAACGTTGAATGATGAGGCAAAAAAGAATGAGAAACCGGAAGGAAGAGAAGACATCGCGGGTCATGTATTCGTTTTTTTGTGTTTCAGCAGAAGGACCTACTGAACTTCGGACTACGAACATATGTAGCCGAATGGTGCCAACATGTCGACATGACCGAATACTAGACACATAGTGCCAGTGGTATCCTGGGTAGCTAATTGTAGTTCTACCACGTTTACAAGTTTTCAACCGCGACTATACAAACACTCGCGTTGGCGTTGATGACAAGCAAGGATGACTCATTGCGGGTGACTGACGTGAGCTTCATGATGGCGATTGTTTGCCGTTTCTTTGTCTTTTTGTCTTTTGTCTTTTTTTATGCGAGTATGTGGACATATGCTAATGTCATCCTTGCAATGATTAACGCGATGAGTTTGCTGTTTCGTTTGACTCTGACGTACGATGAGCGAGTTCAGATCCTGATAACACCAACACCATCAAATGTTTATTTCGCGATATCCCTCCTCGGCGTGGTACTTGCAAAACCCCCGTAGTATACTTGCCATGAAAAAGCTTCTCAACTTACGCCGCCGTTCGGAATTGGCATTAAACTGTAGATCCCTTTCACCTATGGGAAGAATAAATCGCATACAATATGGGTGATTAAGAGAGGCTTGGCTCTTTCATGAGTTGTAACGCCACCAAAGTAAAAGAAGGGCTCACGAGCTGCTGTCGTTCTTCTATGCAGCGAGGCACTCCCGCACTCGTCATCGAATCTTTTATCGTGGTGGAGCCTTGAAGCACCAAATTTTAGTTGCAATGCACCTTGCTTTGGTGGCAGTACAGCCCTTGTGTGGTTTATTTTTCACACAGGTGAAAGGGACCTACAATTTAGTGCAAATTCCGAACGGCGTTAGTCGAGAAGTTTTGCCGGTACTCCGCAAAAGGGATTTGGAGAGGTGTTGTTGCAGACATGACGTCCGAAAGTTTTATTAACAGATAAAGCGAACATGCCAAGGTTATAAAGCCAGAACGGAAGCCTGCAGGGATGAAGACGGACACCCAGTAGTCGAATCGCAGTTGATGCTGAGAATATGGAAAAACCAATTCTGCAGACTTAATAACGGCAAAGTTGAGTCAATAAGCCGCTGTCAGCCAGATTGATCCATTTCTTAATGACGAAGATAGCAGAGAATGCCGTCCCCCGGACTTTGGCGAAGTATGCTCAAGGAATGGAGTCTCAGCATCTATGCCCGATCCACAAGAGAGGAGACCCCACTGACTGCGCTTACAAAATCTTCTCTGCCGTTTTGCGTGAACACCTGAAGCCTTTTGTAAATAAGCCGATAGGTCCTTATCAGTATGGATTTAGGCCAGGGAAGTCCAGCATCGACCAAATCTTCACAGTACGGCAGAAAAAACCAATGAATTTCAAGTCGACACTCACCACCTATTTGTCGACTTCAAAGCCCCATACGACATCGTAATTAGAGACGACGAGGGCGCCGTGGCGCAGTGGTTCGTGTGTTGGACTCTGGTGCACGATGAGCGAGTTCGGATCCCGATAACACCAACGCCATCGAATGATTACTTCGCGACGTTCCTCTTCGGCGGGGTACTGGCAAAACCCTCCGTAGTAAACTTGCCATGAAAAAGCTTCTCGACTCACGCCGTTCGGAATCGGCATTAAACTGTAGGTCCCTATCATCTGTGTGAAAAATAAATCACACACAACATGGGTGATTGAGAGAAGCTTGGCTCTGGTCCTTCATGGGCTGTAACGCCACCAAAGAATTAGAGACGAGCTATACAACACTATGTCTACCTTTGACGTCCCTGCTAAACTCGTCAGGCTATGCAGGATGACTTTGGAGAAGACCTGATCGATAGTCTTGATGTCAAAAAAAGATTTAGGCAGGGTGATGCGCTGTGGCTGGCCAACACAAGACGCACAATTTATTTGAAGTCCTCACAACACCTCGCATACGCGGATGACATTGACATAATTGGAAGAACACGGCGAGATGTCAGTGAGGCGTTCACGAATTTTAAGGCGGGGGCGGCGAGAATTGGCAGTAAACAAGGGTAAAATTAAATATATGCTATCATCAGATAGCATATATGTATTGGCAGATATAAGTGTGAGGTACTTGAGGACTTCGTCTACCTTGGCTCCGCAGTGACCTGGAACAACACGATCAGTTCCGAAATCAAACGCAGAATCACTCTTGCCAATCGCTGTTTCTTTGGGCTCGGGAGGCAATTGAGAAGCAGGGCCCTGTCTCGGAAAACCAAGGTGACCATATACAAGACCCTTATCATCTCGGGCCTGCTTTATGGTGCAGAGACATGGACATTATCAAGAGCGGATGAGGAGGTCCTTGGTCGGTTCGAGGGAAAGTTTTCGCGCGTGATTTTCGGGCCCTTAAAGGGAAAAGGTTTAACCACGAACGTTACGGGCTGTAGAGCGACATGAGTCTAGTTCAACGCCTCAGATGACTAGGCCATGTAGAGCGAATGGACACCACAGCTCTGGCCCGGAGAGTCTTTGAATCCAACCTCGAGGGATGAAGAAACAGAGGTCAACCGCACGTAAGATGGCGCACACAGGTAAAGGGGAAGCTCTGCCAACTGGGTGTGCGGCAATGGAAAGGCTGGCAAAAGATCGTGCTAGTTGGAGGGGCTAATTGGTTGAGGCCCAGGTTCACCCCGAACTGTCGAACCTACCCTGTACCTTGTACAACTTGAAATGTACAACAGTCCTCCACCATCCAACAGACAGTAATCAATTTAGTTACATTCAAACACTAATTTTCGTAGAATTTCCTTCATTCGAGCGTGAAGTTTCCCCTCTAAGCTTATAAAACGGTTCACTCTTCCAGCTTCATTCCTCCATACTAAGTCGTCTGACAGCCTAACCACACTTGCTCGTAACCCCTAAAATCGTTTTTCCACTTATCTATTAATTCCGAATTGAATTTTCACCGTCCCTAATGGTGTAGTGCCAAAATATGATTATCACGAGACGGCTTGGAAGCCCCATCGATATCAGCATGTGCGAAAACAAGTTTCCCAGTAATTTCCCTTCACCTATGCTATCCCAGCAGACGCCATTAAGATCCATTTAGGTATCGTGCACCCCTATCATAAAAAAAGGATATGCCTAAGTATGCGTGTTGCCAAAGGACATGTCACGTACATATTTCCCTTGCAAATAAGGTATCCCAATTTGTCAGTATGCCCCACCTGATGGAATTTTCAGACAGAAGAAAACAAACTTAAATGTAAACATCCTTAGCGTTGGCGCGCCACGGAAGGAAGTACAAGGTGTAACGGCGGAAAAGTCCATTAACCGTGAAATTGATTGGTTGTGATTGAGTTTACAACCAACTGGCGTCGCAATGGGCTCTAAGCACACAACCACACGATGCCAGAAGATGGTTACTTTGCATCGGAAACGACTCATCCTGGTTAAAAATGATTCCCACCAGATGTTGCTCTTCCGTTTCCTCGAGAGTTTCGATTATTCATATTTTTGGAACTCGCCGCTAGCGGCAAAGGAGGCAATATCCTTTCGGATTATCTGCTTGATAGGATTGACTGTCATCAATTTCGCGCTTGTCCTTTTAGATTTCGCATCCTTACTATAAAAGGATCACTACTTAAGCCCACGCCGATGACAACTAATTACCATTAGGTGAGTCCAGAAACAGATACAGATTCGCCTGTCGGACCGAACACAACGACCGACGAGTTGCCAAGTGCCTCTTGTCCTTTCCCTCTCTCAGTCCTTACCCCTTTGTCTTGAGATCTTATTTTTGGATGAGGAATTATTAATGTGCCTGTTACGTATTGCCAGCTTGTTGCCCTCACAGAGATGTAGTACAAGTATCGTCGGCCGGATGGCACGTGGTTACATATGCGCCACGCATTTGTCGGGGAATTCTTCGTGGCGCGTTGGCTCACAATCGTTTGTGTCTGTTGCCAAAAGGGTGAATACTTAGCAATCTGAGGACAGATTCGTGGATGAGCGTAAATCCATTCTTACGGTGAGAAATGTGGTTGCCATTGGGTGTGGGAATGAGTGAGTGTCGGCTTGACATGTGGCACAAGTGGACAACGCGTTGGAACGTTGGAATTGCCACGAATTATGAGGTGGTTTTGGTGGATGCGACCATTTGTATTCTTGAGTAGTTAAACTTGATAGAATGAATGGTTTGACTAAGAGGTGACTGAAATGAAACGGGAAAGTGGGTACATTACATATCTAGTCAGAGGAGTATTAGCTTTGGATTTGATATATTGCCAGGTAAAGTGGTTTGTAAGGCAATCCCTTACACAACTTACGTCATTCGCGAGAGAGGTAATCCTAGCTGTCATACATATTGAGAACGCCATTTATGTGCCTTGTCGGGAAATATTTCATAAGGCAGTATTGCGCGATTGGCCTAGGATAACTTAGAACTCGCTGGGATTGACTGAAATTAACAGGTTATCAATTAGCCTGTGATAACCTACTTATCAGGCCAGCAATCCATGGAGGATCTGAGGCTGAGCTATAGCTGCCTTCCATCCTTGACAGTCCCGGGCACGCTGCTTCCTGTTATCACTACCAAGTTGTCTTATATCCGCGAGTACTTGGTCTTTATACCGGCGGCGGTTCGCTCTTCCTCTTCTTCTTGAACCAGTGGGTTCGGAGCCGAAGGCCCTTTTAGCTGGAGCGTTGGTGTTCATAAGCTCAATGGGACCGAGATCATATAGTCGACGGATCTTTGCCTTCCGAATTCTATCCACGTCTTTGCACAGCTCGTAGAGTTCGCGGTTATGTCTTCGCCTCCATTCACATTCCTCACGGACAGGACCAAATATCCGGCGCAGAATTTTCCTTTCGAAACAACCGAAAATCAGCTCCGTCGACCTGCTTATCGTCTAGCTTTTGGTTCTGTACAGGAAGATTGGCAGTATAAGCGTTTTGTAAAGCACGACTTTGATTTTTTCTTCGAGTGAGAAGTTTTGACCCAAGTTGTTTGGACAACGAAGTAGCAGCTGTTACCGAGGGCAATTCTACACCGGATTTCCACTGTGGTGTCGTTTGTGGAGCTTACGTTTGCCCCGAGTTTTCCTGGATTCCCGAATTTGGCCATCGCATCATACAATTTTTGGCGATGAATGCCGCCGTATGTATCTCTAATTGATAAAGAGATGGCGTGTATCGGTTTGAAACTCGCTGGTCTTTTCCAGGATTTGTCGAAGTGTGAATATTTGGTCTATAGTCGATATGCCGGGCCGGATGCCGCACTGGTAGCTGCCGATTATTGCGGTGCAAACGGGCTATAGACGTTCACACAGTACGCTCGACAGGATCTCGTATGCGACATTGAGCAGTGGATATACGTCTGTAGTTCTTGCAGAGGGTAGGATCGCTTTTTTCTGGATGGATCAAATAGAGCTGATATTCCCGTCACTGGGAATGCTTTCATCCTCCCAAATTCTACATATGGTCTGGTGCATGCCCCCTACCAGGATATCTTCGCTTTGAAGGGCTCTGATGATAAGCCATCTGAGCCTGGGTTGTTGTTGTTCTTCAGCTTTTGAATAGTTGTGCCGTGCCGACTTCTTCCATGCTGGATGGGAGGACTACTTCAGCGATTGGAATTGGGATTTCCTCAGTCTCTGCCACTCTCTCTTAGTCATGCTCGATAAGCAGCTGCTGGAAATGCTGCTTAAATACATCAACTGTTCCCTGCGGGTCGGTGACAAGATTACCTTCGAAATTTCGAAGAGCCTGGGTGCCTTTCTTAAAGCTTACGTGAAAGCTTTTTGCTTTCTTATAAAAGACCCGTCTGTAGAATCCTCGATATCCTTGAGCTGGGAGGCTGCAAAGATTCTTTTGTTTGGTTGCAGCAGTTTTTTCTCCTTCCTTCTTCTGGCTCAGTACACCTCTCGCGCTGCCCTGATTTTTCGCTGGAACACTTTTTGGTACACCTAGCCGGTTGCTGCCTTTTTGTGCTCACACTCGCCATTATACCACGGGTTTCTTGTCGGAGGTAGTAAGTAGCCTGAGGTTTTCTCAGCTACATCCTGAGTGGCTGAGCGGCAGTGCAGCCACATATTGTTGACATTTGTGCTCGACGGAGACATACCGGAGAGCCTTTCGCTCAGTTGTTCCCTGTAAACTGTGGTAACCTCGGGTGTGGCTAGCCGTCAAATGATCGAGTCGACGACGTTTGACGGGTGTCTTGCGTCAATGAGCACGTGGTCGATTTGGTTGGCGGTTCGACCATCCGGCCATCGCCAGGCGGCTATGGGGATTCTCTTGCGGGGAAATCTTGTGCTGCTTATCACCACACTACGAGCTGTCGCAAAGTCCGTCAGTCGAAAGCCGTTATCCGTTGTTGTATCGTGGAGGCTGTGCTTTCCGATCAGGCCGCCAAAGGTGTTCTTCCTACCAATTGTGGCATTGAAGTCAAAATCGTACTCCCGGCAAGCAAGATCGTAGAAGTCCTATTTGATGGGAACTTCAGCCTCTTCGATAGGGGCATGTGCACATATGAGGCTGATGTTGTAAAATCTGTCTTTAATTCGGATCACAGCCAGGCGATTACTTATAGGCTTAAAGTCGATAACCTTCGACCTTAACCACTTTCCAACATGTGCAATCTTTTGTGACAGCTGTAGTAGATGTCGCAACGTTTTAAACGAATCGTTAGGTGACTGATAATGGTGTTTCATCTCTCTAAGTCCACCATTGGGCGCCATTAAAAGAACTTACTTAAAATCCACCTATTAGCTGTGACCACACAGTGGCATACTGACTATTTTTATTGCCAAACTATTCTATTTCACGATATTTGAAATGCTAACGTGTTAAGTGCATGATAAATATTCACAAATAAACAAACTGCACCCCAATGATAGCCCACTGTGACCACACTATCTACTACACAATGTACTGTCCAACGTCTGGTTTCAATTCGAGAATCCGAAAACAGACAACAACCACAAGCTCCCCCAGTGCCGCATTATTCTCATCATGCCACCCGGACAAGGAGACAAATATGATGGACTTCCCTCAAACCCAGGACCGAGAAGACCCGGACGGTAGGTGGTCACCGACGAGATGTAAATAAAATTAAGTGAACTCTTTTTCGCCTGAAGTTTCGTATTCAACGGAATGACCCTAATGGGGATTAAGTGGACAATAAAATATATTTTCCAATGTTTTCCTTCGACTACGGGTGTTTCCGGCAACCCTAGTGGATTTGGTCATCGTACACGGCGTGGAAGTGTATACGAGCACAGTCCGGTTCCATTCATAATTTTTTTTTCTACCGCCCTCAGCTTGTGGCAGAGGAATTCTGCGAATTCTGTGTGTGCTTGACATGAGAAATGATTTAGCAAAGGATATGTATCCTCGAGTATCCCGAAGTGGATCGAAATGAAAAACGAAGGTCCTTGTGTTGGTATGTTTTCATTCCCGTCGCCGGTGGTACAACATGCTGCTTTGTGATGTTGTCGGATGGGACATCAGTCAGGGATAATTTATTTAACTGAATGACAGCATTTGTCCTCGTCATATTTGCAGTAATTTAACGCACACTGGTCTACTCCTGCAGGATGGAAGGTTCTGGAGAAGGACACGTAGCAGAAAACCAAGTCCACTTTATTGGGCAGTTGGTTTAATGAAATTTTGCGAAGTGTCGGGATTTATACGCTTCGGTGTTAACGGTGTGTGGTTAAGGAATTATGACTTAAGATGGATCATTCCATTGTGTTAATGTGTTCGGATTAAGAGGATTGGATGGTGGTAACGACGAGGCAGTTATTTTGGGTTAAGTTGTCTAGATTTGAGGGTATCAAAACGAATATAATTCTTCATAAACGAATGTTGTAATGTGACGTTAATGTGCGATAGGCGGATAAGTTAAGAAAAATTAGTGAAATGCTTCAGGGAACCTTCTAAAGAAGAGTGGCATTTTTACTTGAAAGTTATGTGGCTCTATTCCCGTTACAGCAGCCCTGATTCGGTTTCTATCAAATCGGTTACTAATGATGACTGATGGCTGATTTGTTTACTCTTTGGTTTCTTAGTCTTCTACCTGTGGCAACTCACGGCAGACTCGTGATACGTCTTAAGGTCAGACTTGATCACCTGGTATTGCTATTTTATCTTGAGGAGATTTATATGCGAGCATTTCTTATAAATAATTTAATTTCGAGTCACTGAGCAGGGAACTCAATCCACGATGACCACCTTTGCAGCATTTTCATACAATTGCAATCTGCAATCGTAAGGTTCGTAGAGGAGCAAATATTGCTGTAATTATGAAATACTCTATGGATTCCAAAAAGCGCAAGCAATCATCAAGCTCTACCAATTTAAAACCTGGCTTGAGCACATTTTGTCAATATACATATAGGACTGCCCCTTGAAACGAATATTTCTCTTACAGACTTTGACCACATCGAAAGACAAGATCAACGAAGGAGGTTAGAGAGCAACGCCCTCAAATTCTATAACGCTCCATCGTATGAAGAAGTTCATACAGACCAATCGGAAAATGGAAGTTGACAAGAGCATCCACCGACAAGGTAAAAGTGAACAAAATTATCAAATTTGTCAAACTGGCGCTGGTGGCGCTACAGTCCGGTCTGAACCTGGCCCTTAACCAACATGTCGCTGCACCTAGCACGACTTTTTGCTAGACTTTTCCAGTGCCGCATGCCCAGTTGGCCGAGGTCCCTTTCCACCTCTGCGCGCCACCTTAGGTGCGGCCGCCCTCTAATTCTTCGTCCCTCAGAGGTAGACTCGAAGACTACTCGGACCGGAGTCGTTTTATCTATTCGCTCTTCATGGCCTAGACGTCGTACTAGCCCGTTGTCGCTGTACAGCCCGTAAAGTTCATCGTTGTGTCTTCTCCTCCACTCTCCTTTTATACAAATGGGACCACAGACCATCTGCTTTCGTTAAAGTCCAGGCCTCCGCGCCATTGAGGAGGACCGGGATACCAAGGGTTTGTTTAGCGCAGCCCTGCCAACCTCGTCTCCTTCAAGCTCTCCGATACACCTACTCAGTCAGTAGAGCAATAATGGAGCCAGTGCAAACAAGCCCTGAAGAACACAGCAACGGAACTGTTGGGCCTTAAAGCTCCACCACGACGAAACACCTGGTTCGATGACGAATCTAGAAGGATTCATGCAGAAAAGCAAGAAGCTCACAAAGCCTCACTACACAAAAAAACAAGAGCGGCTCGTGAGCTCTACGAGCTTAAAAGAACATAAGCTTCTCAAGAAAAAAAAAGTAGGAGCTACTGCAGGCACGAAGGATTGCCGTGAGAGCTCTTCAAAGCAGCTGGGGGTGAGCTGGTTAGGAGCATGCACCGGCTCATCTATAAGATATGGTCAGAGGAAAGCATGCCCATGGAATGGAGTCTCAGCATTGTTTGCCCGATCCACAGAAAAAGAAACCCCTTTGACTGCGCCAACTACAGAGGAATAAGTCTCCTTAATGTCGCATACAAGATCTTCGCTGCCGTTTTGTCTGAACGCCTGAAGCCGTTCGTAAATATGCTGATAGGTCCTTATCAAACCTTCACTCTACGGCAGATCCTGGAGAAAACCAATGAATTTCAAGTTGACACCGACCACCTATTCGTCGACTTCAAGGCAGCATACGACAGCGTTTACTTTTGTCATTCCTGCTAAGCTCGAGGGGAACTCTAGCTGCTCCATCCGAATCACTGCAGAACTGACCGATAGCTTCGAAGTCAAAAAAGGATTTAAACAGGGCGATACGCTGTCGTGTGATTTTTTTTAACATCCTAATAGAAATCACAGGCCAGTACAAGAGGCACAATCTGTTTCAAATCCTCGCAACTCCTTGAATAGATCACAGCGAGATGTCAATGAAGCGTTTGCGAGTATTGAGATGGAGGTAGCAAAAATTGGCTTGGCAGTTAATGAGTCCAAGATGAGTCTGCTGTCATCGAAAAAGGAAGTTTACCACCGACGTCTTGGCCAGAACGTACATATTGGCAGACATAAGTTTGAGCTAGTTAAGGGCTTCATATACCTCGGCTCCGCAGTGACCTGGAACAACGACACCAGTTTCGAAGTCAAGCGCATAATTACTCTTGCCAACCGCTGCTTCTTTGGGCTCAAGAGGCAATTGAGAAGTAGAGCCGTCTATCGTACGACTAAGTTGACCTTATATATCCCGATCCTGTTGTACGGCGCAGAAACATGGACTTAATCTTAAGCGGAAGAAGAAATCCTTGGTCATTTCGAGAAAAAGATTCTGCGTGCGATTTTCGGTCCTATAAACCCGAAGAGGGGTTCAAGGGGAAGGTCCAATCAGCTTTACGGGTTATACAGCGACATGAGTCTAGTCAGGCGTCTACGGATCCTACGCCTAAGATGGCGAGAGACGAAGAAATGGAAGACGGCCGTACCTAAGGCGGCGCGCACAGGTGGAAAAGGACCTCAATCGGCTGGGTGTGCGGCACTGGAAAAGACTAGCGAAAGATCGTCTAGGTGGAGAGGATGTTGGTTGAGGCCCAGGTTCGCCCCGAACTGTAGCGCGCGCTAAGTAAGTAAGTATAACGCAACCCTAGACTTTCGAGAGAGGGCTCTAGTTCTCAATTGCCCTTTGATTTGGTCCATTGTGGACTTGCGTGACCACACTGATAAGGACCTATCGGGGTGTTGACGAACCGCCTCAAGCCGAAGCGTTCACATAAAACCGCAGAAACGATTTTGTCTGCGCGCAGTCTCCTTCCTTGTGGATCAGACAAACGTCACTGAAATTCCACTCGTCGTCAGATGACCTGCCACATCATCCCCAGCTGCTTTAAACAGTCCGCGGATAAACCGTTCACTCTAGCAGCTTTGTATGACTTCAGCCTTAAAAGTGCTATCTTGACCTCGTCAAAGTCGGGATGACGGAATTCTTGTCTATCGTCATCCAAATTGAGTGGGACATTCTGCCCGACAGCGGTGTCTGAGTTTTCCTCGCCGTTTAACAGTCTGCAGAAATTACTCTTCCAGAGTCTCAGTATCCCAGTATATCTGTGGGCCGGACAGGAATGTCTTTCGAAACACGCGGAAATTTAATTGGCAGAAGTTAAATACGGAACTGTGTAGAACCCTTACCGACCTCCGGAAGAGAATCCCAACTACACGGAAAACATCGATAAGATAATACTAAACTTCACCAACAAGCTAAACCGGTCCTTCGACGAATCGTTTCCTACCGGGCAACCCAGTAAAAGAAACCTCCTTCTATGGTGGAATGTAAGAATAACGAAGCGGCTATGTATGTATCTCTAGACATAGTTGGAACCTCGCGAAGAGGGGCCATCGAAGGGTCAAGTTATAAATATAATGCTAAGCGGCTCAAAGGGGAAATTAGATTCCCCAAGAAGAACTCCTGGCGAAGTTTGTGTGGCTCTATTGAATCGTGTACGGGTACAGTTCGTCCTTGCCAAAGATCCCTCACAGATATCCTCTATTAGGAGATCTTATGGTAGCTGGACAGACCCAAATGAGAGCGTGCTCGATTCTGTATTAAAATGCAATTTCCCTGGCTGTGAAAATGCAGGAACCTTCAATTCGGCGGACACGCTACCAAGGGAATGTATCGAACATGAGACAATCGATAAGATTGATACTGAGAAAAAGATCCTATGGGCGGTCTATTCATTTGACCCCTACAAGGCGCCAGGAATATATCCGATAATATACATATATACCATGTGAAGCTACTCTGCCATCGCCTTAGCGCATTTAATCCTGGTGCCTCAGGATGGGCTATGTTCCACAAGCGTAGACAAAAGTTAGGGTGGTTTTCATACCCAAGTCGGGTAAAGTCAACCATGCTACAGCAAATGACTATAGTCCATCCTATAGTCTATCTTCCTTCCTGGAACGATGCATGTACGTAAGGGATGAGATTGGTGACAGCCACCTGCCACAATCACACAATAAAGGGCAAATCGGTATACGAGTGTAATGCGATTCACAGGATAGTCTATACAATAGAAAAGGCACTCAATATCAAGGAATTCACTCTAGGGGGCTTTCTAGACATAAGGTTAGGTTAGGTTACTTGGGTGCCCTATTGACATGGGGTCAATGCTCACTTAGACTACGAGGAGTCCATTATACCCTGTTTAAAAGTCCAACCCACTAAGCTGAACGACCTAGATATAGTTAAGAATCTTAACAGTTTGTCCAGCTTAATGTCTCTTGCCCCTCTAAACCCGAAAAGAAGTAGCTCCCAAGGAGTGTAAATCTTTTCCGGGCCAGTGCCGGGCATTCGCACAGCAGGTGTCGAATGGATTCTATTTCCTCTGCTTCCTGTAGGGCTGGTCTAGTCTAGATGCATGATATGATATCCTGCAGTGCCCATTAAGGGTACCGACTACCAGTCGTATATTCCCTCTGCTAAGATTTAGCTTTCCCTCCTTTTCTTGTCATAGACAGGCCATGTTAACCTTGCCGTGGCGCATGTGCCTAATTGACACCATTGCTTGTTGGCTTTTTCTATACATCTAATAAAGTCAGTTCTGAGGCAATATTGTCAAACCTCCAGATGGCCCAAATAAATTTTGAAAACTTGTATAATAAATTCGGCGATAGGAGTAGTAAGTGCAAGGGTGAGGGTCAGTCGAGGTAGACTACAAGGTGTTGTTCCTCAGGTTCTCAGCGAAAGACGAAGTTTTGCACTGCTACTGGTTAGTAACTAGGTCAAGGGGCGGGGACTGGCAGTAAACCCTACAAAGACCGAGATAAACCTCTTCACAAGGAGAAGATCTATACCAAGATACACGCACCCCCGTATGAATGGTATCATATCGATACCCAAGAAACTGCCAAAAACATTGGCATAATCTTAGACTCCAAACTTAGATGGAAGGACAAAGACTCCAAGCTTAGCTGGAAGGAAAAGAACCAAAACAGCATACGTTGCACTGTACTCGTCCAGAGTAGCCTTTGGAAAGACATGGGGCTTCTAACCACTGCGGTGGTAAGACCTATTGACCTATTGGTTTGGTTGTCTGGTGGAGGGCACTTGAGAAGAAGTGCCACCTTCATAGAAAGATTAACTGGCAATTTACACAGACGGATCCATAATGATTGCCGGCACAGGGGCCGGGGTCTATTTTGTATCTCGGGAAATACATCGCTCCTATAGACTTTTGATGGCTGCAGCGTCTGCCATCTTCGAGCAAACAGAGCAAAGAAGTTGATCGCGTTCAACACGGCAAACGCCAGCTTCGATCTCTGTCCCCGCTCAATCCAAGTTGACACACAGCCTTCTCGTGGTGATATCAAGACTTAAGTCTAATAAAGCCGCGGGCGCAGACGGCCTGTCTGCTGAGCTTTTAAAGGCGGCTGGAGATGAGCTGGTTAAGAACATGCACCAAGTCATCTGCAAGATATGGTCGGAAGATTGCATGCCCGATGAATGGAATCTCAGACTCGTTTGCCCGGTCCATAGGAAAGGAGAACCTTATGACTTCGCCAATTACAGAGGGATAAGTCTCCTGAACCTTGTGTACAAGATCCTCTCTGCCGTACTGTGTAAGCACCTGAAACCGTTCGTGGACAATCTGATAGATTCCTACAAGTGTGGTTTCAGGCCAGGAAAATCCACGATAGACCAAATATTTACACTACGGCAGATCTAGGAGTAGACCCATGAATTCCAGGTCGACACGCACCATCTTTTTGTCGAGTTTAAAGCCGCATACTACAGTGTGTATAGAGACAAGATATACAGAGCCATGTCATGTTTAAACATTCCTGTCAAACTCGCCAGACTGTGCAGGATGACTATGGAGAGTTTCTGCTGCTCCATTAAGGACGGAGGTGAACTAACCGAGACCTTCCATGTTAAAAAAGGTTTTAGACAGGGTGACGCACAGTCATGTGATTTCTTTAACATCATACTTGAAAAAATCTGGCGGGAATCTGCGGCCAACAAAGAGATACGATATACTTTAAGTCTACACAATTGCTTGCCTACGCAGATGACATTGACGTTATCGGATGGACAAAGCGAGACGTCAATGAGGCGTTCGCAAGCATTGAAGCGAAAGCGGCTAAAGTGGGTATAAGGGTAAATCCCAATTTATATATGCTGTCATCAAAGAAAGACGCGCAACACCGACGTCTTGGTCAGAACGTGACCCTCGGTAGCTATATTTTTGAAGTAGTCAAGGACTTCGTCTATCTTGGCTCGATAGTGAAAAGCAGCAACGACACCAGCGCTGAGATAAAACGCAGAATAACTCTTGCGAACCGCTGCTTCTTTGGGCTCGAGTGGCAACTGAGTAGTAGAGCCGTCTCTCGGCTCTAAGGTATTCCTCTACAGAACCTTAATCATTCCGGTCCTCCTCTACGGCGGTGAGGTTTGGACGTAATCAAAAGCAGATGAAGAGGCTCCTGGGCGTTTTGAGAGGAAAATTCTGCGTGTCATCTTTGGTCCCGTTTGTGTAAACGGAGAGTGGAGGAGGAGATTCAACCAAGAACTGGTACGGGCAGTACAACGACATCGGCCTAGTTAGAAGTCTTCGGATCCAACGTCTAAGATGCCTGGGCCATGTAGAGCGAATGGACATCACCGCTCCGGCCCGAAGAGTCTTCGACACCAACCCCGAGGGACGACCGCATCTAAGGTGGCACGTACAGGTCGAAAGGGACCCCAGCCAAAGATCGTGCTGGCTGGAGAGGCTTGTTGGTTGAGGCCCTGGTTCACCCCGAACTGTAGCGCCATCTAAGTAAGTAAGTAAGCCTCTGCCAAGCTGAGGTTTTCGCAATCAAGCAAAAGGCAGACCTAATTATTAGAGAGAATTTTTCAGGAATAAGGAGAAACATCGATGTTGATAGCCAAGCACCCATTAAGGCTCTACAGGTAGAACGGACAGCATAGGGCAGCCACTTATCAACCTGACCTTCTCGGTATCCCAGTTTTTGACAGCTAAAAACCAAACACTTACATACATAAACAAAAAACCACTGTATACTCAAAGGACTAAATTGGGAAGTACTAGCCAGTGCCGGTTATTGGAAAGGATGTTTTGCTTTTGAGTCTTTCGGACTAAGACAGGAAAGCAAATTGAGGCTTACACACAGCCGTAGAAGCATTTTTGTTCTAAAAAAAACAAGTTAACAAGTTAGCTCTACCGAAAGGAAATGAAAGGAAGAACAGGACTAAGGATTACGGCCAACGACAGAGTTGGTCTTGTTTATCCGATCTAATAACATAAGTACCACTCTTGTCAAGGCAATAAACATTAGTATTGGGTGATTCAAGCTCACTCAATACCCAATGTTTATGGGTACGTTCAGACGTACCTAATTCCCATCAAGTACTTTCTCTCAACCATCAAGTACAGGGCTTTATGCAGAAAGGCCAGATAGCCTTGTAGTAACTATGTGAAAGTGCCCGGTTTCCCCTCGACCTATTTGTTTAATGGGTACTCCCGGGTTAAATCGAAAATTCTCGTGTGACCGTAAGCCCAGTTTGACGTGAAATCCCACTACCGTTGTTAACTCACTATCCATTAGGGCCTCTCTCGCCACCTCAGTTCTCCCAACACTTTATCTCGATCGTTTACCTCATGAATAAACATCATTACATCATTTTCCTAGCCTAAGCTCAACCCTGCCTATTTGAAGAATGCAATTACGACAATCGTCGGCGTAATCCACTTCCTCCCCAATTACCAAAACAACAATCGACAGTCATTATTTCCACCACATTCATCGCATACGCCACGTCAACCAAGCATCATTTTGATATACACATCCTGCCTATGTGCCCCCAATTAAAATCCAATTACAATCCACAGATTCAATCGTCCGATTCGAGAACAAAACTCAATTCGTTTCATGTGAACTTGTCCTCATCTAAATATTTCACAAACTAATGGATTCCACATTAAAACGTTGTCATCGGCCACCGCCAGGATAGTAACCGGGACACACCCCAACCTCGATTGCCATTCGCATCCATCGGACCCAATCGAAAGCCATTATCTGACATTGAGTTACCACATTAGTGTCGCACACCTAGAATTTTAGACGAAACGGAAATGACAATCCATTTGGGTGATTTCCTACCCCCGACGTATGTATATGAGTGTAGATACGCACACTTACGACGATTCGGTTTTTTTTCTGGGCTTAGATACTACATATCCGAAGTCAATGTGGATGGTCATTCGTCGTTATGGTTGGATGCTTGAGCGAAATTTAAATTCAAAACCATTAAGTCAATCGAATCAGTGATTTGCTGCTTTGTGTACGAGTAGTATTTGCAGTTGTATCTGTATCTTTTTGGGTGGAGATTGTTAGCCAATGTAGTTCTATGATGGGTGCATTGAAGGAGGGTAAGTCGCGATTTATCGTCGATTTATTAGGGTAAACACCGGAAAAAGGTGCGCCGGTAAATGAATTTCTATTTGGATAGGTCATATCAGTTGCAGAACGTGTATGGACTGCTATTGGAGTAGCGTGGATGAAGGCAAATTTGTTAAATTTGACATAGTTGTAAGCGTGCCACTCTATCTTATAAATAGATACTACTGTACTCGTGGGAACAATAACAAATAACGACAGCAAGAACAACACAGAAAATAAGATATCAGTAGACTGCATAATCATAAGTACAACCGCCAACTCTCGTCGAGGTGCTGCGACATCAGCCTCCGTACATAAGCCTGGTCCTACACCCTCAAATAACAGACCTAGAACTGACGCTCCACAAGGTGCTAAGACATCGGCATACGTACAAAAGCCTGGTCCAGCGACCCCAGAAAGCAGTCAAAATATTATTATACCACAAGGTGCTAAGGTCGGTCTAGACCATAATGGATGTTGTCGATAGAAGTGACGTGGATCGGAATGTCCCTTCGGCGAAATGGCTTTTAATAAGCAATGTGCTGCTTAAGAACTAGCTCTTGCTGCTCCAAGAATATTATCTATTACCTATGACCCATCATGCTCTGTACTATCAATGCATGATCAAGTTGGTCTCCTTCGAGGACCAAAGATCAATCGACTTTTTCAAGCTAACACTTAGCAGAATCGGCGAGGTCTGGGAGGGAGCTCAACTTGAGGCTGTACCCTTGACCCAAATCCCCAATAGACCCAGGGCTAGGGCCCTTTTACCGGCCTATCCCGTGGATCCTATTGAGATTTTGGTAATCATCCAAAACTGCAACCCGCAAATTTTTACCACGGACTGGAAAATAGACAAGCCGGAGGATGTGAAAGAACCCTGTAGATTGATCACCGGCATAATCAATCAGGATTCCCTGGTACCTCTAAGAAAAGCTAATAACATGATCTCTCTGAGAATTGATTCAGCAAGGCTCAGAATCTACAACAAAAGACAGGAAGGATTCAACTAAGAGAGTCTCCGGAACAGCATTAGCTGACTCCAGGACATCGACGAACCCAGAGCAAGCCTCTCCCCTGGGAGCCTATGGTCACTGAGGAAACTCTCTCGGATGAGCTCCTCCCTACAGAAGGAAACGAGATTACTGGGGACGATAGCAGTTCACTGTTCGATCTGGACATCTCCGAGGTCAACCTTAGAGGGGCTATGTCAGATTTCTATCTCGAATCTAACCAAGAAAAAGACTGCGGCCTCCATGCTGCGGATACTCCAGATTAATCTCCCCCACTCTACTGCGGCCTCGGCTGCATTAATGCTCCGCCTGACCAAAGGCTGAGAAGATATAGTTCTGTTCCGGGAATCGTGGATAGTAAACAGCCTAGTACCGGGACTCGGAACACCAGAATACAAGCTCACCTACGTGCGTGAGGCAAGTAAGGCGACACTTGTATCTTAACTAAATCCAATATAAAAACCCTCCTACAATGACCAAGACATCACGGCTATTAGCATCAAGGGCAACTCCACCAAGTTTTAGATTTCTTCGGCCTATCCCAATTCCATCCCCTCCGGCTAACTTGGTGAATCTGGTCACGGATGCAGAGATCGCACATGCCGGACTTCTAATAGGGTATGACGCAAATGCACACCACACGATATCGGGCAGCAGCAACATCAACGATCGAAGTGAGTCACCATTTAATTACTTGTTACATACTAACTTCATTGTTTGCAATTTTGGCTGGGGACAAAATTTCATCCCTAAGAACAGACACGAAGTTCTAGAAGTAACATTTGCATCACAGGACATTGTCGATAAAGTCAGGGAATGGAAAGTCCTAAAAGAGCACTCCTTCACTGACCATCGCTATATTCAATTCAACATAGCCAGCCACGCCAGTCCTCTAGCTCCATTTAGGAACTACCAGAGAACTGACTGGCAAAAATACAGAACCAGCATAGGTTTTGGTCATAAATAAGGACAAGACACCCTGCCTATCCGCGTAATTCTGCGGAACTAGGCAGCTTAGTAAATGAGCTGACAGGAACCGACAACATAGCACTATCCAAATCTTGCGCGATAAGCACCTACAGAGGTAAGCCCAAACCCCCCTGGTGGAGTCTCCTTAGAAGAGCAGAAAGCTCCTCAACAAAACAAAATATACTCGCTTGCAAGAGGATTGGGACTCCTATAAGGAAGCACTTAAATCATTCAAAGCAGCGACCAGGAAGGCCAAAGGGCAATCGTGGAGGAACTACTGCGAGAACATTAAGGCGACCTCCGAAGCTTCAAGAATGAGGAAGATTCTGGCTTCGGCCCCTTATAACCTAAGTCACCAAATACGGATTGACGGTTCCTGGACGAACTCCTGCACGGAAGCGCTAGAACTTCTTGTGAACGTACACTTTCCGGGCAATAGTCAAGTCATCCAGCTGAGAACATCCTCCTTCGAGCGTACTTGCAACCTAGTAAATTACAATATTGTCCTCTGGGCTCTAAAAAGCTTTGAACCATACAAGTCTTCAGGATCGGATGGGATCATACCAGCGGAGGCCTTCCCTGGTTTGTAGTAATCTACAAATCTGTCTCTCCTTATCCTGTATCCCCAGCAAGTGAAAGTCATGTTCATACTCAAGGCAGGCAAAAGCTCTCACACGTACGCAAATGACTTGCTGCCTATTAGTCTTACTTCTTTCCTACTACAAACTTTAGAGAAGGTTTTAGACACATCCGACACAGCTATAGCTTAGGAAGGCTGCCGGAGAACCAACATGGTGGAAACAGCACTCCACTCACTAGTTAATACCATAGAAAGGTCACTGGAACACAATACATACACAATACACGATACATACACTAAAGCGCTGACTGATCCGGGATAGTGGGATCAGGGAAAGAACTGGTACGACAACTGCTAACACAGAGAGTGGCCAAAGCCAACTTGACTGGAGCCGTTTCAGCTAGAATTGTCAGCAGAGGTACACCACAAGGTGAAGTGCTTTCCCTCTCTTCTGGAACGTGGTAGTCATTCAACTGCTACTGTTGCTAAAGCAGGAATGGTATGCTCTGACCGCCTATGCGGATGACATTGCTATAGTCATCTCAGGAAAGTTTCTCAGTACTCTGAGTGACCTAATGCAGGGAGCATTACATACAGTAGGGACCTGGACGAAGTACTGTGGACTTGCGGTCAACCCCAAGAAGACTGACCTAGTTCTGTTTACAAATAAATACAAAATTCCACTCTTCAATCCACCGAGGCTGGGAGGACCAGGCTAAATACCTTGGCCTACTCCTTGACAGGAGACTGAATTGGAAACCCAACATTCTTGATACAGCTGTAAGAAAGTTATGGGCAAAACATGGGGTCTCCAACTAAACACTATGCACTGGCTCTATACAGCAGTCATAAGGCCCATCCTCCTGTACGGCATAGAAGTTTGGTGGACTGCTCTGGAAGTCTATCGCAACCATCTAGAGAAAGTGCAAGGATCGGCCAACATATACATAACGGAGCGATCAGATGGACCCCCACGGAGGCTCCAAACACATAGCGCGCCCATACGGATTAGGGGCATAAAGGCCATACTTACCTACTTCGAAGTACTCATGGACACAGACTGCATCATCCCGCAGGACGTGTTCACTAAGAACTTCGAAGTTATCCTTCCATCCTGGGAGGAATTGGCTGAAGGAAAAGTCATACCGAAGGACACGATTCCCCTCTATACCGATGGCTCCAAGATGGTGACAGTGGAATCTTCTCCAATGAGCTTAACCTCACCCTATCACTTAGACTCCCACTGCAGTATGTACTAAGTAGTGCGAGAGGAGTGCCAAGCCAGAAGAGGTGAGGAGAAAAAACTGCTGCGACTAAAGAAAATAATCTTCACAGCGTCCCCGCTTAAGGATATCAAGGAGCCTAGGGACAAAAATTAAGTACGGGCCTTTTATAAAAAAGCTAAAAGCCTAGCAGGAGGCTTTAAGCAAGGCACCCAGGCTCTTCGAAACTGCAAGGCCAATCTTGTCACCGACCAGCAGGGAATAGTGGATGTATTTAAGCAGCATTTCCAGCAGCTACTTAATGAGCACGACCAAGAGAGAATGGTAGGGACGGAGGAAATCCCAACTCCAGCCGTTGAAGTAGTCCTCCCACCAAGCATCGAAGAAGTCGGCACAGCTATTCAAAAGCTTAAGAACAACAAGGCGCAGGCTTAGATGACTTGCCATCAAAGCTCTACAAGGCTGGCGGCGGTGTTCTGGTAGGGAGCATGCACTAGATCATATTAAAGATGAAAGTATTCCCGATGACTTCCAGTCATTCCTATCAGCTCTACTTGCCCTATCCACAAAAAAAGTGTTCCTACCTTTTGCAAGAACTTTAGAGGTGTATCCCTGCTCAATGTCACATACAGGATCCTGCCCAGCGCGCTGTGTGAACGTCTGAAGCTCTTTTACACCGTACTAGTCGGCAGCTACCAGTGCAGCTCCCGGCCTGGCGAACCGACTGTAGACCAAATATTCACACTACGCCAAATCTTGGTAAAGATCAGCGAGTTTCAATCGAGTTTATCGATTTTACAGCCGCATACGACAGCATCCATCGCAAAGAATTGTTGGATGCGATGGCCGAATTCGGGATCCCAGGAAAACTGTTCCAGCTGCGTCGCGCCACGCTAAAAAATGCGCGATGCCCTGTGCAGTTTGGTTCTAGGACATCTAAATTTCGGCAAGGAGATGCGCTATCATGCGACTTTTTCAATTTAGTGCTGGTGCAGATAGTGCGACGGGCAGACGTTAACAGAGAGGGCACTATCTTCTACGAGGCTGTTCATCTGCTAGGATATACGGATGATATTGACATCATCGCGTGGCCTCAACCTGACGTTGTAGAAGCTTTCAAGGCGATGGAAGAACAATCGAAACGAGTTGGTCTTGAAGTCAACATGGATAATACAAAGTACATGCTGTCAATGGAGGCGAAGACATAACCGCGAGCTCTATGAGCTATACAAAGATGTGGATATAGTCCGCAAGGTAAAGATTCGTCGACTATATTGGCTCGGCCACATTGAGCGCATGAACATCAGCTAAGAAGGTCTTCCACTCCGAGCCTCCTGGTTTGTGAAGAAGAGGAAAACCGAACTACCGGTATAAAGACCAAGTATTTGCGGATGCAAGAAAACTTGGTCTTGATAAGTGGAAGCAGCGTCCGTAGGCTCAGATCCTCCATGGATTGCCGGCCTGACAAGTAAGTAAGTAAGTACTAGGCAGAAATAACAATGATAACGGAGGCCCTTGCATGGATTAGGATCAATGTAATAAATATCCGCTAAGGATATTATCATTTGCACGGACAGGCAATCTGCGATAAAATCTCTTGCTGCGGTGACCCACAAATTAAAGACATCCTTTAACTGGAGCCTATCTCTAGATGGATGGCTGTAGAGTTAAACATAAAAATACTGTGGGTCTCCGGGCATAGGAATATTCCAGGAAACCGACGAACTCGCAAGGTTAGGGTCAAGCACAATCAGCTTTCCAACCCTCGGGTATCTAAAAACACAAATAAGTACGGTAAGGCACATGATACAATTACGAACCATACAGGCTACCAATCTCCAATGGAACGAACGTAACATCGGCTTATAACTAAATAAATATGGCCTAAGCTAAGCCTAGGACGAACTAGGGACCTGATGGCAACCAAAAGGGAAACCTTAAGCACATTAGTGGGTGTACCATTGGAAAACATGCCGCCAAACTAGGGCTTTGGAAAACATGCCGCCAAACTAGGGCTACCTCCCAATGACTTCTGCCGCGACTGCATGGATGAAGAGGAATCGTTTCACCACTCCATTACTCATGCCCTTCTTTTACGAATCGAAGGAGGATTTACCTCGGCGCGCCCTTTTATGATAACTTAAGTGAGCTCAACACCATCGCACATCATCAGAAGCTCTGATTGGTTTTCAGGTGACGGATCTAGGTAATATGATCCATGTGGTATCACAATGTGCCGACTTCAGCCTACGTGTGGCGTATGTCAACCACTCTAACCTACCCTAACCTAACCTATCTTATAGAATGTATTTAAAGCGATTTCTAATTCAATTCGCTCATTCTTGGCTGCTTAGTCGGAGAGTCATGATAAGCAATCTATGATTCCTTCTGGGCTGTAGATGGATAACAGTGAGAGGACGATGAATGAATTCACCATCACTATGTCTCGAAGGGCCGCCAGCTTGTTGCCGGGATACCTTCTCCCTACCTTCTTAGTACTACAATCCACAGCAATTTTGACAAAAGAAAACCAAGTGGAGTAACACCGTATACAACAATAGATAATCCCAGCTGAGAGCTCAAATAAACTGTTCCAGTAGTCAATTCTCTTCATCCTCCGCCACCCGGATGCAAGATAGTTTGCTTATCCCGTAAGAATCCAGTTCTTCTGTAAAAAACCTTTATTTGTCGTCTTCTTGTTACTGGATTCCCATGACATTTCAAAGATACAAGCAGCGGGAGAGACTTTGAGCGTCATCCATCTATCTATATCTGCTATCTCCTATCCCTGCCAACGATGAGTCGTAAGCCGAAAGGCTAACATACAAGCTTCTCACTTGCGTATCTATCGCTCGTTTCTTCTTTCTCTCCCTCGGTTTGCTTTGTTGAAGGAATCATGTTCGTCAAGTTATTTGGCATGAAGATGATACCACGACATGATAAGGACTTGTATGGGAGCAGAGGGAACGAATGTCCTTGTATATGGTTCGGTTTTATGTCATTTGGTATTCGAAGAACGTTTGCCAATATTTATACCATTACGGCAAAGTGCTAGTCTGTTGGCTGCGAGGTGTTCTTCTCCCAAGTGCTGCTGTTCGACAAAGAAAAGAAGAGAATCGTTTCGTAACTGGTGTCGTAATCAAGATGATGAAGGCGGTGGTAGATGGGGGCTGGCTCCCACGTGGGGGTTTTGTTTGACATATTGGCTTGGATAGTATGGATGGGGTATGACTACTTTAAGAACAACGGAGTGACGCAATTTCAGCAATTTACTGCGTTTTTTTTTTCTCGCTTTTCTGACTCACCGGGGTATTCTAGTTGAATATCAAATTGGTCGTCTTACGTAAAAGTATTAGGAGATGCCTGACTTGCTTGCTGGAGCTTTAGTGAACGACTTGCTGTTTATTTTATTTTCTTATTTTTCAAATGCTGTTCGATCGACCATGAGTAGCTCATTCCAAGGTTTTCCCTTGGTTTCCAAATATGCTATTTGAAATTACCGCACAAGGGGCTTCTATCAACCCTGAATACGATCGGAATTAGAGCACCAGAGACTCCTGTTGCCATTAGGACAACGACACAGGATGGTGCGACTGGACTTATGTCAATTATTTAACAATGACATCCTCAGCAGCTAGCGAGCCAGTCCAATTTCAATTATTCCATTATTGCCGGAATATAGGGTCCGCGGATTTTTGGCTCTATATGGTGTTGACGCCCATATATTGGGCAGCACTAATCCGTTTCTGTCAAACGAACACGCGTCCGAAAGTCACAATTCAGACTATAGCTCTATAATTGACTAAAATATCTGGAGACGCACGCTTTGTGATGCTTTTTTACTGTAAAAAATATAAAAATGCATCAAAAACATGCTGAAAAATTAGTGAAGTGTACCGTGATCCAGGATCCAGGCGTTGTTTGTTCGTTTTTGAACCAAAAATGTTCGTACTAATAGTGTACCTCGCTCTGTTCGGCCAATTACTGCAAAAGTTGATGAAATTGTATGTGACAAGTATGTACAATTGTGTACAAAAAGTAAGGTGACATTTGAATTAAAACTGCGCGCGCAAATGGTTTCGGGAAAATGCTTCCATGTTTAGGTTGGAATGACTGGTTCGACATAAGAGCCAAGTTTTATATCAAAATATCCTTTAGTGTTTAGTGAGATACGCTTCCTCGAATATGGACGATTCCAACGTTGACGACCCCTGCGAACGCAATAAGGATCTGGAATGTGAGGTCCCTCAACAGGCCAGATGCGTGCAATCAATTGGACAAAACATTGGGCTGCTAGAATGCAGACATTACCGCGCTCCAAAAAGTGCGACGGGATTGACCAGGCAAAAACCGGATGAAGAACTGTGACATCTATTGCGATAATTGCTACAAGGAAAACAAGCAACGCATATTTGGGTGCGGATATGTTATTCGAGGTCGAATTTAGGCTGATCGACGGGGCGTAACCTCCTTGTAGCAAGCGCACCATATTTCCATCTTAACATCCATAAGGGTACCTGGTTTTCTCCTGATCAATCGACCACCAACCAGATTGATCACATAGCGATCGACGCTATGTTCGACGCGCGAACCACAACTTTGTTGTAGCCAAGGTACGAATGAGGATATCAAGAATGCTTAGAAGTCGAGTAGGACAACGTAAGTTTGACGTTGGAAAGCTACAATCGCAAGAGACTGCCAGAATCTTTGCCAATCGTGTCTCCTTCAAGCTCTCTAAAAATCCGCACAGAGCAGCGCAGGAATGGACGCATTGCCAGAGCGCCGTCAAAGACGCTGCCTCAGAAGTGCTGGATTTCAATCCGCTACCACCTAGAAACTCCTGGTTTGATGGGCAATGCGAACGAGCCCATGCAGCAAAACAAGGGGCATATAAAGCCACGCTGCAACGACGGACGAGAGCTGCTCGCGAAATCGATGAGCAGAAGAGAAGAGAGAAAAGAAAAGGGAATACGGAAAACGTGAGATCGAGGAGATGGAGCATCTCTCCATCTTCGCAGGAATGACGCCCGGAAGTTTTACAATGAGGTAAAACGAACATGCCATAGCTACAAAGCCAGAGCGGAGGCCTGCAGGGATGAAAATGGAGAGCTGGTAGAGGAGTCACAGTCCATGCCGAGGATTTGGCAAGAGCACTTCTGCATACTGTATAACGGCGATGATAGACAATTTACCGCGGTCAGGCAGAATGATCCATTCGTAATGGATAACGATGTAAGAGAATTCCGTCCAGCCGACCTAGACGAAGTCAGAATAGCGATATCAAGACTTAAGTCTAATAAAGCCGCGGACGCAGACGGCCTTGCCCGGTCCATAAGAAAGGAGACCGCTATAACTGCACCAACTATAGTGGTATAAGTTTCCTTAACGTCACATATAAGATCTTCTATGCAGTATGGTGTGAACGCCTGAAACCGTTTGTAGATAACCTGATCGGCTCTTATCAGTGTGGTTGCAGGCCAGGTAAATCCACAATAGACCAAATATTTACGCTACGGCAGATCTTGGAGAAGACACTCACCACCCCTTCGTCGATTTCAAGGCTGCAATGACAGCGTGTATAAAGATGAGCCATACAAAGCCATGTCTAGTTTTAACATCCCTGCCAAACTCGTCCGACTGTGCAGGATGACACTGGAGAATTCTCGCTGCTCCATTAAGGTCGGTAATGAGCAAACCGAGACCTTTGATGTTAAAAAAGTATTTAGGCAAGATGACGCGCTGTCACGCAACGTTTTCAACATTGTGCTTGAAAAAATCGTGCAGGAGTCACTGGCACGATTTATTTCAAGTCTACTCAATTGCATGCGTACGCCGACGACATTGACGTGATTGGACAGACACAGCGAGACGTCAGTGAGGCCTTTGTAAGCCTTGAGGTAGAAGCGGCTAAGATTGGTCTCAAGATTAATGAGGGTAAAACCAATTATCTGTATGTATGTATGTTGGCGTTACAGTCCATGAAGGACCTGAGCCGAGCTTCTCTCTCAATCACCCATGTTGTGTGTGGTTTCATTTTCCCATGGGTGAAAGGGACTTACAGTTTATTGCCGGTTCCGAACGGCGAATTTCGAGAAGCTTTTCATGACTATTTTGCTACAGGGGGTTTTGTCAGAGCCCCGCTGAGGAGATACACCGTGAAAAACACGTTCGATGACATGGCTGTGTCGGCATTCGATCCCGTGTCATCGGCGTCAGAGGCCAACACACTACCCACTGCGCCACTGTGCTCCAACCAAATATCTGCTTACACCAAAAAGACGGGCAACGGTAGTATTGGCCAGAACGTCACCATGGTCAGATGAAACTTTGAAGTGGTCAAGGAAATCGTCTAACTTGGCTCACTGATGACCGGCGGCAACAGCACCAACCGCTGTTTCTTTGGGCTCAAAAGGCAATTGAGAAGTAAAGCCCTTTCTCGGAAAACCAAGGTGACACTATATAAGCCCTTGATCATCCCAGTCCTCCTTTACAACAGAGGCTTAACAACCTTAACAACGGCGGATGAAGATGCCCTTGGTCGTTTCGAGAGGATAATTCTGGTCCCCTTTGTTCGAACGGAGTATGGAGGAGAAGATTTAATGAAGAACTGTACAGGTTGTACAGCGACATCGGTCTGGTACGACGTCTGTGGATACAACGTCTAAAACCCGAAGTGTCTTCGAATCCACCCCGGAAGGAAGGCGCTGCAGGGACGGCCGCATCTACGGTGGCGCATGCTGATGGAAGAGGACCTTAGCCAACTGGACGTGTGGCACTGGAAACAGATGGCCAAAGATCGTGCCAGCTGAAGACGCTTGTTGGTTGAGGCCCAGTTTCACCACGGACTCTAGCGTTACCTAAGTGGGTAAGTAAGTTTGAGATACGCTTGCTTTTGGGAGTTGCTAAAAGTTCTTTTTCAATTTTTTTGTCTAAATCCGTTGAGGAAACAACTTTCTGAGTATCAGGTCAATCAAGTGAATATCTTGATCAAGGTGAGGCAAGGTCAAAAAAATGCCGCGCCAAAGTAGCTTACGAATTGGTGTTGTGTATTTTAGGTTCCTACCGCTGGGTCACTTAAGTATTATGTGTCGTTCGCATGAGGCTAATCGCCAAAAGATGCCGAAGAAACTATTGTAGCGAAGAAACTATTGGTTTTAACACCATTATAATGCGAAGGCTTACCTTTCCAGATTCAGTTTCCAGCCAGAGCCAGTCCTGAGGCCATGGAAACTCGACTGTGAAATTACAGCCAGTAGGAGGGTCGCAGGAAATTTCTGCGCAACGACACTGCTATTCCTGTGGAGTTGTACCAAAAGCCATTTCTCTTAAGACGAGACATTGCTCACAGAGCACGCCCTCTGATAAATACATATATCAAGAGAGAGAGGTTCATCATAGCATCTAGAGCAGCACCCCGCGTGCTGGGGAAAGCCTCCGTATAGTTGAGACAAGCCGTTCTTTTAAGTTTGCTGAAAGAGGCTGCGACGTACATATTTGCGTATTGTCCTGTTCCACCAGACAACCGATGCATATGAGATCACAGGTCTTACCATTGCCATATAGTTCCAGAGGACCACTGCGGTAATAGACCGCACGTTTTGCCAAGGACACCTTGGCATTGCCAGAAGGCTGACAGCGCTTTGGTAATTTTTGACTCAACATGCCTTGACCAAAGAAGTGTGCTGTCGAAGATAACTCCCAGCTTCCTTGGATATCAGGATAGGAACGCTTTTAAGCACCAGCTGATTATCTCCAGTATTTTTCCTCCTTCTCGTAGAGAGAACGACATCGGTCTTAAGAGGATTAAGCATTTCTGGCATACCAATCATCAATCACTATAAGCAAAGATGTGCATTGAGAAGGACAAACGCTAAGCATGACAGAGAGAATGGCGAAATAATCCTCATAGGCCCGGGCATATATTCCACAGACATTGAGGGCATCGAGCAGAAAGTCGACCACCATGCACCATAACAGCGAAGACAGGACGCCACCTTGCGGGTAGCCCCTGTTTATGCCGGCTTTGACACACTGTTGACACTGAATGTGGATGAAAATGCCCAGCGCGTACTCTTTGCTTTCGAGCGCGCATTCAATTCTTCCGACTAGATTTTGAAGCGCAGTCCCGCAGGATTTTCCGCACTGATAAGCATGTTGCACCTCCGAAGAGGATGCATTCGAAGGGCAACTTTGCGCACGTGCAACTCTATCAGTCCCTCCATGCTTTTTAGCAGGGAGGATGTTAGGCTAATTGGTCTAGAACTCTTGGCAAGTGAGTAGTCTTTTTTTCTTATATTGGGAATGAAGACCACTTTCACTGTGCGCCAAGGACAAGTATGTGAGCCAGTGCTAGGCTAGCAGTGAAAATTCTTTTCAAAGTAGGAAGCAGCTGCCTTATACCTTTTTGCAGCATAAAAGGATATATCCCGACGTTGCCTGACGATTTGAACCCATCGAAGGAGGCCACAGCTTCAGTCGTAACCACGCATAGCGCAATATACCAGCTACGCCGAGTTGTTTTATTCGTTTCAGTTGCAGTTTTCCTTGAACGAGTGTGCAGCGAACCGATGCTGATCTGATTTCCCGGGAAGTGAGTCTCAAGCAGTAAACTAAGAGTTTCCACTTTAGGCTCAGTAAAGATGCCATCAGATTTTCTGGGTGTATCCAGCTTTATCGGTTTTCCGCGTTTGAGGACTTTAACCAACTGGCTAGTCGCACTTAAAGACTTGATCTCTTCGCAGAAGGTCTTATAAAAATCATTCTTCCAATTACAAATGATTTTCTTATATTCCTTCTGCTTCGACCGGTATTTGTTCCAGCCATCTTCCGAGTTCGATTTGAGCGGTCTATTCAGAACTCTTCTGGCTTCCCTGCGAAGACTTTGGAGCTCGGCATTTCACCAGGGACCCCATTTCCTGCAGAGAGGTTGGCTGACAGGACATGCGAGTTCAAAACATTTAGTGATGGCGCTATTCAGGTTATGTATGAACGGCGTTCTCTACCGATTGTTTCGTTCTGAGTTGATTTCTTAAGCTCCTCTCTAAACCGTACCCGTCCTTATCGGATTCCATCTAGGTTGCAAGGAAGAGATCCCACAACTTAATTGGAAATCGATATATTTATGATCCGACAGCGTAGCATCAGGCAAGACTCTCCAGTTAGTGATGTCCTTCACATACATATCTGTTGGATAGGGTCAGGCAAATCACCTCCTGTCGTCTTGTCGTAACAAACGTTCGTTGGGAGCCCACATTGTTAATGGTAACGTCAGACGAGAGAGTGAAATACGGTCCCCTCTTGTATTGCATTTGCTGCTGGCCCAAGCAGTATTTTGGGCATTAACATCGCAACCCAAGATGAGACCAATCTTTCTGGCTTCACTGTACTCTACGAGTTCAGAAACTTCCTTCATTGGTGGAGGTACTATCGAGTCATAGGGAAAGTAGTCAGACGCAATGACGAAGTGTTCTATTGCTCCGTGCGTTCTGTAGCTTACTCTAGCAGCCATCAGATCTTGTCCACAAAAGTGTCCAAGTTTGGTTGCCGATAATAAGTTCGATATGATGAGGCAGACCCTTGGCCTTTCGGATCGCTCATCTTAAACATTCGTAGTGTCACGTATTCGGGGTTTCTGTCAACATTTCGAGGGGGAACAGCTGTCACTAGATTGCTCACCCTATATATGGGACCAAGGAGTAGGTGTGATTTTTTGAATGTCTCACTTATGCAACATGAAACATGAACATGAAACAGATCCATTTTCCAAGAGCTGCAGCTTATAAAATGCTACACATAAGAGCGTTCAGAAATCGATGACCGATAACAAACGAATCCGTGTTCGTGAACCCAAACAAAAGAACAAGTATCCTTTCTGCAATGTTTCACATACACATTTAATCAAAGTGTCCCACTAGCACGAGCTCGCTCGTGACAACCACTTCAACCCGAATTTCGAGTACAATATTTCCATTTCAAATTCGAGGAATACCTCTAAAGGATATGTGAACAAGAGTTCCCACTTCCGTGAGCATTTGCCGCCAATCGTCGACCGCATCCAGAATCTGTACGCCCGAGGTTAACAACAATTTCCTGTTCATTCATCGCAGAGATGTGACGAAGCGGAGACACACACATCCGTCCTCAGAAGTGGAATGCGGAATGCAGTATGTTCCATTCAATCCTTTCATTGCGATGATGGGATATTTCTTTTTCCTCTTTCCAGATCGGACAAAAATCGAGAGCAGCCAAGCCTCAAATGTGCTCCTTCATATTTCATTTGTGCTTCTCCATCATCAGTTATTAATGGAGTGCATATCCACGAAGGATTCCACTACATATCATCGAAAAAACTTCATACCTGAATAGGTAAATTGAAAAGGCACTATGGCATGCGATATTAAAGCAACGACGATGAGTACTGAGTACCTTCTAGTACATAGGTGTGTCATGGCCGGGCCAAAATGGGAGGAGATAGAGAGTAGTTGCGCTTGCCTCCTGCCCAAAGACTTCCGCTGTTCATATGTACGTTTTGATGAGCGATATCTCAACCAGGGGTAGACGAGCAATGCCCAAAATTCGTGTATGTCTTTGTGGAAAAGTGCAGGGAAAAGACATTATTGAAATTTAAAAATTAAAAAAGTTTTTGAGTTTTTTTTTTTCCTTATACTCTACTCCGTGGTCATTGCTGGCAGACTTGCGTTTTGCTAGACGGACTGGAGTACGGAGGAGACGAACCCAACCAGTTCCTGTGAGAAAGAGGAACATTTTCCAATTATAATAAAATGTTGTCAACGAAATGACGAGGTTGATAATCAAATTCAAACCTTTTCTGGGGTCGATGGTAGCATGAAGCGCATTATACATAAGAGGAACGACTGAGATTGGTTTTTGAATCACCCGAACGTCGGTTAAGTTTACGTTTTAAAGGGAATCCTATTTACCAAAATGTGGCTTAGATTGTGGCCTTTCAATTCAATTGAAGTGAATTTGAACACTAAATAAAACTGAAAAAAATTATCCAACAAGCACCGTATTTTAAAAAGCCGGCCAAGTGCGAGTAGGACTCGCGCATGAAGGGTTCCGTACCATCTTCTGTATATGTAAAAATGAAGGAGACGTATGTTACCTCATCAGTCATCACATTAAAACGGCTAATCCGTTTGAAATGATTTTTTGCATGGTGATAGATCTTGGATGCAGGCAGGTTATAGGCGTATTACTTTGATGATCAAAAATCTCCAGATGAGATTGTGTCCATTGAATTCAAATCAATTATCTTACTTGACAGCAAGGAGGTGAAAAGGTGAATAAAACAATAATTACAGGAAAAAGGGTTGCAGCTAGGATTAGTACATACATCACAGACGCAATAGGGCCCAAAGATCGAAAGTTTGCTACTGGTTGTAGGATATTGTCGACTAACCTTAGGTCAGTATGTGACCAAGGAGATTTTTTGGATGAAAATCATGCCTGCTGTATGGGAGCTCCCCTTAAATATTTATTTTATTGTTTTTAGAATTCGTTGTTATAGCGGCAACAAAAAGACATCATTTGTGAAAATGTCAACTGTCCAACTATCACCGCTCATGAGATACAGCCTGGGGAAAGACGGACAGCGAAGTCTTAGTAATAGGGTCCCATTTTTGCCTCTGGGTACGGAACCCTAAAAAGACTAAATCTGATGAACAATTTGAAGTTGACAGCCGTCGTTAGCTGTACAGCCCGTAAAATTCGTGGTGGAAGCTACCATCCCCCGTCTACGTTTATGAGCCCGAAAATCAGGCGCAAAATTTTTCTCTCGAATCGACCAAGGACATCCTCATCCGCTTTTGATAATGTGCATTCTTCTGCGCCGTATAGGAGGACCGGGATGATAAGGGTCTTATGTAGAGTAAACTTTGTCGTTCGGGAGAGGGCTCCATTACTTAATTGCCTCCTGAGCCCAAAGAAACAGCGATTGACAAGAGGGATTCTGCGTTCGATTTCGGAACTGATGTCGTTGTTCTACTGCGGAGCCAAGAAAGATGAAGTCCTTAGCTACCTCAAACTTACATCTGTATATCTGCCAATACAAACGTTCTGTCGGTGGTGAGCGTCCTTTTTTGATGATAGCATATATTTAGGTTTGCTGTCGTTTACTGCCAAACCAATTTTTGTCGCCTTCACCCCAATACACGCCTTAAGCCTCATTGACATTTCGCTGTGATCTACCTATTATGCTAATGGCGTTGCGAGGATTTGAAATATATTGTGCCTTTTGTGTTAGCCAGTGATTTTTGCACATGTTGAAAAAATCACACGACAGCGCATCGGCCTGCCTAAATCCTTTTTTAACCCCAAAACTATCGGTCAGGTGTCCACCGATTCGGATGGAACAGTGAGCATTCTCCAGAGTCATCCCGCATAGTCTAACGAGTTTAGCAGTACGCTGTCCTATGCGGCTTTAAAGTCGACAAGTAGATGGTGAGTGTCGACCTGAAATTCATTCGTTTTTTCCAGGACCTGCTATATGTAGTGTGAGGATTTGGTCGACAGTGGACTTCCCTGGCCTGAAGCCAGACTGATAACGACCTATCAACCTTTACAAAAGGCTTCAGGCGTTCACACAAAACGGCAGAGAAGATTTTGTAGGCGATGTTAAGAACCCTTATTCCTCTGTAGGTGGCGCAGCCAGACGGGTCTCCTTTCTTGTGGATCGTGGATGCGATGCTGAGACTCCATTGGTCGGGTATGCTTTCATCTGACCATATCTCACAGATGAGCCGGTGCATGTTCCTAACAAGGTCATCCTCAGCTGCCTTGAAGAGCTCCGCAGACAGTCCGTCTGCGCCAACAGCTTTATTTGACTTGAGTTTCGATATGGCGATTTTAGTTTCGTCGAGGTCAGGGGAACGGAATTCCCTGCGGTCTTCGTCGTTTAGAAATGGATCACTTCCTTGTGCTGCCATCTGGAGATTCCCTATGGAAATTACAGACGGGCAAGGGCGAATGGCGAGCATCCTGTGCAAAAAAAACAGGACTAGTCGGTTGGGCTACGGCCTAGTAAGCCGTAACCGTACAAAACCACAAACTCCGAAACAACCACAAGCCTCGGATAAAACGGTCCGGATTAATGTTGACGACCCCTGCAAAAACCGCAAAAAAGAACAACGATCTTCGGCTATGTACCTACGTGGAATATCAGATCCCTAAACCGACCACGTGCAGCCGAACAACTTGCGGACGCCCTAGACCGCTATAAGGAGGACCTAACCACCATCCAGGAAAAGCGATCGAATGAAAGCGGATGAAAAACTGCGACATTTACTACGGCGACTGCTATAGGGAGAGAGGACAACGATTGTTCGGATGCGGATTTGTTGTTCGAGGTGATCTAAGGCAAAAAGTCCTTTCGGTGTGTGAGCGAATCAAGGCTAAATTTTTTAACATCAGCCTGATCTGCCGTCCACGCCCCCACGGAAGACAGGAATGACCCCAACAACGTTCTAGGAGTTCTACGATCTCCTAGGCAGAACATATGCCCAATGTGTCAGCAATGCCATCAACATTGTACTAGGAGACTTCAATGGTAAGCTGGGTAAGTAAAGCATCTTTGAACGAGTCATCGGCAGACATAGCCTACAAGACACCACATCCGAAAACGGACTGACTGATCCTCTAGGCAGTACACGCTTCCCGCACCTCGAAATACACAAAGGCACCTGGCGGTCACCAGATCAATCAATCACTTACCAGATTGATCACATCGCGATCGACGTCGGACACTCCTCCGCTGTTCTTGATGTTCAAATTTTCCGAGGAGCTAACATCGACTCGGACCACCTACGGATATCACGATTGCAGCGGAATAGAGTAGGAATACAAAGTCGGAAAGCTACTATCGCCAGAAACCACTCGTGCTTTTACCGATCACGTCTCCCTTAAGCTCTCCAATTTACCTCAACCCTCCACGCTGTCAATAGAACAACAGTGGACCCTTTGCAAAAAAGAAAAACCTGGTTCGATGAAGAGTGCAGGAGGATTCACAAGACTAGCTGCATAGAAGAACAAAAGCAGCTCGTGAGCTCTACGAGCTAAAATGAAGGGAGGAGCATAAGCTTCTCAGAAGAGAGAAGAAAGAGCACGAGAGGCGCGCGATTAATTATTTGGAAAGGTGTTACTGCAGGCGTGACGTTCGGAAGTTTTATCAACAGATAAAGCGAACATTCCAAGGTTATAAAGCCAGAACGGAAGCCTCAGGGATGAGAACGGACATTTAGTAGTAGAATCCCAGTCGATGTTGCGACTATGGAAAAAACACATCGGCAGACTATATAACAGCGATGTTAGGCGATATGCCGCTGGCAGGCAGAATGATCCATTATCCAGACTAGTAGATTTAAAATGTAACAAGAATCGACCAAGTCTATGTGAAAGCAACGAGTTGTGTCAAGAAAGCGTTCTTTGTCAGTCAAACAGAATTAAGTTTTCGCCTGACTAACGACACTTAGCGAATTGCCGTCAACCCTCGAGTCCTTGGGATAGATTTCAGGAAGAAATAAAAACAATAAAAAGCTTTACGAGTATATTTCAAATGTATCCAAGGCTAAGTCAAGTGATATAGTCATTGGGATGGCAACAAAGGAATAAAATTACTTCCAACACGCCGTCAATAGAGTTATGGCACTTTATAAACTTTGTCTGAATGAGTCCATACCACGAATACGAAATTTAATGGCGCTGAACGTCGTCTAATCTGCATTCAAAACGGCCAACGGACATCGAGACACCTTCGTCCTCGACAAGGACATTCGAGTCATCCGTTTCATTCAATCATCTTTTAGTCCAACTCTAATCCCACTCATGCACGATGTGAAACTGAAGGCCTAATCCCATCCAAAATGACAAAGTGTTCCTAACGTAACGACACAGTATCACTCAATGTAGAGCTCTTCAAGTCTGCGCAGGATAATGGAACTTAAATAATTATTATTTACTCTCACCACACAAACTATCTCAAATCCAATCCAATTAAATCATATTCCTATTGCTCAAGCCGAAACCATCGTTAGCTTAACAGGAATTAGTCACTGTCAGACGGATTTCGGTTGAGGGTAAGCGAGGAACTTGACGACAAGGTTGCCAGTCTCGCGCAGATATGTACCTTCCTATAAATCACAACGGAAGCAGGTAATTCATTTTATTCCTGACTGCTCCCTGTCTCTGGCTTCATAAAAGTTTTTTTTTTTTTTTTTTAATAAATATCTGAATACGTTGCACACTCGGTGGGAGTGGAACATATTAATTTCCAAGCCCAATGAGAAGGATTTTACTCATTACCGTTACCACAGCCACGGCTGCAAGGTAGCAGGAGCAAAAAAGCTATTTGCTAATTAATAACATAACCTACGGCGAGGGACGAGGAGCGAAAAAATCCAAATAAAAACGGAAATAAGTGAGGGAGTAAGGCGCAAAAAACGAAAAAAAAAAATGGCCTCGAGGATACACATAAATACTTGTGGTAGCGGAAAGGTGGCAAGTGACTCGGTTAGCGCCTGGTGGCTTAATGATGCCTTTGGCTTACCTCGAAGTCCAGAAATTTTACGATTTCAACGGACGAATAAACACTTGAGTCCTTTCGCAGTAGCTTTGTGCACTACTGTGTGTGTCTGTGTACATACTTACGTATGTATGTGAGTATCCTTCGAGCTCAAATACTGCCGCTTGTTCTCATGTGAGCGATGGAAATGTTCATAACCTACCTGCTGGTCATTCGGACGGTTCGCGAGAGACGAGGTGGTTAGTAACAGTGTATGACTAGCGCGTTTAAACCACATCCACTCACATATTTACTATGTTTGCCTCCATACATAGGAATGTGCTGCTATTCTGCTTAATTATTAAAGCCCATCCTATAGCCTTCTGCAGGTTGCAATAAGGTATGAACATTACACGGAAACTTCTCATCCAATTGCAAATACTGGCATGAATATATGAACACACAGCCAGGATACGTGGCTATATCGCTCTCGTATAACATATCCTTCATGTTGCATATACATAGAGTAAATTATCGCTCTTCTACTTGGTAGTATTGGTGACGGTTAACAGCGCGTGAAAACGAAAATCAAAAGGCGAATACTCATACACATTCAAATGGAACAGGTTATGGTAAAGGCTAAGGGACTGAAACGCTTCAAACAGTACGGCAAAAAGCTCATAGCATAAGGAGAGCAGAAGTAAAAAAAAGCAAAAAACCATATGCAAGGAGGTTGACGGCACAATCCAAGGGAAGCGTGTACAAGTGGCGTTATGGCAGGGTGAGATTTGTAAATTTCCGGGGTACCTACGTTCAATCTTTAATACACCCACTACGAATGGAATAAAATTTATTTAATTTTTATTTATTTATTTTTACGGTTTTTTGCGGCCACAGGTTTTCTGCTGTGCGTAAGTGGCAGGAGTAAAGGACATTTATTCGGCTTTATGTTGATTTATATTAATGCACACAATGTCAATTGAGAGAGCGACTGCCCTTCTTCACTCGCTCGTTTCCTACTCTTTAGGTGCCTTTTTTCGGGTTGATTACCCCACTGATGGCGATTAAAGAGGGCAACTGGTTAAAGGTGTAGACGCGTTTGGTTTTTTAGCTGGGGTATTCCTTTATTACACCCATACTGGAGGCGGATCCCTTGTGGATTAAAACTTGATTTACTTAATACTCCTTAATTAGCAACAACTACGAAGAGTGGATAGGAAAAATGGTCTCGGATTGGGATAATGATTTTGTGCAATACGTTTTAATCACAGTGGTTGCAATGGAAAAAGTGCCTCCACGTGGTGTCCCAAAAAATATGTAAAATTTGGATTTTCGGAATAAAATATCAGGGAAACTCGGACTAGTTGCCTTTTAAGTTGATCTCCAGTTGTCCTTTAAGTCAACCCATTCTTTTTAACAGGCGCTACAGATCGGGGTGAACCTGGGCCTAACCCAACAAGCCCCTCCAACTAGCACGATCTTTTGCTAACCTTTTCCATTGCCGCACACCCAGTTGGCTGAGGTCCCCTTCCACCTGTGGCTCCAACTTAAGTGCGGCGATCCTCTGTTTCTTCGTCCCTCGGGGTTGAATTGAAAGACCCTCCGGGCTGGAGCTGTCCATTCGCTCTACATGGCGTTGAATCCGTAGACGCCTGACTAGACTCATGTAGCCCCCGTCTACATTTATGGGCCCGAAAATCACGCCCAAAATCTTTCTCTCGAACCGACCAAGAGCCTCCTCGTACGCTTTTGATAATGTCCATGATTCTGCGCCGTACAGCTGGACCGGGATGATAAGGGTGACATCCCGACACATTGACATCTTGCTGTGTTCTTTCGATTATGTCAATGGCATCCGCGTATGCGCGGAATTGTGAGGATTTGATATATACTGTGTTGGTCAGAGACTCCTGCACAATCATTTCCAAAACGATGTTGAAGAAATCACACGACAGCGCATCGGCCTGCCTATATCCTTTGTTGACCTCAAAACTATCGGTCAGGTGTTCATCGATACGGATGAAGCAGCGAGCATTCTCCAAAGTCACCCTTTAGCAGGGATACCATAGGTAGACGTGGCGTTGTATAGCTCGTCTCTAATTACGCTGCCATATGCGGCTTTAAAGTCGAAAAATAGGTGGTGAGTGTCGACTTGAAATTCATTGGTTTTCTTCAGGATCTGCCGTAGTATGAGTGGTCGATGGTGGACTTCCCTGGCCTGAATCCGCACTGCTAAGGACCTATCAGCTTATTTACAGAAGTGTCCAGGCGTTCACACAAAATGGCAAAAAAGATTTTCTAGGCGAAGTTAAGAGGACTTATTCCTCTGTAGTTGGCGCAGTCAGAGGGGTCTCCTTTGTTGTGGATCGGGCATACGATGCTGAGACTCCATTGCTCGGGCATGCCTTCCTCTGACCATGTCTTACAGAAGAGCCGGTGCATGCTCCTAACCAGGTCATACCCAGCTGTCTTCAGGCTCAGCAGACAGTCGACTTGAGTTTCGATATGGAGATCTTAATTTCGTCGAAGTCAGGGGGATGGAATTCTCTCCGGTCTTCGTCGTTAGGAAATGGATCATTCTGCCTGACAGCGGTATATTGACTAACATCCCCGTTATACAGCCTGCAGAAGGGGTTTTTCCATACGAGCTGCTCTTGTTCTGCTATGCAGCAGGGCTTTATATGCATCGTGCTTTGCTGTGTGAATCCTCCTGCACACGTCATCGAACCAGGTGTTTTTTCGTGGTGGAGCCTCGAAACCCTCGAAGCACTTCAGATGCGGTGCTTTTCAGGGTTTGTTCGCAAAGGTTCCGCTGCTGTTCTATTGAAAACGTGGAGGGTTGTGGTGTATTGGAGAGCTTAAGGGAGACGCGATCGGTAAAAGCACGAGCCGTTTCTGGCGATAGTAGCTTTCCGACGCCATAACTTTGTATTCTTACTCTACCCCGCTGCGTTCGTGATATCCGTAGGCGCATCTTGGCTACTATAAGATAGTGATTCTAGTCGATGTTAGCTCCTTGGAAAGTTCGAACATCAAGAATAGTGGAGGAGTGTCTAACGTCGATCGCGATGTGATCAATCTGGTTAGTGATTGATTGATTTGGCGACCGCCTGTTGGAAAACTAAATATATGCTATCATCACAGAAGGACGCTCACCACCGGCGTCTTGGCCAGAACGTTTGGCAAATATAAGTTTGGGGTAGTTAAGGACTTCGTCTACCGTGGCTTCGCAGTGATCTGGAACAACGACATCAGCTCCGAAATGAAATGCAGAATCAGTCTTGCCAATCGCTGTCGCCTTGGGCTCTAGAGGCAATAGAGTAATAGGGTCCTCCCCCAAATGACAAAGTTGACTCTATCCCGGTCCTGCTATACGGCGCAAAAGCATGGACACTATCAAAAGCAGATGAGGAGGTCGAGAGAAAGATTTTGCGCATGATTTGCAACGTGAGTCTAGTCAGGGGTCTCCAGAATCAACGCCTAAGACGGCTAGGCCATGTAGAGCGAATGGACACCAGCCCGAAGAATCGAAGAAACAGAGAACGGCCGCACTTAAGATGGCGCACACAGGTGGAAGGGGACATCGGCCAGCTGGGTGTGCGGCAATGGAAAAGGCTAGCAAAAGACCGTGCTAGTTGGAGGGGCATGTTGGTTGAGGCCCAGGTTCACCCCGAACTGTAGCGCCCGCCAGGAAGAAAAATATTTTAAGACAAAGTTACTGTCGTCGGAGCCATACTAACACTTAGGCTACGCGCACAGGCTGCGAGAATGCGATGCGAGAAGCGGTTGCTTGCTTGCGAAATTATCTCGCAAGCTTCTCGCACACAAACTCTTCTGATCACTTTTTCAAGCGATTCTGTGCGAGTAGTATCCATTGTTGTTGTTGTTCTGAGGCAATTTCATTTGTTTAAAATAACAATTGGTCCAGCTTCCTGATATAAAAGGTTCAATTTTTCCAAAATGTGGTCAAATATTTTGAAGGACATTCTTGTGCATTCCAAGAACTTTCTTTCATCGTTCCTTAACTGTGGATATATCAAGGGTTTTCCAATTGGGAATTGACAACTTTGAAATCAGTTTGTGAACGCACCCTTTCAGTAATCATCGAACTGTCATTGTTAGTTTATTCAGCGAAGCCAACATTTTCATCGTAGTAAAGTGCGTGAACAAGCAACGTCTGCAAATTATGAAATTTTTTTACCGAAATTCGGAGTCGGTGACCGCAACTTTAAGAGCGTTAACTCCAATTTTCGGTCCTAATCCTCGCCATAGTAGACGGACAATAACAAGTCTAGTGCAAAAATTAGAGTCTACATATTCGTTGTGTGATATTGCCGTGTCAGCGGGACAACAGGTTGGTCAAAGTGTCGAAAATATCGCTGCCGTTCGGGCGTCCGTACACCCAAGATCAAGAATTGAAGCCGATGAATCATTTGAGGCGACGTATGTTCTCCGATTGGGCTCTGGAGAAGATGCGCCAAGATGATGAATTTCAATTGCAAAATCATCTTCAGTGACGATGCCCATTTTTGACTCGGTGGGTTCGTCAATAAGCAAAATGTGCGTTATTGGTCGGGTGAAAATCCACATGTGCTTCCTGAACCACCACTTCATCCCCAAAAAATAACGGTTTGGTTTGCATGCTGGCGGCATTATTGGGCCATATTTTTTCGTCGACGATAACGATCGTCACTTACTATGAATGGCCAGCGCTATCGCGCCATGATTGCCGAATATTTTTGGCTCGAATTGGAAGATATGTACTTGGACGACATGTGGTTTCAATAGGATGGTGCCTCAAGTCACACAGCACACGTTACAATCGATTTATTGAAGAGTAAGTTTGATGAGCCGCCTCATTCGTGCGATCTATAGCCTCTAGACTATTTTCCTTGGGACTACGTTAAGTCATTGGTTTATGCCAACAGCCGACGACGTTGGAAGAGCTCAGAGCCGATGTGTGGCCCAGTCATCAAAAATTGAAAATGAATCGACCGCTACAAACGTGCCCGCGGTGGCCATATGAACAAAGTCGAGTTCCATTCATAAACGTTTTGATTGTACTTCAAGCTGATAGTGAAGTTTTTGAAATATCTCAAATTGTTTGCGATAAATATAAACTTCAATTTAAAAATTCTTCGCCTGATGATGAATACATCGCAACGGAACAGTATAGAGCAGCTTTCACTGTGGGCACCATATCGCATCTCGCATCGCATCTCGTATCGCTTCTCGTATCGCTTCCCGAATCGCATCTCGCAGCGATTTAGGGTGCGCGCAGCCTAAATCTAACAGAACATACTGGTCCCGCTTAGTTTTCTAATACTTACTCTGAATAAGAGTGACTTTCCATGCTGTTATTCTTACCTGAAAATAAAAGAAAAACATTTAATTTTGGTATATTTTCAAAATCGGTAGCAAACATTAGGGAACATGGATTAAGAACGCTTTCGAGTATGCCTCCCTAGTCTTTGTTTACTTGTTATGCCTAATCCTTTCAGCGAAAAGTTTTTGTTACGAATGCAACTAACCCTGTAATACTATAAGCTGAAGCCCCAAATTAAGCTTTGTACAATTCTGGTAACGTTTAGTAAAGCCCTGAATCTAAATTCAAGCCTTGAATCAAATTTTAGATTCTGCTGATGAGAGTATACCTAGAGTAGCTAAGAAGGACTTTTCCTTTAAACTTCCTACTCATTTCTTATAAAGATAAGAAATATTTACAGAAGGAACTGGCAAAGATATAGGCAGGCTGTTTTTAAAGATGCACTTAAATGTTTAAACAAGATCGTCAAGGAAAATATTGCTCGTTGGCGAAATGAATCCTGGGACAGGAAGCTTAACAACCTGGATAAAAATGCGAAACCCTTCTGGAACTTAGTTAAAATAGTTAGAAATAAGAATAGACAAATACTATATCTCAAGAATTCATTAAATACTTTCATCACAGACACCGAGAAAGCAAAATTACTGGCGTTAACTTTCGAGCGTAACCATAATATCACACAACACTTAGGTGATACAAATACAGATTCTTTGGTGATAAACACTATTCGTGCATTCAGGACATTAAATCCAGACGTACCGTTGGATGCATATGTAAGTGAAGATGATATTGAGTTCATTATTAATAATCTTATAGCTAAGAAGTCCGGTGGGTTAGACTTAGTCCAAAATGTATATCTCAAAAAGCTACCAAAAATTGGGATCAAGATGGTAACGCATATCATAAATGCCTGTCTAAAAATGCAGTACTTTCCTGCGAAATGGAAGCTTGCCAAAGTAACACCCATACTTAAAGCTGGTAAACCTGCTGAAAATCCTGAAAGCTACCGTCCAATTAGTCTTCTGAGCAATTTAAGTAAAATTTATGAGAGGGTACTTAAGGAAAAAATCGTGAAGTTTATAGATGACAAACACATCTTTCCTGATCAACAGTTTGGGTTTAGACGTTATCATAGTACTTCTCATCAAGTTCTGCGAATTTCGCAATCATATCAAAAGTAACCGTTTAAATGGAAAATCAACCGGTATGATTTTGCTCGATATTGAAAAGGCGTTTGATACTGTTTGGCATAATGGGCTATTGTTTAAATTGATCAAAATGAATTTTCCTCCATATCTGTGCAATATAGTTCTAAGTTTTCTGTCCAATCGTTGTTTTCAAGTATATGTTAATTCTGGGGTATCCAATTCAATATCTTATAAAGCGGAAGTACCTCAAGGTTCCGTTCTCGGACCAATATTATATAACTTGTATACCTCGGACTTTCCTGAGTTACCTGAATGTGGAACAGCGATGTTTGCTAACGACTCAGCAATATTTTCATCGCATGAGCTTGCTCTCAATATTGAGAGCAATCTTAAAAATGCGATAAAAATTGTATTAAAATTTTGCAATAAATGGAAGATAAAACTGAATGAAAATAAATTGCAAGCCATATTTTTCACTCGAAAAAGGAAAGCCTGTTTTATACCTTCAGTAAATCTAGAGGTAAATGGAATTAGCGTTGAGTGGCAGAACTCCGTTAAATACCTAGGCATTTATCTCGACATAAAAATTACGTTTCGTGAACACATCACGCAGACAATCAAGAAAGTTAAAGTTGCAACCAACATCCTCTAACCTTTTATAAATAGAAAATCTTTATTATCACCATCAAATAAAATTATCATTTACAAGGTCATATTTCAGGCGATTCTCCTTTATGGATACCCAGTGTGGGGAAATTCTGCACAATGCCATATTAAAAAGTTGCAAGTAACTCAAAACAAAATTTCGAAAATAATGTTAGATCTCCCATGGGATTATCCGACTTCAAGACTGCATGAAAGAGCGGGTGTTGAATTGATATCCTCAAAAATTATTAAGCTGACAGACAAATTTGTTGATAGATGTACTTTTGCTTCTAATCCTCTAGTCAGTAACCTATCTGCTAATTAAATTAATTAAATGTGATATTTTTATTTTTTATTTTTCTATTTATTTATTTATTAATTTTTTTTGTGCATATATGTATATGTGTATATATTTACTTATATGTGGGCATATACATATGTGTATATATGTTACTCATTTAGAAGACTTTCCCATTTGTCTGATTATTTATTACTTTATTTATTTACTGTTATTTATTAATTCATTTATTTATTGAATTTATTTATTTATTATTATAACTGCTTTGTCTAATTATTTATTTATTTATTTATCTATTAACTAATTTTATTTATTTTTATTTATTTATTTATATATACATACATATATGTGTACATACAAATTTTTTTTTTTTTTGTTATACTGAAAATTCCTATTCCTAGTCCTTAAAGAGTTCAGTAAAATAGTGTAAACACTTTGTTCAGAAGAAAGATACGCAGAATGTATCAAATCTCTGTATTATATTTTGTGCGATAACTATATCAGTGTAAATATATTTTTAATACGAAATAAATCTTGTATCTTGAATCTAAAGCTTCGATATTAGATTTTAATTTAATTGGCATAAATCTGTTCTTTATGTTGACATTCTCGGATGTTGACTAGGCAACTTTTCTAAAACTTCAAGTGCCACTTCCTGCTACTGAAATTCGAATAATCCTGGTCGTCGCAAGCCATTTCTGTGGGACTATCCTCCATATATACAATACGAACACGTACATGTGAAGTTTTTTTTTTTTTTAATGAAATAATTAAATTTTAATGAATCCTTCCCCACAAACGAGTCCATTTCCCGCAATCCTCTCGGCGGCAGGGAACATGCAAACGGCATATCAGTCCCTAATGCCTTACTATCAATTAATTAGTAACATCGAATGACCGCAAACTTTTTCATTCATACGTCCCTCATTCCAACCATCACTCTTCTGAAACTTTGAATATCCAACCATACGATTCACAGGATAAAGTTTTGCCCCCTGCTCCGACCACTTAAACAACGATATCACTAGCGTGTGTGAGTCTCACTTGCTCACACATGACTCGACTTTAGTTTTACTAACTTTTAAATGAAAGTTGAAATGTCGGGCAGATGTTGTCTCGCATCTAGTCGTCGGGTCCGGAAGCCCAACAAAAAAAAACAGGAAAAGGAAAAAACCCCTGGAAACCTGTCGGGCAGAATGTGGCCAACATGGTCATCAAACGTTAATGACTGCGTGTAAACCGACCTTCTTGTCACACGAAGAGAACGAAAAAGATTCCCCCGATCCTCGTTATACCAACCCCTTAAAAGGACATTATGTCGGGTAGACAAGGGCAAAAAATCCGAACAACGTTTTTCACTAAAGTGATTTTTGGTTAATATGTCGCGCAGACTGTTTGTGAAAGGCCTGCTTCCTTAATGGTTCCATAACGAGATGGGGTAACCCAGCAAGTGTGCCATGCATATGCCCCCGAAAAAAAGGAAAGCAAGTGGAAAGATACGAAAAAAAGGTTTTAGCCTATTCAGAGTCAAGTTTTCAATTTACGCTCCACATGCACCCGTCCATCGCGTTGCTTAATGACATAGGTGATCTGGGTTAGACATGTTGGCTTGGTTAGATTAACACAAATTTGTCTATTCCATGTTTCGGGGTAATATGTATGGTCGTCCCTCGAACGCGTTGTGATCCTGAGTGAAATTCAGAAGGGGCGGTGTAGTGGATTCAAGTAATAAGTGGGACATTAATACACGGCTTTGGGATGATGTTTGGACAATGCCCTGAATAATTAATTTACAACATACGATGGGGATGACATGAGACGAGTATGCAGAGAGTAGGGGCAGTGTTAGTTTGCTGGACGTGGGCGGTAGTCAATATCGATGCACTAGATATAATTTCGGCAAATAATAATGGCATGTGGGAACAGTGGACACAATGAGAATTGAGCACAATTATTTGTGGTACATTAAACAGTCTAGGATCAATCGAAATCAAGTAAATAGTGGACGATGGTTTTCAATGTAGTTGCTAATTCAGATACATCTGCTTACAACTGGAGTGAATATTATAGATAGTAACTTTACTTACTTACTACTTATCAGGCCAACAATCCATGGAGGATTTCAGCCTGAGCTATAGCTGCCTTTCGTCCTTAACGCGCTACTTTCAGTTACCAAGACCAAGTTGTCTTACATCCGTGATTACTTGGTCTTTATACCGAACCACGAGGCTCGGAGTCGAAGACCCTCTTAGCTAGAGCATTGGTGTTCATGCTCTCGATGTGGCCGACCCAATGTAGTCGACGGATCTTTGCCTTCCGAACTTTATCCACATCTTTGTAAGGCGCGTAGAGTCCGCGGTTATGTCTTCTCCTCCATTCACCTTCCTTACCCAAACTCAGCTCCGCGGCCTTATTTATTGTCCCGCTTTCAGCTCCGTATAGCAAGACTAACAGTATAAGCGTTTTTCAAAGCACGACTTTGGTTCTGCGAGTGAGGAGTTTCGACTCAAGTTGTTTGGACAAACCGAAGTAGCAGAGTCGAAGATCCTCTTAGCTGGAGCGTTGATGTCCATGCGCTCGATGTGGCCGAGCCAGTGTAGTCGACGGGTCTTTGCCTTCCGAACTACATTCACATCTTTGTACAGCTCGTAGAGTCTGCGGTTATGTCTTCTTCTCCATTCACCTTCCTCACAGACAGGACCAAATATCCGGCGCAGAATTTTTCTGTCAAAATAACCCAAAATAAGCTCCCCTGTCCTGCTTATCGTCCAGCTTTCGGCCCCGTGCAGCAAGACTGGCAGTATGAGCGTTTTGTTAAGCATGACTTTGGTCTTTCGAGCGAGGAGTTTGACCCAAGTTGTTTGGACAAGCCGAAGTAGCAGCGATTGCCAAGAACGATTCCATCCCGGATCACCACTATGGTCTCATTTGTGGAATTTACCTTTGCCCCGAGATAGACAAACTCCTTAACTACCCCGAAATTGTAGCGTCAATCGTTATATTTTGTTCAAGGTGGTGAGCGACGGATCGGTGTTTGCCTGACAGCATGTACTTTGTCACATCCTCTTTGACTTTAAGACCAACTCGTTTCACCTGTCTTTCAATAGCCATGAAAGCTTCTACAACGTCAGGTTGAGACCGCGCGATGATGTCAATATCATCCGTATATCCTTGCTTCTGGACAGACTTGTAGAAGACAGTGCCTCCCCTGTTGATGCCTGCCCGTCGCAATATCTGCTCCAGCACCAAATTGAAGAAATCACCTGACAGCGCATCTCCTTGCCGAAATCCGGTGCATTTTTAAACGGTACAGAGAACCCAGAACCGAACTGCACGCTGTTTTCCTAGTATCCCGAATTCGGCCATCGCATCATGCGATTCTTTACGATGAATGCCATCATGTGCGGCTTTAAAACCGATAAACTCGATTTAAACTCGCTGGTCTTTTCCAGGATTTGTCGAAGTGTGAATATTTGGTCTTTCGTCGACCGGAGGCCGTACTGGTAGCTGTCGATAAGTGCGGTGCTTAAGACGTTCACACAGTACGCTGAACAGGACTTTGTATACGATATTGAGCAGGGATGTAGTGCCTCTGTAGGTCTTGCCAAAGGTAGGATCGCCTCTTTCTGGATGGGTCAAATAGGGCTGGTATTCCAGTCTTCGGGCATGCTTTCATCTTTACAAATTCTACAGATGATCGGGTGCATGCTCTCTATCAGAACATCGCCGCCAGCCTTGTAGAGCTCTGATGACAAGCCACCTGAGTCTGCGGTCTTGTTATTCTTCAGCTTTTGAATAGCTGTGCCGAATTCTTCCATGCTGGGTGGGAGGACTACTTCAGCGGTTGGAATTGGGATTTCCTCAGTCCCTACCACTTCCTCGCAGTCATGCTCGATAAGCAGCTGCTGGAAATGCTGCTTAAATACGTCCACTATTCCCTGCGGGTCGGTGACAAGATTACCTTCAAAATACCGAAGAGACCGGGCTGCAGGGCGTTGTGCTTTCTTATAAAAGCCACGTATTCTAGACATGTCATTGGGCTGAGAGGCCTAGAAGAAATTTTTCTCTTTCCGCAGCAGCGGTTTTTTCTCCTGCCTTCTTCTGGCTCGGTACTCCTCCCGCGCTGACCTGATTTTACGCTGAAGCACCTTTTATTACGCCTCGTCGGTTGCTGTCTTTTTCTGCTCGCACACACCATCATACCACGGGTTTATTGTCGGGGGTGGTAGGTATCCTAAAGTAGTTTCGGCTACTTCCTGAATGGCTGAGCGGTAATGCAGCCACATATTATTGGCATTTGTGTTCGACGTAGGCATACTGGAGAGCTATCCACTCAGTTGCTCCCGGTAACCTCCAATATCGTACCTCCGCTGGTGCAGCTTTCTGACACTGGACAGTCGATATTTGAATCCTGCTGCTACGAGAAAATGTTTGCCACTCTGAATGTTCGCACATTCAGGATGTTTGACTTGCGTCAATGAGCACATGGTCGAATTAGTTGGCAGTTCGACCATCCGGAGATCGCCAGGGTGCTGTGTGGATTCGCTTGCGGAAAAATCTTGTGCTACTTATCATCGCATTGCAAGCTGTCGCCAAGTCCATGAGTCGGGAGCCGCTGGCAGGGCGCCTGCTCTAGCTCATCTGTAAGATATGGTCGGAGGAAAGCATGTCCAACGAGTGGAATCTCGCTTGCCCAATCCACAAGAAAGGAGACCCCTTTGACTGCGCCAATTACATAGGGATCAGCCTCCTTAATTCCGCCTGAAACCGTTCGTTAACCGCCTGATGTGTTACAGTAACACACTTACGTAGCCCCTTTCCATGCATAACTACTTAGTTGAAGGCCCGATAGGAGACCGTCCTGTTTGAAGAGCCTTGATGGTTGAAAACCATATTACTATTTTGTATGCTCATCCGAGTACGGAAGAATACTGATCGCCTGTGTTTGAAAACAATAATGGCTGAAAGCACGGCAAAAGGTATTCCGTAATGTCCACAGAAAAAGACCTACCCTGTCATTAGTCTCACTTCGATTCAATTACACTGTCCACTCTAATGCGCCCTTTGTGATCTAACCCAACTCTTCCATTACGAACAATAGTAAGAGTTCCGCTACCGTTAACACACGCTTTCTGTTGTTCGTTAAAAACGAAAACAATAAAGCAAATGCATGACGTGATAGTACTAATGCTGGTATTCAAATTTGAATTCACTATTTCCTGGGAACTCGAAGGAAAAGTTAACAATTATACGTGCATGTAACCTTCAACACCGTTGTCCACCACTATCATCATCGCGCACTATAATAGCGATCCCCTAGGTGTCATTTGTCATTTGTCACTGCTGTCGCCCTATTCCCTGCCTATTACCGCGGCACAGGTAATACATTACATTGGCCCAAAACGCAATTATTAAATTACCAACAGAAAATGAGTAACAAAAACACGAAAGAAGAAACGTGTAGCATAAACAACGGTAGGTACGCAACCGTCCTTTGAAAACGAGCATGACTGTGGATTTTAATTTCCATAATGTACCTACCATCACCGCAACGTATTTTTGTATCTTTCCATCAGTACTAGCTCGACATGTAGCATGCAGACGCGTACATAACTCACATAGTAAAAAGCTGAAAGGATGCGCGATATCTATTCGTCTATTCGGCTTTGAGCTCAAACACAAAGTCGAACTGCGCGGATATGCCTCGCCGAGCGGAACCAGCTTTGTGAAAACGCATACAATCGAGAGATGGTTGGAAAATAGATAAAAAAAATCAAAAGTGGCAAACGAGTGGGAGGAGAATCGCGCAAAGAAAAATCAACACTCGGAACGGTCACCACTTATCTGGAAAAGGGTATTTAAAAACAAAAGATTGCCATTGCGAACGGGCATGATGCCCAGTTTGACTGGTAGGGTGCTGGCAGAATCCAAGTCATTAATGCAGCTGTTAACTCAAAAACTTACATTCAACCCGTACAAGTCATCGAACTTGGACGCGAGAGACTAAGGATGGGTGCATGACCTGTTGATAGATTTTTGGGACGCACTTGAAATGTTCGAATGATGGATGTAGAGTACAGCAAGGTGAGACGAGTCTAATGACAAGCAATTAGTGCGCCAATTATGATGTCTAACAAGCTATTAGCGAACTCTCAAGGGAGCTCGCGATTAAAAAATTATTTATTATTATTTTTATGAAAACTGCGAAACCGTGGCTGATAAAGTTATTAACTGTAGATGAGCTGTACTTAGATTGCTAAAGATCACTCTACTACATATCTGCTAATTTGAAAAACTAACCAGAGGGGAACCTGATAGTTCCCCGCTGAACTGAACCACCCCGATTCAATTAGGAATCTTAGCAGTTTGTTTAGCTTAATGTCTCTTACCTCTCTAAACCCGAGAAGAAGTAGTTCCCGAGGAAGATACTCGCACAGTAGGTAACGAACGGATCCTATTTCCTCTTCGTCCCTACAGCTTCTGCAGAAATAGTTGTAGGGCTGGTCTATGTCTAGCTGCATGATATAATATCATGCAGCGCCCAGTGAGGGCGCCGACTACTTACTTACTTACTTTGATGGCGCTACAGTTCGGGGTGAACCAGGGCCTCAACCAACAAGCCTCTCCAGCCGGCCCGATCTTCGGCCAGCCGCTTCCGGTGGCGCACGTCCAGGTCCCCTTCCACCTGTGCGTGCCACCTTAAATGCGTTCGTCCTCTTCTGCGCCGTCCCTCGGGGTTGGAGTCGAAGACTCTTCGGGCCGGAGCGTTGATGTCCATTCGCTCTACATGGTCCAGCCATCTTAGGCGTTGGATCCGAAGACGTTTAGCCTGGTCGATGTCGCTGTACAGCCCGTACAGTTCGTGGTTGAATCCCCTCCTCCATTCTCCGTTTACACAAACGGGACCCAAGAATACACGCAGAACTTTCCTCTCGAAACGCCCAAGAGCCTCTTCATCTGCTTTTGATAACGTCCAAATCACCTCACCGTCGTAGAGGAGGACCGGAATGATGAAGGTTTTGTAGAGGAATACCTTAGAGCCGACAGACGGCTCTACTACTCAGTTGCCTGTTGAGCCCAAAGAAGCAGCGGTTGGCAAGAGTTATTCTGCGTTTTATCTCAGCGCTGGTATCGTTGCTGCATGGCACTACCGAGCCAAGGTAGACGAAGTTCTTGACTACTTCAAAAATATAGCTGCCGAAGGTGACATTTTGACCAAAACGTCGGTGTTGTGCGTCTTTCTTGGATGAGAGCATATATTTAGTCTTGTCCCCATTTACCCTTAGACCCACTTTCGCCGCTTCTGCTTCACTGCTTGTGAACGCCTCATTGACGTCTCGCTTTGTTCGTCCAATAACGTCAATGTCATCTGCGTAGGCAAGCAATTGTGTGGACTTGAAGTAGATCGTACCTCTTGTATTGGCCGCAGAGCCCCGCACGATCTTTTCAAGAATAATGTTGAAGAAATCACACGACAGTGCGTCACCCTGTCTAAAACCTTTTTTAACATCAAAGGCGTCGGTTAGTTCACCTCCGACCTTAATGGAGCAGCGAGAGTTCTCCATAGTCATCCTGCATAGTCTGACGAGTTTGGCAGGAATGTTAAAACATGACATGGCTTTATATAGCTCGTCTCTATAAACAGTGTCATACGCGGCTTTAAAGTCGACGGAAAGATGGTGCGTGTCGACCTGGAGTTCATGGGTCTTCTCCAAGATCTGCCGTAGTGTAAATATTTGGTCTATCGTGGATTTTCCTGGCCTGAAACCACACTGGTAGGAACCTATCAGATTGTCCACGAACGGTTTCAGGTACTTACACAATACGGCAGAGAGGATCTTGTACGCGATGTTCAGGAGGCTCATCCCTCTGTAATTGGCGCAGTCATAGGGGTCTCCTTTCTTATGGACCGGGCAAACGATACTGAGATTCCATTCATCGGGCATGCGTTCTTCCGACCATATCCTGCAGATGAGTTGGTGCATGTTCCTAACCAGCTCATCGGCAGCTGCTTTAAACAGCTCCGCGGGGAGTCCGTCTGCTCCAGCAGCTTTATAAGACTTAAGTTTCGATATCGCTGTCTTAACATCGTCTAGGTCGGGTGGACGCGATTCTCCTTCGTCTTCGTCCATTGTGAATGGTTCGCTCTGCCTGACGGCGGCATTTTGACTATCATTGCCGTTATACAGTCTGCAGAAGTGGTCCTTCCACAATCTCAGCATCGACTGTGACTCCATTACTAGGTGTCTGTGCTCATCCCTGCAGGCTTCTGCGCTGGCTTTATAGCCTTGGCATGTTCGTTTTATTTTCTGGTAAAATTTCCGAACGTCGTTCCTGCCGTAACATCTTTCCATCTCCTCGACCTCGCGCTTCATGTGCTCCATCTTTTTCCTTCTTAGAAGCGCATGCTCCTCCCTCCTTTTCTGTTCATAGAGCTCGCGGGCGGCTCTCGTCCGTCGATGCAATGTGGCCATGTATGCATTCTGTTTCTCTACATGGGCCTGTCTGCACTCATCATCAAACCAGGGGTTTCTATACTCGAAACCGAGTATATCTGAGGCGGCCTCTCTAATGGCTTTCTGACAACGACTCCATTGCTGTTCTATGGTTTCTGCAGATTGCATCGGGACCTGAGAGAGCTTGAAGGAGACTTGATCGGCGAAGGTTCTGGCGGTCTCCTGCGATTGCAGCTTTCCGACGTTAAATTTTGGTGTTCTTACTCGACTCCGTTGGTTCCGAGAAATTCGCATCCGTACCTTGGCTGCAACAAGGTAATGATCCGAGTCGATGTTGGCTCCCCGAAAGGTTCGGACATCTAGGATGCTGGAGAGTGTCTGCCGTCGATCGCAATATGATCAATTTGGTTGGTTGTCGATTGATCGGAAGACCGCCCTTATGGATATTGAGGTGTGGGAATCGTGTACTTGCTACTACCAGGTTATGTCCCGCCATAAGGTCCATTAGCCTTAGTCCGATTTCTGACGTGGTGTTGTGTTGGCTGTGTTTTCCAATGACCCGTTCAAAGATAGCTTCCTTACCCAGCTTCGCATTCACATTTTGGTGTCATAGCTGGGACAATACGCATACGTTCTGCATAGGAGATCATAGAAGTCGTCCTTATGTCGGTCATCTTTCTCCTCTGTGGGGGCGTGGACACATAGTAAGCTTATATTGCCGAGATTGGCCTTGATGCTTATAGTTCGCTTACATACTGGAAGCTTAAGACTTATATCCTGAGTCTGCCTCGAACAACAAATCCGCATCCGAATAAGCGTTGTTTATTTTCTCTGTAGCATTTGCTGTAGTATATATCACAGTTTTTCATCCGCTTTTTGTCTGGCCCATCCCATCACACTTCTTGGAGCGCGGTAATGTCTGCCTTATAGCAGTCCAATGAGTTGACCATTTGTTCGGCTGCATCTGGTCTGTTGAGGGACCTAACGTTCCAGGTGCAGAACCGAAATTCGTTTCCTTTTCGGTGCTTGCGGGGGTCGTCAACATGTAATCCGTCCGTATCCGAGGCTATTGGTTGTCTCTGAACAAAATTTTTGTTTTAAGCGATAGGGATGTTAGCCCTAAGCGCAACCCCCAACCTGGAGGGCCAGGTTCCTCTTTCCCCAGGAACAAGGGGTCGGGTCGCTGCACACATTGGTTCACTACCTGACGGGTGCCAGTATAGCTATCCAGGGGGCCACTCGGAGGCTGTGTGTCAACTTGGATTGAGCAGGGACAGAGATCGAAGCTGGCGTTTGCCAAGTCAAACGCGATAAACTTCTTTGCTCTGTTTGTTCGCTCCCTTCTCCCCGACTACCAGTCGTATATTCCTCCTACTAAGATTCAGCAGACTTTCCGTCCGTGTTTTGTCATAGATAGGCCATGTTAGCCTTACCGTAGCGCATGTGTCTAATTGAAACCATCGCTCGTTGGCCTTTCCGAGTAGTTCCACCCCTATTTCTCTGAATAGTGTGCTGACTGGCGTTCCAGCCTCAGTTGTGATCTGCGAAGTATCTGCTACCTACTGATCCCAGTCTGGCTAATTCGTCCGCCTTCTCATTCCGGAAATATTCACATGCCCTGGTACCCAGCAGATGGTTACCTCATTGACATCCGATATTTCTTCTAGTTTCTCTTTACAGAGTTTTACGAGTTTGGATCTTATCCATGTTGCTTGCAGAGCCTTATGGGTGCCTGACTGTTAGCATAGATTTTGATTCTCTTACCTGAGAAATTCTCCCTAAGAATCAGATCCGCACCTTTAAGCTGGATAACTAGGGTCAGTTTTAAAATCAAGCCTGACAATTGGCACAGTGAGAACTCTGGGACTCAGTTAACGGTCTTAGGCCTAACAGACAAATTTTTACTCTTAGCAAATGCCGCCGATATCCAGCTGATTATTTTCCTTAGTTAGGCAAAACGACTAACTATGGCCTCGTGGGGCAGCACCAGTAAAGCCACCGCAGACGAACACTATGCGGCTTTGTTTGTAAGTCCCATCCCCTCCTCCTCGTGGCGCAATCTGGATATTTCTTCTGGAAAATTTAAGGAGGGCGAATGGTGAGTTTCCTGCGCCAAAAACCAGGTTTAGTTGGTTAGGCTACGGCCTACTAAGCCGTAAACGCAAAGAAAGTACTTACTCGGAGGCAACAACAAGCGTTGAATTTGGAGGACGGAGTGCCAGGTCTGTACCTGGAATGTTAGGTCCCTTAATATGTTGGGTGAAGCTAAACAGTTGGAAAAAGCCCTAAGCTGGGAAGGGAAGTAGATCAGTGGATCACTTTCATCGGGCGGTAACTTCAGCCGTGGCATCAACAAGCCATACCGAATGAAGGACCCGGTCTACCGTCGCAAGTAATGGTCGGGCTGCGTGTGCTGCAGGGCAACCTGCACCATGCCAAAGGTGCCTCCGACACCTTCAGCCTGCGACTCTATCACGACAGGATCAGCATTGAACTAATCCAGGTACCATAGGTCCATAGAGGTAAAATGATGGGCCTGCAAAACAGGTCGCGTAAACTAGGAGGTTCTCATCCTAGGGCCGCATGTGTGATCGGCACTAATATTAATTTTCTCCCCATTCCAGGATTCATCACAAATGACCTGGCAGCCGTCATTGTGGAAGTCCCCACCGAAGGAGGAGTAAGGGGAATTGTATGCGCCTTCGCTTAATTTCTTAAAGACGGCCAACAAATCCCTCCCACCGAAGTTCAGGATGCGACCAGAAGAAGCATCATCTGATAATCGAATGTGATGCAAACGCGCATCATACGGAATGGGGCAGCAGCAAAACAAATAAACGAGGTGAGTCACTCTTTGAATTTCTTATAAGCAACGATCTCACCGTTGCCAATAGAGGCAACAAACCTACATTTATAAATGCGGTTAGAGAAGAGGTGCTTGACCTCACTATCTCTAGCCCCTTCATTCAAAATATAATTTGCGATTGATATGTCTCCAATGAGGCCTCACTATACTATAGATACCAGACCAAACGAACTAATTGGGCTCTGTTTCAGACTCAATTCGCCGCTAATCCTTTGCTTCTCAAGTCGATTGAATCGACAGATGATATCGATGAAGCGGGTTACCAACTCAATGGAGCACTTATCTCCTTATCACCCAGGTCAAGTACGCACAAGCGGTGTGTGCCCTGGTGGAACACTCAGCTTGAATCCCTAAGGAAACAGATGAGATCGCTGTTTAACAGAGATAAACGAAACAATAGTTGGACTGATTATAGATCTGCTCTAACTAAATACAACCTCGAACTGAGGAAATCCAAAAGAATGTCTTGGAGGAACTCTGCGAGAGCATTGACTCGCTTAGTCAGATGATTTTAGAAGGTATGTCAACGGTAGACATGGCGTTGGCTAGCTCGTCTCTAATTACGCTGTCGTATGCGCTTTTGAAGTCAACAAATAGGTGGTGAGTGTCGACTTGAAATTCATTGGTTTTTTCCAGGGTCTTCCGTACTGTGAAGATTTGGTCGATGGTGGACTTCCCTGGCCAGTTTATTTACAAAAGTGTTCAGGCGTTCACACAAAATGGCAGAGAAGATTTTGTAGGCGATGTTAAGAAGGCTTATTCCACTGTAGTTGGCGCAGTCAGAGGGGTCTCCTTTCTTGTGGATCGGGCATACGATGCTGAGACTTACTTTCCTCTGACCATACCAGCTGCTCGTCAGAGCTAAGCAGATAGTCCGTCTGCGCCAGCAGCTTTTTTCGACTTGAGTTTCGATATGGCGATTTTAACTTCGTCGAGGTATTCTCTACGATCTTCGTCGTTAAGAAATGGATCATTCTGCCTGACAGCGCTATATTGACTAACATTGCCGTTATACAGCCTGCAGAAGTGTTTTTTCCTTATTCTCAGCATCGACTGCGATTCTATTAGTAGGTGTCCGTTTCCATTTCTACAGGCTTCCGTTCCGGCTTTATAAACTTGGAATGTTCGCTTTATCTATTGATAACACCTCTGAACGTCATGCCTCTTCAAATCCTCAATGGCGTGCTTCTCGTGCTCTTTCTTCTTTCTTCTGAGAAGCTTATGTTCCTCCCTTCTTTTTAACTCGTAGAGGCCCCGAGCTGCTCTTGTTCTTCTATGCAGCGAGGCTTTATATGCCTCCTGCTTTGCTGTGTGAATCCTCCTGCACTCCTCGTCGAACCAGGTGTTTTTTCGTGGTGGAGCCTTGAAGCTCAGAACTTCAAAATTAGTGCTTTTTAGAGCTTGTTGGACTGCGTAGAGGGTTGAGTTGTATGGGAGAGCTTAAGGAGGACGCGATCGGTAAAAGCTCGAGTGGTTTCTGGCGGTAGTAGCTTTCCGACGTCATAACTTTGTATTCTTACTCTACTCCGCTGCGTCCGTGATATCCGTAGGCGCATCTTGGCTTCTACAAGATAGTGGTTCAAGTCGATGTAGGCTCGTCGGAAAGTTCGAACATCAAGAATAGTGGAGGAGTGACTGACGTCGATTGCGATGTGATCAATCTGGTTAGTGATTGATTAATCATGCGACCGCTGGGTGTCTTTGTGTATTTCGCGGTGAGGGAAGCGCATACTGGTTTGAAGGGGATTTCGCCCCGTAGCAAGATCAATCAGCCGGTGTCCGCTATCGGATGTGGTGTCGTGTAGGCTATGTTTGCCGATGACTATTAGCATTAGCATTAACGTCTCCTAGTACAATTTTGATGTCGTAGCTGGAACATTATGCATACGTTCTGTCTAGGCGATCGTGTAATTCATCTTTGGTGGAAGCATCCTTGTCCTTCTTGGGGGCGTGGGCGTAGATCAGGCTGATATTAGATTTTTTTTTTTGTTTTATATTCTCTTATGATGTGTTATATACACACAACCCGAACGGAGTGCAGTGGTTTGGGTAGTTGATGTTTGTTAACTCTCTGGGGTGGTTGTCCTAAATAGGACGAGAGCCGACCAAATTCGTTGGTTATGGTCCGTAGTAATTCGTTAAAGCACTTTAATTTTGCATGCGCAGGGGATGAATTTCAGTTGACCATATACTTATGCCTGCAGCAGTACGTCTGGTCACTTTCCATTCACAACTGCGTCACATACTTTTTGTCCATATAGGAATTACTTTTTCTTGGTTATGAAGCTAATTTGAACTATAGACCTTCTGCTCGGTGGTCGACGATGTTAACCACTGCACCACGGCCACCCCTCGAACAACAACAAGGTGTTCGGCTGTAGAGGTTCTTACTCTCCTTTTTTTAGCGGACCAGCACCCGTCGGCAGATGGTACTACTAGGAGGCCTTTGTTAGTCTTTTATCATCCTCCCTGAGGTACTGTTTAACGTTCATTGCTTCTTCGCGAAAACTAGGAACATACCACATAACACAATGACGATTCTCAATTCGCAGTAACAGCCGCAAACCCGCCATAACTTCACTAATTCAATCCAGGAATTTCAATGACCTAGTCATGCTTCGAGTGCTCCTAGACAAGTACAAGCCGTACGCACTCAGTTATGTATTTTAAGCTCTTCAATTGCTTCATTAGACCTACTTAAAAGACGGCAGCCCGATCCGTCTGCCGATGCACTCCCTCTATCCACATACTCCGGCGCATCAATTTGTTGCTATTACGCCAGCTGCGTGCCAAACTCCCGACTGACGACACCACTATTGCACTCATGTACGTACGCATAATCATAATTCATCCAACGGAAGCATTGTGACACAATTCGTCGTAGATACATTTTTAATCTAACCCGAGTTTGTTAATTTCGTAAAAAGAAAACAAACGAGGTTGCAATGAAACACTTGAATAATTAAATGATTAAGTGTGGGAGTACTGTATCTTATAGATTGTGAGTACATCTCATGAGAGAGAACATTTCGCACATTTGTGAGATAGATCTTTACCCAGTTGGACGAGGTTAGTGTGTGACTCAATTGTTATCCGCTGGATGCTGTGAAGCTCGGCCTGTGTCACTTTTGCTTTCGCGGAATGTGTCATACTAACTAGCGTCTTGCATTTAATTGTGTAATTAGATAATTGCACGATAGTTAAAGATACATAGTATAAACGCAGAAGCGAAAGCAAAAACTAGGTAGTTGGGCCATGTGAGTGGTAATTATTTTAATTGAGATATATTCTCGGGAAATATCTAATAATGTGGAACGCAACGGCAGCGCATGCACATATGTCTGGTTCGTGAAGCGAGCTGAGAACCATTCCGCAGGGCAGTTGCTCCGATACAACAATTGAGAGTTTACAGTGCTCTTAGTGGTAGTGTGAGTTGAGGAGGTCGAGGCGAAGTTCATAGACGGAGCTGAGATGGTGCTGAAAACGAAGCTGACAGTGTAGGCTAATGTATGGCATTTAGTGGATTCCCTCGCCCACTACACAATGAATGTACGTCGTGCCGCCTGTCTGTGCTCAAGCGAGTTCTCAGCCGACTTTGGGAACAGCTCTTGTGTGTTTATTTCGTTGTTTTTGTTCTTTTTTGTTTTTTAATTGCATGCAATTAGCTCGATACAAATGAAAAGCTTCAATTGATTGTGTAGAGTCATTGATGTCACGCCGCCACGTTGTGTCGTGGCGTTTTGAGAATCTATCGTCTACTGCAAGAAAACAATTTACCAGAAAATTCTAACAATGGAGTCGTGTGTTTCCGTTCTTGTCAGTAGCTTATGACGCAACTGGAGGCTGGCAGAGTATCAATGCGCGGCTTAAAGCAATTTCTAAAACACGTACATGTACATATGTACGTAGGTATGAAGATTCATAAATAATGTGAAAGAAGATGTTTCCCTTCATCTTCCACCTCTAATACGGTTAAAGGGAACTTTGAAATTTAAATATTCTTTTTAAACAGGCTAGGGCCAGGAAGGACCCTATATATGTAGGTATTACATATAGGGCATGGGTTCGGACATACCGGGTTAAGTTGTTGATTGCTTTCAACCTGGCGAGATGCCAGCAATGACCCCTATTTCCTTGCCCGGCTCAAGTTTACATATGTATAACCTCCTCATGGCGCCCTCTGGATAGCCTCTACAACAACCCTTGAGAGGTGAACAAATGGGCCCCCGAGGGCCCACAACCGCCAGTCTTGGGCCGCGGGCCAACAACCCGCCAATGTATGTAGGTAAAGCAAAACAGCTTTGAAAGAGTAAAAAAATTCTTAAAGACGATTTCCGAGATCCTCCTGGAATGTCAGAACTCTGTACACTCCTGGAGCTGATCATAAACTAGAAAGAACTCTGGCGCAATACAATGTGGATACTATTGCGTTCCAGGAAACATGCTGGATAGGAACCGGTACGATGAGGAAAAAGATTACGACAACCATTACAGCTGTCAAAAAAGATAGCACATGTTGGGGTGTAGATTTGCCGTGGGAAACCGGTTAAGGTTTCCGACTTTAAACCTATAGGTAAGCGCCTGGGAATGATCCGCATCAAAGGCAGATTTTACAACATCGGCTTCATATGTGCCCACGCCCCTACCGAAGAGGCTGAATACCCCATCAACGAGGAGTTCTATGAACTCCTAGACAATGCATATCGAGCTTGTCCAGAGTACGATGTCAAAATCGGACCCGGGGACTTCAATGCCAAAATAAGTAAGGAGAACACCTTTGACGGAGTGATCGGAAAGCACAGCCTCCACGATACAACAAATTCCGACTCACGGACTTTGCAGGTAATGCGGTGAGCGTCTCCAGACGCTCGAGCCACCAACCAAATCGACCATGTGTACATTTACGCAAGACATTCGTCAACATCCTGGATGTTGGGGCAAACGTCGACTTTGACCATTTCCTCGTAGCAGCACGATTCAGACTGTCGAGTGCCCATCCCACCATGCGAAGGTTCGACATTGGACGCCTGAGGACACCGGAGGTTACCAAAGTCTACAGGGAGCAACTGAGAAGCTTTCCGGTATGCCTACGTCGAGCAGAAACATCAACAATATGTGGCTGCATTGCCGCTCAGCCATTCAGGAAGTAGCCGAGAACAGTTTAGGCTACCTACCACCCCCTACAAGAAACCCCTGGTATGATGGTAATCGTGAGCAGAAAAAGGCAGCAGCAGGTGAGGCGTACCAAAAGACACTCCAGCGAAGAAGTAGGGCAGCAGAGGAGTACCGCGCAAGAAGAAGGGAGGAGAAAAAACTGCTGCGACTAAAGAAAATAATCTTCGCGGCATCCCAGCTCTAAGGTATCGAGGGGCCTAGGGACAAGCATAAAATACGGGCCTTTTATGAGAAAACAAAAAGCCTTGCAGGAGGCCTGAAAGAAGACACCCAGGCTCTTCGAAATTTCAAGGGGAAATAGCGCAGGAAATAGTGGATGTATTCAGGCAGCATTTCCAGCAGGTGCTTAACGAGCGTGACCAAGGGGGGGTCGTTGGCACTAAGGAAATCTCAACTCCAGCCGCCAGCATTGAGGAAATCGGCAAAGCCTTTCAAAAGCTGAAGAACGGCAAGGCTGCAGGCTCAGATTTCTTGTCATCAGAGCTCTTCAGGACTGGCGGCAATGTTCTGGTAGGGAGCATACACCAGATCATCTATAGAATTTGGGAAGATTAAAGCCTGCCCGACTACTGGAATATAAGCTCTATTTGCCCTATCCCCAAGAAAGGCGATCCTACGCCTTACAAGAAGGCCCTGGCCATTGTCGCATACAAAATCCTGTCCTGCGTACTGTGTGAACATCCAAAGCCTTCAAATCGATACTCTTTATCGATTTTAAAGCCGCATACGACAGCATTTTTCGCAAAGATGAGGCGATGGACGAATTCGGGATCCCAGGAAAACTAGTCCGGTTGTGTCGCGCCACGATAAAAAATACGTGATGCACCGGACGTCTGAACCGTTTGAAACACGCGCCGGATTTCAGCAAGGAGATGCGCTGCTGTGTGACTTCTTCAATTTGGTGCTGAAGCAGATAGTGCGACGGGCAGACGTCAACGGAGAAGGCGCTATCTTCTACAAGTCTGTCCGGCTGCTAGGATGGATATGCCTTCTGACGTATTGACAGTATTATCCTACTGTGATTTCACAGTCGAGTTACTAAGGCGTCAGGATTGGTTCTGGCTGGATACTGAGCCTGGAGAGGATAGTCTTCCCAGGATGGCTCCAGATCTGGGCGGGGTTCCGGTGCTGGGGTCTTCTTTGAGCGCGAAAACATCCGACTGCATTTCACGTTAGGAAAATATGCTTCTGTCTTCCAATCAGGCTTGTATTGGCTCCAGGTCACTCTGGGGCCCCGGGAAATCAGATCTCTGATGAACTCGTCAGAATGGGTTCAGAAGAGGACCTGAACCCGCCCTAGGTCTATCTGCGTCCAATGCACACAACCGTAGATGGAGGGATTATCCAGGTTGCAGAATGACTAAGCGCGTATGCCCTTATGCCTACAAGAAGACCTGTGGTCCTGTCTATAAGGAGGATCGACTGCTGAAGACTTGTGGGAGTCATTACGGGCCATTATACTTTTGCTAAGAATCTCTGCGTGCTTGGCATAAGAGGGGCGTATACCTGTGCTGCATGTTGCGAGGAGTATGACATTCTAGAGCATTTCCTCTGTGACCGTCCCGCCTTTGCTCGTGCACGGTGGCGCAGCCGTGGGACCGACGTGGTATGTGCCGAGTCTCTGAGCTCTACATCACTAAAGCTCCTTCTCATTTTTTTCCCACAAAATGGGGAAAACACAATAATGTAAGGTGTCTGTCTGTAGCACAATGGGCTTGTGTTTGGGTCTGCATTAGCCAAGGTGTTAAAAACCAACCACATCCAAAATCCAATAAACCCGCTGTTACGTAATAATTCCTTCTTTTATCCCATTATGAAACACCCTGTACTTTATTAAAATTATTAGTCAATGACGCCAGAAAAATATGTCACTCACTTAATTACTTCCGGGCTGTCAAAAGTTTTGATTATTAAAAAAGTCATCTTTGTAAGAGGAACAACGTGTTTTTCATTTTCTCAAATATTTAAAGCCTTTTTCTCTCTCGCCAACTTTGAAACTTATACCATTATAATTTCGCATAAACATTTGGAGGCCCCGGCGAGATAAGGTCTTTGAATATTTATTACAAAATCCTATCCTTTTATTTTGCGTGCATTGTGTAATCACGTGAAATGTCAGAAGATGAACGCGATATGGGCACCAAGCCCACTCGATCTAAGACCGCCAATCCGGAGGAAATTGAACCTGGGAAGAAATCGGATAAGGCGTTATCTACTTTAAAAGCTCGGCGTTCCGTATGCGAGCAGCAGATGAAACGTATAGAGGAGTACCTGAACCGCGTTCGAATTAATCCGCTTTCTACTTCTATTGCGGAGATGAATATTCGCGCCGAAGCATTGGACTCAGCATTTCATACCTTCCAAAGTGTCCAAGGAAAAATCGAGGAAAAAGATTTCGATGAAATTTCAAAACCTAATAGACCAACCTACGAGGAGATGTACTACCTAGCAGCTTCAGCTTTAAAGGTATTCATTGCAAAACAAGATGAGCTAGAAAATAGTTCCAATAGAATCAACACGATGACAGCAGATCGGGATGAACGGTATGACTCGATTAAATTACCTAAAATTGAACTTCAGGAGTTTTCAGGTGATGTTACCACATGGATCAGCTGGTATGACGAATTTGATTGTTTGGTTCATCGTAACGAAACCTTACGAAATTCGCCAAACTACGATATTTAGTTTCCAAACTCAGTCCTAATGCCAGAGCTCCAATTGCAGGTTTGAAAATTATTGCAGAGAACTATGAGGTAATATTAGACAAATTAAGAGAACGCTTTGAAAATAAAAAAGTGATCGGAAAAGAGCACATAAAACTAATTTTTCAATATCCCAAAATTCTTAAGGCAAACGCTGCTGATCTGCGTGGTCTGATGGATAACATGAACAACCACCTTACTGGATTAAAGAACATTAATCGGCCTGTTGATGGTTGGGATGACCTTATAGTGTACATTATAACCTCAAAGCTTGATTCAGAAACAGCACTAAAATGGAATGAAGAATCACCTGTTGATAGATTACCTACACTTGCAGAGCTTATGTCGTTTTTGAAGAAAAGATGCCAAGTTATCGAAGGTAACGTAATTTCTCATTCATTAACACCAAATTCAAATAGAAATGATAGTGGTAGCTCATTTAAGAATCATAAATCAAAATCATTTATGACTGTCAAAAATGCATGCAACTTCTGCAATAAGCAAGGTCACCTCATTTATCGCTGCATTGCCTTTTTAAACCTGCCTGTGTCAGAGAGATATAACAGAGTCAATTTACTTAAACTCTGTCCAAATTGCTTAAAGATTAATAATCACTCTATTATTGACTGTCCATCGAAAAGCTGTTGTCATACTTGTGGTAATAAACACCACTCATTGCTCCACCAGAACCAAACAACATCACCCAACTCGACCACTTCATCTTTAGCTCTAGGTAGTGCTTTTTCCTCAAACCAATTTATACCAAAACGGAACTTTCAACCACATAATGAGACTACTTCACATAATGCTCCGTCCGTTTCAAATCATGTTCACTCTCTTCATAACAATTCAGGAGATAATAATATATTAGGAACCGCCATTGTTTACCTAATCGGAAAAAACAATCAATACGTCCCGTGTCGTGTTCTATTAGATGGTGGCTCTCAGCTTAATATGATTTCCGAACGCATTGTCCGTATTGCAGGTATTAAAAGACGGTTTGCAGCGACAGATTTCATGTGCGTGAACAATAGCTTGGGCAATTCAAAATTCAAATGTTCCATTACAATAAAATCGTTGTTTTCCTCATTTTCTACGACACTGGAAACTCTAGTCATGAGTCGAATAACGGGAAGGCAACCAGATGTCAAGGTAAACATCGATGGCTGGAATATTCCAAGCCGCATTCAGCTATCGGATTCTAATTTTAATTACCCACAACGAGTTGATTTGCTCTTAGGAGTGGATATTTTCTACGACATTTTGGAAGTGGGAAAGATAAAACTTGGCCCAAATCTACCTACGCTTGTCAATACTTTGCTGGGATGGGTTGTGGCTGGAAGGTTGCCAGTATCATCAACTTCAAAGAGCCTCAGTAAGTGCAACCTTATAGAAGCTGCTGACCTTTCTAATTATGAAAATACCCTTAATAATACACTAAAAGCCTTTTGGGAAATTGAAAATTTCGAGTCATCAGAAGCAAAACTATCAAAAGAAGAAAAGGATTGTGAACTGCATTTTTGTACAAACGTTGCTCGTTTAGAATCTGGTCGGTATCAAGTGAGGTTACCTTTCAAGAAAACTCCGTTCAACTTGAGAAGCTCATATTAAATTGCACTTAAGAGATTTCTGAGCCTTGAAAGAAAGTTTCACAAAAATGAAGAATTCAAAACACAATATTCTCAATTCATGAATGAATTTATCCAGCTATCGCACATGGAAAGAATAGAATGTCTCGACTTTCAGCAACCTCATTACGTAATACCCCATCATTGTGTATTTAAAATGTCTAGTTCTTCCACGAACCTTCGTGTTGTCTTTGATGCCTCATCAAAGACAAGTTCTGGCATGTCACTTAATGAGCTTTTGATGGTGGGTCCTGTCATCCAACCTGATCTATTTACAATTATATTGAGATTTAGGTTCCATAAATATGTATTTACATCCGACATTACGAAAATGTATCGTCAGGTGAGTTTACATCCAGATGACCGACGATATCATTGCATTCTTTGGAGATCAAACTCGAATGAACCAATTCAAATGTACCAACTTACAACGGTAACCTATGGTACGGCACCAGCTGCATTTCTATCCACTCGAGCACTCAAGCAGTTATCCAATGATGAGGGCACTCATTTCCCTTTGGCCTCTGAGTCAATCAAATCGGACTTCTATGTTGATGACATATTGTCAGGTGCTAACACATTAGAACAAGCAATAGAGCTACAAAAACAATTATCCGATATGCTAGCAAGAGGTGGATTTACTCTGAAAAAATGGTGTGCTAATCACACTGAGTTATTGAAGGACATACCCGATGAGAATCGAGAAACTTTGTTCAAAATAAGAAGCTCGAATGCAATCAAGGCCTTAGGGCTATTATGGAACCCTTCTTCCGACAGATTTTTATTCGAAGTAAACACTAACTTTCACAAACTAATAACAAAGAGAACTGTTTTATCAGAAATCGCACAATTTTTCGACCCTCTTGGTTTAATTAATCCAGTCATTGTATTAGCAAAAATATTTATGCAGCAATTGTGGCGCTTAAAGTTAAATTGGGACGAGCCACTTCCGCAAGAATACCAAGAGGCTTGGATTAATTTTAGAAATCAGTTGCAAGGGTTAAATGACTTGGAAGTAGATCGTCTTGCGTTTTCGAATTCTTCTCGCTATGAAATGCATGCATTCTCAGATAGCTCTGAAAATGCATATGGATCATGCATTTACATTCGATCTGTTAACCTCGCCAATGAGATAAAGGTTAATTTGTTATGCGAAAAATCAAGGGTTGCACCAGCGAAAAAATGTTCACTTCCGAAACTCGAACTTTGTGCTGCAGTCATTATGGCCCGACTTGTCAAGCGCGTTAAAACTATTTTCAACTTTGTGAACTTCGAAAACGTTACCTTTTGGACAGATTCTACAATCGTTTTAAGCTGGATTAAGGAGGAACCATCCAATTGGCAGACCTTTATTGCAAACAGGGTATCAATCATTCAAGAAATTTCCACGCCTTGCCAGTGGCGACACATACCGACGAAAATGAATCCTTCAGATCTTCTTTCTCGAGGTATGCATCCGTTAGATCTCATTGGTTCAAACCTTTGGTTCAACGGTCCTGCATTTTTATCATCGCCCTCAACAAATTGGCCAATATTTGCGTTCAACTTAGAAAGTGATGAAAGAAAATTGGATAGAAAGAGGATTAAAATAGTTCTACACAACAATATTGTGCCCTATGACTCACATTTTATTACTAATATTAAATATTACAATAATTATACTTCTTTACTTCATGTTGTTGGATATATTTTACGCTTTAAAAACAACTGCATCCAGAGGAATAAAACACTTCGCATATGTGGGCCCTTAAGACCTGATGAGATTGCAGAATCACTTACTACTGTCGTGAAAATAGTGCAAAGGACGTCGTTTACTGCAGAGATTCTTACTTTAGAAAAGGGAAAGACTCTTTCTCCAAAGAGCCACATTCAATCTCTTGCACCTTTCATTGATGACAGAGGTGTATTGAGAGTCGGTGGGCGATTAAAATATTCTGCATTGGATTATAATAGCAAACACCCTATGCTGCTACCAAAAAAGCACTCCTTTACATATGCTCTTCTACGACATCTTCACATTGTAAACCATCACGTAGGTCCCCAAGTTTTATTGAGTATTGCTAGGCAAACATTCTGGCCTATTCATGGAAAAATAATTTGTCGATCTATTTATCACAAGTGCATTACTTGTTTCCGTGCTAAACCCATCAAACAAGAACTTCTTATGGGTGACCTACCCGAACTTCGTGTTCAGCAAGCGCGGCCTTTCAGTGTCATAGGCATTGACTTTTGCGGTCCATTTCAAGTATATTTTAACCGCCGTGGGATTTCATCTACGAAGACCTATATATCAGTATTTGTTTGTTTTTCAACGAAGGCCATTCACTTGGAGTTAGTCGAGGATCTTACAACAGCGGCATTCTTGGCAGCATTAAGACGTTTCATTGGTCGTCGTGGTTTGTGTTCTACCATATACAGTGACAACGCTACAAACTTCATAGGCGCAAGGAACGAGCTACATGAATTGTATAAACTTTTTCAAAATCAGCAGCATTTTAACAATATCTTCAATACCTGCTCATCTATGGGTATAACATGGAGAACAATTCCTGCACGTTCGCCTCACTATGGTGGCTTATGGGAAGCCGCCGTCAAATCGACAAAGTTTCACCTCAAAAGAATTTTACAGAATGCAAAGCTAAACTTCTTTGAATTCAACACTCTAATCATTCAAATTGAGTCTGTTCTTAATTCCAGGCCAATCACACCGGTCCCTGAAAGTACTAATGACATTCCAGCCATAACTCCTGGACATTTCATAATAGGTACAGCTATGAACGCCATCCCTGAGCCAGATCTACAACTAACAAATGTTAACCGATTACAACGCTATCAAAAGTTACAGTGGTACTTGCAACAATTTTGGAGCCGATGGTCGACAGAGTATTTGCAGAGTTTACAGCGGCGATCTAAGTGGGCGAGGCATGGCGAGTCATTATGCATTGGGGACGTTGTGGTCCTACAGGAAGAAAACTTGCCTCCTTTGAAGTGGCGATTAGGTCGAGTCTCAAGCGTTCATCCGGGCAGAGATGGAGTTGTCAGATCTGTAACAGTCAAGACCTTGAATGGAGAAACACAAAGGGCAGCGGCAAAGGTTAGACGACTTCCTATTGATCAGACTTGGTCCTCTCAAGGTGGGGAGAATGTTACGTAATAATTCCTTCTTTTATCCCATTATGAAACACCTTGTACTTTATTAAAATTATTAGTCAATGACGCCAGAAAAATATGTCACTCACTTAATTACTTCCGGGCTGTCAAAAGTTTTGATTATTAAAAAAGTCATCTTTGTAAGAGGAACAACGTGTTTTTCATTTTCTCAAATATTTAAAGCCTTTTTCTCTCTCGCCAACTTTGAAACTTATACCATTATAATTTCGCATAAACACCCGCTCATTTAATTTAGTCCATTAAAAGCTTAACAGTTCCTAACCACTATACCGCATGCCACACTTGGACACTATCGTGGAAAAAAGTGCGATTAACAACCTCACGAACGTGTCCCGACATCGAATGCAGATCACTCAAAACAAATCACCATCGCCCGGCAAACACGTCCAGTCCGCAGCCTTTACAAACAGCAAAACACTTTTTTTCCTAAACCATTGTTTCCACAAGTTTTCAGTTTCCCATCGTTGCGACGACACCGCCAAAAAAAGAAAATGGAAAATTGTTAAAAATATTTTATTCCCTATTCGTGTGATTTACTGCCCCACTGAACCGTTCCAAACCACATGGTGTGGACGGATGCACTAGTGCAATACATGAAAGGCAGCAATAGATAATCACACTCTCCTCCGCAAAACTGGAACGCGATATCGTCCTCGAGTGGGTTTTTGTGAGATAACATCACACAATATTCTAATTCAAACTATGTATCGCAAAAACCAACAATTCGTACGAATCTATTTACATTTTCAAGTTCCAGATACTCGAACTGCAGCTGCCGATTGCGGAATTCGTTTTTTCTACTGCCACTGTTCGCTACTATATGTTTTATCTCAAGTCAAAGTCACGCGTTTGGTATGGTGATGTGGGAATAAAGCAACAAGCTGTTGCATAACTCATTCCACTATGCTTTACGACGTGAAGAGGAAGTGCAGATAGAGAGCGAAAGATTGAAATACTTAGGTCGCGTCAGCGTGAACCTCGTACATATTTCGGATCATTTATCACGAAGATTTCAGCGTCGTCACATCCGGAACAGGTAATTCTGTGTGAAATGCGTTTTCTCCGAATCTTCCGTTTCGCTCTACTTACACTAAACCGGCAGTGACGATGCTTTCGCTATACGTATCATATACGTACTACCAACCCTCGTCCATCAATCATTCACTGAGGCAGACATCCAGTTCAGTCGTTCAGTCGAATTATGGTAGTCCGGGTGCCATGGGAGTTCAAGGCACTCATAGAAAATACCGGCCTCGAGTGTAGAGTTCCCATGGATTCGGTGGATTAATGTCAAATCCAAGGTAACAACAAAGCATCAAACCAAATACACCGTATCGAGGTCAATCTAGTGCGTTTGCTGACCCAATCACAGCGTCATGGTCGGTGGATCAATTAACACCAACCACCAGCACCCATTACCGCGGTCGGTGGCAGTTCCTGCGTCAAGTTGATGTGATCTCCCAGTCCTCGATTCAATTTACCCACCGTAGTCGCATGTAGTCGCCACATGCACTAATCACATTTCATCGATCTTTGACCACCCTTCCAGGCCGCAATGCGAACTGGCTTTTGTGCAGCAGGAACTGTCAACACACCTATGTACATGTATGTTCGCAACGCTATGAGGGAGGCTCCATCTATCTTCGGGTATGTGATTTCAATCCGATTAACAGTACAATGACATACACCTGCTCCCATTGGGATGGTGTCCGATTTCCACTTTGCCCATTGTCATGGTCAACTCTTACATGTGTAAGCTGGAATGCGGAAATCTATGCATTTCGATTGGGTTTCTTTGAAATGGAGACGATGATGCTCCCTTGCCAGGAGGTGGCACGGACTGATGGGTTTCATCATATGACTGTGTGTCAATTACCCATGAAGATGTTCGTTCGGTCGCCGTGATAGACATGTTCGCTGGCCTACTGGGAGGTGTTTTTGTTGATTTTTGGCAAATTATTGCATACGATGGTGCCGATGGGATGCCACGTCGGTGAGATGAGGCGCTTATCAGAGCTCGGTGATTTTGGCTTCGTTTCGATGCTATTCATAAAACAACTTTCGGTATTTCTATTTGTGGATGGCATTTATCGGAAGAGGCAGGACTTGTGACGCAGCTGTCTTACTTAGTTGTTTTGTGGTGGATGGTGCGCATAGTATTAAGTCAAAGGCGGTTACTTGTGCTGAACGCTTTTTAGGATGATCAGGTTGACTTGGTCAACTGTGATTACGCGTTTTTTTTAACTCCTAAGAACTTGCGAAATGATTCTACAGTAGGCTCACAGACCCGATTGAACATCGATAGAATCAAGGTATCATCAGCAAGAACTCAATGAAGCAGAAGAGATACCCCTGTGACCTTTCTCGACAACCTATGTATGTGAGTCAACAACCTTAAATTAGGGCCTCTAAGCCACCGGCAACCTACTGGTCCTACAGTAGTGGCTCCAAGTAGATCGAATTACCTTATAGAACAAGACCAGAGGTCGGCGGAGTTCCGTATAGGAGGAGAAATTACCTACACTACGCCTGAGGCTTTTTAATGCTGATGCTATTCCACTTCCCGCCTCTGAAACAACTCAGTATATTGTCTGTAACTGGCCTCATCTTCTGTAAGATTCCCAAAAAGGCTTTCACTGCACTGACGGGTTTAACATGAAAGAAAGAACAACAGGTGACCTTCCTTTTACTATCCTTTAGACTTCAGATTACTGCAGTGTTTAGCAAGCAGCTAATCTACGTTTAAGTCCCTTCAGACCGATTTTCCACTGAACAATAGACGGTAATATTGGGCCATCATACAAACAGACAGACAAATGAGAATACGCCTCAGTGATGTAGAGGTAAGAGATTCGGCGCACACCACGTCGGCCCCAAGACGCACCCTTGCTCGGCGGGAAAGTCGTAGGGAAAATGCTCTGCCATATCATCCGCCTCGCAACGTGCAGCACAAGCCCCAGTGATGCCAAGCACGCAGATATGTTTAGCAGAAGTGTAATGGACCGCAAAGACTCCCACAATTCATCTGCAGTCTATTCTCCTGCAAGAAATGCTGCAAATTTCTTACGGATGTCAGGGCATACGCGCTCTGTCATCCTGCATCCTGGGTAGTCATTCCATCTACGGTTGTGTGTATTTAATACCCAACCATTAATGTAAGAACTTACCGTAGACGTAGGTAAACCTAGAGCGGGTTCTGGTCCAGAGATGCTCTCCTCTGAGCCCATTCTGACGAGTTCATCAGAGATCTGATTTCCCGGGATTCCAGAGTGACCTGGAACCCATACAAGCCTAGATGAATTTAGTCTACCGACTCTGTTCAAAAAAGACTTGAGTTCATGCACTAATTTGGAGCTTGTTAGGGGCTTGGACACAGCTTTGAATGCAGCTTGGCTGTCACTGCAGACGCATATGCATTTTCCCCTACACTTGTGCTTCACATTAGTGCATGGCCATTAGGATTGCGTATATATCTGATAGGAAGACAGACGCATATTTTCCTAACGAGAAGTGCAGTCGGATGATTTCGCGCTCAAATAAGACCCCAGCACCGGACCCCCGCCTAGATCTGGAGCCATCCGTGGAGACTGGAAAACTATCCTTTCCAGGTTCAGTATCCAGCCAGAGCATATCCTGAGGCCATGGAAACTCGACTGTGTAATTAGAGCGCAGCAGGATAACGGGTGTCAATACGTCAGAAGGCATGATAGGGGTCGCAGGGCAATTCTTATCTTTAGCGGCGATGAGCTCCATGTTTTGTCAAAAGCTCCATTGCATTGCCAGAGAGCTGACAGTGCTTTGGGGTTTTTTGGCTCAAAATGCTTTGACCAAAGAAGCTTGCTATCTAAGATGACTCCTGAGCTGATACTGAGCTTCCTTGGATACCGGAATGGAAGTGCCTTTTAGTACCAGCTGAGTCATGTCAGCATTTTTTCTCCTTCTCATGAAGAGAATGACATCGGTCTAGGTGAATTAACCGACAGCCCATTTCTGGTACACCAATCATCGATCGCATTTAGCGATGCCTGTGTTTTGAGACGGACAGTCGCTAAGCCGACAGAAAGAACGGCGACATTATCCGCATAGGCCTGGGAATAGATTCCAATGGCAGTGAGAGCACCAAAACAAAGAGTCAATCACCGTCCCCTTGCGAGAAGCCTTTGTTTACGCCGGATCAGGGTCAATGTCCTCAGCATCAGCGGTCAATGTCCTATGCACAAGCATTGCTTTGATCAACAAGACCAGTGCTTCATCTACGCCATGCCGTCTGGCAGCTGTCGAAAGTTTCATTATCAAAAGCTGCGTCAATGTCGACGAAAAGCCCAGCGCTTTGAAGCTCAATCTCGCAGGATTTTCCGCGCTTGATAAGCATGTTGAACCTCCGAAAGAAGATGCATGCGAAGGGCAACTTTGCACACGTAGAGCTCTACTATTCTCTCCATGCGTTTCAGCAAGAAGGTTTGGGATCAAGGAACAACTTCACCGTGCGCCATGGAATAGGTATGTGCATAGGCAAGTGCCAGGCGAGCAGTGAAAATTCATTATAGAGTAGGAAGCAATTGCCTTATACCTTTTGCAGCATAGCAGGGTATATCCCGTCAATGTCTGGCAATTTAAGGCCATCAAAGGATGTCACGGCAATTTGAATGGTGAGGCCATTCGTTGTCGTTGTCACACTTGTCGCAATATATGTACCAGTTCCGCCGATTGGTTTACATTGTCTCAGTGCCTTCTCTAAACCGTAAAGGGGTTTCTTTTGGAGGGAAATTCAGTTTCCACGAGCCAAAATATATGTATTCCCAGACTGTTTCCAGACTATATTCCCAGTACCCATCACGTTCTCGAGCTTTTAGACGTTGGGAACAGAAGCTAAAAAATGTTTGGCGAATTTTGTTATCCACAGGACCCTGGGCCCCATCCAACAAACCTCTCCAGCTAGCACGATGTTTTGATAGCTGTTTCCAATGTCGCACGCCTACTTAATTAAGGTCCCCTTCCTGGGGGCGCCACCGTAGATTCGGTCGTCCTTCCGAGTTGGAGTGGAAGATTCTTCGGGCCGGAGCTGTGCAACCTATTCGCTATTCGTGGCCTAGCATCTTAGATATTTGATCAGTAGGCTATCGCTGTAAAGCCCGTACAGTTCGTGGTTGAATCGTCTCCTCCACACTCTGTCAACACAAACAGGGCCGAAGATTGTAGGCAGAATTTTTCTCTCGAAACAATCAAGGACCTCTTCATCCATTTTTGATAGGGTCCAAACCTCTGCGCCGTAGGAGAGGACCGGGGTGAATAAGGTTTTATAGAGGGACGCCTTAGTTTTCCGAGGGAGTCCTCTACTACTCAATTGTCTCTTGAGTCCGAGGAAACAGCAGTTAGCAAGAGTTACTCTCCGTCTAATATCAGCGCTGGTGTCATTGCCGCTCGTTACCAGTGAGCCAGGTTAAGCGAAATCCTTGACTAGATCAAAGCTATAGCTGCCAATAGTCACGTTCTTGCCAAGACGTCGTTATGCCTCTTTCTTTGACGACAGCATATATTTGGTCTTAGCTCCGTTTACCTTTAGACCCACTCTAGCCGCTTCAATGCTCACAAAAGCTTCAATGACATCGTTCTCCCAATCACGTCAATGTCGTCAGCGTATGCGAGCAATTATGTAGACTTGAAGCAGATCGTGCCTCTTGTATTAGCCAGTGGATCCCGCACGATCTTTTCGGGGATGATGTTGAATAAATCACATGACAGCGCGTCGCCCTGTCTGAATTCTTTTTTGATATCGAAGGTCTCGGTTAACTCTTTAGCAACCTTAATGGAGTAGCGAGAATAATCCATTCTCATCCTGCACAACATGACAAATTGGACAGGGATCTCAAGACATAACATGGCCCTATACAGCTCGTCCCTATAGACTCTGTCATATGCGGCTTTAAAATCGACGAAAAGTTGTGTCGATCGGAATTTAATGGGCCTTTTCGAAGATCTGTCGTGCGTCCACACACCACGGCATAAAAGATCTCATACGAGATGTTACGGATAGCTCCTTAGGGGTCTCCTTTTTTATGAGGCAACAACTTGGCCATCAAAATAGACATTCTGAATAGCAATGATGTCCTCGATGCGGTTTGTATGTGAGGGTATACAGGAAGACATTAGATAATCGAATTCGGCTTGAATTCAGCCTTTCTGTGGAATCAACTTGACGAATTTAGCCTGAATCTTTACAATATCCAAGCGGCCGGGTACTGAAGGACAATAGTGCTGTTGTCGCTTTCGGGCCTCTGGAGCACTTAGAAGTGGGCCCAATTCAAGAAAAGAATGATCTTCAATGGCGAGGCTCATTTTAGGACTTCTGGGTAAGTCACCTTGTTCGGACGATGCCAATTCATACAAGGTCCTCCAAGCATATCCAAAATTCGTTGATTGTTGGGGATCAGGAACCGGCATCATTGTCCCATGCATTGCCATCACGGTCAACGGAAAGGAACCATAAAGACCGATGATAACCAATTAATTGGGCCCACAACATGGGTGTGAACGTCATGTGGTTCTAAAAGGATGTCTCCATGTGCTACAAAGCTGATGCCAAACAAACTGAACTGAGGACGTGGTTAAATTATGTTTTTGATATCACCTTATTATGTCGATGACACGGTAGGGGCTGAAAGTAAAGAGGATATAACGTTGGACGTTGCTTTTAAATGACTGTATGTTGCACTGAAGGGAGAAGACCACATCCGGCAACGAACTCAGGATTCGTGTTGTACGCTTGAAGAAAGATTCCTTGTATTTGGCGGTACATATGAAGGTGGGCCTTGGGGTATATTGATGAGCACTCCTAGAGAGAACCGTGTTGCGGAAAAATGGTTAAAGGGGCGAAGTGCAATTGGTTACTATCTGTTCGGAGCATTTTCTGTGGAAGCATCGATAAAACAGCGAGAGCCAAGAGACATTCCAGTGATTCAATGCTATTTACGACGAATGAACGCCTTTCACGGGGACACCGTGGCGCAGTGGTTAGTTTATTAGATTAGATTAGATTTTTTATTGAATGTAATAAATAAGAAAATGCTACAAGACAATCAAATCTTTTAAGAAGCATAAACTATTTAAATTACAACTTGTGGATGTGTAGTTAATCGACTATAACTTTCAATGAACAAATCATAGGTCTAAACTATAGTAGAATATGAACTAAGATATAAAATTTAAATATAAACATAATAGCAATTTTTAAGTTGTGATACTGTTATTGGAGAGGTGGATAAAAAGTTTTCTTTGGAATTCGGCAAACGAGTTTATTGTCTGCAATTCGTGTGGAAGAGCGTTCCACAGACGAATTGCAGATAAGAAGGAGTGTTCTCCAATGCAATGGATGAATCGAGGTAATATTAGTTGGAGGCCGCGTGCTGAATGCGCAAATGTTAACATGTCATGTAAGTAATCAGGACACATATGATGAATAATTTTGTATAATTTGAGAATATTACGAAACTTCAGAAATACATTCAAACTCAGACCAAGAACACCAGTTGCTAAATGAGACACACTACAGTACCTGGGGATATTGTAGATAAATCGGATACAGTCATTAAAAGCGACATTTAATCTCCTCTTGCATTCAAAGTCAAGATATGGATACACCGAACCGTTATAGGTAAAAAATGGCATTAATAAGCACTTAAATAGGTGTATTTTCATGGATTTTTTTAATAAGTGACTAAAATGTCGCAGGCATCGCAGACCAGTGTAAATTTTTTTAATTGTGTATACTGTTGCATTGCAGCAACTTAAAGAGGAGTTGATGTAGTAGCCAAGATATTTCACGGACTTCTCAATGGGAATCATTTTACCATTCACTACTATCGGAGGAAAGTCTCGTAAATCGGTAATCCTGTCTGAGCAAATAAGGCTTGTTGATTTGGTGGGATTGTGCTTAAGTTTATTAAGTGCTGACCATTTCGCAATACTACTAAGATCCTCATTTACTCTTGCTATGCAGTCATCAATTAGACCTATGGGCCGAGTAATGTAAATTAAAAATCATCAGCATACATACATGTGAAGTTTGCAATTTTGAATCACTTGCGGAAGATCATTGTTGTAAAGAGAAAATAAAAGAGGACCCAATACAGATCCCTGTGGAACGCCAATACTGACAGTATATGGATCAGACATTCCAATTTCCGTGATAACCGTTTGGATACGATTACACAGATACGTTTGTAGTAACCTTAAGGAAGGTGGAGAAAAATTGAATTTCTGTTCTAATTTCGATAGCAGTATGGAATGGTCAATACAGTCAAATGCTTTTGAGAAATCCAGCAGTACTAAGACCCCTATCTCACTCGAATCTAGCGATGACCTAAGGTCGCTTGTCACCTTCATGACCGCTGATTCACAGCTATGTTTTGCTCGGAAACCAGACTGCCAGCGCGACAGTAAATTTTTTGCATTAAGATATTGCTGTATTTGATTAGCAAGTATTTTTTCAAAGGCCTTAGCTAAGAAACAAAGCATGCTAATTGGCCTGTAATCCGAGGGACTTTGAGGGCAATTTTTTTTCGGTATCGGAATAATGTTTGCAGATTTCCATTGATCAGGAAATTGGGAACTATAAATGCAAAAGTTAAAAATATGCGTTAAGTGGGGAAGCAGAAGAGGGAGAAGTAGCTTCAGAAATTTCGGACTGATGCCATCGGAACCCGTGGCGTTTGATTTAACCGACATTATTGCTTTAGTAACATCGTATTCTGTGATACACTCAAAGGTGAAACCACTAGATATGTCAGGAACAGAGGTATTGCTAATTGGCACAACATAAGACGGACTGTCTGAATGAGGCTTAAAGAAGCTGCTTACTACATTTGGACACAAAGGACAGTTTCTAGACTTATTATTTTCTGTTACACCCAGATTTGTCAGATTTCTCCACAATTCTTTAGGGTTCATTTTGGAGTCAAGTTGGCTGTTTAGGTACGAACGTTTGGAGTTCTTAATGAGTGAGTTGACTCTATTTCGAGCCACACAGTACTGTCTTTTATTGAGCAATGTCGGATTCTTCTTGAAGCGCTTAAAAAATAATTCTCTTTCTTGTATAAGAATTTTAATTTCATTTGAGTACCAGGGGCAATTTTTGCATTCGATTTGTTTCGACTTTATCGGAACATACATATCAAATAGAAGCTTCACAAAACCATTAAGGATATCCACTTTTTTATTAATGTCGGGTATTAGATATAAGTCGGACCAATTAAGATTATAGAAGGTTTCAAAAATGTCAGAATAATTTAAATTTTTAAATGACCTAAAACGAATAGTATTATCACAGTTATCTTTGTTAACATTAAATTTTACAGAGCAAAACAATATGTCATGAATAAATTCGCTAGTAGGTGTCAGTTGATCAACACATAGAATGTTAGGTACTGTGCTAGTTAAAAACAGGTCTATTAGTGAAGGGTTAGTAGGGGATTTGTAGCACGTGGGGTATTGAGTATTTACTAGCGAAAGTCCTACTTTATAACAGAAATATTGAAAAAGACTAGATGTGTTATTGCACTTGAAGTAATTAACATTAAAATCACCACCAACCAGGATCTTATCATATTTCGAACTAAAGCCCATGAGTATGTCTTCGAGTTCAGCTAAATTGTTTTCGTTGAATTTGTTAGGGGGTGAATAGACAACCACTAGAAGTATTCTGTTAGCACCGTTGTAAATTTCCACACAGAGAAACTGTATTACAGATTTATATGACGAATAGACACATTTTAAGATTACTACGAATATACATGCATACACCACCACCAATTCTATCACTACGGTCATTTCTGAAGAGAGTGAAACCAGGTAGTTTTACGCTTTGTGACGACCTACTACATGAAAGCCATGTTTCAGAGACCATGAGCACGTCAACTTTTGAGCCACTAAAAATTTGGTAAGCAATAGTATATTTTGATGAAATACTTCCAGGATTAATATGGCAGACATTGAGGCCTCGCTTCACTCCACACATTGCGTTAAGAACAGCCCTTATACCGTCAGGGTGGTTTCGATTCATAATAATAAGATTTAAACGCGAACATGCCGAAAACTTGAAACGTAATCTGAGACAGTATCACAACATACAGAGAACAGGGGGATGAATTAAAAGCATACATAATTAAAATTGAGTGCATAGCAAAGCTAGTCCCCATAAAAATTTAATTATTAAATTAAATGTTAAGCAATTCTGTAAAGAATACAACAAGCAAAAAGTTTTTTGTTAACTTAGTTTAAAATAAAGGGAACAAGTTGGCAACACTAGAAAGGGGACTTTTTGTAAGAAGCAAATAACAAATACATAGGAATACCGATTTATAACAACAAACATATATGTACATAGTACAATTAGAAGAGTACAAATTCTATAAAGTAACAGAGTGATGATCAACTAAAATGATGGTTCTCGTACATCAGCAACAACCTCTTCAGCTACGACGTCTTCAGAAGAAATGTCAGTGGATGTTAACTTACAGAGCCGATCGAGGGAGAATGCGTTACAGATGGGCAGAGGTTTCTGGGTGGGTGTTTGTGTTACGAAGACTCTCCCATTTCTTGTGAACACAGAATGGATGCATTTTCTTTTCCGGAGCGCACATACCCTCCGGTATAGATCATGATTGTGTTTTGTAAGGCTTTCATACACTCGCACGAATTTGGTACTGTCAAATCCAAGGTTATTGAGAGTGACAAGTTTGGAGTTTTGTTTATAGTACGCAGTTGTTGCTTTCAGAATGCTGATTTTAAGTTGTTCGTGTGCGAGTTTTATAATGATTGAACTATTTCCAGAATTCCGCGCCGTCTTTGTACGAAAGATATAGATTGGTCTTATCTATACGTTAATCACTTTGCAGTACCTTTCGAAGATATCATTTAAGTCTTCTGACTTGGTAAATGGTACGCCATGAAGAACCAAGTCACTTGCAATACTTTTACGGGCAAGAGCATCAAGTTGAAGTTTAAGCTGATTATTTTCATTGTTTAGCGTTTGTGCTTTTACCACTAAAAATTCATTTTCCAGCACATCAACTCGACATAGTTGACTTTCAAAAGCTTCAAGCCTATTTTCACACGTAAACACAGAGTGATTAATGGAACTATGTCTTTCGTTCATTTCTTTTTCTAATGACTTAGTTGTAGTCACCAAGTCATTTTCCAGCGCAGTGAGACGTTCTGAAAGGCTCTGATGCATTTTGTTTATTTCCGTTCTTAATTCCAGGATCGATTCATGAAATTTTGAACAGAGTGCTTCTAATCGAGCATCTATTTTTTCCCAAAGTTTTATAGAACTCGAGGTCGCAGGAGAAGCGGAACCGAGTGCACTGTTAGATCTCTCCGATGATCTTAATTTACGTTGTTGATCATTTACAGTTGACATATTTAATACAACTTTGGCAGGTAATTGCACTTATAAATTTTATAATTAAACTCAGAATAACAAAGTAGGACACTTCGATTTTTCACAAACAGAGTTGTATAAATAAAATTTACTTGGAGAACGATACTTTTTTGTTTGTTTTGTTTAAACACAAATTAAATTTTTACGGAGCTAAAAATTAACACTACTGACTTAAACACATGACAGATGACAGACCCTGACAATGAGCGAGTTCGGATCCAGATAATACCGATAACACCCCTCCTCGACGGGATACTGTCGAAACCCCCCGTAGTATATTGCCACGAAAAAGCTTCTCGACCCACGCCGTTCGGGATCGGCATTATACAGTAGGTCCTTTTCACCTGTGTGAAAAAATAAATCACACGCAACATGGGCGATTGAGAGAAGCTCTGTTCTTCATTGAATGTAACGCTATCAACGAAGAAGAACGCCTTATAGACTGTAGCCAGATCTAAGGGTGAGAAACACCCAGAAATGCCCAGAAGCCCAGGCATTTCGCAGCAACTATGATTGCCACTGACACACATACCCAGGATGGAAAGCTTTTGGGTTTCTAAGATGCAAGTGCCATTCATGGATAATTGCCACGAGTCGGTGGTACTTAATTCATTATCCATAAACAATGATGCTGTCGATGATGGAATTTCATGAACTTAAAATACGTTGCCGCTCACTATTTGCAGCCGAAGAGCAGAGTCTAAGATAGTGAATGAAATTGAGAGGCTAAGGGATTGTCGTCAGCGAAGGATTAGAAGTGGTTCATAAAAGTGACAAAGAGTATCGCAGACAAAATGGAGGCCTGGGGAACACCAGAATTTAAAATATGGATTTCGGGCTGGAATCCGTCCAAGACAACTTGATTTGAACGATTCGAAAGATACGTAGTTTCTAATCCATTGAGGAAGAGACTCATAGGCCCCAAAAGTACGCAATATCGAGGACTTCGTGCCAAATCCAGTCAAATGCTTTCAAAATAAGCGAACAAGGATATTTCAAGTGACGGTTAATCGGCGTTTCCGTGACCTGGACGAGAAGGGACGTCAGTGGTATGGGTCGGTATAGATCGAAGGAGCAGAAGAATCGTCTTTTTTTGATGATGGACTGGACAAATGCTGTTTTTACTTGGAAAGGGCCCAGAAGAGTAGGAAGGGTGAGAAAGCAGTGGAATATTGCATACGCAGAGGATGAATTTCAATTGACCATATACTGTAACTGTTATGCCTGCAGCAGTACGTTTGGTCGCTATCCATTCACAACTGTGTTGCATACTTTTGTCCGTATGCTTTTTCTTGGCAATAAAACGAATTTGAACTATAAACCCGCCGCTCGACGGTCGATGATGTTAACCACTGTACCACGACCACCTCCAAATTCGAGTCTTAAGCCTTCGGGATGGAACCGAACCGCTCATAACAATCCGCACCAAAGCTCATTTCGGGAAAATTAGCTTGACATGCGCTCACGCCCCAACGGAAGAAAAGGTCAACCGATTCAAAGACGACTTCTACGATCTCCTAGACAGGATCTATAAAGAATGTTTAAGCCATGTTACAAAAAGAGGACATCCATATTACATATTTGAGTAGATCACGGAGAAGTATAGACTACGGGACACCACGTCCGAAAACGGACATCGGCTACTAGACTTCCTGGCAGGGCTCGGGACTAGCACAAGATTCCCGCATTTCAACATTCCCAAAGGAAGCTGGCGATCACCTGATCAGTCGACCACCAAACCAGATTGACCACGTTGCGATTGACGCCAGACACACCTCCAGCATGCTAGATGTACCAGCTTTCCGAGTAGCCAGCAGCAAAAGAAAGAGGAACACACGTTTTTAAGAAAGACAAAAAGAGAGCTCGAAATGCGTGAGATCGAACAGAATGCTACACAGCATTGGCTATGGCTAAAAAGCCAGAGCGGAAGCCTGTAGGGATAAGACGGTCAACTAATAGTAGAGTCGCAGTCTATGCTGAGAATATGGAAGGAACACTTCTGTAGACTGTCTAACGGCGACGAAAGATGTAATACCGCTGTCAGGCAGAATGATCCATTCGCAAGGGACGAAGATGCCAGAGAATATCGCCCACCCACCCTATAAGAAATTCTTACTTCTTTGATGGCGTTACAGCCCATGAAGGACCAGAGCCAAGCTTCTCTCAATCACCCATGTTGTGTGTGATTTATTTTTCACATGAGTGAAAGGGACCTACAGTTTAATGCCGATTCCGAACGGCGAGAGCCGAGAAGCTTTTTCACGGCAAGTATACTACGGGGAGTTTCGCCAGTACCCCGCCGAGGAGGAACGCCGCGAAACAAACATTCGATGGCGTCGGTGTTATCGGGATCCGAACTTGCTCATCGTGTGTCAGAATCCAACACACTAACCACTGCGCCACGGCGTCCTCTACAAGAAATTGAGATGGTAATTTAAAAGCTCAGGCCGCGGACGCAGACGGCCGCTTTTTCAAGCTATTTAAAGCGGCTGGTAGGGCGCATGCACTAGCTTGGTTGGAGGAAAGCATGCTCTGCGAATGAAATTTTAGCCTCGTTTGCCCAGTCTACAAGAAAGGAGTCCCCTAAAACTGCGCCAACTACATCTCCTTAACATCGTATACAATATCCTCTCTGCCGTACTGTGTAAACGCTTGAAACCCCTTGTTGGTAATCTGATAGGTTCTTATCAGGTAAATCCAAGATGCAACCACGAACTGTACGGGCTGTACAGCGACATCGGCCTAGGACGGCGACCACGGATTCAACGTCTAAGGAATATGCCATGTAGAGCAAATAGAGCAAATAGGCTCGCAGCGTCTTCGAATCCAACCTAGAGGGAAGATGCAGCCGAGGACGACTGAATCTAAGGTGGCGCACACAGTTGAAACAGGACCTCAACCGACTGAGAGTACGTCACTGGAAGCAACCAGCAAAAGACCGTGCCAGCTGGAGATGCTTGTTGGAGAAGCTTTGGCCAGCTGTTTCCAGCGCCGCACGCCCAGTTGTTTAAGGTCCCCTTTCACCTGCATGCGCCACCGTAGATGCGGCCGCCCCCTGCCGCGCCTTCCTCCGGGGTAGATTCGAAGACTCTTCGGGTCGGAGCTGTATTTTCCCTGCACTCTACGTGGCCTAGCCACCTTAGACGCTGTATCCGTAGACGTCGTACCAGGCCGATACCGCTGTACAACAAGTACAGTTCTTCGTTAAATCCTCTCCTCCATACACCGTTTGAACAAACGGGACCGTGGATAGTGCGCAGAATTTTCCGCTCGAAACGACTTTTGTTAAGGTCCAAGCCTCTGCGCCGTAAAGGAGGACTGGGATGATCAGGGTCTTATATAGTGTCACCTTGGTTTTCCGAGAGAGGGCTTTACTACTCAATTGCCTTTTGAGCCCAAAGAAACAGCGGTTGGCAAGAGTAATTCTGCGTTTTATCTCAGCGCTGGTGTTGTTGTCGCCGGTCATCAGTGAGCCAAGGTAGACGAATTCCTTGACCACTTCAAAGTTATATCCGCCCATGGTGACGTTCTGGCAAATAAGTCGGTGTTGATCGTCTCTTTTAGATCAAAGCAGATATTTGGTTTTACCTAATGTGGGTAACCTTGAGACGCATATTAGCCGCTTCTATCTCAATGTTTACAAAGGCCTCATTGACGCCTCGCTGTGTCCGTCCAATCACGTCAATGTAGTCGGCGTACGCAAGCAATTGCGTAGATTTGAAATAAATCGTACCTCTTGTGTTGGCCAGTGACTCTTGCACGATCTTTTCAAGCATGATGTTGAAAAAGTTACATGACAGCGCGTCACCTTGCCTAGATCCTTTTTTAACATCAAAGGTCTCGGTTTGCTCATTACCGACCTTAATGGAGCAGCGAAAATTCTCCATTGTCATCCTGCACAGTCGGACGAGTTTGGCAGGGATGTTAAAACTATACATGGCTTTGTATAGCTCATCTCTATACACGCTGTCATATGCAGCCTTGAAGTCGACGAAAAGGCGGTGAGTGTCGATTTGGTATTCCTGGGTCTTCTCCAAGATCTGAGGTAGGGTAAATAATTTGTTTATTGTGGATTTACCTAGCCTGAAGCCACACTGATAAGAGTCGATCAGGTTATCCACAAACGGTTTCAGGCGTTCACACAATACGGCAGAGAAAATCTTATATGCGATGTTAAGGAGACTTATTTCCCTATAGTTGGCGCAGTTATAGGGGTCTCCTTACTTTTGGACCGGGCAAACGATGCCGAAATTCCATTCGCCGGGCCTGTGTTTCTCCGACCATACCTTGCAAGTGCAGCTCATCTCCAGCCGTCTTAAGAAGCTCAGCAGACAGTCCGGCTGCGCCGGCGGCTTTATTATAATTGGGTCTTGGTATCGCTATTTTGAGTTCGTCTAGGTCGCGTGCACGGAATTCTTTGACATCGTCGTCCGTTACGAACTGATCATTCTGCCTGACAGCGGTATCTTGCCTGTTATACAGTCTGCAGAAGTGGTCTTTCCAAATCCTCGGCATCGACTGCGACTCTACTACCAGTTCTCCATTTTCATCCCTGCAGGCCGCCGCTCTGGCTTTGTAGCCATGGCTTGTTCGTTTTACATTATTGTCAAACTTCCGAGCGTTATTTCTGCGGAAGCATCTCTCCATCTCCTCGATCTCACACTTTCCGTGTTCTCTGTTCTTTCCTCTGAGAAGCATGTGTTCCTCTCTTCTCTTCTCTTCTTCTTATAGATTTCGCAAGCAGCTCTCGTCCGTCGTTGCAGCATGGCTTTACATGCCTCTTGTTTTGCTGCATAGGCTTGTTCGCATTGTTCATCGAATCAGGGGTTTCTAGGTGGTGGCGGTTTGAAACCCAGCACCTCTGAGGCAGCGTCTCTGACGGCGTTCTGCCAATGCGCCCATTTCTGCTCTATTGTTTGTGCTGCTGTGGGCGGATGTTGAGAGAGCTTGGAGGAGACACGATCGGCAAAGATTCTGGCAGTCTCTTGCGATTGTAGCTTTCCGACAACTTACGTTGTCCTACTCGACTCCTAAGCATTTTTGATATCCTCATTCGTACTTTGGCTACGTCGTACGTCGAGAATACTGGAGGAGTGTCCGGCGTCGATCGCAATGTGATCAATCTGGTTGGTGATTGATTGATCCCTTGTGGATGTTGAGATGGGGGAATCGTGTGCTTGCTATAAGGAGGTTACGCCCCGTTAGGAAATCGATTAGCTTAAGTCCGTTGTCGTGTGTGGTGTAACGGAGGCTATGCTTTCCTATGATCGATCCAAATATGTCTTCTTTGTCCACTAACTATTTTTGTATCGTAGCTGGGGCATTGGGCAAAGGTCCTATCTAGGTGATAGTAGTAATCGATCGTCCTTTTCTTCCGTTGGGGCGTGAGCGCAATTAAACTGGTGTTTCCAAAACTAGCTTTTATGCGGATTGTTATGAGGCGTTCGCTTTCATCGCGGAAGCTTCAGACTTTTTGTCGGAGTCTTCCTCGAATAACGAATCCGCACCCGAATAAGCGCTGTTTGTTCTCCTTGTAACAGTTTCCGTAGCAGATGTCGCAGTTTCTCATCCGTCCTTTGCCTCGTCCATCCCATCGCACTTCTTGGAGTGCGGTTATATCTACTTTGTAGCAGTTGAGGGTTTGCTCTAATTGATCGCCTGCAGCCGGTCTGTTAAGGGACCTCACATTCCAGGTGCAGACTCTAAGGTCCGTTAGTCATTTTCGGGGTCGCCAGTTTGTATCTATCCGTATCCGAGACTTGTGGTTGTTTGGGAACAAGTGGATTTTTGCGTGATGGGGATGTTACCCCTAAGCACAACTCCCAACCTGGGCCAGGTTCCTCTTTTCCAAAAAAAAAAAAAAACCGAAGTGGCCCTCGTCACCAGTAGAAAAAAACGAGAGACGGTCACGCTCACAGTGGGTGGGAATGAGATAACATCTAAGCCAGCTCTCAAATATCTTGGCGTTATAATAGACTCAAGACTTACGTTTTAAGAACACCTGGAGTACGTAAGCAACAAATCTTCTCGTGTGAGTACCTCCATTGCGCGGATCATGCCGAATTTAGGGGGGCCAAGATACAGCCGTAGAATACTTTTAGCTAATGTAGTCACATCCGCAGTGCTGTATACATCGCAGGCTGGACCGGATCTATGAAGGTGACTTTATACAACAGAAGGATTTCAGCAGTAAGCCGGTTATGGGCGCCAAGAGTAAGTAGCGCTTATGGCACAACCTCGGAACACCCGGCCTGCGTCACAGCAGGTATATTACATATTGACATACTCGCGAAAGAACTGCAGGAAAAGTTTTGTAGCGAATAGACAGGAGGAACGGCTAACCCATGCTGTAGCAAACGCAAGAGGAAGAAGTAGAAGCCTAGTTGAGTGGCAACATCGCTAGAACCTCTCAACTAAGGGCCGTTGGACTCATCGCCTCATCCCAAGGATAGAGGCTTGGATGAACCGCAGACATGGTGAAGTAAATTTCTACCTCACTCAACTGCTTACGGGACATGGTTGCTTCAAGTCATACCTGTATAAGTGCAGGAAGTTGGACTCTCCCACGTGCCCAACGTGCAGAAATATCCCTGAAGACGCGGAGCACGTATACTTCCACTGGCCACGATTTCAATTACAAAGAAAAGCATTACAAGGCGCACTGGGTGAAACACCGACCCCAGAGAACTTAGTAGACTACATGCTAGAAACGGAAAACAAGTGAAACGCAGCGAGCCAACAAGTGCCAACAGGGTGGAAGCGAGCGACTACGCAGCTCTACAGTGAAATGTAAGGACGCAAATGAACAGCCAAGTAAACATATAACAAAGTACGGACACTTGACACGCGGACGAACATAACGAATTCAACGGCACAGACATAAACTAACAACGTCCGTCAGGACATATCCAGAAGAAGGTTCCTCTTTCCCCAGGAACAAGGGGTTGGGCCACTGCCACCCATTAAACATAGTCACATAAATTTCGCCAGGGCTGAGACTAACCTGAGATGGACCAAGGGAGATACCTGCTTCATTACCAGGCAAATCTGGCTGTGGCTCGATAGTCAACGGACTAGGATAATCTACACAATCATTGGTGTCGTCACCGGCCATTGTCTCATTGGCAGTCATGCGCAAAAACTAGGGCAAATTCCGAATAATTTCTGTAGAAGCTGCCTAGACGAAGAGAAGGTCGAATCCATCCACCACCTTCTCTGCGCCTGCCGGCTTTCTGCCCAATACGGAAACCTAGGATCCTACTGAGGATCCCATTCCCTTAACCACCTGCCAGATGTTCAGCAAGTAGGGATATCTGACCATCTTAACTTTTTAAGAAGCATTAAGCGGTTCTATGACTACGCGTATTTCTGGCCTATGTGTTTTCTTCTCCGTTCTGGGAGAAGAGAACACATAACCAAAATTACCTAGTGTAATTCAGCATACTTTAGTTAGGATGTCGACACACTAACCAAATTGGACTGTTGATGGCAGATGGCACTTACGCAGAAAATGGTACGGAAGTACTCCCAGTACGCACTTCCCAGACTCCAGCATCATTCCCTCCGATCTCTCTAACATATCTCCGCAAATCAGGGCAACTAGACCCAACAGGGAGGATTGGAAGAAAGCACGAACAATCTTTCACGAGGGAAGTATAAAATGGGCCATCAATTCATTTGACCCCTACAAATCCCCGGTGGAGGATGGCATCTTCCCAGCCCTTCTTCAGAAGGGGAGTGCGCAAATCAGCCCCATGCTCATTAACATCTTTAGAACCAGCTATGCATGGGGACACATACCAACAAGCTGGACAGAGGTAAAGGTAAAATTCTTTCCCAAAGTAGGCCGTAGACCCACAGACCTGCCTAAGTCCCACAGACCGATAAGCCTTACCTCTTTCTTCCTAAAAGCAATGGAAAAAATCCTGGATAAGCATATCAGGTTCACAAAAACCAATATGACTACCACGCATGCTCTTCATGAACTAACGGGCCGGATCAACAAATTCCTCAGCGACAAAGAAATTGCGATGGGTTGCTTTCTCGATATTGAGGGTGCTTACGATAACACCGAATACACCCAAATAAAACGTTGCATCCTCAGCACAGGGGTGGACAATACCACATGCAATTGGATCCAACACATGCCTAGCAACAGGAAAATAAACACCTCACTAGGCAATGATAAAATCAGCGTAAACGCCGCGAAAGGATGGCCTCAAGGCGGGGTTCTCTCACCGCTCCTGTGGTCCATCGTGGTTAATGAACTGATCAGCATACTTAGCAACAATGGCTACGCTGACGACATAGTGATCCTGATTAGAGGCAAATTAGAAGACAAAGTCTCGGAACTCCTCCAACGGGCACTAAACCTTGTTGCAAACTGGTACCTAAAGGTTGCACTAAATGTCAATCCTTGGAAAAGCACCATTGTCGCCTTCACCAAAAGAAGGAATAGGCACAAACCTACCAAACCTACCCTCTTTGGTGAAGCGATAGAGTTCTCAAAAGAAGTCAAATATCTAGGGATAACTCTAGACGATAAGCTCACTTGGATCTCTAACATTACAATGACCATTGAGAAAGTCAGGATCTCTTTATGGACCAGAAAAAGTCTCACTGGCAAAAACTGAGGCACAAACCCCAAAATACCCCGCTGGCTATATACAGCAATCACCAGACCAATTCTTACATATGCGGCGCCCGTCTGGTGGCACAAAACAAAACAAGTATCAGTGCAAGCCAAGCTCAACCAACTGCAAAGACTAGCTTGCATCTGTATCACCGGGGCCATGAGATTAACCCCCACAGCCGCACTAGAAGTCATCACAGACCTGCCAGCTCTTCATCTCCACGCAGAAAGAAGCAACGGTCTTCGCCCCTAAGTCTATACTGATCGTGGAGGATGTCTCTAACCGTAGGCCGAAATAAACAGGCACCAAATCCTAAGGAAATCTCTCACAGACAATTGTCTCCCCAGATACCACTTCAGCCAAAACTACAAGGTCACATTCCCCAACCGACAAAACTGGGAACAGGATAGACCCTCCTTCAATCATGGATCCTACGTGTGGTACACAGATGACTCCAAAACGAACGAAGGCTTTGGGGCTGGAGTACACGGAGCAAATACAGACATGGACAGATATAACCCCGTTTTTCAATCAGAGATATTTGCTATAGAACTCTGCCTCAGAGAAAATATAAACAGAAATATACTTTACAAAAATATTTACATTCTTTCTGACAGCAAGGCTGCACTTCTAGCCCTAAAGAGCTATGAAATCACCTCCAAACTGGTATTTAACTGCCTACAGCTACTTCACCAGCTGGCCAGAACAAACAGAGTTCATCTCATTTGGATACCTGGACGCAGCGGCCATACAGGAAACGAAAAGGCGGACGTACTAGCAAGGAAAGGCTGGCATCACCATTTATGATGCCACGGCCTTTCTGCGGCATACCCATCTTCTTTCTTCTTTTGGTGGCGTTACAGCCCATGAAGTACCAGAGCCAAGCTTCCCTTCAATCACCCATATTGTGTGTGATTCTATTTTTCACACAGGTGAAAGGGACCTACAGTTTAATGCCGATTTCGAACAGCGTGAGTCGAGAAGCTTTTTCTAGGCAAGTTATACTACGGGTGGTTTTGCCAGTACCCCGCCGTGGAGGAACGCCGCGAAATAAACATTCGATAGCGTTGGTGTTATCGGGATCCGAACTCGCTCATCGTGCATCAGAGTCCAACACACTAACTACTGCGCCACGGCGCCCTCATCAGCACCATACCCATCAGCACCACCAAATGCTGCATAAACAATTAGCTAAGGAACACGACGGATCACTACTGGTTACAAACGAAAGGTAGCAGACAAGCCAAGTTGTTACTCCTAACTACACTCACCCCTCAAAAGAATGAAACAACTTCTCATGCTTTCGACGAGTCAGATTCGTTTAATCACAGGTTTCCTTACTGGACACTGCCCAGTTAACAATGGGCATCATACAAGATGACACTTGCCGAATGTGTAACTGCCTGGTCAGTACACGTCATCGTCACCTAGGCAAGTATTACCTTGAAGCAGGAGAAATCGCTGCTAGCTCACTCAAAAGCATACTATGTTTTATCACGAACTAAGGTTTTCTGAGTGAACTGTAAGTGGGGGACATCTCAATAGGTCCACTCGTGGCCGCAGTGATTAGGCGACTCTGTCCCACCCCCTTATCCTAACTATCTATCTATCTAGGATGTAAACAACGTGACTACGCCCATGCCTATAAGCCGCAAACGGCCAGTGCCTTCAAGGTCAACATATCCCGCGCTATTACTCAAATTCAGTCTGACTTATGTATGTATGAGCCAGAGTCTTTGAAAATGTATCCGCTCGAGTGTATGCAAAAACTGCCTTTGATAGGCCTTTCAAACGAAAGAAACAATTGGGTGATATCCAACACACGATTGGTTTTAACCAACTTTTAACCTCTATCCGACCTATCACAGACTAAGTAACTTTTTTGGTTGACTTATAAGACTGTGACAAATAGTGTTGCTTCAGTTTTATGGCCCCAGGCTTGGCTAACGTAGGTAAAAGACTAAGTTGACTAATGGCTCCACCATCTATGTACAAAGTCTCTTCAAAGGCAGAGCACAAAGTCATTGGTCGTGGGTAACCAATGCTTCTTCTCGTTTTCGCTACCAAATTGTCAAACTAGCAACCTCTCCCCTTGTCCACGTCATTCGATATCGCGTGTGACAATTTGACAACAGAAACCACCTCCAGTAAAAAAAGGCAAAAATTACTCCCTCCATATGGCAGTAATGATGACTATCAGTCTCTCTAATTGCAATTACACTCATTTCGCTGTTCCTGAACTGTTGCTCCCTTCACCCTCCTATTCACTGTTATCAACGGCGCGATAGCGAATTGCGTCATTTTGTCGAAGGCGGGCGGCGGCGTCGCCATTTAGACGTTTCACAATCGCATTAAACACAAAGTTGAAATTTTAGATCTAGCTCTTCGAGAGGCAAAACAAAAAACAGTTCAAACCACACGCGAACAGTGAGTTGCGCGGCGACCCTAAAACGCGATGAGAAATTCAATTTTTGCAATTTTTTTTTGGTTTTTTTGTCGCTCTTTTTTGCCTTGGTTAGAGTAGAAAATGGTTTTAACCTTCATGGTTGGAGCCGACAGTAAATAGCAGGTGATTCGTGTTGTTTTTTCGCTTAACGCTCGACACTAGTCACTCTGAGCTAAAGCAGTCGGCGGTTTTGTTGTTTTGTACCTTTTGCTGGTTGGCGTGTCAGAGTTGGCTGCTCTGCTTTTGTTTTGTTACGTTGCGTTCAAGCCCGCTTTTATTCCAATTAAGCCGGCTATTATATTACTTTTGATGGAAGCTCTGTTTTGCTTTTTTCTATGCCTTGCCCTCCTTTAGGTTTCTACATTTTTTTTTTTTTAAAAAAACTTTACAACTTCATGCGACACAAATTACGCAACTAAAGAGGTAAAGAACAAAAGGGAACAACAAACTTTCGTGGCTTGAGTTACATAAGGAAAGCAAGAAACAAAAAAACGTTTCAAAAGTCTCAAGTTTCATAGAGGAAGAGTCAAACAGACGAGCAGACGGAAGGTTGCTTTCGAGCGCTTCCCTAAGTACACATCGGCGGTGACTGTCTTTTGAGGCATGCATTGTGTTGTTTGAGTGATGCAACTGGTTTTTGGGATTGAATTGCGGCCTTATATGTGCTGATGCCTTTAGAATCGTGACCGATAGAGTTGCGGATTGATGGAACTGAATACTTGGCATAAGAGTAGCGTGTTGCATAAACGTGCTGACTGTACAGTTGCAAGTTTGGCTGGTTTCGTGATATGGAACTAGTCTCAAGGCGGGTAGTATTAGAGCGATTTAATATAACCATAAATGGAAATAGGGTAGTAAATGCAATTTGAATTGGTGCAACAGCACCTGAAATACATAGGTATACAGTGTTGGAAAACTGATTAGATTACTTAGATTACTTAGATGGCGCTACAGTTCTAGGTGAACCAAGGCCTCAACCAACAAACTTCTGCGGCCGGCATGATCTTTGGCCAGCTGTTTCCAGTGTCGCACGCCCAGTTGGTTGAGGTCCCTTTCCATCTGTGCGCGCCACCTTATATGCGGTCGTCCCCTACTGCGTCGTCTCTCGGAGTTGGAGTCGAAGACTCTTGGGCCCAGCCATAGAAGACCTCGTCGTTGCGTCTGCCTACTTTCCTTACGACTCGATACTACCTCCACCACCAAAGGAAGTTTCTAAACTCGTAGAGTGCTGTGAATCCAAAAAGATTGGTCGCATCTTGGATTGCGATGTTAATGTCCAAAATACTGCTTGGGGCAGCAGCAAATGCAATACAAGAGGGGACCATCTTTTAGACTTCACTCTCTCGTCTGACCTTACCATCAACAATGTTGGCTCTCAACCAACGTTTGTTACGACAAGACGACAAGAGGTGATAGACCTGACCTGGAGAGTTTTGCCTGATGTTACGCTGTCGGATCATAAATATATCGAATTTCGATTAAATTGTGGGACCTCTTTCTTGCAATCCAGACGATTTAGAAAGGAGCTTGTGAAATCCGCTCAGGCCCTATCTAAGCTTAGAACGAAACAATTGGTATAGAACGCTGTCCATGACCTGAATAGCGCCATCTCCAATTGTTTTGAACTCGCATGACCTGTCAGCAAACCTCCCTGCAGAAAATTGGTTCCCTGGTGGAATGCCGAGCTCCAAAGTCTTCGCAGGGAAGCTAGAAGTCTTCTGGATAGATCGCTGAAATCGATGATGATGTCTGGAACAAGTACCGGTCGAAGCAGAAGGAATATAAGAAACTCATTCGTAAATCGAAGAACGATTCTTATAAGACCTTCTGCAAAGAGATCAAGTCTCTAAGTGCGAGTAGCAAGTTGGTTAAAGTCCTCAAACGCGGAAAACCGATAAAGCTGGGTACACTCAGAAAATCTGATGATACCTTTACTGATTCTAAAGCGGAAACTCTTAGGTTACTGCTTGAGACTCATTTCCCGAGAAATCAGATCACCATCGGCTCGTTGCACTCTCCCTTAAGGGAAACTGCAACTGAAACTTTGAAAACAACTCGGCGTAGCTGGTACATTGCGTCGCTAGTGGTTACGACTGAAGCCATTGAATTTGCTGTGGCATCCTTCGATCGCTACAAATCGCCAGGCACCGACGGGATATATCCTGTTATGCTGCAAAAAGTAGGGCAGCTGCTTCACTGCTAGCCTAGCACTTTCTCACATACCCATTTCTTGGCGCACGGTGACAGTAGACTTTATTCCCAAAATAGGAAAAGAGGATTACTCCGATAGGTCTACATCCTTCCTGCTGAAAAGCATGGAAAGGCTGGTAGAATTGCACGTGCGCAAAGTTGCCCTTCGAATGCATCCTCTTTCGGACATGCAACATGCTTATCAGCGCGGAAAATTCTGCGAGACTGCGCTTCAAAACCTAGTCGGGAGAACAGGCGGCGCTAAATGTGATTGGTGTACCAGATGTCGTTCTCGTCACCATAAAGGAGGTACCAAGAGGCAGTTCCATCCCGGTATCCACGAAGCTGAGTATCTAGGAGTCTTCTTGGATAGCATCGGTGTCGATACACATGTGTGCACACAAGTGTGAGGTCTGTGGGCCCTTTTATACAGAGTTGGTAGACTTAATTCACTGAAGCTTATATGGAGTACAGGTCACTCTGTAATGAACTCGCCAGAATGGGTTCAGATGAGAGCTTCTCAGGACCTGAATCCGCTCTAGGTTTACCTGCGTCCACGGTTAATTCCCACATTAACGACTGGGTGTTTAATACACACAACCGTAGATGTAGGAATTGTCCAGGATGCAGGATGACTAAGCGCCTATGCCCTGATGTCTGGAAGAAATCCGCAGCATTCCTCCTGTTTTTAAGCAGAATCGACTGAAGACTTGCGGGAGTCATTACGGTCCACCACACTTTTGCTAAGCACCACTGCGTACTTGGCATTAGTGAGATGCCTACCTGTGCTGCACGTTGCGGGGAGGATGATACTGCAGAGCATTTCCTCTGTAATTGCCCCGCCTTAGCTCGTGCACGGTTTCTCATCCTTGGAGTCGACGTTGTGTGTACTGAATCTCTTAGCTCTACATCATTGAAGCGGCTCCTCACTTTTCTCCGGACAATGGGGAAAATACAGTAATGTATGGTGTCTGTCTGGAGTAGAATGAACCCGTGTTTGCGTCTGCGCCAACAGATAGCAAAAGCCTTCAACAAAATAAAAAAAAAAATAGCGTTGGATCCGTAGACGTCTAACTAGGCCGATGTCACTGTACAGCTCGTAGAGTTCTTGGTTGTGTCTTCTCCTCTACTCTCTGTGGGACCAAAGATTGCACGCAGGATTTTCCTCTCGAAACGTCCAAGAGCCCGTTCACTCGCTTTTGATAACGTCCCAGCCTCAGCGCCGTAGGCGAGGACCGAGATGATTAAGGTTTTATAGAGGGATACCTTAGTTTTTGGAGAGAGGGCTCGACTACTCAAGTGTCTCCTGAACCCAAAAAGAACCGGTTGGCAAGAGTTATTCTACGTTTTATCTCAGCGTTAGTGTCGTTGCTGCTTGTCATTATCGAGCCACGGTATATAGCTGCCGAAGGTGACGCTCTGACCAAGACGTCCGTCGGTGTTGCGCATCTTTCTTCCATGGGAGCATGTATTTTATTTTGTCCCCATTTACCCTTAGACCCACTTCAGCAGAGCCCTGCACGATCTTTTCAAGAATGATATTAAAGAAATCACATGACAGTGCGTCACCCTTCCTACCCCCTTTTTTAACATCAAAGGGGTTGGTTAGTTCACCGCCGACCTTTATGGAGCGGCGAGAGTTCACCATAGTCATCCTGCACAGTCTGACGAGTTTGGCACTGTCATACGCGGCTTTAAAGTCGACGAAAAGATGGTGCGTGTTGACCTCGAATACATGGGTCTTCTCCGAGATCTGCCGTAGTGTAGATATTTGGTCTATCGTGGATCTTCCTGGCCTGAAACCACACTGGTAGGAACCTTTCAGATTGTCCACCAACGGTTTCAGGCGCTTACACAGTACAGCAGAGGGGATCTTGTATGCAATGCAGGAGACTTATCCCTCTGTAATTGGCGCAGTCATATGTGTCTTCTTTCTTATGGACCGGGTAAACGTGCTGAGATTCCATTCATTGGGCTTCTATTCTTCCGACCATATCTTGCACATGAGTTGGTGCATGTATCTAACCAGTCCATCGGCAACTGCTCTAAACAGTTATCGCTATCTTAACATCGTCTAGGTCGGGTAGACGGGATTTTCTTTCGTCTTCATCCACTGCGAATGGTTCCTTCTGCCTGGCGGCGGCATTTTGACTATCATCGCCGTTAGATAGTCTACAGAAGTGGTCCTCCCACAATTTCAGCATCGACTGTGACTCCACTACGTGCTCATCTCTGCAGGCTTCTGCTCTGGCTTTATAGCCTCGGCATGTTCGTTTTACTTTTTGGTAACATTTCCTGCAATAACATCTCTCCATTTCCTAGATCTCGCGCTTATCGTGCTCCTTCTTTTTTCTTCTCAGAAGCGCATGCTCCTCTCTCCTCTTCTGTTCATAGAGCTAGCGGGCAGCTCTCGTCCGTCGATGCAGTGTATGCATTCCGTTTCTCTACATGGGCCTGTCTGCATTCGTCACCAAACCAGGGGTTTCTCGAAGGTGGTGGCTTGAAACCGAGTACATCTGAGGCGGCCTCTCTGATGGCGTTCTGACGAGTCGTTGTCATTTCTGTTCTATGGTTTGTATAGAATGCATCGGGACTTGAGAGAGAGCTTGCGGGAGACTTGATCGGCGAAGGTCCTGGTGGTCCAGCAGCTTTCCGATGTTGCAGCGACACACTTATTAATAATTATCAAACTTCGGATCAATCTGTCAAACAAAAGGGAAATTTCCCAACTACAAAAGTACCGCTACAGTTTACGTGCCATGTTGCAACAAGTTCGCTCAGTCTACAACTGAACGTGCGACGCGTCGGTCTCGTAAGTAAATTGCTCCGAATATTTTTTGAAGCCAAAAGTAAAATTTATGTTTTTAGGAAGCGTGCTGCTAAAACATTTCAATCGGAAGGAGTCTCCGGATCATTTTAATTTTAATTTTAAAGTGCGCATCGTGTACCTTGGTCCAACACTTTCGGTGTACTTGATTCTTACTTCAGCTGTATAAACATTTTTGTATTTTTGATTTTAGTTTTGCTATGCTGCGCAGTAAGTTAGGCGTAAAAAGAGTTTCAGTCGATAAAACTTCACTGGAGGAGGCTGTAATTGATGTAGTAAATAATTGGCATACTGTGTATCATGCTTCCAAAACACACAACATTTCGAAGACAACGTTGCTCCGTCACCTCACATACCATAGAGCCGTTGGCAATGGTAACTTTGAATATCGAACAAAAATTGCAGTGAGACAAGTTTTTAATAGCCAAGAGGAACTTGCTTTAGTTGACAGCCACTAAATTACGCTACGACCTCTCAAAACCTGCAACAAGAAAACTGGCATTTAGTTTTGCAGCAGCTAATGAGAAAAGAGTTCCAGATTCATGGGTAAGAGTACAGACTGCTGGAGTTGACTGGATGCACTCCTTTTTAAGACGCCACCCAGTTTTGTCGGTAAGGAAGCCTGAAGCAACCAGTCTCTCAAGATCAACCAGCTTTACTCGGGCAAACATCACTGCTTTTTTGACAACTTAAAGGATTGCCTAATACGCTTTAAATTCGAACCTGATAGTATTTACAACCTTAATGAAACTGGGAATTGGGTGCATATTCCACCAAAGGTGTTAACATCCAAGGGGGAGAAGCAAATTGGGACTATAACCTCAAGCGAACGTGGCATCAGTGTCAACGTGATTGTGGCTGTCAATACTATTGGAAATCATGTGCCGCCCATGTTAATTTTTCCAAAACTGCATTTCATGTAACACATGTTAATCGACGCTCCACCAGGATGTACTGGGGGGCGCTAATCCGTCAGGCTGGTCAAATGAGCAGCTTTTTGTGCAATTTTTGAATCACTTTATTAAACATGTCAAACCTTCTCAGGGAAAAAGGTATTGTTAATTATGGACAACCGTGATTCACATAGATCTCTTTAATCTCTGCTACTAACCTTGCAAGAGAAGTTGGAATTGTGCTGTTAACCCTACCGCCTCACACCTCGCACAAAACGCAGCCTCTGGACAGAACTGTTTTTGGACCATATAAGACATATTTTAAAAAATGAATGCATGCTGGCGAACCCAAGAAAACCAACCACTTTAGTCAGGTTTTAGTCAGCAGAACATTATTAAGCGATTCCAGGTTACTGATATTCACCCACTCAATGAAAACATCTTTGTATGTATGTATGTTGGCGTTACAGTCCATGAAGAACCTGAGCCGAGCTTCTCTCAATCACCCATGTTGTGTGTGATTTTATTTTCCCATAGTTGAAAGGGACCTACAGTTTATTGCCGGTTCCGAACGGCGAATTTCGAGAAGCTTCTCATGACAATTTTACTACAGGGGGTTTTTTCAGAACCCCACTGAGTCGGGATTTGATCCCGTGTCATCGGCGTCAGAGGCCAACACACTACCTACTGCGCCACGGTGCTCTCATGAAAACATCTTTACTGACGACGAATTGTTGAGCAGCTTTTTAACAGATTGACCATTCCTTGATGAATCAAACAATGTAGTCGCTCAAGCTGCTGAGCCGCACACACCAGAAGCGATAAAGCCATTTCCAAAGGCAGCGCCACGTCAGCAGAATATTCGTCGTGGAAAGAAGAAGGGAAAGACAAGGATACGCACAGACACTCCTGAAAAGGATGCCTTCGTATCTGCAACTCTCAAACAGTCTATTCCAAAAAAAAACGAAAAACGATAAAACATGCTATTTGATATGTATGAACCAAGGTACGCTTTGGTGTCGTCTAAGGTACACTTGCAAAGTCCTGGAAATCGGTCCGAGGTACACAACCTTTCCCTATGCAACCTTGCCAAAAAGTAGTTTGCGAGTCGGATCCATGGTGTAGTGGTTAAAACACTCTACTCTGAACTCAGTGATCCGAATTCAAATCTCGATGTCCGCAGCCACCAGAGAGCAAAGACAGTCAACCCCTACTTTCGTATTCCCTAGCCGGATTTCATGCTTCACAGACAAAGAAACAATCAATTCACTCAAACAAAAAACAATGTTTCGGACTTGATGAACCTCGACACATGCTCGGAGAGCGGGGACTGGATGAGTGTTTTTTTTTTTTTGTGTTCGCTGCAAAACATGCCCAAAGGAACCTTAAGGTATGAACACGGGATCAAACCGGCGGGTCAAACTGTCAACAAAAAATATTATTTGAGCGTTATGCGACGTTTGCGTTCGTCTAAAGAAACTGAAATTGTTGCGAGACAACTCTTGATTTTTGGACCACGATAGTGAACTTTCTAGAACTGTATCCATTCTTCGTTACAATTTCGCCAAAAAACTCGACCCATATCATTACACATCCACCTGACTTGGCACCGTGCGTCTCTTAGCTATTCAACAGCCTTAAAATACTACTCCGGGGATACTGATTTTAGTCAACAGAGGAGATGCAAGCCGCATCGTAGAGAAATCTGAAGGCTACCTTGAAAATCGACCTTAACAACTGTTGCCATCAGAAAAGGAGTTGTGTTCCATTATAGCAATGTCAGGCTTCAAAACCTTTGAAATCTTGAACACATTGACAGAATTCGGTTGGGAAGTAAAGATAGGCGGCGGAACAGTCGCTAAAGTCACTTGGCCTAGTTTTTCCCCGATGAACTGCAGAAGATTTATGAAACTTCCCGAAAAATGGCAGAAAGTCGTAGAGGTCATAAAAGTTTTTGTTAAAAAAATTACAGGGAAAGCCTTTTTCGATCACATATTATCCGTTGTCTATCACAAACTTAAGTAGGAACCTACATATTCGTCAGTCAGAAATAACGGTAATTTGTAATTATACACCCAAGCTACTTGGTTCCAATACAGAGGAGAACGGATTACTTACAATTCGGTCTCGATAACTTTTATGAATTAGTTAGTGTCTCCGCCGCTCTTCGTGGATCTTTGACAAAAGTTTCCCTTATTAGTAACTTGAGGATCGTGAGGGTAACCAAAAAGCCTTTGAAAGGTTTAAACCAAATTGCTGTTAATAACTTCAGCCCATTGGCTAATATCATGTTTAGAATTCACCATAACCTTACATATTACCTTATCCAATTACCATATTTGGTTGGTTCTAAGACCACAAACTTGCCTAAAGGCCTTACATACATGTAGCCAATAAATATTTTATTTCGGCTCTCAAAATCATACTTTACTTTCAAATTACATCAACATTAACCGCGATTCAGTGCTACCCTAACCCTAACTCGTCCTGCCTAACCGCATCTTTCATCGCTTCAACTTGTAATTAATTCAAAAGTAAAGATAACAACTTGTAAGCCATCCCTTACCGTGGGTGTTCCATTTAAATCTCTCAAATCCCTACGTTCTGGCGTAAACCTCTAATGGAATAATCAAATTTTTGTCTCACATAAAATGAACTTCACTCTTCCCGTTTGTCTTTCGGGAACTTGCTGAGTTAAACCCCAAGCTTTAGCAGTCATATCCTTCCTGTGTTGTGTGTCACCGAGCGAGTTAATTAGCAATTAACAAGCGTCATCGCGCTCCACGAATTCAATTAAATTGCTTTTACATCAAAAGCGTTTTTGTGCGTTTTCCGCTGTCGTTACCTTGCCATCAGCACGCAAGTCACTGTTTATGACGCACCTTTGTTTGCTTAACTCCAGATTTACTTAGGACTTTCTACTTACATACGCACTTCCCTCCCAGGAGGTAGGCATCCACATAAGATATGTATTGGTGTATTATGCGGGTGTTGGTTGACGATGACTTGGAAGGCAGTTGGACAAAAGGTGAATCTGGCAAACATTGGCCATGTCACGTCACACAGCAAACATATGTACATCAATGTAATGCGTTGCTCAATATCCTTCACGTTGAGCTAAGTAAATCTAAGATCCTAAAACGAGAGCGGATGCAATTAACAAAACCGACATCCGTGCAAGCAACGACAGAGCAACGACACAGCTCATGACGAGCCTGCTTCGCTGTCATGATGATGGAACATAAAAACGTTCCTCGTTTCGCAAACAAAAACGGTTATTAAAATCCTAACAACATACGTTAATAATGTTCGAGAGTCGTGGTGTATCTATGACGCGTACATTGTGTAAACACACCCACCAAACACCCAGTTCGCCTCTTCCTTAATTGACAAAGAAAATGCTCGTCGAGCAAGAAAGCCCACAGCCGGAACCTGAACAAAATAATAATAAAGGAGATGCGTCACGCCCATATCACGTTGTGTTAGCTAGCAGGATGGCATGTATGTTTACCGGAAAGGGATATGCTTGGGATAAGCAAACTCTCCTGGTGGTGAATAGAAGTGAATGCAAAATGACAACATGCACGGGATTGCATGTTGAGATGAGATGCGCGTCTTCACTTCACTTTGCTCCACTTATCCTTGATGTGCAACCAGCAAAGTCAACAAAGGCGCTTTGTACACATGATGACGGTGGCGTTGGCGGTCGGGACATGAAAGGAGCGTGCTGATATTGCTGATGATGATGGGGTGCGAACACACATAAGACGGATTGTATCCGGAGTTTTCCTATGACTTACACTCGGTTAAAAGCAGGATTTTCGCGGATGAACAGTGAGCGGCAGAAGTTCGAGCAGAAACACATGGAGCAACACGCAATCACACGGATGCTTGTGTGCACCTCTTGAAAAGGCCTAACAAAAGATGTCAGCAGGGCAGGGCACGGGTGTAGTAGGCCGCATCACAGTATATCAGTTGGGGGTAGACCACTCCAGCAAATAGCATAGCATTTACGTTTAATGCTCAACTAGTATGCTGCTTGTGTCACTGAATGCTCTGCTGTGCATCTTATTGTGGTGGAATCCGGTTGAAAAGGCTTGCGCTACCGGAGCTGCTGTCGGCGGCGCTGGCTTTTTGTCTATGCTGCTGATTGCTCTAACGAGATGAACGTGCGATGTTAAATGTTTTGTTAAAATGTTCCACTTTAGTTGGTTCTTACTCGTAGAGTAGATACGTAGTGCCGGTCGGTTTGGGGCGGATATAGGTTTCTTTGTAGAGAAAGCGATTTATATTGACTTGGGACAAATCGGACAGGCAGTTAGGGGGATTTGTATGTGAATCTGATTAATTTATATTTCCTTGGATCCGACATCATGTGAGGAACCTAACTGCCTAACCTGTGTGCCGCGACGCGAACCCCTTGTTTCTGGGGTAAGAGGAACCTGGCCCTCCAGTATGGGGGTTCTGCTAAAGGGGGAACATCTCTATCACGGAATTAACGAATTGTTACTAAACAACCGCAAGCCCCGGATACGAACGGATACAAAGCTGACGAGTCAGCGCCTGGAATGTGAGGTCCCTTAAAAGACCGGGTGCAGGCAATCAATTAGAGCAAACCCGCAACTCCTATAAAGCAGATATATGTAGATATGACGGCACTCCAAGTGCGATGGGATAAACCAGGCAAAATGAGAATGGAAAACTGCGACATCTACTACGGGAATTGCTACAAGTAGAACAAACAACGTTTATTCGGATGCAAATTGTTTTTTTGAGGAAGACTCCGACAAGAAGCCGTAAGCTTTCGGCATTTAAGCATCAACCAAAAAAAAATGGACGATCGATTCAAAGAAGAATGTCCAATGTCTCAAAGAGGAATGACCTAAGGCGGTCACAGGGCAATATAGCCTACACGAGACCACGTCATAGGCTACTTGTTTTTTTGGCGAGGCGCAATCTCCTTCTAGCTAGCACAAGATTCCCGCATCTGAACATCCGCAAAAGAACCTGGCGATCATCTGATCAGTCGCTCATCTAGATGTAAGAACCTTCCGAGCCAACATCGACTCGGATTACTACCTTGTTGTAGCCAAGGTATGAGTGAAGATATCCAGGATGTCACGGAGTCGAGCTAGACAACATAAGTTTGATCTTTGCAGATCGAGTCTCCCTCAACCTCTCGCAGTTTCCCCATGACGTCGGCATAATCCACAAAACAATAGTAGAAGCATTTCCAGCGCGCCATGAGAGACACTACCTCTGATGTGTTGGGCTTCAAGCCACCGGCAGCTAGAAATCCTTGGTTTGATGAGCAATGCGGGCAAGCCCGTGTACCAAAGAAAACCGGCTACAAAGCCAAGCTACATAGACATAGCCGCTCGTGAACATTACAGGAGCAGAAAATGGGAGAGAAACACACGCTTTTAAGTAACAGAAAAAAAGAGAGTATGAAAAGGGTGAGATCGAGGAGATGCTACCACAGGAATGATACTCGCAAGTTTTACGAACAATTAAAACGAACATGCCAGGGCTATAAGGCTTGAGTTGACGCCTGTATGGATGAAGGGGGACAACTAGTAGTAGTCGCAGTCGATATTGAGATTATGAAAGGAAAACTTCTGTTCTGTCAACAAGATTGACCACATTGCGATTAAAGGCAGGCAGGCTCTGCCTAGATGTACGAACCTTCAGAGGAGCCAAAGTCGACTCGGATCACTATCTTGTGGCAGCCAGATTACGACTACGAATATGCCTGGCCCAGAAAAATCGAGTAAGACAACAACACAATGCTACAATCGCAAGAGACCGCCAGAGCCTATGCCAATAGCGCCTCCCTCAAGCTCCCGTAAAACCCTCCATCACCTGCTCAGACCGTACAACACCAATGGACCCGTTGTTAACAAGCCTTAGAGAGTGCTGCTACTGAGGTACTGGGTTTCAAACTGCCACCAACAACAAACCCATGGTTTGACGACGAGTGCATGAGGGCACACGCAGCCAAGGAGCATGACCATAAAGAGGCGCTGCATAGAAGGACGAAAGCTGCTCGTGAGCATTACGAGCAGAAGAAGAGGGAGGAGCATAAGCTCCTCAAAACAAAAAAAAAAAAAAAAAACAAGGGAGCACGAGAAGCCCGCCATCGTAGAGATGGGGAAATGCTATCGCAGGAATGACGTTCAGAGGTTTAATCAGCGAATGAGACAAAAATGACTGGGATATAAGGCCAGAACGGAAGCCTGCATGTATGAAAATGGAAAACTAGTAGTGGATTCACAGTCGGTACTTAAAATCTGGAAGAACTACTTGTGCAGACTGTATAACGGCGATGACGAAACAGATCCCGCTGTCAGGCAAAATGACCCTTTCACAGCGGACGTTGATGGCAGAGAATTCCTTCTCCCTAACCTGGACGAAGTTAGGAATGCTTTTTCTAAGCTTAAGTCCAACAAAGCTGCTTGATTAGGCGGACTACATGCTGAGTTTTTTAAGGCAGCTGGAGATGACCTGGTTGGGAGTATACACCAGCTCATCTGTAAGACATGGTCAGAGGAATGCATGCCTGATGAATGGAATCTAAGTGTCGTCTGCCCGATCTACAAGAAAGGACTCCCCTTTGTCTGCGCCAACTACAGAGGTGTAAGTCTTCTGATCATCGCTTATAAAATTTTCTCTGCTGTACTGCATGAACACCTGAAACCGTTCGTTAATAAACGAAAATAAAAAGCCCGGGAAGTCCACTTTAGATCAATTATTCACACTGCGACAGATCCTGGAAAAAACGAACGAGTCCCAGGTCAACACCCTCCACCTGTTTGTCGACTTTAAGGCTGCATACGATAGTATAAATAGAGACGAGCTATGTCGCCATGTCAAGTTTCGACATCACTGCTAAACTCGTCAGATTATGCAGGATGACATTGGAGAATTCTCGCTGCTCCATCAGGGTCGGAAACTCGGAAGCGACTTAAGCGACCTTTTATGTCAAAAAAGGTTTTAGACAGGGCGACACGCACTCGTGTGACTTTTTCGACATCGTCCTTGAAAGGGTAGTGCAAAATTCACTGGGCACTATCTTTTACGAGTCCGTACAACTGCTCGCATTTACCGATGACACTGACATAATTCGACGGAGTCAGCGAGATGTCATTGAGGCCTTTACGAGCATTGAGACGGAAGCGGCTAAAATGGAGCAGGCGGTAAATGAGGGCAGAACGGAATATATGCTGCCGTCGAAAAAGGACACGAACCACCGTCGTCTTGACCAGGGCGCACATATTGGCAGATATAGTTTCGAGGTAGTCCAGGACTTCATCCGCAGTGACGTGCAGCAATGACGTCAGGGTCGAAATCAAACGCAGAATAACTCTTGCCAACCGTTTCTTATTTGGGCCCGGGATGCAATTGAGGTTCTACCTCTCCCTCTTGAAAAATTGGGAGTGGAGGAGAAGACTTGATAGTGAACTGTACGGGCGTTTTCGGATCTAACGCCCAAGATGGAAACACAGCTCCGGCCCGGAAGGCCTTTGAATCTAACCCCGAGGTTCGGGGCGTTCGAGGACGCCCAAATTTAAGGTGGCGGAACCAAGTGGAAGAGGACATAGGCGTGCGGCACTGGAGACTGCTGGCGAAAGGCCGTGCCAGTTGGAGAGGTTTTTCAAGGGAGGCCCAGATTCGCTATGAACTGTGGCACCGAAAAATAGGATGAAGAAGTACAATATTGATGCCATAGATGGGACATTGGGCATATGTCCTTTCTAGGAGATCGTATAACTCATCTTTGGTGGACATATCCTTGTCTTCCGTGGGGACTTTGACGCAGACCAGGCAGATGTTAGGAAGTGTTGCCACCTCTCGAGAAGAACAATTTATTGCATTTGAACCTCCTGCTTACGTTTTGATTCACATAAGGTAGGTAGGTAGGCAGGATCGTAGCCTTCCCAGAAATGAGAAGAACACACATAGGTCAGGGAGGCCCGTTGTGCAGCTACGAATTAGCAGTTAGCCCCCTATTCGTGGAACCATTTTCTGCTTCTTAAGAAGTTAAGAAGATCAGGTATCCCTACTTGCTGAACCTCTGTCAGTTCGTTAAGGAAGTAAGAGCCTAGGTATCGTTTCCTAATTGTGCAGAATGCCGGGCAAGTGCAGAGAAGGTGGTGAATGGATTCGACCTCCTCCTCTTCTAGACAGCTTCTGCAGACATCATTCGGGACTATACATACCAAGTTTTTGCGCGGGACTGCCAATAAGGCAGTGTGCGGTGATGACACCTATAACTTTGTAGATGTCAGTTCTTTTTAGGGAGATTATACTCATTGTCCGTTGACTGTCGAGCCGGGGCCATATTTACCTGGTGATGACACAGGTATGTCCCAGAGTCCATCTCCGGTTCGTCTCGGCCCTGGCGAAATTAGTGAGACTAAGTTTAATGTTTGCAAGAAGTATTCCCTCACAAGCCGCGATTGATTGTAGCGTCGTTCCCTGTTTGGCGAGTGTATCGGCTCTTTCATTCTCTGGAATGTCGCTGTGTCCTGGTACCCAGATTATGATTCGCATAAACTGACTAATGGCCAAAGATGACCCTTCGATCCACACTTGTGACAGAACTATTGACCAAAAGTCGCAACTTTGCCATGTGAATAGTACTCCATGTTTTGGCAATTCACTGTTGTTCCTACGTTAAGTTGTTGGAGGCGCGTTCTAGAGCTATGTTTGAATCCAGGATGTGGGATGAACAGTGCGGCTTTCGTCACGACAGAAGTACAACCGATCAGCTTTTCACTCTAAGAATGGTAGTCGAGAAGGCTAGGGAGTACGCCAAATCGATCTACAGCTGCTTTGTAGATTTAGTAAAGGCGTATGGCCGATTTCATCGAGGTAAACTCTAGAGTGTTCTGCAGGAGTATGGGATTGATTGTCCTCTGTTGAGGGCCATTCAGTCTCTGTACACAAACTGTAGTAGCTGTGTTTGGGTTAACGGTAGTAAATCAACATCTTTCATCGTGAGTGTTGGACTTCGTCAAGGGTGCATATGTATATGGACTGGATGTTGCAGCTCAGTCGTGGCGAGGAGTTTTTCACATTTAAGAGTTGAGCGGGTAAGCCATCTTCTTTTTGCAGATGACTTAGTTGTCCTCACATTCTCCCAGACGGGACTCCAGCGCGCGCTAGATAGGTTTGTGGCCGTATGTGCTGATACTAGGATGAGGGTTAACGTGGACAAATCCGAGGTTATGGTTATTTCCAGAACACCTATCCAATGCACTCTACATGTTAGTGGAGCCACATTGAAGCAGGTGGAGAAGTTCAAGTATCTAGGGGTCTTCTTCCCAAGTGATGGGAGGAGTAATACTGAGCCTTCGTGCAGGGTTGTCCAAGCTGGGTCAATTTTGAAACAGCTTGGAAGATCTGTAATCGGGAAGGCCGAGCTTGGTGTCCAAGCCAAGTTAGCGGTTTATATCTCAGTATTTGTTCCAACTCTCACCTATGGTCATGAAATTTGGGTATTGACTGAAAGAATAAGAACGCGAGTACGAGCTGTCGAAATGAGGTTTCTTCATGCTGTTGTGGGAGTTACTCGTTGGGATTGGGTGAGAAACACGGCAATGCGCCGGGAGCTTAATGTTGAGCTAAGGGCTATGCTTCGATGGCTTGGTCACGTGAGACGAATGTTGCCATCATCGCGACTTCCGAAGCGTGCCTTGAATGCAATACCATCAAGCAGGCGACCGCTTGGAAAACCCAGGACGAGATGGTTGGACCAAGTGCCAATACTCGCCTGGGTGCGCTTGGGCATAGCTCCTGATGAGTTAGAGTCGTTGGCGGAGGATCGAGTGGCCTGGAGGTTCCGCGTGCGCCCCTTACCCTCGCCATCCTTTTAGAAGAACATGGGGGCCACTGAAAATGTATGTACGTATGTATGTACTTTCTTAAATGGTCATCATGTTTAACCACTAACAGATCCTACAGTTTACAAGTTGTCCGTAGTTCTTAATGGATTTTAATAAAATAGAACAATCAATCCATCACTAATCAAAAAAAATCGCGCAATAAGCCTTTTCAACCAAAGTCGTTATCGGAAGTTGACAAACTTGACCTAATCTTCCTCCCGAACTGACAAACACCTCTTATCCGCAATTATCGTCGTTTAATTGCGGTTGCAGGGTTAACAATAATTTCCCTACTTCCCTACTTATGATTGATTGCATCATCATTCCACATTCCATTCCCTCTAGTTCGTTCTTGACGAGTTCCCATTCGATTGGTGGTTCAGTTGTGACCCAGATTCCCTTCGAACTTCTTGTTCATGCACAATCTATCTAGAATACGATACGAAAAAACGACATGACTGCATGTGAGCATATTCCTGTTCTGCATATATGTATCTCGAACGTATGTGGAACGTACGAACAATCGATGACTAAAGTATTTGTGTAATCAACAGAGCAATTAAATGATAAAACATTGTTTGCTCTTATTTGAACCTAGAAAGTTCCACGAAGACAAGGGACAAGTTCATTTCTTTTTCTGTTTTCGTTTAGAGAGATGCAAAGGTTCTTAAGTAAGACTCGAGTAGCGGCAGTAATGCAACTGCAGATTCCAGTTATCCACCGCTGGCGATAATGATCACGAGGATGACGTGAATGGCGGGAATAATGATGATGCTGGAACCCAATTAACCAGTCAAGCATAAGTTCATAGAATAGGTATCTCGGAATCTATCAAGCCATGAATAAGGCGGAAGAATACGACGATCAATAACAAAATTATTTTTTTTATATAATAAATACATCTCCCTCCTCCTCCTCTCCTTGGAAATGCAGAGTACTTTCAATGCTTTTTGAGTCAACTGACGCGGATATTTGCTTTTATTGCTTTTATCTACTAAAGCCAAGGATGACTGGATGAATGAGGATACGAATGGATGCGACGATAGACTGGTATTGGGGGATTTTGTCAATTAGGAAAATTTTCAGCCCGAAGGTATCTGAATAATTTAGATTCAAACTATTGGACGATACTGTCTATAGGAACATACTCCTATGCGGTAAGGTATGGTTGAGAGGTCGTTCTGCACTTTTGTGTTTTATCAGAATTGGAGAGTAACATACCTGCAAAGAAAAGAAATCGAGAAATAATGGATTAGCTTGTGCGGATTTCAATTAAGAGTAATACATATCTAAAACTAGATGATGGAAATTAAGTTCAAATAATTGGGTTAAAGGATTGGAGGAAAAATGGGATCATACGTAATAGAATACAGAAACGAAGCTATGGACGGGGTAGATATTGATATCAGCAGGCGATACCATAATGAAAATCATACATTTTAAGATATTAATAGTCGACCTAGAGGAGAGGGATGGATGGCAAGGGACTAACAAAGGTCTCGTAGGGGTAGCATCTATCCGACGGATGCTGGCCCGCTAAAAAGCGAGAATAGCCACCGCAGTCGATCATCTTGCGGCACTTTTAGTAAGTCCTATCCCCACCTCCTCGTGGTGCCATCTGGAGATTTCCTATGGAAATCGCAGACGGGGAAGGGCGAATGGCGAGCCTCCTGCGCCAAAAAACAGGATTAGTCGGCTAAGCCGTACCCGCCTCCCTTCTTCGGGCGCCTTGTCGTGGCGGGAGGCTTAAGAGGTCGTAGACCTCGAACTAAGACTCGAAGACCCAAAAATGAATGGACAAACCAAAGGAATTGTGTACTCCAGGTGGTACTCGCAGCAGCGGAAATCCACCCGCGACCTCTTTGATCGCGGCCGGGGCAAGGATTCTGGAGGCCCCAACATTCATTTTTAACCCTACGGCAGCCCGGAACGACACCGGCCCCAGCGGCTCACTGTCTGACCACCTGGTCCGACTGAGCATGAGCGGTGCATCCAGCGGAGGCGACACCAATGATGGCGCGGCACGTGAAACCGCAAAGGTGGAACGCGCTCCTGAATTGGGACGTACTGCTGAATGCACTGCTAAGTGCCCAAAAAGTAGAGGTAAGAGGCGTGCCCGAAAATTGTGCAAAGAGGCTGACAAAGCCGAAGGCAGAATGGTCGAGGCTAAACCTCTGGGGGAACCAGTTAAGAGGGTTAGGTCGACGGAGGTATCTCGTACCGAAATTGATCCGACCCTCCTTCCTGAGCTCCACCCCTCTCTCAAAGGTGCGCAGCGCGGAAAGCGTCGGCGATTGGGAAAGGCTGCTGAAGGAGGCATAAGCATGTCTGCACTTTCGGCATGCGCCTCCAACTCTCTTCCTCTTACTGGGAAGGTTCAACTACCCAGTAAGAGCGTGATCAGTTCCCGTAATGACGGAGCCGGAAGCTGTCAAGTTTCTGCTATGGCCAGCGTTGTCGCCGAAAAAGGTGGTGGGGCTGACAGGCAGACTCCGAACGCAGAAGGCGAAGTCGTTACGGGTCCTAGCAATCCTCGAACTGGTAAGGCTGTCCCGAACCGACGTCCGAAGGGAGCAGGTGCTTTAACCGAAAAAGGTAAAGGATCCCGCAAACGGAAGACCGCCGCTGGGGATAGCCTCGCTAGGGAGAGAGTGTGCGATGCCTCCCTCTCCGATGGGGCGGTGGGAAATCGGAGTCAAATGGCAGATGTGGCGACCCAGAAGGATCAAAGCATAGGCCAGAAGGCGAAGATAGCCAAGAACCACTCCTCGGAGGCGGGCACATCACACAACAAAACCCCTTCCTCCCAGAAGGAGATCCAAATGACCGTAAAGAGTCGAGAGAAGCAGCTCTCTTATAAAGAGGCGGCCATCTCCTCTGAAAAGGTCAGGATAGCTTTTATCCAGATCAATCTACAGCATTGCAAGGCCGCTACTGCTCTTTTAAGTAGTAGAATTGCATGTAGTAGAACAAATCATCACATTGTATCCATTCAGGAACCGTGGGTGTGGAATAATCGCCTATGTGGCCTTGGTGGTATACGTGATGCTATGATTCTTTATGATGAGCGATCCGAAAGGCCTAGGGTCGGCCTCATCATATCGAATTCACTATCGGCAACCAAACTTGGACACTTTTGTGGACAAGATCTGGTGGCTGCTCGAGTAAGCTACAAAACGCACGGAGCAATAGAACACTTCGTCGTTGCGTCTGCCTACTTTCCCTACGATTCGTTACTACCTCCACCACCGAAGGAAGTCTCTGAACTCGTAGAGTACTGTGAAGCCAAAAAGATAGGTCTCATCTTGTGTTGCGATGCTAATGCCCAAAACACTGCTTGGGGCAGCAGCAAGTGTAACACAAGGGGGGACCGTCTGTTGGACTTCATTCTCTCGTCTGACCTTACCATCAACAATGTTGGCTCTCAACCAACGTTTGTTACGACAAGACGACAGGAGGTGATTGACCTGACCCTATCCAACAGATATGTGAAGGACATCACTAACTGGCGAGTCTTGCCTGATGCTACGCTGTCGGATCATAAATATATCGAATTCCGATTGGGTTGTGAGATTTCTTCCTTGCAGCCTAGACGGAATCCGAGAAGGACGGACTGGGTACGGTTTAGAGAGGAGCTTGAGAAATCCACTCAGGCCCTACCTAAGCTAAGAACGAAACAATTGGTAGAGAACGCTGTTCATAACCTGAATAGCGTCATCACCAGTTGTTTTGAACTCGCATGTCCTGTCAGCAAACCTCCCAGCAGGAAATTGGTCCCCTGGTGGAATGCCGAGCTCCAAGGTCTTCGCAGGGAAGCCAGAATTCTTCTGAATAGATCGCTCAAATCAAATTCGGAAGATGACTGGAACAAGTATCGGTCGAAGCAGAAAGAATATAAGAAACTTATTCGTAAATCGAAGAACGATTCTTATAGGACCTTCTGCGAAGAGATCAAGTCTCTGAGTGCGACTAGCAAGTTGGTTAAAGTCCTCAAACGGGGAAAACCGACTAGGCTAGACGCACTCAGAAAATCTGATGGTACCTTTACTGAGTCTAAAGCGGAAACTCTCAGTTTACTGTTTGCGACTCATTTCCCGGGAAATCAGATCGACATCGGCTCGTTGCACACTCCTTCAAGGGAAACTGCAACTGAAACGATGAAAATAACTCGGCGTAGCTGGTATATTGCGTCGCGCGTGGTTACGACTGAAGCTATTGAATTTGCTGTGGCATCCTTCGATGGCTTCAAATCGCCGGGCACCGACGGGATATATCCTGTTATGCTGCAAAAAGGTATAAGGCAGCTGCTTCCTACTCTGAAAATAATTTTCACTGCTAGTCTAGCACTTGCTCACATACCCATTCCTTGGCGCACAGTGAAAGTGGTCTTCATTCCCAAAATAGGAAAAGAGGACTACTCACTTGCCAAGAGCTTCAGACCAATTAGTCTAACATCCTTCCTGCTGAAAAGCATGGAGAGACTGGTAGAGTTGCACGTGCGAAAAGTTGCCCTTCGAATGCACCCTCTTTCGGAGATGCAACATGCTTACCAGCGCGGAAAATCTTGCGAGACTGCGCTTCAGAACCTAGTTGGGCGTATTGAGTGCGCGCTCGAAAGGAAAGAGTACGCGCTGGGCATTTTCATCGACATTGAGGGAGCTTTTGATAACGCAACTTTTGACAGCATGTGTAACGCTGCCAGACATCATGGCGTGGATGATGCACTGGTCCTTTGGATCAAAGCAATGCTCATGCACAGGACATTGACCGCTGATGCAGGCCTCGACCAGTGTGTCAAATCTGGCGTAAACAGGGGCTGCCCTCAAGGTGGCGTCCTGTCTCCGCTGTTATGGTGCATGGTGGTCGATTCCCTGCTTGATGCTCTCAATGCCTCTGGAATCTACGCCCAGGCCTATGCGGATGACGTCGCCATTCTTTCTGTCGGCTCATGTTTGGCGACTGTCCGTCGTAAAGCACAGGCGGCGCTAAATGTGATCGATGATTGGTGTACCAGTAATGGGCTGTCAGTCAATCCTCTTAAGACCGATGTCGTTCTCTTTACGAGAAGGAGGAAAAATACTGACATGACTCAGCTGGTACTAAAAGGCACTTCCATCCCGATATCCAAGGAGGCTAAGTATCTAGGAGTCATCTTAGATAGTAAGCTTCTCTGGTCAAAACATGTTGAGTCAAAAACCACCAAAGCGCTGTCAGCTTTCTGGCAATGCAAAGGAGCTTTTGGCAAAACATGGGGCTTATCGCCGGCAAAGGTCCTTTGGATCTACACGGCAATGATAAGACCTATAATCTCATATGCATCGGTTGTCTGGTGGAACAGACTAAAACGCAAACACGTCGTAGCCTCTTTCACCAAACTTCAAAGAACGGTTTGTCTCAGCTGCACGGGGGCTTTCCCCAGCACGCCGGGCGCTGCTCTAGATGCTATGATGAACCTTCCACCTCTTGATATATTTATCAGAGGGTGTGCTCTGAAAGCCATGTCTCGTCTGAAGAGAAATGGCTTTTGGTACAACTCGCATAGGAATAACGGTGTGCTTGTGCAAGAATTGTCCTGCGACCCCTGTCTCATGGACATGCCTTCTGACGCACTGACGCCCGTTATCCTATTGCGTCGTAATTTCACAGTCGAGTTTCCATGGCGTCAGGATTGGCTATGGCCGGATACTGAACCTGGAAAGGACAGTCTTCGCATTTTCACGGATGGCTCCAGATCTGGGCGGGGGTCCGGTGCTGGGGTCTTCTTTGAGCGCGAAAACATTCGACTGCACTTTTCCTTAGGAAAATATGCGTCTGTCTTCCAATCAGAGATATACGCAATCCTAATGGCCATGCACTATGTTGTGAAGCACAGGTGGAAGGGGGAAAGCATATGCGTATGTAGTGACAGCCAAGCTGCACTAAAAGCTGTGTGTAACCCCTTAACTAGCTCCAAATTAGTGCTTGAACTCAAGTCCTTCTTGAACAGAGTCGGCAGACTAAATTCATTAAGGCTTGTATGGGTTCCAGGCCACTCTGGGATCCCAGGAAATGAGACCTCTGACGAACTCGCTAGAATGGGTTCAGAGGAGAGCTTCTCAGGACCTGAACCCGCTCTAGGTCTACCTACATCCACGGTAAATTCCTACATTAACGATTGTGTATTTAACACACACAACCGTAGATGGAGGGATTGTCCGGGTTGCAGGATGACTAAGCGCGTATGCCCTGATGTCTGCAAAAAATCTGCAGCATTCCTCCTGTCTTTAAGGAGAATCGACTGCAGAAGGCTTGTGGGAGTTATCACGGGCCATTACACTTTTGCCAAGCATCTCTACGTGCTCGGCATCAGTGAGACGCCTACCTGTGCTGCATGTGGCGAAGAGGAGGATGATACTGCAGAGCATTTCCTCTGCTATTGTCCCGCCTTTGCTCGCATACGGTGGCGCACCCTTGGAGCCGACGTGGTGTGTGCCGAATCCCTTAGCTCTACATCACTGAAGCTCCTTCAAATTTTTCTCCGGAAAACGGAGAAAATACAGTAATGTAAGGTGTCTGTCTGGAGTACAATGGACCAGTGATTGCGTCTGAGTGCTCCAGCGGATAGCAGAAGCCTTCAACAAACAAAAAAAAAAAAAAAAAAGCCGTACCCGTAAAAAAAAAAAACACAAACTCCGAAACAACCACAAGCCTCGAATATAACGGACCGGATTTATGTTGACGAACCTTACAAAAAATGAAAAAAGGACAACGATCTTCGGCTTTGTACGTGGAATGTTAGGTCCCTAAACAGGCCACGTGCAGCCGAACAACTTGCGGACGCCCTAGACCGCTATAAAGCAGTCACCTCCATCCAGAAAATGCGATGGAATTAACCGGGTATAAAGCGGAGGAAAAACTGCGATATTTACTACGGCGACTGCTATAGGGAGAGAGGGCAACGATTGTTGGGATGCGGAATTGTTGTTCGAGGTGGACTAAGGCAAAAAGTCCTAAGTTCTCGGCATGTTAGCGATCGCCTCATAACAATCCGTATAAAGGCTAATTTTTTTAACATCAGCCTGATCTGCGTCCACGCCCTCACTGAAGACAAGGATGACTCCGCCAAAGATGAGTTCTACGTTCTCCTAGACAGAACGTATGCCCCAGCTACGACATCAGAATTGTACTAGGAGACTTCAATGCTAAGCTGGGTAAGGAAAGCATCTTTGTCATCGGCAAACATAGCCTACACGACACCACATCCGATAACGGACACAGGCTGATTGATCTTGCTACGGGGCGACGTCGATATACACAAAGGCACCTGGCGGTCGTTTGATCAATCGACTACCAACCAGATTGATCACATCGCTATCAACGTCAGACACTCCTCCACTATTCTTGATGTTCGAACTTTCCGAGGGGCTAACATCGACTCGGACCACTATCTTGTAGTAGCCAAGATGCGCTTACGGATATCACGAACGCAGCGGAGTAGAGTAAGAATACAAAGTTATGACGTCGGAAAACTACTATCGCCAGAAACCGCTCGTGCTTTTACCGATCGCGTCTCCGTTAAGCTCTCCAATACACCTCAATCCTCCACGCTATCAATCGAACAGCTGTGGTGCCTTTGCAAACAAGCCCTGAAAAGCTTTGCATCCGAAGTTTTGGGTTTCACGAAGAAACACCTGGTTCGATGACGAGTGCAGGAGGATTTATACAGCGAAGCAGGATGCATATAAGGCCTCGCTGCATAAAAGAACAAGAGCAGCTCGTGAGCTCTACGAGTTAAAAAGAAGGGAGGAGCATAAGCTTTTTAGAAGAAAGAACAAAGAGCACGAAAAGCGCGCGATTGAGGATTTGGCGAGGTATTACTGTAGGCGTGACGTTCGAAAGTTTTATCGACAGATAAAGCGACCATGCCAAGGTTGTAAAGCCAGAACGGATGCCTGCAGGGATGAGAACGGACGTCTAGTGGTAGAACCGCAGTCGATGCCGAGAATATGCAAAAACCGCTTCTGCAGACTGTATAACGGCGATGTTAGTCAATATACCGCTGTCAGGCAGAATGATCCATTTCTAATCGACGGAGACCGCAGAGAGTTCTGTCCCCCTGACCTCGACGAAGTTAAGATTGCTATATCGAAGCCCGAGTCGAATAAAGCTGCTGGCGCCGACGGACTGTCTGCTAAACTCCTCAAGGCAGCTGGGGATGACCTGGTTGGGAGCATGCACCAGCTCATCCGTAAGATATGGTTAGAGGAAGGCATGCCCGAGGAATGGAGTCTTAGCATCGTATGCCCGATCCACCGTATAAATCGTTTCGATTGGCGAAGCCCTGATCGCTGTTCCAAAAGGACAGGTGTCTGGATTTTTCCCACTTGTCTAAGTAGAAGCTGATCTTGGGAGCGCCGCAGAAAAGTTCAGGACCTATTAGCCTTTCGCTGGAACTTTTCCTGATCGGCAATTTCATTACTGTGTGCCCTGGATCCCACCAGAGTTTGACATTGTTTCATTTAGCGAGGTCTTGTAGGGCATCATGGCATTCCTTGACGGTTTTTGAGTTACCGCTGTACGAACTCAGCGCTTTAGGCTATCAACGGGTATGTTAATGCTTAATTCCCCTTATGCCATCCTCTATGTTTGGATTGACGCATGTTAGGATGACATGTAATTCTGCTTGGAAGATGCAGATCCAAAGATGCCGGTGCCAACGGCAGAAACCATCTTGGAGCCATCAGTGTACCACTGATTGACATTATGCAAGGGATCACTGGATTCCCATGCCGATCAATTTGGAATCAATATCTCAAATCTCTTGCCAAAAGTGAAGGTGTGTGTTAATGCGTCCGAGACCGTGGTAATAATTTCCAGCCGGGAAGCTATTGCAAGATGGACATGGGTCTATACGGCAAGCAATTCCCGAGCGAATAATTCTGATTGCACTGCGTTATGCCACCTTTTTAATAAAAAGGTGCAATGCTTCTTGGTCTGAGGGCGTCGTGGCGCAGTGGTTAGTGTGTTGGACTCTGGCGCACGATGAGCGAGTTCGGATCCCGATAACACCAACGCCATCAAAGGTATATTCGCGGTGTCCCTCCTTGGCGGGGTACTGGCAAAACCCCCCGTAGTATACTCGCCAAGAAAAAGCTTCTGGACTCAAGCCGTTCGGAATCGGCATTAAACTGTAGGTCCCCCCCTTTCACCTGTGTAAAAAAAAAAAAATCACACACATCATGGGTGCTAGAGAGAAGCTTGGCTCTGACCCCTCATTGGCTGTAACGCCACCAAAGCAAGCAAGCAAGAGCTTCTTGGTCTGCCGTGAGGTAGGTTAGCATAGCGCCTGTAATGCTTAGACACGCTAGTCTTTGAAGGCGTTGAAGCTTAACGAATATCGTTTTTTTTTTGATGATAGGTATTACTATCGCGGTATATAACCAGTAGATTACTTCTAGTTCTAGTCCCCAGGTTTTATCGTAAGGGCTTCGACAGACAGTCTCACAAGTTTGTTTTTAATATTGGAGTTCCAGTTGAGTCCGCGATCAAGTTCAATACCTAGATACTTACGAACAATGAAACAGCGGTTGGCAAAAGTTATTCTGCGTCTGATTTCGCCACTGATCTCATTGCTGCATGTCACTGCGGAGCCTATCCTTGACTACTTCGAAATTATAGCTGCCAATTTGTGCGCCAATGAGGGCACCGTGGTGCAGTAGCTAGTGTGCTGGACTCAGATGCACGATGAGCGAGATCGGATCCCGATAGCACCAACGCTATCAAATGGTTATTTCGCGGCGTTCCTCCTCGACGGGGTACTGTCAAAATCCCCCATGTTATGACTTGCCTCGTTAAAGCTTCACGACTCACGCCCTTTGGAATCGACATTAAGCTGTACGTCCCTTTCACCTGTGTAATAAATCATACACAACATTGGTGATTGAATAGAGCTTGGCTTTGGTCTTTCATGAGCTGAAACGCAACCATGAAAGAAGAATATGTGCGCCCTGGCCAAGATGCCGGTGGCCCGTGTCCATTTTTCGACGACATCTCGCTAAGTTCGTCCAATTATGTCAATGTCATCGGCATATACGAGCAGTTGGACTTGAGAAAGATTGTGCCCCTCGTATTGACCAATGAGTTTGGCATAATCCTTTCAAGGTCCTTAAATCCTGATGGAGCAGCGGGAATTCTCCACTGTCATCCTGTATAATCTGACGAGTTTGGCAGGGACTACAAAACAAAACATGGCGCTATATAGCTCGTCTCTATGTATGCTATCGTATGAGGCCTTAAATTCCACAAACAGACGGTGGGTGTCGATCTGCAACTCGTTGGTTTTTTCCAGGTTCTGTAGCAGTGTGAATACTTGATCGATAGTAGACTTCCCGGGCATTAGACCACCACGAATTAGTTTATTAACCAAAGGTTTCAGGCGTACACACAGTGCAGCGGAGGAGGTTTTATAATCGATGATCATGAGGCTTGCACTTCTGTAATTGGCGCAGACAAAGGGGTCTACTTTCTTGTGGGTTGGGCAAACAATCCTAAGATTCCATTCATCGGGCATGCATTCCTCTCACCATATCTTACAGTGCATATTCCCTGGTTGGGAGTTATCTTCAGCTGTTTCAAAAAGCTCGACAGGTAGTCCGTTTGCTCCAGCTGATTTGCTGAACTTAAGCTTAGAAAAAGCATTCCTAACTTCGTGCATGTCACTAGGTTCCCATAACGCTTCCTGCAAGCTTTCGTTCTGGCCCTATATCCCTCCACTATGCACTACAGTACATAAAACTGTTCAACATTTCCGATTTTGACAGGTTGCGAAAAAATGCTACTTCCGTTCAAAGGACGCGTCATGTCCAACGTTCAATTTAAAGACTTTGCCACAATTGCTTTTCTATACAAATTCCCTCGAGTATCCTTGTTGTCCGAAACTAAATAACCATCCATTACGAAATTGCTAGGTCCTTCCTCCAGTCGTCACTTTGACAACAAAACAAAGAGAAACCACAAAATAGGCAAAACAAACGCCGTAATGCATTCCTCAAGACAACAAAGTGGATCCGAAAAAATGGAAACATCCGTCTTTCGAAAATTACTTAAGTCAACACACCCAAGGTACTTTACCCTCGCGCGTCCACGTCGGTAAAAGCCAACCAAAACCTAAAGAAGTAAAATGCGGAAAGGACAGTAGCAGAGTAGCAGAGGAAATATGAACGTCTCTTCCAAACATTGCACTCCATTTCCGTATAGATACAGTACTAGTTTACATACCACCGCCCAGGACCGTTTAAGAAGTTTTTTCTCAAATGAATAGGTGAGTAGGTAGAAGAGAAATGGAGACACAAGTTGAAAAAATTGCTAGGCTGACTCCCAAAGGTATGGTAGACCACCTAGAAATGCACTTGGATATTCATTGGATTTTCCTATTTTATAAGCAACCTCGGGATAATCTTTTTCACTTTTTCACCTCACTCCATAGATCGGAGTATAGATACAGAATATAGAGGGAATAAGGACGAAAATGGAAACCACATGGACACCACTCGTAAAACTGAAACTATCGGGTTGAATGGGGACGAAGTTGGACATAAATTGAAAATGTGGATTTTATTTCCATTTTCCAGATGGGCGCTCCTAAGAAAATGTTAGACAGAGATACATACGCGACTCGGATGTGGGATATGTGGTCGGGAATTAATGGTTTAAATATTTAGTTTGGCTATAAAGGGGATAAAAGGGGAGAGAGAGAGCGAGCAAACAGAGCAAAGAAGCGTTTAACGTGGCAAACGCTAGCTTCGATCTCCGTCCCTGCTCAATCCAAGTCGACACACAGCCTCCGCGTGGCCTCCCCTGGATAGCTGCCCTGCCAACCGCCAGGTAGTGAACCAATGTGTACAGCGACCGAACCCGCCAGGTTCAGGTTTGTGCTTAGGGGTAACATCTCTATCATGGGAAAAATACAAAGCTGACGACCCCTGCAAAGGAGTAAATGACTTGCGAGTCTGCACCTGGAATGTGAGGTCCCTTAATAGACCGAGTATAGGCAATCTATTGGAGCAAACCCACAGCTGATATAAAGTAGATATGACCGCACTCCAAGAAGTGCGATGAGATGGACCAGGCAAAAGACGGATGAAAAACTACGACATCTACTACGGGGATTGCTACAAGGAGAACAAACAGCGCTTATTCGGATGGGGATACGTTATTCGAGAAACACTCCGACAAACAGTGTTAAACTTTCAGGATGGAAGCGAACGCATAATATACGCTCAGACCCCAACCGAAGAAAAGGTCGACTCAAGGAAGAATTCTACGATCTCCTAGACAGAACCTATGCCCAAAGTCCCACCTACGATATGAAAGCAGTACGAGGAGATCGCAGCCTTAAACTGAGCAAAGAGTCGATCGCAGGAATATATAACTACACGACATCACGCCCGAAAACGGACATCGGCGTAATCTCCTTCTACTTAGCACACGATTCGCGCATCTCAACATCCACAGAGGAACATGGCGTTCACCTGTTCAGTCTACTACCAATCAGATTGATCACGTTGCGATCGACCCCAGACACTCCTCCAGCGTACTGGAGGTACGAACCTTCTGAGGAGCCAACATCAACTCGGATCACTACCTTGTTGTAACCAAGGTATAAGTGATGATATCAAGGATGCCACGGAGTCGAGCTGGACAACGAAAGTTTGCCAGGACCTTTGCCGACCGGGTTTCCCTCAACCTCTCGCAGACTCCGATTACACCGGAATAATCCACAGAACAACAGAGGGATAATTGCCAGCGCGCCATCATCGGAGACGCTGCATCTGATGTGTTGGGTTTCAAACTACCGCCAACTAGAAACCCCTGATTTGATGAGCAATACGGGCAAGCCCATGGAGCAAAGCCAGCCGCCTACAAAGCCATGCTACATAGACGGACGAGAGCCGCTCGTGAACATTACGAGCAGAAACAGACAGAGAAACACGCTTTTAGGGAAAAAAAAACAGACAGCATGGAAAGCGTGTAATCGACGAGATGATGGAGTGATTCTACCACAGGAATGACGCTGGCAAGTTATAGGAAAAACTGAAACGAACATACCAGGGCTATAAAGCTAGAACCGAAGCCTGTAGGGATAAGAACGGATAACTGGTAGTAACGTCACAGTCGGAGGAACACTTCTGTTGACTGTTTAACGGTGATGAGATATCTAATACCGCTGTCAGTCAGAATAATCCATTCACAACGGACGAAGGTGCAAGATAATTCTGTCCACCCGACCTAGATGCAATTAAGCCGGTAATTTCGAAGCTCAAGCCGCGGGGGCAGACGACCTGTCCGCCGAGCTTTTTAAAGCGGATGGAGATGATCTGGTAGGGCGCATGCATCAGCTCATCTGTATAATACGATCGGAGGAAAGCATGCCCGACGAATGGAATCTCAGCGTTATTTGTCCAGCCAACAAGAAAGGAGACCCCTATAACTGCGCCAAGTATAGGAGAATAAGTCTTCCTAACATCACATATGACATCTTCTCTGTCGTTTTGTGTGAATGCCTGTCAAACTCTGTGTATTATCTGGTTCTTACCAGTGGGGTTTCAGGCCAGATAAATCAACAATAGATTCACACCGCCGCAAATCTTGGAGAAGACCCAAGAGTACTATATCGACACCCATCACCTTTTCGACAATTTCAAAGCCATGTATGCATAGAGATGAACTATACGGAGCCATGTCTAGTTCTAAAATCCCAGCCAAACAAACCAATGGAGAAGAATACACATAGGCCAGGGAGACCCATTGTGCTGCTACGAGTTTATCCCACTTTCATGGAACCACTTGGTGCTTCTTAACAAATTAAAATTAGGATTAGCGTTTCCTGATTCTGCAGCAAGCCGGGCAGGCGCAGAGAAGATGGTGGATGGATTCGACCTCCTCTTCGTCTAGGCAACTTCTGCAGAAATCATTCGGAACTTGCCCTAGCTTATGCGCATGAAGCAGTGAAGCAGTGAAGCAGTGACCAGTGATGACACCAATGATTTTGTAGATGTCAGTTATTTTTAGGGAGATTATTCTCCTAGACCGTTGACTATCGAGCCGAGGCCAGAATTGCCTGGCGAGGAGGCAGGTATGTCCTTGGGTCCATCTCAGATTCGTCTCAGCCCTGGCGAAATTTATGAGGTTATGTTTCATGGTTGCAAGAGGTATTCATGCCATGTTGGTTGTTGCGTCGTTCCTTGTCTGGTGAGTGTGTCGGCTCCTTCATTACCTGGGATGTCGCTGTGTTCTGGTACCCACAGGAATTGTGTGTTAAACTGTTCAGCCATCTCGTTAAGAGATAGGCAACAGTTGAGGCTTGCTTTTGGGGTGACTCCAGCGACTATAACGCTGCTTGACTATCCGTGAGAATTCGCATATCCATAGCGGATATCACGTTCCACTTAAGCCAAGACAGAGCCTCCTTTATTGTCAACAACTCCGCCTGAAAGACGCTGGTAATTTTAGAGCGTGGCTCAAGTCTAACTGTTTGCAGAATACTCCACCACCCAACCCCGATTTTGGTTTTTGACCCACGCAAGTCCTGCGGGGTTGCATTTGGCGGGACCAGTTACGTCTGTTGGGGTAAGTTATCTTGAAATTTTTCTCAAAGACTGTGGGTTTTTTGTGGTCCGAGTTTTCTGCCATAGTTGTTCAGGATGGAGGAGTGGCCAGTGATATAGCTTGTCCATTTGTAGTGGGCGTTTAGTCTTAATGCCGTATATGTGGCAATTTGATTGCTAAGTATATCGAGTGGTGTGAGGTGAAGTATCATGCCTAGCGCTGGCGTTGGGGTGGACCTTAGAGCCCCGGTGATGCACATACATGCCAGCCTTTGTACCTTCTCGAATTGTTATGGTATGTTGTTTTGTCCTGTGTAGCCCACCAGACTATCACTCCATACATTAAAATAGGTCTAATGACAGTACTAACAGGGTGAGTTTGAGGTTGAATCCCCCTTTTGTTTTCTAAGGCTTTCTTGCCCCCCCCCCCCCCCCCCTTGTGGGGCGCCCCTGGAAACCCCCCTAGTGGTTGCTAGGCAACCCCATTTAGAGTGTTACTCTTGTTGAGAGTAACTCGCTGATCAACCCAGTGAGAGACCTCTCTACTTTTAGATTTTCTAGCTAGTCGACTGTTTTTAAGGACGACTGCAGAAGGCTTGTGGGAGTTATCGCGGGCCATTATATTTTTGCCAAGCATCTCTACGTGCTTAGCATCAGTGAAGCGCCTACCTGTGCTGCATGTTGCGAGGAGGAGGATGACACTGCAGAGCATTTCCTCTGTGATTGTCCCGCCTCTGCTCGCGCACGGTGGCGCACCCTTGGAGCCGACGTGGTGTGTGCCGAATCCCATAGCTCCTTTAAATGTAAGATGTCTGTCTGGAGTACAATGGACCAGTGTTTGCGTCTGAGTGCTTCCGCGGATAGCCTTCAACAACAAAAAAACAAAAAAAGCCGTATAATGGCTTTCAAAGTAACGTTGTTGAAAGCGTCCACTATGTCTAGGAAGACTGTTAAGATATATTCTTTAAGATGGATTGATCCCTCGATTCTCCTCACTAATGTATGCAAGGCTGCTGAGACAGATCTACCCTTACAATAGGGATGGCTCGAAATTATGGCGTATCTGTACGTTTATCAGCCTTTTTTTAGTGCAAAGGATGATGGACAAATAGGCCTTAGAACCTTGGGAGAAGTGTGAGAGTTCCTGCGGGCCACATTCCACTTTTGTAGAATGTGGAGTCACATCCATGCATCCATAGTCTCTGCCCATGATATTTTCCATTACAATATTTGTGTAAGCTTGATAGCGTATATACCATCCGGTCTTGGCAGTTTAAATGGCTTGAAGCTAATAATTTTCATAATTATTTATATATATTATATCATATAATTCTCTCTAGAGATTATATGACCCTGAGTTCCTCGCGTTTGCACAGATCCAGAGTAGCCTTGGAAGTGCGTATTGAGGAGAAGGTTTCATATTCAGACGTTGTTCAAACTTCGTTTGTTAGGAGGCAACTCGGAGTAAGCGAATCTTTCGAGAGTACATATTTTCCTCAGTCTGGCTGGTGGCCTCTGAAATTTTCTCCACATATGCTGCAGAAGAGCTTCCAGGACTCAGAGTTGGCTTATACACCCTGAATGATTCTTTGTACAGGCTCCAGTCTCTGTCGTTTTTTCTGCTCTTTGCTTTATTGAAGAGCCTTCGACAGTCCTTGCGGAGTTTAGTCAGAGCTGTGTTCCATTAAGGTGGGTATGAGGTTTTTCTTGATTTGTGGATAACGCAGTTGTAGGCCCGTGCGTTGCCCAGTGTGTTTGTCAAGATATCGACCAGTTTGTCTATATGACATTTACGTAATCGGACGAGCACAGCGGGAAGTCAATGAAACGTTCGAAGGCATTGAAGTAGAAGCGGCTAAAATGTTTAACGGTTAAGGAGGGTAAAACGAAATATATGTTGCCAACCGAAAAAGAAGCACAACACCGACCTCTCGGCCAGAACGTCACAATTGGCAGCTACAAATTCGAAGTGGTGTTCGGTGTTCGGCTAACTAGTGACCAGAGACAGCTGAGATCAAACGCAGAATAACTCTTACCAACCACTGCTTCTTTGGGCAGCGTAGAGCCCTCTCTCGAAAGGCCAAGGTTGTGCTATACAAGACCTTAATCATCCCGGTCGTTCTCAATGACTCTTGGTCATTTCGAGAGGAACATTTTGCGTTCAATATATGCTCCCGTTTGTATAAACGAAGAGTGAAGGTGAAGATACAACGACGAACTATACGGGCTGTACAGCGACATCGGCCTAGTATGGAGTCCAACACCTAATGTAGACTAAATGGATGATATAGCTCCGGTCCGAAGAGTCTTTGAATCCAACCCCGAGGGACGACGCAGCAGAAGACGACCGAATCTAATGTGACGCACAAAGTTGGAAGGCTACGTTAACCAACTGGGAGTGCGTCGCTGGAAACAGTTGGCCAAAGACCGTGCCCGCTTAAGACGGTTGTTGGTTGAGGCCCAATTTCACACAGGGCTGTAGCGCCACCAAAATAATTAACCAAAAGAATTTATGAGAGTGTCAAATAGGTTCCACAATAATAAAATGAAGTCCATCTATTATGTTCCCATTCCATTATCCAATAATTACTTATGGCTTTCAGGTGAGTTTGGTTATAAGCCACTTTTCACCCAGAAACCACCCTAAAAGTTGGTTCACTAACCTAGGCCAACACGAGTTCACTAACGGTCGAATGCATTTGAAAGCACCAACATCAGCAGAATTCAATTCAATTCATCTCTCTTTGATTGAGGCAAATGTTTGCCTCGAAAATTCAAAGGACCATCAGGAAAACAAAAATCCTGATAAACTGTTATACCTACAGACGACCATCTACACCATGCCAAATTGAATGGAATATGCATTCAATGCACAAGGATATCTGAGAACCACTCGTTTTCCTACGCCCATCATTCTTTATACTCCTGGTTAATAATTCAATGTCCTTACTCATCAACATCAAGAAATCGACCAAATAGCGGGAGAGAAAGAAAGCGGAGCCATAACCAAACGGATATTCATCCATTCATTCGGCTATTCATTCATTCATCCTTCACACAACGCAACCACCACCTCTAGAGGCACTGTGAAGGGATAGCCTTCAAAGCATTCACCACTGCAAGCCTACTTATGTCGTGTATAAGCAAATATACTCTGCTCGAGCTCTCTTCAATCGTTCGTCCATTCCGATGGTTGCTTTCTGCTCTATGGCTTAGTTCATGAATGGTCTTGGCTTGGCTTAGCTTTGGTGGTTTTCTTTTACCCTTCGCTCTAGTCCCCTTTCAGACCGATCCCGGTCGTTAGTAGTCATCTTTCCATTTAAGGATGGGATGGAAATATGAAATAATTTTTTTTTTTGCATTTACTTCCTATTTTTCCTGTTGGTTTTTACGCCTCTTGTCCAAACAGGATATGTACAAGGCGCTGTTGTTATGTTTTTATGCAGTTCTCTTCGCCGCTATCCGCCCTTGCTAGATTCCTTATCGTTCCTTCCTAGTGGTTTTATGGCTTTCAAATTTGCTTGCAAATCAAACGCAGCACAACATCTTTCGACTTGATAGCTAATGATGGCTATGAATACAATTCAACTTTGACGGATTATTTTCTCCGCATTCCTAAGAACACCACTGAAGCAGACACGAAGAGAGCATTTAGTTAAGAACAGTAGAAGCGGAAGAGATATGAAAAAACAAAATCAGTTGAGTGTCCTTCAAATGGACATCCCCAGTAGTCTTTTTGCAGTCTTTTCAGTTTATGGAATCTAAAATAATCTGCTTTGATGGAATGCGGTGTCGTTTATAGTATCTGCAAAATAAAATCCGCTCTGCGCACTGACTCTCAAGGATTATGTTTCTTTCCTTAAATCTGTTTATTCGGATTGGTTTCTTTATTTATTCTCGTAGACGACAAGTGTCCTTGAGGGAGACTTCCTCAAAGCAACCTGTTTCAAATACAAAGTGAAATTATATTTAAAAGGAGAAGCAAAATGTCTACTCTTTCGCGGATACCTAGGCTAGCTGACGAGAATTATAATGAAATGTCTAAAAACTAGAGCGATTTTGATTCTGTGGATTACCATACTATAAAAGCAAATCCTGCCGGTTGAGTTTCGTCTTTTTTTTTTCAAAAAAAACATGTTGTTACGAAAAATTCGAATCGAGTCCGTATAGGGTTCGAATCACTGGATTACAATAAGCTACAACTATTTGCTTGTTTATTCAAAACACTGATTCGAACCCTGGATGGCAAAGGACTAACAAAGGCCTCGCAGGGCTAGCATTTGTCCGCATCGCCACCGTCCTCCACCGCAGTCAAACATCTTGCGGCACTGTTAGTAAGTCCCATACCCACCTCCTCGTGGTGCCATCTGGAGATTTCATATGGAAATTGCAGGCGGGGAAAAGCAATGGCGAGCCTCCTGCACCAAAAAACAGGAATAGTTGGTTGGGCTACGGCCTAGTAAGACGTAGCCGTAAAAAAAAAAAAAAAAACACAAACTCCGAAACAACCACAAGCCTCGGGTAAAACGTACCGGATTAACGTTGACGACCGTTGCAAAAAACGAAGAATGGAGAATGGTCTTGCGCTCTGTACGTGGAATGTTAGGTTCTTGAACAGGTCACGTGCAGCCGAACAACTTACGGACGCCCTAGACCGCAATAAAGCGGACATAACCGCCATCCAGGAAATACGTTGGAATGGACCGGGTATAAAGCGGATGAAAAGCTGCGACATCTACTCCGACGACTTCTATAGGGAGAGAGGACAACGATTGTTCGGATGCAGATTTGTTGTTCGAGGTGGACTAGGGCAAAACTCCTAAGCTCTCGGCATGTGGGCGAACGCCTAATAACGATCCGTATAAAGGCTAAATTTATTAACATCAGCCTGATCCGCGTTTACGCCCCCAAAGAAGACAAGGATGACGATCTCCTAGACAGAACTTATGCCCAATGTCCCAGTCATGACATCAAAATTGTATTAGGAGACTTCAATGCTAAGCTGGACGAGGAAAGCATATTTGAACAAGTACTCGACAGACATACGAGAGCACCGTGGCGCAGTGGGTAGTGTGTTGGCCTCTGACGCCGATGACTCGGGATCGAATCCCGACACAGCCATGTCATCGAACGTGTTTTTCACGGTGTTTCTCCTCAGCGGGGTTCTGACATAACCCCCTGTAGTAAAATTGTCATGATAAACTTCTCGAAATTCGCCATTCGGAACCGGCAATAAAACTGTAGGTCCCTTTCACCTATGTGAAAATGAAATCACACACAACATGGGTGATTGAGAGAAGCTCGGCTCAGGTTCTTCATGGACTGTAACGCCAACATACATACACATACTCGACAGACATAGCCCACACGACACCATTGATTGATCTTGCTACGGGGCGAAATCTCCTTCCAGCCAGTACGCTGGCGACGTAGAGTAAGAATACAAAGTTATGACGTTGGAAGGCTACTATCGCCCGAAGCCGCTCGTGCTTTTACCGATCGCATCCCCCTGAAGCTCTCCAATACACCTCAACGCTATCAACAGAATAGCTGTGGAACCTTTGCAAACAAGCCCTGACAAGCGCTGGATCTGAAGTTTTGGGTTTGAGGAAACTCCTGGTTCGATGACGAATGCGATCACACAGCCAAGCAGGATGCATATAAAGCCTCGCTGCATAGAAGAACAAGAGCAGCTCATGAGCTCCAATAGTCAAATAGAAAGGAGGAGCAGAAGCTTCTCAGAAGAAAATAGAAAGAGCACGAGAAGCGCGCGATTGAGGATTTGGAGAGGTGTTAATGCAGGCGGACGTTCGAAAGTATTATCGACAGATAAAGCGAACATGCCAAGCTTATAAGGCCAGAACGGAAGCCTGCAGGGATGAGAACGTACACCTATTAGTAGAATCGCAGTCGATGCTGAGAATATGGAGAAACCACGGCGATGTTAGTCAATATGCCGCTGTCAGGCAGAATGAGCCATTTCTTAGTGACGAAGACCGCAGAGAATTCCGTCCGCCTGACCTCGACGAAGTTAGGATTGCCATACCGAAACTCAAGTCGAATAAAGCTTTTGGCGCAGACGGACTGGATGAGGATCTGTAAGATATGGTCAGAGGAAGGCATGCCTGAGGATTGGAGTCTCAGCATCGTATGCCCAATCCACAAAAAAGGAGGCCCCTCTGACTGCGCCAACTACAGAGGATTAAGACTTCTTAACATCGCCAACAAAATCTTCTCTGCCGTTTTGTGTAAGCGCATGAAGCCTTTTGTATAATGTGTGGTCTAGGTGCGACCCGCAAGGCCCACACGACCCACCCATTTCATTTAATTTTTGTATGTATGTATGTATGTATGTATGTTGGCGTTACAGTCCATGAAGAACCTGAGCCGAGCTTCTCTCAATCACCCATGTTGTGTGTGATTTCATTTTCACATAGGTGAAAGGGACCTACAGTTTCATTGCCGGTTCCGAACGGCGAATTTCGAGAAGCTTTTCATGACAATTTTACTACAGGGGGTTTTGTCAGAACCCCGCTGAGGAGAAACACCGTGAAAACACGTTAATGACATGGCTGTGTCGGGATTCGATCCCGAGTCATCGGCGTCAGAGGCCACCACACTACCCACTGCGCCACGGTGCTCATTTAATTTTTTTTTTATTTTTAACCCCCGACGCAAAAAGAGGGATGTTATAAATTTGAGGTGTCTCTGTGTCTGCCTGTGGCATCGTAACTCCTGAACGAATGGACGAATTTTGTTTTTTTTAAGCTAACGTGATTAAAATTTGTGAAGACCTGTTTAGGTTTTTCAAGGTCATTCGCTTTTTTTGTTAACTGCGCTAGGATTCTTAGATGAATAATTGGTAATGAATCGGTCCTCGTCCGATCACCGCAATCAACCAGCATCGGGCGCGGTCAGTACTTAGTACTGGGAATCACCGCGTGTTGTTGGCATCAAGCCGCCTATTTGCTGTCGCTCCATGTAACTCAGGGTATAAGGAAGTGCACACTCATGTGCGCATCAAGCGGCCTATTTGCTGTCGCTCCATATAACCCAGGGTAAGGAAAGGCATACTCATGAGCTCCACACAAACTCGTGTTCGTGAGCGAAAATAAAAATTCTCACAGCCAATTACTCATGAGCGCGTGCGTTTAATAATTGCTCATTGGGTACTGCACACTCACGAGCAGCTCATGAGTGTGCGTTTCCTTACCCAACTACAACACTGTCCGAACAATCTCATATGTATCGGTTGTCGTCCGATCACCGCAATAAACCAGCATCGGGTACGGCTGGTACCGTATTTTTTTGCCCATTTTTTAGTTATTTAATTTTTAACAAAAAAAAAAAAAACGGTTGACCGTTCACTTCTAAGTTGCGTAGAATGAATCCAAACTTATGTCAATGTCATCTTTGGTTCTCGAGATAATCGAGACGAAATTCCCGATACGTAGATACGCACATTCGTACATACACACATACGCACATACATACATACACACACATACGCACAAATATACATACATACAAACACACAAACATTTCTACGAAAACCTCGGATTTGGATCTGGTGACCTTGAAACGTGGAGATATGTCAAAGTTTGGAATTCTCAAAATCGGCCCCATTACAATAACTTCCCACTGGGAAGTGAAAAAATTTATTGAAGAAGTACATATACTGGCTAGGCCACTGTCTCCAGATTCAGTGGCAGAAGGACTACCTAATACACGACGATTTACAATACTCCAGCAGAAAGATAGTACGTACTTACCGCTAGTTTCGAAAAGGGATACAGTTCTTGTAAATGTTATTCTTACCTGAAAATAAATTAAGAAAAGAATTGATTACAGACGTGTTGTACTTAAATGAGTTTGATTAGTAAATAATTAGAGAAAAGACAACCCCAAGACGACTCTCCAAGACGACATGGCGCGAAAAAGGAACACGATTTCTGTGTATGCTCCTGGGATGTCGAAATTCCTTGAGCTGCTCTTAAACTGGAAAGAATCCTCACGCAGTACAAGGCGGATATTAATGCGATCCAAGAAATACGCTGGATAGCAAACGGTATGATGCGGAAAAAAGATTGCGACATCTATTACAGCTGTCACAAAAGATTGGACATGTTGGAGTATGACCGCCTGGCTGTGATCCGCATCAAAGGTATGTTTTACAACATCAGACTCATATGTGCACACGGACATGTCCATACTGAAAAGGCTGAAGCCCCCATCAAAGAGGTCTTCTGTGATCTCTTCGACAACGTCTACGGAGCCTATTAAAATCGTACTGGAGGACTTCATTGCCAAAATCGGTAAGAAGAATACTTTTGGCGGAGTGATCGGAGAGCACAGCCTCCTCGATACGACAACAGGCAACGGCTTCCGATCCACCGACTTTGCGACGGCTCATAATGCGGTGACAAATGGCACAAGATTTCCCCGCAAGCGAATCCACATAGCCACCTGGCGATGGCCGGATGGTCGAACCGCCAACCAAATCGACAATGTGCTCATTGACACAAGACACTCGTCAAACATCATGGATCTGCGAACATTCAGGGGGAAAAACGTCGAATCGGACCATTTCCTCGTAGCAGCAAGATTCAGAGCTCGACTGTCTAATGCTCGAAAGCTGCATCAGCACACCATGAGGAGGTACAACATTGGACGCCTGAGTTTACAGGAGGTTACCAAAGTCTACAGCGAGCAATTGAGCAAGGTAGGCCTACGTCGAGCAGAAAAAACTGCGTCGAGGAGAAAAAACTGCTGCCACTAAGGAAAATAATCCTCGCGGCTTCGCAGCTCAAGGATATCGAGGAGTCTAGGGACAGACGTAAAATAGAGGTATTTTATAGGAGAGCTAAAAGCCTTGCAGGATGCTTCAAAAAAGGAACCCCGGCTCTACGAAATTCCAAAGGTAATCTGGTCACCGACCCGCAGGGAACGTATTTGAGCAACATTTCCGGCAACTGCCTAACGAGCGTGACCAAGAGAGAGTGGTAGGGACTGAAGTAGTCCCCTCACCCAGCATCAAAGAAGTCGGCACACCTATTCAAAAGCTGAAGAACAACAAGGACGCGAACTCAGTTGGCTTGTCATCAGAGCTCTTCAAGGTTAGCGGCGATGTTCTGGTAGGGAACATGCACCAGATCATCTGTAGAATATGGGAAGATGAAAGCATGCCCGACGATTGGAATATCAGCTCTATTTGCCCCATCCTCAAAAGAGGCCTGCAAGACCTCCTGCAAGAACTATAGACGTATATCCCTGCTCAATGTCGCATACAAGGTCCTGTTCAGCGTACTGTGTGAACGCCTAAAGCCCTTTACACCACACTAATCGGCAGCTACCAGTGCGGTTTCTGGCCTGGCAAATAGACTATAGACCAAATATTCACACTTCGACAAATCCTGGACAAGACCGGCGAGCTTCATCTCCTTATCGATTTCCAAGCCGCATATGATATTATTCATCGCAAAGAATAGTTTGATGCGATGGCCGAATACGGGATCCCAGGAAAACTGATCCGACGTAATGCACAGTGCAGTTCGGTTCTAGTACGTCTGAGCCGTTTGAAACATGTATTGGATTTCGGCAAAGAGAAGCGCTGTCGTGTGACTTCTTCAATTTGCTACTGGATCAGATAGTGCACCGGGCAGGCATTACCAGGGAAGACACTATCTTTTACAAGTCTGTCCAGCTGCTAGAATACGCGAATGATATTGACATCGCGGTCTCAGCGTGACGTTTTAGAAGCTTTCACGGCGATTGAGGAACAGGCGAAATGACAGGGTCTTAAAGTCAACGAGGATAAGACACCTCACCTCCTGGTGAGCGAGGTTGTTAAGGAATTTGTCAACCTCGAGGCAAACATAAACTCCACAAACGACACCACGGTGGAGATATGGTATAGGATCGCCCTTGACAACCGCTGCTACTTCGGTTTGTCCAAACCAATTGGGCCAAAACTCCTCACTCGAAGAACTAAAGTCATTCAAATCGCTTATACTGCCAGTTATGCTGTACGAAACTGAATGCAGGACGAAAGCAGGATGACACGGATCTGTTTGGGTTCCTTCGAAAGAAAAATTTTGCGCCGGATATTTGGTCCTGTCTGTGAGGAAGGTGAAGGAACAGACACAACCGCGAACTCTACGAGCTGTACAAAGATGTTGATATAGTCCGGAAGGCAGAGATCCGTCGACTTAGCTAACTCAGCCACATCAAGCACGTGAACAGCAACGCTCCAGCCAAGGGGGTCTTTGGCTCCGAAGCTCCTGGTTCGTGAAGAAGAGGAAGACCGAAAACAACTTGGCCTTGATAGCTGGCCGTCAAGGATGGAAGGCAGCTATAGCTCAGGCTCGGATCCCCCATCGATTACCGGCCTTATAAGTATTTTGAGGTCACAAAGAGGATGATGGCAAAGGCAATCGGCCATGCATTCGATTAGGTTGTCCAAAATATTATTTCAAAATCAATGAACAGAACAACTCAGGCCCCTGGTGGCAATCGCTCCGAGTTACCTTAAGCATTTATCACAATCCCAAAAGCAATTAATTCCCTAAGCTAATTGAAAATTTCAACTACAGGCTCCATTGCCTGGTGGTGTATCCCAAATTCAAGCTCTCTCATCATGCATCATGTATTTACTTATGATTCCAACTAACAGCAATATGTGTTTCGACAACAGATCCGATTACGATTCGATACGATATCCGGCTCTCAAAAGATGCCCTATCGAAGGACGCTTTAAGTACCACCCATCCATTCACAATTCAATTTAAATTAATAATATTGTCCATGCAAGCCTCATATGTTTTGCACTATTGTGATGGCAAATAGGTTTTAGGAAATTCATCCTTTCCCATGTCGGACAACCCCCTATACAATGGCAACCCTGGAGTAACTAAGCCATGCCCATAAAAGCGTCATCCGCCTTTCCGACCCGGTGGAGGGTTAATATTGTAGTGATACTGGTAGTTGTAGTCACACCCTGTTAGAAGGATATCATGTTTTAACAGCTCACCGTCACGCTATCATAGGTATGACGATGGATGACATGGTAATACCAAGGAGCTGAGAGTGAGCTGTTACTTTGTAATCATGCGCGAGTCGTCCTCAGCGCCCATAGTAGGCACTTTGGCATCGTAAGTAAACAGCACTCACGATGCTTTTATTACTCCTGTTGCTGCCACCAGGCTACATACCCTGCTACTGTGATATTCATAAAGAGCACGTTCGTCGCATGTAGGGGGGTGAATTAAGTTTTCCAAAAAACAGCAAAACCATGCTCGTAGCACTGTGTACAGGGTTAATTTGACACCGAGGAATGAGCCATGTAAATGAGAGTAAAACGGAAAACGTAAAAGGAGTGTAAAGGACTTTGTGCTACACTGTACTCCAATGGGATGCGGCTGAGCTAACACAGTTAATTGCAATTACGCGCGGATACATTCGTCTCCGGCCACATCCGCTTTGGCCACCCACTGTGTTTCTGTTTCTCTCATCCCGATGAAAGCGACGACGTCGTCGACGGAAAGTCTCCAAATCCTTTCGTGTCGCTTTTATCAGTGAGATAGAAATCTGTAAGTCGAAAAATTGTTCGCCTAATTAAATTAAGATCTTAAGAAGGATGGCGTCGAACAGGTTTGCTTGGCTAAGTAGGCGGCGATAGAAGACGACGATAACGAAAGATGGAAGGCAGTTACATAGTTCCTGGATACAGGTTAGTGGGTTGTACCTAGCTGGCTCATTTAATTTCTTCATCTTTCGTTATAATCTTTATTTGAACATTGCCCGGAGGTATACTGAGTGGAACTCGGTGAATAAGTGTACTGAACATAATTGTCGTCCTTTTACGGGAGACTTAATTGTGTTGAGAAAAGGTTAGTGGGATTGTATCTGGAGGGGTTATGCGTATTCGAAATGGATTGTGCTCGTTGGAGTTTTCAGTATGACTGGGCTAAGTGGGATCAATTGAGTGGAAGAAATGGTCTTCGAGTGTTTTGATACGTTCTTTTGCGTAGTGAAGTGAGATATTTATGGAAGGATCGATGGAAATTGTTTTCACTTTATGCCAATCTTGAAGTTAATGGTCTTTGGATGGTAATTAAATAAGGACGAGACATACTTTAAGAATTGTTTTGTTGACCTCTCGACTGGTTATTGGAATTTATTTAACTTTCCAGATCAATAGGAATTCAAATATATCGTGTCGACTCTTGGTAGAGTCTAATAGGTATTAGAAATGACACAATGTGGATACGTCCCTTAACAGAATAGAAACTTGGTATACGTATATGTATATGTACATATGTGCCAGTTATTAAAACACGTAGGATAAGTATGAGTGAGTGTTTGAATCTTAACATACTGTTGCGGACACGAACCGACGATTGTGCTCTAATTTCGCTGCCAAACTTTGGAATGCTCTGTGGCAGGAAAGAAAATGATGGTAACTTTCAGCTGCATACTATACTATGGAATGGACTATACCATGGCTAGAGATAATCTTTAAAGGACGCCTAGCTTGGAGTCACGCCGGCAGGAACTCTCACACTTCCCCCAAGGATCTAAGGCCTATCTGTCTATCATCCTTCGCTCTAAAAACTTTAGAAAGGCTGATAGACCTACACATACGGCACAGCTTGGATCAATCCCTAATTTCTAAGGCACAGCACGCCTACTGTAAAGGTAGATCGGTCGAAACAGCTCTTCACACATTAGTGAGGAAAATCGAAAGATCAATCCATCTCAAAGAACATACTCTAACAGCCTTTCTAGACATAGAGGGCGCTTTTAACAACGTCACTCCGAAAGCAATAATAGAAGGGCTAGAAATGCTAAAGGTGGAGAGGACTCTGATAGAGCTGATCAACGAGTTGCTAACAACACGCAAGATTCACTCTAAGTGGGGAAGCCTAGATAACTACTCTGTTATCAAGGGAACCTCGCAAGGTGGGGTCCTCTCACCTCTTCTCTGGAATGTAGTTGTAAACGAACTACTAATCAAACTGGAGAAAGAAGGCCTGGACGTTGTTGCCTATGCCGATGACGTTGCCATCGCAATCTCAGGTAAATACCTATCTACACTGAATTACCGCATGCAAACTTCTGTGCAAATGGGCGCATAGTAACGGGCTCAGGATTAACCCAAAGGAAATGGAGCTCGTGCTTTTTACCAAAAAGCACAAAATCCCAGAAAACTGCCTTATCACTCTGCTCGATACCAAGTTAACCTACTCCCCTAGTGCCAAATTCCTTGGCATTATACTCGATAGGAAACAGTGGAGTTTTCTGCAAACAACTCAAGCTACATGAAGCTCTAAAATTACCAGTTCACTGCAGCGTTTTCCAGGCGGAACTGTTGGCAATAAAAGAGGCTTTATCTTGGCTGAAGCGGAACGTAATATCCACCACGGATATTCGCATTCTCACAGCCTATGTGTACACATCAAAATCTAGTCTCGACTGTCGCAGATTTCTGAACGAGATGGCAGAACAGTTCAACATACAGCTTATCTGGGTACCAGGACACAGCGACATTACAGGTAATGAAAAAGCCGACAAACTCGCTAAACTAGGAACGACGCTACAATCAATCGTGGCTTGTGAGGGAGTACCCCTTACAACCATTAAACATAATCTGACCAATCTCGCCAGGGCCGAGACGAAGCTGAGATGGACACATGCGTCACCACCAGGCAAATCTGGCCTCGGCTGGACAGTCAACGCACAAGGAGTATAATCTCCCTAAAAAGAACTGACATCTACAAAGTCATCGGTGTCATCACATGACACTGCCTCATTGGCAGTCACTAGGAACTAGGAATAGTTCCAAATGATTTCTGCAGAAGCTGTCAGGACGAGGAGGAGGTTGAATCCATCCACCGCCTTCTCTGCGCCTGTCCAGCTCTCTGCAAGTTCAGGAAACGTTACCTAGGCTCTTACTTCCTTAACGATCTGACAGATGTTCAGAAAGTAGGGATACTTGATCTTCTTAACTTCTAAAGAAGCACAAAATGGTTTCACGAATAGGGGGGTAAAACCCCCTCGTAGCTGCACAACGGGCCTCCCTGGCCTATGTGCATTCTTCTCAACTCTTGGAAGGCTACGACCCTACCTACCTACCTACCTTCAGCTGCATACTGCTCAATGTCAATGCCTGAGCACGGAGCATTCTAGAGAATTCTGAACGGGAACGGCTGACAGCGGACATTCGACAGATTGGACCGAGGGCTATATAAGCGGCAACACTCGCCCTCAGTATTCAGTATTCATTCAGTGTATTCAGTATCAGTGACTCAGTGATCAGTCCGTAATTCAATGTGAAAGTAATCAAGCCATCTAGTGGACATGCAACAATTGTCGAAACATAGTGTGTAAAAAAGGTGTGTGTAAGCAATAAAGTGTTAAGTGTTATAAAAGCTTGTAATAAAGGTGAAGCGCCCAGATAATTGGTCTGAGGTGGAAGAATAAAGGGTGTGTATTGAATAAACAAGTACACAGTTGTAGTTTATCGCAATCTAGGCGAAACCTATTCTGGACTAGTAACATTTCGTAACAATACTTAAGTGTCGACACTGTGCGCTATTCTCTTACTCTATTGTCTTGTTTCCCATTAGTGTCACAGAATGTTCTAACAAAAATGAGACGAGCTTACTTAAGAGCTTACTGAAGCTGATTGTTCCTTCTAGCAAGTTCTGAATACCTTCAAGCGAAATCCTTGATCATTCAGTCAACACACTGATCTAATGTCTGTCAGATTTTTCAGACTCCTCTATCTCCTCACAACATAAAGTCATAAGTTTTCAAATAGATTTAACTGGTTTTGTGCTGGCCACGCCATAGTCTGAAAAATCTCCAAAGAGTAGAGTCGCTGCTCCGTCGAAAAATGACCACTTCCGAGCAAGAACTCGAGCCTGGACAGTGTCCAAATTTTTTTTCCTTTTCAACGTACCAACACGGTACCAAGTCAATCAGACCCAGACCATTAGACCGATACACACTCATTTGGATGGTTAAAAACTGATAAAGGCCTCGTAGGAGTAGCAAATGCCGACGAGTGCCGGTGCGCAAAAAAAAGCAAGTAAGAGCCTCTGCCGGCGAACATCTTGCACCTCTGTTAGCCCGGTCCTACTTCCACCTTCTTGTGGTACCATCTGGAATATAAGAAGACGAATGGTCCGTATCCTGCGCGACAAAACTGGATCAATGTCGGTTGGGCTATCGTCTACCAAACCATAACCGGAAATTACCATAACGCTCAGCGACAACGACAAGCCTCGGACAAAACGGAACGGATTAATATTGACGACTATTGCAAGCAGTGGAAAATGACAATGGTCTTCGGCTCTGCAAGTGGAATGTTAGGTCCCTAAATTGGCCAAGTGCAGCCGAAGATCTAGACCGCGGACCGGCGGACTTGACCGCAATCCAGGAAATTCGATGGAATGGACCGGGTAAAGAGCAGATGAAAAACTGCGACATCTACTCCGGCGACTGCTATTGGGAGAGAGGCAATTTGTCGATTTGTTCTTCGACAAAAAGGCAAAAAGTCATAAGCTTTCGGCATGTGAGCGAACGCCTCATAACGATCCCTATCAAGGCTAAATTTTCGAACATCAGCTTGATCTGCGTTCAAATCCCACGGATGACAAGAGTGACTCCATCAAAGATGTATTCTACAATCTCCTAGCAGGGCATAAGTTCTGTCCCAGCTATGCTATCAAAATTGTACTAGGAGACTTCAATGCTTCATCGGCAAGCACACCCTACACATACGACCGCATTCCAAGCCGATTGATCCTGCTACGGGACGAAATCTCCTTCTAGCCAATACGCGCTTCCCACAACTCGATATACACAACGGCACTTGGCGGTCACCAGGTCAATTAATCTCTAGCCAGATTGATCACAATAGGTTCGAAAACTCCTCCACTATTCTTGATGTTCGAACCCTTCGAGGAGCTAACTTCGACTCGGACCACAACCTTGTAGTAGCCAAGATGCGTCTACGGATATCAAAGCTACTATCGCCAGGAATAGGTTGTGCCTTTAACGATCGCGTCTCCCTTAAGCTCTCTCATGCACCTCAACCCTACAAGTAGTCAACAGAACAGTTGTAGAACTTTTGCAAAAAAGCTCTGAAAGGCACTGCTTCTGAAGTTTTGGTAGAACCTTTGCAAAAAAAAACTCGGAAGGCACTGCTTCTGAAGTCTTGGTCTTCAAGGTTCCACCACGAAGAAAGGCCTTTTTCGATGACGAGATTCACACACCAAAGCTGGAGGCATATAAAGACTCGCTGCATAGAAGAACAAGAGCAGCTCGTAAGCTCTACGAGTTAATGTGAAGGGAGGAGTATAAGCTTCTCAGGAGAAAGAAGAAAAAGGAGAAGAGCGCGATTCGGGACTTGGACAGGTTTTACTGCAGGCATGACGTTCGAAGGTTTTACCAGCAGATAAAGTGAACATGCACTGACCTCAACGAAGGTAAGATCGCCATAAGATCCTCGAATAAAGCTGCTGGCGCAGACGGACTCTCTGCTGAGCTCTTAAAATAAGCTCGAGATGACCTGGTTAGCAGCATGCGCGGCTCATCTGTAAGGTATGGTCAGAATAAATCAAGTCCCAGCATCGTTTAGCGGATTCACAAGTAAGGACTTGCATCAACTATAGATGAATTAGTCTACTTAACATCGCCTACAAAATCTTCTCCGCCGTTTTGTATGAATGCCTGAAGCCTTTTGTTAATAAGCTCACAAGTCCTCATACACTGATTTGTTCAGGTCAGGAAAGTCGGCCATCAACCAAATCTTCACATTATAGCAGGTGCTGGAAAAAAAAAACGAATAAATTTCACAAGATATCTGTCGACATCAAAGCCGCATAAGACAGTAGAATTAGAGACGAGCTATAAAACGCCATGTAGGTCTTTGACAGTAGGATCGCCATCGAAAGAAAAGGATGACTCCATCAAAGATGAGTACTACGATCTCCCAGACAGAACGTATGCCCAATGTTCCAGCTATGGTATCAAACTTGTACGAGGAGCTTTAATGCTAAGCCGGGTAAGCAAAACGTCTTTTGAACGAGTCATCGGCAAAACAGCCTACATGACACCGAGGACCCAACATCGACCCGGCCCACAATCTTGTTATAGCACAGATGCGCCTGGGGATATCACAACCGCAGCAGAGTGTAGTAAGAACACAAAGTAATGACGTTGAAAAGAAACTTTCGCCAAAAACCGTTCGTGCTTTTGCCGATCGCGTCTCCCTTAAGCTCTCTCATACACTTCAACCGTTCACACAGTCAACGGAACAACAGTGGAGTCTTTGCAGACAAGCCCTGAAAAACATCTGAAAAACATCTGAAGTTTCGGGGTTCAAGGCCTCACCACGACGAAACACCTGGTTCGATGACGAATGCAGGAGGATCCACACAGCGAACCATGATGCATATAAAGCCTCGATGCATAAAAGAACAAGAGCAGCTCGTGAGTTCTACGAGTTAAAAAAAAAAGGCAGGCTTCCTAAGAGAAAGAAGAAAGAGCACGAGAAGCGCGCGATTGAGGACTTCGAGATAGAGGTGTTAGGTGTTAGGTACTTATCAACAGTAAAGCGAACATGCCAAGGTTACAAAGCCAAAACGGAAGCCTGTAGGGATGAGAACAGCCATTTAGAATGGAAAAACCCTTTCTGCAGACTGTATAGCGGCGAGGTTAGTCAATATTCCGCTGTCGCACAGAATGATCCGTTTCTTGATGACGAAGATAGAATCGTCCTCACCTTGACGAAGATAATATCGTCATATTGAAACTCAAGTCGAATAAAGCTGCCGGCGCAGACGGACAGTCTGCTGAGCAAGAGCTCAAAATCCCAAAGAAGACAAAGCGGCTGGAAATGACTTGGTTAAGAGCAGCTCATCTGTAAGGACAGGTCCTTCAACTTCAAAGCCGCATCTTCTTCTTCTTAACGGGCGCTACAGTTCGGGCTCAGTAGGTAATTGAATAGTAGAGTCCTCTCTCGGAAAACCAAGGTGACCCTCTATAAAACCTTAATCATCCGGACCCTCCTCTACGGCGCAGAGACCGGGACCATATCAAAAATGGATGAACAGACCCTTGGCCATTTCGTCAGGAAAATTCTGCATACAATCTTCGGTTCCGTTTGAGTTGACCGCGGGTGGAGGAGAAGATTCAACCAAGAAATGTAATGGCAGTACAACGATAAACATGTGACCGTTGGACGTGGACGTCATAGAGCCTAACAAATGATAAAAAAATGAAGAATTCGCCTACGACTCTACGAAAATGTAAATCTAAGTTCCTGGAAGGGTATTATCCCTAATCATGACAGTAAATCTAATTTGTTTAGGCAAGATGGAAGACAAAGAGTTTGGAGCGTAACCATGGAGCTACTGGTGGGCCTTGCATAAGCTTGGGCTTTGCATAAGCTTGGGCCTTGCATAAGCTTGCCAAGCTGCTCGCAACGGATTATCCTCCGGTTCCGAAAAGCGACGCCTATCTAGACTTAACATTGCTTGACTCGCGACTGATGGTGGCCGACACGGACTGTTTACGTAACGTTGGGTATGACGAGAGCAAGGCAATATCTAAGGCATAGTCTTATATTAAGGAGAACACCAGTTCTAACCAGGTCCCATACAATAGCGCAAGGATTTAACAAATGGCATTTTGCTGTACCTAAAAAAAAATATCTATTTCCTACGACGTGGTTTATGGTTAGGGAAAAGTTTAATTCATCAAGGACTGGTTTCCTATTGTAACGGCGGGCTGACATCCAAAAAATGTGTCTCCTTCCCTGAAACTTAGCCTTGTAGAGAGCTTGAAAGCCTTCTTTCTACAGGGTTTACCAAAAAGGAAAAGGTTAACCATCTCTCTTTGGCCAAGGAAACCTTAACCTCTTTCGGCTAACGACACGGTACTCAATCATCTATTATGTATTCCATTAAATCAAATTAAATAAACACTCATAAGGGTCTCGTTTGCCATCAGTGTTGCTGGGCAATATCGAATTAATAATTAAAAGTTAACCCCCACCAAGGCTCGTTTGTTGCTCCAGAAATAAAAAAAAGAGTCTGGAAAAAAGTCTTCAATCAGTATGGGTCGCTGGCATAGTAACTTACCTGCGAGCATAGGAAGTTTATTGTAATTAATGGAAGGACAACAGAAAAATAAGGAACAAGCAATGGTGGAGCTTATGAAGAGCGTAGGCGCTGCTGTTTCATTATACGTGGATATGCTATGAAATACGACAAGTGGTAGTGTGAATGGAGTCTATATTTTATGCGCGTTGCCTACCAGGTTTTAAACAAGGACAAGCTAAGCAATTTGAAGGACAATATGCCCCTAGACTGAAAGCTGTTCAAAGTAGAACGAAGCAGTACGACAGTGTAAATCTGACTTATATTTGATAAGAAGGATCAATTAAAAGGAACAGAAATGCGTTGAAAGGCAAAGTTACTTATTACATATCACCGATTCGATGGAAAATAAACAAGAAGATCTGTACATAGCTCCTATATAAAGAAGTCTTCTAGGTAGGTAGGAGCATGTGGTGGCGCAGTGGTTAGTGTGTTGGTCTCTGGCGCACAATGAGCGAGTTCGAAACCCGATAACGCCAACGCCATCGAAGGTTTATTTCGTGGCGTCCCTCCTCGGCGAGGTACTGGCAAAACCCCACGAGAAAAAGCTCCTCGACTCAAGCCGTTCGGAATTGGCATTAAACTGTAGTTTCCTTTTACTTACTTACTTACTTAGGTGGCGCTACAGTCCGTAGTGAACCTGGGCTTCAACCAACAAGCGTCTCCAGCTGGCATGGTCTTTGGCCAGCTGTTTCCAGTGCCACACGCCCAGTTGGTTAAGGTCATCTTCCACCTGCGTGCGCCACGGTTGATGCGGCCGTCCTCTGCCGCGCATTCCTTCCGGGGTGGATTCGAAGACTCATCGGGTCGAAGCTCTACATGGCCTAGCCACCTTAGACGCTGTATCCGTAGACGTCGTACCAGGCTGATGTCGCCGTACAAACCGTACAGTTCTTCGTTATATCTTCTCCTCCATACACCGTTTGAACAAACGGGACCGTAGATAGTGCGCAGAATTTTCCTCTCGAAACGACCAAGGGCATCTTCATCCGCTTTTTTTAAGGTCCGAGCCTCTGCGCCGTAAAGGAGGACTGGGATGATTAAGGTCTTACATAGTGTCACCTTGGTTTTCAAAGAGAGGGCTCTACTTCCCAATTGCCTCTTGAGCCCAAAAGAGCGGTTGGCAAGAGTGATTCTGCGTTTTATCTCAGCGCTGGTGTTGTTGTCGCTGGTCATCAGTGAGCCAAGGTAGACGAATTCCTTGACCACTTCAAAGTTATATCCGCCCATGGTGACGTTCTTTTAGATGAAATCAGATATTTGGTTTTACCCTCATTAACCTTGAGACCCATCTTAGTCGCTTCTACCTCAATGCTTACGAAGGCCTCATTGACGTCTCGCTGTGTACGTCCAATAACGTCGATGTCGTCGGCGTACACAAGCAATTGCGCAGACTTGAAATAAATCGTACCTCTTGTGTTGGCCAGTGACTCTTGCACGATCTTTTCAAGCACGATGTTGAAAAAGTTGCACGACAGCGCGTCACCCTGCCTAAATCCTTCTGTAACATCAAAGGTCTCGGTTTGCTCATTACCGACCTTAATGGAGCACCGAGAATTCTCTATTGTCATCCTGCACAGTCGGACGAGTTTGGCAGGGATGTTAAGACTAGACATGGCTTTGAATAGCTCATCTCTATACACGCTGTCATATGCAGCTTTGAAATCGACGAAGAGGTGGTGAGTGTCGATTCGGTATTCCTGGGTCTTCTCCAAGGTCTGCCGTGGCGTAAATATTTGGTCTATTGTGGATTTACTTGACCTGAAAACACACTGATGAGAGCCGATCAGGTTATCCACAAACGGTTTCAGGTGTTCACACAATACGGCAGAGAATATCTTAAATGCATAGTTAAGGAGACTTATTCCCCTATAGTTGGCGTTGACGATGCCGAGATTTCATTCGTCGGGCATGCTTTCCTCCGACCATACTTTGCATGCACTTTACCAGCTCATCTCCAGCCGCCTTAAAAAGATCAGCAGACAGGCCGTCTGCGCCCGCGGCTTTATTAGACTTAAGTCTTGATATCGCTATTTTGACTTAGTCTAGGTCGGGTGGACTGAATTCTGTTTCATTGTCGTCCGTTACGAATGGCTCGTTCTGCCTGACAGCGGTATCTTATCTTTCATCGCCGTTATACAGTCTTCAGAAGTGGTCTTTCCAAATCCTCAGCATCGACTGCGTCTCTACTACCAGTTCTCCATTTTCATCTCTGCAGGCCGCCGCTCTGGTTTTGTAGCCATTCGTTTTAGCTTATTGTAAAACTTACGGGCGTCATTCCTGCGGAAGCATCTCTCCATCTCCACGATGGAGTGGGAAGAATGCACTTGGTCAGAGAGACCCGTTGTGGTACTATTCATGAAACCACTTAGTGCTTCTTAAAAAAATAAGAAGGTCATTTATCCTTACTTGCTGAATATCTATCAGGTGATTAAGGAAATAGGATCCTAGGTTTCCGTATTGTGCAGAAAGCCGGCAGGCGCAGAGAAGGTGATGAATGGATTCGACCTCCTCTTCGTCTAGGCAGCTTCTGCAGAAATCATTCGGAACTATTCCTAGTGTTTGCGCATGACTGCCAATGAGGCGATGTCCTGTGATGACAACGATGATTTGTGGATGTTAGTGCTTTTTAGGGAGATTATGCTCCTAGTCCGTTGACTATCGAGTAGGGGCCAGATTTGTCTGGTCATGAGACAAGCAAAGCCAACTTCTCACTGAAGCTAACTTAATCTTACTTAGAAGCTAAGTAGGGCGGGGGAGGGGGGCGTGATTAAAACGACGGGTTTTTAGGCATGGACTGCTTAGGTTGAAATCGAAGTAAGGATTCGAATTAACACTTCCCAGCATACGAGAAATGGATTCATTGGAGCCATAGGCTGTGGGTAGATAGAAGAGACGGGGATTTCGTACATTGCGAGGATTAGTTTGACAGAGACAGAGACATAGAGGGTCACACAAACAATGGTACCAGAAAGCAGTCGATGGAATTTCAGATACAGTTCTTCTTTCTTCCTCTCTCCTCCTTAGTTTGAGACGGTCTTGATAGGCTGGTAGGAGCAAAGGAGTGTTCCAGGGGAGACCTCGAACTGCAAGACGTAATAATCGGCATTGGATGCTCCCGATTCTAGAAATGTGGGTTTGTTGGTATGGAGACCACACTCGAGAAGCGTTTTCAAAGGGCCGGACAAAGATTGTGCAAAGAGATCGGGGAACGTAAGGGTTGGAGAATTCTTTAGACCATCGCTTCACGAAACCGAAAGCTGAATTAGCTTTAAGGATTATCTCGTCGACAGGCTTGCGAAAATTGGTCACATAATATGCCAAGATCGTGGTTAGCCTGAACGGGGCCAATGGGCTGATTATTTAGGTAGTAGAGACGGGGAGGAGGTTTAATTGATTTACGTGAAAAAGTAATGGATTGGCATTGGGGGTGGTCGTGGTGCAGTGGTTAACATCATCGACCGCCGAGCGGAAGGTTTATGGTTCAAATTCGCTTCATAGCCAAGAAAAAGTAGTTTCTATACCGCCAAAGAGTATGCAACGCTGTTGAGAATGGAAAGTGACCAGACGTACTGCTGCAGGCATAACACTCACAGTATATGGTCAACCGAAATTCATCCTCTGCGTATGCAATACTAAAGTGCTTGAACGAATTCCTACGGACTATAACCAACGCGGAATTTGGTCGGCTCTCGTCCTATCTAGGTCTAGGACAACCACCCCTGAGAGTAGTGAACGAACATCAACGACCCCAACCACTGTACTCCGTTCAGGTTGTGTGTGTCAACACATTATAAGAGAATATAAAAACTCTTGAACCTGCGCGAGTCTCTAAAAAAAAAAAAAAAAAAAACAAAAAGGGAAGAGTCATGACTGGAGGAAACCGTCTTGAAGAACTTGGTATCGTTGGCATACAGTGAGATGTGGGAATGCTTAATCACCATTTCAAGATCGTCAATGGTAAAAACGAAAAGAAGTGGATCTAAGTGGCTACCTTGAGCGACACTGGAGGAAGCTATCTTATCAAAATTGGTATTCGTTGATTTGGTGATATTTTGCTTTGTGGAAATCGTGAGAAGGCTGTAGGAGTAGTGTTCTGGGATGGAGAATTATGAAAAAAGGAATGAAAGAGGGGAGGATGGAAGTATCGATGGTTGAGAGGGAAATTGGACAAAGAGCGACAGAAAAATTGAGCGGATCAGTTGTGAATATGAGGTCTAGTTGTCTACCAATGTAGTTTGAGATGCCATTAACTTGGCTGAGGTATGAATCTGCAAGGCGGTCTAAGAAGAGACATTCTTTGGCAGTAGTGGGATTGGTGGCAGTGTAAAAAGATTCATCGTCTGATTGAGACCTTTTAAGATAAGGAAGGTTGAAATTGCCGAAGAGAAGGAATTCATCTTGAAGGTCTCTTAAATCAATTAGTTGGTCAATGGGTTGTGAGGGCAAGATGTAGAAACAAATAATGTAAAGTGTCTTCTGAAGTAGCACAATCTTAATTGAAATAAATTCGAGATGTGGGAAGGATGATACCGCATTGAGGTAAGAGGACGGCAAGAAGGACGCCTCAACAGGGGCAATGGGTCGGCCGAGTTCCTCATCCCGATAAAAATTGGAATTTGATGGGAACAGTTCAGAGTTATTTATGCTGGGGATCAGGTTCGTTTCGGTCAGAGCAAAGATTTCAAAGGGTATGCCCCTGGGCCCATCTCAGGTTCGTCTCCGCCCTGGCGATATTTCAGAGTTTGACTTTAATGGTTGCAAGATTGCTTGCCAAGATTCATTGTTGCGTCGTTCCTTGTCTAGCGAGTGTGTCGGCCCTTTCGTTGCCTAAAATATCGCTGGGTCCCATAGGAGTTGTAAGTTAAACTGTTCAGCCATCTCGATAAGAGATAGGCGACAGTCAAGGCTTGTTTTTGAGGTATACACATAGGACTCCAGCGATTACAAGGTTGCTTGACTATCCGTGAGAATACGGATATTCGTAGTAGACATTACGTTCCACTTAAGCCAACAGCTCCGCCTGAAAAACCCTACAATAATCTGGTAGTTTTAGAGCTTTGCTCAGGCTTAGTTGTTTGCAGAATACACCACTACATATCCCGTCTGTGGTTTTTTACCCGTCAGTGTTGAAATCCATGCATCTGCTACGAGGTTACGTTTGGCGGGTCCAGTTCCGCCTGTCAGGGTACGTTATCTTGAATTTCTTCTCAAAGACTGTTATCCTGTTGTTCAGGATGGAGGAGTGGCCAGCGATATACATACCTCGTCCATTTGGAGACTTATTGCCATATATGTATGTGGCAATTTGCTAGCCAAGTATATCGAATGGTGTAAGGTGAAGTATCGTGTTTAGCGCAGCCATTGGGGTGGACCGTATGGCCCCGGTGATGCACATACATGCCACTCTTTGTACCCCATCGAATTGTTCATGGTATGTTGTTTTCTCCAGTGCATTCCACCAGACTATCACTCCATACATTAGTATAGCTCTAACGACTGTAATGTAGAGCTATAGGGTGAGCTTGGGGTTGAATCCCCATTTTTTTCAAAAGGCTTCCTTTCAAGTGTAAAGAGCTATAGTTGCTTTCTCTGCTTTCTCGGTTGTGTTGGTCTTGCAGGTTAATTTTCTATCTAGTACAATGCCAAGGTATCTGGCACTGGATGAGTAGGTTAACCTGGGACCAAGTATAGTGATTGGGCGGGTTTCCGAAATTTTGTGCTTTCTAGTGAATAGCACAAGCTCCGTCTTCTGGGGGTTTACCCTGAGCGCATTTGCACAGTATGGAGAATGCATACGGTCATTCAGCGTGGGTAGCTATTTACCCGAGATGGTAATGTAAGGACCCCCCCTTGTGGGGTGCTCCTGGTAACCGCTCTAGTGGTTGCTTGGCTCCCCCATTCAGAGTGGATTTTGCGTATTGAGAGCAACTCGCCGATCAAAAATTTTAGAGTTTGAAGCCCTTCTATTATTGCTTTCGAAGTGACGTTGGTGAAAGCGCCCTCTATGTCTGGGAAGACTGTTAAAGTATATTCTTTAAGATGGATTGATCCCTCGATTTTACTCACTAGTGTATGCAAGGCTGTTTCGACAGATCTACCCTTACATTAGGGGTGCTGTGCCTTGGAGATTAGGGAAGGATCGAAATGATGGCGATGCGTAAGTCTATCAGCCTTTCCAGGGTTTTTAATGCAAAACATGATAAACAAATAGGCCCTAGATCCTTGGAAGAGGTATGAGCGTTCCTGTCGGCCCTTCCGCACTTCCACTTAACTGGAATGTGTTTCCAAGGTAGGCAACCTCTAAAGATAGTCTATAGCCATTGTATTATTCTCTCCATAGTTTGTGTAAACTCGATGGGGTAGATTCCATCCGGCCCTGACGATTTAAAGGGCTTGAAGCTTTTGATCGCCCACGTAATTTTCTCTCGAGAGATTATACGATCATACTGTCCCTCTATCGTAGGGGAGAGTTGAATTCATCGCGTTTGCACTGAGTCTTGCGATTCAAAACAGCGTATTGAGGAGAAGGTTGAGTATTTCCTCTTCTGACGTTGTCCAAACTCCGTTTTTTAGAAGACAGCTCGGAGCTCTCAGTCTGGAGGCGTCTGAAATATTCTCCATATTGCCGCAGAAGAGTTTGGAAGACTTCCTATCGTCTTTTCTCAGAGTTTGAGTGGTTCTTTGTACAGACTCCAGTCCCTGTCGTTTTTGGTGCTCTTTGCTTTATTGAAGAGCCTTCGACAGTCCTTGCGGAGTTTTCTTAGAATTGCGTTTCACCAGGGTGGAATTCATCTAAAACGGAAAAAATTCACCAGGTGATTGATGGGAATATTCCAGTTTTTATCGAGGTCCTCATAGAAAGGGACTCCATTACATTACTTGCATAGCAAATGAGAATACCCAGACCATAAAACAGGATCGATTTTCCAGCCTCTTTCGTGTAAACCACCTTTCAAGTCACATCATGAACACTCTCTGTAAACTAATCTGAAAGTGCCTCCAGTAAACTAAGTCCTCGTTTAAGTTCAAGAAGGACCAAACTACTAATTAAGCTTCCTCGTATTCATTTGTAATCCACAAAGCATACCGAATCACCTGGAAAGCAGCAAATTCCCTTTTCCTTTATATCCTTTTTGCCGAAGAAAAAATAAATAAAATACGAAACCTGTTTGCTGCATCCGGCCCTTCATTGTTGCTCGCAACCATTTTACCAAAACCCTTCTGTTCTTTCGTACGTTTATCCTTTTCATACTCTTTATAGTATTCTGGGAAACGGAAAATACCGTTGCCTGTGTGCATCATCCTGCTGCAACGTTACAATTTCGACAGAATGAAAATTATATGAGAACTTGAAAAAAGGATAAAACTAACAATAAGGATATTCCACGGAACAGAAACAACTCCAAATAGAATAAAGGATAACAAATGCCTTCTGAGCACGGCCCCATAAGAACGTACACAAGATTCAAGTTCCTTTATGAGGCCACCTTAAATTCCAGCGAGTTAAAGATGCATTCGGATCAAGTTGGAATTTCTTCGAATTCGTCTTCAATCAATTAGCTAATGGAGATTAAGGGAAAGGATCCATTTGTGTTATTGGCTGAATCGACAAGTCGACCTGACACAAGTGATTTAACTTTTTGCGTTCAATCCGTTCTTCTCCCTTTTTATGGCAAATCAATTGCGTGGTTGTTTAGAACATCTGTATTGGTATCTACATACGTAGGACATGGATTTCACACTACTAACGTAGTCCAAGGAGTACTTCGTTTCGAAAAAATTTAAAAAAAAAACTTTATTCATACGAGCTACATGTAAACGTATTATTACGGACAGGCAGACACAATGGGAGATGGATTTATAAACAAACGAGTGACATCTGGGTTGACTGTTCTCGGGAGAATACTGAAATAGGTTTTATCGAAAAAGTGTTTTCAAAAAAATACTAGTAAGAAGCCGATTAGTCGTTGAATTACGTTAAGAAAAATGCACACAATTAGGACATACATATTGGGGGTGGAAATGCCACATTCCCAAGGCCGGCAAAAACTCTCACGGGATCTAGGGACTATTTGTTTATTATCCTTTGCATTAAAAACCCTGGAAAGGCTGATAGACTTACTGATACGTCATAATTTCGATCCTTCCCTAATCTCCAAGGCATAGCACGCCTATTGTAAGGGTAGATCTGTCTAAACAGCCTTGCATACACTAGTGAGGTTAATCGATCTTAAGGAATATACCTTAACCGCCTTCCTAGACATAGAGGGCGCTTTCAACGTAACTTCGAAAGCAATAAGTCAACGAACATCTACAACCCAAAACCACTGCACTCCGTTCAGGTTGTGTGTGTGAACCTGCGCGAAACTCTCCCTCTCCCTGTTACCTTCCCTCGCACAACGTTAAAAAAAAAAACGTTATAAGGCCTTAACCTCTCCAACTGCACCGGTCTTCTCCAGTGCCGCACGCCGCACGTTAAGATCCTCTTCCACTTGGTTGCGCCACCTTCAATTTGGCCGTCCTCGACCGCGTCGCCCTTCGGGGTTGGATTCAAAGACTTTCCGGGACGGAGCTATGTTTTCCATGCGCTCATCATGACCTAGGCGTTAGATCCGAACACGCCGTGCTACGTTCATGTCGTTGTACAGCTTGTACACTTCACTATTAAGTCTTCTCCTCCACTCCTAATTTATGCAGGTCGGGCCGAAAATCGGACGCAGAATTTTTATCTCAAAACGACCAAGGTCCTCCTCATCCGCTTCCGATAAGGTCCATGTCTCTCCGCCATAAAGCAGGACCGGGTTGATAAGGGTCTTGCAATATGGTCACCTTCGGTTTTCAAGCGAGGGCTCTACTTCTCAGTTGCCTTCCGAGCCCAAAGAAAGGGCGGGTGGCAAGAGTTATTCGGCGTTTGATTTCGGCACAGATGTCATTGCTGCATGTCACTGCGGAGCCTAGGTAGATGAAGTCCTTAACTACCTCGACATTATACCTGCCAATAGGTGAGCCCTGGCCAAGACGCCGGTGGTTCGTATCCTTATTCGACGACAACATATCTTTCGTTTTGCCCTTATTAACCGCCAGTCCCATTTCAGCGGCCTCCGTTTCGATGCTCGTAAAGGTCTCAATGACATCTCGCTGAGTTCATCCATTTATGTCAATGTCATCGGCATATGCGCGCAGTTGTAGGGGTCTTGAAAAATATGGTGCCCCTCTTATTGACCAGTGAGTTTTGCACGATCCTTTTAAGGACGATGTTGAAGAAGTCTCGCCATAGCGTGTCGCCCTGTCTAAAACCTTTATTGGCATAAAAGGTATCGGTTAGGTCGCTTCCGACCTGATGGAGCAGCGAGATTGCTCCAATGTTGGCAGGGATGTAAAAACTAGACATGGTGTTGTATAGCTCATCTCTATTTATACTATTGTATGCAGCCTTACAGTTGACAAGGAGATGGTGGGTGTCGATCTGGAATTCGTTGGTTAACTTCCCGAGTATGAAACCACACTGATATGGACCAATCAGTTTATTAACGAACGCCTTCAGGCGTTCACACAACCGAGAAGACTTTATAAGAGATGTTCAGAAGACGTATACCTCTGTGGTTGGCGCAGACGATACTAAGATTCCATTCATCGGGCATGCATTCCTCTCACCATATCTTACAGATGAGCAGGTGCTTACTTCCAACCAGGTCATCTCCAGCTGCCTTAATAGGCTTAGCAGGTAGTCCGTCTACCCCATCAGTTTTTGTTGGATATTAAGTCCTATCGCCACCTATGCGTCTAACGCATGGTGGACAAAATTGGAGCACAAAACAAGCTTTAATACCTTCGGCATTACAGGCGCTATGCCAACCTGCCGCACGGCAGCAGAAGAAGCACTCATTGGACTCACTGCACCTTTTTCTTTTTATCAAAAAGACGGCATTACGCTGTGTAATCAGAATTCCTCGATCGGGAACAAACCTGCTATGTAGACCCGAGGATCACATGCCCATCTTACAACATCTTCCCTAGCTGGATATGATTACCATGGTCTCGGACGTAATGCCACACACCTTTACTCTTGAAAAGAGATTTGAGATATTGATCCCAAATCGCTAAGCACGGGAAACCAGTGATCCCTTGCTTAATGTCAAAGGCCTTAGGTGTCATACTGATGGCTCGAGATCGCAGGATCTCGAGGGCCCTGCGAATAAGTCTTTAAAGCTGAATTGCATGCCATTCTGGAACTCCAATATTAAAATCAAACTCACAAAAGCGACTAAGGCCATGTGGGCCTGTCGACCCACGTACGGTAAACCTGCGGACTTAAACCAAAGGTAGTCCACTGGCTATACATCGCGATATTAAGACCTATTGTCTTAGGAGGGGGAGTAACCATCAACATACTCTCTGATAGCCAGCGCGCTTTAAGCGCTTCGTACGGCACGAAATCAAAAACCGTCAAGGAATGCCGTGATGCCCTACAAGACCTCGCCAAAAGAAACAATAGCAAACACTGGTGGGTGCCAGGTCATAAACGTATTAAGGGCAAGGAAACTGCCAATCAGCTGGCCAGAAATGTTCCAGCGGGTATCGCATAGGTCCTGAACCTTTCTGCGGCACTTCCAAGTCTAAGATCAATTTCTTCTTAGACAAGTGGAAAAAATCCAAAATTTTTTGGAACAGCGTTCGGGGACTTCGCTAATTGATACGTCTTATACGGCCCCTAAACAGACACCCCATTAACATACTCAAACTTAATAGGGTGGGTATCAGCTATCTGATGGGAGATTGCGTTCTGAACAAAATCAACCCCTCGTCATAGAGATGTTTTTGTCTGGACCAAACCACCAAGCCATCATCGAAAGTATCTGCATAGATTTGGTTACGACAGTTCTCAGTTGTGTCCACAATGCCCAAACTCCGAGGAGGACGCAGAAGTCTAGAGCTCCCGATTTTAAGCGTGTATTTCGTTACACGTGTACTCGTGTCACGTTCACACGTGTATTAAAAAATTATTTTAACGTGTAAACGTCTACGCTCTTATGCTCCTGGCACTTGGCACTGGCCAAAATGATGGCGTTAAACCAATTGCCTCTTTCATTCTGTTCTATCAAAGGTTTTCTTGAATTTATGTCTCTGGTGGAACTACACGTATTTTACGGAATACACGTGTAAAACTTAATACACGTGTAAAACTAAATACACGTGTAAAACTAAATACACGTGTAAAACTAAATAAACGTGTAAAACTAAATACAGGTGTAAAACTAAATACACGTATAGAACTAAATACACGTGTCCCTACACGGACAATTCAATTAAACGTGTAACACGTGTACACGATTACACGTGCAATAGAGAGGTTTACGCAGAACATAAAATATTTTACTGTAGTCGCATTATGCGGGACAGACGAAGGCTAAATGTACCTAGCCCTGAAAACCTGGTCATCTATGTAGATGGAGTCCGTGGAAAATTGGAATGAAACATGCCCGCACATATATAGCATCAGTACAAACAAGGCTGTGACAAGCCGAAGCAGAGACAAGAACCTAAGAGGCGTCTACCCGAGGTACAGCGTAAACCGCTAATCAGCCCCGCGAAGTAATACCTAACGGCTGTACCATGAAGAGAGTGGTTGAAGTGTACAGAGATGTGGATTAGGGCTGCAGGAAATAACTCCCCAATGAAATAACCCCCCAAACACGAGAATGAAATAACCCCCCAACATTTGTATGGAGTGGGTTGTTTTTTCATATGAAATAAGCCCCCAAAATTTGGGGATTTGTTTCATGGGTTTTTGGGGACTTATTTCGTACTTAAAATTGGGGGATTATTTCATGAGGAAATAACCCCCCAAATTCAACTATGAAATAAGTCCTCAAAGTCAATTGTCAGGAATTCAAAAAAAATTAACAAGTAATTGCAAGGCCAGTTTTGGATAGCGAACTCTGAAATATGTATGGGGGGGCATGCTGCCCCCCTGCAACCCCCCTGCTTGGCATAACTGTTGGCTTTGGGATATGTCCGAAGCAGGGTATCCGCGAAGATTTTTTAAATCCATACTAAACATGGATATAAAAAGAACTTTGCCCACACCCAACCTCGCACATATCCCAAAGCCAACAGTTATGCCAAGCAGGGGGGTTGCAGGGGGGCAGCATGCCCCCCCCATACATATTCCATTGCTTAGGCGTTGTGAACTTTTATAGATGTGGTCTTTTTCTATTCACTTACGTCAGATGTCGCCTAAAATACTCAAAACATTGGGGACTTATTTCATATATATTTGGGGACTTATTTCATACATTTTTGGGGACTTATTTCATCTTCGGTTTGGGGGTTAATTTCACACTGAAATTAACACCCAATTTTGGGGCGTTATTTCATTTTCCATTTGGGGGGTTATTTCATTGGGGAGTTATTTCCTGCAGCCGTGGATTAGTACGCAGGCGGGTGGGTTACCAGCGCGTTACCATGGGCGCAACAAAAAAAAAAAAAAAAAAAGAAACCTACTAACCAACTATTGGCTTTCATCTTCAGAAGTTCATGAGATATGTCTCTTGTGACCTATCCATATTCATAGCACATGGTAGCACTTTTCAGATCGCATGTGGAACTAAAATCGATTTCGAATGGTACTTAGCAAAGTGAGATAAATGGAGGGGGACAAGGATAATAAAAAAGGAGGTGGCCTTGTATCCATGTTTATAATTGATGTAAACTCTAACTGAGCCACCAACAATTTTAAAGGAACATTCCTTAAAGACAAGAGCACTAACTCTCACAATTGTTTCGACACACTCCTAGACCGGTCAAGACTGTTCAAAACTTTTCTCCTCAGAACTTTCCAGCAATCCCATGGCACACCGAACGCAGAAAATGCCATAAATTGTGGCAATTTTCCTTAAAAACTGAAATCATAAGAATTTAATTAGTCCCACTTTACCAAGGAGAACATCACAGAGGAGACTACGACCAACGATGGGGTGGAAACTTTACAAATTCCCGCCAGCCGTAGGAGCTTGGGTGTACTTTTTTCTTCACTTCCGTTGTACCATTACAGGGTAAAGGAGTGCAAATATCCCTTTATTCACTCCCCAGACATTTTAGCCCTTTAACTCAACAAATCCTCTCACGTATCCTCGCGCATTCAGTTAAATTCCATCAATTCATGACAGAATCACAAAGGATCATACGACACGCTTGCCTTATCACTTCCGTGACACATGGGATCAAAACATTCATCCCACGTTTCCGAGTCAGAAAATCAATTCGGAGCAGAATCGCGGGTATAATGAAACGCCAACCGATCTGGGTGGACCGAATTAAATTTGATATTAGAATGCTTAGTCTGTGCGGTTGTAGTAAGCTTCAGGGACGCATAAAAACCCCAAAAACACCGGATGCCGGGAGCGTCTGTTACTACTGTTGTTCCTGTCACTAGAAATGAGCTCCAGGGCGTATGAGTAATTGAATGGATATGTCCTTCAAGTCAGAAATGTTTTACTCCGAGGTACAGAACAGAAAAAAAAAAAAGCTTCTTTCATGTTGTTTCGCCCAGACCGGTGGCGTCTCCATAACGGTTTTCGAGCAACTTTTTGACGCCAACGAAGCAAGAAAAAAGTTTAATATTACTTTCATCATTCGTTGCGAAACTTTTAGCTGCACTTCGAGGAAGGAAGGAGGGATGTTAACCTGACAGATGAACAAGGACAATGGGATGGATGGTGGTGGAACTATTTGAGTAGTTTTGAAGGGGTATCCTGTTTGGCGACAGTGTTTCTAGGTTTTTGTTGTGTCGTTTTTCCACAAGTGACAGGGTAATTTTCGATAACATGCCCAGCAGTTGTCACCGACTCCAAGGGTGGATGGTAGTCAAAGTGATATTTTGTAACATGTGCTAGTGTGACAGAGAGTTGAAGCGGTATTTTGATAGCCTGGAAGTGCTTTAATTGATACTTTGTTATGGTAGAGTGGTCTGAAAGTTAGGGGCTAATAAATTCAAATCGGTGATCCATCATTTGAAGGAATCTACGACTTTTGGAACCGAGTGGAACGTAATGGGAGCTCATTTATGGCGGGCGACAAGGATAACTTTTGAAATTAATGTTGAAGTGGAATGAAAGCAATCCTTGAAAGTAAGGGTTATTCACACTTTCCATTCAATTATCCGTTCCCTCTTTTTACAGCTGGTTTAGTGGCCGTTCATGTTGTCACCATAATCTCGTTAACATTAACATCTCGCGCTCAATTTAATTGCATTTCAGAATAAAGTCATAATTGACAGTATATCCACTTCATCAATCAAAGCCAATACTATCGAGTTTTTAATCCTCCTAACCAGCCCGACAGCGCTTTTGCCTTGTCAAAACAGGTTCCACAAGCAGCCACTGTACTGCTCGACGAGATCACGTCATGTCAATCTGTCAATCTCAATTAAAAAAAGGAAATCCTTATGACAACCGTTGTTAACACCTTAATTCTTAAATCGTTTCCGGGTTTCTGTGATGACTGCAACTACACTACGTGCGGTTAATCTTTCCTTTCACGCCCCCACACCACACATTGATGACTAGATGCAATGAACCTCCAGTGCTGAGATGCAAAGAGAAATATGAAAACATCCGTCGAGATAAGATTGAATTATTAAGGATCCTAGGGATTCGAGTACTCGACGAAGAGCCAGACCGGGTGCACCATGCCCACGCTGATACCCTGCAGATAGTACACCTTCTCACCATATTCCGTTGGTTGACTGGTTTTCAAAATGAAGAAAACACAACCAAAAAGCAGAAATGAGAAAGAAAGGACCTATTTTGCGCAAAGGATGACATGAAATATTCAGAGCCGGAAAGAAAAACTTCGACTTTGTTGTTTTTCGGTTTAATTGGCTTATCTCTTATTCATCCTCATCGGTCGGCCCTTACAGGCACCAGAGTAGCCAGAGAGTCAGGAGATAACGCGTTCACGCGATAAGTGTACGTTCGTCCTTACGATAAGATACTTCGATGCATCGTTTGTCACTTGGTAACGGTTAGCTACTCGATACCAGATGGTTGCGAGTGTACAAATAGCAGTCGAGTGTTAAGAACTTTCGGTCATTTTGTCCACTCCAATCAGCCAGATGTGGATAAGAGCGATCAGGACACTTGGTTACGTGCAATGTCCTTGGGATGTGCCAGATGCGATGGCGTGGGATACTGTAGCTTCCATAAGGTGGCATTAAAAATGTATCAATCAAATGGTGAATTGAAAAAAATGCACTCAACGGTGAAATTGAGATGTGGTCTGGAGTTGACGAAGTGGTGCCTTCTCTTGATTGGTGGCTATTGGTTTAAAGTCTTTAAGTCTTGAATGTTGAATTTACCAAAAACTTACTTTGGAGAAGTGAACGTTTCCGCAAATGGTTGGTTTAAGCCGGCTTATGGTATTTACTAACTTAAAGCAGTAAAGATTCATTATGTTATCACTCAGAGTCGCCACCTTTGAGGGCTTTTATTGAAGTAGCTGGTGCAAGACCACTTAGGTTTATAACATGCATGTACATATAGCTTCATAAATGGTCCTTAATAGGTAATCCAGAGCATGCTGGATGCTTCACTATTTAGCTCAAACAGAGTTAATATCCTTTGTCCACCTTACGATGAACTTACGCCAAGTTTGTGAGATGACTACTCACAACCTACTTGACGTTACTCCTACTAAACTTAGTGGATTGTTTTAAAGGGTGCGATTGAGGTACGAGGTTTTAGGGAAGCTACCTCACAGACCGTCGGTAGGGCTATGGCCTAGTAAGAGACACCCGCAAACCTAGGATTTAACGGACTGACTATATGTTGACGGCGGGGGTCGTATAAAATGACAAGAGTTCTGTTCTGCACCTGGAATGTTAGGCCCCTTAACAGATGCGGCCGAACAGTTCGAATAGGCCCCTAAGCTGCTATAAAGCAGACATTACTGCACTCCAAGATGTGCGATGGGATGGACCGGGTAAGAAGCGGATCAAAAACTGGGACACATACTACGGAAACTGTTACAAGGAGATCAAACAACGAATATTTGGATGCAGATTTGTTGTTCGAGTTGGACTAAGGCAAAAAGTCCTAAACTTCCAGCATGTGCGCGAGCGCCTCATAGCAATCCGCATCAAAGCTATCTTCGGCAACATCAGCTTGATATGCGCTCACGCCCCCACAGAAGAAAAAGACGACAGAGTCAAATATGAGTTCTATGACCTCCTACATACATATATACAGACGCTCAATGTCTCAGCTACGACACCAAGATTGGTCTAGGAGATCTCAACGCGAAGCTGAGTAAGGAAAGCACAGCCTCCACAACACCACGTCCGAAAACGCATTGAGGCTAATAGACTTTGTGACGTTGCGTAGTCTCCTAGTAGCTAGCACACGATTCCCACATCTCAATGTCGTCCGTCAAATCAAATCGATCATATTGCGATCGACGCCAGATACTCCTCCAGCATCTCGGATGTCCTAACCTTCCGAGCAGCCAATGTTAACTCAGATCATCACCTTGTTGCAGCTAAGGTACGATATGGATATCGAGAACACTGCGGAGCCGAGTAAGACTAGCAAAATTTTACGTCGGAAAGCTGCAATCGCAAGAGTCTCCCTCAATCTCCTTCAAGAGCCGATGCAAACTGCACAAACCATAGAACAGTAATGGAGACTTTGTCAGGGATGTTTCTTTTGATGTATTAGGTTTCCAGCCACTACCCTGGAGTAACCCTTGGTTTGATGATGGGTGAAGACATGGCCACGCTGCATCGACGAACGAGAGCTGTTCGTGAGCTCTATGAGCGAAAAAAAAAGGGAGGAGCATGCGTCTTTCAGAAGGAAAGAGAAAGAGCACGAGAAGCGCGCGGTCAAGGAGACGGACAGATGCTATCGCAGGAACGACGTTAGAAAAGTTTTACCGCGGAGTAAATCCCTATCAGGCAGAACACACCATTTTTTTTTTAGATGAATTTAAGATAGCGATATCGAAATTGTCTAATAAAGCTGCTGGCGTAGACGGCGTACCTACTGATCTACTTAAAGCAACTAGAGATGAGTTGAACATGCACCAGCTTACCTATAAGATATGGTCGGAAGAAAGCATGCTCGGTGAATGGAATCTCAGCATCGCTCACAGGGCTCACAACAAAAAAAAGAGATCCCTATAACTACGCCAACTATAGGGGAATAAGTCCCCATAACATCGCGTGCTGTGTGAACGCCTGAACCCAATTTGATAGGTTCCTATCAATGTGGCTTCAGGCCAGGTAAATCCACGATAGACCAAATATTCACACCGCGGCAGATCTCGGAGACGACTCATGAATTTCAGGTCGACACAATCCACCTGTTCCTCGATTTTAATGCCGTATAGGACAGTGTCTATAGAGAAGAGCTATACAGAGCCATGTTATGTTTTTACGTCCATGTCAAACTTAGCAGGTTGAGCAGGACGACAATGAAGAATTCTCCCTGCTCAGATTCAGACAGGGTGACGCACTGTCATGTGATTTTTTAAACATCGTGCTTGAAAAGATCGTGACGGATTCACTGGCCAATATATGAAGCGCGATCTACTTCAAGTCTGCACGATTGCTTGCATAAAGACATTGAAGTGGTTGGCAGATCGCGGCGAGACGTCGAGCTTCTACGAGCATTGACGCAGTAGCGGATAAAGTGTCTCTGTCGACAAAGAAAGACACACAATACCGACGTCTTCGACAGAACGTCGGCAGCCATAACTTTGATGTACTCAAGGATTTCGTCTACCTTGGCTCATTGATTACAGGCAGCATCAACACCAACGCTAAGATAAAACGCAGAATAACTCCTGCTGTTTCTTCGGACTCAAGAGGCAATTGAATACTCGCGCCCTCTCTCGGAAAACTAAGGTGGCCCTATTATGCTGCAAGAAGATATAAGGCAGCAGCATCCTACTTGGATAAGACTTTTCATCGCTAGCCTAGCACTTGATCACATACCCACTACTGGACGCACAGTGAAAATAGTCTTTATTCCCAAAATAGGAAATGAGGATTACTCACTTGCCAAGAGTTTTAGACCAATTAGCCTAACATCCTTCCTGCTGAAAAGCATGAAGAGACTGGTAGAGTTGCACGTGCGCAAAGTTGCCCTTCGAATGCATCCTCCTTCGGAGATGCAACATGCTTATCAGCGCGGAAAATACTACGAGACTGCGCTTCAAAACCTAGTTGGAAGAATTGAATGCGCACTGGAAAGGAAAGAGTACGCCCTGGGCATCTTCATCGACATTGAGGGAACTTTTGACAATGCAACATTCGACAGCATGTGCACTGGTCTTGTGGATCAAAGCAATGCAAAGCAAAGCAATCAAAGCAATGGTCGAGGCAATGACCGCTGATGCAGGCCTCGACCAATGTTAAAATCCGGCGTAAACAGGGGCTGCCCGCAAGGTGGCGTCCTGTCTCCGCTGTTATGGTGCATGGTGGTTGACTCTCTGCTTGCTGCTCTCAATGCCTCTGGAATCTATGCCCCGGCCTACGCGGATAATGACGGCGTTCTTTCTGTCGGCTCATGCTTAGCGACTGTCCGTCTCAAAGTACAGGCGGCACTAAAAATGATTGGTGTACCAGAACTGGGCTGTCGCCGCTGTTGGTCAATCCTCTTAAGACCGATGTCGTTCTCTTCACGAGAAGGAGGAAAAATACCGACTCAGCTGATACTAAAAGGCACCTCCATCCCTACATCCACGGAGGCTAAGTATCTAGGATAGCATCTTAGATAGCAAGCTTCTCTGGTCAAAGCATGTTGACTCAAAAACCACCAAAGCGCTGTCAGCTATTGGCAAAACATGGGGTTTATCGCCGGTAAAGGTTTTCTGGATCTACACGGCAATGATAAGACGTATTATCTCATATGCATCGGCTGTCCGATGGAACAGACTAAAACGCAAACACGTCGTAGCCTCTTTCGCCAAACTCCAAAGAACGGTTTGTCTCAGCTGCACGGGGGCTTTCTCCACCACGCCGGGCGCTGCTCTAGATGCGATGATGAATCTTCCACCTTTTGATATATTTATCAGAGGGTGTGCTCTGAAAGCCACGTCTCGTCTGAAGAGAAATGGCTTTTGGTACAACTCGCATAGGAATAACAATGTGCTTGGGCAGGAATTGTCCTGTGACCCCTGTCTCATGGATATGCCTTCTGAGTTTCCATGGCGTCAGGATTGGCTTTAGCTGGAGACTGAACCTAGAAAGGATAGTCTTCGCATTTTCACGGATGGCTCCAGCTCTGGGCGGGGTCCGGTGCGCGAAAACATCCGACTGCACCTCTCGTTAGGAAAATATGCGTCTGTCTTCCAATCAGAGATATACGCAGTCCTAATGGCCATGCACTATGTTGTGAAGCACAGGTGGAGGGGGTAAAGCATATGCATCTGCAGTGCCATCCAAGCTGCACTCATAGCTGTGTGCAACCCCTTAACTAGCTCCAAATTAGTGCTTGAACTCAAGTCGGTAGACTAAATAGATTAAGGCATGTATGGGTTACAGGCCACTGTGGAATCGCAGGAAATGAGATCTCTGATGAACTCGCCAGAATGGGTTCAGCGGAAAGCTTCTCAGGACCTGAATCCGCTCTAGGCTTACCTGCGACCACGGTTAATTCCCACATTAACGACTGGGTGTTTAATACACACAACCGTAGATGTAGGAATTGTCCAGGATGCAGGATGACAAAGCGCGTATGCCCTGATGTCTGCAAGAAATCCGCAGCATTCCTCCTGTCTTTAACGAGAATCGACTGCAGAAGACTTGTACATATGACTCATTACGGCCCATTACACTTTTGCTAAGCATAACTGCGTGCTTGGCATAAGTGAGATGCCCATCTGTGCTGCATGCTGCAATGAGGATTTGCAGAGCATTTTCTCTGTGACTCTCCCGCCTTGGGACCGACGTGGTGTGTGCGCCGAATCTCTTAGCTCTACATCACTGAAGCTTCTTCTTATTTTTCTCGGAAAAAAAGGTGACCCTCTATTAAAACTTATTCCTTTCGATCCTCCTCTACGGGGCACAGGCTTGGACCTTATATATAATGGGAGAAAAGGCCCTTAGTCGTTTCGAGCGGAAAATCCCGCGTACAATCTTCGGTCCCGTTTATGTTGACGGAGAGTGAAGGAAATGATTCAACCAAGAACTGTACGAGCTGTACAGTGACGTCGGCCTAGTACGACGTCTGTGGATCCAACGTCTAAGATGGCTAGGTCTTATAGAGCGAATGGAACGGACGAATGGCTCCGGCCCGAAGAGTCTTTGACTCCACTCCCAAGGGCCGACGTTGCAGACGACGGCCACTTGTTAGGTGGCGCATACAGGTAAAAAAAGACCTCAGCCAACTGGGCATACGACACTGGAAATAGCTATCAAAAGGTCGTGCTAGCTATAAAGGTTTGTTCATCCTGAACTGTAGCGACACCTAAGTAAGTAAATAATTGCAGCGAGGTTCTAGGGTGAGAAATAGGACTAGCATCGGTATAAGTAGGTTGTCGTTCCTAATAAGAATCCTAGTGACACACACAACTAGAATGAAAAGCTTTTTATTTTATTAGATGCAAGTGTCATTTATGGATAGTCTTGGATGGTGGTTCGCTGAGTCGAACGAAGACAGCAATGCGTTTTAGAAGTATTCAGCTCTACCCTATTTTTCATTCCCTACAAAATGATGGTTGTCGATTTAATGAGCTTAGCTTACGCTGCCGCTAAATATTCACAGCCGGAAAGGAGGGTAATAAGATAGTGAACGAATATGAGGAGCTGAGGTTACTATCGATCCACAAGAAAGGAGACCCCTCTGATTGCGCCAACTAAAGAGGAATAAGTCTCCTTAACATCGCCTACAAAATCTTCTCCGCCGTTTGGTGTGAATGCCTGAAGCCTTTTGTAAATAAGCTGATAGGTCCCTATCATTGCAGATTTAGGCCAGGGAAGTCGACCATCGACCAAATCTCACTCACCACCTATTAGTCGACTTCAAAGCCGCATACGACGGCGTAATTAGAGACGAGCTATACAACGCTATGTCTACCTTTGACATACCTGCTAAACTCGTCAGACTATGCAGGATGACTTTGGAGAATGCTCGCTGCTCCATCCGAATCGGTAAACACCTTACCGATAGTTTTGATGTTAGAAAAGGATTTAGGCAGGGCGATGCGCTGTCGTGTGCTTTCTTCAACATCATATTGGAAATGACTGTGCAAAAATCACTGGCCAATACAAGAGGCACAATCCATTTCAAGTCCTCGCAACTCCTTGCATACGCCGACGATGTTGACATAATAGGTAGATCACAGCGAGATGTCAATGAGGCGTTTGCGAGTATTGAGATGGAGGCGGCGAAAATTGGTTTGGCGGTACACGAGGGCAAAACTACATATATGCTGTCATCAAAAAAGGACGCTCAACACCGACGTCTCGGCCAGAACGTTTGAATAGGCAGATATAAGTTCAAGGTAACTAAGGACTTCGTCTACCTTGGCTCCGCAGTGACCTGGAACAACGACATCAGTTCCGAAATCAAGCGCAGAATCACTCTTGCCAATCGCTGTTTCTTTGGGCTCAGGAGGCAACTGAATAATAGAGCCCTCTCCCGAACGACAAAGTTGACTCTATATAAGACCCTTATCATCCCGGTCCTGTTGTACGGCTCAGAAGCATGAACACTATCAAAAGCGGATGAGGAGGCCCTTGGTCGGTTCGAGAAAAAGATTTTGCGCGTGATTTTTGGGCCTATAAACGCAGACGGGGGATGGAGGAGAAAATTCAACCGCGAACTTTACGGGCTGTACAGCGACGTGAGCCTAGTCAGGTTCTACGGATTCAACGCCTAAGATGGCAGGGCCATTTAGAGCGAATGGACATCACAGCTCCAGCCCGGAGAGTCTTTGAATCCAACCCCGAGGGACGAAGAAGCAGAGGACGGCCGCACTTAAGATGGCGCACACAGGTGGAAGGGGACCTCAGCCAACTGGGTGTGCGGCAATGGAAAAGGCTAGCGAAAAATCGTGCTAGATGGAGGGGCATGTTGGTTAAGGCCCAGATTCACCCCGAACTGTAGCGCCCACTAAGAAAAAGAAGAAGAAGAAGAAGAAGAAGAAGAGGTTACTATCGTCAAAGAAGGAGCGAATTGGATTAAAAGTAACAGACAGGAAATCAGTTATGAAAGTGCGAAAGAGTGTCGGAGACAAAGCGGAGCCCAGAGGGACACCAGCATTTAAGAAGTGAATGTCAGACATCAATCCGTCTAATACGAGTTGAATTGAACGACTTGTAAGGTAGTTTCTAATCCAAGCCCTGTCAACTGCCTTCAAAATATCACATTCTACTTTTCGATGAGATGTGTATGCCATCAAACGGTCAATGGACCTGTTGCCGTGGAAATCATACTATCGGTCATTGAAGAGTTTCCGCGATGGAGGGACGTAAGTGTAATGGGTCGATAGTAGGAGGGAGAACAAATATTGGGGACGGGCTGGACAAATGTTGTTATCCACCGGCTTGGAAAGAGCCCAGAATGGTAGGGAAGGTGAAAAGGCGCACGCAGTGGTTTTGTCAGCGTAGAAAAACACCTCTGCAGAATGGGCCAACGTGGTTTGTGTATGACGAGTTCTTTGAAAATCCTCGCCACTGTACAAGTACGCAAGTGAATTTGTCCCGTGAGGGTTTTGACCCTGGGAACTACGATGTGGACAGCAAAAGGGTTGGCTCTGTGTAAGGGTGTTATAGCTGGAATGTCGAGTTTTTACGGCTATGTACCTATGCTTGAAAATGGATGTCAATAATCCATTAACTGCAATCGAAGTGATTAGTAATCGAGAATATGTGTCCCAATGCAGGAAGCACCCATGTGAGGATCATTTTTAGAATTAAGTCATTTTTATAGTCACGCTTATCAAGTTGAACAATTCTTACCTCTTCCTCATTGCTGGCTGTGTTCACCGAGTCCATGCTCTGCGACAATCCAAGTGGTGCCAGTGCCATTTGATTTTCCATTTTGATGGTGATATTTGAAGCGCAATTTGCGTTCGTGTTGTTGTTCAGATTGTTGTTGTTGTTGTTATTGTTGTTATTTAAATTCGTGTTAACGGGAGTTGTACTAGTAGCTGGTGAATTACTATTATCACTGTTATTCGAATTATTTGCTGGTGATACGGATGCTGTATTAACAACAACGTTACAATTATTTACACTCGATGTTGTTGTTGCAGTTGACGATGTTGTTGTAGAAGTTGTGTTTGCGTTATTGTTGTTGATGTTGTTTACTCCGCTTGTTGGTATGATTGATGAGTTCTGATTCAATAGATTTGGGTTGTTGTTACTGTTGGTGTTGTTGTTGCTGTTGTTGTTATTATTGTTATTAACAACACTTGTAACGAGCTTGATTGCTGAAGCAACTGAAGATTGTGTGGGTGTTGAGACCGGAACTAATAATTGTTGTGCTCCGGGATGTGTATGAGTGAGTTGGTGATGCGATAATTGGTGATGATGATGATGGTGTTGTTGTTGCTGTTGTAGCTGTTGCTGATGACGCAAGGCTGCTTGTTGGATTTGTTGTTGGACAGCAGCTGCTGCTGCAACAGCCACTGCTTGTTGCTGCTGTTGTTGCTGTTGTTGTTGCTGATGATGATGATGATGGTGTTGTTGCAATTGATGATGGAGTGGATTTAATATCGGATGCAATTGCTGTGCAGCAGCGGCGGCAGCAACAGCGGCAGCAGCTCTCTGTTGTTGTTGTTGTTGTTGCTGATGTTGCTGTTGTTGATGATGATGATGATGCGCTACGGCAGCCTGCTGATGATGGGTTAGATGATGTTGGGTGTGTTGATGATGTGCAGCCACTGCTGCTGGATTAAATAGTTGATGACCACCGGTAGCGGCGGCTACCTTAGCAGCTGAGCTAAGGGCAACGGCTGCGGCAGCGGCAGCTGCTGTTGCCGGTGAAGCGAATTGAACTTGCGGTGGCAGTTGAGGTATAACAGAGACTGCGGCACACTGTCGCTTGGGTGACAACACTTGTGGGGCACTCGCTGGCGTTTGCGGCAGCGTTGGCCTTCGTTTAATCGCAATCGACGAAATGGTGATGGCTTTTTCGTACGTTTTTAACGTGAGTTTCTTCCTACGAGGCGTTTATTATCACACCACACAACCACTTCCACTTTGTCGACTGTTTTTATCCAATTGTTGTTAGTTGCTTATTTTTCAATATAGAGCGTTTAACGCCGTTGTTATTCAAATGAGATATTGAGGAAACACTACCTGATCTGTCAATCGCATTGAAATGATGATATCTGGAAGGAGAAGAAAGAAAATGTTATTAGTTTGGATGCAGATATGGATGCGCATAGAGTTTGTATATATATTCCATCCAAAACCATCGAAGGTCTTAGGCAAGACCAGAAATGAACACGAGTACTGATTAGAGGTTGTACCGCAACCGAATGATTTCCGCCGGCAACCGTTTGAAATGGGGAGAAGGAGCGTGCAAAGAAGTTGATTGTGTTTAACACTGCAAACGCCAGCCTCAATCTCTGTCCCTGCACAATCCAACTTGACACACAGCCTCCTCGTGACATCCCCCGGATACCTGCCCTGGTATACGTCAGGCAGTGGACCAGTGTATGCACCGACCCGACCCCCTTGTTTCTGCGGAAAGAGGAACTTGGCCCACCAGTTGGGGGTTGTGTTTAGGTTAACATCCGTATCACGAAAAAAATGAATTGTTAGGAAACAACCGTAAGCCTCGGATACGGATGAGTTGACTTGAGAGTCTACACCTCAAATGTGAGGTCCCTTAGCAGACCGGGTGCAGGCAATCAATTAAAGCAAACCCTCAAACGCTATAAAGCAGATATAACTGCACTCCAAGAAGTGCGATGGGAAGAACCAGGCAAAAGACAGATGAGAAAGTGCGAGACATTTCTCAGGAATTGCTACAAGGAGAACAAACATCGCTTATTCGGAAACGGATTCGTTATTAGAGGAAAACTCCGACAAATAGTCTTAAGTTTTCGGGATGTAAGCGAACGCCTCATCACAATCCGCATCAAAGCTAGTTTCGGGAACATTAGCTTGATATCCACTCAAGCCTCAACCGAATAAAAGGACGACCAACTCAAAGATGATTGCTACGATAGCCTAGACAGAACTTATGTCCAATGTCCAATGGGCAATATCATCTGGACCAGCGGATTTGAATCCACTTGCGACTAAACGAGTGCAGAAGTGGATAAGTCCCATGGTGGAACTGACGCTGCCAGTTGTACATCGCTGCCATTTGTTGCTGGAAGACCCTAACAATTGTTTTAACTAAAACGGACCAGAGAAGTCCTTTGGCCATGTCCCCACATGTAACCTAGAAAACCAGATTACACGTGTGGGCAATATTGATTAAAAGCAATTTTCGCTGTCTGTCAGGATAGCTAGACCCGGTCACCAGGACGATTGTACAGAATTTATAGCAAAAGAGTAGTGATCGAGGGGGGCAGGCTTTATTGACCACAGACCAAGCCCAAAATGATGAGAGTGGGCTCTGACTCACAGCATACCGGCACCAACTAGCAGGTAACTCTAGTCTTATCGACGACACGTCAACTATGTGTTATACGAGGACAATGTGGACCTGAGCATAGAATGATTGTAATTAATTTCCACTCCCTTCTGCCTCTACCTTCTTCCGCCTTTTTTGTTCTCTACACGTACATATCCTCGGTTCGCGTGTTCGCATGTCGTTAGTTCATATTTTATTTCGGACTTATGGCCATGCTGATGACGACGATAGCGATGACGATGTATGTTGGATGGTGCCATGTCGCACAGTAGCTTGCCTAGCGCTCAGCGGTTGCTTCATGACCTCTCAGTAAATTAGAACTTTGAACTCGAAGAATTGCGGCGTGAATTTCAATTTTTCCTTGCGTTACATCACTCCTCGCCCCAAGTGGAATCTGGAATATGGGATTAGGGGTGCGGCAATGTTTCATGGATTGCCCGAGTTTTATGGAACGATTCATTAGTAGAAGTAGTGATCGATAGACGGAGTGTTGCATGTTGCCTGATTGACGTTAGCCAGTAAGTCCTCGCTTTGGTTGCATTCTGTTGGACTTCCTTGGAATTCTTCGTGCACAAAACAGCGATGAGGTCTTGATAGTGTTACAAAAGCCTTTGTTGTTGTTATTATTGTTAAATGACTTATTAATGAAGTCGCGGGATGAATGGACATGTACATGGCATTTAAGGGGGAGCTGTTTATGGCTCGTGTGCATACTATCCCGGCGGCTTAATGACAACTAATGGATTTTATGGCAACCTGGAACGGGCAGTATGCGATGTATGTAGTTCTATTGTTCGCATCAACTGCTGAACTTTACTGCTTCTAAATGATTTCCATTTTTTCCATTTCCATTTCGGTAACAACAATAGCACCGTGTTGTTGTTTTCTCGCTGCTTTTTATTCTTATCACTCAAGGCCGGTCGGATACTTGCGTTCACGTTAAAAACCGTGTAATTAAGTAAATGGCTACGGCGGTGGTGTTTCAGAGGTTTTAGTAGAGGCGTTAAGGGCAGTCGTTAATAGGTTTTTTCGAGAATCCATATTGGTTTGTGCAACGCAATCTCGCTCCGTAAGTTATGACGGTAGCCGGTTAGAAAGTCTAGGAAAGTAAGTGATGTCTGAAGTAATTTAAGTCATCAGCTTTGATCGAAAATGCAATTTCCGGAAAAAGAGCTATTTGACATTATAGGAGTGACGATATTCAACAAAACGTACCCGTACGACCAAGTAGTGAACACATGGTAATGGGACCGTAAGGAGTCGAGAGAAGCAGCCCTCTTTCAGAGAGGCGGCCATCTCCTCTGGAAAGGTCAGGATGTACCCAGATCAATCTACGGCATTGCAATGCTGCTTCATCTTCTTCTTAAAGGGCGCTACAGTTCGGGGTGAACCTGGGCCTCAACAAAAATGCCCCTCCAACTAGCACGATCTTTTGCTAGCCTTTTCCATTGCCCCACAACCAGTTGGCTGAGGTCCCCTTCCACCTGTGTGCGCCATCTTAAGTGCGACCGTTCTCTGTTTCTTCGTTTGGATTTAAAGACTCTCCGGGCTGGAGCTGTGGTATCCATTCTCTCTACACGGCCAAGCCATCTTAGGCGTTGAATCCGTAGTCGCCTGACTAGACTCATGTCGCTGTACAGCCCGTTACGTTTGCGGTTGAATCTTTTCCTCCATCCCCCGTCTGCGTTTTTATATGCCCGAAAATCACGCGCAAGATCTTCTCTCGAACCGACAAAGGGCTTCCTCATCCGCTTTTGATGCTTTTGCGCTTTCGAAACAGATGTCGTTGTTCCAGGTCACTGCGGAGCCAACCTAGATGAAGTCCTTAACTACCTCGAACTGATATCTGCCAATACAAACGTTCTGGTCAAGACGGTGGTGGTGAGCGTTCTTTCTTGATGATAGCATATATTCAGTTTTGCCCTCGTTTACTGCCAAACCAATGTTCACCGAATCCATCTCAATACTCGCAAACGCCTCATTGACATCTCGCTTTGATCTACCTATTATGTCAATGTCTTCGGCGTATGCAAGGAGTTGCGAGTATTTAAAATACATTGTGCCTCTTGTATTGGCCAGTGATTTCCACACACAATCAATTCTAATATGATATTGAGGAAATCACACGACAACGCATCGCTCTTCCTAAATCCTTTTTTGATCTCAAAACTATTGGTCAGGTTTTCACCGATCCGGATGGAACAGCGAGCATTCTCCAAAGTCATCCTGCTTAGTCTGGCGAGTTAAGCAGGGATGTCAAAGGTAGCGTATATAGCTCGTCTCTAATTATGCTGTCGTATGCGGCTTTGAACTCGACAAATAGGTGGTGAGTGTCGACCTGAAATCATTCGTTTTTGCCAGGACCTGCTATAGTGTGAAGATTTGGTTGATGGTGGACTTCCCTGGCCTGAATCCGCAGTGATAAGGACCTATCAGCTTATTTAAAAAAGGCTTCAGGCGTTGACACAAAACGGCAGAGAAGATCTTGTATGCGACATTAACGAGACTTATTCCTCTATAGTTGGCGCAGTCAGAGGAGTATCCTTTTCTGTGGATCGGGCGTACGATGCTGAGACTCCATTCCTCGGGCATTCTTTCCTCTGACCATATCTGACAGATGAGCTGGTGCCTGCTCCAGCTCATCACCAGCTGCCTTGAAGAGCTCAGAAGACAGTCCGTCAGCGCCAGCAGCTTTATTCGACTTGAGCTTCGATATGGCAATCTTAACTTCGTCGAGGTCAGGGGGACAGAATTCTCTGCGGTCTCCGTCGATTAGAAATGGATCACTCTTCCTGACAGCGGTATATTGACTAACATCGCCGTTATCCAGTCTGCAGAAGTGGTTTTTCCATATTCTCAACATCGACTGCGGTTCGACTACTAGGTGTCCGTTCTCATCCCTGCAGGCTTCCCTTCTGGCTTTATAACCTTGGCATGTTCGCTTTATCTGTTGATAAAACTTTCGAACGTCACGCCTGCAGTGACGTAGAAGCTCGTGCTCGTTTTTCGTAGAAGCTTATGCTCCTTCCTTCTTTTGAACTCGTAGAGCTCACGAGCTGCTCTTGTTCTTTTATGCAGCGAGGCCTTATATGCATCCTGCTTCGCTGAATGAATCCTCCCGCACTCATCATCGAACCAGATGTTTCTTCGTGGTGGAGCCTTGGAGCCCAAAACTTCGAGATCTTTGGCGGAGTCAACCTTGTCTTTCGTGGGGTCATGGACGCAGATCAGGCTGGTGTTAAAAAATGTAGCCTTGATACGGATCGTTATGAGGCATTCGCTCACATGCCGAAAGCCTAGGACTCCCTAAAGCAGTCGCCGTAGTAAATGTCGCAGTTTTTCAACCGCTTTCTACCCGGCCGATTCCATTGCATTTCCTGGATGGCGGTTATGTCCGCTCATTAGCGGTCCAGGGCGACCGCAAGTTTTCGTCTGCACGTGACCTATTTAGGGACCTAACATACAGAGCGCAGAGTCCTCTCTTCGTTTTCTGCAATGATCATGAACATTCATCCGGCCCGTTTTATGAGAGGCTTGTGGTTTTTCGGAATTTGTGTTTTTTACGGTTACGGCTTACTAGGCCGTAGCCCAACTGACTAATCCTGTTTTTTTTGGCGCCATTCGCCCTTCCCCTGCTGCAATTTCCATAGGAAATCTCCAGATGGCACCACGAGGAGGTGGGGATGGGACTTACTAACAGTGCCGCAAGATGTTCGACTGCGGTGGCTCTTCTCGCTTTTTAGCAGGCCAGCAACCGTCGGATAGATGCTACCCCTACGAGGCCTTTTGCAAGGCTGCAACCGCTCTTTTAAGTAGTAGAATTGCATGGAGTGGTACAAATCATCACGTTGTATCCATTCAAGAACCGTTGGTATGGAATAAACGCCTATGTGGCCTTGGTGGTATACACGATGCTACGATTCTTTATGATGAGCGTTCCGAAAGGCCTAGGGTCAGCCTCATCATATCGAACTCATTATCGCCAACCGAGGTTGGACACTTTTAGGTACCAGATCTGGTGGCTACTAGAGTAAGCTACAAAACGCTCGGAGTAATAGAAAACTTTCGTCGTTGCGTCTGCCTACTTTCCCCACGAGTCGATACTACCTCCACCACCGAAAGAAGATTCTGATCTCGTAGAGTACTGTGAAGCCAGAAAGATTGGCCTCATCTTGTGTTGCGATTCTAATGCCCAAAATACTGCTTGGGGCAGCAGCAAATGCAATATAAGAGGGGACCGTCTCTTCGTCTGATCCTACCATCAACAATGTTGGCTCTTAACACACGTTTGTTTCGGCGAGACGACTGGAGGTGATTGACCTGACCCTATCCAACACATATGTGAAGGACATCACTAATTGGAAAGTCTTGCCTGATGCTACGCTGTCGGACCCTAAATATATCGAATTCCGATTAAGTTGTGGGATGTATTCCTAGTGACCTAGAAGGAATCCGAGAAAGACGGAACGGGTACGGTTTGGATGGGAGCTTGAGAAATCCACTCAGAACGAAATAATTGGTAGAGAACGCCGTCCATACCTAATCTGGATAGCGCCATCACCAATTGTTTTGAACTCGCATGTCCCGTCAGCAAACCTCCCTGCAGGAAATTGGTGCACTGCTGGAATGCCGAGCTCCAAAGTCTTCGCAATCAAGCCAGTAGTAGTCTGAATGGATCGCTCAAATCGAATTCGGAAGATGACTGGAGCAAATATCGGTCGAATCAGAACGAATAAAAGAAACTTATTCGTAAATCGATAAACTATTCTGCGAAGAGATCAAGACTCTACTGCGACTAGAAAGTTGGTCAAGGTCTTCAAGCGGAGATAATCCACAAAGCTGGATGCACTCAGAAAATCTGGTGGTACCTTTACTGAGTCTAAAGCGGAAACTCTCAGTTTACTGCTTCAGACTCATTTCCCGGGAAATCAGTCCGCCATCGGCTCGTTGCACACTCCTTCTATGGAAACTGCAGCTGAAACGATGAAAACGTCTCGGCGGAGCTTGTATACTGCGTCGCGCGTGGTTGCGACTGAAGTCATTGAATTTGCTGTGGCATCCTTCGATGACTTCAAATCGCGAATCACCGGCGGAATATATCCTGTTATGCTGCAAAAAGGTATAAAGCAGCTGCTTCCTACTTTGACAATCATTTCACTAGCACTTGCTCATTCCTTGGCGTACGGTGAAAGTTGTCTTTATTCCCAAAATAGGAAAAGAGGACTACTCAATTGCCAGGACTTTTAGACCAATTAGCCTGACATCCTTCCTGCTGAAAAGCATGGAGAGACTGTTAGAAATGCACGTGTGCAAGTTGGCCTTCAAATGCATTTTCTTTCAGAGAAGCAACATGATTATCAGCGCGGAAAACCTGCGAGACTGTGCTTCATCTCTGCATCTCTGCTTGATGCTCTCAATGCCTCTGGAATCTATGCCCAGGCCTATGCGGATGATGTCGCCATTCTTTCTCTCAAGGCACAGGCGGCGCTAAATGTGATCGATGATTGATGTATCAATAATGGGCTTACGGTCAAACCTTTTAAGACCGATATCGTTGTCTTCACGAGAAGGAGGAAAAATAATCACATGACTCAGCTGATTCTAAAGGGCACTTCCATTGCGATATCCAAGGAGGCTAAGTATCTGGGAGTTATCTTAAATGGCAAGTTTCTCCGGTCAAAGCATGTTGACTCAAAAACCTCCAAAGCGCTGTCAATTTTCTGGCAATGGGAGCTTTTGACAAAACGTGGGGTTTATCACCGGCAAAGGACCTCTTGATTTACACGGCAATAATAAGACCCGTAATCTCATATGCATCGGTTGTCTGCTGGAACAGACTAACATGCAAACAGGTCGTAGCACTCTAAAGAACGGTTTGTCTCATCTGTACGGGGGCTTTCTCTGGCACGCCGGGCGTTGTTCTGGATGCTATGATGAACCTTTCACCTCTTGATATATTTATCAGAGGGTATGCTCTGAAAGTCATGTCTCGTTTGAAAAGAAATGGCTTTTGGTTAAACTTGCACAGGAATAACAGTGTGCTTGCGCAAGAATTGTCTTGCGACCCCTGTCTCATGGACGGCCTTCTGACGTATTGACACCCGTTATCCTACTACGCTGTAATTTCACAGTCGCGTTGCCATGGCGTTAATATTGGCTCTGGCAGGATACTGAACCTGGAAAGGACAGTCTTCGCATTTTCATGGATGGCTCCAGGTCTGCGCAGGTGTCCGATGCTGGGAGCTGAGCGCGAAAACATGAGACTGCACCTTTCGTTGGAGAAATACGCGTCTTTCTTCCTATCAGAGATATACGCAGCCCTAAAGACCGTGCACTATGTTGTGAAGCACAGGTGGAGGGGAACAAGCAGATGCGTTTGAAGTGATAGCCAAGCTGCACTCAGAGGTGTGTCCAACCCCCTAACTAGCTCCAAATTAGTGCATGAGCTCAAGTTCTTTTTGAACAGAGTCGGTAGGCTAAACTCACTAAGGCTTGTGTGGGTTTCAGGTCACTCTGGGATCCCAGGAAATGAGATCTCTGATGAACTCGCTATAATGGGTTCAGAGGAGAGCTCCTCAGAACCTGAACCCGCTCGTGGTCCACCTGAATTCCACGGTGAATTCCTACATTAACGATTGGGTGTTTAATACACACAACCGTAAATGAAGCGATTATCCAGGTTGCAGGATAACAAGGCGCGTATGCCTTGATGTCTGCAAAAAATCCGCAGGATTCCTGCTGTCTTTAAGAAGAATCGACTGCAGATGCTTTTGCTCTCACATGGTGGCGCACCCCTGGCCGACGTGGTGTGTGCCGAATCTCTTAGTTCTACATCCCTGAAGCTCCTTTAAATTTTTCTCCGGAAACAGGGAAAACACGGTTATATAAGGCGTCTGTCGCTGTGGATTATATTACTAGACTACGCTGATGCCCATATACAGAGCAACAATATTCCGGTCATATCCACTATTTGAAGGGCGACATTTCAAGCCAGAAGTGTTACATTCATTATGCTCCAGAAATGTAATTGTGATAGGTGCACCCGGCTTCGGTCGGCCAATCACTGGAAAATTGGACGAAGTTTTGCTGATAGGGCTCAAGGATATCGAGGAGTCTAGGGACAAGTTTAAAATACTGGTCTTTTATAAGAAAGCAAAAAGCCTTGAGGAGGCTTTAAAAAAGGGACCCGAGCTCTTCGAAATTTCGAGGGTAATCTTGTCGCCGACCCGCAGGGAATAGTGGACGTATTTAAGCAGCATTACGAGCAAGAGAGAGTGTTAGGGACTGAGAAAATGCCAACTCCAGTCGCTGAAGTAGTCCTCTCACCCAGCACAGCTGTTCAAAAGCTGTAGAACAACAAGGCCGTGGGCCCAGGTGGCTTGCCATCAGAGCTCTTCTGGTATGGAGCATGCACAAGAATTTGGAAAAATTAAAGCATGCCCGATGACTGGAATATCAGCTTTGTTTGCCCCATCCACAAAAAAGGCGATCGTATCTCCTGCAAGAACTATAGAGCTATATCCCTGCTTAATGTCGCATACGAGATCTTGTTCAGCGTACTCTGTGAACGTTTGCACCGCACTAATCGGCAGTTACCAGTGCGGCTTCCGGCCCGGCAAATCGACTATAGACCCATTAATCGCGGATGTAAGGCAACTTGGAATTGATACCCGGAAGCAGCGTGCCCGGGACCGTCAAGGATGGGACTCAGCTATAGTTCCGGCTCAGATCTTCCATGAATTGCTGCCCTGATAAGTAAGTAAGAAGTTAGTAAGAAATAGGAATAGTGTCATAGAGAAGAATTATGCGAAAACTATAAAGCTCATCTGCAGATGAGAGTATCGTGACTCAGTGGGTAGTCTGTTGATATCTAACGCCCATGACATTTGAACTGAATCTCGTCACTGATGACAAACACCATCGACCTCTTAGCAAACCCGCTTCTCTCGACCGAAGAGGGATCGATAGCGCCATCTAAAAATGAGACGAATCGAAAATCACTCCTCAATACTTGCTCCTATTTCGCCGGTAGTCAACGAGGCACGTAGGCCTTCACTCGAAGAAATCGAATCCAACTCAGAAGATAAATCGAATGCATCATACTCCATCTTAGATGCCCGTTTTACGATATCCAATTAGTGAATTCCCATCAAAGTCACCGCTACCGTACCTTAACGTCGAATGTGCATGTACCTCACTTAAAGCCAACTCATCTAATCAACGGTTTAACCTCTGACTCGAATCGTGATTAAAGTAACGTACGAGTACGAATGTGTCAGCGCATGGTACATGCACAAGTGCATGAGTATCTGGTAAAGTATTCCCCTGAAGCTGGGACGGAAAACGGAAAAGAGTCTGACACACCTAGGAACGGTTGGGTCGAGTGTAGCTCCACAAATGATAGCATATCGTATTCCTTGTATCTCGCCTTAGTCGAGTGACTTGCGCTAGTGGTGTGTCTGTCCCCCAATTAACGTTCCTTTCGTTTCGGTTTCGCACTTTGCGCTGAAAAACTTCCCAATGTAACTGCAACTACGACAACAATAGCGATTATCATCACCATTATCATCGTCATCGTCATCATCATCACCATCATCGTGCTCGTTGTGATGATGCTTGATGCTGGAAGAGGAACAGGGAGTTCTTAGCCATCTGGGAGTTCGGTGGCATTCGGGGTTGAAATCTATTCGTGGCATGAAGTATGATACAACACCTCGGTGCTGTTATGCAATTAGGATAAGAATTAGCACATCCATTCAGTTCAGCTGAGTTGAGTTAGTTATGCATTCCACGGCGGGCCGAGCAAGTGGCCTTAGACGGATGCTGTAAATCACAATGTCTTCTATATGGATGAGATGCTGCGATTCAGTTGGCAAAGGCGTCAAGTGGTTTAGAGATTTGTGTTTGAGTTGGTAATTGTTGTGGCAAAGATTAATTAAACAAAAGAATCGCGCACGTAGGAACTGCACGATAGGTTGAAGTGTCGATGTTGAGAGATGCGGGCGACTGGGTGAGTAGGTGAGTAGAGTACAGTCATCTTGAAGCGTGAGGAAACGATTAGCAAGTGACGGAAGCCGGGTAATTGAAATGTGTTGCACTTGCTAGTAATTTGAGTGCCTGCGGCAATACAAGGATTGGCTTCGTTCAGTATTTCAATATCTTATGGGCAAGACAGTTGCTTTCCAAGGTCGCTACGAGTGCAGTAGGTTTAAACTATACACTTTAGTGGTTGCCTTTATTGCGGGAGCTCGTTTGATCTATTCACAAGAGTGGCAATGGTTCTACCTCTATAGTTTAACGTGTAAAACGCGGTTAACCACAACTAAGGATAGGAACGCTGTTTTTAGTCCCAAAAGAACCTTTTTATTCGATACCAGTAAGTGTCGACTTCGTAGGTGGACGAACAATTTCCTGATTTCCTGTTCAATATACGAGGGGTGCAAGTTCCGGGAACTCTGTCATAACTCGGGAACGGACAACACTGTGTCGCTCGTCAGGAAGCGGGGCCCTGTCCTTTAGTTTTCATCCAAATTTGAGGTCGAGAGCAAGTTTTTTTTTTCTTTAAAAACCCTCGGACATCCTCTCAAAATTGCAGGTAGTGTATGGAGACGAGTCTACCTTATCGTAGTACCAAAATTTCCTGACCATGGAAGGCGAGCATCCTGCTTCACAAAACAGAATGGATGTCCGTTTGGCTATGGTCTAGCAAACCCTAACCGGAAAAACACACAATTGCTCAGAAACAACCACAACTTACTTACTTACTTACATAGGTGGCGCTACAGTCCGTGGTGAATCTGGGCCTCAACCAACAAGCGTCTCCAGCCGGCACGGTCTTTGGCCAGCTGTTTCCAGTGCTGCACGCCCAGTTGGTTGAGGTCCCCTTCCACCTGCGTGCGCCACTGCTGAGGCGGCCGTCCTGTACCGCGCCTTCCTTCCGGAGTGGATTCGGAGACTTTTCGGGTCGGAGCTGTATCTTCCATGCGCTCTACATGGCCTAGCCACCATAGAAGCTGTATCCGTAGACGTCGTACCAGGCCGATGTCGCTGTACAACCCGTACAGTTCTTCGTTATATCTTCTCCTCCATACACCGTTTGAACAAACGAGACCGTAGATAGTGCGCAGAATTTTCCTCTCGAAACGACCAAGGGCATCTTCATCCGCTTTTGTTAAGGTCAAAGCCTCTGCGCCGTAAAGGAGGACTGGGATGATCAAGGTCTTATATAGTGTCACCATGGTTTTCCGAGAGAGGGCTCTACTTCTCAATTGCCTCTTGAGCCCAAAGAGGCAAGAGTGATTCTGCGGCCGCCACTCTGGCTTTGTAGCCATGGCATGTTCGTTTTACCTTGTTGTAAAACTTACGGGCGTCATTCCTGCGGAAGCATCTCTCCATCTCCTCGATCTCACGCTTTCCGTGCTCTCTCTTCTTTCTTCTGAAAAGTGTGTGTTCCTCTCTTCTCTTCTGCTCATAGATTTCGCGAGCAGCTCTCGTCCGTCGTTGCAGCATGGCTTTATATGCCTCTTGTTTTGCTGCATGGGCTTGTTCGCATTGTTCATCGAACCAGGGGTTTCTAGGTGGTGGCTGTTTGAAACCCAGCACCTCTGAGGCAGCATCTCTGACGCGCTCTGGCAATGAGCCCATTCCTGCTCTATTGTTTGTGCTGCTGTGGGCGGATTTTAAGAGAGCTTCGAGGAGACACGATCGGCAAAGATTCTGGCAGTCTCTTGCGATTGTAGCTTTCCAACGTCAAACTTACGTTGTCCTACTCGACTCCTAAGCATTCTTGATATCCACATTCGTACCTTGGCTACAACAAGGTAGTGGTCCGAGTCGATGTTTGCCCCTCGGAAGGTTCGTACGTCGAGAATACAGGAGGAGTGTCTGGCGTCGATCGCAATATGATCAATCTGATTGATCACAAGACCGCCAGGTACCCTTGTGGATGTTGAGATGGGGGAATCGCGTGCTTGCTACAAGGAGGTTACGCCCCACTAGGAATTCGATTAGCCATAATCCGTTGTCGGATGTGGTGTTATGGAGGCTATGCTTTACTATGATCGACTCAAATATGTCCTCCTTGCCCAGTTTTGCATCAAAATCTCCTAGGACTATTTTTGTGTCGTAGCTGGGACATAGGGCAGAAACAACCACAAGCCTCGGATAATACAGACCGGATTAATGTTGACGACCCTTACAAAAAATGAAAAAAGGACAACGATCTTCGGCTCTGTACGTGGAAAGTTAGGTCCCTAAACAGACCACGTGCAGCCGAATGATTTGCGGACGCCCTAACCGCTATAAAACGGACTTAACTGCCACTACAGCGACTGCCATAGAGAGAGAGGAGATCGGTTGTTCCAATGCGGATTTGTTGTTCGAGGTGGACTAAGGCAAAATTCCTAAGCTTTCGGCATGTGAGTGAAGGCCGTATAACGATCAAGGCAAAATTTTCTAACATCAGCCTGATCTGCGTCCACGCCCCCACGGAAGACAAGGATGACTCCACAAACGATGAGTTCTACGATCTCCAAGACAGAACGCATGCCCAATTTCCCAGCTATGACATCAAATTGTACTAGGAGACTACAATGCTAGGCTAGGTAAGGAAAACATCTTTAAACGAGTCATCGGCAAGCACAGCCTACACGACACTACATCACGTTGATTGATCCTGCTACGGGGCAAAATCTCCTTCTAACCAATACTCGCTTCTCGCACCATAATATACACAAAAGCACTTGCGGTCGCCAGATCAATCAATCACGAACCCAATTGATCACATCGCGATCGACGTCAGACACCCCTCCACTATTCTTAAAGTTCAAACTTTCCGAGGAGCTAATATCGCCTCGGACCACTGTCTTGTAGTAGCCAAGATGCGCCCACGGATATCACAAACGCAGCGGAGTAGAGTAAGAATACTCTGTTATGACGTCGGAAAGCTACTATCGCCAAAAACCGTTCGTGCCTTTAGCGATCGCGTCTCCCTTAAGCTCGACTTTGTGTGTATGATGCAAACTTGTTCAAAGAGCTTTTCACACTTTCCGAGCACATCAGGTCACGATTTTTAATTTTCAACCTTGAATCTCGGGATATACATCACTCCTATAGACTAGATGATGACTGTAGTGTTTTCCAAGCTGAGGTCTTCGCAATCAAGCAGACGGGAGACCTGATTAGCAGAGAGAATCTCTCTGGAAAAGGATCAACATCTATGTTAACAGCCAGGCAGCATGGATAAGATCCAAACTCGTCAAACTCTGCAAAGAGAGACTAGAAGAGATATGTATCGGATGTAAATGAGGTGATCCTCTGCTGGGTACCGGGCTATGTGAATATCTCTGGAAATGAGAGGGCGGACGAGCTAGCTGGGCTAGAATCACGCACAAACTTCACGCAGAGCTATTAATAAAAGCCTATAAGCGATACGTGCACAATGGTGAGATCGACTTGGCCTATCTATAATGGGTACCCTCTTACCATGATTTGGCCAGCCCCACAATGACTTCTGCAGAAGCCGAAGAGGTCGAAGCGGAAATTGAATCCAATTGTTACCTGCTGTGCGAATGCCCGGCGCTAGCCCAATAAAGGAACGTATTTCTAGCAAGACACTTTCTTTCGGGACTAGAGGAGGTAAGTGACATTGGGCTGAATAGAATACTAGGATTCCTGTTCTCGTCTGGATGGTTCAGCTCAACGGAAAATGTCTAGGTTTTTACGGGTTAGAAACTAATTGGGCACACTAGACTCCACGTAGTCTAGGTGAGCCTTAACTTTTCGTCAGTAGGGCATCCACTTACCTAACCTTACCTCCCTTAAGCTCTCTCATACATATCAACCCTACACGCAATCAATAGAACAATAGTGGAACCTTTGCAAACAAGCTCTGAAAGGCACTGCTTGTGAAATTTTGGTCTTCAATTTCAATGACGAAATTCACACAGCAAAGCTGGGGGCATATAAAACCTCGCTGCATAAGAGAACGAGAGCATCCCGTGAGCTCTACGACTTAAAAAGAAGTGAGGAGCATAAGCTTCTCAGGAGAAAGAAGAAAGAGCACGAGAAGCGCGATTGAGGATTTTGAGAAGTGTTACTGCAGGCATGACGTTGGCGGATTCACAAGTAAGGACTTGCCCCAACTACTGAGGAATAAGTCTACTTAACATCGCCTACAAAATCCTCTCTGCCGTTTTGTGTGAATGCCTGAAGCCTTTTGTAAATAAGCTCATAGATCCTCATCAGTGTGGCTTCAGGCCAGGGAAGTTCGCCATCGACCAAATCTTCATACTATAGCAGGTCCTGGAAAAAATATTCACTGTTGACTTCAAAGCCGCATACGAGAGGGTAATGCCATGTCTATTTTTGACACTTCTGCTAAACCCGTCAGACTATGCAGGATGACTTTGCTGATTGCTCGCCCCCCCGATTCGGTGAAGACCTGACCGATAGTTTTGATGTCAAAAAAGGATTTAGGCAGGGTGATGCGCTGTCGTGTGATTTCTTCAATATCGTATTAGAAGCTATTGTGCAAAAATCACTGGCCAACACAAGAGGCGCAATACGCGCCATCTCGCATACGCGTATGACGTTGATATAATTGGAAGAACACAGGGAGGTGTCAATGAGGCGTCTACGAGTATTGAGGCGGGGCGGCGAAAATTGGTTTGACGGCAAACGACAGCCAAGCTCTCATCAGCTGCCAGCTGTCATCAAAAAAGGACACTCACCACTGACGTCTTGGCGAGAACGTCTGTATTAGCAGTTTGAGATAGTTAAGGACTTTGTCCACCTTAGCTCCGCTGTACCTGGAACAATGGCATCAGTTCCGAAGTCAAACGCAGAATCACTCGCTGTTTCTTTGGGCTTAGGAGGCAATTGAATCATAGAGCCCTTCCCGAACGACAAAGTTGACCCTACCCTTATTGTCCCGGTCCCGCTTTACGGCGCAGACACATGGACACTATCGGATGAGGAGGTCCGAGAGAGAGAGATTTTGCGTACACTACGTAATTGTAGCCAAGGTACGAATGAAGATATCAAGGATGCCACGGATTCGAGCTGAACAATGAAAGTTTGACGTCGGTAAGCTACAATCGCAAGAGACCGCAAGGATCTTTGCCGATCAATTCTCCTTCAACCTCTCGCTAGATCCGATGACCCTGGCTCAATGCACAGTGCAACAGTGAGAGCGTTACCAGCGTGCAAGTTTTACGAAGAAGGAAAACGCACATACCAGGGCTATAAAGCCTAAGGGGAAGCCGGATATGAAGACGCATGAAGACGGACAACTAGTAGTAGGGTCACAGTCAGTACTGAGAATATGGAAGGAACACTTCTATAGACTATTTAACGGCGATGAAAGATCTAATACCGCTGTCAGTCACAATGCAAGAGAATTTCATCCACCCGACCTAGATGAAATTGCCAATTATTTCAAAGCTCAAGCCTATTTAAAGCGGCTGGAGATGAGCTGGTAGGGCGCATAGTCCGAGGAAAGCATACCCGACGAATGGAATCTCAGCATCCTTTGCCCAGTCCACAAGAAAGGAGACCCCTATAACTGCGCCAACTACAGAGGAATACGACTCCTTAACATTGCGTATAAGATCTTGACTATCGTACTATCTAAACGCCTAGAACTCTTTGTGGTTGACAGGTTCTTCTCAGTGTGGCTTGAGGCCAGGTAAGTTCTCAATAGACCAAAGGTTGACACTGCGGCAGATCTTGGAGAAAATCCAAGAATACACCAAACTCGTCAGATTGTGTATGATGACAATGGAGAATGGAGAGTTCTCCCTGCTCCATTAAGGCCCGTAGGGAATCAACCGCTTAGACAAGGTGACGCGTTGTCACATAATTTTTTCAACATCGCTCTTGAAAAGATCATACGAGACTCAACAGCCAACACAAGAGGTGCGATCAATTTCATATATGCGCAATTGCTTGCGTACGCAGATGACAATAACCTAATTGGACGAACACAGCGGGACGTCAATGATGCGTTCGAAAGCATTAAATCGGAAGCGGCTAAAATGGGTCTTTCGGTTAACATGGGTAAAACGAAATATGTACATTGTATATGCTGTCAACCAAAAAAGGCGCACAAAACCGACGTTTCGGCCAGAACATCACAATTGGCAGCTAGAAATTCGAAGTGGTCAAGGAGGTCGTCCTGGCTCACTAGCGACCCGCGGCAACAATAACCGCGCTGAAATCAAACTCTTGCCTCTTTGGGCTCTAGAGGCGATTGGGAAGGAGAAAGACCAAGGTTGCGCTATGCAAAACCTTAATCAACCCGGTCCTCCTCTATGGTGCAGAGGCCTAGACTCTAACGAAAGCGGATGAGGAGGCCCGTGGTTGTTTCGAGAGAAAAATTCTTCGATCAATCTATGGTCCCGTTTGTATAAGCGGAGTGTACAACGACGAACTATACTGGCTGTACAGCGACATCGGCCCTGTTCGGCGTCTGCGGATCCAACTTCTAATGTGGCTAGGCCGTGTAGAGCGAATGTATAACACAGCTCCGGCTCGAAGAGACTTCGAATCGAACCCCGACGGACGACGCAGCAGAGGCTGACCGAATCTATGGTGGCGCACACAGGTGGAAGGGGACCTTAACCAACTGGGAGTGCGTCACTGGAAACAGCTGATAAAAAACCGTGCTAGCTGGAGAAGCTTGTTGGTTGAGGCATCTTACTTGTCCATAAAAATCTAAAACTGACAAAAAAGCGGATATCAGATCAGATGTCACTATCGCTGTTGGACAAGTAAAAACCTTTAAATGAAAAGAGGTTCCTTAAAAGTACATTCCTATGGTTGTGTATGCCAGGAAGGATACGGCTTTAAGCACCCGCCATAATGAAACTAATTAAGAAGCAAATCAGGTTCGAAGGCTTAACATATGACATCTATCTGAAAAACATCCGGGCTCCTACCAGCAGCCTTTCACCCACGATGTAAAACATGTGTGTACACGTGCTCATCCACTCACAACCCCCTAAGATAGTCATCATTAATCTGGCATCTCACCCAGCATACGTCCAATTAATTTCATTACAGAGTAAAGCAAACAACATAATCCACTCCTTCGACATCAAATCCTTGTGTGTGTCGCTATCATTTACACGCGTTTACCCTCTCCTTCCACCTCCTGACACCTAAATTCCATTTAGAATCGACGCAGGATGGAAAATTTGCATATCTCCGGAGAGTATCAGTGGGTAGTACATACGACGCACTTCAATTTTATGCGCTGGTCGTCTCCATCACCTGACAGAAACACAGACTCTTAGCAGTCCCAAAAGGATATATGTATGACAGACTCCGTGGCCTGAAATGTATATCAAAAATGCACATACGAGGAAGAAGCGCCAAAAATAGCACAACACCCTTTTGGCTGGCGTTCTGTGGTTCGGTGCCAGTGTCACGGCGATACCAATGCAGTAGCATGTCGCGTCTATGACGATGTCGTTCGTCCATTGATCCATGGTTAACGAAAGCAACATTGGCATTAGTGACTAATCCGCGATAGTAGTTCATGACCGTGCTGTTTGCTGTTGGCGTTGCAAGAGTGTTGGACCGCGCAACGCGTGGGGTGCTCTGACAAGCACATACATAGATCAAAAAACAGGAAAAAAAGAAGAATGACAGAGAGATGGAAGGAGAATGATAAGCTGTATGCCGCTAGCACGACCTTTGCCATATGCCAGGACAGGTGGTGCTAGCACCGGTGTCAGTGCCCATGGTGGTTACAATTTTTTTATGCGATTGTACTCGCTCCCTAGAAGATAAAAATATTTCTTCGTTCGTATTTCCATTTTATGCCCTTTTCGTTGTCAGGGTTGAATGGCAGACTCTGTTCCACCATTAAAGGCAATTGGACATCGAAAAACGAAGCAAATGTTTGAGCACACGACTTCCATTTGGCACGAATCGGAGGCATTTATTGGATTGGAAAGTAATAAAAAATAAATTGTTTCGTTTGGGCATTGTTTCGCGTGGAGTAGACAGGGCAGTACCATCAAGTTTCTCCACTTTGTCGTCTGGCGGTGATTCGAGGATGTGAAATGACATTTCAGCAGATTGCGATAGGGACTGAAGTGATTGATGTTTGTATGTAGTTGAGTAGTGTGGAAGTGCCCGGCTATTGGAGGGAATGTTCGGGAAGTACTGCGCCCAAATGGAGTTTAGTCAACTCGACACGGATTAAATCGAAATGGGATTTGGTCTACAGAATTCAGTGAACGAAGTGTTCTTTTCGTAGCAATTTAGCAATTTGTTATTCATTGCCTTGGACCTTTCTTATGTCATCTACGGCCGCGTTTTCCAGTTTCTCAAAGCTTTCCCTTGGTGCTACTTAAATTGTACACTCACGGATGCAAGTGCCTAAAGTAGTCGTTTCTGTCACGGGAATAGCTCACATCCACTCACCTGTCGTTACAGCCATTGAGCGCTAAAGCCATTCGTATAAAGGTATAAAGGAGCCGACTACAGTTTTCGGATCTTCACGAAGTGAAACTTAAACAATTCACACAACAATCTGACCTACGAACTGAATTTGGAATGCTCTATCTCCACGATGCAAATGTCAAGATCGTAGGCTCTTGTACACAGCAGTCTGGCAGTCTCCAGGTGATCGAACTTTCAACCAAACTGACCATGTGCTCATAGACGCAAGATATGCGTCAAACATCCTTGATGTTAGGAGCTTCAGACGGGCAAATATCGATTTTGTCCATTTTCTAGTGCCAGCAAGACACAGAGCCCGACTTTCCAATGTTGGAAAGCTACATCAGCCCAATTAGAGCAGGTTCAACATTGGAAGCCGGAACACCTTAGAGATCGCCAGAGACTACAGAGAGCAACTGAGCGGACGACTCGCAAGTTTGCTTATGTCGGACACAAACGCCAACAATATGTGGCTCCACTGCGGCTCAGCCACTACAATAGGCTACAATAGGCTCGCGTCACCACCGGCAAAAGACCGTTGGTATGACCTTTGGTATGACGAATATAAGCAGAAAAAGCGAGCGACCGACGAGGCGTACCAAAAAATGCTGCAAAGGAGAACACGGGCAGCACGCTAGGAATATCAAACCAGAAGGAGGGAGGAAAAGAGACGCTGCGGCGTAAGAAGAAAGTCTTTACAGCCTCCCAACTCGAGGATATCAAAGGGTCCAGGGACTAAAACGCGATTAGAAGAGTTAACAATAAAACCAAACCTCGCAGCGGGCTTCTTCAAAACTGCGAGAAACTTGTTGCTGACCCGCAGGGAATAGTGGACGTTTTCAAGCAATATTTTCAGTGCCATGAGCATGGGACAACAGAGTTGTAGTGGACGAAGAGATCCCATCTCCAATCGACGAAGTTGTCCCCCCTCCCAGCATTGAAGAAGTTGGCATAGCTGTTAAAAAGCTGAAGAACGATTAGGCCACAGGCTTGGATGGATTGCCATAAGAGCTATTCAAAGATGGAGGCGTTGTTCTGGTTGGGAGCATGCACCAGATCATCTGTAGAAATCCGGAGTACGAAAGCATGTCCGGGGACTGCAATACCAGTTCTATCGTTTTTTCCAATAAGGACTTGAAAACTTTTTTTTTAATAAAACACAGGCCATTTCAAAAACTTTATTATCGGCTTGAGGTACTATCAAAACATTTATGAATGAAGCTCGACTTCGTTTATATGGCCACCGCGGGCACGTTTGCAGCAGTCAATTCGTTCGGCCCAATTTTCGATGACTCGGCCACACATTTCGGCCGAAACGGCCTCTATTTCGCGTTCAATGTTGGCTTTGAGCTCTTCCAACGTCGTCTGCTTATTGGTATAAACCAATGACTTAACGTCGCCTCAAAGAAAATAGTCTAGAGGCGTTAAATCGCATGGATTTTCACCCGACCAATAACGCATATTTTGCTTATTGACGAACCCATCGAGCCAAAAATGAGCTTCGTCACTGAAGACGATTTTCGATTTAAACGCTCTTACGGTTGCGGTCACCGATTCTGATTTCGACTCCGAATTATAATTTGTAGACGTAGCTCGTTCTTGTACTTTACCTTGGTGAAAATGTTGAGTTTACTATATAAACTGACACTGACGGTTCTATGATTAGTGAAAGAGTGCGTTCACAAATCGAATTCAAAGTTGTCAACTTTGTATTGGAAAACCCTGTATATGCCCCATCCACAAAAAATGCGGTCCTACCTTTTGCAAAAGCTACAGAGGTATATCCTTTGCTCAATGTCGCTTACAATATCGTATCCAGTGTATTGCGTGATCATCTAAAACCGTTTTGGATCGCTCTAATCAGCACATACCAGTGCGGCTTACGGCGCGGTAAACTGACTATAGAAGACCATGGAGAAGATCAGCGAGTTTCGAATCGATACCCACCACCTCTTTATCGATTTTAAAGCCGCATATGACAGCATTCATCGCAAAGTCTTATTTAACGCAATGGCCGAATTCCGGATACCGGGAAAAGTGATCCGGATGTATGTATGTATGTATACAGTTCGGCTCCAGAACCTTCGAGCCTTTTGAAGCCTGCACCGGATTTTAGCTGTCATGCCAATCGTTCAGTCCCGTCTTGAAACAAATAAGACGGCGGGTCAACGTCAACATAGAAGGCACTATCTTCCACAAATCGGTCGGCTACCCAGACGATATTGATAACGTCGCAAGTTCCCAACGCACCATTCTGGATGCGTTCATGGCGATTGAAGATCAGGCAAAACGAGCTGGTATTCACATCAAGTTCGCATACCTCAGGGCAAACATAATCTCCTCTAATGATATCATATCACCCTCGGCAACCGCTGCTACTTCGGCTTATCTAAACAGCTAGGGTCCAAACTTCTGTCCCGAAGAACCAAGGTTATGCTATACAAGACTCTTATCCTGCATGTCCTGCTGTTCGGAGCCAAAAGCTGGACGATAAGTAGTCCACCAGAGCTGAACCTTGACTCCTTCGAAACAAGAATTCTGGTCTGCGAGGAAGGCGAAGGAAAGTAAAGACATAACCACTAGCTCTACGAATTGTATAATGATGTGGACGTAGTCCGGAAAAAGCAAAAAGCCGTCGACTAAAATTTCTCGGCCACATTGAGCGCATGGACAGCAACACTTCAGCTAAGAGGGTCTTCGAATCCGAGTCGAAGGTTCCAGAACCTCCAGTATAATGAGTAACTGATCGCGGAAGCAAGACAACTTGGTCTTTCCGACTGGAAGGAGCTTGCCTGGGACCATAAAGCATGAATTAACTCAGGCCCAAATCCGCCATGGGGTGCTGGCCTTGAAAGCAAGTAAGTAAGACTCTTGTACGAGGGATGTATGATTATATCAGTGGCCAATCTAAAAACAATTTTGAAACATTGAAATAGGACCTACACACTCTAAAGACAAATACTGTATTTTCGCAAAGCGTAGGCCTCGTTTATTCCTAGCTGATAAAGTCATACTCCTAGCAAAAGAAAGTTCATGTAAATGACTGTCTAGATACTTGTATCGAGGAGCCTTTATGTTGCAGGAAATTAGGCCTTCTATTAGGCAACCGTTAATGAAGGCATCCCTCACGGAAGGTTGCTTTGTTTTTTTTAATTTAAGCACAGTGGTCAAGGAAAGTCATCAAAGAAGTTGTCACTCTTGTGCTTGTGCTATGTTTTACGATACCACCAAGGAAAAACCCCTGATTTGACGACGATCCCATGCAGCTAAACAGGAAAAGGCAATGCTGCATAGGGAACTGCCCCTTACGAACAGAAACGAAAAGAACAGAACCAACTCCTCAGTAAGAAATAAAGCCGCGTGGTCAAAGAGATGGAGACGTGTTATGGCAGGAATGAAGTCCGACAGTTTTACCAAAAGGTGAATCAGCTATTCAGTGGATACAAACTACGGACCGAAGTCTGCAAGGACGAAAATGGAACTTGTAGTAGAGTCGAAGTCGTTGCTGAGAATATGGAAAAATAGTTTCTGCAGCCTGTTGGCGATGATGACCCAACACAGCTGTCAGGCAGAATGATCGACACACATTGGACGACAAAGTGACATAGGTCAATATAAGCAATATCGAGGCGAAAGTCGAACAAAGCTGCTGGGTCGTGTGAACTGTCCGCAGATTTGTTTAAAACAGCTGGAAATGATCTGGTTGGACGCATGTACCAGCTCATCTGTAAGATACGGTCGAAGTACTCATACCAAGCTGAGTAAATGAAACAGCCTAGAAATGCTATACAGATGGGTCGAAAACTGGAAACAAGATAGGGGCTGGAGTGAGAGGGCCAAAATCCAGACTAAACATTCCTCTCTGCAATTAGTCAACAATATTTCATGCTGAGCTGTTCACTATCAATGAAGCAAACTTAAGCTGATTTGGGTGCCAGCCCATGAAAACCATGATGGCAACGACAAGGTTGACATACAAGCTAAGAAAGGTGCTCAAATACCTATCACGGGGCCACCCCTTCTCTATGTTCCAACAACTCGGATACGAGTCTACATCTACACAAATGGATCATTACACAAAAGAGCCAGTTTTGGAACTGCCAGGAGGGTATTAGACACCCACGAACGTTGATGGAACAGAACCACAATTCTAAACGATCCAAAGGAGCTATATACCTTAATAAAGCCGACCTAAGAGTGCTATGTCTAAGGTGCCGTGGTGCATCGATTAGTGTGTTGGACTCTGACGCACGATAAGCGAGTTCGCATTCCGATAACCCCAATGCTATCGATTGTTTATTTCGCGGCGCCCCTCCTTGGCGGGGTGCTAGCAAATACCTCCGTAGTATACTTGCCAAGAAAAAGCTTCTCGGCTCAAACTGTTCGGAATCGGCATCAAACTGTAGGTCCCTTTCACCTGTGTTAAAAATAAATCAGACACAGCATGGATGAATGCGAGAAGCTTGGCTCTAACCATTCATGGGCTGTAACGTCATCAAAGCAAAGAGTGCTATGTCAAGCACATGACACATGACATTACACTGGGCTTTCAATTACTACCTTGATAAATTGGGTTTTAACAGTACAGACATCTTTAGGCGATGTGGGTATGCTAAAGATACTACCGAGAACATATCTACTGACCGTTTGGCCAAGCCTTACCAAACAGGGAAAGACTTTCAAGAAATTCCATATAGACAGTTTGTCAAATTTTCGAAGGCCGCACTCAAATCCAGGACCAAGGAAGGGGTTTAAATAGATCTTTACGGTCACATTAGTAGTGTCTTCATGTGACACACCCGAGTTCTTCAATTCCTTTTACATGGAATGAATGCCGTACAATGCAAATTACTTTCTGGCAAGGTTGTATACACATAGCTGGGAAATGTCCCTTTTGTTTGATTGATGGATCCAAAGTGTGTTAATCAGTGTGTCGCTGCAACACACTTATGGTGTCACTAGGATTTTTACTCATGGCATGCAATAGAACGTGTTACAGTTTAAACACGAATAAGTATCTCAAAGTGTTTCAAGGATCAAACGTGACACCCTTATACCTAAAGTGTGTCGAATGACACATTTGCTGAGTGTTGTTTAACACACTAGCATTTGCAGTGTAGTGAAAATTACTGGATTTCATATTTTTTGCCTTTAATTTATTTTACGGAAAGATATTGATTTTTATATACTGTTTTTGGAATACTAAGATAATCATTAAGGACAAAACCATAAAAAAAAAAACGAATAAGCACACAGAGAAGCAACAGTGTACGAATATAGTATACGCTCCCGAATACGCAAGGGAGTCGTGAGTGGCATTGTAGAGAGAGCATTACGGCATGACAGTGCTACGCCATTTTTCGTCACGACCATCCGAGTCGATTTTACTACCAAGGCGCGCCGATGTTTTACATCAAAGAAGCACACGTGACGCGCACTTCGCTGACATTTTGGTCTCCACGACCCTCATACCCCAAATGAAACAACCCTGAGTCATTTGGCACGAATCATGTTCAATCAGATGGTGTAACCTGCTATACTACACGCGATAATAAAAATTTATGATTTTCACGCCGATGTAATGTGAACTGGCCTGCATGATCGTGCGACTTGAAACAAGGTTAGGTCTTTAAGGCAACAACATAAACTTACTCTACTTACTAAGGTGGCGCTACAGTCCGTGGTGAACCTGGGCCTCAACTAACAAAGGTCTCCAGTTGCCGCGGTTTTTGACCAACTGTTTCCAGCGCCACATGCCCAGTTGGTAAAGGTCCCCTTCCACCTACGTGCGCCACCAAAGATGCTACCGTTCTCTGCCGCGCCTGCGCTCTTCATGGCCTAGCCACCTTAGACGCTATCCGTAGACGTCATACCAGGCCTATGTGGCTGTACCCGTACAGTTCTTCATTAAATCTTCTCCTCCATACTCCGTTTGAACAAACGGGACCGCAGATAGAGCGCAGAATTTTCCTCTCGAAATGACCAAGGGCACCTTCATCCGCTTTTTTTAAGGTCCAGGCCTCTGCGCCATAAAGGAGGTCCGGTATGATGAAGGCTTTATGTATTGACACCTTGGTTTCTCTATTGCCTCTTGAGCCCAAAGAAACAGCGGTTGGCAAGAGTGATTCTACGTTTTGGTCTATTGTGGGTTTACCTGGCCTGAAACCACACTGATAAGAGCCGATCAGGTTATCCCCTGGGGGGGGATGGTCCGGGCAAACGATGCTGAGATTCCATTCGTCGGGCACGCTTTCCTCCGACCATATCTTGCAAATGAGATTGTGGATGCACCTTACCTGCTCATCTCCAGACGCCTTAAAAAGCTCAGCAGACAGGCTTGAAAAGGGTGGCTGGCTGGTGACACGTGGGCTGGCTGCAAGCTTGGGTGGCTGATGGCCAGGTTGGATATCTGGTGGCCAGGTTGGCTGGCTGGTGGCTAGGTTGGCTGGCTTGTGGCCAGGATAGCAAGGTTGGCTGGCTGGTGGCTAGGTTGGCCGGATGGCGTTCAGGTTGGCCGGGTGACGTCCAGGTTGGCGGCCTGATGGTCAGGTTGGCCTGCTGGTGGCTAGGTTGGCTATTTAGTGTCCAGGTCGGCTGGCTAGTGACTAGGTTGATTGGCTGGCTGGAGGCAAGGTCGGATGGCCGGTGGCTAAGTTGGCTGGTTGGTGACAAGGTTGGATGGCTGGTGGCAAGGTTGGCTTGCAGGTGGCAATATTGGCTGGCTGGTGTCAAGGGTGGCTGGATGGTGACAAAGGTGGTTGGCTGTTGGCAGGCGGGCTGGCTGGTGGCAAGCTGGGGGGGCTGGATGGCTAGTAGCAATATTGGCCTGATAGTTGCAATATTGGCTTGCTGGTGGCAAGGCGGCCCGTCTGGTGGCCAGGTTGGCTGTCTGGTGGCCAGGTTGGCTGGCTGGTGACCAGGTAGCTGTCTGGTCTCCAGGTCGGCTGGCTGGTGGTTAAGTTGGTTGGTGTTGGCAAGGTTGACTATACTTATATAATGGCAAGGTTGACTTTATATAGTGGTAAGGTTGACTATAGTGGCAAGGTTGACTAGCTCGTGGCAAGGTTGGATGGTTTGTGGCAAGGTTGGCTTGCTAGTGGCACTGTTGGCTGACTGGAGGCAAGGCTCGCCGGCTGATCCAGTTTGGGTGACTTGTTTCCAAGCTGGCTGACAGGTGGCCTTGCTGGCTGCTGGCAAGGTTGCCTGGCTCGTGGTGAGGTTGTCTGGCTAGTAGCAATATTGGCTTGCTGGTGGCAAGGTTGAGCAGCTTATGGCAGGGTTGGATGGCTGTTGGTAAGAGTGGCTGGTTGATGGCAATATTGACGGTCTGGTGGCAAGGTTGGCTGGCTGGTGACAATGTAAGCTGGCGGGTGGCAAGGCTTTATTAAACTTAATTCTTGCTATTTTTTTTTTTTTTTTTTTGACTTCACCTGGATCGGATGGATGGAATTTTCTTACGTCGTCCTCCACGACGAATATATGATTCTGCCTGACAGCGGTATCTTGTCTGCCATCGCCGTTATACAGTCTGCAGAAGTGGTCTTGCCAAATCCTCAGCATCGACTGCGATTCCAACCAGTTTCCATTTTCGTCCATGCAGTCCTCCGCTTTGGCTTTGTAGCCATGGCATGTTCGTTTTATCTTGTTGTAAAACTTCCGGGCGTCATACCGGGAAAGCATTACACCTTCTCGATTCCACGTTTTCCGTATTTTCTTTTCTTTCTTCTGAGAAGCGTGTGTTCCGCTCTTCTCTTCTCTCATAGATTTCGTGAGCCCCTCTCGTCCGTCGTTGCAGCGTGGCCTTATTTGCGCCTTGTTTTGCTGCATCGGCTTGTTCGTATTGTTCATCGAACTAGGGGTTTCTATGTTGCAGAGTCTTTGATGGCGATCTGGCAATGCGGCACAACAAACGGCCGAGATAATTGCCATAGAAACGGCTATATGGGAGGATGTCTTGATGAACATGTGAATACTATAGATTTTTAAGCATACATAGCATCGACGCGCTTTCAAAATGGAGTAGGCCGTGACATTGAAACGGCAGGTCTCTAGGAGTTTTAGCATTTCATCGACTACGAGGAGCCATAGGAGAGGAGATGGAACTTCCCTCTGCGGTGTGCCTCGGTTGACCATCATCTTTCCATTTGCTCCTCCTTTCGACGAGTTTATTATGCTAGTACTTAGCATTTGTCTAACCCATCTACAGATTTCCGAGTTTGTGTGGGTCATCCGTAGGCTGGACAATATCGCCTCAAAACTGATGTTATTAAGACGCCCTCAACATCTAGAAAAGCCCCCCAGGGCTATATTTTTTGACGTTGAGTGCCTTTGCTATAGTATAGACCACCCTGTGAAGAGCAATATCTACCGAATTACACTTTATGTATGCGTTGTGTGGATGGCAAGGGACTAACAAAGGCCTCGAAGGGATAGCGTCTATCCGACGGATGCTGGCCTGCCAAAACGCGAGAAGAGCCACCGCAGACGAACATCTTACGGCACTGTTAGCAAGTCCCATCCCCACTTCCTCGTGGTACGATCTGGAGATTTCCTATGAAAATTTAAGACGGGGAAGGGCGAATGGCGAGCCAACAGCGCCGAAAAACAGGATTAGTCGGTTAGGCTACGGCCTAGTAAGCTGTAACCGTAAATAAAAACACAAACTCCGAAACGAAAAAAGGACAATGATCTTCGGCTCTATACGTGGAATGCTAGGTCCCTGAACAGGCTACGCGCAACCGAACAACTTGCGGACGCCCTAGACCGCTATAAAGCGGACATTACCGCGATGGAATGGAACGGGTATAAAGCGAATGAAAAACTGCGACATTTACTTCGGCGACTGCTATAGGGAGAGGGGACAACGAATGTTCGGATGCGGATTTGTTGTTCGAGGTGGACTGTGGCAAAAATTCCAAGGCTTTCGGCATGTGAGCGAACGCCTCTTAACGATCAGTATCAAGACAAAATTTTTTAACGTCAGCCTGATCTGCGTCCACGACTCCACGGAAGACAAGGATGACTCCACCAAAGATGAGTTATACGATCTCCTAGACAGAATGCACGCTCAATGTTCCAGCTATGACCTCCAAATTGTACTAGAAGACTTCAATGCTAAGCTGGGTAAGGAAACCATCTTTGAACGAGTCATCGACAAACATAGCCTACACGGCATCACATCACGTTGATTGATCCTACTACGGGGCAAAATCTCCTTCTAACCAATACTCGCTTCTCGCACCATAATATACACAAAAGCACCTGCGGTCGCCAGATCAATCAATCACCAACCAGATTGATCACATCCCGATCGACGTCAGACACCCCTTCACTATTCTCGATGTTCAAACTTTCCGAGGAGCTAACACCGACTCGGACCACTATCTTGTAGTCCAAGATGCGCCTACAGATATCACGAAAGCAGCGGAGTAGAATAAGAATATCGCCAGGAACCGCCCGTTCTTTTACCAACCGCGTCTCCCTTAAGCTCTCCAATACACCTCCACCCTGTCAATATATCGGAAGTGAAACTTTTGCAAACAAGCCCCGAAAAGCACTGCATCTGAAGTTTTGGGCTTCAAGGCTCCACCGCGAAGAAATACCTGGTTCGATGACGAGCGGTGCAGGATGCATCCTGCGAAGGAGAATGGTAAGGAGCCTGCACCATTTCATCTGTAAGATATGGTCAGAGGAAAGCATGCCCAAGGAAGGGAGTCTCAGCATCATATGCCCGATCCACAAAAAATGAGACGCCTCTGGCTGCGCCAACTACAGAGGAATAAGTCTTCTTAACATCGCCTACAAAATCTTCTCTACCGTTTCGTTTGGACGCCTGAAGCCCTTTGTAAATAAGCTGATAGGTCTTTATTAGTGCGGATTCAGGCCAGATAAGTCCACCATCGACTAAATCTTCACACTACGGCAGATCCTGGAAAAAACAATGAATTTCAAGTCGACACTCACCACCTATTTGTCGACTTCAAAGCCACATACGACAGCGTAATTAGAGATGGGCTTTACAACGCTATGTCTACCTTCAACATCCCTGCCCTCTGCTCCATCCGAATCGGTGAAGACCTGACCGATAGTTTTGATGTCAAAAAAGGATTTAGGCAGGGTGATGCGTTGTCATGTGATGTCTTCAATATCGTATTAGAAACTATTGTGCAAAAATCACTAGCCAGCACAAGAGGCGCAATATATTTCAAATCCCCACAACTTCTCTCATAGGCGTTGACATAATTGGAAGAACACAGCAAGGTGTCAATGAGGCGATCACGACTCTTGTGGCGGAGGCGGCGAAAATAGGTTTGGCAGTAAACGAAAGCCAAACTCTAATCAGCTACCAGCTGTCATCAAAAAACTGCACTCACCGCCGACGTCTTGTCCAGAACGTTTGTATTAGCAGTTTGAGGTAGTTAAGGATCATCAGTGACCTAGAACAATGACATCGGTTCCGAAATCAAACGCAAATGCACTCTTGCCAATGGCTGTTTCTTTGGGCTCAGGAGGCAATGGAGTATTAGAGCCCTCTCGCGAACGACAAAGTTGACTCTATATAAGACCCTTATCATTCCGGTCCTGCTGTACTGCACAGAAGCATGGACACTATCAAAAGCGGACGAGGAGGCCCTTGGTCGGTTCGAGAGAAAGATTTTGCTCGTTGTTTTTGGGCTCATAAGCGCAGACGGGGGATGGAAGAAAAGATTCAACTACGAACTTTAGGGGCTGCACAGCGACAGGAGTCTGGTCAGGCGTCTACAGATTCAACGCCCAAGATAGCTTGGCCATGTAGAGCGAATGGATACCACAGCTCCAGCCCGGAGAGTCTTTGAATCCAACCCCGAGGCACGAAGAAGCAGAGGACGGCCTCACTTAAGATGGCGGAAGGGGCTAGCAAAAGATCTTGCTAGTTGGAGGGGCATGTTAGTTGAGGCCCAGGTTCACCTCGAACTGTAGCATCCATTAAGAAGAAGAAGTATGCGTTGTATGATTGTGATAAGCAGCTAACACCAACCTCATCTCTTATGTATTTGTCGATTCAACGTCGTTCTAGTGTTTTCATAAGAAAGGAGGATTGGCTGATAGGTCTATAATCCTTTGCCACAGCTTGGCTGACCTTCCCCGACTTGGGTATAAACACCACCCCAACCTCCCTCCATGTCTGTGGATCATCCTGAGGTACTAGTATACAGTATGCGCTTTGGCCAGGGGATAATAAGTTTCACTAGTTCTTGCAGCATTTTTGGATATACATCGTCTATTCATGGTGTCTTGTAGGGGTCAAATGATGTAACCCTGTTAAAAAATGATCAAAAGAAATGGACGTTGCCCAACCTTCCATTCGATTACACGTTTTCACGTCGCATGAATTTAGAACCAAAATAACATGAATACTTAGCTCGAAATGTATGTACATAGGTTGGCCAGTGCATGGCCTACTCAAGGTTAATCACGAAAATCAGCTACAATTTCAAGGCGTAATTTTAAAAGCTCAGAGAAATTATTCAAGTCGAGACTGAAGTCAAGTGGCTTCCAGCGAATATCATCGGAACAGAGTGTGGCTTTGATAGTTGATGACTGTGTAAAAGCGCATTTGCCCTTGAAATACTCACTTCTAATGCGCGATTTGAAGCTGTGACTCACAAACTTAATCGCAGTACTTTCCCGGGCTATCAGTAGATCCCCTTTCGCCGCATACAAGCGGACTATCTATGTACATATGTATACTAGCCGGCATCAACGCTCGATATCGTAAGAAACACGAGAACATTGTTTGTGGATAGGAACAATATCCCCAAGATACTCGTTCGACTAATTACAATTTGTTGTTTCTGCTAAACGTGTCAGTTCCCCCCTTGTTGCGCTCGATCCGACAACTGTATCTCGTGTTCATTGTACAAGAACTGTAGCATGTTGATATTTAATTGAACTCCGATTCGATAGATACAACAACAGGCAATAACGCACACAAAGGCACTGTTTATCAACAGCAATAGATATCGTACCATGTGTCGGTTAGACAGATAGTATGTATGTATCAATCGTTTGATGAATTTGATTCGTATTGATGCGGTAATTATCCATCTATTCATCCATCCGACGACACATTATGCGACGAAGCGGCGGAAATGGATCGAAATTGTCAGTGAAGATAGTGTTGTAACAACCGCACATCTTTATCTCTCCCGTGGCATGATACTATCCGAGTTTTGTTTATATTCGTAAGTGGTTTCTGTTGTCATTAGACGCGCCGCGTCCAGGCCGGGAACATGCTCTTCCTTCGAATTGGTTAAAGCCGTTGCTTTCCTTTATGCTTTTCTTTATTTTTTTTCTTTTGTATTTCATGTGGTACCATTGTATCTGTTGGCTATTTTCATTTTTACTCGGCTCTCATGCTGCATCGTGCAATTAAGTGGATTGTCATCATCGTCGTCATCGCCGTAGTAGTCGTTTGCTGTCCGTCCGCCGCTGTGAATTGTTTTAGATGGATACAGTGTGGATATACTGCACTCAGAGATACATAGTACGTTTGTGTAGGGCTCCCAATTGCATGTGTGCCTGTAAGGCCTGGGAAAAAATTGCTGAGCAAGTGTCAACATCAATTGTGGACAAAAATGCCGGAATATGACGTTGAATTTATTCATGAGGTTTGTTTGTTTTCCTTTTCAGTTTATTCCGTTTTGTATTCTATTTTCTCATTTTGTATCTTTTGTGATGCATTGCTATAAAGTTATTCAACAAAAAATTGCTAAATTGCTGAGAAGCAGTTTTTGCATGTTTGGACTGTAAACTCAGTTTCAGATGGAGTTTTTCTATGGTGCCAAGGTGTTGACATTGATTTTGAGATACATATGTACATCTAGACTAGTTGGCGAATACAGTTACATAGAGACAAGTCGAAATATTTTTAAACATCTAAGATGTATAGAGCAGGAATGAGCGCATTGCCAGAGCGCCGTCAGAGACGCTGCCTCAGAGGTGCTGGGTTTCAAACTGCCACCACCTAGAAACCCCTGGTTCGATGAACAATGCGAACAAGCCCATGCAGCAAAACAAGAGGCCATGCTGCAACGGCGGACGAGAGCTGCTCGCGAAATCTATGAGCAGAAGAGAAGAGAGGAACACACGCAATTCAGAAGAAGGAAAAGAGAGCACGGAAAGCGTGAGATCGAGGAGATGGAGAAATGCTTCCGCAGGAAGCACGCCCGTAAGTTTTACAATAACGTAAAACTTACATGCCATGGCTACAAAGCCAGAGCGGCGACCTGCAGGGATGAAAATGGAGAACTGGTAGTAGAGTCGCAGTCGATGCTGAGGATTTGGAAAGACCACTTCTGCAGACTGTATAACTGCGTTGATAGACAAGATACCGCTGTTAGGCAGAACGAGCCATTCGTAATGGACGACGATGTAACAGAATTCAGTCCACTCGGCCTAGACGAACTCAAAATAGCGATATCAAGACCCAAGTGTAATAAAACCGCGGGCACAGCCGGCCTGTCTGCTGAGCTTCTTAAGGCGGCTGGAGATGAGCTGGTACGGTGCATGCACCATCTCATTTGCAAGGTATGGTCGGAGGAAAGCATGCCCGACGACTGGAATCTCAGCATCGTTTGCCCGGTCCATAAGAAAGGAGACCCCTATATCTGCGCCATTTATAGGGGAATAAGTCTCCTTAACATCGCATATAAGATCTTCTCTGCCATATTGTGTGAACGCCTGAAACCATTTGTGGATAACCTGATCGGCTGTTATCAGTGTTGTTTCAGGCCAGGTAAATCAACAATAGACCAAATATTTACGGTACGACAGATCTTGGAGAAGACCCAGGAATAACAAATCGACACTCACCACCTCTTCGTCGATTTCAAGGCTGTATATGACAGCGTGTATAGAGATGAGCTATACAAAGCCATGACTAGTGTTAACATCACTTCCAAACTCGTCCGACTGTGCAGGATGACAATGGAGAATCCTCGCTGCTCCTTTAAGGTCGGTAATGAGCAAACCGAGACCTTTGATGTTAAAAAAGGATTTAGGCAAGGTGACGCGCTGTCATGCAACTTTTTCAACATCATGCTTGAAAAGATCGTGCAAGAGTCACTGGCCAACACAAGAGGCACGATTTATTTCAAGTCTACGCAATTGCTTGCATACGCCGATGACATTGATGTGATTGGAGGGACACAGCGAGACGTCAAGAAGGCCTTTGTAAGCATTGAGGTAGAAGCGGCTAAGATGGGTCTTAAGGTTAATCAAAAAGAGACGGACAACACCGACGTATTGGCCAGAACGTCACCATGGGCGGATATAACTTTGAAGTGGAAAGAATTCGTCTACCTTGGCTCACTGATGACCAGCGACAACAACACCAGCGCTGAGATAAAACGCAGAATCACTCTTGCCAACCACTGTTTCTTTGGGCGCAAGAGGCAATTGAGAAGTAGAGCCCTCTCTGGGAAAACCAAGGTGACAGTATATAAGACCTTAATCATCCCAGTCCTCCTTTATGGCGCAGAGGCTTGGACCTTAACAAAAGCGGATGAAGATGCCCTTGGTCGTTTCTAGAGGAAAATTCTGCGCACCTTCTACGGTCCCGTTTGTTCGAACGGTGTATGGATTAGAAGATTTAACGACGAACTGTACGGGTTGTACAGCGACATCGGCCTGGTACGACGTCTACGGATACAGCGTCTAAGGTCGCAAGGCCATGTAGAGCGCATGGAAAATACAGCTCCGACCCAAAGAGTCTTCGAATCCACCCCAAAAGGAAGGCGCGGCAGAGGACGGCCGCATCAACAGTGGCGCACGCAGGTGGAAGGGGAACTTAACCAACTGGGCGTGCGGTGCTGGAAATAGGTGGCCAGAGACCGTGCCAGCAGGAGACGCTTGTTGGTTGAGGCCCAGGTTTACCGGGGACTGTAGCGCCACCTAAGTAAGTAAGTAAGTAAGATGTATGCTTCATGTTTGAGAACGGCCGGATGTTTGGAACACATTTTTTTGTTCTTTGAAAGTTCGTTTATAGACGAGACTATTATCTCTATTTACCTATATATGTATAATCGTAAACTTAAACGTATCCGGCCAGCAATCCACGGAGGATCCCGTGCAGGCCGTTTCCAGTTATCAAGACTAAGTTGTCTTACATCCGCGATTACATGGTCTTTGTACCGGAGTTTCGGTTTTGCTCTTCTTATCGAACCAGGGGCTTGAAGCCGAGCTATATTTTTGAAGTAGTCAGGGACTTCGTCTACCTTGGCTCGATAGTGACAAGCAGCAATGACACCAGCGCTGAGATAAAACGCAGAATAACTCTTGCCAGCCGCTGCTTTTTTGGGCTCAAGAGGCAACTGAGTAGTGGGGTGGCCGTGGTGCAGTGGTTAACATCATCGACCGTCGAGCGGAAGGTCTACAGTTCAAATTCGTTTCATAGCCAAGAAAAAGCAATTTCTATACGGAAAAAAGTATGCAATACAGTTGTGAATGGAAGGCGACCAATCGTACTGCTACAGGCATATCACTCACAGTATATGGTCAAATCAAATTCATCCTCTGCGTATGCAATATTAACACCAAAAGTGCATTAACGAATTACTGTGAATTATAACCAACGCGAAATTTGGTCGGCTCTCGTCCTGTCTAGGACAAACCACCCACCCCGTTCAGGTTGTGTGTCAAAAACATCAACCCGAAACTCTCCCTCTCCCTGTTACCTTCGCTCGCACTACGTTTAAAACGTGATAAGGCCTTAGCCTTGAGTGCGAGTGTAACTATAAAAAAAAAAAAAAAAGAGCCCTCTCTCGAAAAATAAAGGTATCCCTCTACAAAACCTTAATCATTCCGGTCCTCCTCTATGGCGCTGAGGCTTGACGTTATCAAAGAGGCTCGGATGGAGGCTCTTGGGCGTTTCGAGAGGAAAATTCTGCGTGCAATATTTGCTCGCGTTTGTGTAAACGGAGAGTGGAGGAGAAGTTTCAATCAAGAACTGTACGGGATGTACAGCGATATCGGCCTAGTTAGAAGTCTAAGGATCCAGCGTCCACAGCTCCAGCCCGAAGAGTCTTTAACTCCAACCCCGAGGGACGAAGCAGCAGAGGACGAACGCATTTGCTCGCGCAAGGTGGCGCACCCTTGTTGCCGACGTGGTGTGTGTCGAATCTCTTACCTCTACATCACTGAAGCTTTTTCTCCTGAAAACGGGAGAAAACACATTAATGTGAGGTGTCTGCCTGGAGTGCAATGGACCAGTATTTGCATTTGAGCACTCCAACAACAGAAGCCTCCGACAAAAAAAAAAAAAAAAATCTGCACCCTAGCTAAAACTATTCAAACCGAGCTGAAGAGGGTAGAAGCGGTATGGAAAGCAGAAAAAGCAGCAAGAGCAGCAGAAGCAGGAGGGATTCTACAAGCACAGGAGTAGGAAAATTTGCTTGCCAGCCACGGGTGGTAATACCTAGTGGCAGTCCCGCAGGGAGAGTCGCAAAAGAGTGTAGGGTGTAGTTTAGTACGTAGGCGCAGACTCGAATCGTTCTTACTAGCGGTACGAGTCCCTTGTTTCTATGAAGATGCCGCATCCGTAGGAGGTCTACTAGTACTTAAGACTCCTTCTGATCTTGTTCAAGCCGACGGAAGGTGGCTCTGAGTAGTTCAGTAACATGAAACGTCCCATTGGATCCAACGATAACATGCGCCAAAGTTTATCCTAAAGTATACAGAACGAATGACGATTTTTGAGTGAACTGGAAGAAAACCCCAACGCGTGTTTTACACGAGCAAAATCAATGGCATTTGCATGATATAATAATACCACCACACGTAGATAGAAATTTGTTCGAAGCGGCCTTGAAAGAGAAAGTGTCTCTATTCAAATAACCACTGCTCCAGAGATGACAACTCATAACCCACTTCAAATGCGAACCAAGACCTTGGAATACCTTATGAAAAACTAACTTTTCACTAGACTTCCACTGTTATTCCCCTTGACAGGCAAATCCCCATGTTGTCACACCATTGGTATGACAGCCCAACTAGTTCAACAACAAAACGGCCACAAACTGAAGAACAAACATCGCGGACGTCCTACATACACCAACTTCCTTCTAATGCGCTGAAAAACATCTCCCACTAGACCAAACGGCAAAATTAGTTCAAAACTATGACTTCCATCTACATGACTTTCCCTACAACCAATTACATCAGCATCCTAAAACGCTCCGGCAAAACAATAACATCTGCAGCTGTACACACCCGTGCTATTGTTCGAGTAACATTGGCCTCTCGTGACTCTGTCGGAAGTTCAAAGTCACTTGCAACGGTATACTCATTAAAATATGTTTCTCCTCCCCACAGACTCTTGGTTTCTGTATCTTTCTCTCGAATTTACTCGGTTGCACTATTGACCTAAAACGAACGAAAAAACGACGATAACACAAAAAACCTGAACAATGACAGCAAGCAGCGATTCTGAAGCTAAAGGTCTGACAAAGGAGTCAAAACAACAACAAAATTAGAAACATGTTGGACAGAAAATCCATGTACGCTCCTCATGCTGTAACATTTCTAACATCTGAATGTCAGTTATGCTTGCAAACACGAGTATCTTTTTCTCGATATTACTCGTATGCAACATACTCTGCCACCGCTCCTCCCGCGCTGTGGGTGGCCTTTGAATATAGTGGATGGATTGAGGCGGACAGCACCTACTTTTGACTTGAATTTCATTTATATGTTGATGTTTGTCATACTTTTGAATCCAAAATGACGAGCACGTGGCTTGGCCAACGGTGTGGTAAGTCACCGGGCGACAGGAGAGTTAAGGAGTTGTTCTTGGTCTTCATATCAGATTTATCTGTGTATCTTTTGTGCACGATTCGTTAGTTATCGTTGATGTTTTTCGCCTGTGTGTCCTCTTTGTGTGGTTCGATATTCGTTAGGGTATTAGGATTTAAGACAAAGAATGGCGAATTAAGGTAACATATGTGTCTTGGTTGGTTCAAGTGGTCTAACGGGGAGTGGAATACGAAAAACCTCATATTGTGACCATGTTTTTAACCAAATGACATTCACTCAGGTTGGGGTTCAGTGCATACAGCTAATGCAGCTCCACACAATGGAAGGCATTAACTTTTGCCATCAACAGGGGGATTAAGGTGGACTTAAGGTCCGTTTTTGTAAACCACAATCGTTTTACGTGACATCTTCTAGACGGTATTTGAATCTGTAACTTTTTTTAGATCGTTTCATGACGACGTTTGTTTTTGTTGATGGCTCCTACTATCTGTTGGAGCACTCAGACGCAAATAAGGGTACATTGTACTCCAGACACCTTACATTACTGTATTCTCCCCATTTTCCGAGAAAAATGAGAAGAAGAGATTCGGCACACACCACATCGGCCAATAGGATTGCGTATATTTCTGACTGGAAAAGATACGCATATTTTCCCAAAGAGAAATGCAGTCGGATGTTTTCACGCTCAAAGTAAACCCCAGCCGGACCCCCGGCCAGACTTGAGTCATCCGTGAATATGCGAAGACTATACTTTCCAAGTTCAGTATCCAGTCAGAGCCAATCCTGGCGCCATTATAACTCGACTGTGAAATTACGGCGCAGTAGGATAGCGGGCGTCAGTGTGTCAGAAGGCATGTCCATGAGAGAGGGGTCGAAGGACAATTCTTGCGCAAGCACACTGTTATTCCTATGCGAGTTGTACCAAAACCCATTTCTCTTCGGACGAGACACGGCTTTTAGAGCACACCCTCTGATAAATATTTCAAAGGTGGAAGGTTCATCATAGCATCCTGAGCAGCGCCCGGCGTGCTGTGGAAAGCCCCCGTGCAGCTGAGGCAAACCGTTCTTTGGAGTTTGGTGAAAGAGGCTACCACGTGCTTGCGTTTTAGTCTGTTCCACCAGCATTATCATTGCTGTGTAGATCCACAGGACCTTTGCCGGCGATAAACCCCATGTTTTGCCAAATGCTCTTTTGCATTGCCAGAAAGCTGACAGCGCTTTGGTGGTTTTTAACTCAACATGCTTTGACCAAAGAAACTTGCTATCTAAGATGACTTAGCCTCCTTGGATATCAGGACGAAAGTGCCTTTTAGTACCAGCTGAGTCATATCAGAATTTTTCCACCTTCTCGTGAAGAGAACGACATCGGTCTTAAGAGGATTGGCCGACAGCCCATTTCTGGTATACCAATCATCAATTACATTTAGCGCCACCTGTGCTTTGAGACGGAGAGTCGCTAAGCATAAGCCGACAGAAGGAACAGCGACACCATCCGTGTAGGCCTGGATAGATTCCAGAGATGTTGAGAGCATCAAGCAGAGAGTCGATCACCATGCACCAGGGAACCAATTTCCTGCAGGGAGGTTTGCTGACAGGACATGTGAGTTCAAAACAATTGGTGATGGCGCTATCCAGGTTAGGTATGGACGGCGCTCTCTACCAATTAGTTCGTTCTGCGTGGATTTCTCAAGCTCCTCTCTAAACCGTACCCAGTCCGTCTTTCTCGGATTCCGTCTAGGTCACTAGGAATAGATCCCACAACTTAATCGGAATTCGATATATTTATGGTCCGACAGCGTAGCATCAGGCAAGACTCTCCAATTAGTGATGTCCTTCACATATGTGTTGGACATGGCTCGGTCAATCCCCTCCTGTCGTCTCGCCGAAACAAACGTGTGTTGAGAGCCAATATTGTTGATGGTAGGATCAGACGAAAGAGAGAGCTCTAAAAGACGGTCCCCTCTTATTTTGCATTTGCTGCTGCCCCAAGCAGTATTTTGGGTATTAACATTAGCATGAGACCAATATTTGTGGCTTTACAGTACTCTACGAGTTCAGAAACTTCCTTTGGTGGTGGAGGTAGGGAAAGTAGGCAGACGCAACGATGAAGTGTTCTATTAATCCGTGTGTTTTGTAGCTTACTCTAGCAGCCACCAGATCTTGTACACAAAAGTGTCCAAGCTTGGTTGCCGATAATGAGTTCGATATGATGAGGCAGACCCCAGGTCCTTCGAAACGCTCATTATAAAGAATCGTAGCATCGCTTATAACAAGGCCTTATAGGCGTTTATTTCATACCAACGGTTCTTGAATGTATACAATTCTACTACCTAAAAGAGCGGTAGCAGCCTTGCAAAAGGCTAACAAAGGCCTCATAGGTGTAGCATCTGTCCGGCGGATGCTGACCTGCTAAAATGCAAGGGGAGCCACCGCAAACAAACACTGTTAGTAAGTCCCTCGTGGTGCCATCTGGAGATGGCCTATGGAACTTACAGACGAGGAAGGGCGAATTGCGATCTTCCTCTGCCAAAAAAACAGGATTAGTTGTTTGGTCTACGGCCTAGTAAGCCGTAACCACAAATTCAGAGACAACCATAAGGCTCGGTTGTAACGGACGGACTACTACGACGCCTGCAAACGTATAAAAGGACAAGAGTATCGGCTCTGCACCTGGAATGTTAGGTCCCGTAACAGACCGGGTGCGGTCGGGCAGTTAGAAAACTTTCTAAACCGCTATAAAGCAGGAAGAGCGATGGGATGGACCGGATGGACAGAAACTGACAGAGAAGAAACAACGCCTATTTGGATGCGCATTTGTTGTACGAGGTGGACTTAGACAAAAAAGTCCTAATCTTCCGGCATATGAGCGAACGCCCCACAACAATCCGCATCAGAGCTACATTCAGGAACATTAGCTTGATATGCCTCCACGCTCCCACAGAAGAAAAAGACGTCAGAGCCAAAGCTCTATGACCTCCGAGATAGAACATATGCTCAATATCTCAGCTATGACACCAAGATTGTTCTAGGGGATTTCAACGCGAAGCTGGATATCTTTAAACGAGTAGTAGGAAAGCACAGCCAACAAAACACCATGTCCGAAAACGGATTCAGGCTAACAGACTTTGCGACGGGACGTAATATTCTAGCACACGATTCCCACATTTGAATAGCTGTAAGGGAATCAGGGCCTCCTGATCAATTATCTGTTTATCAAATCGATCATATTGCGATCGACGTTAGACACTCCTGCAGCATCTTGGATGTCCGAACTTTCCGAGGAGCCGATGTTGACTCGGATAAATACCTTGTTGCAGCTAAGGGACGTATGCGGATATCGCGAACACTGCGGAGTCGAGCAGGACTATCAAAATTTGACGTCGGGGAGCTGCAATCGCAAGAGATCCTGTTCCCCTTCAGCTCCCTCAAGAGCCGATGCAAACCATAGAACAGCAATGAAGACGTCGTCAAAGTGCCATCAGAATTGCTGCCTCTGATGTATTAGGTTTCTGGCGATAACCTAGGAGAAACCCTTGGTTTGATGACGAGTGCAGACAGGTACATTCAGAAAAACAGAGTGCATTCCGTGTATGCAGACGGCCACAGGAGCTGCTCATGAGCTCTAAGAGCCGAAAAGAGGGGAGGAGCACCCGCTTTTCAGAAGGAAAAAAAGAGAGCATGAGAAGCGCGTGGCCTATGAGATGTTATCACGGGAACGACGTTCGAAAATTTTTCCAAAGAGAAAAACGAACGTGCCAAGTTTATAAAGCCATAGCGGAAGACTGTCGGGCTGAACACGGAAACTAGTAAGACTGTTTCTGCGGATTGAATAACAGCGAAGATGGCCAAGATACCGCTTTCCGGCAGGACGCACTATTCACACCGGACGAAGATGAGAGAAAATTCCGTCCATCCGACTTAGACGAGGTTAAGAGCGATATCGAAACTTATATCTTAACAAGCTGCTGGCGTAGACTGCTGCCTGCTGAGCTATTTAAAGGAGCTGGAGATGAGTTTGTAGGGAACCAGCAGATGAGAAAGAAAGCATACCCGATAAAGGGAATCTCAGCATCGTTTGCCCGGTCCATAAAAAAAGGAGACTCCTATAGAGAAATAAGTCTCTTTAACATCGAGTATAAGATCTTCTCTGCCGTGCTGTATGAACATCTGAAACCATTTGTGGCCAATTCAGTAGGTTCATATCAATGTGGCTTCAGGCAGGAAAATCCAAATATTCACACTGCGGCAGATCTTGGAGACAACTCATGAATTTCAGGTTGATATGCACTACCTTTTCGTCGATTTTAAATCTGCCTGTGACAGTGTCTATAGGGTAGAGCTATATAGAGTCATGTGATGTTTTGACATCACAAGCCAAGCTCGTCAGGTTGTGCAGTATAACAGTGGAGAATTCTTTCTTCTCCATTAAGGTCGGTAAGGAGTTAAGCGAGACCTTCGACGTTAGAGAAGGATTCTGACAGGGCGACGCACCGTCGTGTGATTTTTTCAACATCATCCTCGAAGAGATCGTGCGGGATTCACAAGAGACACGATCTATATCAAGTCTGCACAGTTGCTCGCATACGCTGATGTCATTGACGTGATTGGTAGAAGGCAGCGAGTCGCCAATCAAGCTGAAGAAGCAGAAGAATCCAAATTCGTCAAAGAAGACGCACCAGAAGACGCGGCCAGAATGTCACTATTCGCAGCTATAACTTTGATATAGTCAAGGATTTCGTCTACCTTGGCTCACTGGTAATGAGCGGCAATCACACCATCGCTGAGGTAAGACGCAGATTAACTCCTGCCAACCGCTGTTTCTTCGGGCTCAAGAGGCAATTGAGTAGTAGAACCCTCTCTCGGAAGACTACAGTGATCCTTTATAAATCCTTAATCATCCCGATCCTCCTCTACGGATGAATAGGTTCCTGGTCGTTTCAAGAGAAAAATTCTGCGTACAATCTTCGGTCCTGTTTGTGTTGACGGTGAGTGGATGAGGAAATTCAACTACGAACTGTACGGGCTTTACAGCGACGTCTGTAGAAAGGAAAGAGTACGCGCTGAGCCTTTCCATCGACATTGAGATGGCTTTTGATGACGCAACTTTTGAGAGCATGTGCAACGCTGCCAGACAGGCGTAGATGAAGCATTAGTACTATGGATCAAAAGCACCATGACGCCAGGCGCTGCTCTAGATGCTATGATCAACCTCTTGATATATTTATCAGAGAGTGTGCTCTGAAAACCATGTCTCGTCTGAAGAGAAATGGCTTTTGGTATAACTCGCATAGAAATAACGGTGTGCTTGCGCAAGAATTGTCATGCGACTCCTGTCTAATGGACATGTCTTCTGACGCACTGACGCCCGTTGTCCCACTGCGTCGTAATTTCACAATCGAGTTTCCATGGCGTCAGGAATGATGTATACTGAACCTAGAAGGGATCGTCTTCGCATATTCACGGATGGTTCCAGGTCTGGGCGAGGTCCGGTGCTGGGGTCTTCTTTGATTGCGAAAACATTCGACTGCGCTGTCGTTAGGAAAATATGCGTCTGCATTCCAATCAGAGAATCAGCAATCCTAATGCCATCACGGAGTCATGTCGGGCCATTATACTTTTGTCAAGCATCTCACGTGCTTGGCATCAGTGAGACGTCTACCTGTGCTGCATGCTGCGAGGAGGATGATACTCCAGAGCATTTTCTCTGTGAATGTCCCACTTTTGCTCGCGCACGGTGGCGCACTCTTGGAGTCGACGTGCTGTGTGCCGAATCCCTTAGCTCTACATCACTGAAGCTCCTTTTTTCTCCGGAAAACGGGGAAATACAGTAATGTAAGGTGTCTGTCTGGAGTACAATGGACCAGTGTTGGCGTCTGAGTGCTCCAACTCCAACGGATAGCAGAAGCCTTCAACAAAACAAAAAAACAAAAACGGCCATGTAGAGCGAATGGCCAACACAGCTCCGGCTCGAAGGGTTTATGTCTCCAACACGGAAGGTCGACGTTGCAGTGGACGACCGCATCTAAGGTGGCGCTCACAGGTGGAAAGGGACCTTAACTAACTGGGCGTGCTGCACTGGAAGCAGCTAGCAAAAGATCGTGCTAGCTGGAAAGGCTTGTTGGTTGAGGCCCAGGTTCACCCTGAACTGCAGCGCCAACTAAGTAATTAAGATATGTACATACATATACATATGCACCCATACATATGTGTGCATACATATATAAAAAGTCAATGCAACGAATGACGGCTAAGCGAGCATTTCGTGACTTGGCAATTCGCCCGGTAGCACGTAATACGATCCACAGCAATGCATCACAATTAAATAATTTCGTGAAGCAGTAATAAGTCGTCGACTTAAGCACCTGTAGATATTCCATGACGATAAAAGACAGGGAAGTCGATAAAAATGTTCAATACATAGTATCTGTGACCCAGTCTAGTTAGCCCTTTGTGGAACCTATTTCGTAGAACAGGAAACCCACAAAAAGCAATCATCCTTTAAGCTATTGAGAAAAGCTATTAATTAACACCCATATGCTTAGAAATATGTATTCACACAAAACAATATTCCAATTATGTACATCCACAGCCTACTTCCGGTGTTGGATCAGAATTACCTTCCACAAGTATCTCTTTGTATCGCAAACCGAATCACAAAGCCAGAAACTGACTCAGATGGAGGGCAATACTTGAATGTTTAACGCCTAGCTACTTCACAATCAATCGATTATGCAAAAGGCAAAAAAACTGGTACAAAAGTTCATCATACCACAAAAGGCCTAGTACATACATATAGATGTGTACTCGCATTGTACCGCATCTCCGTTCTGGCAGAGAAGATTGAAAAGAAGTAAAAAAGACAAAACAAGAACAGACAATCCAGTCTATGATCTAGATAATGGATAACACAGCTCCAACAGTTGGCATAGCAATTGTCGATGATTTGCATGGCCGTTCGTTAATTTGTCCGTCTGACTGTCTATCAGTCCGTCCACTCGCCTTGCATCTGTAATCAAATCCTACACTCTAGGTCGATTGTCCGATTTGGTTTTCTTTTTGATTTGTTTTTTTTTCTTACTTTTTGCATTCAGTTTAGGAGGAGCCGCAAGGGATTCAATGGAATGCCTACACATAACCGCCATACCTTCCACCGCATTTCAGATACAATCCACACTTCGATTACAACACCCGTTACGTCACACAATAACTTGAGATACACATGGCCGTACTATAGACGGATGCCTGTGTAATGCATCTAACTCAACACCACTGCTGCAGTTGATATTCATTCGGTTGCCGGTAGGCATTCGATTCGAAGTAAATTCGAGAAGCAGTCGTATATGTTTGATGATTGTATCGCCTTTGAAGTTATCCATTCAATACAGTCGTTGTTTTGAGATTGCAAGTAAAATGTGATTTGTGGTTAACCCCATCATCTCCCATAGCTGTCATCACCAGCATCTTCTGCACGCCGTCCACGTATCTCGTTCTCTCTTGGATAGCTGTTACGTGTGCTTGTAGCTTGTATCTCTTCTATATCATTTTGGTTTTTATCTGCTTACGTTTAGCCACAGATATTCCATTTGTCACATTTCTTAGCGGTTAGCCAGGGGTCTTGCCTTTCGAGTTCATCTTGTTTTTATTTACGTTTTTTCTAGCTTTCATGAGGTTATGGGATGTAAGGTATTAAATATGGGGAACATTACGACACTGTTTTGCGGTTGATGTTTCGAAATCATTTCATCATCGCCACATTGCCCTACCACCCCTTAGTGTTCCAATCCGCTTCTGCTCAGGTAGACGTACGGAATTGTCACCGCAATTGTGCTTTGTCGTGAAGGGGATAGAATTGAGCTACCTTGAGTTCCTTTTGCAATCCTTTTTTCCTCCTGTTTCTGATTTTTATTTTATTGTTTATGTTGTTCTCAGCGGGATAGCAAGCGGTCATAAATGGAAAATTCATATTTTCTTAACCTCCGACTGGTGGAGTCAAAGGATGTCAAATCAGTTTTATGGTTTAGACAGGCCTTTTGAGTAATAGCAAAGCGAAAGTCCTATGACAATGGGACTCCTTTGAATTATGGCAATAAGGATACAAGTTGACGAAAGTTGGTTTCTAGGAAAAGATTGAAGATTTTACATTGAGCATCTTTAATGAGAGAGTTTAGTACAGATATGCGTTTTACAGATATGAAGTAGATATCAAAGTCTGACATAGGAAACTAACTGCTCTAAACTGCATAGCATGAGGCACTTCAACCTCTGGCTATTGTTCCTACTAGCCGAGGAACTAGCTCCTACGAGGAGCTTTTCCACTTCCTTAATAAAGTTTAGAACGTCTCATGAAGGAGTTGAGATGATCCCCTCACGATTTCACTGAGAAGGACACGCTTGATAAGATGGCAAAAGGCAGCGGGCTCAAAGTATGTTCTCAAAACAGAGTTCACACTCAGTTTCTGACGAGGGGTTAATTTTATTGACGTGGTATCTCAGACCAGAATCCTTGCCGATCGTGTCTCAAAATCCGACCACAGTGGCACAAACAATAAACCACGAATGGCGCATTGCCAGAGCGTCATCAGAGACGCTGCTTTTGAGATGCTGGGTTTCAAACCGCCGCCGCCTAGAAACCCCTGGTTCGATAAACAATGCGAACAAGCCCATGCAGCAAAACAAAAGGCATACATATAAAGCCATGCTGCAACGACGGACGAGAGCTGCTCGCGAAATCTATGAGCAGAAGAAAAGAGAGCAACACACGCTTTTCAGAAGAAAGAAGAGAGAGCACGGAAAGCGTGAGATCGAGGAGATGGAGAGATGCTTCTGCAGGAAGTTTTACTATAAGGTAAAACGAACTTGCCATGGCTACAATGCCAGAACGGAGGCCTCCAGGTATGAAAATGTGGAACTGGTAGTGAAATCACAGTCGCTGCTGAGGATAAGGACAAGATACCGCTGTCAGGCAGGAAGGATCCATTCGTAGTTGACGACGACGTAAGAGAATTCCGGCCACGCGACCTAGTCAAAATAGCGATATCAAGACAGAAGTCTAATAAAACCGCGGTCGCGGAGGGCCTGTCTACTGAGCTTTTTAAAGCGGCTAGAGATGAGCTGGTTAGGTGCATGCACCATCTCATTTGCAGGGTATTGTTGGCGGAAAGCGTGCATCGTTTGCTCGGTTCATCAGAAAGGAGACTCCTATAACTGCGCCAACTACAGGGGACTAAGTCTCCTTAACATCGCATACAGGATCTTCTCTGCCGTATTGTGTGAACGCCTGAAACCGTTTGTGGATAACCTGGTCAGTTCTTATCAGTGTGGTTTCAGGCCAGATAAATCCACAACAGACCAAATATTTACGCTACGGCATATCTTGGAGAAGACCCAGGAATACCAAATCGATACTCACCACCTCTTCGTCGATTTCAAAGCTGCATATGAAAGCGTGTCACCATTGGAGGATATAACTTTGAAGTGGTCAAGGAATTGGCTCACTGATGACCGACGACAACAGCACCAGCGCTGAGATAAAATGCATTATCACTCCACTCACTCACGGCCAACCGCTGTTTCTTTGGGCTCAAAAGGCCATTGAGAAGTAGAGTCCTCTTCGGAAAACCAAGGTGACACTATTAAGACCTTGATCATCCCAGTCCTCCTTTACGGCGCATAGGCTTGGACCTTAACAAAAGCGGATGAAGATGCCCTTGGTCGTTTCAAGAAGAAAATTCTGCGCACTATCTATGGTCCTGTTTGTTCAAATGTTCAAACGGAGTGTGGAGGAGAAGATTTAACGAAGAACTGTACGGGTTGTACAGCGACATCGGCCTGGTACGACGTCTACGGATACAGCGTCTGAGGTCGCTAGGCCATGTAGAGCGAATGGAAAATACAGCTCCGACCCGAAGAGTCTCTCAATCCACCCCGGAATGAAGGCGCGGCAGAGGACGGCCCCATATGCGGTAGCGCACGCAGGTAGAAGGTGACCTTAACCAACTGGGAGTACGGCGTTGGAAACAGCTGGCCAAAGAACGTGCCAGCTGGAAACGCTTGTTGGTTGAGGCCCAGGTTCACCACGGACTTAAGCGCCACCTAAGTGAGTACGTAAATATATCTCAGGCCAGCGACCCGTAAGGTAGCTGACTAGTCTTCTGGTATCTACTCTATTCATTTTAAGGATATTAATAGAGTGCTGTTCCAATAGGTCAGGTGTTGCGATTTTTTCCGCTTGTTTTAGAAGGAGTTAATATTAGACTTGGAAATGCCGCAGAAAGGTTTGGCGCCTATGTACCTTTCGTTGGAACCTTTTCTAGTGAGTTGATCGGCGATTTCATTGCCTCTGTGTCTTGGCACCCACCAGAGTTTGACCTTATTTCTTTCGGTTTGGTCCTGTAGGGCATCATGGCATTCCTTAACGGATTTTGAGTTCATGTTATATGTATTCAGCACTTTGAGCGCTGCTTGGCTATCAGAGAGTATATTGATGGTTACTCTTATGCCAGTCTCTAAGTTTCGGTTGACGCACGTCAGGATGGCGTATAATTCGGCTTAGAGGATATTAGGATTCATTCCTTGGGCCTTTGAGATCTTCCGAATTGGTCCTAGTGTACCACCTAAGGCCTTTGACGATGAGTACTGGTTTCCCAAGTTTGGGACCAATATCTCAAATCTCTTGTCAAAAGTGAGGTTATGTGGTAATGCGTTCAGGACCGTGGTAATCATATCCAACTCAGGAAGATGTTGCAAGATGGACATGTGACCCATTGGTCTACATGGTAGGCGTCTTTCCGAGCGGAAAATTCTGATTACACTGCGTATTGCAACCTTTTTAATAAAAAGTGGCAGTGGCGTAAGTCCAGTTAGTGCTTCTTGAGCTTGAGACACGTTTGTTCCTGAAGGCGTTTCAACCCGACTAGCAAGCTAGAAAAGCAAGCTTTTAATGAACGAAAATATAGCCTCGCATACAAGGACGGATACCCAACGACGACACAGAACGAAAAAGGACTATGATTTGCGAGTATGCTTTTGGAATGTGAGAACTCTCCACACTCCTGGAGTTATTCATCAACGAGAAAACACCCTCAAGCAGTGTAAGGCGGATATTACTGCGACTCAGGAAGTACGCTGGATAGAAAAAAGAACGGTAAGGAAGAAGGGGTGTAGCTGCACTGCCATTATAAGCCAATAAGCGATCGCTTACCTGTGATCCGCATCCAAGACAGATTCTATAACCCCTGCCGGCGAGGCAGAAGAACCCATCAAAGGGGATTTCTACGGCCTCTAGGACGACGCCCACGAAGCTTTTCCGGAGTACGATGTCAAAATTGTACTCGGGGACTTTAATGCCAAAATTGCAAGGGGAACATCTTTACGCACATATCAGATCCACAGAGCAACCTGGTGGTCCCGAGATGGTCGCATTGCCAACTAAATTGACAATTTGCTCATTAACGCGAGACATGTGTCAAACAACCTAGACGCAAGAACGTTTTCTAGTGGTAGCAAAACTCAGAGCCCGACTTTCCAATGTCAGAGAGCTACATCAGCTCAACAAGGGGAGGTTCAACATTGGAAGCCTGAAAACCTTAAAGATCGACAGAGACGATCTCTGCTCTCTGTCGATTGTGCGGACGATTCGCAAGTATTCTTACATCAAGGAAGCAGCTGAAATTACATTAGGCTACGCGCCAGACAAGAAACCCGCGGTCTGATGGCGTACCAAAATAGGAATACCCAACCAGGAGGAGGGAGGAACAAAGGACGTTGCGGCGAAAGAAGATAACCTTCGCAGCCTCCCAGCTCAAGAATATCGAAGAGTCCAGGGACAAAAGTGCGATAGTAACCTTTTACAAAAAGGCCAAAAGACTTGAAGCGGGCTTTAAAAACGGTATCCAGGCTCTTCAGAACTGCGAGAAACTTATTGCTGACCCGCAGGGAATAGTGGATGTTTTCAAGCAACATTTCCAGCGCCATGAGCATGGAGACAACAGAGTGGTAGTGGACGAAGAGATCCCGTTACCAATCGAGGAAGTTGTCCCCCCTCCCAGCATTGAAGAAGTAGGCAGAGCTATTAAAAACCTGAAGAACAACAAGGCTGCATGCTCGGATGGATTGCCATCAGAGCTCTTTAGAACTGGAGGCGATGTTCTGGTAGAGAGCATGCACCAGATCATTTGTAGAATTTGGGAGGACGAATGCATGTCCGACGATTGGAGTACCAACTCTATCTGCCCCATCCACAAAAAAGGCGATCCTACCTCTTGCAAAAACTACAGGGGTGTATCCTTGCTCAATGTCCTATCCAGTGTTTTGTGTGAACGTCTAAAGCCGTGTTGCACCGCACTAATCGGAATATACCAGTGCGGCATCCGGCCCGGCAAATCGACAATAGACCAAATATTCACGTTGCGCTGTGACAAAACCTGGAGAAGGCCACTGAGTTTCAAATCGATACTTACCGCCTCTTTATCGATTTCAAAGCCACGTATGACGGCATTCATCGCAAAGTCTTATTTAACGCGATGGGCGAATTCGGAATCCTGGGAAACAAACATTCGATGCACCGTGCAGTTCGGCTCCAGAACCTCCGAGCCTTTTGAAACTTGCACCGGACTTCGGCAAAGAGATGCGCTGTCATGCGACTTCTTCTACCTCGTGTTGGAACAAATAGTGCGGGGGGCCAACGTCAACGCGGAAGGCACTATCTTCCACAAATCGGTCAATATGGCGCAAGTTCCCAGCGCACCATTATGGAAGCATTCACGGTGAGTGAAGATCAGGCAAAACGATCTGGTCTTCACATCAAGTTCACATACCTCGGGGCAAACATAAACTCCACGAATGACATCGCAGTGGAAATCCGGCGCGGAATCACCCTCAGCAACCGCTGCTACTGCAAGACCTGCAGGATAAACAGCACAGCAGAACTGATCATTGCCTCTTTCGAACGAAGAATTCTGCGATTGATATTCGGTCCTATCTGCGAGGAAGGCGGATGGAGGTGAAGGAATAACAACATAAGATGTGGGTATAGTTCGGAAGGTAAAAATCAGTCGACTACAATGGTTTGCACACATCAAGCGCAAGGAAACCAGTGCTCCAGCTAAGAGAGTCTTCGAATCCGAGCCTCTTGCTTCGAGAAGGGGGAGACCGAACCTCGGGTATAAAGACCAAGTAATCGCGGACGGTCCTTCCGACTGGAAGCAGTGTGCTCGAGACCACCAAGGATGGAAGGCTGTATTAGCTCAGGCCCCGACCCTCCATTGGTTGCTGACCCGAAAAGTAAGTATGTTACACGTATAATGGTCACGCGGTTTCCGTTCGCACTCTTTGTCGTCTTTCAAAGTAATCCTATAATTTCATATGCATCAGTTATCTGGTGGAAGAGATTAACACGCAAGCACGTCGTAGCCCCTTTCACCAAGCTCCAAAGAATGGTTTGTCTCAGCTGAACGGGGGCTTTTCTCAGCACACCGGGCGCTGTTCTAGATGCTATGATGAACCTTCTCTGATAGCAATGTCTCGTCTAAAGAGAAATGGCTTTTGGTACAACTCGCACAGGAATAACAGTCTGCTTGCGCAAGAAATGTCCTGCGACCATTAGGACCCGTTTCCATGGCGGCTGGATTGGCTCTGGCTGGATACTGAACCTGGAACGGATAGCCTTCGCATTTTCACGGATGGCTCCAGGTCTGGGCGGGAGGCCGGAACGGGGGTCTTCTTCGAGCGCGAAAACATCCGACTGCACTTCTCGTTAGGAAAATATGCCACTGTCTTTCAATCAGAGATATACGCAATCCTAATGGCCATGCACTATGTTGTGAAGCACGGGTGAAGGGGGAATAGCATATGCGTTTGCAGTAACAGCCAAGCTGCACTCAAAGCTGTGTGCAGCTCCCTAACTAGCTCCAAATTAGCTAGTAGCTATTAGTAGGTAGACTAAATTCATGAACGCTTCTATGGGTTACAAGTCACTCTGTGATCCCATTGGGACCTCATTGGTCTCTGACGAACTCGCCGGAATGGGTTCAGAGGAGAGCTTCTCAGGACCTGAATGCGCTCAAGTTCTACTTGCGTCCACAGTAAATTCCTGTGTTTAATACACACAACCGTAGATGGAAGGATTATCCAGGTTGCAGGATGACAAAGCGCGTATGCCCTGCGTATGTCTGCAAGAAATCCGCAGCATTCCTCCCATCTTTAAGGAGAATCGACTGCAGAAGACTTGTGGGAGTCATTACGGGTCATTACATTTTTGGTAAGCAACTCTGCGTGCTTGCTGTAGAGCATTTTCTCTGTGACTGTCCCGCCTTTGTTCGAGCACGGTGGCGCATAATGGGGCCGACGTGGTGTGTACCGAATTTCTTAGCCCTACATCACTGAGGCTCCTTCTAATTTTACTCTGGAAAACGGAAAAAATACAGTAAAGTAAGATGTCTGTCTGGAGTACAATAAACCATACATACCAACATCAATTTTCTGAGCGAATACTAGTCTCTTGAAAGGTGTCACAAGGGCCCCTAGACAGCATATGCCCGATGTAGTTCGGTAGGTAGGTAGGTAGGGTTGTATGTTCGGCCACCTCGTTAAGAGATAGGCGACAGGCGAGGCTTGTTTTTGAAGTGTACACATAGGACTCCAGCGATTTCAAGGCCGCTTGACTGTCCGTGAGAATTCAGATATCCGTTGTGGATATCATGTTCCACTTAAGCCAACAACTCCGCCTGAAAAACGCTACGATAATCTGGTAGTTTAGAGCTCGGCTCAGGTTTAGTTGTTTGTAGAATACTCCACTAGCCACCTCGTCTTGTAGAAATTCACGCAACTCCTGCGAGGTTGCGTTTGCCGGGTAAAGTTCCGTCTGTCCGGGTATGTTTTCTTGAATTTCCTCTCAAAGACTGTGGTGGGCTCTACGTGGTCCGAGGTTTATGCCATGGTTATCCTGTTGTTCAGGATGGAGGAGTGGTCAGTGATATAGCTCGTCCATTTGGAGTTGGCTTTTAGCCATATTGCCGTATATGTGGCAATTTGCTTTCCAAATACATATATCGAGTGGTGTAAGGTGAAGTATCATGCTTGGCGCAGCCGTTGGGGTGGACCTTAGGGCCCCGGTGATGGTTGTCCTATGTTGTTTTGTGGAGTGCGGTCTACCAGACTATCACTCTATACATTAGTATAGGTCTAATGAGTGTAAAGTAGAGCCATAGGGTGAGCTTGGGGTTGAATCGCCATCGATTTCCTGCAAGGTCTCTACCTTGCTATATTTGCTTTTGTTGCTCTCTCAGTTGTGCTGTTCTTCAAGGTTAGTTTCCTGTCTAGTACAATGCCAAGGTATTTGGCACTGGAGGTGTAGGTTAACCTAGTGCCAAGTAAAGTGATTGGGTAGGTTTCCAGAATTTTGTGCGTTCTGGTAAATAGCACAAGCTCCGTCTTCTGGGGATTTACCCTGAGCCCATTGTTTTGTGCCCATTTGCATAGTATGGAGAATGCCGTTTGCATGTGGGTAGGTATTAGCCCGAGATGGTAATGGCAACCTCATCAGCGTAGGCAATAACTTCGAGGCCTTCTTTTTCCAGTTTGGTTAGTGGTTAATTTGCAACTGCATTCCAGAGAAGCGGTGAGAGGACCGCTGGTAATAGCTTTAGCGGTAGCTTGGCTTCTCCATTTAGCGTGGATTTTGTAATTTTGGATCTGCGCAAGGATGACACGCAAAATCGCTTCTCGCTCGATGTAGTTAGTTGCAATTATCGAAAAAGAATCAAATTTATAGATGATTGATCGCGGATCGCGGATCACCTGTATTTTGTGCAAGAAAAAGTTTGGAAGCTTGAAGGCCGACAAGTACTACTACCTAAAAACTGACTACTGATACCTAATTTGCTTAGGTCAGATCGGAGCCATTACAAATTGCAACATTCCTATTCAACAAAAGACCATTGATCCTAACACAGTAGCCCACAGTTGTGAGATTAGCCTATTTCACTTCGAAGCACATTGCATTTGCACCCAATTTACATGATTGCGATCAGTTGATCTGGTCCGGCAATCCGGTCCAATTACTGGAATGTTGACGATATTTTTTCTCTTTTCTGTCTGATGAAGTGGTCGAATGCCAGTTGCGTCAAGTTGTAGATGTAGGATTTCTGCCACACGTTTTGCATTAGTTTCTCTGCAATTTGTAACGCGAAAACTTGTAGAAAACGAAAAGTTTCATATTGCCCGAAGCATGTAAGATGTCGTTAAGCAGTTGATGGATATAGAGGAATACGGCTAGATGACAGGTAGGTGTGAGAAAGTCTAAGATCTTGAATTGATCATGTCATCGGTTGTAACTGGATCGGTGATCAATAAATATGACTCATTTTAAGTCTTGTGTCAGTCCACGTGTAGTCCTCATTACAAATAGGAAAAATAAATTGTTTCCGGCAACACCTGCACCTCAGAAAGCTATTCACGTCGGTATAGCATGATTGGCTGTAAGCTGTACATATAAGGTTTCTATGAAAATACCCAATTCATTTCTGTTGGCCTAGAACAAAGGAGGCGAATGTAAGGCCCATCAGAATGCGTTCAAATAACTGCACGTGTTTATCCATATAATCACCGCAAACTTAACTAATTATACACCGACGCATGCACCTGATAGTGTCGCATCACTATTAACTAAGAATTAATATTCTAATCACGAATTCGTTTCTGCCTAGATACATAGATCTAAATGCAATGCGAAAAAACAAGAAACCTATCTATACATACACAGTAGTCAAGTTTCTAACAAAACAACATCCACAAGGCTGACGATCATCCCGAAGATCGACTGCAACAAGTGTTTGGGCTGAAGTCACATAACCAGAAGTCCAACGCACATCATTTCTTCCGCCTACGAGCATATCGCGCGCCCACCGGGGGCGTCAGCATCGTCATTCATTTGAATACACACTCGAATGGTGTTTTTGATGAGGATGTATACAAATAAATGGTTCGAATGTCGTTTGAGTATACTCGTATCTTTTGCGTGGTGAAGAAGAGCGTTAGCCCACGGGATGGGGCAGGCCATATAAGGAAGTGCACCCCACGCTTGTATCTGCAACCAAAACTAAAAACCAACACAAAACAGCGAACTTCATTATTGCCCATTGGTTTTCCCAAATAGTATTTTTTCTAAATTCTGTTTCTTTTGATGATAGATACACAGATACATAATGAAGATATGTGCGACTGTGCACGCCTTAGAAGGTCATTCTTTAGATTAAGTGTATAAATGACAGTTTATTGCGCGTTTTCACTCGATGACTCGACGTTGGAATTGACATCGTGCTGTGCTGTCAAGGTTGTGGAGTATAGATTGATTAGTTGTCGTCGTTATTACTCTTATCGTTGTTGCATCTAGCATCGTTCCTTTTATTGGCTAGTAATGGCGATGATGATGATGATGAGTTATGTAAGGCAACGAGTGAAACTCGATCATTGAGATACCTATAGATAAACAGTGTACTTGATGTGAAATGGTATGGCGCTTGATCGATGTGGGTTGGAGGATGGATGATATAATTGGAACCTAGATCGAGGTTGAGACATTAAGATTAATTGAATAGAAAGTCGGTAAGAGATGTGAGATGTGTAGGTGCACAGATGGTGTAAAACAGTTTAACGCCTTCTTAGCTTTCGCTTAACTGCTGACACAGTTTTAAGATGAGTGCCCGTAATGACTGAGTTCTTGATGGGGTCATTATGCCCTTAAAAGGCTAATCAGATTGAATGTTATTGTGATCTGCCGGTAAGTAGTTCAGGTAACTACATTCTTTCCAATTCTCGAGTATGTCATTGACTTTACTCGAGTAAAGAAAAAGAAAGTACACGAAAGTCAGCAGAGTTTTGTGTACATAGATTGCTGGAATCCTTGAGTACGCAATTTCTACTTCTGTCCTCGTATATTAGAAAACATCGAGCAAAAACCATAGAATGTTGGACTTTCTTAAGTACGTGATAAGGAACCGTGTTTCCCACTTAACTTTAATAAACATTCCAAGATTCCATCCAGCCAAGAATTGAATCTATTGCTTATGCGTCGCACTTGAATCGCAATACCAACCGACCGCTAGGAACTTTTCCGAACAAGTGTCCCCTTTCTAAGTTCGACGCCTGCACCTGCACTAATGGTAGAAGAAGAATGAAAGCGTTGTCAAAAAGCTATTAAAGAAGCTGTCACTAATGTCCTGGGGTTTACGACACCATCGCCCAGGAAAATCCCGTGGTTTGACGATGAGTGCAGGTAGGCCCATACAGCTAAGCAAGACGCCTACAAGGCAATGCTGCTGCGAAAGACGAGAGCTCTTCGTGGGCTCTACAAACAGGAAAGGAGGGAACAGAATCGGCTTCTCAAAAAGAAAAAGAAGGAGCGCGGAGATGAAGATGTTACAGCAGGAACGAAGTCCGGAAGTTTTACCAAAAGGTAAAACGACTGTCCAGTGGATACATACTCCGAATCGAAGCTTGCGGGGACGAGAATATAGAACTACTAGTAGAGAATATAGAACTACTGAGAGCACCGTGGCGCAGTGGGTAGTGTGTTGGCCTCTGACGCTGATGACTCGGGATCGAATCCCGACACAGCCATGTCATCGAACGTGTTTTTCACGGTGTTTCTCCTCAGCGGGGTTCTGACAAAACCCCCTGTAGTAAAATTGTCATGAAAAGCTTCTCGAAATTCGCCGTTCGGAACCGGCAATAAACTGTAGGTCCCTTTCACCTATGTGAAAATGAAATCACACACAACATGGGTGATTGAGAGAAGCTCGGCTCAGGTTCTTCATGGACTGTAACGCCAACATACATACATACAGTAGAGCCGCATTCGATACTGAGAATTTGGAAGAATCATTTCAAATACCGCTGTCAGGCAGAATGTTCCACTCATCTTGGACGACGATAGACATTAATTCCGACGGAGTCAAAGGAGACCTCTTTGACTGCGCTAATTACAGGGGGATCAGCCTCCTTAACATCGCACACGAAATCCTCTCTGTTGTTTTATGTAAACGCCCGAAACCTGAATCCTTATATGTCCTCACCAGTTGGATTTAAGGCCAGGGAATTCCACAATAGACCAAATCTTCACACTGTGGTAGATCCTGGAAGAGACCCAAGGAATGCAGATCGCCACTCACCACCTATTTGTCGATTTCTAGGGCGCATATGATAGTGTGCACAGAGACGAGCTATACCGAGTCATATCTAGTTCTGGCATCCCTACCAAACTCGTCAGATTGTATAGGATAACGATGGGAAATTCGCGCCGCTCCATCAAGGTAACGAACTTACCGAGACCTTCAAGTCTAAGAGGGGTTTTGGCAAGGCCACACCCCTTCATGTGACTTTTTCAACATTTTACACAGCGTTTGTTTGTCATTGAAGCGGAGGCTGCCAAAATGGACCTGGCAGTCGGAAACGAGTGTACACAGTACACGCTGTCATAAAGGAAGGACATGCAATATCGACGTCTCGGCCAGAGCGTCAAAATGGGAAGCAAAAACTGTGAGGTTCCGCAATAAATAGTGACAATGACATCAGTACCGAAATCAAACGCTAGTCTTGCTTATCGCTGTTTCTTTGGGCTCAAGATGCAATTGAGTAATAGAGCCCTCTCTCGAGAGACCAAGTTGGCTTTATGTAACACTTTTATCATCCCTGTCCGGCTGTATGGCAGGATGGACACAGGTATGGACGCTATTAAAAGCGTGTGTTCACCAAACATCGCTCCTTTCGACTAGCACTTGTTCCGATCAAAAGCTGATGACCTGGCCGAGCAGCACTTAACTTCGGCCTCAAAGGTAGTGGAAAGTGATGGCCCAATCATAAAGGGTCAAACCAAAGGACGCCATAGAATCTGTAGCAAACCTGGCCGCGGACGTCACAGAAAGAAAAAGATGGAAAGGAGGCGAGAAGACACATTGTGCAATAATCACGTTGGGCGTTAAACCCCCCTGTTGTTGATTATTTCAACAACAGGAGGCTTATTTACTACACCGACAAAGGCAGCAAGCTCGACAGCATAAAGGCGGGAGTTCCACAGGGATGAGTCCTCGGACCTCGACTGTAGAATATTACGAGTATGTACGATGGCGTTTTATGATTAGCGCTTCCCGAAAGAGTGCGAATCTTCGGTTTTGTTGACGACATTGCTATTGTCACAGGGGCCAGGCACATAGTGGAAGAATGAGCGAGCTTCTAAATCGAAGATCAAACGATTCAGGATTCAGGATTCAGTGAAGTACCTAGAGGTTATGCTGGACAACAGGCTCTCCTTTAGGAAACACATAAGGTACGTCAGCGAGTAAGCATCACTTACACAAGGAGCACTCTCACGAATGTAGGCGGGCGAACGAGTAGTCAGTTCAGTTCTAATGTACACTAACCCAATTTGGGCTCCATCAATAGCAGTAAGATGACTGAAACGGATCCATAGACTCCATAGACTCTGTGCAATAAGGACCATCTCAGATGACGCAACGTTTGTCATAGCAGGAATGCTATCCATCGATATCGTTGCGGACGAGAAGGCAAGCGTCTGATCGGCAGCAAGCCAAGCGTATAAAAGTAGAAGAACGGGCAACATCCTTAGCAATGTGGCAATCCAAATGTGAAGCCTCGACAAAGGGGAGGTGGACGCATGGGCTCATTCCCGTTATTGAGAATCGAGCAGGAGTCTGTAATTGCATACCACCTTTCACAGTTTCTGTCTGGACACGGCGGATATCGAAAGTATCTTCATATATGTGAACATGATGGGTCGCCGCTGTATCCACAATGTCAAAACTCTGACGAGGATGCAGAGCATGTTTTTGTCTGTAGCCTTGCGCTAGATAGGCAAATGGTGAACATACCAAGCCCCGAAAAGCTGGTCCCTTACATGATGGACCCGCTAGATAACTGGAAAGAGCTACATAGACGCGTACATCGCGTCAGTTCATTCGAGGCTACGGTAGGTCGAGGCAGAGAGAAGAGCTTAAGAGGTAGCCATCCGAGATATAGCATAAATCGCTACCAAACGACAGTCCCGCGGGGAGAGTGGCTGAAGTTGACAGTATCTTCCGAAGATTCCACATCTTTTGGCGCAAACCATAAAAAAAAGTATTCGAACCAAGCCATCGGCTGTAACACCAGTGTTGTGAGACATGTGTGTATAGTGGTGATGTAGTAAATCGAGTTAATAACCAATTGACCTCTCGATCTAAAGTCAAATTGAGGTTGACTAGCAGACCCCTCAGACCCGTCTAGACATACTATTTCCTTTTCTCTGAAATCGCCATCACATAGGGAGCACAATCGCGAGGTAGGGCGGTCACGAAACCACTAGGCATAACGAAATCCTCGCTTTAGCCGGAACTTGTATACCTTCCTGTGACTTATGTACGTGTACAGCTGCTACGAATCCATGATAAAAAAAAAACAACTCACCAACTCACTTAAATATTTATTTGGTGTTCCACATTATCATTTAGAATACATATCTATCCGTCAGCCATGCGGGGTTCCAGTGTTCAAAGAACGCGACGCCTCTTAGCATACTTATTCCCAGTCGTTCGTTCCCGCCAAGCGAATTTTCGAGTTCATGCTGTTAATTTTGTTTGCGCAGTTGGAGCAGGTGGTGCAATAAACTTTACCTGACAGCACCACATTGACTCAACGAGCGCAAAGGAGAAAAAAACAAGATCACGATTACAACTAGAGAAGAAAAAAAAAATTAAATAATCGTCAGCTGGTGTAGTCAGTTTCAGTGGCCAATTGCTTACTTGCCAGGTCGCGCGGCCCGGTACCCCTATGAATGAGAAGAAATCTGTGAATTGCACGAGTACGAGTATCTACGGAACGGCCACCGCACCTACTACACTCATATCCACATATCTTGGAACAGTTTTTTCCACGCAACATTTGCAATATCCAAATAGCTGTGACTCTACGGATTCAAATTAGGTTTGGCAACACGAGTGGCGGAGGGAAAGGACGATGAAATCTGTGGAAGTGCACTCGTGTCATAGTGTCTGTTTGATGGGCAGTACGAAATACATAATTATCACAAAACCATGTAATTCAGTTGGGATTTCCAATTAACACCGGAAGGGTAAACAGTGTCGACTGGGAGAAATCCCATCACAATGTTGATTTTAAATTTTAATTAAAACACCTCTCTCCCCGCTTGCAGAGGAGATTCATTTTTTTTCATTAAGGGACTAGTGCTACCAAATAGCACGAGGCACTGCAACCTTTTTTAAAGATCTATTGTGCCTGTTAGCCGACTAGCCGGGGAGCTTTTTCACTTCCTTAATGAAGTTGCGAATGCTTCTCGTAGGAGCCGAGAGTCATAATTTCACTGAGAAGGATACGCTTCCTGAGATGGCAGAGAGCAGCATACTCACACAGTATATGCTCTGCAGTCTCTTCGTCCTCAAGACAGAGTCGACACTCAGTTCCAGACAAGAGGTTAATTTTGTCAAGATGATATCTCATACCGCAGTGTCCCGTCAGGCAGCTGACTAGTCTTCTGATATCTACTCCATTAAGTCTGGTATGGGGGGGTACGGGTTCAACTCTGACGTACGATGAGCGAGTTCAAATCCCGATAACACCACTCCTCGGCGGGGTACTGACAAAACCTCTGTAGTACACTTGCCTTGAAAAAGCTTCCCTCACGCCGTTCGGAATCGGCGTTAAATTGTAGGTACCTTTCACCTGTGTAAAAACTAAATCACGCACAACATGGGTGATTGAGAGAAACTGATACCACGCGTGGCGGTTTGGCGGTAAGTTACTGTAAGTCAACAGTCAACTGGTGTTGAGTTAAGTGGCTGTCTTACTAAAAGTCTGCGACCATCGTGCTGCGGATTCTGCAGATTAATCTCCACCACTCTATTGCGGCCCCGGCCGCACTAATGCTCCGGCTCACCAAAAGCGGAGAATACGCAATTTTGATACAGGAACCATGGAATGTTAACAACATGGTACGTGGATTCGGAACATTAAAATGCAAGCTCACCTACGTGCGCTATGCAGGTAAGCCAAGAGCTTGTATCTTAACTAAAACACATATAGAAACCCTTCTATTCTCATTCTACAGTGACCAAGATATTACGGCTATTATTATCGAGGGCAAATCCTTCAAGCTCTGGATTGCCTCGACCACCCAACTCTGTGAACCAGCTTTCATCAATAAGAATAGACAAGAAGTTATGGATGTAATGGAAAGCCCTAAAAGAGCACTCCCTCTCTGACCATCGTTTATATTCAAATCAGCATAGTCCGCCACGTCAGTGCCATAGCTCCCTTCAGGAACTACAGGAGAACTGATTGGCAAAAATACAGAACCCATGTTGAACTCTGCGGCCAATACAAGAGGTACGATCTACTTCAAGTCCACACAATTGCTTGCCTACGCAGATGACATTGACGTTATTGGACGGACAAAGCGACACGTCAATGAGGCATTCGCAAGCATTGAAGTAGAAGCGGCTAAAGTGGGTCTAAGGGTAAATGGGGACAAGACCAAATATATGCTGTCATCAAAGACGCGCAACACCGACGTCTTGGTCAGAACGTCACCTTGGGCAGCTATATTTTTGAAGTAGTCAAGGACTTCGTCTACCTTGGCTCGATAGTGACAAGCAGCAACGACACCAGCGCTGAGATAAAATGCAGAATAACCCTTGCCAACCGCTGCTTCTTCGGGCTCAAGAGGCAATTCAGTAGTAGAGCCCTCTCTCGAAAAAATAAGGTATCCCTCTACAATACCTTAATCATCCCGGTTCTCCTCTACGGCGCTGAGGCTTGAACGATATCAAAAGCGGATGAAGAGGCTCTTGGGCGTTTCGAGAGAAATTGTGTGTGCAATCTTTGGTCCCGTATGTGTAAACGGAGAGTGGAGCAGGAGATTCAACCAAGAACTGTGCGGGCTGTAAGCCACATCGGCCTGGTTAGACGTCTTCCGATCCAACATCTAAGATGGCTAGGCAATGTAGAGCGGATGCACATCAACGCTCCGGCCGGAAGAGTCTTCGACTCCAACCCAAGGGACGACGCAGCAGAGGACGAAAAAAAGGGGTCCTGTCATAATAGCGGGAGATTTCAATGCTTGGGCAACAGAATGGGGCAGTTCATATACAAATCATAGAGGGACTGTTCTACTTGAAGCCTTCTCTTGTCTGGATATTGTTCTAGCTAACAATGGAAGCACAAACACCTTTAGTACAGCAAGATCGGGATCTATCGTCGACATCACGTTTGCAAGCAGTGGCCTGATACGAGGTGCTAACTGGCGCGTGAGCGATCACTATACACATAGTGATCATAATGCAGTTCTATTCACCGCCAGCATTGGCAATCCAAGCCGCAATAACCGAGCAACACTCAAGCGAGCTAAATGGAATGTACATTCTCTTGATGAAGACCTTCTAAGCTTCATCATTAGTGAATCGACAGTGGAAGCCAGAACAGCAGAGGAATTCGTAACGCAGGTAGCACGGGTATTAGTCAATGCGTGTAATGCATCGATGTCTAAACTGGGAACAGGAAAACATCGACCGCCTGTATACTGGTGGACCACAGAAATCGCGGAGTTAAGATCGGCATGTCACCGATCGCGCAGAATCTATCAGCGTTCCCGGTCCCGGAACGCTGATGAACGGCAATATAATCGAAATGCTTACCGAGAAGCGAGAACCCGGTTAAAAGTAGCAATAAAGAGTAGCAAACGTCTCTGTTTTAAGGACCTCTGCGAACAGCTCAATAACGACGTATGGGGAAGGGCCTACAAAATTATAGCAACGAGACTAAAAGGCCCCCACTTGCAGTCGCCAACGTGTCCGGTACTGCTCCAAAAAATAGTCGAGAACCTATTTCCTCGTCAAGAAAGGAGGGAGGAAGCTACTCGGAACGTTCACAATAGTGTACCCGTACCCAGGATATCAAGAGAAGAAGTAGTCGAAGCGTGTATGAAGGTTAGCGATAGAAAGGCTCCGGGCCTGGATAGAATTCCAAATAAAGCCCTAAAAGTCCCTATTAAAACTCGACCCCAACTGTTTGCTGATATGTTCAACACCTGTCTTCAGGAAGGAGTTTTCCCTAAATCCTGGAAGCGCCAACGACTGGTCTTACTCCAGAAAGGAAAAGGGAGCCCAAACGATCCGTCGTCTTATCGTCCTCTTTGTCTACTCGACACTGTCGGAAAAGTCCTGGAGCGAATAATTTACAATAGGCTTTTGTCAGCTATCGAAACAGCAGGAGGGCTATCAGAGCACCAATACGGTTTCCGCAAGTCACGCTCTACGATAGATGCTATAAATGCGGTAATATCGAGAGCTCAAACCGCGATAGAAGGCAGACGTTGGAAGGGTGGTACAAAAAAATACTGCGCTATTATAACCCTCGATGTGAAAAACGCATTCAATTCGGCGAGCTGGGAACGCATTATGAGAAGTCTCTATCGGATTGAAATACCGGACTATCTCTGCAAAATAATAAGGAGCTACTTTGAAGACAGAGTCCTCTTCTATGACACTGACGAAGGAACTAAGACCTACGTAGTAACTGGTGGAGTCCCACAAGGTTCGGTCTTAGGCCCCTTGCTGTGGAACGTTATGTACGATGGAATTCTACGCCTACCGACCTCCAGCGAAGCATCCATCATTGGCTTTGCGGATGACATTGCGGTGGTGGTGGTAGCAAAAACTACAGAAGAAGTTGTACTCCACTGCAATGAAACAATAGAAATGGTACGTCGTTGGCTAACTGACGCTGGTCTGCGACTTGCTGAACACAAAACCGAAGCAGTGCTAGTTACAAGCAGGAAAGTGCGGGAAACGATATCGATTAGAGTCGGACGGCACGAAGTAGTCTCACAACCCTTCATTAAGTACCTAGGGGTGATTATCGACGCGCGGCTAAGTTTCAAACACCACCTTGAATATGCATCCAAAAAATCGTCGAACGCTATTAACGCACTTTCAAGGCTAATGAGTAATATTGGGGGCCCAAAGCAGAATAAAAGGCTTCTAATAGTAAGAGCTGCCAATTCAATAAATATGTACGCAGCAGAAATATGGGCAAACGCCGCGAAAGTCAAGTCCTACGCGCGGGGAGTTAAATCCGTCCTCCGACTCAGCGCACTTAGGGTCGCCAGTGCATTTCGAACAGTTTCGAACGATGCTATTCTTGTCGTATCCTCGATGCTACCTATCGACTTGCTAGCTGATGAGATGAAAAGACTTAGAAGTGAACGAGTTCGAAACGGCCGGGTAAACGACGATAAAAGAAAGTATGAAAGGGATCGCAGTATCGCAATCTGGCAACAACAGTGGAACGAATCCGTAAAGGGAAGATGGACACATCGTCTTATACCAGAAATCAAGGTGTGGGTAAAACGTGACCACGGTGAAACAAATTACTACTTAACTCAGTTTCTGACGGGACACGGATGCTTCAGAGAATACCTCTTCAAACGCAAACACGAAGTTGCCCCCTACTGCCCACATTGCGAACACGTTCTAGAAAACGTGGAACATGTGTTTTTTCACTGTCCACGATATACAAGTGAGAGGATCGTTCTTCAAGAACAGTTTGGGGAGAGGCTCACTCCTGAGAATATTATAAGTTACATGCTCCAGAACGATGAAAACTGGAACATCGTAAGTAATGTGGCGGTACGCATAATGAGCGACCTTAGGCGCCTAGAGCGTCAACGTAACGCGAATAGCTCAAACACCAGAGCTTCAAATGAGAGTATTGCCTAAAAGGCTAGCCAGCCCCGCGAAGTAGTACCTAACGGCAGTTCCGCGGGGAGAGTGGTTGGAAGTGTGCAGGGTGTGGTTTAGCACGTAGGCGCATTCCTGACATCTTTAGCCAGGCCTGCGAATCGTGCATGCCTGTAGCCCGGGCTACTGGTATCTATGAAGATTCCACATCCTTTGGCGCAACCAAAAAAAAAAAAAAAAAAAAAAAAAAAAAAAAAAAAAAACGCAGCAGAGGACGACCGCATTGGCGCGCACAGGTGAAAACGGACCTCAAACAACTGGGCGTGTGGCACTGGAAGCGGCTGGCGAAAGAACGGGCCGGCTGGAGAGGCTTATTGGTTGAGGCCCTGGTTCACCCCGAACTGTAGCGCCATCAAAGTAAGTAAGCATGTGGAACCCTACCTAGGGACAAGGCACCCTACCTAGCCGCACAACTCCGCGGAATTAGACAGCTTAGTAAATGAGCTGGCAGGAACCCTTAACAGAGCACTATCTAAATCTTACGCAGTTAGCACCCCCAGAGGCAAGCCCGAAACCCCCTGGTGAAATAAAGAGATAGCCTCCCTCGGCAAAGAGAGCAGAAAGCTCTTTAACAAAGCAAAATGTACCCGCTTGCAAGAGGATTGGGACTTCTATAAGGGGACACTTAAGTGATTCAAAGCAGCAACCAGGAAGGCCAAGAGGCAGTCTTGGAGGAACCACTGCGGAAATATTAAGGCGGTCTCCGAAGCTTCAAGAATAAGGAGGATTCTGGCTTCGGCCGAGTGCAACTCAAGTCACCTAATGCGGAATTATGGTTCCTGGACGACCTCCAGAACGGAAGCCCTGGAACTTCTTCTGAACACACACTTTCCCGGTGGTATGACACCTCCTCATCCTTTTCCGAGCGTGCTCCCAACCTGGTTAACATCAACATTGTCCCATGGGCTTTTAAAGTTTTGAACCCTACAAGTCTCCAGGACCGGATAGGATCATACCAGTGGAGTTCCAGCAGGTAGCAGATCTCATCCTTCCCTGGCTTGTGGTAATACATAAGAGTTGCCTCTCCTTATCCTACATCCCCAGCAAGTGGAAGGTAACCAAAATCACTTTCATACCCAAGGCAGGCAAAAGCTCCCACACGTATGCAAATGACTTGAGGCTATTAGTCTGACTTCTTTTCCATTAAAAACTCTAGATAAGTTTTTGGACGTACACATTCGTCACAGCTGTATCTCAGGAAGCTGTCGGATAACCAAAATGCATACAACATAGGCAAATCGGTGGAAACAGCACTCCACTCACTGATCAGCAAAATAGAAAGGTCACTGGAATGTAAGGAATATACTCTAGTCGCCTTTTTCGATATTGAGGGCGCCTTTAACAATGTTAAACAATGTTAAACCAAAGCGCTGTCTGATCTGTGTGTTACGGGATCAGTGATAGGACTGGTACGACAACTGCTAACGCAAAGAGCAGAGGTACATACACCACAGGGTGGAGTACTCTCCCCTCTCCTCTGGAACGTCAATGAACTACTACTGTTGCTTGAACAGGAAGGGTACGCTGTGACCGCCTATGCAGATGACACTGTTATTGCCCCGCACTCTAAGCGATCTGATGCAGGGTGCATTACATACAGTAGAAACCTGTGGGTAACTGGGGTCAATCTTAAGAAGACCGACGTAGTACTGTTTACAGATAAATAAAAAATTCCGCCCTTCAACCCATCAAGGCTGGGTGGAACGCAATTGACATTCAAAGAACAGGCTAAAAACCTTGGCCTAGTCCTTAACAGGAGGCTGATTGGAATCCCAAAATTCTTGATCGTGTCAAGAAAGCAACCAATGCCCTCCACAGTTGTAAGAAAATTTGGGCAAAAAGCGGGGTTTTCAACCTAGCATTTGCTCTATACAGCAGTCATAAGGCCTATCCTCCTGTATGCATTTTAGTCTGGTGGACTGCTCTGGATAAGGCAGTCTATCGAAATCTTCTGGGGAAAGTATAAAGATCGGCGAGTTTATATATAAGCGGAGCAATCAGATCAACCGCCACGGAGGCCCTAAATATCCCATTACATTTTCCACCGTTGGACCTCTTCAGCAAGCAAGTTGCCGCCTGCGCGGCCCTACTGATTAGGGGCTTCGAAAAATGGCCCACATCACATAAAGGCCATACTAGCATTCTTAATCACTTCGAAGTACCCATGGACACAGACTACATCATCCCGCAGAATGTGTTCACTAGGAACTTCGAACTTGTCTTTCCATACAGGGAGGAACGGCCTGAAGGGAAAGTCATAACGAAGGACTCGATTTCCCTCTATACCGATGGCTCCAAGATGGGTGTAGGTAGTGGAATCTTCTCCAGGGAACTTAAACTCAACCTATCAGTCAAACTCCCAAATAACTGCAGTGTGTTCTAAGCAGAAATAACAGCGATAACGAAGGCCCTTGCATGGCTTAGGATCAATGTAATATCCGCCACGGATATTACCACTTGCACGGACAGCCATTCTGCGATAAAACCCTGGCCGCGGTAACCTACAAATCAAAAACATCCCTTAACTGCCGCCAATCTCCAGACGAGATGGCTGAACAGTTCAACTGTGTGTTCCCGGGCATAGGGATATTCCAGGAAATTGCGCCGCCGACGAACTCGCAAAGTAAGGGTCAAGCACACTCAGTCTTCCTACCCTCGGGTACCTAGAAACACCAATAGGTAAAGCACACGATAAAACTCCGAACCACAGAGGCGACCAACCTCTAACAGAATGAAAGTAATATCGGCTTTGTCACTAAACAAATATGGCCTAAGCAAACCTAGAACGAACCAGGGACCTAGTGGCAACCTTACAGGTCACTGCGTCATTGGAAAACACGCCGCCAGACTAGGGCTACCCTCTAATGACTTCTATTGCGGCTGCATGGACGAGGAGGAAGAGAAATCGATACGTCACCTTCTCTGCTCATGAGCCTCTTTTCGAATCGCAGGAGGATCTACCTCGGCGCGCCCTTCTATGAAAATCTAAGTGAGCTAGCAGATCTGAAAATTGCTCCACGCCATCATCAGAAGCACCGGTTGGTTCTCAGGTAGCGGATCAAGGTAATAAGATCCATGTGGTATCACAATGGGCCGACTTCGGCCTACGTGTGGCTTATGCCAACCACTTTTACCTAAACCAACCTATACTAAATGTCTCGTCTCTTGTGTGTACAGTAAAAACCGAAGTTGTTTTGAGGGCGCCGTGGCGCAGTGGTTAGTTTGTTGGACTCTGACGCACGATGAGCGAGTTCGAATCCCGATAACACCAACACCATCGAATGTTTATTTCGCGACGTCCCTCCTCGGCGGGGTACTGGCAAAACCCCCCGTTGTATACTTGCCATGAAAAATCTTCTCGACTAACGCCGTTCCGAGTCGGCATTAAACTGTAGGTGCCTTTCCCCCGTGTGAAAAGTAAATCACACTTAACATGGGTGATTGAGAGAAGCTTGGCTTTGGTCCTTCATTGGCTGTAACGCTACCAAAGAAGAAGAACTTGTTCTTCCGCGCCTTTCTTACTTACTCTTTCGGAATGTTGCGCACTTTATGAGCATATAATTGTTTGTGGAGATTTCAATGCTGATTTGTTAGGAAATGACTCACGGGCATTTCAGTTGAAAGCCTCAGTGTCCTCTGTTGGTCTGATTATTGTAAAAACCACATACCCAATGCGCTTTTTCCCAGATTGTTCACCCAGTCTTCGTGATCTCATTATAGTCTCTGATCCCAAACTGGTCCTTCTGTCTGACCAGATATCTTTTGACTCTGATTATGACCTTATCTTCCTGAAAGTCGTAAGGATACTTCTAATCGCTAAAAATACTAAACCTAATTCCCCTTCTGACTACCGACCATTAAGCATATTACCTTCCTTATCAAACATTATTGAAAAAGTCTTAAGGAAGCAAATCCTGACTTGTAGCTACTAAAAACTTGCTCTACCCGAAACAATCAGGGTTTAAGTCAATCATGGCTGCTCTACTGCTATGATAAACCTACTTGACAAAATAAGGCAGGATTATGACAAGGGCTATGTAAGCCTTCTTTGTCTGCTTGACCTTACGAAAGTTTTCGATAGGGTAGATCACAACATCCTAAAGTGGAAGTTAAAAAACTTGTTTGGTGATAGAGCGGTCAAGCTTATTGGCAGCTATTTATCAGGAAGATTTCAGAGAGTTACCTCTGGCGGTAAATCTTCTTCTCTAAAGGCCTTAGATCAAGGAGTTCCTCAAGTATCAATTCTAGGGCCATTACTAGTCACCATGTTTATCAACAATCTCCCATCAGTCTGCACGCAAACAGCTATGCATATTTATGCTGACGACGTTCAACTGCAACTGCGGTAGCCCTTTTCTCCTTGGTAATGAAGAATTTTCCCGAATATGTGTGCTTGATCCGTTGCTAATGGGCTGCTTCTGAATCCACAAAAAGCACAAGTAATACCAATTTCTAAAAGAAAATTTGACTTGAACATCCTACCAGATATGGGAGGAGCGAGCTAGCAAACAGAGCAAAGAAGTTGATCGCGTTTAACATGGCAAAGGCCAGCCTCGATCTCTGTTCAAGCTCAATACAAGCTGACACATAGCCTCTACCTATTACCCTGGATAGCTGGTAGTAAACCAAAAAGTGCAGCGACCCAACCCCTTGTTGGATAAAGAGGAACCTGGACTCAAGATTGGCGGCAATGCTTAGGGGTAACATCCCTATCACGAAAAAACCACAAGCCTCGGATACGGACGGATACAAAACTGACGACCCCACTGCAAACGGCTAAGGACTTGAGAGTCTGCACCTGGACCTGGTGCAGGCGATCAATTGGATCAAACCCTCGACTCATAAAGCAGATATTACTGCACTCCAAGAAGTGCGATGGGATGGACTAGGCAAAAGGCGGATGAAAAACTGCGACATCTACTACGGGAACTGCTACAAGGAGAATAAACAGCGCGTATGCGGGTGCGGATTAGTTATTCGAGGAAGACTCCCGGGATGTAAACGAATGCCTCATAACAATCCGCATCAATTTGGAAACACTAGCTGGATATGAGCTCATGCGATCTCCTAGACAGAACCCATGCCCAATGCCCCGGCTACGACACAAAAATAGTTCCAGGAGATTTTAATGCAAAACTGGGCAAAGAGGACATATTTGAGTCGATCATAGGAAAGCATAGCCTCGATGTCAGGCAGAACGACCCGTTCGTAATGGACGACGATGTAAGAGAATTCCGCCCACCCGACCTAGGCGAAGTCGAAATGGCGCCGCGGACGCAGACAGCCTGTCTGGTGAGCTTTTTAAGGCGGCTAGAGATGAGCTGGTAAGGTGCATGCACCATCTCATTTGCAAGGTATGGTCGGAAGAAAGCATTCCCGACGAACGGAATCTCAGCATCGCTTGCCCGGTCCATAAGAAAGGAGACTGCGCCAACTATACTGGACAGGTCCCCTTAACATCGCATATGAGATCTTGTACGCCTAAGATGGCTGGGCCATGTAGAGCGAATGGACACCATAGCTCCAGCCCGGAGAGTCTTTGAATCCAACCCCGAGGGACGAAGAAGCAGAGGACGGCCGCACTTAGGATGGCGCACACAGGTGGAAGGAGACCTCAGCCAACTGGGTGTGCGGCAATGGAAGAGGCTAGCGAAAGATCGTGCTAGATGGAGGGGCATGTTGGTTGAAGCCTAGGTTCACCCCGAACTGTAGCGCCCACTAGGAAGAAGAAGAAGCATTGGACCTGCATAGAACGGAGGGTTGGCTACAATGGAAAAGTCTGTAGTGGAGTTGTGGATATCTTCCAATGAATGATAGCAAATAACTTATCTTTAACGTTTCCTTCCTTCACATTGGTGGCTACCCAAATTGCGGCCTCAACATCACTTACCTATTTCTTTACTAATATGGAGTTCCTCAAGTCTGTGCTGTTAGACCCCTTTTTCTTTTTTAATTGGATTTTTGAAAGAGTCCAAATCTCAAGTTAGTCCATAATCCTCCTACAAAAACACACTTTTCCCTCTAGGGATAGAGAAACTCAAAACCATAAAGAATCGTCCTTGCTAACTGCATTTATATTGAGGCCGACTCACAGTACGTACAAGTAACCCCATTCGTCCGAATGCCACAGAGTATCCGGGACAATAGTTTAATCGTCTGCCGTTGCAAAGCAATCTCCCAGCAATTAGTTTCATTGTTTACAAACTCCTTGGAACGAAGGCAAACTTTGTCCTTCATTCCGCAATGCTTCTGTTGATTTTGGATTTTTTTTTTGTTCATCGTGCAACTCAATTGTTAGCCGCCCATCATGCTGGGTAGCCATCTCGTCGTCAACGTTCCGTCCCCTCATTTCAAATCCATCACGCTTTCGCCGTATCTTCCGCATCATTAGAACAAAACCAAAGCTTCGTTCGTCTCTCCGTTTCAAGTTGTATTTTTAATAAGCAATTAGTTAGTTCTGTACTATTCTGAGTGTAATTACATTGTGTCCGCTTACAAAACAAACATAAGGCAGATACGAATGCAAAAGGAAAAACGAGTATAAGATACTTGTATTCGCATTTTTTAATTTGATCATCATGCCGAGGCGATGTTGCGGACTTGTTTACGTATCTCTTCGAGTTGAACTACGCCTATACGAGATGTCTTAGTTGAATGAAGTGAGATCCTTGATTATCTCGTCCCACCGTATTCTTGGGATTGCTATGTAAATCATAAGCTCCGTCTGTTTGTAGAGATTTGTATCTGTATTCTGCCCACAGTATGACTATATTCTCGGTGTGGATTTGAGTTATTAAGTGTGAATCCCCCCGCTTTTCTCGGGACTGGTTGTTGGTAAGGAAATTCCTTGCATAGGAAGATCAGCGTGTACCAAGAGTCAGTAGTTGGCTATGTGATTTAATTAATGACATCACTTCATCTGCGACTATGAAATCACCGGCCATCGACCGGACTGTTTGTTGTTTGATAGTGTTGTTGTATCAGAAGCAGAAGGTACGGGGGAATCGTGACTGGGTGTGAGGTGAATGATTTGAAGGGGACCTAGGGCAGTTGTGGCTTTTGTGGAGCTTGCTCGATGACATAATAACGTAAATGGATTTGTGCTTAAGTAGACTGGTGGGTATAATTGGATTGTGTTGTTTGTTTTGGCAAGGATCTAAGTAAGAAGAGGCTCGGTAGTGGCGATGAATGGTTGAAGGGTCGTTTGGATGTTATATGGCAAACATCGAACTTACTTTTATCTGTTCGTGGCTTTGGGTAAAATTTATAGCTTTTCGGGAGATTTGTTAGATATTACCGGGAAACTCTTTATCAAATTTACTTTGGACAGCAACTCCTAACAAGGAAAAACGAATGGTGACTGTTGCCGGGATGTGAGGAGTGGTGCAGGACAAGTAATTTTGACAGTATGCTGCCAACCTGCACACTGATCATGTGACTGTAGAATTTCGAAGGTTGCCCTTTCTGGTGGCCCATGCTAGTTTTAGCGATTTGCAATACTCGGCAAGTGTAGCACACGATTCCCACATCTCAATATCCATAAGGGGACCTGGCGGTCTCCTAATCGATTATCTGTTAATCAAATCGATCATATTGCGATCGACGCCAGACACTCCTCCAGCACCTTGGATATCCGAACCTTCTAGAAGCCAATGTTGACTCGGATCATTGCCTTGGTACAGCCAAGGTAAGTATGCGGATATCGCGAACACTGCGGAGTCGCACAGAACCAGAGAAATTTGAAGTCAGGAATCTGCAATCGCACCTATCGTGTTTCCCTCAAGATCTCTCAAGAGACGATACAAACTGCACAAACCATAGAACAGTAATGGAGACGTTATCAAAGCGCCATCAGGGATGCTGCCTCTGATGTATTAGGTTTCCAGCCACTACCCTGAGAAACCCTTGGTTTGATAACGAGTACAGACAGGTACATGCATCGACGAACGAGAACTGCTCGTGAGCTATATGAGCGGAAAAGAATGGAGGAGAATGCGCTTTCCAGAAGGAAAAAGAAAGAGTACGGCGAGCCGGCGATCAAGAAGATGGAAAGATGTAATCGCAGGAACGACGATCGAAATCGAACAAGCCAAGGTTATAAAGCCAGGGCGGAAGCCTACAAGGCTTATCACGTACACTAGAGAGACTATTTCTCCGGACTGTATAACAGCGAAGGTCAAGATATCGCTGTCAGGTAGCGCACCATTCAAACCATGCCCGATGAATGGATTCTCAGCATCGTTTGCCCGGTCCATAACAAAGGCGACTTCTATAAATGCGCCCATTATAGGAGCGCAGTCTCCTTAACATCGCGTTTGAGATCTTCTCTGCTGTGTGAACGCTTGAAGCCATTCGTGGACAATTCGAAAGACTCCTACCAATGTGGACGATTGACCAAATATTCACACTGTGGCAGATCTTGAAGAAGATCTTCAGGTCGACGCATACCACCATTTCGTCGATTTAAAAGTCGCATAGGACAGTGTCATACGAACGAGCTATATAGAGCCCTGCCAAACTCGTCAGGTTGTGCAGTATGACAATGGAGAATTCTCGCTGCTCTATTAAGGTCGGTCGGGATAAACGAGAACTTCGATGTTAAAAAAGGATTTAGACAGGTTGACGCATTTTCATTTGATTTTTTCAACAACATCCTTGAAGAGATCGTGCGGGATTCATGGGCCAATACAAGAAGCATATTCTACTTCAAGTCTGCACACACGCTCGCATACGCTGATGATCACTCCAAGTGATTGGGAGAACGTAGCGAGACGTCAATGAAGCTTTTGTGAACATTGATGCAGAAGCGGCTAAAGGGGGTCTAGAAGTAAACGTGGTCAAAACCAAATATACGCTGTCGTCACAGAAAGAGGTGCAACACCGACGTCTCGGTCAGAACGTCCCTATTACCAACTAATTTTAATGCAGTCAAGGATTTCGTCTACCCTGGATCAGTGGTAATAGACGGCAACGAAACCAGTGCTGAAATTAGACGCAGAATATCTCTTGCCAACCACTGTTTCTTCGGGCTCAAGAGGTAATTGAGTAGTAGAGTCCTCTCTCGGAAAACTAAGGTGACCCACAATAATACCCTAGTCATCGCGGTCCTCCTCTACCGCGCTGAGGCTTGGACCTTATCAAAAATGGATGAAGAGGCCTTGGCCGTTCCGAGAGGAAAATTCTGCGTACAATTTCGGTCGCGTTTGTGTTGACGGAGAGTGGTGGAGAACATTCAACCACGAACTGGCTGTAGAACGACATCGACGGGCTGTAGAGCGACATCGACCTAGTAAGACGTCTATGCATCCAACGTCTTAGATGTCTAGGCTATGTAGAGCAAATGATCAGCACAGCTCCGGTTCCCCGAGCGACGACGTTGAAGAGGACGGCCGCCTTTAAGGTGGCGTACACACGTCGAACGGAACCTCAACCAACTGGACTTGCGACGATGGAATCAGCTAGCAAAGGTTCGTGCTAGCTTGTTGATTGAGTGGGTTTTGCACTATCCTTTGAAGAGGGATGTTGAAAAAGTCACGCGATAGCGTGTCGCCCCGTCTAAATCCTTTTTTGACATAAAATGTATTGGTCAAGTCGCTGCTGACCCTGATGGTGCATCCTGCACAATCTGACGAGTTTGGCAGGGATGTCAGAACTAGACATGGCGTTATATAGCTCGTCTCTATGTATGGTATCGTATGCGGCATTATGTTCGACAGACAGATGAATGGTGGGTGTCGATCCGGACTCGTTGGCTTTTTCCAGGATCTGCCGCAGTGTGAATACTTGATCGGCAGTGGACTTCGCGGGTCTGAAACCACACCGATATGGACCAGTTTCAGGGGTTTCCACAGTGCAGCACAGAAGGTATTGTAGATGATCTTTCGAAGACTTATACATCTGTAATATGCGCAGACAGACAATACTAAGATTCCATTCATCGGACTTGCATTTCTCTCTCTTACAGAGAGATGTCCCAACCCGGTCATCTCCAGCTGCCTTAAAGAGCTCGGCGGGTAGTCCGTCTATTCCAGCAGCTTTGTTGGATTTAAGCTTAGAAAAAGCATTCCTAAATTCGTCCAGGTCAGGGGCACGGAATTCTCTACTGTCATCATCCGTTGTGAGTGGTTCATTCTGCCTGACGGTCAGATCTGTTTCGTCATCGCCGTTATACAGTCTGCAGAACTACTCATTCCAGATTTTTAATACCGACTGTGAGTCAACTGCTAGGTTTCTATTTTCGTTCCTGCAGGCTTCCATTCTGGCCCTATATCCCTGGCATGTTTGATTTATTCGTTGATAAGATCTCCGAACGTCGTTCCTGTTATACCACCTCTCCATCTCTACGATCGCAAGCTTCTCACGCTCTCTTTTTTAGGGTTTCGTACCCAAAAGGTAAACCGGCACCCTATTGCTAAGACTTCGCTGTCCGTCGGTCTATCTGTCACCAGGCTGTATCCCATGAACCGTGGTAGTTAGACAGTTAAAATTTTCCTAGATGACAGTGTTCATAGAGACGAGCTATACAGAGCCATGTCATGTTTTAACATTCCTGCCAAACTCCTCAAACTGTGCAGGATGACTATGGAGAACTCTCGCTGCTCCATTAAGGTCGGAGGTGAACTAACCGACCCCTTGGTTGTTAATAAAGGTTTTAGACAGGGTGATGCACTGTCATGTGATTTCTTCAACATTATTCTTGAAAAGATCGTGCGTGACTTTGCGGCCAATACAAGAGGTACGATCTACTTCAAGTCCACACAATTGCTTGCCTACGCAGACGATATTCACATTGACTCTATTGGACGGTTAAAGTGGGTCTAAGGGTAAATGGGGACAAGACCAAATATATGATGTCATTAAAGAAAGACGCGCAACACTGACGTCTTGGTCAGAACGTCACCTTGGGCAGCTATATTTTTGAAGTAGTCAAAGACTTCGTCTACCTTGGCTCGATGGTGACAAGCAGCAACGACACCAGGGCTGAGATAAAACGCAGAATAACCCTTGCCAACCGCTGCTTCTTCGGGCTCAAGGGGCAATTGAGTAGTAGAGCCCTCTCTCGAAAAACTAAGGTATCCCTCTACAAAACCTTAATCATCCCGGTCCTCCTCTACGGCGCTGAGGCTTGGACCTTATCAAAAGCGGAAGAAGAGGCTCTTGGGCGTTTCGAGAGGAAAATTTTGCATGCAATCTTTGGTCCCGTTTGTGTAAACGGAGATTGGAGGAGGAGATTCAACCAAGAACTGTACGGGCTGTACAGCGACATGGGCCTGGTTAGACGTCTTCGGATCGAACGTCTTAGATGGCTAGGCCATGTAAAGCGAATGGACATCAACGCTCCGGCCCGAAGAGTCTTCGACTCCAACCCCGAGGGACGACGCAGCAGAGGACGACCGCATTTAAGGTGGCGAGCACAGGTGGAAAGGGACCTCAACCAACTGGGCGCGCGGCACTGGAAGCGGCTGGCCAAAGAACGAGCCGGCTGGAGAGGCTTGTTGGTTCACCCCGAACTGTAGCGACATCAAAGTAAGTAAGTAAGTAAATTTGCATGCGTTTCTTTGGTGTAAATATATTCAAATGGCAAAACGCACTTATCACAAATCTGCTTCTAGCTGTCCAATTGAGAATACATAAGAAACTGTGTTGCCCGTCACCCTTTATATCCCATAAACACATAAATACATCGAAATGGAGTTTCTTAAAAAAAAAAAAAAACCAAAAGACATGTGTATCGCTTCGCTCAAAAGTCAAGGTTTCGATAATCTTTCTTCTTCCGGCTTATCCAGTAGTAAATAAGCAACTTTATTTAGATTAAGCATAACGCGACCGGATTTGTGACCGAACAACTTTTGAATTTCACACTACCTGCTTGGCTATATACATTAATTTCAATCCGTGAAATACATTCTCTCTTAGAATCACATAGAAGAGTACGAGTAGTTGTCTACCAAAACCATCACTAAGACACAGGCGTCATTAGAGATCTGTTCCGGGCTAATTCAATGGTTCTTACAGTCCCACAGGAAATGTGAAAATTCTTGACTGAATCCATCTCTGGTCATTAATTTCTCAGCACAAATTCTCACAGAAAAGTCAGATATCTAAACAAAAATCTTCAATTACTGAAAACCGAGCATAAAATTCGTTCCTTTCACGCCCTTAATTAAGTAGCGTCCATCAAACGTTTTGTATTAAAAAAATCTTATTCTTACTCGTGATCCGGTTCCGGCACTTATAGCTGAGAAACATACCTGAAAAGAAAAGCGGAAAGGAAATCCATTAATCAAATGAATGGAAACTCAGCAAAATCTGTTTATAAAAGACCAAACTCATACGTATAAGGAAAGAAAATCCGCCCGTATCCACGCTCGGCCTTTTTATCCATTAATTTACATTCAAGGCTTTCTTCTAAGCCTGACCCTCAACAAACAAAATTTTCCAGAGAGCAACTGGCGTTGGCAATCCGACCAAAAGCTCTCAGTCCTGTTGGAGATAATTTAATTTGAATTCGGGCCGACCGACCTAGTCCGAGGATGATGCTAGTGAAATCCATAAACCTAAGCTCTTTCAGCATCACATTTCATGCAAACAAGCCAATTTGAATGCGAAGAGGTGAACAAGGATAACTAAAATCCGGATAAAATGCCGAATACCATATATACGAGTATCCAACACCATGCACCTGGCATATGCATCTGCTGCACTTCAACGCCACCAGCATAGTTCCTACTCGAATGCCTGAATAAAAGCCAAAAAGGCTCGAAAGCAACAAAGAATCCAGCACGGCAAAGATGCATTTGGATTGCATACAAGTCGGTGAATTGTGTGAACTAACTAGGAAGATCAACATTTCTGGAGATGATTTCATAGGCCTTTATGAACCTATTTCCACAATTCCGATTCTGCAATTTCATCCTCTAAACGAGTTCCAATCCAAATGAGAAAGTGCCTTATGCGACTTTTAAGACGTTTAGATAAAAGCGTATCAGAGTCGAATGCTCAATTCTACCTGGCCAGTCCAGGCTCGATGGCCTGGTACGAGGATAACTTTCATTCCATGATGCATTCAATATTCAACATTCAACTCGAAAATATACGATGCGAACGTGTGTTGTAAGTGAATTCGGCAGGAGTTGGAAGGACTACAGTGTGGAAAATTGAATTGGTCCAGTCCAGAAGTTACTCACTTTAGTGGATGTACTCGTAGAATGATTTGATTGAATGAGTACGTGTGCGTAACAGGTTCATATCATTGGAAAGGAACACTTCTTGATTTATTATATCCCTTCACCTTGCTGGGTGATGATGTAAATGCTAAGTGTCCTGTGGCTAAATAAATGCTCATTTCTTGATAGATTTGAGACATTAACATGGTGAGTGATGGGCGTATGTTTTGGCAAAGATATCAAATTGTTTTGTGGCTTTAATGAAGTCGAGTGCTGTCGACAGGGACGAGACAAACTACTGACTTTACATGTCATTAAACGATTCCGGGGTGGATGGAGCCATTCGAATAGAAACTCATAGTGGAATGGATTTGAAAGGGAAAATTAATTGAAAACTAAAAGGATGCTGGTTTGACCAAAGCAGATTTGTGTGTGTGGACTGGTTAGAAGCAATTTGCTGAATATGACGAGGAGCAACTTGGTAAGTTGAGAAGTCATTCTTTGATGAACTTGAACTACTTACGGACTCTTACATGTTTTCCAATTGATTATGGTGATAGAAGATCAAAGAATAGTAAAGGACTAACAAAGGCCTCGTAGGAGTACCATCTATCGACGGGTGCTGGTCTGCTAAAAAAAAAAGGGAGTAAGAGCATCTGCTCTAACGTACATACATACAGTAGCCTCTGCAGCCGAACAGCCAGGTCCTTCTTGCAAAAAACAAAAAAGGAAACGATCTTCGGCTCTGTATGTGGAATGTTAGGTCCCTAAACAGACCACGTGCAGCCGAACAACTTGCGGGCACCCTGGACCGCGGACTTAACAGCTATCAGGGAAATGCGATGGAATGGACCGGGTATAAAGCGGATGAAAAACTGCGACATCTACTAGGACGACTGCCATAGGGAGAGAGGACAACGATTGTTCGGATGCGGATTTGTTGTTCCAGGTGGACTAAGGCAAAAAGTTCCAAGCTTTCGGCATGCGAGCGAATGCCTCATTGATCGCCAGTCTGATCTGCATCCACGTCCTCACGGAAGACAAGGATGACTCCACCAACAATGAGTTCTACGATCTCCTAAACTGCTGCCAGTGCTCAGCTAGGAGACTTCAATATTAAGCTGGGTAAGGAAAGCATTTTTGAACGAGTCATAGGCAAACACAGCTAACACGACACCACATCCAATAACGGATACAGGCTGATTGTTCTTGCTACGGGATGAATCTAGCCAGTACGCGCTTCCCGCACCTCAATACATAAAGGCACTTGGCGGACGCCGGATCAATAAATCACTAACCGGAATGCACACATCGCGATCGACTTCAGCCACTCCTCCACTATTCTTGATGTTCGAACCTTCCGAGGAGCTAATATCGACTCGTACCACTATCTTGTAGTAGCCAAGATGCACCTACGGATATCACGAACGCAACGGAGTAGAGTAAGAACACAAAGTTATGACGTCGAAAAGCTATTATCCCGTCTCCCTTAAGCTCTCCCATACAACTCGACTCTACATGCAGTCAATAGAACAACAGTGGAACCTTTGCAAACAAGAGAAAGGAAAGCACTGCAAGACTTTAGGCTTCACCACCTGGAGAATTTTCGGCGTACCGGCGTCTGGCAGACTAATCGCCGTGGCGGAGGTAAAAGGAACTTTGTCCGACTGCCAATATGACTTCAAAAAATCGCGCTCTACCGTCGATGCCATAAAAGAGGGAGTAGACACATCAGATGAAGCAATATAGGGGAGGAGGCACATAGAATTACTGTACGACTGGACGTATTATGAGATCTCTTACCAGAATGGACGCAACCATTACCTTGTTAAGATAATCCTTAGCTACTTCACTGACAGGAAGCTGAGGTATCAAACGGACGATCGTTTTAAATACCACAATGTTTCTGCGGAAGTTCCTCAGGGCTCAGTACTTAGACCTCTTCTGTGGAACATAATGTATGAAGGAATTCTGCGATTAACGCTGCCACAGAGAGCTAATAATATCGGTTTCGTTGACGAAAACCAAACCCATTCACGAGGTAGAGTCTGCCACAAATGAAGCGGTCGTCAGGATCAAAACTTGGCTAAAATCTGTCAACCTTGAACTAGACGACTACAAGACGGAAGCTTTCTTAATAATTTAATTTTAAAGCCCATGTTGAATACTGTAGCAAAAAGTCATCATAAGCGCAGGCATCACTTGCTAGAATAATGCCGAATATTGGTGGACCAGAGCTCAATACTCTCCTATATGCGATGCCGGTCTGGGCGGGAAAAGAAAGCTCTCGTCTGCATACAGTCTCTGCGCAATAAGGACAATATGCGGTTTCCGGACAATCTCGGATGAAGCAGCCTGTGTCATAGCAGGTATGGTCCCCATCGACATTCTCTCCAATGGTCGCCAATGGAAGAAAGGGCAACATCCATGGCGTGATGGGACAACACGACAAACGGCCGATGGACTTATATGCTGATCCCTGCCATCGAGGTTTGGGAAAAAGAGCACACAGGGATAGCAATTACCACCTTACGAAATTCCTTTCAGATCACGGGACTATCGAAAATATATCCACAGATATGGATACGTTAGCTCGCCCTTTTGCCCAGAATGTCCAGAGGAAGAAGACGCGGAGCATGCTATATTCCACTGCAGGCGCTTTGCAGAGGCACGAATGGACCTGTCGATCCCAGAGCTTCTAATATGACAAACTAAGAAGAGTATTGATTGGAGATCTGCTCATTTACAACGAACGTGCACAACGACCTAAGAAGGCTAGAAACAATAAGACGAGCTGAAACTGTCGACTCGTAGCACGTAGTATAAGTTGCTAACCAGCCCCGCGAAGTGATATAACGTCAGTCCCGCGGGGAGAGTGGTTGATGAGTGCAGGGTTTGGTTTAGTACGTAGGCGCACCGAGTATTCGGGTTTGCAAATCATACATATCAGTAGCCCCGGCTACATGCATCTCTTGAAGATGACACTTCCTTTGGTGCAACCAACAAAAAAAAAAAAAAAAACAATGGTAGGCTTTAAAGCTGGTTCGTTCGATGACGGATGCAGGAGGATTCCTACAGTGAATCAGGAGGCATATATGTAAAGCCTCCCCGCATAGTAGAAGAAGAGCAGCTCGTAAACGAGTTCAAAAGAAGGGAGGAGGATAAGCTTCTCACGAGAAGAAAAATCACAAGAAGCGCGCGATTGAGTACTTGGAGAGGTGTTACTGCAGACATTACGTTCGAAGGTTTCATCACAACAACATGAGCATGCCCTGACCTCGACGAAGTTAAGATCGCCATAAGATCGTCGTATAAAGCTGCTGGCGCCGACGGACTGTCTGCCGAGCTCTTCAAAGCAGCTGAATATGACCTGGTTGGGAGCATGTACCAGCTCATCTGTAGGATATAATGAGAGGAAAGCATGCCCACGGAATGGAGTCACGGCATCCTTTGCCCCATCAACAATAAAGGAGACCCCTGTGACTGAGCCAACCACAGAGGACTGAGTCGCCTTAACATCGGCTACAAAATTTTCCCTGCCGTTTTGTGTGAACGCCTGAAGACTTTTGTAAATAAGCTGATAGGTTGTTATCAGAATCGCTTCAGGCCAGGTAAGTCCAGCATCGAGCAAGTCTTCACGCTACGGCAGATCCTGGAAAAAAGCTATGAATTCCAGGTCGACACTCACCACTCATCATCTGTCGACTTCAAAGCCGCATACGACAGCGTATTTAGAGACGAGCTATACAACGCTTTGACATACCTGCTAAACTCATCAGACTATGCAGGTTGACTTTGGAGAATGCTCGCGGCTCCATTCGAATTGGTGAAGACCTGACCGACAGTTTTGATTTGAAAAAAGGATTTAGGCAGGGCGATGCGCTATCGTGTGATTTCTTCAACATCATATTAGAAATGATTGTTTAAAAATCACTGGCTAACACAAGGGGCACAATATACGTATCTCAAATCCACAACTCCTCGCATACGCGGATGACATTGACATAATCGGAAGGACACAGCGAGATGTTATTGAGGCGGAGGCGGCGAAAATTGGCTTGGTAGTAAATGAGGGCAAGACTAAACATATGCTGACACCCCCACCGTCGTTTGGGCCAGATGTTTGAGGTAGTTAAAACTTCGCCTACCTTGGCGCCGCAATGACCTGAAACAACGACGTCAGTTCCGAAATCAAACGCAAAATCACTCCTGTCAATAGCTGCTTCTTTGGGCTCAGGAGGCAATTGAGTAATAGAGTCCTCTCCCGAACGACAAAGTTGACTCAACCAAAGACCCTTATTATCTTGGTCCTGCTGTACGGCGCAGAAGCATGGACACTATCAAAAGCGGGTGAGGAGGTCCTTGGTCGGTTCAAGAGAAAGATTTTGCTCGTGATTTTCGCTCCTATAAACCTGGACGGGGAATGGGGGAAAAGATTCAGACACAAGCTCTACGGGCTGTACAGCGACATGCAGACCTTGCCATCTTGGTTGAGGCCCAGGTTCACTTCGAACTGTTGCCTCCGATGAAAAGAAGATAGAAGATCGAGAGTAATGGAGTTAGGACTTCAAAAACTGAATGCCTCAACGTACAATTCGGTTTTCATTATACTAAACATCTGTTTCCCAACTCTAACGTAGAAGCCAACTTTTGGGTCATCTACATAGGTCTCCACTCAACAAGTCCTTCTCTTAAATTCGGTCAAAAATCCTACATTACTTCCCACATTATCGTCACCGCTCTTCACACTTAACCTCACTCTCCAGTAACCTCTTTCACAACAATTAAATGCCGAGGCAAGAGAAACTAAGAGTGAATCCTGGATGACAGGTATCACAAAAGAACTTAGTCATTAGCCTCAATTCGTCAACAACACTGTCAGCTAGTGGCCCATGTTTATAATTCCATCTAATGGTTGTCACAGTAAATTCAGGACCTACATATGTGTGTATGTTATGTCACCAGTCAGCTGCCGCGTCGTCCAACAAATCCTGCATTCGTACACACTTTAATGGGAACAACTTTATAAAGATGCAAGATGCAGGTGAAGATGCATCCATAAGTGTATTTTTTCATGCAAGAATTCTACAACTGCCTTATACGTATGCATGTCCTTTGGATGGTAACCCCAATTTTGTCCGACAGGCAAAGGTATGTATGCGATTTCGTGCTAGGAGGAAAGCTGAGTAAAGTAAATTGCTCTGCTACTGGAAGCGTATACCAAATTGGACAAGGGGATATGACGAGTACTCTGGATACCTGGCGTCAAACCTGATTGCATGAGCGGGAATAAGGATATGAAAATCCACTGCGGTATGGTGGAAGGACGTTTTCTCTTTTCTTTTTTTTTTTTCTTTTTGTTGTTAGCCATCTATGTCTTTAAGTGACTTGTCCTCTGCTCGTGACGTGAGTGTGTGGTTCGGAGTTAATTTTATTTTTACCGTTGAAGGAAAAAGGATATTCGCTCCTTCATTCGCTTCAGATATCATTTGAACGAAGGGACAGGTACATATTTTGTATGTGGCATTTGGATGCAGTTATACACCTGTTTCGAGTTTCTCGTAAATTGGATAGTCCGTCCCTGTCCATGGTGTTAAGGGGAAATGTAATAAATTTGCTGGTGGCGACCAGATGCTTGACAAGGGATTTGATTCAATCCATGGCAGTTGACGTACAAACTAATATCACAGGAAACCACTGCTCCATGGTTTCACATACCACAGTTCCAAGGGAAACGATTAGCAGCAACACAAAAACTAGTGTGAGTCCTTAAAGAATGCGTCGCTACTTAACCTTTTTCCATCGTACTCCATTTCTGGCCTCAAAGCAAGCCAAACAACAATGGAGGAGACCGAGGAGAAACCGAAGAACGAACAAAACAATCGACAAGTGCAATTCCGCTCGAAATGATGTCCTTTCTGCATGCTCACAAGCCAGCACACGTGGGTAATCGTATGTACTCGCGTCACACACTTGCGTCTACCACAGTTTCGCTCCTTGCGTCATCAGGTTTCTTCGCTGTGTGGCATTATTCTCGCTAAAAAAAAAAAAGAAAACAACTCACCACCTTCCATCTATCTGCTCCTCGAGCAGCCGTAGTAAGGCAACGCTTGTTGGCCGTTGTATCTTTGAATTCCTTTTTCCTTCGATTGAAGTTTTTTTTTGTCTTTCTGTGTATTCGTGGTAGTACCTCCGCTCGTGGTTGTTGAATAACATCGGGGGCTGAACCACATCACGCTGGTTTTAAATTACACATCTCCTGGTTTCCTTTTCTTCTCTACTTTTTCTCCAGAAGTTTTTTTCTTTTTTTTTTTTTGCTTCTCTTTGTTGTGTGCGGTCCCACATGCACCGGAGAACACCCGCTTTAACCCCCTTTATGGGTTTCATCTTTTTCTTCTGCGGCTTCCAGCACAATGCAAGCGCACACAATCGTTGCACGTTTGAATCCTTGTGACAAACTGGCTGGAAACATGTAAAGCTTAACATAGACGTCGTCGGAGCAAGAGGAGGAGGAAGAGAAACAATAGAAGCAGTTTACAATTAACGGTGACACACAAGTGCAAGGGTGAAAAAAGGAAAATCCCGCGTCAGGTTGAAAATGGATTCCAGTCGAGCGAGTAGAGTGAGAGAAAATCAGGACATCGTGAGGGCCACTTTGCGCGTACCCTACCCTATCGCGTTCAACTGTGCTGACTGATTCCATTGCAACTCGGTTTATTGCTTCCAACAACCTAACCGGGACATTCCATATAAATTAATGAACATATTGAAGAGAAAATGAAATGCGAGGAAAGGAAGAATGCAAATAAGACATGCATAATTGGAAACGAACCACGTTATATAGGATGACACGATGACGACAGGAGAGAGAAGCTGATGCAGGAGGTATCAAGTCAAGTGGGGTTGTGCCATGATTGCTCCGGAATAATTGGTGCTACCATTGTTCGGTTTGATTGTTTGATGAATGGTAGATGCCCGGAAGGAAGCGCGTTGGAATTCGGCGGAACTTAGAAGGAGTTCTTGATTGATTTAGGAAGTGTGGAGTTCGTTTGGAAGTGGTTTTAAGGATTTTGGGGTTATGAGAGGAATATCGGAGTTTCGGTGTGGTCTCAGTTGCAGACTAATGGATTTCTGCCTGAATTGTGCTACTTTTGCGGACAATTTCGTGATAGGTCCTATGCCCGAATCGCGTCCATCTCTGTGGGTCGGGTTTTCATTTCAAATTAAGTTCTGATCCTGATAGTTAGCCCTGCGGAACCCCGTTTTTTTCTCATCATCATATGCGTTACTTTTCTATTATTTTTAACTTTCCAGTGGGAAGTTATGGTAATGGGGCCGATTTTGCGAATTCCACCCGTTTTAAGGTCACCCGAAACCAGATGTACGTATGTGCGTATGTGCGCGCGGAATTTTTCTTTTTGAGATTGGCCAATAGATTTTAATATCACTCAGTAGCTCAAAGCTCTTAAAGGACTTGAGAGTCTGCATCTTGAATGTGAGGTCTCTTAACAGACCGGGTACAGGCGACCAATTGCGGCAAGCCCTCAACTGGTTTAAAGCAGATATAACCGCACTCCAAGCAGTGCGATGGGATGGACCAGGCAAAAGACGGATGTAAAACTGTGACATCTACCACGGGGACTGCTACAGGAAGAACAAGCAGCGCTTATTCGGTTGCGGATTCATTATTCGAGGAAGACTTCGACAAAAAGTCTTAAGCTATCGGGATGTAGGCGAACGCCTCATACCAATCCGCATCAAAGCTACATTTGGAAATATGATATGCGCTCATTTCCAAGAAAAGGACGATCGACTCAAAGAAGAATTCTACGATCTCCTAGACAGAACCCATGACCAATACGTCGGACAGCTACAATAGCAAGAGACTGCCAGAATTTTTGGCTATCGTGTCTCCTCCAAGCTCTCTCAAAATCCGCCCACAGTAGCACAAACAATAGAGCAGGAATGGGCGCATTGCCAGAGCGCCGTCAGAGACGCTGCCTCAGAGGTGCTGGGTTTTAAGCCGCCACCACCTAGAAACCCCTGGTTCGATGAGCAATGCGAACCAGCCCATGCAGCAAGACAAGAGGTACATAAAGCCATGCTGCAACGACAGACGAGAGCTGCTCGCGAAATCTATGAGCGGAAGAGAAGAGAGCAACACACGCTTCTCAGAAGAAAGAGGAGAGAACACGGAAAGTGTGGGATCGAGGAGATGGAGAGATGCTTCCGGAGGAATGACGCCCGGAAGTTTTACAATGAGGTAAAACTTCCATGGCTACAAAGCCATAGCGGCGGCCTGCAAGGATGAAAATGCAGAACTGGTAGTAGAGTCACATTCGATGCTGAAGATTTGGAAAGACCACCTCTGCAGACTGTATAACGGCGATGACAGACAAGATGCCGCTGTCAGGCAGAACGATCCGTTCGTAATGGACGACGATATAAGGGAATTCCGTCCACCCGACCTAGACGAAGTCAAAATAGCGATATCGAGACTTAAGTCTAATAAAGCCGCGGGCGCAGACGGCATGTCTGCTGAGCTTCTTAAGGCGGCTGGAGATGAGCCGGTAAGGTGCTTGCACCATCTCATTTGCAAGGTATGGTCGGAGGAAAGCATGCCCGACGAATGGAATCTCAGCATCGTTTGCCCGGTCCATAAGAAAGGAGGCCCCTATAACTGCGCAAACTATAGGGGAATAAGTCTCCTTAACATCGCATATAAGATCTACTCTGCCGTATTGTGTGAACGCCTGAAACCGTTTTTTGGATAACCTGGTCAGCACTTATCAGTGTGGTTTCAGGACAGGTAAGTCCACAATAGACCAAATACGGCAGATCTTCGAAAAGATTTGGAATACCAAATCGACACTCGCCACCTTTTCGTCGATTTCAAGGCTGCATATGACAGCGTGCATAGAGATGAGCTATACAAAGCCATGTCTAGTTTTAAAATCCCTGACAAACTCGTCCGATTGTGCAGGATGACAATGGAGAATTCTCGCTGCTCCTTTAAGGTCGGTAATGGTCAAATCGAGAACTTTGTTGTTAAGAAAGGATTTAGGCAAGGTGACGCCCTGTCGTGCAACTTTTTCAACATCGTGCTTGAAAAGATCGTGCAAGAGTCACTGACTAACACAAGAGGGACGATCTATTTCAAGTCTGTGCAATTGCTAATCGCTTGCGTACGTCGACGACATTGACGTGACTGAGGTAGAAGTGGCTAAGATTGGTCTCATGGTTAATGAAGGTAAAACCTATTGGTCCGGTGTGAGCCTGGGCCTCAATCAACACACTTTCCACGGTCTTTATAGAACTCGAAATTATAGCTGTCAATCGTTATATTTTGTCCAAGGTGGTGAGCGTCGAATCGGTTTTTGCTTGACAGCATGTACTAAGTCTTATCCTCATTGACCTTAAGGACTACTTGTTTCGCCTGTTCCTCAATAGCCGTGAAAGCTCCTACAGCGCCAGACTGAGACAGCGGGATGATGTTAATATCATCCCCGTATCCTGGAAGCTGGACAGCCTTAAAGAAGATAGTGCACTCCCTGTTGACGCCTGCCCGTCGCACAATCTGCTCCAGCACCAAAGTCCTAGAACTGAACTGCATGGTGCATCGCGTATATTTTAGCGTGGCGAGACACAAATGAATCAGTTTTCCTGGGATCCCGAATTCGCCCATCGTTCAAAGCGATTGATGCGATGAATGCTGTCATATGCGGTTTTAAAATCGATAAAGAGATGGTGTGTATCGTTTTGAAGGCTTTGGGCATTCACAAAGTACGAACATTGTCTTGTATGCGACAATGAGCAGGGATACACCTCTATATTTCTTGCAAGAGGTAGGATCACCTTTCTTGGGGATGGAGCAAATAGAACTTGTATTCCAGTCGTCAGGCATGCTTTCATCTTCCCATACTCTACAGAAGGATGCATGCTCCCTACTAGAACATCGCCGCCAGCCCTGAAGAGCTCTGATGGCAAGCCATCTGAACCTTGCGGGTCGGTAGCAAGATTACCCTGGAAATTTCGAAGAGTCTGGGTGCCTTTCTTGAAGCCTCCTGCGAAAGCTTTTTGCTTTCTTATAAAAGGCCTGTATTTTATAAGCAAGCTCCTTTGGTCAACGCATATTGAGTGAAAAACCACAGAAGCGCTGTCAACTATTTGGCAATGTGGAGGTACTTTTGGCAAAACATGGAACTTTTCGCCGATAAGGGTTATATGCATCTGCAGGCCGATGACAAGATCGATAACTTCATATGCATAGATTTTCTAACAAGTAAACATGTCGTAGCCTTTTTCACTAAACCCCAAAGAATGCTTTGTCTCAGTTATACGCTAGCTTTCGCCAGCACTGGCACTGCTCTAGATGACCCTTGATATATTATCAGGAGGTTCCGCCTGAAAGCCATGTCTCGTTTTAAGGCTTCTCTCAATCACCCACGTTGTCTGTGATTTATTTTTCACACAGACGAAGAGGACCAACAGTTTGATGCTCATCGAAACGGCGTGAGTCGAGAAGGATTTTTATATCAAGTTATACTACGGGGGGTTCTGCCAGCACCTCGCCAAGGATCGTGAGAAATATCTTACGGCCCCTGGTAATGCCCTCTGATTCAATGACACCCGTCATCCTACTGCGCTGTAATTTCACTGCTGAATTTCCATTTCTGACCACATACTGAAAGGATTGTCTTTACATTTTCACAGATGGCTCCAAATTTGGGCGGAGGTCCGGCGCTGCGGTTTTCTTTGGATGCGGAAACTTTTTATTAGGAAAATATGCGTCCGCCTTTCAATCAGAGATATAAACAATCCTAATGGCCATGCCCCATGTTGTAAAGCACAGTTGGAAGGGAGAAAATATATGTGTCTGCAGTGATAACCAAGGTGCACTCAAAGCTTTGTTCAACCCTTTAACCAGCTCCCAGTTAGTGCATGAACTTAAGACCTTTATGAACAAAATCGTTAGACTAAAATCAGTAAAGCCTTTATGGGCCCCTGATGAACTCGATAGAATTGGTTCACAGGAGAATTTGTCACGACCTGATTCTGCTTTAGGTTTACGGTTATGGTTTCCACACAATCGTAAATTGAGGGAATATCTAGGATGAAAGATGACTAAGGGCGTAAGGGTGTCTGCCAGCAATGCGTAGCATGATTCGTAACCCTTAAGGAGACTTGGAAACATTCTAAGCATCTCTGTGTGCTTGGCGTCAGTGAGACGCCTACCTATGGTGCATGTTGCGATGAGGATGACACAGCAGAACACTATCTCTGCGACTGTTCGACACCGACGTGGTGTGTGCCTAATCGTTTAGCTATACATAGTGAAGGTAAACACTTGCACGGGGCTACAAGACCTTATCGGTGAACACACTACGCGAAGCTTGAGCTCTTGTGTTAACTGAATATTGTATGCTTGAAAGTTAAAATTTTTCTGCATAACTCACAACAAGCTCATGCCCGAAATGGTCTTTTGATTGTTTCGGATCATATTTCCAGCTTGTGTTTCACAAAAGCCATATTATGCGTTTTGGCGCATCTTCCACGAACCTAGTTTAACCTCGAGTGTTAAGTTCCAAACAACCTGCAATCAGATACCGATTGACGCAAATAAATGGCAAATAATCAGCGTCGACTTTCCTGCACCTCGCTTAGACAAGCCATTAGTGATGATGCTAACGCCACCGCATATGATGAAGATTCAGATTCAATGCCATCATCATCTCGAGATGTTTTGTATTTCAGATACTAAATATACATTTTATGGCTATACTAGCAAGAAAATGTTTTCATCGATTTCAAAGCCGCATACGAGAGCATTCATCGTGAAGAACTGTTTGGGGCGATGGCCGAATTCGGGATCCCGGTAAAACTGATCCAGTTGTGTCGCGCCACGCTAAAAAACACGCGATGCACCATGCAACTCGGTTCTAGGACCTCGGAACCATTCGAAACATGCACCGGATTTCGGCAAGGAGATGCGCTGTCATGTGACTTCTTCAACCTGGTGCTGGAGCAGATAGTGCGACGGGCAGGCGTCAACAGGGAAGGCACTATCTTTTACAAGTCCATCCAGCTGCTAGGATACGCGGATGATATCGACATCATCGCGTGTTCTAGCCGTGGCATTGTGGAAGCATCACGGCGATTGAAGAACAGGCGAAACGAGTTGGTCTTAAGATCAATGAGGACAAAACGAAACACATACTGTCAAGCAAAAACCAATCCGTCGCTCACCACCTGGGACAAAATATAACAATTGACAGCTACAATTTCGAGGTAGTTAAGGAGTTAGTCTACCTCGGGGCAAACGTAAATTCCACAAATGATACCACAGTGGAAATCCGGATATTTGGTCCTGTCTGTGAGAAAGGTGAATGGAGAAGAAGACACAACCGCGAACTCTACGAGCTGTACCAAAATGTGGATGTAGTCCGGAAGGCAAGGATCCGTCGACTACACTGGCTCGGCCACATCGAGCGCATGGACATTAACGCTCCAGCTAAGAGGGTCTTCGACTCCGAGCCTCCTGGTTGGAGAAGAAGAGGAAGACCGAACCTCCGGTATAAAAACCAAGTAATCGCGGATGTAAGACATCTTGGTCTTGACAACTGGGGACCGCCCGGGACCGTCAAGGATGGAAGGCTCAGATCCTCCATGGATCGCTGGCCTGAAAAGTAAGTAAGTAAGCAAGAAGATGAATAAAATTGTACGCGACTCTGACAAACATGCAATCTCAAATACAATATCACATCACATCAGAGCGTTGGTGGATAGAAAATCGACAAATAATAACTACGTTCCATCCGTGCATGGTCAGAGAGACAATTACCAAACACAATCAACATTATAGCAGTCCATCTCCAAGGGTAGACGAACTTATCGTATCCAAAACCGCAACCAAGCCCCAACCAAATAAGGCCATATCCATAAACTACTCGTTTATGATCGCGAGTCATCCGACTCACCATCCTAAACAAACTCGTCAACCACTGAGACCATTAAAATTAATTAAGCTTGTCAATTTCGAATCTTCTAGCTCTTCAAGCTTATATCTATCTCCGCCCAAACTAGTTAAGGCAAGAACATTAATTAGCTCTTCAAGAACTAATACGTATTCGTATCTCTAAGTTAGTCAGCTGGAAAATGTCAATCAAAAATCGTTATATTTTGGAAATTTGACTATTCCGTCTCGTGGTCGTATCTACTGGATATCGGATATCCACTCTACAGACGTGTATTTAATTAAGTAACCCGCTCAAGTTGCTTACGCTTATTATTATTCAATTTCTTGTCGACTTCCTGTGCTATTGACACTTTGAAATACTCGTCATATACCTACTCGTAGTCTATCGAGCATAAGTGACGGATACGTCACTACGGCTGATTTTAAAATGTATCCACGTGCTCGAAAGAAACGTCTTCGCGGAACAGTAAAAGAGAAAAGATAACAATAAACCACACAGTATAGAGCACGAATGAGTAAATTGTTTTTAATTGCCTGAAATTGTTCATATCTCAGATACGCCCATTGACGGTAAGTACTATAGAGTGTATGGTGCATAATGGAATGTTGAGGTCAAATGGAGAGTTACTTTATGGCAATGCTAGGCTTGGGGCGTAATAAAGTCGGTTAATGGGTAGAAAATGTTAATCTGGTTATATAATTAGATTATTTTAGCAGCTATCTATCTCTGGAGGCTAGCTTGACTCCATTAGATATGCAAACTTGCGGAGTTTGTTTCTGTTTTTTTTTTTTTTTTTTATTTATTTTTATAATGACTTGATATCAAGTCTTGTCATCACAGACTGGAAATGGCTCTGTGTTAAGAGGTTGACTTTTTGGAGCTGTGGGAAAATAGAGTTACGAGTACAGTAATTAAAGAAGCCGGTTCTTCAAGGGTGGGAACCACTTTCTAGATGCGGCGAATGACACTAAAGTAGTCCAAAGAGACAGTGAAAATGAAAGTGTGATTTAACGGTTTTGATCTTGTTTCTACTGCAGCTCTCCCTTTCTAAAGTCGGTGGACGTGGATTTTTTTCCGGTTTGAAAGTCTAAAAGTGGAGTGAGTTCATAGAGTACACCCATTTTCCTTTTTATGTATCTAGAACCGAATCGACGTACGTTGGAGAAATGCCTGACTCGAAAAAATAAGGGAGAGCAACAATCTAAATTAAGCACCAATGGACTGTAAGACTGTCTTACGAAATACCTATGTGGCTTGCAATACAATCATAGGTTATTTGGCACTGACAGCTGTTTCCCGCTCGAAATCTTAACAGAACGTCAGTACCATACCTCCGCCGAACGAAATGAGTCGCTTTACGCTCGAACAACTTTAGGAAATATTAAAAACTTATTTCTAAAGTCAGTGCTGTGTAGCCCAAACAGTGCGTTTTTTTGAAAATAAGTTTTGGCCGAAATGTAGCACCCACCGCGATTGCTGTACGCAAGTTTGTGCAAAAAGTGCACACCACTCATGGTCCCCATCATATGGTGCGCACAGATGAGAATGTGGCTGCTGTGGCCGAGAGTATGAGAATTCTATACAAAAAACTCTGGCTATTCGCTTAGAAGGTGCATGCTCATACATCTTACCTCCTCGCGGAGCCACCTGGAAAATTACTATGGAAATTACAGACAAGTAAGGGCGGATGGCGAGCTTCTTGCGCCAAAAAACAGGATAAGTCGGTTGAACTGCGGCGTAGTAAGCCGTAACCGTAAAACCACAAGCCTCGGATAAAACGAACCTGTTGAATGTTGACGACCCCTGCAAAATATTAAAAAAAGGACAATGATCTTCCGCTCTGTACGTGGAATGTTAGGTCCCTGAATAGGTCACGTGCAGCCGAACAACTTGCCGACGCCCTAGACCGCTATCAAATTATAAATGCGATGAAATCGACCGGGTATAAAACGGATGAAAAACTGCGACATTTACTATGGCGACTGCTATAGGGAGAGAAGACAACGATTGTACGGATTAGTTGTTCGAGGTGGACTAAAAGTGACAAAAAGTCCCAGGCTTTCGGCATGTGAGCGAACACCTCATAACGAACTGTATCAAGAGAAGATTTTCTAACATCAGCCTGATCTCTGTCCACGTCCCCACTGAAGACAAGGAAGACGTGTTTTACGATCTCCTAGACAGGACGTATGTATGAACGAGCCATCGACAAGCACAACCTACACGGCACCACATCCGATAACGGACACACGATGATTGATCTTGCTACGAGGCGAAATCTCCTTCTAACCAATACGCGCTTCCCGCACCTCGATATATACAAACGCATCTGGCGGTCGCCAGATCAATCAATCACTAGACAGATACATAGATAGGATAAGGGGGTGGGACAGAGTCGCCTAATCACTGCGCCTACGAGTGGGCCTATTGTGATGTCCCCCACTAACCAAATTGATCACATCGCGATCGTCGGCAGACACTCCTCCATTATTCTTGATGTTCGAACTTTCCCAGGAGCTAACATCGACTAGGACCATTATCTTGTATTAGCCAAGATGCGCCAACGGATATCACGAACGTAACGGAGTAGAGTAAGAATGCAAAGTTATGACGTCGGAAAGCTACTATCGTCAGAAACCGCTCGTGCTTTTACCGATCCCGTCTCCCTTAAGCTCTTCAATACACCTTAACCCTCCACACTGTCAATAGAATAACAGTGGAACCTTTGCTAACAAGCCCTGAAAAGCACTGCATCTGAAGTTTTGGGCTTCATAGCTCCAAAGCAGAAACGCCAGGTTTGATGACGAGTGCAGGGGGATTCACACAGCGAGGCAGGATGCATGTAAAGTCTCGCTGCATAGAAGAACAAGAGCAATTCGTGAGCTCTACGAGTTATAAAGAGGGGAGAAGTATAAGCTTCTCAGAAAAAAAGAAGAAAGAGCACGAGAAGCGCGCGAGGATTTGGGGAGGTGTTACTTCAGGCGTGACGTGCGACAGTTTTGTCAACAGATAAAGTGAACATGCCAAGGTTATAAAGCCAGAACGGAAGCCTGCAGGGATGACAACGGACACCTAATAGTAGAATCGCAGTCGATGCTGAGAATATGGAAAAACGACTTCTGCAGACTGTATAACGGCAATGATAGTCAGTATGCCGCTGTCAGGCAAAATGATCCATTTCTTAACGACGAAGACAGCAGAGAATTCCGTCCCCCTGGCCGCGACAAAGTTAAGATCGTCATTCCGAAACTCAAATCGAATAAAGCTGTTGACGCAAACGGACTGTCTGCTGCGCAGCTGGAGATGAACTGGTTAGGAGCATGCGCCAGCTCATCTGCAAGATATGGTCAGAGGAAAGCATGCCCAAGGAATGGAGTCTCAGCATCCTATGGCCGATCCACAAGAAAGGAGACCCCTCTGACTGCGCCAACTACAGAGGAATAAGTCTTTTTAATATCGCCTACAAAATCTAATCAGCCATTTTGTGTGAACGCCGTTTGTAAGTAAGCTGATAGGTCCTTATCAGTGCGGATTCAGGCCAAGGAAGTCTACCATCGATCAAAACTTAACGCTACGGCAGATCCTGGAAAAAAACCAATAAATTTCAAGTCGACAGTCACCACCTATTTGTCGACTTCAAAGCCGCATACGACTGCGTAATAAGACATCCTTTTTGACATCCTTTGACATCCCTGCTAAGCTAGCCAGACTATGCAGGATGACTTTGGAGAATGCTCGTTGCAGGGACACTATCGAAAGCGGATGAGGAGGTCGGTTTCAACCCCAAAAATGGCTAGGCCATGTATAGCAAATGGGCAGAGGTGGAAGGGGACCTCACCCAAATAGCCAGTTTACCCCGAACTGTAGCGCCCGTTAAGAAGCAATTGAAGGCGCGCGACCATCCGCTTCGTTATCGTTTTGCAGTTTGGGCCTTTCGGGGAGCTTGAATTTGACAACGATCTTGGGCGAACAATCATCTTTTCTGACGAGGCGCATTTTCATCTCGGCGCTTACGTTAACGAACGGAATACCCGCACGTTATTGTCGAGAAGCCAATGAATCCACAGAGAGTGGCAGCTTGGTGCGGATTGTGGAGTAGTGGCATCATTGGATCATTTTTCTTCGAAAATGAGGCTGGGAACAACGTTTCTGTCAAAGGTGAGCGTTACGGAGCTATGTTAATCGACTTTGAAGAAATGCATTTGGACGACCTCTGGTTCGTGCAGGATGGCGCGTCATACCACACAGCCCATGCCACAATCGATCGTGTACGCACCAAGTTCCCAAATCGTATTATCAGCCGTCTTGGCGACGTCAACACCGAAACGATTCAAGCACTTAGGCCAATATCATCCAAGCAATCCGTGCACTATAGCCCCAAAACCATCAACAAGGTCTTGGAAAATTGGGATGACAGAATGTGCTACTACGAAGCCAGCCGGGGCAGCTACTTGAACGTCGTTGTACCTCGTCATTAATGGGAATGTTTATTTACCAATAAAGCCATAATACGTGGAAACATGTAATTTTGTTCATTTTATTGCATTTTTAAAAAGAAACTTGTATTTGGCCCACCCTGTCTTTTGCTTGCTAACTGCTAGAGCACTCAGATGTAATTACAGGTCAGACAGATCACGAGATGTTATTCCATCTTTTGCGTGAGGCGTAGATACTTAATGAACACATGGGTCATCTCAACAAGATGCGCCACGATTCCGCGTCTTACTAATATGACATCATCATCATCTACACAGATTTTCAGCCTTTGGAAGACGATTTTCTTCGGAGTTTAGCGATTAGGTTAGGTTAGCCTCTCCATGGTGGGAGCATACACTTAGGCCAGAGAGGCAATTTGTGTTGCCGAGAGTGGGATTTACCCCTTATTCTTGGAACCACTTACTTAGGTGGCGCTACCGTTCGGGGTGAACCTGGGCCTCAACCAAAAAGCCCTTCCAGCTAGCTTTTGCTAACTGTTTCCAGTGTCGCACGCCTAGTTGGCTAAGATCCCTTTCCACCTGTGCGCAATCTTAGGTGCGGCCGTCCTCTGCAACGTCGTCCTTCCGGATTGAAGTCAAGGACTCTTCGAGCCGGAGCTGTGCTGTCCATTTGCTCTACATGACCTAACCATCTAAGACGTTGGATCCATAGACGTCGTACTAGGCTGATGTCGTTGTACAGCCCGTACAGTTCGTGGTTGAATCTTCTGCTCCACTCTCCTTCAACACAAGCAGGACCGAAGATTGTGCGCAAAATTTGCCTCTTGAAACAACCTCTTCATCCATTTTCGACAAGGTCCAAGCCTCTGCGCCGTTAAGGAGGATCGGAATGATGATTAAGGTTTTATGGAGGGTCACCCTAGTTTTCGTGAGAACAATCTACTACTCAATTGCCTTTTGAGCCTGAAGAAATAGCGGTTGGGAAGAGTAATTCCGCGTCTAATCTCAGCGCAGGGTATATAATGGATTGATTCGATATCCTCTTCGTCTACGCAGCTTCTGCAGAAATCATTCGAAAATTGCCCTAGTTTTTGTGCGTGACTGCCAATGAGACAGTGACCGGGGATGACACCAGTAATTTTGTAGATGTCAGTTTGTTTTAGGGAGATTACTCCCTTGGTCCGTGGAGGAGGCCAGATTTGCGTGGTGATGAGGCGGGTGTGCTCCTGGGCCCATCTCAGATTCATCTCAGCCATGGGTTTGTAAGTTAAAGTTTAATAGCTTCTAGAGGTACATATGTACATATACCTGCGCATGCCATGTTTGACTATTGCGTCGGTCCTTGTCTAGCGATGGCTCTTTCATTTCGTGATATATCGCTGAGTCCTGGTATCCATAGGAGATGTATGTTAAACTGTTCGACAAACTCGCTAAGAGATAGGCGGCAGTCGAAGCTTATTTTTGAAGTTTATACATAGGATTTCAAGGCTGCTTGACTGCCTGTGAAGGTTCGAATAGATATTACGTTCCACTTCAGCCAAGACAAGGCCTCCTTTATTGCCAACAGGTTCGCCTGAAAAACGCTGCAATGATCCGGTAATTTCAGAACTTGGCTCAGGTTTAATTGTTTGTAGAATCCACTGCCCACTCCGTCATTGGTTTCTGACCCATCGGTGTAGAAGTCCAAGCAGCTCTTGTGAGGTTGCGCCTGGTGTGCCGTGGCAGCGGCACTAGAAACAAGTACTAGTGTCTTATAAGCTGAGCTGTACATGCGCCATGCTATACATGCGCCAACAAGATTTCCGACAAAGCGTCAAACATTTTGCAATTAACATCCTTATAGACAGCCGAGCAGGGCTCTTAGCGCGAACCAGACCCAGGGTGTTTAACAAACTGGACTTTACACCCAGTGATCCTGTGTTCAAATCTCAAGGTTCCTGTCAAAATTTTTTGCAGTGAACAAAAAAAAAAAAAAAACAAACTCATCTAGCCCTCGCTCTCCGAGCATTTGTCGCTTCGAGGCTCATCAAGCCCAAAGTATTGTTGAATGGGAAAGACGAGATTGAGTGTTTTTGCTTATTGGTGGCTGCGGACTCACATCACTGGGTTGAGAGTCCAGTGTGTTAACCATTACGCCATGGTTCCACTCGCAAATTACTTTCTAGCAAGGTTGCATATGGATGGGGAAGTTCCCTTTTGGTTGACTGATTGATCCAAAGTGTGTTAATTATTAATAAGTGTGTCGCTGCAACAAAATTAAGGTGTGCTTAGAGTTTTTACTCATGACCCGCAATAGAACGTTTTATAGTTTCATCAACAATAAGTGTCTCCATTTCAAAGATCAAATGTGACGCACTTAATCTCAAAATGTGTCGAATGACACACTTGTGCATGTTGTTTAACACACTAGCATTTGCAGTGAGGTGAAGCACCGTGAAAACACGTTCGATGACATGGCCAACACACTACCCACTGCGCCAGGGCGCTCACCACTATACAGTTCCAAAATGTCGCAGTAAGTCCACTGTAAGTCAGAAATGTCTTCTTAAATCATCAAATGCACTTTTAATGAGGTTCAGGTCATTCATGGAGAACCATGGTGCGACTAAGTTTTTAGAAATGTTGCTTGCTCATTCCCAGCCCTTGTCTCATTCGCCTTTGTCATCCTGGATAGTCTGATGAATATGACGAAGAAGCATGGAGCTTACAGCTTGCCTTTGAGAATAGTGTCAAAAACTGGCTTAACAGTCAACAAAGCTTTTGTCGATCTTAAACCTATGAGTCTCAGTATCAAAATTGTTAAACCCTTAAACTGATAAACTTCCATATTATTCACCGAAGGGTTCAGGCATTATGTCAAAGAGACTTATACTCTCTTAATTGGAGCAGCTTTACGAGGTGCATGTCCTTCAGTATGGGGTTTCTTTTTTTTTTTTTAATGTGGGGCTAGAGCTATCAAATAGCATTTGGCACAGCTAGCTTTACAGATCTATTGTGCCAGCTAGCCGATTAACCGAGGAGCTTTTCCACTTCCTCAATGAAATTGAGAATACTTCTCGTAGGAGCCGAGGTGCCCCCCTCAGGAGTCATAGCTTCACTGCGAAGGATACGCTTCCTAGGATAGCAAATAATATCTCGGACCCCAGTGTCCCGTCAAGTAACCGACTGGTCTTCTGATACCCACCCTGACGGTTTGTGAGTTCGTGCTGCACAAATTCAGCGCTTTAAGCGCTGCTTGGCTATCAGACAGTATGTTGATGATTACTCCTCCTATACCAGTCTCCAGATTTAGATTGACGCATGTTAGGATGGCATGCAATTCTGCTTGAAAGATGCTAAGACTCATTCTCAAGGCCTTGGAGATCTTACGGCAAAGATGCCGGCGCCAACGCCAGAAGCTATCTTGGAGCCATCAGTATAGCACCTAAGTTCTTTGACATTAAGCAAGGGTTCACCGGTTTTCCATGCTGAACGATTTGAGATCAATATCTCAAATCCCTTTTCAAAAGAGGCAATGTGGCAATGCGTCCGAGACCGTGGTAATCATATCAAATTAGGGCAGGTGTTGTAAAATGGACAAGTGACCCTCAAGTCTACATGGCAGGCTCTTTCCCGAGCGTAGGATCTATTTGCACTGCGTAATGCCACATTTTTAATAAAAAGGTGCAGTGGAGTGAGTCCAATGAGTACTTCAAGGGCTGCTGTGTGGCAGGTTGACATAGCACCTGTAATGCCGAGTCAGGCTAGTCTCCGGCGACATTGAAGCTTATCAATTACTGTTTTTTTGTTCAACTTTTACTATCGCGGTGTATAACTAATGGACTACCTTGGGTTTAAGTCCCCGGGTTTTACCGTAAGTGCGTCAATAGGCCCACATGACCTCAGTCGCTTTTGTGAGTTTGGTTTTAATATTGGAGCTCTAGTTGAGTCTGCGATCTAGGTCAATATCTCGATTCCAGACTTCCTATGGAAATGCTATGTTTGTGCCATTTAGAGGGACGGAGCAGGGCTGTACCTTTCTCCTCTTTGTAAACAGGATTAAGGCTGTCTTATTTGGGTGAATGGATAAACCCTCTCTGCCACACCAGTCAGGGATAAACTGAAGCGCAAGCCGCATGCGCTCACAGGCAGCAGCACTTGCCCATAACAATTACTACAAGGCCATCAGCATATCCGATGACCTCGTAGCCCCGAGGGTTTGCTTACGTAGTTGGTCATCGATGAATATCGACCAGAGAAGGGGTAAAAAGACTCCTCCTGGCGGACATCCTCTAGGGGCCGATACTATCACTGAGACCGCATGTCGCTGATATAATACGGCTATTTAGCATCGTCCTACTCCAGTGATTCGTGGGTTCACCCCCCTGCAGGATAGTGCAGTGGTGATAGGATCTAGCCAGTATTATCAAAGGCCCCCTCCATATAGAGGAAGGCATAAATGGCGATTTCCTTATGTGTTAAACTATTTTCAACACGAGTCACCAGGTGGTGTAGCGCATTCCCATCGCATCGTTCTGTGCGATATGGATACTAATTAGGATGCAGTGGTATCTGATTCTCCAGGATACCTCTAATATGGAGCTCTATCAGTTTTTCCATTGTTTTTTAGAAGGAATGATGTCAAACTGATAGGGCGTTAGGATTAGGTTGATCACTTGGCTTTCCAACCTTGGGGATAAAGACAAGATCGACTTCTCTCCAGATTTGTGGTATATGTATATCGCAGATTGAAACAAGACCTAAAAAGAGCTATCAGTGGTGATAAAATGGTGTTCATGCCTTTCTGTAAGATAGCAGGTAAGGCACCGTCTTTGCCTGGGGCCTTATAGGACTTATATGATACAATTGCCCATTTGACCCTATCAGGGTTAGAAAGTCTGCCAGAGAGGCTATTCGTGCTACTGTCGATGTTAATAGTTACGTTCGTCTTATCGTCAGAGGGCATCGACTGGGAAGTAGAACCATCTCGAGCAAAGTTTCCAGGGTTTCCCTGCGATTGACGGTAAAGGTACCGTCTGATTTGCGAAGCAGCCCGAGTCCATTTGTGTGCTCTTGTGACAGCGCTTTTTGGAGTTGGGAGCGAGTCTATATTCTCGCAATATTTTTGCCAAGACATTCTCTTGGATTTCCTCAGTTCGAGGTTGTATTTCGTTAGAGCAGATCTATAATCAGTCCAACTGTTATTCCGTTTGGCGCTGCTAAACAGATATCTCACCTGTTTCCTTAGAGATACAAGCTGTGCATACCCCCAGGTTAAACACAGCTTGTGTGTACTTATCCTGGGTGTACAGCTGTTTCTAAAGAATGAGAGTTGGTAAGCCGCTTCATCGATAGCATCTATCGATTCAATCGACTTGAGAAGCATATCTTCCTTAGCGGCGAGCTATGTATTATAGACTTCCGTCTACTTAGCATATGTGCACTATCACGGCCTTTTCGTACTCTTAGCGTAGGATATACATACGTACATTGTTTAATTTAAAACAACCATCTTGCAATCTTGAAGGTTAGGCACTAGGTGCCTCCGTACTATTACGTTTAGGTTCGCCTTTAAAAAGCCTACATACATACATCCGCGAGATAAATAGATAAAATCCAATAAATTATTCACTCCAAGCCACAATCTCGTCACCAAGAGCTGAAAAAACAACAAAGGTCTCGAATACGATCAAATTTAAGGATAAGTGATGGAATGTGGATAGCGTCAACCTCTTACACCGACATACTCGTACATCAAGGATTTACCTTGTAGTTCAGGTAAGAAACTTCGTAAAGACCAAACTCAATTAAAGTAAAAAAGATGTACCCAAGAACAAACCTCTGCATTCACATTGAGCAAGGACACAAAGGCGGTCAGTGTTATGGGCTTGTACCTGATGTTATAAAGCAGAAAAGCCCTGAGCAAACAGGAAACTTTATCCAACTTCCTTAAACTTACATCGGTATCGAAGATAATAAATATTTTCTAATCTAAGTGAAGTTGCAGTTTGCATTAAGGTTGTAAGGATGTAACTTGTCCCCATGGTCTTTCGAAGCCACTTAATCAAAGTCCTGGTTGTATACCTTTTACTCGTACATACATATGTGTGTGTATAGTCCTGGACCCTGTTCAACTTCTGTTCCTTATTGTTTCGGCGTACAAGGGTGAGAAGGCACGGCAACATGTGGCACGTGATGCAATCTAGTCATCAACTTATCCCCTGAAATAAAAGGAATGAAAAGGATAATAAAACCATCCCATGACTTTGAGTTCTGTTTTGTGCATCTCCTCTTTTTGGCCTCTTGTTCGTGTGGCTGACCGATACACCTGTTCGTATTCTGTCGTCCTCCAACTTTGGAGGAAACACAAGGAGATATTTGTTTATCCTTCGCACGTATGGCGGCACTCACAGAACAACTGGAAAAGATTTTCCAATCTGAATCATAACAAGCATTAATCGCACGACAAATTTCCTCATCCCGCCACTTTAACAAATGCATTTGGATTAACCGAAACTATTCCGAACGCGTAACGAATCGGTGAGAACGTCTGCGTGCTTGTCTGTGCTCGGTATCTCTTAGCTAACACGATATCGAATGGAAACAAACTAACAGCAAATTTGAAACTCAATCTCTGAGTCTGAAAGTATCTGTGCCAGTGTGTATCGCGACGTTCCTGCTGCTTTGCTGTTGTTGATGACGATGATGATGATGATGCAACAAACAAATCCGCGAATGCAAATGAAAATTCGCGCTACGTACTATTGTATTTACATTTGATATCTTCAGCACGATACTTGTCTTGTGGAGGAGTTGTTAAGCCACATGAGATTTATTCATCTATCCGCTTCCATTGTCTGCTCGAGTGTAAGGTGAGATAGAAACTTAAGTGTAAGTTTTCAGTAGATTGAGAAACATGGAGTCAAGTGTTGTTCCACGGTTCGGGGTTTTCCTTTTTCTGTTTTCAGTGGTATCCGATATCATGCGGGTGTAAGTTCTCCTGAGATGCAGACAGATGTAGGAAATTACACATCCACTTACGTGAATTGGAGACTTGTGGTGACGGCTGTCATTGATTTCGAACTGACGGTTAGATGGAATACGAATATCTGGATATGGTCTGTGTAAAGGCGACTGTAGACTGATTTTTTGTGATACGTGAGGTGGATATAGTAATACCGTGCCGACTTGGCGATTTTGTTTCTTTATTACTTGTTTTGGTCTTTATTTTTTGGCTTGTACGCTTCTGCTACCTGTGGGAGCACTCAGACTCAAATATTTTTCAATTGTACTACCAGACAGACACCTGCCTTTACTGTATTTTAGAAGGAGCTTCAGTGATGTAGGGCTAGAAGATTCGGCACACACCAGGTCGGCCCCAAGGGTGCACCACCGTGCGCGAGCAAAGGCGGGACGGTCGCAGAAAAAGTGTTCTGCTGTGCTCTGCTCCTCGCAACATCAAGGGTACCTTTTGATCTTTTGATCAATCGACAACCAACCAGATTGAACACATTGCGATCGACGCCAGACACTCCTCCAGTATTCTCGACATACGAACCTACCGAAGGGCCAACATCGACTCGGACCACTACCTTGTTGAAGTCCGCATGAGGATATCAATAATGCTTAGTTCTCTACCCGAGAACTACTTAAGTTTGACGCCGGAAAGCTACAATCGCAAGAGACTGCCAGAATCTTTGCCGATCGTGTCTCCTCCAAGCTCTCTCAAAACCTGCCCACAGCAGCACAAACAATAGAGCAGAAATGGGCGCATTGCCAGAGCGCCGTCAGAGACGGTGCCTCGGAGGTGCTTTGTTTCAAACCGCCACCACCCAGAAACCCCTGGTTCGATGAACAATGAACAAGCCCATGCAGCAAAACAAGAGGCATATAAAGTCATGCTGCAAGGACGGACGAGAGCTGCTCGTGAAATCTATGAGCAGAAGAGAAGAGAGGAACACACGCTTTATAGAATAAAGGAGAGAGAGTACGGAAAGCGTGAGATCGAGGAGATGGAGAGATGCTTCCGCAGGAATGACGCCCGTAAGTTTTACATTAAGGTAAAACGAACATGCCAAGGCTACAAAGCCAGAGCGGCGCCCTGCAGGGATGAAAATGGAGAACTGGTAGTAGAGTCGCAGTCGATGCTGAGGATTTGGAAATACCACTTCTGCAGACTGTAGACAAGATACCGCTGTCAGGTATAACGATCTGATTGTAGTGGACGACGATGTAAGAGAATTCCATCCACACGACCTAGACAAAATCAAAACAGCGATGTCATGACTTAAGTCTTATAAAGCCGCGGACGCAGACGGCCTTTCGGCTGAGCTTCTTAAGTCGGCTGGAGATGAGTTGATAAGTTACATGCACCATCTCATTTGCAAGGCATGGTCGAAGATAAGCATGCCCGACGAATGGAATCTCAGCATCGCTTGCCCGGTCCATAAGAAAGGAAACCCCTATAACTGCGCCAACTATAGAGGAATAAGTCTCCTTAACATCGCATATAAGGTCTTCTCTGCCGTATTGTGTGAACGCCTGAAACCGTTTGTGGATAACCTGATCGGCTATTATCAGTGTGGTTTCAGGCCAGGTAAATCCACAATAGACCAAATATTTACGCTATGGCAGATCTCGGAGAAGACCCAGAAATATCAAATCGACACTCACCACCCTTTCGTCGATTTCAAAGCTGCATATGATAGCGTGTATAAAGATGAGCTATACAAAGACATGTCTAGTTTTAACATCCCTGCCAAACTCGTCCGACTGTGCAGGATGACAATGGAGAATTCTCGCTGCTCCATCAATGCCGGTAATGAGCAAACCGAGACCTTTGATGTTAAAAAGGATTTAGGCAAGGTGACGTGCTGTCGTGAAACATTTTCAACATCGTGCTTGAAAAGATCGTGCAAGAGTCACTGGCCAACACAAGAGGTACGATTTATTTCAAGTCTACGCAATTGCTTGCGTACGCCGATGACATTGACGTGATTGGACGGACAAAGCGAGACGTCAAAAAGGCATTTGTAAGCATTGAGGTAGAAGCGGCTAAGATGGGTCTCAAAACCAAATATGTATCTGCTTTCATCTAAAAGAGACGGACAACACCGACGTATTGGCTAGAACGTCACCATGGACGGATATAACTTTGAAGTGGTCAAGGAATTCATCTACCTTGGCTCTCTGATGACCGGCGACAACAACACCAGCGCTGAGATAAAATGTAGAATCACTGTTGCTAACCTCTGTTTGGTCTTAAGAGGCAATTGAAAAGTAGAGTCCTCTCTCGGAAAACCAAGGTGACACTATATAAGTCCTTGATCATCCCAGTCCTCCTTTACGGCGCAGAGGCTTGGACCTTAACAAAAGCGGATGAAGATGCCCTTGGTCGTTTGGAGAGGAAAATTCCTCACACTATCTACGGACCCGTTTATTCAAACGGTGTATATCTATAACGAAGAACTGTACGGGTTGTACAGGACATCGGCCTGGTACGACGTTTACGGATACAGTGTCTAAGGTGGCTATGTAGAGCATGGAAAATACAGCTCCGACCCGAAGGGTCTTCGAATTCACTTCGTAAGGAGGGCGCAGCAGAGGACGGCAGCATCAACGGTGGCGCACGCAGGTGAAAGGGGACCTTAACCAACTGGGAGTGCGGCGCTGGAAACAGCTGGCCAAAGACCGTGCCAGCTGGAGACGCTTGTTGGTTGAGGCCCAGGTTCACCACGGACTGTAGCGCCCCCTAAGTATATAAGTCAGTAAGTATCTGTGTTTTATTCCATTTCAAAGTTCTAAATCAAACAAAGGAACACCCTGTATTTGTCGCATTCCTTTACTCAAAGGACGATTGAATGCTTTTCATAATGAACAAGAATTGGTGTGCCCATTAAATGACTGGACTGACGAGATGTCCTTAGAATTTATTTTTAGTGAACGCTAACTTTACGCTTAATATACCGAAAATTATATCCATGAGCACAGCATCCATGTTGGTACTTAAAGAGAGGCAAAGTCCTAGATTAAGTAAATTTTTCCATAGGCACCTAGAAATTGCTGCAAACTAGAGAGCGTGTAAAGCTTTTTTCAAACATGCTTAAGCAACCTGGAAGTCCGAGAATGTTGTGGTTTTCTCTAACGATGTTTTGATCCTCCATAGATTCCCCATGTTACGCTCACCAAATCTCAAGCTATTGTCTTGGTTTTAGGAGTTGCAAGTAACGAAAGGCATGTTATACCACCTCAGTGATTCCGGGATATTGCTGCAACCTACAACGTGGTTTTAGAAAAAGTTGTGAAAATCTGGGTTGGTGGAGACAAGCCATACCTACTCAGCAGGACTCTACTCCTTTACACAAAGCGATGGCGACATACCCACACTTTCGTGTCCAAATACTAATGAAAATAAAGAGGATCAAAAGGTTCATTAATAGCGACTATGACCAAGGTGCAAGGTGACTTAAATGTATCACATTTTTGGAAGATATTTTAACTTCCGCGAATGAAGACAGCTGTCAGTTTGTTTGTTTTACCTGTTTGTTTACACGCCAACAAGTAATGGAATTCTATACTGCTCAAGAACGCAGAATATCGTGATAAGCTAACTGGTTAAATACTACAGCCTTTAGTTACTCACTACGAATACACTAGTACAATACGTGACAGAAGAGACGGCGGAAGTTCTCATTTTCCTCGTCCAGCCTATTGGCCATATAACATATTTCGGTGAATCACTTGAATGTCTGTTTTCATGAAAAGGTTGCATAAGAGAGTAGAAATATTGGCATTAAGACCCTGTTAGGGACACTCTCTTCAGGAACATTTGCATTGTTGCCTCTCTTACACCAGGTTTAAGAGTGCATTAAAGTAAGTTAGCCTTACTAAACGGTCAGCAATTGGTGAATGATATGCCCTTTGTAAGGGAATATGTATCTCGAATTCATTTACCAAATTTCGATGCAATGAATGTATGTGCTTCGTTTTCGACTTTTGAACTCGAATCACTGGGTTTAGAGTCCAGTGTGTTAATTATTACGCCGTGGAACTGACTCGCAAATTACTTTCTGGCAAGGTTGCATATATCGGGTTTTCCATTAAGGACTTGACAAGTTTTTTTTTTAAAAAAAAGGAAAAAAGAATTTGAGGTATGTCAAACCCATTATTATCGACTTGAAGCACAATAAAAAAAATTTTAAATGGCACTCGACTTCTTTCATATGGCCACCGCGGGCACTTTTGCAGCAGTTGATTCGTTGGACCCAATTTTCGACGACTCGGCCACACATTTCGGCCGAAACGGCCGCTATTTCGCGTTCAGTGTTGGCTCTGAGCTCTTCCAATGTCGTCGACTTGTTGGCATAAACCAATGACTTAACGTAGCTCCAAAGAAAATAGTCTAGAGGACTATTTTGCTTATTGACGAACCCATCGAGCCAAAAATGAGCGTCGTCACTGAAGACGATTTTGCGATGAAATTCATCATCTAGCCGCATCTTCTCCAGAGCCCAATCGGAGAACGTACGTCGCTTCAAATGGTCCATCGGCTTCAACTCTTGAGTAAGCTTGATCTTCTAAACCAAAATCCTTACCCGAAATACGCCATAATATCGTCTGAGCGATGCCCAATTCTTGAGAACGCCGTGGAATTGACTGATTTGGATCATTTGCTACGGCCGCCCAACGGCACCGAAGGAAAGGCGGGACAATCACAGAGGAAATGCCCTGCAGTGTCATCCTCCTCGCAACATGCAGCACAGGTAGACGTCTCACTGATGCCAAGCACGTATAGATGCTTGGCAAAAGTGTAATGGCCCGTGATGACTCCCACAAGCTTTCTGCAGTCGATTCTCCTTAAAGACAGGAGGAATGCTGCGGATTTCTTGTAGACATCAGGGCATACGCGCTTATTCATCCAGCAACTTGAACAATCCCTCCATCTACGGTTGTGTATGTTAAACACACAATCTTTAATGTAGAAATGTACCGTGGATGCATGTAGACATAGAGCGGGTTCAGGTCCTGAGAAGCTCTCCTCTGAACCCATTCTGGCGAGTTCATCAGAGATTTCATTACCTGGGATCCCAGAGTGACCTGGAACCCATACAAGCCTTAATGAATTTAGTCTGCCGACTTTGTTCAAGAAGGACTTGAGTTCAAGCACTAATTTGGAGCTAGTTAAGGGGTTACACACAGCTTGGCTGTCACTACAGACGCATATGCTTTTTCCCTCCCATCTATGCTTCACAACATAGTGCATGGCCATTAGGATTGCGTATATCTCTGATTGGAAGACAGACGCATATTTTCCTAAGGAGAAGTGCAGTCGGATGTTTTTGCGCTCAAAGAAGACCCCATCACCGGACCTCCGCCCAGACCTGGAGCCATCCTGAAAATACGAAAACTTTCCTTTCCAAGCTCAGTATCCAGCCATGGCCAATCCTGACGCCATGGAAACTCGACTGTGAAATTACGACGCAATAGGATAACGGGCGTCAGTGCGTCAGAAGGCATGTCCATGAAACAGGGGTCGCAGGGCAATTCTTGCGCAAGCACGCCGTTATTCCTATGCGAGTTATACAAAAAGCCATTCTCTTCAGACGAGACATGGCTTTCAGAGCACACAATCTGATAAATATATCAAGAGGTAGAAGGTTCATCATAGCATCTAGAGCAGCGCCCGGCGTGCTGGAGGCAATCGGTTCTTTGGAGTTTGGTGAAAGAGGCTACGACGTGTTTGCGTTTTAGCCTGTTCCACCAGACAACCGATACATATGTATGAGGTTATTGGTCTTATCATTACTGTGTAGATCCAGAGGACCTTTGTCGGCGACAAACCCCATGTTTTGCCAAAAGCTCCTTTGCATTGCCAGAAATCTGACAACGCTTTGATGGTTTTTGACTCAACATGCTTTGATCAGAGAAATTTTCTATCTAAGATGACTCCTAGACACTTAGCCTCCTTGGATATCGGGATGGAAGTGCCTTTAGTACCAGTTGAGTCATGTCATGTATTTTTCCTCCTTCTCGTAAAGAGAACGACATCGGTCTTAAGAGGATTGACTGACAGCCCATTTCTGGTACACCAATCATCCATTACATTTAGCGCAGCCTGTGCTTTGAAACGGACAGTCGCCAAGCAAGAGCCGACAGAAAGAATTGTGACTTCATCCGCATAGTGAAAAGGTGCGTTCAAAAATTGAATTCAAAGTTGTCAATTTCCCATTGGATCACAGTGTTAAGGGACCAATATGTTAACCATTGCGCCATAGATCCGACTCCCAAATTACTTTCTGTTAAGGTTGCATACCTTCTTCTTCTTTGGTGGCGTTACAGCCCATGAAGGACCAGAGCCAAGATTCTCTCAATCACCCATGTTGTGTGTGATTTTATTTTTCACACAGGTGAAAGGGACCTACAGTTTAATGCCGATTCCGAACGGAGTGAGTCGAGAAGCTTTTTCAAGTCTACTACGGGGGGTTTTGCCAGTACCCCGCCGGGGAGGAACGTCGCGAAATAAACATTCGATGGCGTTGGTGTTATCGGGATCTGAACTCGCTCATCGTGCGCCAGAGTCCAACACACTAACCACTGCGCCACGGCGCCCTCAAGGTTGCATATAGATAGGAAATTTTCCTTTTGTTTGATTGATTCATCCAAAGTGTGTTAATTATTAATAAGGGTGTCGCTGCAACACACTTAAGGTGTCACAAGGGTTTTTATTCATGACACGCAATAGAACGTGCTATGGTTTTAACACGAATAAGTGTCTCACTTTAAAAAAAAAAACAAACGTGTAAATTGACACATTTGATCTTAAAGTGTGTCGAATAATACACTTGCTGCGTGTTGTTTAACACACGGCCATTTGCAGTGTTGGCATCATAAAAAGAGCTATGCCCAAACAGGGCCTACAAATTATTGAATTTTATTACCAAAATTCATGGACGCACTTTAATCATTTTACGGTCGTCATAGTCGACCTATTGGGCAAGCTATAGAGATCAATTTCAGCCCGTTGAACATAAAGCCACCTATCCGTTAGAAATTAAAATTGCTCTATTTGGTCCCATGCGCTTTACGATTCGTGAGATCAACGTTACATCAAATCCGCCGAACTGTTCCTGGTCGACATGTGGTTCCAATAGGCCGGTGTTGAATCTGAAGAACAACCGCATTTCATTAAATGTATGTATCTTTATGGCCCAATAAAATGCAAGATCATCCAACGTTGGCCGCTTCATTACACTCTTGAGTGAGGTGGATACGAGTGTCGCATAAGCCACCGGATACTTGTGTTTTCTATGCAGCTATTTCAGCTATACTTAAGCAATAATAATTGCATATCCAGAGTTGGAATTCTACATCATTAAATCGTAAATGATCCATAGTGCCCTAAACTTCCCACTTCGTAAGAAAGACCGGACCACATGTATCCGAAGTTATCGCATTTGGGGGAAGGCCGGAGGAGACGACGACATATCAATAGACAACACTTTCCATCAAGTGATAATTTTGCGTTATTAAACTTGATTGCCAACAATTCAATACCATCACTGTTAAGTGATTCATTTGATTCTACATGGCCATTCACGAGGCAAGATACATTACCGTCAAGTGAATACAAAACGAGTGACAGCAAGTCAGTAACAAAAGACTAAATGCTTACTCTTAGAACCTATATGTTCATCTGTCTATATGTCTATGTCGAATTCGGTCAATCCCAAATGTACCCTAGCAACCCACTCATTACTCTACAATCGTTTATCATGCCTCATCCATTCCTTCCTCAAAACCTTATCTAAGAAACAACATTCGATACCTAACACAGAATACAAAACACCCAGATATCAAACAACAAACCATTCTGAATCAAAGTATCTAATAGTCTGATTGTCATATGATGTCGTCGGTCTGTTGTCTTCTTACAAGTTCTGACTGATTGCCTTTGCTTTGCGGCCCGACTACATGAAAAATGTCTTTCACCCTCGGCCACCAGTCGCCAAGTGTTCTATGATAAATTACTTCGAAATTTTGTCTATCCGTACGAATATCTGTTATTCGATTAATCTAATTGCATTCTGTTTGGACATTAATTTTCATTAAATCTATGTACAACCACAGCGCCACGTCGTCCTCCATGCAATCATACGACTAGCTGGCACCGCCATAAGGGTAATTATGGAAAATATTGTATCTGTTGGATTGAATCGGAGTCGATGTGTTGGGAAAATAGGCAAAAACCATTCGGTCACACTTGTGTACATACGGAAGAGTCATGCTTTCAGTGTCTAATCAATAAATTCGTTATATACTCACATTTTCAGAGCTTAGGGGGAGGTATGCAATAGGTCTACATACATATCTCGTAGGGATATCACATGAGATCCGTGGAATGTGTGAGTGTATCTCTGAGTGTATTTGCCGTACTTCCAGATGTCAATTAAATTGAACTGGCGATGATTATTATCATTGCTATTGATGCTAGTATTTATATCTAAGCTATTAGTTATGTTGTCGTCATCCGATGGTTTGATTCGGTACAAGATTCTCCAATTAAACTATTAATATCTCGAATTTCAATTCACACCGACAATGGACCGAGGGAAGGACAATGGACGATAGCAGTTTAAGGATGAATTATCGTTTACGTAAAGTATCGAATGCAAAATGCGGGCTTAAGCCCTTCAGATTCATGTCCTTTTTTTGCTTTTTGGTTTGGTTTCCATGGAATTTTTCTCAATCAAACCAGTAATTGGCGGATAATAGGACATCGAACGAAGTAGTAAGGACGAAACAGAATGTATCATGATGCGGTGTCATGGGATATTGATGAAATTATCTCGATAGTGGGATTTGAAATTAGAGTGCGGTTTTCTGCGCTACACTGGTGTGGGTGCACACTACCTATTAGTTTTCATTTTAATTAACGAAACGCAAGGAGAGGTGATCGGTTTATTGATTTTGAACGCAGTGAGTTAGTGACGAATGGTATTATGGGAGGAGCGGGTTAATTGCGAGATATGATTTAATTAAACTTTTTGATAATTCATGTTATTTGGATAAGGAGAGGTGAAATTGCATTGAGGTTTTAGTTTTCGAAAACTATCCCAGAGACTTATTTTTAGGTATTCGCGGTTGTGACCTGTCAGGTTGTCCTTTTAAAAATATCGTTAAAAATAAATTATTCAGATTGTCTGGTTATCTGAAGTGTATACCATGCTATGTATGATAAGAGCTAATTATCAAGTGATGTGGGATTGTCTCCCATGATACATCGCGTAGGTAAATACACACGTGGCGTCCAATGACATATCAGTTCTAAATGAGCGACAAGGAGTTATCGAGTCGTTGTCACCGCAAGAGACCGGAATTATAGGGTAGCAATATTCCACGTTCAGAGACAACCAACAGCCTTGCATACGGACGGAATACATGCTGACGACCCCCGCAAACGTCTAATAGGAAACGAATACCGGATCTGCACCTGGAACGTTAGGTCCCTCAACAGACCAGATGCAACCGGACAACTGGTCAAATCTTTAGACTCCTATAAGGCAGACATTACCGCGCTCCAAGAAGTGCGATGGGATGGCCCATCCCAAAAAAGCGGATGAGAAACTGTGAATCTACTACGGAAACTGCTACAAGGAACATAAACGCTTATTCGGATTTGTTATTCGAGGCAGACTCAGGAAATAGTCTTAAGCTATCAATATGTAAGCGAAGGTCTCATTAAGGCCAATCTCGGCAATATAAGCTTAACATGTGTCCACGCCCCCACAGAGGAGAAAGACGACCGACATAAAGACGACTCCTATGATCTGCTAGACAGAACATATGCCCAATGTCCCAGCTATGACATCAAAATCGTTCTAGGAGATTTCAATGCGAAGCTTGGTAAGGAAGCTATCTTAGAACGAGGCATAGGAAAGCACAGCCTACACAACACCACGTCAGAAAACGGACTAAGGCTAGTGGACTTTATGGCGGGACATAACCTCGTAGTAACATGTACATAGTTCCTGCACCTCAGCATTCATAACCAATCAAATCAAATTGATCATACTGCGATCGACGGCAGACACTCCTCCAGCATCCTAGATGTCCGAACCTTTCGAGGAGCTAATATCTACTCGGATCATTATCTTGTTGCAGCCAAGGTACGGATGCGAATTTCTCGGAATCAACGAAGTCGAGCAAGAACACCAAAATTAAACGTCGGAAAGCTGCAACCGCAGGAGACCGCCAGGACCTTCGCCGATTAAGTCTCCCTTAAGCTGTCTCAAGTCCCGATGCAATCTGCAGAAACCATAGAACAGCGATGGAGTCGTTGTCAGAACGCCATTAGAGAGGCCGCCTCAGATGTACTCGGTTTCGAGCCACCACCGTCGAGAAACCCTTGGTTTGATGACGAGTGCAGACAGGCCCATGTAGAGAAACAGAATGCATACATGGCTACACCGCATCGACGGACGAAAGCTGCCCGCGGACCTGTTTAAAGCAGCTGGCGATGAGCTGCACATCTGTAAGATATGCCCGATGAATGGAATCTCAGACTTCTATGACTGCGCCAGTTACAGGATAAGTCCCCTGAACATTGCGTACAAGATACTCTCTGCCGTACTGGAAAATCTGATGGGTTCCTACGAGTGTTGTTGTGTGCCAGTAAAATCCACGATAGACCAAATATTTACACTACAGCAGATCTTGGAGAAGACCCATGAATTCCAGGTCGACAGGCACCATATTTTTGTCGACGTATGACAGTTTTTATAGAGATGAGCTATACAGAGCCATGTCATGTTTTAACATTCTTGTCAAACTCGTCAGACTGTGCAGGATGACAATGGAGAATTCTCGCTGCTCCATTAAGGTCGGTTATGAGCAAACCGAGACCTTTGATGTTAAAAAAGGACTTAGGCAAGGTGACGCGCTGTCATGCAACTTTTTCAACACCGTGTTTGAAAACATCGTGCAAGAGTCACTCGCCAACACAAGATGTACGATTTATTTCAAGTCTACTCAATTGCTTGCGTACGCCGACGACATTGACGTGATTGGACGGACACAGCAAGACGTCAATGAGGCCTTTGTAAACATTGAGGTAGAAGCGGCTAAGATGGGTCTCAAGGTTAATGAGGGTAAAACCAAATATCTGCTTTCATCTAAAAGAGACGGACAACACCCACGTATTGGCCAGAACGTCACCATGGGCGGATATAGCTTTGAAGTGGTCAAGGAATTCGTCTACCTTAGCCCACTGATGACCAGCGACAACAACACCAGTGCTGAGATAAAACGCAGAATCACTCTTGCCAACCGCTGTTTCTTATGGCCCAAGAGGCAATTGAGAAGTAGAGCCCTCTCTCGGAAAACCAAGGTGACAAAGTGTCACCTTAATCATCCCAGTCCTCCTTTATGGCGCAGCGGCTGAGACCTTAACAAAAGCGGATGAAGATGCCCTTGGTCGTTTCGAGAGGAAAATTCTGTGCACTATCTACGGTTCCGTTTGTTCAAACGGTGTAAGGAGGAGAAGATATAACGAAGAACTGTACGGGTTGTACAGCGACATCGGCCTGGTACGACGTCTACGGATACAGCGTCCAAGGTGGCTAGGCCATGTAGAGCGTATGGAAAATACAGCGCCGACCCGAAGTGTCTTCGAATCCATTCCGGAAGGAATGCGCGGCAGAGGACGGCCGCATCATCGGTGGCGCACGCAGGAGGAAGGGGCCTTAAGCAACTGGGCGTGCGTCGCTGGAAACAGCTGGCCAAAGACCGTGCCAGCTGGAGACGCTTGTTGGTTGAGGCCCGGCTTCACCGCGGACTGTAGCGTCACCTGAGTAAGTAAGTTAGTTGTCATTGCGTATTCTCCTGTCACTATTTATGGCTAATAGGTTTTCAGACCCCTAAAATGCCATACCCAAGCCATTACAACCTTGACAAAAGGTCGTCACTTAAAATGCTCCGCTTATTATGGTACACTTTCTCAAAATACCGACACCACCTAACTCACAACCTAAAAATAAATCACCGCGCATCATGGAAGTTGTCTAGTCTTTTATGCGACTATGCCTCACTAAATCTCCTATACCAGCGAAAGTACGTAGCGCACCATTACCTCTGGTAAATTGTGCATTAAAAAAGCACGATTTCTTCAAGTTAATGGAGGAGCAACAGTATATGACGGACAAAGGCCCAACCCATCGCAGCTGGTCGGAGACGGAATAATTGGATTTGGAATTGCAATCTCAAGAAACGAATTTTCGTTGTTTGTGTGTCGCAATTTTCCTATGAATCATATCACGTTGCGAAATGGGATAGAGAATTCCGAAGGAGATAGAGTTGAAGTTTTTTTTTATATCTAGGTTATCAGATGGGCCCAATTGCTGGCATGCGGAATATGTATTTATCTTTAAGTCACTGAAAGGTTTGGCAAGCTAGATTGTCAAATAAAAATACATCTAACACGAGGTAATGATGTACAACGCGAGGCCTAATGTAAGATGTAAGAGGCCTAGGTACTTCTACTAAAAATCTGCTTAGTGTTTATATAAAACATTAATTAACTTATAAGATATTAATATACGAAATGTTAGTTTGTTAACTGATAAATTAAGAAAGGACCTTCTGAAGCTATAATCATCTTAATACGAGTTGAATAACATTCACACTCTACAGGATGCATGTGGCATATTTATTCGTATTTATTTTATAATAATATGTTGAACACTAAGATACAATCATAAGGACATGGCAAAGGACTACCAAAGTCCTTGTAGGGGTAGCATCTATCCGATTCTGGCCTGCTAAAAAGCGAGAAGGGCCACCGCGGACGAGCACCTTGCGACACTGTTAGTTAGTAAGTAATGGTGAGAGCCTCCTTTTGTTTTTTTTTTTTTTGGTAGAGACTCGCGCAGGTTTAACTTACTTACTTAGGTGGCGCGGTACAGTCCGTGGTGAACCTGGCCCTCAACCAACAAGCGTCTCCAGCTGGCACGGTCTTAAGCCAGCTGTTTCCAACGCCGCCGCACGCCCAGTTGGTTAAGGTCCCCTTCCACCTGCGTGCGCCACCGGTGATTCGGCCGTCCTCCGCCGCGCCTTCCTCCCATCGTGGATTCGAAGACTCTTCGGGTCGGAGCTGTATTTTCTATGCGCTCTACATGACCAAGCCACCTTAGACGTTGTATCCGTAGTCGTCGTACCAGGCCGATGTCGCTGTACAACTCGTACAGTTCTTCGTTATATCTTCTCCTCCATACACCGTTTGAACAAACGGAACCGTAGATAGTGCACAGAATTTTACTCCGAAACGACCAGGGGCATCTTCATACGCTTTTGTTAAGGTCCCAGCCTCTGCGCCGTAAAGGAGGACTGGGATGATTAAGGTCTTATATAGTGTCCCCTTGGTTTTCCGGGTGAGGGATCTACTTCTCAATTGCCTCTTGAGCCCAATGAAATAGCGGTTGGCAAGAGTGATTCTGCGTTTTATCTCAGCGCTGGTGTTGTTGTCGCCGGTCATCAGTGAGCCAAAGTAGACGAATTTCTTGACCACTTCAAAGTTATATCCGCCCATGGTGACGTTCTGGCCAATACATCGGTGTTGTCCGTCTCTTTTAGATGAAAGCAGATATATGGCTTTACCCTCAGTAACCTTGAGACCCATCTTAGCCGCGTCTACCGCAATGCTTACCAATGCCTCATTGACGTCTCGCTGTGTCCTATCAATCACCCGTACGTCGTCGGCGTACGCAAGCAATTGCGTAGACTTGAATTAAATCGTACCTCTTGTGTTGGCCAGTGACTCTTGCACGATCTTTTCAGCACGATGTTGAAAAAGTCGCATGACAGCGCGTCACCTTGCCTAAATCCTTTTTTAAGATCAAAGGTGTCGATTGCTCATTACCGACTTTAATGGAGCAGCGAGAATTCTCCATTGTCATCCTGCACAATCGGACGAGTTTAGCAGGGATGTTAAAACTAGACATGGCTTTGTATAGCTCATCTCTATACACGCTGTCATATGCAGCCTTGAAACCGACGAAGAGGTGGTGAGAGTCGAATTGGTATTCCTGGGTCTTCTCCAAGATCTGCCTTAGCATAAATATTTGGTCTATTGTGGATTTACCAGGCCTGAAACTACACTGATAAGAGCCACAACCGGTTTCAGGCGTTCACACAATACGGCAGAGAAGATCTTATATGCGATGTTAGGGAGACTTATTCCCCTATAGTTGGCGCAGTTATAGGAGTCTCCTTTCTTATGGATCGGGCAAACGATGCTGAGATTCCATTCGTCGGGCATGCTTTCCTCCGACCCTACTTTGTATGCACCTTACCAGCTCATCACCAGCCGCCTTAAGATTCTCAGCAGACAGACCGTTTGCACCCGCGGCTTTATTAGACTTAAGTCTTGATATCGCTATTTTGACTTCGTCTAGGTCGGGTGGACTAAATTCTGTTACTTCGTCGTCCATTACGAATGGCTCGTTCTGCCTGACAGCGGTATCTTGTCTATCATCGCCGTTATACAATCTGCAGAAGTGGTCTTTCCAAATCCTCTGCATCGACTGCGACTCTACTACCAGTTCTCCATTTTCATCCCTGCAGGTCGCCGCTCTGGCTTTGTAGCCATGGCATGTTCGTTTTACCTTATTGTAAAACTTACGGGCGTCATTCCTGCGGAAGCATCTCTCCATCTCCTCGATCTCACGCTTTCCGTGCTCTCTCTTCTTTCTTCTGAAAAGCGTGTGTTCCTCTCTTGTCTTCTGCTCAATAGATTTCGCGAGCAGCTCTCGTCATTCTTTCCAGCATGGCTTTATATGCCTTTTGTTTTGCTGAGTGGGCTTGTTCGCGTTGTTCATCGAGCCAAGGGTTTCTAGGTGGTGGCGGTTTTTAACCCAGCACCTCTGATGCAGCGTCTCTGACGGCGCTTTGGCAACAAGGTAGTGGTCCGAGTCGATGTTGGCCCCTCGGAAGGTTCGTACGTCGAGAATACAGGACGAGTGTCTGGCGTCGATCGCAATGTGATCAATCTGGTTGGTGGTCGATTGATCAAAAGACCGCCAGGTACCCTTGTGGATGTTAAGATGGGGGAATCGCGTGCTTGCTACAAGGAGGTTACGCCCCGAAAGGAAATCGATTAGCCTAAGTCCGTTGTCGGATGTGGTGTAATGGAGGTTATGCTTTCCTATGATCGACTCAAATATGTCCTCGCGCAGGTTGAAGGGTTTTTTTTTTTACACTCTCTCATGATGAGTTACACACAACCTGAACGGAGTGCAGTGGTCGTTGATGTTCGTTCACTACTCTCTGATGTTCGTTCACTACTCTCAGGGGTGGTTGTCCTAGATAGGACGAGAGCCGACCGAATTCCGCGTTGGTTATAGTCAGTAATAATTCGTTCGAGCACAGGGGATGAATTTCAGTTGACCATATACTGTGAGTGTTATGCCTGGTCACTTTCCATTCACAACTGCGTTGCATACTTTTTGTCCGTTTAGGAATTACTTTTTCTTGGCTTTGAAGCAAATTTGAACTATAGACCTACCGCTCGGCAGTCGATGATGTTAACCACTGCACCACGGCCCCAAAAAAACAGGATTAGTCTGTTGGGCTACGGCCTAGTAAGCCGATACAAACTCTGAAACAACGGACCGGATTAATATTGACGATCTTTGCATAAACGAAAAAAGGACAATGATCTTCGGCTCAGTACTTGGAATGTTAGGTCCCTGAATAGGTCACGTGCAGCCGAAAAACTTGCGGATGCCCAAGACAACTATAAAGCGGCAATAACCGCCATCCAGGAAATGCGATGGAATGGACGGGGTGTAAAGCGGATGAAAAACTGCGACATTTACTATGGCGACTGCTGTAGGGAGAGAGGCAACGAGTGTTCGGATGCATATTCGTTGTGTTGTGAGTTGGACTAAGGCAAAAGTCCTACGCTTTCGGGGCATGTGCGCGAAACATCAGCCTTATCTGCGCCCACGCCATCACGGACGACAAGGATGACTCCACCAAGGATGAGTTCTATGATCTCCTAGACAGAACGTATGCCCAATGTCCCAGCTATGACATAAAAATTGTACTAGGAGACTCTAATGCTAAGCTGGGTAAGCAAAGTATCTTTGAATGAGTCATCGGCAAACATAGCCTACACGACAATACATACGATAACGGACGCAGGCTGATGATATTGCTACGGGAAGAGATCTCCTTCTATCCAATATGCATTTCCCGCACCTCGATATACACAAAGGCACCTGGCGGTCACCAGATCAATCAATCACTAACCAAATAGATCACATCGCGATCGACTTCAGACACTCCTCCACTATTCTTGATGTTCGAACTTACCGAGGAGCTAGCATCGAATCGGACCATTTTCTTGTAGTAGCCAAGATGCGCCTACGGATATCACGAACGCTCCGGAGTAGAGTAAGAATACAAAATGATGACGTCGGAAAACTGATATCGCCAGAAACCGCGCGTGGTTTTACCGATCGCGTCTCCCTTAAGCCCTCCAATACAACTCAACCCACCATGCTGTCAATAGAACAGCAGTGGAACCTTTGCAGACAAGCTCTCAAAAGTACTGCATCTGAAGTTTGGGGCTCCAAGGCTCCACCATGAAGAAACACCTGGTTCGACAACAAGTGCAGGAGGATTCACACAGCGAAGCAGAATGCATATAAAACCGCGCTGCATATAAGAACAAGAGTAGCTCGTGATCTCTACGAGTTAAAAAAAGGGAAGAGCATAAGGTTCTCAGAAGACAGAAGAACGATCACGAGAAGCGCCTGATTGAGTACTTGGAGAGGTGTTACTGCACGCATGACGTTCGAAGGTTTCATCAACCGATAAAGCGAACATGTATGTACATATGTATGTTGGCGTTACAGTCCATGAAGGACCAAAGCCGAGCTTCTCTCAATCACCCATGTTGTGTGTGTGTGTGTGTGTGTGATTTATTTTCACACAGTTTAATGCCGATTCCGAACGGCATGAGTCGAGAAGCTTTTTCATGGCAAGTTTACTACGGGGCGTTTCGCCAGTACCCCGCCTAGGAGGAACGTCGCGAAATAAATATTCGACGGCTTTGGTGTTATCGGGATCCGAACTCGCTCATCGTGCGCCCGAGTCCAACACACTAACCGTTGCGCCACGGCGCCCTCAGGGAGCAGTGGACCTAGTGGCAACCAAAAGGGCTACCTTAAGTACTCTAGTGGGTGTCATTACAGGTCAATGCATCATTGGAAAACACGCCGCCCGACTAGGGCCACCCTACAATGACTTCTGCCGCGGCTGCATGGACGAGGAGGATTAGGAATCAATACATCACCTTCTCTGCTCATGCCCTTCTTTTGCGAATGGCAGGAGGATCTACCTCGGCGCGCCCTTCTATGAAAATCTAAGTGAACTAGCAGATCTAAAAATAGCTCAACTCCATCGCTTCATCAGAAGCACCGGTTGGTTCTCAGGTAGCGGATCAAGGTAAAACGACCAATGTGGTAACACAATGGGCCGACTTCGGCCTACATACGTGTGGCTCATGCCAACCACTTGTACCTAACCTCACCTAAGGTCGGTAGCGAATTAACTGAGACCTTTGATGTTAAAAAGGGATTTAGACATGGTGACGCACTGTCATGTAATTTCTTCAACATCGTGCTTGAAAAGATCATGCGAGACTCACTGGCCAACACAAGAGGTACGATCTATTTCAAGTCTGCACTACTGCTTCCGTACGCGGATGATATTGACGTAATTGGACCAACACAGCGGGATGCATCATTATGCGTCAACACCACGCTGAGACCAAACGCAGAATTGCCAACCGGAATTGAGAAGTAGAGTCCTCTCTCGAAAGACAAAAGTGGAGCCGTACGAAACCTTAATCATCCCGATCCTCCTCTATGGCACAGAGGCCTGGACTTTATCGAAAGCGAATGACGAGGCCCTTGGTCGTTTCTGCGTTCAATCTATGCTCCCATTTGTATAAACGGAGAGTAGAGATACAACGACGAAATATACGGGCTGTACAGAGACATTGGCCTAGTACGACGTCTACGGATCCAACCTGACAACCGGTTAATCCTTCGTGCGCGGTTGAATGTGGTCTAATGGCTCATTAGGAGATTAAAAGATCGTCTCCTCCAAGAGCAGTCAATTGAAGCCACTACACTCAAAGAACATGTTGTCCTTCTGCTTCTGGTTTAGTTTCCTCGATAAAAGATACAAGTGTACATAGGTACCGATTCCAGGTGTATTGAACGACGACAGTAGAGAGAATTGGTGAAAGCGTATTTCACATTTTACGGTTATTAGCACACCAGTTCCTTAGCCAACAGCAATTGGAAATGTATCCCATTAGTTCCCTAAACAACTCTATCCCAATGCATCCAATGCTTTACTCTCTACAATGTACCCGGTCACTTCTTTAATGGCTTGTTCACGGACAAAATCGGGGCAACGTCAAGTAATGTTCGCGGAAGCAATTTACCGCCTGGACTAAGCAGACAGTTTCTTGTTTTTGTATCTTTTCGCTGCAGCTAAGGTAATAGATGTCATTCTCATTAAAGCGGTGAGGTAACCTTAGTGTTTTGGTTTTTTCTTTTTAATTTTCTGTAGTTTCAAGATTCAGTGTCATGGTGAATTAATGAAGTCGTGATCACACAAGCCATACATCACGGCATGGCTTCTCCTCCACTATTGTCATTCGCTTTGAATCTGAATTAGTTCAGAGGCAAAACAGCTCACTCACACTACACAGATTCTTAGTAGTTCGTCCATTAGTATATGTAGGTATCCTACGCAATTCAATCAACTCCTCTAAATAGCGGCAGAAGATAAAAACCACGAAAGCTATAAACCCAACCAGATTTGCAACATCATTAAAAGAATTAAAAAAAAAAAACGAAAACATCATATTGCGCAACGTCGACTACATATACTGATACTGCAACACCAGTCGGCGGATAAAAGTTGTAAGCACTAGATACTGTCATCTATTAAGTCCCCTCACAGCAATTATCGTAGATCCTGAGAAGACAACAAAATAATTGTGAGACTCTGAAGTTATTGCCGGAAGACCCATTGATAGGGTCGGAAATTGCTAACTATCGGTGAAATGTCAGCAATATAATTGCGATAACCATCACGGGGGATCATAGAATCATGTGCGAACGTTTAACAACCCAAGGAGCTTTTTACTACTGCATTTCCCTAAGATATAAAACCATGTAGTCCACACTTTACGTGCTAACCAACCATATCAAGACTAATTGATTCCCATCTAAAAAATGAAGATAATAATAAAAGATAAAACAAAAGTTCGCCAATCTAGATATTGGTTAGGTAACGACGAAACATTGCTTTATTGGATTCACTCTGCGGGACAGCAGAGCAAGTTTACGAGTATTTTTCGTTTTTAAACTGCTTTTGTGGTAGATAATAATCCAATAGGTAGAAATTAGAATTAGTTTAATCACGGCTTCGAGATAGTTAATTTATTCTGATGACGTGACCTGTGCATTTTTTTTTTCCAAACGTTAATTTAGAGCAGGTTTTGGTTGATTAAGCTACCTGAATGACAGCGGTATTGATGAATTCATTTGACAATTAGATACAGTATCTGACTTCCTGAAGACAGACGATGAATGGACATTTCAGACAACTCGATTAGATTCGATCTCTAAGTTATTACTTTCCATGACCTTTACATTTTTGGTTAAGTAGTTTAGCCTTTTATTTCTAGTAATGGTAGACTGAAATATCAAAAATATACATCGAAATTAAATCATGATTTTTACCATCGAATGAATCATATGTGAGTGGGTTTAATGGATTTTTGATTCTACTGGAGCTTGTTTATACATAAACTAGTTTTGATGCAGAAATGCCGAATTTCCAAATACCAGAACTCTTCCCTATTCCATTGAGCTTCAGAGCCTGATTGCTATTCTTTTTAAAGTTTTAGTTTCGTCTTCTTCCTTATCGAACGTTCTGTTTAGTAGTGTGCGACAGAGATGATATAACCATAAGCGAAATACTCGAATAAGATCAAATCACAATTTTAACAGGAAACTGCCATATGCCCCATTCTTGAGAGGCTTTAGGCTTAGGCTTGGACAAAAAGATAAATTGCACCTTTGTGGGATCTTGCTCAAAATGTGTAATGTGTAATGTCCTAGAAGCCAATCGAATTTGATATTCGAGTAAAGGCCAAAAGGGTTAAAGACTAACAAAGGCCTTGTAGGAGTAGCATCTGCCGACGGGGCCTGGTCTGCCTAAAAAAACGAGTAAGAACCTCTACAGTCGAACAACTTGCAACTCTGTTTGCCAGGCCCGATTTCCACCTCCTCGTGGTACTATCGTGTGCGAGTATCCTGTGCCACAAAACAGGATTAATGTCGCTATGGTTTAGCGAACCGTAACCAGAAAACCCCACAATGGACCGTATTAATATTGACGACCCTTGCAAGAAACAAAAAAAGGACAATGTTCTTCGGCTCTGTACGTGGAGCAGCTGAACAACTTGCGACTTAACCGCTATCCAGAAAATGCGATGGAATGGACCTTATAAAAAGCGGATGGAAGCCTGCGACATCTACTACGGTGACTGCTATTGGGAGAGAAGACAACGATTGTTCGGATGCAGATTTGTTGTTCGAGGTAGACTAAGGCGAAAAAGTTCTAAGCTTTCGGCATATGAGGGATCGCCTCATAACGTCCGTATCAAGGCAAGATTTTCTAACATTAGCCTGATCTGCGTCCACGTCCCCACGGAAGACAAGGATGACTACACCAATGATGAGTTCTACGATCTCCTAGACAGAACGTATGTCCAATATCCCTGCTAAGACATCAAAATTTTACTAGGAAACTTAAATGCAAAGCTGCAAAGCTTTCCTAAAAGCATCTTTGAACGAGTCATCGACAAACACAGATTACATGGCACCACATCCGATAAGGGACACAGGTTGATTGCTACGAGGCGAAATTTCCTTCTAGCCAGTACGCGCTTCCCGCAACTCGATATAGGTACCCAAAGGCGGTCGTCAGATCAGATCAATCAATAACCCGATTGATCACGTCGCGACCAACGTCGGACACTCCTACACTATTCTTGATGTTCGAACTTTCCGAGGAGCTACTATCGCCAGAAACCGCTTGTGCTTTTACCGATTGCGTCTCCCTTAAGCTCTCTCATATACCTCAACCCTCCACGCAGTCAATAGAACAACAGTGGAACCCTTGCAAACAAGCCCTGACAAGCAGTGCATCTGAAGTCTTGGACTTCAAGACTCCACGACGAGAAAACACATGATTCGATGACGAATGCATGAGGATTCAAATAGCCAAGCATGATGTACATAAAGCCTCGCTGCATAGAAGAACAAGAGCAGCTCGTGAGCTCTACGAGTTAGGAAGAAGGGAGGAGCATTAGCTTCTCAGGAGAAAGAAGAAAAAAAAACAAGAAGGCGCGCGATTGAGCGCATGGAGAGGCTTAGGTATAAGGTGTTTATAAATAGATAAAGCGAACATGCCAAGATTATAAAGCCAGAACGGAAGCATGTAGGGATGAGACCGGACACCTAGTAGTAGAAGCACTTCTGCAGACTGTATAACAGCGATGTTAATCAATATGCAGCTGTCAGGTAGAACGATCCATTTCTAATCGACGAAGACCGCAGAGAATTCCGTCCCCTTGACCTCGACGAAGTTAAGATTGCCATATCGAAACTCAAGTCGAATAAAGCTGCTGGCGCTGACGGACTGTCTGCTGAGCTCTTCAAGGCAGCTGGAGTTGACCTGGTTAGGAGCTGTAGTGACCGGTGCACTCAAATAAAACACTTCAATATTCCATAAACAAACTTAACTGTTCTTCAATACTTCAATATATATAGTAATCAAATCAGTCCGATCTCCGATTCACAGAACACAATAATATTATGACACGATGGTATCGCCTGCGCTGTTCGCGAATGACTAACTACAAAGCCAAATTCACCCGCTGCTAAGCATGTGTTTGCATGCTCGTTTGGCTGGAATCGGCAGGTCTCTACAAGAGCATGTGTTTGCATGTTCGTTTGCTGGAATCGGCAGGTCACCACAGGAGCATGACTCAGCTCATCTGTAAGATATGGTCAGAGGAAACCATGCCCGTGGAATGGAATCTCAGCATCGTATGCCCAATCCACAAGAAAGGAGATCCCTCTGACTGCGACAACGGCAGAGGAATAAGTGTTCTTAACATCGCCTACAAAATCTTCCCTGCCGTTTTGTGTTAACGCCTGAAGCCTCTTGTAAATAAGCTGATAGGTCTTTATCAGTGCGGATTCAGGCCAGGGAAGTCCACCATCGACCAAGTCTTCACACTGCGGCAGATCCTGGAAAAAACCAATGAATTTCAAGTCGAAACTCAAAACCTGTTTGTCGACTTCAAAGCCGCATACGACAGCGTAATTAGAGACGAGCTATACAACGCTATGCCTACTTTAGACCTCTCTACTAAACTCGTCAGACCGTGCAGGATGACTTTCGAGAATTCTCACTGCTCCATCCGAATCGGTAAACACCTTACCGATAGTTTGATGTCAAAAAAGGATTTAGGCAGGGCGATGCGCTCTTGTGTGATTTCTTCAACGTCATATTAGAAATGATTGTGCAAAAACCACTGGCCAATACAAGAGGCACAATCTATTTTAAGTCCTCGCAACTCCTTGCATACGCCGACAACATGGACATAATAGATCACAGTAGATCACAGCGAGATGTCAATGAGGCGTTTGCGAGTAATGAGATGGAGGCGGCGAAATTTGGTTTGGCAGTAACGAGGGCAAAACTAAATATATGCTATCACCTGGCTCCGCAGTGACCTGGAACCGGAACGACATCAGTTCCGAAATCAAACGCAGTTGACTCTGCATAAAACCCTTATGATCCCGGTCCTGCTGTACGGCGCAGAAGCATGGACACTATCAAAAGCGGATGAGGAGGCCCTTGGTCGGTTCGGTCGGATTTTCGTGTATATACACGCAAACGGGCGATGGAGGAAAAGATTCAACCACGAACCTTACCGGCTTTATAGCGATATGGGTCTAGTCAGGTGTCTATGGATTTAACGACTCGACTGTTCAATGTCAGAAAGCTACACCAGCCCATCAGGAGGAGGTTCGACATTGGGCGCCTGAGCACACCGGGGGTTGCCAGAGTCTACAGGGAGCAGCTGAGCGAAAGACTCTACGGTATGCCTACGTCGAACACAAATGCCAATAATATGTGGCTGCATTGCCGCTCAGCCATTCAGGAAGTAGCCAAAACCACCTTAGGATATCTACCATCCCCGACAAGAAACGCGTGGTATGATGGCGAGTGTGAGTACAAAAAGGCAGTAACCGACGAGGCGTACCAAAAGGCGCTGCAGAGGAAAACCAGGGCAGCGCAAGAAGAGTACCGAGATGGAAGAAGGGAGGAGAAAAAACTACTGCGACAAAGGAAAAGAATCTTCGCAGCCTCCCAGCTCAAGGATATCGAGAAGTCGAGGGATAAGCATAAAACACGAGCCTTTTACAAGAAAAGCAAAGGCCTTGCAGGAGGCTTCAAAAAGGGCACCCAGGCTCTTCGAAACTGCGAGGGTAATCTTGTCACCGCCCGCAGGGAATAGTGGATGTATTTAAGCAGCATTTCCAGCAGCTGCTTAACGAGCACGACCAAGAGAGAGTGGTAGGGACCGAGGAAATCCCAACTCCAGCCGCTGAAGTAGCCCTCCCACCCAGCATCGAAGAAGTCGGCACAGCTATTCAGAAGCTGAAGAACAACAAGGCCGCAGGCTCAGATGGCTTGCCATCAGAGCTTTTCAAGGCTGGCGGCGATGTTCTGGTAGGGAGCATGCACAAGATCATCTGCAGGATTTGGGAAGATGAAAGCATGCCCGACGACTGGAATACCAGCTCTATATGCCCCATCCACAAAAAAGAGGAGAACTATAGAGGTATATCCCTGCTCAATGTCGCATACAAGATCCTTTCCAGCGTATTGTGTGAACGTCTAAAACCATTTAGCACCGCACTAATCGGCAGCTACCAGTGCGGCTTCCGGCCCGGCAAATCAGCTATAGACCGAATTTTCACACTTCGACAAACCCTGGAAAAGACCAACGAGTTTCAAATCGATACACACCATCTCTTTATTTATTTTAAAGCCAGCAGCATTTATCGTAATAAATTGTTTAATGCGATGGCCGATTTTGGGATACCAGGAAAACTGACCCGACTGTGTCGCGCCACGCTAAAAAGTACGCGATGCACCGCAGTTCGGTTCTAGGACACCTGAACCGTTTGAAACATGCACCGGATTTTGGCAAGGAGATGCGCTGTCATGCGACTTCTTCAATTTAGTGCTGGAGCAGATAGTGCGACGGGCAGTCGTCAACAGCGAAGGCATTATCTTGTACAAGTTTGTCCAGCTGCTAGGATACGCTGATGATATTGACATCATTGCGCGATCTCGGCGTGGCGTTGTAGAAGCTTGCACGGCTGTCGGGGAACAGGCGATACGGGTAGGTCTTAAAGTCAACGAGGATAAGACAAAGTACATAAATTGAAAACATCCACTCGGAATCTGCAATCTGCAGAAACCATAGAACAGCAATGGAGTCGTTGTCAGAAAGCCATTAGAGAGGCCGCCTCAGATATACTCGGTTTCGAGCCACCACCGTCGAGAAACCCCTGGTTTGATGATGAGTGCAGACAGGCCCATGTAGAGAATCAAAATGCATACATGGCCACATTGCATCGACGGACGAGGGCTGCCCGCGAGCTCTGTGAACAGAAAATGAGGGAGGAGCACGAGAAGGGCGAAATCGAGGAGATGGAGAGATGTTACGGCAGGAACGACGTTCGAAAATTTTACTAGAAAGTAAAACGAACATGCCACGGCTGTAAAGCCAGAGCAGAAGCCTGCAGAGATGAGCACGGACAACTAGTAGTGGAGTCACAGTCGATGCTGAGATTGTGGAAGGAACACTTTTGCAGACTGTATAACGGCGATGATAGTCAAAATGCCGCCGTCAGGCGGAGCGAACCATTCACAATGGACGAAGACGAAGGAGAATCCCGTCCACCCGACCTAGACGATGTTAAGATAGCGATATCGAAACTTAAGTCTTATAAAGCTGCTGGAGCAGACGGACTCCCTGCGGAGCTGTTTAAAGCAGCTGGCGATGAGCTGGTTAGGAACATGCACCAACTCATCTGCAAGATATGGTCGGAAGAACGCATGCCCGATGAATGGAATCTCAGTATCGTTTGCCCGGTCCATAAGAAAGGAGACCCCTATGACTGCGCCAATTACAGAGGCATAAGCCTCCTGAACATCGCGTGCAAAATCCTCCCTGCCGTACTGTGTAAGTAACCGAAACCGTTCGTGGTCAATCTGGTTCCTACCAGTGTGGTTTCAGGGAAATCCAGGAAAATCCACGATAGACCAAATATTTACACTACGGCAGATCTTGGAGAAGACCCATGAATTCCAGGTCGACACGCACCATATTTTTGTCGACTTTAAAGCCGCGTATGACAGTGTTTATAGAGACGAGTTATACAGAGCCATGTCATGTTTTAACATTCCTGCCAAACTCGTCAGACTGTGCAGGATGACTATGGAGACCTCTCGCTGCTCCATTAAGGTAGGAGGTGAACTAACCGACCCCTTTGATGTTAAAAAAGGTTTTAGACAGGGTGACGCACTGTCATGTGATTTCTTCAACATTATTCTTGAAAATATCTTGCGGGACTCTGCGGCCAATACAAGAGGTACGATCTTCTTCAAGTCCACACAATTGCTTACCTACGCAGATGACATTGACGTTATTGGACGAACAAAGCGAGACGCCAATGAGGCGTTAGCAAGCATTGAAGCAGAAGCGGCGAAAGTGGGTTTAAGGGTAAATGGGGACAAGAACAAATATATGCTGTCATCCGAGAAAGACGCACAACACCGACGTCTTGGTCAGAACGTCACCTTCGGCAGCTATATTTTTGAAGTGGTCAAGGACTTCGTCTACCTTGGCTCGATAGTGACAAGCAGCAACGACACCAGCGCTGAGATAAAACGCAGAATAACTCTTGTCAATCGCTGCTTCTTCGGGCTCAAGAGGCAATTGAGTAGTAGAGCCATCTCTCGAAAAACTAAAGTTTCCCTCAACAAAACCTTAATCATCCCGGTCCTCGTCTACGGCGCTGAGGCTTGGACGTTATCAAAAGCGGATGAAGAGGCTCTTGGACGTTTCGAGAGGAAAATTCTGCGTGCAATCTTTGGTCCCGTTTGTGTAAACGGAAAATGGAGGAGGAGAATTAACCAAGAACTGTACGGGCTGTGCAGCGACATCGGCCTGGTTAGACGTCTTCGGATCCAACGTCTAAGATCGCTAGGTCATGTAGAGCGAATGGACATCAACGCTCCGGCCCGAAGAGTCTTCGAATCCAACCCCAAAGGACGACGCAGCAGAGGACGACCGCATTTAAGGTGGCGCGCACAGGTGGAAAGGGACCTCAGCCAACTGGGCGTGCGGCACTGGAAGCGGCTGGCCAAAGATCGGGCCGGCTGGAGAGGCTTATTGGTTGAAGCCCTGGTTCACCCCGAACTGTAACGCCATCAAAGAAGAAGAAGAAATTGAAAAAGACATGGAAACAAATGGAAATATGAGACACATTCCGATTTTCGAAAAAAGGTAAGTTTGGAGAATTTATTTTGATATATAAATTCTCCAAGTCATAAATATTTGACAAGCAGTTTTAATTTGTTTTTTTTTTTTTTTTTGGAAAATCTTACTAAAGCGTTTCCATCCTTCTCTTATTATTTTTTTTTAATGATAAATTAATTAATTTCACCAGAAGGAATGCGAAGCCATAAAAAAAAACGGTGAAAATAGTCATTTTGATTAATGTAATAAATACAGTGCTAACCGAACACTCTGCGCTCTACTGCACATGGCATGAGGCCTATAAGCATCAGAATAATAATTAATTTCAACATTATTTACAGAATTAAGTGGAAAAAATTGGATTCGCCCCACAAGTTATGAAAAATTAAAACTAATATAAACAATTGTATCTTAAAGCTTTTTTAGGATTTCACATAAGCACCACCTACCATTTGATCCGATACATATACGTTTCTCCTAGTAACAGCAAGAAAAATCCACAATCATCGAACGGCAGTAAGCTACACAAGTCGGTTATATCCAAATGATGATACTTTCAGATAAAACACTAAGATTTTTGCAACATATTATTTTTTAAATTATTTAATTCAATTTCTTCTTATAAAAATATTAAATTTTCACTTAATATTTTTAAATTCACTTTAAAATTTATTTTCAATAATATTTTCTTCTTTTTTATCACAATTTTCTTTTTTTTTCAAAAAATCTATTAAACTTTTTCACTTTTTTAATTTAATATTAAATTGGTATAGAGCACAATATTTTTCTTATAGGTAGGTATTAATTTTTTTTTAATTAGGAAAAATCCGAAATATCTAGAAAAATAAATAGAAAAGAGATACTTTTTAGCACACAATTTCAGATATACGACGAGGGTTATAGGCATGAAATAATAGCTAAAATAGACTTTTAAAAAGCAGTAAAAATCCAAAACACCGAGATTTGAGTATTATTTAATTTTTTTTTTTTTGTTTTAAGCCAGGCTTTGATGAAAATCACATACGCACGCACATAATTAAGAACTTAACACGAAACACTGTGTAGGCGAGAGAGCCTATCGTTCAACTATGTTACGGCCAAGAGTCCCAGGTTAAGGTAGAGCGCGTCGTGCACCGACTAGTACGTACGACTGTTAGTTTCAGTTGCGCCTTAAAGTGTCTAAAGGCTAAAACCAAATAGAAAAACACGACATGACGGTGGAAAAACAAAGAAAAATAGCTGAAGAGCCGAAAGAAGGAAGGCGAGCGAAAAAACAAAAAACTGAAAAAGCTGAGAGCCGCACTGGTCATGGAGTAAGGTAAAAACTAAAACAGTTTTCATGGGAAGGGAAAACGATTTTCCTCGAGGTTGAGGTTTAGCGGACGATGGATGATGGTTGGAAGGACGGAGGAAGGAGCCTGTCAGATGGCGTATGGAGAACGACACACAGCGAAGTGCAAACGGCATGGCAGAGGACGCTGGGCGACAGTCAGTGGGCCGGAGGTTTTCTTCGTGGACTATGGCATGAGTTTCTTGTTTTTTGGTGGTATTTGGATTAAAGGCTAGGGTGGCAGGTAGTTCACTTTTATTCTGAGCTATTTTTCGACTTAATTTTTTCCTTTCAAACGTTCCTCTCCGCATTTCGCTAGCAGGTCGAGCTCAAGTCTTTTGCTCGGTTCTCGTTTCGTTTCCTTCAAACCGGAAGGGAAAAACTAAACCATGTCGAAGGAAGAGGTGTTAATAGAAACGGCGCCGAACAAAATTTCTCAAATACATAGATACATAGATAAAAGGAGCAAAATGGATAAAAAAAAAAAGGATATATTCGCACGCGATCACGAATGATTTTACGTGTTTCGTCGATAACCCGGGAAGGGTGGCAATTAATCAGAATGTATCTAGAAAATACACCCACTCTCGTGATAAAGATACTAAATTTTTCAAAACTACATATATTTTTTCATACTTTGAATCGAAACGAAAACAACGACAAAGACCACACAACAGGAAACGGATGACTCTAAGAGTTGCGAAATCTCCTCTTTAGCGAAAGATACTTTTATTTCGAAACGATGTTTATGCTATTTTCCTTCTTTTTTTTTTGAGATACTTTAGTCCGTGTTTTTGAAATGAAATGAAAGAGGAAACAATCGTATATCTTGACTTTAACTATTCACCGCACGAGCTAAACGAGTTCGTATCTGGCATTAGACTGACACACGACAGCCGGGCTCGGGCTCTGTTGTGTTGCTAGTGCTACTCGTTCTGTAGTTTCGTTCTTGTTTTTTTTTTTTTTTTTTTTTTGTTTTCTTTTTTGTTTTTGCTTTTACTGTTTTCTTTCTCGTTCCACTCGCACTCACCGTAGGACTCTTGGAGCTGAATTGGGTTTTAGGTTGGTGTGTGGATTGTATCCACACAACGGGGGTGAGTACAGATAGAAAAGACCACAACAAACTCAATGTTGAGTGGAGAGCAGGTGATTGTTGTGAGTGGTTGTTGAGTGGAAATTGTCGGCGACAAAGATACAAGATTTTTCGAGTGCGATTTTTGAGTGTGGAACGTAAGATTGAGCGATGAAATGGGACGTGGTTTAAGCGGTGGTAGCAAGTGAGTCGAATTTATTGCGTTTTTCCTTGCATGTTAGTAGATACTAATGGGTTGGGTTTTTTTGTTAAACTATTGGATAGTAGGTTAGGTAAGTAGGTGGCCTAAAGGCGAAAGGTCAGACTACGAGGAGTCCATTGTGCGCAGTTAACGTTTAACCCGTAAAAACATAAACAGTTTCCGTTGAGCTAAACCACTTAGATAGAGATTAGACAAAGATTAGAATAGTAGTCTGTTCGGCCCAATGTTATTTACCTCCTTCAGTCCCGAAAGGAAGTGACTTCCAAGGAGTGTGCTCCTCTTTTGGGTTAGTGAAGGGCATTAACACAGCAGGTGACGAATGTACTCAAATTCCTCTTCGTCCCTGCAGCTTCTGCTGAAATCAGTCTGGTCTAGTCTGGCTGAATGGTAAGATAACATGCAGTGCTCGGTGAGGGCACCGGACTGCCAATCGAATATTCCCACGACTGAACTTTGGCAAACTTTCTGTCTGTTCTTATCATAGAGTGGCATTTTAGCCTCAGTTGCGATCTACGTGGAGTTTGTGCCCCATCCTAATAACGCTAGCTCGTCTGTCTTCTCATTTCCGCAGATGTTCACATGACCTGGTGCCCAGCAGAGGGTCACCTTCTTCTTCTTTGGTGGCGTTACAGCCCATGAAGCACCATAGCCAAGCGGCAAGTTATACTACGGGGGGGTTTTGCCAGTACCCCGCCGAGGAGGGACGCCGCGAAATAAACATTCGATGGCGTTGGTGTTATCGGGATCCGAACTCGCGCATTGTGCGTCAAAGTCCAACACTAACTACTATGCCACGGCGCCCTCAGAGGATCACCTTGTTGACATCTAATATCTCCTCTAGCCTCCCTTTCCAGAGTTTGACTAGATTGGTTCTCATCCAATCCCAACTCCACGGAAGACATCGATGAGATGGTACTAAGCCTCACCAGCAAGCTAAACCTGTCCTTCGAGAAGGCATGTCCTACCACACGACTCAGTAAAAGAAACCACCCACGATGGTGGAATGCTAAAATAGCGGCTTCGTATCTCTAGACTTAGTTGGAATCTTGCAAAAGAGGGGGACACTATAGGGAAGGTATTAGGCGGTGCTGCAGGAACCATGTGAAGCTATTATTCCACGGCTGAGGCGCATTTCCTCCTGGTGCCTCAGGATGTTCCACAAGCATGGAGGTAAGGGTGGTTTTCATACCCAAGTCTGGTAAGGTCATGCTACTGCAAAGGACTATAGACCTATTAGTCTATCCTCCCTCCTTATGAAAACGCTGGATCGATTAATAGACATCTACGTAAGGGATGAGATTGGTGACAACTATCTGTCACAATCGCACAACGCGTACATAAAGGGAAATCGGTAGACGCTGCTCTTTACAGGGTAGTCCCTGTGGCGCCCAATATCAAGGAATTAACGTTCTAGAAATTGAGGGTGCCTTTAATCACGTCAGTACTGAGGCAATAGTGTCCAACCTTTATTTGGCCCAAATAAAGTTGGGAATATGCAGTAGGATTGGGCAGATGTTGAGTACTCATTTAATAAATGATGGGTGGAGTAAGTGAAAGGGTGATGGTATAACCTGTCACCCCTCTTTGGCTCCTTGTGGCCGATGGAATGGTTAAAATTCTAGAGGCAGGTGGTTTTAATATCACGGCCTACGCTAACGACATTCCTATTCTGGTACCTGGAAAGTTTCTACAGGTCCCCAGCGAAAGACTAAGTGATACACTGCTATTAGTTAATAACTGGGTCAAGAGGCGTGGCCTGAGAGTAAGCCCGGGGAAACAGAGATAGTCCTCTTCACGAGGAGAAGATCTATACCAAGATTCACGTACCTCCGTATGAATGTTATCGATCGGATCCCCAGACCAAAAAAGCCTAAGCGCCACCATATTCGTGCAGAGTAGCTTTTGGAAAGACATGGGGTCTCACACCGAAAATGGTATATTGATTATACAATGTGGTGGTTAGACCTATTCTAGTTTATGGTTCGGTTCTCGGGTGGAGAGCACTTGAAAGGAAATGCCATTTTCAAAGTGTTGCAAATGTTCAGAGGATAGGCTGTCTGACGGTGACGGGATCCATTAAGTCCACACCAACGGCGGCTTTTAAGGCAATGCTGAAGCCTCACCCTTGGGCATATGTATACTGCGAGAGCGCTAAGACTACAGGAATTCGGTCTCTGGACAAGGAGTTATCATGGCTATGCATCAATCTTGGGTCGGTGGGCCATCTCGAGATTCAAAACCCAAACGGACTATATCACCCGGGTGCCGTCCTGCGATAGCAGATTCTCTACAAGGATTCCTTCCAGGGAGGAATAGACCAGTGGTATGGTACGCACGGAAAATGTACTGGCAATCTGACACACACTGACACATCCAAAATGGATGCTAGCACAGGGGTCGGGGTCAAAATACATCGCTCCTCTAGACTTGATGATGGCTGAAGCGTCTTCCAAGATAAGATTTTCGCAATCAAGTAGGCGGCAGACCTGATTATTAGAGAGATTCTCTCAGGAAAAAGGATCAACATCTAAGGAGTGGGCAATCTAGTGGTTTTTTTGAAACCATAGCGTTGTCAAAACGCCATTAGAGAGGCCGCCTCAGATGTACTCGGTTTCGAGGCACCACCGTCGAGAAACCCCTGGTTTGATGATGAGTGCAGACAGGCCCATGTAGAGAAACAGAATGCATACATGGTCACATTGCATCGACGGACGAGGGCTGCCCGCGAGCTCTGTGAACAGAAAAGGAGGGAGGAGCACGAGAAGGGCGAAATCGAGGAGATGGAGAGATGTTACGGCAGGAACGACGTTCGAAAATTTTACTAGAAAGTAAAACGAACATGCCACGGCTGTAAAGCCAGAGCAGAAGCCTGCAGGGATGAGCACGGACAACTAGTAGTGGAGTCACAGTCGATGCTGAGATTGTGGAAGGACCTCTTCTGCAGACTGTATAACGGCTATGATAGTCAAAATGCCGCCGTCAGGCAGAGCGAACCATTCACAATGGACGAAAACAAAGGAGAATCCCATCCACCCGACCTAGACGATGTTAAGATAGCGATATCGAAACTTAAGTCTTATAAAGCTGCTGGAGCAGATGGACTCCCCGCGGAACTGTTTAAAGCAGCTAGCGATGAGCTGGTCTGGAACATGCACCAACTCATCTGCAGGATATGCTCGGAAGAACGCATGCCCGATGAATGTAGAACTCTCGCTGCTTAAGGTCGGAGGTGAACTAATCGACCCCTTTGACGTTAAAAAAGATTTTAGACAGGGTGACGCACATTCACGTAATTTTTTTAACATCATACTTGAACATGTCGTGCGGGACTCTGCGGCCAATACAAGAGGTACGATCTACTTCAAGTCCACACAATTGCTTGCCTACGCAGATGACATTGACGTTATTGGACGGACAAAGCGAGATGTCAATGAGGCGTTCGCAAGCATTGAAGCAGATGCGGCTAAAGTGGGTCTTAGGGTAAATGGGGACAAGCCCAAATATATGCTGTCATCCAAGAAAAACGCGCAACACTGACATCTTGGTCAGAACGTCACCTTCGGCAGCTATATTTTTGAAGTAGTCAAGGATTTCGTCTACCTTGGCTCGATAGTGACAAGCAGCAACGACACCAGCGCTGAGATAAAACGCAGAATAACTCTTGTCAACCTCTGCTTCTTCGGGCTCAAGAGGCAATTGAACAGTAGAGCCCTCTCTCGAAAAACTAAGGTCATCCCGGTGCTCCTCTACGGCGTTGAGGCCTGGACGTTATCAAAAGCGGATGATGAGGCTCTTGGACGTTTCGAGATAGAAATTCTGCGTGCAATCTTTGGTCCCGTTTGTTTAAACGGAGAGTGGAGGAGGGGATTCAACCAAGAACTGTACGGGCTGTACAGCGACGTCAGCCTGGTTAGACGTCTGCGGATTCAACGTCTAAGATGGCTAGGCCATGTAGAGCGAATGGACATCAACGCTCCGGCCCGAAAAGTCTTCGACTCCCACCCCGAGGGACGACCGCATTTAAGGTGGCCCGCACAGGTGGAAAGGGACCTCAACCAACTGGGCGTGCGGCACTTTAAGCGGCTGGCCAAGGATTGGGCCGGCTGGAGAGGCTTGTTGGTGGAGGCCCTGGTTCACCCCGAACTGTAGTGCCATCAAAGTAAATAAGTAAGCGTTCGCGTAGGCCGTGACATTAAAACCACCTGCCTCTAGAATTTTAACCAATCCATCGGCCACAAGGAGCCAAAGGAAGGGTGATTGGATGCCACCTTGTGGTGACGTCATTAAAGGCACCCTCAATTTCTAGATAGTAAATTCCTTGATATTGAGCGCCACAGGGACTACCCTGTGAAGAGCAGCGTCTACCGATTTCCCTTTATGTACGCGTTGTGCGATTGTGACAGATAGTTGTCACCAATCTCATCCCTTACGTCTATTAATCGTTCCAGCGTTTTCATAAGGAGGGACGATAGACTAATAGGTCTATAGTCCTTTGCAGCAGCATGACCTTACCAGACTTGGGTATGAAAACCACCCTTACTTCCCTCCACGCTTGTGGGACATCCTGAGGCACCAGGAGAAAAAGCGCCTCAGCCGTGGAATAATAGCTTCACATGGTTCCTGAAGCACTATCGGGTACATGCCGTGAATTCCGGGTGCCTTGTAGGGGTCAAACGAATTGACTGCCCATAGGATCTTTTTCTCGATAACAATCTTATCGATTTCTTCAGGTTTGATACATTCCGTGTCTGCCGAATTGAAAGTTCCTGAATTTTCTCAGCCAGCAGAGTTAGATTTTAGCAGGAAATCGAGCGCGCTCTCATTTAGAGACTGTCCAGCTACCATCAGGTCTCCTAATAAAGGACATCTGTAAGGGAGCTTTGGCAAGGACCGTTCTCAGAGGAGCTTCTCCAGGAGTTCTTCTTGGCGAATCTAATGTCTCTCCTGAGCCGCTTAACATAATGTCTATAGGTTGACCATTCGATGGCCCCCTTTTTTGCGAGGTTCCAGCTAAGTCTAGAGATACGTAGTCGCTCCCCTATTGGATACTAACGGTTAATAGACAATCGATATATGTAAAGTGGAAAAAGTACAGCATGCTTGTGAGGTATTCCAATGCTACTTACCGCCCAGAAGCAGTTTAGGCCTCATCACCGATATCGTTTCGCATTTGGCAAGTACAAAATGAAAGGCTCGAAGTTACTTGCCACGAGATAATGACCATGAAATAGGCCACTAGGAACGTCCTGACAACGTTGTGGTCCTTATCACCACCATTTACTCGGTCGAGAGTAAATCAACAAACTTTTCATCCTCCCCAATGTAACTTTAAATATCTCAATCCGCCACCCAACCACTTCCATAATCATTTCCCACATACTTTGCCGCCCCAACAGTATCATCCCAAAGCTGCATCATCAACAAGCGAACGTGTGGTAAGGGGAAGTCTCTTAAGCACCCGAGAACAACCGGCACCAGTCATGGTACTCGTCCCATTCACCATCATTTCAGTCATGATACACATTAGACGAGGACAAAAGGAATTGGAGGCCCGCCACAGAACAGCGATTTGTTTTCATCCCAAACACTGTCCGTTCAAAATTTCGTGCAACGACCGAACCAATGGTACGTTACGTGATGCCAGCATCCGTAGAGACTTAAAGTCGGCGTGGCGCTTCTACCACACAATTTATAATAGAGAAAGACAACAAAAGAAAAAGAATCCATAAAACAGAGAACAAAACAGGAGAGATGGAAAAATCTCGTTCAGAGAAATCTCTGCTCCTGGACTCCACTCTGGATGGTTATCCTTACCTAGTTCTGGTTACTTCACATATTTACTCGCTCCACATACAAATCGCTGCTCTCGGTCACAACCGCGTTGGCGATGTTACTGATGATGGTAAGGAAGCGAAAGATGAATAGGCACTAACCAGACTATGACGTAGTACGCGCTCTTCCTCCTCCGCACACACAAACCACGCAGGGAAGCAGCAAACAGTTGCGCTTTTGGTCCCTGTACATCCGTGATTTCTGTTCTTTAGATCTTTTTTTCTTTCGAGCACCATTAGTATAGGATGGGTTAAAGCGGGTGAAAAGCAATGTAATATGGATGAGGTAATGGACCAACTTCCACAGGACTAAGGCCAGTGGCAAGGGATGTAGATCTCATTACGTAAACTTGGCCGTGGCGCTGGATTGGACTGGATTATCCACTGAACTTGTGGCAGAGGTCTGCCCTATGTTTATAACAGATACACACTAACCGAAATGGGACGTAGATACATTGGGAGTACGGTACGCTGATGTTTATTTTGTCGTGCTGAGCAATAATTTGGCGTGTCCAATAGGAGTTGTTCTCTATTAGCAAACGGAGAGGAGATAATTGTTACAGTTCGTATTGAAGCAGGTCCTTCCTACATGTCCTTCGAAAAGGTTTGCTTGTGTCTTCTATATAGCAATCTGCTTAGAGTTGTCTTATTAGATCTATCCTAGTGATAGAAGCCGGCCCGCTTTATGTAAACAAGAACCAATTAAACGTCTAGATTCAGCCGAATGAAAGATAGAGTAGTAGCCATCGATCCCCAAAGAAGATAATCGTATAAGAGAGAGAGAGAGAGAGAGAGAGAGAGCCTTGTGAGTGAAACTTTGCCAAAGTGTGAGCAATAAGACTACAAAGCCTTCTGCCATTAAAAGGACTTAGTGGGAAGCAGAGATTCATACAAAGTACTTACTTACTTATCAGGCCAGCAATCCATGGTGGCTGTCTTCTATCCTTGACGGTCTCGGACACGCTGCTTCCAGTTATCAAGACCAAATTGTCTTACAGCTGCGATTGCTTGGTCTTTATACCGGAGGTTCGGCCTTCTTCTCCTTCTTCTCGAACAAGGAGGCTCGGAGTCGAAGACTCACTTAGCTGGAGCGTTGGTGGTTATTCGCTCGATGTGACCGAGCTAGTGTATAGCTAATGTACAGCTCGTACAGTTCGGGGTATGTCTTCTCCTCCATTCACCTTCCTCACAGACAGGACCCAATATCCAGCGCAGAATTTTTCTTTCGAAAGAAGCCAAAATCAGCTCTGCCGTCCTGCTAATCGTCCAGCTTTCGCCTCCGTACAGCAAAAGTGGCAGTATAAACGTTTTGTAAAGCACGACTTGGGTTCTTCGAGTGACCCAAGTTGACCCAAGTTGCTTGGACAAACCGAAGTAGCAATGGTTGCCAATGGCAATCCTATGTATGCGGGATCTCCACTTTGATGTCGCTCGTGGAGTTTACGTTTGTCTCGAGGTAGACAAACTCCTAAACCACCTCGAAATTAAAGCTGTTAACTCCTATATATTGTCCCAGGTGGTGAGCGACGGATCGGTTTTTGCTTGACAGCATCCTCGTTAAATCCTTAATTGGTCTTAACCAATTCGTTTCGCCTGTTCGCCTGTTCGCCGTGAAAGCATTTACAGCGTCACGCTGAGACTGCGGGATGATGTCAATATCATCCGCGTATCGTAGCGGCTTGACAGACTTGTTGACGCCTGCCCGTCGCACTATCTGCTCCAGCAGCAAATTGAAGAAGTCACACGACATCGCATCTCTTTGTCGAAATCTAGTGCATATTTCAGACGGTTTAGAGGTCCTAGAACCGAACTGCACGGTGCATCGCGTATTTTTTAACATGGCGCGACACAGCCGGGATCAGTTTTTGGCCATCGCATCAAATTGAAGCCGCACTGGTAGCTGCCAATTAGTGCAGTGCAAAAGGGCTTTAGACGTTCACACAGTACGCTGGATAGGATCTTGTATACGACATTGAGCAGGGATGGGTGGCAAGCCATCTGAGCCTGTGGTCATGTTGTTCTTCGGATTTTGAATAGCTGTGCCGACTACTTGGTGCGAGGACTATTTCAGCGGCTGGAGTTGGGAATTCCTCAGTCTCTACTACTCTTTCTTGGTCATGTTCATTAAGCGACTATTGGAAATGCAGCTTGAACACAACCACAATTCCCTGTGGGTCGGTGACAAGATTCTCCTCGAAATTTCGAAGAGCCTGGGTGTCTTTCTTGAAGCAAGGCGTTTAGCTTTTATGTTTGTCCCTAGACTGCTTGATATGCTTGAACTGGGAGGCCGGAAAGATTATTTTCTTTAGTCGCAGCAGTTTTTTCTCCTCCCATCTCTTGCGTTGCTCTTGTTTTTCGCCGAGGCGCCTTTTGGTAAGCCTCGACGGGTTGCTGCCTTCTTCTGTCCATACTCGCCATCATACCACGGGTTTCTTCTCGAGGGCGGTAGGTAGCCTAGGGTGTTGCCGGCTACTTCCTGAATGGCTAAGCGGCAATGCAGCCACATATTGATGACATTTGTGCTAGACGTAGGCATATGTTTGCGCCCATCCATCCAGAATGTTTGACGAGTGTCTTGCGTCAATGAGCACATGGTCGATTTGGTTGTCGGTTCGACCCTCCCGAGATCGCCAGGTTGCTGTGTGAATTCGCTTGCGGGAAAATCTTGGGCTTATTGCCACCGCATTTCGAGCTGTCGCAAAGTCCGTGAGTCGGAAGCCGTAATCTGTTGTTGTATCGTGGAGGCTGTGCTTTCCGACCACTCTGCCATTGGTGTTCTCCCTACCGATTTTGGTATTGAAGTCGATTTTGACATCGTACTCCGCACAAGCTCCGTAGGCGTTGTCCAAGAGATAATAGAAGTCCTCTTTGATAGGGTCTTCAGCCTCTTCGGTAGGGGTGTGTGCACATATGAGGCTGATGTTGTAAAATCTACCTTTGATGCAGATCACAGCCATGCGGTCACGTATAGGCTTAAAGTACCTTCGACCTTCGATTCATATAAAGACAATGGCAGTCAAGCAACTGACAGTATAAAGAGTACCAAGAAGACCGAGAACGTGCCAAAGACGAAATGCGTCCCAGACGACCATCTACCTCAACCAACGACTCACGTTCAAAAACTCAAAGATTTGATCGATCTACGACTAGAGATCTACCGATGATGTTGGCATTTCAAAAGTATCATTTTAATGGACGTTTTGGGCTTCAGAAGCGTCGAATCTCCATTGGACATTGATTTTCTTGAAAAACACGTCGTCGCGTTGAAGTGTGTGAAAAAATGCTTTCTGGACTTCAAATGACACGCATTACTGCAGGAGACACAACATTGAAGAAAGGACCAAAAAAGCCTACGTGGCAGAGTAGCTTTTGGAAAGACATGGGGCCTAAAATCGAAAGTGGTAAGACCTATTCTACTCTATGCTTCGGTTGTCTGTTGAAGGACACTTGAGAGGAAATGCCATTTTCGAAGTGTTTCAAAGGTTCAGAGGGCAGGTTTTCTAGCGGTGGCGGGATCTATGAAGTCACACCAACGGCGGCTCTTGAAACAATGCTATACCCTTGGACCTGCGAGAGCATCGCAGCCTAAAATTAGAGGAATCTGGTCTCTGAGCCACGCATCAGTCTTGGGTCGACGGGCGATCTCGAAATTTAAAACCGAAACGGACTATATCACCCGGCTCCCTTCCTGCAAAAAGAGATCCTCTATCGGAATTCTTTCCAGGGAGGAATAGACCAGTGGTGTGTTATGCATGGGAAATGAAATGAAGGTATACCGACCGGATACAAAATGGATACCGGCACAGGAGCCCGGATCTATTTCGAATCTCGTGAAATAAATCGCTCCTATAGACTTGATGATGACTGTAGCGGTTTCCAAGCTGAGGTCTTCACAATCAAGCGGCGGACCTGATTCTTAGAGAAAACCTCACAGGAAAAAGGATCAACATCTGTGCTGACATCCAGGCAGCCATTAAGGCTCTGCAGGCAGCATGGATATGATCCAAACTAGTCAAACTCGGGTGAACAAGGTGACCCGGTGACCCCCTGCTGGGTACCAGGTCATGTAAAATGAGAAGGCTGAACTGAAGCTAAAACGCCACTCAGTACACTCTACAGGGAAGTAGAGGCAGAGCTAATAATGTGTATGCGCAACGGCAAGATCAACTTAGCCCGTCTGGGATAAGTAAAGGACAGAAAGTCTGCTAAAGTTCAGTCGTGGGAATATTCGATTGACAGTCGGTGCCCTCACTGGCCATTGCATGTTATCTTACCATATGTACATCCTGACTAGGCCAGCCCCACAATGACTTCTGCAGACGCTGCAGGAACGAAGTCCATTTGTCACCTAATGCCTGAGTATCCAGCACTATCCCACAAAAGGAAAATACTCCTTAGAAGTTACTTCCCTTCGCGACTAGAGGAGGTAAGTTACGTTGGGTTGGACAGAATACTAGGATTCTAATCTTCGTCTAAGTGGTTCAGCTCAACGGAAAATATTTAGGTTTCTAAGGGTTAAAATTTTATCTGGGCATAATGGAGTCCTCGTAGTTTAAGTGAGCCTTGACATTTCGTCAATAGGGCACGCACTTACCTAACCTAAACTAACCTAGATTCTCGTGGTGCGCATTTTAAGTTCAAACTGTCAAACAGTCATCAAAGAATACTATTTAAAAGACTATCGATTCTCAATCACTCTATTCACAAACTCAAAAGACCGGAGATACAAGCCACATCCGGCCATCCCGGAAATCAACTTTAATGACTTTTCCGTTGTTTGGCAAATACAAAAAAAAATTTCAACATTTTTTTGCACCAATGGACACGAGGTTTTCTTCGAACGACTGTCAAATTCTGCAGTATTCAGCCTGAAAAAAACTTTCTTTGACGACCAAATGTATTGGATGACCATGACCAAGCATGCCTCAATCTAACGGTATGTCTCATGATGATCTTGCAATATAAGTTCACCCACAGCATCGCTTTATTTGACACCGCAAGCGACTTTGGAGGATCCTTACAAAATTCGTCCTGTAGCGACTCGTCCTGACTCCGATTGAGTTCGAAACAGCGAAATACGGTGACCCTACATGATGCATCAGTACCAAATGGGCCCCCTCTTTAAAATCATACAGGTTTATCATGAGTTTAGCCAAGATGTTTCAGTCAAAATAGCACTCATATGAAAAACGTGACATTGTCATATTGTCGTTGTGATTTCTAAAGACTTAAGTAGCGAAAGAGCTGCTATTATAGGGCAGTAAACGTGGCACGCCATAGGGAGAAGTACTATCGCCGCATGTGTAGGTGTTAGTTGTAGACGAAGTACTCCTATCCCTTGAGGCCAGCGGGTGTAAGGTCATTGTGTATGCAGGCAACATTGCACTGGCATATTGCAACATCTCCCAACAATCCGAAATTTGATGGAAAATGTCCCAGGCAAACTTGCCAAATGGGCAGAGAACTGCGGGCTTGGAATAAATCCTTCCAAAATGGAGCTAGTTTTATTCATAAGAAAACGGCAGATACCTCTCTCTATCCTCCAAAACTTAACGATGCTTATGCCAAATACCTTGGCGTGATAGTCGACAGGAAGCTAAACTAGAGATTGAATGCGAAAGAACGCATCAAAAAGGCAACAATGGCGCTATACACCTGCAAGAAAGCCGGGCTGTGCACCGGATGGGGTATGAAACCCCATAACACGCATTGATTGTGTACCATGCTTGTTAGGCCTATACTAAAATACGGCTGTTTAGTCTGGTGGACCGCACTGTGCATATCTAAATAAGTCAAGCTTCTAAGTAGAGTACAATGGTTGGCATGCATCGCCACAACCGTGGCATTGCGAACAACTTCCACTGCAGCCCTCGAAACGATTCTTCACTTACTTACTTACTTACTTAGGTGGCGCTACAGTCCGCGGTGAACCTGGGCCTCAACCAACAAGCGTCTCTAGCTGGCGCGGTCTTTAGCCAGCTGTTTCCCTGTCCCCTTCCACCTGCGTGCACCACCGCTGATGCGGTCGTCCTCTGTCGCGCCTTCCTTCCGGGGTGGATTCGAAGACTCTTCGGGTCGGAGCTGTATTTTCTATGCGCTCTACATGACCTAGCCACCTTAGACGCTGTATCCGTAGTCGTCTTACCAGGCCGATGTCGCTGTACAACTCGTACAGTTCTTCGTTATACCTTCTCCTCCATACACCGTTTGAACAAACGGGACCGTAGATAGTGCACAGAATTTTCCTCTAGAAACGATAAAGGGCATCTTCATACGCTTTTGTTAAGGTCCAAGCCGCTGCGCTGTAAAGGAGGATTGGGATGATTAAGGTCTTATATAGTGTCACCTTGGTTTTCCGAGAGAGGGTTCCACTTCTCAATTGCCTCTTGAGCCCAAGGAAACAGCGGTTGGCAGGAGTGATTCTGCGTTTTGTCTCAGCACTGGTGTTGTTGTCGCCGGTCATCAGTGAGCCAAGGTAGACGAATTCCTTGACCACTTCAAAGTTATATCCGCCCATGGTGACGTTCTGGCCAATATGTCGGTGTTGACCGTCTCTTTTAGATGAAAGTAGATATTTGGTTTTACCCTCATTAACCTTGTGACCCATCTTGGCCGCTTCTACCTCAATGCTTACAAAGGCCTCATTGACGTCTCGCTGTGTCCGTCCAATCACGTCAATGTCGTCGGCGTACGCAAGCAATTGCGTAGACTTGAAATAAATCTTACCTTTTGTGTTGGCCAGTGACTCTTGCACGATCTTTTCAAGACCGATATTGAAAAAGTTCCATGACAGCGCTTCACCTTGCCTAAATCCTTTTTTAACATCAAAAGTCTCGGTTTGCTCATTACCGACCTTAATGGAGCAGCGAGAATTCTCCATTGTCATCCTGCACAGTCGGACGAGGTTGGCAGGTATTTTAACATACCAACATTTAACAGGCAGGTATTTTAACATTTTAACATTTAACATAAGTCATGGCTTTGTATAGCTGATCTCTATACACGCTGGCATATGCAGCTTTGAAATCGACGAAGAGGTGGTGAGTGTCGATTTGGTATTCCTGGGTCTTCTCCAAGATCTGCCGTAGCGTAAATATTTGGTCCATCGTGGATTTACCTGGCCTGAAACAACACTGATAAGAGCCGATCAGGTTATCCACAAACGGTTTCAAGCGTTCACACAATACGGCAGAGAAGATCTTATATGCGATGTTAGGGAGACTTATTCCCCTATAGTTGGCGCCGTGGCGCAGTGATTAGTGTGTTGGACTCTGGCGCACGATGAGCGCGTTCGGATTCCGATAACACCAACGCCAAGGAATGGTTATTTTGCGACGTTCCTCCTCGGCGGGGTACTGGCAAAACCCCCCATAGTAAACTTTAAACTTGCCATGAAGAAGCTTCTCGACTCACGCCGTTCGGAATCGGTATAAAACTGTAAGTCCCTTTCACCTGTGTGAAAAATAAATCGCAACATGGGTGGTTGAGAGAAGCTTGGCTCTGGTCCTTCATGGGCTGGAACGCCACCAAAGCAGAAGAAGAAATTGATTAAAAATAAAGCGATATTGTTATTCTTGCTTCCTTGGACAAACTACATACATATATGCATGTCCAAACAGATATAAGCTATGTTGTGAAGTACAGGCGTAAAGAAAGCGGACTCAGCTGGTGCTAAAACCATTCCCATCCCGATATCCAAGGAAGCTAAGTACTTGGCAGTTAACTTAGACAGCAAGCTTCTCTGGTCAAAGCATGTTGAACCCAAAACCAGAAAAGCGCTGTTAGCTTTCTGGCAATGCAAAGGTGCCTTTAGCATGGGGCTTATCGCTGGCAAAGGTCCTCTGGATTTACACGGAAATGATAACACCAATAATTTCACATGCATCGGTTGCCTCTGTCAGCAAACTCCAAAGAACGGATTGTTTCAGCTGCACAGGGGCTTTCCCCAGCACGCCGGGCGCTGCTTTGGATGCTACGATGAACCTTACACCTCTTGATATATGTATTTATCGGAGGGTGTGCACTGAAATCCATGTCTCGTGTCAAGAGAAATGGTTTTTGGTGGACAACCTGATCGACTCTTATCAGTGTGGCTTGAGGCCCGGTAAATCCACAATAGACCAAATATTTACCCTACGGCCGATTTTCAAGAAGACTCAGGCATACCAAATCGACAATCACCACCTTTTCGTCGATTTCATGGTCGCGTATGACAACGTGTATAGAGACGAGCTTTATAAAGCCATGTCTAGTTTTAACGTCCTTGCCAAACTCGTCCGACTGTGCAGGATGACAACAGAGAATTCTCGCTGCTCCACTAAGGTCGGTAATGAGCTAACCAAGACCTTTGATGTTAAAAAGGGATTTAGATCAGGTGGCGCGGTGTCATGTAACTTTTTCAGCATCGTGCATGAAAAGATCGTGCAAGACTCGCTGGCCAGCACAAGAGGTACGAATTATTTCAAGTCTACGAATTGCATGCGTACGCCGACCACATTAATGTGATTGGACGCACACAGGCCTCCGTCAATGAAGCCTTTATAAGCATTGAGGTAGAAGCGGCGAAGATGGGTCTCAAGGTTAACGGGGGTAAAACCAAATATCTGCTTTCATCTAAAAGAGACGGTCAATACCGACGTATTGGCCAGAACGTCACCATGGGCGAATATAACTTTGAAGTGGTCAAGAAATGCGTCTACCTTAGCTCACTGATAACCGGCGGCAACAACACCAGCGCTGAGATAAAACGCAGAATCACTCTTGCCAACCGCTGTTTCTTTGGGCTCAAGGGGCATTTGAGAAGTAGAGCCCTCTCTCGGAAATCCAATGTGACACTATATGTATATGACCTTGATCACCCAGTCCTCCTTTGCGGCGCAGAGGCTTGGATGAACAACAGCGGATGAAGACGGCCTTCGTCATTTCGAAAGGAAAATTCTGTGCACTATCTACGGTCCCGTTTGTTCAAACGGTGTATGGAGGAGAAGATTTAACGAAGAACTGTACGGGTTGTACGGGTGCAGTGTCTAAGTTGATAGACCATGTAGAGCGGATGGAAGATACAGCTCCGACCCGAAGAATCTTCGAATCCACCCAGGAAGGAAGGCACGGCAGATCTACGGTGACGCACGCAGGTGGAAGGGGATCTTAACCAACTGGGCATGCGGCGCTGGAAACAGCTGGCCAAAGACCGTGCCAGCTGGAGACGCTTGTTGGTTGAGGCCCAGGTTCACCACGGACTGTAGCTAAGTAAATAAGTAAGTAAGTATATAGTATCATACTTTTAATTGCGTAAGAAATGGCTACAATGAAAACACGCCTTTTGGTGTGTTGCAGTAACACACTTGCCATTCTGATAAAAATCTATTGTGATCTGGTACTGGGCACTAAGTCTTCGGTCGAAGGTACTACCTATACATATGAAGAATCATTTATGGGATACAATTAACCCACTCACCTGATTCCCAACACCAACCTAAGGCATGTGTCGTACCATTCTGGAATCCCATGTGAGACGTGAGGAAGGTCAGCTTCTACCCAAAATACCAGTTTGCACATTCACGATCTAAAAAAAAAATTCATAATATTCCAAAGACCTGAGTATGCAAAGGGGTCCATAATTAAAGCACAAAATCCACTTACAGGCGACACCAGTTTGAAGCAAACCACTTTCAGTTAACAGACCATCATATCTATTATCTAAGCCACGTGAAATGCCAGTTTCTGTTTGCTACTAAGGCAAATCTGCATATTAAGTTTCTTCAAATTTGTATGCTAATCAACGCCGAAACCCAGTTTACTTGCCGGCAGATGGGTTCAGCTGTTAATACCGACTTCCACATAATATCGGATGGGTTGAGAAAAAAGTCTTCAAATCTTCCGCAACAGTTTGCCGCTTTATTTCGCACAAAACAACCGGATGAATAAGAACAAACCAAAAGAAAACCTCATCGGAAGTACTAAAACCTTCCTCCCGAGCATCTGATGTCGGCAATCCAATGGTATATTCCCACCTGAAAGACAAGGAAACCCACAAAAATTCTGAGTAATCCAATGGGTCGACCATTGAACATGGTGGAATCTAGAAAATGTGAAGAGCAGGAACAACATCATTAAGACTCAGATGATCGCCACTCTAGCGCTATCGTTAATGACCATCGTACAACAGCTAGCCTGTACCTAACCTGGTTTTTGTAGATTGCGTGAGATAATGACAACTCGCCGCAATTAAGTATCATTCATGTTTGAAAACTCCCCTCGAGATCATTAATTAATTTATCGTCTCGAATATAGGAGCTTACATTCTCCATTGAATAGTTAATGGGTATATAGAGCAATGCATGGTGTGGTGGTGGGATACGAATTGACGAATCGATCAAACAACACACTATCGGATAGAATTCATACATATACGTATACTGTTACACTTCAGTGAAGGAAATATTTATGATAGTAACATGAAATGGAATACCTTTGTGCTTAAATCACTTTTATACCCTTTTTTTGGCTATTTCATTTCATTTTTTTTAGTCATTTTCTGTAGATATGTTTATATCCGTGGATTTAATGCTCTATACATGAACAACTGGAAGGGAATGGTCTATTATTTATTAATAACAAACAAACATTTCTACGGCAACGACTTTAAGCACCACAACAAAAAATTAGTACATGGAATTACTAGGGGATATATGTATGTATAAGGATGAACATAAAAATCCACCCTCCCTACTGGCGATGGGGGTGGTGGTTGAGTGGAATGTAAGAGGGTACAAAAAATGTAACTCCAGTATATAGTAATCGAATGAAAACAACTCAGTGAGAGCGCGCAAAAGAGAGGAGCGAAAAAGGAAGTGGGAAACAAGTGCGCAGAAGTCGATTATGCAAACATGTGCTCGAGATTGTTCTCAATTTTTCGACTCAATTCAGGTGTTTTGTGTAGAAATTGGTAGCAGGTGCTGGTCGGCAGAGATGTCAACATCTGTTCGGCGAAGAAAAAATTTAACTTTTCGTTATTCCAATGGGAAATAGAGTGAGTGGATCGTATGTGGATCGTATTCGATATTTAACGTATTTATTTGAAAACGTACAAATTTCTTTCAAATGTTGTTTTATATCTTAAAAGAACATATATTCTGCTGTTATTTTAGATACAAATATTTGCATTTTTTTCTCATTTGGACTATAAAAATGCGAGGTTAAATAAACACTCCAAGTTCCACAAAGGCGTTTTATGTGATATATAGCCCCAAAATAATATAATTGCTCCGCTTTAGTCATTTTCATACCTCCATCTCAATATTTTATACAAAACCCATAATACAGCTGTGCATACACCTATGTACACATATTTTTCTGTGTGTTATATTGCGTCACACCTGAGTTGCCGTTTCACCTGGCTACTCATTTATTTATATGTATTCATTCAAAGTAGGTAATTTTCTTCTTTTTCCAACCTTTTTTTTTTTTTTTTGTTCTCTACCATTTCCTCTCCTTTTTTCCTTGCTTTCATTATACATTTACACTACCATACATACGTAGATATTTTTTATAACATCAGTGGTATTGCTTTTGTACTCCTTCTTTCTATTAAGTACACGAGGCCTTTCTGCGCGAGCCGTATAGTTCCACTGTTGTTGTTCATTAAGCGAAACCAAACCGGACCAATAGAGTCGCGTCCGGAATGGATTTGGTGGGAGATACTCGTAAAGCAATAGTAAGCCAACAGACGAATCGCGCAGACAAAAGGTAAACTAATTAGATGCCAGTCGGGCAGTAATAAGAACAGCAGCGCGAATGGTGTAAGTGAAACTAATGAAAAGGGAATCGAGGGGAATAACTTTTGCGGACCGTTCGAAGCGGAAAAAGGAAGTTGTGGGTACGCATTTTACAGAAGAATAAAAAATAATAATAACAAGGGGAAAAAAGTGAATTAAGTAGGAAAGGCACTGGTCGACCGAGTTCATTTCTGGGATGCCTTTGCGATCGATGTGCGTATGAACGCGCTAAGGTAGGGCACAGGAACAGTGCCCTGAGAGTAGTGTTACTCAACGTTAGCTGAGCAGTAATTTATGAATTATTGATATAAGGAAGCGCCGTGCTTAGTGGGCTGTACTTCCTCTTGGATATGATCTGTAGTCAATGTGGAAGAGAGAAGGTTTGAAAGAGAGTCCTGATTCTGCATTGAATTTGGTGGCCGTGGTAAACATCACCGACTGTCGAGCGGAAAATCTCTAGTTCTAGTCAGTCCATAGCCTAGAAATACAATTCCTATACGGAGAAATTGTGAATAGGAAGAGATCACAATACTGATGAACGCATAACACTCACAGTATATGATCACTTCAAATTTATACTCTGTGTGTGCAATGCTAATATAACACCAAAATGGCATGTAACCTTTGCTTCGAACTACAAGGAACGTGAAAATTCAGTCGAGTTCCTCTCGAATCCTATCTAGGACAACCGCCCCTGGGGACTAATGAGCGAATACCTACCGCCCAGGTTGCGCGAATTATAAAAAAAAAAAAAAATTTTCATCGTGAACCCTAGCTGTTGATTGTAAACGTTACAGGAGGTCAGCACATGTGACTTATGAAATGGAATAAGTCGTTACAACTCGCAAGTGATGTCATGTGAAATAAAATGTGTTGACTTCCATTGGGGGAAGAGGAACCGAGCAAACATAGCAAAGAAACTGATGGCGTTTAATGTAGCAAACGCCAGCTTCGATCTCTGTCCCTGCTCAATCCAAACTGACACTCAGCCCCCACGTGGCCGCCCTTGGATATCTGCCCCGGCATCTACCAGATTGTGAATCAATTTCTGAAGCAACCCGACCCATTGTTCCTGAAGGAAAAGGAACCCGGTCCTCCAGGTGTGGGGTGGTCCTTAGGGGCAACATCCCTATCACGTGGATATGGACGGATGCAAAGCTGAGGACCCCTGCAAACGATTAAATGACTTGATAGTCTGCACCTGGAATGTGAGGTCCCTTAACAGACCGGCTGCAGGCAATTAATTGAACTAAGCCCTCAACTGCTATAAAGCAGATATGTATAACTGCACTCCAATAAGTACGATGGGAAAAACCAGTCAAAAGGAGGATGAACAACTGCGACATCTACTACGGGAATTGCTATAAGGAGATCAAACAACGTTTACTCGGATGCAAATTCGGGACGTAAGCGGGATGTAATTTCGGGAAAATTAGCTTGATATGCGCTCACGCCCCGACGATCGACTCAAATAAGACTTCTACGATCTCCTAGACAGAACCTATGACCAATGTCCCAGATACGATACAAACATTTCTCTAGGAGATTCTAATGCGAAACTGGGTAAAGAGGACATATTTGAGTCGATCACGGTAAAATATAGCCTACACGACACCACATCCGAAAACGGACATCGGCTACTCGACGCCAGGTTCCTTTGCATATGTTGAGATGCGCGCACACGAAAGGAACCTGGCGATCACCTGACCAGTCTACCATCTATCAGATTGATCACGTTGCGATCGACGCCAAATACTCCTCCAGCATCCTAGATGTGTGAACATTCCGAGGAGCGAACATCGACTCGGATCACTATCTTGTTGTAGCCAAGGTACGAATGACGATATCAAGGATGGGGAGGAGTCGAGCTGGACAACGAAAGTTTGACCAGGGGACCGCTAGGACCTTTACCGATCGAATTTACCTCAACCTCTCGCAAACTCCGATGTCACCGGAACAATCCACAGAACAACAGTGGGAGCCTGGCCAGCGTGTCATCAGAGACGCTTCCTCTGATATGTTGGGTTTCAAGCCACTGTCAGCTAGAAACCCCTGGTTTGATGAACCATGACAGACAACCCATGTAGCAAAGCAAAACGCCTACAAAGCCATTCTACATAGACGGACGAGAGCCACTCGTGAACATTACGAGCAGAAATGGAGAGAGGAACACAAGCTTTTAAGGAGATTGAGAGATGCTATCACAGGTATAATGCTCGCAAGTCTTATGAAAAGGTAAAACGAACGTGCCAGGGCTATAAAGCCAGAGCACAAGCCTGTCTGGGGAAGACGGACAGCTAGTAGTAGAGTCAAAGTCGATGCTGAGAATATGAAAAGAACACTTCTGTAGACTGTTTAACGGCGATGAAAGATCTAATACTGTTGCCAGGTAAAATTATCCACTCGCAACGGACGAAGATGTAAGAGAACTTCGTCCACCCGACTTAGATGAAATTAAGCTAGTAATTCCAAAGCTCAAGAATAATGAAGCTATGGACGCAAACGGCCTGTGATGATTTGGCAGGGCGCATGCACCAGCTCATCAGTAAAATATGGTCGGAGGAACGCATGCCCGACGAATTGAATCTCAGTATCGCTCGTTTGCGATCGAGCGGGATCGAATCCCGACACAGCCATGTCATCGAACGTGTTTTTCACGGTATTTCTCCTCAGCGGGGCTCATGAAAAGCTTCTCGAAATTCGCCGTTCGGAACCGGCAATAAACTGTAGGTCCCTTTCACCTATGGGAAAATGAAACCACACACAACATGGTGATTGAGGGAGAAGCTCAGCTCAGGTCCTTCATGGACTGTAACGCCAACATACATATATACATCGCTCGTTTGCCCTATCCGCAAGAAGGGAGACGCCAATAACCACGCGAAATACAGGAACCTTACAGGAACTTAACCTCGCTTACAAGGTCTTCTCTGCCGTACTGTGTGGACGCCTGAAACCCTTTGAGGATAATCTGAGAGGTTCGCATCGTATCGTAAGACACGTATGACAGCGTGTATAGAGACGAGCTATACAAAGCCATGTCTAGTTTTAACATGCCTGCCAAACTCGTCCGCAGGATGACAATGGAATGGAGAATTCTCGCTGCTCCATTAATGTCGGTAATGATCAAACCGAGACCGATACAGACAGGGACCCATACAGACAGGGCGACGCACTGTCATGTGATTTTTTCAACATCATGCTCGATAAGATCGTGCGGGATTCACTGGCCAATACAAGAGGCACGATCTACTTCAAGCCCTCACAATCGCTGGCATGCGCTGATTGTAAGAACGCAGTGAGACTAGAGTAGATCTGAAGGTAAACTAGGGCAGAAACAAATATATGAAAGATGCACAACACCGACGTATTGACCAGAACGTCACTATTGGTCAAAGACTTCGTCTTCCTTTGCTCACTAGTTACCAGCGACAACAATACCAGCGCTGAGATCAAACGCAGAATTACTCTTGCCAAGAGGCAATTGAGTACAAAACTTTAATCATCCCGGTCCTCCTCTTTGGCGCAGAGGCCTGGCCTTTAACGATAGCGGATGAGTAGGCCCATGGTCGTTTCGAGTGGAAAATTCTGCGTTCAATCTATGGTTCCGTTTGTATAAACGGAGTTTGGAGGGGAAGATACTATACGGGCTGTATAGCGACGTCGGCCTAGTACGGTATCTACGGATTCTACGTCTTAGATGGCTAGGCCATGTAGAGTGAACGCATAACACAGCTCCGGCCCATAGGGTCGTCCAGTCCGACCCCGAGCTACGCCGCAGCAGAGGTCGACCCAATCTAAGGTGGCACACACAGATGTAAGGGGACCTTAACCAACTAGGATTGCGTCGCTAGAAACGGCTGAGGCCCAGGTTCACACCGGTCTGTAGCGCCAATTAATTACCTAAGTAAATGACTTTCGTGTGTGAACGACTGAAGCCTTTTGCAAATACGCTGATAGTTGCCTATCTGTAAGGGATGTCCACTATCGACCAAATCTTCACACTAAGTCAGATCCTGGAAAAAAACCAATGAATTTCAACTTCAAAGCTATTTTCAACTTCAAAGCTGCATACGACAGCGTAATTAGAAACGAGCTATAAAACGCAAAGCCTACTTGGTGCTTGGTCGAGAGGTTTCTAGCTTTTTGTCTTATGTTCCGGGCCTGACACGTAGTGACTACCATCTGTTCCTGTCCACGTTGAACGATTTTGTTGGTGGAAATTTGGTCTCAGTTTGTGAAAAACGGTTGTCGTAGTTTTGTGCCATCGTCCGAAGGCTTCCACGATAGAGACAAAAGAGAATCACCTTAAATTGGTTATAAATGGCTAGGTCGCAATCTAACGTAACTCCTTTCATTCTAACTACGCTCAACAAAGCCTTTAAGCTCATCATCTATAAGATTCATCAAAAATAAATTACGGATCCCGATAACAACAACGCCATCGAATGTTTATTTCACGGCGTCCCTTCTCGGCGGGGTACTGGCACAACCTCCCGTAGTATAATTGCCATGAAAAAGCTTCTCGATTCACACCGTTCGGAATCGGCAGTGTGAAAAATAAATCACACACAACATGGGTTATTGAGAGAAGCTTAGCTCTGGTCCTTCATGGGCTGTAACGCCAACAAAGAAGAAGCTGTCGCCTTTCGACCATCTTACTTACCTACTTATCAGGCCAGCGATCCATGGAGGATCTGAGCCTGAGCTTCCATCCTTGACGGTCCTGGGCACGCTGCTTCCAGTTGTCAAGACCAAGATGTCTTACATCCGCGATTACTTGGCATTTATACCGGAGGTTCGATCCTCCTCTTCTCCTCGAACCAGGAGGCTCGGAGTCGAAGACCCTCTTAGCTGGAGGGTTGATGTCCATGCGCTCGATGTTGCCGAGCCAGTGTAATCGTCGGATCCTTGCCTTCCGGACTACATCCACATCTTGGTACAGCCCGTAGAGTTCGCGGTTGTGTCTTCTTCTCCATTCACCTTCCTCACAGACAGGACCAAATATCTGGCGCAGAATTTTTCTTTCGAAAGAACCCAAAATCAGCTCCGCTGACCTGCTTATCGTCCAGCTTTCGAATGAGCGTTTTGTAAAGCATGACATTGGTCTTTCGAGTGAGGAGTTTTGACCCCAGTTGTTTGGACAAGCCGAAGTAGCAGCGGTTGCCAAGGGCGATTCTATGCCGGGTCTCCACTGTGGTGTCATTTGTGGAATTTACGTTAGCCCCGAGGTAGACAAACTCCATAACTACCTCGAAATTGTAGCTGTCAATTGTTATATTTTGCCCAGGTGGTGAGTGGCGCATTGGTTTTTGCTTGACAGCATTTATTTCGTTTTGTTCTAATTGATCTTAAGACCAACTCGTTTCGCTTGTTCTTCAATCGCCGTGAATGCTTCCACAATGCCACGGCGAGAACACGCGATGATGTCGATATCATCCGCGTATCCTAGCAGCTGGATGGACTTGTAAGAGATAGTGCCTTCCCTGTTGACGCCTGCCCGTCGCACTATCTGTCCCAGCACCAGGTTGAAGAAGTCACATGACAGCGCATCTCCTTGCCGAAATCCGGTGCATGTTTCGAATGGTTCCGACGTCCTAGAACCGAATTGCACGGTGCATTGCGTGTTTTTTGGCATGGCGCGACACAACTGGATCAGTTTTACCGGGATCCCGAATTTGGCCATCGCACCAAACAGTTCTTCACGATGAATGCTGTCGTATGCGGCTTTGAAATCGATGAAATGATGGTGTGTATCGATTCGAAACTCGTTGGTCTTTTCCAGGATTTGTCGAAGTGTGAAAATTTGGTCTATAGTTAATTTACCGGGCCGGAAGCCGCACTGGTAGCTGCCTATTAGTGCGGTGCAAAATGGTTTTAGACGTTCACACAATACGCTGGACAGGATCTTGTATGTGACATTGAACAGGGATGTACCTCTATAGTTCTTGCAAGAGGTAGGATCGCCCATTTTGTGGATGGGGCACATAGAGCTGGTATTCCAGCCGTCGGGCATGCTTTCATCTTCCCAAATTCTGCAGATGATATGGTGCATACTCCCTACCAGAACATCGCCGCTAGCCTTGAAGAGCTCTGATGGCAAGCCATCTGAGCCTGCGGCCTTGATGTTTTTCAGCTTCCTAATAGCTGTGCCGACTTCTTCGATGCTGGGTGGGAGGACTATTTCAGCGGCTGGAGTTGGGATTTCCTCGGTCCCTACCACTCTCTCTTGGTCATGCTCATTAAGCAGCTGATGGAAATGCTGCTTAAATACATCCACTATTCCCTGCGGGTCGGTGATTAGATTACCCTCGCGGTTTCGAAGAGCCTGGGTGCCCTTTTTGAAGCCTCTTGCAAGGCCTTTGGCTTTCTTGTAAAAGGCTTGTGTTTTATGTTTATCCCTAGACTGCTCGATATCCTTGAGCTGGGAGGCTGCGAAGGTTCTTTTCTTTTGTCGCAGAAGTTTTTTCTCCTCCCTTCCTTTGGCTCGGTACTCTTCTTGCGCTGCTCTGGTTTTCTTCTGCAGCGCCTTTTGGTACTCCTCGTCGGTTGCTGCCTTTTTCTGCTCACACTCGCCATCATATCACGGGTTTCTTGTCGGGGGTGGTAGGTACCCTAAGGTGGTTTCGGCTACTTCCTGAATGGGTGAGCGGCAATGCAGCCACATATTATTGGCATTAGTATTCGACGTAGGCATACCGTAGAATCTTTCGCTCAGCTGCTCCCTGTGCTCAGGCGCCCAATGTCGAACCTCCTCATGATAGGCTGGTGCAGCTTTCTGACATTGGACAGTCGAGCTCTGATTCTTGCTGCTACGAGGAAGTGGTCAGAGTCGACATTTGCCCCTCTGAATGTTCGCACATCCAGGATGTTTGACGAGTGCCTTGCGTCAATGAGCACATGGTCGATTTAGTCGGTTGCTGTGTGGATTCGCTTGCGAGGGAATCTTGTGCTACTTATCACCGCATTACGAGCTGTCGCAAAGTCAGCGAGTCGGAAGCCGTTATCTGTTGTTGTATCGTGGAGGCTGTGCTTTCCGATCACTCGGCCAAGGGTGTTCTCCTTACCGATTATGGCGTTGAAGTCCCCGAGCACGATTTTTACATCGTACTCCGGACAAGCTCCGTAGGCGTTGTCCAGGAGGTCATAGAACTCCTCCTTGATAAGGTGTTCAGCCTCGTCGGTAGGGGCGTGTGCACATATAAGGCTGATGTTATAAAATCTGCCTCTGATGCGGATCACAGCTAGGCGATCCCTTATAGGTTTAAAGTCGATCACTTTCGACCTTAACCGCTTTCCCACGACAAATCCGCATCCCAGTAAGTGCAACCTTTTGTGACAGCTGTAATAAATATCGCAATTTTTCTTCCTAATCATACCGTTTCCTATCCAGCGTATTTCCTGGACCGCAGTAATATCCGCCTTGTACTGCGTGAGGATTCCTTCTAGTTTATGAGCAGCTCCGGGAGTGTACAGGGTTCTGACATTCCAGGAGCATACTCGCAAATCGTGTTCCTTTATCGTGCGTTGTCGTCGTCGAGTATCCGTCCGTGTATCCGAGGCATCTTGCTCATTCATAACTTTGTTTTTTTTTACGTGGGCGGATTGTTAGCCCGCCGCACAACCGCCATTCTGGTCGGGGTTTTGTCGCTGCATACGTTTGTTCACCTCCCAACGGTTGTTGAAGAGGCTATCCAGAGGGCGCCGCGAGGAGGCCGTATGTCAACTTGACCCGGGCATTTAAACAGGGATCGTTGCTGGCATCTCGCCAGGTTGAGAGCGATCAACAACTTTACCCTGTATGTCCGAGCCCATGCCATGATCTAAGGTCATTTAAGAAAGGATGATTTTATTCGCTATTTTGGTAATGTGTTGTCCGAAAGGCGACAGCTTCTTCTTCTTATTCTTCTACTTCTTCAATTACCCATATTACCTAGCCATTTATTACTAATTTAAGATGATTCTCTTATGCTTCTATCGTGGAAGCCTTCGTCCGTATTGACATAAAACTAAGACAGTCGTTTTCCACAAACTGAAAGCCATAAGCTTGGGACCAATTTTTAGGTGGTAGTCACTTCGTACCAGGCCCGGACCACATGACAGATGGGTCGAAATCTCTCGACCAAGCACCAAAAGACATGACGTTGTATAGCTCGTCTCTAATTACGCGGCTTGGAAGTCGACAAATAGGGGGTGAGTGTCGACTTGAAATTCATTTGTTTTTTCCAGGATCTGCCGTAGTGTGAAGATTTCTTCGATAGTGGACTTCCCTTACAGATAAGGACCTATCAGCGTATTTGCGAAAGGCTTCAGTCGTTTACACAAAATGGCAGAGCAAATCTTGAGGGCGAGGTTAAGTAGACTTATACCTCTGTAAATTCAGCTCTTATATGCCACGGAAGTCATTTGCTTAATTAATTGGCACTACAGACGGTATGAACCTGGTCCCCTCCCATCTGTGTGCGCCACCTTAGATTCGGTCGTCCTCTGCTACGACGTACCTCGGGGTCGGACTTTCACCATGGTGTAAGGCGATTCATTTTCCCTTTAATACTCTCAATATCTCTTGACTTTATGGTTAGATTTACGCCTATTAAGTTGCCGTTCTTTGTGAATAAATGAGATGGTCCTCTCAAAAGTGTTGTACCCTTGACACTAGGACGAAGAATAGTGGCCATAACAAAGTAGAAAAAAAGGTAGATATTTCTCAATCAGTAGTGCTATTCCGGAAATTGGGCTAACAGTGACCTGCCTGTATATCTGCTGGGCATACTTCCGATACTAAAGGGATGCTAAAGGGGTGAAGGCACAAGCGCCGACACTCCAGCCTCTCTCTGCTAACTCCTACTCTCACCTCCACGAAGTGACTCCTGGGTGCCTAGTACCTCAACTGTAGATCAGGTGGACCCCTTAGTAAAGTTGTTGGGGGCAGCAAACGAGATAGAGGGGGAGTCTGAGCCTCCACCAGGGCTCAGCTCCTTATTCAGGACGGCGACGGAAGAATTTCCAAAATGGAGTCAACGGCAGAGCCCACGGTTCCAGCGAGAAGAACTACCTGTTGAAAACCTTATTTCGGGCTGCTACAACATACATATATGGAACTCAGGCCGATAAGGAACGGCACAGCTGGCCCTTTGTTCTTTGGGTAAAATAGAACCTGGTCCTCCAGGTTGAGGGTTGCGCTTAGGGTTAACATCCCTATCGCGTAAAAAAATAATTTGTTCAGAGACAACCAACAGCCTCGTATAGGGACGGACTATATGTTGACGACCCCCGCAAACGCCTAAAAGGAAACGAATTCCGAATCTGCACCTGGAACGTTAGGTCCCTCAACAGACCAGGTGCGGCCGAACAACTGGCCAAATCTTTAGACATTATCGGGTTCCAAGCAGTCCGATGGGATGAGTCAGGCAAAAAACGGATGAAAAACTGTGATATCTACTATGGAAACTGCTACAGGGAACGTAAACAACGCTTATTCGGATGCGGATTTGCTATTCGAGGTAGTCTCAGGAAAAAAGTTTTAAGCTTCCATTATGTAAGCGGATGCCTCACAACTATCCGCATCCGAGCCATTCACGGCAATATAAGCTTAATATGTATGCACGCCCCCACAGAGGAGAAAGACGACCCACATAAAGACGACTTCTATGATCTCCTAGACAGAACATATGCCCAATGTCCCAGCTATGGCACCAAAATCGTTCTAGGAGATTTCAATGCGAAGCTGGGTAAGGAAGCTATCTTCGAAGGAGTCATAGGAAAGCACAGCCTACACAACACCACATCAGAAAACGGACTAAGGCTTGTGGACTTTATGGCGATACATAATCTCGTAGTAGCAAGTCGTGTACTTCCACACCTCAACATCCATAAGGGGACAACTATATAAATTGATCACATTGCGTCGACGGCCAGCACTCCTCCAGCATCCTAGATGTCCGAACCTTTCGAGGAGCCAAGATCGACTCGGATCATTACCTAATTGCAGCCAAGCTACAGATGCAAATTTCTCGGAATCAACGGAGTCGAGTAAGAACACAAACATTTAACGTTGTAAAGCTGCAATCGCAGGAGACCGCCAGGAACTTCGCCGGTAAAGTCTCCCTCATGCTCTCTCAAGTCCCGATGCAATCTACACAAACCAAAGAACAGCAATGGAGTCGTTGTCAGAACACCATCAGAGAGGCCGCCTCAGATATACTCGGTTTTAAGCCACCACCTTCGAGAAACCCCTGGTTTGATGACGAATGCAGACAGGCCCATGTAGAGAAATAGAATGCATACATGGCTACACTGCATTGACGGACGACAGCTGCCCGTGAGCTCTATGAACAGAAAAGGAGGGAGGAGCCTGCGCTTCTGAGAAGAAAAAAGAAGAAGCACAAGAAGCGCGAGATCGAGGAGATGGAGAGACGCTATTGCAGGAACGATGTTCGAAAGTATTACCAAAAAGTAAAACGAACACGCCAAGGCAAGAACAGAAGCCAGCGGGGATGAGCACGGACAACTGATAGTGGAGTCACAGTCGATGCTGAGATTATGAAAGGACCACTTCTGCAGACTGTAAAACGGCGATGGAAGTCAGAATGCCGCCGTCAGGCAGAACGAACCAGTCACAATAGAAAAAGAAGAACGAGTATACCGTTCACCCGACCTAGACGATGTTAAGATGGCGATGTCAGAACGTAGGTCTTATAAAGCTGCTGGAATAGACGTACTTCCCGCGGAGGTATTCAAAGCAGCTGGCGATGAGCAGATCAGGAACATGCAGCAATTCATCTGCAGGATATGGTCGGAAGTATGGTTGCCCGACGAATGGAATGTCAGCATCGTTTGCCCGGTCCGTAAGAAAGAAGATCCCACTCATAGGGATCTCATAGGGCCAATTACAGAGGAATAAGTCTCCTGAACATTGCGTACAAGATCCTCTCTTCCGTAATGTGTAAGCGCCTGAAACTGTTCGTGGACAATCTTGTAGGTTCCTTCCAGAGCCAGGAAAAACCACGATAGGCCAAATATTTACACTACGGCAGATCTTGGAAAAGACACATGAGTTCCAGGTCGACACGCACCATCTTTTTGTCGACTTTAAAGCCGCGTATGATAGAGTTTATAGGGACGAGCTATACAGAGCCATGTCATGTCTTAACATTCCTTTCAAGCTCGTTAGACTGTGCAGGATGACTAGGGAGAACTCTCGCTGCTCCATTAAGGTCGGAGGTGAACTAACCGACCTCTTTGATGTTAAAAAAGGTTTTATACAGGGTGACGCACTGTCATGTGAATTCTTCAACATTATTCTTGAAAATATCTTGCGGGACTCTGCGGCCAATACAAGAGGTACGATCTACTTCAAGTCTACACAATTGCTTGCCTATGCATTGACGTTATTGGACGGACAAAGCGACACGTCAATGAGGCTTTCACAAGCATTGAAGCAGAAGCAGCTGACCACAGATCGTGCCGGCTGGAGAGGCTTGTTGGTTGAGACCTTGGTAAGTAAGTATACTTCCGACACCATTTTACCAAATGGATGTGCATCGGAAGTCTTTTCTTGCTTAAAACTAAGTGGTCTCCTGTAACTGGCACTGACATTCGGATGAATTTGCATGTTGAGAATAGTTGACGCATTTATTTCAAACAATATTTCCAGTTGCTGGGTTGCGATTCATCCATCAATCCAGTTTATCGTTGATTTCAAGCTGTCCCTCAGTATGCAAATTCACTTGAGGCGATGAAGTTCAGGGGCACTGCTGTTAGTAGCCATCGTCAATCTGTCAACGACTTTCAATCATTGATCGCACTAAAGCAAATTCCGTCCTCTGAAACCACCCACACGCATAGTATTGCTAAATTACCCGCCCGGCACCAATACCTGATTACCCCTTTACGTGGTCTCGTTTAGCTTCATTCACTTGAGAACAATCGTCTGCACAACTTTATAGCCCCTCAGCTGTAGAGCACTGATGATAACAATGATGCCCACAAGTACTTCACTAATTGAGATAAAAATGTTCAGATGACTTAAATGACAAAGATGATTGTCGTTCAGAGCAATCTCCATCTCATACCCACGGGCAGTAATAATTAAAACCAACAACGGAGCTCTGCGTCCACGCTCACCAAACTCGTCCGACCTATCAACAGCTCATTCAACAATTGAACTCCTACTCAAGAGGAATACAACAAAAGCAACGCAAACTGTAAACAAATGGCCATCAGAGACGGCAACTGGTAAAGGACAACCAACATACAAGTAGTAGCATCATATCGCATCTCGACATGGAGTGGGATGTTGTCAGCTTGCCACCGAACAACCATCCGGCCTTCAGAGCTGCACATACATACAGTCACACAATTTATGCGACGCAACAGCCTTGCCAAGTCAATAGCTGACTTCATCTTGCTCTCCGTCTTGTTGTCTTCTCGTTGTCGTGGTCTTGGCGGAAGGAAAGAAACGTCAAACATGGAATTAATTAGATTCCAAGTGCCTGTCGCCACTTGATTGACTGCTTTCGGTTTCCCTATGTTTGCATCCCGCTCGTTCTGTCAGCATACCACAGGCCACAAGGCATGGCAAATAGTGCAAGTTTGACAGCAGTTGGACTAATCAAGATGGATTACCAGTGGAATCTTTAATAGACATTTGAAATTTAATCGACCTCAGACTACTGCGCAAGATTTTAGGCTTATCGTCTAAGCATAGGCCACATGGTCAGGACGTGATGCATGTGACTATTTGTCAACTGTGTCCCACATTCAGTTGTTCAGTGATTGGATTTATGTCCACAGGAAGATATTCATTTTTCTACACCTCGCCCATGCCGGTCTGTCCCTTTTTACATGACTGTCAACACTTGCCAAAATATTATTTACAACTACACCGTTATACCACCTATCGCCGGCAGCCACTGCCATCAACAAATTAATTTTGAAATTAAATTTCCTTCCTCGTCGTAGCCACCGTGGTGCATTCCCGCACTCTAAGGACGACTTGAACATCTTTTGATGCTAAGCGATATCAAAGGGAGCCATCAATATCGCCTACAAATCAATTTGCTTGAAATAAATTACCCGGTCGTTCTCTTCGGTGAATTGCGCCTTGACTACTGTGTATCTGTTATCTTTACTCGTCCCGCTTACATCTTCGTATTCTGCTGCTGGTACGATAGTGCCAAGTGGTTGTGAAAGATAGAGGAATAAGGGAGATGGGCCCTTTCAATGTTCCTTTTTTGTAGGCTAAAGGCTCATCAATAATGTGCACGAAAGCGAATCCATAAATAATTCACAATTTAAGCGATGCACTCTGTAATTAGCATCATGTGTGTTGAGGGTATGATGATGGTCCATGTGGGAGAATGGAATGCTTGTCGACATCCTCCTGCTACTGGGTTTTACTCGTTTTGTTTTTTTTTTTTTTTATGGCACCCATTGGGAGCGGTAGTTACTCGATTTGCCAATCGATCACTTGATGTAAGCCCGGTCCCCTTTTGAGGCTAATCTATTATAGATGAATGCGGGGGAAGGATGCCGACCAAATTGAGGTTAAGTATTTAGTGTTTCTTGAAAGACCTTCGATGGAATACAGTGGGTATCCAGAAACTTGTTCCAGTGTTAACAGAGGCTTCGTGACTAGGATTTCGACAAAACTACTTTAACTGAAAAAAGCTTTCCACCAACGATCGGGGGGGAGGGAGCGAGCAAACAGGGCAAAGAAGTTGATCGCGTTTAACATGGCAAACGCCAGCTTCGATCTCTGTCCCTGCTCAATCCAAGCTGACACACAGCCTCCGCGTGGCCTCCCCTGGACAGCAGTCCTGGCACCCCCCAGAGAGTGAACCAATGTGTGCAGCGACCCAACCCCTTTTTCCCGGGGGAAGAGGAACCTGGCCCTCCAGGTTGGGGATTGTGCTTAGGGTTAACATCCCTGTCACGGAAAAATCATTGGTTCCGAAAAAACCACAAGCCGCGGATACGGACAGATATAAAGCTGACGACCCCTGCAAACGACTAAAGGACTTGAGAGTCTGCACCTGGAATATGAGGTCCCTTAACAAACCGGATTCAGGCGATATATTGGAGCAAACCCTCAACTGCCATAAAGCAGATATAAAGCACCAAGAAGTGCGATGGGATGTACCAGGCAAAGGGCGGATGAAAAACTGCGACATCTATTACAGGAATCGCTACAAGGAGATCAAACAAAGCTTACTCGGATGCGGATTCGTTATTCGGGCAGACTCCGATAAAAAGTCTTAAGCTTCCGAGATGTAAGCGAACGTCCATAACAATCCGCATCAAATCTTAAAATGGAAACACTAACTTGATATGCGCTCATGCCCCAACGGAAGAAAAGGACGATCGACTCAAAGAAGAATTCTACGATCTCCTAGACAGAACCTATGCCCAATCTCCCAAAAATAGTCTGGCGATCGACGCCAGACACTCCTGCTGTATTCTCGACGTACGAACCTTCCGAGGGGCCAACATCGACTCGGACCACTACCATGTTGTAGCCAAGGTACGAATGAGGATATCAAGAATGCTTAGGAGTCGAGTAGGACAACGTAAGTTTGACGTCGGAAAGCTACAATCGCAAGGGACTGCCAGAATCTTTCCCAATCGTGTCTACTTCAAGCTCTTTCAAAATCCGCCCATAGCAGCGCAAACAATAGAGCAGGAGTGGGTGCATTCCCAGAGCGCCGTCAGAGATACTGCCTCGGAGGTCCTGGGCTTCTAGCCGCCACCACCTAGAAGACCCTGGTTTGATGGACATTGCGAACAAGCCCATGTAGCAAAATAAGAAGCATATAAAGCCACGCTGCAACGACGGACGAGAGTTGCTCGCGAAATCTATGAGCAGAAGAGAACAGAGGAACACACACTTCTCGAAGAAAGAAGAGAGAGCACGGAAAGCTTGAAATCGAGGAGATGGAGAGATGCTTCCGCAGGAATAACTCCCCGAAGTTTTACAATAAGGTAAAACGAACATGCCATGGCTACAAAGCCAGAGCGGCGGTCTGCAGGGATGAAAATGGAGAACTGGTAGTAGAATCAAAGTCGATGGTGAGGATTTAGAAAGACCACTTCTGCAGACTGTATAACGGCAATGATAGACAAGATACCGCTGTCAGGCGGAACGATCCGTTCGTAGTGGACGACGTCCACCCGACCTAGGCGAAGTTAAAATAGCGATATCAAGACTTTAGTCTAATAAAGCTTAGGGCGGAGACGGCCTGTCTGCTGAGGTTTTAAGGGTGACTGGATATGAGCTGGTAAGGTGCATGCACCATCTCATTTGCAAGATACTGTCGGAGGAAAGCATGCCCGTCGAATGGCCCAGTCCATAAGAAGGGTGAACCCTATAACTGCGCTAACTATAGGGGAATAAGTCTCGTTAACATCTTCTCTGCCGTATTGTGTGAATGCCTGAAACCGTTTGTGGATAACCTAATCGGCTCTTATCAGTGTGGCTTCAGGCCAGGTAAATCCACTCTATACCGAATATTTACGCTACGGCAGATCTTGGAGAATACCAAATTGACACTCACCACCTTTTCGTCGATTTCAAGGCTGCGCATGACTGCGTGTATAGAAACGAGCTATACAAAGCCATGTCTAGTTTTAACATCCCTGCCCAACTCGTCCGGCTGTGCAGGATGACAATGGAGAATTCTCGCTGCTCCATTAAGGTCGGCAATGAGCAAACCGAGAACTTTGATGTCAAAACAGGATTTAGGCAAGGTGACGCGCTGTCATGCAACCTTTTCAACATCGTGCTTGAAAAGATCGTGCAAGAGTCATTGCCAACACAAGAGGTACGATTTATTTCAAGTCTACGCAACTGCTTGCGTACGCCTAGGACATTGACGTAATTGGACGGACACAGCGAGATGTCAGAGAGATCTTTGTAAGCATTGATGTAGAAGTGGCTAAAATGGATCTTAAGGTTAGTAAGGATAAAACGAAATATCTGCTTTCATAAAAAAAAGACGGTAAACGCCGACGTATTGGCCAGAATCTCATCATGGGCAGATATAATTTTGAAGTGGTCAAGGAATTCGTCCACCTTGGCTCACTGATGACCGGCGACAATAACACCAGCCCTGAGACAAAACGCAGCGCTGGTGTTTCTTTGGGCTCAAGAGGTAATTGAGAAGTAGAGCCCTCTCTCGGAAAACCAAGATGACACTATATAAGACCTTGATCATCCCAGTCCTCCTTTACGGCGCCGAGGCTTGGACCTTGTCAAAAGCGGATTAAGATACCCTTGGTCGTTTCGAGAGGCAAATTCTACGCGCTATCTACGGTCCCGTTTGTTCAAACGGAGGAGAAGATTTAATGAAGAACTATAAGGGTTGTACAGCGACATCGGCCTTGTACGACGTCTACGTATACAGCGTCTAAGGTGGCTAGGCCATATAGAGCGCATGGAAAAGACAGCTCCGACCCGAAGAGTCTTTGAATCCACCCCGGATGGAATGCGCGGCAGAGGACGGCCGCATCTACGGTGGAAGGGGACTTTAACCAACTGGGCGTGCGGTGCTGAAATCAGCTGGCCAAAGATCGCGCCAGCTGGAGACGCTTGTTGTTTGAGGCCCAGATTCATCACCTAACGCCCAGCGCCACCTAAGTAAGTAAGTTTACAGCAACGTTCAGCGCTAGGCTTTCAAGAGTATATTGATCCGTCAAGTAAACGAAATGAGTTACATACTTTTTGAATTCTTGATTAGTAGTAGTCTCACCGTTGCCAATAGAGGCAACAGGCCTACCTTTATAAATGCGGTTAGAGAAGAGGTTCTTGACCACACAATCTCAAGCCCATTTATCCTAAACGCAATTGGTGACTGGCACGTCTCCAATGAAACCTCACTATCCGATCACCAACACATCAGATTCAACATCTACAGTGAGGTTAAGGAGGCTGAGCTTGGATATCAGCCCAAACGAACAAATTGGGCATCCTAATCGGTATGCATATCGCAAATAACGATCTACTGAGAATGTGCTACACCACCTGGTGACGCGCGTGGAAGACAGTTTCACAAACAAGGAGATCGCAATTTGCGCCTTCCTTAATATAGAGGGGGCCTTTGGTAATACTGGCTATGATTATATCACCACTGCACTATCCTGCGGGGGTGTGGACCATCCCACTAATCACTGGATTAGGGCACATGCGGAGGGGTCTCAGTGACAGTATCGGCGGCTAGAGGATGCCCATAAGGAGGAGTCTTTTCACCACTACTCTGGTCGATAGCCATAGGTGACCTTCTACGCAAGCTAACCTCGGATGACCTAGTAGTGATTGTAACGGGCAAGTGAGAAACTGCTGCCAGTGAGCGTATGCAGCTTGTGCTCCAACTTGTCTCTGACTGGTACGGCAAAGAAGGTTTATCGATTAACGCAAATAAGGAAATATTAGTTCCGTTTAGAAAGGAAAGAAAGGTCAATCTTTCTAAATGGCACACGCATAGGATTTCCAGATGAAGTAAGGTATCTAGGTATTGACCTAGATCGCAGGCTCAATTGGAACTCCAATATGAAAACTAAATTTACGAAAGCAACTAAGGCCATGTGCTCCTGTCGACGCACTTACGGTTAAACCTGGGAACTTAAACCTAAGGTAGTCCACTGGTTATACACCGCGATAGTAAGACCTATCGTAACCTACGGGACCACAACAGTTGAGCAAAAACCCACAATTGTTAAGCTTCAACGCCTTTAGAAACTAGCGTATCTCGGCAACGCCTTCAGAGACAGGCGTTATGCCAACCTGCCCCACGGCAGCCCAAGAAGCACTCATTGGACTCACTCCACTGCACCTTTTTATCAAAAACGTGGCGTTACGTAGTGCAATCAGAATGCTTCACTCGGATACAAGCATGCCATGTAGACCCGAGGGTCACACGTCCATCTTGCAACATCTTCCCGAGCTGGATATGATTACCACGGTCTCAGACTTATTACCACACACCTGCACGTTTGACAAGAGATTTGAGATATTGATCCCAAATCGCTCAGCCTGGGAAACCAATGATCCCTTGCTTATTGTCAAAGGCCTTAGGTGGTATACTGATGGCTCCAAGATAACTTCTGGCGGTGGCACGGCGTCTTTGGAAAAAATCGTATGATCTCGAAGGCCCTGGGAATGTGTCCTAGCATCTTTCAAGCAGAATTACATGCAATCCTAACATGCATCAATCTAAACATAGAGGCTGGCATAAGAGGAGTAACCATCAACATACTCTCTGATAGCCAAGCAGCGCTTAAAGAACTGAGTTCGTACAGCACGAATTCAAAAACCGTCAAGGAATGCCATGATGCCCTACTAGACCACGCCAAAAGAGACAACGTCAAACTGTGGTTGGTGCCAGGACAGAAAGGTTTTAAGGGCAATGAAATTGCCATTCAACTTGACAGGAGAGGTTCCAGCGAAAAATACAGATGTTCATATCCATTCTGCGGCACTCCCAGTGGAAAAAATCGGAACACCTGTCCTTTTGGAACAGCGCTCAAGAACGTCGCAGATCGAAACGTCTCTCAAAAACTTAATAGAGTAAATATCAGAAGAGACTAGTCAGCTGTGGTCTGAGATATCTCAATAAGGTGAACCTCTCGTCTGAATCTGAGTATCGACTCTTGAGGACGAAGAGATGGTAGAGCACAACCTATGTGAGTGTGCTGGTCTTTGCCATCTTAGGAAGCGTATCTTTCTCAGTGAAATTATGACTCCTAAAGGGAACATCCCAGCTTCTACGAGAGACATTCTCAACTTCATTAAGGAAGTAGAGAAGCTCCTTGTCTAATCGGCTAGTAGGCACAATAGAATTATAAAGGTCACAGTGCCTAATGCTATTTGTTAACACCAGCCCCTTCATTAAAGCAAAATAAAAAAAAAAAAACAAGAAAGGGGGTCCGAGGAGAGTTCTCAAGGCCTGACCCGGGTCGACCCGCTTCCACGGTAAATTCCTAAAACAGTTCCTTATGCACACATTCGTAGACGGAGGGAATATCCAGGACGCGGGATGACTAAGCGTGTACACTCTGATATCTGCAAGAACGAGAGTTGATTGTGGGAGACTTTCGGAGAGAGACTTTCGAGCGTCTTCCCGGGCCATTACTCTTTTGCTAAGCATCCCTGCGTGTTTGCTATCAATTCGACGCATACCTGTTGCGAGGAGGATGACACAGCAGAACACTTTCTCTGTGAGTCTCCCGCCTTTGTTCACGCACTGTAGCGCACCTTTGGCGCCGGCATGATGTGTGCCGAATCCCTTAGCTCTATATTACTGAAGATCCTCCTTATTTTTCTCCGGAAAACAGGGAAAATACAGTGATCAAAGGTGTCTGTCTGACAGTAGAAGGGACCAAACAAAATTCTTGCACTTGGTGCAAGCACAGGTTCAAGAGTCGTACCCTTATTATGTTTGTCAAACAACCTGGGCGGAGTGCAGATGGTTTGAGCCGCAGATGTTCGCTCACTACTTTCCGGGGGTGGTTGTCCTAGATAGGATTCGAGAGGAACTCGACTGAATTTTCACGTTGGTTATAGTTCTCAGCATACTTATATTAGAGCCACATAGCTCGCCTTTCTGGACCCTGGGGGTATGAGCCGATCTAAATTCCGAGATCTCCCATAGTGTGACTATGTATTCAAACGTGGATTTTTCTTGTCTGGGATCAAACTGTAATGGAATTTTAAGAAAACTCAAATGCTTTCCCACAAAGTAGCGCTTGAAACTTGACAGGCCCTGAAGCCTCCTGCACTCAACCGTGTAACTCATTAGTCATGGTAACATCATTTAGGTTTAAAATCCGTTTGTCTAGGGAGATTCGATTATGGTAAAACGAAGTCTAATATATAAAGGCCACCCTTGTAGCTGTCAACATTTTCTTGAATGCAACTGTGCCGTGGGAATCTACATAAACCACTGGTAGTGTAAGTCTGCCTTTCCCCGATTTCGTATCTATGCTTCTCTGTAATTTCTGCAGACAATATTGAGAGTAAATCTATGCGCCATGACTTGATATCGTAAATCAAAACCAACAACAAGCAACAACACAACAAAGTCTGGGCATGGAATTCCGAATCAACAGCTACTCGGACCAGAGGCAACATAACCTGGACAGGTTTCGATTCACACGGAACCGGATTGATTCGACATGCACGTTATACACGTTGTGCTGCTATTCGATGCAGTCCTCTAGCAAAACCACGTCACACCTTCTTCGTATAGCTACCCAGGTGAGGGTGGTTCTATAGGTGTTAAGCATGCTGCCAATCCACTCAAGTTTAATTTGTCGATCTTTAAGCTTCAATATCTGCATCTGGTACGCAGAAAACACATCATAACACTCGAAGACGTAAAATGTTCCTGATTAAGACACAATCTTGTCGTTTTCTAATGTCAAAGTTGTAACTCATCGAATGTATGGAACTACTGTCGACAGAGTAGTCAATGAATGAGTACATAAAGTAGCCATCCACTGGCGTCGAGATGTCGTCGAAGCTAAACATCTTAACGAGCATGTAGTTGCTGCATGCATCCCATGAGCAATAAAAGAAAAAGAAATGAAAATGAAGGCCTCGATGGGATACTCACGATAGAACGATGAGGCTTCTGTGGATCTGTAACCGAAAGAAAAAAGAAAAACCGAACGACTGTTAGTTCATTTAAAATATTAAAAGTATTATAGATACATATGTATATGTATATCTAGTTACACAAGAAACGTTTCTAATTGCGAACACACTCAATTGAGATACATATTTCTGTTCAGTTTTACGACTACGAGTATTCGTAGTCATAGCTTTCCCATTGACAATAGTTCCTTCCTCGTTCTCCTTAAATAGCACTCCCAGAACTGCAAATAGTTTACAGAAGAAAAGTTTTACTCTAAGCTCAAGCTCTGCAACTGAAGTCGTCAAATCTTTTGCATTCACCTGACTAATTATGAAATGTTTTCGTGAGAAGATTCTCATCTAGCTGCGGGTTGTGGGGATAAGCTAGTTAAATTTGATGCGACGCTGTTGCAATGCAGTTTAGGATTTAATGAGAGGAATGAGTAGTCTGAAAAGATAAAGCTTAAATTAGCACGAGGCTGTGGCAGATTGTTTGACGAGCAGAACAATGGCATGTCGAACGACTTTGGTATTGGAGGTGAAGGAAGCGCAAATGAACTGAGGTTTTTAGCTCCTTATTGGTACTAGCTTAGATATTAGATAATACCGAATGAAATGCCTGTTTACTTACTTTACTTAGGTGGCGCTAACTATAAATAAAACGACGTTGTTCGTTTTGGTTCTGCGATAGAACTGATTATTTTATTGTTCTACGAGAAGCATCAGCACGCATAGCAGGAAAACAGATCAACCTGAGACGCTTGGAATTTAACTCCACTTGTGTGCATGTTTGCACGTTCGCGAATCGTTCGCGAGCGTGAGACCAGACACTACGTAAGCATTTCCGTTCCGATCTCGAGTTTAGCCATTCCGCTGATAACTTCATAAATTCTTGTTATTATATTCTTCTTCTTCTTAGTGGGCGCCACAGTTCGGGGTGAACCTGGGCCTCAACCAACACGCCCCTCCATCTAGCACGATCTTTCGCTAGCCTTTTCCATTGCCGCACACCGCGTTGGCTGAGGTCCCCTTCCACCTGTGTGCGCCGTCTAAAGTGCGGCCGTCCTCTGCTTCTTCGTCCCTCGGGGTTGGATTCAAAGACTCTCCGGGCTGGAGCTGTGGTGTCCATTCGCTCTACATGGCCCAGCCATCTTAGGCGTTGAACCCGTAGACGCCTGACTAGGCTCATGTCGCTGTACAGCCCGTAAAATTCGTGGTTGAATCTTCTCCTCCATCCCCCGTCTGCGTTTATAGGCCCAAAAATCACGCGCAAAATCTTTCTCTCGAACCGACCAAGGGCCTCCTCATCCGCTTTTGATAGTGTCCATGCTTCTGCGCCGTAAAACAGGACCGGGATGATAAGGGTCTTATATAGAGTCAACTTTGTCGTTCGGGAGAGGGCTCTATTACTCAGTTGCCTCCTGAGCCCAAAGAAACCGCGATTGGCAAGAGTGATTCTGCGTTTGATTTCGGAACTGATGTCGTTGTTCCAGGTCACTGCGCAGCCAAGGTAGACGAAGTCCTTAACTACCTCGAACTTATATCTGCCTATACAAACGTTCTGGCCGAGACGTCGGTGTTGAGCGTCCTTTTTTGATGACAGCATATATTTAGTTTTGCCCTCGTTTACCGCCAAACCAATTTTCGCCGCCTCCATCTCAATACTCGCAAACGCCTCATTGACATCTCCCTGTGATCTATCTATCGTCAATATCGTCGGCGTATGCAAGGAGTTGCGAGGATTTGAAATAGATAGTGCCTCTTGTATTGGCCAGTGATTTTTGCACAATCATTTCCAATATGATGTTGAAGAAATCACACGACAGCGCATCGCCCTGCCTAAATCCCTTTTTGACAACAAAACTATCGGTAAGGTGTTCACCGATTCGGATGGAGCAGCGAGCATTCTCCAAAGTCATCCTGCAGAGTCTGACGAGTTTAGCAGGTATGTCAAAGTTAGACATAGCGTTTTATAGCTCGTCTCTAATTACGCTGTCGTATGCGGCTTTGAAGTCGACAAATAGGTGGTGAGTGCCGACTTGAAATTCATTGGTTTTTTCCAGGATCTGCCGTAGTGTGAAGATTTGGTCGATGGTGGACTTCCCTGGCCTGAATCCGCACTGATAAGGACCTACCAGCCTATTTACAAAAGGCTTCAGGCGTTCACACAAAACGGCAGAGAAGATTTTGTAGGCGATGTTAAGGAGACTTATTCCTCTATAGTTGGCGCATACAGAGGGGTCTCCTTTCTTGTGGATCGGGCATACGATGCTGGGATTCCATTCCTCGGGCATGCTTTCCTCTCATATCTTACGGATGAGCTGGTGCATGCTCCCAACCAGGTCATCCCCAGCTGCCTTGAAGAGCTCAGCAGACAGTCCGTCTGCGCCAGCAGCTTTATTCGACTTGAGCTTCGATATGGCAATCTTAACTTCGTCGAGGTCAGGGGGACAGAATTGTCTGCGATCTCCGTCGATTAAAAATGGATCATTCTGCTTGACAGCGGTATATTGACTAACATCGCCGTCATACAGTCCGCAAAAGTGGTTTTTCCATATTCTCAGCATCGACTGCGGTTCTACTACTAAGTGTCCGTTCTCATCCCTGCAGGCTTCCGTTCTGGCTTTATAACCTTGGCATGTTCGCTTTATCTGTTGATAAAACTTTCGAACGTCACGCCTGCAGTAACACCTCTCCAAATACTCAATCGCGCGCTTCTCGTGCTCTTTCTTCTTTCTTCTAAGAAGCTTATGCTCCTCCCTTCTTTTTAACTCGTAGAGCTCACGAGCAGCTCTTGTTCTTTTATGCAGCGAGGCCTTATATGCATCCTGCTTCGCTGTATGAATCCTCCTGCACTCGTCATCGAACCAGGTGTTTCTTCGTGGTGGAGCCTTGAAACCCAAAACTTCGGAAGCAGAGCTTTTCAGGGCTTGTTTGCAAAGGCTCCACTGCTGTTCTATTGATAGCGTGGAGGATTGCGGTGTATTGGAGAGCTTAAGGAAGACGCGATTGGTAAAAGCACGAGCGGTTTCTGGCGGTTGTAGCTTTCGAACTTCATAACTTCGTATTCTTACTCTACTCCGTTGCATTCGTGATATCCGTAAGCGCATCTTGGCTACTACAAGATAGTATTATAGATAGATATTATACTATGTATGTGTATGTTGGCGTTACAGTCCATGAAGAACCTGAGCCAAGCTTCTCTCAATCACCCATGTTGTGTGTGATTTCATTTTTCCCATAGGTGAAAGGGACCTACAGTTTATTGCCGGTTCCGAACGGCGAATTTCGAGGAGCTTTTCATGACAATTTTACTACAGGGGGTTTTGTCGGGTCCCCGCTGAGGAGAAACACCGTGAAAAACACGTTCGATGACATGGCTGACTATACTTCACAGGATCATTTCTGTAGTCAGTCTTCATTTACTTTCAAAGTAAACTAAAAGTTATTATATTACTTAAGGATATTACTCGCTACCGTCCGGTGTGAACCTGTGCCTCAACCAACCCCTGGAAACAACTGGCACGGTCTTTTGCCAGTTGTTTCCAGGGACGCACTCCCAGTTGGCTAAGGTCCAACTCTTCTTGTGAGCGCCACCTTAGTCGGTCGTCCTCTGCTACGTCGTCCCTCGGGGTTGGACTCGAAGACTCTTCGGGCCGGAGCTATGTTTTCCATTCGCTCTAGCCATCTTAGACGTTGGATCCGCAGACGTCGTACCAGGCCGATGTCGCTGTACAAACGACCCCGCATAGAATCGCCTTCAGCAACCATTGCTACATACTTCGGTTGGTCCAAGCAACTTGGATCAAAACGCCTAACTCGAAGAACCAAAACGCTTATACTGCCAGTCTTGCTATACGGAGCCGAAAGCTGGACGATAAGCAGGATGGCGGAACTGATTTTGGGTTCTTTCGAAAGGACCGGATATTTGGTAAGAAGACATAACCCCGAACTCTATGAGCTGTACAAAGATTTGGTTATAGTCCGGACGGCAAAGATCCGTCGACTACATTGGTTCGGCCACACGGAGCGAATGAACACCATCGCTTCAGCTATGAGGGTCTTCGATTTCGAGCCTCCTGGTTCGATAAGAAGAGGAAGACCGAATTTTGGGTATAAAGACCAAGTAATAGCAGATGTAAGACAACTTGGTCTTCCTAACTGGAAGCTGCGTGCCCGGACCGTCAGGGATGGAAGGTTGCTATTGCTCAGGCTCAGATCCTCCATGGATTGCTGGCCTGATAAGTAAGTACGTAAATAACAATGAATATACACCAATTGGTGTGTTGCAGGAGCACACATACCACTTGCAGTGTACTTGCGGCAAAATGGCGAACTATAAAAGACCCATACTCGACGGCAGGACATATCATTAATTTCTAACGTTCGACAAAGTGAAGGTCGTTAGGACCGATGGCGTTCTCTTCGCGAGAAAGAAGAAAAATATTGACATGACTCAGCAACATGCATGTTGCGGCGAGGAGGTTGATTCTGCAGAGCATTGTCCCGCCATTGCTCGCGCACCTTACCCTTGGAGCCGACGTGGTGTGTGCCGAATCTCTTAGCTCTACATCACTGAAGCACCTCCTCACTTTTCTCCGGACAACGGGGAAAATAAGGTGTCACCAGTGTTTGCGTCTGAGTGCTCCAACAGATAGTAGAACAAAAAAAAAAAAAAAAAAATAAAAAATGAAAAATTGACGTCGGCGAAAGGCCAATACTAAAGACGGAGTTTGGTAAAGGTACCCAAAAGCTCCGTCCACAGAGTTAAGGCTAAACTTCAAGCTTGTTCAATTTTAGTCTTAAATGTATTCGTTACATTGTTTTTCTAAGCCATTCTTTCCTTACTCTATCATCGACCGCGAAAATAACTTGAAATGTCTACATTCCGTCAATTTCGGCAAGTCAGTCCAGCTAAAGCTGGAAATCCGGAGGGAAAAAAGCAACATAACTCTCATCCTCCCCCACAGGAGTAGCCATAATCCAGTCAGTAAGCAAACGAGAGGCAACAAAAAAGCTACTATCCGAAAGGAATCCACCAGATTACATATATTTTAATAAATTAGCCAAGCCGTACACAATGCATTGCTTTGTAATAAAACAGCCGCATAATGAACCGCTTCACTTGAAATTCTCCAGAGTATCCCAAGTGGTCCATCCACCGTCCACAATCCAGTCGGGCAACCAAATAACCGTCTAACAGTCGTCCGGGAGCCGCACTCGCCACTCTTCCAAGCCGACGAGCAATAATAATAATTTTTCCAACTCACCGCTGTTGAATATAAATCCAACAGAATGGCTAAAAATTACAGAATGCTTCAGCTCACTGTCCTGGCGCTTCCCTGCTCCGGCATCCCGGCATGGCAACATCAGTATCGCATAGTTCGGTGGGAGGTAGGTGGCAGGGTTTGGACACGAAAGTGCAGTATTTTATGTGATGCATTAAAAATGCAAACATCCTTGTGTCGTGTCCGAAAGGAAAAATGCATGCAGCATTCCACTGCCATAGCTATTCGGCGCACTACGAGTATACCCGTAGTTGCAACGCTCTAGCCTTAGTTGTCCGACCGAAGTGCACTTGTAAATTCTTAATGAAGCTCAAATTGTCCGAGTGCATACAAGTACAGTGAGCAGTAAGTGTGCACAGGATGCGCAGTTGTGATAGTAGTGGTGGTGAATAAAAACTCGGGACACATAATTTCAAGATGCCTACTCACAAATTTCGGTGAATTATGTAAGCCACATCCTGAAACAGGGCATGGGAGGATACGTAATAGTGCTGCAAGCAAGAAACGAGAAGGACACTACGAATACGTCGGAAAGGTATTCACCGAGACGGAAGGATTTAGGGGTAATTGTGCAAGACGGCAGATGGCGGTGGGAAGATGTTGACTTGTTACAAACTGTTGACGATAAGGATTCGTGCTGTCTTTTTAGTTCTCAAAATGTTCGTGTCTGTAGCCGTAGAATTGAGTCTTCAGAGTCGTATGTCATCTGGATTTTTCGTGGCAATGATTTCGAATCGCTGCTGGAAAGGTAATGTCATGATGTACATTCGTAGGCAAAAACGAGAACTTGTGACATGGATTTAGTAGTCTTTTTAGCCGACTTTTTATTGCAGGCTACAGGTTACTTACTTACTTTTCAGACCAGAAACCTATGGAGGGTTTAGACCTGAGACTTCATCCCTGGCGGTCCCAGGCACGCTGCAACTTGCCTTACGTCCGCGATCACTTGGTCTTTATACCGGAGGTTCGTACCCTCGGATTCAAAGACCCTCTTAGCTAGAGCGTTGGTGTCCATGGGCTCGATGTGGCCGAGTCATTGCAGTCGATGGATTTTTGCCCTACGTACTATATCCACATCTTTATACAGGTCATAGAGTTCGCGATTATGTCTTCTACCCCATTCGCCTTCCTCGCAGACTGGACCGAATATCCGTCGCAGAATTCTTCTTTCGAAGAAGCCAAGGATCAGCTCTGCTATCCTCCAGCTTTCAGATTCTTATATAGGCCTAGCAGGATAAGAGTCTTGTAGAGCATAACTTTGATTTTTCGGGACAGGAGTTTAGACCCTAGCTGTTTTGACAAGCCGAAGTAGCAACTGATGTCGAGGGTGATTCTGCGCTGGATTTCCACTATAATATCATTCGTGGAGTTTCTGTTTGCCTCGAGGTATGCGAACTCCTTCACCACCTCGAAATTATAGGTACCGATCATTATGTTTGGATGGCAAAGGACTAACAAAGGCCTCGTAGGGATACCATCTATCCATCTATCCGATGCTGGACTGCTAAAAAGCAAGAAGAGCCACCCTAGACGAGCATCCCATTCCCACCTCCTCGTGGTTCAATCTAGATTTCCTATGGAAATTGTAGACGGGGAAAGGCGAATGGCAAGCCTCCTGCGCCAAAAAACAGGATTAGTCGGTTGGGCTACGGCCTAGTAAGCCGTAACCGTAAAAAAACACGAACTCCGAGACAACCACAAGCCTCGGTCTAAAACGGACCGGAACCGGACCCCTGCAAAAAAACGAAAAAAGGCCATGATCTTCGGTTCTGTATTAGGTCTCTGAACAGGCCACGTGCAGCCGAACAACTTGCGAACGCCCTAGACCGCTATAAAGAGGACATAACCGAGATCCGGGAAATGCGATGGAATGGAACGGATATAAAGCGGATGAAAAACTACATTTACTACATACGGCGACTGCTATATGGAGAGAGGACAACGATTGTTCGGATGCGGATTTGTTGTTCGAGGTGAACTAAGGCAAAAAGTCCTAAGCTTTCGGCATGTGAGCGAACGCCTCATAAGGATCCGTATCCGATTTTCTAACATCGGCCTGATCTGCGTCCACGCCCCCATGGAAGACAAGGAAGACTACAGCTACGATTTGCTGGACAGAACGTATGCGTAATGTCCCAGCTATGACATCAAAATTGTACTAGGAGACTTGGATGCTAAGATGGGTAAGGAAAGCATCTTTGAACGAATCATCGGCAAACATAGCCTTCACGACACCACATACATCCGACAACGGGCTCAGGCCGATTGATCTTACTACGGGATGAAATCTCCTTCTAGCCAGTACGCGCTTTCTGCACCTCGATATACACAAAGGCACCTGGCGGTCTTTTGATCAATCGACCACCATCGTGATCGACGTTAGACACTCCTCCACTTTTCTTGATGTTCGAACTTTCCGAGGAGCTAACACCGACCCGGACCACTATCTTGTATGTAGTAGCCAAGATGCACCTATGGATATCACGAACGCAGAGGAGTAGAGTAAGAATACTAAGTTACGACGTCGGAAACTACTATCGCAAGAAACCGCCCCTGCTTTTACCGATCGCGTCTTGCTTAAACTCTCCAATAGATATCAACCCTCCACGCTGTCAATAGAACAGCAGTGGAACCTTTGCAAACCAGCCCTGAAAAGCAATGCATCTAAAGTTTTGGGCTCCAAGGCTCCACTACGAAGAAAAAACTGGTTCGCTGACGAGTGCAGGGGGATTCACACAGCGAACCAGGAAGCATATAAAGCCTCGCTGCATAAAAGAACAAGAGCAGCTCGTGAGCTATACAAGCTAAAAAGAAGGGAGGCGCATAAGCTTCTCAGGAGAAAGAAGAAATATCACGAGAAGCGCGATTGAGGATATGTAGCAGTGTTGCTGACGTTCGAAAATTTGGATTAGCAAATATAAGTTTGAGGTAGTTAACGACTTCGTCTATCTTGGCTCCGCAGTGACCTGGAACAACGGCATCAGTTCCGAAATCAAACGCAAAATCACTCTTGCCAATCGCTGTTTCTTTGGGCTCAGGAGGCAATTGAGTAATAGAGCCTTCTCCCGAACGACATAGTTGTCTCTTATACAGAGATACAAGTTACCCTTATCATCCCGGTCCTGCTGTAGGGTGCAGAAGCATGCATACTATCAAAAGGGGATGAAAAGGCCCTTGGTCGGTTCGAGAGAAAGATTTTGCGCGTGATTTTCGGGCCTATAAACGCAGACAGGGGATGGAGGAAAAGATTCAACCACGAACTTTACGGCGACATGAGTCTAGTCAGGCGTCTACAGATTCAACGCATAAGATGGCTAGGCACCACAGCTCCAGCCCGGAGACTCATTGAATCCCGAGGGATTAAGAAACAGACGACAGCCGCACTTAAGATGGCGCACATATGTAGGTGGAAGGCACCCCAGCCAACTGGGTGTGCGACAATGGAAAAGGCTAGCAAAAGATCGTGCTAGTTGGAGAGGCATATTGGTATCGTCGGAATCTTCAGCAGAAATCGTTGATAGCTTTCTTTTAGGTACCATCGGGTGGGAATCGAATGGTTCGTGACGTTCGTGTGTTGAGAGCGGTTGAAATGTTAACTGATCATCACCTGGTGTTGTGTAAGCTGTTCCTTACTCATAGAGTATCTCGTCTGCCAAAGCGGAAACCAAGAGTGGTTACACGCATACGTTGAGAGAAACTACAGAGCAGACAAACGACACATATCCGAAAGGTTTGAGCAAATTCCAACTGCTCCATCGTATGTAGAGGAAGAATGGCGACTATTTTCAACAGCTGTCTCTGCCTCTGCGAGTGATGTTTGTGGAGATAACCGGCTTGGTGTGGCGGCTGGTGGTGAGAAAAGAACTGCGTGGTTTAAGATACCCGAGTTCAAGAAGCCATCAGAGAGAAAAAGGAGGCTTACAGGAACTGGATTCTCTTGGGAGACTCTGCTTCCCGTGACCGGTGCACTGTGGCGCGAAGAACTTGCAAATTGGCTATGCGAGCAGCTAAGGAGCAGTTCTGGAAGGAGTTCGGCGAGAAGTTGGAAGGCGACCATACATCTGCGAAAAAGGTGTTCTGGTTAACCATTCGCCGAAAGAGTTGAGTCCAAAGATGGTGTGTTGCCTTCCAATGAAATCGACATCTTACGCAGATGGAGCCAGCTCTTTTCGGCGCTCTTCAATCCCGAACAGTACGCTGACGGGAACAGACATATAGTCTTGAGTGGGGCGGAGAATAATCCAACGGTGGAGGAAGTGATCTTAGCGAAAGTTAGCAAATCCGCCGGTGTGGATAAAGTTCGGCCAGAAATGCTTAAGGCATTGAGTAAAAGGGGAGTATTGTGGCTCTCTCGTGTCATTAAAGTGGCCTGGAAAAACAGTGAGACACCTACGATTGACAGACTTTTTCAAAAAGGGGGATAAAGAAGAGTGCTCCAACTATAGGGGCAGATCTCTTTCAAGTGTCCCCGATAAAGTCTACGCTAAGGTGTTGGAGGCGCGTTCTAGAACTATGGTCGAATCCAGGATAGGGGATGAACAGTGCGGGTTTCGTCACGGCAGAAGTACAAACGACCAGCTTGTCACTCTAAGAATGGTACTCGAAAAGGCTTGGGAGTACGCCAAATCGATCTACAGCTGCTTTGTACATTTGGAAAAGGCGTATGACCAAGTTCCTCGAGGTAAACTCTGGAGTGTTCTGCAGGAGTACGGGACTGATAGTCCTCTGTTGAGGGCCATTTAGTCTCTATACACACAATGTAGCAGTTGTGTTCGTGTTAAAGGTAAATCAACCTCTTTTACCGTGAGCGTTGGACTTCGCCAAGAGTGCGTCTTGTCACCCCTCCTTTTCAATATATACAATATGAACTGGATGCTGCAGCGCAGTCATGGCGAAGAGTGATAACTCACATGCTCCCAGACGCAACTCCAGCGCAAGCTAGATAGGTTTGTGGCCGTATGTGTTGATGTTGGAATGGGGGTTAACGTGGACAAATCCGAGGTTATGGTTGTTTTCAGAACACCTGTCCAATAGATTCTACATGCTAGTGGAGTCCCATTGAAGCAGGTGGAGAAGGAGTAATACTGAGCTTTCCTGCATAACTGGCCGAGCTGGGTCAATTTTGAAACAGGCTTGGAAGATCTGTAATCAGGAAGACCGAGCTTGGTGTCAAAGCCAAGTTAGCGGTTTTTAACTCAGTATTAAAGTACCGTGGGTTCCCGGGCTTAAGGATATTCCAGGAAACTGCGCGGCCGACGAACTCGCAAAAGTTAGGGTCAAGCACATGTGCCTAAAAATACCAATAAGTACGGTAAAGCACATGATAATACTTCGAACCATAGTGGCTACCAACCTCCAATGGAATGAAAATATTATCGGCTTTATCACTAAACAAATCTCGCCTAAGTTAACCTAGGACGAACCAGGGCCCTAGTGGCAACCAAAAGGGCCACTAGTCACAGGTCACAGGTTTTCCAATGGAAAACACGCCGCCAGACTAGGGCTATCCTCCAGTGACTTCTGTCGCGGCTGCATGGAGGAGGAGGAAGAGGAATCAATACATCACCTCCTCTGCTCAAGCCCTTCTTCTACGAATCGCAGCAGGATTTACCTCGGCATGCCCTTCTATGAAAACTTAAGTCAGCTAGCTGACCTAAAAAAAAGCTCAACTCCATCGCTTCATCAGAAACACCGGTTGGTTCTCAGGTAGCGGATCAAGCGGATCAATATGATCCATGTAGTATCACAATGGGCCGACTTCGGCCTACGTGTGGCTTATGCCAACCACTTTTACCTAACCTAACCTAACTCAGTATTTGTTCCAACTCTCACCTAAGGTCATGAAATTTGGGTATTGGCCGAAAGATTAAGATCGCGAATACAAGCTGCCGAAATGAGATGTCTTCGCGCTGTTTTGGGAGTTACTCGCCGGTATAGGGTGAGAAACACGGCAGTGCGCGGGGGAACTCAATGTTGAGCAGCTGCTTCTCCGAACGGAAAGGGCAAATGACTTGAGGCGTATTAGTCTCACTTCTTTTCTACTAAAAACTCTAGAGAAGATTTAAGACGCACACATTCGACACAGCTATAGCTTAGGAAGGCTGTCGGAGAACTAATATGCCGACAGCTGCTAACACAAAGAGTCGTCAAAGCCAACTCGCTGGTGCCGTCTCAACTAGAATGGCCAGCCGAGGTACACCACCCTCTCCTCTGGAACGTGGTAGTCAATGAACTACGACTGTTGCTAGAACAGGAAGGGTACGCTGTGGACGCCTATGCAGATGACATTGCTATTTCCGTCACAGGAAAATTTCCCAGCACTCTATGCGACCTTATGCAGAGTGCATTACATACAGTAGAAACCTAAACGCAGTACTGTGGACTTGGGGTCAATCCCAAGAAGACTGAGCTAGATTCGCCCTTCAACCCACCGAGGCTGGGTGGAACCCAATTAATGATCAAAGATCGGGCTAAATACCTAGGCTTAGTCCTTGACAGGAGGCCGAATTGGAAGCCCACCATTCTCGATCGAGTCAAGAAAGCAATTACTGCCCTCTATAGCTGTATGAAAGTGGTGGGCAAAAAGTGGGGCTTCCAACCAAACATTATGCACTGGCTCTATATAGCAATCATAAGGCCCATCTTCCTGTACGGCATCGTAGTCTGGTAGACTGCTCTTGACAAGGCAGTCTATCGAAACCTTCTGGGGTAAGTACAAAGATCGGCCAGCTTATACATCGGCGCGATCAGATCAACCCCCACGGAGGCTCTAAATATTTTACTACATTTTCCACCATTGGACCTCTTCAGCTAACAAATTGTTGCCTGAGCGGACCTACTAGCAATCTAAATAACTTCGAAGTTCCCATGGACAGATCATCCCGCAGAATGTGTTCACTGAGAACTTTGAAGTTATCTTTCCATCCAGGGAGGAATGGGCTGAATGGAAAATCATGCCGAAGAACTCGATTTCTCTCTTTACCGATGGCTCCAAGATGGAGATGGGTGTTGGTAGTGGAGTCTTTTCCAAGGAGCTTAACCTATCGTTTAGACACCCAAATCACTGCAGTGTGTACCAAGTAGAAATAACAGCAATAACGGAGGTCATAAGGACAGCTAATCTGCGATAGAATCCCTGGCCGCGGTAATCCACAAATCAACAACATCCCTTAACTGCCGCCTGTCTCTAGACGAGGTGGCTGAACAATTCAACATAAAAATACTATGGGTTCCCCGGCATAGGGATATTCAAGGAAACTGCGCGGCCGACGAACTCGCAAAGTTAGGGTAAAGCATACTCCGTCTTCCTAGCCTCGGGTATCTAAAGTTAGTTAGAGAGGATTCGGGCGTGGAACGAAGTCGTCTGATCACTGCGCCACTAGTGGCCTATTGTGATATCCCCCACTTATAGTTCACTCAAAAACCCTCAGTTCATAAGGCAACTTAGTATGTTTTTGGGTGAGCTAGCAGCAATTTCTTTTGCTTCAAGGTAATACTTGCCTAATTGAAAACGATGTGTACTATCAAGTCAGTTACAGTGGCACAGTATGTGCTCTGCTGTTCCCTCGTCCTCATTACACAGTCCGCAGGTATCATCTTGTACAATGCCCATGGTTTTGAGGTATTTGTTGACTGGGCAATGTCCAGTAAGGAAACCTGTGATTATGCGAATCTGACTCCTCGATAGCATGAGGAGTTGCTTCGTTCTTCTGAGAGATGAAGTTGAGAGGAACAACTTGGCTTGTCTGCTACCTTCCGTTTGTGACCAGTAGTGATCAGCCGTGTTCCTTAACCAATTGTTTATGCAGCATTTGGTGGTGCTGGTGGGTATGCCGCAGAAAGGACGTGGCATCATGAATGGTAATGCGGAGCCTTTCCTTGCTAGTAGGCCTGGCCGCTGTGTCCAGATATCCAAAAGAGGTGAACTCTGTTTGTGCTTGCCAGCAAAAGGCAGTCCCATACCAGTTTGGAGGTGATTTCATAGCTCTTTAGGGCCACAAGTGCAGCCTTGCTGCCAGAGAGGGTATAAATATTTTCATTAAATTTATTTCTGTTGATATTTCCTCTGAGGCTGAGTTTTATTGCATATATCGCTGTCCATGCTGAAGTAGATAAGTGTGCCGGTATTTGCTCCGTAAACTCCAGCCTCAATACCTTCGTTCGTTTTGGAGCCGTCTGTTTACCACACGCAGGATCCGCGATTGAAGGAGGGTCTATCCTGTTCCCAGTTGTGTCGGTTGGGGAATGTGACCTTGTAATTTTGGCTGAAGTTGTATCTGGGGTGGCAATTGTCTGTGTGCGGTATCCTTAGGAGGGCGCCGTGGCGCAGTAGCTAGTGTGATGGACTCTGACGCACGATGAGGGAGTTCGGATCCCGGTAACACCAACGCCATCGAATGTTTATTTCGCGGTGTCCCTTCTTGGCGGGGTACTGGCAGGAGCACCCGTAGTAAACTTGCCTTGAAAAAGCTTCTCGATTCACACCGTTAAACTGTAGTAGGGATGTTACGGAGGTGGTTTTATCGCAGTCGGAGTCGGAGTCGGAAGTCTCATACCGACCTCCGCGGAGTCGGAGTTGAATCGGAGTCGGAGGCGGAGGTTAGTAAAGTCTAGTTAATAAGCGGCAAGCTATCTGTTTACTAAACCAACAAACCAATCACTAACTCACGCGTCTCACCATAAGAAAGAAAGATTAGGATTCCACGCCTGTTCAGTTCAATAAGGATATCAGTATAAAAGAGCCTACAATTAGAGTCATCCTCCGCGACTAGTCTGTGGGCGAAGACCATGGCTTCTTTCTTCAGTTGGAGGTGAAGAGGTGGTAGAGACGTCGTGACTTCTATTGCTGTGGGGGGGTTGTTTTCGTGGCCCCAGTAATATAGATACAAGCCAGTCGTTGCAGTTTGCTGAGCTTGGCTTGCACTGATACCTGTTTTGTTTAGTGCCACCAGACGCGCGCAGCGTATAGAAGAAATGGTCTGGTGATTGCTGTATAGAGCCAGCGGAATATTTTGGGGTTTGCGACTCAGTTTTTGCCAATGAGACCTTTGCTGGTCCGTAGAGCGATCCTGGCTTTCTTAATGGCCTTTGTAATGTGAGAGTTCCAAGTGTGCTTTTCGTCTAGAGTTACCCCTAGGTATTTGACTTCTTTTGAGATCTCTATCGCTTCAGCAAAGAGGGTGGGTTTGATGGGTTTATGTCTGTTCCTCCTTTTGAAGAAGGCGACTATAGTGTTTTTTCTAGGGTTGACATTTAGTGCAACCTTAATGCCAGTTTGCCTCGGATATCTAGAAAACACCAATAAGTACGGTAAAGCACATGATAAAACCTCGAACCATAGAGGCTACCAACCTCTATTGGAATGAAATCAAAATCGGCTTTATCACTAAACAAATCTAGCCTAAGCTAAACTTATGACGAACCAGGGAACTTGTGGCAACCAAAAGGGCAACCTTAAGCATTTTAGGGGGTGTCAGCACGTCGCCAAACTAGGGCTACCTTCCAATGACTTCTGCCGTGGCTGAATGGATAAGGAGGAAGAGGAATCGATACACCACCTCCCCTGCTCATGCGAATCGTAGGAGGATCTACCTCGGCGTGCCCTTCTATGATAACTTAAGTGAGCTAGCTGATTTATAAATAGCTCAACTCCATCGCTTCATCAGAATCACCGATTGGTTTTCAGGTAGCCGATCAAGATAAAATGATCCCTGTGGGCCTATTTCGGCCTACGTGTGCCGTACATATGCCAACCACCTTAACCTAACCTAACCTATATGGGCCTACTAACACCGTAATCGGGAATCAGAGCAGCGTCCTAGGTTATTTTTGATCTATCAATTTGCTACTAACCTAGAACATACATATTTCTGGCATTAGCTCTTTAGTATTGTACCAAAGAAAGTGTACGTCTTACCATCCTACAAATTTTAATGATTTATCATCATACTGAAGCGCCAACTTTATAGACTTAAAACCTATTTGCAAGCACGACCCTACCCATATTTTACATGTGTACGAGCATTTAAGAGGCATTGCATTAAATTACAAACTACTTTGGAAAAGGTCATAAACCTTTTCGCTAACCCCCAACATCGGCATCAACACATGCATATGCCACTAGCCCTTCTAGCTTAACTTGAGACCTGATGCGCCTACATTTTACATTCCACCGGCATTTCATTTTCCTGTTTTTTTACGTAGAACCTTAACTACTTGATGCGGCTCCTCCGTGCCTTGAACACGGAGTAAAACCAAAAACAACAAAAAAGTTAAAGTAATCACCGTAGCATGAAAGTCCCCAGACCGTGTAGTTGGTTACTTTACTGCTCTTGCACTAATTATTATGTGCCCTCGCGTAATGCACCCAAACATGAACACTATTGCGTTGAACTGAAGAACACAATCTACATGTCGTTGCATCTTCCCCTAACCCATGTACCTATACACATAACCCATATCTCACCTTGAGCACGGTCAAACTTACAGAGGACATTCTCCTCGGTTGCATCAAGACCACCATCATCATCGTCATCGTCGTCGTAACCATCTTTAACCACTTTCCTTAACCGCTTTCCATGCCCACCCATAAACGACACGTCCTTCTGCCGGCATTTTACATTGCAGACACTTTAGATTCACATTCAGATACCCACATTCAGATCACATCTGATTCACCTTATGCGCAGAGAATGACTGCGAGGCGGAGTGAGGAATGGTTGGAACTGATTGGATAAGAAGTATCTTTATCGATTGCGACATCAATTGACGCGTCGTTGCTATTAACTACCAAAAGCGAGGCCAAACGAACGAAGGACACTCTCAACTGAACTATAATTAATTTGAAATAATTAAACAGAAAAAAAAAATTCCTTTATCGGCCATCGAACGGATGAACGAACTCACCCACAACCCTCAATCCACATTATGCCAAGCCAGTTCGCTACACCGCAAACGTGTACCTGATGAAGGGTTACCGGTTTCCATCGATTACGTATCGACGTACGAGGGCGTGAGGGTTAATTTTATATCGAAATCGATTCGAATCGAAGCGATACTCACACGTACGAGGTCACGGGAATGGCAAGTGTACTGGACCCGAGCAATTAGTGCGAGTGGCATGGGTTAGAGACGAATCGATAATCGGCTAACCAGGATCCTTATTTACAGTTTGTCTTATTTTTAATCAGCTGGATGGGTGGGGTCGAATGGAGGACTAATGATAACGCTCGTACCTGGGATGTAGGCGGGGGTACAGGTGACTGTATTTGCAGTTAATGTTGGGTGGATTTAGATACATATTTCAGTGCAGATGATTAGAGATAGATTTCCAGGATGTGAGGATGTTGAGCATTGATTAAGTGACTACTTGATGGAAATTAAATTAATTTGCCCGTTAGTGTGTTGGAATTTTCGAAAGAGAATTACGAGCATTTTATTATAGAGGTTTCGAGAATGGTGCCTCCTCAACAGAGTAGCGTTCGAAAGTAATAAACGAGAAACAAGACAACATAACTATTAAGATTTCTGATTACCAGCATTTCAATCAAGGTTGAGAGGCAATTAGGGTACTCCTAAGTCGATTGTTCTACAATAGAGTGGTGCAACCTCAGTGGCTCGCATGTTCCATTAAAAGGGTCGTGGGGGTAATGGGCGCAGGTGGGATCTCCAGGCCACTCGATCCTCCGCCATCGACTCTGACTCATTAGGAGCTATGCCCAAGCGCGCGCAGGCGAGTTTTTGGACTTGGTCCAACCACCTCGTCCTGGATCTGCCAAGCGGTCGCCAGCCTGATGGCATTGGATTCAAGTCGTGATGATGGCAACATTCGTCTCACGTGACCAAACCATCGGAGCATAACCGTTTCCGTTCGGAGGAGCACCTGCTCAACATCGAGCTCCCCGCGCACTGCCGTGTTTCTCACCCTGTCTCTGCGAGTAACTCCCACAACAGCACGAAGATATCTCATTTCGGCAGCTTGTATTCGCGATCTTATTCTTTCGGTCAATACCCAAATTTAATGACCATAGGTGAGAGTTGGAACAAATACTGAGTTAGGTTAAGTAAGGTAAGAGTGGTTGGCATAAGCAACACGTAGGCCAAAGTCGGCCCATTGTGATACCACATGGATCGATTACCTTGATCCCCTATCTGAGAAACAACCGGTGTCTCTGATGAAGTGATGGAGTTAAGCTATTTTTAGGTCTGCTAGCTCACTTAAGTTTTCATAGAAGGGCGCGCCGAGGAATATCCTCCTGCGATTCGCAAAAGAAGGGTATGAGCAGAGGAGGTGGTGTATCGATTCCTCTTCCTCCATCTCCATGCGACAGAAGTCATTGGAGGGTAACCCAAGTTTGACGGCTTGTTTTCCAATGGTACACTGGCCTGTAATGACATTCACTAAGGTGCTTAAGGTTGCCCTTTTGGTTGCCACAAGGTGTACTGAACCCGACTTTTAGGATGGTAAGATGTATAATTTCTGTGCTACAATAAGGGGCGAATGCCGGAATATGTATCCTCTAGCTGAACAGCAAATTGATAGATCAAAAATAACGTCGGACACTACTCGGATTCCCTATTCCGGACTTAGTAGATTGCTGGCCCAACTAGGTTAGGTTAGGTTAAAGTGGTTGGCATACACCATACGTAGGCCGAAATTGGCCCATTGATCATATTATCTTGATCTGCTACCCGAAAACCAATCGGTGCTTCTGATGAAGCGATGGAGTTGAGCTATTTTTGAATCTGCTAGCTCACTTAAGTTATCAAGAAGGGCGCGCCGAGGTAGATCCTCCTGCGATTCACAATAGAAGGGCATGAGCAGAGGAGGTGGTGTACCGATTCCTCTTCCTCTCCGTCCTAAGTTTAGCTTAGGGTAGATTTGTTTAGTGATAAAGCCAATATTACTTTCATTCCATTGGAGGTTGGTAGCCACTATGGTTCGAAGTATTATCATGTGCTTTACCGTACTTATTGGTGTTTTTAGACACACGGGGGTAGGGAGTCTGAGTGTGCTTGACCCTAACTTTTGCTAGTTCGTCGGCCGCGCAGTTTCCTGGAATATCCCTATGCCCGCGAACCCTAGGTACATTAATACTGAGTTAAAAACCGCTAACTTGGCTTTGACACCAAGCTCGGTCTTCCTGATTACAGATCTTCCAAGCTGTTTCAAAATTGACCCAGCTCAGCCAATTATGCAGAAAAGCTCAGTATTACTCCATATCCACCTGCTTCAATGGGACTCCACTGGCATGTAGAATGCATTAGACAGGTGTTCTGAAAACAACCATAACCTCGGATTTGTCCACGTTAACCCCCATTCCAACATCAGCACATACGGCCACAAACCTATCTAGCTTGCGCTGGAGTTGCATCTGGGAGCATATGAGTTATCACTCCTCGCCATGCCTGCGCTGCAGCATCCAGTCCATAATGTATATATTGAAAAGGAGGGGTGACAAGACGCACTCTTGGCGAAGTCCAACGCTCACGGTAAAAGGTGTTGATTTTCTACCTTTAACACGAACACAGCTGCTACAGTGTGTGTATAGAGACTAAATGGCCCTCAACAGAGGACTATCAATCCCATACTCCTGCAGAACACTCCAGAGTTTACCTCGAGGAACTTGGTCATACGCCTTTTCCAAATCTACAAAACAGCTGTAGATCGATTTGGCGTACTCCCAAGACTTTTCGAGTACCATTCTTAGAGTGACAAGCTGGTCGTTTGTACTTCTGCCGTGACGAAACCCGCACTGTTCATCCCCTTTCCTGGATTCGACCATAGTTCTAGAACTCACCTCCAACACCTTAGCGTAGACTTTACGCTTAAAAGAAATATGCCTGTATAGTTGGCGCACTCCTTTTTATCCCCCTTTTTGAAAAGAGGGACAATTACCCCAGTCTGCATATAGCTTGGTGTCTCACCGCATTCCCAGGCCACCCTAATGACACGAGAGAGCCACAATACTCCCTCTTTACCCATTGCCTTAAGCATTTCCGGCCGAACTTCATCCACTTGCCAAGTTTTAGCGATTCGATCGCTAAAATGACCGTTGGACTATTCTCCACCCCATCCAAGATTATACGTCTGTGCCCTTCAGCGCACTGTGCGGGATTGAGCAGCTTCGAAAAGTGCTCGCTCCATCTGCGTAAGATGTCGATCTCATTGGAAGGCAATACACCATCTTTGGATTTAACTCCTTCGATTATGTTGAATTTCCTTCCTCCGAGCCACCGAATGGTTTGCCAGAACACCTCTCTTGCAGATCTATGGTCGCCTTCCAACTTCTCGCCGAAGTCCTTCCATGACTGCTCTTCAGCTGCTCTCACAGCCAATTTGCAAGTTCTTCGCGCCACAGTGTATCGGTCACGGGAAGCAGAGTCATCCAAGAGAATCCAGTCCCTGTAGGCCTTCTTCTTCTCTCTGATGGCTTCTTGATCTCCGGGTGATTTAAACCATGCAAGTCTTTTCTCACCACCAACCGCCACACCATCACAAACATCGCTTGCAATGACAGCTGTTGAAAATAGTCGCCATGCGATGGAACACTTGGAGTTTGCTCAAACCTTTCGGATATGTGTCGTTTGTCTGCTCTGTAGTTTCTCTCAACGTATGCGTGTAACCACTCTTGGTTTCCGCCTTGGCAGACGAGGTACTCTATCAGTAAGATACAGCTTACACAACACCAGGTGATGATCAGTTGACAGTTCAGCCCATCACAACACACGAATGTCACAAACCATTCGTTTCACACTCGATGTTTTGCAACCTCACGCTAACTCATATGAATGTACGTCAGTGGCGATACAGCTCGTGGGGAAGCTAAGCCTAGCTTCCCTCCAATCAGCCATGTTGTGTTTGATTTTATTTTCCTATGAGTGAATGGGGGATAGTAAGAGATCAACAAAAGCCTCGTAGGGGTAGCATCTGCCGACGGGTGCTGGTCCACTAAAAAAAGCGAGTAAGAGCCTCTGCAGCCAACCACCTTGCAGCTCTGTTAGCCAAGTTCCAATTCCACATCCTCGTGGTACCATCTAGAAATTTTCTGATCATGGGAATTACTGACGGAAAGGACGAACGGCGAGAATTCTACGCCACAAAACACGATTAATTTCGATTAGGCCAAGGTCTAGCAAACCCTAAACGAAAACCCCACTATTGCTCAAAAACAATCACAAGCCTCGGATAAAACTTACTTACTTACTTACTTAACGGGCGCTACAGTTCGGGGTGAACGTGGGCCTCAACCAACATGCCTCTCCACCTAGCACGATCTTTCGCTAGTCTCTTCCAATGCCGCACGCCCAGTTGGTTGAGGTCCCTTTCCACCTGTGCGCGCCACCTTAGGTGCGGCCGTCCTCTATTTCTTCGTCCCTCGGGGCTGGATTCAAAGACTCTACGGGCTGGTGCTGTGGTGTCCATTCGCTCTACATGGCCTAGCCATCTTAGGCGTTGGATCCGTAGACGCCTGACTAGACTCATTTCGCTGTACAACCCGTACAGTTCGTGATTGAATCTTCTCCTCCAACCCTCCTCTGTGTTTATGGGACCGAAAATCGCACGCAGAATCTTTTTCTCGAAACGACCAAGGATTTCCTCATCCGCTTTATATAAAGTCCATGTTTCTGCGCCGTATAACAGGACCGGGATAATTAAGGTCTTATATAAGGTCAACTTGGTCGTACGAGAGAGGGCTCTACTTCTCAGTTGCCTCTTGAGCCCAAAGAAGCAGCGGTTGGCAAGGACCTGTCGACTTGAAATTCATTGGTTTTCTCCAGGATCTGCCGTAGTGTGAAGATTTGATCGATGGTGGACTTCCCTTTCCTTAAGCCACACTGATAAGGACCTGTCAGCTTGTTTACGAATGGCTCAGGCGTTCACACAAAACGGCAGCGAAAATCTTGTATGCGACATTAAGGAGACTTATTCCTCTATAGTTGGCGCAGTCCAAGGGGTCTTCTTTTTTGTGGATCGGGCAAACAATGCTGAGACTCCATTCCTCGGGCATGCTTTCCTCTGACCATATCTTACAGATGAGCCGGTGCATGCTCCTTCCAGCTCACCCCCAGCCGCTTTGAAGAGCTCAGCAGACAGTCCATCTGCGCCAGCAGCTTTATTCGACTTGAGTTTCGACATGGCAATCTCAACTTCGTCGAGGTTAGGGAGACGGAATTCTCTGCGATCTTCGCCGTTAAAAAATGGACCATTCTGCCTGACGGCGGTATGTTGGTTGTCATCGCCGTTATACAGTCTGCAGAAGTGGTTTTTCCAAATTCTCAGCATCGACTGCGATTCTACTACTAGGTGTCCGTTCTCATCCTTACAGGCCTCCGTTCGGGCTTCATAGACTTGAGACATTCGTTTTTATCCGCTGACAAAATCTTCGAACGTCGTGCCTGCAATAGCACCTCTCCAAGTTTTCAATCGCCTGCTTCTCGTGCTCTTTCTTTTTTCTCTTGAGAAGCTTATGTTCCTTCCTTCTTTTAAGCTCGTAGAGCTCACGAGCCACTCTTGTTTTTTTATGTAATGAGGCTTTGTATGCCTCCTGCTTTACCGCATGAATCCTTCTACACTCGCCATCGAACCAGGTGTTTTGTCGTGGTGGCGCTTTAAGGCCCAGCACTTCCGCTGCTGTGCTCTTCAGGGCTTGTTTGCACAGACTCCATTGTTGCTCTACTGACTGAGTGGAGGGAGATGCGGTTGGCAAAGGCACTGGCCATGTCCGGCGATGGTAGCTTTCCGTCGTTCTAACTCTACTCCGCGGTGTTCGTGTAATGCGTTGACGTATCTTGGCTACTACAAGATAGTGGTCTGAATCGATGTTCACTCCTCGGAAAGTGCGAATATCAAGAATAGTAGAGGAGTGTCTGACGTCAATCTGCTTGGTGACTGATTGATCTGGCGACCGCCAGGTGCCTTTGTGTATATCGAGGTGGGAAAATCGTGTGCTGGCTACAAGAAGATTTCGCCCCGTGGCAAGGTCGATCAGCCTGTGTCCGTTATCGGATGTGGTGTCATGTAGGCTGTGTTTGCCGATGACCCGCTCAAAGATGCTTTCTTTACCCAGCTTAGCGTTAAAATCTCCTAGTATGATTTTGGTATCATAGCTGGGGCATTTGGTATATGTTCTGTCTAGGAGATCAAAGAAATCATCTTTGATGGAGTCTTGTCTTCCGTGGGGGCATGGACGCATATGAGGCTGATGTTATAGAAATTTGCCTTGATGCGGATCGTTATGAGGCATTCACTCACATACTGGAAACTTAGGACTTTATGTCTTAGTCCACCTCTAACAACAAATCCGCATCCAAATAGTCTCTGTCGTCTCTCCCTTTAGCAGTCACCGTAGTTAATGTCGCAGTTTTTCATCCGCTTTTTACCCGGTTCATTCCATCGCATTTCCTGGATGTCGGTTATGTCCGCATTATAGCGGTCTAGGGCGTCCGCAAGATATTCGGCCGCACGTGGTCTGTTTAGGGACCTAACATTCCATGTACAGAACCGAAGGTCCTTGTTTGTATTTTGTTTTCTTATAGGGTCGTCAACATACATAGATCCGTTCCGTTTTATTATCCGAGGCTGTTTTTTGTTTCTGAGCAATCAGTGGTCTTACGGTTATGGTTTGCTAGACCATAGCCCAACCGACATCAATCCTGTTTGGTGGCGCAGGATACTCGCCATTCGGCCTCTTCTGTCAGTAATTTCCCTTTTAGGGAAATTTCCAGATGGCACCACGACGAGGTGGAATTAGGACCTGACTAGCAGGGCTGCAAGATGTTCGGCTGCAGAGGCTCTTACTCGCTTTTGACGGGCTAGCATCCGTCGGCAGATGCTATCCCTACGAGGCCTTTGCTAGTCCTTCCCCATCCCTCGGATAAAACAGACCAGATTAATGTTGACAACTTTTGAAAAAAATGAAACCAGGACATGGATCTTCTGTTCTGTACGTGGAATGTTAGGTTCCTAAACAGACCGCGTGCAGCCGAACAAGTTGCGGATGCCGTAAACCGCTATAAAGCGGACCTAGCCACCCAGGAAATGCTATGGAATGGACCGGGTATAAATCGGATGAAAAACTGCAGCATCTACTACGGCGACTGCTATAGGGAGAGAGGACAACGATTGTTCGGATGCGGAGTTGTTGTTTTAGGTAAACTAAGGCAAAAAGTCCTAAGCTTTCGGCATGTGAGCGAACGCCTCATAAGGATCCGTATCCGATTTTCTAAAAGGAAGACTACAGCAATGATGGGTTATACGATTTGCTGGACAGAACGTATGCGTAATGTCCCAGCTATGACATCAAAATTGTACTAGGAGACTTGGATGCTAAGATGGGTAAGGAAAGCATCTTTGAACGAATCATCGGCAAACATAGCCTACACGAAACCATATACATCCGACAACGGACTCAGGCTGATTGATCTTAAGACGGGGTGAAATCTCCATCTAGCCAGTACGCGCTTCCCGCACCTCGATATACACAAATGCACCTGGCAGTCTTTCGATCAATCGACTACCAACCTCCACTATTCTTGATGATCGAACTTTCGGAGGGGCTAACATCGACTCGGACCAGTATCTTGTAGTAGCCAAGATGCGATTACGGATATCACGAACGCAACGGAGTAGAGTACGAATGCAAAGTTATGACCGCCAGAAACCGCTCGTGCTTTTACCGATCGCGTCTCCCTTAGGCTCTCCAATACACCTGAATCCTCCACACTATCAAAAGAACAGCAGTGGGGCCTATGCGAACAAGCCATGAAAAGCTCTGCGTCCGAAGTTTTGGGTTTCAAAGCTCCACCACGAAGAAACACCTGGTTCGATGACGAGTGCAGGAGGATTCATACAGCGAAGCAGGATGCATATAAGGCCTCGCTGCATAAACGAACAAGAGCAGCTCGTGAGCTCTACGAGTTAAAAAGAGGGGAGGAGCATAAGCTTCTTAGAAGAAAAAAGAAAGAGCACGAGAAGCGCGCGATTGAGGATTTGGAGAGGTGTTACTGCAGCGGTGACGTTCGAAAGTTTTATCAACAGATAAAGCGAACATGCCAAGATTATAAAACCAGAACGGAAGCCTCTAGGGATGAGAACGGACACCTAGTAGTAGAACCGCAGTCGATGCTGAGAATATGGAAAAACCACTTCTGCAGACTGTATAACGGCGATGTTGATCAATATACCGCTGTCAGGCAGAATGGTCCATTCCTGACCTCGACGAAGTTAAGATTGCCATATCGAAGCTCAAGTCGAGTAAAGCTGCTGGCGCAGACGGACTATCTGCTGAGCTCTTCAAGGCAGCTGGGGATGACCTGGTTGGGAGCATGCACCAGCTCATCCGTAAGATGTGGTTAGAGGAAAGCATGCCCGAGGAATGGAGTCTCAGCATCGTATGCCCGATCCACACCAACGGAGACCCCTCTGAATGCGCCAAATATAGAGGAATAAGTCTCCTTAACATCGCCTACAAAATCTTCTCTGCCGTTTTGTGTGAACGCCTGAAGCCTTTTGTAAATAAGCTGTTAGGTCCTTATCAGTGCGGATTCAGGCCAGAGAAGTCCACCATCGACCAAATCTTCACACTACGGCAGATCCTGGAAAAAACCAATGAATTTCAAGCCGACACTCACCACCTATTTGTCGACTTCAAGGCCGCATACGACAGCGTAATTAGAGACGAGCTATACAACGCTATGTCTACCCTTGACATACCTGCTAAACTACGCAGGATGACTTTGGAGAATGCTCGCTGCTCCATCCGAATCGGTGAACACCTTACCGATTTCTTTGAAGTCAAAAAAGGATTTAGGCAGGGCGATGCGCTGTCGTGCGATTTCTTCATCATCATATTAGAAACTCCTTGCATGCGCCGACGATGTCGACATAATATGTAGATCACAGCGAGAGGTCAATGAGGCATTTGCGAGTATTGAGATGGAGGCGGCGAAAATTGGCAGATATAAGTTCGAGGTAGTTAAAGACTTCGTCTACCTTGGCTCCGCACTGACCTGGAACAACGACATCAGTTCCGAAATCAAACGCAGAATCACTCTTGCCAATCGCTGTTTCTTTGGGCTCAGGAGGCAACTGAGTAATAAAGCCCCCTCCCGAACGACAAGGTCGACTCTATATAAAACCCTTATCATCCCGGTCCTATTGTACGGCGCCGGAGAAGGACACTATCAAAAGCGGATGAGGAGGCCCTTGGTCGGTTCGAGAGAAAGATTTTGCGCGTGATTTTTGGGCCTATAAACGCAGACGGGGAATGGAGGAGAAGATTCAACCACGAACTTTACGGGCTGTACAGCGACATGAGCCTAGTCAGGCGTCTACTGATCCAACGTCTAAGATGGCTGGACCATGTAGAGCGAATGGACACCACAGCTCCAGCCCGGAGAGTCTTTGAATCCAACTCTGAGGGACGAAGAAGCAGAGGGCGGCCGCACTTAAGATGGCGCACACATGTGGAAGGGGTCCTCAGCCAACTGGGTGTTCGGCAATGGAAAAGGCTAGCGAAGTATCGTGCTAGATGGAGGGGCATGTTGGTTGAGGCCCAGGTTCACCCCGAACTGTAGCGCCAACTAAGAAGAAGAAGAAGGGGCAGGAAGAATATAGTGTATGTTAACTGCGTTCACTAATTATCTTTATTGTATATTTAAGTGCTGTCCTTCTACTAATGAATGAACTGTAGGATGTGAGATACATATGAACGCCCTAATTACACGATTTCACGCATGATTATTATCACTTTTCTGACCTTTACAAGGAGCGCTCCAAAGAACAATGTTGACTACCGAGTCCTTGTGGAAAGACAGCGTATGCCATCATCAATCTCTATTCATATCTCGATCTACCTGGTGATGCAATATGTCTCTCCCAATTGTCAGACATTAACGCTTCATAAACGGAGAAGTGGTATATACATATGTTCTCTACTTGCTATGGAAGACAAGGATAACAATCAAACCAATGAGTAATGTGTGTACATTCGACGCACGTAAAGGCCTTACACCACTTCGGGTCATTTAAGTATTTATCGTCCTGGCACGATGCCCAAAACACAATTGACAAATGATTTTTCCGCCAGGATCCACCCTACCTGAATGGGGCATGTAGAATAAAGGGGAAAAAAAATCGAAACAAGGGAAACCTCCCTCTGACACTCTGACCTTCTGCCGCAAGCTGAATCGACCGGTGTCACTCAACAATTGTACCAAGGTATACCTTACATGTATCCTGTACTCGTATACTATCAGCAATCACCACTACTACTCAAAGCTGTCCTATAAAGTTCCAGTAAAATACGTTTCCCTATGTTCTTACTTTTGCTCACCAAGGGTGACGTGGCTGTGGGGTGTCCATGGAGACCGGCTACCATAACAAAGCCCGCGTGAGACAGTGAAATTAGTCCAAAAATTCCAACTCAATACTCAATACTTTTACGTCGTTGTTGCACGAGTAATGCACGAGCATACCGGTGCTGTCCCCACAAGGTACTTTGTAAAACGGAGTATATGTACATGTATCTACAGACTGTTAGTCAAAAAATTCAATTCGAAAATTAGTCTGAGGTCGTACCATGGTTACGTGAAGTGTTTTCCACCATTCCACCTCTCCTTACCCACACAAACGTATGTACGAGGACCATGAAGACTATGAGTAACATAGACTCACACCTCCATATGGTGGCGGATTTCTCGGAAATTATGTCATTCCTTGCGCACTAAATTTCCAGCGGTGAAACTGTAACAAAAAAAAACGGTTGTCGTAACGAAACGATGGCTCTACGGATACTGGTAGCTACTGATGGCTCTTGGTAGGAGTTTCGCTACAAACGCCGCTAGTCAATTCATGGAATCGAAAGTAAAAACAAAAACTCAAAACTAAAAATGAAATCCTTTTAGTGGGCCAGAAAATGGAATTCGTGGGCCTTCGGCCAGGAAAGGAGTTGTTTTCCTTTTAGTCTTCTTGGAACGTGATGTAACCGGAACTAATTGGGTAGAATGGTGAAAGAGAGTGCAAGACCGAAGTCAATGGCTTTGAGTGCCGAAGAATGGGAGCCACTCCCGCAATTGATTTTTCATTTAAGGATAAAGGCATAGAACACAAGGAACTTACTGCAAAACATTGAATCGCCCAAGGACTATGGAAGCTCGGAAAAGTAAAGTAATTTCGTATGAAAGTTTTAGGAACTTTCGGCCTGTGGAAAGGTACATATAAGGGGAACATGAGCTGAAAGACAACGACTCGGGATGCAATGATAAAGATGATTTCGATAGGCTTGGAGCGTAAGCCACATTGTAGGTAAGTCAGGAATAAAAGCTTTTGACGGTTTTTTTGTAATTTTGAAGCTTTATCCGGAGTAGATGGTACAATGGATGTTACTCAGAATACCGCCCATCGATTTCTACTACCTCTGGATAGCATACGGATACTATTTTGTTTTTTTGTTTTTGTTTTGGGCTAGTGCCAGCATTAGCATATGGCACTGTGACCTTTTGCAGATCTGTAGCCGATTAGCCGAGGAGCCTCTCCACTTCCATAATGAAGTTGAGAATGCTTCTCGTAGGAGCCAAGGAGTCATAACTTCGCTGAGAAGGATACGCTTCCTAAGATGGCAGAGAGCAGCACACTCACACAGTATGTGCTCCGTCGTCTCTTCGTCCTCGAGACAGAGCCAACACTCAGTTTCAGACGAGAGGCTAATTTTGTTTAGAGGATATCTCAGACCGCAGTGTCCTGTTAGATAGCTGACTAGTCTTCATCCACCCTATTGAGTTTGAGTATATCACTAGAGTGTTTGTTCAAGGGTCGTAGAAGTCGTTTAGTCGGACTCCGTCTCGATCGGTGTTCCAATTGCAATTTTTCCCATTTGTCTAAGAGGAAATTTATCTTAGACCCGGGAGTGCCACAGAATGGTTCTGCTATATATTTATCGCTGGAACCTTTCCTGGAAAGTTGGTCGGCAATTTCATTGCCCTTGATACCTTTGTGCCCTGGCACCCACTAAAGTTTAACATTATTTCTTTTGGTGAGGACGTCATGGCATTCCTTGGCGGTTTTTGAGTTCGTGTTGTACGAACCCAGCGCTTGGCTGCTTGGCTATCAGAGAGTATGTTGATGGTTACTTCTCTACTGCCAGCCTCAAGATATAGTCTGGCTCATGTTAGGATGGCATATAATTCTGCTTGAAAGATGCTTGGACTCATTCCCAGTGCTTTAGTGGTCTTGCGATGTGGTCCGAGGATGCCGGCGCCAACGCCAGGAGCCATCTTGGAGCCGTCCGTATACCACCTGAGGCCTTTGACATTTAGCAAGGGATCACTGTTTTTCCATGCTGAGCGATTTGGGATCAATATTTCAAATCTCCTGTCAAAAGTGAAGGTGTGTGGCAATGCGACCGAGGCCGTGGTAATCATATCCAGCTCGAGAAGGTGTTGTAACCTGGACATGTGACCCTCGGGTCTACATGGCATATTTGTTCCCGAACAAAGAATTCTGACTGCGTAATTCCACCTTTTTTATAAAAAGGTGCAGTGGGTCCAATGAGCGCTTCTTGCAAAGCGCCTGTGATGCCCAGACACGCTGGTTTCTGAAGGCGTTGGAGCTTAACAATTGTAGTTTTTTGCTCAACTTTTGTCCACCATACAATGAACCTGTAGGTAACGATAGGTCTTCCTATCGCAATGTATACCCAGTGGTAGTCGGTTTAAGTCCCCATGTTTTACCGTAAGTGCGTCCACAGGCCCACGTGGCCTTAGTCGCTTTCATAAGTTTAGTTTTCATATTGGAGTTCCAGTTCTAGGTATTGGTCTAAGTCAATACCTAGATATTTTACTTCCTCTGAAAACTCTACGCGTGTGCCATTTAGAAAGGTTGGACAGGGCTATACCTTTTTCCTCTTTATAAACGGGACTAAGATTATCTTATTCGGGTTGATCGATAAACCCTGTTTCTCACACCAATCAGAGACAATTTGGAGCGCAAGCTAGATGCGCTCACAGGCAGTGGTTTCGCACTTGCCCATAACAATGACTACTTGCTCATCAGCATATCCGATTACCTCGTAGCCCCGAGTGGTTAGCTTGCGTAGTAGGTCATCGATGACTATCGACCAAAGCAATGGTGAAAGGACTCCTCCTTGTGGGCATCCTCTAGCCGCCGATACTGTCACTGAGACCTCTCCGCATGTGGCAGCGGATGGCATATGATACAGCTATTAACATCGCCCTATTCCAATGATTAGTGGGATGGTCAATACCCCTGCAGGATAGTGCGGTGGTGATCGAATCATAGCCAGTATTATCGAAGGCTCCCTCTATATCCCTCTATATCTCCTTTTGTGTGAAACTGTTTTCAATACACGTCACCAAATGGTGTAGCACATTCTCTGTAGATCACTCTTTGCGATATGTGTATTGGTTGGGATGCAGATTCTCCGATTCTCTAATATGCCTCTAATAAGGAGTTCTATCTGTTTCTCCATTGTTTTTAGAAAGAACAAAGAGCAAACTAGGTTGCTCGCTTGGTTTCCCAACCTCTCTCCACATTTGGGGTATATACCCAGGTTGAAGCAGGACCTAAAAAGAACTTTCAGTGGTGATAAAATTGTGTTCAAGCCTTTCTGTAAGATCGCAGGAAAGGCACTCTCTCTGCCTGGAGCCTTATAGGGTTTAAATGAACGAATTGCCCATTTAATCCTTTCCGGGCGGAAAAGTCTACCGGAAAGGCTATTTGTTCTACTGTCGATGCTATTTATGACGTTCGTTTGATCGTCATGGGACATCGAGTGAGGAGTAGAACCTGGGAAGTGCACCGCGAGCAAAGTTTCCAGGGTTTTCCTGCGATTGACGGTAAAGGCGCCGTCTGATTTGGGAAGCAGCGCAAGTCTATTTGTGTGCTCTCGAGATAGCGCTTTATGGAGTCGGGCCGCAGTTGGAAGCGAGTCTATGTTTTCCTCAGTTCGTGGTTGTATGTCGTTAGAGCAGATCTATAGTCATTCCAACTATTATTCCGTCTGGCTCTGTCAAACAGCGATCTCACTTGTTTCCTTAGGGATACAAGCTGAGTATTCCACCAGAGCACACACCGCTTGTGCGTACTTGAACTGGGTGTACAGCTGTCCCTAAAGGATGAGATAAGTGCTGCATTGAGCTAGTAAGCCGCTTCATCGATATCATCTGTCGATTCAATCGGCTTGAGAAGCATATTCTCTTTAGCGCTGAGTTGAGCCTGGAACAGAGCCCAATTCGTTCGTTTGGGCTGATATCCATGCTCAGCCTCTTTAACCTCACCGGAGATGTTGAATCTGATACGGATACTTACTTACCTACTTATCAGGCAGGCAATCCATGGAGGGTCTGAGCCTTGACGGTCCCGGGCACGCTGCTTCCAGTTATCAAAACTAAGTTGTCTTGCATCTGCGAATACATACTTGTTCATTACACCGGAGGTTAAGTCTTCCTCTTCTTCTCGAACCAGAAGGATCGGAGTCGAAGACCCTCTTAGCTGGAGCGTTGGTGTTCATGCGCTCGATGTGGCCGAGCCAATGTAGTCGACGGATCTTTGCCTTCCGGACTAGGTTAGGTTAGGTTAGTGGGTGCCCTACTGATGAAAAGTCAAGGTTCACCTAGACTACTTCGAGTCTATTGTGCCCAATTAATTTTTAACCCGTAGAAACCTAGACATTTGAGCTGAATTATCTAGACGAGTATTTTGTTCAGCCTAATGTTGCTTACCTCCTCTAGTCCCGAAAGGAAGTGTCTTCCTAGGAATACGGTCCTTTTTTTGGGACTAGCGCCGGGCATTCGCACAGGAGGTGACGAATTGATTCAATTTCCACCGACTGCCAGTCGAATATTCCCACGATTGAGCTTCAGCAGATTTTTTGCCCTTTTCTTATTACAGACGGGCAAAGTCGATCTCACCGTTGCGCATGTATCTAAGTGACACCGTCTCCATCTCTCTGTAGAACGCACTGAGTGGCGTTTTAGCTTCGGTTGCGATCTGCGCGAAGTTTACACCTAATCCTGGTCTAGCTAGCTCGTCCGTTCTCTCGCTTCCAGAGATATTCACATGACCCGGTACCCAGCAGAAGGTCACCTCGATTACATCTCTTCTAGCCTCCCATTACAGAATTTGACGAGTTTGGATCTTATCCATGCCGCCTGCAGAGCCTTAATGGCTGCCTGGCTGTTAACATAGATGTCAATCCTTTTTCCTGAGAAATTCTCTCCGCTAATCAAGTATGCCGCCTGCTTGATAGCGAAGACCTCAGCTAGGAAAACACTGCAGCCATTATCAAAGCTATAGGAGCGATGTATATCCCGAGATTCAAAATAGACCTAGGCACCTGTGCCGACCCCCATTTTTGATCCGTCGGTGTAGATTGCACCGATTTGAAACTCGTTGGTCTTTTCCTATAGTCGATTTGCCGGGCCGGAAATAGCACTGGTAGCTGCCGATTAGTGCGTTGCAGAAGGGTTTTAGACGTCGACACAGTAGGCTGGACAGGATCTGAACCACCTGTACCTCCGGCCTTGTTGTTCTTCAGCTTTTGAAAAGCTGTGCCAACTTCTTCGATGCTGGGTGGGAGAACTTCCTCAACCGCGTTTAAAAAAATCTGTTTTCTCTGGGCGATCCAAGAATCGAAACTGGGCGAAGGGAACATATTTGAGCCGATCATGGGCAAATATCGCCTACACGACATTACTTCCGAAAATGCACATCGGCTTTACGACTTCCAGGCGGGGCGTAATCGCGTTTTGCCTTCCACACGATTCCCGTATCTCAACATCCACAAAGGAACCTGGCGATTACCTGATCAGTCGACCATTAACCAGATTGATCACATTGCGATTGAGCTATATGGATGGTCAAAATTGTACTAGGAGACTTCAATGCTAAACTGGGTAAGGAAAGGATCTTTGAACGAGTCATCGGCAAACATAGCCTACACGACACCACATCCGGTAACGGGCACAGGCTGATTGATCTTGCTACTGGGCGAAATCTCCTTCTAGCCAGTATGCGCTTCCCGCACCTCGATATGCACAAAGGCACCTGGCGGTCGCCAGATCAATCAATCACTAACCAGATTGATCACATCGCGATCGACGTCAGACACGCCTCCACAATTCTTGATGTTCGAACTTTTCGACTAACATCGACTCGGACCACTATCTCGTAGTAACCAAGATACGCCTACGCATATCACGAACGCAGCCGAGTAGAGTAAGAATGCAAAGTTATGACGTCGGAAAGCTACTATCGCCAGAAACCGCTCGTGCCTTTACCAATCCCGTCTCCTTGTAGTTCTCCAACAGCAGTGGAACCTTTGGAAATAAAATCTGAAAAGTACTGCATCTGGAATGTTGGGCTTCAAGGCTCCACCACGAAGAAACACTTGGTTCGATGACGACTGCAGGAGGATTCACACAGCGAAGCAGGAGGCATATAAAACCTCGCTGCGTAGAACAACATGAGCCGCTTGTGAGCTCTCCGAGTTAGAAAGAAAGGAGGAGCATATGCTTCTCAGAAGAAAGAGGAAAAAGCACGAAAAGCGCGCGATTGAGGATTTGGAGAGGTGCTATTGCACGCATGACGTTCGAAAGTTTTATCAACAGATAAAGCGCACATGCCGAGGTTGTAAAGCCAAAACGGAAGCCTGCAGGGAAGAGAACGGACACCTAGTAGTAGAATCGCAGTCGATGCTGAGAATATGGAAAAACCACTTCTGCAGACTGTATAACGGCGATGTTACCCAGGCAGAATGGTACATTTCTCATCGACGGAGACCACAGAGAATTCCGTTCCCCTGACCTTGACGAAGTTAAGATTTTCATATCGAAACTCAAGTCGAATAAACCTGCTGGCGCAGACGGACTGTCTGCTGAGCTCTTCAAGGCAGCTCGAGATGACCTGGTTAGGAGCATGCACCAGCTCATCTGTAAGATATGGTCAGAAGAAAGCACGCCCGAGGAATGGAGTCTCAGCATCGTATGCCCGAAGAAAGGAGAACCCTCTGACTGCGCCAACTACACTACGGCAGATCCTGGAAAAAACCAATGAATTTCAAGTCGACACTCACCACCTATTTGTCGACTTCAAAGCCGCATACGACAACGTAATTAGAGACGAGCTATAGTCAGTGGCTTTGATGTAGTCGGTGTAGTCAGTGCCTTGGATGTAGTGGCTTGGATGTAGTCAGTGCCTTGGATAAAGTAGCTTGGATGTAATCAGTGCCTTGGATGTAGGCAGTGCTTTGGATGTAGTCAGTGCCTTGGATGTAGTCAGTGCCTTGGACGTAGTGACTTGGATGTAGTCAGTGGTTTCGATGTATTCGGTGCCTTGGATGTGGTCAGTAGCTTGGATGTAGTCAGTGGCTTCGATGTAGTCAGTATCTTAAATGCAGTCAGTGCCTTGGATGTAGTGGCTTGGATGTAGCCAGTGGCTTGAATGTAGTGGCTTGAATGTAGTCAGTGGCTTGGATGTAGTCAGTGCCTTGGATGTAGTCAGTGCCTTCGAGTAGTGGCTTGGACATAGTCAGTGGCTTGGATATGGTCAGTGCCTTAAATGTAGTCAGTGCCTTGGATGTAGTCAGTGTCGTAGATGTAGTGGCTTGGATATAGTCAGTGGCTTGGTGTAGTGCCTTGGATGTAGTGACTTGGATGTAGTCAGTGCCTTGGATGTAGTGACATGAATGTAGTCAGTGCCTTGGATGCAGTGGCTTGTTGTTGTCAGTGGCTTCGATGTAGTCAGTGCCTTGGATGTGGTCAATAGCTTGGATGTGGTGAGTAGCTTGGATGTAGTCTGTAGCTTGGACGTAGTGTGCCTTAGATGTAGTCAGTGATTTGGATGTAGACAGCGGCTTGGATATAGTCAGTGCCTTGGATGTAGTGACTTGGATGTGGTCAGTGGCTTGGATGTAGTCAATAACTTGGATGTGGTCAATAGCTTGGATGTGGTCAGTAGCTTGGATGTAGTCAGTGGCTTCGATGAAGTCAGTGCCTTAGATGTAGTCAGTGCCTTGGATGTAGTCGGCGGCTTGGATGTGGTCAGTGATTTGGATGTAGACAGCCGCTTGGATATAGTCAGTGCCTTGGATGTAGTGACGTGGATGTAGTCAGTGCCTTGGATGTAGTGACATGAATGTAGTCAGTGCCTTGGATGCAGTGGCTTGTTGTTGTCAGTGGCTTCGATGCAGTCAGTGCCTTGGATGTGGTCAATAGCTTGGATGTGGTGAGTAGCTTGGATGTAGTCTGTAGCTTGGAAGTAGTGTGCCTTAGATGTAGTCAGTGATTTGGATGTAGACAGCGGCTTGGATATAGTCAGTGCCTTCGATGTAGTGACTTGGATGTAGTCAGCGCCTTGGATGTAGTTAGTGCCTTAGATGTAATCAGTGCCTTGGATGTAGTCAGTGCCTTGGATGTAGTGACTTGGATGTAGTCAGCGGCTTGGATGTAGTCAGTGCCTTGGATGTAGTGACTTGTTGTAGTCAGGGGCTTCGATATAGTAAGTTCCTTAAATGTAGTTAGTGCCTTAGATGTAATCAGTGCCTTGGATGTAGTCAGTGCCTTGGATGTAGTGACTTGGATGTAGTCAGCGGCTTGGATGTAGTCAGTGCCTTGGATGTAGTGGCTTGTTGTAGTCAGGGGCTTCGATGTAGTCAGTGCCTTGGATGCAGTCAGTGCCTTGGATGTAGTGACTTTGATGTTGTCAGTGGCTTCGATGTAGTCAGTGCCTTGGGTGTAGTCGGTGGCTTGGATGTGGTCAGTGCCTTGGATGTAGTGACTTTGATGTAGTCAGTGGCTTCGATGTAGTCAGTGCCTTGGATGTGGTCAGTGCCTTGGATGTAGTCAGTGCCTTGGATGTAGTCAGTGTCTTGGATGTAGTCAGTGCTTTGGATATAGTGACTCTGATTTAGTATCATGCCTGAGTCACAATGCTACTACACAGCTATGCGACAGCGCGACTACAAACGCCGTAGCTGTCAAATTTGCATTCATACAGTGGAATTACATGGAGTAAGTCACATTGGCACATGTGTTGTCGTGTCGCAGCGCTGTAGTTTCTGTCGCAAATACACGGCGTTGTGCTATTTCGATTTCGGCATTGGAGGAATACGTTTGATAACTTGGTCTTACCCACCACCTTCTTCACAAATTTTTTTTGCTTTTAACTTTTTATAGGCTAAAGCAGCCACACATGTTTGCAATAATGTTTTTTTTTTGAAATTGTTTTTATCCATTTATAAACTGATTTCATTTACTGATGCCTACCTCACTCTGAAGAATTCATCTTCAACTTCACTCACAGAAGTAACCTCGCTGTCAAAAAAAAAACGGCGACGAAACTCGCTCTATTGGTTTTTGTTTGACCAACGACAGCAAACGGCAGCGTTTCTAGTCGCGGTGTCGCATCGCCGTGTAGTAGCATTGTGACTCAGGCATATACGTATATGTCTTACTTTGACATACCAGCTAAACTCATCAGACTATGCAGGATGACTGTGGAGAGTGCTCGCTGCTCCATGTGAACGCCTTACCGATAGTTTTGATGTCAAAAAAGGATTTAGGCAGGGCGATGCGCTGTCGTGTGATTTCTTCAACATCATATTAGAAATCTTCGAAACTCCTTGCATACGCCGACGATATTGACATGATAGGTAGATCACAGCGAGATGTCAATGAGGCAATGAGGCGTTTGCGAGTATTGAGATGGAGGCGGCGAAGATTGGTATGGCAGTAAACGAGGGCAGAACTGAATACAAGTTATCAACATTAACTTTTATGTATAATTAATTAAAATTTTTAGAGACAGAAGTTGGCAGCACTTTTCGCGAGCATTCTAGACAAGCAGCAGCATTCCCATTGGCTTGGCGTGGATTCAATTAAAGGTACTTTCCTTCGCTTGGCTTGGCGTGGGTTCGATAGAGGTACTTTCCTTCGCATGGCTTGGCGTGGGTTCGATAGAGGTACTTTCCTTCGCTTGGCTTGGCGTGGGTTCGATAGAGGTACTTTCCATCACTTGGCTTGGCATTATGGGAGAGCCTATAAACTTTCGTTGGCGTCCACACTCGAGTTAGTCTACGACAAGTGTTAAAAGCAACAAGTCTTCATAGAAGAGAAACCGTCCGAAGTAAAATTGTTAAAAAACTTATTTGTGAAGTTAGTTTTAAATTAAATAATAAATTAATTAAAACAAGTTGTTGTTTCATTGTCAGTTTGTTATAAGCTTATTTAACTTTAATTTATATGCTGTCATCCAAAAGGGACGCTCACCACCGACGTCTTGACTAAAACGTTTATATTGGCAGATATAAGTTCGGGGTAGTTAAGGACTTCGTCTACCTTGGCTCCGCCGTGACCTGTTTCACTGTTTCGCGGATGAGAAGGCCCTTGGTCGGTCCGAGGGAAAGATTTGCGCGTGATTTTCGGCCATATAAACGCAAACGGGGGATGGAGGAAACGCCTAAGATGGCTGTGCCATGTAGAGCGAATGGACACCACAGCTCAAGCCCGGAGAGTCTTTGAATCCAACCCCGAGAGACGAAGAAGCACAGGACGGCCGCACTTTTAGATGGCGCACATAGGTGGAAGGGGACCTCAGCCAACTGGGTGTGCGGCAATGGAAAAGGCTAGCAAAGGATCGTGCTAGTTGGAGGGGCATGTTGGTTGAGGCCAAGGTTCACCCCGAACTGTAGCGCCCGTTAAGAAGAAGAAAATATAAACGGACGAGAGCCGCTCGTGAACACAACGAGCAGAAAAGGAGAGAGATGGAGATAGATAGATATTTATTTTACGTCAAAATTTTACAATTGGTGAGTTATCGCGCAATTTACAGAGATTTGATATTTAAGCTATATCTTTCTACTGTATAATTATATTATATTAAAATGATTAAGAATGCAAAATGAGGATGTTATTCTTTGAAGGAAAAAACGTTAAAACCTTCAATGTAAAAAAAAAACTGTTATTAGATTGGCTGTTACTAGCCAAATCCATTATTTCGTGAGAACGTCTATTATACGATTTTATGAATGAGGTATAAATATTATATATTCAACAATTACATATAATTTTTTTATTGATTTCAATGTTTTATTTTCATATTACAGTATTATACATGTATTTAATTGAATAAGACAATTTTATACTCAAACGTTTAAGTGTTCTTTATTTCTAATATTCTATCAACAATAGGTCTATGATATGATTTTATTTGATTTAATTCCACTAAACGACGCCGAATTTTTTTTTATCTGATATGTTGATCATTTTCGCGCGAGCTCACTACTACACATTCGCTAGGCCACGCCTACTCACACGGTTAGTCTACATTTTTCTGGGTTTTTTGCGTTTCGGCATCCCATATTTCAGCGCTAACCGATTTAATAGACGTTGTCACGTCAAAAATAATAATAATAATGATAATAATATTAATAATAAATATTAATATTATAATCAATAAATAATAAGTAAATGAAAATAATGAACGAATAAATACGTAAAAATAATTAAATAAATAAATAAACTTACAAATAATTAAGTAAATAAGCAAACAATTAAATAAATAAATAAATAAACTATTAAATAAATAAATTAATAAATAAATAAAAAATAAGTATATAACCAAATAAATAGTAAAATAAATAATACATCTGAATTATAAATAACATAGTTATTACATTAGAAAACGTTGACTTCATATCATGTTAATCTAAAACTATTAATAAGAGGGTTATTGGGAATGACGCATCTTAGTTTAAAATTTTCAGTAAGATTATCAATTCTGTGAGAGATCAATTCAACATTAGCTCCAAAATGTAGATCTCTTGTGGAATAATGCCAAGGAAGATTTAGCATAATTTTTAGTATTTTGTTTTGCTTAATTTGCAATCTTTTTAAATGAGACTTGACGCATTTCCCCCAAATTGGACAGCCATATAATAAAATTGACTGAAATATTGTTTTGCAAATTAATATTTCGTTTCCATTTGAAAGATGGGATCTTCTGTTTATCAATGAATATAGCATCCGAATTGCAATATTGACTTTGTTTAGTGTCTCTGTAATGTGCTTGGAAAATGTTAATCTGGAATCAAGATGAATCCCTAGGTACTGCGCTGATGGTTTCCAAGGTATCGATTGGCCGTTAAACATAAATTGATTAGACGGCAAAAAACAAGTCTTTCTTTCCGGGTGAAAAAGATAGCTTGAATTTTATCCGCGTAAAGCTTGATTTTCCAGTTGCAATAATATTTTTGTATTATATATGTAGATCGCATTTCTTAAGTTCGTCTCAATATTAAGACCAAACTCATGCGATGATAGTAAAGCTATGTCATCTGCATAAATTGCGACATCGCAATATGTCAGTTTGGGGAAATCAGATGTATATATGTTTTACAAGACTGGACCAAGAACTGAACCTTGGGGTACACCAGCATTAAACATAACTGGATCAGACGCACTACTATTTACAAATACTTTAAAACACGGTTCGACAAAAAACTTTGGATATATTTACAAATGAATGGAGGGAAATTATTGTTTAACATTTTGTAAACAAAGCCATCATGCCACACAGAGTCGAAAGCTTTTTCTATGTCTAACAATAGCATGCCCATTGATCTTCCTATTGCACGATTTTTTTTCAATTAAATGGCATATCCTGAAAACTTGATGTGAAGTTCCGTGACCAGGTCGAAAACCAAACTGCTCATCTGGATAAATGTTCTTTTCCTCGATAGTTCTGATAATTTTGTTTTTAAGTATTTTTTCATAAATCTTACTCACACTACTCAGTAAGCTGATGGGTCTATAACTTTGAGGATCATTAGGAGGTTTTCCCGTTTTTTGGATTGGGACTATTTTTGCTATTTTCCAAGCATCGGGGAAGTATTGTACCTTAAGGCAAATATTTATAATATAAGTTAGAAATAGAATACCTGCTTTAGGCAGGTTCTTAAGGTATACATTTTAGGGAAGAAAGTGAGGATTTTAAGGAAGACAGAGAGCATGGAATGCGTGAGATCGAGGAAATGGAGAGAATTTCAGGTCGACACGCACCATCCTTTTGTCGACTTTAAAGTCGCATATGACATCGTTTATAGAGACGAGCTATACAGAGCCATGTCATGTTTTAACATTCCTGCCAAACTCGCCAGACTGCGCGGAATGACTATAGCGAACTCTCGCTGCTCCATTAAGGTCGGAGGTGAATTAACCGACCCCTTTCATAAAAAAAGGTTTTAGACAGGGTGACGCACTCTCATGTGACTTCTTTAACATCATAATTGAAAAGATCGTGCGGGACTCTGCGGCCAATACAAGAGGTACGATCCATTTCAAGTCTACACAACTGCTTGCCTACGCAGATGACATTGACGTCGTTGAGACGTTCGCAAGCATTGAAGCAGAAGCAGTTAAAGTGGGTCTAAGGGTAAATGGGGACAAGACCAAATATATGCTGTCATCAAAGAAAGACGCGCAACACCGATGTCTTGGTCAGAACGTCACCTTCGGCAACTATATTTTTGAAGTACTCAAGGACTTCGCCTACCTTGGCTCGATAGTGACAAGCAGCAATGACATCAGCGCTGAGATAAAACGCAGAATAACTCTTGCCAATCTCTGCTTCTTAGGACTCAAGAGGCAACTGAGTAGTAGTAGTAGTAGAGGCAACCGAGAGTAGTAGAGCCCTCTCTCGAGAAACTATGGTATCCTTCTCATCCCGGTCCTCCTCTATGGCGCTTAGGCTTGGATGTCATCAAAAGCGGATGAAGAGGCTCTAGAGCGTTTCGAGAGGAAAATTCTGCGCGCAATCTTTGGTCCCGTTTGTGTTAACGGAGAGTGGAGGAGGAGTTCACCAGAACTGTAAGGGCTGTACAGCGACATCGGCCTAGTTAGATGTTTTCGTATTCAACGTCTAAGATGGCTGGCCCATGAAGAGCTAATGGACATCACCGCTCCGGCCTGAAGAGTCTTCGACACTAACCCCGAAGGACGACGCAGCAGAGGACGACCGGCTCAAAAAAGAAATTAGAGTCGCCAAGAAGGACTCTTGGAGAAGCTTCTGTGGCTCTATTGAATCATGTACGGGTGCAGCTCGCCTGATGAAGGTCCTGGCCAAAGTTCCCACACAGATGTGCTCTATAAAGAGATCTGATTGTAGCTGGACAGACTCAAAGGAGAGCGTGCTTGATTCTCTACTGAATTGTAATTCCCCTGGCTGCGAGGATGCAGGAATCTTCAATTCGGCGGGCACGCTGCCAAGGGAATGTATTGAACATCGGTACATCATCATACATCGATACGATAAGATTGATACGGAGAAAAAGATCCTGTGGGCAGTAAACTCTTTTGACCCCTACAAGGCGCCGGGAATGGATGGGATATTTCCGATCATACTTCAGCGGCTGAAACGCATCTACACCTGGTGCCTCAGGGTGGGTTATGTTCCTCAATCGTGGAGGGAAGTTAGGGTGGGTTTCATACCCAAGTCGGGTAAAGTCAACCATGCTACTGCAAAGGACTTTAGGCCTATCAGTCTATCGTGATGAAAATGCTGATGAAAACGCTGGAACGAATAATAGACTTGTACGTACTTGGCGACGGTTATCTGTCACAATCACACAACGCGTACGTAAGGGGAAAATCGGTAGATACTTCTCTGCATGATAGAAAAACCGCTCAATATCGAGGAATCCGCTTTAGGTGCCTTCCTAGACATTGAGGTTGCTTTTAATAACGTTAGTACCGAGGCAATAGTGTCCAGCCTTCATATGGCCCAAATAAACCCGGGTGTGTGCAGTTGGATTGGGCAAATGCTGGGTACTCGTATAGTAAATTCGGCAATGGGGAGAGCAAACGGAAGGGTGAGAGTAATTAAAGGTACACCACAGCTCAGCGATAGACTATGCTATGCACTGATGTTAGTGGATAACTGGGTCAAGGGGCGAGGCCTGGGAGTAAGTCCGGCGAAAACAGAGGTAGTACTCTTTACAGGGAAAAGATCTGTATCAAGATACACCTACCCCCGTATGAATGGTATAGATCTGATCCCTGGAAAATCTGCCAAATATCTTGGCATAATCTTGGACTCCAAGCTTAGTTGGAGAGAAAATATTGAGGAAAGAATCAAACAGGCCTACGTGGCACTATATTCGCGCAAGGTAGCCTTTGGAAAGACATGGGGCCTCAAGCCGAGGTTAGTACATTGGTTGTACACTGCGGTGGTAAGACCTATTCTTAATGGCTCGGTTGTCTGGTGGAAAGCGCTTGAGAAGAAATGTCATCTTCAGAGTGTGTCAAAGGTTCAAAGGGCAGGCTGTCTGGCGGTGACGGGATCTATGAAGTCCACACCAACGGCGGCTCTTGAAGTCATGCTGAACCTCCCACCCCTGGACATACATATACTGCGAGAGCGTCACAACCAGAACTGCGCTAAGACTACAGGAATCCGGTCTCTGGAAAAAGAGTCCTCACGGACATGCATCAGTCTTGGATCGATGGGCCGTCTCGAGATTCAGAACCATAACGGGCTATGTCACCCGACTTCCTTCCTGGGAGAGGAGATTCTCTATTAGAATTCCCTCCAGGGAGGAATGGACCGGTGATTTGGCACGCACGAAAAGTGAACTGGGATTCTACACCGACGAATTCAAAATGGATGTTGGCACAGGTGCCGGAGTCTACTTTGAGTCTCGGGATGTGCATCGCTTCTATAGGCTCGATGATGGATGCAATGTCTTCCAAGCTGAGGTCTTCGCTATTAAGCAGGCGGCGGACCTGATCAGCAAAGAGAATATCACAGGAAAAGGGATCAGCATCTATGTTGACAGTCAGGCAGCCATTAAGGCTCTGCAGGCAGCACGGATAAGATCTAAACTCGTCAAACTCTGCAAGGAGAAGTTAGAAGAGATATTGAATGTAAATGAGGTGACCCTTTGCTGGGTACCTGGTCATATGAATACCTCTGGAAACGAGAGAGCGGACGAGCTGGCTAAGGTGGGATCAAGTGCAAACATTGCGCAGATCTCAGCTGAGGCTAAAGTACCACTCAGTGCGCTCTACAGGGAGATAGAGACGGAACTATTAGCGAAAGCCAATAAGCGATGGTGTCGCTTAGATACATGCGCAACGGCGAGATCGACTTGGCCCGTCTATGATAAGAAAATAAGGGAAAATCTGCTGAAGTTCAATAGTGGGAATATTCGACTGGCAGTCGGTGCCCTCACCGGGCACTGCATACTGTCCTACCATGCAGTTCGACTAGGCCAGCCCTACAATGACTTCTGCAGAAGCTGCAGGCACGAAGAGGAAATTGAATCCAATGGTCACATGCTGTGTGAATGCCCGGCACTAGCCCAAAAAAGGAACGTATTCCTGGGAAGACACTTCCATTCGAGACTAGAGGAGGTAAGTAACATTGGGCTGAACAGAACACTAGGATTCTTATCCTCGACTGGATGGTTCAGCTCAACGATAAATGTCTAGGTATCAACGGGTTAAATAAATCAATTGGGCACAATGGACTCTACGTAGAGTACGTGAGCCTTGACTTTTCGTCAATTGGGGACCCATGTACATACCTAACCTAACACCGACAGGAGACCCGAGCGTCTAAAAAACAGGCAGGTCCGAGTCGCCTTAAACTTGCCGTTAGGGTAAATGATGCGCCCTGTTGCGTGCTTAGGCCAGCGCACCTGCAACTGTTGCAATGCTGAGCTGGTCCATCAACAACATCAGAACTGTCGTTGAAAGCGCAGGAATTAATTTGGCTTTCCCCTCTCTCTTAATCGTGAATAAATTCGCATTAAGGAATCGTATCAGTTATAGAATCAGTTTGGTTTAGTAATTTCTTGTTTAGTCAATAAGTCAGTTAAGTCAAAAGTTAGTTTAGTTATGTTGAATGATGTAAGAACTAAATTCAAGTGACGGTATCCACTAATTGTACAGGCGGACAGGACCTTTCCCCGAAAGGTTGACAGGGCAACGCCAATAGAATCATGCCAAACTACAGTCAACAAAACGTTCATATTTGCCTACATATTTCACCTATCACTAAGGAACCTGGAAAAATAAATCATAAAATCTATTCATAACCTGGCATCCAACAAAGACGTCAATCACGGTGCCCGACGTAGCATGCCACGCAAACATCCTGACGTAATCACTCGAAATATCAACGAACCCACGGAAATTGGTTACCCTAAATAACCCACTCCCTCTCTGTTATCCTTCCTACACACATACGTATACATATGTACATATATCTCCATTTGTTGAAATACGTTTATCCTGACTGGCAGATTCGAATCAATTGAAACCTTACCTTACCCAATAACATGGAGAAACACGATTGACCTAATAACCCGAACGAAGGACTTCGGTGCAGCTCAGTAGCTCAGTTGGTGTACAACAATTCAGTTCTGTCACATTCACTCAGCATCCACAACATTCCAAACAAAACGCATCATGGTTCCAAAGAAGGCATGAGTGCGGGTTCACAAATGGCATAACCTTGTACACTACCGCTAACACTGGTACTCATCCGTTGCTACAGTACTCGTAGTCGTCAGCTCGCTGTGTCAGCTCGTCATCATCCAGTGTTTTGTGGCAAAAACAAAAATGTAAATTTCTCACGTAAACCAGATTTCGAGATTTTCACGTTGTTCGTCGACCATCCTCATCCTCATCCCTATACCTCGTGCTCAGCTCTTTCAACACTGCCACCAACAACGTCGTCGGACTAATCGATTTCCAAACTTTGTATTGGGCGTTTGGTGGCACACCCACTGTTCGTCCTCATTGTTCGTCCTGGCAACGATCGACGTCATCGACGTCGCGCCGATTCGCCAGACTGGATATAATTCGTGTGCCAGGACGAGCAGATAACAGGGATACCATCCATCGACGTCGAAAACGTACCAAGCCCTAGTCCTAGTTGTTGTTTCCTTTTTCTTTTTCTTTTTTTGTACAAGTACAGACCAAAAGGACTTTGTTTCAATCCCCGGTGAAGGGACTTTCGTTCCATGTTTCTTCATTTCCTTTCGGGGAGGAATGTACATAGTTACACGTATCCCTGTGGGTAGGATTGGGTGTAGTATTTTGATTTCGATGGAGAAAGGGAATTGGTGATGGGTAACGTGCTCTTTAGGGCTTCCGCCTTAATGCTACGCGAGCTCTAATTCTGTAGCCATACATAGTTGATTGGTTATTCGTAGACCGGATCCGAAGCTAAACTTTTGTTTCATGGATTACCCAGTAAAAATCTATCAAATTTCATTTTTCTTTTGTCCTTCTACCCTCGCCACATTGTTTGGTCTCTAGTTATTCGTTTTCACTTTTTTGGTTTTTCCTTTTTCCTTTTAGTTACCTGCACCTGTCTGCAATACCTATTAAAACGTTGGGAAATCCTTCGACATTACATACGTATATTGGAATAAATGTTTGCATGTCGCTTGATTAATGACGCAGAAGCAAAAGAAAGAGAAGTGGCGTGCAAGCAGCCGGGATGTGCCATAAAAGTTTCGATTATATTAGAATAGATCCGATATGAATTGAAACACGAAGATGGATGTAGTGCAAGTGCACGAAATTGTACAGCAACTGAACAAATATTAGAATAGATAGTGTGCCCGAAATAAAATGAGGCGGTCAAAATACATGGCTCTAAATAAGAATGTGGTCCTCCAAGGAGCATTCGGTGCTAAATATTAAGAGCTTACTTACTTACTTACTTATTAGGCCAGCGATCCATGAAGGATCTGAGCCTGAGCTATAGCTGCCTTCCATCCTTGACGGTCCCGGGCACGCTGCTTCCAGTTGTCAAGACCAAGATGTCTTACATCCGCGATTACCGGAGGTTCGGTCTTCCTCTTCTTCTCGAACCAGGAGGCTCGGAGTCGAAGACCCTCTTAGCTGGAGCGTTGATGTCCATGCGCTCGATGTGGCCGAGCCAGTGTAGTCGACGGATCCTTGCCTTCCGGACTACATCCACATCTTGGTGCAGCTCGTAGAGTTCGCGGTTGTGTCTTCTTCTCCATTCACCTTCCTCACAGACAGGACCAAATATCCGGCGCAGAATTTTTCTTTCGAAAGAACCCAAGATCAGCTCCGCTGTCCTGCTTATCGTTCAGCTTTCGGCTCCGTACAGCAAGACTGGCAGAATGAGCGTTTTGTAAAGCATGACTTTGGTCTTTCGAGTGAGGAGTTTTGACCCCAGTTGTTTGGACAAGCCGAAGTAGCAGCGGTTGCCAAGGGCGATTCTATGCCGAATCTCCACTGTGGTGTCATTTGTGGAGTTTACGTTTGCCCCGAGGTAGACAAACTCCTTAACTACCTCGAAGTTGTAGCTGTCAATTGTTATATTTTGTCCCAGGTGGTGAGCGACGGATTAGTTTTTGCTTGACAGCATGTATTTCGTTTTGTCCTCATTGATCTTAAGACCAACTCGTTTCGCCTGTTCTTCAATCGCCGTGAATACTTCCACAATGCCACGGCGAGAACACGTGATGATGTCGATATCATCCGCGTATCCTAGCAGCTGGATGGACTTGTAAAAGATAGTGCCTTCCCTGTTGACGCCTGCCCGTCGCACTATCTGCTCCAGCACCAGGTTGAAGAAGTCACATGACAGCGCATCTCCTTGCCGAAATCCGGTGCATGTTTCGAATGGTTCCGAGGTCCTAGAACCGAGTTGCACGGTACATCGCGTGTTTTTTAGCGTGGCGCGACACAACTGGATCAGTTTTACCGGGATCCCGAATTCGGCCATCGCACCAAACAGTTCTTCACGATGAATGCTGTCGTGTGCGGCTTTGAAATCGATGAAAGGATGGTGTGTATCGATTCGAAACTCGTTGGTCTTTTCCAGGATTTGTCGAAGTGTAAAAATTTGGTCTATAGTTGATTTGCCGGGCCGAAAGCCGCACTGTTAGCTGCCGATTAGTGCGGTGCAAAATGGTTTTAGACATTCACACAATACGCTGGACAGGATCTTGTATGCGACATTGAGCAGGGATATACCTCTATAGTTTTTGCAAGAGGTAGGATCGCCTTTTTTGTGGATGGGGCATATAGACCTGGTATTCCAGTCGTCGGGCATGCTTTCATCTTCCCAAATTCTGCAGATGATCTGATGCATGCTCCCTACCAGAACATCGCCGCCAGCCTTGAAGAGCTCTGATGGCAAGCCATCTGAGCCTGCAGCCTTGTTGTTCTTCAGCTTCTGAATAGCTGTGCCGACTTCTTCGATGCTGGGTGGGAGGACTATTCAGCGGCTGGAGTTGGGATTTCCTCGGTCCCTACCACTCTCTCTTGGTCGTGCTCGTTAAGCAACTGCTGGAAGTGCTGCTTAAATACATCCCCTATTCCCTGCGGGTCGGTGACAAGATTATCCTCGCAGTTTCGAAGAGCCAGGGTGCCCTTTTTGAAGCCTCCTGCAATATTAAGAAGGCCCGCAATATTCCACATCTACGTTTTTTTGTAAATACTTATGCGTCGAAGCAGGCAGTATATCAGAACGGCAATCAGTCATTCCCTTCGGAATAACAAAAGGACAATGCAAAGGAATAACATACATACATTCATATATTTTCAGTGGCCCGCATGTTCCACTAAAAGATTTGCGGGGGTATGGGCGCATGCTGGATCTCCAGGCCACTCGATCCTCCGCCATCGACTCTAACTCATCAGGTACTATGCCCAAGCGCAACCAGGGGAGTTATTGTACTTGGTCCAACCACCTCGTCCTGGGTCTCCCAAGCGAACACCTGCCTGTCGATATTGCATTCAGGGCAGGCTTCCGATGGAGACATTCGTCTCAAGTGACAAAACCATCAAAGCATAGCCCTTTCCGTTCGGAGAATCAACTGCTCAACATTGAGCTCCCCCGCGCACTGCCGTGTTTCTCACACTATCCCGGCGAGTGACTCCCACAACAGCACGAAGAAATCGCATTTCGGCAGCTTGTATTCGCGATCTTATTCTTTCTGTCAATACCCACATTTCATGACCATAGTTGAGAGTTGGAACAAATACTGAGGTAAAACAGCTAATTGGCCTAGTAAGCCGTAACCTCTGGAGTACAATGTACCAGTAATTGCGTCTGAGTGCTCCAGCTGATAGCAGAAGCCTTCAACACAAAAAAAAGCCGTAACCGTAAAAAAAACACAAACTCCGAAACAACCACAAGCCTCGGATATAACGGACCGGATTAATGTTGACGACCCTTGCAAAAAACGAAAAAGGACTATGATCTTCGGCTCTGTACGTAAGGTCCCTAAACAGGCCACGTGCAGCCGAACAACTCACGGATGCCCTAGACCGCTACAAAGCGGGCATAACCGCCATTCTGGAAATGCGATGGAATGGACCGGGTATAAAGCGGATGAAAAACTGCGATATTTACTACGGCGACTGCTATAGGGAGAGAGGACAACGACTGTTCGGATGCGGATTTGTTGTTCGAGGTGGACTAAGGCAAACAGTCCTAAGATTTAAGCATGTGAGCGAACGCCTCATAACGATCCGTATCAAGGCTACATTTTTTAACATCAGCCTAATCTGCGTCCACTCCCCCACGGAAGACAAGGATGACTCCACCAAAGATGAGTTCTACTATCTCCTAGACAGAACGAATGCCCAATGTCCCATACAAAGTTATGACGTCGGAAAGCGACTCTGTCCAGAAACCGCTCGTGCTTTTACTGATCGCGTCTCCCTTAAGCTCTCCAATACACCTCAATCCTCCACTCTATCAATAGAACAGCAGTGGAGCCTTTGCAAACAAGCCCTGAAAAGCTCTGCAGGGCTTGGGTTTCAAGGCTCCTCCACGAAGAAACACCTGGTTCGATGATGAGTGCTCCTGCATTCACACAGCGAAGCAGGATGCATATAAGGCCTCGTTGCATAAAAGAACAAGAGCCGCTCGTCAGCTCTACGAGTTAAAAAGAAAGGAGAAGCATAAGCTTTCAGAGGAACGAAGAAAGAGCACGAGAAGCGCACGATTGAGGATTTGGAGAGGTGTTACTGCAGGCGTGAAGTTCGGAAGTTTTATCAACAGATAAGGCGAACATGCCAAGGTTATAAAGTCAGAACGGAAGCCTGCAGGGTTGAAAACGGACACCTAGTAGTACAATTGCAGTCGATGCTGAGAATATGAAAAAACCACTTCCGCAGACTGCGATCTTAGTCAATATAGGAGCATGTACCAGCTCATCTGTAAGATATGGTTAGAGGAAAGCATGCCCGAGGAATGGAGTCTCAGCATCGTATGCCCGATCCACAAGAAAGGAGACCCCTCTAATTGCGCCGGGAATAAGTCTCCTTAACGTCGCCTACAAAATCTTTTCAGCCGTTTTGTGTGAACGCCTGAAGCCTTTTGTAAATAAGCTGATAGGTTCTTATTAGTGTGGATTCAGGCCAGGGAAGTCAACCATCGACCAAATCTTCACATTACGGCAGATCCTGGAAAAAACCAATGAATTTCAAGTCGACCGTCACCACCTATTTGTCGACTTCAAAGCCGCATACGACAACGTAATTAGAGACGAGCTATACAACGCTATGCCTACCTTTGACATCCCTGCTAAACTCGTCAGACTATGCAGGATGACTTTGGAGAATGCTCGCTGCTCCATCCCAATCGGTGAACACCTTACCGATTGTTTTGATGTCAAAAAAGGATTTAGGCAGGGCGATGCGCTGTCGTGTGATTTCTTCATCATCATATTAGAAAATCCTTGCCTACGCCGACGATATTGACACAATATGTAGATCACAGCGAGATGTCAATGAGACGTTTGCGAGTATTGAGATGGAGGCGGCGAAAATTGGTTTGGCGGTAAACGAGGGCAAAACTAAATATATGCCGCCATCAAAAATGGACGCTCAACACCGACGTCTCGGCCGGAACGTTTGTATAGGCAGATATAAGTTCGAGGTAGTTAAGGACTTCGTCTACCTTGGCTCCGCAGTGACCTGAAACAACGACATCAGTTCCGAAATCAAACGTAGAATCACTCTGGCCAATCGCTGTTTCATTGGGCTCAGGAAGCAACTGGGTAATAGAGCCCCCTCCCGAACGACAAAGTCGACTCTAATTAAGACCCTTATCATCCCGGTCCTGTTGTACGGCGCAGAAGCATGGACACTATCAAAGGCGGATGAGGAGATCCTTGGTCGGTTCGAGGGAAAGATTTTGCTTGTGATTTTTGGGCCTGTAAACGCAGACGGGGGATGGAGGAGAAGATTCAGCCACGAACTTTACGAGCTGTACAGCGACATGAGCCTAGTCAGGCGTCTTCGGATTCAACTTCTCAGATGGCTGGGCCATGTAGAGCGAATAGACACCACAGCTCCAGCCCGGAGGGTCTTTGAATCCAACCTCGAGGGACGAAGAAGCAGAGGACGGTCGCATTCAAGATGGCGCACACAGGTGGAAGGGGACCTCAGCCAACTGGGTGTGCGGCAATGGAAAAGGCTAGCAAAAGATCGTGCTAGTTGGAGGGGCATGTTGGTTGAGGCCCAGGTTCACCCCGAACTATAGGGCCCGTTAAGAATAAGAAGAAATTCCTGTACTGTCCACAACTCTTGACCGAACAGTGGACCTATGCATGCCGTGGATACAAAGTTCCATCCTTCCCACACATCTTCATGTCAGTTGGCGGCTGTTATTAAAATGCAAGTCTATAAGGACCTATGATAATATGACAACATAAAAAACTGATTATTACAGGCAGGGACGTAAAAATTCCACGTAGTCAGGGTGGATTACATCACCAGGCTCGGAGGCCAAATGCATGCGCCTAGAGCATAAAAAGGCGGCATTCTTCCATCGTTAAGTACTTACACTCCCACACGAGCATGCACAATTGAAGGTATGTATGTATAAGTATGTGCGACACAGCACGGAATAGCAATAGAAATTCTCATCAACCCACTTACTCGTGAATATCCTTGTCCACGTCCTGCAGAAATCGAATGACTATTGATTTTCCTGTCCAAATGAATAATTTGATATTCCCATTCAAGCGGACGGTCGGTTGGGTGAAAACAAACTTTGTCAGCTAGGACAACACACAGCCTACGAAATGGACGACCGTAAGACGACAAGGATAACAGAGGAATACGTAGGACAACACATACACACATGTGGCAAGGGGAAGTGAAAATTCTAAAGAACAGAGAAGGAAAAAATCGATAGAATAGAACTCGCCGGACAAACATAAAACGGAAGAGAACGTATAGCTTTTTGTGAGGAGTTCCTTGTACGCTGCCACCCGCTCCAATAGCCAGGACGACAATCAAATGATTTTTCTGTTTTTCCTTTCTTTTGTTTTTCTGTTGTTGTCCTTCTTTTTATGTACTCGTACCTTTGACAGACAGCAGCCACTTGTGAAACTTGTCCAACTACTGGACTTGTGTCCTTTCCCCGCCATGCTACTGTGTCGGAATCCATGTATGTTTGTGTTTGTGGGGCCACTTAAATTTTTAACGAGTTCCACTTTTTCTCGTAAACAATTATCCTTTTCTATTGGGTCTTCTATATTTTATTGCGTAATTTTCTCATATTTTGTGCTTCGACTGTACATTGGTAAATAACTCTTGCTAGGACAATAGGCCATTCCAGTGAGTGGCGATGGGTTAGAGACATTGATTGGCCAATAAAAGGTGACCACATTGCGTGATACTATTCGACAATAGTAATCCTCCTGGTGCTTATTGTTATGATACGCCATGGGTTACCACTCTCACTTTCATTTCATTGTTTTCGGATTGCCTGATGAATGCAGATGCTAGGTGATTTTAATGGTCAGTGGACATGGGATGTCTAATTACTTCTATTGCGAGGAACTCAATTTGCAAAACAATATCCTTGGGATAATTAATTAGGACCGATATCAATAGCTGATCCTCTACTACTCATCGGTAGGGTGGACAAGGAGGATGGGTACAATTTCGTAACTCCTGGAACGCAAAGAAATTTCTTGCTTTTAAATCATCCTAATTATTGTAATTAGACAACTTGAATTGATTCCCCCCTAGATAGTGAACCCAGCGCTCACGCTGTGGGCGATGAATTCAAATTCATGTTCGTTACAAAATTTTTGGCAGAATTGTTGTGATAGACAAGCGGTGTGTGTGTTCCCGGCCACCAGGTTAAGATGACAGGAATATCTTGGGACCTTACTTTAGCGATGAAGCTCTGTTCTAAGACTGTTTTCATATGTAGGCTTATAAGCATATAAGCCAAGCTATGATGACGGACGACGGACGAAAGCTGCTCACGAAATCTATGAGCAAAAGAGAAGAGAGGAACGGACACACGCCTCTCGGAAGAAAGAAAAGGGAATACGGGAAGCGTGAGATTGACGAGATGGAGAAATGTTCGCAGGAATGATGCCCGGAAGTTTTACAAAAGGGTAAAACGAACATGCCATGGCTACAAAGGCCTGCACTGATGAAAATGGAGAACTAGTCACAGTCGATGCCGAAAATTTGGCAGGACCACTTCTCCAGACTGTATAACGGCGATAACATACTAGATAATGCCGTCAGGCAGGTAATTCCACAAAAGATAAAATATTTACGCTACGGCAGATTTTGGAGGATACCAAGTCGACTCTCAAAACCCCTTCGTCGATTTCAATGCCGCGTATGACAGCGCGTATAGAGACGAGCTTTACAAAGCCATGTCTAGTTTAAACATCCCTGCCAGACTCGTCCGACTGTGCAGGATGACTATGGAGAATTCACGCTGCCCTATTAAGGGCCACCTGATGCGAAATTATGGTTCCTGGACGACCTCCAGAACGGAAGCCCTGAAACTTCTTCTTAACGCACACTTTCCGGGCAGTAGTGACTCGGCTAGGACACCTCCTCAGGTCATCCAGCCGACGACATCCTCCTTCGAGCGCGCATTCAATCTAGTCAGCAACAACAATGTCCTATGGCCCATAAAAAGCTTTGAACCCTACAAGTCCCCAGGACCGGATGGTATCATACCAGCTGAGCTCCAGCAGGTAGCAGATATCATCCTCCCCTAGCTTGTGGTCATATACAAGAGTTGCTTCCCCCTATCATACATCCCTAGCAAGTGGAAGGTAACCAAAGTCATTTTCATACCCAAGGCAGGCAAAAGCTCCCACACGTATGCAATTGACTTGAGGCCTATTAGTCTTACTTCTTTTCTATTCAAAACTCTAGAGAAGATTCTAGATGCACAGATTCGTTACAGGTGCTTCTCAGGAAGGCTGTCGGATAACCAACATTCCCACAACATAGGCAAATCGGTGGAAACAGCACTCCACTTACTGGTCAGCAAAATAAAAAGGTCACTGGAACGTAAGGAATATACTCTAGTGGCCTTTCTCGACATTGAGGGTGCCTTTAACAATGCTAAACCATGGGCCGTAACGAAGGCGCTGATTGATTTGGGCTTAACGGGATTAGTGATAGAACTGGTACGACAACTGCTAACACAAAGAGTTGTCAAAGCCACCTTCGCTGGTGCCGTCTCAACTAGAATGGTTAGCAGAGGTACACCACAGGGTGGAGTACTTTCCCCTCTCCGGTGGAACGTGGTGATCAACGAGCTACTGCTGTTGCTTGAACAGGAAGGGTACGCTGTGACCGCCTATGCAGATGACATTGCTACTGCCGCCACAGGAAAATTTCCCAGCACTCTATGCGACCTTATACAGTATGCATTACATATAGTAGAAACATGGACGCAGTACTGTGGACTTGCGGTAAACCCTAAGAAGACCGACCTAGTACTGTTTACTAACAAATATAAAATTCCGCCCCTCAACCCACCGAGGCTGGGTGGAACCCAACTAATAATCAAAGAGCAGGCCATATATCTAGGCCTAGTCCTTGAAAAGAGGCTGAATTGGAAATCCAACATTCTTGATCGCGTCAAGAAAGCAACTGTTGCCCTCTACAGCTGCACAAAAGTGGTGGGCAGGAAGTGGGGTCTTCAACCAAGCATTGGCATTGGGTCTTCAACCAAGCACTGGCTCTACACCGCGGTCATATGGCCCATCCTCCTGTATGGCATCGTAGTCTGGTGGACTGCTCTGGACAAGGCAATCAATCAAAGTACAAAGATCGGCCAGCTTGTACATAAACGGAGCGATCAGATCAACCCCCACGGAGGCCCTAAACATTCTGCTACACCTTCCACCATTGAACCTTTTCATCAAACAAATTCCTGCCTGCGCGGCCCTGAGGATGAGGAGCATAATAAAATGGCCCACATCACAAAAAGGCCACACAACCATTCTAAAACACTTCAAAGTACCCATGGACACAGACTATATCATCCCCGCAGAACGTGATCACTAGGAACTTCGAAGTTGTCTTTCCATCCAGGGAGGAATGGGCTGAAGGGAAAGTCATACCAAAGGACTCGATCTCCCTCTATACCGATGGCTCTCAGATGGAGTCGGGTGTAGGCAGTGGAGTCGTCTCCAAGGAGCTGAACCTCAGTCCATCCTTTAGACACCCAAATTACTGCAGTGTGTATCAGGCAGAAATAACAGCGATAACGGAGGCCCTTGCATGGCTCAGGATCAATGTAATATCCGCCAAGGATATTATCATTTACACGGACAACCAATCTGCGATAAAGTCCCAGAAAGCGGTAACCCACAGATCAAAGACATCTCTTAACTGTCGCCTATCTCTAGATGAGATGGCTGAACAGTTCAACATTAAAGTATTGTGGGTTCCCGGGCATAGGGATATTCCAGGAAACTGCGCGGCCGACGAACTCGCAAAGTTAGGGTACCTCGGGTACCTAGAAACACCAATAAGTACGGCAAAGCACATGCTAAAACTCCAAACCATTGAGGCGACCGACCTACAATAGAATGAGGATAATATCGGCTTTATCACCAAACAACTCTGGCCTAAATTAAACCTAGGACGAACCAGGGACCTAGTGGCAACCAAAAGGGCAACCTTAGGTACTCGGTGGGTGTCATTAAAGGTCACTGCATCACTGGGAAATACGCCGCCAGACTAGGACCACCCTCCAACGACTTCCGTCGCGGCTGCGTGGACGAGTAGGAAGAGGAATCAATACATCAACTCCTCTGCTCATGCCCCTCTTTTGCGAATCGCAGGAGGATCTACCCCGGTGCGCCCTTCTATGATAATAAGTGAGCTAGCAAACCAAAAAATAGCTCAACTCCATCGCTTCATCAGAAGCACCGGTTGGTTCTCTGGTAGCGGATCTTGTAAACACGATCCATGTGGTATCACAATGGGTCGACTTCGGCCTACGTGTGGCTTATGCCAACCATATTAACCTAACCTAACCTATTAAGGTTGGTAATGAACTAACCGAGACCTTTGACGTTAAAAAAGGATTTAGACAAGCTGACGCGCTGTCATGCAACTTTTTCAACATCGCGCTTGAAAAGATAGTGCAAGAGTCGCTGGCCAACACAAGAGGTACGACTTATTTCAAGTCTACGCAATTGCTTGCGTACGCCGACGACCTTGACGTGATTGGACTGACACAGCGAAACGTCACTGAGGCCCTTGTAAGCATTGAGGTAGAAGCGGCTATGATGGGTCTCACGGTTAATGAGGGTAAGACAAATATCTGCTTTCATTTAAAAGAGACGGTCAATACCGACATATTGGCCAGAACCTCACCATGGGCGGATATAACTTTGAAGTGGTCAAGGAATTCGTCTACCTGGACTCACTGATGACCAGCGACAACAACACCAGCGCAGAGATAAAACGCAGAATCACTCTTGCCAACCGCTGTTTCTTTGGGCTCAACAGGCAATTGAGAAGTAGAGCCTTCTCTCGAAAAACCACGGTGATACTATATAAGACCTTGATCATCCCAGTCCTCCTTTACGGTGCAGAGGTCTGGACCTTAACAAAAGCGGATGAAGATGCCCTTGGTCGTTCCGAGAGGAAAATTCTGCGGAGTACGGTGTATGGAGGAGAAGATATAACGAAGAACTGTACGGGTTGTACAGCAACATCGGCCTGGTACGACGTCTACGGATACAGCGTCTAAGGTGGCTAGGCCATGTAGAGCGCATGGAAAATACAGCTCTGACCCGAAGTGTCTTCGGAGTGGATTACTCCGGAAGGAAGGCGCGGCAGAGGACGGCCGCATCATCGGTGGCGCACGTAGGTGGAAGGAGACCTTAACCAACTGGGCGTGCGGCGCTGGAAACAGCTGACCAAAGACCGTACCAGCTGGAGACGCTTGTTGGTTGAGACCCAGGTTCACCACGTACTGTAGCGCCACCTAAGTAAGTAAGCAGAAAGGGACCTACAGTTTAATGCCGATTCCGAACGGCGTGAGTCGAGAAGCTTTTTTCGTATGATACGGGGGATTTTGTCAGTACCTTGTCGAGGAGGGACGCCGCGAATTAAACATTCGATAACGTTGGTGTTATCGGGATCCGAACTCGCTCACCGTACGTCGGAGTTCAACACACTACCTACTACGCCACGGCGCCCTCCTGCTTACACATTGCCTAGGTATTTTTAGCAGGGCTGCGGTTCTACATTGACAGTACCTGGGTCAGGTTTGTCTCCACGCCATCTCTCATTAGCCTTTCCATTGGTGGATGGATGTCCCCTTTAATAGTCGAAATCTCCAGTGTGTGTGAGATTTTGGGGCAATTTTGACTGTCCTGTTTCGGTAGTCTAAAGGATTGGCCGATTTTCAGTGTCAGTGCATATACACCGGTACTTACCCATCCTAGACCCGTCCATAGATACTTCCAGTGTAGTGCCTTTGCTTTGGAATTTATTTTCATACCAATGTCGTCGGTTCGGAATGGTTGTTTTATATAAGACCTTCAAGTCCAGGATCGGGATTAAGCAGTCCATGACTTAGATCACTGTTTTGGCGTAGAATGCAAGCGTGTCCTATTCCGGAGAACTTACAATTATCTGATTCATTAAGTCGCAACGCCGATTTCTTTGTCGTTTCCTTGCCAAAAGGGTCCAAGAGGAGTAGGTGAAGCATCGTTTCGAAGACTGCTGTGGGGGTTGATCGTTCCAACCGAGTAGCGATGCATGCCATCCTTTGTACTCTCCTTAGAAGTTTGACATAATTAGATCGTTCACCTGACCTAGCAGCCGTACAATAGTATAGGCCTAACAACCGCGGTATAAAACCATTGCGTGATATGGGGTGTATAGCGTAGTTGTTGCCTTTTTGATGCATTCTTCCGCATTCAATCCGTAGTTGAGCTTTCGGTTGAGTATTCCGCCAAGACATTTGGCGTGCTCTGCGAATTTGGGGTAAGTCCCATTGAATCTTGGAGTAAAGATTTGAGGTATCTGCCGTTTCCTCGGGATAAAACCGGCTCCGTTTTGGAGGGATTTATTCGAAGCCCGCAGTCCTCTGCTCATTTGGCAAGTTTGCTAGTACGAGGTCGTCTGCATAGGGAATGACCTTACACCCCTGGCCTCCAGAGCCCTTATTTACAGCTATCATCCATAATTGCGGCGATAGTACTCTATAGTGTGGTACGTCTTACTTTCGTGTGGTACCAGCTGAATTTTGAATGAATCAACTTGCTTGAGGGCATTTGTCTGATCCATAGTATTATGTTACCATACACCTCTAGCTTGCTTAATGCATGATGATAGCTAGTGGTCTGATGTTGTAGAAAGCCACTGTCAAGGAAGGCAATCATTGTGAATTCCTTGTTGGCAAGGGATTTCTCAACGATTCCAACTATAGTGTTGGATACGATGAATACGATGTCGAAAGCGTACTTTTTGGTAGGGTTTCGCAACAGTACAGGTCCATCAGTCTCTGCAGCGGCTTAAAAAGAGAGGAAGAGAGACTGTAGACTGAAGAGTTCTGTAGTTTTTGGCAGTTGTGTGGAAGGTTTGTCCCGCTTTTGGTATAATTGTTACCTTTACCACTATCCGGGATATTGGTATATAGCCCCAGTCTAAGCTGGAAGGGAACAGTACTAAAGGCCACGGTTCGAGAATGCCATAAGCACTTTGCATCTCTACCTCGTAGATTCCATCCGGACCTGCGGATTTGTACGGAAGGAAGCTATTTCCTCTATTTGTTTACCACTTTCTCAGAAATTAACCTAGTCAGTATTAAGACTAACTTACTTACTTGCTTAGGTGGCGCCAAAGTCCGTGGTGAACCTGGACCTCAACCAACATGCGTCTCCAGCTTGCACGGTCTTTGGCCAGCTGTTTCCAGCGCCGCACGCCCAGTTGGTTAAGGTGCGCCACCGATGATGCGGCCGTCCTCTGCTGCGCCTTCCTTCCGGAGTGGATTCGAAGACATTTCGGGTCGGAGCTGTATTTTCCATGCGCTCTACATGGCCTAGCCACCTTAGACGCTGTATCCGTAGACGTCGTACCAGGCCGATGTCGCTGTACAACCCATACAGTTCTTCATTATATCTTCTCCTCCATACACCGTTTGAACAAACGGGACCGCAGATAGTACGCATAATTTTCCTCCCGAAACGACCAAGGGCATCTTCATCCGCTTTTGTTAAGGTCCAAGCCTCTGCGCCGTAAAGGAGGACTGGGATGATTAAGGTCTTATATAGTGCCACCTTGGTTTTCCGAGAGAGGGATCTACTTCTCAATTGCCTCTTGAGCTCAAAGAAACAGCGGTTGGCAAGAGCGATTCTGCGTCTTATCTCAGCGCTGGTGTTGTTGTCGCTAGTCATCAGTGAGCCAAGGTAGACGAATTCCTTGACCACTTTAAAGTTACATCCGCCCATGGTGACGTTCTGGCCAATACGTCGGTGCTGTCCGTCTCTTTTGGACGAAAGCAGATATTTGGTTTTACCCTCATTAACCTTGAGACCCATCTTAGCATCTTATACCTCAATGCTTACAAAGGCCTCATTGACGTTTCGCTGTGTCCGTCCAATCACGTCAATGTCGTCGGCATACGCAAGCAATTGCATAGACTTGAAATAAATCATACCTTTTGTGTTGGCCAGTGACTCTTGCACGATCTTTTCAAGCACGATGTTGAAAAAGGTGTATGACAGCGCGTCACCTTGCCTAAATCCTTTTTTAACATCAAAGGTGTCGGTTAGCTCATTACCGACCCTAATGGAGCAGCGAGAATTCTCCATTGTAATCCTGCACAGTCGGACGAGTTTGGCAGGGATGTTAAATCTAGGCAAGGCTTTGTATAGCTCATCTCTATACACGCTGTCATATGCAGCCTTGAAATCGACGAAGAGTAGGTGAATGTCGATTTGGTATTCTGGGTCTTCTCCAAGATCTGCCGTAGCGTAAATATTTGGTCTATTGTGAATTTACCTGGCCTGAAACCACACCGATAAGAGCCGATCAGGTTATCCACAAACGGTTTCAGGCGTTCACACAATACGGCAGAGAAGATCTTATATGCGGTGTTAAGGGGACTTATTCCCCTATAGTTGGCGCAGTTATAGGGGTCTCCTTTCTTATGGACCGGGCAAACGATGCTGAGATTCCATTCGTCGGGCATGCTTTCCTCCGACCATACCTTTTTTTTTTTTTTTTTTTTTTAGAGACTCGCGCAGGTTCAAGAGTTTTTATATTCTCTTATGATGTGTTGGCACACACAACCTGAACGGAGTGCAGTGGTTGGAGTCGTTGATGTTCGTTCACTACTCTCAGGGGTAGTTGTCCTAGACCTACATAGGACGAGAGCCGACCAAATTCCGGGTTGGTTATAGTCCGTAGTAATTCGTTCAAGCACTTTAGTATTGCATACGCAGAGGATGAATTTCGGTTGACCATACACTGTGAGTGTTATGCCTGCAGCAGTACGTCTGGTCAATTTCCATTCACAACTACGTTGCATACTTTTTGTCCGTTTAGGAATTACTTTTTCTTGGCTATGAAACGAATTTGAACCATAAACCTTCCGCTCGGCGGTCGATGATGTTAACCACTGCACCACGGCCACCCAAATTGCAAATGAGATGGTGCATGCACCTTACCAGCTCATCTCCAGCCGTCTTAAGAAGCTCAGCAGACAGGCCGTCTGCGCCCGCGCCTTTATTAGACTTAAGTCTTGATATTGCTATTTTGACTTCGTCTAGGTCGGGTGGACTGAATTCAGTTTCATTGTCGCCCATTGCGAATGGCTCGTTCTGCCTAACAGCGGTATCTTGTCTATCATCGCCGTTATACAGTCTGCAGAAGTGGTCTTTGCGACTCTACTACTAGTTCTCCATTTTCATCCCTGCAGGCCGCCTCTCTGGCTTTGTAGCCATGGCATGTTCGTTTTACCTTATTGTGAAACTTACGGGCGTCATTCCTGCGGAAGCATCTCACCATCTCCTCGATCTCACGCTTTGCGTGCTAGTATTAAGACTTAGGGTTACTTAATTGAGCAGAGCGTTTTCATGTTTCCTTGGTTTTATTTTTTTTAAACACGAATAGGTAGTGCTGTCAGACAGTTCTTTAAAAAAAAACAGTTTGAGAGTTTGGCACTCAATGGACCAGTAATTCTTACGATTGTGCTCGTAGTGGATCCTTGTATGTATATAGGGATTTTGAGAAGAAGGAATGTGGGTGCCATTAAAAGAGGCTGTGGGATAGATACCTACTTTTTAAATTGAAAAATATTATGGATGCAATGAAGTGATGCTATGCCTTGCAAGTATATTTCGCTTTAAATGATCAGAAATCTGATACCGAGTTGATCAAAAATCGGTTTCTGAAGAGACATGTTAACCTACTAGCCTTAAAACACGAAGTCTTCAGTCGCAATGTGCAAAAATTAAGAAAAGACGAAGGGGATCGTTATCCCAATAAAATATGATCACGTACTGGATGGATGTAACAGATGGCAAAACTAATAGAGAACTTACTGCTACGGTGTCTTGTCCTCAGGTAGCGTTAAGTTCGGCATGAATCAGGGCCTAATTGGAGTCCTAACAGGACACCACGCTTAGGGAAAATATGCCGCTAGATTAGGACTGCCATGTAATGACTATTGTAGTAGGTGTCATGATGAGGACGAGGAGGAATCTCCACCCCATCTCCGATGCAATTGCCTTGCCCTAGCCTCCACAGGAAGACTATTTCTGGGAGAGTACTCCGTTGACGAACTAGCGGATCTGTTCGAAACACAGATCAACAAACTATTGAATATTATTCCAAGCACAAAATGGTTTCAGTGGTAATGGTGACCAAGCCGACTCGAGTGGTAGCACAGTTGACCAATCCTGATCTAGGCGATCGCCACCGCTGTGCGGAGGGAAGCCACCTGACCAACCAACCAATTATCCCTGTTCGACGACTGCTGCTCTTCACTTAAAGAACCAAAGACAGTCTTGCTGTACGGAGCCGAAAGCTAAACGATAAGCTCTACGGCGGAACTGATTTTGGGTTCTTTCGAAAAGAAAATTCTTTGTCGGATATTTGGTCCTGTCTATAAGGAAGGCAGGGAGCAGCTGAGCGAAAGACTGTACGATATGCCTACGTCGAACACAATGCCAATAATATGTGGCTGCATTGCCGCTCAGCCATTCAGGAAGTAGCCGAAACCACCTTAGGATACCTACCACCCCCGACAAGAAACCCGTAGTATGATGGCGAGTGTGAGCAGAAAAAGGCAGCAACCGACGAGGCGTACCAAAAGGAGCTGCAGAGGAAAACCAGGGCAGCGCAAGAAGAGTACCGAGCCAGAAGAAGGGAGGAGAAAAAACTACTACGACAAAAGAAAAGAATCTTCGCAGCCTCCAGCTCAAGGATATCGAGGAGTCTAGGGATATACATAAAACATGAGCCTTTTACAAGAAAGCCAAAGGCCTTGCAGGAGGCTTCAAAAAGGGCACCCAGGCTCTTCGAAACTGCGAGGGTAATCTTGTCACCGACCCGCAGGGAATAGTGGATGTATTTAAACAGCATTTCCAGCAGCTACTTAACGAGCATGACCAAGAGAGAGTGGTAGGGACAGAGGAAATCCCAACTCCAGCCGCTGAAGTAGTCCTCCCACCCAGCATCGAAGAAGTCGGCACAGCTATTCAGAAGCTGAAGAAGAACAAGGCCGCAGGCTCAGATGGCTTGCCATCAGAGCTCTTCAAGGCTGGCGGCGATGTTCTGGTAGGGAGCATGCATCAGATCATATGCAGAATTTTGGAAGATGAAAGCATACCCGACGACTGGAATACCAGCTCTATGTGCCCCATCCACAAAAAAGGCGAAGACATTTCGAGAACATAGACTCGCTTCCAACTGCGGCCCGGCTCCATAAGGCACTATTCCTAGAGCACACAAATGGACTCGGGTTGCTTGGCAAATCAGACGGCACTATCACCTTCAATCGCAGGGAAGCAGCGTGCCCGGGACCATCAAGTAAAGAAAGCAGCTATAGCTCAGGCTCAGATCCTCCATGGATAGATATGTGTTTTTCTGGAATATATCTCGAAGCATTTCATGAGTTTACAGCTCACGATTTCTTTTACAACAACATCTCCGACGTTACAACTCTTGCTTTCGGCGAGGTAGACCAACAGGGGCAAGCGATCCATGGAGGATCTGAGCCTGGGCTATAGCTGCCTTCTGTCCTTGACGGTCCCGGGCACAGGGTGCTTCCAGTTTTTAAGACTAAGATGTCATACAACAGCGATTACTTGGTCTTTATACCCTCCTCTTCTTCTTGAACCAGATGGCTCCGAGTCGAAGACCCTCTTAGCTGGAGCGTTGATGTCCATGCGCTCGATGTAGCCGAGGCAATGTAGTCGACGGATCTCTGCCTTCCGGACTACATCCACATCTTTATACAGCTCGTGGAGTTCGCGGCTATGTCTTCTTCTCCATTCACCTTCCTCACAGACAGGACCAAATATCCGACGCAGAATTATTCTTTCGACAGAACCCCAAAATCAGCTCCGCTGTCCTAGTTATCGTCCAGTTTTGGGCTCCGTAAAGCAAGACTGGCAGTTAGAGAGTTTTGTAAAGCATGACTTTGGTCTTTCGAGTGAGGAGTTTTGACCCAAGTTGCTTGGACAAGCCGAAGTAGCAACGGTTGGCAAGGACGATTCTATGCCGGATCCCACTGTGGTGCCGTTTGTCGAATTTACGTTTGCCCCGAGGTAGACAAACTCCTTAACTACCTCGAAATTGTAGTTGTCGATTGTTATATTTTTTCCCAAGTGGTGAGCGGTTTTTGCCGTGAATGCTTCCACAATGTCACGGCGGGAACACGCGATGGTGTCGAAATCATCCGCGTATCCTAGCAGCTGGACGGATTTGTAGAAGATAGTGCATTCATAGTGCATAGTGCGTCAATGAGCACATAGTCGATTTTGTTGGCGGTTCGACCATCCGGAGACCGACAGGTTGCTGTGTGGATTCGCTTAAGAGGGAATCTTGTGCTACTTATCACCGCGTTACGAGCTGTCGCAAAATCCGTAAGTCGGAAGCCGTTATCTGTTGTTGTATCGTGGAGGCTGTGCTTTCCGATCACTCCGCCAAGGGTGTTCTCCTTACCGATTTTGGCGTTGAAGTCCCCGAGCATTTTAACATCGTACTCCGGACAAGCACCGTGGCGCAGTGGGTAGTGTGTTGGCCTCTGACGCCGATGACACGGGATCGAATCCCGACACAGCCATGTCATCGAACGTGTTTTTCACGGTGTTTCTCCTCAGCGGGGTTCTGACAAAACCCCCTGTAGTAAAATTGTCACGAGAAGCTTCTCGAACTTCGCCGTTCGGAACCGGCAATAAACTGTAGGTCCCTTTCACCTATGGGAAAATGAAATCACACACAACATGGGTGATTGAGAGAAGCTCGGCTCAGGTTCTTCATGGACTGTAACGCCAACATACATACTCCGGACAAGTTGCGTAGGCATTGTCCAGGAGGTCATAGAAGTCCTTCTTGATAGGATCTTCAGCTTCTTCGGTAGGGAAGTGTGCACATATTAGGCTGATGTTATAAAATCTGCCTCTAATGCGGATTACAGCCAAACGATCACTTATGGGTTTGAAGTCGATGACCTTCGACCTTAACCGCTTTCCCACGACAAATCCGCATCCCAGTAGGTAGGTAGGTAGGTAGGTTCGTAGCCTACCCAGAATACACATAGGCCAGGGAGGCCCGTTGTTCAGCTACGAGGGGGGTTTAGCCCCCTATTCGTGGAACCATTTTGTTCTTCTTTAGAAGTTAAGATGATCAGATATCTCTACTTGCTGAACATTTGTCAGATCGTTAAGGAAGTAAGATCCTAGGTATCGTTTCCTGATTGTGCAGAGTGCTGGGCAGGCGCAGAGTAGGTGGTGAATGGATTCGACCTCCTCCTCGTCTAAACAGCTTTGGCAGAAGTCATTCGGAACTAGTCCTAGTTTTTGCGCGTGACTGCCAATAAGGCCGTGTCCTGTGATGACACCGATGATTTTGAAAATGTCAGTTCTTTTTAGGGAGATTGTTCTCCTGGTCCGTTGACTGTCGAGCCGGGGCCAGATTTGCCTAGTGATGAGGCAGGTATGTCACTGGATCCAGCTCAGGTTCATCTCAGCCCTGGCGAAATTTGTAAGGTTGTGTTAAATGGTTGCAAGGGATATTCCCTCACAAGCCACGATTGATTGTAGCGTCGCTCCTTGTCTGGTGTGTGTGTCGGCTCTTTCATTTCCTGGAGGGTCGCTGTGTCCCGGTGCCCAGATAAGTTGTATGTTAAACTGTTCGGCCATCTCATTAAGAGATAGGCGACAGTCGAGACTAGTTTTTGATGTGTACACATAGGACTCCAACGACTGGAGGGCTGCTTGGCTATCCGTGAGAATGCGGATATTCGTAGTGCATTCCAGTTCTGCCAGGACAAGGCCTCTTTTATTGAAAACAGTTCAGCCTGGAAAACGCTGCAGTGATCTGGTAATTTTAGAGCTTTGTTCAGCTTAAGTTGTTTGCAGAAGACTCCACGACCAGTTCGAGTTGGCTTTAAGTCTAATGGCCATTTGTGTAGCAATTTGTTTGCCGAAAATATCGAGTGGTGTAAGGTCGAGTATCATGTTAAGCGCAGCCGTTGGGGTGGACCTGAAGGCCCCGGTAATGCACATACACGCCAACCTTTGTACCTTCTCGAGTTGTTTGTGGTATGTTGTCTTGTCCAGTGCAGTCCAGCAGACTATCACTCCATACATTAGTAGGGGTCTAATGACCGTGATGTAGAGCCATAGGGTGATCTTGGGGTTGAATCCCCATTTTTTCCCCAGGGCTTTCTTGCATGCGTAGAGAGCTGTAGTTGCTTTTTTTGCTATCTCTATTGTGTTGCTATTTATGAGAGCACCGTGGCGCAGTGGGTAGTGTGTTGGCCTCTGACGCCGATGACACGGGATCGAATCCCGACACAGCCATGTCATCGAACGTGTTTTTCACTGTGTTTCTCCTCAGCGGGGTTCTGACAAAACTCTCTGTAGTAAAATTGTCATAAAAAGCTTCTCGAAATTTGCCGTTCGGAACCGGCAATAAAAACTGTAGGTCCCTTTCACCTATGGGAAAAATGAAATCACACACAACATGGGTGATTGAGAGAAGCTCGGCTCAGGTTCTTCATGGACTGTAACGGCAACACACACATTGTGCTGCTATTCCAGGTTAGTATAATGCCAAGGTATTTGGCACTGGAGGAATAGGTTAACCTGGTACCAAGCAAAGTGATCGGGCAGTGCTCCGGAATTTTATGCTTTTTGGTGAATAGCACGAGCTCCGTTTTCTGGGGATTTACCCTAAACCCGTTGCTATACGCCCATTTGCGAAGAATTGAGAATGCCGTTTGCATGCGGTCATTCAGTGTGGATAGGTATTTACCTGAGATTGAAGTGGCAACGTCATCAGCGTAGGCAATAACAGCCAGGCCTTCTTTCTCCAATTTAATTAGTAGTTCGTTTATAACTTTATTCCAGAGATGAGATGAGAGGACCCCTCCTTGTGGAGTTCCCCTGGTAGCCACTCTGGTGTTGCTTGGTTTCCCCATTTGGAGTAAATTTTGCAAGTTTGTAGTTACTCGCTGATCAGCTCTATCACAGTCCTCTCCACCTTTAGCTTTTCTAGACCTTCTGTTACTGCTTTCGGAGTGACGTTGATAAAGGCGCCCTCTATGTCTAGGACGGCTGTTAGGGTATATTCTTTAAGATGGATTGATCTTTCGATTTTCCTCACTAGTGTATGCAAGGCTGTTTCGACAGATCTACCCTTACAGTAGGCGTGCTGTGCCGTAGAGATTAGGGAGGTATCCAAACTGTGGCGTATATGTAAGTCTATCAGCCTTTCCGAAGTTCTCTGTGCAAACGATGATAGACAGATATGCCTTAGTTCCTTGGGGGAAGTGTGAGAGTTCCTGCCGGCCTTGGGGATAAAAATTACCTTTGCGCAGTAAGTGCAATCTTTTGTGACAGCTGTAATAAATGTCGCAATTTTTCTTCCTCATCATACCGTTTCCTATCCAGCGTATTTCCAGGACCGCAGTAACATCCGCCTTGTACTCCATGAGGATTCCTTGCAGTTTATGAGCAGCTCCGGTAGTGTACAGGATTCTGACATCCCAGGAGCATACTCGCAAATCGTGTTGCTTTTTCGTACGTTGTCGTCTTCGAGCATCCGTCCGTGTATCCAAGACATCCTGCTCATTCAGAACTTTTAGGTTTTTTACGTGGGCGGATTGTTAGCCCGCTGTACAACCGCCATTCTGGTCGGGATTTTGTCGCTGTATACGTTTGTTCACCTCCCAACGGTTGCTGAAGACCAACAGGGGCTGATAGATATAAAATCGAAGGTAAGAGTCCTTCAATATTCACATTAGAGGGATTCTATTTCAGCTGTCTGGCCTGAGACCCCAAAAAATTTACCCTAGCTCTGGTAAGTTACCACGTTTTGGGTGCCTCATTCCACGTTACCCTTTCGAGGTATACCCATTAATGATAATTTATGAGTTTTTGATACAAACTCAAAGAATATCCTTACTCTATCCCGACCCGGCCCGTTCCAGAATAAACAACACGAAACGCAACGTACCCTCGTCTAAACGAGCTCCTTTTCATAAACAAAACTTCTCTCACGAAACCAAAATACCAGTGACTGGCTGTGCCTACCGCCATGTACCCTGACAAATGGAAATTCCCTCTGCACCACATCAACTGTTGTCCTGGAATCGGCAAAGTCGCACTGTGACAAGTTTATGTGAAATCGAATGCCATCTAACGTTTGACTTCATTCCATTAATCTTTGCTGCTGGAGCTAGAAAATGACATGAGAGGGGACATAGTCCCGGGGGCTATAGCTAGATATTTTATGATTTTTTCATGAACCACGACATACAGAATTCCCCATTTCCATTTATCCTGTCGCCCCTCGGGCGCCGTCAGTCGCTCTATTCTATTTCGGTCCGAGTTTTGGTCAATTTCGATGACGTCTGATTGATTGTCTGCTATGAGTGGTGCCATTGAAAAGGACGCTATTGACAGAGACACGTGTGGTATGCTACGAAATAAATGATAGAACGGAAGCATTGTATCTGTATCTACTGAATTAAACAGGAAAAACGACGGTTTAATTGTAGATGCATTATTCCGTGTGGGTTATGAAAAGAGAAATGAAAAAAGAAATAAAATTGGCGAGAAGGAAAACAACAAAGTTATGAAAACCAGTTTGGGAAGCACAGTGCCTAAAAGGCTACACAGTGGGATGCTGGACGAAAAGTTTTTCTTTTTTTTTTTTTTTGTTTTTCGTTTTGAAATTAGAAACCAGTTTTCCACTGCATCTGTTTTGAATACAAAAGAGTGTGTTATGTTGGGGGCAATGTTGTTGTTTTTTCCTTCCTTCAAGCTCCCTCCGCAAGGATTATGATAAGAGGGCACTGAGAATGCTCTTGAATTATGCTCGGCAATTAGACATTGAAAACTTGAGCTTGCTTTGCTGCTTCATATTCGAGTTGAGGAGGTGAAATGAATAAAAATGAATAAATAAAAATGAATAAAATAGTTGCCATGAGTGTGGACGTGAAAGAAGAAGTGGGCTGGATAGGCCGGGTAATTCAGGTCGTTTAAGTGGTTGAGAGGCAATTTTGTTCCAGATTCATAGACTGCAGGATGTTGTTTTCGTTTAAATTAATTCTCTTCGCTTAGTCGTGGATCATTGAAGCAAAATTCGATGGTGCAGTAAGTGGATGGACGGGTCAATGGGAAACATGTGTGACTTAATCCACGGCTGCTGATTTGAAATTCATTGGAATATTTTTGGGTTTATTTGGATGATTTCTGATTTGTTTTGGTTTAGCGCAGAGGGAGCGAGCACACAGAGCAAAGAAGTTTATCGCGTTTAGCATGGCAAACTCCAGTTTTGATCTCTCTCTCTCTGCTCAATCCACCAAGTAGTGAACCGATGTGTGCAGCGACCCGACCCACTTGCTCCTGGGGAAAGACGAACCGGGCCCTCCAGGTTGGGGTTTGTGCGTAGTGGTAACATCCCTATCACATAAAAACCCATTTGTTGCGAAACAACCACAAGCCTCGGATACGAACGGACACAAAGCTGACGACCCCTACAAACGACTAACGGACTTGAGGGTCTGCATCGAGAATGTAAGGTCCCTTAACAGACCGGGCGCAGCCGATCAATTGGAGAAAACCCTCAACTGCTATAAAGCAGATATAACCGCACTCCAAGAAGTGCAATGGGATGCACCAGGTAAAAGACGGATGAAAAACTGCGACATCTAGTACGGGAACTCCTACAAGAAGAACAAACAGCGCTTATTCGGGTGCGGATTAGTTATTCGAGGAAGTCTCGAACAAAAAGTCCTAAGCTTTCGGGATATAAGCGAACGCCTCATAACAATCCGCATCAAAGCTAAATTCGGGAACATCATCTAGCTATATGCGCTCACGCTCCAACCGAAGAAAAGGACGATCAACCTATGTCCAATGTCCCAGCTACAACACAAAAATTGTTGTAGGAGATTCTAATACAAAACTGGGCAAAGAGGATATATTTGAGTCGATCATAGGAAAGCATAGCTTCCATAACACCACATCCGACAAGAGACTTAGGCTAATCGATTTCCTAATGGGGCGTAACCTCCTTGTAGCCAGCCCACGATTCCTTCATCACAACATCCAGAAGGGTACCTGGCGGTCTTTTGATCAATCGACCACCAACCAGATTGATAACATTGCGATCGACGCTAGACACTCCCCCAGTATTCTCGACATACGAACCTTCCGAGGAGCCAACATTGACGCGGACCACTACCTTGTTGTAGCCAAGGTACGAATGAGGATATCAAGAATGCTTAGGAGTCGAGTAGGATAACGTAGATTTGACATCGGATAGCTAGGATCGCAAGAGACTGCCAGAATCTTTGCCGATCGTGTCTCCCTCAGGCTCTCTCAAAATCTGCCCACAGTAGCGCAAACAATAGAGCAGGAATGGGCGCATTGCCAGAGCGCCGTCAGGGACGCTGCCTCAGAGGTGTTGGATTTCAACCCGCCACCACCTAGAAACCCCTAGTTCGATGTACAATATAAAGCCATGCTGCAACGACGGACGAAAGTTGCTCGCAAAATCTGTGAGCAGAAGAGAAGAGAGGAACACACGCATCTCAGAAGAAAGAAAAAGGAATACGGGAAGCGTGAGATCGAGGAGATGGAGAGACAATCTCGCAGCAAAGACGCCTGAAAGTTTTACAACAATGTAAAACGAAAATGCCATGGCTACAAAGCCAGAGCGGAGGCCTTCAGGGATGAAAATGGAGAACTGGTAGGGGAAAGACCACTCCTGCAGACTGTATAACGCGCGATGACAGACAAGACACCGCTGTCAGGCAGAACGATCCGTTCGTAATGGACGACGATGTAAGAGAATTCCGTCCACCCGACCTAGACGAAGTCTAAATAGCGATATCAAGACTTAAGTCTTATAAGGCCGCGGGCGCAGACGCCCTGTCTGCTGAGCCTTTCAAGGCGGCTGAAGATGAGATGGTAACGTACATGCACCATCTCACTTGCAAGGTATGGTCGGACGAAAGCATGCCCGACAAATGGAAGCTCAGCATCGTTTGCCCGGTCCATAAGAAAGGGGACCCCTGTAACTTCGCCAACTATAGGGGAATAAGTAGTGTGAAGATACGATGATGGACTTCTCTGGCCTGAAGCCATACTGATTAGGACATATCAGTATTTAAGGAATGGATCATTCTGCCTGATAGCGGCATATTGACTAACATCGCCGTTATACAGTCTGCAGAAGTGATTCTTCCATATTCTCAGCATCGACTGCGATTCTACTACTAGGTTTCCATTCTCATCCCTGCAGGCTTCCCTTCTGGTTTTACAACCTTGGCATGTTTGCTTTATCTATTGATAAAACTTTCGAACGTTATGCCTGCAGTAGCACCTCTACAAATCTTCAATCGCACGCTTCTCGTGCTCTTTCTTCTGAGAAGCTTATGCTCCTCCGTTCTTTTAGGCTTGTGGAGTTCACGAGCGGCTCTTGTTGTTCTACACAGCGAGGCTTTATATGCCTCCCGCTTCGATGTGTGAATCTTTCTGCACTCGTTATCGAACCAGGTGTTTCTTCGTGCTGGAGCCTTAAGGCCCCAAACTTGAGATGCAGTGTTTCTCAGGGCTTGTCTACAAAGGTTCCACTGTTGTTCTATTGACAGCGTGGTGGATTGAGGTTTACTGGAGAGCTTAAACGAGACGCGATGGGTAAGACCACGAGCGGCTTATGGCGATAGTAGATTTCCGACGTCATAACTTTGTACCATTACTCTACTTAGCTGCGTTCGTGATATCTGTAGGCGCATCTTGGCTACTACGGGATAGTGGTCCTAGTCGATGTTAATTCGTCGGAAAGTTCGAACATCAAGAATAATGGATAAGTGTCTGACGTCGATCGCGTTGTGATCAATCTGGTTAGTGATTAATTGATCTGGCAACCGCCTTTATGTATATCGAGGTGAGGGAAGCGCGTACTGGATAGAAGGAGATTTTGCCCCGTAGCAAGATCAATCAGCCTGTGCCCGTTACCGGATTTGGTGTCCTGTTGGCTATGTTTGCCGGTGACTCGTTCATAAATACTTTCTTTACCCATTGAATTCTCCAAGTACAATGTCATAGCTGGGACATTGGCCATACGTTCTGTGTAGGAGATAGTAGAAAAACCGTCTTTGGTGGAGTCATCCTTGTCTTCCGTGGTGTGGACGCAGATTAGGCTGATGTTCAAAAATGTAGCCTTGATACGGATCGTTATGAGGCGTTCGCTCACATGCTGAAATCTTAGGACTTTTTGCCTTAGTCCACCTCGAACAACAAATCCGCATCCGAACAATCGTTGTCCTATCTCCCTATAGCATAGCGGTTATGTCCGCTGCACGTGGTCTGTTCTGGGACCTAACATTCCGCGTACAGAGCTGAAAATCATTGTCCTTTTTCCGTTTTTCGCAGAGGTCCTCAACATTAATCCGGTCCGTTTTATCCGAGGCTTGTGTTCGTTTCGGATTTTGTGTTTTTTTACGGTTACGGTTAGTAAGGCCGTGGCCTAACCGACTAATCCTGTGTTTTTGGGTCAGAAGGCTCGCCAGTCGCCCTTCTCCGTCTGCAAGTAATTCTGGGACTTACTAACAGTGCCGCAAGATGTTCGCCTGCGGTGGCTCTTCTCGCTTTACAGCAGGCCCTTTGCTGAGCGGCAGGTGTATAGAGTCGTAATATGCACTCAAGTGTTCGGATAATTGTATACATATTACGAGACTAGCATGCGCCCTTATGGGTAATGGAGTTCATGGATCTACCATCATAAACTTGGCATAAACGACCCTTTTCCTCTATTACTCTGCCTTTGTCCTTATACCGGTATTCGGCCTCAAAATGCCCAACCACGGACTAATCAAAACTAAGGAGAGCCATGACATCCAAATAGCTGGGCATCCTCCGTCAACAGTACAAGAATTGGCAATGAACCTCATCCAACTGACCCCCAAAACTGGTTTCAACTATCCCCAAAAGCCGTACGCCATTCACCACTGCATTTGCCCTCCCCTAAAAAAAAAAACCATTTAAAGGATATTTTCACATCCTGCTGCGCTAATCCTCTCTCTTCAGACACAACAGAAAACTTTTTCTCATTTTTCTGACTTTGCACCCCAAAGGTGTACGTACAGCTGCAGCATCCGAATCCTTCCTATTCAAATCAGTAGGAAAAAATTACTTTTCCAAATTGCCATGAAAATAACGATAAACAGAGAAGCGGAGAGGAAGGACCTTTTCACAACATATGCCCTTCCTACTATGTGGAATTCTATCTTCAAAAATCAGTTTACAACACATTGCCATACCGGCAAGCAATGCAAATCCTTTTCATCCGCACGGATTTTCGCTAGAATAACTCTCTGCAACTTTGTGCGCGAGGATATCCTCCAGGTGCGATGCGGATTGGCGAGATGAAATCATATGCTCGGAAGATGCAACACACTTAAAGAGGATTATGCTGTATATTTTTGTAATTTCCTTTATATCCTTTCTTCATTACTTTGCTTTTGAACTTTTTTTTTCTATTCTTTTTTGGTTAAAAGGATGACGTAGGAAAGCTTCGTTTCGTCAGAGAATTAGAAATCAGACAAGATAGACGCTCGTGCTAGGACAAGCGAGTAAGGATTTAGATCCACAAGCAAATTGAAAAGGATTCTCGTATCGTAAGTGAAGTAAGATGACTACGGAGAAACGTGAATATTGTAAATAAGTGGAGATTCAGGACGAGTAACCTAAGTCGTATTACAATCAAATCTGCGCAGACTAGGATTGAAGGGAATGGAAATATTCCCAATAGCTTCAGAAATCACAAAGGATTGAGAGGCACTGTGCGATACAAAGGCAAAAATCGAACTCGAACAACTCCTAAATCACACTACTGTAAAGGGAATGCAGAGCAGGAGTTCCTGCCTCCCTACAACGATTACGTTTCCATGTAATAGTGCCAAGTCAATATGTGTACACAAGTCCTTCCAAGGATAACACTTGTGATGGGAAAATGAACGTATGTAGGCGGTGGGGTGGAGGTGGAAATGGGCAGATCGTTTTTAAAATGCAAATTACACAGTTGGGTCGGGCAGCTTTTAAAAAGTTTATATGAACCACAGGCACCATTTTCCACAGTGTCATATGAAAAAGTGGATCGCATGGGAAAGTTGACGATGTAATTACAGGATAATCTGATGTTTCTGATGTTGGTTTATTAGGTTGGTCGACCTGGCTGTTGTAGATGAATGTGGGAGACCACACATTTGAGTAATGTTGGTGCGTGTAATTTTATGGTAGAAGTTTGTGTTTCGTTTCTCACGGAATAGCTGATGAATTGGATTTAATTGCGTTCGGGAAAGTGATGCATTGTGTATGCCTTTGGATGTCCTTGGGTAAGTTAATTACTTTTTTCTTAGAATTTACTCTCTTGAAAATGGTTTTCTATTGGTGGTTCTGTCGGGGACAATATTGACAATTTTTTAGTTACTTACTTACTTAGATGGCGCCACAGTTCGGGGTGAACCAAGGCCTCAGCCAACACGATCTTTAGCCAGCTGCTTCCAGTGCGGCACGCCCAGTTGGTTGAGGTCCCTTTCCACCTGTGGGCGCCACCTTAGACGCGGTCGTCCTCTGCTGCGTCGTCCCTCGGGGTTGGGGTCGAAGAGTCTTCGGGCCGGAGCGGTAATGTCCATTTGCTCTACATCGCCCAGCCATCTTAGACGTTGGATCCGTAGACATCTAACTTGGCCGATGTCGCTGTACAGCCTGTATAGTTCTTGGTTGAATCTCCTCCGCCACTCCCCGTTTACTCTTCTCGAAAGACCCAAAGCCTCTTCATCCGCTTTTGATTACGTCCAAGCCTCAGCGCCATAGAGCAGGACCGAGATGATTAATGTTTTATAGAGGGATACCTTCGTTTTTCGAGAGAAGGCCCTATTACTCAGTTGCCTCTTGAGCCCAAAGAAGCAGCGGCTGGCAAGAGTTATTCTGCGCTTTATCTCAGCGCAGGTGTCGTTGTTGCTTGTCACTATCGAGCCAAGGTATGTAGACGAAGTCCTTGGCAACTTCAAAATTATAGCTGCCGAAGGTCTGCTGCGCGTCTTTCTTTGATGACAGCATATATTTGGTCTTGCCTGGTCATTTACCCATAGACCCACTTTAGCCCCTTCTGCTTCAATGCATGCGAACGCCTCATTGACGTCTCGCTCGGTCCGTCCGTCCAAGCAATTGGGTAGACTTGAAGTAGATCGTACCTCTTGTATTGGCCGCAGTCTCCCGCATGATCTTTTGAAGTCAACGGAAAGTCTCGTTTAGTTCACCTCCAACCTTAATAGTCATCCTGCACAGTCTGGCGAGATTGACAGGGATGTTAAAATTAGACATGGCTTTGTATAGCTCGTCTCTATACACGCTGTCATACGCGGCCTCGAAATCGACGAAGAGGTGGTGAGTGTCGATTTCCTGGGTCTTCTCCAAGATCTGCCGTGGCGTAAATATTTGGTCTATTGTGGATTTTTCTGGCCTGAAACCACACTGGTAGGAACCCAACGGATTGTCCACGAATAGCTCCGGGCGCTTACACAGTACGGCAGGGAGAATCTTGTACGCAATGTTCGGGAGACTTATCCCTCTGTAATTGGCGCCTCTGTGAGGGCGCCGTGGCGCAGTAGTTAGTGTGTTGGCCACTGACGCACGAAGAGTGAGTTCGGATCCCGATAATACCAATGCTATTCGCGGCTTCTCTCCTCGGCGGGGTACTGGCGAAACCCTCCATAGTATGCTTGCCTTGAAAAGGCTTCTCGACTCACGCCGTTCGGAATCGGCTTTAAACTGTCGGTCACTTTCACATGTGGCCTTAGGGGTCTTATGGGCCCCTAATCGATATCGCTATCGCATCGTCTAGGTCAGGTGGACGGGATTCTCTTTCGGTCCATTGTGAGTGGTTCCTTTTGTCTTACGGCGGCATTTTGACTATCATCGCCGTTATAAAGTCTGCAGAAGTGGTCCTTCCACAATCTCAGCATCGACTGTGACTCCACTACTAGTCTTCCGTGCTCACCCGTGCAGGCTTCTGCTCTGGCTCTATAGCATTGGCATGTTCGTTTTAGTTTTTGGTAGAACTTTCGGACGTCGTTCCTGCAATTGCATCCCTCCGTCTCCTCGATCTCGCGCTTCTCGTGCTCCTTCTTTTTTCTTCTCAGAAGCGCATGCTCCTCTCTCCTTTTCTGTTTATAGAGCTCGCGGACAGCTCTCGTCCGTCGGTGCAGTGTAGCATGTATGCATTCTGTTTCTCTACATGGGCCTGTCTACATTCGTCATCAAACCAGGAGTTTCTCGAAGATGGTGGCTTGAAACCGAGTACATCTGAGGCGGCCTCTCTGATGGCGTTCTGACAACGACTCCATTGTTGTTCTATAGTTTGTGCATCGGGACTTGAGAGAGCTTGAGGGGGAATTGATCGGCGAAGGTCCTGGCGGTCTCTTGCGATTGCAGCTATTCGACGAAAAATATTGGTGTTCTCACTCGACTCCGTTGGTTCCGAGAAATTCGCATCCGTACCTTAGTTGCAAAAAGGTAATGATGCCAGTCAGTGTTGGCTCCTCGAAAGGTTCGAACATCTAGGATGCTGGAGGAGTGTTTGGCGTCGATCACGATGTGTTCAATTTGATTGGTTGTCGATTGATCGGGGGGCGCCAAGGCCCCTTATGGATGTTGAAGTATGGGAATCGTGTACTTGCTACTACGAGATTGTGTCCCGCCATAAAGTCCACCAGCCTTAAACCGTTTTCTGAAGTGGTGTTGTGTAGGCTGCGTTTTCCTATGACTCATTCAGAATTCTCGCTGACCCATTATAAAAATGGTAAGGAGTTAACCGAGACCCTCGGTGGCAAAAACGGATTCTGACGATGCGACGCACTGTCATGTGATTTGTTTAACATCATACTTGAAAACATCTTGTGGGACTCTGCGGCCAATACGAGAGGTACGATCTATTTCAAGTCTACCCAATTGCTTGGACGGACGGTCCGAGCGAGACGTCAATGAGGCGTTCGCATGCATTGAAGCAGAAGCGGCTAAAGTGGGTGTAAATATAAATGGGGACAGGACCAAATATATGCTTTCGTCAAAGAAAGACACACAACACCGACGTCTTGGTGAGAACGTCAACTTCGGCAGCTATATTTTTGAAGTAGTCAAGGACTTCGTCTACCTTAGCTCGATAGTGACAAGCAGCAACGACACCAGCGCTGGGATAACTCTCGCAACAGCTGCTACTTTGGGATCAAGAGGCAATTGAGTAGTAGAGCCCTCTCTCGAAAAACTCAGGTATCCCTCTACAAAGCCTTAATCATCCCGGTTCTCTTCTACGGCACTGAGGCTTGGGCGTTATCAAAAGCGGATGAAGAGGCTCTTGGGCGTTTCGAGAGGTAAATTCTGCATGCCATCTTTGGTCCCGTGGAGGAGAAGATTCAACCAAGAACTGTACGGTACATCGTAGTTCGGCCTAGTTAGACGTCTACTGGGCCATGTAGAGCGAATGGACATCACCGCTCCAGCCCGAAGAGTCTTCGACACCAACCCCGAGGGACGACGTAGCAGAGGACGATCGCATCTAAGGGGGCGCTCACAGGTGGAAAGAGACCTCAACCAACTGGGCGTGCGGCACTGGAAGCGGCTGGCCAAAAATCGGGCCGGCTGAAGAGGCTTGTTGGTTGAGGCCCTGGTTCACCCCGAACTGTAGCGCCATCTAAGAAAGTAAGTAAGTAAGTCATACTGCGCAGAAACATGGACTTTATCTAAAGCGGATGAAGAAATCCTTGTCGTTTCAAGAGAAAGATTCTGCGTGCGATTTTCGGTCCTATAAACATAGAGGGGATTGGACGAGAAGATTCAATCACGAACTGTACGGGTTGTACAGCGACATGAGTCTAGTCAGGCGTCTACGGATCCAGTGCCTAAGATGGCTAGGCCATGTAGAGCGAATGAACAACACAGCTCCAGCCCGGAGAGTATTTGAATCCAACTTCGAGGGACAAAGAAATGGAGGACAGCCGCACCTAAGGTGGCGCGCACAGGTGGAAACGGACTTCAACCTGCCGGACTGGGCGTGCGGCACTGGAAAGACTAGCGAAAGATCGTGCTAGATGGAAAGGCATGTTGGTTGAGGCCCAGTACTCTTTGTCCCTCGCATTAAATGCGTGGTGTACAATGACCAATATAGTCCACCAATTCAAATAGTCTTGAAATGGCATTGACCGAACATCTCCAGTATTCGGTTTGTAAACCCGACCTTTGCGGGTATTCGAAGAAATGTTCTCTCTAATAGAAGCAGTCTGTTGACCATGTCATACGAGGTCAGATTATCAAGAAGCTTCGTCCAATCGGAAGGACCTAAACACCTCAAGGCATTGCAGAAACCTAACTTGAAACTCGGTCAATCGTAAATTAATTTGCGGTGCCAGACGTTTCCCGCTAACAATCACCATGCCTCATTGCCTCATCACAAAACCAGCCAACTCGGTATTTGCCTTCAATTCTCCACAACCTTTATGACCCAGTCGCATGCATTTGGTCACAAATCAATTATTGACGAAAGCCTCGTCACAAAGAGAACCCAATTAATTGGGCAAACTTTCTCAGATTCATGACAGATTTCCACTCTCTTATGCAGAATTGAAATTTAATTTCAATATCCCAAACTGCCGCATTACCCTCATCCGGCAATCACACACGATGGGCCTTCGTCTCATGTGGAAGTTTCTAAAATAGGTTTACACCTTCTGGCTATGGCACATGACTATAAGGCTGAACCGCGGCAAGCTTAGGTCTATATCTGTGAAAGGTGTGGGCGTGTGCATGGCATGGTGTGGGCGGAATTTAAAAACAGACTTGGCAACTACATTCATATTTAAATTGTACATTATAGTAAAATGTATCCTGCATCATTGTCCTTATCATTACCCTGCGCTGTTGTCGTATCCAGGTGGCAGCTCATCTGCAACTACTTAAGAACCGACGGCTTGGCTTGTCGTATGTGTGTGTTGCTATATGTGTCATGGAGTTTCCTGTGACTTGCCGTGGAAGCTTCATTACATATTAATGACACGTCTACCTTCGTCCTTATGCCACGCTAAATGGCGATATCATATATATGACTACAGGTGTGAGTTCCGTAAACCTTTCTCAGCCATAGTCGTTCGAGGTTATAGCCTTCATAGGTATACGAACCTCTCACAAAGGGGATGGCAATTTGTACGAAAAAAGGACGAAGGAAAAGCAACAAAGTCCTAGTTTTCGTCCATTTTCCTCCCTGTTTTATTCCTTGGTAAATTATCCTCGAGTAAACGAAAATACAAAAATCAATATGCACGACAGGACTCTTAAGCTGTTCGCTGCCACACTTGAAATGCACCCCGAATGCACACGGTGGCGGTGATGGGGTTACGTGCTAGGTTCTATGCGAATTAGTTGAGAGGGTGGTAATGGGGTGCATCCTTCGTAGATTTATTTAAAAATCAAACAGACCAGAAACGTCGAGAACTCACCAATCTATGCATTGTACACTGGATATCTTCAATGTCTAAAGACGATGTTCATGTTACTTTAACAGGACGATTGTGTGCGACTTGCAGTTAGCTTTTTCGAAAGGACGATTTTGTGTCGGCGTGTGAACTATGACAGAGGGGCGACAGAAATTGAAACTGACTAAATGCAAAGTTTATGGCATTCTGCAAAGAAGTTTGCCGCAGAATTAAGGATAAAGGACACAAGGATGGTAAAGGCGAAAATCAAATAATGAGAAATGGGAAAAGTTTTGGTTTTTTTGAGCACTGACGCTGTTTATTTCAACTGAAGGACACTTAGGCATGAATAATTTACACCAATCGTGTCCGTTTGTGTGGATTCTAATACGATTACTTCGGGGGCATTTCTCAAGGATGAGTAAATGCCGGTCGTTAGGAAGCATTAGAACTTCTGATGTAAGTTTTTGAATGTATTGACAGTGGGAATGTTCGAACAATTTTGACTAAATTTGGAGACCAACGTAAAGGAGAGTTGTAATTTTGGAGCTCCCATTTAAGGACTCATATTTGGGTCTAAAACTTACACAAAAATAAAAATGAATACGAGCAATGTGTGTCTGTGAATGAAGAAAAGTTTCCTTAATGGCTGATTATTTTGCTGTTTGGTTTTTCAGTCTTCTATTTTCGAAACCTTGGAGGGCATGGGCTCGGGCATACAGGGTAAAGTTGTTGACTGCTCTCAACCTGACGAGCTGTCAGCAATGATGCCTGTTTCGATGCCCGCGTCAAGTTGACATACAGCCTCCTCGCGGCGCCCTCTGGATAGCCTCTACAACAACCGTTGAGAGGTGAACAAATATATGTAGCGATCGCCCTAGGCAAGAGGGCGCCACAATACCCCGACCAGACTGGCGGTTGTGCGGCCCACGTAGAACACAACAAGTTATGGAAGAGCAAAATGGCTCGGATAAACGGACGGGTTCCCATAGACGACATGGCGCGAAAAGGGATCACGATTTGCGAGTATGCTGCTCACTGGAAAGAACCCTCACGCAATATAAGGCGGATATTACTGGGATCCGGATCCCAGACCGCATCAAAGAGGACTTTTATGATCTCTTGGACAACGCCCACGGAGCTTGTCTGGAGTACGATATCAAAATCGTACTCGGGGACTTCAATGCCAAAATCGGTAAGGAAAACACCTTCGGCGAGTGGTCGGAAAGTACAGCCTCCACGATACAACAGCGGATAACGATACAACTCACGGACTTTGCGACAGCTCGTAATGCGATGATAAGTAGTACAAGATTTCCCCGCAAGTGAATCTCCGGATGGTCGAACCGCCAATCAAATCGACCATGTGCTCTTTGACGCAACATACTCGTCAAGCATCCTGGATGTGCAAGACACTCGTCTAGCATCTTGCATGTGCTCGATTCTTCGTAGCAGCAAGATTCAAAGTTCAACTGTCCACAACAGCCCACTATGAGTAGGTTCAACACGCCGCCTGACGCCTGAGCACTGTGAATGTTACCAGAGTCTACAGGAAACAACTAAGCGAAAGTATATCCGATATGCATACGTTGAGCACAGATATCAACAATATGTGGCTGCATTGCCTGTCTGTTCGGGTATGTTATCTTGAATTTCTTATCAAAGACTGTGGTAGGCTCTATGTGGTCCGAGTTTTCTGCCATGGTCATCCTGTTGTTCAGGATGGACGAGTGGCCAGTGGAGTTGGCTTTTAGTCTTATATATATATGTGGCAATTTGTTTGCCAAATATATCGAGTGGTGTAAGGTAAAGTATCATGTTGAGCGCTGCCGTTGGGGTGGACCTTAGGGCCACGGTGATGCACGTATGTACATATCAACCTTTGTACCTTCTCGAGTTGTTTGTGGCATGTTGCTTTGACCAGTGCAGTCCACATTAGTATAGGTCTAACGACTGTAATGTAGAGCCATACTGTGATCTTGGGGTTGAATACCCATTTTTCCCCTAAGGCTTTCTTGTAGGTGTAGAGAGCTATGGTTGCTTTTTTTTGCTCTCTCTGCTGTCTAATACAATGCCAAGGTATTCGGCACTGATGGAATAGGTTAATCTGGTGCCAAATAAAGTGACTGGGCAGGTTTCCGGAATTTTGTGCTTTCTAGTGAATAGCACAAGCCCTATCTTCTGGGGATTTATCCATTGTTTTGTGCCCATTTACATAGTATGGAGAACGGGGTTTGAATACGTTGGCTAGGTATTTGCCCGAGGTGGTAATGGCAACGTCATCAGCGTAGGCAATAACGTCGAGGACTTCTTTCTTCAGTTTGGTCACCCCTTGTGGGGTGCCCCTGGTAACCTCTCTAGTAATTGCTTGGCTTCCCCATTTCGAGTGGATTTTGCGTGTTGAGAGCAACTCGCCGATCAACTCTGTGAGAATCCTCTCCACTTTTAGATTGTCTAGCCCTTCTTTTATTGCTTTCGAAGGGACGTTGTTGAAAGCGCCCTCTATGTCTAGGAGGGGCGTTTAAGGTATATTCGAACGGAATATGGAGGAGAAGATTTAATAAAGAACTGTACGGGTGGTAGCGACATTGGCCGCTACGGATACAGCGTCTAAGGTGGCTAGGCCATGTAGAGCGCATGGAAAATACAGCTCCAACCCGAAAAGTCTTCGAATCCACCCCGGAAGGAAGGCGCGGTAGAAGGGGACCTTAAACAATTGGGCGTGCGGCGGCGCTGGAAACGGTTGGCCAAGGACCGTGCCAGCTGGAGACATTTGTTGGTTGAGGCCCAGGTTCACCACGGTCTGTAGCGCCATCTAAGTAAGTAAATCAGTACAGCAAGATGAACGTAGCACAGCGTCTGCGGATCCAACGCCTAAGATGGCTTAGTCATGTACAGGGCATGGTAAAACATAGCTCCGGCCCGAAATGTCTTTGAGTCCAATCCTGAGAGGTGACGCGGTCGAGGACGGCCAAATTTAAAGTGGCGCTCGCATGTGGAAGAGGACTTCAACCAACTTAGCGTGCGGCACTGGAGACTGCTGGCGAAAGACCGTGCCAGGTGGAGAGGTTTTATAAAGAAGGGCCAGGTTCACCATGAACTGTAGCGCCGAAAAGGAAGAAGAAATTTTATTTTTACAAACATATGCACAACACACAAACTAAATGATAGTGATCCCCTTTCTAGACGGGTGTTGACGGACAGCGCAGTATGGCCAGTTTCCCAATTGTGATTAAATTCCGGGAACTAAATTGCCACATCACGTATGTATATTGGTACAACTGCCATCTATTTTGACATTGAATTTCTGGTCATAAGGATGGATTTTGGAGATGATCAATTATCGTAATTGTCCGTCATTTTCGGTGGATACTCTCCGTCACAACATGCTTGGCATTCGTGAGGTCAACATCTGTCAAATCGGCACGCCACAATATGTCTATTGAGTGACGGCCCGTTGGATTTCTAAGCTGGAAAATTTAGCCTAATGTTTCCCATGGATTGAAATTCTTCCAAACCACATTTTGTAAACCCATCTACCATCAAGTTAATTAATACTTAACAAATCACAACCTACAGGTCGTTTTGTAAAGGCCCGTGTGATTCGACGTGATTATAGTCTGTACATACACGGAGTGAACAAAGCAATATTCAAAACGTGCCCACTCTGCAAATTACTACGACGGCCCTTTATCCGCTTCAGCGACCGCCGAGCAATCATATTAACAAAACGGAAGTCGAGCAATTAATAAAAACGCGCTATTATTCAAATAGACACGCATTAGTTCGACTCTTATCGTTGTCCATCGCAGACATGACTCCATCTCCGGCTGTCCCACAAACGATTCTAATTTGTTTCAATTTCGATAATTAAACTCATGCAAGCCTACAAGCCACACTTTTTTTTCGTATAGTAAAAACTAGATAGCACGCCCGGTCTACATTCGAAGGTGGTCATAAATCATCATCACTACCACAACAAATGGCTGCCATTCACCGCGGCTACCATGTGAATCTACTGTGCTAGCATCCGTAGTGAACTGCCAATTTTAATCAAACCTCACCTACCTACCTATAGATATTAAATTTCAATCAATCAATTCAAAGTCATTCACCGAGGTTTTTCACACCCTCATCCGACCATACGAGTTTGAGTAAACATCACGGTCCGCAGTCGTTAGTGATGATGCTAGCGGATGGAGTACACCACGCGAGCATTATCACTTAATGGATATTTGGACCGATTAAAAAGATATTAATCTTTTGCATTCATATCCAGTCGACCATTAAAATTATCACTTAAATTGGCCAATTTGCATAATGGAAAACACTGCAGTGTATGCGTGCTGCTCCTGTTCCATTCCTGCACGTGATAGTTTGGCGGTCAGACGTTGTCTGAGTTTGGGATATGGAATTGTGTCAGTCATCAGGCCGAGCGTGTTTGGCCTCGTCGCCCCCTTGTCAAATTAACGCCGTCAATGGGAATGCATTTATTTTCATCCGACCAAAGGAAGATACAAAGGACTCGCCTCCCGACTCGACTGGATTCATTTCTTTTTGTATTTCTTTGATATTTGCTTTAATTTTATTTAAATGATATCCAACAGTTCGAGCACACATTTCGTCCTGTCTCCCCTGCTTTCGGAAGGATGGAAAAAAAGATCCTTTGATTGCCAACAACTAGCATACAATTTTAATTGCACTCACAATATCACAAAATTGTTCAATCTCTGTTCAAAGTATATATATCCTGGGTATGTGGTGAGTTCATTCATCAATCTATCGCGTATTTTCATTCACATTCGATGGTCAAAGCAGAGAAGACCATGAAACAGTGATGAGAAGAATGAAATACATTTTCATAAATATTTGAAACGAATGCGCCAAATTATATGGGTATCTGACCTCCGCATCCGTGCTTGCTGACCTGGTGGCTTTTTAATAAGATTTTAATTTAATTTCTCGACTGCGTTGACTTTGCATTTGTGGCAAATAGATTGTTTAATTATATTTGTGGCCAAATCTATAATGCTAAGTGGTCTGATAGGAGCTGATTGATGACGATGACGCCAGGATGAGCTTCGTTTTACTTACTTTACTTAGGTGGCGCTACAGTCCGTGGTGAACCTGGGCCTCAACCAACAAGCGTCTCCAGCTGGCACGGTCTTTGGCCAGCTGTTTCCAGCGCCGCACGCCCAGTTGGTTAAGGTCCCCTTCCACCTGCGTGCGCCACCGTAGACGCGGCCGTCCTCTGCTGTGCCTTCCCTCCGGGGTGGATTCGAAGACTCTTCGGTTCGGAGCTGTAAATTCCATGCGCTCTACATGGCCTAGCCACCTTAGACGCTGTATCCGTACTAGACGTCGTACTAGGCCGCTGTCGCTGTACAACCCGTACAGTTCTTCGTTATATCTTCTCCTCCATACACCGTTTGAACAACGGGACCGTAGGTAGTGCGCAGAATTTTCCTCTCGAAACGACCAAGGGCATCTTCATCCGTATTTGCAAAGGTCCAAGCCTATGCGCCGTGAAGGAGGACTGGGATGATTAAGGTCTTATATAGAGTCACCTTGGCTCTCCAAGAGAGGGCCCTACTTCTCAATTGCCTCTTGAGCCCAAAGAAACAGCGGTTGGCAAGAGTGATTCTGCGTTTTACCTCAGCGCTGGTGTTGTTGTCGCTGGTCATCAGTGAGCCAAGGTAGACAAATTCCTTGACCACTTCAAAGTTATATCCGCCCATGGTGAGGTTCTGGCCAATACGTCGGTGTTGACTGTCTCTTTTAGATGAAAGCAGATATTTGGTTTTACCCTCATTAACCTCGATACCCATCTTGGCCGCCTCTACCTCAATTCTTACAAAGGCCTCATTGACGTCTCGCTGTGTCCGTCCAATCACGTCAATGTCGTCGGCGTACGCAAGCAATTGCGTAGACTTGAAATAAATCGTACCTTTTGTATTGGCCAGTGACTCTTGCACGATCTTATCAAGCACGAAGTTGAAAAAGGTGTATGACAGCGCGTCACCTTGCCTAAATCCTTTTTTAACTTCAAAGGTGGCGGTTAGCTCATTACCGACCTTTTATGGAGCAGCGAGAATTCTCCATTGTAATCCTGCACAGTCGGACGAGTTTGGCAGGGATGTTAAAATTAGACATGGCTATGTATAGCTCATCTCTATACACGCTGTCATGTGCAGCCTCGAAATCGACGAAGAGGTGGTGAGTGTCGATTTGGTATTCCTGAGTCTTCTCCAAGATTTGCCGTAGCGTAAATACTTGGTCTATTGTGAATTTACCTGGCCTGAAACCACACTGATATGAGCCGATGAGGTTATCCACAAACGGTTTCAGGCGTTCACACAATACGGCAGGGAAGATCTTATATGCGATGTTAAGGAGACTTATTCCCCTATAGTTGGCGCAGTTATAGGGGTCTCCTTTCTTATGGACCGGTCAAACGATGCTGAGATTCCATTCATCGGTGCATGCACCTTACCAGCGCATCTCCAGCCGCCTTAAGGCGCTCAGCAGACAGGCCGTCTGCGCCCGCGGCTTTATTAGATTTAAGTCTCGATATCGCTATTTTGACTTCGTCTAGGTCGGGTGGACTTATTTCTCCTACATCGTCGTCCATTACCAATGGCTCATTCTGCCTGACAGCGGTATCTTGTCTATCATCGCCGTTTTACAGTCTGCAGAAGTGGTCTTCCCAAATCCTCATCATCGGCTGTGATTCTACTACCAGTTCTCAATTTTTATCCCTGCAGGCGGCCGCTCTGGCTTTGTAGCCATGGCGTGTTCGTTTTACCGTATTGCAAAACTTCCGGGTGTCATTCCTGTGGAAGCATCTCTCCATCTCCTCGAACTCACGCTTTCCGTGCTCTCTCTCTCCTTTCTTCTGAGAAGCGTGTGCTCCTCCCTTCTCTTCTGCTCATAGATTTCGCGAGCAGCTCTCGTCCGTCGTTGCAGCATGGCTTTATATGCCTCTTGTTTTGCTGCATGGGCTTGTTCGCATTGTTTATCGAACCAGGGGTTTCTAGGTGGTGGCGGTTAAAAACGCAGCACCTCAGAGGCAGCGTCTTTGACGGCGCTCTGGCAATGCGCCCATTCCTGCTCTATTGTCTGTGCTGCTGTGGGCGGATTCTGAGAGAGCTTGGAGGAGACACGATCGGCAAAGATTCTGGCAGTCTCTTGCGATTGTAGCTTTCCGACGTCAAACTTACGTAGTTCTACTCGACTCCTAAGCATTCCTGATATCCTCGTGCGTACCTTGGCTACAACAAGGTAGTGGTCCGAGTCGATGTTGGCCCCTCGGAAAGTTCGTACGTCGAGAATACTGGGGGAGTGTCTGGCGTTGATCGTTATGTGATCAATCTGGTTGGTGGTCGATTGATCAAAAGACGGCCAGGTGCCCTTGTGGATGTTGAGATGGGGCAATCGTGTGGTTGCTACAAGGAGGTTACTCCCCGCTAGGAAATCGATTAGCCTAAGTACGTTGTCAGATGTGGTTTTATGGAGGATATGCTTTCCTGTGATCGACTCAGATATATCCTCTTTGACCAGTTTTGTATTAGAATCTCCTACAACTATTTTTGTGTCGTGACTGGGACATTGGGCATAGGTTCTATCTAGGAGATCGTAGAATTCTTCGTTCCACTTTAGATTCGGTCGTCCCTCGGGGTTGGACTCGAAGACTCTTCGGGCCGGAGATGTGTTATCCATTCGCTCTACATAGCTAGCCGCCTTAGAAGTTTGGTCCGTAGACGACGTACTAGACCGATGTCGCTGCACAGCCCGTATAGTTCGTCATTGTATTTTCTTCTCTACACTCTGTTTATACAAACAAGACCATAGATTGAAACAACCACAAGCCTCGGATAAAACGGACCAGAGTAATGTTGACGACCCTTGCAAAAAAGGAAAAAAGGACAATGATCTTCGGCTCTGTAAATGAAATGGAATGGACCGGGTATAAGGCGGATGAAAAACTGTGACATTTACTACGGCGACTGCTATAGGGAGAGAGGACAACGATTGTTCGGATGAGGATTTGTTGTTCGAGGTGGACTGCGGCAAAAACTCCTAAGCTTTCGGCATGTGAGTGAACGCCTCACAACGCGTATCAAGGCTACATTTTCAAACATCAGCCTGATCTGCGTCCACGCTCCCACGGAAGATAAGGATGACACCACCGAAGATGAGTTCTACGATCTCCTAGATAGAACGTATGCCCAATGTCCCAGCTATGATATCAAAGTTGTACTAGAAGACTTCAATGCTAAGCTGGGTAAGGATAACATCTTTGAACGAGTCATCGCCAAACATAACCTACACGTTACCACATCCGATAATGAACAGAGGCTGATTGATCTTGCTACGGGGCGAAATCTCCTTCTAGTCAGTACGCGCTTCCCGCAACTCGATATACACAAAGGCACCTGGGGGTCGACAGATCAATGAGTCCTTAACCAGATGGAGGGTAAATGGCCTTTGGTACAACTTGCACAGAAATATAACAGTGTGCTTGCACAAGAATTGTCCTGCGACCCCGTTCTTGTGGACATGCCTTCTGACGCATTGACGCCTGTTATCCCACGTTGCAATTTCACAATTGAATTTCCATGGCGTCAGGATTGGCTCTGGCCGGATACTGAACCTGGAATGGATAGTCTTCGCCTTTTTCATGGATGGCTCCAGGTCTGGGCGGGAGTCCGTAACTGGGGTCTTCTTTGAGCCCGAAAACATCCGACTGCACGTCTCATTAGGAAAATATGCGTCTGTCTTCCAATCAGAGATATAGGCAATCCTTATGGCCATGCACTATGTTGTAAAGCACAGGTGGAGGGGGAAAAGCATATGCGTCTGCAGTGACAGCCAAGCTGGACTCAAAGTCGTACGCAACCCCCTAACTAACTCCAAATTAGTGCTTGAACTCAAGTCCCTCTTGTACAGAATTGGTAGACTAAATTCACTAAGGCTTGTATGGGTTCCAGGTTATTCTGGGATCCCACGAAATGAGATCTCTGATCAACTCGCCAGAGTGGATTCAGAGGAGAGCTTCTCAGGACTTGAACCCGCTCTAGGTCTACCTCTGTCCACGGTTATTTCCCACTACTGGATGTTTAATATACACAACCATAGATGGATTAATTGTCCAGGAGACACGATGACAAAGTTCGTATGCCCTGGTGTATGCAAGAAATCGAGAGCATTCCTCCTGTCTTTAAGGTGAATCGACTGCAGAAGGCTCGTGGGAGTCGTTACGGGTCACTACACTTTTGCTAAGCACCTCTGCGTACTTGGCATCAGTGAGACGCCTACCTGTGCTGCATGTTGCGAGGAGGATGATACTGGAGAGCATTTTCTCTGTGATTGTCCCGCCTTTGCTGGCGCACGGTGGCTTTCTCCTGGAGCCGACGTGGTGTGTCCCGAATCTCTTAGCTCTACATCACCGAAGCTCCTTCTCACTGTAGCGGTGTAAGGTGTCTGTTTGCAGCACAATGGACCAGTATTTACGTCAGAGTACTCCAACAGATAGCAGAAGCCTTCAGCAAAAAAAAAAAAAAATAAATCAGAATGATCGACGTCAGACACTCCTCCACTGTTCTTGATGTTCGAATTTACCGAGGAGCTAACATCGACTCGGACCACTAATTTGTAGCCAAGATGCGCCTACGCCTGCGTAAGGATACAAAGTTATGACGTCACAAAGCTCCTACCGCGTCAGCCTTGTGCCCTCTCATACACCTCCACCCTCCACGCTGTCAATAGAACAGCAGTGGAACCTTTGCAAACAAACCCTGTCGATGCTGGGAATATGAAAAAAAACACTTCTGCAGACTGTATAACGGCGATGTAAGTCAAAATGCCGCTGTCAGACAGAACGACCCATTTATTTACGAAGAACTCCGTCCCCCTGACTTCGATGAAGTTAAGAACGCCATATCGAACTCAAGTCGAATAAAGCTGCTGGCGCAGACGGACTGTCTGCTGAGCTCTTCAAGGCAGTTGGGGATGACCTGGTTAGGAGCATACACTAGCTCATCTGTAAGATATGATCGGAGGAAAGCATGCCCGAGAAATGGAGTCTATGCATCGTATGGCCGATCCACAAGAAACGAGACCATAAAACTGCGTCGACTACAGAGGAATAAGTCTTCTTAACATCGCCTACAAAATCTTCTCTGCCGTTTTGTGTGAACGCCTGAAGCCTTTCGTAAACAAGCTGATAGGTCCTTATCAGTGTGGATTCAGGCCAGGGAAGTCCACCATCGACCAAATCTTCACACTACGGCAGATCCATCTATTTGTCGACTTCAAAGCCGCATACGACAGCGTAAATCGTTTCGATTGACGAAGTCCCTGAACGCTGTTCCAAATTGCGATTTCTCCCACTTGTCTAAGAAAAATTGATCTTAGACTTGGGAGGGCCGCAGAAAGATTCTTCTCAGATGTGCATGCTCCTCCCTCCTTTTCTGTTCATAGAGCTCGCGGGCGGCTCTCGTCCGCAGTGTAGCCATGTATGCATTCTATTTCTCGTTCTGACAACGTCTCCATTGCTGTTCCGTGGTTTGTGCAGATTGCATCGGGACTTGAGAGAGCTTGAGGGAGACTTGATCGGCGAAGGTCCTGGCGGTCTCTTGCGGTTGCAGCTTTTTGACGTTAAATGTTGGTGTTCTTACTTGATTCTGTTGGTTCCGAGAAATTCGCATCCATACCTTGGCTCCAGGAAGGTAATGATCCGAGTCGAAAGGTTCAAACATCCAACATGATCAATTTGATTGGTTGTCGATTGATCGGGGGACCGCCAGGCCGCCTTATGGATGTTGAGGTGTGGGAATCTTGCTTCTTCTTCTTCTTTGGTGGTGTTACAGCCCATGAAAGACCAGAACCAAGCTTCTCTCAATCACCCATGTTGTGTGTGATTTATTTTTCACACATGTGAAAGGGATCTACAGTCTAATGCCGATTCCAAACGGCGTGAGTCGGGAATCTTGCTACTGCGTGATTATATCCCGACATAAAATCCACTAGCCTTAGTCCATTTTCTGACGTGGTGTTGTGTAGGCTGTGATTCCCTATGACTCGTTCAAAGATAGCTTCCTTACCCAGCTTCGCGCTGAAATCTCTTAGAGCGATTTTGGTGTCATAGCTGAGACATGCCCAATGTCTGCCTAGGAGATCATAGAAGTCGTCTTTACGTCGGTCATCTTTCTCCTCTGTGGGAGCGTGGACACATATTGAGCTTATATTGCCGCGATTGGCCCTGGTGCGGATAGCTACGAGGCTAGAAAGAAGACTCCTCTGATTGCGCCAACTACAGAGGAATAAGTCTCCTTCACATCGCCTACAAAATCTTCTCTGCCGTTTTGTGTGAACGCCTGAAGCCTTTTGTAAATAAGCTGATAGGTCCTTATCAGTGCGGATCCAGGCCAGGGAAGTCCACCATAGGCCAAATCTTCACACTATGGCAGATGCTGGAAAAAACCAATGAATTTCAAGTCGACACTCAGCACCTATTTGTCGACTTCAAAGCCGCATACGACCGCGTAATAAGAGACGAGCTATACAACGCTATGTCTACTTTTGCCATACCTGCTAAACTCATCAGACTATGCAGGATGACTTTGGAGAATGCTCGCTGCTCCATCCGAATCGGTGAACACCTTACCGATAGTTTTGATGTCAAAAAAGGATTTAGGATGGAGCAGTGAGCGTTCCCCACAGTCATCCTGCAAAGTCTGACGATCTTAGCAGGATTGTCAAAAATAAAAATGGCGTTATATAGCTCGTCTCTAATTACGCTTTCGTATGCGGCCTAATAAAGACACTCACCACCTTTCCGTCGATTTCAATGCCGCGTATGACAGCGCGTATAGAGATGAGCTATACAAAGCCTTGTCTAGTTTTAACATGCCTGCCAACTGTGTGCCATAGACTGTGCAAGATGACAATGGAGAATTCTCGCTGCTTCATTAAGGTCGGTAATGAGCAAACCGAGAACTTTGATGTTAAAAAAAGGATTTAGGCAAGGTGACGCGCTGTCATGCAACTTTTTCAACATTGTGCTTGAAAAGATCGTGCAAGAGTCACTGGCCAACACAAAGCGGCTAAGATGGGTCTCAGGGTTAATGAGGGTAAAACCAAATATCTGCTTTCATCCAAAAGAGACGGGCAACACCGACATATTGGCCAGAACGTCACCATGGGCGGATATAACTTTGAAGTGGCCAAGGAATTCGTCTACCTCAGCCCACTGATGACCGGCGACAACAACACCAGCGCTGAGATAAAACGCAGAATCACTCTTGCCTACCGCTGTTTCTTTGGGCTCAAGAGGCAATTAAGAAGTAGAGCCCTCTCTCGGAAAACCAAGTAGACACTATATAAGACCCTAATCATCCCAGTCCTCCTTTACGGCGCAGAGGCTTGGACCTTAACAAAAGCTGATGAAGATAACCTTGGTCGTTTCGAGAGGAAAATTCTGCGTACTAACTACGATCCCGTTTGTTCAAAGGGTGTATGGAGGAGAAGATACAACGAAGAACTGTACGGGTTGTACAGCGACATCGGCCTGGTACGACATCTACGGATACAGCGTCTAAGGTGGCTAGATTATCTAGAGCGCATGGAAAATACAGCTCCGACCCGAAGAGTCCTTCCATCCCGGAAGGAAGACGCGGCAAAGGACGGCCGCATCAACGGTGGCGCACCGTTGGCGCGGACTGTAGCGCCACCTAAGTAAGTTGTAAGTTTGCCTGGCCCATCCCATCGCACTTCTTGGAGCGCGGTAATGTCTGCCTTATAGCAGCCCAACAAGTTGACAGTTGTCCGGCTGCGCCTGGTCTGTTGAGTGACCGAACGTTCCAGGTGCAGATCCGAAATTCGATTCCTTTTAGATGTTTGCGGGGGTCGTCAACATGTAATTCGTCCGTTGGTTGTCTCTGAACAAGTATTTGTTTTACGCGATAGGGATGTTTTTCCTAACCGCAACCCCTAACCTGGAGGGCCAGGTTTCCCTTTCCACAGGAACAGGGGGTCGGGTCGCTGTACACATTGGTTCCCTACCTCACGGGTGCCAAAAGCTATGTCAGGGTCTAAACGCCGCGTGTTTTGGTCATTTTCTATTGAACTTTCATTCCAATTTGAACACGGTTCTACATGGAGGTTTTTTTCACGCGCGTGTTAGCCTGTGGTGAAGTTTGAAAAGTAGGAATGGTATCCAAACGTACACTATCAAATCAGAAACAGGAGTGAAGCGACATCGCAAAACAAAGAAGAGGAGATAGAGAAATGTCAAAAAACGCACGGAGAAGCTACCCGCGCGTGACTGTGCCAATGTATTTCTGTTTCACTTACCCTCTCTTTTGCACTTATTTCACCCTTCGTTAAACACGCGCCGTATAGACCCTGAGGGCCACGGGTGGTCCCAGGGGAGGTCCACGGAGGCTGTGTGTCAACTTGGATTGAGCAGGGACAGAGATCGAAACTGGCGTTTGCCATATTAAACGCGATCAACTTCTTTGCGCCAACTATAGGGGAATAAGTTTCCTTAACATCGCATATAAAATCTTCTCTGCCGTATTGTGTGAACGCCTGAAACCGTTTGTGGATAACCTGATCAGCTCTTATTAGAGTGGTTTCAGGCCAGGTAAATCCACAATAGACCAAGTAAATATTTACGCTACGGCAGATCTTGGAGAAGACCCAGGAATATCAAATCGACACTCACCACATTTTCGTCGATTTCAAGGCTGCATGTGACAGCGTGTACAGAGATGAGCTATACAAAGCCATGGCTAGTCTTTACATCCCTGCCAAACTCGTCCGACTGTGCAAGATGACAATGGAGAATTCTCGCTGCTCCATTAAGGTCGGTAATGAGCAAACCGAGACTTTTGATGTTAAAAAAAAGGATTTAGGCAAGGTGACGGGCTGTCATGCAACTTTTCCAACATCGTGCTTGAAAAGATCGTGCAAAAGTCACTGGCCAACACAAGAGGTTGATTTATTTCAAGTCTACGCAATTGCTTGCGTACGCCGACGACATTGGCGTGATTGGGCGGACACAGCGAGACGTCAATGAGGCCGTTGTAAGCATCGAGGTAGAAGCGGCTAAGATGGGTCTCAAAGTTAATGAGGGGAAAACCAAATATCTGCTTTCATCCAAAAGAGATGGGCAACACTGACGTATTGACCTGAACGTCACCATGGGGGATATAACTTTGAAGTGGTCAAGGAATTCGTCTACCTTGGCTCACTGATGACCAGCAACAACAACACCAGCGCTGAGATAAAACACAGAATCACTCTTGCCAACCGCTGTTTCTTAGGGCTCAAGGGGCAATTGAGAAGTAGGGCCCTCTCTCGGAAAACCAAGGTGACACTATATAAGACCTTAATCATCCCAGTCCTCCTTTACGGCGCAGAGGCTTGGACCTTAACAAAAGCTGATGAAGATAACCTTGGTCGTTTCGAGAGGAAAATTCTGCGTACTAACTACGATCCCGTTTGTTCAAAGGGTGTATGGAGGAGAAGATACAACGAAGAACTGTACGGGTTGTACAGCGACATCGGCCTGGTACGACGTCTACGGATACAGCGTCTAAGGTGGCTAGGCCATGTAGAGCTCATGGAAAATACAGCTCCGACCCGATGAGTCATCGAATCCACCCCGGAAGGAAGGCGCGGCAGAGGACGGCTGCATCTACGGTGGCGCACGCCGGTGGAAGGGGACCTTAACCAACTGGGTGTGCGGCGCTAAAAACAGCCGGCCAAAGACCGTGCCAGCTGGAGACGCTTGTTGGTCGAGGCCCAGGTTCACCATGGACTGTAGCGCCACCTAAGTATATAAGTATTAAGTAACTTCTTTGTTTTGCTTCTATTGAGTTGCAGCTTACAATTGCGTAACGTCTTATAGTCCACACCAGATACCTGTGGTTAAATGAGTTGAGTTACGTTCTTACAGCTTCAACAACTTCCTAGTCATTGAGCTTAATTTATTCATTTAACAGCTGAATTGAATCTGCTGATTTGCATGTTAATGTTGTCCTTCGATTTTCATAAACCCTTGGAGGCATTCGAAAATCTCTTTACCCACTTTAGAAAATCAATGATTCAAGGATCCCGAACAAATCCGAAGAACTTTCAATCTAATCTCTAGGATATCAAGTAAAATATAAGACAAACCCTCGACCATGTTCCACCAAAACAAATACATCGGTAAAAGGAGAAAAATGTGCATATTTCCTTATATCCTTTTATCCTGGCAAAAATGCATAAACAGAAGAGAACTTAGTATAATATAAGTAAAAATGTACTTACCCTTCAACTTTATCCTTCAATCGGGTTCGAATCCGCCTTGAAAACAAACCGAAGAAACAAAACACCGAAAACAGAATTGGAAAACGTGGGGGAGCAGGGAAAATAAAAAACAAATCACAAAACCCCAAAGATTTTAGTTGTGTTTTCGTCCTTCTGACTGCAAAGTGAAACTTTTCCTTATCCTTATGTTTACATCGATTGTTGTCTTCTCATGTCAACGACACCGTCGAGGAGTGAGTTTTGCCCAAATTGTTCGACCGGCGATGGAATATAGTAGGGTGGTGAGCAGCGAAAAGGATTGCTCAAGGACGAAGGAGGAGAAAGAAATTAAATATGAAATACGCGCGACTATTTAATGTCTTTGTCCTTTTGGATTATTTACGGTTGTGTTGTGTGATTTTATTCTTGATTAAAATGGAAATCCTGGCATTGCGTTTCATGAGTGATTATTGTGGCTCTCGTGCCGGACACATACTTATTTTACCACCCTCTTTCTCTCTCTCTCTCTCTCTCTTCCTTCGAGCCCTTTTTTAAGGTTCTTTACACGCGCACCGGACAAAAAACTAGAAGTGGGTATTCCTCGTGTACGTTACGAGGAGGCATTAGAAAAAAGGACGAAACGAAAATTAGAGGAGACGAATGACGATGGGAGTACTGAGTTATGACTGTTGCGTAGGTATGAAGGTATGAAACAATAAACCGAAGCCGCACCTACATACATACAATGAGTCCTTTCTACGCGCTAAATTCACACACAATCCACTAGGTGCTCGGGTGTCAGGCAAAGGATTTCACTTTCGGTCGCGTTAAATGTCAAATGATGATGTCATAGTTTCGCGAAATTATGTACTTCTGTATGTACTTCTGATGTTAGTTTCACATGAAGGTTTCTCGCATTAGTATACAAATATTAAGTTTGCAAAAAAGGACCAACTATTAGATTTATTTATACTTTGTTTCTTTTATTTACACCTTAATTGATTATCCTTTTCATCACCCACGCGCGAACGAAGAGAACCGGCTCTTAGTCGACGCTCTTAAATGCGTCGCTCTCTTAGCACAGGTATATGTCAAAATGCTAGACGTCAAGAACTATAAACTTGGGCGCGCTATCTCTATCACGCTGCCTGCTTTTTGCACACACTCGCGTTTATCGGAAAATGTCCTTTTTCCTTTTTCTTGTTTTTTTTTTTTTTTTTTTGTCGTGCTTGTTCTCACCCTCTCCGTGTAAGTGCGACAATAACAATTTTTATTTAAAGTCGACGTCTGATACAATTTTGTTTATGTAATATGCCGCAAGGATAATGAATCCCTTTTCGTTTTTCGTTCGATGGATTGATTGAATTCACCGATTTTTCTCACACTACTATACAACTTGATGTAATCCTTCCCATTCGATATGAATTACGTTTTAAGGACACTAATTTGATATGTATACGTTTTAAGTTATAAATCCTTAATCCTAGTGATATGTATTTGATATGTTTAAGTTGAAAGTGTCCTTTAACTACATTCCTCGGTTAGGGCTTCGCGTTCAATCCAAGCAAACGATTGCCGTTCACACAACACCGTTCCTAGGATCACATCAAACGTTTGTTCGATTTTAGTTTTTCTTTTTCAAATTCAATTGTATCTCAATCGAAATGTATTTTTCGGATTTCTTCTCACTATCAGGCGTTTTGTTTTGTTTACCGTTTTCTTTATTTAAAAAACTTTATTTTATGGAAATGAATTTCTCAAGGCGGATCTCACGAAATGTTGAAAAGTCGAAGTGTTATCGTTTACTCGGCTCTGCTACAGCTCGAGAGAGATGAAAAACCGTTCATGAATATTTTAAGATACGATGCTCCATGAGCAAAAGGGGGTGGTGATGTGTGTTTTGGGGGGGTTGGTTAGGGCATCGTTGAGTGGAATCCTTCGAGCCGAGCCGAGCGAGTGGAAGGCAAGTGAGTGAGAGAGATAGGAGTTGGCCGGTGGATTGGCGACGAGAAAGGGATGAAAGCATACATATGTGTTGGGGGGAGACCTGTGTTATCAGGACTTGGGGTTGATTTCCTGAAGTGTTTTCTGGTGGTTGTTGTGGGTGATGGGCTGCAAGGGATGGGTAGTTGCTGTTTGAAAAGTTTCAATTAATGGGAGAACGAGGAGAGAGACTGTCATGCGCATCAGTGGTAGAGTGAGCATTGGGGGAATTTGACAGTCTCAGCTCTAGTACTTTCGTTGCCCTGATAAATTTGAAAATTCCGTGGTAACATGGTGCAACGTACTACTCATGTTGAAATGAAACACACCCAATACGGTACGACCACATGTCTACAACTGTTAGTACCAGGTCAGGTTAGTTACATGGGTGCCCAGGCTAACGACAAGGCTCACGTAGACTACGTAGAGTCCATTGTGCCCAATTGATTTATTTAACACGTTGATACCTAGACGGTGGGGAGGGAGCGAGCAAACAGAGCAAAGAAGTTGATCGCGTTTAACATGGCAAACGGCAGCTTCGATCTCTGTCCCTGCTCAATCCAAGTTGACACACAGCCTCCGCGTTGTCCCCTCTGGATAGCTACTCTGGCACCCACCAGGTAGTGAACCAATGTATGCAGCGACTCAACCTCTTGTTCCTGGGGAAAGAGGAACCTGGCCATCCAGGTTGGAGGTTGTGCTTAGGGGTACCATCCCTGTCATGTGAAAACCTACTTGTTCAGAAGCAACCACAAGCCTCGAATACGGACGGATATAAAGCTGACGACCCCTGCAAACGACTAGCGGACTTGAGAGTCTGCACCTGGAATGTGAGGTCCCTTAACAGACCGGGTGTAGGCTATCAATTGGAGCAAACCCTTAACTACTATAAAGCAGATATGTATAACCGCGCTTCAGGAAGTGCGATGGGATGGACAAGGCAAAAAACGGATGAAAAACTGTGACATTTACTACGGGAACTGCTACAAGGAGAACAAACAGCGCCTATTCGGGTGCGGATTCGTTATTAGAGGAAGACTCCGACAAAACGTTTAAAGCTGCCGAGATATAAGCGAACGCCTGATAACAATCCGCATAAAAGCTAAATTTGGAAACATTAGCTTAATATGCGCTCACGCCCCAACGGAAGAAAAGGACGATCGCCTCAAAGAAGAATTCTACGATCTCCTAGACAGAACCTATGCCCAATCTCCCAGCTACGACACAAAAATAGTTTTAGGAAATCTTAATGCAAAACTGGGCAAAGAGAACATATTTGAGTCGATCATAGGAAAGCATAGCCTCCATAACACCACATCTGACAACGGACTTTTCTAACGCGGCGTAACCTCCTTGTAGCAAGCACACGATTCCCCCATCTTAACATCCACAAGGGTACTTGGCGGTCTTTTGATCAATCGACCACCAACCAGATTGATCACATTGCGATCGACGCCAGACAGTCCTCCAGTAGTCTCGACGTACGAACCTTCCGAGGAGCCAACATTGACGCGGACCACTACCTTGTTGTAGCCAAGGTACGAATGAGGATATCAAGAATGCTTAGGAGTCGAGTAGAACTACGTAAGTTTGACGTCGGAAAGCTACAATCGCAAGAGACTGCCAAAATCTTTGCCGATCGTATATCCTCCAAGCTCTCTCAAAATCCGCCCACAGCAGCCAGAGCGCCCTCAGAGACGCTGCCTCTGAGGTGCTGGGTTTCAAGCCGCCAACCCCTAGAAATCCCTGGTTCGATGATCAATGCGAAGAAGCCCATGAAGCAAAACAAGAGACATATGAAGCCATGCTGCAATGACGCACGAGAGCTGTTCGCGAAATCTATGAGCAGAAGAGAAGATTGGAACACACGCTTCTCAGAAGAAAGAAGAGAGAACACGGAAAGCGTGAGATGGAGAGATGCTTCCGCAGGAATAACGACCAGAAGTTAAAGTCGGTAATGAGCAAACCGAGACCTTTGATGTTAAAAAAGGATTTAGGCAAGGTGGCGCGCCTTCATACAACTTTTTTAACATCGCGCTTGAAAAGATCGTGCAAGAGTCACTGGCCAACGAAAGAGGTACGATTTATTTCAAGTCTACGCAATTGCTTGGGTACACCGACGACATTATCGTGATTGGATGGACACAGCGAGACGTCAAGGAGGCCTTTGTAAGCATTGAGATAGAAGCGGCTAGGATGGGTCTCAAGATTAATGAGGGTAAGACCAAATAGATGCTTTCATCTAAAAGAGACAGTCAACACCAATGAATCGGCCAGAATGTCACCAGTCACCATGGGCGCATATAACTTTGAAGTGGTGAAGAAATTCGTCTACCTTGGTTTACTGATGACCAGCGACAACAACACCAGCGCTGAGATAAAACGCAGAATCACTCTTGCCAACCGCTGTTTCTTTGGGCTTAAGAGGCAACTGAGAAGTAGAGCCCTCTCTCGGAAAACCAAGGTGACACAATATAAGACCTCAATCATCCCAGTCCTCCTTCACGGCGCATAGGCTTGGACCTTAACAAATAGGGATGAAGATGCCCTTGGTTGTTTCGAGAGGAAAATTCTGCGCACTATCAACGGTCCCGATTGTTCGAGCGAAGTATGGGCCGCACGCCCAGGCCTTAACCAACTGGGCGTGCTGCGCTGGAAACAGCTGGCCAAAGACCGTGCCGGCTGCAGACGCTTGTTGGTTGAGGCCTTGTTGGTTGAGGGTTCACTGTAGCGCCACCTAAGTAAGTAAGAAAATGTAGTTCCTAGCAAATGTTCAATGTCATTATAGTGTTATACATATTAGAGGGCGCCGTGACGTAGTGGTTAGTGTGTTGGACTCTGGCGCACGATGAGCGAGTTCGGATCCAGATAACTCCAACGATATCGAATGTTTATTTCGCGACGTTCCTCCTCGGCGGGGTACTGGCAAAACCACCCGTAGTAAACTTGTCCTTTTCACCTGTGTGAAAAACAAATCGCACACAACATGGGTGATTGAGTGAAGCTTGGCTCTGGTCCTTCATGGGCTGTAACGCCTCCAAAAGAAAGAAAAAGTACGTGGAGATCTTTGCTAGCAACGATACAAGATCTAACTTTGCCTTCGCTACTGTTATAGAAGAGGCTGTATTTCGATGACCCTAATCCCTTAACTCGATTATGGAGGATCCATGGTTCTTGTATCAGCGCCACATCAAGCTGCTCCTTGTTCAAAAGCAGCATACGGTTGGCAGGAGGTTTATTTGCCCTGCCTTCATTTGCAGTAGTACTCTCCTTCATCACAGCTAGCGTACCGCCAGGCTGCGCCATCTTCATGAGTCTCAGAGGAAACTCACCAGCCCCGAAGAATAAACGCATATGCCTCTCTTTTTTCAGTGTCTCCGGCGGATCCTCGATAACGAAGATTGTGCTTTTTGTGCCGTCTTCGTTACTTTTGAGCGCGACTACTTCCCAGTCATCAGTAGGAACAGCTGGGTTTTGTGCGTTCAGAAAGCCGAGGATCTCGCTGTTCTCCAATTCCATATCCGGTACGCTCAACCTGGCCTTAGGCCTCTCTGGTACCTCGTCTAAGGGACTGCCTTTAGTGCAGCTCCCTCCCACAGCTTAAATTAGTAACGACCTTCCTCGCAAAATCGTGCGAGAGCTGGTCTTTGCAGTCCAGCCTACCTACACCTCGCCTCCAGTTAGTGAGACCAAACGTTGGCGCAATTTTTCCAGTATTCCCTCGAATGTGGTCGAAGATCGCCCTAGCTAAAGCTTTTTCGACCATCTTCCCCTGTTCGAAAGTATACTGGCTACTCGGCCTGCCGGAATCTATCACAACCAGCTGTAGAGCATTCCGAGCAGCGCCTCCGAACTGCACCGTCGTGTTGACCTGCACTCTCTTCGCTAGATTTCTGGCTTCCTCCTGGGACTTACCCTCTTCGCCTCTTACCGGTCTTATCGACCGCGTTAGTTGCTACCTTAATAGAACCTGCCTTAGCGTTTACGGTCCTTCCCGTGCCCTTGGTTTTCATGTTCTTACATTCGCCTAGGGCCTGTGTGCAGCTAGAACCCGCCTTATCGGCTTCGGTTCCATCTGGCCCATCCCTCCGTTCCCTTTTTTTGGGGGGTTTCCTGGTGTTTTTATCCCCCTTGCCTTCTCTGGCTCTTTTACTGGATGTGCCCTTGTCAGTTCTTGACCTTGTTATGACATCCTTGGCAACCACCTCCTCGGCCCATGCGAGCTTCTTCTTCTCCATATCGGAGAGCAGGGGAATGCCCTTTTCCTCAAGTAAGCGCTTAAGGTGTACAGCTTTTTTATACTCCTTAAGCCTCAGCTTTCCTTCTTGGCCTTCTTGGCAACCTTTTTCCGTGTTACACCTTCCTGGGCAGTCTTTTCAAAATCAGCGAGTAATTCCTCCTCTAATTCTTTGGAGGGTCCCCGTCTAATACGTCGGCCTCTTCCTCTCTGCCAGTGGCCACGGCAAATAGTGCGTCTGCCACCGACTCGAGAGAGAGTTCGAAATTTTGTGCCCACTAGTGCGGCCGGAAATATAGGTCCACTCCGACAGAGCCGCCGAATATCGGAGTAAGGCATTTGAATACCTTAGGCCTTGCCTGTGCTCGTTAGCGGTTGGAAATAAACTCTCCAACCGTTCATACTTCGGTACGGTTTCAAATAGCTCACACCACCACTGGAATAGGGATGAGAGGTTGGTTCCCAGCCTGGAGACCATGTTGTTGACAAGGCTTCCCGGGCCAGTATAAGCCCCAGCACCACGACAAGGTGGTCATTTTCATACCCAAGGCAGGCAAAAGCTCCCACACGTATGCAAATGACTTGAGGCCTATTAGTCTTACTTCTTTTCTATTAAAAACTCTAGAGAAGATTTCAGATGCACACTTTCGTTACAGCCATATCTCAGGAAGGCTGTCGGATAACCAACATGCCCACAACCAAGGCAAATCGGTGGAAACAGCACTCCACTCACTGGTCAGCCAAATAAGAAGGTCACTGGAACGTAAGAAATACACTCTAGTGGCCTTTCTCGATATTGAGGGCGCCTTTAACAATGTTGAACAACGGGCTGTCACCAAAGCGCTGTCTGATGTGGGTGTTACGTGATAGAACTGGTGCTGGTGCCATCTCCACCCCAGGGTGGAGTACTCTCCCCTCTCTTCTGGAACGTGGTGGTCATTGAACTACTACTCTTGCTAGAACAGGGAGGGTACGCTGTGACCGCCTGTGTAGATGACATTGCTATTGCCGCCACAGAAAAATTTTCCAGCACTCTAAGCGACCTAATGCAGGGTGCATTACATTCAGTAGAAACCTGGACGCAGTACTGTGGACTTGGGGTCAATCCTAACAAGACCGACCTAGTACTGTTTACAAATAAATATAAAATTCCGCCCTTCAACCTACCGAGGCTGGGTGGAATCCAATTATTAATCAAAGATCAGGCTAAATACCTAGACCTAATCCTTGATAGGAGGCTTAATTGGAAAACCAACATTCTTGATCCTGTCAAGAAGGCAACCACTGCTCTTTACAGCTGTAAGAAAGTGGTAGGCAAAAAATGGGGTTTCCAACCAAGCATTATGCACTGGCTCTATACAGCAGTCATAATGCTCATCCTCCTGTACGGCATCGTAGTCTGATGGACTGCTCTTGACAAGGCAGTCTATCGAAACCTTCTGGGGAAAGTACAAAAATCGGCCAGTTTATATATAAGCGGAGCGATCAGATCAACTCTCACGGAAGCCCTAAATATTCTACTGCATTTTCCACCATTGGACCTCTTCAGCAAACAATTTGCTGCCTGCGCGGCCCTACGCATTAGGTGCATAAGAAAATGGCCCACATCACATAAAGGCCATACTAGCATTCTTAATCACTACGAAGTACGCATGGATACAGACCACATCATCCCGCAGTATGTGTTCACTAGGAACTTCGAAATTGACTTTCCATCCAGGGAGGAATGGGCTTAACGGAAAGTCATACCGAAGGACTCGATTTCCCTCTATACCGATGGCTCCAAGATGAAGTCGGGACTCCAAGGACCTTAACCTCAACGTATAATTTAGACTCCCAAACCAATGCAGGATCAATGTAATATCCGCTAAGGATATTATCATTTGCACAGACAGCCAAACTGCGATAAAGTCCCTGGCCGCGGAAACCCACAAATCCAAAACATCCCTTAACTGCCGCCTATATCTAGACGAGATGGCTGACAAACTCTCAAAGTTAGGGTCGAGCACACTCAGTTTACCTGCCCTCGGGTACCTAGAAACACCAATAAGTAAGGTAAAGCACATGATAAAACTTCAAACCATTGAGGCGACCAGCCTCCAATGGAATGAAAGTAATATCTGCTTTATCACTAAACAAATTTGGCCTAAGCTAAGCCTAGGACGAACCAGGGCCCTGGTGGCAACCAAAAGGGCCAGTAGTGGCTGTCATTACAGGAAAACACGCGGCCAGACTAGGGCTATCCTCCAATGACTTCTGCCGCGGCTGCATGGACGAGGAGGAGGAGGAATCGATACATCACCTTCTCCGCTCATTTCGTTCATTTGCGAATCGCAGGAGGATCTACCTCGGCGCGCCCTTCTATGAAAATCTATGTGGGCTAGCAGATCTAAAAATAGCCCAACTCCATCGCTTTATTAGAAGCACCGGTTGGTTCTAAGGTAGCGGATCAAGGTAATATGATCCATGTGGTATCACAATGGGCCGATTTCGGCCTACGTGCAGCTTATGCCAACCATTTGTACCTAACCTAACTTAAGGCCTGCCCAAGTCTTACAGACCGATAAGCCTTACCTCTTTCTTCCTAAAACCAATGGAAAAAATACTGCATAGGCATATGTATAAGGTAAATCTGAACAGATCACCAGTTCATAGTTACCAATATGACTCCAGCCTGGGAAATCAACCACGCATGCTTTTCAGGAGCTAAGAGGCCAGATCATCAAGTCCCTGAGTGACAAAGAAATTGGGAAGGTTGCTTTCTTGATATCGAGGGTGCTTTCGACAATACCGACTACACCCAAATAAATCGTTGCATCGTCAGCACAGGGGTAGACAATACCACATGCAATTGGATCCAACACATGCTTAGTAATAGGAAAATAAACACTTCACCAGGCAATGATAAAATAAGTGTAAAAGCTGCGAAAGGATGCCCTCAAGGCGGGGTTCTCTCACCCCTTCTATGGTCCATCGTAGTCAATGAACTGATTAACATACTCAGTTATATAATAGTTGGACTGGTTATAGATCTGCTCTAACTAAATACACCCTCGAACTAAGAAAATCTAATGTCTTGGAGGAAACACTGCGAGAACATAGACTCACTTCCAACTGCGGCCCGGCTCCATAAGGTACTACCCCAAGAGCACACAAATGAACTCGAGCTGCTTCGAAAATCATTACCGTCAATCGCAGAGAAACTCTGGAGAGTTTGCTTGTGGTGCACTTCGCTGGTTCTACGCCCCAGTCGATGCCTTCTGATGATCAAACGAACGTCGACAGTAGAACGAACAGCCTCCCTCTGATAGGGTTAAATGGGCAATTGTCTCATTTGAGCCCTATAAGCACCACGCAAAGACGATGTCTTTCCTGCTGTCTTACAGAGAGGCCTGGACACTATTTTATCACCTCTGATAGTTCCTTTTAGGCCTTGTTTCAACCTTGGATATATTCCCCAAATCTGGAGGGAGGTGAATCTTGTCTTCATCCCCAAGATTGGAATGCCAAGTGAACAACGTAAATCCCATCGCCCTACCATAAAGCTCCACATTAGAGGCGGAGAATCAGATATCTCTGCATCCAAATCAGTATGCGTATCTCAAAGAGCGATCTTCTGAGAATGCGCTACACCAACTGGTGACGTGTATTGAAAATAGCTTCCCACACAAGGAGATCGCAATTTGCGCCTTCCTGGATATAGAGGGGGCCTTCGATAATACTAGATATGATTGGATCACCACTGCATTATCCTGCAGGGGTTAGGACCATCTCACTAATCACTGGATTAGGGCGATGCTAAATAGCCATCATATCAGCCACATGCGGAGAGGTATCAGTGACAGTATCGGCGGCTAGAGGATGTCCACAAGGAAGAGTCCTTTCACCACTGTTCTGGTCGATAGTCAACGATGACCTACTACGTAAGCTAACCACTCGGGACTACGAGGTCATCGGATGTGCTTATTGTTACGGGCAAGTGCGAAACCACTGGTGTGAGGGTTTATCGATTAACCCAAATAAGACAATCTTAGTCCCGTTTACAAAGCAGAGATAGGTAAAGCCATGCTCAATCCTTCTAAATGGCACACGCATAGGATTTTCAGATGAAGTAAGGTATCTAGGTATTGACCTAGACCGATGACTCAACTGGAACTTCAACATGAAAACTAAATTTACGAAAGCGACTAAGGCTATGTGGGCCTGTCAACGCACTTACGGTAAAACCTGGGGACTTAAACCTAAGGTAGCCCACTGATTATACACCGCGATAGTGCGACCTATCGTCCCCTACGGGACAAAAGTTGAATAAAAAACTGCAATTATTAAGCTTCAACGCCTTCAGAGACTAGCGTGTCTCGGCATTACAGGCGCTATGCCAACCTGCCCCACGGCAGCTCAACAAGCACCCATTGGACTCACCCCACTGCACCTTCTTATCAAGAAGGTGGCATTACGCAGTGCAATCAGAATCCTTTGTTCGGGAACAAATATGCCATGTAGACCCGAGGGGCATATGTCCATACTACAACACCTTCCCGAGCTGGATATGATTACCACGGTCTCGGACGCATTGCCACACACTTTCACTTTTGACAAGAGATTTGAAGTACTAATCCCAAATCGCTCAGCATGGGAAAACAGTGATCCCTTGCTAAATGTCAAAGGCCTTAGGTGGTATACGGATGGGTCCAAGATGGCTTCTGGCGTTGGCGCCGTCTTCTCTGGACCAAACCGCAAGATCTCGAAAGCCCTGGGAACTAGTACCAGCATCTTACAAGCAGAGTTGCGTGCCATCCTAACATGCGCCAATCTAAATCTTGAGACTGACATAAGAGGAGTAACCATCAACATACTCTCCGATAGCCAAGCAGCGCTTAAAGCGCTGAGTTCGTACAGCACGAACTCAAAAACCGTCAAGGAATGCCACTATGCCCTACAAGTGCCAGGGCAATGAAATTGCCGATCATGTCGCCAGGAAAGGTTCCAGCGAAAAATGTATAGTTCCAGAACCATTCTATGGCACTCCCAAGTCTAAGATCAATTTCTTCTTAGACAATTGGGAATAATCGCAACACCTGTCCTTTTGGAACAGCGTTCGGGGACCCCGTCAATCAAAACGACTTGACTTACTCAAACTCAACAGGGGGGGTATCAGAAGAGTAGTCAACTATCTGACAGGACACTGCGGTCTGAGATATCATCTAAACAAAATAAACCTCTCGTCTGAAACTCAGTGTTAACTCTCTGCCATCTTAGGAAGCGTATCCTACTCAGCGAAGTTATGACTCCTGAGGGGATCACCTTGGCTCCTACGAAATGCATTCTCAACTTCATTATGGAAGTAGAGTAGCTCCTCGGCTAATCGGCTAGCAGGCACAGTAGATCGGCAAATGTCGCAGTTCCAAATGCTAGTAGTACTAGCCCCAGAAGAAAAAAAAACCGATGTCAGCAACAATGGTTTCTTTGTCCAATTCTACGCCGATGACATAGTGATCTAACGAGGGAAATTCGAAGACCCAATCTCGGAACTCCCCCGAAGCGCACTAAACCCTGTTGCGAACTGGAGCATGAACTACTTACAATCGATGGTGAACCTGGGCCTCAACCAACAAGCGGCACAGCTGGCACGGTTTTTGGCCAGCTGTTTCCAGCACCGCACGCCCAATTGGTTAAGATCCCCTTCCACCTGCGTGCGCCACCGTAGACGTGGCCGTCTTCTGCCACGCCTTCCTTCCGGGGTGGATTCGATGACTCTTCGGTTCGGAGCTGTATTTTCCATGCGCTCTACATGGCCTAGCCACCTTAGACGCTGTATCCATAGACGTCGTACCAGGCCGATGTCGCTGTACAACCCGTACAGTTCTTCATTATATCTTCTCCTCCATACACCGTTTGAACAAACGGGACCATAGATAGTGCGCAGAATTTTCCTCTCGAAACGACCAAGGGCATCTTCATCCGTATTTGCTAAGGTCCAAGCCTATGCGCCGTGAAGGAGGACTGGGATGATTAAGGTCTTATATAGTGTCACCTTGGTTTTCCGAGAGAGGGCTCGACTTCTCAATTGCCTCTTGAGCCCAAAGAAACAGCGGTTGGCAAGAGTGATTTTGCGTTTTATCCCAGCGCTGGTGTTGTTGTCGCTGGTCAGTGAGCCAAGGTAGACGGATTCCTTGACCACTTCAAAGTTATATCCGCCCATAGTGACGTTCTGGCCAATATGTCGGTGTTGTCCGCCTCTTTTAGATGAAAGCATATATTTGGTTTTACCCTCATTAACCTTGAAACCCATCTTAGCCGCTTCTACCTCAATGCTTACAAAGGCTTCTACCTCAATGCTTACACATCTCGCTGTGTCCGTCCAATCACGTCAATGTCGTCGGCGTACGCAAGCAATTGCGTAGACTTGGAATAAATCTTGTGTTGGCCAGTGACTCTTGCACGATATTTTCAAGCACGATGTTGAAAAAGTTGCATGACAGCGCGTCAGCTTGCCTAAATCCTTTTATAACATCAAAGGTCTCGGTTTGCTCATTACCGACCTTAATGGAGCAGCGAGAATTCTCCATTGGCGTCCTGTCATCCTGCAGAGTCGGATGAGTTTGGCAGGGATGTTAAAACTAGACAAGGCTTTGTATAGCTCATCTTTATACACGCTGTCATATGCAGCCTTGAAATCGACGAAGAGGCGGTGAGTGTCGATTTGGTATTCCTGTGTTTTCCCCAAGATCTGCCGTAGCGTAAATACTTGGTCTATTGTGGATTTACCTGGCCTGAAACCACACTGATAAGAGCCGATCAGGTTATCCACAAACGGATTCAGGCGTTCACACAATACGGCAGAGAAGATCTTATTTGCGATGTTAAGGGGACTTATTCCCCTTTAGTTGGCGCAGTTATAGGGATCTCCTTTCTTATGGACCGGGCAAACGATGCTGAGATTCCATTCGTCGGGCATGCTTTCCTCCGACCATACCTTGCAAATGCGATGGTGCATGCACCTTACCAGCGCATCTCCAGCCGCCTTAAGAAGCTCAGCAGACAGGCCGTCTGCGCACGCGGCTTTATTAGATTTAAGTCTCGATATCGCTATTTTGACTTCGTCTAGGTCGGGTGGATGGAATTCTCCTACATCGTCGTCCATTACGAATGGCTCATTCTGCCTGACAGCGGTATCTTGTCTATCATCGCCGTTATACAGTCTGCAGAAGTGGTCTTTCCAAATCCTCATCATCGACTGTGATTCTACTACCAGTTCTCCATTTTTATCCCTGCAGACCGCCGCTCTGGCTTTGTGGCCATGGCATGTTTATTTTACCTTTTTGTTAAACTTCCGGGCGTTATTCCTGCGGAGACATCTCTCCATCTCCTCGATCTCACGCTTTTCGTGTTCCCTCTTCTTTCTTCTGAGAAGCGTGTGTTCTTCTCTTCTCTTTTGCTCATAGATTTCGCGAGCAGCTATCGTCCGTCGTTGCAGCATGGCCTTATATGCCTCTTGTTTTGCTACATGGGCTTGTTCGCATTGTTCGTTGAAAGAGGGGTTTCTAGGTGGTGGCGGTTTGAAACCCAGCACCTCTGAGGCAGCGTCTCTGACGGCGCTCTGGCAATGCGCCCATTTTTCTCTATTGGTTGTGTTGCTGTGGGCGGATTCCGAGAGAGCTTGAAGGAGACACGATCAGCAAAGATTCTGGTAGTCTTTTGCGGCTGTATCTTTCTGACGTCAAACTTACGTTGTCCTACTCAACTCCTAAGCATTCTTGATATCCTCATTCGTACCTTTCCTACAACAAGGTAGTGGCCGAGTCGATGTTGTCGTAGTTAGGGCATTGGGCATGGGTTCTGTCTAGGAAATAGTAGAATTCTTCTTTGAGTCGATCGTCCTTTTCCTCCATTGGGGCGTGAGCGCATATTGAGCAAATGTTTCCAAATTTAGCTTTGATGCGGATTGTTTTGAGGCGTTTGCTTATATATTGGAAGCTTAAGACGTTTTGCTGGAGTCTTCCTCTAATAACGAATCCGCACCCAAATAGGCGCTGTTGGGTCTCATTGTAGCAGTTCCTGTAGTAGGTGTCACAGTTTTTGATCCGTCTTTTGCCTGGTCCATCCCATCGCACTTCTTGAAGCGCTTTATAGCAGTTAAGGGCTTGCTCCAATTGATCGCCTGCTCCCAGTCTGTTAAGGGACCTCACATTCCAGGTGCAGACTCTCAAGTCCGCTAGTCGTTGCAGGGGTCGTCAGCTTTATATCCGTCCGTATTCGAGGCTTGTGGTTGCTTCTGAACAAGTAGGTTTTTACATGACAGGGATGTTACCCCTAAGCATAACCCCCAACCTGAAGGGCCAGGTTCCTCTTTCCCCAAGAACAAGGGGTTGGGTCGCTGCACACGTTGGTTCACTACCTGGCGGGTGCCAGGGTAGCTATCCAGGGGGGGCCACGCGGAGGCTGTGTGTCAAGTTGGATTGAGCAGGGACAGAGATCGAAGCTCGCGTTTGCCATGTTAAACGCCATCAACTTGTCTGTTTGCTCGCTCCCTCCCCCTAACTGGTGCATAAAGGTTGCACTAAATGTCAATCCTTTAAAAATCACTTTAGTCACCTTCACCAAAAGGTGGAACAGGCATAACTCACCATTGCTCTTGTGAAGCGATAGAGTTCTCAAAAGAAGTCAAATACCTAGGGGTAACTCTAGACGAAAAGCTCACATGGAAAGTCTCACTGTCAAAAACTGGGGCACAAATCCCAAAATATCCCGCTGGCTATATATAGCTATCACCAGACCAATTCTTACATACGCTGCGCCCGTCCGGTGGCACAAAACAAAACAAATATCAGTACCTCCCTTCTTCGGATGCCTTGTCGTGGCGGGAGGCTTAAGAGGTCATAGACCTCGAACTAAGACTCGAAGATCCGAAAATGATCTCTTTGGTCGCGATCGGGGCAAGGATTCTGGAGGCCCCAACATTCATTTTTAACCCTACGGCAGCCCGGCACACCGGCTCCTGCGGTTCACTGTCTGACCACCTGGTCGGACTGAGTATTAGCGGTGCATCCAGAGGAGGCGACGCCAACGATGGCGCGCCACGGGAAACCACAAAACTGGAACGCGCCCCAGAATTGGGGCGTACTGCTGAATGCACTGCTAGGTGCCAAAAAAATAGAGGTAAGAGGCGTCCCCGAAAATTGTGCAAAGAGACTGACAAAGCCGAAGGCACAATGGTGAGGGTTAAACCTCTGGGGGAACCAGTTAAGAGAGTTAGGTCGATGGAGGTATCTCGTACCGAAATTGATCCGACCCTCCTTTCTGAGCTCCACCCCTCTCTCGAAAGTGCGCGCGCGGAAAGCGTCGGCGGTTGGGAAGGGCTGCTGAAGGAAGCATAAGCATGTCTACACTTTTGGCGTGCGCCTCCAACTCTCTTCCTCTTACCGGGAAGGAAGGCGACTTGGCAAGGCTGTTCCAAACCGGCGTACGAAGGAAGCAGGAGCTCTAACCGAAAAAGGTAAAAGCTCCCGCAAACGTAAGACCGCCGCTAAGGATAGCCTCGCTAGGGAGAGAGTGTGCGATGCCTCCCTCTCCGGTGGGGCGGTGGGAAATCGGAGTCCAATGGCAGATGTGGTGACCCAGAAGGATCAAAGCATAGGCCAGATATCGAAGATAGCCAAAAACCGCTCCCCGAAGACGGGCACATCACGCATCTCCTTGGAGAAGGAGATTTTTATCCAGCAATCAATCAATCAATCTACAGCACTGCAAGGCTGCTACTGCTCTCTTAAGTAGTAGAATTGCATACAGTAGCAAAAGTCATCACGTTGGGTCCATTCATGAACCGTGGGTGTGGAATAAACACCTATGTGGTATTGGTGGTATACGTGATGCAACGATTCTTTATGATGAGTGAACCGAAAGGTCGCCGCCCTACTACTCGAAGGAATTTTCTGAACTCGTAGATTGGTCTCATCGTGTGTTCCGATGCTAATTCCTAAGACACTGCTTGAGGCAGCAGCAAATGCAATACAAGAGGAGGCCATCCTTTAGACTGCACTCTCTCGTCTGACCTTACCATTAACAATGTTGGCTCTCAACCAACGTCTGTTACGATAAGACGACAGGAGGTTATTAACATGACCCTATCCATGTGAAGGACATCACTAACTGGCGAGTCTTGCCTGATGCTACGCTGTGGGACCATAAATATATCGAGTTCTAATTAAGTTGTGGGATCTCTTCCTTGCAGCCTAGACGGACTTTGTACGGTATAGAGAGGAGCTTGAGAAATCCACAGGGCCTACCCAAACTTAGAATGAACCAATTGAACCAATTGAAATTGGTTCTATGGTGGAATGCCGAGCACCAAAGTCTTTGCAGGGAAGCCAGAAGTCTTCTGAATAGATCCCTCAAATCGAACTCGGAAGATGACTGGAGCAAGTATCGGTCGAAACAGAAAGAATATAAAGAACTTATTCGTAAATGGAAAAACGATTCTTATAGGACCTCCTGCGAAGAGATCAAGTCAAGTTTCGGAGTGCGACTAGCAAGTTGGTTAAATTCCTCAAACGGGGAAAACCGACAAAGCTGGATGTATGTATGTATGTCGGCGTTACAGTCCATGAAGGACCAAAGCCGAGCTTCTCTCAATCACCCATGTTGTGTGCGATTTTATTTTCCCGTAGGTGAAAGGGACCTACAGCTTATTGCCGGTTCCGAACGGCGAAATTCGAGAAGCTTTTCTTGACATTTATACTACAGGGGGCTTTGTCAGTACCCCGCTGAAGAGAAACACAGTGAAAAACACGTTCGATGACATGGCTGTTGTCGGGATTCGATCCCGTGTCATCGGCGTCAGAGGCCAACACACTACCCACTGCGCCACGGCGCTCTCGACAAAGCTGGCTGCACTCAGAAAATCTGACGGTGCCTTTACGGAGTCAAAAGCGGAAACTCTTAGTTTACTGCTTCTGACTCATTTCCCGGGAAATCAGATTGTCATCAGCCCGTTGCACACTCCTTCAAGGGAAACGATGTTTGAGACTGAAGCCATTGAATTTGCTGTGGCATCCTTCGATGGCTACAAATCGCCAGGCACTGACGGAATATAAGGCAGCTGCCTCATAATAATTTTCACTACTAGCTTAGCACTTGCTCACATACCCACTCCTTGGCGCACACTGAAAGTATGTCAAATCTGGCGTAAACAGGGGCTGCCCACAAGGTGGCGTCCTGTCTCCGCTGTTATGGTGCATGGTGATCGATTATCTGCTTGATGCTCTTAATGCCTCTGGAATATATGCCCAGGCCTATGCGGATAATGTCGCCATTCTTTCTGTCGGCCCATGCTTAGCGACAGTCCGTCTCAAGGCACAGGTGACCCTAAATGTGATCGATGATTGGTGTACCAGAAATGGGCTGTCAGTCAATCCTCTTAAGACCGATGTCGTTCTCTTTACGATAAGGAGGAAAAATACTGACATGACTCAGCTGGTACTAAAATGCACTTCCATCCCAGTATCCAAGGAGGCTAAGTATCTAGGAGTCAACTTAGATAGCAAGCTTCTCTCGTAAAAGCATGTTGAGTCAAAAACCATCAAAACGCTGTCAGTTTCTGGCAATGCAAAAGAACTTTTGGCAAAACATGGGGTTTATCGCCGGCGAAGGTCCTCTGGATCTACACGGCAATAATAAGACCTATAATCTCATATGCATCGGCTGTCTGATGGAACAGACTAAAACGCAAACACGTCGTAGCCTCTTTCACCAAACTCCAAAGAACGGTTTGTCTCAGTTGCACGGGGCTTTCCCCAGCACGGCGGGCGCTGCTCTAGATGCTATGATGAACCTTCCACCTCTTGATCAGAGGATGTGCTCTGAAAGCCATGTCTCGTCTGAGAAGAAATGGCCTTTGGTACAACTCGCGCAGGAATAACAGTGCGCTTGCGCAGGAATTGTCCTGGGAACCCTGTCTCATCATTCTACTGCGTTGCACAGTCGCGTTTCCATGGCGTCAGGATTGGCTCTGCCCGGATACTGAACCTGGAAAGGATGCTCTTCGTATATTCACATATGGCTCCAGGTCTGGGCGGGGGTCCGGTGCTGGGGTCATCTTTGAGCGCGAAAACATCCGACTGCACTTCTCGTTAGGAAAATATGCGTCTGTCTTCCAATCAGAGATATACGCAATCCTAATGGCCATGCACCATATTCTGAAGCACAGGTGGAGGGGCAAAAGCATATGTGCCTGCAGTGACAGCCAAGCTGCACTCACAGCCGTACGCAATCCCCTAACTAGCTCCAAATTAGTGCTTCAACTCAAGTCCTTCTTGTACAGAGCTGGTAGACTAAATTCCCTAAAGCTTGTATGGGTTCCAGGTCACTCTGGGATCCCAGGAAATTAGATCTCTGATGAACTCGCCAGAATGGGTTCAGAGGAGGGCTTCTCAGGACCTGAACCCACTATAAGTCTACCTGTGTCCACGATAAATTCCTATATTAACGATTGATGGAGGGATTGTCCAAGTTGCAAGATGACTTAGCGCGTATGCCCTGATGTTTGCAAGAAATTCGCAGCATTCCTCCTGTCTTTAAGGAGAATCGACTGCAGAGGGCTTATGGGCCATTACACTTTTGCTTAACACGTCTGCGTACTTGACATCAGTGAGACGCCTAGCTCCTCCGCACCCTTGGAGCCGACGTGGTGCGTACCGAATACTTAGCTCTACATCACTGAAGCTCCTCCTAAGTTTTCTCCGGACAACGGGGAAAATACAGTAATGTAAGGTGTCTGTCTGGAGTACAATCTGGAGTACAATGGACCAGTGTTTGTGTCTCAGTGCTCCAACAGATAGCAGAAGCATTCAACACAAAAAAAAAAAAAAAAACCAAAAAAGCTCACGTGGATTGGTATCGTCCCAAAATCGACAATTTTGTTTGTTGACGTGCCCATTGGGGTCGATTGTCAACTGCTCCAAAACCCTTCAGCGAACACACCTAGTTGGTATGGTCGTCTACCATTAGCTTCCGGATCAGTTGAATTTTGTACGGGTACCTATCCAAGTCAGTTTACCTATACTGTGGCGTGAGCGCCACAGATATTGACGTAGAGGAAAATAACCTTCAAACGACAGGACGCCACACGGATGAACAGTGTAACATCGTTTTATCCGGGTTGGTGTGTGGAATTGCTAGATCCAGCAATGACGCAAACCTCAACGAATCTAAAAGTACATATCGAAACCATGCCGGATAAAAACGTTTTAGTGTATTTCTAAACCTGAGAAAAATCTCGCATGACGGAAATATATAGTTCAGAACGCTTAGATAAACTTGATATTCGCGTTTCAAGAATCCTAAAGAGACAACACGTTTCGTGAATACTTTGGTCAATGCAACCGCTCACTAGATCCGAAACAATCATAGGTCAACTGGTACGTAAATTTGACATGCGCGAAGGTCAGGGAAACCAAAAATTGGTCACACGCCGGATAGCATCAGTGTTGTGATTCGAAGGCCCTCTTAGCTGGAGCGTTGGCGCTCATGCGCTCGATGTGGCCGAGCCACAGTAGACGACGGGTCGTTGCCATCCGGACTACATCCACACTTTAGATAACTTGTAGAGTTCGCGGTTATGTCTTTTCCTCCATTCACCTGCCCTACAGACAAGAATAAATATCCGGCGCAGAATTTTACAGCCAGCTCTCGGCTCCGTACAGCAATACTGGCAGTATAAGCGTTTTGTAAAGCATGACTATGGTTCTTCGAGTGAGGATTTTCGACCCAAAGTGATTGGGGGGAGGGAGCGAGCAAACAGAGCAAAGAAGTTTGATCGCGTTTAACATGGCAAACGCCAGCTTCGATCTCTGTCCCTGCTCAATCCAAGTTGACAAACAGCCCCCGCGCGGCCCCCCCTGGATAGCTACCCTGGCACCCGCCAGGTAGTGAACCAATGTGTGCAGCGACCCAACCCCTTGTTCCTGGGGAAAGAGGAACCTGGCCCTCCAGGTTGGGGGTTGTGCTTAGGGGTAACGTCCCTATCACGTAAAAACCTACTTGTTCCGAAACAACAACAAGCCTCGGATACGGACGGATACAATGCTGACGACCCCTGCAAACGACTAACGGACTTGAGAATCTGCAACTGGAATGTTTGGTCCCTTAACAGACCGGGTGCAGGCGATCAATTGGAGCAAACTCTCAACTGCTATAAAGCAGATATAACCGCACTCCAAGAAGTGCGATGGGATGGACCAGGCAAAAAACGGATGAAAAACTGCGACATCTACTACGGGAACTGCTACAAGGAGAACAAACAGCGCCTATTCGGGTGCGGATTCGTTATTCGAGGAAGACTCTGACAAAAAGTCTTAAGCTTCCGAGACATAAGCGAACGCCTCATAACAATCCGCATCAAAGCTAAATTTGGAAACATTAGCTTAATATGCGCTCACGCCCCAACGGAAGAAAAGGACGATCGACTCAAAGAAGAATTCTACGATCTCCTAGATAGAACCCATGCCCAATGTCCCAGTCCCGCAACAAAAAAGTTGTAGGAGATTCTAATACAAAACTGGTCAAAGGGGATATATTTGAGTCGATCACAGGAAAGCATAGCCTCCTTATGGAGGCAACGACAACGTACTTGGGCTAATCGATTTCCTAGCGGGGAGTAACCTCCTTGTAGCAAGCACGCTATTCCCCCATCTCAACATCCACAAGGGTACCTGGCGGTCTTTTGATCAATCGACCACCAACCAGATTGATCACATTGCGATCGACGCCAGACACTCCTCCTGTATTCTCGACGTACGAACCTTCCGAGGGGCCAATATCGTCTCGGACCACTACCTTGTTGTAGCTAAGGTACGCATGAGGATATCAGGAATGCTTAGGAGTCGAGTAGGACAACGTTAGTTTGACGTCGGAAAGCTACAACCGCAAGAGACACCCAGGATCCTTGCCGATCCTGTTTCCTTCAAGCTTTCCCAAAATCCGCCCACAGCAGCACAGACAATGGAGCAGGAATGGGCGCATTGACAGAGCGCCGTCAGAGACGCTGCCTCAGAGGTGCTGGCTTTAAAACCGCCACCACCTAGAAACCCCTTATTCGATTAACAATGCGAACAAGCCCATGCAGCAAAATCTATGAGCAGAAGAGAAGAGAAGAACACACCCTTCTCAGAAGAAAGAAGAGAGAACACGAAAAGCGTGAGATCGAGGAGATGGAGAGATGTCTCCGCAGGAATAACGCCCGGAAGTTTTACAATAAGGTAAAATGAACATGCCATGGCTACAAAGCCAGAGCGGCGGCCTGCAGGGATAAAAATGGAGAACTGGTAGTAGAATCACAGTCGATGATGAGGATTTGGAAAGACCACTTCTGCAGACTGTATAACGGCGATGATAGACAAGATACCGCTGTCAGGCAGAATGAGCCATTCGTAATGGACGACGATGTAGGAGAATTCCATCCACCCGACCTAGACGAAGTCAAAATAGCGATATCGAGACTTAAATCTAATAAAGCCGCGGGCGCAGACGGCCTGTCTGCTGAGCTTCTTAAGGCGGCTAGAGATGCGCTGGTAAGGTGCATGCACCATCGCATTTGCAAGGTATGGTCGGAGGAAAGCATGCCCGATGAATGGAATCTCAGCATCGTCCGTCAGCATCGTCCGGTCTATAAGAAAGGAGACCCCTATAACTGCGCCAACTATAGGGGAATAAGTCTCCTTAACATCGCATATAAGATCTTCTCTGCCGTACTGTGTGAACGCCTGAAACCGTTTGTGGATAACCTGATCGGCTCTTATCAGTGTGGTTTCAGGCCAGGTAAATCCACAATAGACCAAGTTCTTACGCTACGGCAGATCTTGGAGAAGACCCAGGAATATCAGATCGACACTCACCACCTTTTCGTCGATTTCAAGGCTGCATATGACAGCGTGTATAAAGATGAGCTATACAAAGCCTTGTCTAGTTGTAACATCCCTGCCAAACTCATCCGACTCTGCAGGATGACAGGACGCCAATGGAGAATTCTCGCTGCTCCATTAAGGTCGGTAATGAGCAAACCGAGACCTTTGATATTAAAAAAAAAGATTCAGACAAGGTGGCGTGCAAGAGTCACTGGCCAACACAAGAGGTGCGATTTATTTCAATTGCCTGCGTACGCCGAAGATATTGACGTGATTGGAGGGACACAGCCGGCCTTTGTAAGTATTGAGGTAGAAGCGGCTAAGATGGGTTTCAAGGTTAATGAGGGTAAAATCAAATGTCTGCTTTCATCTAAAACAGACGGTCAACATCGACGTATTGGCCAGAACGTCACCATGGGCGGATATAACTTAGAAGTGGTCAAGGAATTCGTCTACCTTGGCTCACTGATGACCGGCGACAACGACACCAGCGCTGAGATAAAACGCAGGATCACTCTTGCCAACCGGTGTTTCATTGGGCTCAAGAGGCAATTGAGAAGTAGATCCCTCTCTCGGAAAACAAAGGTGGCACTATATAAGACCTTGATCATCCCAGTCCTCCTTTACGGCGCAGAGGCTTAGACCTCAACAAAAGCGGATGAAGATGCCCTTGGTCGTTTGGAGAGGAAATTTCCACGCACTATCTACGGTCCCGTTTGTTCAAACGGTGTATGGAGGAGAAGATTTAATGAAGAACTGTACGGGTTGTACGACCTGGTACGACGTCTATAGAAACAGCGTCTAAGGCGGCTAGGCCATGTAGAGCGCATAGAAAATATAGCTCTGACCCGAAGAGTCTTCGAATCCACCCAGGAAGGAAGGCGCGGCAGAGGACGGCCGCATCTACGGTGGCGCACGCAGGCGGAAGGGGTGGGGTGCGGCGCTGGAAACAGGTGGCCAAAGGCTGTGAGTGTTATACCTCCATCGGTTATTTTATCACTTCTCATTCGCAACAGCTGTGTTGCATAACTTTCCCCTATTGTATTTCTTGGCTATGTACAGACGTTGAGCTACAGACTATTCGTTTGACAGTCGGAGATGTTTACCACTGCTCCACGACCACCCTATTTCTGTCCTAACAACCGATTTTGGACGACCTTAACGAAATTCGTCCTTTAACGAAGTACGATCACGATGGAATTAAAAAAAAAAAAGCGAAACACAATGACTCTGGATGGTGCTTAATTACGAAAAGTCAAGCCCAAGTGTCATGAAAACTAGTCTCGAAATGTAAGACGCATGTCTAGGACGAGGATTTAAAGTCAATTGAAGTCAATCAAGTCGACGTATTTGACACCACAACTACGCCCCACACGTTCATACGAAGAAAGACGGTTGAGAGCCAATGATTTCGCCTGGAATGAGCGTTAGCCTTTTGACATATATTCAAGAAAATAACTAAAGCACATCTTCGTATCCACATGTAGGCGGAATTCAAAGACACAAATATAGCAACGCATTAGGCGTATATTTAAACCTCAAAAGCCGGTTATTTCATTTTCCCAACTAACTCCTATTCATTCTTCCAGCTACTTACACCACCCGATAAAAAGGTTTCAACTCCAATCTATCCCTAAAATAAGGTCAAAGGCAAACCAAGATGCTTGTCCGACTGGCTACTTAATATCTCATTATACACGTCGATACAGTGTCACCATTTTAGCATGTAGTAGCTAGAAAGGATGAAAAAACAAATAAGGCCTTTCCAAAACACGCAATGCACCTTCTACTCCCACGCAAATCAAATAGGAAAGCTTCCATCTCTCCCTCCTCAATTTCCTTCGAAAACAGTTGAAACTAATTGCTCATGAATCACCACCGCACATACTTACACATATTCTTCGATACAAATATACGTCATCTCATATAATAGCGTCCTGGAACCCGAAAAACAAAACAAAAAAAAAACGGATATTAAGCCAAAATCAACAAACGTCAAGGAATAAGGAAAAAACGATGATTCCCGTGCACTAGGAGCCGCCAGTGCCTACGTCACACGCAAAACACAACGCAGAAAATGGCCGCCCACATCCGCCACACTATCTCCATTGTCAAATCAATGAAAAGCTCTCTGACGTCAAGCGGCCGAAAATTTATTCACAATTTATCGTCAACATTTATCTCATTTATGTATACGAGCCACACTCACGCCACCAACACTAACATCGGCGACAACAACAAAGCGAGCGAACGGGAAAACTACCGTTAAGAAAATGGGAATTGCATGGAAGGCGCGCTACACACCTGAGATAGTGGAATGAACTGTTTCATTGCCATTTTGGTTCGGTCTTACCAACATGCGTGGTCCACAAGAAGTGAATGAAGAGTGGTGAAAAAATACCGGGAGTTTTACCTATTCCAATTGTGTGGTGAGTAAGTCTGCGATGGAAGGGAGAGAACTTCAAGGAAGAAAACAGTTATTCTGGAACAAATAAAGATTTTAGGCGAATATCACGGTGTGGTGAAAAGTTTATTTGTGGTGAAAACAAACAGAAAAAAAACAAAAAAGGATGAAAGTGCGTGAAAAAAGGACGAGAAACTACAGGAAATGAATTTCAATTTTGAATTCCTGAAATTTATATGAGACATATGGAGCTTAGCGGAAGAAAACCGCCGAGAGAGAGGGTATACATGTTGTCCACGTTATCTTCTCATTATCCACCACATATACTATCGCGGTTAACTTATACACACTCGAAAGCGCGAGGTGCGAGGAAAAGTTTCACGGACGAGGAAAATTTTCATCATCACCGCCATCGCCATCGCCATCGTCGTTGTCGTTGTCGTGGTCGTCGAGTGTGTACAGCTCGGTAAATTAACTGCTCCAGTTTGCCTCCTTTTATTTGCTTTATATCATTATCCTTTTTGGTTTAAATTCATTTTAAATTGAAAGAAAAATAAGAAAAGAAAACACTTCGTAGACAAAGGCAAGTGATAGTATTTCACGGGATAACAACTTATTCAGAGACGATTCGAATGTGAAACAAAGAAAGTCCATCCGTCGAAGGACGTCACTTTGGAAACGAATCCAAACGGATATAGAAAGGACACCATAAAGCAAGTGTTCAACAATATCTTCTTGAGGATGTGAATTAGTTATTTTATTTTCGCTGAAAGAAAATTTTAGTGAAAGCAAAAAATTTGATCCTTCATTAGGGTGTCTCTCTCCCGGGAGGGGGAACCAGGCGACGGTGTAAAGAAAAAAGTATATCCTAGTGTTGGAGCCTCTCCCAATCTCCCACACTCCTTCACGCGCTACCTCTCTCGTTCTCTCCGGTTGTTCGTTTTTTTTTTTTATGTTAGCTTTCGTGTTTGTTCTATGAATTTGTCCCACTCAACTTCCTTTTTTGCTGTCCATTTCGTCCTCTTTATTTTTCCCTACCATCCGAGATTGTTGTTACTGTTATATTGTCCTTTGATTTTGCATTTTACTGTCTTCCTTTTCTGTTTTTACAAGTGATTTTGTGACAGGATTTTGGCACAGAAAAAAAAAAGATAAAATGACCTGAAACAACGGTCTTTCACAAGTGTGGTGAATATGCTCAGCTTAATTTAAAAAAAAATGTATTTATGTATGTATTAAGTGGTGTATATCCCTCTGTCTATAAGTGTGTATCCCTCCCGTATGTGTTACCCGCCCACCTACCTCCCAAACCCAAACGACAGAGTATATCATTCCCGATTTTGATGTGTGTGATTTTGTGCAGTGTATGGAGCTCGTTCGGTTCGTTTCACCTCTCGCATCTATTAGATACCATTTTTATTGTGTTCTATCCTAATCAGCCATCAGTCGAGAAGTTGTTAATCATTTCTTTTTGTGGTCGGTTATTGAATTTATTTATTTTTTTGTTTTCTTCTATTCATTTATCGAATCGTTGCTTTACCTCGTCTACTTATTCAGGATATGAGCTAGTGAGTAGTTTAAACTAAGAAATCAATTTACAAAAAATCTGTTTAAAATGATCTTGTGAAATTGTGATATAAAAATAAAATGATCAGTTGTGCTAAACTTCTAACTAATTAGCTTCTAATCTAAACGAATTTATTCGTGTGAAATTGGGAAACCAAGAAGTAATCGGTCATAGCTAGATACTACTAGATGCCATCTGGTAGATGAAAAAAAATTAAATAAAAAATAACGATACGAGAATTAGACATAAAAAGATACTGGACCGCATTGGGATACCATCGGAGTGTACTTACATATGTACCTACTAATTGTCAGACGACACCTTCAAAACTTCAAGGATTTCGCAAGGTAATTTCTTTTTCAAGAACTTGCATTTTATTTCCTGTCAACCTCTTTCACTATCCTTCAAAGTCGGGGGCTATGAAAAGTGGCGAAGGAGGACAAGAGGCAGCGACATAAAACAATTAAATAAATAAATAATTTAATAAACAATAGAGAAAAACATCCTGGAATCTACTACCATCGCTACAATCACTCTCACTCTCATTCGCCTATTTTTCATTTTCATTTCTCTCCCGAACACATAGACACAGTTCCCTACAACTTCTATCTACATTACCATTCGCTACATACAAACTTTACACATTAACTCAAGGAGCTTTCCTAACACTTATTGAAGAGCCATGGAAAAATTCCTACCACCCACTCGCATTGCCTCTCCTCCTCCTTCCCCGGTTACATACGTTCTATCGTTTCCTCGCTCACTGTTACCGAAATTAAGTAAATGCGCGATATCATTAGTAGCTTATCTGCACATACGCTAGATAGTACGTGTCTTATACATAAGTATACCGTCATATCCTTAGCTACGTAGATACTGTGGTAGATTTTTAAGTTGACTTAACTCACCTCGGTCATATGTATTCGAACGAGTGATTGTGACATTTTATTTTTATCCTTTCTTTCCCCTTTTCTGGTGTCGTTATTGTAGTGAAATGGTCATGTGATATGAAGCGTGATTTGTATTATCTATCACTTCGTTGTCATTTATTAATAGTTCGGTGGAAGAGCGTAATCAAGTGTCAATAACATCAGCTTTATCGAAAAGCAAAAGGTTTCAATGCTTCGTTCCTGTCCACTTATGTGTGTATGACGCTAACTCTGATAACAATTCTTTATCTAGATTAGGATAACATGTACTTACGCTGGCAGAGCACCTGCTTCAAACCGATCAAGCAATTATGAAATTCAATGGCAGGAATATCCTTTTACGACGTTGTATGTATGTATCATTGCACTATAACTGATGCTGTTGTTTGGCGAAATGATTAACACGCCAATGGTGACGTACTAGTATGTGGTAATGCGTGTCCTAAAAATGTGAATGACTTTTCACCGTTATGGTTTATTCTTGCAATTTCGAGAAGCTGGCGCAGATCACGTCCCCCACCATTAGTTCACAGCGAAATTGCTTAGCGAACCCACGTTGTGTATTTTTAGCATCAATGACGTCCATGAGACCGTGCGTCACCGAGTATGTACTTACTTACATCTTATTTAATGGCTCTACAAGTCCAGCGTGAACCTGGGCATCAACCAGCAAGCTTCTTCAGCTGGCACGGTCTTTTTCCAGCAACGCACTTCCAGTTGTTTAAGGTCCCCTACCTACTGTGTGTGCCACCATAGATTCCGTCGTTCTCTGCTGCGTCGTACCTCGAGGACTCTTCGGGTCGGAGCTGTGTTATCTATTCGCTCTACATGGCCTAGCCATCTTAGACGTTGGATCCGTAGACGTCGTACTAGGCTGATGTCGCTGTACAGCCGGTAAAATTCGTCGTTGTGTCTTGTCCTCCACTCTTCGTTTAAATTTTTTTTTTTTTTTTTTTTAGAAACTCGCGCAGGTTCACGAGTTTAACTCTCAGGGGTGGTTGTCCTAGATAGGACGAGAGCCGACCGAATTCCGCGTTTTTGGTTGTAGTCCGTACTAATTCGTTCAAGCACTTTTTAGTATTGCATACGCACAGGATGAATTCCAGTTGACAAGACCATAGATTGAACGCAGTATTTAACTCTCGAATCGCTTTCTCGAACGATTTCGTTAAAGTCCTGGTCTCTGCGCCATAGAGGACGACCGGGGTGATTAATGTTTTGTATAGCGCAACCCTGGTCGTTCGAGAGAGGGCTCAACTTCTCAATTGCCTCTTAAGCTCAAGGAGCTTCTGTTGGCAAGAGTAATTATGCGTTTGTTCTCAGCGCTGGTGTTGTTGTCGCTGGTCACTAGTAGGTCAATGCAGAAGAAGTCCTTGATTACTTCGAAATTTTAGCTGCCAATTGTGACGTTCTGGCAGAGACGTCGGTGTTGTGCGCTTTTTTTGGTTGACAGCATATGCATATTTCGTTTTATCCTCGTTAACCGAAGGAGCCATTTTAGCCGCTTATGCTTGAATGCTTTCGAGCGCTTTATTGACCTCCGCTGTGTTCGTCCAATTACGTCAATGTCATCTGCGTACGCAGACTTGAATTAGATTGTAACACTTGTATTGGCCAGATAGTCTCGTATGATCCATTCAAGCACGATGTTGAAAATATTAAATGACAGCGCGTCACCTTGTCTAAATCATTTTTTAACATCAAAGGTCTCAGTTAATTCGCTACCGACCTTAATGGAGCAGCGAGAATTCTCCATCGTCATCCTGCATAATCTGACAAGTCTGACAGGTATGCTCAAACTAGACATGGCTTCGCATAGCTCCTCCCTATGCACACTATCATACGCGGCTTTGAAATCGACGAATAGGTGATGGGTGCCGATTTGGTATTCTTAGGTCCTCTCCAAGACCTGCCGCAGTGTGAGTACTTGCTCTATTTACCTGGGTGCTGAAACCACACTGAATAGAACCTATCAGATTATCCACAAAGGGTTTCAAGCATTCATATCTTACGGCAGAGAAGATCTTATACGCGATGTTAAGGAGACTTATTCTCCTGTAGTTGGGGCAGTTATAGGAGACTCCTTTCTTGTGGACTGGGCAAACGATCTTAAGATGTCATTAGGGGCATGGTTTCCTCTGACCATATTTTACAGATGAGCTGGTGCATGCGCCCTATCAACTTATATCCAGCCGCCTTAAATAGCTCGGCAGACAGGAAATTATTAGCTCAATTTAATCTAGGTCGGGTCGACAAAATTCTCTTGCATCTTCGCCCGTTGCGATCGGATCATTCTGCCGGACAGCGGTATTAGATCTCTCATTGCCGTTAAAATGTCTACAGAAAGGTTCCTTCAAAATCAAATCAAATGGTTTGGTTCTATGAAGACTTAACCATAGCAAATACATGCAATGCTCTTATTTTCCTATAAGGAAAAGTTACGTAAACAGATTTGGTTTCATTGAGCGTGAACCGCCAAATACATATATGTCCAATCGGTTGAGAGCAAATTGCAATGTAGTCGTTGATTCTTCGACCGATTTTCCTGTGGCCAAAACTGTAGTATCATCGGCGAATGTGATCAGCACAGTGCGGACCGCCAGCTGTACTTACTTACTTGTCAGGCCAGCAATCCATGGAGGATCTGAGCCTGAGCAATAGCTGCCTTCCATTCTTGACGGTCTTACATCCGCGACTGCTTGGTCTTTATACCGGAGATGCGGTCTCCCTCTTCTTCCTGAACCAGGAGGCTCGGAGTCAAGGACCCTCTTAGCTGGAGCGTTGGTGTGTTCATGCGCTCGATGGGGCCAAGCCAATGTAGTCGACGGATATTTGACTTTCGTAATATATCCACATCTTTGTACAGCTCGTAGAGGTGGCGGTTATGTCTTCTCCTCCATTCACCTTCTTCATAGACAGGACCAAATATCCGGCGCAGAATTTTCCTTTCGAAGGAACCCAAAATCAGCTCCGCCGTCCAGCTTATCCTCCAGCTTTCGGCTACCTATAGCAAGATTTTGTAAAGCATGACTTTGGTTTTTCGAGTGAGGAGTTTTGACCCAAGCTGTTTGGACAAACTGAAGTAGCAGCGGTTGCCATGAGCGAATCTATGATGGATCACCGCTGTGGTGTGGAGCTTATGTTTGCCGCGAGGTATAGCTGTGAATTGTTATATTTTGTCCAAGGTGGTGAGCGACGGATCGGTTTTTGCTTGACAGCATGTACTTTGTCTAATCCTTGTTTACTTTAAGACCAGCTCATTTCGCCTGTACTTCAATCGCCGTGAAAGCTACTACAACATATCATCCGCGTATCCTAGCAGCTGGACAGACCTGTATATGAAAGTGTCTTCGCTATTGACGTCTGCCTTACGCACTATCTGCTTCAGCACCAAACTGAAGAAGTCACACGACAGAGCAACTCCTTATCGAAATCCGGTGCATGATTTAAACGTTTCGGAGGTCCTAGAACCAGTGGATAGGGTATTTTCTATCATGGTGCGACACAGCCTAATCAGTTTTCCTGGGATCCCGAATTCGGCCATCGTATCAAACAATTCTTTGCGACGAATGCTGTCGTATGCGGCCTTAAAGTCACTAACTCATCAGCAAAAAATGGTCGGAAGAATGCCTTCCCGATGAATGAAATCTCAGCATCGTTGGCCCAGTCCATAAGAAAGGAGACCCCTATGCCTGCGCCAATACAGAAGGATAAGTCTCCTGAACATTGCGTACAAGATCCTCTCTGCGTAAGCGCCTGAAACGGTTCGTGGACAGTCTGGTAGGTTCCTACCAGCGTGGTTCCAGGCCAGGAAAATCCACGATAGACCAAATATTTACACTACGGCAGATCTTGGAGAAGACCCATGAATTCCAGGTCGACACGCACCATGTGAGGAGTTATATAGAGCCATGTCATGTTTTAAGATTCCTGCCAAGCTCGTCAGGCTGTGCAGGATGACTATGGAGAATTCTCGCTGCCCCATTAAGGTCGGAGGTGAACTAACCGAGGCCTTCGATGTTAAAAAAGGTTTTAGATAGGGTGACGCACTGTCATGTGATTTCTTTAACATGATACTTGAAAAGATCGTGCGGGGCTCTTAGGCCAATACAAGAGGTACGATCTGCTTCAAGTCTACACAATTACTTACTTTCGCAGAGGACATTGACATTATTGGATGGACAAAGCGAGATGTCAATGAGGCATTCGCAAGCTTTGAAGCAGAAGCGGCTAAAGTGGGTCTAAGGGTAAATGGGGACAAGATCAAATATATGCTGTCATCAAAGAAAGACGCATAACACCGACGTCTTGGTCAGAACGTCACCCTCGGCAGCTATATTTTAGAAGTAGTCAAGGACTTCGTTTACCTTGGTTCGATAGTGACAAGCAGCAACCACACCAGCGCTGAGATAAACCGCAGAAGAACTTTTCGAACCGCTGCTTCCTTGTGCTCAAGAGGCATCTGAGTAGTAGAGCCCTCTCTCGAAAAACTGAGGTATCTCTCTACAAAGCCTTAATCATCCTGGTCCTCCTCTATGGCGTTGAGGCTTGGACGTTATCAAAAGCGGATGAAGGGGCCCCTGGGCGTTTCGAGGGAACAATTCTGCGTGCAATGTTTGGTCCCGTTTGTGTAAACGGAGAGTGGAGGAGAAGATTCAGCCAATATCTGTACGGGCTGTACAGCGACATCGGCCTAATAGGACTTTCTCCCTCTCTGAGGCGCTACAACCAAAAGTACATTTGCATAGAGGTTCGTTAATTGAATGATAGGCAATAAAGCGTTTTACCCTGTTTACGTCCGTTTGAACATGATTTTCAAGTAAACAACCATCACTCCGAACCCAATTGCCCATCAGACAACACCACAAGCGCAACGAAACACAATAAAGTACAATTAAGCACAAGAACAACAAAGCATCACCTCATTCACCCGTATCCAGGGTACTCAAATCCCATTGTAACTCTGCCTACAATACGAGTAATTAATCTCATTTCGGATTACCCTCAGAACGTGGAGCAACTCCCCATCCAACCGCTACAAGCGAACATGACCTCACCGCAACTTTTAATTGTTGTGCACTGTCGTTAAGCCGCCCCATATACTCGTATACTCGACTGACCTAATGCCAACCAATAAATTACATCCGATTGTACCGACCACTAGAATAGATACAGTCCGAAATGCCTTCAAACTTCATTCCTCGCCCCTTCCGAGACACTTCCGATGGCAATAGAGTGCCAGCAACTCGTATTTTGAAATCAACCAACCTGGCCGTGTCTACTCATTAATTCAATTCCGTGGCAAAAAGTTCAAAGTGTGTTGGACCTGAAGCGTTCCGAACATGAATATCGACACGGTTAGCTTGAGCAAAGATCCGAAACGAATGTCATCAGTGGTCGCAACAGCCCACCATAGAAACCTTCCGCCACCTGATTAACGCGTTTAATTGAATGAGGCAGATCGATCTGCACTCCATCTTCTAATGCACTCATTGGTGTGGCATGAACCATATGCCACCCTCGCACCAGCCCCGATGGCTGACTTATACTTATCTTGCTCGGGTGCGATACCCTTCTCATCGATGTCAGAAAGGTCAAAGCACGTCCAAGTGCTTGAACGAAGAAGGAGGACCCTTGAGTGGGATAATGCAATACCCACACACACTTGCCAAGTAGGTTGCACTAACTATCCATGTCGTTTTGTATTATTCTTCTCACCCTTCGCAAAGAGCAGGATGTCTAACAGCCCCCGCACGGAATCACCCGGCGCGTAGAAGCTGTAATCCTCGAGCGATTTTCAGCAAAACGCTTCAATTTGTCTAAGAGGCAAATACAGCAACAAAAACTTAGTAGGGATAACACAATCATATTAAGGATGCATAGAGATCGACTTTTGGCTTTCGACCTTCCCGTTTTCACTGGAATTCATAAATAATCCGCCAGAGCACGAGGACGAGTGATTGCCTGTTCCTTACTTGCTCCTGCCGTGAATGGGAGCCGACTCGAAACCATGACTTTTGACATTTACTTCCAACTGTGGAGCTGTGGCGATGCCATTTCCCTCCATTGCCAATTAAGACGATGTGAAAGACACGGTTCTAATGAATTTGTCATGATATGCAAAGAAAAAGGCAGCAGTGGTGGAGGGGCTGCATGTGCATTGGGTATGGATTCACAGTAGCCCAGGAGGCGAAACAGATAATCCAGCCCTAGTGGTGGGAGGGTGAGATTGGTGTTGCGGTGTTTACGTTTTCATTACGAATTCACACTTGACGCTGTTGAATGGAAAATCCGCTGATATCGGTGGGGTTATTGGCTAAGCTATAGAAAGTAGGTGACGCACAAAGTGGCTAATTGGGTTTCCAAGTGAAGTGGCAAGTAGAAACGGAATGACTCATGCCGAATTAGACGTTTGTGAATAGTCATAGGCCGGTTCGCTGCATGAGTGGGCCGAAGTATTAAAGCGTGTTGTTCGGAGATGTTTGCCTTTTTCCGGCCTTACAGGCTTTGTGCTATTTTCTATGTGGGTGGTGAAAGAGATATGGGAATATGGCAAGGGTAGTTTGTAAAATATCTAACAAAATCCCCCTTGGCGGATTGCTTCTATCTATGTACCTCGTTAAAAGAATTTGACTAGGTTACTCGTATTTTGAATTATTGAAGTGGAGTATCCTAGAATGCAGTCAAGAGCTGTAGGGAGCCTCAAGGAAGTTTGAAGGAAGCTGACGGTTTCGTACGATATACGTGTTTGTTTTTGTTTTGTTTTTTCTTTCTTGAAGGCTTCTGCTATATATTCGAGCACTCAGACGGAAATACTGTTCCAATGTAACCCAGACAGACACGTTCTTCTTCTTCATAACGAGCGCTACAGTTCGGGCCTCAACCAACATGCCCCTCCACTAGCACGATATTTTGCTAGCCTTTTCCATTGCCGCACACCCAGTTGGCTGAGGTCTCCTTCCACCTGTGTGCGCCATCTTAAGTGCGACCGTACTCTGCTTCGTTGTTCCTCGGGGTTGAATTCAAAGACTCTCCGGGCTGGAGCTGTGGTGACCATTCGCTCTACATGGCCTAGCCATCTTAGGCGTTGAACCCGTAGGCGCCTGACTAGACTCAGATCGTTGTCCAGTCCGTAAAGTCCGTGGTTGAACCTTTTCCTCCATCTCCCGTCTGCGTGTTTATAGGCCGGAAAATCACGCGCAAAATCTTTCTCTCGAACCGACCAAGGGCCTCTTCATCCGCTTTTGATAGTGTCCATGCTTTTGCGCCGTATAGCAGTTCGGGAGAGGGCTCTATTACTCAATTGCCTCCTGAGCCCAAAGAAGCAGCGATTGGCAAGAGTGATTCTGCGTTTGATTTCGGAACTGATGTCGTTGTTCCATTTCACTGCGGAGCCAAGGTAGACGAAGTACTTAACTACCTCGAACTTATATCTGCCAATACAAACGTCCTGGCCAAGACGTCGGTAGTGAGCGTCCTTTTTGGATGAAAGCATCTTTTTAGTTGTGCCCTTGTTTACCTCCAAACCAATTTTCGCCGCCTTCATCTCAATACTTGCAAACGCCTCATGACATCGGGCTGTGATCTACCTATTATGTCAATATCGTCGGCGTATGCAAGGAGTTGATAGGATTTGAAATAGATTGTGCCTCTTGTGTTGGCCAGTGATCTCTGCACAATCGTTTCTAATATGATGTTGAAGAAATCACACGACAGCGCATCGCCCTGCCTATATCCTTTTTTGAAATCAAAACTATCGGTAAGATGTTCACCGATTCGGATGGAGTAGCGAGCATTCTGCAAAGGCATCCTGCATAGTCTGACGAGTTAAGCAGGGATGTCAAAGGTAGGCATGGCGTCGTATATCTCGTCTCTAATTGCGCTGTCGTATGCGTCTTTGAAGTCGACAAATAAGTGGTGACTGTCGACTTGAAATTTATTGGTATTTTCCAGAATCTGCCGTAATGTGAATGGTGGACTTTCCTGGCCTGAATCCGCAATGATAAGGACCTATTAGCTTATTTACAAAAGACTTTAGGTGTTCACACAAAACGGCTGAGAAGATTTTGTAGGCGATGTTAAGAAGACTTATTCCCCTGTAGTTGGCCCGGTCAGAGGGGTCTTCTTTCTTGTGAATCGGGCATACGATGCTGAGACTCCATTCCTCGGGCATCCTTTCCTCTGACCATATCTTACAGATGATTTGGTGCATGTTCCTATCTAGGTCATCCCCAGCTGCCTTGAAGAGCTCAGCAGACAATCCGTCTGCGCCAGCAGCTTTATTCGACTTGGGTTTCGATATGGCAGTCTTAATTTCGTCGAGGTCAGGAGGACGGAATTCTCTGCGGTCTTCATCGATTAGAAATGGATCATTCTGCTTGACAGCGGTATATTGACTAACATCGCCGACATATAGCCTGCAGAAGTGGTTTTTCCATATTCTCAGCATCGACTGCGATTCTACTACTAGGTGTCCGTTCTCACCCGTGCAGGCTTCCGTTCTGGCTTTATAACCTTGGCATGTTCGCTTTATCTGTGGATAAATCTTTCGAATGTCACACCTGCAGTAACACCTCTCCAAATCCTCAATCGCGCGCTTCTCGTGCTCTTTCGTTTTTCATCTGAGAAGTTTATGCTCCTCCCTTCTTGTTAACTCGTAGAGCTCACAAGTTACTCTTGTTGTTTTATGCAGCGAGGCATTATGTGCGTCCTGCTTCGCTATGTGAATCCTCTTGCACTCGTCATCGAACCAAGTGTTTCTTCGTGGTGGAGCCTTGAAGCCAACTTCGGATGCAGAGCTTTTCCAGGACTTGTTTGCACTGTTTGTTCCACTGCTGTTCTATTGATAGCGTGGAGGATTGAGGTATATTGGAGGGCTTAAGGGAAACGCGATCGGTAAAAGCACGAGCGGTTTCTGGCGTTTCCGACGTCATAACTTTGTATTCTTACTCTACTCTGCTGCGTTCGTGATATCCCTGGGCGCATCTTGGCTACTACAAGATAGTGGTCCGAGTCGATGTTAGCCCCTCGGAAAGTTCAAACATCAAGAATAGTGGAGGAGTGTCTGACGTCGATCGCGATATGATCAATCTGGATAGTCATTGATTGATCTGGTGACCGCCAGGTGCCTTTGTGTATATCGAGGTGCGGAAGCGCGTAGGAAGGAGATTTCGCCCCGTAGCAAGATCAATCAGCTTGTGTTCGTTATCGGATGTGGTGTCGTGTAGGCTATGTTTGCCGATGACTCGTTCAAAGATGCTTTCCTTACCCAGCTTAGCATTGAAGTCTCCTAGTACAATTTGGGCATTGGGCATACGTTCAGTCTAGGAGATCGTAGAACACATCTTTAGCGGAGTCATCCTTGTCTTCCGTGGGAGCGTGGACCCAGCTCAGGCTGATGTTAAAAAATTTAGCTTTGATACGGATCGTTATGAGGCGTTCGCTCACATGCCGAAAGCTTAGGACTTTTTGCCTTAGTCCACCTCGAACAGCAAATCCGCATCCGAACAATCGTTTCCAGGATGGCGATTATGTCCGCTTTGTAGCGGTCTAGGGCGTCCGCAACTTGTTCGGCTGCACGTGGCCCGTTTAGGGACCTAACATTCCACGTACAGAGTCGAAGATCATTGTCCTTTTTTCGTTTTTTGCAAGGTTCGTCAACATTAATCCGGTCCGTTATATCCGAGGCTTGTGGTTGTTTCGGAGTTTGTGGTTTTATTACGATTACGGCTTACTCGGCCGTAGCTCAACCGACAGACACCTTACATTACTGTATTTTCCCCGTTTTCCGGCGAAAAGTGAGAAGGAGCTTCAGTGATGTAGAGCTAAGGGATTCGGCACACACCATGTCGGTCCCAAGGGTGTGCCATGGTGCGTGAGTAAAGGCCCGCAGAAAAGATGCTCTGCAGTGTCATCCTCCCGCAACATGTAGCACACGTAGCGCTTTGGCCCGTAATGACTCCCACAAGTCTTCTGCAGTCGATTCTCCTTAAAGACAGAAGGAATGCTGCGGATTTCTTGCATGGATAATCCCTCCATTAGAGATATCCAAATTTTCGATTTTTCTTCGACTTCGCTCGAACTCTTGATCTGACCCATATAAGTATCGTTTAAAACCTTCAAGCACATTTTGTATGGGTTAGGCTATGGCTCGGCAAGCCATACCTGGATAAAGACCTACTAGCCAAAAAACCCAAGAAAATCCACGGATATAAAAAAACAGACGGATGAAACGATGACCCAATCTTCTAGTTGCCAGCACGTGTTTCCCACATCTCAACATCCACAAAGGGACTTGGCGATCTTCGGATCAATCAACCGGACTGACCATGGCAGGCACGCATCCGACATTCTGGATGTACGACCTTTTAGGGGAGCCAATATCGACTCGGACCACTTTCTTGTGGCAGCCAGGTTGCGACTGCGAATATGATTGGCCCAGAAAAGTCGATTAAGGCCAGCTGCATACAACGTCGCAAGAGACCACCAGAGCCTATGCCAATCGCGCCTCCCTCAAGCTTTCGGAAAACCCTCCATCAACTGCTCAGACTGTACAACACCATGAACCCGTTGTCAAGAAGCCCTGGAAAGTGCTGCTTCTAAGGTACTGAGGTTCAAACAAGAAACCCATGGTTTGACGACGAGTGTAGGAGGGCAAACGCAGCCAAGCAGTAAGCCTATCAAGAGTCGCTGCAAGACGAGAGCTGCTCATGAGCATTATGAGGAGAAGAGGAGGGAGGACATAAGCTGCTCGAACAGTGATCGTAGAGATGGAGAGCAGCTATCGCAGGAATGTTGTTCGGAGGTTTTATCAATGAATAAAATAAACATGCCAAGGATATAAGGCCAGAACGGAAGCCTACAGGGAAGAGAATGGAAACCTAGTAGTGGATTTACAGTCGGTACTAAGAATTTGACAGATCCCGCTGTCAGGCAGAATGACCCTTTCACAGCGGACGACGATAGCAGAGAATTCCGTCTCCCTAACCTGGACGAAGTTAGGAATGCTTTTTCTAAGCTTAAGTCCAACAAAGCTGCTGGAGTAGACGGACTACCTGCCGAGCTCTTTAAGGCACCTGGAGATGACCAGTTGGAAGTATGCACCATCTGTAAGATGTGGTCAGAGGAATGCAAGCCCGATGAATGGAATCTCAGTATCGTTCGCCCGATACTAAGAGGTATCGGGTTTTTCAATAAGGCCTTGACAACTTTTTTTTTAAATAATTTTTTTATAATTTGCAGACGTTCGTTCGTGTACTTTACCACGATGAAAACGTTGAGTTTATTGAATAAATTGACAATAACACTTCGATGATTAGTGAAAGGGTGCGTTCATAAATTGAACTCAAAGATGTCAATTCCCTATTGGAAAACCCTATACAATCAAAACATGTATGAATGGAATTCGACTTCCTTCATATGGCCACCGCGGGTACGCTTGCAGCGGTCGATTCATTGGATCCAATTTTCGATGACTCGGCCACACATTTCGCTAATTCGCGTTCAATGTAGGCTCTGACTCCCAAAGAAAATAGTCTTGAGGCGTTAAAAAAAAAACTAAATTCTTAATAACACAGGTCTGCCAGACCAGGACGAATGAAAGGCCCTAAAAATGTACTAAAGACATTATGAGGATCGTTGGTGCGTGCTCATAGTATTGTGAGATTTCTACTCACTAAAAGCACCTCCCTACCTATAAGACAGCTGCTTCCTACTTTGAAAAGAATTTTCACTACTAGCCTAGCACTTTCTTACATACCCATTCCTTGGCGCACAGTGAAAGTAGTCTTTATTCCCAAAATAGGGAAAGAGGACTGCTCACTTGCCAAGAGTTTTAGACTAATTAGTCTAACGTCCTTCCTGCTGAAAAGCATGAAGAGACTGGTAGAGTTGCACGTGCGCAAAGTTGCCCCTCGAATGCATCCTCTTTCGGAGATGTAATACGCTTACCAGAGCGGAAAATCCTGCGAGACTGCGCTTCAAAACCTAGTTGGGAGAACTGAATGCGCGAGTTATGCATGCATACCAAGTGTAATGCACTGTAACATGTTCATCTCCAGCACCCACGATTTGGCACCACCAGTAAAATATATAGGGAACTCGTTATGCACCAAACTAGTGGGCTTGGGAACAGAAATCGCGCCAAAGTTGCGCTAGGGTACATTAGAGGGTATAAATAGGAATGTTTAGATTTTTAAGTCTCAGTCTTAAGTGAACTTGAAATAAAGATTTTTGGATTCGAAACGAGTGACAAATTTGTTTAATTAACAGTATTATAACTGGCGCAGTCAGCTTAAGCGAAGCATTAAGTAATTAAAATATTAAAAGTGAAACGTTTAGTAGCTTTCGGAAGTATTTTATAACTTCGCGAACCTTATATCGAATGCAAATCGATTAAAGGCAAAGAACCTACGTATCAATCGAAACATTGATTAAATATAAACTATAGTTATATATATTAACAACACCATATTCAAAACACACATAACGCAATAAATTACAAAAATAAAAACAGACACTCAGCTACGTACATATATGTATAACATAAGTGTGTAGAGAGATTATACGCAAGTTAAAGATTACAACAAAACCCAACTATCAAATAAGTCTGAAGATAAGAACTTAAAACCCAAGTGAAAAAAGATCGACGTTGAAAAAAAAAAAAAGAAAAAAAAAAAAAAAAAAAAAAAGTAAAACAACATCAAATCCCAGACACGTGCATCGAATCAGGAATCAAAAACAACATCGAACATCGAACATCGAACTTCGAACATCTGAATCTGGAACTGGGAGTGTTCCGCAACATCTGCTATACACCTGCTATATCATCCGTTAGGTGAGTCTTACTTTGTTTACACATTTTGTCGGTTTTTAAATGCCCTCACATAAATTCAAACCTAATAAGTCAAAAAAAGTACATTATCTCTGTATAAATAAGTCGCGATCTGTTGCTCAAGAACAGTATCAAGCTGAGTCTATCGCTAACACTACTGAGGAAATCAATACAGCTATGAACAGCAATATTTCAAACGAAATTTTTAATTCCCTAAGAATACCTGACGCAGTTAAAGATTTGCCACAATTCGATGGTAATCCCCGTCTGTTGTATGATTTCCTTAGTAACGTTGAAGAGATTTTGAGCTTTATTCGCTTGTCAAATGAAGTAAGTTACCACAAAATTATGCTCAGGGTGATCCGAAACAAGATTGTAGGTCAGGCAAACGAGGTCCTGAACACTTACGGCACGCCGCTTATTTGGGAAAGGATCAAGGAAAATCTTTTATCTCATTACTCAGATAAGCGTAATGAAACATGCTTGATTCGTGACCTTCATCAACTAAGGCAGACTAATGAGACCGTTGAAGAGTTTTACTCAAAAATAATAGATATATCATCTGCTATGATGAACCATGTAAAAATGCACGAAACCGATAGCAATGTTATCTTGGCCAAAACAAAATTATACGAAGAAATGTGTTTAAACACATTTCTGTCGGGGTTAAGAGAACCACTAGGCTCAACGATTAGGGCAATGAGACCAAACAAATTCTCAGAGGCTTTGAATTTCTGTTTAAAAGAACAGAACTGTCTATACTTTAGAAATCCTAATTACTTGAAACAGACCAGTTATTTTAAAGAAAACAGAACAGCTACATACGTTCGTCCTTCTTATTCTGGCTCTCAATTAGGTAACATTCCATCATCTTTTAATCCAATCCTTGACCAACAGCATACATATTCACATCCACAGCATTATAGAAACTACAATAAAAACCAATACCACTTTAAGAACACTAACCCTTTCCAATCAAATAGCGTTCCCATCAACCAAAATAGTAATAACAACCAATCTACCTTTTCGCGAATTCCATCAAATCGATTTTCATTTCTGCCTTCACGTTCAAGCCGTAATACATACCCACAGGCTATGGATGTGGAAAGTGCAAATACACTAACGGCTCCTACAACATCTAATAAGAATAGGACTTTTAGGCAAAACCATATGCATAATGTTGAAACCCACCCCAACAATGATAATCCTCGATTAGTTGAAGGTAACAATATGCGGGACCAACCACCACAGACCCACCAGAACCTTGATGGTTGTTTCCCACCCTATTATAAACAGGAAAACGAGGTTGACGACTCGAATTTTTTAATGCTAGCCTCCAAAACGCAATCGGATACTTAGATATAAACAATTTCAATTCATGTACACTACCCTTCGTCGTAATACAAAGTCTCGGTCCTTTCGATGCAAGATTCCTTGTGGATACCGGAAGCAATAAATCATTCATTAGTCCACAAATTGCGCATCATTTTAAAATTAACACAATAGAACCAGTTGAAATCAAAACTGTTTTTAACCGGCACTATATTAATAGTGAAGTCGTTGTTAATGGTATATCTGAGTTCAAGACAGCGAAACCCATTTCGTTTTTAGTTTTTAAATTCCACGAATTCTTCGATGGCCTAATTGGGATGGATATACTGAGGGACTTAGAGATGATTGTCGACTTAAAAAATTCGTATTTAGAAAACCAACATTCTAGAGTACCGCTTTCCTTCAAAAACAAAATTTCGAAAACATATACAATACCTGAGCATAGCAAGGCAATTTGTCACCTTCCGGTTGACGTTGAAAAAGGTAACGCTTTCATAAAGCCTTTAACAATTAAACAAGGCCTAGTTATTTCGGAAGGTTTGTACCTCGTTATTAATTGGCACTCCTATGTGGAGGTTGTTAATTCTTCAAATATACCCCTTACCTTTTCTTTGGAACAACCCATTAACACCTATTTACTTGATCCTGAAAGAATAGTAGAAATTCACAACCTATCCATCAGCAATTGCCAAAATCTCAAGGGCTCTCCAATTCCAGACCTTCTTCGCATTAGCCACCTTAATACAGAAGAGCAAAAAGCTATTAAGAAGCTATGCCAGAAGTATAAGCACATATTTTTCCAAGATGGTCAAAGTCTGTCCTTTTCAAGTGAAGTTAAACATCACATTAAAACCAAAGACGATGTACCAGTGTACACAAAGTCCTATCGTCTTCCGCAGATTCACAAAGACGAAATAAGGAAGCAAATTTCAAAAATGTTGGTAGAGGGTATAATACGTCCAAGTTATTCTCCTTGGTCATTTCCGATTTGGATAGTACCGAAAAAGAGGGATTCTAACGGAAAACAGAAATGGCGGCTTGTGATTGATTATCGCAAATTAAATGAAAAAACCATCGACGATAAATACCCAATACCTAACATTACCGATATCTTGGATAAACTTGGAAAATGTATGTATTTCAGTACATTGGATTTGGCATCCGGATTCCATCAAATCCAAGTTAGAGAGGAAGACATTCCCAAGACGGCATTTTCCATTAACAATGGACATTTCGAATTTCTTCGCATGCCTTTTGGGCTTAAAAATGCTCCATCCACTTTCCAACGCGTAATGGATAATGTCCTCCACGAGCTACAAGGGAAAATATGTCTCGTATACATGGACGATATAATTATCTTCTCAACGTCTTTACAAGAACACTTAGAGCACATAGAAAGGGTGTTTAAGAAACTTCAGGATGCCAATTTAAAAGTCCAGTTAAATAAGTCGGAATTTCTTCAAAAGGAAGTTTCCTTTTTGGGCCATTTAGTTACACCCGAAGGGGTGAAACCAAATCCCGACAAGATCCGAGCCATAAAAGACTTTCCTATCCCCAAAACACCGAAGGAGATAAAATCCTTTTTGGGACTGCTTGGATACTATCGCAAATTCATAAGGGATTTTGCTTCATTAACCAAGCCAATGACACAATGCTTACGAAAGGGAAACAAAATCGTAGTGGATTCAAAATATATTGATTGTTTTAACACCTGCAAGATTATATTATGTAATGATCCACTTCTGCAATACCCAGACTTTTCTAAACCATTCAATGTTACTACTGATGCAAGCAACGTTGCAATTGGCGCGGTTTTGTCTCAGGGACCTATTGGTACTGATAAGCCGGTTTGTTTTGCAAGCCGGACTTTATCAAAATCAGAACAAAATTATAGTACCATTGAGAAGGAACTTCTAGCCATCGTTTGGGCTGTGAAGTATTTTCGACCATACCTTTATGGTAGAAAGTTTATAATTATAACGGATCACAAACCTCTTACTTGGCTATTTTCCCATAAAGAACCTAACTCAAAATTAATGCGTTGGCGGTTATATCTGGAAGAATTTGACTACACTATCATGTATAAAAAAGGAGGACTAAACACAAATGCGGATGCTTTATCAAGAGTTGAAATAAATGTTAATGAAAGTAAAAACTCACATATTCAAAATTCAGAAAAATTATCAGTAACAAATAACATCGATGAGTTAGATTATGCCGGTACTATACATTCGGCTAAAGAAAATATGTGTGACGGTATTCCCATTTCTGAGCGACCACTGAATGAATTTTCGAATCAGTTGGTCATTACTGAAAATCCAAATTATATAGCTTTACATTCAACACTTCGTATTCTATTTAAAAGAAAAAAACGACATAAACTTGAATGTAGGAACATATCTAACGAAGAAATTATGGTTGAAATTTTTAGAAATTTCATGAATACAAAAAGAATTACCGCCATTTTTGCCAATGACAATATATTTAAAGCAGTGCAATCCGTATATTCCAAGTACTTCAATGGTTCTATGGTCAAATTAGTAAGATGTGGAACGCTTTTAAAAGATATATTCGAGCCAGACGAACAGGAAGAGATAGTAAGAGCTTATCATTTGAAATCAAATCATAGGGGAATAAGTGAAACTATTAATCAGATAAAAAGACAGTTCTATTTCCCAAATCTGAAAAATGTAGTTACTCGCGTTATAAATAACTGTGAAATTTGTAGAAAACTGAAGTACGAACGGAATGTTAGACCTCTCAAATTTGAAATATCTGAGACACCCGTACGACCAATGCAAATGGTACACATAGATATTTTCCATATTCAAAAACAATACTTCTTAACTGTCTTGGACAAATTTAGTAGATTTGCATGTGCCTACCATCTACCATCCCGCAATAGTATCCATCTAATTAAATCGCTAAAACACTTTTTCTCACAGCACGGAATTCCCGCGAAAATTATCAGTGACAATGGGTCAGAGTTTATTTCCACCCTTTTCAAGGACTTCTTAGATTTGTATGAAATACGTCACCATAGAACAAGTGCAAAAAGTTGTACTGGTAATGCACCAGTCGAACGGTTACACTCTACTCTTCTGGAGCTAATACGAATAATTAGGTTAAAATCGCCTAATATAGCAATAGATGAAGTAGTAAATGAATCCTTAATATCATATAACAATTCAATTCACTCCGCAACTAAGCTTTCGCCTTTCGAATTGTTAAAAGGACACATAAACAATGGTAGGAACGTTTTTAGTTATAAACGGACTAATACAGAGCAGGAATATCTAACAGAACACATAGAAAAATATGAACTGCTTAAAAACATCGCTTTAAATAGGAGCATGGCATATAAGCAAAAGACAATAGATAATAGAAATGAAAAACGCATTGATCCTCCCACATACAGCAATAATGATGTTATCTTTGAAAGAAATGATAGAAGAAACAAAATTGAACCACGATATCTAAAACATACTGTAAAGCAAGACAATAAAATAACGCTCAATTCTGAATCACGTAAAGTACACAAGCAAAATGTACAACAAAAGCGAAGATTTACTTGATTTTGTTTGTTGGATAATATAATATGGTTTAATTTATTCATGTAATATACGAATATATAATAACGTAGTAACTATGACATACATGAATAAATATAAGTATAAGTATCTATTATAGATTCATCCCTCCCTATCCTTTCCCATGACCGACAAAATATGTATATGTATATGTGTAAACAAAGTAAGTATCCTCACACTCAGTTCTTCTGGCGGGAGGAGTTATGCATGCATACCAAGTGTAATGCACTGTAACATGTTCATCTCCAGCACCCACGATTTGGCACCACCAGTAAAATATATAGGGAACTCGTTATGCACCAAACTAGTGGGCTTGGGAACAGAAATCGCGCCAAAGTTGCGCTAGGGTACATTAGAGGGTATAAATAGGAATGTTTAGATTTTTAAGTCTCAGTCTTAAGTGAACTTGAAATAAAGATTTTTGGATTCGAAACGAGTGACAAATTTGTTTAATTAACAGTATTATAACTCGCGCTCGTATTGGGGCACTTTCATTGACATTGAGGGAGCTTTTGATATCGCAACTTTTGACAGCATGTGCAACGTTGCCAGACATCATGGTGTAGATGAAGCAATGGTCCTATGGATCAAAGCAATGCTCATGCACAGGACATTGACCGCTGATGCAGGCCTCGACTAGTATGTCAAATCCGGTGTAAACAGGGGCTGCCCACAAGGTGGCGTCCAGTCTCCGCTGTTATGGTGCATGGTGGTCGATTCTCTGCTTGATGCTCTCAATGCCTCTGGAATCTATGCCCAGGCCTATGCGGTTGATGTCGCCATTCTTTCTGTCGGCCCATGCTTAGCGACTGTCCGTCTCAAAGCACAGGCGACGCTAAATGTGATCGATGATTGGTGTACCAGAAATGGGCTGTCAGTCAATCCTCTTAAGACCGATGTCGTTCTCTTTACGAGAAGGAAGAAAAATACTGACATGACTCAGCTGGTACTAAAAAGCACTTCCATCCCGGTATCCAAGGAGGCTAAGTATCTAGGTGTCATCTTAGATAACAAGCTTCTCTGGTAAAAGCATGTTGAGTCAAAAACCACCAAAGCGCTGTCAGCTTTCTGGCAATACAAAGGAGCTTTTGGCAAAACATGCGGTTTATCGCCGGTAAATGTCCTCTGGATCTACCCAGATTGATCACATTGCGATCGGCGTCAGACACTCCTTCAGTATTCTCGATGTTCGAACCTTCCGAGGAGCCAACATTGACTCGGATCATTTCCTTGTTCAGGCCACGATAAGAGCCGGGATATCAAAAAAACAACGGAGGCGAGAAAGAACATCAAGGTTTGACGCCGGAAAGCTACAATTTCAACCGACCGCTAGGAACTTTGCCGACCGAGTCTCCCAAAAACTCTCTGAAGGTTCAACGCCGCCCGCACTAACAGTAGAAGAAGAATGGAAGCGTTGTCAAATAGCTACAAAGGAAGCTGTCACTAATGTGCTGGGTTTTACGACACCAAATCCGTTGTTTGACGACGAGTGCAGGCAGTCCCACGCATCTAAGCAAGACGCCTACAAGGTAAGCTGCATCGAAAGATGGAAGCTGTTCGTGAGCTCTACGGCCTATCAAAAAGAAACAGAAGGCGCAGGAGAAGCGCGCCGTCGAAGAGTGAGGTGAGGTGTTATATCAGGAATGGATACCGAAAGCTCTACAAGAAGGTAAAAAAGCTGTGCAGGGGATACAAACTCCGGACGAAGCCTGCCAGGACGAGAATGGACAACTTGTAGTAGAGGCGCAGTCGACACTGATAATTTGGAAGAATCATTTCTGCAGACTGTTAAACGGCGAGGAAGGCGATGATTGTTCCACTCAACTTGGCAAGAATTCCGTCCCCCAGACTTTGACGAGAAAGATGGCAATATCAAGGCTGAAGTCAAATAAAGCTGCTGGAGTGGACGGGCTATTCACGGAACTGTTTAAAGCAGCTGGAGATGATCTGACAGGGCGCATGCACCAGCTCATCTGTAAGATATGCCCTACGAATGGAATCTCAGTGTCGTTTGCCCGATCCACAAGTAAGGAGACCCCTTAGATTGCGCCAATTACAGAGGGATCAGTATCCTTAACATCGCAAACAAAATCTTCTCTGCTGGTTTGCCTGAACGCTTGAAACTGTTCGTCAACACCCTGATGGGTCCTTAACAGTGTGGTTTCAGGCCAGGGAAGTCCACAATATACCAAATTTTCACACTCTGGCAAATCCTGGATAAGACTCAAGAAACGTAGATCGACACTCACCAACTATCTGTCGATTTCCGGGCCGCATATGTTAGCGTACATAGAGACGATCTATTTGGTATCCCTACCAAACTCGTCAGATTGTTTAGGATGACGGTGGAGAATTCTCGCAGCTCCATTCAGGTCGGTGACGAACTTTCCGATAACTTCAATGTCAAAAAGGTTTTAGACAAGGCAACGCACTATCATGTGATTTTTGTAACGTCATATTTGAGAGGGCGCAGTGTTGGACTCTGACACACGATGAGCGATTTCATACTTGCCATGAAAAAGCTAGTCGGCTCACGCCGCTTGGAATCGGCTTAATGCCCTGACCTGAAGGTCCCTTTCACCTGTGGGAACAACATGAGAAAAGCTTGGCTCTGGCCCTTCGTGGGCTATAATGCTATCAAAGCAAACTTGAGAAGATCGTGCAAAACGTACAAGTCAGCACTAGGGGCACAATCGTCCCAAAGTCCATTAAACTGCTGGCTTACGCAGATAATACTGATGTCATTGGGAGACATCAAGCTGTGAGCATTCAAGCTGAAGCGGCTGAAGGGAATCTAAAGGTAAATAAGGACAAAACCAAATATATAGGGCGCCGTGGCGCAGTGGTTAGTGCGTCGGACTCTGACGCACGGTGACCGAGTTCGGATCCCGACAACACCAACGCCATCGAATGTTTATTTCACGGCGTCCCTCCTCGGCGGGGTACTGGCAAAACACCCAGTAGTATACTTGCCTAGAAAAAGCTTCTCGACTCACGCCGTTCGGAATCGGCATTAAACTGTATGTCCCTTTCACCTGTGTGAAAAATTAAATCACATCATTGGTCTTCCTCTTCTTCTCGAACCAGGAGGCTCGGAGTCGAAGACCCTCTTAGCTGGAGCGTTGGTGTTCATGCGCTCGATGTGGCCGAGCCAATGTAGTCGAGTTATCTTTGCCTTCCGGACTATATCCACACCTTTGTACTGCTCGTAGAGTTCGCAGACCTGTCTTCTCCTCCATTCACCTTCCTCCCAGACAGGACCATATATATTTCGAAAAAACCCAAAATCAGCTCCGCCGTCCTGCTTATTGTCCAGCTTTCGACTCCGTATACCAAGACTGGCAGTATAAGAGTTTTGTAAAGCACGACTTTGGATCTTTGAGTGAGGAGTTTTGACTCAAGTTGTTTGGACAAACCGAAGTAGCAGCAGTTGCCAAGGGCGATTCTATGCCGGATCTCCACTGTGGTGTCGTTTGTGGAGTTTGCGTTTGTCCCGAGGTAGACAAACTCCTTAACCACCTCGAAATTATAGCTGTCCAACGTAATATTTTGTGCAAGGTGGTGAGCGACGGATCGGCTTTTGCTTGACAGCATGTACTTTGTCTTATCTTCGTTGACTTTAAGACCAACTGGTTTCGCCTGTTTCTCAATCGCCGTGAAAGCTTCTACAATGCCACGCTGAGACCGCGCGATGATCTCAATTCATCCGCGTATCCTAAAAGCTGAACCGACTTGTAAAAGATAGCGCCTTTCCTGTTGGTGCCTGCTCATCGCACTGTCTGCTCCAGCACCAAATTGAAGAAGTCACGCGACAGACCGTCTCCCTGTCGAAATCCGGTGCATGGTTCAAACGGTTCAGATGTCCTAGAACCGAACTACATGGTGCATCGCTTATTTTTAAGAGTGGCGCGACACAGCCTTATCAGATTTCCTGGGATCCCGAATTCGGCCATCGTATTAAACACTTTTTTGCGACGAATGCTATCGTATGCGGCTTTAAAGTCACCAACTCATCTGCAAGATATGGTCGGAGGATTGCATGCCCGATAAATGGAATCTCAGCATCGTTTGCCCGGTCCATAAGAAAGATAACCCCTATGACTGCGCCAATCACAGAGGGATAAGTCTCCTGAACATTGCGTACATTGCCGCATATGACAGTGTTTATAGAGACGAACTATACAGAGCCATCTCATGTTTTAACATTCCTGCCAAACTCGTCAGAGTATGCAGGATGACTGTGGAGGATTCTCGCTGCTTCATTAAGGTCGAGGGTGAACTAACCGAGACCTTCGATATTAAAAAAGGTTTTAGACAGGGTGACGCACTGTCATGTGATTTCTTTAACATCATACTTGAAAAGATCGTGCGGGGCTCTTAGACCAATACAAGAGGTACGATCTGCTTGAAGTCTACACAATTGCTTACTTACGCAGATGACATTGACATTATTGGATAGACAAAGCGAGATGTCAATGAGACGTTCGCAAGCATTGAAGCAGAAGCGGTTAAAGTGGGTCTAAGGGTAAATGGGGACAAGACCAAATATATGCTGTCATCAAAGAAAGACGCGCAACACTAACGTCTTGGTCAGAACGTGACCTGCGACAGCTATATTTTTTGAAGTAGTCAAGGACTTCGTCTACCTTGGCTCGATAGTGACAAGCAGCAACGACATTAGTGCTGAGATAAAACACAGAATAACCCTTGTCAACCGCTGCTTCTTTGGGCTCAAGAGGCAACTGCTGCTCGAGAAACTAAGGCCCTCCTCTACGGCGCTGAGGCTTGGACGTTATCAAAAGCAGATGAAGAGACTCTTAGGCGATTCGAGAGAAAAATTCTCTGGGCCGAATAGTCTTTGACTCCAACTCTGAGAGACGACGCAGCAGAGGACGACTGCATCTAATGTGGCGCGCATAGGTGGAAAAGTACCTCAACCAACTGGGCGTGTGGCACTGGAAGCAGCTGGTCAAAGGTCGTATCGGCTGGGGAGACTTGTTGGTTGTGGACTTGGTTCACCCCGAACTGTAGCGGCGTCTAAGTCAGTAATTAAGTAAGCATGTATCGGTTTGAAACTCGCTGGTCTTTTCCAGGATTTGTCGAAGTGTGAATATTTGGTCTACAGTCAACTTGCCGGGCCGGAAGCCGCACTGGTAGCTGCCGATTAGTGTGGTGCAAAAGGGCTTTAGACATTCACATAGTACGCTGGACTGGATTTTGTATGCGACATTGAGCAGGGATATACCTCTATAGTTCTTGCAAAAGGTATGTATGTTGGCGTTACAGTCCATGAAGGACCCAAGCCGAGCTTCTCTCAATCACCCATGTTGTATGAGATTTTATTTTCACATAGGTGAAAGGGACCTACAGTTTATTGCCGGTTCCGAATGGCGAGATTCGGGAAGCTTTTCTTTGACAGGGGGTTTTCTCGGTACCCCGCTGGGGAGAAGCACCGTGAAAAATACGTTCGATGACATGGCTGTTGTCGGGACTCGATTGCGTGTCATCGACGTCAGAGGCCAACACAGTACCTACTGCGCCTCGGCGCTACCTCTTGCAAGAGGTAGTATCGCCTTTTCTGTGGATGGGGCAAATAGAGCTGATATTCCAGTCGTCGGGCATGCTTTCGTCTTACCAAATTCTACAGATGAACATTGCCGCCAGCCTTGAAGAGCCCTGATGGCAAGCCAGCTGAGCTTGCGGCCTTGTTGTTCCTCAGCTTTTGAATAGCTGTGCCGACTTCTTCGATGCTGGGTGGGAGGACCACTTCAGCGGCTGGAGTTGCGATTTCCTAAGTCCCTACCACTCTCTTGGTCATGCTCGTTAAGCAGCTGCTGGAAATGCTGGCTAAACACATTCACTACTCCCTGCTTTCGCAATTTCGAAGAGCCCGGGTGTCTTTCTTAAAGCCTCCTGCAAAGGGCCCGTATTTTATGTTCGTCCCTAGACTCCTCGATATCCTTGAGTTGGGAGGTTGCGAAGATTCTTTTCTTTAGTTGCAGCAGTTTTTTCTCCTCCCTTCTTCTGGCTCGGTACTCCTCTCGCGCTGCCTGGTTTTTCGCTGCAGCACCTTTTGGCAAGCCTCGTCAGTCAGGCTTTTTCTGCTCACACTCGCCATCGTACCACGGATTTCTTGTCGGGGGTGGCAGGTAGCCTAAGGTGTTCTTGGCTACTTCCTGAGTGGCTGTGCAGCCACATACTGTTGGCATTTGTGCTCGACGTACGTACGTACGTACGCGTGCTCAGGCGTCCGTTGTCGAACCTCCTCATGGTGGGCTGGTGCAGCATTCTGATATTGGGCAGTCGAGCTCTGAATCTCTCTCTGCTCTGCTACGAGGAAACGGTCAGAGTCGACGTTTGCCAACCTGAATGTTCGCACATCTAGGATGTTTAACGAGCGTCAATGAGCACATGGTCGATTTGGTAGGCGGTTCGACCAGGTTGCCAGGTTGCTGTGTGGATTCGTTTGCGGGGAAATCTTGTGCTACTTATCACCGCATTACGAGCTGTCGCAAAGTCAGTGAGTCGGAAGCCGCTGTGGAGGCTGCGCTTTCCGACCACTCTGCCAAAGGGGTTCTCCTTACCGATTTTTGACAAAAGATCATAGAAGTCCTAATTGATGGGGACTTTAGCCGCTTCGGTAAGGGTGTGTGCACATATGAGGTTGATGTTGTAAAATCTGCCTTTGATGCGGATCACATCCAGGCGATCACTTATAGATTTTAAGTCGACTGCTTTCCTACGACAAATCCGCACCCCAACATGTGCAACATTTAATGACAGCTGTAATAGATATTGCAATTTAGTTTCCTCATCATACCGTTTCCTATCCCGTGTATTTCCTGGATTGCAGTAATATCCGCCTTATACTGCCTGAGGGTTCTTCTTTCCGGTTTATGAGTAGCTCCAGGAGTGTACAGGGTTCCGATATTCCAGGAGCATACTCGCAAATCGTGTTCCTTTTTCGTGCCGTGTCGTCTTTGAGAACCCGTCCGTTTATCCGAGGCATTTTGCCCTTCCATAATTTGTTGTGTTGTGTACGTGGACGGGCTATTGGGCCGACTGGCATAATCGCCAGTCTGGTCGGAATATTGTGGCGCCCTCTTGCCTAGGGCGATCGCTGTATACAGTTGTTCACCTCTCAACGGTTGTGGTAGAGGCTATCCAGTGGATGCCGCGAGGAGGCTGTATGTCAATTCGATCCGGGCATTGAAACAGGGATCGTTGCTGGTATCTTGCCAGGTTGAGAGCAATCAGCGCAAACCCATGCCCTCTAGCTATGTACATAAATAACAAGAAATTTCAAAATTTGAGTCGCGTGGGCATGTGCTAAATGACTAGATAGATAGGCAGCTGCTGAAAATCATTCTGTTTTGAGGCAAAGCCGTTGGATTGAAAGGTTAAGTTAGGTTAGGTTAGTTGGGTGCCCTATTGACATGAAGTCAAGGCTCACTTAGACTACGAGGAGTCCATTGTGCCCATTTTGAAAAACTAACCCGAGGGGAACCTGAGCTGAACCATCCAGATTCAATTAAGAAACTTAGCAGTTTGTTCAGCTTGATGTCTCTTACCTCCCCTAACCCGGGAAGAAGTAGTTCCCGGGAAACGTAAATCTTTTTCGGGCCAGTGCATGGCATTCACACAGTAGGTGACGAATGGATTCTATTTCCTCTTCGTCCCTACTGCTTCTGCAGAAATCGTTGTAGGGCTGGCCTAGTCTAGCTGCATGATATGATATCATTCAGTGCCCTGTGAGGGTTCTGACTACTAGTCGTATATTCCCTCTACCAAGATTTAGCAGACCTTCCGTCCTTTTTTGTTATAGACAGGCCATGTTAGCCTCGCCGTAGCGCATGTGTCTAATTGACACCATCGCTTGTTGGCCTTTCCTAGTAGTTCCACCCCTATTTCTCTGAATAGTGTGCTGAGTGGCGTTCTAGCCTCAGTTGTGATCTGCAAAGTGTCTGCGCCTGATCCCAGTCTGGCTAGTTCGTCCGCCTTCTCATTTCCGGAAATATTCACATGGCCTGGTACCCAGCAGATAGTTACCTCATTGACATACGATATTTCTTCTAGTTTCTCTTTACAGAGTTTTACGAGTTTGGATCTTATCCATGTTGCTTGCAGAGCCTTAATGGCTGCCTGACTGTCAACATAGGTTTCGATTCTCTTACCTGGGAAATCCTCCCTAAGAATCAGATCCGCACCTTTTTTGATTGCAAAGATCTCAGCCTGGAAGACGCTACAACAATCAACAAGTCTGTAGGAGTGACATGCTTCCTGAGGTTCGAAGTAGACTCCGGCTCCTGTACCGGTATCCGTTTTGGATCCGTCGGTATAGATTGCCAGTTCCTCTTCCGTGTTAACCATACCACTGGCCAATTCCTCCCTGAAAGGAATCCTAATAGAGAATCTGGATTGACCAAACAGCCCTCAGTTTTCCTGCAATAAGAGTAAGCATTTCTCGACATATTGGGCGCTTTTCAATCACAAAGCCGGGAGTTTTCTAACAATCTTCTAAAGGGGGTATTTCAGATACCTACAAAGCACTACCTGAGCTGTTCAATTAAATACAGTTTTCATAGAATTTTCATAAATAATTCGTTGTTTAGCTGCAGAATAAAATGGCACTGCTAAGTGAGCATTCTTGACTCGGACACATATTGCGAGTCATGCGTAGGCTTTCGTAAATAGAACACTTGTAAACCAAACAACAGAAGAAAACATCAATCATAATGAAGTCCGTTGGTCACTTAGATGGTGTAGTGGGTCAGGCCATATACGCCCACATACTGTTGCTTCAATCGATTTCAACAAAAGCAGATAGCAGACAGAATTGTTTTATATACGTCACTTGACTTTAATCCTAAGAGAGTATCCATTGACTTATGTATGTACATACTTTAGTTTTTTTTTTTAGTTTTTAATATACTTTATTTCACTTTTTACTTAGGTTTACAAATATTTGATTTTACAAATTATGTTTAATAAATGTGAAATAGTTACGTACAATCCAGATGACAAGAGTTGAAAGTACCAATAGTATACAACAAAAACATAAATGTTGTGATAGTTGATGGGGAGTTACACAGTTGAGGCAAAAAATAATAGAAATATGTAAAGTAGAAGTTATAATATTTTAAAAGACCAAATAAAGACACCGTGAGAGCACCGTGGCGCAGTGGGTAGTGTGTTGGCCTCTGACGCCGATGACTCGGGATCGAATCCCGACACAGCCATGTCATCGAACGTGTTTTTCACGGTGTTTCTCCTCAGCGGGGTTCTGACAAAACCCCCTGTAGTAAAATTGTCATGAAAAGCTTCTCGAAATTCGCCGTTCGGAACCGGCAATAAACTGTAGGTCCCTTTCACCTATGTGAAAATGAAATCACACACAACATGGGTGATTGAGAGAAGCTCGGCCCAGGTTCTTCATGGACTGTAACGCCAACATACATACACACAAATAAAGACAATTATTAAAGATTTAATGAACAAAATTCATTAATAACTAAACTGTTTATGGCAGAGTAGTCAAAAGACAGTACCCATTTTTTAATGCAATTGAGAAATACATTTTTCGCTCTTTCACACCTCAAAGTATCTGGGAGTAGATTGAATAAACGGGGTGCGGTAGCAAAATAAAATCGACCAAAGCGAACTTTATGAACTGTAGGAACTGTTACAAAATTTCTACTATTTGCTCGCAGATTATAGTTTTCAGTATTTCTTACTGAGTTAAAACCAGCATTTTGGAAAAAGATTTTTAGTACTTTATAGCAATAGAGATACCTTAAAGGAAGGGTTTCAAGGTTTTTGAACAAAACAAAACTTGGAGTTCTGCGATTCGCTCTGTATAAAAATTCGAATTGCATGTTTTTGTTTTATTAATAAAGGCTCAGTTTTTGTAAAATAAGCACAGCCCCAACAAGAAATACCATATTCCAACTTAGATTTTAAAAGGCCATTGTATACGAGTTTTAGAATTGATGTTGGGCAGTAAAGGCTTAGGTGATACAGTTGTCTTACTACTTTGTTAAGATATTGCTTAAGATAACTTGTATGATGGTGCCAACTAAGCTTACTAACTAAAATAATACCTAAGTATTTAAAATTGTCGACGCACTGAACTTTAAAACAATTATAAGAACAAGGCGTAGAATTATTAAAGGAGAAGGTATTATCGACATTATTAAGTAAGCAAAAGCGTGAGCAGCTCGGAGTGTGATAGAATAACGCCAAATCATTGCAAATATGACTGTTGATAGTGAATATCATAAATTTAGTCTTGTCACTGATTGTTAGCTTGTGAACCGAAAACCATTTTCTTTGTAAATCGAGGTCATGGTTTACATCCGAGAAGACATTTAGCAAACTTTTATTAGAGTATGAAAGTGCAGTATCGTCAGCAAACGCAGTGACTTTACCTTTAAAAGGTTGCATAAACAGGGAATTGACGTATATCAAGAATAAAACAGGACCTTAAACCCTTGGACCTTGCGGAACACCAGTCCCTATACTATTCGGAGAACTGTAATTGTTCTTTATTACCTGCCTGCGATTTTTTAAATATGAGACAAACCAGTCATATATTTCTATTTCTATTTCTATTTTAGTTTATTTATTATTTGAATAACATAAAATACCACAAGATATTATATCTTATAATAGGTATTTATGGCAATATTACAAGGGCATTTTGTGACTCATAAACATATAATATAATATTAATAAAACTAATAACAATAATCAGGGCTATGTTGAGAGATGCAAGATCAGATTCCTCTGAAAGACCATCGACGAAGTTGTTTTCTGCAACTCGGCTGGTAAACTGTTCCACAACCGTATTACTGAGATAAGAAAGGATCGCTCTGCAACAGTGTGTGTAAAAGATGGAAAAATCAAACAAACACCTCTACGCGATTGGGCAAAAGTAATCATTTCTTTCAAATACTGTGGAACTTTCCGATAGATAATTTTATGGAGTAGTAAAAGGTTTCTCATTTCTAAGTAACGATCTAGTGGGATTCCAAACATTTTGGATTTATACCGACTCACACTAATACATCTAGGTACATTAAATATATATCTTAGAGTGTCATTAGAGGCAACATTTAATTTACGTCTGCATCGAAAATCTAGACAAGGATACACGCAACAATGGAACGTAAAATATGGTAATATAAGACTCTTAACTAGCTTAACCTTCATACTGGGATGAAGAAGCTGAGTTGAGCACCGCAGGCTACGCAATCTGAAATAAATTCTTTTGACTGTGTCAGAAATAGCATCACAACATGTCAGCGAATTATTTATAATAAACCCAAGGTATTTTACTTTATTGACATAGGATATAGTTTCACCGTTTATTAGGATGGGTGGAATATTTTCGGGACAAAAAACCCTATTAGAGCACATTATTGCGACCGTTTTTTGTGTATTCAATCTGAGTTTATTTTGCTCAGACCACATTTGAATTCTATGTAGGTCTTCGTTGACTTTTGCAACGGAGTTGACTAAGAGATTTTTGGGGCAGGGCAAATAAATACACACATCATCAGCATACATATGAACTTTACAATTATGGACTGCATCAGGTAGATCATTAATGAACAGGGAAAACAGCAAAGGACCCAGTTCAGATCCTTGGGGGACGCCACAGTTGACAACAGTAGGACTAGACATACCCAGAACAGTTTTAACAGATAATTGCCTATTTTTCAGGTATTCGCCCATTAACTTGAGTCCAGAGTTTGCGAAGCTAAATTTATGTTTTAATTTTTCTAAGAGAATTGAATGATCGATGCAGTCAAAAACTTTAGAAAAATCCAGAAGCACTAACAAAGCGGCGCCAACTGAATCCGCTGCCATACGCAGGTCGGTGGTTACTTTAATCACAGCAGATTCACAACTGTGATTAACCCTAAATCCTGACTGCCATTTCGATATCAATTTTCTTGTGTTAATGTAATGCTGAATTTGATACGCAATAACTTTTTCAAATACCTTTGCAAGAAGCGGCAACAAACTTATCGGCCTATAGTCCGACGGCCCAGACGGATTTGATTTCTTGGGAACAGGTATAATAACAGCGTTCTTCCATTGATCGGGAAACTTACAAGTGTATATGCATACATTAAATACATGTCGAATATACGGAATTACTAAGGGTAAAATAAGTTTAACAAACTTAGGAGAAATGCCATCAGCACCCTGACCATTCGACTTAATGGACTGAATAGCTTTGATAATTTCAGAGGTTCCTACACATTCAAACACAAACGACTCTTCGGTCACATCATGGAGTGTAAAATCATTTTCATTATTGAGAGGAAGATTCGCCGTAAAAAAACGTCTCATTTCATTCGGATCCGCGGTACATTTGTATTCGTTTTTGTTTTCAACCACTCCTATATCTCTAATATTTTTCCAGAGCTCTTGCGAACTTAAAGAAGTATTAAGTTTGCTAAGAAGATAAGTTCTCTTTGCATGTCGTATTAAAGACGTTACCTTATTGCGAGCTACTTGATATTGTCTTCGATTGCACTCTGTACAACCTCTAAAGCCTATATGAAGATGTTTATCTAATAATACTGAGTGATCCATATCAAAGGCTTTAGTGATATCTAGAAATAAAGAAACTGGAATCTCTGTAGAACTAACACTACGATATAATTCCCCAGTTAGTTTCAGTAGACATTCCGCTTCTAAAGCCAAATTGACACTCACTGAGAAAGTGTGTATTTTCCAGAAACCGCAGTATTCGTGATTTCATACCTCTTTCAAATATTTTAGAAAATACCGATAGCAAAGACATAGGACGATAGTTATTTAAAATACTTTTGTCACCCTTTTTATGGAGTGGTATTACTATAGCCGTTTTTAAAGATTGAGGAAAAATTCCTAGCTGTATGCTCTTATTAAAAATAAAACATAAGACGTCAGATATTTGGAACGAGATTTTTTTCAACATAAAACTTGAAATCTTATCAGAGGAAGTAGAATTAGACGTTTTAATAGAGTGAATTATCCTATGGATCTCCAGAGCAGTGAATGGCTCACAAAAGAAACTCACTGTTTGTCTTTCCGTATCTAATAAGTCAAAATTGTCGTTCGGTGAGTTCGGAAAAGAACGAATGTTACAAAAGAAATCATTAAATATGTTAGCAATTTCCAAAGGATCAGAGATAGTAGAATTGTTAATGTTCAAGACTATATCCTTTTCTAAAACTTTTCTATTAAGAATTTCATCAACAACACGCCATTCTTTTTTGGAATTGCCAAGACTTGCTGTTAGTTTAGTATTAAAATAATTATCTCTGTAAAAATCGACTTCCACTTTAAGCTCATTACTTAGCTTTAAGTAATACTGTTTAAGTCTAATTTTATTTGGATGTTTTCTAACTCGAAGACAGAACCTATGTTTCTTACGGATTTTTTTCAGGAGGGAAGGAGTCATCCATTGCTTCAGACATTCCTTCTTCGATAAGAACCATATTTCTGGCTTCTGACGCATCTATGTACACACAGGACAAAAAAAAAAAAAAAAAAAACCCAAAAAATGACACATGGTGTCCTCAAACTAACTTCTAAGTAATATCTCCCGAAAATCCACGGGAATCAAGGATCAAGAAAAGAAAAAAACTACGTACTTCATTGCAAGTTGTACGCACCCGGTGACAACACACGTACAGGACACCGAACCCCACCTGCTGCAGATACGCTTTAGCTGCTCAGCTTCTATGGGTGCTGTCACAACTGTTCCACTGGGCACACACGCATTCCATGAGCCGTAACCCACTGATTCGTCTTCGAGACCTGCAAGAAACAAAACAATCCTAAAAATAGAATAATGTATATTTGCAGCTATCTGTCACCACCATGGCTGCCGTCCCTCTGTGCTGCTATGACGGTGGCGGCTATCCGAAACTTTATTCGATCCTTAGTGAAGAAATTCCAACAAAACCCCACAAAGGGCAACAAAGAGACTAGAAACATGTCGCCCATCCTTTACTCCGAGTTCAAGTTTCGAGTAGTACTTCGTCCTTATTCATTCGTGCGTGCGAGTGTGCGTGTAAATATGTATGGTTATACATATGTGTCATGGATGGAGGTGATGGAAAGTGGATGATGTGATGTTTTCTTTGACTTTCCGCCCAGCACATCGTCATCACCCTCATGGCGATGATGTTACAGGGATTCACAAATGTGCATACACATATACATACATACATATCGAGCTCCTTTGTTCAGAGTTGGCCGATGGTTGACGGTCCTATTCCCACTCCTCCATCTATTTCATCCATCTCTCCTATAGAGCTTTTTCCTTTCATTCCATCCAAGACTTTATCAAGCTTTCCCTATCGACAGTCTGGTGTGTACTTAAGTGGATGTCTACTCTCGGCTACTAGTATACACACGTCCTATGCTTGTGTTTGTGTTATCCTTTGTATACATATTTTATTTATTTTTAATCAAAAGAGCGAAAAAGAAGATAGACAAGAACAAGAACAAAACTCGAAAATTACCCAAACCAAGGAAACTAGGACACTCGAAAGAGGGCTGCTATTATAGCTACAAACACCATAGCGATAGCTACCATCATTGCCACTTTTCCTATGTTGGCATCCAGCACATTAGTTTAGGGTGTTCTCCGGGAATTGGGGGAGGATTTGATGATGAGACTTTGACTGCAGCATCTTTGTACAGATTTCGTGTGTTGTTCGACACTGGGCCGGTGAAGGAGGCAAGCGGAAAAATGCCAATAAAATGCGTGGTATTTCGACAGATTCGTCCTTTTTTGTTTGTTATTTTTATCACTCGACTTTAAGGACGATTGGGAATTAAATTCATGTCCGGTGCACATTAAAATTGCAAAGAGCATAGAACTAGGTTCCCCGTAGATATAAGCTAATATGCCTGACAGCTAGGAAACTATTTTTTGTGGCGGCAACTCCTTGGGGATGACACACTGGTCTGAAGAGGGACTTCATTGATTTGCGATTAAACTGATTGGAGAAATTATTCATTAGACCATATACTAAATGGATCTGAACTATGAATTATTTAGCCATCAATTGAGAAGATGGATGTTACTCGTGGTAGTAGGTAAATTGGCGCCGATTATTCTGAGATTATTTTTGGAGCTCTGAATGAAAGTTGTTTTTCCTATCGACCTACGCGGAATAATGCGGCGGGGTGTTTTGCATATAAAGAATTTTACTTAACTCTGACATCAAAGACGTTATGGGAATTCTTATCTCCAGCGAATGATGGTGGTCATAGGACCGAGTTAGGTCAATACGAATGTAGATGACACTTATTATCGCTTCCAGTTTTTTGCTTACTTACTTAGCTACTTAGGAAAAGTGGAAGTGCGCATAGGTACTCTTCATCCTTAAGGCCGGCAGAAACTCTCATACCTCACCCAAGGATCTAAGGCCTATTTGTTTATCATCCTTTGCAATAAAAACCCTGGAAAGGCTGATAGACTTACAGATACGCCATCATTTCGATCCTTCCCTAACCTCTAAGGCACAGCAGGCCTATTGTAAGGGTAGATCTGTCGAAACAGCCTTGCATACACTAGTGTGGAAAATCGAGAGATCAATACATCTTAACGAATATACCTTAACAGCTTTACAAGACATAGAGGGCGCTTTCAACAATGTCATTTCGAAAGCAATAATAGAATGGCCAGAAAATCTATAAGTGCAGAGGACTCTCACAGAGTTGATCGGCGAGTTGCTCTCAACAAGCAAAATCTACTCCACCGGAGCGGTTACCCGGGGTACCCACAAATGGGTGTCCTCTCACCCCTTCTCTGGAATGTAGTTGCAAATGAACTACTGACCAAACTGGAGAAATAAGGCCTCGACTTTATTGCCTACGCTGATGACGTTGCTATTACCATCTCGGGCAAATACCTACCCACACTGAATGACCGCATGCACACGGCACTCTGCATACTATGTAAATGGGCAAAAAACAATGGGCTCAGGGTAAATCCTCAGAAGACGAAGCTTGGGTAGGTTTCCGGAATTTTGTGCTTTTTAGTGAATAAAAAGCACAAAATTCCGGAAACCTACCCAGTCACTTTACTTGGCACCTTCAGTGCCGAATACCTTGGCATTGTACTATACAGGAAACTAACAACACAGCCGAGAGAGCAAAAACTACACTATAGCTCTCTACACCTGCAAGAAAGCCTTAGGGGAAACTGGGGACTCAACCCCAAGCTCACCCGATGGCTCTACATTACAGTCGTTAGACCTATACTAATGTACTTATAGTCTGGTGGACTGCACTGGACAAAACAACATGCCATACACAACTCGATAAGTTACAAAGGCTAGCATGTATGTGCATCACCGGGGCCCTAAGGTCCCCCCAATGGCAGCGCTCAACATGATACTTCACCTTGTATGTATGTATGTTGGCGTTACAGTCCAATGAGGACCTGAGCCGAGCTTCTCTCAATCACCCATGTTGTGTGTGATTTAATTTTCACATAGGTGAAAGGGACCTACAGTTTATTGCCGGTTCCGAACGGCGAATTTCGAGAAGCTTTTCATGACAATTTTACTACAGGGGGTTTTGTCAGAACCCCGCTGAGGAGAAACACCGTGATAAACACGTTCGATGACATGGCTGTGTCGGGATTCGATCCCGTGTCATCGGCGTCAGAGGCCAACACACTACCCACTGCGCCACGGTGCTCTCGATACTTCACCTTACACCACTCGATATATTTGGCAAGCAATTTGCCACATATATGGCAATAAGACTAACAGCCAACTCAAAATGGACGAGCTATATCACTGGCCACTCCTCCATCTGGACAACGGGATAACCATGGCAGAAAACTCGGACCACATAGAGCCCACCACAGTTTTGAGAAGAATTTCAGTATAACATACCCGGACAGACGGAACTGGACCCGCCAAACGCAACCTCGCAGGAACTGGGTGGATTTCTACATTGACCAGAAATCCACCCAAAGACAGGTTGGGTAATAGAGCATCTTGCAAACAACTAAACCTGAGCCAAGCTCTAAACTATCAGATTTATGTAGCGTTTTTCAGGCGAAGGTGTTGGCAATAATGGAGGTTCTGTTTTGGCTTAGGGGGAATGTAATATCTACTACGGATATCCGAATTCTCAAGGACAGCCAAGCAGCCTTGAAATCGCTGGAGTCCTACAGCTCAAAAACAAGCCTCGACTGTCGCCTATATGTTAACGAGATGGCTGAACAGTTTAACTTACAACTCCTATGGGTACCGGACACAGCGATATCTATGGCAACGAAAGGGCCGATACACTCGCCAGACAAGGAACGACGCAACAATCAATCATGGCATGCGAGGGAATACCTCTTGCAACCATTAAACTCAAATTCATAAATCCCGCCAGGGTTGAGACGAACCTGAGATGGGCCCAGGGGTGTACGTGCCTCATCACCAGGCAAATCACGCCTCGGCTCGATAGTCAACGGACCAGGAGAATAATCTCCCTAAAAAAGAACTGACATCCACAAAACCATTGATGTCATCACCGGTCACTGTCTAACTGGCAGTCATGTGCAAAAACTGGGGCAAGTTCCGAATGATTTCAGCAGAAGCTGCCTAGACGAAGAGGCGGTCGAATCCAGCCACCACCTACTCTACGCCTGCCCGGCCTTCTGCGCAATCAGGAAACGCTACCTAGGATCCTACTTCCTAAAAGACCTGACAGATGTTCAGCAAGTAAGGATAACTGACCTCTTTAACTATTCAAGGTGCACTAAGTAGTCCCATGAATAGGAGGCCATACCCCCTCCTAGCAATAAAACGGGTCTCTCTTGGCTAAGTGTATGCCTCCCATTCTGGGGAGACTACGAACCTGCCTACCTATCCACCTACCTAATTAATTAGGTGGCGCTACAGTTCGGGGTGAACCTCTGCTTCAACCAACAAGCCTTTCCAGCCAGCACGATTTCTTGCTAGCTGTTTCCAATGTCGCACGCCCAGTTGGTTAAGGCCGCTGCCGTCCTCTGCAGCGTCATCCTTTTGGGTTGGAGCCAGAGACTCTTCGGGCCGGAGCTGTGCTGTTCATTTGCTCTACATGGCCTCGCCATCTAAGACGTTGGATCCGTAGACGTCGTACTAGGCTGATGTCCCTGTTCAGCCCGTACAGTTCGTGGTTGAATCTTTCTCTCCACTCTACGTCAACACCAACGGGACCGAAGATTGAACGCAGAATCTTCTTCTCGAGGCCTGCGCCGTAGAGGAGGACCGGGATTATAAAAGTTTTATAGAGAATCACCTTAGTTTTCCGAGAGAGGATCTACTACTCAATTGCCTCTTGAGCCCGACAAAACAGCGGTTGACAAGAGTTATTCTTCGTCTAATCTCAGCGCTGGTGTCGTTTCCCCTTGTGACCAGGGAGCCAAGGTAGAGGAAGTCTTTGACTACATCAAAGTTATAGCTACCTAAGTTATAGCTTCTTTGTCGACAGCATATACATACATATATGGTTTTGCCCTCGTTTACCTTCAGACCCACTTGTGCCGCTTTGGTTCAATGCTCCCAATCGAGTCAATGTCACCCGCGTACGCGAGCAATTGTGCAGACTTGAATTGTCTCTTGAATTGGACAAGGAAGCCCCTCACATTACGGTACTCGATGAATTCCCTTTGTCAAAACATACATGGTCTATATAGCTCGTCCCTATAGACACTGTCATATGCGGCTTTAAAATCGACTAAAAGGTGGTGTGTGTCGACCGAAAACTCATGGGTCTTATCCAAGATCTGTCGCAGTGTGAATATTAGGTGTATGATGGATTTTCCTGGCCTGAAGCCACACTGATAGGAACCTACCACGACTGGTTTCAGGCGTTCACACAGCACGGCAGAAAAGATCTTATACGCGATGTTAAGGAGTCTTATTCCCCTATAGTTGGCGCAGTTAAAGGGGTCTTCTTTATGTCATCATCCTCTTCTTCTTAACGGGCGCTAAGTATGGGGTGAACCTGGACCTCAACCAACATGCCAATCCAACTAGCACGATCTTTTGCTAGCATTTTCCATTGCCGCACACCCAGTTGGTTGAGGTCCCCTTCCACATGTGTGCGCCATCTTAAGTGTCGCCGTCGATTCATAGACTCTCCGGGCTGGTGTCCTCCGTCTGCGTTTATAGGCCCGAAAATCACGCGCAAAATCTTTCTCTTGAACCGACCAAGAGCCTCCTTATCCGCTTTTGATAGTGTCCATGTTTTTGCCCCGTACAGCAGGACCGGGATGATAAGGGTCTTATATAGAGTCAATTTTGTCGTTCGGGAGAGGGCTCTATTACTCAATTGCCTGCTGAGCCCAAAGAAACAGCGATTGGGAAGAGTGATTCTGCGTTTGATTTCGGAACTGATGTCGTTGTTCCAGGTCACTGCGGAGCCAAGGTAGACGAAGTCCTTAACTTATATCTGCCAATAACAACGTCCTGGCCAAGACGTCGGTGATGAGCGTCCTATTTGGATGACAGCATATATTTAGTTGTGCCCTCGTTTACCTCCAAACCAATTTTCGCCGCCTCCATCTCAATACTCGCAAACGCCTCGTTGACATCTCGCTGTGATCTACCTATTATGTCAATATCGTCGGCGTATGCAAGGAGTTGCGAGGATTTGAAATAGATAGTGCCTCTTGTGTTGGCCAGTGATCTCTGCACAATCGTTTCCAATATGATGTTGAAGAAATCACACGACAGCGCTAAGTCCTAAATGACATCAAAACTATCGGTAAGGTGTTCACCGATTCGGATGGAGCAGCGAGTATTCTCCAAAGGCATCCTGCATAGTCTGACGAGTTTAGCAGGGATGTCAAAGGTAGACTGGATTCGTATAGCTCGTCTCTAATTACGCTGTCGTATGCGTCTTTGAAGTCGACAAATAGGTGGTGAGTGTCGACTTGTCGATGTTCGAACTAAGCTGAACTAATGGCAATGCGTGCGGCCAGTCGGTTCCAGTCACCGTTAGGAGACCAAGTCGACTCGAGTGGTAGCACAATGTACCTATCTTGGTCCAACTGATTCCTACCGATTTGCGGGGGGAAACCACCTAACCAACTAACCAACCATACGTTGTGCGAGCAGTTTTTAGTTTGCCCGACCTTGGTGCCCGACTTTACGTACCAAACGACCTATTGTTCTTCTATCTGAGCGGCTATGACTACCAATGTATTTACGAAGTGCGCGAAATGGATTTTTAATTTTTCACAAAATTTCTAGTCCGACCTTTATCAAACGGAGCTCCACGATAAATGGCAAACATTCGTCTAACGAACTGATGTATACTTAAAAGGAAACGAACATGACGCCTTTGGTAAGCTGGCGTTTACTTTCCTTTACCTCACTTTGACAACCCTTTATTTTAATAGAGTTGTTTACGGAATCTCTGTTTCAGGAACGCTGCACATACAATAGAACTGAATCACTTCAAGTCAGATAAGCCCTAATGCAGTAAATGATCCATATATGTCGCTCTCAAGCAGCCAGTTTAATAATCACGTTCAGGCATAAGCCAACAATTGGTTATCGTACCTCGCGACTTATGCCGAATGCACACTTATCAGCTTGTTTACTTATCAGGCCGGCAATCCATGGAGGTTCGGAGCATGAGCAATAGCTGCCTTCCATCCCTGACGGTCCCGGGCACGCTGCTTCCAGTTATCAAGACCAAGTTGTCTTACATCCGCGATTACGTGGTCTTTATAGCGGAGGTTCGGTCTTACTCTTCTTCTCGAACCAGGAGGCTCGGAGTCGAAGATCCTCTCAGGTGGAGCATTGGTGTTCATGCCGAGCCAATGTAGTCGAGGGATCTTTGCTTCCGGACTATATCCATATCTTTGTACAGCTCGTAGAGTTCGCAGTTCTGTCTTCTCCTCCATTCACCTTCCTAGGAGCAAATATCCGGCGCAGAGCTTTTCTTTCGAAAGAACCCAAAATCAGCTCCGCTGTCCTCCATATCGTCCAGCTTTCGGCTCCGTACAACAAGACTGGCAAGTATAAGCGTTTTGTAAACCATGACTTTGGTTCTTCAAGGGAGGAGTTTGGACCCAAATTGTTTGGACAAACCGAAGTAGCAGCAGTTGTCAAGGGCAATTCTATGCCGGATCTCCACCGTGGTGTCATTTGTGGAGTTTTTAGGTTTTCCCCTAGATAGACAAACTCCTTAACCACCTCGAAATTATAGCTGCCAATCGTCATATTTTGTCAAAGGTGGTGAGCGAGGGATCGGTTTTTGACCAACTCGTTTCGCCTGTTCCTCAATCGCCGTGAAAGTTTTACAACATCACCCTGTCATCCGCGTATCCTAGCAGCTGGACAGACTTGTAGAAGATAGTGCCTTCCCTGGTGACGCTTGCCCATTGCACTATCTGCCCAGCACCAAATTGAAGAAGTCACACGACAGTGCACCTCCTTGTCGAAATCCGGTGCATGTTTTAAACGGTTCAGATGTTCTAGAACCGAACTACATGGTGCATCGCACATTTTTTAGGGTGGCGCGACACAGCCGGATAGATTTTCCTGAGATCCCGAATTCGGCCATAGTACCAAACAATTCTTTGCGATGAGAGCTATCGTACGCGGCTTTAAAATCGATAAAAAGATGGTGTGTATCGACTGGTCTTTTCCAGGATTTGTCGTAGTGTGGATAGTTGGTCTATAGTCGATTTACGGGCCAGAAGCCCCACAGGTAGCTGCCGATTAGTGCAAAGCAAAAGGGCTTTAGGCATTCACACCAGTACGCTGGAAACGATATTGTATGTGACATGGAGCAGAGACATACTTCAATAGCTCTTGCAGGAGGTAGGACCGCCTTTTTTGTAATTGAGGCAAATAGAGCTGATGTTCCAGTCGTTTATTCTTCCTAAATTCTACAGATGACCTGCGCATGCTCCCTACCAGAACATTGCCGCCAGTCTTGGACAGCTCTAATGGCAAGCGGCCTTGTGGTTGTTCAGCGTTTGTGCCGACTTCTTCGATACGGCGGGAGGACTACTACAGCGGCTGGAGTTGAGATTTCCTCAGTCCCTGCCACTCTCTCTTGGTCATGCTCGTTAAGCAGCTGCAGGAAATGCTAATTAAATACATCCACTTATTCTGCTCAAACTAGCCACTTAGATGACCTAGGTAACCTTAGGTGTTCCGCCTACTTCCTGAACGGCTGTGCGGCAATGCAGCCACATCCTGTTGACATCCTGTGCTCGACGTAGGCATACCGGAGAGCCTTTCGTTTGGTTGCTTCCTGTAGACTCTGGTAACCTCCGGTGTGCTCAGGTGTCCGATGTCGATGCCCTCCTCATGGGCTAGTGCAACTTTTCCAACATTAGACAGTCGAGCTCTGAATCTTGCTGCTACGAGGAAATAATCAGAGTCGACGCACATCCAGGATGTTTGACTAGTGTTTGGTGTCAATGAGCACATGGTCGATTTGGTTGGCGATTCTACCGTCCGGAGATCACCAGGTTGCTGTGTGGATTCGCTTGCGGGGAAATATTGTGCTACTTATCACCACATTACGAGCTGTCGTAGGTCCGCGAGTCGAAAGCCGTTTGCTGTTGTTGTATCGTGGAGGATCAGTCCGCCAAAGGTTTTCTACTTGACGATTTTGGCATTGAAGTCTCCGAGTACGATTTCGACATTGTACCCCGGACAAGCTTCGTAGGCGTTGTCCAAGAGATCATAGAAGTCCTCCTTGATGGGATCTTCAGCCTCTTCGGTAGGGGCGTGTGCACATATGAGGCTGATGTTTTAAAACCTGCCTTTGATGCGGATCACAGCCAGGCGATCACTTATAGGTTTAAGGTCGATGACCTTCGATCTTAACTGCTTTCCCACGACAAATCCACAATCCAACATCTGCAATCTTTTGTGACAGCTGCAATAGATGTCGCAATCTTTCTACCTCAGCGTACCGTTTCTTATCGAGCGTATTTCCTGGATCCCAGTAATATCCGCCTTATTTGCGTGAGGGTTCCTTCCATTTTCTGAGCAGCATACTCACAAATCAGCAAACAGAGCAAAGAAGTTGATCGCGTTTAACATGGCAAACGCCAGCTTCGATCTTCGTCCCTGTTCAATCCAAGTTGACACACAGCCTCCGCGTGGCCCCCCTGGATAGCTACCCTGGCACCCGCCAGGTAGTGAACCAATGTGTGCAGCGACCCAACCCTTGTTCCTGGGGAAAGAGGAACCTGGCCCTCCAGGTTGGGGGTTGTGCTTAGGGGTAACATCCCTATCACGTAATAACCCACTTGTTCCGAAACGACAACAAGCCTCGGATACGGACGGATACAAAGCTGACGACCCCTGCAAACGACTAACGGACTTGAGAGTCTGCACCTGGAATGTGAGGTCCCTTAACAGACCGGGTGCAGGCGATCAATTGGAGCAAACCCTCAACTGCTATAAAGCAGATATAACCGCACTCCAAGAAGTGCGATGGGATGGACCAGGCAAAAAACGGATGAAAAACTGCGACATCTACTACGGGAACTGCTACAAGGAGAACAAACAGCGCCTATTCGGGTGCGGATTCGTTATTAGAGGAAGACTCCGACAAAAAGTCTTAAGCTTCCGAGATGTAAGCGAACGCCTCATAACAATCCGCATCAAAGCTAAATTTGGAAACATTAGCTTAATATGCGCTCACGCCCCAACGGAAGAAAAGGACGATCGACTCAAAGAAGAATTCTACGATCTCCTAGACAGAACATATGCCCAATGTCCCAGCTACGACACAAAAATAGTCCTAGGAGATTTTAATGCAAAACTGGGCAAGGAGGACATATTTGAGTCGATCATAGGAAAGCATAGCCTCCATAACACCACATCCGACAACGGATTAAGGCTAATCGATTTCCTAGCGGGGCGTAACCTCCTTGTAGCACACGCGATTCCCCCATCTCAACATCCTCAAGGGTACCTGGCGGTCTTGTGATCAATCGACCACCAACCAGATTGATCATATTGCGATCGACGCCAGACACTCCTCCTGTATTCTCGACGTACGAACCTTCCGAGGGGCCAACATCGACTCGGACCACTACCTTGTTGTAGCCAAGGTACGAATGAGGATATCAAGAATGCTTAGGAGTCGAGTAGGACAACGTAAGTTTGACGTTGGAAAGCTACAATCGCAAGAGACTGCCAGAATCTTTGCCGATCGTGTCTCCTCAAAGCTCTCTCAAAATCCGCCCAGAGCAGCACAAACAATAGAGCAGGAATGGGCTCATTGCCAGAGCGCCGTCAGAGATGCTGCCTCAGAGGTGCTGGGTTTCAAACAGCCACCACCTAGAAACACCTGGTTCGATGAACAATGCGAACAAGCCCATGCAGCAAAACAAGAGGCATATAAGGTCGTGCTGCAACGACGGACGAGAGCTGCTCGCGAAATCTATGAGCAGAAGAGAAGAGAGGAACACACGCTTTTCAGAAGAAAGAAGAGAGAGCACGGAAAGCGTGAGATCGAGGAGATGGAGAGATGCTTTCGCAGGAATGACGCCCGTAAATTTTACAACAAGGTAAAACGAACATGCCATGGCTACAGAGCCAGAGTGGCGGCCTGCAGGGATGAAAATGGAGAACTGGTAGTAGAGTCGCAGTCAATGCTGAGGATTTGGAAAGACCACTTCTGCAGACTGTATCACGGCGATGATAGACAAGATACCGCTGTCAGGCAGAACGAGCCATTCGCAATGGACCACGAAGTAACAGAATTCGGTCCACCCGACCTAGACGAAGTCAAAATAGCGATATCAAGACTTAAGTCTAATAAAGCCGCTGGCGCAGACGGCCTGTCTGCTGAGCTTTTTAAGGCGGCTGGTGATGAGCTGGTAAGGTGCATGCACCATCTCATCTGCAAGGTATGGTCGGAGGAAAGCATGCCCGACGAATGGAATCTCAGCATCGTTTGCCCGGTCCATAAGAAAGGAGACCCCTATAACTGCGCCAACTATAGGGGAATAAGTCTCCTTAACATCGCATATAAGATCTTCTCTGCCGTATTGTGTGAACGCCTGAAGCCGTTTGTGGATAACCTGATCGGCTCTTATCAGTGTGGTTTCAGGCCAGGTAAATCCACAATAGACCAAATATTTACGCTACGGCAGATCTTGGAGAAGACCCAGGAATACCAAATCGACACTCACCACCTCTTCGTCGATTTCAAGGCCGCGTATGACAGCGTATATAGAGACGAGCTGTACAAAGCCATGTCTAGTTTTAACATCCCTGTCAAACTCGTCCGACTGTGCAGGATGACAATGGAGAATTCTCGTTGCTCCATTAAGGTCGGTAATGAGCATACCGAGACCTTTGATGTTAAAAAAGGATTTAGGCAGGGCGACGCGCTGTCGTGCAACTTTTTCAACATCGTGCTTGAAAAGATTGTGCAAGAGTCACTGGCCAACACAAGAGGTACGATCTATTTCAAGTCTACGCAATTGCTTGCGTACGCCGACGATATTGACGTAATTGGACGAAAACAGCAAGACGTCAATGAGGCTTTTGTGAGCATTGAGGTAGAAGCGGCTAAGATGGGTCTCAAGGTTAATGAGGGTAAAACCAAATATCTGCTCTCATCTAAAAGAGACGGACAACACCGACGTATTGGCCAGAACGTCACCATGGGCGGATATAACTTTGAAGTGGTCAAGGAATTCGTCTACCTTGGCTCACTGATTACCAGCGACAACAACACCAGCGCTGAGATAAAACGCCACTCTTGCCAACCGCTGTTTCTTTGGGCTCAAGAGGCAATTGAGAAGTAGAGCCCTCTCTCGGAAAACCAAGGTGACACTATATAAGACCTTGATCATCCCATTCCTCCTTTACGGCGCAGAGGCTTGGACCTAAAAGCGGATGAAGATGCCCTTGGTCGTTTCGAGAGGAAAATTCTGCGCACTATCTACGGTCCCGTTTGTTCAAACGGTGTATGGAGGAGAAGATATAACGAAGAACTGTACGGGTTGTACAGCGACATCGGCCTGGTACGACGTCTACGGATACAGCGTCTAAGGTGGCTAGGCCATGTAGAGCGCATGGAAGATACAGCTCCGACCCGAAAAGTCTTCAAATCCACTCCGGAAGGAAGGCGCGGCAGAGGACGGCCGCCTCAGCGGTGGTGCACGCAGGTGGAAAGGGACCTCAACCAACTGGGCGTGCGGCACTGGAAACAGCTGGCCAAAGACCGTGCCGGCTGGAGACGCTTGTTGGTTGAGGCCCAGGTTCACCACGGACTGTAGCGCCACCTAAGTAAGTAAGTATACTCGCAAATCGTGTTCCTTATTCGCGCCATGTCGTCTTTGAGAACCCGTCCGTTTATCTGAGGCATCTTGCTCTTCCATAACTTGTTGTGTCTTACGTGGGCGGGTTGTAGGCTCGCCGAATAACCGCCAGTCTGGTCGGGGTATTGTAGCGCTCTCTTGCCTAGGGCGATCGCTGCATACATTTGTTCACCTCTCAACGGTTTTGGTAGAGGCTATCCAGAGGGCGCCGCGAGGAGGCTATATGTCAACAGCATTGAAACAGGGATCACTGCTGGCATCTCGCCAGGTTGAGAGCAATCAACAACTTTACTCTATATGTCCGAGTCCATACCCTCCTTACCACAGCAGCTATAAAAGAATTAGTCATAACTGGGTGTAAGGAACCACGGAACCACTATGCTTTCCTTGTCAAACCACACTCGACCACTTTCATTATTCACTTTTCAACTTGATTGGACACCAGGTCCTTTTTTCTAACCCTAACTCTCCCGCCAACCATGGCGATGATCCATGTACCTAAACTAATACGAATCGTTATCCTGCATTCATTCCATTAAAATTGCATCCTTCAACACTGACTGCTCATTCCTACTCTTATCCAATGTCCTAAAAACGAAGCGTTGACCACCTTCAATTATTCAACACTGTCCCACCGCTCCATCTCACAACGATCCGAGTATGTGATAATGCTCAGTTGCACACTAAACGGCAGGTAAAGTCCTTTTCACAATATCCCATCCCAGCTCCTCTGCCTTCTGCCAACCACACTCACACACATCTATAAGCCCATTCGAGAAATGTTAAGTAAAATTTAATCAACAACCTCATTGTGACCTCAATGCGAACATTTTAAGCTCCCTTTTCACATCCTGGCCCTGCCAGCACCACTCTCTCCCTCACTCCATCTCTCTCCCCCTTTTCGCCGCCCACTTGCCATCTGTGCGATGCTTCCTTTTCTCTATCGAGTATAATAGCTACAAATACACTTCACCTATTTCAACTTGCTTCCTCGGGCCAACACAACCAAACGGCAGATCCTTTAAATAGGTTGAAAGCTCTCGTTGTTGACTGTGTGCATAATGTGTGTTGTGTTGGTATGAAAGGGGGGCTGCGTGAGAATGTATGTGTGCATGTGCTTCGGGTTGGTGTTTCCCATTGTTGTTTGCTAAAACTCCATTCAAGTGGTTTCAGGATTGCGTTGCCGTTCGACGGTGGTCGATTTTCTGTTTCTCTTTGTTGACTGTTGGGCAACATGCGCAATTTTCCCTTATGAATCCACAAGAATGAAACGAATCGGAGTTAACCACAAATCTTTATTTTGCTCTCACTATTCACATGGAACGCAGCGATGAAAGCCATTCAAATACGAATGGTAGAAATGCAACAGCAGCGTGACTGTGTACGATATGGTAGGAATGGAATGGGTTACGGAAACTGTGGTAGTAAAGGATACGGTGTATGAGTAGCACAGTGGGACAAATATTGAAAGGAAAACAAAAGGACATTTATGTGGTCTTGGTATTGTAGAACTTCCGCCTGTGAAGCTTGTTAGACCTTTGTGCGGAGAAGAAAAGTTTAAAAAAAAAAAAAAAAAGGACGAAACGAAAGGAAGGCACTTGGAGGATGTTCCTTCTGCACGTGTTACAGTCGGGTGAACAAGATGGATTTTTTTGTATTTTATTTTTTATTGGATGTATCGTTGTGGAAATGAAAAGAAACGTGCGAGATTGATTTGATTTGCTTCTTACGTAGCTAAGACGATCGGTTATTTTTATCCGCTGAACGTAAATCAGCTCGTAAAGAAAGTAGGATCCTAGGTATCGTCCCCTGCTTTGGCAGAGAGCCGGATAGGCACAGAGCAGGTGTCATCTTCCCAGCTCCTGTAGAAGTCATCCGAAACTTATCCAGCTCTTTGTGCATGCCTCCTAATAAGATAGTGATCAGTCGACGTCAGTTCATTTCGGGGAGATTCGCCCCTAGGAAGAGCAAAATGCCTCGAATGAACGTACGGATTCTCAAAGACGACATGGGATGAAAAAGGAACACGATTTGCGTGGGAAAGCGGTTATAGTCGTAGGTCATCAACTTTAAACCTATAAGTGGTCGCCTGGCTGTGATCCGCATTAAAGGCCGATTTTACAACATCAGTCTAATATGTGCACACGCCTCTATCGAAGAGGCTGAAGACCCCATCAAAGAGGACTTCTATGTATGATCTCTAGGACAACGCCTGCGGAGCTTGTCCGGACTATGATGTCAAAATCGTACTCGGAGACTTCAATGCCAAAATCGGTAAGGAGAACACCTTTGGCGGAGTGGTCGGAAAGCGGAGCCTCCACGATACAATAACAGAGAGTTCGGAATGCGGTGAAAGGTTAGCTTAGGTTAATGTGGTTGGCATAAACCGAAGTCGGCCCATTGTGATACCACATGGACCGTGTTACCCAGATACGCTACCAGAGAACCAACCGGTGCATCTGATGAAGCGATGAAGTTGAGCTATTTTTTTGTCTGCTAGCTCACTTAGATTATCATAGAAAGGCGCGCCGAGGTAGATCCTCCTGCGATTCGCAAAAGAGGGGCATGAGCAGAGGAGGTGATGTATTGATTCCCCTTCCTCCTCGTCCAAGCAGCCGCGACAGAAGTCGTTGGAGAGTAGTCCTAGTCTCGCGGCGTGCTTCCCAATGATGACCTGTAATGACACCCACCAGAGTACTTAAAGTTGCCCTTTTGGTTGCCACTAGGTCCCTGGTTCGCAATAGTGGTCACTGCAAAATTACAGGAAGAAGTTGTTCAAATTAGCAACGAAGCCATTTTGACTGTTCGACAGTGGCTAACGTCAGTCGGCCTTACGCAAGCTGAACAAAAAACCGAAGCGGTCCTCGTCACCAGCAGAAAGAAACTAGAGACGGTCACGCTCACGGTGGGTGAGCACATGAAATAACATCTAAGCCAGCTATCAAATATCTTGGCGTTATGATAGACTCAAGACTTACATTTAAAGAACACCTGGAGCAAAAAATCCTCTCGTGTGTGTACCTCCATTGCGCGGATCATGCCGAATTTAGGGGGCCAAGATGCAGCCGTAGACTACTTTTAGCCAATGTAGTCACATCCGCTGGGCTTTATGCATCGCCAGTTTGGGCCGGAGCTATGAAGGTGACTTCATACAAAAGAAGGATTTCAGCAGTAAACCGATTATGTGCGCTAAGAGTAAGCAGCGCTTATCGCATAACCCCGGAACACGCGGTCTCGCGAAAGAACTGCAGGAAAATTGCGTAGCGAATAGACAGGAGGAACGGCTAACCCATGCTGAGGCGGACACAAGAGGAAGAGGTAGAAGCCTAGCTGAGTGGCAACAACGCTGGAACTTCTCAACTAAGGGCCGTTGGACTTATCGCCTTATCCCGAGCATAGAGGCTTGGATGAACCGCAGACATGGTGAAGTACTCTTCTACCTCACCCAACTGCTTACGGGACATGATTGCTTCAAGTCATACCTGTACAAGTGCAGGAAGGTCGACTCCCCCACGTGCCCAACGTGCAGAGATATCCCTGAAGACGCGGAGCACGTGTGTTTCCACTGCCCACGTTTCCAATTACAAAGAGAAGCATTACAAGGAGTACTGGGTCAAACACCAACCCCAGAGGCAGACTAGAGCGAGCAAGAAGAATAAGGGAAGAAAACGCCAACAGAGTGGAAGCGAGCGACTGCGCAGCTGTACAGTAAAATGTGCCGACGCAAACACAGGCAAACATACGCAGATACATGCATCCACAAGGGCAAGTAAACATACAACAAAGTACGTACGTACGTACGTATCCTTGGCGGATATTACATTGATCCTGAGTCTGAATACACACTGAAGTTATTTGGGAGTCTAAAGGATATGCTGGAGGGCGCCGTGGCGCAGTTGTTAGTGTGTTGGACTCTGGCGCACGATGAGCGAGTTCGGATCCCGATAACACCAACGCAATCGAATATTTATTTCGCGACGTTCCTCCTCGGCGGGGTACTGGCAAAACCCCCCGTAGTAAACTTGCCATAATAAAGCTTCTGCCGTTCGGAATCGGCATTAAACTGTAGGTCCCTTTCACCTGTGTCAAAAATAAATCACACACAACATGGGTGATTGGGAGAAGCTTGGCCTGGTCCTTCATGGGCTGTAACGCCACCAATGAAGAAGAAGAAAGGATATGCTGAGGTTAAGCTCCTTGGAGAAGACTCCACTGCCTACACCCGACTCCATCTTAGAGCCATCGGCATAGAGGGCGATCGAGTCCTTTTGTATGACTTTCCCTTCAGCCCATTCCTTCCTGGATGGAAAGACAACTTCGAAGTTCCTTCGTTCTGCGGGATAATATAGTCTGTGTACTTTGAAGTGTTTTAGAATTGTAGTGTGGCCTTTTTGTGGTGTGGGCCATTTTATTATGCTCCTCATCCTCAGAGCCGCGCAGGCAGCAATTTGTTTCCTGAAAAGGTTCAATGGTGAAAGGTGTAACAGAATGTTTCGGGCCTCCGCTTATGTATAAGCGGGCCGATCTTTGTACTTTGCCCAGAAGTTTTCGATTAACTGCCTTGTCCAGAGCAGTCCACCAGACAACGACGCCATACAGGAGGATGGGCCTTATAAATGCTATATAGAGCCAGTGCTTTGTTGGAGACCCCACCTGCCCACCACTTTTTTGCAGCTGTAGAGGGCAACAGTTGCTTTCTTGACGCGGACAAGAATGTTGGGTTCCCAATTCAGCCTCTTGTCAAGAACTAGGCCTAGATATTTGGCCTGCTCTTTGATTATTAGTTGGGTTCCACCCAGCCTCGGTGGATTGAGGGGCGGAATTTTATATTTGTTGGTAAACAGTACTAATTCTGGTAAACACCAAGTCAACAGTACTGCGTTCATGTTTCTACTGAATGTAATGCACACTGCATAAGGTCGCATAGAGTGCTGGGAAATTTTCCAATAGCAATGTCATCTGCATAGGCTGTCACAGCGTACAATTCCTGTTCAAGCAACAGTAGTAGCTCGTTGACCACCACGTTCCACAGGAGAGGGGAGAGTACTCCACCCTGTGGTGTACCTCTGCTAACCATTCTAATTGAGACGGCACCAGCGAAGTTGGCTTTGACAACTCTTTGTGTTAGCAGTTGTCGTACCAGTTCTATCACTGATCCCGTAACACCCAGATCAGTCAGGCCTTTGGTGACGGCCCATGGTTCAACATTGTTAAAGGCACCTTCAATATCGAGAAAGGCGACTAGACTACATATTATCCTTACGTTAAGAAGCATTTCCAGCAGCTGCTTTAACGAGCATGACCAAGAGAGAGTGGTAGGCACTGAGGAAATCCCAACTCCAGCCGCTGAAGCTATTTAAAAGCTGAAGAACAACAAGGCCGCAGGCTCAGATGGCTTGCCACCAGAGCTTTTCAAGGCTGGCGGCGATGTTCTGGTAGGGAGCAAGCACCAGATCATCTACAGAATTTGGGAAGATGAAAGCATGCCCTACGACTGGAATACCAGCTCTATTTGCCCCATCCACAAAAAAGGCGATACTAGCTCCTCCAAGAACAATAGAGGTATATCCCTGCTCAATATCGTATTCAAAATCCTATTCAGGGTACTGTTGGCACGTATCAGTGCGACTTCAGGCACACTTCGACAAATCCTGCAAAGGACCAGCGAGTTTCAAGTCGATATACACCTTTTCATTGATCTTAGAGCTGCATACGACAGCATCTATCGCAAAGAATGGTTTGATGCGATAGCCGAATTCGGGATCCCAGAAAAACTGATCCGGCTGTGATCCGGATTTCGGCAAGGAAATGCGCTGTCATGCGATTTCTTCAATTTAGTGATGGAGCAGATAGGGCGAGGGGCAGACATCAACAGGGAAGGCGCTATCTTCTTCAAGTCTGATCGGCTGCTAGATGCTACATCTGCGACCAGCACTCGAGGTCTAGTTCGCCAAAAAGAGACTATGCGAGATAACGCGAACAGGGAGGTGCAAAAGGTACACCAAACACTCCGTTAAACTAGAACGTGCAGACGGGTATGCGCTGGCTTCCACATTGGAGTGCCCCAGCATCCTCGTATCCCGAATCTGTAGGTTTGTAACCAGCCTAGTCGTCCTAGCCTTATTCAGTCATTCGAACCATTTTCCGAGGTAAGGCTTCGTACAGTAACCGGTGAGAAGGCGGAGGTTAAGGCTAAGGTCCAAAAAAGAATTACGATGGGTACCGTCGAATTCCAGCATGATTTCATCGTTGCGGGTATTAGTGCTGACATCATAATCGGCGTCGACCTCATTGGACCTCAACCAAAAAGTACGGTAACTTGGAGCTCCCATTAACAATAGATAATGGGCAGAGTAACAAGGTCAGGCGAATAGTCGTACAAGCGCGCCAAACAGTTCCCCCGAATGCAGATGCCGTGGTTTGGGCAAAGATAGAAGAGGATGCGGGGACAAGCCGAATGTGGGTGATCGAACCCGACAAACATCATTGTTGGAAGGGCTCTCGTGGAACCCCGAGAAGACAAATTGGTTCGAATAAGAGTCCTGAATCCTGCCTGGAAATCCAGTCCAACAGACCCTTCTTGAAAACAATGGCCAAAGAGTGGACGTGACATCTAGTGGAGAAGCAGAAAAGTAAAGCACTCTCCCTGCTTCGTAAATATTGGACAGTTCTTGCAAATGGTAGGTACTGTGAAAGAATATCAATTGTGAAGCACATAATAGACACAGGGGACTCTAGATCGATCCGGCAACCACCGAGGAAGGTACCATTGGCGAAAGAAGGCGAGGTGATCAAGCTAATCCAAGAGATGGAAAAGGGGGGCGTGATCGAACCATCTGCAAGCCCCATACAGATGAAGACAAAATCTCGGCGGTTAAGGAATAGCCACGACCGAAAAATCTTCATGAGTTAAGGCCATTCCTGGGATTTTGCACATATTACAGACGATTCGTCCCAGAATTTACAAAGAGAAGCCGCAGGAGGAAGCGTTCATTCACCTGAAGGAATTGCTCTGCAGTGCGCAGATTCCTGCATATCCTGTCCCGGGAGAAAAGTTAATTTTGGATACCGATGCAAGCGGACATGGAATTGGAGGAGTACCCTCTCAAGTGATTGACGGGCGAGACCGGGTTACCGCTAGTAGAATCCTATCGAAGCCGGAGAGGAACTACTGTGTAACTAGGAGGGAGTGGTTAACTGTGTCAAGCATTTCCACAAAAATCTTTATGGCCAAACTTTTTATCTTAGGACGAACCACGCAGCGTTGAGGTGGCTGCTGCAGTTTAATAACCCGGAAGGCCAACTTGTTAGTTGATAGAGAGGATCCAGAGTTATGATTTTAGTGTTGAACACCGGAAGAGAAACAGTCATGGAAACGCTGATGGCTTATCGAGGCGACCTTGCGACGTTGAATGCAAACATTGTTCACTTGCGGAAACCAAGGAACTGGTCGCCGATATCCGTCGTTTCCATGTCCTACCAGAAGATTCCTGGACTGTTTAAAAGGCCAGGAAGGAAGCAGCGAGAAGACGCCGTTCTGGCAGTCATCATCGACCATCAAGAACGAGGTTTTCGACCAACACGGCAGCAAATATCCAGTGAAAGCCCAGTCGTAAAAGCTTACTGGGCTCAATGGCAGAGTTTGGAGCTGAAGAACGGTTCCCTCTACCACAGTTGGGAAAGTGAGGACGGAAACATTGTAAACGATCTCCTGGTGATTCCATAGGGACAAGTCGACGAGGTCATCCGGGAATACCACGAGGGACCAAGAGGGGCTCATCTTGATGTTGACAAGACTGTAGAAAAGATTAAGAGACGTTTCTCCTGGGTAAGATGCCATGAATCGGTCATAAATTTCATTCGTAGGTGTGAACAGTGTGCGAAAGGGACCGCTTAGGAAAACTGGAGGAAAAAGGCAGCAGTACAATGTTGGAGCACCGTTCGAACGTATTGCCATGGACATTGCAGGCCCATTTCCAACGAGCAACGCTGGAAACGAATATACGCTGTTGGTGATCGACTACTTCAGTAAATGGCCTGAAGTGTTTTGCATCCGAACCAAGAAGCTAATATCTTTGCGCGTTACAGAGTACCGCTGGAACTGCACTCAGACCAAGGAAGAAATTTCGAGTCGTCGGTGTTCAAAGAACCTTGCGATATGCTAGGTATTAGAAAGACACGGACAACACCATTACACCCACAATCTAATGGCATGGTCGAAAGGTTCAACCGGACGACGGTGGAATACTTGAGAAAAGTAATCGTTGGAGAGCAGAAGGCAGAAGCCATCCGATCCAACTTCCATCGGATCTGAAGTTCGGTGTGGTACTACAGACAACTAGCGGCAGGGTGAACTTCGTAACCGAAAAGAAGGAGCAACTGAACTCTACCCATCAGTTCATTCGGGAGCGACTGGATTGGATTAGATAAAGGAGAGATATGACTTAAGGGTGAACACTTCTGGATTCGAGCTAGGACAATTGGTAATGCTGTACAACCCACAACGAAAAAAAGGCTTGTGCGCCAAATTGCAATCAGCCTGGGACAGGCCATATGTATGTATGTACATATGTTGGCGTTACAGTCCATGAAGGACCTGAGTCGAGCTTCTCTCAATCACCAATGTTGTGTGTGATTTAATTTTCCCATAGGTGAAAGGGACCTACAGTTTATTGCCGGTTCCGAACGGCGAATTTGGAGAAGCTTTTCATGACAATTTTACTACAGGGGGTCTTGTCAGAACCCCGTGAAAAACATGTTCGATGACATGGCAGTGTCGGGATTCGATCCCGTGTCATCGGCGTCAGAGGCCAACACACTACCCACTGCGCCACGGTGCTCTCTACGACGTGGTATATTGAATACAAAAAAAGAAAAAAGAAACAAACAGCGGCCGAACAACTTGCGGACGCTTTAGAGTGCCATAAAGCGGACGTCCTCAGCTTCCAGTATGTGAGTGGACGCCTCATAACGATCCGCATCAAGACAAATTTTTGTAACATCAGCCTGATCTGCGTCCACGACCCCACGGAAGACAAGGATGACGCCAAAGATGAGTTCTACGATCTCCTCGACATCAAAATTGTACTAGGAGACTTCAATGCTAAGCTGGGTAAGGAAAGCCTCTTTGAACGAGACATTGGCAAACATAGCCTACACGACACCACCTCCGATAACGGACACAGGCTGATTGATCTTGCTACGGGCCGAAATCTCCTTCTAGCCAGTACCCGCTTCCCGCACCTCGATATACACAAAGACACCTGGCAGTCTTTTGATCAATCGACTATCAACCAGATTGATCACATCGCGATCGACGTCAGACACTCCTCCACTATTCTTGATGTTCGAACTTTCCGAGGGGCTAACATCGACTCGGACCAGTATCTTGTAGTAGCCAAGATGCGATTACGGATATCACGAACGCAACGGAGTAGAGTAAGAATACAAAGTTATGACGTCGGAAAGCTACTATCGCCAGAAACCGCTAGTGCTTTTACCGATCGTGTCCCCCTTATGCTCCCCAATACACCTGAATCCTCCACGCAATAGAACAGCAGTGGAGCCTTTGCAAACAAGCACTGAACGGCTCTGCATACGAAGTTTTGGGTTTCAAGGCTCCACCACGAACAAACACCGGGTTCGACGACGAGTGCAGGAGGATTCACACAGCGAAGCAGGATGCATATATTGCCTCGCTGCATAAAAGAACAAGAGCAGCTCGTGAGCTCTACGAGTTCAAAAGAAGGAAGGAGCATAAGCTTCTACGAAAAACGAGCACGAGCTTCTACGTCACTGCAGGCGTGACGTTTGAAAATTCCATCGACAGGTAAAGCGAACATACCAAGGTTATAAAGCCAGAACGGAAGCCTACAGGGATGAGAACGGACACCTAGTAGTAGAACCGCAGTCGATGCTGAGAATATGGAAAAACCACTTCTGCAGACTGTATACCGGCGATGTTAGTCAATATACCGCTGTCAGGCAGAATGACCCATTTCTAATCGACGGAGACCGCAGAGAATTCTGTCCCCCTGACCTCGACGAAGTTAAGATTGCTATATCGAAGCTCAAGTCGAATAAAGCTGCTAGCGCAGACGGACTGTCTGCTGAGCTCTTCAAGGCAGCTGGGGATGACCTGGTTGGGAGCATGCACCAGCTCTTCCGTAAGATATGGTTAGAGGAAAGCATGCCCGAGGAACGGAGTCTCAGCATCGTATGCCCGATCCACAAGAAAGGAGACCCCTCTGATTGCGCCAACTATAGAGGAATAAGACTCCTTACCATCGCCTACAAAATCTTCTCTGCCGTTTTGTGTGAACGCCTGAAGCCTTTTGTAAATAAGCTCATAGGTTCTTATCAGTGCGGATTCAGGCCAGGGAAGTCCACCATCGACCAAATCTTCACACTACGGCAGATCCTAAAAAACCAATGAATTTAAAGTCGACACTCACCGCCTATTTGTCGACTTCAAAGCCACATACGACAGCGTAATTAGAGACAAGCTATACTGCGCCATGTCTATCTTTGACATCCCTGCTAAACTCGTCAGACTATGCAGGATGCCTTTGGAGAATACTCGCTGCTCCATCCGAATCGGTGAACAACTTACCGATAGTTTTCATGTTTTTTAGGATTTAGCGCTGTCGTGTGATTTCTTCAACATCATATTGGAAATGATTGTGCAAAAATCACTGGCCAATACAAGACGCACAATCTATATCAAATCCTCGCAACTCCTTGCATACGCCGACGATATTGACATAATAGGTAGATCACAGCGAGATGTTAACGAGGCGTTTGCAAGTATTGAGATGGAGGCGCCGAAAATTGGTTTGGAGGTAAACGAGGGCACAACCAAAAATATGCTGTCATCCAAAAAGGACGCTCAGGAGACAACTGAGTAATAGAGCCCTCTCCCGAACGACAAAGTTGACTCTATATAAGACCCTTATCATCCCGGTCCGGTTGTACGGCGCAGAAGCATGGATACTATCAAGAGCGGATGAGGAGGCCCTTAGTCGGTTCGAGAGAAAGATTTTGCGCGTGATTTTCGGCCGTATAAACGCAGACGGGGGATGGAGGAGAAGATTCAACCACGAACTTTACGGGATGTACAGCGACACGAGCCTAGTCAGGCGTCAACGGATTCAACGCCTAAGATGGCTGGGCCATGTAGAGCGAATGGACACCACAGCCGCAGCCTGGAGAGTCTCTGAATCTAATCCCGAGGGACGAAGAAGCAGAGGACGGCCGCACTTAAGATGGCGCACACAGGTGAAAGGGGACCTTAGCCAACTGGGTGTGCGGCAATGGAAAAGGCTAGCAAAACATCGTGCTAGATGGAGGGGCATGCTGGTTAAGGCCCAGATTCACCCCGAACTGTAGCGCTCGCTAAGAAGAAGAAGTAGTAGTTCATCGCCATCCAGTGATTCGAACCCTATTCGAGCTCGATTTTATTTTCCTAACAATACTTTACCATATGTCCATCTTGAAAAAAATCCGTCTCTGACGCCTCCCCTCTTTCGGCTCTAAATGTCAGTTACATCGCCGTTCCTTGCCTTTAAGCGAGGCGAGGAAGCAAACTTCTCCACAACACTGCATCACCCTTTCTCTCCGCATTGTTCGTATGTGAAATTCGTCCACCAGAGGATAGCTCGAGCACTCATTTAACATTCATTCGCCCCTCCCAAACAGTCTACTCTGTCAGACCACCAACATATGTATGTACATTGTGATAGCACACAGTTTAATATTGAAGTACACTTGTGCAGGGAATAAAGGAATTTCCAGGATAACAAGGAGCATAGTACACTGTACCACAACGCCGCCGTGCCAGTATCCATTTCATCCTGTCATGCAGTGTTCCCTGCTCGTGTTAATGTCGTCGAATTTTGTCGCAGTGAGATAACAGGATAGTGTTTCCAGTTCTATTCGTTATGCAGCAGGCACTTGTAATTAAACTCCATACTCGCACAAGTACAGGTCCTTCCGGAAGAAGTCATTTGCCTAATGTCCTACTCCCACTACTTTCATTCGACTAATTCCCTCGACCGTTGCTCGCATTCGTTCATTAGCAATTACTCCCGCAAGGTATTGTTATCTACATACGTTTCCGTCAATAGTTTCGCGTTTTATCCTTTCCTTTCCTCCCGCTTGTTTTTGGTGACGTATCGATCGGCGCAGCACAATTCAACGGCGATAACACGAGCTGAAGCCATCCGATCCGACTTCCATCGGATCTGAAGTTCGGTGTGGTACTACAGACAACTAGCGGCAGGGTGAACTTCGTAACCGAAAAGAAGGAGCAACTGAACTCTACCCATAAGTTCATTCGGGAGCGACTGGATTGGATTAGATAAAGGCGAGATATGACTTAAGGGCGAACACTTCCGGATTCAAACTAGGACAATTGGTAATGCTGTACAACCCACAACGAAAAAAAGGCTTGTGCGCCAAATTCCAATCAGCCTGGGACAGGCCATATGCGGTCATCAAGAAACTTAACGACGTGGTATGTATGTATGTATGTTGGCGTTACAGTCCATGAAGGACCTGAGCCGAGCATCTCTCAATCACCCATGTTGTGTGTGATTTCATTTTTCCCATAGGTGAAAGGGACCTACAGTTTATTGCCGGTTCCGAACGGCGGATTTCGAGAAGCTTTTCATGACAATTTTACTACAGGGGGTTTTGTCAGAACCCCGCTGAGGAGAAACACCGTGAAAAACATGTTCGATGACATGGCTGTTGTCGGGATTCGATCCCGTGTCATCGGCGTCAGAGGCCAACACACCACCCACTGCACCACGGTGCTCTCTACGACGTGGTATATTGAATACAAAAAAAAAAAAAAAACAAGGACCTTCTCTGTACGTACCACGAGCGGCCGAACAACTTGCGGACGCTTTTGAGTGCCATAAAGCGGACATAACCGCCATCCAGGAAATGCGATGGAATGGACCGGGTAAAAAGTGGATGAAAAACTGCGACATCTACTACGGTGATTGCTATAGGGAGAGAGGACAGAGACTGTTTGTATGCGGATGTGTTGTTAGAGGTGGACTAAGGCATAAAGTCCTCAGCTTCCAGTATGTGAGTGAACGCCTCATAACGATCCGCATCAAGGCAAATTTTTGTAACATCAGCCTGATCTGCGTCCACGACCCCACGGAAGACGAGGATGACTCCGCCAAAGATGAGTTCTACGATCTCCTCGACATCAAAATTATACTAGGAGACTTCAATGCTAAGCTGGGTAAGGAAAGCATCTTTGAACGAGTCATCGGCAAACATAGCCTACACGACACTACCTCCGATAACGGACACAGGCTGATTGATCTTGCTACGGGCCGAAATCTCCTTCTAGCCAGTACGCGCTTCCCGCACCTCGATATACACAAAGGCACCTGGCAGTCTTTTGATCAATCGACTATCAACCAGATTGATCACATCGCGATCGACGTCAGACACTCCTCCACTATTCTTGATGTTCGAACTTTCCGAGGGGCTAACATCGACTCGGACCAGTATCTTGTAGTAGCCAAGATGCGATTACGGATATCACGAACGCAACGGAGTAGAGTAAGAATACAAAGTTATGACGTCGGAAAGCTACTATCGCCAGAAACCGCTAGTGCTTTTACCGATCGTGTCCCCCTTATGCTCTCCAATACACCTGAATCCTCCACGCAATAGAACAGCAGTGGAGCCTTTGCAAACAAGCACTGAACGGCTCTGCATACGAAGTTTTGGGTTTCAAGGCTCCACCACGAACAAACACCGGGTTCGACGACGAGTGCAGGAGGATTCACACAGCGAAGCAGGATGCATATATTGCCTCGCTGCATAAAATAACAAGAGCAGCTCGTGAGCTCTATGAGTTGAAAATAAGGGAGGACCATAAGCTTCTCAGAAGAAAGAAGAAAGAGCACGAGAAGCGCGCGATTGAGGATTTGGAGAGGTGTTACTGCAGGCGTGACGTTCAAAAGTTTTATCAACAGATAAAGCGAACATGCCAAGGTTATAAAGCCAGAACGGAGGCCTGCAGGGATGAGAACGGACACCTAGTAGTAGAACCGCAGTCGATGCTGAGAATATGGAAAAACCACATCTGCAGACGGTATAACGGCGATGTTAGTCAATATACCGCTGTCAGGCAGAATGACCCATTTCTAATCGACGGAGACCGCAGAGAATTCTGTCCCCCTGACCTCGACGAAGTTAAGATTGCTATATCGAAGCTCAAGTCGAATAAAGCTGCTAGCGCAGACGGACTGTCTGCTGAGCTCTTCAAGGCAGCTGGGGATGACCTGGTTGGGAGCATGCACCAGCTCTTCCGTAAGATATGGTTAGAGGAAAGCATGCCCGAGGAACGGAGTCTCAGCATCGTATGCCCGATCCACAAGAAAGGAGACCCCTCTGATTGCGCCAACTATAGAGGAATAAGACTCCTTACCATCGCCTACAAAATCTTCTCTGCCGTTTTGTGTGAACGCCTGAAGCCTTTTGTAAATAAGCTCATAGGTTCTTATCAGTGCGGATTCAGGCCAGGGAAGTCCACCATCGACCAAATCTTCACACTACGGCAGATCCTAAAAAACCAATGAATTTAAAGTCGACACTCACCGCCTATTTGTCGACTTCAAAGCCACATACGACAGCGTAATTAGAGACAAGCTATACTGCGCCATGTCTATCTTTGACATCCCTGCTAAACTCGTCAGACTATGCAGGATGCCTTTGGAGAATACTCGCTGCTCCATCCGAATCGGTGAACAACTTACCGATAGTTTTCATGTTTTTTAGGATTTAGCGCTGTCGTGTGATTTCTTCAACATCATATTGGAAATGATTGTGCAAAAATCACTGGCCAATACAAGACGCACAATCTATTTCAAATCCTCGCAACTCCTTGCATACGCCGACGATATTGACATAATAGGTAGATCACAGCGAGATGTCAATGTGGCGTTTGCGAGTATAGAGTTCGAGGCGGCGAAAGTTGGTCTGGCGGTAAACGAGGGCAGAACTAAATATATGCTGTCATCAAACAAGGACACTCACCACCGGCGTTTTGCCCAGAACATTTGTGTAGGCAGATATAAGTTCGAGGTAGTTAAGGACTTCGTCTACCTTGGCTCTGCAGTGACCTTGAACAACGACATCAGTTCCGAAATCAAACGCAGAGTCACTCTTGCCAATCGCTGTTTCTATGGACTCAGGAGGCAACTGAGTAATAGAGCCCTCTCCCGAAGGACAAAGTTGACACTATATAAGACCCTTATCATCCCGGTCCTGTTGTAAGGCGCAGAAGCATGGACACTATCAAAAGCGGATGAGGAGGCCCTTGATCGGTTCGAGAGAGAGATTTTGCGCGTGATTTTTGGGCCTATAAACGCAGACGGGGGATGGAGGAAAAGATTCAACCACGAACTTTACGGGCTGTACAGCGACATGAGCCTAGTCAGGCGTCTACGGATTCAACGCCTAAGATGGCTGGGCCATGTAAAACGAATGGACACCACAGCTCCAGCCCGAAGAGTCTTTGAATCCAACCCCGAGGAACGAAGAAGCAGAGGACGGCCGCACTTAAGATGGCGCACACAGGTGGAAGGGGACCTTAGCCAACTGGGTGTGCGGCAATGGAAAATTCTAGCAAAATATCGTGCTAAATGGGGGGGCATGCTGGTTAGGGCCCAGATTCACCCCGAACTGTAGCGCCCACTAAGAAGAAGAAGAAGTTGTAGTTCATCGCCATCCAGTGATTCGAACCCTATTCGAGCTCGATTTTATTTTCCTAACAATACTTTACCATATGTCCATCTTGAAAAAAATCCGTCTCTGACCCCTCCCATCTTACGGCTTTAAATGTCAGTTACATCGCCGTTCCTTGCCTTTAAGCGAGGCGAGGAAGCAAACTTCTCCACAACACTGCATCACCCTTTCTCTCCGCATTGTTCGTATGTGGAATTCGTCCACCAGAGGATAGCTCGAGCACTCATTTAACATTCATTCGCCCCTCCCAAACAGTCTACTCTGTCAGACCACCAACATATGTATGGACATAGTGATAGCACACAGTTTAATATTGAAGTACACTTGTGCAGGGAATAAAGGAATTTCCAGGATAACAAGGAGCATAGTACACTGTACCACAACGCCGTGCCAGTATCCATTTCATCCTGTCATGCAGTGTTCCCTGCTCGTGTTAATGTCGTCGAATTTTGTCGCAGTGAGATAACAGGATAGTGTTTCCAGTTCTATTCGTTATGCAGCAGGCACTTGTAATTAAACTCCATACTCGCACAAGTACAGGTCCTTCCGGAAGAAGTCATTTGCCTAATGTCCTACTCCCACTACTTTCATTCGACTAATTCCCTCGACCGTTGCTCGCATTCGTTCATTAGCAATTACTCCCGCAAGGTATTGTTATCTACATACGTTTCCGTCAATAGTTTCGCGTTTTATCCTTTCGGTACTTGTGGCATCTGGTGAATATTAAAAAAAAAATGTAAAAACCCGGACTCTTGACTTGGAGCGGTACTTAGTTTAGTTGGTGAAAGTTCTCAGAGGGATTTTATACATACTTCCGGCAGGAGGAGACGATGAAAACGTCCCTCGCGTCACACCTTGTATATCCGCGAATCCGTAATTCTATCTATACCTAGTACGTATCTATACGTGGTACTTCAAGTCAAGTTTGTGAAAGTGCAAAATACCTTTTTATCTTTGACTTTCGCCATTGCATTTCACATAACCGGCAATGGGGAGCTTTTGGCTCAAGTGTTTGCGTGTAGACAGGTCGGATAGGATAGAGACTTTATTAACGGTGATAGACAGAAATGACGGTAGGAAAGTGCATAACGTTTTTTGTTTTTGCTTCTTTTTACGTGACAAGTTGATGGTGATTTTTGAAAGACATTTTTGTGAATGAACTTAGTGCATGTCAAGGCGGTTGACGTTAAGTGTACACTGCAGTGAAACGATCTATGCATAGTACCTATTTTGTATTACCTTGAGTCTGGGGAGGGGCCTTATGCCAGAGAATGTAAAGAAAAATTATTCAGGATAACCTGTAGAAGAAACGATTCAATCAAGGAATCAGGTTGTACCGAATAAGTTACTTGGCAGTTGCTGAAGTAGTTACCGCAATTAGACTTGGTCTAGTGGAGAAGAACGGCAAAAGTCGTGCAGGTCGAAAGGTTTATTTAATAGCTTATACCAAGGTTTTGTTGAGAGTTATGTGAGATATGACTTCAAAACTCGTATATGTTTATACGATATTTGCACACTAGATAGTGTAGCACTAATCCTATTCTATCGCGTTTCAAATGCAACATTTCAGACTACCATATTTGTGTACTTATTTACTTACATATGTACATATGTAGGTGGCGCTGCAGTCCGGTGAGAACCTGGGCCTCAACCAGTAAACCTCTCCATCTGGCACGGTCTTTTGCCAGCTGTTTCCAGTGACGCACGCCCAGTTGGTTAAGGTCCCCTTCCACCTGTGTGCGCCATTCGGTCGTCTTCTGCTGCGTCATCGCTCGGGGTTGGACTCGAAGACTCTTCGAGCCGGAGCTGTGTTTTTCATTCACTCTACATTGTCTAGACATCTTAGACATGGGATCCGCAGACGTCGTATTAGACCGATGTCGCTGTACAGCCCGTACAGCTCGTAGTTGAATCTCCACTCTCCGTCAACACAAATGGGACCGAAACGACCAAGGGCCCCCTCATCCGCTTTCGTTTAAGTTCAGGCCTCTGCGAAATAGAGAAAGACCGGGATGATTTGCTTTCGAGAGGGGGGTCCACTTTTTAATAGTCTCTTGACCCCAAAGAAGCAGCGGTTGGCAAGAGTAATTCTGCGTTTGATCACACCACTGGTATTGTTGTCGTTGTTCACTAGTGAGCCAAGGAAGACAAAGTCCTTGACCACTTCGAATTTCAAGCTGCCAATTGTAACGTTCTGGCCAAGACGTACGTCGGTGTTGTGCGTCTTTTTTTGTTGACAGCAGATATTTCGTTTTACCCTCGTTAACCGAAAGATCCATTTAAGCCGCTTCGGCCTAAATGCTCTCGAACGCTTTATTAACTTCCCGCTGTGTTCGTCCGATTACGTCAATCTCATCCAGACTTGAAACAGATCGTAACTCTTATCGTGGCCAGTGGGTATCGTATGATCTTTTCAAGCACATGACAGCGCATCAACTTGTCTAAATCCTTCTTTATCACCAAAGGTCTCGGTTAATTCACTACCGACCTTGGCGAAGCAGCAATAATTCTCCATTGTAATACTGCATAATCTGACGAGTTTGGCTTGCTTACTTACTTACTCATCAGGCCGACAATCCATGGAAGATCTGAGCCTTAGCCTTCCATTCTTGACGCCCATCCCATCCGGGCACGCTGCTTCTAGTTATCAAGACCAAGTTGTTTTGCATCCACGAATACTTGGTCTTTATACCTGAGGTTCGGTCTTCCTCTTCTTCTCGAACCAGGAGGCTCGGAGTCGAAGACCCTCTAAGCTGGAGTGTTGATGTCCATGCGCTCGATGTGGCTGAGCCAGTGTAGTCGACGGATCTTTGCCTTCCGGACTACATCCACATGTTCGTATAGCTCGTAGAGTTCGCGGTTGTGTCTTCTTCTCTATTCGCCTTCCTCACAGGCAGGACCAAATATCCGGCGCAGAATTTTTCTTTCTTAAGAACCCAAAATGAGCTCCGCTGTCCTGCTTATCGTCCAGCTTTCAGCTCCGTACACCAAGACTGGCAGTATGAGCGTTTTGCAAAGCATGACTTTGGTCTTTCGAGTGAGGAGTTTTGACCCAAGTTGTTCGGACAAGCCGAAGTAGCAATGGTTGCCAAGGGCGATTCTATGCGGGATCTCCACTGTGGTGTCATTTGTGGAATTGACGTTTGCCCCAAGGACAAACTCCTAAACTATCAGGTGGTGAGCGACGGATTAGTTTTCGCTTGACAGAATGTAGATCATTTTGCCCTCATTGAATTTAAGACCAACTCGTTTCGCCTCTTCTTCAATTGCCGTGAATGCTTCCACAATGTCACGGCGAAAACATGCGATGATATCGATATCATCCGCGTTTCCTAGCAGCTGGACGCATTTGTAGAAGATAGTGCCTTCCCTGTTGATGCCCGCCGGTGCATGTTTCAAACGGTTCCGAAGTCCTAGAACCGAGTTGCACGTATCGCGTATTTTTTAGCGTGGCGCGACACAACTAGATCAGCTTTCCTGGGATCCCGAATTCGGCTATCGCACCAAACAGCTCTTCACGATGAATGCTGTCGTATGCGACTATGAAATCGATGAAAAGATCGATGTATCGATCCGAAACTCGTTGGTCTTTTCCAGGATTTGTCGAAGTGTGAACATCTGGTCGTTTTGCCGGGTCGGAAGCTGCACTGGTAGCTGCCGATTAGTGCGGTGCAAAATGGCTTTAGACGTTCACACAATACGCTGGACAGAATTTTGTATGCGACAGTGAGCAGCGATATACCTCTATAATTCTCGCAAGAGGTAGGATCGCCTTTTTTGTGGATGGGGCAAATACAGCTGGTGTTCCAGTCGTCGGGCATGCTTTCCCAATTTCTGCAGATGATCTGGTGCATGCTCCCTACCAGAACATCGCCGCCAGCCGTGAAGAGCTCTGATGGCAAGCCATCTGAGCTTGCGGCATTGTTGTTCTTCAGCGTCTGAATAGCTGTGCCAACTTCTTCGATGCTGGGTGGGAGGACAACTTCAATGGCAGAAGTTGGGATTTCCTCGGTCCTTACCACTCTCTCTTGGTCATGCTCGTTAAACAGCTGCTGGAAATGCTTCTTAAATGCATCGACTATTCTCTCCGGTGACAAAATTACCCTCGCAGTTTCGAAGAGCCTGGGTGCCCTTTTTGAAGCCTGCTGCGAGTCTCGTGTTTTATGCTTATCCCTGGACTCCTCGATATCCTTGAGCTGGCAGGCTGCGAAGATTCTTTTATTTAATTGCAACAGTTTTTTCTCCTCCCTTCTTCTGACTCGGTACCCTTCTTACGCTGCCCTGGTTTTTCACCTGGTTTTCAGCGCCTTTTGATACGCCTCCTTGGTTGCTGCCTTTTTCTGCTCACACTCGTCATCATACTACGGGTTTCTTGTCGGGGTTGGTCGGTATCCTAAGGTGATTAAAAAATTTGGTTTCTGCTGCATCCAAAATTCTTTCAACTGTTTCTTGTTCTTCCATGGCGCATCTTTCCAAGATTTGATTATACATATAACCGAAACCCATCGTCATCCAGCGCTGTTTCCAAAATCGCCTTTTGTAAATCACATGGTTTTATCAAAAGAGGTTCGATAATGCGGTAATTTTTCCATTGTCGTTTAAATAATTCTGTTTTCTCTTTATTGATCCCGTCCCCAAATTTTAGTTGATTTTCCACGGAATTTTACGCGGGGATGTCATTATAAAAATTAGATTTGATTTTACTTCTGCACTTCTGACACCACGAAGTGAAACACACTGCTCGAGAGCTCTGGTCAGACATGACAATTGTTATGACATGACAGCTCAATTCAGGTTACCTTATGTCTGGTCAATGATTAACCATAGCTTTCTTCTTCTTCTTCTTAGCGGGCGCTACAGTTCGGGGTGAACCTGGGCCTCAACCAACATGCCCCTCCATTAAGCACGATCTTTTGCTAGCCTTTTCCATTGCCGCGCCGCACACCCAGTCCCCTTCCACCTGTGTGCGCCATCTTAAGTGCGGCCGTCCTCTGTTTCTTCGTCCCTCAGGGTTGGATTCAAAGACTCTCCGGGCTGGAGCTGTAGTGTCCATTCGCTCTACATGGCCCAGCCATCTTAGGCGTTGAATCCGTAGACGCTTGACTAGGCTCATGTCGCTGTACAGCCCGTAAAATTCGTGGTTGAATCTTTTCCTCGATTCCCCGTCTGGCCCGAAAATCACGTGCAAAATCTTTCTCTCTAACCGACCAAGGGTCTCCTCATCCGCTTTTGATAGTTTCCATGCTTCTGCGTCGTACAACAGGACCGGGATAATAAGCGTCTTATATAGAGTCAACTTTGTCGTTCGGGAGAGGGCTCTATTACTCAATAACCTCCTGAGCCCAAAGAAACAGCGATTAGCAAGAGTGATTCTGCGTTTGATTTCGGAACTGATGTCGTTGTTTCAGGTCACTGCGGAGCCAAGGTAGACGAAGTTCTTAACTACCTCGAACTTATAACTGCCAATACGATCTGGCCAAGACATCGGTGGTGAGCGTCCTTATTTGATGACAGCATATATTTAGTTTTGCCCTCATTTACCGCCAGACCAACCTTCGCCGCCTCGAACTCAATACTCGCAAACGCCACATTGACATCTCGCTGTGGTCTACCTATTATGTCAATATCGTCGGCGTATGCAAGGAGTTGCGAGGATTTGAAATAGATTGTGCCTCTTGTACCATTGATTTTTGTACAATCATTTCCAATACGATGTTGAAGAAATCACACGACAGCGCATCGCCCTGCCTAAATCCTTTTTGACATCAAAACTATCGGTAAGGTGTTCACCGATTCGGATGAAGCAACGAGCATTCTCCAAAGTCATCCTGCATAGTCTGACGAGTTTAGCAGGTATGTCAAATGTAGACATAGCGTTGTATAGCTCGTATCTAATTACGCTGTCGAATGCGGCTTTAGATGGTGTGTGTCGACTTGAAATTCGTTGTTTTTTTAGGATCTGCCGTAGTTTGAAGATTTGGTCGATGGTGGACTTCCCTGGCCTGAATACGCACTGATAAGAACCTATCAGCTTATTTACAAAAGGCTTTAGGCGTTCACACAAAACGGCAGAGAAGATTTTGTAGGCGATATTAGGGAGACTTATTCCTCTATATTTGGCGCAATCAGAGGGGTCTCCTTTCTTGTGGATAGGGCATACGATGCTGAGACTCCATTCCTCGGGCATGCTTTATTCTAACCACATCTTACGGATGAGCTGGTGCATGCTCCCAACCAGGTCATCCCCAGCTGCCTTGAAGAGCTCAGCAGACAGTCCGTCTGCACCAGCAGCTTTATTCGACTTGAGCTTCGATATGGCAATCCTTACTTCGTCGAGGTCAGGGGGACAGAATTCTCTGCGGTCTCCGTCGATTAGAAATGGATCATTCTGACTGACAGCGGTATATTGACTAACATCGCCGTTATACAGTCTGCAGATGTGGTTTTTCCATATTCTCAGCATCGACTGCGGTTCTACTTCTAGGTGTCTGTTCTCATCCCTGCAGACTTCCGTTCTGGCTTTATAACCCCGGCATGTTCGCTTTATCTGTTGATAAAACTTCCGAACGTCATGCCTGCAGTAACACCTCTCCAAATCCTCAATCGCGCGCTTCTCGTGCTCTTTCTTCTTTCTTCTAAGAAGCTTATGCTCCTCCCTTCTTTTTAACTCGTAGAGCCCACGAGCTGCTCTTGTTCTTTTATGCAGCAAGGCCTTATATGCATCCTCCTGCACTCGTCATCGAACCAGGTGTTTCTTCGTGGTGGAGCCTTGAAACCCAAAACTTCGGATGCAGAGCTTTTCAGGGCTTGTTTGCAAAGGCCCCACTGCTATTCTATTGATAGTGTAGAGGATTAAGGTGTATTGGAGAGCTTAAAAGGACGCGATCAGTAAAAGTACGTATTGTATTCCTACTCTACTCCGCTGCGTTAGTGATATCCGTAAGCGTATCTTGGCTACTACAAGATAGTTCTCCGAGTCGATGTTAGCCCCTCGGAAAGTTCGAACATCAAGAATAGGGAAGGAGTGTCTGACGTCGATCGCGATGTGATCAATCTTGTTGGTAGTCGATTGCTCAAAAGACCGCCAGGTGCTTTCGAGGTGTGGGAAGCGCGTACTGGCTAGAAGGAGATCAATCAGGCATTATCGGATGTGGTGTCATGTAGGCTATGTTTGCCGATGACTCGTTCAAAGATGCTTTCCTTACCCAGCTTAGCATTGAAGTCTCCTAGTACAACTTTGATGTCATAGCTGGGACATTGGGCATACGTTGTGTATAGGAGATCGTAGAACTCATCTTTGTCTTCCGTGGGGGTGTGGACGCAGATCGGGCTGATGTTAAAAAATCTTGCCTTGATACGGATTGTTATGAGCCGTTCGCTCACATGCCAAAAGCTTATGACTTTTTTGCCTCAGTCCACCTCGAACAACAAATCCGCATACCAACAATTGTTGTCCTCTCCCTATAGTAATCGCGGTGGTAAATATCGCAGTTTTTCATCCGCCTTGTACCCGGTCCAATCCATCGCATTTCCTGGATGGCGGTTATGCCCGCTTTATAGTGGTCTAGGGCGTCCGCAACATTCCACGTACAAAGCCAAAGATCAATGTCCTTTTTTCGTTTTTTTCAAGGGTCACCAACATAAATCCGGTCCATTAAATCCGAGTCTTGTGGTTGTTTCGGTGTTTGTGGTTTTTTTTTACGGTTGCGGCTTACTAGGCCTTAGCCCAACCGACTAATCCTGTTTTTTTGGCGCAGGAGGCTTTACATGAGCTATTTTTTATATTCTTATATAACACTAACAATATTTATTGATTTCTGCCATTTCTTTTCAGATATTCCCTTCGCCAATCACACGATGGAGAATTCTATCAAAGAAAGAAATACGATTTTCTTCGATAAGTAGTAAAATCAAATAAAACCTTTCATTTCCAAGTGCCATAAGTGGAAACTATTCATTCCACATCCGATTGAATTGTAGAAGAATTTGTAAAATAGAATAATTTGAAAATGACGATGACACCATATTGCGCAGGATTCACGTCAATCGTCGTTCAGCGTTATCCAACGAACAGTTTTAAGATCGTGTTCGTCCTGATATCAAATTGGTCTGAAATGTTTGCCAGAAGAAATTCCTGAAAGGTAGCCACAACGCTACTACCAGCACAACAAAATTAGGCCAATCATCTATAAAATAATAAATATAAACGCTACTGTAAATATTTAATAAAAAACCGTATATATAGACTTAACGAAAGAACCAAAACATAAAAACAAAAACAGAAATAAAAACCAAAATAGTTAAAAACGACAACAAACCAACTACCAGACCATCGAAACAGGAACAAAACAAAAACAAAAAGTTACAAATATTAAAATATAAATTAAAAAAAAAACAGAAAACAAGTTGAATACTTTCAAGGGATACTGTAGGGATAGACGTTAGCAACACACCAACACGGGAGATAAGCAACCGTCATACACAACATACATACATACATAATTACAAAACACGATAGGAGGCGACAAACAAACGACAAAGATGGAGGACATGCCAGATTTGTCACATCTTACGCCAAACGAACGCATGCAAATCGAAAATGTCATCATGCGGCAAAAGCTCGAGGAGGAAAAACAAAACGAGATCATGAGGTAAGAATCCTCTAAAGTGTATGTATGCACATGTATACACGAATGTATGTGGAAAAAAAAACACTTACTGAACGAACGAACCCTTCGTTAATTTGACGTTTACCAAAGTGACACTTTCATGTTTCCATCAACCGATACATACGAGTGCATACATATCCCATCTCGCTTTCTCTCATTCATTCATTATTAACGAACTCGTTCTTTCGGTTTTAGACGTTTTACATTTAACGGTATTTTTGTATTTTTGTTTCAAATTCATTTTAGACGTAAACAAGATGAAGTTGTGACACTTGAGAATGCCATCCGTCAGAGGTCGGAGCAGCAGAAGAAAGCTGGCGTTGAGCTAGATGCCACTTGTCACATATGCCTTAAGACGAAATTTGCCGATGGTGTCGGGCACATTTGCCATTACTGTAACGTACGATGTTGTGCCCGGTGTGGCGGAAAGGTCACATTACGTAGCAACAAGGTAAGTGGTTTGCGAGGATTACCCTCGTATAGGCCATGTCAGCTTGCGCCTGCTGCGGCTTGACGTGTCGAATTAAAAATTCAACAAACTCATATTTTGTTTGTTCGTTTTCTTGTTTGCACGGGGCACACGGGAGGGAGAAAAGAATTAACCAAGATATGGCAATGGGGTGGACTGTCAAGCCGTAATTAAGTTTTTAGTTTTAAGCGTTTTGCAGGCAATTACTTTGAGGAGACTTGTGAGAGGATTGTGTGATTTGTGTGGCCCTTGGAATGCGTTTAGAGAAGTATGTGGGCATAATAGCAAGTCTATTGTGCTGTCAATGGGGATTTGCTCTTGTGGTTAGAAAGGAGTTGCGTGTCCTTTCTGTTTTTGAACTTGTTGTACGACAACGAGTATGCTGTATTAGTCCTTGCTAATCCGAGCAAACAGAGCAAAGAAGTTGATCTTGGCAAACGCCATCTTCGATCTCTGTCCCTGTTCAATTCAAGCTGACACACAGCCTCCGCGTGGCCCCCCCTGGATAGCTATACTGGCACCCGCTAGATAGTGAACTAATTTGTGCAGCGACCCGATCCCTTGACCCTGGGGAAAGAGGAACCTGGTCCTCCAGGTTGGGGGTTGCGCTTAGGGTTAACATCCCTATCGCATAAAACAAACTCTTGTTCAGACACAACTAACAGCCTCGGATACGGACCGATTACATGTTGACGACCCCCGTAAACGCCAAAAAGGAAGCGAATTCCGGATCTGCACCTGGAACAACAGACCAAGTGCAGCCGGACAACTGGTCAACTCTTTGGACTGCTATAAGGCAGACATCACCGCGCTCCAGGAAGTGCGATGAGATGGGACAGGCAAAAAGCGGATAAAAAACTGTGATATCTACTACGGAAACTGTTACAGAACATATGCCCAACGTCCCAGCTATGACACCAAAATCGTTCTAGGAGATTTCAATGCGAAGCTGGGTAAGGAAGCTATCTTTGAACGAGTCATTGGAAAGCACAGCCTACACAATATCACGTCAGAAAACGGACTTTATGGCGGGACATAATCTAGTAGTAGTAGTAGTACAAGATTCCCACACCTCAACATCCATAAGGGGACCTGGCGGTCTTTCGATGAATCGACAACCAATCAAATTGATCATATTGCGAGCGACGGCAGACACTCCTCCAGCATCCTAGCTGTCCGAACCTTTCGACTCGGATCATAACCTTGTTGCAGCCAAGGTACGTATGCGAATTTCTCGGCATCAACGGAGTCGAGTAAGAACATCAAAATTCAACGTCGGAAAGCTGCAATCGCAGGAGACTGCCAGGACCTTCGCCGATAAAGTCTACCTCAAGCTCTCTCAAGTCCCGATGCAATCTGCAGACACCATAGAACAGCAATGGAATCGTTGTCAGAACGCCATCGGAGAGGTCGTCTCAGATGTACTCGGTTTCGAGCCACTACCGTCACCCCTGGTTTGATGATGAGTGCAGACAGGCTACACCGCATCGACGGACGAGAGCTGTCCGCGAGCTCTATAAACAGAAAAGGAGAAGCATGCGCTTCTGAGAGGAAAAAAGAAGGAGCACGAGAAGCGCGCGATCGAGGAGAAGGAGAGATGCTATTGCAGGAACGACGTCCGAAAGTTCTACCCATAACTAAAACGAACATGCCAAGGCTATAGAGCCAGATAAGTAGCCTGCACGGATGAGCACGGAAAACTAGTAGTGGAGTCACAGTCGATGCTGAGATTGTGTAAGGACCACTTCAGCAGACTGTATAACGGCGATGATAGTTTAACAGCTCCGCAGACAGTCCGCCCGCTTTGTTCAGCTTCAGCCTTGATATTACTATACTGACCTCCTCAAAGTCGGGGGGACGGAATTCTCGTCTATCGTTGTCCAAGCTGAGTAGGACAATCTGCCTGACGGCGGTATTTGAGTCTTTTTCGCCGCTTAATAGTCTACTGAAATGATTCCTCCAGATTCCCAGCATCGACTGCGGCTTTGGTACAAGTTGGGGGTTTCATCCACTGGGTAGCTGTTTTACCTTTTGGTAAGACTTCCGGACTTCTTTCCTGCTGTAACACCTCTCCGTCTCCTCGCCCGTGCGCTTCTTATGCTCCTTATTTTTTTAGAGAATCCTTTTCTGTTGGTAGAACTCACGAACAACTCTCGTCTTTCGATGCAGCATTGCTTTGTAGACGTCTTGCTTAGCTGCATGGGCCTGTCTGCACTCGTCGTCAAACCACGGGTGTTTCCTGGGCGGTGGTGTAGAACCCAGCGCATCAGGGGCGGCTTTTTTAATAGTTCTTTGCCAACGCTTCCATTCTTCTTTTATCGTTAGTGCAGGCGTCGAACTTTCAGAGAGTTTTTGGGAGACTCGGTCGGCAATGATCCTAGCGGTCGGATGCGGTTGTAGTTTTCCGACGTCAAAACTGGATGTTCTTTCTCGCCTCCATTGTTCTTTTTTATATCCGTGCTCTTACCTTGGCCACAATAAGGAAATGATCCAAGTCGATGTTGGCTCATCGGAAGGTTCGGACATCAAGAACACTGTGTCTGACGTCGATCGCAATGTGATCAATCCGGTTGACGGTTGATTGATCAGGGGACCGCCAGGTCCCTTTGTGGATATCGAGGTATTGAAACCACACCTCAGGGGTAACGAATGGGCGCTACTGTTTATGTCAAGCCGTTTGCTGTGGGCCTGTTTGGATCATTGTTTTACGAAGGCCTTTAATGAATTCGGTTTGCGAGCGATAATCATGGGCCGGTGCCAGCAAGTCGACGGGAAGTCTGAGGGCCGTACCCTCATCGGAAGGTTCGGACATCAAGAACACTGTGTCTGACGTCGATCGCAAAGTGATCAATCCGGTTGACGGTTGATTGATCAGGGGAACGCCAGCTCCCTTTGTGGATATCGAGGTGTTGAAACCACACCTCAGGGTGAACGAATGGGCGCTACTGTTTATGTCAAGCCGTTTGCTGTGGGCCTGTTTGGATCATTGTTTTACGAAGGCCTTTAATGAATTCGGTTTGCGAGCGATAATCATGGGCCGGTGCCAGCAAGTCGACGGGAAGTCTGAGGGCCGTACCCTATACCGATTCCGCAGGCGTAGACTTGATGCCTTCTTTCAATGTTGAGCGTAAGCCAAGCAGTATGAACGGAAGCCGTTTTACCCAATGTGCGGGATCGTTACAGTTGCTTGCGGCTTTCAGTGTTAGCTCAACGATCCCATTCGACTGCGGGTGATATGCGGTAGTCTTAGTATGGTTCGGTTCCATACACTTGCAGAGCTCTTTAAAAAGCGAGGTCAGATGTGATCTGGGAAGAGACTCCGAACCGGGTAATCCAACCATTGATAAGTGCGTTTGCACAATTAATGGCTGACATATATATCCGTCATCGGGTACGCTTCCGGCCACCTAGTGTAGCGATCGATCGCTGTAAGGAGCGCTATCCTTGGGCTGGTGGGATTGTGGGAATGGTCCTGGTTAATATTGACAAAACGTTGTTCAGGCGTAGCGTAGCAATGGAGGGTAGATTTTAAATGGTGTACCATCGTTTGCTGACAGGGAATACACGATTTGCGAAGTTAGCACAATGCAGGCGCATGTTGGGCGAGACGAAACGTTCGGTCACGACGTCCGGGATGTGAAAGATTATGAGTAGCATCGAAGAATGCCTTGCGGAGGTCTTTCGTAATAAACGGTCGTACTTGGTTGTGCGATACATCGCAGTAGATTGGCTTATCTAGGTGAGAGAAGAGGAACAATGTCAGTTGCAGTGAGTGCACCCCGATTACTTTTGAGTATTTGTTGAAGCTCAGCATCTTTTTCCTGCGATCTTGCTAGTTCCGAGTAAAGGTCGTCTATCGTGTTTACTGCTTCGATGCGCGATAACAAGTCCGCTGCGTGGTTTTCTTCTCCTTTTTTGTAACGGATGTCGGTAGTATATTCGCTTATGAATGATTCGTTTGTCTCGGTGACGTTCTGTCAGGTTGTTGTCTGAACGCGAAGGTAAACGGCTTATGATCCGTTTGGATATGGAATTTGCAACGGAATTTGAATAACGCTGAGGCGTCAAGGAGATATTTTTGAAAAATAACCAAGAGGTTCTGCTACGTTTTTGAATATTTTGTGTACAGCGGCACCTGCTGCTACGGTTGATGCATCGGTGGCCAGTCTCAATTCCGCTTCTGCTACAGGATGTGACAGGCGCACCGCTTGGGCGAGGAGTAGTTGGCGGCAATTGTCGAAGGTTTCGTTCGTGGCCTGAGACCAGGTCAGAGTCCATTTATCATTTTTTCGGTAACCTGGAATTATCGTTTCTTACTTACTTACAAAGACGGCGCTACAGTTCGGCGTGAACCAGGGCCTCAACTGAAAAGCCTCTCCAGTCGGTACGATCTTTGGCCAGCCGTTTCCAGTGCCACTCGCCCAGTTGGTTGAGGTCCCTTTCCACCTGTGCGCACCACCTTAGATGCGGTCGTTCTCTGCTGCGTCGTCCCCTCGGGGTTGGTGTCGAATACTCTTCGGGTCGCAGCGATAATTTCTATTCGCTCTACATGACCCAGCCATCTTAGACGTTAGATCCGAAGACGTCCAACTAGGCTGATGTCGCCGTACAGCCCGTACAGCTCTTGGTTGAATGTCCTCCTCCATTCTCCGTTTACACAAACGGGAGCAAAGATTCCACGCAGAATTTTCCTCTCGAAACGCCCAGGAGTCTCTTCATCCGCTTTTGAAAAAAGTTCAAGCCTCAGCGCCGTAGAGGAGCACCGGGATGAGTAGAGGGATACCTTAGTTTTTCGAGTAAGGGCTTTGCTAGTCGCCTGCAGACAAGCCCTTTGGGCTTTGCAGGCTTTAACTGTGTAATCAAGACTTTTGATAAATAAAATTGAATTGAATTGAATTGAGCTACTCTACGTTTTATCTCAGCGCTGGTGTCATTGCTGCTTGTCACTATCGAGACAAGGTAGACGAAGTCCTTGACTACTTCAAAAATATAGGTGCCGAAGGTGCCTTTCTGACCAAGACGTCGGTGTTGTGCGTCTTTCTTGGATGACAGCATATATTTGGTCTTGTCCTCTTTTACCCTTAGATCCACTTTCGCCGCTTCTGCTTCAATGCTTGTGAACGCCTCATTGACGTCTCGCTTTGTTCGTCCAATAACGTCGATGTCATCTGCGTAGGCAAGCAATTGTGTAGACTTGAAGTAGATCGTACCTCTTGTATTGGCCGCAGAGTCCCGCACGATCTTTTCAAGAATAATGTTAAAGAAATCACATCACAATCAAAAAGTCACCCTGCATAAAACCTTTTTTAATATCGAAGGGGTCGGTTAGTTCACCGCCGACCTTAAGGGAGCAGCGAGAGTTCTCCATAGTCATCCTGCACAGTCTGATGAGTTCGGCAGGAATGTTAAAATATGACATGGCTCTGTATCGCTCGTCTCTATAAACGCTGTCATATGCGGCTTTAAAGTCGACAAAAAGGTGCGTGACGACCTGGAATTCATGGGTCTTCTCCAAGATTTGCCGTAGTGTAAATATTTGGTCTATCGTGGATTTTCCTGGCCTGAAACCACACTGGTAGGAACTAATCAGATTGTCCACGAACGGTTTCAGGTGCTTACAGAGAACGGCAGAGAGGGCCTTGTACGCAATGTTCAGGAGACGTATCCCTCTGTAACTGGCATGATCATAGGGGTTTCCTTTCTTATGGATCGGGCAAACGATGCTGAGATTCCATTCATCGGGCATGCATTCTTCCGATCATTTCTTGGAGATGAGTTGATGCATGTTCCTAACCAACTCATCGCCAGCTGCTTTAAAGAGTTCCCCGGGGAGTCTGTCTGCTCCAGCAGCTTTATAGGACTTAAGTTTCGATGTCGCTATCTTAACATCGTCTAGGTCGGGTGGACGGGATTCTCTTTGGTCTTCGTCCATTGTGAATGGTTCGTTTTGCCTGACAGCGGTATTTTGACTATCATCGCCATTATACAGTCCGCATAAGTGGTCCTTCCACAATCTCAGCATCGACATTGACTCCACTAGTAGTTGTCTGTGCTCCTTCTTTTTTCCTCTCAGAAGGGCTTGGTCCTCTCTCCTTTTCTGTTCATAGAGGTCGCGGGTAGCTCTCGTCCGCCGCAGCAGTGTAGCCATGTATGCATTATGTTTATGTTCTGTCTCTACTCGTCATCGAACAAATTCGCGTTGGTTATAGTCCGTAGTAATTTGTTCAGGCACTTTAGTGACTGTGACTGTTATGCCTACAGCAGTACGTCTGGTCACTTTCCATTCACAACTGCGTTGCATACTTTTTGTCCGTATAGGAATTACTTTTTCTTGGCTATGAAGCGAATTTGAACCATAAACCTTCCGCTCGGCGGTCGATGATGTTAACAACTGCACCACGGCCACTCCGTGGGAATCGTGTACTCGCTAGCCTTAGTCCGTTTTCTGACGTGGTGTTGTGTAGGCAATGCTTTGCCATGGCTCATTCAAAAATAGCTTCCTTACCCAGCTTCGCATTGAAATCTCCTAGAACGATTTCGGTGTCATAGCTGGCACATTGGGCATATGTTCTACCTAGGAGATCATAGAAGGCCCAGGTTCACCACGGACTGTAGCGCCACCTAAGTAAAATAAGTAGGAGATTATAGAAGTCGTCTATACGTCGATCATCTTTCTCCCCTGTGGGGCGTGGACACACATTGAGCTTATATTGCCAAGATTGGCCTTGATGCGGATAGTCCCTTACATATTGAAAGCTTAAGACTTTTTGCCTTAGCCTGCCTCGAACAACAAATCCACATACAAATAAGCGCGACCTTCCCCCTCTGTAGCAATCGCCGTTATAGAGGTCGCAGTTTTCCATTCTCTTTTTTGCCCATCCCGTCCCACCGCACTTCCTGGATTGCGGTAATGTCTGCTTTGTAGCAGTCAGGAGTCTCCGCGAGTTAATCGGCCGCACGTGGACTGTTAAGAGACTCTACAATCCACCTGCGGAGCCGAAATTCATTGTCATTTTTTCGTTTACTAGGGTCGTCCGAGGCTCGTGGTTGCCTCTGGATCGTATTTTTTTACGAGAAATTTAGCCCCACGCACAGCCCCCAACTGGGAGGCCAGACCCTTTTTTTACCCTCGAGCGGAGGGTCTGGGTGTATCTGGTGTCCGTAACGTCACTGAGGTTGTGAGCGCCGCCGTTGACTCTACTATGTAGAGCTCATCCGCCGCCGTCTCTTTTCCAGGGTCTCGACCCGACCTTGGGGATCTCCTTTTGGACCTGGGCATCGAAATATGGTCGACCAGCTCCAAAAGGGGTGCTGTCCAGGTGGCTCCCATTAACCGGTGGTATGGGCGTCGCCGTTGACCGATGGATTAAGTATCTTGTCCGGCGCCGTCCTGAAAAAGAGTTAAGCCGACTTACTCTTACACTTCCTCCTCTCTCGTTAGCAGCCCACAACGAGTTCCCACAGGGGCGCTCCCATCTTCGGTCGAAGGTGTCAGGCTTCCAAGTTTCAACACGTGGAGGTGAGAGTAGGAGTTCGTTGATAGAGGCTAGGTGCAAACGCTTGTGTCCGCATGAGTCGCTTGTCGATGCATAGAAACCTAGAAACTGTAATAAGTCCAGCATTTAGTTTGTTTTCGCTTTATAAAAAAACTTTACCTCCTTCCTTTGGATTCAGTATATGGAATTCCCCAAAGCGAGTACCTTTTTTCAGTAAACACTATTGGAGTGCAACTATCGCGTGAGAAGAAATGAAGTCTTCTCTAGCTTGCGCTCTTTTGTTCCATTAAATGAGTTAAGTTCCTTGATCTTGTGGCAACAACTATTGCTGTCGTCTTTTAAAGCCCACTATGGCCACATCCAATCATTCCAATACGCTCGTCCCCAATCCAATTAGTTGCCATTAAAACCATAACCATAACTAGATCCCAAGAGCGTCATGGCATGAATCAATGTTGCCGGCCTGACTAGGCGAAGGACACGAATTAATTAGATACATTTATGGTTCCCAGCTCGTATGACCTAAAATCACTGAATCTGCGTCACTTTGTTAATAAATTATCAACCCACCAAAGCCTTAAGTCATCCCGCAGCAAAGGGGATAGAAAAAGAAAAACCTGAAAGCCCACTGCACTACCAGTAGCTCCAGTACATGTGTCGTAGGACAAGGCTCCTACTCGTGTCTGCCACTGTTTCAGTTCAGTAACGCAATTCGCTTACAACAGAAACAAATAAAACAAAATGCCAAAGTGTATCCTTTAACCACTGAGGATGTTTTTTCCTTATCTGGCCACTTGCCACCACCAGCAGCCGGTAGTGGCAGGCAAAAGTTATTTTTTACTCTCTCCCTCTCTTTCTCCCTATCTCTCTCGTAACATATGTCCCTTTTCCCTTATTCTTGGGAGTCGAGAAAATTGAAAATGTGAATGCTCAAAGGACAATAGCTATTCGCTTTAGCTAACGACTCCAGGCTTTCTGGCGACAAATTCCTCTGCCACCGCTACTATCCTCGTTTGCCTGCCTGACTAGTTAGCGGCACTGCCTTGGTATCCTTCCAATAACTCATCTACAGTATAAGGTCCTATCATCGTCCTTCCACCCCAGGCCAGTCGATGGATGCAAACAATTTTTTGGCAGCCAAAAAACCCTGTTCAGTTAGTTTTTCTCGCTTTGCTCCTTTTTCCAGTTTTTGATTTGTGTCGTCCCCTTTCACCAGTTCCGTTCGACCATTTTTTTGTTTTCCATATCCATTTAATTGAAAAATGTCCCATTTCCTCATTTGGAATTGTTTTTTTTTTTTTCTATTCATGGATGTGGTAACATATTGCAGGTCATTTGGGTTTGTATACTGTGCCGTAAGAAACAGGAACTTCTGTCAAAGACGGGTCAGTGGATTAACAAAACACCGAATCAAGATGGTTTCATACGAAGAATCGAGCCTGATGGCAGCAGTGTAAGTGATCTGATAATGCCTCTGGCTAATCAAGAGCTATTGGAGAACGTTTCCTTTGAATTTGATTTGTTTAGGCGATTGTTGAAACACACGATTCGACGGATAAGCGCCCGAAGCTAGAGCGGACGCGTAGTGCAGCAGAGAAGGAGAATCTGCCAATGCAACGGACTGGTGGTGTCCTACGGCGTCAATACTCGCAACAAGAGCAACCGACAAATCGAAGGATGTCACAATCAGATAGCGGAGTGGATGTTGTTAGTCCCGGCTCCAGGCGAATGCAGGCACAGAACCAACAATATCAACAACAAATGCAACAGCAACAGCAGCCGTTTCCAGGCGGCGTGCAGCAAAGTGGACCACAGCGGGGCAATAGCATGTACCCGGAGGATGACCCCAAATTCTATCAGGTAACCGTTTTTCTTAAGCCTTGATTGAGAGAGATAGCTTTATGGGTTGGAATATTCCATTGTTTAGGGTGAAATCGATGGTCTGATGCGACAACATCCGCATTTAGTGCATCCACGCCAGCAGCAAATGATACAACAACAACAGCATCAACATCAACCTCAGCAACCGCATCCGCCAATGATGCGTCCACCACATCCGCACGGTCAGCCACATCCAATGCAACAACCGCATCACCCGCAACAGCAGCAACTCCATCCCCAACAAATGATTCAACAACGTCCGCCACGTCATCCCCAGCAGAATCAGCATCAACAACCGCCTTACCACGCACAGCACCAAGCACCCCTCCAGTTGCCAACACCACCAACACAACAACACCATCAAAAGCCGCAACAACACATGGGTCAGCAGCAACTCGGACCCTATCCACGACCTGTTGGTGGGCCCGGATCCGCCGTCGGACAACCCGGCAATGGTGGCGCACCTTTCACCCATCTACCAACTGCCGTAGACATGCAGAAGAAGCATAAACGTCCGCTAGGCACCGGACAGGACTATGTACCGCCGCAACAACAGTCGTTCAGCAGTTCCGAAGAAGAGATCCACGGTGTTCATTCGGCACAGCCATCGGTCGAATATGACGGTAAGTTTGAAGTTTTCTATTTCGATTTTCGTCTGTCTTGTCGCTTTTCCATTGTTTTCTTTTTTTCTTTTATTTTTTCTTTATAATTTGGACATTTGTCTTTTTATTTTCTTTAATGTACTCTAAGCACACTTATAACAAATTTTTGTTTTTCATTTTGTTTGTTAAAAATAAATTTAGAAACAGAAAAACAAAATTAAGGGTTTCTCCGGGAGTGAGATGTTGAACACCGTTGAGGTAGGCGTCTGTTTTCCGAGCAAATATTTCAAAAAAAAACTTACAACAAATGAGGAGAATATTCTATGTATTTTGTTGGTGTAATCACCTTTTTATGCAACATACAAAAGAACAGTTAATTTTTTAATTTTTTGGTTTTTCATGTTTTCAAGAATTTCCATGCAAACGTGGGAATCATTTTTTAAACATTTGTCGTTAATGCAAACTATTTATTTTAATTATTAAAGACACCAAGCCTATATGTATGCAACCATTTGCGACTACACAGAAGTTCAATATCGGTTCGAGACCTAGCTAAACCCTGCTTTGTGAATAAGGCTTTTCACTTTCGTATATAATTCGCGGATTCACATACTGTTTTTCGGAAATGATTTATCAACAAGCTAGTGAACATAGAGCCGACGGAGTCTGGCTAGATATGAGCAATTTCGAGTTCACGATCTTTTGCTAGCTGTTTCTAGTGTCTCATTTGGTTAAGGTCGCTTTCCACCTGTGTGCGCCATCTTAGATGCAGCCGTCCTCTGCAACGTCGTCCTTCCGGGTTGGAGTCAAGGACTCTTCGGGCCGGAGCTGTGCTGTCCATTCGCTTTACATAGCCTAGCCATCTAAGACGTTGAATCTATGGACGTCATACTAGGCCGATGTGGCTGTACAGCCCGTACAGTTCGTGGTTTAATCTTCTCCTCCACTCTCCGTCAACACAACCGGGACCGAAGATTGTACGCGGAATTTTCCTCTCCAAACGACCAAGGGCCTCTTCATCCACATTTGACAAGGTCCAAGCCTCTACGCTGTAGAGGAGGACCGGGATGATTAAGATTTTATAGAGGGTCACCTTAGCTTTCCGTGAGAGGGCTCTACTACTCAATTGCCTCTTGAGCCCGAAGAAGCAGCGGTTGGCAAGAGTTATTCTGCGCCTAATCTCAGTCCAGGTTTCTTTGCCGCTTGTTACCAATTAGTCAAGGTAGACAAGATCCTTGACTACATTAAAGAAATAGCTGCCTATAGTGACGTTCTGGTCAAGACGTCGATATTGAGCGTCTTAATGGGTTGAAAGCATATATTTCGTTTAACCCTCGTTCACCGAAAGTCCCATTTTAGCCGCTTTTGCTGGAATGCTCACCAAAGCTGTTTGACGTCACGATGCATTCTCCCAATAAGGTCAATGCAATCAGCGTATGGGAGCAATTGTGCAGATTTAAAATGGATCGTGCCTCTTCTTTTGGCCAGTGAATCCCGTACGATTTTTGAAAGATTATGTAGAAAAAATCACAGGGCGACGCACCCTGTCTGAATCCTTTTTAGACATCGAAGGTTAACTCCTTACCGACTTCAATAAGAAGCGAGAATTCTGCATCGTCATCCTGCACAGCCTGATGAGGCAAAAATGTTAAAACATGACATGGTTCTGTATAACTCATCTCTACAAACACTGTCATATGCGGCTTTAAAGTCGACAAAAAGATGGTGCGTGTCGACCTGAAATTCATGGGTATTCCCCACGACCTGCCGTAGTGTAAATATATGATCTATCGTGGATTTTCCTGGCCTGAAGCCACACCTACCTACCTAGCTACCAGGTGGTTTTAGGCGCTTACACAGCACGGCAGAGAGGATCTTGTACGTAATGTTAAGGAGACTTATCCCTTTCTTATGCACCGGGTAGACGATGCTGAGATTCCATTCATCGGGCATGCATTCCTCCGACGATATCTTGCAGATGAGTTGGTGCATATATACCATCTCTTTATCGACTTTAAAGCTGCATACGACAGCATTCGTCGCAAAGAATTATTTGATGCGATGGCCGAATTCTGGATTCCAGTAAAACTGATTCGACTGTGTCGCGCCATGCTAAAAAATACGCGATGCACGGTGCAGTTCGGTTTTAGGACCTTCGAACTGTGTGAATCATGCACCGGTTTTCGGCAAAGAGAAGAGTTGTCGTGTGACTTCCTCAGTTTGGTGCTGGAGAAGATAGCGCTACGGGCAGGCAACGTCCAGTTGCTAGAATACGCGGTTGACATTGACTTCATCGCGCGGTCTCAGCGTGACGTTGTAGAAGCTTTCGAGTTGGTCTTAAAGTCAACGAGGATAAGAGAAGATCCGTCGGTCACCACCTGGAACAAAATATAACCACTGGTAGCTATAATTTCAAGGTGGTTAAGGAATTTGTCTACCTCGGGGCAAACGCAAACTCCACAAGCGACACCACAGTGGAGATCCAGCATGGAATCGCCCTTGGCAACCGCTGCTACTTCGGTTTGTTCAAGCAACTTCGGTCAAAACTCTTCAGTCAAAGAACCAAAGTCATGCTTTACAAACGCTTATACTGCCAATCTTGCTATACGGAACCAAAAACTGGACGATAAGCAGGACGGCGGAACTGACTTTGGGTTCTTTTGAAAAAAAAGTTCTGCGCCGGATACTTGGTCCTATCTGTAAGAAACGTGTATGAAGGAGAAGACATAACCGCTAACTCTACGAGCTGTACAAAAATGTGGATATAGTACGGAAGGCAAAGATCCGTCGACTATAGTAGCCTGGCCACATCGAGCTCATGAACACCAACACTCCAGACAAGAGGGTCTTCGACTCATACCTTCCTGATTCGAGAAGTAGAGGAAGACCGAACCTCCGGTATAAAGACCAAGTATTCACGGATGCAAGACAACTTGGTCTTTTTAACTGGAAGCAGTGCGGCCGGGGCCGTCAAGGATGGAAAGCAACTTTAGCTCAGGCTCAGATCCTCTATCGATTGCTGGCCTGATAAGTAATTAGATAAGTAGACATTACTCTAACCTCCTAAACCAGATGGATGCGAACAGAGAAAAGGCTTGGCCTGAAGACGAAAACATCGTCTTTCACCAGGACGACAAACATGTACACAAAGATGTGTTGGGTTATGATTTGCTCCTGATCGGACACGCTCAGATTTTTATGAGAATTTTTATAGAGAAATTTGTTTCTCGAAGCGCTTCGCATTCAATGAAGAAGTAGAGACGAATGCAGATGAATATTTTCACAGTCTTCATCTGCCGATGAAGCAGATCCGGATTATCAACCCAATTATTCCTAATAAAACGTGAAAAGTTCCTTTTAAAATCAGTGACCCCAGAGTAATGCTTTGGCTCGTTTCTCGAACTTTTCATTTCAATTACAGCTACCACGATCTTTTGGTAGCTGTCTCTAGTGTCGCGCGCCTAGTGTGCGCCACCTAAGATGCGGGCGTCCTCAGCAACGTCGCCGAGGATCGGTATAGTTGCCGAGGGAGGGCTCTATTACTGAATTGCTTCTTGACCCCGAAGAAACAGCGGTTGGTAAGAGCTACTCTACGTCTAATCTCAACGCTGGTGTCGTTGCCGCTTGTTACCAGTGAGCCAAAGTAGACAAATCCTTGACTACATTAAAGTTATAGCTGCCAATAGTTAGTGTTGTGCGTCTTTCTTTGACGACAGCATATATTTGGTTTTTCCCTCGTTTAGTTTCATACACATTTTAGCCGCTTGTGCTTCAATACCCAAAAAAGCTTCATAGACGTCTCGCCGCTTTCTCCCAATTACATCAATGTCATCATCGTATGCGAGCAATTGTGCAGACTTAAAGTAGGTCGTGCCTCTTGTATTGACCAATGAACTCCGCACGATCTTTTCAATGACGATGTTAAAAAATCACACGACAATGCGTCGCCCTGTCTGAATCCTTTTTAGACATCGAAGGTCCTGGTTAACACCTTACCGACCTTAATGGAGCAGCGAGAATTCTGCATTGTCCTCCTGCACAGCCTGATGAGCTTGACAGGGATGTCAAAACATAACATGGCTTTATACAACTCGTTCATTTAGACAATGTCATATGCGGCCTTATAGTCGACGAGAAGTGTGTATCGACCTGAAATCAATGGCTCTTCTCCAAGATCTGCCGCATTGTGAATATTTGGTCTATCGTGGATTTTCCTGGCCTGAGGACACATTGGTAGGAACAAATGGTTTCAAGCATTCACACAGCACGGTAGAAAAGATCTTGTCCGCGATGTTAAGGAGACTTCTACCCCCATTGGTTGGCGCTGTTATAGGGATCTCCTTTTTGATGAACCCGGCAAACGATGTTGAGGTTCCATTCATCGGGCATGCTTTCCTCCGACCATATCTTACAGATGAGCTGGTGTATATTCCCAACCGACTTGTATGTATGTATGTTGGCGTTACAGTCCATGAAGGACCTGAGCCGAGCTTCTCTCAATCACCCATGTTGTGTGTGATTTAATTTTCCCATAGGTAAAAGGGACCTACAGTTTATTGCCGGTTCCGAACGGCGAATTTCGAGAAGCTTTTCATGACAATTTTACTACAGGGGGTTTTGTCAGAACCCCGCTGAGAAGAAACACCGTGAAGACACGTTCGATGACATGGCTTTGTCGGGCTCGGGATTCGATCCCGTGCCATCGGCGTCAGAGGCCAACACACTACCCACTGCACCACGGTGCTCTCCCAACCGACTTATCTGTTTTAAATAGCTCAGAAGGCATGCCGTCCGCGCCAGCAGCTTTAGTTGACTTCAGTTTTGATATCGCTACCTTAACTTCCTTTAAGTTGGGTGGACGGAATTCTCTCTCACCTTCGTCCAGTGTCTTTGGTAAAACCTTCGAACGTCGTTCCAGCGATAGAATCTCTCCATCTCCTCGATCGCGCTCTTCTCATTCTCTTTCTTTTTCCTTCTGAGAAACGTGTGCTCGTCCCTTCTTTTCCGCTTATAGAGCTCACGGGCAGCCCTCGTTTGTCGATGCAATGAGGCCGTGTATGCATTCTGTTTTTCTGCATGTACCTATCTGCATACATCATCAGACCAAGGGTTTCTCCTAGGTAGTGGCTGAAAACTCAATATAATATAATAATACATCAGAGGCAGCATCCCTGATGGCGCTTTGTCAACGTACCCATTGCAGTTCTATGGTTTGTGCAGTTTCCATCGGCTCTTGAGAAAACTGAAGGGACACTCGATGGCGAAGTCCTGGTGGTCTCTTGCGATTGCAGCTTCCCGACGTCAAATGTTTATGGTCCTACTTGACTCCGCAGTGTTCGCGATATTCGCATATGTATCTTGGCTTCAACAAGGTTATGATCTGAGTCCATCCTCAGATCACTGGACCCCAAATTAATAAGAACTCCCTATCCGATTGAGAATTTGATTTTTCCACGTCCCTACATCAAAATTACGAGACAAACTGGAAAGGAGTCGCACGTATTTGTGTAAGAGCACAATGCTTTGTGAGCCTAGTAACCCTATAAGAAGCAGTTCTCCGTTATGTTAAGCAGAATATACAGAATAAATAAATAACAAGAACTGGAAGCTTAACCTAAAGCATGTTTAAGTGCTGTAACCAAGGTCTAGGCTAGACTTCCTAGAACATTATTCATGAAGGTCTGAAGTAAGGTTAGCTTAAATGATGGGCCTCTCTTAAACCACTGTGTGCGCTCAATGTATGATCGGACGGTGATCGGTCCATCCCACATCATGAAACGAGTTGGGCGAGTAATACCGACGACGGCAAGCTCACTTGGGTGTTCGTACAATTGCGCACTAAAGGATGGATCCTAATAGAAACGCATGACAAAAGAAAATTGTGGACCAGTTTGGGGCAAGTTCAGCCTACATTGATGTCAGGATTAGGTTACAAGCGCAAGGGCGATGTTTGGTGACAGGCGGACAATGTCTGAACCAGACTAGCGAGCTTGTCGGCAAACAGTTTTCTTTGCTCCGACAACATAAGGACCATCTCTACCATCGTTCTCTGTAGGGGCTTACAGAGCATGGATTTCTCCATCTATAGCCCAGTCTACTTTGGAGAGGAAATTGATTTCCTAAGATCGTAGTGAGACTGTTTACCTAACAATAGTCCGTTTAAAGGTGTTGGAAAGGACTTGGGCAAGTCGTGGTAGGTGCATATCTCTAAAGGTGGCAGTTTGTTTATCGAAGATATCTGATGTAGAAGATAACGTTTAGAGTAAAATGGAGAGCTTCCCTATGCTCCTAAATTATGCAGAGATTGATCCACCTATGAATTCTTAGAGACCTTGCGTCACACCTCATCAATTTACAATTTTTCATGACGATACTAATGGGAATGCACTGGTGATCCACTACATTCAGCTAAGCTACAAAGGCCGCTATCGCCACTGCTCGGAAAGTATTGTTGTCTTTTAATTGGAAGAGATCTGGCGCGAGATGACAATGATTATTCTAAGTTGATTCCACTATGAAAGATTTAATTTAATTTTGGCTTTCCCAACACAGACTTCTAGGCTATGATGGTCATATCATTGGAAACATATGATGTACAGGGTAAGACAATACTTGTGCAAGGCATATACTCGCATGACTTTGCTTCACGACATGTAGCAATATTAAAATAAGAAAATATGGAAATTAGAACTTGACTGGCTAAAAAGTAAAGTAAAGAGCCAAGACAAATGGCTTTGTTAAGTTTAGAGCTAGAAATCACAACTCGGTTACATGACAATGACTTAAGGATTCCAACATTGATCTCACGATTTGAAGCACCCTTGATAATCCCCCGAAGTTAACTAGTTCAGAACCATGGTTCTATCCTCTTTGACTTTCTCTACACCGCCATGATGAGTTCCGTTGGGGTGTGATTTCATCTTGGCTATTAAAAAAAAAAGTTGCCGGAAGCAATGTGAGAACTATAAGGTAGAAGCGGCAAAGTTGGAATGTTTTTTCTCCCAAAAAAACTCGTGTACAATCAACAAGGATTAAGGTGGCGTAAATTCGTTGTGCAAAAACTACCAGGAATGACACTTACAGTTTGGGGTGAATCTCGGCCTCAATCAACAAGCCTCTCCAGCTAGCACGATCTTTTGCTAGCTGTTTCTAGTGTCGCACGCCTAGTTGGTTGAGGTCCCTTTCCACCTGTGTGTGCCACCTTAGATGCGGCCGTCTTCCGCAATGTCGTCCCTCGGACTTGGGGAGTCGAAGACTCTTCCGGCTTCTAGCTCTACATTGCCTAGCGATCCTAGAAGTTGGATTCGTAGACGTCGTACTAGGCCGATGTTGCTGTACAGCTCGTACAGTTCTTGGTTGGATCTTCTCCTCCACTCTCCGTCAACACAAACAGAACCGATCTCAAAACGACCAAGAGCCTTTTCATTCTTTGTTAATAAGGTCCAAGCCTCTGCGCCGTAGAGGAGGACAGGGATAGTTAAGGTGTTATAGTGGGTCGCCTTAGTTTTCCGAGAGAGGGCTATACTATTCAATTGCCCCTTGAGCCCGAATAAACAGCGGTTAACAAGAGTTATTCTGCATCTAATCTCAGCGCTGGTGTCATAGCCGCTTGTTAGAGTCTTTCTTTTTGACGGCAGCGTATATTTGGATTTGCCCTCCTTGACCTTCACATCCACTTTAGCTGCTTCTGCTTTAATCCTCACAAAAGCTTCATTGACTCTCGTTGCTTTCTCTTAGTGACGTCAATGTCATCAGTGTGTGCGAGCAATCGCGGGGCTTTGAAGTAGATCTTGCATTTTGTATTGGCCAGTGAATCCCGCACGATCTTTCCAAACATAATGTTGAAAAAATCACATGACAGTGCGTCGCCCTACCCGAATCCTTTTTTTGACATTGATGGTCCGCTTAACGGAGCAGCGAGAATTCTCCATTGTCGTCCCGCACAACCGTCCGAGTTTGGCATGGATGTTAAAACGAGACATGGCCCCGTATAGCTCGCCCCTATAGACACTGTTATATCTTCTCCTTCTTCTTCTTAACAGGCGCTACAGTTCGGGGTGAACCTGGGCCTCGACCAGTATGGCCCTCCAACTGGCACGATCTTTTGCTAGCCTTTTCCATTGCCACACACCCAGTTGGCTGAGGACCCCTTCTCTCTGTGTGCGCCATCTTAAGCGCGGCTATCCTCTGTTTCTTCGTCCCTAGGGGTTGGATTCATAGACTCTCCGAGCTAAAGCTGTGGTGTTCATTCGCTCTACATGGCCTAGCCTTCTTAGGCGTTGAATCCGTACCCGCCTGACTAGACCCATGTCGCTGTACAGCCGGTGAAGTTCGTGGTCGAATCTTTTTCTCCATCCCCCGTCTGCATTTATAGGCCCGAAAATCACGCGAAAAATCTTTCTGTCGAACCGACAGGAGCTCAGAGAAACAGAGATTGGCAGGAGTGATTTTCCGTTTAATTTTGGAACTAATGTCGTTGTACCAGGTCACTACGGAGCGAAATTAGACGAAGTCCTTAACTACCTCAAACCTATAACTTCCAATACAAACATTCTGACCAAGACGTCGGTGGTACCTCTTGTATTGGCCAGTGATATTTTTTGACATCAGTAAGGTGTTCACCGATTCGGATGGAGCTGCGAGCATTCTCCAAAGTCATCCTGCATAGTCTGACGAGTATAGCAGGTAGACATAGCGTTGTATAGCTTGTCTCTAATTACGCTGTCGTATGCGGCTTTGAAGTCGACAAATAGGTGGTGAGAGTCGATCTGAAATGCATTGGTTTTTTCCAGGATCTGCCGTAGTGTTAAGATTTGGTCGATGGTGGACTTCCCTGACCTGAATCCGCAGTGATAAGAACCTACCAGCTTATTTACAAAAGGCTTCAGGCGTTCACACAAACTTGCAGAGAAGATTTTGTAGGCGATATTAAGGAGACTTATTCCTCCATAGTTGGCGCAATCTGAGGGGTCTTCCTTCTTGTGGATCGGGCATACGATGCTGAGACTCCATTCCTCGGGCATGCTTTCCTTTTACCATATCTTACAGATGAGCTGGTGTATGCTCCTAGCCAGGTCATCTCCAGCTGCCTTGAGGAGCTCAACAGACAGGCCGTCTGCGACAGCAGCTTTATTCGACTTGAGTTTCGTTATGGCCATCTTAATTTCATCGCGGCCAGGGCACGGAATTTTCTGCGATTTTCGTCGTCGAGAAATGGGTAATTCTACCTGCCACCGGTATATTAACAAACATTGCCGCCATTCAGTCTGCAGAAATATTCCCAGCATCCACTGCGATTCTACTACTAAGTGTCTGTTCTCATTCCCACAGGCTGCCGTTCTGGCTTTATAGCCTTTGCCTTTATCTGTTGACAAAACTTTCGTATGTCACGCCTGCAGTAACACCTCTTCAGCTCCTCAATCGCGCGCTTCTTGTGCTCTTTCTTCTTTTTAATTCGTAGACCTCAAAAGATGCTCTTGTTCTACTATGCAGGAAGCCTTATGTGCCTCCAGCTTCGCTGTGTGAATCCTCCTGCACTCGTCATCGAACCAGGTGTTTCTTCGTGGTGGAGCCTTGAAGCCCAAAACTTTGGATGCAGAGCTTTTCAGGGCTTGTTTACGACGGTTCCACTGCTATTCTATTGATAGCGTGGAGGTTTGAGGTGTATGGGAGAGCTTAAAGCAGAGGCGATCGATAAAAGCATGACTGCCTTCCGACGTCATAACTTTGTATTCTTACTCTACACCGCTGCGTTCGCGGTATCCGTAGGCGCATCTTGGCTACTACAATACAGTGGTCCGAGTCGATGTTAGCTCCTCGGAAAGTTCGAACAAACAGAATAGTGGAGGAGAGTCTGAAGTCGATCGCGATGTGATCAATCTGGTTAGTGATTGATAGATCTGGTGACCGCCAGATGCCTTTGTGTATATCGAGGTGCGGGCGCGCTCTCTGGCTAGAAGGAGATATCGCCCCATAGCAAGATCAATCAGCCTGTGTCCGTTTACGGAGGTGGTCGTGTAGGCTATATTTGCCGATGACTTTTCAAAGATGCTTTCCTTACCCAGCTTAGCATTGAAGTCTCCTAGCACAATTTTAGTATCATTGCTGGGAGATTGGGCACTTGTACGTTCTATCTAGGAGATCGTAGAACTCATCTTTGGCGGAGTCATCCTAGTCTTCCGTGGGGACGTGGGCGCTGATCAGGCTTGATACGGACCTTATTCCCGGTCCATTCCATCGCATTTCCTGGATGGCGGTTATGTCCGCTTTATAGCGGTCTAGGGCGTCTGCAAGATGTTCGGCTGCACGTGGTCTGTTTAGGGACCTAACATTCCACGTACAGAGCCGAAGGGTATTGTCCTTTTTCCGTTTTTTCAAGGGTCGTCAGCATTGATCCGGTCCGTCTTATCCGAGGCTTGTGGTTGTTTCGGAATTTGTAGTTCTTGTTTTTTACGGTGATGGCTTACTAGGTAGTAGCCCAACCGACTAATCCTGTATGTTTTTGGCGCATGAGGCTCGCCATTTGCTCTTCCCCGTCTGCAATTTCCAATAGGAAATCTTCAGATGGCACCACGAGGAGGTGGGGATGGAACTTATTAGCCGTGCCGCAAGATGTTCGTATGCGGTGTCTCTTCTCGCTTTTTAGCAGGCCAGCATGCGTCGAATAGATGCTATCCTGTTATATGTTATATGCGGCTTTGTGAATATGTGCCTGAAGACATATTCATAGGAACCTATCAAACTGTCCACGAATGGTTTCAGGCATTCAAACAGCACGGCAGGGATGTTAAGGAGATTTATTCTCCCATATTTGGCGCAGTTATGGTAAAGGCCTCGTAGGGGTAGCATCTACCGGTGGATGATGCCTGCTTAACAGCGAGAAGAGCCATCCCAGACGAATGCCCTGTGGCACTGTTAGTAAGTCACATCTCCACCTCCTCGTGGTGCCATCTACAGATTTCCTCTAGAAATTGCAGACAGGGAAGGGCGAATAGCGAGTTTCGTGCGCCAAAAAATAGGGTTAGTCGGTTGGCCTATGTCCTAGTAAGCCGTAACCATACTCAGAGGCCACCACAAGTAAAAATGACATACTGTAAAAAACTGCAAACAAAAAGGCGACTTGTTATTAAAAAGATGAAAATTGGGGCCTTGAAAGACATAATGTTTATGGACACAAGCCAGATAGTGGTTGGTCTACCAAGTATACGCTCTACTCTGATATGTATCTTTAAAGATTTATTGCATTTCTCTTATTACCGCAGGGATCAGGCGTCAGAAAAAAATCCCTTTATTCTCATCTATCCATTTAAGGACACTCTATCATTATTTGGCATCCCACAGTGAATGCAGCCGAATGCTTTGCTACAACTGGCCTAGCAAACTTTACGTGCATGAAGCAGATTCCACGGAATCGCTTTTGTTTTACGCCCAAATCCTTGCGTCTAGTGCAGAAACTGCTCATGTGTCACTCGCAAGATTATGGCTTACTCGTACTGCATTCATCGCTTTCAAAATATGATCAACTGCTGTGCTATGCAGATTTATTTTTATTTTTTTTTGTGGTCCAGTATAAACACATAATGTGCGAAGCCTGATTTACAACCCACCGATGACAAGCACTTTGCGAACAATGAGTAAACGTACGCAAGCAGAGAAAGGATAATAACAAATGTTGCAGGATAAGCACTTGCAGTTGACCTCATTTGTAATTTAGGAAAGGAAAAAAAAAAAGACGGCAGAGTTCCTGCTCGTGGTCGTGTCGTTGTATGCATCAATGTGATATATTCCAATCTGCTCATAAAAGTGGAAGGAATTCGTAGCGAACAACAAGAACGAATTCCTCCTTCAGCAATTAGGTTACAAGCCCAAAGGATGTGTAAAAAGAAACGAAAAGGCAAAACAAACACAAAAGCAAAAGGAGTCTCATAACGCAAGGACCTACATACATTTTTTCTGTTGGCTCTTGTCCCGAATAATGTCCTCTCAATTATAAAGGACGACGAGAGGAACGAAAAAGCACCAAAGTATTGAGATAAAAGACAACACTAAAAAGCGACCGCCGAGCGGCCAGAGAGTGCATATTCGGTGGTGGAGGCAGAATTTATGCTGATTACCGATGATTGCTTTTTAGCAGTATCCTGCAACGAGTTCTTATCAACGCATCCATTTTGCCATGCAACATACGATGCAAAAGAGCCTTGTGGGTCATGAAAGTCTCTTATCAGCTCTTACGCGCTAATGACATTTTTGGTATCCTTTCTTTCTGGACCACCAACGTTAGTGCAAAGACTAACCCTTTTCGCTGCTCTCACGCGAAGCAGACAGTAACCACATTTCTTATTGTCTTAAGGAGGACGCGACATATTCTCGGTGGCATCGTCAACAGCATCATGAGCATCATGAGCTTCATCGTCATACTCCTAATCAGCCTCCTCCCACCTCGTTATAATTGCTAAAGAAAATTTGTTATCCTGGTCGCGGCATTTAGTGTGCTCCAGCTATTTTGCTATTAGAATCCTTTCTCCCATTGACATTTCTCTTCCAAGGGATACTAGTACAAAAGAACGAAAAGGAATAAGGAAAAAGAGCAAAAAAGGAACAAGTATCCTGGCATTTGGCCAAGGAAATTAGTGCGCTTCTGTGTGTGGGACGACTACAGTGTGCCAATGTTGTGTGTCGGCTGTTGATGTCCTTCTTTGTGACGACACTACCGCTCTACTACTTTACTCCTACAGTCGATGCTGATTCCACTGCTCGTGTTGGGTGGTGGTATGAGGGTAACTCTGGAATGAGATAGGCACACTAAGAACTGTGATTTTCAGGACGATTGGTAATAGGAAGGAAATATACACCACAGCCGTACGCGAAAGCTATGTGCCGAGTAACATGGGAATTAGTGTATAATTGCTTCTTGAACGGAGAGCAAAGAAACAAAATGTTCTTTCCTCCTGCGGTAGGGAAAGTTCGGAAATCATTTAAAATTCGATTGAGATCTTGTTTGGTATCACAAGGAGCAATAAGGACGCGAGACGATTGGTCGATAGTCGGCGTAAGGGGATGAGTCAAAACTTGGTCATATTACAGAAAGTGTCACAGATTGTGCGGCCGACTGTGCTGTGCTTCGAATGCCAAAATGGATTGAGATTTCCTTGCGTTTCCCCTCCATTTTACTGGCTTTCAGTCGTTTTCGATGGAGTTTGGGGTAGGCATCGATGCAGAAAATAATTAATGAGACACTTCCACTGTATCACTTATTAATTTCAAATTGATAGTAAGTCTTTCCGAAGAGCGTTTGATGGATTTTCTTCAATTCTTGGTTGCACGTGTGCGGGAATAGTGATTAGGGACTGTCGCCTATCAAGGGCTTTGAGGGTTGTTTGTTTTTTTAATCGATATCGAGCAAAACTTGGCTGGAAAACAATCTCAATAACTTTTTCATTACTTCTGTGTCAATAGTGTGGTTTACTCGGTCATAGAGCACAAATCTGGCACAGGCCACAGAGAAGAACAGATACTTTTGAAATATATATGTAGATCTGTTCGATGCCAATAAAAATGGTGCATCTTTCCTTGTGCCTGAAAATCGCACTATTAAGCTCTGCTTAAAAATACTTCTACGGCACCAGGAAAGCTATGCTCTCAGACACCGGTCTTGGGCTAGATCACCATCTCGGTTCCATATCAATATGAATTTTGTTATGCCCTTGTGGTCTTCTTACTTTCAGACCTTACCGCGTCCTGTTTTTTTTTTTTTTTTTTTTTTTTTGAGACGTCTTACTGATGCCAAGCACGCAAAGATTTATAGCATTGACGCCCGCAAGTCTTCTGCAGTCATTTCTCCTTTAAGATAGGAAGAATGATGCGGATTTCCCATAGAGATTATGGTATACACATTTACGATTGTGTGCATTAAAGTCCCAATCACCAGTGTAAGAATTGGCTGTGGATATGGGTAGCACTAAACCGGATTCAGGCCCTGAGAAACTCGCCTCCGAATACATTCTATCGAGTTCATCATTCACACTCTGTGTGTGCAATTCTAATATAACACCGTAAGTGTATGGAAAAGTTGCTGAGAACTACAACGAACGTGAAAATTCAGGCGGTTCCTCTCCTCCTTACTAGGACAACCACCCCTGGAGAGTAGTGAACGAACATCTACGACCCAAACCACTGCACGCCGATCAGGTTGTGTGATGATCATTATAAGAGTAATAAACTCTTGAAAACCAAAACAGAGGTCTCATGTCCTAGGATCCCAAGGAAACCCATGCAAGCCTTAGTGAATTTCGTCTACAGACTCTGTCTCTGACTCTGTGAGTTCATGCATTAACTTGGAGCTGATTAAAAGGTTGGACAACATTTTGAGCGCAGCTTGACTGTCACTGCAGACGCACATGCTTTTTCCCTTCCATATTTCTGATTGAAAGAGCAGTCGAACGTTTTCGCGTTTAAAGAAAACCCCAGCGCGGGACCGCCAGTCAAACCTGGAGCCATCTGTGCATTGCATTTTTCCCAGGTTCGGTATCTGGCCAGAGCTAGTCCTGCTTTGTTTATTGGCGTTACAGCCCATGAAGGGCCAGAACCAAGCTTCTCTCAATCACCAATGCTGTGTGTGATTTATTTTTTTACACAGGTGAGTGGGACCTACAGTTTAATGTCGATTCCGAACGGCTTGAGTCGAGGAACTTTTTTATGGCAAGTATACTACGGGGGGTTACGTTATGATAGGTTAGGTGGATGGGTGCCTTATTGGCGAGGGGTCAAGGCTCACTTAGACTACTAGGAGTCCCAGTTAACTTTTAACCTCTAGAAACCCAAAAGTACCCCGATGAGCTGAGTCTGTCCAGCCCAATATTGCTCACCCCTTCTTACCCGAAAGGAAGAAACTTTCAAGGAATATGTTTCTTTCTTGGCATAGTGCTGGGCACTCGCACAGTAGGTGACGAATAGATTCAATTTCCTCTTAGTCCTTGCAGCTTCTGCAGGAGTCATTGTGGGAGTAGCCTGGTCTGGCTGTATGGTAGAATATGAGTGAGGGAGACACAGACTTTCTGCCCTTTCTTATCAAAAACGGACCATGCTGATCTTGCCGTTGCGCATGTATATAATTCCAATGGTTTATTGGCTTTTACTATTAGTTCCGCCTGTATTTCTCGGAAAAGTATACTGAGCGCCGTTTTAGGCTCAGTTGTGATCTGCGTGGAGTTTTCGCCTCATCCCAATCTAGCTAGCCTGTCCGTTTTCTCATTTCCAGAAATATTCATACAACCTGGTGCCCAGGTCTTGGATCTTATCTATGTTGTCTACAGAGCCTTGATGGCTGCCTGATTGTCAATTACTTACTTACTTAGGTGGCGCTACAGTCCGGTGTGAGTCTCAACCAACAAGCTTCTCCAGCTGGCACGGTTAACAGCTGTTTCCAGTGACGCACTCCCAGTCGGTTAAGATCCCCTTCCACCTGAGTGCGCCACCTTCAATTCGGTCGTCCTCTGCTGCGTCGTCCCTCGGGGCCGGACCCGAATACTCTTCGGGCCGGAGCTGTGTTATCCATTCGCTCTACATGGCCTAGCCATCTTAGACGTTGGATCCGTAGACGTCGTACTAGGCCGATGTCGCCCGTATAATTAAGTCAGCAGTGGAGCACATTTGAAATAGATCGTACCTCTTGTGTTGGCCAGAGAGTCTCGTATGATGTTTTCAAGCACGATGTTGAAGAAATTAGATGACAGCCATCACCTTGTCTAAATCGGTTCGGTTAGACAAGGTGATGGTATCGGTTAATTCGCTACCGTCATCCTGCATAATCTGACGAGTTTGCCAGGGATGTTAAAAGCAGACATGGCTTTGTAAAGCTCGTCTCTATATACACTGTCGTACGCAGCCTTGAAGTCGACGAATCTGTGAAATAATATTCGAAAATAAACGTACAAGAAACTCTAATTCAGCTTTATTCTTATCCACTTGTTCACAAAAAGAAGAAGGAGAGCTATGTAAGAGATGCAGCAGCATTTATACAAAATGAAGCTAAAAGTGAGCGAGATAACTATATGCTATTAATGAAAAATAGAAAGAAATGATCATAAACATTTTAATTTTCAACATCCTCCGGCGGCCGAGCTGAAAGTTCTAATGGGTAAAGATGCTGAATAGCTCGTCGTAGGTGTTTTCCATCCGATAGCATGATTTCGCAAGATCGGATTCTGCCATCACGTCCAACAAATGTTTGATTAACTTTTGCCATTTTCCAATTGATGCGGGGAACACTTTGATCGAAAACTAATACCACATCGCCTTCCTTGATAGAAGTTGAGCTCTTCCCTGTTTTATAATGAAACGATCGAAGAAGTTGTAGATACTCCATACGCCATCTTTTTCTTAGTTTTTGCAAAAAGTGAAATCGCTGTTTCCAAATGCATCTCAACGATGATGCATCTGTTCCTTTATCTACAGAACAACTTTCTGATAGTCTTGGCCATTGTAAGAAATCTCTAGGTGTTAACGGATTAAGATCTAAGGGGCTGGTGCTGGCATAGGTTAATGGACGACTATTAACCACGTCCTCAGTTTCGATTATCAAGGTTCTAAGCTCGTCGAAACCCAATTTGGCCTTGCCAATTGTAACCTTTAATGTGTTTTTTATTGTTTGCACCATTCGCTCCCAAAACCCACCCCACCATGGGGCGCGCTCAACAATAAAACGCCATTTAATCTTCCGTTGTGAAAGGAAACCTTGAATGTCTTCACTAGCAAAGCTATTCGATCTCATCTCAAGTGCGGCTCGTCTAAAAGTTTGGGCATTATCTGACAGCACCAATGAGGGAACACCTCGCCGGGCAATAAATCTTCTTAGGGCCAAAATGAATTGATCGGTTGAGAGACTTTGCACTAACTCAATGTGTACTGCACGAACTGCGGCGCATGTAAAAATAGCCAGAAAAACTTTAGAAGCTCCATCCGAATTATGGTAGTAATAAAGCGGTCCAGCAAAATCAATGCCCACATTATCAAACGGACGAATCAATGAAATTCTCTCGATGGGGAGTGGAGCAAATGGCTGTGCAGCTGGTGGGCCCCGGAGCTTTCTACATATGAGACAATTTTTAATTAATTTCTTTATTACCTGTCTACCTCTTAATATCCAGAAACGCTCTCTGAGATTAACCAAAACTGTGTTTACTCCGGCGTGTAGTAGAGACTGATGAAGACTTGTTACAATCAAACGGACGATATGAGAATCCGCCGGTAGAATTATTGGATGCTTTACGTCAGTCGATTCATTAAGCAGTTGTAGACGGCCTCCCACTCTAAGAATACCGTAGTCATCTAAAAAGGGCGACAATTCGAGCAATTTTGACGTTGAACATAAGGGTTTTCCTTTCTGCAAGAAAAATATATCTCCATAAAAGTTTTCTTTCTGGACAAAACGGATCCAATAACTTTCGGATGCATGAATTTCCTCAGCAGATAGAAAATCAGAGGAAGTAGAGACATCACTAAGAAGCCCTATCTTAGTTTTCAAATTTTTAATAAAGCGTTTTACATATGCCGTCACACGGAGTAAATGATTCCAAGAACTGAAATGATGATAGTCGAACAAAGGTTTCGGAGTGTTGTCGGGAACAGAAGTAGCCTCTAAAAGTAGCGCAACGGGAGTTATTTTCGGGCGTATTTCATTTTTATCGATGTAGCACTTCTCTGCTGTTTGTAGCCAAGATGGACCGTAAAGCCATGACGAAGATTTACACAGAATTTTTCCTGAAATTCCCCTCGTGAGAAAATCCGCAGGATTATCTTTGCCGGTACAGTGCAACCATTGCGAAGATTTGGTTAGCCTTTTAATTTCATCCACCCGATTTCGAACGTAGGGTTTCCACTTCTGTGCATCTCCTTTAATCCAACTTAACGCAATCATAGAGTCGCTCCATAAATAATAATCCCTTATTTGCAACTCCAGTGACTTAAGCAGATACGAACACAATCGGGCAGCAATAAGAGCAGCTGTAAGTTCTAATTTAGGTAATGTCAATTCATTATCGCCTTTTTCGTTGAGTGGTGCTACACGATTTCTAGCACATAAAAGTCTCACACTGGTCTCACCCTGAACTATATGTTTTAAATATGCTACCGTACCAAACGCTTTAGGACTTGCATCTGCAAACACGTGTATCTGGAAAGTGCCTTTGCAAGAGGGGAATGAAGACATACTCCTAGGCCAGGTAAAATCCTTTAAATCGAGTGCACTTGTAACGCAAAAATTCCACTCCTTCAACAATTCTCCAGTAAGCACTTCATCCCAATGAAAATGGTTTCGCCACAGCTTCTGGAAAAGAATCTTTAATTTAATTGTGATTGGACCAAGAATACCTAAGGGGTCGTAAATCCTTGCTATAGCTTGCAAGACGTTTCGTTTCGTTGGGCTTGTTATCGGAGATCGAAACATAACATCAACAGTATCCAGGGGCACACATAGTTCGTCAGTGCTAACAATCCATCTCAACCCCAGGACTTTCTGCCCAGTTGGTGCATCCTCACGATTCATAGCTGCTAGCACTTTAGCGCTATTAGAGTTCCACTTATGAAGATTCATTGACGCTTTCTTCAAAATATAAGCAGCTTCCGTACCAATCATGATTGCTTCATCTTCGGAATCCACGCTTAAAGCCAAATCATCCATGTAGAAGTTTCGCAGAGCAGCACAGGTTACTGGAAAACGGGCCCTTTCCTCTTCTAAAAGACGTTGGATTGTTGCACATAGAAGAAAGGGACTGCTGCGTATGCCAAACGTCACTCTCGTCATGCGATATGTTCGTATTTTTCGCTTGGTGAAAGGTGATTTTAATTGTTCTGCGAACCATACGAAGCGATGAGTATCTCGGTCATCTTCATGTAATATAATTTGCAGAAACGCCTTTTCAATATCTGCCACCAAACCCACCAACCGCAGACGAAAGTTTAGTAATACAGTCACAACATCCGGTATTAAATTCGCACCCACGCAGAGGAGATCGTTGAGGGAGGGACTTCCTTCTTCATGGGCTGAACCATCGAACACAACCCGCAGCTTAGTTGTCACACTCTCTTCTTTGTACACTGGGTGATGCGGCAAATAAAACACCGGATGTCTCGTTGTCCGGAGATTATCTTGAAAATCTTCAACAGGTTCGGCAATACCTTCAGCAAGTAATTGCCTTACAGCGTTGTCATATTCATAAAGTTTACGCGGATTCCTGGATAATTTCCGAACGAGTGACTCCATTCTACAAACCGCTTGCTCCTTATTGTCTTTGAGGCACCTTTGTCCTTCTCTCCAGGGTAATCTTGCGACATACCGGGAACCTTCTTTCTTTATGCATTTGTCGGCTAAATCTTCCATCAACGCGGTCTTTTCGTCATCAGCTGCTTTTATACCAATTAACTCCAGAGACCAAAAATGTGTATCGTTCGGTGATTCAATTGATGCCAAGCATAGAAGACAGCTGGAACGGAGACAATTATTAGCGCTTAACAAACAATTCTCGTTACTAGACTTATGCACTCCTTGAATAGCCCAGCCGAATAACGTATGAACGGCTCTCAACTTGCTGGTAAGTCGACGCTGAGATCCCGTGACTACGGTCCAGTAAAAGTCTGCGCCGATCAACAAACTTAAACCTTCTTCAAAATCCACATTTTTCGGCCTAACGTCTGCTAATTTTATTCCTTTGAACTTAGCGCAGTCCGGATTTGGGACCGCCAGCACGTCGACGCAAATGTCAGGAACTAAAACTGCTTCTAATGAAACCATCCTTTTTCCAGCCTGTAGTGAAATCCGCACTTTGGGTAGAACCTTATTATTTTGAATTTCCTTACTGCCAAAGGAAACTATCGATAATGTCACGTTGCCAATTATCTCTAAATTCAATTTTTGCGCAATACTTTCTTTAACAAAGGTATATTGGCTCCCACCATCGATGACAGCACGAAGCGCGATCCTTGTCTTCGAAGTAACCACGACACATGTTATCGTTTTCAAGTAAATGCTCTCTCTCACACTATGCGAACACAAACTTGCACTTGCGCGGCTATTTATCTCTTTCGAAACACTCGCCATGACAGTTGGATTCCTCGCATTTGTAGGGATTCGTTGCCCATCACACATAGAAGACATATGCTTACGTGCACATTTCTTGCAAGTTAGAAGGAGACCACTTCGGCATTTTTGCGCCGTATGTCCTCGCTTAGCGCAACGAAAGCATCTTCCACCCTTCCGGAGCAGATCTTTCTTTTCAGAGAGAGTCAGAGAACTATCACAATTACCAGTTGAGTGCTGTTTCGATTGGCAAAATACACAAGCATCTGTTTCGCTGATTGTCACCAAACTTGAAGCTGTTCCTGGATCAGACCTAACGATTCCACGGGTGCGAGAGAGACCACTTCTTTCTAAGGAATTTACTTGTTGCTTTAGAAACTGCAAAATGCTGCTAACTTCATCATTAGGCAACTCCGAAGATTCACTGCCATTTTTAGATGTAACCGAATTATCTATGGCCTCTTTATTTTCTTCCCGACGATGATAATCTATTCGCAAATCAGCAGGGAGACATCGCAACAATATTGATCGTAACATGACGCTGTAGTGATTACTTGGAACCTGCAATGCCGTCAAGGATCGGGTACTTGTTATCACTTTGGTATACAAATTGCGCAATCCTCTCGCATCCAACTTGTCTCGAACGGGCTGAAGGTTAACTAATTCGTGAATGTGTAGATCAACTAACCTGTCAGTGTCACCAAATTGCTCCTGCAGTAGTGAAATTGCGGCTTCATAACATCGCTCCGACGGAGTAAAACCCTCTATGAATTTCTTCGCTTCTCCGGTCAATACTGATTCCATGTAATTGAATTTTTCGACGGCAGACAAGCTTGTATTCTCGTGTACTGCTGTTCGGAATTGCTCCCAAAAGGGTAACCAAGTGTGGAAGCTTCCATCGAAATGTTTCAACGGGATATGAGGCAGTTTTGGCCCACTGCTTGCAGGTTTTGTAGTGTTCAACTCTTCCACGTGTTCCGTTGAAATGGGGGTCCGTTTTTGCAGTAATTTAGATAGCCGAGTCTTAAGGCGGGCTAGAGTTCCAATGGCCTGGTCCTGGTAATCGATAATTTTCTCCATAGCGTCGTCTGATTTGAGAATACCTTTCTGTTTTATCTCCTCATTGATTGCGTTTAAGCCATCGTGTGCAGCTGAGAGTCTGTGAATAAAAGAGGTTAATTCCTCTTCTATTTCATCGAGGTCACCTGCATTTCTGTCCTCCATGCGACTGCTATCATCCTTCAGGTATTCAAGCGCGCTTTTGCTAATTCTTGTTACCTGACCTCGGTACGCGGCTCGAGCTGATACCTCCATTCTCCACGGCTTGTACGATTATTAATTATTATTATTATTATAATTATTTTTTTTTTTTTTGCTCCGTCCCGGGTTTCGGCACCACTGTGAAATAATATTCGAAAATAAACGTACAAGAAACTCTAATTCAGCTTTATTCTTATCCACTTGTTCACAAAAAGAAGAAGGAGAGCTATGTAAGAGATGCAGCAGCATTTATACAAAATGAAGCTAAAAGTGAGCGAGATAACTATATGCTATTAATGAAAAATAGAAAGAAATGATCATAAACATTTTAATTTTCAACAGAATCTTCTCTTTCTCCAAGATCTGCTGTAGCGTAAATATTTGGTCTAGTGTGGACTTACTTGGCCTGAAAAAACACTGATAAGAGCCGAGCAGGTTATCCACAAACGGTTTCAGGCGTTCACACAATGCGGCAGAGATGATCTTATATGCGATGTTAAGGAGACTTATTCCCCTATAGTTGGCGCAGTTATAGGGGTCTCCTTTCTTATGGACCGGGCAATCGATGCTGAGGTTCCCATCGCCGGGCATGCTTTCCTCCGACCATACCTTGCAAATGAGATGGTGCATGCGCCTTATCAGCTCATCTCCAGCCGCCTTAACTCAGCAGACAGGCCGTCTGCGACCGCGGCTTTATTAGACTTAAGTCTTGATATCGCAATTTAGATTTCGTCTAGGTCGGGTGGACGGAATTCTCTTACATCGTCGCCCATTACGAATAGTTCGTTCTGCCTGACAGCGGTATCTTTGCGTGGGCTTGTCCGCATTATTCAGCGAACCAGGGGTTTGTATGTGGTGGCGGATTGAAACCCAGGACCTCAAAGGCAACGTCTCTAATGGCGTTATGGCTAAGCGCCCATTCCTGCTCCATTGTTTGCGCTACTGCGGGCCGATTTTGACAGATTTTGGAGGAGACACGGTCGGCAAGGATTCTGGCAGTCTCTTGTGATTGTAGCTTTCCGACGTCAAACTTACGTTGTCCTACTCGACTCCTAAGCATTCTTGATATCCTCATTCGCGTCTTGGCTGCAGCAAGGTAGTGGTCCAAGTTGATGTTGGGTCCTCGGAAGGTTCGTACGTCGAGAATACTGGAGAAGTGTCTGGTGTTGATCGCAGTGTGATCAATCTGGTTGGTGGTCAGTTTTTCAAAGGACCGCCAGGTACCCTTGTGGATGTTGAGATGGGGGAATCGTGTGCTTGCTACAAGGAGGTTACGCACCGTTAGGAAATCGATTAGCCTATGTCCGTTGTCGGATGTGGTGTTATGGAGGCTATGCTTTCCTATGATCGACCTAAATATGTCTTCTCAGCCCAGCTTTGCGTTGAAATCTCCTAGAACGATTTTGGTGTCATAGCCGGGGCATGTGGCGTATGTTCAGTCCAGGAGATCATAAATTTCATCCTTGAGTCGATCATCTTTTTCTTCCGTGGGGACGTGCATGCATATTAGGGTGATATTCCCCAGTACACCCTTGATGCGGATTGTTATGAAGCGTTCGCTTACATGACGGAAGCGGAGTCGGAGTCTACCTCGAATAACAAATCCGCACCCAAATAAGCGTTGCTTGTTTTCCGTCTTTTGCCTGGTTCATCCCATCGCACTTCTTGGAGTGCGGTTATATCTGATTTATAGCAGTTGAGGGTTTGCTCCGTTTGATCGCCTATACCCGGTCTGTTAAGGAACCTTACATTCCAGGTGCAGACTCTCAAGTCCTTTTGTCGTTCCGGAAGTGGGTTTTTTACGTGATAGGGATGTTACCCCTAAGTACAGCCCCCAACCTGGAGCGCCAGGTTCCTCTTTCCCCAGTGGTTGGGTCGCGGCACACATTGGTTCACTACCTGGCGGGTGCCAGGGCAGCTGTCCAGGGGAGGCCAGGGACAGAGATCGAAGCTGCCGTTTGCGATGTTAAACGGGATCAATTTCTTTGCTCTGTTTGCTCGGTCCCTCTCCCCTACAGAATCTCCTACAAAGGCTTTATTTACAAGCACATGTAAAAGTATCAAGATACCTAAGCCCGGCGATATTGATAGCGATAGCGACAGTAGCGTTGAATGCTAACGCTATCCTGACTTGCCATACGTTTAGATCGTCACTTGATTCAAATTCCTTAGTATGCTAATAAGCATCTCACAGATTGATAAAATCGAACGAAATTACAGGACTGTCTCTCAGGACATGTTTGAATATCAGTCAAACTGCTATACTAAAACCTGACTTTTTCAGGACCTGCAGTATTGCTTATTCGATTTCGGTTTCCATCAAAAATGTTTTCTACCGTTTTTAGGGTTCCATACCCAAAGGTAAAACGGAACCCTATTACTAAGACTTCGCTGTCCGTCCGTCCGTCTGTCTGTCACCAGGCTGTATCTCATAAACCGTGATAGTTAGACAGTTGAAATTTTCACAGATGATGTATTTCTGTTGCCGCTACCACGACAAATACTAAAAACAGAACAAAATGAATAATTAAGGGGGGATCCCATACAACAGACATGATTTTCATCCAAAAAATCCTGCCTGCAACCAAGATCTCTCATTTGGTGAGGTAGCATACATAGTCTCTTTCATATTTATGTATACAAATGGTACGGAACCCTTCGTACGCGAGTCCGACTCGCACTTCGCCGGTTTTCCAACCTTCCGACTCTTTTCGCAAAAGAAGTGAGACCAAAGCAAATCGGGTTCAAAAAGTCCTTCGGTTGGTATTTAAGATGAAATTGCACTAATTTACAGCAATATCTCTATCCGCAGACCAGAATGAAAAATAGAGTAAAAAGGATGATAAAGAAAACCTTTATTTCGCAAGGACACATGTACCTAAAGATTTCCCAATCTGCATTCGCCACCCACTTCAAAACCCCAAATTCCATACTTACATTCAGATGTCGACAATTTCACAACTTCCAATTATTCGATCCTTGTTTTGCCTTATCCTTAGTAACTCGGCCCACTTCCGTTCCAGAATTGAAAGCTTTAATTCATGGAAGCGCAATCTCACCACACGTGATCCTGGAAAGAATATTTCCAGTTGGTACGCTTGAAAAAGCGCATGTTCCGATGGAATATGGAAAATACTGGGAAATCAATGGAAAATTACCCTTCCACGGGAAAGAAAGGTACACGATGCTGACCATTCACAATAGCGAATAGAATGTGCCATAGAACATAGGATACGTTCCACACACACTAAATCGATTACATTCTACACACCGTTCGGTTGTGGTAGATTCAACGGAAAATATCAATGTCAAGGGGGTTGAGTTGAAGTCAGGCGAGGCATCCTAGAACGGAGTAGGCTCCTGTGCAATTTTCACAGTGTGTTACCATATGTTAGCCCGCGGGATGAAGTTCTCTTATTTGCTTCCCGCTTAAAGCGAACGGTTGCGGCTATTACGGATTTTGTTTTGGTTATTCAAAGTGTGTCATTTTCGAAAGTGTGCGAATTATCTTTTCCTCCTTCTCTTGCTACAACCTCCACAGTAAGTTTTGTGTTAATGTTTTTGTGCCACGTACCGAGAACTAGTCCATACACGGTTATGTGTGTTAGAAGGGAACAATGTTATTGGAAATGACTCTTACATGTGTATGTAGAGTAAAAATTTTTCACATTTCCGCACCTCAAAATAAATAGAAATCGAAGGGAAATTAGTTACCGTCGAACTTTAAGGCCACGTAAACAGTAGTTACACCATCCGCCGGGCTAAAAAAATAATTGAGAAAGAAAAACACATATTTGCAAAATCAAAAAAGGTAACACGCTTTACGGTGTGTCACTTGAAAAGTGTTAGCGCGATTTAATCCGAATCGAGACGCTTATCGGAGAAGGTGATTCTGGAATTTTGGTGATAGACGGAAGAGTGCTATTTTGGTCGTGGTTCGATATTTTTCGCGTGCATGCGTTTACGAGTGCTAGCAGTGTTTGGTGATGAAAATGAATGAAATCCTTTGACCAAGGGCAGTGCTTTACCTCAGATTTACATGTGAAATTTCTAAATCTGCAAGCGAAAAAAAAAAACGGAGAAAATTGAAAAAATTGAAATTATCGAATTTCAATTCGGTTTCGATAACGATTTTTTGCTCAATTTTCCGCTGTCGTTTACGTTTTCTTGGAAAGGCAAATTTTATGAAACAAATTCCGTGGGTTTTCGAGTAAATCAGTCGCCATTTGAGAGCATATATTTCCCTCTCTGCCGATCTATTGTATAGAAAGTGATGTGTTCCTTGTAACCAGATGTCCTGTCATCGTTTTTACGAAATTCGTAGTTGTGAACAAAGTGTGTTTTTTGAAGTGATTGCTGAACAATAATCGGTTTCAGTTGACAGGCATTTGATTTTAAAGTTTTTCGACGGATACCACGGACAATTTTGAGACATTCTGGAATATATATTGTGGAATTACCAGTTCACCTGAATTCAGTAAGGAGAGTGTCTAGAGTGTCTCAAAACCCAAACAGAGAGGTAGGACTAATGTAGTAATGGCATGTTTTGGAGAACTCTGTCGACTGTGCATCTTATATCACTTCTCATCATTCGAGCGAACGATATGTTTAGAGAAAACTCACTGAATCACAAAGCTTTTGAGTTGAAAATCACTTGTTTGTTTATTTTTTCTTTTATTCTTTTCTTTAAACATAAGATATCCTTTCTACTTAGGATAGGATCTATGTGGGCTTTAAACAGCTTCGCTATCACTACACAACTGATTTTAAGAGCAACCAGTTAGAATATAAAATAATATTTATTTCACGCTTCATCTCAAGGAACAGGTCATTTATACGTATCCTTTTTGGCAGGGGCATGGGAACAAATATCACACAAAAACTTAAAATTTAGTTAGTTAGTGCTTAGCGATACTTGGACACGATTATCATTTTGTATTTTATTCACAAGTCGCGCATAGACAAATTATCAATTTTAATAAAATCCTTGTTGTTGCTCCTTGATAAGCGGTGTGTCGTATTTTTTATTTTATTTTTTCGAAACGAGTAATTCTGGTGAACTCAAAAATGGTTACGAACATTTCTTATGGCTGGAAGATGACTTTCCTTTTTTCCCTTTTTTATTCATTCCTACTTCATCTGATTATTGTTTTTCTTAATTTTGATGTAAAATTATTTCAACTGAGAGGGGTTTTTAACGATTTTTTAATTTAAATGCCAGATTTGGGCTAGAAAAGTCGTTTTCAAGTTATTTGACATTTTTCTTCATTCTTTATTTCTTCTTCTTTCGGTGCTACAGTTCTTGACGAGCCTGACCTCCTTTATGAAACCTCTCCAACTGGCACGGTCTTTTGCCAGCAGTCTCCAGTGCCGCACGTCTAGTTGGTTAAGATCCTCTTCCACTTGGTTGCACCACATTCAATTTGGCCGTCCTCGACCGCGTCGCCCCTCGGGGTTGGATTCAAAGACTTTCCGAGCCGGAGATGTGTTTTTCATGCGCTTATTATGACCTAGCCATCTAAGGCGTTGGATCCGCTGACGCCGTGCTGCGTTAATGTCGCTGTACAGCCCGTACAATTCACAACTAAGTCTTCTCCTCCACCCCCCCATTTATGCAGGTCGGGCCGAAAATCGTACGCAGAATTTTCTCTCAAAACAACCAAGGGCCTCCTCATCCGTTTTCGATAAGGTCCATGTCTCTACGCCGTAAAAGAGGACCGGGGTGATAAGGGTCTTGTATATGGTCACCTTGGTTTACGAGAGAGGGTTCTGCTTCTTAATTGCCTCCCGAGCCGAAAGAAACAGCGATTGGCAAGTGTTATTCTGCGTTTGATTTCGGCGAAGCCCAGGTAGATGAAGTCCTTGACTACCCCGAAATTATACTTGCCAATATGTGCGGCAATTATACTGGCCAAGACGCCGGTGGTTCGTGACTTTTTTAAACGACAGCATATATTTCCTTTTGGCCTCATTTTCGACCAGTCCCATTTTAGCAGCATCCTTCTAAATGATCGTAAAGGCCTGAATGACATTCCGCTGACTTCGTCCAATTATGTCAATGTCATCGGCCTATGCGAGCAGTTGTACGGACTTGAAAAAGATGGTGCCCCTCGTATTGACCAGTGAGTTTTGCACGATCCTTTCAAGGACGATGTTGAAAAAGTCACACAATAGCGTGTCGCCCTGTCTTAAACCTTTTTTAACAAAAATGGTATCGGTTAGGTCGCTTCCGACCCTAATGGAGCAGAAAGAGTTCTCCAATGTCATCCTGCGCAATCTGACGAGTTTGGCAGGGATGTCAAAACTAGACATGGCGTTGTATAGCTCGTCTCTTTTTATACTATCGTATGCAGCCTTAAAGTTGACAAACAGATGGTGGGTGTCGATCTGGAACTCGTTTGTTTTTCCAGGATGAGGATCGTAAGCTCTTGTTCATAGTAGTGTGAGATTTCTTCCTCTTTTTCTTCTCCTTCTTCTTTTCCATCTTCAGGGTGAACCTGAGCCTCAACCAATATGCCCCTCCAACTAGCACGATCCTTTACTAGCCTTTCCCATTGCCACACACTCAGTTGGCTGAGGTCCCCTTCCTCTTGTGTGCGCCATCTTAAGTGCGGCCGTCCTCTGTTTCTTCGTCCCTCGAGGTTGGATTCAAAGACTCTTCTGGAGCTGTGGTGTCCATTCGCTCTGCATGGCCTAGCCATCTTAGGGGTTGAATCCGTATTCGCCTGACTAGACTCATGTCGCTGTACAGCCCGTAAAGTTTGTGGTTGAATCTTTCCCTCCATCCCCCGTCTGCCCGAAAATCACGTTCAAAATCTTCCGTCGAACCGACCAAGGGTCTCCACATCCGCTTTTAATAGTGTTCATGCTTCTGCGTCTTACAGCAGGAAAGTTCGAACATCAAGATTAGTCGAGGAGTGTCTGACGTCGGCATTATTGACGTCGACAGTATTGATCGATGTATTGATCGATGTGATCAATACTGTAACACTGGACGTAAAAACTGGTCTTGTATTAGGAATTCTCTAATCAGAATAGACGCCCCACATTACCTAGTGTAGATAATCATGAGCTACTTCACTAACAGGAAGCTGAGGGATCAGACGGACGATGGACTTAAGTACTACAATATTTCTGGTGGAGACCCTCAGGGCTCAATACTTGGACCTTTTCTGTGGAACATCCATCAGGTAGAATCTGTCACAAAGCGGCCGTCAGGAACAAAAATTGGATAGAGTATGCCGACCTTGAACTAGCCGACCACAAGACGGGAGCTGTCTTAAAAACTAGCCGAAAGACCATGGAATACGCAAACTTCCAGGTTGGGAACCAGCCAGTCAAATCCAGATTCCTTAAAAGATTTGGCGAGCATTAGTCAATCGACTTCATTTTAAAGATCATGTCGAATACTGCAGTAAAAAGTCATCACAAATCCAGGCATCGCTTGCCAGAATTATGTCGAATACGCGAGGAGGATTCTGCTTTCCAGAGTGATAAGCTCAATACTCCTATACATATGCTGTCGCGGTGTGGGCGTAAGCCCTAATAACGGAGGAAACAAGAAGTAGGCTCTCGTCTGCATACAGGCTCTGCACATCTCGGATGAAATAGCCTATGTCATGTTCCCCATCGACATCCTCGCCAATGAGATGCACAGGGTTTACCTTGGGCGAACCACATATCGTCAAGAGATCAGTATTATCCGGAGGATAAAAGTCTAAGGAAGGGCAACATACATTGCATTATGGCAAGCCAGGTAGCACAACACTACAAAAAGTCGATGGACCTAGAGAAAAATATCACACGGGGACTTAATTACCACCTCACGCAATTCCTATTAGGTCGTGGGGGCTATCGGAAATATCTCCACAGATTTGGCCACGCTAGCTCGCCCTTCTGCCCAGAACGTCCAGAGCAAGAAAAAGACGCGGAGCATGCCATATACTACTGCAGACGCTTTGCAGAGGCACGAATGAACTTGCAGGTCCCAGAGCTTCCAATAAGCCGTATGATAAACTCAGAGGAGTACTGGCTGCTGCTCAGCTAAGAAGACCGGAAAGAATAAGAAGAGCTGAAATGACCGGGCCGGAGATTTGTCGTGGTGCACGATCCAGACTTCGTTTAAATTGGCTCCGCAGTGACCTGGAACAACGACATCAGTTCCGAAATCAAACGCAGAATCACTCTTGCCAATCGCTGTTTCTTTGGGCTCAAGAGGCAATTGAGTAACAGAGCCCTCTCCCGAACGACAAAGTTGACTCTATATAAGACCCTTACCATCCCGGTCCTGCTGTACGGCGCAGAAGCATGGACACTATCAAAAGTGGATGAGGAGGCCCTTGGTCGGTTCGAGAGAAAGATTTTGCGTGTGATTTTCGGGCCTGTAAACGCAGACGCAGGATGGAGGAAAAAATTCAACCACGAACTTTACGGGCGCCATGAGTTTGGTTAGACGTCTACGGGTTCAACGCCTAATATGGCTAGGCCATATGGAGCGAATGGACTCCACAGCTCCAGCCCGGCGAGTCTTTGAATCCAACCCCGAGGGATGAAGAAACAGAGGACGACCGCACACAGTTGGAAGGGACCTTAGCCGACTGGGTGTATGGCATGGCAAAGAGTAGCAAAAGATCGTGCTAGTTGGACGGGCATGTTTGTTGAGCCCCAGGTTCAGACGGAACTGTAGCGTCCGATAAGAAGAAGAAGAATTAAAGGGCCTTGATATTTGGGTGTCACATGACTTAAATCAAAGGAATTTAATTTAAAACGAAACTTGATTGGGTTATCTTGATGCATCCTCCGCATAACCCGATCGAAAAGCCGCCGAAAAATACTTGACCAAGTTTTGGAGCATTGTGGAGCTTTAAACAACATTTCTTATTACAAAATCTACAAAAAAGTCGCAGAGACTAATTCAATTGAAAACAGCAATGTTAAGTCTACCTAACTTCTAACACAAGCAAAGAGTGCATTCAAATAAATCCGGGAGTGAGTGCTAATGGCCCTTAACTAAAGACAGCTCAGTAATAGCTTGCAACTTTGTTTCCCTGTACGTGTGATTTATGGTCATGTGGTCTATCATCAACAGGCCCTGATACCTGTTAGTAGGTTAATCCCAGTCTATCTCTAAGTGTCCCACCAAACTATAAATCTTTCAACTGTCCAACCGGCACCCGAACGCTCCCTCTCTGTTCTTGCTAATCGCCTAGTAGAACTCAATAATTGGTTACATGTAACTAAAACCCGGTCAACGAAGATTTCCTTTGACACATGCTCTTCATTGGATTTGCCTTAGTGGCAACGGGCAACCCTTCCAGTTGGACATTGAGCATTGCATAGGGCCGTCGAACGAAACAATATGAATAAGCCGTCATTGTGGTGGATGGGATAGTGCGATAAAACGGGTAGGAGCGTATAATGACAATAACTCGGTACATAGATGCTTTAAGGGTCAATGTCACTGCGATACAATATACATTAGAAAAAGGTCCAAAGAAAAGAAAAGAAAAACAAGGAAGGGATGATCGCTTTCAACTGCTTTCCTTCCTTTTTTCATTTTTCTTTTGAATAGTACGCTGTGCATGGTGAGTGTGTAACCCTTTTCCCCCATTCGACTGGGTGCGTCTCCTGCTCCATCCATAGCTGACCGACACTAAATGAAACGAAGGGCAGAAAAAAAGTTTCCATTGAACCATAACTCAATGGGGTTTCTCAGCAAATTGACAAGCGATTGGGTTATTTGAGGCCTACTTATGCAGTTGACCATTGACATGTATGTAGATGCGAAAGCTCGTGAAATTACTCGCAACGAGGGTTTGGATAGACAGATACGAGTACATGTATGGAATTTTGAAATGTGCTAGTATTGGATTTTAAACTGAATTCAAGCAGACAATTTGGATAGAGCATACAGGAGGGCCGACAATGTAATACGACCTAAAGAGACAATGGGTCAGTATTTGCGTCTGAGCGCTCCGACAGATGGCCTTACATACATACATACTGAAAAGTGGCTAGCATGTTCCACTAAAAGGGTCTCTCGATTCTCCGGAATCGGCTCTAACTCATCGGGAGCTATGCCCAAGCGCACCCAGGCGAGTTTTTGGACTTGGTTCAACCACCTCATCCTGGGTCTGCCAAGCGGTCGCCTGCCTGATGGCATTGCATCCAAGGCACGCTTCGGAAGTCGTGATGATGGCGACATTCGTCTCATTCGTCGTGACCAAACCATCGAAGCATAGCCCTTTCCGTTCGGAAAAGCAGCTGCTCAACTCCCACAACAGCACGAAGAAATCCCATTTCGACCGCTTGTATCCGCGATCTTATTCTTTCGGTCAGTACCCAAATGTCATGACCATAGGTGAGAGTTGCAACAAATACTGAGTTAAAAACCGCTAACTTGGCTTTGACACCAAGCTCGGTCTTCCTGATTACAGATCTTCCAAGCTGTTCCAAAATTTACCCAGCTTGGCCAATCTTGCAGGAAATCACAATATTACTCCTCCCATCGCTCGTGAAGAAGACCCCGAGACACTTAACTTCTCCATCTGCTTCAATGGGACTCCACTAACATGTAGAGTGCATTGGACTCTAAACATAACCTCGGGCTTGTCTACGTAAACCCTCATTCCAGCATCAGCACACACGGCAACAAACCTATCTAGCGCGCGCTGGAGTTCCGTCTGGGAGGATGTGAGGACAACTAAGTCATCTGCAAAAAAAAGATGGCTTACCCTCAACTCTCCCAATGTGAAACACGCCTCGCCTCGACTGCGCTGCAACATCCAGTCCATATATACATATAATGAACGCAGCTGCTACAGTTTGTGTATAGAGACTGAATAGCCCTCGACAGAGGACCATCAATCCCATATTCCTGCAGATCACTTCAGAGTTTACCTCGAGGAACTCAGTCATACGCCTTCTCCAAATCTTGGTGTACTCCCAAGCCTTCTCGAGTACCATTCTTAGAGTGAAATGCTGGTCGGTTGTACTTCTGCCGTGACGAAACTCACACTGTTCATCTAGTCCTGGATTCGACCATAGCTCTAGAACGCGCCTCCAACACCTGAGCGTAGACTTTACCATATTTCACTTAAAATAAATATGCCCCTATAGTTGGAGCACTCCTTTTTATCCACCTTTGTGAAAATGACACAATAGAGCCATACAACTCCCTCTTTACCCATTGCCTTAAACATTTCTAACCGAACTTCATCCACACCGGTGGATTTGCCAACTTTTTGCGATTCAATCGCTAAAATGACTTCGTTCACCGTTTGACTTTTCTCCGCCCCACTCAGGACTATAGGTCTGTCCCCCTCAGTCTCTCTCTCCGTTCGCCTGTGCAGACAGTTGAGGTGCAACTCCCGACAGGAAGAGTATCCACCCGTCCGAAAGGTCCACAGTTCTATATCCTCTTTGCTTTGTCGAAGAGATACTTACGATATCTAACCGTTACCTGGCAGCTTCCTCAACCAGCTCGAGATGCTTTCCTGTGAGCGATGAGTCGTGCACATCCTAGGTCGATGCCGTTGTCTGTTGCCTTTTACTCCCCGCATGCACTGGTTAGTGCATGGCGTGCTTCCCACTCCACCTACGTAATGGCTCACAAGGCTACTGCCGGGTTGCTCGTGACCTTTTCGGGCTAAGCCCGACCGGCTGCTGAGCGGGACAGAAATGCCACCAGACGCTCGCAAACTACCACCATTGAGGCCTGACTCCAAACGGGGCCCTGGCACACCGAGGCAGGTTACCGAGGCAGGTTTCCTTTTTGTCATCCAGAGGGGTTAGCCAGGTTTGAGCTGTACGAAAATCAATTCACACACCCCAAACCTGTTGCCCGCCCCCCACCGCGAGGAGGTCAGCTACCGAGGAGGGACCATATACCCTTATTAGTTCTTCAATAAGCTAATTGAGAAGTAAGAACAATAACCACCTGGCAGAAGCTCGGGCGTGCAGTCAAAAACTACTATTCTCAGACTAGGCTACGATAAAGTGTTCACGCACCCTTAAATTCAATCTTTTCAAGCCTAGTTTCAATAATTTTAATAAAAACTTTTGTGGTGAGTGCGTGGCATTAGAAGGAGGTCATAAGAGTACTTCAGTAATGATGGTCTATGTGAGAGGAGCGGCGTTTTCAGATGATGGGATAATGCAACGTCTTTATTCCCCACAATAGCATTAATCACCCTCGCAAACGATTAGCCTTGTAGATACGGATACATCGATATTGATAATGGAAATAGTAATTCTCATGTAGGGTACATACATAGGTAGGTAGGTAGGATCGTAGCCTTCCCAGAATTGAGAAGAAAAAACATAGGCCAGGGAGGCCCGTTGTGCAGCTACGAGGGGGTTGCGTGGAACCATTTAGTGCTTCTTAAGAAGTTAAGAAGATCAGGTATCCCTACTTGCTGAACTTCTGTCAGATCGTTAGGAAAGTAAGAGCCTAGGTGTCGTTTCCTGATTCTGCAGAATGCTGGACAGGCGCAGAGAAGGTGGTAAATGGATTCGACCTCCTCCTCGTCTAGACAGCTTCTGCAAAAAACATTATACCTAGTTTTTGCGCGTGACTGCCAATAAGGCAGTGTCCAGTGATGACACCGATGGCTTTGTAGATGTCAGTTATCCTTAGGGAGATAATACTCTTAGTCTGTGACTGTCGAGCCGGGGCCAGATTTGCCTGGTGATGAGGCAGGTATGTCCCTGAGTCCATCTCCGGTTCGTCTCAGCCCCGCTCAGATTTGTAAGATTAAGTTTAATGGTTGCAAAGGGAATTCCCTCACAAGCCACTATTGATTGTAGCGTCGTTCCTTGTTTGGCGAGTGTGTCGGCTCTTTCATTTACTGGAATGTCGCTGTGTCCCGGTACCCAGATAAGTTGTACGTTGAACTGTTCGGCCACCTCGTTAGGAGATAGGCGGCAGTCGAGACTAGTTTTTGGTGTGTACACAAAGGATTCCAACGACTTTAAGGCTGCTTGACTATCCGTGAGAATGCGGGTCGTCGTATTGGATATCACGTCCCACTTCAGTCAGGACAAGGCCTCTTTTATTACCAACAGTTCCGCCTGAAAAACGCTGCAGTGATCTGGTAATTTAAAGGCTTTATGCAGCTTAAGTTGTTTGCAGAATACTCCACTGCCCACCCCGTCTTTGGTTTTAGACCCGTCAGTGTAAAAATCCACGCAGTTTCTGCGGGGAAGAGTTTGGCGAGTCCAGTTTTGTGTGTCCGGATATATCGTCGTAAAGTTTTTTTTCCAAGAATGTAGTGGGTTCTGTGTGGTCCAAGTTTTCTGCCATAGTTATCATGTTTTGCAGGATGAAGGAGCTGCCAGTGACATAGCTCGTCCATTTCGAGTTGGCTTTTAGTCTTATGGCCGTGTGTGTGGCAATTTGCTTGCCGAAAATATCGAGTGGTGTAAGGTCGAGTATCATGTTAAGTGCAGCCGTTGGTGTGGACCTGAGGGCCCCGTTAATGCACATACATGCCATCCTTTGTACCTTCTCGAGTTGTTTGTGGTATGTTGTCTTGTCCAGTGCAGTTCACCAGACTATCACTCCATACATTGGTATGGGTCTAACGACTGTGATGTAGAGCCAAAGGGTGATCTTGGGGGCTTCCTTGCAAGTGTAGAGAGCTATTCTTGTTTTTTTGCTTTTTCAGTTGTGTTGCTCTTCCAAGATGATTTCCTATCTAGTATAATGCCCAGGTATTTGGCACTGGAGGAATAGGTTAACCTGGTATCAAGCAAAGTGATAGGGCAATGTTCCGGGATTTTCTGCTTTTGGTAAATAGTACGAGATCCGTTTTCTGGGGACTTATCCTGAGCCCGTTGCTATGCGCCCATTTGCCCATCAGCGTAAGCAATAACGTCCAGGCCTTCTTTCTCCAGTCTAATTCTTTCTTCTTTGGTGGCGTTACAGCCCATGAAGGGCCAGAGCCAATCTTCTCTCAATCATCCATGTTGTGTGTGATTTAATTTTTACACAGGTGAAAGGAACCTAGAGTGTAAAGCCGATTCCGAACGGCGTTAGTCGAGAAGGTTTTTCATGGAAGGGTTGCTACGGGGGGTTTTGCCAGTACCCTGCCGAGGAGGGACACCGCGAAATAAACACTCGGTGGCCTCGGTGTTATCGTGATCCGAATTCGCTCATCGTGCTTCAGGGTAAAACACACTAACCACTGCGCCACGGCGCCTTCAAGTCTTATTAGTAGTTCGTTTATAACTACATTCGCCTCATTGCGGAGTTCCCTTGGTAACCACTCTGGTAGTTACTAGACTTTCCCACTTAGAGTGAATCTTGCGCGTTAATAACATCTCGCCGATCAGCTCTATCAGAGTCCCCTCCACCTTTAGCTTTTCTAGCCCTTCTTTTACTGCTTTCGGAGTGACGTTGTTAAAGGCGCCCTCTATGTCTAGGAAGGCTGTTATAGTGTATTCCTTAAGATGGATTAACCATCAAGCACCATAGCAGCAGAGGCAAGGCCTTACGGTCAACCTCAGTTTATTGCTTTGACCTACAATACTAGTATTTCGTCTACGTCATGCTGTCTTTCAGCATTCCACAGGTTGTTAAAAAGTTAAAAGCGGAATCAATGAAATTGTTGAGCTATTTGGGTTGATCTTGTAATACCATAAGGAAAGGCATAGACTATCGATATGTAGTAGTTAACTTCTGATTCATAGATATTTGATTTGAGCACCCGATTCACCTTGATTGAAGTGATCGGATCGGTGCCAAGAGCAACTTAAACGGGACCTACGATAGTATCACTAGGCTAACGCGTGTTATTTAGAGGTATATATAGCCCCAAAGAAACAAGTACGCTTCCTTCACAATATACATTGTGGCTTGTCTGTGTGTGCGGTTGCACCGTCTTGTTGAAAACACGTCTTCACGAAGCCCCGCTCATCAAATTCCAGCAGTAAGTAGTCGCTTATTATGGCCCGGTAGCATTCGCCGATATATTTATCAAGAGGCGTTTGTGCTTTGAAAACCGTGTCCCGTCTGAAGACAAATGGCTTATGGTAAAACTTGTATAGGAATAGCAGTGTGCTTGCGCAAGAATTGTCCCTGCGTCCCTTGTCTCATGGACATACATTCTGACGCATTGACACCCGTTATTCTCCCTGTCGAGTTTCGTCAGGACTGGCTCTGGCTGGATACGGAACCTGGAAAGATAGCCTTCGCGTTTTCACAGATGGCCCCAGGTCTGGGCGGGGGTTCCGAGCTGGGTTCTTCTCTGAGCACGAAAACATACGACTGCAATTCTCCTTAGGAAAATATGCATCTATCTTTCAATCCGAGATATACTCAATCCTAATGTGTCCAACTCCCTAACTAGCTTCGAATTAGTGCATGAACTCAAGTCCTTCTTGAACAGAGTCGGTAGACTAAATTCACTAAGGATTGTATGGGTTTCAAGTCGCTCTGGGATTTCAGGAAATGAGATCTCTGATGAACTCGCCAGAATGGGTTCAGAGGAGAGCTTCCCAGGACCTGAATCCGCTCTAGGTCTACCTGCGTGCACGGTAAATTCCTACATTAACGATTGGATGTTTAATACACACAACCATAGATGGAGGGACTATCCAGGTTGCAAGATAACTAAGCCAGTATGCCCTGATATCTGCAAGAAATTCGCAGAATTCCTTCTGTCCTTAACGAGAATCGACTGCAAAAGATTTGTGGGAGTCATTACGGGCCATCATACTTTTGCTAAGCATCTCTGCGTGCTTGGCATCAGTGAGACGCCTACCTGTGCTGCATGTTGCGAGGAGGACGGCACTGCAGAGCATTTTCTCTGTGACTGTAACTTCTTCTCATTTTTCTCCGGAAAACGGGGAAAATATATTATTGTATCGTTCCTCTCTGGTGTACAATGGACCAGTATTTGCGTCTCAGTGCTCCAACAGAATTGCCAAATTTGGAGTGTAGAAAACCCAGAAACCTTTGTCGAGACGGTATTACAACGATTAAAACTCGTTGCTTCGTGTGCTTTATGGGCTGGTGGAATCACCATACGGATCTCTGACTTCAACGTTACTCAGTTGAATGGCATTGACGGGACAGAGCTTTGGTTTCAACAAGATGGCGCAACATGCCACACGGCGCACCATAACATCAATTTATCGCGGGAAGCATTTGCTGAGCATATAATTCCGCGTAATGGGCCTGTGAACTGGCCTTCACGATCCTGTGATCTCACACATTTACATTACTTTCTTTGGGGGTGTGTGAAGTCACTAGTCTTTGTCGGTTGGTTTACCGATTTAGAAGTCAACATTCGCCGTGCTATTGTTGATATACGGCTTCAACAATGGTGTTGGACTTCACGATAGCGCTTCTTACTTATTTATTTTGGCGCCTTCTCCTATTGGCACTCCCAGTTGATAAAGGCCCTTCTTACACCTATGTGCGCCACCTTCAATTCGGTCGTCCTCTGCTGCCTCGTCCCACATTGTTAATTTGAGGGTTGAGTGTTATCCACTCACTCTGCATGGTCTAACCACCTTAGGCGTTGGATCCGTAAACACCGTACTAGGCCGATGTCGCTGTAAAGTCCGTATAGTTCGTTCTTGGATCTTCTCCCCCACTCCCCGTTTACTCAACTTTCAAGCAGGATTGAACGTAGAATTTTCCACTCGAAACGACCAAGGGTCTCCTCATCTGCTTTCCTTAAAGTCCAGGCCTCTACACTATGGAGGAGGACCAGGATGATTAAGGTTGTTCAGTAGTGCAAGATTGGTCTTTCGAGAGAGCGCTCTATTGTTCAATTGCCTTTTGAGCCCAAAGAAGCAGCGGCTGGCAAAGGTTATTCTGCGTTTGATCTCAGCGCTGGTATTGTTTACGCTGGTCACTAGTGAGCCAAGGTGGACGAAGTCCTTGACCCCTTCGAATTTGTAATTGCCAATTTTGACGTCCTGGCCGACACGTCGTTGTTGTGCACCCTTCTTGGGTCGACAGCATTTCGTTTTACCCTCGTTTTAGCCGCTACTGCTTCAATGCCTTCGAACGCTTCATTGACGTCCCGCTGTTTTAGTCCAATTACGTCAATGTCATCTACGTATGCAAGGAGTTGAGCAGACTTGAAATAGAGCATTCTTCTTGTGTTGGCTAGTGGGTCTCGTATGATCTTTTCAAGCATGGTGTCGAAAAAATTACATGACAGCTCGTCACCGCGTCTAGATCCTTTTTGACAATCAAAGGTCTCGGTTAATTCGCTACCGACCTAAATGGAGCAGCGAGAATCCTCCATTGTCAACCTGCATAATCTGACGAGTCTGGCCGGGATGTCAAAACTAGCCATGCAATCGACGAATAGGTGGTGGGTGTCAATTTGGCATTCTTTGGTCTTCTCCAAGATCTGCCGCAGTGTGAATATTTGGTCTATAGTGATTTACCTGGCCTGAAACCACACCGATAAGGATATAGCAGATTATCCGTAAGGGGTTTCAAGCATTCGCACAGTGCGGCAAAGAAAATCTTATATGCAATGTTTAGGAGACTTATTTCCTTGTAGTTGGCGCAGTTATATAGGTCTCCTTTCTTGTGGACCGGGAAACGATGCTGAAATTCCATTCGTCAGGCATGCTTTCCTCCGACCATATTTTACAGATGAACTTGTAGCAGCACGATTGTTTATTAGGGTTCGCTCAGAAGAGGGAACCTGTATAGGTCACTTGTGCATGCACCCGACCAGCTCATCTCCTGCCGTTTTAAGTTGATCAACAGACAGGCCATCTGCCCCGCGGTTTTATTAGCCTTATCTTCGTCCGTCATTCTGCCTGACAGCGGTATTGGATCTTTCATCGCCGTTAAATAGTCTACAGAAGTGTTCCTTACATATTCTCAGCATCGACTGTGACTCTACTACTAGTTGTCCGTCTTCGTCCATAGAGGCTTCCGCTCTGGTTCTATTGCCCTGGCATGTTTGCTTTACTTTTTTGTAAAATCTTCAGTCGTCATTCGTGTGGTAGCATTACTCCATCTCCTTGAAAGCGTGTGTTCCTCTTTCCGTTTCTGTTCGTAATATTCAAGAGTGGCTCTCGTCCGACTATGTAGCATGGCTTTGTAGGCGTTTAGCTTTGCTACATGGACTTGCCCGCTTTGCTCATCAAACCAGGAGTTTCTTGTTAGCTGTGGTTTGAAACCCAACACATTGGAGGCAGCGTCTCTCCCACTGTTGTTCTGTAGAATGTGCCGGTGTCATCCAAATTAGCGAAAGGTTGTGGGAAAGATCTTAGCGGTCTTCAGCGATTGTAGCTTTCCGACGTCAAATACCCGTCGAAATCGACTCCGGAGCACCCTTGATATCTTCATTCGTACCTTGGCTACAACAAGATAGTGATCCGAGTCGACTTTGTTTCCTCGGAAGGTTCTAGGATCTAGGATGTTGGAGGAGTGTCCGGCGTCGATCGCAAGGTGATCGATCTGATTGTTGGTAGGCTGATCAGGTTATCGCCAAGTTCCTTTGTGAATATTGAGAATCGTGTGCTAGCCAGAAGGAGATTATGCCTCGCCGGGAAGTCGAGTAGCCGATTTCCGTTTTCGGTGGTCTCATGTAGGCTATAGATCCCTGCAATCGACTCACGTATGTCCTCTTTGCCCAATTTCACAAAAATCATCTGTTTATTTCACGGCGTCCCTCCTCGGCGGGGTACTGGCAAAACCCTCCATAGTGTACTTGCCTTGAAGAGGCTTCTCAACTCACGCCGTTCGGATTTGGCATTAAACTGTAGGTCCCTTTCACCTGTGTGAAAAATTTGTCACACATAACATGTGACATAACATTGAGAGAAGCTTGGCTCTGGTCCTTCATGGGCTGTAACGCCACCAAAAGAAAGAAATAAGAAGTATTTTTGTGTCGCAGCTGGGACATTGGGCATAGGTTCTGTCTAGGAGATCGTAGAATTCTTCTTTAAGTCGATCGTCAGACTGTCAAGTCCTTAAGTCGTCAGCACCGTATCCGTACGTATCCGAGGCTTGTGGTTGTTTCGTAACAATTCATTTTTACGGTGATAGGCATGTTACCCCTAACCACAACCGCCAACCTGGAAGGCCAGATTCCTCTTTCCCCAGGAACAAGGTCGCTGAACACATTGGTTCACTGCGTGGCGGGTGCAAAGGCAGATATACAGGGAAGGCCACGCGGATGCTGTGTGTCAACTTTGCCGCTGGCGTTTGCCATGTTAAACGCTATCAACTTCTTTGCTCTGTTTGCTCGCTCCCTCCCCCTCCCCCATTAATACGGTTCATTCCAATCAAATATAATTCAAGTTAATTCAGTTCTACGAGTACTTACGTAGTATTCACGTTTCTAGTATGTCATTTAAATGAGGAAGAAAGCAAAACACAAACGAATGGGGTACAAAACCTCAACCTTGTGGTACGCCACAAACAAATCGAACAGCACCATCGTACTCACTTTTCTATGCACCATTTCCATTGTTACACCAGCAAATCCATATTTCCATCATCGTCTCCTTTGCCACCCACCAAGTAGCAAAGTGATGGTGGCCATGGCTCAGAAATAAACATCTCACCTATTCACTGCCACAAAGCCCCCGAAAACCGAAAAGCTAGACAAAGGAAAGCTAAAATCAAAGACTGGGAACGTGGAAAAAGAAACCAAAAAAACTCAGAACAAAACGAAAAGAAAGGACGAAAAAAGGAAAGAAAAAAAAAAATATTTTTAGCAGATATCCCTGGCACACTTTTGGCATATTGTGCACACGCACACTTTTACTCGGCGTCCTACTAAATCAATGAAGGTCGATGTTGCGTCGTGAGTCGTCAGTCGTTAGTCGTTAGTCGTTGTATGTTGGTCTGGTATGAACATATGAACATGTGTACATGTCGTATACTATTTAAATGAAGGTTCCCGTGCACTAAATCACTTCCGTTGCCTTCTCTCCATTTTAGTCTCATCCTCTGTCTTTCTTTTCTGTTGTTTTCGTGTGTTTTCCTTCATTGACGTGAGCAAGTTCCTCATATTAAACACACGCCCCCACGTGGGGGGCTTTGGGTTTTCTTTTCTTTTCCTTTAGCCAAAAAACGAAGAAAAGTTAAAGACGAAGAAACGACACCACCACCTACTTTGTTCGATTTTCATTTTTGTTTTCCGTTTCCAGTGTGCCACCTTGCAGTTTAGCCCTCTCCAGTTGCCATGAAAACAAAGTACCTTGTCTCGTCGTTATTCGCCCTCCATGCATCGTCATCGTCATGGACTCGCGCGTCTACCATCGAACTGCTGGTGGAACTTTTCCGGAGAGGCATGCAATTTTCCTCTTCCCAACTAGTACGTCCTCGTATAGGTACTAGCTGGAATGAAATTTTAAGCTTCTTCTCGAGTTGAATCTGATGTCTTAGCGGTGTAGCTAGCACACAGTGCACTTCTTCATACAAGATCCTTGCTGTTCCGTATTACATGGGTATTAGGGTTCGATTTTGAAACTACTAAGATGCAATAAGGAAGGGTAAGGGCAGGAAGAAATAAGTTTTCTTCTTCTTTTTTCTTGAAAGGGATTAAATTGAATAAGAGTAGGAGTGAAGACGGAAGACGGCACGTGGAGAAGGAAATGCAGAGTGGGAAAGAGGTCGGCTAGATAGTAGAGAAGTAGAGTATCAGGAAGAAAGAGTAATAATTCTCGAGAAAAGACAGAAAATCGATGGAGAACACACTCGTAGGACGAGCCTGGAAGTAAGGAAAGAAGAAGATGGCATAGGTCCTTAGTGCAATGCGCTTTACTATATAGTACTGCCGACTCAATTATGACTCTCCTTAATTAGGGGTTAATGAAATTTCCTTCCTCCGACTATGCTTGTTTTATTTTTTCTTATTCCTTACGATGATGATGGTGTCGTCCTTTTGTTGGTTTTGTTTTTCCTTTTTCATCCTGGCATCTGCCTGTTCGATTTCCCGACATGTCCTTTTATATTCTGCTTGTGTTGCACTAATGCAAGTCAAAGCTGATGTATACTTTTCTTGGAAGACGTTCGACGATTTAAATATTTCAGTCATGGATTGGGATGATAGAAGCAATTTGTCGGAAGCCTTTTGAGAAAGGATACATATCTACATATATGTGGGTATTAGACTTTGGGGCGTGATTGCAATATATTTTGATTGGGCACGTTTCTTGACGCAAAGCTAAGCTTTCAAATTTAGACAAGAACACGATGTAGCGACTATAGAGTGTGGGACAGCTGGTGGCTTTTTGTGGTTACTGCCATTCATACTACGTAATGATCCGTCAGTCCGTCCATTATGGATTACAAATACAATTTATTTTCAAAGTCCTCAACTCCAACCGCAGAGCTAAGTTAAAGGGGGTCCTTTACTTTGATGTTGCAGATGTCATGTGCAGCGTTTGACATTTCTACCCAAAACCACGAATGCATATTTGATGCAAGAGCTTGTAGCTTAATTGAAAATCCTAGGTAGAATACTACCTTGTCCGTGAAATTGGGAAGCCACCTGATAACTGACACCTCAATGTGGACTAGAGGAATGGAATTACCGTGCAACGTAATTTATACATACATATTTCTGGAATTATACTGTAACGTTGGGCGGTTATTTTTTCCTTTGGTTGGTTATCCTGTTTTAATGGAAGCCTCTCCTTCCTTGGTTTGGGGGCGTTACAGCCCGTGAAGGGCCAGTGGCCAGCTTTTCTCAATGACCCATGCTGTGTGTGATTAATTTTTTACACAGGTGAAAAGGCGTTGATGTTTTCGGGATCCGAACTCGCCCATCGTGCGTCAGAGTCCAACCGTCCCTCGGGGCTGGATGCGAGGACTCTTCGGGCCGGAGCTGTGTTATCCACTCACTCTACATGGCCTAACCACCGTAGGCGTTGGATCTCTAAATGTCGTACTAGGCCGATGTCGCTGTACAGCCCGTATAGTTCGTCTCTGCACCTTTTGCCTAACTCCCCGTTTATCCAAACGGGACCATAGATTGATCGCAACGGCCTCCTCATCCGCTTTCATTAAAGTCCAGATCTCTGCACCATAGAGGAGGACCGGGATGATTTAGGTTTTTTATAGCGCAACCTTGGTCTTTCGAGAGAGGGCTCTATTTCTCAATTGTCTCTTGAGTCCAAAGAAGCAGCGGTTGGCAAGAGTGATTCTGCGTTTTATCTCAGCGCTGGTGTTGTTGTCACCGGTCATCAGTGAGCCAGGATAAACGAATTCCTTGACCGCTTCAAAGTTATATTTGCCCATGGTGACGTTGCCGTGACGTATCACTTGTGTTGGCCAGTGAGTCTCGTATGATATTTTTAAGCACGATATTGAAATAATTACATGACAGCTCGTCACCGAGTCCAGATCCTTTTTGACCATCAATGGTCTCGGTTAATTCGCTACCGACCTTAATGGAGCAGCGAGAATCCTCCATTGTCAACCCCCATAATCTGACGAGTTGGTAGGGATGTTAAAACTAGACATGGCTCCGTATAACTCGTCCCTATCCAAAAGCAGCTTTGGAATCGACGAATAGGTGATGGGTGTCAATTTGGCATTCTTTGGTCTTCTCCGAGACCTGCCGCAGTGTGAATATTTGGTCTATTGCAGTTTTACCTGGCCTGAAACCACACTGACAAGAACCTATAAGATTACCCACAAAAGGTGTCAAGCATTCACAGAGTGCGGCACAAAGATCTTATATGCAATGTTAAGGAGACTTATTCCTCTGTAGATGGCGCAGTTATATCGGTCTCCTTTCTTGTGGACCGGGAAACGTTGCTGAACTTCCATTCGTCGGTCATGCTTTCCCCCGACCATATTTTACAGATGAGCGGGTGCATGCGCCCTATCAGCTCACCTCCTGCCGTTTTAAGTAGATCGGCGGACAGGCCATCTGCGTCCGCGGCTTTATTAGCCTTAAGCTTCGAAATCGTCAGCTTAATTTCACCAAGTCGGGTGGACGGAATTCTCTTACATTTTTGTCCGTTGTGAATGGATCATTCTGCCTGACATCGGTGTTAGATCTTTCATCGCCGTTAAACAGTCTACAGAAGCGTTCCTTTCATATTCTTAGCATTGACTGTGACTCTACTACTAGTTGTCCGTCTTCAATCCCATAGGCTTCTGCACTGACTTTATAATCCTGTCATATTCGTTTCACTTTTTCGTAAAACTTGCGAGCGTTATTCCTGCGGTATCATCTCTCCATCTCCTCGATCTCACGCTTTCAATGCTCTCGTCCATCTATGTAGCGATCTACTTTGCTGCATGTGCTTGCCCGCATTGCACGTCAAGCTAGTAGCTTCTAGTTTTCGGTGGTTTGAAACCCAACACATTAGAAGCAGCGTTTCTGATGACGCGCTGCTCCCACTGTTGTTCTGTGGATTGTGCGGGTATCATCGGAATTGGTCGGAGGTTGAGGGGAACTCGATCGGCAAAGATCGGCGGTCTCCTGCGATTGTAGCTTTCCGATGTCAAACTTTCGTTGTCCAGCTCGACTTCCTACATATCTTCATTCGTACCTTGGCTACAAAAGGGTAGTGATCCGATTCGATGTTCCCTCGTTGGAAGGTGAACCGGTCAAGTAGCCGATGTCCGTTTGCGGATGTGGTGTCGCGTAGAATATATATCCCCGTGATCGACCCAAGTGTGTCCTTTTTGCCGAGTTTCACATTAAAATCTTCTAGTACTATGTTTGTACTAGAAGAAGCGTGTGCGAGATGTCGTCGGACCTTTTTATTCGTTTGAAAGGCTTATCGATGCCATTTTGTATAGAGTATAATAGTTCACATGTTTGCTGCAGGCCCAGTGTGGTTTGTGGCTTATCCGCCTATACCTGCGACATCAGAAAACGCTACAAGAAAAAGCCTTACAGAGTCAAATTGAATGATCTTGGTGTCCAGTCATATCACGTTCACGTGAGAAGACCATGCCCACGAATCTCTGGTGCAAAATTTTAAATGCGGCGTAAGCTGTGTGGCATACAGTGCCGTTCCCTTGAAACCACATGTGGTTGGTGTCTATACCATCCAAATCAAGCCAAAGAAGTTGGTAATCATCGACCAATAGCGCTCGCCGAGGACGATGATGGTCTGGCCAACGTCGTTCTCAAAGGAATAAGAACTGATGACACGGGCAGCCCAAAATCTACACTAAACAGTGACTTTTTCGGATACATAGGAGAGGACGCTCTTAGAGCACCGTGTCGCAGTGGGTAGTGTGTTGGCCTCTGACGTCAATGACACGGGATCGAATCCCGACAACGGCCATGTTATTGAATGTGTTTTTCACGGTGCCTCTCCTCAGCGAGTAATTGACAAAACCCCCTGTTGTCATGAAAATTTCTCGAAATTTGCCGTCCGGAATAGGCAATAAACTGTAGGTCCCTTTCACATATGAGAAAATAAAATCACACACGACATAGGTCATTGAGATTCTCTGGAGCTGTAACGCCATACATATATTGGACGCTTTTGGGTCTCGTGTGGGTTGGTATCGTCCCAAATTCGACAATTTCGTTTGTTGACGTACCCATTCATCCAGAAATGGGCCTCACCGCTGAAGATGATTTTTCGATGAAATCTAGGGTCAGTTTCCAACTTCTCAAGAATCCATTCAGCCAACACACGTCGTTGTCTATGGCCGTTTACCTTCAGCTCCTGGGTCAGTGGAATTTTGTACGGATGCAGGCCCAAGGGCGCCGTAGCGGAGGGATTAGTGTGTTGGACTCTGACGCACGATGAGCGAGCTTGGATCCCGATAACACCAACGCCGTCGAATGTTTATTTCATGGCGTCCCTCATTGGTGTAATTAAAGGGCTAGTGTTAACAAATACTTACTTACTTACTTACTTATCAGGCCTGCGATCCATGGAGGATCTGAGCCTGAGCTATAGCTGCCTTCCATCCTTGACGGTCCCGGGCACGCTGCTTCCAGTTGTCAAGACCAAGATGTCTTACATCCGCGATTACTTGGTCTTTATACCGGAGGTTCGGTCTTCCTCTTCTTCTCGAACCAGGAGGCTCGGAGTCGAAGACCCTCTTAGCTGGAGCGTTGATGTCCATGCGCTCGATGTGGCCGAGCCAGTGTAGTCGACGGGTCCTTGCTTTCCGAACTACATCCACATCTTGGTACAGCTCGTAGAGTTCGCGGTTGTGTCTTCTTCTCCATTCACCTTCCTCACAGACAGGACCAAATATCCGGCGCAAAATTTTTCTTTCGAAAGAACCCAAAATCAGCTCCGCTGTCCTGCTTATCGTCCAGCTTTCGGCTCCGTACAGCAAGACTGGCAGAATGAGCGTTTTGTAAAGCATGACTTTGGTCTTTCGAGTGAGGAGTTTTGACCCCAGTTGTTTGGACAAGCCGAAGTAGCAGCGGTTGCCAAGGGCGATTCTACGCCGGATCTCCACTGTGGTGTCATTTGTGGAATTTACGTTTGCCCCGAGGTAGACAAACTCCTTAACTACCTCGAAATTGTAGCTGTCAATTGTTATGTTTTGTCCCAGGTGGTGAGCGACGGATTGGTTTTTGCTTGACAGCATGTATTTCGTTTTGTCCTCATTGATCTTAAGACCAATTCGTTTCGCCTGTTCCTCAATCGCCGTGAATGCTTCCACAATGCCACGGCGAGAACACGCGATGATGTCGATATCATCCGCGTATCCTAGCAGCTGGATGGACTTGTAAATATAGTGCCTTCCCTGTTGACGCCTGCCCGTCGCACTATCTGCTCCAGCACCAGGTTGAAGAAGTCACATGACAGCGCATCTCCTTGCCGAAATCCGGTGCATGTTTCGAATGGTTCCGAGGTCCTAGAACCGAGTTGCACGGTGCATCGCGTGTTTTTTAGCAAGGCGCGACACAACTGGATCAGTTTTACCGGGATCCCGAGTTCGGCCATCGCCCCAAACAGTGCTTCACGATGAATGCTGTCGTATGCGGCTTTGAAATCGATGAAAAGATGGTGTGTATCGATTTGAAACTCGTTGGTCTTTTCCAGGATTTGTCGAAGTGTGAAAATTTGGTCTATAGTTGATTTGCCGGGCCGGAAGCCGCACTGGTAGCTGCCGATTAGTGCGTTGCAAAATGGTCTTAGACGTTCACACAATTCGCTGGACAGGATCTTGTATGCGACATTGAGCAGGGATATACCTCTATAGTTCTTGCAAGAGGTAGGATCGCCTTTTTTGTGGATGGGGCATATAGAGCTGGTATTCCAGTCGTCGGGCATGCTCTCATCTTCCCAAATTCTGCAGATGATCTGGTGCATGCTCCCTACCAGAACATCGCCGCCAGCCTTGAAGAGCTCTGATGGCAAGCCCCATGTTAACAAATAGCACGAGGTAATGTGACCTTGACCTTTAAAGAGCTATTGTACCTACTAGCCGATTAGCCGAGGAGCTTCCTTAATGAAGCTGAGAATGCTTCTTCACTTACGAGCTGAGATGATCCCCTCAGGGGTCATAATTTCACTGAGAAGGATACGCTTACTGAGATGGCAGAGAGCAGCACACTCAAGCAGTATGTGCTCTGCAGTCTCTGCGTCCTCAAGACAGAGTCGATACTCAGTTTCAGACGAGACATTGAGACATCTCAGACCACAGTGTCCTGTCAGCTAGCTGACTAGTCTCTTCTGATATCTACTCTATTAAGTTTGGGTATAATAGGGAGACGTTTCGATTGACGACGTCCTTGAACGCTGTTTCGAAATGACAGGTGTTGCGATTTTTTCCACCTGTCTAAGAAAAAGTTGATCTTAGACTTTGGAGTGCCACAGAAAGATTCAGGGCCTATGGACCCTTAACACCTTTGTGTCATCACTGATGGCACTGATGATGTTGGGCATCATGGCACTCCTTAACGGTTTTTGAGTTCACGCTGTATGAACTCAGCGCTTTGAGCGCTACTTGACTATCATAGGGTATATTGCCAGTTACTCCACTTATGCCAGTCTCTAAGTTTAAATGGACGCATGTTAGGATAGAATATAATTCTGCTTTGAAGGTATACTAGGACTCATTTCCAGGGCCTTCAAGATCGATTCGGTCTTGGAGCCATTACTGTACCACCTAAGGTTTTTGACTTTAAGCAAGGGATCACTGGTTTCCCAAGCTGAACGGTTTGTAATCAATATATGAAATCTCTTTTCAAAAGGAAAGGCTTGTGGTAATGCGTCTGAGACCGTGGTAATCATACTCAGCTCAGGAAGATGTTGCAGGATAGAAATGTAAACCCGAAGAATTCTGGTGGCCTACGTAATGTAGGCTATTTAATAAAAAGTAGTGGGAGGTCCAATCAGTCTTTAATGCCGAGACACGCTAGTCTCTGGAGGCGGTGAAGCTTAACGATTTCGTCTTTTTTGCTCAACTTGGCGGGTTACTGGCTCGACTCACGCCGTTCGGAGTCGGCGTTAAACTGTAGATCCCTTTCACCTATGTAAAAAATAAATCACGCACAACATGGGTGATTGAGAGAAGCTTATGGCCGCTACCAACTATCAAAGTTCAGAAGTCCCTATTGGAATACCCATTGCAATCATTAAATTTTAATCACACAAAAGACCAAGCAGCGTGGGACCAACAGCACTGCCTTGCGGAACTTCATTTAAATTAATTCCTCATCCCTGAAAATATGTGACAGATATTGTTTAAATAAATCCCCCGGACTAACGCATCCAAAGACTACTTCGCTGTCACCCACCAAATGCAGCAAATAAATCGTCTCAAGTCCACCCTCCGACACATCAACTAGTGTACTTCGGTCTATAGGTATAATAAATTCGTGCAGCTTACAAGGCAGCCTTGCATCGCAAATGAATTGTACATTCGCAATTCCACACCCAGTTACTGTCACTCGGTTGGAGTACCTCATATTAATCCTTTTTACGCGTCCCTCCTTCCATCCTTGTTTTATTTTATTTCGTTTTTCCTGGGCCCATTTCCCTCTGAGTGTTATTTATACGCGAATTAAATCACACACATTCGCGACGCAGCAGCGACCGTTTAAAATACATAAATCCTCCAAAATTAGACTCTGGATGTGACGTTAAGTTGCGGATGGTGTTGGCGCGCGTTTTACGCGGATTTATTGTCAGGATGCCACCGGACTGTCAGTAAGCATGAATGAATGACACATCGACTGACATAGAGACAGCCGAGGGCACTGAATTGTGGCAGAAATATGCCCTTTCGGTTTGGTTTGTTTATCAACGTCCTGAAGCGTCATTGATTATGAATACACACCAAAGGACTATGTTGTGTGCTGGTTAAAACCTATGATATAGGCCAAAGGGATTCTATTTTTGTAACAATTGATTCGCAACCACGTGAGAAGTGTAGGGAATGTGGGTATTCGATTTTAGCAAGAGATGTTGCTGTCCAAAATTGAGTTGGGGGTTCTATGTAGGCTAACCTTACCAGGGTTGTTCACGTAAAAAGTTATCAGAAGTCCAAATTGGATGTAGATACCTATACATGGGGTATACTAGTATTTTTAGGGCTTAAGTCTAGTGTATTGACCAAATCCATGTTGGTTGTAGGACCTTTCTTCATTGTTCTTTCGTTTTATGTTGCCTTAGAGAAAATGCACCAGACCTTATGTGTAAGTAATTGTCTGAGTGTTTATGTCTTATTAGCTCTTAGAGCACTTCCGTCCATCCAAAATCTAAACTTTATTATATTTAGCATTAAGCAAAGCTGTCTCCTAAAGTTGCAAGGGACGCTGGACTAGCACCAAGACGTCTAATCGAATGATTTACCTGGACCAAATGGTTGGAGCCACATATCGATCAGATTCAGCTCGTTTCCTGTGCTCATCGGATCATATCATATGGAGAAAAATGGGGAGGAGTTTCAGTGATGTAGAGCTAAGAGATTCGGCACGCACGACGTCGACCGCAAGAGTACGCCATCATGCTCGAGCAAAGTGAGGATGCTGTGTCATTTTCTTCGCAACTTGCCGAGCATACAGATATGCTTCTTTTTCTTCGGCGCCACAGCTCATGGCGACCCTGGGCCTCCGTTAAGAGACCTCTCCAACTGGCACGGATACTGCGAGAGCATCGCAGCCAGAATTGCGCTTAGACTACAAGAATCCGGTCTCTCGACAAGAGGTCTTTGCGGCCACGCATCAGTTTTGGATCGATGGGCCATCTTGAGATTCAGAACCGAAACGGACTAAGTAGCCCGACTTCCTTCCGAATTCTCTCCAGGGAGGAATGGGCCGGTGATACGGTACGCACGGAAAATAGACTGGCAATCTAAACCGACGGATTAAAAATGGATGTCGGCACAGGTGCCCGGATCTAATTCGAATCTCGGGATATACATATGTACATTGCACCTATAGACTTGAGTTGAGGTCTTCGTAATCAACCAGACGGCAGACCTAATTAGCGGAGAGAATCTCTCAGGAGAAGGGATCAACATCTATGTTGACAGCCAGGTAGCCATTAAGGCTCCGCAGGCAGCATAGATAACATCCAAACTCGTCAAAGTCTGCAAAGAGAGGCTAGAAGAGATGTATACGAGGTGACCCTCTGCTGGGTACCGGGTCATGTGAATATCTCTGGAAACGAGAGGGCGGACGAGCTAGCTAGGCTAGGATCAGGTGCAAACTTCGCACAGATCGCAACCAATGCCAACACGCTTCTCAGTGCGCTCTACAGAGAGATAGAGACAGAGCTATTAATGAAGGCCAATAAGCGGTGATGTCACTTAGATACATGCGCAACGGCGAGATCGATTTGGCCCGTCTTTAATAAAAAAAGAACAGAAAGTCTGCTAAGTTCAATCGTGGGAATATTCGACTGGAAGGTGGTACCCTCACTGGGCACTGCATGCTATCTTAACATGCAGCCAGACTAGGCCAGCCCTTCAATGACTTCTGCAGAAGCTGCAGGGACGAAGAGGAAACTGAATCCATTCGTCACCTGCTGTGCGAATGTCCGACGCTAGACACTTCCTTTCGGGACTAGAGGAGGTAAGTACCATTGGGTTGAACAGAATACTAGGATACTTAACCTCATCTGGATGGTTCCGCTCAAGGAAAAATGTCTAGGTTTCTACGGGTTAAAAATTAATTGAGCACAATGGACTCCACTTAGTCTAGCTGAGCCTTGACTTTTCGTCAGTAAGGCGCCCACTTCCCTAACCTAACCTAACTGGCACGGTCTTTCGCCGGCAGTCATCAGTGTCGCACGCCTAGTTGGTTGAGGTCCTCTTCCGTCCTCGACCGCGTCGCCCCTCAGGGCTGAATTCAAAAACCTTCTAGGCCAGAGCTGAGGTTTCCATGCACTCTACATGACCTAGCCATTAAATACGCAGACGCCGTGCTACGTTCATGTCACTTTTAAGTCTTCTCCTCCATTTCCTATTAATGCAGATCGGGCCGTAAATCGTACGCCGAATTTTTTTTCTCAAAACGACCAGGGGTCTCCTCATCCGCTTTTTCGATAAGGTCAATGTCTCTACGCCATAAAGTTAAGAGTCTTGTACATGGTCACCTTCCCGAGCACAAAAAAAACAGCGATTGTCGAGAATTATTCTGCGTTTGATTTCGGCGCTGATGCCAATGCTGCATGTCACTGTGGAGCCTGGGTAGATGAAGTCCTTGGATACGTCGAAAGTACACCTGCCGATATGTACGCCCTGGGCAAGACGCCGGTGGTTTGTGTCCTTTTTCGGCGACCGCATGTATCGTCTTATACTCATTTATCGCCAGTCCCATTAAGCCACTTCCGCCTCAATGCTCGTATATAGTGTCGATGTCATCGGCATATGCGAGCAGTTTTACGGACTTCAAAGAGATCGTTGAAAAGGTCGCACGGTAGCATGTCGCCTTGTCTATGCCTTTTGACATTAAAGGTCTGGGTTAAGTCGCTTTCGAGTCTGATGGAGCAGGGAGAATTCTCTAATATCGTCCTGCACAATATACACCTAGTCCAAATAAACCCATTGTGTTGCTACGAAGGGTGGCTGACCCACTTAGTGCTTTTTAAAAAGTTAAGAAGGTCAGATATCCTTACCCGCTGAACACTATTCAAGTCGTTAAGGAAGTAGGATCCTAGGTAGCGATTCCGTATTGAATAGGGAGCCGAACCGGCGCAGAGTATGTGATGAATGGATTCGACCTCCTCTTCGTCTAAGCAGCTTCTGCAGAAGTCATTCGGAACTTGTCCTAGTTTTTGTGCCAATGAGACACAGTGACCGGTGATGACACCAATCATTTTGTAGATGTCAGTTCGTTGACTGTCAAGCCGAGGTTAGATTTGCCTGGTGATGAGGCAGGTGTGCTTCTGGGCCCATCTTAGGTTCATCTCAGCCGTGGAGAGGCTTGTAAGTTTAGGCTATTAGAGGTATACCTGCGCATATCATATTGTTGCGTCGTTCCTTGTCTGCCAAGCGTGTCGGCTCTTTCATTTCCTGAGATATCGCTGTGTCCTGGTACCCACAGAAGATGTATGTTAAACTGCTCGGCCATCTCGTTAAGAGGGAGGCAGCAGTCAAGACTTACTTTTGAAGTGTACACATAGGACTACAGCGATTTTAAAGCTGCTTGACTGTCTGTGAAGATTGGAATATCCGTAGTAGATATTACGTTCTACTTCAGCCAAGACAGGGCCTCCTTTATTACCAACAGCTCCGCCTGAAAAATGCTGTGATGATCCGGTAGTTTTAGAGCCTGGCTTTGGTTTTTAATTCGTTGGTGTAGAAGGTTGCACCTGCGAAGATGTCAATATCATCCGCGTATCCAACATAATACCATCTGGACAGACTTATACAAGATAGTGCCTTCCCTGTTGACGCCTGTCAATCGCAGTATATGCTCCAACAGCAAAGTGAAGAAATCCGGTGCATGTTCCAAACGGTTTAGAGGTCCTGAACCGAATTGCACGGTGCATAGCGTGGCGCGATACAGCCGGATTAGGTTTCCGAATACGGCCATCGCATCAAACAATGCTTTGCGATGAATGCAGTCGTATGCGGCTTTAAAATCGATAACGAGATAGTGTGTATCAATTTGAAACTCGTTGGTCTTATCCAGGATTTGTCGAAATCTGAATATCTGATCTATAGTCGATTTGCCGGGCTCGAAGCCGCACTGGTACCCGCCGATTAGTGCAGTGCGAAAGGGCTTCAGACGTTCACACCAGTACGCTGGAAAGGATCTTGTATGCGAAACTGAGTAGGGATATACCTCTTGCAATAGGTGGGATCGGCTATTTTGTGGATGGGCCAAATAGAGTTGATATTCCAGTTATCGGGTATGATTTCATCTGCCCAAATTCTACTCGCGCCAACTTCTTCGGTCCTTGATTACCCTCGAAGTTTCGAAGAGCCTGGGTGCCTTTCTTCAAGCCTCTTGCAAGGCTTTTAGATTTCTTACGAAAGGCCTGTATTTTTTTGCCTTTGTCCCTAGACTCCTCGATATCCTTGAGTTGGGAGGATGTGAAGAATCCGTTCTTTGGTCACAACAGTTTTCTCTCCTCCTTTCTTTGGGCGCGGTAATCCTCCCGTGCTGCGCTGGTTTTTCGCGGTTGCGACCGGTCGCTGTATTTTCTGCTCACACTCGCCATTATACCACGGGTTTAGAAAATTTATTTCCAAAGTGAGTGCCAAACAGTGCGTTTTTTGAAAAGAAGTTTCGTCCGAAATGAAGCACGTTGTTGTCGGGAAGTCAGTGCTTCACCAGTCCCACAGGGAGTGACAATTTGGTGCGGATTGTGAAGTGGTGGCATCATTGGACCATTTTTCTTGGAAAATTAGAAATAGAAACTGGCGCAGGTTCAAGAGTTTATATTCTCTTATGATGTGTTATATACGCACAACCTGAACGGAGTGCAGTGGTTTGGGTCGTTGATGTTCGTTAACTCTCAGGTGTGGTTGTCCTAGATAGGATGAAAGCCGACCAAGTTCCACGTTGGTTATAGTCCGTAGTAATTCGATCAAGCACTTTTAATATTGCATACGCAGAGGACTGTGAGTGTTATGCCTGCAGCAGTACGTCTGGTCACTCTCCATTCACAACTGCGTCGCATATTTTTTTTTTTGTCCGTATAGGAATTACTTTTTCTTGGCTATGAAGCGAATTTGAACTATAGACCTCCTGCTCAACGCTCGATGATGTTAACCACTGCACCACGGCTGGGATCTGGGATCAAGGTTTCGGTCAACGGTGGGCGTTACAGAGCCTTGTTAACCGACATTTTTTTTACGGAAATTGAAGATACGGATTTGGACGACATTTGGTTAATGCAGGATGGCGCGCAATGCCACACAGCTCAAGCCACAATCGACCTTTTGAGCACCGAATTCCCAAATCGTGTTATCAGCCGTCTTGGCGATGTCAATTGGCCGCCATGGAGCTGCGATTGGACTTTGGACTTATTTTTGTGGGGAACCGTGAAGAACCGATGTTATGCTAACAATCCGGAAACGATTCGAGCACTTAAGGCCACGGTTATCGAAGCAATCTGTGAGCTACAGCCCGAAAACATCAACAAGGTCTTGGAAAATTGGGGTGACAGAATGCAGGGGGGCAGCTACTTGAATGAACGACGCACGTTGTATTTCATACTTAATGGAAATGCTTGTTCTTACTAATAAAACCATAATCTTCTTTGGTGGCGCTACAGCCCATGAAGGAGCAGAGCCAACCCCATGTTGTGTGTGATTTTATGCTTCACACAGGTGAAAGGGATCTGCAGTTTAATGCCCATTCCGAACGGCGTGAGTCGAGAAGCTTTTTCATGGCAAGTATGTTACGGGGGGTTCTGCCAATACCCAGCCGAGGAGGGAAGGCGCGAAATAAACATTCGATGGCGTTGGTGTTAACGGGATCTGAACCCGCTCATCGTGCGTTATAGTCCAACACACTAACTACTGCGCCACGGCGCCCTCTATAAAGCCATAATACATCGAAAAAAAATAATTTTGTTAATTTGTTAATGAAACTGGTATTTGGCCCACCCTGTATAAAATGTTTTTTGCGCTTTTTTTTTTTTTTTTTAATAATTTGCGCGCAACCAAGGTCTAATAACCTTATTATGTCGGCGACACAGTCCGGGCAGAAGGTAGAAAGGAAGAGGGATAGAGGAGATGCCGGTGGACATTTATCTTAAATGCTTGCATGTTGCATTGAGGGGGGAAAACCGAATCCGGCAGGGAGTTCCAGATTCGTGTGGTTTAATGAAAGATTCTCTATATTTGACGGTACGTCCGAAAGCGGGCTTCAGGGTATATTGGTGAGCATTCCTAGAGAGACGTGTATTGCGGGAGAAATGTAGAAGGGGCGGAATGCAACTGGCTATTTCATCACAGCATTTTTGGTGGTAGTAACGATAAAACAGGGAGACGCAGGTAACATTCCTGCGGTGTTCCAGCGAGTCTAATGTTTTGGTAATGCTGGAGTCACCTATCAGTTTTATGGCGCGTTTTTGTATTCTGTCTAGTAGGTGCAATGTGGTCTTGGAAGCGCCGGACCAGACGTGAGCGTTAAACTCTAATTTGGGGCGAATGAACGCCTTATAGGTTGTAGTCAGATCTAAGGTTCACAAATATTTCTTGCATCTGTATAAGAATCCTAGGCATTTCGGAGCATTCTTGGCGACACTGAATATGTGGTAGCTCCAATTAAGATTGTTTGCAACACACATACCCAGGATGGAAAGCTTTTCGGTTTCTGAGATGCAACTGCCATTCATGGATGACGGCTGCGGGTTATTTATACGCTTTAACGACAAGAGACAGCATTGTGTTTTGGATGCATTAAATTCCACTCTATTGTTTTTACCCCATTGGATGATGCTGTCGATATCGGAGTTTAATGAGCTTAACATACGCTGCAGCTCATTAGCTACAACCAAAGTGCAGGGTCGTAAACTAAAGAACGAATATGAGAAGCTGAGGTACTGTCGTCAGCGAAGGAGTGAATTGGATTAGAAGTAACAGACAAGAGATCATTTATAAAAATAAGAAAGAGTGTCGGAGACAAGACGGAGCCCTGGGGAACACCAGCATTTACAAAGAGAGTATCAGACTTGAATCCGTCCAAAACAAATTGAATAGAACGATTCGAAAGGTAGCTTCTATTCCATTGAAGAAGAGACTCAACGATCCCAAAAGCACGCATTTTCGTCAAAAGGGCTTGATGCCAAACCCTGTATAATGCGCTCGAAATGTCCAGTGCAACAATTTTGCTTTCACCTGCTTGGTGAAGCGGGTGATTCCAGAGATATGTCATCAAATCACCAGTGGATCTGTTGCTGCGGAAACCGTATTGATGGTCATTGAGGAGTTATTTCATAATGTATGTATGTTGGCGTTACAGTCCATGAATGACCTGAGCCGAGCTTCTCTCAATCACCCATGTTGTGTGTGATTTCATTTTCCCATAGTTGGAAGGGACCTACAGTTTATAGCCGGTTCTGAAGGGCAAATTTCGAGAAGCTTTTCATGACAATTTTACTACAGGGGGTTTTGTCAGAACCCGGCTGAGGAGAAACACCGTGAAAACACGTTCGATGACATGGCTGTGTTGGGATTCGATCCCTCGTCATCGGCGTCAGAGGCGAACACACTACCCACTGCGCCACGGTGGGCGAATTTCATAAGCTGACGGTTAATCAGCGTTTCCATGACCTTTGAAAGAAGGGAGGTTATTGTAAAGGGTCGGTAGTTGGAGTGAGAGGATGATTCGCCCTTTTTGGGTATAAGCTGGACAAATGCTGTTTTCCAACTACTCGGAAAGAGCCCAGAGGAGTAGGAAAGGTGAAAAAGCTTACGCAGTGGTTTTGGCAGCGTAGAAGATCACCTCTTCAGAACTGTTGGGGCAATACCATCTGGACCAGCGGATTTGTGTATGTCAAGGTCCTTAAGAACCCTTGCGACTGTACGAGTGCGGAAGTGGATTAGTCCCATGGTGGAATTGACGCACTCTAGTACAGGCGGAGACAAAGTACAAGCTGGGAGCTGAGGACTGGTTGCGAAATGGGCAGCAAGTAGGTTAGATTTGTCTAAGGGGGTGACAGCTGGAATGTCATTGTGGATGAGCGTCGGTATAGACGACGTAGTTGAGTTTTTTTACGTTTTTTACAATCGACCAGAAACTCTTGCTACCCTTGGGACATTGAAGGATTTTACGCCTTCATTTTTGGTCGGATTGGAATTTAACCCGTCGAATGTGGGTGTTGCAGTAATTTCTGGCTCCTATGTACTTTTTTTCGGTTTTCCTCAGAACTGGTTGCATTGTAGGCCCGAAAACTCAGCTCCCTGAGCCTAATAGCCTCTTTGCTGTTCAAGTCAAACCATACTAGGTGGCTTTTGGCCTGGTGCTTTTAATCTTGCTGGGAATAAAATTTGCCATGCCGAATCGGATAATATTTGCGATAATATCAGTTGCGGCGTCCACGTCGTTGTCGAGGAAGCACAACGACCAGTTAAAGATCCGAAAGAAGTTGTTAAGGCCGCACCGTTCTCTTAGGAGCTTTTTCCTTAACTGGATGGTGGGAATTCAACAATTTTGCTGATTACACGCAGTGGTCAGACGAGCCTAGGGGCGACAATACATCGATCGTGTATTCGTCAGGCTGAGAGGTAAGAATATATAATATTGTATAAAATATACTAAGGAGGTTCTAAAATAATCAACTTGCAGCTTTGTGTAAAGAATTAGCTTACGTATTTTTAGATACATCTAAATAAAAAAACATAAATTTTGTTGAATTTTTATTCCGAATTTTGTTTCTATTAAATAAAATCTTATATAGCAATACAGAAAGAAAATTTCCTTGCAAAATTCTCCACACTTCTCGGGAAAACCAATTAATGAAAATAAATACATATATTCCGTTCTCACACATTTTTAACCCAATCGTTTTGTAATCTTCTGTTTCTCAACATAACCCCAAAAAACATTCCACAAACAAGAGAACACGAATTAAAAATTAAATAAAAAAAAAAAAAACCACAAATTCCTAATAGATACAATTGATTGTATTGAAACGAAACAAATTTCTCAGCAGGTAGTGGTGGTGGTGTTCACTCAGTTGAATCCGGAGACATACAAATCAATGATGTAAGATACAAAGCAAACAATTTTTTTTCCTTGTCTAAGATACATTCTTTTTTTTACTATCAATCGAAAATAAATTAATATAAAAACAAATTAATCGAAGTAATCTACAAAAGTCTTGGAATGTGATATTGCACACATAATTGTATTATTTGTTTCTTTTTTTTTAATTTTACTTAAGTTTTGTAAAATAAATGAATGTTTTTTCGTATAGTCAAATCGAGCAAACAATTATATACTCGTACACCACACTTAAAATACTTCAATATACTGTATCCATTTTTTTTAAGAACGATTCTGAATATGAATTGCTGCAGTATCGCTTAAGAGAGTCAATGCGCTTTTTTTGTAATCCTATCTCAGTTGTTCAGTTCTTTTTTTCGATAACGAGTATCTGAGTATCTTTTTTTCTTTTATGTTTTAGGTTTTATTTAATAAATGTGTGTGAACCTTATCAAATGATTCTTTTCACATTTCCATCCTATTGGTTCTAAGGATCCGACCTGAATATCTTCATTTTTTTTTTACTCCTTCTCTTTAATCTTTAAAAAAATGGAATATACGTATATCTCTTTCCTATCATACTATTTGTTTTTAATCTATTTAATTGTTTGGTCAAATATTCTTGGAAGAATGTGGAAAAATTTTGCATGGAAATTCGTAAAACTGTTTTTATGTTGTTTTTCTCTACAACTACCTGGGATTTTATTTAATTTTATTGATTTTTTCTATTTATTTTTATGATTTGTTTTATTTTTTTTTTTTTATAATGAAGTTTTAATAAGGAATATTAAATTGGATAGATGTTCGATACGTAGGTAGGTACAATAAGTGTTAAATTCTTGCCTAGTTTGTTTAATTTTGATATAATCAGAGGAAGGCTAGAATAAAAGGAAGGGCTCTTCAGGTCAATAATGTATTCGAACGAAATAGAAATTCTTTTTGTGGGTAATGGTAATGGTAATGGTATTTCAATTTACCATAGAGAAACGCATTTAACTTTATAGAGGCTAAATACTTTTTATTGAATTTTTTTTTTTAATCCTAGTATTTCGATTTTGACCACAATACAATATTTTATCTTTTCATTAATACAAATTTGTCATGGTTACACTTTCAAGTGTATTTAACTGAAGAACATTGACTGTTGCAGGAGTCTCCTGGCAAGCCTTTGCCGTATTGAAAGGATCCGATTTTGCTTAACCAATAGCATTTTGATTTGCTTCAATGCCTTTATCTGTTTGCGAAGATTCCACCGAATCGTTCTAAGTGAAGTGCCATTTGATGTATGTTAACACATAAGGGGTTCCTAAGCACACCAGTACATTGGGCTGAAACTACCTGCAACTTACAGCACAATCTTATAATATTAATTTGTTTTATATAAAAATAACGTTTTTACTATACTTAAATACAATACAATACAATGTTTCCAGCGCCGCACGCCCAGTTGGTTAAGGTCCCCTTCCACCTGCGTGCGCCACCACAGATGCGACAGTCCTCTGCAGCGCCTTCTTTCCAGGGTGAATTCGAAGACCCTTCGGGTACGAGCTGTATTTTCCGTGCGCTCTTCATGGCCTAACCACTTGATAGGTGTACCGCTTGTACATGCTCGGTTTAAACAAAGAGGACCGTAGATGGAGCGCAGAATTTTCCTTTCGAAACGACCAAGGGCATCTTTATCCGCTTTTCTTAAGGCCCAAGCCTCTGCGCCGTACAGGAGGACTGTGGTGATCAAGGTCTTATATAGTGTTTGGTGTATCTTGGTTTTCCGAGAGGGCTCTAATTCTCAATTGCCTCTTGAGCCCAATGAAACAGCGGTTGAAAAGAGTGATTCTGCGTTTTATCTCAGCGCTGGATGTTGTTGTCGCCGGTCATCAGTGAGCAAAGGTAGACGAATTCCTTGACCACTTCAAAGTTTTTTCCGTCCATGGTGACGTTCTGGCCAATACGTCGGTGTTGATCGTCTCTTTTTGATGAAAGCAGATATTTGGTTGACTTATCTGCTGGAGCAGGGAAATAAGTCCCCGGGTACTAAGTCCACTGAGAAACTTAGTTCCCACTAAATGAGAATTAAATCCACATTGATAAAGTGGATTTGGTTCCCATGTCAGGGGGGAATTTAATCCCAAAAAAACTGAGTGGCTTTAGTTCCCTATAAATGTGAAAAGAATTCCCACTTCCACCTATAAATGAAAGAAGGCGCAGAAAAAAAAATTTGCAATTTTTTGAATGAAACCTAAATATATGAATTCAAAGAAAATGAACAAGTAACTGCAAGGCCAGTTTTGGATAGCAAATTGTGGAATATGTATGGGGGGCATGCTGCCCCCCTGCTTGGCTCAACTGTTGGATTTGGGATATGTCAAGAGACGATGACGATGATATAAAAAAAAAACTTTGGCCACACCCAACCCAACATATTCCAATCCAACAGTTATGCCAAGCAGGGGGGTTGCAGGGGGGCAGCATGTTCCCCATACTTATTCCAGAATTTGCTATCCAAAACTGGCCTTGCAGTTTTGTTTCCATCCTACGGGGGATGGAGCAGAAGATTCAACCACGAACTTTACGGGCTGTACAGCGACATGAGCCTAGTCAGGTGTCTACGGATTCAACGCCTAAGATGGCTGGGCCATGTAGAGTGAATGGACACCACAGCTCCAGCCCGGAGAGTCTTTGAATCCAACCCCGAGGGACGAAGAAGCAGAGGACGGCCGCACTTAAGGTGGCGCACACAGGTGGAAGGGGACCTCAGCCAACTGGGTGTGCGGCAATGGAAAAGGCTTGCAAAAGATCGTGCTAGATGGAGGGGCATGTTGGTTGAGGCTCAGGTTCACCCCGAACTGTAGCGACCGCTAAGAAGAAGAAGAAGAAGAAGAAGGATAGCTGGTTTTACGTTTTGATAAAACTTTCGGACTTCATTCCTGCTGTGACACCTCTCCATCTCCTCGACCGCGCGCTTCTCATGCTCCTTCTTTTTCTTTTTTAGAAGCCGTTTCTCTTACCTCCTTGTCTCCCGTAGAGCTCACGAACAGCTCTCGTCTTTCGATGCAGCATTGCCTTGTAGGCGTTTTGCTTAGCTGCATGGGCCTGCCTGCCTGCAGTCGTCGTCAAACCACAGATTTTTCTTGGGCGCTGGTGTCGTTAAATCATGCACATCAGTGGCAGCTTCTTTAATAGCTGTTTTACAACGCTTCTATTCTTCTTCTACCGTTAGTGCAGACGGCGTTGAACTTTCAGAGAGCTTTTGAGAGACTCGGACGGCAGCGTTTCTAGCGGTCGGCATGTGCTCCATGATTTCTTTAGCCTTGCCTACAGATTTCTGTGCTGTTGAGATCCAATTTGTAAAGGTGGTAATTGTATGCCCCGTATCCTGATAGTGCTGTACATAGCATTCTTAGGTCGGCTTTATTAGGTTCTAGAGCTTCCTTGGCGCATGAGTTTTTTGGAGTGTTTATCCATTTGTGCCGGTGTAGGTTTGTGTTCGAGTTGTTGAAATCATAAAGAGGAGAAGGCCCTGTGAAACCTTTCTGTGCCCTTTCTTAGCTTGTATGTCAGCCTTTTCATTGCCTCTATTTGGTGTTATTGGGTCTTTTCTGGTTGATGCGATGTGCGGTGTCATTAATTGCAAATAGCTCAGCTTGAAATATTACTGACACTCCACAGAGATGAACGTGTAGGCTGTGTCTCGGTCCTATCACTCCAGCCCCTACTTTGCTTCCGGATTTCGACCCATCTTTCCTCCACGAGGGGTTGCTGTTCCATTCGTCCCTGTTTGGTATGAGTGCATTGTAGTGTAATTTCAAGCTAAATTCTGGGGACATCACATCACTCACTCGAGTCAGATCCCAAATATTGTCGACTCTTTAATAGTCTCTTGATGTCCAACAATGTCTCCTTCCCTGTATTTGTAGGTTCTCTCTATAGTCAAGGTTAATTTTGCAGCTTCAGCCGGAATGGCAGTGTGTAATTGTGGAAGGCCTCATTGCTCCATTTGTGCAGATACACGCTAGCCTTTGTATTTTATTGAGCTTGCTCATGGCACCTCTTTGTTCACATAGCTTATTAGCTTATCCCGTAAAATACGATACACTTGCAAAAGGCACACATAACCTTTTTGTCCTTGCGTTTCCGCTGCAACGTGGATTTCACTCGAATTTTCTTCATGTCCTCAGCTTATGTTGCAGTCGGTCAACGTCCACTATCATATTCTTTCTTTACTATGCCAATATCAAGACGTCGTTTTATGGTTTGGCAGACGTTTAGAAACAGCTTTGCTTCATATGCAAGTTGCTGCTTATAGCAACAACAACAACAAGTATTGCTTAAGCAATACTTTAATTGAATCACTCCGTACTATGGACAATAAATTCGATACTTCATCTTATAAGTGGTGTTAAGTGTATTCCCATGTTCACAATTCTCTCCATTTTTCTGTGATTCGTTTCGAGTAAATTCCATAATACGATATTTCAAACTCATCGGTCTAATATCTAGGTTTTACATTGCAAATGGATAAGCAACACGCCGCAAGTGTGTCATTCAACACACTTTCAGATTAAGTGTGTCACTTAACAGGTTCGGTCTTTTAAATTGAGACACTTATTCGTGTTAAAACTATAACACGTTCTATAGCGTATCATAAATAAAACCTCTGATTACAATTTAAGTGTGTTGCAGTCACACACTTATTAATAACTTCTAACACACAATCAATCAAACGAAAGAGAACGTTTCTAACTATACATATGTAACCTTGCCAGAAAATAATTTGTGGGCCATATCCAAGGCGTAATGGGCCTCTCAATTTAGTGATACGGGTCCAAATCTTAATGATCGCAGCCACCAAAAAGCGAAGACACTCAACCCCTCCTAAAAGCAAAGACACCCAACCCCTCCTTTTCGATTCTACACAAGAAGAAGCAATCAATTCAATTAAACAGAAAACAAAGAATGATGTTTCGACAAATGCTCGGAGAGCGGGGACCAAGATGAGCCCTCTTTTTTTTTGGTCGCTGCTGAAAGTGTTCACAGCAACCTTGAGACGGGATCACTGGGCTGAGATTCCAGTGTCGCAATTAGCTTTCTGGCAAGGTTGCATATATTTCCCTTTTTGTGAGTTTTAATAATACTTAGACTTGACTTATCAGGCGTGTAAGCAATGGAGGATCTGAGCCTGAGCTGTTTTTTTTATTTTTATATATAAGGCTAGTGCTATCAATAGCAATGCGGCACTGCGACCTTTGCAGATCTATTGTGCCTGCTAGCCGATATAGCCGAGTAGCCTCTCCACCTCCACAATGAAGTTGATAATGCTTCTCGTAGGAGCCAGGGTGATCCCCTCAGGAGTCATAACTTCACTGAGAAGGATACGCTTCCCAAGATGGCAGAGAGCAGCACACTCACACAGTATGTGTCCTGCCGTCTCTTCGTCCTCAAGACAGAGCCGACACTCAGTTTCAGACGAGAGGCTAATTTTGTTTAAATGATATCTCAGACCGCAGTGTCGCGTTAGATAGCTGACTAGTCTTCTGATATCCATCCTATTGAGTTTGAGTATGTCAATAGGGTGCTTGTTCAGGGGTCGTATAAGTCGTTTAGATTGACGGAGTCCCCGAACGCTGTTCCAAAAGGACAGGTGTTGTAATTTTTCCCACTTGTCTAAAAGTGATTTATCTTAGATGCGGGAATGCCGCAGAATGGTTCCGGACCTATTGCCCTTGATACCTTTATGGCCTGGCACCCACCAAAGTTTAACATTGTTTCTTTTGGCGAGGTCTTGTAGGGCGTCATGGCATTCCTTGACGGTTGACGGCCCACATGGCCTTAGTCGCTTTCATGAGTTTATTTCTCATATTGGAGTTCCAGTTGAGTCTACGGTCTAGGTCAATACCTAGATACTTTACTTTCTCTGAAAATCCTATGCGTGTGCCATTTAGTAAGATTGAGCAGGGTTGTACCTTTCTCCTCTTTGTAAATGGGACTAAGATCGTCTTATTTGGGTTAATAGATAACCCCTCTCTGCCACACCAGTCAGAGATAAATTGGAGCGCAAGCTGCATGCGCTCACAGGCAGTGACTTCGCACTTGCCCGTAACAATGACTACTATGTCATCAGCATATCCGATGACCTCGTAGCCCCGAGTGGTCAGCTTGCGTAGTAGATCGTCGATGACTATCGACCAAAGCAGTGGTGAAAGGAACTCCCCCTTGTGGGCATCCTCAAACCGCTGATACTGTCACTGAAACCTCTCCGCATGTGGCTGATATGATACGGCTATTTAGCATCGCCCTAATCCAGTGATTAGTGGGATGGTCCACACCCCTGCAAGATAGTGCAGTGGTGATCGAATCATAGTCAGTATTATCGAAAGCTCCCTCTATATCGAGGAAGGCGCAGATTGCGATCTCCTTTTGTATGAAACTATTTTCAATGTGCGTCACCAAGTGGTGTAGTGCATTATCGGTAAATCGCTCTTTGGATGCAGAGGTATCTGGTTTTCCAGGATACCTCTAATATGGAGCTCTATCAGTTTCTCCATCGTTTTTAAAAAGAACGAAGTCAAACTGATAGGACGATAGGATTTAGGTTGCTCACTTGGTTTCCCAATCTTGGGGATGAAGACGAGATTGACCTCTCTCCAAATTTGGGGTATGTATCCCAGGTTGAAGCAAGACCTAAAGAGAACTATCAGTGATGATAGAATTGTATTCAAGCCTTTCTGTAAGATTGCAGGAAAGACACCGTCTTTACCTGGAGCCTTGTAGGGTTTGAATGAACCAATTGCCCATTTGACCCTGTCAGGGCTAAAGAGTCTACCAGAGGGGCTATTTGTTCTACTGTCAATGTTACCTATGACGTTTATTTGATCGTCAGAGGACATCGACTAAGAAGTAGAACCAGGGAAGTGCATCTCGAGCAAAGTCTCCAGCGTTTCCCTGCGATTGACGGTAAAAGTGCCGTCTGATTTGCGAAGCAGCCCGAACCCATTTGTGTGCTCTCGAGATAGTGCTTTGTGGAGTCGGGCCGCAATTGGCAGCGAGTTTATGTGCTCGCAATGTTTCCTCCAAGACATTTCCTCAGATTTCCTCAATTCGAGGTTGTATTTAGTTAGAGCAGATCTATAATCAGTCCAACTATTATACCGTTTAGCTCTGTTAAACAGCGATCTCACCTGCTTCCTTAGGGACTCAAGCTGAGTATTTCACCAGGGCACACACCGTTTGTGTGTAGTTGTCCTGGGTGTACAGCTGTCTCTGAAGGATGAGATGAGTGCTGCATTGAGCTGGTAAGCCGCTTCGTCGATGTCGTCTGTCGATTCAATCGACTTAAGAAGCATATCCTCTTTAGCGGCGAGTTGAGCTTGGAACCGAGCCCAATTTGTTCGTTTGGGCTGATATCCGGACTCAACCTCATTTACCTCACTAGAGATGTTGAATCTGATGTGCTGATGAGCCTGAGCTATAGCTGCCTTCCGTACTTCACGGTTTAGAGCACGCTGCTTCCAGTTATCAAGGTCAAGTTGTCTTACATCCGTGATTACTTGGTCTTTATACCGAATGTTCAACCTTCCTCCTCTTCTCGAACTAAGATGCTGGGAGTCGAAGACCCTCTGATCTGGAGCGTTGGTCTTCATGCGCTCGATGTGACCAATCCAATGTTGCCTCCCGGACTATATCCACATCTCTGTACAGCTCGTAGAGTTCGCGGTTATATCTTCTCCTCCATTCACCTTCCTCACAGACAGGACCAAATATCCGGCGCAGAATTTTTCTTTCGAAAGAACCCATAATCAGCTTATCGTCCAGCTTTCGGCTTCGTATGGCAAGCCTTTTGTAAGGCATGACTTTGGTTCTTCGAGTGAGCAATTCTGACCCAAGTGGTTTGGACAAACCGAAGTAGCAGCGGTTGCCGAGGGCTATTCTATGCCGGATCTCCACTGTGGTGTCGCTTGTGGAGTTTACGTTTGCCCCGAAGTTGACAAACTCCAAGCTTCAAAACTGTAGCTGTCAATCGTTACATTTTGTCCCAGGTGGTAAGCGACGTGTGAACATTTGCTCTATAGTCGATTTTCCGGGCCGGAAGCCGCACTGGTAGTTGCTGATTAGTGCGGTGCAAAAGGACTTTAGACGTTCACACAGTACGCTGGACAGGAACTTGTATGCTACATTGAGCAGGAGGTAGGATCGCTTTTTTTGTGAATGAGGAAATTAGAGCTGACATCTTTCCAAATTCCATACCCGATCTGGTGCATGCTCCCTACCAGAACATCGCCGCTAGCCTTGAAGAGCTCCGATGGCAAGCCATTTGAGCCTGCGGCCTTGTTGTTCTTCAGCTTTTGAATAGCTGTGCCGACTTCCTTGATGCTGGGTGTGGGGACTACTTCGGCAGCTGGAGTTGGAATTTCCTCAGTCCCTACCACTTTCACTTGGACATGCTCGTTAAGCAGCTGCGGGAAATGCTGCTTAAACACATCGCCCATTGCCTGCGGTTCGGTGAAAAGATTGCCTTCGCAATTTCGAAGAGCCTGGGTACCTTTCTTAAAGCCTCCTGCAAGGCTTTTAGCTTTCTTAAGGCACGTATTTTATGTTTGTTACAAGATTCCTCGATATCCTTGAGCTGGACGGTTGCGAAAATTCTTTTAATCGCGCTGCTGTACCTTTTGGTAAGCCTCTTCGGTTGTTGCCTTTTTCTGCTCACATTCGCCATCATACCACGGGTTTCTTGTCGGGGGTGGTAGGTAACCTAAGATGTTCTGTCAAAATATATGTCAAAGTAAACTATGTTTTAAAAAAAAAACATTGGATGGCCCACTCTATAAACAGGCTTCGTACAGTAACGTAGGAATCGTCGTTTTAAGAAATCAAGTGTTGTTATTTGTAAAAATGTATGGCCCACCCTGTAGTTACTTACAATTGTGTTTTTTTTTTTTTTTTTGTTTCGATTTTTATACTGTATAATACCAGAATTTCGTCCTTAAAACTGATATGTGCGAAGAAGTATACCTGGCACTAAGGAAATGTGTGCGTCCCGTGTTGCTCGGTAGAGTAATCCTTGTAATGGGTAGAACCAACCAGGGAGGATGTTACAATTTTGCTTTGTCCATGACTACTATTATTATTATTAAACATTCTTTATTGGTTACTACATTATTACAATTTTTTTTTTTTTTCACGAAAGAAAGGTTAACATGGCACGTGAAGCTATTTCGGTAATTCAAGGCATGAGTACAAAATCGAAGAAGCCGGTTCCAACCCTCTGTTCCATTTGGAAAATTTTTTGTTTCTTCAAGTGTGAGAAACTCTTTGGAGAAATAAAGTAAACGCAGTTCTAATAGTATAGGTAGCAATAAAGGGGTAAATGTTCTCGTCTTCATTACAATGGAAGCGTGCAGGTAACATTGACATCAGGTCGATGTGGCATATAATTAAGTCTGAGGAGTTCGGTTCTAGCCTTAAATATTAAACCTTCTTGATAAGTTAAATATTTTGTTATGAAATAGTTATTGGGACCTAGTGTATGGTTCAGAGGCTTATAGATATGCCGCCAGGAGGACGATTGGGTTCTATTTATGTATATAGTCGTTATAGACATAATCATCGTGTTTCCTCATGCATTTATACAACTCGTCCTCCCATTCATTTACATTTGCCTCTGTGAGACCCAACTCTATAGTATGTGACCATGCGAGCCCATTCCATTCTTTGAAAGGTTGTAAGTTATATTGGAGCGCCATTTTGAGAAGCCTCTTCTGAAGACTATTGTTTGGCCTGCGCAAGTTCCTGAGGTAGATTTGAGGGAGTTCAGAATTAACATAGATGGCATGTGAGGGAGTAGTTGGTTGGAGTTTAAAGATCCTTTTGAAGAAAAACAGTTAGACTGATTCACACTCTTCAAAGTATTTATAGCCAAACACTTGGCTTGCGTAGCAGAGACATGCATTGACAGTGGCATTGAATACCATGAACTTCGAAGCGAAGCCAATTCGTTGGTTGCCAAAGAAACTTATCTGCATAGGGATAATGGCAGTTTTAGCAGCTACTGCTTTTCCATGAATACGTACTTTCGCCTTTATAATAAAACGCAGTAACAACTTAAATCGGCTCAGGCTCCAAGGTCCAGTTTTCTCGTGCACTCCTGCCACCCCTACCCGTGCCAAATACCTTAATTTTTTGACCTTGAAGTGTTGAACTTTAAGTCCCTTAGGTCGCAATAGCTTTTCAATCTGTTTATTTGCAGCTGAAGAGCAAATGGGCTTTCAGTCAAAATGGCCAGATCGTCAGCATACAGAAGGCCTTTAACCTCATTTTGAGCAACTCTAACCCCTACCGGTAGATAACTAGCTATGTAATCTACATATGTAGAGAGCAAATAAAAACGGACTGAGCACACAGCTTTGTGAAACTCCTGTCTGAACCTCAAAATTGTCTGGCAACGCACTACTATTCCATACCGCAGCGGAGGTTTGTGTGGTTAGCTCCTTGTAAACTCTAATAAATTTGGCCGATAGTCCCAAAGTCGATAACTTGTATATCAAAAGTTTCTAAATCGACAAAAAAGGCATGTAGTTTCTTCCCCTTCTCTCTAAATCTTCTAGCAATCGTTGTTAATGCAAACATTTGGTCTACTGTCGAAAACCCTGCCTGAAAACCTGAAACACTAAGACGGTTGTTAGCCTCCACCCAAACTGTCAACCTATGGTATAAGATTTGTGTGAAGACCTTTCTAAACGCTGAGAGAAGAGAGATGCCTCTATAGTTTTCTGTGAGACTATTATCGTCTTTTTTAAATACAGCGTAAATCACCGATTTTAGGAATACTTCTGGTACTTTTTCTGAGTTAAGTATTTTGTTGTAAGAAATCAGCAATATTTCGAGGCACGCAGGAGAAAAATTTTTATGGACCAAACCGGAATGCCCTCCACGCCCGTGGCCACACTGTTTTTCATTTTTCTCAATGCCGTTTTGAGCTCCACCATTGAGATTCGAGCATCGAGCTCAGGGACTATGACTATCATACCATCATAGACATAAAACCTTCTTCTGCACACTTCTATTAATGCGTTTGTCACACCGTCATCACTACGTATTGAAATGTCACCTTAGTGTCATAATATTTATTTAAAAAAAGATAAAACAAAGATTAAAACCAGAATTACTCGTAATTCGAAAAACTGAAATGTGAAAAAGCAACATATGTTCGGAACATGTACGTATCTCCTTTGAGCGAATTTGTGGCTTCGTCAACATCTCCTCCCCGAGTAAAACGCAACCGAAAGGACATTTCTTTGTTTTTATTTTATATTTCAATTCTTTTAAAAAAATATTTGTACTTTCTGGACAACACAGAGATAGAAAACAAAAACCAAAAGAAAAAAAAAAAAAAAAAAACAATTAATTTGCGCTTTCCAGCCAACTATGATCACTGGGCTAATTCGAACGATCGCGATTATCGACTGAACGCCGCCAATCGCCTTCATCACTCGGAACACTATCCGACGACAAAGTCGGCAACTCTAGCACCAAACTATCGCTCTACAACTAAATTAGACGTGCAACAGCGCAACACATTTAATCGCACTAATCACGATCGATATAGTTTCGACGATCCGATCCGCACGCATTCGCATCCGCCGCCATTGCAAACTCAACGCTCGCTTATAACCGATCGTGTTGCCGGTCAATTGTTTCATCATCAACCGCCGACTGTCGTCAACACGCATTCGAATACCAATCAGTATCTATCAACGAATCACCATCAGAGAAACGTCGGATCGGTCGTCGGTGGTATTGGTGTCGGCGGAATTGGTGCAGAGAGCGGCGTTACAAGCCTTAATAGTAATCGAACAACCAACAGTAGTAGTTATCATTATCCGCAAATAGTGATAGGCGAACCGACCATTAGTACCTCATATGATCGTTACCCGACGATCAACACACACCACGCCAACCATCATCATCATCATCATCATCCCAACAATCCCGCACAAACGATTATTAACGAGACGGCAGCAACTACGAATCATCCCTACTGGGATGACCATACCACGACGTCCGCCTCTGCTCAGGATAATCGCCGATTTACCGAGCGTAGAAAGAAGACGGTTCGTTTCGACGGGCACGATGACGATCCCACTGCTATTGCCGACGTCGAAGTTACTATACCACCGGCGAATCTAATAACCGTAGCTAATGCTACTATCGGCCCAATAACTGGTATCCCGATAACGACTATATTAGGCAGCAGTAGTATTGGTAGTCGGGATTTAAGCAATACCGCGATCGGTGCCGGTCTGGCCGGGGTGGACGATTGGTCACGATGGGATGCAGAACGACAAGGTAGTCAGGATTCGGCAACCAAAGATTCGGGCATCGATACGAGCAGTACGTTCACAAGTAGCGAAGATTCGAACCGCGGCGATGGCCCCAAGGTACTCTACCCACACATACATCCATAGTACTTAACAACTTCCTATTCTTCCTAACTGCACTTGACTATAGTCCGACCAAAAAACAAAAAACAAAAACAACAACCAAAAACTGATAAAAAAAACACTGTATCCTTGTAAAAACAAATATTTTTGTTTTTTAGTTTTGATTTTAATTTTCTGGTTTTTTTTAATTATATAGAGCCACGTTAGGTGGCCTTAGAGTCTTAATTTATTTACAAATTCATGTATCTTAGATACACATGTTGTTTTGTTCCTGTCTCTTGGTCCTCGTCCCGATTGGTAGTGCTTCTTGTATCCTTTCGTTTGATTTCTTCGTTTTTTTCGAGTTTAGTTGCACATTAAAGGCACTTTTGGCCACCATCCAAAAAGGATTAAAGTGAACAAAGTCAACACAAGAAAAATACAAAAATAATGAAATCGCTGTCATGCCATGTACAGACACAACTTCCAGTTGTGGTCGTGTATTAATCAAAGAAGTGAGAGAATTGTCAGGACTACAAAACCACAATAATAAGGATAATGAAAGGAATAAAGATACAAGGACATTTACAGATTCTCGATTTCCGTTTTTTTTTTTTTTTTTTTGTTTTTAATTCGTGTTTTGATTTCTCGTCTCTTTTTTCAATTGATTTATACAGAGCACACGCTAAGCTCTTATTTAGCGTTTATCTGCACATGTACACGACGTGTACCTTTGCCTTTTTGCTTAATATCATTTTTTTTTAAATTTAATTTCGTATCTTATGTAAATAACAAGCACTAACCATTAAGTTCTATTCACAGTACACAAAAAAGAATTGCACTTTTCTATGGGTTACCAGTTATTGTTCGTGTTTTAGCAGAGCATGTATCTATGTCTTTGTCGCTGGCTGTGCTGTAGGTGTAAATAGCGTGTTTAGCAATAACAAAAAATGCTTTTTAATATGCAGGCATGTATTTTTTCTTATATAATATAATAATCTTTTTACAATTTTTTGTATATGTGTAGGAATCAAATATTTAAGCACGTTTTTCAGGTCAACTAAATGGGTTACATTTTTAAACGTTCTAAGGTTTTATGGATTGATGGATATCTTTCTTTAAAATTTATTGTTTTTTACACAACTGTCACTATAAATGCATATTTTTCAAAGATTTTCCAGCTCAAAAGGTATTTAAAGTAAAGAATGTAAAATCGGGCCTCTTACTTGCTTACTTGCTTAGGTGGCGCTACAGTCCGTGGTGAACCAGAGCCTCAACCAACAAGCGTCTCCAACTAGCATGGTCTTTGGCCAGCTGTTTCCAGCGCCGCACACCCAGTTGGTTAAGGTCCCCTTCCACCTGCGTGCGCCACCGTAGATGCGGCCGTCCTCTGCCGCGCCTTCCGTCCGGACGCTCTACATGGCCTAGCCACCATAGACGCTGTATCCGTAGACGTCGTACCAGGCCAATGACGCTGTACAACCCGTACAGTTCTTCATTAAATCTTCTCCTCCACACTCCGTTTTAACAAACGGGACCGTAGATAGTGCGTAGAATTTTCCTCTCGGAACGATCAAGGGCATCTTCATCTGCTTTTGTTAAGGTCCAAGCCTCTGCGCCGTAAAGGAGGACTGGGATGATCACGGTCTTATATAGTGTCACCTTGGTTTTCCGAGAGAGGGCTCTACTTCTCAACTCCCTCTTGAGGCCAAAGAGGCAGCGGTTGGCAAGAGTGATTTTGCGTTTTATCTCAGCACTGATGTTGTTGTCGCCGGTCATCAGTGAGCCAAGGTAGAAGAATCCCTTGATCACTTCAAAGTTATATCCGCCCATGGTGACGTTTTGGCCCATACGTCGGTGTTGACCGTCTCTTCTATATGAAAGCAGATATTTGGTTTTACCCTCATTAACCTTGAGACCCATCTTAGCAGCTTTTACCTCAATGCTTGCAAAGGCCTCATTGAAGTCTCGCTGTGTCCGTCCAATCAGTTCAATGTCGTCGGCGTACGAAAGCGATTGCCTAGACTTGAAATAAATCGTACCTTTTGTGTCGGCTAGTGACTCTTGCACGATATTTTCAAGCACGATGTTGAAAAAGTTGCATGGCAACGCGTCACCTTGCCTAAATCTTTGTTTAACATCAAACGTCTCGGTTTGCTCATTACCGACCTTAGTGGAGCAGCGAGAATCCTCCATAGTCATCATGTTAAATGATAACATCTAATGATGTTAAAATTAGACATGACCTTGTATAGCTCATCACCATACATATGCAGCCTTTAAATAAACGAAAAGGTGGTGAGTGTCGTTCTGGTATTCCTGGGTTTCCTGCAAGATCTGCCATAGCGCCTATTGATGATCTACCTGGCCTGAAACCACACTGATAAGAGCCGATCAGGTTATCAGCAAACGGTTTCAGGCGTTCACACAATACGGCAAAGAAGATCTTATATGCGATGTTAAGGAGACTTATTCCCCTATAGTTAGCGCAGTTATAGGGGTCTCCTTTCTTATGGACCAGGCAAACGATGTTGAGATTCCATTTGTCGGGCAGGCTTTCCTTCGAACATACCTTGCAAATGAGATGGTGCATGCACCTTACCAGCTCATCTCCAGCCGCCTTAAAAAGCTCAGCAGACATGCCGTCTGCGCCCGCGGCTTTATTAAACTTAAGTCTTGATATCGTTATTTTGACTTTGTCTAGGTCGGGCGGACGGAATTCTCTTACATTGTCGTCCATTACGAACGGATCGTTTTGCCTGACAGCGGTATCTTGTCTGTCATCGCCGTTATGCAGTCTGCAGGAGTGGTCTGTCCAAATCCTCAGAATCAACTGTGGCTCTACTATTAGTTCTCCATTTCCATCCCTGCAGGCCGCCGCTTTGTCGCCATGACATGTTCGTTTTACCTTATTGTAAAATTTCCGGGCTTCATTCTTGCGGAAGCATCTCTCCATTTCCTCGATCTCACGCTTTCCGTGCTCTCTCTTCCTTCTTCTGAAAAGGGTGTGTTCCTGTTTTCTCTTCTGCTAATAGATTTTGCGAGCAGCTCCCGTCCGTCGTTGCAGTATGGCTTCATATGCTTCCTGTTTTGATGCACGGGTTTGTTCGCATTCATCGAACCAGGGGTTTCTAGATGGTGGCGGTTTGAAACCTAGCACATCTGAGGCACGTCTCTGACGGCGCTCTGGCAATACGCCCATTCCTGCTTTATTGCTTGTGCTGCTGTTGACGAATTTTAAGAGAGCTTGATAGAGACACGATCGGCAAAGATTCTGGCAGTCTCAGGCGATTGTAGCTTTCCGACATAAAACTTACGTTGTCCTACTCGACTCCTAAGCATTCTCGATATCCTCATTCGTACCTTGGCTAGAACAAGGTAGTGGTCCAAGTCGATGTTACCTCCTCGGAAGGTTTGTACGTCGAGAATGCTGGAGGAGTGTCTGGCGGGGATCGCAATGTGATCAATCTGGTTGGTGGTCGATTGATTAAAAGACTGCCAGGTACCCTTGTGGATGTTGAGATGGGGGAATCGCGTGCCCAGGTACCCTTGTGGATGGGCAGGGCAGGGAAGATTTTGTAAGCGATGTTAAGAAGACTAATTCCTTTGGCACAGTCAGTGGGGTCTCCTTTCTTGTTGATCGGGCATACGATGCTGAGAATCCATTCCTCGGGCATGCTTTCCTCAGACCATATCTTACAGATGAGCTGATGCACGCTCCTAACCAAGTCATCCCCAGCTGCCTTGAAGAGCTCAGCAGACAGTCCGTCTGCACCAGCAGCTTTATTCGACTTGGGTTTCGATATGGCAGTCTTAATTTCGTCGAGGTCAGGGGGACGGAATTCTCTGCGGTCTTCGTCGATTAGAAATGGATCATTCTGCTTGACAGCGGTATATTGACTAACATCGCCGTTATGCAGTCTGCAGAAGTGGTTTTTCCATATTCTCAGCATCGACTACGGTTCTACTACTAGGTGTCCGTTCTCATCCCTGCAGGCTTCCGTTCTGGCTTTATAACCTTGGCATGTTCGGTTTATCTGTTGATAAAACTTTCGAACGTCCCGCCTGCAGTAACACCTCTCCAAATCCTCAATCGCGCGCTTCTCGTGCTCTTTCCTTTTTCTTCTGAGAAGCTTATCCTCCTCCCTTTTTTTTAACTCGTATAGCTCACGAGCTGCTCTTATTCTTTTATGCAGCGAGGCCTTACCTGCATCCTGCTTCGCTGTGTGAATCATCCTGCACTCTTCATCGAACCAGGTGTTTCTTCGTGGTGGAGCCTTGAAGCCCAAAACTTCGGATGCAGAGCTTTTCAGAGCTTGTTTGCAAAGATACCACTGCTGTTCTATTGATAGCGTGGAGGGTTGAGGTGTACTGGACATTAAGGGAGACGCGACCGGTAAAATCACGAGCGGTTTCTGGCGATAGTAGCTTTCCGACGTCATAACTTTGTATTCTTACTTTACCCCGCTGCGTTCGTGATATCCGTTGCCGCATCTTGGATGTTAGCCCCGCGGAAAGTTCGATCATCAAGAATAATGGAGGAGTGTCTGACGTCGATCGCGATGTGATCAATCTGGTTGGTGGTCGATTGATCAAAGACCGCTATGTGCCTTTGTGTATATATATCGAGGTGCGGGAAGCGCGTACTGGCTAGAAGCTAGAAGGAGATTTCGCCTCGTAGCAAGATCAATCAGCCGGTGTCCGTTATCGGATGTGGTGTCGTGTAGGCTATGTTTGCCGACGACTCGTTCAAAGGTGCTTTCCTTACCCAGCCTAGCATTGAAGTCTCCTAGTACAATTTTGATGTCATAGCTGGGACATTGGATATAGGTACGTTCTGTCTAAGAGATTGTAGAACTCACCTTTGTCGGAGTCATCCTTGTCTTTCGTGGGGGCGCGGACGCAGATCAAGCTGAAGTTAAAAAATTTAGCCTTGGTACGGATTGTTATGAGGCGTTCGCTCACATGCCGAAAGCTTAGGACTTTTTGCCTTAGTCCACCTCGAACAACAAATCTACATCCGAACAATCGTTGTCCTTTCTCCCTATAGCAGTCGTCGTAGTAGATGTCGCAGTTTTTCATCCGCTTTATACCCGGTATAAAGAGCACTGTGAGAGCACTGTGGCGCAGTGGGTAGTGTGCTGGCCTATGACACCGATGACACAGGATCGAATCCCGACACAGCCATGTCACCGAACGTGTTTTTCACGGTGTTTCTCCTCAGCGGGGTTCTGACAAAACCCCCTGTAGAAAAATTGTAATGAAAGGCTTCTCGAAATTCGCCGTTCGGAACCGGCAATAATTTGTAGGTCCCTTTCACCTATGGGAAAATGAAATCACACACAACATGGGTGATTGAGAGAAGCTCGGCTCAGGTCCTTCATGGACTTTAACGCCAACATACATACATATACCCGGTCATCGGGTACCATCGCATTACCTGGATGGCGGTAATGTCCACTTTATAGCGGTCTAGGGTGTCCGCAAGTTGTTCGGCTGCACGTGGCCTGTTCAGGGATCCAATATTCCACGTACAAAGCCGAATACCATTGTCCTTTTTTCGTTTCGTTTCATCCGAGGCTAGTGGTTGTTTCGGAGTTTGTGGTATTTTTACGGTTACGGCTTACTAGCCCGTAGCTCAATCGACTAATCCTGTTTTTTGGCGAAAGAGGTTTGCTATTAGCCCTTCCCCGTTTGCAATTTTCATAGGAAATCTCTAGATGGCATCACGAGGATGTGGAGATGCGACTTACTAATAGTGCCGCAGGATGTTCGTCTGCGGTGGCTCATCTCGCTTTTTAGTGGGCCAGCATCCGTCGGATAGATGCTACCCCTACGAGGTCTGTGTTAGTCCTTTTCCATCCGGTAAAGCCAGACGTTTAGTTTATTTTTAAGCACTTTTTAGCGCCATTTTATTATCTCCATCTTTCTCGCAGTAGTGCTTAAATATTTGTTCAAAATCAGCTTTTAAGCATTAAGCCATGAAACCTTTGGAATACCTTTTGAGTAAGTAAAAAAATACAACAAAAAACGTGTAAACAAAAACCACAACATGCTTGATCACAGAATTACCCATTGCTTCCTATTTAATTTTGATTTTATACGTTACGCACTCTTCATTATACAGAACTATCGGATTGCTTGCGAATATGTATCTTAAAAATAAATTTAAGTTACATCCTTCCTGTGAAACAATACTTTTGTGTGTGTGTTCTAACCTACTCTACATATATGTCTAAATATATATCTAAACAAACAAACTATATTAACTAACTAAGAACAAAAAGTAACACTTTGCGACAACTGTTTAGCAATTAAGGATGTAGCCTGTAACTGTGCTATCTCTTCTATTTCCGTTTCCGTATTTGTAAACTATCACTTATGTACGTATGTATATGTTTCTTGTTCCTTTCCCGTGTGTCAAATCGAACTTGAATGGCATATTTACGAATGTAAGACAACAAAGCTACTTCTCACGTCTTCTCAATGTAATCTATTTTATTTAAACAAAAAATGTAAACTAAACAAGATCAAATCAAAAATGATATGTAAAGCAAAAGTAAACAGACAACTCTAGTGTGTAAGGTATCTTTAATCTATAAGGCATCCTAAAACAAAGAATCTACAAAGTCCACATCCTCATTTAACAATTGTACCTATATATCAAAATTTAGAACCCAGTTAATTGGCAAATATCGGCTGACAATACTCGAATGATCGGTCATATGATATTAAGAAAATACTATGACGGCGAGGATATTCTAGGATTAAAGGTACTCGGTGGTCAGCCGTTGGCATATAGTCCAGTCACCACCGGAAGTGCCACGAACAGCGTTGGCGGGAGTAATAACAACGGAAATGGTTATGGAGCATTTGTTGATAAGGTCAAACGGGGCTCTGTCGCCGATATGGAAGGACACATAAGGCCAGGTAAATTGAATTCATATTTCATAACTGAAACATTTCATTTGAATTCGAGGTTTTATTGGTTTTGGGAGATGGAGGCATACGTGTATTACAGTAAAGCGAAACTACATAACTTGATGTTAGAAAATGCTTACTGAACTATTTGCGATGTTAGTTTTGGATTCGGTTTTAAATTGTTGTATTTGTATCCTTTGAGGAGCTTTGGTTTGTTTTTATTTTCGTGTTTTTCTTATAACGTTTTAGCTGCTGTATGTGTATTGAGCTCACTTTACACTGCCTTTAAACAGACTCTAAGGATTGCTACATATTTTTAAATCCAATACAATCAATTTACTTCAACAAAAAAAAATTGCTTGCTCTTAACCAAGGGAATAACTTAAAGATATGTAAAATAGGTATGGTATGTTCAGTGATTATAGCTTAAAGAAACCTCGTAGCAAAGTGAACATATTTTACTAACTAACCCAATTTAGGTATTTTCTTTCTCAGAAGCTAAACATTTTTTTTTTTTGTTTTTTACATGTAGGGCTAGTGCTATCAGTAGCAATACGGCACTGCGACCTTTGCAGATCTACTGTGCCTGCTAGCCGATTTAGCCGAGTAGCCTCTCTGCTTCTATAATGAAGTTGAGAATGCTTCTCGTAGGAGCCAGGGTGATCCCCTCAGGAGTCATAACTTCACTGAGAAGGATACGCTTCGCAAGATGGCAGAGAGCAGCACACACACACAGTATGTGTTCTGCCGTCTCTTCGTCCTCAAGACAGAGCCGACACTCAGTTTCAGACGAGAGGCTAATTTTGTTTAAATTATATCTCAGACCGCAGTGTCCCGCTAGCTGACTAGTCTTCTGATATCCATCCTATTGAGTTTGAGTATGTCAATAGGGTGCTTGTTCAGGGGTCGTATAGTCGTTTAGATTGACGGAGTCCCCGAACGCTGTTCCAAAGGGACAGGTGTTGTAATTTTCCCCACTTGTCTAAGAAGTAATTTATCTTAGACGCGGGAATGCCGCAGAATGGTTCCGGACCTATATACTTGTCACTGGAGCCCTTCCTTTATGGCCTGGCACACATCATTGTTTCTTTTGGCGAGGTCTCGTAGGGCGTCATGGCATTCCATGACGGCTTTTGAGTTCGTGCTGTACGAACCCAGCGCTTTAAGCGCTGCTTGGCTATCAGAGGGTATGTTGATGGTTACTCCTCTGATGCCATTCCCGAGATTTAGATTGACGCATGTTAGGATGGCATGCAGCTCTGCTTGGAAGATGCTGGGACTTATTCCCAGTGCCTTCGAGATTTTGCGTTTTGGTCCAAAGATGCCGGCGCCAACGCCGGAAGCCATCTTGGACCCATCCGTGTAGCACCTAAGGCCTTTGACATTTAGCAGGGGATCACTGTTTTCCCATTCTGAGCGGTTTGGGATCAGTATCTCAAATCTCTTGTCAAAGGTGAAGGTGTGTGGCAGTGCGTCCGAGACTGTAGTAATCATATCCAGCTCGGGAAGGTGTTGTAATATGGACGTGTGGCCTGCGGGTCTATATGGCATATTTGTTCCCGAGCAGAGGATTCTGATTGCAGTGGAGTGAGTCCAATGAGTGCTTCTTGGGCTGCCGTGGAGCAGGTTGGCATAGCGCCTGTGATGCCGAGACACGGTAGTCTCTGAAGGCGTTGAAGCTTAACAATTGTAGTTTTCTTGCTCAACTTTTGACCACCATACGGTGGCGGTGACCATAGGTCTAACTATCGTGGTATATAGCTAGTGGACTACCTAAGGTTTAAGTCCCCAGGTTTTACCGTAGGTGCGTCGACAGGCCTATTTGGATGCGGATTTGTTGTTAGAGGTGGACTAAGACACAAAGTCCTAAGTTTCCAGTATGTGAGTGAACGCCTCATAACGATCCGCATCAAGGCGAATTTCTGTAACATCAGCCTCATATGCGTCCATGCCCCCACGGAAGACAAGGATGACTCAATCAAGGATGATTTCTTTGATCTCCTAGACAGAACATATACCAAATGCCCCAGCTATGATACCAAAATCATACTAGGAGATTTTAACGCTAAGCTGGGTAAAGAAAGCATCTTTGAGCGGGTCATCGGCAAACACAGCCTACATGACACCACATCCGATAACGGACATAGGCTGATCGACCTTGCCACGGGGCGAAATCTTCTTGTAGCCAGCACACGATTTTCCCACCTCGATATACACAAAGGCACCTGGCGGTCGCCAGATCAATCAGTCACCAACCAGATTGACCACATCGCGATTGACGTCAGACACTCCTCCACTATCCTTGATGTTCGCACTTTCCGAGGAGCGAACATCGATTCAGACCACTATCTTGTAGTAGCCAAGATACGTCAGCGCATAACACGAACACCGCGGAGTAGAGTTAGAACACCAAGCTATGACGTCGGAAAGCTACTATCGCCGGAGATCGCCAGTGCTTTTGCCAACCGCGTCTCCCTTGAGCTCTCCGATACACCGCAATCCTCCACTCAGTCAGTAGAGCAACAATGGAGCCTGTGCAAACAAGCCCTGAAGAGCACAGCAACGGAAGTGCTGGGCCTTAAAGCTCCACCACGACGAAACACCTGGTTCGATGACGAGTGTAGAAGGATTCATGCGGAAAAGCAGGAGGCATACAAAGCCTCACTACACAAAAAAACAAGAGCGGCTCGTGAGCTCTACGAGCTTAAGAGAAGGGAGGAACATAAGCTTCTCAAGAGAAAAAAGAAAGAGCACGAGAAGCGGGCGATTGAAAACTTGGAGAGGTGCTATTGCAGGCACGACGTTCGAAGATTTTATCAGCGGATAAAACGAATGTCTCAAGGCTATAAAGCCCGAACGGAGGCCTGTAAGGATGAGAACGGACACCTAGTAGTAGAATCGCAGTCGATGCTGAGAATTTGGAAAAACCACTTCTGCAGACTGTATAACGGCGATGACAACCAACATACCGCCGTCAGGCAGAATGATCCATTTTTTAACGACGAAGATCGCAGAGAATTCCATCTCCCTGACCTCGACGAAGTTGAGATTGCCATGTCGAAACTCAAGTCGAATAAAGCTGCTGGCGCAGATGGAATGTCTGCTGAGCTCTTCAAAGCGGCTGGGGGTGAGCTGGTTAGGAGCATGCACCGGCTCATCTGTAAGATATGGTCAGAGGAAAGAATGCCCGAGGAATGGAGTCTCAGCATTGTTTGCCCGATCCACAAAAAAGGAGATCCCTTTGACTGCGCCAACTATAGAGGAATAAGTCTCCTTAATGTCGCATACAAGATCTTCGCTGCCGTTTTGTGTGAACGCCTGAAGCCATTCGTAAACAAGCTGATAGGTCCTTATCAGTGTGGCTTCAGGCCAGGGAAGTCCACCATCGATCAAATCTTCACACTACGGCAGATCCTGGAGAAAACCAATGAGTTTCAAGTCGATACGCACCATCTATTCGTCGACTTCAAGGCCGCATACGACAGCGTAATTAGAGACGAGCTATATAACGCCATGTTTACTTTTGACATCCCTGCGAAGCTCGTCAGACTATGCAGGATGACCTTGGAAAATGCTCGCTGCTCCATCCGAATCGGTGAGCACCTTACCGATAGTTTTGATGTCAAAAAAGGATTTAGGCAGGGCGATGCGCTGTCGTGTGATTTCTTCAACATCGTATTGGAAATGATTGTGCATAAATCACAGGCCAATTGAAGAGGCACAATCTACTTCAAATCCTCGCAACTCCTTGCATACGCCGACGACATTGACATAATAGGTAGATCACAGCGAGATGTCAATGAGGCGTTTGCGAGTATTGAGATGGAGGCGGCAAAAATTGGTTTGGCAGTTAATGAGGGCAAGACTAAATATCTGCTGTCATCGAAAAAGGACATTTACCACCGACGTCTTGGACAGAACGTACATATTGGCAGATATAAGTTCGAGGTAGTTAAGGACTTCATATACCTCGGCTCCGCGGTGACTTGGAACAACGACACCAGTTTCGAAATCAAGCGCAGAATTACTCTTGCCAACCGCTGCTTCTTTGGGCTCAAGAGGCAACTGAGAAGTAGAGCCCTCTCTCGTACGACCAAGTTGACCTTATATAAGACCTTAATTATCCCGGTCCTGTTATACGGCGCAGAAACATGGACTTTATCTAAAGCGGATGAGGAAATACTTGGTCGTTTCGAGAGGAAGATTCTGCGTTCGATTTTCGGTCCCATAAACACAGAGGAGGGTTGGAGGAGAAGATTCAATCACGAACTGTACGGGTTGTACAGCGACATGAGTCTGGTCAGGCGTCTACGGATCCAACGCCTAAGATGGCTAGGCCATGTAGAGCGAATGGACACCACAGCTCCAGCCCGTAGAGTCTTTGAATCCAACCCCGAGGGACGAAGAAATAGAGGACGGCCACACCTAAGGTGGCGCGCACAGGTGGAAGGGGACCTCAACCAACTGGGCGTGCGGCATTGGAAAAGACTAGCGAAAGATCGTGCTAGGTGGAGAGGCATGTTGGTTGAGGCCCAGGTTCACCCCGAACTGTAGCGCCCGTTAAGTAAGTAAGTAAGCGTCGACAGGCCCACATGGCCTTAGTCGCTTTCATGAGTTTATTTCTCATATTGGAGTTCCAGTTGAGTCTACGGTCTAGGTCAATACCTAGATACTTTACTTCCTCTGAAAATTCTATGCGTGTGCCATTTAGTAAGATTGAGCAGGGTTGTACCCTTCTCCTCTTTGTAAATGGGACTAAGATCGTCTTATTTGGGTTAATAGATAAACCCTCCCTGCCACACCAGTAAGAGATAAATTGAAGCGCAAGCTGCATGCACTCACAGGCAGTGATCTCGCACTTGCCCGTAACAACGACTACTAGGTCATCAGCATATCCGATGACCTCATAGCCCCGAGTGGTTAGCTTGCGTAGTAGATCGTCGATGACTATCGACCAAAGCAGTGGTGAGAGGACTCCCCCTTGTGGGCATCCTCTAACCGCCGATACTGTCACTGAGACCTCTCCGCATGTGGCTGATATAATACGGCTATTTAGCATCGCCCTGATCCAGTGATTAGTGGGATGGTCTACACCCCTGCAGGATAGTGCAGTGGTGATCGAATCATAGCCAGTATTATCGAAAGCTCCCTCTATAACGAGGAAGGCGCAGATTGCGATCTCCTTTTGTATAAAACTATTTTCAATGTGCGTCACCAAGTGGTGTAGTGCATTATCGGTAGATCGCTCTTTGCGATATGCATACTGGTTGGGATGCAGAGGTATCTGGTTTTCCAGGATACCTCTAATATGGAGCTCTATCAGTTTCTCCATTGTTTTTAAAAAGAACGAAGTCAAACTGGTAGGGCGATAGGATTTAGGTTGCTCATTTGGTTTCCCAATCTTGGGGATGAAGACAAGATTGACCTCTCTCCAAATTCGGGGTATGCATCCCAGGTTGAGAGCACCATGGCGCAGTGGGTAGTGTGTTGGCCTCTGACGCCGATGACACGGGATCGAATCCCGACACAGCCATGTCATCGAACGTGTTTTTCACGGTGTTTCTCCTCAGTGGGGTTCGGACAAAACCCCCTGTAGTAAAATTGTCATGAAAAGCTTCTCGGCATTTGCCGTTCGGAACCGGCAATAAACTGTAGGTCCCTTTCACCTATGGGAAAAATGAAATCACACACAACATGGGTGATTGAGAGAAGCTCGGCTCAGGTTCTTCATGGACTATAACGCCAACATACGTACATACATACATGCATCCCAGGTTGAAGAAAGACATAAAAAGAACTATCAGAGATGGTAGAATTGTATTCAAGCCTTTCTGTAAGATTGCAGGAAAGACACCGTCTTTGCCTGGAGCCTTGTAGGGTTTGAATGAACCAATTGCCCATTTGACCCTGTTGCTAAAGAGTCTACCAGAGAGGCTATTTGTTCTACTGTCAATGTTACCTATAACGTTTATTTGATCGTCAGAGGACATCGACTAAGGAGTAGAACCAGGGAAGTGCATCTCGAGCAAAGTCTCCAGCGTTTCCCTGCGATTGACGGTAAAAGTGCCGTCTGATTTGCGAAGCAGCCCGAGCCCATTTGTGTGCTCTCGAGATAGTGCTTTGTGGAGTCGGGCCGCGATTGGCAGCGAGTTTATGTGCTCGCAATGTTTCCTCCAAGACATTCTCTTGGATTTCCTCAATTCCAGGTTGTATTTAGTTAGAGCAGATCTATAATCAGTCCAACTATTATACCGTTTAGCTCTGTTAAACAGCGATCTCACCTGCTTCCTTGGGGACTCAAGCTGAGTATTCCACCAGGGTACACACCGTTTGTGTGTAGTTGTCCTGGGTGTACAGCTGTCTCTGATGGATGAGATAAGTGCTGCATTGAGCTGGTAGGCCGCTTCGTCGATATCGTCTGTCGATTCAATCGACTTAAGGAGCATATCCTTTTTAGCGGCGAGTTGAGCTTGGAACCGAGCCCAATTTGTTCGTTTGGGCTGATATCCGGGCTCATCCTCATTAACCTCACTAGAGATATTGAATCTGATATGCTGATGATCAGATAGTGAGGCTTCATTGGAGACATGCCAGTCCCCAATCACATTTGAGATAAACTGGCTAGAGATAGTGAGGTCAAGCACCTCTTTTCTAACCGCGTTTATAAATGTGGGTTTGTAGCCTCTATTGGCAACGGTGAGATTGTTACTTATTAGGAATTCAAAAAGTGACTCACCTCGTTTGTTGGTATTGCTGCTGCCTCATTCCATATGGTGCGCGTTGGCGTCGCATCCAATTACCAGGTGATGTTTCTTCTGGTTGCAATACCTAACCAGATCCTGGACTTCTGTGGGAGGGATTTGTTGACCGTCTCCAGGAAAGTAAGCAGAAGCTAAACATAAACATGAAAACAAAATTAGTGGCCCATAGCTTAAACTAGCTAATTCTCTTAGGTTAGGTTAGGTATATGGGTACCCTATTGACATAAAATCAAGGCTCACGTATACTACGTTGAGTCCATTGTGCCCACTTGTTTTGTTTAACCCGTTGATACCTATACAATTACCGTCGAGCTGAACCAGCCAGACGAGGATAAAAATCCCAGTTTTCTGTTCAGCCCAATATTACCTACCTCTTCTAGTTCCGAAAGAAAGTATCTTCCCAGGAATAGATTCCTTTTTTGGGCTAGCGCCGGACATTCGCACAGCAGGTGACGAACGGACTCAATTTCCTCTTCGTCCCTGCAGCTTTTGCAGTAGTCATTGACCTCGTCGAGCTACATGGTGGGATAGCATGCCAGTCGAATGTTCCCACGATTGAACTTCAGTAGATTTTCCGTTCATTTCTTATCATAGACGGGCCAAGTCGATCTCGCCGTTGCGCATGTATCTAAGCGACACCATCCCTTATTGGCTTTCACCAATAGCTCCGTCTGTATCTCCCTGTAGAGCGCACTGAGCGGTGCTTTGGCCTCAGCTGAGATCTGCGCAATGTTAGCACCTGATCCCACCCTAGCCAACTCGTCCGCCCTCTCGTTTCCGGAGATATTCATGTGACCAGGTACCCAGCAAAGGGTCACCTCATTTACATTGGATATCTCTTCTAACTTCTCCTTGCAGAGTTTGACGAGTTTGGATCTTATCCATGCTGCCTGCAGAGCCTTAATGGCTGCCTGATTCTTTTCCTGTGATATTCTCTTTGCTGATCAGGTCCGCCGCCTGCTTGATAGCGAAGACCTCAGCATCCATCATCGAGCCTGTAGGAGCGATGCATATCCCGAGACTCCAAGTAGACTCCGGCACCTGTGCCAACATCCATTTTGGATGCGTCGGTGTAAAGTGCCAGTTCACTTTCCGTGCGCACCAAATCACCGGTCCATTCCTCCCTGGAGGGAATTCTAATAGAGAGTCTCCTCTCCCAGGAAGGAAGTCGGGTGACATAGTCCGTTACTCTTCTGAATCTCGAGACGGCCCATCGATCCAAGACTGATGCATGTCCGTGAGGACTCCTTTTCTAGAGACCTGATTCCTGTAATCTGGTTGCGGCGCTCTCGCAGTACATGTCCAGGGGTGGGAGGTTCAGCATGACTTCAACAGCCGCCGTTGGTGTGGACTTCATAGATCCCGTCACCGCCAGGCAGCCTGCTCTTTCAACCTTTGACACACTCTGAAGATGACACTTTTTCTCAAGCGCCTTCCACCAGACACCCGAGCCATAGACTAGGATACGTCTTACCACCGCAGTGTACAACCAATGTACTAACCTCGGTTTGAGGCCCCATGTCTTTCCAAAAGCTACCTTGCACGAAGGTAGTGCCACATAGGCCATTTGGATTCTTTCCTCAATATTTTCTCTCCAACTAAGTTTGGAGTCCAGGATTATGCCAAGATATTTGGCAGATTTTCCAGGGATCAGATCTATACCATTCATACGGGGGTAGGTGTATCATGATACAGATCTTTTCCTTGTAAAGAGTACTGTCTCTGTTTTCGCCGGATTTACTCCCAGACCTCGCCCCTTGACCCAGCTATCCACTAACATCAGTGCATAGCTTAGTCTATCGCTGAGGACCTGCGGAAATTTTCCAGAGACTAAAATGACGTCGGCGTAGGCCGTGACATTAAAACCCTCCGTCTCCAGAATCTTGGCCATTCCGTCGACCACAAGGAGCCATAGGAGGGTGGCAGAACGCCAACTTGTGGTGTACCTTTATTTACTCTCACCCTTCCGCATGCTCTCCCTATGGTCGAATTTACTATACGAGTACCCAGCATTTGCCCAATTCAACTGCATACACCCGGGTTTATTTGGGCCATATGAAGGCTGGACACTACTGCCTCGGTACTAACGTTATTAAAACCACCCTCAATGTCAAGGAAGGCACCTAGAGTGATTTCCTTGATGCTGAGCGATTTTTCTATCGTAGAGACTACCCTATGCAGAGCAGTATCCACAGATTTTCCCCTTATGTACGCATTATGTGATTGTGACAGATAACCGTCCCCAATCTCTTCCCTTACATACAAGTCTATTATTCGTTCGAGCGTTTTCATCAGGAAGGACGACAGACTGATAGGCCTAAAGTCCTAATTCTCTTAATGACTTTCGTGACATGGTAAAGTTGTAAAGGCTACAGTGCATGTGATATTCGCACCCAATCAACTTACATACTTATCAGGCCGGGCACGCTGCTTCCGTTTATCAAGACCAAGTTGTCTAACATCCGCGAGGATGTTAGGTCTTCCTCTTCTTCTTGAACCAGGAAGCTCGGAGTCGAATACCCTCTAAGCTGGAGCATTGGTGTTCATGCGCTCGATGTGGCCGAGCTAATGTAAACGACGGATCTTTGCGTTCCGGACTATATCCACATCTTTGTACAGCTCGTACAGTTCGACGTTATGTCTTCTCCTCCATTCACCTTCCTCACAGACAGGATCAAATATCTGGCGCAGAACTTTTCTTTCGAAAGAACCCAAAATCAGCGTCTAGTAGGTGCAATGAGGTCTTGGAAGCGCCGGACCAGACATGAGCGTTAAACTCTAATTTGGGGCGAATGAACGCCTTATAGGTTGTAGCCAGGTTGAGAAATATTTCTTGCATCTGTATAAGAAGCCTAGGCATTTCGGAGCATTCTTGGCGACACTGAATATGTGGTAGCTCCAATTAAGATTGTTTGCAACACACATACCCAGGATGGAAAGCTTTTCGGTTTCTGAGATGCAAGTGCCATTCATGGATGACGGCAGCGGGTTAGTTATACGCCTAAACGACAAGAGACAGCATTGTGTTTTGGATGCATTAAATTCCACTCTATTGTTTTTACCCCATTTAATGATGCTGTCGATATAGGAGTTTAATGAGCTTAACATACGCTGAAGCTCATTAGCTACAACCAAAGTGCAAGGTCGTAAACTAGTGAACGAATATGAGAAGCTGAGGTACTGTCGTCAGCGAAGGAGTGAATTGGATTAGAAGTAACAGACAAGAGATCATTTATAAAAATGAGAAAGAGTGTCGGAGACAAAACGGAGCCCTGGGGAACACCAGAATTTACCAGGTGAGTGTCAAGACAACTTGAATTGAACGATTCGAAAGGTAGCTTCTAATCCATAGAAGAAGAGAGTCGACGATCCCGAATGCACGCATTTTCGACAAAAGAGCTTCATGCCAAACTTTGTCAAATGCTTTCGAAATATCAAGTGCAACTACTTTGCTCTCACCCGCCTGGTGGAGCGAATGATTCCACTTCTCGGTGAGATATACCATCAAATCACCAGTGGATCTGTTGCTACGGAAACTGTACTGCCGGTCATTGATCAGTGTTTCCATGACCTTGGAAAGAGGGGACGTTAGTGCATTAGGTCGGTAATTGGAAAGAGAAGAAGATTCGCCTTTTTTGGAAATGGGCTGGACAAATGCTGTTTTCCACCTACTCGGGTAGAGCCCAGAAGAGTAGGAAAGGTGTTAAAGCTTACGCAGTGGTTTTGCCAGTGTAGAAGAACATCTCTTCAGAATTATTGGAGAAATACCATCTGGACCAGCGGATTTGAGTATGTCAAGTTCTTTAAGAACCCTTGCAACTGCACGAGTACGGAAGTGGATTTATCGCATGGTGGAATTAACGTTCTCCAGAACAGGCGGTGACAAAGATGATTTGGGGAGCTGCGAGTTCGCTGCGAAGTGGGCAGCAAGCAGATTAGCTTTGTCTAAGGGTTTGACAGCTGGAATGTCATTGTGAATGACGATACGGAGTTTTTGATGTTTTTAACGAAAGACCAAAGACTTCTGCTATCCTTGGGACAGAGGATTTTACGCCTCAGTTCTTGGTCATGTAAAAATTTGACTCGTCGAATGTGGGAGTTACAGTCATTTCTGGCTTGTATATATCTTTTTCGGTTTTCCTCAGTGGTGTTTGACTTATAATTCCGAAAACTTATCTCTCTCAACCGCATAACCTCTTTGCAGCTTCAGTCAAACCACGCATTATCCACCGGCTTTAGACTTTTTGCCCCATATGGGATAAAATTGCTTATGCCAGTGTTGATAATGTTAGTAATCATATCAGCCACGGCGTCCACGTCGTTGTCAAGGAAGCACAACGACCAGTTAAAGCTCCGAAAGAAGTTGTTAAGGCCGCACCAATTAGCTTTCTTATATTCCCATATTGAGAGCACCGTGGCGCAGTGGGCAGTGTGTTGGCCTCTGACGCCGATGACAAGTGATCGAATCCCGACACAGCCATGTCATCGAACGTGTTTTCACGGTGTTTCTCCTCAGCGGGATTCTGACAAAACCCCCTGTGGTAAAATTGTCATGAAAAGCTTCTCAAAATTCGCCATTCGGAACCGGCAATAAACTGTAGGTCCCTTTCATCTATGGGAAAATGAAATCACACACAACATGGGTGATTGAGAGAAGCTCGGCTCTGGTCCTTCACGGACTCTAACGCCAACATACATACATATTCCCATATTATTCTTTTGGGAGCTTTTTCTTTAACTGAGTGGAGTGAGTATGGGAATTTAGCTGATATGACACAGTGAACATTGTGAACATTGAAATCGCCCGCAATAACGATTTCAGTGCGAGGAGACAGGGAAACAATTCTTTGGATGGAGTCGGACAGTGCATCAAACGCGTCGAACGTGATACCTCTGTCCAGGTTTGGGCTTCTGAAGAGTGAGTTTTGGCCATAAGAAATTGAATTCCGATGTGGATGTTTGGCTATACTGCGGAAGCAGCTGGTAAGCAATATCACTACGAACATAGATGGCGAGACCACGGTGAGAAACGAATAATGGCACTAAGCTATATCCAGGAAGACTAAAGTCCGAAGGATCAGACTTTTCATCAACCTGTGTTTCACAATGTGCCAAAACAGCCGGTTTGTGGAGAGAGACATGGGCATACGTGGCAAAGAAATTTTTCCTTTACCCACGAATGTTAGGGGAATGAATATTGAATTCCCCCATCAGTACAATACGCAACACACTGACGGACGCAACACCAACTAAGCAGAGCCGTGAAGTGAAGATCCGTCGTTGACAATGCAAAAACGAACTACCGTAGGTGTTATGCCCTTACATTAGTAAGTTCCGCTTCACCAACAAGAATCAATACTCACGACCCGCCATGTGTTAGTGGTGTTAGCACTTACTCAGTTGGCGTAATGAGTGCCAACACCCGCCGAAGAGGGAAGGAGGTGGATGGATTGCCCGATTAACGCGTGTTACTCCGCACTGCACTGAAGTATTTTGTATACTGACTCACAACCGTCAGTCTGGTCGGGGTATTGTAGCGCCCTCTTGCCTAGGGCGATCGCTGCCTACATTTGTTCACCCCTCAATGGTTGTTGCAGTGGCTATCCAGAGAGCGCCGCGAGGAGGTCAACTTGACCCGGGCACTGAAACAGGGATCGTTGCTGGCCAAGGTCAGGTGAGAACAATCAGCAACTTTACCCTGTACGTGCGCGGACCATTTACTGCCTCAAAATGACGTGCCCGAGTGCTCGAACGGGAAAGCAAACAAAAAAAGCCCGGTTGTGCCGTGCTTGCAGTGCAGTGAAGAAACCACACCACCACCTGATCTTCGGGCAGTTCTTCGGCCTCCTTTTCTCTCCGGCGGGTTTTGGCACTCATTACGCTAAACAGTGTGGACAGCTGTAGACGGTGAGCGGCAGCGCTTAACATACGCTCATTCAATTCCGACATCAACAGCATCATTGCATGGAGTAAAAAGAATAGAATTGACTTGAATGCATCCAAAACACAATGGTGTCTTCCGTTCTTAAAGCGTATCCTTGCATTTGTATCCCTGAAACCGACAAGCTCTCTATCCAGTATATGTGCATCAGTGTCAACCTTTGTTGGATCGATCACATATTTGGCGTCGCCAAGAATGTCGAAAAATGCACAGGTTTCCTATGTATGTTGGCGTTACAGTCCATGAAGAACCTGAGCCGAGCTTCTCTCAATCACCCATGTTGTGTGTGATTTAATTTTCATATAGGTGAAAGGGACCTACAGTTTATTGCCGGTTCCGAACGGCCAATTCCGAGAAGCTTTTCGTGACGATTTTACTACAGGGGGTTTTGTCAGAACCCCGCTGAGGAGAAACACAGTGAAAAACACGTTCGATGACATGGCTGTGTCGGGATTCGATCCCGAGTCATCGGCGTCAGGTTTCCTATACAGATGTGAAATATTGTTCCCAACCTCCGATCAGGCTACAATTTATAAGGCATTCATTCGTCCTACGTTGGAGTTCAATGCTCATGTCTGCTCTGGCCCATCTAAGAGCTCATTGCACTTGCTGGACAGAATACAAAATCACGCGATAAATCTCGAAGGTGACTCCAGCTTCACAAATTCCTTACACTCGCTGGATCATCGCAGGAATATCTCCTGCCTTTCATTGTATAATGAATGCTCTGATGGAATATGGGTATTCCGCCCTTTCACCATTTCACTTTAACGCCCATTTTTGGTCGTACTATCAAATATGGAGAGATTTTCTTCAACCGAACCACACGAATATGGAACGCGCTACCTCGTTCGATCTTCCCCCTCAATACAATATGCAGATATTTAAGACCAATGTCAATAGGCAACTCCTCTCTCTCTCTCCCTATTACCTTTTGCTTGCACAACATCTGACGTAATAAGGCCCTAGCCTTGAGTGCGCATGTGACCACTAAAAACAAAAATGTGGTCTAAGTGCGACCCGCAAGGCCCACAAGACTAACTTCCCTGTGGGAAAAATTAAAGCACCCATTGGGTTTCATATTTTTTCATTTTAACCCCGACCCAAAAAGAGGGGTGTTATAAGTTTAAGGTGTCTGTGTGTCTGTCTGTGGCATCGTAGCGCCTGAATGAATGGACCGATTATGATGCCCTGTTCTTTTTTTCAAAACTAACTTGATCGAAATGGTTCTTAGCTACAATTTGTGAGATATGTGAGATATGTTCGGGTGTTTCAAGGTCATAAGCTCTTTTTGTTATCTGCGGTAGGATTCTTAGACGAATAATGGGTAGGGGTATCGGTTCTCGCCCGATCACCGCAATAAACCAGAATCGGGCACGTTCAGTACATATATTGGGGACCGCTTGAAATATCACCGCGTGTTGTTGGCGTCAAGCCGCCTTTTTTCTGTCGCTCCATGTAACCCAGGGTAAGGGAATGCACACTCATGTGCGCACATTAAACAATCTATTGCTCATAAACTGCCCACGTGCGTGTGCAATTTCAATTGCTGAAAATTTCTAATTTAGACTTAATAAGAAAATGAAGCCATCTTAGGATGCGGCCACGCAGTGAGCGACTGAGCGACGAGCGATGACCGACTGAGCGACAAAAAAAAATTAAAACATATCGAATTGTATGGGGGTGGCCACGTAGGCCCTGAACGACGAGCGATTTTCCTGAGCGACTGAGCAACGTCGCTTTGAAATCAAATCTGTTTTAATATTTGCGATTGTCGCTGAGCGACGAATTCAAAAATGGAAAAAAATCAGCACGGAAATTTTGATTTCTGCTGTTCAAAGTCGTCCAGTATTGAAAAATGTTTATGTGAACGATACACGTCTACAATACACCACAGTTGTTATGACGCCTACACCCAAGGTTCGTAATATGCAGGCGCACAATGTAGACCCTGACATAGCACGCACCTCCACTATGTCTTGGTAGACATTGCAGAGGGTACGAAGTACAGTACAAAGAAGAGATCGCAAATATAAGAAACACTGTATAATGTCTTCTATCTCATCCTCTCGCACGTTAATTCCTATAGATGTATATGTTTGTCTTTTTTTAATCGCTCAGCGATGTCGCTCAGTACATGGCCACCCGTCGCTTAAAATCGTCGCTCAGTCGCTCATCGCTCGTCGCCCAATCGCTCAGTCGCTCACTACGTGGCCTCAGCCTTTGACTAAAATATAATAAAAGTTGAAAATGAAAAAAAAAACGTTCAAGTGCTTATGCTGCAAACAACTCCCTAGCAGTAATTCAACTCATTTTAGCTCACGGACGCGAGTGTGTGCATTTATAGAAACTCACCCCATGTGCGCACCCCACATGTGCGTTAAACGGAACCCATCCTACACAATGCACATAAGTGTTCGTTCTCTTTAATGAACATACGAAGTGCGCACAGGGGTGAGCTCCTATAAATACACACACCCGTGTTCGTGAGCGAAAATAAAAATGCTCACAGCCAATTAGCCATGAGCGCGTGCGTTCAATAATTGCTCGTTAGGTATGCACACTCACGAGCAGCTCATGAGTGTGCGATTTCTTAATAATATGAATTGGTACTCGACCGATCACCGCAATCAACCTGTGTTGGGCGTGGTTTTACTTAGATCCCGGGACCGCTTGTGAACACTGTGTGTTGTTCATTTTTCTTGCCTATTTTTCAGTTATTTAATTTCTAACAAAACATGGTTGTACCGATTTTGCTGAAAGCTTACTCAGTTCCAAGCTGCGTAATTACGCGTGGAATGAACCCAATCTCATGTCAATGTCGTATTTGGCTCTCGAGATAATTGAGGCGAAAATTCCCCACGCACATACGTGCATACGCACATATGCACATACACGCATACGTGCATACGCACACATATATGTACACCTCTATAAAAACCTAAAATTTGGATTCTGGTGACCTTGAAATGTGGAGATATGTCAAAATTTGGAATTCTCAAAATCGGCCCGCCCCATTACAATAATTTCTCACCGGGAAGTTAAAAATCTAGGTCGTACTTGCCTACGACGGTTTCAAAACCAGCAGAATAGTTCAATCTTCAATCCTTGTATTCCTGGTTTTTTTTAGCTTTTTTTTAGTCTGACCCTCTAAGAATTTAGAATGAGAGAGCGTTTAAACGTTTTCACCCAAATTCACTAGCGTCACATGGGAAGCTTTACTGGATCTTGCTGCATCTTATGGTCAGATTTATTTATGTGGTTTAAAGCTATAACAATAGTTTAGATATTATTCAGATAAAATAAGTCATATCTTCTTCTCCTTCTTAACGGGCGCTAGAGTTCGGGGTGAACCTGGGCCTCAACCAACATGTCCTTTCAACCAGCACGACCTTTTGCTAGCCTTTTCCATTGCCGCACACCCAGTTGTCTGAGATCCTCTTCCACCTGTGTGCGCCATCTTAATTGCGGCCGTCCTTTTTTCCTTCGTCCCTCGGGGTTGGACTCAAAGACTTTCCGGGCAGGAGCAGTGGTGCCAATTTTTGGCTCCATCCCCCGTCTGCGTTTATAGGACTGAAAATGACACGCCAAATTTTTCTCTCGAACCGACATCGGCCTCCTCATCCGCTTTTGATAGGGCCCATGCTCCTGCGCCATACAGCAGCAGCAGTATAAAGTCACCTTTGTCGTTCGGGAGAGGACCCTATCACTCAATAGGGTCAACTTATATCTGCCAATGTAAACGTTCCGTCCAAGACGTCGGTGGTGAGTGTCCTTTTTTGATGACAGCATAAATGTATTTAGTTTTGTCCTCATTTGCTGCCAAGCCAAGTTTCGCCGCCTCCGCCTCAATACTTATAAACGTCTCACTGACATCTCATTGTGTTTTTCCGCGAGAGCGCATCGCCCTGAATAAATCCTTTTTTGACATCAAAACTATCGGTCAGGTCTTCACCGAATCGGATGGAGTAACGAGCATTCTCCAAAGTCATCCCGCATAGTCTGACGAGTTTAGTAGGGACATGTTAAAGGTAAACACGGCGTTGTATAGCTCGTCTCTAATTAAGGTGTCGTATGCGGCTTTGAAATCGACAAATATGTAGGTGTCGACTTGAAATTCATTGGTTTTGTCCAGGATCTGCCATAGTGTGAAGTTTTGGTCGATGCTGGACTTACCTGGTCTGAATCTGCACTGATAAGGACCTGTCAGCTTATTTAAAAAAGGCTCCAGGCGTTCACTCAAAATGGCAGGGAAGATTTTGTAGACGATGTTAGGGAGACTTAGTCTACTGTAGTTGGCAAAATCAGATGGGTCTCCTTTCTTAAGGATCGGGCATACGATGCTGAGACTCTATTCCTCGGGCATGCTTTCCTCTGACCATATCTTACAGATGATCCTAACTAAGTCATCTCCAGCTGCCTTGAAGAGCTCAGTAGACAGTCCGTCTGCGCCAGCAGCTTCATTTGACTTGAGTTTCGATATAATGATCTTAATTTCGTTGAGGTCAGGGAGACGGAAATCTCTACCATCTTCGTCGTTAAGCAATGGGTCCTTCTGCCTGACAGCAGCATATTGACTAACATCACCGTTATATGTATGAACAGTCTGCAGAAGTGTTTTTTCCGTATTCTCAGCATCGACTACGATTCTACTACTAGGTGTCCGTTGTCATCCCTGCAGGCTTCCGTTTTGGCTTTATAACCTTGGCATGTTCGCTTTATCTGTTGATGAAACTTTCGAACGGCACGCCTGCAGCAACACCTCTCCAAATCTTTAATCGCGCTTCTCGTGCTCTGTCTTCTTTCTTCAGAAGTGCTTATGATCCTCCCTTCTTTTTAACTCGTAGAACTCTCGAGCTGCTTCTGTTCTTCTATGAAGCGAGGCCTTATACGCCTCCTGCTTTGATGTGCGAATCCTCCTGCCATCGCCATCGTTTCTTCGTGGTGGAGCCTTGAAGCCCAAAACTTCAGATGCAGTGCTTGATTGCAAAGGTTCCACTCTTGTTTTATTGACTGCATGGAGGGTTAAGATGTATGATAGAGCTGAAGACAACGCGATCGGTTAAAGCACAAAGCGGTTTCTGGCGCTAGTTGCTTTCCCACGTGGTAACTTTGTGTTCTGACTCTACTCTGCTGAGTTCGTGATATCCGTATACGCATCTTGGCTACTACAAAATAATGGTCCGAGCCGATGTAAGCTTCTCGGACAGTTCGAAAGCCAAGATTAGTGGATGGATGTCTGACGTCGATCGCGATGTGATCAATCTGGTTAGTGATTAGCCTTTGTGTATATCTAGGTGCGGGAAGTGCGTACTGGCTAGAAGGAGATTTCGCCTCGTAGCAGGATCTATCAGCCTGTGTCCGTTATCGGATGTGGCGTCGTGTAGGCTATGTTTGCGAATGACTCATTCAAAGATGTTTTCTTTACCCAGCCTAGCATGGAAGTCATTGCTGGGACATGCGTTCTGTCTAGGGGACCGTATAACTCATCTTTGGTGTAGTCATCCTTGTAGAGTTGTATCCGGATATAGATTATTGTCAGTTCTCGCCCGATATATTAGAACTCGTTGAATGTTTTGGAAGGATTATAATCCCAACTTCCCACTATCCTTTTTGATTAATAGTACAACATAGGTAGGCCCGTGTTCTATTCCACAAACAGCAGCTAAAACAGGGAGGAACCAAAGCGTTTTATGAACTTTTTATTTCATTCGAACACACAAATGTTTTATACAAAAATCACAAACTTGAATACAGGCGACGAGATCATCGAATGGAACGGACACAGTCTTCACAACAAGACTGCAGAGGAAGTCTACGATATCATTGCGGAAAGTCGACACGATCCACAAGTGGAACTAATTGTCTCACGATCTATAGCACCGAATGGTAGCCGTAAAGCAGCACAAGCATCCTGGCGGCAATCTCATTCCCCACCCGCCAGATATGGCCGCAAAGGTATCTATGCATTTCAGAGTAACTCTTGTCGAATCTGTAACCGCAACAGTGCTTCTATGTATCTACGAATTATGTATCAGCGTTACAAATGAGAAAGTGTATCTTTAGTAAAATAGAATCTCGTGATTCGAATCCAAGCCGCAAGCAGGGAGAGACTGGTGGGTTGACGCTATCCTAATGGAATAGTGTACTCATAACTCAACGCAAAGAAAGGAGCAACAACAATTCAATTTATCTAGGTTTTCCCATTTTCTTTTTTACGTTATTTTGTTTGCCTTTAAAACATAACCGACATCAAGAATAGATACATAGGTACATCATACTCTCATGGATACTCGTGCATTCTCGATACAGGAAGTTATATAAATACTGTTGTAGCCTACTCGTCCTTATTTTTATACAAGCCTTCATATATGCGGTAGGTTTACATATTTTATGTGTGGAAAAACAAATTCAGCGTACACATGTCCTTTTGCCAGCATGGTGGCATCCGGCCATACGACAGTGGTGTGGTTAGTTGAAGGATGGCGCAACAGCAACAAGGAAAATTTAATTAAGTCCTTTATGTCGACTAGTAGTGGATCAATTATTATTTCATCCATTTTCCATGTCCTTCCTGTCGCTCATTTCTGAATTTCATTTTTATTTTTCCAACCTTACAGTCAATTCTCAATATGTATGTATCTGTGTGTGTTTGCTTAAAAACTATCTGTTCATATGTACGTGTAAATGCAAATATTTAGGATACAATTGAATGAAATCATATTTATTTGTACAGCTGTCGACACAATCGAAATTCATCGTGATAAGCCGAGTGTACTGATAACATCGCCTGGTTCGCCCGACCTGCATGCAGCAGGTCGACATCAACAGTCAAACGTCGCCCCACCGCACCCGCAGCGAGGAACCGAAGGCAGGGTCGTGCAGAATCCACCGCCTAGTTTACGATATAATCAACGGCTGGGTCCTACGGCGACGGGTCACTGTCACCATGATTCAGTTATTGACGGACGACTGCAGCTGAAGTTGGGCTATGATCAAAATACGCTGCAGTTAATTATTACATTGGTGTGTGCCAGTGGCCTAACCCTAAGGCCAAATGGCGCGCCTCGAAATCCTTATGCTAAAGTAAGTAGAAATATTCCTACTTGAGATTGGAGATGTGAGTTCCTTCCTTTTCCTTTTCAGGTGTTCCTTTTACCCGAACGGGGTGCGAAAGCGAAGCGACGAACGAAGACCTTAGTTGGTACTTGTGAGCCACGGTGGGGCCAAACGTTTTTATTTACAGGACTTAGGCGATGTGATCTTACCGGTCGACTGCTGGAGGTAAGTTTCTCATTTTATCTTTAAATCGACTTTTTGGGGAATGGACAACTCAGGTTCGGTACCATAAAAAAGTATTCTTGTCCACCACCTGACCTGCTGTCCGCAGGCTTCATAGGAATATCAACATTTGTAAGGACATTGTAAGGACGTTATCGCTATGAGTTCATCAAATTCCGTTCAGTGTTGTTTATCATCTGCGCAATTGTGGCTGCTTCATCACTAAAGGTACTTTGCGTGAAAAGAAGCATCACTTCCTAGTCACCAAAGGATTCTCCTCCTTTACGCATTCAATCTGGGACTATGTAGTGTGTTTCTGACACTGATTATGTAGGTTAGGCTAGGTTAGACAAAAGTGGTTAGGATATGCCACACGTAGGCCGAAGTCGGCCTATAAGGCTAAGGCCTTATAACGACAGATGTTGTACGAGCAGAAGGTAACAAGAGGAGGGAGAGGAGCTGCCTATTGACATTGGTCTTAAATATCTGCATATTGTATTGCGGTGGAAAGACCGATCGAGGTAGCGCGTTCCACATTCGTGTAGTTCGGTTGAAGAAAGAATTTCTATATTTGACAGTTCGACCGAAAACGGGCTTTAAAATGAATACATGAGCATTTCGAGAGAGACGTGTATCGCGGGAGAAGTTTTGAAGGGGCGGAATGTAACTGGCTATTTCATCAGAGCACTTATGATGATCCCGACACAGCTATGTCGTCGAACGTGTTTTCACGGTGTTTCTCCTCAGCGGGGTTCTGACAAAACCCCCTGTAGTAAAATTGTCATGAAAAGCTTCTCGAAATTCGCCGTTCGGAACCGGCAATAAACTGTAGGTCCCTTTCACCTATGGGAAAACTAAATCACACACAACATGGGTGATTGAGAGAAGCTCGGCTCTGGTCCTTCATGGGCTGTAACGCCAACATACATACATACACTTATGATGAGAGTAACAATAAAACAATGAAAGCCAGGATACATTCCTACGATGTTCCAGCGAGTCTAATATTTTGGTAATGCTGGGGTCACCTATCAGTTCTATCGCGCGTTTTTGTATTCTATCTACTAAGTGCCAGATCGCAGGTTGCGAAAAATTTCTTGCATTTGTATAGTAAACCTAGGCGTTTCGCGGCATTCATGGCGACACTAAATATGTGATTGTTCCATCAAAGGTGATGCACATACCCAGGACAGAAAGCTTTTTGGTTTCCGAGATACAAGTGCCATTTATGGATAATGGCATTGGGTCAGTGTCACGTTTTAACGATAGAAAACAGCATTCTATTTTACTTACTTAGGTGGCGCTGCAGTCCGTGGTGAACCTAGGCCTCAACCAACAAGCGTCTCCAACTAGCACGGTCTTGGGCCAGCTGTTTACAGTGCCACGCGCCTAGTTGGTTAAGGTCCCCTTCCACCTGCGCGCGCCACCGTAGATGCGACCGTCCTCTGCAGCGTCCCTCGGGATTGGAGTCGAAGACCCTTTGGGCCGGAGCTGTGCTGTCCACTCGCTCTACATGGCCTAGCCATCTTAGACGTTGGATACGTAGACGTCATCATAGGCTGATGTCGTTGTACAGCCGTACACTGTACAGTTCGTGGAATCTTCTCCTCCACTCTCCGTCAACACTAACAGGACATAAGATTGTACCCAAAATTTTGCTCTATAAACGACCAAGAGCCTCTTCATCATCCTTTTTGATAAGGTCCAAGCCTCTACGCTATAGAGAAGGACCGGGATGGTCAAGGTTTTATAGAGGGTCACCTCAGTTTTCCGGAAGAGAGCTCTACTACTCAAATGCCACTTGAGCCAAAAGAAATAACGGTTGGCAAGAGTTATTCTGTGTCTAATCTCTGCGCTGGTGTCATTGCCCTTTGTTACCATCGAGGCAAAGTAGACGAAATCCTTGGCTACATAAAAGTAATAACTGCTAATAGTTACGTTTTCGCCAAGATGTCGTCTTTCTTTGCCTTCATACCCACTTTAGCCGCCTCTGCTCACAAAAGCTTTATTGACGTCTCGCTGCATTCTCCCAATCACGTCAATGTCATCAGTGGATTCGAGCAATCGTGCAGACTTGCCTCGTGCCTCTGAATCTCGAACGATCTTTTCAAGCATGATGTTGGAAAATCGTATGAGTGTGCGCCACCCTGTCTGAATTCATTTTTAGCATCGAAGGTCTCGGTTAACTCCTTACCGACCCTGATTGAGCAGCCACAATTTCCCATTGTCATCCTCTACAACCTGAAGAGTTTGGCAGGGATGTCCAAATATAGCATGGCTTTAAATAGCTTGTCGTATGTGGCCTTACGAAAAGGTGGTGTGTATCTGATTTTGGGTCTTCTCCAAGATCTGCCTATCGTCGATTTTCCTGACCTGAAGCCACGTTAATAGGAACTTATCAAATTGTGCACGGTTAGTTTTAGGCGTTCAAACAGCACGGCAGAGAAGATCTTATACGCGATGTTAAGGAGATTTATTCTCCTATAGTTGGCGCAGTTACAAGGGTCTGCTTTTTTGTGGAACAGGTAAACAATGCTGAAATTCCATTCGCCGGCATGAGCTGGTGCATGTTCCCAACCAACTCATTTCCAGTCGCCTTAAATAGCTCAACACGTAGGCCGTCTGCGCCAGCAACTTTATTAGACTTCAGTTTCGACATCGCCATTTTAACGTCGTCTAAGTCGGGTGAACGACGTTCACTGAGAATGGTGGGTTCTACCTGACAGCGGCACCTTGACCATCTTCGCTGTCATACAGTCCGCAGAAATAGTCATTCCACATTCTCAGTATCCCCTGTGATTTAACTACGAGGTGTCCATGTTCATCCCTGCAGTGTTCCGCTCTGGCTTTATAACCTTGGCATGTTCGTTTTACCCTTTGGTGAAACTTTCGAACGTCGTTCCTACGATAACATCTCTTCATATTCTCGATCGCGCCCTTCTCGTGCTATTCTTTTTTCGTTCTAAAATGCGCATGTTCCCCCTTCTTTTCCGCTCATAGAGCTCACGAGCAGCTCTCGTTCGTCGATGCAGCGTGGCCGTGTATGCATTCTGTTTTTCCGCATGTACCAATCTGCACTCGTCATCAAACCAAGAATTATTCCTAGGTGGTGGCTGGGAGCCTATTACATCAGAGGCAGCATCCTGATGACGCTTTGCAATATCTTCGTTGCTGTTCTATGGTTGGTGCAGTTTGCATCGACTCTTGAGAGATTGAGGGAGACACGAACGGCGAAGGTCCCGTCGGTCTCTTGCGATTGCAGCTTCCCGACGTCAAATTTTGCTGTTCCCACTTGACTCCGCAGTGTTCGCGATATCCGCATACGCATGTACCTTGGCTGCAACAAGGTAATAGTCCGAGTCAACATTGGCACGTCGGAAGGTTCGGACGTCCAAGATGCTGGAGGAGTGCCTGGCCACAATGGTATATGATCGATTTGATTAACAGATAATTGACCAGGAGACCGCCAAGTCCCCTTTTGTTTTTATAGTTACACCCGCACTCAAGGCTAAGGCCTTATAACAGTTTTGAGGGGGAGAGTTTCGCGCAGGTTGATGCTTTTTCCACACAACCTGAGCGGAGTGCAGTGGTTTTTGGGTCGTAGATGTTCGTTCACTAATCTTAGGGGTGGTTTGTCCTACATAGGACGAGAGCCGACCAAATTTCGCGTTGGTTATAATTCACAGTAATTCTTTCATGCACTTTTAGTGTTAATATTGCTTACACAGAGCAGCAGTACGTTTGGTCGCTTTCCATTCACAACTATGTTGCAAACTTTTTTCCGTATAGGAATTGTTTTTTCTTGGCTATGAAACGAATTTGAACTATGGACCTTCGGCTCGACGGTCGATGATGTTAGCCACTGCACCACGTCCACCCCCGTGGATATTGAGATGTGGGAATCGTGTGCTAGCTACTACGAGATTACGCCCCGTCACGAAGTCTGTTAGCCTGAATCCGTTTTCCGACGTAGTGTCGTGTAGGCTGTGCTTTCCTACGACTCGTTCAAAGATGTCCTCTATAACCCAGCTTCGCGTTGAAATATCCTATAACAATATTGGTGTCATAGCTGGGAGATTAAGCCGCCTATGTTCTATTTGGGAGATCATAGAAGTCTTTTAGGGTTCCGTGCCCAAATGGGAAAACGGGACCCTATTACTAAGACTTCGCTGTCCGTCCGTCCGTCCGTCTGCCCGTCTGTCACCAGGCTGTATCTCATGAACCGTGATAGTTAGACAGTTGAAATTTTCCCACTAATGAGGTAACATCAACGTCTCCTTCATATTTTTATATACGGACGGTACGGTACCCTTCGTGTGGGAGTCCGATTCGCACTTTTTTTTTTCACTCTGTCGTCCTTTTCTTTTGTATGTCCGTGGACACCCAAACACTCCTCGTTTGTTCCCTTTGTAGCAGTTTTTGTAGAAAGCGTCACAGTTTGTCGTCCTCTTTTTAACCGGTCCATCCCATCGAATTTATCGAACTTCTTGGAGTGTGGCAAGGTCTGCTTTATAGCAACTAAGAGCTTTTAGGGCTTTTTTAGGTGTTGCATTTGAGTTCCACTATACTCCTATCCTTAAATTATTTTTTCAAGTATAAAAGAGAAATAATAGAAATTTGTATTCTATTCATTCTATCCACAGGTAACCCTCTGGGACTACATCAGTTACGGTGCCAACGAGTTTCTCGGCGAAGTCCTCATCGACCTGACCCATCACATACTTGATGATGAGGCAGAATGGTATCCATTGCAACCGCACCAGGACCCAATTCATATCGTATGTGTCAATTCAATCGAAAACCATAATCAAACTTTTCTAGCATCTAAGTACCGTCAGATTACATACAATTAATGAGCAAAGTCAAGTTCCTCTATAGGGAAACTTTATTCCTCTAATCATCTACAGTACATTCTATAACAACGTTTAATTATTAATTTTTTTCCCATAAGTAAAGAGAAGAAACAGCAAAGCAGCGCAAAAGGCGCATTTGTATTTTGAAACATCTTAAAATGCCACATCCATCACTGTTGAAGTAAATTTAAATAGTAACGTCATTAAGCTTTATTTCCTCCCCCAATATCATATTTCGAATCTTAGTTTTAACTCATTACAAGTATGTTTTTAAGCTTAAAGTTAAATGAACTTCCTTGAGCCTAAATTCATATAGTACAAGCTTATTAAAAAAAATATAAAACAATCATCAGACATTAACTCAACTCTAAACCATCAGCCTTGTCGTTCTCTCATTGGCAACATTTAATCTTAGGTTAGGTTAAGTTAGGCTAGGTTGTATAGGCTGGCATACGCCACACGTAGGCCGAAGTCGGCCCATTGCGATTCCGTTCGTTCGTTCGTTATCAGGCCAGCGATCCATGGAGGATCTGAGCCTGAGCTATAGCTGCCTTCCATCCATGACGGTCCCGGGCACGCTGCTTCCAGTTGTCAAGACCAAGATGTCTTACATACACGATTACTTGGTCTTTATACCGGAGGTTCGGTCTTCCTCTTCTTCTCGAACCAGGAGGCTCGGAGTCGAAGACCCTCTTAGCTGGAGCGTTGATGTCCATGCGCTCGATGTGGCCGAGCCAGTGTAGTCGACGGATCCTTGCCTCCCGGACTACATCCACATCTTGGTACAGCTCCATTCACCTTCTTCACAGACAGGACCAAATATCCGGCGCAGAGTTTTTCTTTCTAAAGATCCCAAAATCAGCTCCGCTGTCCTGATTATCGTCCAGCTTTCGGCTCCGTACAGCAAGACTTTGGTTTTTCGAGTGAGGAGTTTTGACCCCAGTTGTTTGGACAAGCCGAAGTAGCAGCGGTTGCCAAGGGCGATTTAATGCCGGATCTCCACTGTGGTGTCATTCGTGGAATTTACGTTTGCCCCGAGTTAGACAAACTCCTTAACTACCTCGAAATTGTGGCTGTCAATTGTTATATTTTGTCCCAGGTGTCCCAGGAACTCGTTTCGTCTGTTCTTCAATCGCCGTGAATGCTTCCACAATGTCACCGGCCACAATGTGGCCGAGCCAGTGTAGTCGACGGATCCTTGCCTTCCGGACTAAATCCACTTCTTGGTACGGCTCGTAGAGTTCGCGGTTGTGTCTTCTTCTCCATTCACCTTCCTCATAGACAGGACCAAATATCCGGCGCAGAACTTTTCTTTCGGAAGAACTCAAAATCAGCTCCGCTGTCCTGCTTATCGTCCAGCTTTCGGCTCCGTACAGCAAGACTGGCAGTATGAGCCTTTTGTAAAGCATGACTTTGGTCTTTCGAGTGTGGAGTTTTGATCCCAGTTGCTTGGACAAGCCGAAGTAGCAGCGGTTGCCAAGGGCGATTCTATGCCGGATCTCCACTGTGGTGTCATTTGTGGAATGTACGTTTGCCCCGAGGTAGACAAACTCCTTAACTACCTCGAAATTGCAGTTGTCAATTGTTATATTTTGTCCCAGGTGGTGAGTGACGGATTGGTTTTCGTTTTATCCTCATTGATCTTAAAACCAACTCGATTCGCCTGTTCTTCAATCGCCGTGAATGCTTCCACGGCGAGAACACGCGATGATGTCGATATCATCCACGTATCCTAGCAGCTAGATGGACTTGTAAAAGATGGTGCCTTCCCTGTTGACGCCTGCCCGTCGCACTATCTGCTCCAGCACCAGGTCGAAGAAGTCACATGACAGCGCATCTCCTTGCCGAAATCGAATGGTTCCGAGATCCTAGAACCGAGTTGCACGGTGCATCGCGTGTTTTTCAGCGAGGCGCGACACATCTGGATCAGTTTTCCCGGGATCTCGAATTCGGCCATCGCATAAAACAGTTCTTCACAATGAATGCTGTCGTATGCGGCTTTGAAATCGATGAAGAGATGGTGTGTATCGATTCGAAACTCGTTGGTCTTTTCCAGGATCTGTCGAAGTGTGAAAATTTGGTCTATAGTTGATTTGCCGGGCCGGTAGCCGCACTGGTAGCTGCCGATTAGTGCGGTGCAAAATGGTTTTAGACGTTCACACAGTACGCTGGACAGGATCTTGTATGCGACATTGAGCAGGGATATACCTCTATAGTTCTTGCAAGAGGTAGGATCGCCTTTTTTGTGGATGGGGCATATAGAGCTGGTATTCCAGTCGTCGGACATGCTTTCATCTTCCCAAATTCCGCAGATGATCTGGTGCATGCTCCCTACCAAAACATCGCCGCCAGCCTTGAAGAGCTCTGATGGCAAGCCATCTGAGCCTGCGGCCTTGTTGTTCTTCAGCTTCTGAATAGCTGTGCCGACTTCTTCGATGCTGGGTGGGAGGACTACTTCAGCGGCTGGAGTTGGGATTTCCTCGGTCCCTACCACTCTCTCTTGGTCATGCTCGTTAAGCAGCTGCTGGAAATGCTGCTTAAATACATCCACTATTCTCTGCGGGTCGGTGACATGATTACCCTCACAGTTTCGAAAAGCCTGGGTGCCCTTTTTGAAGTCTCCTGCAAGGCCTTTGGCTTTCTTGTAAAAGGCTCGTGTTTTATGTTTATCCCTAGACTCCTCGATATCCTTGAGCTGGGAGGCTGCGAAGATTCTTTTCTTTTGTCGCGGTAGTTTTTTCTCCTCCCTTCTTCTGGCTCGGTACTCTTCTTGCGCTACCCTGGCTTTCCTCTGCAGCGCTTTTTGGTACGCCTCGTCGGTTGCTGTCTTTTTCTCATCATACCACGGGTTTCTTCTCAGGGGTGGTAGGTATCCTAAGGTGGCTTCGGCTACTTCCTGAATGGCTGAGCGGCAATGCAGCCACATATTATTGGCATTTGTGTTCGACGTAGGCATACCGTACAATCTTTCGCTCAGCTGCTCCCTGTAGACTCTGGCAACATCCGGTGTGCCCATGCGCCCAATATCGAACCTCCTAATGGGCTGCTGCGAGGAAGTGGTCAGAGTCTACATTTGCCCCTCTGAATGTTCGCACATCCAGGATGTATGACGAGTGCCTTGCGTCTATGAACACATGGTCGATTTGGGTGGCGGTTCGACCGTCCGAAGATCGCCAGGTTGCTGTGTGGATTCGCTTGCGAGGGAATCTTGTGCTACTTATCACCGCATCGCGAGCTGTCGCAAAGTTCGTGAGTCGGAAGCCGTTATCTGTTGTTGTATCGTGGCGGCTGTGCTTTCCGATCACTCCGCCAAGGGTGTTCTCCTTACCGATTTTGGCGTTGAAGTCCCCGAGCACGATTTTAACATCGTACTCCGGACAAGCTCCGTAGGCGTTGTCCAGGAGGTCATAGAAGTCCTCCTTGATAGGATCTTCAGCCTGGTCGGTGGGGGCGTGTGCACATATAAGGCTGATGTTATAAAATCTGCCTCTGATGCGGATCACAGCCAGGCGATCACTCATAGGTTTAAAGTCGATGACCTTCGACCTTAACCGCTTTCCCATCCGCATCCCGCATTCCTTTTTGATGCGTTGTCGTCGTCGAGTTTCCGTGCATCTTGCACTTTTAGCTTTTTTACGTGGGCGGATTGTTAGCCCGCCGCACAACCGCCATTCTGGTCGGGGTTTTGTCGCTGCATACGTTTGTTCAACTCCCAAGTCGTTGGCAAATAGCCCATGTTTGACGGCATGTTTTCCAATGGTACAGTGACCTGTAATGATACTAAAGTGCTTAAGGTTTCCCTTTTAGTTGCCACAAGGATTCTGGTCCGTCCTAAGTTTAGCCAGATTTGTTTAGTGATAAAGCCGATGTTACTTCCGTTCCACTGAAAGTTGGTAGGCTCTAAGGTTTGAAGTTTTATCATGTGTTTTACCGAGCTTATTGGTGTTTTTAAATTCCTGCGGGTTGAGAGACTGAGTGTGCTTGACCCTAATATTGCGAGTTCATCGGTCGCTCAGTTTCCTGGAATATCCCTGATCAGTGGTAAACATTACGGACTGTCTAGCGGAAGGTCTGTAGTTCAAAGTCTGTTCATAGCCAAAACAATTACTTACTTACTTTGATGGCGCTACAGTTCGGGGTGAACCGGGGCCTCAACCAACGAGCCTCTCCAGCCGGCCCGATCTTTGGTCAGTCGCTTCCAGCGCCGCACGCCCAGTTGGTTGAGGTCCCTTTCCACCTGTGCGCACCACCTTAAAAGCGGTCGTCCTCTGCTGCGTCGTCCCTCGGAGTTGGAGCCAAAGACCCTTCGGGCCCGAGCGTTGATGTCCATTCGCTCTACATGGCCTAGCCATCTTAGATGTTGGATCCGAAGATGTCTAACTAGGTACAGTTCTTAGTTGAATCTCATCCTCAACTCTCCGTTTACACAAACAGGACCAAAGAGCACAAGAGCCTCTTCATCCGCTTTTACTAACACGTCCAAGCCTCAGCGCCGTAGAGGAGGACCGGGATGAATAAGGTTTTGTAGAGGGATACCTTAGTTATTCGAGAGAGGGCTCTAGTACTCAATTGCCTCTTGAGCCCGAAAAATTAGCGGTTGACAAGGCTTATTCTGCGTTTTATCTCAGCGCTGGTGTCGTTGCTGCTTGTCACTATCGAGCTAAGGTAGACGAAGTCCTTGACTACTTCAAAAACATAGCTGCCGAAGGTGACGCTCTGACCAAGACGTCGGTGTTGCGCGTCTTTCTCTTCTGACCCACTTTAGCCGCTTCTGTTTCAATGCTTGCGAACGCCTCATTGACGTCTCGCTTTGTCCGTCCAATAACGTCAATGTCATCTACGTAGGCAAGCAATTGTGTGGACGACTTGAAGTAGATCGTACCTCTTGTATTGGCAGCAGAGTCCTGCACGATCTTTTCAAGAATAATGTTAAAGAAACAGTGCGTCACCCTGTCCAAAACCTTTTTTAACATCAAAGGGTTCGGTTAGTTCACCTCCGACCTTAATGGAGCAGCGACAGTTCTCCATAATCATCCTGCACAGTCCGAAGGGTTTGGCAGGAATGTTAAAACATGACATGGCTCTGTATAGCTCGTCTGTATAAACACTGTCATACACGGCTTTAAAGTCGACAAGAAGATGGTGCGTGTCGACCTGGGATTCATGGATCTTCTCCAAGATCTGCCGTAGTGTAAATATTTGGTCTATCGTGGATTTTCCTGGCCTGAAACCACTCAGGTTTAAGGCACTTACACAGTACGGCAGAGAGGATCTTGTACGCGATGTTCAGGAGGCCTATCCCTCTGTAATTGGCGCAGTCATAGGGATCTCCTCTCTTATGGACCAGGCAATCGATTCTGAGATTCCATTCATCGGCCATGCGTTCTTCCGACCATATCTTGCAGATGAGTTGGTGCATGTTCCTGACCAGCTCATCGCCAACTGCTCTAAACAGTTCCGCGGGGAGTCCGTCTGCTCCAGCAGCTTTATAAGACTTAAGTTTCGATATCGCTATCTGAACATCATCTAGGTCGGGTGGACGGGCTTCTCCTTCGTCTTCGTCCATTGTGAATGGTTCGCTCTGCTTGACGGCGGCATTTTGACTATCATCGCCGTTATACAGTCTGCAGAAGTAGTCCTTCCACAATCTCAGATTCGACTGTGACTCCACTACTAGTTGTCCGTGCTCATCCCTGCAGGCTTCTGCTCTGGCTTTATAGCCTAGGCATGTTCGTTTTACTTTCTGGTAAAATTTTCGAACGTCGTTCCTGCAGTAATATCTCTCCATCTCCTCGATCTTGCGCTTCTCGTGCTCCTACTTTTTCCTTCTCAGAAGCGCATGCTCCTCCCTCCTCGCGGGCAGCTCTCGTCCGTCGATGCAATGGGGGCATGTATGCATTCTGTTTCTCTGCACTCATCATCACCATCAAACCAGGGGTTTCTCGACGGTGGTGGCTCGAAACTGAGTACGTCTGAGGCGGCCTCTCTAATGGCGTACTGACAACGATTCCATTGCTATGGTCCATTGCTATGGTTTCTGCAGATTGCATCGGGACTTGAGAGAGCTTGAGGGAGACCTGATCGGCGAAGGTCCTGGCCGTCTCCTGCGATTGCAGCTTTCCGACGTTAAATTTTGGTGTTCTTACCCGACTCCGTTGATTCCGAGAAATTCGCTTCCGTACCTTGACCAAAACAGTCACTATACGAAAAAATCGTGTAACACAGCTGTTGTGAATGAGAGGCAATCAAAAATACTGATGGAGGCATAACACTCGTAGTATATGTTTACTTGTAATCCATACTCTATGTGTCCAGTTCCAATATAACATATAATGGCATGGAACATTTTCTGAGAACTACAACGGAGGTAAAAATTCAGTCGACTTCCTCTCGACTCCTATCTAGGACAACCACCCCTCGAGAGTAGTGAACGAACATCTACGATTCAAACCAGCTGCATTCCGCCCAGGTTGTGTGACAAACGTAAGAAGAGTACGACTCTTGACCTGTGCGACAAAAAAAGAAAAAGAAAAATTCCCTGTGCCCGGGAACCCATCTTCTTCTTCTTTGGTGGCGTTACAGCCCATGAAGTTCCAGAGCCAAGCTTCCCCCTTCAATCACCCGAACGGCGTGAGTCGAGAAGCTTTTTTTTATGGCAAGTTAATACGGGGGGTTTTGCCAGTACCTCGCCGAGGAGGAACGTCGCGAAATAAGCATTCGATGGCGTTGGTGTTATCGGGATCCGAACTCGCCCATCGTGCGTAAGAGTCCAACACACTAACTACTGCGCCACGGCCCCAAAGTAGTTTTACATTAAACTATTCATCCCTCTCTTCTAGAGATATCTAGAGATAGGTGGCAGTTGAGAGATGTCCTTGATTTGTGGGTTACCGCTGCCAGGGATTTTATCGCATCCATGCAAATGGTAATATCCTTAGCGGATATTACATTGATTCTGAGCAATGCAAAGGCCTCCGTTGTCGCAGTTGTTTATGACTGATACACACTGCAGTAATTTGGGAGTCTGAATGATAGGTTGAAGTTAAGCTCCTTGAAGAAGAGTCTACTGCCTACACTCGTCTCCATCTTGGAGGCATAGGTATAGAGGGTTGTCCAGTCCTTCGTAATGACATTTCCTTCAGCCCATTCCTCCCGGGATGGAAAGATAACTGCGAAGTTCGTAGTGAACATGTTTTGCGGGATGGTGCAGTCCGTGTCCATGGATACTTCAACTGGTCGAAAATGTTAGTATAACCTTTGTGTAGTGCTGACCATTTTCTTATGCCCCGTATCCGTAGGGCGCAGGCAGCATTTTGTTTGCTGAAGAGGTCCAATGGTGAGAGATGTAGTAGAATGTTTAAGGCCTCGGTGGGGGTCGATCTAACCATTCGTATTCAAATGCTGGCCGATCTTTTACTTTCCCCAGAAGGTTTCGATAGACTTCCTTGTCCAGAGCAGTCCATCGAACTACGATGCCATAAAGAAAGATACACCCTATGACTGCTGTATAGTGCCGGTGGGTTGGAGACTCCATTTTCTGCCCACCACTTTCTTGCAAGTGTAAAGAACAGAGTTTGCTATCTTCACTCTATCAAAAATGCTGGGTTTCCAATCTAGATTTTTGTCAAGGATAAGGACGAGGTATTGGCACGATCTTGTTAAATGGGTTCCGTCCAGCCTCGGTGGGTTGAAGGGCGGCGTTAGATCAGTCTTGTTGGGGTTAATCCCAAGTCCCCAGTTCTCCGTCCAGTTTACTACTGTTTGTAATGCTGCATTAGGTCACTTAGAGCGCTAGGAAAGTTTTCTGAGACGGCTGGAGCAATATCGTCCACATAGATGGTCACAGCGTACCCTTTCTGTCTTAACAAAAGTAGTAGTTCACTGATCCCGTTACACCCTGAACGGTCAGCGCTTTGTTGACGGCCCATGGTTCAATATTGTTAAAGGCCCCTTCAATATCGAGAAAGGCAATTAGGGTATAGTCCTTGTGTTCCCATGACCACCTTGTGTGCTGATTCCACCGACCTGCCTTTATCGTAGGCATGTTGGTTCTCCGATAGTCTTCTTAAGATGTACTTACTTAGTTACTTATCAGGCCAGCAATCCAGGAGGATCTGAGCCTGAGCTAAAGCTGCCTTCCATCCTTTACGGTCCAGGGGGCGCAGTTTCCCGTTATCAAAACCAAGTTGTCTTACATCCGCGATTACTTGGTCTTTATACCGGAGGTTCGGTGTTCCTCTTCTTCTCGAATGAGGAGGCTCGGAGTCGAAGACCCTCTAAGCTGGAGCGTTGGTGTGCATGCGCTCACGTGGCCGAGCCAATGTAGTCGACGGATCTTTGTCTTCCGAACTATATCCATATTTTGTGCAGCTCATAGAGTCCGCGGTTCTGTCTTCTCCTCCATTCACCTTCCTCACAGACAGGACCAAATCTCCGGCGTAGAATTTTTCTTTCGAAAGAACCCTGCTTATCCTGCTTACCCGTCCAGTATTCGGCTCCGTACAGCAAAGCTGGCACTATAAGCGCCTTAAAAAGCATGACTTTGGTTCTTTGAGAGAGGAGTTTTGACCCAAGCTGCTTGGACAAACCTAAGTAGCAGCGGTTGCCAAGGGCGATTCTATGCCGGATCTCCACTGTGGTGTGGATTGTGGAGTTTACGTTTGCCCCGAGCTAGACAACCCCCTTAACCACTCCGAAATTATAGTCAGTTGTTGTATTGCGACGGATCGTTTATTGCTTGACAGCATATACTTTGTCTTATCCTCGTTGGCTTTAAGACCATCTCAATTCGCCTATTCTTCAATCGCCGTGAAAATTCCTACAACGTCACGCTGAGACCGCGTGATGATATCAATATCATCCGCGTATCCAAGCAGCTGGACAGACTTGTAGAAGAAAGTGCCTTCCCTGTTGACACCTGCCCGGTGCACTATCTGCTCCTGCACCAAATTGAAGAAGTCACATGACAGCGCATCTCCTTGCCGAAATCCGGTGCATGTTTTAAACGGATGAAAGGTCCTAGAAGCGAACTGCACTGGGCATCGTGCAGCCGAATTCGGCCATCGCATCAAACAATTCTTTGCAATGAATGCTCTCGTATGCGGCTTTGAAGTCGATAAAGAGATGGTGCGTATCGATTTGAAACTCGCTGGTCAATAGTTGATTTGTCGGGCCGGAAGCTGCCGATTAGTGCGGTGCAAAAGAGCTGTAGACGTTCACCCATTAAGCTAGACAGGATCTTGTATGCGACATTGAGCTGGGAAATACCTCTACAGTCCTTGCAAGAGGTTTGATCGCCTTTTTTGTGGATGGGGCAAATAGAGCTGATATTCGAGGCGTCGGCCATGCTTTCATCATCAGCGCCGCCAGCCTTGAAGAGCTGTGATGGCAAGCTATTTGAGCCAGCAGCCTAGTTGTTCTTTAGCTTTTGAATAGCTGTGCTGACTTCGTGGATGCTGGTTTGGAGGACTACTTCAGCCGCTGGAGTTCGGATTTCCTCAGTCCCCACCACCCTCCCTTGGTCATGCTCGTTAAGCAGCTGCTGCAAATGCTACTTAAATACATGCACCATTCCCTGCATATTGGTGGCAAGATTACCCTCAAAATTTCGAAGAGCTAGGCTTCCTGCAAGGCTTTCTTGTAAAGGCCCGTGTTTTATACTTATCCCTAGATTCCTCAATATCCTTGAGCTGGGAGGCCGTGGAAATTCTTTTCTTTAGTCGCAACAGATTTTTTTTCCCCGGAATACCGAACCTCTCGTGCTGGCTGGTTTTCACTGCTGGTTACTGCCTTTGTCTGCTCACACTCGCCATAATACCACGGGTGTCTTGTCGGGGGTGGTAGGTAGCCTAAGGTGCTCGACTACTTCCTGAATGGCTGAGCGGCAATGCAGCCACATATTGATGACATTTGTGTTCGGCGTAGGCATACCGGAGAGCCTTTCGCTCAGTTGCTCCCTGTAGACTCTGGTAACCTCCGGTGTGCTCAGGCGTCCAGTGTCGAACCTCCTCATGGTGGTCTGGTGCAGCTTTCTGATATTGGACAGTCGAACTTTGAATCTTACTGCTACGATGAAATGGTCAAGTCGACGTTTGCCCCCTGTTCTTGTGCTACTTATCACCGCATTACGAGGTGTCGCAAAGTCCCGTGAGTCGGAAGCCTTTATCCGTTATTGTATCGCTTCCGCCAAAGATCCTTTTCGATTTTGGCCTTGATGTCCCCGAGCACGATTTTAACATCGTATACCGGACACGCTCCGTAGGCATTGTCCAAGAGATCAATGAAGTCCTCTTTGATGGAAGCCTCTTCGGAAGGGGTGTGTGCACTTAGGCAGATATTTTTTACATGGATGGCCCGCCAATCTGGTCGGAGTGTTGTAGCGCCCTCCTGCCAGTTGTTGTACAAGCTATACAGAGTGCGCCGCGAGGAGGCCCTGGTAACTTGACCTTGTGTGATCCCGTCTGGGCCTGGAGATTTTTATGACTTTTTAGAGCCCAAGGGACAATAGTATTTGTGACCAGGTTTCAAGTTCGCCCGCAGGAGGATTTGTAATCATAGGTAGGTAGGTAGGTTCGTAGCCTCCCCAGAATGGGAAGAATACACTTGTTACAGAGAGACCCGTTGTGTTGCCACTTGGGGTGTTTATCTCCCTATTCATGGAACCACTTAGTGCTTCTTAAAAAATTAGCTAGTTATCCTTACTTGCTGAACATCTATCAGGTCGTTTAGGAAGTATGATGTTAGGTAGCGTTTCCTGATTGCGCAGAAGGCCGGGAAGTCACAGAGCAGGTGGTGGATTGATTCGAACTCCCCTTCGTCTAGGCAGCTTCTGCAGAAATCATTCGTAACTTGCCCTAATTTTTGCTCATGACTGCCAATTAGACAGTGACCGGTGATAACACCAATGATTTTGTAGATGTCAGTTCTTTTCAGGGAGATTATTCACCTAGTCCGTTGACTATTGAGCCGAGGTCAGATTTGTCTGGTGATGAGGCAGGTATGCCCCTGGGCCCATCTCAGATTCGTCTCAGCCCTGCCATGATTGATTATTGCGTCGTTCCTTGTCTGGCGAGTGTGACAGCCCTTTCGTTGCCTAAGATATCGCTGTGCCCTGGTACCCATAGGAGTTGTATGTTAAACTATTCAGCCATCTCGTTAAGGGATAGACGACAGTCGAGGCTTGTTTTTAAGGTGTACACATAAGACTCCAGCGATTTCAAGGCTGCTCGACTGTCCTTGAGAATTCGGATATCCGTAGTAGATATTACGTTCCACTTAAGCCAAGACAGAACCTCTTTTATTGCCAACAACTCCGCCTGAAAAACGCTGCAGTAATCTGGTAGTTTTAGAGCTTGGCTCAGGTTTAGTTGTTTGCAGAATACTCAACTACGCACCCCATCTTTGGTTTTTGGCCCGTCAGTGTAGATATCCACGCAGCTCCTGCGAGGTTGCGTTTGGCGGGTTCAGTTTCGTCTGTGCGGGTATGTTATCTTAAATTGCTTCTCAAATACTTTGGTGGGCTCTATGTGGTCCGAGTTTTCTACCATGGTTATCCTGTCGTTCAGGATAGAAGAGTGGGCAGTGATATAGCTCGGCACTCGAGTTGGCTTTTAGTCCTATTGCCTGATATGTGGTAATTGGCTTGCCAAATTTATTGAGTGGTGTAAGATCAAGTATCATGTTGGGGTGGACCTTAGGGACCCGGTGATGCACATACATGCCAGCTTTTGTACCCTTTCGAACTGTTGGTTTGTCTAGTGCAGTCCACCAGACTATCACTCCATATATTAGTATTGGTCTGACGACTGTAATGTAGAGCCATAGGGTGAATTTGGGGTTGAATCCCTATTTTTTCCCTAAGGCTTTCTGGCAAGGGTAGAGGGCTATAGTTGCTTTCTTTGCTCTCTCGGTTGTGTTGTTATTCCAGGTTAGTTTCCTGTCCAATATTTAACATTGGAAGAGTAGGTTAACCTGGTACCAAGTAAAGTGATTGGGTAGGTTTCCGGAATTTTGTGCTTTCCGGTGAATAGCATAAGCTCCGTATTCTGAGAGATTTGCTCTGAACCCATTATTTTGTGTCCATTTGCATAGTATGGAGGATGCCGTTTGCATACGGTCGTTTAGTGTGGGTAGGTCTTTTCCCGAAATGACAATGGCCACGTCATTAGCATAGGCAATACCGTCGAGGCCTTCTTTCTCCAGTTTGGTCAGTAGCTCAGGGGGTGAGAGGACCCCTACTTGTGGGATGCCCCTGGTAACCGCTCTAGTGTTTGCTTGGCTTCCCCATTTAGAGTGGATTTTGCGTGTTGAGAGCAACTCGGCGATCAACTCTGTGAGAGTCCTCTCCACTTTTAGATTTTCTATTATTGCTTCCGAAGTGACGTTGTTGAAAGCGCCCTCTATGTCTAGGAAGGCTATTAAGGTATATTCTTTAAAAAGAATTGATTTCCCGATTTTTCTTACTAGAGTATGCAAGGCTGTTTCGACAGATCTACCCTTACAATAGGTGTGCTGTGCCTTAGAGATTAGGCTTTGTCTTCCAACAATTTGTTTGGACGGCTTTTTAGTACACCAACTGGAGCTTTTGCAGCCTATGAAGTAGAGGGGACTTCTTCCCCTTCCGGTTTTTTATGGGATCCGGACTCGCTGTTATTTTTATGTGTGTCATTCCGAGGCAAGTTGCTCATTCATAACTTGGTTGTTTTTTACATAGGCGGATCGTTAGCCCGCCGTACAACCGTCAATCTGATCGGGGTGTTGTAGCGCGCTCTTGCCGGTTGTTGTAGAAGCTATCCAGAGTCCGCTGGAGAGGAGTCTGTATGTCAACTTGACCCGGGCATTGAAAAGGGAATCGTTGCTGGCATCCCGCCAGGTTGAGAGCAATCAACCACTTTACCCTGAATATCCGAGCACATGCCCTCCCATGCCCTCTGTCTAATGTGTGCATCTATAAACTTTCTCAGAGCTTTTTAGAAGAAAAGGAGTACGGCTAATAGGTCTCAAGTCCTTTGCATACTTGTCGGAGCTTTTGCCAACCTTGGTTATGAAAATACGAGTAACTTTGGTTTCCTTTCACTTGCTTGGGATGTAGGATAAGGAGAGGCAGCTTTAAAAGATGACTACAAGTCAGGAAAAGATGAGAGCTGCCATCGGCTGTAACTCCGCTGGTGTGATCCCATCTGGGCCTGGAGACTTGCATGCTTTAAAGCTTTTTAGAGAGCAAAGGACAATATTATTTCGAGTTCGCTCATGGGAGGATTTGTAATCATACAAATATCGAAATTTAGCATTGCCAATAGAGAGATCAACCTAAAATATATTTTTTCTAAGTAAACAAATGTCCAACATTGTCCAAACACAATTTGGTCTCATTCTCTTCTCCGTAAGAATATAGGTAAATATATTTCGTTACTATCCACGCAAAGATCCTGAAAAAAAAATATGAATTTAGACTCATGCCCATGTCACATACACATGATACATCTCAACCTACTAGTATGATTTCGATTAGTTATCCTTCATAATAATAGTTTTGTTTCCTGGGGAGAGGAATGGAGGAGGTGCTGGTGACTTGAAAACCTACAAAACTAAATCAAGGCAAAGCTCTCTGGCACATTAATCAAAATTATTCTCAATTTTCTTCCACTAAAATGCCTATTATGCTTAATTGTTTCTATGTATATGAGCAACACATATATAGATTATCCCTACAACAACAAAGTGAACAAAAAAAAAAGATATGATAGAAATGAAGAATAGAAAAAACAAAAACCAAAATCCAATCCAAATTTTATAGTTACGTAGAGATGACCCAACAAATGAACAAATGGACATGATCCTGACACCGACTGACCATCTATCACCGCCCAGTACCACATCCCGTCTGAGTGACTCAGATACGACATCTGAGTGTGACATCGATGGAATGCCAACTGGCCGTGATGGCGCCAGTCTATCATCCTTAGGAAGTTCATCCAGTCCACCTCCTGAGGTAAACCAAAAAAATAAATAAAATAAATAAATAAAAACCAAAACCAACACTATGAAAATGCAAGACCATACAACAACTCAAAAGTGCTACAATCCACAAACAATTCAGAAATAGTGTACAAAAGCAACAGGACTATTTGTGTTCCAAAAAAAAAAAAAAATTGTTTGAATCACTATTTCGGGTGGGAAAAAAACTAAAAAGCGATGATGTCCTTTGTACTTTCCGACCCATTCCATAGATAACCTCCTCCTCTATGGATACTACATTTGCACGAGTGTGTACTATAACCCTCTATCCATGAGTAATGTTGTAGTGTGAGATAATGGGATTTTAAAAAATACCCAAACCGGAAGTCAAAATTCAAATATTTTCTTTTTCCTTTTTTCTATTCGTTTTTGACTTTTGTTATTAAATGTTTCCTTCCTTGTACGTACTATGTGTGCATAATATTTGATTTTTACTTAAAAAATTTATGAAAAGCATTTGGTTAATAACAATTGAAATTTTGAAGAAAAAAAAAAAAAAGTTTTTTCCTAATTTTGCGTGAAAGTTCCAAATTTAAATGAAACAGCTTCTATTGGTGTCCTCTCCAAGCCGTCTCTATTTCTCTCTCAACTCTACGCTCTATCACTCACTTCGTGTACTTAAAATCTTTTTTTTCTTTGAGATACATTTACTTTTTACTATCTGTGTGTTTTATGTTTCTTTTTTTCATTCGTCTTTTCACTGCATTATCCTTACTGTCAGAGTGTTAAATGTCATTTCCTGCATCTAAATGTATTGTTTAAGGAAACACTAAAAATTTGTCATTAGTAACGTGTACGAACTTTGTAAAGAAATAGATTAAATGGAAGATTTGACATCCGCTTGTCCTTGAAAACCATGCTCGTGTATTTAAGAAATTAATTCCAGTTGAGCCTAATTGTTTTAAGGACGGTGTCGTCCTAAATTCAGTAATAGGGTTCTGAAGCCAAAAAAAAAATATAATTCTAACTAAAATGCTTACAATTGTTTGGGAAACTAGAAAAAAATGTCTCTAAGCCTCTGTCAGTTCTTATTGCCACAATATCCCAAAAGTAGCAAAAATTGTGGTCATAGTCAAAACCCTTAAAAACTCATGCTCGACGACTATACCAAAGACGACACTTCAGCTGTCAATCCCTTAGATAAGTTGCCTTCTTGCAGCCAACAAGCAGCACCCAGTTTGCACTTCATCCACGCCTATACTAGGTTAGGTTACTTACTTACTTAACGGGCGCTACAGTTCGGGGTGAACCTGGGCCTCAACCAACATACCTCTCCACCGAGCACGATCTCTCGCTAGTCTTTTCCAGTGCCGCACGCCCAGTTGGCTTTGATCCCTTTTCACCTGTGCGCGCCACTTTAGATGCGGTCGTCCTCTATTTCTTCGTCCCTCGGGGTTGGATTCAAAGACTCTCCGGGCTGGAGCGGTGGTGTCCATTCGCACAACATGGCCTACCCATCTCAGGCGTTAGATTCGTAGACGCCTGACTAGACTCATGTCGCTGTACAACCTGTACAGTTCGTAATTTAATCTTTTCCTCCCAACCCCCTCTGTGTATATAGGACCGGAAATCGCACGGAAAATCTTTCTCTCGAAACGACCAAGGATTTCCTCATCCGCCTTAGATAAAGTACATGTTTCTGCACCTTATAACAGGACCGGGATAATTAGGGTCTTACATAACGTCAACTTGGTCGTACGAGAGAGGACTCTACTTCTCAATTGCCTCTTGAGCCCAAAGAAGCAGCGGTTGGCAAGAGTCATTCTGCGTTTGATTTCGAAACTGGTGTCGTTGTTCCAGATCACTGCGGAGCCGAGGAGGTTAATATGTATATGACGTCCTTAACTACCTCAATATATTCCAATTTGCATGTTCCGTCCAAGACGTCGGTGGTAAATGTTCTTTTTCGATTACAGCAGATTTTCGCCGCCTCCATCTCAATACTCGCAAACGCCTCATTGACATCTCGCTATTATGTCACTGACGTCGGCGCATGCAAGGAGTTGCGAGGATTCGAAATAGATTGTGCCTCTTGTATTGGCCAGTGGTTTTTGCTCAACCATTCCTAATATGATGACGAAGAAATCACACGACAGTGCGTCGCCCTGCCTAAATCCTTCTTTGACATCAAAACTATCGGTAAGGCGAGCATTCTCCAAAGTCATCCTGCATACTCTGACGAGTTCAGCAGGTATGTCAAAGGTAGACATAACGTTGTATAGCTCGTCTCTAATTACGCTGTCGTATGCGGCTTTGAAGTCGACAAATAGGTGGTGAGCGTCGACTTGAAATTCATTGGTTTTTTCCAGGATCTGCCGTAGTGTGAAGATTTGGTCGATGGTGGACTTCCCTGGCCTAAATCCGCACTGATAAGGACCTATCAGCTCTTTTACAAAAGGCTTCAGGCGTTCACACAAAACGGCAGCGAAGATCTTGTATGCGACTTTAAGGAGACTTATTCCTCTGTAGTTGGCGCGGTCAAAGGGGTCTCTTGTTTTTGTGGATCGCCAAACTATGCTGAGACTCCATTCCTCGGGCATGCTTTCCTCTAACCATATCTTACATGTGCATGCTTCTAACCAGCACATCCCCATCCGCCTTGAAGAGGTCAGCAGACAATCCATCTGCGCCAGCAGCTTTATTCGACTTGAGTTTCGACATGGCAATCTCAACTTCGTCGAGGTCAGACGGACGTATTTCTCCGCAATCTTCGTCATTGAGAAATGGATCATTCTGCCTTACGGCGGTATGTTGACGGTCGTCGCCGTTATACAGCCCGCAGAAGCGGTTTTTCTAAATTCTCAGCATCGACTGCGATTCTAATACTAGGTGTCCGTTCTCATCCTTACAGGCCTCCGTTCGGGCTTTATAGCCTTGAGACATTCGTTTTATCTGTTGATACATCTTCAAACGTCATGCCTCCAGTAGCATCTCTACAAATTTTCAATGGCACGCTTCTCGTGCTCCTTTTTTTTTTTCTTGGAAGCTTATGTTCCTCCCTTCTTTTAAGCTCGTAGAGCTCACGAGCCGCTCTTGGTTCTTTGTGTAGTGAGGCTTTGTTTGCCTCCTGCTTTACTGCATGTATATATCTACACTTGTCATCGAACCAGGTGTTTCGTCGTAGTGGAGCTTTAAGGCCCAACACTTCCGCTGCTGTGCTCTTGAGGGCTTGTTTGCACTGGTTCAATTGTTGCTCTACTGACTGAGTGGAGGATTGAGGTGTATCGGAGAGCCTGAGGGAGACGCGGTTGGCAAAAGCACTGCCGATCTCCGGCGATAGTAGCTTTCCGACGTCATAGCTTGGTATTCTAACTCTACTCCGCGGTGTTCGTGTTATCCATTGACGTAGCTTGGCTGCTTCAAGATAGTGGTCTGAGTCGATGTTCGCTCCTCGAAAAGTACGAACATCGAGAAAAGTTGAGGAGTGTCTGACGTCGATCGCGCTGTGATCAATCTGGTTGGTGGTCGATTGATCCAAAGACCGCCAGGTGCCTTTGTTTACATCGAGGTGCGGCAAGCGGGTGGTAACTAAAAGAAGGTTCCTCCCCATGGCGAAGTCGATCAGCCTGTGTCCGTTATCGCATGTGGTGTCTGCCGATGACTCGTTCAAAGATGCTTTCTTTAACCCGCTTAGCGTTAAAATCTCCTAATATGATTTTGGTATCACAGCTGGAGCATTTGGAGTATGTTCTGTCTAGGAGATCATAGAAATCATCTTTGATAGAGTCATCCTTCTCTTCCGTGGACAAGGACTTTATGCCTAAGTCCACCTGTGACAACAAATCCGTATCCAAATAATCTCTGTCCTCTCTCCCTAAAGCAGTCACCGTAGTAGATGTCGCAGTTTTTCATCTGCTTTTTGCCCGACCCATTCCATCGCATTCCCTGGATGTCGGTTATGTCCGCTTTATAGCGGTCCACGGCGTCCGCAAATTGTTCGGTCGCACGTGGCCTGTTTTGGGACCTAACATTCCACGTACAGAACCGAAGGGTCTTAAAGGGTCGTCAACATAGATCCGTTCCATTTGATTATCCGAGGCTGTTTTTTGTTTCTGAGCAATATATGGTTTTACGGTTATGGTTTGCTAGACCGTAGCCCAACCGACACTAATCCTGTTTGGTGGTGCAGGATACTCGCCATTCGGCCTCTTCCGTCAGTAACTTCCCTTGTAAGGAAATTTTCAGATGGTATCACGAGGAGGTGGAAGTAGGACCTTACTAGCAGAGCTGCAGGGGCTCTTACTCGCTTTTTGCCGGGCCAGTATCCGTCAGCAGATGCTACCCCTACGAGGCCTTTGCTAGTCCTTTACCATCCGCTTTTATACAAAAGTAAAAAAAAAAGATCAGAATTGCAATAAGGCCCTTAAGTACGAAATACACGATACAATGGTTGTATCGAATTGCGTGGTGCATGCGACCACGGCGGTTGTATGCTCATGAGCATGGGCCCATACAATATCGGTACAACCGTCGGTTGGGCTTAAATACGCGCTACATGCTTACCTAAGCTTAAAATTATTGTCCCACGGCTGATGTGCGCGAAGGCGAATGTGCTGGTATCGGATGACGAGTGTATGAAGGCGTAGTACCTGGTGGCATCACAGGCTGGTGTCAGCTTATGGGTGGTGTCAGCCTATGGATTAATGTTCCTGATTGGGAATCGTCTGTGCTAACTATCCCACGGTTCGTGTGCGCGAAGGCGAAGTAGGTTGGTTCAACGTGCGGGTATCGGGTGACGGTGTGTGTGAAAGCGCGCTGGTGACGTCGCGGGCTGGTTTATGGGTTCAACGTCCTGACTGGGAAGCGTCCGTCCTCCGCCGTCCGCCGTCCTGCTTATCGTCCAGCTTTCGGCTCCGTACAGCAAGACCGGCAGTATGAGCGTTTTGTAAGGCATGACTTTGGTCTTTCGAGGGAGGAATTTTGACCCCAGTTGTTTGGACAAGCCGGAGTAGCAGCGGTTGCCAAGGGCGATTCTATGCCGGATCTTCACTGTGGTGTCATTTGTGGAATTTACGTTTGCCCCGAGGTAGACAAACTCCTTAACTACCCCGAAACTGTAGCTGTCAATTGTTATATTTTGTCCCAGGTGGTGAGCGACGGATTGATTTTTGCTTGACAGCATGTACTTCGTTTTGTCGTCATTGACCTTAAGACCAACTCGTTTCGTCTGTTCTTCAGTCGCCGTGAATGCTGCGCGTATCCTAGCAGCTGAACGGACTTGTAGAAGACAGTGCCTTCCCTGTTGACGCCTGCCCGTCGCACTATCTGCTCCAGCACAAGGTTGAAGAAGTCACATGACAGCGCATCTCCTTGCCGAAATCCGTTGCATGTTTCAAACTGTTCCGAAGTCCGAGAACCGAGTTGTACAGTGCATCGAGTATTTTTTAGCATGGCGCGACACAACTGGATCAGTTTTCCCGGGAACCCGAATTCGGCCATCGCACCAAACAGTGCTTCATGATGAATGTTGTCGTATGCGGCTTTGAAATCGATGAAGTATCGATTCGAAACTCATTGGTCTTTTCCAGGATTTGTCGAAGTGTGAAAATTTGGTCTATAGTCGATTTGCCGGGCCGGAAGCCGCAATGGTAACTGCCGATTAGTGCGGTGTGTACTATCGGCTCGCCAATGCACGCTCTATCAATCGTGGCTGAGTACGGACTACTCATCCTGTTGTGCATGCACCCGAGACAATATGATTAGGTGTGGTGGAGTTATGAATGTAATGAGTGTGGGAGAGTTATGAGTGTAATGAAATGCTCAGCTTGAGTGCAACCTGTGTGGTGACATAACTCACACCTGTTACACCATACTTACTTATGTCTTTGCATACCCAAGTGAATGATTACTCACCCTGTTAACCCACCAATGATGTCCAGATAATAATGCCAATATACTACATCCCTTCCATGTTTTATGCTTTTTTTTTTTTTTTTTTTTTGTATTAATTAACAAAATTCAATTTCTAAGTTTTTTTTTTTTTTACTTAACTCTATTCCTGTCTAATCATGAATAGCTTTCCACTCCCCTTCTACCTTCTTTAAGTGGACTATGTTTCTCCTTAATTTCTCATTTGTTTCATTATTTCTAACTACTATATCTCCTCCCTTTCTACTTTCTACTGTGTGTTGGGTAGAACTGAAGTTTGGTGTAAGCTTGTCTTGTTTCACCAAATTTTTTACATATACCTTATCACCTATCTTGATATCAGGACTTTTAGCATTTCTTTTCCTATCTGCGTATTCTTTCCCTTTCTCTTTATTTTGTTTATCCCTATCTCTTATCTCTGAGTCATTGATTTTCTTATCTACACCTTCAATTGCAGGCACTTTGTCCCTGTTTAGTCTATTGAAAAATAATTCTGACGGCGTTTTGCCGGTTGTCGAATGTGGTGTACTATTGTACATCATTAAGTAATCCCATAATGATTCCCTCAGATCCTTTCCTTCAATTTTTCCAATTTTCAATCGTTTTAATATATCCCGATTTTGCCTTTCAACCTCGCCATTCTGTTGTGGCCAATATGGAATGCTGTTAAACAGTATTATATTGCATTCTTTACAAAATGCTTTAAATTCTTCGCTTACAAATTGTTTCCCATTATCAGCTGTTATCGAAATTGGGAAACCGAGCCTACTAAAAATCTCTTTCAACATCTTTATTATGTTAGAGGAAGCTATGCTCTTGCAAATTTTGATTTCCTTGTATCGGCTGTAGTAATCTACTACAATGAACAGGTATTCATTATTTGGTAGCGGTCCCATAAGGTCAATAGCGATATCAACCCATGAAGCAATAGGAAGATCACGCCTTTTTAATGGAACTGGAGGATAAGGCAAAGCAACCATTGTACAACTTTTGCAGGTTTTAACAAAATTTTCTACCTCTTTGTCCATTCCCGGCCACCACACTTTAGTCCTAAGGCGGCTTTTCATAGCCACAATGCCCGGATGACCCTCGTGTGCTGCATCCAGAACATTTTTTCGAAGTTTCTGGGGAATCACTATTTTATTTCCCCTAAGTAAAATGTCTTCGTAGAAACATAATTCGAACTCAAAAACCTTAAAAGTTTTGACGGATTCATTCCAAACATTTTTATACACTCCATTTTTTACATTTTGTATTTCCCGGTCTGTTGCAGAATATTCTCTTATGTCTTGAATTGATACAGCCTTTGGTCTTGACGTTTCAACTATCTGTTGTATATAATTGTCTTTAGCTTGTGGTGGTTCTGCTGAATATTCGCATAAACGTGAAAGTGGATCAGCAATATTTGATTTTCCGGGTCTGTAAATAACATTGTACTGATACGATTGAAGCCGTAGAACCCATCTTTCTATGCGAGCACAAGGCTTCGACTTTGGTCCAAAAATAATCTCCAATGGTTTATGGTCCGTTATCAAATCAAACTGTTTTCCAAAAAGGAATATGTTGAAATGCTCTACTGCCCAGACCAATGCTAAAGCTTCTTTTTCTGTCTGGCTATACCTACGTTCACATTCTGTAAGCGTTTTGTTGCCATAAGCAATCATTCTTGGTCCTTTTGCGTTTATCTGCAATAAAATTGCACCAAGTCCCACTGGACTTGCATCCGCAATAACTTGCGTTTTGTCCTCGACGTTATAATATCCTAGCGTGTTAATATTTCCAAGGATTTTTTTTAGCTCATTGAAAGCATAATTTTGTCCAGGACCCCAATGTTCCCCAAGCTTACTATTCTTTGTCAGTTTTTTTCTCAAGAGTTGTTTTAAAGGCTCAGTTATAGTAGCTAAACGAGGTATCCACTTCCCAATAAAATTGATTAAACCCAAAAAACTCTGCAGCTCTTCTATTGTATTTGGGACCCTAAACAATTTTATGCTTTCGAGATACTTTTTTAAAGGCTTTATTCCTTCAGAGCTTAATTCATGCCCTAAAAATTGTATCTTACAAACTCCTATTAGGCATTAATCGTTATTTAAAAGGACATTGTTTTCTTTAAGAGTTTGAAGGACGATATGTAGGCGTTCGTTATGCTCCTCTTTCGTACCCCCAAATATTAATATATCGTCAATGAAGTTAACTGCCCCTTCACACCTTAACAAAATTCTTTCCATAATTTTTTGGAACAGTTCTGGAGCACACGTAATTCCAAACATTAATCGCTTATACTGGAACAGACCCTTACTAGTTATAAATGTAGTTATATAACGTGATTTCGGATGAATTTCGATTTGGTGGAAAGCATTTTTTACGTCCAGTTTGCTGAACCATTTCGCATTTGCGATTTTTTGCAAGAGTTGATCCATAGTAGGTACTGGATGGTTTTCTCGCAAAATGGCTGCATTTGCCCGTCTCATGTCCACACAGATTCTAACATCTCCATTCTCTTTGAGAATTGGAACAATAGGAGAAACCCACCTTGAAGGCTTTTTAACCTCCTCTATGATATCACCGTCTAAGAGTTCTTCTAGTTTTTGTTCAACTTTAGCTTCCAAGGGTATAGGAATTCTTCTGTATGGTTGGAAAACCGGTTTTATGGATTCATCTATTGGAATCTCTACAAGCACATTCCTAAACTTCGAAAACTGAGAACTCTTCACCCGACTTACATCAATTCCAATTTTGAGAACTTTGAGAATCTTTGCTGTCTTAATCCCTAACAAGTTGTTTGTTCCACCTGCGATAACATAGAATGTGGCCTTTGTTGTTTCATTCCCTATCATTATCTCTGTGTCAAAACTTCCCATCACATCCAACGGAACGGAACTACCGTAAGCTAGGAACGTCTTTTTTGGATTTTTTTCTTGATTGAATGCTTTGACTCTGTGGTGTTTTAGATAATTCCATGTTGTATCCGTTAACAGATTTTCTTTGCAGCCAGAATCGATAATCATGTTGACTTTTATCCCCCCTAGAGCACATTTCACAGTTATCTCATTATCTATGTGAAATACATAGTCTATCTCTTCTTTCTCTATGAAATCTACTTCTTCCCTATCCTTTTTAATCTTTTTTCTGTTCTCCTCAGTACGTTCTGGACCGTGGAATTTTCTTTTTTGTAAGGATTTTGTCTTGCAATGTTGTCGAAAATGCCCCAAAAGTCCACAACCGAAGCATTTTTTATCCCGGGCGGGACACTGTGCATCCTGTGCAGAATGTCTTTTGCTACCACAACGTTTACATGATGTTTGTTTTTCTTCCTTAGTTCGAAATCTGTCCAATCTCGGTTTATTTCTAATTATATTAATCTCTTGACCAATAGACTTATCTCCGTAATTCTCAAGCTGCTGCTTTACTATCTCCTGCGTATTAGCTTCTTTCACTATAATGTCTAGCGTTATCTCATCTCCCATAGTCAAAATCTTTTTCCTCAACTCCTCTGACCTACCTTTTTCTGCTATCTGGTCAATTAAATGGTCGTCAATTCGATCAAAACAACACTTTTTGGCCTGATTTCTTAACCTTATTAGAAACTTTTCAAATTTCTCTTCCACTTCTTGTTTCATAAGCCTAAATATATGCCTCTCAAAAACTTTGCTTTGCTTGGGCAGGAAATATTCGTCTAATTTCTTAATGGCTATCTCAAACACATTATTTTCTTCCGTTGGTTGAGCATTTGCTCCCGGTAAACTGTAAAATATTTCTTGGACGCTCAGTCCACCAAAATGCAATAACATCGCCCTCTTCCTTGTGTGAGACTCAATGCCAACAGCTTCGATATATATATATAATGCCCTCTTCCACTTCTCCCATCTTAAGGCCACTGAAGAAGTTTCGCCGTCTGCAACAAAGCCCTCCAATGGTTGCAGACTTTTCTCCATTTCTGCAGCAAAAGAAATGTAATATTATTCAGAAAAGAAAAACAAACTTGAACTGATTAAGCTTTTAAAACGCTATGTATGTAAAACCCTTAATATCATACCGTTTACTATTTTAATTAATGGCTTTTCTATTCCAATTTAATGGAGATCTTTCGTCTTCAATTGAAGTTCTCGTTTTTTCTTCCAATTTAATGGAAAAACCCAACTTCATTTGAAGTTCTCTTCCACCTTCCAATTAAATGGAAAACAACTTGATCAAAATTTTGCAATTGCTTCCAATTTAATGGTATGAGACACATTTAAGCTTTGTTTCAAATTTATATTTTCTTTCGATTGAACGAAATACAAAACCATTTAAGGTCCACATACAACCCGTTTCCCAATCTATTTACCTATACAGTTACACATAGTAACTAATCCCATTTAAATGGGTTGTCGTTTGTACTCACCGGATTATGTACTGCAACAGTTATGATTGCTCGACTTTCTCTTTATTTTGTTTCACTTATATATGTATACATTTGCATATGTATCAATTCAATGTATGAATTGTCTTTCTTTTTAATTTAATTTACTTTTACACTTTTTTATTTTTTTTTTTTTTTTTTCTTCTTCCTCGTCGCCAAAATGTACTATCGGCTCGCCAATGCACGCTCTATCAATCGTGGCTGAGTACGGACTACTCATCCTGTTGTGCATGCACCCGAGACAATATGATTAGGTGTGGTGGAGTTATGAATGTAATGAGTGTGGGAGAGTTATGAGTGTAATGAAATGCTCAGCTTGAGTGCAACCTGTGTGGTGACATAACTCACACCTGTTACACCATACTTACTTATGTCTTTGCATACCCAAGTGAATGATTACTCACCCTGTTAACCCACCAATGATGTCCAGATAATAATGCCAATATACTACACGGTGCAAAGTGGCTTTAGATGTTCACACAATACGCTAGACAGGATCTTGTATGCGACATTGAGCAGGGATATACCTCTATAGTTCTCTAGATGGGGCAAATAGAGCTGGTATTCCAGTCGTCGGGCATACTTTCATCTTCCCAAATTCTGCAGATGATCTGGTGCATGCTCCCTACCAGAACATCGCCGCCAGCCTTGAAGAGCTCTGATGGCAAACCACCTGAGCCTGCGGCCTTGTTACTCTTCTGAATAGCTGTGCCGACTTCTTCGACGCTGGGTGGGAGGACTACTTCAGCGGCTGGAGTTGGGAATTCCTCGGTCCCTACCACTATCTCTTGGTCATGCTCGTTATGCAGCTGCTAGAAATGCTGCTAAAATACATCCACTATACCCTGCGGGTCGGTGACAAGATTAGCCTCGCAGTTTCGAAGAGCCTGGGTGCCCTTTTTGAAGCCTCCTGCAAGGCCTTTGGCTTTCTTGTAAAAGGCTCGTGTTTTATGTTTATCCCTAGAATCCTCGATGTCCTTGAGCTGGGAGGCTGCGAAGATTCTTTTCTTTTGTCGCAGTAGTTTTTTCTCTTCCCTTCTTCTGTCTCGGTGCTCTTCTTGCGCTGCCCTGGGTTTCCTCTGCAGCGCCTTTTGGTACGCCTCGTCGGTTGCTGCCTTTTTCTGCTCACACTCGCCATCATACCACGGGTTTCTTGTCGGGGGTGGTAGGTATCCTAAGGTGGTTTCGGCTACTTCTTGAATGGCTGAGCGGCAATGCAGCCACATATTATTGGCATTTGTGTTCGTCGTAGGCATACCGTAGAGTCTTTCGCTCAGCTGCTCCCTGTAGACTCTGGCAACCTCCAGTGTGCTCAGGCGCCCAATGTCGATCCTCCTCCTGATGGGCTGGTGCACCTGTCTGACATTGGACAGTCGAGCTCTGAATCTTGCTGCTACGAGGAAGTGGCCAGAGTCGACATTTGCCCCTCTGAGTGTTCGCACATCCAGGATGTTTGACGAGTGCCTTACGTCAATGAGCACATGGTCGATTTGGTTGGCGGTTCGGCCGTCCGGAGATCGCCAGGTTGCTGTGTGGATTCGCTTGCGAGGGAATCTTGTGCTACTTATCACCGCATTACGAGCTGTCGCAAAGTCCGTGAGTCGGAAGCCGTTATCTGTTGTTGTATCGTGGAGGCTGTGCTTTCCGATCACTCCGCCAAGGGTGTTCTCCTTACCGATTTTGGCGTTGAAGTCTCCGAGCACGATTTTAACATCGTACTCCGGACAAGCTCCGTAGGCGTTGTCCGGGAGGTCATAGAAGTCCTCCTTGATAGGGTCATGAGCCTCGGATCACAGCCAGGCGATCACTTATAGGTTTAAAGTCGCTGACCTTCGACCGTAACCGCTTTCCCACGACAAATCTGCATCCCAGTAAGTGCAATCTTTTGTGACAGCTGTAATATATGTCGCAATTTTTCTTCCTAATCATACGGTTTCCTTTCCAGCGTATTTCCTGTACCGCAGTAATATCCGCCATGTACTGCTTGAGGATTCCTTCTAGTTTATGAGCAGCTCCGGGAGTGCACAGGGTTCTGACATTCCAGGAGCATACTCGCAAATCGTGTTCCTTTTTCGTGCGTTGTCGTCGTCGAGTATCCGTCCATGTATCCGAGGCATCTTGCTCATTCATAACTTGTGTTTTCTTTACGTGGGCGGATTGTTAGCCCGCCGCATAACCGCCATTCTGGTCGAGGTTTTGTCGCTGCATATGTTTGTTCACCTCCCAACGGTTGTTGAAGAAGCTATCCAGAGGGCGCCGCGTGGGGGCCGTATGTCAACTTGGCCCGGTCATTTAAACAGGGATCGTTGCTGGCATCTCGCCAGGTTGAGAGCGATCAACAACTTTACCCTGTATGTCCGAGCCCATGGCCTCTACCATCGTATATTGTCTTTTAATATTAGCTCTATTTCTCTGAAAAGTGTACTGAGCGGCCTTTTAGCCTCAGTTGTGATCTGCGTCAGTTTTGTATCCGTCGTTATCCGAGGCTTGTGTTTGCTTCGCAACAATTTATTTTTTCCGTAATAGAGATGTTACACCTAAGCACAAACCTGGAGGGCCAGATTCGTTTTCGCCCCCAGGAACAGGGGATCGGGTAGCTGCACACACTGGTTCACTACATGGCAGGGGCCAGGCAGATATCCGGGGTAGGCCACGCGAAGACTGTGTGTCAACTTAAATTGAGCAGGGCCAGAGATCGAGACTGGCGTTTGATACAGTGGTGTTCAGATAAATAGCACACCCGTGAGTTCTCATACAGTACGTTGTGCCAAAGGTCTAAAAGGAGGTTCACCTTTTTTTGTTTTATAAATGATGTGCGTTTATATGTGCTTTATTTAAAAACACATAATTTTTTTAAATCAACTCAAAAATAATAATTCAAAATGGAAAAAAATAAAAAAGCAGTTGTTAATTTAACTAGCACAGTCTGCGGAATATTTTAAAAATTAATAAATAATCTAAAAAAACGAATGTGTAAAGTAAATATTTTATTAATATTTTGTAGGATATTCCTTGTTCCTTTTCACTCTTGACAACGTTTTTGCAAACTCTCTACTAAGCGCTTACATTTTTGGGCAGGAATAGCTACCCAAGCAGCCTTTATGGTTTGTCTAAAGTCTTCTTAAGTTTTTGAGCTGGAGTCTTTAACAAGGGAGTGAACATCGTTCCAAAGATTCTCGATAGGATTTAGATCGGGACTTTGGGCTGGCCAATCAAGCAGGAAAATGTGTCGCTCCGAATGCCAATTCTTCACTATCCGTGAAGTATGCTTTGGATAATTGTCATGCATAAAAATCCATGATACAGGCCTAGAGTCGTCAGTATATGGCTCCATTTGGTTCTCCAGGATTAGCTTATAGTGATGTTGATTCATAATGCCATTTATTTTCACAATTTCGCTGGGGTCCAACGCCCAGCCATGGCATCGCCGCCCCATCATAATGCTCCCACTACCATGCTTGACAGTCTTAATGGTGTATCTGGGATGGTACTCTTGGTTCGTTGGCTTTCGCACGTGCTTTTTTTCCATCTGATCCAAACCTCTTGAACTTATTTTCGTCGCTCCATAAGATATTTTTTCAAAAGGACAAGGGTTTGTCTTGTGAGCGTTTGCGAAAATAAGTCAAGAGACAAGAGATTTTTTTCTGGCGATTCTTCCATGAAGCTGGAATTCAATTAACTGGCGACTTACAGTTACGGCTGATATTTGGACATTGTGTTGGTCAGGTAGTTGTTGCTTTATCTCCCAAGAAGTTATGAAAAGGTCAATGCCACTGATTTTGTAGATAATTCTGTCAGTCACTTCTGACGTTCTTCCTAACGGGATTTGTGGAAGATTGGCTGCACCGTATGACCTTCATTCCATTTTGAACAAGCTTCCTAGAGCACCTTAATGTCCTTGCCACCTCTGAAATAACCTTTCCATCCTGTATCATGGTACCGGCTATTTGACTCCTTCCCTCCGTGCAACGCTTTCATCTGCCCATTTTAAATACTCCTATTTGTGTAAGAAATGAGTGTAATTATGGCTATCCTTAAAAAGATTCACACTAACTTCACTTAAATCACTGAATTTTATTTTTTTTTTCTGACACACCATGATATGTGCTATTTATATGAACACCCAATTTGCAATGATCATCAACTCTAACGATTGCAAAACCAGGAAAAACTAACGGGATCTTCTTAGTAGTATGTTTTCATATTCATAACGGCACTACCTTGGGATATTATGGCTTTGCTCCGGTGCAGGTTGTAAGTACAGTGTGTATTGCAAGCAAATACACATTTGAATAAGGGTGTGCGATTTATAAGAACACCACTATGTTAAACGCGAGCAGCTTCTTTGCGCTGATTGCTCGCTCCCTCTCCCATTCCTTAATATTATACAAATCAAAACAAAAAAAAAAAAAAAACAGATTTGAAATAAGGCCATTAAAAGTGCCGGAAATTGTTTATCCTTCTGCCTTTTATAAACACTTTCTTGACAAGCTGTTCATTTGATCCATGATACAGCCGGTTCATGACAACCGAATTTTTGTGTGCGTATCCTGTAAGCGTGGCTTCATATGATATAATGTGATCGTTGTACCAAGGCCCAGACCTAGCTTTTTGTTGTTGCCCCTTCCACGCCTTAATTTCGTGCATTTTCTTTAAAACTTTACACATACGTACCCGTTCATATATTTTTATTTGTGTTCTCGTCGCTCAATTTGTTTTTTTTTAACTGGTTTTAGCACAAAAGCTATTTTTCGGATATTCACCTTTTTATAAATTTACGATTTTGAACTTATACCAAATAAAGTAACAAAAGGGAAAACAACTACTCGGAGAAAAAGATAGCAATTAGCTAAGAAGGAAAGGAATCCAACATTCCTCTCCCACCTTGAGTGTCCCTATATACTATTATTTTAATATACATAATCCTAACTATATATACTCTATTTTTAAGTCCAAATGTATTTTAACATTTTTTTCGATTGCAGATATTATCTTAAATTAAGTTTATAAAAACGATGACTTAATAAAAATATACTCAATTTTTCTGAAGCTATGAAAACCATGTATAGGAAACTTGTTATTATAATCGTTTTTGTTCTTTAAATACTTGAATCAAAATGTAAATGGAAAAGTAATATTTCAGGAAAAAGAACACATACACAAAATCGGAATATTTTCTCAACAATTTAAACATAAAATACCTACAACCCAATAGATTTAAGAAACCAAGCCTTTATGCAACTATGAGGATTATATTCATTTTGTGTAACTTGCATTTTCTTACCATAAATAGTAGCGGCCCAAATTTTATTTTCTAGTCTAAGTGTTACTGCTTTCTGTATTGTCTTTCGCTTAATGTGTACTTAAAGTAGCTCTATAGAAACATAACCTACTCTAGCTCTTTGTAAAACCAAAAACACTTACTAACGAACCCTACACTCCTACGATATAACTCCTTCTTTTTAACTCTCATAATAACATGCGTAAATATTGTTCCTAACTCGAAATATATATTTTTTTCTTTTCTTTTTCTTCTGCATCCGATACTATTTTCTTTTTCTAAAAACTGAAAAACTATGTCCTTAAAACCGCTCAAATACTAACTCGTACACCGCCTTCCTCCTTTAACAATGCCAACCTATGTCCCTTTTTCAATGTTTTTTTTTTTGTTTCGTTTTGAATTTCGTTTTTGGAATTTAAATTTTCAGATTGAGTTACACGAACGTCGCTCGCGACGTGACATGTCACCACAAGGTCGAAAAAGAGTGGCCGGTATGGTAGCACGCGACTATCGAACGGTGTCTGGCATTGGACAGAGTTACCATAATCAGGTTTGGAATTTTAAATGTTAATTAAAAGCAAAAAAAAAAAAACAAAAAACCCGTGTTGAAAGCGGAAAAATAAATGAATAGAATAGGACAATACTTATAAGTAGGTTTTTATCAAATGCCGGCCTTAAGTCAGAAGATTATTTCACAAGGATATGTATGACACGACTTAGTTTTCCAAAACACCTGAAATCAGTTAGAGTTTATTTTTATGGTAGGTGCTTTACTTATGCGAATTTAAATAAAAATCGATCACGAAGGTCCTTTCAAAATCAGATATTGAGGGATAAGATAAGCTTTTTGAAACCCATCAACACATTTCTTAGCGTGGTGCAGAGGTAACCATCGGTGCCGTGACATAACACCAAGCGACATAAGGCCAAATATGTACATTTTCAGCACTTTTCAGCACTTGTTGTTCTCATGGCCGAACCAAAAACAGAAATGACTAAAGGACTTTCCTAATACAGAAATTAATTAATTTATATATACAAAGTTGAAATGACGATGACGTGATGATCAACATTTATCGTTTCTATCCATTGCTTTCTAAAGTAGGTCAAAAAGTCTTAAAAAATTCTTTCACCTTTTTTCTTAAATGTTATGTCATTCGCTTTTGAATTTAAAATTTCAAAAACCAAATCTTCTTCTTCTTCTTAATGGGCGCTACAGTTCGGGGTGAACCTGGGCCTCAACCAACATGCCCCCCCAACTAGCTTGATCTCTTGCAAGCCTTTTCCATTGCCGCACACCCAGGTGGCTGAGGTCCCCTTCCACCTGTGTGCGCCATCTTAAGTGCGGCCATCCTCTGCTTCTTCGTCCCTCGGGGTTGGATTCAAAGACTCTCCGGGCTGGAGCGTTGGTGTCCATTTCCTCTACATGGCCCAGCCATCTTATGCGTTGAATCCGTAGACGCCTGACTAGACTCATGTCACTGTACAGCCCGTAAAGTTCGTGGTTGAGTCTTTTCCTCCATCCCCCGTCTGCGCTTACAGGCCCGAAAATCCCGCGCAACATCTTTCTCTCGAACCGACCAAGGGCCTCCTCATCCGCTTTTGATAGTGTCCATGCTTCTGCGCCGTACAACAGGACCGGGATGATAAGGGTCTTATACATATAGAGTCAACTTTGTCGTTCGGGAGAGGGCTCCATTACTCAGTTGCATCCTGAGCCCAAAGAAACGGCGATTGGCAAGAATGGTTCTGCGTTTGATTTTGGAACTGAAGTCGTTGTTCCAGGCCACTGCGGAGCCAAGCTACACGAAGTCCTTAACTACCACGAACTTATATGTGCCAATACAAACGTTCTGACTAAGACGTCAGTGGTGAGCGTCCTTTTTTGATGACAGCATATATTGAGTTTTGCCCTCGTTTACCGCCAAACCAATTTTCGCCGCCTCCATCTCAATACTCGCAAACGCCTCATTGACATCTCGCTGTAATCTACCTATTATGTCAATATCGTCGGCGTATGCAAGGAGTTGCGAGGATTTGAAATAGATTGTGCCTCTTGTATTGTCCAGTGATTTTTGCACAATCATTTCCAATATGATGTTGAAGAAATCACACGACAACGCATCGCCCTGCCTAAATCCTTTTTTGACATCAAAACTATCGGAAAGGTGTTCACCGATTTGGATGGAGCAGCGGGCATTCTCCAAAGTCATCCTGCATAGTCTGACGAGTTTAGCAGGTATGTCAAAGGTAGACATAGCGTTGTATAGCTCGTCTCTAATTACGCTGTCGTATGCAGCTTTGAAGTCGACAAATAGGTGGTGAGTGTCGACTTGGAAATCATTAGTTTTTTTCCAGGATCTGCCGTAGTGTGAAGATTTGGTCGATGGCGGACTTTCCTGGCCTGAATCCGCACTGATAAGGACCTATCAGCTTATTTATAAAAGGCTTCAGGCGTTTACGCAAAACGGCAGAGAAGATTTTGTAGGCGATGTTAAGGAGACTTATTCCTCTATAGTTGGTGCTATCAGAGGGGTCTCCATTCTTGTGGATCGGGCATACGATGCTGAGACTCCATTTTTCGGGCATGCTTTCCTCTGACCATATCTTACAGATGAGCTGGTGCATGCTCCTAACAAAATACATGTATATACTTCATGCTCAAAAGCCAAATGCATGTATATATTTCGGTTTTAAAAGGGGATGTGTTATAAATTGACGAAACGGTCCATTGACTTTTTTGTTTCTGTGCAAAAATGTCAAATATGTTGGTATTTTTGAGGCTCTTTTCCTTAAAGCTTGACAAAAGTGAAACCAATACGATAAATACCTTGCACTTGTGAAAATCGTCTTCAAGCTATTCCTTAGAATTATTTACTTAGGTGGCGCTACAGTCCGTGGTGAACCTGGGCCTAAACCATCAAGCGTCTCCAGCTGGCACGGTCTTTGGCCAGCTGTTTCCAGCGCCACACAACCAGTTGATTAAGGTCCCTTTCCACCTGTGTGCGCCACCGTTGATGCGGCCGTCCTCTGCCGCGCCTTCCTTCCGGGATAGATTCAAAGACTCTTCGGATCGGAGCTGTATTTTCTCTGCGCTCTACATGGCCTAGCCACCTTAGACGCAGTATCCGTAGACGTCGTACCAGGCCGATGTCGCTGTACAACCCATACAGTTCTTCGTTAAATCTTCTCCTCCATACTCCGTTTGAACAAACGGGACCGTAGATAGTGCGTAGAATTTTCCTATCGAAATGATCAAGGGCATCTTCATCCATTTTTGTTAATATCCAAGCCTCTGGGCCGTAAAGGAGGACTAGGGTGATCAAGGTCTTATATAGTGTCACCTGGGTTTTCCGAGAGAAGGCTCTACTTCTCAATTGCCTCTTGAGCCCACAGAAACAGCGGTTGGCAAGCGTAATTCTGCGTTTTATCTCAGCGCTGGTGTTGTTATCACCGGGCATCACTGAGCCAAGGTATACGAACTCCTTGACCACTTCAAAGTTTTATCTGCCCATGGTGAATGTCTGACCTATACGTCGGTGTTGACCGTCTCTTTTTGATGGAAACAGATATCTGGTCTTACCGTCATTAACCTTGAGACTCATCTTAGCCGCTTCTACCTCAATGCTTACAAAGGCCTCATTGACGTGTCGCTGTGTCCGTCCAATCATGTCAATATCGCCCGGCGTACGCAAGCAATTGCATAGACTTGAAATAAATCGTACCTCTTATGTTGACCAGACTCTTGCACGATAATTTCAAGCACGATGTTGAAAAACTTGCATGACAGCGCGTCACCTTGCCTAAATCCTTTTTTAACATCAAAGGTCACGGTTTGCTCGTTACCGACCTTAATGGAGCAGCGAGAATTCTCCATTGTCATCGAGTCGGACGAGTTTGGCAGGGATGATAAAACTAGACATGGCTTTGTTTAGCTCATCTCTATACACGCTGTCATATGCAGCCTTGAAATCGACGGAAAGGTGGTGAGTGTCGATATGGTATTCCTGGGTCTTCTCCAAGATCTGCTATTGTATAAGTATTTGGTCTATTGCGGATTTCCCTGGTCAGAAACCACACTGATAAGAGCCGATCAGGTTATCCACAAATGGTTTCAGGCGTTCACACAATATGGCAGAGAAGATCTTGCATGCGATGTTAAGGAGACTTATTCCCCTGTAGTTGGCGCAGCTATGGGGTCTTCTTTCTTATGGATCGGGCAAACGATGTTGAGATTCCATTCGCAATTAGATAGTGCATGCACCTTACCAGCTCATTTCCAGCTGCCTTAAAAAGCTCAGTCCGTTTGCGCCCGCGGCTTTATTAGACTTAAGTCTCATTATCGCTATTTTGACTTAGCCTAGGTCGGGTGGACGAAATTCTCTTACATCGTCGTCCGAACGACAGCCTGACAGCGGCATCTTTTCTGTCATCGCCGTTATATAGTCTGCAGAAGTGGTCTTTCCAAATCCTCAGAATCAACTGTGACTCTACTACTAGTTCTCCATTTTCATCCCTACAGGCCGCCACTCTGGCTTTGTAGCCATGACATGTTCGTTTTACCTTATTATAAAACTTCCGGGCTTCATAACTGCGGAAGCATCTTTCAATTTCCTCGATCTCACGCTTTCCGTGCTCTTTCTTCTTTCCTCTGAAAAGGGTGTGTTCCTCTCTTCTCTTCTGCTCATAGATTTCGTGAGCAGCTCTCGTCCGTCGTTGCAGCATGGCTTTATATGCCTCTTGTTTTGCTGCATGGGCTTGTTCGCATTGATCATCGAACCAGGGGTTTCTAGGTGGTGGCTGTGTGAAACCCAGCACCTCTGAGGCAGCATCTCTGACGGCGCTCTGGCAATGCGCCCATTCCTGTTCTATTGCTTGATTCACCGCCTTCAAGTTGATATGCTTGAACCTTTACTATTTGAATGACAGTCGAGAGTTATATAATAGGTCATATAGAGGACGCCGGAACTTTCCCTTTCAATTTTTGAACAAAATATATCAAAGGCTTAAAGGGCAGGCTGTCTGGCGGTGACGGGATCTATGAAGTCCACACCAACGGCGGCCCTTGAATTCATGCTGAACCTCCCACCCCTGGACATATACTGCGAGAACGTCGCAACCAGAACTTCGGTAAGACTACAGAAATCCCGTTTCTGGAAAAAGAGTCCTCACGGACACGAATCAATCTTGGGTCGATGGGTCGTCTCGAGATTCACAACCGTAACGGACTATGTCACCCGACTTCCTTCCTGGGAGAAGAGATTCTCTATTAGAATTCCCTCCAGGGAGGAATGGACCGGTGATTTGGTACGCACGGAAAGTGAACTGGTACTCTACACCGACGGATCCAAAATGGATGTTGGCATAGGTGCCGGAGTCTACTTTGTGTCTCGGGATATGCATCGCTCATACGTTCGATGATGGATGCAGTGTCTTCCAAGCTGAGGTCTTCGCTACCAAGCAGGCGGCGGACCTGATCAGCCTTTTTCTCAGGAAAAAGGATCAGCATCTATGTTGACAGCCAGGCTGCCATTAAGGCTCTGCAGGCAGCATGGATAAAATCCAAACTCGTCAAACTCTGCAAGGAGAAGTTAGAGGAGATATTCAATGTAAATGAGGTGACCCTTTGCTGGGTGCCTGGTCATATGAATATCTCTGGAAACGAGAGGGCGGACGAGCTGGGTAGGGTGGGATCAAGTGCTAACATTACGCAGATCTCAGCTGAGGGCAAAGCACTACTCAGTGCGCTCTACAGGGAGATAGAGACGGAGCTATTAGAGAAAGCCAAGAAGCGATGGTTTCGCTTAGATACATGCGCACGGGCGAGATCGACTTGGCCCGTCTATGATAAGAAAAGAACGGAAAATCTGCTGAAGTCTACGTGAGCCTTGACTTTTCGTCAATAGGGCACCCATGTACCTAACCAACCTATCCATGCAGCCGCGGCAGAAGTCATTGGAGGGTAGCCCTAGTTTGACGGCTTGTTTTCGAAAAGTACATTGCTCTGTAATGACCCTCTAAAATGCTTAAGGTTTCCCTTGTGGCTACCAAACAAGGTCCTTGGTCCGTCCTAAGTTTAGCATAGGCTAGATTTTTGTATAGTGATAAAACCGATGTCACTTTCGTTCCATTGGAGGTTGGTAGCCTCTATGGTTCGAGGTTTTATCATGTACTTTACCATGCTTATTTGTATTTTAAGATGCCCGAGAGTTGGAAGACAGAGTGTGCTTGACCCTAACCTTGGTAACCTTGCGTGGCACACACTGCAGTGAATTGAGGATCTAGATTATAGGACAAGACTCCGCTACTTAAGCCCGTCTCCATCTAGGAGCCATCGGTATTGAGGGTCCTCGAGTCCTTCGGTTCGTCTTTTCCTTCAGCCCATTCCTAATGGGATGGAAAGATAACTTCAAAATTCTTAGTGAACACGTTTTGGGGGATAGTGTAGTTCGTGTCCATTGGTACTTCGAAGTGCTTAAAAATGTTAGTATGGCCTTTGTGGAATGTGAGCCATTTTCCTATGCCCTTGATTTGTAGATGAGAGATGTAGTAGAATGTTTAAAGCCCCCGTTAGGGTTGATTTAATAGCACCACTTATGCAAATGCTGTCCCATCTTTACACTTTCCCCGGAAGATTTCGATAGACTACATTGTGAAGAGCAGTCCACCAAACTACGATGCCTTATGACTGCTATATAGGGCCAGCTTGGTTGGAGACCCCACTTTTTGCTCACAATATTCTTGCAACTGTAGGGGGCAGTTGTTGCTTTTTTTGACTCCATCAAGAATGTTGGGTCTCCAATCTAGATTCTTATCAAGAATTAGGCCAAGGTATCCAGCCTCGGTGGGTTGAAGGGCGGAATTTTTCATTTATTAGTAAACAGTACTACATCAGTCTTCTTGGGGTTCACCCGAAATCCGCAGTTCAGCGTTCAATTTACTACAGTTTGTAATGCTCCCTGCATTAGGTCACTTTCCTGAGATTTAGTTGGTCACAGCGTACCCTTCCGGTTTTAACAAAAGTAGTAGTTCATTGATTACCACGTTCCAGATGAGAGGCGAAATTACCCCACCCATTGGTGTACTTCTGCTGACCATTCTAGTTGAAACGGCACCAGCGAAATTGGCTTTGACGACTCTTTGTGCTAGCAGTTGGCGTATCAGTTCTATTACTGATCCCGTTACACCAATATCAGTCAGCGCTCTGGTGACGGCCCGTGGTTCAATATTGTTAAGGGCGCCCTCAATATCGAGAAAGGCAACAAGGGTGTATTCCTTGTGTTCCAATGACCTTTCTATGATGCAGACTAGTGAGTGGAGTGCTGTTTCCACCGATCTGCCTTTATTGTAGGTATGTTGGTTCTCCAACAGCCTTTTTAAGATGTAGCTGTGTATAATGTACTTACTTAACTACTTATCAGGCCAGCAATCCACGAGGATCTGAGCTTGAGGGCACGCTGTTTCCAGTCGTCAAGACCAAGTTGTCTTATATCTACGCTTACGTGGTCTTTATTCCGCAGGTTCGGCCTCTCTCTTCTCGAATCAGGAAGCTCGGATTCGAAGACCCACTTAGGTGGAGCGTTGGTGTTCATGCGCTCGATGTGGCCGAGCCAATGTAGTCGACGGATTTTTTCCTTCCGGACTATACCCAAATCTTTGAACAGCTCATAGAGTTCGCAGTTCTGTCTCCTCCTTCATTCACCTTCGTCACAGACAGGACCACCCTGCTTACCCTGCTTATCGTCCAGCTTTCGGCTTCGTACAGCAAGACTAGCAGTATAAGCGTTTTGTAAAGCATGACTTTCGTTCTTCGAGTAAGGAGTTTTGACCCGAGTTGCTTGGACAAACCGAAGCAGTAAGGGTTGCCAAGGGCGATTCTATGCCGGATCTCCACTGTGGTGCCGCTTGTGGAGTTTATGTTTGCCCCGAGGTAAACAAACTCCTTGACCACCTCGAAATTGTAGCTGTCAATCGTTATATTTTGTCCCAGGTGGTCTTTGTCTTATCCTCGTTGACTATAGGACCAATTCGTTTCGCCTGTTCTTCAATCGCCACGAAAGTTTCTTCAACGTCACGCTGAGGCCGCGCGAAGATGCCAATATTGTAGAAAATAGTGCCTTCTCTGTTGACGCCTGATGGCAAGCCATCTGAGCCTGCGGCCTTGTTGTTGTTCAGTTTTTGAATATCTGTGCCGACTTCATCAATATGGCTCTGTGACAACATTATCCTCGAAATTTCGAAGAGCCTGAATGCCTTTCTTGAAGCCACCTGCAAGTCATTTTTCTTTCTTGTAAAAGGCCCGTATTTTATGCTTTTCTCTAGACTCCTCGATATCCTTGAGCTGGAAAGCCGCAAAGATTATTTTCTTTAGTCGCAGCAGTATTGGCTCGGTACTCCCCCCGCGCTGCCGTGGTTTTTTCGCTGCAGCGCTTTTGGGTACGCCCCGTCAGTCGGTTGCTGCCTTTTTCTGCTCACACTCGCCATCATACCCTGGATTTCATGTCGGCGGTGGTAGGTAGCCCAAGATGGTCTCGGCTACTTCCTGAATGGCTGAACGCCAACGCAGCCATACATTGTTGGCATTTGTGCTCGATGTGGGCATACCGGAGAACCTTTCGCTCAGTTCCTCCCTGTAGGCTCTGGTAAACTCCGTTGTGCTCAGGCGTCCAATGTCAGAAATCTGGTGCAGCCTTCTGACATTGGACAGTTGAGTTCTGAATCCTGCTGCTCCAAGGAAATGGTCAGAGTCGACGTTTGACTCCCTGAATAATCGCACATCCAGGATGTTTGACGAGTGTCTTGCGCCTTAATCTTATAATGTTTATCACACAACCTGAACGGTGTGCAGTGGTTTGGCTCGTAGATGTTCGTTCACTACTCTCCAGTGGTGGTTGTCCTAGATAGGATTCGAGATGAATTGACCGAATTTTCATGCTGATTGTGGTTCTCAGCAACTGTTCCACGCACTTATGCTGCTATGTTAGAATTGCACACACATAGTATGAATTTTAAGTGAATTGCCTATGGAACGACTTTGAACTACCGACCTTCCGCTCAGGACGGTCGGTAATGTTTAACACTGCACCACGGCCACCGTGTGTGTGGCTTCGCTTGCGGGGAAGTATTGCGCTACTAATCTTCGCACTACGATCTGTCACAAATTCCATGAGTCGGAAGCCGTTATCATTTATTGTATCGTGGAGGCTGTGCTTTCCGCCAAAGGTGTTCTCCTCACCGATTTTACTTACTTACTTTCTAACTTAGATGACGCTACAGTTCGGGGTGAACCAGGGCCTCAACCAACAAGCCCCTTTAGCCGGCACGATCTTTGGCCAACCGCTTCTAGTGCCGCACGCCCAGTTGGTTGAGGTCCCTTTCCACCTGTGCGCGCCACCTTACATGCGGTCGTCCTCCGCTGCATCGTCCCTCGTGGTTGGTGTCGAAGACTCTTCGGTCCGGAGCAGTGATGTTCATTCGCTTTCTTAAACGTTGTACCCGAAGGTCGATGTCGCTGTACAGTCCGTACAGTTCCTGGTTTAATCTCCTCCCCCACTCTCCGTTTCCACAAACGGGACCGCACGCAGTATTTTCCTCTCGAAACGCCCAAGAGCCTCTTCATACGCTTTTGAAAACGTCCAAGCCTCAGAGCCGTAGAAGAGGACCGGGATAGTTAAGGTTTTGTAGAGGATACATTAGTTTTTCGAGACGGGGCTCTACTACTCAGTTGCCACTTGAGCCCAAAGAAACAGCCGTTGGCAAGAGTTATTCTGCGTTTTATCTCAGCGCTGGTGTCATTGCTGCTTGTCACTATCGAGCCAAGGTAGACGAAGTTTTTGACTACTTTAAAAATAAAGCTGCCGAAGGTGACGTTCTTATCAGGACGTCGGTGTTGCGCGTCTTTCTTTGATGACAGCATAAATTTGGTCTTGTCTCTATTTACCCGTAGACCCATTTTAGCCGCTTCTGCTTCAATGCTAGCGAACGCCGCATTGACGTCTCGTTTTGTCCGTCCGATAACGTGAATGTCATCTGCGTAGGCAAGCAATTGTGTAGACTTGAAGTATTGTATTACAAGTAGACTTGTATTGCCCGCAGAGGCTCCTCACCGATTTTGGCCGATTTTAACATAGTTCTCCGGACAAGCTCGTTTTGTCCTCATTGCTTCCACAATGTCACGGCGAGACCACGCGATGATGTCGATATCATCCGCGTATCCTAGCAGCTGGACGGACTTGTAGAAGATAGTGCCTTCCCTGCTGACGCCTGCCCGTCGCACTGCTGCTTCAGCACCAGGTTAAAGAAGTCACATGACCGCGCATCTCCTTGCCGAAATCCGGTGTATGTTTCAAACGGTTCCGAAGTCCAAAAACCGAGTTGCACGGTGCACAGCATATTTTTTAGCGTGGCGCGACACTCGGTTTTCCCGGGATCCCGAATTCGGCCATCGCACCAAGCAGTTGTTCACGATGAATGCTGTCGTATCTTCTTCTTTGATGAAGGACCAGAGCCAAGCTTCTCTCAATCACCCATGTTGTGTGTGATTTATTTTTTCACATAGGTGAAAGGGACCTACAGTTTAATGCCGATTCCGAACGGCGTGAGTCGAGAAGCTTTTTCACGGCAAGTATACTACCGGGGGTTTTGCCAGTACCCCGCCAAGGAGGAACGCCGCGAAATAAACATTCGATGGCGTCGGTGTTATCGGGATCCGAACTCGCTCATCGTGCGTCAGAGTCCAACACACTAACCACTGCGCCACGGCGTCCTGTCGTATACGGCCTTGAAATCGATGAAAAGATGGTGGGTATCGATTTGAAACTCGTTGGCCTTTTCCAGGGATTGTCGGAGTATGAAGATTTGGTCTATAGTCGATTTGCCGGACCGAAAGCCGCTCTGGTAGCTGCCGATTAGTGCGGTGCAAAATGGCTTTAATCGTTCACACAATACGCTGGACAAGATCTTGTATGCGACATTGAGCAGGGATATACCTCTATAGTTCTTGCAAGAGGTAGGATCGTCTTTTTCGTGGAAGGGGCTAATAGAGCTGGTATTCCAGTTGTCGGGCATGCTTTCATCTTCCCAAGTTTTGCAGACGACCTGGTGCATGCTCCCTACCAGAACATCGCCGCCAACCTTGAAGAGCTCTGATGTCAAGCCCCATGAGCCTGCGGCCTTATTGTTCTTCAGCTTTTGAATAGCTGTGCCGATTTCTTCGATGCTGGGTGGGAGGACTACTTCAGCGGCTGGAGTTGGGATTTCCTCGGTCCATACCACCCTCTCTTGATCACGCTCGTTAAGCAGCTGCTGGAAATGCTTATTAAATACATCCACTCTCTCTTCGGTAGGGGTGTGTGCACATATAAGGCTGATGTTATAAAATCTGCCTCTGATGCGGATCACAGCCAGGCGATGACCTTCGACCTTAACCGCTTTCCCACGACAAATCGGCATCCCAGTAAGTGCAATCTTTTGTGACAGCTGTAATACATGTCGCAATTTTTCTTCCTAATCATACGGTTTCCTATCCAGCGTATTTCCTGGACCGCAGTAATATCCGCCATGTACTGCTTAAGGATTCCTTCTAGTTTATGAGCAGCTCCGGGAGTGAACATTGTTCTGACATTCCAGGAGCATACTCGCAAATCGTGTTCCTTTTTCGTACGTTGTCGTCGTCGAGTATCCGTCCGTGTATCCGAGGCATCTTGCTCATTCGTGTCTTCACCTCCCAACGGTTCCTGAAGAGGCTATCCAGCGGGCGCCGCGAGGAGACCGTATGTCAACTTGACCCGGGCATTTAAACAGGGATCGTTGCTGGCATCTCGCTAGGTTGAGAGAAATCAACAGCTTTACCCTGTATGTCCGAGGCCAGGCCCCCTGGATCTTCTTCTAACTACTCCAAAACCCAATTAGCATCACATGGCGATGTACATGTTCTCCATCCTACAGCTCCTAAGTTAGTTTGTTAGTTAGTTCCATTCTTCAATACCGTTTTGCATTAATGAAACCCTCAGTTCTCTCTTTCAAAGCGTAGTTGTTAGTGTTTCGTATCCACACCATCATTGTTTGATAGTATTTTCTAAGCATTGATCCCTGAGATAATATAAGTACTTACCAAATAACCAGACGTAAGAACAGACTAGTAGAATTCATAGATAGTGTCGAAGGAAAGAACCCTCCTTTCAAGGTGAGTGTAAGCTTGAAGATCACATAACCAAAGGACATCTCATTCCACATATGCCTCTACCTAGCTAGTATTCAGCCAACATTTTAGATATTAACCAATCACTAGTTGTACTAAAAACAAAACACCTTATCATCAGGTAGAAACACTTAAGACTCCAACAGCTTCAATGCTACCACTCTTTTCTTCCTTAACACAACGATTCAGCAAGCGAGAAGGCACACATAATAGATATTGCACTGCATCCAAGCGCGAATGCATAGCGTTTAAGTGTTCAGCTCGAATTCAGTGATGATTAATAAAAATAAAAAAATATCTAATTCCAGTGTATTCCTCTAATTTATTTTCCAAATATTCTTACTGCCTGAACTATTGCCTGATTTCATTTGTATTTCATAGATACTTTAAATATTTTCAATAAGCTATCACTGTTTCCAGTTGAAAGAAAGGATTTTTCTTTAATTGACATGGTTGTTTCAGTTTTCCCGGTGGTAACCTTGTGCCTTTTTATATTTAACAGCAACCTCCGGCGGCATCAAACGCACCGTATTCACGTCGCAATGGCGGTGGTGGCATGAGCTTAGGTCAACGTAGTCATTCGGCGGCACCCAGTGATAACTATCATTATTATCGTAGTAATAGTCCGCGTCGTGGGTCATTATCGCCGCCTGACGATCGTTACGTAGATTATCCAGTTCTTCCAATTCATTCCTCATCATATAATACAACGTCCTCATCGTCACAACAACGTTTTCAATCGCGTTCAGCAACTGCCACACCAACAGGATCGCCCAAGAAGAGACAACTGCCACAGGTGATCTATAAACTACTTACCTACTATCGATCTTGATCAGTTTCATGGTGGTATTTGTAGGTTCCACAAACATCACGCAACGCCATGTTGCGTGATCGCCTCGGTCAGGAATTCGATGAACGTCTGCCCGGTGGCCGTTTTGGTCGTCATCGATCGCGTCAACCGCACCATCAAGCCACATACCGCAGTACCGGCATGGGTGGTTGGGAACGTCACTACACCGGCCTGTCCGATAGTGATCTACATTCGATGGAATCAAGAATACGTCCACGGCATTCGTTGTCGCCCGATAAGGATTTTATGGGGGAATTCGGTGATTCCGATATGGAATCTGTAGTTAGTGTAACCTCAAGTGCTTTCTCTACACAATCAGAACGACCGAGAGGTTCACGTGGATTAAGGTAAGTACTATGGTTAAATACAATATCAGTGCTTCTAACACAAATGGCCGCTTTGAAGACTTCTCTTATAATAATTATTTTTATTTTCATTAAAAAAATTAAAAAAAAAAAAAAATTAAATTCTGTCCAACTCCGTGTATTCTGAACGGGTCCCTATAAACCTCTTATGACAAAAAAAAAAAAATGAAAACCTTAAACCTCGAAGCAGAAGCTTACCGCGAAATTGGCGTTCCCCAATGGGTAACTTTGAACGTTTTCGTGCGCACACGATCGCAGTCGATGATTCTGAATATCTGACACCAACATCATCAATATCCCAACCATTACCTCTACCACCAACTCCACAACAACAGCAACAACAAGACCAACCTCCTCCACCACTACCACCACCACAACACGAACAATTGCCCGACTCAACAGATGTATCTGCTGCATTAGCACAAGCATCCAGTCTGCTACCACCAAATGCCATCAACTCGAATCCATCGAATGGACACAACGACTACAGTCTTGACGGCAGCGGCGGCGGCGTCAACGACGACCCTCATCTCTCATATCATCATTTTCCCGATTACTTTCCTCAAATACCCCAATGTTCGATACACTTACCTCAATTCATTACGAATACCGATTTTAGTCAAATCCCTCAGCGAGTTTTTCGCAGTAGTAGTGCCTTAGGTTATCCCCAAATGCCCCAGATGCCCATAACGTTTCCGTCATTTGAGAATTTCAAAAAATTCACCACGCCCGTGGTGAACTTTTTCCGCCAAGCCAATCATCTCTCACCGCCCACGACATTCTTTCCATTCGCCAATTTCGCAAACGCCCCCAATACCACCGACAGTAGCAGTCTGGTAGAGTGCCAACAATGCCAGGCCATCCTGGAAATTCAACAGCAACAGGCCATGTTCGATCCTCAATTTGGAGCGACCCATGTTATTGGCCCGCATCCTCAACAGGCTACTGCCGACGGTGGTATTGTAGACGCAATGTATTGCAATCAAACGCCCTTTATCGATCCATACATCAACCACATGCGTCGCCCATCCTTGTCCATGTTTCAACCATCGTCAGAGCCATCACTGCCAACTCTGGATCCGGCCATGTGCGGCGAATGCGCTGATCAGCACTTCGGTGGTGGCCTAGCACATCCAGTAATGTTCCAGCATCAATACTCGCTACCAGCCCAATCGAGTGAAATTAAGATTCCTAAGCAGTCACTGATGCGATTACGACGTCAACTGAGCGACGAAGCATTAGTGACTAGCGTTCCCGTGTCGGCCAAAGCACAACCACCGTCGATTCTGAAGAAGCCACGACCGCTCGATCGTCGAAAATGCTTCAGCGAATCACACTCACGATCGTTGGATTATGATGATCTAAGAACGAAAAACTGGTCACGACGTTATGTGCGCTATGAAGACGAAGTATACCCGCCGGCAAGTCGTCCGCTCCACGAACTGCCACGCAAATACAACTCGGAATCGAACATACGACAATCGTATATGGGAGCAGCGGTCGATGCTAATCATCCGCTTAGTCACTCGCACTTCTTAGTGACCGATGATAAAATCGTAACGATCGTCTACGATTCAGACGTAGGCTGGACGCGTAAAGGTGTCGCTCCCTCGAATTACGTTCGTAAGCGCGTTAAGGATCAAAACGGACGTAGTCACATGTCCCTGAAATTGACACGAACTACGCGGCAAAAATTGGACGGGCCAACACCGGCATACTTAAAGAGACGACGCACTCTGCCGGAACCACCAAATGCGCCCAATGCGCACAATTTCTCTCCGGTCGAGTATACTGAAGATGCCGAAATGAAAAACGCACATGGAAACGCAAACGACTTTGGTGTCGTTGATGGCGATATGATTGGGGATCACCGAAGTGCGAGAACGCATTCGTCAGCACCAGGCTCCGAAGCTGGGATCAAAAAGACTGCGGCACAAGACGTCGACGAACATCAACGATCTCGACCCGATGGCGGAATGTCCGAACAGATGTTGTCGCGACATTCCGATCGTGAATCGAACTACGCTCGATCGTCGTCGAGTAAAAGGCTCTCAACTTCCCGTAGAAATAGATCTCCTACCGATCCCCATCGTTACCGTAGTAGTCCGCCACCGCCGCAAATCGGTTCGAATAATGATCGTAGCAATTTGGTCAGTATAAACGATCAGCCCGAGTATTTTGAATACTACGACAATGATTATTGCGAGGATGATGCAAATTATGATCGTCGCGATGGTCGTTACGATAGAGAGAGTAGTGATAGTCCTAGTAGTCGAAGTCGTAGTCGCGGTAGCGGCGGTGGCGGTGATCGTAGTCATAATAGTAGAAGTAGTTCTAGTTGTAATCGTGATTCTTATGGTAGTGGTAGTAATGCTAACAATGCTTCTTCTTCCTCTTTTACAACAAAAACCAACTCCTCCCGTCATGGTGTCGCTCTGCTCTCCACCTCACCTAAACGTGCCTCATTGAAACATACAAACCCACAAATGACCTCTTCACCATCCACAACACCACCACCACAACTACCACAAACGCAAAATAATGTAAACGATCGGTCATCGATGGATCGTGATGACTATTACGGTGATGCCACTGCCAGTGAGTATGACGTACGTGAAGGTGATCGTATTGCCAAAAATCCATCGAACGATAGCGGTAATGGACGAGATCGAGACCGAGATCGAGATCGAGATCGCGATCGTGATCGTGATCGAGGAGGTGGCGGAAGTGGAAGCGGCCGAGAAGGAGGAGGAGGTGGTGGCAGCGGCAGCAGTAGAGGCGAGGGATCTCGTAGGAGTGGTTACACCGACTATGGTGGACCCGGCGGCGAAAGTGGTAGCAATAGAAGTAGTAAAGAACGTCAACTGCAAGACGATCGTATCGATCGCATTGAATCTAGTAGTGATCGAGGTGATGATCTTAATAATTCCTTCAGCCGGAGTATATCGAATGCCGACGGCACGCCAGAGGATAAAATCGGTAAGATCCTTAAAACCAATATCATATTGGTGGTCACCTACACATAACTGACATTTTCCCCTCGGTATGCTTTCAGATGGTAGTCTATCGGACACGGCAGTTGGCCTTCAACAAACCGATTCACAGCGACGAAAAGCAGCTGCCGAACAGCAACGATCGCCGAAAAGTGACGCTGGCGGTCGGAGTAGTAGCGGTCGCGGTGAGGAACGATTTGGCTCCGGCATGGGAAAGAAAAGCAACTCGACGTCACAACTGTCCGCAACGGGTGAGTTCAATGTGTTTCGATTTCGAATGAATGTTTGTGTCTTTTGTCCTGGCCAGTTGACCGTTAACAGTTGACAGTTGAAGTTTCCATTTTCATTTTCATTTTCATTCACATTTTCGAAATTCCGACATTTTACTTTTATTTGTTTTCATAATTCTAAGAGGGCAGGGGTTTGGAATTTTTGGCGCCCTCGAGAGTATTGTTTTTTGTTTTCTTTTTTCTTTTTTATCTATCCTCCATCTTTGTTTTAAATCCATATTTCGTAATTTTAAGTTTCGTACTTAATTGTTTAATAAAATAAAAAGCTTAAACAATAACTTAAATAAATTAACGAATAATATAAAATATAAACAAAAACAAAGGTCGTAAAAGACGTATGGGCTTTGGAAAGAAGGGTAAGAACTCATTTACGGTGCACAGAAGTGAAGAGGTTCTGCCCGGTGACATTCGTGGCCCACTGTCACGGGGTTCATCAGCATCCGATGATGGTGGCGAGGGATTCACCGAAGGGGACAGGTTCGCAATATTTTTCTTTTTTATTTTTATTTAATTAGTCTTTTTTGTTTCTTTTTGTTTTCCCCCCATTTTCTGTTAAAGAGAAAGTAAATTTAAAGAATGTTCATTTTGTTAAACGATCAATGTTGAACGAGGGTGATAGACATTGTGGTGAGGTGACAAGCGACTTATATTTTAGAAATAAGATCTAGAAATAAGCATTACCTAGATGTTAAGCAAGGATTTTAGGTATGTTTATTTAATGTTGTGTTGTGAAAAGGGAAAGGAACAAAAGGCTCTGGAAGTGTAACCAGCTATTAAGTTTTTCTTCCTCTCATCTTTAAGGTTCTAAACCCGCACTCACTTTAAAGCCTCCACAAGCTACAAATATTAGTATACAAATATCAATATACTTACTTACTCATCAGGCCAGCGATCCAAGGAGGATCTGAGCCTGAGCTATAGTTGCCTTCCATCCTTGACGGTCCCGGGCACGCTGCTTCCAGTTATCAAGACCAAGATGTCTTACATCCGCGATTACTTGGTCTTTATACCGGAGGTTCGATCTTCCTCTTCTTCTCGAACCAGGAGGCTCGGAGTCGACGACCCTCTTAGCGGGAGCCTTGATGTTCATGCGCTCCATGTGGCCGAGCCAGTGTAGGATCTTTGCCTTCCGGACTACATCCACATCTTGGTACAGCTCGTAGAGTTCGCGGTTGTGTCTTCTTCTCCATTCACCTTCCTCACAGACAGGACCAAATATCCGGCGCAGAATTTTTCTTTCGAAAGAACCCAAAATCAGCTCCGCTGTCCTGCTTATCGTCCAGCTTTCGGCTCCGTACAGCAAGACTGGCAGTATGAGCGTTTTGTAAAGCATGACCTTGGTCTTTCGAGTAAGGAGTTTTGACCCAAGTTGTAGTAGCAGCGGTTGCCAAGGCCGATTCTATGCCGGATCTCCACTGTGGTGTCATTTGTAGAATGTACGTTTGCCCCAATGTAGACAAACTCCTTAACTACCTCCAAATTGTAGCTGTCAATTGTTAAATTTTGTCCCAGGTGGTGAGCGACGTATTGGTTTTTGCTTGACAGCTTGTTTTATCCTCATTGACCTTAAGACCAACTCGTTTCGTCTGTTCTTCAATCGCTATGAATGCTTCCACAATGTCACGGCGAGACTACGCGATGATGTCGATATCATCCGCTTATCCTAGCAGCTGAACGGACTTGTAGAAGATAGTGCCCTCCCTGTTGACGCCTGCCCGTCGCACTGTCTGCTCCAGCACCAGGTATGAGAAGTCACATGACAGCGCATGCCGAAAGGCATGCCGCATTGCCGAAATCCGGTGCATGTTTCAAGAAGTCCTAGAACCGAGTTGCACGCTGCATCGCATATTTGTTCAGTTTTCCCGGGGTCCCGAGTTCGGCCATCGCACCAAACAGTTCTTCTAGTTGAATGCTGTCGTATGCGGCTTTGAAATCGATGAAAGATGGTGTGTATCGATTCGAAACTCGTTGGTCTTTTCCAGGATTTGTCGAAGTGTGAGGATTTGGTCTACAGTCGATTTGCCGGACCGGAAGCCTCGGTCCCTACCACTCCCTCTTGGTCACGCTCGCTAAGCAGCTGCTGGAAATGCTGCTTACTTACATCCACTATTCCCTGCGGGTTTCTTGCAAAAGGCTCGTGTTTTATGCTTATCCCTAGACTCCTCGATATCCTTGAGCTTGGAGGCTGCGAAGATTCTTTTCTTTTGTCGCAGTCGTTTTTTCTCCTCCGTTCTTCTGGCTCGGTACTCTTCTTGCGCTGCCTTGGTTTTCTCTTCAGCGCCTTTTGATACACCTTGTCGGTTGCTGCCTTTTCTGCTCACACTCGCCATCATGCCACGGGTTTCTTGTCGGGGGGTGTAGGTATCCTAAGGTGGTTTCGGCTACATCCTGAATGGCTGAGCGGCAATGCAGCCACATATTATTGGCATTTGTGTTCGACGCAGGCATACCGTACAGTCTTTCGCTTAGCTACTCCCTATAGACTCTGGTAACCTCCGGTGTGCTCAGGCGCCTAATGTCAAACCTCCTCCTGGTGGGCTGGCATTTGTCCCTCTGAATGTTAACACATCCAGAATGTTTGACGAGTGCCTTGCGTCTATGAGCACATGGTCGATTTGGGTGGCAGTTCGACCGTCCGGAAATCGCCAGGTTACTGTGTGGATTCGCTTACGAGGGAATCTTGTACTACTTATCACCGCATTACGAGCTGTCCCAAAGTCCGTGAGTCGGAAGCCGTTATCTGTTGTTGTATCGTATTGCCCGGGCATCCCCGGGTACGATTTTAACATTGTACTCCGGGCAAGCTCCGTAGGCGTTGTCCAAGAGATCATAGAAGTCCTCTTTGATGGGGGCCTCTTCGGTAGCGGCGTGTGCACATAGGCTGATGTTGTAAAATCTGCCTTTGGTGCGGATCACAGCCAGGCGATCACTTATGATTAACCACTTTCCCACGACAAATTCGCATCCCAATAATACCAATCTAATGTGACAGCTGTAATAAATGTCGCAATTTTTCTTCCTCATCATACCGTTTCCTATCCAGCGTTTTTCCTGGACCGCAGTAATATCCGCCTTGTACTGCGGGAGGATTCTTTCCAGTTTATGAGCAGCTCCGGGAGTGCACAGAGTTCTGACATTCCGGGAGCATACTCGCAAATACATAGTGTTCCTTTTTGATGCGTTGTCGTCGTCGAGTTTCCGTGCATCTTGCTCATTCATAACTTGTGTTTTCTTTACGTGGGCGGATTGTTAGCCCGCCGCACAACCGCCGTACTGGTCGGGGTTTGTCGCTGCATACGTTTGTTCACCTCCGTTGTGCCTGAAGGCGGCATTTTGACTATAATCGCTGTTATACAATCTGCAGAAGTGGTCCTTACATAATCTCAGCATCGACTGACACTCCACTGTTAGTTGTCCGTTCTCATCCCTGCAAGCTTTTGCACTGGCTTTATAGCCTTGGCATGTTCGTTTTACGCATAAGGAAGTTGTCCTTGCTAAGGTCATCGGCTTCCGGAACGAATATTACGAAGGGAATATCATAACCCTGAGTTGCACGTAGATCTGCGTTTTCCCATGGCTTAATATTCTCTATCGACGACATCAGCCAATTCTTTGTTTCTGTGTCGTGAGAGGTAATAGATAGCCATCCATTACTGGCTGAGGTGGCCTCGAATCTGAGGGCAGGCCAGTTCTTATCTGCCTTGTTCATTTCCTCTAGCAGGGTCTTACTCACTAACTATATCTCTTGATCGGTTAGGGTCCCTTGCGAGTGCTGGAGTGCATGATAGCGAATTTGCATCGAGCAATGGCATCCCGGTAGGATAGCTCTGGTTTGTCTGTACTCTCTCATGTATCTCCACTAGTTCTTTTAGTGGATTTTATTTTTGCTCTGCCAGCACCCCGGGGCGATCATTTCGTTCACCAGCACATGAGCTACTTGGTGCCTCTGTGTGTGGTCGGTGCTTCTTACGAGTATTCTCCACAAGGGTTGCGTTTTTGGTTGCTTCCCTTTCCGCAAGCACGAGAGCATTTCTTGCTCTTTCTCTTCGTCTCGCCTCTTCGGGCTCTATCCCGTCCCGGACTAGAGCGGCCATTCGCCGCTTTTGGGCCCCTGTGAAATGTTCGTATTTCTACCAAGGCTTTTCGCGTCGGTGACCACTGCAACCTCGATATCGAGGTTATTTTTAACTTCCCAGTGGGAAGTTATTGTAGTGGGGCCGATTTTGCGAATTCCAAATTTTGACATATCTCCACGTTTCAAGTTCAACAGAATCCAAATCCCAGGTTTTTATAGAGATGCATGTGTATGTGTGCATGTGCGTATCGGAAGTTCCCCCTCGATTATCCCGAGAACCGAAAATGGTATTGACATAGGATTGGGTTCATTACAAGCGTTATTACGCAGCTTAATAGTGAATAAGTTTTCAGCAATCGGTTTATCCGTTTTTTGTTAGAAATGAAATAACTAAAAAATAGGCAAAAAAAATTAACAACACACGCAGTGTGCTCAAACGGTCCACCATCTAAGTACTAACCGTACCCGATGCTGGTTGATTGCGGTGATCGGACAACAACCGATACATATGAGATTGCTCGGACAGTGTGAGGTAGGGTAAGGAACCGCACGCTCATGAGCTGCTCGTGAGTGAGCACTACCCAACGAGCAATTATTAAATGCTCGCGCTCATGAGTAATTGGCTGTGAGCATTTTTATTTTCGCTCACGAACACGAGCGTATGGATTTATGGAAAACTCACCCCTGTGTGTACTTCAGATGTTCGAAAGAGAACGCACACGTATGTGCAGTCTGTAGGGTGGGTTTTGTTTAAATGGGTGGATTTACTGCTCGGGAGTTGTTTGCGAAATTATGAAATTTGGAAACATTTTACTCGAAATTTTTTTTTTCAATTTCCACTTTTAGGGTTCCGTACCCATGGGATAAAATGGGACCCTATTACTAAGACTTCGCTGTCCGTCCGTCTGTCACTAGGATGTATCTCATGAACCGTGATAGTTAGACAGATGATGTATTCCTGTTGCCGCCATAACAACAAATACTAAAAACAGAATAAAATAAATATTTAAGGGAGGCTCCCATACAACAGACATGATTTTCATCCAAAATATCCCCTTGGTCACATACTGACCTAAGGTTAGTCGACAATATCGCACAACCAGTACCAAACTTCCGAGCTTTGATCCCTGTTGTGTCTTTGTTGTATTAGTCCTAGATGCAAGCCAAGGGAATTTAGTCAAATTAACTTTGGACAATATCCCACCACCAATAACACACCTCCGAGCATTGACCTATATTGCGTCCTTAATCCTAGCTGCAAACCTTTTCTCCATAAATATTGTTATTCACCTTTTCACCTCCCTGCTGTCAAGTAAGATAGTTGATTTGAATTCAATGGACACTTTGATGATCAACTATCTTATCATGGCGATTTTTGATTATTAAAGTAATATGCCTCTAATCTGTCTGCAACCAAGATCTGTCATCATGCAAAAAATAATTTCGAAAGGATTAAGGCCTATTCACACTACCCAACAGGCTACCGACATCACTTCACGACAGTCTGCTGCCATCAAATATTCTCGTGAACTTTTCCTTTTGGTGATGGTCGGTGATGTGTCGGTGCCGCGTAATGTGAATCACGCCATTTAAAACACCAAGAAAAATATTTTGATTTGATGTTGATTGTCGGTAGCCTGATGGATAGTGTGAATAGGCCTTTAGCCTTTTTATTGCGACGACTGATGAGTTAACATAGAACGTCTCTTTCATTTTTATATATGCAGATGGTACGGAACCCTACGTGCGCGAGTCAGACTCGAACTTGGCCGGTTTTTTTTTATAATAATTTAGTCTGAGATGGCTTCGTTTTCTATAAAGTCTAAATTAGGAATTGTCAGCAATCAAAATTGCACACGCAACTGAGCAGCTTATGAGCAATAGATTGTTTAATGTGCGCCCATGAGTGTGCGTTTCCTTACCCTGAGTTACATTGAGCTACAGCAATTAGGCCATCTTAGGCGTTGAATCCGTAGACGCCTGACTAGACTCATGTCGCTGTACAGCCCGTAAAGTTCGTGGTTGAACCTATTCCTCCATCCCCCGTCTGCGTTTATAGGCCCGAAAATCACTCGCAAAATCTTTCTCTCGAACCGACCAAGGGCCTCCTCATCCGCTTTTGATAGTATCCATGCTTCTACGCCGTACAGCAGGACCGGGATGATAAGGGTCTTATATAGAGTCAACTTTGTCGTTCGGGAGAGGGCTCTATTACTCAGTTGCCTCCTGAGCCCAAAGAAACAGCAATTGGCGTTTGATTTCGGAACTGATGTCGTTGTTCCAAGTCACTGCGAAGCCAAGGTAGACGAAGTCCTTAACTATCTCGAACTTTCTGCCAATGCAAACGTTCTGGCCAAGACGTCGGTGGTGAGCGTCCTTTTTTGATGACAGACCAACTTTCGACGCCTCGAACTCAATACTCGCAAACGCCTCATTGACATCTCGCTGTGATCTACCTATTATGTCAATATCGTCGGCGTATGCAAGGAGTTGCGAGGATTTGAAATAGATTGTACCTCTTGTATTGGCCAGTGATTTTTGCACAATCATTTCCAATATCATGTTGAAGAAATCACACGACAGCGCTTCACCCTGCCTTAATCCTTTTTTGACATCAAAACTATCGGTAAGGTGTTCACCGATTCGAATGGAGCAGCGAACATTCTCCAAAGTCATCCTGCACAGTTTGACGAGCTTAGCAGGTATGTCAAAGGTGGACATAGCATTGTATAGCCCGTCTCTAATTACGCTGTCGTATGCGGCTTTGAAGTCGACAAATAGGTGGTGAGTATCGACTTGAAATTCATTTGTTTTTTCCAGGATCTGCCGTAGTGTGAAGAATTGGTCGATGGTGGCCTTCCCTGGTCTGAATCCGCACTGATAAGGACCTATCAGCTTATTTACAAAAGACTTCAGGCGTTCACAGAGAAGATTTTGTAGGCGATGTTAAGGAGACTTATTCCTCTATAGTTGGCGCAATCACAGGGGCCTCCTTTCTTGTGGATCGGGCATACGATGCTGAGACTCCATTCCTCGGGCATGCTTTCCTCTGACCATATCTTACAGATGAGCCGGTGCATGCTCCTAACCAGATCATCCCCAGCTGCCTTGAAGAGCTCAGCAGACAGTCCATCTGCGCCAGCAGCTTTGTTCGACTTGAGCTTCGATATGGCAATCTTAACATCGTCGAGGTCAGGGGGACAGAATTCTCTGCGGTCTCCGTCGATTAGAAATTAATCATTCTGCCTGACAGCGGTATATTGACTAACATCGCCGTTATACAGTCTGCCGAAGTGGTTTTTCCATATTCTCAGCATCGACTGCGATTCTACTACTAGATGTCCGTTCCCATCCCTGCAGGCTTCCGTTTTGACTTTATAACCTTGGCATGTTCGCTTTATCCGTTGATAAAACTTTCGAACGTCACGCCCGCAGTAACACCTCTCCAAATCCTCAATCGCGCGCTTCTCGTGGTCTTTCTTCTTTCTCCTGAGAAGCTCATACTCTTCCCTTCTTTTTAACTCGTAGAGCTCACGAGCTGCTCTTGTTCTTTCATGCAGCGAGGCCTTATATGCATCCTGCTTCGCTGTGTGAATCCTCCTGCACTCGTCATCGAACCAGGTGTTTCTTCGTGGTGGAGCCTTGAAACCCAAAACTTCGGATGCAGAGCTTTTCAGGGCTTGTTTGCAAAGGCTCCACTGCTGTTCTATCGATAGCGTGGAGGATTGAGGTGTATTGGAGAGCTTAAGGGAAACGCGATCGGTAAAAGCACGAGCGGTTTCTGGCGATAGTAGCCAGTATTCTTACTCTACTCCGCTGCGTTCGTGATATCCGTAGGCGCAAGATAGTGGTCCGAGTCGATGTTAGCCCCTCGGAAAGTTCGAACATCAAGAATAGTAGAGGAGTGTCTGACGTCGATCGCGATGTGATAAATCTGGTTGGTAGTCGATTGATCAAAAGACTGCCAGGTGCCTTTGTGTATATCGAGGTGCGGGAAACGCGTACTTGCTAGAGGGAGATTCAACCCCGTAGCAAGATCAGTCAGATCAGGCTGATGTTAAAAACTTTAGCCTTGTTACGGATTGTTATGAGGCGTTCGCTCACATACCGAAAGCTTAGGACTTTTTGCCTTAGTCCACCTCGAACAACAAATCCGCATCCAAACAATCGTTGCCCTCTCTCCCTATAGCAGTCGCCGTAGTAAATATCGCAGTTTTTCATCCGCTTTAGACCCGGTCCATTCCATCGCATTTCCTGGATGGCGGTGATGTCCGCTTTATAGCGGTCTAGGGCGTCCGCAAGTTGTTCCGCTGCACGTGGCCTGTTCAGGGACCTAACATTCCACGTACAGAGCCGAAGATCCGACCAGGGTCGTCAACATAAATCCGGTCCGTTATATCTGAGGCTTGGGGTTGTTTCGGAGTTTGTGGTTTTTTTACGGTTACGGCTTACTAGGCCGTAGCCCAACTGACTAATCCTGTTTGTTTTGGCGCAGGAGGCTCGCCATTCGCCCTTCCCCGTCTGCAGTTTCCATAGGAAATCTCCAGATGGCACCACGAGGAAGTGGAGATGGGACTTACTAACAGTGCCGCAAGATGTTCGACTGCGGTGGCTCTTCTCGCCTTTCAGCAGGCCAGCATCCGTCGGATAGATGCTACCCCTACGAGGCCTTTGTTAGTCCTTTGCCGTCCTAGTCGCACCTAGACCACATGTTTAAGTATGAATTCTAAAAGGTAATCATCTGTTTTATTACCCTACGAAGCCAGAGCCCTGTTGTTCTTTTTTCTTTTTAACTTAGCAGGTGTATCGTTAGTCGAAATTCTTTTAAAAGAACTGATTTCAATAATCAGTTTTTGTTTGCCTACATACATTTAAAGTTAACTTTAATCTTTGCCATTATATTACTTGAGATATATAGTAAGACTGATTTTTAGACATTCCAAAAGCTCATTAGTATTTTTCAAATAATCAATTTGCTTATTTTTACATGTATGGGTTAATATCGTGAGACTTCTTGGTATAAGTAAAAAAAATTATGTATATTCGTACGCATACAATATATACTAAGCAGGATACCAGCATGTGCAATTTAGACAAAGCACTCGCTTATATGCAATGAATGACCTGCCCTCACAATAACCAAAAAAGCTTTTATAAACTCCCATAAACCTCGTGCTTTCAGTCAATTGGATTAAGGAAAGAAAATAGAAATGAAAACAAAAACAAAATGCTCAAGCCATTTCAAGACCAAAGCTTTTCACCCTTTTAATGACGTGTTAGCTTACAGAGAAAGCCTTTATATTTTGTTCTCTTCTAAGGAAACTATAAATTTTGTGTTTTACTAAATTTAAATTCTAGCCAATCCAAAGTCGATACGTAGTTTTAGGCTTTTTTGCAAGGATTCAACAATTTGCAGAAGTTCAGCAGAAGCTTCAAAACATATGTTTTTATGTTCAACACATAAAAACTGATCTTCAGAAGCTTTTCCATGAACTTCTTACCCAGGAGTAAAGAGGGAAAATTACATATACTACAATATATAAAAAGAACCAACCTATACTACTAAACGATTTGCTTTATTTGTGCATTAGAAACATATTCTTGGCTCATTTTCAATAGTTACTTGCATTTACTTTAAAAAATGTATCTTTCTGAAAAGAAGTAAAGGCTTGTGAACACATTCAGCTTACCTCTATCATGCTCCTATGCTTAGTTTATAAAGAGTTGGATTTTTTTTTCTTTTTACACACTTAGTACACACTTTATTGCTTGTCCTTGAAAAACAGAATGTCGTTTCAGAGTTCCTTGTTTTCTTTTCACTATTTTTTCATAATATACATACTAACGTACATTGAAAGTATTTAACTACAAAGCATGGGTTCTTTACACTTAACAATCGATAAATAAAATTTGTATTAATACATTTTTTTTAAAGCAGGTACATCACACAGGTAGGAGATACTTTTTCTTTAAGTATGGTTTTGAACAAAATTTTGAAGACCATTCACAAAATAGAAAACAAGAAAGACGAGTAACAAAACTACTTCTAAAAACGTAATTACTAAAAGTGCACAAATCCTATCTAATGTATAAACTACCTTTGTATTGTTCTTAGGTATTGCGTACTTCTGAAAAATTAACACATTTTTAAGTGTGTTGGCCTCTAACGCCGATGACACGGGATCAAATCCCGACAACAGCCATGTTATCGAATGTATTTTTTTTATTTTTATTTATAGGGCTAGTGCTATCAATAGCAATGCGGCACTGCGACCTTTGCAGATCTATTGTGCCTGCTAGCCGATTTAGCCGAGTAGCCTCTCCACCTCCACAATGGAGTTGAGAATGCTTCCCGTAGGAGCCAGGGTAATCCCCTCAGGAGTCATAACTTCACTGAGAAGGATACGCTTCCTAAGATGGCAGAGAGCAGCACACTCACACAGTATGTGTTCTGTCGTCTCATCGTCCTCAAGACAGAGCCGACACTCAGTTTCAGACGAGAGGCTAATTTTGTTGAAATGATATCTCAGACCGCAGTGTCCCGTTAGATAGCTGACTAGTCTTCTGATATCCGTCCTATTGAGTTTGAGTATGTCAATAGGGTGCTTGTTCAGGGGTCGTATAAGTCGTTTAGATTGACGGAGTCCCCGAACGCTGTTCCAAAAGGACAGGTGTTTTAATTTTTCCCACTCGTCTAAGAAGTAATTTATCTTAGACGCGGGAATGCCGCAGAATGGTTCCGGACCTATTGCCCTTGATACCTTTATGGCCTGGCACCCACCAAAGTTTAGCATTGTTTCTTTTGGCGAGGTCTTGTAGGGCGTCATGGCATTCCTTGACGGTTTTTGAGTTCGTGCTGTACGAACCCAGCGCTTTAAGCGCTGCTTGGCTATCAGAGAGTATGTTGATGGTTACTCCTCTGATGCCAGTCTCAAGATTTAGATTTACGCATGTTAGGATGGCATGCAGCTCAGCTTGGAAGACGCTGGGACTTATTCCCAGTGCCTTCGAGATTTTGCGTTTTGGTCCAAAGATGCCGGCGCCAACGCTGGAAGCCATCTTGGAGCCATCCGTGAACCACCTAAGGCCTTTGACATTTAGCAGGGGATCACTGTTTTCCCATGCTGAGCGGTTTGGGATCAGTATCTCAAATCTCTTTTCAAAGGTGAAGGTGTGTGGCAGTGCGTCCGAGACTGTAGTAATCATATCCAGCTCGGGAAGGTGTTGTAATATGGACATGTGTCCTGCGGGTCTACATTGCATATTTGTTCCCGAGCAGAGGATTCTGGTTGCACTGCGTAATGTCACTTTTTTCATAAAAAGGTGCAGTGGAGCGAGTCCAATGAGTGCTTCTTGGGCTGCCGTGGGGCAGGTTGGCATAGCGCTTGTGATGCCGAGACACGCTAGTCTCTGAAGGCGTTGAAGCTTAACAATTGTAGTTTTTTGCTCAACTTTTGACCACCGTACGGTGGACCCGTAGGTGACGATAGGTCTAACTATGGCGATATATAGACAGTTTAAATCCCCAGGTTTTACCGTAGGTGCGTCGACAGGCCCACATGGCCTTAGTCGCTTTCATGAGTTTATTTCTCATATTGGAGTTCCAATTGAGTCTACGGTCTAGGTCAATACCTAGATACTTTACTTCCTCTGAAAATCCGATGCGTGTGCCATTTAGTAAGATTGAGCAGGGTTGTGCCTTTCTCCTCTTTGTAAATGGGACTAAGATCGTCTTATTTGGGTTAATAGATAAACCCTCTCTGCCACACCAGTCAGAGATAAATTGGAGCGCAAGCTGCATGCGCTCACAGGCAGTGATCTCGCACTTGCCCGTAACAATGACTACTAGGTCATCAGCATATCCGATGACCTCATAGCCCCGAGTGGTTAGCTTGCGTAGTAGATCGTCGATGACTATCGACCAAAGCAGTGGTAAGAGGACTCCCCCTTGTGAGCATCCTCTAACCACCGATACTGTCACTGAGACCTCTCCGCATGTGGCTGATATAATACGGCTATTTAGCATCGCCCTGATCCAGTGATTAGTGGGATGGTCTACACCCTTGCAGGATAGTGCAGTGGTGATCGAATCATATGTATTTTTGTTGGTGCTTCTTTTCAGCGGGGAACGGACAAAGCCCCCTGTTGTATAATAGTCATGAAGAACCTTCTCGAAATTCGCCGTTCTGAATCGGCAATAAATCGTGGGTCCCTTTCTTACTTTCTTACTTAAGTGGCGCTACAGGCCTTGGTGAGGTTAGGTTACGTATATGGGTGCGCTATTGACGGAAAGTCAAGGCTCACGTAGATTACGTTGAGTCCATTGTGCCCACTTGTTTTGTTTAACCCGTTGATACCTAGACATTTACCTAGCACAAGGGTATACCATCCAGACGAGGATACTAACTTACTTATCAGGCCAGCGATCCATGGAGGATCCGAGCCTGTGCTATAGCTGCCTTCCATCCTTGACGGTCCCGGGCACGCTGCTTCCAGTTGTCAAGACCAAGATGTCTTACATCCGCGATTACTTGGTCTTTATACCGGAGTTTCGATCTTCCTCTTCTTCTCGGACAAGGAGGCTCGGAGTCGAAGACCCTCTTAGCGGGAGCCTTGATGTTCATGCGCTCGATGTGGCCGAGCCAGTGTAGTCGACGGATCCTTGCCTTCCGGACTACATCCACATCTTGGTACAACTCGTAGAGTTCGCGGTTGTGTCTTCTTCTCCATTCACCTTCCTCACAGACACTACCAAATATCTGGCGCAGAATTTTTCTTTCGAAAGAACCCAAAATCAGCTCCGCTGTCCTGCTTATCGTCCAGCTTTCGGCTCCGTACAGCAAGACTGGCAGAATGAGCGTTTTGTAAAGCATGGCTTTGGTCTTTCGAGTGAGGACTTTTGACCCCAGTTGTTTGGACAAGCCGAAGTAGCAGCGGTTGCCAAGGGCGATTCTATGCCGGATCTCCACTGTGGTGTCATTTGTGGAATTTACGTTTGCCCCGAGGTAGACAAACTCCTTAACTACCTCTAAATTGTAGCTGTCAATTGTTATATTTTTACCCAGGTGGTGAGCGACGGATTGGTTTTTGCTTGACAGCATGTATTTCGTTTTGTCCTCATTGATCTTGAGACCTGTTCTTCAGTCGCCGTGAATGCTTCCACAATGCCACGGCGAGAACAGGCGATGATGTCGATATCATCCGCGTATCCTAGCAGCTGGATGGACTTGTAAAAAATAGTGCCTTTCCTGTTGATGCCTGCCCGTCGCACTATCTGCTCCAGCACCAGGTTGAATAAGTCACATGACAGCGCATCTCTTTGCCGAAATCCGGTACATGTTTCATACATTTCCGAAGTCCTGGAACCGAGTTGCATAGTACATCGCGTATTTTTTAGCGTGGCGCGACACAACTGGATCAGTTTTACCGGGATCCCGAATTCGGCCATCGCCCCAAACAGTGCTTCACGATGAATGCTGTCGTATGCGGCTTTGAAATCGATGAAAAGATGGTGTGTATCGATTCGAAACTCGTTGGTCTTTCCAGGATTTGTCGAAGTATGAAAATTTGGTCTATAGTCGATTTGCCGGGCCGGAAGCCGCACTGGTAGCTGCCGATTAGTGCGGTGCAAAATGGATTTAGACGTTCACACAGTACGCTGGACAGGATCCTGTATGCGACATTGAGCATAGTTCTTGCAAGAGGTAGGATCGCCATTTTATGGATGGGGCCTATAGAGCTGGTATTCCAGTCGTCGGGCATGCTTTCATCTTCCCAAATTCTGCAGATGATCTGGAGCATGCTCCCTACCAGAACATCGCCGCCAGCCTTGAAGAGCTCTGATGGCAAGCCGTCTGCGCCGGCGGCCTTGTTGTTCTTCAGCTTCTGAATAGCTGTGCCGACTTCTTCGATGCTGGGTGGGAGGACTGCTTCAGCGGCTGGAGTTGGAATTTCCTCGGTCCCTACCACTCTCTCTTGGTCATGCTCGTTAAGCAGCTGCTCGAAATGCTGCTAAAATATATCCACTATTCCCTGCGGGTCGATCACAAGATTGCCCTCGCAGTTTCGAAGAGCCTGGGTGCCCTTTTTGAAGCCTCCTGCAAGGCCTTTGGCTTTCTTGTATAAGGCTCGTATTTTATGTTTATCCCTAGACTCCTCGATATCCTTAAGCTGGGAGGCTGCGAAGATTCTTTTCTTTTGTCGCAGTAGTTTTTTCTCCTCCCTTCTTCTTTCTCGGTACTCTTCTTGCGCTGCCCTGGTTTTCCTCTGCAGCGCCTTTTGGTACGCCTCGTCGGTTGCTGCCTTTTTCTGCTCACACTCGCCATCAAACCACGGGTTTCGGGGGTGGTAGGTATCCTAAGGTGGCTTCGGCTACTTCCTGAATGGCTGAGCGGCAATGCAGCCACATATTATTGGCATTTGTATTCGACGTAGGCATACCGTAGAGTCTTTCGCTCAGCTGCGACTCTGGCAACCTCCAGTGTGCTCAGGCGCCCAATGTCGAACCTCCTCCTGATGGGTTGGTGCAGCTTTCTGACATTGGACAGTCGGGCTCTGAATCTTGCTGCTACGAGGAAGTGGTCAGAGTCGACATTTGCCCCTCTGAATGTTCGCACATCCAGGATGTTTGACGAGTGCCTTGCGTCAATGAGCACATGGTCGATTTGGTTGGCGGTTCGACCGTCCGGAGATCGCCAGGTTGCTGTGTGGATTCGCTTGCGAGGGAATCTTGTGCTACTTATCACCGCATTACGAGCTGTCGCAAAGTCCGTGAGTCGGAAGCCGTTATCTGTTGTTGTATCGTGGAGGCTGTGCTTTCCGATCACTCCGATTTTGGCGTTGAAGTCCCCGAGCACGATATTTACTTCGTACTCCGGACAAGCTCCGTAGGCGTTGTCTAGGAGGTCATAGAAGTCCTCCTTGATAGGGTCTTCAGCCTCATCGGTAGGGGCGTGTGCACATATAAGGCTGATGTCATAAAATCTGCCTCTGATGCGGATCACAGCCAGGCGATCACTTATAGGTTTAAAGTCGATGACCTTCGACCTTAACCGCTTTCCCACGACAAATCCGCATCCCAGTAAGTGCAACCTTTTGTGAAAGCTGTAATAAATGTCGCAAATTTTCTTCCTAATCATACCGCTTCCTATCCAGCGTATTTCCTGGAACGCAGTAATATCCGCCTTGTACCGCGTGAGGATTCCTTCTAGTTTATGAGCAGCTCCGGGAGTGTACAGGGTTCTGACATTCCAGGAGCATACTCGCAAGTCGTGTTCCTTTTTCGTGCGTTGTCGTCGTCGAGTATCCGTCCGTGTATCCGAGGCATCTTGCTCATTCATAACTTTAAGTTTTTTTTTTACGTGGGCGGATTGTTAGCCCGCCACACAACCGCCATTCTGGTCGGGGTTTTTTTCGCTGCATACGTTTGTTCTACTCCTAACGGTTGTTGAAGTGGCTATCCAGAGGACGCCGCGAGGAGGCCGTATGTCAACTTGACCCGGGCATTTAAACAGGGATCGTTGCTGGCATCTCGCCAGGTTGAGAGCAATCAACAACTTTAACCCATATGTCCGAGTCCATGCCCTCGAGGATAAGAATCCCAGTATTCTGTTCAGCCCAATATTACCTACCTACCGAGTAGCTTCCTAGGAATATATTCCTTTTTTGGGCTAGCGTCGGACATTCGCACAGCAAGTGACGAATGGATTCGATTTTCTCTTCGTCCCTGCAGCTTCTGCAGAAGTCATTGTAGGGCTGGCCTAGTCGAGCTGTAAAGGAGGACTGGGATGATCAAGGTCTTATATAGTGTCAACTTGGTTTTTCTAGAGAGGGTTCTACTTCTCAATTGCCTCCTGAGCCCAAGGAAACAGCGGTTAGCAAGAGTGATTCTGCTTCTTATCTCAGCGCTGGTGTTGTTTTCTCCGGTCACCAGTGAGTCAAGGCAGGCGCATTCCTTGACCGCTTCAAAGCTATATGTATGTATCTGCCCATGGTGACGTTCCGGCCATTACGTCGGTATTGCCCCTTCTCTATTTGATGAAAGCAGATATTTGGTTTTACCCTCATTAAACTTGAAACCCATCTCAGCCGTTTCTACCTCAATGCTTCCAAATGCCGCAATGTCGTCAGCGTACGCAAGCAATTGCGTAGACTTGAAATAGATCATACCTCTTGTGTTGGCCAGTGAGTCTCTTATTATCTTTTCAAGCGCGATGTTGGAAATTGTACATGACAGCGGACCTCGACCAATAAGCCCTTCCAGCTAAAACCATTTTTTGCCAGCTGCTTCCAGTGTCGCACGCCCAGTTGGTTGAGATGGCGTTCCACCTGTGTGCACCACTTTAGATGCGACCATCCTCTGCAACATCGGCCCTCGGAGTTGGACTGGAAGGCTCTTCGGGCCGGAGTTGTATTATCCTTTCACTCAACCTGGCCTAACCACCCTAGACGTTGGATCCGTAGACGAAGTACTCGGCCGATGTCGCTGTACGAGCTACTGCTGTTGTTTGAACAGGAAGGGTACGCTGTGACCGCCTATGCAGATGACATTGCTATTGCCGCCACAGGAAAATTTCCCAGCACTCTATGCGACCTTATGCAGAGTGCATTACATACAGTAGAAACCTGGACGCAGTACTGTGGACTTGGGGTGAGCCCTAAGAAGACCGATCTAGTACTGTTTACTAACAAATATAAAATTCCGCCCCTCAACCCACCGAGGTTGGGTGGAACCGAACTAATAGTCAAAGAGCAGGCCAAATATCTAGGCCTAGGCCTTGACAAGAGGCTGAATTGGAAACCCAACATTCTTGACCGCGTCAAGAAAGCAACTGTTGCCCTCTATAGTTGCAAAAATGTGGTGGGCAAGAAGTGGGGTCTCCAACCAAGCATTATGTACTGGCTCTACACGGCGGTCATAAGGCCCATCCTCCTGTATGGCGTCGTAGTCTGGCGGACTGCTCTGGACAAGGCAGTCAATCGAAACGTTCTGGGGAAAGTACAAAGATCGGCCAGCTTATACATAAGCGGAGCGATCAGATCAACCCCCATGGAGGCCCTAAACATTCTGTTACACCTTCCACCACTGAACCTTTTCAGCAAACAAATTGCTGCCTGCGCGGCCCTGAGGATGAGGAGCATAATAAAATAGCCCACATCACAAAAAGGCCACACAACCATTCTAAAACACACCCATGGACACAGACTATATCATCCCGCAAAACGTGTTCACTAGGAACTTCGAAGTTGTTTTTCCATCCAGGGAGGAATGGGCTGAAGGGAAACTCATACCAAAGCACTCGATCTCCCTCTATACCGATGGCTCAAATATGGAGTCGGGTGTAGGCAGTGGAGTCTTCTCCAAGGAGCTTAACCTTAGCCTATCCTTTAGGCCCCCAAATTACTGTAGTGTGTATCAGGCTGAAATAACAGCGATAACGGAGGCCCTTGCATGGCTCAGGATCAATGTAATATCTGCCAAGGATATTATCATTTGCACGGACAGCCAATCTGCGATAAAATCCCTGGCAGCGGTAACCCACAAATCAAAGACATCTCTTAACTGTCGCCTATCTCTAGATGAGTTGGCTGAGCAGTTCAACATTTAAGTATTGTGGGTTCCCGGGCATAGGGATATTCCAGGAAGCTGCGCGGCCGACGAACTCGCAAAGCCGACCATATCGGCTTTATCGGCTCTGCTCATGCCCCTCTTTTGCGAATCGCAGGAGGATCTACCTCGGCGCGCCCTTCTATGATAATTTAAGTGAGCTAGCAGACCATAAAATAGCTCAACTCCATCGCTTCATCAGAAGCACCGGTTGGTTCTCTGGTAGCGGATCTGGGTAACACGATCCATGTGGATCCAATGGGCCGATTTCGGCCTACGTGTGGCTTATGCCGGCCACATTAACCTAACCTAACCTAGCCTTCTACTCCACCCTTTGTTTACACAAAGGGGCCATAGATTGAACGCACAATTTTCCTCGCGAAACGGCCAAGGGCCTCCCCATCCACTTTCGTTAAAGTCCAGGCCTCTGTGCCATATATAGCTCAATCTTAGTCATTCTACTTCTCAATAAATTGCTTCTTGAAGCAATTGCTTCTGCCCAAAGAAGCAGAAGAAGAGTAATTCTGCGTTTGATCTCAGCGCTGGTGTTGTTGTCGCTGGTTACTAGTGAGGTAGTCCTTGACCTCCTCGGATTTGTAGCTGTCAATTGTGAACTTTTGACCAAAACGTCTGGATTGTGCGTCTTTTTTAGATGACAGCATATATTTGGTTTATTCTTTTTTACCCGAAGACCCGTTTTAGCCGCTTTCGTTTCGATGCTTTCGACCGGTTTATTGACGTCGCGCTGTGTTCGTCCAATTACGCCAATGTTATCCGCGTACGCAAGCAGTTAACCAATTTGAAACAGATCGTATCTCTACTTTTGGCCAGTGAGTCTCGTATGATCTTTTTAAGCACGATGTTGAAGAAATGACATCACAGCGCGTCACCTTGTCTAAATCCTTTTTTAACATCAAAGGTCTCGGTTAATTCGCTACGGATCTTAATGGAGCAGCGAGAATTCTCCATTGTAATCCTACCCAATCGGACGAGTCTGGCCGGGATGCTAAAAATACATGGCTCCATGTAGCTCGTCTCTACTCATACTGCTTTTAAATCGACGAAAAGGTGATTGGATTCCAAATTGGTTATCTTGCGTCTTCTTCAAGATCTGCCGCAGTATGAAGACTTGGTCTATTGTGGACTAACTTGGCCTAGATCTAGACTGATAAGGACTCATCAGATTACCCACAAAGGGTTTCAGGTGTTTACACAGTACGCCAGGGAAAATCATATGTGAGATGTTAAAGAGACTTGTCCCCCTGTAATTGGCGGCATTATATGGGTCTTCATTCTTGTGGACTGGGCAAACAATGCTGAGATTCCATTCGTCGGCATATTTTCTTCCGACCAGGTGAGTTGATGCATGCGCCCTACAAACTCATCTCCAGCCGCTTTAAATAGCTCAGCAGACAGGTCGGCCGCGCCTGCGGGCTTACTTGTTTTAAGCTTCGAAATCGCCAGGTTAATTTCATCTAGGTTGGGTGGGCGGAATTCTCTTGCATCTTCGTCCGTTGCGAATAGATCACTCTGCCTGACAACGGAGTCAGATCTATCGTCGCTGTTAAACAGTCTACAGAAGTATTCCTTCCATATTCTCAACATCGACTGTGACTCTACCAGTAGTTGTCCGTCTTCATCCCTACAGGCTTCCGCTCTGGCTTTATAGCCCCGGCATGTTCGTTTTACTTTTTCGGAAAACTTGCGGGCGTCATTCCTGTGGTAGCCCCTATCCCTTTGATCTCATGCTTTTGATGCTCTCCTGTTTTCCTCTTTAAAAGCGTGTGTTCCTCTCCTTTTCTGTTCGTAGTGTTCACGAGCGGCTCTCGTCCGTCTATGTAGCATGGCTTTGTAGGCTTGTTGTATTGCTACATGAGTTTGTTCGCATTGCTCATCAAACAAGCGATTTCTAGCTCGCGTTGGCTTGAAACCCAGGACATCAGAGCCGTGTCTCTGATAGCCCACTGACAATGCTCTCATTGTACTCTGTGAATTGTGCGTGGGTCATCGGAAATTGCATTCACCTGCGATTGTAGCTTTCCAACGTCAAACTTTGTTTGTACAGCACGACTCCGGGGCCATCCCTGATTTCCTCCTTCATACCTTGGCTACAACAAGAAGTGATCCGGGTCGATGTTGGCTCCTCGAAAGGTTCGTGCTTCTAGGTTGCTGGAGGAGTGTCTGGCGTCGATGGCAACGTGATCGATCTGGTCGATATCCGACTGCTCGGATGATTCCCAGGTTCCTTTGGTGGATGTTGGGGTATGAGAATCGTGTACAAGTCAGAAGGAGATTAGGTCCCCTGAAGTCAAGTAGCCGGTGTCCGTTTTTGGACGGGGGGTCGTGTGGGCTGTACTTTCCCGTAATCGATTCAGATACATATGTTCTCTTTGCCCAGTTTCACATGAAAATCTTCTAGTGCTATTTTTGTATTGTAGCCGGAGCATTGGGCATAGGTTCTGTTTAGGAGATCGTAGAAGGCATCAGTGAGTGGATCCTCCTTTTCTTCGCTTGAGGCATGAACGCATATTAAGCTAAGGTTCCCCAAATTACCTTTGATGCGGATTGCTATGAGGCGTTCGGTTACATGCCTAAAGCTTAAGAGGTTTTGTTGCAATCTTTCTCGAATAGCGAACTTGTATTCAAATAAGCCCTGCTTCTTCTCCTTGTAGCCAATTACGCGTTTGCAGGGCTCATCAGCTTTGTATCAATCTGTATTCGAAACCACGTTTGTGGATGCTTCGTATGAATTCATTATTTCAATGATAAGGATGTCCTAAGCACAACTAAGTACAGTCTCCAACCTGAACGGCCAGGTTCCTCCTTCCCAATAAGGGGTGAGCTCGCCGCACACATTGGTTCACTACCCGGCGGAGGCTTTGTGTCAACTTTAAGCTAGCGTTTGCCGTGTTAAACACGATCAGCTTCTTTGCTCTGTTTGGTCGCTCCCTCGCAATATCGTTTATTCTCCATACGAGTAATTCTGGGCTTCCCTACGCTTTTTGTCAAGATGCCCGTGGAAGGGAATTCTTCACAAATATCGTGTTGCTAGTTCTCCAGCTGCTGTAAAACTTTTCTGTACTCTCATTTAGTTGGGGTACCTTTTCGCCAGTCCCTGCTCGCAAAACGAAGCGTATCTCAAACACTAATAAAATGACATTTCAATGTGAAACTTGGCACAGATGTCAACTTCTTCTTCTTCTTCTTTGGTGCTTCAGTTCATGACGAACCTGTACCTCCTACAAAAAATCTCCCCAACTGGCACGGTCTTTCGCCAGCAGTCTCCAGTGCCGCACGCTTAGTTGGTTGAGGTCTTCTTCCACTTGCGTCTGCCACCTTAAATTTGATCGTCCTCGATCGCGTCCCCCTCTGGGTTGGATTCAAAGACCTTTCGGGCCGGAGCTGTGGTTTCCCTGCGCTCTACATGCCCTAGTCACCTTAGGAGTTGGATCCGCAAACACCACGCCACGCTCATGTCGCTGTACAGCCCGCACACTATTAAGTCTTCTCCATCATTCTCCATTTATACAGGCCGGGGCGAAAATCGTACGCAGAATTTTGCCTTCAAAACGACCAAGGATCCCCTCATCCGCTTTCGCTGAGTTCGTCCAATTATGTCAATATGTCATATGCGAGTAGTTGTATGTTCTTGAGACCGTGTCCCTCGTATTGACCAATGAGTCTTGCCCGATCCTGTGGAGGACGATGTTGAATAAGTCACACGATAGCGTGGATCTTAAACCTTTTTTTGATTAACGGTCTTGGTTAAGTCGCTTCCGACCCTGATGGAGCAGTGAAAGTTCTCCTATGTCATCCTGCTCCATCTGTAGAGTATAGCACAGATGTCAAGACTAGGCGTGGCGCTGTATAGCAAGCCTCTATGTACGCTATCGTATGCGGTCGTTGTTCTAGGATCAGCCGTAGTCTGAATACTTAACCGTGGACTACCCGGGTCTGAAACCACACTGATATGGACCAGTGATTTTTTTATCGTAGGGCTACAAGCGTTCATAGAGCGCAGCAGAAAAGATCTTATAAGCGATGTTCAGGAGACTTTTACGAGTACCCCTGTAATTGACGCAGACAACGGTTTCTCCTTTCTTATGGATCGGGTGGACCATACTAGGATTCCATTCATCGGGCCTACATTCCTCTGACCATATCTGACAGATGAGCTGGTGCATACTCCCAATCAGGTTATCTCCAGCTGCCTCAAAGAGCTCGGCAGGTAGTCCTTCTGCTCCAGCAGCTTTGTCGGACCTAGCTTCATCCAAGTCAGGGGGACGGAATTCTCGGCTATCTTCGCCCGTTGTGAATCGGTCATTCTGTCGGGCGGAATCTGTTTCGTAATCGTCTTTCCAGATTCTTAGTACCAACTGCGAATCTACTACGAGGTTTGCATTTTCGTCTTCCTAACATTCGATAGCGAGCTTCGGATACTCCCTTTTTTTCGTCTTAAGGGGCTTATACTCCTCCCTCCTCTTCTGCTCATAATATAGACGAGCAGCGCCGCTTGATAAGTTAGCCGCTTGGATGCGTGTGCCCTCCTACACTCGTCGTAAAGCCATGTGTTTCATATTCGTAGCATATTGAAACCCAGCAACTCCTTTCGTGTTGTACGGTCTGAGCAGATTTTGTAGGGTTTTCCGAGAGTTTGAGGGAAAGTCGATTGGCATAGGCCGTGGCGGTCTCTCGCAGTTGCAGCATTGCGATATTGTATGCCGCTGGCCTTACCCGATTTTTGTGGGCCAGGCTTATTCGTAGTCGTAACCTGGCTGCCACAAGAAAGTGGTCCGAGTCGATGATGGCTCCTCCGAAAGTTCGTACATCCAGAATATCGGATGCGTGCCTGTCATCAATCGCAATATGGTCAATCTGGTTGACGGTTGATTGATCCGGAGACCGCCAAGTCTCCTTGTGGATGTTGATATGTGGAAAACTAGAAGATCCATTTTCGGATGTGGTGCTATGTAGGCCGTGACAAGTAGGCCAGTTTAGCGCTAAAGTCTCCGATTTTAAGATCGTAAATGGAACATTGGGCTTATGTTTTATATAGAAGATCCTAGAAGTCTTCTATTGTAGCATCATCCTTGTGGGTGGGGGCGTGATTGCAAATTAGGCTAATGTTGTCGAATTTAGCCTTGACTGCTATAAAGTGTTCACCTATATGACGGAAGCTCAAGACTTTTTGTATAAACCCACCTATAATAACATATTCGCATCCGAAAAAGCGTTGCCTTTTGCCTAGTAGATGTCACAGTTTCTCATTCGCTTTTTGCACGATCAATACCATCGCACTTCCAGGATGGCAGTAATATCTGTCTTATAGCAGTCTAGGGCCTCCGCAAGTTATTAGCTGCACGTGGTCTCTTGACTGACCTAACATTACACGTTTCCTGGGTCGTCATCGGTTTGTTCTAATCCGAGGCTTTTCTCGGCTCTCTTACAAAGACTCTCCGGGCTGGAGCTGTGGTGTCCATTCGCTTTACATGACCCACCCATCTAAGGCGTTGAATCCCTAGACGCCTGGCGAGACTCATGTCGCTGTACAGCCCGTAAAGCTCGTGGTTGAGTCTTTTCCTCCATTCCCCGTCTACGTTTATAGGCCCGAAAATCACACACAAAATCTTCCTCTCGAAACCACCAAGGACCTCCTCATCCCCTTTTGATAGTGTCCATACTTCTGCGCCGATCGTGCTGTAGATCGGGATGATAAGGATCTTCCATAAATTTAACTTGGTCGTACAGGAGAGGCCCTAATACATAGTTGCCTCCTAAGCCCAAAGAGCAATTTTAATTGGGAAGAATGTTTCTGCGTTTGATTTCGGAGCTGATGTTGTTGTTCCAGGTCATTGCGGAGCCGCCTCCGAAACAATAATCGTGAAAGCAACATTGACATCTCGCTGTGTTCTTCCGATTATGTCAATGTCATTCGCGTGTGATACGATGTTGAAAAAATCACACGACAGCGCATCGCCTTGCCTGAATCCATTTTTTGACATCAAAGCTAGCAGTCAGAAGTTTACCGATTCGGATGGAGCTGCGAGCGTTCTCCAAGGTAATCCTGAAGGGATGTCAAAGGTAGACATGGCGTTGTATACCTCGTCTTTAACTACGCTGTCGATGCGGCTTTGAAATTAACAAATAGGTGGTGAGGGTCGACTTGAAATGTATTGGTTTTTTCCAGGATCTGCCTTAGTGTGAAGACTTGGTCGATCGTGGACTTCCCTGGCCTGAAGTAACACTGATAAGGACCTATCAGCTTGTTAACAAGCTTATTACAGCTTCAGGCGTCGATGCGAAATGATGGTTCCTTGACGACCTCCAGAACGGAAGCCCTGGAACTTCTTCTAAACGCACACTTTCCGGGCAGTAGTGACTCGGCTGTGACATCTCCTCAGGTCATCCAGCCGACGACATCCTCCCTCGAACGTGATCCCAACCTGGTCACCAAAAACAAGGTCCTATGGGCCATAAAAAGCTTTGAACCCTACAAGTCCCTGGGACCGGATGGTATCATACCAGCTGAGCTCCAGCAGGTAATAGATATCATCCTCCCCTGGCTTGTAGTCATATACAAGAGTTGCCTCTCCCTGTCATTGATCCCTAGCAAGTGGAAGGTAACCAAAGTAATTTTCATACCCACGGCAGGCAATGCTCCCATACGTATGCTAATGACTTGAGGCTTATTAGTCTTACTTTTTTTCTATTAAAAACTCTAGAGAAGATTCTAGACGCACACATTCGCTACAGCTGCCTCTCAGGTAGGCTGTCGGATAATCAACATGCCTACAACAAAGGCAAATCGCAATTCACTGGTCAGCAAAATAGAAAGGTCACTGGAACGTAAGGAATATACTCTAGTCGCCTTTCTCGACATTGAGAGTGCCTTTAACAATGTTGAACCATGGGCCGTCACCAAAGCGCTGACTGATCTGGGTGTTACGGGATCAGTGATAGAACTGGTACGACAACTGGTAACACAAAGAGTTGTCAAAGCCAACTTCGCTGGTGCCGTTTCAACCAGAATGGTTAGCAGAGGTACACCACAGGGTGGAGTACTCTCCCCTCTCCTGTGGAACGTGGTGGTCAACGAGCTACTGCTGTTGCTTGAACAGGAAGGGTACGCTGTGACCGCCTATGCAGATGACATTGCTAGCCGCCACAGGAAAATTTCCCAACACTCTATGCGACCTTATACAGAGTGCATTACATACCGTAGAAACCTGGACGCAGTACTGTGGACTTGGGGTGAACCCTAACAAGACCGATCTAGTACTGTTTACTAACGAATATAAAATTCCGCCCCTCAACCCACCGAAGTGGTGGCCAAGAAGTGGGGTCTCCAACCAAGCATTGTGCACTGGCTCTACACGGCGGTCATAAGGCCCATCCTCCTGTGTGGCGTGGTAGTCTGGTGGTGTGCTCTGGACAAGGCAGTCAATCGAAACCTTCTGGGGAAAGTACAAAGATCGGCCAGCTTATACATAAGCGGAGCCATCAGATCAACCCCCATGGAGGCCCTAAATATCTTATTACATCTTCCACCTTTAACCATATCTTCATTGAATAGTTTATGAATGGCCTTTACATTTAAGTGGCCTAACCGTGCATGCCACAATAATGCGTCATCGTTGCATTTGGTTTTTATGCAGCACAAAATATTTTTTGTTTTTATACACAAACAAATCATCAATTTTAGTTGCATGTAGTATTAAATTCTTAGAGCTGTCAATAATTCAAGCCTCCTTCTCCTTACATTGAACCCAATGGTTATTTGCTACCGCTTTGCTCACTGATAAAAAATTGGTTTTCAATTGCGGGACGTATAAAACATTTACCAGCTCTTACTTACTTACTTTGATGGCGCTACAGTTCGGGGTGAACCAGGGCCTCAACCAACAAGCCTCTCCAGCCGGCCCGATCTTCGGCCAGCCGCTTCCAGTGCCGCACTCCCAGTTGGCTGAGGTCCCCTTCCACCTGTGCGCGCCACCTTAAATGCGGTCGTCTCTGCTGCGTCGTCCCTCGGGGTTGGAGTCGAAGACTCTTCGGGTCGGAGCGTTGAAGTCCATTCGCTCTACATGGCCTAGCCATCTTAGACGTTGGATCCGAAGACGTCTAACCAGGCCGATGTCGCTGTACAGCCCGTACAGTTATTGGTTGAATCTCCTCCTCCATTCTCCGTTTACACAAACGGGACCAAAGATTGCACGCAGAATTTTCCTCTCGAAACGTCCAAGAGAGCATCCTCATCCGCTTTTGACAACGTCCAAGCCTCAGCGCCGTAGAGGAGGACCGGGATGATTAAGGTTTTGTAGAGGGAAACCTTAGTTTTTCGAGAGAGGGCTCTACTACTCAGTTGCCTCTTGAGCCCGAAGAAGCAGCGATTGGCAAGAGTTACTCTGCGTTTTATCTTAGCGCTGGTGTCGTTGCTGCTTGTCACTACCGAGCCAAGGTAGACGAAGTCCTTGACTACTTCAAAAATACAGCTGCCGAAGGTGACGTTCTGACCAAGACGTCGGTGTTGTGCGTCTTTTTTGGATGACAGCATATATTTGGTCTTGTCCCCATTTACCCTTAGAGTAAGTTCGGGTAATGTGGAGTAGGCGGGTAATGTGGACCCCTACATTTCTCTCTCTCTTGGAAGAATTAGAAGTTTGTTTCCGTTATTATACCGTAACTCTACTGAGCAGAGAGCCGAATGTTTCATCTTCATGTGTTCAATCGCTATAGATTTTGCACAGTTTGATGATTGTTGTTTCGATGTGAGGTCGTTGTTAATTTTGGTCTTCTTTAAAAAGTGCATATTTTTATAAATAACGGCTCATATAAAATAAGTGCTTCAATTTCGCGTTCGAAATTTTGTGTTTTTTGTGTATATAAGGTGAGTTTTATTGTTTTTCTTGATAATAATATAAATAAAGTAGAATTTCTGAAGATATACACCTTCCGGGTAATGTGGAGTACTCTCATTCGGGTAAAGTGGAGTAGTACTCCACATTTGCCATCTGTTTTGGTAGAAGTCTAACTTCTTGCAAATATTCATAGATTCATTTAAAAATGCCGAAAAAAGGAGTACATGTGAGAAACTGGGACCCAGCCTCAATGGAAAAGGCCCTTTTTGCCATCAAGAAAGGCGAAATGGGAGTGAAGCTGGCTGCCAAAACATATAATGTTCCCAAAACAACATTACAACGTATGGCACGATCTGGTAAACCTATTAGCGATGTATTGTCCACCCCCTTGGGTCGAAAGCCAATTTTTAGTAAAGCAATGGAAGACGAACTTGTAAAATATTTACAAGAAATGGAAAACAGGTTCTGGGGTTTAACAAGAAAAGATATTCGAAGTCTGGCATTTCAAATGGCTGAAAAAAATAATATTCCCAACAAATTTTCACTATTACATAAAAGTGCAGGAAAAGATTGGCTTTACAGTTTTTTGAAAAGACACAGGCATGAATTAAGCTTTCGGATGCCAACAGGTACCTCAGTCGATAGAGCGAAAGGCTTTAATCAAGAAAGTGTAAACAAGTTTTTCGATATTTTGGAAGGGGTGTATGAGAAATATAAGTTTGCAGCATCCAGGATATGGAATGTGGACGAAACTGGTCTCACCATAGTGCAAAACAAGCAACCACAGGTTTTAGCAAAAAAAGGAAAACGTCAAATAGGAGCCTTGACTTCGGCGGAACGTGGTTCTCTGGTTACTGTAGTGAATTGCATGAGTGCAGGTGGAAATTTTATTCCACCATATTTCATATTTCCAAGAAAAAGATACAACCCACTTTATATGAACAACGCTCCTGCTGACTCCAAGGCCGAATTTCATAGTTCTGGGTGGATTCAAGTACACATTTTCACAAATTGGTTCCGTCATTTCTTGGAGTTCTCTAAACCTTCAGAAGAGCAGCCGGTTCTTTTAATTTTAGATGGTCATTATAGCCATACTAGAAATTTGGAAGTTATTGACCTGGCACGCCAACATTTTGTTACCATTATTTCCCTGCCCCCTCATTGCACCCACAAGATGCAGCCCTTGGATAGGACATTTATGGGGCCTCTTAAGAAGTATTATAATGAGGAAATCAGGGGCTTCATGAGAGAATCTGGGCGAAAAGTGACATTGGGTGATATAGCTCAATTATATAAGAATGCTTTTCTTAAAGTGCAAACAGGACGAGTTGCAGTTAGCGGGTTCAAATGTAGTGGAGTTTTCCCTTTCAATAGAAATATTTTTTCTGAGGCAGATTTTATGGCATGTGAGCCTGAGCCTGAGCCATTAGAAACTAAAGTTGAAAGTCGAAATATGAATGACAGTTTGATTCAACCACCGAGCTTAAATATAAATTTGGATAATGAAATAAATGTAAGTGAAATGCGGAATATTGTCGCAGAAGTAAGCAGCCAAAACACATTCACTTTGATTTTGAACCAAACGGAAGCCCATTTTACTCCTTGGGAAGTTTCACCACCTCCAAAATTGAAAAGGGTAGCCACCACAAATAGGGGAAGAAAAACTGAAGCCGCAATTTTGACTGTATCGCCTTATAAAATGCAGTTACAGGAAAGCATTAATAAAATTCAAAAGCCTGGTAAGACCAAAACTAGAAAGAACCCAATAGGAAATGAAAAGCCAATAAGTAAGGCTTCCACTTCGAGACGCCGTCAGTCTTTATCATTAGATGATGGCCTTGCTCCTTACAAAATATTATTTGCTGATTCTGAAGATGAAAATAATGAATTCCCGTCTTCGAATGGTACCAAATGCAACTTCTGCGATTTGTCTTGGGGTGATGACTTGACTGGGGACAAATGGATTCAGTGTCTTCAATGCGAAATTGTTTGGGCTCATGAAAAATGCATGCCGAAAAGGAGTGTTATTTTTATTTGCAGTTCGTGTGGCCAAAATACAATATAAATTTGAAAATACTATATTTTCTATATTAATTGTTCTTTTTAATGTGTATTTAATGAATTTTCTTTTTATTTATTGTTAGCCTTTTTTGTTTATTGTACTTTAATATATGCATATATGTAAATATGTATTTATTTATTTAATGTATCTGAATGAGGTTCCTAAGTGTAATTAACGTAATTTTTTATCAAATTAAAAGTTAATTAATTTTGAGTTCAATGTTTATTTATTAATATAAATTTTAAATCTACTAATTGAAATAAATGAAACAGATATGCACAATCACCAAAGTTCTACGTTAATTATTCTATTTCCGGTAATGTGGACCACTACTCCACATTACCCCCACTATGGATCCACATTACCCGCCACTTTTCAAAAAGGTGGGTTTTGCACTATTCTGAAACAATAGCCAATATTTTATTCATACGAACAAAAATTAGCCTAGGGGTAAGTAAATACTATTGCCGAAATTTTAATGAACGATAAAAATTTGTACCCTTTCGGAAAAAAGCTTTAGTATTAAAAATATTGCTGAAAATAATTAGGGGGTTCCACATTACCCGAACTTACTCTAGTCCCACTTTCGCCACTTCTGCTTCAATGCTTGTGAACGCCTCATTGACGTCTCGCTTTGTTCGTCCAATAACGTCAATGTCATCTGCGTAGGCAAGCAATTGTGTGGACTTGAAGTAGATCGTACCTCTTTTATTGGCCGCAGAGTCCCGCACGATCTTTTCAAGAATAATGTTGAAGAAATCACATGACAGTGCGTCACCCTGTCTAAAACCTTTTTTAACATCAAGGGGGTCGGTTACTTCACCTCCGACCTTAATGGAGTAGCGAGAGTTCTCCATAGTCATCCTGCATAGTCTGACGGGTTTGGCAGGAATGTTAAAACATGATATGACTCTGTATAGCTCGTCTCTATAAACACTGTCATACGTGGCTTTAAAGTCGACGAAAAGATGGTGCGTGTCGACCTGGAATTCATGGGTCTTCTCCAAGATCTGCCGTAGTGTAAATATTTAGTCTATCGTGGATTTTCCTGGCCTGAAACCACACTGGTAGGAACCTACCAGATTGTCCACGAACGGTTCCAGGTACTTACATAGTACGACTGAGAGGATCCTGTATGCAATGATCAGGAGGCTTATCCCTCTGTAATTGGCGCAGTCGTAGGGGTCTCCTTTCTTATGGACCGGGCAAACGATACTGAGATTCCATTCATTGGGCATGCGTTCTTCCGACCATATCTTGCAGATGAGTTGGTGCATGTTCCTAACCAGCTCATCTCCAGCTGCTTTAAACAGCTCCGCGGGGAGTCCGTCTGCTCCAGCAGCTTTATAAGACATAAGTTTCGATATCGCTATCTTAACATCGTCTAGGCCGAGTGGACGGGATTCTCCTTCGTCTTCGTCCATTCTGAATGGTTCGCTCTGCCTGACGGCGGCATTTTGACTATCATTGCCGTTATACAGTCTGCAGAAATGATCCTTCCACAATCTCAGCATCGACTGTGACTCCACTACTAGTTGTCCGTGCTCATCCCTGCAGGCTTCTGCTCTGGCTTTATAGCCTTGGCATGTTCGTTTTACTTTCTGGTAAAATTTTCGAACGTCGTTCCTGCAGCAACATCTCTCCATCTCCTCGATCTCGCGCTTCTCGTGCTCCTTATTTTTCCTTCTCAGAAACGCATGCTCCTCCCTCCTTATCTGTTCACAGAGCTCGCGAACAGCTCTCGTCCGTCGATGCAATGTGGCCATGTATGCATTCTGGTTCTCTACATGGGCCTGTCTGCACTCATCATCAAACCAGGGGTTTCTCGACGGTGGTGGCTCGAAACCGAGTATATTTGAGGCGGCCTCTCTAATGGCTTCCTGACAACGACTCTATTGCTGTTCTATGGTTTCTGCAGATTGCATCGGGACCTGAGAGAGCTTGAGGGAGACTTGATCGGCGAAGGTCCTGGCGGTCTCCTGCGATTGCAGCTTTCCGACGTTAAATTTTGGTGATCTTACTCGACTCCGTTGGTTCCGAGAAATTCGCATCCGTACCTTGGCTGCAACAAGGTAATGATCCGAGTCGATGTTGGCTCCTCGAAAGGTTCGGACATCTAGGATGCTGGAGGAGTGTCTGCCGTCGATCGCAATATGATAAATTTGGTTGGTTGTCGATTGATCGAAAGACCGCCAGGTCCCCTTATGAATGTTGAGGTGTGGGAATCGTGTACTTGCTACTACCAGGTTATGTCCCGCCATAAAGTCCACTAGCCTTAGTCCGTTTTCTGACGTGGTGTTGTGTAGGCTGTGCTTTCCAATGACCCGTTCAAAGATAGCTTCCTTACCCAGCTTCGCATTGAAATCTCCTAGAACGATTTTGGTGTCATAGCTGGGACATTGAGAGCACCGTGGCGCAGTGGGAAGTGTGTTGGCCTCTGACGCCGATGACACGGAATCGAATCCCGACACAGCCATGTCATCGAACGTGTTTTTCACGGTGTTTCTCCTCAGCGGGGCTCTGACAAAACCCCCTGTAGTAAAATTGTCATGAAAAGCTTCTCGAAATTCGCCGTTCGGAACCGGCAATAAACTGTAGGTCCCTTTCACCTATGGGAAAATGAAGTCACACATAACATGGATGATTGAGAGGTCCTTCATGGACTGTAACGCCAACATACATACATTCATACAGCTGGGACATTGCGCATACGTTCTGCCTAGGAGATCATAAAAGTCGTCTTTATGTCGGTCATCTTTCTCCTCTGTGGGGTCGTGGACACATAGTAAGCTTATATTGCCGAGATTGGCCTTGAGGCGGATAGTTATGAGGCGTTCGCTTACATATTGGAAGCTTAAGACTTTTTTCCTGAGTCTGCCTGGAACAACAAATCCGCATCCGAATAAGCGTTGTTTATTTTCTCTGTAGCAGTTTCCGTAGTATATATCACAGTTTTTCATCCGCTTTTTGCTTGGCCCATCCCATCGCACTTCTTGGAGTGCGGTAATGTCTGCCTTATAGCAGTCCAAAGAGTTGACCAGTTGTTCGGCTGCACCTGGCCTGGTGAGGGACCTAACGTTCCAGGTGCAGAACCGAAATTCGTTTCCTTTTTAACGTTTGCGGGGGTCGTCAACATGTAATCCGTCCGTATCCGAGGCTATTGGTTGTCTCTGAACAACATTTTTGTTTTAAGCGATAGGAACAAGGGGTCGGGTCGCTGCACACATTGGTTCACTACCTGGCGGGTGCCAGTATAGCTATCCAGGGGAGGCCACGCGGAGGCTGTATGTCAACTTGGATTGAATAGGGACAGAGATCGAAGCTGGCGTTTGCCAAGTTAAACGCGATCAACTTCTTTGCTCTGTTTGTTCGCTCCCTTCTTACCAGCTCTATAGTACTATAATTAGTACATATCTGTACAACTCCAATACCTATTGAATCAATAAAATTATTGCCTGCTAATTCAATCTTCTCGATGTGTGGCTGCATATGTATAAACAAACTTCTGTCACAACACATATGACAGGTTGATCCGCTGTCAAGCACCCACATACCTTCGTTGAGCTCTCTGGAATAAGTATACAAATTCAACATCGTAAATGAAGACGTATAACTTCTTTTCGGTAGGCTTTTCGGAGATCGGCACTCAGAAGCAAAATGCCCTTTCTTTTGGCAGTTATATCACTTGCCTTTAGGTTTAGCCTTTGAGTGTGAAGCTTTATTTTGATGACGTATAAAAAATGCGGATTCATTTGACTCCACTGTATTTTCTTCTCTTCGTTTTCCCTCTTCTAAAAGCTTACTTTTCAAAGCATTCATTGTTGGAAGCCATCTTGACCCGATGGCTATGATGAAATTTTCATGTGAAGTTGGTAAACTAGACAACATTATGATAGCTGTTTGCAGATTTGAAACAAGTTCGCCGGTTCGATTTTTAAACGTTTTATTGTGACACGAAAGAAAAAGCGAGAGCGAGTTGACAAAATTCTCAGAACTATATATAGGAAAATAAAAGGCGGGAAAAGTAAAAAAAACTGGCCAAGTGCGAGTCGGACTCGCGCACGAAGGGTTCCGTACCATCTGTATACATAAATATGAAAGAGACTATGTATGTTACCTCATCAAATGACAGATCTTGGTTGCAGGCAGGATTTTTTTGATGAAAATCATGTCTCTTGTATGGGAGCCCCCCTTAAATATTCATTTTGTTTTGTTTTTAGTATTTGTCGTGGTAGCGGCAACAGAAATACATCATCTGTGGTTTCAACTGTCTAACTATCACGGTTTATGAGATACAGCCTGGTGACAGACGGACGGACGGACGGACGGACAGCGAAGCCTTAGTAATAGGGTTCTGTTTTACCTTTGGGTACGGAACCCTAAAAAGTACAATCAGGCTGATGGCTCGTTGTCAATTTTAGTAAGTGATACCAAATCAAGTTTATCCGGTTAGCATCAACAATAGCTAATAACCCATCTTCTATTTTAATATTAATTTCCATTAGTTTTTCGGATATATTATAAAAATTATTCAAATGATTACTCATAGAATCATTTTCCATAATTTTTAATGATAGAAGTTGTTTGAATAATGTTACCTTCCTCGCCGGCCCACTTGGTTGTTGAATTTGCTGCAATATTATCCACGCTTCTCTTGATGTTGATGCTTTTTTGATATGGATGAGCTGTGATGACTTTACTTACTTACTTACTTATCAGGCCAGCGATTCATGGAGGATCTGAGCCTGAGCTATAGCTGCCTTCCATCCTTGACGGTCCCGGGCACGCTGCTTCCAGTTGTCAAGACCAAGATGTCTCACATCCGCGATTACTTGGTCTGTATACCGGAGGTTCGGTCTTCCTCTTCTACTCGAACCAGAAGGCTCGGAGTCGAAGATCCTCTTAGCTGGAGCGATGATGTCCATGCGCTCGATGTGGCCGAGCCAGTGTAGTCGACGGATCCTTGCCTTCCGGACTACATCCACATCTTGGTACAGCTCGTAGAGTTCGCGGTTGTGTGTTCTTCTCCATTCACCTTCCTCACAGACAGGACCAAATATCCGGCGCAGAATTTTTCTTTCGAAAGAACCCAAATCAGCTCCGCTGTCCTGCTTATCGTCCAGCTTTCGGTTTTCCCGGGATCCCGAGTTCGGCCATCGCACCAAACAGTTCTTCTAGTTGAATACTGTCGTATGCGGCTTTGAAATCGATGAAAAGATGGTGTGTACCGATTCGAAACTCGTCGGTCTTTTCCAAGATTTGTCGAAGTGTGAAAATTTGGTCTACAGTTGATTTTCCGGGCCGGAAGCCGCACTGGTAGCTGCCGATTAGTGCGGTGCAAAATGGTTTTAGACGTTCACACAATACGCTGGACAGGATCTTGCATGCGACATTGAGCAGGGATATACCTCTCTAGTTCTTGCAAGAGGTAGGATCGCCTTTTTTGTGGATGGGGCATATAGAGCTGGTATTCCAGTCGTCGGGCATGCTTTCATCTTCCCAAATTCTGCAGATGATCTGGTGCATGCTCCCTACCAGAACATCGCCGCCAGCCTTGAAGAGCTCTGATGGTAAGCCATCTGAGCCTGCGGCTTTGTTGTTCTTCAGCTTCTGAATAGCTGTGCCGACATCTTCGATGCTGGGTGGGAGGACTACTTCAGCGGCTGGAGTTGGGATTTCCTCGGTCCCTACCACTCTCTCTTGGTCATGCTCGTTAAGCAGCTGCTGGAAGTGCTGCTTAAATACATCCACTATTCCCTGCGGGTCGGTGACAAGATTACCCTCGCAGTTTCGAAGAGCCTGGATGCCCTTTTTGAAGCCTCCTGCAAGGCCTTTGGCTTTCTTGTAAAAGGCTCGTGTTTTATGTTTATCCCTAGACTCCTCGATATCCTTGAGCTGGGAGGCTGCGAAGATTCTTTTCTTTTGTCGCAGTAGTTTTTTCCTCCTCCCTTCTTCTGGCTCGGTACTCTTCTTGCGCTGCCCTGGTTTTCCTCTGCAGCGCCTTTTGGTACGCCTCGTCGGTTGCTGCCTTTTTCTGCTCACACTCGTCATCGGAGAGGGCATGTCAACTTGACCCGGGCATTTAAACAGGGATGGTTGCTGGCATCTCGCCAGGTTGAGAGCAATCAACAACTTTACCCTGTATGTCCGAGCCCATGCTTAGAAGCACTAAGTTGTAGTAATAATTTAGATGTAAACAATAATTGTAAGTAAATAGAAAACAAATTTTAAAATACAGATATACGCTGACGGCGCACTGTAGTATTTCTATAGTATTTCAGCAAACAAATTAATTTATTTTATTTATTTAGAAAAGATGAGAGCATTCTTAAAATTCACTTTCCCATTTTACCGACCACAGGCAATGTTTATCACTCTTTTCCGATATAGCTTTTCTCTAAAAAAAAAAATATGTTCCTATGTATACATTCTCCTAATATTTTGTTTTGTAGTTTTTTCTTTAACAAATTCAATATTCCAAAAATTAAAAAACAATTTAATTAGTGATCTACGTCAGGGAGACATAGACTAAGTACACATGAAAATCATCCCAAAATATACTTAAGACAATAGCATCAAACAAGGACATGTTCATTGAACACCATCCATTGCAACCACCAACACGAAAACAGAGAACAAGTATCTGAATAAAACAATCCTACATAATGAGAACATTTAGCTTCAAATTGTTTCTTGTGTTATTCAATACTAGAATTGCTTCTTAAATACAGATGTTCCCATGAAAAATCCGTAGCGAAATGGGTTATGTTTTCTAAGTTTGTTCTCGTTCTTTGGTTTCATTTTATATTGTTTTGGTAATAAAGACAGATATTTACCTATAAATGGTGAAATAATAATTTCGTTTTGTTGTGGAAATTATATATTGCTTTTTTATTAAATGTAGCCAAAGTCCTTTGTTCGTTGATTTTATGGTTCACTTTTTGTTATTCGTAAAAACAGTATTCGTATAAAAGACAAAGCAAAGAGGAGGAGGCATCGTGACCAGCTAGACCCGGGTATCAATATGAAAACCTAAATCAATTATAAAAAAACGGAAAAGAAAATCAAATATATTTATACTGTATCTGTGTATCTGTACTCTGTGCCTATGTTTGTATATTCGATATAAAAATGTGCATACCTATGTTAATTCTCAACAGACTTGGGTATTCCACCGCATTATCAGCGGACTAGTCGTGGTTCCTCTGGCAGCATACAGCGGTCAGTCGAAGTAACACCATCATCGTCGTCCTATCGAGCTGGAAGCGTACACTCGATATCTAGTTCAGAGGGTTCATCGTAAGTCGTCAAAAAAAAAAGAAAAAAAGAAAATGTCTCTCTCTTTCCCACACTCTGTCTCTGTTTCTTTCTACTCTTACTTAAGACTGTCTGTTGTTTCTTAAAACATAAATGTAAACTTAAAAACTTATGAGTATTTGCATACACTATTCTCTGTCCGTTTCATTTTGTTTTTCATTTTTACTGTGTGATTCGCCAAATAGATAGAAAAGCCGAAAAAAGATACAAAGCCGTATGCTTTCTAGACCGACTTTATGGCTTCCTTTGATTTTATTTTAAATGTAAATATAAAATTAGTTTTTGGTTTTATTTTAACCTCTAAATGTCTTAACTGTGAGTGGGCTATTAATTCGGCTGTTTAATGCTGTCGATGTTCCTTTTTTTTTTTATTTTAATTTTTTATTGGAAGGTCCTCATGTTCTCCAATCAATTGTATGTATTAGGTCGCCATTTGAACTATTAAATAAAATGGGCATCGGTGTGTGAGTTGTAGTGGAATCGCCTCTAACCTCTGAACTGAGTGTACATACATTACAAGATTTAATTCAATTTTCTCGTTTCATTTATGGTTTGTTGTACAATAATTCTTTTTCTTTTGCAAATAATTGGCTGTTCCTTGTTTTTTTATTTCACAGTATTATTTTAAAATAATTGATCTAAATAACTAAGGATCTAGGATCCAAGCCATGCATGGTTGCATGTTTATTGGTGTTCTATAACTAATTTAAAATTATTTCTTTTGTCATATTTTTTATTTTTTTTTTTAAGTACACAATGTATGCAATAAAATCAAAGAAAAATATTAATAACAGGGACAGCACTGAAATAAAATATAACATTCGAACCCAAATTTCTTAAAATCTTTTTTTGAACCTCGTTCGAATCTTCTTCTTCTTCTTAATGGCCGCTACAGTTCGGGGTGAACGTGGGCCTCAACCAACATGCCCCTCCAACTAGCACGATCTTCTGCTAGCCTTCTCCATTGCCGCACACCCAGTTGGCTGAGGTCCCCTTCCACCCTTGCGCCATGTTAAGTGCGGCCGTCCTGTGCTTCTTCGTCCCTCGGGGTTGGATTCAAAGACCTTTCGGGCTGGAGCTGTGGTGTCCATTCGCTCTGCATGGCCCAGCCATCTCAGGTGTTGAATTCTGAGACGCCTCACTAGACTCATGTCGCGGTACAGCCCGTAAAGCTCGTAGTCGAATCTTTTCCTCCATTCTCCGTCTGCGTTTATAGGCCCGAAAACCACCCGCAAAATCATTCTCTCGAACCAACCAAGGGCCTCCTCATCCGCTTTTGATAGTGTCCATACTTCTGCGCCGGCCAACAGGACCGGGATGATAAGGGTCTTATATAGAGTCAACTTTGTCGTCCGGGAGAGGGCTCTATTACTCAGTTGCCTCCTGAGTCCAAAGAAACAGCAATTGGCAAGAGTGATTCTGCTTTTGATTTCGGAACTGATGTCGCTGTTCCAGGTCATTGCGGACCCAAGGTAGACGAAGTCCTTAACTACCTCGAACTTATATCCGCCAATACAAACGTTCTGGCCAAGACGTCGGTGGTGGGCGTCCTTTTTTGACGACAGCATATATTTAGTTTTACCTTCGTTTACCACCAGACCAGCTTTCGCCACCTCGAACACAATACTCGCAAACGCCTTATTGACATCTCGCTGTGATCTACCTACCTACCTAGTTGCGAGGATTTGAAATAGATTGTGCCTCTTGTATTGGCCAGTGATTTTTGCACAATAATTTCCAATATGAATCCTAATATGCCTAAATCCATTTTTGACATCAAAACTATCGGTAAGGTGTTCACCGATTCGGATGGAGTAGCGAGTATTCTCCAAGGTCATCCTGCATAGTCAGACGAGTTAAGCAGGTATGTCAAAGGTAGACATAGCGTTGTATAGCTCGTCTCTAATTACGCTGTCGTATGCGGCTTTGAAGTCGACAAATAGGTGGCAAGTGTCGACTTGCAATTCATTTGTTTCTTCCAGGATCTGCCGTAGCGTGAAGATTTGGTCGATGGTGGACTTCCCTGGCCTGAATCCGCACTGATAAGGACCTATCAGCTTATTTACAAAAGGGTTCAGGCGTTCATACAAAACGCAGAGAAGATTTTGTATGCGATGTTAAGGAGGCTTATTCCTCTGTAGTTGGCGCAATCAGAGGGGTCTCCTTTCTTGTGGATCGGGCATACGATGCTGAGACTCCATTCCTCGGGCATGCTTTCCTCTGACCATATCTTACAGATAAGCTGGTACATGCTCCTAACCAGGTCATCCCCAGCTGCCTTGATGAGCTCAGCAGACAGTCCGTCTGTGCTAGTAGCTTTATTCGACTTGAGTTTCCATATGGCAATCGAAATTTGTTGGAACAAATACTGAGCTAAAAACCGTTAATTTGGCTTTGACACCAGGCTCGGTCTTCCTGAATACAGATCCTCCAAGCTGTTTCAAAATCCTGCAGGAAAGGTCAGTATTACTCCTCCTATCACTCGTGAAGAAGACCCCGAGATACTTAAACTTCTCCACCTGCTTCAATGGGACTCCACTAACATGCAAAGTGCATTGGACAGGTGCTTTAAAAATAGCCACAAACTTATCTACCACGATGGAGTTCCGTCTGGGAGGACATGAGAACAACTAAGTCATCTGCAAAAAGAAGGAGGCTTACCCTTAACTCTCTCAATGTGACTTTCTCGCCTCGACTACGCTGCAACATTCAGTCCATATATGTAATGAAAAGGAGAGGTGACAAGACGTACCCTTGGCGAAGTCCAACGTCCACGCTGAAAGGTGTTGATTTACTACCGTTAACCCGAACGCAGCTGCTACAGTTTGTGTATAGAGACTGAATGGTCCTCAACAGAAACACTCCAGAGTTTACTTCGAGGAACCCGGTCATACGTCTCTTAAAAATCTAAAAAGCAGCTGTAAATCGGTTTAGCGTACCCCCAAGCCTTCTCTAGTACCATTCTTAGAGCGAAAAGCTGGTTGGTTATACTTCTGCCGTAACCAAAACTGCACTGTTCATCCCCTATCCTGGATTCGACCATAGCTCTAGAACGCGCCTCCAACACCTTAGCGTTGACTTTAGCGGGGACACTTAAAAGAGATATGCCATTATAGTTGGAGCACTCTTTTTTATCCCGCTTTTTGAAAAGAGGGACAATCATCCCAGCCTGCCAATCTCTAGCCAAAATACTCCCTCTTTACCCATTGCCTTAAGCATTTCTGGCCTAACTTCATCCACACCGGCGGCTTTTCCGACTTTTAGCGATTCAATCGCTAAAATGACTTCATCCACCATTGGACTATTCTCCGCCACACTCATGACTATAGGTCTGTCCCCCTCAGTGCCCTTTTCGGGATTGAGCAGCTCCGAAAAGTGCTCGCTAAATCTGCGTAAGATGTCCATCTCATTGGAAAGCAACACACCATCTTTGGATTTAACTCCTTCGGTTATGGTTTGCCAGAACACCTTTTTCGCAGATCTATTGTCGCCTTCCAACTTCTCACCGAACTGCTCCAGGACTGCTCTTTAGCTGCTCACACAGCCAATTTGCAAGTTCTTCGCGCCACAGTGTACCGATCACGGGAAGCAGAGTCCCCCAAGAGAATCCAGTTCCTGTAGGCTTTCTTTTTCTCTCTGATGGCTTCTTGAACTCCGGGTGTTTTAAACCACGTAGTTCTTCTCTCACCACCAGCCGCCACACCAAGCCGCTTCTCTCCACAAACATCACGTGCAGAGGCAATGACAGCTGTTGAGAATAGTCGCCATTCTTCCTCTTCATGCGATGGAACAGTCTGAACTTGATCAGGCCTTTCGGATTTGTGCCGTGTGTTGCCGCAACTCACTGCTCTGTATTTTCTCCCATCGTATGCTTGTAACCACTCATGGTTTCCGCTTTGGCAGAAGAGGTACTCTATCAGTAAGGTACTGCTTACACAACACCAGGTGATGATCAGTTGACAGGTCAGCCCCTCTCAAGCATAGATTGAGACATAGAGCATATGGCATCATTTCGAATTCTACAGAGTGGGCTAAATACAAGTTTCTTTCTAGAAATGCAATAAAATGGACAAAATTATTTTTTTCCATATATTATGGCTTTAATAGTAAGAACAAGCATTCCCATTAATTATGAAATAAAACGTCGTTCCGGAGGCTGCCTCGGCTGGCTTCGTCGTAGCGCATTCTGTCACCCCAATTTTCCAAGACCTTGTTGATGGTTTCGAGCTGTTGCTCACAGATTGGTTGGATGATAGTGGCCTTTAGTGGCCTTGAATCGTTATCAGATTGTGTACATAACATCGGTCCTTCACGTTTCCTCACAAAAAAAGTCTAAAGGGGTCAAATCGCTGACATCGTCAAGACGGCTGATAAAACGATTTGGGAATTTGGTGCGCAAAGATCTATTGTGGCATGGGCTGTATGGCATGGCGCGCCATTCTGCACGAACCAGAGGTCGTCCAAATCCATGTCTTCAATTTGAGTAAAAAGAAAGTCGGTTAACATAGCTCTGTAAATGGTCCAATGATGCCACCACTCCACAATCCACACCAAACTGTCACTCTTTGTGGATGCATTGGCTTCCCGACAATAACGTGCGGGCTTTCCGAGCCGCCGAGATGAAAGTGTGCCTCGTCAGAAAAGATGATTTTTCGCCCAAAATTGTTGTTCAATTCAAGCTGCTCGAAGGCCCAAACTGCGAAGCGATAACGAAGCGGATGGTCGCGCGCCTTCAATTGTTGAGCCAATTGGACCGTGCCAGCGAATAATCCAAAATTTCCGAATTCTCCTCAGGCTAGTGCGAGTTGATGTTCGTGAATTGAGTCTCACACTCTCGGCCACAGCAGCCACATTCTCATCTGAGCGCACCGGACGACGCCGGGGACCATGAGTTCACTAGCATACCAGTCTCACGAACTTTTTGCACAAACTTGCGTAAAGCAGTCGCGGTGGGTGCTTCATTTCGGCCAAAGCATATTTTCGAAAAACGCACTGTTTGAGCTTCATAGCACTCACTTTGGAGATAAGTTTTCAATATTTTCCAAAGTTGTTCAAGCGTAAAGCGACACAATTCGTTCTGCAGAGGTATGATACTGACCTTCTGTCTAGATTTCGAGCGGGAAACAGCTGTCAGGGTCTAAATAACCTACTATTTAAATAAAAACTACTAGATGGCCCACCCCTTATGCTACAACTGCCATTCAATTTTGTTACGTTAAAAACATCTTATTGTCCATAGATGTTGTAGCATTTCTATACCTAAAAATATTGTGTCCTATTGGCAGTATAAAAATCACCTTACTTATAGGACACCTGAAGATGGTTTTTAATATAAAATGCATCGTGGAATGAGAGACTTGGAAAGTAGATTCTTCAAGTACCGTAAAGCTATCCTTAATTTTGATTTGATTCTAACAAAACCTTTTCTTTTCGCTCTTTACGCATGCGTAATAAAGAAGCAATCAGTGTTTTCATGTCTGCATGGTCTGCATGCACAAAAACAGCATACCAGAATTTAAATCAGCGTTTCATGAATACATAACATACACCAAATACTCTAATAATACACTAACCAAAATTTTCCTCAATCATTGCACACATTTCTAACACACTTTGTACTTAAAAGAGTTAAAACACAAAATCAAACTTCATTTAAACAATTCGACTGTCATGCATGTATAAGAATTTCAATTTAATGAAAGAAAAATTAAATGCAACATACTCGTATACAAAATGTCTGTCTCTATATCTCCCTGTGCAAGGAAACCGAGAAAAAAAAAGAAACAAAAATACGACTTTAAGAAATGTATAAACATTAACTCTTGCTTTTAGTTTAGTTTCTTTTAGAAAAAAAGAGTTTTTGCCAGTGACTAATGTAGACCTTTGTTTTTTCACTACATCTACGTACACTTATCCAATACAACAACCTCCTAGTAGATGGTCACCCTCGTTGCGTATGAACGATGGCCAATTGTCGGAATTTATCGACGGACTTGGACCTGGACAATTGGTCGGCCGTCAAGTTCTCGGCGCACCATCACTTGGTGACATCCAATTGTCGATGTGCCATCAGAAGGGATTCCTTGAAGTGGAAGTCATACGAGCGAGGGGTCTACAGGTAAAACAATCTACCTTAGAATTAGGCCTTGTCCTATTAAAACATGTTTTTTTAGCAAAAGCCCGGCTCAAAGATGCTTCCTGCGCCGTATGTCAAAGTATACTTAGTGTCGGGCAAGAAGTGTATAGATAAATCGAAAACATCTACAGCCAGACGTACTTTAGACCCGTTGTATCAACAGCAGTTGGTTTTCAAAGAGCCCTTTAGCGGATGCATTCTACAGGTAAATGCCTTATTTTTTTAATTTATTCTATTATTCTTTTTTCTCTTCCTCTTTCCCATCTATTTTTTCTGTGAAATTATTACTCAATATTGCTAGTCATTGTATGTGCTTCTCAAGGTTTTGAATATATAGCTGATCTCTCGTAGTAGAATCACTATTCACGGAATTAAGTAAAAAGAATTCCAGAGGTAACAGGCACGTTATATTGCAAGTGTTGCTTAGAGTTGTTTGCCGCCATAGTGATGGCTTCAAAATAATTTATAAACGGAGACTGAACTCAAAGTGTATGGGTTAACCAGACTTCACCCAAAACAACCTAGCGAACACCGGTTTGCGACAACGCCGCTTTGCTTAGCTCTCTGCCGCGTTTTTTGCTGTCCAAAACCCGTAGCAAACGCGGAACAGGCGGCTAGGCAAATGAGAAAAAAAAGGGGAAATAAAATAAAAAAAATGCCTTCGCCTTTCTACTTTTCGTTTTAATAAAAGTAAAAAAAAAATTAACAAAATAATCAGCAACTTAAATTCAATGAAAAAAAAAAAAAAAAAAAAAAAAAAACACGCGGGGGCAAATTAAAAAGAAAATAACCATAGAACGCGATGGTAATATTTTGCGTAAGTGTGGGTAGTTAAAAGGCAGTGGTGTACCCGACCGCGAATCGACTAAGAAAACTCAGCTAAACCCGCTAGGAACGCAAGTATGGCACTTTTCTCTTGGTGGAAATAACCCGACCAAATCCAGCGAAGTGCCGAACCTGACTGAGTTTGCACTAATTTCAGCACGGCTTTTATACCATTTTTGTGCCGTTAATTTGCGTTGGTGCGGGCCGTTACTCTTCAATTCCCCTTTTTAGAGTTGCCATCTAGTTTTTTTTTTTTTGTATTAATAAAAATTATATATTACAAAGTTTAACATTGTAATAAAAATAAAATATTATGTGTACATATGCTAAAATCGATGAATTTGGATTCGGCAATTCGGAATCGGCATTAAACTGTAGGTCCCTTTCACCTGTGCGAAAAAATAAATCCAACACAACATGGGGGATTGAGAGAAGCTTGGCTCCGGTCCTCCAGGGGCTGTAACACCACCGAAGTAGAAGAATTGATGCAATATGTGTATCAGAAACATGGTTCTCCGCAGATGTACTACATATGTGACGCTCCATACTCACCAAATGGATATAATCTCTTTCGTAGTGACAGATTCAGTCGTGGCGAAGGTGTAGCGATACATGTTAAATGCGGTCTGCGCTGTAAAACCAAATATATTTCGTCACCTACATCTTCCTGTGAGTATTTATAACTAGAAATCATAGGTGCCGATAGTAACTTCCTTTTGGGAGTCGTACATATATAGGCTAAATCGGTATGTTGTTCTAGCGCCGTTCTATCAATTTATGGATTACATAACAGTTAGTTCACCGAATATTACTTGTTGTAGTGACTTTAACAACAACCCATTACTTACTTACTTAATTATCAGGCCAGCGATCCATGGAGGATCTGAGCCTGAGCTTTAGCTGCCTTCCATCCTTGACGGTCCCGGGCACGCTGCTTCCAGTTGTCAAGACCAAGATGTCTTACATCCGCGATTACTTCGTCTTTATACCGGAGGGTCGGTCTTCCTCTTCTTTTTGAACCAGAAGGCTCGGAGTCGAAAACCCTCTTAGCTGGAGCGTTGATGTCCATGCGCTCGATGTGGCTGAACCAGTGTAGTCGACGGACCTTTGCCCTCCGGACTATATCCACATCTTTGTACAGCTCGTAGAGTTCGCGGTTGTGTCTTCTTCTCCATTCACCTTCCTCACAGACAGGACCAAATATCCGACGCAGAATTTTTCTCTCGAAAGAACCCAAAATCAGCTCCGCTTTCCTGCTTATAGTCCAGCTTTCGGCTCCGTACAGCAAGACTGGCAGTATGAGCGTTTTGTAAAGCATGACTTTGGTCTTTCGAGTGAGGAGTTTTGACCCCAGTTGTTTGGACAGGCCGAAGTAGCAGCCGTTGCCAACGGCGATTCTATGCCGGATCTCCACTGTGGTGTCATTTGTGGAATTAACGTTTGCCCCGAGGTAGACAAACTCCTTAACTACCTCGAAATTGTAGCTGTCAATTGTTATATTCTGTCCCAGATGGTGAGAGACGGATTGGTTTTTGCATGACAGCATGTACTTCGTCTTGTCCTCATTGACCTTAAGACCAACTCGTTTCGCCTGTTCTTCAATCGCCATGAATGCATCCACAATGCCACGTCGAGAACACGCGATGATATCGATATCCTAGCAGCTAAACGGACTTGTAGAAGATAGTGCCTTCCCTGTTGACGCCTGCCCGTCGCACTATCCGCTCCAGCACCAGGTTGAAGAAGTCACATGACAGTGCGTCTCCTTGCCGAAATCCGGTGCATGTTTCAAACGGTTACGAAGTGCTGGAACCGAGTTGCTCGGTGCATCGCGTATTTTTTAGCTTGGCGCGACACAACTGGATCAGTTTTCCCGGGATCCCGAATTCGGCCATCGCACCAAACAGTCCTTCACGATGAATGCTGTCGTATGCGGTTTTGAAATCGATGAAAAGATGGTGTGTATCGATTCGAAACTCGTTGGTCTTTTCCAGGATTTGTGTGCAAATTTGGTCTATAGTCGATTTGCCGGGCCGAAAGCCGCACTGGTAGCTGCCGATTAGTGCGATGCAAAGTGGCTTTAAACGTTCACACAATACGCTGGACAGGATCTTGTATGCGACATTGAGCAGGGATATACCTCTATAGTTCTTGCAAGAGGTAGGATCGCCTTTTTTGTGGATGGGGCATATAGAGCTGGTATTCCAGTCGTCGGGCATGCTTTCATCTTCCCAAATTCTGCAGATGATCTGGTGCATGCTCCCTACCAGAACATCGCCGCCAGCCTTGAAGAGCTCTGATGACAAGCCATCTGAGCCGGCGGCCTTGTTGTTCTTCAGCTTCTGAATAGCTGTGCCGACTTCTTCGATGCTGGGTGGGAGGACTACTTCAGCGGCTGGAGTTGGGATTTCCTCGGTCCCTACCACTCTCTCTTGGTCATGCTCGTTAAGCAGCTGCTGGAAATGCTGCTTAAATACATATGTACACTATTCCCTGCCGGTCGGTGACAAGATTACCCTCGCAGTTTCGAAGAGCCTGGGTGCCCTTTTTGAAGCCTCCTGCAAGGCCTTTGGCATTCTTGTAAAAGGCTCGTGTTTTATGTCCATCCCAAGACTCCTCGATATCCTTGAGCTGGGAGGCTGCGAAGATTCTTTTCTTTTGTCGCAGTGGTTTTTTTTTTCCTCCCTTCTTCTGGCTCGGTACTCTTCTTGCGCTGCCCTGGTTTTCCTCTGCAGCGCCTTTTGGTACGCCTCGTCGATGGCTACCTTTTTCTGCTTGTAGGTAGGTACCCTAAGGTGGTTTCGGCTACTTCCTGAATGGCTGAGCGGCAATGCAGCCACATATTATTGGCATTTGTGTTCGTCGTAGGCATACCGTAGAGCCTTTCAGTCAGCTGCTCCCTGTAAACTCTGGCAACCGCCGGTGTGCTCAGGCGCCCAATGTCGAACCTCCTGATGGGCTGGTGCAGCTTTCTGACATTGGACAGTCGATCTCCGAATCTTGTGTTCGTCGTAGGCATACCGTAGAGCCTTTCAGTCAGCTGCTCCCTGTAAACTCTGGCAACCGCCGGTGTGCTCAGGCGCCCAATGTCGAACCTCCTGATGGGCTGGTGCAGCTTTCTGACATTGGACAGTCGATCTCCGAATCTTGCTGCTACGAGGATCGTTGCTGGCATCTCGCCAGTTTGAGAGCGATCAACAACTTTACCCTGTATGTCCGAGCCCATGCCCTCTAACAACAACCTATTATGGAAGCAAAATTTGTGTTGAAATATGAGCTCTTTGATTTACACGCTGTCAACATATCCAAACCAACTTACTTCATCCCGACTTCTAGTACTTTACTTGATCTGTTCTTCCTAAGTGTATCTGAATGGGTAATTTTCTATAATCGACTTGCCACTCCAGTTTTTTCTAACCACGATCTCATTTTCCTGCCCTACGATTTTAACGACCAAGGGCCTCTTCATCCGATTTCGTTAAAGTCGATGCCTCTGCGCCATAGAGGAGGACCGGGAGGATTAAGGTTTTGTACAGCGCAACTTTGGTCTTTCGAGAGAGGGCTCTACTTTTCAAATGCCTCTTGAGCCCAAAGAAGTAGCGATTGAGAAGAGCAGTTCTGCGTTTGATCTCATCGCTGGTGTTGTGGTCGCTGGTCTCTAGTGAGCCAAGGAGACGAAGATCTATTGTGACGTTCTGGTTGGTTGACAGCGTATAATTCGTTTCAACCTCGTTAACCAAAAGACCCATTTACCTGCTTCTGCTTCAATGCTTTCTAACGCAACATTGACGTCCCGCTGTGCTTGTCCGCTTATGTCAATGTCATCCGCGTAAGACTTGAAACAGATCATACCACTTGTGTTGGCCAGTGAGTCTCTTATGACCTTTTCAAGCAAGATTTTGAAGAAATTACATGACAGTGCGTCCCCTTGTATAAATCCTTTAACATCAAAGGTCCCAGTTTATTCGCTACCGACCTTAATGGAGCAGCGAGAGTTCTCCATTGTCATTCTGCACAGTCTGACGAGTTTGGCAGGGTATCGAAACTATACACTGTCATACGCGGTCTTGAAATCGACGAAAAGGTGATGGGTGTCGATTTGGTATTCTTGGGTCTTCTCTAAGATCTGCCACAGTGTAAATATTTGGTCTATTTTCGGCTTACCTGGCCTTAAACCACACTGAGAAGAACCTATCGGATTATCCACAAAGGGTTTCAGGGGTTCATACAATACGGCAGAGAGGATCTCTTATGCGATGTTAGGGAGACTTATTCCCCTGTAGTTGACGCAGTAGACGCAGTAGAGACTCCATTCCTCGGGCATGCTTTCCTCTGACCATATCTTACAGATGAGCCGGTGCATGCTCCTAACCAGCTCACCCTCAGCTGCTTTGGAGAGCTAAGCAGACAATTCATCTGCGCCAGCAACTTTATTCGACGTGAGTTTCGACATGGTAATCTCAACTTCGTCGAGGTCAGGCGGACGGAATTATCTGCGATCTTCGTCGCTAAGAAATGGATCATTCTGCCTGACGGCTGTATGTTGGCTGTCATCGCCGTTATACAGTTTTTCTAAATTCTCAGCATCGACTGCGATTCTACAACTAGGTGTCCGTTCTCATCCTTACAGGCCTCCGTTCGTGCTTTATAGCCGCGAGACATCCGGTTTACCTGTTGATAAAATCTTCGGTTCAGTAGCACCTCTCCAAGTTTCAATCACCCGCTTCGCGTGCTTTTTCTTCTTTCTCTTGGGAAACTTATGTTCGTTCCTTCGTCGCATCTTTTAACCTCGTAGACCCCACAAGCCACTTTCGTTTTTTTTTTGTGTAGTGAAACTTCGTATGCCTCCTGCTTTTGTTCATGAATCCTTCTACACTCTTCATCGAATCAGGTGTTTCGTTGTGGTGGAGCTTTAAGGCCCAGCACTTCCGTCGCTGTGCTCTTCAGGGCTTGTTTCCACAGGCTTCATTGTTGCTCTACTGACTGAGTGGAGGATTGAGGTTTATCGGAGAGCTTAAGGGAGATGCGGTTGGCAAAGGCACTGTCGATGTCCGGCCATAGGAGGTTTCCGACGTCATGGCTTGGTATTCTGACTTTACTTCGCGGTGTTCATGTTATCCGTTGACGTATCTTGGCTACTACAAGATAGTGGTCTGAGTCGATGTTCGCTCGGAAAGTACGAAAATCAGGAAAATCAGTGGAGGATTGTCTGACATCAATCGCGATGTGTTCATTCTGGTTGGTGACTGATTGATCTGGCGACCGCCAAGTGCTTTTGCGTATATCGAGGTACGTAAAGCGTGTGCTAGCTAACAAGAAGATCTCTCCCTTGATACGGTTCGTTATGAGGCGTTCACTCACATACTGGAAGCTTAGGACTTTATGCCTTAGTCCACCTCTAACAGCAAATCCGCATCCAAATAGTCTCTGTCCTCTCTCCCTATAGCAGTCACCGTAGTAAATGTCGCAGTTTTTCATCCGCTTTTTTCTCGTTACATTCCATCGCATCGAGGGCGCCGTGGTGCAGTGGTTAGTGTGTTGGACTCTGACGCACAATGAGTGAGTTCGGATCCCGATAACACCAACGTCCATCGAATGTTTATTTCATGGCGTCCCTCCTCGGCGGGGTACTGGCAAAACCCCCAGTAGATGTGGTAGATCGAAACGTCGAGAAAACTCACAGGATGGTAGTGGATTTTGAAAGATTTATTTTTATATTTCTTTCTCTAACTCGTCTGCTCGTCCGCGTGCTCCGGAAGTGTCCGTCAAGAAACTCCCGCTGTCACCGTGACAGCTGGTTGACATTTCCCAGCTACTTCGTCAGGGTGTCGCCGAAGTTATCACATTCCTCCGCTCTTGAGATTCGCGACATACCGCTCAGGAGGTTTAACCACTCTTCCATAGCGAGTGATCACTTTGCTTAGCAGCTTTTAGAGGTGGTGGGGATGTCCACATCGGCCGTGGGCAGCGTCCTACTTGTCTCCTTTGCCGTCGCTAGGAATATCGGTCTAGGCTCTAATTAGGGACTCGGTTCGGTAGATGAATAAGAAGGAGGTGATGTGTATGTTGAAGACGTTCGTTCGAATGTATTTTCAGACTGTTCCTTCTCGGCAGGGATTTCCATTAAAACATGCTCGTAACAAGGAATACGATGTTTAATTTGATCTACATGCTTTTGTACTACTTTATTTTCCTTTGATTTGACGACGTATGATACTGGGCTTGTGATCTCAATTATAGAACTCTCTAACCACACGGGGCCTGCAGAATAATTTCGGAAATAAACCAAATCTCCCACTTCAAAACTTCGTACACCTCGACCTGGGTTGATTAGTATGGGGGTTAACTTACCGTCATCCGGATGGACTAGATCTAATGCCGTTCAGAGTCTCCGTCCCATGAGTAATTCCGCTGGGGTTTTACCTGTTGTGGTGTTCGGGTGCTGTACGCGTTGTAGTCTAGTTGACATACATATATCCCTCTCTCATAGTCATCAAAGTTTGGCTTGGCCATTGCTAGAAGGATGGTAAGGAGCTATTGCATTGTGCTTGATACCATTGAATATATAAAATTGTTGCATCTCTGCTGAAACAAACGCTGCGCCGTTGTCGGAAATAATTCTTTGAGGTTGCACGTGCGTAGCGAAAATTTCCCGCAGTTTTTTCTTAACTTCGGCCGAAAAAGTGTTGCGCATTATTTTGGCCTCTAACCATTTTGACATCGAATTTGCCACCACTTGAAATGTGTTCCCTTCAATGGGCCCAGCAAAATCTATATGGAAAGTGCTCCACGATGGAATAAACTGTCGCGGTGCCGCCGGCAGATGACGTTGTGTCATTTGACACAGGGTACATTTCTGCACTCTAAGATCTATTTGTAGGTCCACCACCATCGAGCGTACGCTTTCATCACGCTTATTCCCGGATGATGCCCATGAAGGAGATGCAAAATTTGTGGTCGGTACTTAGGGGGTTCTACAAGTCTACTTCCCCACAAGAAGCAACCTTTGTGCGTAGAAAGTTCCACCTTGCGTCTGATGTATGGTATAAACTCCTCAATCTTCTCCATCTCCAGTGGCCAGCCATGCAGCAGGCGTGACATCATTGGATATCTACCGGTCTCGCTAGCGACTAGCTCGACATTTATTGGTGGAAGATTGCCCTTTTCCAACACCAGGACATCCAATGGTTCTTTCCCTGACGCATCTATTTGGGATTCCAGTTTCAGCCGACTCAGACAATCGGCGTTAATATTTTTTGGACCGGCTCGATACTCCATCTTATAGTCATGAGCCATCAGCAGCAAACACCATCGTAACATGCGCGGCGACACCATTTGCGGAATCAGCTTTTGTCTGTTAAATATTCCCAGTAACGGCTTATGATCCGTGAGAATTATAACTTGTCTACCGGCCACGTACTGATGAAAATGCTTCCTTTTGTTCATTAAAAACTGTTTGATGCTCATATGTCAATTTCTCGAGCTCCTTTTCAACCGCCAATTTCCATGCAATAGGACATTGCCGATGTTTTAGAAAAACCGGACTCGCTTCCGGCAACAATTCAATCGAGACAGGCGGTCCGTTAAATGCATCCAAATTGACTCTAAATACATTTTGCTATTTCTTCTTCGATTGCGTATACTCCCTGCACCGTGATTTCCAAAACAGAAAACCAGTCTCGGCCCAACAGAGATCTCCCCCCACCTGAAATAACAAGAACCGGCAAAGACAATTCTTTATAATTATACTCAATATTCACCACAGCTACTCCCAGGACTTGTAACTTCTCTTTAGACCACGTCTGCAAAGTTACCGGGGTTGGTATAAGCTTCTGATTCCCACGGCTTATGCGTTACCACGTTGTCTCGGAAATAAGTGTACATGCCGCACCGGAATCCACCTCAAAATCCACCTCTACGATCTCCTAGACAGGACGTATACGTATGCCCAATTTCCCAGCTATGACATCAAAATTGTACTAAGAGACTTCAATGCTAAGCTGGGTAAGGAAAGCATCTTTGAAACATAGCCTACACGACACCACCTCCGATAACGGACACAGGCTGATTGATCTCGCTACGAGGCGAAATCTCCTTCTAGCCAGTACGCGCTTCCCGGACCTCTATATACCCAATGGCACCTGGCGGTCTTTTGATCAATCGACTACCAACCAGATTGATCACATCGCGATCGACGTCAGACACTCCTCCACTATTCTTGATGTTCGAACTTTCCGAGGGGCTAACATCGACTCGGACCACTATCTTGTATTAGCCAAGATGCGCCTACAGATATCACGAACGCAGCGGAGTAGAGTAAGAATAGAAAGTTATGACGTCGGAAAGCTACTATCGCCAGAAACCGCTCGTGCTTTTACCGATCGCGTCTCCCTTAAGCTCTCCAATACACCTCAATCCTCCACGCTATCAATAGAAAGGCTGTGGAGGCTTTGCAAACAAGCCCTGAAAAGTTCTGCGTCCGAAGTCTTGGGTTTAAAGGCTCCACCACGAAGAAACACCGGGTTCGACGACGAGTGCAGGAGGATTCACACAGCGAACCAGGATGCATATAAGGCCTCGCTGCATGAAAGAACAAGAGCAGCTCGTGAGCTCTACGAGTTAAAAAGAAGGGAGGAGCATAAGCTTCTTAGAAGAAAGAAGAAAGAGCACGAGAAGCGCGCGACTGAGGATTTGGAGAGGTGTTACTGCAGGCGTGACGTTCGAAAGTTTTATCAACAGATAAAGCGAACATGATAAGGTTGTGAAGCCAGAGCGGAGGCCTGCAGGGATGAGAACGGAAACCTAGTAGTAGAATCGCGGTCGATGCTGAGGATATGGAAAAACCGCTTCTGTAGACTGTATAACGGCGATGTTAGTCAATATACCGCTGTCAGGCAGAATGATCCATTTCTAATCGACGGAGACCGCAGAGAATTCTGTCCCCCTGACCTCGACGAAGTTATGATTGCCAAATCGAAGCTCAAGTCGAATAAAGCTGCTGGCGCAGACGGACCGTCTGCTGAGCTCTTCAAGGCCGCTGGGGATGACCTGGTTGGGAGCACGCACCAGCTCATCCGTAAGATATGGTTAGAGGAAAGCATGCCCGAGGAATGGAGTCTCAGCATCGTATGCCCGATCCACAAGAAAGGAGACCCCTCTGATTGCGCCAACTATAGAGGAATAAGTCTCCTTAACATCGCCTACTAAATCTTCTCTGCCATTTTGTGTGAACCCCTTAAGCCTTTTGGAAATAAGCTGATAGGTCCTTATCAGTGCGGATTCAGGCCAGGGAAGTCCACCATCAACCAAATCTTCACACTACGGCAGATCCTGGAAAAAATCAATGAATTTCAAGTCGACGCTCACTACCTATTTAACGTGTTTTTCACCGTGTTTCTCCTCAGCGGGGTTCTGACAAAACCCCCTGTAGTAAAATTGTCATGAAAAGCTTCTCGAAATTCGCCGTTCGGAACCGGCAATAAACTGTAGGTCCCTTTCACCTATGGGAAAATGATCTCACACACAACATGGGTGATTGAGAGAAGCTCGGCTCAGGTCCTTTATGGGCTGTAACGCCAACATACATACATACTCACTACCTATTTCCTTCAAAGCGGCATACGACAGCGTAATTAGAGACGAGCTATACAACGCTATGTCCACCTTTGACAGACCTGCTAAACTCGTCAGACTATGCAGGATGACTTTGGAGAATGCTCGCTGCTCCATCCGAATCGTTGAACATCTTATCGATAGTTTTGATGTCAAAAAAGGATTTAGGCAGGGCGATGCGCTGTCGTGCGATTTCTTCAACATCATATTGGAAATGATTGTGCAAAATACACTGGCCAATACAAGAGGCAGAATCTATTTCAAATCCTCGCAACTCCTTGCATACGCCGACGATATTGACATAATAGGTAGATCACAGCGAGATGTCAATGAGGCGTTTGCGAGTATTGAGGTGAAGGCGGAGAAAATTGGTTTGGCGGTAAACGAGGGCAAAACTGATATATGCTGACATCAAAAAAGGACGCTCACCACCGACGTCTTGGCCAGAACGTTCGTATTGGCAGTTATAAGTCCGAGGTAGTTAAGGACTTCGTCTACCTTGGCTCCGCAGTGTCCTGGAACGACGACATCAGTTCCGAAATCAAACGCAGAATTACTCTTGCTAATCGCTGTTTCTTTGGGCTCAGGAGGCAATTGAGTAATAGAGCACTCTCCCGAACGCCAAAGTTGACTCTATATAAGACCCTTATCACCCCGGTCCTGTTGTACGGCGCAGAAGCATGGACACTATCAAAAGCGGATGAGGAGGCCATTGATCGGTTCGAGAGAAAGGTTTTGCGCATTTCATTTATTTATTTATTTATTTATTTAATCTACAAGCTACTTACGTACTAACAGATTTTAAAGGAAACACAATATTGTATGTATAAATATTTTATATACGTTGTCTGAAAATAACATACCTATTATGTGGAAGATTCTTAAGAGGTAAAAAGGCATAATAACTTGCATTTAAAACGAAGTCTATTATCAGACAAATCCAAGTAAGAGGAATATACGTTAAAAACTCTGATTATCTTTGATAGTGGTTCGTTTTTCCCGTAATCTGTGTTGTGAAATATTTCGAATAATAATCGACGGATTCGCAGCGACCTAGTGGGCAAATAAAATTGAATCTTTGCAAGAAGACAAGGGCACTTTATATGGTAAGAAAGTATGTCCCTAGCAAACATTACGTCATGAATGGTTCGTCTAGTCGCCAGGGTTTTTATACCAAGCAGTTGGCATCTTGCTATGTAGCTCGGGCGGAAATTCCAATGCATTTTAAAAAAGATTAATCTTGTAAAACGCTTTTGAACCTTTTCGATACGCTCAGAGCAAGTTACAAAAGCTGGATTCCAGATTACGACCGCATATTCAAGGAAAGGTCTGACCAGCGACATGTAAAGTGATAATAATGCAAATGGATCAGTGAATCCTTTAGTGTTGCGTTTGATGAAGCCGACGGCTGAGTTGGCTTTTGATAAAATATAGTTAATATGAGGGTGAAATGAGAAAGAGGAGCTAAGCATAACTCTTTGACACTATTCGCCTTCGAAAGGAATGTGGAGTCAATGGTGTAATTGAATTCAATAGGATAGGCTGATTTCGTGAAAGAAATAGAATGACATTTCTTTAAATTTAGGTTTAGATGGTTACTATTACACCATGCGAAAACATTGTAAATATCAGACTGTAAAAGTAGGCAGTCGCTGACAGTTTTAATGCTCTTGAACAATTTCACATCATCGGCGTAAAGCAAACACTTACTGTGGTTAACCGAACGAGTAATATCGTCAATGAAAATTATGAACAAAAGAGGGCCTAAAACGCAGACGGGGGATGGAGGAGAAGATTCAACCACGAATTGTACGGGCTGTACAGCGACATGAGCTTAGTCAGGCATCTACGGATTCAACGCCTAAGATGGCTGGGCCATGTAAAGCGAATGGACACCACAGCTTCAGCTCGGAGAGTCTTTGAATCCAACCCCGAGGGACGAAGAAGCAGAGGATGGCCGCAATTAAGATGGCGCACACAGGTGGAAGGGGACCTTAGCCAACTGGGTGTGCGACATTGGAAAAGGCTAGCAAAAGATCGTGCTAGTTAGAGGGGCATGTTGGTTGAGGCCTAGGTTCACCCCGAGCTGTAGCGCCCGCTAAGAAGAAGAAGAAGAGTAGACGATGCCTGTTTTTTTTTTTTTTTCATCTTCCCTCTCTTCTACGGCGTGAACCGTTTTCGAATCTCGGTCAGCGTCTGTGGGCAGATGCTACCCCTACGAGCTGTAGGGGTACTGTATTGATTATATATTTTATTATATTTTTTTTCTAATTACTTACCTTTACTTACTACCTCTAATCAATAACATTATATTCATAATCTGCACTAATTTATAAGATTTTAATCTGACTGTACTAGCTATATGAGAAATCAACTTAAAACTTGAAACCTATTTCACTTTAATTTCTGATTATCTATTTTAGGTGACAGTTTGGGGCGATTATGGTCGCATCGAGAAGAAGGTTTTCATGGGCGTTGCACAAATAATGCTCGACGATTTGAATTTATCAAACATTGTGATCGGATGGTACAAACTCTTCGGAACCACGTCACTGGTCAGTTGTCCTACAAACTTAAATCTATCTAGGCGATCATCACTAGCATCACTCGATTCACTTAAATTATAAAATACTACATACTATATTGATATCTAGATACAACATGTAAACACTAGTAGATTGTTCGTCCTCTCGTGGTTACATCTTTCCAAAGCGCGTTTTTCGTTTTCTCTTTCGATTCTCCTCTCTTTTCATTTAGTTTCATTTTCTAAACTACACACTTATGTGTAAATACACAGAGTATCCTAAAAATGAGAAGAAATATCTTGTGATCACGTTTCCGTTCATCAAAGCAACATAGTATCTTGAAAGTAAAAATATTCTAAATAAATTCAATTTATCATTTGTACATGTCATAAAAGGAAATTTCTAAGATCTGTGAACTAGAAAACAAAGGCAGAAAGCCTTATCATGCAGAAAAACAATTCTAGTTATTTAAATAGATAAAAAATAGATACTTTTACCATTTACTTTAACATAACTATCATATTACTCATCGACCGGCCTAACACTCAGCGTTAGTTTATGGGTATGTCCTGGTCATTAATGCATGCATACTGAAAAAATGTAAACAAAATTGTATCTTTGTCATCCTTGTGAATATCCTTTGGTATTTAGTCTTGCATTTAAAGGGTTCGTTATATAACTTTTTTTTTTTTGAAAATGCTATAAAAAAACTACTGAATATTTTGAAAGTACAATCCTTCCGGTTAATAATGGAAAAAAATTTCATTCAAATGGCTACCTCGGCTGGCCATGCAGTAGCCTACACGATCGGTCCAATTTTTAAGCACATTATCGATTGTGTGCAGCTGTATTTCACCAACGGCTTCACGAATATTGTCAAATCGCAGCTCCGAGGTGGCCAAACGACATCAGCTCTGCGGCTGATAAAGCGATCTTCAAAACAGGGCGCAAAACATCGAGTGTAGCTTCGGCTGTGTGGCACGTAGCGCCATCCTGTTGAAACCAAATATTGCCAATATCCTCCTCTTCAATTTTTGTAAACAAAAATTCGTTCAACATGCCCCGATAACGATCGCCATTGACTGTAACGGCCACTCCTTGCTCATTTTCAAAGAAAAATAGCCCAATTATGCCTCTGGACCAAAATCCGCACCAAATCCGTACAATTCTTGATGGAATCTCCTCCTCCATTCTCCGTTTACACAAACGGGACCAAAGATTGCACGCAGAATTTTCCTCTCGAATCGTCCAAGAGCCTCTTCATCCCCTTTTGATAACGTCCAAGCCTCAGCGCCGTAGAGGAGAACCGGGATGATTAAGGTTTTGTAGAGGGAAACCTTAGTTTTTCGAGAGAGGGCTCTACTACTCAATTGCCTCTTGAGCCCGAAAAAGCAGCGATTGGCAAGAGTTCTTCAGCGCTGGTGTCGTTGCTGCTTGTCACTATCGAGCCAAGGTAGACGAAGTCCTTGACTACTTCAAAAATATAGCTGCCGAAGTTGACGTTCTGACCAAGACGTCAGAACGTCCCCATTTACCCTTAGACCCACTTTCGCTGCTTCTGCTTCAATGCTTGTGAACGCCTCATTGACGTCTCGCTTTGTTCGTCCAATAACGTCAATGTCATCTGCGTAGGCAAGCAATTGTGTGGACTTGAAGTAGATCGTACCTCTTGTACTGGCCGCAGAGTCAGAGTCCCACACGATCTTTTCAAGAACAATGTTGAAGAAATCACATGACAGTGCGTCACCCTGTCTAAAACCTTTTTTAACATCAAAGGGGTCGGTTAGTTCACCTCCGACCTTAATGGAGCAGCGAGAGTTCTCCATAGTCTGACGAGTTTGGCAGGAATGTTAAAACATGACATGGCTCTGTATAGCTCGTCTCTAAAAACACTGCCATACGCGGCTTTAAAGTCGACGAAAAGATGGTGCGTGTCGACCTGGAATTCATGGGTCTTCTCCAAGATCTGCCGTAGTGTAAATATTTGGTCTATCGTGGATTTTCCTGGCCTGAAACCACACTGATAGGAACCTATCAGATTTTCCACGAGGGGTTTCAGGTACTTACACAGTACGGCAGAGAGGATCTTGTACGCGATGTTCAGGAGGCTTATCCGTCTGTAATTGGCGCAGTCATAGGGGTCTCCTTTCTTATGGACCGGGCAAACGATACTGAGATTCCATTCATCGGGCATGAGTTCTTCCGACCTTATCTTGCAGATGAGTTGGTGCATGTTCCTAACCAGCTCATCGCCAGCTGCTTTAAACAGCTCCGCGGGGAGTCCGTCTGCTCCAGCAGCTTTATAAGACTTAAGTTTCGATATCGTTATCTCAACATCGTCTAGGTCGGGTGGACGGGATTCTCCTTCGTCTTCGTCCATTGCGAATGGTTCGCTTTGCCTGACGGCGGCATTTTGACTATCATCGCCGTTATACAGTCTGCAGAAGTGGCCCTTTCACAATCTCAGCATCGACTGTGACTCTACTCCTAGTTGTCCGTGCTCATACCTGCAGGCTTCTGCTCTGTCTTTATAACCTTGGCATGTTCGTTTTACTTTCTGGTAAAATTTTTGAACGTCGTTCCTGCCGTAACATCTCTCCATCTCCTCGGTCTCGCGCTTCTCGTGCTCCTTCTTTTTCCTTCTCAGAAGCGCATGCTCCTCCCTCCTTTTCTGTTCATAGAGCTCGCGGGCAGCTCTCGTCCGTCGATGCATTGTGGCCATGTATGCTTTCTGTTTCTCTACATGGGCCTGTCTGCACTCATCATCAAACCAGGGGTTTCTCGACGGTGGTGGCTCGAAACCGAGTATATCTGAGGCGGCCTCTCTAATGGCTTTCTGACAACGACTCCATTGCTGTTCTATGGTTTTTGCAGATTGCATCGGGACCTGAGTGAGCTTGAGGGAGACTTGATCGGCGAGGGTTCTGGCGATCTCCTGCGATTGCAGCTTTCCGACGTTAAATTTTGGTGTTCTTACTCGACTCCGTTGGTTCCGAAATATTCGCATCCGTACCTTGGCTGCAACAAGGTATGCGTGCGGGTTTTCTGTGCCCCAAATGCGACAATTTTGTTTGTTTACATACCCGCCAAGATCAAAATGAGCTTCATCTGAAAAGATGATTTTTTTGGCAAAATCGGCATCTTCTGTAAGTCGATCGCAGGCCCAATTAGCGAAGCGAAGACGCATTGGATGGTCAGTTGGCTTCCACTCCTGAACCAATTGGACTTTGTATGTCATCCTACAAAGGTCTTTATGCAAAATTCGTCTTAATGACGTCTCCGAAATGTTCAATTGTTGAGAACGACGGCGAATTGATGTTGGCGGCGCTTCACGCACACTTTCTGCCGCAGCAGCAATATTCTCGGATGTACGCACTGTTTTTGGCTTTTAACGCTTTGGTTTATCGATGAGGATGCCAGTTTCTGTCACTTTTTTTCACAAGATAACGAACATACGGAGCTGACGGTGCTTCTCTTCTTTCAAAATCCGTACGCAATTTTCGCACACATTCTGCAACATTACCATGATTTTCAAAGTAATGTCGCAATATTTCTCAGCGTTGTTCAAGCGTATACACAACCATATTCGTTCAGCGGAAGGATACAACTAATTATCTGTCAATTTGAAAAAAAAAAGTTAGATGGCGGACCCTTTATTTAATTATTTTTTTATAACGATTTTTAAACATTCTTACATTTTTATATTTTCATTAATTGTCTTCCATTAAATCGAGAAAAACAACAATATATATCACAGTGCTTCTCTATGTGCATAACTACCTTGCGCATACGTTTTTTAAACATTTCATATTTTTACTCGTATTTGTATCTACGTGTATCATATTCCCATTTAAATATTTCTTTTTCTTTTTTACTTTATACACTCGCAAAGTGACGACTTTTTAAACAGGAAAAAAACAAACAGAAACACCATACCTAACGTGGAACTTTATTCTTATAGGGTATATCGAAGGCGAATGTCGAATTGAGTGAAGACTACATCTTTGATGTAGAGTAGACCCTTTGCAGTCTTACCCAACTCTACCAACTTTAAGTATAGTTGTTTAACTTGTCCAATTACGCTTCGCGGACCTTTTTAAAAGCTCTAACATCTCTCATCTGTTTTTCTCCTTCATATGATATTTGAAATCCGTATAATTCGTTTTTTTCTTTTTTTGATTCTACATATTCTCGTTGATGGCCTAAGTAAGCAGTAGTTAAGCTAGTAAATAAGTAGCTTTAAGTAGCAAAGCTTTTATCCTTTTTTATTTATGTTATATGCTTGCTTGCGTTAGATTTGGGCCCGTGTTATCTAGCAATTGGTATCTGAATGAAGGTTAAAAGCAATTCAAAGTAAATTCGACCAGATGAGATCAAACCAGCGAAGCTCCAGCAGGTGGCAGATGCCATCCTTCCCTATAACCATAGTCAACTAAACTATATCCACTGTCACATAGTAACTAAACATTCGTCGAACGGATTACGCAATTAAAAACTCAAATATTATCAAATGTATTTAATAAAAATGGATGATCCATTTCTAATCGACGGAGACCGCAGAGAGTTCTGTCCCCCTGACCTCGACGAAGTTAAGATTGTCATATCGAAGCTCAGGTCGAATAAAGCTGCTGGCGCAGACGGACTGTCTGCTGAGCTCTTCAAGGCAGCTGGGGATGACCTGGTTGGGAGCATGCACCAGCTCATCGGTAAGATATGGTTAGAGGAAAGCATGCCCGAGGAATGGAGTCTCAGCATGGTATGCCCGATCCACAAGAAAGGAGACCCCTCTGATTGCGCCACCTATAGAGGAATAAGTCTCCTTAACATCGCCTACAAAATCTTCTCTGCCGTTTCGTGTGAACGCCTGAAGCCTTTTGTAAATAAGCTGATAGGTCCTTATCAGTGCGGATTCAGGCCCGGGAAGTCCACCATCGACCAAATCTTCACACTACGGCAGATACTGGAGAAAACCAATGAATTTCATACATACGCATACGACAGCGTAATTAGAGACGAGCTATACAACGCTATGTCTACCTTTGACATACCTGCTAAACTCGTAAGACTATGCAGGATGACTTTGGAGAATGCTCGCTGCTCCATCCGAATCGGTGAACACCTTATCGGTAGTTTTGATGTCAAAAAAGGATTTAGGCAGGGCGATGCGCTGTCGTGCGATATCTTCAACATCATATTGGAAATAATTGTGCAAAAATCACTGGCCAATACAAGAGGCACAATCTATTTCAAATCCTCGCAACTCCTTGCATACGCCGACGATATTGACATTATAGGTAGATCACAGCGAGATGTCAATGAGGCGTTTGCGAGTATTGAGATGAAGGCGGAGAAAATTGGTTTGGCGGTAAACGAGGGCAAAACTAAATATATACTGTCATCAAAAAAGGCCGCTCAACACCGACGTCTCTGACAGAACGTTTGTACAGGCAGATATAAGTTCGAGGTAGTTAAGGACTTCGTCTACCTTGGCTCCGCAGTGACCTGGAACAACGACATCAGTTCCGAAATCAAACGCAGAATCACTCTTGCCAATCACTGTTTCTTTGGGCTCAGGAGGCAACTGAGTAATAGAGCCCTCTCCCGAACGACAAAGTTGACTCTATATAAGACCCTTATCATCCCGGTCCTGTTGTACGGCGCAGAAGCATGGACGCTATCAAAAGCGGATGAGGAGGCCCTTGGTCGTTTCGAGAGAAGGATTTTGCGCGTGATTTTTGGGCCTATAAACGCAGACGGGGGATGGAGGAGAAGATTCAACCACGAACTTTACGGGCTGTACAGCGACATGAGCCTAGTCAGGCGTCTACGGATTCAACGCCTTAGATGGCTGGGCGAATGGACACCACAGCTTCAGCCCGGAGAGTCTTTGAATCCAACCCCGAGGGACGAAGAAGCAGAGGACGGCCGCCCTTAAGATGGCGCACACAGGTGGAAGGGGACCTCAGCCAACTGGGTGTGCGGCAATGGAAAAGGCTAGCGAAAGATCGTGCTAGATGGAGGGGCATGTTGGTTGAGGCCCAGGTTCACCCCGAACTGTAGCGCCCACTAAGAAGAAGAAAAAGAAGAAGTTAACATCAATCTCATATCCACTGGCAACAACGATCATAATTGTGTGCATTTTTTTAATAAGTTCAATGTCTATTTTTGTTATTTCGGCTGAGAGTTCAGGGTTTTGGAAAAATCGCCTAGCTGTGTTACCGTCATTTGTGTTACCAAATCCCGGTTTTGGTTTATCCGAAATTAAGCCACAACGTTCTCGGAGTTTCCTTTGGATTCGAGCCTTATTTGCTTCCACGACTTGTTTGTCACTTTCACGACCTTGCCATTTTTTAGTAGGTAATTTGTATACTAGATGAAGAAGGCATTCAAACATTCGTATCCAACCATGTAGAATAGACATTCCAAAAGATAAGTGCTCTGTTTTTACTGGACGTCTAATCACATCTTCGACTTTGTTAAATTCCTTCAAAGTTGCACCACATAAATAACATTTATGTGTTGACGTGGTCTCAGTTAAAGCATTACAAACTTTGCCATCAATCATGGAAAAAATGAATGAATGCTCTACTTTAACACACCTGTTACCGATAGCTATGGACGTTTGCTGTAGGTTTTGGATCTCAGCATCCACTCGAGCTTTTTCGGCTTTCGAAACTTCAGTTGACTCTTGAGTATATTCAATTTTCAAAGGTCTGCAGTAATTAGTCGAAGCTGGACGAGGGTTCTGCCAGACTACATGCACACCACTTATAAGTTGAATGGGGACTAAACAGGTTATAAAAACAGAAGAATCTTCTGCTTCTGGACCGTGAAAAGCTTGTTTATAAGAGCTATGTCCCGAGCTGCCATCGAAGCCCCATTTTGATATTAACTTCTCAAGTTCTTCGTCTTCCATTGTTTCAAGAACACACTCCAACATTAAAATTTTTCTTTTTGATGTAACGTCAAGCAAAGCTTGAAGACTGACTTCGGCACATGTAGCTGTGATTTTCATTGAATCTTTGTTGGGATAGCAAGCTTTCTTTGCATTTTGGACAATTTCGTAAGACGGAAATTTTTCTGGGGCACTCATTCTTATTATATTATATTGTGGTCGTGATAGTTTCGCTGCAATTAATACTGCCAAAGCATGGTCTCCCGTCATACAACTTCTCTCCTGCGACTGGGATTTTTCAAATGCTCGCCTGTATTTTTCAGTCCTGTTGGGGCTCATACTCACTTCTTTTAGTAGTTTTGAGGATTGGATTTGTCCGGAAGCTCGCAGGCTCATTTGGGTAGCATAAGTGAGGACATCGACAGGTACTGAATCTCTCAAGCCTCGGGTTTTTACCCTTTTCGTGCGTTCGGAAGAATCCTCGAACTTTACTTCTGGACGACCACGTTTTTTTGGCTGAATAGGGTGGTCTACAGAATGCTAGAGATGTGTTAAGCCAGTTGCGATTAGTTTTAAAGAATTTTTCCCCGATCCTTCAAGCTTTAAGCCAACGTGTTTTGAAATCCTAAATCAAAAGGGTACAAATTAAGCTTCAACTAAGCTGCTGTGCTGTAATGAATAAGAGATGTCTAGAAAGAAATGATTTGCATTTTTTAATAAAGCGGATATTACTCTATCGAGCAATAAAAACAATTAAAGGATATTTTCAATTTTCATTTTTGAATTAATGCGAGCTTTTGGGTCGCTTTGCCCCACTGTGCGCCGTTCGGAATCGGCATTAAACTGTAGGTCCCTTTCACCTGTGTGGAAAAATAAATCACACACAACATGGGTGATTGGCTCTGGTCCTTCATGGGCTGTAACGCCACCAAAGAAGAAGAAGATTATTCGACACAGCGATTACACATGTCAACTTTATGAGGGCCACAAATCGCTTGTTTGCATTTCATGCAACGGTGCTTGGTCATCCTGCGAGCTTTGGAAGGACATAGGTAGCAGATTTTGCGCACGTTTGACACAGGATAAACAGGGGCTTCAATATTGGATGAATCACCCAGAACTTTCTGTTTCATGAACTTGATATCTCGCCTCAAAGTAACAGTCTGTAATCCTTGTCTTAGCCAGGGCTCCATGAGATGGTCCCCTAGGTTAGGTTAGGCTAATGTGGTCGGCATAAGCCACACGTAGGCCGAAGTCGGGCCATTGTGATACCACATGGATCGTGTTACCCAGATCCGCTATCAGTGAACCACCCGGTGCTTCTGATGAAGCGATGGAGTTGAGCTATTTTATGGTCTGCTAGCTCACTTAAATTATCATAGAAGGGCGCGCCGAGGTAGATCCTCCTGCGATTCGCAAAAGAGGGGCATGAGCAGAGGAGGTGATGTATTGATTCCTCGTCCTCCTCATTCATGCAGCCGCGACAGGAGTCGTTGGAGGGTAGTCCCAGTCTGGCGGCGTGTTTCCCAATGATGCAGTGACCTGTAATGACACCCACCAGAGTACTTAAGGTTGCCCTTTTGGTTGCCATTAGGTCCCTGGTTCGTCCTAGGTTTAATTTAGGCCAGAGTTGTTTGGTGATAAAGCCGATATTACTCTCATTCCATTGGAGGTTGGTCGCCTTATTGGTTTGAAGTTTTATCATATGCTTTACCGTACTTATTGGTGTTTCTAGGTACCCGAGGATAGGTAGGCTGAGTGTGCTCGACCCTAACTTTACGAGTTCGTCGGCCGCGCAGTTTCCTGGAATATCTCTATGCCCGGGAACCTACAATACTTTAATGTTGAACTGCTCAGTCATCTCGTCTAGAGATAGGCGACAGTTAAGAGATGTCTTTGATTTGTGGGTTACCGCTGCCAGTGACCTTTGTGTGCGTCTAGAATCTTCTCTAGAGTTTTTAATAGAAAAGAAGTAAGACTAATAGGCCTCAAGTCATTTGCATACGTATAGGAGCTTTTGCCTGCCTTGGGTATGAAAATGACTTTGGTTACCTTCCACACTAGGGATGTATGATAGGGAGAGGCAACTCTTGTATATGACTACAAGCCAGGGGAGGATGACATCTACTACCTGCTGATACCAGCTGGTCCTGGGGACTTGTAGGATACAAAGCTTTTTATGGCCCATATTACATTGATTTTCGTGGCCAGGTTGGGAGCACGTTCGAAGAAGGATGTCGTCGGCTGGATGACCTGAGGTGGTGTCACAGCCGAGTCACTACTGCCCGGAAAGTGTGCGTTTAGAAACAGTTCCAGGTCTTGCGTTCTGGAGGTCGTCCAGGAACTATCTTTTCGCATCAGGTCAGATGGTCCCCTAACTGTAAGTAAAAATCGCGCCGTGGCAAAGGTTTTTTCTTTTTCTCACGTTGTTAGAAACATAATCAGCATAACCTTTGATTCTGGATAGGTTTAGCACATAGTAATGCACATCTGCCATCTCTTGGTTTTCCGATTAGTACATATATTTGAACACATTTGATCAACAATGTCGACTGTCCCTTTTGTGCTTTTATAAAAATGTATGATCTCTGGCTTTCCCGTGTCTTCGTTAATATTGGGTTGACCGTGAACTGTTGACACAACTTTGTTTGATTTAGCTTTGTACGAAACTAATGTCTTTTCACCGTCGTAACAAAATATCGAAGTTCCAATTGCGCGAGTTTTCGAATTCTTCAGTTTGTCAGGGATCTCGCCCTTATTACTTCTAAGAGTTTCCACTAAAGTAAAATTATAAGGTGCCTTCAAAAGCTCATCAGCCAAAGGTACAGACGTGAACCAATTGTCCAATGTTATTATTACGATTCGTGCCATGTAAACGTAGCCAATGGTTGTTTCAGTGGATCAGTTCCTTTTCCCAAGTATGGAATTGCATTTACTATGTATTTACTATTAACGTCAACAGCCATTACGAGTTTTATTCCGCATTTGTTAGGTTTGTTTGGGATATGTATGTATGTATGTTGGCGTTACAGTCCATGAAGGACCTGAACCGAGATTCTCTTTCAATCACCCATGTTGTGTGTGGTTTCATTTTCCCATAGGTGAAAGGGACCTACAGTTTATTGCCGGTTCCGAACGGCGAATTTCGAGAAGCTTTTCATGACAATTTTACTACAGGGGGTTTTGTCAGAACCCCGCTGAGGAGAAACACCGTGAAAAACACGATCGATCACATGGCTGTGTCGGGATTCGATCCCGTGTAATCGGCGTCAGAGGCCAACACACAACCCACTGCGCCATGGTGGTCTTTGGGATATACATGTAGGAAATAAAACAAAACAAGAACTAGAACGTACATTTAATTCAAAATGTAAGAAACTCAGAGAAGTTAATTGTTAGTGATTGCTTTCGGCTTCACTGTTTGACGGCTGGGTAATCACTGCCCGCATGGTTGTGCTGCCAGAAAGAATTTGGGCGAAGATTAACGGGACATCCCACTGCCCTACATCCGGGCATCCAGCATTACATCCGCCTCGGATGAAGGGTCGCTTTCATTGTTTGGCTCACTTTCGTTTCGCCATGGCTTCATGAAATCACCGATGGTGGTAGTGTGACTTGGTCCTTCATGTGTTGCTATCTTCTTGACCGAATAACGTCCAGCTCTTCCTATTGAGACAATTTCATATGAACCTAAAAAATCAGAGAATAATTTATTACCCGCCCAAACTGTGTTCTCTTAATAGCGACAATATCCCCAACTTGATACCTACTCTACAGCAGTTTTTCTTTTTCGATTAAAAGTTCGTTTGTTTTCAGCTTGTATTTGCTTGTTGCCGAGCAGCAAATCGTATATTTTCCCTCTCATCATCATGCTGTTTCAGAAGTTCTAGTTTTACTTATTAGGTACCGCTACAGTCCGTGGTGAACCTGGGCCTCAACCAACAAGCGTCTCCAGCTGGCACGGTCTTTGGCCAGCTGTTTGTAGCGCCGCACGCCCAGTTGGTTAAGGTCCCCTTCCACCTGCCTGCGCCACCGATGATGCGGCCGTCCTCTGCCGCGCCTTCCTTCCGGAGTGGATTCGATGTCTCTTCGGATCGCAGCTGTATTTTCCATGGGCTCTACATGGCCTAGCCACCTTAGACACTGTATCCGTAGACGTCGTACCAGGCCGATGTCGCTGTACAACCCGTACAGTTCTTCGTTATATCTTCTCCTCCATACACCGTTTGAACAAACGGGACCGTAGATAGTGCGCAGAATTTTCCTCTCGAAACGACCAAGGGCATCTTCATCCGCTTCTGTTAAGGTCCAATCCTCTGCGCCGTAATGGAGGACTTGGATGATTAAAGTCTTATATAGTGTCACCTTGGTTTTCCGAGAGAGGGCTCTACTTCTCAGTTGCCTCTTGAGCCCAAAGAAACAGCGGTTGGCAAGAGCGATTCTGCGTTTTATCTTAGCGCTGGTGTTGTTGTCGCTGGTCATCCGTAAGCCAAGGTATACAAATTCCTTGACCACTTTTAAGTTACATCCGCCCATGGTGACGTTCTGGCCAATACGTCGGTGTTGACCGTCTCTTTTAGAAGAAAGCAGATATTTGGTTTTACCCTCAATAACCTTGAGACCCATCTTAGCCGCTTCTACCTCAATGCTTAAAAAGGCCTCATTGACTTCTCGCTGTGTCCGTCCAATCACGTCAATGTCGTCAGCGTACGCAAGCAATTGAGTGGACTTGAAATAAATCGTACCTCTTGTGTTGGCCACTGACTCTTGCACTATCTTTTCAAGCACGATGTTGAAAAAGTTGCATGACAGCGCGTCACCTTTCAAATCCTTTTTTAACATCAAAGGTCTCGGTTTGCTCATTACCGACCTTAATGGAGCAGCGAGAATTTTCCATTATCAACCTGCACAGTCGGACGAGTTTGGCAGGGATGTTAAAACTAGACATGGCTTTGTATAGCTCATCTCTATACACGCTGTCATATGCAGCCTTGAAATCGGCGAAGAGGTGGTGAGTGTCGATTTGGTATCCCTGGGTCTTCTCCAAGATCTGCAGTAGCGTAAATATTTGGTCTATTGTGGATTTACCTGGCCTGAAACCACACTGATAAGAGACGATCAGGTTATCCACAAACGGTTTCAGGCGTTCACACAATACGGCAGAGAAGATCTTATATGCGATGTTAAGGAGACTTATTCCCCTATAGTTGGCGCAGTTATAGGGGTCTCCTTTCTTATGGACCGGGCAAACGATGCTGAGATTCCATTCGTCGGGCATGCTTTCCCCCGACCATACCTTGCAAATGAGATGGTGCATGCACCTTACCAGCTCATCTCCAGCCGCCTTAAGAAGCTCAGCAGACAGGCCGTCTGCGCCCGCGGCTTTATTAGACTTAAGTCTTGATATCGCTATTTTGACTTCGTCTAGGTCGGGTGGACTGAATTCTGTTTCATTGTCGTCCATTACGAATGGCTCGTTCTGCCTGACAGCGGTACTTGTCTATCACCGCCGTTATACAGTCCGCAGAAGTGGTATTTCCAAATCCTCAGCATCAATTGCGACTCTACAACCAGTTCTCAATTTCCATCCCTGCAGGCCGGCGCTCTAGCTTAGTAGCCATGGCATGTTCGTTTTACCTGATTGTAAAACTTACGGGTGTCATTCCTGCGGAAGTATCTCTCCATCTCCTCGATCTCACGCTTTCCGTGCTCTCTCTTCTTTCTTTTGAAAAGCGTGTGTTCCTCTCTTCCCTTCTGCTCATAGATTTCGCGAGCAGCTCTCGTCCGTCGTTGCAGCGTGGTTTTATATGCCTCTTGTTTTGCTGCATGGGCTTGTTCGCATTGTTCATCGAACCCGGTGTTTCTAGGTGGTGGCGGCTTGAAACCCAGCACCTCTGAGGCATAGTCTCTGACGGCGCTCTGGCAATGCGCCCATTCCTGTTATATTGCTTGTGCTGCTGTGGGCGGATTTTGAGAGAGCTTGGAGGAGACACGATCGGCAAAGATTCTGACAGTCTTTTGCGATTGTAGCTTTCCGACGTCAAACTTACGCTGTCCTACTCGACTCCTAAGCATTCTTGATATCCTCATTCGTACCTTGGCTACAACAAGGTAGTGATCCGAGTCGATGTTGGCCCCTCGGAAGGTTCGTACGTCGAGAATATCAATCAATCTGGTTGGTGGTCGATTGATCAAAAGACTGCCAGGTACCCTTGTGAATGTTGAGATGGGGGAAACGTGTGCTTGTTACAAGGAGGTTACGCCCCGATAGGAAATCGATTAGCCTTAGTCCGTTGTCGGATGTGGTATTATGGATGCTATGCTTTCCTATGATCCTAGGAAAATCTAAAATCCTAAAATCTCCTAGGACTGTTTTTGTGTCGTAGCTGGGGCGTTGGGCGTATGTTCTGTCTAGGAGATCGTAGAATTCTTCTTTGTGTCGATCGTCCTTTTCTTCCGTTGGGGCGTGAACGCATATTAAGGTTAGGTTAGTTGGGTGCCGTGAGCGCATATTAAGGTTAGGTTAGTTGGGTGCCCTATTGACATGAGGTCACGGCTCACTTAGACTACTAAGAGTCCATTGTGCCCATTTTTGAAAGCTAACCCGAGGGGAACCTGTTAATTGCCCGCTGAGCTGAACCATCCACATTCAATTAAGAACCTTAGCAGGTTGTTCAGCTTAATGTCTCTTGCCTCCTCTAAGCCCGAAAAGAAATAGTTCCCGAGGTACGAAAATCTTTTTCGGGCCAGTGCAGGGCATTCACACAGCAGGTGACGAATGGATTCTATTTCCTCTTCGTCCCTACAGCTTCTGCAAAAATCGTTGTAGGGCTGGCCTAGTCTAGCTGCATGATATGATATCATTCAGTGCCCAGTGAGGGCACCGACTACCAGTCGTATATTCCCTCTACCAAGATTTAGCAGACTCTTCGTCCTATTTTTGTCTAAGACAGGCAATGTTAGCCTTGCCGTAGCACATGTATCCAATTGACACCATCGCTTGTTGGCCTTTTCCTAGTAGTTCCACCCCTATTTCTCTGAATAGTGTGCTGAGTGGCGTTCTAGTCTCAGTTGTGATCTGCGACGTATCTGCACCTGATCTCAGTCTGGCTAGTTCGTCCGCCTTCCCATTTCGGGAAATATTCAGATGCCCTGGTACCCAGCAGAAGGTTACCCCTTTGACATCCGATATTTCTTCTGGTTTCACTTTACAGAGTTTTACGAGCTTGGATCTTATCCATGTTGCTTGCAGAGCCTTAATGGCTGCCTGACTGTGAACATAAATTTTGATTCTCTTACCTGAGAAATTCTCCCTAAGAATCAGATCCGCGCCTTTTCAGATTGCGAAGATCTCAGCCTGTAAGACGCTACAGCCATCATCAAGTCTGTAGGAGTGACATGCTTCCTGAGATTCGAAGTAGACTCCGGCTCCTGTACCGGTATCCGTTTTGGATCCGTCGGTATAGATTGCCAGTTCCTCTTCCGTGTTTACCATACCACTGGGCCATTCCTCCCTGGAGAGAATCCTAAGAGAGAATCTCCCCTCACAGCAAGAAAGTGGGGTGGTATAGTCCGTTTCGGTTGCGGACCTCGGGATAGCCCATCGATGCAGGATTGATGCGTGGCCATAAGGACATCTTTTCCAAAGACTGGATTCTTTCATCCTTAGCGCAGCCCTGGCTAAAATGCTTTCACAATACATGTCTAGTGGTGGAAGGTTCAGCATTGCTTCAAGGGCCGCCGTTGGTGTGGATTTCATAGATCCGGTCACCGCCAGACAGCCAGCCCTCTGAATCCTTGTAAGGCTTTGAAGGTTGCATTTCTTCTCAAGTGCTTTCCACCAGACAATTGATCCATAGACTAAAATAGGTCTTACCACCGCGGTGTAAATCCAGTATACCACCTTTGGTTTAAAGCCCCATGTCCTTCCGAAAGCTACCCTGCACGAATATAGTGCCACGTAAGCTTTCTTGGTTCTTTCATTTATGTTGTCCTTCCAGCTAAGCTTGGAATCTAGAATTATTCCAAGATACCTAGCGGATTTTTTCGGAAACAGGTCGATACCATTTATACGTGGATATGTGTACTTAGGTATTGATCTTTTCCGTGTGAAGAGGACAATCTAAGTATTAGTTGGATTTACCCATACGCCCCGTTCCTCGACCCAGTTATTCACCAATAGCAGCGCATAACTTAGACTGTCACTGAGGACCTGAGGAAATTTCCCAGGTACCAGGATGGTAATGTAATCGGCATAGGCCGTGACGTTGAAACCCTGAAGCTAACATTTCCAAATTTAGCTTTGATGCGGATTGTTATGAGGCGTTCGCTTGTGTCTCGGAAGCTTAAGACTTTCTGTCGGAGTCTTTCTCGAATAACGAATCCGCACCCGAATAGGCGCTGTTTGTTGTCCTTGTAGCAGTTCCCGAAGTAGATGTCGCAGTTTTTCATCCGTTTTTTGCCTGGTCCATCCCATCGCACTTCTTGGAGTGCGGTTATATCTGCTTTATAGCAGTCGAGGGTTTGCTCCAATTGATCGCCTGCACCCGGTCTGTTAAGGGACCTAACATTCCAGGTGCAGACTCCCAAGTCCGTTAGTCGTTTGCAGGGGTCGTCAGCTTTGTATCCATCCGTATCCGAGGCTTGTTGTTGTTTCGGAACAAGTAGGTTTTTACGTGATAGGGTTTTTACGTCGGGCATGCTTTCATCTTCCCAAATTCTGCAGATGACCTGGTGCATGCTCCCTACCAGAACATCGCCGCCAGCCTTGACGAGCTCTGACGGCAAGCCATCTGAGCCTGCGGCCTTGTTGTTCTTCAGCTTCTGAATAGCTTTGACGACTTCTTCGATGCTGGGCGGGAGGACTGCTTCAGCGGCTGGAGTTGGGATTTCCTTGGTCCCTTCCACTCTCTCTTGGTCATGCTCGAAAAGCAGCTGCTGGAAATGCTGCTTAATTACATCCACTATTCCCTGTGGGTCGGCGACAAGATTACCCTTGCAGTTTTGAAGAGCCTGGGTGCCTTTTTTGAAGCTTCCTGCTAGGTCTTTGGCTTTCTTGTGAAAGGGTCGTGTTTTATGCTTATCCCTACACTCCTCCATATCCATGAGCTGTGAGGCTGCGAAGATTCTTTTCTTTTGTCGCAGTAGTGTCTTCTCCTCCCTTCTTCTGGCTCGGTACTCTTCTCGCGCTGCCCTGGTTTTCCTCTGCAGCGCATTTTGGTACGCCTCGTCGGTTGCTGCCTTTTTGAGAAACTGACAAATAGACCAAATTTTCACACTTCGACAAATCCTGGAAAAGACCATTGAGTTTCGAATCGATACACACCATCTTTTCATCGATTTCAAAGCCGCATACGACAGCATTCATCGTGAAGCACTGTTTGGGGCGATGGCCGAATTCGGGATCCCGGTAAAACTGATCCAGTTGTGTCGCGCCACGCTAAAAAACACGCGATGCACCGTGCAACTCGGTTCTAGGACCTCGGAACCATTCGAAACATGCACCGGATTTCGGCAAGGAGATGCGCTGTCATGTGACTTCTTCAACCTGGTGCTGGAGCAGATAGTGCGACGGGCAGGCGTCAACAGGGGAGGCACTATCTTTTACAAGTCCATCCAGCTGCTAGGATACGCGGATGATATCGACATCATCGCGTGTTCTCGCCGTGGCATTGTGGAAGCATTTACGGCGATTGAAGAACAGGCGAAACGAATTGGTCTTAAGATCAATGAGGACAAAACGAAATACATGCTGTCAAGCAAAAACCAATCCGTCGCTCACCACCTGGGACAAAACATAACAATTGACAGCTACAATTTCGAGGTAGTTAAGGAGTTTGTCTACCTCGGGGCAAACGTAAATTCCACAAATGACACCACAGTGGAGATCCGGCGTAGAATCGCCCTTGGCAACCGCTGCTACTTCGGCTTGTCCAAACAACTGGGGTCAAAACTCCTCACTCGAAAGACCAAAGTCATGCTTTACAAAACGCTCATTCTGCCAGTCTTGCTGTACGGAGCCGAAAGCTGGACGATAAGCAGGACAGCGGAGCTGATTTTGGGTTCTTTCGAAAGAAAAATTCTGCGCCGGATATTTGGTCCTGTCTGTGAGGAAGGTGAATGGGGAAGAAGACACAACCGCGAACTCTACGAGCTGTACCAAGATGTGGATGTAGTCCGGAAGGCAAGGATCCGTCGACTACACTGGCTCGGCCACATCGAGCGCATGGACATCAACGCTCCAGCTAAGAGGGTCTTCGACTCCGAGCCTCCTGGTTCGAGAAGAAGAGGAAGACCGAACCTCCGGTATAAGGACCAAGTAATCGCGGATGTAGGACATCTTGGTCTTGACAACTGGAAGCAGCGTGCCCGGGACCGTCAAGGATGGAAGGCAGCTATAGCTCAGGCTCAGATCCTCCATGGATCGCAGGCCTGATAAGTAAGTAAGTTTGTACGCAACAAACTACCCACCAAAAGCGGACACAAAAAGTTATCTTGGTTCTTCGACCGAGGAATGTCTTTACTTCTTTTTTAAATTCGAGTCTGTCGTACCCAAACTACCTATCACTCCGCCATTAACTGACTAATGCCTTACATAGATATATAGACACTAAGCCGATAATAGAACTAATTAAAAAATTCGCAAGGCATACGCAAAGCCGCAATTACTATAGCAAAGCAGCTCTATTTAAAAACCAAAATAAAGCAAATACTAGCTCAATCTAGCTTTGCAAAAAAAGTTTTATTTTCCAAGTCGTCATTTTGCGCACATTTTATTCAAGCCCTTAAAAACAGTAACTGAATTCCAAAACCCGACACCCTTTATAGATCAAATAATAACTAATTTCTAAACTCTTTCAGTAATCCAAAAGGAAATTGTAGGCATGGGTACAGTACATCAAGGAATAGTAAATGCATCTCCATGATAGTTGCATTTACAAACCACCTGTTCTACCAAGTTCAACAAAAAGTCTTTTCTTTTCCAACAACCAAAAACCAGAGTTAAAGGAAATTAGAAAAAAATGAAGAACAGATAAACGTATAAGGGATAACCAGAAACAGAAAACAAGAACTTTGTGTAAATAAAAAATTAAATAAAAGATAAAAACAAAAAAAAAAAATCGTCAAAACTAATTGCATTTACTCACATGGGATATTATTATCCATGAGTCGACACATGCAGCCGCACCACAACATGGTTAAAGGATTTCTATTTCGAATTAAGTATCTAGAAACATTTTTTCTATAAGAAATTCAAGAAAACAAAAAACAGACCACTTTTACTGGAACTCGTTTTCTTTTTCTATTTCACTAAATATATAAATGATAAAAACAAAATGGAATGCAAATATATTTGTAAATATAAAAGTGAAAATAAAATTAGGAAATATACGAAAGCAAAATAATTAAGAAATGCTTTAAGAAGAAAAACAGAAACCGAAAACAAAAATAAGGATATGCCTAGAATAAGTAGACAACTACTATTAAAAATATTAAAATTAAATGCAAAAAATTAAGAAATAGAAAAATCGATTAATTATTACATCCCCAAAAATCAAGGACAGTTAAGATATAATATAATAGATTTGGTAAATACACATACTAAAAAAAAATAAACATCGAGCCTTCCGACAAAACAAAAACAAAAAAATTTAAATATTGTTTTCTATTTTTAAAACTAAAAATAATATAAAATATTATATATTACCAGATTTTTTTTTTAATATAAAAAAATATAATGATGCGACTGCCAGTCTGCAAAATGAGTTTTCTACAGAAGCAAACACTCGTACATGTATCTGGTGAATACATAATATATTTGCAGAAAACTTGTGTGCATTTTTTATTTAATTGCTCTATATTTGATAATATCGTTACAGTAAAAACAATACATAATTGTGATTAACATTTATAAATATTATGGCTTTTTATAAAATAAATATAAATAAACTTAAAATATTTACAATTTTCGTTCTGCAAATTAAAACCAAAAATAACGTATGAAGTACAGAATATTCGCCAGCCAAAGAGAAGAAATATATGAAACGAACGAAAAACTTTAAGATACAATATCCTTTTTCATAATTTATTTTACAAATCATATAGACACGTAAACTGTATTTAAAAACGCAACCGTGAATGAAATGAAAAATTACTTGAAACACGTATATGTATAATTTTTTATATTTATATTTAGGACAAAAGCAGAAAAACCAAAGAAAACACAATTGTGGCGAAGATACTATGGAAAAAAAACATGTAAGTACCTAAGATAGATTGAGCTGTAAAAATGATACCTGCTTGAAACAAAAGTATATATATACAAGAACGCGTAAATATAATAACAAATAAAATCAAAACAGATATTAAATATTTTATTTTGCTTAGTAAACATTTTTATATAAAAAACAATTATCAAGATATGGAGTAATGGAAATAGTTTCCTTTCATTTTACTAGCTAATCAGTCAGTATTTGAAAAATATTTCGAACAGAATAGATTTGAAATACGTAATATAACACAGGACATATCATAAACGGTTCATGTTCCCTTATCCATTTCTTTTCTTTCATCCTTTCTTGAGTAGTACTTGCAAGCAAATTATATTGTGAAAAGCAACCAAAATCATTGTTTTTTTAATCTAAAGTTTGGGCAAAACGAAACATTAATAATACAGTAAATACTGGAAAAAGTTAAGTAACTTTTTTGGAAGTACTTAACCATTCCAAGTCACTGCATGTGATTTTTTATCATCATCATCATCATTTTCAGTGGCCCGCATGTTCCACTAAAAGAGTCGCGAGGGTAATGCGCGCACGCGGGATCTCCAGGCCACTCGATCCTCCGCCATCGACTCTAACTCATCAGGACCTATGCCCAAGCGCAACCAAGCGAGTTTTAGGACTTGGTCCAACCACCTCGTCCTGGGTCTGCCAAGCGGTCGCCTGCCTGATGGTATTGCATCCAAGGCACGTCTCGTGACCAAACCATCGAAGCATAGCCCTTTCCGTTCGGAGAAGCAGCTGTTCAACATTAAGCTCCCCGCGCACTGCCGTGTTTCTCACCCTATCCCGGCGAGTAACTCCCACAACAGCACGAAGAAATCTCATTTCGGCAGCTTATATTCGCGATCTTATTCTTTCGGTCAATACCCAAATTTCATGACCATAGGTGAGAGTTGGAACAAATACTGAGTTAAAAACCGCTAACTTGGCTTTGACACCAAGCTCGGTCTTCTTGATTACAGATCTTCCAAACTGTTTCAAAATTGACCCAGCTAGGCCAATCCTGCAGGAAAGCTCAGTATTACTTCTCCCATCACTCGTGAAGAAGACCCCGAGATACTTAAACTGCTCCACCTGCTTCAATGGGACTCCACTAACATGTAGAGTGCATTGGACAGGTGTTCTGGATATAACCATAACCTCGGATTTGTCCACGTTAACCCTCATTCCAGCATCAGCACATACGGCCACAAACCTATCTAGCGCGCGCTGAAGAGGATGTGAGGACAACTAAGTCATCTGCAAAAAGAAGATGGATTATCCTCAACTCTCCCAATGTGAAACACTCCTCGCCTAGACTGCGCTGCAACATCCAGTCCATATATATAATGAAAAGGAGAGGTGACAAGACGTACCCTTGGCGAAGTCCAACGCTCACGGTGAAAGGTGTTGATTTACTACCGTTAACCCGAACGCAGCTGCTACAGTTTGTGTATAGAGACTGACATTGCGTCACCCTGTTTAAAACCTTTTTTAACATCGAAAGTCTCGGTTAGTTCACCTTCGACCTTAATGGAGCAGCGGAAATTCTCCGTAGTCATCCTGCAGAGTCTGACGAGTTTGGCAGGAATGTTAAAACATGACATGGCTCCGTACAGCTCGTCTCTATAAACACTGTCATATGCGGCTTTAAAGACGACAAAAAGATGGTGCGTATCGAGCTGGAATTCATGGATCTTCTCAAAGATCGGCCGTAGGTAAATATTTGGTCTATTTGTGGCCTGAAACCACACTGGTAGGAACTTATCTCAGACTGTCCACAAACGGTTTCAGGTGCTTACATAGATTTTTTTTTTTTTTTTTGTTAGAGGCTTTTGCTATCTATTGGAGCACTCAGACGCAAACACTGCTCCATTGTGTTCCAGAGAGACACCTTACATTACTGTATTTTCCCCCGTTGTCCAGAGAAAAGTGAGGAGGAGCTTCAGTGATGTAGAGCTAAGAGATTCGGTTAACACCCCGTCGGCTCCAAAGGTGAGCCACCGTGCGCGAGCAAAGTCGGGACAATCACACGCAACATGCAGCACAGTTAGACGCCTCACTGATGCCAAGTACGCAGAGGTGCTTAGCAAAAGTGTAGTGGCGCGTAATGACTCCCACAAGCTTTTTGCAGTCGATTCTCCTTAAAGACAGGAGGAATGCTGTAGATTTCTTGCAGACATCAGAGCATACGCGCTTAGTCATCCTGCGACCTGGACAATCCCTCCATCTACGGTTGTGTGTATTAAACACCCAATAGTTGATGTAGGAATTTACCGTGGATGCAGGTAGACCTATAGTGGATTCAGGTCCTGAGAAGCTCTCCATTCTAACGAGTTCATCAGACATCTCATTTCGTGGGATCCCAGAGTGGACTCGAACCCACCAAAGCTTTAATGAATTTTGTCTACCGACTCTGTTCAAGAAGGACTTGAATTCAAGCACTAATTTGGAGTTAGTAAAGGAGTGGCACACAGCTTTGAGTGTAGCTCGGCTGTCAGTGCAAACGCATATGCTTTTTCCCCCTGCACCTGTGCTTCACAACATATTGCATGGCCATTAGCATTGCATATATCTCTAATTGGAAGATAGACGCATATTTTCCTAACGAGAAGTGCAGTCGGATGTTTTCACGCTAAAAAAAGACGCCAGCAACGGACCCCCGCCCAGACCTGGAGCGAGCCTTGAAAATGCGAAGACTATCCATTTCAGGTTCAGTATCTATCCAGAGCCAATTCTGATGCCATGGAAACTCAACTTTGAAATTACGTCGCAGTAGGATAACAGACGTCAGTGCATCAGAAGGCAGGTCCATGAGACAGGACTCGCAGGACATTTCTTGCGCAAGCACATTGTTATTCCTGTGCGAGTTGTAGCAAAAGCCATTTCTGCTGAGACGAGACAGGGCAATCCCTCTGATAAATATATCAAGAGGTGGAAGGTTCATCATCTAGAGCCGCGCCCGGCGTGCTGGGGAAATCCCTCGTGCAGCTAAGACCAAACGTTCTTTGGAGTTTGGTGAAAGATGTTATGACGTGTTTGCGTTTTAGTTCCTCCAGACAACCGATGCATATGAGATTATGGGACTTATCATTGCCGTGTAGATCCAGAGGACCCTTACCGGCGATAAAGCCCATGTTTTCCCAAAAGCTCCTTTGCATTGCCAGAAAGCTGACAGCACTTTGGTGGTTTTTGACTCTATCTATCTAAGAGGTGGAAGGTTCATCATCTAGAGCAGCGCCCGGCGTGCTGGGGAAAGCCCTCGTGCAGCTAAGACCAAACGTTCTTTGGAGTTAGGTGAAAGATGTTATGACGTGTTTGCATTTTAGTTCCTCCAGACAACCGATGCATATAAGATTATAGGACTTATCATTGCCGTGTAGATCCAGAGGACCCTTACCGGCGATAAAGCCCATGTTTTCCCAAAAGCTCCTTTGCATTGCCAGAAAGCTGACAGCACTTTGGTGGTTTTTGACTCTATCTATCTAAGATGAATCCTAGATACTTTGCCCCTTGGATATCGGGATGAAAGTGCCCTTTAGTAACAGCTGAGTCATGTCAGTATTTTTCCACCTTCTCGTGAAGAGAAAGACATCGGTCTTAAGAGGATTGACCTACAGGTCTTACGGCGCTTACACAGTACGGCAGTATTGTACGCAATATTCGTCGGGAGACTTATCCCTCTGTAATTGGCGCAGTCATAGGGGTCTCCTTTCTTATGGGCCGGGCAAAAGATGCTGAGAATCCATTCGTCAGGCATGCATTTTTCCGACCATATCTTGCGAATGGTGCATGTTCCTGGTCAGCTCATCGCAAGCTGCTTTAAATAGTTCAGATACCGGATCTGTAATTCAAGCATGTTCGACTTGTGGTATTAAAGAATGATTTCGAAATATTTTTCGTAAAAGTTTCCACCTTAGCTGAACCTTATTAGCATGTTCAAGCAATCGAATGGTTTTTCTGATTTACGTTTACCATGCCCATTTCCTAAAACAAAGTTTCACAACTTTATTTTGGTTGACCTTTGCTTTTTACCCATCCGTCCGATGACTGATATAAAATTCATTTCCCATCATTACCTTCCATGAAAATGACCAAGCAACAAACCATGTTCGAAATATCTTTCAAAAGAATACCTTCTTCTGAATCCCTAAGCTACTATATTTGCCATCTAAAGGAAAATACGAACAAATTGAGATATGAAACGATTAATAAAATAATAACCTTATGCCGTACATGTTTGTAAATATACTGAGAACAAATTGATGAAAAAAGAAAAGGAAAAACAGAAATATTTTGTAAATTATAAATTACAATAAGGAATCAAGTATAATTATCTTATAGTCCTAAATAAGCTAAAAAAATTATTGTGAGCTAAAGAAAAATTACGTATAATTGTAAATATAATATTTAAACAAAAATGCTACATAAAAGCTAACCGAAAAAGCCCTGTATAAAAAGAAACTAAAGTTTTTACCAAATCGGCGAATGTTTGATATATGAACAAATATAAAAATTAATTGATTTATTAAAATAAAAACAAGAACAGAAAATACCTAAGCGAAGACCCTATAAAATATTATAAATAAAAATTGAAAACTCACATGCCTATACAAGAAATAAAAATAAAACAAAAAACTTGAATATTTACTAAAATTAATTAAAATTAATGGAAAACAAAAATTCCTTCTAGAAAATTATTAAACTAAATTTACATATATTTAAACAAACACACAGAAATAATTGAATGAAAAGCTTTTTAATTCCCGCGGATATCTTCTTCGTCTTAGTGGGCGCTACAGTTCGGGGTGAACCTGGGCCTCAACCAACATGCCCCTCCATCTAGCACGATCTTTCGCTAGCCTTTTCCATTGCCGCACACCCAGTTGGCTGAGGTCTCCTTCCACCTGTGCGCGCCATCTTAAGGGCGGCCGTCTTCTGCTTCTTCGTCCCTCGGCGTTGAATTCAAAGACTCACCGGGCTGGAGCTGAGGTGTCCATTCGCTCTACAGGGCCCAGCCATCTTAGGCGTTGAATCCGTAGACGCCTGACTAGGCTCATGTCGCTGTACTGCCCGTAAAGTTCGTGGTTGAATCTTCTCCTCCATCCCCCGTCTGCATTTATAGGCCCAAAAATCACGCGCAAAATCCTTCTCTCGAACCGACCAAGGGCCTCCTCATCCGCTATTGATAGTGTCCATGCTTCTGCGCCGTACAACAGGACAGGGATGATAAGGGTCTTATATAGAGTCAACTTTGTCGTTCGGGAGAGGGCTCTATTACTCAGTTGCCTCCTGAGCCCAAAGAAACAGCGATTGGCAAGAGTGATTCTGCGTTTGATTTCGGAACTGATGTCGTTGTTCCAGATGACTGCGGAGCCAAGGTAGACGAAGTCCTCAACTACCTCGACGTCGGTGTTGAGCGGCCTTCTTTGATGACAGCATATATCTAGTTTTGCCCTCCTTTACCGCAAAACCAATTTTCGCCGCCTCCATCTCAATACTCGCAAACGCCTCATTGACATCTCGCTGTGATCTATTATGTCAATATCGTCGGCGTATGCAAGGAGTTGCAAGGATTTGAAATAGATTGTGCGTCTTGTATTGGCCAGTGATTTTTGAACAATCATTTCCAATATGATGTTGAAGAAATCACACGACAGCGCATCGCCCTGCCTAAATCCTTTTTTGACATCAAAACTATCGGTAAGGTGTTCACCGATTCGGATGAAGCAGCGAGCATTCTCCAAAGTCATCCTGCATAGTCTGACGAGTATAGCAGGTATGTCAAAGGTAGACATGGCGTTATATAGCTCGTCTCGAATTAGGCTGTCGTATGAGGCCTTGAAGTCGACGAATAGAAGCTGGGCGTCGACTTGAAATTCATTGGTTTTCTCCAGTATCTGCCGTAGTGTGAGGATTTGGTCGATGGTGGACTTCCCTGGCCTGAATCCGCACTTATAAGGACCTATCAGCTTATTTACAAAAGGCTTCAGGCGTTCACAGAGAAGATTTTGTAGGCGATGTTAAGGAGACTTATTCCTCTATAGTTGGCGCAATCACAGGGGTCTCCTTTCTTGTGGATCGGGCATACGATGCTGAGACTCCATTCCTCGGGCATGCTTTCCTCTAACCATATCTTACGGATGAGCTGGTGCGTGCTCCCAACCAGGTCATCCCCAGCTGCCTTGAAGAGCTCAGCAGACAGTCCGCCTGCGCCAGCAGCTTTATTCGACTTGAGCTTCGATATGGCAATCTTAACTTCGTCGAGGTCAGGGGGACAGAATTCTCTGCGGTCTCCGTCGATTAGTAATGGATCATTCTGCCTGACAGCGGTATATTGACCAACATCGCCGTTATACAGTCTGCAGAAGTGGTTTTTCCATATTCTCGGCATCGACTGCGGTTCTACTACTAGGTGTCCGTTCTCATCCCTGCAGGCTTCCGTTGTGGCTTTATAACCTTGGCATGTTCGCTTTATCTCTTGATAAAACTTTCGAACGTCACGCCTGCAGTAACACCTCTCCAAATCCTCAATCGCGCGCTTCTCGTGCTCTTTCTTCTTTCTTCTAAGAAGCTTATGCTCCTCCCTTCTTTTTAACTCGTAGGGCTCACGAGCTGCTCTTGTTCTTTTATGCAGCGGGGCCTTATATGCATCTTCCTTCGCTGTATGAATCCTCCTGCACTCGTCATCGAACCAGGTGTTTCTTCGTGGTGGAGCCTTGAAACCCAAAACTTCGGATGCAGAGCTTTTCAGGGCTTGTTTGCAAAGGCTCCACTGCTTTTCGATTGATAGCGTGGAGGACTGAGGTGTATTGGAGAGCTTAAGGCAGACGCGATCGGTAAAAGCACGAGCAGTTTCTGGCGATAGTAGCTTTCCGACGTCATAACTTTGTATTCTGACTCTACTCCGTTGCGTTCGTGATATCCGTAAGCGCATCTTGGCTACAACAAGATAGTGGTCCGAGTCGATGTTAGCCCCTCGGAAAGTTCGAACATCAAGAATAGTGGAGGAGTGTCTGACGTCGATCGCGATGTGATCAATCTGGTTGGTAGTCGATTGATCAAAAGACCGCCAGCAAGATCAATCAGCCTGTGTCCGTTATCGGAGGTGGTGTCGTGTAGCCTATGTTTGCCGATGACTCGTTCAATGATGCTTTCCTTACCCAGCTTAGCATTTAAGTCTCCTAGTACAATTTTGATGTCATAGCTGGGACATTGGGCATACGTTCTGTCTAGGAGATCGTAGAACTCATCTTTGGCTGAGTCATCCTTGTCTTCCGTGGGGGCGTGAACGCAAGTCAGGCTGATGTTAAAAAATTTTGCCTTGATACGGATTATTATGAGATGTTCGCTCACATGCCGAAAGCTTAGGACTTTTTGCCTTAGTCCACCTCGAACAACAAATCCGCATCCAAACAATCGTTGCCCTCTCTCCCTATAGCAGTCGCCGTAGTAAATATCGCAGTTTTTCATCCGCTTTATGCCCGGTCCATTCCATCGCATTTCCTGGATGGCGGTGATGTCCGCTTTATAGCGGTCTAGGGCGTCCGCAAGTTGTTCGGCTGCACGTGGCCTGTTTAGGGACCTAACATTCCACGTACAAAGCCGAAGATCATTGTCCTTTTTTCGTTTTTTGCAAGGGTCGTCAACATAAATCCGGTCCGTTATATCCGTGGCTTGTGGTTGTTTCGGAGTTTGTGTTTCTTTTTACGGTTACGGCTTACTAGGCCGTAGCCCAACCGACTAATCCTGTTTTTTTTTTGGCGCAGGAGGCTCGCCATTCGCCCTTCCCCGTCTGCAATTTCCATAGGAAATCTCCAGATGGCACCACAAGGAGGTGGGGATAGGACTTACTAACAGTGCCGCAAGATGTTCGACTGCGGTGGCTCTTCTCGCTTTTTAGCAGGCCCGCATCCGTCGGATAGATGCTACCCCTACGAGGCCTTTGTTAGTCCTTTGCCATCCGTTCCCGAGGATATATATTATTTATTATTGTTTGGCTCTTGTTTAAATAAGTTGGAACCAAAATTCAAAAACAGGTAATCTATCGACAGCAATCAGAATTTGCTTATATAATTAACGAGAGAATTATAATTTCTTATCCCCAAGTAGGCGTACATAATAAAACACAGAGACAATTATATTCGTAATTAATTTAAAATTAAATAAATACAAACGAGGATAGCGACAGAAAGTAAAACAGTTGTATGAAATTAAAACCCGATTCCTCCTAAACGTTAATTTTTCGAATTTTCCAAAAACAAAAGTAGGTGCCCTTATATCAAAGCAGATCTCGACGAATGGCATTATTGGACTTTCCATAAGTGTTCCAATATTCCTAAAATGTCCTGTTGCCATATGGCAACGCCAGGAGTGGTAGGTCTGTGTCCATACATACAATTTTGGTTTTAATACTTTTTTATTGACTTTATTGAGTAAAACCAGAAGAATTTGTTTTTTTTAAATTGTATTTAATTCATATTAAACTGATTTCACAGGTTTACACTTATGCAAAATTACAGATTAGCGGTATGATAAGGCTTGAAACATTTCAAGCAAAGACCTTTATCGCACCTTGAGCAAGCAGTTCCTATGATTGAGCTACATACACAGATCTCCGTCACATCGTCACATTTTTTCAAAGGAGGTTAGGTTGACGTGGTAGGCGTAAGCCCCACTTAGGCCGAAACCGGCCCATTGTGATACCACCTGGATCAGGTTACCCTGATTCGCTACCCGGGAACCAACCGGTGCTTCTAATAAAGCGGTGGAGTTTGCTATTTTTTGGTTTGCTAGCTCACTCAGATTGTCGAAGAAGGGCGCGCCGAGGTAAATCCTCCTGCGATTCGCAAAAGAGGGACATGAGCAGAGGAGATGGTGTATTGATTCCTCCTCCTCCTCGTCCATGCAGCCGCGACAGAAGTCATTGTAGGGTAGCCCCAGTCTGGCGGCGTGTTTTCCAATGGTGCAGTGACCTGTAATGACCCCTACTAGGGTGCTTAAGGTCGCCCTTTTGGTTGCCACCAGGTCCCTGGTTCGTCCCAAGTTTAACTTAGGCCACAATTATTTGGTGATAAAGCCGATATTGCTCTCATTCCATTGGAGATTGGTCTCCTCTATGGTTTGAAGCTTTATCATGTGCTTTACCGTACTTATTGGTGTTTCTAGGTACCCGAGGGTAGGTAGGCTGAGTGTGCTTGACCCTAACCTTGCGAGTTCGTCGGCCGCGCAGTTTCCTGGAATATCCCTATGCCCGGGAACCCACAGCATTTTAATGTTGAACTGTTCACCCATCTCATCTAGAGATAGGCGACAGTTAATGGATGTTTTTGATTTGTGGGTTACCGCTGCCAGGGATTTTATCGCAGATTGGCTATCCGTGCAAATGATAATATCCTTTGTGGATATTACATTGATCCTGAGCCATGCCAGGGCCTCCGCTATCGCTGTTATTTTTGCCTGAAACACACTACAGTAATTTGGGAGTCTAAATGATAGGTTGAGGTTAAGTTCCTTGGAATAGACCCCACTGCCTACACCCGACTCCATCTTAGAGCCATCGGTATAGAGGGAGATCGAGTCCTTTGGTATGACTTTCCCTTCAGCCCATTCCTCCCTGGATGGAAAGACAACTTCGAAGTTCCTGGTGAACACATTCTGCGGGTTGATGTAGTCAGTGTCCATGGGTACTTTGAAGTGTTTTAGAATAGAGGTGTGGCCTTTTTGAGATGTGGGCCATTTTCTTATGCTCCTCATCCTTAGGGCCGCGCATGCAGCAACTTGCTTGCTGAAAAGGTTTAATGGTGGATTTTTTCAAAGGAACAACCAAGTGATTTGTTTGGTCGTGACGAAGAGTAGTTGCCAAATAGTAAATTGCAATTTCACGTTTAAAACGTAGCTGTGGCATAGGTGGGTAGGTAGGTTAGGTAGGTAGGATCGTAGCCTTCCCAGAATTGAGAAGTATGCACATAGGCCAGGGAGGCCCGTTGCGCAGCTACGAGGGGGTTTTGCCCCCCTATTCGTGGAACCATTTTGTGCTTCTTAAGAAGTTAAGAAGATCAGGTATCCCTACTTTCTGAACATCTGTCAGACCGTTAAGGAAGTAAGAGCCTAGGTAACGTTTCCTGATATTGCAAAATGCTGGACAGCCACAGAGTAGGTGGTGAATGAATTCAACCTCCTCCTCGTCCTGACAGCTTCTGCAGAAATCATTCGAAACTGTTCCTAGTTTTTGTGCGTGACTGCCAATGAGGCAGTGTCCTGTTATGACACCGATGACCTTGTAGATGTCGTTGACTGTCAGGCCGAGGTCAGATTTGCCTGGTGATGCCGAAGGTATGGCCTGGCGAGATTTTTTTTTTATTTATAGGGCTAGTGCTATCAATAGCAATCCGGCACTGCGTCCTTTGCAGATCTATTGTGCCTGCTAGCCGATTTAGCCGAGTAGCCTCTCCACCTCCACAATGAAGTTGAGAATGCTTCTCGTAGGAGGAGCCAGGGTGATCCCCTCAGGAGTCATAACTTCACTGAGAAGGATACGCTTCCTAAGATGGCTGAGAGCAGCACACTCACACAGTATGTGTTCTGCCGTCTCATCGTCCTCAAGACAGAGCCGACACTCAGTTTCAGACGAGAGGCTAATTTTGATTAAATGGTATCTCAGACCGCAGTGTCCCGTTAGATAGCTGACTAGTCTTCTGATATCCATCCTATTGAGTTTGAGTATGTCAATAGGGTGCTTGTTCAGGGGTGGTATAAGTCGTTTAGATTGACGGAGTCCCTTGAACGCTGTTCCAAAAGGACAGGTGTTGTAATTTTTCCCACTTGTCTAAGAAGTAATTTATCTCAGACGCGGGAATGCCGCAGAATGGTTCCGGACCTATATACTTGTCACTGGAGCCCTTCCTGGCAAGTTGGTCGGCAATTTCATTGCCCTTGATACCTTTATGGCCTGGCACCCACCAAAGTTTAACATTCTTTCTTTTGGCGAGGTCTTGTAGGGCTTGGCTATCAGAGAGTATGTTGATGGTTACTCCTCTAATGCCAGTCTCAAGATTTGGATTTACGCATGTTAGGATGGCATGCAGCTCTGCTTGGAAGATGTCGGGACTTATTCCCAGTGCCTTCGAGATTTTGCGTTTTGGTCCAAAGATTCCAGCGCCAACGCCGGAAGCCATCTTGGAGCCATCCGTGTACCACCTAAGGCCGTTGACATTTAGCAGGGGATCACTGTTTTCCCATGCTGAGCGGTTTGGGATCAGTATCTCAAATCTCTTGTCAAAGGTGAAGGTGTGTGGCAGTGCCACCGAGACTGTAGTAATCATATCCAGCTCGGGAAGGTGTTGTAATATAGACATGTGGCCTGGCGAGATTGGTCAGATTATGTTGAATGGTTGTAAGGGGTACTCCCTCACAAGCCACGATTGATTGTAGCGTCGTTCCTTGTTTGGCGAGTGTGTCGGCTATTTCATTTCCTGTAATGTCGCTGTGTCCCGGTACCCAGATGAGCTGTATGTTGAACTGCTCTGCCATCGTGTTAAGAGATAGGCGACAGCCGAGACTAGATTTTGATGTATACACATAGGACTCCAACGGCTACTTGACTGTCTGTGAGAATGCGAATATCCGTGATCGATATTACGTTCCACTTCAGCCAAGACAAGGCCTCTTTTATTGCCAACAGTTCCGCCTGGAAAACGTTGCAGTGATCTGGTAATTTTAGAGCTTTATACACAACATGGGTGATTGAGAGAAGTTCGGCTCAGGTTCTTCATGGACTGTGACGCCAACATACATACATACATACATACAGCTTAAGTTATTTGCTGAATACTCCACTGCCCACCCCGTCTTTGGTTTTAGACCCGTCAGTGTAAAAATCGCATTTTCTGCGGGGTTGAGTTTGACGAGTCCAGTTCTGTCCGTCCGGATATATCGTCGTAAAGTTCTTGTCAAAGACTATGGTGGGTTCTGTGTGGTCCAAGTTTTCTGCCATAGTTATCCTGTTTTGCAGGATGAAGGAGTGGCCAATGACATAGCTCGGCCATTTTGAGTTGGCTTTTAGTCTTATGGCCGTGAGTGTGGCAATTTGCTTTCCGAAAATATTGAGTGGTGTAAGGTCTAGTATCATGTTAAGTGCAGTCGTTGGTGTGGACCTGAGGGCCCCGGTAATGCACATACATGCCATCCTTTGTACCTAATTGAGTTGTTTGTGGTATGTGGTTTTGTCCAGTGCAGTCCACCAGACTATCACTCAATACAATAGTATGGGTCTGACGACCGTGATGTAGAGCCGTAGGGTGATCTTGGGGTTGAATCCCCTTTTTTTTCCTAGGGCTTTCTTGCATGTGTAGAGAGACATTGTTGCTTTTTTTGCTCGTTCAATTGTATTGCTCTTCCAAGTTAATTTCCTATCGAATATAATGCCAAGGAATTTGGCACTAAAGGAATATGCTAACCTGCTATCGAGCAAAGTGATGGGGCAGTTTTCCGGGATTTTATGCTTTTTGGTAAATAGCACGAGCTCCGTTTTCTGGGGATTAATCCTGAGCCTGTTGCTATGCGCCCATTTGCACAGAAATGAGAATACCGATTGAATGCGGTCATTCAGTTTGGATAGGTATAGCTGTGGCATACTCGGATCGATATGCCGATGAAGTTGCCATGCAAATTGGACGCATGCATCGATAAGCCAATTAAAAAATGGAACTCCACCACTTTTTCCCACGATATGTGATACGACAAAAAGATACATTTTGCTCGAATCGATCGACGCCACTCATCCATTTGTTATATTCTTACACAACACACGAACGAGTGACTCCCACTTTCTTCCGAGCCTCCCTGGAATAACGCGATGCAATAGATATTGGTGTGGAACCGAAGGCAGTGGATAACATGCAGACAACGGAATTGTCAACCCATTTTGTAAGACGAATCCCAGTCTCATTCATTTTAATAGACTCGTAGTAGCCACGTTGCTTCGCGTTCATCGCTTTTTTATGAGGGATAAGACAACTTTTCGGTATTCGATTCTTTTGGATTGTGCCTGATCCACTGTAGCCACGATTTTTCAAATAAGTCAACAAAGGAAAGCTCGTTAACTAATTATCAAAGTAGAACGAAGACGATATTTGTTGAATATTTTAGGAGAAATCGTCGATCATATTTACTAAAGGAGCTGCATATTTGCCGAAACGTTCTTCATACTGTGTGTTTGATAGCGGATTCTTCCCTTGATGTTTGTTTATCAGGCCAGCGATCCACGGAGGGTCTGAGCCTGAGCTATAGCTGCCTTCCATCTTTGACGGTCCCGGGCACGCTGCTTCCAGTTGTCAAGACCAAGATGTCTTACATCCGCGATTACTTGGTCTTTATACCTGAGGTTCGGTCTTCCTCTTCTTCTCGAACCAGGAGGCTCGGAGTCGAAGACCCTCTTAGCTGGAGCGTGAATGTCCATGCGCTCGATGTGGCCGAGCCAGTGTAGTCGACGGATCCTTGCCTTCCGGACTACATTCACATCTTGGTACAGCTCGTAGAGTTCGCGGTTGTGTCTTCTTCTCCATTCACCTTCTTTCACAGACAGGACCAAATATCCGGCACAGAATTTTTCTCTGGAAAGAACCCAAAATTAGCTCCGCTGTCCTGCTTATCGTTCAGCTTTCGGCTCCGTACAGCAAGACTGGCAGTATGAGCGTTTTTTAAAGCATGACTTTGGTCTTTCGAGTGAGGAGTTTTGACCCCAGTTGTTTGGACAAGCCGAAGTAGCAGCGGTTGCCAAGGGCGATTCTATTCCGGTTCTCCACTGTGGTGTCATTTGTGGAATTTACGTTTGCCCCGAGGTAGACAAACTCCTTAACTACCTCGAAATTGTAGCTGTCAATTGTTATATTTTGTCCCAGGTGGTGAGCGACGGATTGGTTTTTGCTTGACAGCATGTATTTCGTTTTGTCCTCATTGATCTAACAATTAAGACCAACTCGCTTCGCCTGTTCTTCAATCGCCGTGAATGCTTCCACAATGCCACGGCGAGAACACGCGATGATGTCGATATCATCCGCGTATCCTAGCAGCTGGATGGACTTGTAAAAGATAGTGCCTTCCCTGTTGACGCCTGCCCGTCGCACTATCTGCTCCAGCACCAGGCTGTCACATGACAGCGCATCTCCTTGCCGAAATCCAGTGCATGCTTCAAACGGTTCCGAAGTCCTGGAACCGAGTTGCACGGTGTATCACGTATTTTTAAGCGTGGCGCGACACAACTGGATCAGTTTTCCCGGGATGTCGAATTCGGCCATCGCACCAAACAGTCCTTCACGATGAATGCTGTCGTATGCGCCTTGAAATCGATGAAAAGATGGTGTGTATCGATTTGAAACTCGTTGGTCTTTTCCAGGATTTGTCGAAGTGTGAAAATTTGGTCTATAGTCGGTAGCTGCTGATTAGTGCGGTGCAAAATGGCTTTAGATGTTCACACAATACGCTGGACAGGATCTTGTATGCGACATTGAGCAGGGATATACCTCTATAGTTCTTTCAAGAGGTAGGATCGCCTTTTTTATGGATGGGGCAAATGGAGCTGGTAGTCCAGTCGTCGAGAGAGAGCACCGTGGCGCAGTGAGTAGTGTGTTGGCCTCTGACGCCGATGACACGGGATCTAATCCCGACACAGCCATGTCATTGAACGTGTTTTCCACGGTGTTTCTCCTCAGCGGGGTTCTGACAAAACCCCCTGTAGTAAAATTGTCATGAAAAGCTTCTCGAAATTCGCCGTTTGGAACCGGCAGTAAATTGTAGGTCCCTTTCACCTATGGGAAAATGAAATCACACACAACTGATTGAGTGAAGCTCGGCTCAGGTCCTTCATGGACTGTACCGCCAATGTACATATATTCCAGTCGTCGGGCATGCTTTCATCTTCTTAAATTCTGCAGATGATCTGGTGCATGCTCCCTACCACAACATCGCCGCCAGCCTTGAAGAGTAGTAGATGGCAAGCCATCTGAGCCTGCGGCCTTGTTATTCTTCAGCTTCTGAATAGCTGTGCCGACTTCTTCGATGCTGGGTGGGAGGACCACTTTAGCGGTTCGAATTGGGATTTCCTCGGTCCCTACCACTCTCTCTTGGTCATTCTCGTTAAGCAGCTGCCTAAATACATCCACTATTCCCTGCGGGTCGGTGACAAGATTACCCTCGTAGTTCCGAAGAGCCTGGGTGCCCTTTTTTGAAGCCTCCTGCAAGACCTTTGGCTTTCTTGTAAAAGGCTCGTACTTACCTGACCTAACCCACAGAATGTACGTAGGAATTATTACTATTTGTTTTTGTAGCGCGATTCACCCGCCACCCTTTATATATTTTTCAAACATGAGGTAGTCACAATTTTATTTTTATATTTATTTCATACAGTTTTTCTGATTCTGATATTTTAAAATATCCGGAAAATATCTTATGAAACGTTAATTTTTTAACCATCATAAAACGACACGAAAATCAAATAAGAGCAGATGCATTCACTCTAAGAAAAAAGCAGTATTCCAAGTAAAAGTAAAGGAACATTTTTATATGAAAACCCATTTAAACAGACTAACATTTCTCTTCCCTTATAGGAAAGTTACAAACGTAAACTATTTAACAAAACAAAAACGGAAAACACAAAATAGACGTACATACACAAAACGAAAAATAAAATAAATATGTAATTAAAATAAAACAAATTATTATTATTATAAATATTTCATAAACAAAAATAAAAGCAAAACAAAAAAATTATTATATTAAACAAAACCAAGAACAAAAATAAATCTTTACACTGCTAAAGATTATTATTACTATACTTATTATGATTATTATTATTATTACTACAAAATGGAACAAAAAAGAATAAATTATTTAATTGTAAAAAAAACTGATGAAAACAGAAAATGGACAAAAAATAAGAAAAAAAAAAATAATAATGTTAATATTATGTATTTTAATATCTCGACATTAATCGAACGTCGAGAATCGACAATAAACTGTGAAATATATTGAAAAATTGATTTTCAAATGCGTTTTTGAATATTTCGTTAAGGAGACTATTTTCTTTTCTTTTTTGTTGTTGGGCACTATTTTAAAAATGCTGTTGCGGATACGAACCGACGCTTGTGCTCGAATGTCGCTGTCAACTTTCGGAATGCTCTGAGGCAGTTAAAAAGGAAACGATGGTAACTTTCAGCGGTAACTTTTACTGACAAAAATTACTTCACGATACTGGAACATAATGTGTTTCATACAAACACATTATACAATCTTAATAAAACAAAAAATCAAATGCATGGAACTAGAGAGCTACAAGACTCAATTCCACCATGGGACTAATCCACTTCCGCACTCGTACAGTCGCAAGGGTTCTTAAAGACCTCGACATACACAAATCCGCTGGTTCAGATGGTATTGCCCCAATAGTTCTGAAGAGGTGTTCTTCTATGCTGGCAAAACCACTGCGTAAGCTTTTTCGCCTTTCCTACACCTCTGGGCTCTTTCCGAGTAGGTGGAAAACAGCATTTGTCCAGCCTATACCCAAAAAAGACGAATCATCTTCTCCCTCCAACTACCGACCCATTGCACTAACGTCCTTTCTTTCCAAGGTCATGGAAACGCTGATTAACCGTCAGCTTATGAAATATCTTGAATCACGGAAACTCCTCAATGACCGCCAATACGGTTTCCGCAGCAACAGATCCACTGGTCATATGATGGCATATCTCGCTGAAAAGTGGAATCACTCGCTTCACCAAGCAGGTGAAAGCAAAATTGTTGCACTGGATACTTCGAAAGCATTTGACAGGGTTTGGCATGAAGCCCTTTTGTCGAAAATGCGTGCTTTTGGGATCGATGAGTCTCTCTTTCAATGGATTAGAAGCTACCTTTCGAATCGTTCAATTCAAGTTGTTTTGGACGGATTCAAGTCTGATACTCACTTTGTAAATGCCGGTGTTCCCCAGGGCTCCGTTTTGTCTCCGACACTCTTTCTTATTTTTATAAATGATCTCTTGTCTGTTACTTCTAATCCGATTCACTCCTTCGCTGACGACAGTACCCTCAGCTTCTCATATTCGTTCACCAGTTTACGACCCTGCACTTCGGTTGTAGATAATGAGCGGCAGCGTATGTTAAGCTCATTAAATTCCGATATCGACAGCATCATCCAATGGGGTAAAAACAATAGAGTGGAATTGAATGCATCCAAAACACAATGCTGTCTCTTGTCGTTAAAGCGTATAAATAACCCGCAGCCATTATCCATGAATGGCACTTGCATCTCAGAAACTGAAAAGCTTTCCATCCTGGGTATGAGTGTTGCTCACAATCTTAATTGGAGCGACCATATATTCAGTGTCGCCAAGAATGCTGCGAAATGCCTAGGATTCTTATACAGATGCAAGAAATGTATCTTAATACAGAATACAAAAACGAGCCATAAAACTGATAGGTGATTCCAGCATTACCAAAACATTAGACTCGCTGGAACACCGCAGGAATGTTACCTGCCTCTCCCTGTTTTATCGTTACTACCACCAAAAATGCTCTGATGAAATAGCCAGTTGCATTCCGCCCCTTCAACATTTCTCCCGCAATACACGTCTCTCTAGGAATGCTCACCAATATACTCTGAAGCCCGCTTTCGGACGTACTGTCAAATATAGAAAATCTTTCATTAACCGAACCACACGAATCTGGAACTCCCTGCCGGATTCGGTTTTCCCCCCTTAAGATCTTAAGGTTTTCCCCTCCTTAAGATCAATGTCCATCGGCAACTCCTCTATACCTCTTCCTCTCTACCTTCTGCCCGCACTGTGTCGCCGACATAATAAGGTTATTAGACCTTGAGTGCGCGCAAATTATTAAAAAAAAAAAAACAAGACTGAACATATTCAAGCAACGACTATACAAATTGAAGACGAATATGGACCTCTGACAATCTCAGCACTTTACTGTCCTCCAAAACACAACATATCGACAGAATAATACAAACAGTACCTTAATACACTAGGCACAAGATTTTTTGCAGGAGGTGACTTTTACGCAAAGAAATACAGACTGGAGCTCTAGAATCACCAACAAAAAGGGCTCCACACTACTAGGGTGCTTATATCGCTTAATGTGAGGTCTTAAGCCCTGGAGAACCAACATATTGGCCCACAGACATGAACAAAAGACCCGACCTAATATACTTCTGCATTTTTAAAAATATGCCTTGCAAAAACTTTACAGCCATAACATACCTTGACCTTTAATCTGACCATTCCCCCATTATTACTACTTATTATTAAGGTAAAGTGTCTGTTGCTACCAACAATACAAGACTTTGCTATAAAAAAACTGATTGGTTGACCTTCAAAGATATTATCACCTCAGATCCCCAACTCGTCATCCCCCTCAAATCCCCTGACAACATAGAAAGTGCAATAATGCACCTAAAAGACACTATCCTTTAATGCAGCGTAGAGATCCACACCCCAATTAATCCCCAAAGAACGCTCGTCTTCTATCCCCCAATACATTGATAAGAAAATTAAAATGTATCGTAAATTGAGAAAACTTTCTCAAGCTAACAGATATCCAGAATTAAAAGCCAAACCAAACAAGACTACAAAAGAATTAAAGGAACTGCTGCAATATTACAAAAATAAAGGCCTTAACAACTACCTAGCAAGACTAAACCCAACCTTACAAACAAATTACTCCCTATGGAAAGCCACAAAGAATATAAAAACAACAATTTTACATCACCCACCCATCCTAGACGACAACCATACATGGTCTAGAACAAATCTAGAAAAGCCACAACACTCGCAACATTTTTTGCCAAAAGCTTTACAAACGAAAAAGATGACTGCCCCCACTATCTAAACTTTGAAAATACAAACGGCAATGCACAAATAAAACCGACCACTAAAGAAGGAATTAAGTACATATTAAAACACAAAACAAAGCCGAAGAAAAGTGCTGGTTATGATCTAATAACTGGACAAATTCTTAAAGAACTACCTGACCATGGACTAGTATTTATCAGAAATATCTTTAACGCAATTTTCCGACACAAGTACTTTCCAAGAACTTGGAAAGTAGCTGAAGTGAAAGCTCTCCCCAAGCCTGGCAAGGACGCGACAAAACCTAATAATTATAGACCTATTTGTTTACTACCAATTATATCAGAACTACTAGAAAAAGTTATTCATGCCAGACTACAGCCAATATTAGATCAAAATAGGGTTATACCTAACCATCAATTTGGGTTTAGACAACAACACTCAGCAATACACCAGACACAAAGGGGTTATAAATAAAATTTCGAATAACAAATGGTAGAACAAATAAAAGATATTGTTCTACCATTTTCCTGGACGTATATAAAGCTTTCGACAAGGTTTGGCTAAACAAAATACTACCACTTGACTTGTACTCATTACTTAAAAGCTATCTTGAGCAACGACTATTCTATGTTAGAAACAAAGACGAATGCTCTAAATTGTTTACAGTTCAAGGAGGCCTTCCCCAGGGAAGTGTCCTAGGCCCACTACTCTAGCTACTATACACATCAGATATACCAAACCCGACTTTACAACATACCATGTTAGCTACATTCGCTGATGATACCATTATCCTTCAAGCCAGTAAAAACCTAACAGACGCAAATGACAATCTCCAAAGACATCTAAACAATACTATTAAGTGGTTTGCAAAATGGGGCATTCAAATAAACGAAGAGAAGACTGTACAGGTAATCTACACTACAAAAAGGATCGACAACACTCCCGCATTAACAATTAATGGCTGTTGAATATTTGCCTCGCAACCTCAGACGTCCCTGACTGCTACTGCAGCGCCACTCCACGGTTGGCAGAAAAAACTTCACTAGCTCGTGATCTGCCAGCCATTTGGATCACTATTCTTGATTGTCCACAATCAAGCAACAAATCTTCGGAACGATAACCTGCAAGGATCAACTCGGATTACTATTCCTGATTGTCAACAATCAAGCCACAACTCTTCGGAACGATAACCTGCAAGGATCAACTCGGATCACTATTCTTGATTGTCAACAATCAAGCCACAACTCTTCGAAACGATAACCTGCAAGGATCAACTCGGATCACTATTCTTGATTGTCAACAATCAAGCCACAACTCTTCGGAACGATAACCTGCAAGGATCAACTCGGATCACTTTTCTTGACTGTCAACAATCAAGCCACAACTCTTCGGAACGATAACCTGCAAGGATCAACTCGGGTCACTATTCTTGATTGTCAACAATCAAGCCACAACTCTTCGGAACGATAACCTGCAAGGATCAACTCGGATCACTATTCTTGATTGTCAACAATCAAGCCACAACTCTTCGGAACGATAACCTGCAAGGATCAACTCGGATCACTATTCTTGATTGTCAAAAATCAAGCACAACTCTTCGGAACGATAACCTGCAAGGATCAACTCGGATCACTATTCTTGATTGTCAACAATCAAGCAACAACTCTTCGGAACGACAACCTGCAAGGATCAACTCGGATCACTATTCTTGACTGTCAACAATCAAGCAACAACTCTTCGGAACGATAACCTGCAAGGATCAACTCGGATCACTATTCTTGATTGTCAACAATCAAGCCACAACTCTTTGGAACGATAACCTGCAAGGATCAACTCGGATCACTATTCTTGATTGTCAACAATCAAGCCACAACTCTTCGGAACGATAACCTGCAAGGATCAACTCGGATCACTTTTCTTGACTGTCAACAATCAAGCCACAACTCTTCGGAACGATAACCTGCAAGGATCAACTCGGATCACTATTCTTGATTGTCAAAAATCAAGCACAACTCTTCGGAACGATAACCTGCAAGGATCAACTCGGATCACTATTCTTGATTGTCAACAATCAAGCAACAACTCTTCGGAACGACAACTTGCAAGGATCAACTCGGATCACTATTCTTGATTGTCAACAATCAAGCAACAACTCTTCGGAACGATAACCTGCAAGGATAAGCTCGGATCACTATTCTTGACTGTCAACAATCAAGCCACAACTCTTTGGAACGATAACCTGCAAGGATCAACTCGGATCACTATTCTTGATTGTCAACAATCAAGCAACAACTCTTCGGAACGATAACCTGCAAGGATCAACTCGGATCACTATTCTTGATTGTCAACAATCAAGCCACAACTCTTCGGAACGATAACCTGCAAGGATCAACTCGGATCACTATTCTTTAGTTGCCAACAATCAAGCCACAACTCTTCGGAACGATAACCTGCAAGGATCAATTCGGATCACTATTCTTGATTGTCCACAATCAAGCAACAAATCTTCGGAACGATAACCTGCAAGGATCAACTCGGATCACTATTCTTGATTGTCAACAATCAAGCACAACTCTAGGGAACGATAACCTGCAAGGATCAACTCGGATCATTATCCCTGATTGTGAACAATCAAGCAATAACAGGTACAATCGTATATTTATGTATCTAAGAGAAAGAGCAACAATAAACAGCAAATGCAAATTGACGTATGACTCCGTCTTTCGCTTTCTTTCTGGGCGATTGAGTCATAACATTTACAATGGCAAACCCATACAAACTAGCGACTGCGCCAAATATCTCGGAATGTTTATTGACAGTAAATTGACGTGGAAACAGCACATATGCAATACAAAAAAGAAACCAAATAAAAGATAAATTCCGAAAAAGTTTCTGGATGCTCGGCAGAAATTCAAGGCTATCAAGGACAACAAGCTGCTTACATACACGACAACGATAAAACCAATATAGACATACGGGTCACAACTATGAGGTACAGCGAAGATAACTAATATCCAAATAATACAACGTACACAGAACAAAATACTCCGGACCATTGTTGATGCAGCGTGGTAGGTACCAAATGACGAAATTCATAAAGAGCTTCACCCAGCAACCAGACAGACAGCAATGTATGTATGTATGTATGTTGGCGTTACAGTCCAGGAAGAACCTGAGCCGACCTTCTCTCAATCACCCATGTTGTGTGTGATTTCATTTTCCCATAGGTGAAAGGGACCTACAATTTACTGCTGGTTCCAAACGGCGAATTTCGAGAAGCTTTTCATGACAATTTTACTACAGGGGGTTTTGTCCGAACCCCGCTGAGGAGAAACACCGTGAAAAACACGTACGATGACTTGGCTGTGTCGGGTTTCGATCCCGTGTCATCGGCGTCAGAGGCCAACACACTACCCACTGCGCCACGGTGCTCTCAGACAGACAGCAATACAGACTTAAAGTCCTACGGCACACTAACGATGAAATACGAACAATCCCAAGTGACGAACCAACACAGACCAAACGATTAAAGCGATTTGGAGCGACTGACTTAGTTTATAGGTTTTCCTAAAATCTAGATAGGTCTCAAAAGGAATCTGTAGGAATAAAAATGTCCTAGGCGACAACAACGAGCGATAAGGGGCGCTCATAGTCAATATAACCCCCAACGCCTCGGTTGGAGTAAAACCCACCTGTGCCAAAACACAAAACAGTAAAACAAAAGTTAAACATCAAACAATTGTAAAGGACATTGGTCCTACATTGTACAGCTACCTTATAACTAGATGACAGAAAGACTGATGTTAAAATAAAGGAGGAAAAAAAAAAAAAAAATTCAGCGGCATACTGCTGAATGTCAATGTCAAAGCACGGAGCATTCGAGAGACTTCTGACGTGAAGAAGGCGAACGTCTGATGGCTATATAAACAGGAACACTCGCCCTCGGTGGCATTCAGTATTCAATATCAGTGACTCAGTATTCAGTGATCAGTCAGTAATACAGTGCGAAAGTAACCAAGCCATCTAGTAAGGCTTTTTTTTTGTCGGCAGCTTCTGCTTGCACTCAGGTGCAAATACTGGTCCATTGTACTCCAGGCAGTCACCTTACATTAATGGTTTTTCCCCGTTATCCGGAGAAAAATGAAAAGGAGCTTCAGTAGTGTAAAGCTAAGAGATTCGGCACATACCACGTCGGCCCCACGGGTGCGCCATCGTGCGCGAGCAAAGACGGGACAGTCACAGAGAAAAGGTTCTGCAGTGACGTCCTCCTCGCAACATGTAGCACACGGCTTACTTATGCCAAGCACGCAGAGATGCTTAGAAAAAGTGGTATGGCCGTAATGACTCCCACAAGTTTTCTGCAGTCAATGATCCTTAAAGACAGGAGGAATGCTGCAGATTTGTTCAAGACATCAGGGCATACGCGTTTAGTCACTCTGCAACCGAGATAATCCCTCCGTCTACGGTTGTGTGTATTCTTCTTCTTCTTTTTAACGGGCGCTACAGTTCGGGGTGAACCTGGGCCTCAACCAACGACCAAGGATTTCTTCATCCGCTTTAAATAAAGTCCATGCATCTGCGCCGTATAACAGGACCGGGATATTTAAGGTCTTATATAAGGTCAACTTGGTCGTACGAGAGAGGGTTCTACTTCTCAATTGGATCCTGAGCCCAAAGAAACAGCGATTGGCAAGAGTGACTCTGCGTTTAATTTCGGAACTGATGTCGTCACTGCGGAGCCAAGGTAGACAAAGTCCGTAACTACCCCAAACTTACATCTCCCAATACAAACGTTTTTGCCAAATGTCCTTTTTCGCTGACAGCAGATATTTAGTCTTGTCCTCATTAACTACCAAACCAATTTTTGCGTCCTCCATCTCAATACTCGCAAATGCCTCATTGGCATCTCGCTGTGATCGGCGTATGTAAGGAGTTGAGAGGATTTGAAATAAGTTGTACCTCTTGTATTGACCATTCATAGCGCATCGCCCTATCTAAATCCTTTTTTGACTTCAAAATTATCGGTCAGTTCTGCATTGATTCGGATGGAGCAGCGAGCGTTCTCCAGAGTCATCTTTCAAAGTCTGGCGAGCTTAGCAGGAATGTCAAAAGTAAGTTATATAGTTCGTCTCTAATTACGCTGTCGTATGCGGCCTTGAAGTCGACGAATAGATGGTGGGTGTTGACTTGAAATTAATTAGTTTTCTCCAAGATCTACCGTAGTGTGAAGATTTGGTCGATGGTGGACTTCCCCGAAGCCACACTGATAAGGACCTGTCAGCTTATTAACGAACGGCTTCAGGCGCTCACACAAAACGGCAGCGAAGATCTTGTATGCGCCATTAAGGAGACTTATTCCTCCATAGATCGGGCAAAAAATGCTGAGACTCCATTCCTTGGACCTGCTTTCTCTGATCATATCTTACAGATGAGCCGGTGCATGCTCCTGACCAGCTCACCCCCAGCTGCTTTGAAGAGCTCAACAGGCAATCCATCTGCGCCAGCAGCTTTATTCGAATTGAGTTTCGACATGGCAATCTCAACTTCCTCCAGGTCAGGGGGACGGAATTCTCTGCGATATTCGTCATTAAGAAATGGATCATTCTTCCTGACGGCGGTATGTTGGCTGTCATCGCCGCTATACGTTCTGTAGAAGTGGTTTTTCCAAATTGTCAGCATCGACTGCGATCCTACTACGAGGTGTCTATTCTCATCCTTACAGGCCTCCGTTCGGGCCTTATAGCCCTTAGACATCCATTTTATCTGTTGATAAAATCTTCGAACGTCGTACCTGCAGTGGCACCTGTCCAAGTCTTCAATCGCCCGCTTCTCGTGCTCTTTCTTTTTTCTCCTGAGAAGCTTATGTTCCTCCCATCTTTAAGGTTAGTAGAACTCACGACTCACTCTTGTTTTTTTGTGTAGTGAGGCTTTGTATGCCTCCTGCTTTTCTGCATGAATTCTTCTACTCTCGTCATCGAACCAGAAGTATCGTCGTTGTGGAGCTTTAAGGCCCAGCACTTTCGTTGCTGTGCTCTTCAGGGCTTGTTTGCACTGGTTCCATTGTTGCTCTACTGACTGAGTGGAGGATTGAGGTTTAACGAAGAGCTTGAGGGAGACGTCGTTGGCAAAGGTACTGGCGACCTCCGCCGATAGGAGCTTTCCGACGTCATGGCTTGGTGTTCTAACTTTATTCCGCAGTGTTCGAGCTATCAGTTGAAGTATCTTGGCTACTACAAGATAGTGGTGTGAGTCGTTGTTCGCTCCCTGGAAAGTACGAACCTGAGGAATAGTGGATCTGGTCAATTTGGTTGATGACTGATTGATCTGGCGAGCGCCAGGTGCCTGTGTATATCGAGGTGGGGAAAATCGTGTGCTGGCTAAAAGAAGATTTCGCCCCATGGCAAGGTCGATCAGCCGGTGTCCGTTATCGGATGTGGTGTCATTAAGGCTGTGTTTGCCGATGACCCATTCAAAGATGCTTTCTTTGCCCTGCTTAGCGCTAAAATCTCTTAGTATGATTTTGGTAACATAGCTGGGGCATTTGGCATATGTTCTGTCCAGGAGACCATAGAAATCAGCTTTAGTGGAGTCATCCTTGTCTTTCGTGGGCGCATGGACACATACATATGAGGCTGATGTTACAAAATGTTGCCTTGATGCGGATGGTTATGAGGCGTTCACTCACATACTGGAAGCTTAGGGCTTTATACCTTAGTCCACCTCTAACAACAAATCCGCATCCAAATAGTCTGTGTCCTCTCTCGGTATAGCAGTCACCGTAGTAGATGTCGCAGTTTTTCATCCGCTTTTTACCCGGTCCATTCAATCGCATTTCCTGGATGGCGGTTAGGTCTGCTTTATAGCGTCCGCAAGTTATTCGGCCTCACGTGATCTGTTTAGGGACCTAACATTCCACGTACAGAACCGAAGGTCCTTGTTTCTTTTTTGTATTATTAAAGGGTCGCCAACATGGATCCGTTCCACTTGATCATCCGAGGCTTTTTTTTTGTTTCTGAGCAATAGTTGGTTTTACGGTTATGGTTTGCTAGACCGTAGCCCAACTGACACGAAACCAAATCGGTTTACCAAAATTTTACTTAAACAGGTTGAGCCAAATACAAGCCATGTATTCTGGCTTTATTTGTAAGAACAACCGTTCTCATTAATTATGAAATACAACGTCGTTCAATAGGCTGCTCCGGCGGGCCTCGAAGTAGCGCATTCCGTCACCCCAATTTTCGAAAACCTTGTTGATGGTTTCAGGCTGTAGCTCGAATTGCTTGGATGATATTAGTCGTAAGAACTTGAATCGTTTCCGAATTGTTGGCGTAATATCGGCCCTTGACGGTTCCCCATAAAAAAAAACTCCAAAGGGGTCACATCGCAGCTCCGACGTGGCCAATGGACATCGCCAAGACGACTGATAACACGATTTGGGAATTTGGTGTGGAAAGATCGATTGTGGCATGGGCTGTGTGGCATGGCGCGCCATCCTGCATGAACCAGAGGTCATCCAAATCCATGTCTTCAATTCCAGTAAAAAAAAAAAAAGGCGTTCAACATGTCTCTGTAACGCCTACCGTCGACCGAACGTTGATTCCAGCCCGATTTTCGAAGATAAATGGTCCAATGATGCCACCACTCCACAATTCGCACCAAACTGTGACCCTCTGTGGACGCATTGGCTTCTCGACAATAACGTGCGAGTTTTCCGAGCCCCAGATGCAGCAATTTTGTTTGTTAACGTAGCCGCCGAGATGAAAATGTGCCTCGTCAGCAAGGACGATATTTCGTCCAAAATCGTTGTCCAATTCGAGATGCTCTAAAGCCCAATCTACGAAGCGATAACGAAGCGGATGGTTGCGCGCATTCAATTGCTGAGTCAATTGGACCTTGCGAATTATCCGAGACCTTTATGCAGAATTCTCCCCAGGCTAGTGCGTGAAATGTTGAGCTTTTGAGATCGATGGCGAGTTGATGTTCGTGAACTGAATCTCACACTCTCAACCACAGCAGCCACATTCTCATCTGTACGCACCGTACGACGACGGGGACCATGAGTGTTGTCAACTAGCATACTAGTCTCCCCAACTTTTTGCACAAACCTGCGTACAGCAGTCGCGGTGGGTGCTTCATTTCGGCCAAGACTTCTTTTCAAAAAACACACTGTTTGGGCTACACAGCACTCACTTTGGAGATAAGTTTTCAATATTTCCCAAAGTTATTCAAGCGTAAAACGACTCATTTCGTTCCGCGTAGTTATGATACTGACTTACTGTCAAGATTTCAAGCGGTTGCTTCCCGCAACCACTGTCAACACAATATATGATTTAAAAAAATTAATGGCCCACCATCTAGAAAAGTCAGTTCACTACCTCTCTTTGTAAACGATCCCATTCGCAAACGAGACGAAACACCTAGCCATGACTCTCGACGCGAAACTCATATGGAAAGCGCACGTAAAAAAAGGACAAGAAGACTTTAAATTGATATATAGGGAAACGTACTGGTTGCTAAGAAAGACAAACTGCTTTTCTACAAGCAAGTGCTTAGACAACCCCCGCGTGGCCACCTCTGGATAGCTACCCTAGCACCCACCAGGTAGTGAACCAATGTGTGCAACGACCCAACCCCTTGTTCCTGGGGAAAGAAGAACCTGGCCCTCCAGGTTGGTGGTTGTGCTTAGAGGTAACATCCATATCGCGTAAAACCATACTTGTTCAGAAACAACCACAAGCCTCGGATACGGACGGACACAAAGCTGAAGACCCCTGCAAACGACTTACGGACTTGAGAGTCTGCACCTGAAATGTGAGGTCCCTTAACAGACCGGGTGCTATAAAGCGCGCTTCAAGAAGTGCGATGGGATGGACCAGGCAAAAGACGGATGAAAAACTGTGACATCTACTACGGGAACTGCCACAAGGAGAACAAACAGTGCCCATTCGGGTGCAGATTCGTTATTCGAGGAAGACTCCGACAAAAAGTTTTAAGCTTCCAGGCTGTAAGCGAACGCCTCATAACAATCCCCATCAAAGCTGAATTTGGAAACATTAGCTTAATATGCGCTCACGCCTCAACGGAAAAAAGGACCATCGACTCAAAGAAGAATTCTACGATCTCCTAGATAGAGCCTATGCCCAATGTCCAAGCTACGACACAAAAATAGTTCTTGGAGATTTTAATGCAAAACTGGGCAAAAAGGACATATTTGATTAGATCACTGAAAAGCATAGCCTCCATAACACCACTTTCGACAACGGACTTAGGCTAATCGATTTCCTAATGGGGCATAACCTCCTTGTAGCAAGCACACGATTCCCCCATCTCAACATACACAAGGGTACCTGGCGGTCTTTTGATCAATCAACTACCAACCAGATTGATCACATTGCGATCGACGCCAGACAATCCTCGAGTATTCTCGGCATACGAACCTTCCGAGGGTCCAACATCGACTCGGACCACTACCTTGTTGTAGCCAAGGTACGAATAAGGAATTCAAGAATACTTAGGAGTCGATTAGGACAAAGTCAGTTTGACATCGGAAAGCTACAATCGCAAGAGACTGCCAGGATCCTTGCCGATCGTGTCTCCTCCAGGCTCTCTTAAAATCCGCCCACAGCAGCACAAGCAATAGAGCAGGAATGGGCGCATGTCCATAGCGCCGTCAGAGACGCTGCCTCAAAGGTGCCGGGTTTCTCAGAAGAAGATCAAGGAGATGGAGAGATGCTTCCGCAATAATGTAAAAAGAACATGCCGTGACTACAAAGCCAGAGCGGTGGCCTGCAGGGATGAAAATGGAGAACTGGTGGCAGAGTCACAGTCGGTAATGAGGATTTGGAAAGACCACTTCTGCAGACTGTATAACGGCGACGACGGACAAGATACCGCTGTCAGGCAGAACGATCCATTCGTAATGGACGACGATGTAAGGGAATTCCGTCCACCCGACCTAGACGAAGTCAAAATAGCGATATCGAAACTTAGGTCTAATAAAGCCGCGGGCGCAAACGGCCTGTCTGCTGAGCTTCTTAAAGCGGCTGGAGATGAGCTGGTAAGGTGCATGGACCATCTCATTTGCAAGGCATGGTCGGAGGAAAGCATGACCGACGAATGGGATCTCAGCATCGTTTGCCCGGTCCATAAGAAAGGAGACAACTGTAACTGCGCCAACTATAGGGGAATAAGCCTCCTTAACATCGCATATAAGATCTTCTCTGCCGTATCGTGTGAACGCCTGGAACCGTTTGTGGATAACCTGATCGGCTCTTATCAGTGTGGTTTCAGGCCAGGTAAATCCACAATAGACCAAATATTTACGCTACGGCAGGTCTTGGAGAAGACCTATTCCTGGGCGACACTCACCACCTCTTCGTCGATTTCAAGGCTGCATATGACAGCGTGTATAGAGACGAGCTATACAAAGCCATGCCTAGTTATATCATCCCTGCCAAACTCGTGCGACTGTGCAGGATGACAATGGAGAATTCTCATTGCTTCATTAAGGTCGGTAATCAGCAAACCGAGACCTTTGATGTTAAAAAAGGATTTAGGTAAGGTAACGCGCTATCATGCAACTTTTTCAACATCGTGCAAGAGTCACTGGCCAACACCAGAGGTACGATTTACTTCAAGTCTACACAATTGCTTTCTTACGCTGATGATATTGACGTGATTGGACGGACACAGCGAGATGAGTTTATTGAGGCCTTTGTAAGCATTGAGGTAGAAGCGGCTAAGACGGGTCTCACTTTTAATGAGAGTAACACCAAATATCTGCTTTCATCTAAAAGAGACGGTCAACACCGACGTGTTGGCCAGAACGTCACCATGGGCGGATATAACTTTGAAGTAGTCAAGGAATTCGTCTAGCTTGGCTCACTGATGAGCGGCGACAACAACACCAGCGCTGAGATAAAACGCAGAATCACTCTTGCCGGGAAAATTCTGGAAAAGAAGGTTTAATGAAGAACTGTACGAGTTGTACAACGACATCGGCCTGGTACGACGTCTACGGATACAGCGTCTAAGGTGGCTAGGCCATGTAGAGCGCATGGAAAGTACAGCTCCGACTCGAAGAGTCTTCGAATCTATCCCGGAAGGAAGGCGTGGCAGAGGACGGCCGCATCTACGGTGGCGCACGCAGGTGGAAGGGGACCTTAACTAACTGGGCGTGCGGCGCTGGAAACAGCTGGCCAAAGACCATGCCAGCTGGAGACGCTTGTTGGTTGAGGCTCAGGTTCACCACGGACTGTAGCGCCACCTAAGTAAGTAAGTAAGTGCTCAGACCTAGTTGGTCTTACGGTATACAACTCTGCGGCTATACCAAGAAGAGCAATTCTTCTATTATACGAACGTTTTAAAATTAAGTAATGCGAGTCGTTCTTAACGCGACGTGGTACATTCTGGTTTCTTCTTCTTCTTTGATGGCGTTACAGCCCATGAAGGACCAGAGCCAAGCTTCCTTTCAATCATCCATGTTGTGTGTGATTCTATTTTTCACACAGGTGAAAGGGACTTACAGTTTAATGCCTATTCCGAACGGCGTGAGTCGAGAAGCTTTTTATAAGCAAGTTATACTACGGGGGGTTTTGCCAGTACCCCGCCAAGGAGGAACGCCGCGAAATAAACATTCGATGGCGTCGGTGTTATCGGGATCCGAACTCGCTCATCGTGCATCAGAGTCCAACACATTCGTGGTTTAAACAATGAAATTGTCGAAAATTAAATTAAACTTTTCGCCCGAAAATACAGAGATCGACTGGAAGGTCATATCAATAATGCAGCTCTTGACATAATAGAGGGATGGAGCCTGTTGCGCCGTCTTCGAAGGACAAAGCCACTTGATTTAGCGCGACGAGCCTAAACCGCACGCACTCTGCGGATTGCAGGAGCTCTCACTGGAAAGCACCATTACTACGACGGGTGAAGCAGAAATCATTGAAAAGTGTCGCACACTGTATTGCACATATGAACTTGACATCTAGGCTTTGGATTGCAAAACAGAAATGATCCACTGTCATGACCATATCCATTGCGATTCCCTGAAATATTTAATGCTTCTGGCGATGTCTCACATTTCGTTCCATTAGCACAATTTGTACATACTCATTAAAGTATCTGTAACTCAAACAAAAATTAGGAAATATAAACCGAAAAACTACAATTGACACTATACTTTCGCCGCGCACTTTACTTCCCCATAAATTACACTAATCGATTAGACAGACATTCATAACGCTGATGACGACGAATAGAATACCCTATTGGACAATATGGTACCCAGAAGCTATGTAACGCCAGCAATTGCTGCGAATCAAAATGTACTTCATACGGTGAAGTCGATATTTTTATTTTCCTTCAATTCAAATTCTCTTGATTCATTGATAAGCGCCTGGTACGACGCGTTCCGCTCGAGTTCCGCTTGGTAGTTTGCAGTGATTTAGCTACGGTTACGTTATGACGACACCATGCCGAGGGTATCACTCGGCGACTTGACATGGAATCGAAATAATCGTCATCGAGAACATCTGTGAACGATATTCGCCGCACATCGAATCAATTAAGACATTTGAATCTAGATCGAGCCGCGACGCGTTAGTCTTCTAAGGAACTCGGAACCATTCTCGTGTTGAGGTAGTTCAGTGCAATCACTGCTTTTATTGTGTTGTGTGAAAGTTTTCTTTTTAGAAAAATTCGTATCTACCATTAATCTGAGGAAAAATGATATAAGATATCAAAAGGTGATAAAACGATGGGAAAATCTAAAATGTATCCCAATGTGCAAGTCGCGCTCTATGCAGCTATCTTTTGTGGATTATTTCTAAGCGGATATAATGCTGATTGTAAGTTCCACTTTGGCTTAATATATAATTTTATTTGTACGAAGATCATTGAGATACTTGTAAAGTTTTGACAAAAAAAAACTGAATTCGTCCAAACTTAGGACCACCTAGCGATACACTTACGACCGGGGTCACTCAGTCTCATTGATAACCATAATTAGAACGATTAAAATGTTTGGAAACTGTGGTTCGAAATACTTGTATATTTGTGAGGAACGTATTTCACCGGAAGTACTTTTGCAATTGAAATCAAAATAGAAATTATTCAATAAGTATTCGTTGCTAGTGCGGAAACTTTTCAGAAACTAGAATCGAATAAATCTTTTGGCTTAAGATATACGAAGGGCACTTAGTTGACTATCCCAATCTTACTTCACTATCTTCGTTACTCGATATTAGAAAAGCAACGTGTTCACATATTAGGGAAGATTCAAGTAGAAGTCATGTAACTAAGGTGAGGAGTCTGGAATGATCACTCTTTACTATAAGTTAGGTTAGGTAAGTGGGTATAAAAGCATAAGAGTCAAAGCTCACTTAGACTACGTGGAGTCCATTGTGCCCAATTAGTTTTTAACCCGTAGAAACCTATACATTTTCCGTACGAGGAGTATCCTGGTATTCTGTCCAGTCCAATGTTACTTACCTCCTCTAATCCCGAAAGGAAGTGTCTTTCTAGGAATGTGCTCCTTTTTTGGGCTAGCGCGGGCCATTCACAGAGCAGTTGACGAATGGATTAAATTTCCTCTTCGTCCCTGCAACTTCTGCAGAAGTCATTGTGGAGCTGGACTAGTCTGGCTGCATGATAAGATAACATGCAGTGCCTAGTGAGGGCACCGACTGCCACGATTGAACTTTAGCCGACTTTCTGTCCATTTCTTATTATAGACGGTCGATCTCGCCGTTGCGCATGTTTCTAAATCACACCATCGCTTATTCTTCTTCTTCTTCCTTTAGTGCTACAACTCATGGCGAACCTGGGCCTCCTTTAAAATGATTCTTACGATTTATTTATTACTTCCTTAACTAACCATATCTCCAAATGCTCGTCTTCTGTCCCTATAAAAAAGTCATTCTTCTTCTTCTTAGTGGGCGCTACAGTTCGGGGTGAACCTGGGCCTCAACCAACATGCCCCTCCATCTAGCACGATCTTTCGCTAGCCTTTTCCATTGCCGCACACCCAGTTGGCTGAGGTCCCCTTCCACCGCCATCTTAAGTGCGGCCGTCCTCTGCTTCTTCGTCCCTCGGGGCTGGATTCAAAGACTCTCCGGGCTGGAGCTGTGGTGTCCATTCGCTCTACATGGCCCAGCCATCTTAGGCGTTGAATCCGTAGACGCCTGACTAGGCTCATGTCGCTGTACAGCCCGTAAAGTGCGTGGTTGAATCTTCTCCTCCATCCCCCGTCTGCGTTTATAGGCCCAAAAATCACGCGCAAAATCTTTCTCTCGAACCGCCCAAGGGCCTCCTCATCCGCTTTTGATAGTGTCCATGCTTCTGCGCCGTACAACAGGACCGGGATGATAAGGGCCTTATATAGAGTCAACTTTGTCGTTTGGGAGAGGGCTCTATTACTCAGTTGCCTCCTGAGCCCAAAGGGACAGCGATTGGCAAGAGTGATTCTGCGTTTGATTTCGGAACTGATGTCGTTGTTCCAGGTCACTGCGGAGCCAAGGTAGACGAAGTCCTTAACTACCTCGAACTTAATTCTGCCTATACAAACGTTCTGGCCGAGACGTCGGTGTTGAGCGTCCTTTTTTGATGACAGCATATATTTAGTTTTGATCTCGTTTACCTTCAAACCAATTTTCGCCGCCTCCATCTCAATACTCGCAAACGCCTCATTGACATCTCGCTGTGATCTACCTATAATGTCAATATCGTCGGCGTATGCAAGGAGTTGCGAGGATTTGAAATAGATTGTGCCTCTTGTATTGGCCAGTGATTATTGCACAGTCATTTCCAATATGATGTTGAAGAAATCACACGACAGCGCATCGCCCTGCCTAAATCCTTTTTTGACATCAAAACTATCGGTAAGGTGTTCACCGACCCAGATGGAGCAGCGAGCATTCTCCAAAGTCATCCTGCATAGTCTGACGAGCATGAGGAGTGAATTAGGTTTTTTAAATTTGGGTGTTCCTCAAGGCTCCGTGCTGGGACCTATTTTGTTCCTTGTGTATATCAACTCTTTGTTCTCTCTAATCGTTAAGAGTAAACTTACTACGATTGCAGATGATGTGGGTTGCGCGTACGGCTCTCCTAGTGCACTGGATCTTGTAGCCGATGTTAATTGGGATCTTAGCCTTATACGTAATTGGTTCGCTAGGCATCATTTAAGCATAAGTTCGAAAACTAAAACTATGTACAGTCAAAATCGATAATAACGAACTCGACGGGACTGGAGAATTTGTTCGTTACATCCAGTATTTCGTTATAACCGATTTCTCCATTTTTTGTTCTTTATTAAAAAGTGGACAGACTTTTTTCATTTTAGCAATACTTTTATTTATTTACAAAGTAATCTGTGATTTTTTGCTGTCGACATTTTTGTTTTATGAATTCTCCCTCTATTTTCATCTCCATTTTGGTCAAAAATTCTTCATAATCTCGGTCAAAAGTATCATTCAACAAAAGAAACGATTTCAAGGTATTGACAGCCTGAAGTGCATCTTCAATTGTCGGTTGGATTTATGTTTCAGTTTCTGTAAGTAAAAATGTTGTAAAATGTTTTCATACATTTAAAGAAACAAGGCTCTTCTTACCTTCCTCATTGTCATCACTCCCCACATTTTCATTTTGAACAGAATAAATGATATGTTCGTCAGTTAAAAACTCTGCAGTCACAATGTTGCTGTCCACATTCTTCAAAAGTGCATAAATCAAAGACGTTATCATATGACTGGATATGTTTAATCCAGTGACTCAACGGCCAATTATCTTCTTCCTCGAACTTAGTTTCGATTGAATTATCAGGTTCTTGTGGGATAAATCAACCATGCTTAAAACAATTTTTGCTAGTTGTCGTAGACACCCTCTCCCAAGCTCTGGAAATCAGTAGAATGGCATCCAACAAACTCAATACATGTGGTTCATCTTGTTTCTCGATGTTACGAATTATGTTGAGTACTTGAAGCCTTCTGTAGTGCTCTTTAAGTGATCTGATTACACCCTGATCCATTGGTTGTAAAACGGATGAAGTATTAGGTGCCAAAAATACAAGCTTTATAGAAATCAGACCATCAATCATTGGATGTGCAGGACAATTGTCTACTAACAACAGAATTTTTTCCTTTCGTTTTGTCAACTGTCTATCCCAATTTCTTAAATGTTTTTCGAATATCTCTGATGTCATCCAGGCTCGTTTATTGGACTCATATAATGATGGTAGTTTCTTGGCATTTTTAAAGCATTTTTTGATTTTCCAATAACCAACAACTTTTGTTTAGCAGTTCCGGTCATATTAGCTCCTACTAAAACCGTTATTCGTTCCTTCGACATTTTACCTCTAATGCATTTTTCACCTTTTGAATTTTAATGTTTTATTAGGCGTCATTTTGTAGAATAAACCTGTTTCGTCGATGTTGCATATTTGATCATCTGAATAACCCTCTCGCAGCTTTAGCCAAACAACACGCAACCAATCATCCACAATTTCTATAGAAACACTACCACACTCACCTCTTACCCTTGCACTAACGATGTTATGTCTTTGCCGAAATCGTTTTTGTATGTCGGGATGGTTACTACATCGGAGTTTTTTTATTTTTAAGTTGGGTTCTTCGAAATTCTTCTTAATTTTATCTCGGTCTTTGAAAATGGTAGAGATTATTGAAGCCGATAAAGATAACTCTGCTGCCAAACATTCAAGGGAATTACCAGCTTCGAGCCTTGAAATGAATGCAGATTTTTTTTCAATAGTAAAAACTCTACGTTTTGAACTCATTTTGAAAAAAAAAAAAAAAAACTAACACACTTATCCTTTCTTTATATAAGTAATGATTATCCCAGTTCCTCTCAGAAACAGAATGCGAAATTCGCGTATAAAGCCCGACTCACAATATGTACTACGTTAGTGCTACCGTTGGCATCTAACACACGCAATTCAATGGGAGTCTCTAAAATATTGCGTCGTGTTACCGTTCCGGAACGTTTGCGGAAAATTAGAGCCGAGAGAGAACAAAATTCGAATTCGTCGAAAAAATTGAGATGAAGAGAGGACATTTTTTTACGTTTGCCACAAAAATAAGAGCGAATACCGACGTAACCTTACGTAACCATCGCACTCTCTCAAGCAAATGTTTCGACATTGTCAGAAATCTAGGGAATTCCCCATAATTTATTATTTGAAATGAACGAAATTTCCAATGCCTACTTATTAGGGTTCCGTACCCAAAGGTAAAACGGAACCCTGTTACTAAGACTTCGCTGTCCGTCCGTCCGTCTGTCACCAGGCTGTATCTCATGAACCGTGATAGTTAGACAGTTGAAATTTTCACAGACGATGTATTTCTGTTGCCAAATACTAAATACAGAACAAAATGAATATTTAAGGGGGGCTCCCATACAACAGACATGATTTTCATCCAGAAAATCCCCTGGTCACATACTGAACTAAGGTTAGTCGACAATTTCCCATAACCAGAAGCAAACTTCCCAGTTTTGATCTCTTTTGTGTCTTTGATGAATTAATCCTAGCTGCAAACCTTTTTCCCATATTTCCCATTATTGTTATTCACCTTTTCACATCGTTGCTGTTAAGTAAGATAATTGATTTGAATTCAATGAACACTTTGATGATCAACTATATCTCATGAAGATTTTTGATTATCAAAGTAATATGCCGATAAAATCTGCCTGCAACCAAGATCTGTCATCGTACAAAAAATGTGATTTAATGTGATGACAGATGAGGTAACATACATAGTCTCTTTCGTATTTATATATACAGATGGTACGGAACCCTTCATGCGCGAGTCCGACTCGCACTTGGCCGGTTTTTTTTTTTAATATTCGTCATAAACGATAGATTTTTTTTTAATTTTCAATTTAGAACTGTTCGTTATAAGCGATAGTTTGTTATAGGCGATATCGTTAAAACCGATATTAGGTTAGTACAATTTGCATGGACCTTTGTCGGGACTTAGAGATTAGTTCGCAATAACCGATATTTCGTTATAACCGATGTCGTTATAACCGATTTTGACTGTATTTCAATTTATCTTCCTCGGCTAGAGCATATGCGGATGTGTATTTTCATGTGCCGGAATGTCCAAGGTTCAAACTAATTTTTCCACCTTTCCTTAGCAGTTTAAACTGTAATAAAAAAAACATCCTAATAGAGAAAGTAAATGAGTTTAGATACCTGTGTCTCCTGATTGATTCTAAGATGTCATTTTCTAGCCATACTAAAGCTTTAAGAAAATACTTTTGCAGTACTCTACGGAATTTTTTTTATCTGAGAAAAGTCTGTTCAAAAAAGCTATTAAAAACCATTTACTATAGCATTTTTCATTTTAAACTTCAGTATGGAATTACTTGTTGGGGAGGGGTTTATAAGGCTAAAGTGATGCCTTTACTTATGTTTGAGACTAAGCAACAAGTACTAAATAGGGAAATGAAAATGACCGGCGGGTTTAAGAAAAAACTTGAGGATAAATTTAAACGTTATAAACTTTATTTCGACTGAGCGCGATGAAAGGCAGTACAAGAATGAGATCCCCTTGCACTTAGTAGCAACCACTTGATCATGTTGTAACGGAGTGTTTTAACAGTATGTTAATGTATATAACAAAGCGCGTGATTGGTTACTGCTAAGCGTTGGTGGATTCCAATTGTACATACATCAGGCGACTAGCAGACATAACAGTTAGGATGGTCATGCGGTGCATTACATGTAATTATGAGATCTGTTAATGTATGAAACTATTCAAAACATGTGCATACGTAACTTATGTATTAAGAATTTGTCAACTAGTTCGCCTGATGCAGGTACAGTTGGTCACAACGTTTTTAGTTGAGATTTCAAGGAAGGAAAACAAAAAATAACAAAAATGCAAATCATTCTTAAACAACTTACTCTACAGAAAAGTGCTATAAGGATAATATCATTCAAGAACCGTCGGTGCGCCAGTTTTCCACTCTTTCAAGATATGAAAATTCTTCCAGTTCGTCATTTGTATTCCTTTAAAGTTCTTAAGACGTTCTTTGAAAGATCAGGATATCTTAATTTCAGACTGTTTTCGAGCTACAATCTACGTAGAAACCTTCTGGATGTCGTCATCGTACCTCTTTTCCGTACATCTGATTTTCGTAACATTTATTTGGTTTCGTCGTGCAGATTATTCAATGAGCTCCCATTGTCGATTAGAACAATAACTTTTTCTAGAAGGTTCGAAAAGTGTGTTAAGGTTTGGCTTTTAGACTTGTATTATATTTACTTAGAAAACCTGTTGTCTAACATTTTGGCGTAACTTCTTCTTCTTCTTGGTGGGCGCTACAGTTCGGGGTGAACCTGGGCCTCAACCAACATGCCCCTCCATCTAGCACGATCTTTCGCTAGCCTTTTCCATTGCCGCACACCCAGTTGGCTGAGGTCCCCTTCCACCTGTGTGCGCCATCTTAAGGGCGGCCGTCCTCTGCTTCTTCGTCCCTCGGGGTTTGATTCAAAGGCTCTCCGGGCTGGAGCTGTGGTGATTTTTGCACAATCATTTCCAATATGATGTTGAAGAAATCACACGACAGCGCATCGCCCTGCCTAAATCCTATTTTGACATCAAAACTATCGGTAAGGTGTTCACCGATTCGGATGGAGCAGCGAGCTTTCTCCAAAGTCATCCTGCATAGTCTGACGAGTTTAGCAGGTATGTCAAAGGTAGACATAGCGTTGTATAGCTCGTCTCTAATTACGCTGTCGTATGCGGCTTTGAAGTCGACAAATAGGTGGTGAGTGTCGACTTGAAATTCATTGGTTTTCTCCAGTATCTGCCGTAGTGTGAAGATTTGGTCGATGGTGGACTTCCCTGGCCTGAATCCGCACTGATAAAGACCTATCAGCTTATTTACAAAAGGCTTCAGGCGTTCACACAAAACGGCAGAGAAGATTTTGTAAGCGATGTTAAGGAGACTTATTCCTCTATAGTTGGCGCAATCAGAGGGGTCTCCTTTCTTGTGGATCGGGCATACGATGCTGAGACTCCATTCCTGGGGCATGCTTTCCTCTAACCACATCTTACGGATGAGCTGGTGCATGCTCCCAACCAGGTCATCCCCAGCTGCCTTGAAGAGCTCAGCAGACAGTCCGTCTGCGCCAGCAGCTTTATTCGGCTTGAGCTTCGATATGGCAATCTTAACTTCGTCGAGGTCAGGGGGACAGAATTCTCTGCGGTCTCCGTCGATTAGAAATGGATCATTCTGCCTGACAGCGGTATATTGACTAACATCGCCGTTATACAGTCTGCAGAAGTGGTTTTTCCATATTCTCAGCATCGACTGCGGTTCTACTACTAGGTGTCCGTCCTCATTCCTGCAGGCTTCCGTTCTGGCTTTATTACCTTGGCATGTTCGCTTTATCTGTTGATAAAACTTTCGAACGTCACGCCTGCAGTAACACCTCTCCAAATCCTCAATCGCGCGCTTCTCGTGCTCTTTCCTCTTTCTTCTAAGAAGCTTATGCTCCTCCATTCTTTTTAACTCGTAGAGCTCACGAGCGGCTCTTGTTCTTTTATGCAGCGAGGCCTTATATGCATGCTGCTTCGCTGTATGAATCCTCCTGCACTCGTCATCGAACCTGGTGTTTCTTCGTGGTGGAGCCTTGAAACCCAAAACTTCGGATGCAGAGCTTTTCAGGGCTTGGTTGCAAAGGCTCCACTGCTGTTCTATTGATAGCGTGGAGGATTGAGGTGTATTGGAGAGCTTAAGGGAGGCGCGATCGGTAAAAGCACGAGCGGTTTCTGGCGATAGTAGCCTTCCGACGTCATAACTTTGTATTCTTACTCTACTCCGTTGCGTTCGTGATATCCGTAAGCGCATCTTGGCTACAACAAGATAGTGGTCCGAGTCGATGTTAGCCCCTCAGAAAGTTCGAACATCAAGAATAGTGGTGGAGTGTCTGACGTCGATCGCGATGTGATCAATCTGGTTGGTAGTCGATTGAAAGACCGCCAGGTGCCTTTGTGTATATCGAGGTGCGGGAAGCGCGTACTGGCTAGAAGGAGATTTCGCCCCGTAGCAAGATCAATCAGCTTGTGTCCGTTATCGGAGGTGGTGTCGTGTAGGCTATGTTTGCCGATGACTCGTTCAAATATGCTTTCCTTACCCAGCTTAGCATTGAAGTCTCCTAGTACAATTTGGATGTCATAGCTGGGAAATTGGGCATACGTATACGTCCTGTCTAGGAGATCATAGAACTCATCTTTGGCGGAGTCATCCTTGTCTTCCGTGGGGGCGTGGACGCAGATCAGGCTGATGTTAACAAATTTAGCCTTGAGACGGATTGTTATGAGGCATTCGCTCACATGCCGAAAGCTTAGGACTTTTTGCCTTAGTCCACCTCGAACAACAAATCCGCATCCAAACAATCGTTGCCCTCTCTCCCTATAGCAGTCGCCGTAGTAAATATCGCATTTTTTCATACGCTTTATGCCCGGTCCATTCCATCGCATTTCCTGGATGGCGGTGATGTCCGCTTTATAGCGGTCTAGGGCGTCTGCAAGTTGTCCGGCTGCACGTGGCCTGTTTAGGGACCTAACATTCCACGTACAAAGCCGAAGACCATTGTCCTTTTTTCGTTTTTTGCAAGGGTAGTCAACATAAATCCGGTCCGTTATATCCGAGGCTTATGGTTGTTACGGAGTTTGTGTTTTTTTTTATGGTTACGGCTTACTAGGCCATAGCCCAACCGACTAATCCTGTTTTTTTTTGGCGCAGGAGGCTCGCCATTCGCCCTTCCCCGTCTGCAATTTCCATAGAAAATCTCCAGATGGCACCACGAGGAGGTGGGGATAGGACTTACTAACAGTGCCGCAAGATGTTCGACTGCGGTGGCTCTTCTCGCTTTTTAGCAGGCCAGCATCCGTCGAGAGAGGGCTCTGCTTCTCAATTGCCTGCCGAACCCAAAGAAACAGCGATTGGCAAGAGTTATTCTGCGTTTGATTTCGGCACTGATGTCATTTCTGCATGTCACTGCGGAGCCTAGCTAGACGAAGACCTTAACTACCTCGAAATTATACCTGCCAATATGTGCGCTCTGTCCGAGATGCCGGTGGTTCGTGCCCTTTTTCGACGACAGCATATATTTCGTGAGAGCACCGTGGCGCAGTGGGTAGTGTGTTGGCCTCTGACACCGATGACTCGGGATCGAATCCCGACACAACCATGTCATCGAACGTGTTTTTCACGGTGTTTCTCCTCAGCGGGGTTCTGACAAAACCCCCTATAGTAGGATTGTCATGAAAAGCTTCTCGAAATTCGCCGTTCGGAACCGGCAATTAACTGTAGGTCCCTTTCACCTATGTGAAAATAAAATCACACACGACATGGGTGATTGAGAGAAGCTCGGCTCAGGTTCTTCATGGACTGTAACGCCAACATACATACATACATACGCAGTATGCTCGAAACAGACAGAAGCTTCGAAAACCATTAAAGCATGGCGGGGTGGTATGATTTTGGGCCAGAATTTTTCTAGCTTTCCTATAGATCCTTCTAGCCGTCTGTCTGCTATTGCTCTAGAAAATGAGCTTATCCTTAACGCATCAGAGTGTGAAGGATAAAAAAATTGTTTATCTTCTTTCAGTAACCGATTTCGACTATGATGAGGAGTTCGCAGTTAACACGGGCCCGTGCAACACACAACGCCCTGGCGACGCCGATTTGAACAGCTTCGATCTTCTCTCCAGATATAGGTTCGACGAGTATAGATCACATTATTCCAACATACAGCGAGTAGCTGGATCGAATCAATTTCAAACAGCTTACCAGTTCGTTGAGGAAACTAATACCACTATCGACTCTACGCAAATCTTTCCCATGGGACTTCCACCGGAATTCTCTCTTGAATGCACATTCAGGACGGCGGATCCACCACTTCAACCGTGGTACCTATTTCGCTTGGTTAACTATCAGTATGAGTCTCAGCTTAGTGTGACCTTAAACCCGATCTATAATACCATCGATTTTGCTGTGCCGTTGTACGATGGGTCATTGCACACGGTCTCTTTCGTAGAATCAAGGGTAAGAGTATTCTGCAGTAGACGGAGACATTGTACTTCATCTCATGTTTTTATAGCTTTTCGATAGTTCCTGGCATAAGGTAATGGTTGGGCTGACGCAGGACAGCGTTCGTCTGTGGGTTGACTGTAAGCCTGCGCGGGACAGCAATGGAATCGAACGTGTTCCGATTAATGGCCGAGGCCCATTCGATACACAAGAAGGTACCTTCATGTTGGCTCGAGACATTAACACCGGCCAAACCGTTCGCGTAAGACCCGAATTGGGTAGGAATTTGGGTGTTCTCTTCATTTGTTTTTCTTTCCAGGTTGATCTGCAATGGTTACTTCTCAGCTGCGACGTTGAAAAACCGACACGAACCACTTGCGAGGAACTTCCAAATTATAACCTGACCTTCAGAGAGCCTGGACCTACCGACAAAGGCTCCGAATTGCCAAGGCCTACACTACCGGTGCTTTCGAACTCGGAAAGAATTTGCCCCGAGCAGTGTCCAACCGGTCCACCTGGCCGTGATGGGCACGATGTAAGTGAATCAATATTTTTTCTGTGAAGAATTGTCTACAGACTTTATCTTATTTTCAGGGCATTCCCGGTCTTCCTGGATTACCAGGGCCTCCAGGTCCACCTGGACGTCCGTCGAGTATCACTGGTCTAGATCTGATCCCACAAAAAGGGGAAAAAGGTGCATATGGCGAACCTGGGCCAATGGGTTTAAGAGGTCTCAAAGGAGAACGCGGAGAACCGGGGTTACCGGGTGAAATCAACAGTTCCGGCTTTATTCATGAACTAAGACAACAGTTGCTTAATGAGACACGTGGACAGAAAGGCGAAAAGGGCAGTCCTGGGGAACCGGGACCGCCAGGGGCTTACCGTCAAGTAAATTTTGGTGGTGCAACTGTTGGACCTCCAGGACCACCAGGCCTAATGGGACCTGCAGGCTATCCAGTTAGTGTTCAGTAACTAAATAAAAAATCATATTTATACGATGTCGTATATTCAGGGATCCAAAGGTGAGCCTGGCGCACCGGGTCCACTGGGCCCGCCTGGTCTACCCGGACCTGTTGGTGAAAGGGGTTTCGTTGGACTGCCAGGTCTGCCAGCTGAGAAAGGAGAAAAGGGTGAACCAGGCATTATATCGGATTATGGATTAATCCAAGAGCTTCGACAAGAAATACAGAACATAACTGGAGCACTCCAAGGGGCAAAGGGAGAACCAGGTCTTCCTGGGACACCAGGTGTTCCAGGAATACCAGGTCGAGATATTGTGAATGAAGGATCAGCTATTGAACCAGGTTCACCTGGACGTGATGGAATTCCTGTGAGTTATTATCCTGTACTTTCTGTTTAAATAGTTATTTACTTGCAATTGAGTAGGGCCTACCTGGTAGAGAGGGGCCTAAAGGTGATCGTGGTAACGATGGCTTTCCCGGCCAACCCGGAAACCCAGGCATTCCAGGAGGTGAAGGACCTCCTGGTCCACCTGGGTCACCAGGCGTGCCCGGAGCACCTGGTGAATGTACTTGTAATGAACAGCGCAATCAATTTTTACCCCCTATCGGGGCAGGAGTGCCAGGCGAACGCGGTAGAGATGGCGATAGAGGTTTCGAAGGTCCTCCTGGTCCACCGGGCTTCCAAGGATTACCAGGCTACCCTGGTCCACCTGGTCCACCAGGACCCCCTGGCTCTCCTGGGCCTGCTGGTTTAACAGCACCTATTGGAACCGATAACTTACGCATTGAGCAATCGGAGATTCGAGACATTTGCATGGGAGTTGTAAGAGGTACATATACAGTGCTTATAAAACCAACAGCCAATGATTAACTATGTTGTTCCATTTCTTTTTTAGAGTACATAGCAGAGATTCAGTCAACTTTGGTTGGGGCTCCTGGTCCACCAGGACGAGGACGCCCTGGACGACAAGGACCACCGGGCCCACAAGGTCCGAGAGGTTTGAGATCTATGAAGTCATTTTTCCAGAGGAAGATTAATTTGCTTTTATGTTAGGTGATCCGGGTACCCGTGGGCCACCTGGTGTTAGAGGATTTTCTGGGCTTCCTGGCATCCCTGGGGGCCAAGGTCCACCAGGGCCACCTGGCTTAGATGGTCGGAAGGGTGATCGCGGAGAAGATGGAGTTGGTCGTGAGGGCCCACCGGGACCACAAGGGCCACCTGGCATAGATGGTGTCGGTTTAGAAGGATCCCCCGGCCGTACAGGAGATCGCGGGGAGCCTGGACGACCAGGTAACCAAATCTAAAAATTCCTTCAGCCTTCTAACAGCATCGCATTTTAGGTGAGTCAGGACCGCGCGGTCCACCAGGACAACCGGGTGTGTGTCCTGACTGTTCCCTGGCAAGCTACGCAGCATATCCCATTTATTATCAACAGCAGCAGAGCAAAGGACCTCAGAATAATAAGGGATAAACTTATGGTTAACTTTCTTCTTCCTAATACTGCCAAGTGAAATTTGTTTTACATACCATAGAGCTTAGAGAATATATTTTGCAATAATGCTTCAAATGAGGTTTGCCGATTTGGCTTTTAATTGAAAGACTTAATAGGTTGTGGAAAGCGGCCTGTCGCGAAGGGTAGCAAAGGGTTGCGATCCACTGCTACTCACCGCGATCGGCGGTTTGCTAACTACAGAGGAATAAGTCTCCCTAACATCCCTTTTGTAAATAAGCTGATAGGTCCTCTTCAGTGCTTTTTAGGCCAGGAAAGTCACCATCGACCAAATATTCACACTACGGCAGATCTTGGAAAAAACCCATGAATTTCAGGTCGACACTCGCCACTTATTTGTTGACTACAAAGCAGCATCCGATAACGTAATTAGAGACGAGCTATACCATCCCATGTCTACCTTTGGCAGCCCTGGTAAGCTCATCAGACTATGCATGACGACTTTGGGGGAGGCTCGCTGCCTTATCCGAAACGATGCTGAACCGACCGGTAGCTTTGGTGTCAAAAAAGGATTTAGACAGGACGATGCGCTGTAGTGCGAGTGTAAAGTAAATGCAGAAGTGCGCCAAGTACACTCCCCTGAGGAACGCCGGCCGAAAGTAATTAAAGTCGGAGTGCGCACTTCCGTATTTAATGCGGAATAATCTATTCGCAAGATATACAAAGGGTGTTCAGTGCAAAATGTTCAAGAACGGAAGGTCTGTAGTTCAAAGTCGTTCCATAGCCAGGAAAAAACGATTCCCATACCGCAAAAATAAATATGCAACACAGCTGTTGTGAATGAGAAGTGATCAAACATACTGATGAAGGCATAGCACTCACAGTATATGGTCGTTGTAAATTCATACTCCGTGTGTGCAATTCTAGGCGGGGAGCGAGCGAGCAAACAGAGCAGAGAAGTTGATCGGGTTTAACATGGCAAACGCCAGCTTCGGTCACCGTCGCTGCTCAATCCAAATTGACACACAGCCTCAGCTGGCTGACCTGGCACCCGCCAGGAGTGAACCAATATGTGCAGCGATCCAACACCTTGTTTCTGGGGAAAGAGGAACCTCGCCCTCCAGGTCGGGGTAACAGGTGCTTAGGGGTAACATCCCTATCACGTAGAAACCCACTTGTTCAGAAGCAACCACAAGCCTCGGATACCGACGGATAAAAACTGACGACCCCTGCAAAGGACTAAAAGTCTTGAGAGTCTGCACCTGGAATGTGAGGTTTCTTAACAGACCAGGGGCAGGCCATCAATTGGAGCAAACCCTAAGCTGTTACAAAGCAGATATAACCGCACTTCACGAAGTGAGATGGAATGGACGAGACAAAAGACGGATGAGTACTGCGACGTCTACTACGGGAACTGCAACAAGGAGAACAAACAGCGCTTATTCGGATGCGTCTCAGCATCGCTTGCCCGGTCCACTGCGCTAATTATAGGGAACAGGAGAGGATTCGTTAGGTTCTTATCAATGTGGCTTTGATTTTAATGCAAAACTGGGCAAAGAGGACAGATTTGAGTCGATCATAGAAAAGCATAGCCTCCATAACACCACATCCGACAACGGACTTAGGCTAATCGATATCCTAGCGGGTCGTAACCTCCTTATAGCAAGCACGTGATTCCCCCACCCTGTTGTAGCCAAGGTACGAATGAGGATATCAAGAATGCTTCTACAGACTGTATAACGGCGATGATGGACAAGATACCGTTGTCAGGCAGAACGAGCCATTCGTAATGGATGACGATGTAACAGAATTCAGTCCACCCGACCTAAACGAAGTCAAATAGCGATATCCAGACTTAAGTCTAAAAAAGCCGCGGACGCAGACGGTCGGTCTGCTGAGCATCTTAAGGCGGCTGGAGATGAGCTGGTTAGGTGCATGCACCATCTTATTTGCAAGGTATGGTCCTAGGAAAGCATGCCCGACGAATGGAATCTCAGCATCGTTTGCCCGGTCCATACGAAAGGAGACCCCTTTAACTGCGCCAACTACAAGGGAATAAGTCTCCTTAACATCACATACAAGATGTCGTATTGTGTGAACGCCTGAAACCGTTTGTGGATAACCTGATCGGCTCTTATCAGTGTGGCTTCAGGCCAGGTAAGTCCACAATAGACCAAATATTTACGCCCAAGAATAGAAAATCGACACTTACCACCTCTTTGTCGATTTCAAGGCTGCATACGACAGCGTGTATAGAGATGAGCAATATAAAGCCATGTCTAGTTTTAACATCCCTGCCAAACTCTTCCGACTGTGCAGGATAACAATGAAGAATTCTCGCTGCTCCATTAAGTTCGGTAATGAGCAAGCCGAGACCTTTGATGTTAAAAAAGGATTTAAACAAAGTGTCGCGGTGTCATGCAACTTTTACAACACTGTGCTTGAAAAGATCGTGCTAGAGTCGCTGGCCAACACAAGACAAACGATTTATTTCCAGTCAACGCAATTGCTTGCGTACGCTGACGAAATTGATGTGATTGAATGGAGACAACGAGACGGTAATGAGACCTTTGTAAGCATTGAGGTAGAAGCGGCTAAAATGGGTTTTAAGCTTAATGAGGGTTAAACTAAATATCTGCTTTCTTCGAAAAGAGACGGGAAACATCGACGTATTGTCCAGAACGTCACCATGCGCAGATATAGCTTTGAAATGGTCAAGGAAATCCTCTACCTTGGCTCACTGATAACCGGCGACAACAACACCAGCACTAGAATAAAACGCAGAATCACTTTTGCCTATCGCTGTTTTGTTGGGCTCAAGAGCCAATTGAGAAATAGAGCCCTCTCTCGAAACACCAAAGTTGCGCTGTACAAAGCCGAAATCCTCCCAGTCCTCCTCCGATGAGGAGGTCCTTGGTCGTTTTGAGGGGAAAATTCTGTGTCCAATCTATGGTCCTGTCTAAACGGGGAGTAGAGGAGAAGATACAACGACGAACTATACGGGCTGTACATCGACATCGACCTACTATGACGGACCGAACGTCTAATAACTAGACCATGTAGAGCGAATCGGTAACGCAGCTCCGGCCAGAAGAGTCTTCTCGTCCAACACTGAGGGACGACGCAGCAGAGGACGACACAGTTTGAAGGGGACCTCAACAAATTGGAAGTGCATCGCGGGTAACAGCTGGCAAATAAAACGTACAAGCTGGAGAAGCTTGTTGGTTGAGGCCCTGGTTTACACCGGTCTGTAGCGCCATCTTACTTACTTAGGTGGCGCTACAGTCCATCGTTTCAGTTGCAGCTTCCCTTGAAGGAGTGTGCAACGAGCCGATGTCGATCCGATTTCCCGGGAAATGAGTCCCATACAGTAAACTAAAAGTTTCCGCTTTAGACTCAGTAAAGGTACCATCAGATTTTCTGAGTGCATTTAGCTTTGTCGGTTTTCCGCGTTTGAGGATTTTAACCAACTTGCTAGTCGCACTCAGAGACTTGGTAAGTTCGAAAAAGTTTCTTACATTCTATCTGCTTCGACCGATACTTGTTCCAGTCATCTTCCGAATTCGATTTGAGCGATCTATTCAGAAGAGTTCTGGCATCCCTGCGAAGACTTTGGAGCTCGACATTCCATCAGGGGACCCATTTCCTGCTGGTAGGTTTGCTGACAGGACATGCGTGTTCAAAACAACTGGTGATGACGCTATTCAGGTTATGAACAGCGTTCTCAACCAATTGTTTCGTTCTAAGTTTAGGTAGGGCCTGAGTGGATTTCTTAAGCTCCTCCTTAAACCGTACCCAGTCCGTCATTCTCGGATTCCGTCTAGGTTGCAAGGAAGATATCCCACAACCTAATCGGAATTCGATATATTTATGGTCCGAGAGCGTAGCATCAGGCAAGACATGCCAGTTAGTGATGTCCTTCACATATCTGTTGGATAGGGTCAGGTAAATCACCTCCTGTCGTCTTGTCGTAACAAACGTTGGTTGAGAGCCAACATTGTTGATGGTAAGGTCAGACGAGAGAATGAAGTCTAAACGACGGTCTTGTGTTACACTTGCTGCTGCCCCAAGCAGTGTTTTGGGCATTAGCATCTCAACACAAGATGAGACCCATCTTTTTGGCTTCACAGTACACAGTACTGAACACAGTACAGCCTCGTAGGGGTAGCATCTATCCGACGGATGCTGGCCTGCTAAAAAGCGAGAAGGGCCACCGCAGTCGAAAATCTTGCGGCACTGTTAGTAAGTCCTATTCCCACCTCCTCGTGGTGCCATCTGGAGATTTCCTATGGAAATTGCAGACGGGGAAGGGCGAATGGCGAGCCTCCTGCGCCAAAAAACAGGATTAGTCGGTTGGGCTACGGCCTAGTAAGCCGTAACCGTAAAAAACCACAAACTCCGAAACAACCACAAGCCTCGATTTAACGGACCGGATTTATGTTGACGACCCTTGCAAAAAACGAAAAAAGGACAATGATCTACGGCTTTGTACGTGGAATGTTAGGTCCCTAAACAGGCCACGTGCAGCCGAACAACCTGCGGACGCGCTAGACCGCTATCAAGCGGACATAACCGCCATCCAGGAAATGCGATGGAATGAACCGGGTATAAAGCGGATGAAAAACTGCGATATTTACTACGGCGACTGCTATAGCGAGAGAGGGCAACGATTGTTTGGATGCGGATTTGTTGTTCGAGGTGGACTAAGGCAAAAAGACCTAAGCTGTCGGCAGTGAGCGAACGCCTCATAACAATCCGTGTCAAGGCTAATATTTTTAACATCAGCCTGATCTGCGTCCACGCCCCCACGGAAGACAAGGATGAGTCCGCCAAAGATGAGTTATACGATCTCCTAGACAGAACGTATGCCCAATGTCCCAGCTATGACATCAAAATTGTACTAGGAGACTTCAATGCTAAGCTGGGTAAGGAAAGCATATTTGAACGAGTCATCGGCAAACATAGCCTACACGACACCACTTCCGATAACGGACACAGGCTGATTGATCTTGCTACGGGGCGAAATCTCCTTCTAGCCAGTACGTGCTTCCCGCACCTCGATATACACAAAGGCACCTGCCGGTCTTTTGATCAATCGACTACCAACCAGATTGATAACATTGCGATCGACGTCAGACGCTCCTCCACTATTCTTGATGTTCGAACTTTCCGAGGGGCTAACATCGACTCGGACCACTATCTTGTAGTAGCCAAGATGCGCCTACAGATATCACGAACGTAGCGGAGTAGAGTAAGGATTCAAAATTATGACGTCGGAAAGCTACTATCGCCAGAAACCGCTCGTGCTTTTACTGATCGCATCTCCCTTAAGCTTTCCAATACACTCCAATAGAACAGCAATGGAACCTTTGCAAACAAACCCTAAAAAGCACTGCATCCGAAGTCTTGGGTTTCAAGGTTCCACCACGAAGAATTACCTGGTTCGATGACGAATGCAGGAGGATTCATACAGCGAAGCAGGATGTATATAAGGCCTCGCTGCATAAAGGAACAAGAGCAGCTCGTGAGCCCTACGAGTTAAAAAGAAGGGAGGAGCATAAGCTTCTTAGAAGAAAGAAGAAAGAGCACGAGAAGCGCGCGATTGAGGATTTGGAGAGGTGTTACTGCACGCGTGACGTTCGAAAGTTTTATCCACAGATAAAGCGAACATGCCAAGGTTATAAAGCCAGAACTGAGGCCTGCAGGGATGAGAACGGACACCTAGTAGTAGAACCGCAATCGATGCTGAGAATATGGAAAAACCACTTCTGCAGACTGTATAACGGCGATGTTAGTCAATATACCGCTGTCAGGCAGAATGATCCATTTCTAATAGACGGAGACCGCAGAGAATTCTGTCCCCCTGACCTCGACGAAGTTAAGATTGCCATATCGAAGCTCAAGTCGAATCAACCTGCTGGCGCAGACGGAATGTCTGCTGAGCTCTTCAAGGCAGCTGGGGATGACCTGGTTGGGAGCATGCACCAGCTCATCCGTAAGATATGGTTAGAGGAAAGCATGCCTGAGGAATGGAGTCTCAGCATCGTATGCCCGATCCACAAGAAAGGAGACCCCTCTGATTGCGCCAACTACAGAGGAATAAGCCTCCTTAACATCGCCTACAAAATCTTCTCTGTCGTTTTGTGTGAACGCCTGGAGCCTTTTGTAAATAAGCTGTTAGGTCCTTATCAGTGCGGATTCAGGCCAGGGAAGTCCACCATCGACCAAATCTTCACACTACGGCAGATCCTGGACATACCTGCTAAACTCGTCAGACTATGCAGGATGACTTTGGAGAATGCTCGCTGCTCCATCCGAATCGGTGAACATCTTACCGATAGTTTTGATGTCAAAAAAGGATTTAGGCAGGGCGATGCGCTGTCGTGTGATTTCTTCAACATCATATTGGAAATGATTGTGCAAAAATCACTGGCCAATAGAAGAGGCACAATCTATTTCAAATCCTCGCAACTCCTTGCATACGCCGACGATATTGACATAATAGGTAGATCACAGCGAGATGTCAATGAGGCGTTTGCGAGTATTGAGATGGAGGCGGCGAAAATTGGTTTGGCGGTAAACGAGGGCAAAACTAAATATATACTGTCATCAAAAAAGGACGCTCAACACCGACGTCTCGACCAGAACGTATGTATAGGCAGATGTAAGTTCGAGGTAGCTAAGGACTTCGTCTACCTTGGCTCCGCAGTGACCTGGAATAACGACATCAGTTCCGAAATCAAACGCAGAATCACTCTTGCCAATCGCTGTTTCTTTGGGCTCAGGAGGCAATTGAGTAATAGAGTCCTCTCCCGAACGACAAAGACTCTATATAAGACCCTTATCATCCCGGTCCTGTTGTACGGCGCAGAAGCATGGACACTATCAAAAGCGGATGAGGAGGCCCTTGGGCGGTTCGAGAGAAAGATTTTGCGCGTGATTTTTGGGCCTATAAACGCAGACGGGGGATGGAGGAGAAGATTCAACCACGCACTTTACGGGCTGTACAGCGACATGAGCCTGGTCAGGAGTCTACGGATTCAACGCCTAAGATGGCTGGGCCATGTAGAACGAATGGACACCACAGCTCCAGCCGGGAGAGTCTTTTAATCCAACCCCGAGGGAAAAAGAAGCAGAGGACGGCCGCAATTAAGATGGCGCACACTGGTGGAAGGTGACCTCAGCCAACTGGGTGTGCGGCAATGGAAAAGGCTAGCAAAAGATCGTGCTAGATGGAGGGGCATGTTGCTTGAGGCCCAGGTTCACCCCGAACTGTAGCGCCCGCTAAGAAGAAAAAGAAGAAGTGCTCTACGAGTTCAGAGACTACGAGTATGTACTGCATCCTTCTACGACCTAGCCTCAAGGTAGGATCCGCAACTGCTGTGTAAAATAAAACCAAAACGATTTTTTTTTTGATAAAATATATGTATGTATTGCATTACCGTTACTTTCCAATAAGTCTACATTTAATAACTTTCATGTACACTTGCATTAACTCTCTTAATTCTATTTTTATTAACTTTATTCATTTAATTGCTCCGTTCAAGTAGCAAATATTTAGATTTTTATTTTAACTATGTAGTAGTGACTGTAAGATGTTTTATAATTTTTAGTTTGATTTCTCTTCAGGTTTATGGCCTATATTGGTATGCATTTTATTATATATTGCATTTATGAACGTTAATGTATTGTTTTATATGAACAATTTTAGATTGAATTTAATTTAATTGATTGAAAGGTGCGGTTGCGTCTTGCTCCTTTTCTTTAGAATATTCGAGAAAATGTTTTTCTTTTATGATTTATTTAAGAAAACTTATTTTAACACGTATTATTTGAAATCATTTATTTTTGAAAAAAAAAAATACTTCCGGTTGCATTAATATTAACTGAGGGAGGAACAATTATTTTTTAAAATGTGTAACTTCATTTAGAAACAATCTGGTTAATAACAAATAGTTCTTATTGCTTAAAAAAACAAAAATACTTAATCAGATTTTAATCGGATACGAGAACGGGTTCTACATATTTAACATAGAAATTACCTACTTCCTTGCTTCTACTTAAAATAAACTTAACGACTTTTTGGCAGCGTTGTTTAATGACAAAGAAAATAAAATACAAAATCAATAAGCAGGAAACTTATAAACCTTTCTTACTCTCGTTTTGCCCGATAATTGTTTATATTTCGTAGTTAACAAATTTAGCTGAATATGATTATTATGGTACTTAGAGCTAGGCTACAAAAAATCGTATTTACATTTATATACAAATTTATAGCTGCTAAGCTGCTTATAGCTTATATTGTTTTAATATTTCTTTTTTGTGGGCTTTTTTGTTAATATTCGGTTACATGTACATAGGGTGGCGTTATAGACAAAAGGACGAATTGTACATAAAGGAAGGCAGTTGCCGGAATACTTTTTTTTTGTTGAAGGCTTCTGCTATCCGCTGGAGCACTCAGACGCAAACACTGGTCTATTGTACTCTAGACAGACACCTTACATTACTGTATTTTCCCCGTTTTCCGGAGAAAAATTTGAAGGAGCTCCAATGATGTAGAGCTAAGGGATTCGGCACACACCACGTCGGCTCCAAGGGTGCGCCACCGTGCGCGAGCAAAGGCAGGACAATCGCAGAGGAAATGCTTTGCAGTATCATCCTCCTCTTCGCCCCATGCAGCACAGGTACATAGGCGTCTCACTGATGCCGAGCACGTAGAGATGCTTGGCAAAAGTGTAATGGCCCGTGATAACTCCCACAAACCTTCTGCAGTCGACTCTCCTTAAAGATAGGAGGAATGCGGCAGATTTTTTGCAAACATCAGGGCATACGCGCTTACTCATCCTGCACCCTGGACAGTCCCTTCATCTACGGTTGTGTGTATTAAATACACAATCGTTAATTTAGGAATTTACCGTGGACGCAGGTAGACCTAGAGCGGGTTCAGGTCCTGAGAAGCTCCCTTCTGAACCCATTCTGGCGAGTTCATCAGAGATCTCATTCCCTGGGATCTCAGAGTGGCCTGGAACCCAAACAAGCCTTAATAAATTTAGTCTGCCGACTTTGTTCAGGAAGGACTTGAGTTTAAGCACTAATTTGGAGCTAGTTAAGGGGTTACACACAGCTTTTAGTGCAGCTTGGCTGTCACTACAGACGCATATGCTTTCCCCCTTTCACCTGTGCTTCACAACGTAGTGCATGGCCATTAGGACTGCGTATATCTCTGATTGGAAGACAGACGCATATTTTCCTAAGGAGAAGTCCAGTCGGATGTTTTCACGCTCAAAGAAGACCACAGCACCGGACCCCCGCCCAGACCTGGAGCCATCCATGAAAATGCGAAGACTATCCTTTCCAGGTTCAGTATCCAGCCATAGCCAATCCTGACGCCATGGAAACTCGACTGTGAAATTACGGCGCAGTAAAATGACGGGCGTCAGTGCGTCAGAAGGCATGTCCATGAGACAGGGGTCACAGTACAATTCTTGCGCAAGCACGCCGCTATTCCTATGCGAGCTATACCAAAAGTCATTTATCGTCAGACGAGACATGGCTTTCAGAGCACACCCTCTGATAAATATATCAAGAAGTGGAAGGCTTATCATAGCATCTTTGCAGTATCATCCAGGTTAATCACTAACCAGATCGCGATCGACGTTAGACACTACTCCACTATTGTTGAGGTTTGAACTCTCCGAGGAGCTAACATCAACTCGGATCACTATTTTGTAGTAGACAAGATGCGTCTACGGACATCACGAACGCAGCGGAGTAGAGTAAGAATGAAAAGCTATGACGTCGGAAAGATACTATCGCCAGACACCGCTCGTGCTTTTACCGATCACGTCTCCTTCAAGCTCTCCAATACACATCAACCCTCCACGCTGTCAATAGAACACCAGTGAAGCCTTTGCAAACAAGCCCTGAAAAACACTGCATCTGAAGTTTTGAGCTTCAAGGCTCCACCACGAAGAAACACCTGGTTCGATGACGAGTGCAGGAGGATTCACACAGCGAAGCAGGATGCATATAAAGCCTCGCTGCATAGAAGAACAAGACCAGCTCGTGAGCTCTACGAGTTAATAAGAAGCGAGGAGCATAAGCTTCTCAGAAGAAAGAGCCCGAAAAGCGCGCGATTGAAGATTTGGAGAGGTTTTACTGCTGGAGGGACGTTCGTTAGTGTTATCAACAGGTAAAGCGAACAGCCAAGTTGTCCAAACAACTTGGGTCAAAACTCCTCACTCGAAAGACCAAAGCCATGGTTTACAAAACGCTCATACTGCCAGTCTTGCTGTACGGAGCCGAAAGACGATAAGCAGAACAGCGGAGTTGATTTTGGTCCTGTCTGTGAGGAAGGTGAGTGGAGAAGAAGACATAACCGCGAACTCTACGAGCTGTACAAAGATATAGATGTATTCCGGAAGGTAAAGATCCGTCGACTACACTGGCTCGGCCAGATCGAGCGCATGGACATCGACGCTCCAGCTAAGAGGGTCTTCGACTCCAAGCTTCCTGGTTCGAGAAGAAGAGGAAGAAGTAATCGCGGATGTAAGACATCTTGGTCTTGATAACAGGAAGCAGCATGCCCGGGACCGTCACGGATGGATGGCAGCTATAGCTCAGGCTCAGATCCTCCATGGATCTCTGGCCTGATAACTAAGTAAAGCGAACAAAATCTTCTCTGCCGTTTTGTGTGAACGCCTGAAGCCTTTTGTAAATAAGCTGATACGTTCTTATCAGTGCGAATTCAGGCCAGGGAACTCCACCATCGACCAAATTTTCACACAACGGCAGTTCCTGGAAAAAACCAATGAATTTCAAGTCAATGCTCACCACCTATTTGTCGACTTCAAAGCCACATACGACAGCGTAATTAGAGACGAGCTATACATCGCTATGTCTACCTTTGACATCCCTGCTAAACTCGTCAAACTATGCAGGATGACTTTGGAGAATGCTCGCTGCTCCATCCGAAGGTGAACACCTAACCGATAGTTTTGATGTCAAAAAAGGATTTAGGCAGGGCGATGCGCTGTCGTGTGATTTCTACAACATCATATTGGAAATGATTGTGCAAAAATCACTGGCCAATAGAAGAGGCACAATCTATTTCAAATCCTCGCAACTCCTTGCATACGCCGACGATATTGACATAATAGGTAGATCACAGCGAGATGTCAATGAGGCGTTTGCGAGTATTGAGATGGAGGCGGCAAAAATTGGTTTGACGGTAAACGAGGGCAAAACTAAATATATCTTCTTCTTTGATGGCGTTACAGCCCATGAAGGACCAGAGCCAAGCTTCTCTCAATCACCCATGTTGTATGTGATTTATTTATTTTTATTGAAAGGGACCTACAGTTTAATGCCGATTCCGAACGGCATGAGTCGAGAAGTTTTTTTCACGGCAAGTATACTACGGGGGGTTTTGCCAGTACCCCGCCGAAGAGGAACGCCGCGAAAAACATTCGATGGCGTCGGTGTTTTCGGGATCCGAACTCTATATATCTGTTATCAACAAAGGACGCCCACCACCGACGTCTTGGCCAGAACGTTTGTATTGGCAGATATAAGTTCGAGGTAGTTAAGGACTTCGTCTACCTTGGCTCCGCAGTGACCTGAAATAACATCAGTTCCGAAACCAAACGCAGAATCACTCTTGCCAATCGCTGTTTCTTTGGGTTCAGGAGGCAATTGACGAAAGACAAAGTTGGCTATATATAAGGCCCTTATAATCCCGGTCCTGCTGTACGGCGCAGAAGCATGGACACTATCAAAAGCGGATGAGGAAGCCATTGGTAGGTTCGAGAGAAAGGATTTGCGCGTGATTTTCAGGCCTATAAACGCAGACGGGGGATGGAGGAAAAAATTCAACCACGAACTTTACCGGCTGCACAGCGACATGAGTCTAGTCCGGCGTCTACGGATTCAACGCCTAAGATGGCTAGGCCATGTAAAGCAAATGGACACCAAAGTTCCAGCCCGGAGGGTTTTTGAATCCAACCCGGAGGGACGAAGAAACGGCGAATACGGCCGCACTTAAATTGGCGCACAGAGGTGGAAGGGGACCTCAGCCAACTGGGTGTGCGCCAATGGAAAAGGCCAGCAAAAGATCGTGCTAGTTGCAGGGGCATGTCAGTTAAGGGCCAGGTTCACCCCGAACTGTAGCGCCCGTTAAGAAGAAGAAGAACTTTGAGTCGGTTCTAGAAGGTAAAGAGAAAAAAGCCTAGAACGATTTTCGCCTTGTCGCAGAAAACTTCCTGGGAAACAAGAGGAGTGACACTCCTACTGAACTTATCGAAGATATGGTATCATCACTCCAAAGCCTAGGTTGTAACATGTCCTTGAAAATCCACTTTTTACGTTCTCAATTCGACTTCTTTCCAGATAAGTGTGGGGCTCATGGACAGGGCTTCCATCAAGACATCGCAAACATGGGAGAACGGTTTCAGGGCCATTGGAACTTTCCAGTGTTGCCGAGATGTTACAGAAGCCAAATATAAGAGGGTAGCAAAAAAACCACGTCGCAATTCTACTAATTAATGAAAAACTTTATAATTTCTATTAATTGTTAGAAAAATCATTTAATTTTTGTATTCAGTACGTAAACATATTAAAAAAAAAACTACTTTACATGAAGAATACTTTTTTAAAGTCAAAATTTGTAGACCAGTGTTACTGTTCTTGTATAACAATTCGCCTATGGTATGTATGGTAGCCACCAAGCCCTACCGTATTTAGAACATCCTTCTTCTTTGTGCTGAATTCCCTATACATGTACGTATTTCAATCTTTCTGTCTTTCCTCTTAATTGTTTTCATTCAATTCAGTAATAACTAATCCTATTCTCTTTGGTGATCATGATTTGTGAAGAGTAATAACGTTTGCCTTAACCATATTTGTCTCTACGACGTTATCCTTCGACGACTTAAGTTTAATTAAAAAATATAATTAACTAAATGAGCAGCACAGTTTACAAGGATACTTACGAAATTAGATACTATTTGTACATAAGATATTTTACAGTAAATCATATGATTTTGGTTTTAAACTTAAGACTAAGAAATATGCAACAGAAATCGTAGATACGCGACGAAATGAAAGTAAATGCGAAACAGAATCACGGACTTGTTGATGAAATAAATTATTTTGTATCGCTAGTATGGAGGATGAAGAAGGAAGGACGAATCGTTGAAATTAGTAAAGAATGAATTAGTAGCCTTTTTGGACATAGAGGGCGCTTTGAACAACATCACACCGAAAGCCATTACGGAGGCTAGACAATTTAAAAGAGGAGAGGACTCTAGTAGAGTTGACTGGCAAGTTGCTTTTAACAAGCAAGATCTTCTCTAACGGGTGAAACCAAGGAACAACTAGATCGGTTACCCGAGGAACTCCACAAAGAGGGGTCCTCTCTCCTCTTCTCTGGAGCGTAGTCGCAAACGAACTACTAACTAAACTAGAGAAAGAAGGCCTAGACGTTATTGCCTATGCTGATGATGTTGCTATTGCTATCTCAGGCTAATATCTGCCAACGCTGAATGACCGTAAGCAAACGGTATTCTCCATATTGTGCAGGCGGGCACAATTGGACTAAACTAGAGAAAGAAGGCCTGGATGTTATTGCCTACGTCGATTATCTTGCTATTGCTATCTCAGGCAAATAGATATTTGCAGATGCCTACGCTGAATGACAGTATGCAAACGGCATTCTCCATATTGTGCATGCGGGCACAAATGGACTAAACTAGAGAAAGAAGGCCTAGACGTTATTACCTATGCTGATGATGTTGCTATTGCTATCTCAGTCAAGTATCTGCCCACGCTGAATGACCGTATGCAAACGGTATTCTCCATATTGTGCAGGCGGGCACAATTGGACTAAACTAGGGAAAGAAGGCCTAGATGTTATTGCCTACGCCGATTATGTTGTTATTGCTATCTCAGGCAAATATCTGTCCACGCTGAGTGACCGTATGCAAACGGCATTCTCCATATTGTGCAGGCGGGCACAATTGGACTAAACTAGGGAAAGAAGGCCTAGATGTTATTGCCTACGCTGATGATATTGCTACTGCTATCTCAGGCAAATAGATATTTGCAGATGCCCACGCTGAATGACCGTAAGCAAACGGCATTCTCCATATTGTGCAGGCGGGCAGAATTGGACTAAACTAGAGAAAGAAGGCCTGGATGTTATTGCCTACGTCGATTATCTTGCTATTGCTATCTCAGGCAAATAGATATTTGCAGATGCCTACGCTGAATGACCGTATGCAAACGGCATTCTCCATATTGTGCATGCGGGCACAAATGGACTAAACTAGAGAAAGAAGGCCTAGACGTTATTACCTATGCTGATGATGTTGCTATTGCTATCTCAGGCAAATATCTGCCCCCGCTGAATGACCGTATGCATACGGCATTCTCCATATTGTGCAGGCGGGCACAATTGGACTAAACTAGAGAAAGAAGGCCTGGATGTTATTGCCTACGTCGATTATGTTGTTATTGCTATCTCAGGCAAATATCTGTCCACGCTGAGTGACCGTATGCAAACGGCATTCTCCATATTGTGCAGGCGGGCACAATTGGACTAAACTAGGGAAAGAAGGCCTAGATGTTATTGCCTACGCTGATGATGTTGCTACTGCTATCTCAGGCAAATAGATATTTGCAGATGCCCACGCTGAATGACCGTATGCAAACGGCATTCTCCATATTGTGCAGGCGGGCACAATTGGACTAAACTAGAGAAAGAAGGCCTGGATGTTATTGCCCACGTCGATTATGTTGTTATTGCTATCTCAGGCAAATATCTGTCCACGCTGAGTGACCGTATGCAAACGGTGTTCTCCATACTGTGCAGGCGGGCACAATTGGACTAAACTAGGAAAAGAATGCCTGGATGTTATTGCCTACGTCGATTATGTTGCTATTGCTATCTAAGGCAAATAGATATTTGCAGATGCCCACGCTGAATGACCGTATACAAACGGCATTCCCCATATTGTGCAGGCGGGCACAAAATAATGGACTAGGTATAAACCTCCAGAAAGCGGAACCTGTACTCTTCACTAGAAAGCACAAGATTGCGGGCATACATACATATGTCCATTCACTTTAGCTCGATGGCAGATTATCCTATTCCTCTAGTGCCGAATACCTTGGCGTCATACTGGACAGGAAATTAACCTGAAAAGAAATATTACCTAGCAAGCAAGGAAGGTGTCTATAGCGCTTTACACTTGCAAGAAAGCTTTAGGGAAAAACCCTATGGCTGTACATCCTAGTCGTTAGACCTATACATCTGTATGGCGTTTTAGTCTGGTGGACTGCATTAGACAAAACAACATACCACAAGCAAATCAAAAAGGTACAGAAGCTAGCAGGCATGTGCATCACTGGGGCCGTAAGGTCCAGTCCAACGGCGGCGATCAACATGTTACTCCACCTAAACCCACTTGATATCCACGTCAAGCAACTAGCCACATACATATATAGTTGCGAGATTAAAGGCAAGCTATACTGCGGGCCACTCTTCCATCCTGCATGACAGGACAACTTTGGAAGAAAACTCCGACTACACTGAGCCCACCATGGTCTTTGACAAAAAGTTTAAAATAGCATACCCAGAAAGACAAAAATGGTCCTGACAAGCGCGACCCCGCAGGGGCTGCGTGGATTGAAACTGAATCTGGGCTTAAAACTACCAGCGTCTTCCAGGCGGAAGATAGCAATAAAGGAAGACCTGTCATGGCTAAGGTGGAACGTAACATCCTGCCTGAAATCGCTAAGTCTTATGCCTACACATCCAGGGCAAGCCTTTATTTGGCGCCAATCTTTTAACGAGCTGACATGTGCGCCATGTACGCTGGTACACCACTAACAGTAAACAAATTAGAGCTACTGAATCGAGCTATGGCTGAGACGAGCCTGAGATGGACCCAAGGGCATACTTGCCCAACCACCAGGCCACGACTTGATCTACAGCACACCACAGGACTAATCTCCCTAAAACGAACTAACATCAACAAAATCGTTGGTGTCATCACTGGTCACTGCCTTATTGGCAGTCATGCACAAAAACTAGGTCAAGTCTCAAATGACTTCTGCAGAAGATTGGAAGATGAAGAGGAGGTTGAGTTCCTTCAACACATGCTCGGCGCCTGTCCGGCTCTCCGTCCTAGTAGGAAACAATACCTAGGGTCGTACTTTCTTAGCGACTTGATCGACGCTCAGCGGATAAGGATAACTGACCTTCCCAATTTCGTAAGAAGTACAAAATGGTTCCATGAATAGAGGTTCGACGCCCCTCGTAGCGACAAAAAGGGCCTGCCCGTCCTATGTGTGCAATCGAGCAAGGCCAGCGGCATACAACGTCGCAATGCTACAATCGCAAGAGACCGCCAGAGACTATGCCAATCGCGTCTCCCTGAAGTTCTCGGAAAACCCTCCAACACTTGCTCAGACCGTACAACGCTAATGGACCCGTTGTCAAGAAGCCTTAGAGAGCGCTGCTTCTGAGATACGGGGTCTCAAAAAGTCACCAACAAGACTGTAGGAGGGCACACGCAACCAAGCAGCAAGCCTATCAAGGGGTGCTGCACAGAAGGACGAGAGCTGCTCGTGGGAATTGTGACCAGAAGAGAAGGGAGGAGCATAACCTTCTCAAAACAAAACAAAGAGAGGATGACAACCTCGCGATCGTAGAGATGGGAGAGATGCTATCGCAGGAACGACGTTCAGACGTTTTATCAACGAATAAAACACACATGCCAGGGATATAAAGCCAGAACGGAAGTATGCAGGGATAAAAATGGAAACCTAGTAGTGGATTCACAGTCGGTACTATGAATGTGGAAGGATTACTTCTGAAGACTGTACAACGGCGATGACGAAACAGATACCGTTGTCAGGCAGAATGACCCATTCACAACGGACCATGATTGCAGAGAATTCCGACTCTCTGACCTGGACGAAGTTAGGAATGCTTTTTCTAAGCTTAAGTCTGAAAAAGCTCCTGGAGCAGACAGACTACTCGCCGAGTTCTTTCAGGCAGCTGGAGATGACCTTGTTGGGAGTATGCACCAGCTCATCTGTAATAAATGGTCAGAGGAATACATGTCCGATGAGTGGATTCTTAATATCGTTTGCCCGATCCACAAGAAAAGAGGCCCATTTGTCTGCGCGAATCAGAGAGGTATAAGCCCCCTCAACATCGCTTATAAAATCTTCTCTGCTGCACTGCGTGAACGCCTGAAATCGTTCGTAAGTAAACTGATTGGTCCATACCAGTGTGGTTTCAGGCCCGGGAAGTCCACTATAGATCAATTATTCACACCGCGGCAGATCCTGGATGAAATAAACGAGTTCCAGATCGACACCCACCACCTGTTTGTCGACTTTAAGGCTGCATACGATAGTATCAATAGAGACGAGCTATACAATGCCATGTCTAGTTGTGACATCCCTGCCAAACTCGTCGGATTGTGCAGGATGCCATTGGAGAGCTCTCGCTGCTCCACCAGAGTCGGTAGTGACTTGACCTATACTTTTTTGTCAAAAAAGGTTTTAGACAGGGCGACACGCTATCGTGTGACTTTTTCAACATCGTCCTCGAAAGGATCGTGCAAAACTCACTAGTCAATACGAGGGGCACGATCTTTTTCAAGTCCGTACAACTGCTCGCCTATGCCGATGACCTTGAAATAATCGGACGAAGTCAGCGAGATGTCATTGAGGCCTTTACGAGCATTGAGACGGAAGCGGCTAAAATGGGACTGGCGGTAAATGAGGGCAAAACGAGATATATGCTGTCGTCGAAAAAGGACACGAACCACCAGAGCGCACATATTGGCAGGTATAATTTCGAGGTAACTATCTGACTATGCTCCGCAGTGACGTCAGTGCTGAGAGAATATGCCTTCTCTCGAAAAACCAAGGTGACCATATACAAGACCCTTATCATCCCGGTCCAGCTTTATAGCGCAGAGAGATGGACCTTATCCAAAGCGGCTGAGGAGGCCCTTGGTCGTTTTGAGAGAAAAATTCTGGAGGAGAAGACTTAATAGTGAATTGTAGGGGCTGTACAGCGACATGGCGTCTGCGGATCCAATGCCTAAGATGGCTAGGTCATGTAGAGCGAATGGAAATCGCAGCTCGTGCCCGTATGGTCTTTGAATCCAACCTTGAGGTGCGACGTGGTCGAGGACGGCCAAAAAAAGTGGCGCACGCAAGTGGAATAGGACCTCAAAAAACTACACGTGCGGCACTGGGGACCGCTGGCGAAAGACGGTGCCAGGTGGAGAGATTTTTTTTTAAAGGTGGGCCAGGTTCGCCATGAACTGTAGCGCCGAAAAAGAAGAAGAAGCTTACTAGCGTTTATGGAAAATGCCTGTAGCCTGTAACAAATTATAAAAGATCCAGATCGAGATCTCTTTTAAAGGTGCCTTTCCAAGACCAATGTTAGTACCAAGCTATGTATAGACTTTCGTGCATTAAAAACTGATCCCGCACGGAATCCTAGCAGGTGTAAGCAAAATACATAGAAATAAGGTTAGTGAATAAATTTGGGTCTTGGAAGGTCGCCTAGCCCTCTTTAAATCGCTGATACACTGATTAAACCTATTCCTAAAGGCTTTTATGCTACAGCTTTCCCCAATTAAAGAAGATAAAAGGCATACATGAGGTCATCTAGACTGACTTTCAGTCTTGCTTTTTACCACTTACCAAATAAAAGCGTTTAGGTGTACACTAGGACTCTTAGAGTCATCCGCTCAAGGCACAGCAAAAAGTAAAAAAGTATTGAATGCCTAGTTAGATTATAACTTGAGATCGTGTGATCCCATCATTATAGTCCATCATTTGATACAGACTTACCTGCCACGCCTTGTGAAGACTCATTTAGAGCCGTCAGAAAATTTGTATAGTCATTTTAGTGACCAGAAGTTCAATTAAAGCAACTCCATGATCCACCTCTCAGGAACTGTCTTACAAATCAGTCATTGCAACTCTACGCTATGTTTCCTTAGATCCATTAAAAAAATCTCGATTCGTCCTTCCCATCTGAATGACAATTAACTACCACACTGAATGCGTTTTCTCCACTTAAACTGTATCAAATACTACACCAGATTGTTAGTATAACAACAAACCAAGGACATAAAGGTGAAAACATCCTTTTCCATATATCCTAATCCTAATGACTACATAAAACATAAACGGTTCATAAATAAAATAAAAGTCAAAATGATTAGTTGCTCCTGGTCAACAATAGTTCGTAAAAAATAAAGAAATACTCTTGGTCACTCCTAATGATCTGTGCTAGCGGTTTCATCGATATTACTGTCCCAGTTGAACTCGGTGACACCCTGTTTGTAATTGATATTGCCAAGGTTCGCGAAGCGCCGCTCAAAGTCGTTGTCTTTCGCTTTCAAGTGTTCGAACCTACGCAAAAGGATAATAGTTAACCGGACTGTCCTTTTACTCTTGTTAACACATACCTTTGTAACAACAGATTTTTGGCAAAGGTATAGAGCTCAATGTCCAAGCTGTTTAGCTGCTCGATACGTTTCTTCTGGTCGGGGCGAAGATTACCCACAGCTGCCATTGAGATCGTTGTGTTGTGCTGCTCGAAGGGTATTGCGAAACGGAGATTGAACGTCTCCTCAAAGATATACTGAGATATCTGCAAGAAATTGTAACATGTCACAGTCGAATGACCACTATATGATAATGGGATTGATACCCACCTTCTGGTATTCTGTCAGTCCAAAGTAGGCCATAGCGGCTAGGTTCCGCTTGGCGCTTGCTAACATGACTCGATCACGTTCGTGAGACGGCATCGATGTCTTGTTGTAGCAATTTACTAAAGCTAAATCGGCTAACATGCGTGTTTGCCGGTTGGCGGCGAGATTACTGTCACATGCGGCAAAATCATCCAGCGTCACGTGCAGCCAGTCTTTACCTAAATCATCATATACTCACATAAGCTAAACCAATATATCATTTGATGAAGATAATTACCTTTGTAGCATGGTGGCAGTTCGGCAGCAGTTGCCTGACGACCCAGGCACCAGTGCCGTGAACCCTTCCACGTAGCACCGCGCCGTACATGCCGATACTCGGACATGTATCGTGAGATGGGCTCCCGTAATAGAGTTATGTAGAAGTATCTTCTCTTGGCGGTTTCGCCTTCGTTCTTATCTAGTTCTTGATCCACACAGGATGTTAGTTCGGTCCAGTCGGCGTGCAGACCACATTTCCACCCTGTAGAATAGCGCGAAAACAACCAGTTTTCGTTACGATGCGGTCGGAAACAGTAGCAACGCTTCCGTTGTCGTTGACACTCACAAGGTCGCTGAGAGAAAAAACAAAAGCAGTAGGTTAATTAACGGTGTGAAATACAAGTTAGCAAATTAGCAATCAACCATGACCTTATTTGAGGACCTTTGGAGCAGGAAAAATACAAACAAGGCTCCTCTATACACCTTCGATAACTATTTGGCGAAAATAATCTATTCTAGAAGGCCGTCATGATATTCGTTCACGGTCCTCTCAACTTCTTCATCGGATACGAAGAGCTTTCCGGAAACAAATTTCTTCAAGTTTTGGAACAGATGGAACTGTGGGGGTGCCAAATCAGGAGAATAGAGGGGGATGGCCGAGCAAATCGTACCCCTTAGACCGCTATAAAGCGGACATAACCGCCATCCACGAAATGCGATGGAATGGACCGGAAATAAAGCGGATGAAAAACTGCGACATTTACTACGGCGATTGCTATAGGGAGAGAGAGAGGACAACGATTATTCGAGGTGGACTAAGGCAAAAAGTCCTAAGCTTTCGGCATATGAGCGAACGCCTCATAACGATCCGTAACAAGGCTACATTTTTTGACATCAGCCTGATCAGCGTCCACGCCCCCACGGAAGACAAGGATGACTCCGCCAAAGATAAGATCTACGATCTCCTAGACAGAACGTATGCCCAATGTCTCAGCTATGACATCAAAATTGTACTAGGAGACTTCAATGGTAAGCTGGGTAGGGAAAGCATCTTTGAACGAGTCATCGGCAAACATAGCCTACAGAGCACCACATCCGAGAACGGACACAGGCTGATTGATCTTGCTACGGGCCGAAATCTCATTCTAGCCAGTATGCGCTTCCCGCAACTCGATATACACAAAGGCACATGGCGGTCTTTTGATCAATCGACCAGCAACCAGTTTGATCACATCGCGATCGACGTCAGACACTCCTCCACTATTCTTGATCTTCGAACTTTCCGAGGGACTAACATTGACCCGGACCACTATCTTGTAGTAGCCAAGATGCGCCTACGGATATCACGAACGCAGCGGAGTAGAGTAAGAATACAAAGTTATGACGTCGGAAAACTACTATCGCCAGAAACCGCTCGTGGTTTTACCGATCGCGTCTCCCTTAAGCTCTCCAATACACCTCAACCCTCAACCCTCCACGCTATCAATAGAACAGCAGTGAAACCTTTGCAAAAAAGGACTGAAAAGCTCTGCACCCGAAGTTTTAGGCTTCAAGGCTCCACCACGAAGAAACACCTGGTTCGATGACGAGTGCAGGAGGATTCATACAGCGATGAAGAATGCACATAAAGCCTCGCTGCATAAAAGAACAAAAGCAGCTCGGCGGGGTACTGGCAAAGCCCTCCGTAGTACACTTGCCATGACGCAGAATCACTCTTGCCAATCGCTGTTTCTTTGGGCTCAGGAGGCAATTGAGTAATGGAGCCCTTTCCCGAACGACAAAGTTGACTCTACACAATACCCTTATCATCCCGGTCCTGCTGTACGGCGCAGAAGCATGGACACTATCAAAAGCGGATGAGAAGGCCCTTGGTCGGTTCGAGAGAAAGATTTTGCGCATGATTTTCGGGATTATAAACGCAGATGGGGGTTGGAGGAAAAGATTCAACCACGAACTTTACGGGCTGTACAGCGACATGAGTCTAGTCGAGCGTCTACGGATTCAACGCCTCAAATGGCTGCGCCACGTAGAGCGAGTAGACAGCGAAGCTCCAAGCCCGGAGAGTCTTTGGGTCCTCAGCCAACTGGGTGTGCGGCAACGGAAAAGGCTAGCAAAAGATCGTGCTATTTGGAGGGGCATGTTGGTTGAGGCCGAACTGTAGAAGAAGAAGATGATTTCTTCTTCAAGTCTGGCCTCTCCTCGCGAATATTGGCTGGTCAAGACGGTTGGATCTTCCAAGGCGATCAATTAACAGGATTCCCTTCGCATCCCAAAACACTCAGGTCATGGACTTGCGATCGATGTTGCTTGGCCTCTCAGTTCGAGGATGTCGCGGAGTCTAGGGACAAACATAAAATACGGACCTTTTATAAGAAAGCTAAAAGCCTTGCAGGAGACTTCAAGAAAGCCACCCAGGCTCTTGGAAATTTCGAGGGTAATCTTGTCACCGCCCGCACGGAATAGTGGATGTATTTAAACAACATTTCCAGCAGCTGCTCGACTCAAGAGAGAGTGGTGGGGACTGAGGAAATCTCAATTTCAGCCGCTAAAGTAGTCCTCCCACCCAGCATTGAGGAAGTCGGCACAGCTGTTCAAAAGCTAAAGAACAACAAGGCCGCAGGCTCAGATGGCTTGCCATCAGAGCTCTTCAAGGCTTACGGCGGTATTCTGGTAGGGAGCAAGCACCAGAGAGGAATGGGCTGAAGGGAAAGTCATAAAGGACTCGATTTGCCTCTATAAGGGTGTAGGTAGTGGAGTCTTCTCCAAGGAGCTTATCCTCAACCTATCATTTAGACTCCCAAATCACTGCAGTGTGTACCAAGCAGAAATAACAGCGATAGGGGAGGCCCTTGCATGGCTTAGGATCAATGTAATATCCCCTGAGGATATTATCATTTGCACGGACAGCTAATCTGCACTAAAATCCCTGGGCGCGGAAACCCACAGATCAAAAGCATCCCTTAACTGCCGCCTACCTCTAGATGGCTGAACAGTTTCACATAAAAATATTGTGGGTTTCCGGGCATAGGGATATTCCAGGAAACTGCGCGGCCGACGACCTAGCAAAGTTAAGGTCAAGCACACTCAGTCTTTCTACCCTTGGGTACCTAAAAACAGCTCAACTCCATCGCTTCATCAGAAACACCGATTGGTTTTCAGGTAGCGGATCAAGGTAATATGATCCATGTGGTATCACAATCGGTCGACTTCGGCCTACGTGCGGCGTATACCAACCACTTTAACCTAACCTAACCTATGCATCATATCATTTGTAGAATTTGGGGAGATGAAAACATGCTTGACGACTGGATTATCAGCTCTATTTGTCCAACCTAAAAAAAAGCAATCCTACCTCTTACAACAACTATAGAGGTACATCCCTGCTCAATGTCGCATACCATATCCTGGCCAGCGTACTGTGCGATCGTCTAAAGCCATTTTGCTCCACACTAATCGGCACGTATCAGTGTGGCTTCCGTTCCGGCAAATTGACTATAGATCAAATCTTCACACTTCGACAAATCCTAGAAAGGACCAGCGAGTTTTAAATCGATAACCGAATTCGATGCTCGATGCACCATGCAGTTTGGTTTCAGAACCTCCCAACCGTTTGAAACATGCACCAGATTTCAAACGGTCTAGTGACTTCTTCAATTTGGTGCTGGAGCAGATAATGCGACGGGCAGGCGTGAACAGGAAGGGCACTATCTTCTACAAGTTTGTCGAGCTATTAGGATAGGACATTTGTGCAGTCTCAGCGTGACGTTGTAGAAGCTTTCACGGCGATTGAAGGACAGGCGAAACGAGTTGGTGTTAAAGTCAACGGTGATAAGACAAAGTACATGTTGCCAAGCAAAACCGTGACGTCTCTCACCAGCTGGGACAACATATAACGATTGACAGCTATAGGTTCGGGGTGGTTGAGGAGTTTGCCTACCTCGGGGCAAACGTAAATTCCAAAAACGACACCACGTTGGAGATCCGGCTTAAAATCGCCCTTGGCAACCGCTGCTACTCCGGTTTGACCAAACAACTTGGGTCCAAAATTAATTCTCGAAGAACCAAATTCATGCTTTCATAGCTCGTATAGCTTGTAACCTTGACATGTTCGCTTTACCTGTTGATAAAACTTACGAACGTCATGCCTACAGTAAGACCTCTTCAAGTCCTCAATCGCATGCTTCTCGTGGTCTTTCTTCCTACCTTGTTTTAAATTCGTAGAACTCACGAGCTGCTCTTATTCTTTTATGCACCGAGGCTTTATATGCCTCCTGCTTGCTGTGTGAATCCTCCAGCACTCATCATCGAACCAGGTGTTTCTTCGTGGAGGAACCTTGAAGCCCAACATTTCAGATGCAGTGCTTTTCAGGACTTGTTTGCAGAAGGTTCCACTGTTGTTCGATTGACTGCGTGGAGACTTGAGATCTATGAGAGAGCTTATGGGAGACACAATCGGCAAAGGCACGAGCGGTTTCTTTCGATAGTAGCATTTCAACGTCATAACTATATATTCTTACTCTACTCGGCTGCGTTCGTGATATCCGTAGGCACATCCTGGCTACCACACGATAGGTTCCCGAGTCGATGTTAGCTCCTCGGAAAGTTCGAACATCAAGAATAGTGGAGGAGAATCTGACGTCGATCACGATGTGATCAATCTGGTTAGTGACTCATTAATCTGGTGACCGCCACGTGCCTTTGAGTATATCGGGGTGCGGGAAGCGCGTACTGGCTAGAAGGAGATTTCGCCCCGTAACAAGATCAATCAGCCTGTGTCCGTTACCGGATGTGATGCCATGTAGGCTGTGTTTGCCAATAGCTCATCCAAATATGCTTTTCTTACCCAGCTTAGCGTTGAAGTCTCCTAGTACAATTTTGATGTCATAGCTGGGACAAGGACAAGAGCTGCTCGTGAGCATTATGAGCAGAAGAGGAGGGAGGAGCATAAGCTTCTCAAAAAAAACGAGAGCATGAGTAGCTCGCGATCGTAGAGATGCTATCGCAGGAATGACGTCCGGAGGTTTTATCAACAAAGAAAAAAAACATGACAGGGATATAAGGCCAGAACGGAAGCCTGCAGGGACGAAAATGGAGACCTAGTAGTGGATTCGAAGTCGATACTAAGAATCTGGAAAGACTACTTCTGCAGACTGTCTAGCAGCGATAACGAAACAGATCCCGCTGTCTGGCAGAATGATCCTTTCACAGCGGACGATGATAGCCGAGAATTCCATTCCCCTGACCTGGACGAAGTTAGGAATGCTTTTTCTAAGCTTAAGTCCAAAAAGGCTGCTGGAGTACACGGACTACCTGCCGAGCTCTTTAAGGCAGCTGGAGATTACCTGGTTGGGAGTATGCACCATCTCATCCGTAATATATGGTCAGTGAAATGCATACCCGATGAATGGAATTTAATATCGTTTGTGCGATCCACAAAAAAGGCGACCCCTTTACCTGCGCCAACTACAGAGGTATAAGTCTTTTGAACACCGCTTATAAAATCTTCTCTGCTGTACTGTGTGAACGCCTGAAACCGTTCGTTAATAAACTAATTGATCCATATCAGTGTGGTTTCAGGCCCGGGAAGTCCACTATAGATCAATTATTCACACTGCGGCAGATCCTGGTGAAAACAAACGAGTTCCAGATCGACACCCACAACCCGTTTGTCGACTTTAAGGCTGCAAGCGATAGTATAATTAGAGACGAGCTATACAACGCCATGTCTAGTTTTGATATCCCTGCCAAACCCGTCAGAATGTGCAGGACGACATTGGAGAAGTCTCGCTGCTCCATTAGGGTCGGAAGCGACCTAACCGATACCTTTTTTGTCAAAAAAGGTTTTATACAGGGCGACACGCTATTGTGTGACTTTTCCAACATCGTTCTCGAAAGGATCGTGCAAAGCTCACTGGTCCATACGAGTCCGTACAACTTCTCGCATGTGCCGATGACATTGACATAATTGGACGAAATCAGCGAGATGTCACTGAGGCCTTTACGAGCATTCAGACGGAAGCGGCTAAAATGGGGCTGGCAGTAAATGAGGGCAAAACGAAATATATGCTGTCGTCGAAAAAGGACACGAACCACCGGCATGTTGGCCAGGGCGCACATATTCTTCTTCTTTGATGGCGTTACAGCCCATGAAGGACCAGAGCCAAGCTTCTCTCAATCACCCATGTTGTGCGTGATTCTATTTTTCACATAGGTGAAAGAGACCTACAGTTTAATGCCGATTCCGAACGGCGTGAGTCGAGAAGCTTTTTCTAGGCAAGTTATACTACGGAGGGTTTTGCATTTCGAGGTAGTCATGTACTTCGTCTACCTAAGCTCCGCAGTGACATGCAGAAGTGACATCAGTGCCGAAATCACACGCAGAATAACTCTTGTCAATCCCTGTTTCTTTGGGCTCGGGAAGTAATTGAGAAATAGAGCCTTCTCTCGAAAAACCAAGGTGACCATATACAAGACCCTTATCATCCCGGTACCGCTTTATGGTGCAGATACATGGACCTTATCGAAAGCGGATGAGGAGGCCCTTGGTCGTTTTGACAGAAAAATGCTGCGTACGATTTTCGGCTCGACCTACATAAACTGTACGGGCTGTACATCGACATGAACGTAGCACAGCGTCTTCGGATCCAACGCCCAAGATGGCTAGGCCATGTTGAGCGCATGGAAAATTCACCTCCGGCCCGTAAGGTCTTTGAATTCAACCCCGAGGGGCGACGCGGTCGAGGACGGCCAAATTTAAGGTGGCGGAACCAAGTGGAAGAGGACCTTAACCAACTAGGCGTGCGGCACTGGAGGCTGCAGGCGAAATACCGTGCCAGTTAAAGTGGTTTTTTAAAGGAGGCCAAGATTCGCCATGAACTGTAGCGCCAAAAAAGAAGAAGAAGAAGCTGGGACATTGGGCATACGTTCTGACTAGGAGACCGTAGAATCCGTGTCCTCCATGGGAGCGTGGACATAGAACAGGCTGATTTTAGACAATTAAGCCTTGATACCGATCATTATGAGGCGTTCGCTCACATGCCGAAAACTTAGGACTTTTTGCCTTAGTCCACCTAGAGCAATAAATCCGCAACCAAACAAACGGCATCCTTTCTTCCTATAGCAGTCGTCGCAATAGATGTCGCAGTTTTTCATCCATTCCATCGCACCGCGGCGCAGTGGGTAGTGCGTTGACCTCTGGCGCCGATGACACGGGATCGAATCCCGACACAGCCATGTCATCGAACGTGTTTTCACGGTGTTTCTCCTCAGCGGGGTTCTGACAAGACCCCCTGTAGTAAAATTGTCATGAAAAGCTTCTCGAAATTCGCCGTTCGGAACCGGCAATAAAACTGTAGGTCCCTTTCTCCTATGGGAAAATTAAATCACACACAACATGGGTGATTGAGAGAAGCTCGGCTTAGGTCCTTCATGGACTGTAACGCCAACATACATTCCATCGCATTTCCTTGATGACGGTTCATCTTGTGTGGCGTTACAGTCCATGAAGGACCAGAGCCAAGCATCCTTAACACAGGTAAAAGGGACCTACAGTTTAGTACCGATTCCGAACTGCATGAATCAAGAAGCTTTTTTATGGCAAGTATATTACGGGAGGTAGTATACTTCCCTCGAGGAGGGACGTCAGGAAGTAAACATGTTGGTGTTATTGGGGTCCGAACTCACTCATCGTGCGTCAGCGGACAACACACCAACCGCAGCGCCACGGCGTAAAATGGACGGAAAAAATGCGCCTAAATTCGTGATAAATCAGTCACCTCTGGTCGTCTTTTTATTACAAACGCTAACTGTAAGATAATGTGTCCAGAATCAATACTAATTGATTGTATCAATACTAATCAACCAGCCCAATTTCTTAATAGTAATGAATGACTAGAGCGTAGGCATAGTTATCACTTAATGACAACTTCCGCCTGAAGGCAGAATTCCTTTTATAATTCACTGTGACATTTATGCGGCTATAAGGACTATAAGCTGGTAAAGGAAGAGAACGTCAGCTGCCTCAGGGCGTGCTTTCAGGGTTTGTGAGCAATTGTAGTAGATCTTGATAGGGTGGTAATACAGTCCTGTCCGACCATGGGCGACCTCTTAAGGCAAAACGCAGACATCTTCGTTGCACAGCTTCAATTCGTGCAGAATGGCTAACTTAGCAAGGAGACCATAGAGGGAGGGATAGAGTAGAGGGATTTAGTGACGTAGGGATTCGAGAATTCCTTGGACCAACGTTTTGTAAAGCCAAGGGCAGAATTAGCTTTCTGTATGATATGATTGATTTGGGAGAAAAAGTTTAGCTGTCTAGGACACATGGGGTACGGGCTCGTTAAGTAGATAGTATGTTCTAGGAGCAGAGGGGAAGCGTTTCCGAGAGAACGTAACGAATTGGCATTTACCGATGTTGAGTTCCTGGTAGTTGTTATCACACCAATTACTGAAGGATACAAGGTCGCTTTGGAGCGCAAGCGAGTCTTGCTGATTTACATACATGTTGTCTGCGTATATTGACAAATGCGAAACTTTTAAGATAAGGTCGACATCGTTAACAGCGAGGACAAATATTAAAGGGCCGAGATGACTACCTTGCGGAACACCGGAAGAGGCAATGATGGGGTCAGAGATTGAGTTTCTAAAAAACACTCTATATTGGCGATTCGCAAAGTACGATTTAAGCCATGCGATGATTTGGGGCGGGAAGCCTAAACCCTCTAATTTAAAATAAATTAATGTAGGGCTTAACTGATGCTTTATTGAAGTCTTTAGTGATAACATCTACCTCGTTGCCTTACTCCAGAGTTAAAAGTATTTTGGGGGCGAATTCTGTAATGTTGTTTGTGGTGGACCTACCTTTTAGGAAACCATGCTGCCGGGAGGAGAAGACGGATTTGCAGTGGAAGAAGATTGAGTCATACACGACGGACTCGAAGAGCTTAGGGATAGCGGACAGTTTTGCAATCGGGCTGTAGTTAGAAATATCCATCATGGGGCCCTTTTTGTGAGTAGGGAAGATGTAGGAATTTTTCCAGACGGTTGGAAAGGAAGATTGACGAAGTGAAAGGCGAAAGAGAATAGAAAGAAGTTTGCTGAGGGCAGCGATACATTTCTTGGGGAAAATCGCTGGGGGACTATCGGGACCCGGAGAAAAGTCATCTTTAAGTTGGTTTAGCTTGTGGTGAACCAAGTCCTCATTAATATCGATTACGGAGAGCGAAGTCTGAGAGCAGTTATTCATATAGCTGGAAAATACAGGGCCGGGTTTATGACTTCTTCTTTGGTGGCGTTACAGCCCATGAAGGACCAGAGCCAAGCCTCTCTCAATCACCCATGTCGTGTGTGATTTATTTTTCGCACAGGTGAAAGGGACCTACAGTTTAATGCCAATTCCAAACGGCGTGAGTCGAAAAGCTTTTTCATGGCAAGTAAACTACGGGGGGTTTTGCCAGTACCCCGCCGAGGAGGAACGTCGCGAAGTAAACATTCGATGGCGTTGGTGTTATCGTGATCCGAACTCGCTCATCGTGCGCCAGAGTCCAACACACTAACCACTGCGCCGCAGCGCAGTCGGGTTCATGACTCCAGTTGTTAAATGATAGGCTAAAGAATGAGGTAAAAAGGTTCGCGACGATTTTGGGGTCGTCGGAGGTAGTGTTGTTCCATTTGAGAGTGGAAGGGATCCCATCCGATTGTTTTTTTTTTTGAGGTTGATGAATTGGCAGAAGCGTCGATCAGTAATAAGGGACGTCTGCATTCTTTATGAGTTGTAGAGGGTGTCACAGAAGATAGAGAAGCGTTGGAAGGCTTGTTGGTAATGCGCATAATCAGAGGGGGAATTTGACGTTAAAAACTTCTTCCAAAGTTTATTTCTCGTATTACGGAGAATACGCAGTTCCTTTTTGTACCAGGGAGGTATTGAAAAACAATTTTTTCGAGGGACGTAAGGAACAAATTGGATTATGCAGTTAAAGAGAGCAGTGTAGAAATGGGCGTGTTTTCGCTCAAGAAGAGGCTAAAGTCTATGTCGTTAATAAGTGAGGCGAGTCGGCCTTTCGGAAGTTGAACAAGAAAGAGTGATCATAAGTGGATATTGGTCCAGAGTGGACAGCAGATGGTTGCTTGTGGTAACAACAGAGTTGAAGGCATTAGAAGAAAATATGTATAAGGTCTAGTTATCTTCCAAGATTGTTGGTGACACTGCTGATTTGAAATAGGACAGACTCTACAAGACGGCCAGTGAAAAAAGATTCCTTGTCAGATGAAGCATTAATAGGGACAAGAAAACACTCGACATCTGAAGGGGGCCATTGCAAGGGTGGAAGATTGAAATCTCCAACGACGATGAAGTCATCACTTGGATCGACGTCTGAGAAAATAGTGTATTTTGGGTCAACAGCTAGCTGGTAAACTTGGGCAGGTTGAGATGGGCAGATGTAACAGCAAAGGATGTAGATAAAGCTTTTGGTGACTGGTATCTTGGCGCAGAGTTCGAAATTGCAACAGCCGATGCATTGAGGCGGCTATGGATGGACAAAAGGACACCTCGCCCGAGGGGAAGTGCGTTATTGCGCTCACTGTCAGTGAGAAAGACATCGAAGTCGGAAGAGAAGAGTTCGAAGTCGAGAATGCTACGTTTGAGGTTGGTTTCAGTTGAGGTGAAGAGATAAGGTAGACATTTTGATAGTAAATGGAGAGAAAAATTTCAGAGGGGGTTGTGACGAGAGAGAATAATGGTCACGATTTGGCAATACTAAGCTAGATCATAAGTGGTAATCCTATACACAAAACATAGTAGAATCGGACAATATCCAAAGGTAATTTGCTTTACAAGAGGGCATGGGCCCGGACATACAGGGTAAAATTGTTGATTGCTCTCAAACTGGCGAGATGCCAGCAACGATCCCTGTTTAACAGCCCGGGTCAAGTTGACATACGGCCTCCTCGCGGCGTCCTCTGGATAGCCACTTCAACAACCGTTAGGAGTAGAACAAACGTATGCAGCGAAGAAAAACCCCGACCAGAATGGCGGTTGTGTGGCGGGCTAACAATCCGCCCACGTAAAAAAAAACTTAAAGTTATGAATGAGCAAGATGCCTCGGATACACGGACGGATACTCGACGACGACAACGCACGAAAAAGGAACACGACTTGCGAGTATGCTCCTGGAATGTCAGAACCCTGTACACTCCCGGAGCTGCTCATAAACTAGAAGGAATCCTCACGCGGTACAAGGCGGATATTACTGCGTTCCAGGAAATACGCTGGATAGGAAGCGGTATGATTAGGAAGAAAATTTGCGACATTTATTACAGCTGTGACAAAAGGTTGCACTTACTGGGATGCGGATTTGTCGTGGGAAAGCGGTTAAGGTCGAAGGTCATCGACTTTAAACCTATAAGTGATCGCCTGGCTGTGATCCGCATCAGAGGCAGATTTTATAACACCACCCTTATATGTGCACACGCCCCTACCGACGAGGCTGAAGACCCTATCAAGGAGGACTTCTCTGACCTCCTGGACAACGCCTACGGAGCTAGTCCGGCTTCCGACTGGCTGACTTTGCGACAGCTCGTAATGCGGTGATAAGTAGCACAAGATTCCCTCGCAAGCGAATCCACACAGCAACCTGGCGATCTCCGGACTGTCGAATCGCCAACCAAATCGACCATGTGCTCATTGACGCAAGGCACTCGTCAAACATCCTGGATATGCGAACATTCAGGGGGGCAAATGTCGACTCTGACCACTTCCTCGTAGCAGTAAGATTCAGAGCTCGACTGTCCAATGTCAGAAAGCTGCACCAGCCCATGAGGACGAGGTTCGACAATGGTCGCCTGAGCACACCGGAGGTTGCCAGAGTCTAAAGGGAGCAGCTGAGCGAAAGACTCTACGGTATGCCTACGTCGAACACAAATGCCAATAATATGTGGCTGCACTGCCGCTCAGCCATTCAGGAAGTAGCCGAAACCACCTTAGGATACCTACCACCCCCGACAAGAAACCCGTGGTATGATGGCGAGTGTGAGCGGAAAAAGGCAGCAACCGACGAGGCGTACCAAAAGGCGCTGCAGAGGAAAACCAGAGCAGCGCAAGAAGAGTACCGAGCCAGAAGAAGCGAGGAGAAAAAACTACTGCGACAAAAGAAAAGAATCTTCGTAGCCTCCCAGCTCAAGGATATCGAGGAGTCTAGGGATAAACATAAAATACGAGCCTTTTACAAGAAAGCCAAAGGCCTTGCAGGAGGCTTCAAAAAGGGCACCCAGGCTCTTCGAAACTGCGAGGGTAATCTTGTCACCGTCCCGCAGGGAATAGTGGATGTATTTAAGCAGCACTTCTAGCAGCCGCTTAACAAGCATGACCAAGAGAAAGTGGTAGGGACCGAGGAAATCCCAACTCCAGCCGCTGAAGTAGTCCTCCCACCCAGCATCGAAGAAGTCGGCACAGCTATTCAGAAGCTGAAGAACAACAAGGCCGCAGGCTCAGATGGCTTGCCATCAGAGCTCTTCAAAGCTGGCGGCGATGTCCTGGTAGGGAGCATGCACCAGATCATCTGCAGAATTTGGGAAGATGAAAGCATGTCCGACGACTGGAAACCAGCTCTATATGCCCCATCCACAAAAAAGGCGATCCTACCTCTTGCAAGAACTATAAAGGTATATCCCTGCTCAATGTCGCATACAAGATCCTGTCCAGCGTATTGTGTGAACGTCTAAAACCATTTTGCACCGCACTAATCGGCAGCTACCAGTGCGGCTTCCGGCCCGGCAAGTCGACTATAGACCAAATTTTCACACTTCGACAAATCCTGGAAAAGACCAACGAGTTTCGAATCGATACACACCACCTTTTCATCGATTTCAAAGCCGCATACGACAGCATTCATCGTGAAGAACTGTTTGGGGCGATGGCCGAATTCGGGATCCCGGTCAAACTGATCCAGTTGTGTCGCGCCACGCTAAAAAACACGCGATGCACCGTGCAACTCGGTTCTAGGACCTCGGAACCATCCGAAACATGCACCGGATTTCGGCAAGGAAATGCGCTGTCATGTGACTTCTTCAACCTGGTGCTGGAGCAGAGAGTGCGACGGGCAGGCGTCAACAGGGAAGGCACTATCTTTTACAAGTCCATCCAGCTGCTAGGATACGCGGATGATATCGACATCATCGCGTGTTCTCGCCGTGGCATTGTGGAAGCATTCACGGCGATTGAAGAACAGGCGAAGCGAGTTGGTCTTAATTGTTAGATCAATGAGGACAAAACGAAATACATGCTGTCAAGCAAAAACCAATCCTTCGCTCACCACCTGGGACAATATATAACAATTGACAGCTACAATTTCGAGGTAGTTAAGGAGTTTGTCTACCTCGGGGCACACGTAAATTCCACAAATGACACCACAGTGGAGATCCGGCATAGAATCGCCCTTGGCAACAGCTGCTACTTCGGCTTGTCCAAACAACTGGGGTCAAAACTCCTCACTCGAAAGACCAAAGTCATGCTTTACAAAACGCTCACTCTGCCAGTCTTGCTGTACGGAGCCGAAAGCTGGACGATAAGCAGGACAGCGGAGCTGATTTTGGGTTCTTTCGAAAGAAAAATTCTGCGCCGGATTTTTGGCCCTGTCTGTGAGGAAGGTGAATGGAGAAGAAGACACAACCGCGAACTTTACGAGCTGTAGTCCGGAAGGCAAGGATCCGTCGACTACACTGGCTCGGCCACATCGAGCGCATGGACATCAACGCTCCAGCTAAGAGGATCTTCGACTCCGAGCCTCCTGGTTCGAGAAGAAGAGGAAGACCGAACCTCCGGTATAAAGACCAAGTAATCGCGGATGTAAGACATCTTGGTCTTGACAACTGGAAGCAGCGTGCCCTGGACCGTCAAGGATGGAAGGCAGCTAAAGCTCAGGCTCAGATCCTCCATGGATCGCTGGCCTGATAAGTAAGTAAGTAAGTAATTTGCTTTACAAGGATAGGAAGCTAAGTCCAAAGTTTCTACATTTCGATACGAGCTTGCGAACATTGACTTCTACAAACAAGTCTTCGTCGCTTTACCAATAACGTCTCACGCGACATATGGTCAGGTTGTTGACTTTCAACCGAAATCAATCGACTCATTACTAATTCACTTCAAGTCCAACTGTCCATACATCATGTTCAACTTAAAGAACACTGCTCAACATTCTGTGATTTCTTTACAAGTAAAACCTGAATTATCATATTGAGTGCACGTCTGATAATATACGACCAAAGACGTTTATACAGGAACAACACCATCCGTCACTCGACTATCGGTCACGTTTCGCGCAATCGCACTGCTTCTGATTATATTCCATAAATACCCGTCAATTAATTTGCATTTAAATGTTGCCTTGAATTCGTGCATGAAGTCCTTTTTCATTTGTCGTTGTAGTTGTTGTGTCTCTTCCTTGATTAAGCCATGTAAAACAACATAGCCATAGCCCCGCCACAGTCATATGCAAATGAAGACGAGATCGTACTATGGCAAGCAAGTAATTATGACCAAGACCTGAAAGATGCCCGACGACCTCGCTCATTGAATTCAAAATTAAACACTGTCTACAGGCCATGTCGCTGCTCCTGCTTCTGGTTTGTCGCAGGTATCCATATACATGCAAATCAGTAAATAAACCATTACAGTGCGAATAAATCTTCTAATTGAAGGAAGCGGGGACCATAGCAATGGAGAGAGCTTGAGAGATTTACAACTGCGGATGCAGCAATTCGACGTGGAATAGTAATCGAGCACACAACCGTCGAGCACAATCGAAGGACAAATTAATTCACCCGACGAAAACAAACATCGATGTGTCGTCGTCGTCTAATTATGTAAACATAACCATTCGCCTCTGATCACGCGTACGATTTATTCCAATCCTAAAATTACACAATGTGCAGAGGACAAAGTGAAAAACAATATAAAAATGCTTTTTCCCAGATCAAGACTCACCTTCAGATCCAAATCACGTACAAGATGTCTGCCGAAGGATGTGCCACCGGTCTTCTGTATGTGCAGAAATACCATGACATCATGTCCGTCCATATCGAATTGAAAGTCGTCGTTGAGGACATCCTCATAGCTGAGTCCTGCATTTGCTATAATATTATGTTGCATTGATTTGCTAACTGAGGTAACGGCTGCTGCTGCTACGGCTGCCACGCCACGGTGGTACTGGGGGATTGGATCATTGAACGGCAGGATATCCGGTTGTAGCATCATTCCACGTTTCGTTAGTGCACACACCTGTTGAATAGAAACAACAAACACATTGAGAATCGCATTGAATGGCGAGTGGAGGATGTTTCTGAGACTTTTGATCTGAAGTATCGTAAGGAATTTCGTATCAAAATTGTTACTTTGTCGTTGTTCCCAATAACCTCGTGGAACAAGGAGGTGGAGGAGCAGGAGCCGAGGAAGAAGAGAGTCCTTGGGGCATCGTGCAAGTACATAAAATTGAGTTTTTAATAAATATCGTCGACGGGACATGTTCGGAATGTACACCAGGTTCAAAGGAATTGGAAAAGTTCTTGGACGATTGCGACAGTACCGTCACCACTCTGTGAGTGGTCTGTTCCCGAGGTTGACATTTCTACTACTCTTTCTCGGAATATACAGGTAACACGGGAGTTTGGAATTTAATATTTGAAACAATACATGGATAAAGTTGTTGGTAAGGAGAAATTAAGATTCTAGTTGCTGTTTAAGAAAAGTTGTCAGGTACCTTAGGGTTGCTGCAGTTGCTGGTAGATTTCAATATTGTATTAATACAATGTATGACTTGGAACAAATAAGATTTGTACAGGGCAGGGGAGAAAAGCTGTGGCTTTTAACCCACTCTGGCTTACAATGTAGCTTGTACCTTGTTAAAATAAAAACATACAAGAGCAAGTATGATAACCTGACAATAGAGCGTCACATTTGTTGCATTGCATATGGCATTATTGGTCAATATGAAGTAAGATGTCGTTCTTAAGTAGAACTATCGCTAGTAATTTAGTGGTGGTGTCCACCCATCAATGTTAGGCTTAATAAATGGATGGTTTCCAGGGACCAGAATGCTGACAATTGATGAACTAACACTTACTAACTTATCAGCCCAGCGATCCATGGAGGATCTGAGCCTGAGCTATGGCTGCCTTCCATCCTTGACGGTCCCGGGCACGCTGCTTCCAGTTGTCAAGACCAAGATGTCTTACATCCGCGATAACTTGGTCTTTTACCGGAGGTTTCAGTCTTTCCTTCTTCTCGAATCAGGAGGCTCGGAGTCGAAGACCCTCTTAGCTGGAGCGTTGATGTCCATGCGCTCGATGTGGCAGAGCCAGTGTAGTCGACGGATCCTTGCCTTCCGGACTACATCCACATCTTGGTACAGCTCGTAGAGTTCGCGGTTGTGCCTTCTTCTCCATTCACCTTCCTCACAGACAGGACCAAATATCCGGCGCAGAATTTTTCCTTCGAAAGAACTCAAAATCAGCTCCGCTGTCCTGCTTATCGTCCAGCCTTCGGCTCCGTACAGCAAGACTGGCAGAATGAGCGTTTTGTAAAGCATGACTTTGGTCTTTCGAGTGAGGAGTTTTGACCCCAGTTGTTTGGACAAGCCGAAGTAGCAGCGGTTGCCAAGGGCGATTCTATGCCGGATCTCCACTGTGGTGTCATTTGTGCAATCTACGTTTGCCCCGAGGTAGACAAACTCCTTAACAACCTCGAAATTGTAGCTGTCAATTGTTATATTTTGTCCCAGGTGGTGAGCGACGGATTGGTTTTTGCTTGACAGCATGTATTTCGTTTTGTCCTTGATCTTTAGACCAACTCGTTTCGCCTGTTCTTCAATCGCCGTGAATGCTTCCACAATGCCACGGCGGGAACACGCGATGATGTCGATATCATCCGCGTATCCAAGGAGCCGGATGAACTTGTAAAAGATAGTGCCTTCACTGTTGACGCCTGCCCGTCGCACTATCTGCTCCAGCACCAGGTTGAAGAAGTCACATGACAGCGTATCTCCTTGCCGAAATCCGGCGCATGTTTCGAATGGTTCCGAGGTCCTAGAACCGAGTTGCACGGTGCATCGCGTGTCTTTTTAGCGTGGCGCGACACAACTGGATCAGTTTTCCCGGGACCCCGAATTCGGCCATCGCACCAAACAGTGCTTTACGATGAATGCTGTCGTATGCGGCTTTGAAATCGATGAAATATGGTGTGTATCGATTCGAAACTCGTTGGTCTTTTCCAGGATTTGTCGAATTGTGAAAATTTGGTCTATAGCCGATTTGCCTGGCTAGAAGCCGCACTGGTAGCTGCCGATTAGTGCGGTGCAAAATGGCCTTAAACGTACACACAATACGCTGGACAGGATCTTTTATGCGACATTGAGCAGGGATATACCTCTATAGTTCTTGCAAGAGGTAGGATCGCCTTTTTTGTGGATGGGGCAAATAGAGCTGGTATTCGTCGGGCATGCTTTCATCTTCCCAAATTCTGCAGATGATCTGGTGCATGCTACCTACCAGAACATCGCCGCCTGCTGGAGTTGGGATTTCCTCGGTCCCTACCACTCTCTCTTGGTCATGCTCGTTAAGAAACTGCTGAAAATGCTGCTTAAATACATCCACTATTCCCTGCGGGTCGGTGACAAGATTACCCTCGTAGTGTCGAAGAGCCTGGGTGCCCTTTTTGAAGCCTCCTGCAGGGCCTTTGGCTTTCTTGTAAAAGGCTCGTGTTTTATGTTTATCCCCAAATTCCTCGATATCCTTGAGCTGGGAGGCTGCGAAGATCCTTCTCTTTTGTCGCAGTAGTTTTTTTTCCACCCTTCTTCTGGCTCGGTACTCTTCTTGCGCTGCCCTGGTTTTCCTCTGCAGCGGCTTTTGGTACGCCTCGTGGGTTGCTGCCTTTTTCTGCTCACCCTGGCCATCATACCACGGGTTTCTTGTCTAGGGTGGTAGATATCCTAAGGTGGTGGGTATCCTAAGGTGGTAGGTATCCTAAGGTGGTTTCGGCTACTTCCCGAATGGCTGAGCGGCAATGCAGCCACATATTATTGGCATCTGTGTTCGACGTAGGTATACCGTAGTGTCTTTCGCTCAGCTGCGACTCTGGCAACCTCCGGTGTGCTCAGGCGCCCAATGTTGAACCTCCTCCTGTTGAACCTCCTCCTCCAGCGAATGGATCATTCTGCCTGACAGCGTTATTAGATCCTTTATGGCCGTTCAATAGTCTACGGAAGCGTTCTTTCCATATTCTCAGCATCGACTGTGACTACTACTAGCTGTCCGTCTTCATCCCCACAGGCTTCTGCTCTGGCTTTATAGGCCTGGCATGTTCGTTTTACTTTTTCATAAAGCTTGCAGGCATTATTCCTGTGATAGCATCTCTCCATCTCCTCGATCTTACGATCTTCGTGCTGTCTTTTTTTCTTCCTTAAAGGCGTGTGTTCCTCTCTCCGTTTCTGCTCGAAGTGTGGCTCTCGTCCATCTATGTAGCATGGCTTTGTAGGCGTTTTGCTTTGCTACATGGGCTTGCCAGCATTGCTCATCAAACCAGGGGTTTCTAGCTGACGGTGGCTTAAAACGCAACACATTAGAGGCAGCGTCTCTGATGGCACGCTGGCAATGCTCCCTCTGTTGTTCTGTGGGTTGCTCCGGTGTCATTGGAGTTTGTGAGAGGTTGAGGGAAACTCGATCGGCAAAGATCCTAGTGGTCTCTTGCGATTGTAGCTTTCCGACGTCAAACTTTCGTTGTCCAGCTCGACTCCATGGCGTCTTTGATATCTTCATTCGTACTTTGGCTACAACAAGGTTGTAATCCGCGTTGATCCGTGATCAATCTGATTGGTGACATACTGATCAGGTGATCGCCAGGTTCCTTTGTGGATGTCGAAATGCGGGAATCGTGTTCTAGCTAGAAGGAGATTACGCCCTGCCAGGAAGTAAACTAGCCGATGTCCGTTTTTAGACATCGTGTATTGTAGGCTATATTTTCCCGTGATCGACTCAAATATGTCTTCTCTGCCCAGTTTTGCATTAAAATCTATTTTTGTGTCGTAGCTGGGACATTGGGCATAGGTTCTGTAGATAGGAGATCGTAGAATTATTGTTTGAGTCGATCGTCCTTTTCTGCGGTTGGGGCGTGAGTGCATATCAAGCTAATGTTTCCAAATATAGCTTTGATGCTTGAGACTTTTTGTTGGAGTCTTCCGCGATGAATCCGCATCCGAATAAGCGTTGTTTGTTCTCCTTGTAGCAGTTCCTGTAGTAGATGTTGCAGTTTTTCATCCGTCTTTTGCCTGATCCATCCCAACGCCCTTCTGGGAGTGCGATTATGTCTGCTTTATAGCAGCTGAGGGTTCGTTCCAGTTGATCGCCTGCACACGGTCTGCAACTGGAAAGTGAGCTCCCTTAACATTCCAGGTGCAGACTTTCAAGTCCTTTGGTCTTTTGAAAAGGTCGTCAGCTTTGTATCCGAGGCTTGTGGTTGTTTCGGAACAAGAGTTTTTTCCGTGATAGAGACGGAACAAGCACAACCCCAACCTGGACGGTCAGGTTCCTTTTGCTCCAGGAACAAGGAGTCGAGTCCCTGTACACGTTAGTTCACTCCCTGGCGGGTGCCAGGTTAGCTATGCAGAGGAGGCCACGCGGAGGCTGTGTGTCAACTTGGATTAAGCAGGGACAGAGATTGAAGCTGGCGTTTGCCATGTTAAACGCGTTCAACTTCTTTGCTCTGTTTGCTCGCTCCCTTCCCCCTTGTCGTACCATAACTATACCAAAAAAATATTGAAACCAAGACCATTGGACCATTTTTATATTCTTTTTCCTTCGGCGGTCTTCTTCTTGAGGACAGCAAACTTTCCGCTTTCAAGTTTCCGCATTAATTATATTGTCGTCATCCCACATTCATACTACTTCTCTTAAGTAACAAGTGCTTGAAGGAATTTTTGGTCGGCAGAATTAAAGCCCTTCAACTTCATTCCCCTATCCTCATTTTCACCACCGATTTTTACCCATTACCAGATCCCATCCATACATGTTCTATACGAATTTTTAGCTCCCTGGCATCACCGCTGCTCCTAGCCAAAACACACATTCTGCTTCGTTAGCACAACATTCGCGTTCTGGGCGCGTCGTCTTTCCTGACGCCGCAATTAGCAATTAAGAAAATCAAATGAAAACAAATTGTGCGGCTTCACATGCTCAGCTGAATAGCAAGAGCTCCAAAATGAGGCAAAAGGACCGAAACAATTGCGGGAGAGAGGAAAATAAACATCGGCTCTTAAGGATAACCTCATCATCCCTCTCCCCGGGTCGATGCGATTCTGGATTTTCCTCCTCTCCGCATAATGAGCTGCAATTGTTTTCCCTCCACACCCTGTTCGCTTCTCGTTCAACAGCTTTTTTGTTGTTTTCCACCCGTTTGCCTACCTTTTCGGTTCGCCAACTTGTACTCCAGTTAACGACCTCCACTCCCTTGTCAAGGCAACGATGGCTGGTTAACGTGTGAATACAAACAAACGTTTTCATTTTTATTACTTCGATTTGTATTTAACGGTGCGGAAGGAACGACGACAACTGCTAAAGAACGAGGACATTTTATGCCCTCCACCGTGGCCATGTCAATTACTGAGTACAACAATGGCACCAAGGGTAGAGTAGGGGTAGACCCCAGTGGATTGCGCACCAATGGAGATGTTGAAAACATAAAGAAAGGCGTAAAAAATTCGACACAGAAGCCCACGATATAGTATATTCCGGTTAAATTGTTCCAGAATTGTATGGCAACAGTTACTGCGGACCGGATGGGCTCCAGCTCGGCAAGGCCTCGACACAGCACCAATGATGAGTCGTCGTTGGTTCGATATTAGTTCAATAATCAACAGCGAATAACGATTCAGGCAGAAGGAGCTGGAATGGAAGTATTGAACCGCTTGACAATATTCCAGGAATTTATACGCTTTTTCGGTCCACTAGGCGACAGCTGGTAGAGGACAGAGGTCGAGGAGGGCAATTGTTTTCTGCGCTACTGTGCACCACATAATGTCAACGATTTTGGTGCTTATTTGTTGGAGTAATCAACGGGCTACTGTTGGTTGCTTTTATGGGTGAAAATTGGATTGTAAGGACATCGTAAAGAGGGAGGTTTTGAAATCGCTAAAACAAAGGGTTATTTTTACTGCCACAAAGGATGTGCATTTTCCGAAAGAGGATAGTTATTGAAAAAAAAAGTTATGGCTGATTGGTTATATAGTGTTCCTACGCAGTAAGTATGAGAAACCACCCTTCTTCGGGCGACTTATCGGGGCGGAAGGCTTAAGAGGTCATAGACCTCGAACTAAGACTCGAAGACCCAAAAGTGAATGGACAACCAAAAAGATTTTAGAACTCCAGGTGGCACCCGCAACAGCGGAAATCCACCCACGATCTTTTTGACCGCGGCCGGGGCAATGGTTCTGGGGGCCCGACCATTCATTACAAACTTTCCGGCAGCCCAGAACAAGCCCGAGTCCCGCGGCTCCCTGTCTGACTACTTGCTCGGTCTGGACGTGAGCAGTGCATCCAGTAGAGACGATGCTGACGATGGCGTGGCACGGGAAACCGCAAGGGTTGAACGCGACCCAAAATTGAGACGTACTGTTGAATGCACTGCTTCTTCTTCTTCTTTTTCTTAACGGGCGCTATAGTTCGGGGAGAATCTGAGCCTAAACCAACATGCCACCAGTTCATCACCGCACGTGCCTTTACGTATATCGAGGTACGGGAAGCGTGTACTGGCTAGAAGGAGATTTCGCCCCATAGCAAGATCAATCAGCCTGTGTCCCTTATCGGATGTGGTGTCGTGTAGGCTATGTTTGCCGATGACTCGCTCAAAGATACTTTCCCTTCTCAGTTTAGCATTGAAGTCTCCTAGTACAATTTTGATATCACAACTCACAACTGGGACATTGGGCATACGTTCTGTCTAGGAGATAGTAGAACTCATATTCGGTGAGGCGTTCGCTCACAAGCCGAAAGCTAAGGACTTTTTGCCTTAGTCCACCTTGAACAACAAATCCGCATCTGAACAATCGTTGTCCTCTCTCCCTATAGCAGTTTTTCACCCGATTTATACCCGGTTCATTCCATCGCATTTAATGGATGACGCTTATGTCCGCTTTATAGCGGTCTAGGGCGTCCGCAAGTTGTTCGGCTCCATGTGTCCTGTTTAGGGACCTAACATTCTGAAGATTATTGTCCTTTTTTCGTTATTTGTAAGGGTCGTCAACATTAATCCGTTCTGCTTTATCCGAATGCACTGCCAAGTGCCCAAAAAGAAGGGGAAAGAGGCATCACCGAAAATTGCACAAAGAGACTGACAAAGCCGAAGGCACCATAGTCGATGCTAAACCTCTGGGGAAACCAGATAAAAGGGTTAGGTCGACGGAGGTATCTTCTACCGAAACCGATCTGATCCTCTCATCTGAGGTCTCTCCGCTCACGGAGGTGCGCACCGCAGAAAGCATCGGCAGTTAGGGGAGGCTGCTGTAGGAGGCACAAGCATGCCAGCAGTTCCGGTATTCGCCTCTAACTCTCTTTCTCTTACTGAGAAGGTTCAACTACCCAGTAAGAGCGTGATCAATTCCCGAAATCACAGGGCCCGAAACGTTTAGAAAAAGGAGGCGGTGCTGACAGACAGACTCTGAACGCGGAGGGCAAAGTTTTTACGGCTCCTAGCGACTCTCAAACCGGCACGCCTGTCCTAGAGTACCGTCCGAAGGAAGCAGGTACTCAAACCGAAAAACGAAAGAGCGCTCGCAAACGGAAGACCATGGCCAAGGATAGCCTCGCTAGGGAGAAAGTGTGAGATGCCTTCTTTTCCGGCGGGGCGGTGGGAAATCGGAATCGAAAGCCAGATGTGGCGACCCATAAGGATTAAAGCATAGGCCAGAAAGCGAAGAAAGCCAAGAACCGCTCCTCGGAGGCGAACACATCACACAGCAAAACCCCTTCCTCCGAGAAGGAGATCCTACGGATCGTAAGGAGTCGAGCAGCCCTCTTATAAAGAGGTGGCCATCTCCTGTGAAAAGGTCAGGTTAATTTTCACTCAGATAACATTGCAAGGCTGCTACCGCTCTTTTACGTGGTAGAATTGCATAGAGTAGTCTAAATCATCAAGTTGTAACCACTCAAGAACCGTGGGTAGGGAATAAACGCCTGTGTGACCATGATAGTATACGTGATGCTACGATTTTTTTATGATGAGCGATCCGAAAGGCCTAGGGTCTGCCCCATCATATCTCACTGTCGGCAAACTTGGACGCTTGTGTAAACAAGATCTGGTGGGCGCCAGAGTAAGCTACAAAATTGAACACTTCGTTGTTTCGTCTGCCTACTTTCTCTACGACTCGGTGGTGCCTCCACCAGCGCAGGCAGTTTCTGAACTCGTAGAGACTGTGAAGCCAGAATGATTGGTCTCATCTTGTGTTGCGAAGTAATGCTCAAAACACTGCGTGGGGCAGCCGGGAATAAAATCTAGGAGGGGACCGTCTTTTAGACTTCACTCTTTCGTCCGACCTTATCATCAACAATGTTTGTTACGGCGAGACGACAGGAGGTGATTGACCTGACCCTATCCAACAGATATGTGAAGACCACCACAAACTGGAGAGTCTTGCTTGATGCTACCCTGTCGGTCCATGGATATATTAAATTCCAATTAAGTTGTGGGATCTCTTCCTTGCAACCCAGACGGAATTCCAGAAAGACGGACTGGGTACAGTTTAGAGATGAGCTTGAGAAATCCACTCAGGCCCTTGAGGTAGGGCAAAACAATTGGTAGAGAACCCCGTTCATAACCTTAATAGGGTCATAACCAGTTTTCTTGAACTCGCATGTCCTTTCAGTAAACCTCCTTCAGGAAATTGGTTCCCTGGTGGAATGCCGGCTCCAAAGTCTTCGCAGGGAAGCCAGAGGTCTCCTGCATATATCCCTTATATCATATTCAGAAGATGACTGAAACAAGTATTGGTCAAAGTAGAAAGAATATAGGAAGCTTATTCGTAAATCGAAGAATGACTCTTATAGAACCTTCTGCGAAGAGATCAAATATCTGAGTGGGACTGGCAAGTTGGTTAAAGTCCTCAAACGACAAACCTGATGGTACCTTTACTGAATCTAAAGTTTACTGCTTCAGCCTCATTTCCCGGGAAATCAAATCGCCATCGGCTCGTTGCACGATGTCGTTCACGAGAAGGAGGAAAAATACTGACTTGACTCAGCTGGTACTAAAAGGCACTCCCATCCCGGTGTTTCTTTGGTCAAAGCGTGTTGAGTCAAAAACGACCAAAGCGCTGTCAGCTTTCTTTGGCAAAACATGGGGATTATCGCCGGCAAAGGTCTTCTGGATCTACATGGTAATGATAAGACCTATAGTCTCATATGCATCGGTTGTCTAGTGGAACAGGCTAACACGCAAACACATCGTGGCCTCTTTCACCAAAATCCAAAGAACGGTTTGTCTCAGCTGTACGGGGTTTTTGCCCAGCGCGCCGGGCACTGCTTTATATGCCATGATGAACCTTCCCCCCTTGATATAATTGTCGGAGGGTGTGTCTCGTCTCAAGAGAAATGGCATTAGTACAACTCGCACATGAATAACAGTATGGTTGCGCAAGTAATGTCCTGCGACCCCTGTCTTATGGACATGCCTTCTGACGAATAAATACCCGTTATCCTACTGCGATGTAATTTGACAGTCAAGTTTTCATGGCGTCGGGACTGGCTCTGACTGGATACTGAACGCGGAACTTCGCATTTTCACGGATAGCTCCAAGTCTGGGAGGTCCGGAGATGGGGTCTTCATTGAGCACGAAATCTGCTCTTTTCGTTAGAAAAATATGCGTCTGTTTTTCAGCCAAAGATGTACGTCGCAATTCTCGCGGGCATGCACTGTCCAACCCCTTAACTAGCTCCAAATTAATGCATGAACTCAAGACCTTCTAGAACAAAGTCAGCAGACTAAACTCACTGAGGCTTGTTTGGGTCCCAAGGCATTCTCGGACCCCAGGACTCATGCTCTGTGTCTGATGAAGCCGGCAAGATGGGATCAGAGGAAAGCTTCTCAGTGCCTGAACACGCTTTGAGTCTACTTGTTTCCGCGGTCAATTCCCACATCAATGATGGGGTCTTTAATGCACACAACCGTAGATGGAGAGAATATTTAGGATGCAGGATGGCTAAGCGCATACGTCCTGATGTCCTGATGTCTGCATGAAACTCGCAGCATTTTTCTTATCCGTAAGGAGAATTGACTGCAGAAGACTTACGGCATTGGAAGGCTAGATCATGCATTTTGACGCCTTTAGACTTTTTTTATAAGCTTACGTCAAGTCAGTCGATCGGTCAAGCCAGCGTCAATTGCAGATTTTGAAGACAAAAGTACACGTGTCCACACGAGATACCAGCCAATATGCTCGAAAAAGTGATTTAGAACTGGGCTATCTGTATGGACCACTTAACCCGCAGTTGTGGTCAACATTTACATGACATAGTTAAACGCACATGGCCAGCATTGGTTTATCAACTTAAATACAATTTTTCTTCATGTTGGCAACACTGAATTGACAAAAAACCCTGGACTGCTACAATGCAGACATTGTCGCGCTCAAAGAAGAAGGGATAGACCAGGTAAAACCGGATGAAAAACTGGGATATCTATTACGGTAATTGTTACAAGGAGAACAAGAAACACTTACTTGGGTGCGGATTTGTTATTCGAAAAAGACTTAGACAAAGAGTCTTAAGCTTTCGTCATGTAAGTGAACGCCTCATAACAATCCGCATCAGGGGTATACTGGGGAATATCACCCTAACATGCATGCACGCCCCCACGGACGAAAAAGATGATCGCCTTAAGAATGACTTTTATGATTTCCTGGACCAAAGAAGACATATTCAGATCGATCATAGGAACGCATAGCCTCCATAACACCACATCCGACAACGGATCTAGGCTAATCGATTTCCTAACGGGGCGTAACCTCCTTGTAGCAAGCACACGATTCCCCCATCTCAACATCCGCAACGGTACCTGGTGGTCTCCTGATCAATCGACCACCAACCAGATTGATCACATTGCGATCGACGCAGACACTCCTCCAATATTCTCGACGTACGAACCTTCAATCGCAGAGACTGCCACAATCTTTGCCGATCTTGTCTCCTTCAAACTCTCTCGAAATCCGCCCATAGCAGCGCAAACAAAAGAGCAAGAATGGGCGCATTGCCCGAGCGCCGTCAGAGACGCTGCCTTAGAGGTGCTGGGTGTCAAGCCGCCACCACCTAGAAACCCCTGGTTCGATGAACAATGCGAACAAGCCCATGCAGCAAAACAAGAGGCAGATAAAGCCACGCTGCACCGACGGACGAGAGCTGCTCGCTCTCGGAAAGCGTGAGATCGACGAGGTGGATAGATGCTTCCGCAGGAATTACGCTCGGAATACAATAAGGTAGAACGAACATGCCATGGCTATAAAGCCAGAGCGGAGGCATGCAGGGATGAAAATTGAGAACTGGTAGTGGAATCACAGTCGATGCTGAGGATTTGGCAAGACCACTTCTGATGACAGACACGATACCGCTGTCAACCAGAACGATCCATTCGTAATGGACGACGATGTAAGAGAATTCCGTCCACCCGACCTAGACGAAGTCAAAATAGTGATATCAAGACTAAAGTCTAATAAAGCCGCGGGCGCAGACGGTCTGCTGAGCTTTTTAAGGCGGCTGGAGACGAGCTGGTAAGGTGCATGCACCATCTCATTTGCAAGGTATGGTCGGAGGAAAGCATGCCCCACGAATGGAATCTCAGCATCGTTTGTCCTCTCCATAAGAAAGGAGACCCCTATAAGACGCATATAAGATCTTCTCTGCCGTATTGTGTGAATGCCTGAAACCGTTTGTGGAAAACCTGATCGGCTCTTATCAGTGTGGTTGGTAAATGCCAGGTAAATCCACAATAGACCAGATATTTACGCAACGGCAGATCTTGGGGAAGACCATATCGACATTAAACAACTTTTCGTCGAGTTCAAAGCTGCATATGTATGATAGCGTGTATAGAGATGACTGATGAGCTATGCAAAGCCATGTCTAGTTTTAACATCCCTGCCAAACTCATCCGACTGTGCAGGCAGACAATGGAGAACTCTCGCTGCTCCATTAAGGTCGGTAATGAACAAACTGAGACATTTGATGTTAAAAACAGATTTAGACAAGGTGACGCGATGTCATGTAACTTTCTCAACATCGTGCTTGAAAAGATCGTGCAAGACTCGCTGGCCAACACAAGAGGTACGGTTCATTTCAAGTCTATGCAATTGCTTGCGTACGCCGACGACATTGACGTGATTGGACGGACACAGCAAGACGTCAATGAGGCCTTTGTAAGCATTGAGGTAGAAGCGGCTAAGATGGGTCTCAAGGTTAATGAGGGTAAGACCATATATCTGCTTTCATCTAAAAGAGACGGACAACACCGACGTATTGGCCAGAACGTCACCATGGGCAGATGTAACTTTGAAGTGGTCAAGGAATTCGTCTACCTTGCTCACTGATGGCCGCCGACAACAACACCAGCGCTGAAATAAATCGCAGAATCACTCTAGCCACTCGCTGTTTCTTTGAGCTGAATAGGTAATTGAGAAGTAGAGCCTTTTCCCGGAAAACCAAGGTGCCACTATATAAGACCTTGATCATTCCAGTTCTCTTCGGGGCGGAGGCTGGGACCTTAACAAAAGCGGATGAAGATGGCCTTGCTCGTTTAGAGAGCAAGGTCCCGTACTATCTACGCGCACTATCTACGGTCCCGTTTGTTCAAACGAAGTATGGAGGAGAAAATTTAATGAAGAACTGTACGGGTTGTACAGCAACGTCGGCCTGATACGGACGTCTGCGGATACAGCGTCCAAGGTGGGTAGGGGTAGGCCATATAGAGCGCATGAAAAATACAGCTCCGATCCGAAGATTCTTCGAAACCACCCCAGAAAATAAGCGGGCCAGAAGACTGGCGCATCTACGGTGGTGCGCGCAGGTGGAAGGGGACCTTAACCAACTGGCCGTGCGGCACTGGAAACAGCTGCCTAAAGACCGTGCCAGCTGGAGACGCTTATGGGTTGAGGCTCAGGGTAACCACGGACTGTAGCGCCACCTAAGTAAGCTGGCAACATTCCCATGTTTTTCTGACAAATAAAAACCAAACGTTTACAAAATCATAACCTTTCCGTCACTCAACAAGTATTATTAATGGAGTCCAAAAACCCAGTTCCACTCTGCGGCCAATCTGCCACTTGGTATGTAAAAGTGTCTGCAATTTGATGTGATCCCCATTTATACACGCCTATTGAGTATTGTACATCGATTACCATAATAAAATGAATGGCTTCTGCTACCCAAAGCCGACGTGTTAAGGCCAATTCAACAATCGAACACATGACCCACTAACTTAGTATAACCAGGATAATCTATCATTCCTTCGATGAGGAGAATCGCTACTGCTATATAAGAGCACGACTTTAGGTTCTATTAAAATTCAATTTCCAATATTGACTCTCCGTGACGACGCATGACGAGCTCAATCTTATTTTTTGATGAGGACCACATTATCACGACTCATGCTCCATCATTCCGATTCCATTTAAGCACATAAAGAATAATTCAATAAGAAACTCACGTGACGTCCAGAGATGAACACAACTCGAGATATGGTTCGATGCACCCTGCCGACTCGGTGACTGATGGATCAACTGTTCAAGCGACACCTGGAATCGTGTTCAACATCCGCCCGGATGAATGACAGGGATAATACACAAACATTTAAAGGAGAGATGAGGCACGAGCATGTAGATAGACGGCAGTCAATTGAGCATCAACTCTAATCCGAAGTGACAGCGAGACAGCATAAATCAATGTAGGATGATGGAGGGAAATATGCTTCCGAAATTTGCCACTTTTATTGCCTTTCGACAGCTACTTAAATCAATAAGAAAAGCGATGAAAAGACAGCCGCGGTTGCTTTGGAGAACGGAGCAATTGAAGGCTTTATAACCTACCCGCGAAAAGGCATTCATTTTTCAGTCTTCTATAACGCAAGTCAAATAATCCAGAAGTTTGGGCTGGAAGGTCGCACGATTTGTACAACAGCATGAGTTCATTTAGGAATTAAAAACCTAGTATGGCATGGGCTCGGACATACAGGGTAAAGTTGTTGATTGCTGTCAACCTGGTGAGATGCCAGCAACGATCCCTGTTTCATCGCCCGGGTCAAGTTGACATACAGCCTCCTCGCGACGCCCTCTGGATAGCCGCTACAGCAACCGTTGAGGTGAACAAAAGTATGCAGCTATCGCCCTAGACAAGAGGGCGCTATAACACCCCGAACAGATTGGCGGTTATGCGGCGGGCCAACAACCTGCTCATGGAAGACAAAACAGAGAAACGGAGAAACGGACGGAATGTCAGAACTCTGCATACTCCTGGAGCTGCTCATAAACTGGAAAGAACCCTAACGCAGTATAAGGCGGATATGACGCGATCCAGGAAACACGCTGGATAGGAAACTCGGAAGCGAATCCACTCAGCAACCTGGCGATCTACGGATGGTCAAACCGCCAACCAAAACGAAACCGCCAACCATTGACGCAGGATACTCGTCAAACATCCTGGATGTGCGAGCATTCACGGGGACAAACATCAACTCTGACCATTTCCTCGTAGCAGCAAGGTTCACAGCTCGATTTAAAATGCCAGAAAGCTGCACCAGCCTACCATGAGGAGGTTCGACATTGGGCGCCTGAGCACACCGGAGGTTACCATAGTCTACAGGGAGCAACTGAGCAAAAGCCTCTCCGAAATGCCCATGTCGAGCACAAATGTCAATAATATGTGGCTGCATTGCCGCTTAGCCATTCAGGAAGTAGCCGAGAAAACCATAGGCTACCTACCACCCCCGACAAGAAACCTGTGGTATGATGGCGAATGTGAGCAGAAAAGGCAGTAGCCGACGAGGCTTACCAAAAGGCGCTGCAGCGAAAAACCAGGACAGCGCGAGAGGAGTACCAAGCCGGAAGAAGGAAGGAGAAGAAACTGCTGCAACTAAACAAAAGAATCTTCGTGGTGTCTCGGCTCAAGGGATATATGGTCTCTTATAAGACAGCAAAAAGCCTTGCAGGTGGCTTCAAGAAAGGCACCCAGGCTCTTCAAAATTTGGAGGATAATCTTGTCACCGACCTGCACGGAATAGTGGATGTATTTAAGCATTTCCAACGGCTGTTTAACGAGCATGACCAAGAGACAGTGGCAGGGACTGAGGAAATCCCAACAAAACTTAGAACAGGCCTTAGCCCAGTAGTAGAGCTTCCAAAAAATCTATCAAACAGAAGACATGAAACGTAAAATAGAAGACCATAGCCTGGCCACTGTGGTACCCAAAACTAAGGTACTTTATAGGTGTAGGCGAGATTCATGCACCAGTTTGATTAGGTTCAGTCGGTTTGGCTACGGCCTCGTAAGCCGTAACTGTAAAAAATTTCTAAAAACTCAGAGACAACCACAAGCATCGGATCTAACGGACGGGCCCGTGGTGCAGTGAGTAGTGTGTTGGCCTCTGACGCCGACCACACGGGATCGAATCGCGATAACAGCCATGCCATTGAATGTGTTTTCACGGTGCTTCTCCTCAGCGGGATTTTAGATGCGTCATGAAAAGCTTCTCGAAATTTGCCGTTCGGAATCGACAATGAACTGTAGGTCCCTTCACATGGGTGATTGAGATGATTTCTATGACCTCCTAGATAGAACATACGCTCAATGTCCTAAATATGATACCAAGATTGGTAAGGAGGATATCCTTTAACAAGTCGTAGGAAAGCACAGCCTACACCAAACCACGTTCGGAAACGTATTCAGGCTAATACTAGCAGATTATGGGGCGTAATCTGCTAGTAGCAAGCACACGATACCCACATCTCAATATTTCTAAGGGAACCTGGCGGCTCCTGTTCAAATATCTGTTAATCAATCGACCATACTGTGATCGACGCCAGACATTCCTCCAGCGCCTTGGATGTCCAAACTTTCCGAGGAGCCAATGTGGACTTGGATCATTACCTTGTTGCAGCCAAAGTACGTATGCGGATATCGCGAACCCTGCGGCGTCGAGTAGACCATCAAAATTTGATGTTGGAAAACTGCAATCGTAGGAAACCGCCAGGAACTTCGCCAATCGGAGACACGATGTCTCAAGGGCCGATGTAAACTGCACAAACCATAGAAAAGCAATGGAGACGTTGTCAAAGCGCCATCAGGGATGCTGCCTCTGGAGAAGCCCTTGAATTGATGACTAGTGCAGACAGGTAAATGTAGAAAAACAGAATGCCTACCTGGCCTGGTTGCATCGACGTATGAGAGGTGCACGTGAGCTATATGAGCGGAAAAGAAGGGAGGAGCACGCACTTTTCAGAAGAAAAAAGAAAGAGCACGAAAAGCGTGTGATCGAGGAGTTGTTACTGCAGGAACGACGTTCGAAAGTTTTGCCAAAGAATATAACCAACATACCAAGGTTATAAAGCCAGAGCAAAAGCCTGCAGGGATGAACTCGGACACCTCGTAGTTGAATCACAGCCGATGATGAGAATGTGGATAGACTATTGCTGCAGACTGTATACCGGGAAGTCGTCCACCCGACTTAAACGAGGTTAAGATAGCGATATCAAAACTGAAGTCTATTAAAGCTGCTGGCGCAGACGGTCTGCATCCTTAGCTATTTAAGCAGATGGAGATCAGTTGGTTGATGAGGACACCGGTGGTTCCTGTTTGGCGCTAAAGCCGCGTTTTGTGAGCCAGAGCAACAAATGTCAGCACCAGTGGCATACATAGGGTAGGTTAGAATAGACTAATGTGAATTAAGTAAATACATTACATATATATGTATATATGGGCGCAGTGGTTAGTGTGTTGGAGTCTGACGCACGATGAGCGAGTTCGGATCCCGATAACACCAACGCCATCGAATGTTTTTTCGCGGTGTCCCTCCTCGGCGGGATACTGGCAAAACCCCCCGTAGTATACTTGGGTGATCCGAGAATCGACTCAATCGAGCCAAAAGGCTTATTTGTAAGAAGTGAAGTACTGCTCAGCCAGATGATGAGACTTCGACCGGAACAAGTGGTAGTCGGATGTAGCAATGTCTGCAGAATACGGCGGATGGGGCAGGACATTCCAGTTATGTGCCTACAAAGTTTGCTTGACGACTTTAGCAACATGTGATCGAGCGCTGTCATGCTGAAAGAACACATTGTTCTGACATTTAAGCTTCAATGCTCGGCTTAATTGCATCAACTGTTGTTAGTAACGATCCGCAGTAAAGGTTTCGTTGAGATGGGGTAGCTCATAGTAAATCACTCCGAGCTGATCCCACCAAATGTACAGCATTAGCAGTCGGCTTGGCCATTGACGTTGATGCATAGCGGGGCTTTCCGCAACATTTTCTACGTCTTAATGGATCCACTTTTCAGCTTCTCCCACTACTTGATGCGAAAAACCCTTCCGTATTTGTCTTTGGAGCAGTTGTTCGCATATATTTAAAACGGCGTTCGACGTCTCTTGGCTTGAGTTCATGTAGAACCCAATGTCCTTGTTTTTGCATCAAACCCATCCTCTGCGTTCGGCATGGATCTTGGTCCAATAATGCCTCCAACTCCTTTCGCGTTCTTTGTCACTGGTATCAAGGTCGATACTTTTGAGACGCATGTTTTTCGTGATGGAGCATGTGGGGAGCTTCACGTACGGGTAGCAATGTATGCCCTTCAGTTGCACTTTTCTACAAGTTAAAGCAAAAAAGTAGCACTTTCTGCAAATATTGTGCGAAAAGATGGTCAAAATGGAGTTTTTGTATGAGGGCTCAACCTCCTAACTATTTCAAATTCGACTTATGTGTGTAGGTTCGAACGACGACGTCATGTTCACGTATGGCACGAGGGATTCTATCAACGTTAATATCAAGATTAAAAATGTAGTCTAGGTGCGGCCTGAGAGGGCATGGGCTCGGACATACAGGGTAAAGTTGCTGATCGCTCTCAACCTGGCGAGATGCCAGAAACGATCCCTGTTTAAATGCCCGGGTCAAGTTGACATACGGCCTCCTCGCGGCGCCCTCTGGATAGCCTCTTCAACAACCATTGGGAGTGTGAACAAACGCATGCAGCCACAAAACCCCGACCAGAATGGCAGTTGTGCGGCGGGCTAACAATCTGCCCACGTAAAAAAAAAAAAGAAAAGTTATGAATGAGCAAGATGCCTCGGATACACGGACGGATACTCGATGACGACAACGCACGAAAAAGGTACACGACTTGCGAGTATGCTCCTGGAATGTCAGAACCCTGTACACTCCCGGAGCTGCTCATAAACTAGAAGGAATCCTCACGCAGTACAAGGCGGATGTTACTGCAGTCCAGGAAATACGCTGGATATGAAGCGGTATGATTAGGAAGAAAATTTGCGACATCTATTACAGCTGTCACAAAAGGTTGCACTTACTGGGATGCGGATTTGTCGTGGGAAGGCGGTTAAGGTCGAAGGTCATCGACTTTAAACCTATAAGTGATCGCCTGGCTGTGATCCGCATCAGAGGCAGATTTTATAACATCAGCCTTATATGAGCACACGCCCCTACCGAAGACCCTATCAAGGAGGACTTCTATGACCTCCTAGACAACGCCTACGCAGCTTGTCCGGAGTACGATGTAAAAATCGTGCTCGGGGACTTCAACGCCAAAATCGGCAAGGAGAACACCCTTGGCGGATTGATCGGAAAGCACAGCCTCCATGATACAACAACAGATAACGGCTTCTGACTCACTGACTTTGCGACAGCTCGTAATGCAGTAGCACAAGATTCTCTCGCAAGCGAATACACACAGCAACCTGGCGATCTCCGGACGGTCGAACTGCCAACCAAATCGACCATGTGCTCATTGACGCAAGGCATTCGTCAAACATCCTGGATGTGCGAACATTCAGAGAGGCAAATGTCGACTCTGACCACTTCCTCGTAGCAGCAAGATTCAGAGCTCGGCTGTCCAATGTCAGAAAGCTGCACCCGCCCATCAGGAGGAGGTTCGACATTGGGCGCCTGAGCACACCGGAGGTTGCCGGAGTCTACAGGGAGCAGCTGAGCGAAAGACTCTACGGTATGCCTACGTCGAACACAAATGCCAATAATATGTGGCTTAAATGCCGCTCAGCCATTCAGGAAGTAGCCGAAACCCGGCAAGAAACCCGACAAGAAACCCGTGGTATGATGGCGATTGTGAGCAGAAAAAGGCAGCAACCGACGAGGCGTACCGAAAGGCGCTGCAGAGGAAAACCAGGGCAGCGCAAGAAGAGTACCGAGCCAGAAGATGGGAGGAGAAAAAACTACTACGACAAAAGAAAATAATCTTCGCAGCCTCCCAGCTCAAGGATATAGAGGAGTCTAGGGATAAGCATTAAACACGAGCATTTTACAAGAGTCGGAGTCGAAGACCCTCTTAGCTGGAGCGATGATGTCCATGCGCTCGATGTGGCCGAGCAAGTGTAGTCGACGGATCCTTGCCTTTCGGACTACATCCACATCTCGGTACAGCTCGTAGAGTTTGCGGTTGTGTCTTCTTCTCCATTCACCTTCGTCACAGACAGGACCAAATATCCGGCGCAGAATTTTTCTTTCGAAAGACCCCAAAATCAGCAGGACAGCGGCTGCTTATCGTGCAGCTTTCGGCTCCTCACAGCAAGACTGGCAGTATGAGCATTTTGTAAAGCATGACTTCCGAGTGTCTTCCGAGTGAGGAGTTTTGACCCCAGTTGTTTGGACAAGCCGAAGTAGCAGCGGTTGCCAAGGGCGATTCTACGCCGGATCTCCACTGTGGTGTCATTTGTGGAATTTACGTTTGCCCCGAGGTAGACAAACTCCTTAACTACCTCGAAATTGTAGCTGTCAATTGTTATATTTTGTCCCAGGTGGTGAGCGACGGATTGGTTTTTGCTTGACAGCATGTCTTTCGTTTTGTCCTCATTGATCTTAAGACCAATTCGTTTCGCCTGTTCTTCAATCGCCGTGAATGCTTCCACAATGCCACGGCGAGAACACGCGATGATGTCCATATCATCCGCGTATCCTAGCAGCTGGATGGACTTGCAAAAGATAGTGCCTTCCCTGTTGACGCCTGCCCGTCGCACTATCTGCTCCAGCACCAGGTTGAAGAAGTCACATGACAGCGCATTTCCTTGCCGAAATCCGGTGCATGTTTCGAATGGTTCCGAGGTCCTAGAACCGAATTGCACGGTGCATCGCGTGTTTTTTAGCATAGCGCGACACAACTGGATCAGTTTTACCGGGATCCCGAATTCGGCCATCGCACCAAACAGTTCTTCACGATGAATGCTGTCGTATGCGGCTTTGAAATCGATGAAAAGATGTCGAAAGGATTTGTCGAAGTGTGAAAATTTGGTCTATAGTTGATTTGCCGGGCCGGAAGCCGCACTGGTAGCTGCCGATTAGTGCGGTGCAAAATGGTTTTAGACGTTCACACAATACGCTGGACAGGATCTTGTATGCAGCATCGAAGAAGTCGGCACAGCAATTCAGAAGCTGAAGAACAACAAGGCCGCAGGCTGAGATGGCTTGCCATCAGAGCTCTTCAAGGCTGGCGGCGATGTTCTGGTAGGGAGCGTGCACCAGATCATCTGCAGGATTCGGGAAGATGAAAGCATGCCCGACGACTGGAATACCAGCTCTATATGCCCCATCCACAAAAAAGGCGATCCTACCTCTTGCAAGAACTATAGAGGTATATCCCTGCTCAATGTTGCATACAAGACACGGCAACATCACACAACGATTATGTAGACTCCAATTTTTGAACTAGACTTGTTATTGCCAGTCTACTAGGGCGAGAATTACGACCGACAATTGGAGTTAACGCTCTTAAAGTTGCGGTCACCGACTCCGAATTTCGATATAAAATTTTTATAATTTGCAGACGTTGGTCGTTCGTGTACTTTGTATGTATGTATGTATGTTGGCGTTACAGTCCATGAAGAACCTGAGCCGAGCTTCTCTCAATCACCCGTGTTGCGTGTGATTTCATTTTCCCATAGGTGAAAGGGACCTATAGTTTATAGCCGGTTCCGAACGGCGAATTTCGAGAAGCTTTTCATGACAATTTTACTACAGGGGGTAGTACTACGTGAAAACACGTTCGATGACATGACTGTGTCGGGATTCGATCCCGTGATACCCACTGCGCCACGGTGATCTCGTGTTCGTGTACTTTACCATGATGAAAATGTTGAGTTTACTGAATAAATTGGCAATGACAGTTCTATGGTTAGTGAAAGGGTGCGTTCACAAATTTAATTCAAAGTTGTCAATTCCCTATTGAAAACCCTTTACATATGTACGTTCTTTGGGTGCCACTTCTGTTCGGGTTTAGAGGAGGCAAGGAATATTGAGCTGAGAGGGCAACTAACGGGTTAGATTTTAAACTGGGCACTATGGACTCCTCGTAGTCCAAGTGAGCCTTGACCTCATGTCAATAGGGTAGCCAACTAACCTAACCTAACCTTCCTCTGTTTGCTCGCTCTCTCTCCCAACATATGTAGTTTGCGTCAGACAAGACTTAAACGAGCTAAGTTTATGAAAACTCGTTCCGAGCTCATTTCTTCTTTAGTATCTTCCCATCCAGGAGTTTCCACAAATAACGAACTAAAAAAAATCTCGAAAATAGCATGAGTCCTCTCCCCCGACTTGTTCACCAACCAAACGACCATGAATCTCTCTCATCTGTTGATTGGATGCCGGTCCACATTTCATACCTTCCTTTCAAAGTTATGGGAACTTCAATTTATTTTCCAATGAACCCTTAAACAGAAATCTTCATCCATGCAAATCCCTTTTCATCCCAAAAAAGAGAAGGAAAAAAAAAGCAGAAAATAAGAGAGCTGACCTCTGGGAATCACGCGGCGCTCTTAGATATCCAATTCAATTTCGTAATTCCACTTGAAGCTCCTTTCAGCAGCTACACGCCGAGGAACAAAAAAGCAAGAGGAAAAAGCTCCATGAAACTCACATATCCTTGAAATATATACAAAACGGAATTCGTAGAACATTCCTCAAGGAAATTCCTCTGCACCGAAAAAAAAAAAGGACGAGAACCAAGCTAAATCGCTTCCCGTGCATTACTAGGAAATTGTGTTCGGTTATATCAAACCCAATAACCGCGCAAGCACCAGTGGTAGTAGCAGGCAACAACCGCATCCGCAACATAAAATGAAACCAAGATGAGTAGGTGGCAAGGGAAACGAGGATAACCAAATAAACATAAATCCTCAACCAGCTGTCATAGCTCCTGCAGCGCAGACCACATTTTCCGATGTCTAAATTCTTTACAGTGTCACCCTGAGATGATGCTTTCCCCGAGGACTCGTCCTTCATTTACATTCGTCTCTCCGTCGATTGTTTCATTTTATAGACCATTTGAGGCGTGGAAATGATGACGGTGAACAAACAAGACGACAGATAGAAACAATAAAATGAGAATAAAGAACTGGAAACGGTCTGCTGATTTGTCACTCACTGATATCTGAAATGTGAAACGGAACAACGATCCGAGAGCGCCACTGCCAAGTGTTGGCACTTAACAGTGCCACTAAAATCCTTCACGCACTCCGTCGTCATCTGAACCAGCAGTTACACGTAAACTAAAACTGAATTCGTACTCGTAAAGAAAACCCATCCTTGTGATTATCCAACTTCCCGCCTGAAGTTAATTTACATCCTAGAATTGGGAAATCTGCTTCTATCAACATGTCCTGAAAAGAAACAACGCCAACTCCAGACAGAGTATGGGTAACTAAGCGTGTGTACTTAAAACTTTTCCCAAGAGATTCGGTGGCTATCAAGATACCGGAAATACACCTTCCAGTTAAACATCCGAGTTGGGAACGGAAACCAAGATGCTCACCTGGACATCAGTTGGAGGAAGTTTATGGGGCCCTTAGTTCTTCCGCTGTTACCCCGGGGCGGAGGAGATGTCGAGATGCTTTCCTAGGATACTTTACGTCTGTTTGTTGAACTTTTCCAATTAATTAAACGAAAGGATACGGATATCTTTTGTGTGTTCCTTTATGGATGCACAAACACCTGGTTCATCATTCACGGACACTGCCAACGTGTCCTTGTCGTTTTCTTTGTAACGAAAAATTATTACAGAGTTGGCATCTATGACATTGTTTGTTAGATCGTTCGTCCGTTCGTGAACAGAAGGCAATCGGAGGGATGTAATCGGGTTATTGATGGCCATGGAAAAGAATAAGTGTCGGAACGTGCAAAACACCTACTACTGGGTTATAAATGACGGAGTTCCACTGGTTTGAATCAATAGACGAGCAGACCAGTGGATGTTGTGCTTTATGGAGGTCAAGTATGGTAGCAAGCAGCTAATAAGATCGAATTAATGGGGGAGAAACACCACTGCTGTCGATTTACTTCAATACGAGCAAATCTGTTGCCGGAGAAGGATTAGGGACTGGAATTTTATTAAGGGAGTTATAGGACTTTATTGCGGCGTTAGCAGAAACAAAGTCGCTAATTGAAAAATTGCTCTTTGAACGGTGATTTATGAGGGGGATGTTGGCCCTTAACGACATGCCGATACTGTTGCTTTCGTATATTTTTCGTTCATTAGCCAGAAATGATTTTGTAACTTCCTGACCTCATCGAAGCGGGCATTGGTACGTCGACATGCCATAAACTGGTTCAATTTACGACAGAAAGGGAAATGGTTAAAAACCCCAAAGTTTAGATCCACTAGCAGTTTTACACAAGCTCCACAGGAATTAATACAATACAATACAACATTTGGGCAATGATGCGTATCACCTACCATGCCAAGACACGACCGCCCGTTTTAAAGGAATTGGTCCCAATAGTATTTTGTTTTGCTACATTGAATGACTAGAGGACCTACAATGCATTCGATCCTAGGATTAGATTTAGAGTTGGATTTGCAAGTACCAAATTTGGTTAACTCCATTTGGTCTAACTTATCTCGAGGTTTGTGAATTCAACGTGTACAATGCAAAGACAAATTTGTTACTAAAATTATTTTTATGCAGATCCATTAACTGTCTAGGGCGCCAATTACAGAGGGATAACTTTCCTGAACATTGCGTACAAGATCCTATCTGCCGTACTGTGTAAGCGCCTGAAAACGTTCGTGAACAATCTGATAGCTTCCTACCAGTGTGGTTTCAGGCCAGAAAAATTCATGGTAGACCAAATATTTACACTACGGCAGATCTTGGAGATGACCCATGAATTCCAGGTCGACACGCACCATCTTTTGGTCGACCTTAAAGCCGCATATGACAGTGTTTACAGAGGCGAGCTATACAGAGCCATGTCATGTTTTAACATTCCTGCCAAACTCGTCAGACTGTGCAGGATGACTACGGAGAATCTCGCTGCTCCATTAAGGTCGGAGGTGAACGAACCGAGACCTTCGATGTTAAAAAAGGTTTTAGACAGGGTGACGCACTGTCATGTAAATCCTTTAACATCATACTTGAAAAGATCGTGCGGGACTCCGCGACCAATACAAGAGGTACGATCTACTTAAAGTCTATACAATTGCTTGCCTACGCAGATAATATTGACGTTATCGGACGGACAAAGCGATACGTCAATGAGACGCTCGCAAGCATTGAAACAGAAGCGGCTAAAGTGGGTTTAAGACGCTCAACACCGACGTCTAGGTCAGAACGTCACATTCGGCAGCTATATTTTTGAAGTAGTCAAGGACTTCGTAAAGGACTAAAAGAGGCCTCGTAGGGGTAGCATCTGCCGACGGATGCTGGCCCGACAAAAAGCGAGTAAGAGCCTCTGCAGCCGAACATCTTGCAGCTCTGCTAGTCAGGTCCTACTTCCTCCTCCTCGTGGTGGTATCTGAATAACAGGTCCACTATGGCAGAAAACCTGGACCTCGCAGAACCCACCACAGTCTTGGAAAAAAACTTTACAACGACCTACCCGGACAGACAAAACTGGACTCGCCAGACTCAACCTCGCAGAAACTGCGTAGACTTCTACACTGACGGGTCTAAAACCAAAGACGGAGTGGGTAGTGGAGTATTCTGCAAACAACTTAGGCTGAACAAAGCTCTTAAACTACCAAATCACTGCAGCGTTTTCCAGGCGGAACTGTTGGCAATTAAAGAGGCTTTGTCTTGGCTGAAGTGGAACGTGATATCGACCACGGATATCCGAATTCTCACGGATAGCCAAGCAGCCTTAAAGTCGTTGGAGTCCTATGTACACAACAAAAACTAGTCTCGACTGTCGCCTATCTCTTAACGAGATGGCCGAACAGTTCAACATACAACTTATCTGGGTACCGGGACACAGCGACATTCCTGGAAATTAAAGAGCCGACACACTCGCCAAACAAGGAACGACGCTACAATTAATCATGGCTTGTGAGGGTATACCCTTTGCAACCATTAAACACAATCTTACAAATCTCGCCAGGGACATACCTGCCTCATCACCAGGCAAATCTGGCCCTGGCTCAACAGTCAACGTACTAGGAGTATTATCTCCCTAAAAAGAACTGACATCCACAAAGTCATCGGTGTCATCACTGGACACTGCCTTATTGGCAGTCACGCGCAAAAACTAGCTATAACTCCGAATGATTTTTGCAGGAGCTGTCGGGACGAGGAGGAGGTCGAATCCATTCATCACCTTCTCTGCGCCTGCCCGGCATCCTGCACAATCAGGAAACGATACCTAGGGTCTTACTTCCTTGACGATCTGACCGAAGTTCAGCAAGTAGGGATAGTTGATCTTCTTAATTCCTTAAGAAGCACAAAATGGTTCCACGAATAGGGGGCTAAGCCCCTTCGTAGCTGAACAACGGGCCTCCCTGGCCTATGTGTGTTCTTCTCATTTTCTATTTTGGGACGGATACGGTCCTACCTACCTACCTACCTACCTACGTAGTAAATAACAACTGAAGGTTCACTTGAAGTTATCCAGTGAATTTATTCCGCCCATTACCAGGGCCTATCATTCTGTTGATGCTTATAAATCAACTTAAAGGATATCTCTCCTCGCGTAAATTAATCCATCAAGCTCTCGTGTTTATCAGCAAATCGTGCAAAGCATACTAAATCTGTGTAATCGCCATGTTCAGGTATGCAAGTACGGGTACACATGCCGGTGAATAGCTTCGGGTTGTTAGTTTGGGTTCGTACTTCAAAGAATCATTCTGATTCAGCAATTAATTCTAATATTTATGAGGACGGGCTGCGTTAATGGTAACAGCGTTCTTGCTGGTGAAGATGTGCACTGGGATTCGCGTGCCGAAATTCAATTTAAAATGTTAGGAATACTTTAACACGAAAGGGGTTAAGGGATGCGCTACATTTTAAGGCTTGTTTAAGGTTGATAGCAAACTGGGGAGAAGTTAAGGTTCATGATTATTCAAAAAGGAGATGATAAAGCTACAAGGGGAATGGGGGAAAACAAAAAGAATGAATTATTAGGTTGGTAGTATGCGTCCTCGTCACTACAACTGTCAACTACCTTCAACGTTCCAATTTAACATGAGCGCTCCTTACAGGTATACCATATTTGAAATTTTGACTTTTTTTTTATAATATCCGCGCACTCAAGGTTTAGTAACCCTATTATGTCGACGACACACTGCGGACAGAAGGTAGAAAGGAAGAGGGATAGAGGGAGCTGCCGATGCAAATTGATCTTAAATCCTTGCATGTTGTACTGAGGGGGAAAGATCAAATCCGACAGGGAATACCAGATTCGAGTGCTTCGGTCAAAGAAAGATTCTCTACATGTGATGGTACGTCTGAAAGCGGGCTTCACGGTATATTGGTGAACATTTCTAGAGAGACGACTGTTGCAGAAGAAATCTTGAAGTGGCGGAATGCAACTAGCTATTTCATCAGAGCATTTTTTGTGGAAATAACGATAAAACAGGGAAAGGCAGGAAACGTTCCTGCGATGTTCCAGCGAGTCTGGACTTTCCGTAATGCTCGAGTCACCTATCAGTTTAATCGTGCGATTTTGTATTCTATCATGTACATAGGTGCGATGTGATCTTGGAAGCACGGGACCAGACATGAGCGCTAAACTTTTAATTTTGGTGAGTGAACGCCTTTTAGGGGTGGTAAACGACTAACAAAGCCCTCGTAGGGGTAGCATATCCGACATGCGCTGGCCCGTAAAATAGCGAACAGAACATCTAGCAGCTCTGTTAGTAAGCCCTATTTCCACCTCCTCGTGGTGCCACCTGGGGATGTCTATTTTGAAATCGCGAACGGAAAAGGGCGAATGGCGAGATCCCTGTGCCACAAAACAGGATAAGTGTCGGTTAGGCTATGGACCGGCAAGCCATACCTGGAAAAAAACCAACAAGCCAAAAAACCCAAAAAAAAAAAAAAAAAAAAAAAAAAGCCTCGGATACAAAAAAACGGACGGATTAACCGATGACGACCCAGAAAACAACCAAAGGAAAACGAAGAATGATATTCGGCTTTGTACGTGGAATGTAAGGTCCCTCAACAGTCCACGTGCAGCCGAACAACTTGCGGAGGCCCTAGACTCTTATAAGGCAGATATTACCGCAATCCAGGAAATACGATGGGATGGACCGGGCGAAAAGAGGATGAGAAACTGTGATATCTACTACGGCGACTGCTACAAGGAAAGAAGATAACGCTTATTCGGATGCGGATTTGTTATAAGAGATAGACTTAGGCAAAAAGTCTTGAGCTTCAGGCATGTAAGCGAACGCCTCATGGCAATCCGCATCAAGGCTAAATTCGCAAACATCAGCCTAATTTGCGCTCATGCCCCTACCGAGGACAAGGATGACACTACAAAAGACGACTTCTACGACCTACTAGATAGGACATATGCCCAATGTCCCAGCTACGATGTTAAAATCGTACTGGGAGACTTTAACGCAAAACTGGGCAAGGAAGTCGCCTTTGATAGGGTTATTGGCAAGCACAGCCTACACAACACCACATCCGAAAATGGATTTAGGTTGATAGACTTCACAACAGGGCGAAATCTTCCCACATCTCAACATCCACAAAGGGACCTGGCGATCTCCAGATCAATCAACCGTCAACCAGACTGACCACATTGCGATTGATGGTAGACACGCATCCGAAATTCTGGATGTGCGAACTTCTAGGGGAGCCAACATCGACTCGGACCACTATCTTGTGGCAGCCAGGTTGCGAGTTCGAATATGCCTGGCGCAGAATAATCGATTATGGCCATCACAACAGACCGCCAGAGCCTATGCCAATCGCGTCTCCTTTAAGCTATCGGAAAACCCTCCAACACCTGCTCAGACCGTACAACGTTAATGGACCCGTTGTCAATAAGCCTTAGAAAGTGCTGCTTCTGAGGTACTGGGTTTCAAACCGCCACCAACAAGAAACCCATGGCTATGAAGAGGCGCTGCATAGATGGACGACAGCTGCTCGTGAGCATTATGAGCAGAAGAGGAGGGAGGAACATAAGCTTCTCCCAACAAACAAAAGGGAGCATGAGAAACTCGCGATCGTAGAGATGGAGAAATGCTATCGCAGGAATGACGTTCGGAGGTTTTATCAACGAATAAAACAACCATGCCAGGGATATAAGACCAGAACGGAAGCCTGCAGGGACGAAAATGGAAACCTAGTAGTGGATTCACAGTCGGTACTAAGAATCTGGAATGACTACTTCTGCAGACTGTATAACGGCGATGACGAAACAGATCCCGCTGTCAGGCAGAATAATCCTTTCACAACGGACGATGATAGCAGAGAATTCCGTCCCCCTGACCTGGACGAAGTTAGGAATGCTTTTTTTAAGCTTAAGTCTAACAAAGCTGCTGGAGTAGACGGACTACCTGCCGAGCTCTTGAAGGCAGCTGGAGATGACCTGGTTGGGAGTATGCACCAACTCATCCGTAAGATATGTATGGTCAGAGGAATGCATGCCCGATGAATGGAGTCTTAGTACCGTTTGCCCGATCCACAAGAAAGGAGACCCCTTTGTCTGCGCCAACTACAGAGGAATAAGTCTTCTGAACATCGCTTATAAAATCTTCTCTGCTGTGCTGTGTGAACGCCTGAAACCGTTCGTTAATAAACTGATTGATCCACATTAGTGTGGTTTCCGGCCCGGGAAGTCCACTATAGATCAATTATTCACACTGCGGCAGATTCTGGAAAAAACAAACGAGTTCCAGATCGACACCCACCACCTGTTTGTCGACATTAAGGCTGCATACGATAGTATCAATAGAGACGAGCTATACAACGCCATGTCTAGTTTTGACATCCCTGCCAAACTCGTCAGATTGTGCAGGATGACTTTGGAGAACTCTCGCTGCTCCATCAGGGTCGGAAGCGACCTCACCGATACCTTTTATGTCAAAAAAGATTTTAGACAGGGCGACACGCTATCGTGTGACTTTTTCAACATCGTCCTTGAAAGGATAGTGCAAAACTCACTGGTCAATACGAGGGGCACCATCTTTTTCAAGTCCGTACAACAGCTCGCATATGCCGATGACACTGACATAATTGGACGAAGTCAGCGAGCTGTCATTGAGGCCTTTACGAGCATTGAGACGGAAGCGGCTGAAATGGGACTGGCGGTAAATGAGGGAAAAAGGAAATATATGCTGTCGTCGAAAAAGGACACGAACCACCGACGTCTTGGCCAGGGTACACATATTGGCAGGTATAATTTCGAGGTAGTCAAGGACTTCGTCTACCTAGGCTCCGCAGTGACATGCAGAAACGACATCAGCGCCGAAATCAAACGCAGAATAACTCTTGCCAACCGCTGTTTCTTTGGGCTTGGGAGGCAATTGAAAAGCAGAACCCTCTCTCGAAAAACCAAGGTGAGCATTTACAAGACCCTTATCATCCCGGTCCTGCTCTATGGCGCAGAGATATGGACCTTATTGAAAGCGGATGAGGAGGCCCTTGGTCGTTTTGAGAGAAAAATGTTGCGTGCGATATTCGGCCCGACCTGCATAAATGGGGAGTGGAGGAGAAGACTTAACAGTGAACTGTACGGGCTGTACAGCGACATGAACATAGCACGGCGTCTTCGAATCCACGGCTAAGATGGCTAGGTTATGTTGAGCGTATGGAAAACACAGCTCCGGCCCGGAAGAGCTATGAATCCAACCCCGAGGGGCGACGCGGTCGAGGAAGGCCAAACTTAAGGTGGCGCAACCAATTGGAAGAGGAACTTAACCAACTAGGCGTGCGGCACTGGAGACTGCTGGCGAAAGACCGTGCCAGTTGGAGAGGTTTTTTGAAGGAGGCCCAGGTTCGCTATGAACTGTAGCGCCACAGAAGAAGAAGAAGAAGAACGCCTTTTAGATTGTAGCCAGTCTAAGGCTGGGAAATATTTCTTGCATCTGTATGGGAAGCCTAGGCATTTCGTCGCATTCTTGGCGACACCGAATATGTGCTTACTTACTTAGGTGCCGCTACAGTTCAGGGTGAACCTGATCCAAAACCAACAAGCTTTACCAGCTAGCACGGACTTTTACCGTTTCCAGTGTCGCACAGCCAGTTGGTTAAGGTCAGTTTCCACCTGTGTGCGCCACCTTAGATGCAAAGACCCTTCGGGCCGGAGCTGTGCTTTCCATTCGCTCTACATGGCTTAGCCATCTTAGACGTTGGATCCGTAGAAGTCGTACTAGGCCGATGTTGCTGTACAGCCCGTACAGTTTGTGGTTGAATCTTCTCATCCCCTCTCCGTCAATAGAAACGGGACTGAGGATTGTACGCAGAATTTTCCTCTCGAAACGACCAAGGGCCTCTTCATCCATTTCTCATAAGGTCCAAGCCTCTGCAACGCAGAGGAGAACCGGGATGATTAAGGTTTCATGGAGGGTCACCTTAGTTTTTCGAGAGAGGGCTCTACTACTCAATTGCCTTTTGAGCTCGGAGAACCAGCGGTTGGCAAGAGTTATTCTGCGTCTAATATCTGCGCTGACGTCGTTGCCGCTTCTTATCAGTGAGCCAAGGTAGAAGAAATCCTCGACTACATCAAAGTTATAGCTGCCAATAGTGACGTTCTGGTCAAGACGTCGGTGTTATGTGTCTTTCTTTGGCGACAGCATATATTTAGTTTTGCCCTCGTTTACCTTCAGACCCACTTCAGCAGCTTCTGCTTCAATGTTCATAAGCACTTCATTGACGTCTCGCTGCGTTCTCCCAATCATGTCAGTGTCATCAGCGTATGCGAGCAATTGTGCAGACTTGAAGTAGATCGTGCAGACTTGAAGTAGATCGTATTGGCCAGTGAACCTATCAATCAAATGGTTTCAGGCGTTCACACAGTATGGCAGAGAAGATCTTGTATGCGATGTTAAGGAGACTTATTCTCCTATAGTTGGCGCAGTTATAGGGGTCTCCTTTTTTGTTAACTGGGCAAACGATGCTGAGATTCCATTCGTCGGGCATGCTTTCCTCCGACCATGTTTTACAGATGAGCTGGTGCATGCGCCCTACCAGACCATGTCCAGCTGCTATAAATAGGTCGGTTTTGATATTGCTATCTTAACCTCGTCTAAGTCGGGTGGACGTAATTCTCTCTCATATTCGTCCAGTGTAAATGGCGCGTTCTGCCTGTCAGCGACATCTTGGCCACCGTCGTCGTTATACAGTCTGCAGAAATAGTCTCTCCGCATTCTCAGCATCGACTGTGGTTCATCTACAAGCCGTCCGTGTTCATCCCTCCAGGCTTCCTCTCTGGCTTTATAACCTTGGCATGTTCGTTTTGCTCTTTGTTGAAACTTTTTAACGTCGTCCCTGCGATAACATCACTCCATCTCCACGATGGCGCGCTTCTCATACTCTTTCTTTTTCCGTCTGAAAAGCACATACTCCTCCCTTCTTTTCCGCTCATACAACTCATGAGCAGCTCTCGTTCGTCGGTGCAACGTGACCACGTATGCATTCTGTTTTTCTGCATATACCTGATTGCACTACTCGATTTCTCCTAGTTTGCTTTCTCAGCTCATTAAGGGCCAGAGCCAAGTTTCTCTCAATCACCCGTGTTGTGTGTGATTATTTTTTACACAGACGAAAGGGATCTACAGTTTAATGGCGATTCCAAACGGCGTGAATTGAGAAGCTTTTTCTCGGCAAGTATACTCGGGGGGTTTTGCCAGTACCCCGCCGAGGAGAGACGCCGCGAAATAAATATTCGATGGCGTTGATGTTATCGGGATCGGAACTCGCTCATCGTGTGCCAGACTCCAAAACACTAACCACTGCGCCGCGTCGCCCTAGGTAGTGGCTGGAAACCTAATACTTCAGAGACTCTATGGTTTGTGCGGTTTGCGTCAGCTCTTGAGAGAGCTGAAGGGAGGCACGATCGGCGAAGCTCCTGGCGGTCTCTTGTGATTGCAGCTTCTCGACGTTAAATTTTGATGGTCCTACTCAATTCCACAGTGTTCGCGATTTCCGCATTTGGCTTCCCGGAAAGTTTGGACATCTAAGATGCTGGAGGAATATCTGGCGTCGATCGACACTGAATATGTGGTGGCACATACCCAGGATGGAAAGCTTTTCGGTTTCTGAGATGCAATTGCCATTCATGAATAATAGTTGCGGGTTAGCTACACGTTTTGACAACAGGAGACAGCATTGTGTTTTGGATGCAGTAAGTTCCACTCTTTTCTTTTTACCCCATGTAACTACGCTGTCGATGTCAGAATTTAATAAGCTCAACATACGCTGTCGTTCACTGTTTACAACTGAAGAGCAGGGGCGTAAAGAAGGGAACGAATATGATAAGCTAAGGTACTGTCTTCAGCGAAGGAGTGGATTGGATTAGAAGTGGCAGACAAGAGATCGTTTATAAAAATGAGAAAGAGACAAGACCGACAAGACAAGAGACAAGACCGAGCTCTGGGGAACACCAGCATTTAAGAAATGGATGTTAGACTCTAATCCGTCCAACACGACTTGAGTCAAAACATTCGAAAGGTAGTTTTAATCCATTGAAGAAGAGACTTATCGATCCCAAAAGCAGGCATTTTCGACAAAAAGACTTTATGCCAAACCCTGTCAAATGCTTTCGAAATATCCAGTGCAACTACGAGTATTTTGTTTCACCTGCTTGGTGAAGCGAGCAATTCCACTGTTCAGTGAGACATGCCATCAAATCACCAGTGGATCTGCTGCTACGGAAACCATGCTATCGGTCATTGAGGAGTTTCCGTGATACAAGTTATTTCATAAGCTGACGGTTAATCAGCTCTTCCATGACTTTGGAAAGAAGGGACGTTTGTACATACAATGGGTCGATAGTTGGAGGGAGAAGAAAACTCGAAGTTTTTGAATATAGGCTGGACAAATGTTCGGAAAGAGCTCAGAAGAGTAAGAAAGGTGAAAAAGCTCACGAATTGAGGCAGTACCATCTGGACCAGCGGATTTGTGTATGTCGAGGTCCTTAAGAACCCTTGCAACTGTACAAGTGCGGAAGTGGATAAGTCCCATGGTGGGATCGACGCACTCTAGTACAGACGAAGGTGAGGCGGGCCAACAACCCGCCCACACATAAACAGACGGATTCTCGAAGACGATATGGCGCGAAAAAGGAACACGATTTATGAGTATACTCCTGGAATGTCAGAACTCTGTACACTGCTGGAGCTGCTAATAACTGAAAGGGACCCTCACGAAGTACAAGGCGGATATTACTGCGATCCAGAAAATACGCTGGATGGGAAACGGTATGATGAGAAAAAAAAAAGACTGCGACATCTATTACAGCTGTCACAAAAGATTGCACATAATGCGGTGCGGATTTGTCGTGGGAAAGCGGTTTAGGTCGAAGGTCGAAGGCCATCATAAGTGATCGCCTAGCTGTGATCCGCATCAAAGGCAGATCTTACAACATCAACCTCATACATATGTGCACACGCCCCTACCGAAGCGGCTGAAGACCCCACCAAAGAGGACTTCTATGATTTCTTCGACAACGATGCGGAGCTTGTCGGGAGTACGATGTCAAAATCGTACTCGGGAACTGAGGTAGATGTCAAAATCGGTAAGGAGAACACCTTTGGCGAAGTGGTCGGAATGCAGAGCCTCCACTATACAACAACAGATAACGGCTTCCGACTCACGGACTTTGCGATAGCTCGTAACGCGGTGATAAAGAGCACACGATTTCCCCGCAAGCGAATCTACACCGCAACTTGGAGATCTCCAGATGGTCGAATCGCCGACCAAGATTCAGCAAGATTCAAAGCTGGACCAGCCCACCATGAGCAGGTTCGACATTGGACGCCGGAGCACACCAGAGGTTACAATAGTCTACAGGGAGCAACTGAGCGAAAGGCTCTCCGGCATACCTACGTCGAGCACAAATGTCAATAATATGTCACCGCATTGCTGCTTAGCCATTCAGGAAGTAGCCGAGAAAAGCATAGGCTACCTACCATCCCCGACAAGAAACCCGTGGTATGTCGCCGAGTGTGAGCAGAAAAAGGCAGTAACCAATGAGGCTTACCAAAAGGCGCTGCAGCGAAAAATCAAGACAGAGCGAGAGGAGCACCGAGCCAGAAGAAGGGAGAATAGGAAACTGCTGCAACTAAAGAAAAGAATTCTCGCGGTTTCCCAGCTCAAGGATATTGGAGAGTCCAGGGACAGGCATAAAATCAGGGTATTTTACAAGACAACAAAAAGTATTGCAGTCGGCTTCAAGAAAGGCACTCGGCTCTTCGAAATTGCGAAGGCAATCTTGTCACCGACCCGCAAAAACTATAGAGGCACATCCCTACTCAATGTCGCATACAATATCATGTCCAGTGTGAACGTCTGAAGCCCTTTTGCACCGCACTAATCGGCAGCTACCAGTGCGGCTTCCGGCCCGGCAAATCCTGGAAAAGACCGATCGATTTTGAAGCTGCATACAACAGCATTCATCGCAAGGAATCGTTGGATGCAACATACGCGATGCATCGTGCAGTTCGGTTCTAGGACATCTGAACCGTTTGAAACATGCACCGGATTTCGGCAAGGAGGATGTGCTGTCATGCGACTTCTTCAATTTAGTGCTGGAGCAGATAGTGCGACGGGCGGGCATCAACAAGGAAGGCACTATGTTCCACAAGTCTTTCCAGGTGCTGCGCGGTCCCAGCGTGACGTTGTAGAAGCTTTCACGGCGATTGAGGAACAAGCGAAACGAGTCGTATAGTCAACGAGGATAAGACAAAGTACATGCTGTCTTTGTACTTTGAACGCCCAGGTTCAAGAGATTTTTTTTTATACTCTCTTTTGATTTGTTATATACACACAACCTGAACGGAGTGCAGTGGTTTGGGTCTTTGATGTTCGTTAACTCTCAGGGGTGGTTGTCCTAGATAGGACGAGAGCCGACCGAATTCCGCGTTGGTTATAGTCCGTACTAATTCGTTCAAGCACTTTTAATATTGCTTACGCAGAGGATGAATTTCAGTTGACCTTATACTGTGAGTGTTATACCTGCAGCAGTACGTCTGGTCCCTTTCTATTCACAACTGCGTTGCATACTTTTCGTCCGTATAGGAATTACTTTTTTTCTTGACTATGAAGCGAATTTGAACTATAGACCTTCCGCTCGACGGTCGATGATGTTAACCACTGCACCACGGCCCCCCAAAGGAGTTAAGGAGGTAAGGAGTTTGTCTACCTCGGAGCAAACATAATCCCCACAAACACACCACAGTGGAGATTCGGTATAGAATCGCCCTTGGCAACCGCTGCTACTTCGGTTTGTCCAAACAGCTTGGGTCAAGACTCCTCACTCGAAGAAAAAAAGTCATGCGTTACAAAACGCTTATACTGCCAGTCTTACTATACTGAGCCGAAAGCTGGACGGCGGAGCTGATTTTGGTTTCTTTCAAAGGAAAAGTTCCGCGCCAGATACATATGTGGTCCTATCTGTGAGGAAGGTGAATGGAGGAGAAGATAGAACCGCGAACTCTACGAGCTGTACAAAGATGTGGCAATTGTCCGGAAGGCAAAGATCCGTCGACTACATTGGCTCGGCCATATCGAGTGCATGAACACGAACGCTCCAGCTAAGAGGGTCCTCGACTCTGAGCCTCCTGGTTCAAGAAGATGCAGATCGAACCTCTGGTATAAAGACCAAGTAATCGCGAATGTAAGACAACTTGGTCATGATAACTGGAAGCAGCGTGCCGGGGATCGTCAAGAATGGAAGGCAGCTATAGCTCAGGCTCAGATCTTTCATGGATTGCCGGCCTAATAAGTATATAAGTACAGGCGAAGACAAAATATAAGCTGGGAACTGGCTGCGAAGTGAATAGGTAGCAAATAGGTTAGCTTTGTCTAAGGGGATGACAGCTGGAATGTCGATAAGTGTTGGCATAGACGACGTAGTTGAATTTTTAATGTCTTTCAAAATGACCAGCAACTTTTGCTACTTTGGAACATTGAAGGATTTTGCGCCTTAATTTTTGGTCGAATTGGAATTTAACTCGTCAAATGTGGTCGTTGCAGTCTTTCTGGTTCGGATGTACTTTTTTTCGGTTTTCCTCAGAACTGTTTGCCTTATAGGTTCGAAAGCTTAGCTCCCTGAGCCTAATAGCCTCTTTGCAGCTCAATTCAAACCAAGAATTATCCTTTGGCCTAGTGCTTTTATTACTACTAGGAATAAAATTTGCCATGCCGATACGCCATTTGCCATAATATCAGTTGCGACGTCCAAGTCGTTGACGAGGAAGCACATCGACCAGTAAAAGATCCGAAAGGAGTTGTTTAAGATGCACCTAAAATGGTAAAAGTTGGTAAGCAATATCACTACGAATATATGTAGATGGCGAGATTATAGTGCCAAACAGCCAGTTTATGGAGGGAAGCATGGACAGACGTGGCAAAGAAATTCTTCCGCAACCCATGAATGTTGCAGAAGTACACACAATGTTGTAACACTGTTGCACATAATATGTAATGTTGGGCAGTGCACGGTCAGCGGTTTACAGATTAAAATTTCGGTACAGCGCACTTACTTGCGAAGTAGAGTAACACGTCCTTAGGTAAAGCAAAATCAAGAACAAGAGTTGTAGTTGTAGTTGTAGTCTAATGTAAGAACACATTTTCGTTTCCCAAAATTAGGAAGAATGTTAGGGAGGAGAGAAGAAACGAACGTAGTTCTCAACACCAAGGATGATTGTGCTCTCCATTTCCACAACTACATAAGTTCGTTCTTTCAACTAATGAGCATAGTCAACATCCATCACAGACCCATTCCCATCCATCCTGTCAACAAATACTTTTTTTTTAAATTAAAACCCACTCGAGGGTACTTCAGCGAGAAATTGAAAAATGCCAAGAGCTTGCAACGAAATTACCAAGCACAACAGCTTTATCACATCAACTTCGTAGGGCTTGGAATTATCCAAGTCCAAGTGCCATATTTACAAAAATTGCATTCCAAACTGAAAATGGAAGTCCACTTTATGAAAAGCAATCCTCTCAAGTTTGACAAAGGCGAATGTCTCCATCAGGATTTTGGGAAAAAAGGGAAATCCCCCTCTACAGAAAGGAAAATAAAAAATGTAAGCAGATTACTGAGAAGTCACCTAGCAAGCAGCAGTTGGTTCGCGTCTCTAGAAATTGACACGAATTTCCGTCTCGATGTTATGTGCCACACGGACAAACTGTAATGCATGCAATTCTCCTCTTCCCCCATTCGTATCTCTTGGACCAGCAGTACAAAATCGAGGTTAGGTCATTACAACGAACGAAAGAAGAAGAGAGAATAAAAAGCGGATTATATATATAAAAAAAATAAGGAAAATATGTATGTGTATGTGCACTTGTAGGTATATCGCACCCTTGTTAGACTTAGCGCCATTCATTTGCTTGCGTTGCGCAGGACGAAGCCAAAGACAAAAAGACCCTACCCCATAATGTAACCCAAAAAGGCGCCCCTTGAAGACGCAAGAAATAATGGAGGAAGATCTACCACTTGGTCCACATATGACAGCTGTTTTGTCGTTTAACAGCAAAGATGCCAGCCACATGTTCAATGTAGGTCCTCGTTGGATCACTTAACAATCAAAGTGCCATGAACAACAAGGGTGGCAGCAGCAGCAGCAGCCAGAACAAAAATCGCAGTAATCGCAAGCATTGCACTATGCCCACAATAGAGTTCGTGACTCATATAGCCACTCCACCATATGCTGCAACATATCTAGATACATACATATGTACATATGTATTTATATATGTACCATCCAAGTACTTGCTTACACGTTTCTGTTCCTCACTCGTATCTGGATGAGTAGGTCGCGGTATGATGACTTTCTTTCCTTGATGTCGAGAGAGAACGACAAATAAACAAAAGGACATTTGATGCTTTGATGCGACGCACTCATGTCAATTGATGCATTCATTCAAGCGGGCGAAGGACTCTTTGCCATCCATGAATCATACAAGTCTTTCTTATGATTCCCCAGAGGTTATTCACCCACGTAGTGTTGAACATGGAATAATACATTAGTGTGGGGTACATATGTCTGTAATCTTCTTTGCCGTTCACGACTGAAGTGAAGGAGAAGACTTACATACTTTAACATCCTTGTAGACGAGATGTCATGACGTCTGCAAGGGTATGCCGAGACGTGGTCGGTCGTTGCTGGAAGCCTAACGTTTTCCGGTGAAGCCATCAATTTGGGGTATGGGTTCGTTTTCCTTTTTTGTGTCCCGTATTTTCATGAATGTGAGCCACGATGTCAGAATGACTTACAACATACACATCGTATTGTATGTCACATTTACAAGCGCGAATACGAATTGTTTGATATCCTTTATTTAAGGGTAGATTTGTATGAAGTTATCAAGGCGAATACAAGATTCATGCCGAGGAAATTTCAGAATAAATTAGGTTTTTCCCTGCCGACTTACTTAGTTCCTGTGGTGTCAAAAATGTGGATATTCTTGTGAATCGGAGGCAGAAATGTTACAATTCTAAAATAAAATAATAAAGTAGACCCCGTACTAGGCCGATGACGCTGTACAGATTGTACGTAGAACGTCCCTCTCGAAACAACCAAGCGCATCATCATCCATTTTTAAAAAGGGCCTCTGGGCCTCTGCGTCACAGAAGAAGACTATTATGATTCAGGTTCAGCGCTGGTGTCGTTACTACTTGTTACCAGTGAGCCAAGGTAGACGAAATCCTTGACTTTATCGAAGTTATATGTAGCTGCCAATAGTGACGTTCTGGCCAAGACGTCGGTGTTGTGCGTCTTTCTTTGACGCATATGTTTAGTTTTGCCCTCATTTACTGTCAGACCCACTTTACCCGATTCTGTTTCAACGCTCACAAAAGCTTCAACGACGTCTCGCTGCGTTCTCCCAATCACGTCAATGTCATCAGTGTATGCGAGCAATTGCGCTGACTTGAAGTAGATCGTGCTATTGAATTGGCCAGTGAATCCACACGATCTTTTTCAAGATGATGTTGAAAAATTCATATGACAGTGCGTCGTCCTGTCTGAATCAGTTCTTGACATCGAAGGTCTCGGTTAACTCCTTACCGGCATTAATGGAGCAGCGAGAATTCTCCATTGCCTTCCTGCACAACCAAACGAGTTTGGCAGGAGTGTCAAAACATAACAAGACTCTATATAGCTCGTCCCTATAGACACTGTCATATGCGGCCTTAAAATCGACGAAAAGGTGGTGTGTGTCGACCTTCTCCAAGATCTGCCATAGCGTGAATATTTGGTCAATTGTGGATTTTTCTGGCCACGAATGGCTTCAGGCTTCACAGCTCGGCAGAAAAGATCTTATACGCGATGTTAAAGAGACTTATTCCCCTACAGTTGACGCAGTTATAGGGATCTCCTTTTTTTGTGAACCGGGCAAACGATGCTGAGGTTCCATTCATCGGGCATGCTTTCCTCCGACCATATCTTACAGATAAGCTGGCGCACGTTCCCAACAAACTCATCCCCAGCTGCTTTAAATAACGCTGAAGGTAGGCATTGCGCCAGCAGCTTCATTATACTTCAGTTCTGATTTTGCTTACCCAACCTCTTCTAAGTCGGGTGGATGGAATTCTTACTCATCTTCGTCCAGTGTGAGTAGTGCGTTCTGCCTGGCGGCGGCATCTTGGACATCTTCGCCGTTATACAGTCCGCAGAAATAGTCTTTCCACATTCTCAGCATCGGCTGTGAAGCAAGCACAAGACGTCATCCCTGCAGGCTTCCGTTCTGTCTTTAATAACCTTGGCATGTTCGTTTTACTCTTTGGTAAAACTTTCGAACGTCGGTCCTGCGATAACATCTCTCCATTTCTTCGATCGCGCGCTTCTCATGCTTTTCCTTTTTCCTTCTGAAAAGCACTTGTTCCTCCCTTCTTTTCCACCCATAGAGCTGACGAGCAGCTCTCCTACGTCGGTCCAACCTGGCCATATATGCATTCAGTTTTTCTGCATATACACATCTGATTTCATTCGTCATTAAACCAAAGGTTTCTCCTAGGTAGTGGCTGGAAACCTAATACATCAGAGCCAGCATCCCCGATATCAACGTCTCCATTGCTGCTCTATGGTTTGTGCAGCTTGCATCGGTTCTTGACAGATCTGAAGGGAGACACAATCGGCGAAGTTCCTGCCGTACCTTACGATTGCAGCTTCCCGACGTCAAATTTTGATGGTGCTACCCGACTCCGCAGTGTTCCGCATACATACCTCGGTTGAAACAAGGTAATGACCTGGGTCCATGTTGCCTCCTCGGAAAGTTCGAACATCCAATATGCTGGATGAATGTCTGGCGTCGATCGCAATATGAACGATTTGATTCAGATAATTGATCAGGAAGCCCTCAGGGAGAGGAGGATGTTCCCCTATGGATATTGAGATGTGTGAATCGTTGCTAGCTACTAGGAGATTACGGCCCGTCACAAAGCCTATTAGCTTGAATTTGTTTTCGGACGTGGTGCGGTTTAGGATATACTTTCCTACGACTCGTTCAAAGATATCCTCCTTACGCAGCTTCGCTTAGGACTTTTTCTAACTGTCGGCCCACCCTGTCTGTTAGGGGAGCTAACATTCCAGGTGCAGAACCGATACTCCTGTCCTTCTACGGGGGTCGTCAACATGCAGTCTGTCCATTAAATCCGAGGCTTGTAGGTGTCTCTGAATTTTTACATTTTTTTACGGTTACGGCTTACTAGGCCGTAGCCCAATCGACTGAATCTGTTCTCGGCGCAGGAAACTCGCCATTTGCCTTTCCCCGTCTGTGATTCCCAGAGAAAATCACCAGATAGCACCACAGGAGGTGGGGATGGAACTTACTAACACTGCCGCAAGGTGTTCGTCTGCGGAGGCTCTTCTCACTTTTTAGTAGGCCAGCAAAAGTTGGATAGATCCTACCCATACGAGGCCTTTGTTAATCCTTTGCCATCCATTCCAAAGCCACTATATAATTTAAATCAAGGACGATTTCACTGTAAATTACTAAGGATTAAATGCTTGACAACACTTTTTTGTCCACGGAAGAGGTTTTCGCGCATGATTATAAAGCGTGGGCTAAGACCAGACCAAAACGCTATCTAGCTACCTAAGCTATCTTAACCGTAACCGGAAAACCCCATAATGCTCAAGCACAATAACAAGCCTCGGATAAGGCGGACCGGATTAATGTTGTCGATCCTTGCTAGAAACCAATGATCTTCGGCTCTGTACGAGGAATGTTAGGTGCCTAAACAGACCACGTGGGGCCGAACAACTTGCGGATGTCCTAGAACGGTATAAAGCGGTACTTAATCGCCATCCAGGAAATGCCAGGAATGGACCGGGTAAAAAGCGGGTGAAAATCTGCGACATCTACTACGGTGACTGCTTAAGAAGAGAGGACAATGATTGGTCAGATGCGGATTTGTTGTTTGAGGTGGACTAAGGCAAAAAGTCCAAGACAAAAGGATGACTCCACCAGAGATGAGTTCTACGATCTCATAGACAGAACGTACGCCCAATGTCCCAGCTATGAGATCAAGTTTGTACTAGACTTCAATGCTTAGCTGGGAAAGGAAAGCAACTTTGAACCAGTCAGCGGCAAACACAGTCTACACGACACCACATCCGATAACGGACACAGGCAGATTGATCTTACTAGGGGATGAAATCCCCTTCCTCGATATATACAAGTGTACCTGGCGGTCGCCAGATCAATCGATCACTGACCAGATTGATCACGTCGCGATCGGCGTCAGACTTACTTACTTATTTAGATGGCGATACAGTTCGGGGTAAATTAACGACTCAACCAACAAGCCTCTCTAGCCGACACGATCTTTGGCCAGCTGCTTCCAGTGCCGCCAGCCCATTTGGTTGAGGTCCCTTTCAACCTGTGCCAAATTGTCGTCCTCTGCTGCGTAGTCCCTCGTGTTTGGAGTCAAAGACTCTTCGGGTCGGAGCGGTAATGTACATTTGCTCTAAGGGGCCCAGCCATCTTAGACGTTGGATCCGTAACTAGGCCGATGTCGCTGTACAGCCCGTACAATTATTGGTTGAATCTTCTCCTGTACTCTCCGTTTACAAAAACGGGACCAAAGATAGCACGCAAATTTTCCATCTCGAAACGCCCAAGAGCCTCTTCATCCGCTTTTGATAACGTTCAAGCCTCAGCGCCATAGAGGAGGACCGGGATTATTAAGGTTTTGTAGAGGGATACCTTGGTTTTTCGAGAGAGAACTCTGCTACTCAGTTGCCTCTGGAGCCCAAAGGTTGGCAAGCGGTTGGCAAGAGTTAATCTGCGTTCTATCTCAGCGCTGGTGTCGTTGCTGCTTGTCACCATCGAGCCAAGGTGGACGAAGTACCTTCACTACTTCAAAAATATAGCTACCGAAGGTGACGTTCTGACCAAGACGTCGGTGTTGCGCGGCTTTCTTTGGTGACAGCGTATATTTGGTCTTGTCCCCATTTAGCCCTAGACTCACTTTAGCCGCTTCTGTTTCAATACTTGCAAGCGCCTCATTGACGTCTCGCTTTGTCCGTCCAATAACGTCAATGTCATCTGCGTAGGCAAGCAATTGTGTAGACTTGAAGTAGATCGTGCCTCTTGTATTGGCCGCGGAGTCCCGCACGATCTTTTCAAGTATGATGTTAAGGAAATCACATGACAGTGCGTCACCCTACCTAACACCTTTTTTAACACCGAAGGTCTCCGTTAGTTTACCTCCGACCTTAATGGAGCAGCGAAAATTCTCCATAGTCATCCTGCGCACTCTGACGAGTTTGGCAGGAATGTTAAAACATGACGTGGCTCTGTATAACTCGTCTCTATAAACTGTCATATACGGCTTTAAAGTCGACAAAAGGATGGTGCGTGTCGGCGTCAGGCACTCCTCCATTATTCGTGATGTTCAAACTTTCCGAGGACCACTATCCTGATATCAGAAAAGACTAAGAATACAAACCGCTCGTGCTTTTGCCGATCGCGTCTCCCTGCTCCCTCGTACACCTCAACCCTCCACGAAGGGTTGAAGCGAACGTGCCAGGGTTATAAAGCCAGAGGGGAAGCGTGTAGGGATGAGAACAGGCACCTGGTAGTAGAATCATAATCGATGCTGAGAATATGGAAAAACCACTTCTGCAGACTGTGTAACGGCGATGTTAGTCAATACCCGCTGTCAGACAGAATGATCCATTTCTTAATGACGAAGATCGCAGAGAAGTCCGTCACTCTAACCTCGACGAAGTTAAGATCGCCATATCGAAACATAAGTCGAATAAGGCTACTGGCGCAGACGGACTGTCTGTTGAGTTCTTTAAAGCAACTGGAGATTAGCTGTTTAGGAACATCCACCAGCTCATCTGTAAGATATGATCAGAGGAGAGCATGTCCAAGGAATAGAGTGTCAGCATCGTTTGTCCAGATTCACAAGAAAGGAGATCCCTTTGACTGCGCCAACTACAGAGGAATAAGTCTCTTTAAAATCGTCTACAAAATCTTCTCTGCCGTTTTGTGTGAACGCCTAAAGCCTTTTGTAAAGAAGCTGATAGGTCTTTATCAGTGTCGCTTTCGACCAGATCTTCGCACTACGGCAAATGCTTGAAAAAATCAATGAATTACAGGTCGACATTCACCTCCTATTTGTCAACTTCAAAGCCGCATACGATAGCGTAATTAGAGACGAGCCATACAACACCATGTCTACCTTTGACATCCCTGCTAAACTCGTCAGACTATGCAGGATGATTTTGGAGAATGCTCGCTGTTCCAACCAAGGCGGTGCAGATCTGACTGAAAGTTTTGATGTCAAAAAAGGATTTAGGCAGGGCGATGCGTCTACTCTTAAATGCTAACATTTCAATACATTTTTTCAAACCAATCGGATAAAAATGTAGAACAAAAACAACAAATGAACGCCCACAAAATCGTTTTCAAACGTAAGACATTACGACCATTTAATCCAAGTATTACTACTTGGCTACTAATGGCTACAATTGCCCGGGCAACTGTTATCCTTAGTAATGTGATTACCTATGCTCCTCACGATATTGGTACTACCGTGTCTTTCTGTTCTGAATTGGTTCCAATCGGTAAATCCGATCCACTGTACATTCGAACACACGATTGGTCAATCGTCCCATACGGCACTGTTAGTCCTTTGCTAATAATCGGATTCGAAAACTATCTTTCGGTCCACTGGTCTCCTCCCCCTTACAGAATACCGAATACTTAATCTATTCCTTCCAATTGATGTCCTTTTATACATACTTCCATCCTCGTTCTACTTGGCTACTCCGCCGTAGCCCACAGTCATGTGGAGGATTTATTAGCACCATTTACATTTCTAACCCGAAAGGATATGCGAGTCCAAGTCATCCATTAATTAAAGTGGCCAACTGAAAATATCTTGTTGCCGCTTAACCCATCTGGGGGGCCACTGAATAGCCACCACAAGTCTATGCAATATTCGCTTTTCTTCAGGCTTTGTTCTATCGTCCTTTGCTCACCACACCTATGGGTCTTTTGAATTTTTCGTTTGCTTTGTAGTCAGGAAAAATTCATTTAGGAAATGTAAACAGTCTATCCGTGCAGACAAGATTCAGTACACATCAAGGATTCCACCTGATTTGTTTCGTATTCCATTGTCTCGCTTCTGTAAGGATAATGGAAATTGAATTGACTTTGAGGATGAAAAACAGGCTGAAGAAGCGACAATTTAGATATGGCCACAAGGAGATACACATAACCATGGTGGCAGGAGTGAAAGAAAATCCTTGCGGTCAGGTGGAATAACAGACAAAAGCTTCGACAATACGAGTAATTCACCTCGAATGAATTTTCTTTTTCAGAATGGACCAGATACATACGATATATCGCCAGGAGAAGGACCTTATTATTTATAGCACAGCCTTTGACAGAAGGCAGTGAAGAGGTAAAAGGATAGGGATGAGTCTAATCTGAAAATTCGATGTGCAGCTTAGGCTGTAGAAATGGGAGTTAGTAGAATTCTACACCAACTGACTAGTAATCGAATAGGCTGAGGACGATTATCCTCTTGAGAGTGTCCTGTATGGGTGTACGAGAGCGATATACAATGTTTTATGCTTGACGGTTTCCTGCTGACCGAAACGGCAGACAACGTACGATCTTTAAGTGGTAAGTGGCAAGTGGGAATGTAAATTGAAAAAGGATTTATGAGTCTTCTATATGTATATTTGTTTTGACTAGAGATACTTACTTACTTATCAGGCCTGCGATCCATGGAGGATCTGAGCCTGAGCTATAGCTGCCTTCCATCCTTGACGGTCCCGGGCACGCTGCTTCCAGTTGTCAAGACCAAGATGTCTTACATCCGCGATTACTTGGTCTTTATACCGGAGGTTCGGTCTTCCTCTTCTTCTCGAACCAGGAGGCTCGGAGTCGAAGACCCTCTTAGCTGGAGCGTTGATGTCCATGCGCTCGATGTGGCCGAGCCAGTGCAGTCGACGGGTCCTTGCCTTCCGGACTACATCCACATCTTGGTACAGCTCGTAGAGTTCGCGGTTGTGTCTTCTTCTCCATTCACCTTCCTCACAGACAGGACCAAATATCCGGCGCAGAATTTTTCTTTCGAAAGAACCCAAAATCAGCTCCGCTGTCCTGCTTATCGTCCAGCTTTCGGCTCCGTACAGCAAGACTGGCAGAATGAGCGTTTTGTAAAGCATGACTTTGGTCTTTCGAGTGAGGAGTTTTGACCCCAGCTGTTTGGACAAGCCGAAGTAGCAGCGGTTGCCAAGGGCGATTCTACGCCGGATCTCCACTGTGGTGTCATTTGTGGAGTTTACGTTTGCCCCGAGGTAGACAAACTCCTTAACTACCTCGAAATTGTAGCTGTCAATTGTTATGTTTTGTCCCAGGTGGTGAGCGACGGATTGGTTTTTGCTTGACAGCATGTATTTCGTTTTGTCCTCATTGATCTTAAGACCAATTCGTTTCGCCTGTTCTTCAATCGCCGTGAATGCTTCCACAATGCCACGGCGAGAACACGCGATGATGTCGATATCATCCGCGTATCCTAGCAGCTGGATGGACTTGTAAAAGATAGTGCCTTCCCTGTTGACGCCTGCCCGTCGCACTATCTGCTCCAGCACCAGGTTGAAGAAGTCACATGACAGCGCATCTCCTTGCCGAAATCCGGTGCATGTTTCGAATGGTTCCGAGGTCCTAGAACCGAGTTGCACGGTGCATCGCGTGTTTTTTAGCGTGGCGCGACACAACTGGATCAGTTTTACCGGGATCCCGAATTCGGCCATCGCCCCAAACAGTGCTTCACGATGAATGCTGTCGTATGCGGCTTTGAAATCGATGAAAAGATGGTGACTAGAGATAAAGGATGAAAATATTTATGAATATGTACACTGAAAAGGACCGAGACTTGATCCGGCTTGAAAGAATGATGAAGACAATGAGAATTGATTGAAGTGTCTCTGTGATGTAAGGGGAATGCTGGGATGGTAACCAAACGATGTCCTTGTAGGTTAAACCCTCAGACATAAACAAATTTTATGAACATTGACAATTGGATTGAGTATGATGAATAATCGTAGGAGCATGACAATATTACTCAAAATGTTTGGAGCTAAAGAGGTCCAGAGTCTGTGCTGACCTCATTTGCCTATATGCTTACGAGACGCTTTGACTTAGTTGACATGACAACAAAAGTAAGACGAGGGTGAAAGCCAGAGCAAAAGCTGGATTAAGTGAACAAAGATAACAAAAAGTGAAGTCATAGCTGGGAATATGGAATTACTAATTCTGCCGCGATGATAGTCAGAGGCATGGCTGGCAGCTCAGCAGATTAAAGGAATTAGAAGCAAATTGAATCACGATGAGAAAAGAATGCATTCCCCTTGGCATTGGTGCAACCCCTTCGCATACTCACCCTAGTAAAACGGGGAGACTAATCGTTTCTGCTAGGAAGCGAGAAGTCGCAATTCCACCTCCTCGTGGTACTATCAGAAGATTTTATCCTGAAATAACAGACGAGAAAAGGGGAGTAGCTACTCTTCTGCTCCAAAAATCTGGTTTAGTCGGTCGAGACTAGTAAGACGCAACCGTAGAAAAGTACATATTCAGAGGCAACCACAAGCCTCGGATTTAACAGACGGACTACACGTTGACGACCCCACAAACATATAAAAGGGCAGGAGTATCGGTTCTGTACCTGGAATATTATGTCCCACCAACCAGCGCCTAGGAGAAATACTTGGTGTGATGATGAGTGCAGACAGGTACATACAGAAAAGTAGAATGCATACATGGCCACGTTGCCGGTGCAACGAAAGCTGCTCGTGAGATCTATGAATGGAAAAGAAAGGATAAGGAGCGCTTTTCAGAAGGAAAAAGAAAGAGCACGAAAAGCGCGAGATCGAGGACCCATGAATTTCAGGTCGACACACACCACCTTTTCGTTGATTTTTAAACTCTCTATGACAGTGTCCATAGGGACGAGCTATATAGAGCCATGTAATGGGTTGACATCTCACCCAAACTAGTCAGGTTGTGAGAGAATTCTCGCTGCTCCATTGAGGTCGGTAGGGCCTCCATTCTTCGGGCGTCTGGTCGTGGCGGGAGGCTTAAGAGGTCATAGACCTCGAACTAAGACTCGAAGACCCCAAAAATGAATGGACAAACAAAAGGAATTAAGTAATCCAGGTGGTACCCGCAGCAGCGGAAATCCACTCGCGATCTCATTGATTGCGGCTGGGACACGGATTCTGGAGGCCCCGACATTCATTTTTAACACCACGGCAGCCCGGAATGACACCGACTCCTGCGGCTCACTGACTAACCACCTGGTCGGAGTGAGCATGAGCGGTGCGGAGCGGAGGCGACATCAACGATGGCGTGGCACGGGAAACCGCAAAGGTGGAACGCGCACCAGAATTGGAACGTACCGCTGAATGCACTACTTTTTTTTTTTTTTTTTTTTATGGGGCTAGTGCTACCATTAGCAATACGGCACTGCGACCTTTGCAGATCTTTTGTGCCTGCTAGCCGATTTAGCCGAGTAGTCTCTCCACTTCTATAATGAAGCTGAGAATGCTTCTCGTAGGAGCCAGGGTGATCCCCTCAGGAGTCGTAACTTCACTGAGAAGGATACGCTTCCTAAATGGCAGAGAGCAGCACACTCACACAGTATGTGTTCTGCCGTCTCCTCGTCCTCAAGACAGAGCCGACACTCAGTTTCAGACGAGAGGCTGAATGCACTACTAAGTGCCAAAAAAAGAAAAGGAAAGAGGTTGATCATCGATTTCAAAGCCGCATACGACAGCATTCATCGTGAAGCACTGTTTGGGGCGATGGCCGAATTCGGGATCCCGGTAAAACTGATCCAGGTGTGTCACGCGATGCACCGTGCAACTCGGTTCTAGGACCTCGGAACCATTCGAAACATGCACCGGATTTCGGCAAGGAGATGCGCTGTCATGTGACTTCTTCAACCTGGTGCTGGAGCAGATAGTGCGACGGGCAGGCGTCAACATGGAAGGCACTATCTTTTACAAGTCCATCCAGCTGCTAGGATACGCGGATGATATAGACATCATCGCGTGTTCTCGCCGTGGCATTGTGGAAGCATTCACGGCGATTGAAGAACAGGCGAAACGAGTTGGTCCTAAGATCAATGAGGACAAAACGAAATACATGCTGTCAAGCAAAAACCAATCCGTCGCTCATAACCTGGGACAAAATATAACAATTGACAGCTACAATTTCGAGGTAGTTAAGGAGTTTGTCTACCTCGGGGAAAACGTAAATTCCACAAATGACACCACAGTGGAGATCCGGCATAGAATCGCCCTTGGCAACCGCTGCTACTTCGGCTTGTCCAAACAACTGGGGTCAAAACTCCTCACTCGAAAGACCAAAGTCATGCTTTACAAAACGTTCATTCTGCCAGTCTTGCTGTACGGAGCCGAAAGCTGGACGATAAGCAGGACAGCAGAGCTGATTTTGGGTTCTTTCGAAAGAAAAATTCTGCGCCGGATATTTGGTCCTGTCTGTGAGGAAGGTGAATGGAGATGAAGACACAACCGCGAACTCTATGAGCTGTACCAAGATGTGGATGTAGTCCGGAAGGCAAGGATCCGTCGACTACACTGGCTCGGCCACATCGAGCGCATGGAAATCAACGCTCCAGCTAAGAGGGTCTTCGACTCCGAGCCTCCTCGTTCGAGAAGAAGAGGAAGACCGAACCTCCGATATAAAGACCAAGTAATCGCGGATGTAAGACATCTTGGTCTTGAAAACTGGAAGCAGCGTGCCCGGGACCGTCAAGGATGGAAGGCAGCTATAGCTCAGGCTCAGATCCTCCATGGATCGCTGGCCTGATAAGTAAGTACTTAAGTACGAGAGAAGCCGATATGATTTGGACTGGCATTTCCCTCCCAATTAATGTCGTCGCTTTAAATTCCTAAATAGCTCTAATCGCTTCAAAGGGCAATATCCCTGACTTGTCGCGTGTTTATATGCCCGGCGAATTGTTAGCTTTCGTCGTACACTCCTGATCATTTTCAACGTTAAATGGGGTAATTTCGATCCCTTGTAGCTGGTCATTTCCTATCACGTTATCCGGCTAGCTTAGGAGATAAAAAGTGTCCAACCGAATCAAATACATCAATTTCCAGCTAATAACTTAAGCGAATCGACATCAACCCTTAATCCACTTTTCGCAGTGTTCAACAAAAAAAAAAAAAAAAAAGAAAGGAGTTAACAGCAAATCGGTCTTTAATACCTTCGTATCTATCATCGTAAAAGTTCGCTAAACCGGTGTCACATACGAGTACCACCGATTCAAAAATTCCATTCGACCATTCATCATTCCTCAGTGAAGGCCGCTTTAGTTCCATTTATCTCAGCACACTGCATGGATTATTTCCATTTCAACTAATCGCCATCGCTATCGACCCCTGACGATGACGGGTTATACCGGACCACAACTTTTTGCTGAGTGAAGCAGAAAACCGAAAACTGAAAACCAAAAAGATCCCTCCATTCAGGGATTCATATTTAATTTAAGGAAAATATTTTTCGGATTCAAAACCCACTCGTTTGGATACTAGTTTACTAGAATCGAGAACACGCTCTCGTCCCAACGCTTGCAGCATGTGAAACAAAAAGAACCAATAGAACCAATGGATGGTGGAGGAGACAAAGGAAAATGGGGTGGCTGGTAAGGGTGGAAGTAGCTAGAGATGGAAACGATGCTATTCTGTTTGTTTGGTCATTATCCAATCGGATAAATTAGGGATAATCTTGTTTTATGAACTTAACGGATCCGTCGGAGCATTCAAGAGGATGAATGCACTCTTCGATAAGCCGCGTGTGCACGGAGGGCAGTTGAAAAGCGCTTGTTGAACGATGGATGTTAAAGGACGAGGACCATAAGAAAGGAGTGGTGGAGAAGACAACATCACGTATCAGGCGTTTCTGCTTGAATGGGTTTTTCGAGTTGCTTCACGTTCGTGAACAGGATTTTTTGGGGTCATCGTCGTCCTTACTGCATCAGAGTGTCCGAATGGGAATATATGTACATATGTACGTAAGCGGCAGTAGTAGGACGTATATACTATCGAATGCAGTACATACATATCACATTATTAGTTCCAAAATGCATTTTGTCTCTGCAAGAAGGAAAAAGGATTCATCTGTCTCTTTTATTTGCTGACCTTTTTAAAGCCTCTCCACTATGCTATTCCTGGGCATAACACTTGAATGGTCGTAGGCAAAACTATATGGTAAAAAGCAACCTTCGTAAAAGTATCCTATTCGCAATAGTTTCCGAAAATAGACCAAAAAAATACAGATAAAGAGGCAGAATGAAAAGAAAACGTCAAATCCATTTTGTGAATCGAAGGATTAAGGGGGCGGCATACAAATGGGTATCATTGTCGAGAGCTTTATTGGTAGAATTCGTGTGCAGCAGTTGAAGGATACGGATGAAACCAATCGAGAGTAGTAGCTCCCCATTCGTTTATCTTTCACTATGAATCCGTTGACTGGAACGGGGTTGTGTGCTCTGCTTTATTCCTTTTTTATTGCGACATTTTCTATTTTTGTTGTGCCGGTGTTTGCTGAGTCCATATTTTCGTCCCTAATATGGTTCGAATTGACCAGCGCGATGGGTTCGCATAGAATGGTTTCGGCAATTTCCTTTACCCACGTCAATGGCAAACACACACGATCACGTACATATATGCTTGTAGGTCCTGCAAGAGCCATATACATAGATATGTACAAGGACTATCCCTTCGGAAGATTGTTTGATTTTGAAACGGTAGAATATTGTGTTCATTTGGACGGGAGTACTATTGTCCTTTCTTATTGGCCTGATTTTGTGGCTCGTTTTTTCGGTTGAACACTTTGGGAAGATTCTTGGACTAACACTGTTGGATGGACAACAGCAGAAGTGGTGAGTCGAAAGGAAGTTTTGTTTGTTGAAAGGTTAGTAGGAGTTGAAGAAGGAGGGTACTATGTTGGTCAATAAGGTAGAAAGTGTTTACTCAGAAGATGAGATCATGAAAGTTGAGGGAAATTGTATAAATGAACAACAGACAGATAAAATACTTTACGGCCTTTTTAGCACAAACAGGGTTTTGGGCTCAATGACGGGACAGTTTACCTTTTTGGGGTTGTCATAAAATCGGTTTCGGTTAGTTAAAAGACGGAGAGTAACCTACGTTCATATGAGGAACTTTTGTTTCGTCTCGAATAGGTTCATTAAAATTCTTGGCTGGTCCTTTTAAGCATACTTAACTGCTACTTAAGCAGCACGGAGATATATTTGCAAGATTGATCAGTACGAATTTCATGCAATACTATACACATAACGACACTTGCAAAAAATGAAAAAAGGACAATGATCCTCGGCTCGGTATGTGGAAGTTTAGGTCCCTAACCAGACCACGTGCAGCGGAACATATTGCGGACGCTTAACCGCCATCTAGAAAATGCATTGGAATGGACCGGGTATAAAGCGGATGAAAAACTACGACATCTACTACGGCGACTGCTATAGGGAGGGGGGACAATGATTGTTCGGATGCGGAATTGTTGTTTGAGGTGAACTGAGGCAAAAAGTCATAAGCATTCGGCATGTGAGCGAACGCCTTATAACGATTCGTATCAAGGCTACATTTCCTAACATTAGCCTGATCTGCGTTCACGCCCTCACGGAGGACAAGAATATGTACGTATATTGGCGTTACAGTCCATAAAGGACCTAAGCCGAGCTTCTCTCAATCACCCATGTTGTGTGTGATTTCATTTTCCCATAGGTGAAAGGGACCTACAGTTTATTGCCGGGTCCGAACGGCGAATTTCGAGAAGCTTTTCATGACAATTTTACTACAGGGGGTTCTGTCAGAACCCCGCTGAGGAGAAACACCGTGAAAAACATGTCCGATGACATGGCTGTCTCGGTATTCGATCCCGTGTCATCGGCGTCAGAGGCCAACACACTCCACCAAATATGAATTCTTACTTATTTACTTATCAGGCCTGCGATCCATGGAGGATCTGAGCCTGAGCTATAGCTGCCTTCCATCCTTGACGGTCCGGGCACGCTGCTTCCAGTTGTCAAGACCAAGATGCCCTACATCCGCGATTACTTGGTCTTTATACCGGAGGTTCGGTCTTCCTCTTCTTCTCGAACCAGGAGGCTCGGAGTCGAATACCCTCTTAGCTGGAGCGTTGAAGTCCATGCGCTCGATGTGGCCGAGCCAGTGTAGTCGACGGATCCTTGCCTTCCGGACTACATCCACATCTTGGTACAGCTCGTAGAGTTCGCGGTTGTGTCTTCTTCTCCATTCACCTTCCTCACAGACAAGACCAAATATCCGGCGCAGAATTTTTCTTTCGAAGGAGCCCAAAATCAGCTCCGCTGTCCTGCTTATCGTCCAGCTTTCGGCTCGGTACAGCAAGATTGGCAGAATGAGCGTTTTGTAAAGCATGACTTTGGTCTTCCGAGTGAGGAGTTTTGACCCCAGTTGTTTGGACAAGCCGAAGTAGCAGCGGTTGCCAAGGGCGATTCTATGCCGGATCTCCACTGTGGTGTCATTTGTGGAATTTACGTTTGCCCCGAGGTAGACAAACTCCTTAACTACCTTGGAATTGTAGCTGTCAATTGTTATATTTTGGCCCAGGTGGTGAGCGACGGATTGGTTTTTGCTTGACAGCATGTATTTCGTTTTGTGCTCATTGATCTTAAGACCAACTTGTTTCGCCTGTTCTTCAATCGCCGTGAATGCTTCCACAATGCCACGGCGAGAACACGCGATGATGTCGATATCATCCGCGTATCCTAGCAGCTGGATGGACTTGTAAAAGATAGTGCCTTTCCTGTTGACGCCTGCCCGTCGCACTATCTGCTCCAGCACCAGGTTGAAGAAGTCACATGACAGCGCATCTCCTTGCCGAAATCCGGCGCATGTTTCGAATGGTTCCGAGGTCCTAGAACCGAGTTGCACGGTGCATCGCGTGTTTTTTAGCGTGGCGCGACACAACTGGATCAGTTTTACCGGGATCCCGAATTCGGCCATCGCCCCGAACAGTGCTTCACGATGAATGCTGTCGTATGCGGCTTTGAAATCGATGAAAAGATGGTGTGTATCAATTCGAAACTCGTTGGTCTTTCCCAGGATTTGTCGAAGTGTGAAAATTTGGTCTATAGTTGATTTGCCGGGCCGGAAGCCGCACTGGTAGCTGCCGATTAGTGCGGTGCAAAATGGTTTTAGACGTTCACACAATACGCTGGACAGGATCTTGTTTGCGACATTGAGCAGGGATATACCTCTATAGTTCTTGCAAGAGGTAGGATCGCCTTTTGTGTGGATGGGGCATATAGAGCTGGTATTCCAGTCGTCGGGCATGCTCTCATCTTCCCAAATTCTGTAGAATATCTGGTGCATGCTCCCTACCAGAACATCGCCGCCAGCCTTGAAGAGCTCTGATGGCAAGCCATCTGAGCCTGCGGCCCTGTTGTTCTTCAGCTTCTGAATAGCTGTGCCGACTTCTTCTATGCTGGGTGGGAGGACTACTTCAGCGGCTGGAGTTGGGATTTCCTCGGTCCCTACCACTCTCTCTTGGTCATGCTCGTTAAGCAGCTGCTGGAAGTTCTGCTTAAATACATCCACTATTCCCTGCGGGTCGGTGACAAGATTACCCTCGCAGTTTCGAAGAGCCAGGGTGCCCTTTTTGAAGCCTCCTGCAAGGCCTTTGGCTTTCTTGTAAAAGGCTCGTATTTTATGTTTATCCCTAGACTCCTCGATATCCTTGAGCTGGGAAGCTGCGAAGATTCTTTTCTTTTGTCGAAGTAGTTTTTTCTCGTCCCTTCTTCTGGCTCGGTACTCTTCTCGCGCTGCCCTGGTTTTCCTCTGCAGCGCCTTTTGGTACGCCTCATCGGTTGCTGCCTTTTTCTGCTCACACTCGCCAACATACCACGGGTTTCTTGTCGGGGGTGGTAGGTATCCTAATGTGGTTTCGGCTACTTCCTGAATGGCTGAGCGGCAATGCAGCCACATATTATTGGCATTTGTGTTCGACGTAGGCATACCGTAGAGTCTTTCGCTCAGCTGCTCCCTGTAGACTCTGGCAACCTCCGGTGTGCTCAGGCGCCCATTGGACATTGGACAGTCGAGCTCTGAATCTTGCTGCTACGAGGAAGTGGTCAGAGTCGACATTTGCCCCTCTGAATGTTCGCACATCCAGGATGTTTGACGCCTGCCTTGCGTCAATGAGCACATGGTCGATTTGGTTGGCGGTTCGACCGTCCGGAGATCGCCAGGTTGCTGTGTGGATTCGCTTGCGAGGGAATCTTGTGCTACTTATCACCGCATTACGAGCTGTCGCAAAGTCAGCGTGTCGGAAGCCGTTATCTGTTGTTGTATCATGGAGGCTGTGCTTTCCGATTACTCCGCCAAGGCTTTCTCCTTACCGATTTTGGCGTTGAAGTCCCCGAGCACGATTTTTACATCGTACTCTGTACAAGCTCCGTAGGCGTTGTCCAGGAGGTCATAGAAGTCCTCCTTGATAGGGTCTTCAGCCTCGTCGGTAGGGGCGTGTGCACATATAAGGCTGATGTTATAAAATCTGCCTCTGATGCGGATCACAGCCAGGCGATCACTTATAGGTTTAAAGTCGATGACCTTCGACCTTAACCGCTTTCCCACGACAAATCCGCATCCCAGTAAGTGCAACCTTTTGTGACAGCTGTAATAAATGTCGCAATTTTTCTTTCTAATCATACCGTTTCCTATCCAGCGTATTTCCTGGACCGCAGTAATATCCGCCTTGTACTGCGTGAGGATTCCTTCTAGTTTATGAGCAGTTCCGGGAGTGTACAGGGTTCTGACATTCCAGGAGCATACTCGCAAATCGTGTTCCTTTTTCGTGCGTTGTCGTCGTCGAGTATCCGTCCGTGTATACAAAATTGTACAAGGTGACTTCAATGCTAAGCTGGGTAAGGAAAACATCTTTGAGCCAGTCATCGGCAAACACAGCCTTAACGAATATTAATTCCGATAACGGACACAGGCTGATTCATCTTGCTACGGGGCGAAATCTCCTACTAGCCAGTACGCGCTTCCCGCACCTCGATATACACAAAGGCACCTAGCAGTCGCCAGATCAATCAATCACTAACCAGATTGATCATCTCGCGATCGACGACAGACACTCTTTAACTATTCTTGATGTTTGAACTTTCCGAGGATTTTACATCGACTCGAACCACTATCTTATCTTGTAGTAGCGAAGAGGCGCCTACGGATATCACGAACGCAGCGGAGTAGAGTAAGAATATAAAGTTATGAAGTCGGAAAACTACTAACGCCAGAAACCGCTGGTGCCTTTAGCGATTGCTTAAGCTCTTCCATACAACCCAACCCTTCATGCAGTCAATAGAATAACAGTGGAACCTTTGCAAACAAGCTCTGAAAAGCACTGCTTCTAAAGTTTTGGGCCTCAAGGCTCCACAACGAAGAAACACCTGGTTCGATGACGAGTGCAGGAGTATTCACACAGCAAAGTAGGAGGCATCAAGAAGCCTCTTGCTTGCTTGCTTTGGTGACGTTTCGGCCCATGAAGGACCAGAGCCAAGCTTCTCTCAATCACCCATGTTGTGTGTGATTTTTATTCTTTTTTTTTTGGTGAAAGGGACCTACAGTTTAATGCCGATTCCAAACGGCTTGAGTCGAAAAGCTTTTTCTTGGCAAGTATACTACGGGGGGTTTTGCCAGTACTCCGCCGAGGAGGGACCCCGCGAAATAAACATACAATAGCGTTGGTGTTATCGGGATCCGAACTCGCACATCCTGCGCCAGAGTCCAACACACTAACTAAGCCTCACTACACAAAAAACTAAAGCAGCTCGTGATTTCTACGAGCTTAAAAGAAGGGAAGAACATAAGCTTCTGAAGAGAAAAAAGAAATAGCGCGAGAAGCGGGCGATTGAAAACTTGGAGAGGTGCTACTGCAGGCACGACGTTTGAAGGTTATATCAACAGATAAAACCAATGTCTAAGGCTATAAAGCCCGAACGGAGGCCTGTAAGGATGGGAACGGACACCGAGTAGTAGAATCGCAGTCGATGCTAAGAATTTGGCAAAACCACCTCTGCAGGCTGTATAACGACGATGACAGCCAACATACCGCCGTCAGGCAGAATGATCCATTTCTTAATGGCGAAGATCGCAGAGAAATCCGTACCCCTGACCTTGACGAAGTTGAGATTGCCATGTCGAAACTCAAATCGAATAAAGCTGCCGGCACAGATGGACTGTCTGCTGAGCTCTCCAAAGCAGCTAAGGACGGACTACTGGTTAGGAGCATGCACCAACTCATCTGTAAGATATGGTCAGAGGAAAGCATGCGCGAGGAATGGAGTCTGAGCGTTGTTTGACCGATCCATCAAAAAGGAGACCCCTTTGACTGCGCCAACTGCAGAGGAATAAGTCTCCTTAATGTCGCATACAACCTCTTCGCTGCCGTTTTGTGTGGACGCCTGCAGCCGTTATTAAATAAGTTGATAGGTCCTTATCAGTGGGGCTTCAGGCCAGGGAAGTCCACCATAGACCAAATCTTCACACTACGGCAGATCCTGGAAAAAGCCAATGAATTTCAAGTCGACATTGGCCACCTATTTGTCGACTTCAAAGCCGTATACGACAGCGTAATTAGAGACGAGCTATATAACGCCATGTTTACATTTGACATTCCTGCTACGCTCGTCGGACATTGCAGGATGACTCCAGAGAACGCTCGCTGCTCCATCCGAATCGGTGCAGAACTAACCGATAATTTCGAAGTCAAAAAGGCGCTGTCGTGCGATTTCTTCAACATCATACTAGAAGTGATTGTGCAAAATCACTCGCCAATACAAGAAGCACAATCTATTTCAAATCCTCGCAACTCCCTGCATACGCCGACGATATTGACATAATAGGTAGATCACAGCGAGATGTCAATGAGGCGTTTGCGAGTATTGAGATGGAGGCGGCGAAAATTGGTTTGGCAGTAAACGAGGCCAAAACTAAATTCATATATGCGTGGTGTCATCAAAAAAGGACGCTCACCACCGACGTCTTGGCCAGAACGTTTGTATTGGCAGATATAAGTTTGAGGTAGTTAGGGACTTCCTCTACCTTGGCTCCGCAGTGACCTGGAACAACGACATCAGTTCCGAAATCAAACCAGAATCACTCTTGCCAATCGCTGTTTCGTTGGGCTCAGGAGGCAATTGAGTATTAGAGCCCTCTCCCGAACGACAAAGTTGACTCTATATTAGACCCTTATCATCCCGGTAATGCTGTACGGCGAAGAAGCATGGACCCTGTCAAAAGCGGATGAGGAGGCCCTTGGTTGGTTCGAAAGAAAGATTTTTCGCGTGATTTTTGGGTCTATAAACGCAGACGGGGGATGGAGGAAGAGATTCAACCACGAACTTTACGGGCTGTACAGCGACATGAGGCTAGTCAGGCGTCTACGGATTCAACGCCTAAGATGGCTGGGCCATGTGAAGCGAATGGACACCACAGCTCCTGCCCCGAGAGTCTTTGCATCCAACACCGGTGCACACATGTGGAAGGGGACCTCAGCCAAATGGGTGCGCGGCAATGGAGACTTCTGGCGAAAGACGGTGCCGGTTTGAGAGGTTTTGTAAAGAATGCTCAGGTTCGTCATTAACTGTAGCGACGGAAAAGAAGCAGAAGATCAATGCCTCGTGCTTACAGCGACATTATCTTGATACATTAAAATGTCTGATTCAGAATGACTACCAATATCTTTTCAAAATACTTTATTTCCCTTTTTAAGCTGCGTACCCAAGTTATGCATTAAGTAGGAATGTCAAATGCTAAATAAATCTACGACTACCTGGTGGTCGAACTTGCACAACTACCAAAACTACCACTCAGTCTTTCAACACAACTCCCGGATACTCCGTAAATCCGGCAATACGAAAACAATCTATCTCTCCATTTCAACTGTATTTCAAATAAACTCAAACATTTCCCAAGGACCAAAGCATGACACATAAGGACACATGCAAATTCAACCGATCCTGTTGTTGATACGCCTGTCAAGCAAGCACTCCCGTCGTGGGTGGACAGCAAAAATCACTAAATATCTTAATTTCCCATATATCAAATGCACTTCAACTTTGTTTGCCCAAAAACTTGACACAAAACTCAATTTATCTGCTCGACAGTCGACACTTGACAAGTGAATATATGGTGACATGCGGAAGCGTGTGTCCCACTATGTTGCTCGAGTATGTCCTGCTAATAGAAAAAGTTAAACCAATTTCCACCAGGTTTTGTGTACCAGGTACTCAAAGTCAGACTGAGGACTGCTGCCTCTTGGCCAAGAAGCTAGACAATCGAATTTCCTGCCACAAACGTGGTGCGATCCGCTCCGCACAACCTAGCATTTCTAAATCGCATTTAATTCGATGCAGCAGTCCGAGCAATTGCAAACTAATTCATCCGACTCCGGTGTATGAGTTTGTATTTGCGAGTCTGCAAGCCTTGAAGTCCTCTGCATATCTATGGACGTATGGACGAATCATAAATTCATTTGCCCGTCGTACTATACTCATTCTCGTTCGTTTGCCTTGTTCACATTTATTTAATTAATTGTTCTACAGTTCTCCCCAACCAAACCAGGATGGTATGCAAGACCGAGTGTTTAGTTTTAAACTGCTGAGTCGTGAGATGTAGTGCTATACCACCAGACTGCCAACATGAGTATGCAACTATCATCAACGTCCTCGTTCTCATCCTCGTCATCGTCATCATCATTTCAACCAACCAATTTATGATGAAACGTAGTGGATTGTATTCTGTTTTGAAGTTAATTTCCTCCGCTGCCCAGATTGAGTGCAGAAAATTGAGGAAAACTAGAGCAGCATTTAAAAAAATGTTGAAAAATGAAAAGGGAAAAAGGAAGTGATTCCCATTGCATCACGTACAGTGAGAGCGGAAAATTGTTATTTTATTGCGAAAATGCATTGCAGCCTTTTGTGTTTTCATACTCCTTCTTCGTTATCCTTTATTTTAATAACGAAGGACGATGACGACACAACCGTAATGGTAGTATCATAGTCTACCTCGCAGGACCTACTTTACAGGACGAACGAAGTAGTATATAAATTATATTATTTTACTATTCCGCCTGGTTATAATGAGGCAGTAACAGGTAGGATTATGGAGCAATGAGACGTGCAATAAGGTAAAGAAAGCTTAAAGCAAGTCTGCGAAAGGAACAAATTTGCTCTTGATCCCGGAACTTAAACTCCGAGTGCAAGGAGAACAATGAACCTGAGCAGTGGGAGGGAGGCAAGAGAACTAAAGGTGCACTTCTTGGAAATGCGATTTACATTATAAGTGTACATTTGATGTTATTACGAGTACACCAGCTACTTTGAACGGAAGGTTTTCCTTTGTTTCCGTTATTCAACGACAACAGCGCGACTTGAATGTGTGAGCAGTTGTGCTCCATCTGCATCTGTCAGGTGATTGAAAGTCTAGTGGTGCTTCGTATAACGTTTAAAATTTAATTGGGTACGATTTACTCAATGAGTTTGCTCTAGCTTAGACAAAACATACAGAATGAAAACAATGTATAGGTCTGGACAGAATAAGGAAGGTCCTGGCTTCGGTCCCGTATAATCCAAGCCACCTGATGCGTAATGATGGTTCCCGGACGACCTCTTCTTCTAAGAACTTCTTCTAAGCGCACACTTCCCAGGCAGTAGTGACTCGGCTATGACACCTCCTCTGGTCTTTCAGCCGACGTCATCCTCCTTCGAGCGTGCTCCCAGCCTGGTCAACTACAACCATGTCCTTTGGGAAATAAAAAGCTTTAAACCATACAAGACCACAGGACCGGATGGGATCATACCAGCTGAGCTCCAGCAGGTAGCAAATATCATCCTCCCCTGACTTATGGTAATATACAATAGCTGCCTCTCCCTATCCTATATCCCCAGCAAGTGGAAGGTAACCAACGTCATTTTCATACCCAAGGTAGGCAAAAGCTCCCACACGTATGCAAATGACTTCATCTCTATTAACAAACTCTAGAGAAGATTTTAGACGCACGCATTCGGTACAGCTGCATCTTAGGAAGGCTGTCGGATAACTAACATTCCTACAACTAAGGCAAATCGGTGGAAACAGCACTCCACTCACTGGTCAGTAAGATAGAAAGGTCACTGGAACGCAAGGAATATACTCTAGTCGCCTTTCTCGTCATTGAGGGCGCCTTTAACAATGTTGAACCATGGGCTGTCATCAAAGCGCTGTCTGATCTGGGTATTACGGGATCAGTGATAGAACTGGTACCACAACTGCTAACACAAAGAGTCGTCAAAGCCAACTTCGCTGGTGCCGTCACAACTAGAATGGTCAGCAGAGGTACACCACAGGGCGGAGTACTCTCCCCTCTCCTCTGGAACGAGGTGGTCAACAAACTACTGTTATTGCTTGAAGAGGAAGGGTACGCTGTGACCGCCTATGCAGATGACATTGCTATTGCCGCCACAGGTAAATTTCCTAGCACTCTATGCGACCTTATACAGAGTGCATTACATACAGTAGAAATCTGTACGCAGTACTGTGGACTCGGGGTGAACCCTAAGAAGACCGATCTGGTACTGTTTACTAATAAATATAAAATTCCGCCCCTCAACCCACCGAGGATGGGTGGAGCCCAACTAACAATCAAAGGGCAGGCTAAACATTTAGGCCTAGTCCTTGACAGGAGGCTGAATTGGAAACCCAACATTCTTGATCGCGTCAAGAAAACAACTGTTGCCCTCTACAGCTGTAAGAAAGTGGTGGGCAGGAAGTGGGGTCTCCAACCAAGCATTATGCACTGGCTCTACACAGCAGTCATAAGGCCCATCCTCCTGTATGGCGTTGTAGTCTGGTGGACTGCTCTGGACAAGGCAGTCAATCGAAGCCTTCTGGGGAAGGTACAAAGATCGGCCAGCTTATACATAAGCGGAGCGATCGGATCAACCCCCACAGAGGCCCTGAACATTCTATTACATCTTCAACCATTGAACCTTTTCAGCAAACAAGTTGCTGCCTGCGCGGCCCTAAGAATGAGGAGCTTAAGAAAATGGCCCACATCTCAAAAAGGCCATAATACCATTCTAAACCACTTCAAAGTACCCACGGACACGGACTACATCATCCCGCAGAATGTGTTCACTAGGAACTTCGAAGTTGTCTTTCCATCCACGGAGGAAGGGGCTGAAGGGAAAGTCATACTAAAGGACTCGATCTCCCTCTATACCGATGGCTCTAAGATGGAGTCGGGTGTAGGTAGTGGGCTCCTCTCCAAGGAACTTAACCTCAACCTATCTTTCAGACTCCCAAATCACTGCAGTGTGTATCAGGCAGAAATAACAGCGATAACAGATGCCCTTGCATGGCTCAGGATCAATGTAATATCCGCTAAGGATACTATCATTTGCACGGACAGCCAAGCTTCGATAAGGTCCCTGGCAGCGGTAACCCACAAATCAAAGACATATCTTAACTGTCGCATATACATATCTAGATGTGATGGCTGAATAGTTCAATATTAAAATACTGTGGGTTCCCGGATATAGGGATATTCGCAAAGTTAGGGTCAAGCACACTCAGTCTTCCTACCATTGGGTAACTAGATACACCAATAAGTACGGTAAAGCACATGATAACACTTCAAACCATGGAGGAGGAGACCAACCTCCAATGGAATGAGAGCAATATCGGCTTTATTACCAAACAATTATGGCCTAAGTTAAGCCTAGGACGAACCAGGGACCTAGTGGCAACCAAAAGGGCAACCTTAAGTACTCTAGTGTGTGTCATTACAGGTCACTGCATCATTGGAAAACACGCCGCCAGACTAGGGCAACCCTCCAATGACTTTTGCCGTGGCTGCATGGACGAGGAGGAGGAGAAGATTTTGTAGGCGATGTTAAGGAGACTTATTCCTCTATAGTTGGCGCAATCAGAGGGGTCTCCTTTCTTGTGGATCGGGCATACGATGCTGAGACTCCATTCCTCGGGCATGCTTTCCTCTGACCATATCTTACAGATGAGCTGGTGCATGCTTCCACCCAGGTCATCCCCAGCTGCCTTCAAGAGCTCAGCAGACTGTCCGTCTGAGCCAGCAGCTTTATTCGACTTGAGTTTCGATATGGCAATCTTAACTTCGTCGAGGTCAGGGGGACGGAGTTCTCTGCGGTCTTCGTCGATTAGAAATGAATCATTCTGCCTGACAGCGGTATATTGACTAACATCGCCGTTATACAGTCTGCAGAAGTTGTTTTTCCATATTCTCAGCATCGACTGCGATTCTACTACTAGGTGTCTGTTCTCATCCCTGCAGGCTTCCGTTCTGGCTTTATAACCTTGGCATGTTCGCTTTATCTGTTGATAAAACTTTCGAGCGTCACGCCTGCAGTAACACCTCTCCAAATCCTCAATCGCGCGCTTCTCGTGCTCCTTCTTCTTTCTTCTAAGAAGCTTATGCTCCTCCCTTCTTTTTAGCTCGTAGAGCTCCCGAGCTGCTCTTGTTCTTTTATGCAGCGAGGCCTTATATGCATCCTGCTTCGCTGTGTGAATCCTCCTGCACTCGTCATCGAACCAGGTGTTTCTTCATGGTGGAGCCTTGAAACCCAAAACTTCGGATGCAGAGCTTTTCAGGGCTTGTTTGCAAAGGCTCCACTGCTGTTCTATTGATAGTGTGGAGGATTCAGGTGTATTGGAGAGCTTAAGGGAGAGGCGATCGGTAAAAGCACGAGCGGTTTCTGGCGATAGTAGCTTTCCAACGTCATAACTTTGTATTCTTACTCTACTCCCCTGTGGTCGTGATATCCGTAAGCGCATCTTAGCTACTACAAGATAGTGGTCCGAGTCGATATTAGCCCCTCGGAAAGTTCGAACATCCGGAATAGTGGAGGAGTGTCGATCGCGATGTGATCAGTCTGGCGACCGCATGGTGCCTTTTTGTATACCGAGGTGCGGGAAGCGCGTACGGGCTAGAAGGAGAGCAAGATTGATCAGCCTGTGTCCGTTATCGGATGTGGTGTCGTGTAGACTATGTTTGCCGATGACTCGTTCAAAGATGCTTTCCTTACCTAGCTTATAATTGGAGTCTCCTAGTACAATTTTAATGTCATAGCTGGGAAATTGGCATACGTTCTGTCTAGGAGATCGTAGAACTCATCTTTGGTGGAGTCATCCTTGTCCACCTCGAACAACAAATCCGCATTCAAACAATCGTTGTCGTCTCTCCCTATAGCAGTCGCCGTTACGTTTAGTTGATTCAATTAAAGATACAGTTTTAACCGATAGTTACATGTCTGAAAATAACTTCCTCTTTGGTGGCTTTCAAGCCCATGAAGAACAGAGCCAAGACAATATTAAATTACCATAGAGAATTACACCAAGAAACATGCATATCCTCTTGAATCATAGCATCTGATCTAAATACATCACTGTATTGTCGTTACGATGATTAAAAATTCTGTATGGACGCAAGAAGGACATACTGTACTCAAGGGACACGACTATCACATAAGCCGATATCGCTTAATGCCAGATTCTGATAAATGTGCCGAATTATGAATTAAGCCCCAATAAGAATTACATAAATATCCCGGAAATGAAAAATTAATCCAATTCTGATGAGTACTCCAGTTGCAGTTAAATACATAGCTTCTTACCACAACTTCAGTGTCGAATCTTTGACTTACATCAAAGGAACCTTTCAGCATTTCAATATACATATCATATCACGTTCATTAAATTAATGGTTATGTTTCCTTATCTCCACTTCCTGACTTCAGAAGCTCGACAAATATCTTCCACATAGCAACAGGTGCACCTGTGCACTTGCCATTATGCAATTCATATCGATCCAGTATCGCCAGTTCAGAGCGAATGCACATTCAACAAGGAGGTGAAGGATGCAATGGAATAAGTAATTTAATTAAGAAAAAAAAAGAACGTCAAATGTCCTTTCCGTCCTTCATTTTTCGTTTCTCTTCATGCAAATTTCTTATAGACGATACTAAATGCCATTCAGGATCCTCTCAAGTCACGCAAAGAGACCCTACCGCCACGAGCAGATACTATTTAATAGATGAAAGGAAGAAAACGAAATGAAAGGAGGCAAATGATAAGGAAAAAATATCCTTATTAATAGCGCTTCTTTGCACTTGTACGGTATAACGGTAAAGAAATTACATTGTCAAAGAGCGGGCGGCAGGAGGAAAAGGGGGAGGGAAAAGTCATTGAAGCGGGGTAATACAACCAATTCTTCTTCTTACTTTTTGCTTTACAACCTCATTCATGAATTGGAATGCCTTCGTCGCCGATTCAGAGGACCAGAAAAAGATAAAGGGGAAGAGACGAGAATGGAAACGATTACATATCCTTATCGCATTCCATTCTACGTTTCAACCATTTCGCTCAATTCATATTCAACAAATATCCTTTCAAATAAGGATACAAAAAGAAAAAAACAGGATTTCAAACGTACATATCTCGAACTGTAATTCGCCGAATCGCTTAACTGCCACGCATGCATTTGCATACCATTCTTATCAAGGACACAACCACGTGGAAGCCTCAAAGCGTGGAAGGATATATGACAAATCCTGTCATACCGACGCATGCCGGGGATTAAGGAATTACTTTCATATCATTTAATTTGGTACCACGGCTACTGCAGCGTCACATAACATTGCCCATAATCCAAAGATACTATTATCCTTGCAGTAGAGAAGTGAGATAGGTGGCAAAAGCCTCTGTCAATCGTTTGATGTGCTCCAGCAAGTGTCCCAGATTCTATACATCCCGATGCATGTATGAATCTATTCATGCAGGATACCAGGGACATACATATGTATCTATATCCGTCTCCACTTCTACTTCTACCACGCTGAATGCCATCAATTGTGGAATTATACAAGTTTCGATTGTGCGCGGCTTTGTGGACAAAGTATCCTACTAACCGCGAGGGGAGAACGCGGCAAGCTAAAAGCGTTGCACGATGTATCTGAATGGTTGGCAGTTGTTCAAACTATGGAATTGCTAAGTAAGATGAGAACAATAGTAATGCAACTGATGTTGATGACTAGATGATGTTGTGGCGTAAATATACAAATAAATGGAAAAAGCATATGCGATGTCGAAAGGACCAAACAAGAGATGAAGAACAACGACATGCGAGAGATAATAAGCATTCGTCCTTCGACAATATGGAAATGGAGGAAATCGTTCTGTCCCCGTAGGGATTTTCGGGACAATCAAATAGAGTGAGACATACATCAAAGGCTATACAATGGAGCTTAACCGGGTCGAAAAGTGGAACGAGGTCATACCGGAGGACGTTGGAAAGTGCACGTTAATTTATCTTATTCCTTCTCCCCCATTCTCGAGTTACTCGAGTTTTCGACAAAGAAACCATTGCGGTAGGTGCCAGAAGGGGATAAAAGCAGGGAAAGCCTTTGAGTAATTGTTTTTCTATGGATTCGGTGAGATCAAAAGTTACAGAAAGTAGGCTTTGGCAACGGTCTCAAAGGGTAGTGGACTGATTCGTGTTACTTCTTCCATTTATCATATTTTAACGTTTTCTCATTTTGACTAGTGGGACAATCAATTTCAAGTAAGCGAATGGATGGAAGGGTGCTAATTACTTAGATGACAATATGAGAGTTGGGAGCTACCACAGTCGACTGAATTAAAGACATGAACGTCAACTTTGGTCGGATTAAGTCAATGGGTCTTATGAAGGGTAGACCAAAATGATGTGTAAATTTAGACAGTTCATAGTGGTCATGTTACCTGCTGCGGATTTACTATTTCTATAATTACTAGAAACTAAAGACCGATCGGAAGAAGAGGGAGCGAGGAAACAGAGCAACGAAGCTGATGGCGTTTAATATGCAAAAAGTCAGCTTCGATCTGTGTCCCTGCTCAACTCAAGTGGACACCCAGCGTCCGCCTTTCCTCCCGTGGATAGCTGCCACAGCATCCGGCGGGTAGGGAACCAATGTGTGTAGCGACCCGACCTCTTGTTGCTGGGAAAAGAGGAACCTGGCCCTCCAGGTTGGGGGTTGTGCTTAGGGGTAACATCTCTATCACGGAAAAAAATAAAATGTTTCCAAAGAACAACAAGCTTCGGATAAGGATGGGTTCAAAGCTGACGACCCCTGCAAACGCCTAAATAACTTGCGAATCTGCACCTGGAATGTGAGGTCTCTTAACAGACCGAGTGCAGGCAGTCAATAGATATAACCGCAATCCAAGAGGTGCGACAGGATGGACCAGGCAAAAGACGGATGAAAAACTGCGATATTTACTACGGGATCTGCTACAAGAAGAATAAACAACGCTTATTCGGATGAGGATTCGTTATTCGAGGAAGACTATGACAAAAACTCTTTAGCTTTCGGCATGTAAGCGAAAGTCTCAACAATCCATATCAAAGCTAACATTAGGGAACCTTAGCTTAATATGCGTTCATGGACCAACCGAAGAAAAGGACGATCGACTCAAAGATGACCTCTACGATCTCCTAGACAGAAACCTATGCGTAATGTCCCAGCTACCATATAAAAGCAGTATTAGGGGATGTTAATACGAAACTGGGCAAAGAGAACATCGGTCACGGCAGAATATAGCCTACACGACACGGAGTCCGAAAACGGACATCGGCTACTTGGCTTCCTGGCGGGGCGTAATCTTCTTCTAGTTAGCACACGATTCCCGCATCTCAACATCTACAAAGGAACCTGGCGATCACCTGATCAGTCGAACAACAAACAAGATTGATCTAGTTGCGATCGACGCGAGATATTTCTAGATGTACGAACCTTCGGATCGGATATCAAGGAGGCCACGGAGTCGAGCAAACTCCAATGACACCGGAGCAACCCACAGAACAACAGTGGGAGCATTGCCAGCGTGCCATCAGAGACGCTGCCTCTGATGAACTGGGTTTAAAACCACCGCCAGCTAGAAGTCCCTGGTTTGATGAGCAATGTGAACAAGGCTATGTAGCAAAGCAAAGTGCCTACAAAGTCATGCTACATAGGCGGACGAGAACACTACGAGCAGAAAAGAAGAGAGGAGCACAAACTTTTAAGGAAGACAACAAGAGAGCACGAAAAGCGTGAGATCGAGGATAAGGAGAGATGCTAGCACAGGAATGACACCCGCAAGTTTTACAAAAAAGCAAAACGAACATGCCAGGGCTATAAAGCCAGAGAGGAAGCCGCTAGGGATGAAGACGGGCAACTAGTAAGACTAGTAAGATGGTAAGAATATGAAAAGAATAATTCCGTGTACTGGTTTTACGGCGGTTATAGATCCGACACCGCTGTCAGGCGGAATGATCCATTCGCAACGGAAGAAGATGCAACAAAATTCCGTCCACCTAACCTACGAGAAATTAAGCAGATAATTTCGAAGCTTAAGACGGCCTGTCTGCCGTCTGCGGCTGGAGATGAGCTGGTAGGGCGCATGCACCAGCTCTTCTGTAAAATAAGGTCGGAGGAATGCGTGTCCGACAAATGGCATCTTAGCATCGTTTGCCCAGTCCACAAAAAAGGAGACCCCTATAACTGCGCTAACTACAGCCGCATAAATCTCCTAATGTGTGAACGCTTCAAATCCTTCGTGGATAATCCGATAGGTTCCTATCAGTGTGGTTTCAGTCCAGGTAAACCATACAGTCCAAATATTCACAATGCGGTAGATCTTGGAGAAGACCAAGAAACCAAATCAACACCCATCACCTTTTCGTCGATTTCAAGGCCACGTATGACAGCGTGTATAGAGACGAGCTGTACAAAGCCATGTCTAGTTTTAACATCCCTACCAAATACGTCCGACTGTGCAGGATGACAATGGAGAGTCGGTAATGAACAAACCGAGACTTTTGATGTCAAAAAAAGATTTAAACAAGATGACGCGCAACGTCGTGCTTGAAAAGAGCGTGCAAGAGTCGCTGGCGAACACAAGAGGTACGATTTATTCCAAGTCTCCGCAATTATGGACGAACACAGCGAGACGTCAATGAGGCGATCGAAAGCATTGAAGCAGAAGCTGCTAAAATGGGTCTTTCGATAAATGTGAGTAAAAACAAATACATGCTGTCATCCAAAAAAGACCCACAACACCGAACTGGCAGCTACAATTTCGAAGTGATCAAGGACTTCGTCTACCTTGGCCCACTAGTGACAACAACACCAGCGCTGAGATCAAACGCACAATTACTCTTGCCACTGGCTGATATTTTGGGCTCAAGAGGTAATTGAGAAGTAGAACCCTCCCTCGAAAGACCAAGGTTGCGTTATACAAAACCTTACTCCTCCCGGTCCTCTTCTATGGCGCAGAGGGTTTGACTTTAACGTAAGCGGATGAGGAGGCCCTTGGTTGTTTCGAGAGGAAAATTTTAAGTTCAATCTATGGTCCCGTTTGAATAAATGGAGAGTGTAAGAGAAGATAAAGCGACGAACTATAACAGCGACATTGGCATAGTACAGCGTCTACGGATTCAACGTTTAAGGGGGCTAGGCCATGTAGCGCGAATGGATAAGCCAGCTTCGCCCCGAAGCGTTTTCGAGTTCAACCCCGAGGGACGATGCAACAGAGCACAACCGAATCTAAGATGGCGCAGACAGGTGGAGGAGGGCCTTGCCCAACTGTGAGTGCGTCACTGGAAACAACTGCCAAAAGACCATTCCAGCTGGAGAAGCGTGTTGGTTAAGGCCGATTAGTGGGAGCCACCAGGACAACACCCCTTTTAATTCGGCAACACTAGCCTCGTTTGCGCCCACGCTCCCACAGAAGACAAGGATGACAAAAGAATGATTACTTCTGTGATCTCCTAGAAAGGACATACGATAAATGCCCCCAGACCAAGATCCACACCGCCGACGACACCAAGGAAGGAGTCTTTGCGAGAGTCAGCGGGAAACACTGCCTGCATGACAACACATCTGGGAACGGACTCAGGCTGGTGAATTTCGCCTCGAGGCGGAACTTCTTTGTAGCGAGTACGCGGATTCAAAATCTCGGCATTCATGAAGGGACCTGGCAGTCCACTCATCAATCAACTCCATCCGTGCTCGACTGTTTTAGCCCAATATGTGGGACGAACTATACCTTGAGAGGCAAGTTGTCACTAGCAGAAGTATTTAATGATATACACATTCTTTAAAACTGCGCTAAATAAAGGCAGAAGAAGTTATGTATCTAGGTATTGACCTCGATCGCAAATTTAACCGGAACCACAACATCAAAAACAAACTTACACATGCGACTAATGCACTTCTGTCGACGCATTTACGGAAAACATGAGGATTACAACCTAAGGTACTCCACTGGTTATATACCGCCGTAAGCAGTATGGTGGACAAAACGATAATCGTTAAACTTCATCGCCTTCAGGGACTAGCTTACCTCGGCATTACAGGCGCTATGCCAACCTGCCCCACGGCATCCCAAGAAGCACTAATTGGACTTACTCCACTGCACCTTTTTACTAAAAAGGTTGCACTACGCAGTGCAATCAGAATTCTTTTCTCGAGAACAGGCCTACCATGTAGACCAATGGGTCACATGTCCATCCTGCAACACCTTCCTGAGCTGGATATGATTACCACGGCCTCGGACGAATTACCACCCACCCTCGGAGGCTTCGGCTATCTGTTGGAGCACTCAGACGCAAATACTGGTCCATTGCGCTCCATACCACACACCTTCATTTTTTGACAAAAGATTTGTGATATTTGAGGTTTGAGAAACGAGTGATCCCTTGCTCAACATCAAGTGCCCTAGGTGGTACACTGTTGGCTCCAAGATGGTTTCTGGCGTCGTCATCAAGATCTCGAAAGTTCTAGAAATGGGTCCCAGTATCTTCCAAGCTGAATTATATGCCACCCTGACGTGCGTCAACCTAAACTTAGAGTCTGGCATAATAGGAGTAACAATTAAGGTACTATATCTCTCAGGCAGCGCTCAAAGCGCTTAGTTCGTATAGCGTGAAATCAAAATCCATTAAGGAATGTCATGATGCCCTACAGGACCTTGCCAAAAGAAATAAGGTCAAGCTCTGGTAGATGCCAGGATACTTAGGCCTTAAGGGCAATGTAATCGCCGAGGAAAGGTCCAGCGCAAGGCACATACATACCTATGTAGGTGCCAAACGTTTCTGCGGCATCTCCAAGTCTAAGATTACATTTTTCTTAGACAAGTGGGAAAAATCGCAACACCTGACGTTTTGGAACAGCGTCGCCAAACGAAATGATTTATACGGCACCTGAACTCAAACTAATTAGATTAAATATCAGAAGACTAGAAAGCTACCATACGGGACAGTGTGGTCTGACATATCATCTCAATAAAATTAACATTTCGTCTGAAACTGACTGCCAAATCCCTTCTTAGGACGAAGAAACTACATACAGAGCACAAACAATGTGAGTATGATGCTCTTTGCCATCCTAGGAAGCGTATCCTTGTCCGTGAAATGATGAATCCCGAGGGGATCATATCAACTCCGACGAGAGACATTCTCAACTTAAACAAGGAAGTGGAGAAGCTCCTCATCTAATCGGCTAGTAGGCACAGTAAACCTAGAAGGATCGCAGTGCCTCATGCTATATGTATGTTAGTATTAGCCCCTTGATTGAAAAATTGAAAAACAAAGACTGGGAAAATTATATTGATGTGCCCTGGACTTTAAACGATTATTTCAATGCCGCATTACTTACATACATATGAATGTACTTGAGTTCTCGAGGTTTCTATTTAAAGAAAAGGTTGAATGCTTCTGCTATCCGTTGGAGCACTCAGACGCAAACACTGGTCCATTGTACTCCACAAAGAAAAGGTTTCGCATGACAAATAACATACAAATCATAAAAGACTTCGGTGGTTAACTTGAAATTAATTATCCTTAAGCTTATTATAACCTCCCTCCACTCACTTTCGTTGTTTAATTACTGCTTTGATACTATTTCTTTCAGAACAATAGTCAATTGGTTATAAGGAATTCCAAGGAGGTATCCCACTCACCGCAAAACGCGAACACAATTTATCCAGTTGACACGTAAGAGCAATCAAAATTCCACGAATTGCAACACTTGAGTATAGGGATAGGCATACCCCTTCTCAAATTAAATGCTATAGTAACCTTCAACCCCATTTACCAAAAAAGGAAGACAAAAAACCCTCTATTCTTGTAGCAAACAAAGAAATCTGTGCCAAAAAAAAAAAAAAAAAAAAAAAAAAAAAAAAAAAAAAAAACCGGGGAGTTCGAAACCATGATCTCCTTCCACTCAAAACGACCTCGTTTGTCGTTCTTCATGCCCGCATCTATACTCGTCCACTTTTGCGAAATTACAACTTTCCGGGCACAATTGTTCGCCGCCACTGTTCATCCTGATCCATTTGTATAGTCGTCGTCATCTGTTCTGCACCCAACCGCCATAAGCCCACCAAATCGATAAGCTTGCCAGAAACCTGTTGTTGTTATACGGGTATGTATCGTCTCTCTACGAATATATGTACATTTGGTCAAAGGAAAACATGCCAAGGATAAAGCTCAAATCGCTTTAAAGTCGATACCATTTGCTTCACAAAACATTTCTTCACACAATTCCCCATGTCGCTTGTATCCTCCAGCATTCCATCCACATGTCTCTCATAATATTCCAATTGTGTGGTGTCACATATACGCAATCCCATAACTACCATCCAACCAACCACATATCGCGTCGACCAAACCGAGTGTATTCCAACAAAATTAAGGCACAAGGATGTGCCATAAAGAAATAAATATCTCACACATAACTACACCCGCACACAAAACACACAACCATCGGGATAAGGATAGAAATGTTTGGTTTTCTTATTTTGTTTGTGTCCTTTTTCCGTGTACGGTTTAATGTCCTTTACTCGCCCTCCACCACTTTGCGCATCGGGGTGGGACAATGAAAGGCGAAATAAAGTGATATTGTACTACACGACCAGCAACAACAACGGCGACATAAGGAAATTCGAATAAAATTGTATTCGCATCCGGGCACAATTGTCGGGAGCAAACATACATACATAGTATATACACATGCCCATATTCGCTATCCTATCGAAATAAATCCGCTCACAGGATCGAGTGAGCTCGGGCTGCAATGAGGATTTTTCTGCCCTAATGCCCGACACACTAGAGACACAAGTATACATATACCTAGAGAGAGGGGGCTTTATGAAATCCAGTTTAGGGACAGATTTTAATTTCCCAAAAACTCTAACTATATCGTCCAAATATTTCCAGCGCACTCCCTCCACGAATTTCCTTTTATTTAGGAAGCACTTGGGCTCTCAAGAAAAGAACAAGAGATGGATAAACCAAACCGAAGAGTGAGACCGAAAGAGATGGGAAAACAAATTCAAAAATAATCTCTGCAGAATCCTTGCGAGTGACAAAGTGTCCCGTCGTACCACGTTGAACAGTACTCGTATCAAAAGTCTTGTGTCATCTCTACCACGGCACTCTGGACTAAACTCTGAACTCGGAACGTTTCTTGAAATTACATAATTCGAATCTATTATTGGTGCTTCGTTCCGTCTTTCGGGGTACTCCTTTATAGGTTAGTTTATCCCTTTTATGAGACAATGAACACCGGGTTTAGATTTTATTGAAATTAAGGATAACGAGTATAAAAATAAAAAAGCAAATGGATGGGTAGGAATTTGTCGTGTTCCATTGAGTGTTGCCAAGGAATCGAAATAAGTTAGCAGACATCATGGTAAGGTGCATCACCCGCATTTAAGAAGAGCTGATCCTAAGGTGCTCTGCAACGAGGTTGGGCTACGGCCTAGTAAGCCGTAACCGTAAAAAAACTACAAACTTCGAAACAACTACAAGCCTCGGACCAAACGGACCGGATTAATGTTGATGACCCTTGCAGAAAACGAAAAAACGACTATGATCTTCGGCTCTGTACCCATATCAAATCGCAATTTCCTAACATCAGCCTGATCTGCGTCCACGCCCCCACGAAGGACAAGGATGACTCCACCAAAGATGAGTTCTACAATCTCCTAAACAGAATATATGCCTACTGTCCCAGCTATGACATTCAAATTGTACAAGGAGACTTCATTACTAAAGGAAAGCATCTTTGAACGAGTCATCGGCAAACACAGCCTACACGACACCACATCCGATAACGGACACAGGCTGATTGATCTTACTACGGAACGAGATCTCCTTCTAGCCAGGACGCGCTTCCCGCACCTCGATATACATAAAGGCACCTGGAGGTCGCCAAATCAATAAATCAATCAATCAATAACCAGATTGATCACATTGCGATCGACGTCAGACACTCCTCCGCTAATCCTGACGTTCGAACTTTCCGAGGAGCTAACATCAACTCTGACCACTGTCTTGTAGTAGCCAAGATGCGCCTACGAATATAACGAGAGCAGCAAAATAGAATAAGAATACAAAGTTATGACGTCGGAAAGCTACTATCGCCATAAACCACTCGTGCTTTTACCGATCGCATCTCTCTTAAGCTAATCCTCCAAGCTGTCAATAGAACAACAGTGGAACTTTTGCAAACAAGCCCTTAAAAGCACTGCATTTGTAGTTTTGGGCTTCAAGGCTCCACCACGAAGAAACCCCTGGTTCGATGACGAGGAACGAAAGAGGCCTATAAGGCCTCGCTGCATAAAAGAACAAGAGGAGCTCGTGAGCTCCACGAGTTAAAAGAAAGTAGAAGCACAAGCTTCTCAAGAGAAAGAAGAAGAAGCACAAGAAGCGCGCGATTGAGGATTTGGAGAGGTGTTACTGTGTTACTGCAGGCGTGACGTTCGAAAGTTTTATCAACAGATACATCGAACATGCCAAGGTTATAAAGCCAGAACGGAAGCTTGCAAGAATTAGAACGGACGCCTAGTAGTAGAACCGCAGTCGATGCTGAGAGTATGGAAAAACCACTTCTGCAGACTGTATAACGGCAATGTTAGTCAATACCCCGCTGTCAGGCAGAATGATCCACGAGAAAAACTCTGACCTCGACGAACTTAAGATCGCCATTTCGAAACGCAAGTCGAATAAAGCTGCTGGCGCAGACGGACTATCTGCTGAGCTCTTCAAGGCAGCTGGAGATTACCTAGTTAGGAACATGCACCCGCTCATCTGTAAGATATGGTCAGGGGAAAGCATGCCCGAGGAATAGTCTCAGCATCGTTTGCCCGATCTACAAGAAAGGAGAACCTCTGACTGCATCAACTACAGAGGAATAAGTCTCCTTTTCATTGCTTTCAATATCTTTTCTGCCGTTTTGTGTGAACGCCCGAAGCCTTTTGTAAATGTTAATATCCTGATAGGCTCTTATCAATATGGCTTTAAGCCAGGGAAGTCCTGCATCGACCAAATCTTCACACTATCGCAGATCCTGGATAAACCCAATGAATTCCAAGTCGACACTTACCACCTATTTGTCGACTTCAAGGCCAGGCTTTTCTTCGGGCCCATGAGGCAATTGAGTAATAGACCCATCTCCGAACGACAAAGTTGACTGTATACAATACCCTTATTATCCTGGTCCTGCTGTACGGTACAGAAGCATGGACCCTATCAAAAGCGGATGAGAAGGTCCTTGGTCGGTTCAAGAGAAAGATTTTGCCTGTGATTTTCGGTCGTATAAACGCAGACGGGAGACAGCGACATGAGTCTAGTCAGGCGACTACGGATTCAAAGCGTAAGATGGCAAGGCGAATGGACACCACAGCTCTAGTCTGGAGAGTCTTTGAATCCAACCCCGAGGGACAAAGAAACAGAGGAGGGCCGTGCTTGGACCTCAGCCAACTGGATGTGCGGCAATGGAAAAGGCTAGCAAAAGATCGTGCTAGCTGGAAGCTCATTTTGTTTGAGGCCCAGGTTCACCCCGAACTGTAGCACCCGATAAGAAGGAAAAGAAGATGCTGAGGTGCAGGTCCGGACATACTTCTATAGGTTGTCTCCTTTTCAAAATCTTTAGCCACGTGCAGATGAAAGGAAGGGAAAATTTCACTTTGCATGAATTGGAAGACCGATATAGTAATGAACCCCGGGGGTTGTCGTACATAACGAGACTCGAAGCAGCTTTGAATAAAAAGTGGTGTTGCTAATTGCTATTAGCTATTAGTTGCTAACGTCATAACGTTTACATTTGACAGACGTTTGTGTATCGTTTTTCAGGCTTTTGTCAAGATTGAAAAAGACAGTAAGGAGCTAGCTTCGGCAACGGGCTTCTGTATCCAGGTTGAGAAGCGCACCTTCTGGTGAGCTGTTCCTCACAGTGGACATTGGTCTCCCGTCACCGGGAGATACTTCCAAGCTATTAACGTGTACGTAAATTGCTTTCGTCATGTAAGCGAACGCGTCATAACAATCGGCATCAAGGGTACACTGGGGAATATCACCCTAATATCACTTTGTGATCGGCCCCAGACACTCCTCCAGCATTCTCGACTTACGAACCTTCCGAGGAGCCAACATCGACTCGGACCACTACCAAGGTAGCCAAGGTCGAAAAGCTACAATGGCAAGAGACTGCCCGAATCTTTGCCGATCGTGTCTCCTTCAAGCTCTCTCAAAATCCGCCCACAGCAGCGTAAACAATAAAGCAGGAATGGGCGCATTGCCAGAGTGCCGTCAAAGACGCTGCCTCAGATGTGCTGGGTTTCAAACCACCATCACCTAGAAACCCCTGGTTCGATGAACAATGTGAACCAGCCCATGCAGCAAAACAAAGGCATATAAAGCCACGCTGTAACAACAGACGAGAGCTGGTCGCGAAATCTATGAGCAGAAGAGAAGAGAGGAACACACGCTTCTGAAAAGAAAGAAAAGAGAATACGGAAAGCGTGAGATCCAGGAGATGGAGAGATGCTTCAGCAGGAATTACGCCCGAAGGCTTACAATAAGGTAAAACGAACGTGCCATGGCTACAAATCCAGAGTGGAGGCCTGCAGGGAATCACAGTCGTAATGGACGACGATGTGAGAGAATTTCATCCACCCGACCTAGACGAAGTCAAAATAGCGATATCAAGACTTAAGTCTAATAAAGCCGCGGGCGCAGACGGTCTGTTTGCTGTGCTTTTTGAGGCGGCTGGAGATGAGCTGGTAAGGTGCATGTACCATCTGGTATGGTCAGAGGAAAGCATGTTTGACGAATGAAAGCAGAAAGGAGACCCCTTTAACTGCGCCAACTATAGGGTAATAAGTCTCCTTAAGATCGCATAAAAGATTTCTCTGCCGAATTGTGTGAACGCCTGAAACCGTTTGTGGCTAAACACATCAGTGTGGTTTCAGGCCAGGAAAATCCACAATGGACCAAATACTTACGCTACGGCAGATCTTGGAGAAGACCCAGGAATACCAAATCGACACCCACCACCTTTTCGTTGACTTCAAGGCCGCGTATGACAGCGTGTATAGAGACGACCTATACAAAGCCATGTCTAGGTTGAACATCCCTGCCAAACTCGTCCGACTGTGAAGGATGACAATGGAGAACTCTCACTTCTCCATTATGGTGGGTAATGAACAAACCGAGACCTTTGATGTTAAAAAAAGATTTAAACAAGGTGAGGCGCTGTCATGCAACTTTTTCCACATCGTGCTTGAAAACATCATGCAAGAATTGCTGGCCAACGCAAGAGGTGCGATTTATTTCAAGTTGACACAATCGCTTGCGTACGCCGACGACATTGACGTGATTGGACGGACACAGCGAGACGTCAATGAGGCGTTTGTAGGCATGAGGCGTTTGTAAGCATGAGGCGTTTGTAAGCATTAAGGTAGAAACGGCTAAGATGGGTCTTAAGGCTAATGAGGGTATAACCAAATATCTTCTTTCATCAAAAAGAGACGGGCGACACCGACGTATTGGCCAGAACGTCACCAGGGGCGGATATAACTTTGAAGTGGTCAAGGAATTCGTCTACCTTGGCTCACTGATGACCAGCGACAACAACACCAGCACTGAGATAAAACGCAGAATCAGTCTTGCCAACCGCTGTTTCTTCGGGCTCAAGAGGCATTTGAGAAGTAGAGCCCTCTCTCGGAAAACCAAGATGACATTATATAAGACCTTGATCTTCCCAGTCCTACTTTACGGCGCGGAGGCTCGGACCTTAACAAAAGCGAATGAAGATGCCTTTGGTCGTTTCGAGAGGAAAATTCTGCGCTCTATCTACGGTCCCTTTAGTTCAAACGGAGTATGGAGGAGAAGAATTAATAAGAGCTGTACGGGTTGTACGGCGAAATCTTCCTGGTACGATACAGCGTCTAAGGTGGCTAGGCCATGTAGAGCGCATGGAAAATACAGCTCCGATCCAAGGAGTCTTTGAATCCACCCCAGAGAGAAAGCGCGACAGAGAACGGCTGCATCTACGGTGGCGCACGCAGGTGGGAGGGGACATTAACCAACTCGGCGTGCGGCGCTGGAAACAGCTGGCCAAAGCCGTGCCAGCTTGAGACGCTTGTTGGTTGAAACGCAAGTTCACCACGGACTGTAGCGCTTAAGTAAGTAAGTAAATTTTTTTGGTGAGGGTTGGTGAAAATCTTCAAAAAACACTATGAGGACCGACTCACTAAAAACACCACCCCTCGAATGTTGCTGCTGTCAAGTCAGCAAGATATTCAGCAAAACATCAGCATTTTCGTCATGGTCTGTCGCTCATTCAATTTGATTTTTCCTTATTGATATAACCTGCAGTTTAAGCTTGACAGCTTTCCAAAGCGAGTAATTGATTCCTTGTCAGCGGTTAGGTTCTCCAAGACGAACCCCATGATTTTTGAATTCTCTGAGAGGTTTCCGCAGTAGGTTACATAGTCGATTTAAATATGTTTTATGCTGCGGCGCTCGACGTTGTTGTCATCGTTTACGGGCTTTTCGATTTTTCCTTGCCAGCTCTATTCTCAATATTTGACTGTACGTTCGAAAATAGGCTTTTATGGCACTGGAGTTGCTGGAGAAATGTTGAAGGGGTGGAATACGATTGGCAATTTCTTCAGAGCATTTTCAGTGGAAGTAGCGACATGGTAGGGTACTCGGGACGTCGCGCGGTTTTGATACTGCCTTGTGCAATGAAGTCTCAGATGCGCTGAGCCAAATATGCGAGTTCAACTCTAATTTAGGACGAAATAACGATTTTAAACTACATTTCTTGTAAAAGTTATGAATGAGCCTCGGATAGACGGACGGATACTCGACGACGACAACGCACGAAAAACGAACACGATTTGCGAGTATGCTTCTGGAATGTCAGAACCCTGTACACTCCCGGAGCTGCTCATAAACTAGAAAGAATCCTCACGCAGTACAAGGCGGATATTACTGTGGTCCAGGAAATACGCTGGATAGGAAACGGTTTGGCGAGGAAGAAAAATTGCGACATTTATTACAGCTGTCACAAAAGATTGCACTTACTAGGATGCGAATTTGTCGTGGGAAAGCGGTTAAGGTCGAAGGTCATCGACTTTAAACCTATAAGTGATCGCCTGGCTGTGATCCGCATCAGAGCCAGATTTTATAACATCAGCCTTATATGTGCACACGCCCCTACCGACGAGGCTGAAGACCCTATCAAGGAGGACTTCTATGACCTCCTGGACAACGCCTACGGAGCTTGTCCGGAGTACGATGTTAAAATCGTGCTCGGGGACTTCAACGCCAAAACGATAAGGAGAACACCCTCGGCGGAGTGATCGGAAAGCACAGCCCCCACGATACAACAGATAACGGCTTCCGACTCACGGACTTTGCGACAGCTCGTAATGCGGAGATAAGTAGCACAAGATTCCCTCGTAAGCGAATCCACACAGCAACCTGGTGATCTCCGGACGGTCGAACCGCCAACCAAATCGACCATGTGCTCGTTGACGCAAGGCACTCGTCTAATATCCTGGACGTGCGAACATTCAGAGGGGCAAATGTCGACTCTGACCACTTCCTCGTAGCAGCAAGATTCAGAGCTCGACTGTCCAATGTCAGAAAGCTGCACCAGCCCACCAGGAGGAGGTTCGACATTGGCCGCCTGAGCACACCGGAGGTTACCAGAGTCTACAGGGAGCAGCTGAGCGAAAGACTCTACGATATGCCTACGTCGAACACAAATGCCAATAATGTGTGGCTGCATTGTCGCTCAGCTATTCACGCCCGACAAGAATTCCGTGGTATGATGGCGAGTGTGAGCAGAAAAAGGCAGCAACCGACGAGGCGTACCAAAGGCGCTGCAGAGGAAAACCAGGGCAGCGCATGAACAGTACCGAGCCAGAAGAAGGGAGGAGAAAAAACTACTGCGACAAAAGAAAATAATCTTCGCAGCCTCCCAGCTCAAGGATACCGAGGAGTCTAGGGATAAGCATAAAACACGAGCATTTTACAAGAAAGCCAAAGGCCTTGCAGGAGGCTTCAAAAAGGGTACCCAGGTTCTTCGAAACTGCGAGGTTAATCTTGTCACCGACCCGCAGGAAATATTGGATGTATTTAAGCAGCATTTCCAGCAGCTGCTTAACGAGCATGACCAAGAGAGAGTGGTAGGGACCGAGGAAATCCCAACTCCAGCCGCTGAAGTAGTCTTCCCACCCAGCATCGAAGAAGTCGGCACAGCTATTCAGAAGCTGAAGAATAACAAGGCCGCAGGGTTAGATGGCTTGCCATGAGAGCCCTTCAAGGCTGGCGGCGATGTTCTGGTAGGGAGCATGCACCAGATCATCTGCAGGATTTGGAAAGATGAAAGCATGCCCGACGACTGGAATACCAGCTCTATTTGCCCCATCCACAAAAAAGGCGATCCTACCTCTTGCAAGAACTATAGAGGTATATCCCTGCTCAATTTCGCATATAAGATCCTGTCCAGCGTATTGTGTGAACGTCTAAAGCCATTTTGCACCGCACTTATCGGCAACTACCAGTGCGGCTTCCGGCCTGGCAAATCTACTACAGACCAACGAGTTTCGAATCGGTACACACCATCTTTTCATCGATTTCAAAGCCGCATACGACAGCATTCATCGTGAAAGACTGTTTGGTGCGATCGCCGAATTCGGGATCATCAAGGAGATGCGCTGTCATGTGACTTCTTCAACCTGGTGCTGGAGCAGCAGTGCGACGGGCAGGCGTCAACGGGAAAGGCACAAGTCCGTCCAGCTGCTAGGATACGCGGATGATATCAACATCATCGCGTAGTCTCGCCGTGATATTGTGGAAGCATTCACGGCGATTGAAGATCAGGCGAAACGAGTTGGCCTTAAGGTCAATGAGTACATGCTGTCAAGCAAAAACCAATCCGTCTCTCACCACCTGGGACAAAATATAACAATTGACAGCTACAATTTCGAGGTAGTTAAGGAGTTTGTCTTCCTCGGGGCACACGTAAGTTCCACAAATGACACAACAGGGGAGATCCGGCATAGAATCGCCCTTGGCAACCGTTGCTACTTCGGCTTGTCCAAACAACTGGGGTCAAAACTCCTCACTCGAAAGACCAAAGTCATGCTTTACAAAACGCTCATTCGGCCAGTCTTGCTGTACGGAGCCGAAAGCAGTACAGCGGAGCTGATTTTGGGTTCTTTCGAAAGAAAAATTCTGCGCCGGATATTTGGTTCTGTCTGTGACGAAGGTGAATGGAGATGAAGACACAACCGCGAGCTGTACAAAGATGTGGATGTAGTCTAGAAGGCAAAGATCCGTCGACTACACTGGCTCGGCCACGCTCCAGCTAAGAGGGTCTTCGACCCCGAGCCTCCTGGTTCGAGAAGAAGAGGAAGACCGAACCTCCGGTATAAAGACCAAGTAATCGCTGATGTAAGACATCTTGGTCTTGATAACTGGAAGCAGCGTGCCCGGGACCGTCAAGGATGGAAGGCAGCTATAGCTCAGGCTCAGATCTTTCATGGATCGCTGTGGCCTGATTTGTAAGTAAGTAAGTAAGTAAGTAAACTACATTTCTTGGATCTGTATAAGAAACGTCAGCAATTCAAAACATTTCCGGCTTCTAAAATAGCATCGCATCATCACTGGGAACAAGAAATGGGTTGCTTACAACAATATTTAACGCTGGAGATCATGAAGTAAAAAGATGAAAGCCGACATTCATTGAAAACAATGAAATGTGGTAATTTCCTAATCACTTAACTTTAGTTCCGAATATCGTTAAAGTTTCTATGCAGAAAAGAAATGCCTTATGACGCGGTTCTAGATTTAAATTGAGTTTCTAAAGACAAAGCAAGTTATCCACCTGGCAACTCTGTTCATTATCCCACAGTCGCTATCACAAACGATTCATCAGGTCATTAGGTAAATCCCTTTGCCCTTATTTAGCTAAATATCCTCATTTATGAGCATGCGATGGGCGTTTCTGCCAAGTAATCCTTATTGTCTCCATCCAGCCATTCGGCTGTGCATAGGAACATGATGCCATGAATCCCTGTCGTCGTTACATTCATTCACAAATTCTGCTGAACAGTGTTCCTACCCGAAGAAAGGCGAAACGAAAACGAGAAAGATTTGTTTCTATCACGGTAATGTCCACCATTTGTCTTTATGGTAATCCAAACAGACTATGCCACACCTCCTCGAACGTTACTACTATGCCTCGACTGAACTGGGATATTGTTAGCAAAGGACTAAATCGTATGAGTCCAACATGAACAGCTCACATTTCTCACCCAGCTCCGAGGAGCATTTAACTGCAAGCGTATCCCAGGATGGGATACGAGTTCGGGAAGAATTGTAAATTGCCAGTATCCCCAGTCCGGCGTGGCGACCATTAATCAACCCGTGCTGACAGTTCGACAGGACGAAATTCTACAAATCGTCCTAGCAATAATGTTGGCGTCAGAATCCCTGCCGATTCGGTTATGGAACGTTGTGTCTAAGCCATTTGACTGTGTGAACGGTATAGTCAATGGAAAACAGCCGTGCATCATCGCATGTGAAAGTCCAAAGACAATGACAGAACCGTAAACATGAAAGCCTACAGACTACACTGGAATGACCATGCACGTATTATAGACTTGGTGGTATGCAATAACGCAAGGAGCGAGAGTGTTTGTACCTGTCAAAAGGATTCACATGATGATTTTGCAGACTGGTACTGAACTCCCCACGTTGATATCACGTCGGGTCACTAGTGGGACTCCGCTCTGCTACTACCTACATAATTGTCTACTGTTTGTATGTCATATTAACGTGTACAGGATTGTTCGAGGATAATTGAGTTATTATGTATGTAGATTTGATGGATGCGTTTTTTGAACCTGAAGAGATAAACCGCTTGGTCGCAGAGAAATTGCGAATTCTATGGACAAGCTTTGCATTATAATAGTAATGACGCATGACGGCAAGCAGCAGAGAGTATGTGGCAAGCATGTGCTGTCAGGATGTGCCCGACGATACGATTATATTTAAATTTACATTCAAAGAGCAACCTGTTTTTCTCGTCCTTCGGTTTATCGGATTTGCTGTCGAAGCATGATGTGACCGAGCACACTTGGACGGATGTGGGTGAATGCAGGCAAAATGCTTTTATAATTAATGACCACTCATTGATGCTCTTCATTTTAATTAGGTAGGATGCGTGGCGAAATTGAATTACCTGACAAGGACGAAGAGCGCATGGACGGCATATTGTTGTTTGACTTTAATTATTATTTATTCACTTAGTTCTGTTTGACTTGAATGTTTGGGGACGCGAGTGCTTGGACGGTGAATTGGTTGCGACTACCGATTGGTACTAGTGAGCAATACTTCGAGCCGTGGGTAAATATAAATATTAACGTTTTGCCAATACTCTCCATTGAATGGATTCGATAATCAGCAATCGAGGACAAGGACCGCCTTGAAAAGAGGATCCCTCAACATCAAAGTAAATCTGGAAAATGTAAGTCAATAACGCTTGGGATAGATGTGAAATTGTATCTCATGGAACAGAGAAAATAATAAAAGGAAACAGAAATGATATAGTTAGGCTGAAGACGCGGTTCCGATGCTTTACATTCCATTTGATGAATAGCTCTAATCCATGGAGGGCAGGGTCCTCTTATTATTCACATGACTTAACAGACTCAGTATCCAAAAATGTATCCAAAATGGGAATACACACCTAAGCCAGATAGGCACTTTGTGTTGCTATGAGTGGGACGACTCCCAATTCATGGAACTTTTTTGCGCTTCTTACAAAAACAGGAAGACCAGTTACCCTCATCGTTTCCTACTATGACAGAGGGCAGAGCAGGTGTTGACTCAACCTTCTCTTCGTTTTCACAGGTCCTGCAAAAGTCTTTTGAAACTTGCTCTAGTCTTTGTGCATGACTCCGAATAAGACAGTGATGACACCAATTCATTTTAGCGAGATTAGTCTCAGGGTTCATATTTACTTTGGTGATAAGCAGGTATGCCATTGGGTCCATCTCAGGTTCGCCTCAGACATGGCTTAATTCGATAGCTTTAGTTTAATGGCTTCTAGAGGCGCACCAGCGAACGGCACAGGACTAACAAGGCCTCGTATGGGTAACGTCAAACCGACGGATTTTGGCTTGCTAAAAAGCGAGAAAAACCACGGCAGACGAACACCTTGCGGCACTGTTAGTAAATCCCATCCTCACCTCCTCATGGAGCCATCTGGAGATTTCCTATGGAAATTACAGACGGGGAACGGCGAATTGCGAGCTTCCGGTGCCAAAAAAAGGATTAGTCGGTTGGGCTACGGCCAAGTACGCCATAACCATCAAAAAACTACAAACTCCGAAACAACCACGAGCCTCGGATAAAACGGACCGAATTAATGTTGACGACCCTTGCAAAAAACAAAAAAAGGACAATGATCTTCGGCTCTGTACGTGGAATGTAAGGTCCTTGAACGTGCAGCCGAACAACATGCGGACGCCCTCGACCGCTATAAGGCGGACTTAACCGCCATCAAGGAAATGCGAGGAATGGACCGGGTATAATGCGGATGAAAAACTGCGACATCTACTACGGCGACTCCTATATGGAGAGAGGACAACGATTCTTCGTATGCGGATTTGTTGTTCGAGGTGGACTAAGGCAAAAAGTCCTAAGCTTTCGGCATGTGAGGGAACGAGAATCTCCATCCCAGCCTGCCCTATCCGCCTCAAGAAGACGATTTCTGGGAGAATCCTTTTTTGATAAACTAGTGGATCTATCCGAAACGAAAATCAACAAACTATCGAATTTTATTCAAGGCACAAAATGGGTCCAGGAGTAGTGGTGACCAGGCCGCCTCGAGTGGCAGCACAATGGACCGATCTTGGTGTTCCAGTGATCCCCATCGCCTTGCACAGGGAAGCCCCTCAACCAACCTTCAATCGTGCTCCGCCAAGCTACCTAGTAATTTATAACCCTGGTCACCACATAATCAAATTACAATTCTAAACTATCCATGGCGCGGTTCTAATAGCTTTTTAGTCTTGCCCTCTTCCACTCTTCAGGAAACATAAACACGAAGTAATAAAATTGTTCTTCCTCATTACAAACTTTCCGTCAAGATACAACAAAACACAAAGATAAAAAACATAAAGCGGAAAGAAAACAATCGAACATCCAACTTTTGGTCGTTAAAACAACACGTTCCAGACAACACAGGCACGATTATGTAACGAAGAGTTATTAGACAAATATATGTATTACATCCATTAGAACCAATAAGAGCAATAAAAAAATATCTTTCAATTCGATACTATGTTTTATGTGTCGCTGGAACGGTATATCTATGCTCGTATGCTCTCTCCTTTGTTGTTTAGTGCAGATACGATACATAATCAAATTCGAATTTGAATACGAATAGACTTTTCTGAAATGTTTTGACATTGGCTGTCGTTGGTAGAGCAAGTCTTGTTTGCGCTCCTCCGAACGTCGCATCGGACTACCTCCAAAGTCCCAGGTCTGGTAACAAAACGACTGTATGAGGAATAGAACAATAAAGAACCGAAAAAACGACCACAAAATGCATTCGATTTCCATTTGAATTGTGCTAGATACACGACTAAATTGATTTCAATGTCGACCTTTTTGCGGTCAATCGGTGGAAGTACTCACGCTTCCCGGACTAGGTATTCGAGAAATATGTGTGAAATGGGAAGTTTAGATAGTCCGTCCATCTTTTCGTATTGTGGCTTTTCTTTCTCACCTGGAAGGAGAAGAAAATAGAACAAAATTAGAATAAATGATTGAGTGTAAAGAGGAAGATAAAGTTTTTGAATCTTGGTCGGGGACATGGCATTTGTTGTCTGTTGAGTGTCAGAAGATGGTTCTGAGAAATTGAACGTAACACTACTAGTTGTGGAGTACGTGGTTCACACGAAACAGAATGTTATGGCAGAGGTGTGGCTGGTAAGCTCGTCGAGCGGAAAACAATTAATGTTTACAGTCGAATAAAAGACGGATCGTAGGGCCTTTATTTCGATTGGGTACAACGTTTTTTTATGATACGAGAGCTTATGGGTTTAATATGATGAAACATGATTCATGACATATGTACATATATGAAGATGTAATAGAGACTAGAGATCACAGGGCTAAGGGTTATTTTTCATGGGCAATTAAACCTGCTTAACGAACCATTAAAGGTGAGTTGTGAGCGAGGGAGATAATAATTATGATTATTTTGAAGAATTATGTTTACGAAAGAAAGGGGTTCTTCATGCAACTAGGCTAACACCTAAGAACAGAATTAGTCATGTGAAAACATTTGGGCCATTATTAACGAAAAACTAATTTACTGGTTGGACTACTGGACCACTTTTATTTCGGCTCAAATCGCTTGATGCTATAAACTGAAACACCCCATTGTTCTCGACACAACTCATGATTTTCTTGTCATTCAAATACTGGAACCCTCATGAAGCAATATGTCTTGTTAGATCGTGCTGTTTTTTTTTTTTTTTTTTTTTTTTTTGAACCCTACAGGTCCCCAGGACCGGATGGGATCATAACAGCAGAGCTTCAGTAGGATCTCATCCTCCCCTGGCTTGTGGTGACATACAAGAGTTGCCTCTCCCTATCCTACATCTCCAGCCAGTGGAAGGTAACCAAAGTCATTTTCATACCCAAGACAGGCAAAAGCTCCCACACGTATGCAAATGACTTGAGGCCAATTAGTTTACTTCTTTTCTAGAGAAGTGGTGCAGTGGTTAACATCACCGACCGCCGAGCGGAAGGTCTATAGTTCAAATTCGCTTCATAGCCAAGAAAAAGTAATTCCTATACGGACAACTCATTCATGACAATTTTACTACACCGTGAAAACACGTTCGATGACATGGCTGTGCCGGAATTCGATCCCGTGTCATCGGCGTCAGAGGCCAACACACTACCCACTGCGCCACGGTGCTCTCGTTGACCATATACTATACTCACAGTATATGGTCAACTGAAATTCATCCTCTGCGTATGTAATATATGAAGTGCTCGAACGAATTATTACGCACTATAACCAAAGCTGGTCGGCTCTCGTCCTATCTAGGACAACCACCCCTGAGAGTAGTGAACGAACATCAACGACCCAAACCACTGCACTCCGTCCAGGTTGTGTGTGTAACAACACATCGTAAGAGAATATAAAAACTTCTGAACCAGCGCGAGTCTCTAAGCAACAAAAAAAAAAAAAAAAAAAAAAAAAAAAAAAAAATGCAAGGCTTCGTTACATGCTTACAACAAAGGCAAAATGGTGGAAACAGCACTCCCCTCACTGGTCAGCAAAATAGGAAGGTCACTGGAACGTAAGGAATACATTCTAGTCGCCTTTCTCGATATTGAGGGTGACTTTAACAATGTTGAACCATGGGCCGTCACCAAAGCGCTGTCTGATTTGGGTGTTACGGGATCAGTGATAGAACTGGTATGACAACTGCTAACACAAAGAGTCGTCCAAGCCAACTTCACTGGTGCCGTCTCAACTTGAATGGTCAGCAGAGGAACACCACCAGGGTGGAGTACTCTCCCTTCTCCTCTGGAACGAGTTGGCCTACGAACTACAGCTGTTGCTTGAACAGGAGGGTTACGCTGTGACCACCTATGCAGATGACATTGCTATTGCCGCCACAGGAAAATTTCCAAGCACTCTAAGCGACCTTATGCAGGGTGCATTCCATTCAGTAGAAACCTGGACGCAGTACTGTGGACTTGGGGTAAATCCTAAGAAGACCGATCTAGTACTGTTTCCTAACAAATATAAAATTCCGCCCTTCAACCCACCGAAGCTGGATGAAGCCCAACTAATAATCAAAGAGCAGGGTAAATATCCAGGCCTAGTCCTTGACAGGAGGCTGAATTGGAAACCCAACATTCTTGATCGCGTCAAGAAAGCAACTGTTGCCCTCTACAGCTGCAGGAAAGTGGTGGGCAAGAAGTGGGGTCTCCAACCAAGCATTATGCACTGGCTCTACACAGCAGTCATAAGGCCCATCCTCCTGTTTGGCGTCGTAGTCTGGTGGACTGCCCTGGACACTGCTGCCCTGGTGGACTGCTTATACATAAGCGGAGCGATCAGATCAACCTCCACGGAGGCCCTAAATGTCCTATTACATCTTCCACCATTGAACCTTTTCAGTAAGCAAGTTGTTGCCTGCGCGGCCCTAAGGATAGGGATATGGGAAAATGGCCCACATCACAAAAAGGCCATACTAGCATTCTTAATCACTTCGGAGTACCCATGGACACAGACTACATCATCCCGCAGATTGTGTTCACTAGGAACTTCGAAGTTGTCTTTCCATCCAGGGAGGAATGGGCTGACGGAAATGTCATACCAAAGGACTCGATCTCCCTCTATACCGATGGCTCTAAGATGGAGTCGGGTGTAGGTAGTGGAGTATTCTCCAAGGAACTTAAGCTCAACCTATCATTCAGACTCCGAAGTCACTGCAGTGTGTATCAAGCAGAAATAACAGCGATAACGGAAGCCCTTGCATGGCTCAGGATCAATGTATTATCCGCTAAGGATATTATTTTTTGCGCGGACAGCCAATCTGCGATAAAATCCCTTGCCGCGGTAGCCCACAAATCAAAAGACATCCCTTAACTGCCGCCTATCTCTAGATGAGATACCTGAACAGTTCAACATTAAAATATTGTGGGTTCCCGGGCATAGGGATATTCCAGGAAACTGCTCGGCCGACGAACTCACAAAGTTAGAGTCAAGCACACTCAGCCTACCTACCCTCGGGTGCCTAGAAACAACAATAAGTACGATAAAACACATGATAAAACTTCGAACTATAGAGGCGACCAACCTCCAATGGAATGAGAGTAATATCGGCTTTATCACTAAACAAATCTGGCATAAGCTAAACTTAGGACGAACCAGGGACCTAGTGGCAACCTTAAGTACTCTAGTGGGTGTCATTACAGGTCTCTGCATCATTGGAAAACACGCCGTCAGACTAGGACTACCCTCCAATGACTTCTGTTGCGGCTGCATGGACGAGGAGGAAGAGGAATCAATACCTTACCTTCTCTGCCCATGCCCCTCTTTTGCCAATCGCAGGAGGATCTACATCGGCGCGCCTTTCTATGAAAATCTAAGTGAGCTAGCAGACCTAAAAATAGCTCAACTCCATCGCTCGCTTCATCAGAAGCACCCGCTGGTTCTCAGGTAGCGGATCAGGGTAATATGATCCATGTGGTATCACAATGGGCCGACTTCGGCCTACGTGTGGCTTATGCCAACCACGTTTACCTAACCTAGATAGATTTTCCTCCCAGGAAATGAGTAAATATCTTATCTACTACTTACACTACTGAAAAAAACTGAAGTACCCTAGATGACGATACTATTAATCTGGGTTACAGTGGACGTTAAAGAATAGTAACAAAACCTGAATCTTACGATATTTATAATGTTGCAAAGATTTTGCATTCAATTTTGCAAAACGTATGATCTGTCGCCTGGCATTTTTGACATAGTAGACAACCCGCCAGGTAGTGAACCATTGTGTGCAGTGATGCAACCCCTTGTTCCTGGGGAAAGAGGAGCCGGGCCCTCCAGATTGGGGGTTGTGCCTAGGGGTAACATCCCTATCACGGAAAAATGTTTCGAAACAACCAAAAGCATCGGATACGGACGGATACAAAACTGACGACCCCTGCAAACGACTAAAGGACCTCTGAGAGTCTGCACCTGGAATGTGAGGTCCCTTAACAGACCGGGTGCGGGCGATCAAGTGGAGCGATCCCTCAGCTGCTAAAAAGCAGCATAACCGCACTCCAAGAAGAGTGATGGGATGGACCAGGCAAAAGACGGATGAAAAACTGCGACATCTACTACGGGAACTGCTACAAGGAGAACACACAACGCCTATTTGGATGCGGTTTTGTTTTTCGAGTTGGATTTCGGCAAAACGTCCTAAGCTTCCGGCATGTGGGCGAACGCCTCACAACAAACCCCATCAAAGCCATCTTGATGGCTTGAGTTGACTCTATACAAGACCCTTGTCATCCCGGTCTTGCTGTACGGCGCAAAAGCATGGAAACTCTCAAAAGCGGATGAGGCGGTCCATGGTCGTTTCGAGAGAAAGATTTTGCATGTGATTTCGTTCGCGGGGGATGGAGGAAAAGATTCAACCACGAGCTTTACGGTCAGTACAGCGACATGAGTCTAGACAGGTGTCTACGGATTCAACGCCTAAGATGGCAAGGCCATGTAGAGCGAATGGACACCACAGATTCCGCATGGAGAGTCTTCGAATGTATACCCGAGGGTCGGAGAAACAGAGGATGACCGCACCTAAGATGGCGCAGACAGGTTAAAAGAGGGTTTTGCCCCCCTATTCGTGGAACCATTTAGTGCTCCTTAAGAAGTTAAGAAGATCATTCTGAACATCTGTCAGACCGTTAAGGAAGTAAGAGCCTAGGATACGTTTCCTGATATTGCAAAAAGCTGGACAGGCACAGAGAAGCTGGTGAATGGATTCGACCTCCTCCTCGTCCTGACAGCTTCTGCAGAAATCATTCGGAACTATTCCTAGTTTTTGTGCGTGACTGCCAATGAGGCTGTGTCCTGTGATGACACCGATGACTTTGTAGATGTCAGTTCTTTTTAGGGAGATTATACTCCTTGTTCGTTGACTGTTAAGCTGAGGCCAGATTTGCCTGGTGACGACGCAGGTATGTCCCTGGGTCCATCTCAGCTTCGTCTCGGCCCTGGCGAGATTGGTCAGATAATGTTTAATGGTTGTAAGGGGTACTCCCTCACAAGCCACGATTGATTGTAGCGTCGTTCCTTGTTTGGCGAGTGTGTCGGATTTTTCATTTCCTGTTATGTCGCTGTGTCCCGGTACCCAGATAAGCTGTATGTTGAACTGTTCTGCCATCTCGTTAAGAGATCGGTAACAGTCGAGACTAGATTTTGATGTGTACACATAGGACTCCAACGACTTTAAGGCTGCTTGACTGTCTATGAGAATGCGAATATCCGTGGTGAATATTACGTTCCACTTCAGCCAAGACAGGGCCTCTTTTATTGCCAACAGTTCCGCCTGGAAAACGCTGCAGTGATATGGTAGTTTTAGAGCTTTATACAGCTTAAGTTGTTTGCAGAATACTCCACTTCCCACCCCGTCTTTGGTTTTAGACCCGTCAGTGTAAGAATCCACGCATTCTCTGCGGGGTTGAGTTTGGCGAGCCCAGTTTAGTCTGTCCGGATATATTGTCGTAAAGTTTTTGTCCAAGACTATGGTGGGTTCTGTGTGGTCCAAGTTATCTGCCATAGTTATCCTCTTTTGCAGAATGGAGGAGTGGCCAGTGACATAGCTCGACCATTTCGAGTTTGCTTTTAGTCTTATGGCCGTGTGTGTGGCAATTTGCTTGCCGAAAATATCGAGTGGTGTAAGGTCTAGTATCATGTTAAGCGCAGCCGTTGGATGTGGACCTGATGGCCCCGGTAATGCACATATGTGCATGTCACTCTTTGTACCTTCTCGAGTTGTTTGTGGTATGTTGTCTTGTCCAGTGCAGTCCACCAGACTATCACTCCATACATTAGTATGGGTCTAACGACCGTGATGTAGAGCCATATGGTGATCTTGGGGTTGAATCCCCATTTTTTTGTCTAGGGCTTTCCTGCATGTATAGAGAGCTATTGTTGCTTTTTTTGCTCTTTCAATTGTATTGCTCTTCCAAGTTAGTTTCCTATCGAGTAAAATACCAAGGAATTCGGCACTAGAGGAATAGGCTAACCTGGTATCGAGCAAAGTGATAGGGCAGTTTTCCGGGATTTTATGCTATTTGGTAAATAGCACGAGCTCCGTTTTCTGGGGATTAATCCTGAGCCCGTTACTATGCGCCCATCTGCACAGAAATGAGAATGCCGATCGCATGCGGTCATTCAGTGTGGATAGGTATTTAGGTGAGATTGAGATGGCAACGTCATCAGCGTAGGCAACAACATCAAGGCCTTCTTTCTCCAGTTTGATTAATAGTTCGTTTACAACTACATTCCAGAGAAGAGGTGAGAGGACCCCATCTTGCGGGGTTCCATTGGTAATCACTCTGGTAGTTGCTAGGCTTCCCCACTTAGAGCGAATCTTACGTGTTAATAACAACTCGCTGATCAACTCTATCAGAGTCCTCTCCACCTTTAGCTTTTCTAGGCCTTCTATTATTGCTTTCGGAGTGACGTGGTTAAAGGCGCCCTCTATGTCTAGGAATGCTGTTAGAGTATATTCTTTGAGATGGATTGATCTTTCAATTTTCCTCAATAATGTGTGAAGAGCTGTTTCGACCGATCTACCTTTACAGTAGGCGTGCTGTGCCTTAGAAATTAGGGAGTGATCCAAGCTGTGCCGTATGTCTAAGTTTATCAGCCTTTCTAAAGTTTTTAGAGCGAAGGATGATAGACAGATAGGCCTTAGATCCTTGGGGGAAGTGTGAGAGTTCCTGCCGGCCTTGGGGATGAAAAGTACCCTTGCGCACTTCCACTTTTCTGGAATATGACTCCAAGCTAGGCATCCTTCAAAGATTATCTCTAGCCATGGTATAGTCCATTCCATAGTTTGTGTGAGTTCGATAGGGCAAATTTCATCCGCACCTGGCGATTTGTAGGGCTTGAAGCTTTTTAACGCCAATATGATTTTCTCTCTTTAGATAATGTGCTCGTACTTTCCCTCTATCGCGGAGGAGAAGTGAGTTCCTGCCGAGTGTACTGAGTCTTGCGATTCAGAGCAGCCAGGGAAGTGCGTGTTGAGGAGAAGACTTAGAGTTTCCTCCTCAGATGTTGTCCAAACTCCATTTGCTATGAGGCAGTTAGGAGATTGTGGATCTTTCGAGAGTATTTTTCTCAATCTATAGGCGTTTGAAACTTTCTCCATGTTATTGCAGAAGAGTTTCCAAGACAGCATTTGATCTTTCCTCAGGTTTTGTTTGTACACCTTTAGTGAATTTCTGTATAGGCTCCAGTCTCGGTCGTTTCTTGTGTTCTTTGCTTTATTAAAGAGTTTACGACAGGCTTCGCGGAGCTTGCTTGGATCTGCGTTCCACCAAGAAGGGTAAGATTTTTTTCCTGATTTGTGGATTACGCAACTGTTGGCCCTTGCGTTGCCCAATGTGATTGTTATATGCAAGCAATACAAAAACTTTTTGGTCAAATTTGGCTACCATAGTACGTTGATACTCGAATGATCAGTATAACTCAACGAGGATGTTCGCATTTAATATTCAAAAAACGTCTCTCGGGCTATCTGTTTCAATGCCAACATTTGAGTACAATTTTCAAATAGAACTGAACAGTAGACCTCTGTCCAGTCATGCCACTTGATGCGTAATTATCCTTTGAAGCGACATTCCATCCATAATTTATAATGACTTACGTAATTAGGAATAGTGTGAAAAACCTGTTGGCAATTTGAGGTGTTAACCAATCACATGTGAAATCAGATGGAATTATTTGCATACAAATTAACAATTTAACCGCGTAGCAAACGCCCACGACAATATGAATATGTTTACTATCCGGTCAGAGCATCTGCTATACACTTTAGATCAGTGGTTCTTAACCGGTAGTCCGCGGACCACTGGTGGTCCCTGGAAGCACCCGAAGTGGTCCGCGAAGCCATCCGAAAAATATTAAATAAACTACGAGACCTACGTCCTTCGTACGTCTTTACGCGCTACACAATTTTAAATGAAGTCCAGGTTCCAAGCGAAAAAACCCGTTACAAACGAGGATAGAAATCCGTGAATACGTTTGAGCTCATTTTATTTTACCGTTGTGTACTTCTGCCACACACACTCCTGGAGTTATAACAATGTGCGTCATTGTTGACATGATTTTGACAATACTCCGGGTTCCCACATGCTCGCCACAGCGGCTACCTCTCATCCCGTCGTCCCTTAGCCAACCAATAAAAGGGTCAAGTCCGAAGTAGTATCTAAGTTGTTTTATATTAAGTATGGCCTGATTAGGTTTTATTTGGGTTTCCCTAATCATAGACAACAAATGTTGGACCAAAAGAACACGAGGAAGTTGTATCGTAAAATTAATTCGTAATCTTTATCCTTTAACATTAATTTCGGTCTTTTCCTGTAATAAAACTAAATAAGGATATTGGGAATTTTTCATCATAAAAAATCTATAATCCAACCCTTGAATTTGTTGTATATTTCAGCAGCCGTTTAAAACAATCGATATTCGGTCTCTTGTCGATCTTTACGATTCAAACACGTTCTCACCGAATATAAGTAGTGGTAGGTCTCATTGTTGGTTTCTGATAAAAAGTTAAGAATTTAGCACACACAATCGGTGAGTTTCTAACAAAACCTTGTAAGCTGAAAGCAGAAGAGCTATTATGGCAGGAAGCTCAAAAGAAAATTCGTGATATACGACTTTTAGGGGGCACAATGAAGTCGCGCATTTAAAAAATGTCAAATGATATTGAAGAACAAGTTGTTGACAAGATAAAATGTAGCCCTTATTTTGCGCTACAATGTGATGAATCTACCGACGTGTCACAATGTTACCAATTACTTGTAGTTATTCGATTTTTGAATGACAATAAAAAGTTTTCTATTTTCTCAAGAACTTGAAACGACTTCGAAAGATGCTGATGCTATGGATGTACGGACGGTGTTCCTGCAATGCTTGGTTTCCGCTCTGGTCTTGCAACGTTGATAAAGACAAAATATCCAGCTGTAACACGACAACAATTAATGTCTCACTCTATGTTAAACTATATTTTATTTTTATTATAACGAAAAATGTCAAACTATATTTATGTAAAAAGCTACATGGCAACCCTAAACATATGAATTACAGGGCAACGGTCCGCACCCATGACACAAAATGGTAAAAACGCCGTGCTGAAGTCGGTGCAGAGACACACAGGTTTGGTACTTCACTCAAACCGGTCGGGTTATTTCCACCGAGAGAGTTTGGTTAGACTATTCGGCGGTCGGGTACTCCACTGCCTTTCGTCCAGCCACACTCATGCAAAATTACCATTCTTTCTTGCAAATCTGCGCATATTTTTTTGGCCAGTCTCCACATAAAACACCACAACGGACATTAAAATTCGTACGAGCAAACGAATTGCGGCAAGGCAGAATGGTGACACAAATATGGCTCAATTCTCGGAAGAGCAATTGAGAAAATTTATCGAAGCAGTGCAAGTGCAAAGCAGCATTAAAGGTAGCTTCAGTCACTGCACGGCACGTTTTAAAGGCGAAAGAGACTCCGCTATTGTAGAAGCGTTTATTGTCACGATTAACGTGTATAAGGAAGTAGAGCGAATAAATGACGAATTTGCTATTAAAGGGTTTCCCTTGCTGTTGGAGGAAGGCGCAAGCAACTGGTGGCAAGGTGTAAAATCAGAGGTCAAGACTTGGTCTGATGTCATCTCCTTATTACGTAACGCATACGCTCCCGCCAAAGCAGCGATTCGTATTTACATGGAAATCTTCGACAAAAAAACAGAAACCTAATTAGACAACAGACGACTTCATATGTGAGAAGCGAGCATTACTGGCAAAGCTCACAGATCCTAGACCAGAAGAAAAAACGATACTTGACATGGTGTACGGACTTCTGCATATTCGTATTCGAGACGGCGTTTCTCGAGACAGTTTCCAAACTTTCGAGGAGTTGCTTACCAAAGCACGAGGTGTGGAACTGTCCATAGAAGAATAGAACGGCAACAGAGATCAAAAAGTAGAATCAGCTGCCTCTAAAAATCGTTGTAACTTCTGCAAGCATATTGGGCACATAGCTAGTGATTGCAGAAAGAAGGAAAGGCACGATTCCAAAAAGAATACTTCCACGCAACAAACTGAAGCAAAGATCCACTGCTACAAATGCAAATCTCCTGGAGTAGTTCGTTCCACATGTCCTAATTGAAAAGAACTCCCGAAAGGTCCGTCAACAGTCTCTTTTAACTGCATCAGGATGACACTTGGGACTGAATTGCCAACCATCCCAATATCCGTACATGGCGAGCGAGGCACTGCATACTGGGACACTGCCGCACGTACGAGCGTAGCTGGAAGAGAACTCTTCATTCATTTGTTGAAGAATGGTACCAAGTTCTCTAAAGTTGAAGCCAACGTCACTCTTGCTGATGGCGAAACCAACGAGCATGAAATTTATATAGGCGAAACCAATATCATTATTGGAAATCGGTTAAGACCCATTAAATTTATCGCTTTACCAAAAGCGATTGATAACCGTACCCTCATTGGGATCGATTTCCTTGAGGAAAACTGTATGGTTCTCGACTTAGGGCAACGTTTATGGTATTACGCAGACCAACCTGAGAGGAAATTTGATTTGTACGACACATCGCACACCAAAGGGGTGAAAAGGAAGTTCCTGGCAATTTGCTTCAAGAGCTACAAACTTGCAACGCCAATATCGCAGGGAAGAAAACGCTAGAAGAAAGATCACCGAGCGAAAAAACACCCATTAGAGGGTCTAATGCTTTCCTGGATTGGTTTACAACAATAAAGGTAGTCTCTCCATTGTCCGCAACTCCCAAGTCGGAAAAGAGGATGACATCTCAATCACCATTCGAGAAAATTGCTAGAAGATCAAGTAACGAGTACTCTCCACACTTGACTCAGAACATCTTCACAGACGCTCTTAGAAAAGAGGTTACACCTGAGCGAAAACAGCTAGAACAAAGGCTATTTCCTGCCTTAATCCGCACAGAAGAAGAGGTGTATCTTGAATCCTTCTTCACAGAAATTTTAGCGTTCGATGTTGAGTTACGTGATGATGAGGCGTTGAGCTGAACGAGGTTGATATAAATCAATTAAATGAATTCTTATCGGAAGAAGAATCCTTGTTCGATGTGCCAACAGAACCAACATCAACCAACGGACGTGAAGCCCTTGCCACTGTAGAGGCAGTCAATAAATTTGGAGGTTACATCGAAGGCGGTGAAGTAACCCTCAAAACTGATCACCAACCTTTGGAATGGTTAATGAGTCCTAAATCACCAACTGGAAGATTAGCACGTTGGGCACTACAACCCCAACTCTTTATGCTAAAAACAGACGCCAGCAACTACGCTCTCGGAGCTGTCCTTAGCCAGGGGGAGAAGGAAAATTATCATCCAACAGAATATGCCTCGAGACTCCTTACAACCACTGAGCTAAATGATTCAACCCACATACTTAGCAAAGCCTCAAAGGGGATTTCCTCAAAATTTGTACCAAAACGAGACGGACCGTATGTAATCATTAAGCAAATGGGTACTTCGACTAACCAAGTTGCCGCAAAGGATGACCTTACTACTCCATTAGAACATACCACGTTTCTTCGATAACGAAATATCGTTCACATCCAAATGATGATCATCTTGTGCAGCCATGACGAAGAAGAGGACGCCCGTGGAAGATCACGTCAACATCAAATCCTGCCGCACCATCGAGACGATCTCAGCGCCAGAGGGGGAGATTGTAACATTATTTTTATTATAACGAAAAACGTCAAACTTTATTTATGTAAAAAGCTACAGGGCAACCCTAAACATATGAATTACAGGGTAACGGTCCGCACCCATGGCACAAAATGGTATAAAAGCCGTGCTGAAATCGGTGCAGAGACACACAGGTTTGGTACTTCACTCAAACCGGTCGGGTTATTTCCACCGTGAGGAAAGTGCCACACTTGCGTGCTAACTAAGCTGAGTTTGGTTAGACTATTCGGCGGTCGGGTACTCCACTGCCTTTCGTCCATCCACACTCATGCAAAATTACCATTCTTTCTTGCAAATCTGCGCATATTTTTTTGGGCTGCCTGTTCAGCGTTTGCTGCGGTTCTTGGACAGCACGTAACGGGGCGGAGAGCTTGGCAAAGCGGCGTGTTTGAACTTGTGATCGCTGGATGTTTTGGGGTTAGAGCTGGGTAACTCACTCGTCTGAGAAGAAGCTCTCTTTTTACACAGCTGCAATTACGACAGACTGCGTTATTCATCGTCACGCACTGGCTGCCAAAACGCTCCCGAAATGCTTCGCTATTGCGATTAAAACTGCTATAAAAGTAATTAGCGTCATTATAGCATTAGCGTATCGTGCCCTGATACGAATTCTGAACACGAAGCTCTACTTTTTCACACGGAAGTGCTATGGCTTCCCAAATGAAACAAGCTGTCAAGGTTGTACGCACTAAAGGGTTGACCATAATAGACTTAAGCGAGCATAAGCCAGCTTACGGAAATGTCTTATTACATGCAAAGCCTATGACCGGGTTGTTTTTTTTTGTTTTTAATACTTCGATACTATGCGTGTTATTCTCCGTTTAAAAGCGACGCTTTTGACCAACGCAATGATAGTCTCAGGTCGTCGATGTGTAGAGTCAAGACGTCGGAACCAGGTCGGAACAAGGAAGAATGACATAGTCAAGATGCCGTCAATCCGCAACGCGTTTGTAGGAGCTATCTGTCAAAGTGCTTTGACCATCAGATTGCCATCTCTATGTATTTATCTATGATTCTGACATAAGCTTAGGTTCGCGTAAGTCTATTATGGTCAACCCTTAAGAGGGGAAGTAAATACAAGCATTCTTAACTGACAAGAACAAAGAGTTGCTGAATCAGTTCTGGGAATCCAAATTTCAAATACGTTTTGCTTATTTGGTAGATTTTTTCGCATTTTACGTTGCAAGGCATCAGCAATATGTTTTTATATGAAGATAAAATCAGTGCATTTATCGCAAAAACTGAGCTTTGGATCAGTAAAGTCGAAAGAGACAATCAAGTTATTGACGGACAGTGTGCTGAGATTAAACGAGAAATACAGAATAATATCGCACTTCATTTGAAAAACTTAAAAAGTGAATTCAATCGCTATTTCTCTGACTCCGAGGACAACGGTATTCGGAAACTGATCCGCAATACTTTCATTGTAAACGTTTCTGAGGTGCCTGATGAAATTCAACAAGAAGTGATTGAAATGCAACACGGAAGTTACTTGAAAGATATATTCGAGACAGGAATTAATCTTGAAGATTTTTGAAGCCAAAAGGCAATTTCTTTTCCAAAGATTCGAGAAATTGCTATACGTCACCTAACTTTGTTTTCATCGACGTATCCAACGAGCACCGAAGTCGCACCGACATACGTTTGACTTTAGGTAACACTGAACCAAGGTTTCAGAACATGCTGTCACAAAAATCTCATTCAAATAATATACATACTTATCTCATTTACATTTACTGCATTTTACCTCTAAACAGTTGGCGGTCCATGCAGGACAGAAATGTTGTCAAATGGTCCCTCATCACTAAAAGGTTAAGAACCACTGCTTTAGATAGTCCATTTAAATCTGAGTGTTTATTATAAACATATATTCCGCCCCCGTCACATTCTAAATTCAATTTTGCAATTCCAATTGAATCTCAATAGCCCGCGAAGCGAAACTAAGTGCTAAAACACACCAGAAATTCTGACTGACTATTACCTAGTAAACGAACATTCGCACGTTTATCTACTCCACCGATCACCAATAAGACAGCTCAACAACCGCAGATACATACGTACGTATGTAAATTCATCCATCCAAAGTCGTATGGCAACGTTCCAACAGTCGCAACAAACTGATTTGCATGCAAAACAAAACAACAAAATGAAATACAGTCCTAAAAACAAAAATATTTCAACTCAATACTATTTTTGGATATGCCCTTTAGTCTGGCTCAGGGCAGCACGTAAGCCCATTACAGCGCCGTGGCGAACGTTCGCACGTAATGAGCCACAAAACAGCTGCACACCCGGAGAAGAACAACAATTTTTCAAAAATTAATTACAAACACAATCAATTGAGCCATGAAGGGCCATTGCGGTAATGTAAATGGTCCCGGAAAAAATAGTTGTATACAGTAGAACGAAGGTAAGACCAACCAGCTAGAACCAGCTACATAGGCGAAGCTTCATAAAAAGAAGAGAAAAAAAAAAAAAACAAGCAAAACCATCTAGACCGTTAAGTAAGAGCGCCAACGGCGGCGTTCCAGAATGTTACACCCCTTCCTCGAACATGAGAATAAATTCACCAATTGCTCCTCGATTTTTATGACTTTCGGTTACTATTCCAGAGTTATAGTCTCCAGCCGACACCCAATAATTTGTTGGCTTACGCAATAACCATTATAACAAAACAAACAGAAAGTTAGGGGATATGATGTGGCTCCGCTCCTAATATAGGTAGTGTTTCCAGCCCCATTCCCAGTCGACCGAGTATGCTTATATGACGCCGTCCGTCATGCATTCTAACATACATATGCGTCCATTTGGACTCAGCAAATTGCTCTCAATTTGTCGGAATGACGGAACCCGAACTCTTTTGTAGATACTTTGTAATTCATTTGATTGTTTCTCAATTGACAGCCGCCGGGATGTGATTAAGTGGATTGTGCGAAAATAGGGGTGGCCGAGGCGCAGATGGCGCTGCTGAGATTACACTATTCATCATATCTTGGACAGTAGATAGCACCAGTGGCAAAGAAGTAGGAGCATTGAGCAGCATGTGGGCAACAAATGTTTGTAGCGCTGATTGTAGTTCTTCTGTTTGGGTCTCATATACATATATATGTAAACAAGTCGTCGTCTAATGGAAGGCAAATCAAATTTTGATGTGGTCTTAGGGGCTGGAACTGATGAGAACTATATATGTGATGGCATGCAGTAGTTCGAGGAAAAGAAGCATTAATGGAGAATGGTTTTTCCTTTAACTGTCTGTCGAGGATGTCGAATGAGTAATGGGTTGAATTCGGCATAATATCTGCAGCATATGTTGAACACTGCGTGTCGAATTGGATGTGTTGTGCGGGAGACAAATAGATGTGGGTCAGTCAAAATAAATATAATTTTTGGAAGCCAAGATACTCCAATGTAGTGAGAAGACAGACTTCTCAAGCAATCGTGGGAACTATCAAAGGTTTGATAAATAGAAAGGATTCCAAAAGATGTTCATTAATAAGATACGGGTTGGCTGCGATAGGTCTATCAACACTGCAAGCTTCCTATTGATTATAGTGATTAGATAGCACTAATTATAAATAAATATTAAATAGCAACATTGTCCTATTTTCACCTCGTCGTAGTGCCACCTGGGGATTTCTATTTGAAATCGCGAACGAAAGAGGGCGAATGGCGAGTTTCCTGCGCCACAACCCAGCATAAGTGTCGGTTAGGCTATGGCCCGGCAAGCCATACCTGAAAAAAACCGTAAAAAGCATCGGATATAAAACAATGGTCGGATTAACCGATGACGATCCAGGAAACAACAAAAGGAAAAGAAAAAATGATATTCCGCTTCGTACGTGGAATGTAAGGACCCTCAACAGACCACGTGCAGCCGAACGACTTGCGGAGGATCTAGACTGTTATAAGGCAGATAGTATCGCAATCGAGGAATTGCGATAGGATGAAATCTTCTAGTTGATAGAACGCGTTTCCCACATCTTAACATCCACAAAAGGACTTGACGATCTTCAGATCATTCAACCGTCAACTAGATTGACTAGATTGCGATGTGCGAATTTTTAGAGGAGCCAATATCGACTTGGACCCCTATCTTGTGGCAGCCAGGTTGCGACTACGATATGCCTGGCCCAGAAAAATCGAGTAAGGCCGGCGGCATACAACGTCGCAATGCTACAATCGCAAGTGACCAGCAGAGCCTATGCCAATCGCGTCTCCCTCAAGCTCTCGGGAAACCCTCCAACACCTGCTCAGACCGTACGACACCAATAGACCCGTTGTCAACAAGCCTTAGAAAGTGATGAAATGACGTTCGGAGGTTCTATCAACGAACAAAACAAACAAGCCCCGGATATAAGGCCAGAACGGAAGCCTGCAGGGACGAAAATGAAAATTTAATAGTGGACTCACAGTCGGTACTAAGAATCTGGAAAGACTACTTATGCAGATTGTATAACGGCGATGACGTAACAAATCCCGCTGTAAGGCAGAATAACCCTCTCACAGCGGAAGATGATAGCAGAGAATTCCGTCCTCCTGACCTGGACGAAGTTGGGCATGCTTTTTCTAAGCTTAAGTCCAACATAGCTGTTGGAGTAGACGGATTACCTGCCGAGCTCTTTAAGACAGCTCATCTCATCAGAGGAATGCATACCCGATGAATGGGATCTTAGCATAGTTTGCCCGATCCGCAAGAAAGGAGACCCCTTTGTCTGCGCCAACTACAGAAGTATATGTCTTCTGAACATCGCTTATAAAATCTTCTCTGCTGCACTGTGTGAACGCCTAAAACCGTTCGTTAATAAACTGATTGGTCCATATCAGTGTGGTTTCAGGCCCGGGAAATCTACTATAGATCATTTATTCACCCTGCGGCAGATCCTGCAAAAAACAAACGAGTTTCAGATCGACACCCACCACCTGTTTGTCGTCGACCGCATACGATAGTATAAATAGAGACGAGCTATACAACGCCATGTCTAGTTGTGACATACCTGCCAAACTCGTCAGATTGTGCACGATGACACTGGAGAACTCTCGCTGCTCCATTAGGGTCGGAAGCGACTTAACCGATGCCTTTTATGTATGTCAAAAAAGGTTTTAGACTGGGCGACTCGCTATCGTGTGACTTTTTCAAATTGTCCTTGAAAAGGTCGTGGAGAACTCACTGTGCAATACGAGGGGCACCATCTTTTCAAGTCCGTACAACTGCTCGCATATGCCGATGATATTGATATAATTGGACGAAGTCAGCGAGATGTCATTGAGGCCTTTACGAGCAATGAGACGGAGGCGGCTAAAATGGCACTGTCGGTAAGTGAGGGCAAAACGAAATACATGCTGTCATCGAAAACGGACACGAGCCACCGGCGTCTTGGCCAGGGCGCACATATTGGCAGGTATAATTTCGAGGTAGTCAAGGACTTTATCTACCTAGGCTCCGCAGTGACATGCAGAAATGACATCAGTGCCCAAATCAAACCTAAAATAATTCTTGCCAACCGCTGTTTCTTTGGGCTTGGGAGACAATTGAGAAGCAGAGCCCTCTCTCGAAAAACCAAGGTGACCATATACAAGACCATTATCATCCCGGTCCTGCTTTATGGCGCAGAGACATGGACCTTATTGAAAGCGGACGAGGAAGCCTTTGCTCGTTTTGAGAGAAAAATTCTGCGTACGATTTTCGACCCGACTTGCATAAATGGGGAGTGGAAGACTTCACAGTGAACTGTACGGGCTGTACAGCAACATGAACGTAGCACGGCGTTTTCGGATTCAACGTCTAAGATGGCTAGGTCATGTTGAGCACACGGAAAACACAGCTCCGGGCCGGAAGGTCTCTGAATCGAACCCCGAGAGCCAACGCGGTCGAGGATGGCCAAATTTAAGGTGGCGCAACCAAGTGGAAGAGGACCTTAACCAACTTGGCGTGCGGCACTAGAGACTGCTGGGGATAGACCGTGCCAGTTGGAGAGATTTTTTAAAGGAGGCCCAGGTTCGCCATGAACTCAAGCGCCGACAAAGAAGAAGAAGAAGAAGCAATATTGCCCCATGGGCCCTAAAAACCAGGATCGGATGGAATAATACCAGCGGAGCTCCAGCAGGTAGCAGATCTAATCCTCCCCTGGCTTGTAGTAATCTATAAAAGCTGCCTCTCCTTATCCCATACCCCTAGCAAGTGGAAGGTAACCAAAGTCACTTTCAATGCAGGCAAATCGGTGGAAACAGCACTTCACTCACTAGTTAGTATCATAGAAAGATCATTGGAACACAAGGAATACAGCCTAGTGCCTAGTGGCCTTTCGCGATATTGAGGGCGCAATGTTGAACCATGTGCCGCCAAAAACGCGCTGACTGATCTGGCTGTAATCGGATCAGTGATAGAACTCGTACGACAACTGCTAACACAAAGACTCTTCAAAGCTAGTTTCGCTGGTGCCGTTTCAACTAGAATGGTCAACATAGGTTGGTGTTCCTATCCTCTGGAACGTGGTAGTCAATAAACTACTACTGTTGCTAGAGCAGGAAGGATACGCCGTGAACGCCAATGCGGATGATATTGCTATAGCCGTGTCAGGAAAATTTTCCAACACTCTGAGGGATCTCTGAGGGAGCCTTACAAGCAATAGTAAACCAGGTGAATCCCAAGAAGACTGGTCAAGTGCTGTGTACTTACAAATATACAATTCCGCCCTTTAATCCCCCGAGGCTTACTTACTTACTTAGGTGGCGCTACATTCCGTTGTGAACCGGTGCCTCAACCAACAAGCATCTCCAGCTGGTACGGTCTTTGGCCAGCTGTTTCCAGCGTCGCACGCCCAGTTGGTTAAGGTCCCCTTCCACCTGCGTGCGCCACCGTTGACCACCGAAGACTCTTCGGGTCGGAGCTGTATTTTCCATGCGCTCTACATGGCCGAGCCACCTTGGACGCTGTATCCGTAGACGTCGTACCAGGCCGATGTCGCTGTACAACCCGTACAGTTCTTCGTTATATCTTCTCCTCCATCCATCGTTTGAACAAACGGGACCGTAGATAGTGCGCAGAACTTTCCTCTCGAAACGACCAAGGGCATCTTCATCCGCTTTTGTTTAGGTCCAAGCCTCTGCGTCGTAAAGGAGAACTGGGATGATTAAGGTCTTATATAGTGTCTCCTTGGTTTTCCGGGAGAGGGCTCTACTTCTCAAATGCCTCTTGAGCCCAAAGAAACAGCGGTTGGCAAGAGTGATTCTGCGTTTTATCTCAGCGCTGGTGTTGTTATCGCTGGTCATCAGTGAGCCAAGGTTAACGAATTCCTTGACCACTTCAAAGTTATATCCGCCCATGGGGACGTTCTGGCCAATACGTCGATGTTGTCCGTCTCTTTTAGATGAAAGCAGATATTTGGTTTTACCCTCATTAACCTTGAGACCCATCTTAGCCGCTTGTACCTCAATGCTTACAAAGGCCTCATTGGCGTCTCGCTGTGTCCGTCCAATTACGTCAATGTCGTCGGCGTACGCAAGCAGTTGCGTAGACTTGAAATAAATCGTACCTCTTGTGCTGGCCAGTGACTCTTGCACGATCTTTTCAAGCACGATGTTGAAAAAGTTACATGACAGCGCGTCACCTTACCTAAATCCTTTTTTAACATCAAAGGTCTCGGTTTGGTCATTACCGACCTTAATGGAGCAACGAGCATTCTCCATTGTCATCCCGCACAGTCGGACGAGTTTGGCAGGAATGTTAAAACTAGACATGGCTTGGTATAGCTCATCACTATACACGCTGTCATATGTAGCTTTGAAATCGACGAAGGGGTGGTTAGTGGTCTTATCCAAGATCTACTGTAGCGTAAATATTTGGTCTAGTGTGGTTCTATTGTGGCCTGAAACCACACTGATAAGAGCCGATCAGGTTATCCACAAACGGTTTCAGGCGTTCACACAATACGGCAGAGAAGATCTTAAATGCGATGTTAAGGAGATTTAGTCCCCTATAGTTCGCGCAGCTATAGGGGTCCCTCTTTTATTGACCGCGCAAACGATGCTGAGATTCCATTTGTCGGGCATGCTTTCCTCCGACCATACCTTGCAAATGAGATGGTGCATGCACCTTACCAGCTCATCTCCAGCCGCCTTAAGAAGCTCCGCAGACAGGCCGTCTGCGTCCGCGGCTTTATTAGACTTAAGTCTTGATATCGCTATTTTGACTTCGTCTGGACTGAATTCTGTTACATTGTCGTCCATTACGAAAGTCTCGTTCTGCCTGACGGCGGTCTCTACTCTATCATCGCCGTTATACAGTCTGCAGAAGTGGTCTTTCCAAATCCTCAGCATCGACTGCGACTCCATTACCAGTTCTCCATTTTTGTAAAACTTACGGGCGTCATTTCTGCGGAAGCATCTCTCCATCTCCTCGATCTCACGCTGTCCGTGCTCTCTCTTCAATTTCTTCTGAAAACAAGAGAGTATGTTCCTCTCTTCTCTTCTGCTCATAGATTTCGCGAGCAGCTCTCGTCCGTCGTTGCAGCATGGCTTTATATGCCTCTTGTTTTGCTGCATGGGCTTGTTTGCATTGTTCATCGAACCAGGGGTTTCTAGGTGGTGGCGGTTTGAAACGCAGCACCTCTGAGGCAGCGTCTCTGACGGCGCTCTGGCAATGGGCCCATTCCTGCTCTATTGTTTGTGTTGCTGTGGGCGGGTTTTGAGAGAGCTTGGAAGAGACACAATCGGCAAAGATTCTGGCAGTCTCTTGCGGTTGCAGCTTTCCGACGTCATAACTTTGTATGCTTACTCTACTCCGCTGCGTTCGTGATATCCGTAGGCGCATCTTGGCTACTACAAGATAGTGGTCCGAATCGATGATAGCCCCTCGGAAAGTTCAGACATCAGGAATAGTGGAGGAGTGTCTGGCGTCGACCGCATTGCGACCAGTCTGGTTGGTAGTCGATTGATCAAAAGACCCCCAGGTACCCTTGTGGATGTTGAGATGGGGTAATCGCGTGCTTGCTACAAGGAGGTTACGCCCCGCTAGGAAATCGATTAGCTTAAGTTCGTTGTCGGTTGTGGTATTATGGAGGCTATGCTTTCCCATGATAAACTCAAATGTCCTCTTTGCCCAGTTTTGCATTAAAATTTCCTAGGACTATTTTTGTGTCGTAGCTGGGGCCAGGGCGCCGTGGCGCAGTGGTTAGTGTGTTGGAATCTGGCGCACGATGAGCGAGTTCGGATCCCGATAACACCAACGCCATCGAATGTTTATTTCGAGACGTTCCACCTTGACGGGGTACTGGCAAAACCCTCCGTAGTAAACTTGCCATGAAAAAGCTTCTCGGCTCACGCCGGTTCGATATCGGCATTAAACTGTAGGTCCCTTTCACCTGTGTGAAAATAAATCACACACAACATGGGTGATTGAGAGAAACTTGGCTCTGGTCCTTCATGGGCTGTAACGCCATCAAAGAAGAAGAAGCTGGGGCATTGGGCATATGTTCTGTCTAGGAGATTGAGCGCATATTAAGCTTATATTTCCAAATTTAGCTTTGATGCGGATTGTTATGAGGCGTTCGCTCACATGCCGAAAGCTTAGGACTTTTTGCCTTAGTCCAACTCGAACAACAAATCCGCATCCAAACAATCGTTGCCCTCTCTCCCTATAGCAGTCGCCATAGTAAATATCGCAGTTTTTCATCCGCTTTATACCCGGTCCATTCCATCGCATTTCCTGGATGACGGTGATGTCCGCTTTATAGCGGTCTAGGGCGTCCACAAATTGTTCGGCTGCACGTGGCCTGTTTAGTGTTTAGGGACCTAACATTCCACGTACAAAGCCGAAGATCATTGTCCTTTTTTCGTTTTTTGCAAGGGTCGTCAACATAAATCCGGTCCGTTATATCCGAGGCTTGTGGTTGTTTCGGAGTTTGTGGTTTTTTTACGGTTACGGCTTACTAGGCCGTAGCCCAACCGACTAATCCTGTTTTTTGGCGCAGAAGGCTCGCCATTCGCCCTTCCCCACCTGCAATTTCCATAGGAAATCTCCAGATGGTACCACGAGGAGGTGGGGGTAGGACGTATGTACTAACAGTGCCACAAGATGTTCGACTGCGGTGGCTCTTCTCGCTTTTTAGCAGACCAGCATCCGTCGGATAGATGCTACCCCTACGAGGCCTTTTTTAGTCCTTTGCCATCCTTCACTGCGAACTGTAGCGCCCATTAAGAAGAAGAGAAGACTAGAACTACCCTCCAATGACTTCTGCCGTGGCTGCATGGACGAGGAGGAAGAGGAATCAATACATTACCTTCTGCTCATGCCCCTCTTTTGCGAATCGCAGGAGGATCTACCCCGGCGCGCCCTTCTATAAAAATAGCTTAATTCCATCGCTTCATCAGAAGCACCGGTTGGCCCTCAGATAGCGGATTAAGGTAATATGATCCATGTGGTATCACAATGAGGCGGCTTCGGCCTACGTGTGGCTTATGCCAACCACTTTAACCTAACTTAATGGGGCCGATTTTGCGATTTCCAAATTTTGACATATCTCCACATTTCAAGCTCACCAGAATCCAAATCCAAAGTTTTTATAGAGATGGCTGTGTGTGGGTGTACGTACGTATGTGCGTGCGGAATGTTCGCCTCGATTATCTCGATAACCAAAGATGATATTGACATGACATCGGCTTCATTCCACGCGTAATTACGCAACTTAGAACTGGGTTTTTCAGCAAAATCGGTCAAGCCGTTTTTTTGTTAGAAATTAGATAACTATAAAATAGGCACAAAAAAAAAAAAAAAAAAAAAATTAACAACACGCGGTGTTCCTAAGCGGTCCTCCATCTAAGTACTAACCGCGCCGACGCTGGTTGATTTAGGTGATCGGACGAGATCCGATCCATATGAGATTGCTCGGACAGTGTTGTGGTTGGGTAAGGAAACGCTATACCCAACGAACAATTATTAAACGCACGCGCTCATGAGTAGTTGGCTGTGTGCATTTTCTTTTGTTTTTTTTTTTTTTTTTTTCGAAAATAAGAAGAAGTCACAGGAGGTCAAATCAGGTGAATTGTGCTAGTCGTGCTGTTTACTATGGTGTCATTTTTCCTTTGCGTTATGCTTTATTTAAAACGAAGTCACCTGAAGGCATCCATTGTTTTTGACTAGTCCATTGTGTCCGATAGTAACAAATCAAAAACTCTTTAGACTCCATTTAAACAGCCTTAACGTTTCGAAATCGTCACCACCACTCACTGCAACCGTCAGACTGACAATTGTTCGCCCTAATTTTTCATCTATGATATTAATTGCTCTTCAGCTTATTTCTTCTATTTATACATAGGTATATTGGCCCTTTTGCCTCTGGTCTTAGATATTGATGAATATTTTAAAGGCAAGGCGCTGTCTTGCGTCTTTTTCAAAAAATAAAAAAAAGGTAAATATTAAAAGCTTTGTTAGGGCACAAAACCGTTAAGTCATCACGCATCGAGCGAAACCTTAGAGAATAAGTTCGGCATCACAGCAATTCCTATTTAATTAAAAATCCGTTCATTGAGCAAAAAAAGATAAAAATGTCAAAAGCGAATTGAATAGCTACGCAGTGAATCGATAACTGATAATATTTATCGCATGTCCACCCGATGAATCGCAGAAATTCTTCCACAAAAGAACTGCGAACGTCATCACTGATATTCCCATCAAATGAAACTACATTAAAACTCTAAATGAAACGAAGTTATAAATTGCAAGACTGCTGGCTCGTGAAAAACCAATCACTGCCAATAATGACGCATTCTTGTGTGTTCTCTCGTCCCCAATCTGGTGGCTTAACTCGGTCAAGCAAATAATATTTTCATTCATACACTCTCTCGCACACATATTTCACGGAACGCTGGAAAAGTCCCAAATGCAACAGAAAAGGATCAAAGGATGAAGCGAATAACAATAAAAACGGCAAAGAGGACAAAATGCGATCAAGTTGCGTCATAGTGCTTTTGTGGGGTCGAAATCCATTTGTGGGGCAGCATTAAGTATTACTATTGGTCTCGAAATGGATGGAGGGATTATCCTGGTTTTTCAAGCTCTTCGCTCTTATTCTACCAACTCCTACTACTCTCGGAAAAAGGAGAACGCACATTTCCGATTTAGCATTTTGGCATTTCACCAATTCAAGTGAAGGTACATACGAAACTTCTCAAGCAAGGATCGAACGCATTAAGGCTGGGGTCGGGCCACCGATATCATGATTGGTAGTATTGAATTGTTAAGAAACGTGATCTCAATGCTTTGTACTAGTTTTAGTCTATTCTATGCTAGTCACACTCCCATTCCATTTATATAATGCTTGACTCATACGATGGTCATCACTTATCCAATTAAAAACAATTTAGAAAGGGATCGAAAGGACCTAGTCCTCATCCAACCGGTACTACCACTCGATTCAGTCACGCATTCTAGTTGCACGCATGACATGGTAACCAATCCAAATCGTTGGAGCAATGTCCGCTGCTCGACAGCTCGTGAGGTCGGTATCAGTACCACGAACAACAGCATCGTTATCGACATCAGCATCAGATGAGGATAATGATGATGGTGATGATACCACGTAAAATTGAAGTAATTAAAATCTCATTTAAGTAAGTGCACTCATTGCAAAACACCCTAAGAGATACGCTCAGCACTCGTTACATTCTCCTCATCCTCTCACCCATCAGCATTTTCGTCATCAAGTGCTTTAGGGGTTTCTATGAACGCCGAATGCTGTTGGGGACTATTTTGGATGTTAAACGGAAGTAAAGTGTTTCACTCGGGCACAAATAGGGACGAACTAAAAACCCGGGCAACGTGTACGAGTTGGTATCCCATCTCCTTGACTTTCTGCGTACATCCTGACGTCCAAAGTTTTGCCCTCGTTACCCTGCTGCTTTGTTCCATGTTCAGACCGACGACTGTGCGACGTGTGACATTGAGGTTGGCTCGTTCGGGTGTGGAGGTAATCTGCATACGTGCCATATGGCCTGTATAAACGGCTAGGAGTTTATAAACTGCGTTTGTTCGCTTGATTGCTGCCGGTAAAAAACTTGGAGAGAGATTAAATGCATGCAGTGCACATTAGAGCGACATCTGACAGCTAGGCGACCAAGAATATGCCCCGCGAACATAGGGGTTTGCAAAAAGGGGTCTACTTTGGGGAAATGTTGACTAAAATAAATTTTTATATGATTTTCGGAAGGCTGGTTTTGATACGCTCAACAATTTGGATGTTGCTAAATTGTCCTCTGTGGCGCCGTGGCGCAGTGGCTAGTCTGTTGGACTCTGGCGCACGATGAGCGAGTTCGAATCCCGATAACACCAACGCCATCGAATGTTCATTTCGCGATGATCCTCCTCGTCGGGGTACTGGCAAAACCCCCCGTAATAATATTGCCATGAAAAGGCTTCTCGACTCACGCCGTTCGGAATCGGCATTAAACTGTAGGTCCCTTTCACCTGTGTGAAAAATAAATCACACACAGCATGGGTGATTGAGAGAAGCTTGGCTCTGGTCCTTCATGGGCTTTAACGACACCAAAAGAAAAAAGAAAATTGTCCTCCATTCCTAAACTATATGGGTTTATGCTGCATAGTTTCCTAAAATCCAGATCCACTACAACCACCATTATCCAATTTGTTTCCACACCGCTTTTAGCATTGGAGCAAGGCGATAAAGTAGATGTTATTACTATCGACTATAGCAAAGCATTTGGCAAGATGAGCCACCCACTGATCTATTTTAAAGGTTTCCTGCCGCAAATCATCGCATGGCTTATATCGTACCTCGGAAATCGCTATTACAGAGTACTTTTTCAGAAACTCAAACTCTGATCTCATTATTGCCCTTTTCCGGTGTACCGTAAGGCAGTCACCCTGGTCCTCTAATTTTTTTCGTAACCCTTAGTGATGTCGACTTCTATTTCCAGCTCGCACTCCAAAACGGCGTTGATTTATTCAGTACTTGGTGCACTGCAAATGGTAAGTGTGTTACTGTGTTACACACCAAAGCTCGCGTTTTCGTTGTAGTGATTTTTAATGCAATTTTAAGTGTTATTATGAAAACACGCCACAAGGTGTGTTGTTAAAAACAAGTTCCTTCGCAAGAAAACAATCAAATCGGAGAGCGAGGACTTAGGTGGCGTGCTTTTTTTTTTTTTTTTTTTTTACTATTTGCGAAAAATGCTATCAAGAACCTTGAGATTTGATCACTGATCACTGGGTTGAGAGACCAGGGTTTTAACCATTACGACATGAATCCGGTTCTCAAATTGCTCTGGCAAGGTTGGATATATGTATGTCGTTGGGAAATCTCCCTTCTGTTTGATTGATTAGTTGCTTGTTTTGATTGATTGGATTACTCTTGTTGTGAAGCAACTTGTTTGAATGACTGCTCTTTGTTTTTTTACAGCTTTATTTTAATTGCCTCTTTTTAACGAGAGGGAAATATTCACAAATTATACACTAGCTTGCACGGTCTATGACTAACTTAGCTTGTTGATTCTAGATCTTACCTTTGTCTGAAGTATCATACGTTAACGAACAGAATGACGGTAGAACGTCTTTCGTGCAACCGAGAGAGTAGGGTATATAGCAATGTACTTAATACACTTTTACACACGAACGAGTGTGTTCAATGTGTAATGCTCAAAAGTGTGTTAATTAGTGTGTCGCTGCAACGAACTTAATTGTAGAGTCAGCTTACACACCATTGAACGTGTTATAATTTTAACACGAATAAGTATATTAATTTCAAAGACTAGAGGTGTTAAGTGACACATTTAATCTCATTCTGTATGTAAAATGACACACTTACATACACATATGTGTTTATTAACTCACTTCTGCGTGTTGTTTATGTTTAACACATTAGCATTTGCAGTTTGTGACCCTGGAGCTTAACGTCGATAAATGGCAGTATGAGATTTTTTATCGAAAACATTTCCTACAGCTTCCAGAACTTACTACATTCTTAACGACAGGTGTTCATAAAAACATCTTTATTCCTTGAATTAAAGGTTTGGATCAACAAAAAAAAAACTTAGTATGGAGGTATCTTATTGAAAATATGTGTGCACACCAATCATATGTTCGTTTTCCAAAATCCTGAATGTTTTCTGCAAAATTGTTCACTTCCTCTACTGTTGCGACCCTCAAAAAGACAGTTTATTCAGCTCAATTTGACAAGATTATTGCACAAGCCAAAATGTACATTCTATCTCGTCGCGACCTACGTCCCTCCTTATGTCTTTGGAGATGCAAGCAATGAAGAGTTATTTTGCAAAGGTCGGTGACATCCTGTACATTAATTGACGAATTGGTATGAAAAGAAGGTATTTATTGTAGACACACCCTTTACACATATAAATGTTAGCGATTCCTTACTGTAATGGAATTGAATAAGGCCACGAATATGTTTATTAAAGTCTCAATGGTAATAAGCTCTCTTCACCTATGTATATCTTGTACATAGCCTGCTTTTGAAAAAGTTTTAGGACTCAAATCGAATTAGGTCCAGAGCACCATATTTTCTTTTACACAGACTTGCTCTACTTGACACATTCTCGTCAGGCTAGACCAAAAATGTTTTAGGGCCATCAAAATCCGCTTTAAAATTAAGAGTGATATAAAGGTTTAAAAAAAAAAAAAAAAAGAAACCTTTCTTTTTTGGTAGACTGAATGGAGAGCCATATTAGAAAAGGAACGAAGAAAAGCTTGAGAAGGGTAGTTAGCCAATGGTTTAATAAAGTCTCTTAAAATGACCATTAATGACAACTGAATTTTTTAATTGAATATAAAACAGAGAAAAAGAGATCGAATCATTCGGCGCCGCTTTAATCTTTGAGCTCAAAACACTCTGCAAATGGTAAGCGTGTTGCTGTGACACACCAAAGTGTGTCCCACATCTCAAAAAGGCCACACCTCTATTCTAAAACAATTCAAAGTACCCATGGACACTGACTACATCAACCCGCAGAATGTGTTCACCAGGAACTTCGAAGTTGCCTTTCCATCCTGGGAGGAATGGGCTGAAGGGAAAGTCATACCAAAGGACTCGATCTCCCTCTATACCGATGGCTCTAAGATGGAGTCGGGTGTACCTGCTAAAAAGCGAGAAGAACCACCGCATAAGTCTCATCCCCACCTCCTCGTTCCATCTGGAGATTTCCTTTGGAAAATGCAGTCGGAGAAGGGCGAATGGCAAGCCTCCTGCGCAGGATTAGTCGGTTGAGCTGCGGCCTAATAAGTCGTAACCGTCAAAAAAAAAAAAAAAAAAAAAAAAAAAAAAAAAAAAAAAAAAAAAAAAAAAAAAAAACACAAACTCCGAAACAACCACAAGCCTCGGATAACACGGACCGGATTAATGTTAATAATCTTCGGCTCTGTACGTGGAATGTTAGGTCCCTAAACAGGCCACGTTCAGCCGAATAACTTGTGGACGCCCTAGACCGCTATAAAGCGGACATAATCGATCTGCTAGGCAAAGTCTCTGCCCAATGTCCCAGTCATGACATCAAAGGAAACATCTGTGAACGAGTCTACAGGGCACTAAATTCGATAACGGACACAGGTTGATTGATTTAGCTACGGGGAAAAATATTCTTCTAACCAGTACGGTCTTCCCGCACCTCGATATTCACAAAGGCACCAGATGGATCACATCGCGATCGACGTCAGACACTCTTACACTATTCCTGATGTTCGCATTTTTCGGGGGGGTAACATCGACTCGGACCACTATCTTTTAGTAACCAAGATGCGTCTACGTTCATCACGAACGCAGCGCAGTAGAGTAAGAACACAAAGTTATGACGTCGGAAAACTACTATCGCCAGAAGCCGCTCGTGCCTTGACCGATTGAACCTTTGCAAACAAGCTGTAAAAAGCACTGCATCTAAAGTTTTCGGCATCAAAACTCTACCACCTGGTTCAATGACGAGTGCAGGAGGATTCACATAGCGAGGCAGTAGGAATGTAAAGCCTCGCTGCATAAAAGAACAAGAGCAGCTCGTGAGCTCTACGAGTCAAAAGCTTTTCAGGAGAAAGAAGAAGGAGCACGAGAAGCGCGCGATTGAGGATTTGGAGAGGTTTTCGAGGTTCGAAAGTTTTATCAACAGATAAAGCGAACATGCCAGGATTATAAAGCCAGAACGAAAACCTGCAGGGATGGGAACGGGCACCTAGTAGTAGAATCGCAGTCGTGGCCGAGAATATGGAAAAACCACTTCTGCAGAGCGATTCATTTCTTAGCGGCGAAGATCGCAGAGAATTCCGTCCCCTTGACCACGACGAAGTTAAGATCACAATATCGAAACTTAAGTCGAATAAAGGTGCTGGTGCAGACGGACTGTCTGGTAAGCTCTTCAAAGCAGCTAGTTAGGAGCATGCATCAGCTCATCTGTAAAATTTGGTCGGAGGAAAGCATGCCCGAAAGATGGAGTCTCAACATCGTTTGCCCGATCCACAAGAAAGGAGACCTATTTGACCGCGCCAACTACAGAGAAATAAGTCTCCTTAACATCGCCTACAAAATAAGCTGATAGGTCATTATCAGTGGGCGACCTGGTGCTGTGGTTAGTGTGTTGGAGTCTGACGCATGATGAGCGAGTTCGAAACCCGATAGCACCAACGTCATCGAATGGATTTCGCGGCGTCCCTCCTCGCCATGAAAAAGCTTCTCGACTCACACCGTTCGGAATCGGCATTAAACTGTGGGTCCCTTTCACCCGTGTGAAAAATAAATCACACACAAGATGGGTGGTTGAAAGAAGCTTGCCTCTGGTCCTTCATGGGCTGTAACGCCACCAAAAGAGAGAAAGTCCTTATGAGTGTGGCTTTGACAAAGCGTCATCACCAAAGGTTTTCTGCACCATCCGAAAAGAATCTGCAGAGGAATTTAATGTAAATTCTGTAGTCCTCTTCCACCTGTGTGCGCCATCTTAGGTGCGACCGCCTTCTGTTTCTCCGTCCCTCGGGGTTGGATTCAAGGACTCTCCGGGCGGGGCTGTGTTGTCCATTCCCTCTAAATGACTTAGCCATCTCAGGCGTTGTACCCGTAGTCCCCTGACTAGACCCATGTCGCCGTACAGCCCGTAAAGATCGTGGTTGAATTGGCGTTTATAGGTCCGAAATTCACACGCAAAATCTTTCTTTCGAAACGGACAAGGATTTCCTCATCTGATTTTAATAGTGTGCATCCATCTGCGCCGTAGAGCAGGACCGCAATGATAAGGGTAGCCAAGATCGTATCGAAGACGATGATGCTCTCCGTCAACCGATGAGGATTACGTCAAAAAAATGGAAGAGTAGATGGTTTGTGACGTTCGCGTGTTGAGAGGGGCTGAACTGTCAACTAATCATCACCTGGTGTTGTGTAAGCTGTATCTTACTGATAGAGTACCTCGTCTGCCAAGGCGGAAACCAAGAGTGGTTACACTCATACGGTGGGAGAAACTACAGAGCAGTGAGGTGCGGCAATACTTCGCACGACACACATCCGAAAGGTTTGAGCAAATTCCAACTGTTCCAACGCATGTAGAGGAAGAATGGCGACTATTTTCAATAGCTGTCATTGGCTCTGCACGTGATTTTTATAGAGAGATGCGGTTTGGTGTGGTGGCTGGTGGTGAGAAAAGAACTGTGTGATTTAAAACACCTGGAGTTAAGAAGCCATCAGAGAGAAAAAAAAAAAAAGAAAGCCTACAGGAACTGGATTCTCTTCGGGGACTCTGCTTCCCGTGACCGATACACTGTGGCGCGAAGAACTTGCAAATTGGCAGTGTGAGCAGCTAAAGAGCAGTCCTGGAGCAGTTCGGTGAGAAGTTGGAAGGCGACAATAGATCTGCGAAAAAGGTGTTCTGGCAAACCATAACCGAAGGAGTTAAATCCAAAGATGGTGTGTTGCTTTCCAATGAGATGGACATCTTACGCAGATTTAGCGAGCACTGTGGAGAAGTTTAAGTATCTCGGGGTCTTCTTTACGAGTGATGGGAGGAGTAATACTGAAATTTCCTGCAGGATTGGCCAAGCTGGGTCAGTTTCGAAACAACTTGGAGGATCTGTAATCAGGAAGACCGAGCTTGGTGTCAAAGCCAAGTTAGCGGTTTTTAAATCAGTATTTGTTACAACTCTGGGTATTGACCGAAAGAATAAGATCGCAAATACAAGCTGCCGAAATGAGATTTCTTCGTGCTGTTGTGGGTGTTATTCGACGGGATAGGGCGAGAAACACGGCAGTGCGCAGGTAGCCTTTGTCATATTCAACGCCCAAGCGCCTACGTTACCACTTCTTTATTCGGAATCCAAAATTAATTTATTCAAAAAAGCACCTTACCTACCTCGATTGCCGTTAAAGGCTTTTTACTACCTTCATACTTCTAAGCTCGTTTATGATATATCTTGGTGCTACTCTTAGCTAAACTAAGCAGCTTTTGTAAGTAGCGTTTAAGGGCCTAATGCTGGATTGCATAAACCCAAACGAAGGCAAGGCCTTGATTGCATGAACTTATGAAAAATATACAGCATCTAAAGAAATAAAGATAGTATGAAGTTCTTACCGACACCACCCACTGGCTGTAGAACTATTGACGTAACCAGAAACCGAGAGAGCTTTTGACAGCACAACCCTAAGCCATTAATCGACCCAACTAATGACATTTCAGTTTTTGTTTTTTTATGTTTTGATTCGACTTCTTAAGCAGTTTGTAGCATTCTATATATTATCTCACATCTTTCACTTCCCATCGGCACAACAACCTTGAAAAAAAAAAAACTATCAACTTGCCATAAAGGCCTTCAATAGTTCCCCAAAGTCACTTTTCCTGTATGTGACACTGTTGATCCTTGAGGGGATAAGGACACCCATCAACTTGAATTTACTTTCAAGAACTATTTACTCAGTCAAGACCGCTTTACCACCACCTCCAACACCATCAAATGTCATAGCTATAACCGAGGCATAAAACTTTATCTACCCCGTCACCACTGCCTATGCGGTTACCAGCACATCGTCATCATGGTTGGCGATGTAACTGGTGACGGTGGTACAAAGTACAAAAGAGTGCGGTGCTAGTTGGGGGCCGGCATCGTTACCGTAATTGTCGTCGTCCTTCTCGCCCTGAACTAGGCCCTGGAAGAATTTTTTTTTTCGTCTTTTTAGTTTTAGAGGACTAAACGCTCCGAGCTCCTTCAGTAACCTATGTAAAGAGATGTTCCACACACGCGAGGTAACCACCATTCAGAAGAACACGACTGTGTGCACCTCGTGTAGCAACCATCGAAAGTACTACCAGGCAAGGTAGTTGCCTGTCGTGTGTCCGTTTAAGCTTTCATGCAAACAGGATATCAAGGACGCGAGTTTTTTACATGACGTACACACTATCCGCCTAGAGAATATTCAAGTGACGTTCTAGACTTACTTACTCCAGTCGAATGTCGGCCTTTAGTTTGTATAGATAGAAGTGCGGGAACAACATCAAGGAGAAAGAAGACAGAACCCTGTTGCTCTCATGCTTTTCAGCGGATGCGGTTGTGAGGGCTCTAAGTCGTGATGACGACGTGCAATAATTCACCGCACTTTGTATGCGCATAGTGCAGGAGGTGGTTCTTTTTTTTCTGTTTTGATTGTTCTCCTGTTTTGTATGCTTTCAGATAGTTTGTTTGTTATTTTTGGAAAATGGAAATAGCGGTATTGCTGTTCTAGTACTGATATTTCGTTTCAGAAACTTAGAGGGGGTGTTGTATCCATAGATAACTTGCTTTTATGTTTTATCTGCAATATTTTGCCGGCAGTTTGGCTAGATTTTTTTCCTGCCTTCCCTGAATAAAATGGAGATGAACTGAAATATTAAAAAACAAAACCAAGGAAAAGCCTAGCTGACTCTACAGCAATAGCTGTGGGCTGTCGACTGTTAAACATGCATTTAGCGTGAGCTATGGCCCATGGGAAATGAGTGACATATTGTGACTTTGGTTTCGTTCGTTTTTTGCTTTGGCTGAATGTGCGCTTTTTTATTGCGTTGCGTTTCAGGCTTCTGAGGTCATCATGCATACAATAAAGCAACCGACTAGGACGGTTGGAAAAGGAATAAATTATGATTGCACAAAAGCGGCGAGTTAATGTCGGCCGCACGACTGATGAGTTGATTTACATTTTGAATGCACTTTCGGGTCAGTTGCAGCGCAATTTGGTTGCCGATAAGCGGAGCGTTTTCGAGGGGCACTCGAGCGAAATGGCGTTTGGGGTTGGGTGCACATTTAGATTGTAATCGAAATATTCCGATTGACAGTGACTGGCCATACGGTTTGAAATTAAAAATGAAATTGAAATCATACACGGGGGAATTTATTAATGCCAAAGAGTGAATTATGGCTTAAGCTCTTTAATTGTTAAAAAAATGTCTTTAACTTTGCGCCAAAAAGAGCGGAAACGCATTTTCTTTCCATAATACTGCAGCTGCATGCTATACAGGGTGGGCCAAATACAAGTTTCTTTTTAATAATGCATTAAGATGGACAGAGCTAAATTTATTCCATGTAGTATGGCTTTATTAGGTAGTAAGAACAAACATTTCCATAATGCCAAGGCAGTCCTCTTGTTATACACCGCGATAGTAAGACCTTCGTCATCTATGCGTCCACCGTATGGTGGACAAAAGTTGAGCAAAAAACGATAATCGTTAAGCTTCAATGCCCTCAGATTTTCGCGTCTCGGCACTACAGGCGCTATGCCAACTTGCCCCACGGCAGCCCAAGCACTCATTGGACTGACTCCACTGCACCCTTTTTATTAAAAAGGTTGCATTACGCAGTGCAATCAGAATTCTTCGCCCGGGAGCAAGCCTGCCATGTAGACCGGAGGGTCACATGTCCATCTTACAACATCTTCCCGAACTGGATATGATTACCAGGGTCTTGGACGCATTACCACACACCTTCACTTCTGACAAGAGAGTTGAGATATTGATCCCAAATCGCTCAGGATGGGAAACCAGTGATTCCTTGCTTAATGTCAAAGGCCTTAGGTGGTATACTGATGGCTTCAATATGGTTTCTGGCGTTGGCGCCGGCGTCTTTGGACCAAATCGTAAGATCTCGAAGGCTCTGGGAATGAGTCCTAGCATCTTTCAAGCAAAACTACATGCCATTCTAACATGCGTGAATCTAAATCTAGAGACTGGCATAAGAGGAGTAACCATCAACATACTCTCTAATAGCCAAACAGCGCTTAAAGCGCTGAGTTCGCACAGCACAAGACCTCGCCAAAAAGAAACCATGTCAAACTTTGGTAGGTGGCAGGGCACAGAGGTTTTAGGGGCAATGAAATTGCCGATCAACTTGTCAGGAAAGGTTCCAGCGAAAAACATATAGGCCCAGAACCTTTCTGCGGCACTCCCAAGTCTAAGATCAACTTCTTCATAGACAAGTGGGAAAAATCGCAACACCTGTCCTTTTGGAACAGCCTCTGAACAAACACTCTATTAACATACTTAAGCTTAATAGGGTGGATATCAGAAGACTAGTCAGCTACCTGACGGGACACTGCGGTCTAAGATATCATCTTAACAAAATCAACCTCTCGTCTGAAATTGAGTGCTGACTCAGTCTTGAGGACGAAGAAACGGGAGAGCGCATACTGTGTGAATATGTTTCTCTCTGCCATCTCAGGAAGCGTATCCTTTTCTCAGTGAAGTTATGGCCTGAGGTGATCATTGCGGCTCCTACGAGAAGCATTCTCAACTTAATTAGGAAAGTGGAGAAGCTCCTCGGCTAATCGGCTAGCAGGCACATTTGTTAGCACTAGCCCCAAAGTAAAAAAAAAAAAAATACCACGTCGTTCAAGGGCTGCCTCGGCTAGCTTCGCAGTAGCGCATTCTGTCACCCCAATTTTCCAAGACGGTTTCGGGCTGTAGCTCACGGATTGCTTGGATGATATTGGTCTTAAGTGTTTGAATTGTTTCCGGATTGTTGGCATAACATCGGTTCCCCACAAAACATCGCAGCTCCGGCCAAAGATCAATTGTGGCATGGGCTGTACGGCATGGTGCGCCATCCTGCATGAACCAGAGGTCATCGTCGACTTCAGTAAAAAAAAAAAAAAAAATAAAGATAAGATCGGTTAATATGGCTCTGTAACGCCCACCGATGACAGAAACGTTATTCCCTCATTTTAAAGAAAAATGATCTGGTGGGGCGCATACGCCAGCTCATCTTAGCATCGTTTGCCCAGTCCCAAAAAAGAGGCCCCTAGCGGCGCCAACTACAGGAGAATAAGTCTCCTTAGCATCGCATGCAAGATCTACTCTGGCATACTGCGTAAACGCCTGAAACCCTTTGTCAAGTAACTGGCGTACCCGATAGTTTGTTTTCAGTGGGGTATCAGGTCAGGTAAATCGACAATAGACCAAATATTCACACTGCGGCAGATCTTGGAGAAGACCCAGGAGTATCAAATCAACACCCATCACCTTTTCGTTGATTTCAAAGCCGCGTATGACACAGTCTGCGTATAGATGAGCCAAACTCGTCAGATTGTGTAGGATGGAAATGGAGAACTCTCGCTGCTCGATTAAGGGCTGTAGCGAATTAACCGAGACCTTTTATGTTAAAGAGGGATTTAGACAAGATGACGAGCTGTCATGTAATTTTTTCAACATCGTGCTTGAAAAGATCGTAAGAGACTCACTGGCCAACACAAGAGGTGCTATATACTTCAAATTTGCGCAATTGCTTGTGTACGAGGATGACATTGACGTAATCGGACGGAAACAGCGAGAAGTAAATGATGCATTCGAAAGCATTAAAGCAGAAGCGGCTAAAATGGGTATTTCAATTAATGAAGGTAAAGCTAAATATGTATGTATATGCTGTCAACAAAAAAGACGCACAACATCGACGTCTCGGCCAGGATGCCGCAACCGGCAGCTACAAATTCGAAGTGGTTAAGGACTTCATCTACCTTGGCTCACTAGTGACTAGCAACAATGATATCAGCGCTGAGATCAAACGCAGAATTACTCTTACCAACTGCTGCTTCTTTCCGCTCAAGAGGCAAATGAGAAATATGACCTCTTTCGAAAGACCAGCGTTGCGCTGTACAAAACCTTATTCACGACGGTCCTCCTCTATGGAGCAGAGGCCCGGACTATAATGAAAGCGAATGAGGATGCCCTTGGTCGTTTCAAGAGGAAAATGCTGCGTTCAATATATGGTCCCGTTTGTATAAACGGGGAGTAGAGAAGAAGATACAACGACGAACTGCACGGGCTGTACAGCGACATCAGCCTAGTACGACGAAAACGCATCCAACGTCTTAGATGGCTAGGATGTGTAGAGCGAATGGATAACACAGCTCCGGGCCGCAGAGTCTTCGAGTCCAGCTCCGAGGGACGACGCAGCAGAGGACGACCGAATCTAAGATGGCGCACACGGTGGAAGGGGACCTTAGCCAACTGGGAATGTGTCGCTGGAAACAGCTGGCAAAAGATCGTGTCATCTGGAGAAGTTTGTTGGTTGAGGCCCAGGATTACACCGGACAAGTAGCGCCACCATATATTTAACAACATAATGGAATGGAACATTTGCTGAGAACTGCAACCAACGTGAAAATTCAGCAGAGTTCCTCTCGAATCCTATATGGGACAACCACCCATGGAGAGTAGTGAACGAACATCGATGACTCAAACCATCTACACTCCGCTTAGGTTGTGTGACAAACACATTAAGAGTACGACTTTTGAACCTGTGCGACAATGAAAAATTTCCTTCGCGATCAGATATTTTTCAATTAAATCTATTGAATGTATCCGTATTGAACCGTCATGTGTCATGGTATGCCACATGGCGATCTTGCAACTTCAAATCAGGCATAGCACCGATTTTTTTCTTGCGCGTACTGTAACGAAGAGCAATCGGGATCGATTTCGGAAACCCAGCGAAATATGCGAGAATTATCAAGAGCTTTTACTGACAACAATATAGTACCATGACACACAATTCCCCATTTTTAATATAAATTTAGACCATAGATACCGTCCATAACCTCTGAAAATTTGGGGCCATGAGCTTACCTGGAAAGAGAGAAAAAAAAATGAATTAGTTGACTCCAAATAACAAAGGCATCAATAAAAATATTTAAATGCGCTTAGATGAATAACTTATTATCATACTAATGTGTCCAAAAATCAAGGTGACAAACAAAAAAAGCATCGTCACGTTGACGAGTGTGAAACAATGCTTTCTGAGTGTCAGGAGAAGATGAAACACATGATTACGTGAGATGAAACTCGGATTTATCATTACGACCCGGAAACAACCGATTATGCAAGTGAATATTGTGCTATTTACTTACTTACTTTTCAGGCTAGCGACCCTTGGTGGGTCTTAACCTGAACGAGAACCTGCTTCCATTCATATCGGTCCGGGTATGCTGCTTCCAATTGTAGAGTCCTGATGTACAGGATCACTTTGTCACTGAACCGGAGATACGGTCTCCCGTGCCTTCTCGAACCAAGAGGCTGGGATTCGAAGACCCTCTTTGCTGGAGCGCGCTCGATGTGGCCGAGCTGATGTAGTGGACGGATTTTTGTCTTGCGGACTACGTCCACATCATTATATAGCTCGTAGAGAGTTCGAATCTATTTCCAATTGACGAAGACCGCAGAGAACTCCGTCCCCCTGACCTCGACGAAGTTAAGATTGTCATATCGAAACTCAAGTCGAATAAAGCTGCTGGCGCAGACGGACTGTCTGCTGAGCTCTTCAAGGCAGCTGGGGATGACCTGGTTAGGAGCATGTACCAGCTCATCTGTAAGATATGGTCAGTGGAAAGCATGCCCGAGGAATGGAGTCTCAGCATCGTATGCCCGATCCACAAGAAAGGAGACCCTTCTGATTGCGCCAACTACAGAGGAATAAGTCTCCTTGACATCGCCTACAAAAACTTCTCTGCCGTTTTGTGTGAACAACTGAAGCCTTTTGTAAATAAGCTGATAGGTCCTTATCAGTGCGGATTCAGGCCAGGGAAGTCCACCATCGACCAAATCTTCACACTACGGCAGATACTGGAGAAAACCAAGGAATTTCAAGTCGACACTCACCACCTATTTGTCGACTTCAAAGCCGCATACGACAGCGTAATTAGAGACGAGCTATACAACGCTATGTCTACCTTTGACATACATACCTGCTAAACTCATCAGACTATGCAGGATGACGTTGGAGAATGCTTGCTGCTCCATCCGAATCGGTGAACACCTTACCGATAGTTTTGATGTCAAAAAAGGATTTAGGCAGGGCGATGCGCTGTCGTGTGATTTCTTCAACATCATATTGGAAATGATTGTGCAAAAATCACTGGCCAATACAAGAGGCACAATCTATTTCAAATCCTCGCAACTCCTTGCATACGCCGACAGATCACAGCGAGATGTCAATGAGGCGTTTGCGAGTATTGAGGCGAGAAAACGAGGCCAAAACCAAATTCATATATGTATGGTGTCATCAAAAAAGGACGCTCACCACCGACGTCTTGGCCCGAACGTTTGTATTGGCAGATATAAGTTCGAGGTAGTTAAGGACTTCGTCTAGCTTGGCTCCGCAGTGACCTGGAACAACGACATCAGTTTCGAAATCAAACGCAAAATCACTCTTGCAAATCGCTGTTTCTTTGGGCTCAGGAGGCAATTGAGTAATAGAGCCCTCTCCCGAACGATAAAGTTGACTCATCCCGGTCCTGTTGTACGGCGCAGAAGCATGGACACTATCAAAAGCGGATGAGGAGGCCCTTGGTCGGTTCGAGAGAGAGATTTTGCGCGTGATTTTCGGGCCTATAAACGCAGACGGGGGATGGAGGAAAAGATTCAACCACGAACTTTACGGGCTGTACAGCGACATGAGTCTAGTCAGGCGTCTACGGATTCAACGCCTAAGATGGCTGGGCCATGTAGAGCGAATGGACACCACAGCTCCAGCCCGGATAGTCTTTGAATCCAACCCCGAGGGACGAAGAAGCAGAGGACGGCCGCACTTAAGATGGCGCACACAGGTGGAAAGGGACCTCAGACAACTGGGTGGGCGGCAATGGAAAAGGCTAGCAAAAGATCGTGCTAGATGGAGGGACTTGTTGGTTGAGGCCCAGGTTCACTCCGAATTGTAGCGCCCGCTAAGAAGAAGAAGAAGAGAGTTCGAATACTGAAAACCAAGGTTGCTCAAAAATCAATGCCACGTGGACTGTTTTTTTTTGTTGATGATAGTGGCGTTATGCATTTTGAGTTCCTTTCGCCATAAACTCGACCCTCAACTCGACTCGATTTGGTACGGTACGACGACCTAAATGGACAAAGGTTTGTATTACTCCAGATGGTACCCACGCGATCTTTTTGACCGCGGTTGGAGTAAGGATTCTGAAGGCCCCACCATTCATTGACAACTCACGACACCGGCTCTTGTGGCTCAGTGTATGACCCCCTGGTTGGACTGGACTTTAGTAGTGCATTCAGCAGACGCGACATCGATGATTGCGTGGCAAGGGAAACCGATAAGGTTGAACGCGCCCCAGAGTTGGATCGTACTGCTGAGTGTGCAGCTAAGTCCCGAAAAAGAAGGGAAAAGAGGGATGCCCGGATGTTATGCAAAGAGGCTGCCAAAGCCGAAGGCACGATAGACCAGGTTAAAGCTCTGGAAGAATCAGGTAAGAGGGTTAGGTCGATGGAGGAATCCCCTACCGAAGTCGATCCGACACTCTCATCTGAGGTTGGCCCCCTTCTTCTCTGCAGTTAGTGAAGACTGCTGCAGGGGGCTCAAGCATGCCAGCAATTTTGGCGCTCGAATTCTCTTCCTCTTACTAGGGAGGCAAACCCCCTAAAAAGAGCCTGATGAGCTCCTGAACTGGCAGAGGCGGAAGTGTTGAGGGTCTTGCTGTTGCTGGCGTGTCACTGAAAACGTGGCGATGCTAACAGGCAGTTTCTAAACGCAGAGGGCAAAGCCATTCCGGGTTCGAACGACTCTCAAACCGGTAAACCTGTCCCAGTGCAGTGTCCGAAGGGAGCAGAAGCTCGAACCGAAAAAGGTAAGAGCGCCCGTAGACGGAAAATGATAGAGTGGATGATGTCTCCTTCTCTAAAGTGGCGGCGGTAGATCGGAGTCTGAAGGCAGTTGCAGCAATCAACGAAGATCAAAGCATAAGCCAAAAGACGAAGAAACCAAACCTACTCGTCGGAGGCGCCCACTTCACACAGAGAAAATAGATTCTTATGACCGTAAGGGCCGAGAACAGCAGAACTCTTATAAGAAGTCGTCCATCTCATCTGAAAAGGACAGGAAAGGGGAAGCTGGCAGTAACAGTAGAACAGCAGATTGTGAACACTGCGAGGATCGTCTACTGGAGCTAGCTTCAGCAACGGGCTACTGTATTTAGGCACCAACGCCATCGAATATTTATTTCGCGACGTCCCTCCTCGGCGAAGTACTGGCAAAACCCTCCGTAGTATAACTTGCCTAGAAAAAGCTTCTCGACTCACGCCGTTCGGAATCGAAATTAAAATGTAGGTCCCTTTCACCTGTGTGAAAAATAAATCACACACAACATGGGTGATTGAGAGAAGCTTGGCTCTGGTCCTTCATGGGTTGTAACGCCACCAAAGAAGAAGAAGATACACCCTCTCTGCCACACCAGTCAGAGATAAACTGGAGCGCGAGCAGCAAGCACTCACAGGCAGCAAGTTTCGCACCTGCCCGTAACAATGCTTCTACTAGGTCATCAACATATCCGATGACCTCTTGGCCACGAGTGGTTACTAGGGGAGTAGGTCGTCGATCGACTAGAGAAAGAGTGAAAGGACTCGACCTAGTGGACACCCCTTAGCCACCGATACTGTCATCGAGACCTCTCTGAATGTGGCCGATATAATACGGCTATTTAGCATCGCCCTAATCCAGTGATTAGTTGGATGGTCTACACCCCTACAGGATAGCGAAGTGGTGATCGAGTCATAGCCAGTATTGTCAAAAGCTACTCAATACCGAGGAAGGCGCAAATCGCGATCTCCTTGTGTGTAAAACTATTTTCAACACGTGCCACTAAGTGGTGCAGCGCATTCTCAGTAGATCGTCCTTTGCGATATGCATACTGATTAGGATGCAGTGGTATCTGATTCTTCGGGATACCTCTAATATGGAGCTCTATCAGTTTTTCCATTGTTATTACTAGGAACGATGTTAGGCTGATAGGGCGATTGGATTTAGGTTGTTCACTTTGCTTTCCAATCTTGGGGATGAAGACCATGTTGACCTAAAAATAACTATCAGAGGTGATAAATAGTGTTCACGCCTCTCTGTAAGATAGCAAGGAAGACATTGTCTTTTCCTGAGGCCTTATAGGGTATAAATGAGCAAATTGCCTATTTAACTCCATCGGGGCACATTTACCTCTATCGGGAGTATACGTGATACTGATTTTTTTATGGCGAGCGATCCGAAAGGCCCAAGGTTTGCCTCATCATATCGAACTCGCTATTGGAAACCAAACTTGGACAATTTTGTGGACAAGACTCGGTGGCTGCCAGAATAAGCTTCGAAAAGCACGGAGAAATTGAACACTTCGTCGTTGCATCTGCTTAATTTCCCTACGACGCCGTACTACCTCCACCACTGAAGGCAGTCTCTGAACTCGTAGAATAGTGAGAAGTCCGAAAAATGTATCTTATCTTATATTGTGAGGGCGCCGTGGCGCAGTGGTTAGTGTGTTGGACTCTGACACACGATGAGCGAGTTCGGATCCCGATAACACCAACGCCATCGAATGTTTATTTCGCGGCGTCCCTTCTAGGCGGGGTACTGGCAAAACCCCCCGTAGTATAACTTGTCATGAAAAAGCTTCTCGACTCACGCCGTTCGGAGTCGGCATTCACCTGTGTGAAAAATAAATCACACACAACACGGGTGATTGAGAGAAGCTTGGCTCTGGTCTTTCATGGGCTGTAACGCCACCCAAGAAGATCTTATATTGTGATGTTTATGCTCAAAACACTGCATGGGGCAGCAGCAAATCCAACTAAGAGGGGACCGTCTTTTATCACTCTTTCGCTTAACCTTATCATCAACGTTGGTTGGCTCTCAACCCACGTTTGTCACGGCAAGATGACAGGAGGTGAGTGACCTTACCCTATCTAGCAGATACATATGTGAAGACCATTCTAACTAGAGAGTCTTACCAGATGTTACGCCGTCAAATATGTCGAATTCGAATTATGAGATCTGCCCCATCGAAACCCAAGTGGAATCTGAGGAAGTATTCTGACGAAGATAGAACTGGAGGCAATCCGAAATCGATTTTAAGAACTGTACCAAGGAGGTTTACTTTACTAATGACGCAGTAGTTGTCTATTATTTTTTCTCAGTACGTGTGCTTAATCCGTTCCTAAAGTGTTATGCTACTGTGTAACATCTATCAGTATCCAAAGCTATTCCGATATGAGACACAAAGAAAAACACGAATCTCCATGTGCCTGGGAGCCAGGAGATTATTAAAAAATCTTATTACTCCTGAGCACATACAAAACATTTGCTGTTCCATCCGTTCATCAGTTTCCATTTCTATCGTCAGTTTATCTACCATGTTTCGTCGCTTACGAAATTGTTCATAATGGTATATGCCTTGTCTGTGTGCCGCTGTTGATTTACTAACTTCCTCCATGGCTTCTTAACGCACTGACAAAAGCTCAGTAGCGGATAAACACTCTACTAGAAAGCCATCAAATGCACCATGAATCCTGACACACACTAATGTGTACATAAACTCAACACAGACGTACACGATATGAAAGGACCAACAGCAATGCCTCATATGTAGTACTTCCTTAGTTTGTCTTCTCGAAACTGTCTTTCCGTCATGCTATTGTGCCATCGACTGCAATTCAGTACCCTTGTCATTGCTGAGCAGCACGGCTTATACGCGAATGTTCTTCGGCATATGTTGCCGCCTTAAAGACATCATCTTTATATTTTTCCATTTCCCTGAATTGGGAGGATATTTGTTCTACCGCTCGCTGGTAGACAATAGAATCGCGCTCAAACGAAAGGACGCCCTACGTGGATGTCATACATATCCTCCATAACAGTCGATGTATGAAGGATAATATGGATGTTTGCCTGGTGGAAATATAATTTAGATCTTTATTGCACTTTTCTTCCAACAACCGAGTGTGTACCTCCTGATCCTGTTTACCATGGGCGTAGTGGCATGCAACAGAGCGCGAAGCAGGAAGGAATCTTCCTTTAATTTGCTCCCGGCGAGAGAGATCCGTTTTCTCGAGTTTCGCTCCTTTGTCTTTTCTTCCTGCTATTTTGTGCCACCGAACGATTAATGAGGACGCGTGACGCGTCAATTGAAAGGAATTGCATCCTCTTAATCTTTTTCGTTCCAAGTCAGAGAACTGAGCGGGCTCCTGCATAATTAAACCCCTTATTTGACCTCTGGCTGATGCGCGGAGGGACAACGTTACGAGTGGGCTTTTGATAAAATTGCTTAGCAGAATTTAATCAGAGAGTTTGTTGCTTTTGTTTAAGTTTTAATTGATTGTTGTCAGGTTCCTCTTTCGTTTCCTTCGCCTCTGTAGATGGTTTCAAGACGCAAAGTAGTGATAGAAAGAATTTGGTCAATCATTCCTCTTTTTTTTTTTCAGGAAAAAAAGGAAAGCAGAAAACATCAACACAATTGAACCCATCAGACTAGGGGCGGCTTACAAAGGCCGCTTAATTAATGTAACGTGCAACCGGAAGACGTAATTTTAGGGTTAGGCGAGGTTGGCAACATTTCGCGGATCTCAGTGGCGGTGAAAGGACGAAAAACTCAAGCACTAATTAAAGATTTGCTTTCCATCTACCCAGATAGGGTCTGGCGGCTATTGTCTTGAATTTCCATGAAAAATATCGGGGTACTTTAGCTTGTTCTGTTGTGCGGTTTGAGGGTAATGGTGGAAAAGGAATTCTTTGCATAGAACGACAATAGGCTGAGAAGGGTTAATGTTGACGAGAAAAGTTGGGAAAAGAGTTTGAATTCTTTTGTTTTTTATACCGTTGTTTTAATGACTTTGTCTGGCATCTGGCTTAAGTGAGTTTCGTGCGAGTCGAGCTTGAGCTAAATTGTTTTATAGGGAAATGCCGCTGCCGGCTTGCAAGATTCTTATTTGAAAAATCACATGTAAATTGTAACTTTTGAAGAACAGATGATAAAAACAATGTTTTCTGTGGGTTTGAGGAAAGTTTCCAAGTTAACAGGCGAGACATAGTCCCGACTTCCATTAATGATAAAGGATTGAACCACAAAAGCAGTTGTGCATATAAAAAAGATGAAGTAAAAGGTCCAGCCACAGCATAGTCAAATATGAAAGAAATCCAAGCAGATCTAGCACTTCATTTTGGTTTTAATGAAGACACCAAAGTTGACCCTAACTTAGGAAAGCACTCGGCACAAGGTTCGATCTGTACGGTGTACTTCCCACCAAGTTCCTTCAATTTGTTTCCAGACACGAAAGATATATGTGGCTGCTCTGCAAATGCTAGTGTGTTAAACAACACGCATCAAGTTATCAGTCGACCCATGTGAAGATTAAGTGTGTCACTTAACACGTCTGATCTATGAAATTGAGACACTTATTCGTGTTAAAGCTATAACATGTTCTATGGTATGTCAAAAATAAAAAGCTCTAACGACATCTTAAGTGTGTTGCACCAACACACTTATTAATAATTAACACACTCTGAATTAATCGACCAAACAAAAGAAAAATTTCCAGAAAGCAATTTGCGAGTCGAATCCATGATTAACACATTAAACTCTTAACCCAATCTCAATGTCCACAGCCACCAAAAAGCAAAGACACTCAACCTCGCCTTTCCCATTCTACATTGGTCCTTCGAGCCCAATGGCACAATCATCATGATGTTGCTTCACAACAGAACGAAACAATCAATTCAATCAAACAAAAAACGAAGAACAATGTTTCGAGTTTGATGAGCGAGAAATGCTCGGAGAGCGAGGCCTAGATGAGCCTTCTTTTCCTTATTCACTGCGAAAAGTATTCGTAGGAACCTTAGGTTGATGAGAGTCCAGTCTTTTAGCCAACACACCTTGGGTCCGGATCGCAATTTTCTTCCTGGCAAGGTTGCATACAGTTGGAAAATGTCCCTTTTTATGGGTTTTCATTATACTTACTTATCCGGCCGGCAATCCTTAGAGGATCTAAGCCTGAGCTATAGCTGCCATCCATCTTTGACTGTTCCCGAAACGCTGCTTCCAGTTATCAAGAGTTGTCTTTCATCCACGGTAACTTGGCCTTTAAACCGGAAGTTCGTCTTCCTCTTCTTCTCGAACCTGGAGGCACGGAGTCGAAGACCCTCTTAGCTGGAGCATTGGTGTTTATGCGCTCGATATGACCGAGCCAATATAGTTGACAGATCTCTGCATTTCGGACTATATCCACATTTTTGTACAGCGCGTAGAGTTCGCGGTTATATCTTTCCCTGCATTCACCTTCCTAACAGACAGGACCAAATATCTGGCGCAAGTTTATTCCTTCGAAAGAGCCCAAAATCAGCTCCGCCGTCCTGCTTATCGTCCAGCTTTCGGCTCCGTACTTTAACACTGGCCGTATAAGCGTTTTGTAAAGCATGAATTTGGTTCTTCGAGTAAGGAGTTTTGGCCAAGTTGTTTGGACAAACCGAAGCAGTAGCGGTTGCCAAGGGCAATTCTATGCCGGATCTCCACTGAGGTGTCATTTGTGGATTTTACGTTGGCCCCGAGGTAGACAAGCTCCTTAACCATCTCGAAATTATAGCTGTCAATCGTTATATTTTGTCCAATGCGGTGAGCTTTGGATCGATTTTTGCTTGAGCAACTGGTTTTGCCTGTTCCTCAATCGCCGTAAAAGTTTCTCCAACGTGACGGTGTCGTATGCGGTTTTAAGCTCTCTTTATCGATTTTAAAGGTGTCAAACTTGCTGGTCTTTTCCAGGAAATGTAAATATTTGGTCTAAAGTCGACTTTCCGGACCGGAAGCCGCACTGGTAGCTGCCGATTAGTGCGATGCAAAAGGGCTTTATACGTTTACACAGTATGCTGGACAGGATTTTGTATGCGACATTGAGCGGGGATTTACCTCAATAGTTCTTGCAGGAGGTAGCATCGCCGTTTTTGTGGATGGGACAATTAGAACTGATATTCCAGTCGTGGGGCATGCTTTCATCGTCCCAAATTCTACAGATGATCTGGGGCATGCTCCCTACTATAACATCGCTGCCAGCCTTGAAGAGCTCTGATTACAAGCCATCTGAGCCTGCGGGCTTGTTGTTCTTCAGCTTTTGTATAGCTGCGCCGACTTCAAAATCTTTCTCTCAAGCCGACCAAGGTGCTCCTCTTCCGCTTTTGACAGTGTCCAGGCTTGTGCGGCGTAAAGCAGGACCGGGCTGATAAGGGTCTTGCATAGAGTCAACTTTGTCGTTCGGGAGATGGCTCTGTTACTGAATAGCCTCCAGAGCCCAAAGAAACAGCGATTGGCAATAGTGATTGATTCTGCGTTTGATTTAGGAACTAATGTTATCCTTACCTACCTCAGACTTATATCTACCAATACAGACTTTTTGGCCAGACGTCGGTGGTGAGCGTCCTTTTTTAATGACATAGATATATTGAATTTTGCCATCATTTACTGCCAAACCAATTTTCGCCGCCTCCGCCTCAATACTCGTTAACGCCTCATTGACATCTCGTTATGTTCTTGCGATGATGTTAATGTCATCCGCATATGTGAGGAATTGCGAGAACTTGCAATAAATTGTACCGCTTGTGTTGGCGAACGCCTCATAACAATCCGCATCAAAGCTAAATTTGGAAACATTAGCTTAATATACGCCCACGCCCCAACGGAAGAAAAGGACGATCGACTCAAAGAAGAATCATTAACATCGACTCGGACCACTACCTTGTTGTAGCCAAGGTACGAATGAGGATATCAAGAATGCTTAGAAGTCGAGTAGGACTACGTAAGTTTGACGTCAGAAAGCTACAATCGCAAGAGACTGCCAGAATCTTTGCCGATCATGTCTCCTCCAAGCTCTCTCAAAATCCACCCACAGCAGCACAGACAATAGAGCAGGAATGGGCGCATTGCCAGAGAGCAGCCAGAGACGCTGCCTCAGAGGTGCTGGGTTTCAAACCGCCACCACCCAGAAACCCCTGGTTCGATTAACAATGCGAATAAGCCCTTGCAGCAAAACAAGAGGCATGCTACAACGACGGACGAGAGCTGCTCGCGAAATCTATGAGCAAAAGAGAAGAGAGGAACACACGCTTTTCAGAAGAAAAAAGAGAGAGCACGGAAAGCGTGAGATCGAGGAGATGGGAAGATGCTTCCGCAGGAATGACGCCCGTAAGTTTTACAATAAGGTAAAACGAACATGCCACACTACGGCAGATCTTAAAGAAGACCCATGAATTCCAGGTCGACACGCACCATCTTTTCGTCGACTTTAAAGCCGCATGTGACAGTGTTTATAGAGACGAGCTATACAGAGCCATGTCATGTTTGAACATTCCTGCCAAACTCGTCAGACTGTGCAGGATGACTATGGAGAACTCTCGCTGCTCCATTAAGGTCGGAGGTGAACTAACCGACCCCTTTGATGTTAAAAAAGGTTTTTAGATAAGGTGACGCACTTCCATGAAATTTCTTCAACTAGAGGTACGATTTACTTCAAGTCCACACAATTCCTTGCCTACGCCGACGACATTGGCGTGATTGGACGGACACAGCGAGACGTCAATGACGCCTTTGTAAGCATTGAGGTAGAAGCGGCTAAGATGGATCTCAAGGTTAAAGAGGGTAAAACCAAATATCTGCGACGGACAACACCAACCTATTGGCCAGAACGTCACCATAGGCGGATATAACTTTGAAGTGGTCAAGGAATTCGTCTACCTTGGCTCACTGATGACCAGCGACAACAGCACTAGCGCTGATATAAAACGCAGAATCACTCTTGCCAACCGCTGTTTCTTTGGGCTCAGGAGGCAATTGAGAAGTGGAGCCCTCTCTCGGAAAGCCAAGGTGACACTTCGAGAGGAAAATTCTGCGCACTATCTACGGTCCCGTTTGTTCAAACGGTGTATGATGGAGAAGATAAAACGAAGAACTGTACGGGTTGTACAGCGACATCGGCCTGGTACGACGTCTATGGATACAGCGTCTAAGGTGGCTAGGCCATGTAGAGCTCATGGAAAATACAGCTCTGACCCGAAGAGTCTTCGAATCCACCCCGGAAGGAAGGCGCGGCAGAGGACGGCCGCACCAACGGTGGCGCACGCAGCTGGAAGGGGACCTAAACCAACTGGGCGTGTGGCGCTGAAAACAGCTGGCCAAAGACCGTGCCAGCTGGAGACGCTTGTTGGTTGAGGCCCAGGTTCACCACGGACTGTAGCGCCACCTAAGTAAGTAAGTAAGCTTGTGTTGGCCAGGATGTTTGCACAATCATTTCTAATACGATGTTGAAGAAATCACACTACAGCGCATCGCCATGCCTAAATCCTTTTTTGATCTTAAAACTATCGGTCAGATGTTCTCCGATTCGGATGGAGCACCGAGCATTCTCCAAGGTCAACGGGTTTAGCAGGGATGTCAAAGGCAGACATGGCGTTGTATAGCTCGTCTCCAATATCGGCTTTGAAGACGACAAATAGTCGGTGTTGACTTGAAATTCATTGTTTTTTTTTTTTTCCAGGATCTGCCGTTGTGTGAAGATTTGGTCGATGATGGACTTCTCTGGCCTGAGGCCACACTGATAAGGACCTATCAGCTTATTTACAAAAAGCTTCAGGCGTTCACACAAAATGGCAGAAGAGATTTTGTGGGCGATGTTAAGCCGACTTATTCCTCTCTAGTTGGCGCAGTCAAAGGGGTCTCTTGTGGATCGGGCAACCGGTGCTCGGGCATACCTTCCTCTGACCATATCTTACAGATGAGCTGGTGCACGCTCCTAACCAAGTTATCTTCAACTGCATTGGAGAGCTACGCAGCCAGTCCGGCTACGTATCCCGCCCATCCCGGTGTTTGCATTTTTATTACTCGAACAGAATTTCTTGATTTCCCGATTGTAAAGGTTTTTTTTTCCGTTTTCCTGCTTCTTCATCCTGTTTACATAGTCCTTCATACTTAAAACGTGAAATCTGTTGTTTTTTCTTGTCAGTAAGGATTTAACCTGCCAATATGTGACCGCCGGCCAAGACGCCGTTGGTTCGTGTCTTTTACGACAGCATATATGTATTTTATCTTGTCAATGCTCGTAAAGGCCTCAATGACATCTCGCTGACTTCGTCCAACTATGTCAATGTCATCGGCATATGCCGGCAGTTGTACGAACGTGAAACGGATCGTGCCCCTCGTATGGACCAGCGAGTTTTGCAAGATCCTTTCAAAGACGATGTTGAAAAAGTCACACGATGGCGATTCGGCTTGTCTAAACCTTTTTTTTTTTTTTAAGTTAAGCCGCTTCCGACCCTAATGGAGCACCAAGAATCTCCAATACCATCCTGTACAATCTGACGAGTTCGACAGGGATATCAAAACTAGACATGGTGCTGTACAGCTTATCTCTATATACGCTAACGTGCGCGACGTTAAAGTCGACAAACAGATGGTGGGTGTCGATCTGGAGCTCGACAGTGGACCTGAAACCACACTCATATGTACCAATCAGTTTATTACCGAATGGATTCAGGCATCTGGCTCGTATTGGCGCAGACAAAGGGGCGTAATTGGCGCCGACAAAGGGGTATCTTGTCTTGTGGATCTCAGCTGAATACAATTCGTTAATCGATATTACGAAAGCGTGTGTTGGACTCTGGCGCACGATGAGCGAGTTCGGATCCCGATAACACCAACCCCATCGAATTGTTATTTCGCGACGTTCCTCCTCGGTGGGGTACTGCCAAAACCCCCCGTAGTAAACTTGCCATGAAAAAGCTTCTCGACTCACGCCGTTCGTAATCGGCATTAAACTGTAGGTCCCTTTCACCTGTGTGAGAAGATGACTCAAAATATGACAGGTGACCTGTCCTAGCCTGAGCAATACATACAACGAAATGCAAGAAGGATTTCTAATGTCACAAAGGACCTCTTAAAGCTCGGCTTACATATAAACACGAAGATGGTCAAAACAATGAGAATTGGCGCAATTATCGATCACCTAGATTGCTATCCTGATGGAGGTACAACATCTGATATCGAACTAAGAATATCAAAAGCGACAGGGACGTTCGCTGGGCTGTCATGAGTGTTTTCAAACAAATTCCTTAAAGGATCACCGAAAATTAGAATATTCGATGCTAGCGAAAAATGGCACTTAAAACAAGAATGATATTGAAAGCCGCTAGCTTTTGTAGACAGATTACTGCGTCGTATTGTCGGCACGTGGTGGCCGCGCACCATTTCCAACTAACGCTTGTGGCAACTGTCTAACCAAAGCCAATCGGGGAAGAGATAATGCGCAGGAGGTATAAATGGATCGGACACACTCTTCAAAAAATTCCTGAGGAGTGTACTCAGCTCTGCAATGTAAACCCCATGGGACAAGAACTGAAGGACGGCCCGAAATCACCTGGCGAACATGTATTCATAAAGAGACATGGAAATCTATTAATGGATTGAAATACATTGTTAGAGGAAATCTTTTTAGGAGAGCCTAGGTGGTTAATTAAGCCTATGATTGTAATCTATAGAGCACGTCAATAGTGAATAATAAGAATAATTGTGAAACCTTTCGGGAATGATCGCGTCCGTGGTTTTCGGTCCCAAGATGGTGTTGACGCCCATATTTTGGGTAACTATCTCTAATCCGATTCTGTTGAGCGAACGAGCATTTGAAGGTTACATTTCAGGCAACAATGTTTGTTATTTTATTGTTTAGTAATGAAAGTTGTATTAATTTGAAAATAAGAAAAATGCTGTCTTCTAAGAAAAGAGAGAAAATACTGCAGAAACATGGCCAAAGATATGTGAAGTGTACAGTAAGAATGCTGTGAGTGAATGCCAAGCCCGCGAGTGTCTTGTTCAATTCTGTTTTCGAAGCTTCGGTGTTAATAATACAGCTCACTCTGCTCGGCCATTTACCCGACAAGTTGTTCAAGTGTTTCTTCTGATGAAGAGGTAGCGGAGGTACTAAGCATCAACCACATGATAGTTCGCAAACATCTAGAATAACAGACTACCCCAAGAAGCTCGATGTTTGGATGTCACATAAATGTACGCAAAGAAACGAACATAGTAAAACGCCGGTGACCCTCCAGAACTTCAGACTTCAAGGCCTAGGTTAACAGCAAGCAAAGTGATGCTGAATGTTTGGTGGGATTGGACTTCGCACCCAAACATTTTTTTCGCAGCGAACAAAAATAAAGGGCCTCTTCTGTCCTCCCTTCGAGCATTTGTCGCTTCGAGGTTCATCAAGTCCAAAACATTGTTCTTTTTCTGTTGGTTGATTGAATTGTTTGTATATTTTAAGTGTGTATTAAGGAAGCACTAAGGCTTGCAGGAGGCTTCAAGAAAGGCACCCAGGCTCTTCAAAATTTTGAGGGTAATCTTGTCACCCACCAGAAGGGAATTGTGGATGTATTTAAGCCGTATTTCTAGCAGCCGCTGGACCGCCGCACACTTCGACAAATATTGGAAAAGACCAATGAGTTTCAAATTGATACACACCATCTCTTTATCGATTTTAAAGCCGCACCCGACAGCATTCATCGCAAAAAATTGTTTGATGCGATGGCCGAATTTGGGATCGTAGGTAAACTAATCCGTCGCACCACGCTAAAAAATACGCACCGTGCAGTTCGGTTCTAGGACCTCTGAACCGTTTGACAGGGAGGGCGCTATCTTCTACAAGTATGTTCAGCTGCTTGGATACGCGGATGAGGCGTGATGTTATAGAAGCTTTCAGGGCAATTGAGGAACAAGTGAAACGAGTTGGTCTTAAGGTCAACGAGGCTTTGTCTTATCCTCATGCTGTCAAGCAAAAATCAATCCGACGCTCACTGAATTGGACAAAATACAACAATTGACAGCTATAATTTCGAGGTGGTTAAGGAGTTTGTCTATCTCGGGGCAAACGTAAACTCCACAAACGACACCTTAGTGAAGATCCGGCATAGAATCGCCCCTGGCTACCGCTGCTGCTTCGGTTTGTCCAAACAACTTGGGTCAAAAGTCCTCACTTGAAGAACCAAAGTGATGCCATACAAAACGCTTATACTGCCAATCTTGCTGTACGGAGACGAAAGCGACGTTCGATAAGCAAGACGGCGGAGCTGATTTTGGGTTTCTTCGAAAGAAAAGTTCTGCGCCGGATATTTGGTCCTGTCTGTGAGGAAGGTGACTGGCGGAGAAGACAAAACCGCGAACTGTACAATCTGTACAAAGATGTGGACTACATCGGCTCGGCCGCATCGAGCGCATGAACACCAACGCTCCAGCTAAGAGGATCTTCGACTCCGAGCCTCCTGGTCCTATAAGAAGAGAAAGACCGAACATCCTCTGTAAAGACAAAGTAATCGCGGATGTAAGACAGCTTGGTCTTGACAACTGGAAGCAGCGTGACCGTCAAGGATGGTAGGCAGCCATAGCTCCGGCTCAGATCCTTCATGGATTGCCGGCCTGATAAGTAAGTAAGTAAGAAAAATGATTGTTTTCGATATTATACCATCAAAACAAGATATAACAACCGACTATTACCCCTGTACGTCTATAGGGCCCCACTGTCTACTCTGCATAACATCCCAAAACGGATTTGTTCGACATTGCAATTGACATCGATAATGTCGGTGATTACGGGTGCACTTCAGGTAAGGCTTACCGTCCCAAATGCATTGGAACACTCCTTCAAAAGAAAAAAAAAAAAAAAATTACTTCACCACTCCCGCGTCGAATTCGTCAACTAATGCATCCAAAGTAGGAACAAGTACCATCCGTCAACTGTCGTCAAAACTACATAAAGGAAAAATGGAAAAAAGTAAAAAAAGAAAACGAGGAAGGGAACAGATTTAACGGTTCAGAGAAGAGACGAACGATGATGTTGTTCCTACGGGACGTACGAGTACAAGGGAAACGTATTCCGCCAATTGAGATGGACAAGAGCACGAATGCTGTTGAATGAAGTCAATTAAACAGGCTCGAGTCGTAGTCCGTCGGTCGTTTGAAGGTGCGAAGTTGTATATCGATGTACTTGGTTTCCGCCTTTTAATTGTTAGCAATCTACGTGCGCCTGACGGGGCTGCCTGAGCTTATGGATGACTGTAACGAATATGATGGATGAATGAAACTATCTCGCAACAATCAGTGTTTTAATTAATGCACGCACGCATTGTCATTAGTTGGATGTGGGTGTGTGGGGAATTTTAATAACAATTGCGATTTTGTAGCGAAGGATTGCTTGAGACAGGAAGCGAAGACGGCGTCGTGGAATATCATATCATGAGTTACTAGTGCCAACGGGTCTAAACAGAAACAGCTCAGCATTAGTGTGTTGACTTACCTCTTTAATGACATATGCCATAAACAGAAATGCTTGAACGATGTGTGGCTAATGTCAACTTTCGCTCAGTGACACTTCCTAGCGCCACGCAGTAGTCGTGATACTATGTCATCTATCAACCCACTTAACTTCGCTAGTTCTGGCGCCCGTTAAATTGTCTCCGAAACTGTCATCAATCATTCTGGGAAAGTTTTATGGACAATAATTCGCAAAACATTAATCATGGCGCAAGTCAACACAACAGTTGACAAACGCATGACCCTTCATTCAGATCCACTTATCTCTAATCCCTAATCCCAAAAAAAATCATGTAATCTCTCCTAAAATCCTGTTGCTCGCCGTCGGGAAAGTTTGTCAGTCACTACCCTAAGCCAGTTTAACCTTTTTAACATTAACGTAGCTTTCCCTCTATGTACATATATGCACGTTCGAACTTAGTTAAATTTGTAAGTTGAAGAAGTGAAGATAAGAATGGATTGGGCAGGACGTGACACTCGGGTCTTGTTTCCATCCGTGTTGCTACGTGTCATACGATATTAGGGACAACTGAAATTCTGGGAAATACCCTGTCACTCTTAATTCAAGTGCCCTAATCATATGACAATCATTAGAACAATTCTATTCCTTATAAGGACTTCCCTAGGTCCCACATATGCATGTCTGCCATTAGGTTATCATAACAGCTTCCTGCTCCATGACTACCACCCACCAAGTCCCACATATGCATGTCTGCCATTCGATTATCATAACAGCTTCCTGCTCCATGACTACCACCCACCAAGTCCATCCATCTAGACTACTGAACAAAGTTTATGGATATCCTGATGGATAAAGCTCATTCGACTAGAGTTCATAAAATAATCGGCGACAATGTTCAGAACTTCACCAGTCTGCACGCGTGTATACTTTGGTTAGCTGGAGTGGTCAATCAGCTCACGCAAGCAAAAGGTCAACGCAAGGACAAGGTCAGATTAAATGCCATTTCTACTGCATGACGAAACCCATTCCAACCATAGTTGGCCATTCCTCACCGGTTGACCGTGTTCGGTATGTTGCGAGGCGATAATCGAGGCCTACGCACGCTTGACTTCATCTCACTGATTATATTGTAATGGTCACACATAGAGCTGTACCTATTATATGGCGTAATAATAACAATTACTTCATTCATTCGTCCGCCATTCCACCTTCAATCCCTATAACTCCTTTGAGCACATCCTGCCCAGTCACCCTGCTGTTGTTGTTGTGATTCCTTTTCGTCGTACGTGTCTACTCATACATACATACATTCAGAACATAAATGTTCAATTTACTCAGTCAAGCGTAGTTCATGTTTGTTGGCATGAAGACCGATAGAAGATAGGGGAAGAGGTGTTGGAATGAGGTATTACCTTACTTTGTGCGGTTGGCATCACTGGTGGTATTTTGATAACGAATAATGGACGGACTGTGTGGCTATCCTGTTGTTGACATACACATAAATTGGAAGAGACGTTATGTGGTTTCGATATATGGTTATATGCTCGATAGGGAGAGGGGCTTATCGACGTTTGGAATTGGATTTTATTGTTGCTTCGTCAGGTGAGGGCAAGTCTTGGTAACAAATCAGAATGCTTAGGAAGTCTAATACTTTAGGACACGACAGGAACAGGTTTTTTGCATTTTGAAGCACCTTGACTGCCAATTTCACGTAACCAAATAGGATCCGTTTATTTCATAGATATGTGGATCAAAGGAATGACTGGAAGATATGTAAAAGCTGAGAAGTCTCGGCCTTGTTAAATGAATTGATAGCCATGTGTAGGACATCCATCTCAGATGATAACATCCATAAAAACATGCAGAATCTGAGTTGAGTGTGGTGGTCGTTTCAGTCTACATATAGAAATTGGACTTACTTTTACCAGAGTGAGATAACGCTGACTAGACTCATGTCGCTGTACAACCCGTACAGTTCGTGATTTAATTTTCTCCTCCAGCCCCCATCTGTGTTTATAGGACCGAAAATCGGACGCAGAATCTTTCTCCTGACACGACCAAGGATTTCTTCATCCGCGTTAGATAAAGTTCATGTTTCTGCGCCGTAAAGCAGGACCGGGGTGATTAAGGTCTTATACAAGGTTTTCCAATAAGGACCATTTGAGATATTTCAAAAACTTTATAATCGGCTTGAAGTACAATCAAAACATTTATCAAGGGAACTCGACTTCGCTCCTATGGCCAGCGCGGGTACGTTTGCAGTGGTCGATTCTTACTTACTCACTTATCAGGCCAGCGATCCATGGAGGATCTGAGCCTGAGCTATAGCTACCTTCCATCCTTGACGGTCCCGGGCACGCTGCTTCCAGTTATCAAAATGCCTTACATCCGCGATTACTTGGTCTTTATACCGGAGGTTCGGTCTTCCTTTTCTTCTCGACCCAGGAGGCTCGACGGTCGACGGATCTTTGCCTTCCGGACTACATCCACATCTCTGTACAGCTCGTAGAGTTCGCGGTTGTGTCTCCTTCTCCGTTAACCTTCCTCACAGACAGGATCAAATATCCGACGCAGAATATATCTCTCGAAAGAACCCAAAATCAACTCCGCTGTCCTGCTTATCGTCCAGCTTTCGGCTCCGTACAGCAAGACTGGCAGTATGAGCGTTTTGTAAAGCATGACGTTGGCCTTTCGAGTGAGGAGTTATGACCCCAGTTGTTTGGACAAGCCGAAGTAGCAGCGGTTGCCAAGGGCGATTCTATGCCGGTTCTCCACTGTGGTGTCATTTGTGGAATTTACGTTTGCCCCGAGATAGACAAACCCCTTAACTACCTCGAAATTGTAGCGGTAAATTGTTATATTTTGTCCCAGGTGGTGAGCGACGGTTTTTGCTTGACAGCAGGTACTTCGTCTAGTCCTCATTGACCTTAAGACCAACTCGTTTCGCCTGTTTTTCAATCACCGTGAATGCTTCCACAATGCCAGGACCGTCCAGCAGCTGGACGGACTTGTAGATAGTGCATTTCCTGTTGACGCCTGCCCGTCGCACTATCTGCTCCAGACCAGGTTGAAGAAGTCACATGACAGCGCATCTCCTTGGCGAAATCCGGTGCATGTTTCAAACGGTTCCGAAGTCCCGTAACCGAGTTGCACGGTGCATCGCGTATTTTTTAGTGTGGCGCGACACAACTGGATCAGTTTTCCCGGGATCCCGAATTCGGCCATCGCACCAAACAGTCCTTCACGATGAATGCTGTCGTATGCGGGTTTGAAATCGATGAATAGAATGTGTGTATCGATTCGAAACTCGTTGGTCTTTTCCAGGATTCGTCGAAGTGTGAAAATTTGGTCTATAGTCGATTTGCCAGGCCGGAAGCCGCACTGGCAGTTGCCGATTAGTGCGGTGCAAAATGGTTTTAGACGCTGGACAGGATATTGTATGCGACATTGAGCAGGGTTATACCTCTATAGTTCTTGCAAGATGTAGGATCGCCTTTTTTGTGGATGGGGCAAATAGAGCTGGTATTCCGGTCGTCGGGCATGCTATTGTCTTCCCAAATTCAGAACATAACGGCCAGCCTTGAAGAGCTCTGATGGCAAGCCTGCCTGAGCCTGCGGCCTTGTTATTCCTCAGCTTCTGAATAGCTGTGCCGACTTCTTCGATGCTGGGTGGGAGGACTACTTCCGCGGTTGGAGTTGGGATTTCCTCAGTCCCTACCACTCTCTCTTGGTCATGCCCGTTAAGCAGCTGTTGGAAATGCTGCTTAAATACATCCACTATTCCCTGCGGATCGGCGACAAGATTACCCTCGCAGTTTCGAAGAGCCTGGGTACCCTTTTTGAAGCCTCCTGCAAGGCCTGTGGCTTTCTTGTAAAAGGCTCGTGTTTTATGCTTACCCCCAGACTCCTCGATATCCTTGAGCCGGGAGGCTGCGAAGATTCTTTTCTTTTGTCGCAGTAGTTTTTTCTCCTCCCTTCTTCTGGCTCGGTACTCTTCTTGCGCTGCCTTGGTTTTCCTCTGCAGCGCCGTCGGTTGCTGCCTTTTTCTGCTCACACTCGCCATCATACCACGGGTTTCTTGTCGGGTATGTGAATCTTGCTGCTACGAGGAAGTGCTCTGAGTTGACATTTGCCCCTCTGAATGTTCGCACATCCAGGATGCTTGACGAGTGCCTTGCGTCAATGAGCACATGGTCGAATTGGTTGGCGGTTGGACTGCCTCTGATGCGGACCACAGCCAGGCGATCACTTGTAGGTTTAAAGTCGATGACCTTCGACCTTAACCGCTTTCCCAGGACAAATTCGCATCCTAGTAAGTGCAATCTTTTGTGACAGCTGTAATAAATGTCGCAATTTTTCTTCCTCATCATACCGTTTCCTATCCAGCGTATTTCCTGGACCGCAGTAATATCCGCCTTGTACTGCGTAAGGATTCTTTCTAGTTTATGAGCAGCTCCGGGAGTGAACAGGGTTCTGACATTTCAGGAGCATACTCGAAAATCGTGTTCCTTTTTCGTGCGTTGTCGTCGTCGAGTATCCGTCCGAGTATCCGAGGCATCCTGCTCATTCATAACTTTAAGTTTTTTTTACGTGGGCGGATTGTTAGCCCGCCGCACAACCGCCATCCCGGTCGGGGTTTTGTCGCTGCATACGTTTGTTCACCTCCCAACGGTTGCTGAAGAGGCTATCCAGAGGGCGCCGCGAGGAGGCCATATGTCAACTTGACCCGGGCATTTAAACAGGGATCGTTGCTGGTATCTCGCCAGGTTGAGAGCGATCAACAACTTTACCCTGTATGTCCGAGCCCATGCCCTCTCAGTGGTCGATTCGTTGGACCCAATTTTCGATGATTCGGCCACACATTTCGGCCGAAATGGCCGCTATTTCGCGTTCAATGTTGGCTCTGAGCTCTTCCAACGTCGTCGGCTTGTTGGCATAAACCAATGACTTAACGTAGCCCCAAAGAGAATATAGTCTAGAGGCGTTAAATCGCACGAACGAGGCGGCCAATCGACTGGACCATTTCTTGGCACGCTCATCAAACTTACTCTTTAATAAATCGATTGTAACGTGTGCTGTGTGGCTTGTGGTACCATCCTGTTGAAACCACATGTCGTCCAAGTCCATATCTTCCAGTTCGGGCCAAAAATAATCGGTAATCATGGCGCGATAACGCTGGCCATTCACAGTAACGTGACGATCTTTATCGTCGACTAAAAAATATGGCCCAATAACGCCGCCGGCATGCAAACCGTATACCGCATATTTTGCTTATTGACGAACCCGTGGAGCCAAAAATGAGCTTCGCCACTGATGATGATTTTGCGATGAAATTCATCATCTTGGCGCATCTTCTCCAGAGCTCAATCGGAGAATGTACGTCGCTTGCTACGGAGGCACGAACGGCAGCGATATTTTCGACACTTTGACCAACCCGTTGTCTCACTGACAATTGTCTTCTAAGCCCAAAGTAACAGTAGTTGGCAAGAGCAGTTCTGCGTTTGATTTCGGACTGACGTCGTTGTTCCAAGTCACTACGGAGCTGAGGTATATGAAGTCCTTAACTACCTCAAATATATATCTTCCAATATACACGTTCTGGCCAAGACGTCGGTGGTGAGCGTTAGGTCAAACCAATTTCTGCCGCCTCCATCCTTTTTTTTTTTTCTTAAAAAAACGCTTGTAGAGTTCCCCTCTCCGTTTCTGCTAGTAATGTTCACGAGTGGCTTTCGCCCGTCTATGTAGCAGGGCTTTGTAGGCGTTTTGCTTTGCTACATGGACTTGCCCGCATTTTTCATAAAACCAAGGGTTTCTAGCTGATGATGGCTTGAAACCCAACACATCAGAGGCAACGTCTTTGATGGCACGCTGGCAGTGCTCCCACTGTGGGTTGCTCCGGTGTCATTGGAGTTTGCGAGAGGTTGAGGGAAACTCGATCGGCAAAGGTCCCAGCGGTCTGCTGCGATTGTAGCATTCCGACGTCAAACTTTCGTTGTCCAGCTCGATTCAGTGACATCCTTGATATCTTCATTCGTACCTTGGCTACAACAAAATAGTGATCCTAGTCGATGTTGGTTCCTCCGAAGGTTCGTACATCTAGGATGCTGGCGTCGATCGCAACGTGATCAATCTGATTGGTGGTAGACTGATAAGTCGATCGCCGGATTCCTTTATGAATATTGAGATGCGGGAATCGTGCGCTAGCCAGAAGGAGATTACGCCTAGCTAGGAAGTCGAATAGCCGTTGTCCGTTTTCGGACATAGTGTCGTGTAGGCTACATTTTCCCGTAAACGACTCAAATATGTACTCTTTGCCCAGTTTTGCATTAACATCTTATAGAACTATTTTTGTGTCGTGACTGGGACATTGGGCGTAGGTTCTGTCTAGGAGATTGTAGAATTCTTCTTTAAGTCGACCGCGCATATTAAGCTAATGTTTCCAAATTGAGCTTCGATGCGGATTGTTATGAGGCGTTCGCTTACATCCCGAAAGCTAAGGACTTTTTGTCGGAGTCTTCCTCGAATAACGAATCCGCACCCGAATAAGCGCTGTTTGTTCTCCTTGTAGCAGTTCCCGTGGTAGATGTCGCAGTTTTTCATCCGTCTTTTGCCTGGGCCATCCCATCGCACTCATTGGAGTACGGTTATATCTGCCTTATATCAGCTGAGGGTTTGCTCCAATTGATCGCCCGCCCCCGGTCTGTTAAGGGACATCACATTCCAGGTGGCAGACTCTGATGTCCTTTAGTTGTTTGCAGGGGTCGTCATCTTTGTATCCATCCGTATCCGAGGCTTGTGGTTGTTTTGGAACAAGAGTTTTTTTTCCGTGATAGGGTTGTTACCCCTCAGCAGAACCCCCAACCTGGGGGGCCAGGTTCCTCTTTCCCCAGGAATAAGGGGTTGGGTCGCTGAACACATTGGTTCACTACCTGGCGGGTGCCCGGGCAGCTATCCAGGGGAGGCCACGCGGAGGCTGTCTGTCAACTTAAATTAAGCAGGGGCAGAGATCGAAGTTGGCGTTTGCCATATTGTGAACAACTTCTTTGCTCTGTTTGTTCGCTCCCTCCCTTGGCCTAGCCAATTGCCCATTTAACTCTATCAGGGCTAAGAGGCTATTTGTGCTACTGACATTCGTCTGATCGTCAGAAGGCATCGAAGGTTCTACTTGTGCTGCATGTTTCGAGGAGGATGATACTGCAGAGCATTTCCTCTGTGATTGTCGCGCTTTTGCTCGCGCACAGTGGTGCACCCTTGGGGCCTACTTGGTGTGTGCCGAATCTCCTAGCTCTACATCACTGAAGCCCCTTCTAATTTTTCTTCGGAAAACGAGGAAAATACATTAATGTAAGGTGTCTCTCTGGAGTCCAATGGACCAGTATTTGCGTCTGTATGTTCCAACAGATAGAAGAAGCCTCAGACGCAAAATACATTTTTAAAAACTGAATTGTTCCCCTTAATTACTTTTACGGCCCCACTATACAGAATTGATTACTTTAGAGCAGCGAGGAGAAAGGAATGAAAAGCTATACAGAAATGCGGTACGCAACATCTTCACTAGGTCGTTTGTGCTTCAGATTCCAAATAAATATTGACTTTTTCCTCCTCCCCCTTCTTATCGACCGTGTGTAACCATCACACAGCATCACCCTCTTCAACGTCGTAATCGGTATGTCAGTAAGTCAGCATCTACATCTATAAGACATCTGTAACATCTCCATACCAACATATGAACCGCTCCATAGCTCCTCATTAAGACATTGACATGTGATTACCCGCTAACGAATGGACGACCAGTTGAACCGTCTGTTCGTTGGTCAGATACTTCTACTGAATGCACTGGATGCAGGCCTAACACAACCGAACTTGAGTTTATTTGCTCATCGACGGAACAGATAGTTTGGATTCATAACCAAAGCCAAGATTTGAAGAGCTCAAACGTATTTATTTACATTTCCACTTGGAATAGGATAATGACTCTGGTGGAGATGTTGACTGAAGCGCCCGGACTCAATAGTGTCTTTCGCGATGATCTGATCGCGCAACCGGCACTGTGATGCAGTCCCAGGTGATTGTGTTTGCTTAACCAGTCCAAGTGGATAATCTTTATTTATTCGACGGATGCAATCGTTAGTTGGTCATCTTGGGTTTCATGGGAGATGGAGCTCGAGCTCGTTTTGATGCTGTCACGGTTGAGTAGATTTCTTGTTGGATTTCCGTTTTCTTGGCGTCCATGCGCCTAATATAGACGTTATTGTCAAAGTAGTCAAAGTCCAATGGTGGTGGGGTGAGTAACATGCCGCTCCTTTGGGAGATGATTTATGGTCGTGTCGAGTCGGCGATTAGCATAGTTTTGATGACATTTGAGGTGATGTCGAAAGCGGGAAGGAAATGTCATGTCTGGGATATTAAATGGATGATTTCAATGTGATGCTGGCTGTTCGTAGTTTCTGTGAAAGCGGTCTTATGGGTATGGTTTCCAAATGGAATGACAAGCGAGTTTTGGGATTTGGGGTGGTGACTGACAAGCTACATGCTTATAATGATTTAGTGATTCAGTGGATAAGATGTGCGTTGTATTCCTCATGGGAATTTTCTTGTGCACATGGGTTGAGGGAAATTTATTTGAGCGCGCTAAAGTGAATATATGTCGCAGCTTTAGGGTTGCCTCAGACAAAAATTTACAGCATTTTTGGTGCGAAATGCACAAAACGGAAAAAGTACAGTAGTGCCCGCTTACAACGAACTTGAAGGGACCCACCGAATCGGTTCGTATAACCGAAGTTCGTTATAAGTGATTGCGACATACATTACAGTTGTCACAAAAGATTGCGCATGTTGGGTTGCGGATTTGTCGTGGGAAAGCGGTTAAGGTCAAAGGTCATCGTCTTTAAACCTACAATTGATCACCTGGCTGAGATCCGCATCAAAGACAGATTTTACAACATCAGCCTCATATGTGCACACGCCCCTACCGAAGAGGCTGAAGACCCCATCAGAGAGGATTTCTATGATCTCTTGGACAATGCCTACGGAGCAAGTCCGGAGTACGATGTTAAAATCGTACTCGGGGACTTCAATGTCAACGATCAACGATACAACAACAGATAACGGCTTCCGATTCACAGACTTTGCGTCAGCTCGTAATGCGGTGATAAGTAGCACAATATTTCCCTGCGAATCCACACAGCAACCTGGCGATCTCCGGATGGTCGAACCGCTAACCAAATCGACAATGTGTTCATTGACGCAAGACACTCGTCAGACATGATGGATGTGGAAACATTCAGGGGCAAACGTCGACTATGACCATTTTCTCGTAGCAGCAAGATTCAGAGCTCGACTGTCCAATGTCAGAAAGCTGCACCAACACATCATGAGGAGGTTCGATATCGGACGCCTGAGCACACCGGAGCTTACCAGAGTCTACAGGGAGCAACTAGGCGAAAGGCTCTGCGGTATGCCTACGTCGAGCACAAATGTCAACAGTATGTGGCTGCATTACCGCACAGCTATTCAGGAAGTAGCCGAGAACACCTTAGGTTACCTACCATCCCCGACAAGAAACCCGTGGTATGATGGCGAATGTGAGCAGAAAAGGCGGCAACCGACCAGGCGTACCAAAAGGTGCTGCATCGAAAAACCAAGGCAGCGCGAGAGCAGTACCCAGCCAAAAGAAGGGAGGAGAAAAAATTGCTGCGACTAATGAAAAGAATCTTCGCAGCCTCCCAGCTCAAGGAGTCTGAGGATAAAGAAAGCTAAAAGCCTTGCAGGGGGCTTTAAGAAAAGTACCCAGTCTCTTCGAAATTGCGAACGCAATCTTGTCACCGACCCGCAGCGAATAGTGGATGTGTTCAAGCAGCATTTCGAGCAGCTTCTCAACGAGCGTGACCAAAAGAGACTGATAGAGACTGAGGAATTCCCAACTCCAGTCGCTGAAGTAGTCGGCGCAGCTATTCAAGAGCTGAAAAACAACAACCTCGCAGGCTCAGATGGCTTGCCATCAGGCAAATCGACTATAGACCAAATATTCACACTTCGACAAATCCTGGCAAAGACCAACGAGTTTCAAATCGAGACACACCATCTCTTTATCGATTTTAAAGACGCATACGACAGCATTCGTGGCAACGAATTGTTTGATGCGATGGCCGAATTCGGGATCCGCGGAAAACTGGTCCGGCTGTGTCGCGCCACGCTAAAAAATACGCGATGCACCGTGCATTTCGGTTCTAGGACATCTGAACCGTTTGAAACATGCACCAGATCTCGGCAAGGAGATACGCTGCCATGCGACTTCTTCGATTTAGTGCTGGAACAGATAGTGCGACCGGCAGGCGTCAACAGGGAAGGCACTATCTTCTACAAGTCTATCCAGATGCTAAGATACACGGATGATATTGACATTATCCGCGGTCTCAGCGTGACGTTGTAAAAGCTTTCACGGCGATTGAGGAACAGGCGAAACGAGTTAGCCTTAAAGTTAAGAACCCATCCGTCGCTCACCACCTTGGACAAAATATAACAATTGACAGCTATAACTTCGAGGTGGTTAAGGAGTTTGTCTTCCTTGGGGCAGATGTAAACTCCACCAACGACACCACAGTGGAGATTCTGCATAGTATCGCCCTTGGCATTCGCTGCTACTTCCGTTTGTCCAAACAACTTGGGTCAAAACTCCTCACTCGAAGAACCAAAGTTGTGCTTTACAAAACGTTTATACTGCCAGTGTTGCTAAACGGAGCCGAAAGGTGGACGGTAAGCAGGACGGCAGAGCTTATTTCGGGTTCTTTCGGTAGAAAAGTTCTGCGCCGGATATTTGGTCTTGCCTGTGAGGAAAGTGAATGGAGGAGAAGACAGAGCCCCGAACGCTACGAGCTGTACAAAGATGTGGATATAGTCCGGAAGGCAAAGATCCGTTGACTACATTGGCTCGGCCACATCGAGCGCATGAATACCAACGCTCCAGCTAAGAGGATCTTCGACTCCGAGCCTTCTGGTTCCAGAAGAAGAGAAGGACCGAACCTCCGGTATAAAAACCAAGTATTCGAAGGACCGAACCTCCGGTATAAAAACCAAGTATTCGCGGATGCAAGACAACTTTGTCTTGATAACTAGAAGCAGCGTGCCCGGAACCGTCGAGGATGGAAGGCAGCTATAGCTCAGGCTGAGATCCTCCATGGATTGCCGGCCTGATAAGTAAGTTAGTAAGTATGTTAATAAGAAAACATATTTTATTTTTACGATTAGGTATGTGCCAATATTGAAGTAAGCTCCTAAAGCTCACGAATGTGAGCTCACCAACTCCATGAAAAAGGACACTCACCAGCTTTTTTGATTTTTTTTTTTTTTTTTCAAATCTCTTCTTAGTCATATCATAGAGAAAAAAAGTTGTAATCTACCACAGAGATTGTTTTTGCATAGCTCAGGAGGGAAAGGGATAACCGAAAGTTGGCTTTAAACGGGTACTACTGTATACGACAAGCGCAAAATAATTTTATCCCTCTAACCGCTATTTTCATTCCATTAACTTACTTTGTTAGATATCAGGATTTAAACTGACCCCAGTACCTTGGCCCGATTCCAAGGTATCGATAAAGCTATTTCAACTTTTAACTTTCCACTCGGTCAAGTTGTCATCATCGTCCTCCAACGCTAGATATGAAGCTTTTGGGTATCATCCAAAACCATATTTTATACTTTTATCCCAATTAAACTGCTGAATTGCGAATAACATTGCCGACACAACCTTCCTTTCCAGCACCCGAAGATATCGATCAGGAAGAAATTAGTATAACCAGACCGTCGTCACGGTATTCCTTCACGTTACAAGTTCATTAAATTACTTTTCCGGGTACATCCTTGCTACACGAAAAAACGGCAACAAATAACATAATAACAACATCCTGATTACCACCCACTGTAACAAATTAATTTAATCATACTGCCAGGATTGGATTACGCCATCGGTTTATGATTTCACTACAACAGCACCAACATCCTCGCTGAATTTCCTACTATTTCTAGCCGGATGTCAGGCAAAAATCTGTTTGTAAGCGCAAGACATTGTAAGTAGCCGCTTCCAGTCCGCCGGAAGGACATAAATTATTGTACGAGGAGAACAATAAATAATAAATTCGACGGTCCGTTCATTTTAATCAAATTTCCCAACGCAGCGCGATACTTTCACAAGCTCCTCATACAGCAGCATAACGCACATACATATAGCGTCACCAGCTTTTATCATATTTCATGGTGTCTGGTGTTCAATGCCCAACTCCTAGAGCTTGTTGTTGCCTAGGGCTTGGGGGCTAGTTGCTTGCCGCTTCACCAGGACAACAACACTATGCGAGGTGGTACGCGGTGTGCAACACCGCACAAATGGCAGCCGAGCGGGAAATATGCGAAAGTCATCGCAAATTTACTTCCGTTTATCCCCGGCGCCCCATATCGTAGCTGAGAAAATTGGGGATGATACTCGTACCTCGAGTGAGGACATACCACCAAAAGTGGTCTCAGGTGTATCGTCCTTCTCAATGTAGCAAGGGTAGCGAAAACCAATTACAGGACACACAACAACACTGAATAAAAAAATGAAAAGAACATGGAAGAATCGCAAAAACCAAAACCCGGCCTGCAGGGATCTTAAGGCCTCATAAATCATACATTCATTCCGGAGCTCAGTTTCGAAGGACACAAGAGAGATTTCTCTCGCTGACTAGATGGAAAATCAAAGTATCGCACAGAGATGAAATGTAATTTGCCAACACAGCCAACCTACAGCGCGACGGGACCATGACAAGAAGTTTGTGAACATTTTCTCGTTATTTTTTGAAGACAGGATGTTGCCCCATACATAATTTCATGATTTTTTGTGTTGTCGTGCGGTACTCCCGACTCCTTTTTAAGGATTCCTACATCAAGTGGTCGCAGGAGTTTGAAATTAGTCTCCGTCGAGTCATAGAAATTCAAGAAACCACTGCAATGTCAACGTCACGAATGACCGATAAGGATTCCTTCCTCCTTCAAAGTGGAAATAAATATTTTGGAACCGTGGCACCGAATTAAATTGAGTCAACACAGGCAACCTTTAACAAAGTTTTCTCCCTAATCCAGTTGTTGACATCGTTCATTCCCCAAGCCGCAGTTTGGGGGGAGCGTGGAAATGAGTGTAAATCCATTTCTCTTGTAATGTTGAACTATTTAATTGGATTAAGCGGAATGGAGCGGGAATAGCTGAGATTGCTATGTTATCCTCTCCTTGTTTCCTGTTCGTCCCTCGCTCCTAGGCATCTTATCGAATTGATGTGCCCGATATTAAACACCAGATGGTAGTCAGTACGGCGAATAGGATTTGAAATCTGATGGGTATTGTTCGATGGATGATGGTGAAATGGAGAAGGATTAAAAGTGACGATGACTGTATAGTGGGCTAGGATTAAGGTGAAATCAATTTTCGAATCAACAGGGCAGACGTTGCTAGCAACGAACGGCCATGAGGTTGATTATCCATTGAGTGTGACGTATAGACGAGACATTGAAATAACTTTTAGAGCTTTGACAGCTTATTGAGATTAATGAGAACGACAAGCATTTGACTTGGGAAGCTAAATTAGCTATGCATTTATTAGCGCCATCGATTGAGTTGGTAAAGGTTTAAAATTCAAGCGAATTTGAAATTAATTCAAGGGTGTTAATGGCCTTAGAAGCGTTGTCCTTTTTAAGGCACCTAATTAAATTATCCCAGAGATCCAACAGTTAAGTTTTCTCCTTATAATAAAATTTTAGTCGACATGAGAATGGTAAGGGAAGGTAAAGGACAAGCAAATGCCTCGTAGGGATAACATCTACCGACGGATGCTGGTTCGACAAAAAATGAGTAAGAGCCTTTGCAGTCGAATACCTTGCAGCTCTGCTAGTCAGGTCCGACTTCCACCTCCTCGTTGTACCATCTGGAAATTTCCTTACAAGAGAAATTACTGACGAAAGAGACCGAATGGCGAGTCTCCTGTGCCACCAAACAGGGTAAGTGTCGGTCGGGCTATTGTCTAGCAAACCATAACCGTAAAAGCCCAATGTTTTCCCTAAGGCTTTCTTACAGGTGTGGAGAGCTATGGTCGCTTTCTTGCACGCTCGATTGTGTTGTTCATGCAGGTTCGCTTTCTTTCTAGTACTGTGCCAAGGTATTTGGCACTAGAAGAGTAGGTTAACCTGGTGCCCAGTAGAGTAATTAGGCATGTTACCGGGATCGTATGCCTTCTGGTGAACAGCAAACCCCGGTCTTGCACGGTGCTCATTTGCACGATCATTCAGTGCGGATAGGAACTTGCCCGAAATGGCAATAGCAACATCGTCTGCGTAGGCAGTGATATCGAGGCCTTCTTTCTCCATTTTGGTCAGCTACGCGCGGAAAGTTGGCCGAACAGAACATTAATTTTGATAAGACAATTATCACGGGGGGAGAGAGCGGGCAAACAGAGGAAAGAAGTTGATCGCGTTTAACATGGCAAACGTCAGCTTCGATCTCTGTCCCTGCTCAATCCAAGTTGACACACAGCCTCCGCGTGGCCTCCCCTGTTCCCCGTGTTCCTGTGGAAAGAGCAACCTGGCCCTTCAGGTTGGGGGTTGTGCTTAGGGGTAACATCCCTATCACGTAAAAACCTACTTGTTACGAAACGACAGCAAGCCTCGGATACGGATGGATACAAAGATCACGACCCATGCAAACGACAAACGGACTTGAGAGTCTGCACCTGGAATGTGAGTTCCCTTAACAGACCGGGTGCAGGCGATCAATTGGAGGAAAGCCTCAACTGCTATAAAGTAGATATAGCCGCACTCCAAGAAGTGCGATGGGATGGGCCAGGCAAAAACGGATGAAAAACTGCGACATCTGCGGATTCGGATTCGTTATTCGAGGAAGACTCCGACAAAAAGTCTCAAGCTTCCGAGATATAAGCGAACGCCTCATAACAATCCGCATCAAAGCTAAATTTGGAAACATTAGCTTAATATGCGCTCACGCCCCAACGGAAGAAAAGGACGATCGACTCAAAGAAGAATTCTACGATCTCCTAGACAGGACATATGCCCAATGCCCCAGCTACGACACAAAAATAGTCCTAGGAGATTTTAATGCACAACTGGGCAAAGAGGACATATTTGAGTCGATCATAGGAAAGCATAGCCTCCATAACACCACATTCAACAACGGACTTAGGCTAATCAATTTCCTAGCGGGGCGTAACCTCCTTGTACCAAGCACGCGATTCCCCCATCTCAACATTCACAAGGGTACTTGGCGGTCCTTTGATCAATCGACCACCAACCAGATTGATCACATTGCGATCGACGCCAGACACTCGTTCGTTTCTCGACGTACCAACCTTCCGAGGGGCCAACATCGACTCGGACCACTACCTTGCTGTAGCCAAGGTACGAATGAGGATATCCAGAATGCTTAGGAGTCGAGTAGGACAACGTAAGTTTGACGTCAGAAAGCTACAATCGCAAGAGACTGCCAGAATCTTTGCCGATTGTGTCTCCTCCAAGCTCTCTCAAAATCCGCCCACAGCAGCACAAACAATAGAGCAGGAATGGGTGCATTGCTAGAGCGTCGTCAGAGACGCTGCCTCAGAGGTGCTGGGTTTCAAACCGCCACCACCTAGAAACCTAGAAACAATGCGAATAAGCCCTTGCAGCAAAACAAGAGGCATATAAATCCATGCTGCAACCACGGACGAGAGCTGCTCGCGAAATCTATGAGCAGAAGAGAAGAGAGGAACACACGGTTTTCAGAAGAAAGAAGAAAGAGCACGGAAAGCGTGAGATCGAGGAGATGGAGAGATGCTTCCGCAGGAATGACGCCCGTAAGTTTTATAATAAGGCAACACGACCATGCCATGGCTACAAAGCCAGAGCGGCGGCCTGCAGGGATGAAAATGGAGAACTGGCAGTAGAGTCGCAGTCGATGCTGAGGATTTGGAAAGACCACTTTAGCAGACTGTATAACGGTGATGATAGACAAGATACCGCTGTCAGGCGGAAGGAGCCATTCGTAATGGACGACAATGTAACAGAATTCAGTCCACCCGACCTAGACGAAGTCAAAATAGCGATATCAAGACTTAGGTCTAATAAAGCCGCGGGCCAAGACGGCCTGTCTGCTGAGCTTCTTAAGGCGGCTGGAGATGAGCTGGTAAGGCGCATGCACCATCTCATTTGCAAGGTATGGTCGGAGGAAAGCATGCCCGACGAATGGAATCTCAGCATCGTTTGCCCGGTCCATAAGAAAGGAGACCCCTATAACTGCGCCAACTATAGGGGAATAAGTCTCTTTAACATCGCATTTAAGATCTTCTCTGCCGTATTCTGTGAACGCCTGAAACCGTTTGTAGATAACCTGATCCGCTCTTATCAGTGTGGTTTCAGGTCAGGTAAATCCACAATAGACCAAATATTTCCGCTACGGCAGATCTTGGAGAAGACCCAGGAATACCAAATCGACACTCACCACCTCTTCGTCGATTTCAAGGCTGCATATGAGAATTCACGCTGCTCCATTAAGGTCGGTAATGACGAAACCGAGACCTGTGATGCTAAAAAAGGATTCAGGCAAGGTGACGCACTGTCCTGCAACTTTTTCAACATCGTGCTTGAAAAGATCGTGCAAGACTCACTGGCCAACACAAGAGGTACGATTTATTTCAAGTCTACGCAATTGCTTGTGTACGCCGACGACATTGACGTAATTAGACGGACACAGCGAAACGCCAATGAGGCCTTTGTAAGCATTGAGGTAGAAGCGGCTAAGATGGGTCTCAAGGTTAATGAGGGTAAAACCAAATATCTGCTTTCATCTAAAAGAGACGGACAACACCGACGTATTGGCCAGAACGTCACCATGGGCGGATATAACTTTGAAGTGGTCATGGAATTCGTCTACCTTGGCTCACTGATAACCGGCGACAACAACACCAGCACTGGAATAAAACGCAGAATCACTCTTGCCAACCGCTGTTTCTTTGGGCTCAAGAGGCAATTGAGAAGTAGAGCCCTCTCTCGGAAAACCAAGGTGAAACTATATAAGACGTTAATCATCCCAGTTCTCCTTTACGGCGCAGAGGCTTGGACCTTAACAAAAGCGGATGAAGATGCCCCTGGTCGTTTCGAGAGGAAAATTCTGCGCACTATCTACATCGGCCTGGTACGACGTCTACGGATACAGCGTCTAAGGTGGCTAGGCCATGTAGAGCGCATGGAAAATACAGCTCCGACCCGAAGAGTCTTCGAATCCACCCCGGAAGGAAGGCGCGGCAGAGGACGGCTGCATCAGCGCTGGCACACGCAGGTGGAAGGGAACCTTAACTAACTGGGCGTGCGGCACTGGAAACAGCTGGCCAAAGACCGTGCCAGCTGGAGACCCTTGTTGGTTGAGGCCCAGGTTTACAACGGACTGTAGCGCCACCTAGAGTTAGAGAGGGTACGAGGATGGGATAAAGTCCCATTGGGCTATTGTGATGTCCCCCACTTACAGTTCACTCAAGAATCCTGAGTTCGTGATAAAACTTAGTATGCTTTTGAGTGAGCTAGCAGCGATTTCTTCCGCTTCAAGATAAAACTTGCCTAAGTGACGATGACGTGTAGGTACTGACAAGGCAGTTACAGTGGCATAGTATGTGCTCTGCTGTTTCTTCGTCTTCATTACACATTCTGCAAGTGTCATCTTGTATAATGCCCATCGTTTTGAGGTGTTTGTTGACTGGGCAGTGTCCAGTAAGGAAACCTGGGATTAAGCGAATCTGACTCCTCGAAAGCATGAGGAGTTGTTTCGTTCTACTGAGAGATGTAGTTGGGAGGAACAACTTGGCCTGTCTGCTACGTTTCGTTTGTAGCCAGTAGTGATCCGTCGTGTTCCTTAGCCAATTGTTTATGCAGCATTTGGTGGTGCTGATGGGTATGCCGCAGAAAGGCTGTGGCATCATAAATGGTGATGCAGAGCCTTTCCTTGCTAGTAGGTCCGACTTTTCGTTGCCCGTATGGCCGCTGTGTCCAGGTATCCAAATGAGATGAACTCTGTTTGTGCTGGCCAGCTGGTGAAGTAGCTGTAGGCAGTGATTTCATAGCTCTTTAGGGCTAGAAGTGAAGCCTTGCTGTCAGAGAGAGTGTAAATGTTTTTGTTGAGTACATTTCTGTTTATATTTTCTCTGAGGCAGAGTTCTATAGCAAATATCTCTGCTTGAAAAACGGAGTTATATTTGTCCATGCTGACTTAGATGCATGTGCCTGTATTTGCTCCGTATACTCCAGCCCCAACGCCTTCGTTCGTTTTGGAGCCATCTGTGTACCACACGTAGGATCCACGATTGAAGGGGGTCTATCATGTTCCCAGTTTTGTCGGTTGGGGAATGCGACCTTGTAGTTTTGGCTGAAGTTGTATCTGGGGAGACAGTTGTCTGTGAGAGATATCTTTAGGATTTCATGACTGTTCATTTCGGTAAGGATATCAGGGTGAAAGAGCCTACGGTTAGAGTCATCCTCCACGATCAGTCTATGGGCGAAGACCATTGCTTCTTTCTTCAGTTGGAGGTGAAGAGGTGGCAGGTCTGTGATGACTTCTAATGCTGCTGTGGGGGTTGTTCTCATGGCCCCGGTGATAGAGATGCAAGCTAGTCTTTGCAATTTGTTGAGCTTGGCTTGCACTGTTACTTGTTTTGTTTTTTACCACCAGACGGGCGCAGCATATGTGAGAATTGGTCTGGTGATTGCTGTATATAGCCAGCGGGACATTTTGGAGATTGTGCCCCAATTTTTGCCAATGAGACTTTTGCTGGTCCATAATGAGATCCTGGCTTTCTCTATGGTCTTTGTAATGTGAGAGTTCCAAGTGACCTTTTCGTCTAGAGTTATCCCTAGATATTTGAATTCTTTTTAGAACTCTATCGCTTCACCAAAGAGGGTAGGTTTGGTAAGTTTGTGCCTATTCCTCCTTTTGGTGAAGGCGACTATAGTGCTTTTGCCAGGGTTGACCTTTGTATGTATGTTGGCGTTACAGCCCATGAAGGACCAGAGCCGAGCTTCTCTCAATCACCCATGTTGTGTGTGATTAAATTTTCCCATAGGTGAAAGGGACCTACAGTTTAGTTTATTGCCGGTTCCGAACGGCGAATTTCGAGAAGCTTTTCAGGACAATTTTACTACAGGGGGTTTTGTCAGAGCCCCGCTGAGAAGAAACACCGTGAAAACACGTTCGACGACATAGCTGTGTCGGGATTCGATCCCGTGTCATCGGCGTCAGAGGCCAACACACTACCCACTGCGCCACGGTGCGCAGGGTTGACCTTTAGTGCAACCTTTATGCACCAGTTTGCAACAAGGTTTAGTGCCCGTTGGAGGAGTTCCGAGACTGTGTGTTTCAAATTTGCCTCTAACCAGGATCACTATGTCGTCAGCATAGCTTTGGACATAGAAACCATTGTTGCTGAGTATGTTAATCAGTTCATTTACTACGATGGACCACAGGAGAGGTGAGAGAACCCCACCTTGAGGGCATCCTTTCGCGGCATTTACACTGATTTTATCATGGCCTAGTGAGGTGTTTATTTTCCTATTGCTGAGCATGTGTTGGATCCAATTGCATGTGGTGTTATCCACCCATGTGCTAAGGATGCAACGTTTTATTTGGGTGTAGTCGGTGTTGTCGAAAGCACCCTCAATATCGAGAAAGCAACTTATCGCAATTTCTTTGTCGCTCAGAGATTTGTTGATCCGAGCTGTTAGCTCCTGAAAAGCTAGCTTGGTCGATTTCCCAGGCTGGTAGGCATATTGGTTTTTGTGAAGTGGTGATCTTTTCAGGGCACCGTCCCTGATATGCCTATTCAACCTAAGTCAGTAAGTAATTTTATCACTTGCACGTATTGTTGAACGCTATGTCCGTCCATAGTGATTTGGCGAAACAGACTGAATAAACTTCAACAATATGGCCGCTATCAGGTGTCAAAGTTCGGAAGTCCCTATTGGAAGACCCATTACAAAAACAAATGTTACAATTTACATAGAGTCGCCAAATTGTGGAGAATCTTATCATATAGCATTTTCAAGCTTTTCATCTTTTATGTCAGTTTTGAGCAACGAGATCTTGATGTTTGATGATCTTAAGAGGCTCATCTAAGTTGTCCAAAAGAAGTTTGAAGGCAAACAAAACTTACCAAGTTGTGTAAAGAGTGCCTTTCGGAAAATAAAACCTACTACTTAACACAATTAGGTATCAAAATTAATTGCACGAGTATAAGGCATTTGGATATTTTACCTGAAATGAAAGAAGAAAATAGCGGTGTAAATAATGATTTTAAATACATATGCTTAAAGTTTGAAAATAACGAAGCGTATCTCCAAAACGAAAGGATATTTTGATATGGAGCCGGGCATGTATGTCAAAGACAACCCTCACGAACCTAAAAAAACAAAGCATTTCCCCAAAAACATTTGCGCGGGCCGTTTAAATTCAAATATCACCTTACTTTTCGGTCAGCAAAGCGAGAGTTCAATAGGACTAAAAAGACGGATAACTGGTAGCTTTATAGGGAGGCTCTTACTTATAGTCTACTTAAATTGCATTAAAAATGACTACAATGAAAACGATTGGTGTGTTGCAGTAACATATTTACAATCTGCAGTGCACGGAGTATGGAATTAACACATATATAAATCGGGTCGCGACAGCACAGATATCGCTAGGCGACGTAACCAGACTAAAGAAATCATGGAACTCATACAGACTGTCTACCTAAGCATTACCCGAGAAAGATTCAAAATGATTCAATACCTTTTACAAGTCTGTCTAGCTGCCGGAATACGCATATGATATTGACATCATCCCGCGGTCTCGGCGTGACGTTATAGAAGCTTTCACGGCGATTGAGCAGCAGGCGAAACGAGTAAAAGTCAACGAGAATAAGACAAAGTACAAGCTGTCAAGTAAAAACAGATCCGACGCTAACCGCATTGGACAAAATATAACAATTGACAGCTATAATTTCGAGATGGTTAAGGAGTTTGCCCACCTTGGGAATGTAAACTCCACAAACAATATCACAATGGAGATCAACTTCGGTTTGTCTAAACAACTTCGGTGAAAACTCCTCACTCGAAGAACCAAAGCCATGCTTTACAAAACGCTTATACTACCAGTCTTGCTATACGGAGCCGAAGGCAGGACAGTGGAGTTCTGTGCCAGATATTTGGTCCTGTCTGTGAGGAAGGTGAATGGAGGAGAAGACAGAACCGCGAACTCTTCGAGCAGTACAAAGATTTGGATATAGTCGGGGAGGCAAAGCTCCGCCATATCGAGCGTATGAACACCAATGCTCCAGCGAAGAGGGTCTTCGACTGCGAGCCTCCTGGTTCGAGAAGAAGAGAAAGACCGAACCTCCGGTACAAAGACCAAGTATTCGCGGACGCAAGACAACTTGGTATTGATAACTGGAAGCAGCGTACCCGAACCGTCAAGGATGGAAGGCAGCTATAGCTCAGGCTCAGATCCTCCATGGATTGCAGGCCTGATAAGTAAGTAAGTAAGTAGATAGTAGTTGAGTTGACGTAGTTGAGTTTTTTATGTTTTTTTTTTTAAGCGACCAGAAACTTTTGCAAGCTTTGGGGTACTGAAGTATTTCACGCCTTAATTTTTTGGTCGGATTGGAATTTAACCCGGTGAATGTGTGTTTTGCAGTCATGTTTGGCTCGTATGTCCTTTTTGCGGTTTTCCACAGTAATGTTTGCCTTATAGGCGCGAAAGCTTAGCTCTGTCATGACGATTCGGATATTATTTGCGATAATATTAGTTGCGGCGTCCAACTCGAAATGGGCGAGCTGTCACTGGCCACTTCTCCATCCTGCAAAACAGGATAACTATGACAGAAAATCTAGACCACACAGAACCCACCATAGTCTTGGACGAAAACTTTGCGATGATCTATCCGGACAGGAAGAACTGGACCCGCCAAACTCAACCGCGCAGAAACTGTATGGATTTCTACACTGACGGGTCTAAACCCAAAGACGGGGTGGGCAGTGGAGTTTTCTGCAAACAACTCAAGCTACATAAAGCTCTAAAATTACCAGATCACTGCAGCGTTTTCCAGGCGGAACTGTTGGCACTCGCCAAACTAGGAACTACGCTACAATCAATCGTGGCTTGTGAGGGTGTACCCCTTACAACCATTAAACATAATCTGACCAATCTCGCCAGGGCCGAGACGAACCTAAGATGGGCACAGGGACATACCTGCGTCATCACCAGGTAAATCTGGCCTCGGCTTGATAGTCAACGCACAAGGAGTATAATCTCCCTAAAAAGAACTGACATCTACAAAGTCATCGGTGTCATCACAGGACACTGCCTCATTGGCAGTCACGCACAAAAACTAGGAATAGTTCCGAATGATTTCTGCAGAAGCTGTCAGGACGAGGAGGAGGTCGAATCCATTCACCACCTTCTCTGCGCCTGTCCAGCTCTCTGCAATTTCAGGAAACGTTACCTAGGCTCTTACTTCCTTAACGGTCTGACAGATGTTCAGAAAGTAGGGATACTTGATCTTCTTAACTTCTTAAGAAGCACAAAATGGTTCCACGAATAGGGGGGTAAAACCCCCTCGTAGCTGCACAACGGGCCTCCCTGGCCTATGTGCATTCTTCTCAACTCTTGGAAGGCTACGACCCTACCTAGATACCTACCTACCTAGTTGCGGCGTGCATGTCGTTGTTGACGAAGCACAATGACCAGTTAAAGATCCGAATGAAGTTGTTAAGGCCGCATCAGTTGGCTTTCTATCAATGAAAACTACCGTTCCTTCCAAGAACGCCATAAAGGGTCCCAAAACTCTACGAGCTATTACGTAAATAATTAAAACTACCTACGGGAAAATTTGGTTATCAGCACCCTGCCTTCACAATAGTTCCCCACCGACACTAATTGCATCCAAAAACAAGAAACTACAACACCCTCTTACATCAGTAGAAACCCTCCTTAAACTCTCTGCTATAATTACGAAAACTTTTTATCAACATCAATCTGTCGGCAGAGATAGTAGAGAAACACCATCCACCGTGGAATAGGTATCACCGAAAGTTTCTTTTAATAACTTCAACCTTAAGTAAATATGCTCGAGCATCTTGGCGTCTCGGCATTTCAGCATACTAGCGTCACAACATGAAACCTCATTTTCCTTCACCTCATTATATCATACCAACCACCAGTCCTCCTCCATTCCAATCCTTCTTAATTACACCTTTAAGGAGCTTAAACGAAAAAAGCAGAACACAACCGGAGGGGCATGGAAAACAACGTAATCCGACAGATATGATGACAAAAAGGAGGAGAAACAAACTACAACATAGTCATGCATCTTACACGATTAATTAGCAGCGTATAATTCGTAATTCATCGGGTTGTTTTTTTTTTTTTTTTTTTGTGCTCTCCGTTTACCCCACACGCCGAAAGCCGAAACGCTCTCCAACCAGTAGAGTTTGTCTTGATGGCAGCGCAAGTTCGACAGAGCACAGAGGTAGGAGCAAGTGAGAAATATACTTTATCTTGGCAAAACAGTGTTTGCTAGAATATTTTTCATCGAAAAACTTTGTCCTGTCCTCGCCGAGGACGACGGAGAAATCATGAAATCATGTAATCGGAGCGATGGAACTTCTTTACCTATACAACTAACCTAATTTCTTTTTCCTCTACTGTTCCTTATCCTCCATTACATAGAATTTTCCAAGCGCCATCTATAAGGAGGGAACAAGAAAGCCATCAGCTTGGAAATCCCTGGAGGATCTTCTTCTTTGGGTCTTTTTTCGTCTTTTCAACTTGTGACATTAAGGGGGGCTAAGGTGTGTGCTAATTGTGGAAGCGAAAACGACGAAAATTGCATCGCTCATCAAAAGCAAGAAGCCGAAGGGGGAACAAATAAAACCAGAGTATACAAAATACACTTAAGGTAATTAATTAGCATCGTGGAACGATAGCCTAGGATCCTTCATCAAGGAAACCCACATACAAAGCGGTAGAATGCAGGCCGGCGGCGGCAGTGTTTTGTGTTGAGCCAGCTCAGCAGTCATGTAATTTGATTTAAATAACTTTTCATATGCCACTTCGAGGAAAGGAGGAATTCGTCGTCTGTTCCTCCTCCATCATTAACGGCGACAACCAAGCTCTGCACATCGTCATCCAACTACCAGAAGGAATATCCAACGTCACCCGTCATACGATGGATAGTTGTAGTGAATTATTAGTGTCCGACACATCATCCGGAGTGATATGTCAAAAATGATTGACATGTTCAGAATTGTCGATTTGTCGTTGCCACTCGCATCCAACCAAACACACATCCGTCCGTCGGTACAATTAGGAGCGGACACGGCGTAGATATGGGTTCCAGGCCACGTCCATATGGAGGTAGTGGTATTTTCGGTGGGAATAACCAGGAAGCAATGGGCCGCTTAGGCCTTAGGCGCCATGATCCACTCTACGCGGGACCCCGACCCGTGCCTTGCTTTGCCTATTACAACTCTGTATACTACGTGTATCCCTCTCATATGTGAATTTAATTATTTATTGCGATTAATGGTCGCAACGGACGTGTTTTTTGTCGCTAATTAGTTTTCCGGATTCTTAGGACCGATTAGCTAATTGGACATGTTCGAAATTTCCCATGCAGATGGCATGTCAGTAGGAGTGAGGATTCGGCCTGGTCCTAGTACGCGCTCCTGACTGTCACGAAATTTCCACTTGACGAATGGAAAACGAATGACAACGCGACATGCTGGATTTTTATTGATGTCGTCGGACGTGAGTATTTTTGGCTTTCCGATTTTATAACTTTGACGGATTAGATGGCAGAGTGGCGGGAATTAGTTTTGTATTTCAGTTGCCATTATGATTGGGTGTTATGTGGATTTGGTTGGTGCCTTGGTGCGTGATGGAAATTTTATGGTTGCAGTAAAACAATTGTGACATTTTGATTGAGCAATTAATTATACACGACCGTTTTGCTTTTTGCTTATGATCCGTGTGGAGTGGAGAGGATTTTCGAGAGGATAATGGGCGATTCGGTGGATATCTAATTAGATTTGAAGAGTGATGGGTTTTGTTGCGCATTTCGATAACGTTTATTAGAACGTTTGTCACTTCAGGATAAACGAGATGGATATTTGTGATAAGAGGTCGGAATTTGGATAAAATATTTCACGAGTGAAATAGAGAGTTGAGAATCGAGGAATTCCGCGGAATTTTAGAGTTTGGTATTTTTTATTTAGGTACAGAGTATCGCGTATCTACGTAATTTCGCACATGTCGTAATTTGAATAATTTGAATTGAATTTGATTTTTAATTAGGCTCACTGCACATGTTTTTTGAGATCTAATTAACCTAATCAGTCATAGAATATTGTTCGTGTCTATTATGCTGATATATGTACATAATTTGACAATAAATAATAGGAATGTTCTCTTGCGTGACTACACACCTCGACGCGGTGCAAGGGCCCAGTAAAGGTCAATGACTCTCGGGGCAACCACAGAGGAGACATGAAGCTAAGATGTGGTCAAATGGGCCGGATCAAGGTGTTATACGACCCGTGCCGAAGATCAGGCTGGCTGGGGGCCCATCGCAAAAATAGTCCAGTCGCTAACGGAGTACCCTGCGCAGGGGTGTTATTCCCTTTCTCCGCTACCCGTGGGGTTAATATGAATAAAAAGAATGACAAAAACAATAACAATAATAATGACAACAATAACGACGACAGCAACAAAAAAGAAACAATAAACCGGCAGAATGTACAGTCTCGACGAGATGCTGTGACAGGGGCCCCCACAAAGCCTGGTTCAGCACCCTCTGATAGTGGTACCGTGACAGTCGCTCTACAAGGAGCTAGGACACTGGCATATCTACAAAAGCCCGGTCCAACACCCTCAGGAAGCAGTAGGAATGCCGCTATCCGACAAGGTGCTACGACATCGGCCCTCGTACAAAAGCCTGGTCTAGCACCGTCAAGGAGCAGTCACAATACGAATGAAAAACAAGGTGCCAGGACAGTGGCCGACAAACAGAAGCCTGGTCCAGTACCCTCAGGTGTTAACAAGAAGAGGAATGCTGCTTGCGACCCAACCCTGATTGCCCCCAAAACAAGCTACACGCAACGTCGCGCGGCTAGTAAGCTAGTGGAAAAGTTGTGTGATATACCAAGAGATCAGCTCTCGGAATGTACAATCAAGAGCTTTGGCAACTCATCCGTTAAAGAGCTGGATGGCAAGCGCCAGAGGTCGGCTGAGGAACTCCCCTCAAACTAAGAAAGCGCGGTCGCAAAGCATCTCCCCTGGATCCCAAACACAACTCTCCTATCGCGACGTGCTGAAGGTCTCGACCACATTGGCTGTTGTCGATAGGGGTGGTGTGGATGGGAATGTCCCCCCGGCTAAGTGAACTTTGATTAGAAACACCAATAAGTACGGTAAAACACATGATAAAGCTTCAAACCATAGAGGAGACCAATCTCCAAGGGAGTGAGAGCAATATCGGCTTTAACACCAAACAATTGTGGCCTAAATTAAGCTTAGGACGAACCAGGAACCTGGTGGCAACCAAAAGGGTAACCTTAAGCACTCTAGTGGGTGTCATTACAGGTCACTGCACCATTGGAAAACACGCCGCCAGATTGGCGACTTCTGTCGCGGCTGCATGGACGAGGAGGAGGAGGAATCAATACACCACCTCCTCTCCTCATGTCCCGCCTGTGGGAACGGCGCGCCCTTCTTTGACAATCTGAGTGAGCTAGCAAACCAAAAAGTGTGGTTTATGCCTACCACGTCAACCTAACCTAACCTAACCTAATAGGAATGTTCTCACATGGCAAAGGCCTACCAAAAGCCTCGTAGGGGTAGCATCTATCTGGCGAATGCTGGCCTGCTAAAAAGCGAGAAGAGCCACCGCAGACGAACACCTTGCAAAAAACAGGTTTAGTCGGTTGGTAAGCCGTAACCTTAAAAAAAAGAAACTCATAGATAACCACAATCCCCGAAAGCGTATTGTTACGGACACGAACCGACGGTTGTGTTCAAATTTCATTGTAAAAGTTTGTTCTGTGGTAGCTAAAAAGGAAATGGGGAAATTAGAAGCAGGAAACGAATTCAGGATCTGCACCTAGAACGTTACGTCCCTCAGCAGACTAGGCGCAACCGGGCAACTGGTCAACTCATTAGACTGCTATAAGGCAGACATAACCGCGCTCTAAGAAGTGCGATGGGATGGGCCAGGCAAAAAGCGGATGGAAAACTGTGATATATACTACGGAAACTGCTACAGAGAAAATAAACAACGCTTATTCGGATGCGGATTTGTTATTCCAGGCAGACTCAGGAAAAAGGTCTTAAGCTTTAAGTATGTAAGCGAATGCCTCAGGCGATTCTCGGCAATATAAGCTCAATATGTGTACACGCCCCCACAGAGGAGAAAGACGGCTGACATAAAGACGACCTCTATGATATCCTAGACAGAACATATGCCCAATGTCCCGGATATGACACCAAAATTGTTCTAGGAGATTTCAATGCGAAGCTGGGTAAGGAAGCTATCTTTGAACGAGTCATAGGAAAGCACAGCCTACACAGCACAACGTCAGAAATCCGACTAAGGCTAGTGGACTTTATGGCAGGACATAATCTCGCAAGTACACGATTCCCACACCTCAGCATCCATAAGAGGACCTGGCGGTCTTTCGATCAATCGACAACCAACCAAATTGATCATATTACGATCGACGGCAGACACTCCTCCAGCATCCTACATGTCCGAACCTTTCGAGCAGCCAACATCGACTCGGATCATTACCATGTTGCATCCAAGGTACGGAAGCGAATTTCTCGGAATCAACGGAGTCGAGTAAGAACACACAAATTCAACGTCGGAAAGCTGCAATCGCAGGAGACGGCCAGGATTTCGCCTTTCAAGTCTCCCTCAAGCCCTCTCAAGTCCCGATGCAATCTGGACAAACCATAGAACAGCAATGGAGTCGTTGTCAGAACGCCATCAGCGAGGCCGCCTCAGATGTACTCGGTTTCGAGCCACCACCTTCGAGAAAACCCTGGTTTGATGACGAATACAGACATGCCCATGTAGAGAAACAGAATGCATACATGGCTACACTGCATCGACAGACAATGGCTGCCCGCGAGCTCTATGAACAGAAAAGGAGAGAGGAGCATGCGCTTATGAGAAGAAAAGAGAAGGAGCACGAGACGCGCGAGATCGAGGAAATGGAAAGATGTTATTGCAGGAACGACATTCGAAAATGTTACCAAAAAGTAAAACGAACATACCAGCGCTATAAAGGCAGAGCGGAAGCCTGCAGAGATGAGCACGGACAACTAGTAGTGGAGTCACAGTCGATGCTGAGATTGCGGAAGGACCACTTCTACAGACTTTTTAACGGCGATGATAGTCAAAATGCCGCCGTCAGGCAGAATGAACCATTCACAATGGACGAAGACGAAACAGAATTCCGTCCATAGCGATATCAAAACTTATAAAGCTGCTGGAGCAGACGGACTCCCCGCGGAACTGCTTAAAGCAGCTGGCGATGAGCTGGTCAGGAACATCCCGGGCCATAAAAAATGAGACCCCTATGACTGAGCTAATTACAGAGCGATAAGTCTCCTGAACATTGCGTACAAGATCCTCTCTTCCGTACCGTGTAAGCGCCTGAAACCGTTCGTGGACAATCTGATATGTTCCTACGATAGACCAAATATTTATACTACGGCAGATCTTGGAGAAGACACACACCATCTTTTTGTCGACTTTAAAGCCGCAAATGACAGCGTTTGTAGAGACGAGCTATACAGAGCCATGTCATGTTATAACATTCCTGCCAAACTTGTCAGACTGTGTAGGATGACTATGGAGAACTCTCGCTGCACTTCCGAACTCTCGTCGCAGGTGAACTAACCGACCTCTTCGATGTTAAAAAAGGTTTTAGACAGGGTGGTGCATTGTCATGTGATTTCTTTAACATCATTCTTGAAAAGATCGTGCGGGACTCTGCGGCCCATACAAGAGTTACGATCTACTTCAAGTCATTGACATTGACGTTATTGGACGGACAAAACGAGACGTCAATGAGGCTTTCGCATGCATTGGAGCAGAAGCGGCTAAAGTGGGTCTAAGTTAAATGGGGACAAGACCAAATATATGCTGTCATCAAAGAAAGACGCGCAACGCCGACGTCTTGGTCAGAATGTCACCTTCGGCAGCTATAACTTTGACGTAGTCAGGGATTCTGTCTACCTTGCCTCACTGGTAACAAGCGGCAATGACACCAGTGCTGAGATTAGACGCAGAATAACTCTAGCCAACCGCTATTTCTTCGGGATCAAAAGGCAATTGAGTAGTAGAGCCCTCTCTCGGAAAACTAAGGTGGCCCTCTATAAGACCAGAGGCTTGGACCTTTGTGTTGGTGGAGAGTGGAGGAGAAGATTGAACCACGAACTGTACGGGCTGTACAGCGACATCGGCCTAGTTCGACTCTAAGGATCCAACGTCTTAGATGGCTAGGCCCTGTAGAAAGAATGGACAGCACAGCTCCGGCCCGAAGAGTATTTGATTTCAACCCAGAAGGACGACGTAGCGGAGGACGGCCGTATCGAAGGTGGCCCACATATGTAGGTGGAAAGGGACCTTAACCAACTGGGCGTACGACACTGGAAACAGCTAACAAAATATCGTGCTAGCTGGAAATGCTTGCTGGTTGAGGCCCAGGTTCACCCCGAACTGTAGCGTAAGATAACTAAAGCTATTTCTGGCTTTGTTCCGAAGGAGCAGCACAAATAAGACAAGAAACATATGCACTGAGTCCTGACAGCCCAGGTTTCTATATCAAGTGCTACACGAGACAAACGCTGACTTCATTTTTCCGCTTTTTTTACTCGTACTATGCATAAGCCTTCAAATGTGTGCAACTTCCCATCATCAACCCACGTTTTCAGTCGCTTGGCATAGAGGAATGAAAATAAAGAATACTGGAAACAACTCCTGGTGGCCTTCGGGCTGTTTCTCAATTTTCAACTTTAAGGATTCCTTCATACAATCAATTCAAATTGAGAATAAAAAAACGTCTTCCCTGCTACCATCCTGTGCCCCAAAGGACGGGTAATTGATTTTCTTCAAAACCAGAGTTCGTCACGAGTGGCCTTGACGAATGAACCCCTGAGTGCCATGTTGTAGTATCCTGTTGTGTGTTGCGTTGCGTGTTAATGGAAAAAAAAAGAGAAGAAGTGTTGCTACTTGCCTTCTCGTACTTGGTCCAAAAGTAGAGAACGTTTCCTGATTTCTGACGAAATTCGAACAAAGGAATTTATTTTTGTTACTCCCCCACACTCGTGCAACTACAGACATACAATTGTCATATGGTGAAGGATCTTAGGGTACAAGGAATATCCCAACTTACTCGACTCGCACTCAATGAGAAAAACGCCACTAGTGCTCGTTTTCAGCTTTCACTCTGTTCGAACGCTGCAATAATCAGCCCTATAAGGCAAACTGTTGTTAACCGGTGTTAGTTGAAGCGATGGACAGGTGTGCCGCAGAGGAAATTGAAACATCATTCCTCTCACACATGATGTCAATGTTGTCAACAATGTCGTTGCACAACGCTCAGAAGCTGGAAAGTAAAAATACTCCACCACTATTTATAAGCTTAACCTGACGCAGGAGTATGCATATGTATAGGGTGCAGTTCCTGGGCCGCTTTGTCCTTGCACTTCGTTTGTTATTGTGGGAGCCATTTGAACTTTTGACATTTCTTGCTTGTTAGTTTAAATTACTGCGGAAGCAATTCGAAGAGAAAAAAATGTGTAGTGTTACGTGCAAGTGTGTTTATATGTTAAGAAGTTGTTCATTATGTGGTGTGACAAGAAAGAGTGACCTTGTGGTGGCGTCTTAAGTGTCCCGACTCACTCGGTATCCAGTTCAAGGGAAGGAAAGTCAATACTGAGTGGCAAGCATGTGAATTACAGCATATGTACTAGGTTAGGTTAGGTTGTAGTGGTTGGCATATGCCACACGTGTATAGACCGAAATCCGCCCATTGTGATGCCACATGGAAAATATTACCTAGACCCGCCACCTAAAAACCAATCAGTGCTTCTGATGAAGCGACGGATTTGAGCTATTTTAATATCTGCCAACTTACCTAAGTTATTTTATAAGGACGCGCCGATGTAGATCCTCAGGTGATTCGCAAAAGAGGGACATGAGCAGAGGAGGTGATGAATTGATTCCTCTTCCTCGTTAACTTACGAAAGCGACTAAGGCCACATGGGCCTGTCGACGCACTTACAGTAAAACCTGGGGACTTAAACCTAAGGTAGTCCACTGGTTATACATCGCGAAAGTAAGACCTACCGTCACCAACGCGTCCACCGTATGATGGAAAAGGTTGGTCAAAAAACGATAATCGCTTAGCTTCAACGCCTTCAGAGACTAGCGTGTCTCGGCATTACAGGCGCTATGCCAACCTGTCCCACGGCAGCCCAAGAAGCACTTATTGGACTCACTCCGCTGCATCCTTTTATCAAAAAGGTGGCATTGCGCCAAGTCTGCCATGTAGACCCGAGGGTCACATGTCCATATTACAACATCTTCCCGGGTTGGATATGATTACCACGGTCTCGGACGCATTGCCACACACTTTCACTTTCGACAAGAGATTTGAGATATTGATCCCAAACCGCTCAGAATGGGAAACCAGTGATACCTTGCTTAATGTCAAAGGTCTAAGGTGATATACAGATTTTTGGACCAAATCCCAAGATCTTGAGGGCCCTGGGAACAAGTCCCAGCATCTTCCAAGAGTTGCATGCCATCCTAACATGCGTCAATCTAAATCTGGAGACTGGCATAAAAGGACTAACCATCAACATACTTTCTGAGAGCCAAGCAGCGCTTAAAGCGCTGAGTTGGTACAGCACGAACACAAAAACCGTCAAGGAATGCCATGATGCCCTACAAGACCTCGCCAAAAGAAACAATGTCAATCTTTTCTGGGTGCCAGGACACAAAGGTATTAAGGGCAATGAAATTGCCGACCAACTTGCCAGGAAAGGTTCCAGCGATAAATATATAGGTCCAGAACCATTCTGCGGCCCTCCCAAGTCTAAGATCCATTTCTTCTTGGACAAGTTGGAAACATCGCAACACCTGTCCTTTTGGAACAGCGTTCGGGGACTCCGTCAATCGAAACGACTTATACGGCCCCTGAACAAAAACTCTATTGACATGGATGTGTATGTTGGCGTTACAGTACATGAAGGATCAAAGCCGAGCTTCTCTCAATCACCCAGGTTGTGTATATGTTTATTGCCGGTTCCGAACGGCGAAATTCGAGAAGCTTTTCTTGACAATTATGTATATTATGACACCTAAGGGGATCACCAAGCCCTGAACAAGCCCTGAAAAGCTCTGCATCCGAAGTTTTGGGTTTCAAGGCTCCTCCACGAAGAAACACCTGGTTCGATGACGAGTGCAGGAGGATTCATACAGCGAAGCAGGATGCATATAAGGCCTCGCTGCATAAAAGAACAAGAGCAGCTCGTGAGCTCTACGAGTTAAAAAGAAGGGAGGAGCATAAGCTTCTTAGAAGAAAGAAGAAAGAGCACGAGAAGCGCGCGATTGAGGATTTGGAGAAGTGTTACTGCAGGCGTGACGTTCGAAAGTTTTATCAACAGATAAAGCGAACATGCCAAGGGTATAAAGCCAGAACAGAAGCCTGCAGGGATGAGAACGGACACCTAGTAGTAGAACCGCAGTCGATGCTGAGAATATGGAAAAACGGCGATGTTAGTCAATATACCGCTGTCAGGCAGAATGATAATTTCTAATCGACGGAGACCGCAGACCTCGACGAAGTTAAGATTGTCATATCGAAGCTCAAGTCGAATAAAGCTGCTGGCGCAGACGGACTGTCTGCTGAGCTCTTCAAGGCAGCTGGGGATGACCTGGTTAGGAGCATGCACCAGCTCATCCGTAGGATATGGTTAGAGGAAAGCATGCTCGAGGAATGGAGTCTCAGCATCGTATGCCCGATCCACAAGAAAGGATATCCCTCTGATTGCGCCAACTATAGAGGAATAAGTCTCCTTAACATCGCCTACAAAATCTTCTCTGCCGATTTGTGTGAACGCCTGAAGCCTTTTGTAAATAAGCTGATAGGTCCTTATCAGTGCGGATTCAGGCAAGGGAAGTCCACCATCGATCAAATCTTCACACTACGGCAGATACTGGAGAAAACCAATGAATTTCAAGTCTACACTCACCACCTATTTGTCGACTTCAAAGCCGCATACGACAGCGTAATTAGAGACGAGCTATACAACGCTATGTCTACCTTTGACATACCTGCTAAACTCGTCAGACTATGCAGGATGACTTTGGAGAATGCTTGCTGCTCCATCCGAATCGGTGAACACCTTACCGATAGTTTTGATGTCAAAAAAGGATTTAGGCAGGGCGATGCGCTGTCGTGTGATTTCTTCAACATTATATTGGAAATGATTGTGCAAAAATCACTGGCCAATAGAAGAGGCACAAACTATTTCAAATCCTCGCAACTCCTTGCATACGCCGACGATATTGACATAATAGGTAGATCACAGCGAGATGTCAATGAGGCGTTTGCGAGTATTGAGATGGAGGCGGCGAAAATTGGTTTGGCGGTAAACGAGGGCAAAACTAAATATATGCTGTCATCAAAAAAGGACGCTCAACACCGACGTCTCGGCCAGAACGTTTGTATAGGCAGATATTAGTTCGAGGTAGTTAAGGACTTCGTCTACCTTGGCTCCGCAGTGACCTGGAACAACGACATCAGTTCCGAAATCAAACGCAGAATCACTCTTGCCAATTGCTGTTTCTTTGGGCTCAGGAGGCAACTGAGTAATAGAGCCCTCTCCCGAACGACAAAGTTGACTTTATATAAGACCCTTATCAGCCCGGTCCTGTTGTACGGCGCAGAAGCATGAACACTATCAAAAGCGGATGAGGAGGCCCTTGGTCGGTTCGAGAAAAGGATTTTGCGCGTGATTTTTGGGCCTATAAACGCAGACGGGGGATGGAGGAGAAGATTCAACCACGAACTTTACGGGCTGTACAGCGACATGAGCCTAGTCAGGCGTCTACGGATTCAACGCCTAAGATGGCTGGGCCATGTAGAGCGAATGGACACCACAGCTCCAACCCGGAGAGTCTTTGAATCCAACCCCGAGGGACGAAGAAGCAAAGGACGGCCGCCCTTAAGATGGCGCACACAGGTGGAAGGGGACCTCAGCCAACTGAGTGTGCGGCAATGGAAAAGGCTAGCGAAAGATCGTGCTAGATGGAGGGGCATGTTGGTTGAGGCCCAGGTTCACCCCGAACTGTAGCGCCCACTAAGAAGAAGAAGGGGATCACCTCGGCTCCTACGAGAAGCATTCTCAACTTCATTAAGGAAGTGGCGAAGCTCCTCGGCTAGTTGGCTAGCAGGCAAAATAGATCTGCAAAGGTCGCTGTACCAAATGCTAATTGATAGCATTAGCCCCACACATGTAGATAGCCTAGTTTGAGGGCATATTTTCCAATGGTGCAGTGACCTGTAATAACACCCATTAAAATGCTTAAGGTTCCCCTTTTGATTGCCACAAGGTCCATGGTCCGTCCTAGGTTTAGCTTAGGCCAGATTTGTCTAGTGATAAAGCCAATGTTACTTTCGTCCCATTGAAGGTTGGTAGTCTCTATGGTTCGAAGTTTTATCATGTGCTGCGGCAGACCCTGGAAAAAACAAACGAGTTCCAGATTGACACCCACCACCTGTTTGTCCACTTTAAGGCTGCATACGATAGTATAAATAGAGACGAGCTATACAACGCTATTGTACATTGGAGAACTCTCGCTGCTCCATCAGGGTCGGAAACGACCTAACCCGTACCTTTTATGTCAAAAAACGCTTTAGACAGGGCGACACACTACCGTAATTCTTTTTTAACTTCGTCCTTGAAAGGATCGGACAAAACTCACTGGTCAATACAAGGGGTACCATCTTTTTCCAGTCCGTACAGCTGCTCGCATATGCCGATGAAATTGACATAATTGGACGAAGTCAGCGAGATGTTATTGAAACCTTTACAAGCATTGAGCCGGAAGCGGCTAAAATGTGACTGACGGTAAATGAGAGCAAAACGAAATATATGTATGCTGTCGTCGAAAAAGGACACGAACCACCGGCGTCTTGGCCAGGGCGCACATATTGGCGGGTATAATTTCGCGGTTGTCAAGGTCTTCGTCTACCTAGGCTCCGCAGTGACATACAGAAATGACATCAGTGCCGCAATCAAACGCAGAATAACTCTTGCCAACCGCTGTTTCTTTGGGCTAGAGAGGCAATTGAGAAGCAGAGCACTCTCTCGAAAAACCATAGTGACCATATACAGGACCCTTATCATCCCGATCCTGCTTTATGACGCAGAGACATGGACCTTATCGAAAGCGAATGAGGTGGCCCTTGGTTGTTTTGAGAGAAAAATTCTGTGCGTACGATTTTCGGTCCGACTGCATAAATGGGGAGTGGAGGAGAAGACTTAATAGTGAACTTTACGGGCTGTACAGCGACATGAACGGCCATGTTGAGCGTATGGAAAACACAGCTCCGGCCCGGAAGGTCTTTGAATCCAACCCTGAGGGGCGACGCGGTCGAGGACGGCAAAATGTAAGGTGGCGCGATCAAGTGGAAGAGGACCTTAACCAGCTAGGCGTGCGGCTTTGGAGACTGCTGGCGAAAGAGCGTGCCAGTTGGAGAGGTTTTTTAAAGGAGACCCCGGTTCCCCATGAACTGTAACGCCGAAAAAGAAGAAGAAGAGGTAAGGTGATAATGATATCTACTCACGAACCTTAAAAGCCGCTCGTGGTACATAACGCCACAGGCTAAACGAAAAACCGCGCCCGGAGACGGTTATTCTCAAAATTGTAATCCAAACCTTAACAATTAGTCCCTAGTGTATTTTGCATAACAATCCAAATCCTCTTACCACTAAATACCTCCACTTAGGAATAAAACAATTTCCCCACAAGCCAGCAGAGCTGCAAAGCAAAAACGAAGAAATGATGAAGGATAAAACAGAACAACAAAAGATAGGAAGGAAACGGCAAAAAAAATGCGAGAACAGTCGTTAAAACCTACAGTCGGGCTCTTCCCTCTACGAAACCCTGCTGCACTGTAACGAATTTAAGGAAAGTTTTAAATTCTATACTTCCATCCTCGTTCCTCGCCGGTGTGAGTCAACCGTCCTTCAACCATGCCTTCACCCCTTCTTATTATTTTATTGAAACGAACCATGAAAGTTAACCTAACTCACTGCAGCTCGCCACATCTTCTCGGGGCCCATACCTGAACTTGCCGCACGGCTACTAGCATGCAGCGGTGGGCATGTGCTCCACGCGACTATACCTTCGTTCAGATGTGCACACCTGAAAGAATGTGAGCGGCAACGAACAATAAACTTTTTGCTGAAACGCCTGCCTCCGCTTCTGCAATGCTCAGTATTGCTTCGTTAGTTCATCGGTTTGTTGGATCGCTGCTATGCTGAAGTTGCATGGCAGCATGGTTGCAGCATAAACTTAATTCATGATTTGCGTTTTAATTCACCCCACATTATGGTACTACCGCCGACACCGAGAGCACTCACCAGAACGATACCATCCCTATGCGGCCGGTACGCCTTCAGTTTACTGAAGGCATGGAGCAACCAATTGCACCGACGACGTCTTTGGAATACTGAAAAATGTTTTCGATTCGAAATTCATTCGGCTGCCGACGCAGTTGCATGCAACCTACTCCTCCTGCCGCTACGTACGAAGTGGGATAATAAATTCTTTTTACTCCTCCACTCTTGCGCTGCACATGCAATTTAAAATTTAGCATTTAGCATAGGAATGGGGTTGATGATGGAGCACACAAGCTCCATTCGATGGCGGATGCCGTGGTAAGGGACGTTGGCAAATAACAATGCGATCGGGAAATGTGCAGAGGGCCGGATGGTGGCAAGGTAAATTTACGGGAAGCTCAAGTCTCATCACCATGCAAACAAATGGAATTTAAAGTTTGATTCCCATCCAAGGACGAGTGATAGAATGAATATGAGGATGCCAGTGGGTAGGAGGCGGACGTTGAAGTGGTGTATTGCCAGCATGGTGGTATTATAAGTTAGGTGCAATTGCTTTAAAGTGCTGTGGCAAGGAATGTTCGGGGAATTTATGAGGGTATTTCCTCTTGGGGAAATATCGTTACACAAGATGAAGTGGCTAGGTCAAGATGCGGACTTGACGAGGGTCGGTATATGGGCGTAGAAGCGTAGGAGCTTAGGGTTAGGACGAAAATAACTTTTCCAGTGTAACGCTTTGCTACCATAAGTGGGGCATTTTAGATGAACGTTCAAACAGAAGGGTAGTATTAAATAATTTCCGGTTTTAGTTTAGTTTGAAAAGCTAAACAGTAGGTCTTTTGCGAACGTTTTAACCTAAACATGAGGCAATGCACTTTAAACTGTTCGTATCTACTTGAATCCGTATTCTCTCTTTTGCCAGAAAGTTTCACTGACTCCCATGGGGAAGATTAACTTTCAGCTTGGTTGATTAATCCACAAATAATAGGGCAGCACATGTCCTGAACCTATTGCAAAAGTAATTTTTTTATCCGCCACTTAAGCAGCTTTGTCCGCACTCAAGTGTCCGAACACCGAATAAATCATAATTGGCAATCGATCCAGGCCAAGTATGAAAAACAGGCGAGTTCGCCTCTGACTTTGAAATGAGTTCCATTCATCTCGGTGGCGGTGACCCAGCCAATGAAGGCAATAAATATTACAAGTTAATGAATGCCCCAAGGACCTCCAATAAAATATTGCATGCGGAAATGAAATTCGCGCACCGCTTCGATCCTCCACGGACAACGGACGCAGGCTGCCTGGACACCGTTGTGGCCCTTCGAACTTCCGTCGCCACCTCGAGTCATCGAAGCAACTTTTGTTGTTTCCCATCTTGTCCAGCTTTGGTCTCTCTTGTTCTTTTAATAAATGTTTCCCAAATCTCTTGGCACAGCACGCGAAGCAAACTACAATACAAATTCGAATTACTGTCATCATAAGTCATGTGCGCTCCAGTTCCGTTTCATAGGGCAACAACACAACAGCAGAATCATGCTCCGGCGGCAGAATCCTCATACTTTGAATTTGGATTTACTCCTTTTCCCATGTATTCCGTTTTCATCTTCTTCATTCCGCAAGGAATTCCTTTGGCCGCGTTATCATAGGATGACTCGGATATTAAGGAGTAAGAAAAAAAAAGATCCCCAACTCCAAGTCGAGGAACAATAAAACAATGTCAAAGTTCTATGTGAACGATGCTTTGTTGTCGGACGACAATCCCCGAGAGCATGTCTTAGCTTCCGGTCTTTTGAATTCGCTGCCAAAAGTTACCGCAACTCATTGTTCTCCACTCGTAGTGGCTGTTGTCGCTGTAATGGCGTGTGTGTCTTCATTACGTAAATACAACTCTCAAGTCCTTTATCAAGACATAACCTCTATGCTCAACTCTTCAACTCATCGTCGATTACCCGATTGTTGGCGGATTCAATGAAATGATCCATAGTGACAGACAGACATAAGGAGGAACCAAAAGCGAGCGCAAGGAAGCAAAAGCCCCTCAGGCTGGGCAAACAGCACAAGCAGCGGGTTGTACGATGTAGAATGATAGCGGCAACTTGTCGGAAAGAAGTTCTGACATTTGTCTTCATGTTATATGCATTCAAGAGTTTGTTTGTTTTGGCGGTTATTGATTTCCTCAGGCGACGTAGTTTAATATGATAGTCGGGGGTGTGATTGTTCTGATTCTCTTTGCAGTCCTTCCACGTGTGAGTGACTGTATGAAACTTCCTGATGCAACTGGATGCTTGAAGTATGGTTTAGTTTAGGATGGATTTCGACTTTGACAACCGACTGAAAGACATTACACATGGTTACCCTCATGTTAGTAGTTTTCGGCAGGTACAAGTTGAAGCGGAAGGCAGAATACTCCTGGATGTTAACGTTTATGAGGAGATGAAGGAGGTCTTTTTAAAGGTTCCAAGTGTGTCCCTAGATTGGACTTTTTTTTTTTTTTTTTCTTTTGCGAACAGACGCTTATTGGGAAAAGGATATTTTGCTTGATTATTTTTACGATTTATATTCTTTTCCTAAGGTTGAAACTTAAGGATGAAGAGGAGATATGATATAGTTAATGAGGATTTTTTGACAAAACCAACTCCAACTATAGATATTTGTTTAGGTATCGAGGGAGCGAGCAAACAGAGCAGGGAAGTTGATCGCGTTTACCATTGCAAACGCCTGCTTCGATCTCTGTCCCAGGCAAAAAGCGGATGAAAAACTGCGATATACACTACGGAAACTGCTACAGAGAAAATAAACAACGCTTATTCGGATACGGATTTGTTATTCGAGGCAGACTCAGGAAAAAAGCCTAAGGATCACATTGCGACCGACGGCAGACACTCCTCCAGCATCCTAAATGTCCGAACCTTTCGAGGAGCCAACATCGACTCGGATCATTACCTTGTTGCAGCCAAGGTAGTGATGCGAATTTCTCAATCAACGGAGTCAGTAAGAACACCAAAATTTAACGTCGGAAAGTTGCAATCGCAGGAGACGACCAGAACCTTCGCCGATCAAGTCTCCTTCAAGCTCACTCAAGTCCCGATGCAATCTATACAAACCATTGAACAGCAATGCAGTCGTTGTCAGGACGCTATCAGATGTACTCGGTTTCAAGCCACCACCTTCGAGAAACCCCTAGTTTGATGACGAATGCAGACAGACCCATGTAGAGAAACAGAATGCCTACATGGTTACACAGCATCGACGGACGAGAGCTGCCCGTGAGCTTTACGAAAAGAAAAGGAGAGAGGAGCATGCCCTTCTAAGAAGAAAAAAGGAGCACGAGAAGCGCGAGATCGAGGAAATGGAGAGATGTTATTGCAGGAACGACGTACGGAAGTTTTACCAAAAAGTAAAGCAAACATGCCAAGGCTATAAAACCAGAGCAGAAGCCTGCAGGGATGAGCACGGACAACTAGTAGTGGAGTCGCAGTCGATGCTGAGATTGTGAAAGGACCGATTCTGTAGACTGTATAACGGCGATGGTAGTCAAAATGCCGCCGTCAGACAGAACGAACCATTCACAATGGACGAAGACGAAAGAGAACCCCGCCCAACCGACCTAGACAATATCAAACTAGCGATATCGTAACATAAGTCTTATAAAGCTGCTGGAGCAGGCCGACTCCCAGCAGAACTGTTTAAAGTAGCTGGCGACGAGCTGGTTAAGAACATGCACCATCTGCAAGATATGGTCGGAAGAATGCATGGCCGGTGAATGGAATCTCAGCATCGTTTGCCCGGTCCATAAGAAAGGAGACCCCTATGACTGCGCCAATTACAGAGGTATAAGTCTCCTGAACATTGCGTACAAGATCCTCTCTCCCGTACTGTGTAAGCGCCGTTCGTGGACAATCTGATAGGTTCCTACCAGTGTGGATCCAGGCCAGGATAGACCAAATAATTACACAACGGCAAATCTTGGAGGTCGACACGCACCATTTTTTTGTCGACTTAAAGCCGCATATGACAGCATTTACAGAGACGAGCTATACAGAGCCATGTCATGTTTTAACATTCCTGCCAAACCCGTCAGACTGTGCAGGATGACTATGGAGAACTCTCCCTGCTCCATTAAGGTCGGAGGTAAACTAACCGACCCCTTCGATGTTAAAAAAGGTTTTAGACAGGGTGGTGCACTGTCATGTGATTTCTTTAACATCATACTTGAAAGAATCGTGCAGGACTCTGCGGCCAATACAAGAGGCACGATCTACTTCAGGTCTATACAATTGCTTGCCTACTCAGATGACATTGTCGTTATTAGACGGACAAAGCGAGACGTCAATGAGGCTTTCGCAAGCATGAAGCAGAAGCGGCTAAAGTGGGTCTAAGAGTAAATGGGGACAACACCAAACACCGACGTCTTGGTTAGAACGTCACCCTCGGCAGCTATGTTTTTGAAGTAGTCAAGGCCTTCGTCTACCTTGGCTCGATAGTGACAAGCAGCAACGACACCAGCGCTAAGATAAAACGCAGAATAACTATTGCCAACCGCTGCTTCTTTGGGCTCAACAGGCAATTGAGTAGTAGAGCCCTCTCTCGAAAAACTAAGGTATCCCTCTACAAAATCTTAATTATCCCGGTCCTCCCCTATGGCGCAGAGGCTTGGACCATAACAAAAGCGGATGAAGATGCCCTTGGTCGTTTCGAAAGGAAAATTCTACGCACTATCTACGGTCCCGTTTGTTCAAACGGAGTATAGAGAAGAAGATTTAACGAAGAACTCTACGGGTTGTACAGCGACATCGGCCTGGTACGACGTGTATGGATACTGCGTCTAAGGTGGCTAGGCCATGTAGAGCGTATGGAAAATACAGCTCCGACCCGAAGAGTCTTCGACACCAACCCCGATGGACGACGCAGCAGAGGACGACCGCACCTGAGGTGGCGCGCACAGGTGGAAAGGAACTTCAACCAACTGTGCGTGCGGCAGTGGAAGAGGCTGGCCAAAGATCGTGCCGGCTGGAGATGCTTGTTGGTTGAGGCCCTGGTACACCCCGAACTGTAGCGCCATCTAAGTAAGTAAAGTAGGACAGGTCGTCTGCTCCCGCGACTATATTAGCCTTAAGCTTCGCAATTATCAGCTCAATTTCATACAGGTTGGGGGGACGGAATTCTCTTACATCTTCGTCCCTTGAGAATGGATGATTCTGCCTAACAGCGGTATTAAATTTTTCATCGCCGTTAAACAGTATACAGAAGTGTTCTTTCCATATTCTCTGCATCGACTGTGGCTCTACTACTAGCTGTCCGTCTTCATCCTTAAAGACTTCTGCTCTGGCTTCCGAGCGTTATTCCTGTGGTAGCATCTCTCCTTCTCCTCGATCCCACGCTATTCGTGCTCTCTTTTTTTCTTCCCTAAAAGCGTGTGTTCCTCCCTCCTTTTCTGCTCATAAAGTGCATGAACGGCTCTCGTCCGTCTATGTAGGAATGGCTTTTTGTCGGTTTGCTTTGCTACATGGGCTCATCAAACCAGGGTTTTCTGATTGGTTGAACCCCAACTCATCAATGTTCCCAATTCTGTGAATTGTGTCGGTGTCATCGGCCTGGACCTTAACGAAAGCGGATGAGGAGGCTCTTGAATTTTTCGAGAGGAAAATACTGCGTTCAATCTATTGTCCCGTTTGTATAAACGGAGAGTGGAGGAGAAGACACGGCGACGAACTATACGGACTGTACAGCGACATCGGCCTAGTACGGCGTCTACGGATCCAACGTCTAAGGTGGCTAGATCAAGCAGAGCGAATGGATAGCACAGCTCCGGCCCGAAGAGTATTTGAATCCACCTCTGAGGTACGACGCAGCAGAGAACGACCGAATGTTAGGTCGCGCACACAGGAGGAAGGAGACCTTAACCAATTGGGAGTGCATTGCTGGAAACAGCTGGCAAAAGACCGCTGGAGAAGTTTGTTGGTCGAGGCCAGCTGGAGAAGTTTGTTGGTTGAGGCCCAGGTTCATATCGGACTGTAGCGCTATTTAACAAAAAGAAGCTCTAGTCTAGGCTAATTAGCTTAACTTCAAAGGACAATATCTCAGCATTAATATGACGCAGAAAACATACAATAGCCGTAATTACTTCATCACATAAGGATCATGAAAACATCGACACGTTATTTGGTGCCCAATTAATTTTCTGCCATGAAAGTCACCTGAATCTCTTGTCACATCAAATCTACTTAACATCGTCAGGATCTCAACCTCCGATTTTGACTTTTATTAGCTTTCAGCAACCTGTACATCAACAAAGTATATATAAACATTAATCCCATCTCCCTTTTAAATGGAAAATATAATATCTAGAACCAGAACAACGACAAAGAAGAAAGCTGAGGAAAGAGCACACGACCTCACCGGTATAACGACACTAAGACACGCCCCGAGCCATATGGCAGCAGTATAGTACAGCAGAAGATATCAAATTAAATTACAATTAATTTAACAATTCATAAATACAACTACGCCTTCAGATATTGAAGATACGCTAAGTATCTATTGGAGCACGTGCTTCCCTCCCTAACCCGCCATTCAAGATGAGCTTAATTGACGCGCCAAACATTGCCAGCGAAACTGGATTAGATACACAGGTACATTCTTTTGGTTTCACATCTCTTCCGAAAAAGGAAGAAAATAAGGAAGAAGAACAACCATCTATTGTTGTTCAAGTGCTGCCAAGGAGATTATGGAAATGAGATTCTAATCCCATCTCCGGCGGTTTTATCGCTTTCCATCAGCCTCCCTCGGAGACGCAAGACACTCGAAAGAACAAGACAACGAAAGCACAACAATAGCTACAAGAATTTATAATTACGCGACAGGTTGGGGGGGATGGATGGGAGAGAAAATGGAATTACTTTTTGGTAGAGAAAGTGCAAAAGATACAAAAACAGTATAATGAGTGAGAAACTCATTTGGATACCTTGCTGGCGCTGGCGCTGGCAGTGAGGCACGATGGCTTGATTTGACGACGAATAGTCACCATCTCTTGCTGTTTGGCCTTTACCATGAACCGTCACAAGGTGCCACCAAGACGCAATGCAATTTATTGCCAGCTGCACGCGCTGCCACAGCACGATGTGCAGAATCTTTTTTTATGTGACTCAATCAACCTAAGAATGCATCCATTCCGTTTAGCATTATCCACCTAGATCCCTGTCTCTTCACCCAGGGACATGCAGATAAAGCAGATACTTACACAACTCATAGACAATTAGGGGAATGAACGTTTCCATTCCTATCGTGTCACGCGGTTGTGATTTATTCAGCCTTGATGAGGACATTGCCAGTAACGCTGCGTTACTACAATTGGGAGGAGCACGTGAACGACGCTATGGAGGAGGTCGTTTACTGGAGTCTGGATGGCATTTGATTCAGAATATTCGAGTAAGTAAAGTGCATGTCTTTAATTAGTGGAAATACACGCGTTTTCATGGGTAAATCATGTTTGCAGTCATTGTTGCCCTAAGCGGTTGTAATTAATATTGTCTGAGATTGTAAATTGCATCAAGGGCAATCCGATGCGGTTCTAGTTAAGGAAGTTCATGTGTCTTACAACTCTTAAAAAAATAAAATAAATATCGTGTCACCGACGTAGGTTACAACGAATGATTAAGTCAAAAGTATACTCGTGTAGGCTTTAGAAAAGGCAATAATAGAACAGAACTTGGGAGAAGTGGAATTACCATGAGTATTTTCAGCTGTTTCCTTGATGTGCTGATGTAGCTTTCTAACATTGGAAAGTTGGACTCTGAGTCTTGCTGCTACTAGGATCTAGTCAGAGCCGACGACTGCCACCCTGAACGTTCCTTTTGACGCATTTTTTGCGTCTATGAGCACATGGTAAATTTGGGTGGCAGTTCGATTATCTGGAGGCCGCCACGTTGCTGTTTGGATCTACTTGTGGGGACATCTTGTGCTACCTATTCCCGTATTACGAGTTGCCGCAAAGTTCGTAAGTCGGAAGCCGTTGTCTATTGTCGTATCGTGGAGGCTGTATTTTCGCACTACTCCACCAAAGATGTTCCCTGTACCGATTTTGGCGTTGAAGTCCCCGAGTACGGTTTTGATGTTGTACTCCGGCCTCTTGATGGGTACTTCAGCCTCATCGGTAGCGGCGTATGGACATACGGTATGTTTGTTTTATTCATTTATAAAACCTCAGAACGTCATTCCCGCGATAGCATCTCCCTATCCTCCTCACTGCTCCTCCCACTTCCTCTGCTCTTAATGCTCATGAGCAGCTCTCGAGCAGCCCGCTTCATGCGTGTGCCCTTCTACACTCGTCGTCAAAGCATGGATTTCTTTTTAGCGGCGTTTTTAAAACCCATTACCTCAGAAGCAGCACTCTTTAAAGAGTCTTGACACCGGGTGCATTGGTGTCGTACGGTCTAAACAGGTCTTGGAGGACTTTCCGAGAGCTTAATAGAGACGCGATTGGCGAGGGCTCTGGCGATCTTTTGCGATTGTAGCATTGCGACGTTGTATGCCGCTATCCTTACTCGATTTTTCTCGGCCAGGCATAGTCGTAGTCGAAGCTGCCACAAGATAGTGGTCCGAGTCGATGTTGGCACCTTAGAAAGACAGTGAAGTCCCTTGTGGATGTTGAGATGTGGGAAACGCGTGCTACCAAGTAGCAACTGGAAGATTTCGATGCGAAGCTCGAGACTTTTTTCGGTTTTTTCCAGGTATGGCCTGTCGGGTCATAGCATAAACGACACTAATCCTGTTTTGCGCCGCAGGAAACTCGCTATTCGTCCTTTTCCGTTCGCAATTTCATACATATGGAAATCCCCAGGTGGAACCACGAGGAGGTGAAAATAGGACTTATTAACAGAGCTGCTAGATGTTGGGCTGCAGTGGCTTCTACTCGCACGTCGTATACGCTACCAATATGAGGCCTTTGATAGTCGTTTACCACCCGGTTTTTTTGGCACACCCTCCATTTTTTGCCGCTCTGGGTCGGAGACTGCTTACTGCTTATTCGCAGATAACCTACATATGTATGTATCTGTAGTCCCATCAGCTATAGCCACCGTGCTGACCACCCTGTGCTTTTTATTTTTTTTTTTTTTTGTTACACCCGCCCTCAAGGCTAAGGCCTTATAACGTAAACGTTGTGCGGGCGAAGGTAACAGGGAGATATAGAGTTTCGCGCAGGTTCAAATACAACCTGAACGGAGCGCAGTGGTTTTGTGTCGTAGATGTTCGTTCGCTACTCTCAGGGGAGGTTTATCCTAGATAGGACGAGAGTCGACCAAATTTCGCGTTGGTTATAATTCACAGTAATTCATTCATGCACTTTTGGTATTAATATTGCATACGCAGAGGATGAATTTGAGTGAATGTTATGCCTGCAGCAGTACGTTTGGTCACTTTCCATTCACAACTGTGTTGCATACTTTTTTCCGTATAGGAATTGCTTTTTCATGGCTATGAAACGAATTTGAACTACAGACCTTCCACCAGGGCCACCCCTTATATTGAAATAATAGAAATGAAATGAAAGATCTGCCTTGGATGTGGATCAAATCTAGTAGATCGATTTTATTGGCTTAAAATCGATGACTTTCGTCATCAGCCTTTTTCTCACGACGATTCCGCATCCCAAAAAGTGCAGCCTTTTGTGGCAACTGTAATAAATGTCGCATTCCTTTTTCTTGACCATTCCTTGTCTTGTCCAGCGTACTTCCTGGATCGCAGTAATATCCGTCTTATACAGCTTGAGGGACTTTTCTGGTTGACAAGTAGCTCCATGAGTGTGGAGCTCTCACATTCCAGGAGCATATTCGCAAATCGTAGTCCTTTTTCTTTCTGTGTCGTCGTTGGGCATTCGTTCTTGTATTCGAGGACATAATCCTGTTCATAACAATTTTTCTTTTTAGCCCTCCGCATAACGCCATCTTGGTCGAGTTGAGCCCTTTTGCCCAGGGCGGTAGCTGCATAAATCAGTTCACCTCTTAGCGGGTGTTGAGGAGGCTATTCAGAGGGTGCCGTGAGAAGGCTATATGTAGCCTGTAAAAACAGCTAGAGTCCGAATTGCTGCCCCGAAGGACCAACGTTATCCTGCCAGTCCTGCTATATGGAGCCGAAAGCTGGACGATTAGCAAGACAACAAAGCTGTCCTGATATTCGGTCCTGTCTGTCCTGTCCTAGCGAACAGAGAAGAAGACACAACCGCGAACTCTAGTAGCTGTACAAAGATGGAGATAGGTAGGTAAAAATTCATCGACTACAATGGCTCAACCACTTCGAGCGCATAGATACCAACGCTCCAGCTAAGAGGGTCTTCGAATCCAAGCGGACGTAAAAAAAAACTTGGTCCTTCCGACTGAAGGAAACGTGCCCGGGACCGCCAAGGACGGAAGACTGTATTAACTTAGGCCCAGACTTGGCTAGCCTGAAAAGTAACTAAGTTGAAAAACACAGGTTAGGATATAGATATTGTTCATCTTAGGATTCTCGCATAGGTAAGGCATTTTTAATGTAAATAAGATAGACAAGCTAGTTTTAAGCACGTTTGTCGAGCATAAGGATACATTAATAAAAATGTAAATGAAAACATGTAAGAGTGATATAACGCAAAAATTGGCTCATCCCAAGAGTATTTCCAGGGTTACCCTCAAAATCGAGGAAAGCTATTTCATTGCCATATTTCGCTCGGAAAGCCTCTGAGAAAAAAAACAATATTGCAGAAAAAATAAAAAACAAAAAAACCAGAGGAAGCCTTCAAGATGGCTTAAGCAGCGTGGAAAGATAGCCCCACAAAAAGGACAAAAGGTTGAATATGATGCCAGAGAATAAAATAGACCTGCCGAGGCTACTTAGCCATAAGGATTAAAAAACTAAAACTAGTTTTAGTACAAATCGCAATGGTGTCTTAATGAACTTTCGCGAGAATTCTCCTAGGACACCTCTCTGTGGAGTTTACTGTACGTATGTATGTTGGCGTTACAGTCCATGAAGAACCTGAGCCGAGCTTCTCTCAATCACCCATGTTGTGTGTGATTTCATTATCACATAGGTGAAAGGGACCTACAGTTTTATTGCCGGTTCCGAACGGCGAATTTCGAGAAGCTTTTCATGACAATTTTACTACAGGGGGTTTTGTCAGAACCCCGCTGAGGAGAAACACCGTGAAAAACACGTTCGATGACATGGCTGTGTCGGGATTCGATCCCGAGTCATCGGCGTCAGAGGCCAACACACTACCCACTGCGCCACGGTGCTGTGGAGTTTACTATTTGACGCGAATTCTTCAATTGCGTTGTACCTTTATAGTAGTGCACAAGTTATGAACTGAAATGGAATAAGTATCTATGGATTATGACAACAGTCGATTGCACTTTAAGCAAACATGTGCTTGCCTTCCTGGCAGCGATATATGCATCCTTAATTAAGGAGCAGAACTCTTCTAGCACTTGGCAAAAATAGCGAAAGCCTAGGACTTCTCTGAATGACCTTTTTTCTCATTCCTAAAAAAAATTATTTGCATAAGATTTATAGCCTAGTTGTGCCTAATGGAAGAACAGTTAGAAAAAGCCCTAAGATGATATAGAGCAGACATTACTGCACTCCAACAAGTGTGATGGGATGGACCGGGTAAACAGAGGATGAAAAACTGTGACATATTCTACAGAAACTGCTACAAGGAGAGCAGACAACGAATAATAAGATACGGATTTGTTGTTGGACTTAGGCAAAAAGTTCAAAGTTTTCGGTATGTGAGCGAACGCATCATAACAATCCGCAATCTTTGGGAACATCAGCCTAACATGCGTTCACGCCCCCACAGAAGAAGAAGACGACAGAGTAAGAGACAACTTCTATGACCTCCTAGATAGAACATATGCTTAACGTCCCAGCTATGACATCAAGACTTTTCTAGGAAATTCCAACGCGAAGCTGGGTAAAGAGGACATCTTTGAACGAGTCATGAGAAAGCACAGCCTACACAAAACCACGCCCGAAAACGGATTCCGACTAACATTTTTTGTGACGGGGCGTAATCTTCTAGTAGCTAGCACACGTCTCCTATATTTCAATAACCATCAGGTAACCTGGCGGTCGCCTGATCAATTATCTACTAATCAAATCGATCGTATAGCGATCAATGCCAGACACTCATCCAGCATCTTAGAAGACCGAACCTTCCGAGGAGACAATGTAGACTCAGATCATAACCTTGTTGCAGCCAAGGTAGGTACTCGGACATAGCGAACACTGCAGAGTCGAGTAGGACCGCCAGGACCGTCGCCAATCGTGTCGCTCTCAAGCTCTCTCAACAGCCGATGCAAATTGCACAAACCATTGAACAGCAATAAAGGCGTTGTCAAAGCGCCATCAGGGATGCTGCCTCTGATGTATGAGGTTTCCAGCCACCACCTAGGAGAGACCCTTGATGATGAGTGCAGACAGGTACATGCAGAAAAACATAGTACATACATGGCCACGTTCCATCGACGTGCGAGAGCTGCTCGCGAGCGCTATGAGCGAAAAGAAGGGAGGAGCATGCGAAGGAAAAAGAAAGAGCATGAGAAGCGCGCAATCGAGGAGATGGAGAGATGTTACGACGTTCGACAGTTTTACCAAAGAGTAAAGCGAACATATCCAGGTTATAAATCCAAAGCGAAAACCTGCAGGGACGCACACGGACACCTCGTAATTGAATCACAGCCTATACTGAACATAACGGCGAAGATGGCCAAGATACTGCTGTCAGGCAGAACGCGCCATACACACTGGACGAAAATGAGAGCGAATACCTGCACCCGACTTAGACGAGGTTAGGATAGCAATATCAAAACTGAAGTCTAATAAAGCTGCTGGCGCAGACGGCCTGCCTGCTGAGCTATTTAAAGCAGTTGGAGATGGGTTGGTTGGGAACATGCACCAGCTCTTCTGTAGATATCATCGGTAGAAAGTATGCCCGATGAATGAAATTTCAGCATCGTTTTCCCGGTCCATAAAAAGGAGATCCCTATAATTGCGCCAACTATAGGGGAGTATGTCTCCTAAACATCGCGTATAAGATTTTCTCTGCGCTTGAAACTATTCGTGGACATCATCTTCCCGTCGATCTTAAAGCTGCATATGACAGTGTTTATAGGAACGAGTTATAAAGAGCCATGCTAAGTTTTCACATCCCCGCTAAGCCCATCAAAGAAGCTTTTTTATGGCAAGCATACTACGGGGGGATGGTGGATGGTGAATGACTAGCAAAGGCCTCGTAGGGGTAGCATCTGCCGACGGATGCTGGCCCGACAAAAAGCGAGTAAGAGCCTCTGCAGCCGAACACCTTGCAGCTCTGCTAGTCAGGTCCTACTTCCACCTCCTCGTGGTGCCATCTGGAAATTTCCTTAAAAGGGAAATTACTGACGGAAGAGGCCGAATGGCGAGTATCCTGCGCCACCAAACAGGATTAGTGTCGGTTGGGCTATGGTCTAGCGAACCATAACCGTAAAACCACTAATTGCTCAGAAACACAAAACAGCCTCGGATAATAAAACGGAACGGATCTATGTTGACGACCCTTTAAGAAAACAAAAAACAAACAAGGACCTTCGGTTCTGTACGTGGAATGTTAGGTCCCTAAACAGACCACGTGCGGCCGAACAACTTGCGGACGCCCTAGACCGCTATAAAGCGGACATAACCGCCATCCAAGAAATGCGATGGAATGGACCGGGTAAAAAGCGGATGAAAAACTGCGACATTTACTACGGTGACTGCTATAGGGAGAGAGGACAGAGACTATTTGGATGCGGATTTGTTGTTAGAGGTGGACTAAGACCTAAAGTCCTAAGTTTCCAGTATGTGAGTGAACGCCTCATAACGATCCGTATCAAGGCAAATTTCTGTAACATCAGCCTCATATGCGTCCATGCCCCCACGGAAGACAAGGATGACTCAATCAAAGATGATTTCTTTGATCTCCTAGACCGAACATATACCAAATGCCCCAGCTATGATACCAAAATCATACTAGGTGATTTTAACGCTAAGCTGGGTAAAGAAAGCATCTTTGAGCGGGTCATCGGCAAACACAGCCTACATGAACCCACATTCGATAACGGACATAGGCTGATCGACCTTGCCACGGGGCGAAATCTTCTTGTAGCCAGCACACGATTTTCCAACCTCGATATACACAAAGGCACCTGGCGGTCGCCAGATCAATCAGTCACCAACCAGATTGACCACATCGCGATTGACGTCAGACACTCCTCCACTATTCTTGATGTTCGCACTTTCCGAGGAGCGAACATCGATTCAGACCACTATCTTGTAGTAGCCAAGATACGTTACCGCATAACACGAACACCGCGGAGTAGAGTTAGAACACCAAGCTATGACGTCGGAAAGCTACTATCGCCGGAGATCGCCAGTGCTTTTGCCAACCGGGTCTCCCTTAAGCTCTCCGAAACACCTCAATCCTCCACTCAGTCAGTAGAGCAACAATGGAGCCTGTGCGAACAAGCCCTGAAGAGCACAGCAACGGAAGTGCTGGGCCTTAAAGCTCCACCACGACGAAACACCTGGTTCGATGACGAGTGTAGAAGGATTCATGCGGAAAAGCAGGAGGCATACAAAGCCTCACTACACAAAAAAAACAAGAGCGGCTCGGGAGCTCTACGAGCTTAAGAGAAGGGAGGAACATAAGCTTCTCAAGAGAAAAAAGAAAGAGCACGAGAAGCGGGCGATTGAAAACTTGGAGAGGTGCTATTGCAGGCACGACGTTCGAAGATTTTATCAGCGGATAAAACGAATGTCTCAAGGCTATAAAGCCCGAACGGAGGCCTGTAAGGATGAGAACGGACACCTAGTAGTAGAATCGCAGTCGATGCTGAGAATTTGGAAAAACCACTTCTGCAGACTGTATAACGGCGATGACAACCAACATACCGCCGTCAGGCAGAATGATCCATTTTTTAACGACGAAGATCGCACAGAATTCCGTCTCCCTGACCTCGACGAAGTTGAGATTGCCATGTCGAAACTCAAGTCGAATAAAGCTGCCGGCGCAGATGGACTGTCTGCTGAGCTCTTCAAAGCGGCTGGGGGTGAGCTGGTTAGGAGCATGCACCGGCTCATCTGTAAGATATGGTCAGAGGAAAGCATGCCCGAGGAATGGAGTCTCAGCATTGTTTGCCCGATCCACAAAAAAGGAGATCCCTTTGACTGCGCCAACTATAGAGGAATAAGTCTCCTTAATGTCGCATACAAGATCTTCGCTGCCGTTTTGTGTGAACGCCTGAAGCCATTCGTAAACAAGCTGATAGGTCCTTATCAGTGTGGCTTCAGGCCAGGGAAGTCCACCATCGATCAAATCTTCACACTACGGCAGATCCAGGAGAAAACCAATGAGTTTCAAGTCGATACGCACCATCTATTCGTCGACTTCAAGGCCGCATACGACAGCGTAATTAGAGACGAGCTATATAACGCCATGTTTACTTTTGACATCCCTGCGAAGCTCGTCAGACTATGCAGGATGACCTTGGAAAATGCTCGCTGCTCCATCCGGATCGGTGAGCACCTTGCCGATAGTTTTGATGTCAAAAAAGGATTTAGGCAGGGCGATGCGCTGTCGTGTGATTTCTTCAACATCGTATTGGAAATGATTGTGCAAAAATCACAGGCCAATACAAGAGGCACAATCTACTTCAAATCCTCGCAACTCCTTGCATACGCCGACGACATTGACATAATAGGTAGATCGCAGCGAGATGTCAATGAGGCGTTTGCGAGAATTGAGATGGAGGCGGCAAAAATTGGTTTGGCAGTTAATGAGGGCAAGACTAAATATCTGCTGTCATCGAAAAAGGACATTTACCACCGACGTCTTGGACAGAACGTGCATATTGGCAGATATAAGTTCGAGGTAGTTAAGGACTTCATATATCTCGGCTCCGCGGTGACTTGGAACAACGACACCAGTTTCGAAATCAAGCGCAGAATTACTCTTGCCAACCGCTGCTTCTTTGGGCTCAAGAGGCAACTGAGAAGTAGAGCCCTCTCTCGTACGACCAAGTTGACCTTATATAAGACCTTAATTATCCCGGTCCTGTTATACGGCGCAGAAACATGGACTTTATCTAAAGCGGATGAGGAAATCCTTGGTCGTTTCGAGAGAAAGATTCTGCGTTCGATTTTCGGTCCCGTAAACACAGAGGAGGGTTGGAGGAGAAGATTCAATCACGAACTGTACGGGTTGTACAGCGACATGAGTCTGGTCAGGCGTCTACGGATCCAACGCCTAAGATGGCTAGGCCATGTAGAGCGAATGGACACCACAGCTCCAGCCCGTAGAGTCTTTGAATCCAACCCCGAGGGACGAAGAAATAGAGGACGGCCGCACCTAAGGTGGCGCGCACAGGTGGAAGAGGACCTCAACCAACTGGGCGTGCGGCATTGGAAAAGACTAGCGAAAGATCGTGCTAGGTGGAGAGGCATGTTGGTTGAGGCCCAGGTTCACCCCGAACTGTAGCGCCCGTTAAGTAAGTAAGATACTACGGGGGGTTTAGCCAGTACCCCGCCGAGGAGAGACGCTATCGAATATTTATTGGGTGTTATCGGGATCCGAACTCGTCCATCGTGGGTCAGAGTACAACACACTAACCACTGCGCCACGGCACCCTGAAAAAGCTTCTCGACTCCAGCCGTTCAGAATCAACATTAAACTGTAGGTCTCTTTCACCTATGTGAAAAATGGATCACACACAGCATGGGTGATGGAGATAAGCTTGGCTCAGGTCCTTCACGGGCTGTAACGCCACCAAAGAAAACCAAGGCAAGCCAAACTCATCAGATTGTGCAGAGTAACAATGGAGAACTCCCGCTACTCCATTAAGGTCGACAAGGAGTTAACCAAGACATTCGATATCAAAAAACTATTCAGGTAGGGCGACGCACTGTCAAGTGATTTATTTAATATCATCCTCGAAAAGATCGTGCAGGATTCACTGGCGAATTCAAGAGGCACGACCTACTTCAAGTCTGCACAATCGCTCGCATACGCACCGACGTCTTGGCCAGAACGTCACTACTGGCAGCTACAACTTTGACTTAATCAGGGATTTCGTCTACCCTGGCTTACTGGTAACAAGCGGCAACGACACTAGCACTGAGATTAGACGCAGAATAGCTTTTGCCAACTGCCGTTTCTACGGGCTCAAGAGGCAATTGGATAGTAGAGCGCTCTCTCGAAAAGGGCCACCGTAGACCCTCGTTAAAATCTTAATCATCCCGGTCATCCTCTAGGGCGCAGAGGTTTGGACTTTATCAAAAATTGGTGAGGAGGTCCTTGGTCGTTTCGAGTGGAAAATTATACGTACAATCTTCGATCCCGTTTGTGTTGACGGACAGTGAAGAAGAAGATTCAGCCAAGAACTGTACGGGCTGTACAGCGACATCGACGTGGTACGACGTATACGAATCCAGTGTATAAGGTGCCTGGGCCATGTAGAGCGAATGGACAGCATAGCTCCGGCCCGAAGAGTCTTCGACTCCAACCTCGAGGGACAACATCGCAGAGGATGGCCGCATCTAAAGTGGCGTACACGGGTGGAAACGTACCGTAACCAACTGGGCCTGCGACACTAGAAACAGCTAGCAGAAGATTGTGCTAGCTAGAAAGGCTTGTTGGTTGAAGCCCAGGTTCACCCCGAAATGTAGCGACACCTAAGTAAGTAAGTAAGATTGGAGAGAAGAAAGATTTATTGACATTGTGGTGTTACAAGACTCTGCAAAATTGATAACAGCTCTCATAATCATCTAACAGAAGAACTTCCAAAAATCATAATGGGAGAGGTGGTGACAAAACTCCAGAAGCCGCCACCATCATCAACGGCATTTAGTCCACATTGCCTTCAACCTTCATCAACCTGCAGGAGAATATCAATTCGAATCTCAACAGAAGTATAGCGAAAAAAAAGTGACGTGACAACCATTAAACATTCCGCTGGCAACCCTGATCGGTAGCAATTAGCATGCTACTACATACCCGTCCTCGTACATCTATCTATTTCGGTTCGTTTTCACACTAATGTCAGCACTTAAATTGTTTCCATTTGACATTTTCACATTCATCACTCTATCCGCTATCTATTGCCGGAAGGTGCCAGCATTACCTACCTCCAAGCCCATCCTTTCACGGCAATGTGAAATGTGTTTCGAAAGTACCCTTAAAAATCGCCGAGACTCAATCCACAACGAAACAACTCACACATGGCCAGGGAGAGAGGACAGCAAGAAGCTAATTATATCCTCTCATGTTCAACATACCACATACCCATGGTCCCCATCACGCCTGTCTGCTCCTACAGCAATGCAATCGTGCTGCATGCACACTGTGTACCACTTTTTTCTTTTTACCAGAAATACTTGCTCGACACAGAAGCGTGCTCGTCGCACGTCGTGTGATGCGAAAAAGTCAATTGCATGCCCCGCGACGAGGCCGGCGACAGTTGCGCCAATGACGAAGGTGATAATAATAGCTCGGGTGACGCTTACGTTTGCCAAGGCGGCCATTAGCGCCCGCCCGTGGTCGCACTACATACCTCTCTAGGGCATCTGGTTGTCTGGCTATCATTAGTATTTACATTTGGACTGTGGTTCGCCGCATTCTTTCCACCGTTCTGGTTACGTCCTGCGGGCGGTGACATGGAGGTCATTTTCATTTTGTCCATAGATAGAATGACAGAGTGCATGAAACGCATTTGCAATTTGTTTCCATGTCGCCGTCAGTGAACAACTATGGATTACCAAGTTGCCTCTGACTTTCTTGTCGCGAAAGGACGACGAGTATAGTGACGGGTTAAGCCAGAGGGCGATGAGGTGATGACAGGGTGACATGATAGTTTAGTGAAAAGATGTTTGCCTTTCATCGAAGTTCTTAATCATCCTGTTCGTTATTGGTATTGGTGATGTCATCCGCCTGAGAGAAGAAGTAGAGTGTGTTGAAGTGCAAACAAGCATTCGAGTCTCGAATGCTTAATGGAGTGTTGCCGATGAATGATGCGAATGATGCCACCAGGATAACAAATTGCATGCCGCTTTGCATTTTTATTGATTTCCATGTCATTCTGGATTATCACGCCTTTTTTTCTCTCTCCCTCTCCCCATCTCACTATGTGTGAAGTAGGACACTATAGGTAAGAGGTGACAAACTGAAAAGCATTGAAGCTATGACAAGGAAAGGAGGGCGGTGGGTTGATGATTTGCATCCTCTGGCTTCGTTTGAGAGGAAACTCGAGAGATATTTAACTAAATGCGGACAAGGATTAAGTAGAGCGAGATTTTAATGACGACCGACGGCGATTCAATAAAATTATCACTCTTTTCCTCACTTTTTATTCGCCATTTTTATTATTATTATTTGAGATAAATTCTCTTTTTCATTAATGAGGATTACAGGCGGAAAAAGTTTTAATCCGTCTCATCCGTCCTTTCGCTTTGAAGGGAGACTACAGATTGTCACGAAACGAAAGTACATGAAGGAACAGAATTTCCATCTCTGGGGCTTCATATATATTTGAGGAAAAACCTACTTTCGTTGGGCATTACTTCGGCCTAAGGGACTTAACAAATTCACAAGTCGAAATACAAAAATAATACTTTGACCATAGCTATAGGCTACCTTGTAGTACACTCTTTTTGAATCGGAACACTAAGCGTTTGTAAATATTGTAGATATGAAAAGAATCAGGGTCTTGGGATACGGCCTTGTTGGGTAATTAGCAAATTATCCCATGTATGGTAGAATGGATGGCAAAGGACTGACAAAGACCTCTTAGGGGTAGCATCTATACAATGGATGCTGGCCTGATAGAAAGCAAGAAGGGCCACCGCAGGCGAATACCGTGCAGCAGTCTTAGTAAGTCCCATCCCCACCTCCTCGTGGTGCCATCTGAAGGTTTCCTATCGAAATTACAGACAGGGAAGGTCAAATGGCGAGCCTTCTACGCCAAAAAAAAAAACAGGATTAGTCGCTTACGGCTTAGTAAGCAGTAATAGTAAAAAAAATTTAATTCAGAGACAACCACATGCCTTGGATTTAAGGGACAGACTACATGTTCACGACCCCCGCAAACGTATAAAAGGACAACAGTATCGGTCCTGCACCTGAAATGTTAGGTCCCTTAACAGACCAAGTATGCTCCTGGAATGTCAGAACCCTGTACACTCCCGGAGCTGCTCATAACCTAGAAAGAATCCTCACGCAGTACAAGGCGAATATTACTGCGGTCCAGGATATACGCTGGATAGGAAACGGTATGATAAGGAAGAAAAATTGCGACATTTATTGCAGCTGTCACAAAATATTGCACTTACTGGGATGCGGATTTGTCGTGGGAAAGCGGTTAAGGTCGAAGGTCATCGACTTCAAACCTCTAAGTGATCGCCTGGCTGTGATCCGCATCAGAGGCAGAGTTTATAACATCAGCATTATATGTGCACACGCCCCTACCGACGAGGCTGAAGACCCTGTCAAGGAGGACTTCTATGACCTTCTGGACAACGCCTACGGAGCACGATGTTAAAATCGTACTCGGGGACTTCAACGCCAAAATCGGTAAGGAGAACACCCTTGGCGGATTGATCAGAAAGCACAGCCTCCACGATACAACAACAGATAATGGCTTCGGACTCACGGACTTTGCGACAGCCCGTAATGCGGTGTTAAGCAGCACAAGATTCCCTCGTAAGCGAATCCACACAACAACCTGTCGATCCCCCGACGGTCAAACCGCCAACCAATTCGATCTTGTGCTCATTAACGCAAGGCACTCGTCAAACATCCTGGATGTGCGAACATTCAGAGAGGCAAATGTCGACTCTGACCACTTCCTCGTAGCAGCAAGAATCAGAGCTCGACTGTCTAATGTCAGAAAGCTGCACCAGCCCACGAGGACGAGGTTCGAAATTGGGCGCCTGAGCATACCGGAGGTTACCAGAGTCTGCAGGGAGCAGCTGAGCGAAAGACTATACGGTATGCCTACGTCGAACACAAGTGCCAATAATATGTGGCTGTATTGCCGCTCAGCCATTCAGGCAATAGCCGAAACCACCATAGGATACCTACCACCCGCGACAAGAAACCAGTGGTACAATGGCGAGTGTGAGCAGAAAAAGACAGCAACCGACTAGGCGTACCAAAAGGCGCTGCAGAGGAAAACCAGGGCAGCGCAAGAAGACTACCGAGCCAGAAGAAGGGAGGAGAAAAAACTACTGCGACAAAAGAAAAGAATCATCGCAGCCTCCCAGCTCAAGGATATCGAGGAGTCTAGGGATAAGCATAAAGCACGAGCCTTTTACAAGAAAGCCAAAGCCAAAGAAAGCCAGGCTCGTCGAAACTGAGAGGGTAATCTTGTCACCGACCCGCAGGGAATAGTGGATGTATTTAAGCAGCTGAAGTAGTCCTCCCACCAATAACAAGGCCGCAGGCTCAGATGACTTGCGAAGTTCTGGTAGGGAGCATGCATCAGATCATCTGCAGAATTTGAGTAGATGAAAGCATGCCGGACGACTGGAATACCAGCTCTAATCTTGCAAGAACTATAGAGGCATATCCCTGCTCAATGTCGCATACAAGATCCTGTCCAGTGTATTGTGTGAACGTCTAAAGCCATTTTGCACCGCACTAATCGGCAACAACCAGTGCGGCTTCCGGCCCGGCAAATCGACTTTAGACCAAATATTCACACTTCGACAAATCCTGGAAAAGACCAACGCGTTTCCAATCGATACACACCATCTTTTCATCGATTTCAAAGCCGCATACGACAGCATTCATCGTGAAGAACTGTTTGGTGCGATGGCCGAATTCGGGATCCCGGGAAAACTGATCCAGTTGTGTCGCGCCACCCTAAAAAATACGCGATGCACCGTGCAACTCAGTTCTAGGATTTCGGAACCGTTTGAAACATGCACCGGATTTCGGCAAGGAGATGCGCTGTCATGTGACTTCTTCAACCTGGTGCTGGAGCAGATAGTGCGACGGGCAGGCGTCAACAGGGAAGGCACTATCTTTTACAAGTCCATCCAGCTGCTAGGATACGCGGATGATATCGACATCATCGCGTGTTCTGGCCGTGGCATTGTGGAAGCATTCACGGTGATTGAAGAACAGGCGAAACGAGTTGGTCTTAAGGTCAATGAGGACTAGACGAAGTACATGCTGTCAAGTAAAAACCGTCGCTCACCACCTGGGACAAAATATAATAATTTACCGCTACAATTTCGAGGTAGTTAAGGAGTTTGTCTATCTCGGGGCAAACGTAAATTCCACAAATGACACCACAGTGGAGAGCCGGCATAGAATCGCCCTTGGCAACCGCTGCTACTTCGGCTTGTCCAAACAACTTGGGTCAAAACTTCTCATTCGAAAGACCAAAGTCATGCTATACAAAGCGCTCATACTGCCAGTCTTGCTGTACGGAGCCGAAAGCTGGACGATAACCAGGACAGCGGAGCTGATTTTGGGTTGTTTCGAAAAGAAAATTCTGCGCCGGATATTTGGTCCTGTCTGTGAGGAAGGTGAATGGAGAAGAAGACATAACGGCGAACTCTACGAGCTGTACAAAGATGTGGATGTAGTCCGGATGGTAAAGATCCGACGACTACACTGGCTCGGCCACATCGAGCGCATGGAAACCAACGCTCAAGCTAAGAGGATCCTCGACTCCGAGCCTCCTGGTTCGAGAAGAAGAGAAAGACCGAACCTCCGGTATAAAGACCAAGTAATCGCGGATGTAAGAAATCTTGGTCTTGATAACTGGAAGCAGCGTGCCCGGGACCGTCAAGGATGGAAGGCAGCAATATCTCAGGCTCAAATCCTCCATGGATCGCTGGCCTGATAAGTAAGTAACATTGTAATTCTTGAAAATACAGAAAAAATAAACAAATGAAGTCGGCGGAGCCATCCAGGCCGTTATGATGAAGGTATAACTTACTTACTTACTTATCAGGCCAGCGCCTTCCATCCTTGAAGGTCCTGCGCAAGCTGCTTCCAGTTATCAAGACCAAGATATCTAACATCCGCAATTACTTGGTCTTTATACCGGAGGTTCGGTCTTCCTCTTCTTCTCGAACCAGGAGGCTCGGAGTCGAAGACCCTCTTAGCTGGAGCGTTGATGTCCATGCGCTCGATGTGGCCGAGCCAGTGTAGTCGACGGATCCTCATTGATCTTAAGACCAACTCGTTTCCCCTGTTCTTCAATCGCCGTGAATGCTTCCACAATGCCACGGCGAGAACACGCGATGATGTCGATATCATCCGCGTATCCTAGCAGCTGGATGGACTTGTAAAAGATAGTGCCTTCCCTGTTGACGCCTGCCCGTCGCACTATCTGCTCCAGCACCAGGTTGAAGAAGTCACATGACAGCGCATCTCCTTGCCGAAATCCGGTGCATGTTTCAAACTGTTCCGAAATCCTAGAACTGAGTTGCACGGTGCATCGCGTATTTTTTAGGGTGGCGCGACACAACTAGATCAGTTTTCCCGGGATCCCGAATTCGGCCATCGCACCAAACAGTTCTTCATGATGAATGCTGTCGTATGCGGCTTAAAATCGATGAAAAGATGGTGTGTATCGATTCGAAACTCGTTGGTCTTTTCCAGGATTTCTAGAAGTGTGAAAATTTGGTCTATAGTTGAATTGCCGGGCCGGAAGCCGCACTGGTAGCTGCCGATTAGTGCGGTGCAAAATAGTTTTAGACGCTCACACAATACGCTGGACAGAATCTTGTATGCGACATTGAGGATATACCTCTTGCATGAGGTAGGATCGCCTTTTTTGTGGATAGGGCATATAGAGCTGGTATTCCAGTCGTCGGGTGTGCTTTCATCTTCCCAAATTCTGCAGATGATCTGGTGCATGCTCCCTACCAGAACATCGCTGCCAGCCTTGAAAAGCTCTGACGGCAAGCCCTCTGAGCCTGCGGCCTTGTTGTTCTTCAGCTTCTGAATAGCTGTGCCGACTTCTACGATGCTGGGTGGAAGGACTATTTCAGCAGGTGGAGTTGGGATTTCCTCGGCCCCTACCACTCTCTCTTGGTCATGCTCGCTAAGCAGCTGCTGGAAATGCTGCTTAAATATATCCACTATTCTCTGCGGGTGGGTGGCAAGATTACTCTCACAATTTCGAAGAGCCTGGCTTTCTTTGGCTTTCTTGTAAAAGGCTCGTGTTTTATGCTTATCCCTTGACCCCTCGATATCCTTGAGCTGGGAGGCTTGTCTTTTGTCGCAGTAGTTTTTTCTCCTCCCTTCTTCTGGCTCGGTACTCTTCTTGCGCTGCCCTGGTTTTCCTCTGCAGCGCCTTTTGGTACGCCTCGTCGGTTGCTACCTTTTTCTGCCCACAACCCGCCATCATACCACGGAATTCTTGTCGGGGTTGCTAGGTATCCTAAGGTGGTTTCTGAATGTTCGCACATCCAGGATGTTGATTGACGAGTGCCTTGCGTCAATGAGCACATGGTCGATTTGGTTGGCGGTTCGATCGTCCGGAGATCGCCAGGTTGTTGTGTGGATTCGCTTGCGAGGGTATCTCGTGCTACTTATCACCGCATTACGAGCTGTCGCAAAGTCCGTGAGTCGGAAGCCGTTATCTGCTGTTGTATCGTGGAGGATGTGGTTTCCGATCACTCCGCCAAAGGTGTTCTCCTTACCGATTTTGGCGTTGAAGTCCCCGAGCACGATAGAAGTCCTCCTTGATAGGGTCTTCAGCCTCGTCGGTAGGGGCGTGTGCACATATAAGGCTGATGTTATAAAATCTGCCTCTGATGCGGATCACAGCCAGGCGATCACTTATAGGTTTAAAGTCGATGACCTTCGACCTTAACCGCTTTCCCACGACGAATCCGCATCCCAGAAAGTGCAATCTTTTGTGACAGCTGCAATAAATGTCGCAATTTTTCTTCCTTATCATACCGTTTCCTATCCAGCGTATTTCCTGGACCGCAGAAATATCCGTCTTGTACTGCGTGAGAATTCCTTCTAGTTTATGAAAGGAACCTGTTGGTTCCAAACGGCGAAATTCGAGAAGCTTTTCTTGTCAATTGTACTACAGGGGGTTTTGACAGAACCCCGCTGAGGAGGAAACACCGTGAAAACACGTTCGATGACATGGCTGTGTCGGGATTCGATCCCGTGTCATCGGCGTAAGATGCCATGATAAAAACATTAGAAATAAGGCTTTTTTTGAAATATCTACCAATCGCTTTATTAACATTAGCGTCTTCTACAACAGGTATTTTCATATTTCATATAATCTTTGTTCGGTTTTTTTTTTTTTTTATTTCAGAGTGTTCACTTTATTGCGACTCTACTGTGTGTACAGTGTATACAGGCGAAATTCATCTTCATTAGCATCACTTGTACTCGTATGGCCATTACAACAAAATAAACCAATTAGTAAAGTTCAAGGTTCTCGCCACTTAGTCCAGAAATAAGTTCGGTTCGTGTCGCTCAACTACTATGTCGGAAACTTTGTTGAAACACTCCTCACTCGTAGTGGGCTAAGAAGTTTTTAACTCCCTCCCACGCCAATTGGCTGAACTACCACTTCCGATCGCTCTACTCAATAAAAGCGATATACCAAACAAACAACTATCGGAACAACACAAAAAAAAAATGCTCAACAGGACAGGAACAGGAACAGGACGAGCTGAAGGGAAACATAAAAAATTGTTCACAGCCAATCCCTTAATGTCAATTAAATCCTCAGTGTACACACACTTTGTAACTAATAATGCACTAATGGGTACACCAACTTTCCCTAAACTAACCAAACTCAGCTCGGAGCTCCTTACAAAGTCTGCACATAACTTTTCAATAAACAATAACTCTACTGGAAGTAAACGAGTTGAAAACACCCCTCAAGGCAGGGACTTTATGTCCATTCAACTGTTGGCAACCACCGGTATGCCGGGTACCGGGTACCGAGTTTCAAATGGGCAACTGGCAACAACGAGTATCTCTTGACCGCTATCCCACTCCAGCTGTTTCTAGTGGTCAAGTGAGTAGTTCTGCTCCAGTCATGATGAGAGGAGAGATGAGTTGCTATGGAGCAAAGGGTTTCCTTAGGGGACGATGTGAACTAGTTTTTAAAGTTTTTCATCTTCCCTTAGCTTCTTTTTCCTTTTCATCTCGTTTACTCTTTACGCACTCGAACGCTCTTGATCAAAAGCAAAGACAAAAGTACATTTTTCTCTTATTCAATGTTGGTGGTTGGTAAGGCATGATGGCACGGTGGTCTGGTGGTGAAGTTAGTCTTAACGGTCACAGAAAGAAAACACATTTCTCGCTCGATTTGGTCTTGAGAGCTGGAGGAGAGTGAAGTGAACGTTTTGTAAATGATAATTACTGTTGGATCCAACTTTTTCCGACAACAGTAGTCACAGTAGTTGTAAAAATGACTTGAGTGACCGAGAGTTGGTTTGTCTTCGCACTTGGGGTTTTGGGTGTGGATTGGAAACTTCTTGTAGAAAACAGTGAAGGCATTCAATTAGTGGACATTAGTAGATAGGGCTTCTTGCTTTACCAGTTAACTTCACGACATTTTAAGAACGCTACATCTCTGCAAATTAGTTTATCTTAACTAGGTTATGCTTAAAGATAAATTTAAGGATTTTGGATAGATCTTTCTTGATGTAGATAAAGATGATGATAGAACTAACTATCGACAACCCCTTAAGGAACACAATTTATTTCAGAAGGATTCGCTTCAAAAAGTGACAGAGAGACACTATGCTCAGCTTCGATGGAGAGATTTGAGGGCTTGAGGGTTCCATGGTTCTTTCAGCTCTGTGGAAGCCCCAAGTCTGATGCCAGTAGAACAGTGTGTTGATTTTGAATTTCTGCCAATTTTTATCTGAACGAAGGATTCTTCCTGTATTATGCAACACTGCCCTATTCATATTAACAGGGAAGTCACTTATTTGAGGTTGCCTCTAGAGCTGTTGTGGGACATGCTTGCCGGTCGTTGGAGGCACTGCTGCTTAATGATTGTGGTCTTTTACTCAGCCTTATTCCTTCATATAACAGGCGCATATTGCGACATATATCCAGGAGTTTGCGGTAACTTTAACCCTCTGGCTTTACCAACGATAGAATTAGAGAACCCTGGTCGCTTCGAGATTTTATGGATTCATTTATCCTTCCAGGTGAGTCTCCTATCAAGGTTAATACTGCCAACTCCAGCGGAAAGGTCTATGCATGTACCTACTACAATAGTTGGCCTAACTGAGCAAAAACTCAGTTTTCTTTTTCTAGTTAATGGTACTATGGTAAATGGTAATGGTTAACGCACTAGCGTAAAAAAAATAAGTGCATGTGGAGTAGGTCCTCAATTTACCACCCCGAGGTCTGCCTATACCCCATTACTTGCCTTCGATAATTTCCCTAAAGAAAGGATTAGTGGAAACGTTGACACTTCTAAGAAACAGGACAGTTGCAATGGAGTCGTACCAGGTATTGTTGGATACTCCTTCGAGATTGAGAGTGAGAGAGTTGCAAAGAACGATCTTCTTCGAACTTATGATATCCTGAGTGTGACCCATAAATCGATAAATTGCAATCCAAGCAGATTGCTCTTTATGGTAGGCATATTGTTCGAGGTGTAGGGTATTGTTAAAAACAATTATGCGCCTAATTTGAGGTCAAAGAGTTCTAGATCTTGGTAGTAAGATTAACTTAACTTTCAGATTCTTTTGAAGTAAGAGCGCGAATACGCGAATGCTGGCAAGTCATAGGATTTAAAGGTAATAGATCGACTGTTAGTTCTTCTGTCTGATAGTTATGAGCTTATGCCGGACATATTTAGCTGAGGAGTACAACCAGGGGAAGTAACCCCAGTAACGGGGGTCCGGTGCTGGGGTCGTCTGTCTTCCAATCAGATGTATACGCAATCCTAATGGCCATGCACTATGTTGTGAAGCACAGGTGGAAGGGGGATAGCATATGCGTATGTAGTGACAGCCAAGCTGCACTAAAAGCTGCGTGTAACCCCTTAACTAGCTCCAAATTAGTGCTTGAACTGAAGTCCTTCTTGAACAGAGTCGGCAGACTAAATTCATTAAGGCTTGTATGGGTTCCAGGCCACTCTGGGATCCCAGGAAATGAGATCTCTGACGAACTCGCTAGAATGGGGTCAGAGGAGAGCTTCTCAGGACCTGAACCCGCTCTAGGTCTACCTACATCCACGGTAAATTCCTACATTAACGATTGTGTATTTTACACACACAACCGTAGATGGAGGGATTGTCCGGGTTGCAGGATGACTAAGCGCGTATGCCCTGATGTCTGCAAAAAATCTGCAGCATTCCTCCTGTCTTTAAGGAGAATCGACTGCAGAAGGCTTGTGGGAGTTATCACAGGCCATTACACTTTTGCCAAGCATCTCTACGTGCTCGGCATCAGTGAGACGCCTACCTGTGCTGCATGTGGCGAAGAGGAGGATGATACTGCAGAGCATTTCCTCTGTTATTGTCCCGCCTTTGCTCGCATACGGTGGCGCACCCTTGGAGCCGACGTGGTGTGTGCCGAATCCCTTAGCTCTACATCACTGAAGCTCCTTCAAATTTTTCTCCGGAAAACGGAGAAAATACAGTAATGTAAGGTGTCTGTCTGGAGTACAATGGACCAGTGATTGCGTCTGAGTGCCCCAGCGGATAGCAGAAGCCTTCAACAAACAAAAAAAAACCTCGAGCAAGTAATCAACGGATTCTCTGAGGCTGGCTATGTAGGTTTCAATCGGCCTAGTAAACCAGGCCAAGACCATTAGTATGCTCCTTTAACACTGGAGTACACGCGCCCCTTTTTTTTTACACCGATGCACGCGTGGCCTACTATGGTAGACCATTTAAAAATGTTAATATTTTTTTATTTTATAAATATATAAATGAAACAAATATTTAAATAATACATAAATTTATTGTTTTAAACATTTAAAAACCTCAATCCATAAATATTATGTAGGAACTTCAAGTTTAATAAAAATTACTTCTCCAATACAAAAAAACAACAAAAATGGCACTTCAAAGGTTAATGTTTCATATTTTTATTGCTAACTTATATAAATAAAAAAAAAATCTATTTTCGTAGCATTGAAGACATAGCACAGCCTGGTGATCGGGACAAACCCATTTGTTGCAAGTCTTGCACCATTTTTTTGTGGACTTATTTCGAGCTCTGATACAATAAGCGCATCTGCCAACTTCTGCCAACCTGCCCCATCTTCGGTGTCAGATCGTGCTGTACCTCTTCAGATGTACCTAAAAGTGTCCCAATTCTAATTTTTAGTTGCCTAGGAATTGTTTCAATCGATAGCCGGTGATTTAGTAACGGTTTTATCAGCTTGAACGGCAAGTCCTGCAAAAAGTTACGCCTCACAATTTTTTCAAAGTTGATGTTTGTTTGGTTGATAACAAGAGCGTGGATTGCAGCAATGTTCATCAGATCAAAAAATATTGTGAGAGGCCATCGACGGCAGTTCCTTCCATTTTATCAAGGACATTAACACCACACTTCGTACGATTTTAAAAAGTAATTATTTCAGGTTTGCACTCTTCATATGTATCGGGACTCTTGATTACTCTACTTTTAAAAGCTTTGAAGCTTTAAATTTCTTTGGTATTTCAGGTCGATTAGCTTTCCTAGTACCCACAACTGTGATTTTCTTCTGCAACAGTTCTTTAGTCAGAGGTAGGTTTGTAAAATAATTATCCATTGTCACATTACAACCTAAATCGTAAAGTGGCTCCAGAACTCTATGGACAACATCATTCACCCTGTTTGATTTTTGAAACGGACCTTCAGGCTGTGCTCCAACGTAGATTTCAAAGTTGTATAAATACGGAAACTTTATGTCCACTACCATGAAGATTTTTATTCCGAATTTGTCTGGCTTGTTTGGTATATACATAATAAATCCACAGCGGCCTCGAAAACCAACAAGTTGTTCATCCAAAGTCAAATAGTCACTGAGAACGAAATTATTACGGCAATTGATATTATTTAGTTCTACAACTTTTCTTATAGGGGCCAATTTATCAAATTCTCGGCGTTGGGCTCTGTCAGTGACGTCATCAAATCTTATAGTTGTTATAAGAAAACGGAATCTATTTATTGACGTCGTCGTGTACACAATCTCTAATCCAGTGCCTTGAGAGTTATCCCAAAAACATTTTAGGTTCCGACGTCCATTTCTGGATGCTCCCATAACATGGAAAGCTCGCATTTCAATAACGTCGGTGGGTTTAGCGTCGCGGTCTCTTTGGAAGTTGTCCTTTATCTTACCAATGTATATATTAGTGCAATTCACAAGTATCTCCATAATGTCTTGTGTGAAAAATAATTCAAAACTAGACACCGAATCCTTTGCATTCATAGCTGCTTTTCCTTTTGGGCCCGGTGGTCTTACCCGAATGTTATGGGCTCTGGTGGTACGTGTTTTGACCAAATTGTACCATTTGGACTTTTGTAAGTTCTTGGTCTTTTACCAGTCAATTCCGCCAGAGGAATATTATCCGATTCCGAAAAGTGGTCAGAGTCAATCAATCCAGTTTCGTGTGTTTCAATTTCCTTAGATACCGCTTCATGAACCAAGGCTTCAAAATCCGGTAGCGGTGCAAGTTCGTCTTCTTCACTCTCAATTAGATCATCGGAGACACTTTCAGTCTCCGTCTCTAAAAGCCATCTCTCCACGTCTGAAATACTTGTGATAAAAAACGTTTATATCTTATAAAGCATCAAGGTTCGCCTTGTACACTTAAAAAATAACACAAACTATTAGAAATATTACCAACACCAATACTAAAAATACGAACTCTCGGAAGGATCTACAAGTGACTGAGTGAGGACTATCGTAAACGATTGCTTAAATATACAAAAAATACAGGAAGTAGGTTACAGATGCTTTATGAAAAATCTGCAATATCCTTATTGTCCTTTTTAAGGCATAAGTTTTATTACAGGATTAGGGGTTGGGAAAGTTTTATTATTTAACAACTTAAGATTAGTTTAAAGTCTAGACAATATTCCTAGTCCGCTAATTATATCTTCAATAGATATATTTTTGTTAATAATGATAAATATTTCAATACAAATGGACTGTCTTAATTTGGTACACTGATACCCGCGTGGACTACTATGGTAGACAGCTGACTTTGGCACTTAATTATAGAATTATGCGTACGCGAACAAATCAAGAGAGGTACTAACCTGTTGACAAATTTAGTTGAGTAGGCTTATCTGAAATTACACCGCTCTTACATAAAAAACTGTTAAGTTATGAACAAAACTGCATGTGTGGTCTACTATAGTAGGCCACGCGTGTACTCCAGTGTTAAGCAGGCAAGTGGTTTTTACTCTAACATGGCCAACTACCATCGAACACTATGCAAAAAGTACGAATTTTGGTATAAATTAAGCACTGGACAGTAGCAAATAAAGCATTTAATTGATATTCACATAAAAAAGGAAAAAAAAAAAAAAAAAAAAACAATTCATTGTATGATGAATAAATTCCACTTCACAACCTATGGTCTTACAAGTCGAGTACCATTGAAACGACATATGTACATACATATGTATGGACATAGACTCATATTTCAGAATCGAACAAAAGCGACGCAGAGTCGGTCCTAGACTGAAAAAGGCGAAAACAACAACAAAAGCAATGCTATTAAAATCAATTTTCCCGCATAAACGCCTGCCGTTATGTGAAGCTTGCAATTTCAAAACTGTTTACGGACGTCTGCACAAGCAACACAAAACGCAATTAAATCAACACCTCTCCCTCGCCAGCATCACTTTGCAAAATTACGTTCCACAACACGCCACATTCAAGCACTTACCCTCAAAAGGCGCTAACTAAGTATCTATTATCAATAAACCATCTATCCATTGAATGGTAAGCGAACATACCTGAAAGTAGACAAAGTAAAAAACTGATAACAAAAAAGGAATCAAAAGTGAAAAGGAAAAAGATAAAATAAACAAAACGTTAGAATATGTCAGTATTGTAGCGTGTGATGATGATAAATGCCACTCCAGCAGATACTCGCGTTCTATCACTATCAGACACTGACACGACGATAAGAGAGTTTTTGTATCTGTCAGTTGTCGGTCGGAGTTGGAGAGAAATTATTCGTTCCAGCTCGTATTTCAATGCCGCGAAACTGACAAAGATACTCACTCACTCGTTTGTTTATCTGATCAATTTATCTTTGGTAGAATGCATTTGGTAAAAGGAGATGAACATTACAGTAAATCACACAAGTGGATTGCCATTTCGTTGGCAACGCATTCTTGAACAGTGGAGTCGCCGATGTGTGAGCTTATTAGTGTCAAGGTGGCGATCTAGTTCGTACGGATGGAAATTGAGCTGAGCGAAGTGATAAATTGCAAATGTGCGATCTTAGATGAATTATGTATGTATTTGTAAAGGAATGAACAACTTTTGCATTTTGTAGACTGTGAAGTTGAAAACAATGTAGTAAGTGGGACACAAGTTCACTGGGGTTTAGTGCTCAGCATAATACCCATTTAAAGCAATTCAACAGACGGACAGCCGTCACGCTAGTAAAGTTACAAAGCATGTAGAGAAAAGAAAGACGACTGTCGTAAAGTCTGCTTTTAGACCGATAGATTTTTTGCTTAGAGACCCCATTTGCTAACTCTTAACAGTTCTGTGTTAAAAAAAAAACCGGCCAAGTGCGAGTCGGACTCGCCCACATAGGGTTCCGTACCATCTGCATATATAAATATGAAAGAGACTATGTATGTTACGGGTGGTAAACGACTAACAAAGGCCTAGTAGGGGTAGCGTATCCGACAAGCCACTGCAGCGGAACATCTAGCAGCTCTGTTAGTAAGCCACCTCCTCGTAGTGCCACCTGGGGATTTCTATTTTGAAATCGCGAACGGAAAAGGGCGAATGGCGAGTTTCCTGCGCCACAAAACAGGATAAGTGTCGGTTAGGCTACGGCCCGGCAAGCCATACCTGGAAAAAAACCAACAAGCCAAAAAACCCAAAGAAAGCCTCGGATGCAAGGAAAAAACGGACGGATTAACCGATGACGACCCAGGAAACAACAAAAGGAAAAGGAAGAATGATATTCGGCTTTGTACGTGGAATGTAAGGTCCCTCAACAGACCACGTGCAGCCGAACAACTTGCGGAGGCCCTAGGCTGTTATAAGGCAGATATTACCGCAATCCAGGAAGTGCGATGGGATGGACCGGGCAAAAAGAGGATGAGAAACTGTGATATCTACTACGGCGACTGTTACAAGGAGAGAAGACAACGCTTATTCGGATGCGGATTTGTTATTGGAGGTAGACTTAGGCAAAAAGTCTTGAGCTTCAGGCATGTAAGCGAACGCTAAATTCGCAAACATCAGCCTAACTTGCGCTCATGCCCCTACCGAGGACAAGGATGACGCTACAAAAGACGACTTGTCCCAATGATGTTAAAATCGTACTGGGAGACTTTAACGCAAAACTGGGCAAGGAAGTCACCTTTGATAGCGCTATTGGCAAGCACAGCCTACACAATACCACATCCGAGAATGGATTTAGGCTGATAGACTTCGCAACGGGGTGAAATCTTCAAAGACTTCGTCTACCTTGGATCCGCAGTAACAAAAACGAACAAAATCAGTACCGAGGTTAAGCGCAAAATAACTCAATTGAATAACAGAGCCGTCTCTCGAAGAACCAAGCTGGCTTATGTAGTTTTCATTTATAATATTTACGATTTTATCTGAGGTGGACTGTGGAAGATTTGGACAAATATCGAAATTCCTAGTCGGGTCAGGCTCTATTATGAGTATATTCCAATCGCTAGGGAAAGTCTTGAAATCGGGATATACATCCTGACCTGCGCTCATCAGGGCTTTCCTCACTGCAACTACCAGCATCACATTGGTAGGTAGTACGATCCCCATTCAACTTTTTAGCCCCTGCACAACTGAAGACACTCCGAGAAACCCGACGAACCGCACTCGCTAAATTGTCTAAATGCTCTTTTTCAAGGCTCGGTATTGCCAAGTCCGCAATCTCGTGCCTGCTCACGCGCCTATCAAACTCCATAAGCAGTAAGGCCTTCAAAGAGTCCCAACTGTCAACATGGACTGTTCGGAGTAGCACTGCATCAATCGACGGGCAGCGAGGTATCTGCATCGCTCGCTGCATCTTAGGGAGAGGACGGCGTCCTCAAAGTCCACTGCCCACCGGTGAAAGGGGAAATGGCGATTTGAATGTCGGAGAAATCGACGCTTCTCCCTAGTTGGCTGGTGGATTCCATTTCGGCACACTCCTTCTTTAATTCCAAGATTTTCTTGCGTCGTTCCAAACGCACAAGTTCTCTCCCTTCTTCGGCGTCAAGGTCGGAGATTGCCTCCTCGCCCTCGTCGATTGCTGCGGAAGTTTTATTGCCTCTAGTCTCTGGTACATTTGAAGTGTCGTCTGCTGAAGTCTCGTTTGCTCGTTTTGCTGAAGTCTCACCGTTAAGCGTCCTGTTGCCAGAATCCATTGGAGTTCCATCGTCATCTAGGTTGTGTTGCGCGCATAACGATCGAACTTTTGCTAACGTAGTGGTCCCGGACACCTCGGGGCCGACAGCACGTAAGGCTTCCACGAGCTGGGCATGGGTAAGTTCTCTGTTCATGGAGGTGTAAAATAAATCCTCGTTTTCCTTTGTGATCAGTGTCTTCTACACAATTTTCTCCTCTTGAATTATGTGTAATCCCACATCTGACGTTTTAGCACTTTATTTCGGGCTGATCTGCACAATCGTTCGTTTTTTTTTTTTTTTTTTTTTTTTTTTTTTTTTTTTTTTTTTTTTTTTTTTGTCTGGACCAGTTGTCCTCCAAGGACGACGCTATAAAGACGACTTCTACGACCTCCTAGATAGGACATATGCCCAATGTCCCAGTTACGATGTTAAAATCGTACTTGGAGACTTTACCGCAAAACTGGGCAAGGAAGTCGCCTTTGATAGGGTTATTGGCAAGCACAGCCTACACAACACCACATCCGACAACCAGATTGACCACATTGCGATTGATGGCAGGCACGCGTCCGACATTTTGTATGTACGAACTTTTAGAGAAGCCAACATCGACTCGGACCACTATCTTGTGGCAGCCAGGCTGCGACTGCGAATACGCCTGGCCAAGAAAAATCGCAAATGTCGCAATACAACAATCGCAAGAGACCACCAGAGCCTATGCCAATCGCGTCTCCCTCAAGCTCTCGGAAAACCCTCCAACACCTGATCAGACCGTACAACACCAATGGATCCCTTGTCAACAAGCCTGAGAGAGTGCTGCTTCTGATGTACTGGGTTTCAAACCACCACCAACAAAAAGCCCAAGGTTTGACGACGAGTGTAGGGGGGCACACGCAGCCAAGCAGCTAGCTTATCAAGAGTCGCTGCATAGAAGGACGAGAGCTGCTCGTGAGCATTATGAGCAGAAGTGGAGGGAGGAACAAAAGCTTCTCAAAACAAAAAATAAGGGAGCATAAGAAGCTCGCGATCAAGAAGATGGAGAGATGCTATCGCAAGAATGACGTTGGGAGGTTTGATCAACGAATAAAACAAACATGTTATGGACATAAGGGATATAAGGCCAGAACGAAAGCCTGCAGGGACGAAAATGGAAACCTAGTAGTGGATTCACAGTCGTTACTAAGAATCTGGAAAGACTACTTCTGCCGACTTCCGTCCCCCTGATCTGGACGAAGTCCCCCTGATCTGGACGAAGTTAGTAATGCTTTTTCTAAGCCTAAGTCAAACAAAACTGCTGGGGTAGACGGACTACCGGGCGAGTTCTTTAAGGCAGCTGGAAATGACCTGGTTGGGAGTATGCACCAGCTCATCTGTAAGATATGGTCAGAGGAATGCATACCCGATGAATGGAATCTTTGTATCGTTTGCCCGACCCACAAGAAAGGCGACCCCTTTGTCTGCGTCAACTACAGAGGAATAAGTTTTCTGAACATCGCTTATAAAATCTCGTCTGCTGTTCTGTGTGAACACTTGAAACCGTTCGTTAATAAACTGATTGGTCCACATCAGCGTGGTCTCAGTCCCGGGAAGTCCACTATAGACCAATTATTCACACTGCGGCCGATCCTGGAAAAAGCAAACGAGTTCCATATCGACACCGCCATCTGTTTGTCGACTTTAAGGCTGCATACGATAGTATAATTAGAGACGAGCTATACAACGCCATATCTAGTTTTGATATCCCTGCCAAACTCGTCAGAATGTGCAGGGCGACATTGGAGAACTCTCGCTGCTCCATCACGGTCGGAAGCGAACTAACCGATACCTTTTAAGTCAAAAAAGGTTTTAGACAGGGCGACACGCTATCGTGTGACTTTTTTAACATCGTCCTTGGAAAGATCGTGCAAAACTCACTGGTCATACGAGGGGCACCATCTTTTTCAAGTCCGTACAACTGCTCGCATATGCCGATGACATTGACATAATTGGATGAACTCAGCGAGATGTCATTGAAGCCTTTGCCGCGACCTCGGGCTGGCCATCGCTTGTCGCTGCTGGAGCGGTCGCGTCTGCGATGGAATCTGCCGGTTTCCCGTCCATATCACGTCGGGGTCACCACTTTTAGCAATTTAACGTTCTCAATTCAAGAAAGTGTACTAATATTGGACACGCTTTATTGATGACAAAAGACAATAATACGAAATGAAAAATACGAGAAAGTGTGCTTATATTGGACACGCTTTATTGATGACGAAAGACAAAAATACGAAATGAAAAATACGAGTGACAAAGATGGCCGAAGACTGGTCGAATGTCGAACGGCGTGTGTGGCAGGCGGCTTCTATCACCTCCACGGGAATTCTCGTTGGTGACACTTTGGTGACGCGTTGGAGTATTCGGGGGATGTTCGCATCGTCGATCGGCTGAGGCTCCGGTCACACCGCCACATGAGTATTCGGGGGATGTTCGCTATGACGATCGGCTGAAGTTCCGGTCACGCCGCCACATATATGCTGTCGTCGAAAAAGAACCCGAACCAACGGCGTCTTGGCCAGGGCGCACATATTGGCAGGTCTATTTTCGAGGTGGTCAAGGTTTTCGTCAACCTAGGCTCCGCAGTGATATGCAGAAACTACATCAGTGCCGAAATCAAACGCAGAATAATACTTGCCAACCGCTGTTCCTTTGGGCTCAAAGGCAATTGACAAGTAGAGCACTCTCTCGAAAAACCAAGGTGACCATATACAAGACGCTTATCATCCCGATCCTGCTTTATGGCGCAGAGACATGGACCTTATCGAAAACGGATGAGGAGGCCCTTGGTCGTTTTGAGAGAAAAATTCTGCGTACGATTTTCTGCCCGACCTGCAGAAATTGGGAGTGGAGAAGAAGACTTATTAGTGAACTGTATGGGCTGTACAGCGACATGAACGTAGCACGGCGTCTTCGGATCCAACGCCTAAGATGGCTAGGTCATGTTGAGCGTATGGAAAACACAGCTCCGGTCCGGAAGGTCTTTGAATCCAACCCCGAGTTGCGACGACGGCCAAATTTAAGGTGGCGCAACCAAGTGGAAAAGGACCTTAACCAACTAGGCGTGCGGCACTGGAAACTGCTGGCGGAAGACCGTGCCAGTTGGAGAGCTTTTTTAAAGGAGGCCCAGGTTGGCCATGAACTATAGCCGAGCACTTGTCCTCGCTCGGCTGCTGGCTCACTTGAATATATATCCGTTCGCCCTTCTTCGTCGGGGTTCCGATCTCCCATTCTACGTTAGGTGGCGTCTACACTTCGTGCAAAATGCCGACTGACTACAGTCAGAATAGGGATTATTTGATGTCTAGCAAATGATGCTACACTTTATATAATACCCTAATTATCCCAATCCTGCTTTATGATGCAGAGACATGGACGCTATTGAAAGCTCTTGGTCTTTTCTTGACCTGCTTGCCTTGATGGCATCTGGGGGAGAAGATTCAACCACGAACACTGTACAGCAGTATGTGCCTGGCCTCTTAAGATGACCAGGCCATGTAGAACGTATGTACGACATAGCTCCGGCCGTAAGAATCTTCGAATCCGAGCCATTGGGACAACGCAATAGAGGACGCCCTCGACTCAAATGGCGCACACCAGTGGAGAAGAACCTCAACCAACTTGGTGTGCGTGACTGGAGGCGGCTGGCAAGAGATCGGGCTGGTTGGAGTCGCTTGTCGGTTGAGGCCCAACACCACACCGGTCTGTAGCGCCACGAAGAAGAAGAAAGAAGAATTTATTCTTCGCCTCCTTCATTCTTGAACTAAACATGTTATCCACGATATGAGGTATGCTATCACTAGCGTGCATATTTGACAAAAAACTCGAGCTACGAATTCAAATTCCCAAAGAGATTAGATCTGTGTAAAGTCACACTAATTAAATGCCAACCGCTTCCCACCCTTCACAACATAGAGCTTTCCGTCAATGACCCTTCACAACATAGAACTTTCCGTCAATGTCTAATCTTATAAGCGGGTCATTAGCTACCCACCCAAAGTATTTATCTAATTAAATGCTAAGCAACAAGTTAAGCTCCCAAGATGTAGGTATATGACAACTTGGTTAAGAAAAACACCGAAAACAAAATGATATTGAGTTCACCACAAACCCAATTGGACCAGGTCCTTCCGAGTCCATCTACAGCTACCACCTCAAATAGGATTAAACCTAAAAAGCCTAACGGCTGTACGTGATAGCGGTCATCGAACAACCCCATAATCGAGCTGCCATCAACAATTTGGAACTCTCTGTCATCTTACACTTCAGGGCAGTCAAACAGTAACTACATAGACACGATGTTCCAATCAAGGATAATAGGTCAACTTTTCCCATCGAATGGGTAAAAACAAAAACAAAAAAAAGTATCTTGTCCTACACTGAAATTAATCCCTGTGGATAGGGGTAGCAGTCGAAATAAAGGACGTCCACTCTAGCCGACATTTTTCGGCAAACCGCAAAAACCTCTAATGAAACTTCTCTTCCAACTTCTGTTCCACATGCTATTCATATTCATACACATAGATGTATGTGTCCCTAGGGAGGGAGAGCGGTAGGATAACTTTGGCACACAAAACTACCAAGCCCTCATCCGGCCACTGGACAAACACGCTCAATCATCCCACAGCAACTGTCAACTCTCCTGCATCCATTCAGCATCGTTGCCACGGTAGAAAGAAGTACTCCGCTTGCTCTCTATTGAAGATATCACAACGTAATCCGTTTCGTGGTCACACAGGAAACTTTTTAAGCCTCCTTCAAGCTCGTTAAATGTTACTCGAGGCATAGGTTGTGTGTTGTCCCAATTAAAACAAAAGCTACGACGACACAGGCAGAATGTCAAACTGGATACTTGAGAGCTACATAATTCAATTGTCATAGAGTAACTACTGGTGCCCCCACATCGAGACAAAGCAGATGGAAAATATTTTTCGAATGACAATAACCACAATGTACGGCACCGAATTGCGGTTAACCTAAATGGAATTAATGCATCTTCAGATACATCTTATGCATGTAGCTTGTACCCGGGCCCTTACCATGTGGGTTACCACGTATGATTCTGTTGAAACCATGGCATACACTCCAGGGGCAACAACGTAATTGTTCTCTGAATCCGATAGTGCTACAATCATAGAATAGAATTCTCCAGTGGCAGCTCGGGCTACTGATCCGGCAGCTATAGCTGTAGGTTCAGTTGCAGTTCCACGGTGCGTTCGTGTAGACAAATCCTATTTCTGCGAATATTCCCAGACAATGGGGTATTCTGTTGTTGGAATTCTTATTTGTCACATAACATATGTGCACTGGATACTCTATGAGTAACTGAGCAACGAACAATGCGATTGCCATGGAAAAGAGAATTGTATGACAAAAGCAGAGAGGTGAATCCCTGGCTAAGTTCTGACTTGTCATCATCAACATTGTCGTCGTTGTCGTGGTCTCCCAAGCGCAAGAGGTTTTCATTTTCGTCTTTGCTCCGATTCCATTCATTTGCCGCATGAAGTGCAATGAATATCTGAACTAACGAATTGGGGGAATTGAGAACGGAAGCATTTAGTTCTGGAGGAAGATACAGAAGACGTCATGGTATCGGCCGGGCTAATCGACAGGGGAATTGGTCCATATCGACAGCCGCTTGGAATACCGGATGTATGCATGTGTGCATACCAAAGGCGAATTCGATCCTAGAGACATCCTTTCCCTATTGCATACTGGTTTGGTTTAGAATTCGTAAGGCGGTGATGGAAAAATCGGTTCCGGTGATTGGTGTGACAAAACTGGAAAGTGATAAACGCTTGCCGAACGTTCAATGAATGGTGTCGACTGAATAAGCGATTGGGATGGCGTTATTGTCTGCCGGCTTAGGCGGACGTATCAAGTGGATGACGTTGTGGTTGCAATGGATGTGTATGCAAGATGGCCGGGTAGCGTGTCGACATAAAGGATTATATTGAATGGCCGGTTTGATGGGTTTCTATGGATATGTGCATGGACAGCTTGAGTCTTCAAATTTTTACCATCACTTCTTCTGGATTCAAATACTGGTACATAGATATGTGAATGCGTCCTCAGATGCTCAAGCTATACATATATGTTTATTTTTTAAATTCTACTTCTTTGGTGGCGGTACAGTCCATGAAGGGCCAGAGCCAAGCTTCTCCCAATCACCCATGTTGTGTGTGATTTAGGGCTTGTGCTATCAAATAGCATTTAGCACTGCGACCTTTACAGATCTATTTGGCATACTAGCCTATTAGCCGAGGAGCTTCTCCAGTTCCCTAATGAAGTTGAGAATACTTCTCGTAGGAGCCGAGGTAATGCCCTCAGGAGTCATAACTTCACTGAGAAGGATACGTTTCCTAAGATGGCAAAGAGCAGCACACAGTATGTGCTCTGCCGTCTCTTCGTCCTGAAGACAGAATCGGCACTTAGTTTCTGACGAGAGGTTGATTTTGTTAAGATAATATCCCAGACCGCAGTGTCCCGTCAGGTAGCTGACTAGTCTTCTGATACCCACCCTATTAAGTTTGAGTATGTTAGTAGAGTAATTGTTCAGGGGCCGACGCTGTTCCAAAATGACAGGTGTTGCGATTTTACCCACTTGTCTAAGAAGAGACTGATATTAGACGTGGGAGTGCCGCAGGAAGGTTCTGGACCTATGTATTTTTCGCTGGAACCTTTCCTAACAAGCTGGTCGGCAATTTCATTGTGAGTTCGTGCTGTACGAACTCAGCGCTTTAAGCACCGCTTGGCTATCAGAGAGTACATATGTTGATGGTTACTCCTCTTATGCCAGTCTCCAGATATAGATTGACGCATGTTACAATGGCATGCGATTCTGCTTGAAAGATGCTAGGACTCATTCCCAAGGCTTTCGAGATCTTACGATTTGGTCCAAAGATGTCGGCACCAACGCCAGAAGCCATCTTGGAGCCATCAGCATACCTATGACCTTTGACATTAACCAAGGGATCACTGGTTTCCCATGCTGAGCGATTTGGGATCAATATCTCAAATCTCCTGTGAAAAGTGAAAGTGTGTTTCAATGCGTCCGAGACCGTGGTAATCATATCTAGCTCGTAAAAGTGTTGTAAGATGGACATGTGACCCTCGGGTCTACTTGGCAGGCTTGTTCCCGAGCGAAGAATTCTGACTGCACTGCGTAATGCCACCTTATTAATAAAAAGGTGCAGTGGAGTGAATCCAATAATTGTTTCTTGGGCTGCCGTGGGACAGGTTGGCATAGCGCCTGTAATGCCGAGACACGCTAGTCTCTGAAGGCGTTGAGGCTTAGCGATTATCGCTTTTTGCTCAACTTTTGTCCACCATTTCGTGGACGAGTAGGTAGCGATAGGTCTTACTATAGGTCCCCATTAAACGCAAGCTAGTCCACTGGTTATATGCCGCGATAGCAAGACCTATCGTTACCTACGCGTAACGATAAGTCACAATATTTTACCGTAAGAGGGGAGAAGGGAGCGAGCAAGCAGACCAAAGAAGTTGATCGCGTTTGTCTTGGCAAACGCCAGTTTCGATCTCTGTCCCTGTTCAATCCAAGTTGACACACAGCCTCCGAGTGGCCTCCCCTGGATAGCTATACTGGCACCCGCCAGGTAGTGAACCAATGTGTGCAGCGACCCGACCCCTTGTTCCTGGGGAAAGAGGAACCTGGTCCTCCAGGTTGGGGGTTGCGCTTAGGGTTAATATCCCTATCGCATAAACCCAATACTTGTTCAGATACAACTAACAGCCTCAAAAAACGGACGGATTACATGTTGACGACCCCCGCAAACGGCAAAAAGGAAACAAATTCCGGATCTGCACCTGGAACGTTAGGTCCCTCAAGAGACCAAGATTTTTTTTTTTTATATATATACAAGTAAGCAGCAGATTATGCCATGGAATTCTTCGTCCTCTTGCTGGGGCTAGTGAAACACTCAATTTATGTCTGTTATTATTTTTTTCTGTTCTAATTCTTCTCTGTTATTCAGTTTCTTCTTGTCTTCTTTCAATTATCTTCTGTCTTTTGTTCTGAATTTGTTCTTCTGTTCTATTCGCATACCATGACTGAGATAGTATGAGAGAGACTGTGTGTGTGTGTGTGAGAGAGAGAGTATGAGCACATGTGCTTTTTGCTACAAACTCTAGCTTTAGATTGTACCGTTCTAGGTTAAGCGGCCTACACACACGCTACGGATCGAATGGATCTGTTTGAACTCATTTCGCCACACACTTGTGGATCAGTATACGTTCTTCATTTCACGCTGTTCGCCGTCGAGTCCTGACTCGCGGATCGCGGAGAAAAAATAATTTTGTTGTGTGGTGTTTATTTGTGTGGAAAAAGAAAAGAATGGATAATGAAAAAGAAACGTTCACTGTGGATGCAGGAGTGGTTTCTGATCCTAATAACTTATTCATATATAGATACATGCATTCACAAATATGTGAATGAGGTTCTCATAATTCTATTGCCTACTGCTTGCGAGTGTTTATTGCTTGTTTCATTTTATGATTCGATGTTCACAGTTTTAAAACATACATTTGTGCACATATGGATCATAAATACAATCATAAACACATAAACAGACTGCATAGATGCATTCTAACAACTTCGGGTGGACGTTTCCTAGGCATCGTCAACCGCGCCACACGCACACTACCGAATGCAAGAATATCAAACTCATTTGAAAATTTGCGATCTGTAGCAGAGATCTGCAGCGATATACCGCAAATATTCATACACTCAATGTATATTCGTTTTTTCTATGACTCTAACCCATTGATCCTTCATAAAATGTGTATCTCCATCGCATTGACTGCAAACACGAATGATTTTGCGTTCATGTACATAGTTATACTTACTCAAGCACTATGCGATGTTTAACCCTTTGTTGACCAAGCTATCAAAAAAGCAGTATAAGATTATTTTTTTTTGATAATTCTTGATTTAAGAATGTTATTAGATGGAAAATTCATGTTTTGATTTCTCAAGGACTCTCAAGGTCGAATACTGATGGTGGTACTCAAAAGTACCGTTGGGCTGTCGGAACACATTTTTTTGAGAAAATATATTTATATTCTTTTGCTGACGAAGTTGTTATAAATTAAAAAGAAATAGCTTTTTTTGTTTATTATATTTAATTTTAAGGTGTCTTATGAAAGATACCTAATTGTAGATTTTCAATGCACATTTTAGCACGAAAAGAAAACTGAATGGTACTGTTTGGCCCAAGGATAAAAAAAAATTCTAGTTAACAAATTCAAGTTATTTTTTTATTTGTATTTGGAACTTATAATATTACAAATATAAAGTACATATTAAAAATGTATTCCGTGATACAAAGGAAAGCAGTTTTTTTTGTCATTGCAACAGAGGTATATATTACAATGACTGCATTTTGAAAACGGCTTCGATTGGATTTTGTTGATGCTGCATAGTTCGCACCTTCCGCGTGACTTAACAAATTTTGGCCAGTGAACTCCCAGGTTGCCCAATCGAACATCTTTTGAAACGGACTCTCCTTTTCCCCTTGTTTTTTTGCTAGATTGTGGGGATTCACTCAGTAATGTCCTTTTAAGGCTTCGTCTGTCAACAGCTAAATCCTTTTGTGATAAAAGTCCTAAAGTTACACGTCTTTTATACTCGAGAAGTGGTACCTCTTCATGCATTTGGGTGTAAACGATGAACGAATTAACAAAAAGTATTTCTATCATTCCCCAAAAAAGGCGATGCCACCACTTCTTTGACCTACGATCCAGGCCATATGCAGACCTTAGTTGATCAGCATGATCTACTCCTCCCATAAATGCATTATAGTCTTTGACAACTGTAGGACAATTGACATCATGTTGCGCTCCTGACTTGTCTCTTCTGGAAACAGATGATGCCTCGTTGCCATGGTAGTTGGAAGCCAAAAGCACAGTTCTCGTATCTTTCCACTTAAAAAAACTGATCCCATCCATCGAAGATCGATAATCAAAATCGCCTCTATTCATTTTCTTATCATCTCTTAGGTTCTTCGGATTGCCTTTTCTATTTGCTCTTATCGTACCACACGCTAAAGTTTTCTCCGTTTTTAATTTCTCGAGCAGTCTCACCGATGAAAAATAATTGTCGAAAAAGATCATTTTTTGTTTACCCCATTCTTTTTCAGTCATTGATAAGACAACTCTTTCGCCAAGACCATAATTTGCGTATTTGGTTTCAAGATGCTCATCCTTTCCCTGATAAATAGAAAATTTCTTGATGTAGCCCCGTTGATCAGCTAAGCACCATAGTTTATAGCCCCTTTTAATGGGCTTCATGGGGTTATACTGTTTCATGGAGTTTCTGCCTTTAAAAAGAATCATGGATTCATCAACAGAAAGCTGTCTTGTCCCATGGTAGGAAGAGCTGAATTTCTCATTCAAACAATCAATCATTGGACGAAGCTTGAAGAGTCGATCTTGATTATCTCTTGGAATAAGGCTGTTATCGTTTACATGAAGATTACTCAAAATAGCGTCAAATCTATTGCGGCTCATGGTTTTGCCCACTAACGGAACTCCCAAGTCCTCACTTTCACTCCAAAAGTGTCTCCAGCTGGGTAATTGATGGTATCCCATAAGAGAGTTGATTCCTATAAAGGCCAAGAATTCACTTTTCTTCAAATCCAGCACCTTATTTTTTTGAATAGCGTAAAGATTAGATTGATATACTATGTTATCGACCACAGTTTCAAGAAAATTTATGAAAAAATCTGTTGGACTGATACAACTCGCAAACACATCCTCAACGGGTCCATCGGGCAACAAAAATTCAGGAATAACTGACTCATGATCCTTTGCTCTCCAGTGGCGATTTGGTTCTTCTTCGGGAATTTTTTTCTTCGACAAACTGCATTCTGGACGATCATCCGAAACATTTTCTTCATCGTCCAACAACTCGTCAAGCTTCGCTTGAAACAAAGTTTCATCTTGTTCCTGATTCATCTGGGTGATATCTCTTGTTCCTGATGGTAATGTAGGCAAATCTATTTCATCGTCAGATTCAATATCGGTGTCTTCTTTATTGTCCAAAGGTAAATCTTCAAGCATCGCCAAAATCTCATCATCCTTTAACAAAAAGGTCCTCACAGCCGACATAATGCACTATCACTTTATTTTACAAAAGATGTACACTCACTGAGCACTAAAAAAAGAATGACAAAAAAATTGCTAAAATTGTAATTGCAAATAGAAAAACTAACATAATCAGTAATCGTATGATAAGTTAAGTCGTTTGACCTGCAACAGATTTTATTGCTTTTATGAATAACTTGAAAAAAAGGGATGGAATGAGGAAAAGGATATGGGTAATAAAAACATTGATAGCCATAAGTAATAAAAAAAAAACAATAAAATGAAATAAAAAAATAAACCGAACATTTTACAACTTTGTCTATCGTACAATGAATTATGTCGGCCTCTGTATATTCACAGAACAAACAACAAAAATAAATCACACTGTCCTAACACCCACAGTAAAAAAAAAAAAAAAAAAAAAAAAAAAAAAAAAAAAAAATCGACGACCACAGGGCCCAGCGGTACTTACCAGTCCACTTTAGTTTTTCAATGAAAATATATGAAAAATTCTTATTACTTCAGGTAATTTCGTGTTTTTTAAATAGTTAAATATGCCAATCAACTATAAACCGAAAAAAAGTTAAGCAAATTTACTATAGCTATTTATTACGACAAAAATAAAAATCAACTAAAATAGATCTCTTCAAAGCCTAAGGTGCTGTCAAAAAAAATTCGTTAAAACTGTTAAAAAGACCAATCTAAGTAAATATGCAACAGAAAACATGAAGATAATATGCTAATTAAAAGTACCATTGGTCGCAAGTAACAAAACATTTTCGTTTATAGGTTTTATTTGAACTTTAACATGGTGGTACTTGTAAGTACCGGTGGACGACAAAGGGTTAAGATTTTTTTCTGAGATCATAGTTTTGAGTGGGAAAAAAGGGATGCGAGTGTAAACCACCACCGCAATCGATGCGATAGTTCTGCGTATGTGTGTATTTATCGTGCATATTTTTTACTACCGCATGTTCATATCAACTTCGCCGAAGCGGTGCTATGTGGGACCGCTTATAAATAACAAAAACACCGCATACAACGCAACTACGATCAGTTTTCCATATGACTCAAAGACCAACTCTTTTATTTTATTTTTTTTTTTTATTTAAAGTTAAATACAAAAGTAAATAGGCTGTAGATTAACAGTAATAATTATGTGTTGAAATGTTTATAGTGTGAATGCAAAAATAATATACTATCGACTGTCTTGGGTCCCAGTCTGTTTCTCTTCTCTGTTATTATATTACCTGCTAATGAAAATGCTCGTTCTGCCGCTGCACTGCTAGCAGGAACCGAATGAATTTGCAGAACCACTGTTGATAAGTGACGATAGCGTTTTGCATTGATCCTCCACCACTTAATCAAGTCAAAATCCTCAGTTATTTTTACTTGTTCTCTGCTATATCTGTCTATTTCTTCTTCAGGAGTTTCTGGGGATGCCCGTTCAGATTCTCTTAACAAATCTGAGAAAAAGAACTGAATATCTTCTTTGAGGGGTGGTGGTGAATTTGTAGATGAGCAAGCACAGATAGGTTGTCCACGGTGTCAGTGTATACAATTTGTGAAACTGGTATAGGTGAAGGTGTGGCAGGACTTGCTGTATCAAAAGTTATTGGTGAAGAGACAGTATCGGATAGGTGAATTGATAAATTTGGCTGCGAAGTAGACGCTGTTGGAGCATATTCTGATTTGTGAATGAGAGAAATGCAAAAGCTCTTAATATCCTTGAAGTCGTTTGGTTGCATACTTGCAGCTAGAGGATACAAAAAGAATGCAGTCTTATGCCATAAACTCAAATTTTTCAGCAAATCTCATCAAATGTTCTGAATAATTTTTTTCTTCAAAACCGAAATGCTAGTTATGTCCTCGTTGTTAGGTGCATAAAGAGTTTTAATTTTTTGGATTGAAGGTAAAACGAAACACAAAGAGGGAGAGCTACAAAGTTGCATTTTCTTAAAAATTATTTCAAAGTCCTTACAGATTTCAACTAGTACTTTAAGTGTTGAAATATTTATATGCAGTAATCGTTGGCTTCCTTCGTTCTCTGTTAGTACTTCGTTGATTTCGAACCAATTATCTACAATAGATTTGAACATTGTGTAATTAGAATTCCACCGTGTAGGACATTGGTTCTTCAGAGAAGTTTTTAACGTATGCTGCAAATTTGCCATTTTAAAGTATTTCGCTATTTTCTTGCACGACTCTAATATTTCTGTGAGTTCTGCTGTTTCGTCGAACATGTGTGTGTTGTGTTCCAAAGCTTTAACAATATTTGCTCCCCTGTCTGTTATAAATTTAATTGCTTCGATATTTTGGACACCAAACTCACTAAACAAAGTCTTCAGCTTTCTCAAGATATTATTACCGGTTGACCTTTCAAAATCCATTGATTTCATCCCCAAAACAATATCAAATAATTTAAAATCTTTCTGATAGTGCAATGTGACGCCTAAAAAGTTTCGTTTCACATAATTGTCCGACCACCAGATGCACCACCGCTATTCACAACTTTATTTCGCTACTGAATTGTGTTTTTTCTTCATCTGCTGATTTCTGCACCCTTCGTGAAATTGTTGTTGGATCAGGCAGTAAATCATTGACGTCAACGTTTTCTCCATAGGTTGCACCTATCTCAATAAAAAACTGCACCAGCTTTACGAAGCCCGAACCACTGATAGCCGAAAATGGCCTGCAATCTTCAATAACCCAAGCTGTGCATATGTCAATGGTGTTGTTTTTATCCTCTGCTGTAACCGCTTTTAAAACTTCTTTCTGCTTAAGGTCTCGGCAGCATTTATGCCGATTGAGATTTGATGTTTGATTTCCGGAGTATTTAAGTAATTTTAAGCAGGTGTTGCAGTAAAGCAATCCTTTCACTATGGTTTTGTCTTCCTTCAAAATTTCGGACAAAACATTCCAAATGAAACTTCTGCCCTTGCATCGTTGTGACAAGGTGTAAACACCAGCAGCAATTTTTTCAGCAACAAAATCCAGGTTATCCGACATTATAGTAAGAACTATAGGGATAAAATTCTGAGATCACTAATAAATGAGTAAAACTTATATTGCTCTATCACGTCTATCAAGCGCACAACGCAAATTTGGAATGTTTTACCAAGCTCATTTTACACAGTCTACACACTACACACCATAGACATTCCCATCCCGTTGGTCGTCCCTTCCTGGAAAGTCCTGACTTACGTTCCTACTCACACACATAGCTCGACATAAACACAGCACTGTCACCCCGCAGACCACTACATATCATAAAATAATAAAATATTATATATATAAATATTGCGGTCGTATGCGGTGTTTTTGTTATTCATAAGCGATTGCGCGTACCAGTGTTTAAGGGAAGTCGATATGAATATGCGGTATTACAGGATTCATTGAGTCAAAAATATAACACTCGAGTTTGTAACAGAAACGTATCGAATTTACTTCATTGTAGAAAGTATAGTATACACACCGATCGTCTAGTTACGTTGACCGTACACACTTGCACCTCTTTTTTGTGAGTAGATTTTAGGTCGCAAAAATATGATCGCATGCCAATCTCTGGTGAGTACCACCGGCACCGCATTTAAAGCGAGTACACTCGTAATACTCAAACAGGCACCGCATGCAGGTCTCTGATCTGTAGCAAACTACCCCACACACACAACGATCTACATATTTGAATCGCAACCGATCCATTCGATCCGTAGCGTGTGTGTAGGCCGCTTTAGTGTGCTGGGTTAGGATCACAAAAAAAAATGTCTTTAATAATATGTTATGATATATATTCTCTTATGATGTGTTATATACACACAATCTGAACGGATTGCAGTGGTTTGGGTCGTTGATGTTCGTTAACTCTCTGGGGTGGTTGCCCTAGATAGGACGAGAGCCGACCAAATCTCGCGTTGGTTATAGTCCGTAGTAATTCGTTCAAGCACTTTAATATTGCATACGCAGAGGATGAATTTCAGTTGACCATATACTGTGAGTGTTATGCCTGCAGCAGTACATCTGGTCACTTTCCATTCAAAACTGCGTTGCATACTTTTTGTCCGTATAAAAATTGCCTTTTCTTGGCTATGAAGCGAATTTGAACTATAGACCTTCCGCTCGGCGGTCGATGATGTTAATCACTGCACCATGGCCACTGCAGCCGGACAACTGGTCAACTCTTTGGACTGCTATAAGGCAGATATCACCGCGCTCCAAGAGGTGCGATGGGATGGGCCAGGCAAAAAGCGGATGAAAAACTCTGATATATACTACAGAAACTGCTACAGAGAAAATAAACAACGCTTATTGGGATGCAGATTTGTTATTCGAGGCAGACTCAGGAAAAAAGTCTTAAGCTTCCAGCATGTAAGCGAACGCCTTAGGCCAATATCGGCAATATAAGCTTAATATGTTTCCCCGCCCCCACAGAGCAGAAAGATGACCGACATAAAGGCGACCTCTATGATCTCCTAGACAGAACATAAGCCCAATGTCCCAGATATGACACCAACATCGTTCTAGGAGATTTCAATGCGAAGCTGGGTAAGGAAGCTATCTTTGAACGGGTCATTGGAAAGCACAGCCTACACAACACCACGTCAGAAAACGGACTAAGACTAGTGGACTTTATGGCAGGACATAATCTAGTAGTAGCAAGTACACGATTCCCACACCTCAACATCCATAAGGGGACCTGGCGGTCCCCCGATCAATCGACAACCATTGGGATCGACGGCAGACACACCTTTTGAGGAGCCAATATCGACTCGGATATTTCGAATTTCTCGGAATCAGCGGAGTCAAGTAAGAACACCAACATTTAACGTCGGAAAGCTTCAATCGCAGGAGACCACCAGGACTTTCGCCGATCAAGCCTCCCTCAAGCTCTCTCAAGTCCCGATGTAATCTGCATAAGCCATAAAACAGCAACGGAGATGTTGTCAGAACGCCATCAGAAAGGCCACCTCAGATGTACTCGGTTTCAAGCCACCAGCTTCGAGAAACCACTGGTTTGATGACGAGTGCAGACAGGCTCATGTAGAGAAACAGAATGCGTACATGTCTACACTGCATCGACGTACGAGAGCTACCCGCGAGCTCTATGAACAGAAAAGAGGGGAGGAGCATGCACTTCTGAGAACAAAAAAGAAGGAGCATGACAAGCGCGAGATGGAGGAGAAGGAGAGATGCTATTGTGGAAACGACGGTCGGAAGTTTTACCAAAAAGTAAAACGAACATGCCAAGGCTATAAAGCTGGGGCAGAGAGCTGCAGGGATGAGCACGGACAACTAATACTGGAGTCACAGTCGATGTTGAGAGACTGGTGAGAGACAAACTTATGTCTAATAAAGCTGCTGGAGTAGGCGGACTTCCCACGGAACTATTTAAAGCAGCTGGCGATGAGCTGGTCAGGAACATGCACCAACTCATCTGCAAGATATGGTCGGAAGAATGCATGCCCGATGAATGGAATCTCAGCAGCGTTTGCCCGATCCATAAGAAAGGAGACCCCTATGGCATGGCCGCGCATATTACAGAGGGATGAGTGTCCTGAACATTGCGTACAAGATCCTCTCTGCCGAACTGTGTAACCGCCTGAAACCGTTCATGGACAATCTGATAGGTTCTTACCAGTGCAGTTTCAGGCCAGAAACTTGCACGATAGCCCAAATATTTACACTATGGCAGATCTTGGAGAAGACCCATGAATTCCAGGTCGACACGCACCATCTTTTTGTCGACTTTAAAGCCGCATATAACAGTGTTTATAGAGACGAGCTATACAGAGCCACGTCTCCATTAAGGTCGGAGGTGACGCACTTTCATGTGATTTCTTTAACATCATACTTGAAAAGATCGTGCGGGACTCTGCGGCCAATACAAGAGTTACGATCTACTTCAAGTCGACACAATTGCTTGCCTATGCCTTGCCTTGCTTGGGGACAAGACCAAATACATATATGCTGTCATCAAAGAAAGACGCGCAACACGGACGTCCTGGTCAGAACGTCACCTTCGGCAGCTATATTTTTGAAGTAGTCAAAGACTTCGGCTACCTTGGCTCGGTAGTGACAAGCAGCAACGACCCCATCGCTAAGATAAAACTCGTGCCAACCGCTGCTTCTTTGAGGTCAAGGGACAACTAACTAGTAGAGCCCTCTCTCATAAAACGAAGGTATCCCCATACAAAACCTTAATCATCCCGGTCCTGCTCTATGGCGCTGAGGCTTGGAAGAGGACGAAAAGGGTCTTGGACGCTTCGAGAGGAAAATTCTGCGTGCAGTCTTTGGTCCCGTTTGTGTATGCAGAGGGTGGAGGAGAAGATTCAAACAAGAACTGTACGGGCTGTACAGCGACATTGGCCTAGTTAGAAGTCTACGGATCCAACGTCTAAGATGACTGGGCCAAGTAGGGCGAATGGACATCACCGTTTCAGCCCGAAGAGTCTTTGACACCAACCCTGAGGGACGACGCAGCAGAGGACGACCGCATCTAAGGTGGCGCGCACAGGTGGAAAGGAACCTCAACTAACTGGGCGTGCGGCACTGGAAGTAGCTGGCCAAAGAACGGACCGGCTGAAGAAGCTTGTTGGTTGAGGCCCAGGTTCTCCACGGACTGTAGTGCCACCTAAGTAAGTAAGTATTCCACCACTAAATTGGCGAATTTTTGAATAACAGAACACATCTTGTTTCATTTATATTTAGATTATATTCTAAAAACAAAAGTAATTTTTGAAGTAGCCCAACTCCTGGACTACCGACCCATAGTGCTCGCATTACCAATCTTCTGAAGCCGGATTACCTAAGCTTAACATCAAATTATTCGGTGAGGGTCACGTTATTATAAAAAAAAAATCACACAATAGCGTATCCAGCAGCAACTTCTTATTTCACACTTTAATCCAAAATCTTAAGACGATAACCACCAAGACTAAGTCGAGGGGATGTAGGAAAAAATAAGAGAAGAATCCCATTTCGACCGAAGTGAACCTTGAAATTGGATCCAAGGAGAAACGATTGCGATATGAATATTGAAGAACTCAAGACCCCACCACTCAATTATCACATTTCACGTTCCAGTACATCTGGGAGCAAAATGAATCCGCTGTTCCACGTTTGACTTCTAACGTACATATCTCCCGGGACATTAATCACAAAAACGCAACGTAAAGGACCGTAAAGCGAGGACGAAATGACGAACGCTTGGAATAGTGCGGAAATAATGAATTATGAAAGCTTATTACAGGACTGACGCATCATGGGTAGTAGGGATGGCTTGAGGGTGTTAGGAACAAAACGCGAGCAGTGATTAGATGTCCAATGGGTGATGGCAGCACGCAATGAGCTATGGTTTTCGTGTATAGTTTTGGTGACATAATGCCTGAAGGTGGTGATGAAGACACTTTGGGGGGATGTGTTTACATAAGTAGTGGAAGGGCGGAAAAGCATGGAAAATCAATTTGGAATCGACTTTTCATTAAGGGGATAAAGGGATATATAATGAGCGCTGACATTGATTGACTTTTATTGAGCACTTAGCGTTTGTTTAAATGCTTGCACGGTCATCAATCAAGCGTCAATTAATGTGTGATGCTATTCTGTGCATCTGTTTCGAACGAGAGTGAAGTGTATATAGTTACAAGTCAGTTGCAGTTTTGTAACACGTATAGGAGTAATTTGCATATTGGTGATGAAGATGGTGCCAGCATGTGGCATCTGGCGTCCGTCGTTTACTGTGACATATGGAGATATCGAACGATCAACGCACGAACGTAAGAACGCATTCCTGTAGCATGGTATTTCTTGGGTAAGAATCTAGTCCACTCCTTGGGTTGGAGATGAGATAGAAATTTTTTGTTCGTGCTGTAGAAGGTGTGGTCTAGTAGTGATGGATGGGCTCCGATACGAAACACATGATTATAGGCACACATATATGTGAGGTATAACTAGGGTGTGCCAAGTGGAGAAGGACATTGGAATTGCTAATGCCATCGAGTGCTTGTCTTCTTCTGCCTTTATTTAGGTCATACAGTACGTTATAATGATTCGATATGTAGGATTGGTATTATGCTCGAAGAAGCTATGCGAGGGAGATTTGGGTTCTGGAGATTTAGTTGACATTGATGACAGTGACTTGTCAAGTTTAATCCACTCTTTATGTGATGAGAAGAATTTTTTCTTCCACCTTGGTAGCATGTTGAAATTCTTGACCCTAATTGAACATTTGATTAAGGAGATATACCAATTAGAGATTCTAATCCGTCGTGTTACGTGGTTACGTGGACTAACCTTGATTAATGATTTTCGTATAGGAGCGGCATTAGCGAACTCGTTTCACTTTTAAACTATTGGATCAACTTTGGAAAGAGCTGTAATAAAGGTGCGGGCATTCAAGTGACTCATGATCGTCGTCATTTTCGAGTTTAACCTCGAAAAGTAATAACACCTCTTTAAAAACAATGTTCAACGCTGCCAAGGTGCAAGTATGTAGATTTTAGATGCACCGTACCAGACGTGAGCGTTAAGTTCTAATTTATGGCGAATGAACCAGAACCGACCCTTGGGTCGGAAACATTCCTTGCATCTGTGTAAGAAGCCCAGGCGTTCCGCAGCGATCTTGGCGACACCATATGTGGGGTCGTTTATACGCCGCCGCTCACTATTTACAGCCAAGCAGGTCGTAAAATAGTAAACAAATATGAAGCGGAAGGCGCTGTCGTCAGCAAATGAGTATCTTGTTCTTGCATTCTTGCTTTCTTGTTTACATTTTTTACAACTTCATTTGGTATGTTTTTTCCGCTATGCTTTTGCGTCCGTTGCCTATGGATGAATGAAGTTTGGGCAAGTAGTTCGGTCCATCTAGTGTTTTTTTTTTTAATCATGTCATTTTGACACTAACAGCTGTTTCCCGCTCGAAATCTTAACAGAAAGTCAATACAATGCCTCCGCGGAGCGAAATGAGTCCTTTACACTTTAACAACGTTGGGAAATATTGAAAACTTATTTCCAAAGTGAGTGCTGTGTAGCCCAAAGAGTGCGTTTTTTTTTTTTAAAGAAGTGTTGGCCGAAATGAAGCACCCACCGTGACTGCAGTACGCAAGTTTGTGCAAAAAGTTCGTGAGACTGGTATACTAGTGGACAACACTCGTGGTCTCCGTCGTCGTATGGTGCGCACAGTTCAATTCACGAACATCAACTCACCATCAATCTCAACATTTCACGCACTAGTCTGAGGAGAATTCTGCACAAAGATCTCGGATAATTTCCTTACAAGGCGCGTAGCCATCCGCTTCGTTATCGCTTTGGACAACGATTTTGGACGAAAAATCATCTTTTCTGACGAGGCACATTTTCATCTCGGCTCGGAAAAACCCGTACGTTATTGTCGAGAATCCAAGGCATCCACAGAGAGTGACAGTTTGGTGGGGATTCTGGAGTGGTGGCTTCATTGGACCATTTTCTTCGAAAATGAGACTGGGAACAACGTTTCAGTCAATGGTGGGCGTTACAGAGCCATTTTAAACGACTTTTTTTTTACTGAAATTAAAGACATGGATACGGACGACCTCTGGTTCATGCAGGATGGCGCGCCATGCCACACAGCCCATGTCACAATCAATCTTTTGCGCACCAAATTACCACAACGTGTTATCAGTCATCTTGGCGATGCTAACTGGTCGCCTCGAAACTGCGATTTTACCCCTTTGGGATTTTTTTTTATGGGCGACCGTGAACGACCGATCTAAGCAACCCATAAGCTACAGCACGAAACCATCAACAGGGTCTTGGAAAATTGGGGTGACAGATGCCCTACTGCGAGGCCACAGAAGAAGCCACTTGAAAGAGGTTGTATTTCATAATTAATGGGAATGTTTCTAGCTGGCACGGTCTTTGGCCAGCTGTTTCCAGCGCCGCACGTCCAGTTGGTTAAGGACCCCTTCCACCTGTGTGCGCCACCGTAGATGCGGCCCTCCTCTGCCGCGCCTTCCTTCCGGGTTGGATTCAAAGACTCTTCGGATCGGAGCTGTATTTTCCATGCGCTCTACATGTCCTAGCCACCTTAGACGCTGTATCCGTAAACGTAGTACCAGGCCGATGTCGCTGTACAACCCGTACAGTTCTTCGTTAAATCTGCTCCTCCATACTCCGTTTGAACAAACGGGACCGTAGATAGAGCACAAAATTTTTCTCTCGAAACGACCAAGGACATCTTCATCCGCTTTTGTTAAGGTCTAAGCGTCTGCGCCGTAAAGGAGGACTGGGATGATCAAGGTCTTGTCACTATGTATATAGTGTCACCGTGGTTTTCCACGGTTTCACCGTTTTCTCTACTTCTCAATTGCCTCTTGAGCCTAAAGAAACAGCGGTTGACAAGAGTGATTCTGCGTTTTATCTCAGGGCTGGTGTTGCTGTCGCCGGTCATCAGTGAGCCAAGGTAGAGGAGTTCCTTGACCACTTCATAGTTATATCCGCCCATGGAGACGTTATGGCCAACAGGCCCGTGTTGACCGTCTCTTTTTGATGAAAGCAGATATTTGGTCTTACCCTCTCTATAACCGGTCTATTTACCTGTCTCTATAAACACAGTCATATGCGGCTTTAAAGTCGACAGTGCGTGTCGACCTGGAATTCATGGGTCTTTTCCAAGATCTGCCATAGTGTAAATATTTGGCCTGTCGTGCATTTTCCTGGCCTGAAACCGCACTGGTAGGAACCCATCAGATTGTTCATGAAAGGTTTCAGGCGGTTACACAGTTCGACAGAGAGGATCTTGTACGCAACGTTCAGGACACTCATCCCTCTGTAATTGGCACAGCCATGCCATAGGGGTCTCCTTTCTTATGGACCGGGCAAACGATGCTGAGATTCCATTCATCGGGCATGCATTCTTCCGACCATATCTTGCGGATGAGTTGGTGCATGTTCCTGGCCAGCTCATCGCCAGCTGCTTTAAATAGTTCCGTGGGAAGTCCGCCTACTCCAGCAGCTTTATAAAACTTAAGTTTGTCTTTCACCAGTCTCTCAGCATCGACTGTGACTCCACTATTAGTTGTCCGTGCTCATCCCTGCAGCTTTCTTTGGTAAAACTTTCGAACGTCGTTTCCACAATAGCATCTCTCCATCTCCTCGATCTCGCACTTCTCATGCTCCTTCTTTATTCTTCTCAGAAACACATGCTCCTCCACTCTATTCTGTTCATAGAGCTCGCATTCTGATTGTCTACATGGGCCTGTCTCACTCATCTTCAAACCAGTGGTTTCTCGAAGGTGGTGGCTTGAAACCGAGTACATCTGATGGTGTTCTGACAACATCTCCGTTGCTGTTTTATGGTTTGTGCAGATTACATCGGGACTTGAGGGAGACTTGATCGGCGAAGGTCCTGGCGGTCTCCTGCGATTGAAGCTTTCCGGCGTTAAATTTTGGTGTTCTTACTCGACTCCGTTGATTCCGGGAAATTCGCATCCGTACCTTGGCTGCAACAAGATAATGATCCGAGTCGATGTTGGCTCCTCGAAAGGTTCGGACATCTAGGATGCTTGAGGAGTGTCTGCCGTCGTCGATCGCAATGTGATAAATTTGATTGATTGCCGATTGATCGAAAGACCACCAGGTCCCCTTATGGATATTGAGGTGTGGGAATCGTGTACTTGCTACCACGAGATTATGTCACGCCATAAATTCTAGCCTTAGTCTGTTTTCTGACGTGGTGTTGTGTAGGCTATGCTTTCCTATGACTCGTTCAAAGATTGCTTAAGATTTTTTTCCTGAGTCTGCCTCGAATAAAAAATCCGCATCCGAATAAGCGTTGTTTATTTTCTCTGTAGCAGTTTCCGTAGTATATATCACAGTTTTTCATTCGCTTTTTGCCTGGCCCATTCCAATGCACTTCTTGGAGCGCGGTAATGTCTGCCTTATAGCAGTCCAAAGAGTTGACCAGTTGTTTGGTTGCGCCTGGTCTGTTGAGAGACCCAACGTTCCAGGTGCAGATCCGGAATTCGTTTCCTTTTAGACGCTTGCGGGGGTCGTCAACACGTAATCCGTCCGTATCCGAGGCTGTTGGTTGCCTCTGAACAAATATTTATTTTACGCGATGGGGATGTTAACCCTAAGCGCAACCCCCAATCTGGAGGGGTAGGTTCCTCTTTCCCCAGGAACAAGGGGAAATAATAAAATACAAAAAATGATAAATCTAGTAGTAGCGCTGCGTAAGAACTGTTCTATTTGCGACTCTTCGAAGGCAAAGGGACTATTTGACAATCACAGTGGCTAGGTAGTTAATGGTTAAGCTTCCGAACAAGAATGACGGCTGACTTTAAAACTACCCAATAAACAGAATAAACGTTCAGGTATGAGATCAAATGAGATCCAAGAAACTTTATCGTTATCTTGTTGCAGCTATGGTACCTATGTGTGTGCATTTCGAGGATACTACGGAGTTGAATTAAATCACCAACATTATCATAAAAAAGCTACAATCCTAAGAGAATGCTACGGCCATTGTGCTTTATGTCTGCTATAAGCTTGTTCCAGATCCGATGCATCTCCACACTTCGTAGAACAGGATGTACTTGGTTAATAAAATAGGAGATTGGTGAAGTGACCATGTATGTATGTATCTACTCATATGTATGTGTGTAAAAGAAACACGTAAGAAAATGAAGAAACCACATAGGAATGTTAACGTCCACCCTTCAAACACATACATACATATGTATGTAGGTACATATGTACATGTTCTTACCACTTCCTGTAACCCTTTTTTACCACTTTAACTACGAATCAATATTCCAAGCAAGAAAGTCGTCAAACTTAATTTGAAAATCCCAAATCTCCTTTCAAATCATGCCCCTACTTCCTGCCATTCCATTGAACTCTACCTTGCAATGCATATCACGCTTCCAGCTCGCACATAAAAAACCATCCAATTCTCCTTGGTCTCCCTTTAGCTAACTAAACTACTTACATCCATGCTTCCTGGAAGCAATAACAATTGCTACTACCAGAAAAAACCCCACACTTCAAAACACCGGAACTCTCGATAGCAATCGATTCCTGAAAAACACCTCACATCTCCAAAAAAAAAAAATAGAAGAAAAACTACAACTTCTCCAACAACTAATTTCCAATTCATAGCAGATAATCGGAAATGCTCATTTTTTCCCAATCGAATCCCGGTATCCCGGAGGATTACCAGGCGAGAATTGTGGAAAAAACCGAAATCAAATAACGCCAAAAAGGAGAGAAAAACTGTTAATGGGATTTCCTGTGTTTCGGATAGAGGCGAAAAGACACCCGACTAAGAACCGAAACAATCCAGATGCACTTCGTTGCGCAGCTACACATAGTTAGGTAAACAAGAATGACAAAGAAAACAGCAAAAAAAAAAAAATAAAAATGACATGGGACGACACAACTGCATGTTGCTCTATTCCTATTCCTAACGTGCGTCTAAACAATTCCTAGAACCGATCGTGTTCAGCCAAACGCGTATATCGACGCACTACAGCGTTGCATGTACTTATGTACATATTATCTCGCTTGACGAACTCCCACCCGAGCAATCATAAGTACCAGGAGAGCGGCCAGCAGTAATTCAATCGTAGCCTCATCATGGCTCATGAATTTTTGATCAGACGTAGTGAATTAAAAATTCCGCTCAGTGGAGACGCAGCTCGGATTTGGAGGACAGGACATTCAGCTGTTCGGCTGATGGAGAAGGAGAAAGATCCCTAGCGCAAGCCAATGCTGAGAAATGACGGTCATTGTGACATTCTGTCATTGAGCGTGGTATTGGTTGCTCATACGAATATTGCTTGCACATGGTACCATACCATACCTTGCGAGCGTTTTTCGTTAGATGTCGCAAAACAAAACAAGGATGAAGGGTACAAATAAGCAAAAGTGATTGGCATTTTTGAAAACGAAATTAATTGCATTCCGATGAAATTCGAAACGTGAACGTGGCCGACCATCCGAGAGTGATGTTTCAAATGATTGCGTCGACAGTGAGTGATTGTCAAGGACATGGAATTAAGAATCAGAACACATGAAAGCATTTACCATGGAAGCAATTGTTGAATAATTTTCAGTAACAGAAACAAAGTGGTTCCTCCCGTATCAACCCACAGTATTAACCTATTCGTGTCTGGTATTTAAGACGTTTAGATTGGGTCTTTCCTACCAAACATAATCTGTTGGCTGTAGTCCGTCTGTTTTTGCTTTCTTCTGTTGGTTTTTACAAAGGTGGAAATTACAGACAGGGGCGAGGGAGCGAGCAAACAGAGCAAACTGGTTGATCGCGTTTAACGTGGCAAACACCAGCTTGGATCTCTGTCCCAGCTCAATAGAAGTTGACACACAGCCTCCGCGTGGCCTCCCCTGGATAACTGCACTGGCATCCGCCAGGTAGTGAACCACTGTGTGTAGCAATCCAAGCCCTTGTTCCTGGGGAAAAAGGAACCCGGCCCTCCAGTTTGAGGGTTGTGCTTAGAGGTAACATCTTTGTCACGTAAAAAATCAATCAAAATCAACCACAAGCTGACGACCCCTGCCAACTAAAAGACTTGAAAGTCTGCACATAGAATGTTACGTCCCTTGACAGGCCGGCTGCAGGCAATCAATTGGAGCAAACCCTCAGCTGCTATAAAGCAGATTTAACCGCACTCCAGAAGTGCGATAGGATGGACCAGGCAAAAGACGGATGAAAAACTGCGACATCTTCTACGGGAATCGCTAAAAGGAGAACAAACAACGCTTATTCGGATGCGGATTCGCTATTCGAGGAAGACTCCGACAAGAAGTCTTAACCTTTCGGGATGTAAGCGAGCGGATAATAACAATCCGCATCAAAGCCAATTTCGGACACATCAGCTTGGTATGCGCTCACGTCTCAACCGAAGAAAAGGACAATCGACTCAAAGTAAGAATTCTACGATCTCCTAGATAGAACCCATGCTCAATGTCCCAGCTATGATACAAAAATAATTCTAGGAGATTTTAATACGAAACTGGGCAAAGAGGACATATTTGAGTCGATCACGGGGAAACATAGCCTACACGATACCACGTCCGAAAACGGACATCGACTACTCGACGTCCTGGCGGGGCGCAGTCTCCTTCTGGCTACCACCCGATTCCCACACACTCACAAAGGAACCTGGCGATTACCTGATCAGTCGACCACCAATCAGACGCCCGACACTCCTAGATGTACGAACCTTCCGAGGACCCAACATCGACTCGGATCACTACCTTGTTGTAGCCAAGGTAAGAATGAAGATATCAAGGATGCCACGGAGTCAAGCTAGACAACGAAAATTTGACGTCGAAGACCGCTAGGATCTTTTTCGATCGAGTTTCCCTCAACCTCTCGCAAAATCCGATGACACCGGCACAATTTACAGAGCAACAGTAGGAGCATTGCCAGCACGCCAAGAGAGGCGCTGCCTCTGATGTGTTGGGTTTCAAACAACCGGCAACTAGAAACCCTGGTTTGATGAGCAATGCGGACAAGCCCATGTAGCAAAGCCAAACGCTTTCAAAGCCATGCCACATAGACGGACGAGAGCCGCTCGTGAACATTACGAGCAGATAAGGAGAAAGGAACACACGCTTTTAAGGAAGAACAAAACACAGTGTGAAACCATGAGATCGAGGAGATGAAGAGGTGCTACCACAGGAATAACGCTCGCAAGTTTTACGAAAAAGTAAAAAGAACATGCCAGGGCTATAAAGCCAGAGCGGAAGTCTGTAGGGATTTTTCTTCTTCTTCTTTGGTGGCGTTACAGCCCATGAAGGACCAGAGCCAAGCTTCTCTCAATCGCCCATGTTGTGTGTGATTTATTTTTCCCACAGGTGAAAGGGACCTACAGTTTAATGCCGATTCCGAACGGCGTGAGTCGAGAAGCTTTTTCCAGGCAAGTTATACTATGGGGGGTTTTGCCAGTACCCCGCCGAGGAGGGACGCCGCGAAATAAACATTCGATGGCGTTGGTGTTATCGGAATCCGAACTCGCTCATCGTGCGCCAGAGTCCAACACACTAACCACTGCGCCACGGCGCCCTCGGGATTAAGACGGACAAATAGTCCGTCTATGACAGTATGACAGTGCGCATGGAGATGAGCTATACAGCGGCATGTCTAGTTTTGCTATCCCTGCCCCACAGAATGACAATGGAGAACTTTCGCTGCTCCATTAAAGTCGGTAACTAATTATCCGAGACCTTTGATGTTAAAAAAGGACTTCGACAAGGTGACGCACTGTCATGTAATTTCTTCAACATCGCGCTTGAAAATATCATACTATACTCACTGGCCAAAACAAGGGGTACGATCTATTGCAAGTCTGCACAACTGCTTGCCTAGGCGGATGACATTGACGTAATTGGACGAACACAGCGGGACGTCAATGACGCGTCATTGAATCAGAAGCGGCTAAAGTGGGTCTTTCGGTTAACGAGGGTAATACGAAATATATGCTGTCAACCAAAAATGACGCGCAACACCGACGTCTCGGTCAGAGCGCTCAGCGCACAGATCAAACACAGAATTACTCTTGTCAACCGCTGCGTCTTTGGGCTCAAGAGGCAATTGAGAAGTAGAGCCCTCTCTCGAAAGACCAAAGTTGCACTGTACAAAACCTTAACCATCCCGGCCCTCCTCTATGGCGCAAAGGCCTGGACTTCAACGAAAGCGGGTGACGAGGCCCTTGGTCATTTCGAGAGGAAAATTCTGCGTTCAATCTATGGTCCTGTGGGGAGTAGAGGAGAATGTCTACGACGTCTACGTATCCAACGTCTGAGATGGTCAGGCAATGTAGAGCGAATGTGTAGCACAGTTCCAGCCAGAAGAGTCTTCGAGTCTAACCCCGAGGAACGACGCAGCAGGGGACGATCGAATCGAAGGTGGCGCACACAGGTGGAAGGAAACCTTAACCAACTGGGAGTGCGTCGCTGGAAACATCTGGCAAAAGATCGTGCCAGCTGGAGAAGTTTGTTGGTTGAGGCCCGTGTTCACACTGGACTGTAGCACCAACTAGGTAGTTAGGTAGGTAAGACGGGGAAGGGCGAATGTCGAGTTCCCTGCGCCAAAAAAATAGGTTTGATCGGTTGGACTACGGTCTAGTAAAGCCGTAACCGAAAAATAAAGTGAAACTCAGAGGCAATCACAAACCTCGGATTTAATGGACGGACTACGTGTTGACGACCCCTGCACACGTATAAAAGAACAGGAATCTCGATTCTGCACCTAGAATGTTAGGTCTCGTAATAGACCGGGTGCTGCCGAACAGTTAAAAAAAAGCCCTAAGCTACTATAAAGCAGACTTTACCGCACTCCAAGAAGTGCGATGGGATGGCCCGGGTAAACGGAAACTGCTACAAGGAGAACAAACAACGCCTATTTGGATGCGGATTTGTTGTTCGAGGTGGACTTAGGCAAAACGTCCTAAGCTCTCGGCATGTGAGCGAACACCTCATAAGAATCTAACTCACAGCTATCTTCGGAAACTTCAGCTTGATACGCCTTCACGCCCCCACAGAAGAAAATGGCGACAGAGGCAAAGATGACTTCTATGACCTCCTAGAAAGAACATACGCTCACAGCTATGACACGAAGATTGTTCTAGGAGATTTCGACGCGAAGCTGGGTAAGGAGGATTTGAAAGAGTAGCAGGAAAGCACAGCCTACACGACACCATGTCCGAAAACGGCTTCAGGCTAATAAACTTTGTGACGGGGCGTAGTCTCCTACTAACCAGCACACGACTCCCACATCACAATATCCATAAGGGAACCTAGTGGTCTCCTGATCAATAATCTGTTAACCAGTTTCTCTCAATCACCCATGTTGTCTGTAATTTATTTTTTAATCAGGGACCAACAACTTAATGCCGATTCCAAACGGCGTGAATCGAGAAGCTTTTTCATGGCGGATATACTACGGGGGGTTTTGCCAGTACCCCGCCGAGGAGGAACGCTGCGAAATAAACATTCGGAAATTCGATATCGTTAGTCTTATCGGGATACGGACTCGCTCATCGTGAATCAGAGTCCAACACACTAAGTTAAGCTATAATTTTGATGTAGTCAAGGATTTCGTCTTCCTTAGCTCACTGGTAACAAATGACACCAGCGCTGATATCAGACGCAGAATAACTCTTGCCAAGCGCTGTTTCTTCAGGCTCAAGAGACAGTTCAGTAGTAGAGCTCTCTCTCGAAAATTAAGGTGACCCTCTGTAAAACCCCAACCATCTCGGTCTTCCTCTACAGCGCAGAGGCTTGGACCTTACCAAAAATGGATGAAGAGGACCTTGGTCGTTTCGAGAAGAAAATTCTGCGTACAATTTTCGGTCTCATTTGTGTTGACGCAGAATGGAGGAGCAGTTCAACCAAGTACGGACTGTACAGCGACATCGGCCTGGTAGGACGTCTTCGGATCCAACGGCTAAAGTGGCTCGGCCATATAGAGCGCATGCACAGCAAAGCTCCGGCCTGAAGAGTCTTTGACTCCAAACCAACATTTGAGGTCTTAAGAGTAACATCACTGCTGAAATCAACGTCGTAAAAGCATCCATGTTGGACTTCACTGGCTCGACCACATCGAGCGAATGGACATCAACGCTCCAGCCTCCTGGTTCGAGAAGAAGAGGAAGACCCAACCTCCGGTATAAAGACCAAGTAATCGCGGATGTAAGACATCTTGGTCTTGATAACTGGAAGCAGTGTACCCAGGACCGTCAAGGATGGAAGGCAGCTATAGCTCAGGCTCAGATCCTCCATGGATCGCTGGTCTGATAAGTAAATAAGTAAGTTGGATGATGTTATTAAAAATGTTGACCATCGGATCGATGTTTAAAATGTCAGCTGTGGTGAATATTTTAGTGATATCGCTGATGACTTATAAATGGCATTGACGAGCCTTCAAAAGAAAGTACCCTTATGTTGGATTAAAGGGAACATCGGGAAAAAACACGCAGAAAAGGTGCTCGAGTTACCACAGCCTATTGCAGGTATTCCAAGGAACTTATGACCCTAACATTTAAGGATACTGCGGATTAATTGAAACTAGTTGAAATGTGAGGTCCCTTAACAGACCGGGTGCAGGCGATCAATTGGAGCAAACCCTCAACTGCTATAGAGCAGATATGATCGCACTCCAAGAAGTGCGATGGGATGGACCAGGCAAAAAACGGATGAAAAACTGCGACATCTACTACGGGAACTGCTACAAGGAGAACAAACAGCGCCTATTCGGGTGCGGATTCGTTATTAAATGTAGAAACATTAGCTTAATATGCGCTCACGCCCCAACGGAAGAAAAGGACGATCGACTCAAAGAAGAATTCTACGATCTCCTAGACAGAACATATGCCCAATGCCCCAGCTACGACACAAAAATAGTCCTAGGAGACTTTAATGCAAAACTGGGCAAGAAGGACATATTTGAGTAGATCATAGGAAAGCATAGCCTCCATAACACCACATCCGACAACGGATTAAGGCTAATCGATTTCCTAGCGGGGCGTAACCTCCTTGTAGCAAGCACGCGATTCCCCCATCTCAACATCCACAAGGGTACCTGGCGGTCTTCTGATCAATCGACCACCAACCAGATTGATCATATTGCGATCGACGCCAGACACTCCTCCTGTATTCTCAACGTACGAACCTTCCGAGGGGCCAACATCGACTCGGACCACTACCATGTTGTAGCCAAGGTACGAATGAGGATATCAAGAATGCTTAGGAGTCGAGTAGGACTACGTAAGTTTGACGTGGGAAAGCTACAATCGCAAGAGACTGCCAGAATCTTTGACGATCGTGTCTCCTCAAAGCTCTCTCAAAATCCGCCCACAGCAGCACAAACAATAGAGCAGGAATGGGCAAATTGCCAGAGCGCCGTCAGAGATTCTGCCTCAGAGGTGCTGGGTTTCAAACAGCCACCACCTAAAAACCCCTGGTTCGATGAACAATGCGAACAAGCCCATGCAGCAAAACAAGAGGCATATAAAGCCATGCTGCAACGACGGACGAGAGCTGCTCGCGAAATTTATGAGCAGAAGAGAAGAGAGGAACACACGCTTTTTAAAAGAAAGGAGAGCGAGAGCACGGAAAGCGTGAGATCGAGGAGATGGAGAGATGCTTCCGCAGGAATGACGCCCGTAAGTTTCACAACAAGGTAAAACGAACATGCCATGGCTACAAAGCCAGAGTGGCGGCCTGCGGGAATGAAAATGGAGAACTGGGAGTAGAGTCGCAGTCGATGCTGAGGATTTGGAAAGACCACTTCTGCAGACTGTACAACGGCGATGATAGACAAGATACCGCTGTCAGGCAGAACGAGCCATTCGCAATGGACCACGAAGTAACAGAATTCAGTCCACCCGACCTAGACGAAGTCAAAATAGCGATATCAAGACTTAAGTTTAATAAAGCCGCTGGCGCAGACGGCCTGTCTGCTGAGCTTTTTAAGGCGGCTGGAGATGAGCTGGTAAGGTGCATGCACCATCTCATCTGCAAGGTATGGTCGGAGGAAAGCATGCCCGACGAATGGAATCTCAGCATCGTTTGCCCGGTCCATTAGAAAGGAGACCCCTATAACTGCGCCAACTATCCTTAACATCGCATATAAGGTCTTCTCTGCCGTATTGTGTGAACGCCTGAAACCGTTTGTGGATAACCTGATCGGCTCTTATCAGTGTGGTTTCAGGCCAGGTAAATCCACAATAGACCAAATATTTACGCTACGGCAGATCTTGGAGAAGACCCAGGAATACCAAATCGACACTCACCACCTCTTCGTCGATTTCAAGGCCGCGTATGACAGCGTATATAGAGACGAGCTGTACAAGGCCATGTCTAGTTTTAACATCCCTGTCAAACTCGTCCGACTGTGCAGGATGACAATGGAGAACTCTCGCTGCTCCATTAAGGTCGGTAATGAGCAAACCGAGACCTTTGATGATAAAAAAGGATTTAGGCAGGGCGACGCGCTGTCGTGCAACTTTTTCAACATCGTGCTTGAAAAGATCGTGCAAGAGTCACTGGCCAACACAAGAGGTACGATTTATTTCAAGTCTACGCAATTGCTTGCGTACGCCGACGATATTGACGTAATTAGACGAAAACAGCAAGACGTCAATGAGGCTTTCGTGAGCATTGAGGTAGAAGCGGCTAAGATGGGTCTCAAGGTTAATGAGGGTAAAACCAAATATCTGCTTTCATCTAAAAGAGACGGACAACACCGACGTATTGGCCAGAACGTCACCATGGGCGGATATAACTTTGAAGTGGTCAAGGAATTCGTCTACCTTGGCTCACTGATGACCAGCGATAACAACACCAGCGCTGAGATAAAACGCAGAATCACTCTTGCCAACCGCTGTTTCTTTGGGCTCAAGAGGCAATTGAGAAGTAGAGCCCTTTCTCGGAAAACCAAGGTGACACTATATACGACCTTGATCATCCCAGTCCTCCTTTACGGCGCAGAGGCTTGGACCTTAACAAAAGCGGATGAAGATGCCCTTGGTCGTTTCGAGAGGAAAATTCTGCGCAATATCTACGGTCCCGTTTGTTCAAACGGTGTATGGAGGAGAAGATATAACGAAGAACTGTACGGGTTGTACAGCGACATCGGCCTGGTACGACGTCTACGGATACAGCGTCTAAGGTGGCTAGGCCATGTAGAGCGCATGGAAGATACAGCTCCGACCCGAAAAGTCTTCGAATCCACTCCGGAAGGAAGGCGCGGCAGAAGACGGTCGCCTCAGCGGTGGCGCACGCAGGTGGAAGGGGACCTCAACCAACTGGGCGTGCGGCACTGGAAACAGCTGGCCAAAGACCGTGCCGGCTGGAGACGCTTGTTGGTTGAGGCCCAGGTTCACCACGGACTGTAGCGCCACCTAAGTAAGTAAGGAAGTAAGTTGAAATCAGATCGCATGTAAGGAAAATAAGAAAGATTCCTCAAGGCAGAGATGGATGTGTCCACTAATTGTTTGTGATACCCCAAGCCAAATAGAGGTGTGTGCATAAAAAAAGCTCTAGCTCCCCTACGCTAGGTACCTATAATCCCATCTCGTAAATTATTTTACTAACACTCATAGAATTCGTAAAGAGCTCTACCGACCCCTTAGGGACCGGCCTTTTAAGGACTTTAAGCCTTAGTGAGATCTCGAATTCAATTACCTACACATAAATTAAATGGGTTCTAAACATAATAGAGGTAATTACTGATTGTCCCTAAATGATCCAATTACCCATAAATTCGGACAAAAACCTCATTCTCTAGGCTCTTCAAGTGTATGCTCTGCCAAACTACCTCCTAAAGGCTTTCATAATTCAAACTATTGCACAAGTACTCTCAAGCATAAGGAACAAGTACTCACACGGAGTAGCATATCAATATCTCGTTTGCAAAACAACCCCCTTAAAGACATGCATCCGGTCGATTGTCTATTTAAAATGATATCCAGAACACATTCACCGCAACGACAAGTTGAACTCCCATCCGTCATCGCATTGACCCCGTCCAACAGCCACTTTGCATCATATGCTTCCTTATTAGACTACCCATGAACCATTCCATAAATAGCAGATAAAACTGATAACCATTTGCCTGCCATTCACAAGTCAATAAACATGAAAAGCCTATTGGCAATCAGCCCATCATCGACATCATCGACATCATCAACATTTCCAACTGCCTCCACTATACCACTCCTAATCTTCCTCATTCCAATATCAATTCCAATTCCGTCGTCTTCCTCCTCAATTGGACGTTATGGATGTACAACCAATTCAATTCGCTCTCAATAAATTAATCTATGCGGTGGTATGGAGACGCATACATAGTACAAATCAGCTGTTAACTTGAACGCCTCACCAGTAGGCACAGTCGTCAGCTAGTAGCCCAACAATCCAACAAGCCTACAAGTGAACCAGGCAAGCCAGCAGATCAACTGCAAGTGCCCACTAGTTAATTATAATGATTTATTCATTAAAAAAATATATTGTAGATGCCACCGTCCTTCTGTCGTCCCTAGTTCGTCCTACTGAAAAGACCAGATGCCGCTCAGCACATCGGCATACGTACGTCAACAAACGACAAACAATAATGCCTGTCCCTTCTCCAGGACTGACAGGGTACAGACGAGGCGGTAGAAGTGTGATTGCTACAAAGCGACAATGGGCGATTGAGCGAAAACGGTTAAGTGTAAATTATAGAATCGCCTCATCATCCGCCGCTTCTCCTGCCTCGGCCGATGCCGATGACCCAAAGCGAATTACATTCGTTAACTTGTCAAAAGCGCGCACAAAAAAAAAAAAGCAAAGAGCCGACGGAGGAATGACAGACACTTGACAATTTGCACTTCCCGCCCGGCAGTGGCGGCCATTGACACTTGTTTTTTCTAATTCCAGCTCACGCAAAGGCAAACCCAACGCGCAACATAGTATGGATACAAGTACTATATGTGTACAGTGCCAATTGACACTTGAGGCCAAGCATGGCGTGGTAACATGCCAATTCTATAGTCCCGCTTTAACCGCCGCCATCAATCGATGTTGTTTGTCCGTTGTGCTTTGTATTCTACGCGGATAGATTGCCGTTTTATTGCATAACTTCCTCCCATGTAAACGGCTTAATTAATCCGAAAGATGAGGCGGCGTTGGTGGACGTTGACGATGAACAGACCACCCATCGGCGTGCGGTTCAATTGAATATCCAAAGTGAAGGCAGACCACAAACACCATCAGCACCGACTAACATCACGACCGCAAGGGTGATTTCGTAAACTGGAAAGTTCGGTAGCTGATAACGCGCGATTTATCCCCAAAGCCTTATTGCTAATTGGCTGTAGACTATGGTAGGCACAACACGCGCCGTAGCGATAACGATAGTAGTGACAATAGAGAAATCGAGACCAAAGAAGTTCCTTGATGTGAGGTCAGTAGTTGTACAGTAATTGCTTTTGGGAGTTTCCATCAACGGTTTCCGGCGGTTTGGCTAGGCCATGCGATTAACCGGAGGCAATTGGACTGTGGAAGCAATTTCCGTTGAACTCGGAGAAGTTTGAGCGGTCGTGAGGATGGTGGTGCATCATCCGCTCGATTGAGTTTTACAGAATTGGAGGATTTTTTCCCCTTGCCTTCCTAGATTGTTTTCTTTCAAGTTGTGATAGATTCATTCGATTCGCTGATAGATCAATAATCGGATGTGATGTTAATCGGCTTAAGTGCGTCAAGGGTGATGGCTGTGTCGGATGGATAGTGAGTTCGACGTGGCGATAATTGATGGGGGATTCACAAAACTTTTTATGGTTATCCGACAGTCAATTAGGGTTTTTCGGACATGATCTCTATTAGGATGCCAGTTTAAGGGTTACATTCCTAAGCATATATCGTTAGGCGCCGTCATTCTAGCCGATGACACAGCTGATCAGTGAGAAAATTACAAAAAAAAAAACTTAACTTAAGTCCAACATACATGCTGAGTGCGCCCAAGAAGATGGTTGAGTGTTAGGTTAGGTTAATGTGGTCGGCATAAGCCACACGTAGACCGAAGTCGGCCCATTGTGATACCGCATGGATCGTGTTACCCAGATCCGCTACCAGAGAACCAACCAGTGCTTCTGATGAAGCGATGGAGTTGAGCTATTTTTTGGTCTGCTAGCTCACTTGGATTATCATAGAAGGGTGCGCCGAGGTAGATCCTCCTGCGATTCGCTAAAGAGGGGCATGAGAAGAGGAGGTGATGTATTGATTCCTCTACCTCCTCGTCCATCGTCCATGCAGCCGCGACAGAAGTCGTTGAAGGGTAGTTCTAGTCTGGCGGCGTGTTTGCCAATGATGCAGTGAACTGTAATGACACCCACCAGAGTACTTAAGGTTGCCCTTTTGGTTGCCACTAGGTCCCTCGTTCGTCCTAGGTTTAATTTAGGCCAGAGTTGTTTGGTGATAAAGCCGATATTACTCTCATTCCATTGGAGGTTGATCGCCTTAATGGTTTGGAGTTTTATCATGTGCTTTACCGTACTTATTGGTGTTTCAAGGTACCCGAGGGTAGGTAGGCTGAGTGTGCTAGACCCTAACTTTGCGAGTTCGTCGACCGCGTAGTTTCCTGGAATATCCCTATGCCCGGGAACCCACAATACTTTAATGTTGAACTGCTCAGCCATCTCATCTAGAGATAGGCGGCAGTTAACGGATGTCTTTGATTTGTGGGCTACCGCGGCCAGGGGTTTTATCGCAGATTGGCTGTCCGTGCAAATAATAATATCCTTAGCGGATAATACATTGATCCTGAGCCATGCAAGGGCCTCCGTTATCGCTGTTACACACTGCAGTAATTAGGGAGTCTAAAGGATAGGCTCAGGTTAAGCTCCTTGGAGAAGACTCCACTGCCTACACCCGACTCCATCTTAGAGCCATCGGTATAGAGAGAGATCGAGCCGTTTGGTATGACATTCCCTTCAGCCCATTCCTCCCTGGATGGAAAGACAACTTCGAAGTTCCTAGTGAACACGTTCTGCGGGATGATATAGTCTGAGTCCATGGGTACTTTGAAGTTTTTTAGAATGGTTGTGTGGCCTTTTTGTGCTGTGGACCATTTTATTACGCTCCTCATCCTCAGGGCCGGGCAGGCAGCAATTTGTTTGCTAAAAAGGTTCAGTGGTGGAAGGTGTAACAGAATGTTTAGGGCCTCCGTGGGGGTTGATCTGATCGCTCCGCTTATGTATACGCTGGCCGATCTTTGTACTTTCCTCAGAAGGTCTCGATTGACTGCCTTGTCCAGAGCAGTCCACCAGACTACGACGCCATACAAGAGGATGGGCCTTATGACCGCCGTGTAAAGCCAGTGCATAATGCTTGGTTGGAGACCCTACTTCTTGCCCACCACTTTTTTTGCAGCTGTAGAGGGCAACAGTTGCTTTCTTGACGCGGTCAAGAATGTTGGGTTTCCAATTCAGCCTTTTGTCAAGGACTAGATATTTGATATTTGGCCTGCTCTTTGATTATTAGTTGGGTTCCACCCAGCCTTGGTGGGTTGAGGGGTGGAATTTTATATTTGTTAGTAAACAGTACTAGGTCGGTCTTCTTAGAGTTCACCCCAAGTCCACAGTACTGCGTTTAGGTTTGTACTGTATGTAATGCACTCTGCATAAGGTCGCATAGACTGCTGGGAAATTTTCCTGTGGCGGCAATAGCAATGTCATCTGCATAGGTGGTCACAGCGTATCCTTCCTGTTCAAGCAACAGCAGTAGCTCTTTGACCACCACGTTCCACAGAAGAGGAGAGAGTACTCCACCCCGTGGTGTATCTCTGATAACCATTCTAGTTGAGACGGCACCAGCGAAGTTGGCTTTGACAACTCTTTGTGATAGCAGTTCTATCACTGATCCTGTAACACCCAGATCAGTCAACGCTTTGGTGACGGCCCATGGTTCAACATTGTTAAAGGCACCCTCAATGTCGAGAAAGGCGACTAGAGTATATTCCTTACGTTCCAGTGACCTTTCTATTTTGCTGACCAGTGAGTGGAATACTGTTTCCACCAATTTGCCTTTGTTGTAGGCATGTTGATTATCCGACAGCCTTCCTGGGAGGCAGCTGTAACGAATGTGTGCGTCTAGAATCTTTTCTAGGGTTTTTAATAGAAAAGAAGTATGACTATTAGGCCTCAAGTCATTTGCATACGTGTGGGAGCTTTTGCCTGCCTTGGGTATGAAAATGACTTTGGTTACCTTCCACTTGAAGGGGTGTATGATAGGGAGAGGCAACTCTTGTATATGACTACAAGCCAGGAGAGGATGGTATCTGCTACTTGCTGGAGCTCAGCTGGTATGATACCATCCGGTCCTGGGGACTTGTAGGGTTCAAAGCTTTTTATGACCCATAGGAGGCCCATGGTTGAGTGTTATTCTTAACTAATTTTCTTTCCCTCTAGGTTGTGATTTACATATTTACTGTTTGGTTTTTCAGCGTACTGATTTCGACAGCACACGCGTAATTCGTACCATGCGCCAAAATGAGACAAGCTCAGATAGCATAGCCATTTCATTACGACTCACACCGAACAACCTTTACACGTTATTGAATTTTATAATCAAAATTGGGGGTCTAGGAAATTATTTTTCTGCAATCTTCAACCATTTTACAGTCGTCCCTACTGAGCAAGCAATTCAAGCCATCAAATCACTCATCTATGCCGCTAAGCGAGAGCCGAAGAGATACCAGCTAAAATGCCCGAAAAGGTATCCTAAAATTGGACTTTCCATATGAACTATTTAAAATGTAATCGTGGTCGACATTTACACTGAACTAACAGCCTCGGCTCGGGATACTTTCTGGGCAATATGCAGTTTTCAACCTTATAAGACACTAGGCCTGGAATACATTATACAAATTAAACCTCAGCATACGGAAGATCAGAGGGCGCCGTGGCGCAGTAGTTAGTGTATTGGGCTCTGACTGTCGATTCGGATCCCGATAACACCCACGCCATCGAATGTTTATTTCGTGGTGTCACTCCTCGGCGGAGTACTGGCAAAAACCCATGTAGTAAAACTTAACTTGCCTTGAAAAAGCTTCTCCGACGCCGTTCAGAAACGGCATTAAACTGTAGGCCCCTTTCACCTATGTACGTGAAAAATTAATTTTACACAACATGGGTGATAGAAGAGAAGCTTGGCTCAGGTCCTTCAGGGGCTGTTATGCCACCAAAAGAAAAGAAAGATACGAAAGATCTCATCCTACTGGACTTCTTCTTTTTCTTAACGGGCGCTACAGTTCGGAGTGAACCTGGGCTTAAACCAACATGCCAACTAGCACGATCTTTTGCTAGCCCTTTCCACTGCCGCACACCCATTTGGCTGAGGCCGTGTTAAGTGCGGCCGTCATCTTTTTCTTCGTCCCTCGGGGTTGGATTCAAAGACTCTCCGGGCTGGAGCTGTGGTGTCCATTTGCTCTACATGGCCTAGCCATATTAGGCGTTTAATCCGTAAACGCGTAAAGCTCGTGGTTTCCTCCATCCCCCGTCTGCGTTTATCGGTTCGAAAATCCCACGCGGAATCTTTCTCTCGAACCAATCAAGGGCCACTCATCCGCTATTGATAGTGTTCATAATTCTGCGCCGCACAGCAGCACCGGGATGATAAGGGTATTGTAGAGAGTCAACCTTGTCATTCGGGACAGCGCTCTATTACTCAATTGCCTCCTGAGCCCAAAGAAACAGCGATTGGCAAGAGTGATCCTGCGCTTGATTGCGGAACTGATGTCGTTGTTCCAGGTTCCAGGTCACTGTGGAGCCAAGGTAAACGAAGTCCTTAACTACCTCAAACTTATATTTCTAATACGTTGTGGAAGAAAGCACACGACAACGCATCGCCCTGCCTGAATTTTTTTTTTTTGACATTAGAACTATCGGTCGGGTCTTCACCAATTCTAATGGAGCAACGATCATTCCCTAACGTCATCCTGCATAGTTTGACGAACTCGGCAGGGATGTCAAAGGTAGACATAGCGTTGTATACCTCGTCTTTAATTACGTTGTCGTATGCGGCTTTGAAGTCGACAAATAGGTGGTGAGTGTCGACTTGAAATTTATTGGTTTTTTCCAGGACCTGCCGTAGTGTAAAGATTTGGTCGATGGTAGAATTCCCTGGCATGAATCCGCGCTGATAAGGATCTGTCAGCTTATTTACAAATGGCTTCAGGCGTTCACACAAAACGGTAGAGAAGATTATGTAAGCGATGTTAAGGAGACTTATTCCTCTGTAGTTAGCGCAATCAGAGGGGTCTCCTTTCTTGTGTATCGGGTATACATGCTGAGACTCCATTCCTCGGGCATGCCTTCCTCTGACCATATCTTACAGATGAGCTGGTGCATGCTCCTAACCAGGTCATCTCCAGCTGCTTTAAAGAGCTCAGAAGATAGTCCCTCTGCGCAAGTAGCTTTATTCGACTTGAATTTCGATATGGCGATCTTCGTCGAGGTTAGGGTGATGGAATTCTCTGCGGTGTTTTTGTTAAAAAAATTGATAATTTTGCCTGACAGCGGCATATTAACTAACATCGCCGTTGTACAGTCTGTAGAAGTGGTTTTTCCATATTCCCAGCATCGACTGCGATCCTACTACTAGATGTCCGTTCTCATCCCCTAAGGCTTCCGTTCTGGCTTTATAATCTTGGCATGTTCGCCTTATCTGTTGATAAAACTTTGGAACGTGACGCCTGCCGTAACACCTTTCCAAATCCTCAATAGCATGGAGGGTTGAGGTGTATTGGAGAGGTGTATTGGAGAGCTTAAGGAAGACGCTATCGGTAAAAGCACGAGCGGTTTCTGGCGATAGTAGCTTTCCGACGTCATAACTTTGTATTATCACTCTTCTCTGCTGCGTTCCTTATGTCGGTAGGCGCATCTTGGATACTACAAGATAGTGGTCCGGGTCGATGTTAGCCCCTCGGAAAGTTTGAACATCAAGAATAGTGGAGGAGTGTCTGAGGTCGATCAATCTTGCGACCGCATGGTCCCTTTGTGTATACCGAGGTGCGGGAAGCGGCTATAAGGAGATTTCGCCCCGTAGCAAGATCAATCAGCCTGTGTCCGTTATCGGATGTGGTGTCGTGTAGGCTATGTTTGCCTATGACTCGTGCAAGGTTGCTTTCCTTACCCAACTTAGCATTGAAGTCTCCTAGTCCAAATTTGATTTCATAGCTGGGATATTGGGCATACGATCGTAGAACTTATCTTTGGCGGAGTCATCCTTATCGTCCGTGAGGGTGTGGACGCAGATCAGGCTGATATTAAAAATGTAGCCTTGATACGGATCGTAATGACGCGTTCGCTCACATGCCTTAGTCTACCTCGAACAGCAAATCCGCATCCGAACAATCGTTGTCCTCTCTCCCTATAGCAGTCGCCGTTTTCCAGCCGCTTTATATCCGGTCCCCATTCGCTTTATAGCGGTCTAGGGCGTCCGCAAGTTGTTCGGCTGCACGTGACCTGTTTAGGGACCTAACATTCCACGTACAGAGCCGAAGATCATTGTCCTTTTTTCGTTTTTTTGTAAGGGTCGTCAACATTAATCCGGTCCGTTTTATTCGAGGCTTATGGTTGCGACGGTGACGGCTTACTAGGCCGTAGCCCAACCGATTAACAGTGTTTTTGGGCGCAGGAAGCTCGCAATTCGCCCTTCCCTGTCTGCATATTCCATAGCAAATCTCCAGATGGCACCACGAGGAAGTGGGGATGGGACTTACTAACAGTGCCGCAATGTTCGACTGCGGTGGCCCTGCTCGCTTTTCAGCAGGCCAGCATCCGTCGGATAGATGCTACCTCTGTGAGGCCCTTGTTAGTCCTTTGCCTTTGCATCAGATAATAATAGAAATGATAAATACATATATACGAATATTATATGGCCGTCTATCATATCTCCACACTTAGTCAACACGCAAACTAAACATTGATTCTTAGCACTACTACTATATGGCGTATGGATAGCCCACGTACATCCTGTCTGCCACACCGTGCACCCAGCTATTCAATAATTAGCTAAACCAACTTAATGTATTAGAAATGCTATTATAAATAACTCATCATACACGCGACTTCTTTTATATCTAGCTCGTCATTAAACCTCACTGTCTATTTGCATAAAACCTCCCCTTCTAAGCGCCTGCCAGACGACTAAACATACGCCCAATATACCACATCCATCCACTTCCATAATCACTATAACTAAACCAATTCTGCTCGAAAGACGAAAACCCTCCGCATAATAATAAAAATCTAATTTGCTGGAACGTGAGAGCTTCCTAACACGACAAACATCGGCAACAAGCTCCTACCATACGTGAGGTAACTGCCCAATCAAAATAGATACGGAGTCACAGGCGCGACGCAATAAAAATTCCTTGAACAAAAAATCAACTTCAAATCTCTAAATAATATCTGTTCTGGAAGCGAACGTGATCACACCACTCATGCTCACTGATGATGGTAGTCATCCCGGTGAACATCGGATGTCGGTAGATCGTCAATAACGACCGAGCACACTCACAACTGGACATCTATCCAGTAGGTACAGCCACCGTTCGCATATCGTCGCTGCCGATGACTTTTGTTGGCAATTTGATTTAACCATCAATCAGATCCAACGGAGAGGTTTAATTAAAACATACGTGTGTCCCAGCAAATTGGGCGGAAGGTGGTGCGGTAGAAGCGGTAGCTGTCATCGACAGGGGGCTGCGGCTTGAATGGAGACGGCGCATTTCCGCTACAAATCACGATTTTGACAATTGTAAAAGGAAATGAAAGGATAATGATAACTTTACTCTCTGACGTTCGTTTTTATGCCGATGTTGTGCTGTGGTCATGTGGAAAGGACAATCATGCTGTTGAATAGGTAAAATGGCTTTGAAACGAACAGTGATTTGATTGAGCTAAAGATGGACTGAATGCGCATAATTTCAATTAGCTGCTTTGTGAAGCAGCGGCGTGGCAAATAATTTCAGGTCCGCCTTTCTGACGCAATAAAAACTGATATCGTAAACATTAAGGATAAAAAGCATGAGAAGTCCACGCATGCTGACAGAATTTCAATTTCAATTGATCAATTTGCTGTGAAGGTACATAGTCTCCATTTCCATAATAAAAATACATAAAGAGGTAGTGAGCAGGTATCTACACTTTGGAGTACAATAGACCTGTATTTGTGTCTGTGCTGAATGCTCCAACAGAGAGCAGAAGCCTCCGAGCAAATGTGTATGTATGTATGTATATTGGCGTTACAGTCCATGAAGGACCTGAGCCGAGCTTCTCTCAATCACCCATGTTGTGTGTGATTTCATTTTCCTAGAGTCTACAGGGAGCAGCTGAGCGAAAGACTCTACGGTATGCCTACGTCGAACACAAATGCCAATAATATGTGGCTGCATTGCCGCTCAGCCATTCAGGAAGTAGCCGAAGCCACCCTAGGATACCTACCACCCCCGACAAGAAACCCGTGGTATGATGGCGAGTGTGAGCAGAAAAAGGCAGCAACCGACGAGGCGTACCAAAAGGCGCTGCAGAGGAAAACCAGGGCAGCGCGAGAAGAGTACCGAGCCAGAAGAAGGGAGGAGAAGAAACTACTGCGACAAAAGAAAAGAATCTTCGCAGCCTCCCAGCTCAAGGATATCGAGGAGTCTAGGGATAAACATAAAATACGAGCCTTTTACAAGAAAACCAAAGGCCTTGCAGGAGGCTTCAAAAAGGGCACCCAGGCTCTTCGAAACTGCGAGGGTAATCTTGTCACCGACCCGCAGGGAATAGTGGATGTATTTAAGCAGCACTTCCAGCAGCTGCTTAACGAGCATGACCAAGAGAGAGTGGTAGGGACCGAGGAAATCCCAACTCCAGCCGCTGAAGTAGTCCTCCCACCCAGCATAGAAGAAGTCGGCACAGCTATTCAGAAGCTGAAGAACAACAAGGCCGCAGGCTCAGATGGCTTGCCATCAGAGCTCTTCAAGGCTGGCGGCGATGTTCTGGTAGGGAGCATGCACCAGATCATCTGCAGAATTTGGGAAGATGAGAGCATGCCCGACGACTGGAATACCAGCTCTATATGCCCCATCCACAAAAAAGGCGATCCTACCTCTTGCAAGAACTATAGAGGTATATCCCTGCTCAATGTCGCATACAAGATCCTGTCCAGCGTATTGTGTGAACGTCTAAAACCATTTTGCACCGCACTAATCGACAGCTACCAGTGCGGCTTCCGGCCCGGCGAATCAACTATAGACCAAATTTTCACACTTCGACAAATCCTGGAAAAGACCAACGAGTTTCGAATCGATACACACCATCTTTTCATCGATTTCAAAGCCGCATACGACAGCATTCATCGTGAAGCACTGTTTTGGGCGATGGCCGAATTCGGGATCCCGGTAAAACTGATCCAGTTGTGTCGCGCCACGCTAAAAAACACGCGATGCACCGTGCAACTCGGTTCTAGGACCGAAACATGTTCGAAACATGCACCGGATTTCGGCAAGGAGATGCGCTGTCATGTGACTTCTTCAACCTGGTGCTGGAGCAGATAGTGCGAGGGGCAGGCGTCAACAGGGAAGGCACTATCTTTTACAAGTCCATCCAGCTGCTAGGATACGCGGATGATATCGACATCATCGCGTGTTTTCGCCGTGGCATTGTGGAAGCATTCACGGCGATTGAAGAACAGGCGAAACGAATTGGCCTTAAGTTCAATGAGGACAAAACGAAATACATGCTGTCAAGCAAAAACCCATCCGTCGCTCACCACCTGGGACAAAACATAACAATTGACAGCTACAATTTCGAGGTAGTTAAGGAGTTTGTCTACCTCGGGGCAAACGTAAATTCCACAAATGACACCACAGTGGAGATCCGGCGTAGAATCGCCCTTGGCAACCGCTGCTACTTCGGCATGTCCAAACAACTGGGGTCAAAACTCCTCACTCGAAAGACCAAAGTCATGCTTTACAAAACGCTCATTCTGCCAGTCTTGCTGTACGGAGCCGAAAGCTGGACGATAAGCAGGACAGCGGAGCTGATTTTGGGTTCTTTCGAAAGAAAAATTCTGCGCCGGATATTTGGTCCTGTCTGTGAGGAAGGTGAATGGAGAAGAAGACACAACCGCGAACTCCACGAGCTGTACCAAGATGTGGATGTAGTCCGGAAGGCGAAGATCCGTCGACTACAATGGCTCGGCCACATCGAGCGCATGGACATCAACGCTCCAGCTAAGAGGGTCTTCGACTCCGAGCCTCCTGGTTCGAGAAGAAGAGGAAGACCGAACCTCCGGTATAAAGACCAAGTAATCGCGGATGTAGGACATCTTGGTCTTGACAACTGGAAGCAGCGTGCCCGGGACCGTCAATGATGGAAGGCAGCTATAGCTCAGGCTCAGATCCTCCATGGATCGCAGGCCTGATAAGTAAGTAAGTATAGGTGAAAGGGACCTAGTGTTTATTGCCGGTTCCGAACGGCGAATTTCGAGAAGCTTTTCATGACAATTTTACTACAGGGGGTTTTGTCAGAACCCCGCTGAGGAGAAACACCGTGAAAACCACATCCGATGACATGGCTGTGTAGGGATTCGATCCCGTGTCATCGGCGTCAGAGGCCAATACACTACCCACTGCGCCACGGTGCTCTCCGAGCAAATACATCGAGCAAATACTGCGCTTGAGAAAAGTGTCATCTTCAGAGTGTGTCAAATGGCAGGCTGTCTGGCGGTGACGGGATCTATGAAGTCCACACCAACGGCGGCTCTTGAAGTCATGCTGAACCTCCAACCCCTGGACATATACTGCGAGAGCGCCGCAACCAGAACTGCGCTAAGACTACAGGAATCCGGTCTCTGGAAAAGGAGTCCTCACCGAGATGCATCAGTCTTGGATCGATGGGCCATCTCGAGATTCAGAACCGTAACGGACTATGTCACCCGACTTCCTTCCCGGGAGAGGAGATTCTCTATTAGAATTCCCTTCAGGGAGGAATGGACCCGTGATTTGATACGCACGAAAAGTGAACTGGCATTCTACACCGACGGATCCAAAATGGAAGTCGGCACAGGTGCCGGAGTCTACTTTGAGTCTCGGGATATGCATTGCTCCTACAGGTTCGATGATGGATGCAGTGTCTTCCAAGCTGAGGTCTTCGCTATCAAGCAGGCGGCCGACCTGATCAGCAAAGAGAATATCTCATGAAAAAGGATCAGCATCTATGTTGACAGCCAGGCAGCCATTAAGGCTCTGCAGGCAGCATGGATAAGATCCGAATTCGTCAAACTCTGCAAGGAGAAGTTAGAAGAGATATCCAATGTAAATGAGGTGACCCTTTGCTGGGTGCCTGGTCATATGAATATCTCCGGAAACGAGAGGGCGGATGAGCTGGCTAGGGTGGGATCAAGTGCTAACATTGCGCAGTCTCAGCTGAGGCCAAAGCACCACTCAGTGCGCTCTACAGGGAGATAGAGACGGAGCTATTAGTGGAAGCCCATAAGCGCTGGTGTCGCATAGATACATGCGCAACGGCGAGATCGACTTGGCCCGCCTATGATAAGAAAAGAACGGAAAATCTGCTGAAGTTCAATCGTGGAGTGAAGTGCCCTCACCGGGCACTGCATGCTGTCCTACCATGCAGCTCGACTAGGCCAGCCCTACAATGATTTCTGCAGAAACTGCAGAGGCGAAGAGGAAATTGAATCCAATCGTCACCTGCTGTGCGAATGTCCGGCGCTAGCCCAAAAAAGAAATATATTCCTGGGAAGATACTTCCTTTCGGGACTAGAAGAGGTAGGTAATATTGGGCTGAGCAGAATACCGGGATTTTTATCCCCGTCTGGTTGGTTCAGCTCAACGGTAAATGTCTAGATATCAACGGGTTAAACAAAACAAGTGGGCACAATGGACTCAACGTAGTCTACGTGAGCCTTGACTTTCCGTCAATAGGGCACCCATATACCTAACCTAACCTAAATACAGCGCCTGGCAGAAAATTAGTAAATTCGTTACTCGCATATAGTCACTTCATTACTACCTTGATGGTTAAACGAGTATTACCTTACATGTCTGCTTATTATAATCATTTTGGTTTGGATGCTTACCTGAAAGGAAATAAAATTGAATTAATACAGGTTTTCAAGGAAACGAGGTGATTGAAGCATTGTCAAAAAGAAAATGTATGAATCCACGGTTTTTATTTTTATTAAAAAAGTTGCTGACAAGATCGCCGTGACGCAACGGGTAGTGTGCCAACCTCGGACGCACGATAAGCGAGTTCGGATCTCTATAATATCAACGACATCGACTGTTAACTATGCGACATCCCTCCTAAATGACGCCCGTTTCTTTCCAGGCACTCTTACAGCCGGACCCCCACATTTGTAATAACAGGTGAACATAGAGCTGGTTCAGTGACGGCATTTTCGCGGCGAATATTCCCCTGCAGGGCCTGAATTGTTCGACAATTATTATTATGAGCCCATGACTTGAGGTATCCCCACAAGAAAAAGTCGCACTATGTGAGGCCCGGAGAGCGAAGTGGCCAGAGTATGTCTCCATATTTGCTGATCAATTTGTTCGGGAAAATAGCCCTCAGCTTCCTCATCGGGATCATAACCGTCTTGCTGAAATAGGGTGCTGTTGTTGTAACCGGGGACCAACTAAGTTGCGGCAACAGAAACTCGCCGATCATTCGGCAATACACTTCAGCTGTGACTATATCCTGTTGGTTTAAGAAATAAGGGCCAATTATCCTTCGGGCAGAAATGGCACACCATACCGTCATCTTGCGGCAACGTAAACGTCTTTGATGGCATTTTCTAGGGTTTTTTGGGCAAGAGTAATGCAAGATTTATTTTTTTTACGTAGCCGTCAATATGAAAATGTTGTTCATCACTAAACAAAGGCGACTAAGGCCTTGTGGGCTTGTCGAAGCACTTACGGTTAAACCTGTGGATTGAAACTTAAGATAATCCACTGGCTATATACCGCAATCATCATCACCTATGCGTCCACGGGACGGTGGACAAAAGTTGAGCAAAAAACGATAATCGCTAAGCTTCAACGCCTCCAGAGACTAGTGTGACTCGGCATTACAGGCGCTATGACAACCTGCCCTACGGCAGCAAAGAAGCACTAATTGGACTTACGCCACTGCACCATTTTATTAAAAAGGTTGCATTACTTAGTGCAATCAGAATTCTTCCCGTGGGAACAGAGCTGCCATGTAGACCTATGGGTCACATGTCCACCTTGCAACATCTTCCTGAGCTCGATTTTATTACCACGGTCTCGGAAGGTGTGTGGTAAGCCTTCACTTTTGACAAGAGATGTGAGATTTGATCCCAAACCGCACAGCTTGGGAAACCAGTGATCCCTTGCTCAATGTCAAAGGCGTTAGGTCGTACAAGATGGTTTCTGGCGTTGGCGCTGGCATCGTTTGACAAAATCCGAAGATTTCGGGGGGCCCTACGAATGAGTCCTAGTATCTTCCAAGCGGAATTATATGCCATCCTAACATGCGTGAATCTAAACTTGTATGTACATATGTATGTTGGCGTTACAGTCCATGAAGAACCTGAGCCGAGCTTCTCTCTCAATCACCCATGTTGTGTGTGATTTCATTTTCCCATAGGTAAAAGGGACCTACAGATTATTGCCGGTTCCGAACGGCGAATTTCGAGAAGCTTTCCATGACAATTTTACTACAGGGGGATTTCTCAGACCCCCGCTGAGGAGAAACACCGTGAAAACACGTTCGATGACATGGCTGTGTCGGAATTCGATCCCGTGTCATCGGCGTCAGAGGCCAACACGCTACCCACTGGGCCACGGTGCTCTCGTCAATCTAGACATAGAGGCTGGTATTAGAGGCGTAACCATCAATACACTCTCTGATAGTCAAGCTGTGCTTAAAGCGCTGAGTTCCTATAGCACGACCACAAAATCCGTTAAGGCATGCCATGATGCCCTACAAGACTCTGCCAAAAGACACAAAGTCAAACTCTGGTCGGAGCCGGGGCACAAAGGTATTAAAGACAGCGTTCAAGGACTTCACCAATCGAAAAGATTTATACGGCCCCTGAACAAACACTCTATTGATATACTCAAACTCACGGGACAATGTGGACTAAGACGTCTCTATAAAATTAACCTCTCATCTGAAACTGAGTGTCGACCCTGTCCTGAGGACGAAGAGACTGCAGGGCACATACTGTGTGAGTGTGCTGCTTTTTGCCAGCGTATCTTTCTCAGTGAAATCATGACTCCTGAGGGGATCACTCTCAACTTCATTAAGGAAATGGAGAAGCTCCTCGTCAAATCAGTACCTTCCAGTCGCAAATACTGGTCCATTGTAACTACTCCAGACAGACACCTTACATTAATGTATTTTCGCTGTTTTCTGGAGGAAAATGAGAAGGAGCTTCAGTGATGTAGAGCTAAGACATTCGGCACACACCACGCCGGCCCCAAGGCTGCCACCGCGAGCAAAGGCGGGACAATCACAGAGAAAATGTTCTTCCGTGTCATCATCTCCGCAAAATGCAGCACAAGTAGGCGTGTCATGGATGCAAAGCACACAGAGATACTTAGCAAAAGTCTAAGCCTTCTGCAATCGGATTTCTTGCAGATATAAAGGCATACGCCGTGGCGCAGTGGGTAGTGTACTGGTCTCTGATGCCAATGACACGGGATCGAATCCCGCAACACCTGTAGTAAAATTGTCATGAAAAGCCTCTCGAAATTCGCCGTTCGGAACCGGGAATAAACTGTAGGTCGCTTTCACCTATGGGAAAAATAAAATCACACACAACATGGGTGAATAAGAGAAGCTCGGCTTTGGTCCTCCATGGACTGTAACGCCAACATACATACACATACATACATCAAGGCATACGTACTTTTTCATCATACATCCTGGATAATCCCTCCATCTACGGTTGTGTGTATTAAACACCCACTCGTTAATATAGAAATTTACCGTGGACGCAGGTCACGCAGGTCAGAGCTGGTTCAGGTCCTGAGAAACTCTCTAAACCTATTCCAGCGAGTTCATCAGAGATCTCATCTCCTGGGTTCCCAGAGTGACCTGCAACCCATACAAGCCTTAGTGAATTTAGCCTACCGACTCTATTCAAGAAGGTCTTAAGGCTGTTTTCGCGATCAAAGAAGACCCCAGACCTGGAGCCATCCGTGAAAATGCGAAGAATGACTCGATAACGGGTGTCAATGCGTTAGAATGCATGCCCACGAGACAGGGGTCGCAGGACATTTCTTGCGCAAGCACACTGTTATTCCTGTACGAGTTGTACCAAAAGCCATTTCTCTTGAGACGAGACAGGGCTTTCAGAGCACACCCTCTGATATATATATCAATCGGATGGAAGGTTCATCTTAGCATCTAGAGCAGCGGCCGGCGTGCTGGGGAAAGCCCCCGTACAGCTGAGACGAAGCCTTGAACCATGCCTTGACCAGAAAAGCTTGCTATCTAAGATGACTCCTAAATACTTAGCTTCCATGGACATCGGGATGGAAGTGCCTTTTAGTACCAGCTGAGTAATGTCAGTATTTTTCCTCCTTCTCTTGAAGAGAACGACATCGATCTTAAGATTATTAACCTACAGCCCATTTCTTGTACACCAGTCAGCGATCACATTTAGCGCCGCCTGTGCTTTGAGACGGACAATCGCTATGCATGAGCCAACAGAAAGAATAGCGACACCATCCGCATAGGCCTGGGCATAGATTTTAGAGGCATTGAGAGCATCAAGCAGAAAGTCGACCACCGGTGCATGGGCGCTGCATGCTGTCAGCAGTTGCGTCATCAAAAGCTCCCAGCGCGTTCTATTTCCTTTCGAGTGGGCATTCTATTCTCCCAACCAGGTTTTGACGATGGCGTGGCACGGGAAACCGAAAAGGTTGAATGCAGTGCTAAGTGCCATAAAACAAGGGGAAAGAGGCTTGCACAAAGAGGCTGACAAAGCCGAAGGCACAATAGTCGAGACTAAGATTAGAGGGTTACGTCGACGGAGGTATCTCCTATCGAAACCGATCCGACCCTCATCTGAAATCCCCTCCCCCCTTGGAGGTGCGCAGCGCAGAAAGCATCGGCGGATATGAAAGGCTGCTGCAGGAGGCACAAGCATGCCAGCACTTTCGGCATGAGCCTCTAACTCTCTTCCTCTTACTGGGAAGGTTCAACCACCCAGTAAGAGCGTGATCAGCTCCCGAAATGGCGGGACCGGAAGCATTCAGGATCCTGCCCTGGCCGGCGCTGCTGCTGAAAAGGTGGCGGGCTGGCAGGCAGGGCATAGTGGTTAGTGTGTTGGACTCTGCCGCACGGTGAGCGAGTTCGGATCCCGATAACACCAACGCCATCGAATGTTTATTTCACAACGTCCCTCTTCGGCGGTGGTGCGGCGAAACCCCCCGTAGTAAACTTACCATGAAAACGTTCCTCGACTCACGCTGTTCAGAATCGGTATTAAACTGAGGGACCTTCAGGACCTTCACATGTGAAAAAAAGAAAAGAACAAATCACACACTACATGGGTGATTAAGAGACGCTTGGCTCTGACCCGTCATGGCCTGTAACGCCACCAAAGCAAGCAAGTAAAGCTGGCAGGCGGACTCTGAACGCAGAAGGCAAAGTTGTTACGGGTCCTAGCGACTCTAAAACCGGCAAGGCTGTCCCAGAGCAGCGTCCGAAGGAAGCTGGTGCTCAAACCGCAAAAGGAAAAGGCGCCCGCAAACGGAAGACCGCCGACATACATAGCTTCGCTAGGGCGAGAGTGTGTGGAAATCGGAGTCCAAAGGCAGATGTGGCAGCCCATAAGGATCAAAGTATAGGCCAGAAGGCGAAGAAAGTAAAAAACCGCTCCTGGGAGGCGGGCATATTATATAGGAGAACCCCTTCCTCCGAGAAGGAGATCCTAAGGACCGTAAGGAGTCGAGAAAAGCAGCCCCTTTATAGAGAAAATAAGGGAAAACTGGCAGTGACAGTAGAATGACCGAAAAGTCTGCTCTGATAAATGGCACCATTGTGGTGAGCTGTTCGTCACGGCAGACACCGACCTGAATCAGGAATATGGTGCCGAAAATACGTGCTCTGGAAATTGCGACCTACCAGGTAGTTACTCTCCCGGAAGTAACGTGCGCCATCTGCCGGATTCTGGGGAAACCAGGAAATAAGTTGGATGTGCAGACTCGTTTACGCTCGCAGAGTCTAGGTGTTGACGCAAGGGCTTGGATTATCTATTCCTACAAGGAGAGTAAGGGCTCTCTGAAAAAAAGAGGGTTCCACTCTGGGATGTATGACGCCTCTGTCACGACCCTGAAATCTGGGTACGATTCACGCCCCTACTTCGGCTTTGGTAGGATATTATGCCATTTTAATGCAGTATGAAGTTATGATCCGTGTAGACCTTTGCCTTACCTTTGCATGTTTGCCTACTTTTTGCCAACACAATCGGTCGTCATTCCTGCGACAGCAACTTTCCATCTTGTTAATGTCACCTTCCTCGTGCTCGGACTCGCTCTATCTTTACTGTACGGAGAGGTTTATGTGGATGGTATTCCTATTGTTTTTTTTTTCTATAATTCGCGAAGGCTCATGAGTTATACCCTTCTTCTTCTTCTTAATGGGCGCTACAGTTCGGGGTGAACCTGGGCCTCAACCACCATGCACCTCCATCTAGCACGATCTTTTGCTAGCCTTTTCCATTGCCGCACACCCAGTTGGCTGAGATCCTCTTCCACCTGTGTGCGCCATCTTAAGTGCGGCCGTCGTCTGTTTCTTCGTTCCTAGGGGTTTGATTCAAAGACTCTCCGGGCTGGAGCTGTGATGTCCATTCGCTCTACATGGCCCAGCCATCTTAGGCGTTGAATCCGTAGACGCCTGACTAGGCCCATGTCGCTCTACAGCCCGTAAAGTTCGTGGTTGAATCTTCTCCTCCATCCCCCGTCTGCATTTATAGGCCCGAAAATCAAGCGCAAAATCTTTCTCTCGAATCGATCAAGGGCCTCCTCATCCGGTTTTGATAGTGTCCATGCTTCTGCGCCGTACAACAAGACCGGGATGACAAGGGTCTTATATAGAGTCAACTTTGTCGTTCGGGAGAGGGCTCTATTACTCAGTTGCCTCCTGAGCCCAAAGAAACAGCAATTGGCAACAGTGATTCTGCGTTTGATTTCGGAACTGATGTCGTTGTTCCAGGTCACTGTGGAGCCAAGGTAGACGAAGTCCTTAACGAAGTCCTTTTTTGATGACAGCATATATTTAGTTTTGCCCTCGTTTACCGCCAAACCAATTTTCGCCGCCTCCATCTCAATACTCGCAACCGCCTCATTGACGCTATGATCTACCCATTATGTCAATATCGTCGACGTATGCAAGGAGTTGCGAGGATTTGAAATAGATTGTGCCTCTTGTATTGGCCAGTGATTTTTGCACAATCATTTCCAATATGATGTTGAAGAAATCACACGACAGCGCATCGCCCTGCCTAAATCCTTTTTTGACATCAAAACTATTGGTAAGATGTTCTCCGATTCGGATGGAGCAGCGAGCATTCTCCAAAGTCATCCTGCATAGTCTGACGAGTTTAGCAGGTATGTCAAAGGTAGACATAGCGTTGTATAGCTCGTCTCTAATTACGCTGTCGTATGCGGCTTTGAAGTCGACAAATAGGTAGTGTGTCGACTTGAAATTCATTGGTTTTTTTGCAGGATCTGCCGTAGTGTGAAGATTTGGTCGATGTTAGACTTCCCTGGCCTGAATCCGCACTGATAAGGACCTATCAGCTTATTTACAAAAGGCTTCAGGCGTTCACACAAAACGGCAGAGATGATTTTGTAGGCGATGTTAAGGAGACTTATTGCTCTATAGTTGGCGCAATCAGAGGGGTCTCCTTTCTTGTGGATCGGGCATACGATGCTGAGACTCCATTCCTCGGGCATGCTTTCCTCTGACCATATCTTACAGATGAGCTGGTGCATGCTCCTAACCAGGTCATCCCCAGCTGCCTTGAAGAACTCAGCAGATAGTCCGTCTGCTCCAGCAGCTTTATTGGACTTGAGCTTCAATTTGGCAATCTTAACTTCGTCGAAGTCAGGGTGACAGGATTCTCTGCGGTCTCCGTCGATTAGAAATGGATCATTCTGACTGACAGCGGTATATTGACTAACATCGCCGTTCTCAGCATCAGCATCGACTGCGATTCTACTTCTAGGTGTCCGTTCTCATCCCAGCAGGCTTCCGTTCTGGCTTTATAACCTTGGCATGTTCGCTTTATCTGTTGATAAAACTTTCGAACGTCACGCCTGCAGTAACACCTCTCTAAATCCTCAATCGCGCGCTTCTCGTGCTCTTTTTTCTTTCTTCTAAGAAGCTTCTTTTAACTCGAAGAGCTGCTCTTGTTCTTTTATGCAGCGAGGCTTTATATGCATCCTGCTTCGCTGTGTGAATCCTCCTGCACTCGTCATCGAACCAGGGCTTGTTTGCAAAGGCTCCACTGCTGTTCTATTGACAGCGTGGAGGATTGAGGTGTATTGGAGAGCTTTAAGGAGACGCGATCGGTAAAAGCACGAGCGGTTTCTAGCGTTAGTAGCTTTCCGAGGTCATAACTTTGTATTCTTACTCTACTCCACTGCGTTCGTGATATCCGTAAGCGCGTCTTGGCTACTACAAGATAGTGGTCCGAGTCGATGTTAGCCCCCCGGAAAGTTCGAACATCAAGAATATTGGAGGAGTGTCTGACGTCGATCGCGATTTGATCAATCTGGTTGGTAGTCGATTGATCAAAAGACCGCCAGGTGCCTTTGTGAATATCGAGGTGCGGGAAGCGCGTACTGGCTAGAAGGAGATTTCGCCCCGTGGCGAGATCAATCAGCCTGTGTCCGTTATCGGATGAGGTGTCGTGTAGGCTATGTTTGCCGATGACTCGTTCGAAGATGCTCTCCTTACCCAGCTTAGCATTGAAGTCTCCTAGTACAATTTTGATGTCATATATATATTTATTTATATTTACATTCTCTCCGGCTGAGGAATACCACCTACATCATGCAGAGAACCTGTAATAATGAAAACAAATGGGGCCCACGTGTTATTGAGGGTTGAATCGCTTAAGCAGTAAGAATCTTAAGACGAAGAATGGGGCAGCCAATCTAATTCCGATGCTGATAACGAAGACGGCTGTTGTCCTGTATCTATTCTTCAGACCGATGGGTATAGCCTGTCTGTCTTCGCTGTGGTAGCGGAGGTTCGACCTAATAATATTCCGAGTCATCATGCTCGAACGTCCCAGCATTTTCGATAGTTTTTTTTTGCTTTTTCTTTTCTATTCAAGTAAATCCGGCAAATCGTCACGTGACGTCTAATGGGACATTGGGCATACGATCGTAGAACTCATCTTTGGCGGAGTCATCCTTGTCTTCCGTGGGGGCGTGGACGCAGATCGGGCTGATGTTAAGAAATTTTGCCTTGGTACGGATCGTTATGAGGCGTTCGCTCACATGCCGAAAGCTTAGGACTTTTTGCCTTAATCCACCTCGAACAGCAAATCCGCATCCAAACAATCGTTGTCCTCTCTCTCTATAGCAGTCGCCGTAGTAAATATCGCAGTTTTTCATCCGCTTTATATTCGGTCCACTCCATCGCATTTCCAGGATGGCGGTTATGTCCGCTTTATAGCGGTCTAGGGCGTCCGCAAGTTGTTCGGCTGCACGTGGCCTGTTTAGGGACCAAACATTCCACGTACAAAGCCGAAGATCATTGTCCGTTTTTCGTGTTTTGCAAGGGTCGTCAACATAAATCCGGTCCGTTATATCCGAGGCTTGTGGCTATTATAAGAGTTTATCACACAACCTGAACGGAGTGTTTTGGGTCGTAGATGTTCGTTCCCTACACTCCAGGGGTGGTTGTCCTAGATAGGGTTCGAGAGGAATCGACCGAATTTTCACGTTTGTTGTAGTTCTAAGCAACTATTCCATGGCATTATGGTGTTATATTAGAACAGCACACAAGAGTATGAATTTGAAGGAACCATATACTGTGAGTGTTATGCCTTTATCAGTATGTTTGATCACTCCTCATTCACAACAGCTGTGTTGCATAATTTTTTTGTTTTTTCCGTATAGGAATTGTTTTTACTTGGCTACGGAACGGCTTTGAACTAAACACCTTACGCTCGACGGTCGGTGATGTTTACCGCTGCACCATGGCCATCCCCACTGCCTAAGCCATCTCTATGCATAGCCATTTTAATGAGTGACTTTTTAAAAAATGTTAAATTTACCTAACCAAAAGGTCCAACGGAGTATAAAAATAGAAGAGAAACCTTAGCGTTGTATCTACAAATAATTATCCCTCGCGCCAAACGACAAAAGCCCGCCAGAATCCCTACGCAGATCCAATTTGGAAGAAATTCCGAGGAAACCTGTTACCACATTTTACGGAATTTTAATTAAACTCTTGTGCAAGCTATTTCCTCAGCTTGTTCACCAAACTTCAAACCGACTCGAGATTCCACAACGACAATAACCACAAAAACCCTTTTACACTGCTCCTTTGTGGTTAATTAAAAATACTGAAAAACAACATCGAAAACAATACCGAACACAACCCACAACGATGACACAATTACAAGCATTTTCCTACCACCTACTACCCGAGGCTGATAACCAACTTATGTCATAATGTAACACCACCAGCTGTAACATTAGCTGCGACTACGCACTATGTACCAGAATGCGGCTGTAAATCAATCTCGCTGCTTGTTGTCAATTCATCGCCACCAACTCAACAAGGGACAAGTAGTCAAGTAAACAAAACAATCGAAGCGGAATATACGAGTAGCTACCACATATTTAAGCGCGATGAATACGAGGGTACCATTCTAGATAGTCAGATACAAACTCGAGCAAATGAAAAAAACAAAAAACAAATACCGACCTAAGCTGAGTTACAACTAACTAGGTCCTGGCGTGTACCGCTCTAATAGTCGACCGGCGTGCATTTTAATTAACCATGAAACGCTAATAACTCATGCATTTGTCGGGTGTATCCCACCCGCCACCGCCCTGTGAGCAGTAGAATCGACCAAGTTGCAAACATTTAATCTGCAACGTAAACATTTAGCACGTACTCCGGTAGATATGATGCGGATGTGGTTAGGTGCACGCAGTCCCTAAAACGTAGAATCCTTCTTAGCGATGATGATTTAGTTTTTCCTTTTTTCATTTAAATACACGTAAATACCGTTAATGCCGGTGGAAACCCTTAAATAGGTTGTTGAAGCAGATTGCAGGCACCCTAACGTGGCATTTACACTCTGACGCGAGAATGGTTAGAATCCTTTTTTCTCTCTCCCGCCAAAGCTCCTACCAGCGGAGGGGATGAAATAAATGATAGAAAAGCCTTCGAGTCGGTAACCCAATTTCTTTGCACGTTGAGTATGTGCAAAGAGGTGCAGTATTCGAGTACTCTCAAGTGGTATAGTGGTATAGTGATGCACTGGTATAGTGGTATAGCGGTGTTATAGTGCTGCGGTGGGCTTACACAACGGATTAGTGGAACGCAACATGTTGTCTTTTCTATGTTGTTCCTTTAATTCTCTGGCAACCACTCTGCGCACTCCTTACTTCTGCTGATGTAGTCTACAACCAGCAACATGTGACAACTTTGAATTTGGGCTTAATCCAAATACTGACACCATTGCCACCTGCACTTGGTGCGGAATGAACAAAAAAATTAAGAAGAACCATCCCCATGTCGGAGTGGTGCTGTTGCAGGAGATTAAGTGAATTATCTTGTTAAACACGCGATTGAGTTTTGCTTAATTTGCAACGACTGGTTGTTGAAGGTTCCTCAACGATTTTGGGGGGGTGAAAAACGATGACAACCGGTACCATTACCACCCCCAATACCTATCGTGTTCCATGGCAGAGCGTTTGTTTGCCTACGCAAATGTCACATTTTATGACATGGAGGACATCTATTATTGCTGACGTTTAGCGTTGATTGCTGGCGCACAGGTATGTACACATACCATGTCGGATGAAATGCTGAATGCTATCGAGTAATTCAATTAATTTGTGTCAATTAGATTTGTTTTGTGATGATGGCGCACTCTTTCAATTCTCGCATGACTCGGAAAGGGGACGTTTACAGTGTGCAGAACGAGAGGTTGACGTTGTGGATGGATTACAATGAACCCGACTAAGTGCAGTGGACTATCAGGCAAGCTTTGAATAGAAACTATTTAGCATTTTTTACATGTTGCTATTTTTTTGCAAGACTTAAAGTAGTCAGGAGGGTCGAACATTGTAACTAAAGCCAGACCCCGTGCTTGATTGCAGGACATACACTTCAGAACCCTAAGGAATTTCGAAAAGTTGCCCTTACTTAGGAATAAGACCGATCATTATACCAAGTTTTTTCTTAGAGCTTCTGCTTCTAAAAAGCCTGCAGGGATGAGCACGGACATCTAGTAGTGAAGTCTCAGTCGATGCTGAGATTGTGGAAGGACCATTTCTGCAGACTGTATAACAGCGATGATAGTCAAAATGCCGCCGTCAGGCAGAGCGAACCGTTCACGATGGACGAAGACGAAGGAGAATCCCGTCCACCCGACCTAAACGATGTTAAGATAGCGATATCGAAACTTAAGTCTTATAAAGCTACTGGAGCAGACGGACTCCCCGCGGCACTGTTTAAAGCAGCTGGCGATGAGCTGGTCAGGAACATGCACCAATTCATCTGCAAGATATGGTCGGAAGAACGCATGCCCGATGAATGGAATCTCAGTATCGTTTGCCCAGTCCACAAGAATGGAAACCCCTATGACTGCGCCAACTACAGAGGGATAAGCCTCCTGAACATCGCGTACAAGATCCTCTCTACCGTACTGTGTAAGTGCCTGAAACCGTACAATCTGATAGGTTCCTACCAGTGTGGTTTCAGGCCAGGAAAATCCACGATAGACCAAATATTTACACTACGGCAGATCTTGGAGAAGACCCATGAATTCCAGGTCGACGCGCACCATCTTTTCGTCGACTTTAAAGCTGCGTATGACAGTGTTTATAAAGACGAGCTATACAGAGCCATGTCATGTTTTAACATTCCTGCAAAACTCGCCGGACTGTGCAGGATAACTTTGGAGAACTCTCGTTGCCCCATTACGATCGGAGGTGAACTAACCGACCCCTTTGATGTTAAAAAAGGTTTTAGACAGGGTGACGCACTGTCATGTGATTTCTTCAACATTATTCTTGAAAATATCGTGCGGGACTTTGGGGCCAATACAAGAGGTACGATCTACTTCAAGTCCACAGAATTGCTTGCCTACGCAGATGACATTGAAGTTATTGGACGGACAAAGCGAGACGTCAATGAGGCGTTAACAAGAATTTAAGCAGAAGCGGCTAAAGTGGGTCTAAGGCTAAATGGGGACAAGACTAAACATATGCTGTCATCGAAGAATGACGCGCAGCACCGACGTCTTGGTCAGAACGTGACCTTCGGCAGCTATATTTTTGAAGTAATCAAGGACTTCGTCTACCTTGGCTCGATAGTGACAAGCAGCAACGACACCAGCGCTGAGATAAAACGCAGAATAACTCTTCCCAACCGCCGCTTCTCGCTGCTCCATCCGAATCGGTGAGCACCTTACCGATAGTTTTGATGTCAAAAAAGGATTTAGGCAGGGCGATGCGCTGTCGTGTGATTTCTTCAACATCGTATTGGAAATGATTGTGCAAAAATCACAGGCCAATACAAGAGGCACAATCTTCTTCAAATCCTCGCAACTCCTTGCATACGCCGACGACATTGACATAATAGGTAGATCGCAGCGAGATGTCAATGAGGCGTTTGCGAGTATTGAGATGGAGGCGGCGAAAATTGGTCTGGCAGTTAATGAGGGCAAGACTAAATATCTGCTGTCATCGAAAAAGGACATTTACCACCGACGTCTTGGACAGAACGTGCATATTGGCAGATATAAGTTCGAGGTAGTTAAGGACTTCATATACCTCGGCTCCGCGGTGACTTGGAACAACGACACCAGTTTCGAAATCAAGCGCAGAATTACTCTTGCCAACCGCTGCTTCTTTGGGCTCAAGAGGCAACTGAGAAGTAGAGCCCTCTCTCGTACGACCAAGTTGACCTTATATAAGACCTTAATTATCCCGGTCCTGTTATACGGCGCAGAAACATGGACTTTATCTAAAGCGGATGAGGAAATCCTTGGTCGTTTCGAGAGAAAGATTCTGCGTTCGATTTTCGGTCCCATAAACACAGAGGAGGGTTGGAGGAGAAGATTCAATCACGAACTGTACGGGTTGTACAGCGACATGAGTCTGGTCAGGCGTCTACGGATCCAACGCCTGAGATGGCTAGGCCATTAGAGCGAATGGACACCACAGCTCCAGCCCGTAGAGTCTTTGAATCCAACCCCGAGGGACGAAGAAATAGAGGACGGCCGCACCTAAGGTGGCGCGCACAGGTGGAAGGGGACCTCAACCAACTGGGCGTGCGGCATTGGAAAAGACTAGCGAAAGATCGTGCTAGGTGGAGAGGCATGTTGGTTGAGGCCCAGGTTCACCCCGAACTGTAGCGCCCGTTAAGTAAGTAAGTAACCGCCGCTTCTTCGGGTTCAAGAGGCAATTGAGTAGTAGAGCCCTCTTTCGAAAAACGAAGGTATCCCTCTACAAAACCTTAATCATCCCGGTCCTCCTCTACGGCGCTGAGGCTTGGACGTTATCAAAAGCGGATGAAGAGGCTCTTGGGCGTTTCAAGAGAAAAATTCTGCGTGCAATCTTTGGTCCCGTTTGTGTAAATGGAGAGTGGAGGAGGAGATTCAACCAAAAACTGTACATGCTGTACAGCGACATCGGCCTGGTTAGACGTCTTCGGATCCAACATCTAAGATGGCTAGGCCATGTAGAGCGAATGGACATCAACGCCCCGGCCCGAAGAGTCTTCGACTCCAACCCCGAGGGATGTTGCAGCAGAGGACGACCGCATTTAAGGTGGCGCGCACAGGTGGAAAGGGACCTCAACCAACTGGGCCTGCGGCACTGGAAGCGGCTGGCCAAAGTTCGGGCCGGCTGGACAGTATTGTTGGTTGAGGCCCTGGTTCACCGCGAACTTAAGCGCCATCAAAGTAAGTAAGTTCTGCTTCTAAAATTACAGTTCCAGACAAGAGAGGGAGGAGGGAGCGTGCAAACGGAGCAAAGATCGCGGTTAACGTGGCAAACGCCAACTTCGATCTCTGTTCCTGCTCAATCCAAGTTGACACACAGCCTCCACGTGGCCTCCCCTGAATAGCTGTCCTGGCACCCGCCAGGTTGTAAATCACTGTGCGCAGCGTTCCGACCCCTTGTTCCTGTGCAAAGAGGAATCTGGACCTCCAGGTTGGGGTTTGTACTTAGAGGTCCCGATCCCGGTCAATTGTCCCGAAACAACCACAAGCCGGGGATACGGACGGATATAAAGCTGACGACCCATGCAAACGACTAAAGCACTTAATAGTCTAGTGTGCACCTGTAATGTGAGGTCCCTTAACAGACCGGGTGCTGACGATCAATTGGAGCGAACCCTCAGCTGCTATAAAGCAGATATAACGGCACTCCAAGAAGTGCGACTGCGACACCTACTACGGGAACTGCTACAAGGAGAACAAACAGAGCTTATTCGGATGCGGATTCGTTACTCGAGGAAGACTCCGACAAAAAGTCTTAGGCTTTCGGGATGTAACCTAGACAGAAGGTTAGGTTAAATAAGTTGGGGCCCTATTGAGATGAGGTCAAGGCTCACTTAGACTACGAGGAGTCCATTGTGCCCAGTTTGAAATCTAACCCGAGGGGAACCTGTTAGTTGCTAGCTGAGCTGAACAACCCAGATGCAGTTAAGAATCTTAGCAGTTTGTTCAGTCTAATGTCTCTTGCCTCCTCTAAAGCCGAAAAGAAATAGTTCCCGAGGAACGTAAATCTTTTTCGGGCCGGTGTAGGGCATTCACACAGTAGATGACGAATGGATTCTGTTTCCTCTTCGTCCCTACAGCTTCTGCAAAAATCGTTGTAGGGCTGGCCTAGTCTAGCTCCATGATATATCATGCAGTGATCAGTGAGGGCACCGACTACCAGTCGTATATTCCCCCTACTACGATTTAACGGACTTTCCGTCCTTTTTTTGTCATAGACAGGCTATGTTAGCCTTGCCGTAGCGCATATGTCTAATTGACACAATCAAAACAAAAAAACAAAAGGCGCTGTCGGCGCCTTTTTTAATTGCCAATATCTCCGCCTGGAAGACACTACAGCCATCATCAAGTCTGTAGGGGTGCTTCCTGTGGTTCGAAGTAGACTCCGGCTCCTGTACCGGTATCCGTTTTGGATCCGCCGGTATAGATTGCCAGTTCCTCTTCCATGTTTACTATACCACTGACCCTTTCCTCCCTGAAGGGAATCCTAATGGAGAATCTCCTCTCGCAGTCCTAGATAGAAGATATGCCCAATCTCCCAGCTACGACACAAAAATAGTTCTAGGAAATTGGACAAGGAGGACATATTTTTTCGATCCCGGGGAAATGTAGTGTACACAACACCGGGTCTGAAAACGGCTGTCGGCTACTCGACTTTTTGGCGGGGTGTAATCACCTTCTCGCTAGCACACGATTCCCGCATCTAAACATTCACAAAAGAACCTAGCAATCACCTGATCAGTCTACCACGAACATGCCAGGGCCATAAAGCCAGAGCGGAAGCCTGTAGGGATGAAGACAGACAACTAGTAGTAGAGTCACAGTCGATGCTGAGAATATGGAAGGAACACTTCTGTAAACTGATTAACGACGATGGAAGGTCTAATACCGCTATCAGGCAGAATGATCCATTCACAACAGACGAAGATGTAAGAGAATTCCGTCCACCCCAACCTGGATGAAATTGAGCTGATAATTTCGAAGCTTAAGTCTAATAAAGCCGCGGGCGCACACGGCCTGTCTGTCATGCTATTTAAAACGGCTGGAGATGAACTGGTAGGGCGCAGGCACCAGTTCATCTGGTCGAAGGAAAGCATGCTCGACGAATGGAATCTCAACATCGTTTGTGCGGTCCATAAGAAAGAAGACGTCTATAACTGCGCCAACTGCAGGAGAATAAGTCTCCTTAACATCGCATAGAAGATCTTCTCTGCCGTACTGTGTGAACGCCTGAAACCCTTTGTGGATAATCTGATACGTTCGTATCAGTGTGGTTTCAGGCCAGGTAACTCCACAATAGACAAATATTCACACTGCGGCAGATCTTGGAGAAGACCAAATACCAAATCGACACCCATCACTTTCCCGTCGATTTTAAGGCCAAGTGTGACATAGTGTGCATAGAGACGAGCTATACAGCGCCATGTCTAGTTTTGACATTCCTGCCAAACTCGTCAGATGGTGCAGAATGACAATGGAGAACTCTCGTTGGTCCATTAAGGTCGGTAGCGAATTAACCAAGGTGACGCACTGCCCTGCAATTTTTTCAATAAAATGGGTCTTTCGGTTAACGAGAGTAAAACAAAATATATGCTGCCAACCAAAAAAGACGCACAACACCGACGTCTCGGCCAGAATGTTCCAATTGGCAGCTACATTATTCGAAGTGGTCAAGGATTTCGTCTACCTTGGCTCCCTAGTGACCAGTGACAATAACACCAGTGCTGCGGTCAAACTCGGAATTACTCTTGCCAACCGCTGCGTCTTTGGGCTCAATAGGCAATTGATATGTAGAGCCCTCTCTCGAAAGACCAAAGTTGCACTGTACAAAATCTTAACCATCCCGGTCCTCCTCTATGGCGCAGAGGCCTGGACTTATACGGAAGCGGCCCTTGGTCGTTTCGAGAGGAAAATTCTGCGTTCAATCTATGGTCCCGTTTGTATAAACGCGGAGTGGAGGGAAAATGTAAAGACGAGCTATACGGCCTACTACAGTACATCTAACGTCGAAGATGGTTAGGACATTCTAGATAGTGTTTGTTTTAGAGTGCCCGCAGAGGGTCAGTAAGACATCTAATGTAGTTATGATATAAGCTAGTTTTAGTCATTTTGTCTAGCACGTAAGATAGTTATAAGTATCTCAATAAAAATGAATTTAAAATGAAAAAAAAAATGGTTAGGACATGCAGGGCGAATAGATAACACAGCTCCGGCCCGAAGAGTCTTCGAGTCCGACCCCGAGGGTAGACACAGCAGAGGATGACTGAATCCAAGGTGATGCACACAGGTGGAAGGGGACCTTAACCAACTGGGAGTGCATCGGACCAGACGGAGAAGTTTGTTGGTTGAGGCCCAGGTTCACACCGGATTATAGCGGCATCTCAGTAAGTAAGTAAGCAAACAAGAGCCATCGCAGATCAAATACAACAAATCAAGAAACATGTGCTGTACTCCATATGGTCAGAGGAAACACGCACGACAAATGGAACCTCAGTATGGTTCGTCTGATCCCTAAGACATTAAAGCTTTTGACTGCGTCAAATATAGATATCAGTCTACTGAAGGTCATATTTTAACCTACTTTGCACCTAAGACCATTTGGAAATAAATTGGTCGGTCCACATCAGCGCGGTCCAAGCCCCGGGAATCCACTATTCATTATCCAATTTTTGCATAAGCCAGATATTGGAAAAAACAAAGGAGTGATCTGAAAGAACATCTGAAGCAGCGGCTAAGAACATCGTATAGAAATCGTTGGTCAACACAAGAGGCATAATGCGTCTACGTCATCGTCCGCCATCGTCCTCATTTCAATTAATTTAATTTCAGCACAGATCGGCTGACTTTTTGTCCTCGGTTTTTAGAGTCTTGGTCCCTATGGTCTTGGTTTCTATATAGCCTTGGTATCTTTGGTTTGGATCTCTCTGGTCTTGATTTTTACGGTTTGGGTTTCTGTGATTCTGGTTTCTATTGTTTTAGTCTCTATGGTCTTGGTCTATATGGTCTTGGTCTATATGGTCTTGTTCTTTATGGTCTTGGTCTCTTTGGTCTTGGTCAATACGGTCCTGTTCTATACGATCCTGGCCTATAGGGTTTTGGTCTATACGGTCTTGGTGTATGCGATCTTGGTGTATACAGTCTTGGTCTGCATGAGCTTGGCCTTTATGGTCTTGGTCTCTATGGTCTTGGTCCCTATGGTCCTGGTCTCTACGGTCTTGGTTTCTATGGTCTTGGTCTCTATGATCTTCATCCCTGTGGTGCTGGCTTTTGAGCTCTACGGTCTTCGTCTCTATGGTCTTGGTTTCTCTGGTATTGGTCTCTATGGTCTTGGTGTCTCTAAACTTGGTCTCTATGGTCTTGGTCTCAATAGTCCGGATATCTATGGGCTTGCTCTTTATGGTCTTGATCTCTATGGTCTTGGCTTCTTGATCTTGGATTCCATGGTCTTGCTCTTTACAATCTTCCCATCTATGGACTTGGTCTCTCTGGTTTTGGCCTCTATGGTCTCGGTCTTTATGGTCTCGGTCTTCGTGGCCTTGCACTCTATGCCCTTCGCCTCTTAATTATTCTTGTCTATGATCTAGGTCTCTCCGGTCTTGGCCCCTGTGGTCCCTGTCTTTATGGTCTTTATGCTCTTGGCCTCTATAGTCTTAGTCTCTATAATCTTGGTCTCTATAGGCTTGGTCTCCATGGTTTTGGACTCTGGTCCTGATTTTTATGGTTCTGGTTTCTACGGTCTTCTTCTACCATTTGGACTTGATCTCTACTGTATTGATCTTTTTGGTCTTGGTGTCTCTAAACTTGGTCTCTGTGGTCTTGGTCTCAATAGTCTGGATATCTATGGGCTTGCTTTTTGTGGTCTTGATCTCTATGGTATTGGTTTCTTGATCTTGGCTTCCATGGTCTTGCTCTTTACAATCTTCCCATCTATGGTCTTGGTCTCTCTGGTTTTGACCTCTATGGATTCGGTCTTTATGGTCTCGGTCTTCGTGGCCTTGCACTCTATGCCCTTGGCCTCTTAATTATTCTTGTCTATGATCTAGGTCTCTCCGGTCTTGGCCCCTGTGGTCCCTGTCTTTATGGTCTTTATGCTCTTGGCCTCTATAGTCTTAGTCTCTATAATCTTGGTCTCTATAGGCTTGGTCTCCATGGTTTTGGACTCTGGTCCTGATTTTTATGGTTCTGGTCTCTACGGTCTTCTTCTACCATTTGGACTTGATCTCTATGGTATTGATCTTTATGGTCTTGGTGTCTCTAATCTTGGTCTCTGTGGTCGTGGTCTCAACAGTCTGGATATCTATGGGCTTGCTCTTTATGGTCTTGATCTCTATGGTCTTGGTTTCTTGATCTTGGCTTCCATGGTCTTGCTCTTTACTAACTTCCCATCTATGGTCTTGGTCTCTCTGGTTTTGGCCTCTATGGTCTCGGTCTTTATGGTCTCGGTCTTCATGGCCTTGCACTCTATGCCCTTGGCCTCTTAATTATTCTTGTCTATGATCTAGGTCTCTCCGGTATTGGCCCCTGTGGTCCCTGTCTTTATGGCCTTTATGCTCTTGGCCTCTATAGTCTTAGTCTCTATAATATTGGTCTCTATAGGCTTGGACCATGGATGGTTTTGGACTCTGGTCCTGATTTGTATGGTTCTGGTCTCTACGATCTTCTTCTACCATATGGACTTGATCTCCATGGTCTCTATGGTCATGTTCTCTATAGTCTTGATTTCTGTGGTCTTAGTCTCTCCGGTCTTGGCCTCTATGACCGTGGTCTCTATGGTCTTCAAATCTATGGTTCTGGCTTACATGGTCTTGGTATCTATGGTCTTGGTGTCTATGGTCTTGGTCTCTCTGGTTTGGTTTCTATGGTCTTAGTCTCTATAGTCTTGGTTTCTTTGGTCTTGGTTTCTTTGGTCTTGGATTCTATGGCCTTAGCTGCTCTGGTCCTAATTTTTATGCTCCAGGTCTCCATCCTCTTGATATTTATGACCTTGGTGTCTATGGCCTTGGTCTCTATGGTCTTGGTCTCTATGGTCTTGGTGTCTACAGTCTTGGTCTTTATAGTCATAGTCTCTTTAGCCTTGGTCCCTATGGACTTGGTCTCTACGGGCTTGGTCTGTATGGTCTTGTTCTCTATGGTCGTAGTCTATATGATCTTGGTCTCTACGGTCTTGGTCTCTACGGTTTTGTTCTCTATGGTCTTCGTCTCTATGGTCTTGGCCTCTCTGGTCTTGTTTTTTATAGCTGTGGTATCTGTATTTCGTCTTCCTCCCAAATATTTTTGTCTCCATGTCTTCAACCATTCTTGTTCTTTAAAACCAAAGGTCATATAACGTACCAAATGGTACCATTTTACATTCATTGAAACCATTACAGATATCCATTTAGCTATTAGCTTAAAGCTTAGGTTAATTAAAAAGCAATGGTTTACCATAGAACAAGACAATGTGCACCTGAGTATTATAATTAAATTAGGGTGTAAGATCCATGGCATAACTGAAAACTAGATACAATATTTCTAAACTTCCTTTCTGCTTTTAATCCTAACATCCCTTAATTACAAAGCTCGATCTCCTTTAAATGCTCAACAAACGCCCTAGGCTTTGCCATAACAATTCCCCACATTAGGCATTTATTCTTGCCAACTTGCCACACGTAAACAGTAAACTTTTCGGAACCTCGAACTTTGGCCATTAAGTAGCATTAAAACACAAGTCACGTTCCAAAAACACAACAAACTCAATTAAGGACGCATCTCTCTGCCTCCATTCCCGCCCCCAAGTGATACGATTTCACAATTTGATTTCAGCACTTTTGCGCGTTTGCAATAAAACATCCGACAGCCTCTCATCTTACAAACAAAAAAAAAATACATAAGCAAAGCACTCCCAATTACAAGCGTTAGATGAAGGCCAACAAAGGCAACGTGAACAACAACGACTCGGTCGAGCTATCGACCCTCCAGTGGCCTTATCGCCCCGGCAGTTATCAGTTGGCAATAAACATTGCAATAAAATCCACGCCAGTAAAAACAAGCGGCCCGGACGGCCCCCACCTGGGGGATTTCAACCCCAAAACTACGTAAATGCCCGCATGCTGCTATGTATGTAACCTTAGAGCTTAGATACAATACAACCAAATCGAAGTATCTCTAGCAGTCGGTTTATGTTTGCCGCGACTTTGTCGTTGCTGTTGTTGTTTTGTAACTTTCGCATTTGTATCTAGCCCGTTGTTTTCTTGAAAAAAGCAAAGTTTTATGAGACAAAGCCAACAGAATGGCACAAGCATAAACGGGAGCCACCTCCTCTCAGCTGTGTATGGAAATGAAGTGACAAGTTTTTCTGTTGTTTGTTTTTAGCGGTAAGGCGATAAGTCGGCAACGGCTTTATTTACAAGAACGTTTTTGTCTCAAGTTTTACAGGGGGGGATGTCCGTCTTGACTCAAAATTGGGAACAGATTGGATTGTGCGTCGCGTTGCGGATGATCGAGGAGGTGGTTGCGAATGCGGTATAGCCATAAATCAGACAGAGTTTGAAAGTTTGATAATTGGACGGTAGAACTGAATACGTTCCGGGCAGGGTAAGCAGGAAGCCTTTACTGGAGGGCTAAGCCGATGGAGGTTTGTAAGTATTTTTATTTGTGGTGGGATGGTGGGAGGGATAAACTGTTTACCACGAGGCAGGCAGTAAAATTCCTTGATACTCACTGAAGATACGGCGACATCAAAGCATATATTGGTCCAAAGCTTTATGACTTCACTCAGACGCGTCGCAGATGTTTAGTGTAAACATTTGTACTTGTGGAAGGGAATAGTGAATTGGATGGTTCGTCGTTAAGCCAAGCAGGTAGTTGAATTGAAATGGTAATGGATTCCACGAAGTAATCAAGTGATGCCTTATATTAACAGCTCTCTCTAGACACCTGTTAGCTAATCAGTGTGTCTTAAAAAAGAGATTCAATTCACAGAAATATAGAAAGTCGCGAATTGGTTAGGCAATAGGTTCCCTAGGGTACTTAACAGTTGTTTAGACTATTTGGGATGTACTATGTACATAATATGTTCACAATTCGTCCAACGCTCTACCAGAATCGTCAGCGATATTTACATACATACATATGTATGTATATGTAAAAATTGCTTTCTCAAGGGAAGTTCCATTGTCGGTGCAATTAGATGGTTTAGGATAAACTTTCAAATTTTAAATGGAAGCCAAGCCGATGTTGCTTCTCTTGACTTTTTCGCTGCACTAATGCAATAATGATGAAACTCTTCGGTTATTGCACATAATTGTCACAGATGATTTCACGTACATCCCAAAAAGCCGTGACTGTCACCTTCTCGTGCTTTCACCATGTTCGCCTTCTTTGGAGCCCAATAGTTCTTATTTGACGGAAGCCACACGCGATACATAGCAGTTAACTTCGTCGGAACAAAGCAAAATTGTCGAAGTCGAAAATATGTATAAGAATGTGACCTTTTTCTAAATGTGCCATTATCCGTCGAGAAAAATAGCTCAGTCGGTTTTCGAGACATAGACCTTAAAAAAAAAAAAAAAAAAAAATTCAAAAATCTTAGTGTTGAAATGGGTGCTCCCCTTAGAAACATACGCCATGATCAGTCTACAACAAATCAGACCAATCAGGTTACGTTCGACTCCAAACAATCGTCCGGCATGCTAGATGTACGAACCTTCCCAGGAGCCAACATCGACTCGGATCACTACCTTGTTGTAGCCAAGGTTCGAATTAAGATATCAAGGATGCCACGGAGTCGAGCTGGACAACGGAAAGCAACAAAAGCAGAAGACCGCTAGGACCTTTGCCGATCGAGTTTCCCTCAACTTGTGGCAAATTCCGATGACACCAGAACAATACGCAGAACAACAGTAGTAGCATTGCCAGCGCGCCATCAAAGACACTACCTCTGACGTGTTGGGTTTTAAACAACCGGCAACTAGAAACCCCTGGTTTGATGAGCAATGCATGTAGCAAAGCAAAACGCATACAAAGCCATGCTACATAAACGGACGAGAGCCGCTAGTGAACATTACGAGCAGAAACGGAGGGACCAACACACGCTTTTAAGGAAGAAAGAAAGAGAGCATGGAGAAGATGGACAGATGCTGCCACAGGAATGAGGCTCGCAAGTTTTACGAAAAAATAAAACGAACATGCCAGGCCTATAAAGCCAAGGCGAAAACCTGCAGGAACGAAATGGAAACGAGTAGTGAATTCACAGTCGGTACTAACAATCCGGAAAGACTACTTTTGCAGACAGTAAAACGACGATGACGAAACAGATCCTGCTGTCAGGCAGAATGACCCATACACAACGGACAATGATAGCAGAGAATTCCGTCTCCCTGACCTGAACGAGGTTAGACATGCTTTTTCTAAGCAAGTCCAACAAAACTGCCGGAGCAGACGGACTACCTGGCGAGTCCAGGCAGCTGGAGATCACTTGGTCGGGGGTATGCACAAGCTCAACTCTAAGATATAGTCAGAGGTATGCATGCCCGCATATCCATGGGCGGATATATCTTTGAAGTGGTCAAGGAATTCATCTACCTTGGCTCACTGATTACCAGCGACAACAACACCAGCGCTGGGATAAAATGCAGAATCACTCTTGCCAACCGCTGTTTCTTTGGGCTCAAGAGGCAATTGAGAAGTAGAGCCCTCTCTCGGAAAACCAAGGTGACACTATATAAGACCTTGATCATCCCAGTCCTCCTTTACGGCGCAGAGGCTTGGACCTTAACAAAAGCGGATGAAGATGCCCTTGGTCGTTTCGAGAGGAAAATTCTGCGCACTATCTACGGTCCCGTTTGTTCAAACGGTGTATGGAGGAGAAGATATAACGAAGAACTGTACGGGTTGTACAGCGACATCGGCCTGGTACGACGTCTACGGATACAGCGTCTAAGGTGGCTAGGCCATGTAGAGCGCATGGAAAATACAGCTCCGACCCGAAAAGTCTTCGAATCCACTCCGGAAGGAAGGCGCGGCAGAGGACGGCCGCCTCAGCGGTGGTGCACGCAGGTGGAAAGGGACCTCAACCAACTGGGCGTGCGGCACTGGAAACAGCTGGCCAAAGACCGTGCCGGCTGGAGACGCTTGTTGGTTGAGGCCCAGGTTCACCACGGACTGTAGCGCCACCTAAGTAAGTAATTAAGTTCCTTAAATAAACTGATTGGTCCATAACAGTGTGGCCCGGTAAGTCCACTATCGACCAATTATTCACATTGCGACAGATCCTGAAAAAAAAAAAAAACGAATTCCACATGGGCACTCACCATCTGTTTGTCAAATTTAAGACCGCATACGATACCATACATAGAGATATCGCTGCCAAGCTCGTCAGATTGTGCAGGATAACATTGGAGAATTCTCGCTGCTCCAGCAGGGTCAGAAGCTACTTAACTGAGACCTTTAATGTCAAAACAGATTTTAGACAGGGCGACACGCTATCGTGTGACTTTTTCAACATCGTCCTTGAGAGGATAATGCAAAACTCACTGGTCAATACGAGGGGCACGATCTTTTTCAAGGCCGTACAACTGCTCGCATATGCCGAGGAGGCCTTTGGTCGTTTTGAGAGAAAAATTCGTACAATTTTCGGCCCGACCTGCATAAATGGGGAGTGTACAGCGACATGAACGTAGCATAGCGTCTACGGATCCAACGCCTAAGATACCGACTATGTCATGTACAGCGCATGGAAATCACAGCTCCGGCCCGAAAGGTCTCTGAATCCAACCCTGAGGGGCGACGCGGTCGAGGATGGCCAAATTTAAGGTAGCGCACGCAAGTGGAAGACTACCAACTAGGCGTGCGGCACTGGAGACTGATGGCGAAAGAACGTGCCAGTTGGAGAGATCTTTTAAAGGAGGCCCAGGTTTGCCATGAACTGTAGTTCCAAAGAAAAAGAAGAAGACATAAGGAGAGCAGCGTGGCGCAGTGATTAGTGTGCTGGCCCCTGACGCCTATGACACGGAATCGAATCCCGACAACAGCCATGTCATCGAACATGCTTTCACGGTGCTTCTCCTCGGCGGAGTTCTGACGAAACCCCCTCCAGTATAATTGTCATGAAAAGCTTCTCGAAATTCGCCGTTCGGAACCCGCAATAAACAGTAGGTCCCTTTCACTTATGGGGAAAAATGAAATCACGCACAGCATGGGTGTTTGAGAGAAGATCGGCTTTGGTCCTTCATGGACTGTAACGCCATCATAAACACATACAACATACTGCACCTGGCAAGGGTTGTCTTCGCATTTTCCCAGATGGCTCCAAGTCTGGCCTGGGGACCGGCGCTGGGATTTTCTTTGAATGCGAAAACGTCCGACTACACTGCATCTGTCTTTCAGTCAGAGATATACGCAATTCTGATGACCATGCACTATGTTGTGAAGCATACGTGGAAGGGTAAAAACATATGCCGGGGCAGTATCAGCCAAGCTGCACTCAAAGCTGTTTCCGACCCTTTAACCAGCTCCATGATAGTATATGTATGAACTTAAAGCCTCTCTGAGCAAAGTCGGTAGACTAAACTCACTTGGCTCACAACTCACAAGGCTTGTTTGTGTCGGATGTTATTCTGGGATCCCAGGAAATGAGATCTCTGATGAATAGACTTAGAGGAGAGTTCCTCAAAGCTTGAACCTGCCTTGGGTCTACCTGCTTCGACGGCCAATACTGGCATAAACCATTAGATCTTTAATGCACACAATCGTAAATGGAGGGAATATGCAGGATGCAGGATGATTAAGCGCGTACGCCCTGATGTCTGCAAGAAATTCGCAGCATTTTTCTTATGGTTAAGAAGAATTGACTGCAGAAGACTTACGGGCGTTATTATGGGCCATTACACTTTTGCCACATCCCTCCATGCTCGGCATCAGTGACACAGAAGAATACTTTTTCTGTGACTGTACATACATATGTATTTATGTATGTAGATCTCTGTCTGGCAGTACTATGGACCAGTATTTACGTCTGAGTGTTCCAACAGATAGCAGCAGCCTACAACATACATATTAGTATGTCGGAATACATCCTAGTATGTTTCGACAAGAAATCCATTGATACTGCAGCTGTGTCCATATTTGCTCACTAAACTAAACCCAAAAACGTGTTCACTTTAATAAACTGGCCAACACGATTCATTCAAACATCCTAGAACACATGTCGAACACATTATTCAATTCCTTCAAATCCATTTCTAATCAACAAACAAATCCTTTGACCTTCATATGTACATACATACATACATACATACATATGTCGCACCCTTAAGGACCTGACCCGAAGCTTAAGGAAACAAAGAAAAACAACAACCAAGTAACTCAGTTGGTGAAACTAAATGAATGCTCGCCAATTGACTCGACCTATCAACATCTGATAAATTTCACACTCCCACAATCCCTTCGATATCGCTCGCTCTCACTCCATATGGCACGTCGACAAATCTTCAACAAGATTAGTTCCTAGATCCACGGACCGGAATCAAGGAAAAACAAAAGCAAAGTGCGTGCTCTCGTTCGATAAACAATGACAGGCCGGCAAACGAGCAGAACAGAGGGCAAACAAAGGGAACGAGACTATAATGCGCTAAACTACCTCAATACATAAGAGCTAAATAGCCGACGCTAACATCTGCTCGGCATGCACGACTAACGTCCGGGAATCTCCTTCGCTTCGTCTTCTAATATCCCCTCGTCTGGATTATGGATTGCCATTGAAAAGAACAACAAATATGAGCAAGTAGCTGTAGAGGTTTCTAAGATAAATTGGTACCATATGCACAGATGCGTCCGTCGTCATCTTCAGCAGCTCCCATACATACAACACACTCGATACGATATCAACATGTTATTTATCCCATTCAAGGATCTCGTCGTGTGTTAGAGTATTCAGGATCTGAGCTGCGTCGTGTCATAATGGGATCATAAATTTCATTTCATCGGAACTGCCACGAGTCTTCTCCCGCTTGCCATCATAGTGGGTATAGTGTAAATTGATCTCGAAACCGTTCAATGATGAAGGCTCTGTCTCATCTCCATCGCTGATGCATTCGCAAATGAAGACAGATCCTATAAATAGAAACCCGAGCCGGTTGTGTTCTGCGGCATGGGGCACGGCACACAAGCAGCAAGACAGAAGAATGAGAACGTTTTATTGTTCTGGACTGGAATTAGGTTTGTCTGATGGGGAAGATCAAAAGGAACGAATGCCGCGTGCCAGTTGAGGTCTGTTTCGCCTTCTCTTTTTACTTTTCCATCGTGCGGTTTTTGGGATTTCAGCTACTGTATGCGGTCGTGATATGGATCGGATTGAGGTAAATTTAGAACGAATAAGTCAATGGTGTTCTGGCGACGTGTTGGCTTTGACACTTGCCTAAAAGGGGTCAATCTGAACCGTCTTTCATCTTCCCTCTTCTCATTTGCCCCAGATGTCGTCGTCTTTTGTGGCGTGTTATCGTTTTCGTTTTGCGAAGTCATACATATGTATGTATGTATGTCTGTCGTAACCGTAACTTTCATTGCCTTTTCTTGTCGCTTTCTATTGTTCAGCTCTTCTAGATACTACCACCCTTTGGCATCACTTGCCATCCATCTAACAACGTACTTCACACTATCTGCACACACGATTGTGGTGGGAGAGAGGGACAAGTCAAAGAGCTGAAGGCAGACGTGCTGCAAATTCTCAAGTGGATTTCGATTCACTTTCGGTTGTGGTTGAGGAAGCACGTTGAATGGACATACTGAAACCTTCTCGCCTTCCTGCCGGAAAATAAAATATTTTAAACAATAACTGTAAGACAAGATGGAAAACGAAAGTTAAGTGGAAAAACAATTGATTGGCGAGTTTCATTTTCATGCTTTTCAACTTTCATTTTTAGGGTTCCGTACCCAAAGGTAAAACGGAACCCTATTACTAAGACTTCGCTGTCCGTCCGTCCGTCCGTCCGTCCGTCCGTCCGTCTGTCACCAGGCTGTATCTCATGAACCGTGATAGTTAGACAGTTGAAATTTTCACAGAATGATGTAATTCTGTTGCCGCTACCACGACAAATACTAAAAACAGAACAAAATTAATTATACATATACATAATTACAAACAACCAATAATAAATTGTTTCGAAAGGTTTTCGTTGTCATCTTTCGGTCAGTTCCCATTTGTGAGCGGCTCGTAGTCATCCATTTTGGGAAACCAAACTCAAAGAAAGAGGATAGCCCGAGGGTACGATCAGCGCTTGGCACGCGAACGAGTGGAGTTCAATCCGCAGAAGGTCAGCGTTTTTGTTTTTTTTTTTGTTCCTAGTAGCACATGAGAGAGAGTGGGCGAAGAACTCGGGGAGAAATCTTCGGCGAAGTACTCGGAGAGTGATCTTCGGGGAAGAACTCCGGTACGGTTTTAAGCAGTTCCCGGTACGCGGCCGTACCGTGTGTCCTATTGCCTACGTTGGTCGCGGATATCACGTTCATTGTATAAGGTATTGAAATCACAAATTTGCGTGTCGCGATTGGTGATGCGGGCTAAGTCGTTGGTCAGAGGAGTTTCGGTACGACTGTTCGAATACTCAAGCTGCGGTTTGTTTACTTTTTTGAACAGTGAATTCCTTTTTTTTTTTAGTTTACATATATTTTTTTTATTTATTTCGACTTTTTTTATTGACATACGGTGTAGGGTAGTTTTAAGGATTAATTGTAAACCTAGATAAAGTTAGGTTAAGGAAATGAAATTTGTGACATATTGAATTGGAAACGATGACGGTGTTTTTTTTTTCTTTTGCGTGGGATATTTCGCGAGTCTCGTAGCAAATTCGCGATTCTTGCTGCGGGTAAGTCGGCGTGAGGGCAATCGCGTGGCGCCATTGCTCACGACCAGTCCTCGCAGCTGGCCTAGCATCCCTTTAGCACGACGTCGCGGCAGGTGGAGAGGAGCAAGTGAGCAAGAGGAGCAAGCGATCTTGCACACATACGAACCGATACGTACATACGTGCATACGCATCACATACGTGCATACACTCACACATCTCTACGCTATGTATAAGTATACATACATACATACATATGTACATTACGAAGTAGAGTTGGGTAATTCCGGACATGTATAGTTCACGAAACTATGTCCTCTCTCGGACACATGTCCTCTCGCTCCGCAAATTGAACGAAAAGAGTTCCATAGTTCCATTCAACCCTTATTCATCAAACACATATGTACAAATCGAAAAAAAAAAACATAAATGCAACGAACATGCTTCTCATACGGTATGAGTTATACACCGTAGTTTTCAAGAAACCCAAAAGTATGGAGATGTGGCGATAAAGCTCGAACAGTTGGTGTACACTGTACAGCACACTTGAACTGAAATGAAAGAATATAATGCCCGCACCGCATTTCGTGAACGAATGTCATACATGTGTATGTATGCATTCAGGTCCGGACATGGACATGGTTTGCTAGTTCCATATCGGTGCGATAATAGGTACATTTAGTTCCGGACATGGACATGTTTTTGCTAGTTCCATATCGGTGCGAGTATACATTTAGTACTTTAAAACGGGTAGAGATTAAAGTGCATACTGAGATGGAATAATTATCTTATAACCCCATTTACCTAGATAATGTTTCAAATATATTGAATGGTCTTTCCAACAAAGTTGTTGGTCCAATGTAACACCTAAATATTTAAAACTGTCCACGTGTTCAATCAAGAAGCAATTTTCAAACATTCTTGATTGTTGAATACTATATCTTCAAGAACAAATCGATTACACAATGGTGCATGATAATATAAGGGAAGGTCTCTGAAAACTCTACCATTGATATTAAATATCATGTACTTCGTTTTGTTGCTAATTATTAGTTTATGATAATTAAACCATCTCCTTAACATATCTAGGTCACAGTTAACATCTGCAAAACTATCAATTAAGTTAGTGTTTGAGTGGAAAAGAGATGTTTCATCAGCAAAGGCAGTTATTTTGCCTTTAAAAGGTTGTAAGAAAAACGAATTAACATAAATTAGAAAAAGGATTGGGCCCAATACTGCTCCTTGGGGAACACCCATATTTAAGAAGTCTATAGAACTGTAAACATTCCTAATTTTCACAACTTGATAACGGTTGAATAAATAAGAAGAAAACCATTTATAAATGGAGCCTCTGAAACCCGCTTTGTAAAGTTTATCGAGTAGCAAAGTATGATTAACCATATCAAAGACCTTACTGATATCAACAAATAATGTTGATGGTGTTTGAGAAGTGTTTAGACTATTATATATTTCACCAGTTAATTTCAATAAAGCAGTTTCAGTCGATTTTCCACGTCTAAACCCAAATTGGCAATCACTCAAAAAATGAGTATTTTCTAAAAATTACAACATTCTAGATTTTAACTATCCGAAAAGTGAGAATAAAATGTCACTGATTATGTATTTCTGTATATACTTAGACAGAATATAATAAATATATGTATAAATGGGGCTCCCATACAACAGACATGCTTTTTTGGAGTTTTTATACATAATAGTACGGAACCAGGTTGTGTGAGTTTATTTATTCCACTAAGGCAATATATTTACATGTTTAACTAAACTGAATTAAACTACTATTTACATGTAATTTAAAAGTATATGACCTTAACGGTGCTCCATACTTAACTAGTCATATATATATATGTACATATTTTTTGTCAATAATTATATTTTATTTTAGAATATATTTCTAAGCCTTTTTCTTTTTTTCATATCTTTTCTGTAAGGAAAAATTGTGGGAAAAACCTTGTTGAATCTTTCTGATTATAATACATTACTTAGTCTAACCTAACGCTACTTAGTCTAACTTAAACTAATCCTAACCTAACTTAGAGCACAAGGATTAGGCCCCGACACCTGGTCTTTGAGTTCTCGAAGCCCATCAGCTTCGACAACTCAAAAGTCGGGTGTCGGAGCCTCTTCCTGGACTTAATCTAAGCCATGACCCAGTCGAGCCACCAGTATTTGCCTGTGTTATATCTACTGATATTTATTTCATCCCTTTCAGGTACGCTAGTGCAGTACTTTAGTTCAAAATTTAAGTTGTTAGGGTTATAGACGATCTTTTTATCTGTTGCCCTTCTAGCAATGTGGTATATGATAGGAACGTTATTTTCGTTTGATAAGTACTGATGTGCGTCCAAGTATAGGAAGGTTTCAGGCGGAATGAATCCATTCTCCAACGTTTTCGCGAAATATTTTGGGTTGGGATAAAACAAGCCCGAAACAAGATTGTTCTCTGTTACGGTCGCTGAACGTGCAAAATGATTCCTCGCAGTATCCAGTATAACGTTGTCTATTCTGGACAATTTGGAAGCATCCAATAGAATCTTATTAGAAACGTAATGCCGGAAGTCGGAATGTTCGCTTCTATACATGTGCAAGCAGGCTCGAAGACATTTTCTTTCGAATAATCGAAGTTTTTCCATATATGATGGGCTAATGTTCCACCATACCGCACTCGCATATGTCAGAATGGGGCGGATGAAGGCTTGGTAGCAGATGACCTTTACATCGGATCTTAGATATCTGGAGTAAAACAAACTTTTCAGAGACATAAATGCCGCTTTTGCCTTTTTCAGTTGGGTATTTATGTATGTGTTCGTTAAAATACAAAAATTTATCTAGATGGACGCCTAGATATTTAACAATTGTTTTTGATTCGATGTGAAGGCCATTGTTACTCTGTAAGCCAAATTTTTTCCAGTTGCGCCTCAAATCTGAGTTACCTTGCCTTACGGGGGGGCGAAACAGTATGGTTTCACACTTTGTGTAGTTGATTTTTAGCTTCCAATTTGAGCAATATGTCTGCAGCTCATCGAATTTTGTTTGAAGTTCGGTTTGTATGGTTTCTATTTTCGAGCCACTGGCGTACAGTATTACATCGTCAGCGAATGCTAAAGAGTTATCCTTGTCCCTTAACATTTCAGAAACGAAAATATTAAATAAAAGTGGGGCTGTAACCGTGCCTTGTGGAAGACCATTAGCGATATTAAAAACTTTAGTCGTCGTGTATATCCTATCTGTTACGACAAATTTTTTTCCACAAATCATGGAAGAAATCATGCCTATGAGTTGGTGAGGAAATTCGTATTTTATCAGTTTATATATCAATCCGTCGATCCATACCGTGTCGAAGGCTTTCTCAATATCTATCAGACAAGCACCTGTACATCTTTTGGCATTCAGATTCCAGTTGATATCTGATGTCAGTATTGTAACTGCGTGCACTGCCGAGTGATTTTTCTTAAATCCAAACTGATTTCGCGGTATAATTCCCTTTCTATTGCATTCAAATAAAATTGACTTATTTAAAAGTATCTCAAAAATTTTCCCGATGTTAGGCAGGAGACTGATTGGCCTATAGCTCGAAGGATCAGAAGGATCCTTGCCTTTTTTTGCTATTGGAAAAACCTTCGATGTTTTCCAACAACTGGGAAAGTGACGGTTATTTAGTAGGTTGTTAAAAATGATGCAATACTGCCGTATAATAATGTCCGGTAGATGCTTCAGTATTATGTTGGGAATGTTATCTAAACCACTTGATTTTTTGTTATTTAGTTTTCTAAATATTTCTGTAAGATCGTCCAGTGTCGTAAAGTAGTTATTTGTTTGTTGAGTCGTAAGCTCGTCTGCTTTTAATACCTCAGAAAATCGTAACGGCGAACTGATCTGATTATTTTGAAATCTCAGTAATTCATTTTCGACTTCGACAGTCTTGACGCTTTGAAGGCACCTATCATGAATTGCTTGAAAGTGGGAGCCAATGAGATTTAGCTTTTCTATTCCAGAATCGACTATGAAATGTCCTTCGATGATGGGACAGCTATCGCTATTTATTTCTGCTTGAGTTAGTAGACCTCGAGAGTTTAAGGGTACTTTCAATTTTGAAATCTTAACTTCTTCCCGAAGTTTGAAAGTCTGATTGATTTTAGGAAACATGTGTCTTGATTCGGATTTCATAATAGACTCTGCACGCTGTCTCCAGTAATCGTTGATACTGTTTCGATATTGCTGCGTTAATAATGTTTTTACATTTCTCAAAAGGGATTTGTATCTTCTTAGTTCCCGGTTGGTCGATTCGTCTAGGAATTGATTTCGTGTTCGATTTATCTGCGTTATTAAAAAGCTTTTATAATTTTGCAGTGTAATTATATCTTGGTTTAGATAACATTCAGCGCTATTTCTCGATTTGATTTTTGGGACTGACGACACCATAGCCGCTAGTATCACTGTATTTAAATTCTCGATATAGATATCACATTCGTCGTTCGTAATGATTCTATTGTTTGGAGCATTAGAAGGAGTAGAGCAATTTCTATATTTTCTAATGGCACACCGCTTAAATGTGCGCCAATTAGTGTTTTTAAAATTGAATTTAGGAGCATTGTGCTGCGTGGCGAAACTGAATTCGGGGTCGTCAGATAACGTCATCGGGATCACTATAGCATCATGGTCACTATCATAAGGCAGTGTTGAGATCTTATTATTGTGGATCGTTTGAATATGTAATCGCGCGTCCGCAATACATAGATCGAGAAACGAATTTCCTGATGGATAACTTGGCGTAACTGGGCTATATAATTTCATTTTGTACTCGATTTGGTTTTCCCCGATAAAGCTATTTAGGAATCTGCCTCTTCCGTTTGCTATTAGGTCCATCCAACTCGAGTGTTTCGCGTTAAGATCTCCCGCTAAAACGAAATAGTTTTGCAAACTATTTAGCTGTAGTAATTCGAATAATTTTTCAAACTCGACGTTAAATTGATTATCGGAGGTTGGCGCAGCGTACGCTGATATTAAATACAGACTGCGGTTATTTCCTAATGGCAGGGAAATAATAGTAGTCTCAAGACAACTAAAGTTTTTGACATCGCTGCGCTCTATTGTCGTGTAGCGAAGTGGCTTTCGGATAAGGATGGCTGTGCCACCGCCTCTATTTGTGTTTCGTCTGTCGGTACGTATTATATTGTAGTGCACAAATTCTATTTTGTGTCGGTTATTCAATTTTGTTTCGCTCAGAAACAGTATGTCAGGGTTATGATCTTCCACGAAACGCAGCAAGTCCCCACGCCTACTGTTGGCAATTATTGAATTTACATTAAGAGCCACTATTTTGAGGCCATTCTTTGTTTGTCTGGCCATCTTATTGGTTGAAAAGGTTCAGCAAGGCATCGACCTTCGCTGAGAGTTCTGCAACAGTCTTGGTCAAGCTGTTAACTTGCGTTTGCAGTTCAATGCTTTGAGGGCGTATCATTGGTGACGGTGTAGTAGGCTTTTGACCAAGGTTACTACTTACTACCTCAGCGAAAGTAACTCCTCGCTGGATCCTGTTTTCCATTACGCCAATTTTTCGTTCTCTGCCTTGTTGTGCCTCCTTTTTCTTGGTTTGGATTCGTTCTGATAGCCTTTTGTAGACTTCGCAGCCCCTCCAGGACGCAGGGTGGCCTGTTTTTTTGCAGAGAACACAAAATAGCTGCTCTTTACCTGTCTCTTTCTGCACTTGGCACTCACCAGGACTATGTTCGTTTTGGCATTTTACGCATCTATACATCATATTGCAGTTTGTAGACACGTGACCGAATCTCTGGCAACGGCGACATTGAAGAACGTCGCTTCTCCGAATTTTTTCAAAGGACACTAAGTGGCCCTCTAATCTCTTAATGTTGAATAAATTGTGGGCCTTGCTATTTGGAGAAAGCTGGACCGCAATAATAGGGAGTGCTTTATTCTCCTTTTTAGACGTAAATGTAGCGTATCTGAAAGCTCGAACAAATTCGAGATCCTCAATGTTTAATTGATGAAGTTCTTTTAAGACCTCATCCGGATCATGGCTTATGCTAAGACCCTTGAGCAAAAATGTCTGCAGTCTATCATCTTTATTGGTATACGAAAAGAATTCGGTCTTAGTTTCTTTTAAGATTTCTTTTGCTTTAATGCAGTCATTTTTGCTCATAAGGGTTAAGGTCATCTTACTTCTATTTATATTTTTAATGGTGAATTTATCTTTACCTATCTTATCTTCTAAAACCTTTGATAGAAGTTTGCTGTCTTCCTGGTATATTTTTATAGGCGGTGCTTGTTCCCTCTTTTTGGCCGCTACGGTTGTCGGTGCATCCTGTTTGTTGTCTCCGCTTCTACTGACTTCTGGCTGAATAATCTGCGTCCTGTTACGGTTGTTAGTTTCTTTTGGTTTTTGTTTGATTTGGTTCTTTCGCTTTAGAGATTGTATAATATCATCTGTTGTTTCAACGGTTTCAGTGATTACAATTTCGTCGTCTTCAGCGTCTAGTAGCGCGAAACGATTACTGTCACTAGCACTTTCAACTTCTTTTCGTTCTACTTTTTTTCTTTTTTTCATTGAAGTTTTAGTTGAGGATTCACTATCACTATCCTTTAGACTTTGTATTGTTTTTTTTAATAGGTCTATTTCCTCTTCATATTTTTTCGCTATGGCGATCGCTTCTACAAACTGTTGATATGTGACCTGGGTCATCTCCATCACCTCGCCCCCCCTTGGAGGGGAAGACATTTTTATATTTTGTTTTGTATTTTTTTTTTTTTTTTTTTTTTATCTATTTAGGTTGAATTTAAATTTTCACTGTAATCGCGCGATGCACATCCACTCTCGCAACATGCACATCCACCGACGCAACTTTCGTTGATCCACGCAAGAAAGGTGTATCCCAGTTTTTTTTTTATTTTTTTTTTTTGTTTTTTTTTTTGTTTATTGAATTGAAATTATTTTCGGATATTTTATTTTTAAACTTCAAAGCTGAGAAGCTTGCTCAGATCTAATAGTACGGAACCCTTCGTGCGCGAGTCCGACTCGCACTTGGCCGGTTTTTATCTTACTTCAGGGTGGGATTCGAACCCTCTCGATTCCTTTGCATATGAAAGTGAGTCCGGGAGAGGTGAAAGAGGGACAGGATAGTAAATGCAACACGAGAAGGTAATGATGTGTGTACAATAGATGGAGGAAGGAAGAAATATGGTTCTTGATTGGATGTTAGTCTCTAGAAGGATATCCTAAGTGGTGAATGTTGAAACGTGATGCGTTCTTAATGGATTGGAGAATCATGCGAAGGAACTTGACTGAGCCCAACTAAATGGGAGTCGTTAAGTGTTAAGTGGATCCTGAAGTGACAATACGTATTGTTTGTAGATGGGTGAAATGGTATTTCGGCTAGCGGGTTTTGGACCACCTCACAATTTCGAGAGATAGGAAAAATCGATCGTATTGCCTGGACCAACGCAACGTAGTCCATTATGTCACCTCTATACTCTGATTTACTAATCTGTCGGCCCTACAAAATTAATTCTATTGATCCAGTATGTGGACCAAGTGCTTGACCATCGATAGTGTTCGTCTTCAAGGAAACGGATGACATTATCCACTACCAACGCTTGACTCAATTATGACTAAGATAAGAGGGGCCCAGTTCTTTTCTACATCAAAAAGGATGTCAAACTTACCTTAGGCAAAGGCCAGTTTCTGTAACGCCACCAAAGAAGAAAAGCCAGTTTCTAAGCGTGAACAAGCGACTCATGCGGACACAAGCGTTTGCACCTAGCCTCTGTCAACGAACTCCTACACTCAACTCCATGTGGTGAAACCTGGGAGCCTATTACTTTCGATCGACGATGGGGCCGACCCCCGTGAGAAGTCGCTGGGGACTGCTAACGAGAGAGGGTGAAGTGTAAGAGTAAGTCGGCTCCAGGGCTTAACTCTTCTTCAGGACGGCGGCGGACGAGCTAATCAATCCATCGGTCAACGGCGGCGTCCACAGCTCGGGTTAGTGGGAGCCACAGTGACAACACCGCATTTGGAGCTGCTCGAACATATTTTAATGCCCAGGTCCAAAAGGAGATCCCCAAGGTCGGGTCAGGACCCTGGAGAAGAGACGGCGGCGGATGAGCTTAACACAGTGGGCGCGCTCAAAACCTCAGTGAGGTTACCGACACCGGATACACCCGGACCCTCCGCCCGAGGGTAAAAAAGGGGCCTGGCCTCCCAGTTGAGAGTTGTGTGTAGGGCTAACCCCCTCACCACGTACAAACAAATATGGTTCAGAAGCAACCACAAGCCTCGGACAAGGACAATGAATTTCCGCTCTGCATGTGGAATGTGAGGCCCTTTAATAGACCACGTGCGGCCGATGAACTCGCGGAGGCCCTTAACTGCTACAAAGCAGCCATTACCGCAATCCAGCAAGTGCGGTAGGATGGGCCGGGCAAAAAGAGGATGAAAAACTGGAACGTATATTACGGCGATTGCTACAGAGAGGGGAAGGCAGTGCTTATTTGGATTTGGATGTGTTGTTCGAGGCAGACTAAGGCAAAAAGACAACAATCCGCATCAAGGCTAAATTCGGCAAGGAAAGCCTGATTTGCGCCCACGCCCCGTCAGAAGACAAGGATGATAACAGCAAGGCGTTGTCGATTTCAAGGCCGCATATGATAGCGCGCATAGAGACGAACTATACAGAGCCATGTCTGGTTTTAGCATCCCTAACAAACTCGTCAGATTGTAGAATAACGATAGAAAATTCTCGCTGCTCAATCAAGGTCGATAACGAACTTAATGTCAATAATGTCAATGTCAATAAAGGTTTTAGACATGGCGACGCGCTATCAACTTTTTTAATATAATACTTGAGAAGGTATTCTTCCAAAAGTCCGTTCAACTGCTAGCTTACGCCGATGATATTGACATCATTGGTCAAACGTAGCGGAACGTCAATGAGGCGTTTCCTGGCATTGAAACGGAGGCGGCCAAAATGGGTCTGGCGTGCCTAGTACCTCAACTGTAGATCGGGTAGATCCCTTTGTAAGGCTGTTGGGGGCAGCAAGCGAGAAAGGGAAGGGGGTATTCTGAGCCGCCACCAGGACTCAGCTCCTTCTTTGGGACGACGGCTGAAGAATTCCCAAGATGGAGTTAACAGCGGCGCCCATGGTTCCAGCGAGAAGAACTACCTGGTGAACACCATATTTTGGCCTACTACAACATATTTGGAGCTCAGGCCGATAAGACGCGGCACAGCCGGCCCTTTTTTCTTTGGGTAAATAAGAACCTGGTACTCCAGGTTGGGGTTAACATTCCTATCGCGTAAAACAAATATTTGTTCAGAGACAACCAATAGCCTCGGATACGGACGGATTACATGTTGACGACCCCCGCAAACGTCTAAAAGGAAACGAATTCCGGATCTGCACCTAAAACGTTAGGTCCCGCAACAGACCAGGTGCGGCCGGACAACTGGTCAACTCTTTAGACTGCTATAAAGCAGACATTACCGCGCTCCAAGGAGTGCGATGGGATGGGCCAGGCAAAAAGGGGATGAAAAACTGTGATATCTACTACGGAAACTGATACAGAGAAAATAAAAAAAAAGCTTGCAGCTTCCAGTATGCAAGCGAACGCCTCATAACTATCCGCATTAAGGCCAATCTCGGCAATATAAGCTTAATATGTGTCCACGCCCCCAAAGAGGAGAAAGACGACCGACATCAAGACGACCTCTATGATCTCCTAGACAGAACATATGTATGTCCAATGTCCCAGATATGACACCAAAATCGTTCAAAGAGATTCTAATGCGAAGCTGGGTAAGGAAGCTATCTTTGGACGGGTCATTGGAAAGCACAGCCTACACAACACCATGTCAGAAAACGGACTAAGACTAGTGGACTTTATGGCGGGACATAATCTGGTAGTAGCAAGTACACGATTCCCACACCTCCACATCCATAACATCCTGGCGGTCCCCCGATCAATCGACAACCATTGAGATCGACGGCAGACACACCTTTCGAGGAGCCAATATCGACTCGGATCATTACCTTATTGCAGCCAAGGTACGGATGCGAATTTCTCAGAATCAACGGAGTCGAGTAAGAACACCAACATTTAACGTCGGAAAGCTTCAATCGCAGGAGACTGCCAGGACTTTCGCCGATCAAGTCTCCCTTAAGCTCTCTCAAGTCCCGATGCAATCTGCACAAACCATAGAAAAGCAATGGAGTCGTTGTCGGAACGCCATCAGAGGGGCCGCCTCAGATGTACCCGATTGCAACCTACCACCTTCAAGAAACCCCTGGTTTGATGACGAGTGTAGACAGGCCCATGTAAACAAACAGGATGCATACATGGCTACACTGCATCGACGGACGAGAGCTGCCCGCGAGATCTATGGCACAGAAAAGGAGGGATGAGCGTGCGCTCCGGAGAATAAATAAGAAGCACGAGAAGTGCGAGATCGAGGAGATGGAGAGATGTTACTGCAGGAACGACGTTCGGAAGTTTTACCAAAAAGTGGAGTCACAGTCGATGCTGCGATTGTAGAAGGACCACTTCTGCAGACTGTATAACGGCGATGATAGTCAAAATGCCGCTGTCAGGCAGAACGAACCATTCACAATGGACGAGGACGATAGAGAATCCCGTCCACCCGATCTCGACGATGTTAAGATAGCGATATCGAAACTTAAATCTAATAAAACTGCTGGAGCAGACGGACCCCCGCTGAACTATTTAAAGTATCTGGGGATGAGCTGGTCAGGGACATGCACCAACTAATATGCAAGATCATATGGGAGACCACTATGACTGCGCCAATTACAGAGGGATAAGTCTTCTGAACATTGAGTACAAGATCCTTCATGCCCTACTGTGTAAGCGCCTGAAATCGTTCGTGGATGATCTGGTAGGTTCCTACCAGTGTTGCTTCAGGCCAGAAAAATCCACGATAGACCAAATATTTATACTACGGCAGATCTTGGAGTAGACCCATGAATTCTAGGTCGACACGCACCATCTTTTTGTCGTCGACTTTAAAGCCGCACATGACAGTTCCTGCCAAAGTCGTCAGACTATGCAGGATGACTATGGAAAATCCTCGCTGCTCCATTAATTTCGGTAATGAAAAAACCGAGACCTTTGATGTTAAAAAAGGATTTAGACAAGGTGACGCGCTGTCATGCAACTTTTTCAACATCGTGCTTGAAAAGATCGTGCGGGAAACTGCGCCCAATACAAGAGGTACGATATATTTCCAGTCTACACAAATGCTTACCTACGCAGATGACATTGACGTTATTGGATGGACAAAGCGAGATGTCAATGAGGCGTTCGCAAGCATTGAAGCAGAAGCGGCTAAAGTGGGTGTAAGGGTAAATGGGGACAAAACCAAATATGTATATGCTATCATCAAAGAAAGACACGCAACACCGACGTCTTGGTCAGAAAGTCACCTTCGGCCGCGATATTTTTGAAGTAGTCAAGGACTTCGTCTACCTTGGCTCGATAGTGACAAGCAGCAATGACACCAGCGCTGAGATAAAACGCAGAATAACTCTTGCCAACCGCTACTTCTTTGGGCTCAAGGGGCAACTGAGTAGTAGAGCTCTCTCTCGAAGAACCAAGGTTTCCCTCTACAAAACCTTAATCATCCCGGTCCTCCCCTATGACGCTGAGGCTTGGACGTTATCAAAAGCGTATGAAGAAGCCCTTGGTCGTTTCGAGAGGAAAATTCCGTCTGCAATCTATGGTCCCGGTTGTGTAAACTGAGAGTGGAGGAGAAGATTCAAACAAGAACTGTATGAGCTGTACAGCGACATCGGCCTAGTTAGACGTCTACGAATCCAACGTCTAGGATGACTGGGCCATGTAGAGAGAATGGACCGCTCCAGCCCGATGATTCGTCGACTCCAATCCCGAGGGACGACGCAGCAGAGGACGACCGCATCTAAGGTGGCGCGCACAGGTGGAAAGGGACTTTAACTAACTGGGCGTGCGGCACTGGAAGCAGCTGGCCAAAGATCGTGCCGGCTGGAGAGGCTTATTGGTTGAGGCCTTGGTTCAGCCCGAACTGTAGCGCGATCTAAGTAGTAAGTAAGTAAGTACTTATGTACGTATTTTAGAAATGGATTGGGCTTCAAATGAGGCCCGCGAAAATCCTGTGATTTGATCTCATGATTCATTTAAATCGAAATAGCGCGCTATCTATTCTTGATGTTGAAAAATATTCAGTTCTTCCCTCAAAGAACGTGTATCTATGTGTGTAAATTATTTCACCAAAAATTTGTCGAAGCCATTTTTTATCATTTTTATTTATTTGATTTTCAAGTATTATCATTCATGTCACCTTTGATGCTCATTTATATAAAACTTTTCCTAGAACAGCAAACAGATGTTATCTAGAAAAACAATTCACAAACCATTATCATCCCATATATCATCACTACCTACAGCAAGCATTTCGAGAATTTTAAACCGAAAATATCTCAAACATCGAGGTAGTGACGCACTTGCCACAATCGTAAAATTCAGTCTTCAGACAGGTGGTCGCTCAACACGAAACACCACATCATCACCATATGACCACAGTTCGTTATACATACATCGAGGAACACAGACAAAAATAAAAACAATTATTTATTGCTAATAAAATCAGTTTGATGGCATTTAACAAATGTTCCCTACCCCATCACCAACTGGCAGAAAATACAAAACTCATCTACAACAGGCCGATCCCACGCAACATCATAGCACAAAATGAAAACCGGCGAAAACTCGCCAGTATCTAGAACGCCCAGCCGACGCACGACGACGGTGGCGATTGTTTAAATCATCACCCCAAGTTGCCTTAATTAGCTGTAAATCAGACAATGAATGCCAAAAGTTCAGAAGAGCCTGGTAGGTCGGTATATTTGCCTTGGCAAGTCAGTTCGAGCCGGTTTGCAAGTGAAGAAATATAATAAAAAATCACGACGAAAAACAATTGAGGAACGTCTCGCCTTGAACTATATTTTTGGCAAGCGATTATCGAGCAATACTCGCATGTTTGTTGTTTTTGTTTTCTTATAATTCTTCTGTGGAGCGGCATGCCGGGCAGTTACGTCACTGAATGGGAATTCGAAGAATCCCAGACAAACATTCGACCATACCTCCTCTACAAGCACCTAAGTGTATATGGATGGAAGCTAGACTGCCAGCAATGAATCGAGTAGATGCTCTTAGTTTGCATTGCGTTTCTTGTTGACCCGCGCAAGAGATAAGGCTTGTACAAATTAGCTTAGATTGCGATGTATGAATGATGGGCTTTTAACGGTGCGATGTTTATTTGGACAGATACCTAGTTGGATTAGAAGAGCATTTCCGGACTGCCAGTGTGCTTAATCGCGAGTAGATGTATGATTGATGAGCAGGTACGAAGTGAGCGACAGTGGACAACGTTTTTCGTTTTTGCGCTTTATAAGAAGATTTTGGGTGCCAGAGAGTTCTTGAAGATAGATGGGGGGTCATGTACAAATAGGTATGTAACTAATAAAATCAGATTGCGTTGACAATTGTGGGCAATCTTTCAAGAGGTGACAGCTCAATAATGGTTATATAGCTAGAAAGTGAGTGACTGCACTTTCGTTACGAAGTTAAACACATGTAAGCCACACTCTGGTCATCTATTCACTCCAGAAGCTGCGGAAATTTAGGAAAGAGATTAACTATACATATGTATGTATATGCTACATACTGTGTCCAAAGGATAAGGTGGCATAGCATTTAGTTTGAAAAATCTTTATTAATTCTTTCGAAACAATTTCATCGCCTTCAAAGAAACCCGCTCCTGATACAATAGATAACCCAACGAATGGTGAGTATCCTGCGCAACAAAACAGGAATAATGTCGGGTGGGCTAGGATCTAGCAAACCGTAACCGGGAAATCCCACAATTGCTCAGAAACAACCACAAGCCGCGAATAAAATGAATTAATGTTGACGACTTTTGCAAAAAACGAAAAAAAGATAATGATCCTCGGCTATGTTCGTGGAATGTAAGGTCGCTAAACAGACCACGTGCAGCCGAACAACTTGCGGACCGTTATAAAGCGGACTTAACCGCCATCCAGGAAATGCGATGGAATGGACCGGTTATAAAGCGAATGAAAAACTGCGACATTTACTACAGCGATTGCTATAGACAGAGAGGATGACTATTGTTCGGATGCGAATTTGTTGTTCGAGGTGGACTAAGGCAAAAAGTCGTAAGCCTTAAGAACGCCCCCACAAAGGACAAGGATGACTCCACCAAAAATAAGTTTTACGATCTCCTAGGCAGAACATATGTATGCCCAACGTCCCAGACATTAAAATTGTACTAGTAGACTTCAATGCTAAGCTGTGTAAGGAAAGCATCTTTGAACGAGGCATCGGCAAACACAGCCTACACGCCATCACATCCGAGAGCAGACACAGACTGATCGATCTTGCTAAGGTGTAAGATATCCTTCAAGCCAGTACGGGCTTCCCTCACCTCGATATATGTACATACACAAAGGCACCTGGCGGTAGTCAGATCAATCAATCACATCGCGATCGACGTCAGACCTTCCTCCACTATTCTTGGTGTTCGAACTTTCTGAAAAGCTCACATCGACTCGGACCACTAACTTGTAGTAGCCAAGATGAACCTACGGATATCACGAACGCAGTGGACTAGAGTAAGAATACAAAGTTATGACGTCGGAAAGCCACTATCGCCAGAAACCGCTCGTGCTTTTACCGCTCCCTGCGTCACGCAGACAATAGAACAACAATAGAACCTTTGCGAACAAACTCTGGAAAGCCCTGCTCCTGAAGTTTTGGGCTTCAAGGCTCCACCACGAGCAAACACCTGATTCGATGACGAGTGCAGGAGTATTCACAAAGCAAAGCAAGAGACTTACATATAAAGCTTCACTGCATAGAAGAACATAGAAGAACTTTACGAGTTAAAAAGAAGAGAGGAGCATAAGCTTCTCCGGAGAAAGAAGAAAGAGCACGAGAATTATTAGTGAGCGGCTAGTGGTATCCAATAGCATTAAGCACTGTGACCTTTACAGATCTATTGTGCCTGCTAGCCGATTAGCCGAGGGGCTTCTCCACTTCCTTAATGAAGTTGAGAATGCTTCTCGTAGGAGCCAAGGTGATCCCCTCAGGAGTCATAACTCCACTGAGAAGGATACGATTCCTGTGATGGCAAAGAGCATCCTCAAAACAGAGTCGGAACCCAGTTTCAGACGAGAGTTTAATTTTGAAAGATGATATGCAGATGATCAGCAGTGTCCCGTGGAGGCATAAGGTGATGATAAGTATTACTATAGCGGTGTATAACCAGTGGACCAGTGGACTACCTTAAGTTTAAGACCACAGCTTTTACCGTAAGTGCGTCGACAGGCCCACATGGCCTTAGTCGCTTTTGTAGGTTTGTTTTAAATAGTGGTGTTCCAGTTGAGTCTGCGATCGAGGTCGATATCTAGATATTTAAGTTCTGGGCTCCTCTTTGAAAACGGAACTAAGATTGTCTTATTTGGGTTAGTCAATAAACCCTCTCTTGCACACCAGTCAGAGATAAACTGAAGCGCGAGCTGCATGCGCTCACAGGCAGCAGTTTCGCACTTGCCCGTAATGACTACTATATCATCAGCATAGCCGATAACCTCGTAGCCACGAGTGGTTAGACTGCGTGGTAGGTCATCGATTACTATCGACCAGAGAAGCGGTGAAAGGACTCCTCCTTGTAGACATCCCTTAGCAGCCGATACTGTCACTGAGACCTCTCCGCATGTGGCCGATATTATACGGCTATTTAGCATGGCCCTAATCCAGTGATTAGTAGGATGGTCTACACCCCTGCAGGATAGTGCAGTGGTGGTCGAGTCATAGCCAGTATTGTCAAAAGCCCCCTCATGTCGAGGAAGGCGCAAATCGCGATCTCCTTCTGTGTGAAACTATTTTCAATACGCATCACTAGGTGGTAAAGCGTATTCTCAGTAGATCGTTCTTTGCGATATGCATACTGTTTGGGATGCGGTGGTATCTGATTCTCCAGGGTTGCTCTAATACGGAGCTATATCAGTTTTTCCATTGTTTTTAGTAGAACCGATGTTAAACTGATAGGACGATAGGATCTAGGTTGTTCACTTGGCTTTCCAATCTTGGCGCTGAAAACAAGGTTGACTTCTCTCCAGGTTTGGGGGATGTAACCCAGGTTAAAACAAGACATAAAAACAACTATCAGAGGTGATAAAATAGTGTCGAGGCCACTCTGAAAGATAGCAGTAAGGACACCGTCTTCTCCTGGGGTCTGAGGCACAAGAAGCGCGCGATTAAGGATTTGAAATGGGGTTATTGCAGACATGATGTCCCCTTTGACTGCGGCAACTACGGAGGAATAAGTCTCATTAACATCGCCTTCAAAATCTTCCCTGCCGTTTTGCCTGGAAGCCTGAAGCCTTTTGCAAATAAGCTGATAGGTCCTTATGAGTGTGGCTTCAGGCCAGGGAAGTCCATTATCGACCAAATCTTCACACTACGGCAGATCCTGAAAAAAACCAATGAATTTCAAGTCGACACTCACCACCTATTTGTCGACTTCAAAGCCGTATACGACAGCGTAATTGGAGACGAGCAATACAACGCCATGTCTACCTTTGACATCCCTGCTAAACTCATCAGACTATGCAGGATGACTGACAGAATGATCGCTACTCCACCCGAATCGGCGAAGTGCCTGACCCTATAGTTTTGATGTCGAAAAAGGATTTAATCAGGGCGATGCGCTGTCTTGTGATCTCTTCAACATCGTATTAGAAACGATTGCGCAAAAATCACTGGCTAACACAAGAGACACAAATTATTTCAAATCCCCACAACTCCTCGTATATGCAGATGAAATTGACATAATTAGAGGAACACAGCGAGATGTCAATAAGGCGTTTACGAGTAGTGGTCTGGGACTAAACGAGGGCAAAGCTCAATATATGCTCTCATCAAAAAATGACGCTCACCACCGACGTCTTGGCCAGAAAGGTTGTATTGGCAGATATAAGTTTGACGTAGTTTAGGACTTCGTCTACCTTGAATCGGTATGCAGAATCCCTCTTGCCAATCGCAATCGCAATTGAGTAATAGAGTCCTCTCCCGAACGACAAAGTTGACTCTATACAAGACTCTTATCATATCGGTTCTACTGTACGGCGCACAGAAGCATGGATACTATCAAACGCGCATAAGGAAGTCCTTGGCCGTTTCGAGATAAAGATTTTCGGTCCTCTAAACGCTGACGGGCATGGAGGAAAAGATTTAAACACGAGCTTCACGGGCTGGACAGCGACATGAGTCTAGTCAAGCGTCTACGAATCCAACGTCTAAGATGGGTAAGCCATGCAGAGCGAATGGACACTGCAACTGCAGCCGTGGAAGGAGGGAGGAAGAAACTGAGGACGTCCGCACTTAAGACGGAGCACACTGGTGGAAGGGAACCTCAGCCAACTGGGTGTGCGGCAATGGAAAAGGCTAGCTAGTTGGAAGGTCATGTTGGCTGAGGCCCAAGTTCACCCCGAACTGTAGCGCCCGATGAGAAAAAGAAGATTTTCAAATTATTGCACTGTAGAGGCGCTTTCAATAACCCTCGAGAGCTAGGTATAAGCTCTCATGCCTAAGGCAACTACTTCTTCTTTGATGGCGCTACAGTTCGGGGTGAACCAGGGCCTCAACCAACAAGCCTCTCCAGCCGGCCCGATCTTTGGCCAGCCGCTTCCAGTGCCGCACGCCCAGTTGGTTGAGGTCCCCTTCCACCTGTGCGCGCCACCTTAAATGCGGTCGTCCTCTGCTGCGTCGTCCCTCGGGGCTGGCGTCGAAGACTCTTCGAGCTGGAGCGGCCCATTCTCTCTACATGGCCCAGTCATCTTAGACGTTGGATCCGAAGACGTCCAACCAGGCCGATGTCGCTGTAAAGCCCGTACAGTTCTTGGTTGAATCTCCTCCTCCATTCTCCGTTTACACAAACGGGACCAAAGATTGCACGCAGAATTTTCCTCTCGAAACGTCCAAGAGCCTCTTCATCCGCTTTTTATAACATCCAAGTCTCAGCGCCGTAGAGGAGGACCGGGATGATTAAGGTTTTGTAGAGGGAAACCGTAGTTTTTCGAGAGAGGGCTCTACTACTCAATTGCCTCTTGAGCCCGAAGAAGCAGCGATTGGCAAGAGTTATTCTGCGTTTTATCTCAGCGCTGGTGTCGTTGCTGCTTGTCACTATCAAGCCAAGGTAGACGAAATCCCTGACTACTTCAAAAATATAGCTGCCGAAGCTGACGTTCTGACCAAGACGTCGGTGTTGTGCGTCTTTCTTGGATGACAGCATATATCTGGTCTTGTCCCCATTTACTCTTAGACCCACTTTCGCCGCTTCTGCTTCAATGCTTGCGAACGCCTCATTGACGTCTCGCTTTGTTCGTCCAATAATGTCAATGTCATCTGCGTAGGTAAGCAATTGTGTGGACTTGAAATAGATCGTACCGCTTGTATTGGCCGCAGAGTCCTGCACGATCTTTTCAAGAATAATATTGAAGAAATCACATGACAGTGCGTCACCCTGTCTAAAACCTTTTTTAACATCAAAGGGGTCGGTTAGTTCACCTCCGACCTTAATGGAGCAGCGAGAGTTCTCCATAGTCATCCTGCACAGTCTGACGAGATTGGCAGGAATGTTAAAACATGACATGGCTCTGTATAGCTCGTCTCTATAAACACTGTCATACGCGGCTTTAAAGTCGACGAAAAGATGGTGCGTGTCGACCTGTAATTCATGGTTCTTCTCCAAGATCTGCCGTAGTGTAAATATTTGGTCTATCGTGGATTTTCCTGGCCTGAAACCATACTGGTAGGAACCTATCAGATTGTCCACGAACGGTTTCAGGTACTTACACAGTACGGCAGAGAGGATCTTGTACGCGATGTTCAGGAGGCTTATCCCACTGTAATTGGCGCAGTCATAGGGGTCTCCTTTCTTATGGACCGGGCAAACTATACTGAGATTCCATTCATCGGGCATGTGTTCTTCCGACCATGTCTTGCAGATGAGTTGGTGCATGTTCCTAACCAGCTCATCGCCAGCTGCTTTAAACAGCTCCGCGGGGAGTTCGTCTGCTCCAGCAGCTTTATAAGACTTAAGTTTCGATATCGCTATCTTAACATCGTCTAGATCGTGTGGACGGGATTCTCCTTCGTCTTCGTCCATTGTGAATGGTTCGCTCTGCCTGACGGCGGCATTTTGACTAACATCGCCGTTATACAGTCTGCAGAAGTGGTCCTTCTACAATCTCAGCATCGACTGTGACTCTACTACTAGTTGTCCGTGCTCATCCCTGCAGGCTTCTGCTCTGGCTTTATAGCCTTGACATGTTTGCTTTACTTTCTGGTAAAATTTTCGAACGTCGTTCCTTCAGTAACATCTCTCCATCTCCTCGATCTCGCGCTTCTCGTGCTCCTTCTTTTTCCTTCTCAGAAGTGCATGCACCTCCCTCCTTTTCTGTTCATAGAGCTCGCGGGCAGCTCTCGTCCGTCGTTGCAATGTGGCCATGTATGCATTCTGTTTCTCTACATGGGCCTGTCTGCACTCATCATCAAACCAGGGGTTTCTCGACGGTGGTGGCTCGAAACCGAGTATATCTGAGGTGGCCTCTCTAATGGCTTTCTGACAACGATTCCATTGCTGTTCTATGGTTTCTGCAGATTGCATCGGGACCTGAGAGAGCTTGAGGGAGACTTGATCGGCGAAGGTCCTGGCGGTCTCCTGCGATTGCAGCTTTCCGACGTTAAATTTTGGTATTCTTACTCGACTCCGTTGGTTCCGAGATATTCGCATCCGTACCTTGGCTGCAACAAGGTAATGATCCGAGTCGATGTTGGCTCCTCGAAAGGCTCGGACATCTAGGATGCTGGAGGAGTGTCTGCCGTCGATCGCAATATGATCAATTTGGTTGGTTGTCGATTGATCGAAAGACCGCCAGGTCCCCTTATGGATGTTGAGGTGTGGGAATCGTATGCTTGCTACTATCAGGTTATGTCCCGCCATAAAGTCCACCAGCCTTAGTCCGTTTTCTGACGTGGTGTTGTGTAGGCTGTGTTTTCCAATGACCCGTTCAAAGATAGCTTCCTTACCCAGCTTCGCATTGAAATCTCCTAGAACGATTTTGGAGTCATAGTTGGGACATTGCGCATACGTTCTGCCTAGGAGATCATAGAAGTCGTCTTTATGTCGGTCATCTTTCTCCTCTGTGGGGGCGTGGACACATAGTAAGCTTATATTGCCGAGATTGGCCTTGATGCGGATAGTTGTGAGGCGTTCGCTTACATACTGAACGCTTAAGACTTTTTTCCTGCCTCAAACAACAAATCCGCATCCGAATAAGCGTTGTTTATTTTCTCTGAAGCAGTTTTCGTAGTATATATCACAGTTTTTCATCCGCTTTTTGCGTGGCCCATCCCATCGCACTTCTTGGAGCGCGGTAATGTCTGCCTTATAGCAGTCCAAAAAGTTGACCAGTTGTTCGGCTGCACCTGGTCTGTTGAGAGACCTAACGTTCCAGGTGCAGAACCGAAATTCGTTTCCCTTTTGACATTTGCGGGGGTCGTCAACATGTAATCCGTCCGTATGCGAGGATATTGGTTGTCTCTGAACAAAGTTTTTGTTTTAAGCGGTAGGGATGTTAGCCCTAAGCGCAACCCCCAACCTGGAGGGCTAGGTTCCTCTTTCCCCAGGAACAAGGGGTCGGGTCGCTGCACACATTGGTTCACTACCTGGCGGGTGCCAGAATAGCTATCCAACGGAGGCCACGCGGAGGCTGTGTGTCAACTTGGATTGAGCAGGGACAGAGATCGAAGCTGGCGTTTGCCAAGTTAAACGCGATCAACTTCTTTGCTCCGTTTGTTCGCTCCCTTCTCCCCTCTAAGGAAACTAGCACCGCTTATACATATATGTTATACATTAAAGTTACCTTGAAAACCAGTATTTCAGTGTTCGAAACATTTTTGAGAACTGTATAATGACCTATAAAGTGAAACACTGCGTTACTGCTGCATAATTCACGAAGCTTTTTAAAAATCCTTTCCCTTTGAGTGTACACAATCAACCCTTGCCATAAAATGTTACTTTTTGCCAACGCATTTGAACACTTTTCAATTATTTATGAAACCAAACCAAACCAAAGTTCCAGCATTCACTGCGGTATTTCGCCGAAACACTCCTGTCCTCTTCTCATATACAATGTCCATTCTGAATTTCCATAACGTCCTGTAGTCAGATAAAGCCTTTTATTACCTCACCACGGTGAGATAAAAGCCCACCAACGACTCTATATCATTGCCGTCACGTTTTCCCAGAGTGACGACTCATCCGTTGGCAAAATAAAATAAGTATCTCATCGTCGCTTTTGCAAATCATCTGTCGCTTAAGATATGACGACTTGGCATATCTTTATGATTTCATAAAATCCGCCCGCGAGTGCCGTGCATCCTCTTCCTGTCTGGAGATGACTATGAATCGCGTCGCGACAATGCTCGTAGCATGTCTACAGGTGGGATGGAAGTGACATTGTTTCCAGAAGTATCAAGCCGACTGCAGGGCTAATTGATTTGTTTACACCACGTTTGGTTGAGAGAGTTGGTAGGACGGTTTATGAGATACTAAATCCCCTCTGGTTCTGTACAATTTTATTGGTTAAGGTTTTTAAAAAAAGCCACAGTGGAAATTAGTAACAAAAAATGTCTTCCCTACTGGGAGATCCAAACAATTGTTTCGCGTCTATACAAAACCCCATTGTCAGTATAAAAGGGCTACACGGGGAACAAAAGTTCAAGACTATGAAAGAGAAAAGACAATTCTCATTCCCCTTTTGTGTATCACAAATCGATTTACAGATAAATAGATGAAATGACCGTGCAATGCGTGTGTACGGTCGTAAACTGTATCGGAGAGACTGAAAGAGGATTACAAGTCGGCTTTTAAGATTGCATTTAAATGTATTTTTTACAACTGGTTTTATCTGACTCTTAATTGGCGCTAGCACGGAAGCAGACGATACGATTTTAATTTGTTATTGCAAAGAGAGAAATTTTACTTGTTTAACGTATAGCGCTTAGATTGAGATTTTGTAATTTTATTGACCACTGTAAAACGGATTAGATACTGAAAAGGATTAGGAACAGAAGTTGGAAAGTTGAATTTTAAATCGGACCCTTAATATTGGAATTGAAGTAGAGAGAAATACCGCTAAATGCAAGCTGGTTAAGAATGAGTGAGTTTATGGGACGATACATTAGATTACATTCTTTTCGTGGTGGTCAACCTGATTCTAACCTTGTTTTTGGAAAAGAAAGCCCATTGAAGACGTTGATTTCTTTATTGTGAAAATGTAAGTGTGGGGGTGACCTGGTGTGATGGTAGACATCACCGACTGTCTGTAGTTCAAAGTATGCCCTTAGCCAAAGAAATGCAACTCCTATACGGAAAAATTGTGCAACACAGCTGTAGTGAATGGGAAGTGATCAAAAATACTGATGCAGGCATAACACTCACAGTGTGTCTTTGCAGTTCTAATATAACACCATAATGGCACAAAACACTTGCTAGGAACTACAACCAACGTGAAAATTCAGTCGAGTTCCTCTCCTTCTATCTAGGACAACTACCCCTGGAGAGTAGTGAACGAACATCTACGACCCAAACCATCTGCACTCCGTCCAGGTTGTGTGACAAACATTATAAGAGTGTAACTCTTTAGCCTTTGCTTTATGACAAAAAAAAAGAAGATCTTTTCGATATATTTGTTCAAATCTGAGAGGCGGCCGATTACGTTTTTTCAGTGGTAACTACATTTTTAAGGGGTGATAGACGACTAACAAAGGCCTCGTAGAGGTAGTGTGTCCAACTTGTGCTGGGCCGTAAAATAGGGAGTAGAAGCCCCTGCGGCGGAACATCTAGCAGCTCTGTTAGTAAGTTCTATGTTCACCTCCTCGTGGTGCCACCTGGGGATTTCTATATGAATTCGCGAACCGAAAAGGGCGAACGGGGAGTTCACCGACAGGGTAAGAGTCGGTTAGGCTATGGTACGGCAAGTCAAACCTGGAAAAAATCAACAAGACAGAAAAACCGAAAAAGCCTCGGATTGAAAAAAAATAACCGGACAAGTGCGAGTCGGACTCGCCCGCCGAAGGTTCCGTATAATACTACTAGGCACAAAACACTTAAGTAGGTAGGTACCTATTTAGGGTTATGCTTACTTACAAAATTTTAAGTTAAAAAAAGGTATGTTAAGTACTACATACACCAACATTATTAGGCACCTATCTATACTTATAAAAAAGGGAAAAGGTTCAAGCTTGTGCCAATGAAGCTTTTTCATACGATAACCCACATGACATGGCTAACTCAATTCAAAATTTGGACCCTGTTTTTTTATGATTTAATTACAAATGTAGGGTTTTCAGACATTTCCCCATACTTGCAGTTAAAGATGGTATTACCTGCCAAATTTCATAGTTCAGGTCAACGGAAAAAAACATTTTTTTGCGGCTTAAACGGCCGTACTTTTTTTTCACGTTAACTTAGAAGTTTGATTTTTTTTACAGCTTCAAGACGCTGTAGACCTGAGTGTACCGTTTTAATTTCAATTCGATATCTCCACGCGTTCCCGAGATAAAAGATCTTGACAGACAGACAGATGGACAGACGGACGGACAACAAAGTGATCCTATGGGTTCCGATTTTTTCTTTTTAGGTACGGGTCCCTAAAAAAGACACTCCTCCAGCATCGTAGATGTACGAACCTTCCGAGGAGCCAATATCGACTCGAATCACTACTTTGTTGCAGCCAAGGTACGAATGAAGATATCAAGGATGCCACAGAGTCGAGCTGGACAACGAAAGTTTGACGTCGGAAACCTACAATCGCAGCAGACCGCCACGACCTTTGCCGATCGAGTTTCCCTTAACCTCTCACAAACTCCAATGACACCGGAGCAACCCACAGAACAACAGTGGAAGCATTGCCAGCGTGCCATCAGAGACGCTGCCTCTGATGTGTTGGATTTCAAGCCACCGTTAGCTAGAAACCCCTGGTTTGATGAACAATGCGGGCAAGTCGAAGTAGCAAAGCAAAACGCCTACAAAGCCATGCTAATTAGACGGATAAGAGCCACTCGTGAACATTACGAGCAGACACGGAGGGAGGAACACACGCTTTTAAGGAAGAAAAAAAGGCAGCATGAAAAGCGTGAGATCAAGGAGGTGGAGAGATGCTATCGCAGGAAAAAGTAAAACGAACATGACAGGGCTATAAAGCCAGAGCAGAAGCCTGTAGGGATGAAGACGGACAGCTAGTAGTAGAGTCACTGTCGATGCTGAGAATATAGAAAGAACACTTTTGTAGACTGTAGACAGCGATGAAAGATCTATTACCGCTCTCAGGCAAAATGATCCATTAGCAACGGACGAAGATGCAAGAACAATAAAACCGCGGGCGCAGACGGCCTGTCTGCCGACCTATTTAAAGCGGCTGGGGATGATCTGGTAGGACGCATGCACCAGCTCATCTGTAAAATATGCTTGGAGGAAAGAATGCCTGACGAATGCAATCTCAGCATCGTTTGCCCAGTCCATAAGAAAGGAGACCCCTATAACTGCGCCATACAGGGGAATAAGTCTCCTTAACATCGCATACAAAATCTTCTCTGTCGTACTGTGTGAACGCCTGAAACCCTATGTGGATAATCTGGTAGGTTCTTATCAGTGAGGTTTTAGGCCAGGTAAGTGCACAATAGACAAAATATTCACACTGCGGCAGATCTTGGAGAAGACCCAAGAATACCAAATGGACCCCCATCACCTTTTCCTCGGTTTCAAGGCCGCGTATGACAGAGTGCATAGAGACTAGCTATACAGCGCCATGTCTAGTTTTGACATTCCTGCCAAACTCGTCACATAGTGCAGAATGACAATGGAGAACTCTCGTTGCTCCATCAAGGTCGGTAGCGAATTAACCGAGACCTTTGATGTTAAAAAAGGATTTAGACCAGGCGGCGCACTGTCATATAATTTTTTCGACATTGTGCTTGGAAAGATCATACGAGATTCAGTGGCCAACACAAGAGGTACCATATATTTCCATAGGCAAGTCTGCGCAACTGCTTGCGTACGCGGATGACATTGACGTAATTGGACGAACACAGCGAGACGTCAATGAAGCGTTCGAAAGCATTGAAGCAGAGGCGTCTAAAACGGGTCTTTCGGTTAACGAGGGTAAAACGAAATAAATGCTGTCAACCAAAAAAGACGCGCAACACCGCCGTCTCGGCCAGATCGTCACAATTGCCAGCTACAGATTCGAGGTGATCAAGGACTTCGTCTACCTTGGCTCACTAGTGGCCAGCGACAATAACACCAGCGCTGAGGTCAAATGCAGAATTACCCTTGCCAATCGCTGCGTCCTTGGGCTCGATCTTTCCTATTGAATTGAATGTGCAGATATTTAAGACCAATGTTCATAGGCAGCTCCTCTCGCTCTCCCTGTTACCTGGTTCACTCCGGACTGTAGCGCCACCTAGGTAAAATAAAGTAACCCTAAATAAGGACAGATTAACCGGTGACGACACAGGAAACAAAAACAAAAGGAAAAATGATATTCGGCTTTATACGTGGAATGTTAGGTTCCTTAACAGACCACGTGCAGCCGGACAACTTGCGGGGGCTCTAGACTGCTATAAGGCAGATATTACCGAAATCTAGGAAGTGCGATGGGAATGACCGGTAAAAAAGCGGATGAGAAACTGTGACATCTATTAAGGTGACTGCTACAAGGAGCGAAGGAAACGCTTATTCGAATGCAGATTTGTTATTAGAGGTAGACATAGGCAAAAAGTCTTGAACGCTTTAAGCATGTAAGCGAACGCCACATAACAATTCGCATCAAGGCTAAATTCGTCAATATCAGCCTAATTTGCGCTCACGTCCCTACCGACGACAAGGATGACACTACAAAAGACGACTTTTACGATCTCCTAGATAGAACATATGTCCAATGTCCCAATTACGATGTTTAAATCGTACTGGGAGACTTTTACGCGAAACTGGGCAAGGAAGTCGATTATGATAGGGTCTTTGGCAAGCACATCTTAAAATGGATTTAGGTCGGTACTAAGAATCTGGAAAGACTACTTCAGCAGACTGTATAACGGCGATGACGAAACAGATCCCGCTTTCGGGCAGAATGATCCATTCGCAACGGACGATGATGGCAGAGAATTCCGTACCCCTGACCTGGACGAAGTTAGGAATGCTTTTTCAAAGCTTAAGTCCAACAAACCTGCTGGAGCAGATGGACTACCTGCCGGGCAGCTGGGGATGACCTGATTGGGAGTATATACCAGCTCAATTGTAAGATATAGCAAGAGGAATATTAGTATAGTTTGAGCGATCCAGAAAGGAGACCCCTTTGTCTGCGCCAACTACAGAGGTGTAAGTCTTCTGAATATCGCTTATAAAGTCTTCTCTGCTGTACTGTGTGAACGGCTGAAACCGTTCGTTAATTTTTTTTTTTTTTTGTAGTTCGCGCAGATTCAAGAGTTATACTCTTATGATGTTTGGCACACAACCTGAACGGAGTGCAGGGGTTTGGGTCGTTGATGTTCGTTCACTACTCTCAGAGGTGGTTGTCCTAGATAGGACGAGAGCCGACCAAATTACGGGTTTGGTTATAGTCCGTAGTAATTCGTTCGAGCACTTTAATATTCCATACGCAGAGGATGCATTTCAGTTGACCATATACTGTGAGTGTTATGCCTGCAGCAGTACGTCTGGTCACTTTCCATTCACAACTGCGTTGCATACTTTTTGTCCGTTTAGGACATATTGGCTATGAAGCGAATATGAACTATAGACCTTCCGCTCGGCGGTCTGTTAACCACTGCACGGCATATCAGTATGGTTTCCGGCCCGGAGGTCCACTATCGATCAAGTATTCACACTGCAGCAGATCCTGGAAAAACCAACGAGTTCCAAATCGAGACCCACCATCTGTCTATTGACTTTAAGGCGGCATACGATAGTGTCCATAGAGACGAGCTATACAGCGCCATGTCTAGTTTTGACATCGCTACCAAACTCGTCGGATTGTGCAGAATGACATTGGAGAATTCTCGCTGCTCCATCAGGGTCGGAAGCTACTTGACCGAGACCTTTAACGTCAAACCAGGTTTTAGACAGGGCGACTCGCTATCGTGTGACTTTTTCAACATCATCCTTGAAAGGATCGTGCAAAGCTCACTGGTCAATACGAAAGGCACGACCTTTTCCAAGTTCGTACAACTGCTCGCTTATGCCAATGACATTGACATAATTGGACGAGTTCAGCAAGGTGTCATTGAGATCTTTACGAGCATTGAGGCGCAAGCGGCTTAAATAAAACTGGCGGTAAATAACGAGTAAACGGCAAGACGAAACATATGCTATTGCCGAAAAAGGACACGAACTACCGGCGTCTTGGCCAGGTAGGTATAATTTCCAGGTAGTCAAGGAAATCATCTACCTATGCTTCGAAGTGACATCAACGACATCAATGCCGAAATCTTTGGGCTCGGGAGGCGACTGAGAAGTAGAGCCCTCTCGGAAAACCAAGGTGACCATATACAAGACCCTTATCATCCCACTCCTACTTTATAGTGCAGAGACATATGTAGATCTTATCGAAAGCGGATGAGAAGGTCCTTGGTCGTTTTGAGAGAAAAATTCTGCGTACGATTTTCGGCCCGACCTGCATAAATGGAGAGTGGAGGAGAAGACTTAATAGTGAACTGTACGGGCTGTACAGCGACATGAACGTAGCATGGCATCTGCGGATCCAACGCCTAAGATGGCTAGGTCATGTAGAGCGCATGAAATCACAGCACCGGCCCGGAAGGTCTTTGCATCCAACCATTACGCGGTCGAGGACGACCGAATTTAATGTGGGCACGCAAGTGGAAGAGGACCTCAACCAACTAGACGTGCGGCACTGGAGACTGCCTGCGAAAAACCGTGCCAGTTGGAGAGATTTTTTAGAGGAGGCCCAGGTTCAACATGAACTGTCACGCCGAAGAAGAAGAAGAAGAAAAAGTTGTTCATTTTTTGTTTTTTTCTTACGTTTAAGTCAAAAAATATTATTTGGAGTCGTATGTATACTTTTGCGACATAGTGTACATGGGAAATGTTTACGAAACTTTAATAGCTCAAGAAAAAAAAAAAAAAAACTTTGAAACAACTGTGTCAACATGAATGTGAAACTAATAGCGCAGCTGATGTACGCCCATATAGTAGTTATCTAAACAAATTCGATCACAACTTGTCTAGTAGATACACGGAAGATTCAAAGCGCGTTCATTTAAGCGCAAATTATTTCTGATCTTACTAATGACAACGGCTAGCGATTTATTTAAAGAAACACTTCACCATTAATATTGTTACGAAAATGAATAATCCAGAATAGGATTCGACCGCTGGATTGCGATAGACTACAACTGTTTATTTGTTTACCCAATACACCCTATTTCACCTCAGATCAAATATCTGGGCGCCTCACCTTTACACACTTTATTATTCCATCTCAGATCAATTATATGGGCGCTTCAGCTTTATTACAACCTTTGTACATCTAACATCCTACATCTGTTAGATAACTATCCACTAGATGGCTTGATTACTTTCACACTGGATTACCGACTGATCACTGAAACACTGATGCTGAGTACTGAAAGAATACTGAATATTGAATCACTGAACAAATACTGAATGCTGAATGAATACTGAATGCCTCCAAGGGCGAGCGTTCAGCCCTCTAGAATGTTCCGTGCTCTGGCGTTGGCATTCTGCAGCATGCCGCTAAAAGTTACAACTTTTTCTTTTTAGCTGCTACATGGCATTCCAAACTTTGGCAGCGAAACCCGAACACAATCGTCGGTTCGTATCCGCAACACTGCCCTCCTCCCAAACTTATTCGTCTTCGAACAAGCGATTCGATCGTTTCCAGCGGCATGGCGCCAACCTCTCCATGTGGACAATCTTACACTTCGCCCGTCTGTTTCCCGTCTACTGTATTCGGTATACCTCGTCATTGAGTTTCTTGATGACCTCATATGGCCCGTCCCAGGCTAATTGTAATTTGTGGGTTGAACAGCAATACCAATTGTTCTGGCTCAAATCCAGAAGTGTTCGCCCTCAAGTCATATCTCGCCTTCATTTTATTACTGACCAAGTTCAGTCACCCCCGGATGAGCTGATGGATAGAGTTCAGCTGCTCCTTCTTTTCGGTTACGAAATCCACCATGCCGCTAGTTGTCGGTAGTACCGCGCCGAACTTCAGATCCCATGGAAGTCGGAGATCAGTTCCAAAAATTACTTCAGCTGGTGTTAACGCCGTTGAATTGTGCTGCGCCGATCGATACGCCATTAAGAAAAGGGGAAGATGCTTATCCCAGTCGTTCTGATCTCCGACGAGGACTTTTCTCAAGGATTCCTCCATCGTCCGGTTGAACCTTTCGACCATGCCATCAGATTGTGGGTATAATGGTCTTGTCCGTGATTTTCTGATACCTAGCATGTCGCAGAGTTCTTCGAACAGAGACGACTCGAAGTTCCTTCTTTGAACTGAGTGCAGTTCCAGTGGTACTCCATAACGTGCAACCCAATTATTCACAAATGCATCCGAAATGGTTTTGGCTTCTTGATTCGGTATGTAAAATACTTCAGGCAATTTGCTGAAGTAGTCGATCAACATCGGCGCGTATTTGTTTCCAGCGTTGCTCTTTGGGAATAGGCCTACGATGTCCATAGCGATACGTTCAAACGGTGATCCAACATTATACTGTTGCATATTTCCTCGAGTTTTCCTAAGTTATCCCTTTGCCTTCGCACACCGTTTACACCAGCGAATGAAATTCGTGACCGATTCATCCTACCAGTAGAAACGTCTCTTAATCTTTTCTACAGTCTTGTTAACACCAAGATGACCCCCGCTTGGTCCCTCGTGGTATTCTCGGATGACCTCGTAGATTTGCCACTTTGGAATTACCAGTAGATCGTTTACAATGTCCCCTTTCTCACTTTCCCAATTGGAGTAGAGGCAACAGTTCTTCAGCTTCAGACTCTGCCATTGAGCCCAGTAAGGTTCCACGATTGGGCTTTCACTGGATATTTGCTGCCACGTTGGTCGAAAACCAAGTTATTGGTGATCGATGATGATTGCATATTCTCGCTGCTTCCTTTCGACTTTCTCGACATTCCAGAAATCTTCTGGTAGCACATGGAAACGACGGATGACGTGTTCCTTGGTTACCCACGTGAACAATGTTTACATTCAATGTCACGAGATCGACTCGATAAAGCATCACTGCTTCCCTTCCAGTATTCGCTTGGACTCTTTTTGGGGAATGAGATCTCGAATGCTTTCTTCGCAGACGGCAGTTTCTCGCAATCTGCCCCTGTTGGTCGCAGAATGAACCACTCCTACTCGCCGTTGTTATTCTGGAGCTATCCTGATCTTCAGAAACACGCCGCAATTGGATGGAGGGTCTGGAGCTTCTAGAATGTTCCGTGCTCTGGCAATGACATTCAACAGCATGCCGCTGAAAGTTACTATCATTTCCTTTTTAGCTGCCACAGAGCATTCCAAACTTTGACAGCGAAACCCGAACACAAACGTCGGTTCGTGTCCGCAATAATATCAACAACAGAGTTAAAATGCAACTAATATCGAGTTTTCCAATAAGGACTTGACAAATTTTTTTTAAATAAAACGCAAGCCATTTGAGATATTTGAAAAACTTTATTATCGGCTTGAAGTACAATCAAAACATTTATGAATGGAACTCGACTTCGTTCATATGGCCACCGCGGGCACGTTTACATCGGTAATTACAATTTTCGATGACTCGGCCGCTATTTCGCGTTCAATGTTGGCTCTGAGCTCTTCCAACGTCGTCGGCTTGTTGGCATAAACCAATGACTTAACGTCACCCCAAAGAAAATAGTCTAAAGGCGTTAAATCACACGAACGAGGCCGCCAATCGACTGGCCCATTTCTTGAGCTAACACGCTCATCAAACTTATTCTTCAATAAATCGATTGTAACGTGTGCTGTTTGGCTTGTGGCATCATCCTGTTGAAACCACATGTCATCCAAGTCCATATCTTCCAATTCGGGCCAAAAATAATCGGTAATCCTGGCGCGATAACGCTGGCCATTCACAGTAACGTGACGATCGTTATCGTCGACGAAAAAATATGGCCCAATAACGCCGCCGCGCTGGTATGCAAACCGCACCAAACAGTTATTTTTTTGTATATGATTCATGAAGCACATGGGGATTTTCATCCGACCAATAACGCATACTTTGCTTATTGACGAATCCATCCAGCCAAAAATGAGCTTCGCCACAGAGCCCAATAGGAGAACGTACGTCGCTTCAAATGGTCCATCGGCTTCAATTCTTGAGTAAGCTTGATCTTGTATGGGTGTAAACCAAGATCCTTGCGCAAAATACATGCTGAAAGAAGTTCAAAACGCTTATTCAAATTTCTGTAAAACTAGTAAAAGTTTTCACAAGACGTTAGCCTCAGCACATTTCAACAACCACCACTCACCCACAAAAACATCACTCTCATGAACCTAAATAAAAAAATGTATCTGACAGCATACCATGTCCACACATCTAGAACCCGAAACGTCAATAGTTCGTTTGTTCATTTAGATAAAAACAAAAACACCAACGCCGTCGATCCAAAGTGTGAATTGTTTGAATAACTTAGCGCCAATTAAAGATCACTTGACTTGTAAAGGAACATTTCAAAGAGGTTAGGGTGTGTGAAATCGTTTTGACCAGGCGGCGGCGCCTTAGCTCTTGTATCTTTTCAACGGACCATTACAGAAAAGTTAGCGGATCATAAAAGTGCTTTCCTCAACTATTCTTAGAGCCAAATTTAATATTTGACGATGTGGTGAGTTGATTGTGCTTCCCCGGTCAGATGGTATTGAAAGGAATGATTTGCAACTGCCAGCTCTGCAATTACATACATAGGTGCGCTGTGAAAGCCGAAGACTTAGAATAATGAAGCAGAAAGAGACTTTTTGTTTTTTTGTCGGAGGCTTCTGTTAACTGTTGGAGCACTCAGACGCAAATACTGGTCCATTGTACATTTACCAGAGCTCGACTGTCCAATGTCAGAAAGCTGCACCAGCCCATCAGGAGGAGGTTCGACATTGGGCGCCTGAGCACACCGGAGGTTGCCAGAGTCTACAGGGAGCAGCTGAGCGAAAAACTCTACGGTATGCCTACGTCGAACACGAATGCCAATAATATGTGGCTGCATTGCCGCTCAGCCATTCAGGAAGTAGCCGAAACCACCTCAGGATACCTACCACCCCCGACAAGAAACCCGTGGTATGATGGCGAGTGTGAGCAGAAAAAGGCAGCAACCGACGAGGCGTACCAAAAGGCGCTGCAGAGGAAAACCAGGGCAGCGCAAGAAGAGTACCGAGTCAGAAGAAGGGAGGAGAAAAAACTGCTGCGACAAAAAAAAAAAAGAATCTTCACAGCCTCCCAGCTCAAGGATATCGAGGAGTCTAGGGATAAGCATAAAATACGAGCCCTTTACAAGAAAGCCAAAGGCCTTGCAGGAGGCTTCAAAAAGGGCACCCTGGCTCTTCGAAACAGCGAGGGTAATCTTGTCACCGACCCGCAGGGAATAGTGGATGTATTTAAGCAGCACTTCCAGCAGCTGCTTAACGAGCATGACCAAGAGAGAGTGGTAGGGACCGAGGAAATCCCAACTCCAGCCGCTGAAGTAGTCCTCCCACCCAGCATCGAAGAAGTCGGCACAACTATTCAGAAGCTGAAGAACAACAAGGCCGCAGGCTCAGATGGCTTGCCATCAGAGCTCTTCAAGGCTGGCGGCGATGTTCTGGTAGGGAGCATGCACCAGATCATCTGCAGAATTTGGGAAGATGAAAGCATGCCCGACGACTGGAATACCAGCTCTATATGCCCCATCCACAAAAAAGGCGATCCTACCTCTTGCAAGAAGTATAGAGGTATATCCCTGCTCAATGTCGCATACAAGATCCTGTCCAGCGTATTGGGTGAACGTCTAAAACCATTTTGCACCGCACTAGTCGGCAGCTACCAGTGCGGCTTCCGGCCCGGCAAATCAACTATAGACCAAATTTTCACACTTCGACAAATCCTGGAAAAGACCAACGAGTTTCGAATCGATACACACCATCTTTTCATCGATTTCAAAGCCGCATACGACAGCATTCATCGTGAAGCACTGTTTGGGGCGATGGCCGAATTCGGGATCCCGGTAAAACTGATCCAGTTGTGTCGCGCCACGCTAAAAAACACGCGATGCACCGCGCAACTCGGTTCTAGGACCTCGGAACCATTCGAAACATGCACCGGATTTCGGCAAGGAGATGCGCTGTCTGGTGCTGGAGCAGATAGTGCGACGGGCAGGCGTCAACAGGGAAGGCACTATCTTTTACAAGTCCATCCAGCTGCTAGGATACGCGGATGATATCGACATCATCGCGTGTTCTCGCCGTGGCATTGTGGAAGCATTCACGGCGATTGAAGAACAGGCGAAACGAGTTGGTCTCAAGATCAATGAGGACAAAACGAAATACATGCTGTCAAGCAAAAACCAATCCGTCGCTCACCACCTGGGACAAAACATAACAATTGACAGCTACAATTTCGAGGTAGTTAAGGAGTTTGTATACCTCGGGGCAAACGTAAATTCCACAAATGACACCACAGTGGAGATCCGGCATAGAATCGCCCTTGGCAACCGTTGCTACTTCGGCTTGTCCAAACTCCTAACTCGAAAGACCAAAGTCATGCTTTACAAATCGCTCATTCTGCCAGTCTTGCTGTACGGAGCCGAAAGCTGGACGATAAGCAGGACAGCGGAGCTGATTTTGGGTTCTTTCGAAAGAAAAATTCTGCGCCGGATATTTGATCCTGTCTGTGGGGAAGGTGAATGGAGAAGAAGACACAACCGCGAACTCTACGAGCTGTACCAAGATGTGGATGTAGTCCGGAAGGCAAGGATCCGTCGACTACACTGGCTCGGCCACACCGAGCGCATGGACATCAACGCTCCAGCTAAGAGGGTCTTCGACTCCGAGCCTCCTGGTTCGAGAAGAAGAGGAAGACCGAACCTCCGGTATAAAGACCAAGTAATCGCGGATGTAAGACATCTTGGCCTTGACAACTGGAAGCAGCGTGCCCAGGACCGTCAAGGATGGAAGGCAGCTATAGCTCAGGCTCAGATCCTCCATGGATCGCTGGCCTGATAAGTAAGTAAAGTACATTCACCAACCTTTTCAAACAATCTTTCGCCGATGACTCCTTTGTTCCGGACCCTTCCTATTTCGACTACCTACCAAATTTCTCCCTTAGTCCATTTTTTCCACGTTCTGTTGAACCCGATATCATTGAAATTAAACTGAATCCATTTAATGATGAATTCACTCCTGGACCCGATGGTGTCCCCGCGATATTATTAAAAAAATGTTCCTTCATTCTCTCCGTCCCGCTCTCAAAATTATTCAACTTATCGCTGTCCCTTGGAGAATTTCCCCAGATATGGAGAACCACTTTCATAACTCCTGTTCACAAAGAAGGTCCAAAGAGTGATGTTAACAACTACCGCCTCATCGCAAAACTCTCACATATACTCAAACTTTTCGAAAGCATCTTGTATGACACTCTAAGTTTCCATTGCAAATCTCCAATCTCCTCAAATCAACATGGATTCTTCGAATCCAGGTCTACAACCACACACCTTGTCGAATTCGTGTCCTTCTCCCTCTCAGCATTAGAGAATGGGACTGACTTCAGTAAAGCCTTCGACAAAATATCTCACAAACTAATACTCTTCAAACTGTCTTCCCTAGGCTTTGAACCAACTGCGCTGAAGTGGATATCTTCTTATTTAAAAAACCGTTACTAAAGTGTTCGTTTTAGAACTGCCTTTTCTAACCCTTTCTTAGCCTCTTCCGGTGTTCCCCAAGGTAGCCACCTAGGTCCACTTCTTTTCATTCTTACCATAAACGACATTGGGATAATCATCAAACATTCCCATCTCTCACTGTACGCCGACGACACCAAGTTCTTTAAGACAATTTCCTCGCTACAAGACTCTTCCCTTATTCAATCCGATCTCAATAGCTTTTGTACTTGGTGTTCCAAAAATTGCTTGGAGCTTAACATTTCCAAATGCCAATCTATCACCTTCTCGCGTAAACGTGTCCAATCCTCTCCTCGTCTCTACTTTCTCCACAACCAACCCATTTCTACCGTTCAGGTTATCCGCGATCTTGGCATACTATGTGACCAAGAGCTCAATTTCCGCGCACATATCGACGATATAATTCTTAAAGCATATTCTGCACTCGGTTTCGTGAAGCGCTGGTCTAAAGAATTCTCCAATCCCTACGTGACTCGATCCCTCTATATTACCTTCGTTCGCCCCCTTCTTGAATACGCATCTCAAGCGTAGTCCCCTTATCAACAAACCCACATTTCTAGAATCGAGAGCATCCAGCGTCGATTCCTACGTTTCGCTCTTCGAGGTCTGCACTGGCAAGATCCTTTGTTCTTACCGCCCTATCAAGACCGACTCAAACTAATAAATCTGAATACGTTGGAGGATAGAAGAAGGGTAGCTGACATCCTCTTCATTCATAAGCGCCTAACAGGTACCATTGACTGCGCCGACCTCTACAACTCTATATCCCTTAACACTAACCCTCGTAATGCTCGCAATCCTCGTCTCTTCTATCTATCCACCCGCCGCACCTCTTACGGCTCCAATGAACCCATTTCCCGTATGTTGGGAAGTGTTAATTCGAACACTAACTTCGATTTCAATCTCAGCACTCCATGCCTAAAACTTCGTCTTCTCGGTATCCCCCCCTTCTCCCTACCATAGTTCCCTAATCGCGCCCCCTCTCCCGTTCTTGTTAGTCAGTTAAGTTAGACTAATTGAGAATGTTAGTTAGTTAAGTTAGAATTAAGAATGTTAGCTTGAATTAAGCTTAATAAATGGGGGTATTGCCCCCCCCCGAAAAATTTAATTAAAATTAAATTACTCCAGACAGACACCTTATGTACACAAGGGACCGAACGGTCGACACACACTACCTTTTTGTTGAGTGTTTATAGAGACAAGTTATACACAGCCGTGTCATGTTTTAACATTCCAGCCAAACTCGTCAGACTGTGCAGGATGATCTCGCTGCTCCATTAAGGTCGGAGGTGAACTAACCGAGACCTTCGAGGTTAAAAAATGTTTTAAACAGAGTGACGGACTGTCATGTGATTTTTTTAACATCTTTCTTGGAAAGATCGTGCGGGACTCTGCGGCCAATACAAGAGGCACGATCTACTTCAAGTCTATACAATTGCTTGCCTATGCAGACGACATTGATGTTATTGGACGTCAATGAGGCGTTCGCAAGCATTGAAGAAGAAGCGGCTAAAGTGGGCCTACGGGTAAATGGGGACAAAATCAAAAATGTATATGCTATCATCAAAGAAAGACGCGCAACACCGACGTCTTGGTCAGAACGTCACCTTCGGCAGCTATATTTTTGAAGTAGTCAAGGACTTCGTCTACCTTAGCTCGGCAGTGACAAGCAATAACGACACCAGCGCTGAGATAAAACGCAGAATAACTCTTGCCAACCGCTGCTTCTTTGGGCTAAAGAGACAACTGAGTAGTAGAGCCCTCCCTCGAAAAACTAAGGTATCCCTCTACAAAACCTTAATCATCCACCTGTATGGCGCTGATGCTTGGACGTTATCAAAAGCGGAAGAAGAGGCTCTTGGGCGTTTCATGGCTGTTGTGGGGATTTAATCGCGTGTCATCGGCGTCAGAGGCCAACACACTTCTCACTGCGCCAGGGCGCTCTCCTTAGACACCTTATATTAATGTGTTTTCCCCGTTTTTTGGAGAAAAATGAGAAGCAGCTTCAGTGATGTAGAGCTTAGATATTCGGCACACACCACGTCGGCTCCAAGGGTGCGCCACCGTGCGCGAGAAAAGACGGCAAAGTCGCGGAGAAAATTTTCCGCCGTGCTTGATGCCGAGCACGTAGATGCCAAGTTTTCTGCAGTCGATTCTCCTTAAAGGCAGGTGGAATGCTGCGGATTTCTTGCGGACATCAGGGCATACACGTTTGATCATTCTGCAACCTAGATAATCCCTGCATCTACGGTTGTGTGTATTTAACACCCAATCGTTAATGTAGGAATTTACCGTGGACGCGGGTAGACAAAGAGCGGGTTCAGGTCCTGAGAAACTCTCCTCTGAACCCATTCTGACGAGTTCATCAAAGATCTCATTTGATTGCCATTAGGATTGCGTATATCTCTGATATCTCTGATGTGACAGACACATATTTTCCTAACGAGAAGTGCAGCACCGGACCCCTGTCCAGACCTGGAGCCATTCGTGAAAATGCAAAGGCTATCCTTACCAGGTTCAGCATCCACCCAGAGCCAATCCTGATGCCGTGGAAACTCGACTGTGAAATTACGGCGCAGTAGGATAACGGGTGTCAATGCGTCAGAAGGCATGTCCACGAGACAGGAGTCGCAGGACAATTCTTACGCACGCACACTGTCATTCCTGTGCGAGATATGGCTTTCAGAATACACCCTCTGATAAATACATATATCAAGATGTGGAAGGTTCATCATAGCATCTAGAGCAGCGCGACCGGCGTGATGGGAAAAGGCCCCGTACAGCTGGGACAATCCGTTCTTTGGAGCTAGGTGAAAGAGGCAACGGCATGTTTGCGTGTAAGTTAGTTAGAGATTATAGGTCTAATCACTGCTGTGTAGATGCAGAGGACCTTTGCCGGCGATAAGCCCCATGCTTTGTCACAAACTCCTTTGCTTTGAAAGAAAGTTGACAACGCTTTGGTGGTTTTTGACTCAACATGCTTTGACCAAAGAAACTTGATGTCTAAGATAACTCCCAGGTGCTTAGTTTCCTCGAACACCGGGATGGGAATTACACTTAGTAGAAGAGAAGCAATTCCGACGCCTCAAAACAGAGAGAACACAGTTTGTGGAAATTCTTAGAAATGAGCGGATGTATCCAGAAAGAGAAAGATACCGCCAAGACAATTAATTGCTCCATTAGCGTAAGTTATAGCGCGACAATCAAATGCATCACCTGCTCCACGTGTGTAATAATTCTACCCACAAAGCAATTAGATGGATGGAATGAATCACCACCCATACCGTGTTGAGCACCTTGTTCGCACTACTAATCCATAAATTCACTGGAAAAGCAAACAACACAATCAAAGTAGATCCTCACAACCGTAGCAAGACCAAAAACAACAATAAGTGAGTTGAGCGCCCATTAACAGCTCCACGCGCCCATTCCTCACAGTTACACTCTTTATGCAACAGGTATGTATCTAACATCGCAGTATTCAAACAAGAGCTGCACCTTCTCCACCTGCCTCATCTCGATATATGTATAAATCAGGGACAATCTGAAACAACACAACTTGCAGCATGTTACCGAGAAGCTGATCAAACAGCATCCATCACCCACTACTAATCGCCCTAAAAAACAATCTAAACACAATCTAATTCCAACTAGTCCTGGCGTACTATTGCCACGCTGTACAAACGCTGTTATCCGGGCCTAGTTGCTGTTTACTCGAAACGAAACGCCTAACGAAGATTGATTGAAGTAAACAAACAGTCGAACATCGAGACAGGTAGATAGTACCTATAGATACACAATATAGAAAGACGTAGTTGTTTGGCACTCACCTGATCTTGACAGAAGTATCCGAAGCCAATGATGCCGGCAATGGCCAGGAATAGGCAGAACACGATAATTGTCCGGATCTTGGAGCGTGGTTCCATTTTCTTGATCTCGTAAACACCGCTGGGCAACAGTAGGGCAAAATCACTATCTACTTGGACCGAGACGCTTTTTTGCATATCCAACATGATATGATATCACATTCACACGCGTTCGCGACAACGACGGATGGGTGGGTGGTGGCGGGAAGGGTGAATTTACAGGGGGATTATGGGGCGGGGATGTAGGGGGAGAGGGAAAACGGGGTAGTCGAAGGACAATTGGAAATTGATGTGCTAATGCCTATGCACTATGTAGTGAGGCGTGCGACGGACGGATGGATCTACCGGGAAATCTTTTTTTGAATTTTAACTTTAATTCCAACTTTTTATGATTTTTTTTCTCACTTTAGCTTGAATATTGGAAAGACACGGAAATCACACGCGAAACATCGAAACGAGAAATACGAGTGGTAGACGGAGAGCGAAAAATAATAAAAAAAAAAAAAAAAAAACAAAACTGCTCAGTGCTCATGGACTAGTGCGAGGGCACTAGCCAGCTGAAGACCAGAAATTGGTAAAGCCGCCAGATAGATGCAAGAGGAAGAGAATGAGGATAAACTCGATCCAATTAAAGTTTCTCGCTGCTGCTGCTTTTCCTTTTTCCTTTACTTCGCCGATAGTCGCTGGAGCTGTTGCTAGCTTTGTTGAGTAGGAGACCGAATAAGTGGATTGGGTAGGACTTCATCCCTTGAGCCTTAACAGCGTTTGTACCGATGATGATGACGATGCACTGTGCCGCTGTAACTACCCCGTTGTATAAGCGATGACGATGTTATAGTTGGTGATGGTTAAGACTATGTTGATGGCCGGGGCATAGATGACGTCCTAGACTACCCAAGGAGAGTCTCATCTGTGCATGGACCCCTACTACACATCAGACGGCAATATGGAAAGAGAAGAGGACAAAACGAAAATGATATAAAATACAATGCAATGCTTTTTTTAAATTTTGTTTTTTTTATTTGTCTGGCTTCGTTCGTCTCGTGTGTATTATCCTTGTTCTCCTCGTTTATCTTACAGTCGCGAAAACTGTGAAACTGTTTGGATGAACAGAGTGGTTATACCTATGGGGCTTATGCATAGAGTTGCTAGAGTTGCTATAACGCAATTACTTATCAGACTACCGTGACTAATCAAAATAAAGAGCATGTAACACCGTATGAGAAAAAAACTTCTCTTCTTTTAGAATAAAATTAAAGTTTGTAAGTTCGATAGGTAAAAGCAGGGCGTTCCTTTTCTCAGTGCCAATTGGCATGGTCACACTTTTAGAAAACCAAGTTAGAGAGTAATGAAGAAAGTTCGTTAATTAGATGTTTAAATATTGATTGGAAAACTTTGAGTGGTATGTCGTTTATCAGATCATCGTTACCTGGTTTTCAACCTAGACTACACGGTCCCAACCCCAATTGACTCATCCTTTAACCCAAGAAGAATCGATTGGGAGCGTTATAGAGCCTTCATTGGCAACTTTATAATAAGTAGGACCCCTGACACACCGCGGACCATGTTAGATATAGACAATATGTTCGATACTCTAACAATCACATTGGGCAACGCAAGGGCCAACAGCTGCGCAATCCACAAATCAGGAAAAAAATCTTAACCTTCTTGGTGGAACGCAGATCTAAGCAAGCTCCGCAAAGCCTGTCGTAAGCTCTTTAACAAAGCAAAGAACACAAGTAACGACAGAGACTGGAGCCTATACAAAAATTCACTCAGGGTGTTCAAACAAAACCTGAGGAAAGAACAAAGGCTGTCATGGAAAATCTTCTGCAATAACATGGAGAAAATATCAGACGCCTATAGACTGAGGAAAATACTCCCGAAAGATCCACTATCTCCCAACTGCCTCATAGCAAATGGAGTTTGGACAACATCTGAGGAAGAAACTCTAAATCTTCTCCTCAACACGCACTTCCCTGGCTGCTCTGAATCGCAAGACCCAGTGCACTCGCGAGGGACTTATACCTCCTCTGCGATAGAAGGGCAGTACACATTATCACATTATCTCCAGAGAGAAAATTATATGGGCATTAAAAAGCTTCAAGCCCTATAAATCGCCAGGTCCAGATGAAATTCACCCCATCGAACTAACACAAACTATGGAATGGACTATACCATGGCTAGAGATAATCTTTAAAGGATGCCTATCTTGGAGCCACATTTCAGAAAAGTGGAAGTGCGCAAAGGTAATTTTCATCCCCAAAGCCTGCAGGAATTCTCACACTTCCCCCAAGGATCTAGGCCTATCTGTCTATCATCCTTCGCTCTAAAAACTTTAGAAAGGCTGATAGACCTACACATACGGCACAGCTTGGCTCCCTCCCTAATTTCTAAGGCACAGCACGCCTACTGTAAAGGTAGATCGGTCGACACAGCTCTTCATACATTAGTGAGGAAAATCGAAAGATCAATCCATCTCAAAAAATATACTCTAACAGCCTTCCTAGACATAGAGGGCGCTTTTAGCAACGTCACTCCGAAGTCAATAATAGAAGGGCTAGAAAAGCTAAAGGTGGAGAGGACTCTGATAGAGCTGACCAACGAGTTGTTATTAACACGCAAGATTCACTCTAAGTGGGGAAGCGTAGTAACTACCAGAGTAGTTACCAAGGGAACCCCGCAAGGTGGGGTCCTCTCATCTCTTCTCTGGAATGTAGTTGTAAACGAACTACTAATCAAACTGGAGAAAGAAGGCCTGGACGTTGTTGCCTACGCCGATGACGTTGCCATCACAATCTCAGGTAAGTACCTATCTACACTGAATGACCGCATGCAAACGGCATTCTCACTTCTGTGCAAATGGGCGCATAGTAACGGGCTCAGGATTAACCCACAGAACACGGAGCTCTTGCTTTTTACCAAAAAGCACAAAATCCCGGAAAACTGCCCTATCACTCTGCTCGATACCAGGTTAGCCTACTCCCCTAGTGCCAAATTCCTTGGCATTATACTCGATAGGAAATTAACTTGGAAGAGCAACACAATTGAAAGAGCAAAAAAAGCAACAACAGCTCTCTATACATGTAAGAAAGCTCTAAAATTACCAGATCACTGCAGCGTTTTCCAGGCGGGACTGTTGGCAATAAAAGAGACTTTGTCTTGGCTGAAGTGGAACGTAATATCCACCACGGATATTCGCATTCTCACAGATAGTCAAGCAGCCTTAAAGTCGCTGGAGTCCTATGTGTATACATCAAAATCTAGTCTCGACTGTCGCAGATCTCTCAACGAGATGGCAGAACAGTTCAACATACAGCTTATCTGGGTACCGGGACACAGCGACATTACAGGTAATGAAAAAGCCGACACACTCGCCAAACTAGGAACGACGCTACAATCAATGGTGGCTTGTGAGGGAGTACCCCTTACAACCATTAAACATAATCTGACCAATCTCGCCAGGGGCGAGACGAACCTAAGATGGGCACAGGGATATACCAGCGTCATCACCAGGCAAACCTGGCCTCGGCTTGACAGTCAACGCACAAGGAGTATAATCTCCCTAAAAAGAACTGACATCTACAAAGTCATCGGTGTCGTCACAGGACACTGCCTCATTAGCAGTCACGCACAAAAACTAGGAATAGTTCCGAATGATTTCTGCAGAAGCTGTCAGGACGAGGAGGAGGTCGAATCCATTCACCACCATCTCTCTTCAATTTCAGGAAACGTTACCTAGGCTCTTACTTCCTTAACGGTCTGACAGATGTTCAGAAAGTAGGGATACTTGATCTTCTTAACTTCTTAAGAAGCACAAAATGGTTCCACGAATAAGGGGGTAAAACCCCCTCGTAGTTACACAACGGGCCTCCCTGGCCTATGTGCATCCTTCTCAACTCTGGGAAGGCTACGACCCTACCTACCTACCTACCTATATCGTTTAAGTGATTTCCGATAATTGTATGTATGCAAGGCTAAATCCCTAAAGCGCAATTGAATTCATAAACAATAGTACCTTAACCGGAGGTATGTTAAAGTTTTGAGACTGGAGAGGAATATACACAGATAGTTAAAAGAAGAACTGATTAATTTACTATGCTAAATGTGGGCTACGGACTAGTAAGCCGTAACCGTAAAACAACTACGAACTCCGAAACAACCACAAGCCTCGGATATAACTGATCGGATTTATGTTGACGACCCTTGCAAAAAACGAAAAAAGGACAATGATCTACGGCTTTGTATGTGGAATGTTTGGTCCCTAAACAGGCCACGTGCAGCCGAATAACTTGCGGACGCGCTAGACCGCTATAAAGCGGACATAACCGCCATCCAGGAAATGCGATGGAATGGACCAGGTATAAAGCGGCTGAAAAACTGCGATATTTACTACGGCGACTGCTATAGGGAGAGAGGGCAACGATTGTTTGGATGCGGATATGTTGTTCGAGGTGGACTAAGGCAAAAAGTCCTAAGCTTTCGGCATGTGAGCGAACGCTTCATAACAATCCGTATCAAGGCTAACTTTTTTAACATCAGCCTGATCTGCGTCCACGCCCCCACGGAAGACAAGGATGACTCCGCCAAAGATGAGTTATACGATCTCCTAGACAGAACGTATGCCCAATGTCCCAGCTATGACATCAAAATTGTACTAGGAGATTCAATGCTAAGCTGGGTAAGGAAAGCATCTTTGAACGAGTCATCGGCAAACATAGCCTACACGACACCACCTCCGATAATGGACACAGGCTGATTAATTTTGTTACGGGGCGAAATCCCCTTCTAGCCAGTACGCGCTTCCCGCACCTCGATATACACAAAGGCACCTGGCGGTCTTTTAATCAATCGACTACCAACCAGATTGATCACATCGCGATCGACGTCAGACACTCATACACTACTCTTGATGTCCGAACTCTCCGAGGGGCTAACATCGACTCGGACCACTATCTTGTAGTAGCCAAGATGAGACTACGGATATCACGAACGCAGTGCAGTAGGGTAAGAATACGAAGTTATGACGTCGGAAAGCTACTATCGCCAGAAACCGCTCTTGCTTTTACCGATCGCGTCTCCCTTAAGCTCTCCAGTACACCTCAATCCTACACGCTATCAAAGAACAGCAGTGGAGCCTTTGCAAACAAGCCCTGAAAAGCTCTGCATCCGAAGTTTTGGGTTCCAAGGAGAAGAAACACCTGGTTCGATGACGAGTACAGGAGGATTCACACAGCGAAGCAGGATGCATATAAGGCCTCGTTGCATAAAAGAACAAGAGCAGCTCGTGAGCTCTACGAGTTAAAAAGAAGGGAGGAGCATAAGCTTCTTAGAAGAAACAGCACGAGAAGCGCGCGATTGAGGATTTGGAGAGGTGTTTCTGCAGGCGTGACGTTCGAAAGTTTTATCAACAGATAAAGCGAACATGCCAAGGTTATAAAGCCAGAACGGAAGCCTGTAGGGATGAGAACGGACACCTAGTAGTAGAATCGTAGTCGGTGATGAGAATATGGAAAAACCACTTTTGCAGACTGTATAACGGCGATGTTAGTCAATATACCGCTGTCAGGCAGAATGATCCATTTCTAATCAACGAAGACTGCAGAGAATTTTGTCCCCCTGACCTCGACGAAGTACACAAGTTCAAGTCGAATAAGGCTGCTGGCGCAGACGGACTGTCTGCTGAGCTCTTCAAGGCAGCTGGGGATGACCTGCTTAGGAGCATGCACCAGCTCATATGTAAAATATGGTCAGAGGAAAGCATGCCCGAGGAATGGAGTCTTAGCATCGTATGCCCGATCCACAAGAAAGGAGACCCCTCTGATTGCGCCAACTATAGAGGAATAAGTCTCCTTAACATCGCCTACAAAATCTTCTATGCCATTTTGTGTGAACGCCTGAAGGCTTTTGTAAATAAGCTGATAGTTCCTTATCAGTGCGGATTCAGGCCAGGGAAGTCCACCATCGACCACATCTTCACACTACGGCAGATCCTGGAAAAAAACCAATGAATTTCAAGTCGACACTTACCACCTATTTGTCGACTACAAAGCCGCATATGACAGCGTAATTAGAGACGAGCTATACAACGCTATGGCTACTTTTGCCATACCTGCTAAACTCATCAGACTATGCAGGATGACTTTGGAGAATGCCCGCCGCTCCATCCGAATCGGTGAACACCCTACCGATAGTTTTGATGTCAAAAAAGGATTTAGGCAGGGCGATGCGCTGTCGTGTGATTTCTTCAACATCATATTGGAAAATAACTGGCCAATACAAGAGGCACGACCTATTTCAAATCCTCGCAACTCCTTGCATACGCCGACGATATTGACATAATAGGTAGGTCACAGTGGGATGTCAATGAGGCGTTTGCGAGTATTGAGATGGAGGCGGCCAAAATTGGTTTGGTGGTAAACGAGGAAAAAACTAAATATATGCTGTCATCAAAAAAGGACGCTCGCCACCGACTTCTTGGCTAGAACGTTTGTATTGGCAGATTTAAGTTCGACGTAGTTAAGGACTTCGTCTACCTTGGCTCCGCAGTGCCTGGAACAACGACATCAGTTCCAAAATCAAACGCAGAATCACTCTTGCCAATCGCTGTTTCTTTGGGCTCAGGAGGCAACTGAGTAATAGAGCCCTCTCCCGAACGACAAAGTTGACTCTTTATAAGACCCTTATCATCCCGGTCCTGTTGTACGGCGCAGAGGCAATGACACTATCAAAAGCGGATGAGGAGGCCCTTGGTCGGTGCGAAAGAAAGATTTTGCGCGTGATTTCCGGGCCTATAAACGCAGACGGGGGATGGAGGAAAAGATTCAACCACGGACTTTACGGGCTGTACAGCGACATGAGTCTAGTCAGGCGTCTACGGCCATGTAGAGCGAATGGACACCACAGCTCCAGCCCGGAGAGTCATAGAATCCAACCCCCAGGGACGAAGAAGCAGAGGACGGCCGCACTTAAGATGGCACACACAGGTGGAAGGGGACCACAGCCTACTGGGTGTGCGGCAATGGCTAGCAAAAGATCGTGCTAGTTGGAGGGACATGTTGGTTGAGGCCCAGGTTCACCCCGAACTGTAGGGCCCATTAAGAAGAAGAAGGTATTAGGGGATGGGGAGCGAGCAAACAGAGCAAAGAAGTTGATCGCGATTAATATGGCAAACTGCAGCTTCGATCTCTGTCCCTGCTCAATCCAAGTTGACACGCAGCCTCCGCGTGGCCTCCCCTGGATAATTACCCGGGCATCGGCCAGGTAGTGAACCATTGTCTGCAGCGACCCGACTCTTTTGTTCCTGGGGAAAAAGGAACCTGGCCCTCCAGGTTGCGGGTTGAGCTTAAAGATAACATCTCTGTCACGTAAAAAATCAATTGGTACAAAACAACTACACGGATGCGGACGGATACAAAGCTGACGACCCCTCCAAACGACTAAAGGACTTGAGAGTCTGCACCGGGAATGTGAGGTCCCTTAAAAGCAGATATAACCGCACTCCAAGAAGTGCGATGGGATGGACCAGGCAAAAGAGGGATGAAAAACTGCGACATCTACTACGGGAACTACTACAAGGAGAACAAACAGCGCTTATGTGGATTCGTTATTCGAGGAAGACTCCGACAAAATGTCTTAAGCTTTCGGGATGTAAGCGAACGCCTAATAACAATCCGCATTAAATATATTTTCGAAAACATTAGCTTGATATGCGCTTACGCCCCAACCGAAGAAAAGGACGATCGACTCAAAGACGACTTCTACGATCTCCTACATAGATAGAACCTATGCCCAATGTCCCAGCTACGATACAAAAATGGTTCTAGTAGATTTTAATGCGAAGCAGTGCAGGGATCGATCACGGGGAAATAAAGCCTACACGACATCAAGTCTGTAAACGAACCTCGGCTACTTGACTTCCTGGTGGGGCGTAATCGCCTTCTAGCTAGTACACGATTCCCGCATCTCAACATCCACAAAGGGACATGGCCATCACCAGATCGGTCTCCCACCAATCAGATTGGTCACGTTGCGATGGACGCCAGACACTCCTCCATGATCCTAGATATACATATCCTCCGAGGAGCCAACATCGACTCGGATCGCTACCTTGTTGTATTCAAGGTACAAATGAATATGTCAAAGATGCCACGGAGTCGAGTTGGACAACAAAAGTTTAACTTCGAAAAGCTACAATCGCAGAAGACCACTAGGACCTTTGCCGATGAAGTTTCCCTAAACCTCTCGCAACTACGATGACACCCAAACAATCCACAGAACAACAGTGGGAGCATTGCCAGCTCGTCATCAGAAACGCGTCACTGATGTGTTGGGTTTCAAACAACCGGCACACACAGTACGGCAGAGAAGATCTTGTATGAGACTTGTATGAGACTTATTCCCCTGTAGTTGGCGCAGTTATAGGGTCTCCGTTGTTGTGGACTGGACAAACTATGCTGAAATTCCATTCGTCGGGCATGCTTTCCTCCGACCATATAGTTGTGCGTCTTCATCTATACAGGCTTCCGCTCTGGCTTTATAGACCTGGCATGTTCGTTTTAGTCTTTCGTAAAACTTGGGAGAGTTATTCCTGTGGTAGCATCTCTTCATCGATCTCGATCCTCGATCTCACGCCTTTCATGCTGTCTTTTTTTTCTTCCATAAAAGCGTGTGTTCCTCTCTCCTTTTCTGCTCGTAGTGTTCACGAGCGGCTTTGTATGCGGTTTGTTTTGCTACATGGGCTCGCCCGCATTGCTCATCAAACCAGGGGTTTCTAGTTGCCAGTTGTTTGGAACCCAACACATCAGAGGCAGCGTCTCTGATGACGCGCTGGCAATGCTCCCACTGTTGTTCTGTGAATTTTTCCGGTGTCGTCGGAGTTTGGGAGAAGTTGAGGAAAACTCGATCGGCAAAGGTCCCAGCGGTCTCTTGCAATTGTAGCTTTTCGACGTTAAACTTTCGTTGTCCATCTCGACTCCGTGGCATATTCATTTGTACCTTGACTACAACGAGGTAGTGATTCGAGTCGATGTTGGCTCCTCGGAAGGTTCGTACGTCTAGGATGCTGGAGGAGTGTCTGGCGTCGATCGCAACGTGATCAATCTGATTGGTGGTAGGCTGATCAGGTGATTACCAGGTTTCCTTGTGAATATTGAGATGCTGGAATCGTGTGCTAGCCAGAAGGAGATTGCGCCCCGCCAGGGAGTCGATTAGCCGATGTCCGTTTTCGGACGTGGTATCGTATAAGCTATATTTTCCCGTGATCGACTCAAATAGTATGTTCTCTTTGCCCAGTTTTGCATTAAAATCTCCTAGAACTATTTCTGGGTCGTAGTTGGGGCATTGGGCATAGGTTCTCCATAGGTTGGGCATGGAGATCGTAGAATTCTTCTTTGAGTCGACCGTCTTTTGCCTAGCCCATCCCATCGCACTTCTTGGAGTGCGGTTATATCTATTTTCTATCAACTGAGGCTTCGACCCAAACGATTACCTGCACCCGGTTTCTTAAGTCATTTAATCGTTTGCAGGGGTCGTTAGATTTGTATTCGTCCGTATCCGAGGGCTGTGGTTGTCGCGTAACAATTAATTTTTTCCGAGATAGGGATGTTACCCCTAATCATAACCCCCAACCTTGGGGGCTAGGTTCCTTTTTCCCCAGAAACAATAGGGTCGGGTCGCTGCACACATTTGTTCACTACCTGACGGATCCCAGGGGAGGCCACGCGTAGGTTGTGTGTGTGATCGAAGCTGGCATTTGCCAAGTTAAACGCGATCAACTTCTTTGCTCTGTTTGCATATTCCCTCTTCCCTGAATACTTACTTTTCTTTCTTTTTGGTGGCGTTACAGCCCATGAAGGACCAGAGCCAAGCTTCTTTCAATCACCCATGTTGTGTGTGATTTATTTTACCCATAGGTGAAAGGGACCTACAGTTTAATGCCGATTCCGGAAAGGGCGTGAGTCGAAAAGCTGTTTCAAGGCAAGTATACTACGGGGAGCTTTGGCAGTACCCCGACGAGGAGGGACGCCGCGAAATAAACATTCGATGGCGTTGGTGATATCGGGATACGAACTCGCTCATCGTGCGTCAGAGTCCAACACACTAACCACTGCGCCCTTACTTACTCTACCCCTTTTAAAAATGTCTAGGTGACCTTTACGTCGTTTCGTTTTTCTGTTTTTTTACCATTGTACCATAGATATTGAAAATCTAGCTCAACTCCAAGCAAAATCTCAGAGAGCTAAGATATCAGTAACGAAACTTTTGTAAGTGAATATCTATTCCAACAATTTAGCACGTAAAAGCGAGGTTCGGCGTGCGGTTATTGAACTCAACGTGCTGGCTGATTGCCAAAAGCAAACAAAAAACATTAAATTCATAATCGCCATAAGATCTCTTTCCTAATTATTACAGATAATTACACAATTCCATCAGCAAATATGTAGATACTCGTACATATGAACAAAAAATAAAAAAACCAAAGTATCTCATTACGCGACCACGTGTGCGAGGAAACAAAACTCATAAACGATTCGTCGTCAACAAGCAAAATCCATTCCGAGTGTCTACAACCATTAAATCCATCTAAATCCCAATGAAATGCAGACAAAAATAAACAGATATGTGATACAGACTCTCTACAAAAACAAAAAGCGTTTGAATTAGTAAACTCTTTTCGGTTAATTAGGTTCGATCGTGACTAATTCCACGAGTAGTAAATTAACCCTCAACCCAAGTTCGTGCACAATATGTTGCAAGAGCTCTAAATTGATATAAATGACTCTGGATCTTCGCGCCTTTGGGATATTTATGACCTCGACAACAGAAACGAGCACATGGTTGGCTTTGGGCTAGACCACCTACGCATGCCCTGATGCGACACGTTGAGCACAGCGTGAAAGCCGTGTAAACAATGATTGGCGATGACCGGACTTTTTGAAATTTCCAGTGATCATACTCAATGGGCAATGGCTATGCGAGAATGGTTGGCTTTGGGCTAGAGATTGGCGGGAGATCAAAGAGAAATTAAAACAAAACAGAATGAATGGTTCTGAATGTATCTACATACCTATGTGGAAAAGAGCGACCGAGCAAATTAGTGCCGGAAGTCGATGGACGACTGTGGCGTTCTCAGATGACGTATAGCGAAACGAATTTATATGCGAACATTCATAAAAAGGAATTAGTGCCCAATTGTATGAACGACCTTGGCACGCTGAGCTATTCTCCGTTCGAGCTCTCTTCGCTAGGAAGTATAAAGTTCGTGATTGCTAGATCGTGCCAGATGCTTATAATTAATGTCAAGGAGAACATGGTTTATAAAATGAAGCACTTGGCTAAGAATGGAAAAAAAAAGAAGAAAAAACGAAACACTACGAGGCCCTGCAAGTACGTCTTCATAGGTACATAGGTAAATATGGATAAACATGTTAATTAGAGGAAGTTCTTATATGGAAGCCGACCATAGATCTGCGAAAAAGGTGTTCTGGCAAACCATTCGCCGGCTCAGAGGAAGGAAATTCAACATCATCGAAGGAGTTAAATCCAAAGATGGTGTGTTCCTTTCCAATGAGATGGACATCTTACGCAGATGGAGCGAGCACTTTTCCGAGCTGCTCAATCCCGAACAGGGCACTGAGGGGGACAGACCTATAGTCTTGCGTGTGGCGGAGAATAGTCCAACGGTGGAGGAAGTAATTTTAGCGATTGAATCGCTAAAAGTTGGCAAATCCGCCGGTGTGGATGAAATTCGGCCACAAATGCTTAAGGCAATGGGTAAAGAGGGAGTATTATGGCTTTCTCGTGTCATTAAGGTGGCCTGGGAATGCGGTGAGACACCTAGCGACTGGCAAACTGGGGTGATTGTTCCTCTTTTCAAAAAGGGGGATAAAAAAGAGTGCTCCAACTATAGGGGCATATCTCTTTTAAGTGTGCCCGGTAAGGTCTACGCTAAGGTGTTGGAGGCGCGTTCTAGAGCTGTGGTCGAATCCAGGATAGGGGATGAACAGTGCGGATTTCGTCACGGCAGAAGTACAACCGACCAGCTGTTCACTCTAAGAATGGTATTCGAGAAGGCTTGGGAGTACGCCAAACCAATCTACAGCTGCTTTGTAGATTTGGAAAAGGCGTATGACCGAGTTCCTCGAGGTAAACCCTGGAGTGTTCTGCAGGAGTATGGGATTGATGGTCCTCTGTTGAGGGCCAATCAGTCTCTATACAGAAACTGTAGCAGCTGCGTTCGGGTTAACGGTAGTAAATCAACACCTTTCACCGTGGGCGTTGGACTTCGCCAAGGGTGCGTCACCTTCTCCTTTTCATTATATACATATATGGACTGGATGTTGCAGCGCAGTCGAGGCGAGGAGTGTTTCACATTGGGCGAGTTGAGGATAAGTCATCTTCTTTTTGCAGAAGACTTAGTTGTCCTTATATCCTCCCAGATGGAACTCCAGCGCACGATAGGTAGGTTTGCGGCCGTAAGTGCTGATGGTGGAATGAGGGTTAACGTCGACAAATCCGAGGTTATGGTTATTTCCAGAACACCTGTCCAATGCACTCTACATGTTAGTGGAGTCCCATAGAGCAGGTGGAGAAGTTTAAGTATCTCGGGGTCTTCTTCACGAGTGATGGGAGGAGTAATACTGAGCTTTCCTGCAGGATTGGCCAAGCTGGGTCAATTTCGAAACAGCTTGGAAGATCTGTAATCAGGAAGACCGAGCTTGGTGTCAAAGCCAAGTTAGCGGTTTTTAACTCAATATTTGTTCCAACTCTCACCTATGGTCATGAAATTTGGGTATTGACCAAAAGAATAAGATCGCGAATACAAGCTGCCGAAATGAGATTTCTTCGTGCTGTTGTGGGAGTTAATCGCCGGGATAGGGTGAGAAACACGGCACTGCGCGGGGAGCTTAATGTTGAGCAGCTGCTTCTCCGAACGGAAAGGGCTATGCTTCGATGGTTTGGTCACGTGAGACGAATGTCGCCATCATCACGAGTTCCGAAGCGTGCCTTGGATGCAATACCATCAGGCAGGCGACTTGCCTGTGTGCGCTTGGGCATAGCTACTGATGAGTTAGAGTCGATGGCGGAAGATCGAGTGGCCTGGAGATCCCGCGTGCGCGCATTACCCCCGCGACTCTTTAAGTGGAACATGCGGGCCACTGAAAATGATGATGATGGAATGAGTTCTTATATGGCCTAGGTTTTAAATTGGGTCCAAACCAGCGATTTCTCAGCCGACAGGGACCACTCAAAGAATAAGGAACATATATGAGTGAGCACGTAATAAGAAAAGGTAATATGACATCCTTTCCCTTATATTATCATAAGATTCGGGAAGTCATAGAGATGAGATAGGAGGGTCATCTAGTGTTTTTTTTTAATCATAGGTTATTTTGACACTGAGAGCTGTTTCCCGCTCGAAATCTTCACAGAAAGTCAGTATCATACCTCCGCGGAACAAAGTGAGTAGCTTTACACTTGAACAACGTTATGAAGAATTCAAAACTTTTTTCCAAAGTGAGTGCTGTGTAGCCCAAACAGTGCGTTTTTTGAAAATAAGTTTTGGCCGAAATTAAGCACCATCCAAAAGCGATTGAAGCACTTAAGGCCAATATCATCCGAGCAACGAGCTGGAGTAAGCCCCAGGACAGATAGGCCCTTTGTGTTGCTACGAGGGGGACGACCCTGCAACCTTTTTGCACTTCTTACAAAATTAAGAAAATCAGGTATCCTTATCCGCTGAACGTCAGCCAGATTATTAAGGAAGTAGGATCCTAGGTATCGTTTCTGCTATGACAGAGCAGACCTCCTCTTCGTCTTCACAGCTCCTGCGGAAGTCATTCAAAACTTGCCCTAGTCTACATATGTGCATGACTGCCAAAAAAACAGTGACCAATGATGACACCAACGATTTTGTTGATGTCGGTTCGTTTTAGGGAGATTAGTCCCATGGTTTGCTGCCGGTCAAGTTTTGGCCAGATTTACTTGGTGGTTAGGCAGGTATGCCCTCAGGTTCGTGTCCGCCAATGGCTAATTCGTTAGCTTTAGTTGAATGGCTGCTAGTGGTTTACCAGCGTGTGCCACGTTTGTTCGTTACGTCGTTCCTTGTCTGGCGAACATGTCAGCTCTTTTAATTTCTGGAATATTGCTGTATCCTGGTATCCATGAGAGGTGTTCGTATATTAAACTGTTCAGCTATCTCGTTAAGAGATAGGCGGTAGTGGAGGCTTGCCTTGGATGTGTAGGGATAAGACTCCAGCGATTTCAGAGCAGCTTGGATGTTAGTGAAAACAGACAAGCTGTTCCACTTTTGCCAAGACAGGAGTTCCTTTATTGCTAGCAACTGAAGACACTGCAGTAGTCTGATTATTTTAGAGCCTGACTTCGTTTTAATTGTTTATAAAAGACTCAGCTACCAAACCCATCCTCGGTTTTTGAACGGTCTGTGTAAAACGGTTTAAACGCCGTGGCGCAGTAGGTAGTAGGATTGAATCCCGACAACAGCCACGTCATCTAACGTGTTTTCACGATGCTTCTCCTCAGCGGGGTTCTGACAAAGCCCCCTGTAGTATAGTTGTCATGAAAAGTTTCTCGAAGTTCGCGATTCGGAATTGGCAATTAACTCTAGGTCCCTTTCACCTATGGGGAAATAAAATCACACACAATATGGGTGATTGAGAGAAGCTCGGCTTTGGTGCTTAATGGACTGTAAGGCCAACATATGTATGCATGTATGTATGTATAAAAGTCCAGGCAGCCTCTGCGGGGTCGCGCTTGTCGGGACTATTTTTGTCTTTCTGGGTATGTTGCTTTAAGCTTTTTCTCAAAGACTGTGGTGGGTTCAATGTGGTAGGGGTTCTCTGTCAAAATTATCCTGTCGTTCGGGATAGAACCATGGCCGGCGATATAGCCCCTCCATTTTGAACCGACTTTAAATATCGCTGCCGTGTATATCTAGTTGGGTTAGGTGGAGTAGCATTTTGATCGCCGCACATGCCTGCTAACCTCTGTACTTTCTCGATTTGTTTGTAGTATGTTGTTTTGTCTAGTGCAGTCCACCAGGCTAAAACATGGTACAATAGAATAGGTCTAACGATTGTGATGTATTTTGGGATCTGACCATTTTTCCCTAAGGGTCTCTTGTAAGTATAAAGAGCTAAGGTTGCCTTCCTTGCTTGTTCGGTAGTATTTTCTTTCCAGGATCATTTCAGTTTAATACCAAGTAATTTGTCACTAGAAGAATAGGTTAGCCTGATATCGAGTAGAGTGATTGGACATGTGTCTGGTAACCAATCTAGTTGCTACTTGGCTTCCCTATTTAGAGAAAATCTTGCGTGTTAAAAGTAACTCGTCAATCAACTCAACTAGAGTCCTGAGATGATATTACATACTTACTTACTTAGGTGGCGCTACAGTCCGTGGTGAACCTGGGCCTCAACCATCAAGCGTCTCCAGCTGGTACGGTCTTTGGCCAGCTGTTTCCAGTGTCGCACGCCCAGTTGGTTAAGGTCCCCTTCCACCTGCGTGCGCCACCGTAGATGCGGTCGTCCTCTGCCACACCATCTTTCCGGGGTGGATTCGAAGACTCTTTAGGTCGGAGCTGTATTTTCCATGGGCTCTACATGGACTAGCCACTTTAGATGCTGTATCCGTAGACGTCGTACCAAGCTGATGTCGCTGTACACCCCGTACAGTTCTTAGTTAAATCTTCTCCTCCATACTCCATTTGAACAAACGGGACCGTAGATAGTGCACAGAATTTTCTACTGGAAAAGCCTCATTGACATCTCGTACGCAAGCAATTGCGTAGACTTGAAATAAATCGTACCTCTTGTGTTGGCCAGTGACTCTTGCACGATATTTTCAAGCACGATGTTGAAAAAGTTGCAGGACAGCTTTGTATAGCTCATCTCTATATACGCTGTCATATGCAGCCTTGAAATCGCTTCAGACCAATTAATCTAACATCCTTCCTGCTGAAAAGCATGGAGAGACTGGTAGAGTTGCACGTGCGAAAAGTTGCCCTTCGAATGCTCCCTCTTTCGGAGATGCAACATGCTTACCAGCGCGGAAAATCTTGCGAGACTGCGCTTCAAAACCTAGTTGGGCGTATTGAGTGCGCGCTCGAAAGGAAAGAGTACGCTGTGGGCATTTTCATCGACATTAAGGGAGCATTTGATACCGCAACTTTTGACAGCATGTGCAACGCTGCCAGACATCATGGCGTAGATGAAGCACTGGTCCTTTGGAACAAAGCAAAGCTCATGCACAGGACATTGACCGCTGATGCAGGCCTCGACCTCAAGGTGGCGTCTTGTCTCCGCTGTTATGGTGTATAGTGGTCGATTCCATGCTTGATGCTCTCAATGCCTCTGGAATCTATGCCCAGGCCTATGCGGATGACGTCGCCATTCGTTCTGTCGGCTCATGTTTGGCGACTGTCCGTCTCAAAGCACAAGCGGCGCTAAATGTGATCGATGATTGGTGTACCAGAAATGGGCTGTCAGCCAATCCTCTTAAGACCGGTGTCGTTCTCTTTACGAGAAGGAGGAAAAAATACTGACATGACTCAGCTGGTACTAAAAGGCACTTCCATTCCGATATCCAAGGAGGCTAAGTATCTAGGAGTCATCTTAGATAGTAAGCTTCTCTGGTCAAAACATGTTGAGTCAAAAACCACCAAAGCGCTGTCAGCTTTGTGGCAAAGGTCCTCTGGATCTACATGGCAATGATAAGACCTATAATCTCATATGCATTGGTTGTCTGGTGGAACAGACTAAAACGCAAACACGTCGTAGCCTCTTTCACCAAACTCCAAAGAACGGTTTGTCTCAGCTGCAAGGGGGCTTTCCCCAGCACGCCGGGCGCTGCTCTAGATGTTATGATGAACCTTTTCACGGATGGCTCCAGGTCTGGGCGGGGGTCCGGTGCTGGAGTCTTTTTTGAACGCGAAAACATCCGACTGCACTTCTCGTTAGGAAAGTATGCGTCTGTCTTCCAATCAGAGATATACGCAATCCTAATGGCCATGCACTATGTTGTGCAGCACAGGTGGAAGGGGGAGAGCACATGTGTCTGTAGTGACAGCCAAGCTGCACTAAAAGCTGTGTGTAACCCTTTAACTAGCTCCAAATTAGTGCTTGAACTCAAGTCCTTCTTGAACAGAGTCGGCAGACTAAATTCATTAAGGCTTGTATGGGTTCCAAGCCACTCTGGGATCCCAGGAAATGAGATCTCTGATAAACTCGATGGAATGGGTTCAGAGGAAAGCTTCTCAGGACCTGAACCCGCTCTAGGGCTACCTGCGTCCACGGTAAATTCCTACATTAACGATTGTGTATTTAACTCACACAAACGTAGATGGAGGGATTGTCCGAGTTGCAGGATGACTAAGCGCATATGCCCTGATGTCTGCAACATTTCTCCTGTCTTTAAGGAGAATCGACTGCAGAAGGCTTGTGGGAGTTATCACGGGCCATTACACTTTTGCCAAGCATCTCTACGTGCTCGGCATCAGTAAGACGCCTACCTGGGCTGCATGTGGCGACGAGGAGGATGATGCCGCATTTGCTCGCGCACGGTGGCGCACTCTTGGAGCCGACGTGGTGTGTGCCGAATCCCTTAGCTCTACATCACTGAAGCTCCTTCAAAATTTTCTCCGGAAAACGGGGAAAATACAGTAATGTAAGGTGTCTGTCTGGAGTACAATGGACCAGTGATTGCGTCTGAGTGCTCCAGCGGATAGCAGAAGCCTTCAACAAAAAAAAAAAAAAAAAAAAAAAATAACGAAGGTTGTGGAACAATATGGGTCGAGTTTTGGCGATATGGTGCAAAAACTAAGACTCGTCTGGCCACAATTCCGGCGTCTTTAGGCGAATAGCATTCATTAGAAAAGTCAAATATTTTAGACCAGAATTAACCGATTGTTTTATGTAGATATTCCCGATTCCCGAGATGGAGAGATGCTCCCACAAGAATATCCTCGCAAGTTTGGCGAAAAAGTAAAACGAACATGGCAGGGCTATAAAGCTGGAGCGGAGGCCTGTAGAGATGAAGACGGACAACTAGTGATAGAGTCTCAGTCGATGTTGAGAAAAGGAAGGAAGGAATACGTAGAAAGGAACACTTCTATAGGTATAGACTGTTTAGAATGATCCGTTCGAGACCGACGAAGATGCAAGAGAATTCCGTCCACCCGACCCAGATGAAATTAAGCAGATAATTTTCAAACTTAAGTATAATAATCCCGCAATCGGACGAACACAGTGGGACGTCAATGAAGAGTTCGAAAGCATTGAAGCAGAAGCGGCTAAAATGGATCTTTCTGTTAAGGAGGGTACAGATATCAACCGGGGGAACTTGAGAAAACTGGTCATGTTGCCCAACCTGAGGTTGCCTACCTCTGAGATGTCGTCGAGGAAGTATTTGCCAAAGGCGCAGAACCTGCAACTTGTTAATGCTGGGCATTCACAGAGAAAACGGTGCAGAATTTCCTCTGCGATGGTGTTGTGACAACTAAGGCAGTGGGAGTTAGACCGCAAGCCTATTCTGACAGTGTGAATTCCTGTAGGCCAATGTTGGAATGGTGTCTATTGAAGAGGTCGTTTGTTTTGTATTTTGAATAGGAGGGTCAGTCTAGTTGATTTCGCCCATCCACGATTGGTTATATTGAGAAAATATTGCCTTTGAGAAGGTTCAGCTTCAGACCCACAGTTTTAGTAGCTCGGTAGCCCCGAGCTTGGTTAACTCATCGGAGCTCACATTCCCCTCTATGTTGCTGTGTCCTGGAACCCAAAGGACCGTGATATCAGTCCAGCCGCTAGCTAGTTTAATTTCTTTCTTGCATTGATCTGCCCATGTAGAGAAACAGAATGCATACATGGCTACACTGCATCGACAGACAAGAGCTGCCCGCCAGTTCTATGAACAGAAAAGGAGAGAGGAGCATGCGCTTATGAGAAGAAAAAAGAAGGAACACGAGAAGCGCGAGATCGAGGATATGGAGAGATGCTATTGCAGGAACGACGTTCGAAAGTTCTACCAAAAAGTAAAACGAACATGCCAAGGCTGTAAAGCCAGAGCAGAAGCCTGCAGGGATGAGCACGGACAACTAGTAGTAGAGTCACAGTCGATGCTGAGATTGTGGAAGGATCACTTCTGCAGACTGTATAACGGCGATGACAGTCAAAATGCCGCCGTCAGGCAGAGCGAACCATTCACAATCGACGAAGACGAAAGAGAATCCCGTTCACCCGACCTAGACGATGTTAAGATAGCGATATCGAAAGCTGCTGGAGCAGACGGACTTCCCGCAGAGCTGTTTAAAGCAGCTGGCGATGAGCTGGTCAGGAACATGCACCAACTCATCTGTAAGATATGGTCGGAAGAATGCATTCCCGACGAATGGAATCCGAGCATAAGAAAGGAGACCCTTTATGACTGCGCTAATTACAGAGGGATAAGTCTCCTGAACATCGCGTACAAGATGCTCTCTGCCGTACTATGTAAGCACCTCAAACCATTCGTGGACAATCTGGTAAGTTCCTATCAGTGTGGTTTCAGGCCAGGAAAATCCACGATAGACCAAATATTTACACTACGGCAGATCTTAGAGAAAACCCATGAATTCCAGGTCGACAAGCACGATCTTTTTGTCCACTTTAAAGCCGCATATGACAGTGTTTATAGAGACGATTTATACAGTGCGATGTCATGTTTTAACATTCCTACCAAACTCGTCAGACTGTGCAGGAGGTCGGAGGTAAACTAACCGACCCCTTTGATGCTAAAAAGGGTTTTAGGCAGGGTGACGCACTGTCATGAGATTTCTTTAACATTATTCTTGAAAAGATCGTGCGGGACTCTGCGGCCAATACGAGAGGTACGATCTTCTTCAAGTCTACACAATTGCTTGCCTACGCAGACGACTTGAGGTTATTGGGTGGACAAAGCTAGACGTCAATGAGGCTTTCGCAAGCATTGAAGCAGAAGCGGCTAAAGTCAAAGGGTAAATGGGGACAAGACCAAATATAGGCTGTCATCCAAGAAAGACGCGCAACACCGACGTCTTGGTCAGAACGTCACCTTCGGCAGTTATATTTTTGAAGTAGCCAAGGACTTCGTCTACCTTGGCTCGATAGTGACAAGCAGCAACGACAACAGTGCTAAAACAAAACGCAGGATAACTCTTGCCAACCGCTGCTTCTTTGCGCTCAAGAGGCAATTGAGTAGTAGAGCCCTCTCTCGAAAAGCTAAGATATCCCTCTAGGAAACCTTAATCATCCCGGTTCTCTTCTATGGCGCTGAGGCTAGGACTTTATCAAAAGCGGATGAAGAGGCTCTTGGGCGTTTTGAGAGGAAAATTCTCCGTGCAATCTTTGGTCCCGTTTGTGTAAACGGAGAGTGGAGGAGAAGATCATCGGCCTAGTTGGACGTCTTCGGATCCAACGTCTAAGACGGCTAGGCCATGTAGAGCGAATGGACATCACCGCTCCGGCCCGAAGAGTCTTCGACTCCAACTTCGAGGGACGACGCAGCAGAGGACGATCGCATCTACGGTGGCAGGCACAGGTGGAAAGTGACCTCAACCAACTGGGCGTGCGGCACTGGAAGCGGCTGGTCAAATATCGGGCCGGCTGGAGAGGCTTGTTGGTTGAGGCCCTGGTTCACCCCGAACTGTAGCGCCATCAAAGTAAGTAAGTAAAAATGCGCTACTACGAATCCAGCCGAGGCAGCCGCCTGAACGAATGGTTGTTTTTACTAATAAAGCCATGATACATGGAAAAAGTTTGTTTGTTCATTTTAATGCATTTTTAAAAAGAAACTTGCATTTGGCCCACCCTGTACATCCTGTCATGCAAAAACCGATCCGTCGCTCACCAGCTGGGGACAAGATATAACGGTTAACAGCTATAATTTCGAGGTCGTTAACGAGATTGTCTACCTCGGGGCAAACGTAAATTCCACAAATGACACCACAGTGGAGACCCGGCATAGAATCGCCCTTGGCAACTACTGCTGCTTCGGTTTGCCCAAACAACTTGGGTCAAAGCTCCTCACTCGAAAGACCAAAGTCATGCTTTAAAAAACGCTTATACTGCCAGTCTTGCTGTACGGAGCTGAAAGCTGGACGATAAGCAGGACAGTGGAGCTGATTTTGGGTTCTTTCGAAAGAAAAATTCTGCGCCGGATATTTGGTCCTGTCTGTGAGGAAGGTGAATGGAGAAGAAGACACAACCGCGAACTCTACGAGCTGTACCAAGATGTGGATGTAGTCCGGAAGGCAAGGATCCGTCGACTACACTGGCTCGGCCACATCGAGCGCATGGACATCAACGCTCCAACTAAGAGGGTCTTCGACTCCGAGCCTCCTGGTTCGAGAAGAAGAGGAAGACCGAACCTCCGGTATAAAGACCAAGTAAGACAACTTGGTCTTGATAACTGGAAGCAGCGTGCCGTCATGGATGGAAGGCAGCTATATGTAGCTCAGGCTCAGATCTCCATGTATTGCTGGCCTGATAAGTATGTACCTAAGTCTGGGAGTCTTAAGTGATATTAGACTGTTCACAAACGAACTCTTATTGGAAGCCGGTCTAAAGACGATCATTCACTTCAACTCCGTCCGAGAAACTGCCTGTATCAAATAAGAAACACTTCAGCGCGACGAATACTATCGACTACTTTCCACTACTTTCAGCTACCTGCAAGGCGTTGCCGCCGACGAAGACGACGGTGTCGACAATTAAAAACTCCTCCACACAAGCTAATTCGATTCTTTTTGGCAATCACTTCGTCGTCGCTAATGTCATCGTCCTAGTCGAGAGAACCAACAAAGTGTCGGTTTCCTCAGTTTCATTATTTATTTTTCATACTTTGCGCAGACAGACAGTGGAGTCTGACATCTCTTACCCCAGAAAACAGCTGCTGGCTACGGATTGTCTGCCACTGGATTTCGCACACACAATGATAACAACAGAGGCACCGCCGCACAACACTTACAAAACTGCACGAATGTCGACACAAAAAAGATAATGGAATTACCACACGACAGTAGGAACGCGTCAACGCGGACTTGAGACGTTTTGTTTTGATTCTATTCCTTTATTTACACAAAAACTTTGATTATTCCCCGCGGATGGGGACGCGTACGTGGACGAGCAATAGTAAATGCGATTAGCAGATTCATTCAATTTTGCAAAAACACTCGCTACGATGGAATCACGTGAAAAATAAACAGAAGCCACTCAGGGACACGGGGGCCCCCGTTTGGATGAAAATGTAAATAAATGCACTTCCGTCGACGGCGCGCTTAATCTTTAGTATCCCGTTCGGTCCGTATATAAAGCGATTGAAGTTTGAATTGATGCAAAGGGGGAATTTCGCAACTGGACGGTTTGAGAGCTGCGATTTGAGTGATTTATTGTGGAGAATTTCGAACGAATTTAGTTGGAAATGAATTGGATTCAGTGGTGGTTCGTCCGCAAGACATGTTTACAGGACGCCATGTTGTTGTGAACTGACGGCTGACGGGAGTGCTGTCAATTTGTTTTTCCAGACAAGTGTGCGTTGACAGTTGAATGGAATTTGATGTTGGATGACATGTGACAATTGGAAATTGAGTGGAATCGTAGGTGGGAAAATGGGGCGCTGATTATAACCCAACGGTTTGTGGCTGGGATAGCAACATAAGGTGGCGTGGTAAGCTGGAAAATAAATTCAAAAAAGAATTACGATCCAACGGACGCCTCCGCATTTCTCCCATAGGAAAAAAAATCATTTCAAGTTAACTCGCTCAACGAAGCTATTTGTCAGCCTCAAGTATATTAACACAAATGACAAATATCAAAAAAAAAAAAGAAACACTTAAAGCTACTTAATCATCATCATGTTGTTGTTCCGCATATTTGACAGCGCGTTGATCTTCGAAATCGTCTTCATCGTCTCCAAATCCTTGATGAATGCACCAAGAATATCTTTCGCATCCTCCAACGTGCCTGATTTCAAGTCTGCCAAATTGTCCATTCCTTCAAGATCTGGAAAAACCGTAGGAATGGATATAGTCAATAGGACTCCATCTCCATCGCCTACTTACCCTCAACTTCGGCTTCGATTTCGTCCAAACGGTTCATCACTAAATTCTGCTGTACCTTGATGTGTTCTAACAGGCGATGTTGGCATTCCACCGGGTCGATTGGTGCCTCTGGCTGTGGAATATGCGGTTCAGTTTTGACCTTCTTCGGTGCATCGCCCAACGAACTCCTCTCTTTGCTGATATCCTTCATCTCGATGTCACCATCTTCCGTTTTAATGGCACCACATTCCGTTTTAACCACTTCCTTTGGCACTGGATCCCAACGCTTCTCCCAGAGATACATCTTCGGATGATCCTTGTTACCAGCAATATTGATCTTTACCTGCAGACTATGCAGGAAACGCTTGAGTTCGACGAGATTGCCCGACAGCGTGTGGCTCTTCTTGAGAATCTCGAATCGTTCTGGATGCATGGGATTCTCTTCATGATAATTGGCTGCAGGAAGTTTGCCTTCATACAACCAATCCTGGTCGTGGATGTATTTACGACTTTCCCGACCTCGCTGTGGGTTGCGACAAATATAGCAGACGTATTTGTCAGGCACGTCACTTTCCTTATCGATTCCATTGCAACTTCCATGCTGCCAACAGAGGCAAAGCTCACACTGGATCATGAGACCGTCCTCCTCACCGTACGAGCAAAGGCAGTTGATAATCTCCTCCTGTTTCATGCGGACGATTTTGATGAGCTCGCCGTTCTCCTTGATGTACATTGGCGATTCAGTGGGATCAGGAAAACTACTGGTGGTAAGGCTACCATCGGCGGTATTTGTGGAATCACTAGCAACAACTGGCGGTGGTTTAGGTTTCTTTACAGCGACTGGCTTGTCCGGCGTGGCGTTGAACGAGTGACGGGTTTCCTCGAAATCGCCAGTTCCAAAACTGGCTTCAAAAGAGGTGGACAAAGCCGGTGCTGGGGTCGAAGAATTGTTTGAAGTGAGATACTTCTTGGTTGTCCGCTGTCGATTGCTTTTCCGTGAACCAGGATGCGATGTTTTCTTCACGCTGGAAAGCTTTGGTTTCTTCGTGGGCACTGCTGGGCTTTCGATAACCAAAGGCGGAGTTAGAACGGTGGTGGATAGGGGCGTTGGCGATGGAGCAACTACCGGGAATTCTGGCACTTTCACCACGTTATCAGGCTTGACGAGCGACATGTCCGACGAGCCAAGAGCTGATGAATCATGCGTTGAACTTTCCTTGATCGAACTAATGTCCATCGATTCGTCAGCCGATGCAGGAGCAGACGAGACCGAGGACACATCATCCGGAGCAACGGTATGCACTGGCGATGCCATAGGATTGACGCTTAGCTTACGATGCGAACGAGAGTGCTGAAGATCTTGTTGGTGAAGTTTGGCGAAGAATTGCTGGTTCGGGATTTGATTCTTTGGTAGAGGTTCGGACTCTGGATTGCCAATTGTTCGTTTAAGGGCCAAATCCTGCATATTGGGGCATGCGCCAAGGAGCCTTGAATGAAAGGAGTAAATCGTAAAAGCTTTGAGTGAAAAGTTGCGCGTCGCTTACTTGATCAAGTCGTGGTGATAGTGTTTCACGTGGATTTGTAGATGATTCTCTTTGCGGAAGTTCTTGTTGCAGCCCTCGTCCGGGCAACGGAATAAATTGTCAACGATCTGGACCTTTAATCCGCCGATATAGGCTGAGAAGGGGAGAGATGAATAATTTCCAACAGCTCATTAGTGGTTTATAGTTCTTACCATAACCATCTTCCACGGGCGGTTGAGGCGGTAAGACAGCGAGCTCGTCAAACCTGGGCGATCCTTGGTCTTTTCCTTTTGCCTCCTTGACTTCCTTGGCCTTTCCAAGGGCTTCTTTTGCTTTCGGCGGTGGTGGAGTCATCAATTCTGCTTGCGGAGTCGCTGTGATAGGTGGAATCTCTGTTTCCGCTGTACTCAGCTGAGGTGCAGTAGCAGAAGATGGTAAAGGGCTTGTCATCGGACTAGCGGCGGCTGGTTTTGGGGGCGGCTTATAGTCAGAAGTGTAGGCATAAGCGCTTATATCCTTCGCGCGACGTCGGTGAATACTGAAGTCATACACGTCGGGGTTATAGATTTGTCCGGCGTCCTCCAGAGCCTGTTTGAGGTCTGCTTTGGAGCGGAAACGTTTTCCACTCGGACTAACGAGAATAACATCCCACTTTCCGAGGACATTCGAGCGTTGGTACATGTGTTTCACCCAGTTTGGCGGAAGACGCCAGTCTTCGACGATTACCGTGGGTTTCTTGTGCTCCCCAATGAGAAGGAAGCCCTCTCGACCTATTGGCTGATCATTGACCCAATGGCAAGTCCATTCGCCATCTTTTGGTATCTCCGGTAGATTCAAAGACGCTGAAAGGAGAGCAAATGATCCAAATTTTATTGAAAATTATGAAAGTCGATTGCTTACGAATATCCAATGTGTCCATTGATATCAAAGGCCAATCCTTGCGTGACGATTTCTTCGGTTTCGCTACTTTCAGAGTCCCCTCGGCCGCGGCAAACACAGCTGACTCGTTCGATCGGGCAGATTTTTGCATTTTCGGCGACTTTCCCGGGGTAACCGGCGATTGTTTCTCCACTGGAGTCTTCAACTTACTCATGTGACTACCACGCACCGTTTTCACGAATCCATCTTCGAATAGAACCTCGTACAAGTCATCCCCGATGACCTTTTGTACAGTGGCAGGGAACTTCTTTGATCCCGTCCATCGGGCGAAACACTTCTCATTGACGACAAAAGTTGGCGGTGGTTTCGCTGATACTTTCTGCCTTAATCGCGGACTGTTCATTGGGATCCACTCCTCTGATTCGGTGCGTTTTGCTTTGCCAGATTTCTCGAATTTGATTAGAACCTCGCTATCGTCATTGTCCACTTCGATAATCTTGCCCGCATGCCACTGTCCATTGATTTCTTGTACTTCTAGGCGTAAGCCGGGCGTAAATATAGTCGGTGGCACCATTTTCATCGGTGTGGAAACTGGCGGTGGGCTACCCAACGACGATTCTTCGGATCGTGATGACTTTCGCTTCGTCTCCCTGGGCAGAAGGCCTGCGGCACGATTCAATTCAGCCGTTTCGGCCATTATTTGAGCGATTGTTGCCTCAACCGTTGAGGCAGTTGCCTCTTCATTCACTTCACTATTCACCCGACTAACCGGAGCACTACCAGTCACACTACTCGAGCTCGAGTCACTGCGCGCCCATGGAAACACGGACGGTATTGCTCCAGGTTTTAAGAGATATTTTCCACTTTTTATAGGTTGGAAATCGGCACGACGAAAGTGACGCGAACAAACTAGAATGTTTTTTGTGATATTTTTGTCGGCTGCCAGGCGACAGTTCTCGATCCAAACATCACGGCTCTTCGAATCGAACGGAAACGAGTGGAATGTGACACCCTTGTGCTCGACGGCATTCGAACGAGATTCGCAGCCGTCTATCACGCACCGGCGGACCATTTTTCGTTTTAATTTTTCACGCGAAAGCCAATCTGCTTGTTGCCTTTGGCGGTGTGTTGTGAAATGCGTGCTTGTGGAGTTGGTCGTATTGAATTGAGGGTTTTGAATGAATATCTTATTAGGGAATTATGTTGTATTCTTGTTGTTTACTTTTTTCAGATGTATTTGCACAGTATTTTCTGGTTTTCGGGTGGAATTCCGATGAAAAAGACAATTGCGACATAAATCGCACCAACCACGCTATCCTTCATTCTTGTTTTCGATCTGTATTACCGACAACTAGGTGTCAAGCACTGCTGTTTGGTGCTCTTTTTTTCAAACTGTGGAAACTGTTAGCAATTTTTGAACTAAGGTCAATTTGAATGGAATTCGAATTCAGATTTATTTTGTATTGTCCACTTCTTCTAACCGGGAGCTTCAGTTCGGGGTGAACCTGGGCCTCAACCAACATGTACCTCCAACTAGCCCGACCTTTTGCTAACCTTTTCCATTGCCGCATACCCATCTGTGTGCGCCATAATAGGTGCAACCGTCCTCTGTTTCTTTGTCCTTCGGGGTTGGATTCAAGCACTCTCCGGGCTGGAGCTACATGGCCTGGCCATCTTAGACGTTAGATCTATGAACGACGTACTAGGCCGATCTCACTGTAAAGCCCGTACAGTTCGTGGTTGATTCTTCTCCATCACTCTCCGTTAACACAAACGAGTCCGAAGATTGTACGCAGAACTTTCCTTTAAAAACGACCAAGGCCTCTGCGCCATAGAGGAGGACCGGGATGGTCAATGTTTTGTATAGTGCTACCTTGGTTTTTCGAGAGAGCGATCTACTTCTCAACTGCCACTTGAGCCCAAAGAAGCAGCGGTTAGTGGTTGAACTCAGCGCTGGTGTTGTTGTTGCTGGTCACTAGTGAGCCAAGGTTGAAGAAGTCCTTGACCACTTCAAGCACGACGTTGAAAAATTACACGAGAGTGCGTCACAAGTTCTTTTTCAATATCAAAGGTCTCGGCTAGTTCTCCATTGACCTTTTTTTATTTTTATATGAGGGGCTAGTGCTACCATTAGCACTTACGGCACTGCGACCTTTGCAGATCTATTGTGCCTTCTAGCCGATTACCCAAGGAGTTTCCATAGTGAAGCTGAGAATGCTTCTCGTAGGAGCTAAGGTGATCCCCTCAGGACTCATAACTTCGCTGAGGAGGATCCGCTTCATAAGATGGCAGAGAGCAGCACACTCACACAGTATGTGTTCTGCCGTCTCCTCGTCCTCAAGGTAGAGCCGACACTCAGTTTCAGACGAGAGGCTAATTTTGTTTAGATGATATCTCAGACCGCAGTTCCCCTCAGATAGCTGACTAGTCTTCCAATACCCATCCTATTGAGTTTGAGTATGTCAATAGAGTGCTTGTTCAGGGGCCGTATAATTCGTTTCGATTGACGGAGTCCCCGAACGCTGTTCCAAAAGGACAGGTGTTGCAGTTTTTCCCACTCACTTGTCTAAGAAGTAATTTATCTTAGACCCGGGAATGCCGCAGAATGGTTCCGGACCTATATATTTGTCACTGAAACCTTTCCTGGCAAGTTGGTCGGCAATTTCATTGCCCTTGATACCTTTATGTCCTGGCACCCACCAAAGTTTAACATTGTTTCTTTTGGCGAGGTCTTGTAGGGCGTCATGGCATTCCTTGACGGTTTTTGAGTTCTTGCTGTACGAACTCGGCGCTATAAGCGCTGCTTGGCTATCAGAGAATATGTTGATGGTTACTCCTCTTATGCTAGTCTCCAGATTTAGATTGACGCATGCTAGGATGGCATGCAATTCTGCCTGAAAGATGCTAGGACTCATTCCCAGGGCTTTCGAGATCTTGCGATTTGCCCCAAAGATGCCGGCGCCAACGCCAGAGGCCATCTTGGAGCCATCCGTATAGCAGCTAAGACCTTTGACATTTAGCAAGGGATCACTGTTTTCCCATGCTGAGCGGTTTGGGATCAGTATCTCAAATCTCTTGTCAAAGTGAAGGTGAGTGGCAATGCGTCTGAGTAGTAATATATCCAACTCGGGAAAGTGTTGTAATATGGACATGTGGCCTGCGGGACTACATGGCATAATTGTTCCCGAGCAGAGAATTCTGATTGCACGGCGTAATGCCACCTTTTTGATAAAAAGGTGCAGTGGAATGAGTCCAATGAGTGCTTCCTGGGCTGCCATGGGGCAGGTTGGCATAGTGCCTATAACGCCAAGACACGCTAGTCTCTGAAGGCGTTGAAGCTTAACAATTGTAGTTTTTTGTCGACCTGTAGGTGACGATAGGTCTTACTATGCGTCGACAGGCCCACATGGCCTTAGTCGCTTTCGTAAATTAAGTTTTCATATTGGAGTTCTAGTTGAGTCTGCGGTCCTGGTCAATACCTTACTTCCTCTTAAATTCCTATGCGTCTGCCATTTAGAAAGATTGAGCAGGGCTGTACCTTTCTCCTCTTTGTAAACGGGACTAAGATTGTCTTATTTGAGTTAATCGATTAACCCTCTCTGCCACACCAATCAGAGATAAACTCAAGCGCAAGCTGGATGTGCTCACAGGCAGCAGTTTCACACTTGCCCTTAACAATGACTACTAGGTCATCAGCATATCCGATACATCGTAGCCCCGAGTGGTTAGCTTGCGTAGTAGGTCATCGATGACTATCGACCAGAGGAGTGGTGAAAGGACTCCTCCTTATGGACACCCTCTAGCCGCCGATACTGTCATTGAGACCTCTCCGCATGAGGCTGATATGATACGGCGACTTAGCATCGCCCTAATCCAGTAGTGCAGTGGTGATCGAATCATAGCCAGTATATCAAAGGCTCCCTCTATATTGAGGAAGGCGAAAATTGCGATCTCCTTGTGTGTTAAGCTGTTTTCAATACACGTCACCAGATGGTCTAGCGCATTCTCAGTAGATCGCTCTTTGTGATATGCATATTGATTGAGATGCAGGGGTATCTGGTTCTTCAAGATACCTCTGACATGAAGCTCTATCAGTTTCTCCATTGTTTTTAGAAAGAACGAAGTCAAACTGATAGGGCGATAGGATTTAGGTTGCTTACTAGCCTGACCAATCTTGGGGATGAAGACAAGATTGATCTCCCTTCAGATTTGGGGTATGTATCCCAGGTTGAAGCAGGACCTAAAAAGAACCATTAGTGGTGATAAAATGGTGTACAGACCCTTCTGTAAGATGGCAGGAAAGACACCGTCTTTGCCTGGAGCCTTATAGGGCTTAAATTAACTAATTGCCCATTTGACCCTATCGGGGCTAAAAAGTCTGCCAGAAAGGCTATTTGTTCTACTGTCAATGCTATCTGTGACGTTCGTTTGATCGTCAGAGGCCATCAGGTGGGGAGTAGAACCAAGGAAGTCCACCTCGAGCAAAGTCTCCAGGGTTTCCCTGCGATTGACGGTAAAGGTACCGTCTGATTTGCGAAGCAGCCCGAGTCCATTTGTGTGCTCTTGAGAGAGCGCTTCATGTCGGGCCGCAGTTGGAAAGGAGTCTATTTTCTCGCAGTGTTACCTCCAAGACACTCTCTTTCCTCAGTTCGAGGCTGTATTTAGTTAGAGCAGATCTATAATCAGTCCAACTATTATTTCGTTTAGTTCTGTTAAACAGAGATCTCACCCGTTTCATTGCGGATTCAAGCTGTGTATTTCACCAGGGCACACACCGCTTGTGTGTACTTGACCTGGGTGAACAGCTGTCCCTAAAGGATGAGATAAGTGCTGCATTAAGCTGGTAAGCCGCTTCATCGATATCATCCGTCGAATATTCAATCGACGTGAGAAGCATATCTTCTATAGCGGCGAGTTGAGCCTGGAACAGAGCCCAATTTGTTCGTTTGGGCTGGTATCCAGGCTCAGTCTCTTTAACCTCGCCGGAGACGGTGATCAGACAGTGAGGCTTCATTGGAGACGTGCCAGTCACCAATTGTGTTTAAAATAAATGGGCGAGAGATAGTGAGGTCAAGCACCTCTTCTCTAACCGCATTTATAAATGTAGGTTTGTTGCCTCTATTGGCAACGGTGAGATCGTTTTTTAATAAAAATTTAAGGAGTGACTCATCTCGTTTATTTGTATTGCTGCTGCTCCATTCCGTACGATGCGCATTAGCATCATATCCGATGATCTGGTGATGTTTCTTCTGGTCGTAATACCTAACCAGATCCTGTACTTCGATGGGAGGGATCTCTTGGCCGTCTGCAGAAAAGTAAGCGGAGTCGCATACAATCTCCCTTATTCCTCCATCGGTGGAGACTTCCACAACGACGGCTGCCAGGTCCCTTGTGATGAATTCTGGAACGGGGAGAAAATTTGTACTAATGCCGATCACACATGCGGCCCTAAGAGGAGAACCTCTTGTAGCGTAAGCTAGTTTACGCGACCTGTTTTCCAGGCCCATAGGCAAAGGTTAGATATGGCTATTTTTATAAGACGAATTCGTGTTCATATGGAAATCCGGAGGCAATGTAAATACGTTCCATTTCAAGAGCAAATGACTCATTCAATCACTTTTCTATTTAAAATGCACAAACCCACCTGTTCACTTGGCACTGCTCCCAAGTTTGACCGCAAAACATCATGTAACCAAAACTCGACAGACAGCTTTCCTAAAACCATAACAAAAACGAAAAAACAAAAACCTTCTCACCTTCGAAAAAACTGCAGCTCGATCACGTTTCCAATAGCCACCCTCGGGGGAATTATAAATTCTAGCCGCATCGAGCACTTTGCGTCGAGCGAGCATTTTATGCTCTCCGAGGTCTTCTTGCAAGTTCCACCGTCGAATTCTTTTGGATTTTTTTTTTTTTTTTTTTTTGTTTTAGAAACTTTTTTGTATTTTCCGACGAATTGGCAGCGTCTAGGATAGTATTTTTGCATTTATTCACGACCATTGCATAAGTGTCATTTGATAAAGGAATGATGCCGCCTTCGCTCTGCGCTGACCAAGTGACCAAGTTCAATGTCAGCGGTGTGTATGTGGACTTGAACACACTTGGAGCCTGCCCAAGTGGCTGGCCGTGACATTAAATTACTTCAGCAACACACTTGATGGACGCCTCGAAATGAGAGTAGATCATTAAGGCTACACAACGAAATGGAAAGGCAACAAGCAAGAGCTGAGGTGGAAGAAAGTGAGTTTTATGTTGTGGAATCTATCAGACGTCGGATTAGGTACAGATGCCACTGGTCTTTTTTGGAGATTAGAGGAGTGGCAGCTGTGAGATTGATTTCTAAATTCGTGAGTGTGTCGCGGATGGGATTTAATGCGAATATTGTCTTTAATCTCAGACAGGGCAAGGTAGGCAAGGTAAAAGAGGCTTCAATATGTCATGAACCATTGCGAATTTAAGATCAGACACAACAAGTGCCACTTTGAAAAGTGGAATACGAAACGGAATGTATATGATCAACTGATCATGAACAAGTAAGCAAAACCCCAGTCTTTATTTCGTATCACATTCTGACTTTGTACCTTCACTCACAATTTTTGGCTCCAACTTCGTTGGCGTTTAAGCACATACAAGAATTGGCACCTTATTATGTCACTGCCTGTCGAGAGCGTCCACTTCGAACGTCTCCTTCCATACGATCAACAGGAACTTGTCAGGCGATGAGAATGACAGGAAACTTAAACAAATACACGAGACAATGGACAAAACAATACCTCGCCAAAGGCACAAAGATACCACATCCATGTACCGAAACGCGACATTAGACGCTAAGAACTGCGCCGAAGAAGTAGACTCCTGTCAAGACCCAAACTCTTATATAGGCAGTTTCCCGAAAGGCAAGACTCGGCGGCCAGGATGCTGAGATCTTCTCCTTCTTCTTCTTTTTTGGTACTGCAGTTCAGGGTGAACCTGGGCCTCCTTTCAAAAACCTCTCCAACTGGCACGGTCTTTCACCAGGAGTCTCCAGTGCCGCACGCCTAGTTGGTCAAGGTACTCTTCCACTTGATTGCGCCACCTTAAATTTGGCCGTCCTTGACCGCGGGTTGGATTCAAAGACCTTCCGCGACGGAGCTATGTTTGCTCAACATGACTTAGCCATCTTAGGCGTTGGAACCGAAGACGCCGTGCTACGTTCATGTCGCTGTACAGCCCGTACAGTTCACTATTCAGTTTTCTCCACCACTCCCCATTTATGCAGGTCGGGCAGAACTTTTCTCTGAAAACGACCAAGGGCCTTCTCACCCCCTTTCGATAAGGTCCATGTCTCTGCGCCATAAAGCAGGACCGGGATGATAAGGGTCTTGTATATGGTCACCTTGATTTTTCGAGAGATGGCTCTGCTTCTCAATTGCCTCCCGAGCCCAAAGAAACAGCAGTTGGATAGAGTTATTTTACATTTGATTCCGGCACTGATATCATGGCTGTATATCACTGCGGACCCTAGGTAGAAGAAGTCCTTGACTACCTCGAAATGATACCAGCCAATATGTGCGCCCTGGCCAAGAAGCCGGTGGTTCGTGTCCTTTTTCGACGACAGCATATATTTCGTCTTGTCCTCATTTACCGCCAGTCCCATTTTAACCACTTCCGCCTCAATGCTCGTAAAGGCCTCAATGACATCTCGCTGACTTCGTCCAATTATGTCAATGTCATCGGCATATGCGAGCAGCTGTACGGATTTGAAAAAGATGGTGCCCCTCGTATTGACCAGTGAGTTTGCACGATCCTTTCAAGGACGATGTTGAAAAAGTCACACCATAGCGTGTCGCCCTTTTGACATAACAGGTATCCGTCAAGCCACTTCCTTTGCGGGTTGCACCTAGACCACTTTTTTTTTGCCTTTTGCCGTAGAGGAGGACCTGGATGATTAAGGTTTTGTAGAGGGATATCTTAGTTTTTTGAGAGAGGGCTCTACTAGTCTGTTGCCTCTTGAGCCTAAATAAGTGCGGTTGGCAAGAGTTTTATCTCAGCGCTGGTGTCGTTGCTGCTTATCAATATCGAGCCAAGGTAGACGAAGTCTTTGACTACTGCCGAAGGTGACGTTCCAACCAGGGCGTCCGTGTTGCGCGTCTTTCTTTGATGACAGCATGTATTTGGTCTTCTCCCCATTTACTCTAAGACCCACTTTAGCCGCTTCTGCTTCAATGCTTGTGAACGCCTCATTGAGGTTTCGCTTTGTCCGTCCAATAACGTCAATGTCATCTGCATAGGCAAGCAATTGTGTAGACTGGAAGTAGATCGTACCTCTTGTGTTGCCCGCAAAGTCTCGCACGATCTTTCCAAGTATGATGTTAAAGAAATCACATGACAGTGCGTCACCCTGTCTAAAGCCTTTTTTAACGTCGAAGGCGTCGGTTAGTTCACCTCCGACCTTAATGGAGCAGCGAGAATTCTCCATAGTTATCCTGCACTGACTGACGAGTTTGGCAGAAATGTTAAAACATGACATTGCTGGCTCTGAATAGCTCGTCGCTATAAACACTGTCATTCATATGCGGCTTTAATGTCGTCAAAAAAATGGTGCGTGTCGACCTGGAATTCATGCGTCTTCTCCAAGATCTGCCGTAGTGTAACTTACCAGATTGTCCTCGAATGGTTTCAGGCGCTTACACAGTACGGCAGAGAGGATCTTGTACGCGATATTCAGGAGACTTATCCCTCTGTAATTAGCGCAGTCATAGAAGTCTCCTTTCTTATGCTGAGATTCCATTCGTCGGGCATGCATTCTTCCGACCATATCTTGCAGATGAGTTGGTGCATGTTCCTGACCAGCTCATCGCCAACTGCTTTAAATAGTTCAGCGGGAAGTCCGCTTGCTCCAGCAGCTTTATAAGACTTAAGTTCCGATATCGCTATCTTAACATCGTCTAGGTCGGGTGGACGGGATTCTCTTTCGTCTTGATCCATTGTGAATGGTTCGTTCTGCCTGACGGCGGCATTTTGACTATCGTCGCGTTACGCAGTCTGCAGAAGTGGTCCTTCCACAATCTCAGCATCACCTGTGACTCCACTATTAGTTGTCCGTGCTCATCCCTGCAGGCTTCTGCTCTGGCTTTATAGCCTTGGCATGTTCGTTTACTTTTTGATAATACTTTCGAACATCGTTCCTGCAATAGCATCTCTCCATTTCCTTGATCTCGCGCTTCTCGTGCTCCTTCTTTTTTCTTCTCAGTAGCGGATGCTCCTCCATCTTTTCTGTTCATAGAGCTCGCGGGAAGCTCTCGCCCGTCGATGCAGTGTAACCATGCTGGCGGTCTCCTGCGATTGCAGCATTATTGCATTATTTCGGTCGTCTTTCTCCTCTGTGAGGGCGTGGACACATGTTAAGCGTATATTGCCGTAATTGGGCTTAATGCGGATGGTTATCAGGCGATCGCTTACATGCTGGAAGCTGAAGACTTTTTTCCTGAGTCTGCCTAGAATAACAAATCCGCATCCGAATAAGCGCTGTTTATTTTCTCTGTAACAGTTTCCGTTGTATGTATCACAGATTTTCATCCGCTTTTTGCCTGACCCATCCCATCGCACTTTTTCGGAGCGCGGTGTTGAGGGACGAAACGTTCTAGGTGCAGATCCGCAATTCGTTTCCTTTTTGACGTTTGCGGGGGTCGTCAACATGTAATCCGTCCGTATCCGAGGCTATTTGTTGTTTCTGAACAAGTTTTTGTGTTACGCGATAGGGATGTTACCCCTAAGCGCAACCGCCAACCTGGAGGAGGGGTCGGATCGCTGCACACATCGGTCCACTACCTGGCGGGTGCCAGTATAGCTATACAGGGGTGGCCACGCGGAGGCTGTATGTCAACTTGGATTGAACAGGGACAGAGATCGAAGCTAGCATTTGCCATGTTAAACGCGATCAACATTTTTACTATATTTGCTCGCTCCCTCCTCCCCTAGCCTATTTGGAAACACTTAACTGGGGACATAGCCTGATTGAGTATCAACCTCACTTTAATGAAGATACCAGAAAATGTATCGAAATTGGGTGAATTCCTGGATAGTCGCAAAATAAGTTTTGTGTGTCCGACGTGGAATTCATATGCTGCCAGAAAGGTGGGTAGCCGTAGTAGCTGTCGTTGAACAATATTTTGAGTGACATGACTTGCACAAGCTGCTCATTTGTAAGATATGGCCGGAGGATGGCATGCCCGTCTAGTAGAATCTCAGTGTCGTCTGCCCGATTCAAAAGAAAGGAGACCCCTTTGACTGTGCCAATTACAGAAGGATCAGTCTCCTTAACATCACATACAAAATCCCTTCTGCTGTTTTGTGTGAACGCCTGAAACCCTGAGAGGTCCATATCAGTGTGGTTCCAGGACAGGGAAGTCCACAATAGACCAAGTCTTCACACTACGGCAGATCCTGGAAAAGACCCCAGAAATGCAGATCCAAACTCACCACCTATTTCAAGGCCGCATATGATAGCGTGCCTAGAGACGAGCTATACAGAGCCATATCTAATTTTGGCATCCTTACCAAACTCGCTGTTCCATCAATGTCAGTAGCGAACTTACCGAGACCTTCAATGTCAAAAAAGGTTCAAGGCAAGGCGACTTTTGTGGCTCACAAGTCAGCACTGGGGGCATGATCTTCCAAAAATCCGTTCAACTGCTAGCTTACGCCGATGATATTGATGTGATCAGTCGAACGTAGCAGGCCGTCAACGAGGCGTTTGCTAGCAATGAACGGAGGCGGCTAAAATATGTTCGGCGGTAAATGGAGGCAAAACGAAGTATATGCTGTCATCGAGAGAGGTAGCACAACATCGACGTCTCGGACAGAGCGTCAGAATGGGCAGCAAGAATTTCGAGGTAGTCAAGGTAGTCATCTACCTCGGATCCGCAGTACCGAGATTAAGCGCAGAATAACTCTTGCCAATCGCTGTTTTTTTTTTTTTTTTTTTGGGCTCAAAAGGATCTGAGCCTGAGCTACAGACGCCTTCCATCCTTAACCGTCCCGGGCACGCTGCTTCCAGTTAACAAGACCAAGTTGTCTTACATCCGCGATTACTTGGTCTTTATACCGGAGGTTCGGTCTTCTTCTTCTTCCCGAATCAGGAGGCTCGGAGTCGAAGACCCTCTTAGCTGGAGAGTTGGTGTTCATGCACTCAATGTGGCCGAGCCAATGTAGTCGACAGATCTTTGCCTTCCGGACTATATCCGCATCTTGGAACAGATCGTAGAGTTCGCGGCTGTGTCTTCTCCTCTATTTACCTTCATCACAGACCGGACCAAATATCCGGAGCAGAATTTTTTTTCGAATGAACCCAAAATCAGCTCTGCCGTCCTTCTTATTGTCTAGCTTTCGGCTCCATACAGCCAAACTGGCAGTATAAGTGTCTTGTAAAGCATGACTTTGGTTCTTCGAGTAAGGAATTTTGACCCAAGTTGTTTGGACAAATCGAAGTAGCAACTATTGCCTAGGGCGATTCTATGCCGGATTTCCACTGTGGTGTCATGCTTGCCCTGGGTTAGACGAACTCCTTAACCATCTCGAAACTATAGCTGTCAACCGTTATATTTTGTCCCAGGAGGTACGCGACGGATCGGTTTTTGCTCGACAGCATTTACTTGGTCTTATCATCGTAGACTTTAAGACCGACAAGATGTGAAGAGCATCCGCGTATCCTAGCAGCTGGACAGACTTGGAAAATATAGCGCCATCTTTGTTGATGCCTGCCCATCGCACTATCTGCTCCAGCACCAAATTGTAGAAGTCACACGACAGCGTATCTCCTTGCCGAAATCCGGTTCATGTTTCAAATGATTCAGAGGTCCTAGAACCGAACTGCACGGTGCATCGCGTATATTTTAGCGTGGCGCAATCAGCCGGATCAGTTTCCCTGGGATCCCGAATTCGGCCATCGCACCAAAGAGTCCTTCACGATGAATGCTGTCGTATGCGGCTTTAAAATCGATGAAGAGATGGTGGATATCGATTTAAAACTCGCTAGTCTTTTCCAGGATTTGTCGAAGTGTGAATATTTGGTCCACAGTCGTTTTGTCGGGCCGGAAACCGCATTGGTAGCTGCCGAATAGCTGTGTCGACTTCTGGGAGGACTGTTTCAGCGGCTGAAGCTGGGATTTTCTCAGTCCCTACCGCCCTTTTTTGGATATGCTCGTTAAGCAGCTACTGGAAATGCTGCTTAAATACATCCACTATTTCCTGCGGGTCGGTGATAAGATTACCCTCAAAATTTCGAAGAGCCTGGGTGCCTTTCTTGAAGCCTCCTGCAAGGCTTTTAGCCTCCCTAGGCTTCACGATATCCTTGATCTGGGAGGCCGCGAAGATTCTTTTCTAAAACCGCAGCTGTTTTTTCTCCTCCCTTCTTCAGGCTCGGTACTCCTCTCGCGCTGCCTGGTTTTTCGTTGCAGCGCCTTTTGGTACATCTCGTCGGTTGCTGCCTTTTTCTGCTCACACTCGCCATCATACCACGAGTTTTTTGTGGGCCTCATACCACGAGTCTTTTGTGGCCTCGGCTACTTTCTGAATGGCTGAGCGACGTAGGCATACCGGAAAATCGCACCCTGTATACGCTTGTAACCTTCGGTATGCTCAGGCGTCCAGTGTCGAACCTCTAATGGTGGGCCGGTGCAGCTTTCTGACTTTGAACAGATGTGCTCGGAATCTTGCTGCCACGAGGAAATAGTCAGAGTCGACGTTTGCCCCCGTGAATGTTCGCTCATGCAGGATGTTTGACGAGTGTCTTGCGTCAATGTGCACATGGTGGATTTGGTTTGCGGCTCGTCCATCCGAAGTACGCCAGGTTGCTGTGTGGATTCGCATTACGAGCCGTCGCAAAGTCCGTGAGTCGGAAGCCGTTATCCGTTGTTGTGTCGTGGAGGCTGTGCTTTTCGATTACTCCGCGGAATGTGTTCTCCTTACGGATTTTGGCATTGAAGTCCCGACTACGATTTTAACAACGTACTTCGGATAAGCTCTGTAGACGTTGTCTAAAATGGGAACTTCAGCATCTTCGGTAGAGGCGTGTGCACATATGAGGCTAATGTTGTAAAATCCGCCTTTGATGCGGATCACGTCCAGGCGATCACGTATAGGTTTAAAGTCGATGACCTCCAAACTTACCCGCTTTCCCACGATAAATCCGCATGCTAACATGTGCAATCTTTTGTGACAGCTGTAATATATGTCGCAGTCCTTTTTCCTCATCATACAGTTCCGTGGCGCAGTGGGTAGTGTGTTGGCCTCTGACGCCGATGTCACGGGATCGAATCCCGACAACAGCCATGTCATCGAACGTGTTTTTCACGGTGTTTCTCCTCAGCGGGGTTCTGACAAAACCCCCTGTAGTAAAATTGTCATGAAAAGCTTCTCGAAATTCGCGGTTCGGAACCCGCAATAAACTGTAGGTCCATTTCACCTATGGGAAAATGAAATCACACACAACATGGGTGATTGAGAGAAGCTCGGCTCAGGTCCTTCATGGACTGTACCGCCAATATACATACATACATACAGTTTCCTATCAAGCGTATTTCCTGGATCACAATAATAGCCGCCTTATACTGCGTGGGGGTTCTTTCCAATTTATAAGCAGCTCCAGGTGTGTACAGGATTGTAACATTCTAGGAGCATACTCGAAAATAGTGTTCCTTTTTCGCGCATTGTCGTCTTTGACAATCTGTCCATTTATCCAAGCCATTTTGCTCTTCGATAATTAGTTTTTACGGGCGGGTTGTTGGCCCGCCGCCCCACAACCGCTAATCTGGTCGGGGTATTGTAGCGCCCTCTTACCTGGGGCGATAGCTGCATACATTTGTTAACCCTTTCAACGGTTGTTGTAGAGGCTATCCAGAGGGCGCCGCGAGGAGGCTGTATGTTAACTTGACCCAGGCATTGAAATGGGTATCGTTGCTGTCATCTCGTCAGGTTGAGAGCAATTAAGGTTTTTAAGGTTCATAGATAGATAGATAGATAGATAGGATAAGGGGGTGGGACAGAGTCGCTTGATCACTGCGGCCACGAGTGGGCCTATTGTGATGTCCCCCACTTACAGTTCACTCAGAAAACCTGAGTTCGTGATAAAACTTAGTATGCTTTTGAGTGAGCTAGCAGCGATTTTTTCTGCTTCAAGATAATACTTGCCTAGGTGACGATGACGTGTACTGACCAGGCAGTTACAGTGGCATAGTATGTGGTCTGCTGTTTCTTCGTCTTCATTACACATTCGGCAAGTGTCCTCTTGTATGATGCCCATTGTTTTGAGATGTTTCTTAACTGGGCAGTGTCCAGTAAGTAAACCTGTGATTCGACGAATCTGACTCCTCGAAAGCACGAGAAGTTGATTCATTCTTTTGAGGGATGTAGTTGGGAGGAACAGCTTGGCTTGTCTGCTACTTTTCGTTTGTAACCAGTAGTGATCCGTCGTGTTCCTTAACCAATTGTTTATGCAGCATTTGGTGGTGCTAATGGGTATGCCGCAGAAAGGCCGTGGCATCATAAATGGTGATGCAGAGCCTTTCCTTGCTAGTAGGTCCGCCTTTTCATTGCCTGTATGGTCGCTGTGTCCAGGTATCCAAATGAGATGAACTCTGTTTGTACTGGCCAGCTGGTGAAGTAGCTGTAGGCAGTCCCATACCAGTTTGGAGGGGATTTCAAAGCTCGTTAGGGCTAGAAGTGCAGCCTTGCTGTCAGAGAGAATGTAAATGTTTTTGTTAAGTATATTTCTGTTTATATTTTCTCTGAGGCAGAGTTCTGTAGCAAATATCTCTGCTTGAAAAACGGAGTTATATCTGTCCATGCTGACGTAGATGCATGTGCCTGTATTTGCTCCGTATACTCCAGCCCCAACGCCTGTGTACCACACGTATCCTACGATTGAAGGAGAGTCTATCCTGTTCCCAGTTTTGTCGGTTGGGGAATGTGACATTGTAGTTTTGGCTGAAGTTGTATCTGGGGAGAAATCTTTAGGATTTCATGCCTGTTTATTTCGGTAAGGATATCAGGATAAAAGAGCCTACGGTTAGAGTCATCCTCCACGATCAGTCTATGGGCGAAGACCATTGCTTCTTTCTTAAGTTGGAGATGAAGAGGTGGCAGGTCTGTGATGACTTTTAGTGCTGCTGTGGGGGTTATTCTCATGGCCCCGGTGATACAGATGCAAGCTAGTCTTTGCAATTTGTTGAGCTTGGCTTGCACTGTTACTTGTTTTGTTTTGTGCCACCAGACGGGCGCAGCATATGTGAGAATTGGCCTGGTGATTGCTGTATATAACCAGCGGGACATTTTGGGGCTTGTGCCCCAATTTTTGCCAGTGAGACTTTTGCTGGTCCATAATGGGGGCATGTGGTGCTATCCACCTCTGTGCTGAGGATGCAACGTTTTATTTGGATGTAGTCGTTGTTGTTGAAAGCACCCTCAATATCGAGAAAGCAACCTATCGCAATTTCTTTGTCGCTCAGGGATTTGTTGATCCGGGCTGTTAGCTCCTGAAGAGCATGCGTGGTCGATTTCCCAGGCCGGTAGGCATATTGGTTTTTGTGAAGTGGTGATCTTTTCAGGGCACCGTCCCTGATATGCCTATCCAGAATTTTTTCCATTGTTTTTAGGAAGAAAGAGGTAAGGCTTATCGGTCTGTAGGACTTAGGCAGGTCTGTGGATCTACGGCCTACTTTGGGAAGGAATTTTACCGTTACCTCTGTTCGGCTCGTTGGTATGTATCCCCATGCATAGTTGGTTCTAAAGATGTTGATAAGCATGGGGCTAATTAGCGCACTTCCTTTCTGAAGTAGGGCTGGGAAGATGCCATCCTCCCCCGGGGATTTGTACGGGTCAAAAGAATTAATGGCCCATTTTATGCTTCCCTCGTGGAAAATTGTTCGTGCTGTCTTCCAGACCTCCCTGTTGGGTCTAATTGCTCTGATCTGCGGTGGTATGTTAGAGAGATTAGAGGGAATGATGTTGGAGTCTGGGAAGTGCGTACTGGTTAGAATTTTCAGTACTTATGTACCATTCTCCGCGTAAGTGCCATCTGCTCTCCTCAACAGTCCAATTTGGTCTTTGACGAGAACTCTGTGGATGCGAGCGCTGCTCTGTATGTCTGATAGACTATTGCAGAACTTTTTCCATGAGTCTCTTTTGGCTCTTCTAATCTCTTGGTTGTGATGAGAGCACCTTGGCGCAGTGGGTAGTGTGTTGGCCTCTGACGCCGATGACACGGGATCGAATCCCGACACAGCCATGTCATCGATCGTGTTTTTCACGGTGTTTTTCCTCAGCGGGGCTCTGACAAAACCCCCTGTAGTAAAATTGTCATGAAAAGCTTCTCGAAATTCGCCGTTCGGAACCGGCAATAAACTGTAGGTCCCTTTCACCTATGGGAAAAATGGAATCACACACAATATGGGTGATTGAGAGAAGCTCGGCTCAGGTTCTTCATGGACTGTAACGCCAACAAACAAAAAAAAAAATCTCTTAGTTGTAGTTGGTGAGTGAGGCACGGTACTGTGTCCAGTCACCAGTCCGTTTAGCTCTGTTGAACAGTTTTCTGGTCAGTGCTCTTAGCTTGGCCAGATTGCTGTTCCACCACGGAGTGGTACGATTACCTGACTTTACTTTCTCTGGGTAAGCATTATGAAAGGCAGATAGGATAGTAGCAATAAGGCTGTCATAGCCAAGTTCGAGGCTGTTTATGTCTCTGATGCTGTTGGGACAGTTTCCGATCGATTGTGCGATTTCTAGGCTATAGGAGTCCCACTCTGTCGCTCTCGGTTGTCTATATGTACTGGTAATTCTTTCTCCTACTTTGATGCCAAAACAGATTTGTTGATGATTTGACATCGACATCGATAGAGTTGCCTATGAACGGGGTGGTTAGGGTGAGGCCTAATATCTCTTCTCTAATTCTATTCATAAGGTGGGACTATTTCCACGGTTTATGAAGGACCAGAGCCAAGCTCCTTTCAATCAACCATCTTATTTGTGATTTATTACTCACACAGGTGAAGAGGACTTAGAGTTTTTAATGCCAATTCCGAACGACGTGAGTCGAGAAGCTTTTTCATGGCAAGTACATACATATACTACGGGGGGTTAGCCAGTACCCCGTCGAGGAGGGGCGTCACGAATTAAACATTCGATTGCGTTGGGATCCGAACTCATTCATCGTGCGTCAGAGTCCAACACACTAACTACTGCACCACGGCGCCCTCAAAACCATAATTACCATTACGCAATATGGATCATCTAAATTCCGTACCGCAAGACCTTACGAAAGGTTCATAATGTCGCGCTGATCCGTGTAAATACGCTAAAGTTATTGCTAATTTTAGATAAGATCGTGCTAATGCCTTTATTGCATTATCGGCAAAACATCTGCCCTGATTTCTTCTGCAAACATGTATGGTATAACACAAGAAATTATTACATTTTTACGGCGACATGTTAATAAGTGATTCCATCATTGCTTTTTAATGGTAGCCATAACAGACTTAACGGTTGAATGACCAATTATTCTTCTTTTTGTGCCAGACTGCTAGCCAAGCAAGTTGGCTCATACGAGTATTTGATACGTGTCATATAAATACGTTTTTAGTTACATACTGCTCTCAAAGGAACTCACTCATCATAGCAAATTTAGGCGTGAAGTTGTGAAGGAGGTTTTGAGCTTAAGAGCGCTCACTCCAGACTATTGTCTGTTCTAGTAGTTTCACAGGGGGGGAGGGAGCGAGCCAACAGAGCAAAGAAGTTGATCGCGTTTAACATGGCAAACGCCAGCTTCGATCTCTGTCCCTGCTCAATCCAAGTTGACACACAGCCTCCGCGTGCCCCTCCTGGATAGCTACCCTGGCACCCGCCAGGTAGTGAACCAATGTGTGCAGCGACCCAACCCCTTGTTCCTGGGGAAAGAGAAACCTGGCCCTCCAGGTTGGGGGTTGTGCTTAGGCGTAACATCCCTATCACGTAAAAACCTACTTGTTCCGAAACAACAAAAAGCCTCGGATACGGAAGGATACAAAGCTGACGACCCCTGCAAACCACTAACGGACATTCTGCACCTAGAATGTGCGGTCCCTTAACAGACCGGGTGCAGGCGATCAATTGGAGCAAACCCTCAACTGCTATAAAGCAGATATAACCGCACTCCAAGAAGTGCGATGGGATAGACCAGGCAAAAAACGGATGAAAAACTGCGACATCTACTACGGGAACTGCTACAAGGAGAACAAACAATGCATATTCGGGTGCGGATTCGTTATTCGAGGAAGACTCCGACAAAAAGTCTTAAGCTTTCGAGACATAAGCGAACGCCTCATAACAATCCGCATCAAAGCTAAATTTGGAAACATTAGCTTAATATGCGCTCACGCCCCAACGGAAGAAAAGTACGATCGACTCAAAGAAGAATTCTACGATCTCCTAGACAGAACATATGCCCAATGCCCCAGCTACGACACAAAAACTGGGCAAAGAGGACATATTTGAGTCGATCATAGGAAAGCATACCCTCCATAACACCACATCCGACAACGGGCTAAGGCTAATTGATTTCCTAGCGGGGCGTAACCTCCTTGTAACAAGCACGCGATTCCCCCATCTCAACATCCACAAGGGTACCTGGCGGTCTTTTGATCAATCGACCACCAACCAGATTGATCACATTGCGATCGACGCCAGACACTCCTCCTGTATTCTCGATGTACGAACCTTCCGAGGGGTCAACATCGACTCGGACCACTACCTTGTTGTAGCCAAGGTACGAATGAGGATATCAAGAATGCTTAGGAGTCGAGTAGCACAACGTAAGTTTGACGTCGGAAAGCTACAATCGCAAGAGACTGCCAGAATCTTTGCCGATCGTGTCTCCTCCAAGCTCTTTAAAAATCCGCCCACAGCAGCACAAACAATAGAGCAGGAATTGGCGCACTGCCAGAGCGCCGTCAGAGACGCTGCCTCAGAGGTGCTGGGTTTCAAACCGCCACCACCTAGAAACCCCTGGTTCGATGAACAATGCGAACAAGCACATGCAGCAAAATAGGAGGCATAACACTCACAGTATATGGTCAACCGAAATTCATCCTCTGCGTATGCAATACTAAAGTGCTTGAACGAATTACTACGGGCTATAACCAACGCGGAATTTGGTCGGCTCTCGTCCTATCTAGGCCTAGGACAACCACCCCTGAGAGTAGTGAACGAACATCAACGACCCCAACCACTGCACTCCGTTTAGGTTGTGTGTGTCAACACATCATAAGAGAATATGAAAAACTCTTGAACCTGCGCGAGTCTCTAAAAAAAAAAAAAAAACAAAATATAAAGCCATGCTGCAACGACGGACGAGAGCTGCTCGCGAAATCTATGAGCAGAAGAGAAGAGAGGGACACACTCTTTTCAGAAGAAAGAAGAGAGAGCACGGAAAGCGTGAGATCGAGGAGATGGAGAGATGCTTCCGCAGGAATGACGCCCGTAAGTTTTACAATAAGGTAAAACGAACTAGCCATGACTACAAAGGGACGAAAATGGAGAACTGATAGTAGAGTCGCCGTCGATGCAGAGGATTTGGAAAGACCACTTCTGCAGGCTGTATAACGGCGGTGATAGACAAGATACCGCTGTCAGGCAGAACGAGCCATTCGTAATGGACGACAATGAAACAGAATTCAGTCCACCCGACTTAGATGAAGTCGAGATAGCGATATCAAGACTTAAGTCTAATAAAGCCGCGGGCGCAGACGGCCTGTCTGCTGAGCTTCTTAAGGCGGCTGGAGATGAGCTATTAAGGTGCATGCACCATCTCATTTGCAAGGTATGGTCGGAGGAAAGCATGCCCGACGGATGGAATCTCAGCATCGTTTGCCCGGTCCGTAAGAGAGGAGACCCCTATAACTGTGCCAACTATAGGGGAATAAGTCTCCTTAACATCGCATATAAGATCTTCTCTGCCGTATCGTGTGAACACCTGAAACCGTTTGTGGATAACCTGATCGGCTCTTATTAGTATGGTTTTAGGCCAGGTAAATCCACAATAGACAAAATATTCACGCTACGGCAGATTTTGGAGAAGACCCAGGAATACCAAATCGACACACACCATCTCTTCGTCGATTTCCAAGCTACTTATAACAGCGTGTATAGAGAAGAGCTATACAAAGCCATGTCTAGTTTTAACATCCCTGCCAAACTCGTCCGACTGTGCAGGATGACAATGGAGAATTCTCGCTGCTCCAATAAGGTCGGTAATGAACAAACTGAGACCTTTGATGTTAAAAACTTTTTCAAGATCGTGCTTGAAAAGATCGTGCAAGAGTCGCTGACCAACACAAGAGCTACGATTTTTTTTTTCAAGCCTACGCAATTGCTTGCGTACGCCGACGACATTGACGTGATTGGACGGACACAGCGAGACGTCAATGAGGCCTTTGTAAGCATTGAGGTAGAAGCGGCTAAGATGGGTCTCAAGGTTAATGAGGGTAAAACCAAATATCTGCTTTCATCTAAAAGAGACGGACAACACCGACGTATTGGCCAGAACGTCACCATGAGCAGATATAACCTTAAGGTGGTCAAGGAATTCGTCTACCTTGGCTCACTGATGACCAGCGACAATAACACCAGCGCGGAGATAAAACGCAGAATCACTCTTGCCAACCGCTGTTTCTTTGGGTCCAAGAGGCAATTGAGAAGTAGAGCCCTCTCTCGGAAAACCAAGGTGACATTATATAAGACCTTAATCATCCCAGTCTTCCTTTACGGCGCAGAGGCTTGGACCTTAACAAAAGCGGATGAAGATGCCCTTGGTCGTTTCGAGAGGAAAATTCTGCGTACTATCTACGGTCCCGTTCGTTCAAACGGTTTATGGAGGAGAAGATATAACGAAGAACTGTACGGGTTGTACAGCGACATCGGCCTGGTACGACGTCTACGGATACAGCGTCTAAGGTGGCAAGGCCATGTAGAGCGCATGGAAAATACAGCTCCGACCCGCAGAGTCTTTGAATCCACACCGGAAGGAAGGCGCGGCAGAGGACGGCCGCATCATCGGTGGCGCACGCATGTGGAAGGGGACCTTAACCAACTGGGCGTGCGGCGCTGGAAATAGCTGGCCAAAGACCGTGCCAGCTGGAGACGCTTGTTGGTTGAGGCCCAGGTTCACCACGGACTGTAGCGCCACCTAAGTAAGTAAGTAGTAGTTTCACAGCGGCTCTTGATATATCGTCGTACGCTAAAATCTGCTTAATAGTCCAATGTTGTGAGAGGACCTCTACCCTTATTTGTTATAACCCCATCCATAACCCCACAACCCCATAACTATTGATACAGGTACAGACATACTTGAGTAAGTATGTCCACAACTGTAGCTACTAAACCGGCTGTAGGTATTTGGGATTGTCTGAACGTTGTTACCTCCGGGTCTTTATCGCCAACTCAGACTAATTCCAACATCTATCTTGTGTCCACATGCAAGCAAAACGTTCGCATAAATATTCATGCTTTAAGTATGATTTAACGTTTCACCTCCCTTCTCATATCATCTGTATTTAAATTTCGAAGCGTAAACAGTATCATCTTTCTTCCAACAGATAGTATGAGATTCATTTTACGAACGAGGCACAGGTCCGATTTGGCAATCAGCGCTTATATCACATCATTCAAAATTCACACCTGTCGGGTATCGGATGTCGGTGTGCCGAATTAATATCCACAAAGACGGAAACTATCACTTTGTACTTTACGACAAGTAAGTACTTTGCATAACGGTGATAGTGCAAGTTTGAATGCTGTCCGTTTTGGCATGATGGATACGTCTCGCTTGACCGTCATACCTTCCAACTTTCCTGATGAAATCATCATTAAGCGATATTTTTACGGGAATTGCTACAAAGAGAACAAACAACGTTTATTCGGGTGGGGACTCGTTATTCGAGGAAGACTCCAACAAAAAGTCTTAAATTGTCGAGATGTAAGCAAACGCCTCATAACAATCCGCATCAATGCTAATTTCGGAAACATTCGCTTGATATGTGCTCACGCCCCAACCGAAGAGGACGATCTCCTAGATAGGCAAACCGCCTACAAAGATATGCTAAATAGACGGATGAGAGCCGCTCGTGAACACTACGAGCAGAAAAGTTGAGTGGAACACAGGCTTTTAACGAAGAAAACAAAGACAGCATGAAAAGCATGAGATCGAGGAGTGGGAGAGGATGATGCTCGCAAGTTTTACGAAAAAGTAAAACAAGCATGCCAGGGCTATAAAGTCAGAGCGAGAGCCTGTAGGGTTGTGAAGACGCACAACTAATAGTAGAGTCACAGTCGATGCTGCGAATATGGAAGGAACACGTTCGTAGACTGTTTAGCGGCGATGAAAGATCTAATACCGCTGTCAGGCGGAATGATCCATTCGCAATGGACGAAGATGCAAGAGAATTTCGTAAACCCCACCTAGATGAAATTAAGTTACGAATGAAATCTCAGTATCGTTTGCCCAGTCCAACTACAAAGGAATAAGTCTCCTTAACATCGCATTCCAGATGTTCTCTGCCGTACTGTGTGAACGCCTGAAACCCTTTTTGGATAATCTGATAGGTTCGTATCAGTGTGGTTTCAGGTCAGGTAAAACCACAATGAACCAAATATTTACACTGCAGCAGATCTTGGAGAAGACCTAACAATACCAAATCGACACCCACCACCTTTCCGTCGATTTCAAGGCCGCGTGTGACAGTGTGCATAGAGACGAGCTATACAACGCCATGTCTAGTTTTGACATCCCTGCCAAACTCGTCAGATTGTGCAGAATGACAATGGAGAACTCTCGTTACGCCATTAAGGTCGGTAGCGAACTAGCCGCGACCTTTGTTGTTGAAAAAGACGAGGTGACGCGCTATCATGTAATTTTTTCCAACGTCGTACTTGATAGGATCATATGAGGCTCACTGGCCAACACAAGTGGTACAATTTCAAGTCTGCGCAACTGCTTGCATAAGCGGATGACGTAATTGGACGAACACAGCGGGACGTCAATGAAGCGTTTGAAAGCATTGAAGCAGAAGCGGCTGAAATAGGTCTTTCAGTTAACGAGGGTAAAACGGAATATGTGCTGTCAACCAATAAGACGAAAACACCAATTTTTCGGCCAGAACGACACAATTGGCAACTACAAATTCGAAGTGGTAAAGGACTTCGTCTACCTTGGCTCACTAGTGACCAGCGACAACAACACCAGCGCTGAGATCAACTGCCAACCGCTTCTTGTTTGTTTTGAGAAGTAGAGCCCTCTCTCGAAAGGCCAAAGTTGAACTGTACAGTTGTTTGGACAAACCGAAGTAGAAGCGATTGTCGAGGGCGATTCTCGATATCAATATCATCCGCGTATCCTAGCAGCTGGAAAACTTGAAGAATATAGTGCTATCCCTGTTGACGGCTGCCCGTCGCACTATCCGCTCCAGTACCAAATTGAAGAAATCGCACGACAACGCATCTACTTGCAGGATTCCGGTGCATGTTTCAAACGGCTTAGAGATCTAGAACCGAACTGGACGGTGCATCGCTTTTTTTTTTAGTGTGGCGCGCCACAGTAGGGGCAGTTTTCTTGGGATCCTGCATTCAGCCACCCTATCAAACAATTCTTTGCAATAAATGCTGTCGCATGCGGCTTTAAAATCGATAAAGAGGTGGTGTATCGACTTGAAACTCACTGGTCTATTCCAAGATTTGTCGAAGTGCGAATATTTGGCCTATGGTCGAATTGCCGGGCCGGTAGCTGCACTGGTAGCTACCGATTAGTGCCGTGCAAAAAAGGGTCTTAGACGTTCATACAGTACGCTGGGTAGAACTTTTTATACGACATTGGGCAGGGATATACCTCTATAGCTCTCTCAAGAGGTAGGATCGCCTTTTTTTGAGGATGCTGCGAATAGAGCTGATATTCCAGTCGTCGGGCATGCTTTCATCTACCCAAATTCCACAGATGATCTGATGCATGCTTCCTACCAGAACATCATCGCCAGCCTCGAAGAGCTCTGCTGGCAAGCTATCTGAGCCTGCGGCCTCTTCAGCTTTTGAATAGCTGTGTCGACTACTTCGATGCCGACTTCTTCCTCAGTTCCTACCACTCTCCCTTGGTCATGCTCGTTAAGCAGCTGCTAGAAATGCTGCTTAAATACATTCACTATTCCTTGCGGGTCGGTGAAAAGATCAACCTCGAAATTTCGAAGAGCCTGGGTGGCTTTCTTGAAGCCTCCTCCAAGGCTTTTAGATTTCGAGGTGGACTAATGCAAAAAGTTATTTATAAGCTTTCGACATGTGAGCGAATGCCTCATAACGATCCGTATCAATGCTAAATTTTCTAACATCAGCTTGATCTGCGTCCATACCCCCACGGAAGACAAGGTTGACTCCACCAAAGATGAATTCTACGATCTCCTAGACAGAACGTATGCCCAATGTCCAAGCTCTGACATCAAAATTGTTCTAGGAGACTTCAATGCTAAATTGGGTAAGGAAATCATCTCGAGTCATACCAAACATAGCTCGATACCATATCCGATAACGGACATAGGCTGATTGATCTTGCTACGGGACGAAATCTCTTTCTAGCCAGTACCCGCTTCCTGCACCTCGGTATACACAAAGGCACCTGGCGGTCGCCAGATAAATCAATCACTAACCAGATTGATCACATCGCGATCGACGTCAGACACTGCTCCACTGTTCTTGATGTCCGAACTCTCCGAGGGGCTAACGTCGACTCGGACCACTATCTTGTAGTAGCCATGTGAGACTACGGATATCACGAATGCAGCGGAGTAGAGTAAGAGTACAAAGTTATGACGTCGGAAAGCTTCTATCGTCAGAAACCGCTCGTGCTTTTACCGATTGCGTCTTCCTTAAGCTCTCCAATACACCTCAACCCTCCACGCTGTCAATAGAACAGCAGTGGAACCTTTGCAAACAAGCCCTGAAAAGCACTGCATCCGAAGTTTTGGGTTTCAAGGCCCCACCACGAAGAAACACCTGGTTCGATGACGAGTGCAGGAGGATTCACACAGCGAAGCAGGATGCATATAAGACCTCGCTGCATAAAAAAACAAGAGCAACTCGTGAGCTCTATGAGTAGAAGAGAAGGCAGGAGCATAAGTTTCTGAGAAGAAAGAAGAACGAGCACGAGAAGCGCGCGATTGAGGATTTGGAGAGGTGTTACTGCAGGCGTGACGATCGAAAGTTTTATCAACAGATAAAGCGAACATGCCAAGGTTATAAAGCCAGAACGGAAGCCTGCAGGGATGAGTACGGACACCTAGTAGAAGAATCGCAGTCGATTCTGAGAATATGGTAAAACCACTTCTGCAGACTGTATAACTGCGATGTTGGTCAATATTCCGCTGTCAGGCAGAATGATCCATTTCTAATCGACGAAGACCGCAGCGAATTCCGTCCCCCTGACCTCGACGAATTTAAGATTGCCATATCGAAACTCAAGTCGAATAAAGCTGCTGGCGCAGACGGACTGTCTGCTGAGCTCTTCAAGGCAGCTGGGGATGACCTGGTTAGGAGCATGTACCATCTCATCTGTAAGATATGGTCAGAGGAAAACATGCCCGAGGAATGGAGTCTCAGCATCGCATGCCCGATCCACAAGAAAGGAGACCCCTCTAATTGCGCCAACTACAGAGGAATAAGTCTCCTTAACATGGCATACAAAATTTTCTCCGCCGTTTTGTGTGAACGCCTGAGTCCTATTGTAAATAAGCTGATAGGTCCTTATCAGTGCGGATTCAGGCCAGAGAAGACCACCATCGACCAAATCTTTACACTACGGCAGATTCTGGAAAAAAACAATGAATTTCAAGCCGACAGCTTCGAAGCCGCACCCGACAGGGTTATTAGAGACGAGCTATACAACGCCATATCTAGCTTTGACATCCCTGCTAAAATCATTAGAGTATGCAGGATGACTTTGGAGAATGCTCGCTGTTCCATCCGAATCGGTGGAGACTTGACTCGTGGATTTGATGTCGTAAAAGGATTTAGGGAGGGCGAAGCGCTATCGTGTGGTTTCTTCAACATCGTATTTGAAATGATTATGTAAAAATCAGTGGCCACCACCAGAGGAACAATATATTTAAAGTCCTCACAACTCCTCGCATACGCGGATGACATTGACATAATCAGAAGAACACAGCGAGATGTTAATGAGGCGTTTACGAGTATTGAGGCGGAGAAAATTTGCTTGCAGTAAACGAGGGCAAGAAAGGACACTAACCGCTGACATCTTGGCCAGGAAGTTTGTATTGGCAGATGTACATAAGTAAGTTTGAGGAAGTTAAGGACTTCGTCCACCTTGTCTCCGGAGTGACCTGGAACGACGATATCAGTTCCGAAATCAAACGCAGAATCACTCTTGCCAATCGCTGTTTCTTTGGGCTCAGGAGGCAACTGAGTAATAGAGCCCTCTCCCGAACGACAAACTTGACTCTATATAAGACCCTTATCATCCCGGTCCTGTTGTACGGCGCAGAAGCATGGACACTATCAAAAGCGGATGAGGAGGTCCTTGGTCGGTTCGAGAGAAAGATCTTGCGCGTGATTTTTGGGCCTATAAACACAGAGGGGGGATGGAGGAAAAGATTCAACCACGAACTTTACGGGCTGTACAGCGACATGGGTCTAGTCAAGCGTCTACGGATTCAACGCCTAATATGGCTAGACCATGTAGAGCGAATGGACACCACAGCTCCAGACCGGAGAGTCTTTGAATCCAACCCCGAGCGACGAAGGGGACCTCAGCCAACTGGGTGAGCGGCAATGGAAAAGGCTAGCGAAAAATTGTGCTAGTTGGAGAGGCATGTTGGTTGAGGCCCAGGTTCATCCCGAACTGTAGCGCCGGTTAAGAAGTGGAAGATACGATTACATATGTATAAGCCTCAGACAACTGAAGCTTATATAGACATTAGGTCCAGAATTGAGGTTTACCAAAAACACCATCCGAAAAAACAAAATTTGTGATGATTGTGAGAGCATCCTTGTAGGCACATATTTGATTCCAAACTCTGTCAGCAATTACCTGCCTTTTTTCAAGAGAGCATATTGGCTGAGCCATATTGACATCTTACGTGAAAGCTAAAAGATAGAACGAAACGACAAAAACAGAAAAAAACAACGCGAAAAGAAAGTCGTTAAGGCTAGTTTCCTCACTTTCAGTTGTCTTTCTATCAACAACTATTGGAGAACCCCGCCTTAAAACCACACTGAATGAGAGTGAGAGTCAACAGTCGACCTTCATTCATTTGTCATCATCATCGGAACAATTTGTATAATACTTTGATTGATCAATTCCAAAATGCATTAAGCCATTTATCTCAATAAACGAAGTCGTACCATACAATGGTACTATGCATGGCCAGTTGCACTCACAAGCACCATTCTACGAGCGCTTACCATGACAACGCCATCTTAGACCTTTACCCAATCATTCGTCTAAACCGAATGGATTCCCCAAGTTGGAGGTGGAAGAGCAATCAACTGGTAATGACACCGTGAGTTGTTATTATCGAAATCAAGTTGCATAACAGCAGTTACATAGACTCCCATAAAAACTGGCCACTCTTATGACTTGCAAATAAAAATCGACAGTAAACATCGATATTATGAAAAATCCCAGTTAATTACTATGACCTGTTGGCGGGCTCGAATGCGAAGGTACAATGCAAATGAAAAAAGCAAACACACGTACGAATTGCGAAGCCTACGGATAAGGTCTAGTGACACCATTAAAACTCTGTCCAGGTCAAAATCGACGAAACACCAAAGCCAAAAGCCTAGAGCCCAAGGCGTATAGCCTAAAGATAGAAGGCACTGTTCGTTTAGCCCCAAGACAGAAATGGATGCGCTTAATGACAACACGAACATATCGAGCAATGGAATAGAGCTGTTCCGTGCTGTCGAATAATTTTCCACACAATTTACCTGTAAACCATTAAACGTACGATAACAGGTACAAGAGCAGAGGTAGTCAGTGCCACTTCTGGTGTCACCATGTCTTACGAGCGTACTTAGTCTTCCTCTGCCTTCACCTCCGCATATTGTAGCTAATTAAATATGATTATTGTTAAGAGATTGCACATCGATTAGTACCGCGTCGAGGGTACTTTCTCCTGGATATGACGAGTTCCGCTTTTGCAATATACGAGTGGAACTACTATAATGGGCTATCGGTTGTGCGTAGTTACTTGTTGAATGGGCAATTTAAATTCGCTTAGATGCCAAGGTGATTTGCGATACATACATCGGCGCAGTACTTGTTTACGCAGTTTTGATTGCAAAACGCAGCCATCGGAACTAGGGTTTGTCCAGCTCATGTGTTTGGATGATGTGGAAAAGACACTGGCAAGATTGTAAATGGATGAGAGCGCTTAATAAAAGTCAGTGGAGCAGGCCAGGTGAAATTTCAGATCATTGGGTCAGTAAGCGGCTTTCCAACGTGATTGCTTGAGCACTTTTTCGCATTTTGAGTAATGGGATCAGAGCTCGCTGGTCACATTTATTTGCCCATGAACACGGTTGATTTGTATTGGCTATGGTGAGATGCACCAAATAGATCAGTAAGAGAGACATTTGACCGGTGGAAAAAGGGTTCAGATGACTTGTGAAACGTATGAAAAGCTTAAGCACTAAATTCGGTGTCATGTACTCACTGAATCATAGCCAAAGGCAAGGTCATGCCTTGAACAATTAACATGCGTTTTGGTTTTGATATATTATAAATCGCTGAACAAGTGAATAGCAAAACGACAGAGCAGGTCGCAGTTGCTACAGTGTATCCTGCCACAAATGACCTGATCTTCGATGCACAAGCAAATCAACTTATTTACTTAGATGGCGCTACAGTCTAATGTGAACCTAGACCTTAACCAACAAGCTTCTCCAGCTTGCACGGTCTTTTGCCAGCTGTTTCCAGCGGCTCACTTCCAGTTGTTTAAGGTCCCTCATCTGTGTGCGCCACCTTAGATTCGGTCGTTCTCTCCTGCTTCATCCCTCGGGGTTGGACCCGAAATTCTTCGGGCCGGAGCTGTGTTATCCATTCGCTCTACATAGCCTAGCCTAGCGTTGGATCTGTAGACCGCGTACTAGGCCGGAGTCGCTCTACAGCCCGTCCAATTCGTGGTTGATTCTTTTCCTTCACTTTCCGTCAACACAAACGGGACCGAAGATTGTACGCAGAATTTTCCTTTAAAAACGACCAAGGCCTCTGCGCCATAGAGGAGGACCGGGATGGTCAATGTTTTGTATAGTGCAACCTTGGTTTTTCGAGAGAGGGCTCTACTTCTCAATTGCCTCTTGAGCCCAAAGAAGCAGCGGTTGGTGGTTGATCTCAGCGCTGGTGTTGTTGTTGCTGGTCCCTAGTGAGCCAAGGTAGAAGAAGTCCTTGACAACTTCAAGCTCGATGTTGAAAAATTACATGAGAGTGCGTCACCTTGTCCAAGTCCTTTTTCAATATCAAAGGCTCGGCTAGTTCTCTACCGACCTTAATGGAGCAGCGGGAGTTCTCTATTGCCATCCTGCATAATCTGATGAGTTAGGCAGGGATATTAAAATTAGACCTGGCTCCGTATGGATCGTCCCTATGCACACTGCCAAACGCGGTTTAGAAATCGACGAAAAGGTGATGGTGTCGACTTGGTATTCTTGGGTCTTCTCCAAGATCTGCTGCAATGTGAATATTTGGTCTACTGTGGACTTAGCTGTCCCGAAACTACACTGATACGAACCTATCAGATTATCCACAAAGGGTTTTGAGGCGTTCGCACAGTACGGCAGAAAAGATCTTGTATGAGACTTATTCCCCTGTAGTAGGCGCAGTTATAGGAATTCCAATCGTCGGACATGCTTTCCTCCGACCATATTTTACAGATGAGCTGATGCATGCGTCCTACCAGATCATCTGCAGCCACTTTAAATAGCTCAGGAGACAGGTCGTCTGCGCCCGTGACTTTAAAATTACTACCTTAGGTTCATCTAGTTCGGGTGGACGAAATACTCTTGCATCGTCGTCCGTTGAGAATGGGTCAGTCTGCCTGACAGCGATAATAAATCTTTCATCGCCGTTAAACAGTCTACAGAAGTGTTGCTTCCAAATTCTCAGCATCGGCTGTGACTGTACTACTAGTTGTCCGTCTTCATTCCTATAGGCTTCCGCTTTGGCTTTATAGTCCTGGCCAGTTCGTTAAACTTGCGAGCATCATTCGTGCGGTAATATCTCTCCAACTCGATCTCACGCTTTTCATGCTCTCTTTTGTTTCTTCCTTAAAAACGTGTGTTCCTTTTCTACACGTAATGTTAACAAGCGGCTCTCGTCCGTCCTTGTAGCATGGCTATGTACGCGATTGCTTTGCTACATGGGCTTGCCCGCATTGCTCATCAAACCAGGGGTCTCTAGTTGGCGGCGGATTGAAACCCACTATCAAAAAGGTAGGGATCTGAGTCGATGTTGGCTCCTCGGAAGGTTCGTATATCTAGGATGCTGGAGAAGTGTCTAGCGTCAATCGAATCGTGATCAGTTTGGTTGATGGTCGACTGATTATGTGGTCACTAGGTTTCTTTATGGATATTGAGATGCGGGAGTCGTGTGCTAGCTAGAAGAAGTCAAGTAACCGATGTCCCTTTTCGGACGTTGTGTCGGATAGATTTTATTTCCCCATGATCGAATCAAAAATATATTCTTTTTGCTAAATTCCGCAGGCGCCAATTTTGTATGCGATGTTGAGGAGACTTATTCCTCTGTAGTTGACACAACCAAAGGGGTCTCCTCGGGCAACGGATGCTGAGACTTTCCTCGGGCATGCTTTGCTCTGACCATATCTTCCTTTGAAGAGCTTAGCAGACAGCCCACCTGTGCCCGCAGCTTTATTCAACTTGAGTTTTGATATGGCGATCTTAGCTTCGTCGAGGTCAGGGGGACGGAATTCTATGCAATCTTCATCATCTTTCTGCCGGACAGCGGTATATTGACCAACAGAAGTGGTTTTTCCATATTCTCAGCATCGAATGCGATTCTACTACTAGGTGTTCGTTCTCATCCCTACAGGCTTCCGTTCTGGCTTTATAACTTTGGCATATTCGCCTTATCTGTTAATAAAACTTTCGAACGCCACGCCTGCAGTAACACTCCAGGTCATCAATAACGCGCTTCTCGTGCTCTTTCTTCTTTCTCCTCAGAAGCTTATGTTCCTCCCTTCTTTTTAACTCGTTTTTAACACCAGGTGTTTTTTCATGGTGGAGCCTTAAAGCCCAAACCTCAGATGCAGTGCTTTTCTGAACTTGTTTGCAAAGGTTCCACTTTTGTTCTATTGACTGCGTAGAGGATTGAGGTGTATAAGATAGCTTAACAGAGACGCGATCGGTAAAAGCACGAACGGTTTCTGGCGATAGTAGCTTTCCGACGTCATAACTTTGTATTCTTACTCCACTCCGCTGCGTTCGTGATATCCGTAGGCTCGTCTTGGCTACTACAAGATAATGGTCCAAGTCGAAGTTAGCTCTTCGGAAAGTTCGAACATCAAGAATAGTGGAGGTGTGTCTGATGTCGATCACGATGTGATCAATCTGATTGATTTATCAACCGTCAGGTGCCTTTATGTATATCAAGGTGCGGGAAGCGCGTACTGGTTGGAAGGGATTTCGCCCCTTAAGAAGATCAATCAGCCTGTGTCCGTTATCGGATGTGGTGTTGTGTAGGCTGTGTTTCTCGATGACTCGTTCAAAGATGCTTTCCTTACCCAGTTTAGCATTGAAGTCCACGCAAATTGTACCACGAAAAGGTGGAAGTATGGCCTGGCTAACAGAGCTGCAAGGTGTTCGGCTGCAGAGGCTCTTACTCGCTTTTTTTAACGGACTGGCACCTGTCGGTAGATGCTACTCCTACGAGGCCTTTGTTGGTCTTTTACCATCCATATCTATCGACTGTTGTACTAAAATATTGAGAAGTAAGTACCAAATGTCTTTCACTGAACCAAACCCTCAGCACCACTCTGAATCGACGAACTGTTAACAATTTTCCACACGATTTCGTAACGTTAATCAGGAATCCATTGAGCCTACCACTGAGTTCATATGCTTCAACATATGCCTACAGCCATCATCATCGACAACAGAACACTCTGTAGTCAAATCGAACTGAAGATTTTTGACTGACATCATTACATAAATCAATATCGATTCTCACACAGATTGCAGATTATGCAACCACCAAAAGACGACCAAGCCATGTTATGTCTATGCAAATGCGGAAGATCACAATGCAACAAACCCAACACCGTTGAGGTGAGCATAGGAAAAATGGTTTATGAATATTGACAAAAGCGTCCACATCTGAATAACAGCCGGGTCGGTGAAAGAAAGCATTTTTTGTATGTCATCAATTGAAAAAGGAAAGTAGTTGACTTCTGTTCGATTTCAAATGCAAATACGGTATGACAACGCTTTTAATGTGTTAATTAAAACGCAACCTGAATGACGTAATCCACAAAATCATGGTTAGGCAAACGCTTAGCACTAAGCAAATGGTCTTGCCCTAAGTTTCGTTTTAACTCTGTTTCCACAAACCTGCATACAACCGACAAGTGCAAAAGACCATGATAAAAAAAACAGCAAGTAAGCAGACGCGGTAAAGATAAAAATAAAGATATTTTCACCATTCACAGTGACTGGCGAATGGTGATGCTAAAAATTTCTCCCAGATATTTCAACTTAACTGGGTTTGCCCGGGTCTCCTACCGCAGACAAACATACACGATGAGAACGAATAGGGGAGTGGAGAGAGAAATGATTTGCTTTTTGAATGAGTTGAATAAATGAATTGTTTATCTTTTAGTTGAAATATGCACCTGACACCGAAGAGGCACAGAGACCGCACGTGACGAACATTTTCACGTATCCATTGGCATAAAGAACATATTCGAAAACGGGGCAGCATGTTTACGAGATAGTTACCCATATATGTACATGACAGGTTGTCGTACGTCCTACGGATATGGAGAAATTATTACACTATATGATGGAGCACAATAGTCGTTTTGTCACATATTTCACCTGAAACCCTTTAGCAGTACCTAGAGACCACCACCAAAAAAAAAAATCAGCGGACAAAATGACTTGCACAATCACACTCCAACGCCATGTATTCACTAATTTTTTCCCGCAACTGGCACAGATGCGTGCCAGTTTTTGTGTCAATTTGTGAATCAGGTTATTGCTTAACCATTGGACTTCTTGGCACTGGGGTTACTTACAGCCAGCTTTTGAAATATTTCATCATGTCGTCAATAATTCTCTCTCAACATTTATTTGGTTTCATTTTCGCGAGGGCAAACGTTATATCTCACGCGGCTTATGCCCGCTGAACAATAGAAGGGGTATCCGAAATAGAAGAAGAAATGAAGAAAAAATAACTTTCTCCATTATTCGCTTGTTACTTGTTATCTTACTTTGATATGAAGTTGTTTTCGTATTTTGTATTTTCGTTGTATGCCTAAGCGATTTCGAATTCCATTGTTGTCCAGAGGCATTTGTCACTCATTGGTCATTGGATTGCTGATGGTTATAACTTATACAAATGACAATTAAGTTCATCATCGTCGTCCATTAGATCAGGAAAGCACTCAAGTGCACTCTTTTCCGATTAGAAATAATACGAAAAGTCACACGCACGACGATAAAGCAAACTGCGGTTTCTTCAAATCAAAAGAGTTGAGTAGCGAACTTTGTTTTTTGTTTTTTTAGCACCGCTTTTGGCAGTTTCAATTTTTTCTGGCGATTATTTTCAAGTCAGACAAGCCTTACTGTCATTCTTCCGAAGAAATTAGATTATGTAATCAATTAATGAACGTGAAAAGACATTTTCCAATCGACAAGGTGCATGTTCGCATGATGCCACCGTCTGGATGGATGAAAACTCGTGACTTAATAAAAAATTACATTTTATGTCTCTTTTTTCGTTTTCTTCTCGATAATAATTAATTTGTCAGTCGCATATGAAAAATGCGTGTGGGGTCGTCTTTATGATTGAAAAGCAGCAAAGCAAACAAAATTGATTAATGCCGGTCTTGGCTCACAATTGATATTTCAGTAGTACGATCATATTTCAGCTTTTATCATATTCCTTTACGATTACTTAAAACCAAGTCAGTGTACCGCTAGTCAGGATACCTCATGTTCAAGTAAGATTTATTGATCGAATCAATTTTAAGACATGAGAATTACATGGACTTTGCAGTTATTAAGTAGATGGGCTTTTGCAATAAGACAGACTCTGGCTACTTGGTTTAAAGAATGTACATAAATCAAATTGACATGTGCCTTATGGTATTGCAAGGAAATTGCTTAACCGGAGCAGAAATAACTCACTCCACTTTCTCAGGAATAATTGGAGCAATTTGTAAAGAACGGTGGATCTACCACCGTGATCTTGAATCATAACAAAACCGAGTTAATGGATTTAGCTTGGTTTTCAAAAAACGTAAGCATAAAAAATGAATTTCATCGAACAGCAGCTGTGGAAGCGTATTACTTACTGACTTATTTAGTTATCAGGCCAGCGCCCCATGGAGGATCTGAGCCTGAGCTATAGCTGCCTTCCATCCTTGATGGTCCCGAGCACGCTGCTTCCAGTTATTAAGACCAAGATGTCTTACATCCGCGATTACTTGGTCTTTATACCGGTGGTTCGGTCTTCCCCTTCTTCTCGAACCAGGAGGCTCGGAGTCGAAGAACCTCTTAGCTGGAGCGTTGATATCCATGCGCTCGATGTGGCCGAGCCAGTGTAGTCGACGGTTCTTTGCCTTCCGCACTACATCCACATCTTTGTGCAGCTCGTAGAGTTCGCGGTTGTGTCTTCTTCTCCATTCACCTTCCTCACAGACAGGACCAAATATCCGGGGCAGAGTTTTTCTTACGAAAGAACCCAAAATCAGCTCCGCTGTCCTGCTTATCGTCGAGTTTTCGGCTCCGTACAGCAAGACTGGCAGTATGAGCATTTTGTAAAGCATGACTTTGTTCTTTCGAGTGAGGAGTTTTGACTCCAGTTGTTTGGACAAACCGAAGTAGCAACGGTTGCCAAGGGCGGCTCTATGCCGGATCTCCACTGTGGTGTAATTTGTGGAATTTACGTTTGCCCCGAGGTAGACAAACACCTTATGTATGTATGTATGTTGGCGTTACAGTCCATGAAGAACCTGAACCGAGCTTCTCTCAATCACCCATGTTGTGTGTGATTTCATTTTCACATAGGTGAAAGGGACCTCCAGTTTTATTGCCGGTTCCGAACGGCGAATTTCGAGAAGCTTTTCAAACACCTTAACTACCTCGAAATTGTAGCTGTCAATTGTTATACTTTGTCCCAGGTGGTGAGCGACGGATCATGCTTCAAACGGTTCCGAAGTCTTAAAACCTAGTTGCACGTGGCATCGCGTATTTTTTAGCGTGGCGCGTCGTATGCGGCTTTGAAATCGATGAAAAGATGATGTGTATCGATTCGAAACCCGTTGGTCTTTTCCAGAATTTGTCGAAGTGTGAAAATTTTGTCTATAGTCGATTTACCGGGCCGGAAGCCGCACTGGTAGCTGCCGATTAGTGTGGTGCAAAATGGCTTTAGACGTTCACACAGCACGCTGGACAGGATCTTGTATGCGACATTGAGCAGGGATATATGTATCTCTATAGTTCTTACAAGAGGTAGGATCGCCTTTTTTATGGATGGGGCAAATAGAGCTGGTAATCCAGTCGTCGGGCATGCTTTCGTCCTCCCAAATTCTGCAGATGATCGGGTGCATGCTCCCTACCAGAACATCGCCGCCAGCCTTGAAGAGCTCTGATTGCAAGCCATCTGAGCCTGCGGCCTTGTTATTCTTCAGCTTCTGAATAGTTGTACCGCCTCCTTCGATACTGGGTGGGAGGACTACTTCAGCGGCTGGAGTTGGGATTTCCTTGGTCCCTACCACTCTCTCTTGGTCATGCTCGTTAAGCAGCTGCTGGAAATGCTGCTTAAATACATCCAGTATTCCCTGCGAGTCGGTGACAAGATTGCCCTCGCAGTTTTGAAGAGCCTGGGTGCCCTTTTTGAAGCCTCCTGCAAGGCCTTTGGCTTTCTTGTAAAAGGCTCGGGTTTTATGCTTACTCCTAGACTCCTCGATATCCTTCGCAGCCGCCCAGCGAAGATTCTTTTCTTTTGTCGCAATAGTTTTTTCTCCTATCTTCTTCTGGCTCGGTACTCTTCTTGCGCTGTCCTGGTTTTCCTCTTCAGCGCCTTTTGGTACGCCTCGTCGGTTGCTGCCTTTTTCTGCTCACACTCGCCATCATACCACGGGTTTCTTGTTGGGGGTGGTAGGTACCCTAAGGTGGTTTCGGCTACTTCCTGAATGGCTGAGCGGCAATGAAGCCACATATTATTGGCGTTTGTGTTTGAAGTAGGCATACCGTAGAGTTTTTCGCTAAGCTGCTGCCTGTAGACTCTGGTAACCTCGGGTGTGCTCAGGCGCCCAATGTCGAACTTCCTCCTGGTGGGCTGGTGCAGCCTTCTGACATTGGACAGTCGAGCTCTGAATCTTGCTGCTACGAGGAAGTGGTCAGAGTCGACATCTGCCCCTCTGAATGTTCGCCCATCCCGGATGTTTGACGAGTGCCTTGCGTCAATAAGCACATGGTCGATTTGGTTGGCGGTTCGACACTCCGGAGATCGCCAGTTTGCTGTGGAGATTCGCTTACGAAGGAATCTTGTGCTACTTATCACCGCATTACGAGCTATCGCAAAATCCGTGAGTCGGAAGCCGTTATCTGTTGTTGTATCGTGAAGGCTGTGCTTTCCGATCACTCCGCCCCAAGGGTGTTCTCCTTACCGATTTTGGCGTTGAAGTCCCCGAGCACGATTTTAACATTGTACTCCGGACAAGCTCTGTAGGCGTTGTCCAGGAGGTCATAGAAGTCTTCCTTGATAGGGTCTTCAGCCTCGTCGGTAAGCTGATGTTATAAAATCTGCCTCTGATGCGGATCACAGCTAGGCGATCACTTATAAGTTTATAGTCGATGACATTCGACCTTAACCGCTTTCCCACGACAAATCGGCATCCCAGTAAGTGCAATCTTTTGTGACAGCTGTAATGGAAGCGTATTACTGTGTCCAAGCCGCCCCTGATATAATGCACTTATGCCAATGAATTTTACAATCTCCGAAACAGTTGCTAAAATCGTATTTTCGGGATGGTTTTCAGCTTACTCTACGATTCCGCTTGTATCTCCTCTATCGACTCAGAATGGTGTCCCTGAAATTATGTATTGAATATGTTGAATAGCCAGAAGTCGCACGGTACCTAATCAGGTGAATACGATGGTTGTAGAACGATATGGGTCGAATTTTTGGCGCAATGGTCAAGAAGAATCAATGCAGTGTAAAACGGTGCATTATCGTGGCCCAGATTTTTGACCGACCTTGGCGCGTTTCGACCTTTAGCACGATATTCCCTTGATTGATCGATTGTTTTCGGCTTGTAGACATACATAAATCCAAGACCAAGTCATGAATCCGTCACCGCCTGCTCTAGAGTACGACAATTCCACCATGGGGCAAATTTACTTGCGCACTCGTACAGTCGCAAGGGTTCTTAAATAAATCCACATATGCAAATTCGCTAGTCCAGAATAATTCAGAAGAGATATTCTTCTAGGCTGGCAAAATCACTGCGCAAGCTTTTTCACCTTTCCTACTCTTCTGGACTCTTTCCGACTAGGTGGAAAACAGCATTTGTCCAGCTCATTCCCAAAAAAGGTGCACTTTTGTTGAAAATGTGTGAACTCAGGATCGATGACTCCTTTCTTCTATGGATTAGAAGCTACCTTACGAATCGTTCAATTTAAGTTGTCTCGGACGGATTCAAGTCATTTTGTAAATGCTGGTGTTCCCCAAGGCTACGTTTAGTCTCCGAAACTCTTTCTCACTTTTATTAATTATCTCTTGTCTGTTACTTCAAATCCAATGCACACCTTCGCTAACGACAGGACCCTCAACTTCTCATATTCGTTCACTTGGGCTCATTGAATTCTGATATCGACAGCATCATCCAATGGAGTAAAATCAATAAAGTGGAATTGAATGCTTATAAAACACAATGCTGTCTTTTGTCGTTAAAGCGTAACACTGACCCAATGCCATTATTCATGGGCATGTACAGGGATAGCTTCGCTGGCATCCGCCAGGTAGTGGAGTAATGTGTGCAGCGGCCCGACCCCTTTTTTCCTGGGGAAAAAGGAACCTGGCACTGAAAATGTTGGGGATTGTGCTTAGGGTTAACATCCCTATCATAGAAAAAAATAAGCTGTTGCGAAGCAACCACAAGCCTCGCATATGGACGGATATAAAGCAAACGGCTAAATGACTTGCGAGTCTGCACCTGGAATGTGAGGTCCCTTAACAGACCGGGTGCAGGCAATCAATTGGGGGTGACCGTGGTGCAGTGGTTAACATCATCGACCGCCGAGCAGAAGGTCTTAGTTCAAATTCGCTTCAGAGCCAAGAAAAAGGAATTCCTATACGGACAAAAAGAATGCAACGCAATTGTGAATGGAAAGTGACCAGACGTACTGCTGCAGGCATAACACTCAAAGTATATGGTCAACTGAAATTCATCCTCTGCATATGCAATACCAATGTGCTTGAACGAATGACTACGGACTATAACCAACGCGGAATTTGGTCGGCTCTCGTCCTATCTAGGACAACCACCCCTGAGAGTAATGAACGAACCACAACGACCCACATCATGTGTGTAACCACACATCATAAGAGAATATAAAAACTCTTGAACCTGCGCGAGTCTCTAAAAAAAATTAATTGGAGGAAACCCTCCACTGCTATTAGGCAAATATATCCAAGCTCCAACAAGTGCGATGGAATGGACCAAGCAAAAGGTGGATGAATGCGACATCTATTTCAGGAATTGCTACAAGGAGAACAAACAACGCTTATTCGGATAGTGATTCGTTATTCGAGGAGGAGTCCGACAAAAAGTCTTTCGGGATGTAAGCAAACGCCTCATAACAATCCGCATCAAAGCTAATGTCGGGAGCATTAGCTTGATATGCTCTCACGCCATAACCGAAGAAAAGAACGACCGACTCAAAGACGACCTCTACGATCTCCTAGATAGAACCTATTCCCAATGTCCCAGCTACCATATAAAAATTGTACTTCTTTCTTCTTTTGGTGGCGTTACAGCCCATGAAGGACCAGAGCCAAGCTTCTCTCAATCACCCATATTGTGTGTGATTTATTTTTCACATAGGTGAAAGGGACCTACAGTTTAATGCCGATTCCGAACGGCGTGAGTCGAGAAGCTTTTTCAAGGCAAGTATACTACGGGGGGTTTTACCAGTACCCCGCCGAGGAGGAAAGCCGCGAAATAAACATTCGATGGCGTTGGTGATATTGGGATCCGAACTCGCTCATCGTACGTCAGAGTCCAACACACTAACCACTGCGCCACAACGCCCTCATAAAAATTGTACTAGGAAATTTGAATGTGAAACTTTGCAAAGAGGACATATTTGAGTCGATCACGGGGAAATAGCTTACAGGACACCATGTCCGGAAACGGACATCAGCTACCCGACTCCTTCTGCCTAGCACACGATTCTCGCATCTCAACATTCAAAAAGGAACCTGGCGATCACCTGATTAGTCTACCACCAATAAGATTGATCACGTTGCGATCGACGCCAGAGAACTAGTAGTAGAATCACGGTCGATGCTGAGATTATGGAAGGAACACTTCTGTAAAAGATCTAACACCGCTTCATGCAGACTGATCCATTCGCAACGGACGAAGATGCAAGAGAATTTCGCCCACCCGACCTAGATAAAATTAAGCTAGTAATTTCAAAGCTCAAGGCTAATAAAGCCGCGGGCGCAGACCACCTGTCTGCCGAGCTATTTTAGGCGGCTGGAGAAGATCTGGTAGGGTGCGGCGCATGCACCAGCTCATCTGTAAAATATGGTCGGAGGAAAGCATGCCCGACGAATGGAATCTTAGCATCGCCTGCCCAGTCCACAAGAAAGAAGACCCCTATCAGTGTAGTTTCAGGCCAAGTAAATCCACAATAGAACAAATATTCGCACTGCGGCAGATCTTGGAGAAGATCCAAGAATACCAAATCGACACCCATTACCTTCATCGATTTTAAAGTCGCGTATAACAAAGTGCATAGAGACGAGCTATACGGAGCCATATCTATTTTTAATATCCCTGCTCAACTCGGCGCCTCGGAAGCCGCCGCTGCTTCTTTGAGCTCAAGAGGCAATTGAGAAGTAGAGCCCTTTCTCGAAAGACTAAGGATGAATACATGAAAGGCCAAAGCCGAGCTTCTGTTAATCACCCATTATGTGTATGATTTTGTTTTCCCGTAGAAAAAAGGAACCTACACTTTATTGCCGGTTCCGAACGGCGGAATTCGAGCAGCTTTTCTTGACAATTATACTACAGGGGGTTTCGTCAGTATACCGCTGATGAGAAGCACCACAAAAAACAAGTTCGATGATATGGCTGTTGTCGGGATTCGGTCCCGTGTCATCGGCGTTCGAGGCCAACACACTACCCACGGCGCAAGGTTGTGCTATAAATAACCTTAATCATCCCGGTCCTCCTTTATGGCGCGGAGGTCTGGTACTTTAACGAAAGCAGATGAGGAGGCCCTTGGTCGTTTCGAGAAAAAAATTCTGCATTCAATCTTTGGTCCCTTTTGTATAAACGGAGACTGGAGAAGAAGATACAACAACGAACTATATGGGCTGTACAACGACATCGGCCTAGTACGGCGTCTACGGATCCAACGTCTAAGATGGCTACGCCATGTAGAGTTAATGAATAACACAGCTCCGGTTCGAAGAGTGTTCGAGTCTAACTCGAAGGGACGACGCAGTAGAGGACAACCGATTATAAGGTGACGCACACAAGTGGAAGGGGACCTTAACCAGTTGGGAGTACATCTCTGAAAACCGCTGGCAAAAGACCGTGCCAGCTGGAGAAGTTTGTTGGTTGAGGCCCAGATCCACAACGGACTGTAGCGCCACCTAATTAGGTAAGAAAGCCAAAAATGATCGACCTGGTATGGTGCTATTTTCAACTCAAAGGCCTTCGGTATCACGAAGGGATAAATGGGGTAATGGTTTCAAAACGTTTGGTACTATATCATTGTTGCTCATAATTGTGATGCATAGACGAGGAGCCAACATCGACTCGGATCATTACCTTGTTGCAGCCAAGGTACGGATGCGAATTTCTCGGAATCAACGGAGTCGAGTAAGAACACCAAAATTTAACGTCGGAAGGCTGCAATCGCAGGAGACCGCCAGGAACTTTGCCGATCAAGTCCCCCTCAAGTCCCGATGCAATCTGCAGAAACCATAGAACAGCAATGGAGTCGTTGTCAAAATGCCATTAGAGATGCCGCCTCGGATGTACTCGGTTTCGAGCCACCACCGCCGAGAAACCCCTGGTTTGATGATGAGTGCAGACAGGCCCGTGTAGAGAAACAGAATGCATACATGGCCACATTGCATCGACGGACGAGGGCTGCCCGCGAGCTCTATGAACAGAAAAGGAGGGAGGAGCATGCGCTTCTGAGAAGGAAAAAGAAGGAGCACGAGAAGCGCGAGATCGAGATGGAGAGATTTTACAAGAAAGTAAAACGAACATGCCCCGGCTATAAAGCCAGAGCAGAAGCCTGCAGGGACGACTAGTAGTGGAGTCACAGTCGATGCTGAGATTATGGAAGGACCACTTCTGCAGACTCTATAACGGCGATGATAGTCAAAATGCCGCCGTCAGGCAGAGCGAGCCATTCACAATGGACGAATGGCCCGTCCACCCGACGTAGACGAGGTTAAGATAGCGATATCGAAACTTAAGTCTTATAAAGCTGCTGGAGCAGACGGACTCCCCGCGGAGCTGTTTAAAGCAGCTGGTGATGAGCTGGTCAGGAACCAACTCATCTGCAAGATATGGTCGGAACAACGCATGCCCGATGAATGGAATCTCAGTATCATTTGCCCGGTCCATAAAAAGGGAGACCCCTATGACTGCGCCAATTACAGAGGGATAAGCCTCCTGAACATCGCGTACAAGATCCTCTCTGCCGTACTGTGTAAGCGCCTGAAACCGTTCGTGGACAATCTTATAGGTTCCTACTAGTGTGGTTTCAGGCCAGAAAAATCCACGATAGACCAAATATTTACACTACGGCAGATCTTGGAGAAGACCCATGAATTCCAGGTCGACACGCACCATCTTTTCGTCGACTTTAAAGCCACGTATGACAGTATTTATAGAGACGAGCTATACAGAGCCATGTCATGTTTTAACCTTCCTGCCAAACTCGTCAGACTGTACAGGATGACTATGGAGAACTCTCGCTGCTCCATTAAGATCGGAGGTTAACTAACCGACCCTTTTGATGTTAAAAAAGGTTTTAGACAGGTGACGCACTGTCATGTGATTTCTCTAACATCATACTTGAAAAGATCGTGCGGGACTCTGCGGCCAATACAAGAGGTACGATCTACTTCAAGTCCACACAATTGCTTGCCTACGCAGATGACATTGACGTTATTGGACGGACAAAGCAAGACGTCAATGAGGCGTTCGCAAGCATTGAAGCAGAAGCGGCTAAAGTGGGTCTAAGGGTAAAAGGGGACAAGACCAAATATATGCTGTCATCCAAGAAAGACGCGCAACACCGACGTCTTGGTCAGAACGTCACCTTCGGCAGCTATATTTTTGAAGTAGACAAGGACTTCGTCTACCTTGGCTCGATAGTGACAAGCAGCAACGACACTAGCGCTGAGATAAAACGCAGAATAACTCTTGCCAACCGCTGTTTCTTCGGACTCAAGAGGCAATTGAGTAGTAGAGCCCTCTCTCGAAAAACTAAGGTATCCCTCTATAAATCCTTAATCATCCCGGTCCTCCTCTACGGACGTTATCAAAAGCGGATGAAAAGGCTCTTGTTCGTTTCGAGAGAAAAATTCTGCGTGCAATCTTTGATCCCGTTTGTGTAAACGGAGAGTGGAGGAGGAGATTAAGCCAGGAACTGTATGGGCTGTACAGCGACATCGCCGTTAGACGTCTTCGGATCCAACGTCTAAGATGGCTGGACTATGTAGAGCGAATGGACATCAACGCTCCGGCCCGAAGACTCTTCGACTCCAACCCCGAGGGACGACGCAGCAGAGGACGACCGCATTTAAGGTGGCGCGCACAGGTGGAAGGGGACCTCAACCAACTGGGCGTGAGGCACTGGAAGCGGCTGGCCAAAGATCGGGCCAGCTGGAGAGGCTTGTTGATTGAGGCCCTGGTTCATCTCGAACTGTAGCGCCATCAAAGTAAGTAAGTAAGACAAGGTGTTTGACCACCTCAACATCATAGTTCCAATGCAAAGGTAAATATAAAAACAAGCCACCTCACTTGAGTCCAAGCATTACTTAATATCTACTCGTAAGCCATCAAAATAAATATCTCCTTCAGCCTCTTCGTCTAACGAATGTATTGTATTTGGAAAATGGGGAAAAATTAGTATGCAGCTTGTATCTCTATGAATTTGTTCAGCCTAACTCATTCAAAGCCGTACTTAATACCAAATCCTAACCCCAAGCATTTCAAACATATTCACAGGTCAGATGCGGCTCTCGGAATAAATTTCCCAGATATGCAACCCGGCAGTATTCAATTTGCCAATGTTTCCAATTCAAATTTCTGTTTACAAGAGCCACATATCAACTATACTCTGCCAGTGTCATTGGCTTATGCAAATGAGAGCTAAATCTAAAACGCGATTCGTCTTCAAGTCCATCACTATTAGTAAAAGTAAAACTAATTGCCTGACACCTTTCAACTTCCGCGGCTGAATATTTCACCTCAAATATTTCCGAAACCGAATGACTACGACGACGTTGTAATAAATTCCAAAGTACAGCGTCACGTTGCACGCCTCCATCGAAGGCATGACAACTAGCACATTGTGTTCTCCATATCACGCAATCATATATGTATACCGCTAGTAGACAAGTTTTATCTTCCCCTTGACTGCTACCTAGGTTGGCTTACTCTTGCCTCACACGATTTACCTGGTACGACCTGACGTGCTCCTTACCACCATCACTCCTCTACACCTCCAATCAACAGATCTAACAATTCACGAACTATACTATAGTGTACCTAAAAAAAGCAAAGCACCCAAGGTAGCATCGACAGGCATACAAGCGCCAAGAGTCGACGTGCTAAAGAAAGCCTACCGCCGACAAATCGTCAGTGCCATCAGCCACACAACACCGTCCGACAGACTATCAGGTAAAAGCAAAAAACTAAAAGAAAAACGAAAACTACATACGCGATACCACTCATTGCTCAGGTAGCCATCGTCGATCGCCCCTCCGTCAAAGTCACAAATGAAACAACAACAAAATAGAGGAGAAAAGTACTGGGCCATATATAAAGAAGGGTGGCACAAAAAACTTTGTGTCATTTAATAAATATCGGTCGAACAGTCCGGTCCGGAGGAACAATCCAGCTTATTCACGTCTTGGTGCTATCGAACTGAAGACTCAGTGCTTCTTGTGGTGCATAGTGTGTTTCGTGAAAAACGAAAAAAAACAAATTTCTCTAAACCTACCGTTAAGTGTTAATTTTTGAATTCCAACTGAATAAACGTTCGTTTTTGAAACGAATTTTTAAATTATAAAAAATGAAAGCATTCGCGGTAGCTGGTGTTTGTTTATTGAGTGTTTTGAGTGTTGGTTTAGCACAATTTTCCAATGGACGTGTTTTGGACCCACCCAACCCACAGCTATGTGCACAGAGGATTATCCACGAAAAGACGCCTGATGGAAAGGGGTGAGTTGGGGAACAATTTCTGACTTGGGTGTATAGAAAATGAGATGAAAAAAAAACCGAAATACAATTGTTGAAATGTAAATTAATTTGTTTAGATACTTCTTCTCGTGGAGAGATCCTAGTCTGAAGGGAGTCGAAGAGGACTGGTTGACTGCCAGAAACTATTGCCGCAGACGGTGCATGGACTCGGTTTCATTGGAAACCAGTCTCGAAAATGAATGGATTAAGGCCCGTGTAGTCAACGAAAATGTAAGTTGAACATTTTTTGTTTAATTATTAAAAAATCCTTATAAGAATTACATCAATTTAATATTAATACAATTCAATCAACTTAATAGTAGCCTTAATGTTCCTTTCAAATATTTTTTTTAATTTTATTTTATTCAATTTATTAGTAAACAATAATGGTCTTCATTAGATTAGGTGGTGTAGATGTCTCATTTAATGGCGGTGTTTTTTGAGAATGTGATTCAAAAATAATCTTTTCAGATTAAAATGTAGACTTCTTCTTCTTCTTAACGGGCGCTACAGTTCGGTGTGAACTCAACCAACATGCCCCTTCAACTAGCACGATATTTTGCTAGCCTTTCCATTGCCGCACACCCAGTTGGCTAAGGTCCCCTTCCACCTGTGTGCGCCATCTTAAGTGCGGCCGTCCTCTGCTTCTTCGTCCCTCGGGGTTGGATTCATAGACTCTCCGGTCTAGAGTTGTGATGTCCATTCGCTTTACATGACCTAGCCATCTTAGACGTTGAATCCGTAGACGCCTGACTAGTCTCATGTCGCTGTACAGCCCGTAAAGTTCGTAGTTGAACCTTTTCCTAATTACCCGTCGGCGTTTATATATAGGCCCGAAAATCACGCGCAAAATCTTTCTCTCGAACCGATCAAGGGCCTCCTCATTCACTTTTGATAGTGTCCATGCTTCTGCGTCTTACAACAGGATCGGGATGATAAGGACCTTATAAAGAGTCAACTTTGTCGTTCGGGAGAGAGCTCTATTACTCAGTTGCCTCCCGAGCCCAAAGAAAAAGCTATTGCCAATAGTGATTCTGCGTTTGATTTCGGAACTGATGTCGTTGTTCCAGGTCACTGCGGAGCCAAGGTAGACGAAGTCCTTAACTACTCGAACTAATATCTGCCAAGACGAACGTTCTGGCCAAGACGTCGGTGGTGAGCGTCCTTTTTTGCCCTCGTTTACTGCCAAACCAATTTTCGCCGCTCCCATAGCAATACTCGCAAACGCCTCATTGACATCTCGCTGTGATCTACCTATTATGTCAATATCGTCGGCGTATGCAAGGAGTTGCGAGGATTTGAAATAGATTGTGCCTCCTGTATTGGCCAGTGATTTTTGCACAATCATTTCCAATATGATGTTGAAGAAATCACACGACAGCGCATCGCCCTGCCTAGATCCTTTTTTGGCATCAAAAGTCTCGGTAAGGTGTTCACCAATTCGGATGGAGCAGCGAGCATTCTCCAAAGTCATCCTGCATAGTCTGATGAGTTTAGCAGGTATGTCAAAGGTAGACATAGCGTTGTATAGCTCGTCTCTAATTACGCTGTCGTATGCGGCTTTGAAGTCGACAAATAGGTGGTGAGTTTCGACTTGAAATTCATTGGTTTTTTCCAGGATCTGCCGTAGTGTGAAGATTTGGTCGATGGTGGACTTCCCTGGCCTGAATACGCACTGATAAGGACCTATCAGCTTATTTACAAAAGGCTTCGGGCGTTCACACAAAACGGCAGAGAAGATCTTGTAGGCGATGTTAAGGAGACTTTTTACTCTGTAGTTGGCGCAATCAGAGGAGTCCTCTTGTGGATCGGGCATACCATGCTGAGACTCCATTCCTCGTGCATGCTTTCCTCTGACCATATCTTACAGATGAGCTGGTGCATGCTCCTAACCAGGTCATCCCCAGCTGCTTTGAAGAGCTCAGCAGACAGTTCGTCTGCGCCAGCAGCTTTATTCGACTTGAGTTTCGATATGGCCATCATAACTTCGTCGAGGCAGGGGGATGGAATTCTCTGCGGTCTTCGTCGATTAGAAATGGATCATTCTGCCTGACAACGGTATATTGACCAACATCGCCGTTATACAGTCTGCAGAAGTGGTTTTTTTATATTCTCAGCTTCGACTCTACTACTAGGTGTCCGTTATCATCCCTGCAGGCTTCCGTTCTGGCTTTATAACCTTGGCATGTTCGCTTTATCTGTTGATAAAACTTTCAAACGTCACGCCTGCACTAACACATCTCCAAATCCTCAATCCCGCGCGTCTCGTGCTCTTTTTTTTTTTTTTTGTGAGAAGCTTATGCTCTTCCCTTCTTTTTAACTCGTAGAGCTCACGAGCTGCTCTTGTTCATTTATGCAGCGAGGCCTTATATGCATCTGCTTCGCTGTGTGAATCTTCCTGCACTCGTCATCGCACCAGGTGTTTCTTCGTGGTGGAGCCTTGAAACCCAAGACTTCGGATGCAGAGCTTTTCAGGGCTTGTTTGCAAAGGTTCCACTGCTATCCTTACCCAGCTTAGCATTGAAATCTCCTAGTACAATCTTGACGTCATAGCGGGGATATTGGGCATACGTTCTGTCTTGGAGATCGTGGGCTACTAATGTAGACTACTGGTGTTTTTTGAACTATTTTATTGCGAAACAGTTCAGCCACTAGTCCTTATCAATAACGTATGTGTATATATTTCGAATACTTACTTACTTACTTATCAAGCCAGCGACCCATGGGGGATCTGAGCCTGAGCTATAACTGCCTTCCATCCTTAACGGTCCCGAGCACGCTGCTTTCAGTTATCAAGACCAAGATGTGTTACATCCGCGATTACTTGGTCTTTATACCGGAGGTTCGGTCTTCCTCTTCTTCTCGAACCAGGAGGCTCGGAGTCGAAGACCCTCTTAGCTGAAACGTTGATGTCCATGCGCTCAATGTGGCCGAGCCAGTCTAGTGGACGGATCTTTGCCTTCCGGACTACACCCACATCTTTGTACAGCTCGTAGAGTTCGCGGTTATGTCTTCTTCTCCATTCACCTTCCACACAGACACCACCAAATATCCGGCGCAGAATTTTTCTTCCGAGAGAGCCCAAAATCAGTTCCGCCGACCTGCTTATCGTCCAGCTTTCGGCTCCGTACAGCAAGACTGGCAGTATGAGCGTTTTGTATAGCATGACTTTGGTCTTTCGATTGGTCTGGCGATTCTATGCCAGATCTCCACTGTAGTTTCATTTGTGGAATTTACGTTTGCCCGGTGGTAGACAAACTCCTTAACTACATCGAAATTGTAGCTTATCAATTGTTATATTTTGTCCCAGGTGGTAAGCGACGGACTGGTTTTTCTTGATAGCATACACTTCATTTTGTCCTCATTGACCTTAAGACCAACTCGTTTCGCCTGCTCTTCAATCGCCGTGAATGCTTCTACATGCGATGATGTCGATATCATCCGCTGGACGGACTTGTAGAGGATAGTGCCTTCCCTGTTGACGCCTGCCCGTCGCACTATCTGCTCTAGCACCAGGTTGAAGAAGTCACATGACTGCGCATCTCCTTGCCGAAATCCGGTGCATGTTTCAAACGGTTCCTATAACCGAATTGCACGGTGCATCGCGTATTTTTAAACGTGGCGCGACACAACTGGATCAGTTTTCCCGGGATCCCGAATTGTGATTGGGTATGTTTCCGGGATCCTATGCTTTATGGTGAACAACGCAAGCTTCGCCTTTGGGGGTTTGCTCCAAGCCCATTTTGTTGTGCCCATTTGCGCAGTATGGAGATGAAAACATACTCGTATCATACTTTTATGGCAGGAAACTTGCACACAACCTCTAAAACTTTTGTAAAAACTTTAATGATCAAAAGTCAATTGAACAATTATTCGTAAATACCAAGCTATCATGGATACAAGTTGTAGCTTAACCTTTCAACTGTAATTTGAACGCCTTATGTTCAAATGCTTAAGAGGTACCTCAATACAACTGAAAACTTATTTCCAGTTGTTAATACCTTCGAAGGGCACACTAGAGATAATTAAAGTGACGAAGTGCACTTCAGATGCCTGAATTCTGGTGCATCACTCACATAATCCGTAGCCTCTGACGTAATCAATGAAGCTCTGAATCGCACTTACTCATTACATAAGTCCAAGCACGCACAGATCTGGATCGAAATAAACATCCGGCATTGTGCAATCTCTCCAGTAGACATATTCATCTCCTACTATGTACGAAATTCGTCTTAACCGCATTGTTTCAAGCTTCCTGAAACGATTGCAACCGCGCTGCTACACTTGTAGGCAATTTCCTTCATCTGTTGCAAGACGATTATGAGCTGGTGCGTGCGCACAAAATGCAAGCTCATTTGCAATACAACATTACCATCTGCAGGGTATGTTAAGGCTCAAATGGTTCGTGATGGATAAATCTTAGCGTATCTCTTGCACTTATATGGTAGGTACGAGTATGTGCTGGTTGGTGCTCAGACTGGTACTTTATTGCTTCTTTTTAGCTTAATACCAAAAGAGGCCAATAACCCTGTCTGCACTTTGGAGTTTAGATCTTTTAAACAAAATTTCCATTCGATCATATACACAACAAGTTGATAACATTTTGAGGGCAATCAGTCATCTGGAATTTCTCCAAGATCATACAGCAATTGTGTAGACCTATCATAGATCACAGGTTAACCTATATCAACCTTGGATTCATATCTCATTAGTGAACTTGTATAAGCGGGATGGTTTCATTAAAATAACATTTATCTCTCGTTTAATTACAATTCGCATTCATAATCAAACGCGCTTACTTATCTTCTTCTTCTTCTTAGTGGGCGCTACAGTTCGGGGTGAACCTGGGCCTCAACCAACATGCCCCTCCAACTAGCACGATCTTTTGCTAGCCTTTTCCATTGCCGCGCACCCAGTTGGCTGAGGTCCCCTTCCACCCGTGTGCGCCATCTTAAGTGCGGCCGTCCTCTGCTTCTTCGTCCCTCGGGGTTGGATTCAAAGACTCTCCGGGCTGGAGCTGTGGTGTCTATTCGCTCTACTTGACCAAGCCATCTTAGGCGTTGAATCCGTAGACGCCTGACTAGACTCATGTCGTTGTACGGCCCGTAAAATTCGTGGTTGAATCTTCTCCTCCATCCCCCGTCTGCGTTTATAGGCCCAAAAATCACGCGCAAAATCTTTCTCTCGAACCGACCAAGGGCCTCCTCATCCGCTTTTGATAGTGTCCATGCTTCTGCGCCGTACAACAGGACCGGGATGATAAGGGTCTTATATAGAGTCAACTTTGTCGTTCGGGAGAGGGTTCTATTTTTTTAAGAAACAGCGATTGGCAGGAGTGATTCTGCGTTTGATTTCGGAACTGATGTCGTTGTTCCAGGTCACTGCGGAGCCAAGGTAGACGAAATCCTTAACTACCTCGAACTTATATCTGCCAATACAAACGTACTGGCCAAGACGTCGGTGGTGAGCGTCCTGTTTTCATGAAATACATATATTTAGTTAGGCCCTCGTTTACCGCCAGACCAATTTTCGCCGCCTCTATCTCAATACTCGCAAACGCCTCATTGACATCTCGCTGTGATCTACCTATTATGTCAATATCGTCGGCGTATGTAAGGAGTTGCGAGGATTTGAAATAGATTGTGCCTCTTGTATTGGCCAGTAATTTTTGCACAATCATTTCCAATATGATGTTGAAAAAATCACACGACAGCGCATCGCCCTGCCTAGATCCTTTTTTGACATTAAAACTATCGGTAAGGTGTTCACCGATTCGGATGGAACAGCGAGCATTCTTCAAAGTCATCCTGCATAGTCTGATTAGCTTAGCAGGTATGTCAAAGGTAGACATAGCGTTGTATAGCTCGTCTCTAATTATGCTGTCGTATACGGCTTTGAAGTCGACAAATGGGTGGTGAGTGTTGAGCTGATATTTATTGGTTTTTTCCAGGATCTGCCGTAGTGTGAAGATTTGGTCGATGGTGGACTTCCCTGGCCTTAATCTGCACTGGTAAGGACCTATCAGCTTATTTACAAAAAGCTTCAGGCGTTCACACAAAACGGCAGAGAAGATTTTGTAGGCGATGTTGAGGAGACTTATTCCTCTATAGTTGGCGCAATCAGTGGGGCCTCCTTTCTTGTGGATCGGGCATACGATGCTGGGACTCCATTCCTCGGGCATGCTTTCCTCTGACCATATCTTACAGATGTACTGGTGCATGCTCCTAACCAGGTCATCCTCAGCTGCCTTGAAGAGCTCAGCACACAGTCTGTCTACGCCAACAGCTTTATTCGACTTGAGCTTCAATATGGCAATCTTAACTTCGTCGAGGTCAGGGGAACAGAATTCTCTGCGGTCTTCGTCGATTAGAAATCGATCATTCTGCCTGACAGCGGTATATTGACTAACATCGCCGTTATACAGTCTGCAGAAGTGGTTTTTTTATATTCTCAGCATCGACAGCGATTCTACTGCTAGGTGACCGTTCTTATCCTTGCAGGCTTCCGTTCTGGCTTTATATCCCTGGCGTGTTCGCTTTGTCTGTTGATAAAACTTTCGAACGTCACGCCTGCACTAACACCTCTCCAAATCCTCAATCGCGCGCGTCTCGTGCTCTTTCTTCTTTTTTGTGAGAAGCTTATGCTCTTCTCTTCTTTTTAACTCGTAGAGCTCACGACCTGCTCTTGTTCTTTTATGCAGCGAGGCTTTATATGCATCCTGCTTCGCTGTGTGAATCCTCCTGCACTCGTCCTCGAACTAGGTGTTTCTTCGTGGTGGAGCCTTGATCAATCTGGTTGGTAGTCGATTGATCAAAAGACCGTCAAATGTCTTTGTGTATATCGAGGTGAGGGAAGCGCGTACTGGCTAGAAGGAGATTTCGCCCCATAGCAAGATCAATCAGCCTGTGTCCGTTATCAGAGGTGGTGTCGTGTAGGCTATGTTTTGCCGATGACTCGTTCAAAAATGCTTTCCTTACCCAGCTTAGCATTGAAGTCTCCTAGTACAATTTTGATGTCATAGCTGGGACATTGGGCTTACTTCTGTCTAGGAGATCGTAGAACTCATCTTTGGCGGAGTCATCCTTGTCTTCCGTGGGGGCGTGGACGCAGATCAGGCTGATGTTAAAAAATGTTGCCTTGATACGGATTGTTATGAGGCGTTCGCTCACATGCCGAAAGTTTAGGACTTTTTGCCTTAGTCCACCTCGGACAACAAATCCGCATCCAAACAATCGTTGCCCTCTCTCCCTATAGCAGTCGCCGTAGTAAATATCGCAGTTTTTCATCCGCTTTATACCCGGTCCATTCCATCGCATTTCCTGGATGGCGGTGATGTCCGCTTTATAGCGGTCTAGGGCGTCCGCAAGGTGTTCGTCTGCACGGTGCCTGTTTAGGGACCTAACATTCCACGTACAAAGCCGAAGATCATTGTCCTTTTTTCGTTTTTTGCAAGGGTCGTCAACATAAATCTGGTCGCGCCGAATTGTGGATACGAATAAACAAATCAGTTTCTTTTACTACTTTCTATTCTCATTTAGCATATATGTAAATGTATCTGCATTTATTGTTTTCTGCTATCTTATTACCGCAGAGTCTTCTCCAACATGGAAATCTACTTCTTCTTCTTCTCTTTTATTACAAAATCGAGAGTTTCGCGTGCTAGATTCCCTGTTAATCGCATTTACAACACTCTCGAGATACACTGCCTGTCTGCCAATCTATCCATGTCATGTATCTCGCTAATTTTCTATCGAACGAGCATGTACCCATATGTACATGTGATTAATTGAATTTGAATTCGACGCCAGGTACTCGTTAAAAGGAGATTAAGATGTGTTAATTACTGGTGAAGGATTTCTCATTAGTTCATTGATCTGATGGTGATGGATCTTTGGGTAATTATTCACGATGTTCGCAGTGGTGATTTATGGCATCATACGGAGGAGTGGTGGCAGTAATGGGCAATAAGGCAATCAATTGTAAAATCGCGGTAAAGTGTGTTTGACTTAAAAGGCTGCTGTTTTCTTAGTATCTTTTTAATGGCAGTAGAAAGAAGAACAGAATTTAGATCAGTTAAATGGTTAGGTAGTTTCTTACCACGACAATTGACAGAAGATAGAAGCATTTGCTTTAACTCTTTAAGCCACACGTAGTCCTAAGTCGGCGGTGTGGTTTCAGGCCAGGAAAATCCACGATAGACCAAATATTTACACTACGGCAGATCTTGGAGAAGACCCATGAATTCCAGGTCGACACGCACCATCTTTTCGTCGACTTTAAAGCCGCGTATGACAGTGTTTATAGAGACGAGCCATACAAAGCCCTGTCATGTTTTAACATTCCTGCCAAACTCGTCAGACTATGCAGAATGACTATGGAGAACTCTCGCTGCTCCATTAAGGTCGGAGGTGAACTAACCGATCCCTTTGATGTTAAAAAGGTTTTAGACAGGGTGACGCACTGTCATGTGATTTCTTCAACATTATTCTTGAAAAGATCGTGCGGGACTCTGCGGCCAATACAAGAGGTACGATATACTTCAAGTCCACACAATTGCTTGCCTACGCAGATGACATTGACGTTATTGGACGAACAAAGCGAGACGTCAATGAGGCGTTCACAAGCATTGAAGCAGAAGCGGCGAAAGTGGGTCTAAGGGTAAATGGGGACAAGACCAAATATATGCTGTCGTCAAAGAAAGACGCGCAACACCGACGTCTTGGTCAGAACGACACCTTCGGCAGCTATATTTTTGAAGTAGTCAAGGCCTTCGTCTATCTTGGCTCGATAGTGACAAGCAGCAACGACACCAGCGCTGAGATAAAAAGCAGAATAACTCTTGCCAATCGCTGCTTCTTCGGGCTCAAGAGTCAATTGAGTAGTAGAGCCCTCTCTCGAAAAACTAAGGTTTCCCTCTACAAAACCTTAATCATCCCGGTTCTCCTCTACGGCGCTGAGGCTTGGACGTTATCAAATGCGGATGAAGAGCTCTTGGACGCTTCGAGAGGAAAATACTGCGTGCAATTTTTGGTCCCGTTTGTGTAAACGGAGAATGTAGGAGGAGATTCAACCAAGAATTGTACGGGCTGTACAGCGACATCGGCCTGGTTAGACGTCTTCGGATCCAACCTCTAAGATGGCTAGGCCATGTAGAGCGAATGGACATCAACGCTCCGGCCCGAAGAGTCTTCGACTCCAACCCCGAGGGACGACGCAGCAGAGGATGACCGCATTTAAGGTGGCGCGCACAGGTGGAAGGGGACCTCAACCAACTTTGCGTGCGGCACTGGAAGCGGCTGGCCGAAGATCAGGCCGGCTGGAGAGGCTTGTTGATTGAGGCCCTGGTTCACCCCGAACTGTAGCGACATCAAAGAAAGAAGAAGAAGAAGTCCTAAGTCGGCCCATTGTGATACCACATAGATCAACCTTTATCCTCTACCTGAGAACCAACCGGTGTTTCTGATGAAGCGATGGAGTTGAGCTATTTTTAGATTTGTTACCTCACTTAGATTTTCATAGAAGGGCGACGAGGTAGATCCTCCTACGATTCGCCAAAGAAGGGCATGAGCAAAAAAGGTGATGTATCGTTTCCTCCTCCTCCTCCTCGTCCATGCAGCCGCGGCAGAAGTCATTGGATGGTAGCCCTAGTCTGGCGGCAGGTTTTTCAATAATGCAATGACCTGTAACGACACCCACTAGAGTTCTTAACGTTGCCCTTTTGGTTGCCACTTGGTGCCTGGTTCGTCCTAGGTTAAGCTTAGGCCAGATTTGTTTAGTGATGAAGCCGATATTACTTTCATTCCATTGGAGGTTGGTCGTCTCTATGGTTCGAAGTTTTATCATGTGCTTTACAGTACTTATTGGTGGTTCTCGGTTACCGAGGGTAGGAAGACTGAGTGTGCTTCACCCTAACTTTGCGAATTCGTCGGCTGCGCAGTTTCCTGATCAGCCATCTCGTCTAGAGATAGGCGGCAGTTACGGGATGTTTTTGATTTGTGAGTTACTGCGGCCAGGGATTTTATCGCAGATTGGCTGTTCGTGCAAATGATAATATTACATTGATCCTGAGCCATGTAATGGCCTCCGTTATCGCTGTTATTTCTGCTTGATACACACTACAGTGATTTAGGATTCTGAATGATAAGTTGAGGTTAAGTTCCTTGGAGAAGACTCCACTACCTACACCCGTCTCCACCTTGGAGCCATCGATATAGAGTGAAATCGAGTCCTTCGCTTTGACTTTCCCTTCAGCACATTCCCCCCTGGATGGAAAGACAACTTTGAAGTCCCTAGTGAACACGTTCTGCGGGATGATGTAGTCTGTGTCCATGGGTACTTCGAAGTGATTAAGAATGCTAGTATGGCCTTTATGTGATGTGGGCCATTTTCCTATGCCCCTACTCTGCAGGGCTGTGCAGGCAGAAAATGGCCTGCTGAAGAGGTCCAACGGTGGAAAATGTAGTAGGATATTTAGGGCCTCCGTGGGGGTTGACCTGATCGCTCCGCTTATATATAAACTGGCCGATCTTTGTACTTTCCCCAGAAGGTTTCGATAGACTGCCTTGTCCAGAGCAGTCCACCAGACCACGAAGCCATACAGGAGGACGGGCCTCATAACTGCTGTATAGAGCCAGGGCATAATGCTTGGTTGGAAACCCTATTTTTTGCCCACCACTTTCTTACAGCTGTAGAGGGCAGTGGTTGCTTTCTTGACACGATCAAGAATGTTGGGTTTCCAATTCAGCCTCCTGTCAAGGATTAGGCCTAGGTATTTAGCCTGATCTTTGATTATTAATTGGATTCCACCTAGCCTTAGTGGGTTGAAGGATGAAATTTTATACTTATTCGTAAACAGTACTAGGTTGGTCCTCTTAGGTATAAACAAAAAACTGGCCAAGTGCGAGTCGGACTCGCGTACGAAGGGTTCCGTACCATCTGTACATATAAAAATGAAAGAGACGTTGTATGTTACCTCATCACAATAAAACGGCCAATCCGTTTGATATGATTTTTTGCATGATGAAAGATCTTGGTTGCAGCCAGGTTATAGGCATATTACTTTGATGATCAGAAATCTCCATGATGAGATAGTTGACCATCAAAGTGTCCATTGAATTCAAATCAATTATCTTACTTGACAGCAAGGAGGTGAAAAGGTGAATAACAATAATTATAGAAAAACGGTTTGCAGCTAAGATTAATACAACAAGGATACAATATGGATCAAAGCTCTGAAGTTTGTAACTGTAATTGATATTGTCAATATGTGACCAAGCGGATTTTTTGAAAACGAAAATCATGTCTGTTGTGTGAGAGCGCCCTTGAATATTTATTTTATGCTGTTTTAAGTATTTGTTGTTATAGCGGCAACAGAAATACATCATCTGTGAAAATTTCAACTGTCTAACTGTCACGGTTCATGAGATACAGCCTGGTGACAGACGGACGGACAGCGGAGTCTTAGTAATAGGGTCCCTAAAAACTTCGTTGACACATAAGGCGAACACAACTAGCAAATGGTTTAAGAAAAAATTGAATTGTGCATGGTCTTGGTGGCAAGTTATTATTGTCTGACCAGCTGCATTTTCGAAGGTTCCGATGATGCGCTCAGGTCAAAATGTGTACCAAACACTGACATGTCCCAGCCACGATACAAAAATGGTACTAGGAGATTCTAATGCGAAGCTTTGCAGGGATGACATATTTGAGTCGATCACGGGGAAATATAGCCTACACGACATCAAGTCCGTAAATGGGCATCGGCTACTTCAGCTCCTGGCGAGGCGTACTCTCCTTTTATCTAGCACACGGTTCCCGCACTCAACATCCACATGAACCTGGCGATCACCTGATCAGTCGACCATCAATCAGATTAATCACGTTGCGACCGAACGCCAGACACTCCTCCAGCATCCTAGACATACGAACCTTCGGATCACTATCTTGTTGTAGTCAGAGTACGAATGAAGATATAAGGAATGCCCCGTAGTCGATCTGTGCAATGAAAGTTTGACGCCTGAAAGGTATAATCGCAGGAGATCGCTAGGACCTTTGCTAATCGATTTTTCCTCAACCTCTCGCAAGCTCCGACGACACCGAAACAATCGATCGCAAATTTTACTAAAATGTAAAACGAACATGCCAGGACTATAAAGCCTGAGCGGAAGCCTGTAGGGATGAAGATGGACAACTAGTAGTAGAGTCACAATCGTTGCTGAGAATATGGAAGGAACACTTCTGTAGACTGTTTGACGGCAGTGACAGATCGAATACCGCAGTCAGGCAATATGATACCATCGCAACGGACAAAGATGCAAGAGAATTCCACCCGACCTAGATGAAATTAAGCTGACGAGTTCGAAGCTTAAGACTAATAAAGCCGCGGGCGCATACGGCCTATCTGCCAAGCTTTTTAAGGCGGCTGTAGATGAGCCTGTAGGGCGCATGCACCAGCTGCGTATGACTTTATTGTCATTGGGTCCTCCAATGTTATTCTGAATAAGGCAGCACTTACCTTTGCAGCTTTGTCGCACGTTCTTTCAAAATGTTCCTTGTAAGCGAGCCTAGTATCGATCATTACACCTTGGTATCTGATAGCATTATCAACTACCGTGATTGTAATTGCTTCTCAATACTGCTTCTGTTCTATGTTCTGCAAGCTCTAGCCAAACTGCTAACATCCATCCATATCGTAAAGTGTTACGAATCAATTCATTTCCAATGCTCTCGTCGAGTTCGAAGTCTAGAACCCCATCGTACATAATGTTCCATAAGAGCAGTCCTAATACCGATCTTTGGGGAACTCCGCCATGTGGTACTGCCTCACTCCATCATCGGTATCGTATAGCAGTAACCGTCTTATGAAGTAGCTTATCGTTATTTTTATTAGAGACCATGGCACCATCATTGATCTAAGAGAGTGCGCTATAAGCCCCAACGTTACAATGTTACAATGGCACCATCTTTTTTGCAACTCCTCTCCATCTTCTGCCCAGAACGGCTTCTTCTAAGGTCGTAGTTGTACTCCGAATAGCATTTACGGTAGCATTACGGAGCTGTACTAAACCCACACTTCAGGGCCTTAAAGAAGTACGTAAGTTACTACTTAAGTCTTGAGATATGTCGAATATGACGAATCTGACATTTTTTTTTTCTTTTAATTCATGCAGGTTCATACTCTTATTATGTTTGTTACACAACCTGAACGGAGTGCAGGTGGTTTGGGTCTTAGATGTTCGTTCACTACTCTCCAGGGGTGGTTGTCCTAGATAGGATTCGAGAGAAACTCAACTGAATTTTCACGTTGGTTGTAGTTCTCAGCAAATCTTCCATGCCATTATGCCATTATGGTGTTATATTGACCATATACTCTGAATGTTATGCCTTCATCAGTATTTTGATCACTAGGAATATCCGTATAGGAATTGGATTTCCTGGCTACGGACAAACTTTAAACTACAGACCTTCCGCTCGACACTTGGTGATGCTTACCACTACACTACGGCAGAACGTTTCGTCATGCAAGTGCTATTTCTATTGTTTACAGGTACTTGCGAGGATTTTCGTGCGGTGATTTCGATAGATTAAACCAACAGCTATATGCCGATCAATTCGCTATGACTTTTGTAACTAAACACCCTCTTGAGTCATCCTGTTTCCATGTTAACTCCAATTCAATCTTGATCGTGAATCTTGAAGGTTGTCCAAAATCGGTTGTTGTGTCAGAAAAAAAAAAAATCGATGCTATGCGTGAACTGATATCGCAAGATCTTCATATTGTGATATGGAGGCATGCTTGGGTAATGGTTCCATTTCCGTGCATCCGATATTGGATGGAAATTTGGCCATCAAATGCAAAGAAATGTTGAAAAAATTCAGTGACAGTGCCTCAAAAGACGTCTTTAAGGTCGTGACAGGCGACGAATCATAGATACGTCTCATAACTTAAGTCTGTCTCCTGACTTACTTGAATATATTTTTATTTGGAAGTGCATCTATCTAAGTCCAATGTACGATGCGTATTCTTACACCACCCAATCAGTAACAGTAGCAACTATTGTATTGAAAGGTAGCTCTCCAGACCTGCTCTCAATTATTATTCACAGCCAGTAACTTGCTTTTCCCGCAGTCACAAAGCTTCCTCCTATACCAAACATTTATCAAGACATTTCTCAGAGCTCCCCCCACAGTAAAACCATTCATCAGTAGGTACTTATTCCAAGTGCTCTTCTTCGTGAACAGAACGTGCAAACAGGCACCACGATTCGGTGACAACGAACTTCGCCATATAAATATGGGAAAACGTTTACACTTTCTCCCAGAGCACAATTAGGCCTTAAATATTTGTGTCTGCCACACGGCGGCACGTATACTAACTCTACTATGCGCCAAGTCGGCTCATAGCAATATGGCACCAAATAGTAATGCACCCGTTCCCCACAAAAGGTCTGTCCCACGTTCGTCTTTCGTTTATTCCTTTTCATCATCTTATCTTCGCTTCGTGCAGCGCTTTCTATTTCATTCACGACTCGTCTTCATCATTTTGTACCTTCCTAGTCATACCGTTGCCGGTAAATTGGAAATCGATAGCATTGTTGGAGTATGTTAGCCTCATAACAGTCTCATACTTCCATTCAATTAACTTGGAGCGAAACTATGGCGTTTTGTTGTAGAGCGTAGTTTAAGCTTTTGGTCGTGCAGTGAGTTCCTTCCTCATCGCCACTTGGGACTGGGTACTGGGATGATCTGGTGGATTTATGACTTCCTTGATACAACAAGTTACGATGTCTGCAACGTCTTCAATAGATGCTCCTCTAGCTGTGATGACTTTTACACCATACAAGCCAGTGACTGCAGATAGTTGTGTAAACCTGTCCGGAATCAGTGGCACTCACTTACGTAATGCCCGAGATACTCGTAGTTTCCACTTCTTCTTATTCGTTTGAGAATCAAGGGGTGATGACCCTAAGAGTATTTTTGTTTTTGATGATCCGAACATGTGGAAGTCTCAATTAAAGGCTAAGTGACAGCTTAACACTCGACAATTAATCTTTCTAATGAGCTTTAAATTAGACGGCTATAAGCTCATTTATGAGGACAACTCGAGTGTAAGCATATGTAGACTCAGCGTTAGGTGAATGATCTCGTGAACGAGATGAGCAAACGAGCTGTTGATGTCACATTTCAAGAGGAGCTGGTCAAGGGGGCTGCGGTTATTACTGACCATGGCACACTGATCGTTAGAGATTGCATGTCAAATAAAGCTTATCTTATTTAGGTCGCACGTAAAATATGTTTATTAATGGTCTTATCTAGGCGAGGTGTTGAACTTATCGCCTTGAAAAGCATGTCATTTCGAAACATTAGAGAATCATGCGGGATTGCCGGTGCGATGTAACAGTGTCATGAAAAGTAATTAAATGTGAGTGACCTCACAGAAGATGCTACTTGAGCTTAAAGTGCAAGTGCATGGCATGCCAATCAATTGAGGTATCATACAACAGCTTAAATGTTGTATCAGTTGTAAATTCAAGTGAGGTTTTTATAACATAACATTTAGGAGAGTTTATGACTTCTCTATAATGAATCTTCTGTAAGGCATCAGTATTTTGAATAAAGGGGTCGATCATAAGACTGAGCTCATTTACAAGTTATAACACTAATGCTTATATCAACTCGTTATATAGCATCGCTGTCATGATTGGAATATAACCATCACCCTGAACCCATGAGTGAAGCCATAAGACAAGGAATTGAAGATTCATTCACATGATCTAAGGGCCTAACTCAAGGGCAGGTTATAAACCAAAGACTATCCATCTTCATCATGGCAACGAGTTAATTCTTCCAATTGATGAAAAAACCAAAATTGGTCCGTGCTGGAGCAGTACATAATGCCATAGTCTCAAGTTAAGCCCAGACAATGTTAGAGCGGTTGTCCCACATTTTTTTCAATAGTGATCCTATATCCATTGCCATTTACTTACCGCACGCACTGGTTAGTGCATGGCGTGCATATCCCCCCACCTCACTATCTCTAGCCCATTTATTTTAAACGCAATTGGTGACTGGCACATCTCCAATGAAGCCTTACTGTCTGATCACCAGCATATCAGATTCAACATCTCCGGTGAGGTTAAAGAGTCTGAGCCTAGATACCACCCCAAGCGAAGCTTACCAGCTCAATGCAGCACTTATCTCATACTTTAGGGACAGCTGTACACTCAAGTCAAGCACGTACAAGCGGTGTGTGCCCTGGTGGAATACCCAGCTTGAATCTCTAAGGAAAGAGGTGAGATCGCTGTTTAAAACAGAGCTTAACGGGACTGATTTAGTTCTGCTCAATTAAGAACTAAAACCGTGAACCATAGTTCCCCAAGCTGGATGAATAACAACATTAAAAAGCTAATGAAGGACAGGGACTTAGCGTTTCTCCGTTGGAAGAGGTATAGGGTGGACATTTTGCATCTGAAATACCGAGAACTCAGGAATAAAGTGACTCTTGAGATACGAAAGGCAAAGAAAACCTTCTACGCAAACTGTCTCGACCCCACTGTCTCCGGAGAGAAACTATGGAAAAACTTACGCCAAATAAGTGTGGTTAAATCTCAGCCCAAGCCTATGGACGACCTTGACTGTGACACTCTTAATTCCTTATTTACCTCAGCCTCCTCCCCTAATGTCTTAAATCAAGTGTTATTGGAAGAAGAGGAAATACCTGTTTCAGCAAGCTCGAGGCTACTTAATCTGCATCTCTTAACCGAAGTTGAAGTCGCAAATGCAGTTCTTTTGATTAAGTCAAACGCGATTGGTTTAGACGGGGTCAATCCCAAATTTTTAAAAATAACACTTTCTGTTACATTGCCTTTCATTACCCATATCTTCAACCGCATCATCACTACCTGTATTTTTCCCAGTGAATTGAAACAGGCTAAAATTGTTCCCCTACCTAAGAAACCAAACTGTAACCTCTCCGATTATCGACCGATAGCGATCGTTCCCTATCTATCTAGAGTTTTCGAAAAAGCAATCTTACCCCAAATATTTAGACATCTCTCCGCTGAAAGTTTACTGCAAGATAGCCAATCAGGTTTCCGCCCCCAGCACAGCTGTAAAACTGCTCTGTTGTTTATCGTTGATGAGATCAGGAAAGGTTTAGATTAAAAAGAACTGACCATCCTTACGTTACTAGACTTCTCCAAGGCCTTTGACACAGTGAACCACACTATCCTTTGTAACAAGCTACTGAAAAATTTAAAATGTTCAAGGCATACCGCAAGGCTCTTCCAGTCCTACTTGGTTGGCAGACAACAGAAAGTAGTAATTGGCAATAAAATGTCGGACCTTCTCCCCACGCATACCGGTGTGCCGCAAGGTTCTATACTAGGTCCGGTTTTATTTCTGCTGTATGTTAATGAATTACCCAAACATTGCCGGGTACACATGTACGCAGATGACGTGCAGTTACAAATATCCTTTCCATTTCACTCGGCAGTAGCATTCGTTGACAAAATTAATGAAGACCTCCAATGTATCCTTGACTGGGCCCAAGCCAATACCCTTAGCCTCAATCCCAGTAAATCGAAGTCGCTGGTTATATACCGAAATCTGGTGGACACCTCTACCCTCCCGGCTATCAAACTAGGTCAACATAATATCGATTTTGTTGAGAGCGCGAGGAATCTAGGGCATATTTCCAGCTATTCAAAGACCATTTTTGGCTGCACATTTGACAACATCCTCATCTACTACACCCTGACTTGCCTTTATAAGATCCAGCATACACGACAGCCTAATTACCTCTTTAATAAGTTGACTTTCCCATTATCTGAACGAACGAACACACTTATTCAACCTAGATACATGTGCTTAACATCTGAAAGACAATTTTGTGTTCATTCCACATGCCTTTGGAACTTTCTCCCCATTGCACTGAGAAGAATCAGAAATTTAAAGTCATTCAAAACCGAACTACTTAAATATTTGGCCACGGAGAAAAAAACTGCCACATTAGGACTCATTGCGCTATTTGCTCTGAGAACCACGAAACTAAATCATGTGACTCAAAGAACATCAAGTGTGCAAATTGCAACGGCACTCACAAATCGACCGATCTAAAGTGCATCAGCAGAACAAATTTCTACTCAATGAGAGAAAAATTCGCAGCGAGAAACAATTCTCACTCATCCCGCAAAGCTGTACAGCATCAACCAACATTCTTCACCAATATAAATGACTTCCCCGCACTAGATGTGCATAAAAAAAGCAGCAGTGCTCCAGTCAGCGCAAGCAGCATCAATAACACGACTAATCCATGGAACAACAACAACAACTTAAGTGCTGGTCCATCTGGCGACAACGTTCTCTTTACTTGGGAAGAGATCAACGCCCTTACAGCTGAAATGATTACTCTTTTGGGAAAATGTACTTCAAAATCTGAACAATTTAATACTATTGCACAATTAGCTGTTAAGTATCTTTATCAAGGTAAATAATGAGCGCTAGTTTAAAAATCATCTGTTGGAATGCTAGAAGCATTCGAAATAAAGTTATTGAGTTTTTTGCTTTCCTAAGCAAATATAACATTGATGTTAGTATTGTCACTGAAACTTGGTTAAATGAAAATGTTAACTTGTCTAATAGGAACTATAAGTGTTATCGCTTAGACAGAGATGAGAAAAGGGGTGGTGGTGTTGCTGTTATTATCAAAAGAAATATTACACATACAGTTCTTCCTATTGTTCATACTAAGCACATAGAAAACCTTGGTATAGAAATCACTTTTACTAATGGAAGTTCCATAAAAGTGTTTGCCGTTTACTTTCCTGGTGGCTCCACTTCAGCAAGGAAAAGGCATGAATTCAAAAACGACTTACGTAATTTGTTCAGATTAACAGGCACTTTCCTACTAGGGGGTGACCTAAATTGTAGGCATAGGTGCTGGGGTTGTTTGAGAGCTAACACTTGGGGTAAAGTACTGGCCGATATTTGCTCTACGCACCCGACACACGTACTTTTCCCTCCACATCCTACTTATATTCCAGCCAATAGTCGCAACAATCCTTCAACATTAGACTTGTTTCTGACTAATACCCCAGAACTTTTCAACCAACCTACTGTTTTAAATGAACTTAGTTCAGACCATCTTCCAGTTCTTTGCAGTGTCCTTTCAACTCCTATTGTGAAGACTAATCTAGTATACAATTTCAGTAACGCCAATTGGAATAAATTTAAACGTCTCGCGAGGCACAAAGTTAGCGATTTGATCGATGATTATAGCCAAATCGATAATCAACTCCAAATTGATGCTGCTATTGACACTTTTAATATGGCGATATTGGAATGTATCGAGCAGTCCGTACCCAAAAAAAATAATTCATATGGAAAGGTTAACGTCCTTCCATTCCATATATTAATACTTATCAAAATAAGAAACCTCATAAGGCTAAATTGGGTCAGAACTAGGAACAGCTATTATTTATCAGAAATGAAATCCCTTAATGCAACCATAAAGCTGTTAATCCTGAATTTCAGGAATCAGTCTTGGAACTACAAGTTACAAGAACTAAAAAAAGGTAGTAAGCCATTTTGGAATATAATCAAGATTACTAAAAGAAAAAACCTTCAAATCCCTGCCCTAAAAGTGGGAAATTCAGTCTATCTCTCAAATTCTGAAAAAGCTAACGCCCTAGCAAGCCAATTTTTTACAAATCACCAAATCACAAGTAATATGACTAGTAACATAGCCATAAGTAGAGATGTTGAACAGTCTATAAATTCGCTCAATTCGCTTCCAATGCAAGCTGACGCCAATAATGCATCTTTAGCAGACTTAAAGAATATTATCCTCAGTCTCAGAATTAATAAATCTTCTGGTCCGGAGCAGATAAAAAACTTGTACCTCAAACATCTTCCCAAGAAAGCTATTGAATTCCTTCTTTTGATATTCAATGGATGCTTTAAAATAGGTTACTTCCCTAAAGTATGGAAATCTGCATATGTTGTCCCTATTTTAAAACCCGGTAAAGACCCCACTAGACCTTCCAGTTATAGACCCATTAGTCTATTAAGCTCTGTCAGCAAGTGTTTTGAAAAAATAATAAAAATTAAATTATACAATCATATAGAGTCCCGCAATATCCTGCCATTAGAACAGTTTGGCTTTAGGAAACACCACAACAGTATTCATCAGGTTCATCGCATTTCCACCTACATTAAAAGTAATTTTATTGCAGGTAAAAGCACTGGGATGGTCTTGCTGGACATGGAAAAAGCTTTCGATACAGTATGGCATGAAGGTTTGCTTCATAAACTTATAACTTTTAGCTTCCCGACTTATTTGGTGAAAACTATCCAGTCATTTTTATATGGACGGTTTTTTAATGTGTCTGTTAACAATTGGCTTTCAAACGAGTATTCTGTTGTTGCAGGTGTACCCCAAGGTTCCGTGATTGGCCCTATATTATTTACTTTATACACATCTGACTTACCACAACTAAGCAATTGTGAAATTGCAATGTTTGCCGACGACACCTGTATATTGTCCACGGATTCGTTTGGTATCAATATTGAAACCAATTTGCAATCTGGTTTAATCACATTTGAAAAATTCGCCAATGATTGGAAGGTTAAAATAAATGCTTCGAAGACACAGGCTGTCTTTTTCACCAAAAAAAGAAAAGCCTGTTTCTTGCCTAGCAACCGCCTCCAATTAAACGGCATCATGATCGAGTGGAAGGACAGTGCTAAGTATCTTGGGGTCCACCTGGACAAAAGACTAACATTCGGCTTACATATCCAGCAAATTATCAACAAAGTCAACATGACTATCAAAACTCTTTATCCCTTCATAAATCGCAAGTCGTTCTTGAGCATTGAAAACAAACTTATAATTTATAAGGTTATATTCCAAGCAATTATGCTTTATGGTTCTCCTGTGTGGGGCAAGTGCGCTAAAAGCCATCTCCATAGGCTACAAATAAAGCAAAACAAAATTCTGAAGATGATACTAGACCTTCCTCGGCACTTCTCTACTGATGAGTTGCATGTCAAAACAAACGTGCAAACAGTGCCAAATCGAATTTCCGATTTGACAAGACGTTATAACAATTCATGTAGGTTCTCTGATAACCACTTGATTTCCAGTTTAGTTACTGGAATTTAATATAATATCTGCATCCCATACTTATAAATTTGTCACTTACACATATGTAATTCCATTTACTTATTATAAATTTAACTATTTATTTATCTATCTATTTATTTATTTATTTACTTATTTATCTATTTATCTATCTATTTTTTTATATATTCACTTATTTATTTATTTATTTATATATTTATTTACTTGTCTATTTGTCCATTTATTTAATTATTTACATATTTATTTATATATTTGTACATTTCTTATGTATTTACTTTTGTTCATTTGTCTATTTATTTATTTATTTACTTATTTATCTATTTATCTATCTATTTATATATATATATTCACTTATTTTTTTATATATTTACTTATTTATTTATCATTATATTTATTTATTTATATATTTATTTACTTATTCATTTATTTATTTACATTATTATTTATCTATTTATTTATATATTTGTACATTTCTTATGTATTTACTTTTGTTCATTTGTCTATTTATTTATTTATTTACTTATTTATCTATTTATCTATCTATTTATATATATATATTCACTTATTTATTTATATATTTACTTATTTATTTATCATTATATTTATTTATTTATATATTTATTTACTTATTCATTTATTTATTTATTTTATTATTTATCTATTTATTTATATATTTGTACATTACTTATATATTCATTTGTCTATATAGTTATTTATTTATTTATTTTATTTCTTTAATTCATACTTATCTAATTTATTTATTATTTCATTTGTCAATTAATCAATAATTCGTGTATATTCATAGTTATTCGCAATATAGTCCTTGTTGACGCTCACCACCACCCCCTACTCTCTCTTATGAAATAAAGTGCAATTTAGTGAAGGTTTTTCTTGTAGCTTTTCCTTCAACACCATTTGTTAAGCATTATATAATTAAAAAAATAAAATATTATGATTTTGTAGTAGTAAGGTAACATTTACCATATCTCTGTAATTTGTGCAATATAGTTCTAAGAACAATGTATCATTTAGCTACAATAAAGAATAATAATAATAATAATATTTGGCCAATGATCATAACCTATTCTCCACCTCTTAAAAAACTTATCCCTGTACACTATTTCGTCATCTCTTTCTTTTATTTTCTTTCCATTATTGATTCCTTAGCCAACCTTAAACTATTTTTGTATATGTATTATTTAATTATTTGATTTACACAAATTTATAAGATACTCATCTTAACGTGTGAGACTATTATTATCGAAAAATTAGTAAATAGTAAATAGTAAAATACAACCTCGAACTGAGGAAATCCAAAAGAATGTCTTCGAGGAAACACTGCGAGAACATAGACTCGCTTCCAACTGCGGCCCGACTCCATAAAGCGCTATCTTAAGAGCACACAAATGGATTCTGACTGCTTCGCAATCGGAGTAAACCCTGAAGACTTTGCTCGAGGTGCACTTCCTTGGTTCTACTCCCCACTCGATGTCCTCTGACGATCAAACGAACGTCATAAATAGCATCGACAGTGGAACAAATAGCCTTTCCGGCAGACTTTTCAGCCAATTGGTTCACTTAAACCCTATAAGGCTCCAGGCAAAGAAGGTGTCGTTCCTGCCATCTTACAGAAAAGCCGGAACACGGTTTCATCACCACTGATAGTTCTTTTTAGGTCTTGCTTCAACCTGGGATACATACCCCAACTCTGGAGAGAGGTCAATCCTGTCTTCATCCCCAAGATTGGGAAGCCAAGTGACTTCGTTCTTTCTAAAAACAATGGAGAAACTGATAGAGCAAGATATAAGAGGTATCTTGGAGAATCAGATACCTCTGCATCCAAACCAGTATGCATATCGCAAAGAGCGATCTACTGAGAATGCGATACACTATCTCGTGACGTGTATTGAAAACAGCTTCATGCACAAGGAGATCGCAATTTGCGCCTTCCTCGATATAGAGGGAGCCATTGATATACTGGCTATGATTCGATCACCACTGCACTACTGGATTAGGGCGATGCTAAATCGCCGTATCATATCAGCCTCATACGGAGAGGTCTCAGTGACAGTATCGGCGGCTAGAGGATGCCCACAAGGAGGAGTCCTTTCACCACTGCTATGGTCGATAGTCATCGATGATCTACTACGCAAACTAACCACTCGGGGCTACGAGGTCATTGGTAAGCTGATGACCTAGTAATCATTGTTATGGGTAAATGCGAAACCACTGCCTCTGACCGAATGCACTCCAATTTTTCTGTGACTGGTGTGACAGAGAGGGTTTATCGACTAACCCAAATAAACCAATCTTAGTCCCATTTACAAAGAGGAGAAAGGTACAGCCCTGCTCAATCTTTCTAAATGGCACACGCATAGGATTTTCAGAGGAAGTAAGGTATTGACCTAGACCGCAGACTCAGCTGGAACTCCAATATGAAAACTAAATTTATGAAAGCGACTAAGGGTATGTGGGCCTGCCGACGCACTTACGGTAAAACCTGGGGACTTAAACCTAAGGTAGTCCACTGGTTGTACACCGCGATAGTAAGACCTATGAGGACACCGTTAGTGTGTTAGATTCTGACGCACGATGAGCGAGTTCGGATCTCGATAACACCAACGCCATCGAACATTAAACTGTAGGTCCCTTTTACCCGTATGGAAAATAAATCACACACAACATGGGTGATTGAAGAGAAGCTTGGCTCTGGTCCTTCATGGGCTGTAACACCAACAAAAAAAAAAAAAGTAAGACCTATCGTCACCTACAGGTCGACAAAAAACTACAATTGTTAAGCTTCAACGCCTTCGAAGACTAGCGTGTCTCGGCATTATAGGCACTATGCCAACCTGCCCATGGCAGCCCATGAAGCACTCATTGGACTCACTCCACTGCACCTTTTTATCAAAAAGGTCGCGTTACGCAGTGCAATCAGAATTCTTTGGTCGGGAACAAATATGCCATGTAGACTCGGGCATCACATGTCCATATTACAAAACCTTCCCGAGCTGGTTATGATCACCACGGTCTCGGACGCATTACCACACACCTTTACTTTTGACAAGAGATATGAGATATTGATTCCAAATCGCTCAGCAGGGGAAAACAGTGATCCCCTGCTAAATGTCAAAGGTCTTAGCTGCTATACGGATGGCTCCAAGATGGCCTCTGGCGTTGGCGCCGGCATCTTTGGGCTAAGTCGCAAGATCTCGAAGGCCCTGGGAATGAGTCCTAGCATCTTTCAAGTAGAATTGCATGCCATCCTAGCATGCGTCAATCTAAATCTGGAGACTGGCATAAGAGGAGTAACCATCAACATACTCTCTGATAGCCAAGCAGCGCTTAAAGCGCTGAGTTCGTACCACGAACTCAAAAAGCGTCAAGGAAAGCCATGATGCCCTACAAGACCTCGCCAAAAGAAACGGTGTCAAACTTTGGTGGGCGCTAGGGCACAAAGGTATTAAGGGCAATGGAATCGCCGACCAACTCGCCAGCAAAGGTTCCAGCGATAATTATATAGGTCCAGAACCATTCTGCGGCACTCCCAGTCTAAGATCAATTTCCTCTTAGACAAGTGGGAAAAATCGCAACATATGTCCTTGTGGAACAGCGCTCGGGAACTCCGTTAATCGAAACGACTTATACGGCCCCTAAACAAGCACTCTATTGACATACTCACACTCAATAGGGTGGGTATCAGAAGACTAGTCAGCTATCTGACAGGAACTGCGGTCTGTGATATCATCTAAACAAAATTAGCCTCTCGTCTGAAACTGAGTGTCGACTCTGTCTCGAGGACGAAGAGACGGCGGAACACATACTGTTTGAGTGTTCTGCTCTCTGCCATCTTAGGAAGAGTATCCTCCTCAGCGAAGTTATGACTCCTGAGGGAATCACCTTGGCTCCTACGAGAAGCATTCTCAACTTCACTATTGAAAGTCCTCAGTAATCGGCTAGAAGGCACAATAGATCTGCAAAGGTCGCAGTGCCATATGCTAAGAGTAGCACTAGCCCCAAGAAAAAAAAAACAAATCCCCCCACCTCCGTAATGGCCCACGAGGCCACTGCCGGGTTGCTCGTAATTTCCGACCTGTTGCCGAGTGGGACAGACCGGCTACCAGACGCTTCTTCTTGTCATAATGGAGGGTTTTGCGCTTCGTTAGCCAAGTTTGGGCCGTACGTAAATTAATTCGCACACACCAAACCTGTTGCCCGCTCTTCAGTGCGAGGAGGTCAGCTGTCGAGGGGGCTGCTTTGTAGATTTGGAAAAGGCGTATGACCAAGTTCCTCGAGGTAAACTCTGGAGTGTTCTGCAGGAGTATGGGATTGTTAGTCCCCTGTTAAGGGCCATTCAGCCTGTATACACAAACTGTAACAGCTGTGTTCGGGTTAACGGCAGTAAAACAGCACCTTTCACCGTGGGCGTTGGACTTCGCCAAGGATGCGTCTTTTCAACTTTATATTTCATTATATATATATGGACTGGATGTTGCAGCGCAGTCGAAGCGAGGAACGTTTCACATTGGGAGAGTTGAGCGAAGCCCATCTTCTTTATGCAGATGACCTAGTTATTCTCACATCCTCCCAGACAGAACTTCAGCGCGCGCTAGATAGGTCTGTGGCCATATGTGCTGATGCTGGGATGAGGTTTAACATGGACAAATCCGAGTTTACGGTTACTTCCAGAACACCTGTGTAATGCACTATACATGGAGTGGAGTCCCATTAAAGCAGGTGGAGAAGTTTAAGTATCTCGGGGTCTTTTTCACGAGGGATGGGAGGAGTAATACTGAGCTTTCCTGCAGGATTGGCCAGGCTGGGTCAATTTTGAAACAGCTTGGAAGATCTGTAACCAGGAAGACCGAGCTTGGTGTCAAGGCTGAGTTAGCGGTTTTTAACTAAGTATTTGTTCCAACTTTGTATGTGTATGAGGCAAACATGTTCGAAGAGCTTCTTACACAAAAACCCCTCACTCGAAAGACCAAAATCATGCTTTACAAAACGCTCATTCTGCCAGTCTTGCTGTACGGAGCCGAAAGCTGGACGATAAGCAAGACAGCGGGGCTGATTTTGGGTTCTTTCGAAAGAAAAATTCTGCGCCGGATATTTGGTCCTGTCTGTGAGGAAGGTGAATGGAGAAGACACAACCGCGAACTCTACGAGCTGTACCAAGATGTGGATGTAGTCCGGAAGGCAAGGATCCGTCGACTACACTGGCTCGGCCACATCGAGCGCATGGACATCAACGCATCAGCTAAGAGGGTCATCGACTCCGAGCCTCCTGGTTCGAGAAGAAGAGGAAGACCGAACCTCCAGTATACAGACCAAGTAAGCGCGGATGTAAGACATCTTGGTCTTGACCACTGGAAGCAGCGTGCCCGAGACCGTCAAGGATGGAAGGCAGCTATAGCTCAGGCTCAGATCCTCTATGGATCGCTGGCCTGATAAGTAAGTAAGGAAGTAAGTATCTGTTCCAACTTTTACCTATGGTCATGATATTCGGGTATTGATCGAAAGAATAAGATAAGCTGCCGAAATGAGATTTCTTCGTGCTGTTGTGGGAGTTATTCGCCGGAATAGGGTGAGAAACATGGCAGTGCACGGGGAGCTCAATGTTAAGCAGCTGCTTCTCCGAACGGAAAGGGCTATGAGACCAATGTCGCCATTATCACGACTTCCGGAGCGTGCTTTGAATGCAATACCAACAGATAGGCGACGACTTGGCAGACCCAGGACAAGGTGGTTGGACCAAGTCCAAAATCTCGCCTGAATATGCTTGGGTATAGCTCTTGGTTAGTTAGAGTCGATGGCGGAGGATCGAGTGGCCTGTAGATCCTGCGTTCGCGTTACGCTAATTGTGTAAATACTATACAGCGATGGCGAGGCTAATGTTATTTGTAATTGGTTAAGCACAGTCACAAAAAACTGGATCGGAATCGTATGAAGTCCGACACTTCCTCATTTGATTCCATGGTATGTACGAGTTCACTACACTGACAGACATGTCAACCTAATTCATTAAACCACCATTTTACTTGATATTAGTAAATATAATGTAAAAGCCGCGAGTTATATATTGAGATGAGTACTTCTTCTACTTGTTTGTCGAAACTTGTAAGAAAGAAATCTTGTTTGCATTGGAAATATATCCTAGGGAGCACGCACCAGATCATCTGTAGAATTGGGAAGATGAAAGCATGCCCGATGACTGGAATATTTACTAGCTCTATTTACCCCATCCGCAAAAAAGGCGATCTTACCTCTTGCAAGAACTATAGAGGTATGTCCGTGCTCAATATCGCACACAAGATATTGTCAAGCGTATTGTACCTGTTGCACTATCGACCAAATATTCACTCTTCGACAAATCCCGGAAAAGACCAGCGAGTTTTAAATCTCACACCATATTTTCATCGTTTTTAAAGCCGCATGCGACCGAATTTGAGATCTCAGGAAAACTGATCCTCCACTGATCCATGATAAAAAAAATACGCGATGCACCGGGCAGTTCGGTTCTAGGACATCTGAACCGTTTGAGACATGCACCGGATTTCGCAAGGAGATGAGCTGTCGTGCGACTGCTTAAATTTGGTGCAGGAGCAGATAGTGAGACGGGCAGGCGTCAATAGGGAAGGCACTATCCTATACAAGTCTGTTCAGCTGCTAGGATACGCGGATGATATTGACATCATCGCGCGGTCTCACCGTGACGTTGTAGAAGCTTCCACGGCGATTGTCTAAAAGTTAACAAGGATAAGTCAAAATACATGTTGTCAAACAAGAACCGATCCGGCGCTCACCACCTGGTAAATAATATAACGGTTGACAGCTATAATTTCGAGGTGGTTAAACGACACCATAGTGGGAATCCGGCATACATAGAATCACCCTTGACAACCGCTGCTACTTCGGTTTATCCAAATAACTTGGGTCAAAACTCCTCACTCAAAGAACCAAAATCAGTTTGCTTTACGGTGCCAGTTTGGCTTTACGGAGCCGAAAGCTGGACGATAAGCAGGACGCCGGAGCTGATTTTGGGTTATTTCGATCAAAAAATTCTGCGCCGAATATTTGGTCTACATTGGCTCGGTCACATCAAGCGCATGAACACCAACGCTACAGTCCATGAAGGACCAAAGTCGAGCCTCTCTCAATCACCCATGTTGTGTGCATTTATTTTCCCAAAGGTGGAAGGGACCTACAGTTTATTCTATATCGAGAAGCTTTTCCTTGACAATAGTGTAATTGTAGGGGAGAAGCATCGTGAAAAACACGTTCGATGACATGGCTGTTATCGGGATCGAATTCCGTGTCATCGGCTTCAGAGGCCAAAACACTACCCACTGTGCCACAGCGCTCTCCACTGCTTCTGCTTCTAATTGTAGGGGGTTTTGTCAGTCCCCCGCTGAGGAGAAGCATCGTGAAAAACACGTTCGATGACATGGCTGTTATCGGGATTCAATTCCGTGTCATCGGCTTCAGAAGCCAAAACACTACCCACTGTGCCACGGCGCTCTCCACTGCTTCTGCTTCTATCTACTATTAATTTGGTTTCACAATTTTAAACCGAAAATTAAGCAAATCTCAATCTAACTAACTTTTCTCTCATCTCAATTTAACCACTATTTATCTGAACGTTACGATTGACTGATTTCCTGAACGACTGATGACATATCTGCCACTTTGATGTTTTCCATATTGTTCATTGGAATGGCGAAAAAATTGGAGAAAATAAATCTAAAAGGAACGAGGCGTACGCATTTTACTTATCGCGAAATGAAATTCGAAAAAATATTGTACATTCTTAAGATGAAAAGCAGAGAAACATCTGAGAATATAAGAAAAGGTAAATTCCATAACAAAAAAAAACCTGAGACGTTGGCTAAGTGGATCGTGTGTGAAATCAGGAGTTTTTTTCTTTATCTGTAAATACTCATCGTCTCGAGGAATTTAAAATCAAATAGTTTCAGTAATACACGCGCAGGTTATCGAAACAATCTTCTCGGGGACGTTGCTTGCTTTGGTGGCGTTATAGCCCACTAAGGGCCAGAGCCAAGCTTCTCTCAATCACCCATGTTGTGTGTGATTTTTTTTTACACAAGTAACAGGGACCTACAATTTTATGCCGATTCCGAACGGCGTGAGTCGAGGAGCTTTTTCATGACAAGTATCCTACGGGGGGTTTGCCAGTACCCCGCCGATGACGTTGGTGTTATCGGGATCCGAGGTCGCTCATCGTGCGTCAGATACCCCGTTTACATGCGTAGTTGAATCCGGATTCAACTAGGATCGAAATCCATATAAACGCGGATCGAGTTGAAATAGAGTCGACTCGACTCGATCCAACTAGCAGAGCTGGATCGAGTTGAAAAAATGCATGTAAACCTGGGTCGAGGAGTCGAACTGACATTTTGTCTCTGTATGTGTGAGATATCTTTTTTACTTCTCTTTCTTTTCGCTTGCTGGTTGGCACAACGCAGGACTAACACAATCAAAGTAAAAGGTCCGTATATACATACCATCTTTTTTTTTTTTTTTAATAAATTACGCGCACTCAAGGTCTAATAACCTTATTAAGTCGGCGACACAGTGCGGGCAGAAGGTAGAGAGGAAGAGGAATAGAGGAGATGCCGATGGACATTGATCTTAAATGCTTGCATGTTGCATTGAGGGGGGAACACCGAATCCGGCAGGGAGTTCCAGATTCGTGGATTCGTGGTTAATGAAAGATTCTCTATATTTGACAGTACGTCCGAAAGCGGGCTTCAGGGTATATTGGTGAGCATTCCTAGAGAGACGTGTATTGCGGGAGAAATGTTGAAGGGGCGGAATGCAACTGGCTATTTCATCAGAGAATTTTTGGTGGTAGTAACGATAAAACAGGGAGAGGCAGGTAACATTCCTGCGGTGTTCCAGCGAGTCTAATGTTTTGGTAATGCTGGAGTCACATATCAGTTTCATGGCTCGTTTTTGAATTCTGTCTAGTAGGTGCAGTGAGGTCTTGGAAGTACCGGACCAGACATGAGCGTTAAACTCTAATTTGGGCCGAATGAACGCCTTATAGATTGTAGCCAGATCTAAGGGTGAGAAATATTTCTTGCATCTGTATGAGAATCCTAGGCATTTCGCAGCATTCTTGGCGACACTGAATATATGTATGTTGGCGTTACAGTCCATGAAGGACCTGAGCCGAGCTTCTCTCAATCACCCATGGTGTGTGTGATTTCATTTTCTCATAGGTGAAAGGGACCTACAGTTTTATTGCCGGTTCCGAACGGCGAAATTCGAGAAGCTTTCGTTGACAATTATACTACAGGGGATTTCGTCAGTACCCCGCTGAGGAGAAGCACCGTGAAAAACACGTTCGACGACATGGCTGTGTCGGGATTCGATCCCGTGTCATCGGCGTCAGAGGCCAACACACTACCCACTGCGCCACGGTGCTCTGGTCGCTCCTGAATATATGGTCGCGCCACTGAATATATGGTCGCTCCAATTAAGATTGTGAGCAACACTCATACCCAGGATGGAAAGCTTGTCAGTTTCTGAGATGCAAGTGCCATTCATTGATAATGGCTGCGGGTTAGTTATACGCTTTAACGACAAGAGACAGCATTGTGTTTTGGAAGCATTAAATTCCACTCTATTGTTTTTACCCCATTGGATGATGCTGTCGATATCGGAATTTAATGAGCTTAACATACGCTGCCGCTCATTATCTACAACCGAAGTGCAGGGTCGTAAACTGGCGAACGAATATGAGAAGCTGTACTCTCGTCAGCGAAGGAGTCTGTCACTTCAACTATGAACTCTTCGATCTTTCGACTACGTAGCGGAAAAACCTGGGTCGAAATTTCAACTCAGTTTCGACTCGATCTTTCGACTACGCATGTAAACGGGATAAGAGTCCCGTCCATCTATTGGGACCTACTGCCACATATATGCTCCTCTCAAGCTTTCTTAGATAATTTTTCAATGTAGCTCACTGCATTATTAATTAAACTTTTCTTCTTCTTCTTCTTCTTTGGTGGCGTTACAGCCCATGAAGGACCAGAGCCAAGCTTCTCTCAATCACCCATGTTGTGTGTGATTTATCTTTTACATAGGTGAAAGGGACCTACAGTTTAATGCCGATTCTGAACGGCTTGAGTCGAGAAGCTTTTTCATGGACGGGAGGTTTTGCCAGCACCCCGCCGAGGAGGAACGTCGCGAAATAAATATTCGATGGCGTTGGTGTTATCGGGATCCGAACTCGCTCATCGTGCGCCAGAGTCCAACACACTAACCACGACGCCTTCTTTAAACTTTTGCAAATTTTAAAAGTTTGAATCTACTCAAATGGTCAACACCTAATACAAGCGTCTTGGGGCTCTTTAAAAATATAAAAGGACTACACTAGTACTAGATATTTAATAAGAATTTGATTAATTTCTGTGGCTGAAGATTTAGTTTAATTTTTTTTTTTTTTCATTTCCAGGTCAAATACATCTGGACCAGCGGTCGCATCTGTGACTTCAAGGGTTGCGAGCGTCCTGACCTGCAACCCACACCAATCAACGGTTGGTTCTGGACTGCAACTCTCCAAAAACTCGCTCCAACCACCGAACGTCAGCAAGGTGATTGGTCACCTACCGGCGGAATCGGCCTTCCCCAACCCGACAACCGTGAACTGAAACAAGGTGGTGCTCCCGAAAACTGCTTGGCCCTTCTCAATCAATTCTACAACGATGGCGTCAACTGGCATGATGTCGCCTGTCACCATAAGAAACCATTCGCATGCGAAGAAAATGATGCTCTTCTCAAATACGTACGCTACACAAATCCCAACCTTCGTATTTAAGCCAACGATCCGATAGTATCGTTACATAAATCACCATTAAGACGAACGAGGTTACAATTAAGATTTTCTTTACCCCTACGTTGGAATGGAACAACGTTTTAGAGCATACCAAAAATGATATATTTTGTTTACGTAGAAAGTAATTACTTTATCCTTTCCCACTTCCGGTTCTATATAATTTCTCTGTTATTCTACTTCTTCTTCTCTTTCTTCTACTGCCCATCTTTTGCTAATCCTTCTTATTCTGTCGAAAAGAAGAGAGGGACCATGATGCTCCCGACTATCAGCTTTTGGTAGAGAACAGACTCGACACGAAGCATTTTTAAATGGTCTAAAATGTACAGCGTTCTCTTTATTATTATTATTTTTTGTCATTGCATTAGTTTAATTTATAGTAATTTTATTGTCATGCGTCTTTTTATACATATGAGTATGAAGTAATAATTTATGATTTCGAAATAAAGTTAAAAAAGTGAACCTTAGCCGAGGTTTCATTTAAAGCCTGCCCTGACGTCAAAAGCTTACAGATATATGCCTCAGCATATGTGGTAAGTGCGAAAGGTGTTTCAGGGGTAACTTGAAGCAAGTAGGATGGTGATCAAAAGAAACTAGCTTACTAGGTCAAATTTATAAACTTAAAGCTTGGTCTAAAGGATATAACAATCAACCCTGCTCTTCCTAAACCGTCATGTTGTATGCAACGCAGTTGAGAATGGAAATTGACCAGACGTACTGCTGCAGGCATAACACTCACAGTATATCTTAGTGGGCGCTACAGTTCGGGGTGAACCTGGGCCTCAACTAACATGCCCCTCCATGGGGTGGCCGTGGTGCAGTGGTTAACATCATCGACCGCCGAGCGGAAGGTCTATAGTTCAAATTCGCTGCATAGCCAAGAAAAAAGTAATTCCTATAGGGAAAAAAGTATGCAACACAGTTGTGAATGGTAAGTGACCAAACGTACTGCTGCAGGCATAACACTCACAGTATATGGTAAATTGAAATTCATCCTCTGCGTATGCAATACTAACACCAAAAGTGCATGAACGAATTACTGAGAATTATAACCAACGCGAAATTCGGTCGGCTCTCGTCCTATGTAGGACAAACCACCACTGAGAGTAGTTAACGAACATCTACGACCCAAAAACCACTGCACTCCGTTCAGGTTGTGTGTCAAAACATCAACCTGCGCGAAACTTTCCCTCTCCCTGCTATCTTCGCTCGCACAACGTTCAATACGTGATAAGGCCTTACCCTTGAGTGCGCGTGTGACTCCAAAAAAAAAAAAAATCTAGCACGATCTTTCGCTAGCCTTTTCCATTGCCGCAGACCCAATTGGCTGAGGTCCCCTTCCACCTGTGTGCATCATCCTAAGTACGGCCGTCCTCTGCTTCTTCGTCCCTCGGGGTTGGATTCAAAGACTCTCCGGGCTGGAGCTGCGTTGTCCATTCGCTCTACATGGCCCAGCCATCTTAGACGTTGAATCCGTAGACGCCTGACTAGGCTCATGTCGCTGTACAGCCCGTAAAATTCGTGGTTGAATCTTCTCCTCCATCCCCGTCTGCGTTTATAGGCCCTAAAATCACGCGCAAAATCTTTCTCTCGAACCGACCAAGGGCCTCCTCATCCGCTTGTGATAGTGTCCATGCTTCTGCGCCATACAACAGGACCGGGATGATAAGGGCTCTATTACTCAGTTGCCCCCTGAGCCCAAAGAAACAGCGATTGGCAAGAGTGATTCTGCGTTTGATTTCGGAACTGATATCGTTGTTCCAGGTCACTGCGGAGCCAAGGTAGACGAAGTCCTTAACTACCTCGAACTTATATCTGCCTATACAAACGTTCAGGCCAAGAGGTCGGTGGTGAGCGTCTTTTTTTGCCCTCGTTTACTGCCAAGCCAATTTTCGCCGCTCCCATAGCAATACTCGCAAACGCCTCATTGACATCTCGCTGTGATCTACCTATTATGTCAATATCGTCGGCGTATGCAAGGAGTTGCGAGGATTTGAAATAGATTGTGCCTCTTGTATGGGCCAGTGACTTTTGCACAATCATTTCCAATATGATGTTGAAGAAATCACACGACAGCGCATCGCCCTGCCTAAATCCTTTTTTAACATCAAAACTATCGGTAAGGTGTTCACCGATTCGGATGGAACAGCGAGCATTCTTCAAAGTCATCCTGCATAGTCTGATGAGTTTAGCAGGTATGTCAAAGTTAGACATAGCGTTGTATAGCTCGTCTCTAACTGCGCTGTCGTATGCGGCTTTGAAGTCGACAAATAGGTGGTGAGTGTCGACTTGAAATTCAATGTTTTTTCCAGGATCTGCCGTAGTGTGAAGATTTGGTCGATGGTGGACTTCCCTGGCCTGAATCCGCACTGGTAAGGACATATCAGCTTATTTACAAAAGGCTTCAGGCGTTCACACAAAACGGCAGAGAAGATTTTGTAGGCGATGTTAAGGAGACTTATTCCTCTATAGTTGGCGCAATCAGAGGGGTCTCCTTTCTTGCTGAGACTCCATTCCTCGGGCATGCTTTCCTCTAACCATATCTTAAGGATGAGCTGGTGCATGCTCCCAATCAGGTCATCCCCAGCTGCCTTGAAGAGCTCAGCAGACAGTCCGTCTGCGCCAGCAGCTTTATTCAACTTGAGCTTCGTTATGGCAATTTTAACTTCGTCGAGGTCAGGGGGACAAGATTCACAAGGACAGAATTCTCTGCGGTCTACTCACAGTATATGGTCAACCGAAATTCATCCTCTGCGTATGCAATACTAAAGTGCTTGAACGAATTACTACGGACTATAACCAACGCGGAATTTGGTCGGCTCTCGTCCTATCTAGGTCTAGGACAACCACCCCTGAGAGTAGTGAACGAACATCAACGACCCCAACCAATATAAAAACTCTTGAATCTGCGCGAGTCTCTAAAAAAAAAAGAAACCAGAGAATATATGACAGGCCATTACCTAGAACTACTAAGATATCAGAAATCCTGACAATTTATTACGATAGCTACGTATCTCCAGACATAGTTGGAACCTCGCTAAAGAGGGTTCCATCGAATGGTCAACTTACAGAGATAATGTTAAGCGACTCAAAAAGGAAATTAGATTCGCATAAAAGAGCTCGTGGAGAAATTTCTGCGGTTCTATCGAATCATGTACGGATGCGGCTCGTCTGAGAAAGGTCCTTGCCAAGACTCCCACGCAGGTTTCTTCAATCAGGAAATCTGATGGTAGCTGGACAGACTCAAACGAAAGCATTCTTGACGCTCTACTAAGGTGTCACTTCCCTAACTGTGTAAACGCGGTAAGGGAACAGACTGGGCCTGAAATAGTCGATAACATCGTTACCAAAGAAAAAATCCTGTGGGCGGTAAAATCATTCGAACCCTACAAGGCGCCTGGAATAGACGGTATATATCCGAAAATGCTGCAAGAACCAGGCGAACTTATCACCCCCTGGCTAGAACGCATATACGGCTGGTGCCTCAGGACGGGATATGTCCCACAAGCATGGAGGGAAGTTAGGGTGGTGTTTATACCCAAGTCAGGGAAGGTCAACCATGCCACGGCAAAGGAGTATAGACCTATCAGCCTATCCTCCCTCCTTATGAAAACATTGGAACGACTAATCGACAAATACATAAGAGATGAGATTGGTGATAGCTACTTATCAGAATCACACCGCATACATAAAGGGTAGATCGGTAGATACCGCTCTTCACAGGGTGGTCTATACGATAGAAAAGGCACTCAACGCTAAGGAATATGCCCTGGGGGCCTTTCTAGATGTTGAGGGTGCCTTCAATAACGTCAGTACCGAGGCAATAATGTCCAGCCTACGGATGGCCCACATAAATTCGGGAATCTGTAGATGGGTTGAACAAATGCTAAGTACTTGTATAGTAAACTCGTCGATAGGAGGAGCAAATGGAAGGGTGAGAGTCAACCGAGGCACACCACAGGGGGTGCTCTATCGCCTCTCCTGTGGCTCCTCGTAGTCGACGAATTGCTAAAGCTTCTAGAGACACAGGGTTTCAACGTCACGGCCTATGCCGATGACACTGCCATCCTGGTACCTGGGAAATTTCCTCAGGTCCTCAGTGAAAGACTAAGTTATGCGCTGCTATTGGTGAATAACTGGGTCAAGGAACGGGGCCTAGGGGTAAACCCAACTAAAACTGAGATTGTCCTCTTCACACGAAAGAGATCAATACCTAAGTACACATATCCACGTATAAATGGTATCGACCTGATTCCGAAGAAATCCGCTAGGTATCTTGGAATAATTCTAGATTCCAAGCTTAGCTGGAAGGACAACATAAATGAAAGAACCAAGAAAGCTTACGTGGCACTATATTCTTGCAGGGCAGCTTTCGGAAGGACATGGGGCTTTAAACCAAAGGTGGTATACTGGCTATACACCGCGGTGGTAAGACCTATTTTAGTCTATGGATCAATTGTCTGGTGGAAAGCACTTGAAAAGAAATGCAACCTTCAAAGTCTTACAAGGAATCAGAGGGCTGGCTGTCTGGCGGTGACCGGATCTATCAAATCCACACCAACGGCGGTCCTTGAAGCAATGCTGAACCTTCCACCACTAGACATGTATTGTGAAATCATTGCAGCCAGGGCTGCGCTAAGGATGCAAGAATCCAGTTTTTGGAAGATCAATCCTGGATCGATGGGCTATCCTGAGGTCCGCAACCGAAACGGACTATACCACCCCACTTTCTTGCTATGAGAGGAGATTCTCTATTAGGATTCCCTCCAGGGAGGAATGGGCCAGTGGTATGGTAAACACGGAAGAGGAACTGGCAATCTATACCGACGGATCCAAAACGGATACCGGCACCAGTCTTTTGCCTGGTCCATCCCATCGCACTTCTTGGAGTGCGGTTATATCTGCTTTATAACAGTTGAGGGTTTGCTCCAATTGATCGCCTGCACCCGGTCTGTTAAAGGACCTCACATTCCAGGTGCAGACTCTCAAGTTCGTTAGTCGTTTGCAGGGGTCGTCAGCATTGTATCCGTCCGTATCCGAGGCTTGTTGTCGTTTCGGAACAAGTAAGTTTTCACGTGATAGGGATGTTACCCCTAAGCACAACCCCCAACCTGGAGGGCCAGGTTCCTCTTTCCCCAGGAACAAGGGGTTGGGTCGCTGCACACATTGGTTCACTACCTGGCGGGTGCCAGGGTAGCCACGGGGAGGCTGTGTGTCAACTTGGATTGAGCAGGGACAGAGATCGAAGCTGGCGTTTGCCATGTTAGACGCGATCAACTTCTTTGCTCTGTTTGCTCGCTCCCTCCCCCCTAACCAGACCTACTGCTGCAGGCATAGCACTCACAGTATATCTTCTTTTGGTGGCGTTACAGCCCACCAGATTCCGAACACCGTGAGTTGAGAAGCTTTTGCATGGCAACTATACTATATGGGGTTTTGCGAGTACGCCACCGAGGAGGGACGCTGCGAAATAAATATTCGATGGCGTTGGTTTTATCGGGATCCGATAACTCACAGTATATGGTTAACTGAAATTCATCCTCTGCGTATGCAATACTAAAATGCTCGAACGAATTACTACGGAATATAACCAACGCGGAATTCGGTCGGCTCTCCCCTGAGACTAGTGATCGGACATCAACGACCCAAACCACTGCACTCCGTTCAGGTTGTGTGAACTCGTGAACCTGCACGAGTCTCTAAAAAAGAAAAAAAAAGGAAAACACGCTCAGAGCGTCATCCTTGAGTCAACAGATCAGGCTGATGTTAGAAAATGTAGCATTGATACGATAGCTTAGGACTTTTTGCCTAAGTCCAACTCGGACAACAAATCCAGACGCGGTATGTTAAGGGTCCTCACATTCCAGGTGCAGAGTCGCAAGTCACTTATTCGTTTGCTTATTCCGAGTATCGAGAGGGTGGTCCCCAAATCCCTGTCTACATGGGTGGAGAACCAGGACATATTTTCGAATAACCAATATACATGCCACGTCGAAACATGTCTCGGGTATACGAGTTAAAGTATTCAAAAAAGAATAACTCATGGATCATCGCTCCACTTGTTTGAGTGAATAGTTGACTCATCACAATGTAGCGATGGCCCGATACAATGTAGCCCGATACAATGTAGCAATGCAACATTGTAATTGTTTGGAACCAAATCCTCGCCCACACTTTCCGTTTCCTGCAGCAGCTTCGAAATATTAGATATCGAATCCTCGCCCACACTTTCCGTTCCTGCAGCAACTTCAGAATGTAAGATAGAGATAAGAAATTTAGATGTATTCAGGCATTGCACTGTCGCTTGCCTTTCTTAACTTTTGTAAGATAATTTTAAGTCAGTTGAGTAATAAAGCTGGAGAAGATCAGTTGATCTTTTTAAAAACTCCGACCAACCTACCGACTCATTAATTGGCGATCCTGCCAGGAGGAGAATTTTTATTCTCCTAGGGACCAAAGAAATAATCAAGTATCCACCGAGTTGGAGAAAAGTGTAACAAAAATAATCGTACTATACGAACTAAACGTAATCAAGTATCCACCGAGTTTGGAGAAAAGTGTAACAAAAATAATCATACTATACGAACTAAACGTAATCAAGTATCCACCGAGTTGGAGAAAAGTGTAAGAAAAAATAATCGTACTATACGAACTAAACGTAGTCAAGTATCCACCGAGTTGGAGAAAAGTGTAACGAAAAATAATCGTACTAATCGAACTAAACGTAATCAAGTATCCACAGAGTTGGAGAAAAGTGAAAAAAACAATACGAAAATACGAATATAATCGTAATCAACAAATATACATAAAAAAGTGAGACAAAGGTGATCAAGCAGAAAAAATAGAAATACATCCTACGACTAGACAGAGGACAACATTCAAGCACAAGTAATCTCCAGCAGCAACGGCGGCTATCCAAGAAAAAGATATTCTAGTAAGTCAGTTAGACACCTAAATGGAAATTTAAAACAATAAATACGTATTCTATAAATATACATATATTTTACGAAGTGTTACAGATATAATTATATTGTGTGAATTATATATAGAATCATAATAATAAGAAAAAAATAGAAAAAATGGCGCGTAATGAAGAAATTTCGACGGACGTTATTACTAGGCTTATTGCTGTAAACAATGCGAGTCTCAAAGCTGAGATAGAGGAATTAAAAAATAGTTTTAAAAATATATTAGGCAGTGAGGTGGTTACAGAATTTAAAACACAGACGATTGACCCGAACATTAAGTGTGACGAATCACTAGAGGTAATTAGGTCCTTACCGGAATTTTCAGGCACAAGTGTTAGTTACGTTAGTTGGCGAGAAGCCGCCAACAATACAATGAGCATTTATATTAATGGAAGTAAACGGTACTTCGCAGCGCTCACAATAATGAGGAATAAAATAATAGGAGAGGCAAATGACATTTTAACTAATCATGGAACAGTTTTAAATTTAGACGGCATTATAAGCAGACTTGACTTTGCTTACGCAGACAAGAGACCCGTTCACATATTAGAGCAGGAACTCAGTATTTTACGACAGGGACCCATGACTATAATCGACTATTACAACGAAGTTAATAAGAAATTAACTTTGTTAATTAACAAAACTATAATGACATATGGCAATGACGCGGCCATCACAAAAGAATTGAACGACAAAAATCGGCAAAATGCCTTAAGGGTATTCATTACGGGATTAAATCCACCCTTATCAAATATATTGTTTTCCCTATCACCTGAGAATTTGCCATATGCACTGGCCAAAGCCCAGGAACTGGAAGCCAATAATCAAAGAACTAGTTTTGCGACACAGTTCTCTAGACAGCAACTTTTCCCACGATCTAAACCAAACTATTTAAGATTCCCACCAAAAAAGTTTAACACTACCTTTCAACAAAACCATCAACCAATGGAACTGGGAAGTTCGACACAATCGAATAGGCCCAATTTTACCAGAAACCCAATTAACCAACCCCGATTAAACCATAATCAACACCTTTCTTATAACCCATTAAGATCGCAAAACAATTTTAGACAAAACCCTAACCAATACCAATTTAACAGGGCTACTGAAAAACGATCTTTCGAAAATACAGACAACCACAGTGGTCAACCCCAGCAAAAAAATCTTCGCGTTAATAATCTGAACGAAACAGCTTTTTTAGAGAAAGGATTAACCTGCCCTTTATTTACCGAACCAGTGACCGGTCCGGAAAACGACTTAGAATACTAGTTGACACAGGAGCTTCGAGCTGCTTCTGCAAGCCAAATACGTTGGTAACGCGATTTGAATTACCTATTCACAAAAGAGTGAAAACAGTAAAAAAGTATATATTAATAACTCATTATTCCGAGTTAACTATATTCGGAATCAAAGAAAGATTTTATGAATTAACAGGTCTGGAAACAGATCTACTTATAGGCGTTAATTTGCTTAAGAAAGCAAATATTATATTAAACTTAAAAAATGAGACTTTAACTCATAACGATAATATAGAGAAATTATACTTATCAGAACCCAGCAAAACACCTGAAATAATCAACAGGGTTAACAAAATAAATAAAAATACAATGTCTGAACATTTGAATAATGTCCATACAGGAAAATCCGAAGGTACTCGTACGATATCAAATCTTAGACTAGAAATAAAAAACCTAATAAAATATATTCACTCTGACATTAATACCAATATACCATTTCGAACTGACTTACGAGCAGAAATTCGTACTACTACCGAAACCCCAGTGTGGAGCAAACAATATCCATACCCTCTCTCCGCGAATACATTTGTCAACAATGAAATAATGAAATTATTAAAAGACGGTATTATACGGCCGAGTAGAAGTCCATATAATTCCCCAATTTGGGTTGTACCGAAAAAAGGTATAAACGAAGACGGTACACAAAAACAAAGATTGGTAATTGATTATAAAAAACTTAATGAACTCACTATACCCGATCGCTACCCTATTCCCAATACGGATGTTATATTGTCAAACTTAGGTGGTGCAAAATTCTTCTCGACCATTGATTTAGAATCTGGATTCCATCAGATTTTAATGAAAGACTCAGATATAGAGAAGACGGCATTCTCCATAAATAATGGAAAATATGAATACGTTAGATTACCTTTTGGGTTGAGAAACGCTCCAAGCATTTTTCAGAGAGCAATGGATGATATATTAAGGAATTTTATAGGAAAGTTTTGTCACGTTTATATAGACGATATAATCGTGTTCTCTCAGAATTTATCAGATCACATTAAACATTTGAAGTTAATAATCGAAACTTTACGTGAAGCAAATATGAAGATATCCCTTGAAAAATCTAAATTTTTCGAAATAGAGACTGAGTTTTTAGGCTACGTAGTTAGTCACAAAACAATTAAAACTGATCCAAAAAAAGTTGAAACAATTTCCAATTTTCCAATTCCCACTACCTTGAGACAACTTAGAAGTTTCCTTGGACTTACCGGGTATTACCGAAAATTCATTGAAGGATATGCAAAGATCGCGAAGCCACTAACATTTCATTTATCCGGCGAAAACGGGAAAGTATCTCAATATGTTTCGAAAAAAGTTAAGATTAGTCTAGACCATAATGGAATACAGGCATGTGTAAAACTAAAAGATATATTAAAAAACCAAATCGAGTTGACTCAGCCAAACTTCGAAGAAAAGTTTATCTTAACAACAGACGCATCAAATGAAGCCTTGGGTGCTGTATTAAGTCAAAAAGGGAACCCAATTACATTTATTTCCAAAACCCTTAATCAGACTGAACGTAACTATGCAACCAATGAGAAAGAACTCTATGCAATTGTGTGGTCATTGAAAACCCTTAGAAACTACCTTTATGGCGTAAAAAACTTGGAAATACATACAGACCACCAACCATTAACATTTTCAATATCTAACAGAAATCCTAACACGAAATTAAAACGTTGGCGCGCATTCATTGAAGAATTCTCTCCAAAAATTATTTATAAGCCGGGAACAACGAACGTCGTAGCAGACGCATTATCCCGACAATTTCTTAACCAAATTAGCGAATCATCCGATTCATCCATGCGTGAAACGCAGCATTCAGCTGCAAGCAATGATCACTTTCAGATAGAGGAAACAAGGAGACCCCTCAATCAATTCAAGCAACAAATTTTACTAGCCAAAAACAAATTTACGATTCATGAATCTGTTCGAAACTTCAATCGAACCCGACATATAATTGAATATGACACAGTAGAAAATTTAATCATAATCCTCAAAGAATACCTTAATCCTAAATTAATAACAGGCATTTATTGTACCCCAGAAGATTTATACGAAATAAAAAACGCGCTACTTACGACTTTTAACAACAAATTTGTCTACGTTAAAACATTCGCCATTGACATTATTCGAGAAGATGATCAAAAGGCTATAATTAGGCAAGTACACGAAAGAGCACATAGAAATTACAGAGAAAACCTCAAACAAATTTATGAAAAATATTATTGGCCAAAAATGGCAAAAGAATTCAAAGAATACGTTAGGCATTGTGAGATCTGTAATAAAAATAAGTATGCTAGACATCCGAAACAGATTCCTATAGGCAAAATTCCAACCCCGACCGAAGCAGGTAAACAACTTCATTTAGACATATTTTTTGCCCAAAACTTAAAATTTCTAACAATTATTGATGCCTTTTCAAAATATTTAACTATAAAATTAATTGATGATAGAACAAGTCTAGACGAAAAAGTTTTAGAAATATTACAAGCTCATCCTGATGCAAGTAAACTTATGACCGATAATGAACCAGGGTTTAGCACTCCCCAATTTAAATCACTGATGGAAAGGCTGAACATAGAATTATATTATTGCGATCCCAAACATAGCACCACAAATGGACAGATAGAGAGAGTCCATTCGACCTTAATAGAAATAGCACGTTGCATTAAGGAAGAATTTCATTTAGTCAATGACTTAGAAGCAATGTTTAGAGCTGTACAACAGTACAACAAAACAATTCATTCCGTAACTGGCGAAAGACCCATTGATATATACTTCAATAAAAAATCTCATAAAGAAATTACTACGAATTTAGATAGAGCGCAATCATATATGCTTAGGTATCACAATAAAAATAGACACACCAAACCGTTTAAAGAAGGAGACATTATATACGAAAAGATCAAAGGCGCTAGGAATAAGTTAGAACCACGATATAAGAAACAAACAGTTAAAAGAGACTTAGGAACTAAAGTCGAAATAGCAAACAGAAATAGGATAATACATAAGGATAATATACGAGATTGAGACCGTGACATATTTTATTTTTTTACAGAAAATGATTCCTTTACTATTTATATTCGCATCGGTATCGGCGGACATTGTCGACTACACTAGAGAAAACCATTTACTAGTAGAAAATGGGAAGGTAGCTGTTTACCAAGACTATGGAACAATCTACCACATAACTAATTTTACGCATTACGAAATCATTTTACAAGAAACAAGACAACTTTTCAAAGACGAACTACATTTTTCCCTTATTACTGAAGGCGCTAATTTAGATAACGCCGAATACAAGGTACAGTCTGAAGAATTATCAGAATTAGACTTAGAATTGAAAGTGATAGAAACACTTTTAGAACAGTTACAAACAACCCACAGACACAAACGTGGAATAAATGAACTAGGTACAATATTTAAATGGATAACTGGTACACCAGACCATGACGATATAATAAAAATAGAAACAAAACTGAACCAAATTATGCAAAATAATAATAAACAATTTATGACAAATTCAAACATTTTTAAAGCAATCACAGAACTTTCCGAGAAAATTCAAAATAATATTAGAAAAGATTCTCGCATTGTCTCAGCAGTAAAGCATAGGAATAAATTAATAACATTAGAATTACAAAATTTAATTCAAACAATTACACTGTCAAAAATTGGAATATTAAATCCAGCGGTTCTCAATCTAAAAGAAATAAAAGAAATAGTTAATCATGAATTTAAAGAAATCTCAATCACTGATCTTATCGACGTATCCACATTTAAAATAATTCAAAACAATCATTGTCTTATTATATATATTAAGTATCCATATATTAAAGATATTTGCAAATTCTATGATGTAAGAGCAATTGCTCAACTAGATGGTAAGTTAATATTGGAAGATAAAATAGCAAGGTGTGATGACAAATACACCAATCTAGTAAAGTGTAAATTAGAAATTAACGAGCAATATTGTATGATTGAGAAATCCGAAACATGTCTTTCAAATTTACTAAACCGAAATTCTGAAATAATCGAATGTAATAAAACCAAAGAAAATAATAAAAAATTAGATATCATTAAAGACGGAGCAATACTCTTGTCAGGCAATCACACAGTGGATAAGTTAAAGTTAAATGGCACCTATTTAGTGACCTTTATTAATAATGTTACAATAGACGATATTGTATATTTTAACACAAAAGAAATCGTTAACAATTATATTAGATCTACCAATGTGAATACTCTTAAAATAACAAATTATATTGAAAAGAAAAATGACTTAAATTTCGAAAACATTGATATCTTAGAGTATGAAAATAGCTCAAATGAAAAATATTATATCTGGAAGTTGCTTTTTGCTATTGTAACGATGTTGCTTATTATGTTTTTAGTTAAGAGTTGTTGGAAGCGGAACGTTGGTTCAAAGTTACTTCGACATGAAATTTTATTTAATGATTTAAATGATAAAATACAGGAAATGACAAGTCAATATGAAATGTCGGGACGTCATTTCTAAGAAAGGGGGGAGTTAAAGTATTCAAAAAAGAATAACTCATGGATCATCGCTCCACTTGTTTGAGTGAATAGTTGACTCATCACAATGTAGCGATGGCCCGATACAATGTAGCCCGATACAATGTAGCAATGCAACATTGTAATTGTTTGGAACCAAATCCTCGCCCACACTTTCCGTTTCCTGCAGCAGCTTCGAAATATTAGATATCGAATCCTCGCCCACACTTTCCGTTCCTGCAGCAACTTCAGAATGTAAGATAGAGATAAGAAATTTAGATGTATTCAGGCATTGCACTGTCGCTTGCCTTTCTTAACTTTTGTAAGATAATTTTAAGTCAGTTGAGTAATAAAGCTGGAGAAGATCAGTTGATCTTTTTAAAAACTCCAACCTACCGACTCATTAATTTACGTACGTCCACTTGCTTTTATAGGAATATAAAAAAGAAATAGGTAATTCGTAAATTGAAATTTAGACTTAGTAAATGGAATGTACGTAACTTCTCTTTAAAAAAAAAGTGTTGAAATAAGAAAATTATTAAGGTGTTGATGTAACCGTACCATATGATTCATAACCACTCACATACCTGGAAGTTGCGGAACCCTTATGTCTGATTTTGACACTTTGACAATCGGTGTCATTTAATGACAACCAATGGCAACATTTACCCGAATTTACTTCAATTTGAACAAAAAATAACATTTTAACCATGGATATTGGAGAACTTTTATCTTTTAAGGTATTCCCTCAATTAAGCGAAACAGATGTTTCACTCTCATTTTTCAGCCGGATCAAACGCCAAAACGTAAACATGAGGACGAAGAGGAATACACAGAAGTTGCCGCAGTCCGAAAGGATGAAAAGTCCAAGAGAATGCGTCGCATCGCCCAAGCTAAGGAAGCAGCAGACTTTGTTAAACCAAACCCAGCACTTCTCACCGCCGAACTACAACTGAGCGAGGAAGAAAAAATGAATATTGTCAAGTACGTTGAAAACGAAGAAGCCGATGGCGATGTACTCGATGAAGTCGGTCTAAAGAAACTAATTTTACTGTTCGAGAAGAAGAACCTTAAGAATCAGGAAATGCGCATCAAATTCCCTGACAATCCGGAAAAATTCATGGAAAGTGAAGTGGATCTTCATTCTGTGGTTGAGGAGCTAAAAGCTGTGGCTACAGTGCCCGATTTATACCCAGTCCTTGTTGAGCTGCATGGTATTCCGAGCATTCTAGAACTATTAGCACACCCGAATACAGATATTGCAGTTGCCGTAGTGGATTTGTTGCAAGAGCTGACTGATGTGGATATTTTGGGCGAAAGTCGTGAGGGCGCCGAGGTACTCATCGACGCTTTGAGAAAGCAACAGATTTGTGCGTTGTTGGTACAAAATCTCGATCGGCTTAATGAGACTGTAAAAGAGGAAGCGGACGGTGTTCACAACACTCTGTCGATCATTGAGAACCTTACCGAAATGAATATGGAATTCACGAAAGAAGCAGCAGAACAAGGCCTCCTCATTTGGATACTAAAGCGACTCAAGCAGAAGACTCCGTTTGACCAGAATAAACTTTATTGCAGCGAAATCCTCTCAATTCTACTGCAAACAGATAACGATAATCGATTGCTGCTAGGGAATAGCGATGGCATTGATGTATTGCTGCAGCAGTTGGCAGTCTATAAGCGCCATGATCCAGGATCCACCGAAGAACAAGAGTTCATGGAGAACTTATTTAACTGTCTATGTTCGGCTTTAATGGCCAAGGAGAATCGCGAGCGATTTTTGAAGGGCGAAGGCTTACAACTGATGAATTTAATGTTGCGCGAGAAGAAAATGTCGAGGAATGGTTCGCTCAAGATACTGGACCATGCAATGTCGGGTCCAGACGGACGGGAGAACTGTAATAAGTTTGTTGACATCCTTGGTTTAAGAACGATCTTTCCATTGTTTATGAAAACGCCAAAGAGAAGTAAAACGCGGATTTTAAGCGCAGACGAGCACGAAGAGCATGTAGTGTCGGTCATCGCTAGCATGCTGAGGAACTGTAAAGGAGCACAGAGGCAACGTTTGCTCTCGAAATTTACAGAGAATGACCATGAGAAAGTGGATCGGCTGTTAGAGTTGCACTTAAAATATTTGGAGAAAGTAGAAGCGATCGATAAGGAAATTGACCAACAGTCAAGGGTAAGTAAATGCATTCACAGCTCAATTAAGGATTGCTCTTAAGGGTAAAGTACTTGTATTGCGGCGTAGGACCCAGAAATCGACGAAGAGGAAGAAGCAGAAAATAATTACATTAAGCGACTAACTGGTGGACTTTTCACGCTACAGCTGATCGATTATATTATCCTCGAGGTCAGCACGACATCAGACACTGTGAAACAAAGAGTGTGCCAAATCCTAAATCTGCGTGGAGCATCTATGAAGACCATTAGAAATATCATGAGAGGTAAGCATTGTCAGAGGCTGTTTACTGGAATGCCTTCAAGTAAATGGCACATATTGCTATGTAACATGTTGTCCTCATCTTTATTACTTTATTCGCAGAGTACGCAGGCAACTTGGGAGACGAAGGTGACAAAGATAACGAATGGAGGAACCAAGAACAAACACACATCCTCTCGCTCATCGATCGATTCTAAGCTAATAGCCTTTTTACTGACTTTTGTACAAATGAAATGAACTAACAAAGACAAAAAGAAATATACGGATAACTGTGAATGGTGCTTTGAATAATTAAGAGCTTCTGTGTGATGATACATCAAATGAGTGTCTACTATTAGAAGTAGACCTGCTTCACAGATCGGGTGCAAGTAGTGATTTTCCCCACTTTTCTGCAAGAGTTTATACGACGCCGCGAACTAGAAACTAGAAAGACTCTAAGCCCTTTCCATATGAGCGTCTCACGTTATATACATACTTACATCGTCTCTGCTCTTCATTCGTTTGCGGATTCTTTGTTAGGTGGCGCTACAGTTTGGTATGAACCTGGGCCCCAACCAACGAGCTTCTCCAGCTGGCACGGTCTTTTGCCATCTGTTTCCAGCGACCCTCTCCCAGTTGTTTAGGGGACTCTAACCCCTGGCGCACCTGTGTGCGTCACCTTAGATTCGGTCGTCCTCTGCTGCGTCGTCTCTCGGCTTTGAACTCGAAGACTTCGGGCCGGAGCTGTGTTATCCATTCTCTTCATGGCCTAGCCTGATTAGACGTTGGGTCCGTAGACGTCGTACTAGGCCGATGTTGCTGTATAGTTCGTCGTTGTACCTTCTCCTCCACTCCCCGTTTATACAAACGGGACCATAGATTGAACGCAGGATTTTCCTCTCGAAACGCCCAAGGTCCTCCTGATCCGGTTTCGTTAAAGTCCAGGCCTCTGCGCCATAGAGGAGGACCGGGATGATTAAGGTTTTGTCCAGTGCAACTTTGGTCTTTCGAGAGAGGGCTCTGCTTCTCAAATGCCTCTCGAGCCCAAAGAAGAAGCGGTTGGCGGTTGATCTCAGCGCTGGTGTTGTTGTCGCTGGTCACTAGTGTGTCCCTGACCAATTTGAATTTGTAGCTGCCAATTGCGACGATCTGGCCAAGATGTCGGTGTGCGTCTTTTGGTTGAAAGCATATATTTCGTTTTACCCTCGTTAACCGAAAAACCCATTTCAGCCGCTTCTGCTTCAATGCTTTCGAACGCATCATTAACGTCCCGTTGTGTTCGTCCAAATAATGTCATCCGCGTGTGCAAGCAGTTGTGCCAACTTAAAATAGATCGTACGTCTTGTGTTGGCTAGTGAGTCTCGTATGATCTTTTCAAGCACGATGTTGAAGAAATTACATGGCAGTGCGTCACTTACTTACTTACTTATCAGGCCAGCGATCCATGGAGGATCTGAGCCTGAGCTATAACTGCCTTCCATCCTTGACGGTCTGCTTCCAGTTGTCAAGACCAAGATGTCTTACATCCGCGATTACTTGGTCTTTATACCGGAGGTTCGGTCTTCCTCTTCTTCTCGAACCAGGAGGCTCGGAGTCGAAGACCCTCTTAGCTGGAGCGTTGATGTCCATGCGTTCGATGTGGCCGAGCCAGTGTATTCGACGGATCCTTGCCTTCCGGACTACATCCACATCTTGGTACAGCTCGTAGAGTTCGCGGTTGTGTCTTCTTCTCCATTCACCTTCCTCACAGACAGGACCAAATATCTGGCGCAGAATTTTTCTTTCGAAAGAACCCAAAATCAGCTCCGCTGTGCTGCTTATCGTCCAGCTTTCGGCTCCGTACAGCAAGACTGGCAGAATGAGCGTTTTGTAAAGCATGACTTTGGTCTTTCGAGTGAGGAGTTTTGACCCCAGTTGTTTGGACAAGCCGAAGTAGCAGCGGTTGCCAAGGGCGATTTTACGCCGGATCTCCACTGTGGTGTCATTTGTGGAATTTACGTTTACCCCAAGGTAGACAAACTCCTTAACTACCTTGAAATTGTAGCTGTCAATTGTTATGTTTTGTCCCAGGTGGTGAGCGACGGATTGGTTTTTGCTTGACAGCATGTATTTCGTTTTGTCCTCAATGATCTTAAGGCCAATTCGTTTCGCCTGTTCTTCAATCGCTGTGAATGCTTCCACAATGCCACGGCGAGAACACGCGATGATGTCGATATCATCCGCGTATCCTAGCAGCTGGATGGACATGTAAAAGATAGTGCCTTCCCTGTTGACGCCTGCCCGTCGCACTATCTGCTCCAGCACCAGGTTGAAGAAGTCACATGACAGCGCATCTCCTTGCCGAAATCCGGTGCATGTTTCGAATGGTTCCGAGGTCCTAGAACCGAGTTGCACGGTGCATCGCGTGTTTTTTAGCGTGGCGCGACACAACTGGATCAGTTTTACCGGGATCCCGAATTCGGCCATCGCCCCAAACAGTGCTTCACGATGAATGCTGTCGTATGCGGCTTTGAAATCGATGAAAAGATGGTGTGTATCGATTTGAAACTCGTTGGTCTTTTCCAGGATCTGTCGAAGTGTGAAAATTTGGTGTATAGTTGATTTGCCGGGCCGGAAGCCGCACTGGTAGCTGCCGATTAGTGCGGTGCAAAATGGTTTTAGACGTTCACACAATACGCTGGAAAGGATCTTGTATGCGACATTGAGCAGGGATATACCTCTATAGTTCTTGCAAGAGGTATGATCGCCGTTTTTGTGGATGGGGCATATAGAGCTGGTATTCCAGTCGTCGGGCATGCTTTCATCTTCCCAAATTCTGCAGATGATCTGGTGCATGCTCCCTACCAGAACATCGCCGCCAGCCTTGAAGAGCTTTGATGGCAAGCCATCTGAGCCTGCGGCCTTGTTGTTCTTCATGGCAGTGCGTCACTTTGTCTAAATCCTTTTTTAACATCAAAGGTCTCTGTTAAGTCACTACCGACCTTAACTGCCTGAACACAATGAGGTCGCAGTCGCTGTCTCCGTCGCAGTCTCGGTCACGGTCGGCATTGCTGTCGCTAGGATTGGCAAAATCTCGCCCACAATGAGGTCGCTTTGTTATGTCAAATTTTGACAGCTGTTTTCACCTTTGTCCATATACAAGGTGTCTGAAAAGAAAGCTTACATTTGTTTAGCTTATTGCGTGATCGCAACGAATCCGTGGGGTACGGGGGGTACGTCAAGCGGTAGCCTGGTTCTTGGGAATTCACTCGCTACTCGTTTTACAAAAACAGTGATTCGGCGATTGTGGCGCGTAGAAAATTCTGCAATATACGAATTTTACGCCATTTAAAGGATGCGCCAAGCATTCCTCTGATTTGAAAATGGGTAAAAAAGTTTGAAGTTTGGTTCGACAATAGAAAAACCAAAATCTGGACGGTCAAGGTCATCGATAACGTAAGAAAACGTGAAGAATGTTCATCAGTCTGTTCGCAGTGATCCCGACCTTTCGACTCGGAAGCGCGCAGATCAGTAGTGAGTAATATTGCTGTTCGATTAAATGGTTGTCGCGAACGCGAGGGCTTACATTTAGATGACATTATTTTTAAGAAATCAATTCCCAAGTTGTAAACGTTAACGATAAATAAAATTGTTTTCGATAGAATGTTTACTTCGTCTTTAATCGATCCACTAGGTAGGTAGGTAGGGTCGTAGCGTTCCTAGAGTTGAGAAGAAAGCACATAGGCCAGGGAGGCCCGTTGTGCAGCTACGAGGGGGTTTTACCACCCTATTCGTGGAACCATTTTGTGCTTCTTAAGAAGTTAAGAAGATCAAGTATCCCTACTTTCTGAACATCTGTCAGACCGTTAAGGAAGTAGGAGCCTAGGTAACGTTTCCTGAAATTGCAGAGAGCTGGAGGTAAATGCGCAGAGAAGGTGGTAAATGGATTCGACCTCCTCCTCGTCCTGACAGCTTCTGTAGAAATCATTCGGAACTATTCCTAATTTTTGTGCGTGACTGCCAATGAGGTAGTGTCCTGTGATGACACCGATGACTTTGTAGATGTAGTTCTTTTTAGGGAGATTATACTCCTTGTGCGTTGACTGTCAAGCCGAGGTCAGATTTGCCTGGTGATGACGCAGGTATGTCCCTGTGCCCATCTTAGGTTCGTCTCGGCCCTGGCGAGATTGGTCAAATTATGTTTAATGGTTGTAAGGGCTACTCCCTCACAAGCCCCGATTGATTGTAGCGTCGTTCCTAGTTTGGCGAGTGTGTCGGCTTTTTCATTACCTGTAATGTCGCTGTGTCCCGGTACCCAGGTAAGCTGTATGATGAACTGTTCTGCCATCTCGCTAAGAGATCTGCGACAGTCGGGACTAGATATTGGTGTGTACACATAAGACTCCAGCGACTTTAAGGCTGCTTGACTGTCTGTGAGAATGCGAATATCCGTGGTGGATATGACGTTCCACTTCAGCCGAGACAAAGCCTCTTTTATTGCCAACAGTTCCGCCTGGAAAACGCTGCAGTGATCGGGTAATTTTAGAGCTTTATGTAGCTTGAGTTGTTCGCAGAAAACTCCACTGCCCACCCCGTCTTTTTGATTTTAGACCCGTCAGTGTAGAAATCCACACAGTTTCTGCGCGGTTGAGTTTGGCGGGTCCAGTTCTTCCTGTCCGGATAGATCATCGTAAAGTTTTTGTCCAAGACTATGGTGAGTTCTGTGTGGTTTAGGTTTTCTGCCATAGTTATCCTGTTTTGCAGGATGGAGGAGTGGCCAGTGACATAGCTCGCCCATTTCGAGTTGGCTTTTAGTCTTATGGCCGTGTGTGTGGCAATTTGCTTACCGAAAATATCGAGTGGTGTAAGGTCTAGTATCATGTTAAGCGCAGCCGTTGGTGTGGACCTGAGGGCCTCGGTAATGCACATACATGCCATCCTTTGTACCTTCTCGAGTTGTTTGTGGTATGTTGTCTTGTCTAGTGCAGTCCACCAGACTATCACTCCATACATTAGTATGGGTCTAACGACCGTGATGTAGAGCCATAGGGTAATCTTGGGGTTGAGTCCCCATTTTCTTCCTAGGGATTTCTTACATGTATAGAGAGCTATTGTTGCTTTTTTTTTTGCTCTTTCAATTGTGTTGCTCTTCCAAGTTAATTTCCTATCGAGTATGATGCCAAGGAATTTGGCACTAGGGGAGTAGGCTAACCGGGTATCGAGCAGAGTGATAGGGCAGTTTTCCGGGAAATCGATCCACTAAATATAAACTTTCTTTTGAGACACCTTGTACTTACAACGAACCGTCAATCGCCGATTTGAAGTTTTCCTTGTTTTGTTTTTTTTTTTTTTTCTACACAGCTGTCACAATGTCGTACGACCGAGTTTAAAGTTAGCCAACTCGCGCGACACACCCTACGACCGAGACAGCGACCGCGACATCATTGTGTTTACGGTATGGGATTTACGTACATTTAACTTTCGACAGAGAGGGCATGGGCTCGGACATACAGGGTAAAGTTGTTGATTGCTCTCAACCTGGCGAGATGCCAGCCGGGTCAAGTTGACATACGGCCTCCTCGCGGCGCCCTCTGGATAGCCTCTTCAACAACCGTTGGGAGGTGAACAAACGTATGCAGCGAAAAAAATCCCGACCAGAATGGCGGTTGTGCGGTGGGCTAACAATCCGCCCACGTAAAAAACCTAAAAGTTATGAATGAGCAAGATGCCTCGGATACACGGACGGATACTCGACGACGACAACGCACGAAAAAGGAACACTATTTGCGAGTATGCTCCTGGAATGTCAGAACCCTGTACACTCCCGGAGCTGCTCATAAACTAGAAGGAATCCTCACGCAGTACAAGGCGGATATTACTGCAGTCCAGGAAATACGCTGGATAGGAAACGGTATGATTAGAAAGAAAAATTGCGACATTTATTACAGCTGTCACAAAAGGTTGCACTTACTGGGATGCGGATTTGTCGTGGGAAAGCGGTTAAGGTCGAAGGTCATCGACTTTAAACCTATAAGTGATCGCCTGGCTGTGATCCGCATCAGAGCAGATTTTATAACATCAGCCTTATATGTGCACACGCCCCTACCGACGAGGCTGAAGACCCTATCAAGGAGGACTTCTATGACCTCCTGGACAACGCCTATGGAGCTTGTCCGGAGTACGATGTAAAAATCGTGCTCGGGGACTTCAACGCCAAAATCGGTAAGGAAAACACCCTTGGCGGATTGATCGGAAAGCACAGCCTCCACGATACAACAACAGATAACGGCTTCCGACTCGCTGACTTTGCGACAGCTCGTAATGCGGTGATAAGTAGCACAAGATTCCCTCCACACAGCAACCTGGCGATCTCCGGACGGTCGAACCGCCAACCAAATCGACCCTGTGCTCATTGACGCAAGGCACTCGTCAAACCTCCTGGATGTGCGAACATTCAGCTGAGCGAAATACTCTACGGTATGCCTACGTCGAACACAAATGCCAATAATATGTGGCTGCATTGCCGCTCAGCCATTCAGGAAGTAGCCGAAACCACCTTAGGATACCTACCACCCCAGGCAAGAAACCCGTGGTATGATGGCGAGTGTGAGCAGAAAAAGGCAGCAACCGACGAGGCGTACCAAAAGGCGCTGCAGAGGAAAACCAGGGCAGCGCAAGAAGAGTACTGAGCCAGAAGAAGGGAGGAGAAAAAACTACTGCGACAAAAGAAAAGAATCTTCGCAGCCTCCCAGCTCAAGGATATCGAGGACTCTAGGGATAACCATAAAATACGAGCCTTTTACAAGAAAGCCAAAGGCCTTGCAGGAGGCTTCAAAAAGGGCACCCTGGCTCTTCGAAACTGCGAGGGTAATCTTGTCACCGACCCGCAGGGAATAGTGGATGTATTGAAGCAGCACTTCCAGCAGCTGCTTAACGAGCAACCCAAAAATCCCAACTCCAGCCGCTGAAGTAGTCCTACCACCCAGCATCGAAGAAGTCGGCACAGCTATTCAGAAGCTGAAGAACAACAAGGCCGCAGGCTCAGATGGCTTGCCATCAGAGCTCTTCAAGGCTGGCGGCGATGTTCTGGTAGGGAGGATGCACCAGATCATCTGCAGAATTTGGGAAGATGAAAGCATGCCCGACGACTGGAATACCAGCTCTATATGCCCCATCCACAAAAAAGGCGATCCTACCTCTTGGAAGAACTATAGAGGTATATCCCTGCTCAATGTCGCATACAAGATCCTGTCCAGCGTATTGTGTGAACGTCTAAAACCATTTTGCACCGCACTAATCGGCAGCTACCAGTGCGGCTTCCGGCCCGGCAAATCAACTATAGACCAAATTTTCACACTTCGACAAATCCTGGAAAAGACCAACGAGCTTCAAATCGATACACACCATCTTTTCATCGATTTCAAAGCCGCATACGACAGCATTCATCGTGAAGCACTGTTTGGGGCGATGGCCGAATTCGGGATCCCGGGAAAACAGATCCAGTTGTGTCGCGCCACGCTAAAAAACACGCGATGCACCGTGCAACTCGGTTCTAGGACCTCGGAACCATTCGAAACATGCACCGGATTTCGGCAAGGAGATGCGCTGTCATGTGACTTCTTCAACCTGGTGCTGGAGCAGATAGTGCGACGGCAGGCGTCAACAGGGAAGGCACTATCTTTTACAAGTCCATCCAGCTGCTAGGATACGCGGATGATATCGACATCATCGCGTGTTCTCGCCGTGGCATTGTGGAAGCATTCACGGCGATTGAAGAACAAGCGAAACGAGTTGGTCTTAAGATCAATGAGGACAAAACGAAATACATGCTGTCAAGCAAAAACCAATCCGTCGCTCACCACCTGGGACAAAATATAACAATTGACAGCTATAATTTCGAGGTAGTTAAGGAGTTTGTCTACCTCGGGGCAAACGTAAATTCCACAAATGACACCAAGGTGGAGATACGGCATAGAATCGCCCTTGGCAACCGTTGCTACTTCGGCTTGTCCAAACAACTGGGGTCAAAACTCCTAACTCGAAAGACCAAAGTCATGCTTAACAAAACGCTCATTCTGCCAGTCTTGCTGTACGGAGCCGAAAGCTGGACGATAAGCAGGTAAGCGGAGCTGATTTTGGGTTCTTTCGAAAGAAAAATTCTGCGCCGGATATTTGGTCCTGTCTGTGAGGAAGGTGAATGGAGAAGAAGACACAACCGCGAACTCTACGAGCTGTACCAAGATGTGGATGTAGTCCGGAAGGCAAGGATCCGTCGACTACACTGACTCGGCCACATCGAGCGCATGGACATCAACGCTCCAGCTAAGAGAGTCTTCGACTCCGAGCCTCCTGGTTCGAGAAGAAAGGGAAGACCGAACCTCCGGTATAAAGACCAAGTAATCGCGGATGTAAGACATCTTGGTCTTGACAACTGGAAGCAGCGTGCCCGGGACCGTCAAGGATGGAAGGCAGCTATAGCTCAGGCTCAGATCCTCCATGGATCGCTGGCCTGATAAGTAAGTTCAGCCAGGCACAGGTCGTTTAACACCTTGATCCGACCCATTGACCAAATCGTGGCTTCATGTCTCCTCTGGGATTACCCCGAGAGTCATTGGCCCATGCACCGCGTCGAGGTGTGTAGTCACGCAAGGGGCCCATAGAATTTTTCAAATTAAAACAATTCTTTCTCTCATCATCACTTCAAGTTAGTTTTTTATTATTCCACATGACTTTGGAGCATGTTTAATGTCTCTCTCGTGTTTAAATGACTGAGTAAATCTCTCATCTTCGCTTCAATTCAATTGATTTACCAAAAACTTATCCAAAAAATGTATTTATTTCTTGTTAACTTCCTGTGGGAAGTTATTTTAATTTGAAAAGGAACAGTATATTCGTTTAGTATGAGATTAAGGCGGTTTTACAGATACACAAACACAGAACGTTCGAATTATTTAATTAAATTTCGTATCGAAAACACCATCTTAACTGAATTTCTTCTGACCTTGGGTTCCGCTTTTCTTTTTTTTTTTTTTCATTTTCTTGTTTTTAGTTCATTGCTTCGTTTTGCTTTGCTCTACTAACATTTCTTGCTGCTCTTGCTTTTTCTATAAGGAGCACACACAATGAGCATTAACAAAAGAGAAATGAAAGTCGTAAATGAGGTAAATAAAATAAATTAATAAGTAAAAAGGTGTATGAGTGTCTGACACTGTCTCACTACTTAATTAAGCTTAGAACGAACGATTTAAGATAGACTACAAACGAGGAAAAATATAGATTTAGACGATACACAGCAACAGCACACGAACGGTGGATAGAGCATGATGATTTAGGAGGTGGTGATCATGGTGAAACCGAATGTCTCTTCCCGACCTATTGCTGTGGAGTTAATGTGCTGATGTTGTTGTCGTTTGTAGGAGGATTGCGTTGAAATAAGGTATCATTTGAATCATTTACTTAGAAGCGCTGTCAAGCTCGAAGAGAACATTAATGCCGACTTCACGGGCTAGAGTCACAATTTTGGCTAGGCGAACAACTAAATTGGCAGCTTCATCAAAGTCATGACGAGGAATGATCTTCATGCCGGATTGTTTGATCAATTCACGGGCTTCCTTGACTTTGGTTCCCTAGAAGAGAAGTTGAAACACGAGAGGGAAATTCAAATTTATATTTAATAAATGAAGAATGATTGGAGTTTACTTCTAATCGAACAACGACGGGCAGTTTAAGATCTAGTTCCTTGGCAGCAGCAATGATACCTTCAGCAATTACATCACAACGCATTATGCCACCAAAGATGTTTACAAGAATCGCATGCACCTTAGGATCGGAGAGAATGATCTTAAACGCTTCCTAAAAGAAAAAAGAACAAACAGTTTGTTGGTAAAGAAACGGCTTGGTTCACCTGGTTCCAATTACCTTGACAGCAGTTGCAGTGGCACCGCCACCGACATCCAAGAAATTGGCTGGATCTCCACCATGTAGTTTAATAATGTCCATTGTCGCCATAGCCAAACCGGCACCATTAACCATGCATCCAATGGTTCCATCCAATGTGATGTAATTCAGACCAAATTTGGAAGCTTCGATTTCACGCGGATCCTCTTGACTCAAATCACGAAGTGCGAACAATTCCTTCTGTCTGAATTCGGCATTGTCATCGAATCGGAACTTGGCATCAAGGGCGAAATCTGAAAGTGTTATACAAAAGAAAAATATAAGAATATGGGTGTAGACGACTATAAGCACTAAGCAGAGTTCCCTCTTTCAAGTATAACATTCTTAACGGCAATGATGGCAAAGGACACAGGAAATGGGAGTCACCGAAATCCATGAATGGCATGACAGCATAACCGGTTGCAATAGGATGTTTCTCATACATACATGCATTTTCAGTGGCCCGCATGTTCCACTAAAAGGAGTAATGCGCACACGCGGGATCTCCAGGCCACTCGATCCTCCGCCATCGACTCTAACTCATCAGGAGCTAATGCGCAAGCGCATACAGGCGAGTTTTTGGACTTGGTCCAACCACCTCGTCCTGCGTCTGCCAAGCGGTCGACTGCCTGATGATATTGCATCATCACACGTGAACAAGCCATCGAAGCAAAGCCCTTTCCGTTCGGAGAAGCAGCTGCTCAACATTGAGCTCCCCGCGTACTGCCGTGTTTCTCACCCTATCCCCGCGAGTAACTCCCATAATAGCACGAAGAAATCTCATTTCGGTAGCTTGGATTCGCGATCTTATTCTTTCGGTCAATACCCAAATTTCATGACCTTAGGTGAGAGTTGGAACAAATACTGAGTTAAAAACCGCTAACTTGGCTTCGACACCAAGCTCGGTGTTTCTGATTACAGATCTTCCAAGCTGAGAGCGCAGTATTACTCCTCCCATCACTGGTGAAGAAGACCCCGAGATACTTAAACTTCTTCACCTGCTTCAATGGGACTCCACTAACATGTAGAGTGCATTGGACAGGTGTTCTGGAAATAACCATAACCTCGGATATGTCCACGTTAACCCTCATTCCAGCATCAGCACATACGACCACAAACCCTATCTAGCGCCCGCTGAAGTTCCATCTGGGAGGATGTGAGGACAACTAAGTCATTTGCAAAAAGAAGATGCCTTATCCGCAACTCTCCCAATGTGAAACACTCCTGCGTCCACGGTAAATTTCTACATTGACGATTGGGTGTTTAATAAACACAACCGTAGAAGAAGGGTTTATCCAGGTTGCAGGATGACTATGCGCGTATGCACTGATGTCTGCAAGAAATCCGCAGCATTCCTCCTGTGTTTAAGGAGAATCGACTGCAGAAGACTTGTGGGAGTCATTACGAGCCAAGCACGCAGAGATGCTTGGCAAAAGTGAGACGCCTATCTGTGCTGCATGTTGCGAGGAGGATGACGCTGCAGAGCATTTTCTCTGTGAATGTCCAGCCTTTGCCTGCGCACGGTGGCGCACCCTTGGGGCCGACGTTGTGTGTGCCGAATCTCTTAGCTCTACATCACTGAAGCTTCTTCTCATTTTTCTCCGGAAAACGGGGAAAATACGTTATATAAGGTGCCTGTCTGGAGTACAATGGACCAGTATTTGCGTCTGAGTGTTCCAACAGATGGTAAAGGACTAGCAAAGGCTTCGTAGGGGTAGCATCTGCCGACGGATGCTGGCCCGACAAAAAGCGAGTAAGAGCCCCTGCAGCCGAACATCTTGCAGCTCTGCTAGTCAGGTCCTACTTCCACCTCCTCGTGGTGCCATCTGGAAATTTCCTTACAAGGGAAATTACTGACGGAAAAGGCCGAATGGCGAGTATCATGCGCCAGACCTGCGGTTCTGTACGTGGAATGTTAGGCCCCTAAACAGACCACGTGCGGCCGAACAACTTGCGGACGCCCTAGACCGCTATAAAGCGGACATAACCGCCATCCAGGAAATGCGATGGAATGGACCGGGTAAAAAGCGGATGAAAAATTTACTACGGTGACTGCTATAGGGAGAGAGGACAGAGACAATTTGGATGCGGATTTGTCGTTAGGGGTGGACTAAGACATAAAGTCCTAAGTTTCCAGTATGTGAGTGAACGCCTCATAACGATCCGCATCAAGGCAAATTTCTGTAACATCAGCCTCATATGCGTCCATGCCCCCACGGAAGACAAGGATGACTCCATCAAAGATGATTTCTTTGATCTCCTAGACAGAACATATACCAAATGCCCCAACTATGATACCAAAATCATACTAGGAGATTTTAACGCTAAGCTGGGTAAAGGAAGCATCTTTGAGCGGGTCATCGGCAAACACAGCCTACATGACACCACATCCGATAACGGACACAGGCTGATCGACCTTGCCAGCCACGGGGCGAAATCTTCGCTTTAGCCAGCACACGATTTCCCCACCTCGATATACACAAAGGCACCTGGCGGTCGCCAGACCAATCAGTCACCAACCAGATTGACCACATCGCGATTGACGTCAGACACTCCTCCACTATTCTTGATGTTCGCACTTTCCGAGGAGCGAACATCGATTCAGACCACTATCTTGTAGTAGCTAAGATACGTCAACGCATAACACGAATACCGCGGAGTAGAGTTAGAACACCAATCTATGACGTCGGAAAACTACTATCGCTGGAGATCGCCAGTGCCTTTGCCAACCGCGTCTCCCTTAAGGTCTCCGATACACCTTAATCCTCCACTCAGTCAGTAGAGCAACAATGGAGCCTGTGCAAATAAGCCCTGAAGAGCACAGCAACGGAAGTGCTGGGCCTTAAAGCTCCACCACGACGAAATACCTGGTTCGATGACCAGGATTCACGCAGAAAAGCAAGAGGCATACAAAGCCTCACTACACAAAAAAACAAGAGCGGCTCGTGAGCTCTACGAGCTTAACAGAAGGGAGGAACATAAGCTTCTCAAGAGAAAAAAGAGAGAGCACGAGAAGCGGGCGATTGAAAACTTGGAGAGGTGCTATTGCAGGCACGACGTTCGAAGATTTTATCAACGGATAAAACGAATGTCTCAAGGCTATTAAGCCCGAACAGAGGCCTGTAAGGATGAGAACGGACACCGAGTAGTAGAATCGCAGTTGATGCTGAGAATTTGGAAAAACCACTTCTGCAGGCTGTATAACGGCGATGACAGCCAACATACCGCCGTCAGGCAGAATGATCCATTTCTAATCGACGAAGACCGTAGAGAATTCTGTCCCCCTGACCTCGACGAAGTTAAGATTGCCATATCGAAGCTCAAGTCGAACAAAGCTGCTGGCGCAGACGGACTGTCTGTTGAGCTCTTCAAGACAGCTGGGGATGACCTGGTTGGGAGCATGCACCAGCTCATCTGTAAGATATGGTTAGAGGAAAGCATGCCCGAGGAATGGAGTCTCAGCATTGTTTGCCCGATCCACAAAAAAGGAGACCCCTTGGACTGTGCCAACTATAGAGGAATAAGTCTCCTTAACATCGCATATAAGATCTTCTCTGCCGTATTGTGTAAACGCCTGAAGTCATTCGTAAACAAGCTGATAGGTCCTTATCAGTGTGGCTTCAGGCCAGGGAAGTCCACCATCGATCAAATCTTCACACTACGGCAGATCCTGGAGAAAACCAATGAATTTCAAGTCGACATGCACCATCTATTCGTCGACTTTAAGACCGCATAGGACAGCGTAATAAGAGACGAGCTATATAACGCCATGGCATATAAAGCCATGCTGCAACGACGGACGAGAGCTGCATGCGATATCTATGAGCAGAAGAGAAGAAAGGAACACACGCTTTTCAGAAGAAAGAAGAGAGAGCTCGGAAGGCGTGAGATCGAGGAGATGGAGAGATGCTTCCGCAGGAATGACGCCCGTAAGTTTTACAATAAGGTAAAACGAATATGCCATGGCTACAAAGCCAGAGCGGCGGCCTGCAGGGATGAAAATGGAGAACTGGTAGTAGAGTCGCAGTCGATGCTGAGGATTTGGAAAGACCACTTCTGCAGACTGTATAACGGCGATGATAGACAAGATACCGCTGTCAGGCAGAACGAGCCATTCGCAATGGACGACAATGTAAGAGAATTCCGTCCACCCGACCTAGACGAAGTTAAAATAGCGATATCGAGACTTAAGTCTAATAAAGCCGCGGGCGCAGATGGTCCATCTGCTGAGCTTTTTAAGGCGGATGGAGATGAGCTGGTAAGGTGCATGCACCATCTCATTTGCAAGGTATGGCCGGAGGAAAGCATGCCCGACGAATGAAATCTCAGCATCGTTTGCCCGGTCCGTAAGAAAGGCGACCCCTATGACTGCGCCAACTATGAACTATAGTGGAATAAGTCTCCTTAACATCGCATATAAGATCTTCTCTGCCTTATTGTGTGAACGCCTGAAACCGTTTGTGGATAATCTGATCAGCTCTTATCAGTGTGGTTTCAGGTAAATCCACGATAAACAAAATATTTACGCTACGGCAGATCTTGGAGAAAACCCAGGAATACCAAATCGACACTCACCACCTTTTCGTCGATTTCAAGGCTGCGTATGACAGCGTGTATAGAGTCGAGCTATACAAAGCCATGTCCAGTTTTAACATCCCTGCCAAACTCGTTCGACTGTGCAGGATGACAATGGAGAATTCTCGCTGCTCCATTAAGATCGGTAATGAGCAAACCGATACCTTTGATGTCCAAAAAGGATTTAGACAGGGTGGCGCGCTGTCATACAACAACACAAGAGGTACGATTTATTTCAAGTCTACGCAATTGCTTGCGTAGCCGACGATATTGACGTAATTGGGCGAAAACAGCAAGACGTCAATGAGGCTTTCGTGAGCATTGAGGTAGAAGCGGCTAAGATGGGTCTCAAGGTTAATGAGGGTAAAACCAAATATCTGCTTTCATCTAAAAGAGACGGATAACACCGACTTATTGGCCAGAACGTCACCATGGGCGGATATAACTTTGAAGTGGTCAAGGAATTCGTCTACCTTGGCTCACTGATGACCAACGACAACACCAGCGCTGAGATAAAACGCAGAATCACTCTTGCCAACCGCTGTTTCTTTGGGCTCAAGAGGCAATTGAAAAGTAGAGTGCTCTCTCGGAAAACCGAGGTGACACTGTATAAGAGCTTAATCATCCCAGTCCTCCTTTATCGCGCAGAGGCTGGGACCCTAACAAAAGCGGATGAAGATGTCCTTGGTCGTTTCGAGAGGAAAATTCTGCGCACTATCTACGGTCCCGTTTGTTCAAACGGTGTATGGAGGAGAAGATATAACGAAGAACTGTACGGGTTGTACAGCGACATCGGCCTGGTAGGACGTCTCGGATACAGCGTCTAAGGTGGCTAGGCCATGTAGTACTTACTTACTTACTTACTTATCAGGCCTGCGATCCATGGAGGATCTGAGCCTGAGCTATAGCTGCCTTCCATCCTTGACGGTCCCGGGCACGCTGCTTCCAGTTGTCAAGACCAAGACGTCTTACATCCGCGATTACTTGGTCTTTATACCGGAGGTTCGGTCTTCCTCTTCTTCTCGAACCAGGAGGCTCGGAGTCGAAGACCCTCTTAGCTGGAGCGTTGATGTCCATGCGCTCGATGTGGCCGAGCCAGTGTAGTCGACGGGTCCTTGCTTTCCGGACTACATCCACATCTTGGTACAGCTCGTAGAGTTCGCGGTTGTGTCTTCTTCTCCATTCACCTTCCTCACAGACAGGACCAAATATCCGGCGCAGAATTTTTCTTTCGAAAGAACCCAAAATCAGCTCCGCTGTCCTGCTTATCGTCCAGCTTTCGGCTCCGTACAGCAAGACTGGCAGAATGAGCGTTTTGTAAAGCATGACTTTGGTCTTTCGAGTGAGGAGTTTTGACCCCAGTTGTTTGGACAAACCGAAGTAGCAGCGGTTGCCAAGGGCGATTCTACGCCGGATCTCCACTGTGGTGTCATTTGTGGAATTTACGTTTGCCCCGAGGTAGACAAACTCCTTAACTACCTCGAAATTGTAGCTGTCAATTGTTATGTTTTGTCCCAGGTGGTGAGCGACGGATTGGTTTTTGCTTGACAGCATGTATTTCGTTTTGTCCTCATTGATCTTAAGGCCAATTCGTTTCGCCTGTTCTTCAATCGCCGTGAATGCTTCCACAATGCCACGGCGAGAACACGCGATGATGTCGATATCATCCGCGTATCCTAGCAGCTGGATGGACTTGTAAAAGATAGTGCCTTCCCTGTTGACGCCTGCCCGTCGCACTATCTGCTCCAGCACCAGGTTGAAGAAGTCACATGACAGCGCATCTCCTTGCCGAAATCCGGTGCATGTTTCGAATGGTTCCGAGGTCCTAGAACCGAGTTGCACGGTGCATCGCGTGTTTTTTAGCGTGGCGCGACACAACTGGATCAGTTTTACCGGGATCCCGAATTCGGCCATCGCCCCAAACAGTGCTTCACGATGAATGCTGTCGTATGCGGCTTTGAAATCGATGAAAAGATGGTGTGTATCGATTTGAAACTCGTTGGTCTTTTCCAGGATTTGTCGAAGTGTGAAAATTTGGTCTATAGTTGATTTGCCGGGCCGGAAGCCGCACTGGTAGCTGCCGATTAGTGCGGTGCAAAATGGTTTTAGACGTTCACACAATACGCTGGACAGGATCTTGTATGCGACATTGAGCAGGGATATACCTCTATAGTTCTTACAAGAGGTAGGATCGCCTTTTTTGTGGATGGGGCATATAGAGCTGGTATTCCAGTCGTCGGGCATGCTCTCATCTTCCCAAATTCTGCAGATGATCTGGTGCATGCTCCCTACCAGAACATCGCCGCCAGCCTTGAAGAGCTCTGATGGCAAGCCATCTGAGCCTGCGGCCTTGTTGTTCTTCAGCTTCTGAATAGCTGTGCCGACTTCTTCTATGCTGGGTGGGAGGACTACTTCAGCGGCTGGAGTTGGGATTTCCTCAGTCCCTACCACTCTCTCTTGGTCATGCTCGTTAAGCAGCTGCTGGAAGTGCTGCCTAAATACATCCACTATTCCCTGCGGGTCGGTGACAAGATTACCCTCGCAGTTTCGAAGAGCCAGGGTGCCCTTTTTGAAGCCTCCTGCAAGGCCTTTGGCTTTCTTGTAAAAGGCTCGTATTTTATGTCTATCCCTAGACTCCTCGATATCCTTGAGCTGGGAGGCTGCGAAGATTCTTTTCTTTTGTCGCAGTAGTTTCTTCTCCTCCCTTCTTCTGGCTCGGTACTCTTCTCGCGCTGCCCTGGTTTTCCTCTGCAGCGCCTTTTGGTACGCCTCGTCGGTTGCTGCCTTTTTCTGCTCACACTCGCCATCATACCACGGGTTTCTTGTTGGGGGTGGTAGGTACCCTAAGGTGGTTTCGGCTACTTCCTGAATGGCTGAGCGGCAATGCAGCCACATATTATTGGCATTTGTGTTCGACGTAGGCATACCGTAGAGTCTTTCGCTCAGCTGCTCCCTGTAGACTCTGGCAACCTCCGGTGTGCTCAGGCGCCCAATGTCGAACCTCCTCCTGATGGGCTGGTGCAGCTTTCTGACATTGGACAGTCGAGCTCTGAATCTTGCTGCTACGAGGAAGTGGTCAGAGTCGACATTTGCCCCTCTGAATGTTCGCACATCCAGGATGTTTGACGCGTGCCTTGCGTCAATGAGCACATGGTCGATTTGGTTGGCGGTTCGACCGTCCGGAGATCGCCAGGTTGCTGTGTGGATTCGCTTGCGGGGGAATCTTGTGCTACTTATCACCGCATTACGAGCTGTCGCAAAGTCAGCGAGTCGGAAGCCGTTATCTGTTGTTGTATCGTGGAGGCTGTGCTTTCCGATCACTCCGCCAAGGGTGTTTTCCTTTCCGATTTTGGCGTTGAAGTCCCCGAGCACGATTTTTACATCGTACTCCGGACAAGCTCCGTAGGCGTTGTCCAGGAGGTCATAGAAGTCCTCCTTGATAGGGTCTTCAGCCTCGTCGGTAGGGGCGTGTGCACATATAAGGCTGATGTTATAAAATCTGCCTTTGATGCGGATCACAGCCAGGCGATCACTTATAGGTTTAAAGTCGATGACCTTCGACCTTAACCGCTTTCCCACGACGAATCCGCATCCCAGTAAGTGCAACCTTTTGTGACAGCTGTAATAAATGTCGCAATTTTTCTTCCTAATCATACCGTTTCCTATCCAGCGTATTTCCTGGACCGCAGTAATATCCGCCTTGTACTGCGTGAGGATTCCTTCTAGTTTATGAGCAGCTCCGGGAGTGTACAGGGTTCTGACATTCCAGGAGCATACTCGCAAATCGTGTTCCTTTTTCGTGCGTTGTCGTCGTCGAGTATCCGTCCGTATATCCGAGGCATCTTGCTCATTCATAACTTTGGGTTTTTTTACGTGGGCGGAGGCCATGTAGAGCGCATGGAAAATACAGCTCCGACCCGAAGAGTCTTTGAATCCACACCGGAAGGAAGGCGCGGCAGAGGACGGCCGCATCATCGGTGGCGCACGCAGGTGGAAGGGGACCTTAACCAACTGGGCGTGCGGCGCTGGAAAGAGCTGGCCAAAGACCCTGCCAGCTGGAGATGCTTGTTGGTTGAGGCCCAGGTTCACCACGGACTGTAGCGCCACCTAAGTAAGTAAGTATATATAGCAATGTTTACTTTTGACATCCCTGCTAAGCTCGTCGGACTATGCATGATGATCCGAATCGGTGCAGAACTGACCGATAGCTTCAAGGATTTAGACAGGGCGACGCGCTGTCGTGTGATTTCTTCAACATCATATTGGAAATGATTGTGCAAAAATCACAGGCCAATACAAGAGGCACAATCTATTTAAAATCTTCGCAACTCCTTGCATACGCCGACGACATTGACATAATGGGTTGATCGCAGCGAGATGTCAATGAGGCGTTTGCGAGTATTGAGGTGGAGGCGGCGAAAATTGGTCTGGCGGTAAACGAGGGCAAAACTAAATATATGCTGTCATCAAAAAAGGACGCTCACCACCGACGTCTTGGACAGAACGCGCATATTGGCAGATATAAGTTTGAGGTAGTTAAAGACTTTATATACCTGGGCTCCGCAGTGACTTGGAACAACGACACCAGTTTCGAAACCAAGCGCAGAATTACTCTTGCCAACCGCTGCTTCATTGGGCTTAGAAGGCAATTGTGCAATAGAGCCCTTTCTCGTACGACCAAGTATACCTTATCTAAGACCTTAATCATCCCAGTCCTACTATACGGTGCAGAAAAATAGACTTTATCTTCTTCTTCTTCGGTGGCGTTACAGCCCATGAAGGACCAGAGCCAAGCTTCCCTTCAATCACCCATGTTGTGTGTGATTCTATTTTTCACACAGGTGAAAGGGACCTACAGTTTAATGCCGATTCCGAACGGCGTGAGTCGAGAAGCTTTTTCCAGGCAAGTTATACTACGGGGGGTTTTGCCAGTATCCCGCCGAGGAGGGACGCCGCGAAATAAACATTCGATGGCGTTGGTGTTATCGGGATCCGAACTCGCTCATCGTGCGTCAGAGTCCAACACACTAACTACGGCGCCACGGCGCCCTCAGACTTTATCTAAAGCGGATTAAGAAACACTTGGACGTTTCGAGAGAAAGATTCTGTGTGCGATTTCCGGTCCTATAAACACAGATGGGGGTTGGAGGAAACATTCAATCACGAACTGTACGGGTTGTACAGCAACATAAGTCTAGTCAGGCGCTTACGGATCCAACGCCTAAGATGGCTAGGCCATGTAGAGCGAATGGACACCACAGCTCGAGCCCGTAGAGTCTTTGAATCCAACCCCGAGGGACAAAGAAATAGAGGGCGGCCGCACCTAAGGTGGCGCGCACAGGTGGAAAGGGACCTCAACCAACTGGGCGTGCGGCACTGGAAAAGACTAGCGAAAGATCGTGCTAGGTGGAGAGGCATGTTGGTTGAGGCCCAGGTTCACCCCGAACTGTAGCGCCCTCTAAGTAAGTAAGTAAGTTCCAAGAGATAGCAGAAGCCTTCAACAAAAACAAAAAAAAAAAATACTCAAGAAACCATGGAGCATATACTAACTGTCTGACCAAGCCTCGCCCGAGAAAGATTCAGAATGACAAACAAACAACAGTAATAGGGAAGGACTTCCAAGAGATCCCACCCAGAGATGTCAAATTTTTGAAGACACTTCGCATCCTAGACCAGGAAGGGGGCACAATAGACCTTTATGGTCGCAGTACTAGTGTATGCGACACAGCGCGATTCCTTCAATTCAATTCAATACGAACTTATCCTTCCTCGTGAACCTCTATAGTAAATCACAAATAAGACAGATCTACTTACAGCTGCCTGTTTTGTTTCAATCCATTCCAGTTCATTTTTGGGTGAGGACAGGAGAAAATCATGAAAGAAAAGCGAAAGAAAAATTAGTAATCAAATCGAAATAATGTTCCAACGCAACCGTACATTCTTCTAGGGCGTCCTCGGCATAAGGATTGATCTCAATCAGTAGAGCATCCCTCTTATTGAATAGTTTGTACATGTTCATCAACATTTCGCAGATTTTGTCCTCCTCATCGCACAAACCTACTTTATTTGCGACTTGAATGGCTTGATCGGGTTGCAGTCCTTTAATAGGGTTGATTGGTTCGTAAATGATAGCATCTGGATCGGCGGCAGCGACATCTTCAATGCTTACACCACCCTGAGCGGAAGCAATGATTACAGGACCCTATTTCAGAAAAGAAAAATCAATTAAGATGTATTGATTTCAATCAAGTTGTCTTACGTTGAAAGCTCTCTCCATCATAATGGCAAAGTAGAACTCACGTCGTGGAAACTTCCTCTCGGCAACCATGACTTTATTACAAATTCGGCCAGCGGCGCCGGTTTGTTTTGTCACCAACAGTTGACCAATCATCTTAGAACTTATCTCTTTGGCCTCCTCTGGACTACATATGGACATACCAGAGAGCATAGCCATTCAATCAATTGGGATGATTGTTACAGTAACTTACGTGCTAACAACTTTAACGCCGCCACGAAGACCATTTTTGAAATGACCCACACCTCGGCCACCAGCTAGAACTTGAGCCTTTATTACAAGATTATTGGTGTTTAGACTCTTTGCGATCTCTTGGGCTTCGTTGGCATTTTTGGCAACACCAAATCTGTAAGTAATAGAACAATGATTTCAAGTTCAAACGAATCCCCTAAGAGATAGATTGGACAGTGAAAGACGCCCCCACATGCAGAGGGGCTGATCAGACCGGAAAGCGTTAATGGAGTGACTTGTTTTTCGCGCGCATTTCTCGCTCTCGACAAGCGCATGCTTATTTTTAAGTGTCGCTCCGTCAGCGTTACCAAGCGAATTTTCCTTCTATCAATACGTTGCATAACAATATCACTATTACCGCGAAACACGATCGCTTAGAAGATACCTAAGCGTAATATCAATTAGCAGCCTTGACGTACTGCTTATAAAAAGCTTTACGATACCGCCAATCGTTCAAATGTCCGGCGCTGCTTCTCTGGGTGACGCGCATCCAAAATATTGAAGTTTCCATGACTCTAGCGCATAAATCAGGCCGAATTTGACCGATTGCATGGATTATGTTGACTTTGAGGGCTGTTGTGGCTTATTCGCCCAGACCTGCGACTTCAGAAAACCCAACAAGAAAAGTCAAACGGTGTCAAATCGCACGATCTCGGTGGCCAGTTCACATCACCTTTACGTAAGATGACCATGCCCTCGAATAGCTCGTGCAGAATTTCCAATGTGGCGTGAGCTGTATGAGGCACTTAGCGCCGTTCTGGTGAAACCTCATGTCGTTGCGGTTCTTATCATCAGGCCAAAAGAAGTTGGTAATCGTTGACCTTTCATCGCCCTTGACGGTGATGGCCTCTTTTCCCTTGTTCCAGGGAAAGAGGAACCTGGGCCTCCAGGTTGGGGGTTGTGCTAAGGGGTAACATCCTTATCACGTAAAAACCCACTTGTTCAGAAGCAACCACAAGTCTCGGATACGGACGGATACAAAGCTGACGACCCCTGCAAACGACTAACGGACTTGAGAGTCTGCACCTGGAATGTGAGGTCCCTTAACAGACCGGGTGCAGGCGATCAATTGGAGCAAACCCTCAACTGCTATAAAGCAGATATAACCGCACTCCAAGAAGTGCGATGGGATGGACCAGGCAAAAAACGGATGAAAAACTACGACATCTACTACGGGAACTGCTACAAGGAGAACAAACAGCGCCTATTCGGGTGCGGATTCGTTATTCGAGGAAGACTCCGACAAAAAGTCCTAAGCTTCCGAGATGTAAGCGGACGCCTCATAACAATCCGCATTAAAGCTAAATTTGGAAATATTAGCTTGATATGCGCTCATACCCCAACGATCGACTCAAAAAAGAATTCTACGATCTCCTAGACAGAACCTATGCCCAATGCCCCAACTACGACCCAGAAATGCTTCTAGGAGATTTCAATGCAAAAATGGGCAAAGAGGACATATTTGAGTCGATCATAGGAAAGCATAGCCTCCATAACACCACATCCGTCAACGGATTAAGGCTAATTGATTTCCTAACTGGGCATAACCTCCTTGTAGCAAACACACGATTCCCCCATCTCAACATCCACGAGGGTACCTGGCGGTCTTTTGATCAATCGACCACCAACCAAATTGATCACATTGCGATCGACGCCAGACACTCCTCCAGTATTCTTGACGTACGAACCTTCCGAGGGGCCAACATCGACTCGGACCACTACCTTGTCATAGCCATGGTACGAATGAGGATATCAAGAATGCTTAGGAGTCGAGTAAAGCTACAATCTCAAGAGACTGCCAGAATCTTTGCCGATCGTGTCTCCTCCAATCTTTCTCAAAATCCGCCCACAACAGCACAAACAATAGAGCAGGAATGGGTACATTGCCAGAGCGCTGTCAGAGACGCTGCCTCAAAGGTGCTGGGTTTCAAACCGCCATCACCTAGAAACCCCTGGTTCGATGAACAATGCGAACAAGCCCATGTAGCAAAACAAGAGGCATATAAAGCCATGCTGCAACAACGGACGAGAGCTGCTCGCGAAATCTATGAACAGAAGAGAAGAGAGGAACACACGCTTTTCAGAAGAAAGAAGAGAGAGCACGGAAAGCGTGAGATCAAGGATATGGAGAGATGCTTCCGCAGGAATGACGCCCGTAAGTTTTACAATAAAGTAAAACAAACATGCCATGGCTACAAAGCCAGAGCGGCGGCTTGCAGGGATGAAAATGGAGATCTGGTAGTAGAGTCGCAGTCGATGCTGAGGATTTGGAAAGACCACTTCTGCAGACTGTATACGGCGATGACAGACAAATACCGCTGACAGGCAGAACGATCCGTTCTAAGTGGACGACAATGTAAGAGAATTCCGTCCACCCGACCTAGACGAAGTCAAAATAGCAATATCAAGACTTAAGTCTAATAAAGCCGCGGGCGCAGACGGCCCATCTGCTGAGCTTTTTAAGGCGGATGGAGATGAGCTGGTAAGGTGCATGCACCATCTCATTTGCAAGGCATGGCCGGAGGAAAGCATGCCCGACGAATGGAATCTCAGCATCGTTTGCCCGGTCCAAAAGAAGGGAGATCCATATAACTGCGCCAACTATAGGGGAATAAGTCTCCTTAACATCGCATATAAGATCTTCTCTGCCGTATTGTGTGAACGCCTAAAACCGTTTGTGGATAATCTGATCGGCTCTTATCAGTGTGGTTTCAGGGCAGGTAAGTCCACAAAATATTCACGTTACGGCAGATCTTGGAGAAGACCCAGGAATACCAAATCGACACACACCATCTCTTCGTCGATTTCCAGGCTGCATATGACAGCGTGTATAGAGATGAGCTATACAAAGCCATGTCTAGTTTTAACATCCCTGCCAAACTTGTCCGACTGCGCAGGATGACAATGGAGAATGCTCGCTGCTCCATTAAGGTCGGTGATGAGCAAACCGAGACGATTGATGTTAAAAAAGGATTTAAGCAAGGTGACGCGCTGTCATGCAACTTTTTCAACATCGTGCTTGAAAAGATCGTGCAAGAGTCACTGGCCAACACAAGAGGTACGATCTATTTCAAGTCTACGCAATTGCTTGCGTACGCCGACGACATTGACGTGATTGGACGGACACAGCGAGATGTCAATGAGGCCTTTGTAAGCATTGAGGTAGAAGCGGCTAAGATGGGTCTCAAGGTTTATGAGGGTAAAACCAAATATCTGCTTTCATCTAAAAGAGACGGACAACACCGACGTATTGGCCAGAACGTCACCATGGGCGGATATAACTTTGAAGTGGTCAAGGAATTCGTCTACCTTGGCTCACTGATGACCAGCGACAACAACACCAGCGCTGAGATAAAACGCAGAATCACTCTTGCCAACCGTGGTTTCTTTGGGCTCAAGAGGCAATTGAGAAGTAGAGGCCTCTCTCGGAAAACCAAGGTGATACTGTATAAGACCTTAATCATCCCAGTCGTCCTTTACGGCGCAGAGGCTGGGACCCTAACAAAAGCGGATGAAGATGCCCTTGGTCGTTTCGAGAGGAAAATTTTGCGCACTATCTGCGGTCCCGTTTGTTTAAACGGAGTACGGAGGAGAAGATTTAACGAAGACTGTACGGGTTGCACAGCGACATCGGCCTGGTACGACGTCTACGGATACAGCGTCTAAGGTGGCTAGACCATGTAGGGCGCATGGTAAATACAGCTTCGACCCGAAGAGTATTCGAATCCACCCCAGAAGGAAGGCGCGGCAGAGGACGGCCGCATCATCGGTGGCGCACGCAGGTGGAGGGGGACCTTAACCAACTGGGTGTGCGGCGTTGGAAACAGCTGGCCAAAGACCGTGCCAGCTGGAGACGCTTGTTGGTTGAGGCCCAGGTTCACCACGGACTGTAGCGCCACCTAAGTAAGTAAGTAATGCGGCTTTAAAGTCGACAAATACGTGGTAAGTCTCGACTTGAAATTCATTGGTTTTTTCCAGGATCTGCCGTAGTATGAAAATTTGGTTGATGGTGGACTTCCCTCGCCTGAATCCGCACTGATAAGGACCTATCAGCTTATTTACAAAAGGCTTCAGGCGTTTACACAAAACGGCAGAGAAGATTTTGTAGGCGATGTTGAGGAGACTTATTCCTCTATAGTTGGCGCAATCAGAGGGGCCTCCTTTCTTGTGGATCGGGCATGCGATGCTGGGACTCCATTCCTCGGGCATGCTTTCCTCTGACCATATCTTATAGATGAGCTGGTGCATGCTCCTAACCAGGTCATCCCCAGCGTCCTTGAAGAGCTCAGCAGACAGTCCGTCTGCGCCAGCAGCTTTATTCGACTTGAGCTTCGATATGGCAATCTTAACTTCGTCGAGGTCAGGGGGACAGAATTCTCTGCGGTCTCCGTCGATTAGAAATGGATCATTCTGCCTGACAACAGTATATTGACTAACACCGCCGTTATACAGTCTGCAGAAGTGGTTTTCCCATATTCTCAGCATCGACTGCGATTCTGCTACAAGGTGTCCGTTCTCATCCCTGTAGGCTTCCGTTCTGGCTTTATAGCCTTGGCGTGTTCGCTTTATCTGTTGATAAAACTTTTGAACGTCACACCTGCAGTAACACCTCTCCAAATCCTCAATCACGCGCTTCTCGTGCTCTTTCTTCTTTCTTCTGAGAAGCTCATGCTCTTCCCTTCATTTTAACTCGTAGAGCTCACGAGCTGCTCTTGTTCTTTTATGCAGCGAGGCCTTATATTCATCCTGCTTCGCTGTGTGAATCCTCCTGGACTCGTCATCGAACCAGGTGTTTCTTCGTGGTGGGGCCTTGGAACCCAAAATTTCGGATGCAGAGCTTTTCAGGGCTTGTTTGCAAAGGCTCCACTGCTGTTCTATTTATAGCGTGGAGGATTGAGGTGTATTGGAGAGCTTAAGGGAGACGCGATCGGTAAAAGCACGAGCGGTTCCTGGCGATAGTAGCTATTCGATAAACAATTAAAGCACAATTTATTCTTTCGGGCGATTTCTTGCCAGGGACGATGTTGCAGAGGACGGCAGCATTTAAGGTGGCGCACACAGGTGGAATGGGACTTCAACCAACTGGACGTGTGGCACTGTAAACCGCTAGAGCTAACAAGCTAAACGCAAATTAGTTTTCACCCTCGTGCCAGCAATATAGAAAGGAAGAGGAATAGAGGAGATGCCGATGGACATTGATCTTAAATGCTTGCATGATGCATTGAGGGGGGAACACCGAATCCGGCAGGGAGTTCAAGATTCGTGTGGTTCGGTTAATGAAAGATTCTCTTTATTTGACAGTACGTCCAAAAGCGGGCTTCAGAGTATATTGGTGAGCATTCCTAGAGAGACGAGTATTGCGGGAGAAATGTTGAAGGGGCGGAATGCAACTGGCTATTTCATCAGAGCATTTTTGGTGGTAGTAACGATAAAACAGGGAGAGGCAGATAACATTCCTGCGGTGTTCCAGCGAGTCTAATGTTTTGGTAATGCTGGAGTCACCTATCAGTTTTATGGCTCGTTTTTGTATTCTGTCTAGTAGGTGCAGTGAGGTCTTGGAAGCACCGGACCAGACATGAGCGTTAAACTCTAATTTGGGGCGAATGAACGCCTTATAGATTGTAGCCAGATCTAAGGGTGAGAAATATTTCTTGCATCTGTCTAAGAAGCCTAGGCATTTCGCAGCATTCTCGGCGACACTGAATATGTGGTCGCTCCAATTAAGATTGTGAGCAACGAACATACCCAGGATGGAAAGCTTTTCTGTTTCTGAGATGCAAGTACCATTCATGGATAATGGCTGCGGGTTAGTTATACGCTTTAACGACAAGAGACAGCATTGTGTTTTGGATGAATTCAATTCCACTCTATTGTTTTTACCCCATAGGATGATGCTGTCGATATCGGAATTTAATGAGCTTAACATACGCTGCCGCTCATTATCTACAACCGAAGTGCAGGTTCGTAAACTGGTGAACGAATATGAGAAGCTGAGGGTACTGTCGTCAGCGAAGGAGTGAATTGGATTAGAAGTAACAGACAAGAGATCATTTATAAAAATAAGAAAGAGTGTCGGAGACAAAACGGAGCCCTGGGGAACACCGGCATTTACAAAGTGAGTATCAGACTTGAATCCGTCCAAAACAACTTGAATTGAACGATTCGAAAGGTAGCTTCTAATCAATTGAAAGAGAAACTCATCGATCCCAAAAGCATGCATTTTCGACAAAAGGGCTTCGTGCCAAACCCTGTCAAATGCTTTCGAAATATCCAGTGCAACAATTTTGCTTTCACCTGCTTGGTGAAGCGAGTGATTCCACTTTTCAGCGAGATATGCCATCAAATCACCAGTGGATCTGTTGCTGCGGAAACCGTATTGGCGGTCATTGAGGAGTTTCCGTGATATTTCATAAGCTGACGGTTAATCAGCGTTTCCATGACCTTGGAAAGAAGGGACGTTAGTGCTATGGGTCGGTAGTTGGAGGGAGAAGATGATTCGCCTTTTTTTGGGTATAGGCTGGACAAATGCTGTTTTCCACCTACTCGGAGACAGCCCAGAGGTGTAGGAAAGGTGAAAAGCTTACGCAGTGGTTTTCCAAGCGTAGAAGAACACCTCTTCAGAACTATTGGGGCAATACCATCTGGACCAGCGGATTTGTGTATGTTGAGGTCTTTAAGAACCCTTGCGACTGTACGAGTGCGGAAGTGGATTAGTTCCATGGTGGAATTGACGCACTCTAGTACAGGCGGAGACAAAGTACAAGCTGGCAGCTGAGAACTGGTTGCGAAATGGGCAGCAAGTAGGTTAGCTTTGTCTAAGGGGGTGACAGCTGGAATGTCATTGTGGATGAGCGTCGGTATAGACGACTTAGTTGAGTTTTTAAAGTTTTTTACAAACGACCAGAAACTTTTGCTACCTTTGGGACATTGAAGGATTTTACGCCTTAATTTTTGGTCGGATTGGAATTTAACCCGTCGAATGTGGGTGTTGCAGTCATTTCTGGCTCGTATGTACTTTTTTCGGTTTTCCTCAGAACTGTTTGCCTTGTAGGCCCGAGAACTTAGCTCCCTGAGCCTAATAGTATCTTTGCAGCTCGAGTCAAACCACGTATTATCCTTAGGCCTGGCGCTTTTAATCTTGCTGAGAATAAAATTTGCCATGCCGATTCGGATAATGTTTACGATAATATCAGTTGCGGCGTCCACGTCGTTGTCGAGGAAGCACAACGACCAGTTAAAGATCCGAAAGAAGTTATTAAGGCCGCACCAGTTGGCTTTCTCGTATAGCCATAGTGTTCTCTTAGGAGCTTTTTCTTTAACTGGATGGTGGGAGTTCGAGAATGTTGCTGATATCAAGCAGTGGTCAGACGAGCCTAGGGGTTCCAATACATCGATCGTGTATTTGTCAGGCTGAGAGGTAAGAAACAAGTCCAGTGTGTTGGCGGTATGGCCAGCAACATCGGGGATACGTGATGGCTCATTCACAAGTTGAGTTAGTTGATTTAACTCAGCAAAAATTTCAACGTACCTTCCTTCGGGTGTTGTCTGTCCAGAATGTCGAATCCACTGAAATCGCCCGCTTAAGCGATTTCAGTGCGACGGGACAGGGAAACAATTCTTTGGATGGAATCAGACAGTGCGTCGAATGCATCAAAGGTTGCATTCCTGTCTAGATTGGGGCTTCTATATACATATATGGAAAACAGTAGTGAACGGAGTGCTTACGGAATGTGAATTTAAGCCATATGACATTAAATTCCGAGGTGGATGTTTGGCTATACTGTGGAAGTAGCTGGTAAGCAATGTCACTACGGACATAGATCGCGAGACCGCGGTGAGAGTACAGTTCTTCTGTAAAACACGATGACCTTAAGAGTGCCATGTGAATGTAAATGATTGTTTGACAGGTCTGCGCGATGAGGTTCATTATACTAAGAACGCATTCTCAATCGAGTGCACTTTGTTGTAATGCCTTCTCGTTTATAGTACGTAAATACACTGCTAGATGTTGAGGAGGTTAATCAGTTATTATTAGAACTTATCTGGACTGTTTACATAGAAAAAATCAGAAGCCGTGTTCCCCTTTGCCTAGTAGATGATAACGAAAGTCGTCAAATACCAAACTGTCATGAAAAAGAAATGATGTGTAAACACACTTAAGAGGCATAGTAGGCGATTAAAAATGTTGTAAGGTGTAGCTGTAAGCCAACAAAATTGCCCACTCTACCGTGTCTAGTTCCACAAAACACATAGCTAAATTAAACGGATAAAGTAGAAAAATCTGTTTTTCGGAATACGCCACTTGTAAAGTACACCAATTGTCGTACGAACTACTTTGACTCATTTATGGGAACTAATCTCCTAATAATACACATTACACGGACACGGTTTACGATGCAGTTTAGTGATTAACGTCGGCACAGGTGCCAACATATGCATCGCTCCTACAGGCTCGATGATGGATGCAGTGTCTTCCAAGCTGATCAGCAAAGAGAATATCTCAGGAAAAAGGATCAGCATCTATGTTGACAGCCAGTAAGGCTCTGCAGGCAGCATGGATAAGATCCAAACTCGTCAAACTCTGCAAGGAGAAGTTAGAAGACATATCCAATGCAAATGAGCTGACCCCTTGCTGGGTACCTGGTCATATGAATATCTCCCGAAACGAGAGGGCGGACGAGCTGGCTAAGGTGGGATCAATTGCTAGGTTAGGTTAGGTTGACGTGGTAGGCGTGAGCCACACTTAGGCCGAAGCCGGCCCATTATGATACCACCTGGATCAGGTTACCCTGATCCGCTACCTGGCAACCAACCGGTGCTTCTAATAAAGCGGTGGAGTTGAGCTATTTTTTGGTTTGCTAGCTCACTCAGATTGTCGAAGAAGGGCGCGCCGAGGTAAATCCTCCTGCGATTCGCAAAAAAGGGACATGAGTAGAGGAGGTGGTGTATTGATTCCTCCTCCTCCTCGTCCATTCAACCGCGACAGAAGTCATTGGCGTGTTTTCCAAAGGTGCAGTGACCTGTAATGACACCCACTAGAGTGCTTAAGGTTGCCCTTTTGGTTGCCACCAGGTCCCTGGTTCGTCCTAAGTTTAACTTAGGCCACAATTGTTTGGTGATAAAGCCGATATTGCTCTCATTCCATTGGAGGTTGGTCTCCTCTATGGTTTGAAGCTTTATCATGTACTTTACCGTACTTATTGGTGTTTCTAGGTACCCGAGGGTAGGTCGGCTGAGTGTGCTTGACCCTAACTTTGCGAGTTCGTCGGCCGCGCAGTTCCCTGGAATATCCCAATGCCCACAGTATTTTAATGTTGAACTGTTCAGCCATCTCATCTAGAGATAGGCGACAGTTAAGAGATGCCTTTGAATTGTGGGTTACCGCTGCCAGGGATTTTATCGCAGATTGGCTATCCGTGCAAATGATAATATCCTTTGTGGATATTACATTGATCCTGAGCCATGCCAGGGCCTCCGTTATCGCAGTTATTTCTGCCTGAAACACACTGCAGTAATTTGGGAGTCTAAATGATAGGTTGAGGTTAAGTTCCTTGGAGTCGAACCCACTGCCTACACCCGACTCCATCTTAGAGCCATCGGTATAGAGGGAGATCGAGTCCTTTGGTATGACTTTCCCTTCAACCCATTCCTCCCTGGATGGAAAGACAACTTCGAAGTTCCTGGTGAACACATTCTGCGGGTTGATGTAGTCAGTGTCCATGGGTACTTTGAAGTGTTTTAGAATAGTGGTGTGGCCTTTTTGAGATGTGAGCCATTTTCTTATGCTCCTCATCCTTAGGGCCGCACATGCAGCAACTTGCTTGCTGAAAAGGTTTAATGGTGGAAGATGTAGTAGAACATTCAAGGCCTCCGTGGGGGTTGATCAGATCGCTCCGCTTATGCTGGCCGATCTTTGTACCTTCCCCAGAAGGTTTCGACGCCATACAGGAGGATAGACCTTATGGCTGCTGTGTAAAGCCAGTACATAATGCTTGGTTGGAGACCCCACCTCCTGCCCACTACTTTCTTACAGCTGTAGAGGGCAACAGTTGCTTTCTTGACCCGATCAAGAATGTTGGGTTTCCAATTCAGCCTCCTGTCAAGGACTAGGCCTAGATATTTAGCCTGTTTTTTGATTGTTAGTTGGGTTCCACCCAGCCTCGGTGGGTTGAGGGGCGGAATTTTATATTTTTTAGTGAGCAGTACTAGATCGGTCTTCTTTGGGTTCACCCCAAATCCACAGTACCGTGTCCAGGTTTCTACTGTATGTAGTGCACTCTGCATAAGGTCGCATAGAGTGGTGGGACCGTAAAAAACCACAAACTCCGAAACAACCACAAGCCTCGGATATAGCGGACCGGGTTAATGTTGACGACCCTTGCAAACAACTAAAAAAGGACCATGATCTTCGGCTCTGTACGTGGAATGTTAGGTCCCTAAACAGGCCACGTGCAGCCGAACAACTTGCGGACGCCCTAGATCTCTATAAAGCGGACATAACCGCCATCCAGGAAATGCGATGGAATGGACCGGGTATAAAGCGGATGAAAAACTTCGATATTTACTACGGCGACTGCTATAGGGTGAGAGGGCCACGATTGTTTGGATGCGGATTTGTTGTTCGAGGTGGACTAAGGCAAAAAATCCTAAGCTTTCGGCATGTGAGCGAACGCCTTATAACAATCCGTGTCAAGGCTAAATTTTTTAACATCAGCCTGATCTGCGTCCACGCCCCCACGGAAGACAAGGATGACTCCGCCAAAGATGAGTTCTACGATCTCCTAGAGAGAATGTGTGCCCAATGTCCCAGCTATGACTCAAAATTGTACTAGGAGACTTCAATGCTAAGCTGGGTAAGGAAAGCATCTTTGAACGAGTCATCGGCAAACATAGCCTACACGACACCACCTCCGATAACGGACACAGGCTGATTGATCTTGCTACGGGGCGAAATCTCCTTCTAGCCAGTACGCGCTTCCCGCACTTCGATATACACAAAGGCACCTGGCGGTTGCTAGATCAATCAGATTGATAACATCGCGTTCGACGTCAGACACTCGTCCACTATTCTTGATGTTCGAACTTTTCGAGGAGCTAACATCGACTCGGGCCACTATCTTGTAGTAGCCAAGATGCGCCTATGGATATCACAAACGCAGCGGTGTAGAGTAAGAATACAAAGTCGGAAAGCTACTGTCGCCAGAAACCGTTCGTGCTTTTACCGATCACGTCTCTCTTAAGCTCTCCAATACCCCTCAACCCTCCACGCTGTCAATAGAACAACAGTGGAACCTTTGCAAACAAGCGCTGTAAGTTTTGGGCTTCAAGGCTCCACCACGAAGAGACACCTGGTTCGATGATGAGTGCAGTAGGATTCACATAAAGCAGGATGCATATAAAGCCTCGCTGCATAGAAGAACAAGAGCAGCTCGTGAGCTCTACGAGTTAAAAAGAAGGGAGGAGTATAAGCTTTTCAGGAGAAAGAAGAAGGAGCATGTGAAGGGCGCTATTCAGGATTTGGAGAGGTGTTCGTTCGAAAATGTTATCAACAGATAAAGCCAACATGCCAAGGTTATAAAGCCAGAACGGAAGCCTGCAGAAATGAGAACGCACACCTAGTAGTAGAATCGCAGTCGATGCTGAGAATATGGAAAAACCACTTCTCCAGACTGTATAACGGCGATGTTAGTCAATATACCGCTGTCAGGCAGATTGATCCATTTCTAATCGACGAAGACCGCAGAGAACCCCGTCCCCCTGACCTCGACGAAGTTAAGATTGCCATATCGAAACTCAAGTCGAATAAAGCTGCTGGCGCAGACGGACTGTTTGCTGAGCTCTTCAAGGCAGCTGGGGATGACCTGGTTGGGAGCATGCACCAGCTCATCCGTAAGATATGGTTAGAGGAAAGCATGCCCGAGGAATGGAGCCTCAGCATCGTATGCCCGATCCACAAGAAAGGAGACCCCTCTGATTGTGCCAACTATAGAGGAATAAGTCTCCTTAACATCGCCTACAAAATCTTCTCTGCCGTTTTGTGTGAACGCCTGAAGCCATTAAGCTGATAGGTCCTTATCAGTGTGGCTTCAGGCCAGGGAAGTCCACCATCGATCAAATCGTCACACTACGGCAGATCCTAGAGAAAACCAATGAATTTCAATGACTAGAAATAAAATCGATATTGCATTAGTAACTGAAACATGGCTAAAGCCGAGCAGTCATATTGCAACATCAGCGTTTAAATGCTATCGTGTAGATAGAGAAAATAGAAGAGGTGGAGGTGTAGCCATTCTCATTAGAAGATCAATTCAACATAAGCTCTTACCTTGTATACAAACTAATTACGTTGAAAATGTAGGGATTGAAATACTGTTAAAAAATAATAGAAAAATCAAGATATATTGCATCTATTTTCCAGGGAAAATAACAGATCTTTGTTCACCAGACGAAAAGAGGCGAAGATTTAGATATGATTTACAAAAACTGTTTAGCATCAGGGGTCATTTTCTACTGGGAGGTGATCTTAATTGCAGACACCGTGACTGGGGTTGTATAAGAGCAAATCCCTGGGGAAAAATTTTATACAATATTTCTTTTATGTTGCCAATATCCATCTTGTTCCCACCTAGCCCTACCTTCATTCCAACTAGTTCACGCGGTAACCCGTCTGTTATTGACCTGTTCGTAACAAATGTGTTTGGACTTATCTCTCAACCTATCGCTTTAAATGACCTTTGTTCTGACCATTATCCAGTTATTTGTAAGCTCCGTTGGTCAGGGACAGAGAAAGTGCAAACCTTTTTAAATTTCAAAAATGCCAACTGGGTAAAATTTCGAAAAAACTTAAAAAATAATTTTCGAAGAATTCCCACCAACTTGGAATCTATAACATGCACTCATGATGTTGATAACATTCTTCAACAATTTACTGAAAACATTATTATTTCAGCGAATAATAGTATTCCTCAAACAAAGGTAAAATATCACTCTTTGAAATTACCACCTCATATTTTAGAGTTCATAAGAATAAGGAATTTGCACAGGAGAAATTGGCAAAGATATCATCAACCCATTTCAAAGGTCCTTATTAAATATTTTAATAAATTAATAAGTACGAACATCCAGCTCTACAGAAATAATGTGTGGAATCACAAATTAAAAAATCTTGATAAGGCTTCCAAACCTTTCTGGAATGTAGTTAAAGTTATCAGAAATAAAAGTAGACAAATACCATGCCTCAAAGACGGTTCTGATATTATACTTACGGATACTGAAAAAGCAAAGGTTTTCGCCTTGAAATTTTCACAAAATCATAAAGTATCTCAACATCTAGGTGACCAAATTACTAATACACTTGTAGATAATTCAATAAATGCAATTAATTCTGTTGTCAGTGAAACCCCTTCAAATGAATTTGTGTCTGAGGCGAACATAAAAATTCTTATTAAGAATTTGAATACAAGAAAAACATGCGGTACAGATCGTATTGAAAATATATTTCTTAAAAAATTACCTAAAGAGGGAATAAGTTTGTTAGCATTTCTTATCAACAGTTGCCTTAAAATGCAATATTTCCCTGACTCTTGGAAACTTGCGAAGGTAATCCCATTACCAAAAGCAGGAAAGCAACCAAATGACCCTCACAGCTATAGACCAATAAGCCTGCTTAGTAATTTAAGTAAAATTTATGAGAAAGTGCTGAAAGACAAGATTCTCAAATTTATTGAAGAGCGGAAAATTTATCCCGATGAGCAGTTTGGATTTAGAAAATGCCACGGAAGCACCCATCAAGTACTCAGAATATGCAATAGTATCAAAAGAAATAGGTCAGAAGGGAAATCAACCGGGATGATACTTTTGGACATCGAAAAAGCCTTTGATTCCGTATGGCACAATGGCCTCATATACAAATTGTTAAATAGTAATTTCCCCCTGTATCTTTGTAAAATTGTGCAAAATTTTGTATCAAATCGTCGCTTTAAAGTAATAGTCAACGGTAGTGCGTCTGACATATTTATTTTTTGTGCTGGTGTGCCCCAAGGTTCAGTTCTCAGTCCAGTCTTATTTAATGTTTACACCTCTGACCTTCCAAGTCTTCCGCATTGTGAAGTCGCAATGTTTGCCGATGATACCGCTATATTGTCAGCGCATAAATTTGGTCTTAATATTGAGACAAATCTAAAAAATGCTGCTGACATATTAAGAGATTATTACTCCAAGTGGAAAATAAAGCTCAACACAGGAAAAATTCAAGCTATCTTTTTTACCAGAAAAAGAAGACCTTGTTTGCTTCCGTCTAATAATCTAATAATCAACGGTCACCAGATAGAATGGAAGTCATTTGTAAAATACTTAGGAATACATCTTGACCCAAGATTGACATTTGCGAAGCACTTTGCAGAAACACACAATAGAGTTAATACTGCAATCCGAATCTTGTATCCATTCATAAATAGACAATCATTACTTTCAATTGAAAACAAAATAATAATTTACAAATCGATTTTCCAACCCTTATTACTATACGGTTGCCAAGTTTGGGGCAGCTGTGCAAATTGCCACATTAAGAAGCTACAAAGAAGGCAAAATAGAATACTTAAAATGATGTTAAATTTACCTTGGCATTACTCAACGTTACAATTGCATATAAGAGCTGATGTTGAATTGATCTCATGCAGAATCTGCGCACTAAATGACACCTTTAAGGCAAGATGCGACATTGCTGAAAACCCTCTCATCAATCAACTAAATTTAACATAACACCTCTTTCGAAATTTCACTACTAATGTAATGTCATCTTTTCTTCTCTTTAAACTTACTATTATACATAATTTATACCGTCATACTTATTTGATTTTGTTATATCTGTATACAGTTTACTTAAATTTTGTTCTGTTGCTACTACTGTTATTATAGTTATTACTTATCTATTTATTTGTTTAATTATTTATGTATTTATTTGTTCATATATTTTTTGTTTATTTATTTATTCATATATAATTATTTATTTACATATTTATTTATTTATTTACATATTTATTTATTTATCCATATATTTATTGTATTTTCTTATTTATATAATTATTTATTTATATATTTATTTATTTATTTATTTACATATTTATTTATTTAGTCATATATTTATTTATTTACTTATTTATATATTTATTTATTTATATGTTTACATATTTATTTACTTGTACAATTTTGAGGTTTTTAGTCGTTATTTTCCTCAATCAACTTTTATTTCCTTTTCTTCCCCCTATATTCCATTACTAATTAAATAATGTTTCAGTAGAAAGATATAAAAATATCATATCTCTGTATTACTTCATTGTAAATTGTGCGATAACATTTTTATAACTTATGAACGTAATAAAATATCTATCTATCTATCTATCAATGAATTTCAAGTCGACACTCACCACCTATTTGTCGACTTCAAAGCCGCATACGACAGCGTAATTAGAGACGAGCTATACAACGCTATGTCTACCTTTGACATACCTGCTAAACTCGTCAGACTATGCAGGATGACTTTGGAGAATGCTCGCTGCTCCATCCGAATCGGATTTAGGCAGGGCGATGCGCTGTCCTGTGATTTCTTCAACATCATATTGGAAATGATTGTGCAAAAATCGCTGGCCAATACAAGAGGCACAATCTATTTCAAATCCTCGCAACTCCTTGCATACGCCGACGATATTGACATAATAGGTAGATCACAGCGAGATGTCAATGAGGCGTTTGCGAGTATTGAGATGGAGGCGGCGAAAATTGGTTTGGCGGTAAACGAGGGCAAAACTAAATATATGTTGTCATCAGAAAAGGACGCTCAACACCGACGTCTCGGCCAGAACATTTGTATAGGTAGATATAAGTTCGAGGTACTTAAGGACTTCGTCTACCTTGGCTCCGCAGTGACCTGGAACAACGACATCAGTTCCGAAATCAAACGCAGAATCACTCTTGCCAACCGCTGTTTCTCAGGCTCAGGCTCAGGAGGCAACTTGAATAATGGAGCCCTCTCCCGAACGACAAAGTTGACTCTATATAAGACCCTTATCATCCCGGCCCTGTTGTACGGCGCAGAAGCATGGACACTATCAAAAGCGAATGAGGAGGCCCTTGGTCGGTTCGAGAGAAAGATTTTGCGTGCGATTTTTGGGCCTATAAACGCAGACGGGGGATGGAGGAGAAGATTCAACCAAGAACTTTACGGGCTGTACAGCGACATGAGTCTAGTCAGGCGTCTACGGATTCAACGCCTAAGATGGCTGGGCCATGTACAGCGAATGGACACCACAGCTCCAGCCCGGAGAGTCTTTGAATCCAACCCCGAGGGACGAAGAAGCAGAGGATGGCCGCACTTAAGATGGCGCACACAGGTGAAAGGGGACCTCAGCCAACTGGGTGTGCGGCAATGGAAAAGGCTAGCGAAAGATCGTGCTAGGTGGAGGGGCATGTTGGTTGAGGCCCAGGTTCACCCCGAACTGTAGCGCCCATCTACCACAATCATAATTTTCTGAATATTTTACTCTTTTTCCAAAGACTTATTAACCCGCCCTCGTATTTTGTAAAAAGCTTCTACATCAGCATAGAGAAAACAAAACAGCCGAATCGCGCAAAGTCAATGCAAATTCGTGTAACATGCTCCAATGACAACAAAACCGGTCAGATGACGCACGTGACTATGTTACATATGTACATTCACATTGCAAGCAACCCAAACCTAAAGTCTGTAGAGTCGAAAGTTCACCCACATCTGGAATGCAGTTCCACACAGATTACCAAGTTCACGCGAGTCTCTTATCGCAACGATAACTATAGATCACTCTGTCCGACAATAACATTGAACTCCAAGCCTATTACGAAGGTATTGGACTTTGAACTGTATTTGCTGGCGACTGCCAATCAAGCAAGTTACTGCTTTCGTCTAAACAAAACAGACCTTGTCCGGTCACCGTAAACCTTGAATACCAAATCAGCTGATAAAATCCAATCGAAGCTCGAGTCTCCGAACTGATTTAATGTCCACATGAGTCATGGGAATCGAAAGGAGTGCTTTTTGGCACGTAAATAGAATTTTGCTGTCGAGAAAGTTATCATTCGTTTTTCTCCATGTGCTTCAAGTGAGACGTATTCCTTCGGCAAATCACCCATTTACCAAGTCCATCCAAAGAACGCTCGGAAGTTATAAAAAACAAATCATTTTCGAGGTCAACTAAGACGGCAAACCATTCAAAACATCCTAATCTCATTCAGCATGAATTAGAATCAAAAAACAATTGCTCTCGTCCGACCAATGAACTTTGAAACTTGGAACATCCTACCGCATTCGATTCTTATCGCCGAGTCTACGCCTAATTGGGAACAAACAGCTCCGTTGACGTTCTTTATCACATCGTCGCATGATCATTCATTCAATTTACATTAATTATCACCGGGAAGTGCTTCTTCCCTAGGTACCTAAGCCACTACTGCATAGACAATACACAAAATGCAAATTGGACTACTTACTTTGGTGTTGCGATTCCTGACTCGTTCAGAAGCTGATAGGACACATGCTCTTGTACGTTAAGATTCCTCTTCTGGGCACCAGCAGCATTAAGACCTAAAATCTTTAACAAAAATGGATTAGCTTACATACATACTTATGTACCAACAAGTCCACAAGGTGGATGAGACATAATCAAGTGACCAAGTCCATTGAACGAGCAATGAGTGAAACGAGGGAGGGGGCTTATTGTTACGCAAAAGTTTCTTCGTTCACTTGATAAACAATTGCGATCGTGCGTCGCCACGGTCGAATAAATAGTAAAAGAACAAAATAAAAATAGAACACCGCCTTGGATCACATTGAAAATACATATATACATGAGAAACAACAACAAAATACCAAAAAGAAAAACTAAACAATTCGAGGAAAATGTTTCGTAGAAATATTCATTGTCAATGTGTTACGTCAGTGGAAATGGTGAATTTGATTTTGTCCGCAGGACGAATGTATAATGCATTTTGGTGGGCACATGGGCAGACTTACTTTCTGTCCAATCCGTGGACTGAGAACTTCAGCTACAAATCCGGTGCGGGATAAAATCGAAACCATTTTCTGGTGTGTTGAGACGATGTACTTTCAAACGGTCCGACGGAAAAAAAATTTGCGAATAACTAAACTAGACGGATTCGGTGACAGTTGATGAGGAAAATAGTTCGAGTCGGCAAGGCAGTGCCGGTTTTGTTCGGGGAGTATATTTATATTCAAATATAGTTTTGCGCAGTAGAACGCGTATACTTTCAGGCTGAGGGAGTAGTTAAATATATTTTTTTTTTTACGAGAGCAAGTGAAAATCTTCTAAAGAAACTATGAGGGTTGTAGGCGCGTTTGTCCCATAGTAGTGTGAGATTTCTTACTTACTTACTTATCAGGGCAGCAATCCATTGAGGATCTGAGCCTGTGGAAAGTTATCAAGACCAAGCGATTCTTTTTGTCTTTAACGGGCGCTACAGTTCGGGGTGAACCCGGGCCTCAACCAACATGCCCCTCCACCTAGCACGATCTTTCGCTAGCCTTTTCCATTGCCGCACACCCAGTTGGCTGAGGTCCCCTTCCACCTGTGTGCGCCATCTTAAGTGCGGCCGTCCTCTGCTTCTTCGTCCCTCGGGGTTGGATTCAAAGACTCTCCGGGCTGGAGCTGCGTTGTCCATTCGCTCTACATGGCCCAGCCATCTTAGGCGTGGAATCCGTAAACGCCTGACTAGGCTCATGTCGCTGCACAGCCCGTAAAGTTCGTGGTTGAATCTTCTCCTCCATCCCCCGTCTGGGTTTACAGGCCCGAAAATCACACCCAAAATCCAACGACGACCAAGGACCTCCTCATCTGCTCTTGATAGAGTCCATGCTTCTGCGCCGTGCGACAGGAACGACATGATAAGGGTCTTGTATAAAGCCAAAACTATCGGTCAGACCTTCACCGATTCGGATGGAGCAGCGAGCATTTTCCAAAGTCATCCTGCATAGTCTGAAGAGCATAGTAGGTATGTCAAAGGTAGACATAGCGTTGTATAGCTCGTCGCTAATTACGCTGTAGTATGCGGCCTTGAAGTCGATAGATAGCTTGATAGATGGCTTGCCATCAGAGCTCTTCTAGGCTGGCAGCGATGTTCTGGTAGGGAGCATGCCCAGATCATTTGCAGAATTTGGGAAGATGAAAGCATGCCCGACGACTGGAATACCAGCTCTATTTGCCCTATCCTACCTCTTGCAAGAACTATAGAGGTATATCCCTGCTCAATGTCGCACACAGGATCCTGCCCAGCGTATTGTGTGAACGTCTAAAACCATTTTGCACCGCACTAATCGGCAGCTACCAGTGCGGCTTCCGGCCCGGCAAATCAACTATAGACCAAATGTTCACACTTCGACAAATCCTGGAAAAGACCAACGAGTTTCGAATCCATACACACCATTTTTTCATCGATTTCAAAGCCGCATACGACAGCATTCATTGTGAAGCACTGTTTGGGGCGATGGCCGAATTCGGGATCCCGATAAAACTGATCCAGTTGTGTCGCGCCACGCTAAAAAACACGCGATGCACCGTGCAACTCGGTTCTAGGATCTCGGAACCATTCGAAACATGCACCGGATTTCGGCAAGGAGATGCGCTGTCATGTGACTTCTTCAACCTGGTACTGGAGCAGATAGTGCGACGGGCAGGCGTCAACAGGGAAGGCACTATCTTTTACAAGTCCATCCAGCTGCTAGGATACGCGGATGATATCGACATCATCGCGTGTTCTCGCCGTGGCATTGTGGAAGCACTCACGGCGATTGAAGAACAGGCGAAACGAGTTGGTCTTAAGATCAATGAGGACAAAACGAAATACATGCTGTCAAGCAAAAACCAATCCGTCGCTCACCACCTGGGACAAAACATAACAATTGACAGCTACAATTTCGAGATAGTTAAGGAGTTTGTCTACCTCGGGGCAAACGTAAATTCCACAAATGACACCACAGTGGAGATCCGGCTTACAATCGCCCTTAGCAACCGCTGCTACAACTGGGGTCAAAACTCCTCACTCGAAAGACCAAAGTCATGCTTTACAAAACGCTCATTCTGCCAGTCTTGCTGTACGGAGCCGAAAGCTGGACGATAAGCAGGACAGCGGAGCTGATTTTGGGTTCTTTCGAAAGAAAAATTCTGCGCCGGATATTTGGTCCTGTCTGTGAGGAAGGGGAATGGAGAAGAAGACACAACCGCGAACTCTACGAGCTGTACCAAGATGTGGATGTAGTCCGGAAGGCAAGGATCCGTCGACTACACAGCTAAGAGGGTCTTCGACTCCGAGCCTCATGGTTTGAGAAGAAGAGGAAGACCGAACCTCCGGTATAAAGACCAAGTAATCGCGGATGTAAGACATCCTGGTCTTGACAACTGGAAGCAGCGTGCCCGGGACCGTCAAGGATGGAAGGCAGCTATAGCTCAGGCTCAGATCCTCCATGGATCGCTGGCCTGATAAGTAAGTAAGTAAGTTCAGGAGTCCACACAAAACGGCAGAGAGGATTTTGTAGGCGATGATAAGGAGACTTATTCCTCTGTAGTTGGCGCAGTCAGAGGGATCTCCTTTCGTGTGGATTGGATACACGATGCTGAGACTCCATTCCTCGGGCATGCTTTCCTCTGACCATATCTTACAGATGAGCTATTGCATGCTCCTAACCAGGTCATCCCCAGCTGCCTTGAAGAGCTCAGCAGACAGTCCGTCTGCGCCAGCAGCTTTATTCGACTTGAGCTTCGATATGGCAATCTTAACTTCGTCTTAACTTCGTCGAGGGGACAGAATTCTCTGCGGTCTTCGTCGATTAGAAATGGATCATTCTGCTTGCAAGCGGTATATTGACTAACATCGCCGTTATACAGTCTGCAGAAGTGGTTTTCCCATATTCTCAGCATCGACTGCGATTCTACTACTAGGTGTCCGTTCTCATCCCTGTAGGCTTCCGTTCTGGCTTTATAACCTTGGCATGTTCGCTTTATCTGTTGATAAAACTTTCGAACGTCACGCCTGCAGTAACACCTCTCCAAATCCTCAATCACGCGCTTCTCGTGCTCTTTCTTCTTTCTTCTAAGAAGCTTATGCTCCTCCCTTCCTTTTAACTCGTAGAGCTCATGAGCTGCTCTTGTTCTTTTATGCAGCGAGGCTTCATATGCATCCTGCTTTATGTGAATCCTACTGCACTCATCATCGAACCAGGTGTCTCTTCGTGGTGGAGCCTTGAAGCCCAAAACTTACAGCGTTTGTTTGCAAAGGTTCCACTGTGGTTCTATTGACAGCGTGGAGGGTTGAGGGGTATTGGAGAGCTTAAGAGAGACGTGATCGGTAAAAGCACGAACGGTTTCTGGCGACAGTAGCTTTCCGACTTTGTATTCTTACTCTACACCGCTGCGTTTGTGATATCCATAGGCGCATCTTGGCTACTACAAGATAGTGGTCCGAGTCGATGTTAGCTCCTCGGAAAGTTCGAACATCAAGAATAGTGGAGGAGTGTCTGACGTCGATCGCGATGTGATCAATCTGATTGATCTAGCAACCGCCAGGTGCCTTTGTGTATATCGAAGTACGGGAAGCGCGTACTGGCTAGAAGGAGATTTCGCCCCGTAGCAAGATCAATCAGCCTGTGTCCGTTATCGGAGGTGGTGTCGTGTAGGCTATGTTTGCCGATGACTCGTTCAAAGATGCTTTCCTTACCCAGCTTAACATTGAAGTCTCCTAGTCCAATTTTGATTTCATACCTGGGACATTGGGCATACGTTCTGTCTAGGAGATCGTAGAAGTCATCTTGGGCGGAGTCATCCTTGTCTTCCGTGGGGGCTTGGACGCAGATCAGGCTGATATTAAAAAATGTAGCCTTGATACGGATAGTTAAGAGGCGTTCGCTTACTGCCGAAAGCTTAGGACTAGTCCACCTCGAACAGCAAATCCGCATCCGAACAATCGTTGTCCTCTCTCCCTATAGCAGTCGCCGTTTTTCAGCCGCTTTATATCCGGTCCATTCGCTTTATAGCGGTCTAGGGCGTCCACAAGTTGTTCGACTGCACGTGGCCTATTTAGGGACCTAACATTCCACGTACAGAGCCGAAGATCATTGTCCTTTTTTCGTTCTTTGCAAGGGCCGTCAACATTAATCCAGTCGGTTTTGTCCGAGGCTTGTGGTTGTTTCGGAGTTTGTGGTTTTTTTACGGTTACGGCTTACTAGGCCGTAGCCCAACCGACTAATCTTGTTTTTTTTTTTTTGGCGCAGGAGGCCTACCATTCGGCCTTCCACCGCCTGTAATTTCCATAGGAAATCTCCAGATGGCACCACGAGGAGGTGGGGATGGGACTTACTAACAGTGCCGCAAGATGTTCGACTGCGGTGGCTCTTCTCGTTTTTTAGCATGCCAGCTTCCGTCGGGTAGATGCTACCCCTATGAGGCCTTTGTTCGTCCTTTGCCCTCTGCGATTACTTGGTCTTTATACCAGAGGTTCGGTCTTCCTCTTCTTCTCGAACCAGGAGGTTCGAAGTCGAAGACCCTCTTAGCTGGAGTGTTGGTGTTCATGCGCTCGATGTGGCCGAGCCAATGTAGTCGACGGATCTTTGCTTTCCGGACTATTTCACATCTTTGTACAGCTCATAGAGTTCGCGGTTATATCTTCTCCTCCATTCACCTTCCTCACAGACAGGACCAAATATCCGGCCCAAAAGGTTTCTTTCAGAAGAACCAAAATCACCTCCATCGTCCTGCTTATTGTATTGACTGGCAGTATGAGCGTTTTGTAAAGCATGACTTTGCTTCTTCGAGTGAATAGTTTTGACCCAAGTTGCTTAGACAAACCGAAGTACGAACGACAAAGCAGCGGTTGCCAAGGGGAATTCTATGTCGGATCTCCACCGTGGTGTCGTTTGTGGAGTTTACGCTTGCTCCGATGTAGACAAACTCTTTAACCACCTCTAAATTATAGCTGTCAGCCGTTATATGTTGTCGCAGCTGGTGAGCGATATACGCTCATGCCCCAACGATCGACTCAAAGAAGAATTCAACGATCTCCTAGACAGAACCTATGCCCAATGCCCAATGCCCCAGCTACGACCCAAAAATAGTTCTGGGAGATTTTAATGCAAAACTGGGCAAAGAGGACATGGCACCACATCCGACAACGGACTTAAGCTAATCGATTTCCTAACTGGGCGTAACCTCCTTGTAGCAAGCACACAATTCCCCCATCTCAAGATCCACAAGCGTACCTGGCGGTCTCCTGATTAATCGATCACCAATCAGATTGATCACCGTGCGATCGACGCCAGACACTCTTCCAGTAATCTCCACGTACGAACCTTCCGAGGAGCAATATCGACTCGGACCACTACCTTGATTGAGGATATCAAGAATGCTTAGGAGTCGAGTAGAATAACGTAAGTTTGGCGTCCGAAAGCTGCAATCGCAAGAGACTGCCAGAATCTTTGCCGATCGTGTCTCCTCCAAGCTCTCTCAAAATCCGCCCACAGTAGCACAAGCAATAGAGTAGGAATGGGCGCATTGCCAGAGCGCCGTCAGAGACGCTGCCTCCGAGGTGCTGGGTTTCAAACCGCCAACCCCTAGAAGCCCCTGGTTCGATGAACAATGCGAACAAGCCCATGCAGCAAAACAAGAACCATATAAAGCCACGCTGCAACAACGGACGAGAGCTGCTCGCGAAATCTATGAGCAGAAGAGAAGTTAGGAACACGCGCTTCTAGGAAGAAAGAAAAGGGAATTCGGAAAACGTGAGATCGAGGAGATGGAGAGATGCTCTCGCAGGAATGACGCCCGAAAGTTTTACAATAGGGTAAAACGAACATGTCATGGCTACAAAGCCAGAGCGGCGCGGCCTGCGGGATGGAAATGGAGAACTGGTAGTAGAGTCACAGTCGATGCTGAGGATTTGGCAAGACCACTTCAGCAGACTGTATAACGGCGATGATAGACAAGATACCGCTGTCAGGCAGAACGAGCCATTCGCAATGGACCACGAAGTAACAGAATTCGGTCCACCCGACCTAGACGAAGTCAAAATAGCGATATCAAGACTTAAGTCTAATAAAGCCGCTGGCGCAGACGGCCTGTCTGCTGAGCTTTTTAAGGCAGCTGGAGGTGAGCTGGTAAGGTGCATGCACCATCTCATCAGCAAGGTATGGTCGGAGGAAAGCATACCCGACGAATGGAATCTCAGCATCGTTTGCCCGGTCCATAAGAAAGGAGACCCCTATAACTGCGCCAACTATAGGGGAATAAGTCTCCTTAACATCGCATATAAGATAATCTCTGCCGTATTGTGTGAACGCCTGAAACCGTTTGTGGATAACCTGATCGGCTCTTATCAGTGTGGTTTCAGGCCAGGTAAATCCACAATAGATAAGATATTTACGCTACGGCAGATCTCGGAGAAGACCGCGGAATACCAAATCGACACTCACCACCTCTTCGTCGATTTCAAGGCTGCATATGACAGCGTGTATAGAGATGAACTATACAAAGCCATGTCTAGTTTTAACATCCCTGCCAAACTCGTCCGACTGTGCAGGATGACAATGGAGAATTCCCGCTGCTGCATTAAGGTCGGTAATGAGCAAACCGAGACCTTTGATGTTAAAAAGGATTTAGGCAAGGTGACGCGCTGTCATGCAACTTTTTCAACATCGTGCTTGAAAAAATCGTGCAAGAGTCACTGGCCAACACAAGAGGTACGATCTATTTCAAGTCTACGCAATTGCTTGCGTACGCCGACGATATTGACGTAATTGGACGAAAACAGTAAGATGTCAATGAGGCTTTTGTGATGGGTCTCAAGGTTAATGAGGGTAAAACCAAATATCTGCTTTCATCTAAAAGAGACGGACAACACCGACGTATTGGCCAGAACGTCACCATGGGCGGATATAACTTTGAAGTGGTCAAGGAATTCGTCTACCTTGGCTCACTGATTACCAGCGACAACAACACCAGCGCTGAGATAAAACGCAGAATCACTCTTGCCAACCGCTGTTTCTTTGGGCTCAAGAGGCAATTGAGAAGTAGAGCCCTCTCTCGGAAAACCAAGGTGACACTATATAAGACCTTGATCATCACCTTATATAAGACCTTAACAAAAGCGGATGAAGAAGCCCTTGGTCGTTTCGAGAGGAAAATTCTGCGCACTATCTACGGTCCCGTTTGTTCAAACGGTGTATGGAGGAGAAGATATAACGAAGAACTGTACGGGTTGTACAGCGACATCGGCCTGGTACGACGTCTACGGATACAGCGTCTAAGGTGGCTAGGCCATGTAGAGCGCATGGAAGATACAGCTCCGACCCGAAAAGTCTTCGAATCCACTCCGGAAGGAAGGCGCGGCAGAGGACGGCCGCCTCAGTGGTGGTGCACGCAGGTGGAAAGGGACCTCAACCAACTGGGCGTGCGCCACTGGAAACAGCTGGCCAAAGACCGTGCCGGCTGGAGACGCTTGTTGGTTGAGGCCCAGGTTCACCACGGACTGTAGCGCCACCTAAGTAAGTAAGTAAGTAAGTATAGTAGGACCGGGATGTATGTATGTATGTTGGCGTTACAGTCCATTAAGGACCTGAGCCGAGCTTCTCTCAATCACCCATGTTGTGTGTGATTTCATTTTCCCATAGGTGAAATGGACCTACAGTTTATTGCCGGTTCCAACGGCGAATTTCGAGCTTTTCATGACAATTTTACTACAGGGGGTCTTGTCAGAACCCCGCTGAGGAGAAACACGTTAGATGACATGGATTCGATCCCGTGTCATCGGCGTCAGAGGCCAACACACTACCCACTGCGCTACGGTGCCTCGGGATGGTTAAGGCAAAACCTGACGGGCTTGCAGGTATGTCAAAAGTAATCATGGCGTTATATACATAGCTCGTCCCCAATTACGCTGTCGTATGCGGCCTTGAAGTCGATGAATAGGTGGAGGGTGTCGACTTGAAATTCATTGATTTTCCCCAGGATCTGCCGTAGTGTGAAGATTTTGTCGATGGTGGACACACCATAAGGACCTATCAGCTTATTTACAAACGGCTTCAGCCGTTCACGCTAAACCGCAGCGAAAATCTTGTATCCGACATTAAGAAGACTTATTTCTTTCTAGTTGGGGCAGTTAAGGGGGTCTAATTTTTTGTGGATCGGGCAAACAATGCTGAGACTCTATTCCTCGGGCATGCTTTCCTCTGACCATATCTTACAGATGAGCTGGTGCATTTTTCTAACTAGACCACCCTTAGCTGCTTTGAAGAACTCAGCAGACAGTTCATCTGCGCCAGAAGTTTTATTCGACTTGAGTTTCCACATGGCAATCTCAGCTTCGTCGAGGTCAGGGGGATGGAATTTTCTGCGATCTTCGTCGTTAAGAATCGGATCATTCAGCCTGGCGGCGGTATGTTGGCTATCATCGCCGTTATACAGCCTGCAGAAGTGGTTTTTCCAAATTCTCAGCATAGATAGGTGCCGTTCCCATCCTTACAGGCCTCCGTTCGTCCGTTCGGGCTTTCGTTTTATCTGTTGATAGAACCTTCGAACGTCATGTTTGCAGTAGCACCTCTCCAAATTTTTATTCGCCCGCATCTCGCACTCTTCCTTTTTTCTCTTGAGAAGCTTATGTTCTTCCCTTGTTTTAAGCTCGTAGAGCTCACAAGCCGCTCTTACTTTTTTGAGTAGTGAGGCTTTGTATGCGTCATGCTTTTCTGCATGAATCCTTTTACTCTCGTCATCGAACCAGGTGTTTCGTCGTAGTGGAGCTTTAAGGCCCAGCACTTCTGTTGCTGTGCTCTTCAGGGTTTATTTGCACAGGCTCCATTGTTGCTCTACTGACTGAGTGGAGGATTGAGGTGTATCGGAGAGCTTAAGGGAGACGCGGTTGGCCAAGGCACTGGCGATCTCCGGCGATAGTAGCTTTCCGACGTCATAACTTGGTGTTCTAACTCTACTCCGCGGTGTTCATGTTATCCGTCGACGTATATTGGCTACTACAAGATAGTGGTCCGAGTCGATGTTTGCTCCTCGGAAAGTACGAACATCAAGAATAGTGGAGGAGTGTCTGACGTCAATCGCGATGTGGTCAATCTGGTTGGTGACTGATTGATCTGGCGACCGCCAGGTGCCTTTGTGTATATCGAGGTGGGGAAATCGTGTGCTGGCTAAAAGAAGATTTCGCCCCGTGGCAAGGTCGATCAGCCTTTGTCCGTTATCGGATGTGGTGTCATGAAGGCTGTATTTGCCGATGACCCATTCAAGGATGCTTTCTTTTCCCAGCTTAGCATTTAAGTACACTCCTAGTACACTTTTGATGTCATAGCTGGGACATTGGGTATACATTCTGTCTAGGAGATTAAAGAAATCATCTTTGATGGAGTGATCCTTGTCTTCCGTGGGGGCATGGACATATATGAAGCTGATGTTATTCAGCGTGCCTTGATGCGTATCGTTATGAGGCGCTCACTCACAAACATAGTCCTACTCTAACAACAAATCCGTATCCAAATAGCCTCTGTCCTCTCTACCTATAGCAGTCACCATAGTAAATGTCGCAGTTACCCGGTCCATTCCATCGTATTTCCTGGATGGCGGTTATGTCCGTTTTATAGTTGTTCGGCCGCACGCGGTCTGTTTAGGGACCTTACATTCCAAGAACAGAACCGAAGGTCCTTGTCTGCTTTTTGTTTTATAAAAGGGACGATTCCGTTTGCTTATCCGAGGCTGTTTTTGCGCTTTTACGGTTATGGTTTGCTAGACCATAGCCCAACCGACAAATGTGTAGACCAAATATGGTAATACCATCATTTGCATAATCCAAAAAGCCAGGAAGGAAGGTATCCCTGTGTTCCCACTAACATTGGGAAAAATCAATCCAAGTACGTACTTAGGAGTATTTAAAAAACTCACCCCGCTCAACATAGCAACCCTCTAGTGGTTATCTAGTCATTTAGATCAAAAGTTTCGGGTACTTTGGATCCCTTTTGAGAACTGCATTCCTCCATCTCTGTGTGCCACATATCGATCCCGCATTTTAAAATAGTTACCCCAAAACCACAAGGATATACCATACGAGTATGTATGTATGTCTATGTAGCTATCTCGAAGTAAATTGAAAAGTACACTTTAGATGGTAACCTTCCGGACTACCATCCGTGTCGTCCTCATCCATCCACTAAACATTCACTCAGAAAAAAATTCATATTTTTGTTGGTGAATTTCAAATAACATGATTCCCTTTAACGTATATTTAAGATACAGACCAACCTGACGGTTCGGTTTCACTGAGCGTACGCAGTCCCTTTGACAATCCTTAGAGGCTAAATGTATAATTCAAAGGAAAAGAGAGAACATTTCCATTCTTTATAGACTTAAAGGCGATAAAGCCTCTCCGGCTAGTGGCTTCACAAAGGTAATAAACTGATTGCTATCCTTACTGACGTATCACGGGCGGTTTTATTGGCCAGGTGACTAGTGAAGATGTAAATAGATGAATGGAAGCGTACAAGTCTTTTCTTTCTTTTTTATGGCCATAAAACGATGGCTGATGCATAGATCAAAAACGCATAAAAAGGTAGCGACCAATGTTTTATTTGGTAGTATTACTTTATTTAATGTGTCTTCATTGAATGTTAGATTATGACTGACTGTGGCTGAGCGGCTCTCATTGATCGCTGCTCTACCATCTGCGTCAGCCATGTACATATGTGTTAGTTAGTACTCAAACATCCTTCCCTTAATTTCTTGTAAATACAATCTAAATTAAAATGTGAATGTACAATACTTCATTTCTTTTCTTAAACTAAAAGTTAAATTCATATTTGCTGAGTAACACTAGAAATTTGCTTAGAAGAATTCATTAAAAGTTAAATAAAATTGATTAATATAAACAAAACAAAAAGCAACTTAGAATAGAATTCAAATAACTCTGTATCTCAAGTTAATCTCTATATATTCTTACGTGTAACGATAGGGTGCTCTAATACATCTTCCATATCTAGTTTTATAAATTTGCGTTTCGAAGTGGTCATTTTTATTTGGCGATTGTTGCACACTTTTTTGGGATGTATCTGCTTTGAAATCATTATCATTTATCGCGAGAGAAGAACGACTGTCGACGATATTGCTTAAATTGTTACTTGTATTCCTAACACTTCTTCGAGCTTTAATATCAACAGAATTTTTCCGATAAATGTTCCCCTCTTCATCTTTTAACATGTATGACCTTGGACTATGGTGTTGTGAAATAATTTTTGCGGGATACCATCGGGAATTTTGCTTTTTAAAGTTTATATTTTGTTCTCTTTCAAAATCTGGACGAGCTTTTGCAGTTTTGTCGTAGTGTTTCCTAACATAATTCTGATAACTTTGAATTTTTTCGGGTATGTTTTTTATAACTTTGGGTTCTAATAATTTTTTATTTATTGGTAATATAGTCCTACAGCGTCTGCTAAACAAAATTTGAGATGGGGAAACTCCTAGAGCCCTTATTGGGGTGTTGCGATATTCAAGCAACGCTAGGTACAATTCTATTCCCGATTCTTTTGACTTCTTTATCAAATTTTTTGCAATGCCTACAAATTTTTCAGCAAGCCCATTTGACTTTGGGTAATACGGGCTGCTGAATGCGATTTTGAAAAATAATTGTTTGGATAAATCGGAAAAGATTTGTGAATTAAAGGGACTGTTGTCGCAAACAATTTCTTCCGGAATGCCATGGACGCTAAATAAATATTTTAAATGTTTAATAATTTCATGCATGCTTTTATTTTTAAGTTCTAGTACTTCCAGCCATTTGGAAAAATAATCACCAATAATAAGATATGAGATACCTCCGTATTCCATTATGTCCATACCAATTTTTGAAAATCTGTATGGTGGGATGGGGTGGAAAATAATTGGTTCTTTTGTATTTTTCCTGCTATATTTATTACACACTTTACATGAAGATATGAAGTTTTCAATGTCGAGATTCATAGTTGGCCAGTATAACAAATCTTTAGCCCTTTGCTTTGTTTTTTGTATACCACAATGTGGTTGATGTAATGCATTTAACATTTCTTGTTTCAATGTACTTGGGATTATGATTCTATCTTCATAGAACAATATGTCATTTTCTAACGCAATCTCATTTCGAATCTTAAAATATGGTAGAAGAGTTGGTTGAATTTTAGATTTGTCGGTTGGCCATCCATTTTTACAATAGTAAATAATCTGTCTTAAATTGGTATCTAATTGGGATTCTTGTTTTATTTTCAATTGTTTGTTCTCGCTTACATTTACGGAATGAACGATTTCATTGAAATCATCGTCTTCATTGGTTGGAGCCAGTCTATCATACGATCTTGACAAATAGTCAGCAATGTGAAGATGTTTACCCGGTATGAACTCTAGATTCAGATTGTATTTAAGAAGTTTGAGTCTCATTCGCTGTAGTCGTGTGCTATACACTTTTGACAAGTCTTTTTTAAATATAGAGATTAGGGGCTTGTGGTCTGTCTGAACACATATCTCTCGGCCATAAATATAATAATGAAACTTGTTTGTTGCGAAAATAATACCTAAAAGTTCTTTTTCAATCTGAGAATAATTCTTCTCAGCATCACTCAAACTACGCGAGGCATAACTAACTGGTCCATTCTGTTGGAGTAAACATGCCCCTAAACCAGACTGTGAAGCATCAGTTTGTATTGTAACTTTGCTATTCTCATCAAATGATCTCAAAGTGGGAGCATTGCTAATCAATTTTTTAATGTTTTCAAATTCTTTCTCATGTATAGGTAACCATTCAAACTCTACCTCATTTTTCAATAATTCCCTCATATTTTTGCATTCATCAGATAATTTTGGAATAAAGCTTCGTAGATAATTAATCATTCCTAAGACAGACTGAAGTCCCTTTTTGTTTTTTGGAGGTTCTAAATTAACAATTGATCGGACTCTATCCGGGTCTGCTGTACATCCTTGTTTTGAAAAAATATGGCCCATATATTTTACGCTATCAACTTTATATTGAAATTTTTCCCTATTAAACCTTATATTTAAATATCGTGCTCTTTCAAAAACATTTTTCAAATTTCTATCATGTTCTTCTGTCGTTCTTCCAAACACTAAAAAATCATCAATGTAAATAAATGTTCCCGGAAGGTCCCCGAATGCTCTAGTTGCATACTTTTGAAATACTTCAGGTGCGATTTTAATGCCAAATGGTAAGCGATTAAACTTGAAACACCCAAATGGAGTACTAAAAGTACATAAATGACTTGATGGCTCGTCTAACTTAATTTGCCAAAATCCCTGCTTCATATCTAAAACTGTAAAATGTTTCATATCTTTAAGTTTTGCTTTTAATTCATCCAACTTCGGTATAAGTTGACTATGTGTTACTAGAGCATTATTTAAATCCCTTGGATCCAAACACAACCTCAAATCTCCGTTTGGTTTTTCAACAATGATGAGGTTACTAACCCAATTTTTTGGATGTGGTACAGGCTCCAAGACCTTCATTTGAATTAAATCATCTAAATGTTTCTTCAATTTTTTCTCTAGGGCTAGAGGTATTCGCCGTGGTGGCTTAACTGTAGGAGAAATTCCAGGATATGTTGTTAAACGAAGTTCATTGGGAAATGAACCAAGCCCATTGAAAAGATCTTTGTATTCTCTTAAAACCCAACATTTTTTTATTCTGCTTGATAGAATTCAAAAATCTTAAAGGCAAAACATTTATGGAAGACCCGGTATCTATTTTAAATTTTATAAAAGTATTTTGGAAACACAAGTTTTCGAACCATTCACTAGTATTTAGATTAAAATTACCCTTCATGGAATGTAAATATAAGGTCTCAAAAGCAAAGTCATTACCTGTGTCGGTGTTAGTAGAATAAGAAACTTCTTTATTGTTCTCGTCCGGTTCATCCCCTTCATCATCACCTAAAGAAGTTCTAATTTCGTTAGTTCTGTATGTTTTATCTGATCGCCTTCTACTACAAGCCAAATAAAAATGACCACGTCGCTTACAAATGCTACACAGTTTGTTAAATGCTGGGCACCGGTTTTTAAAATGTACAGTTAAGCATTTATTACATCTTATTAACGCCGTAGAACCCATATCGCTAGAAAAATATGTATGATTATTGTTTTTATTTGAGTTGTTTATTTTCCTCTCAATATTATATGATATGTTCCTCCTTCCCATTCTCGTCCCCATTTCTGCTACAGTCTGACCAGCCAATCCCGTTTCTTCATGTACTTCCATTGACCTTGATCGCTCCAGTTCTGCTACTCTGCACATGTTTATTGCTGTCTCCATATCCAGGTCCGTTATATTCATTAATTTGTCACTTAAATCCAGTTGATTTAATCCCAAGATTACAAAATCTCTGATCATATTTTCTTTTTCTTCCTTAAATTCACATCCATCTGCCAAGCGCCGTAAATCAGTTAAAAATGAATCAAAATTTTCACCTTCTTTTTGTTTCCGCTTATAAAATTTCATTCGCTCATATATCACGTTCTTTTTGGGATTGCAATAGTTTGTAAATGCTTCTACGACATCCTCTAAGGTTGGATTATCTTTTTTCGAGATTTCCCATGTGTAGTATTTTTGGCGGGCATCTTGGCCTATTAAATTTAAGAGAATTGCAACTTTGGTTTGATTGGATTTTTTGTCTTTTTCCGATGCAGTCATAAAGGTGTTGAAATCTCTTAAAAATGTTTGCAAATTTCTTGCCATGTTTCCTTCAAAAAGAAGTGGTTCGGGTTTGTTGTAGTCCATGATTCCTCTATTTTAATATGTTCCGTTTTGTTTGTCTTCGTTTTGTTTCGGCTACCCTGGTCTTTTCCCTCTTGATGTTTTAGTTAATTTTTTTTTTTTTTTTGTTATTCACTTTTTTTCAACTAGTTTCGGCTGCGCCATGTTTTATTTGGTAGTATTACTTTATTTAATGTGTCTTCATTGAATGTTAGATTATGACTGACTGTGGCTGAGCGGCTCTCATTGATCGCTGCTCTACCATCTGCGTCAGCCATGTACATATGTGTTAGTTAGTACTCAAACAACCAAGTTGTTACATTATAGATAAACAGTGAAGTACTAGCTCATGGCAAAGGTAGTTGTTAAAAAGCGGAAACACAGGAATGTAACATAATAGACAGAATGCGTACTTTCAGCAGCCAGCCACTTAGACGACGATAACAGGTGAAGGTGGAATAGCATTGAAGGTGAGGGAACGTTTATCGTAAACGATTTACTTTAATGGACATCGTTATAGGAAGTTAAATTAGGAGAAGGGTTTCATACCACGACAGTCACGTGCAGAGCGAGACATTGAGGGAGAACCGTCACTATTTAAGGCTGGTCACGGGTGTAAGGAAAGTATAATTTATAATAGGTGTGCAATCGGTGGAAACAGCACTCCACTCACTTCTTCTTCTTAGTGGGCGCTACAGTTCGGGGTGAACCTGGGCCTCAACCAACATGCCCCTCCATCTAGCACGATCTTTCGCTAGCCTTTCCTTTGCCGCACACCCAGTTGGCTGAGGTCCCCTTCCACCTGTGTGCGCCATCTTAAGTGCGGCCGTCCTCTGCTTCTTCGTCCCTCGGGGTTGGATTCAAAGACTCTCCGGGCTGGAGCTGTGGTGTCCATTCGCTCTACATGGCCCAGCCATCTTAGGCGTTGACTAGGCTCATGTCGCTGTACAGCCCATAAAGTTCGGAGGAGACCAAGGGCCTCCTCATTCGCTTTTGATAGTGTCCATGCTTCTTCGCCGTACAACAGGACCGGGATGATAAGGGTCTTATATAGAGCCAACTTTGTCGGTCGGCAGAGGGCTCTATCACCCAATTGCATCCTGAGCACAAAGAAACAGCGATTGGCAAGAGTGATTCTGCGTTTGATTTCGGAACTGATGTCGTTGTTCCAGGTCACTGCGGAGCCAAGGTAGACGAAGTCCTTAACTACCTCGAACTTATATCTGCCTATACAAACGTTCTGGCCAAGGGGTCGGTGGTGAGCGTCCTTTTTTGATGACAGCACATATTTAGTTTTGCCCTCGTTTACCGCCAAAACAATTTTCGCCGCCTCCATCTCAATACTCGCAAACGCCTCATTGACATCTCGCTGTGATCTACCTATTATGTCAATGTCGTCGGCGTCGATTGTGCCCTTGTATTGGCCAGTGATTTTTGCACAATCATTTCCAATGTGATGTTGAAGAAATCACACGACAGCGCATCGCCCTGCCTAAATCCTTTTTTTGACATCAAAACTATCGGTAAGGTGTTCACCGATTCGGATGGAGCAGCGAGCATTCTCCAAAGTCATCCTGCAAAGTCTGACGAGTTTAGCAGGTATGTCAAAAGTAGACATAGCGTTGTATAGCTCGTCTCTAATTACGCTGTCGTATGCGGCTTTGAAGTCGACAAATAGGTGGTGAGTGTCGACTTGAAATTCATTGGTTATCTCCAGGATCTGCCGTAGTGTGACGAATTGATCGATGGTGGACTTCCCTGGCCTGAAGTCACACTGATAAGGACCTATCAGCTTAATGGCTTCAGGCGTTCACACAAAACGGCAGAGAAGATTTTGTAGGCGATGTTAAGGAGGCTTATTCCTCTATAGTTTGCGCAATCAGAGGGGTCTCCTTTCTTGTGGATCGGGCATACGATGCTGAGACTCCATTCCTCGGGCATGCTTTCCTCTAACCATATCTTACGGATGAGCTGGTGCATGCTCCCAACCAGGTCATCCCCAGCTGCCTTGAAGAGCTCAGCAGACAGTCCGTGTGCGCCAGCAGCTTTATTCGACTTGAGCTTCGATATGGCAATCTTAACTTCGTCGAGGTCAGGGGGACAGAATTCTCTGCGGTCTTCGTCGATTAGAAATGGATCATTCTGCCTGACAGCGGTATATTGACTAACATCGCCGTTATCCAGTCTTCAGAAGTGGTTTTTCCATATTCTCAGCATCGACTGCGGTTCTACTACTAGGTGTCCGTTCTCATCCCTGCAGGCTCCCGTTCTGGCTTTATAACCTTGGCATGTTCGCTTTATCTGTTGATAAAACTTTCGAACGTCACGCCTGCAGAAACACCTCTCCGATTCCTCAATCGCGCGCATCTCGTGCTCTTTCTTCTTTCTTCTAGGAAGCCTATGCTCCTCCCTTCTTTTTAACTCGTAGAGCTCACGAGCTGCTCTTGTTCTTTTATGCAGCGAGGCCTTATATGCATCCTGCTTCGCTGTATGAATCTTCCTGCACTCGTCATCGAACCATGTGTTTCTTCGTGGTGGAGCCTTGAAACCCAAAACTTCGGATGCAGAGCTTTTCAGGGCTTGTTTGCAAAGGCTCCACTGCTGTTCTATTGATAGTGTGGAGGATTCAGGTGTATTGGGGAGCTTAAGGGAGACGCGACCGGTAAAAGCACGAGCGGTTTCTGGCGATAGTAGCTTTCCGACGTCATAACTTTGTGTTCTTCCTCTACTCCGTTGCGTTCGTGACATCCGTAAGCGCATCTTGGCTACTACAAGATAGTGGTCCGAGTCGATGTTAGCCCCTCGGAAAGATCGAACATCAAGAACAGTGGAGGAGTGTCTGACGTCGATTGCGATGTTATCAATCTGGTTGGTAGTCGATTGATCAAAAGACCGCCAGGTGCCTTTGTGTATATCGAGGTGCGGGAAACGCGTACTGGCTAGAAGGAAATTTCGCCCCGTAGCAAGATCAATCAGCCTGTGTCCGTTATCGGAGCGGGTGTCGTGTAGGCTATGTTTGCCGATGACTCGTTCAAAGATGCTTTCCTTACCTAGCTTAGCATTGAAGTCTGCTAGTACAATTTTGATGTCATAGCTGGGACATTGGGCATACGTTCTGTCTAGGAGATCGTAGAACTCATCTTTGGCGGAGTCATCCTTGTCTTCCGTGGGGGCGTGGACGCAGATCAGGCTGATGTTAAAAAATGTTGCCTTGATACGGATTGTTATGAGGCGTTCGCTCACATGCCGAAAGCTTAGGATTTTTTGCTTTAGTCCACCTCGAACAACAAATCCGCATCCAAACAATCGTTCCCTCTCTCCCTATAGCAGTCGCCGTAGTAAATATCGCAGTTTTTCATCCGCTTTATACCCGGTCCATTCCATCGCATTTCCTGGATGGCGGTTATGTCCGCTTTATAGCGATCTAGGGCGTCCGCAAGTTGTTCGGCTGCACGTGGCCTGTTTAGGGACCTATCATTCCACGTACAAAGCCGAAGATCATTGTCCTTTTTTCGTTTTTTGCAAGGGTCGTCAACATAAATCCGGTCCGTTATATCCGAGGCTTGTGGTTGTTTCCCTATTTAAGGCTGGTCACGTGTGTAAGGAAAGTATAATTTATAATAGGTGTGCAATCGGTGGAAACAGCACTCCACTCACTTCTTCTTCTTAGTGGGCGCTACAGTTCGGGGTGAACCTGGGCCTCAACCGACATGCCCCTCCATCTAGCACGATCTTTCGCTAGCCTTTTCCATTGCCGCACAGCCAGTTGGCTGATGTCCCCTTCCACCTGTGTGCGCCATCTTAAGTGCGGCCGTTCTCTGCTTCTTCGTCCCTCGGGGTTGGATTCAAAGACAATGTGGTGTCCATTCGCTATACATGGCCCAGCCATCTTAGGCGTTGAATCCGTAAACGCCTGACTAGGCTCATGTCGCTGTACAGCCCGTAAGGTTCGGAGGAGACCAAGGGCCTCCTCATTCGCTTTTGATAGTGTCCATGCTTCTTCGCCGTACAACAGGACCGGGATGATAAGGGTCTTACATAGAGTCAACTTTGTCGGTCGGCAGAGGGCTCTATCACCCAATTGCCTCCTGAGCACAAAGAAACAGCGATTGGCAAGACTGATTCTGCGTTTGATTTCGGAACTGATGTCGTTGTTCCAGGTCACTGCGGAGACAAGGTAGACGAAATCCTTAACTACCTCGAACCTATACCTGCTAATACGAACGTCCTGGCCGAGACGTCGGTGGTGAGCGTCCTTTTTTGTTGACAGCATATATTTAGTTTTGCCCTCGTTTACCGCCAAACCAATTTTCGCCGCCTCGAAGTCAATACTCGCAAACGCCTCATTGACATCTCGCTCTGATCTACCTATTATGTCAATATCGTCGGCGTATGCAAGGAGTTGCGAGGATTTGAAATAGATTGTGCCTCTTGTATTGGCCAGTGACTTTTGCACAATCGTTTCCAATATGATGTTGAAGAAATCACACGACAGCGCATCGCCCTGCCTAAATCTTTTTTCGACATCAAAACTATCGGCAAGGTGTTAACCGATTCGGATGGAGCAGCGAACATTCTCCAAAGTCATCCTGCATAGTCTGACGAGTTTAGCAGGTATGTCAGAGGTAGACATAGCGTTGTATAGCTCGTCTCTAATTACGCTGTCGTACGCGGCTTTGAAGTCGACAAATAGGTGGTGAGTGTCGACTTGAAATTCATTGATTTTTTCCAGGATCTGCCGTAGTGTGAAGATTTGGTCGATGGTGGACTTCCCTGGCCTGAAGCCACACTGATAAGGACCTATCAGCTTAATGGCTTCAGGCGTTCACACAAAACGGCAGAGACGATTTTGTAGGCGATGTTAAGGAGACTCCTTTCTTGTGGATCGGGCATACGATGCTGAGACTCCATTCCTCGGGCATGCTTCCCTCTGACCATATCTTACGGATGAGCTGATGCATGCTCCCAACCAGGTCATCCCCAGCTGCCTTGAAGAGCTCAGTAGACAGTCCGTCTGCGCCAGCAGCTTTATTCGACTTGAGCTTCGATATGGCAATCTTAACTTCGTCGAGGTCAAGGGGACAGAATTCTCTGCCGTCTCCGTCGATTAGAAATGGATCATTCTGCCTGACAGCGGTATATTGACTAACATCGCCGTTATCCAGTCTGCAGAAGTTGTTTTTCCATATTCTCAGCATCGACTGCGGTTCTACTACTAGGTGTCCGTTCTCATTCCTGCAGGCTTCCGTTCTGGCTTTATAACCTTGGCATGTTCGCTTTATCTGTTGATAAAACTTTCGAACGTCACGCCTGCAGTAACACCTCTCCAAATCCTCAATCGCGTGATTCTCGTGCTCTTCCTTCTTTCTTCTAAGAAGCTTATGCTCCTCCCTTCTTTTTAACTCGTAGAGCTCACGAGATGCTCTTGTTCTTTTATGCAGCGAGGCCTTATATGCATCCTGCTTCGCTGTATGAATCCTCCTGCACTCGTCATCGAACCAGGTGTTTCTTCATGGTGGAGCCTTGAAACATAAAACTTCGGATGCAGAGCTTGTTTGCAAAGGCTCCACTGCTGTTCTATTGATAGTGTGGAGGATTCAGGTGCATTGGAGAGCTTAAGGGAGACGCGATCGGTAAAAGCACGAGCGGTTTCTGGCGATAGTAGCTTTCCGACGTCATAACTTTGTATTCTTCCTCTACTCCGTTGCGTTCGTGATATCCGTAAGCGCATCTTGGCTACTACAAGATAGTGGTCCGAGTCGATGTTAGCCCCTCGGAAAGTTCGAACATCAAGAATAGTGGAGGAGTGTCTGACGTCGATCCCGATGTGATCAATCTGGTTGGTAGTCGATTGATCAAAAGACCGCCAGGTGCCTTTGCGTATATCGAAGTGCGGGAAGCGCGTACTGGCTAGAAGGGGATTTTGCACCGTAGCAAGATCAATCAGCCTGTGTCCGTTATCGGAGGTGGTGTCGTGTAGGCTATGTTTGCCGATAACTCGTTCAAAGATGCTTTCCTTACCCAGCTTAGCATTGAAGTCTCCTAGTACAATTTTGATGTCATAGCTGGGACATTGGCCACACGTTCTGTCTAGGAGATCGTAGAACTCATCTTTGGCGGAGCCATACTTGTCTTCCGTGGGGGCTTGGACGCAGATCAGGCTGATGTTAATTAATTTTGCCTTGATACGGATTGTTATGAGGCGTTCGCTCACATGCCTAAAGCTTAGGACTTTTTGCCTTAGTCCACCTCGAACAACAAATCCGCATGCAAACAATCGTTGCCCTCTCTCCCTATAGCAGTCGCCGTAGTAAATATCGCAGTTTTTCATCCGCTTTATGCCCGGTCCATTCCATCGCATTTCCTGGATGGCGGTGATGTCCGCTTTATAGCGGTCTAGGGCGTCCGCAAGTTGTTCGGCTGCACGTGGCCTGTTTAGGGACCTAACATTCCAAGTACAAAGCCGAAGATCACTGTCCTTTTTTCGTTTTTTGCAAGGGTCGTCAACATAAGTCCGGTCCGTTATATCCGAGGCTTGTGGTTGTTTCGGAGTTTGTGGTTTTTTTACGGTTACGGCTTACTAGGCCGTAGCCCAACCGACTAATCCTGTTTTTTTGGCGCAGGAGGCTCGCCCTTCGCCCTTCCCCGTCTGCAATTTCCATAGGAAATCTCCAGATTGCACCACGAGGAGGTGGGGATAGGACTTACTATCAGTGCCGCAAGATGTTCGACTGCGGTGGCTCTTCTCGCTTTTTAGCAGGCCAGCATCCGTCGGATAGATGCTACCCCTACGAGGCCTTTGTTAGTCCTTTGCCATCCACTCACTGGTCAGCAAATTAGAAAGGTCACTGGAACGTAAGGAATATACTCTAGTCGCCTTTCTCGACATTGAGGGTGCCTTTAACAATGTTGAAGCCTGGGCCGTCATCAAAGCGCTGTCTGATCTGGGTGTTACGGGATCAGTGATATAACTGGTACGACAACTGCTAACACAAAGAGTTGTCAAAGCCAACTTCGCTGGTGCCGTCTCAACTAGAATGATCAGCAGAGGTACACCACAGGGTGAAGTACTCTCCCCTCTCCTATGGAACGTGGTGATCAACGAACTACTGCGGATGCTTGAACAGGAAGGGTACGCTGTCACCGCCTATGCAGATGACATTGCTATTGCCGCCACAGGAAAATTTCCCAGCATTCTTTGCGACCTTATGCAGAGTGCATTACATACAGTAGAAACCTGGACGCAGTACTGTGGACTTGGACCGATCTAGTACTGTTTACTAACAAATGTAAAATTCCGCCCCTCAACCCACTGAGGCTGGGTGGAACCCAACTAATAATCAAAGAGCCGACCAAATATCTAGGCCTAGTCCTTGACAAGAGGCTGAATTGGAAACCCAACATCCTTGACCGCGTCAAGAAAGCAACTGTTGCCCTCTGTATGTATGTATGTATGTTGGCATTACAGTCCATGAAGAACCTGAGCCGAGCTTCTCTCAATCACCCATGTTGTGTGTGATTTCATTTTCCCATAGGTGAAAGGGACTTACAGTTTATTGCCGGTTCCGAATGGTGAATTTCGAGAAACTTTTCATGACAATTTTACTACAGGGGGTCTTGTCAGAACCCCGCTGAGGAGAAACACCGTGAAAAATACATTCGATGACATGGCTGTGTCGGGATTCGATCCCGTGTCATCGGTGCAGAGGCCAACATACTACCCACTGCGCCACGGTGCCCTCTACAGCTGCAAAAAAGTGGTGGGCAAGAAGTGGGGTTTCCAACCAAGCATTATGCACTGGCTCTTTACGGCGGTCATAAGGCCCATCCTCCTGTATGGCGTCGTAGTCTGGTGGACTGCTCTGGACAAGGCAGTCAATCGAAACCATCTGGGGAAAGTACAAAGATCGGCCAGCTTATACATAAGCGGAGCGATCAGATCAACCCCCACGAAGGCCCTGATCATTCTGTTACACCTTCCACCATTGAACCTTTTCAGTGAACAAATTGCTGCCTGCGCGGCCCTGAGGATGAGGAGTATAATAAAATGGCCCACATCACAAAAAGGCAACACAACCATTCTAAAACACTTCAAAGTACCCATGGACACAGACTATATCATCCTGCAGAACGTGTTCACTAGGAACTTCGAAGTTGTCTTTCCATCCAGGGAGGAATGGGCTGAAGGGAAAGTCATGCCAAAGGAAGGACTCGATCTCCCTCTATACCGATGGCTCTAAGATGGAGTCGGGTGTAGGCAGTGGAGTCTTCTCCAAGGAGCTTAACCTCAGCCTATCCTTTAGACTCCCAAATTACTGCAGTGTGGAGGCCCTTGCATGGCTCAGGATCAATGTAGTGTTCGCTAAGGATATTATCATTTGCACGGACAGTCAATCTGCGATAAAATCCCTGGCTGCGGCAAACCACAAATCAAAGACATCCCTTAACTGCCGTCTATCTATAGACGAGATGGCTGCACAGTTCAACATTAAAATACTGTGGGTTCCCGGGCATAGGGATATTCCAGGAAACTGCGTGGCCGACGAACTCGCAAAATGAGGGTCAAACACACTCAGTCTTCCTACCCTCGGGTACATAGAAACACCAGTAAGTACGGTAAAGCACATGATAAACTCCGAACCAGAGAGGCGACCAACCTCCAATGGAATTAAACAAGCCTGGCCTATGTTAAACCTAGGACGAACCAGGGACCTAGTGGCAACCAAAAGGGCGACCTTAAGCACTCTAGTGGGTGTCATTATAGGCCACTGTATCATTGGAAAACACGCCGCCAGACTTGGGCTACCTTCCAATGGCTTCTGCCGTGGCTGCATGGATGAGGAGGAAGAGGAATCAATACATCACCTTCTCTGCTTGTGCCCCTCTTTTGCGGATCGACCTCGGCGCGCCCTTCTATGAAAATCTAAGTGAGCTAGCAAGCCAAAAAATAACTTAACTCCATCGCTTCATCAGAAGCACCGGTTGGTTTTCTGGTAGCGGATCTGGGTAACACGATCCATGTGTTATCACAATGGGCCAACTTCGGCCTACGTGTGGCTTATGCCAACCACATTAACCTAACCTAACCTATAGGTGTGCAACTAAGGGGGGGTAAACGACTAACATATGCCTCATAGGGGTAGCGTATCCGACGTGCGCTGGCCCATAAAATAACGAGTAGAAACCACTGCAGCCGAACATCCAGCAGTTCTGTTAGTAAGTCCTATTGTGAGGCAACTATTGTAAATTACCACAATCCAGGGGAGGATGAGATCTGTTACCTGCTTGAGGGTTTAAAGCTTTCTAAAGCTCATAGGACATTGTTGTTGTTAACCAGGTTGGGAGCACGCTCGAAGGAGGACGTTGTCGGCTGGTAGACTTGGGGAGGTGTCATAGCCGTGACACTACTGCCCGGAAAGTGTGCGTTCAGAAGAAGTTCCAGGGCCTCCGTTCTGGAGGTCGTCCAGATTCTTCCTTATTCTTGAGGCTTCCGAGACCGCCGTGATATTTGCGCAGTAGTCTGAAAGATTTAAGTACCTCCTTATGGAGGTCCAAGTCAATAAGTACTGTTCACATTTTCAGCTGCTTGGCTTGCGTTTTCGCCTTTATCTAAGATAACTGTAAAATATTGCGTATATGCTGGTCTCCACCTTTGACACAACCTCAAACAAAATTGTCTTTAGTACGAGGTCTTGTATTTCTAACGGCATTTAGTGTACGTCCGATAGGACGCATACAACGCGAGATACAGATTTTGAAAGAATCTGTTGGAAAAAGAATGAATCTTTTCTTGGACATCTGTTATTTTGTTTATCTACTTAACGCTCCTGAAAGGATCAATGTTTTGTTTTACTTTTATTTTTTAACGTGATAGTGTCCTTTTATCTCCTTTGTCAGACGCTTCTCATGGCTTTTGACGTAAGCCCTTTTTGCTATTTGTTCAACTTTTAAATAGACGTCACCCGTTGAGGTAGATGCCATGTCAGAAGCACTATATTGGTGACTACAGTATTATTAAAAGCTTTAAAGGCTCTATAGACTCTCGCGACGTCAAAGCATGGTGGTTTCTCTGCAACAGGACTGCCTCCTTGGATTCTAGAAAAGTGTTTGTTATCGAGTATTGGACTTTTAATATGAAACGGTAATACATATGACACGTTAGGTCCCTCAACAGACCAGGTGCAGCCGAACAACTGGTCAGCTCTTTGGACTGCTATAAGGCGCTCCAAGAAGTGCGATGGGATGGGCCAGGCAAAAAGCGGATGAGAAACTGTGATATATATACACTACGGAAACTGCTACAGAGAAAATAAACAACGCTTATTCGGATGCGGATTTGTTGTTCGAGGCAGACTCAGGAAAAAAGTCTTAAGCTTCCAGTATGTAAGCGAACGCCTCATAACTATCCGCATCAAGGCCAATCTCGGCAATATAAGCTTACTATGTGTCCACGCCCCCACAGAGGAGAAAGATGACCGACATAAAGACGACTTCTATGATCTCCTAGGTAGAACGTATGCGCAATGTCCCAGCTATGACACCAAAATCGTTCTAGGAGATTTCAATGCCAAGCTGGGTAAGGAAGCTATCTTTGAACGGGTCATTGGAAAACACAGCTTACACAACACCACGTCAGAAAACGGACTAAGGCTAGTGGACCTTATGATGGGACATAACCTGGTAGTAGCAAGTACACGATTCCCACACCTCAACATCCATAAGGGGACCTGGCGGTCTTTCGATCAATCGACAACCAACCAAATCGATCATATTGCGATCGACGGCAGACACTCCTCCAGCATCCTAGATGTCCGAACCTTTCGAGGAGCCAACATCGACTCGGATCATTACCTTGTTGCAGCCAAGGTACGGATGCGAATTTCTCGGAACCAACGGAGTCGAGTAAGAAGACCAAAATTTAACGTCGGAAAGCTGCAATCGCAGGAGACCGCCAGAACCTTCGCCGATCAAGTCTCCCTCAAGCTCTCTCAGGTCCCGATGCAATCTGCAGAAACCATAGAACAGCAATGGAGTTGTTGTCAGAAAGCCATTAGAAAGGCCGCCTCAGATATACTCGGTTTCGAGCCACCACCGTCGAGAAACCCCTGGTTTGATGATGAGTGCAGACAGGCCCATGTAGAGAAACAGAATGCATACATGGCCACATTGCATCGACGGACGAGAGCTGCCCGCGAGCTCTATGAACAGAAAAGGAGGGAGGAGCATGCACTTCTGAGAAGAAAAAGCACGAGAAGCGCGAGATAGAGAAGATGGTGAGATGTTACTGCAGGAACGACGTTCGAAAATTTCACCAGAAAGTAAAACGAACATGACAAGGCTATAAAGCCAGAGCAGAAGCCTGCAGGGATGAGCACGGACAACTAGTGGTGGAGTCACAGTCGATGCTGAGATTGTGGAAGGACCACTTCTGCAGACTGTATAACGGCGATGATAGTCAAAATGCCGCCGTCAGGCAGAGCGAACCATTCGGATTGGACGAAGACGAAGGAGAATCCCGTCCACCCGACCTAGACGATGTTAAGATAGCGATATCGAAACTTAAGTCTTATAAAGCTGCTGGAGCAGACGGACTCCCCGCGGAGCTGTTTAAAGCAGCTGGCGATGAGCTGGTTAGGAACATGCACCAACTCATCTGCAAGATATGGTCGGAAGAACGCATGCCCGATGAATAGAATCTCAGTATCGTTTGCCCGGTCCATAAGAAAGGAGACCCCTATGACTGGCCCAATTACAGAGGGATAAGCCTCCTGAACATCGCGTACAAGATCCTCTCTGCCGTACTGTGTAAGTACCTGAAACCGTTCGTGGACAATCTGATAGGTTCCTAACAATGTGGTTTCAGGCCAGGAAAATCCACGATAGACCAAATATTTACACTACGGAAGATCTTGGAGAAGACCCATGAATTCCAGGTCGACGCGCACCACCTTTTCGTCGACTTTAAAGCCGCGTATGACAGTGTTTATGGAGACGAGCTATACAGAGCCATGTCATGTTTTAACATTCCTGTCAAACTTGTCAGACTGTGCAGGATGACTATGGAGAACTCTCGCTGCTCCATTAAGGTCCGAGGTGAACTAACCAACCCCTTTGATGTTAAAAAAGGTTTTAGACAGGGTGACGCACTGTCATGTGATTTCTTCAACATTATTCTTGAAAAGATAGGTACGATCTACTTCAAGTCCACATAATTGCTTGCCTACGCAGATGACATTGACGTTATTGGACGAACAAAGCGAGACGTCAATGAGGCGTTCACAAGCATTGAAGCAGAAGCGGCGAAAGTAGGTCTAAGGGTAAATGGGGACAAGACCAAATATATGCTGTCATCCAAGAAAGACGCACAACACCGACGTCTTGGTCAGAGCGTCACCTTCGGCAGCTATATTTTTGAAGTAGTCAAGGACTTCGTCTACCTTGGCTCGATAGTGACAAGCAGCAACGACACCAGCGCTGAGATAAAACGCAGAATAACTCTTGCCAATCGCTGCTTCTTCGGGCTCAAGAGGCAATTGAGTAGTAGAGCCCACTCTCGAAAAACTAAGGTTTCCCTCTACAAAACCTTACTCATCTCGGTCCTCCTCTACGGCGCTGAGGCTTGGACGTTATCAAAAGCGGATGAAGAGGCTCTTGGGCGTTTCGAGAGGAAAATCCTGCGTGCAATCCTTGGTCCCGTTTGTGTAAGCGGAGAATGGAGGAGGAGATTCAACCAAGAACTGTACGGGCTGTACAGCGACATCGGCCTGGTTAGACGTCTTCGGATCCAACGTTTAAGATGGCTAGGCCATGTAGAGCGAATGGACATCAACGCTTCGGCCCGAAGAGTCTTCGACTCCAACCCCGAGGGACGACGCAGCAGAGGACGACCGCATTTAAGGTGGCGCGCACAGGTGGAAGGGGACCTCAACCAACTGGGCGTGCGGCACTGGAAGCGGCTGGCCGAAGATGGGGCCGGCTGGAGAGGCTTGTTGGTTGAGGCCCTTGTTCACCCCGAACTATAGCGCCATCAAAGTAAGTAAGTAATACAAATGACAAATCGCTCATTCGTATTATAACCCACTATCCCATTTGGAACCATCTCCTAATAGACAAGCTACGCCACTGTCTATTTTCTAATTAAGTCAATGGAGTCATTCCGTTACAATCGCCATTCAAACTTGTAAGCCAAGCTTGTTGTCTTCGAAAGTCAAATTACTGGTTTAGTAGCAATTTGAAGCATACAAGAGACGCACGTTGGTATCCCACCAAAAGCTAAAAGTCAAGTCAAACACGTGTTTCTGCCCAACACTTTTTTAAACATTTGTTTTTTGAAGTTTTATCTTGTGTCCAAGTGTAGTCCTTTTGTTATTGGTTTCTTTCTTATTCCTATCTAAAATGACTATCGATATGTGTTTTCTTGAGCTCAAGGAAGAATTCCCACACTTGGAGTCAGAGGTACGGGGCATCCTCATGTCACGCGCCCAAAATGGTGCCACCATCCAGGATATTCGAGGTAAAGAAAAATAGATGAATAAACTGCATACGAGTATTCTCTGAGCGTCCTTTCGTTTTAGACGATTACCACAAGATCACGGGTGAGAAGTTCCCAGTCGAAAATAAAATCACGGACTTCCTATTGACCATCCCTTACGTGACGGCCATGTGCAATGAGAACGGCACGTTGATATTTAACATCATGCCATCGCGGAAAACCCAACATGTATACGACATGGTTCTTGGCCAGAAACCACCGCCACCATATAGGCTGTCATACAGTTCTTCCGTCAATTCGATACATAGTAATTCGAACAATTATCGTAACAGTATTAACAACGATCAGTGGATGAACAACAGTAATAGGCAGAGAACAAGTAGCGATAACCATTTCTGGAGTAACAATCGACCGTCATCGGGACAGACGCGATCGGAGAAGGACAGCTTTCGCAGTGAGCTAGACGGATTCAATGACAATGCGAATTGTTTCTTCGTGGACAACTATCAGTACCTGTGAGTATATGACTTTTTTTTTTTTTTTTTTTTAATATGGGGCTAGTGCTACCATTAGCAATACGACACTGCGACCCTTGCAGATCTATTGTACCTGCTAGCCGATTAGCCGAGTAGCCTCTCCACTTCTATAATGAAGTTGAGAATGCTTCTCGTATAGGAGCCAAGGTGATCCCCTCAGGAGTCATAACTTCACTGAGAAGGATACGCTTCCTAAGATGGCAGAGAGCAGCACACTCACACAGTAGGTGTTCTGCCGTCTCCTCGTCCTCAAGACAGAGCCGAGACTCCATTTCAGACGAGAGGCTAATCTTGTTTAGATGATATCTCAGACTGCAGTGTCCCGTCAGATAGCTGACGAGTCTTCTCATATCCACCCTATCGAGTTTGAACATGTCAATAGGGTGTTTGTTCAGGGGTCGTATAAGTCGTTTAGATTGACGGAGTCCCCGAACGCTGTACCAAAAGGACAGGTGTTGCAATTTTTCCCACTTGCCTAAGAAGTAATTTATCTTAGACGCGGGAATGCCGCAGAATGGTTCCGGACCTATATATATTTGTCACTGGAACCCTTCCTGGCCAGTTGGTCGGCAATTTCATTGCCCTTGATACTTTTATGTCCTGGCACCCACCAAAGTTTAACATTGTTTCTTTTGGCGAGGTCTTGTAGGGAGTCATGGCATTCCTTGATGGTTTTTGAGTTCGTACTGTATGAGCCCAGCGCTTTAAGCGCTGCTTGGCTATCAGAGAGTATGTTGATAGTTACTCCTATGATGCCAGTCTCGAGATTTAGATTGACAAATGTTAGGACGGCATGCAGCTCTGCTTGGAAGACGCTGGGGCTTATTCCCAGGCCCTTCGAGATCTTGCGTTTTGGTCCAAAGATGCCGGCGCCAACACCGGAAGCCATCTTGGCGCCATCTGTATACCACCTAAGGCCTTTGCTGAGCGGTTTGGGATCAGTATCTCAAATCTCTTGTCAAAGGTGAAGGTGTGTGGCAATGCGTCCGAGACTGTAGTAATCATATCCAGCTCGGGAAGTTGTTGTAATATGGACATGTGGCCTGCGAGTCCACATGGCATATTTGTTCCCGAGCAGAGAATTCTGATTGCACTGCGTAATGCCACCTTTTTGATAAAAAGGTGCAGTGGAGTGAGTCCAATGAGTGCTTCTTGGGCTGCCGTGGGGCAGGTTGGCATAGCGCCTGTGATGCCGAGACACGCTAGTCTCTAAAGGCGTTGAAGCTTAACAATTGTAGCTTTTTGCTCAACTTTTGTCCACCATACGGTGAACCCGTAGGTGACGACAGGTCTTACTATCGCGGTGTATAGCCAGTGGACTACCTTAGGTTTAAGTCCCCAGGTTTTACCGTCGACAGGCCCACATGGCCTTAGTCGCTTTCATGAGTTTATTTCTCATATTGGAGTTCCAGTTGAGTCCACGGTCTAGCTAGATCAATACCTAGATACTTTACTTCCTCCGAAAACCCTATGCGTGTGCCATTTAGTAGGATTGAGCAGGGTTGTACCTTTCTCCTCTTTGTAAATGGAACTAAGATTGTCTTATTTGGGTTAATAGATATATCCTCTCTGCCACACCAGTCAGAGATAAGTTGGAGCGCAAGCTGCGTGCGCTCACATGCAGTGATCTCGCACCTGCCCGTAACAATGATTACTAGGTCATCAGCATATCCGATGACCTCATAGCCCCAAGTGGTTAGCTTGCGTAGGAGATCATCGATGACTATCGACCAAATTAGGGGTGAGGGGACTCCCCCTTGTGGGCATCCACTAACCGCCGATACTGTCACTGAGACCTCTCTGCATGTGGCTGATATAATACGGCTATTTAGCATCGCCCTAATCCAGTGATTAGTGAGATTGTCCACACCCCTACAGGATAGTGCAGTGGTGATCGAATCATAGCTAGTATTATCAAAGGCTCCCTCTATACCGAGGAAGGCGCAGATTGCGATCTCCTTTTGTGTGAAACTATTTTCAATGCGCGTCACCAAGTGGTGTAGTGCATTCTCGGTGGATCGCTCTTTGCGATATGCATACTGGTTGGGATGCAGAGGTATCTGATTTTGCAGGATACCTCTAATATGGAGCTCTACCAGTTTCTCCATTGTTAGAAAGAACGAAGTCAAACTGATAGGGCGATAGGACTTAGGTTGCTCACTTGGTTTCCCAATCTTGGGGATGAAGACAAGATTGACCTCTCTTCAAATTTGGGGTATGTATCCCAGGTTGAAGCAAGACCTAAAAAGAACTATCAGTGATGGTAGAATTGTATTGAAGCCTTTCTGTAAGATCGCAGGAAAGACACCGTCTTAGCCTGAAGCCTTGTAGGCTTGTCAATGTTTTCTATGACGTTCACTTGATCGTCAGAGGACATCGAGTGAGGAGTAGAACCAGGCTATCAGAGAGTATGTTGATAGTCACTCCTCTGATGCCAGTCTCGAGATTTAGATTGACGCATGTTAGGATGGCGTGCAGTTCTGCTTAGAAGATGCTGGGGCTTATTCTCAGGGCCTTCGAGATCTTGCGTTTTGGTCCAAAGATGCCGGCGCCAACACCGGAAGCCATCTTGGAGCCATCTGTATACCACCTAAGGCATTTGACGTTTAGCAGGGGATCACTGTTTTCCCATGCTGAGCAGTTTGGGATCAGTATCTCACATCTTTTGTCAAAGGTGAAGGTGTGTGGCAATGCGTCCGAGACTGTAGTAATCATATCCAGCTCGGGAAGTTGTTGTAATATGGACATGTGGCCTGCGAGTCCACATGGCATATTTGTTCCCGAGCAGAGAATTCTGATTGCATTGCGTAATGCCAGTGCAGTGGAGTGAGTTCAACGAGTGCTTCTTGGGCTGCAGTGGGGCAGGTTGGCATAGCGCCTGTGATGCCGAGACACGCTAGTCTCTGAAGGCGTTGAAGCTTAACAAGTGTAGTTTTTTGCTCAACTTTTGTCCACCATATGGTGGACCCGTAGGTGACGATAGGTCTTACTATCGCGGTGTATAGCCAGTGGACTTCCTTAAGTTTAAGTCCCCAGGTTTTACCGTAGGTGCGTCGACAGGCCCACATGGCCTTGGTCGCTTTCATGAGTTTATTTCTCATATTGGAGTTCCAGTTGAGTCTACGGTCTAGATCAATACCTAGATACTTTACTTCCTCTGAAAATTCTATGCGTGTTCCATTTAGAAGGATTGAGCAGGGTTGTACCTTTCTCCTCTTTGTAAAAGGAACTAAGATTGTCTTATTTGGGTTAATAGATATACCCTCTCTGCCACACCAGTCAGAGATAAGTTGGAGCGCAAGCTGCGTGCGCTCACATGCAGTGATCTCGCACCTGCCCGTAACAATGATTACTAGGTCATCAGCATATCCGATGACCTCATAGCCCCAAGTGGTTAGCTTGCGTAGGAGATCATCGATGACTATCGACCAAATTAGTGGTGAGGGGACTCCCCCTTGTGGGCATCCTCTAACCGCCGATACTGTCACTGAGACCTCTCCGCATGTGGCTGATATAATACGGCTATTTAGCATAGCCCTAATCCAGTGATTAGTGGGATTGTCCACACCCCTACAGGATAGTGCAGTGGTGATCGAATCATAGCCAGTATTATCAAGGGCTCCCTCTATATCGAGGAAGGCGCAGATTGTGATCTCCTTTTGTGTGAAACTATTTTCAATGCGCGTCACCAAGTGGTGTAGTGCATTCTCGGTAGATCGCTCTTTGCGATATGCATACTGGTTGGGATGCAGAGGTATCTGATTTTCCAGGATACCTCCAATATGGAGCTCTACCAGTTTCTCCATTGTTATTAGAAAGAACGAAGTCAAACTGATAGGGCGATAGGATTTAGGTTGCTCACTTGGTTTCCCAATCTTGGAGATTAAAACAAGATTGACCTCTCTCCAAATTTGGGGTATGTATCCCAGGTTGAAGCAAGACCTAAAAAGAACTATCATTGATGGTAGAATTGTATTCAAGCCTTTCTGTAAGATCACAGGGAAGACACCGTCTTTGCCTGAAGGCTTGTAGGGTTTGAATGAACCAATTGCCCATTTGACCCTATCGGGGCTGAAGAGTCTACCAGAGAGGCTATTTGTTCTACTGTCGATGTTTTCTATGATGTTCATTTGATCGTCAGAGGACATCGAGTGAGGAGTAGAACTAGGGAAGTGCACCTCGAGCAAAGTCTCCAGGGTTTCCCTGCGATTGACGGTAAAGGTGCCGTCTGATTTGCGAAGCAGCCCGAGCCCATTTTTGGGCTCTCGAGATAGTGCTTTGTGGAGTCGGGCCGCAGTTGGAAGCGAGTCTATGTTCTCGCAATGTTTCCCCCAAGACGTTCTCTTGGATTTCCTCAATTCGAGGTTGTATTTAGTTAGAGCAGATCTATAATCAGTCCAACTATTAGACTTTTTAAACAGCGATCTCACCTGCTTCCTTAGGGACTCAAGCTGAGTATTCCACCAGGGCACACACCGTTTGTGTGTAGTTGACCTGGGTGTACAGCTGTCTCTATTGGATGAGATGAGTGCTGTATTGAGCTGGTAGGCCGCTTCGTCGATATCGTCTGTCGATTTAATCGATTTAGGGAGCATGTCCTCTTTAGCGGCGAGTTGAGCTTGAAACCGAGGCCAATTTGTTCGTTTGGGCTGATATCCGGGCTCAACCTCATTAACCTCACTAGAGATGTTGAATCTGATGATCAGATAGTGAGGCTTCATTGGAGACATGCCAGTCCCCAATCACATTTGAGATAAACTGGCTAGAGATAGTGAGGTCAAGCACCTCTTCTCTAACCGCGTTTATAAATGTGGGTTTGTTGCCTCTATTGGCAACGGTGAGGTTATTACTTATTAAAAATTCAAAAAGTGACTCACCTCGTTTGTTGGTATTGCTCCTGCCCCATTCCATATGGTGCGCGTTGGCGTCGCATCCAATTACCAGGTGGTGTTTCTTCTGGTTGCAATACCTAACCAGATCCTGGACTTCTGTGAGAGGGATTTGTTGACCGTCTCCAGGAAAGTAAGCGGAGGCGCATACAACCTCCCTTACTCCTCCATCGGTGGGGACTTCCACAATGACGGCTGCCAGGTCCCTTGTGATGAATTCTGGAATGGGGAGAAAATTTTGGTTAGTGCCGATCACACATGCGGCCCTAGGAGGAAAACCTCCTGTAGCGTAGACTAGTTTACGCGACCTGTTTTGCAGGCCCATAATCTCACCTTTATGGGCCGATGGTTCTTGGATTAGCCCAATGCTGATCCTGTCGCAGTACAGTCGCAGGCTAAACGTGTCCGAGGCACCTTTGGCATGGTGCAGGTTGCCCTGCACCACACGCAGCCCACCTATTACTTGCGACGGTAGGCCGGGTCCTTCATCCGGTATGGCTTGTTGTTACCACGCCTGAAGTTTCCGGCCCGATGGAAGTGATCCTTTGATCTACTTCCCATCGACGATTCCCCTCGTTTGGTTTGGGGACTTTTGTTCTTTTACTCAGACGACCCTTGGTGGCCGTCAGCCCAGATGTGGCAGCGGGTTTTGGCTCGTCACATCTTGGCGTCACTACTACAGCAGTAGGTGCAACCACCATACTGCTGGCTGTAGGTTTATCTGCTACAGCAGTAAGTGCAACCACTATACTGCTGGCTGTAGGGTTTTCTACTGCGGCAGTAGGTGCAACCACCTACTACTGGCTGTAGGTTTTCCTGGAGCGATTGGTTCTACATCTAAGGATGTTTTCACCTGGCTTTTGATGATCATCTTAATGACGTCAAATCGATAAGCCACTTGGCACTATAAGTCGAGCCAGAGACTTGTCGCTGACTGCCAGAACTAAGTGCAGGAGGTCTTTCTCCTTATTTGACGTGCTCTGCATGACTCTCCAGTTCAGTGCATGTAAGCCGGTGCTTTGTGGGAAGTAGCCCCGACAAATGTGTGGCTTCGGGAAAGCTTCCTCTTCCACAAGCATAATATCAAGTCCACTCTTGTCCTTGATGGCCGTAAAATTGGTTTTCATGCAATCGGCCGTAGCTGGCTTGTCACACACAAGGTATAACCACCCTGACTTGTAAGTCGATCCCCTGAGGCGAGGTTTGGGTGCCAGCAAAAGATGCCGGCATCACTTCCGGTTTTTGAGCCGCTGAGGACTCACAAGCCCTACAGGCGATGACATTTGAGAGTCATCATTCTCTCTTGAGATATTTAAATTATCAATTGTTCCCACGAGGACACGGGAAAAAACGGTCACCTGCAGCGGAGTCTCAGCCTCGTCAGAGAATATCCGCGAATTTTAAAGATTGATGCCTCGAATAAGGACTAGGAAAACCTGACAGGATCACTCCAATCATGAGTTTGAATTTCGGATGTTATTAAACAACAGACTTCAGCAGACCAAAGGATCTATCTGTGTGAATTGTTCGTTTCGCCCAATTTTATAACAGAACAGGACTCAAGATCTATGGGACATTCACTCAGAAACATATTGTCAGTTTTATATTTGACTTGTACAATCCAGACTTCCTGTCCTAAACAACAAATTTCCTCTGCATCTCATTTTGCAATCGACCTTGCAGCGACACAACGGGCTAGAAACTCACATCCAGCCACTTATTAACTTTTCAGACCAGCAACTTATGGACGATCTTGGCCTGAGTTAATACAGTCTTCCCTCCTTGTCGGTTCCAGGCACGATGGTTCCAGTCGCAAAGGCCAAGTTCTCTTACGTCCGCGATCGATTCGATTTGATTACGTGGCGCTACAGTCGGTGGTGAACCTGGACCTCAACCAACAAGCGGTCTTAGGCCAGCTGTTTTCAGCGCCGCACGCCCAGTTGGTTAAGGTCCTCTTCCACCTACGTGCGCCACGGTAGATGCGACCGTCCTCTGCCGCGCCTTCATTCCGGGCCTGATTCGAAGACTCTTCGGGTCGGAGCTGTATTTTCCATGCGCTCTACATGGCCTAGCCAGCTTAGACGCTGTATCCGTAGACGTCCTACCAGGCCGATGTCGCTGTCCAACCCGTCCAGTTCTTCATTAAGTCTTCTCCTCCATACTACGTTTGAACAAACGCTTTTGTTAAGGTCCAAGCCTCTGCGTCGTAAAGGAGGAATGAGATGATCAAGGTCTTATATAATGTCACCTTGTTTTCCGACAGAGGGCTCTACTTCTTAATTGCCTCTTGAGCCCAAAGAAACAGCAGTGGGCAGGAGCGATTCTGCGTTTCATCTCAGCGCTGGTGTGAGCCGAGGTAGACGAATGTCTTGACCACTTCAAAGTTATATCTGCCGATGGTGACGTTCTGGCCAATACGTCGGTGTTGCCCGTCTCTTTTTGATGAAAGCAAGTATTTGGTTTTACCCTCATTAACCTTGAGACCCATCTTATCCGCTTCTACCTCAATGCTTACAAAGGCCTCATTGTCGTCCAATCACGTCCCTTGTCGTCGGCGTACGGAAGCAATTGCGTAGACGTGAAATAGATTGTACCCCTTGTGTTGGCCAGCAACTCCTGCACGATCCTTTCATGCACGAGGTTGAAAAAGTTGCATGACAGCGCGTTACCTTGCCTAAATCCTTTTTTAACATCAAACGTCTCGGTTTGCTCTTCACCGACCTTAATGGAGCAGCGAGCATTCTCCATTGTCATCCTGCGCAGTCGGACCAGTTTGGCAGGGATGTTAAAACTAGACATGGCTTTGTATAGCTCATCTCTATACACGCTGTCATATGCAGCCTTGAAATCGACGAAGAGGTGGTGAGTGTCGATTTGGTATTCCTGGGTCTTCTCAAAGATCTGCAGTAGCATAAATATTTGGTCTATTGTGGGTTTACCTGGCCTGAAACCACACTGATAAGAGCCGATCAGGTTATCCACAAACGGTTTCAGGCGTTCACACAATACGGCAGAGAAGATCTTGTATGCAATGGTAGGCTTATTCTCCTATAGTTGGCGCAGTTATAGGGGTCTCTTTTCTTATGGACCGGGCAAACGATGCTGAGATTCCATCCGTCGGGCATGCTTGACTCCGACCATACCTTTCAAATGAGATGGTGCATGCACCTTACCAGTTCATTTCCAGCCGCCTTAAAGCTCAGCAGACAGGCCGTCTGCACCCGCGGCTTTATTACACTTAAGTCTTGATATAGCTATTTTGACTTCGTCTAGGTCGGGTAGACGGAATTTTCTTACATCGTCGTCCATTACAAATAGATCGTTCTGCCTGACAGCGGTATCTTGTCTGTCATCGCCGTTATACAGTCTGCAGAAGTGATCTTTCCAAATTCTCAGCATAGACTGTGACTCTACTACCAGTTCTCCGTTATCATCCCTGCAGGCCGCCGCTCTGGCTTTGTAGCCATGGCGTGTTCGTTTTACCTTATTGTGAAACTACCGGGCGTCATTCCTGCGGAAGCATCTTTCCATCTCCTCGATCTCACGTTTTCCGTGCTCTCTCTTCTTTCTTCTGAGAAGCGTGTGTTCCTCCCCTCCAGCGTGGCTTTATATGCTTCTTGTTTTGCTGCATGGGCTTGTTCGCATTGTTCATCGAACTAGGGGTTTCTAGGTGGTGGCGCTTTGAAACCCAGCATCTCTGAGGCAGCGTCTCTGACTGCGCTCTGACAATGCGCCCATTCCTGCTCTATTGCTTGTGCTGCTGTGGGCGAATTTCGAAAGAGTTTGAAGGAGGAGATTGCGATTGTAGTTTTCCGACGTCAAACTTACGTTGTCCTACTCGACTCCTAAGCATTCCTGATATCCTCATTCATACCCTACAACAAGGTTGTGGTCCGAGGCAATGTTGGCGCCGATCACAATGTGATCAATCTGGTTGGTGGTCGATTGATCAAAAGACCGCCAGGTACCCTTGTGGATGTTGAGATGGGGGAATCGTGTGTTTGCTATAAGGAGGTTTCGCCCAGTTAGAAAATCTATTAGCCTAAGTCCGTTGTCGGAAGTGGTGTTATCAAGGCTATGTTTTCCTATGATTGCAGGCTTAACCGTATCAACCCCAGGGAGGAAATTTCAAACAATCTGAACCTAAACCTAAATAACATCAACAGCCAGCAACCATTTACCAACAACTTCAGCAACCACAACGAAGATGCAATTTTCAAGAAACCTTCTCTCCCAAAGTCTCGTATCTACGCAAGCAGTCGAGGAACAATATCACCAACGACAACTAGAAGTATACAAGATCACGACTGGGAACCAATGGACCCCTCTCATGAAGCGCATCTTTTCGACTTTCAACTCGTGGGTGATGACTTTTTCCTCTATCTTGCTCGAATGGAATTGAGGTGCAAATTCAAACAAGGTTTGTAGCCAAGTCCTTCCAGTTATCTATTGTTAGGATTAATTGGTATTTTTTTCAGGCAAAAAGGTCCTTCAATCTGGTTTATGCGTATCTGGTCAGACTATTTCGGCTGCTACGAAACGAATCGTTCAACTAGGCTACGTTAACAAACGTATGATTATCAACCTCGGCTCAGTGGACATCCTACAAGGCAAGGCTTTAGTCCAAATCCAGCATGATTTCCTTGAATTACTAGCAGTGCTTAAGGAACACAATGTGAACCCGATTATTACAACGTTGGCACCCTTAGCGTTGTTTGTCCACGAGCGAACAATCAAGGAGAAAGTCGAACGTTTTAACGCATTCATCAAACAGCGGGCACCGAATGTTATAGATATCTGGTCATGTGTGGTCAACGAAAAGGGACACACACTGTTTGACTGTTTCCAAGAGTAAGTAAAGAGCCTTCAATCTACCCTAGGTCCAAAATCATATTTCTCATTCTAAGCAAACCGCGGCAAGTAACCGGTGGTCCCGAGTCCTATCTGTTCTGGAACAAGATAGGCAGACAGCGTGTGCTGCAGAAGATCCAATCCGAAATCGAGTACTAGCTGCACGATCTTTTTTTACCAAATTGCTACTGAGAGCTCCAAAAGCGAGATCGTAATTGTTAATATTGATTGTACTTACTCTTATCCTTACTGTATATGTATTTATTGTTCAAGTATGATTGTTGAGTGGAGCGAATGTGTTAGTGAAGGACGTCCTTAAATATTTGTATTTATTTAAGTTTTATCTTATCGCCAGTCTCTGTTGGACGTTTACACGTGCACAGTAAATATCCAAGAGACACAATGGCGATAACGTACATTCGACGCTTACTACCTAAGTTCCTTGAACCGATCGTGACCATGGACGACTGAAGCTAAGGAATTTTTGTACCGAGCATCAGAACATATTTGTTAGTTATAGGTTATGTTAGTTATATTGTAAGTAAAACCCTCATCGTCTGAAATGCTGACTTAAGTCTCGTGTTTGGTTTTGTTTAACCTGCTGTCTTCCTTGAAAATCCTAGAGAAGGAGGAGGCGATTTTTTTCGCGTGAATTGACCATGCTGTCCTTTGGTACATCAGGACTTTCAGATATGATTTGCGCGATGGATTCCGCCTCAATTATTAATATTACGTATTACTATTATTCACTTAAATGTACGACTAGTTATAAGCCTTAGTTTAAAAATAAAATCGTAGACTTAAGATGCAACAAATTGTTTTAATCATATTTCAGTAATTAGCAAGTATGTAGGCTTTGAAAACGTCTTAAACATTAAATGAAAACTTCTGGACAATGGTGAGGGCTTACAGCATTTGGTAACATTTCTGGATATGATTTAGAGAGGAGCTTAAGAAATCCACTCAAACCCTACCTAACCTCTGAATGAAGCAATTGGTAGAGGATGCTGTTACCAGTAGCGTCACCATCAACTGCTTTGAACTCGCTGCAGTAAGTTGGTTCTTCTTCTTATTCTTCTTAGTGGGCGCTACAGTTCGGGGTGAACCTGAGCCTCAACCAACATGCCCCTCTATCTAGCACGATCTTTCGCTAGCCTTTTCCATTGCCACACACCCAGTTGGCTGAGGTCCCCTTCCACATGTGTGCGCCATCTTAAGTGTGGCCGTCCTCTGCTTCTTGGTCCCTCGGGGTTGGATTCAAAGACTCTCCGGGCTGGATCTGTGGTGTCCATTCGCTCTACATGGCCGTAGACGCCTGACTAGGCTCATGTCGCTGTACAGCCCGTAAAGTTCGTGGTTGAATCTTCTCCTCCATCCCCCGTCTGCGTTTATAGGCCCAAAAATCACGCGCAAAATCTTTCTCTCGAACCGACCAAGGGCCTCCTCATCCGCTTTTGATAGTTTCCATAGTTTCAGATAGTTTCAGAAACAGCGATTGGCAAGAGTGATTCTGCGTATGATTTCGGAACTGATGTCGTTGTTCCAGGTCACTGCGGAGCCAAGGTAGACGAAGTCCTTAACTACCTCGAACCTATATCTGCCAATACGAACGTTCTGGCCGAGACGTCGGTGGTGACCGTCCTTTTTTGCCCTCGCTTACCGCCAAACCAATTTTCGCCGCCTCGAACTCAATACTCGCAAACGCCTCATTGACATCTCGCTGTGATCTTCCTATTATGTCAATATCGTCGGCGTATGCAAGGAGTTGCGAGGATTTGAAATATATTGTGCCTCTTGTATTGGCCAGTGACTTTTGCACAATCATTTCCAATATGATGTTGAAGAAATCACACGACAGCGCATCGCCCTGCCTAAATCCTTTTTTGACATCAAAACTATCGGTAAGGTGTTCACCGATTCAGATGGAGCAGCGAGCATTCTCCAAAGTCATCCTGCATAGTCTGACGAGTTTAGCAGGTATGTCAAAGGTGGACAGAGCGTTGTATAGCTCGTCTCTAATTACGCTGTCGTATGCGGCTTTGAAGGAGGGCATGGGCTCGGACATACAGGGTAAAGTTGTTTATTGCTCTCAACCTGGCGAGATGCCAGCAACGATCCCTGTTTAAATGCCCGGGTCAAGTTGACATACGGCCTCCTCGCGGCACCCTCTGGATAGCCTCTTCAACAACCGTTGGGAGGTGAACAAACGTATGCAGCGAAAAAAATCCCGACCAGAATGGCGGTTGTGCGGCGTTCTAACAATCCGCCCACGTAAAAAACCTGAAAGTTATGAATGAGCAAGATGCCTCGGATACACGGACGGATACTCGACGACGACAACGCACGAAAAAGGAACACGATTTGCGAGTATGCTCCTGGAATGTCAGAACCCTGTACACTCCCGGAGCTGCTCATAAACTAGAAGGAATCCTCACGCAGTACAAGGCGGATATTACTGCGGTCCAGGAAATATGCTGGATAGGAAACGGTATGATTAGGAAGAAAAATTTATTACAGCTGTCACAAAAGGTTGCACTTACTGGGATGCGGATTTGTCGTGGGAAAGCGGTTAAGGTCGAAGGTCGTCGACTTTAAACCTATAAGTGATCGCCTGACTGTGATCCGCAACAGAGGCAGATTTTATAACATCAGCCTTATATGTGCACACGCCCCTACCAACGAGGCTGAAGACCCTATCAAGGACGACTTCTATGACCTCCTGGACAACGCCTACGGAGCTTGTCCGGAGTACGATGTAAAAATCGTGCTCGGAGACTTCAACGCCAAAATCGGTAAGGAAAACACCCTTGGCGGAGTGATCGGAAAGCACAGCCTCCACGATACAACAACAGATAACGGCTTCCGACTCGCTGACTTTGCGACAGCTCGTAATGCGGTGATAAGTAGCACAAGATTCCCTCGCAAGCGAATCCACACAGCAACCTGGCGATCTCCGGACGGTCGAACCGCCAACCAAATCGACCATGTTCTCATTGACGCAAGGCACTCGTCAAATATCCTGGATGTGCGAACATTCAGAGAGGCAAATGTCGACTCTGACCACTTCCTCGTAGCAGCAAGATTCAGAGCTCGACTGTCCAATGTCAGAAAGCTGCACCAGCCCATCAGGAGGAGGTTCGACATTGGGCGCCTGAGCACACCGGAGGTTGCCAGAGTCTACAGGGAGCAGCTGAGCGAAAGACTCTACGGTATGCCTACGTCGAACACAAATGCCAATAATATGTGGCTGCATTGCCGCTCAGCCATTCAGGAAGTAGCCGAAACCACCTTAGGATACCTACCACCCCCGACAAGAAACCCGTGGTATGATGGCGAGTGTGAGCAGAAAAAGGCAGCAACCGACGAGGCGTACCAAAAGGCGCTGCAGAGGAAAACCAGGGCAGCGCAAGAAGAGTACCGAGCCAGAAGAAGGGAGGAGAAAAAACTACTGCGACAAAAGAAAAGAATCTTCGCAGCCTCCCAGCTCAAGGATATCGAGGAGTCTAGGGATAAACATAAAATACGAGCCTTTTACAAGAAAGCCAAAGGCCTTGCAGGAGGCTTCAAAAAGGGCACCCTGGCTCTTCGAAACTGCGAGAGTAATCTTGTCACCGACCCGCAGGGAATAGTGGATGTATTTAAGCAGAACTTCCAGCAGCTGCTTAACGAGCATGACCAAGAGAGAGTGATAGGGACCGAGGAAATCCCAACTCCAGCCGCTGAAGTAGTCCTCCCACCCAGCATCGAAGAAGAAGAACAACAACAACGATGTTCTGGTAGGGAGCATGCACCAGATCATCTGCAGAATTTGGGAAGATGAAAGCATGCCCGACGACTGGAATACCAGCTCTATATGCCCCATCCACAAAAAAGGCGATCCTACCTCTTGCAAGAACTATAGAGGTATATCCCTGCTCAATGTCGCATACAAGATCCTGTCCAGCGTATTGTGTGAACGTCTAAAACCATTTTGCACCGCACTAATCGGCAGCTACCAGTGCGGCTTCCGGCCCGGCAAATCAACTATAGACCAAATTTTCACACTTCGACAAATCCTGGAAAAGACCAACGAGTTTCAAATCGATACACACCATATTTTCATCGATTTCAAAGCCGCATACGACAGCATTCATCGTGAAGCACTGTTTGGGGCGATGGCCGAATTCGGGATCCCGGTAAAACTGATCCAGTTGTGTCGCGCCACGCTAAAAAACACGCGATGCACCGTGCAACTCGGTTCTAGGACCTCGGAACCATTCGAAACATGCACCGGATTTCGGCAAGGAGATGCACTGTCATGTGACTTTTTCAACCTGGTGCTGGAGCAGATAGTGCGACGGGCAGGCGTCAACAGGGAAGGCACTATCTTTTACAAGTCCATCCAGCTGCTAGGATACGCGGATGATATCGACATCATCGCGTGTTCTCGCCGTGGCATTGTGGAAGCATTCACGGCGATTGAAGAACAAGCGAAACGAGTTGGTCTTAAGATCAATGAGGACAAAACGAAATACATGCTGTCAAGCAAAAACCAATCCGTCGCTCATCACCTGGGACAAAATATAACAATTGACAGCTACAATTTCGAGGTAGTTAAGGTGTTTGACTACCTCGGGGCAAACGTAAATTCCACAAATGACACCACAGTGGAGATCCGGCATAGAATCGCCCTTGGCAACCGCTGCTACTTCGGCTTGTCCAAACAACTGGGGTCAAAACTCCTCACTCGAAAGACCAAAGTCATGCTTTACAAAACGCTCATTCTTCCAGTCTTGCTGTACGGAGCCGAAAGCTGGACGATGAGCAGGACAGCGGAGCTGATTTTGGGTTCTTTCGAAAGAAAAATTCTGCGCCGGATATTTGGTCCTGTCTGGGAGGAAGGTGAATGGAGAAGAAGACACAACCGCGAACTCTACGAGCTGTACCAAGATGTGGATGTGTCCGGAAGGCAAGGATCCGTCGACTACACTGGCTCGGCCACATCGAGCGCATGAACAATCAACGCTCCAGCTTAGAGGGTCTTCGACTCCGAGCCTCCTGGTTCGAGAAGAAGAGGAAGACCGAACCTCCGGTATAAAGACCAAGTAATCGCGGATATAAGACAACTTGGTCTTGACAACTGAAAGCAGCGTGCCCGGGACCGTCAAGGATGGATGGCAGCTATAGCTCAGACTCAGATCCTCCATGGATCGCTGGCCTGATAAGTAAGTAAGTAAGAAGGAGTTCACATACATATGTACCTCGGGGCAAACATAAACTCCACGAATGACATCCGGCGCAAAATCACACTCGACAATCGCTGCTACTTCGGCAAAACAGCTAGGGTCCAAACTCCTGTTCCGAAGAACCGGGGTTATGCTCTACAAGACTCTTATCCGACCAGTCCTGCTATATGGCGATAAGTAGAACAGCGGAGCTGATCCTTGGCTCCTTTAAATGAAGAATTCTAGGATGGTTATTCGGCCCTGCGAGGTAGGTGAATGGAGGAGAAGGCATAACCGCGAACTCTACGGGCTGTACAAAAATGTGGATATAGTCCGGAAGGCAAAAGCCCGTCGACTATAATGGCTCGGTCACATAGAGCGCATGGATTCCAACGCTCCAGCTAAGAGGGTCTTCGAATCCGAGCCTCCTGGTTCCATAAGAAGGCAAAGACCGAACCTCCGGTATAAAGGCCAAGTAATCACGAATGTAGAACAATTTAGCATCTCCGACTGCAAGCAGCGTGCCCGCGACAGCCAAGGATGGGAGGCTGTATTACCCAATCCCAGACCCTCCATGGGTCTGCCCTGAAAAGTAAGTAAGTAAGTTATTAAGTGCGGAGAAGGATTCCAAAGACTATGATTCTGTTTTATCATCATTAGAATTCATACCTTAGGGGTAACATCCCTATCACGTAAAAACCTACTTGTTCAGAAGCAACCACAAGCCTCGGATACGGACGGATATAAAGCTGACGACCCCTGCAAACGACTAACGGACTTGAATGTGAGGTCCCTTAACAGACCGGGTACAGGCGATCAATTAGAGCAAACCCTTAACCGCTATAAAGCAGATACAACTGCGTTTTAAGAAGTGCGATGGGATGGATCAGGCAAAAGACGGATGAAAAACTGTGACATCTACTACGGGAACTGCTACAAGGAAAACAAACAGCGCCTATTCGGATGCGGATTCCCTATTCGAGGAAGACTCCGACAAAAAGTCTTAAGCTTCCGAGACATAAGCGAACGCCTCATAACAATCCGCATCAAAGCTAAATTTGGAAACATTGGCTTAATATGCGCTCACGCCCCAACGGAAGAAAAGGACGATCGACTCAAAGAAAAATTCTACGATCTCCTAGATAGGACCTATGCCCAGTGCCCCAGCTACGACACAAAAATAGTTCTAAGAGATTTTAATGCAAAACTGGGCAAAGAGGACATATGTATTTGAGTCGATCATAGGAAAGCATAGCCTCCATAACACCACATCCGACAACGGACTTAGGCTTATCGATTTCCTAACGAGGCGTAACCTCCTCTCAACATCCACAAGGGTACCTGGCGGTACCTCCAACCAGATTGATCACATTGCGATCAACGCCAGACACTCCTCCAGTATTCTCGATGTACGAACTACCTTGTTATAGCCAAGATACGAATGAGGATATCAAGAATGCTTAGGAGTCGAGTATTAGGACAACGCAAGTTAGACTTCGGAAAGCTACAATCGCAAGAGACTGCCAGAATCTTTGCCAATCGTGTCTCCGCCAATAGAGCAGGAATGGACGCACTGTCAGAGCGCCGTCAGAGACGCTGCCTCAGAGGTGCTGGGCTTCAAACCGCCATCACCTAGAAACCCCTGGTTCGATGAACAATGCGAACAAGGAGCAAAACAAGAGGCATATAAAGCCATGCTGCAACGACGGACGAGAGCTGCTCGCGAAATCTATGAGCAGAAGAGAAGAGAGGAACACACGCTTTTCAGAAGAAAGAAGAGAGAGCACGGAAAGCGTGAGATCGAGGAGATGGAGAGATGCTTCCGCAGGAATGACGCCCGTAAGTTTTACAACAAGGTAAAACGAACATGCCATGGCTACAAAGCCAGAGCGGCGGCCTGCGGGATGGAAATTGAGAACTGGTAGTAGAGTCACAGTCGATGCTGAGGATTTGGCAAGACCACTTCTGCAGACTGTATAACGGCGATGACAGACAAGATACCGCAGTCAGGCAGAACGATCCGTTCGTAATGAACGACGATGTAAGAGAATTCCGTCCACCCGTCCTAGACGAAGTCAAAATAACGATATCAAGACTTAAGTTTATTAAAGCCGCAGGAGCAGACGGCCTGTCTGCTGAGCTTTTTAAGGCGGCTGGAGATGAGCTGGTAAGGTGCATGCACCATCTCATTTGCAAGGTATGGTCGGAGTCAAGCATGCCCGACGAATGGAATCTCAGCATCGTTTGCCCGGTCCATAGAAAAGGAGACCACTATAATTGCGCCAACTATAGGAGAATAAGCCTACCATCGCATACAAGATCTTCTCTGCCGTATTGTGTGACTGCCTGAAACTGTTTGTGGATAACCTGATCGGCTCTTATCAGTGTGGTTTCAGGACAGGTAAATCCACAATAGACCAAATATTTACGCTACGGCAGATCTTGGAGAAGACCCAGGAATACCAAATCGACACTCACCACCTCTTCGTCGATTTCAAGGCTGCATATGACAGCGTGTATAGAGATGAGCTATACAAAGCCATGTCCAGTTTTAACATCCCTGCCAAACTAGTCCGACTGCGCAGGATGACAATGGAGAATGCTCGCTGCTCCATTAAGGTCGGTGATGAGCAAACCGAGACGTTTGATGTTAAAAAAGGATTTAGGCAAGGTGACGCGCTGCCATGCAACTTTTTCAACATCGTGCTTGAAAAGATCGTGCAGGAGTCACTGGCCAACACAAGAGGTACGATTTATTGCAAGTCTACGCAATTGCTTGCGTACGCCGACCACATTGACGTGATTGGACGGACACAGCGAGACGTCAATGAGGCCTTTGTAAGCATTGAGGTAGAAGCAGCTATGATGGGTCTCAAGGTTAATGAGGGTAAAACCAAATATCTGCTTTCATCCAAAAGAGACGGGCAACACCGACGTATTGGCCAGAACGTCACCATGGGCGGATATAACTTGGAAGTGGTCAAGGAATTCGTCTACCTTGGCTCACTGATGACCAGCGACAACAACACCAGCGCTGAGATAAAACGCAGAATCACTCTTGCCAACCGCTGTTCCTTTGGGCTCAAGGGGCAATTGAGAAGTAGAGCCCTCTCTCGGAAAACCAAGGTGACACTATATAAGACCTTAATCATCCCAATACTCCTTTACGGCGCAGAGGCTTGGACCTTAACAAAAGCGGATGAAGATTAGATTAGATTAGATTTAGATTAGAGGAGGTATGGAGGAGAAGATATAATGAAGAACTGTACGGGTTGTACAGCGACATCGGCCTGGTACGACGTCTACGGATACAGCGTTTAAGGTGGCTAGGCCATGTAGAGCGCATGGAAAATACAGCTCCGGCCCGAAGAGTCTTCGAATCCACTCCGGAAGGAAGGCGCGACAGAGGACGGCCGCATCATCGGTGGCGCACGCAGGTGGAAGGGGACCTTAACCAACTGGGCGTGCGGCGCTGGAAACAGGTGGCCAAAGACCGTGTCAGCTGGAGACGCTTCTTGGTTGAGGCCCAGGTTCACCACGGCCTGTAGTGCCACCTAAGTAAGTATGTAAGTAAGTAAGTAATCACAAATGTAGGACAATTTAGCATCTCCGACTGCAAGCAGCGTGCCCGCGACAGTCAAGGATGGGAGGCTGTATTACCCAATCCCAGACCCTCCAGGGGTTTCTCCCCTGAAAAGTAAGTAAGTTATTAAGTGCGGAGAAGGATTCCAAAGACTATGATTCTGTTTTATCATCATACCTACTCGATGCCTGGAGTTGTTTTTTAAAACATTCCTTCTAAGAAGGCAAATCTTTGGTTTTTAGTCTTACGAGCTGTCTATAGAGCTAAGCAGGCATTGAGTATCTCATTTGCGTTGAGTTAATGTTTGACTTAACTTCCCATCGCCCTGAACTTGAACTTGAACTAGATGAAACAGACGAAGGTGGGCGTGGGAGCTCCAATCCCAATCAAAAAGCAATAAAAAGTTAGTAAATGAAACCCTGATCAAACAGATTCTTCAAATTTCTCTTAGTAAAGAGAATATCGTAAATCTGGTTCTCTTTCCCATTTACTCCTCCGCTATTTACACACCATTTCCTGCAGTTGTATTGGTTTACTTTCTTGTTTTGTGTGCGTAAACAGCACGCACTGACAGCTCTTCGCCATCTGGCGCGAACACAACCCATAACAGTGACGTAACAAACCCAAGACTCATGCCACCAGCCACAGAATGGTCCAGCTGGCGTCTTGCCGCTCCACAGCACAACGCAGAAACAAGAGATTTAATCTTTACCGCCGCGAAAGGGGTTAGCCTGTTTCGACACACTTGTCGTTGTTTTCATTTCTTTTTGCGATTTCCCCTATTATCTCATATTTCCAACGACTTGAACCAGTGATTACCGAAAGTGCACAAATGAATAATTAAAGAACTCAGCCATTGTCTGGATTATCAGCACTCCTTCCCGGATTATGTTCTGTAAACACTTGGGTAGCAGAGCAACATCACATCATCATCATCAGCGGCAGCAGGAGTGGAAGAGAGATGTAGAAAATCAGAAAAGCAGGAAGGCAGGAAATGTAAAACAGGAAAACATCAACAAAATCAACAAACACGTTCCATGGGATACGGTTGAGCTGTGGGAAACCCTCCGACACTCATCACTCAACAGAGCATCATTAGATGGAGCATCATCTCAAGCATCATCGCTGCTGTCGTTAATACACAACAGTCGATAACAATTGGCATTTGAGCTGATGCATCTGCTGTTGATGCCGGTGTTCCACACAAATTGTGATTCACTGTGATGTGACGATACTGGACACCGATGAGTACTAGGATACCTAGTGGTTAGATGACAAAACGAAGAGGGCCGCCATACTATAAGTCAAATTGACAGAAGCCATATGCAGCGTCGTGTGAGTAGCCATCTCTGATTGCTCCTCGTTGCGATGGTTTTCAATATCCAATTTGATTGAGAGTATGCGACTGGTGACGACCATCCTAGAAGGTACTAGTTCCACAGGTAATGGGGGAGGACATCACTAAAGAAGACGATGGGATGAAAACTCACATGAAACGTGTAGCCGACATGCATCCCGCCTCAACCATCTCCATCCCATTGCTACCACCCCATTATGTGTGATGCTGCTGCATGGATTAATGTATTCACCCCTGCTGGTCGAGTGCAATGATGTGTGTTGTTTTGTCTTTTGTTACTCAGTTCGCGTGTCGAAGGATCCATACTTGGTAGATTTACACTTACGAAGGACAAATCTATTTTATAGAAAGGTCTAAACATTATTCTATCACTACTTGGGCTACATCCCTCAAATCTGGAGAGAAGTCAACTTTGTCGTCTTCCCCAAGATTGGAAAACCAAATGAACAGCCTGAATCCTCTCGCCCTATCAGCCTAACATCGTTCCTAATAAAAACAATGAAAAAACTGATAGAGCTCCATATTAGGGGTATCCTGGAGAATCAGATACCACTGTATCCCAATCAGTATCCTCCGTGACAAATTGTTCGGATGCGGATTTGTTGTTCGAGGTAGACTAAGGCAAAAAGTCCTAAGCTTTCGGCAGTTGAGCGAACGCCTCATAACGATCCGTATCAAGGCTACTATTTTTAACATCAGCCTGATCTGCGTCCACGCCCCCGCCAAAGGATGACTCCGCCAAAGATGAGTTCTACGATCTCCTAGACAGAACGTATGCCCAATGTCCCAGCTATGACATCAAAATTGTACTAGGAGACTTCAATGCTAAGCTGGGTAAAGAAAGCATCTTTGAACGAGTCATCGGCAAACATAGCCTACACGACACCACCTCCGATAACGGACACAGGCTGATTGATCTTGCTACGGGGCGAAATTTCCTTCTAGCCAGTACGCGCTTCCCGCACCTCGATATACACAAAGCACCTGGCGGTCTTTTGATCAATCGACTACCAACCAGATTGATCACATCGCGATCGACGACAGACACTCCTCCACTATTCTTGATGTTCGATCTTTCCGACGAGCTAACATCGACTTGGACCACTATCTTGTAGTAGCCAAGGTGCGCCTATGCATATCACGAACGCAACGGAGTAGAGTAAGAATACAAAGTTATGACGTCGGAAAGCTACTATCGCCAGAAACCGCTCGTGCTTTTACCGAACGCATCTGCTTTAAGCTCTCCAATACACCTTAATAGAACAGCAGTGGAACCTTTGCAAACAAGCCCTCAATAGCACTGCATCTGAAGTTTGAGGCTTCAAGGCTATACCACGAAGAAACATCTGGTTTGATGATGAGCGCAGGCGGATTCACACAACGAAACAGGAGGCACATAGAGCCTCGCTGCATAGAACAACTAGAGCGGCTCGTGAGCTCTACGAGTTAAAAGGAAGGGGGGAGCATAAGCTTCTCAGGAGAAAGAAGAAAGAGCACGAGAAGCGCGCGATTGAGGATTTGGGGAGGAGTTACTGCAGGCATGATTTGCAAAAGTTTTATCAGCAGATAAAGCAAACATATCAAGGTTATAAAGCCAAAACGGAAGCCTGCAGGAATGAGTAGTAGAATGGCAGTCGATGCTGAGAATATGTAAAAACCACTTCTGCAGACTGTATAATGGCGATGTTAGTAAACTGCCAGGCAGAATGGTCAATTTCTTAACGACGAAGATCGCAGAGATTTCCATCCCCCATATCGAAACTCAAGTCGAATAAATCTGCTGGCGCAGATGGACTGTCTCCTGAGCTTTCCAAAGTAGCTGGATATGACCTGTTTAGGAGCATGCACCAGCTTATCTGTAACGTATGGTCAGAGTAAAGCATGCCCGAGGAATGGAGTCTCAGCATCGTTTGCCCGATCCACACGAAACGAGCCCCCTCTGATTGCGTCAACTACAGAGGAATGAGCCTCCCTAACAGCGCCAGCCGTCTCTACCGTTGTGTGTGAATGCCTGAATCCTTTTGTAAATAAGCTGATAGGTCCTTATCACTCAACACTCACCACCTAAATGTCGACCTCAAGGCCGCATACGACAGCGTAATTAGAGACGAGCCAAATACTCGTCAGAGAGTCCTCGCTGCTCCCTCCGAAATGGTGAACACCTAACCAGTAGTTTTGATGTCAAAAAAGGATCTAGGCAGGGCGATGCGCTGTCGTGTGAATTCTTCAACATCATATTGGAAATGATTGTGCAAAAGTCACTGGCCAATACAAGGGGCACAATCTATTTCAAATCCTCGCAACTCCTTGCATACGCCGACGATATTGACATAATGGGTAGATCACAGCGAGATGTCAATGAGGCGTTTGCGAGTATTGAAATGGAGGCGGCGAAAATTGGTCTGGTGGTAAACGAGGGCAAAACTAAATATATGCTGTCATGAAAAAAGGACGCTCACCACCGACGTCTCGGGCAAAACGTTCGTATTGGCAGATATAAGTTCAAGGTAGTTAAGAACTTCGTCTACCTTGTCTCCGCAGTGGCCTGGAACAACGACATCAGTTCCGAAATCAAACGCAGAATCACTCTTGCCAATCGCTGTTTCTTTGAGCTCAGGAGCCAATTGAGTAATAGAGCCCTCTTCCGAACGACAAAGTTGACTTTGTATAAGACCCTTATCATCAGGGTCCCGTTGTACGGCGCAGAAGCATACAACGCACTATCAAAAGCGGATGAGGAGGCCCTTGGTCGGTTCGAGAGAAAGATTTTGCGCGTGATTTTCGGGCCTATAAACGCCAACTTTACGGGCTGTACAGCGACATGAGTCTAGTCAGGCGTCTACGGATTCAACGCCTAAGATGGCTGGGTCAGGCCAGGACGCAGGCAGCGTCCAATTCGAACTGGACCAAAGTGGAAGGAAACCTCCTTTGACACCGATACCTTTGAAGAAGTCCTGAAAGAGGTGACTGTGGATATCGACGCATCTGCCGAGGTAACCTCCAAGCAACTGACACAGGCGCTAACTGCAGCATGTGACGCAGCGATACCCAGGAGGAAACCCAGCAGAAGAGGGTCCCCGTGCTACTGGTGGAACGAGAATATCTACAGGCTAAGGGCGAGATGCCTCAGAGCGGCTTCTTCAATTCAAGCTCGCAAGACGTCGGCTAGAAAAAGCAGTCAAGGAAAGTAAATCGAGATCCTTCAAAAAACTTTGCGAGGAGGCCGACATAGATCCCTGGGGTAAGGCATACAGAGTGGTCACAAAAAAAATAAAAAACAACAGAAGTCCGCCAATATCAAATTCCGAAATGCTCACCCGTATTTTGGAACATCTTCCCATCTTGTCAGCCAACCAATACGGCTTCAGAAAAGGACGATCAACGGTCGACGCCACAGAAACAGTGGTAAACCTGGCTGCGGACGCCATCAAAGGAAAAAGATGGAATTGGGGGGAGAAGAAGTATTGTGCAGTAATTACGCTTGACATAAAAAACGCTTTTAACTCGGTTAACTGGATGCATATATAAAAGTCTTTAATTGACATGGGTACCCGCTCCTATTTATTAAGGACTGTCATCGACTTCTTTAACAGCAGGAGGCTAAGGTACAATACCGCTGAACGCGTAAAATTCTACCGAGTAGCGGCGGGTGTTCCTCAAGGATTAGTCATTGGACCTCCCATGTGGAACATCATGTACGATGGCATTCTACGACTAGCGTTTCCTGAAGGAGTACTAATCATCGCCGACGATATTGCCGTCGCCACAGTGGCTAAGCATATAGAGAAAGTAGAGGCTACTGCGAACGCAGCTATCGCTAAAGTGAAAGATTGGCTCTCAATTGCCAGCCTGGAACTAGCAGCCCAAAAAAAACGGAGGCTGTGCTCATAACCAGCTGTAAAAAGATAGAATATGGGAGCTTCTAAGTCGGAGATCGGGCGATAAGGTCCAAGAAAGCAGTCAAGTATCTAGGAGTCATCCTAGACAGCAGCCTTTCTTTCAGGGAACACATACTGTATGCCAGCGAGAAGGCATCACACGCACAACGAGCTCTTTCGCGAATGCTTCCAAATATAGGCTTGCGAATAGGCGATATGCACGCAGAGTCCTACTCTCACGGGTAGTCAGCTCAGTCCTACTCTACGCTGCTCCAATTTGGGCGGAAACCCTCGCAGTAAAAGGATTAAAGCGGAAAATGGACTCAGTCTATCGACTGTGCGCAATAAGAGTAATCTGCGGGTTCAGGACCATATTAGAAGATGCAGCGTTCGTCATAGCAGGAATGCTACCCATCGATATATTGGCAGACGAGCTCAAAAGGGTATACCGCATGCGAACACCAGACCGGCAACAGACCAGGCTTATAAAAGCAGAAGAACGGGCAGAATCCATGGCAATGTGGCAATTCAGATGGGACACTTCCACAAAAGGAAGATGGACGCACAGGCTCATTCCCGTCATCGAAACTTGGACATCAAGACCGGCAGGAGACTGCAATTATCATCTTTCGCAGTTTTTGTCTGGACATGGTGGCTATCAAAAGTATCTGCATAGAATTGGATATGATAGTTCGCCTTTCTGTCCACAATGCCCAAACCCCGAGGAGAACGCAGGACACACAGTTTTCTACTGCAGTCGTTTTATGCAGGACAGGCAAAGTCCTGAAAACCTGGTCCCCTATATGATGAACTCGGCAAGCCGAAGCAGAAGAAGAACTTAAGAGGCTTCTACTCGAGATACAGCGTAAATCGTTAACCAGCCCCGCGAAGTAATACCTAACGTAGGTTTAGTACGTAGGCGCGTGGAAAAAGGATAATAATATCCCGCGAATCGTGCACAAGCTGGCAGCACGGGTTACCAGTATCTTATGAAGATTCCACATCCATGGGCGCACCCACAAAAAAAAAAAAAAAAGAACAAAAGATGGCTGGGCCATGTACATAGAGCGAATGACACCACAGCTCCAGCCCGGAGAGTCTTTGAATCCATCCCCTAGGGACGAAGAAGCAGAGGACGGCCGCACTTAATATGGCGCACACAGGTGGAAGGGGACCTCAGCCAACTGGGAGTGCGGCAATGGAAAAGGCTATCAAAAGATCGTGCTAGATGGAGGGGCATGTTGGTTGAGGCCCAGGTTCACCCCGAACTGTAGCGCCCGTTAAGAAGAAGAAGAAGATTATAGTTGGGCTATAATCAGTCCAACTATTATACCGTTTACTTACTTACTTACTTAACGGGCGCTACAGTTCGGGGTGAACCTGGGCCTCAACTAACATGCCTCTCCCCCTAGCACGATCTTTCGCTAGTCTTTTCCAATGCAGCACGCCCAGTTGGTTGAGGTCCCTTTCCACCTGTGCGCGCCACCTTAGGTGCGGCCGTCCTCTATTTCTTCGTCCCTTCGGGTTGGAATCAAAGACTCTCTACATGACCTAGCCATCTTGGGCGTTGGATCCGTAGACGCCTGACTAGACTCATGTCGCTGTACGACCCGTACAGTTCGTGATTGAATCTTCTCCTCCAACCCTCCGACCGGGATAATTAAGGTTTTATATAAGGTCAACTTGGTCGTACAAGAGAGGGCTCTACCTTTCAGTTGCCTCTTGAGCCCAAAGAAGCAGCGGTTGACAAGAGTAATTCTGCGCTTGATTTCGGAACTGGTGTCGTTGTTCCAAGTCACTGCGGAGCCGAGGTACATTTAACTACCTCGAACTTACATCTGCCAATATGCACATTCTGTCCAAGACGTTGGTGGTAAATGTCCTTTTTCGATGACAGCAGATATTTAGTCTTGTCCTCATTAACTGCCAAACCAATTTTTGCCGCCTCCATCTCAATACTCGCAAACGCCTCATTGACATCTCGCTGCGACCTACCTATTATGTCAATGTCGTCGGCGTATGCAAGGAGTTGCGAGGATTTGAGATAGATTGATGTTAAAAAAATCACACGACAACGCATCGCCCTGTCTAAATCCTTTTTTGACTTCGAAGCTATCGGTCAGTTCTGCACCGATTCGGATGGAGCAGCGAGCATTTTCCAGGGTCATCCTGCATAGTCTGACGAGCTTAGCAGGGATGTCAAAAGTAAACATGGCGTTATATAGCTCGTCTCTAATTACGCTGTAGATGGTGCGTGTCGACTTGAAATTCATTGGTTTTCTCCAGGATCTGCCGTAGTGTGAAGATTTGATCGATGGTGGACTTCCCTGGCCTGAAGCCACACTGATAAGGACCTATCAGCTTGTTTACGAATGGCTTCAGGCGTTCACACAAAACGGCAGCGAAGATCTTGTATGCGACATTAAGGAGACTTATTCCTCTATAGTTGGCGCAGTCCAAGGGGTCTCCTTTTTTGTGGATCGGGCAAACAATGCTGAGGCTCCATTCCTCGGGCATGCTTTCCTCTGACCATATCTTACAGATGAGCCGGTGCATGCTCCTAACCAGCTCACCCCCAGCCGCTTTGAAGAGCTCAGCAGACAGTCCATCTGCGCCAGCAGCTTTATTCGACTTGAGTTTCGACATGGCAATCTCAACTTCGTCGAGGTCAGGCAGCCGGAATTCTCTGCGATCTTCGTCGTTAAAAAATGGATCATTCTGCCTGACAGTGGTATGTTGGCCATCGCCGTTATACAGACTGCAGAAGTGGTTTTTCCAAATTGTCAGCATCGACTGCGATTCTACTACTAGGTGTCCGCTTTCATCCTTACAGGCCTCCGTTTGGGCTTTATAGCGTTGATACATTCGTTTTATCCGCTGATAAAATCTTCGAACGTCGTGCCTGCGATAGCACCTCTCCAAGTTTTCAACCGCCCGCTTCTCGTGCTCTTTCTCTTTTCTCTTGAGAAGCTTATGTTCCTCCCTTCTTTTAAGCTCGTAGAGCTCACGAGCCGCTCTTGTTTTTTTATGTAGTGAGGCTTTGTATGCCTCTGGCTTTTCTGCGTGAATCCTGGTCATCGAACCAGGTATTTCGTCGTTGTGGAGCTTTAAGGCCCAGCACCTCCGTTCCTGTGCTCTTCAGGACTTGTTTGCACAGGCTTCATTGTTGCTCTACTGACTGAGTGGAGGATTAAGGTGTATCGGAGACCTTAAGGGAGACGCGGTTGGCAAAGGCACTGGCGATCTCCGGCGATAGTAGCTTTTCGACGTCATAGCTTGGTGTTCTAACTCTACTCCGCGGTGTTCGTGTTATGCGTTGACGTATCTTGGCTACTACAAGATAGTGGTCTGAATCGATGTTCGCTCCTCGGAAAGTGCGAACATCAAGAATAGTGGAGGAGTGTCTGACGTCAATCGCGATGTGGTCAATCTGGTTGGTGACTGATTGATCTGGCGACCGCCAGGTGCCTTTGTGTATATCGAGGTGGGAAAATTGTGTGCTGGCTACAAGAAGATTTTGCCCCGTGGCAAGGTCGATCAGCCTGTGTCCGTTATCGGATGTGGTGTCATGTAGGCTGTGTTTGCCGATGACTCGCTCAAAGATGTTTCTTTACCCAGCTTAGCGTTAAGATCTCCTAGTATAATTTTGGTGAGGGCGCCGTGGCGCAGAGGTTAGTTTGTTGGACGCTGATGCACGATGAGCGAGTTCGGATCCCGATAACACCAACGCCATTGAATGTTTATTTCGCGGCGTCCCTCCTCGGCGGGATACTGGCAAAACCCCCCGTAGTATACTTGCCGTGAAAAAGCTTCTAAACTCACGCCGTTCGGAATCGGCATTAAACTGTAGGTCCCTTTCACCTGTGTGAAAAATAAGTCACACACAAAATGGGTGATTGAGAGAAGCTTGGCTCTGGTCCTTCATGGGCTGTAACGCCACCAAAGAAGAAAGAAGTATGATTTTGGTATCATAGCTGGGGCATTTGGTATATGTTATGTCTAGGAAATCAAAGAAATTATACCGTTTAGCGCTGTTAAACAGCGATCTCACCTGTTTCCTTATGGATTCAAGCTGAGTATTCCACCAGGGCACACACCGCTTATGCGTACTTGACCTGGGTGTTCAGCTGGCCCTAAAGGATGAGATAAGTGCTGCATTGAGGTGGTAAGCCGCTTCGTCGATATCAGCTGTCGATTCAATCGACTTGAGAAGCATGTCCTCTTTAGCGGCGAGTTGAGCCTGAAACAGAACCCAATTCGTTCGTTTGGGTTGATATCCAGGCTCAGCCTCTTTAACCGGAGATATTGAATCTGATGATCAGACAGTGAGTCTTCATTGGAGACGTGCTAGTCACCAGTCGCGTTTGAAATATATGGGCTGGAGATAGTGAGGTTAGCATCTCTTCTCTGTGCTTAGGGGTAACATCCTTATCACGTAAAAACCTACTTGTTCAGAAGCAACCACAAGGCTCGGATACGGGCGGATATAAAGCTGACGACCCCTGCAAACGACTAACGGACTTGAATGTGAGGTCCCTTAACAGACCGGGTGCAGGCGATCAATTAGAGCAAGCCCTTAACCGCTATAAAGCAGATATAACCGCGCTTCAAGAAGTGCGATGGGATGGACCAGGCAAAAGACGGATGAAAAACTGTGACATCTACTACGGGAACTGCTACAAGGAGAACAAACAGCGCCTATTCGGGTGCGGATTCGTTATTCGAGGAAGACTCCGACAAAAAGTCTTCCGGGAGGTAAGCGAACGCCTCAAAATAATCCGCATCAAAGCAAAATTTTGAAACATTAGCTTAATATGCGCTCACGCCCCAACGGAAGAAAAGGACGATCGACTCAAACAAGAATTCTACGATCTCCTAGACAGAACCTATGCCCAATGCCCCAGCTACGACACAAAAATAGTTCTGACCAGCCGGTGGTGGAGGTTCAAGGCAAGGAGGGTGCTCCCACGATGGCGTCGGCTTACCTACCGCCCGACGAAGGCACGGGCGTCCCCTCTAAGGAAATAAAGATAATGATCGCAATGGCCGAGCAAGGTAAGAAGAACTTAGTCGTAGGGTGTGATGCTAACGCCCATCACACTGCTTGGGGTTGCTCTACCACTAAAAGTAGGGGTGAGGCTTTGTTCAGTTATGTCCTTAGCACTAACCTAGTTATATGTAATCGGGGTAATTCACCAACGTTTATTACTAGTAACAGAAGGAAGTTACAATGCGAACAAGCCCATGAGGCAAAACAAGAGGCATATAAAGCCATGCTGCTACGACGGACGAGAGCTTTTCGCGAAATCTATGAGCAGAAGAGAAGAGAGGAACAAGCGCTTCTCAGAAAAAAGAAGAGAGAACACGGAACGCGTGAGATCGAGGAGATGGAGAGATGCTTTTGCAGGAATAACGCCCGGAAATTTTACAATAAGGTAAAACGAACATGCCATGGCTACAAAGCCAGAGCGACGGCCTGCAGGGATGAAAATGGGGAACTGGTAGTGGAATTACAGTCGATGCTGAGGATTTGGCAAGACCAGAACGAGCCATTCGTAATGGACGACGATGTAACAGAATTCAGTCCACCCGACCTAGACGAAGTCAAATTAGCGATATCAAGACTTAAGGCTAATAAAGCCGCGGGCGCAGACGGCCTGTCTGCTGAGCTTCTTAAGGCGACTGGAGATGAGCTGGTAAGTTGCATGCACCATCTCGAGGTATGGTCGGAGCAAGGCATGCCCGAATATCAGCGTCGTTTGCCCGGTCCATAAGAAAGGACCGCGCCAACTATAGGGGAATAAGTCTCCTTAACATCGCATATAAGATCTTCTCTGCCGTATTGTGTGAACGCCTGAAACCGTTTGTGGATAACCTGATCGGCTCTTATCAGTGTGGTTTCAGGCCAGATAAACCCACAATAGAACAAATATTTAAGCAACGGCAGATCTTGGAGAAGACCCAGGAATACCAAATCGACACTCACCACCTTATCGTCGATTTCAAGGCCGCGTATGACAGTGTGCATAGAGACGAGCTATACAGCGCCATGCCAAGTTTTAACATCCGCGCCAAGTTCATCCGACTGTGCAGGATGACAATGGAGAATTCTCACTGCTCCATTAAGGTCGGTAATGAGCAAACCGATACCTTTGATGTCGAAAAAGGATTTAGACAGGGTGGCGCGCTGTCATACAACTTTTTCAACATCGTGCTTGAAAGGATCGTGCAAGAGTCGCTGGCCAACACAAGAGGTACGATTTATTGCAAGTCTACGCAGTTGCTTGCGTATGCCCACGACATTGACGTGATTCGACTGACACAGCGAGACGTCAATGAGGCCTTTGTAAGCATTGAGGTAGAAGCGGCTAAAATGGGTCTCAAGGTTAATGAGGGTAAAACCAAATATCTGCTTTCATCTAAAAGAGACGGTCAACACCGACGTATTGGCCAGAACGTCACCATGGGCGGATATAACTTTAAAGTGGTCAAGGAATTCGTCTACCTTGGCTCACTGATGACCAGCGACAACAACACCAGCGCTGAGATAAAACGCAGAATCACTCTTGCCAACCGCTGTTCCTTTGGGCTCAAGAGGCAATTGAGAAGTAGAGCCCTCTCTCGGAAAACCAAGGTGACACTATATAACCTTAATCATCCCAGTACTCCTTTACGCCGTAGAGGCTTGGACCTTAACAAAAGCGGATGAAGATGTCCTTGGTCGTTTCGAGAGGAAAATTCTGTGCACTATCTACGGTCCCGTTTGTACAAACGGTCTACGGAGGAGAAGATATAACGAAGAACTGTACGGGTTGTAGAGCGACATCGGCCTGGTACGATACACGGATACAGTGTCGAAGGTGGCTAGGCCATGTAGAGCGCATGGAAAATACAACTCCGATACGAAGAGTCTTCGAATCCACTGCGGAAGGAGGGCGTGACAGAGGACGGCCGCATCTACCGTGGTGTCCGCAGGTGGAAGGGGACCTTAATCACTGGGCGTGCGGCGCTGGAAACAACTGGACAAAGACCGTGCCAGCTAGAGACGCTTGTTGGTTGAGGCCCAGGTTCACCACGGACTGTAGCGCCCCCTAAGTAAGTAGGAAGAGAAGACATCACCGCGAACTCGCCGAGCTGTACAGAAATGTGGATATGGTCCGCAAGGCAAAGATCCGTCCTAACCTTACTTTCGGTGGTTTTGCTTATTGGACCCTGTGTTTCTGACTTTTGTTGAAATTCTTAACACCACAACGAAGACTTTTAGATTGGAATAGCGAAATTGATTTTTTCCATATCTTGGATGTGATAATCAGCGTGTGACTAAAGTACAATTGTAGCGTGTAGCACCAGTTGTGATGTCTGCAAAATCGACGTCCACTCTATTGAATGTTTATTTTCTTCTGCTTTCTACCCTCGTTTCATTTGAATCCTTATTCCCTGTCTCACGCCGTGTCAACCTTTCTACCTTGGGTCTACTCACCCTCCTCCAATCCATTCCTGGGTCTGTATCTGAACAGAAGCAGGAAAATTCTCCCTACAGTGGTGGCCGTAATTAAGTGCTGCTTCATGCACTCTCTTTCAAGAGTATTTCCGATTTGCTTGTTGTTTCTCTTTTTATCTGTTCTCTCGAACTCATTGTCGTTCTTCTCTCTTCTTCTTTCGCTTCACCTTCGTAACAGTGTTTTGTTGGTTTCTTTTCTCTTCCCCACTGTAGCTGTGTGCGTGCGCTTTGCCTATACACAAGCCGGCTGTTTGGTTTACTGGCACTGGCAGCGATTCTTGGGGTTCAGCGAAGGTTCACGGGACGGCAGCCTGTTCAGTTTGAACGTATGACTGCTGTGCGATTGGTGTAGTCTGCGACCGCGTCTGTTCCGTGTACGGACTTTCCTTTTGATATCGTTTTCCTGTTACGTGCGTTTTTTTCCCATACAATTAGTGAATTTTGTTTAGTGTGTTTCGGGATCCGGATATTCGGCTCTCTCGCTGGAGCTGGTGATTCTGTGCTATAGTGATTGTGATAATGCCATACGAGTATTCCTGGAAACCGACGTCCGGATAGATCTAATGACGACGTGAAGTTCAATTCAGATACATTCGATACATTAGTGTTCAATTGGAGTGCGTCGCTTTGTTTTGGTGCCTACTCCGTTGGAGGCGCGTTCGTTCTTTCTGGTTGTGGCTCGCCGCTGTAGTCATAGACGTCGACGTAGTCGTCGTTGTCGTTGTTTATTCACTGCCACACTTTTCTGTGAAATGTAAAATCCGGCTTTCGGGCCAAATGTAAACAAGTCGTTGCTAGTTGTCGTCTGGCAGTGCAGTTTTCCATTTTTTCCTGTTCCATTCGTATGTTTTTCCTCCTCCTCGACAGTGGGGAGCGGCGGTGTTTTATACAGTGAGTCAGCAGACGCAAAGCGCGTATAACGAGCATGACGACAATGTCGCATGAAGAGGAGGAAGAGGTGCGGTCGCTATTGTCGCGACATCAGGATCGTATTATGAACGACCTGCAATCAACGGATTTATTGGCGGTTTTGGTTAAAAATTCAGTTCTGACAACGTCCGAGGAGGAGCTACTGAAATCGTATCCTCAAGGATCGGGCTTTTCGCGAACCGGCAGTGAACGTAGTGCAAGTGTAAATGGCGGTGATGATGAAAATAATAGTTCGCCGACACCATCGGCCGGTGGCGGAAGTGTTAGTGTTCAGGGCAGCGGTAGTGGGAATGGTGGAGCTGGTGAAAATCCTATGGTTAATGATGCGGATGTCCAGCGGTGGCAATGCGCCAATTTGATTGAAATCATTTCGAAGAGCGGTTTCGAGAAATTCAAGCAATTCTGCTATGCGATCGAGAACGAGTGCCCGCAGTTGATCGAGGATTTGATCAATGATCGTCTGAAGTGCGGTAAGTCTTATTGGTTAGAATAGGTTTTATGGTTTACTTGGATCTTTTTGACGTTGAGCTGTCTTATAAGGTAGAGTATCAAGCAAAGCACTGTCGAAGAAATCACTTGATAGCATGCCACCTTGAGCTAAACCTTTTGTCACTGTCCATCTTATAACTTGGAGGTTATGATCGTTATCGTGAATAGATGAATGCGCCTTGAAAAAGCAATTTGAAGTTGATGCGATCCGGCTAGGTAGGTAGGCAACGAGTATTTTTCGTCAACTTTAATAGATGGCAATAGCGTTGATGCTGGTTGCCAAAAATCTATGGGGAAGCGTTTTAAATACGCCCGGCGGTGTTATACAAGGTCTTTCATTATAAAATCAACTGTGTATGAGTTATCATCGACATTTTTTATTCGTTTGAGAGGCCTATCGATGCCATGTCCGCCACGGTTTCTCTGGGTGTCGCGCGTCCCGGGGAGACGTGGTCAGTAGTTAGACGGGGGACCGCTTGGGAACACCGCACGTTGTTCAATTTTTGCCTATTTTTGAGTTATTTAATTTCTAACAAAAAAAAAAAAAAAAAAAAAACGCTCAACCGATTTTGCTGAAAACTTCATCAGTTCTAAGTTGCGTAATGATGCGGCGAAGGAATCCGGTCTTATGCCAATATCATCCTTGGTTCTCGAGATAATCGAAGCGAACGCACATACATACATACACACATACACACGCTGACAGATATCTCTATAAAAACCTTGGATTTGTATTCTGGTGACCTTGAAACGTGGAGATACTTCAAAATTTGGAATTCGCAAAATAGGCCCCATTACAATAACTTTCCACTGGGAAGGTAATAAGCAAATATCGGGTTTTCCAATAAGGACTTGACAACTTTTCCTTAAAATAAAACGCAAACCATTTTATGTACATAAGAACAATCAAAACTTTTATGAATGGAACTCGACTTTGTCGAGTCATATGGCCACCGCGGGCACGTTTGCAGCGGTCGATTCGTTGGACCCAACTTTCGATGACTCGGTCACACATTTCGGCCGAAACGGCCGTTATTTCGCGTTCAATGTTGGCTCTGAGATCTTCCAACGTCGTCGGCTTGTTGGCATAAACCAATGACTTAACGTAGCCCCAAAGAAAATAGTCTGGAGGCGTTAAATCTCACGAACGAGGCGGCCAATCGACTGACCCATTTCTTGAGATAACTCATCAAACTTACTTACTTAGGTGGCGCTACAGTCCGTGGTGAACCTGGGCCTCAACCAACAAGCGTCTCTAGCTGGCACGGTCTTTGTCCAGTTGTTTCCAGCGCCGTACGCCCAGTTGGTTAAGGTCCCCTTCCATCTGCGTGCGCCACCCCCGATGCGGCCGTCTTCTGCCGCGCCTTCATTCCGGGGTAGATTCGAAGACTCTTCGGGTCGGAGCTGTATTTTCCATGCGCTCTAGCCTAGCCACCTTAGACGCTGTATCCGTGGACGTCGTACCAGGCCGATGTCGCTGTGCAACCCGTACAGTCTTCGTTAAATCTTCTCCTCCGTACTACGTTTAAACAAACGGGACCGTAGATAGTGCGCAAAATTTTCCTCTCGAAACGACCAAGGGCATCTTCATCCGCTTTTGTTAGGGTCCCAGCCTCTGCGCCGTAAAGGAGGGCTGGGATGATTAAGGTCTTATACAGTGTCACCCTGGTTTTCCGAGAGAGGGCTCTACTTCTCAATTGCCTCTTGAGCCCAAAGAAACAGCAGTTGGCAAGAGTGATTCTGCGTTTTATCTCAGCGCTGGTGTTGTTGTCGCTGGTCATTAGTGAGCCAAGGTAGACGAATTCCTTGACCACCTTAATGTTATATCCGCCCATGGTGACGTTCTGGCCAATACGTCGATGTTGACCGTCTCTTTTTGATTAAAGCAGCTATTTGGTTTAACCTTAAGACCCATCTTAGCCGCTTCTATCTCAATGCTTACAAAGTCCTCATTGACGTCTCGCTGTGTCCGTCCAATCATGTCAATGCCATGGGCGTACGCAAGCAATTGCGCGTCACCTTGCCTAAATCCTTTTTTGACATCAAAGGTCTCGGTTTGCTCATTACGGACCTTAATGGAGCTGCGAGAATTCTCCATTGTCATCCTACGCTGTCGGAGGAGTTTGGCAGGGATGTTAAAACTAGACATGGCTTTGTATAGATCATCTCCATACACGCTGTCATATGCAGCCTTGAAATCGATGAAAAGGTGGTGAGTGTCGATTTGATATTCCTGGGTCTTCTCCAAGATCTGCCTCGAATCTACCTGGCCTGAAACCACACTGATAAGAGCCGATCAGGTTATCCACAAACGGTTTCAGGCGTTCACACAATACGGCAGAGAAGATCTTATATGCGATGTTAAGGAGACATATTCCCCTATAGTTGGCGCAGTTATAGGGGTCCCCTATCTTATGGACCGGGCAAGCGATGCTGCTTTCCTCCGACCATACCTTGCAAATGCATCCTGCTTCGCTGTATGAATCCTCCTGCTCTCGTCATCGAACCATGCGTTTCTTCGAGGTGGAGCCTTGAAACCCAAAACTTCGGATGCAGTGCTTTTCAGGGCTTGTTTGCAAAGGCTCCACTGCTGTTCTCTTGATAGTGCGGAGGATTCAGGTGTATTGGAGAGCTTAAGGGAGACGCGATCGGTAAAAGCACGAGCGGTTTCCGGCGATAGTAGCTTTCCGACGTCATAACTTTGTATTCTTACTCTACTCCGTTGCGTTCGTGATATCCGTAAGCGCATCTTGGCTACTACAAGAAAGTGGTCCGAGTCGATGTTAGCCCCCTCGGAAAGTTCGAACATCAAGAATAGTGGAGGAGTGTCTGAGGGGGCGTTCAAGTATTACGTAACGCAATTTTTTAAGATTTTTGACCCTCCCTCCCCCCCACGTAACGCGCCGTAACGTTTGTCTGTACCCCCCCTCCCCCTCCCTAAACGTTACGTAACACCCAAGTGACCATTTTCACCTAAAAGTCACAATTATTTTGCGCACAGTACCAGAAAGTCGCTGAAATATCGTTGTTACTGTTTTAATCGCGTTTGCGGTAATAATAAATAAAACAAGAGATTTATAACTCGCAATTTTTTAACCATGGGGACTAGTGCTAACAAATAGCAAGAGGCACTGCGACCTTTATACATCTATTGTGCCTACTAGCCAGGAGCTTCTCCATTTTTTTAATGAAGTTGAGAATGTCTCTCGTAGGAGCTGAGATGATCCCCTTAGGAGGCAGCGCACTCATATGTTATGTGCCTTGCAGTTTCTTCGTCCTCAAGACAGAGACGTAACTCAGTTTCAGACGACCGTAAGGTAGCTGACCAGTCTTCTGATATCGACTCAATTAAGCTTAAGAATATTAATAGAGTGTTTGTTCAGGGGTCGTATAAATCTTTTCGATTGGCAAAGTGAAAAGGGCAGGTGTAGCGATTTTTCTCACTGCCGCAGAAAGATTCAGGACTTATGTACCTTTCTCTGGAACTTTTCCTTTCGAGATGATCAGCGATTTTATTGCTTTTAGTACCTTTGTGCCCTGGCACCCACCATAGTTTGTTTTTTGTTTTTGTTTTTTTGGCTAGGTCTTTTAGGGCATCATGGCATTCCCTAACGGATTTGGAGTTCGTGCTATACGAAGTCAGCTCTGCTTGGCTATCATGGTTATGATGGTTATTCCTCTTATGCCAGTCTCTAAGTTTAGATTGGCGGATGTTAGGATGGTTATAATTCAGATTAGAAGATACTGGGACTCATTCGAAGGGTATTGCTAATCCTCCAATTTGGTCCAAAGATGCCGGCGACAACGCCAGAAATAATTTTGGAGCCATCAGTATACCACCTAAGGTCTTTGACGTTGAGCAAGAGATCACTGGTTTTCCAAGCTGTGCGGTTTGGGATAAATATCTTAAATCTCTTGTCAAAAGGGAATGGGTGTGGTAATGCGTCTGAGACCGTGGTATTCATATCCAGCTCAGGATGCTGTTGCAGGATTGACATGTGACCCATAGGTTTGTTCCCGAGCGAAGAATTCTGATTGCACTACGTAATGCAACCTTTTTAATAAAAAGGTGCAGTGGAGTAAGTCCAATTAGTGCTTCTTGAGCTGCCGAAGGGCAGGTTGGCATTTTTTTTTTTTTTTTGCACAATTGCGCTGGCAAGTCAGTATGAGAGCCTTTATAGGCTAAGAACGGCTGATAATGCAAATCTCCCTCTTTTGAGGACATTACAGTATGAACTCACCTTTACAACAACGATTACGGCAATGTGCTTGTGCGTATTTCGTGTTTAAAACACTAACGAATACTGACAACGAAAACAAAATAAAAATGATGTACAAAAAAGTCGAGGGATTAGCCGTAAAACAAAAACGAAAAGAGTTGCCAACTTAGGAGACTAATTCCCTAATTTTTTATTTAAATACAAAAAATGTTACATAACGCGTTGTTCGAACCCCCCCTCCCGCCCTTGTAACGTATCGTAACGTTTTACAAGACCCCCCCCCCCCCCTCCCCCCAAATTGCGTTACGTAATACTTGAATGCCCCCTGACGTCGATCGCGATGTGATCAATCTGGTTGGTAGTCGATTAATCAAAAGACCGCCAGGTGCCTTTGTGTATATCGAGGTGCGGGAAGCGCGTACTGGCTAGAAGGAGATTTCGCCCCGTAGCAAGATCAATCAGCCTGTGTCTATTATCGGAGGTGGTGTCGTGTAGGCTATGTTTGCCGATGACTCGTTCAAAGATGCTTTCCTTACCCAGCTTAGCATTGAAGTCTCCTAGTACAATTTTGATGTCATAGCTGGGACATTGGGCATACGTTCTGTCTAGGAGATCGTAGAACTCATCTTTGGCGGAGTCATCCTTATCTTCCGTGGGGGCGTGGACGCAGATCAGGCTGATGTTAAAAAATTTTGCCTTGATACGGATTGTTATGAGGCGTTCGCTCCAATGCCGAAAGGTTAGGACTTTTTGCCTTAGTCCACCTCGAACAACAAATCCGCATCCAAACAATCGTTGGCCTCTCTCCCTATAGCAGTCGCCGTAGTAAATATCGCAGTTTTGCACCCGCTTTATACCCGGTCCATTCCATCGCATTTCCTGGATGGCGGTGATGTCCGCTTTATAGCGGTCCAAGGCCTCCGCAAGTTGTTCAGCTGCACGTGGCCTGTTTAGAGACCTAACATTCCACGTACAAAGCCGAAGATCATTGTCCTTTTTTCGTTTCATGCAAGGGTCGTCAACATAAATCCAAAAATAATTTCACAATTTCAAACATCGATATCTCGAAAACGGAGCGAGATATCGAAAATCATTTTCGATTTATTTTGAGTCGATTTAGCAAAATCCATCTTCAGATTGCGAGGGTTGGTGAAAATCTTCAAAAGACACTATGAGGACCGACAGTGCGTGCTCATAGTATTGTGAGATTTGACTCACTGAAAGACCCCACCCTTCGACTTACAGCTATGTAAGTCAATTGGCTTATCTAGCGTTTTCCGTTTTCGATGTAATCACATTTAGCAGGCAGCTACAGCGTCACTCCAACCACTCTCTTCAATACACCTCCGTAGATCAGGGTAACCAGACCCAATAGGGAGGATTGGAGGAGAGCACAAGCAATATTTCACGAGGGAAGTATAAAGTGGGCCATTAACTCAATTTACCCTTTTAAATCTTCTCGGGAGAATGGTATCTTCCTAGCTCTCCTTTAGAAAAGGAGTGCGCAAATCAGCTCTATGCTAATCAACATCTTCAGAACCAAAGAAGGCTGTAGACCTACGGACCTGCCCAAATCTTACCAACCGATAAGCCTTACCTCTCTCCTCCTAAAAACTATGAAAAAAATACTGGATAGACATGTAAGGGACTGGTGATATCGAGGAGTACCGAATATGGTAAGTTTAGTTTACAGGCGGTTAACAGCGTATCGAATTCATAGCATGCTAGCTCGCATAGTAGGCAACAAAAATTACACAAAGGCAAACAGCAAGTAACGAATGCAAGAACGCAGATAATTTAAAAAAGATGTCACTAGTCAAATTGGAATTGGAATCACTAACATTGTTCCTTGGAGCGACACATTCTTCAACATGACGGAATGACCCTTAGGGTGCTAAAAACCAATTTCAGTAGGCAATTGTCTTGGCATATAACGCGGTGAAACGTGACATCTTTGGCTACTGCTGACGGGTAACAAGAATCGAAAGTTGGAACGGCGGTACCTCATATTCTCTCAAAGGGGCTACGGTTATATTGAATTTAACCAGAAAGCATAAGATCCCGGAAACATGCCCAATTACTCTACTTGGCAGTCTTGGCACCATTTTAACCTACTATTCTAGTGCCAAATACCTTGGCATAGTACTATGCAGGAAACTAACTTGGAAGGACAACACAATCGAGAGTGCAAAAGAGCATCCACGCTCTATACCTCTAAGAAAGCCTTAGGGAAAAAATTGGCATTCAACCCTAAGCTTACCCTATGGCTATATATTACAGTTGTTAGACCTATTCTAATGTATGGAGTGGCAAACTGGTGGACTGCACTGAACAAAACAACATACCATAAGCAATTCGAGAAGGTACAAAGGCTGGCATGCATGTGCATCACTCGCGAGCGCCCTTAGGTCTAACCCCACTTGACATACTTGGCAAGCAAATAGCCACATACACGGCAACCAGATTAAAATCCAGCTCAAAATAGAAGAGCTACATCACTTTCCACTCCTCCATCCTGAACAACAGGATAACCTTGACGGAAAACTCTGACCACATTGAGCCCACCACAGTCTTTGAGAAGAAATTCAAAATAACATACCCCGGACAGACGAAACTAGTCCCGCCGGGCGCAACCTCTAAAGAGCTGTGTGGACTTCTACACCGACGGGCCAAAAACCAAAGACGGGGTGAACAGTGGAGCATTCTGCAAACAATTAAACCTGAGCCAAGCTCTAAAACTACCGAATTATCGCAGCGTCTTTCAAGCGAAGCTGTTGGCAATAAAGAAGGCATTGTCTTGGCTGAAGTGGAGCGTAATATCTACTTCGGATATTCGAATTCTCACGGACAGTCAAGAAGCCTTGAAATCGCTGGAGTCCTATGTGTACATTTAAAAAGTAAGCCTTGACTGCCGCCTATCTCTTAACGAGATGGCCGAACAGTTTAACATACATCTCCTATAGGTACCAGGACGCAGTGTTATCTCAGCAAATGGAAGAGCCGAGACACTTGCCAGACAAGGAACAACGCAACAATCAAACATGGCATGCGCAGGTATACCACTAGCAGCCATTAAACTTAAACTTACAAACCTTGCCGTGACTGAGATGAACCTGAGATAGGTCCAGGGGCACACCTGCCTCAACACCAGGCAAATCTGACCTCGGCTTGACAGTCAAACGGTCCAAGGGACTTATCTCAAAATTATTGGTATCACCGGTCACTGTCTCATTGGCAGTCATGCACAAAAACTAGGGCAAGTTTCGAACGACTTCTGCAAAAGCTGCTTAAACGAAGAGGAGGTCGAATCCATACACCACCTACTCTTCGCCTGTCCGGCTCTCTCTTCAATCAGGAAACGCTACCTAGGATCCTACTTCCTTAACGACTTGACTGATGTTCAGCGGGTAAGGATAACTGGCCTTTTTAATTATTTAAGAAGCACTAAGTGGTTTCCTGAATAGGGGGCTTTCCCCAGCCTGAACCTTCCATTTGATATATTTATCAAAGGGTGTGCTCTGAAAGCCGTGTCTCGTCTGAAGAGAAATGGCTTTTGGTACAACTCGGGTTTAATACACACAACCCTAGATGAAGGGATTATCCAGGTTGCAGGATGACTAAGCGCGTATGCCCTGATGTATGTATGTTGGCGTTACAGTCCATGAAGGACCTGTGTCACCCATGTTGTGTGTGATTTCATTTTCCCATAGGTGAAAGGGACCTACAGTTTATTGCCGGTTCCGAACGGCGAATTTCGAGAAGCTTTTCATGACAATTTTACTACAGGGGGTTTTGTCAGAACCCCGCTGAGGAGAAACACCGTGAAAAACACGTTCGATGACAGGGCTGTGTCGGGATTCGATCCCGTGTCATCGGCGTCCGAGGCCAACACACTACCCACTGCGCCACGGTGCTCTCCTGATGTCTGCAAGAAATCCGTTGCATTCCTTCTGTCCTTAAGGAGCATCTACTGCAGAAGGCTTTCGGGAGTCATTACGGGCCATTACACCTTTGCTAAGCATCTCCGCGTATTTGGCATCAATGAGACGCCCACCTGCGCTGCATGTTGCAAGGTGGATGACACTGCAGAGCATGTCCTCTGCGACTGTCTCGCCTTTGCTCGCGCACGGTAGCTCACCCTTGGGGCCGACGTGAAGTGTGCCAAATTTCTTAGCTCCACATCACTCCTCATTTTTCTCCGGAAAACGGGGAAAATGCAGTAATGTAAGGTGTCTGTCTGTCTGGAGCACAATGGAGCAGTGCCAGCGTCTAAGTGCTCCAACAGACAGCAGAAACCTTCACCAAAGAAAAGCGCCTCGTCAGAAAAGATGATTTTTCGCCCAAAACCGTTGTCCAGTTCGACCTGCTTTAAGGCCAAAACGAAGCGGATGGTCCCGCGCCTTCAATTGCTGAGTCAATTGGACCTTGTAAGCGAATAATCCGAATTCTTTGTGGAGAATTCTCCTCATGCTAGTGCGGAGTGTGAAATAATGAACTGTTGAGATCGATGGCGAGTTGATGTTCGTGAATTGAGCCTCACACTCTCGGCAACAGAAGCCACATTCCTATCTGTGCGCACCGTACGACAACGGGGACCATAGGTGTTGTCCACTAGTATACCAGTCTCACGAACTTATTGCACAAACTTGTGTACAACAATCGCGGCCAAAACTTCTTTTCAAAAAACGCACTGTTTGGGCTACACAGCACTCACTTTTGAAATAAGTTTTCAATATTTCCCAACGTTGTTCAAGCGTAAAGTGACTCATTTCGTTCCGCGGAGGTATGATACTGGCTTTCTGTCAAGATTTCGAGCGGGAAACAGCTGTGGGTGTCAAAATAACCTATGATTTAAAAAAAAACCCTAGATGGTAAGGGACTTATAAAGGCCTCGTAGAGGTAACACCTATCCGACAGATGCTGGCCTGCTAAAAATCGAGAAGACCCACCGCAGACGAACATCTTGCGGCATTGTTAGCAACTCCCATTTCCTATAGAGATTCCAGACGAGGAAGGGCGAATGGCGAGCTTCCTGCGCCAAAAGCAGTATTAGTCGGTTGGGCTACGGTCTAGTCAGCCGTACCTTAAAAAAAATCACAGACTCCGAAACAACCACAAGCCTCGGATATAACGGACCGGATTAATGATGACGACCCCTGCAAAAAACGAAAAAAGGACAGTGATCTTCGGCTTTGTACGTGGAATGTTAGGTCCCTAAACAGGCCACGTGCAGCCGAACAACTTGCGGACGCCCTAGATCGCTATAAATCGGACACAACCGCCATCCAGGAAATGCGATGGAATGGACCGGCTATAAAGCGGATGAAAAACTGCGAGATTTACTACGGCGACTGCTATAGGGAGAGATGGCAACGATTGTTTGGATGCGGATTTGTTGTTCATAACAATCCGTATCAAGGCTAAATTTTTTAACATCAGCCTGATCTGCGTCCACGCCCCCACGGAAGACAAGGATGACTCCACCAAAGATGAGTTCTGCGATCTCCTAGACAGAACGTATGCCCAATGTCCCAGCTATGACATCAAAATTGTACTAGGAGACTTCAATGCTAAGCTGGGTAAGGAAAGCATCTTTGAACGAGTCATCGGCAAACATAGCCTACACGACACCACCTCCGATAACGGACACAGGCTGATTGATCTTGCTATGGGGCGAAATCTCCTTCTAGCCAGTACGCGCTTCCCGCACCTCGATATACACAAAGGCACCTGGCGGTCTTTTGATCAATCGACTACCAACCAGATTGATCACATCGCGATCGACGTCAGACACTCCTCCACTATTCTTAATGTTCGAACTTTCCGAGGGGCTAACATCGACTCGGACCACTATCTTGTTGTAGTCAAGATGCGCTTACGGATATCACGAACGCAACGGAGTAGAGTAAGAATACAAAGTTATGACGTCGGAAAGCTACTATCGCCAGAAACCGCTCGTGCTTTTACCGATCGCGTCTCCCTTAAGCTCTCCAATACACCTCAATCCTCCACGCTATCATTAGAACAGCAGTGGAGCCTTTGCAAACAAGCCCTGAAAAGCTCTGCATCCGAAGTTTTGAGTTTCAAGGCTCCACCACGAGGAAACACCTGGTTCGATGACGAGTGCAGGAGGATTCATACAGCGAAGCAGGATGCATATAAAGCCTCGCTGCATAAAAGAACAAGAGCAGCTCATGAGCTCTACGAGTTAATAGAAGAAAGAAGAGAGAGCACGAGAAGCGCGCGATTGAGGATTTGGAGAGGTGTTACTGCAGGCGTGACGTTCGAAAGTTTTATCAACAGATAAAGCGAACACGCCAAGGCTATAAAGCCAGAACGGAAGCCTGCAGGGATGAGAGCGGACACCTAGTAGTAGAATCGCAGTCGATGCTGAGAGTATGGAAAAACCACTTCTGCAGACTGTATAACGGCGATGTTAGTCAATATACCGCTGTCAGGCAGAGTGATCCGTTTCTAATCGACGGAGACCGCAGAGAATTCTGTCCCCCTGACCTCGACGAAGTTAAGATTGCCATATCGAAACTCAAGTCGAATAAAGCTGCTGGCGCAGATGGACTGTCTGCTGAGCTCTTCAAGGCAGCTGGGGATGACCTGGTTAGGAGCATGCACCAGCTCATCTGTAAGATATAGTTAGAGGAAAGCATGCCCCAGGATCGTATGCCCGATCCACAAGAAAGGAGACCCCTCCTGCGCCAACTACAGAGGAATAAGCCTTCGTAAAATCGCCTACAAAATCTTCTCTGCCGTTTTGTCTGAACGCCTGAAGCCTTTTGTAAATAAGCTGATAGGTCCTTATCAGTGCGGATTCAGACCAGGGAAGTCCACCAACGACCAAATCTTCACACTACGGCAGATCTTGGAAAAAAACCAATGAATTTGAAGTCGACACTCACATATGTCTACCTTTGACAAACCTGCTAAACTCGTCAGACTCTGCAGGATGACTTTGGAGAATGCTTGCTGCTCCATCCGAATCGGTGAACACCTTACCGGTAGTTTTGATGTCAAAAAAGGGTTTAGGCAGGGCGATGCGCTGTCGTGTGGTTTCTTCAACATCGCCAACACAAGAGGCACACAGATCCTGACGACTCCTCGCATACGCAGATGACAGATAACAGAACGTTTGTATTGGCAGCTAGAAGTTCGAGCTTGTTAAGGAGTTCGTCTACCTTGGCTTCGCAGTGACCTGGAACAACGACATCAGTTCCAAAATCAAACGCAGAATGACTTTTGCCAATCGCTGTTTCGTTGGGCTCAGGAGGCAATTGGGTAATAGAGCCCCCTTCCGAACGACAAAGTTGACTCTATATAAGACCCTTAACATCCCGGTCCTGCTGTACGGCGCAGAAGCATGGACACTATCAAAAGCGGACAAGGAGGTCCTTGGTCGGTTGGAGAGAAAGATTTTGCGGGTGATTTTCGGGCCTATAAACGTAGACGGGGGATAGAGGAAAAGATTCAACCACGAACTTGGCGGGCTGTACAGCGACATGAGTCTAGTCAGGCGTCTACGGATCCAACGCCTAAGATGCCTAGGCCATGTAGAGCGAATGAACACCAAAGCCTCAGCTCGGAAAAGGCTGGCAAAAGATCGTGCTAGTTGGAGGGACATGTTGGTTAAGAAGACGAAGAAGTTTGTTTTCACAACAACAGACTTTAAATGACTACAATGAAAACACACCTTTTGGTGTGTTGCAGTAACACACTTACCATTTGCAGTGTAATTCACGTGGCTGTATTTGATCATAGCTTTAAAGTTGCCTGTAAGATGAGCCTAATTCGTTGTTAAACATATCGAAGTAAAATAAGCAGAACCACTCCTCCAGTCGGGGGGCTAATGTTCCTCATCCATTTCCAGTTAAACGTTCTTGCCATCTGTGTAATCTGCAATCAAATACTAATAATAAAATAACAGTTTCTAACTTTACGCTGCCGATTTGCATTCAAATAGTAAATTTTATTGTTACCATTAGCCTCCACCACTTTTACTTCCGCAGATTAGGTATACCAAACCGATCTTGCAGAGGCCAAACCAGTTTTTTACTCTCGATCTTTACCGCGTATCTTTGGCTCGAGCTCTACCATGCAGACGAATGAACGCGCAATCCAAAAGCCAGAGGAAGCTGGAAAACAAGCATCACAAAACGTGACCAATGGATTAACTCCATTGCTCCACACCACACATATGTCTAGGTACGAGAATCCACTTTAGTCGGTTTCTGTTGCATCCGTCGTTCTACGTTGCTTTATCCGTTTTGTTTACTTTCATATGATATTGCTGCAACGAAGAGGTTGATGACGATGATGAGTCATCATCATGATTCCCCCCGGTAATGAACGATAATAATGATTTCGTTTTACTTCCCTCTCTCTCTGCTCTGGTTCTGGCTGCCTTCATTTGGGCGCTGTGCCTTGGCTCAGAGGTGGGTTTTTTGTTGTCAATCAGACGACGACGCGACGGTGGGTTAATAAAAGGATGCGCCGAGAAAACCAGTTTCTTCTATATAGTGTCATCTGTCTTCTGTCGGATGGGAGGTATATAAGAGGATTTGGTTCTGTTCCGCGACGTCATCTGTTGCATTTCGAACTGAGTTCACAAACGACAAATGACCACAGAGCTAATAGTGACGTTATAGAACAATAACATGTGTATCGGTGAGGACTTGGATTGGATTTGGACATCTTCGGATGATTGGCTTTAGGATTAAGAAGACACTGTCCCTTACGGGGATGACATAAATTGGAATTGCTTTTCGAATCATGGTGGATAATCGGAGTCCCTGTCACGGATTGTGCTTTAATGACAACGTGGACAGTAAGCTGTCAGGCGTCAAGGTTTGAATAAGTTGACTGAGTAGCATGAAACGTTTAGGTCACGTTAATAAATTGATCCCGGGAGGCTAATAGAGACTAGTTAATGCCATCCCAAAAGAATGCTTTCGGCGGTATTCGGTATTTTATTATACTGCGTCATGTAGTATAACGTGCGGATTTGGCCTGATCTTTAGCGCTTAGATGACTCCTGGGTCTTTGACTTTTTCGCTTCGGAAGACAAGTTTTGTTTCAAGGTTTTATATCGCTGTGGTTTCCCTCACCAATGATTATATATTTTTTCTACATTGTTTGAGGTTTTTTTCATTTATACACATGACAACGCTCGGTCTTCGACTTCTTCTCCTTCTTATGTGGCTCTCCAGCCAGCACGATCTTCTGCCAGTTGCCTCCAATTGCGTGCAACAAGTTGGTTGAGGTCCCTCTCCACTGGTGTGCGCCATCTCAGTCGAGGGGGTCCTCTGTTGCGTTGTCCCCATGACTCATACCCCATACACTCTACATGGCCTAGCCATCTTGAGGCTTGACCAGTCTCATGCCGCTGTACAACCCGTACGCTTCGTTGTTGAATCTTTTTCTCCAGATACCATCAATGCAAAGAGGACCAAAAATCGCACGCAGAACTTTTCTCTGGAAAAGAGCAAGATTCGAATCCAGGATAGGGGATGAACAGTGCGATCCCCCCCCCCCCCCCCCCCCCCCCCCCCCCCCCGGCAGAAGTACAACCGACCAGCTTTTCACTCTAAGAATGGTACTCGAGAAGGCTTAGGAGTACCCCAAACCGATCTACAGTTGTTTTGTAGATTTTGAAAAGGTATATGACCGAGTTTCCCGGGGTAAACTTTGGAGGGTTCTGCAAGAGTATGAGATTGATGGTCCTCTGTTGAGGGCCATTCAGTCTCTATACACAAACTGCAGCAGCTGTGTTCGAGTAGTAGTAAATGGGCGTTGGACTTTGAAAAGGTTGCGTCTTGTCACCTCTCCTTTTCATTATATGTATGGACTGGATGTTGCAGCGCAGTCGAGGCGAGGAGTGTTTCACATTGGGAGAGTTAGTTGTCCTCACATCCCACCAGACGGATCTCCAGCGCGCGCTAGATAGGTTTGTGGCCGTATGTGCTGATGCTGGGATGAGGATTAACGTGGACAAATCCGAGGTTATGGTTATTTCCTGTCCAATGCACTCTACATGTTAGTGGAGTTCCATTGAAGCAGGTGGAGAAGTTCAAGTATCTCGGGGTCTTCTTCACGAGAGATGGGAGGAGTTATACTGAGCTTTCCTGCAGGATTGGCCAAGCTGGGTCAGTTTTGAAACAGCTTGGAAGATCTGTAATCAGGAAGATCGAGCTTGGTGTCAGAGCCAAGTTAGCGGTTCTTGACTCCGAATTTGTTCCAACTCTCATCCATGGACGAATGTCGCCATCATCCCGACTTCCGAAGCGTTCCTTGAATGCAATACCATCAGGCAGGCGAGTCCAAAAACTCGCCTCGCTGCGCTTGGACATAGCGCCTGATGAGTGGAGATTTCGCGTGCTTGTATTACCTCCCCCGTGACCCTTTTAGTGGAACATGCGGGCTACTGAACATGGTGATGATGAAGAGCAAGAGTTTCCTCATCCGCTTTCCGCAGCGTTTCCGCGCCATAGAGCAGGACAGGGATAATACAGTGTTATATAAAGCCAACTCTCGAGAGAGGTTTCTATTACTCAATTGCCTCGTGAGCCCAAAGGCGCTACAGTCCGGTGTGAACCTGGGCCTCAACCAACAAACTTCTTCCGCTGGTACGGTCATTGGCCAGCTGTTTTCAGCAACGCACTCCCAGTTGATTAAGGTCCCTTTCTAGCTGCGTGCGCCACCTTAGATTCGGTCGTCCTCTGCTGCGTCGTCCCTCGGGGTTGGACTCGAAGACTCTTCGGGCCGGGGCGGTATTATCCATTCGCCCTATATGGCCTAGCCGTCGTACTAGGCCGACGTCGCTGTACAGCCTGTATAGTTCGTCGTTGTATTTTCTCCTCCACTCTCCGTTTATACAAAGGGGACCGTAGATTGAACGCACAATTTTTCTCCCGAAACGACCAAGGGCCTCTTCATCCGCTTTCGTTAAAGTCCAGGCCTCTGCGCCATAGAGGAGGACCGGGATGATTAAGGTTTTGTACACCGCAACTTTGGTCTTTTGAGAGGGCAGCCATTGGCAAGAGTAATTCTCCGTTCGATTTCGGCATTGACATTATTGTCCCTGTTTATTGCGGAGTCGATGTTTTTGCTGCCCCTTGTGACGCGTTGTCCGATACGTCGATGTTGAATATCCTTCCATGATGACAGCTTATACTTTGTTTTGCCCTCGTTTACCGCCAGATCCATCTTGACCGCCTCAGCCTCAATACCCACAAACGCCTCATTGGCGGCTCGCTGTATTCGAACAATCACGTTAATATCATCCGCATAAGCTAGGTTAGGTTAGATTAGGTCGTAGTGGTTGGTATACCGTAGTGGTTGGGGCTGTAGTCACCCCATTGTGATACCTCATGGATCGTATTACCTAGATCCGATACCTGAAAGCAAGCTTCTGATGAAGCGATGGATTTGAGCTATTTTTATATCTACTAGCTCACTTAAGTTATCGTAGTAAGGCGCGCCGAGGTAGATCCTCCTACAATTCGCAAAAGAGTACCATAAGGATAGGAGGTGGTGAATTAATTCCTCTTCCTCCTCATCCATGCAGCCGGGTCAGAAGTCATTGGAAGGTAGCCCTAGTTTGACGGCATGTTTTCCAAGTGCAGTGACCTGTAATCACATCCAATAAAGTGCTTAAGATTTCCCTTTTGCTTGCCGCAAGGTCCCTGGTCCTAAGTTTAGCTTAGGCCAGATTTGTTTAGTGATAATGCCGATACTACGTTTGTTCCATTGAAGGTGGGTAGCCTCTATGGTTCGAATTTTTATAATGTGCTTTACCGAGCTTATTGGGATTTTTAAATTCCCGGGGGTCGGAAGACTGAGTGTATCCTTAACGGATATTACATTGATCCTCGGCCATGCAAGGTCGTCCGTTATCACTGTTATTTCCGCTTGGTACACACTACAGTGGTTGTGGAGTCTAAATGATAGGTTGAGGATAAGCTCCTTGGAGAAAACTCCACTACCTACACCCGTCTCCATCTTGGAGCCATCGTAATAGAGGGATATCGAGTCCGTCGGTATGACTTTTTTTTTTAGCCCACGTTTTGCGGAATGGTGTAGTCCGTGTCCTTGGGTACTTTGAAGTGGTTGAAAATATTGGTATGGCCTTTTTCCCTGTACTCCTGATCTGTAGGGCTTCACAGGCAACAACCTGCTTGCTAAAGAGGTCCAATTGTGGGAGATGTAGTAGAATGTTTAGGGCCCCTGTGGGGGTCGATCAAATCGCACCTCTGATTCAAAAGTCTGGCCGATCTTTGCACTTTTACCAGAAGGTTCCATAGACTGCCTTGTCCAGAGCAGTTCACCAAACTACCATACCGTAAAGAAGGATAGGTCCTATGACTGCTGTACAGAGCCGGTGCATAATACTGTGTTGGAGACCCTACTTTTTGCCCACCACTTTCGTGCAACTGTAGTGGTTGCTTTTTTGACACTATCAAGAATGCTGGGCTTCCAATTTAGTTTCCTGTCAAGGATTAGGCTGAGGTATTTGGCCTGATCTTTGATTGTTAATTGGGCTTCACCCAGTCTCGGTGGTTGAAAGACGGAATTTTATATTTATTAGTAAACAGTACTAGATTAGTCTTCTTGGGGTTCACCTTAAGTCCACAGTTCATCGTCCAGTATACTACTGTTTGTAATGCTCCCTGTATTAGGTCACTTAGTGTGCTACGAAACTTTCCTGAGACGTCTAAAGTAATATCGTCCGCGTAGGCGGTCACAGCGTACCCTTCCTGTTCTAGAAAAAGTAGTAGTTCATTGACTACCAAGAGGAGAGGGGAAAGTGCTCCACCCTGTGTTGTACCTCTGCTGACCATTCTAGTTGAAACGGCACCAGCGAATTTGGCTTTGACGACTCTTTGTATAAGCAGTTTCGTACCAGTTCTATCACTGATTCCGTTACACCCAGATCAGTCAGCGCTTTGGTGACGGCCCACTGTTAAAGGCGCACTCAATATCGAGAAAGTCCACCAGGGTATATTCCCTGTGTTCCAATGACCTTCTATGGTACTAACTAGTGAGTGGAGTACTGCCTTTGTTGTAGGCATGTTCTCCGACAGTCTTCCTAAACTGTAGCTGGGTCGAATGTGAGAATCAATAATCGTTTCTGGAGTAGAAAAGAAGTAAGGCTAATAGGCCTCAAGTCATTTGCATACAGGTGGGAGCTTTTGCCTGGCTTGGGTATGAAATGACAGCTTCTGAAGATGACTACAAGTCAGGGAAGGATAAGATCTGCTACCTGCTGGAGCTCCGCTGGTATGATCCCATTTGGTCCTGGAGACTTGTATGGTTCAAAGATTTTTAGAGCCCAAAAAGCCAATATCATTTGTAACCAGGTTTCGAATTCGCTCGTAGCAGAATGCCCTCGAGTGGACATCATGAGAAAGTGTCGTAGCCGAGGTGCCACTGCCCCGAAAATGTGTGTTCAAAAGGAGTTCCAGGTCTTCCGTATAGGAGGTAGTCCAGGAGCAGTCATTCCGCATTAGGTGACTTGGATTGTACACTTCCTTATAGGAGCTCTATTAAAGAGCCTTCTGCTCTCTTTCCTAAGGTAGACTATCTCTTTACTCCACCAGGGGGGTTTGGGTTCTACTCTGGGAGTGCTTATCGCGCAAGATTTGGATAGCGCTCTGTTGAGAGTTCCTCTCCGCTCATTTACTAAGTTGTCTAGTTCAGCAGAGTTAGGTGGATAGGTAGGGTACTTGGCCCCTAAGTGGGACTCAACATAGCTAGCGGTTGAACGGACTTTTGGAAGATCGTGCATCTAGTGTTAACCTGTGAGATCGCACGTTCTTCTTAAGTAAAATGTTCAAAAATTCACATGAAAGCGCGTCGCCTTGCCTAATATCGTTTTTGACATTAAAGGTCTCGGTGAGTTCGTTACCGACCCTGATGGAGCAGCGAAAGTTCCCCATCGTCATCCTACACAATTTGACGAGCTTGGTAGGAATGTCAAAACTAGACATGGCACTGTATAGCTCGTCTCTATGAACGCTTTCATATGTGTATAATGTTGGCGTTACATTCCATGAAGGACCAAAGCCGAGCTCTCTCGATCACCCATGTTGTGTGTGATTTTATTTTCCCATATGTGAAAGGACCTACAGTTTATTGCCGACTCCGAACGGCGAATTTCAAGAAGCTTTTCATGACAATTATACTACAGGGGGCTTTGTCGGAACCCTGCTCAGGAGAAGCAATGCGAAAACAGGTTCGATGACCTGACTGTTGTCGAGATTTCATCCCGTGTCATCGGCGTCAAAGGCCAACATACTATCCACTGCGCTACGGCGCTCTCGCAAGCTGTCATATGCGGCCCTGAAATCTACAAAAAGGTGGTGAGTGTCGATTTGCATTTCTTGGATCTTTTCCAGAATCTGCCGCAGTATGAAAATCTGATTTATCACAGACTTCCTTGGCCTAAAACTAACTTGATATGGACCTATCAGTTTTTTGACGAACGGTTTCAGGCGTTCACACAATACGACGGAGATGTTAAGGAGACTTATCCCTCGGTAGTTGGCGCATTTGAAGGTATCTCCTTTCTTGAAGACACAAAAGACACTGAGATTCCACTAGTCGGGCATGCTTTCCTGGCTGATGCATGTGCCCAACCAGATCATCTCCAGCTGCTTTAAACTGTCCTGCGGACAGTCCATCCGGTCCAGCTGCTTTGTTAGACTTCAGCCTCGATGTTGTTATCTTGACCTCGTCTAAGTCGGGGGACGGAATTCTTTTCCAGATTTTCAGCATCAACTGCGGCTCCACTAATTGTCTATTCTCATCACGGCACGTTTCGTTGGTCCGTAGTTTGTATCCACTGCATATCTGTTTTGCCTTTTGATAGAACTTCCGAACTTTATTCCTGTGGTAACACGTTTTTATCTCCTCGAAGGCGCTTCTCGTACTCTTATTTTGCCTACCTGAGGAACCGGTTCTCGTCCCTTCTTTTCTGTTTGTACAGCTCACGAACAGCTCTCGTCGTTCGATGGTTGGCTCATGAGCCGGCCTGCACTCGTCGTCAAACCATGTGTTTGTTCCTTGGTGGTGTCGTAAAACCCAGCACATCAGTAGCAATGGCCGTGGCAGTGACGCTACATCACATGTGGCTAAAGTGGTAAAGGAAACTTTGGAGGTACTTATCTGGATGTCCTACCCCATCCCCCGTATTCACCAAACATTGCTCCGGTTGATGCCTCATGACCTGGCCGAGCAGTACCTCACTTTTCATGAAGAAGCTAAAGTGGCAGGATTGGTCAATGATCTATCTACACAGAAATCCTCAGAAAACCTCCTGAACAAACTCAAGTACGATGAGTTGGGAGCCCCGAAACTAAGATTCTTGTCATAGTGCAGACTTCAGTCACAGGACTGTGAACTGTTTAACAAGAATCTCACACCTCACGGAAAGTGACGGAACCTCTACGAAAGTGCGCAGAACGTGCTTAAAATTCTAAAACTAGACCTTTGTCATACAGCCTCCTAACTAGAACACACAATCCCCTCAAAATTAGTTCCACGTCCAATTGGCAGAGACCCGTGACAACATCAAACGGACACGACTCTGTATCATTCGTGTTTCCCGTCAACTATGGTAACACATTTAAGAAATGTGTTTTGCTCGCTAAGGGTCACGCACAAAGTGCGCAACGTACCGCTTCCATCAATCAAATCTAACTTGTCGGATACGTACCAGGTACCTGAACGTTATTCACGTTATTCACACACGTGTTTTGCACCACTACCTACTAAATGATGGGCTTGTTGCTGTTCCGCCAGGTAGGTAGCAATGGGAAACAGAACGTGAACGACCAAAAAACGATGTCCGGAGTGATTTACAATGTCATCATGCTCATCATGTGTGCTAGAAAGTCCACTTGTCGGCAAAGATTGAAATAATTGTCAAAAACGAATGAAAGAATCTACGAGTAAAAATCTCACATTTTGGAAGTGGCACAGTGTTTTTGTTCACTGTCAGAGTACATAGTTGTTTCGGACCTGACCGACGCGCAGGCGCACATGTTATTCGAGAAATTTGACTTAATGGCTGTAGTTACAAAAGAAATTGCTGGTTGTCTTTGCATTTTATTACTATCTACGCGCTGTTGGATGTAAGGTGGTTTCACTTGCGGAGAATTATTTTCGGTAAATAGTGAAAGTGTTGCATTGTCAATGGGAAGTATCTTCGTCGAAATGACACTTAATGGTGCTCTAAGTGTCACTGGATTTTCCTGTCAGCAAACCTTCCTGCAGGAAATTGGTCCCCTGGTGGAATGCCGAGCTCCAAAGTCTTCGCAGGGGAGCCAGAATTCTTCTGAATAGATCGCCCAAATCGAATTCGGAAGATGACTGGAACAAGTATCGGTCGAAGCAGAAAGAATATAAGAAACTTATTCGCAAATCGAAGAACGATTCTTATAGGACCTTCTGCGAAGAGATCAAGTCTCTGAGTGCGACTAGCAAGTTGGTTAAAGTCCTCAAACGGGGAAAACCGACAAAGCTAGATGCACTCAGAAAATCTGATGGTACCTTTACTGAGTCTAAAGCGGAAACTCTTAGTTTACTGTTTGAGACTCATTTCCCGGGAAATCAGATCGACATCGGCTCGTTGGACACTCCTTCAAGGGAAACTGCAACTGAAACGATGAAAACAACTCGGCGTAGCTGGTACATATATTGCGTCGCGCGTGTATATGACTGAAGCTATTGAATTCGCTGTGGCATCCTTCGATTGCTTCAAATCGCCGGGCACCGACGGGATATATCCTTTTATGCTGCAAAAAGGTATAAGGCAGCTGCTTCCTACTCTGAAAATAATTTTCACTGCTAGTCTAGCACTTGCTCACATACCTATTCCTTGGCGCCCAGTGAAAGTGGTCTTCATTCCCAAAATAGGAAAAGAGGACTACTCACTTGCCAAGAGCTTTAGACCAATTAGTCTAACATCCTTCCTGCTGAAAAGCATAGGGAGACTGGTAGAGTTGCACGTGCAAAAAGTTGCCCTTCGATAGCACCCTCTTTCGGAGATGCAACATGTTTACCAGCGCGGAAAATCTTGCGAGACTGCGCTTCAGAACCTAGTTGGGCGAATTGAATGCGCCTTTGAAAGGAAAGAGTACGCGCTGGGCATTTTCATCGAGGAAGCTTTTGATAACGCAACTTTTGACAGCATGTGCAACGCTGCCAGACAACATGGCGTAGATGAAGCACTGGTCCTTTGGATCAAAGCAATGCTCGTGCACAGGACATTGACCGCTGATGCAGGCCTCGACCAGTGTGTCAAATCCGGCGTAAACAGGGGCTGCCCCCAAGCTGGCGTCCTGTCTCCGCTGTTATGGTGCATGGTGGTCGATTCTCTGCTTGATGCTCTCAATGCCTCTGGAATCTATGCCCAGGCCTATGCGGATGACGTCGCCATTCTTTCTGTCGGCTCATGTTTAGCGACTGTCCGTCTCAAAGCACAGGCGGCGCTAAATGTGATCGATGATTGGTGTACCAGAAATGGGCTGTCAGTCAATCCTCTTAAGACCGATGTCATTCTCTTTACGAGAAGGAGGAAAAATACTGACATGACTCAGTTGGCACTAGAAGGCACTTCCATCCCGATATCCAAGAAGGCTAAGTATCTAGGAGTCATCTTAGATAGTAAGCTTCTCTGGTCAAAGCATGTTGAGTCAAAAACCACCAAAGCGCTGTCAGCTTTCTGGCAATGCAAAGGAGCTTCGGTTGTCTGGTGGAACAGACTAAAACGCAAACACGTCGTAGCCTCTTTCACCAAACTCCAAAGAACGGTTTGTCTCAGCTGCACGGGGGCTTTCACCAGCGTGCCGGCGCTGCTCTAGATGTTATGATGAACCTTCCACTTCTTGATATATTTATCAGAGGGTGTGCTCTGAAAGCCATGTCTCGTCTGAAGAGAAATGGCTTTTGGTACAACTCACATAGGAATAACGGTGTGCTTGCGCAAGAATTGTCCTGCGACCCCTGTCTCATGGACATGCCTTCTGATGCACTGACGCCCGTTATCCTATTGCGTCGTAATTTCACAGTCGAGTTTCCATGGCGTCAGGATTGGCTATGGCTGGATACTGAACCTGGAAAGGATAGTCTTCGCATTTTCACGGATGGCTCCAGGTCTGGGCGGGGGTCCGGTGCTGGAGTCTTCTTGGAACGCGAAAACATCCGACTGCACTTCTCGTTAGGAAAATATGCGTCTGTCTTCCAATCAGAGATATACGCAATCCTAATGGCTATGCACTATATTGTGAAGCACAGGTGGAGGGGGGAAAGCGTCTGTAGTGACAGCCAAGCTGCACTAAAAGCTGTGTGTAACCCCTTAACTAGCTCCAAATTAGTGCTTGAACTCAAGTCCTTCTTGAACAGAGTCGGCAGACTAAATTCATTAAGGCTTGTATGGGTTCCAGGCCACTCTGGGATCTCTGATGAATTCGTGGTGCAGTGGTTAACATCATCGAACGCCGAGCGGAAGGTCTATATGTCAAATTCGCTTCGTAGCCAAGAAAAAGTAATTCCTATACGGACAAAAAGTATGCAACGCAGTTGTGAATGGAAAGTGACCAGACGTACTGCCTGCAGGCGTAACACTCACAGTATACGGTCAACTGAAATTCATCCTCTGCGTATGCTATGCAATATTAAAGTGCTCGAACGAATTAGTACGGACTATAACCAACCCGGAATTTGGTCGGCTCTCGTCCTATCTAGGACAACCACCCCTGAGAGTAGTGAACGAACATCAACGACCATACGACAGCATTCATCGTGAAGCACTGTTTGGGGCGATGGCCGAATTCGGGATCCCGGTAAAACTGATCCAGTTGTGTCGCGCCACGCTAAAAAACACCGTGCACCGTGCAACTCGGTTCTAGGACCTCGGAACCATTCGAAACATGCACCGGATTTCGGCAAGGAGATGCGCTGTCATGTGACTTCTTCAACCTGGTACTGGAGCAGATAGTGCGACGGGCAGGCGTCAACAGGGAAGGCACTATCTTTTACAAGTCCATCCAGCTGCTAGGATACGCGGATGATATCGACATCATCGCGTGTTCTCGCCGTGGCATTGTGGAAGCACTCACGGCGATTGAAGAACAGGCGAAACGAGTTGGTCTTAAGATCAATGAGGACAAAACGAAATACATGCTGTCAAGCAAAAACCAATCCGTCGCTCACCACCTGGGACAAAACATAACAATTGACAGCTACAATTTCGAGGTAGTTAAGGAGTTTGTCTACCTCGGGGCAAACGTTAATTCCATAAATGACACCACAGTGGAGATCCGGCATAGAATCGCCCTTGGCAACCGTTGCTACTTCGGCTTGTCCAAACAACTGGGGTCAAAACTCCTCACTCGAAAGACCAAAGCCATGCTTTACAAAACGCTCATTCTGCCGGTCTTACTGTACGGAGCCGAAAGCTGGACGATAAGCAGGACAGCGGAGCTGATTTTGGGTTCTTTCGAAAGAAAAATTCTGCGCCGGATATTTGGTCCTGTCTGTGAGGAAGGTGAATGGAGAAGAAGACACAACCGCGCACTCTACGAGCTGTACCAAGATGTGGATGTAGTCCGGAAGTCAAGGATCCGTCGACTACACTGGCTCGGCCACATCGAGCGCATGGACATCAACGCTCCAGCTAAGAGGGTCTTCGACTCCGAGCCTCCTGGTTCGAGAAGAAGAGGAAGACCGAACCTCCGGTATAAAGACCAAGTGATCGCGGATGTAAGACATCTTGGTCTTGACAACTGGAAGCAGCGTGCCCGGGACCTTCAAGGATGGAAGGCAGCTATAGCTCAGGCTCAGATCCTCCATGGATCGCTGGCCTGATAAGTAAGTAAGTAGATGAAGGCGTTTTGTCCGGGTTGCAGGATGACTAAGCGCGTATGCCCTGATGTCTGCAAAAAACCTGTCTTTAAGGAGAATCGACTGCAGAAGGCTTGTGGGAGTTATCACGGGCCATTACACTTTTGCCAAGCATCTCTACGTGCTTGACATCAGTGAGACGCCTACCTGTGCTGCATGTTGCGAGGAGGAGGATGACACTTCAGAGCATTTCCTCTGTGATTGTCCCGCCTTTGCTCGCGCACGGTGGCGCACTCTTGGAGCCTACGTTGGTGTGTGCCGAATCCCTTAGCTCTACATCACTGAAGCTCCTTCAAAATTTTCTCCGGAAAACGGGGAAAATACAGTAATGTAAGGTGTCTGTCTGGAGTACAATGGACCAGTGATTGCGTCTGAGTGCTCCAGCGGATAGCAGAAGTCTTCAACAAAAAAAAAACAGTGTCACTGGTGACGAGGCGTTAAGACGCAAGTACAAAGCCGTCGTCAATTTCAATATTGATCCACAATCCTTTGGATTGTAACAAATGCAAAAGCCGGTTTAATCAAATCCCCAGATACTATCACCTCATACCGGTTTATCCATTGCCAATACTCAAGTCAGATTTTGGCATAGTGTCGCCAATTGTGTTTACTTGTCGTCTTGAGTAGTTCAAGCACAACGAATGTGTGTTTATAGCCGATCGTCTACGTGATCATTTCAGTGTCAACAAGTGTGTCAGAAAAAGGAGGGAAATAAGAAGTATTGGCCAGAAAACAAAACGTGTTCTCTTACTCTTTGTTAACAGTGTTTCGATGTTAGATAAATATTACACTTGGATGTAACCTTCTAGTTTTGCCTCCTGCTCTCTGGACGTTGAAGATGTTATAACGATCGTACAACATACTTTAGCAGAGATCGTGGGATGTGATAGGAAGTCAAATATATGACCATTCTAAATTGCGCTTAGAATTTCACATTCGTTTGAAGATCGTGACATCTTTGCTCTATTTCGAGTTGTTCTTGGAAGACCCTCCCTTAGACTTCATCAACGATCACGAAGTAAATAGTGATCTTCAGTAGCATGCATTCATTCCTTCTTAGTAGGAATTATAATATCACTAGACTAGTTTGGCGTAAACTTCTTCTTCTTTGTCGACCTCTCCCAACAGCTAGGTTAGGTTAGGTTAGGTTGACGTGGTAGGCATAAGCCACACTTAGGCCGAAGCCGGCCTATTGTGATACCACCTGGATCAGGTTACCCTGATCCGCTACCTGGGAACCAACCGGTGCTTCTAATAAAGCGGTGGAGTTGAGGTATTTTTTGGTTTGCTAGCTCACTTAGATAGTCGAAGGGCGCGCCGAGGTAAATCCTCCTGCTATTCGCAAAAGAGGGACATGAGCAGAGGAGGTGGTGTATTGATTCCCCCTCCTCCTCGTCCATGCAGCCGCGACAGAAGTCATTGTAGGGTAGCCCCAGTCTGGCGGCGTGTTTTCCAATGGTGCAGTGACCTGTAATGACACCCACTAGAGTACTTAAGGTTGCCCTTTTGGTTGCCACCAGGTCCCTGATTCGTCCTAAGTTTAACTTAGGCCACAATTGTTTGGTGATAAAGCCGATATTGCTCTCATCCCATTGGAGGTTGATCTCCTCTATGGTTTGAAGCTTTATCATGTGCTTTACCATACTTATTGGTGTTTCTAGGTACCCGAGGGTAGGTAGGCTGAGTGTGCTTGACCCTAACTTTGCGAGTTCGTCGGCCGCGCAGTTTCCTAGAATATCCCTATGCCCGAGAACCCACAGTATTTTAATATTGAACTGTTCAGCCATCTCATCTAGAGATAGGCGACAGTTAAGAGATGCCTTTGATTTGTGGGTTACCGCTGCCAGGGATTTTACCGCAGATTGGCTATCCGTGCAAATGATAATATCCTTTGTGGATATTACATTGATCCTGAGCCATGCCAGGGCCTCCGTTATCGCTGTTATTTCTGCCTGATACACACTACAGTGATTTGGGAGTCTAAATGATAGGCCTACACCCGACTCCATCTTAGAGCCATCGGTATAGAGGGAGATCGAGTCCTTTGGTATAACTTTCCCTTCAGCCCAATCCTCCCTGGATGGAAAGACAACTTCGAAGTTCCTGGTGAACACATTCTGCGGGGTTATGTAGTGTCCATGGGTACTTTGAAGTGTTTTAGAATAGTGGTGTGGCCTTTTTGAGATGTGGGCCATTTTCTTATGCTTGATGAAAGGGTTTAATGGTGGAAGATGTAGTAGTACATTTAAGGCCTCCGTGGGGGTTGATCAGATCGCTCCGCTTACATATATCTTTGTACCTTCCCCAGAAGTATTCGATTGACTGCTTTGTCCAGAGCAGTCCACCTTATGACTGCTGTGTAGAGCCAGTACATAATGCTTGGTTGGAAACTCCACCTCCTGCCCACTACAGTTGCTTTCTTCACCCGATCAAGCATGTTGGGTTTCCAATTCAGCCTCCTGTCAAGGACTAGGCCTAGATTTTTAGCCTGTTCTTTGGTTGTTAGTTGGGTACCACCCAGCCTCGGTGGGTTGAGGGGCGGAATTTTATATTTGTTAGTGAGCAGTACTAGATCGGTCTTCTTTGGGTTCACCCCAAGTCCACAGTACCGTGTCCAGGTTTCTACTGTATGTAGTGCACTCTGCATACGGTCGCATAGAGTGCTGGGAAATTTTCCTGTGACGGCAATAGCAATGTCATCCGCATAGGCGATCACAGCGTACCCTTCCTGTTCAAGCAATAGCAGTAGTTCGTTGACCACCACGTTCCAGAGGAGAGGGGTGTACCTTTGCTGACCATTCTGGTTGAGACGGCACCAGCGAAGTTGGCTTTGACAACTCTTTGTATTAGAAGCTGTCGGCATGTAGGCAGCTAAGTTTTGAATGAATCATTTCTTAAATTGTCCAAAATACATCTCTGTCCCAATGATGGGCTTCATATCTCAAAACAAGTGATCAAGGCGCCCACTGTGCCATCTATAATTTGGAGTATTGTGTGAGTTCTAATTTCTCTTGCTGGACACTAAAACTCATTTCATTTTGCACTTTATTACTTACTTACTTATCAGGCGGGCAATCCGTGGAGGATCTGAGCTTGAGTTATAGCTGCCTTCCATCCTGGACGGTCCCGGGCACGCTGCTTCCAGTTATCAACACCAAGTTGCCTTACATCCGCGATTACTTGGTCTTTTTACCGGAGGTTCGGTCTTCCTCTTTTTTCGAACCAGGAGGCTCGGAGTCGAAGGCCCTCTTAGCTGGACCGTTGTGGCCGAGCCAATGTAGTCGATGTGGTCAAGCCGGACTATATCCACATCTTTGTACAGATCGTAGAGTTCGCGATTGTGTTTTTTCCTAGATTCACATTCCTCACAGACAGGACCAAATATCCGGGGCCGAACTTTTCTTTCGAAAGAACCCAAAATCAGCTCCGCCGTCCTGCTTATCGTCCAGCTTTCGGCTCCATACAGCAAGACTAGCAGTATAAGCGTTTTGTAAAGCATGACTTCGGTTCTTCGAGTAAGGAGTTTTGACCCAAAATGTTTGGACAAACCGAAGTAGCAGCGGTTGCCAAGCGATTCTATGCCAGATCTCCACTGTGGTGTCGTTTGTGAAGTTTACGTTTGCCCCGAGGTAGACAAACTCCTTAACTACCTCGAGATTATAGCTGTCAATCGTTATACATATTTCGTCCGAACTGCACGGTGCATCGCGTATTTTTTAGCGTGGTGCGACACAGCCGGATCAGGTTTCCTGGGATCCCGAATTCGGCCATCGCATCAAACAATTCTTTAAAATGGATAAAGAGACGGTGTGTATCGTTTCAAAACTCGCTGGTCTTTTCCAAGATTTGTCGAAGTGTGAATACTGGGTTTATGGTCGATTTGCCGAATTGCAAGCCGCACTGGTAGCTGCCGATTAGTGCAGTGCAAAAGGGCTTTAGACGTTCACACAGTACTCTGGACAGGATCTTGTATGCGACATTGAGCAGGGATATATCTCTATAGTTCTTGCAAGAGGTAGGATCGCCTTTTTTGTGGATGGGGCAAAGACAGCAGTCGGGCATGCTTTTTCATCTTCTCAAATTCTACAATTGATCTGGTGCATGCTCCCTACCAGAACATTGCCGCCAGCCTTGAAGAACTTTGATCGCAGCCACCTGAGCCTTCAGCCTCGTTGTTCTTCAACTTTTGAATAGCTGTGCCGACTACTTCAGTCCCTACAATTCTCTCTTGGTCATGCTCGTTAAGCAGCTGGTGGAAATGCTGCTTAAATACATCCTCTATTCCCTGGGTCGGTGACAAGCAAGGCTTTTTGCTTTCTTATGAAAGGCCCGTATTTTATGTTTGTACCTAGCTTCGTTGACTCGATATCCTGGAGCTGGGAGGCCGCGAAGATAGATCGCAGCAGGTTTTTTCCTCCATTCTTCTGGCTCGGTACTCCTCTCGCGCTGCCTTAGTTTTTTGCTGCAGCGCCTTTTGGTATGCCTCGTAGGTTGCGGCCGTTTTCTGCTCACACTCGCCATCATACCACGGGTTTCCTGTCGGGGGTGGTAGGTAGCCTAAGGTCGTCTCGGCTACTTCCTGAATGGCTGGGCGGCAATGCAGCCACATATATTTTACATTTGTGCTCGACGTAGGCATACCGGAGAGCCTTTCGCTCAGTTGTTCCTTGTAGACCCTGGTTACCTTCGGTGTGCTCAGGCGTCCAACGTCGTACCTTCTCTTGGTGGGCTGGTGCAGTTTTCTGACATTGGACAGTCGTGCTCTGAATCTTGCTGCTGCGAGGAAAAAATCAGAGTCGACGTTTGCCCCCCTGAATGTTGGCCTACTGTCGAGCGGAAGGGCTGTAGTCCAAAGCCTGTCCATAGCCAAGAAATACAATCCCTATACAGAAAAATTATGCAACACAACTGTTGTGAATCGAAAGTGATCAAAATACTGATGAAGGCATAACACTCACAGTATATGGTCACTTGGCCAGACGGCATGGCGTAGATGAAACACTGGTCTTGTAGACTAAAGCAATGCTTGTTCATAGGAAATTGACCGCTAATGCAGGCCTCGACCAATGTGTCAAATCCGGCGTAAACAAGGCTGCCCGCAAGGCGGCGTCCTGTCTCTGCTGTTGTGGTGCATAGTGGTCGACTCTCTGCTTAATGCTCTCAATGCCTCTGGAATCTATGTCGCCGCCCTTTCTGCCGGCTCATGCTTAGCGACTGACCGTCTCAAAGCACAGGCGGCGCTAAATATGATAAATGATTGGCATACAAGAAATGGGCTATGTCGTTCCCCTCACGAGAAGATGGAAACATACAGACATGACTCAGCTGGTACTAAAAGGCACTCCCTTCCCGGTATCCAAGTACCTGGGAGTCATCTTAACAGCAAGCTTCTTTGGCCAAAGCATGTTGTATCAAAAACCACCAAAGCGTTGTCAGGTTTCTGGCAGTACAAAGGAGCTTTTGGTCCAACATGCGGTTTATCACCGGCAAAGGTAATCTGGATCTACATAGCAATGATAAGAACTGTAATCTCATAAGCATCGGTTGTCTGGTGGAACAGGTTAACACGCAAACAGGTCGTAGCCTCTTTGACCAAACTCCAAAGAACGGTCTTGCACCCCTTGAGATATGTACATATTTATTAGAGGGTGTGCTCTGAAAGCAATGTGTCATTTCAAGATAAATGGCTTTTGGTACAACTCGCACTGGAACAACAGTGTGCTTGCACAAGAAATGTCCTAAGACCCCTGTCTCATGGACATGCCTTCTGACGCATTAACACCCGTTATCCTACTGCGCGACAGGGACTGGCTCTGATCAGTCCATGACATTTTCACGAATGGCTCTAGGTCTGGGCGGGGTTCCGGTACTGGGGTCTTGTTTGAGCGCGAAAACATCCGACTGTGCTTCTCATTAGCAAAATATGCGTCTGTCTTTTAATTAGAGATATACGCCATCCTAATGGCCATGCACTATGCACTATAGCATATGCGTCTGCACTCAAAGCTGACCAGCTCCAAATTAGTGTATGAACAAAGTCAGTAGACTAAACTCACTAAGACTTGTTTGGGTCCCAGGTCATTCTGGGATCTCAGGAAATGTGATCTCTGATGAGCTCGCCAGAATGGGTTCAGAGGAGAGTTTCTCAGGACCTAGAGCAGCTAGGTCTACCAGCGTCCACAGTAAATTCCTACATTAACGATTGAATGTTTGATACACACAACCGTAGATGGAGGGATTATCCAGTATGCAGGATGACAAAGCGCGTATGCCCTGATATCTGCAAGAAATTTTCAGATATCCTTAAGGAGAGTTGACTGAAGACGACTTGTGGGATTATTACGTGCCATTACACTTTGCCCACTTGTGCTGCATGTTGCGAGGAAGATGACATATTAGAGCATTTTTTCTGCGACTGTCCTGCCTTTGCTCGCGCATGTTGGTGCACCCTTGGGGCCAACGTGGTGTGTGCCGAATCTCTTAGCTCTTCATCATTAAAGCTGCTTTTCAGTTTTCTCCGGAAAACGGGGAAAATAAATGAATGTTAGGTGTCTGTCTAGAGTACAATGGACCACTTTGGTTCTTCTTCTTTTTCAGTGCTACAGTTTGGGGCGAACCTGGGCCTCCTTTAAAAAACCTGTCCAACTGGCACGTTCTTTCGCCAGCAGTCTGCATTGCCGCACACTTAGTTGGTTAAGATCCTCTTCCACTTGGTCGCGCCACTTTAAATTTGGCCGTCCTCGATCCTGTCGCCCCTCGGGGTTGGATTTCAAAGACCTTCCGGGACGGAGCTGTGATTTCCATTCGCTCTCCATGACCTAGCCATCTTAGGCGTTGGATCCGCAGACGCCGTACTACGTTCACGTCGCTGTACAGCTCGTAGAATTCACTATTAAGTCTTCCACTTCCCAGTTATGCAGGTCGGGCCGAAAATCATACGCTCATACGCAAATACTCATCCGCTTTCGATAAGGTCCATGTCTCTGCCCCATAAAGCAAGACCGGGATGATAAGGGTCTTGTAAATGGTCACTTTGGTTTTTCGAGCCTCCCGAGCCCAAAGTTACAGCGGTTAGAAAGAGTTATTCTGCGTTTGATCTCAGCACTGATGTAATTGCTGCATGTCACTGCGGAGCTCAGGTAGATGAAGGCCTTGACTTCCTCGAAATTATACCTGCCAATGTGTGCGTCCTGGCCAAGACGCCGATGGTTCGTGCCCTTTCTCGACGACGACGTATATTTCGTTTTGATCCCATTTACCGCCAGTCCCATTTTAGCCGCTTCCGTCTCAATGCTCGTAAAGGCCTCAATGACATCTCGCTGACTTCGTCCAATTATGTCAATGTCATCGGCATATGCGAGCAGTTGTATTGACCAGTGAGTTTTGCACGAACCTTTCAAGGACGATGTTGACAAAGTCACACGATATCGTGTCGCCCTGTCTAAAACCTTTTTTGACACAAAAGGTATAGGTTAGGTCGCTTCCGACCCTCATGGAGCAGCAAGAGTTCTCCAGTATCATCCTGTGATGTCAAAACTAGACATAGCGCTGTATGTATATCTCGTTTCTATGTATGCTATCGTATGCGGCCTTAAAGTCGACAAACAGATGGTGGCTGTCGATCTGGAACTCGTTGGTTTTTTCTAGGATCTGCCGCAGTGTGAATACTTGATCGACAGTGGCATTCCCGGGCCTGAAACCACACTGATATGGACCAGTTTATTACGGACGGTTTAGGCGTTCACACAGTGCACCAGCGAAGATTGTATAAGCAGCGTTCAGAAGACTTATACCTCTGTAGTTGGCGCAGACAAAGGGGTCTCCTTTCTTGTGGGTCAGGCAAACGATACTAAGATTCCATACAACGGGCATGCATTCCTCTGACCATATCTTATAGATGAGCTGGTGCATACTCCCAACCAGGTCATCTTTAGCTGCCTTAAAGAGCTCGGCAGGTAGTCGTCTAGGTCAGGGGGAAGGAATTCTCTGCTATCATCGTCCGCTGTGAAAGGGTCATTCTGCCTGACAGCGGGATCTATTTTGTCACCGCCGTTATACAGTCCACAGAAGTAGTCTTTCCAGATTCTTAGTACCGACTGTGAATCCACTACTAGGTTTCAATTTTCGTCCCTTCGGGCTTCCGTCCTGGTCTTATATCCCTGGCATGTTTGTTTTATTCGTTAATAGAACCTCCGAACGTCATTCCTGTGATAGAATCTCTCCATCTCTACGATCGCGAGCTTCTCATGCTCTCTTTCTTTGTTTTGAGAAGCCTATGCTCCTCCCTTCTCTTCTGCTCATAATGCTCACGAGCAACTCCTTCTATGCAGCGCCTCTTGATAGGCTTGCTGCTTGGTTCCTGGTCCCCTTTTACACTAGTCGTCAAACCATGGGTTTCTGGTTGGTGGCGGTTTGAAACCCAGTACCTCAGAAGCAGCACTCTCTAAGGCTTGTTGACAACGGGTCCATTGGTATTGTACGGTTTGAGCAGGTGTTGGAGGGTTTTCCGTGAGCTTGAGTGAGACGCGATTGGCGTAGGCTCTGGCAGTCTCTTGCGACTGTAGCATTGCGACGTTGTATGCCGCCGGCCTTACTCGATTTTTCTGGGCCAGTCGCAACCTGGCTGCCACAAGATAGTGGTCACATGCAGCTTGCCCTGTACTTCTTCTGTAATGTCCTTATTCTCGCACATTTCCGCTTTTTGTTAAAGTATCGCTAAAACGATTGTATATCTTGATAGCTATGCATATTCCCAGCTCGATTCACAGTTGGAAAAAAAAATCACAACTCATAGCGTGAAATAGCAGTCAACCAGTAGACAAATACAGAAGTCGCCTCTAACAACATTTGTCAACGAAACACTGGCTCATAAATCAAATTTCAAAACGTCGACACATCAAAACAAACTCCAGCCAAATTGTCATATCCATTACACTCTCGTTGGGTGGTAAACAGCGTCCCCCGCATCATGGTCTCGTAAAATACACAAATATATCACAAGCAGATACAATCGAAATAAAACTGCCACTGTCAGCGTAAGTTACCGTCATACAACACCACCACCATCACTACCGCCAACTGTCATTTCGTCCAGGTCTCGAATGCAACAAAAACTACGCGCTGAATTCGTTTATGAACTCAGTCTTCCTCAGAGCTCCGAGCTGTGATTTATGTCATCCGATAAGAGTACGTCCCATAGCGTGCGACATCGGAGAGGAGCAACAGCACGTGGTGTCACAGACAATCTCACTTGAACTCAAAATCCCAAGCTGAGCCCACCTTCCGCCACCATTCGTGTGATGTTAATCACAGGATTCCCTGATTCACGTCAACTCTCTCTCTCTCGTGTGCAGTGCTTTGGAGCTCATATCGCAGACGCGATCTGTTCCGAATCGATGGGAATTAAAAGAATTACCCTTTAGTCTCTAGTCATATACGGCAAGGACAGATTAACAATTAACTCCAATTGTCAGGGTCAAATCGGTCGTTTGATCAGTCTGAACAAATAGAAAGTCGGGAGTCTGCTTGCTAATGACAAGCACACAATTACCGCGTAATTCAAATGTGAGGTTAATTCCGATTAATGGTTTATTCTGACTATGCCAGGTCATCAAGCATGAATTACAGTAACATGCATTACGAATAGGTTTTTGGCCTTTTTTTTCTCACACATTGCCCTTGGTTCGGCGTGGCCGATCGACCGGACACTAATTAACTATCAACGAGAGGACGGGGAATGGGATCCTATCCCAACCGGATGGAAACAAAAAAACAGTGAAGCCCGTAACAATAAAAATGAATTGATCAAGGGGAAATTGAAATTGAATTTTGGGGGAAAGTGTTTACGTAACAAACACGATCGTCGCCTTCCTTCGATCGAGGAACGGAAGCCATAGCTAGCTCAAGCGGAAAGAAGATGAAAATGAAAAATGATCGCGTTTTGTTTTTTTGGCTTGTTTACATCCTGTGTATTCCGACCGGAGCGGTTGGACAAGTTTAGGTTTCCATTTTCGGCATCGATGATCATTACGATCAATGGACCCATGATCGTTGCGCCATGCGATGGACACTTGAGGATGACGTGGACTGCCAGACATCAGTTGTACTCGAACGTGATAAATGGATGATGGTCGAGTAACTATTCTATGGACAATTTGCATTCACCGAGGCGCTCGAGGAAGGACGCCAGACAGTTGGCTATTGGCCGGCTGATTTGGTTCCGACGCGATTTGAGCGCGTGATTTATGTAATGTCGCCGATTGAAAGTCAACAGGCAATGTGTCGATCAATGATCGATGAACAGCCAGTTCGCGTGCTCAATGCTTGCAGCTGTGTTGGAGCGATAATATAAGGAGTTTCTGTAAAGTAATAATAAAATGGACAGCTCGCTCGTAGTGTTTGGTTGTGATTTAAGTGCTTTTGGAAGTGCTATGGGGACAGGCAAGTAGTCATTACACAAAAAATGGTTTAATTGAATGCTGTAAGGGGCTTGGGATCAATTAGCCAGAGGGGTCTATAGTCAACTCTAGCCTAACCGAAACTCAACTCCAACGAAGCATAACAGATGGATAGGGTAGATGAATTCGTCGTTCTTATTAGTGTCATCAAGCTGCTTTTTGTTTTTAGGTTAATTAATTAAATAGGGATAGTAGTCGCCCTAGAGTACAGGAAAAAGTAAATATTTGAATTGAGCCTATTTCTGTGTAGCCTCAAAATAAAGACCATACCCAACAAGCATTTCATTTAAACAATTTACCGTGAGAACTAGGTTATGTAGACTTGGCGTTTCTGGTGGTAGATTTAATTGAGGGAAGGTTTTACAAAGAACAGACTTTACTGCAAATTCACAACATAAAAATGAATTATAATTCTACGTAGTTGTTACTTACTTTGGTGGCGCTACTGTCCGGTTCAAACCTGAGCCTCAATCTACAACCTTCTCCAGCTGGTACGATCTTTTGCAGCTGCTTCCAGCGCCGCACGCCCAGTTGGCCTTAACCGAACCAACCCGTTCCACTTGTGTGCGCCACCTTTGATTCGATCGTCCTCTGCTGCGTCGCCACTCGGGATTGGACTCGAAGACTTTACGGGCCGGGATTGTGTTGTCCATTCGCTCTACATGGCTTAGCCATCTTAGACGTTGGCCCCAAAGACGTCGTACTAGTCCAATGTCACTGTACAGCCAGTATCTTCTTCTTAGTGGGCGCTACAGTTCGGGGTGAACCTGGGCCTCAACCAACATGCCCCTCCATCTAGCACGATATTTCGCTAGCCTTTTTCATTGCCGCACACCCAGTTGGCTGAGGTCCCCTTCCACCTGTGTGCGCCATCTTAAGGGCGGCCGTCCTCTGCTTCTTCGTCCCTCGGGGTTGCATTCAAAGACTCTCCGGGCTGGAGCTGTGGTGTCCATTCGCTCTACATGGCCCAGCCATCTTAGGCGTTGAATCCGTAGACGCCTGACTAGGCTCATGTCGCTGTACAGCCCGTAAAGTTCGTGGTTGAATCTTCTCCTCCATCCCCCGTCTGCGTTTATAGGCCCAAAAATCACGCGCAAAATCTTTCTCTCGAACCGACCAAGGGCCTTCCATCCGCTTTTGATAGTATCCATGCTTCTGCGCCGTACAACAGGACCGGGATGATAAGGGTCTTACATAAAGTCAACTTTGTCGTTCGGGAGAGGGCTCTATTACTCAGTTGCCTCCTGAGCCCCAGGAAACAGCGATTGGCAAGAGTGATTCTGCGTTTGATTTCGGAACTGATGTCGTTGTTCCAGGTCACTGCGGAGCCAGGGTAGACGAAGTCCTTAACTACCTCGAACTTGTATCTGCCTATACAAACGTTCTGGCCGAGACGTCGGTGGTGAGCGTCCTTTTTTGATGACAGCATATATTTAGTTTTGCCCTCGTTTACCGCCAAACCAATTTTCGCCGCCTCCATCTCAATACTCGCAAACGCCTCATTGACATCTCGCTGTGATCTACCTATTATGTCAATATCGTCGGCGTATGCAAGGAGTTGCGAGGATTTGAAATAGATTGTGCCTCTTCTATTGGCCAGTGATTTTGGCACAATCGTTTCCAATATGATGTTGAAGAAATCACACGACTGCGCATCGCCCTGCCTAAATCCTTTTTTGACATCAAAACTATCGGTAAGGTGTTCACCGATTCGGATGGAGCAGCGAGCATTCTCCAAAGTCATCCTGCATAGTCTGACGAGTTTAGCAGGTATGTCAAAGGTAGACATAGCGTTGTATAGCTCGTCTCTAATTACGCTGTCGTATGCGGCTTTGAAGTCGACAAATAGGTGGTGAGTGTCGACTTGAAATTCATTGGTTTTTTCCAGTATCTGCCGTAGTGTGAAGACTTGGTCGATGGTGGACTTCCCTGGCCTGAATCCGCACTGATAAGGACCTATCAGCTTAGTTACAAAAGGCTTCAGGCGTTCACACAAAACGGCAGAGAAGATTTTGTAGGCGATGTTAAGGAGACTTATTCCTCTATAGTTGGCGCAATCAGAGGGGTCTCCTTTCTTGTGGATCGGGCATACGATGCTGAGACTCCATTCCTCGGCCATGCTTTCCTCTAACCATATCTTACGGATGAGCTGGTGCATGCTCCCAACCAGGTCATCCCCAGCTGCCTTGAAGAGCTCAGCAGACAGTCCGTCTGCGCCAGCAGCTTTATTCGACTTGTACAGCCAGTATAGTTCGCCGTTATATCTTCTCCTCCAATCGAACACAGAATTTACAGACAAGAGATCATTTATAAAAATAAGAAAGAGTGTCGGAGACAAAACGGAGCCCTGGGGAACACCAGCATTTACAAAGTGAGTATCAGACTTGAATCCGTCCAAAACAACTTGAATTGAACAATTCGAAAGGTAGCTTCTAATCTATTGAAGAAGAGACTCATCGATCCCAAAAGCACGCATTTTCGGCAAAAGGGCTTCATTCCAAACCCTGTCAAATGCTTTCGAAATATCCAGTGCAACAATTTTGCTTTCACCTGCTTGGTGAAGCGAGTGATTCCACTCTTCGGCGAGATATGCCATCAAATCACCAGTGGATCTGTTGCTGCGGAAACCGTATTTACGGTCATTGAGGAGTTTCCGTGATTCAAGATATTTCATAAGCTGACGGTTAATCAGCGTTTCCATGGCCTTGGAAAGAAGGGACGTTAGTGCAATGGGTCGGTAGTTGGAGGGAGAAGATGATTCGCCTTTTTTGGGTATAGGCTGGACAAATGCTGCTTTCCACCTACTCAGAAAGAGCCCAGAGGAGTAGGAAAGGTGAGAAAGCTTATGCAGTGGTTTTGCCAGCGTAGAAGAACACCTCTTCAGAACTATTGGGGCAATACCATCTGGACCAGCGGATTTGTGCATGTCGAGGTCCTTAAGAACCCTTGCGACTGTACGAGTGCGGAAGTGGATTAGTCCCATGGTGGAATTGACGCACTCTAGTACAGGCGGAGACAAAGTACAAGCTGAGAGCTGAGAACTGGTTGCGAAATGGGCGGCAAGCTTTGTCTAAGGGGGTGACAACTGGAATGTCATTGTGGATGAGCGTCGGTATAGACGACGTAGTTGAGTTTTTATGTTTTTTACAAACGACCAGAAACTTTTGCTACCTTTGGGACATTGAAGGATTTTACGCCTTAATTTTTGGTCGGATTGGAATTTATTTCGTCGAATGTGGGTGTTGCAGTCATTTCTGGCTCGTATGTACTTTTTTCGGTTTTCCTCAGAACTGTTTGCCTTGTAGGCCCGAAAACTTAGCTTCCTGAGCCTAATAGCCTCTTTGAAGCTCGAGTCAAACCACGTATTATCCTCAGGCCTGATGCTTTTCATCGTGCTGGGTATAAAATTTGCCATACCGATTCGGATAATATTTGCGATAATATCAGTTGCGGTATCCACGTCGTTGGCGAGGAAGCACAACGACCAGTTAAAGATCCGAAAGAAGTTGTTAAGGCCGCACCAGTTGGGTTGCTCATATAGCCATAGTGTTCTCTTAGGAGCTTTTTCTTTAACTGGATGGTGGGAGTTCGAGAATGTTGCTGATATCACGCAGTGGTCAGACGAGCCTAGGGGCGACAATACATCGATCGTGTATTTGTCCGGCTGAGAGGTAAGGAACAAGTCCAGTGTGTTGGCGGTATGACCAGCAACATTGGGAATACGTGATGGCTCATTCACAAGTTGAGTTAATTGGTTTAACTCAGCAAAAATTGCAACATACCTTCCTTCGGGTGTTGTCTGTCCAGAATGTCGAATCCACTGAAATCGCCCGTTAAAACGATTTCAGTGCGACGGGACAGGGAAACAATTCTTTGGATGGAATCAGACAGTGCGTCGAATGCATCAAAGGTTGCATTCCTGTCTAGATTGGGGCTTCTATATGGAAAACAGTAGTGAACGGGGTGCTTACGGAATGTGAATTTAAGCCATATGAAATTAAATTCCGAGGTGGATGTTTGGCTATACTGTGGAAGTAGCTGGTAAGCAATGTCACTACGGACATAGATGGCGAGACCGCGGTGAGGAACGAATAATGGCACTAAGCTATATCCGGGAAGACTAAAATCCAAAGGTTCAGACTTTTCATCGACCTGTGTTTCACAAACACAACGGATTAAGGCTAATCGATTTCCTAGCGGGGCGTAACCTCCTTGTAGGAAGCACGCGATTCCCCCATTTCAACATCCGCAAGGGTACCTGGCGGTCTTGTGATCAATCGACCACCAACCAGATTGATCATATTGCGATCAACGCCAGGCACTCCTCCTGTATTCTCGACGTACGAACCTTCCGAGGGGCCAACATCGACTCGGACCACTACCTTGTTGTAGCCAAGGTACGAATGAGGATATCAAGAATGCTTAGGAGTCGAGTAGGACAACGTAAGTTTGACGTTGGAAAGCTACAAACGCAAGAGACTGCCAGAATCTTTGCCGATCGTGTCTCATCCATTCTCTCACAAAATCCGCCCACAGCAGCACAAACAATAGAGCAGGAATGAGCTCATTGCCAGAGCGCCGTCAGAGATGCTGCCTCAGAGGTTCTGGGTTTCAAACAGCCACCACCTAGAAACCCCTGGTTCGATGAACAATGCGAACAAGCCCATGCAGCAAAACAAGAGGCATATAAGGCCATGCTGCAACGACGGACGAGAGCTGCTCGCGAAATCTATGAGCCGAAGAGAAGAGAGGAACACACGCTTTTCAGAAGAAAGTAGAGAGAGCACGGAAAGCGTGAGATCGAGGAGATGGAGAGATGCTTCCGCAGGAATGACGCCCGTAAGTTTTACAACAAGGTGAAACGAACATGCCATGGCTACAAAGCCAGAGTGGCGGCCTGCAGGGATGAAAATGGAGAACTGGTAGTAGAGTCGCAGTCGATGCTGAGGATTTGGAAAAACCACTTCTGCAGACTGTATAACGGCGATGATAGACAAGATACCGCTGTCAGGCAGAACGATCCATTCGTAATGGACGACAATGAAACAGAATTCAGTCCACCCGACCTAGACGAAGTCAAAATAGCGATATCAAGACTTAAGTCTAATAAAGCCGCGGGCGCAGACGGCCTGTCTGCTGAGCTTCTTAAGGCGGCTGGAGATGAGCTGGTAAGGTGCATGCACTATCTCATTTGTGAGGTATGGTCGGAGAAAAGCATGCCCGACGAATGGAATCTCAGCATCCTTTGCCCGGCCCATAAGAAAGGAGACCCCTATAACTGCGCCAACTATAGGGGAATAAGTCTCCTTAACATCGCATATAAGATCTTCTCTGCCGTATTGTGTGAACGCCTGAACCCGTTTGTGGATAACCTGATCAGCTCTTATCAGTGTGGTTTCAGGTCAGGTAAATCCACAATGGACCAAATATTTACGCTACGGCAGAGCTTGGAGAAGTCCCAAGAATACCAAATCGACACTCACCACCTCTTTGTCGATTTCAAGGCTGCATATGACAGCGTGTATAGAGATGAGCTATACAAAGCCATGTCTAGTTTTAACATCCCTGCCAAACTCGTCCGAGTGTTCAGGATGACAATGGAGAATTCCCGCTGCTCCATTAAAGTCGGTAATGAGCAAACCGAGACGTTTGATGTTAAAAAAGGATTTAGGCAAGGTGACGCGCTGTCATGCAACTTTTTCAACATCGTGCTTGAAAAGATCGTGCAAGAGTCACTGGCCAACCCAAGAGGTGCGATTTATTTCAAGTCTACGCAATTGTTTGCGTACGCCGACGACATTGACGTGATTGGACGGACACAGCGAGACGTCAGTGAGGCCTTTGTAAGCATTGAGGTCGAAGCAGCTAAGATGGGTCTCAAGGTTAATGAGGGTAAAACCAAATATCTGCTTTCATACAAAAGAGACGGGCAGCACCGATGTATTGGCCAGAACGTCACCATGGGCGGATATAACTTTGAAGTGGTCAAGGAATTCGTCTACCTTGGCTCACTGATAACCAGCGACAACAACACCAGCGCTGCGAAAAAACGCAGCTGTTCCTTTGGGCTCAAGAGGCAATTGAGAAGTAGAGGCCTCTCTCGGAAAACCAAAGTGACACTATACTTACTTACTTACTTACTTACTTATCAGGCCTGCGATCCATGGAGGATCTGAGCCTGAGCTATAGCTGCCTTCCATCCTTGACGGTCCCGGGCACGCTGCTTCCAGTTGTCAAGACCAAGATGTCCTACATCCGCGATTACTTGGTCTTTATACCGGAGGTTCGGTCTTCCTCTTCTTCTCGAACCAGGAGGCTCGGAGTCGAAGACCCTCTTAGCTGGAGCGTTGATGTCCATGCGCTCGATGTGGCCGAGCCAGTGTAGTCGACGGATCCTTGCCTTCCGGACTACATCCACATCTTGGTACAACTCGTAGAGTTCGCGGTTGTGTCTTCTTCTCCATTCACCTTCCTCACAGACAGGACCAAATATCCGGCGCAGAATTTTTCAGCTCCGCTGTCCTGCTTATCTTCCAGCTTTCGGCTCCGTACAGCAAGACTGGCAGAATGAGCGTTTTGTAAAGCATGACTTTGGTCTTTCGAGTGAGGAGTTTTGACCCCAGTTGTTTGGACAAGCCGAAGTAGCAGCGGTTGCCAAGGGCGATTCTATGCCAGATCTCCACTGTGGTGTCATTTGTGGAATTTACGTTTGCCCCGAGGTAGATAAACTCCTTAACTACCTCGAAATTGTAGCTGTCAATTGTTATGTTTTGTCCCAGGTGGTGAGCGACGGATTGGTTTTTGCTTGACAGCATGTATTTCGTTTTGTCCTCATTGATCTTAAGACCAATTCGTTTCGCCTGTTCTTCAATCGCCGTGAATGCTTCCACAATGCCACGGCGAGAACACGCGATGATGTCGATATCATCCGCGTATCCTAGCAGCTGGATGGACTTGAAAAAGATAGTGCCTTCCCTGTTGACGCCTGCCCGTCGCACTATCTGCTCCAGCACCAGGTTGAAGAAGTCACATGACAGCGCATCTCCTTGCCGAAATCCGGTGCATGTTTCGAATAGTTCCGAGGTCCTAGAACCGAGTTGCACGGTGCATCGCGTGTTTTTTAGCGTGGCGCGACACAACTGGATCAGTTTTACCGGGATCCCGAATTCGGCCATCGCCCCAAACAGTGCTTCACGATGAATGCTGTCGTATGCGGCTTTGAAATCGATGAAAAGATGGTGTGTATCGATTTGAAACTCGTTGGTCTTTTCCAGGATTTGTCGAAGTGTGAAAATTTGGTCTATAGTTGATTTGCCGGGCCGGAAGCCGCACTGGTAGCTGCCGATTAGTGCGGTGCAAAATGGTTTTAGACGTTCACACAATACGCTGGACAGGATCTTGTATGCGACATTGAGCAGGGATATACCTCTATAGTTCTTGCAAGAGGTAGGATCGCCTTTTTTGTGGATGGGGCATATAGAGCTGGTATTCCAGTCGTCGGGCATGCTCTCATCTTCCCAAATTCTGCAGATGATCTGGTGCATGCTCCCTACCAGAACATCGCCGCCAGCCTTGAAGAGCTCTGATGGCAAGCCATCTGAGCCTGCGACCTTGTTGTTCTTCAGCTTCTGAATAGCTGTGCCGACTTCTTCGATGCTGGGTGGGAGGACTACTTCAGCGGCTGGAGTTGGGATTTCCTCTCACTTGGTCATGCTCGTTAAGCAGCTGCTGGAAGTGCTGCTTAAATACATCCACTATTCCCTGCGGGTCGGTGACAAGATTACCCTCGCAGTTTCGAAGAGCCAGGGTGCCCTTATTGAAGCCTCCTGCAAGGCCTTTGGCTTTCTTGTAAAAGGCTCGTATTTTATGTTTATGCCTAGACTCCTCGATATCCTTGAGCTGGGAGGCTGCGAAGTTTTTTCTCCTCCCTTCTTCTGGCTCGGTACTCTTCTTGCGCTGCCCTGGTGTTCCTCTGCAGCGCCTTTTGGTACGCCTCTTCGGTTGCTGCCTTTTTCTGCTCACACTCGCCATCATACCACGGGTTTCTTGTCGGGGGTGGTAGGTATCCTAAGGTGGTTTCGGGTACTTCCTGAATGGCTGAGCGGCAATGCAGCCACATATTATTGGCATTTGTGTTCGACGTAGGCATACCGTAGAGTCTTTCGCTCAGCTGCTCCCTGTAGGCTCTGGCAACCTCCGGTGTGCTCAGGCGCCCAATGTCGAACCTCCTCCTGATGGGCTGGTGCAGCTTTCTGACATTGGACAGTCGAGCTCTGAATCTTGCTGCTACGAGGAAGTGGTCAGAGTCGACATTTGCCCCTCTGATGTTCGCACATCCAGGATGTTTGACGAGTGCCTTGCGTCAATGAGCACATGGTCGATTTGGTTGGCGGTTCGACCGTCCGGAGATCGCCAGGTTGCTGTGTGGATTCGCTTGCGAGGGAATCTTGTGCTACTTATCACCGCATTACGAGCTTTCGCAAAGTCAGCGAGTCGGAAGCCGTTATCTGTTGTTGTATCGTGGAGGCTGTGCTTTCCGATCACTCCGCCAAGGGTGTTTTCCTTTCCGATTTTGGCGTTGAAGTCCCCGAGCACGATTTTTACATCGTACTCCGGACAAGCTCCGTAGGCGTTGTCCAGGAGGTCATAGAAGTCCTCCTTGATAGGGTCTTCAGCCTCTTCGGTAGGGGCGTGTGCACATATAAGGCTGATGTTATAAAATCTGCCTCTGATGCGGATCACAGCCAGGCGATCACTTATAGGTTTAAAGTCGATGACCTTCGACCTTAACCGCTTTCCCACGACAAATCCGCATCCCAGTAAGTGCAACCTTTTGTGACAGCTGTAATAAATGTCGCAATTTTTCTTCCTAATCGTACCGTTTCCTATCCAGCGTATTTCCTGGACCGCAGTAATATCCGCCTTGTACTGCGTGAGGACTCCTTCTAGTTTTTGAGCAGCTCCGGGAGTGTACAGGGTTCTGACATTCCAGGAGCATACTCGCAAATCGTGTTCCTTTTTCGTGCGTTGTCGTCGTCGAGTATCCGTCCGTGTATCCGAGGCATCTTGCTCATTCATAACTTTGGGTTTTTTTACGTGGGCGGATTGTTAGCCCGCCGCACAACCGCCATTCTGGTCGGGGTTTTTTTCGCTGCATACGTTTGTTCACCTCCCAACGGTTGTTGAAGAGGCTATCCAGAGGGCGCCGCGAGGAGGCCGTATGTCAACTTGACCCGGGCATTTAAACAGGGATCGTTGCTGGCATCTCGCCAGGTTGAGAGCAATCAACAACTTTACCCTGTATGTCCGAGCCCATGCCCTCCAAGGTGACACTATATAAGACCTTAATCATCCCAGTCCTCCTTTACGGCGCAGGGGCTTGGAGCTTAACAAAAGCGGATGAAGATGCCCTTGGTCGTTTCGAGAGGAAAATTCTGCGTAATATTTACGGTCCCGTTTGTTCAAACGATGTATGGAGGAGAAGATATAACGAAGAACTGTACGGGCTGTACAGCGACATCGGCCTAGTACGACGTGTACGGATACAGCGTCTAAGGTGGCTAGGCCATGTAGAGCGCATGGAAAATACAGCTCCGACCCGAAGAGTCTTCGAATCAACTCCGGAAGGAAGGCGTGGCAGAGGACGGCCGCATCATCGGTGGCGCACTCAGGTGGAAGGGGACCCTAACCAACTGGGCGTGCGGCGCTGGAAACAGCTGGCCAAAGAGCGTGCCAGCTGGAGACGCTTGTTGGTTGAGGCCCATGTTCACCACGGACTGTAGCGCCACCTAAGTAAGTAGTAAGCAGGTCTTAAAAAATTGTAAGTCTTTCGAAATCGTTTAGTTATAATAACGAGTAAAGTTGTGTCCACCTAAGGGTGCGAAAGCCTCCGAATACAAATAAAGTCGTTATACAAAACTACGGATGGGGATACAATAACAACATTTACTTGTCGGCACTCCATGTGAGCTCATACCCGCTGTTTGCCTTTGTCGTATACTTAATCCAAATGAATGGAATACAGCATAGAAATCGTTTAGTATGAAAAGTACAACGTTTTATACGATCCTTAAAGGGATTTTCTTATTTGTTTCTTTGCCGCCTCATAAAACTCTGACAATTGTGGGTGAGAACAAAGAAAATACGACAAAGTCGAGACCTCGATAGACGACACAAGGACTTCAAAGCGAATCTAAAAATTCCCCACTCTCCCATCCTGGCTGTAAAAGAACCCACGTAGCCGTGGAATGCAAAGAGCCGTAGAAAACAAATGATACGTACGCATAACAACATACTATCCCCCCAAGCAAGGTTCCATCGTCTATAGATGTCTAAAGTCTGACTACTAATGTCAAATAAACACGCATCCATAGTACATCCAGGTCTCCCCTCCACGTGTTAAATAGGTTTCGTCACGTTTTTATTCCTTATCCAAATGAGTCAGCCTGTCTGTGCCTATTCAGCTGTAGATAATCTGGTTATAACTGCTCGTCTTCTACACCGTCAATAGCGAAAAAAGTAAGACAATTGAAATGGAATTAAAAAAATGGAAACAGACGGCCGTTCTCGTTTGATCAACAGTTCGAGCTCATGTAACACAATACGGACACTGATGATGATGATGATGATGCACTTGTGTAAAAAGTGCTCGTAGTGCCGTCCTTATGTCCTTAACCCTCAACAAGCCTTTCGTGTCCTGTTCCTGCTACTTTGTTTTTTACCCTTTCTGTGCACCGAGCAAATGTCACTGTCCTTTTGCGCTGAAATTAACTGGATATAATAACCCAACCCTCGTATGGTCGCAGTCAGGGCACAAGGCAAAGCAACCAACCAGCTAACCAACATAGAAAGAAGCAACTGAAACCGACAAGGATGTCTTGTTGTGTTGTATCTATCTATCCCGTGCTTACTTCATTTCCACCATCCTCATCCTTGGATATTTTAAATTTTTAAAATTGCAACCCTTAAAGCTAAAAAGTGCCTGTACCCTTGCTGGTGTCCTATAGAATACATAATATAGGCAGCTAGCCAGGCAGCCAGTCAACCTGGCAGGCAGATGCATATCGCTGACGTTCAAAATGGAAATTGCTCCACCGACGACCACCGACCGTAAGAGTGAGAATGTCTCATCCCTTCCACTTAATTCAATGCTGCTGAGCCTGCTGGTTTATAGTGCAAGCTATGCTTCGTTGACTACCGGTCTTCCACCGCCGTTCGGTGTTAGTGGATGGGCCGAAAAGGAGGGAGTATAATAGAGCTAACAAGAAAGGAGCAATGAGCTACGGAATGAAGTGGATGTGTAAGAGTAGTGTGTAGTGTTTCCTAGTGGAGTTTTGTAATTTCTCCAAAGTTGGGACGAGATGTTATGTTCTTGCGTTGACGTTAACTTTACTAAACTCGAAATGAATAGCTTAAATTTAGTCATAAAGCATTACGGGAGGATTCACTGCCGTAAGGGAAGTACGTCTTTGGTTGCTGAGAGAATAATACCAACAGGCAGGATCCAATTAGTATTTCGAATGGACGGAATTGTTCATGTTCGTAGCTCTGGGAGATGAGTTCTTAAAGTGCATCACCACCTTTGAAGTTACAAAATTTAATCAAATCATAGACCAGGAAGTGATTATAAATTGGAAAGTGCCGACACTAGCATGGAAAACGAAGTTATGAGTTATTTGTGGTAGAATTGAGCTTCCGCATCGTATTGCATAATGATGAACTCGACCATTGCCGGCAAGGAAGAGCGAGATAGTTTTCCTTAATCAAAGCTCGATAGGCCGTTCCGTGGTAACTGCTGTACCAATCAGTCCTCTTGATTGAGGATTGAGTATTTATGGCTTAACGTGGACACCTGCCAGTACGGCCTAATTCCACGGTGGGCCTACCCACATGTCGGAACCAAATTAAGCGTTGGACAGCGCCCCGTTGGACACCACCCCGGTTGCAATTTACTGAACATGTTGAGGCACGTTCATTACCCTTGCTGAGGGCCGGGATCTATCTGACACCTCTTACATCCGGGTGCCTAGATGTTATTTAGACGCCCGGACGTCATTCGTCCGATACTCCCACTCGGGGGCCTACCTCAAAGACAGGCCGAGACTGACGTCCGGCACCGAGGTACGGACCGTCAGCTCCGGAGGCTCCTGTCTCCCGAGGTACCAGAATATAGCTTCTGGTGAAGCTTCACAACCACAGGTCACTACCAAATGGGTCCCCAAAACTCGGGGTCTGGCACCTCCCCTTCATCTGTCAAATCCTTACTGCCTAGGTGTTCAGACACTCGGTAAGGCTGGGCTATTTTTTAAAAGGGCCCCAGCCAGACCCATTACACATATTTGCTACTTTCATTTGACAAACATGTCACACCATTCATGGCTGGGCTATTTCTTGAATTGGGCCCCCAGTCAGGCCCATTGACACCATTTAAACACTAAAAGGCTTTAGTTAATAAAGCTCAAGGAATTCTTTTAGATATCTGGGTACCCTTAGCCCCTTGCCTACCAACCCTTGATCAAGGCAGCACTCCACCACCTCAATCCAGCCCCGGATTTTAGTCGCCTCTTATGACAGACACGCCTTAGGGGGAGTTGACTGAGGATATTAAAAAGTATTGTAAGTTAGATCATTGAAGTAAAACTTGCCAATTATCTTTGGTGTGGCCAGTGCCGGACAATTATGAGGGGAAGAGAAGCAGTTGAGCAGCGAGCACTCTCCAAAGTCATTTTGCATAGTCTAACGAGTATACCTATAGAGCTCGTTCTCTAGTTGCGCTGTCGTATGCGGCTTTGAAGTCGACAATTATGTGGTGAGTGTTGACTGATAAGGACCTATCAGCTTATTTACAAAAGGCTTCAGGCGTTCACACAAAACGGCAGAGAAGATTTTGTAGGCGCTGTTAAGGAGACTTATTCCTCTGTAGTTGACGCAGCCAGAAGGGGCTCCTTTCGTGTGGATCCGGCAAACGATGCTGAGACTCCATTCCTCGGGCATGCTTTCCTCTGGCCATATCTTACGGATGAGTTGGTGCATGTTCCCAACCAAGACATCTAGATAGCTTGGAAGGCAGATCATCTGTGTCAGCAAATTTATAAGCCTTCAGTTTCGATACCGCTTTACTCGTGTCAGCACCGACATTTGAACTCGGACCACTGGGATTGAGAATCCGACTCGCAAATTATTTTCCGGCAAGGTGGTATATATGTAGGTGTGTCGATGGAAAATGTTCCTTTTGTTTGATTGATTGATCCAAAGTGTGTTAATTATTAATATGTCGGTCGCTGCAACACACTTAAGGTGTCATTCAAGTTTTTATTCATGACACGCAATAGAACGTGTTATAGTTTTAACACGAATAAGTGTCTCCATTTCAAATACCAGACATGTTAAGTGACACACATAATTTTGAAGTGTGTCAAACGACACACTTATATGTGTAGTCCAACACACCACTGCTTGTTGTTAAGCTCACTAGCTTTGCAGTGTAGGCAGTGTACCTTTCTCAACCATATCGAGAGCGTTTAGAAAGGATAAACATGGTTTTGTGCGTCATTTTTCGATAGACTTGCAAGCTCGATAGTTCGATAATTCGACTGCGTGACGAGGTATAGTCTAGGAGCCGGCAAAAAGGAATTTTGTTGGTCAAAAATCTCCAAAGTGGTAGAACAGTAAGAATAGCATATTCCTCCAATTTTTAATGTCGAGAAAGAAAAACTCAGTCTCTATCGAGATCGCGCACCCTTCACATAGCCCCAAAAATCATAGCGAAAACCGGTGAATTGAAATACGAACTGTTGCACCATCAACCCCATATGTCGGATTTAGCTATACGTGGAAAGCGAAGGAAGAGGTAATAGCAGTCGTGGAACCGTATTTCAACAGCTTTCAAGTGGAATTCATAAATTGGAAAATCACTGGAGCAAATATTTTGATGCTCAGAGAAATTGTATTGAATTATAAAAAGTACTTCAACCATAAAGTCGTCTTATCAAGGGACAACATGGCATCTTTAACCTCTGACATAAAAATAACCATACAAAAGGGAGAGAACCATTTCCGCGCTGTAGATTCACAAGCCTGCCCTTTGTCAAAGTGACTTTTCAGGGCTCGAGAGGTAATTGATAGTAGAGCTCCCTCTCGGAAAACTAAGGTGAACCTCTTCTTCTTTTTTTGTGCTTTTTTCTGCTCACACTCGCCATCATACCACGGGTTTCTTGTCGGTAGCCAGGTAGCCTTAGGTGTTCTCGGCTACTTCCTGAATGGCTGAGCGGCAATGCAGCCACATATTGTTGACATTTGTGCTCGACGTAAGCCAAAATCAGCTCCGCTGTCCTGCTTATCGTCCAGCTTTCGGCTCCATACAGCAAGACTGGCAGTATAAGCGTTTTGTAAAGCAGGACTTCGGTCTTTCGAGTGAGGAGTTTTGACCCCAGTTGTTTGGACAAGCCGAAGAAGCAGCGGTTGCCATGGGCGATTCTAAGCCTGATCTCCACTGTGGTGTCATTTGTGGAATCTGCTCTTGTCCCGAGGTGGACAAACTCCTTAACTACCTCGATTTTGTAGCTGTCAATTGTTATATTTTGTCCCAGGTGGTTTTTGCTTGACAGCATGTACTCCGTTTTTTCCTCATTGACCTTAAAACCAACTCGTTTCGCCTGTTCTTCAATCGCCGTGAATGCTTCCACAATGTCACGGCGAGAACACGCGATTATGTCGATATCATCCGCGTAGCCTAGCGGACTTGTAGAAGATAGTGCCTTCCCTGTTAACGCTTGCCCGTCGCACTATCTGCTCCAGCACCAGGTTGAATAAGTCACATGACAGCGCATCTCCTTCCCGAAAACCAGTTCATGTTCCAAACGGTTCCGAAATCCTAGAACCGAGTTGTACGGTGCATCGCGTATTTTTTAGCGTGGCGCGAAACAACTGGATCAGTTTTCCCGGGATCCCGAATTCGGCCATCGCTCCAAGCAGTTCTTCACGATGAATGCTGTCGTATGCGACTTTCAAATCGATGAAAAGATGGTGTGTATCGATTCGAAACTCGTTGGTCTTTTCCAGGATTTGTCGAAGTGTGAACATTTGGTCTATAGCCGATTTGGCAGGCCGGAAGCCGCACTGGTAGCTGCTGACTAGTGCTGTGCAAAATGGCTTTAGGCTTTCACACAATACGCTGGACAGGATCTTGTATGCGACATTGAGCAGGAATATACCTCTATTGTTTTTGCAAGAGGTAGGATCGCCTTTTTTGTGGACGGGGCAAATAGAGCTGGTATTCCAGTCGTCAGACATGCTTTCACCTTCCCAAATTCTGCAGATCTGGTGCAGAACATCGCCGCCAGCCTTGAAGAGCTCTGATGGCAAGCCATCTGAGCCTGCGGCCTTGTTGTTCTACAGCTTCTGTATAGCTGTGCCGACTTCTTCGATGGTGGGTGGGAGGACTACTTCAGCGGCTGGAGTAAGAATTTCCTCGGTCCCTACCACTCTCTCTTGGTCATGCTCGTTAAGAAGCTGCTGGAAATGCTGCACTATTCCCTGTTGGTCGGTGACAAGATTACCCTCGCAGTTTCGAAGAGCCTTGGAAGCCGCCTGCAAGGTCTTTGGTTTTCTTGTAAAAGGCTCGTGTTTTATGCTTATCCCTAGACTCCTCGATATCCTTGAGCTGGGATGCTGCGAAGATTCTTTTCTTTTGTCCCAGTAGTTTTTTCTCCTTCCTTCTTCTGGCTCGGTACTCTTCTTGCGCTGCTCTGGTTTTCCTCTGCAGTACCTTTTGATACGCTTCGTCAGTTGCTGCCTTTTCCTGCTCGCACTCGCCATCATAGCACGGGTTTCTTGTCGGGGGTGGTAGGTATCCACCATCCACGAACCTCCTCCTGGCGGGCTGGTGCAGCTTTCTGACATTGGACAGTCGTGCTCTGAATCTTGCTGCTACGAGGAAGTGGTCAGAGTCGACATTTGCCCCTCTGAATGTTCGCACATCCAGGATGTTTGACGAGTGCCTTGCACCAATGAGCACATGGTCGATTTGGTTGGCGGTTCGAGATCCGCCGGATGGTCCGGAGATCGTCAGGTTGCTGTGTGGATTCGCTTACGAGTGAATCTTGTGCTACTTGTCACCGCATTACGAGCGCAAAGTCCGTGAGTCGAAAGCCGTTATCTGTTGTTGTATCGTGGAGGCTGTGCTTTCCGATCACTCCGCCAAGGTAGGGGCGTGTGCACATATAAGGCTGATGTTATAAAATCTGCCTCTGATGCAGATCACAGCCAGGCGATCAGTTATGGGTTTAAGTTCGATGACCTTCGACCACAAATTCGCATCCCAGTAAGTGCAATCTTTTGTGACAGCTGCAATAAATGTCGCAATTGTTCTTCCTCATCGTACTGTTTCCCTATCCAGCGTATTTCCTGGACCGCAGTAATATCCGCCTTGTACTGCGTGAGGATTCATTCTAGTTTATGACCAGCTCCGGGAGTGTACAGGGTTCTGACATTCTATGTGCTTGCTGATCACTCTGCCAAAAGTGTTTCTCCTTACCGATTTTGGCATTGAATTCCCCGAGTACGACTTCAACATCGTTCAGGCGCAACAGGCGTTGTAGAAGTCCTCTTTGATGGGGCTTCAGCCTCTTCGGTAGGGTCGTGTGCACATATGAGGCTGATGTTGTAAAATCTGCTTTGATGCGGATCACAGCCAGGCGATCATTTATAGGCGATGTCGATGACATTCGACCTTAACCGCTTTCCCACGAGAAGTCTACACCCGTCTTACGGTTTCCTATCCAGCGCATTTCCTGGATCGCAGTAATATCCGCCTTGTACTGCGTGAGTTTTCTTTCCAGTTAACGAGCAGCTCTAGGAGTGTACAGAGTAAATCGTGTTCCTTATTCGCGCCATGTCGTCTTCGAGAATCCCCCCGTTTATCCGAAGCATTTCGCTCATTCATGGGAAAATAAAGGCTATGGAGTACAGCCTGTATGTACAGATATGACTTGCGTGCACTTTAAATTTAAATGTGAAATTGTGAAGCTTAACGCACAAAGCACTAATGCACCCACCGCATAGTTCCTCTGGCTATAACCACTTTTGGTCTCTGGAAAATCAGCAAATTTTAACTGGCTTCAAGGTAAACGTGAGTTAGCCACAACCGGTTACTGACTTAAGCGGCATTCAGTTCTTAAAATATCTTAAGCTTAGATAGAGTAATATGAAGCTTTTAAGAAAAACTTTACTTACTTAGATGGCGCTACAGTTCGGGGTGAACCAGGGCTTCAACCATCAAGCCTTTCCAGCCTGCACGATCTTTGGCCAGCCGCTTCCAGTGCCGCACGCCCAGTTGGTTGACGCGCCATGTGGTCGTCTTCTGTTGCGTCGTCCCTCGGGGTTGGTGATGTCCATTCGCTCTACATGGCCCAGCCATCTTAGACGTTGGACCCGAAGACGCCTAACTAGGCCGATGTCGCTGTACACTAGAGCCTCTTCATCCGCTTTTGATAACGTCCAAACCTCAGCGCCGTAGAGGAGGACTGGGATGATTAGTTTTTCGAGAGAGGGCTGTACTACTCAATTGCCTCTTGAGCCCGAAGAAGCCGCGGTTGGCAAGAGTTATTCTGCGTTTATCTCAGCGCTGGTGTCGTTGTTGCTTGTCACTATCGAGCCAAGGTAGACGAAGTCCTTGACTAGTGCAAAAATATAGCTGCAGAAGGTGTCGTTCTGACCAAGACGTCGGTGTTGCGCGTCTTTCTTTGACGACAGCATATATTTGGTCTTGTCCCCATTTACCCTTAGACCCCCCTTAGCCGCTTCTGCTTCAATGCTTGCGAACGCCTCATTGACGTTTGTTGTCCGTTGTTTGTCCGTCCAATAACGTCAATGTCATCTGTGTAGGCAAGCAATTGTGTGGACTTGAAGTAGATCGTACCTCTAGTATTGGCAGCAGAGTCCTGCACGATCTTTTCAAGTATGATGTTAAAGAAATCACATGATAGTACGTCACTCTGTCTAAAACCCTTTTTAACATCGAAGGCCTAGGTTAGTTCACATCCGACCTGAATGGAGCAGCAGTAATTCTCCATAGTCATAATGCACAGTCTGACGAGTTTGGCAGGGATGTTAAAACATGACATGGCTCTGTATAGCTCGTCTCTATAAACACTGTCATACGCGGCTTTAAAGTCGACGAAAAGATGGTGCGTGTCGACCTGGAATTCATGGGTCTTCTCCAAGGTCTGCCATAGTGTAAATACATATTTGGTTTATCGTGGATTTTCCTGACCTGAAACCCCAATGGTAGAAACCTACCAGATTGTCCACGAACGGTATCAGGCGCTTACACAGTATGGCAGAGAGGATCTTGTACGCAATGTTCAGGAAACTTATCCCTCTGTAAATGGCGCAGTCATAGGGGTCTCCTTTCTTATGGACGGGGCAAACGATGCTGAGATTCCATTCATCGGGCATGCATTCTTCCACAATCTCAGCATTGACTGTGACTCCACTATTAGTTGTCCGTGCTCATTCCCGCAGGCTTCTGCTCTGGCTTTATTGCCTTGGCATGTTCGTTTTACTTTTTGGTAAAACTTTCGAACGTCGTTCCTGCCATAACATCTCTCCATCTCCTCGATCTCGCGCTTCTCGTGCTCATTCTTTTTTCTTCTCAGAAGAACATGCTCCTTCTTCCTTTTCTGTTCATAGAGCTCGCGGGCAGCTCTCGTCCGTCGATGCAGTGTAGCCATGTATGCATCCTGTTTTTTTTACATGGGCCTGTCTGCACTCGTCATCAAACCAGGGGTTTCTCGAAGGTGGCTTTTAAGAAAAAGGCAAACGAAAAATTGCATACACCATAATGAGAAGCAGTTGCTAAGGGCTTATCATTTCCATTAGATTTGGTAAACACTTTGGTGCCATAGGTGTAAACAATCGCACACTGTGATGCTCCCAGCATCACAGGAAATTCCATTTTTTATTTTCTTCTCAGATTTACGACCGCAACCTCACTTAGTACGTACCTGTGTAAACAGAATAAAATAGGCGACTGACCTATTTCCAAAATAAGACTCCTTATCGCTCCCCTGATGCATCACCTAAACCACATGCGATGTTGCCAACGAAGAGAATTGTTTATTCGACTTGATTCCACGAAATCTCCCGATTCCAATTCAAACATCAACTTTTAATAAATTCACACAGCAGCAGTGCTCACACTACGCCAAAGAACCGACTCCAAGAACAACTAGGTGCACAACAAACACCAAAAAGTATCTTTCATATCTTTCCGCCCAGACTTCAGCTCCCACCCCATGATACTACGTTGCAGAGCCAAGCGCTACGGGCATTTCCATTAATTACTCTTGGATGCACCCGATGCACATACAAAGGCCATTTACCCGTCCATAGCATCTGTCCTGCTTTTGTTTTTGTTTATTCGTGAATCAATCCAATTTCTTTTATTGGACTTTATGCTTTTGGGAGAAAGTTCTCGCAACTGACTAAAATGGAAAAAAAAGAGGAAACGCCAAGACCGACCCGATTGTGGCCACATGATAGGTTCGGAGGAAACATTTCACATAACACTTGAGAACGTTTTTCCAAACGATCGATTTTCAAGTGTGGTGTACCGTTGAGAGAATTTCAAGTCGGAAAGCATTCGAGCATCGTGCCCCATGCTCCCTTTCCATGTAACCATTGGAGCGGTATGTATGGTATATGGTAAGGGATTATAAGTTGTGTGCTTAACTACTTAGCGTAGCCTGGTGCGTGCTGTTCGTGCTGTAAAACACGGTGCCGGAAGAGCGAGCTAAGTGCTCGACTCCATACATTATTAGAATATGTAATGTATGTAGTCCCCTACTCCTGCAGGAGGGTAGCTTTTGTGTGGTTGTAATGAGTCGCGAGGAAGAGAATTGGTTTAATGGGAATTCAACAAGATTTTCCTCTTGAAGGTGGAGATTGATTTAAAGCCTTTCGTTATAGGACAGGTGAGGGAAATACCAAAGTGCGTATAAGATAGATTGCTGTCGAAGGACAAAGTAGATTACAAGATAGATTCGTAAATCGAATTCTTCGTCCTGGTGGAAACAAATTAAATCTTCAGTTGCTGGTCATGATCATTTGGGCTCCCTCTTCTGCATATTTACTTCGGTCAGTAAATTGGGCGTTCCTAAACTCTGTTCAGATATCCCACTTAACCCACCGTATGGTGGACAGAAGTTGAGCAAAAAACTACAATTGTTAAGCTTCAACGCCTTCTATGCCAACCTGCCCCACGGCAGTCCAAGAAGCACTCATTGGACTCACTCCACTGCACCTTTTTATCAAAAAGGTGGCATAACGCAGTGCAATCAGAATTCTTTGTTCGGGAACAAATATGCCATGTAGACCTGAGGTCACATGTCCATATTACAACACCTTCACGAGCTGGATATGATTACCACGGTCCCGGACGCATTGCCCACACCTTTTATGTTTTTTTTTTTTTTTTTTTTTTTTTTTTTAAATTTGCGCGCACTCAAGGTCTAATAACCTTATTATGTCGGCGACACAGTACGGGCAGAAGGTAGAGAGGAAGAGGAATAGAGGAGATGCCGATGGAAATTGATCTTAAATGCTTGCATGTTGCATTGGGGGGGGGGGGAAACCGAATCCGACAGGGAGTTCCAGATTCGTGTGGTTCGGTTAATGAAAGATTCTCTATATTTGACAGTACGTCCAAAAGCGGGCTTCAGAGTATGTTGGTGAGCATTCCTAGAGAGACGTGTATTGCGGGAGAAATTTTGAAGGGGCGGAATGCAACTGGCTATTTCATCAGAGCATTTTCGGTGGAAGTAACGATAAAACAGCGAGAGGTAGGATACATTTCTGCGATGTTCCAGCGATTTAGTTCTTTGGTAATGCTGGAGTCACCTATAAGTTTTATCGCGCGTTTATGTATTCTGTCTAGTAGGTGCAATGAGGTCTTGGGAGCACCGGACCAGACATGAGTGTTAAAATCTAATTTAGGGCGGTTGTAGCCAGATCTAAGGGTGAGAATCTATACAAGAAGCCTAGGCGTTTCGCGGCATTCTTGGCGACACTAAATATATGGTCGCGCCAATTAAGATTATGAGCAACACACATGCCCAGGAAGGAAAGCTTTTCCGTTTCTGAGATGCAAAAGCATTCATGGATAATGGCTGCGGGCTAATGAGCTTAACATACGCTGCCGCTTACTATCTACAGCCGAACTGCAGAGTCGTAAAGTAGTGAACGAATAGTTTAGTTTAGTTAGTTTAGTTGACTATTTATTTGACAGAAAAAGTATTGTAACATTAGGTAATTCTTAGTCTATATGGTTTGGCTTAGGCCGTCTACCAGATTGACATTTAAAGTATACATTTTTTTTAAAAGTTTTCTTCCATAATGCATTTCCTATAACGAAGTGCGCTTGTTGTGTATTTGTGCAATAGGTCCCATCCTCGGTCACCGTTTAAGATATCTATCACTTCTTCAAGCGAAAGTACCTGCGCTCCAAAGAATTTGCATCTAAATTCCTTGAGAATGGGGCATATAGCGATGAAGTGGAATATGTTCTCTCGTTCTTGGAGATTGCAAAGGTTACACAAAAGAGGTAGTTCTGGGCGGTGCGGTCTAAAGTTTAAACTTATCAGCTCGCCTCTGATTTTAAAGATGTTGCTTATCATATCCGTTGAGTAGCCTGCCATGAAATACGTTCTGTCTCCTAAACTGTAGTTCAATTTGCTGTAGTATGCCCTGTATTGCGATGACTGGGCTTCATCCACAAATTGCTTGTAGATTTTGTGCCCTGTTTTCTCCAACAGTGCGTAGAACTTATGTCTTAGGTGGGTCTGCTGATCGTTTAGCATAACTGTAAGGTTAAAGTCACATTGCGCTGCTAGGTTTTCCCATTCTTGGACACATTTTCCTCCATGGAGCAGCATTTCGGAAAGCACTAGCTTTGGTAACCTTTCTTGATTCATTCCCATGACTCTTACCACATAGTCAAAATGGAGTTTGAGGGTTTCCAAAAAAAGGGGCGCTACTCCAGTTTCCAGGTGAAGCATGTAGTTGGGCGAAGCACTCGGTAGTTTTAGAGCTCGTTTGAGGAAGTAGCGAAGAAATTTTTCTACTGCTTCAAATGAAGAATATCCCCATACTTGTGCAGCGTAAAAGAGGATGGATACTGCGGTGGCGCGAAATATTTTCTGTTTCGAGTAGTGGCTGATGTTTTTATTGTTGGTACAACTACCCCAAACGGAACATATAGCTCTTTTCGCTTCTGCTAATTTACATTGCAGGTGTTTGTTCATATTCAAATTAGGCGTGATCAAGACACCAAGATACTTATATTCCCTCACAATTTCAATAAGCTCGCCCTGAAACTTCCACTTTTCACTCCGGGAGTATCTACCTCCACCATCTCTGAATATCATCATCTTTGATTTCGCTAAGTTGACCGTGAGATTTGAAGTTTTGCAGTATTCATCCAGCCTGTTTATCATTGACTGCATTGAGTCCACCGACTCCGCGAGGAAAACAATGTCATCTGCAAACAAAAGAGCTGGTATCTTGACTTGATTTAACTCGATCCCACCTCTAACGTGTTCAGTTATATCATTTATATACAGGATGAATAAAAGCGTACTCAGCACGCATCCCTGCTTCACCCCCATTGTTGTACTAAACTCCTCCGACAGATTGTTTCCATCCCAAACACAAGCTACGTTATTTTTGTACATGGCTCTCAATACATTAATCACCTTGGTTGAGATTCCATACATGTAAAGTTTATAAAAAAGCGCTTCACGAGGTATAGAGTCAAAAGCCGCGCGAAAGTCAACGAAAAAGGCATAAAGCTTCTTATGCTTTCTCTTGTAGGTTTCCGCTATGTTCACAAGCACGAATATTTGATCTATAGTTGAGTGGTTTTTCCGGAAGCCCGCCTGGAATTTATGTAAGATCTTCTTGTTTTCTACCCACTGTGTAATTTTATTAAATAGAACACCGGCAAACAACTTGGTTGACGTATTTAAAAAGGATATTCCTCGGTAATTGGCTGGATTGTTGAGGTCTCCTTTTTTGTGCAAGGGATAAATTATCGAGTTTTGGAAACATTGTGGAACATCGGCTGTTTTGTAAATTCGGTTAAACTCCTGAGTAAGGACTGAAAGAAATTCGGGCGTGCAGTTTTTATAAAATTCGCAAGGAATCCGGTCGGTTCCAGGGGCTTTATTTTTCTTGGAGTTCTCAATGACCATTTTAATTTCAGCTTCAGTAAAATCCATATCAAGAAATTCATCAACATACATAGGGGCTGCGTAATGGAAAGGTGATGCTATTTGCTCTGCATTGAGAAGGGTTTCGAAGTGTTCTTTTAGCTGTTCAGCTTGAAGACCTGGGGCGATTGCATTTCTTTTCCCAATTATTACTTTAGCTGCTTTCCAGAAATCTGTTGATGCCCTTGCTCTGTTTAGTAGGGTTATGTTATGATTGTCAAAAGCTAGCTTTTTAGCACGGCAGATGATTTTGAAATTTTTATTTGCCTCTGAGTAAAGAATTTTGAATGAATTGTTGTCGGTCTTCCTTAATAGCCTGAGAAAAGCAAAAGACATGTCCCTAGCCCTCATACATTCGTTGTCAAACCATTTTTGCTTGCTCCTTTTGATGCTTGGTCTAGAAAGTGGGTTCGGTGGGGCGGCTTTCCTGACTACCATTGCTAGGTTCTCCATTCGTGGTGGTATAGCAGCTTCTCTTAATTTTGCGAGTTCTATATTCAGTTTAGCTTTATATAGGTCCTGCAGTTCTTCTTTCCATCGTAGCATGGGTAATAGTTCAAGTGGGGTATTATTTGCTGGAGTCGCATTACCGCTAACAATAAACGTGGCTTCCAAGGGCATGTGGTCTGAAAACGTTTTCATTCCCACTCGAAATTCCCCAAAGTACTTGTTCCAACCTCCCGATATAAAACCGTAATCTATGACTGAGCATGCAGAACCCCGCAAAAACGTAAATTCGCCTTTGCTGTCCCCCTCGCTGCTTCCATTTAAAACTTTGCAGTCCCAAGCATCTGCTAGTTCTAGAAGTTTCACGCCTTTTGCATCGCAAATTACGTCTTTAGAGCTACGCTTCCTAAACATAGAAGACGAACTGGGTGCATTCATGAAGTTATTTTGGGACAAACCTATTCTGGCATTAAAGTCTCCGATAAGCAATAATTCTGTCGAAGCTAGGTTTATTAGTACGTCCCTTAATTTATCAAAATCACGTAGCCAGTGGTTGCAATTTAAATATACTGGGACTATATACAAGGAGTTGGCATCCATCTTAAGTTTTAGTACACATGCTTCTTCTAACCTCTTAAATTCTACAGATACTTCTGCAGACTTCTTCCGATAACCAAATATTTCACCACCGCTCGCCCTTCCAAACATGCTTGATTTTACCGCGGGCACGCATTCCAGCTCGTAATCGTTAAAAATGTTCTTAAGTCTAAGTTTTTCATAGCTTACTAAATGTGTTTCGAATAATAAAAATTCATCAAATTGCTTTATATAATTAAAAAACTCCAAAAAAATAAGTTTACTACTCAATCCTGCTACATTATAACTTAAAATTTTTAAATCACGTAATTTGTCGTTGTTCAGGTAGACGGGTAACCCTCAGTTGGACGTTTTATTTAAGCATCTACTTGTGCGTGCACCCAAATCTTGTATAGCGGCTGCTTTGTTTCTAGTGGCGCTTGCTCTATTACTGAACGATGGTTTATTTGAACTGTCAGTCCCAGACAACGATGACGTTTCATTCAAGTTGTTTACATTCTGTACCCCGTTCATTGGATTTAATAAATATGCGGGAATTTCACCAAATATATCTTTTAATTTTTTTGTTCCATCTTCGTTGCCATACTGCAGTCCCTCCGATAGATCCCAGGTGAAAATTTTGTCGGCAGCGCATAGTTTATCGTCTCTGAGTTTAATATTCGATTCCGGATGCTTTGTGCGCAGGAATTTCATTAGGGGTAGTAGTTTGGCCTTTCGCTGGCGTACATTGTACGGCAAGTCCTTGCGTATGCTGATTTTGGTGTTTTTTAATTTGTTCGCATTCTTAAGCACCTCAATAGCGGATTTTCTGGACTTCATTTTGACTACCAAAGTTGCAGTACGCTGACCTTGCTTGCTACTAGTGTATGCCGTTTCTATGTCGGTTTCTGCATTGTCTTTGCCCAGCAATCCTGCGCAAACGGACTTAGCTTTCTCTACCATATCAACATTTGGATCAGCCGGAAGGTGCACGACAACGTTGGCTTCAGTGCTTTTCTGCATTAGTTTATCGACCTGCGCTTCAAGGAGTTTGTTACGAGCCTCTAAGTGCAAAACTTTTTCCGAAATCTTGTTTATGTTTGCTTGCAGTCTTGTCAGTTCGCAAAACAGCTGCTGGAAATCTGACTTCGACACAAGCTCTTTCTTGAGTTCGCTGTTTTTTTCGTCCAGAATCGCTCTCAGTTGGTCTATACTGATGCCCGATAAATTCTCCGTAGCCATGTCGCCTGAACTTTCAGTGGGTCGTTTTTTAACAGAGTTATGTTGATCGGGGGAAGTCTCTTGCAGTCCTCTTTTGCTCATTAGCTTTAAATTTGACCTTTGTGGTAAAATGTCTTAACTGCTAGGACTTACTCGGTTCTTATTGGATCACGGACTCTTAAAACGCACTTATCAGCACGATTTCGCAATTATTCAATTTTTTTTTTAATCGTTAATTTATAATTATTTCGCGATAGGTCTTCTAATCCGATATCGCTTGACAGATGCGAAATGTCAACCTAGTGAACGAATATGTATGAGAAGCTGAGGGTACTGTCGTCCGCGAAGGAGTGAATTGGATTAGAAATAACAGACAAGAGATTGTTATTAAAAATGAGAAAGAGTGTCGGAGACAAAACGGAGCCCTGGGGAACACCGGAATTTACAAAGTGAGTATCAGACTTGAATCCGTCCAAAACAACTTGAATTGAACGATTCGAAAGGTAGCTTCTAATCCATTAAAAGAGAGACTCATCGATCCCAAAAGCACACATTTTCGACAAAAGGGCTTCATGCCGAACCCTGTCAAATACTTACTTACTTAGGTGGCGCTACAGTCCGTGGTGAACCTGGGCCTCAACCAACAAGCGTCTCCAGCCGGCACGGTCTTTGGCCAGCTGTTTCCAGTGCCGCACGCTCAGATGGTTGAGGTCCCTTTCCACCTGCGTGCACCACCGCTGAGGCGGCCGTCCTCTGCCGCGCCCTCCTTCCGGAGTGGATTTGAAGACTTTTCGGGTCGGAGCTGTATCTTCCATGCGCTCTACATGGCCTAGCCACCTTAGACGCTGTATCCGTAGACGTCGTACCAGGCCGATGTCGCTGTACAACCCGTACAGTTCTTCGTTATATCTTCTCCTCCATACACCGTTTGAACAAACGGGACCGTAGATAGTGCGCAGAATTTTCCTCTCGAAACGACCAAGGGCATCTTCATCCGCTTTTGTTAAGGTCCAAGCCTCTGCGCCGTAAAGGAGGACTGGGATGATCAAGGTCTTATATAGTGCCACCTTGGTTTTCCGAGAGAGGGCTCTACTTCTCAATTGCCTCTTGAGCCCAAAGAAACAGCGGTTGGCAAGAGTGATTCTGCGTTTTATCTCAGCGCTGGTGTTGTTGTCGCTGGTAATCAGTGAGCCAAGGTAGACGAATTCCTTGACCACTTCAAAGTTATATCCGCCCATGGTGACGTTCTGGCCAATACGTCGGTGTTGTCCGTCTCTTTTAGATGAGAGCAGATATTTGGTTTTACCCTCATTAACCTTGAGACCCATCTTAGCCGCTTCTACCTCAATGCTCACAAAAGCCTCATTGACGTCTTGCTGTTTTCGTCCAATTACGTCAATATCGTCGGCGTACGCAAGCAATTGCGTAGACTTGAAATAGATCGTACCTCTTGTGTTGGCCAGTGACTCTTGCACAATCTTTTCAAGCACGATGCTGAAAAAGTTGCACGACAGCGCGTCGCCCTGCCTAAATCCTTTTTTAACATCAAAGGTCTCGGTATGCTCATTACCGACCTTAATGGAGCAACGAGAATTCTCCATTGTCATCCTGCACAGTCGGATGAGTTTGACAGGGATGTTAAAACTAGACATGGCTTTGTACAGCTCGTCTCTATATACGCTGTCATACGCGGCCTTGAAATCGACGAAGAGGTGGTGAGTGTCGATTTGGTATTCCTGGGTCTTCTCCAAGATCTGCCGTAGCGTAAATATTTGGTCTATTGTGGATTTACCTGGCCTGAAACCACACTGATAAGAGCCGATCAGGTTATCCACAAACGGTTTCAGGCGTTCACACAATACGGCAGAGAAGATCTTATATGCGATGTTAAGGAGACTTATTCCCCTATAGTTGGCGCAGTTATAGGGGTCTCCTTTCTTATGGACCGGGCAAACGATGCTGAGATTCCATTCGTCGGGCATGCTTTCCTCCGACCATACCTTGCAGATGAGATGGTGCATGCACCTTACCAGCTCATCTCCAGCCGCCTTAAAAAGCTCAGCAGACAGGTCGTCTGCGCCAGCGGCTTTATTAGACTTAAGTCTTGATATCTCTATTTTGACTTCGTCTAGGTCGGGTGGACCGAATTCTGTTACTTCGTGGTCCATTGCGAATGGCTCGTTCTGCCTGACAGCGGTATCTTGTCTATCATCGCCGTTATACAGTCTGCAGAAGTGGTCTTTCCAAATCCTCAGCATCGACTGCGACTCTACTACCAGTTCTCCATTTTCATCCCTGCAGGCCGCCACTCTGGCTTTGTAGCCATGGCATGTTCGTTTTACCTTGTTGTAAAATTTACGGGCGTCATTCCTGCGGAAGCATCTCTCCATCTCCTCGATCTCACGCTTTCCGTGCTCTCTCTTCTTTCTTCTGAAAAGCGTGTGTTCCTCTCTTCTCTTCTGCTCATAGATTTCGCGAGCAGCTCTCGTCCGTCGTTGCAGCACGACCTTATATGCCTCTTGTTTTGCTGCATGGGCTTGTTCGCATTGTTCATCGAACCAGGGGTTTCTAGGTGGTGGCTGTTTGAAACCCAGCACCTCTGAGGCAGCATCTCTGACGGCGCTCTGGCAATGAGCCCATTCCTGCTCTATTGTTTGTGCTGCTCTGGGCGGATTTTGAGAGAGCTTTGAGGAGACACGATCGGCAAAGATTCTGGCAGTCTCTTGCGATTGTAGCTTTCCAACGTCAAACTTACGTTGTCCTACTTGACTCCTAAGCATTTTTGATATCCTCATTCGTACCTTGGCTACAACAAGGTAGTGGTCCGAGTCGATGTTGGCCCCTCGGAAGGTTCGTACGTCGAGAATACAGGAGGAGTGTCTGGCGTCGATCGCAATATGATCAATCTGGTTGGTGGTCGATTGATCACAAGACCGCCAGGTACCCTTGTGGATGTTGAGATGGGGGAATCGCGTGCTTGCTACAAGGAGGTTACGCCCCGCTAGGAAATCGATTAGCCTTAATCCGTTGTCGGATGTGGTGTTATGGAGGCTATGCTTTCCTATGATCGACTCAAATATGTCCTCCTTGCCCAGTTTTGCATTAAAATCGCCTAGGACTATTTTTGTGTCGTAGCTGGGACATTGGGCATATGTTCTGTCTAGGAGATCGTAGAATTCTTCTTTGAGTCGATCGTCCTTTTCTTCCGTTGGGGCGTGAGCGCATATTAGGCTAATGTTTCCAAATTTAGCTTTGATGCGGATTGTTATGAGGCGTTCGCTTACATCTCGGAAGCTTAGGACTTTTTGTCGGAGTCTTCCTCTAATAACGAATCCGCACCCGAATAGGCGCTGTTTGTTCTCCTTGTAGCAGTTCCCGTAGTAGATGTCGCAGTTTTTCATCCGTTTTTTGCCTGGTCCATCCCATCGCACTTCTTGGAGTGCGGTTATATCTGCTTTATAGCAGTTGAGGGTTTGCTCCAATTGATCGCCTGCACCCGGTCTGTTAAGGGACCTCACATTCCAGGTGCAGACTCTCAAGTCCGTTAGTCGTTTGCAGGGGTCGTCAGCTTTGTGTCCGTCCGTATCCGAGGCTTGTTGTCGTTTCGGAACAAGTGGGTTTTTACGTGATAGGGATGTTACCCCTAAGCACAACCCCCAACCTGGAGGGCCAGGTTCCTCTTTCCCCAGGAACAAGGGTTGGGTCGCTGCACACATTGGTTCACTACCTGGCGGGTGCCAGGGTAGCTATCCAGGGGGGCCACGCGGAGGCTGTGTGTCAACTTGGATTGAACAGGGACAGAGATCGAAGCTGGCGTTTGCCATGTTAAACGCGATCAACTTCTTTGCTCTGTTTGCTCGCTCCCTCCCTCCCCCTGTCAAATGCTTTCGAAATATCGAAATGCAACAATTTTGCTTTCACCTGCTTGGTGAAGCGAGTGATTCCACTTTTATGCCATCAAATCACCAGCGGATCTGTTGCTGCGGAAACCGTATTGACGGTCGTTGAGGAGTTTCCGTGATTCAAGATATTTCATAACTTACTTACTTACTTTGATGGCGCTACAGTTCGGGGTGAACCAGGGCCTCAACCAACAAGCCTCTCCAGCCGGCCCGATCTTCGGCCAGCCGCTCCAGTGCCGCACGCCCAGTTGGTTGAGGTCCCCTTCCACCTGTGCGCGCTACCTTAAATGCGGTCGTCCTCTGCTGCGTCGTCCCTCGGGGTTGGAGTCGAAGACTCTTCCGGCCGGAGCGTTGATGTCCATTCGCTCTACATGGCCTAGCCATCTTAGACGTTGGATCCGAAGACGTCTAACCAGGCCGATGTCGCTGTACAGCCCGTACAGTTCTTGGTTGAATCTCCTCCTCCATTCTCCGTTCACACAAACGGGACCAAATATTGCACGCAGAATTTTCGTCTCGAAACGTCCAAGAGCCTCTTCATCCGCTTTTGATAACGTCCAAGCCTCAGCGCCGTAGAGGAGGACCGGGATGAATAAGGTTTTGTAGAGGGAAGCCTTAGTTTTTCGAGAGAGGGCTCTACTACTCAATTGCCTCTTGAGCCCGAAGAAGCAGCGATTGGCAAGAGTTATTCTGCGTTTTATCTCAGCGCTGGTGTCGTTGTTGCTTGTCACTATCGAGCCAAGGTAGACGAAGTCCTTGACTACTTCAAAAATATGGCTGCCGAAGGTGACGTTCTGACCAAGACGTCGGTGTTGTGCGTCTTTCTTGGATGACAGCCTATATTTGGTGTTGTCCCCATTTACCCTTAGACCCACTTTCGCCGCTTCTGCTTCAATGCTTGCGAACGCGTCATTGACGTCTCGCTTTGTCCGTCAAAAAACGTCAATGTCATCTGCGTAGGCAAGCAAGTGTGTGGACTTGAAGTAGATCGTTTCCCTTGTATTGGCCGCAGAGTCCCGCACGACCTTTTCAAGAATAATGTTAAAGAAATCACATGACAGTGCGTCACCCTGTCTAAAACCTTTTTTAACATCTAAGAGGTGGGTTAGTTCACCTCCGACCTTAATGCACAGTCTGACGAGTGTGGCAGGAATGTTAAAACGTGACATGGCTCTGTATAGCTCGTCTCTATAAATACTGTCAGACGCGGCTTTAAAGTCGACGAAAAGATGGTGCGTGTCGACCTGGAATTCATGGGTCTTCTCCAAGATCTGCCGTAGTGTAAATATTTGATCTATCGTGGATTTTCCTGGCCTGAAACCACACTGGTAGGAACCTATCAGATTGTCCACGAACGGTTCCAAGTACTTACACAGTACGGCAGAGAGGATCTTGTACGCGATGTTCAGGAGGCTTATCCCTCTGTAATTGGCGCAGTCATAGGGGTCTCCTTTCTTATGGACCGGGCAAACGATACTGAGATTCCATTCATCGGGCATGCGTTCTTCCGACCATATCTTGCAGATGAGTTGGTGCATGTTCCTAACCAGCTCATCGCCAGCTGCTTTAAACAGCTCCGCGGGGAGTCCGTCTGCTCCAGCAGCTTTATAAGACTTAAGTTTCGATATCGCTATCTTAACATCGTCTAGGTCGGGTGGACGGGATTCTCCTTCGTCTTCGTCCATTGTGAATGGTTCGCTCTGCCTGACGGCGGCATTTTGACTATCATCGCCGTTTTACAGTCTGCAGAAGTGGTCCTTCCACAATCTCAGCATCGACTGTGACTCCACTACTAGTTGTCCGTGCTCATTTCTGCATGCTTCTGCTCTGGCTTTATAGCCGTGGCATGTTCGTTTTCTGGTAAAATTTTCGAACGTCGTTCCTGCCGTAACATCTCTCCATCTCCTCGATCTCGCGCTTCTCGTGCTCCTTCTTTTTCCTTCTCAGAAACGCATGCTCCTCCCTCCTTTTCTGTTCATATAGCTCGCGGGCAGCTCTCTTCCGTCGATGCAATGTGGCCATGTATGCATTCTGTTTCTCTACATGGGCCTGTCTGCACTCATCATCAAACCAGGGGTATCTCGACGGTGGTGGCTCGAAACAGAGTATATCTGAGGCGGCCTCTCTAATGGCTTTCTGACAACGACTCCATTGCTGTTCTATGGTTTCTGCAGATTGCATCGGGACCTGAGAGAGCTTGAGGGAGGCTTGATCGGCGAAGGTTCTGGCGGTCTCCTGCGATTGCAGCTTTCCGACGTTAAATTTTGGTGTTCTTACTCGACTCCGTTGGTTCCGAGAAATTCGCATCCGTACCTTGGCTGCAACAAGGTAATGATCCGAGTCGATGTTGGCTCCTCGAAAGGTTCGGACATCTAGGATGCTGGAGGAGTGTCTGCCGTCGATCGCAATATGATCAATTTGATTGGTTGTCGATTGATCGAAAGACCGCCAGGTTTCCTTATGGATGTTGGGGTGTGGGAATCGTGTACTTGCTACTACCAGGTTATGTCCCGCCATAAAGTCCACTAGCCTTAGTCCGTTTTCTGACGTGGTGTTGTGTAGGCTGTGTTTTCCAATGACCGGGTCAAAGATAGCTTCCTTACCCAGCTTCGCATTGAAATCTCCTAGAACGATTTTGGAGTCATAGCTGTGACATTGCGCATACGTTCTGCCTAGGAGATCATAAAAGTCGTTTTTTTGTCGGTCATCTATCTCCCCTGTGGGGACGTGGACACATATATTTCATAAGCTGACGGTTAATCAGCGTTTTCATGACCTTGGAAAGAAGGGACGTTAGTGCAATAGGTCGGTAGTTGGAGGGAGAAGATGATTCGCCTTTTTTGAGTAAAGGCTGGCCAAATGCTGTTTTCCACCTACTCGAAAAGAGCCCAGAGGAGTAGGAAAGGTGTAAAAGCTTACGCAGTGGTTTTGCCAGCGTGGAAAAAACACCTCTTCAGAACTATTGGGGCAACACCATCTGGACCAGCGGATTTGTGTATGTCGAGGTCCTTAAGAAACCTTGTGACTGTACGAGTGCGGAAGTGGATTAATCCCATGGTGGAATTGACGCACTCTAGTACAGGCGGAGACAAAGTACAAGCTGAGAGCTGAGAACTGGTTGCGAAATGGGCGGCAAGCTTTGTCTAAGGGGGTGACAACTGGAATGTCATTGTGGATGAGCGTCGGTATAGACGACGTAGTTGAGTTTTTTACGTTTTTTACAAACGACCAGAAACTTTTGCTACCTTTGGGACATTGAAGGATTTTACGCCTTAATTTTTGGTCGGATTGGAATTTAACCCGTCGAATGTGGGTGTTGCAGTCATTTCTGGCTCGTATGTACTTTTTTCGGTTTTCCTCAGAACTGTTTGCCTTGTAGGCCCGAAAACTTAGCTCCCTGAGCCTAATAGCCTCTTTGCAGCTCGAGTCAAACCACGTATTATCCTTAGGCCTGGTGCTTTTAATCCTTTCCTTTACTTTTGACAAGAGATTTGAGATATTGATCCCAAATCGCTCAGCGTGGGAAAACAGTGATCCCTTGCTTATTGTCAAAGGCCTTAAGTGGTATACGGATGGCAACGCTTCTGGTGTTTGCGCCGGCAACTTTGGACCAAATCGCAAGATCTCGAAGGCCCTGGGAATAAGTCCCAGCATCTTTCAAGCAGAGCTGCATGCCATCCTAACATGCGTCAATCTAAATCTCGAGACTGGCTTAGAGGCGTAACCATCAACATACTCTCTAATAGCCAAGCAGGGTTCGTACAGTACGAACTCAAAAACCGTCAAGGAACGCCATGACGCCCTACAAGATCTCGCCAAAAGAAACAGTGTTAAACTTTGGTGGGTGCCAGGACATAAAGGTATCAAGGGCAATGAAATTGCCGACCAAATTGCCAGGAAAGGTTCTAGCGATAAATATATAGGTCCGGAACCATTCTGCGGCATTCCCGGGTCTAAGATAAATTTCTTCTTAGACAAGTGGGAAAAATTGCAACACCTGTCCTTTTGGAACAGCGTTCGGGGACTCCGTCAATCTAACATTGACATACTCAAACTCAATAGGGTGGATATCAGAAGACTAGCCAGCTACCTAACAGGACACTACGGTCTCAGATATCATCTAAACAAAATTAGCCTCTCGTCCGAAACTGAGTGTCGGCTCTGTCTTGAGGACGAAGAGACGGCGGAACATATACTATATGAGTGTGCTGCTCTCTGCCATCTTAGGAAGCGTATCCTTCTCAGTGAAGTTATGACTCCTGAGGGGATCACCTTGACTGCTACGGGAAGCATTCTTAACTTCATTATAGAAGTGGAGAGGCTTCTCGGCTAATCGGCTAGCAGGCACAATAGATCTGCAAAGGTCGCAGTGCCGTATTGCTAATGATAGCACTAGCCCCATGTATAAAAAAAAGAAAAAAAAAACAAACTCTGTAGGGCAAGGTATAAAATTGGAGAAAAAAAAAGACAGTACAAGTGCGAGTCGGACTCGCCCACCGTATAATACTACTAGGTCTAAAACAAAGTAGGTAGGTACCTATTTAGAGTTAGGTTCGGTTAAAGTGGTTGGCATGAGCCACACGTAGGCCGAAGTCGACCCATTGTGATACCACATGGGTCATATTACCCTGATCCGCTACCTGAGAACCAACCGGCGCTTCTGATGAAGCGATGGAGATGAGCTATTTTTAGGTCTGCTAGCTCACTTAGATTTTCATAGAAAGGCGCGCCGAGGTAGGTCCTCCTGCGATTCGCAAAAGAGGGGCATGAGCAGAGAAGGTGATGTATTGATTCCTCTTCCTCCTCGTCCATGCAGCCACGGCAAAAGTCATTGGAGGGTAGCCCTAGTCTGGCGGCGTGTTTTCCAATGAGACAGTGACCTATAATGACACCCACTAGAGTGCTTAAGGTTGCTCTTTTGGTTGCCACTAGGTCCCTGGTTCGTTCTAGGTTTAACTTAGGCCAAATTTGTTTAGTGATAAAGCCGTTATTACTTTCATTCCATTGGAGTGTGGCCGCCTCTATGGTTCGAAGTTTTATCATTCGCTTTAACGTAATTATTGGTGTTTCTAGGTACCCGAGGGTAGGAAGACTGCGTGTGCTTGACCCTAACTTTGCGAGTTCATCGGCCGCGCAGTTTCCTGGAACATCCCTATGCCCGGGAACCCACAGTATTTTAATGTTGAACTGTTCAGCCAGATGTAATATGATATTTAGGGCTTCCGTGGGGGTTGATCTGATCGCTCCGCTTATATATAAACTGGCCAGAAGGTTTCGACAGACTGCCTTGTCCAGAGCAGTCCACCAGACTACGACGCCAAACAGAAGGATGGACCTTATGACTGCTGTGTAGAGCCAGTGCATAATGCTTGGTTGGAAACCCCACTTCTTGCCCACCACTTTCTTGCAACTATAGTAAGCAGTGGTTGCTTTCTTGACGCGATCAAGAATGTTGGGTTTCCAATTCAGCCTCCCGTCAAGGACTAGGCCTAGGTATTTAGCCTGATCTTTGATTATAAGTTGGGTTCCACCCAGCCTCGGTGGGTTGAAAGGCGGAATTTTATATTTATTAGTAAACAGACCTAGGTCGGTCATCTTAGGATTTACTCCAAGTCCATAGTATCTGCGTCCAAGTTTCTACTGTATGTACCCTGCATTAGCGGCAATAGCAATGTCATCTGCTTAGGCGGTTACAGCGTACCCTTCCTGTTCTAGCAACAGTAGTAGTTCGTTGACCACCACGTACCAGAGGAGAGGGGAGAGTTCCCCAACCTGTGGTGTACCTCTGCTAGTTGAGACGGCACCAGCGAAATTGGCTTTGACCATTCTTTGCGTTAGCAGTTGTCGTACCAGTTCTATCACTGATCCCGCAATACCTAGATCAGACAGCGCTTTGGTGACGACCCATGGTTCAACATTGTTAAAGGCGCCCTCAATATCGAGAAAGGCGACTAGAGTATATTCCTTACGTTCCAGTGACCTTTCTATTTTGCTGACCAGTGAGTGGAGTGCTGTTTCCACCGATTTGCCTTTGTTGTAGGCATGTTGATTATCCGACAGCCTTCCTGAGATACAGCTGGACTCTCTAGAGTGTTTAATAGAAAAGAAGGAAGACTAATAGGCCTGCCTTGGGTATGAAAATGACTTTGGTTACCTTTCATTTGCTGGGGATGTAGAATAGGGAGTGGCAACTCTTGTATATTATCACAAGCCAGGGGAGGCTGAGATCTGCTACCTGCTGAAGCTCTGCTGGTATGATCCTTTCCGGTCCTGGAGACTTGTAGGGTTCAAAGCTTTTTAAAGCTCATAGGATATTGCTGCTCTTAATCAGGTTTGGAGCACGCTCGAAGGAGGATGTCGTCGACTGGATGACTAGAGGAGGTGTCATAGCCGAGTCACTACTGCCCGGAAAGTGTGCGTTCAGAAGAAGTTCCAGGGCTTCCGTTCTTGAGGTCGTCCAGGAACCATCATTCCGCACCACCTTTCGAATCGTTCAATTTAAGTTGTTTTGGACGGATTCAACTCTGATACCCACTTTGTAAATGCCGGTGTTCCCTAGGACCGCGTTTTTTCTCCGACACTCTTTCTCATTTTTATTAATAATCTCTTGTCTGTTATTTCTAATCCAATTCACTCCTCCGCGGACGACAGTACCCTCAGCTTCTCATACATATTCGTTCACTACTTTAAGACTCTGCAGTTCGGCTGTAGATAGTAAGCGGCAGCGTATGTTAAGCTCATTAACCCGCAGCCATTATCCATGAATGCACTTGCATCTCAGAAACGGAAAAGCTTTCCTTCCTTGGCATGTGTGTTGCTCACAATCTTAATTGGCGCGACCATATATTTAGTGTCGCCAAGAATGCCGCGAAACGCCTGGCTACAATCGCCCTAAATTAGAGTTTAACGCTCATGTCTGGTCCGGTGCTCCCAAGACCTCATTGCACCTACTAGACAGAATACATAAACGCGATAAAACTTATAGGTGACTCCAGCATTACCAAAGCACTAGACTCGCTGGAACATTGCAGAAATGTATCCTACCTCTCGCTGTTTTATCGTTACTTCCACCGAAAATGCTCCGATGAAATAGCCAGTTGCATTCCGCCCCTTCAATATTTCTCCCGCAACACACGTCTCTCTAGAAATGCTCACCAACATACCCTGAAACCCGTTTTCGGACGTACCGCCAAATATAGGGAATCCTTTTTTATCCGAAGCACACGAATCTGGAATTCCCTGCGGATTCAGTTTTTTCCCCTCAATACAACATGCAAGCATTTAAGGTCAATATCCATCGGCATCTCCTCTATCCCTCTTCATTTTTACCTCGACCAGTGTGTCAAAACCGGCGTAAACAGGTGGTGGCAGCAAGGCGGCGTCCTATCTCCGCTGTTATGGTGCATGGTGGTCCAGAGAGTATAGAATCTATGTCCAGGCCTATGCGGATGATGTCGCCGTCCTTTCTGTCGGCTCATGCTTTGCGACTGTCCGCTTCAAAGCACAATCGGCTCTAAATGTGATCGATGATTGGTGTACCAGAAATGGGCTGTCGGCCAATCCTCTTAAGGCCGACGTCGATCTCTTCACGAGAAGGGGGAAAAATAGTGACATGACTCAGCTAGTACTAAAGGGCACTTCCATCGCGATATCCAAGGAGGCTAAGTATCCAGGAGTCATCTTAGATAGCAAGCTTCTCTGACCAAAGCATGTTGAGGCAAAAACCACCAAAGCGCTGTCAGGTTTCTGGCAATGCAAAGGAGCTTTTGGCAAAACATCGGGCTTATCGTCGGCAAAAGTCCTCTGGATCTACATGGCAATGTTAAGACCTATAATCTCATATGCATCGTTTGTCTGGAGGAACAGGCTAACACGCAAATACATCATAGCCTCTTTCATCAAACTCCCAAGAACGGCTTGTCTCGGCTATACGGGGGCTTTCGCCCGCACACCGGACGCTGCTCTAGATGCTATGATGAACCTTCCACCCCTTGACATATTATTCAGAGGGTGTGCACGGGAAGTCATGTCTCGTCTCAACAGAAATGTTTTTTGGTACAACTCGCATGGGAATAACAGTGGGCTTGCCCAAGAAATGTCCTGCGACCCCTGTTTTATGCCTTCTGACTCATTGACACCCGTTCTCCTACTGGGCTGTGATTTCACAGTAAAGTTCCACCATGGAAGGATATAATCTTCGCATTTGCACGGATGGCTCCAGGCTTGGACGGGGGTCCAGAGCTGTGGGTCTGGAGCCGGGGTCTTTTTTGAGCGCGAAAACAGCCGAATGCACTTCTTACTTACTTATCAGGCCAGCGATCCATGGAGGATCTGAGCCTGAGCTATAGCTGCCTTCCATCCTTTACGGTCCCGGGTACGCTGCTTCCAAGTGTCAAGACCAAGATGTCTTACATCCGCGATTACTTGGTCTTTATACCGGAGGTTCGGTCTTCCTCTTCTTCTCGAACCACGAGGCTCGGAGTCGAAGACCCTCTTAGCTGGAGCGTTGATGTCCATGCGCTCGATGTGGCCGAGCCAGTGTAGTCGACGGATCCTTGCCTTCCGGACTACATCCACATCTTGGTACAGCTCGTAGAGTTCGCGGTTGTGTCTTCTTCTCCATTCACCTTCCTCGCAGACAGGACCAAATATCCGGCGCAGAATTTTTCTTTCGAAAGAATCCAATATCAGCACCGCTGTCATGCTTATCGTCCTGCTTTCGGCTCCGTACAGCAAGACTGGCAGAATGAGCGTTTTGTAAGGCATGACTTTGGTCTTTCGAGTGAGGAGTTTTGACCCCAGTTGCTTGGACAAGCCGAAGTAGCAGCGGTTGCCAAGGGCGATTCTGTGCCGGATCTCCACTGTGGTGTCATTTGTGGAATTTACGTTTGCCCCGAGGTAGACAAACTCCTTAACTACCTCGAAATTGTAGCTGTCAATTGTTATATTTTGTCCCAGGTGGTGAGCGACGGATTGGTTTTTGCTTGACAGCATGTACTCCGTTTTTCCCTCATTGACCTTAAGACTAACTCGTTTCGCCTGTTCTTCAGTCGCCGTGAATGCTTCCACAATGCCATGGCGAGACCACGCGATGGTGTTGCCTTCCCTGTTGACGCCTGCCCGTCGCACTATCTGCTCCAGCACTAGGTTGAAGAAGTCACATGACAGCGCATCTCCTTGCCTAAATCCGGTGCATGTTTCGAATGGTTCCGAGGTCCTAGAACCGAGTTGCACGGTGCATCGCGTGTTTTTTAGCGTGGCGCGACACAACTGGATCAGTTTTCCCGGGATCCAGAATTCGGCCATCGCCCCAAACAGTTCTTCTTTCGAAACTCGTTGGTCTTTTCCAGGATTTGTCGAAGTGTGAACATTTGGTCTATAGCCGCTTGGCAGGCCGGAAACCGCACTGGTAGCTGCCGACTAGTGCGGTGCAAAATGGCTTTAGGCGTTCACACAATATGGACAGGATCTTGTATGCGTCATTGAGCAGGAATATACCTCTTTAGTTCTTGCAAGAGGTAGGATCGCCTTTTTTGTGGATGGGGCAAATAGAGCTGGTATCCCAGCCGTCGGGCATGCTTTCATCTTCCCAAATTCTGCAGATGATCTGGTGCATGCTCCCTACCAGAACATCGCCGCCAGCCTTGAAGAGCTCTGATGGCAAGCCATCTGAGCCGGCGGCCTTGTTGTTCTTCAGCTTCTGAATAGCTGTGCCGACTTCTTCGATGCTGGGTGGGAGGACTACTTCAGCGGCTGGAGTTGGGATTTCCTCGGTCCCTACCACTCTCTCCTGGTCATGCTCGTTAAGCAGCTGCTGAAAGTGCTGCTTAAATACATCCACTATTCCCTGCGGGTCGGTGACAAGATTACCCTCGCAGTTTCGAAGAGCCAGGGTGCCCTTTTTGAAGCCTCCTGCAAGGCCTTTGGCTCTCTTGTAAAAGGCTCGTATATTATGTTTATCCCTAGACTCCTCGATATCCTTGAGCTGGGAGGCTGCGAAGATTCTTTTTTTTTTTGTCGCAGTAGTTTTTTCTCCTCCCTTCTTCTGGCTCGGTACTCTTCTTGCGCTGCCCTGGTTTTCCTCTGCAGCGCATTTTGATACGCCTCGCCGGTTGCTGCCTTTTTCTGCTCACATTCGCCATCATACCACGGGTTTCTTGTCGGGGGTGGTAGGTATCCTAAGGTGGTTTCGGCTACTTCCTGAATGGCTGAGCGGCAATGCAGCCACATATTATTGGCATTTGTGTTCGACGTAGGCATACCGTAGAGTCTTTCGCTCAGCTGCTCCCTGTAGACACTGGCAACCTCCGGTGTGCTCAGGCGCCCAATGTCGAACCTCCTCCTGATGGGCTGGTGCAGCTTTATGACATTGGACAGTCGAGCTCTGAATCTTGCTGCTACGAGGAAGTGGTCAGGGTCGACATTTGCCCCTCTGAATGTTCGCACATCCAGGATATTTGACGAGTGCCTTGCACCAATGAGCACATGGTCGATTTGGTTGGCGGTTCGACCGTCCGGAGATCGTCAGGTTGCTGTGTGGATTCGCTTGCGAGGGAATCTTGTGCTACTTATCACCGCATTACGAGCTGTCGCAAAGTCAGCGATTCGGAAGCCGTTATCTGTTGTTGTATCGTGGAGGCTGTGCTTTCCGATCACTCCGCCAAGGGTGTTCTCCTTACCGATTTTGGCGTTGAAGTCCTCGAGCACGATTTTTACATCGTACTCTGGAGAAGCTCCGTAGGCGTTGTCCAGGAGGTCATAGAAGTCCTCCTTGATAGGGTATTCAGCCTCGTCGGTAGGGGCGTGTGCACATATAAGGCTGATGTTATAAAATCTGCCTCTGATGCGAATCACAGCCAGGCGATCACTTATAGGTTTAAAGTCGATGACCTTCGACCTTAACCGCTTTCCCACGACAAATCCGCATCCCAGTAAGTGCAACGTTTTGTGACAGCTGTGATAAATGTCGCAATTTTTCTTCCTAATCATACCGTTTCCTATCCAGCGTATTTCCTGGACCGCAGTAATATCCGCCTTGTACTGCGTGAGGATTCCTTCTAGTTTATGAGTAGCTCCGGGAGTGTACAGGGTTCTGACGAATGCACTTCTCGTTAGGAAAATATGCGTCTATCTTTCAATCAGAGATATACGCAGTCCTAATGGCCATGCACTATGTTGTGAAGCACAGGTGGAGGAGAAAAAGCATATGCGTCTGCAGTGACAGCCATGCTGCATCCAAAGCTGTGTCCAATCTTTTAACCAGCTTCAAGTTAGTGTATGAACTTAAGGCCTTCCTGAACATAGTTGGTAGACTAAACTCACTAAGGCTTGTTTGGGTCCCAGGTCATTCGGGGATCCCAGGAAATGAGATTTCTGATGAAATCGCCAGAATAGGTTCAGAGGAGTGTTTCTCAGGACCGGAACCCACTCTAGGTCTACCTGTGTCCACGGTAAATTCTTACATTAACGATTGGGTGTTTAATATACATAGCCGTAGATGTAGGGATCATCCAGGTTGCAGGATGACTAAGCGCGTATGCCCTGATGTCAGCAAGAAAATCGCAGAATTTTTCCTGCCCATAAGGATAATCGGCTGCAGAAGACTCGTGGGAGTCATTACGGGCCATTCAACTTTTGCTAAGCATCTCTGCGTGCCTGCCATCAGTGAGACACCTAACTAGTTGTGCTGCATGTTGCGAAGAGGATGACACAACAAAACATTTTCTCTGCGACTGTCCCGCCTTTGCTCGCGCACGGTGGCGCACCCTAAGGAGACCATTTGACAGAGGTAATATGTATACAGAAACCTGGTCGCCGTCGTTATAGGTATTCTATAAAGCTTCCAGTTGTATTTGCCGCTTTAAGTGGAAAAGTTAGTAATAAAACTTTAAAACTGATAACCCTTGCTATTACCAGTCCAAACGTTCACTCAATCCATCCTCATGCTAGTCTTAATAGAGTCATCGGCCTGCGACATTAAAGTGAAGTGTTCATCGACCTCTTATCATATCTAAATATTTACACTCAACCCACCCTACAAAACGTTGCCGTACGTCTTATCTGTACACAAAGTACTCCAAAGTAAGTTTACTTTAGATACTTTGATTACTTCACCTGTCGACGAGGCGTCAACATTTGAACTAGATACGAATAATGTTTTCCCACAAATGGACAACAACTTGTCGACGCCTTCATCATTCTTCTACTCTCTGTCAACCAACCACTTAATGGAATAATAGTGTCCAAGCAAAGCGCAGCTAATTCGGAACCTCGAACGCGTAGACATACTGAAAACGTGAACAATGGGCAGTGAAGAGTTCTCCAAACGCGTCAGTAGACTTCTGTTAGTGTCGTCATTTTTTTATCGCAGAAGAAAAAAAGCATAAGATAAGACCTACTCTCTACACCAACAGGTTCCATGGAAGGATGATGCTCTTCCATAGCGCACGGCACGGCATGGCACATATAACGTGTTCCGTAGGAGTATGACTGGCTGCCAAGTGGTCAAAAAATTGCTGTCCGAACTGGACACAAAAGGCCGGAAGCTCCTTACAATTCCCATCTTCTCCAAGATCCATGATCATCATATTCATCATTTCATAAGCCGTCTGCTGGCATACACATAAGCCGAGCCAGCCGGTCATCATCGCCATTAGTCTGAGTGTGTTTCATAATCAAGTCTGACATCGAGCACAATGTCATGCCCATTGGTTGTTTTCACCTCTTTCTCCTTCGGAGCAATGGCTACTCTATGAACGGGAGCTACTGAAATGCATCTGACGTAGAGATGGATCCATAGCTCTCGTGCGTGTGTGCACTCGAGCGCAGTCGATGTTAATTGTAATTTAACGAATTAGGTTTGGGCGGACAATTATTACTGTTTGGTCATATTGGCCCATTGGTTCATGACTCTCCCGCTTCATTGCTTCATTGGCTATTCATTCCGGTATGACCGAGTGTGGATCCGTGAGCCCTATGATATAGGAAGCCTGATATATTGGGATATAATTGGATTTTAATTGAACTTTATTTGGCGCGGAAGGACGGCTGCCTGATACGTGATTCGGTCGGTTTCAGCTGTCTCCTATTAGTGCGGTACTGCTGTCAACTTGCTTTAATGACTCTGTTGTGGAAGCCAACAGAGCCTACCTTACTCATACCTTTGTTGCCCTGAAAATGGATTTGTGTCCAGCGTTACGGCATGAATTACATGGTTTATGCCTGCCAATAGGCATTTCATGCTCCATCGGTTCAATTAAATGCGGAAAACTGAGATTAATTGATGCGCGGGGAATGGGACACTGCCCGGATGGATGGCTTGTATTTGTGTCGTGATTCCGTTGAATAAATGAAAATTGTTTAGAATTCATTCATTGGAGTGAGGGACAGAGTGGCTACGGTGGAGGTCGTGGAAACGCATGAGCCGCGTGGATAGTCGCTAAGTGGATGTTTATTTGGGGACTTTTTAGATTATTGGCTTATTAAAACGTTCTCTTTCAATCCGATGGCATGTTGTTGATTTATCGGTTTGGGGACAGTTTGGATTTCAGTCGAATGTGGAAGCTTGACGTAGTGTTACTGCTTACTTACTTACTTATCAGGCCAGCGATCCATGGAGGATCTGAGCCTGAGCTATAGCTGCCTTCCATCCTTGACGGTCCCGGGCACGCTGCTTCCAGTTTATCAACACCTAGATGTCTTACATCCGCGACTACTTGGTCTTTATACCGGAGGTTCGGTCTTCCTCTTCTTCTCGAACCAGAAGGCTCGGAGTCGAAGACCCTCTTAGCTGGAGCGTTGACGTCCATGTGCTCGATGTGGCCGAGCCAGTGTAGTCGACGGATCCTTGCCTTCCGGACTACATCCACATCTTGGTACAGCTCGTAGAGTTCGCGGTTGTGTCTTCTTCTCCATTCACCTTCCTCACAGACAGGACCAAATATCCGGCGCAGAATTTTTCTCTCGAAAGAACCCAAAATCAGCTCCGCTGTCCTGCTTATCGTCCAGCTTTCGGCTTCGTACAGCGAGCCTGGCAGTATGAGCGTTTTGTAAAGCATAACTTTGGTCTTTCGAGTGAGGAGTTTTGACCCCAGTTGTTTGGACAAGTCGAAGTAGCAGCGGTTGCCAAGGGCGATTCTATGCCAGATCTCCACTGTGGTGTCATTTGTGGAATTTACGTTTGCCCCGAGGTAGACAAACTCCTTAACTACCTCGAAATTGTAGCTGTCAATTGTTATACATTGTCCCATGTGGTGAGCGACGGATTGGTTTTTGCTTGACAGCATGTACTTCGTCTTGTCCTCATTGACCTTAAGACCAACTCTTTTCGCCTGTTCTTCAATCGCCGTGAATACTTCCACAATGCCACGGCGAGAACTTGCGATGATATCGATATCAACCGCGTATCCTAGCAGTTGGACGGACTTGTTGAAGATAGTGCCTTCCCTGTTGACGCCTGCCCGTCGCACTATCTGCTCCAGCACCAGGTTGAAGAAGTCACATGACAGCGCATCTCCTTGCCGAAATCCGGTGCATGTTTCGAATAGTTCCGAGGTCCTAGAACCGAGTTGCACGGTGCATCGCGTGTTTTTTAGCGTGGCGCGACACAACTGGATCAGTTTTACCGGGATCCCGAATTCGGCCATCGCCCCAAACAGTGCTTCACGATGAATGCTGTCGTATGCGGCTTTGAAATCGATGAAAAGATGGTGTGTATCGATTTGAAACTCGTTGGTCTTTTCCAGGATTTGTCGAAGTGTGAAAATTTGGTCTATAGTTGATTTGCCGGGCCGGAAGCCGCACTGGTAGCTGCCGATTAGTGCGGTACAAAATGGCTTTAGACGTTCACACAATACGCTGGACAGTATCTTGTATGCGACATTGAGCAGGGATATACCTCTATAGTTCTTGCAAGAGGTAGGATCGCCTTTTTTGTGGATGGGGCAAATAGAGCTGGTATTCCAGTCCTCGTGTCTGCTTTCATCTTCCCAAATTCTGCAGATGATCTGGTGCATGCTCCCTACCAGAACATCGCCGCCAGCCTTGAAGAGCTCTGTTTGCAAGCCGTCCGAGCCTGCGGCCTTGTTGTTCTTCAGCTTCTGAATAGCTGTGCCGACTTCTTCGATGCTGGGTGGGAGGACTACTTCAGCGGCTGGAGTTGGGATTTCCTCGGTCCCTCTCTTGGTCATGCTCGTTAAGCAGCTGCTGGAAATGCTGCTTAAATACATCCACTATTCCCTTCGGGTCGGTGACAAGATTACCCTCGCAGTTTCGAAGAGCCTGGGTGCCCTTTTTGAAGCCTCCTGCAAGGTCTTTGGCTTTCTTGTAAGAGGCTCGTGTTTTGTGCTTATCCCTAGACTCCTCAATATCCTTGAGCTGGGAAGCTGCGGAGACTCTTTTCTTTTGTCGCAGTCGTTTTTTCTCCTCCCTTCTTCTGGCTCGGTATTCTTCTTGCGCTGCCTTGGTTTTTCTCTGCAGCGCCTTTTGATACGCCTTGTCGGTTGTTGCCTTTTTCCGCTCACACTTGGGTTTTTTGTTTCTACTTCCTGAATGGCTAAGCGGCAATGCAGCGACATATTATCGGCATTTGTGTTCGATGTAGGCATACCGTAGATTCTTTCGCTCAGCTGCTCCCTGAAGACTCTGGTAACCTCCGGTGTGCTCAGGCGCCCAATGTCGAACATCCTCCTGGTGGGCTGGTGCAGCTTTCATTGGAAGCTGGACAGTCGAGCTCTGAATCTTGCTGCTACGAGGAAGTGGTCACATCGCAATGCTACAATGCTACAATCGTAAGAGACCGCCGGAGCTTATGCCAATCGCATCTCCCTCAAGCTCTCAAAGAACCTTCCAACACCTGCTCAGACCGTACAACACGAATGGCCCCGTTGTCAACAAGCCTGTTGCTTCTGATGTACTTACTTATTTACTTACTTAAGTGGCGCTACAGTCCGTGGTCAACCGGGACCTCAACCAACAAGGGTCTCCAGCTGGCACGGTCTTTGGCCAGCTGTTTCCAGCGCCGCACGTCCAGTTGGTTAAGCTCCCCTTCCACCTGCGTGCGCCACCGTAGATGCGGCCGTCCTCTGCCGCGCCTTCTTTCCGGGGTGGATTCAAGGACTGAACAAACGGGACCGTAGATAGAGCGCAGAATTTTCCTCTCGAAACGACCGAGAACCCTCTTCATCCGCTTTTCTTAAGGTCCAACCGTAAACCGTCTGCGCCGTAAAGGAGGACTGGAAAGATCAAAGTTTTATATAGTGTCACCTTGGTTTTCCGAGAGAGGGCTCTACTTCTCAATTGCCTCTTGGGTCCGATGAAACAGCGGTTGGCAAGAGCGATTTAGCGTTTTATCTCAGCGCTGGTGCTGTTGTCGCCGGTCATCACTGAGCCAAGTTAGACGAATTCCTTAACCAAGTTATATCTGCCCATGGTGACGTTCTGGCCAATACGTCGGTATTGCCCATCTCCTTTGATGAAAGCAGATATTTGGTTTTACCATCATTAACCTTGAGATCCATCTTAGCCGCTTCTACCTTAATGCTTACAAAGGCCTCATTGACGTCTCGCTGGTTCCGTCCAATCACGTCAGTGTCGTCGGCGTACGCACTTGCGTAGACTTGAAAACCTCTTGTGTTGAACAGCGACTCTTGCACGATCTTTTCAAGGACGATGTTGAAAAAGTTTCATGACAGCGCGTCACCTTCTCTAAATCCTTTCTTAACATCAAAGGCATCGGTTTGTTCATTACCGACCTTAATGGAGCAGTGAGAATTCTACATTGTCATGCGGTACAGTCAGACAAGTTTGGCACGGGTGTTAAAACTGGTCATGGCTTTGTACAGCTCGACTCTATACACGCTGTCATACGCAGTCTTCTCCAAGATCTGTCGTAGCGTCTATTGTTGATTTACCTGGCCTGAAACCACACTGATAAAAGCCGATGAGAGAAGATCTTATATGCGACTTAAGACTTGTATGCGTTAAGGAGACTTATTGCCCTATTGTTGGCGCAGTTATAGGGGTCTCCTTTCTTATGGACCGGGTAAACTATGCTGAGGCTCCATTCGTCGGGCATGCTTTCCTTCGACCATACCTTGCCTTCTGCCTGACAGCGGTATCTTGTCTATCATCGCCGTTTTACAGTCTGCAGAAGTGGTCTGCCCAAATCCTCAGCATCGACTGTAATTCCACTACCAGTTCCCCATTTTCATCCCTGCAGGCCGCCGCTCTGGCATTGTAGCCATGGCATGTTCGTTTTACCTTGTTGTAAAACTTACGAGCGTCATTCCTGCAAAAACATCTCTCCATATCCTCGATCTCAGGCTTTCCGTGCTCTCTCTTCTTTCTTCTGAAAAGCGTGTGTTCCTCTCTTCTCTTCTGCTCATAGATTTCGCGTGCAGCTCTCGTCCGTCGTTGCAGCATGGCTTTATATGCCTCTTGTTTTGCTGCATGGACTTGTTCGCATTGTTCATCGAACCAGGGGTTTCTAGGTGTTGGCGGTTTGAAACCCAGCACCTCTGAGGCAGCGTCTCTGACGGCGCTCTGGCAATGCGCCCACTCCTGCTCTATTGTGTGTTGCTTCTGAGGTATTGAGTTTCAAACAACAAAAAACCCATGTCTTGACGACGCGGGCACACGCGGCCATGCAACAAGCATATCAAGAGGCGCTGCACAGAAGGATGAGAGGTGTTCGTGAGTATTATGAACAGAAGAGGAGGGAAGATCCTAAGCTTCTCAAAACAAAAAAACAAGAGCATGAGAAGCTCGCGACTGTAGAGATGGAGAGAAGCTATCACAAGCACGACGTTCGAACGAAGGGATATTAGGCCAGAGCCTGAAGGGACAGATATGGAAACCTAGTAATGAATTCACAGTCGGTACTAAGAATCTGGAAAGACTAGTTCTGCAGACTGTAGAACGGCAATGACGAAACAGATCCCGCTGCCATGCAGAATGACCCATTCACAACGGACGATGATACCAGAGAATTCTGAATTCTGACCTGAACGAAGTTAGGAAGGCTTTCTCTAAGCTTAAGTCCAACAAATCTGCTGGAACAGACGGACTACCTTCCGAGCTCTTTAAGGCAGCTGGAGATGACCTGGTTAGGAATATGCACCAGTTCATCTGTAAAATATGGTTAGAGGGATGCATGCCCGATGAATGGAATCTTAGTATCGTTTGCCGATCTACAAGAAAGGAGACGGCTTGGTCTGCGCCAATTACAGAGGTATAAGTCTCCCGAACGTCGTTTATAAAATCTTCTTTGGTGCACTGTGTGAACGCCTGAAGCCGTTCGTAATTAAACCGATTGGTACATATCAGTGTGGTTTCAGGCCCGGGAACTCCACTACCGATCAACTATGCACACTGCGCCAGATCCTGGAAAAAACCAACGAGTTCCAGATCGACACCTGCTTGTCGACTTTAAGGCCGTATACGATAGCATACATACACACGAGCCATACAATGCCATGTCTAGTTTTGACATCCCTGCCAAACTCGTCAGATTTTGCAGGATGACATCGGAGAACTCTCGCTACTCCATCAGGGTCGGAAGCGACTTGACGGAGATCTTTAATGCCAAAAAAGGCTTTAGACAGGGCGACACGCTATCAGGGGAGTTTTTCAACATCTACCTTGAAAGGATAGTGCAAAACTCTCTGAGGGGCGCCATCTTTTTCAAGTCCGTACAACTGCTCGCATATGCCTATGACATTGACATAACAGCGAGATGTTATTGAGGCCTTTACGGGATGGAAGCGGCTAAAATGGAACTGGCGGTAAATGAGGTAAAGACGAGATACAGATATTGTTGCAGCAAGTTCGGCTGCAACGTCGGAAAACTTATCTGTACAACGGGCAAGGCAGATATAATGCCACGTTACAAATCCTTTATTCATAAATTAATATAATAATTAGTCCATAATTATTTACATACAATTTCATAACTTACTTAGTTTCCTTAATCTAAAATTCAGTGATAAGGCGTTTTATAAAAGAGTTTTTCTCTAAAGGCGCCAAAAAAAAAAAAAAAGAAAAAAGAGGAAAAGGAGCAAAAAAGAAACGTCAAGTTTTCTATTTACGAGCAGAGCTCCGACCAGCGGGGAATAGGGGAAGCTACTTAATTTGAGGAGGCATCCTCACTTTTCCCAACAGATATGCTGTTGTCAAAAAAGGACACGAACCACCTGCGTCTTAGCCAGGGCGAACATATCGACAGGTATAGTTTCGAAGTAGTCAATGACTTCATCTACCTAGGCTCCGCAGTGACATGCAGTGCCGAAATCAAACGCAGAATAACTCTTGCCAACCGGTGTTTCTTTGTGCTCGGAAGGTAAGTAGAGCCCTCTCTCGAAAAATCAAGGTGACCATATACAGGACCCTTATCATCCCGGTCCTGCTTTATGGCGCAGAGACATGGCCCTTGGTCGTTTTGAGAGAAAAATTCTGCGTACGATGGGGAGTGGAGGAGAAGACTTAATTGTCAATTGTACGGGCTGTACAGCGACATGAACGTAGCACGGTGTCTGCGGATCAAACGTCTAAGATGGCTAGGTCATGTAGAGCGCATGGAAATCACAGCTACGGCTCGGAAGGTCTTCGAATCCAACCCTGAGGGACGACGCGGTCGAGAACGGCTAAATTTAAGGTGGCGCACGCAAGTGGAAGAGGACTTTAACCAACTAGGCGTGTGGCACTGTAGACTGCTGGCGAAAGACGGTGCCAGTTGGAGAGGTTTCGTAAAGGAGGCCTAGGTTCGCCATGAGCTGTAGCGCCCAAAAAGAAGAAGACGTTGTGGAAAACAAGAGTGCCGAATTGAGGTAGGTACACACGAAGTCCTAATACAGAAACAAATTTTTATATCAATTGATTAACTATCAATCATCAGTCTTTCACTCAAAGTTGCAATACCTTTCAATCAGGGTGTTTACGATTTATGATCTATGAGCTGGTGCTCTCCTACGTTTCACCAACTTCGGCCTTTTCTTAATTACTATTTTTCATACTCGTGCATAGGGAAAGTAAAAGTCCAGATATGGTACAGGCAGAAAATGGGATCTTACAAGCAATTTCCTTCGCATGTACCATCACCATACCACTTTGGATGGTGGCATTTAAAACCAGCCAAACAGTTTCCGCTTTTTAACAAGGAGAGGTGAAAGCATAGTTTTTATTGTACGTTTATACGTATTGTTGACGATATGGAATTGCAAAAAAAGTTGAACTATGCGAATACACCTAAAGGCTTCTAAGTGAAAGTATGAAGAATTGCGAAAAACTTAGGCGAGTGATGGTAACAAAATGTGATTGAATTTTGGGAGATAGTTATGGGTATATGGGCACGAGTATCTTCGTTGATGCACTGTTAATATTCCCCTTTTAAGGAAGTGTCCCTTCGACAAATATCAAAATTAATGAGCCGGAAAAGAAAAAAGTTGGACACGGCGAGTGCTCGCGAAAAGACTCGAAAACGGACGACAACTACCAAGCACAAGAATTTGAACATTAAAACTCCGCTAATATAACACCATTAATTGAATTGAACATTTGCTGGGAACTACAACCAACTTGAAAATTCAGTCGAGTTCCTCTCGAATCTTATCTAGGACAACCACCCCTGGAGAGTAGTGAACGAACATCTACGATCCAAACCATCTGCACTCCGTCCAGGTTGTGTAACAAACATAGTAAGAGTATGATTCTTTAACCTTCCCGAACTATTAAAGAAATAAGATGAAACCAGGCACAACGACGTTTGCCTAAATGACGCCATCAACAAGTACAATCAGTAGCACGCCGCCTATTTTAACTAAACTTCAAGAACGAAACAAGACAAATCGCTTAACTATTCAGAAAATCAAAACTCTTGAAAATAGGGCTCGTTCGCGTCCAATTGAAATTTCTAAAAATTCTAGCTTAGAACGCCAATGGGCTTCCACAAAAACTTACTATATACATACTTACTTATCAGGCCAGCAACGCATGGACGGTCTGAGCCTGAGCTATAGCTGCCTTCCATCACGGGCGGTCACGGGCACGCTGCTTCCAGTCCGCGATTATTTACTTACTTTGATGGCGCTACAGTTCGGGGTGAACCAGGGCCTCAACCAACAAGCCTCTCCAACCGTGCCGATCTTTGGCCAGCCGCTTCCAGTGCCGCATGCCCAGTTGGTTGAGGTCCCTTTCCACCTGTGCGCGCCACCTTCAATGCGGTCGTCCTCTGCTGCGTCGACCCTCGGGGTTGGAGTCGAAGACTCTTCGGGCCGGAGCGTTGATGTCGATTCGCTCTATATGGCCTAGCCATCTTAGACAATGGATCCGAAGACGTCTATATAGGCCGATGTCGCTGTACAGCCCGTACAGTTCTTGGTTGAATCTCCTCCTCCACTCTCCGTTTACACAAACGGGACCAAAGATTGCACGCAGAATTTTCCTCTCGAAACGCACAAGAGCCTCTTCATTAGCTTTTGATAACGTCCAAGCCTCAGCGCCGTAGAGGAGGACCGGGATGATTAAGGTTTTGTAGAGGAATACCTTAGTTTTTCGAGAGAGGGCTCTACTACTCAATTGCCTCTTGAGCCCGAAGAAGCAGCGGTTGGCAAGAGTTATTCTGCGTTTTATCTCAGCGCTGGTGTCGTTGCTGCTTGTCACTATCGAGCCAAGGTAGACGTAGTCCTTGACTACTTCAAAAATATAGCTGCCGAAGGTGACGTTCTGACCAAGACGTCGGTGTTGCGCGTCTTTCTTGGATGACAGCATATATTTGGTTTTGTCCCCATTTACCCTTAGACACACTTTAGCCGCTTCTGCTTCAATGCTTGCGAACGCCTCATTGACGTTTCGCATTGTCCGTCCAATAACGTCAATGTCATCTGCCTATGGCAAGCAATTGTGTGAACTTGAAGTAGATCGTACCTCTTGTATTGGCCGCAGAGTCCCGCACGATCTTTTCAAGTATGATGTTAGAGAAATCACATGACAGTGCGTCACCCTGTCTAAAACCTTTTTTAACATCAAAGGGGTCGGTTAGTTCCCCTCCGAACTTAATGGAGCAGCGAGAGTTCTCCATACTAATCCTGCACAGTCTGACGACTTGGCAGGAATGTTAAAACATGACATGGCTCTGTATAGCTCGTCTCTATAAACACTGTCAGACGCGGCTTTAAAGTCGACAAAAAGATAGTGCGTATCGACCTGGAATTCATGGGTCTTCTCCAAGATCTGCCGTAGTGTAAATATTTGGTTTATTGTGGATTTTCCTGGCCTGAAACCACACTTGTAGGAACCTATCAGATTGTCCACGTACGGCTTAAGGCACTTACACAGTACGGCAGAGGGGATCTTGTACGCGATGTTCAGGAGGCTTATCCCTCTGTAATTGGCGCAGTCATAGGGGTCTCCTTTCTTATGGACCGGGCAAACGATGCTTAGATTCCATTCGTCGGGCATGCATTCTTCCGACCATATCTTGCAGATGAGTTGGTGCATGTTCCTGACCAGCTCATCGCCAGCGGCTTTAAACAGTTCCGCGGGGATTCTGTCTTCCACTTAGCTGGAGCGTGGGTTTTCATGCGCTCGACGTGGATCTTTGTCTGCCGGACTATATCCACATCCTTGTTCGCGATTATGTCTTCTCCTCCATTCACCTTCCTGACAGACAGGACCACATACATATCTGGCGGAGAATTTTTCTTTCGAAATAACCGAAAACTGTACTGTGTCTTATCTTAGTAGACTTTCTTAAGATCAACTCGTTTCGCCTGTTCTTCTATCACCGTGAAATCTTCTACAACGTCACGCTGAGCCCGCGCGATGATGTCTATATCATCCGCGTATCCTAGCAGCTGGCTAGACTTGTAGAAGATAGTGCCTTCGCTGTTGACGCCTGCCCGTCGCACAATCTGCTCCAACACTAGATTGAGGAAGTCACATAATAGCGCATCTTCTTGCCGAAATCCGGTGCGTGTTTCAAACGGTTCAGAGGTCCCAGAACCGAACTGCACGGTGCATAGCGTATTTTTTAGCGTGGCGCGACACAGCCATCGCATCAAACAATTCTTTGTGATGAATGCTGTCGTATGTGCCTCGAAATCGATAAGGAGATGGGGTGTGTCGGTTTGAAACTCGCTGGTCTTTTCCAGGATTTGTTGAAGCGTGAATATTTGGTCTGTGGTCGATTTGCTGGGTCGAAAGCCGCACTGGTAGCTGCCGTGCGGTGCAGAAGGGCAGGATCTTGTATGCGACATTGAGCAGGGATATACCTCTATAGTTCTTGCAAGAGGTAGGATGGGGCAAATAGAGCTGATATTCCAGTCGTGATCTGGTGCATGTTCCCTACCAGGACATCGCTGCCAGACTTGAATAGCTCTGATGATATTTGGTCTATTGTAGAATTACCACAAAGGGTTGCAAGCTTTCACACAGTAGGGCCGAGAAGATCTTATATGCAATGTTAAGGAGACTTATTCCTCTGTACCTGGCGCCGTTATAGGGATCTCCTTTCTTGCGGACCAGGCAAACGATGCTGAGATTCCATTCGTCGGGCACGCTTTCCTCCGACCATATTTTACAGATGAGCTGGTGAATGCGCCCTAAAGTGTTGCGAATGTGATAATATGATTGGGGGTAGGACCTTAAAATTTAATCTCAAACTTAGCTTAGTTTTCCTCTATTGCTTTCCCAGCATTAGTTAGAAGTTCGTTCGTTCTCGAAACAAACATCATAATCCGAGCTATAATTCATAATTAAGGCGCCATATTTAGGAGGATGAGAGCGCTGTGGTTAGTATGTTGAATTCTGACGCACGATGAACGAGTTCGAATCCCTATAACACCAACGCTATCGAGTGTTGATTTCACGGCGTCCCTCCTCGGCGGGGTACTGGCAAAACTCCCATAGTATACCTGCCATGAAAAAGCTTCTCGACTCACGCCACTAAAGGACATTGAGGAGGATACTTCGCGTCAGTGGCTTTTCAAAGGTTAGGAACTGAGTTGTTGTTTTTCTTCTTCTTTTTAACGGGCGCTACAGCTCGGGTTGAACCTGGGCCTCAGCCAACATGCCCCTACAACTAGCACGATCTTTTACTAGCCTTTTCCATTGCCGTACACCCAATTGGCTGAGGTCCCCTTCCACCTGTGTGCGCCATCTTAAATGTGGCCGTCCTCTGTTTCTTCGTTCCTCGGGGTTGGATTCAAATACTGTCCAGGCTGGAGCTATGGTGTCCATTCGCTCTACATGGCCTAGCCATCATAGGCGTTGAATCCGTAGACGCCTGACTAGACTCATGTCGCTGTACAGCCCGTAAAGCTCGTGGTTGAATCTTTTCCTCCATCCCCCGTCCGCGTTTATACATAGGACCGAAAATCACACTCAAAATCTTTCTCTCGAATCGACCAAGGACCTCTTTATCGCCTTTTGATAGTGTTCATGCTTCTGCGCTGTTCTGGACCGGGATAATAAGGGTCGTTCGGGAGAGGGCTCTACTGCCCAAATAAACAGCGATTGGTAAGAGTGACTTGCGTTTGATTTCGGAACTGATGTCGTTCTTCCAGGTCACTGCGGAGCCCAGGTAGACGAAGTCCTTAACTACCTCAAACTTATATCTGCCAATAGGATAGGATAAATACTCGCAAACGCCTCAATGACGTCTCGCTGTGATCTACCTATTATGTAAATATCGTCGGCGTATGCAAGGAGTTGCGAGGATTTGAAATAGATTGTGCCTCTTGTATTGGCCAGTGATTTCCGCATAATCATTTCCAGTATGATGTTGAAGAAATCACACGACAGCGCACCGTCCGGCCTAAATCCTTTTTTGACATCAAAACTATCGGTAAGGTGTTCACCGATTCGGATGGAGCAGCGAGCATTCTCCAAAGTCATCCTGCATAGTCTGACGAGTTTGTATAGCTCGTCTCTAATTACGCTGTCGTATGCGGCTTTGAAGTCGACAAATAGGTGGTGAGTGTCAACTTGAAATTCATTGGTTCTTTCCAGAATCTGCCGTAGTGTGAAGATTTGGTCGATGGCGGACTTCCCTGGCCTGAATCCGCACTGATAAGGGCCTATCAGCTTATTTACAAAAGGCTGTAGGCGATTTTAAGGAGACTTAATCCTCTGTAGTTGGCGCAATCAGAGGGGTGTTCTTTCTTGTGGATCGGGCATACGATGCTGAGACTCCATTCCTCGGGCATGCTTTCCTCTAACCATATCTTACGGATGAGCTGGTGCATGCTCCCAACCAGGCCATCCCCAGCTGCCTTGAAGAGCTCGGCAGACAGTCCGTCTACGCCAGCAGCTTTATTCGACTTGAGCTTCGATATGGCAATCTTAACTTCGTCGAGGTCAGGGGGACAGAATTCTCTGCGGTCTCCGTCGATTAGAAATGGATCATTCTGCCTGACAGCGGTATATTGAGCAACATCGCCGTTATACAGTCTGCAGAAGTGGTTTTTCCATATTCTCAGCATCGACTGCAGTTCTACTACTAGGTGTCCGTTCTCATCCCTGCAGGCTTCCGTTCTGGCTTTATAACCTTGGCATGTTCGCTTTATCTGTTGATAAAACTTTCGAACGTCACGCCTGCAGTAACACCTCTCCAAATCCTCAATCTCGCGCTTCTCGAGCTCGTACTTCTTTCTTCTGAGAAGCTTATGCTCCTCCCTTCTTTTTAACTCGTAGAGCTCACGAGCTGCTCTTGTTCTTTTATGCAGCGAGGCCTTATATGCATCCTGCTTCGCTGTGTGAATCCTCCTGCACTCGTCATCGATCCAGGTGTTTCTTCGTGGTGGAGCCTTGAAGCCCAAAACTTCGGATGCAGAGCCTTTCAGGGCTTGTTTGCAAAGGCTCCACTGCTGTTCTATTGATAGTGTGAAGGATTCAGGTGTATTGGAGTGCTTAAGGGAGACGCGATCAGTAAAAGCACGAGCGGTTTCTGGCGATAGTAGCTTTCCGACGTCATAATTTTGAATCCTTACTCTACTCCGCTACGTTCGTGATATCCGTAGGCGCTTCTTGGCTACTACAAGTTAGTCGTCCGAGTCGATGTTGGCTCGTCGGAAAGTTCGAATATCAAGAATAGTGGAGGAGTGTCGGACGTCGATCGCGAGGTGATCAATCTAGTTGGTGGTCGATTGATCAAAAGACCGCCATGTGGAAGCGCGTACTGGCTAGAAGTAGATTTCGCCCCGTAGCAAGATCAATCAGCCTGTGCCCGGTACCGGATGTGGTGTCGTGTAGGCTAAGTTTGCCGATGACTCGTTTAAAAATGCTTTCCTTACCCAGCTTAGCATTGAAGTCTCCTAGGACAATATTGATGTCATAACTGGTACATTGGATATACGTTCTGTCTAGGAGGTCGTAGAACTCATCTTTGTTGGTCGCAGTTTTTGATCCCCTTTATAACCGGTCCATTCCATCACATTTCCTGGATGGAGGTTATGTCCGCTTTATAGCGGTCTAGGACGTCCGCAAGTTGTTCGGCTGCACGTGGTCTGTTTAGGGATCTAACATTCGACGTACAGAGCCGAAGTCAGACGCAAGCGTTGTCAATATTAATCCGATCCGTTTTATCCGAGGCTTGTGGTTGTTTCGGAGTTTGTTTTTCTTTACGGTTACGGCTTACTAGGCCTTAGCCCAACCGACTAATCTTGCTTTTTTTTGCCGCAAGAGGCTCGCCGTTCGCCCTTCCCCGTCTACAATTTCCAAAGGAAATCTCTAGATGGCACCACGAGGGGCTGAGGATGGGACTTACTACAAGTGCCGCAAGTTCTTCGCCTGCGTTGGCTCTTCTCGCTTTTTAGCAGGACAGCATCGGTCGGATAGATGCTACCCCTACGAAGGCCTTTATTAGTCCTTTATTATTTTTACACCACCTTTTTAAAAGTCTTACGCATTCGGCTCATAAGACATTTATGATTGAACATTGGGATCGTTGGGATCCCCAGATTGTGTGCTGTAAAAACCCAACACTAAAGGTTCATATGTGAGCAGTTTTGTCATGCCAGGGATCTCTGGCCAATCCAGTGATTTCCAGTGACTTACGAGGTGTGTGCTTGTCGTAAACACATTTGACATACCTTTCCGTGCCATTAATTGTATGCTTGTGAATCGAAGAATGTATTAATTAAAGACCTCCAAGCACCGACAATAAAAATGGAAAAAAGGAATAGTGGCCCGTAGATATGAATAGTAAAACAAATAGACATCGATTTATCCAAGCGCTATAGCCTATGTGACTAGTCACGCCTTTGAGTAATGCATAATTCAGCATTTCCGCTGCATGCATTACCAGCTTGGAGTGCACTGTCTTGTGCAGCACGCCTGCACTTCCACCTGCAAAACAGGCTCAACACGACAACAATACGCCCGAGCTAGAATCAGCCGAGCTACGTCAAGTGAATTTAATTAACTCCCCACCCAGTTCATCTCTACCAACTATCAACGGCCCACCTAATTCGAGTTTAATCGATCTAAGGAATCCAAATACCCTAGTGGCTTGTGCTGCAGATTGCGTCATAGAGAGATCGGCCTTGGGCAGCTGCTAATCCCTGTCGACGAACGAGGGAACGAACGAAACCTTGAATTATGTTGATCAAAAAGCACATCTCATTTGAAGGCCACCCTGAGACGCGTTGCTCTTTCTAGTCTTGTCCAACATCAAAAGAACAGCGTGAATCGCAAAAGCAAATACAAGCTAATGCTACAGTGTGTCAGTCAATCGTCGAGTCTTACACAAATGTCTGTCGCCTCAATTGGAACAGTCATTGAAGATGCGAGGAGCATTTAGCATGAGCACTTGGTGTTTGGCTTTTTTGCACAGTACGAGTCGTGAGATCGACTTCCGGTTAAAGTTGATCTCAGCATGGGTGGGGGAAGAACGCAGCACGATACATTTCGTGTTTCGTAATGCGTAGGAGTCTTGAGGTGATTACCTATTTATAATTTTATATGATGTGCACTCATGTGCTCTGAGATGAGTGGCACGGAGCATCGAGTTCCATGTTCCACGCGCTGATGTTGTGGTGTGGCGGCTTGTTGGCTGCTGGGTTTAGTGAATGGCTCTGGTGGAATTGTTACGAACGTATTAGGAGCGAATTCGAATTGTTTGTAATTGCTTTCGAGCTCGCTTGTTAGATGGGAGTGTTGAGCGATGCGGCAGTAATATGAGTACATCTGGTGGTAAAGGGATTAGCAAATTGTTTGCTTTGAGGAAATTTCTCGAGAATTTTCATTCGCCGTGGCTTGGAAGGTGTACTACGAGTTACATCAGGAGTTTATGATTTTGTCATGTTGGTACCTTTGGCTAAAGGATTTGTTTTTCTTTTTTGTGTCGCTTACCAAAGCGGATTTTACGCTCTGTTGGAAGCTTTGTCATGCAGTTTGTTCTAGCCATGTGAACACTTGCTGTAATCATGTGAAGTGTCTTTGTATACAACGTTGCGCTTAGCTTGTCGTATACATATATTTAGGTTTTCTTTCGAGCGTGACGTGGACAATTAAATGCTTTTTCGTAATAAAAATTGAGTCGGATGTTAAGATGATTATTGTTAAATTGTAGACCCAACGAAATTTATGTAGCGCTACCAAATAGCACGAGGCGAGGGGGAGGAAAGCGAGCAAACAGAGCAAAGAAGTTGATTGCGTTTAACGGGCAAACGCCAGCTTCGATCTCTGTCCCTCCTCAATCCAAGTAGACACACAGCCTCAGCGTGGCCCCCTGGATAACTGCCCTAGCACCCGCCAGGTAGTGAACCAATGTGTGTAGCAACCCAACCCCTTGTTCCTGGGGAAAGAGGAACCTGGCCCTCCAGGTTGGGGGCTGCATAGGGGTACATCCCTATCACGTAAAAACCCACTTGTTCCGAAACAACCACAAGCCTCGAATACGGACGGATAAAAAGTTGACGACCCCTGCAAACGGCTAACGGACTTGTGAGTCTCCACTTCGAATGTCAGGTCCCTTAAAAGGCCGGGTGCCGGCGATCAATTGGAGCAAACCCTCAGCTGCTTTAAAGCAGATATAACCGCACTCTAAGAAGTGCGATGGTATGGACCAGGCGATGGGATGGACTACGGGAACTGCTACAAGGAGAACAAACAGCGCCTATTCGGGTGCGAATTCGTTATTCGAGGAAAACTCCGACAAAAAGTCTTAAGCTTCCGGGATGTAAGCGAACGCCTCATAACAATCCGCATTAAAGCTAAATTTGGAAACATTAGCAAAATATACGCTCACACCCCAACGGAAGAAAAGGACGATCGACTATGATCAGAAGAAAAGGACGATCGACTCAAAGAAGAACTCTACGATCTCCTAGGTAGAGCCTATGCCCAGTGCCCCAGCTACGACACAAAAATAGTTCTAGGGGATTTAAATTCGAAACTGGGCAAAGCGGACATATTTGAGTCGATCATTGGAAAGCATAACCTCCATAACACCACATCTAACAACGGGCTAAGGCTAATCGATTTCCTAATGGGGCGTTACTTCCTTGTAGCAAGCACACGATTCCCCCATCTAAACATCCACAAGGGTACCTGGCGGTCTTTTGATCAATCGACCACCAACCGGATTGATCACATTGCGATCGATGCCAGACACTCCTCCAGTATTCTCGACGTATGAACCTTCCGAGGAGCCAACATCGAGTCGGACCACTACCTTGTTGTAGCCATGGTACGAATGAGGATGTCAAGAATGCTTAGGTGTTGAGTAGGACAAGGTAAGTTTGACGTCGGAAAGCTATAATCGCAAGAGACTGCCAGAATCTTTGCCGATCGTGTCTCCTCCAAGCTCTCTCAAAATTCGCCCACACCAGCACACACAATAGAGCGGGAATGGGCGCATTGCCAGAGACGCTGCCGCAGAGGTGCTGGGTTTCAAACCGCCACCACCTAGGAACCCCTGGTTCGATGAACAATGCGAACAAGCTCATGCAGCAAAACAAGAGGCATATAAAGCCATGCTGCAACGACGGACGAGAGCTGCTCGCGAAATCTATGAGCAGAAGAGAAGAGAGGAACACACGCTTCTCAGAAGAAAGAAGAGAAAACACGGAAAGCGTGAGATCGAGGAGATGGAGAGATGCTTCCGCAGGAATGACGCCCGTAAGTAAACGAACATGCCATGGTTACAAAAACAGAGCAGCGGCCTGCAGGGATGAAAATGGAGAACTGGTAGTAGAATCACAGTCGATGCTTAGCATTTGGCAAGACCACTTCTGGAAACTGTATAACGGCGATGGCGGACAAGATACCGCTCTCAGTCAGAACGATCCGTTCGTAATGGACGACGATGTAAGAGAATTCGGTCCACCCGACCTAGACGAAGTCGAAATAGCGATATCGAGCATGCCCGACGAATGGAATCTCAGCGCAGATTTCAAACACGATATGGAACTTGGCACGGATGTCAAAGAGAGTCCTGCCAACCTGAAAAAATTTAGGCATTTCTCCAAATCCATTTGCGCGAGTTATAATGGTCCGAAAACTATCCAATAAAAACAATACAAAACACAGTTTTATATATTTAAATATTTATTGACACATATATGAAACACGCACTTAACGACACGAGACTTAAACAATGACTGACCTTTGACTAACTTTGCTACTTGGTAATTCGCTCCAGCTTTATCTTCTTTCGAAGATAGAGTTGGAGAGAGAAACCGTAGCAAAGATCAACAATACACTTGTTGTTTTGCTGAACAAAACACCAAGAGTGGGGAAAGTAGGGTGTGGGGGTGTTACAGCATGTAACTCGCGCGCAATTTAAATTCACATGTCAGCTTACTTCTTGGACACAGTAATATACGTATCGGGTTTTCCAATAGGGAATTGATAACTTTGAATTCAATTTGTGAACGCACCCTTTCGCTAATCATCGAACTGTCATTGTCAATTTATTCAGTAAACTCAACATTTTCATCATGGTAAAGTGCACGAACGAGCAACGTCTGCAACCAACTTCAATATTACAATTCTAGCTTGATCATGCGTTTCGGCATTTTAACAATACGTTGCTGATTGGTATATAATTTCACGGCAAAATAGTGACCATGATAGAACGTGAATAGTAGAGCATAGAGTGAGTCCTTTTGGAGACTGAGCTTATGCACAAATGCTCTCTAAGGCTAGAACAGAAGGAACTCCACTAACGACGTCTATACGTCTATACTTACTTACTTACTTATCTGGCCAGCGATCCATGGAGGATCTGAGCCTGAGCTATAGCTGCCTTCCATCCTTGATGGTCCCGGGCACGCTGCTTCCAGTTGTCAAGACCAAGATGTCTTACATCCGCGATTACTTGGTCTTTATACCGGAGGTTCGGTCTTCCTCTTCTTCTCGAACCAGGAGGCTCGGAGTCGAAGACCCTCTTAGCTGGAGCGTTGATGTCCATGCGCTCGATGTGGCCGAGCCAGTGTAGTCGACGGATCCTTGCCTTCCGGACTACATCCACATCTTGGTACAGTTCGTAGAGTTCGCGGTTGTGTCTTCTTCTCCATTCACCTTCCTCACAGACAGGACCAAATATCCGGCGCAGATATTTGGTCCTTTCGAAAGAACCCAAAATCAGCTCCGCTGTCCTGCTTATCGTCCAGCTTTCGGCTCCGTACAGCAAGACTGGCAGAATGAGCGTTTTGTAAAGCATGACTTTGGTCTTTCGAGTGAGGAGTCTTGACCCCAGTTGCTTGGACAAGCCGAAGTGGCAGCGGTTGCCAAGGGCGATTCTATGCCGGATCTCCACTGTGGTGTCATTTGTGGAATTTACGTTTGCCCCCAGGTAGACAAACTCCTTAACTACCTCGAAATTGTAGCTGTCAATTGTTATATTTTGTCCCAGGTGGTGAGCGACGGATTGGTTTTTGCTTGACAGCATGTACTTCGTCTTGTCCTCATTGACCTTAAGACCAACTCGTTTCGCCTGTTCTTCAATCGCCGTGAATGCTTCCACAATGCCACGGCGAGAACACGCGATGATGTCGATATTATCCGCGTATCCTAGCAGCTGGATGCACTTGTAAAAGATAGTGCCTTCCCTGTTGACGCCTGCCCGTCGCACTATCTGCTCCAGCACCAGGTTGAAGAAGTCACATGACAGCGCATCTCCTTGCCGAAATCCGGTGCATGTTTCGAATGGTTCCGAGGTCCTAGAACCGAGTTGCACTGTGCATCGCGTGTTTTTTAGCGTGGCGCGACACAACTGGATCGGTTTTACCGGGATCCCGAATTCGGCCATCGCTCCAAACAGTTCTTCACGATGAATGCTGTCGTATGCGGCTATGAAATCGATGAAAAGATGGTGTGTATCGATTCGAAACTCGTTGGTCTTTTCCAGGATTTGTCGAAGTGTGAAAATTTGGTCTATAGTTGATTTGCCGTGCCGGAAGCCGCACTGGTAACTGCCGATTAGTGCGGTGCAAATGGGCTTTAGACGTTCACACAATACGCTAGACAGGATCTTGTATGCGACATTGAGCAGGGATATACCTCTATAGTTCTTGCAAGAGGTAGGATCGCCTTTTTTGTGGATGGGGGCATATAGAGCTGGTATTCCAGTCGTCGGGCATGCTTTCATCTTCCCAAATTCTGCAGATGATCTGGTACATGCTCCCTACCAGAACATCGCCGCCAGCCTTGAAGAGCTCTCTATACGTCTATACGAGCGTATAAAACCCAAGAAGGGATTCATTTTGCAAAGTTTTATCATCAGTCTTTCGACATCTTTCAATATTGTGCCCGCCCCACTACATATACATATATCACTGTGTATAGGAAGCAGATTTGATGTTCACTTTATCGTGAGTCTACTGTACTCCCGAAATAGGTACATTGTTCAGCGATCCAACTAATAATGAGCCATAAGTTAGCTCATTCTTTTCATTATGAATTCTTTCCCTCTCTTGACGTTGGTAGATTAATTCGCACCTCGGTGTTGTTATTTTCCGTTCGTTTTCTCTTGAATTTTCTTTGCCAAGCGTAAAACAATTAAGGTTGTTCCTTGACCCGAGGAGCTCATCATCAGCAACTGCTATACGCATGTCACCTGCTTATCGGACTTTTCATTTAACATTTAAACTGTCAAGTTCAACCCGCCGTGACATTTCTGTTTGGCTACACGACTAAGTGCGAGGAAAACGTAAATTAGGTACAAGTAATGAGAAGACATTAAAGAGCATCGGACCTAATTGCCTCGCTTGTGGAGTGTCATTTATTTATTCACACATTACAAACACATTAGTCTCGCATGCCAACATTTCATTTATTTATTTCGCAGAAAACATGCCAAAAGCATTCAGCACTCTAGGGTTTCTGTGAATATTTCCATTTGTCCATATGTGTGGTATCTGTGTTCCAAAATATCTGTCGAAGCTATTGGAAATCCACTTGAATGTTTATTTTCGTACATTTTTCATTGAATGCTTGCCAATGTCTCAACGGTTTTTCCATTCCTCCAAAAAATGTTCGTTTTTGTTCGCTCTGAAATGCGATAGATTGGAAAATCGCAATGGCAGCAATGAATGTGCCATTTTTGCAGTAAACACTACTATCGAGTACAGATTCGAGGAACTATTCGTAAGTGTATAAAGGCAGCTGCAGTTCGGGTGGTGAAGTTGAAATGCAACACGAGTCCCGGTGGAATAGACAGGATACGACTACACGCGATGTGCAGAATTTTTATAGAGTGCTTTGAAAATGGGTCGAGTGAATGGACACAGATTTGAGTATATTCTACTTAGGATTGATGGGTAATAAATGAAGTCGGAATGAGGTTATTGTTCTTTGGGTAGATTTCACGGTGGTCGTTACGAAGAGATTAAATGAGGAAATGAAACTGTTCGGAGGGTTGATGTGCTGTACATTTGGTCGCACTTGAAGCAAAATAAGAAATGAACTGCTCAACGAACTCATTGTTCAATGGGACCATCGATGTACTGTTTTCCTGGAGCCATATATCAACTAGGTTAAGCTCGTGCATTTTGGGTGAAATAAGTTCGAAATCCGCTTACATCATCCCGAAAGCCTAAGACTTAAGACGCATCCAAATAAGCGTTGTTTGTTCTCCTTGTAGCAGATGTCGCAGATTTTCACCCGTCTTTTGCCTGGTCCATCCCAGGCAACGTCTGCTTTATAGCAGCTGAGGATTTGCCTGCACCCGGTCTGTTAAGGGATCTCACATTCCAGGTGCAAGTTATTTAATCGTTTGCAGGGGTAATCAGTTTTGTATCCGTTCGTATCCAAAGCTTGCGGTTACTTCGCAACGTAATAGGGATGTTACCCCTAAGCACAACTCCCAGCCTGGAGCGCCAGTTTCCTTTTTCCCTAGCAACAAGGGGGCCGGGATGGCGGATGCCAGGCAGCTATCAGAAGAGGTACCGGGGAGGCTGTGTGTCAACTTGAATTGAGCGGGGACTAAGATCGAAGCTGGCGCATGCCACGTTAAACGCGATCAACTTCTTTGCTCTGTTTGCTCGCACCCTCTCCCCAACCGAAGAAAAGGACAATCGACTCAAAGAAGAATTGTACTATCTCCTAGACAGAACCTATGCCCAATGTCCCAGCTACGATACAAAAATAGTTCTAGGAGATTTCAATTCGAAACTGGGCAAAGCGAGGATATAAAGCTTACACGACACCACGTCCGAAAACGGACATAGGCTCCTCGACTTCCTGCGGTGCGCAATCTCCTTCTGGCTAGCACACGATTCCCGCATCTCAACATTCTCAAAAGAATCTGGCGATTACGTGATCAGTCTACCACCAATCAGATTGATAACCGACTCGGATCGCTGCACCACCCCACCAGGATGAGGTTCGACATTGGGCGCCTGAGCACACCGGAGTTTACCAGAGTCTACAGGGAGCAGCTGAGCGAAAGACTCTACGGTATGCCTACGTCGAACACAAATGCCAATAATATGTGGCTGCATAGCCGCTCAGCCATTCCGGAAGTAGCCGAAACCACCTTAGGATATCTACCACCCCCGACAAGAAACCCGTGGTATGATGGCGAGTGTGAACAGAAAAAGGGAGCAGCCGACGAGGCGTACGAAAAGGCGCTGCAGAGGAAAATCAGGGCAGCGCAAGAAGAGTACCGAGCCAGAAGAAGGGAGAAAAAAAAAAACGACTGCGACAAAAGAAAAGAATCTTCGCAGCCTCCCAGCACATGTATATCGAGGAGTCTAGGGATAAGCATACAACACGAAGCCAACAATAAACAAGAAAGCCAATGGCCTTGCAGGAGCCTTCAAAATGGCACCCAGGCTCTTCGAAACTGCGAGGGTAATCTTGTCAACGACCCGCAGGGAATAATGGATGTATTTAAGCAGCATTTTAAGCAGCTGCTTAACGAGCATGACCAAGAGAGAGTGGTAGGGACCGAGGAAATCCCAACTCCAGCCGCTGAAGTAGTCCTCCCACCCAGCATCGAAGAAGTCGGCACAGCTATTCAGAAGCTGAAGAATAACAAGGCCGCAGGCTCAGACGGCTTGCCATCAGAGCTCTTCAAGGCTGGCGGCGATGTTCTGCACCAGATCTGCAGTATTTGGGAAGATGAAAGCATGTCTGACGACTGGAATACCAGCTCCAGCTTTGCCCCATCCGCAAAAAAGGCGATCCTACCTCTTGCAAGAACTATAGAGGTATATTCATGCTCAATGACGCATACAAGATCTTGTCCAGCGTATTGTTCGAACGCCTAAAGCCATTTTGCACCGCACTAATCGGCGGCTACTAGTGCGGCTTCCGGCCTTCCAAATCGGCTATAGACCAAATTTTCACACTTCGACAAATCCTGGAAAAGACCAACGAATTTCGAATCGATACACACCATCTTTTCATCGATTTCAAAGCCGCATACGACAGCATTCATCGTGAAGGACTGTTGGGTGCGATGGCCGAATTCGGGATCCCGGGAAAACTGATCCAGTTGTGTCGCACCACGCTAAGAAATACGCGTGCAACTCGGTTCTAGGACTTCGGAACCGTTGGAAACATGCACCGGATTCCAGCAAGGAGATGCGCTGTCATGTGAGTTCTTCAACCTGATGGTGGAGCAGATAGTGCGACGGGCAGGCGTCAACAGGGAAGGCAACACCATCGCGTGTTCTCGCCCTGGCATTGTGGAAGCATTCACGGCGATTGAAGAAAAGGCGAAACGAGTTAGTCTTAAGGTCAATGAGGGAAAAACGGAGTACATGCTGTCAAGCAAAAACCAATTCGTCGCTCACCACCTGGGACAAAATATAACAATTGAGAGCTACAATTTCGAGGTAGTTAAGGAGTTTGTCTACCGGGGGGCAAACGTAAATTCCACAAATGACACCACAGTGGAGATCCGGCATAGAATCGCCCTTGGCAACCACTGCTACTTCGGCTTGTCCAAACAACTGGGGTCAAAACTCCTCACTCGAAAGACCAAAGTCATACTTTACAAAACGCTCATCCTGCCAGTCTTGCTGTACGGAGCCGAAAGCTGGATGATAACCCATACGGTGGAGCTGATTTTGGGTTCTTTCGAAGGAAATTTTCTGCGCCGGATATTTGGTCCTGTCTGTGAGGAAGGTGAATGGAGAAGAAGACACAACCGCGAACTCTACGAACTGTACAAAGATGTGGATGTAGTCCGGAAGGCAAAGATCCGTCGACTACACTGGCTCGGCCACATCGAGCGCACGGACACCAACGCTCCAGCTAAGAGGGTCTTCGACTTCGAGCCTCCTGGTGCGAGAAGAAGAGGAAGACCGAATCTCCGGTGTAAAGACCAAGTAATCGCGGAAGTAAGACATCTTGGTCTTGATAAACTGGAAGCAGCGTGCCCGGGACCGTCAAGGATGGAAGCCAGCTATAGCGCAGCCTCAGATCCTCCACGGATCGCTGGCCTGATAAGTAAGTAAGTTTGATGGTAAAAAAGGATTTAGACCAGGTGACACAGTGTCATCTTACATCTTACTTGAATAGAATTGTCAGTTATTTTTCTTTGGTGGCGTCACAGCCTATGAAGAACCAGAGTCAAGCTTCTCCCAATCACCCATGTTTGTTTGATTTATTTTTTGCACAGGTGAAGGCGACCCAAAGTTTAATGCCGATTTCGAACGGCGTGAGTCGAGAAGCTTTTCCATGGCAAGTTTACTACGGGGGGTTTTGCCAGTACCCCGCTGAGGAGGGACGCCGCGAAATAAACATTCGATGGCGTTGGTGTTATAGGGATCCGAACTCGCTCATCGTGCGTCAGAATCTAACACACTAGCCACTGCGCCCTCAGTTATTAGAGTGTGATTGCGAATTAGTTGTTTGTTAATTTGCTTTCCTCACGGGTGGCCGTGGTGTAGTGTTAAACATCAACGACCGTCGAATGGAAGGTCTGTAGTTCAAAGTCGTTCCATAGACAAGAAAAAACAGGGAAGTACGACTGATGAAGTCAAATTCAATACAAATTCATACTCTGTGTGTGCAATTCTAGTATAACACCATAATTGCATGGAACATTTGCTGAGAACTACAACCAATGTGAAAATTCAGTCGAGCTCCTCTCGAAACCATCTAGGACAACCACCCCTGGAGAGTAGTGAACGAACATCTACGACACAAACCACTGCACTCCGTTCAGGTTGTGTGATAAACATTATAAGAGTGTAACTCTTGAACCTGCACACCTTAAGCGGCGTAAATATATTTCCCAGCGTCGTAACCTCTAATCCCCTTTATGCTATTCTTGAAACTGAATTGGGTTAGTGACGCCATTTAGGTTTTATCTTTTCAGCTAGTCTCGTTTGTTTGGCAAGCAATTCGCATATGCACAAGCACGAGTGTTAGAAATTAACTTGCCGTCCTTGCTCATTTGTGCAACCGCACGTTAAGCCGAGACTTTCCGAATAAGAAAGATGCACGGCAGCTGGTGTTGTTGGCATTGTTTTTCCTCAATGGGTAATTACTTTGCCATTCGTTGGGGTTAATTTTAGCGTTTCATCATCATGCAGTCATGCAGTCTCATCACTGAAGTGGCAATGCGTGATAATGTCTTGACGTTTAAGCCTTACGAACACCTACGCTTCGATATGTAGTGTCAAAGTTCGATTGCAACACGCGAAGATCTGTTCATGAACTCTCGATATTGCGTGGCTAATCGCATGGATTTCACTTTCTACACCGTTAACAACATGGTGTATATGAAGGATCATTGACTCAGGCTCAATCACAGAAAGCTGTTCATGCCATAATCGCATGCTAGACAACCGTGCCTGGTCGTTTATTAGGTTGTCATTAACACCGTCTGGCTATAAAGCCAGAGCAGAAGCCTGCAGGGATGAGCACGGACAACTAGTAGTGGAGTCACACTCGATGCTGAGATTGTGGAAGGACCACTTCTGCAGACTGTATAACGCCGCCGTCAGGCAGAGCGAACCATTCACAATGGACGAAGACGAAGGAGATTCCCGTCCACCTGACCTAGACGATGTTAAGATAGCGATATCGAAATTTAAATCTTATAAAGCTGCTGGAGCAGACGTACTCCCCGCGGAGCTGTTTAAAGCAGCTGGCGATGAGCTGGTTAGGAACATGCACCAAATCATCTGCAAGATATGGTCGGAAGAACGCATGCCCGTTGAATGGAATCTCAGTATCGTTTGCCCGGTCCATAAGAAAGGTAACCCTTATGACTGCGCCAATTACAGAGGGATAAGCCTTCTTACCATCGCTTACAAGATCCTCTCTGCCGTACTGTGTAAATACCTGAAACCGTTCGTGGACAATCTGATAGGTTCCTACCAGTGTGGTTTCAGGCCAGGAAAATCCACGATAGGCCAAATATTTACACTACGGCAGATCTTGGAGAAGACCCATGAATTCCAGGTCGACACGCATCTTTTCGTCGACCTTAAAGCCGCGTATGACAGTGTTTATAGAGACGAGCTGTACAGAGCCATGTCATGTTTTAATATTCCTGCCAAACTCGTCAGACTGTGCAGGATGACTATGGAGAACTCTCGCTGCTCCATTAAGGTCGGAGGTTGATAAGTTTCTGCAATCTTCTTTATTCAACGTCTTACAAGCTAATGAATTACATATATCTATTCAGAGCTTCAATTCGCGCGGGATAATTTCTGAGTTCCCGCCAGAATTGACTTCAAATGACATTATATTATTTGACACATGTCACTTAATTTTAAGCTATAAATACAGGGTTAAAGTACAGGGTGTATCATTTATCCCCTTTGTTTAATTGAAACGAAACCTAAGGTTTTTGTTTCGAAGGCGTTCCGATCTTCGCACTACTGGTGGTTCGTCCTTGAATGGATTTGGTTGATTTCCAACATCTGCTGATGCCCCCTTTTTCCCAGTTGTCCCCTGATGTTCAACGATCTGATTGTCCAGCGGTGAATAAGTCTCACTAGCATGTGTTGGGTTGTCATCCTGTTGGTTAGGACCCGGAGAACCTGTTGGAAACGAAAGAAACTTCGAAAGGTTAAAATCATCAATGGCCTGTGTCTTCTGGTGGAATTGTTGGCCTCCTGCATTCGGTCGGATCTGATTCTGGTGACGTCGACAGTCTCCCATGCTGGTTTGAATTAAAAACATGCGTCGTCCAATGGTTTTTTTTTATAACCCCTTCAATCCACTTCTCCCCATGCCCATACTGTCGAGCGAACACAGTTTGACCGACGACAAACTTCTGTGTAACTGGTTTCATCTTGACGAATTCTTTCACCGGCAGCATGGCGGACAGAAGCGTTCGATGTTGCCGACCATGTAATTTTTCCGCTGGCGACACACCAAATTCATCCGGAGTTGTGCGAAAGGTAGCTAAGAATGTGACAAGCGCCTCTTCACTTCTTCGATTCTCCTCCATAGCCTTGAGAAAGGCTGTTTTGACCATCCTCTCGGCTACGCCATTTGATTCAGGATTGAATGGTGCTGACGTCATGTGTCGAATTGAATGGCCCTGACAAAATTGTTGAAAGTCCTTGGATGTGAACTGTGTCCCATTGTCTGACACAATTGTTTGTGGAAGCCCTTCCAAAGCAAATATCGTACGTGGCGCTTGAATGGTTGCATGAGTGGATGCGGAGGACATTCGTACCACGAAAGGAAATCTTGACTTCGAGTCCACCACAATTAGCCACATAGCTCCTTGAAACGGTCCCGCAAAATCCACGTGAATACGCTCCCAGACATTTTCAGGGGTTGGCCAGCTAGTGTATTCTTTCGGTGCCCGACTAGCATTCGACTGGCATGCTTTACATTTGGCCACCGTTTTTTCAATTTGGTCATCAATATTAGGCCACCAACAGTATCGACGAGCCATCTGCTTCATGCGCGTTATTCCCCAGTGTCCCTGATGCAGAAGAGCTAAGACCTTGGGTTGCAGTGCACCTGGTACGACCACTCTTGGATTATGGCTGTGAAAGAGAAGAACATTAGCAGACAAACTTAAAGAGAACCTTCTACGAAAGTACGGAATCAATTGATCTTGAGTAGCTGACAGGCGATTTGGCCAGCCTTTTTGCACATAATTGATGACTGTGCGCATTTCTGCATCCTTCTGTGAACACTTCGCAATCAAATTAGCATTAACAGGGAAATCGTCGATTGTAGCCCGCACATCTTCGGTTTGATGACAAAACTCCACTGTTTGATCAAATTCTTCATCTGGTCCCATGGGTAAACGTGATAGGCAGTCTGCATTCCCATGTTTACTTGTAGAACGATAACGGATAGTGTAGGTATATCCCATCAGGAAAATTGCCCATCTCTGGAGTCGTTGAATAGTCATGTGGGGTAACTTTTTGTTGGGGTTGAAAATGGTCACTAACGGCTGATGATCTGTGACCAGCTCAAATTGACGACCATATAAATATTGGTGAAATTTAGTTACGCCAAAAATTATGGATAGAGCCTCTTTCTCTATCTGGCTATACCTTTTCTGAGAGGTATTCAACGTTTTAGAGGCGAAAGCAATAGGCTTTTCAGTCCCATCTGGAAAAATGTGTGAGATGACAGCGCCAATCCCATGAGATGATGCGTCTACCGCTAGGCTAATTCGTAAATCATCTCTAAAATGTGTTAACCTGGAGACTTGAGCGATTTTCTCCTTAAATTGATGAAAAGCCTTCTGTTGTTCTTTTCCCCATTTAAAAGTTTCCCCTTTTGCGCGAAGTTTATTCAGCGGTGCAGCTATCTGAGCGAAATTGTCAATAAACTTATTGTAATAATTAAGTTTCCCAATAAATGCTTCTAACTCTTTTAGATTCTTAGGTTCAGGTAAGCTTGAGATGGCTTTAACCCGAGTCTCCGATGGTCGGATGCCTGAACCGTCAATTATGTGACCAAGATATTCAATTTCGGGCTCCGCAAACTTACATTTTTCCAGACGGCAACGTAGACCATGGCTCTCCAGTCTTTCTAAGAAAATTTTTAAATTTTCAAGATGTTCGGCACTTGTCCTGCCGGAAACGATCACATCGTCTATATACGACGTGCAAAATTTTAAATCTGTAGTCAATTGGTCCATATAGCGCTGAAAAATACCGGTGGAGCTGGATGTTCCAAAAGGTAATCGCTGAAATTCGAACAATCCAAACTCAGTACTTATTACACAAATCTTTTTCGATTCCTCATCCAGTGGGATTTGGAGGTAAGCTTCTGACAAATCGATTTTGGTGAAATACTGTCCCCCTTGCAATTTGTGGAACAAGTCTTCAATGCGGGGAACGGGATGGCGGTCTATCTCTAAGCAAGGATTTGTAGTTATTTTGAAATCACCGCATATGCGCAGTGCTCCATTTGCCTTATTGACTACAACAATGGGTGTGGCCCATTGGCTTGTTTCTACTGGACGCAATATTCCTAAGGCTTGCATTCGCTCAAGCTCTTGGCGAACCGCTTCCTTTTGAGCGAAGGGTGTTGGACGATATTTAAAATACCTGGGTTGGCAATTCGGTTTCAAGGTGAGATGTGCCTTAAATGATGTACTACATCCCAACCCAGGCTGAAAAACAGATTCGTGTTTTTCGCACAAGGTCATTGCTTCCGAAAGTAATCGGGCTCTAGAGTCTGTTTTTATTTGCATTACCGAGTGAGAATCAACACTTTGAATTTGTAGTCCAAATGCTTGAAACCAATCTAAGCCCATAATGTTGGAACCTCGTGAAATGTTGCAAACTAGCAGAGGTAATGTTCGATTGTACGATCTCCACTGTACACTCACGTTCAAAACCCCTTTGATCGGCACGGGTATTTCTCCATATGCCTGCAGAGTTCTTGATGTCGGTTCGCATGGGGGCTGGCCTAGTTTCTTATAGCCGTCAAGACTGATTAATGAACAAGTAGCACCGGTGTCTAATTGAAAAACTAACCTACGCTGATTAACACAAAGATCTATGAACATTTTATTTCTGTTCACTTCCGTTTCATATTGAGCGGACGATACTATGTCCGAGAATATATCTGCATTGTTTAAATAAATTGAATTCACGGAGTATGCAGATTCTGTCTGCTTTTTGTTATTGCTACAGTTCGGCCTGTTATGCGGTTTCTGGCATGCATTGTGATATTGTTGCTTCCTTCCCCGACTCTTGGAAAGAGCGCGTGGCTGAGACTGTGGGTTCACCACGTGCCTGGCTGATAAGCAAACGCTCCGAATATGTCCGCGTCGGCGGCAAAGATCGCAGATCGACTGAAGATGTTTGCATGCATTCCTCGGATGTTGTGTGAAACAACCAGGGCACGATTTTCTCAAACTAAAACTATCATGCGACTTACTTGGTTGTGCGTAGTGTGATGCGTTGATGTGATTAACTTCCAAAGACGTTGCTACGCTTGTAGTATTGCTCTCCTTCAATATGTTTGATGCCTGCTGCGTCGATTCATACGCGGTGGCCAGTTCTTCAACTTCATCCAACGTGGGGTTCTTCTTTTGTGTCGCGGCCATGCGAACGGCGTCGTGAGGAGTGTAGAACACGATCATGTCCCTGATCATAATGTCCGCGTATGACCTGTTGCAATCAGCATTGGGACACACAAAAGCGCAATCTCTCGCGCGACCTCTTAGATCTGCGATCCACTCCGCATAGGACTGACCCGGCGCCATTTTTTGTTGAAGGAATTTGCATCTCGATGCCAAAATGTGCAGTTTCGATTGAAAATATTTCGTAAGTTTCATAGAAAGCTCTTTAAAAGTATGTCTACTTACGTCTTCAGTTCCTACCAGTTTCTGCAGTAAGTCGTTTACCTGATTTCCGCACGTGGATAAAAAATGCGCCTTCATGAGGTTATCGTCATCCAACGAATTCGCCGTGAAATGTTGTTGGAGTTGGAAAAGGTAGCTCTCCCACGATTCTTTTTCCGAGTTGAACGCGTGAAATTGAGGAATGGTCGCAGGACGAGAAGATGGATTTTGACTCAGGAGTTGTGTCATTGTGGCTTTATTCTCGGCCAAAATTTGTTCAATCCACCGGTTTTGGGATGAAATTATTTGTTTCAACGCCTCTTCCATATTAAAAAAATACCTCGTCGCCACTTGATAAATTTCTGCAATCTTCTTTATTCAACGTCTTACAAGCTAATGAATTACATATATCTATTCAGAGCTTCAATTCGCGCGGGATAATTTCTGAGTTCCCGCCAGAATTGACTTCAAATGACATTATATTATTTGACACATGTCACTTAATTTTAAGCTATAAATACAGGGTTAAAGTACAGGGTGTATCAGAGGTGAACTAACCGACCCCTTTGATGTTAAAAAAGGTTTTAGACAGGGCGACGCACCGTCATGTGATTTCTTCAACATTATTCTTGAAAAGATCGTGCGGGGCTCTGCGGCCAATACAAGAGGTACGACCTACTTTAAGTCCACACAATTGCTTGCCTACGTAGATGACATTGACGTTATTGGACGAACAAAGCGAGTCGTCAATGAGGCGTTCGCAAGCATTGAAGCAGAAGCGGCGAATGTGGGTCTAAGGGTAAATGGGGACAAGACCAAATATATGCTGTCATCCAAGAAAGACGCGCAATACCGACGTCTTGGTCAGAACGTCACCTTCGGCAGCTATATTTTTGAAGTAGTCGAGGACTTCGTCTACCTTGGCTCGATAGTGACAAGCAGCAACGACACCAGCGTTGAGATAAAACGCAGATAACTCTTGCCAATCGCTGCTTCTTCGGGCTCAAGAGGCAATTGAGTAGTAGAGCCCTCTCTCGAAAAACTAAGGTTTTCCTCTACAAAACCTTAATCATCCCGGTCCTCCTCTACGGCGCTGAGGCTTGGACGTTATCAAAAGCGGATGAAGAGGCTCTTGGACGTTTCGAGAGGAAAATTCTGCGTGCAATCTTGTTTGTGTAAACGGAGAATGGAGGAGGAGATTCAACCAAGAACTGTACGGGCTATACAGCGACATCGGCCTGGTTAGACGTCTTCGGATCCAACGTCTAAGATGGCTAGGCCATGTAGAGCGAATAGACATCAACGCTCCGGCCCGAAGAGTCTGCGACTCCAACCCCGAGGGACGACGCAGCAGAGGACGAACGCACAGATGGAAAGGGGCATCAACCAACTGGGCGTACGGCACTGGAAGCGACTGGCCAAGATCGGACCGGCTGGAGAGGCTTGTTGGTTGAGGCCCTGGTTCACCCCGAACTGTAGCGCCATCAAAGTAAGTCAAAGTATGTAATACCGTTAAGAGGCGTTGTCTGCATCCGCAATTAATTTCTTACTTTCCCGGTCCGACTTCTTCGTCCAGTCGGTCGTCGGTTGCGCGCTAATGACGATCGCAAACACTTGCACAAATGCAAACGAACAGAAAAAATGATGAAGAAAAAGAAAGAACAAAATGAATTTAATCTAACCGTAAACATCAATTAATCGCTAAAAATTGTATACCAAGCGAGCCATGACATAACCTCACAACGCTACACCGCTACGAACAACAAACTTCAGTTGGTAGAGTGTATGATATGATATCTGCTACCTAGTCAGTAGGGTAGAGGAAAAAGAAAACAAAAACCATAAATAGATACGCAAATTAAAAACGAAACGTAAAATGAAAATGCAATTAAGGAGAATCAGACAGCACGACGGGGAGGGAAAGACACGGGAGAAATCAGCGAAACAACTGTCCGATTATCGAACAGATAGTCGTACAGCACCCCATAAGGTGATAAACACGATCCACTGGTTTCTACCACGACGCGACGCCTGTTGCCTTATTCATTTCCTCTTTACTCATATTGCCAAGCTTCATATTCCATTTTGTTACCAATCTTGTATCGTTTACGTTTCGTTACGTCTATTACACACACTCGGATCGTTTTAGTGTTGACTCTACGAACAGAGCCCCGCGCGTATGATCGATCGATCGATTGATTGATCATGTGGCCGTGTTGATTCCGGATTCGTCGAATACAAATTTAATTTAATTCAATTCGATCGATCGCGAGTAGAAGATACGAGAACAAGTAGTAAGTGGGGAAATCGTACACGTGTTACTTGTTGAACACAGTCCGATCGGATCGCTGCTCATTACTATCCAATTGCGTTGGTAAACCAATTTGTCCAGCGCTTCATTTTTCACATTTGCCCTCCAAGTGATTCATTTAGCTTGGAAAATTGATTCGCTGCTCTCAGCCCCAGCTCCGAGAAAAACCAATGCGAGGACATTGATATGTACATGAACAGGAGCCATGGCACTTGTGTACGTACACACCAGAGCGTGTTGGGAAAATGAAAAATTTGTTGAAAATGGTAAATTACTATCATAATTGGGTGAGGACGTGTCTACTCGTACTACGAGTACGGGTACATGTCCGGCAGCACCACGCCCGAGGCGTCGACTCTTATTTTCTTGATTTTCGTTGCCAACTTGTTAGGTATTACCACGAGTACTCATATCAATCATGTGATGAATCACCCTGTCAAATTGATATTGCTACAAGCGTTCGTTTGTATATTTGTATTTTTGACAGACAATGGATTTTCAATTACACCTGGTCCAAGATGGAGTACTGAGTTGGATCTGGAGTTTATTTTTATATCCTATGGCGAATCGAAAATGAGCACGAAATCGGGCAGTTGGCAGTAATGAGCTATACGTATTCGCTTGTTTAGTCTTTTCTAAGCTCGGTTAATTGCTCGTGTATATAGAAACGATCTTTTGTAGAACGTGAAGGTTGACATATAGACGTTTTAGATACCTTAGTTACTTACCTACTTAGATGGCGCTACAGTACGGGGAGAACCAAGGCCTCAACCAATAAGCCTCTCCAACCAGCACGATCTTTGGCCAGCTGCCAGTGCCGCACGCTCAGTTGGTTGAGGTCCCTTTCCACCTGTGCGCGTCACCCTAGATGCGGTCGTCCTCTGCTGCGTCGTCCCTCGGGGTTGGAGTCGAAGACCCTTCGGGCCGGAGCAATGATGTCAATTCGCTCTACATGGCCCAGTCTTCTTAGACGTTGGATCCGAAGACGTCTTACTAGACCGATATCGCTGTACAGCCCGTACAGTTCTTGGTTGAATATCCTCTCCCACTCTCCGTTTACACAAACGGGACCAAAGATTGCACGTAGAATTTTCCTCTCGAAACGCCCAAGACCCTCTTCATCCGCTCTTGATAATGTCCAAGCCTCAGCGCCATAGAGGAGGACCGGGATAATTAAGGTTTTGTAGAGGGAAACCTTGGCTTTTCGAGAGAGGGCTCTTCTACTCAGTTGCCTCTTGAGCCCAAAGAAGCAGCGGTAAGCAAGAGTTATTCTGCGTTTTATCTCAGCGCTGGTGTCATTGCTGCTTGTCACTATCGAACCAAGGTAGACGAAGTCCTTTCTTACTTACTTACTTATCAGGCCAGATATCCATGGAGGATCTGAGCCTGAGCGATAGCTGCCTTCCATCCTTGACGGTCCCGGGCACGCTGCTTCCAGTTTATCAAGACCAAGATGTCTTACATCCGCGATTACTTGGTCTTTATACCGGAGGTTCGGTCTTCCTCTTCTTCTCGAACCAGGAGGCTCGAAGTCGAAGACCCTCTTAGCTGGAGCGTTGACGTCCATGCGCTCGATGTGGCCGAGCCAGTGTAGTCGACGGATCCTTGCCTTCCGGACTGCGTCCACATCTTGGTACAGCTCGTAGAGTTCGCGGTTGTGTCTTCTTCTCCATTCATCTTCCTCACAGACAGGACCAAATATCCGGCGCTGAATTTTTCTTTCGAAAGAACCCAAAATCAGCTCCGCTATCCTGCTTATTGTCCAGCTTTCAGCTCCGTACAGCAAGACTGGCAGAATGAAAGTTTTGTAAAGCATGACTTTGGTCTTTCGAGTGAGGAGTTTTGACCCCAGTTGCTTGGACAAGCCGAAGTAGCAGCGGTTGCCAAGAGCGATTCTATGCCGGATCTCCACTGTGGTGTCATTTGTGGAATTTACGTTTGCCTCGAGGTAGACAAACTCCTTAACTACCTCGAAATTGTAGCTGTCAATTGTTATATTTTGTCCCAGGTGGTGAGCGACGGATTGGTTTTTGCTTGACAGGATGTATTTCGTTTTGTCCTCATTGATCTTAAGACCAACTCGTTTCGCCTGTTCTTCAACGGGCCGGAAGCCGCACTTGTAACTGCAGATTAGTGCGGTGCAAAAGGCTTTAGACGCTTACACAGTACGCTGGACAGGATCTTATAGGAATATATGCATGCTCCCTACCAGAATATCGCCGCCAGCCTTGTAGAGCTCTGATGGAAAAACGTCTGAGTCTGCGGCCTTGTTCTTCAGCTTTTGAATAGGTGTGCCGACTTCTTTGATGCTGGGTGGGAGGACTACTTTAGCTCCTGGAGTTGGGGTTTCCTCAGTCCCTTCCACTCTGTCTTATTCATGCTCGTTAAGCAGCTGCTGGAAATGCCGGTCACTGCGGGTCGGTGACAAGATTACCCGCGAAATTTCGAAGAGCCCCGGTGCCTTTCTTGAAACTTCCTGCAAGACTTTTAGCTTTCTTATAAAAGGCCTGTATTTTATCCTGGAGCCGGTAGGCCGCGAAGTATTTTTTTCTCCTCCCTTCTGCTGGCTCGGTACTCTTCTCGCGCTGCCTTAGTTTTTCGCTGCAGCACCTTTTGGTCCGCCTCGTCGGTTGCTGACTTTTTCTGCTCACACTCACCATCATACCATGGGTTTCTTGTCGGGGGTGGTAGGTTGCCTAAGGTGGTCTTGGCTACTTCCTGAATGGCTGAGCGGCAATGCAGCCACATTTTGTTGACATTTGTGGTCGACGTAAGAATACCGGAGAGTCTTTCGCTCAGTTGCTTCCTGTAGACTCTGGTAACCTATGTAATCTACGTAACATAGCTTCCTTAAATTGTCACAGAAAATAAACGAAAAACATTTGTGTTCAACACTAAGACTTGGACTAGGTTTCTTAAAGATACGAGGTACTGAATTGTATTGTTCCAAGACCATTTGACTAAGACTTAACAACTCTGAACCATGATTTGGAGGTTTTGTGTGCCTTTCACTTTAGTGTACTATGTTCTGTCTTCTCAGGTGTTTATTTGGCTAGAAAAAAAGATTAGTCCGTAAGAATTTGATTGTCAAAGATGTTTGCTCTAGGGACATGATAATCACTTAAGTATGCTAATACTTGTATTGACTTAATCTTACTTAAGGGTTTTCCCGTCTGTTCCGTCTGGACTTGAAAATATTCTTTTGAACGGGTATTTTTGGCCGGTCAACACAATCGTTGTATTCGTATTCTTCTTTGGCAGCAATAAATCATTTAAAAGAACAAGTGATTAATAGTGTAGTATCTCCGATATATGTAGGTATTCACGACTTAACGTTGGTGTTCAATTCCACGCTCCGTATTAATATATTGCCCAAGTACCATAGAGCTGCAGTAATCCTCTCATAAAGATATTGTTATTCACACCATATTTGCGGTAATTTATGATCGAATACTTCGGTTTGTTATAATTCCTACCTTTGGCTCGAGACCAAGCACCTTGGCTACACGTATATACATCACCGCAATCATGACAATCGTTTTTCAATTTTCGAACAGATCGCAATAGTGTAAGTTCCTCCGAATTGATTACCATACTTACTCAACCCGTTCCACAGTAGCAGTATCTCATCAAGGCCCTCTGACCCCCATATTAGCACGATTACGAATGAGAAAAATGGCAGGCAATTAACAAAGTTTTCATTGAAATTCTTTCCGTCTTCGTATCCAATAAGAATTCGTTCATCGGTGAAACTTCAAGAGGGGCTTTTCCAATATTCAATCGAGATTCTTTATTCGACGATAAAATTAATAATTTTTAGATAAAAATGGAGATCTGCCGGAACGAAAGCTTGTCGTGCTTACCTAGCAAGTAAATAATGGCCACCAGGTGATACATCTGTGATTTATTTTTCTTTAAGATTTTTGTTGTAATTTGTGTGTTTTGGACGTTTCCTACTACTTTTCTAGCACGATCTTCCGCTAGCCTTTTCCATTGCCGCACACCCAGTTGGCTGAGGTCCCCTTCCACCTGTGTGCGCCATCTTAAGTGCGGCCGTCCTCTGCTTCTTCGTCCCTCGGGGTTGGATTCAAAGACTCTCCGGGCTGGAGCTGTGGTGTCCATTCGCTGTACATGGCCCAGCCATCTCAGGCGTTGAATCCGTAGACGCCTGACTAGACTGATGTCGCTGTACAGCCCGTAAAGTTCGTGGTTGAATCTTCTCCTCCATCCCCCGTCTGCGTTTATAGGCCCAAAAATCACGCGCAAAATCTTTCTCTCGAACCGACCAAGGGCCTCCTCATCCGCTTTTAATAGTGTCCATGCTTCTGCGCCGTACAACAGGACCGGGATGATAAGGGTCTTATATAGAGTCAACTTTCTCCTTCGGGATAGGGCTCTATTACTCAGTTGCCTCCTGAGCCCAAAGAAACAGCGATTGGCATGAGTGATTCTGCGTTTGATTTCGGAACTGATGCCGTTGTTCCAGGTCACTGCGGAGCCAATGTAGACGAAGTGCTTAACTACCTCGAACTTATATCGGCCTATACAAACGTTCTGGCCGAGACGTCGTCGGTGGTGAGCATCCTTTTTTGATGACGCTCACCGCCATATATTTAGTTTTGCCCTCGTTTACCGCCAAACCAATTTTCGCCGCCTCCATCTCAATACCCACAAACGCCTCATTGACATCTCGCTGTGATCTACTTATTATGTCAATATCGTCGGCGTATGCAAGGAGTTGCGAGGATTTGAAATAGATTGTGCCTCTTGTATTGGCCAGTGATTTTTGCACAATCATTTCCAATATGATGTTGAAGAAATCACAGGACAGCGCATCGCCCTGCCTAAATCCTTTTTTAACATCAAAACTATCGGTAAGGTGTTCACCGATTCGGATGGAGCAGCGAGCATTCTCCAAAGTCATCCTGGATAGTCTGACGAGTTCAGCAGGTATGTCGAAGGTAGACATAGCGTTGTATAGCTCGTCTCTAATTACGCTGTCGTATGCGGACATGTGTGAAGATTTGGTCGATGGTGGACTTCCCTGGCCTGAGTCCGCACTGATAAGGACCTATTAGCTTATTTACAAAAGGCTTCAGGCGTTCACACAAAACGGCAGAGAAGATCTTGTAGGCGATGTTAAGGAGACTTATTCCTCTGTAGTTGGCGCAATCAGAGGGGTCTCCTTTCTTGTGGATCGGGCATACGATGCTGAGATTCCATTCCTCGGGCATGCTTTCCTCTAACCATATCTTACGGATGAGCTGGTGCATGCTCCCAACCAGGTCATCCCCAGCTGCCTTGAAGAGCTCAGCAGACAGTCCGTCTGCGCCAGCAGCTTTATTCGACTTGAGCTTCGATATGGCAATCTTAACTTCGTCGAGGTCAGGGGGACAGAATTCTCTGCGGTCTCCGTCGATTAGAAGTGGATCATTCTGCCTGACAGCGGTATATTGACTAACATCGCCGTTATACAGTCTGCAGAAGTGGTTTTTCCATATTCTCAGCATCGACTGCGGTTCTACTACTAGGTGTCCGTTCTCATCCCTGCAGGCTTCCGTTCTGGCTTTATAACCTTGGCATGTTCGCTTTATCTGTTGATAAAACTTTCGAACGTCACGCCTGCAGTAACACCTCTCCAAATCCTCAATCGCGCGCTTCTCGTGCTCTTTTTCTTTCTTCTGAGAAGCTAATGCTCCTCCCTTCTTTTTAACTCGTAGAGCTCACGAGCTGGTCTTGTTTTTTTATGCAGCGAAGATATGCATCCTGCTTCGCTGTATGAATCCTCTTGCACTCGTCATCGAACCAGGTGTTTCTTCGTGGTGGAGCCTTGAAACCCAAAACTTCGGATGAAGAGCTTTTCAGGGCTTGTTTGCAAAGGCTCCACTGCTGTTCTATTGATAGCGTGGACGATTGAGGTGTATTGGAGAGCTTAAGGGAGACGAGATCGGTAAAAGCACGAGCGGTTTCTGGCGATAGTAGCTTTCCGACGTCATAACTTTGTATTCTTACTCTACTCCGTTGCGTTCGTGATATCCGTAAGCGCATCTTGGCTACAACAAGATAGTGGTCCGAGTCGATGTTAGCCCCTCGGAAAGTTCGAACATCAAGAATAGTGGAGGAGCGTCTGACGTCGATCGCGATGTGATCAATCTGGTTGGTAGTCGATTGATCAAAAGACCGCCAGGTGCCTTTGTGTATATCGAGGTGCGGGAAGCGCGTACTGGCTAGAAGGAGATTTCGCCCCGTAGCAAGATCAATCAGACTGTGTCCGTTATCGGAGGTGGTGTCGTGTAGGCTATGTTTGCCGATGACTCGTTCAAATATGCTTTCCTTACCCAGCTTAGCATTGAAGCCTCCTAGTACAATTTTGATGTCATAGCTGGGACATTGGGCATACGTTCTGTCTAGGAGATCGTAGAACTCATCTTTGGCTGAGTCATCCTTGTCTTCCGTGGGGGCGTGGACGCAGATCAGGCTGATGTTAAAAAATGTAGCCTTGATACGGATTGTTATGAGGCGTTCGCTCACATGCCGAAAGCTTAGGACTTTTTGCCTTAGTCCACCTCGAACAACAGATCCGCATCCAAACAACCGTTGCCCTCTCTCCCTATAGCAGTCGCCGTAGTAAATATCGCAGTTTTTCATCCGGTCCATTCCATCGCATTTCCTGGATGGCGGTTATGTCCGCTTTATAGCGGTCTAGGGCGTCCGCAAGTTGTTCGGCTGCACGTGGCCTGTTTAGGGACCTAACATTCCACGTACAAAGCCGAAGGTCATTGTCCTTTTTTCGATTTTTGCAAGGGTCGTCAACATAAATCCGGTCCGTTATATCCGAGGCTTGTGGTTGTTTCGGAGTTTGTTTTTTTACGGTTACGGCTTACTAGGCCGTAGCCCAACCGACTAATCCTGTTTTTTTGGCGCAGGAGGCTCGCTATTCGCCCTTCCCCGTCTGCAATTTCCATAGGAAATCTCGAGATGGCACCACGAGGAGGTGGGGATAGGACTTACTAACAGTGCCGCAAGATGTTCGACTGCGGTGGCTCTTCTCGCTTTTTAGCAGGCCAGCATCCGTCGGATAGATACTACCCTTACGGGGCCTTTGTTAGTCCTTTGCCATCTTATCATTAGGGAGGGATAATTTACTGCAGAGCATTTAAGGAGCATCTCCGCTCGGCATCAGTGGGAAGCCTACCTGTGCTGCATGTTGTGAAGAGGACGACACAGCAGAACTCTTTCTCTGCGACTGTCCCGCGTTTGTTCGCGCATGGTGGCGCACCCTTGGGGCCGACGTGGTGTGTGCCGAATCTCTTAGCTCTACATCACTAGGTACCTATTTTACGGCCAAAAATAAATCTTCATCGAAGTATATTTGAATAGAATGGAGGGAAGCGCTTCTTGAAATTAATTGTTCGCAGTCGGCAATAAACTGTAGGTCTCTTTCACATATGGGAAAAAAGATCGCACACAATGTAGGTGATTGAGAAAAGCTAGGCTCTGGTCCTTCACGAACTGCGACATCTGTAATATGGTTTCATTTCATTTAGTCATTTAGTCATGTATCATGTGGTCTGAAATCTGAGCTACTCGTCTGCTAAGACCTCTTGCTATTCCCGATCAGGTTTGGTCTAATCATTGCCAGGAATTCACAAATGAGTACCACAAAGGCAAACAAACGTGAATGAAATTGATCATCTGATCACGCATATTCCCATGGATTCTTCCCTCACCTAGAGGAAGTGCCCCCACCCGCTTCTATGCACCCATCATCTTCATTACGCCACGCAACTCAAATATCTCCACGTACATCGCCTAAGCACAAGCAATATTCGAACTTGTATCTTCAACTCGATCCCTAATCATGACTTGAACATTTTCATTAGCCAACAGTGTTATGGTAATTTCCCTAGGAATTACTGTCATTACGATACCAGCACTTTCATTCTCTGGCATCCATAGAAGAAACCCTACCGTCGCCATCTCACCGGTGCAAATGATTCTGCAGTTCGTGAGAATTGGCCAAATGGGGTTCTCACGCATGTCTTCAGGACATGCACCGGTGGTTTAACCCAACCGCCTAGCACTCCAACTGAACCAAGTCGGAATGAATTATTTCCTTTATTTATAAACATCGTTGGGGTTTTGGATTTCAATCAATCTTCTTGGCGAATAACTTCTTGAATTACCCGACCGGCTGAGATCAGCATATGCTTACACGAAGGTACACATGCACCTATAGGTACATATGTACTCGTTCGTACGTACGTAGACAAGAAGTAAAGTGAAATGAATTGCAATTGGAATAAATGGTTGTGGAACACTTTCTCGACTCACAAACTGGAGCAGTTGTCCAGAGGATAATTGTTAGTATATGGAGCAAACGTGAAGAGGAGAGGCAAAGCTGGTGATTTGCGACACTGGAAACTGGTGTAATTGACAAGTCAAGAGTTGAAGGCGAGGGGAAGAGAGCACTTGTATGTTCTAGTTCAGCTTCGAGGTCAGTGCGGTTTGGTTCGAGCGTGTGTTGGGGAAGTTGATGTGATTTATGTACTTCATAGTGTTAACGCTTATTTTGTTGCTCTCGAGACACAAATGATCTTTGTGGTTTTCGACTGATCCAATGAGTTGAGTGCGGAACAGGGACTTGAAAGTGAAGGGTTTTTTCTTGTCTTGACCTTGTTCAAGAAACGTATTGTTAAAGAGGCAGTAAATGACGCTGGACGTGAGTCGTGGTGCTGACTCAGGGTCTTGAATTGAATATCTGTGATAGACATGGTTAGACCTTGTTTCTGTAACGCATTTGTGTTCTATTTTTTCTCTCCAATCTCCTCAGTGAGCAACGCATCTCTTAAACTCGGGATTTTATAGTCAATAACTGGAGCGCCGTGGTGCAGTGGTTAGTGTGTTGAACTCTGATGCACGATGAGCGAGTTCGGATCCCGATAACACCAACGCCATCGAATGTTTATTTCGCAGCACACTGAGGTAGCACTCACACAGTATGTGCTCTGCCGTCTCTTCGTCCTCAAGACGGAGTCGACACTCAGTTTCAAATGAGAGCTTCCTTTTATTGAGATGATATCTCGCACTGTCCCGTCAGGTAGCTGACTAGTCTTCTGATATCTACTCTATTGAGTTTGGGTATGTTAATAGAGTGTTTGTTCAGGGGCCGTATAAATCGTTTCGATTGGCAATGTCCTTGAACGCTTGCCTAAGAAGAAGTTGATCTTAAACTTGGGAGTACCGCAGAAAGGTTCAAGACGTACGTACTATTCGCTGGAACCTTTCCTAACGAGTTGATCGGCGATTTCATTGCTCTTAATGCCATTGTGCTCTGGCACCCCCTAGAGTTTGTCCTTGTTTCTTTTGGCGAGGTCTTGTATGGCACCGTGGCATCCCTTGACGGTTTTTGAGTTCGGGCTGTACGAACTAAGTGCTTTAAGCGCTGTTTGGCTATCAGGGAGTATGTTGATGGTTACTCCTCTTACGCCAGTCTCTAGGTTTGCTTGGAAGATACTCGGACTCATTCCGAGGGCCTTCGGCATCTCCCGATTTGGTCCAAACCATCTTGGAGCCATCAGTGTACCACCTAAGGCCTTTGACGTTAAGCAGGGGATCACTGGTCTCCCAAGCTAAGCGGTTTGGGATCAATATCTCAAATCTCTTGCCAAAAGTGAAAGTGTGCGGTAGTGCGTCCGAGACCGTGGTAGTCATATCCAGCTCAGCAAGATGTTGCAAGGTGGACATGTGACTCATGGGTCTACGAAAATGGCAAGTTAGCTCCCGGGGGATGAGTTAGAATTGCGCTGCGTAATGCAACCTTTTTAATAAAAGAGGACAACGATTGTTCGGATGCGGATTTGCTGTTCGCGGTGTACTAAGGCAAAAAGTCTTAAGCTTTCGGCATGTGAGGGAACGCCTCATAGCGATCCGTATCAAGGCTGATATTAAACAGCCTGATCTGCGTCCACGCCCCCATGGAAGACAAGGATGACTTCGCCAAAGATGACTTCTACCATCTCCTAGACAGAACGTATGCCCAATGTCCCGCTGTGACATCAAAATTGTACTAAGAGACTTCAATGCTAAGCTGGGTAAGGAAAGCATCTTTGAACGACTCATCGGCAAGCATAGCCTACACGACGGCACATCCGATATCGGGCTGATTGATTTTGCTACGTGGCGAAATTTAATTCTAGCCAGTACGCGCTTCCCGCACCTCAATATTCAAAGGCACCCGGCGGTCGCCAGATCAATCAATCACTAACCAGATTGATCAGATCGCGATCGACGTCAGACACTCCTCCACCATCCTTGATGTTCGAACTTTCCGAGGAGCTAACATCGACTCGGGCCACTATCTTGTAGTGCGTATGTGGATTTCACCAACGCAGCGGAGTAAAGTAAGAATACAAAGTTATGACGTCGGAAAGCTCCGATCGCAAGAAACCGCTCGTGCTTTTACCGATCGCGTCTCCCTTAAGCTCTTCAATACACCTCAACCCTCCACGATATTAATAGAACAGCAGTGGAACCTTTGCAAACAAGCCTTGAAGTTTTGGGCTTCAAGGCTCCACCACGTAGAAACACCAGGTTCGATGACGAGTGCAGGAGGATTCACACAGCGAAGCACGATGCATATAAAGCCTCGCTGCATAAAAGAGCAAGAGCAGCTCGTGAGCTCTACGAGTTAAAAAGAAGGGAGGAGCATAAGCTTCTCAGAAGAAAGAAGTACGAGCACGAGAAGCGCGAGATTGAGGATTTGGAGAGGTGTTACTGCAGGCGTGACGCTCGAACGTTTTATTAACAGATAAAGCGAACATGGCAAGGTCATAAAGCCAGAACGGAAGCCTGCAGGGATGAGAACGGACACCTAGTAGTAGAATCGCAGTCGATGTTGAGAATATGGAAAAACCACTTCTGCAGACTGTATAACGGCGATGTTAGTCAATATACCGCTGTCAGGCAGAATGATCCATTTCTAATCGACGAAGACCGCAGGGAATTCCCTACTCCTGACCTCGACGTAGTTAAGATTGCCGTATCGTAACTCAAGTCGAATCAAGCTGCTGGCGCAGACGGACTGTCTTTTGAGCTCTTCAAGGCAGCTGGGGATGACCTGGTTGGAAGCATGCACCAGCTCATCTGTAAGTTATGGTTAGAGGAAAGCATGCCCGAGGAATGGAGTCTCAGCATCGTATGCCCGATCCACAAGAAAGAAGACCCCTCTGACTGCCCCAATTACAGAAGAATAAGTCTTCTTAACAGCGCCTACAAAATCTCCTCTGCCGTTTTGTGTGAACGCCTGAAGCCTTTTGTAAATGAACTGATTCAGCCACGAACTTTACGGGCTGTACAGCGACATTTGTCTAGTCAGGCGTCTACAGATTCAACGGCCATGTAGAGGAATGGACACCACAGGTCCAGTGCGGACCGTCTTTGGATACAACCGCGAGGGACGAAGAAACATAGGACGGCCGCACTTAAGATGGCGGACAGAGGTGGAAGGGGACCTCAGCCAATTGGGTGTGCGGCAATGGAAAAGGATAACAAAAGATGGTACTAGATGCAGGGGCATGTTGGTTGGGGCCCAGGGTTACCCGGAATTGTGGCGCCCGTTAAGAAGAAGACGAAGAAGGAATAAATCCAGTCAGTGCTTCTTGGGCCACCGTGGTGCCGGTTGGCATAACGCCTAGACATGCTACTCTCTGCAGGCGTTGAAACCTAACGATTATCGTTTTTTGCTCAACTTTTGTCCACGGTACTGTGGACGTATAGGTGATGATAGGTCTTACTATCGCGGAATTTAGCCAGTGGGTTACCTTAGGTTTCAATCCCCAGGTTTTACCGTAAGTGCGTCGACAGGCTCACAAGGCCTTAGTCGTATTTGTAAGTTTTTTTTAATATTGGCGTTCCAGTTAAGTCTACGATCAAGGTCAATACTTAGATACTTAACTTCTTTTGAAAATCCTATTTTTGTGCCATTTAGAAAGACGGAGCCGGGCTGTACCCTCCTACTCTTTGTAAACGGGACTAAGATTGTCTTATTTGGGTTAATAGAAACCACACCGGTCAGATAAACTGAAGCGCGCGCCGCATGCGCTCACAGGCAACAGTTTCACACTTTCCCGTAACAATGACTACTAGGTCATCAGCATATCCGATGACCTCGTAGCCCCGAGTGGTTAGCTGGCGTAATAGGTCGTCGATAACTATCGACCAGAGAAGGGATGAATGGACTCCTTGTAGACACCTATTAGCCGCCGATACTGTCACCGAGACTTCTTTGGATGTGGCCTATATAATACGGCTATGTAGCATCGCCCTAATCCAGTGATTAGTGGGCAGGGCTAAGACCCTGCAGGATAGGGCAGTGGTGATCGAGTCATAGCCAGTATTGTCAAAATGTATGTATGTTGGCGTTACAGTCCATGAAGAACTTGAGCCGAGCTTCTCTCAATCACCCATGTTGTGTGGGATTTAATTTTTCCCATAGATGAAAGGGACCTACAGTTTATTGACGGTTCCGAAGGGCGAATTTCGAGAAGCTTTTCATGACAATTTTACTACAGAGGGTTTTGTCAGAACCCCGCTGAGGAGAAACACCGTGAAAAACACGTTCGATGACATGGCTGTGTCGGGATTCGATCCCGTGTCATCGGCGTCAGAGGCCAACACACTACCCACTGCGCCACGGTGCTCTATTGTCAAAAGCCCCCTCAATATCGAGAAAGGCGCAAATCGCGATCTCCTTGGGTGAAGCAACGCATTCTCAGTTCATCGTTCTTAGCGATATGCATACTGATCGGGATGCAGTGGTATCCGATTCTCCAGGATATCTCCGTTGCCATCGCTCCGCCACCATAATAGTCACGCAAACACATTTGTCCATTATTGCATCAAAGATTTCATTTTCCACAACCACAAGCACCGCAACAATTTAAATTGACGATCAATTGAGTACCGCGACATATACCAATACCCAGCATCCAAACGAGGTATTTCAATTGCGACTTCCTCTGCCATTCGCCGCACTGACATACAGATCTAATGCACAAACAACAACGAAACCGCAGCTCCAGCTGCATAGGATTAGCCTGACTTCAGTCTAACACCGTCACATCGCTACATTCCAATCAATAATTACTGCAATTATTCAACTCTGAAATACCCTCTTCCACTCGAGTGACACCCGCCGATGATATAATCGAAGTGCAGTCATCGCGTCCGACAGTTGACAGCTGCTTGATGCAGTTCTGCAGCGTGGACGAAACAAGTCATGCGAAAGAAACGACAAGCATTTCCTGCAACTCTAAGCTCATCATTGACTCTTGGGGTCTATGAAAGAAGCCAGTAATTCCCAATGACCCACAAAAGGCACTTCATCAGAACTTGAGTGGTTCGAAAAATAATTCCATTTAAATCGGATTACCGAACACCAAGAGTCTCCGTTCCTTCGGACCACCTAACAATGCATTTCCTTTCGTTTTCTATGAGCGACTTCGTGTGGAAATCTAAGAAATCCAATAAACCAGGCAACGACTTGAGGAAAGAAAATAAGAAAATGAAAATGATGTCACCCATTGAGGTTTTCAAGGGGCATTTGTTCACGAGTATCTGAGCTACGCTTTCCCTCGTTAGTATTGATACGGGCGCAAGAGCCCCACCTATCGCCAGTAGTGCTGTCAGTGATTGCCAGTCGTTTGGTCCATTCATGAAGTAATTCTGGGCACCACCGGACATTCTTCCAAACCATATTCGAGTGGCGCGGGAAGTGAGTTCTTTTTGTTTTTGTAATTTGATTAACTACTGACGAAGAGTAGCAGCTTTTGATGGAGCAGCTGGATGCGGGACCGATGATGGGTGACGGTTTATTTGCTTTTAATTGAGTTGAGATTTTTGGCCTGTTGCGTATCTTGTTTTCGTGATTTAAGCCAATTGATGGTTGGTTAGGAAAGCATCCAAGTCAAACTTGTTTTCAGTCACGCAATACAATTCCTAGCAAGTGAGGCATGACGAATTTGGAGGACTACTATTGGTCATTCAATAAAACCAGAAGCACGCTAGCCTCAAGAGGTGAAATCTTGCACTCAATGGCCCAACAGTTGCTTTGCTGCTTCAAGTGCCAAACAGTTGTTTTGTTGCAGTCTACTTCCACCTGTTGCAGTTCAACTTCACCCTGTAAGTGATTATCTCGTTGGCTCTCAGACGTGGAAAGGAACACTTCTTTGCTTTAACGTTGAATCTGTAGACCTCTGACCAAGCCGATGCTTCCTTATTCTCTCCTCACAGAAAAGGACCAACGATATCGCTGAATGAATTTTACTCTAGCCACGGCTCAAGGTCAATTCACCCGCTTTTGTAGAGTAAGGCGGGAGTGATCAAGGTTTATGTCAAGGAGTCTTCGTCCTCTCTAGTCGACGCCATTGTAGGAATACCCCTTCTATGGAACCGGATTTTTGGTAAAACTTCCGATCGATTTTCTGTGATAGCGTCTCTGCCAACAACTACACCTTTATTGCATTATGGTCACCTATGGCGGCCTGATGAGCTGCGGTGGCCCGGCAGGCTGTCGAGCTGCCGGTAACCTATAGTGGTCTAGTGAGCTGTCGAGCTGCCGGCCACATACAGTGGCCTGGTGAGCTGTTGAGCTGCCGCCCCTTATAATACTCTGGTGAGCTGTCGAGCTGCCAATCACCTCTCACAGCCTGGAGAGCTGTCGAAATGCCGACCACCTATAGTGGCCTGGTGAGCTGTTAGACACCTATTGTAGGTCGGGAAGCTGTTGAGCTGCCGGCCTGGTGAGCTGTCGAGCTGCCGCGCCTATAGTACCCTGGTGAGCTGTCGACCTGCCGACCACCCTTACCAGTCTGGAGAGCTGTCGAAATGCCGACCAACTAAAGTGGCCTGGTGAGCTGTCGTAAAGCAAAATTACCAATTTGATTAAGTGTTGCTTGATCAGGGCATCAGAAGGTAAATTTTTGGTCCACAATTCTTAAAGTACGTGTTGGTTACTTAAATACCACTATATGTATGCAGTCTACCAGCTCTTGGAACCGAAAAAAAGGACGATCGACTCAAAGAGGAATTCTACGATCTCCTAGACAGAACCTAGGTCCAATGTCCCAGCTTCGATACAAAAATAGTTCTAGGAGATTTGAATGCGAAGCTGGCAAAGAGTCGATCACGGGAAAATATAACCTACACGTGACCACGTCCGGAAGCGGACATCAGCTACTCGACTTCCTGGCGTTGCGTTATCTTCTTCTGGCTAGCACACAATTCCCGCATCTCAACATTCACCAAGAAACCTGGCGATCACCTGATCAGCCTACCACCAATCAGATTGATCATGTCGCGATCGACACCAGACACTCCTCCAGCATCCTAGATGTACGAACCTTCCGAGGAGTCATCATAGACTCGGATCACTACCTTGTTGTAGCCAAGGTATGAATGAAGGTATCAAGAATGCCACGGAGTCGAGCTGGACAACTTAAGTTTGACGTCGCAAAAGCTACAATCGCAGGAGACCGCTAGGGTCTTTGCCGATCGAGCTTCCCTCAACCTCGCGCAAACTCCGATGACACCGGAACGATCCACAGAACAACAGTGAACAACAGTGGGAGCATTGTTAGCGTGGCGTCAGAGACGCTGCCTCTGACGTGTTGGGTTTTAAGCAATCGGCAACAAGAAGCCCCTGGTTTGATGAGCAATGCGAGCAATCCCATGTGGCAAAGTAAGACGCCTACAAAGCTATGCTACATTACGAACAGAAACGCCCTTAAGAGAGAGGAGATGGAGAGATGCTACCAAATGAATGATGCCTGTAAGTTTTACGAAAAAGTAAAACGAACATGCGAGGGTCGTAAAGCCTATAGGGATAAAGACGAACAACTAGTAGTAGAGTCACAGTCAATGATGAAAATATGGGCAAAACACGACCATGATAGATCCGATATCGCTGTCAGGCAGAATGATCCATTCACAACACACAAAGATGCAAAAGAATTTCGTCCACCCGACCTAGATGAAATTAAGCTAGCAATTCCCAAGCTCAAGACTAATAAAGCTGCGGGCGCAGGCGGTTTGCCTGCCGAGCTATTTAAAGCGGCTGGAGATGAGCTGGTAGGGCGCATGCACCAGCTATCTGTAAAATATGGTCGGGGGACGAATCGCCTGAAACCTTTTGTGGATAATCTGATAGGTTCTTATCGGTGTGGTTTCAGGCTAAGCGGCAGATCTTGGAGAAGAGCCAAGAATACTAAATCGACACCCATCATCTTTTCGTCGATTTCGCAGCCGCGTATGACAATGTGCATAGGGACGAGCTATACGGAGTCATATCTAGTTTTAACATCTCTGCCAAACTGGTGAGATTGTGCAGGATGACAATGGAGAACTCTCGCTGCTGTATGAAGGTCAATAACGAACTAACCGGGACCTTTGAAGTTTAAAAATTATTTAGACAAGGAAGAGATTGAAAGAGATTATACGAGACTCCCTGGCAAACACAAGAGGTACGATCCATTTCAAGTCTGCGCAACTGCTTGCGTACGCGGATGACATTGACGTAATTGGACGAACACAGCGGGACGTCAAGCATTGGAGCGGAAGCGGTTAATTTGGGTCCTTCGGTTTACGTCGGTGGAACGAAATATATGCTGTCAACCAAAAAAAGACGCGCAATACCGACGTACGTACCGACAAACGCGGAATTACTGCAGCCAACCGCTGATTCCTTGGGCTCAAGAGGCAATTGAGCAGTAGAGCTCTCTCTCGAGAAACCAAGGTTGCACTGTAAAAAGCCTTAATCATCCCGGTCCTCCTCTATGACGCAGTGGCCTGGATTTTAACGAAAGCGGATGAGGAGGCCCTTCATATATTTGGTTTCACCCTTATTCATACGTCACCGAGTCTAAATCCAGCGGGCACGAACCGACGACGGTTATTTTCGAATTTCGCTGTCGAAGTTCGAATGCTCTGGTGAAGCTGAAACGGATATGATGGTAACTTTCAGCGGCATACTGCTGAATACTAGAGCATTCTATTGTAGAAACTTCCGACGGGGTACATCCAACGGCGTACATTCGGGAAAGTGGACCGAGGGCTATATAAGTGCGAACGCTCTCGCTCGGGAGCATTCAGTTTACGGTATTTAATAACGTGTGACCAGTCGGTATACAGTGTGAGCAGTCGATGGTGCGTACACCGTACACTGCCGTAGTGTAAATATTTGGTATATCGTGGATTTTCCTGGCCTGAAACCACACTGATAGGAACTTACCAGATTGTACACGAATGGTTTCAGGCGCTTACACAGAACGGCAGAGAGGATCTTGTACGCGATGTTCAGGAGACTTATCCCTCTGTATTTGCACAGTCATAGGGGTCTCCTTTCTGATGGACCGGGCAAACGATGGTGAGATTCCATTCATCGGGCATGTATCCTTCCGACCATATCTTGTCGATGAGCTCATCGTCAGCTGCTTTAAACAGTTCCACGGGAAGTCCGTCTGCTTCAGCAGCTTTGTAAGACTAAGGTTTCGATATCGGGTGGACAGGATTCTCTTTCGTCTTTGTCCATTGTGAATAGTCAAATGGCATTTTGACTATCATCGCCGTTAAACAGTCTGCAAAAGTGGTCCCTCCACAATCTCAGCATCGACTGTGACTCCACCATTGGTTGTCCGTGTTGATCACTGCACGCTTCCGCCCTGGCTTTATAACCATGGCATGTTCCTATTACTTTTTGGTAAAACTTTCGTACGTCGTTCCTGCAATAGCATCTCCCCATCTCCTCGATCTCGCGCTTCTCATGCTCCTTCTTTTTTATTCTCAGAAGCGCATGCTCCTCCCTCCTTTTCTGTTCATAGAGCTCGCGGGCAGCTCTCGTCTGAAGATGCAGTGTAGCCATGTATGCATTCTGTTTCTCTGCATGGGCCTGTCTGCACTCGTCATCAAACCAGGGGTTTCTCGAAGGTGGTGGCTGGAAACCGGATACATCTGAGGCGGCCTCTCTGATGGCGTTGTGACAACGACTCCATTGCTGTTCTATGGTTTGTGCAGATTGTATAGGAACTTGAGAGAGCTTGAGGGAGACATGATCGGCGAAGGTTCTGGCGGTCTCCTGCGATTTTTTTTTTTTTTTTTTTTTTTTTTTGTAGAGACTCGCGCAGATTCAAGAGTTTATATATATTCTCTTATGATGTGAAGACACACAACCTGAATGGAGTGCAGTGGTTTGGGTCGTTGATGTTCGTTTACTACTCTCAGGGGTGGTTGTCCTAGATGGGACGAAAGCCGATCAAAATCCGCGTTGGTTATAGTCAGTAGTAATTCGTTCGAGCACTTTAGTATTGCATACGTAGAGGATGAATTTTCTGTTGACCATATACTGTGAGTGTTATGCCTGCAGCAGTACGTCTGGTCACTTTCCATTCACCTCTGTGTTGCATACTTTTTGTCCGTATAGGAATTATTGTACTTTTTCTTGGCTATGAACGAATTTGAACTATAGACCTTCCGCTCGACTGTCGATGATGTTAACCACTGCACCACGGCCACTCCACAATCCTGCGATTGCAGTTTTCCGACGTTAAATTTTTGTGTACTTACTCCACCCCTCCAAGGTAATGATCCGAGCCGATGTTGGCTCCTCCAAAAGTTCGGACATTTAGGATGCTGGAGGAATGTCTGCCGTCGATCGCAATGTGATCAATTTGACTGATTGTCGATTGATCGAAAGACCGCCAGATCCCCTTATGGATGTTGAGGTGTGAGAATCGTGTACTTGCTACTACGAGATTATGTCCCGTCATAAAGTCCACTAGCCCTAATCCGTTTTCTGACGTGGTGTTGTGTGGACTGAGCTTTTCTATAACTCGTTCAAAGATAGCTTCTTTACCCAGCATCGCATTGAAATCTCCTAGAACGATTTTGGTGTCAAAGCTGGGACATTGGGCATATGTTCTGCCTAGGAGATCATAGAAGTCGTCTTTCTGTCGGTCATTTTTCTCCTCTATGGGGGTGTGAACACATATTAAGCTTATATTGCCGAGATTGGCCTTGATGCGGATAGTTATGAGGCGTTAGCGATACTGGAAGCTTAAGAGTTTTTCCCTGAATCTGCCTCGAACAACAAATCTGCATCCGAATGAGCGTCGTTTATTTTCTCTGTAGCAGTTTCCGTAGTAGATATCACAGTTTTCCATTCGCATTTTACCTGGCCCATCCCATCGCACTTCTTGGAGCGCGGTAATGTCTGCCTTATAGCAGTGTAAAGAGTTGACCAGTTGTCCGGCTGCACCTGGTCTGTTGAGGAACCTGACGTTCCAGGTGTAGATCCGGAATTCATTTCCTTTTAAACGTTTGCGGGGGTCGTCAACATGTAATCCGTCCGTATCCGAGGCTGTTGGTTGCCTCTGAACAAATATTTGTTTTACGCGATAGGGATGTTAACCCTAAGCGCAACCCCCAACCTTGAAGATCAGGTTTCTCTTTCCCCAGGAATAATGGGTTGGGTCGCTGCACACATTGGTTCATTAACTGGCGGATGCCAGGCAGCTTTCCAGGGGAGGCCACGTGGCGGCTATATGTATGTCGACTTGGATCGAACAGGGACAGAGACCGAAGATGGCGTTTGCCATGCTAGACACGATCAGCCTCTTTGCTCTGTTTACTCGCTCCCTCCGCCCCCTGTGAAAAGTGCTACCTAAGGATTTAGTTATTCTTTTAATACGACTTGAAAATGTAATACGAAAACCACAGTACATAGTTATATACATAGGTATCGGGTTCCTTAAAATTTTCTTCATTCCTTCATTATTACCCATACGCCGACGAACCCAGCCATTTGGATACAAAGCTTTCTACTCCCAGCTATTTCATTGTGCATTTTTCATTTCCTGAGGCTGTCGAAACGTCATACCTGCATTCCTACTACTTATAATACATAGATTCGTATAGGCCCACGAGCAAGTTACGAAACAAATCAAGTCGACTTAAAGGGACCACCCGGTCCGCCACTATCTATCTTCGTAGGCAAAGGGCGTGGCGTCGTAACATCTTACCAGTTCCCTTTCCTTCTTACATTGACACTCATTAACATTGTAAATCATGAAGAAAATTCGTAGAATTTAGTCGCACGACGATTGTCCAATGGCATTCGACATCCCGCCACTCCATCTCGAATCACATGTCATAAATCGCCGTTCGTGACATATTTATCTAAGGGATATGTCAAAAGCCCCCTTAAACGAATTTCATCTCGAAGAATTACAATAAAATGTCGGTCTAGATAAATCCTAAATCACATCTTATGCAACCAAATCACCAGTTGAAGCCTCAAGACCAACCGGTCGAGTGTGATTTGGCTCACATACGAGTACGTCAATTTTACGGGCTTGCAGTGGACTCGTGGCTTTACGAGTACATATGTATCTATATTTCTTTTCACATCACATAACAATCTTAAAGATATTTAAGCGAATTTCACGAGCTACCTGCAGCTGGTTCTTAAACTTGCTTTGATTGTAGGTAGGTAGATAGGTATGTAGGTAGCAGGTCTACATAACTAGCTCGAGGCGGTCGGACGAGGAGAACAATGAAACTTCTATCAAAACATCTATTTCATCTCTTTACATTTGCAACAATGCTAAATCTGAATCTGAGTGGATGTAGTATTTGGTTTTTTTTTTTTCTCGTTTGCTCGTTTGAAATGCAAATGAATTCGGGATTGTGGTTTTGAAGCGTTTGAATTCGTGCTGGTTGGAGAGCACGCGACTCAACGTGACTGGGACTACTGTAGAATCATTCAACTGCTGAATTTTAATTACTTGATACGAGCACTTGTACTTTTGTCTATCGCATAGGAGTCGTTTAGCCTGTTACCATCGAAAATTAACAAAGTATCTATGAAGCAAATTAACCACCAATTAGGGAGAACTGTCGCACTGGCTAGGTGCAGTATGTTAAATACAAATATACATACAACCGACCAAACACACAAGTATCGTTGTATCTCGAATGGGCCTGTTTCAGCTAAAGTTTATCCGAATTGAGAAATCTCGAATTAATGATCGAACGTACATACCTCTGAACTCGGTTTTCGTGGGGATTTTATTGCGTATTTGAACCAAAAAGTTTTTATTTTTTCTTTACATTGAATTACTCTCTATTCAGTAACTCTTCTCTCCCGTTTCAGATACGACAACGATAGTTAGTTCGATATCGAACGAGGAAAAAATCAAGAAAGAAGTGGATAGTGATTACATTGAAAAGTAAGTTAAGATACATCTACTTGTTCGATTGAGATACATACATAGTATGGCGTGTAATTGGGTTGAAGTGTAAGATAAAACAAAAAAAGTAAAAGTATCTTCTGGATAGGGTGCCTCCCATTTGATCGACGCCTTGTAACCGACTCATAGTATCTTTAGATCGCAACTGGTTTTTTTCTAATTAAATTTTTTTGTGTTTACATCCATATTGTAGATAGTGTGTTGCGCAGCTGCAGATTTTGAGTATTTCGCTTGTTATTCAGCGGGTGTTCGATATTGGTTGTCGCAGTTTGATAGCTAAATTATGCGGTTAATTATTTCCTATACACCGATGCTTAGATCGAACTCGTAGACGTGTATTTATAGAAGTTCGACGAGTCCTTAGACATAGACATGTGGTCTGTTCGCAAACGCACGCAGGCGAACGTTCACTCGATTTTACAGACGAGGAAGCTTGATCTCGCCAGCTCAGTCATAGTTCATATACTTCTTACTTACTTATCAGGCCAGCGATCCATGGAGGATCTGAGCCTGAGCTATAGCTGCCTTCCATCCTTGACGGTCCCGGGCACGCTGCTTCCAGTTGTCTTACATCCGCGATTACTTGGTCTTTATACCGGAGGTTCGGTCTTCCTCTTCTTCTCGAACCAGGAGGCTCGGAGTCGAAGACCCTCTTAGCTGGAGCGTTGATGTCCATGCGCTCGATGTGGCCGAGCCAGTGTAGTCGACGGCTCCTTGCCTTCCGGACTACATCCACATCTTGGTACAGCTCGTAGAGTTCGCAGTTGTGTCTTCTTCTCCATTCACCTTCCTCACAGAGAGGACCAAATATCCGGCGCAGAATTTTTCGCTCGAAAGAACCCAAAATCAGCTCCGCTGTCCTGCTTATCATCCAGCTTTCGGCTCCGTACAGCAAGACTGGCAGTATGAGCGTTTTGTAAAGCATGACTTTGGTCTTTCGAGTGAGAAGTTTTGACCCCAGTTGTTTGGACAAGCCGAAGTAGCAGCGGTTGCCAAAGGCCGATCCTATGCCGGATCCCCGGATCCCCGGATCGTTCGTGGAGTTTACTTTTGCCCCGAGGGAGACAAACTCCTTAACTACCTCGCAATTGTAGCTGTCAATTGTTATATTTTGTCCCAGGTGGTGAGCGACGGATTGGTTTTTGCTTGACAGCATGTACTCCGCTTTTCCCTCATTGACCTTTAGACTAACTCGTTTCGCCTGTTCTTCAATCGCCGTGAATGCTTCCACAATGCCACGGCGAGAACACACGATGGTGTTGCCTTTTCTGTTGACGCCTGCCCGTCGCACTATCTGCTCCACCACCAGGTTGAAGAACTCACATGACAGCGCATCTCCTTGCTGAAATCCGGTGCATGTTTCAAACGGTTCCGAAGTCCTAGAACCGAGTTGCACGCGTATTTTTTAGCATGGCGCGACACAACTGGATCAGTTTTCCCGGGATCCCGAATTCGGCCATCGCACCAATCAGTCGCTCACGATGGATGCTGTCGTATGCGGCTTTGAAATCGATGAAAAGATGGTGTGTATCGATTCGAAATTCGTTGGTCTTTTCCAGGATTTGTCGAAGTGTGAAAATTTGGTCTATAGCCGATTTGGCAGTCCGGAAGCCGCACTAGTAGCTGCCGATTAGTGCGGTGCAAAATGGCTTTAGGCGTTCACACAATACGCTGGACAGGATCTTGTATGCGTCGTTGAGCAGGAATATACCTCTATAGTTCTTGCAAGAGGTAGGATCGCCTTTTTTGTGGATGGGGCAAATAGAGCTGGTATTCCAGTCGTCGGGCATGCTTTCATCTTCCCAAATTCTGCAGATGATCTGCTGCATGCTCCCTACCAGAACATCGCCGCCAGCCTTGAAGAGCTCTGATGGCAAGCCATCTGAGCCTGCGGCCTTGTTGTTCTTCAGCTTCTGAATAGCTGTGCCGACTTCTTCGATGCTGGGTGGGAGGACTACTTCAGCGGCTGGAGTTGGTATTTCCTCGGTCCCTACCACTCTCTCTTGGTCATGCTCGTTAAGCAGCTGCTGGAAGTGCTGCTTAAATACATCCACTATTCCCTGCGGGTCGGTGACAAGATTACCCTCGCAGTTTCGAAGAGCCTGGGTGTCCTTTTTGAAGCCTCCTGCAAGGCCTTTGACTTTCTTGTAAATGGCTCGTGTTTTGTGTTTATCCCTAGACTCCTCGATATCCTTGAGCTGGGAGGCTGCGAAGATTCTTTTCTTTTGTCGAAGTAGGTTTTTCTCCTCCCTTCTTCTGGCTCGGTACTCTTCTTGCGCTGCCCTGGTTTTCCTCTGCAGCGCCTTTTGATACGCCTCGTCGGTTGCTGCCTTTTTCTGCTTACCACGGGTTTCTTGACGGGGGTGGTAGGTACCCTAAGGTGGTTTCGGCTACTTCCTGAATGGCTGAGCGGCAATGCAGCCACATATTATTGGCATTTGTGTTCGACGTAGGCATACCGTAGAGTCCTTCGCTCAGCTGCTCCCTGTAGACTCTGGTAACCTCCGGTGTGCTCAGGCGCCCAATGTTGAACCTCCTCCTGATGGGCTGGTGCAGCTTTCTGACATTGGACAGTCGAGCTCTGAATCTTGCTGCTACGAGAAGTGATCAGAGTCGACATGGTCGTTTTAGTTGGCGGTTCGACCGTCCGGAGATCGCCAGGTTGCTGTGTGGATTCGCTTGCGAGGGAATCTTGTGCTACGAGCACAGCGACGAGCTGTCGCAAAGTCCGTGAGTCGGAAGCCGTTAGCTGTTGTTGTATCGTGAAGGCTGTGCTTTGCGACCACTCCGCCAAAGATTATCTCCCTTCCGATTTTGGCGTTGAAGTCCCCGCGCACGATTGTTACATCGTACTCCGGACAAGCTCCGTAGGCGTTGTCCAGGAGGTCATAGAAGTCCTCCTTGATAGGGTCTTCAGCCTCGTCGGTAGGGGCGTGTGCACATATAAGGCTGATGTTATAAAATCTGCCTCCGATGCGGATCACAGCCAGGCGATCACTTATAGGTTTAAAGTCGATGACCTTCGACCTTAACCGCTTTCCCACGACAAATCCGCATCCCAGTAAGTGCAACCTTTTGTGACAGCTGTAATATGTCTTCCAGTTCATATACTACAACTGTAGCGGCCATCCTCTATTTTCGTATAATACAATTCATTATACAATTCATTATACAATTCATTATACAATTCATTACACAATTCATTATATATTATTTATTTGTATGTGCCTCACACACACTCCTTAACTGCTTATATGTGCTACACCCACCCTGAGTCCGTCCTCTCACACCGTCGTTCAAAATACTCGGAAAACGAGTGCAGGAAAATAAAGAATAAGGGAAAAAATGTTTTAACCGTTACAATTCGGGTATAAAAGGGCGATGTGAGTTGGACGAATTCGCAGTCTGTTGAATGAAGTCATATGAGTGAGCATACAGCGCTTGTTTGGAGCCATCTCGTACTGATTTCAATTTTGACTGTGTTAGGGTGTTCAGTGGACGAGGTGAACAATTTTGTTGGTCCCTCGGCCCTGTTTTTTTATATACATATATATGTATATATATTTTTTTTGCGTTAAAAGAAAAAATAATAAAGTGACGAAGTCAAGAGATACTCGGAGTTGCGAGATACTCTAGGAAAAGTCCGGAAATCATTTGGTTGTCTTTTATTTTCGGAAAAGAATCCAAAGATAACTCTTCTTTTATTACACAACATTGTAAATATAACTCCCGACTTCCGCTATTGCTAATACCCACATGATCACCTAGGTAGTGAGATTGACAGGTGGATGTGATTATTGCTTTTTCCAGTTGCCGAATCGAACTTTTTGTTTGGCGCGATGTTAATAATAGACTTAGGCCTCGATGTAGCCAGTCTGTTGTATTTGTTTGGATTACGATCTATTTACTGCAGACTGGTTTTGGATCGAACACAATTTCAATGCCAAATGTATCTCGATGCTGATATATGTATGTACATACGAATGGGTACATGTGTGGGATAGGTGTGAGCGGCTTCTTTCGTTCGTCTTTGATGGAGTGGCCGATAGAGTGAATAGTCTTTATGTTTTCCTACAACAATTCCACTGTCCGTTGGACATTCATTTCTATTTGTTAAAAAACACTTTCAGAAATTGTCGGAGGCCAGTTCAAATCTGAAAACAGCCTTTAAAGGTCTTAGAGCCTCGGCAAAAAACGTAATGTATAGCGAAGTGGACTTATTCCACTTGCTCGTGGAAAATGGATTCTAAATGTCAAAAACATTGCTTTTACTGTAAGTCCAGTAGTCTATAATGACAGCTTAAGTGGTCTGCAGTCCACCTTTTCAGGAGATCTCCTGCAAATTTTAGTCCTTATACGCTCCCTGCGAATTTCGAGAAGCTTTTCATGACAATTTTACTACAGGGGGTTTTGTCAGAACCCCGCTGAGGAGAAACACCGTGAAAAACACGTTCGATGACATGGAAAATGAAATCACACAAACATGGATGGTTGAGAGAAGCTCGGCTTAGGCCCTTCATGGACTGTAACGCCAACATAAGCTCTAAGAATGGTACTCGAGAAGGCTTGGGAGTACGCTAAATCGATCTACAGCTGCTTTTTAGATTTGTAAAAGGCGTATGACCGAGATCCTCGAAGTAAACTCTGGAGTAGCCCTCTTCATTCAGTTTCTGTAGCAAACTGTAGCAGCTGAATTCGGGTTAACGGTAGTAAATCTACACCTTTCACCGTGGGCGTTGGACTTCGCCAAGAGTCGTCTTGTCACCTCTCCTTTTTATTATATGTATATATGTGCTGTATGGACTGGATGCTACAGCGCAGTCGTGGCGAGGAGTGTTTCACATTGGGGAGTTGAGGGTAAGCCATCTTCTTTTTGCAGATGACTTAGTTGTCCTCGCATCCGCTCAGACGGAACTCCAGCGCGCTAGATAGGTTTGTGCTGATGCTGGAATGAGGGTTAACGTGGACAAGTTCGAGGTTATGGTTATTACCAGAACACCTGATCAATGCACTCTACATGTTAGCGGAGTCCCATTGAAGCAGGTGGAGCAGTTTATGTATCTCGGGGTCTTCTTCACGAGTGATGGGAGGAGTAATACTGAGCTTTCCTGTAAGATTGGCCAAGCTGGGTCAATTTTGAAACAGCTTGGAAGATCTGTAATCAGGACCGAGCTTGGTGTCAGAGCCAAGTTAGCGGTTTTTAACTCAGTATTTGTTCCAACTCTCAACTATGGTCATGAAATTTGGGTACTAACCGATAGAATAAGATCGCGAATACAAGCTGCCGAGATGAGATTTCTTCGTGCTGTTGTGGGAGTTACTCGCCGGGATAGGGTGAGAAACAGGGAAGTGCGCGGGGAGCTCAATGTTGAGCAGCTGCTTCTCCGAACGGAAAGGAAAGGACTATGCTTCGATGGTATGGTCACGTGAGACGAATGGCGCGATCATCACGACTTCCGAAGCATGCCTTGAATGCAATACCATCAGGCAGGCGATCGGTTGGCAGACCCAGGACGAGGGTCTGCCAAGCGCCTGGGTGCGCTTGGCCTAGAGATCTCGCGTGCATCCATTATCTCCGCGACCTTTTTAGTGGAGCATGCGGGCTACTGAAAATGATGATGATGATGATACGCTCCCTCTGCCTTCATCCACGACAGCATTTCCATCAATGAAAATGGAAAAGCCTTAACTAAAAATTCTACCCAGGTTTAGTACGGGTTTGGGTTCTCCTTTAAGGGAACCCTAAAAGACCTGTAATCTGAACAAGTTTCAGTGCTCATAAAGGTCTTAAATAAACACAGACCGGCCCAAATTTGCCTACTGATAAATACGGTCGTTCTGTTTGCTAGAGAACGATGTGTACGTGGCGTAAGCTTTAAAGAAGCTATTAGGTCTCGAGACGAAAGCCTAGAGGCCTAGAGGGCAAATAATTCTGAGGGAGACCGGTCTTCCGATAGCGGCTTCCGAACTTTGACAGTTGATAGTGGCTATATTTTTAAAGCTACATCAAACTTCTTCTTTCTTTGGTGGCGTTACAGCCCATGGAGGACCAGAGCCAAGCTTCTCTCAATCACCCATGTTGTGTGTGATTTATTTTCCACACAGGTGAGAGGGACCTACAGTTTTATGCCGATTCCGAACGGCGTGAGTCGAGAAGCTTTTTCATGACAAGTTTACTACGGGGGGTTTTGCCAGTACCCCGCCGAGGAGGAACGTCGCGAAATAAACATTCGATGGCGTTGGTGTTATCGGGATCCGAACTCGCTCATCGTGCGCCAGAGTCCAACACACTAACCACTGCGCCACGGCGCCTTCAAACTGGCTGTCGTTTATTTAGTCTAGATATAGCTTCAACAATATGTGCTGAAGCTAAACGGCAGTGGGCAGCGACGTGTTTCCGTTGAATGGGCTCTCGAGCAGTTGGAAACTGACCTTCATTTTCATCGAAAACCTTTAGTGTTCTGAATGGTAGCACAAGTTTCTGGTCATTAAATACTCTTCTTCGTTCTTTATACTTACTTGTATGTATGTATGTATGTTGGCGTTACAGTCCATGAAGAACCTGAGCCGAGCTTCTCTCAATCACCCATGTTGTGTGTGATTTCATTTTCACATAGGTGAAAGGGACCTACAGTTTTATTGCCGGTTCCGAACGGCGAATTTCGAGAAGCTTTTCATGACAATTTTACTACAGGGGGTTTTGTCAGAATCCCGCTGAGGAGAAACACCGTGAAAAACACGTTCGATGACATGGCTGTGTCGGGATTTGATCCCGAGTCATCGGCGTCAGAGGCCAACACACTACCCACTGCGCCACGGTGCTCTCTTATACTTACTTACTTACTTACTTATCAGGCCTGCGATCCATGGAGGATCTGAGCCTGAGCTATAGCTGCCTTCCATCCTTGACGGTCCCGGGCACGCTGCTTCCAGTTGTCAAGACCAAGATGTCCTACATCCGCGATTACTTGGTCTTTATACCGGAGGTTCGGTCTTCCTCTTCTTCTCGAACCAGGAGGCTCGGAGTCGAAGACCCTCTTAGCTTGAGCGTTGATGTCCATGCGCTCGATGTGGCCGAGCCAGTGTAGTCGACGGATCCTTGCCTTCCGGACTACATCCACATCTTGGTACAGCTCGTAGAGTTCGCGGTTGTGTCTTCTTCTCCATTCACCTTCCTCACAGACAGGACCAAATATCGTTCTTCGTTCTTTATACCACCACTAATCCACAAGAACACCTCTCACCTCCTTACTTACTTACTTACTTTTTTTTTTTTTTTTTTTTTTTTATAGTTCGCGCAGGTTCAAGAGTTATGACTCTTGAAGTAGCCTTTCCAGCTACTACGATCTTTTGCCAGCTGTTTCCAGTGTCGCACGCGCAGTTGGTTAAGGTCCCTTTCCACCTGTGTGCGCCACTTTAGATGCGGCCTTCCTCTGCGACGTCGTCCCTCCGGGTTGGAGTCGAAGACTGTCCGGGTCGGAGCTGTGCTGCCCATTCGCTCTACATGGCGTATTCATCTTAGACGTTGAATCTGTAGTCGTCGTACTGGGCCGATGTCGCTGTACAGCCTGTACAGTTCTTGATTGAATCTTCTCCTCCACTTTCCGTCAACACAAACCGGACCGAAGATTGTAAGCAGAATTTTTCTCTAGAAACGACCAAGAGTCCAGCCAATTTTGATAAGGTCCAAGCCTCTGCGTCGTAGAGGAGGACCGCGATGAATGCGGTTTTATAGAAGGTCACCTTAGTTTTCCGAGAGTATTAAGACAAGTATTATTCCTCGTCTAATCTCTGCGCTGGTGTCGCTGCCGCTTGTTACCAGTGAGCCAATGTTGACGAAATCCTTGAGTATGTCGAAGTTACAGTGACGTTCTGGCCCAGACGTTGGTGTTGTGCGTCTTTTTTTGACGACAGGATATATTTGGTTTTGCTCTCGCTGACTTCAGACGCTCTTTAGCCGCCTCTGCTTAAATGCTCACAAAAGCTTCATTGACGTCTTGCTGCGTTATCCCAACCACATCAATGTCATCAAAGTATGCGTGCCTCTCGTATTGGCCAATGAATCCCGTACGATCTTTTCAAGGATGATGTTGAAAAAATCACATGAGACCGCGTCGCCCTATCTGAATCCTTACTTAACAGCGATGCTCTCGGTTAACTCCTTACCGACCTTAATGGAACAGCGAGAATTTCCATTGTCATCCTGCACAACCTGACGAGTTTGGCAGGGATGTCAAAACATAACATGCCTCTATATAGCTCGACCCTATAGACACTGTCATTGGTGGCTTTAAGATCGACGAAAAGGTGGTGTCTGTCGACCTGAAATTCATTGGTCTTCTCCAAGATCTGCCGTAGTTGATTTTCCTAGCCTGATGCCACATTAATGGGAAGAAATTGTCCACGAATGTTTCCAGTCATTCACACAGCACGGCAGAAAAGATCTTATACACTATGTTAAGGAGACTTATTCCCCTATAGTTGACGCAGTTATATTGGTCTCTTTCTTTAGACAAGGCTAATCTTCTTGCTTCCCACTTAGCAGTCAGTTCGCAGCTCCCAGATTGCATTTTTTACACCACGTGTACTAGAGCGCGTCAAAGGGATCTATAATACTTACTGATGGTACAGTTGCAACGGATCTCAAGGATTGTCAAATCCTCTGAACCAGATGGCATTTCCCAATGGTTCTGAAGAGGTTTTCTTTTCGTTAGCATTTCACCTTTCCTACTCCTCTGAGTTCTTTCTGAGTAGGTGGAAAGCAGTATTTGTCCAGCCCATCCCCAAACTACCGACTCATTATTTTAGTGTCCCTTACCTTTTAGGCTCACGATCAAGAACCAGAGCCAAGCTTCTCTTCAATCATCCATGTTGTGTAAGATTTGTTTGTCATACAGTTGAAAGGGACCTGCAGCTTAATGCCCATTCCGACCGCCGTGAGTCGAGAAGCTTTTTCGGAGCAAATTATACTACGGAGGGTTTTTCCAGTACCCCGCCGAGGGTACTGCTGACCCATAAATCCTGACGCCCATTTTCGGAGATACCATTAAATGTCAGGAACCTTGCTTAAACCGGAATTCATTGTCGGACCGAGCTTCTCTCAACCTCTCGCAAACTCCAATGACACCGGAACAAGCCACAGAACAGTGGGAGCATTGACAGCATGCCGTCAGAGACGCTGCCCCTGATGTGTTGGGCTTAAAACAACCGACAACTAGAAACCTCTGGTTTGATGAGCAATGCGGCCCATGTAGCAAAGCAAATCGTCTACAAAGTCATGCTACATAGACGGACAAGAGCGGCTCTTCAATATTACGAGCAGAAACGGAGAGAGGATCACACGCTTTTAAGGATGAAAAAAAGAGAGCATGGAAATCGGGACATCGATGAGATGGAGAGATGCAACCACAGAAATGACGCTCGCAGGTTTTACGAAAAAGTAAAACGAACATCCCAGGACTATAAAGCCAGAGCAAATGGCTGTATAGGAATGAAGACGGACAACTAGTAGTAGAGTCACAGTCGATGCTGAGGATATGGAAAGACAACTTCTGTAGACTGCTTGACGACGATACCGCTGTCAGGCAGAATGATCCATTCACAAGTGACGAAGATGCAAAAGACCTAGATGAAAGCAAGCTAGTAATTTCGAAGCTTAAAACTAATAAAGCCACATGCGGAGATGGCCTGTCTTAGCTACTTACTTGGGTGGCGCTACACAGTCCGTGGTGAACCTGGGCCTCAACCAACAAGCGTCTCCAGCCGGCATGGTCTTTGGCCAGCTGTTTCCAGCGCCGCAAGCCCAGTTGGTTAAGGTCCTCTTCCACCTGCGTGCGTCACCGCTGATGCGGCCGTCCTCTGCCGCGCCTTCCTTCCGCGGTGGATTCGAAGACTCTTCGGGTCGGGGCTGTATTTTCCATGCGCTCTACATGGCCTAGCCACCTTAGACGCTGCATCCGTAGACGTCGTACCAGGCCGATGTCGCTGTACAACCCGTACAGTTCTTCGTTATATCTTCTCCTCCATACACCGTTTGAACAAACGGGACCGTAGATAGTGCGCAGAATTTTCCTCTCGAAACGACCAAGGGCATCTTCATCCGCTTTTGTTAAGGTCCAAGCCTCTGCGCCGTAAAGGAGGGCTGGGATGATTAAGGTCTTATATAGTGTCACCTTGGTTTTCCGAGAGAGGGCTCTAATTCTCAATTGCCTCTTGAGCCCAAAGAAACAGCGGTTGGCAAGAGTGATTCTGCGGCTTATCTCAGCGCTGGTGTTGTTGTCGCCATTCATCAGTGAGCCAAGGTAGACGAAATCATTGACTACTTCAAAGTTATATCCGCCCATGGTGACGTTCTGGATAATATGTCGGTGTTGACCGTCTCTTTTAGATGAAAGCAGTAATTTGGTTTTACCCTCATTAACCTTGAGACCCATCTTAGCCGCTTCTACCTCAATGCTTAGAAAGGCCTCATTGACGTCTCGCTGTGTCCGTCCAATCACGTCAATGTCCTCGGCGTACGCAAGCAATTGCGTAGACTTGAAATAAATTCTACCTCTTGTGTTGGCCAGTGACTCTTGCACGATCTTTTCAAGCACGATGTTGGAATAGTTGCATGACAGCGCGTCACCTTGCCTAAATCCTTTCTTAACATCAAAGGTCTCGGATTGCTCATTACCGACCTTAATGGAGCAGCGAGAATTCTCCACTGTCATCCTGCACAGTCGGACGAGCTTGGCAGGGATGTTAAAACTAGACATGGCTTTGTATAGCTCATCTCTATACTCGCTGTCATATGTATGCAGCCTTGAAATCGACGAGGAGGTGGTGAGTGTCGATTTGGTATTCTTGGGACTTCTCCAAGATGTGCCGTAGCGTAAATATTTGGTCCATTGTGGATTTATCTGGCCTGAAACCACACTGATAAGAGCCGATCAGGTTATCCACAAACGGGTTCAGGCGTTTACACAATACGGCAGAGAAGATCCTATATGCGATGTTAAGGAGACTTATTCCCCTATAGTTCGCATAGTTATAGGGGGCTCCTTTCTTATGGACCATGGATTCCATCCGTCGGGCATGCTTTCCTCCGACCATACCTTACAAATGAGATGGCGCATGCACCTTACCAGCTCATCTCCAGCCGCCTTAAGAAGCTCAGCAGACATGCCGTCCGTTAAGTCTTGATATCGCTATTTTGACTTCGTCTAGATCGGGTGGACTGAATTCTGTTTCATTGTCGTCCATTTCGAATGGCTCGTTCTGCCTGACAGCGGTATCTTTTCTATCATCGCTGTTATACAGTCTGCAGAAATGGTCTTTCCAAATCCTCAGCATCGAATGAGACTCTACTACCAGTTCTCCATTTTCATCCCTGCAGGCCTCCACTCTGGATTTGTAGCCATGGCGTGTTCGTTTTACCTTATTGTAAAACTTCCGGGCGTCATTCCTGCGGAAGTATCTCTCCATCTCCTCGACCTAACGCTTTCCATGGCTCATTTCTTTCTTCTGAAATGCGTGTGAGCTGCGAGAGCTGCTATCGTCCATCATTGTAGCATGGCTTTATATGCCTCTTGTTTTGCTGGATGGGCTTGTTCGCATTGTTCATCGAACCAGGGTTTTCTAGGTGGTGGCGGTTTGAAACCCAGCACCTCTGAGGCAGCGTCTCTGACGGCGCTCTGGAAATGCGCTCATTCCTGCTCTATTGTTTGTGCTACTGTGGGCGGATTCTGAGAGAGCTTGGAGGAGGCACGATCGACAAAGATTCTGGCAGTCTCTTGCGATTGTAGCTGTCCGTCGTCAAACTTACGTAGTCCTACTGGACTCCCAAGCATTCTTGATATCCTCATTCGTACCTTGGCTACAACAAGGTAGTGGTCCGAGTCGATGTTAGATGGCCTGTCTGCTGAGCTATTTAAAGCGGCTGGAGATGATCTGCTAGGGGGCATGCACACGTGAACGCCTGAAACCCTTTGCGGATAATTTGATAGATTCAGTGTGGTCTCAGGCGGCAGATCTTGGAGAACACCCAAGAATACCCAGTCGATACCATCACCTTTTCGTCGATTTCAACGCCGCGTATGAGAGTGTACATAGAGACTAGCTATACAGCGCCATGTTTAGATTTGACATCCCTGCCAAACTCGTCAGATTGTGCAGGATGACAATGAAAAATTCTCGCTGCTCCATTAAGGTTAGTAAGGAGTTAACCGAGGCCTTCGATGGCAAAGAAATATTCAGACAGGGCGCACTGTCATGTGATTTTTTCAAAATCATCCTTGAAAAGATCGTGCGGGATTCACTGGCCAAAAGAAGAGGCGCGATCTATTTCAAGTCTGCGCAATTGCTCGCATACGCTGATGACATAGACGATATTGGACAAACGCAGCAAGACGTCATTAAGGCAGAAGCGGCTACAATTTCGAAGTGGTCGAGGTCTTCATCTACCTTGGGTCACTAGTGACCAGCGACAACAACACCAGCGCTGAAAGCAAACTTAGAATTACTCTTGCCAACCGCTAGTTCTTTGGGCTCTAAAGGCAAGTGAGAAGTAGAGACCTCTCTCGAAAGACCAAGGGTGCGCTATACAAAACCTTTATCATCCCGGTCCTCCTCTATGGGGTTGAGGCCTGGACTTTAACGAAAGCGGTCGTTTCGAGGGGGAAATTCTGCGCTCAATTTATGGTCCTGTTTGTATAAATGGAGAGTGGAGAAGAAAACACAACTACGAACTGTACAGGCTATACAGTGACATCGGCCTAGTACGACGTCTTCGAACCCAACTCCGGCCCGAAGAGTCTTCGAGTCAAACCCCGAGGAATGACGCAGCAGAGGACGACCGGATCTAAGTTGCCACACATATGTAGATGGAAGGGGACCTTGACCAACTGGGCGTGCGGCGCTGGAAGCAGCTGGCAAAAGATCGTGCCAGCTGGAGGAGGTTGTTGGTTGAGGCCAGGTGCACACCAGACTGTAGCGCCATCTAAGTAAGTAAGTAGGCAATCCTAATCACATAAACATTCTCATAAACTATCCTCAATATTAGTTCAGCGTCTGTTCTAACAATACACAATGTTAAAGCGCGACAAGGCCGACAACGCTTTGATTTGTCTGCAAACCTTGAGCGAAGTAGCTTGCTGGCTAAGAATGAGTCTTTAGGTGTTTCGTTTTTAAACATCAGCTGAGTCAGATCCCCCAATTTCTTCTATTCGTAAAGAAAGCAAACAAATTTTTAGGAGTAATCCAAAGCCCATTATCAATGCATCAACATCATCGGGCTAAGCTTATGTGTAAGACCAGACTCAAGCAGTTAAAGCATTGAAGTCCCTGCTTTGGCTCGTAATGCTCCTCTATTGGAAGTGTTCTAATTGGTTTTGAACACATGTTTATCCTCAAAATCTGCCTCGTTTTCGTAATAATATAAGAGGAACAGTGTTAACCGCCCATCGAGATGACTGTTCCTACCTGTTTCTATTCACTCTATAATTACGTTAACATCTAGAACCATGAATTGTGTTAATGTCTGGTTTCTTCACCTTGAAGAAGTAATAAATTGATTCCATCCCACGTTCCACCCACAGGCAGTAATCTATCTTTCACAGACCGTTAAATCCGGCTAATAGCTATGGTCCTTAAGAAAGAAACAAACAAAAATCGCCTTTCTACTGCTACGAGTACCTGCAAAGACAACCAACAGTTTACAATAGCTTGCTCCCGCCAATCAGTGATTTGTGCGTTTCCGGTCCTCGAAATAAAAATGGTATTTTCAAATTCAGAAAGTATCTTTAATGCAAAACAGGTAGCCCAGCTTTCGATAGACTCTTGAAATTCAGTTATGCAAATATATTCCTCGAGCCAATCTTTTTGCCATTATCTTTCATTGGCCATCAGCCAATGCCCTCTCGGCATCGAAAAACTTCTCGCGAAATCCGGTGGGCCCACAAGTCTCACACTTATCATACGACTCCTTTATGGAATTGTTAGAACCAATTTAACGGTAGGTCTTTCGATTCCGACAGCTCATTAGGCGTCGCTTCACCTGCTACCGAGCAGGTGTCATTCACTGACTATAGTCAAGTGAAACTAGACTATCTCAACCATCATAATTGCACTTAACTAGTTGCATGCAGTTTTGCCGGATCTTTTCGGAGAGATTTTGCAATTTTTCTCCCTTTTCCAGCGACGACGTGGAAGGAAGCAATCTACCGATTAATGGGCAGAAACGAATGGAGAAGCCAGGCGTCACGCAGTCAGTGTATGTTATTGCTTCTTTTCGGAGCGCATATATTGCACACACACGTGCAGGGTAATTTGTAAATTTTGTGAAACCCGGTCGAGGCGAATATAGATCGATGGAGGTCTGAGTGTTCCTGGGAAGGGAAACGATTTTGAGTAGAGAAAGCAGCCGGTACGGTTCAGTGGAGCGGATTTAGGCCAAGTAGTGACTAGCAGTGTAATCAATCTGACGGTTGATTTCTCGTGAAATTATATTGCCAATCCAATGGGATGCGTTGAGAGGGCTAAGGCAGGACGGTTCGATAATTTTTGCAAATCAAATGGAACTGCCATCAGGGGAGAATGATATGACTTGGTTTTCTGTTGATACATATATGGAAGGCGCATTGGCGTGCATATGGACAATTGGACTGTGAGTCAATAAACCGGTATGGAAAGTGTGCACGACTTACGAAGTAAGAGTGGAAGTTGTCGGTGCACTGTACTTGTAAGCGTAATGAGGATAATAAATTAGGAACTCGTTGGGGCGTTGGTTATTTAATACGATGCATTCGTATTCATGGGGCACATTCAGTTGATTATAGAAGCAATAAGGCTCTGTGAGGTAAATGAATATGCATTTACTTTCTTTCCCTTTCTTTTTTGTGTGCGGTAGGTACGATCCATAGATTTATGTAACTTTTAGTAATTAACTGAAATCTGAGAGAGAGGAAGAATTGAGAGCTTCATACAGCACCGGCTCCCATTGCATCAGTGCATGGAATACTTACTTACTTACTTAGGTGGCGCTACAGTCCGTGGTGAATCTGGGCCTCAACCAACTGGCGTCTCCAGCTGGCACGGTCTTTGGCCAGCTGTTTCCAGTTGTTTAAGGTCCCCTTCCACCTGCGTATGCCATCGTAGATGCAGCCGTCCTCTGCCGCGCCGTCCTTCCGGGATGGATTCGATGACTCTTCGGGTCGGAGCTGTATTTTCCATGCACTCTAAATGGCCTAGCCACCTAAGACGCTGTATCCATAGACGACGTACCAGGCGGACGTCACTGTACAACCCGTACCCTTAAATCTTATATGGTGTCACCTTGGTTTTCCGAGAGAGGGCTCTACTTCTCAATGGTCTCTTGAGCCCAAAGGAACAGCGGTTGGCAAGAGTGATTCTGCGTTTTATCTCAGCGCTGGTGTTGTTTTCGCCGGTCATCAGTGAGACCACCTCAAAGTTATATCTGCCCATGGTGACGTTCTGGCCAATACGTCGGGCATGCTTTCCTCCGACCATACCTTGCAAATGAGATGGTGCATGCACCTTACAAGCTCTTCCCCAGCCGCCTTAACGAGCTCAGCAGACAGGCCTTGTGCGCCCGCGGCTTTATTAAACTTAAGTCTCGATATCGCTATTTTGACTTCGTCGGGTGGATGGAATTCTCTTATATCGTCGCCATTTCCGAATGGATCATTCTGCCTGACAGCGGTATTTTGTTGTCATCGCAGTTATATAGTCTGCAGAAGTGGTCTTGCCAAGGCCTCAGCATCGACTGTGATTCCACTACCTTCTTCTTCTTATTCTTCTTCTTTTTTGATGGCGTTACAGCCCATGAAGGATCAGAACCAAGCTTCTCTAAATCACCCATATTGTGTGCGATTTATTTTTCACACAGGTAAAAGGGACCTACATTCAACTGAATGCCGATTCCGAACGGTTTGAGTCGAGAAGCTTTTTCATTTCAAGTGTACTACGGGGGGTTTTGCCAGTACCCCGCCGAGGAGGAACGCCGCCAAATAAACACTCGATGGCGTTGATGTTATCGGGATCCGAACTCGCTCATCGTGCGTTAAAGTCCAACACACTAATCACTGCGACACGACGTCCTCGTGATTCCACTACCAGTTCTCAATTTTCATCCCTGCAGGCCTCCACTCTGGCTTTGTAGCCATGGCATGTTCGTTTTACCTTATTGTAAAACTTCCGGGCGTCATTCCTGCGGAAGCATCTGTCCATCTTCTCGAACTCACGCTTTCCGTATTCTCTTTTCTTTCTTTTGAGAAGCGTGTTATCCTCTCTTCTCTTCTGCTCATAGATTTTGCGAGCAGCTCTCGTCCGTCGTTGCAGCGTGGCTTCATATGCCTCTTGTTTTGCTGCATGGGCTTCTTAGCATTGATCATCGCACCAGGAGTTTCTAGGTGGTAGCAGTTTGAAACCCAGCACCTCTGAGGCAGCGTCTCTGATGACGCTCTAGCAATGCGCCCATTCCTGCTCTATTGTTTGCGCTGCTGTAAGCGGATTTTGAGAGAGCTTGAAGGGGACACGATCGGCAAAGATTCTGGCAGTCTCTTGGGATTGTAGCTTTCCGACGTCAAACTTACGTTGTCCTACTCGACTCCTAAGCATATTCTCATTCCTACCTTGGCTACTGCAAGGTAGTGGTCCGAGTCGATGTTGGCCCCCCGGAAGGTTCGTACGTCGAGAGTACGGGAGGAGTGTCTGGCGTCGATCGCAATCTGGTTGGTGGTTGATTGATCAAAAGACCACCAGGTACCCTTGTGGATGTTGAGATTGGAGAATCATGTGCCTGCTACAAGGAGGTTCTACGCCGTTAGGAAATCGATTTGCCTAAATCCGTTGTCGGATGTGATGTTATGGAGGCTATGCTTTCCTATGATCGACCTAAATATCTAATCTTTGTCCAGCTTTGCGTTGAAATCTCCTAGTACGATTTTGGTGTCATAACTGGGGCATTGGACGTATGTTCGGTCTAGGAGATCATCATAGTCATCCTTGAGTCGATCATCTTTTTCTTCCGTGGGGGCATATTAGTACCGGTGTACCCTTGATGCGGCTTGTTATGAGACGTTAGTTTACATGACGCAAGCTTAAGTCTCTTGTCTAAGTCTGCCTCGAATAACAAATCCATACCCGCGTTGCTTGTTTTCCTTGTAGCAATTACCTAATAGATATTAGAGTTTTTCATCCGTTTTTTTGCCCGGTCCATCGCACTTCTTGGAGCGCGGTAATGTCTGCGCTGTAGCAGTCCCTGGTTCTTTCCTGGTGCAGGCTCAACACAACACAACACAACCGGGATCGAAGATTGTACGCATAATTTTCCTTTCGAAACGACTTAGGGCATCCTAGCATGGCCCCTGCGCAAGGATAACCCGCAAAATCGTGAAGCATTCCCCATTTTTTTCATACAACTTCTATGGGTAACAGGACACAGCGACATCTCAGGTAACAAAAGAGCCGACACACTCGCTAGACAAGGAACGACGCAACAATCAATCATGGCATGTGAGGGAATACCCCTTGCAACCATTAAACATAATCTCATAAATTTCGCCAGGGCTGAAACGAATTGAGATGGCCCCAGGGACACACCTGCCTCATCACCAGGCAAATCGCGCCCCGGTTCGATAGTCAACGAACTCGGAGAATAATTTCTCTAAAAAGAACTGACAACTATAAAATCATTGGTGTCATCACCGGACCCTGCCTCATTGACAGTCACGCGCAAAAACTAGGACAAATTCCGAATGATTTCTGCAGAAGTTGCTTAGACGAAAAGGAGGTCGAATCCATCCACCACCTTCTCTGCGTCTGCCAGCGTTCTGCACAATCAGGAAACGATACCTAGGATCCTACTTCCTTAACAACCTGACAAATGTTCAGCAAGTAGGGATATCTGACCTTCTTAACTTTTTAAGAGGCACTAAGTGGTTCCATGAACAGGGGTCTCTCTGGCCTATGTGTTTTGTTCTCCATTCTGAGAAGACTACGAACCTACCTACCTGGGGCCCCTTGATCCATTTTTGATAAGGTCCAAACCTCTGCGCCACCGAGGAGGACCAGTATGATAAAGGTTTTATAGAGGAACACCTTGCTCTTCCGAGATACGGCTCTACTACTCAATTGCCTCTTGAGCCCGAAGAAACAGCGGTTGGCAACAGTGATTCTGCGTCTAATCTCAGCGCTGGTGTCTTTGTCGCTTGTTAACAGTGATCCAAGGTAGACGAAATCCTTGACTACATCGAAGTTATAGGTGCCAATAGTGACGTTCCACAACCTGACGAGCTTGCCAGGGATGTCAAAACATGACATGGCTCGATATACACTGTCATATGCGGCCTCAAAACAGACGAAAAGGTCGTGTTTGTCGACCTGAAAGTCATGGGTCTTCTCCAAGATTTACGGCAGTGTGAATATTTGGTCTATCGTGGATATTCCTGGCCTGAAACTACATTCATAAGAACCTATCAAATTGTCCACGAATGGTTTCAGGCGTTCACATAGCACGACAGAGAAGATCTTATACGCGATGTTAAGGGGACTTATTCCCCTATAGTTGGCGCAGTTATGGCAGTCTCCTTTCTTATGGACCGGGCAAACGATGCTGAAATTTCATTCATCGGACATGCATTCTTCCGACAATATCTTACAGACTACTTGGTGCATGTTCTCGACCAACTCATCTCCAGCTGCTTTAATCAACTCAGCAGGCAGACCGTCTGCACCAGCAGCTTTATTGGACTTCAGTTTCGGTATCGCTATTATAACCTGTCTAAGTCGAGTGGACGGAATTCTCTCTCCCCTTCGTCCAGTGTAAAGTGAATGGTACGTTCTGTCTGAAAGCGGCATCTGCACCTTTAGAAATAGTTTTTCCACATTCTCAGCATTGACTGTGATCCAACTATAGTACATGGCGTCCGTGCTCATCCCTGCAGGCATCCGCTGTGGCTTTATAACCTTGGCATGCCCGTTTTACTCTTTGGTAAAACTATCGAACCTCGTTCCTGCGATAAGATCTCTCCATCTCCTCGATCCCGCGCTTTTCATACTGTTTCTTTTTCCTTCTGTAGAGCTCGTGCTCCTCCCTTCTTTTCCGCTCGTAGAGCTCACGAGCAGCTCTCGTTCATCGATGCAACGTGGCCATGTATATATTCTGTTTGCACTCGCCATCAAACCAAGGGTTTCTCTTAGGTGGTGGCTGGAAACCGAATACATCAGAGGCTGCATCCCTGATGGCGCTTTGACAACGTCTTCATTGCTGCTCTATGGTTTGTGCTCTTGATAGAGCTGGAGGGAGACACGATCGGGGTCCTAGGGGTCTCTTGCGATTGCAGCTTCCCGACGTCAAATTTTTGTGGTCCTACTCGACTCCACATTGTTCGCGATATTCGCATAGGTAGCTTGGCTGCAACAAGGTAATGATCGGAGTCCACATGGGCTCCTCGGAAAGTTCGGACATCCAAAATGCTGGAGGAATGCCTGGCCTCGATCGCAATATGATCGATTTGATTAACAGATAACTGATCAAGAGACCGCCGGTGCTCTTATGGATATTGAGATGTGGGAATCGTGTGCTAGCTACGCCCCGTCATAAAGTCTATTAGCCCGAATCCGTTTTCGGGCATGGTGTTGTGTAGGCTGTGCTTTCCTACGACTCGTTCAAAGAGATCCTCCTTACCCAGCTTCGCGTTGAAATCTCCTGGAACAATATTGGTGCAATAGCTGGGACATTGAGGGTATATGCTATCGAGGAAGTCATAGACGTCATCTTTGACACTGTCGTCTTTTTCTTCTGTGGAGGTGTGAATGTATACCAACGTGATGTTGCCGAAGATGGCTTTGATGCGAATTTTTATGAGGCGTTCGCTCACATGCCGGAAGCTCAGGGCATTTTGGCTAAGTGCAACGCGAACAACAGTAGCTTTAGCAGCTATAGAAGCTTAGGGCTTTTTCTAATTATTCGGCCGTGACCTAATATTCCGGATACAGGATCTATGCTCTTGTCCTTCTATACGTTTGCAGGGGTCGTCAACATGTAGTCCGCCCGTTAAATTCGAGACTTGTAGTTGTCTCTGAGTGATGATTATTTTTTTTACGGCTACGGCTTACCAACCTACCAACCGACTAAGCCTGTTTTTTTTTTTTGGTTCAAGAAACTCGCCATTCGCCCTTCCCGTCTGTAATTTCCAGTGAAATTTTCCAACTGGTACTACGAGGAGGTGGAAATGGGACTTACTAACAGTGCCGCAAGGTGTTCGTCTGCGGTGGCTCTTCTCGCTTCTTAGCAGGTCAGCATTCGTCGGATGGATGCTACCCATACTACCCATACATACATACACAGAAACTGAAACTTAAACACAAGTATCTGGTTATGCATGAGATCATTTTGAAATCCAATATATCCTAAGATAACATCAAGTGAAGGTCAGTATTTCAAAGTATACTGCGAGTATCGCTCGATAGAATCTAGTCCACCGGCTCACCTATTTAAACCTTTGATCTTGAAGGCAGATGCAAACATTACTCAAGACCGCTTGATTGAAAGCATTTTCAATTTACTCGTAAACAGTTTTTTTTAATCATGTATTTAGCTGTAAACAAAACTAGAATACGTATACTATCCCGCATATACAGGGTGTACAAGCAGATTGTTATTTCGACACGTTCGGTTCTTGTTTTTTGCCTTTTTTTTCGTGCCTCTTGGAATGAACACACCTATTTCCTAGTGCTAGTCCATTTATCACGTCTGTCGGACAGAATATTGTTCTGGTTTTTCTCTACTTACGTGTATCTGTTTCTTTTTCGGATAATTAGATACAAATCTCATTCGCTTCATTATCGCACTCGATTTGCCCTCAGACGTGCCTTTAAGGTGTACCAGTCACTTTCGACGTATTTTTCGATTTTTAACCCGGCAGTTATGACTTTCTGGCGGTTGAGGACGACAGAAGTTGAATGACAACAAAGAGGCGAACAGACAAAGCGGCGTGCGATGTATTCATAATTCAGATTACGCCTTCCGTAATGCGTGTCCAATTACGTTAGATATAAAAACAGAATTTTGAATAGTGATTACTATACAAATGGTTGTGGAAATAAGGACATTAACATAGCAGCTTTACTTACTTACTTATCAGACCTACGATCCATGGAGGATCTGAGCCTGAGCTATAGCTGCCTTCCATCCTTGACGGTCCCGGGCGCGCTGCTTCCAGTTGTCAAGACCAAGATGTCTTACATCCGCGATTACTTGGTCTTTATACCGGAGGTTCGGTCTTCCTCTTCTTCTCGAACCAGGAGGCTCGGAGTCGAAGACCCTCTTAGCTGGAGCGTTGATGTCCATGCGCTCGATGTGGCCGAGCCAGTGTAGTCGACGGATTCTTGCCTTCCCGACTACATCCACATCTTGGTACAGCTCCTAGAGTTCGCGTTTGTGTCTTCTTCTCCATTCACCTTCCTCACAGACAAGACTAAATATCCGGCGCAGAATTTTTCTTTCGAAAGAACCCAAAATCAGCTCCGCTGTCCTGCTTATCGTCCAGCTTTCGGCTCCGTACAGCAAGACTGGCAGAATGAGCGTTTTGTAAAGCATGACTTTGGTCTTTCGAGTGAGGAGTTTTGACCCCAGTTGTTTGGACAAACCGAAGTAGCAGCGGCACCACTGTGGTGTCATTTGTGGAATTTACGTTTGCCCCGAGGTAGACAAACTCCTTAACTACCTCGAAATTGTAGCTGTCAATTGTTATATTTTGTCCCAGGTGGTGAGCGACGGATTGGTTTTTGCTTGACAGCATGTACTCCGTTTTTCCCTCATTGACCTTAAGACTAACTCGTTTCGCCTGTTCTTCCATCGCCGTGAATGCTTCCACAATGCCACGGCGAGAACACGCGATGGTGTCGATATCATCCGCGTATCCTAGCAGCTGGATGGACTTGTAAAAGATAGTGCCTTCCCTGTTGACGCCTGCCCGTTGCACTATCTGCTCCAGCACCAGGTTGAAGAAGTCACACGACAGCGCATCTCCTTGCCGAAATCCGGTGCAGCATAGCAGCTTTAGTGGCAGAAATAGGAGATACCCTTTATAACGTCCCATAAAGAGAATCTTCAGTGTCTTGGTTTCAAGTTTATGAGAAAACTAATCCTTCATCTGCGTACGAAATTTTTCTGGACACATTGAAAGGATACTATGAAAATGCCACAACTATTCGGTCGGAGACTTACTTACTTTACTTAGGTGCGAACTGGGCCTCAACAAACTTCGCCAGCTCACGCGGTCTTTTGCCAGCTGTTTCCAGCGACGCACTCTCAGCTGGTTCAGGTTCCCTTCCACCTGTGTGCGCCACCGTCGATTCGGTCGTCCTCTGCTGCGCCGTCCCTCGGGGTTGGACTCGAAGACTCTTTGGGCCAGAGCTGTGTTATCCATTCGCTCTACATGGCCTTAGACGTTGGATCTGCAGACGTCGCACTAGGCCGATGTCGCTGTACAGCCCGTATAGTTCCTCGGTGTATCTTCTACTCCATTCCCCGTTTATCCCGGTCCATAGATTGATCGCAGAATTTTCCTCTCGAAACGATCAAGGGCCTCTTCATCTGCTTTCGTTAAAGTTCAGGCCTCTGCGCCATGGAGGAGGACTGGGATGATTAAGGTTTTATACAGCGCAACTTTGGTATTTCGAGAGAGGGCTCTACTTCTCAATTGCCTCTTGCATATATTTCGCTTTAACCTCGTTAACCAAAAGACCCATTTTAGCCGCTTCTGCTTCAATGCTTTCGAACGCTTGATTGACGTCCGGCTGTGTTCGTCAATGTCAACCGCGTACGCAAGTAGTTGCGCAGACTTGAAATAGATCATACCTCTTGTGTTGGCCAGTGAGGCTCGTATGATCTTTTCAAGCACGATGTTGAAGAAATTACATGAATGTGCGTCACCTTGTCTAAATCCTTTTTTAACATCAAAGTTCTCGGTTAATTCGCTACGGCCCTTAATGGAACCGCGAGAATTCTCCATGTCATTCTGCACAATCAGGCGAGTTTGGCAGGAATGTCAAAACTAGACCTGGGGCTGTATAGCTCGTCTCTACGCACACTGTCATACGCGGCCTTGAAATTGATGAAAAAGTGATGGGTGTCGATTGGGTCTTCTCCAAGATCTGTGGATTTTCCTGGCCTGAGACCACACTGATAGGAACCCATCAGATTATCCACAAAGGGTTTCAGGCGTTCACACAATTCGGCAAAGTAGATTCTATATGCCATGTTAAGGAGAATTATTCTTGTTCACTAGGAAAACGATGCAGTGATTCCATTCGTCGGACATGCTTTCCTTTGACCATTTTTTATACATGAGCTGGTGCATGCGCTTTACATAGTTCGGCAGACAGCCCGTCTACGCCCGCGGCCTTATTGTTCTTGAGCCTTGAAATTGCTAGCTTAATTTCATCTAGGTCGGGTGGACAAAATTCTCTTGCATCTTCGTCCGTTGCGAATGGATCATTCTGCCTGACAGCGGTAAACAGTCTACAGATGTGTTCCTTCCATATCCTCAGTATCGACTGGGACTCTGCTGCTAGCTGTCCGTCGTCATCTCTACAGGCTTCTTGCCTGGCTTTACAGACCTGTCATGTTCGTTTTACTTTTTCGTAAAACTTGCACGCATCATTCATATGGTAGCATGTCTCCATCTCCTCGATCTCACGCTTTCGTGTTTTTTTTTTTCTTCCTTAAAAGCATGTGTTTCTCTCTCCGCATCTGCTCGTAATATTCACGAGCGGCTCTCGTACATCTATGTATGTAGCATGGCTCTGTAGGCGTTTTGCGTTGCTACATGGGCTTTCCCGCATTGCTTATCAAACCAGGGGTTTCTCGTTGTCGGTTGTTTGATACACAACACCTCAGAGGCAGCATTGTTCTGTGGATTGTCCCGGTGTCATCGGAAATTGCGAGAGGTTGAGGGAAACTCGATCGGCAAAGGTCCTAGCGGTCTCCTGCGATTGTAGCATTCCGACGTCAAACTTTCGTTGTCCAGCTCGACTCCGTGGTATCCTTGATATCCTCATTCGTACCTTGGCTACAACAAGGTAGTGTTCCGAGTCCATGTTGGATCCTGGGAAGGTCCGTACATCTAGGATGCTGGAGGAATGCATGCCGTCGATCGCAACGTGATCAATCTGATTGGTAGTTGACTGATCAGGTGATTGCCAGGTTCCTTTGTGAATATTGAGTTGCGGGCATCATGTGCTAGCCGAAGGAGGTTGCGCTTCGCCAGGAAGTCGAGTAGCCGATGTCCGTTTTCGGACGTGGTATCGTGTAGACTCTATTTTCCCGTGATCAACTCAAATATGTCCTCTTTGCCCAGTTTTCTCCAAGAACTATTTTTGTGTCATAGCTGGGACATTGGGCATATGTTCTGTCTAGGAGATCGTAGAATTCTTCATTGAGTCGATCGTCCTTTTCTTCGGTTGGGTCGTTAGCGCATATCAAGCTAATGTTTTCAAGATTAGCTTTGATGCGGATTGTTATGAGGCGTTCGTTTACATCCCGACAGCTTAACACTTTTTGTCGGAGTTTTCCTCGAATAACGAATCCTCGTAGTTTTTCATCCGTCTTTTGCCTGTTCCATCCCATCGTACGGAGGGTTTGCTCCAATTGATCCCCTGCACCCGGTCTGTCAAGGGACCTCACATTCCACGTGCAGACTCTCAAGTCATTTGCAGGGGTCGTCAGTTTTATATCTGTCCTTATCCGAGGCTTTTGGTTGTTTCGGAACAATTGGTTTTTTCCGTGATAGGGATTTTACCCCTAAGCGCCGATTTTAAAGTGGCCTTCGACACAATAAATAGGAATTCTTCGATGTACAAGTTATCGAGTTTACAAGGAGCTAACCACACAAACCTCTGGTGTGATATGGAATGGTAGTAGTTTGTCAGAATATTTTGAGGTTCAGACAGGAGTTCCACAAGGCTGTGTGCTCAGTCCACTTTTATTTATTTAGGGCTTAAAGATTAATACTTCAAAGTCAAAAATTATGGTTTTCGGCATGGACAGGGGTGGTTGAACTGCACGAGATAAATGGACTTTCAAAGGTGAGCCGATTGAAGTTGTCAAGTTTCACTACCTGGGCTTACTTATAAAGACGGATTTAGACATGAAAGCACATACATATGCATGGAAAAGCAGTAGCTGCTAAAACTGCTATTAACCTTATGTGGAGAAGTTTCTTTGGCAACCAACGAATCGGCTGTGCTTCAAAGTTCACGGTGTTCAATGCCACTGTCAATGCATGTCTCTGCTACGTAAACCAAGTGTTCGGCTATAAAATACTTTTGGAAAGTCTGAATCGGTGCATGGCTCTTCATCAAAAATATCTTTAAACTCCAACCAACTACTCCCTCATATGCCATCTATGTTGAATCTGGGCTTCCTCAAATCTACCTCAGAAACTTCTTTGTAGCAATTACCTAATAGATATCACAGTCGTACATCCGTTTTTTGCCTGATTCATCCCATCGCCCGCACGTGGCCCGTCGACGGATCTAACATTCCAGGTGCTGGCTCGTAGATCCTTATTGCGTTTGCAGGGATCGTCAACGTTGGAATCGTCCGTATTGTTGTCCATTGTCTTTGTTGTCCTTTCGTAACAAGATGGTTTTCACTAAGTACAAACCCCAACCTGGAGGGCTTACATATAGATCCTGTAAGAAGATCAGATATCCCTACTTGCTGAACTTCGGTCAGATCGTTAAGGAAGTAAGATCCTAGGTATCGTTTCCTGATTGTGCAGAATGCCGGGCAGGCGCAGAGAAGGTGATGAATGGACTCCACCTCCTCCTCGTCCAGACAGCTCCTGCAAAAATCATTCGGAGTTATACCTAGTTTTTGCGCGTGACTGCCAATAAGGCAGTGTCCAGTGATGACACCAACGACTTTGTGGATGTCAGTTCTTTTTAGGGAGATAATACTCCTAGTCCGTTGACTGTTGAGCCAGGGCCAGATTTGCCTGGTGGTGAGGCAGGTATGAGTCCATCTCCGGTTCGTCTCGGTCCTGGCGAGATTTATAAGATTGTGTTTAATGGTTGCAAAAGGTATACCCTCACAAGCCACGTCGTTCCTTGTTTGGCGAGTTTGTCGGCTCTTTCGTTTCCTGGGATGTCGCTGTGTCCCGGTACCCAGATAAGTTGTATGTTGAACTGTTTGGCCATCTCGTTAAGAGATAGGCGACAGTCGAGGCTAGTTTTTGATGTGTACACGTAGAAATCCAATGACTTTAAGGCTGCTTGGCTATCCGTGAGAATGCGGATATCCGTGGTGGATAACACGTTCCACTTCAGCCAAGACAAAGCCTCTTTTATTGCCAACAGTTCCGCCTGGAAAACGCTGCAGTGATTTGGTAGTTTCAGCGCTTTGTTTTGCTTGAGTTGTTTGCAGAATACCCCACTACCCACCCCATCAGTATAGAAGTCTACGCAGTTTCTGCGAGATTGAGTCTGACGAGTCCAGTTTTGTCTATCTGGGTAGGTCGTTGTAAAGTTTTTTTCCAAGACCGTGGTGGGTTCTGTGAGGTCCAGGTTTTCTGCCATAATTGACCTGTTATTCAGGATGAAGGAGTGGCCAGTGACATAGCTCGACCAGTTCGAGTTTGCTTTAAGTCTAATGGCCGCTTGTGTAGCAATTTGCTTGCTGAAAATATCGAGTGGTGTTAGGTCGAGTACCATGTTAAGCGCAGCCGTTGGGGTGGACCTGAGGGCCCCGGTAATGCACATACACGCTAAACTTTGTACCTTCTCGAATTGCTTGAGGTATGTTGTCTTGTCCAGTGCTGTCCACCAGACTGTTACTCCATACATTAGTATGGGTCTGACGACCGTGGTGTAGAGCCATAGGGTAATCTTGGGGTTGAATCCCCATTTTTTCCCTATGGCTTTATTGCATGTGTAAAGAGCTGTAGTTGCTTTTTTAGCTCCTTCGATTGTGTTGCTCTTCCAGGTTAATTTCCTATCTAGTATAATGCCAAGGTATTTGGCATTGGAGGAATAGTTTAATCTGGTACCAATCAAAGTAATAGGACAATGTTCCGGGATTTTGTGCTTTTTGGTGAATAGCACGAGCTCCGTTTTCTGGGGATTCACCCTGAGCCCGTTACTCATGCTTAAAATGTTTAAAAAATAAATGAAACAGATGCCAAACCCCATGACACCAATACGTTAAAATGAGCAAACCATCGGTAAATCCTCAACACCTGGATTCCCAGAAACGATCGTTTCTTCCGCACTTCATTCGAGTGCCTTCGTTCCAAAAACAACCAAATACCCTCCCCGACAAAAAACCAACAACCGAGACGAAAGACTCAAGCCTGAAAACCGTTTGCCTCCAATTTACTGAAATTAAATTCCCGTCACGTCAACAATTACAAAACAATCCGCGTTACAACCCACTACAAATGAAAGGAACTCGACGATTGGTGCAATGGAACACCACAAGCCACAAGAAAACGGTCAAACCAAAGTGGCCATTATACCCTACGAGCAAAAGGCAATTACTCGCAACTTTTCGATTCGACAATTCCTGCTGATAAATCTGCTAGTAGTCAAGCAGATTTACATTTAAATTGCATTTCCAGCCTTTCTGAATCCTTTTGACCATTGCTACACCTCCGGGGGCTGAAAGAAAGAGAAATGTCTTCCCCACCCACTTAGGTGGCGATGGTGACTCATAACATATGCAAGACCCGACCACCGCTCCCAACAGCTCTGTCAGCCAAGCGAGGAAACACCGAAATAGACAAACAAACAAACAATCGAAATCAACCCGGTGACGCCCTGAATCGTGGTCATCTATCGGCTAGTGCCTATACTGTTACGCGGCACATTGACGCTATGCTGTTCTACCACCACCAAGTTGGCATGTCGCTATACCTGCCATGACTATGGACGCTTTCAGTCATAGGTGGCAATGGAATTAGTTTTGCATAATGAAACCGGTGTTTGGAGCTCCAAGGTACATTTTGTTCTGTTTCTGTTCCACTCTTTGTTGCTATTCTGGACACGAGCTAACTCAGCTACGAAAGCACGACATACAAGTAGTGTGCTGGATATGACTTTCGTAGGCGATACCGTCGTCTTCGGTCGTTCGCTTTTATTTTTCTTTGACTTCTTTCTCCTGACCCATGTGGACACTCAAAACTTGAGCTCGATCACCACATTTTTTCGTGCCTGAAATCCTATGACTGTGTACAGATGCGACTGTCATGGCCGAGTTGACTCAATTCATTAGCGTACTGTTTTCAGTTTAAGATTGCTTCGCTAAACGATCGTTAAATGGGCAGTACATAGGGTTACGGCATCATGGTCCGTTGGCCATTTTGCCGACGATGTAGGTGTCGATGTGGCATTGTGATCGTCGAAACAGCAGCTTTTTGTGTGCTTTGTAGCCGGTATCACATCGTGTAGGTATTCCAATTGAGGTATTATTGATTTTCAATGGGACGAAGGAGAAACCTGTGCTGGAGTGAATGGTAATTGTTTGGGGAGGTTCTCCTCCGAGGTAATTGTAAAAACATTTCGGATTCAGATCAAGTATTTGGCACATTCGAGTGTGAATGGTGATGACGCTGCTAGTGATGGTTGACACTTTGTTAGTGAAAGGAATGATTGAATTTGGTAGGCTAGGGATGGAACACTAAACGGACTGTGATTAATGGTTTGGGCGTGTCGATTAGGCCACCGATTAAGTTGTAACTATTGAAAATGCGAAAACAAAGATATACGGCGACGCACGTAGCTGAAAAGCACGACTGCTGTGCCTTTGAGAACGTTTCACGGACGTATGTATATGTCTGGCTCAAACTGGCGGATCGAAGGTCATACGAGCAGTGAAGGCGGCGAATACGAAAGGGGTGCTCTACGCAATGATGGACATATCGGGGTATTTCGGCGTACCAAGGCGGTTGGTGACGGATCGAGGGATAGCGTTTACTGCAAAGGCATTCGAGCAGTACTGTGAAGACCATGGAGTGCAGCATATCAAAACCGCTGTGAGGACACCAAGAGCGAATGGCCAGGTGGAACGGATCAATAGAACGATTCTAGCGGCCTTGAAGTGTGCCCACTCGGCGGAAAGGGACTGGGCTGGCTACCTAAGGACCATTTAATGGGGGCTTAATACCGCAAGGAGTTCAACGACGAAAGCAAGTCCACACAAGCTATTGTTTATGTACACGGCGAGAGACATCCTGGGAAACAAATTGTTGTTGGAGTTGGGAAAGGCCGAATCGGTCGAGTCAGGAGATATGGACAAAAGGAGGGAGAGGGCGCTACAGAACATCGAGAGCGGTCAGTCTAGCCAGAAACGACGGTATGACTTAAGACACCGCAAGCCATCTGAATACAAGGTGGATGATCTGGTCTTAATCGAACGGGAACCAGTCGCTACTGGTACCGTACGTTATAACCAAAAGGTTGCTAAACGATCGTTATGTTGTTGAGGATATCCCAGGCATGCAGAGAAATCAACGACGGTTTAGCACTGTGATGAGCTGGGACAAGCTCAAGCCATGGTGTAAGTTACCGGACGAGGGACTCATTGGAGCGGACGACGATGCGGCGAATGGGGAAGCTGACTCGGAAACCATTTCTCTGGACATGACTAAGGATGACGGTGGTGCGGAGAGCGCTAGCGAGGATCAAATCGTGGGGAAACGATTAGTTTGGGATGGCCGAACTGTTAGATCAGATGGGAGGCATTCGTGTGCTGACCGTCGAAGGAAACACATCGGTTCTTCTTCTTCTTCCGCGATACAGTTTATGGCGAACCTGGGCCTCCTATAAAAAACCTCTCCAACTCGCACGGTCTTTATCCAGCAGTCTCCAATGCCGCGCACCTAATTGGTTGAGGATCTCGTCCACTCAGGATTGGATTCGAAGACCTTCCGGACCGGAGCTGTGGTTTCCATGCGATCTACATGACCTAGCCATCTTAGACGCTTGATCCGCAGACGCCGTGCTACGTTCATGTCGCTGTGCAGACCGTACAATTCACTATTAATTCTTCTCCTCCACTCCTCATTTATGAAGGTTGAAAATCGTACGCAGAATTTTTCTCTCAAAACGACCAAGGGCCTTCTCATCCACTTTCGATAAGGTCCATGTCTCTGGGCTATAAAGCAGCAGTATATAGGACAGGAGTACCGAGCCAAGGTAAAGTTGTTTATCGCTCTCAACCTGGCGAGATGCCAGCAACAATCCCTGTTTAAATGCCCGGGTCAAGTTGACATACGGCCTCCTTGCGGCGCCCTCTGGATTGCCTCTTCAACAACCGTTGGGAGGTGAACAAACGTATGCAGCGACAAAACCCCGCCCAGAATGGCGGTTGTGCGGTGGGCTAAAAAGCCGCCCACGTAAAAAACCTAAAAGTTATGAATGAGCAAAGATGCCTCGGATACACGGACGGATACTCGATGACGACAACGCACGAAAAAGGAACACTATTTGCGAGTATGCTCCTGGAAGGTCAGAGCTGCTCATAAACTAGAAAGAATCCTCACGCAGTACAAGGTGGATATTACTGCGGTCCAGGAAATACGCTGGATAGGAAACGGTATGATGAGGAAGATAAATTGCGACATTAATTACAGCTGTCACAAAAGATTGCATTTATTGGGATGTGGATTGGTCGCGGGAAAGCTATTAAAGTCGAAGGTCATCGACTTTAAACCCATAAGTGATCGCCTGGCTGTGTCCCGCATCAGAGGCAGGTTTTACATCAGTCTGCACACGCCCCTACCGAAGAGGCTCAAGACTATCAAGGAGGACTTCTATGACCTCCTGGACAACGCCTACGGAGCTTGTCCGGAGTATGATGTTAAAATCATACTCGCGAACTTCAACGCCAATATCGGTATGGAGTACACCCTTGGCGGAGTGATCGGAAAGCACAGCCTCCACGATACAGCAACTGATAACGGCATCCGACTCACGGAATTTGCGACAGCTCGTAATGCGGAGATAAGTAGTACAAGATTCCCTCGTAAGCGAATCCACACAGCAACCTGGCGATCTTCGGACGGTCGAACCGCCAATCAAATCGACCAAGTGCAAGGCACTCGTCAAACATTCTGGATGTGCGAACATTCAGAGGGTCAAATGTCGTCTCTGACCACTTCCTCGTAGCAACAAAATTCAGAGCTCGACTGCCCAATGTCAGAAAGCTGCACCAGCCCATCAGGAGGAGGTTCGACATTGGGCGCCTGAGCACACCGGAGGTTACCAGAGTCTACAGGGAGCAGCTGAGCGAAAGACTCTACGGTATGCCTACGTCGAACACAAATGCCAATAATATGTGGCTGCATTGCCGCTCAACCATTCAGGAAGTTGCCGAAACCACCTTAGGATACCTACCCGTGGTATGAGAGCGAGTGTAAGCAGAAAAAGGTAGCAGCCGACGAAGCATATCAAAAGGCGCTGCCGAGAAAAACCAGGGCAGGGCAAGAAGAGTACCGAGCCAGAAGAAGGGAGGAGAAAAAACTACTGCGACAAAAGAAAATAATCTTCGCAGCCTCCCAGCTCAAGGATATCGAGGAGTCTATGGATAAGCATAAAACACGAGCCTCTTACAGGAAAGCCAAAGACCTTGCAGGAGGCTTCTAAAAGGGCACCCAGACTCTTCGAAACTGCACTGCGAGGGTAATCTTGTCACCGACCCGCAGGGAATAGTGGTACTAAAGAAGCATATCCAGCAGCTGCTTAACGAGCATTACCAAGAGAAAGTAGTAGGGACTGAAGAAATCCCAACTCCAGGCACTGAAGTAGTCCTCCCACCCAGCATCGAAGAAGTCGGTACAGCTGAAGAACAACAATGCCGCAGGCTCAGATGGCTTGCCATCAGCGCTCTTCAAGGCGGGCGGCGATGTTCTGGTAGGGAACATGCACCAGATTATCTGTAGAATTTGGGAAAATGAAAGCATGCCCGACGACTGGAATATCAGCTCTATTGGCCCCATCCACAAAAAAGGCGATCCTACCTCCTGCAAGAACTATCCCTGCTCAATGTCACATGCAAGTCCTGTCCAGCGTACTGTGTGAACGTCTAAAGCCCTTTTGCACCGCACTAATCGGTAGTTACCAGTGCGGCTTCCGGCCCGGCAGATCGACTATGGACCAAATATTCACACTTCGACAAATCCTGGAAAAAACCAGCGAACTTTAAGTCCTCACACACCATCTCCTTATCGATTTTAAAGCCGCGTATGACAGCATTCATCGCAAAGAATTGGTTGATGCGATGGCCGAATTCGGGATCCCAGGAAAACTGATCCGGCTGCGTCGCGCCACGCTAAAATATACGCTATGCACCGTGCAGTTCGGTTCTGGGACATCTGAACCGTTTGAAACATGCACCGGATTTCGGCAAGGAGACGCGCTGCCATGCGACTTTTTCAGGTTAGTGCTGGCGTAGTTGGTGCGACGAGCTGGCGTCAACAGGGAAGGCACTATCCCTGTTTCTAAATTGCCTCCCGAGCCCAAACGGTTGGAAAGAGTTATTCTGCGTTTGATCTCGGCACTGATGTCATTGCTTCATGTCACTGCGGAGCCCAGTTAGAAGAAGTCGTTGACTACCTCGAAGTGATACCTGCCAATATGAATATGAATATGAATACCGCTCGTAAAGACCTCAATGACATCTCGCTGGGCTCGTTCAGTTATGTCATTGTCGTCAGACTTGGAAAAGGTCGTGCCCCTCGTATTGACCAGTGAGTTTCGCACCATCCTTTCAAGGACGATGTTAAAAAAGTCACATGATAGCTTGTCGCCCTGTCTAAAACCTTGCTTGACTTTAGAGTCGAGTACCTTCCGACCCTTATGGAGCAGCGAGAGTTCTCCAATGTCATCCTGCACAATCCGACGAGTTTGGCACCGATGTCAAAACTAGACATAGCGCTGTATAGCTCGTGTCTATGTACGCTATCGTATGCGGCCTTGAAGTCGATCTGGTGCTCGTTGGTCTTTGCCAGCATCTGCCGTTATACAGTCTGCAGAAGTAGTCTTTCCAGATTCTTAGTACCAACTGTGAAGCTACTATTTCTTCTTCTTTGGTGGCGTTACAACCCATGAAGGACCAGAGCCAAGCTTCTCTCAAGGCTACTACTAGGCTTCCATTTTCTTCTCTGCCGGCTTCCGTTCTGGCTTTATATCCCTGGCATGTTTGTTTTATTCGTTGATTAAACCTCCGAACGTCATTACGGCGATAGCATCTCTCCATGTCTTCGTTCGTGAGCCTCTCATATTCTCTTTTTCTTCTTTGAGAAGCTTATGCTCCTCCCTTCTCTTCTGCTCATAATGCTCACAAGGAGCTCTCGTCCTTCTGGGCAGCGCCTCTAGATATGCTATCTAGCTGCTTTGCTGCGTGTGCTCTCCTACACTCGTCCTTAAACCATAGGTTCCTTGTTGGTGGCGTTTTGAAACCCAGTACCTTAAAAGTAGCATCTCTAAGGCTTGTTGGACCCGTTGTTCCATTGGTGTTGTAGTTTCTGGAGGGTTTTCCGAGAGCTTAAGGTAGGCACGATTGGCATAGGCTTTGGCGGTCTCTTGCGATTGTGCCATTGCGACGTTGTATGTTGCTGGTCTTAATCGATTTTTCGGGGCGAGGCGAGTTTTTTAGCCTTTTAGCGATTTATTGAACAGGAAGTCAATCTCTGCACGGTAGCGAAGAAGTTTGGAGCTGGCGTCGGCTTATACTGAGGTTTCTAAAGGGCGACCGGCTCACTGGATGACCACCGTGGCAAAATTGGATGTACCTGTAGTCAGAGCAGAAATGTTTACCTGTGACGTCATAACCCACAGGCCCATAGAGCCCATATTGTCCTTTGGGCTCTAAAAAACTTTGAACTGTCTCCAGGATCGGATGGGGTCATACAAGCGGAGCTCCAGCGGTAGCAGATTTCATCCTCGCCTGGCTTGTTGCTTGCTTCTCACCCATGCTGTGTGTGATTTATTTTTCACTCAAGTGAAAGGAACCTACAGTTTAATGCCGATTCCGAACAGCGTGAGTCGAGAAGCTTTTTCATGGCAAGTATACTACTCACTCACTCGCTAGTTAGTACCATAGAAAGGTCATTGGAACACAAGAAATATACCCTAGTGGCCTTGCTCGATATTGAGGGCGCCTTTAACAGTGGCGAACAATGGGCCGTTACTAAAGTGCTGACTGATCTGGGTGTAACGGGATCAGCGATGGAACTGGTATGACAACTGCTAACACAAAGAGTCGTCAAAGCCAACTTCGTTGGCGCCGTTCCAACTAGAATGGTCAGCAGAGGTACACCACAGGGTGGAGTACTTTTCCCTGTCCTCTGAACTACTGAGCTTTTGCTAGAACAGGCAGGGTACGCTATGACCGTCTATGCGGACGATATTGCTATTGCCGTCTCAGGAAAGATTTCCAGCACACTAAATGATCTAATGAAGGGAGCATTACAAGCAATAGTAAACTGGACACAGAACTGCGGACTTGGGGTGAGCCCCAAGAAGACTGATCTAGTACTGTTTGTTAATAAATATAAAATTCCGCCCGTCAATGCACCGAGGCTGGGTGCAACCCAATTAACAATCAACGATCAGGCCAAGTACCTCGGCCTAATCCTTGACAGGAAACTAAATTGGAATGCAACCACTAGCCCCTACAGCTGCAAGAAAGTGGTGGGCAAAAAGTGGGGTCTCCAACCCAGCATCATGCACTGGCTCTATACAGCAGTCATAAGGCTTATTCTTCTTTACGGCAACATAGTTTGTTGGACTGCTCTGGACAAAGCCAGTTACATCGGCCTAACCTCGGAAACCTTCTGGGGAAAGTGCAAAGATCGGTCAGCATATGCCTAAGTGGTGCGATTAGATCGACCCCCACGGAGGCTTAAACATCCTGCTACATCTCAGCCAATTGGACCTCTTCAGCAAACAAGCTATTGCCTACGGATTAGGGCCATAGGAAAACGGTTCATATTACACAAAGGCCATACTAGTATTCTCAACCACTTCGGACACGTGCTACACCAACCCGTAAAATATGAACTTCGAAGTTATCTTTCCATCCTGGGAGGGAGGAATGGGCTAAAGGAAAAGTCGTATCGACGGAATCGATTTCCCTCTATTCCGATGGCTCTAAGATGGAGACGGTTTTAGGTAATGGAGCTTAACCTCAACGCATCATTTAGACTCACAAACCACTGCAGTGTGTACCAAGCGGAAATAACTGCGATAACGGAGGCCTTTGCATGGCTGAGGATCAATGTAATGGCAGCGGTAACCCACAAATCAAGGACATCTCTTAACTGCCGCCTAGCTCTAGAAGAGATGGTTGAACAGTCCAATATGAAACTACTGTGCGTTCCCGGGCATAGGGATCTTCCAGGAAACTGCACGGCCGACGTACTCGCAAGGTTAGGGTCAATGACACTCAGTCTTCCAACCCTCGGGCATCTAAAAACACCAATAAGCTGGATGAAGCACACGTGCCATTGGAAAGCATGCCGTCCAACTAGGGCTATCGGCCAGTGACTTCTGCCGCGGCTGCATGAATGAAGAGGTAGAGGAATCAATTCACCACCTCCCCTGCTTATGTCCCTCTTTTGCGAATCGCAGGAGGATCTATGTCGGCGCGCCCTTCTACGATAACTTAAGTGAGCTAGCAAATATAAAAATAGATCAACTCCATCGCTTCATCAGAAGCATTGATTGGTTTTCAGGTGGCGGATCTTGGTAATATGATCCATGTGGTATCACAATGGGCCGCCTTCGGCCTACGCGTGGCGTATGCTCACATTTACCTACCTAAGCGTTTCATTGTGTTCAGGCATAAATCAAGTTCATTCGATTCACTCCTTGCTTTCTACGCATTCCGTTTATTTAAACTCAGTCGGTATCTTCCAACAATGTATCTGATTCAAAGCACGAGCAAGGACAACTCGATCGAATGTTATTCAATGCCCCAGCCCATAACAAAAATATAATCACAAGCGGCCAAGCCATTGATTGCTATCGACGCGTGACATATAGAGTACATTCATCGACAAACTTGTTTAAAATCTGGATCACATCCCGTCACCCCACTTCAGTATGTCAATTCAACCACTCAACCACCCTACTCGGAAATCCCAATTTCATGCTGCCTGACAATCAACACCATCGCCATCAATTCAAGTACTCCATCCAAGGCAGACAAGTGATTGTTTCGTGTCAAATCGACACACAACAATTGACATTTCCATGTGGCACACTATTGCAACCGATCAACTGGAAGCGAAAACGTGCCGTTTGACGTACTAAGCTGAAACGACAACAAAACATGATGACAGCAAAGACACGGTTGTGTGCTCCAATTCCTCGACAATGTTATGGATCCGTTGCTCAAAGTCACAGACAGATGTCCATACGTAACGACGTCATCTCCACGACACCGACATCGAATCTCCCACTTGCATCATCCCGTCAAATGGCATCTGAAATTGTTTGTCGGCATCTGTTACTTGTGCATTCAGATTGGAATTCTCCATACAGCATACGGAATGCGACAAAAATTGATGACCGATCACACAGCACAACAAGCACACAAGTCACCGTGCACAGCGACGCACAGCTTGAAGTTTTGTATTCAAAAAACGTTACGAGATTGGAAAACGCTTTGTTTTGGTGCTCCGTCGATGAAAAGCTGCTTGACAGATGATAGTAGCGTGATTAAGGTCGCGCAGCATGAATGAAATCATTGATTATTTACAAACGGCACGTTTGTGCCTCTGCAGATGCAGGGTCAGGGGCTGGTAGGGACGTGGGAGTTATCGTTTATCTGTTTCGCCTTAATGGTCATTAAAAAAAACAACAAAAGTCTAAACGATCGTGGGAACTATTGGCCGAGGCCGGTTAAGGCTAACCTATGACTCGATATTTGTGTTTGATGATGGTGTTTATGGAGCTCAGCATGGGTTAAGTTTTTAGAGCTTTCCGTCAAGTAGGTTAACTAGTGAGTAGGAAATTGAATTGGAATATTAGTGGTCGGCGTGTTTTATGGGTTAAGACACTTTAAGGCGGATTACGGAAGACTTATGCCAACAGCATTTGAAAGGTATGATTTACTGACGCGCCCGATAGTAAGGTTATGCGTGGAGTTATGTCGCTAAATATGGCCAAAGACACATTTTATCGCGACATAACATAGCTAATCTGCTACTTACTGCAAGGCGGTTAATAAGGTGTGTTGCGGCACTGTTAGGAAGTCGCACCCGTACCTCATCGTGGTGACATCTGGAGATTTCCTCTGGAAGTTACAGACGAGGAAGGGCGAATGGCGAGTTTCCTGTGCCAAAAAAAAAAAAAAACAGGCTTAGTGGGTTGGCCTATGACCTAGTAAGTCGTCACCGTAAAAAAATATAAAAACTCAGAGACACCCCACAAGCCTCAGCTTTAACGGACGGACTACATGCTGACGGCCCCCTCAAACGTATAAAAGGACAGGAGTATCCGTTCTGCACCTGGAATGTTACCCTTAACAGACCGGGTTCCGTCGAACAGTTAGAAAACACCCTAAACTCCTATAAAGCAGACATTACCGCACTCCAAGAAGTGGGATAGAATGGACTGGGTAAAAAGAGGTCGAAAAACGGTGAAACTGCTACAGGAGAACAATCAACGCCTATTCGGATGCGGATTTGTTGTTTGAGGTGGACCTAGGTAAAAAGTCCTAAGGTCTCGGAATATTAGCGAACGTCTCATAACAACCGCATCAAAGCTATCTTCGGGAAAGTCAGCTTGATATGCCTTCATGTCCCAACAGAAGAAAAAGACGACAGTGTCAAAGATGACTTCTATGACTTCCTAGTTAGCATATACCCTCAATGTCCCAGTTATGGCACCAATATTGTTCCAGGAGATTTCAACGCGAAGCTGGGTAAGGAGAATCTCTTTGAACGAGTCACAGCCTACACAACACCACATCCGAAAACGGATTCAGGCTAATGGACTTTATGACGGGGCGTTACCTCCTAGTAGCTAGCACACGATTCCCACATCTCAATTTCCATAAGGGGACCTGGCGGTCTCTTGATCAGTTATCTGTTAATCAAATCGATTATATTGCGATCGACGCCAGGCATTCCTCCAGCATTTTGGATAACCGAACTTTCCGAGGAGCCAATGTGGACTCCGATCATTATCTTGTTGCAGCCAAGCTACCTATGCGAATATCGCGAACAATGTGGAGTCGAGTAGGACCATAAAAATTTGATGTCGGGAAGCTGCAATCGCAAGAGACCGCTAGGAACTTTGCCGATTGTGTCTCCCCAGCTCTATCAAGAGCCGATGCAAACTGCACAAACCGTAGGAAAGCAATGAAGACGTTGTCAAAGCGCCATCAGGGATGCTACCTCTGCTGTATTAGGTTTCCAGCCACCATCTAAGAGAAACCCTTGGTTTGATGACGAGTGCAGACAGGCGCATGCAGAAAAACAAAATGCATACATGGCCACGTTGCATTTCAGCGGACTGTATAACGGCGAAGATAGTCTGCTGTCAGGCAGAACGCACAATTCACACTGGACGAAGATGAGCGAGAATTCCGTCCAACCGACTTAGAAGAGGCTAAGATAGCGTTATCAAAGCTAAAGTCTAATAATGCTGTTGGCATAGGCCTGCTGAGCTATTTAAAGCAGCTCATCTGTAAGATATGGTCGGAGGAAAATACGCCCGATGAATGGAATCTCAGCATCGGTTCATCTGGAATGGAATCTTGCCTGGTTCATAAAAAAGGAGACCCTATAACTGAGCCAACTATAGGCGAATAAGTCTCCTTAACATCGCTTACAAGATCTTCTCTGCCATACTGTGTGAATGCCTGAAACCATTCGTGGACAATTTGATAGGTTCCTTTCCTTCTTACTTACTTACTTAAGTGGCGCTTCAGTCCGGTGTGAACCTGCGCCTCAACCAACAAACCTCTCCATCTGGCACGGTCTTTGCCAGCTGTTTCCGCGATGCACTCTAACGTGGTTAAGGTCCCTTTCCACCTGTGCGCGCCACCCTAGATGCGGCCGTCCTCTGCAATGTCGTCCTTCTGGGCTGGATTCGAAGACTCTTCGGGCAGCTGTGTTTTTCATTCGCTCTACATGGCCTAGCCACGTTGGATCCGCAGGCGTACCAGGCCAATGTCGCTGTACAGCCCGTTTATACAAACGGGACCATAGATTGAACCCAGAATTTTTCTCTCGAAACGACCAAGGGCCTCTTCATCCGCTTTCGTTGAAGTCCAGGCCTCCGCGCCATAGAGGAGGACTGGGATGATTAAGGTTTTGTATAGCTCGACTTAGGTCTTTCGAGAGAGGGCTCTACTTCTCAATTGCCTCTTGAGCCCAATGAAGCAGTGGTTAGCAAGACTAATTCTGCATTTGGTTTCAGCGCTGGTGTTATTGTCGCTGGTCACTAGTGAGCCAAGGTAGGCGAAGTCGTTGACAACTTCGAATCTGTAGCTGCCAATTGTGACGTTTCGGCGGAGACGTCGGTGTTGCGTGTCTTTTTTGGTTGACAGCAAATATTTCGTTTAACCCTTGTTAACCGAAAGACCCATTTTATCCGCTTCTGCTTCAATGCTTTCGAACGCTTCATTGACGTCCCGCTGTGTTCGTCCAATTACGTCAATGTCATCCGCGTAGTAGTTGCGCAGACCTGAAATAGATCGTACCTCTTGTGTTGGCCAGTAAGTCTCGTATCACCTTTTCAAGCACGATGTTGAAGAAATTACATGTCAGTGCGTCACCTTGTCTGAATCCTTTTTTAACATCAAAGGTCTCGGTTAATTCGCTACCGACCTCAATGGAGCAGCGAGAGTTCTCCATTGTCATTCTGCACAATCAGACGAGTTTGGGAGGGATGTCAAAACTAGACATGGTGCTGTATAGCTCATCTCTATGCGCTATGAGGTCATACGCGCCCTTGAAATCGACGAAAAGGTGATGGGTGTCGATTTGGTATTCTGAAACCACACTGATAAGAACCTATCAGATTATCCACAAAGGGTTTCAGACGTTCACACAGTACGGAAGAGAAGATCTTGTATGCGATGTTAAGGAGACTTATTTCCCTGAAGATGGCGCAGTTATAGGGGTCTCTTTTCCTGTGGACTGGCCAGAAGGAGATTGTGCCCCGCCAGGAAGTCGAGTAGCCGATGTCCGTTTTCGGACGTGGTCTCGTGTAGGCTATATTTCCCCGTAATCGACTCAAATATGTCCTCTTTGCCTAGTTTCGCATTAACATCTCGTAGAACTATTTTTGTGTCGTAGCTGGGACATTGGGCATAGGCTCTGTGTAGCAGATCGTAGAATTCTTCTTTGAGTCGATCGTCCTATTCTTCGGTTGGGGCGTGAGCCCATATCAAGCTGATGTTTCCAAAATTAACTTTGATGCGGATTGTTATGAGGCGTTCGCTTACATCCCGAAAGCTTATGACTTTTTGTCGGAGAATGCGCAACCGAATAAGCGCTGTTTGTTCTCCTTGTAGCAGTTCCCGCAGTAGATGTCGCAGTTTCCGTCTTTTGCCTGGTCTATCCCATCGCACTTCTTGGAGTCTGATTATATCTGCTTTATAACAGCTGAGGGTTTGCTCGAATTGATCTCCTGCACCCGGTCTGTTGAGGTGCAGGTTCATTCCAGGTGCAGACTCTCAAGTCCTTTAGCCGCTTGCAGGTGTCATCAGCTTTGTATCCGTCCGTATCCGACGCTTGTGGTTGTTTCGGAACAATTGGTTTTTTCCGTGAAAGGGATTTTACCCCTAAGCACAACCCCCAACCTGGAGGGCCAGGTTCTTCTTTCCCCAGGAACAAGGGGTTGGGTTGCTGCACCCATTGGTTCACTACTTGGTGGTTGCCAGGGCAGCTATCCAGGGTAAGCCACGCGGAGGCTGTGTGTCAACATGGATTGAGCAGGGACAGAGATCGAAGCTGGCGTTTGCCATGTTAAACGCGATCAATTTCTTTGCTTTGTTTCCTCGCTCCCTCCTCCCCTATGTAGCTTCAGGCCAGGTGAATCCACGACAGACAAAATATTCACACTACGGCAGATCTTGGAGAAAACCTGTGAATTTCAGATCGACTCACACCACCTTTTCACCGATTTTAAGGCCGCATATGACAGTGTCTATTAGGACGAGCTATATAGAGTCATGTTATGTTTTGACAGCCCCCGCCAGACTCGTCAGGTTGTGCAGAATGACAATGGAGAATTCTCGCTGCTCCATTAAGGTTAGTAAGGATTCAGACAGGGCGATGCAATGTGATGTGAATCCACATCCTTGAAAAGATCGTGCGGGATCCACTGGTAAACACAAGGGGCACGATCTACTTCAAAATGACATAGACGTGATTGGTAGAACGCAGCAAAAAGTCAATGAAGCTTTTGTGTTCATTGAAGCAGGTCTGGCTAAAGTGGGTTTGAAGGTAAACTGTCGTCAAAGAAAGACACAACACCGACGTCTTGGTCAGAACGTCACTATTGGCAGCTTTAACTTTGATGTAGTCGGGGAATCCATCTCTCTTTGCTTACCGGTAACAAGCGGCAACGACAGCAGCACAGAGATTGGACGCAGAATAACTCTTGCCAATAGCTGTGGAGTAGTAGAGCCCTCTCTCGGTAAACTAAGGTGACCCTCTATAAAACCATAATCATCCCGCTTCTCCTCTATGGCGCAGAGGCTTGGACCTTGTCAAAAGGGGATGAAAAGGCCCTTGGTCGTTTCGAGAGGAAAATTCTGCATACAATCTTCGGTCCCGTTTGTGTTCACGGAGAATGGAGGAGAAGGTTCAGCCACGAATCGTACAAACTGTCCAGCGACATCGGCCTAGTACGTCGTCTACGGATCCAACGTCTAACATGGCTAGGCCATGTAAAGCGAATGGGTAGCACGGCTGCGGCCCGAAGGGTCTTCAACTCCAACCGTGAAGGACGACGTTAGAAGGACGGCTGCATCTAAGGTGGCGCAAGCAGGTGGAAAGAGACCTTAGCCAACTGGGCGTGCGACATTAGAAACAGATCGTGCTATCTGGAAAGGTTTATTGGTTTAGGCTCCATCGCTTCATCAGAAGCGCTGGCTGGTTCTCAGGTAGCGGATCAGGGTAATGATCCATGTGGTATCACAATGGGCCGACTCAGGTCTACGTGTGGCTTATGCCAACCACTTGCACCTAACCTAACCTAGGCCCAGATTCCCTCCGAACTGTAGCGCCACCCAAGTAAGTAAGAAAGTTATAGGTGTAATCTTGGGGCATAATACCTTTGACAATCATTGCTACAAATAGCACAGTGAAGAGGAAATGACTTTGTGTTCGTTATTAAGCATTCAGCCCTTATTATGTTCACATTTCCTTTTTAAAATACCTGGCGGCGAGAGGAAATTCCCCATTCGCAACACCACCAGCATTATTTCAAATCATGCCAATTGTTCCGCCTTAACTAGCCACTTCGGTAGCACGACCGGATTCCTAATTACGCGCGACCAAGGTGATTGGTCTCATTTCCAACTATTTCCTCCGAAAAGAAACTTGAAGCAAACCATCAAGATGCCATTAGCATCGTAGTGCAGCCTTGACGAGCAACACACCTTAAACAAATTACTTTCAATTAAATACAATATAAAGGAATGAAACTTTATCCGACAAGTGCTTAATCACATGACCGCTACACTTGATCTCACACTACCCACAACTGACGCATTTACATTATTGCGCAACCACATCAGCCAACCGGCAATCATCGTATCATAACCGCTCATAATCCAATTAGTTGAAATTATACAACCCCACAGCCGCAACATCTGGCAATGTGGCCAGTTGATCGGTGGTGGGTCGGCTTTAATGACCCGAAATTCTAATTTGCCACGCTTCACCCACGACCTTTCAATTCAACAATAGCACATACGAGTGCACCGTGCCTGGTGATCCGAAATGCCTGTTGGATTAATTATAAAAAAAAAAAAACAAACAAGTTCTAACACCACGCAAACAAAAGTCCAAAGACGATGTGGGCTTCTCCTAATTGTGACTGCACCAAGATACATAACAACGAACAACGCGTATGTTATTGTTGTGCTGTATCGTGTAATTGACGGCGCGACAGCAACAAGCTCTTGTCAACCACTCGTTGCACCGCACTCTCCAAGAACATGTAACGCGTGCTCGACCGCTATTTCAGGACCGAAACCAAAGCGCAAGAAACGTGTAGGAAAATCACCATGAAACTTCAATTTTGAGTGCGATTTACACGGTTTATGGGGCGTTAAATAATTGCACGCCGCGCACGGTGCACCACAAAGCCAAGTGACATGACTGCCTGCAACAAGGCACCCTTCGGGCATTGTGATCGAGTTGGTCGTACTCGAGCACTCGTCATATTACTCGTACATGTTCACAAATTTGACATCTTTACTTCGAAATTAATTCGCAACGATGTGGAACATTTCAACGTAGCCCGCAGCTGAGGCTCGCCAAACATGCGGAATGATGCGTGCACTTCAAAGCGTATGCAAAGTAGTGTCGGTGGGTGTCTGGTCTGTCAAACTGGAACAGTTTGAGGTTAAGCTGATTGGTGGAATGGAGCGGCACCGAAACACTTTGACAATTATGCCTGATCCACAACACTGCGTTAGTGCTAGCTGAGACATCCAACACAAGCAATTCAATGGGGTAGTCATAAATACCGCGTTTGCGTTGGCGAGCTTACGTTCATTGAAAAATGAGAGGAAATAAGAAAAAATGAGAGGAAATAAGAAAAATTGAGAGCGAGAGAAAACGTAAGCTCACGTAACCAAAGCATACAAAAGTCAAACACGTCGAAAATGTCTGTGCGTTTGAACGAGTGTTGCTGTGTATTGATGTGTATGCTATATCTGTGTATTTTGTGGTTTGTGTTGTGTGCGTTTACTTTGACATGGAGCAGCCGAAAAAATTGAATTGTCATTGTCAAAGCATGCGTCGAGGCATTTCTCGTAACACGTAAAGTGCCTCGCACCAACGCAGTGTTGTGGATCAGGCATTAAAGCGAATGCAAATTGACGTTTCATGTAGAATTGTCAACGGTTTTTTGTTAATACGTCACTCGGCTACTGGTTGGCTGAATAGTCCATGCAATTCTTGAGATGAATCGCAAATAGAAATGTGAAAATGTAGAGGTTGAGGAGTGCCACTGGGGGATACATTAGTTGATGGCATCGTGTTGCTTGATTTTATCCGTTCTGTGACATTCATGTCATGTTCTGGTTACTCCCAGGGGTATTTGTTTCTTTAAGTTTAATTGGGTATTTGAGAAGTAGTGCTTGGAGCTGAGAATCCCTCCAAGGAATTGCTATGCTCGTTGGCATTCATTTTTTCGAGTTCAATGTGACATTTTCGAGATGGAGAATGAAGAGAACAAAGTCATTTTGGGCACGGTGGTGAAGCGGTTTTAGGTATGCACCCTCAGGTAAGTTTGTTTTTTTTTTTTTTTTGTCGGACGCTTCTGCTATCTGTAAGAGCACTCAGAAGCAAATACTGGTCCATTGTACTCCAGACAGACACCTTACATTAATGTATTCTCCCCGTTTTTCGGAAAAAAATGAGAAGGAGCTTCAGTGATGTAGAGCTAGGAGATTCGGCACACACCATATCGGTCCCAAGAGTGCGCCACCATGTGCGAGCAAAGGCGGGACAGTCGCAGAGAAAATGCTCTGCTGTATGATCCTCCTCGCTACATGCAGCACAAGTAGGCGTCTCACTGATGCCAAGCACGCAAAGATGTTTAGCAAAAGTGTAATGGCCCGTAACGATTCCCACAAGTCTTCTGCAGTCAATTCTCCTTAAGGACAGGCGGAATGCTGCGGATTTCTTGTAGACATTAGGGTATATGCGCTTTGTCATCCGCCATCTTCGGTCGTTAATGTAGGATTTCACTGTGGGTGCAGGTACACCTAGAGCGGGTTCAGGCCCTGAGAATCTCTCCTCTGAAGCCATTCTGGCGAGTTCATCAGAGATCTCATTTCCTGGGATCCCAGAGTGACCTGTAACCCATACAAGCCTCATTGGATTTAGTCTACCGACTCTGTTCAAGAAGGTCTTGAGTTCATGCACTAATTTGCAGCAAGTTAAAGGGTTGGACACAGCTTTGAGTGCAGCTTGGCTGTCACTGCAGACGCATATGCTTTTTTCCCTCTACCTGTGCTTCACAACATAGTGCATGGCCATTAGGATTGCGTATATCTCTGATTGGAAGACAGACGCATATTTTCCTAATGAGAATTGCAGTCGGATGATTTCGTGGTCAAAGAAGATCCCAGCTCCTGCGGACCCCCGCCCAGACCTGGAGCCATCCGTGAAAATGAACCCTTTCCGGGTTCAGTATCCAGCCAGAGCCAATCCTAATGCCATGGAAACTCCACCGTGAAATTACAGCGGAATAGGATAACGGGTGTCAGTGCGCCAGAACGCATGTCCATGAGACAGGGGTCGCAGGACAATTCTTGCGCAAGCACACTGTTATTCCTGTGCGAGTTGTACCAAAAGTCATTTATTTTCAGACGAGACATGGCTTTCAGAGCACACACTCTGATGAATATATCAAGGGGCGGAAGGTTCTTCATAGCATCTAGAGCAGCGCCCCGAGTTCTGGGGAAAGCTCCTGCACATCTGAAACCAACCATTCCCCGGAGTTTGGTGAAAGAGGCTATGACGTGCTTGCGTGTTAGCTTGTTCCACCAGACAACTGATGCATATGAAATTGTAGGTCCTATCATTGCCATGTAGATCCAGAGGACATTTGCCGGCGATAAGACCTATGTTTTTCCAGAACGGTGCTAGCGCTTTGATGGTTTAGAAACAACTGTCATGTCAATTTTCATATTATCCTTATGAGAATAACAGTGTTCTGAAGCTACAGGTTGGGCATTGGGTGCCGTAGGGATCAGAGTCAGGTCCACTTCTTTTTTATGATATTGTTTAATGAACTATCGTTAGGGCTTAAATATAGTGTGGAATCTCTGTATGCGGATAACCACAACAATGACAGTTCGCCGCAAGAGCACTGACGAAGCTGCTAGAAGCTGCAGGAGTGCTTACGTTAGGTTAGGTACATATGTGCCCTATTGATGAAAAGTCAAGGCTTACGTAGACTACGTAGAGTCCATATTGCCATATTGATTTATTTAACCCGTTGATACCTAGACATTTACCGTTGAACCATCCAGACGAAGATAAGAATCCTAGTATTCTGTTTAGCTCAATGTTACTTACCTCTTCTATTCCCGAAAGGAGTTGTCTTCCTAGGAATACGCTCCTTTTTCTTGGCTAGCGGCGGGCATTCGCAAAGCAGGTGATGAATGGATTCAATTTCCTCTTCGTCCCTGCAGTTTCGGCAGAAGTCATTGTAGGGCTGGTCTAGTCAAGCTGCATGGTAAGAAGCATGCAGTGCCCAGTGAGGGCACCGACTGCCAGTCGAATATTCCCACGATTGAACTTTAGCAGATTTTCCGTCCTTTTCTCATCATAGACGGGTCAAGTCGATCTCGCCGTTGCGCATGTATCTAAGCGAGCTTATTGGCTTTCGCTAATAGCTCTGTCTTTATCTCCCTGTAGAGCACACTGAGTGGTGCTGTGGCCTCAGCTGAGATCTGCGCAAAGCTTGCACTTGATCCCAGCCTAGCCAGCTCGTCCACCCTCTCGTTTTCGGAGACATTTACATGACCAAGTACCCTGCAAAGAGTCACCTCGTTTACATTCAATATCTCTTCTAACTTCCCTTTGCAGAGTTTGACGAGTTTGGATCTTATCCATGCTGCCTGCAAAGCCTTAATGGTTGTCAACATAGACGCTGATTCTTTTTTCCGAGATACGCTCTCTGCTGATCAGGTCCGCCGCCTGCTTGATAGCGAAGACCTCAGCTTGGAAGACACTGCATCCATCATCGAGCCTTTAGGAGCGATGCATATCTCGAGACTCAAAATAGACTCCGGCACCTGAAGACGCCGTGGCGCAGTGGCTAGTGTGTTGGACTCTGGCGCACGATGAGCGAGTTCGGATCCCGATAACACCAACGCCATCGAATGTTTATTTCTCCTCCTCGGCGGTGTACTGGCAAAACTCCCCGTAGTAAACTTGCCATGAAAAAGCTTTTCGACTCTCGCCGTTCGGAATCGGCGTTAAATTGTAGGTCCCTTTCACCTGTGTGAAAAATAAAATCACACACAACATGGGTGATTGAGAGAAGCTTGGCTTTGGTCCTTCATGGGCTGTAACGCCCATTCAAAACAAAAAAAAAACTGTGCCAACATCCATTTTGGATCCGTCAGTGTAGATTGCCAGTTCACTTTCCGTGCGTACCAAATCACCATTCTGAATCTCGAGATGGTCCATCGAGCCAAGACTGATGCATGTTCCTAAGGACTCTTTTTCCAGGGAGCGGATTCCTGTAGTCTTAGCGCAGTTCTGGTTCTCGCTGTATATGTCCAAGGGTGGGAGACAGCCTGCCCTTTGAACTTGCCCTTGCTTTCCACCAGACAACAGAAGTATAGACTAGAATAGGTCTTACCACGGCAGTGTACAACCATTGTACTAACCTCGGTTTGAGGCCCCATGTCTTTCCAAAGGCTACCTTGCACGAATATTGTGCCACGTAGGCCTTTTTGATTCTTTCCTCAATATTTTCTCTCCGACTAAGCTTGGAATCCAAGATTATGTCAAGATATTTGGCAGATTTTCCAGGGATCAGATCTATGCCATTCATACGGGGGTAGGTGTATCTTGATACAGATCTTTTCCTTGTAAAGAGTACTACCTCTGTTTTTGCCGGATTTACTCCCAGGCCTCGCCCCTTGACCCAGTTATCTACTAACTGAATTGAAGAACGATGAAGAACTGCGGAAATTTTCCAGAGATTAAAATGGCAATGTCTATGCCATGTCGATTTTGTAGGCAATGATAAGAAGACTTATTCCTCTGTACTTGGCGCAGTCCTTTCTTGTGGATTAAGCAAACGATACCGAGACTCCATTCCTCGGGCATGCTCTCCTCTGACCATATCTTACAGGTGAGCTGGTGCATGCTTCTAACCAGGACATCTCCAGTTGCATTGAAGAGTTCAGCAGACAGTCCGTCAGTGCCAGCAGCTTTATTCTTGAATTTCGTCGAGGTCAGGGTGACGGAATTCTCTGCGATCTTCGTCATTAAGAAACGAATCATTCTGCCTGAAAGCGGTATATTGTCTAACGTCGCCCATTTACTGTCTGCTGAATTGGTTTTTCCATACACATTCTCGTCATCGATTACGCTTTTACTACTAGGTTTCCGTTCTTATCCCTACAGGCTCCCGTACTGGCTTTATGACCTTGGCATGTTCGCTTTACCTGTTGATGAAACCTTCGAACGTCATGCCTACAGTAATACCTCTCCAAGTCCTCACTCGCGCGCTCCTCGATCGTGATGTGACCAATCTGATTAGTGATTGATTGATTTGGCAACCGCCAGATGCCTTCGTGTATATTGAGGTGCAGGAAGCGCGAAGGAGATTTCGGCTCGTAGCAAAATCAATCAGCCTGTGTCCGTTATCGGGTGTGGTGTCGTGTAGGCCGTGTTTGCTGATGACTCGTGCAAAGATGCTTTCCTTACGCAGCTCAGCATTGAAGTGTCCTAGTATAATTTTGATGTCATAGTTGGGACATTGGGCAAATGTTCCGTCTATGAGATCGTATAGCTCACCTTTGGTGGAGTCATCCTTGTCCTCCATGGGGGCTGATGCTAGTAAATTTGGTATTGATACGGAGCGTCGGCTTGCATGCCGAAACTTAAGACTTTTTGCCTAAGCTTTTACCCGATCCATTCCATCGCATTTCCTGGATGGCGGTTAAGTCCGCTTTATAGCGGTCTAGGGTATCCGCAAGTTATTCGGCTTCACTTGGTCTGCTTAGGGACCTAGTATTCCACCTACAGAGTCGAAGGTCATGGTTCTTTTTTCGTATTTTGCAAGGGTCGTCAACATTTATTCGGTCCTTACTATCGCTGTGGTTCCTTCTGAGCAATTGTGAGGTTTTCTGGTCGTGATTGGCTGTACCATTGGCCAACCGACATTAGTCCTGTTTTGTTGCCCAGGATGCTCGCCTTTCGTCCTCTTCTGTTAGTAATTTCAATGGTCAGGAAATTTCCAGACGGTACCACAAGGAGGTGAGGATGCCGTGGAGCAGTGGTTAGTGTGTTGGACTCTGACGCGCGATGAGCGAGTTCGGGTCCCGATAACACCAACGCCATCGAATGTTTATTTCGCGTCGTCCCTCCTCGGCGGTGTACTGGAAAAACCCCCCGTAGTATATTTGCCATGAAAAAACTTCTCTACTCAAGCCTTTCGGAATCCGCTTTAAACTGTAGGTCCCTTTCACCTGTTTAAAAAATAAATCACACACAGCATGGGTGATTCAGAGAAGCTTGGCTCTGGTCCTTCACGGGCTGTAACGCTACCAAAACAAACAAACTACGAGGAGGTGGAACATCGTTCAAACGTCCACAGCGGCTTCTCTGGTTGGCCCACATCCGAAATGTCAAATTTTCCATGACTCAGGGGCATAGATCAGGCGGGACTTGACCGATAGCATGGGTTATGCTGGCTTCGAGGGCCGCTTATTCACAAACTTTATTGGCATAGACCTACGACTTCGGAAAAACCCGGATGAAAAATTCTAAAAGTCACACGATCTTGGTCGCCAGTTCACATCATCTCCACGTAGATGACCATGCTCTCGAATGGCTCATGCAGAATTTCCAATGTGACGTGAGCTGTGTGGCACGTAGCGTGATCCTGTTGAAACCACATGTCATTGGTGTCCATAACATCCAATTTAGGCCAAGAGAAGTTCATCATCATCGACCTATATAGGTCACCGTTAACGGTGATGGCCTTGCCATTCTCAAAAAATTAGGACCGATGGCACCGCCACCCCAAAATCCACACCAAACAGTAACTTTTTTGAGATGCATTGAATGCTCTTGGATCTCACCTGCATTAGTATCATCCCAAATTCGACAATTTAGTTTTTTGATGCTCCTGCACACTCTCGAATAGTCCTCTCGGTAGGACGATTATGGCGACCGTAAATTGAGCGAAGTACGCAGAACAGAATACCCATTTCGATCATTTGCACGTGTTGTTGAACGCTATGTCCGTCCATGACAGCCCATTTAACAGGTGTAGCTTCAGCAATATGGCCGCTTAAACTGTCAACCTTCGGAAGTCCCTATTGGAAGAGACTATAGCTACCAGGTCAACTAGGCTCTCAGTATGGAATTTCCCAATAACAGCTTAACGTCATATTACCATGATTAAATTGGTGGCGAAAGCACGAGAATAGATTATTTAAAATGAAAATTCGAAGACATCCATTGTCACATCAGTTCGGACAGAGCTCGTCCATCAAAGATGCCACAGAAAAGCCTGCGGTACTTAAGCGTCCCTAATTTAAGCGATTAAAGTTAATTAATCAGTGTCAACAGTATTGTCATAATTCAGTCTTCACATAAACAAGTTGGAAAGCTAAAGCCGCCGGAGGCGTTTCATTGTCATTTGCTGTTTATAAAATGGAAATAAACATGCAACACGGGTACCTTTTAACAAGAAAGATGACTTCACATGTCCACCTTAATGTTTATCGTTGGACAAGAACGTTGGAGCTAATTAATTTCATGGACGTCTTAGTGAATGCAACACACCATAATCCAATAAGGCTTGACAGATTCAACTCTTTATTATAATCCAACCGTGCACAAAATGTAAATTGTCATGTGCGGCTTGTGGCTTGTGACAACTGACAACGTCGTCGTTCAAGAGACCAACAATCCGGAACACTTGCTCAGAAGTTGATGCCACTTTCATGTATCCTAATCTTGTTGATCTCCGTATGCGGTTCGTCCATCTCATAATTAGTTTAAAAACAAATAAAGGTCTCCTCTCCAGCTATCCTTGAACGAGTCATAGGAAAGCACAGCCTATACAACACCACGTCAGAAAACGGACTACGGCTAGTGGACTTTATGACGGGACATAATCTCGTAGTAGGTTAGGTTAGGTACATGGGTGCCCTATTGACGAGCCTCACGTAGACTACGTAGATTACGTAGCGTCCATCGTGCCCAATTGATTTATTTAACCCGTTGATACCTAGACATTTACCGCTGGGCTGAACCATCCAGACGAGGATAAGAATCCCAGTATTCTCTTCAGTTCAATATTACCTACCTCTTCTAGTCCCGAAAGGAAGTATCTTCCTAGGAATGTATTCCTTGTTTGGGCTAGCGCTAGACATTCGCACAGCAGGTGACGAATGGATTCAATTTCCTCTTCGTCCCTGCAGCTTCTGCAGAAGTCATTGTAGGGCTGGCCTAGTCGAGCTGTATGGTAGAATAGCATGCAATGCCCGGTGAGGGCACCGACTGCCAGTCGAATATTCCCACGATTGAACTTCACCAGATTTTCCGTAATTTTCTTATCATAGACGGGCCAAGTCGATCTCGCCGTTGCGCATGTATCTAAACGACACCATCGCTTATTGGCTTTCACTAATAGCTCCGTCTCTATCTCCTTGTAGAGTCCACTGAGTGGTGCTTGCCTGTGCAAAGCTTGCACTTGATCCCAGCCTAGCCAGCTCGTCCGCCCTCTCGTTTCTATAGATATTCACATGACCAGGTACCCAGCAAAGGGTCACCTCATTTATATTCGATATCTCTTCTAGCTTTTCCTTGCAGAGCTTGACGAGTTTGGATCTTATTCATGCTGTCTCCAAAGCCTTAATGGCTGCCTGGCTGTCAACATAGAAGCTGATCCTTTTTCCTGAGATATTCTCTCTGCTGATCAGGTCCGCCGCCTGCTTGATAGCGAATACCTCAGCTTGAACGACATTGCATCTTTCATCGAGCCTATAGGAGCGATGCATATCTCGAGACTCAAAGTAGACTCCGGCACCTGTGCCAACATCCATTTTGGATCCGTCGGTGTAGAATGCCAGTTCCTTTTTCTGCGTACCAAATCACTGGTCCATTCCTCCCTGGAGGGAATTCTAATAGAGAATCTCCTCTATTAGGAGTCCGTTACGGTTCTGAATCTCGAGACGGCCCATCTATCCAAGACTGATGCATGTCCGGTCTTTTTCCAGAGACCGGATTCCTGTAGTCTTAGCGCAGTTCTGGTTGCGACGCTCTTGCAGTATACGTCCAGGGATGGGAGGTTCAGCATAACTTCAAGAGCTGCCGTTGGTGTGGACTTCATAGATCCCGTCACCGCCAGACAGCCTGCCCTTGGAACCTTTAACACACTCTGAAGATGACATTTTTTCTCAAGCGCTTTCCACCAGACAACCGAGCCATAGAATAGGTCTTGCCACCGCAGAGTACAACCAATGTACTAACCTCGGTTTGAGGCCCCATGTCTTTCCAAAGACTACCTTGCACGAATAAAGTGCCACGTAGGCCTTTTTCATTCTCAATATTTTCTCTCCAACTAAGCTTGGAATCCAAGATAATGCCAAGATATTTGGCAGATTTACTCCCAGGCGTCGCCCTTGACCCAGTTTTCCACTAACATCAGTGCATAGCCTAGTCTATCGCTGAGGACCTGCTAACATTTTCCAGAAATCAAAATGGCAATGTCATCGGCGTAGTCCGTGTAGCAAGTACACGATTCGCACACCTCAACATCCGAACCTTGCGGTCTTTCGATCACTCGACAATCAATCAAATTGATCACATTGCGATCGACGGCAGACACTCCTCCAGCATCCTAGATGTCCTAACCTTTCGAGGAGCCAACAACGACTCGGATCATTACCTTGTTGCAGCCAATGTACGGATGCGAATTTGGTAAGAACAGCAAAATTTAACGTCCAGAAAGCTGCAATCGCAGAAGAGCGCCAGGACCTTCGCCGATCAAGTCTTCCCCCAAGCTCTCTCAAGTCCCGATGCAATCTGCAAAAACCATAGAACAGCAATGGAGTCGTTGTCAGAACGCCATCAGAGAGACGCTTCAGATGGACTCAGTCTCAAGCCACCACCTTCGAGAAACCCCTGGATCGATAACGAATGCAGACTGGCCCATGTAGAGAAACAGAATGCATACATGGCAACACTGCATCGACGGATGAGAGCTGCCCGCGAGCACTATGAACAGAAAAGGAGAGAGGAGCATGCGCTTCTGAGAAGAAAAAAGAAGCAGCACGAGAAGCGTGAGATCGAGGATATGGAGGGATGTTATTGCAGGAACGACGTTCGAAAGTTTTACCAAAAAGTAAAACGAACATGCCAAGGCTATAAAGCCAGAGCAGAAGCCTGCAGAGATGACCACGGACAATTAATAGTGGAGTCACAGTCAATGCTGAGATTGTGGAAGGACCACTTCTGCAGACTGTATAACGGCGATGATAGTCAAAATGCCGCCGTCAGGCAGAACGAACCATTCACAATGGACGAAGGCGAAGAAGAACCACGTCCACCCGACCTAGACGATATAAACCTGCTGGAGCAGACGGACTTCCCCCGGAACTGTTTAAAGTAGCTGGCGATGAGCTGGTTAGGAACATGCACCAACTCATCTGCAAGATATGGTCGAAAGAATGCATGCCCGATGAATGGAATCCCAGCATCGTTTGCCCCGTCCATAAGAAAGGAGACCCCTATGACTGCGCCAGTTACAGAGGTTAAGTCTCTAAAACATCGCGTACACCTCTCTGCCCTAGTGTGTTAGCGCCTTAAACCGTTCGTGGATAATCTGGTAGGTTCCTACCAGTGGGGTTTCAGGTCAGCAAAATCCACGATAGACCAAATATTTACACTACGGCAGATCTTGGAGAAGACCCACGAATTCCAGGTCGACACGCACCATCTTTTTATCGATTTTAAAGCCGCATATGACAGTGTTTATAGAGATAAGCTATACGGAGCCATGCCATGTTTTAACATCCCTGCCAAACTCGTCCGACTGTGCAGGATGACTATGGAGGATTCCCGCTGCTCCATTAAGGTCGGAGGTGAACTAACCGAGACCTACGATCTTAAAAAACGTTTTAGACGGGGTAGAGCACTGTTGTGTGATTTCTTTAACATCATACTTGAAAAGATCCTGCAGGGGGTACGATATACTTCAAGTCTACACAATGCTTGCCTACGCAGATTACATTGATGTTATCGGACGGACAAAGCGAGACGTCAATGAGGCTTTCTCAAGTATTGAAGGGGAAGCCGCTAAAGTGGGTCTAAGGGTAAATGGGGACAAGACCAATTATATGCTGTCATCAAAGAAAGACGCGCAACATCGACGTCTTGGTCAGAACGTCACCTTCGGCAGCTATATTTTTGAGGTAGTCAAGAACTTCGTCTACCTTGGGTCGATAGTGACAAGCAGCAACGATACCAGCGCTGAGATAAAACGCAGAATAACTCTTGCCAACCGCTCCTTCTTTGGGCTCAAGAGGCAACGAAGGTATCCCTCTACAAAACCTTAAGCTACGGCACTGAGGCTTGGACGTTATGAAAAGCAGATGAAGAGGCCCTTGGGCACTTCGAGAGGAAAATTCTGCGTGCAATCTTTGGTCCCGTTTGTGTAACCGGAGAGGGGAGGAGAAGATTCAACCAAGAACTGTACGGGCTGTACAGCGACATCGGCCTAGTTAGACGTCTTCGGATCCAACGTCTACGATGGCTGGGCCATGTAAAGCGATTGGACATCACCGCTCTGGCCCGAAGAGTCTTCGACACCAACCCCGAGGGACGACGCAGCAGAGGACGATCGCATCTAAGGTGGCGCGTGCAGGTTTCAAAGGGACCTCAACCAACTGGCCGGGTGGCACTGGAAGCGGCTGGCCAAAGATCGTGCCGGCTGGAGGGGCTTGTTGGTTGATGCCCTGGTTCACCCCGAACTGTAGTGCCATATAAGTAAGTAAGTAAAGCTCTCCCCTGCTTCAGGAACAATCAGCGTTGTCAAAAATCATGTCTTCCTTCTACAGCCACCTTGAACCAGTTTCAATATTGTAATTTGACATTGATAGTACCAGAAGACACATTAAGCTGCTATCTACGTTCTTAACCATTATCTTTGGTCATTAAATTGACTCTTAAGTGGCTGCATCTGTCTTTTTATATCTAAAGATAAACCCAATGCAGCTTATGGACGCCAGTTAACGATGTTAAGCCACAGTCATTTACCATCGCTACGCTTTGTGACCCAATTTCCTTGTCTGGCGCGAATGTTTAGTTTCTCGCATTTTCCCATCAGCGGACATCCCAAGCCAACTGCATCCGGTGGAGCAGTACTTCACACAGCCAATGCACTTCATTGAACTCACACTCATTGACCTTTAGCTTCTGAGTAAAGTTTTCCGGTGGCCGACGACCATTGTCCGTTTCGTCGATGACAGCGCACTTGAAGTTCCATTGAACCCATACGGATGTGTTCGTGGAGTAATCAACACCCACATACCTCGAGCCGAGTGCTTTGATTCACAGAGCAGTTGGACGAATGCGGGTGGAACGAATAAACTTTTCACGTTTACCCTCCAGCTCGAGAAGTGGGCTGTGACGGATTATGAAATCCAAAAACTCTGACTGATGATGATTTATGCTTATGAAGTATTCATGTACCCAAGGTGGTGCCACGATTCGTGGTGATCGGGAACATTGCACCACTTGGTCGGGTGTTCGTTTGTCTTCGTGTTCAAGTGTGCGCTACTGAATGACAAATCTCCGTATCCTATGTTGTTGAAGTACGATTTATTGGTCTACCGGCACACTGTTGGACTGAAATAGATTCGGGAACAGATGGTTGGACTTTTTTTTATGGTGCATCATTAGCGTGGAAAAACGGTTCGCCTGTGAATGTCATCTTCACCCGCGGCCAAGCAGATGTATTCACCGGGCACGTGGACTGAGGAGTATTTTAAATAATTACCACTCAATCATTGCTTACTGACAAGAGATGTCCCCGTTCGGCTGGTTCTTGACTGACAACAGGAACGTATTCCGGTACTGAATGGAGCCAGACACATGGTTGAATCTTAGGTAATTCTGGTTTGTTCTTTTGCTATTCCAACGGTCATTCAATACACCTCGGGGAATATGACTGTCACGGCAAGAAACGTTTAGATTCCGGGTACTAGGCACAAGAGAAGCTTAGTCCTAGTTATCAACCTGTTGGAAAGACATAAAAACAGTGGCGTACTTTGCTGGCAGTTTCTGGTTTTTAACGTCACGGACAGAAGATAAAGAACTAAGGACAGGTGTTAGTGACATCCTTTTAAATAACAAGTTGGTCATTACATTGTGTGTTACTGACAACTGTTAAGCGGGCTTAACGACCGTGTCGTAACATCATTTCTTAAAGCATGTCAAACGCTGTACGTTTGTTGCCATTCTAACTGTGTGTAAACAGACTTCAATCCGCTCCGTTTAGGTTAGAATATAAGATAACATGAAGTATTGTACCTTACCCTCAACAATGGTGGCTCTCGACCAACGTTTGTTACGACAGGAGGTGATTGACCTGACCCTATCCAACAGATATGTGAAGGACATCACTAACTGGAGAGACTTGCCTGATGCTACGCTGTCGGACCATAAATATATCGAATTCCGATTATGCTGTGGGATCTCTTCCTTGTAACCTAAACGGAATCCGAGGATGGAGCTTGAGAAATCCACTCAGGCCCTACCTGAATTTCGAACGGAACAATTGGTAGAGAACGCCGTTCATAACCTGAACAGCGCCATCATCAATTGTTTTGAACTCGCATGCCCTGTCAGCAAACCTCCCTGCAGGAAATGGGTTCCCTGGTGGAATGTCGAGCTCCAAAGCCTTCTTAGGGAAGCCAGAAGTCTTCTGAATAGGTCGCTAAAATCGAATTCGGAAGATGACTGGAACTAGTATAAGACCTTCTGCGAAGAGATCAAGGCTCTGAGTGCGACCAGCAAGTTGGTCAAAGAACTCAAAAATCGACAAAGCTGGACACACTCAGGAAACCTGATGGTACCTTTACTGAGTCTAAAGTGGAAACTCTCGGTCTACTGCTTCACACCCATTTCCCATTGCATATGCCTTCAACGATAACTGCGACTAAAACGATGAAAACAACTTGGCGTAGCTGGTATATTGCGTTGCGAGTGTCAACGACGGAGACCATTGAATTTGCTGCGGCATTCGCTGATGGCTTTAAATGGCCAGGCACCGATGGGATTGCTGCAAAAAGGTATAAGGCAACTGCTTCCTACTTTGAAAAGAATTTTTACTGATAGCCTGCCACTTGTCCACATACCTCTTCCATGGCGCAAGGTGAAAGTAGCCTTTATTCCCAAAATAGGAAGTGAGTAGTCCCACTTATTCTAACATCCTTCCTGCTGAACAGCATGGAGCGACGGGTAGAGACGCACGTGCGCAAAATTGCCCTTTGGATGCATCCTCTTTCGGAGATGCAACATGCTTATCAGCGCGGAAAATCCTGCGAGACTGCGCTTGGAAGGATAAAATGCTCACTCGATAGGAAAGAGTACGCGCTGGGCATTTTCATCGACATTGAGGGAGATTTTGATAACGCAACTGGTTTTGTGGATCCAAGCAATGCTCGTGCACAGGACATTGATCGCTGGCGCAGGTCTCGGACGTTGTGTCAATTCGAGCATAAACAGGGGCTCCGCTGTTATGGAGCATGGTCATCGACTCTCTGCTCGATGTTCTCAAAGTCTCTGGAATCTATACCCAGGCCTATGCGGATATTGTCGCCGTTCACTCTGCCTACTCATCGATTGAAACGCAAACACGTCGTAGATTCTTTCACAAAACTCTGAAGAACCGCCTGTCTCAGCTGTACGGCTGTACGGGGGCTGTCTGAAGCACGCCGGTCGCTGCTCTAAATGCTATGATCAATCCACACCTTGACAGAGGGTGTGCACTACAAGTCATGTCTCGTCTCAAGAGAAATAGTTTTTGTGCAACCCGCATTGGAATGACAGCGCACTTGCGCGAGAAATATGCTGCGACCCGTGTCTCGTACATTACATTTGTCCGCTGACGCCACGACTCCTGTCATCCTACTGCGCTATAACTTTAGGATTGGCTCTGGTCACATTCTGAACCTGGAAAAGATGGTCTTCGCGCATTTTTAGAGATGGCTCCAAGTCTGGTCTGGGGTTCGGCGCTGGGGTTTTCTTTGAATACGAAAACGTCCAACTGGACCTTTCATTAGGAAAATCTGCGTCTGTCTTTCAGTCAGAGATATACAGAATCAGGCATCAGGCCATGCACTATGTTGTGAAGCATAGGTAGAAGGATATAAACATATGCGTCTACAGTGATAGCCAAGCTGCACTCAAAGCTGCGTCCGTGGTTTGGATCGTAGATGTTCGTTCACTACTCTCCAGGGGTGGTTGTCCTAGATAGGATTCGAGAGGAACTCAACTGAATTTTCACGTTGGTTGTAGTTCTCAGCTGATGTTCCATATCAATGTTCCACACGATCGTAAATGGAGGGAATATTCAGAATGAAGGATGACTAAGCGCGTACGCCCTGATGTCTGCAAGAAATCAGCAGCATTTTTCTTGCGGTTCTTCTCATTTTTCTCTGGAAAAGGGGGAAAATACAGAAAAAGGTAGTTGTCTGTCCTGCAGTCAACAAGGTCGAGTGACAGACGCTTGTTTATATTTTTTATTTTTTGTCAACAATACTAGCTCTGTTTACCGCTTGGAAAATCCTAGAGTCTATGCAAAGTGGCTTACAGGGTCGCTAAGCATGCAGCCGACCCTCGAGCTTCTTAGTTGGAGATCAGACGATTAGGTCTAAGGATTTAGTGAGGTACCTAGGGGTTATGCTGGACAGCAGGCTCTGCTTTAGGGAAAACATAAGGTACGCCAGCGAGAAGGCATCACTTACACAAGGAGCATCCTCACGAATGCGCCCTAATGTCGGCGGGCCCGGATATGAACGCAGAGGAGTAGAGTAAAAACCACCAGTCATGAGGTCACAAAGCTACTATTGCCAGAAACGTGCTTTTGCCAATCGCGTCTCCCTTACACCACAACCCTCCATGCAGTCAATAGATCAACAGTGATGCCTTTGCAAAAAAAAAAGCCCTGAAATGCACTGCCTCTGAAGTTTTGGGCTTCAAGGCTTCACCACGGAGAAACATCAGGTTCGACGACGAGTGCAGGAGGATTCACACAGCGAAGCAGGAGGCCGCCGTATAAAAGAACAAGAGCAGCTTGTGAACTCCACGAGTTAAAAAGGAGGGAGAAGCATAAGGTTCTCAGGAGAAAGCAGAAAGAGCACGAGAAGCGCGCAATTGAGGACTTGGAGAGGTGTTACTGCAGGCATGGCGTTCGAAGATTTCATCAACAGATAAGGCGAATATGGCGAAGCTGTAAAGCCAGAATGGAAGACTGTAAATATGAGAACGGATACCTAGTAGTAGAATCGCACCCAATGCTGAGAATATGGAAAAACCACTTCTGCAGATTGTATAACGGCGATGTTAATCAATATACCGCTGTCAAGCAGAATGGTCCATTTCCTAATGATGAAGATCGCAGAAAATTCCGCCCCTTGATCTGGACGAATTTTAGATCGCCTTATCGAAGCTCGAGTTGAATAAAGCAGCCGGCGCAGAAGGACTATCTGCTGAGCTCTTCAAAACAGCTGGAGATAACCAGCTCATCTGTAAGATATGGCACGCCCGAGGAATGGAGTCTCAACATCGTTTGCCCGATCGACAAGAAAGCAGACCCCTTAAACTGCGCCAACAACATCGTCTATAAAATCATTTCCACCGTTTTGTGTGAACGCCTGAAGCCTTTTGTTAATCAGCTGATAGGTCCTTACCAGTATGGCTTCAGACTAGGGAAGTCCACCATTGACCAAATGTTCACTCTACGGTAGATCCTGGAAAAAACCAATGAATTTAAAGTCGACACCCACCATCTACTCGTCGAATTCAAAGGCGCATACGACAGCATAATTAGAGACAAGCTATACAACGCTATGTCTACTTTTGACTATGCAGGATGACTTTGCAGAATTCTCGCCAATCCATCCAAATCGGTGAATACCTTACCGATAGTTTCGAAATCAAAAAAGGACTTAGACAGGGCGATGCGCATACGCCGACGACGTTGACATAATAGGTAGACCACAGCGAGATGTCAATGAGGCGTTGGCGAGTATTGCAATTGAGGCGGCGAAAATTGGTTTGGCGCTAAACGAGTACAAATCTAAATGTATGCTGTTACCAAAAAAGGACACTCATCATCGACGTCTTGACCAGGATGTTTGTATTAGCAGATATGTATAAGTTTGAGGTAGTTAAAGACCTCGTCTACCTTGGCTCCGCATTGACCTGGAACAACGACATTAGTTCCTGTAAAAAAAGCGGACAAGAAAATAGCACCCGTGGAAAATGAACAAATAAAGAACACCTCTTTTTGATTTGAAATATTTCGGTTTACAGTTTTCGTTGCAATGAAATTTATATCGTTTTTTCTTCCTTTTATATACAAAATTTGTGTTCGAAAAGAAAGAAATGAAAGAAAGAGATGAATTCATTGTTTAGAGCTTTAGACGAATTATGTTCGAATGTACAGGGTGCTTATTAATTTTTAACATCCTCCGCCGGGCAAGATGAAAGTTCAAGCGGGAAAAGAAGCTGGATAGGTCTCTTGTAAGTCTTTCCATCGGCTAGCCTTACTGAACAGGATCTCACTCTTTGATCTCTCCCAATAAATGCTTCCTCTACGATGGCCATTTTCCAGTGGATTCTCGGAGCTGAAGAGTCGGAGACTAAGACAACGTCTCCCACTTTTAGCGGAACTGAAGGGATATCAGGTCGAAAATGAAAAGATCGTAGCAATTGAAGATACTCGGAATGCCACCTCCTTTTAATCTGATTTGCAAACTTCGTACGTCGTTTCCAGGCAGTCCGCAGGGTGTCAGCCTCTAATTGTCTAGAAGATGACTCTGAAACAAGAGGACGTTGTTCAATTAGAAAATGTAAAGGCGTCAGAGGGGATAAGTCCAATGGGTCCGAGCTTTGATAAGTTAATGGTCGTTTATTAACTATTTCTTCTACTTCTATTAGGATAGTCCGCAGCTGGTCATTGTTTAGCTTTGCCTTTCCAATCGTGGTCTTCAAGAGATTCTTCATCGTCCGGATCATCCTCTCCCAAAAACCGCCCCACCAAGGAGCACGCTCGACAATGAAACTTTGGAAAGGATAGTTCTTTCTCGGCCTTTTGACAATGTAGGGGTCGATTTTGCTGGCCCTCTGTATACTTACAACAACAAAGATGCCGCTGAAAAAGTTTATGTGACAATTTTTACTTGTGCAGCAGTTCGTGCCGTTCATTTGGAACTTGTTTCTAATTTGTCTACGGAACAATTCCTTATGGCTTTGAGGCGGTTCATTGGAAGGAGAGGTGTGCCGTCGCTATTGTTGTCCGACAATGCCAAGACTTTCCGAAGGGCTGCCAAAAGCCAGCAATTGATCTCTTAGCTTCTCCCGTCAGCACCGAGTCCAGATAATTGAATTTTTCGGAAGGCGATAAGATTGCGTTTTCGTGCACTGCGCTACGAAATTGTTCCCAAAAGGGCAACCAATTATCGAGGCTACCATCAAAACGCTTAAGTGGTAGTTTTGGTAACTTTGCGGAACAGGCAAAAGTCTTTGCACTAAGAAAAGTGTTACCTGGTTCTTCAGAAGTACAATTGAGGTTTTGTTTCTGACGCAATTTGCTTAAGCGAACATTCAAACGAGCGAGAGTTCCGACAGCAAGATCTTGATATTCCAACGTTTTCTCCGGAGGATCTTCGGCTTTTAGCAGTCCCTTTTGTTTGAGCTCTTCATTCAGAGTATTCAAACTATCGTTAACCGCCGTGAGTCTTTGAATGAGCGAAACGAGTTCCTCCTCGATTTCATCAAATTGTGGCAAATGAGCATCAGTCAGCTGTGATCCTTCGTCTTTTAAGTAATCCGACGCAGCCTTGGCAATTTTGGTTATTTGCCCTCTATGTGCTGCCCGTGCTGATAACTCCATTTTAAGATGGCGAGTAGGCAATTATACAACTAAGAAAAGAAATTTGAAATTAATGCGTTCTTTACCGATTTTCCAATCCCGGGTTTCGGCACCAAATGTAAAAAAAGCGGACAAGAAAATAGCACCCGTGGAAAATGAACAAATAAAGAACACCTCTTTTTGATTTGAAATATTTCGGTTTACAGTTTTCGTTGCAATGAAATTTATATCGTTTTTTCTTCCTTTTATATACAAAATTTGTGTTCGAAAAGAAAGAAATGAAAGAAAGAGATGAATTCATTGTTTAGAGCTTTAGACGAATTATGTTCGAATGTACAGGGTGCTTATTAATTTTTAACATCCTCCGCCGGGCAAGATGAAAGTTCAAGCGGGAAAAGAAGCTGGATAGGTCTCTTGTAAGTCTTTCCATCGGCTAGCCTTACTGAACAGGATCTCACTCTTTGATCTCTCCCAATAAATGCTTCCTCTACGATGGCCATTTTCCAGTGGATTCTCGGAGCTGAAGAGTCGGAGACTAAGACAACGTCTCCCACTTTTAGCGGAACTGAAGGGATATCAGGTCGAAAATGAAAAGATCGTAGCAATTGAAGATACTCGGAATGCCACCTCCTTTTAATCTGATTTGCAAACTTCGTACGTCGTTTCCAGGCAGTCCGCAGGGTGTCAGCCTCTAATTGTCTAGAAGATGACTCTGAAACAAGAGGACGTTGTTCAATTAGAAAATGTAAAGGCGTCAGAGGGGATAAGTCCAATGGGTCCGAGCTTTGATAAGTTAATGGTCGTTTATTAACTATTTCTTCTACTTCTATTAGGATAGTCCGCAGCTGGTCATTGTTTAGCTTTGCCTTTCCAATCGTGGTCTTCAAGAGATTCTTCATCGTCCGGATCATCCTCTCCCAAAAACCGCCCCACCAAGGAGCACGCTCGACAATGAAACGCCACTCGATCCTTCGCTGCGTCAGAAACCCATGAATAACTTCTTCATTCCAAAGACAATGTGGACTCCTCAACTCCATGGCAGCCCTTCGGAAAGTCTTGGCATTGTCGGACAACAATAGCGACGGCACACCTCTCCTTCCAATGAACCGCCTCAAAGCCATAAGGAATTGTTCCGTAGACAAATTAGAAACAAGTTCCAAATGAACGGCACGAACTGCTGCACAAGTAAAAATTGTCACATAAACTTTTTCAGCGGCATCTTTGTTGTTGTAAGTATACAGAGGGCCAGCAAAATCGACCCCTACATTGTCAAAAGGCCGAGAAAGAACTATCCTTTCCAAAGGCAATGGCGCGAAGGGCTGAGACGCATGGCCTCCCCAGATCTTTCTACATACTATACATCCTTTGATGCGACGTTTAATGACTTGACGAGCTCGAATTATCCACAAATGTTTTCGAAGTTCTGTAAGCACAATATTAACACCTGCATGCAAAACGCGTCGATGACAGTCATCAATGATCAAATTGACGACGTGAGAATCTGAAGGTAATATAACTGGGTGCTTAGTGTGCATAGGTTCATCGAGCGCTTGAAGACGACCACCCAATCTTAAAACATCTTCATCATCTAAAAATGGCGTAAGCTCTAATATTTTGGAGCCCTTTATAGGCTTTCCGTTCTGCAATAAAGAAATCTCATGAGAAAAGCTGATCATTTGTACGTACCTGAACCAATATTTTTCGGCACGGCTAATTTCTATTGCTGACATAGGTACAATCTCGCTGATTGGTTTCAATGACGGCTGAATAACCTTTCTTTCGCCACTTCCTGAGTGTACTGTCAATTGTTTTTTAGTATTCTGTACAAAACGTAGTACGAATGCTGTAACTCGAAGCAAACGATTCCAAGTGCAGTAGTCAGAATAGCGTAGCAACGCTGTGGGCTTATGATTAGGCAGTGGGGAATCCGCCAAGAGCAAAGTGGCAACAAACGTTGGCTGATCCTGAATGTCAGCTTCCAAAAAAATGTCACTGTCGTAAAGCCACGAAGGTCCATGAGCCCAAAGAGTAGATTTTCGTAGAACCTCACCAGAAATACCTCTTGTCAATAGATCTGCTGGATTGTCTTTTCCACTACAATGCCTCCATTGCGAGAGTTGTGTAAGCCGACGAATTTCCATTACCCTGTTTTGAACATAGGGTTTCCACTTCTGTAAATTGCCTTGTATCCAACCCAGGGTAATCTTTGAATCCGTCCAGAGGAAGTATTTAACATCTCTTAGTTTTATCGAGTTTTTTATAAAAGAATGCAATCTTCCCATTCGATTAACAAATCTTCGGGAAGTGTTTGGTTCCAAGCCAATCTTTTCTTCCAGGTACTCTGGAAAAGAATCTTCAATTTTACAATTGTCGGTCCAAGAAAACCCAAGGGGTCAAATATTCGGGCAATGGCCTGCAGCACATTGCATTTGGTCCCTCTTGTTAATTGGGAGCGAAGCATAGCCTCTAGGGAGTCGGTAGGAACACACAATTCATCGCTATGTACAAACCAAGAAAGCCCCAAGACCTTTTGCGTAGCAACAATGGGGTGATCCTGTAGTTTCATCGCATTTCGCACTAGGCTGCTGTTAGAATTCCATTTATGTAAATTCATCGTTGCTCTTTTAAAGATGCAGGTAGCTTCCTTGCAAATTCGCAGCGCTTCGGCCTCAGTGTCGACACTGACTGCTACATCATCCATGTAGATATTCTTTAACGCGTAACATGTATCAGGAAATTCTTGTTTCTCGTTATGAAGGTGTTCTTTAATAGCAGCACACAGGAGAAACGGGCTACTTTTAACACCAAAAGTTACTCTGGCCATCCTCAGTTCACGCAGGTTCAACATCTCAGCAGGTACATAAGACGTAGAAGTCAATTTATTTGTAAACCACAAGAAACGGTGACTATCACGGTCATCCTTGTGCAAAATTATTTGGAGAAATGCCTTCTCAATGTCCGCGACGACAGCAAACGGACCCAGCCGGAAATTGAGCAGTACTCGCATTACGTCTGGCAATAAATTGGCACCAGTCCATAGATGGTCATTAAGAGATCGCGTACCGTCTTCACAGGCAGAGGCATCAAACACCACACGCATCTTTGTAGATGGGCTTTCCTCTTTATATACGGGCCGGTGTGGCAAATAGAAGATGTTATGCTTGCGATCTTCTTCCGTACTTCGCACTGGTTCGGCAATACCATCATGCACAAGCTTTAGTATAGCAGTATGGTATTCCAATAATTTGGCAGGATCCTTTAACAGACGACGATAAAGTGATAATAAACGCTTGGCTGCTTGAGCTTTATTGTTATGCAACACGGAGCTAGGATTTTTCCAGGGTAACTTAGCAACATAGCGCGAACCTTCTCGGGTAATACATGCACTAATCATTTCTTTAGTTAAAGAATCATTTTCGTCTTCGGTGTTCATGATGCCAATGGTTTCAAGTGACCAGAAATCGTGGACTGGCTCTGGCACACACGCCATACTTAACAGATTGCTAGTGGAGAAACAAGAGATGTTATCAAAGGTTTGCATGTTTTCACTTACGGGGTTGTGAATTCCCTGCAGAGCCCATCCAAACACAGTCTCGATTGCTCTTAAGCGGTCGGTAAGACGTCGTTGCTTGCCTGTTATTATGGACCAATAATAGTCCGAGCCAATAAGAAGACTCAAGCCATCCTCGAACTCTATACCCCTTGGTTGAACATCGGCTAACTTCAGGTTCTTAAAAAGCGCAAGATCTTCCTGAGGGGTTTCCAAAATATCGACGCAAATTTCCGGAACCACTACGGCTTCCAGGGAAATAACTTTCGCCTCTTTAAAGGTACTTTTAAGCTTAACCTCTACCTTTGCAAATGCTTCCACTGTGTTCACTTTTTTGCTTCCAAAGGGAATAACTGACAGCTTTACTTGGCCTAAACACTTGAGTTTTAATTTATTCGCAACCCTTTCGCGAATATAAGTGAATTGACTGCCACCATCTATAATTGCACGTATAGAAAGCGCTTGATCAGCTCCTAGTGCCGTACATTTCACCGTCTTCAAGAAAATGTTCGATTTAGAATTATGTCTGCACAAATTCAGAGCATTGCTTTCTTTTTCGTTAGTCATGCTACCGCCTTGATATCTACTTTTGGTAAGTGTTACTGGAGCCGAGCCTTGAAGTTTCGAGTAACACATAGACGTCATATGTTTGCCGTGGCACTTATCGCACGAGAGATATTTACTGCTCCTGCATTTTTGGGATGAGTGTCCGCGCTTAGCACATCGGAAACATCGCCCAGTTGTACGTAAAGTAGTTCTTTTCTCTGATAAGGAAATTTTGCTGTCACAATCCTTAGTTTTGTGTTCTTTAGACTTGCAAAAAATACACATATTTTCGTCACCTAGCACTATTAAACTTGAAGCTGTAGCTAAATCGTTCGTTTTGGATTTTATGATGGTATGTGAAATTCCGCTCCTCTCTAATGATTCCACCTCGCGCTTAAGAAAGCGCAAGATATCTTTAACTTCATCTCCCCCAGTTAACGAAAGGGAAGACTCACTACTATTCGAAGGTGGTTCGTTTCCATCCAAATCTTCCGTCCGCTCTAATTGTCGATGATATGAAATTCTCAATTCGGTAGGAAGGCAGCGTAAAAGAATGGATCGAAGCATAATATAATAATGAGTGCTGGGGACTTGTAATGCTGTAAGGGAACGAGTGCATGCAATTACCTTTCCATACAAATTGCGAAGTCCAACTATGTCGGCCTTGTCTCGAATTGTGCTAAGGTTTATCAACTGTTGGATATGTTTATCAATGAGCCTGTCACTATTTCCATACTGCTCTTGCAGCAAAGCTACGGCGGAGTCGTAACATTTCGCTGAGGGCGTAAAGCCAGCAATTGATCTCTTAGCTTCTCCCGTCAGCACCGAGTCCAGATAATTGAATTTTTCGGAAGGCGATAAGATTGCGTTTTCGTGCACTGCGCTACGAAATTGTTCCCAAAAGGGCAACCAATTATCGAGGTTACCATCAAAACGCTTAAGTGGTAGTTTTGGTAACTTTGCGGAACAGGCAAAAGTCTTTGCACTAAGAAAAGTGTTACCTGGTTCTTCAGAAGTACAATTGAGGTTTTGTTTCTGACGCAATTTGCTTAAGCGAACATTCAAACGAGCGAGAGTTCCGACAGCAAGATCTTGATATTCCAACGTTTTCTCCGGAGGATCTTCGGCTTTTAGCAGTCCCTTTTGTTTGAGCTCTTCATTCAGAGTATTCAAACTATCGTTAACCGCCGTGAGTCTTTGAATGAGCGAAACGAGTTCCTCCTCGATTTCATCAAATTGTGGCAAATGAGCATCAGTCAGCTGTGATCCTTCGTCTTTTAAGTAATCCGACGCAGCCTTGGCAATTTTGGTTATTTGCCCTCTATGTGCTGCCCGTGCTGATAACTCCATTTTAAGATGGCGAGTAGGCAATTATACAACTAAGAAAAGAAATTTGAAATTAATGCGTTCTTTACCGATTTTCCAATCCCGGGTTTCGGCACCAAATGTAAAAAAAGCGGACAAGAAAATAGCACCCGTGGAAAATGAACAAATAAAGAACACCTCTTTTTGATTTGAAATATTTCGGTTTACAGTTTTCGTTGCAATGAAATTTATATCGTTTTTTCTTCCTTTTATATACAAAATTTGTGTTCGAAAAGAAAGAAATGAAAGAAAGAGATGAATTCATTGTTTAGAGCTTTAGACGAATTATGTTCGAATGTACAGGGTGCTTATTAATTTTTAACATCCTCCGCCGGGCAAGATGAAAGTTCAAGCGGGAAAAGAAGCTGGATAGGTCTCTTGTAAGTCTTTCCATCGGCTAGCCTTACTGAACAGGATCTCACTCTTTGATCTCTCCCAATAAATGCTTCCTCTACGATGGCCATTTTCCAGTGGATTCTCGGAGCTGAAGAGTCGGAGACTAAGACAACGTCTCCCACTTTTAGCGGAACTGAAGGGATATCAGGTCGAAAATGAAAAGATCGTAGCAATTGAAGATACTCGGAATGCCACCTCCTTTTAATCTGATTTGCAAACTTCGTACGTCGTTTCCAGGCAGTCCGCAGGGTGTCAGCCTCTAATTGTCTAGAAGACGACTCTGAAACAAGAGGACGTTGTTCAATTAGAAAATGTAAAGGCGTCAGAGGGGATAAGTCCAATGGGTCCGAGCTTTGATAAGTTAATGGTCGTTTATTAACTATTTCTTCTACTTCTATTAGGATAGTCCGCAGCTGGTCATTGTTTAGCTTTGCCTTTCCAATCGTGGTCTTCAAGAGATTCTTCATCGTCCGGATCATCCTCTCCCAAAAACCGCCCCACCAAGGAGCACGCTCGACAATGAAACGCCACTCGATCCTTCGCTGCGCCAGAAACCCATGAATAACTTCTTCATTCCAAAGACAATGTGGACTCCTCAACTCCATGGCAGCCCTTCGGAAAGTCTTGGCATTGTCTGACAACAATAGCGACGGCACACCTCTCCTTCCAATGAACCGCCTCAACGCCATAAGGAATTGTTCCGTAGACAAATTAGAAACAAGTTCCAAATGGACGGCACGAACTGCTGCACAAGTAAAAATTGTCACATAAACTTTTTCAGCGGCATCTTTGTTGTTGTAAGTATACAGAGGGCCAGCAAAATCGACCCCTACATTGTCAAAAGGCCGAGAAAGAACTATCGAAAATTACTTCTGTTGGTGGGATATGAAACCAAAATAAGCACTAAATGCTCATTTCTTCAAGTAATCCGGGACACTTTGCCAATTATGTCACACGTGGTCCGGATTACTTGAAGAAATGAGCATTTAGTGCTTATTTTGGTTTCATATCCCACCAACAGAAGTAATTTTCTTCGGCCAATTCCTTCAGGATATGTGTCCTCGGAACAGCCGTAATCTCGAGGTAGTGTGTCAACGCCGTCCGATACGTTGTGGGACACGGGAATGGGTGCTTTTTACTACTGTCCGTATCGGTATTGATCAACGAGAACACCTTGTCCAAGTCAGCGCCACACAATTCACCCAACTTCTCAACCAACTCTTTGTTGTTTATTGGATACATGGCCACATGGTCACCGGCTTCGTAACGCATCTTTGATCCTTCAATATCCAATTCGATATGCATACACGAACGGCTGCCGCCCTTATGCAACTCCCTATTCACCTTGATGCTTGCCAAGAATGGATTCTTCGCATCGAATGGTGGACGTTGATTTTGCAACGAATGAAGACGAGCAATTTCTCCCGTGTAGATACGGTCCGGTTGCACATCAGGTTGTTCCAGAAGCCTATACTGACGAATAAGTACTTCCTCGCCGCCACCTTCAATGCCGAAGTAATCACACACGGCCGGCCAGAAGCGATCCTTCCACGTGATAAAGTCATCTTCAATGTTTGCATCATCGTCGCCGAGTCCCAATTCGAATACACGTGTTGCGCCCAGCTCCTCCAGACGATAAAGTGATAATAAACGCTTGGCTGCTTGAGCTTTATTGTTATGCAACACGGAGCTAGGATTTTTCCAGGGTAACTTAGCAACATAGCGCGAACCTTCTCGGGTAATACATGCACTAATCATTTCTTTAGTTAAAGAATCATTTTCGTCTTCGGTGTTCATGATGCCAATGGTTTCAAGTGACCAGAAATCGTGGACTGGCTCTGGCACACACGCCATACTTAACAGATTGCTAGTGGAGAAACAAGAGATGTTATCAAAGGTTTGCATGTTTTCACTTACGGGGTTGTGAATTCCCTGCAGAGCCCATCCAAACACAGTCTCGATTGCTCTTAAGCGGTCGGTAAGACGTCGTTGCTTGCCTGTTATTATGGACCAATAATAGTCCGAGCCAATAAGAAGACTCAAGCCATCCTCGAACTCTATACCCCTTGGTTGAACATCGGCTAACTTCAGGTTCTTAAAAAGCGCAAGATCTTCCTGAGGGGTTTCCAAAATATCGACGCAAATTTCCGGAACCACTACGGCTTCCAGGGAAATAACTTTCGCCTCTTTAAAGGTACTTTTAAGCTTAACCTCTACCTTTGCAAATGCTTCCACTGTGTTCACTTTTTTGCTTCCAAAGGGAATAACTGACAGCTTTACTTGGCCTAAACACTTGAGTTTTAATTTATTCGCAACCCTTTCGCGAATATAAGTGAATTGACTGCCACCATCTATAATTGCACGTATAGAAAGCGCTTGATCAGCTCCTAGTGCCGTACATTTCACCGTCTTCAAGAAAATGTTCGATTTAGAATTATGTGTGCACAAATTCAGAGCATTGCTTTCTTTTTCGTTAGTCATGCTACCGCCTTGATATCTACTTTTGGTAAGTGTTACTGGAGCCGAGCCTTGAAGTTTCGAGTAACACATAGACGTCATATGTTTGCCGTGGCACTTATCGCACGAGAGATATTTACTGCTCCTGCATTTTTGGGATGAGTGTCCGCGCTTAGCACATCGGAAACATCGCCCAGTTGTACGTAAAGTAGTTCTTTTCTCTGATAAGGAAATTTTGCTGTCACAATCCTTAGTTTTGTGTTCTTTAGACTTGCAAAAAATACACATATTTTCGTCACCTAGCACTATTAAACTTGAAGCTGTAGCTAAATCGTTCGTTTTGGATTTTATGATGGTATGTGAAATTCCGCTCCTCTCTAATGATTCCACCTCGCGCTTAAGAAAGCGCAAGATATCTTTAACTTCATCTCCCCCAGTTAACGAAAGGGAAGACTCACTACTATTCGAAGGTGGTTCGTTTCCATCCAAATCTTCCGTCCGCTCTAATTGTCGATGATATGAAATTCTCAATTCGGTAGGAAGGCAGCGTAAAAGAATGGATCGAAGCATAATATAATAATGAGTGCTGGGGACTTGTAATGCTGTAAGGGAACGAGTGCATGCAATTACCTTTCCATACAAATTGCGAAGTCCAACTATGTCGGCCTTGTCTCGAATTGTGCTAAGGTTTATCAACTGTTGGATATGTTTATCAATGAGCCTGTCACTATTTCCATACTGCTCTTGCAGCAAAGCTACGGCGGAGTCGTAACATTTCGCTGAGGGCGTAAAGCCAGCAATTGATCTCTTAGCTTCTCCCGTCAGCACCGAGTCCAGATAATTGAATTTTTCGGAAGGCGATAAGATTGCGTTTTCGTGCACTGCGCTACGAAATTGTTCCCAAAAGGGCAACCAATTATCGAGGTTACCATCAAAACGCTTAAGTGGTAGTTTTGGTAACTTTGCGGAACAGGCAAAAGTCTTTGCACTAAGAAAAGTGTTACCTGGTTCTTCAGAAGTACAATTGAGGTTTTGTTTCTGACGCAATTTGCTTAAGCGAACATTCAAACGAGCGAGAGTTCCGACAGCAAGATCTTGATATTCCAACGTTTTCTCCGGAGGATCTTCGGCTTTTAGCAGTCCCTTTTGTTTGAGCTCTTCATTCAGAGTATTCAAACTATCGTTAACCGCCGTGAGTCTTTGAATGAGCGAAACGAGTTCCTCCTCGATTTCATCAAATTGTGGCAAATGAGCATCAGTCAGCTGTGATCCTTCGTCTTTTAAGTAATCCGACGCAGCCTTGGCAATTTTGGTTATTTGCCCTCTATGTGCTGCCCGTGCTGATAACTCCATTTTAAGATGGCGAGTAGGCAATTATACAACTAAGAAAAGAAATTTGAAATTAATGCGTTCTTTACCGATTTTCCAATCCCGGGTTTCGGCACCAAATGTAAAAAAAGCGGACAAGAAAATAGCACCCGTGGAAAATGAACAAATAAAGAACACCTCTTTTTGATTTGAAATATTTCGGTTTACAGTTTTCGTTGCAATGAAATTTATATCGTTTTTTCTTCCTTTTATATACAAAATTTGTGTTCGAAAAGAAAGAAATGAAAGAAAGAGATGAATTCATTGTTTAGAGCTTTAGACGAATTATGTTCGAATGTACAGGGTGCTTATTAATTTTTAACAGTTCCGAAATCAAACGCAGAATCACTCGTGCCAATCGGTGTCTCTTTGTGCTCAGGAGCCAATTGAGTAATAGAGCCCTCTCCCGAACGACAAAGTTGACTCTATATAAGACCCTTGTCATCCCGATCCTGCTGTATGGCGCAGAAGCATGGACACGATCAAAAGCGGATGAGGAGATCTTGGTCGGTTCGAGAGAAAGATTTTGCGTTCAGTTTTCGGGCCAATAAACGCAGACGGGGGATGGAGGAAAAGATTCAACCACGAACTCTACGGGCTGTACATCGACATGAGTCTAGTCAGGCGTCTACGGATTCAACGCCTAAGATGGCTAGGCCATGCAGAGCGAATGGACGCCACAGCTCCAGCCCGGAGAGTTTTGAATCCAACCCCGAGGGGGACGAAGAAACAGAGGACGGCCACACTTAAGATGGCACACACAGGTGGAAAGGGACCTGGGTGTGCGGCAATGGAAAAGGCTAGCAAAAGATCGTGCTAGTTGGAGGGGCATGTTGGTTGAGGCCCAGGTTCACCGCGAACTGTAGCGCCCGTTAAGAAGAAGAATAAGCTGGGACATTGGGCATACGTTCTGTCTAGGATATCGTAGAACTCATCTTTGGTGGGGTTGTCCTTGTCCTCCGTGGGAGCGTGGATGCAGATAAGGCTGATGTTAGAAAATGTAGCCTTGATACGGAGCGTTGTGAGGCGATCGCTCACATGTCTAAAGCTTTGGACTTTTTACCTAAGCTTTTACCCGGTCCATTTCATCCCATTTCCTGGATGGTGGTTGAGTCCGCTTTATAGCGGTCTAGGGCGTCCGCATATTGTTCGGCTACACATGGCCTGTTTAGGGACCTCCATACATAACATTCCGCCTAAAGAGCCGAAGATTATTGACCCTTTTGTGCTCTCTGAATATTGTGGGGTTTTCCGGTTAAGGTTAGGAAATTTTCTGATGGTACCACGAGGAGGTGGAAGTAGGACATGGCTAACAGAGCTGCAAGGTGTTCAGCTGCAGAGACTCTTACTCTCTTTTTCTTTAGCGGACCAGCACCCGTCGGCAGATGCTATTCCTACGAGGCCCTTGTTGGTCTTGCCATCCCTTTTAGAATAATGCGTCAACAAAGTTATTTCTAACACTCTGGTCACCATCTTTCTGCAAAATATGAGAGAGTGTTGTCTATTCCATATTCGTGACTTTCACCAGTCACGCCTGGGTTCAGCTCTCCTCGGCCTGCATCAATTAGAAACCTGTAATGTGCTCGTAAACCAATCATATTGTGTATATTGGCCGTTTAAATACTCGTACAACATGACTGCCATGTGAAGTAGTTCCACACCAGACCGAACCTGACAGCCGCAACAATTATCACGCATTACCAGCTGTCATGGTCACAAAGTTGTCTGTCAAACGTTGTCACTCAATTTTGCTTTTCCAATTCTTTTTTCGTGCTAAGGAGGGAGAGTGAGAACAATTAACAGAATCCTAAAATGTTATTAAAATACAAACATTTGTCAAATGTGAGGAAAAGACACCTTCTAGGCGGCTTTTAGTCAAAGTCTGCACTTTGGACAGTGAATGTGAAATAGCTTTAGTCGATGGACCGCGTTTGGGTGCTTTAAAGTCAACGAAGGAGACACGGTCCATGGAGAGAAATGACATTTTATATATTCAGTGAGTTGAGGTGCGCATTTGGATGCGTGTTATGCAATACAGGGAACAGTGTATATTGGTGGTCAAATGGCAGGTGATTTGGAAGCTGCAAGTGATTTTGTATTCATCAGTTGGAGAGAGTGGCGGTGAGTTGAAATGATTGTGGTCATGGGGCTTGAAACCCGTTGCGTGTGATGTGTGTTGGGAATGGGAAATGAATGTGCTGAATGCTCTGTGGTTTTGGGTTTTTAAGAAAGTTGGTATCACTGAATGTCTGCTATTGTGGTTTGGTGTCTCCATTCGCTTGGCTTGTTTTCTGAATTAACTTAAGGCAATGAGTGTGACCCGTCTAAAACCTCTAAAAAGCTCATTAGATCTGTTGTAGCGTGTGTCACGATCTATGATTTTGGCGATGGTGCCTTCAAAGAACCATACAACATTAGTTTGTTCGTGAACGGTTTTTTGTGTCGGTTGCTTCTGCTATCTGCTGGAACACTCAGACGCAAATGTTGGTCCATTGTACTCCAGACACCTTACATTAATGTATTATCCTCGTTTTCCGGAGAAAAATGAGAAGGAGCTTCAGTGATGTAGAGTTAAGAGATTCGGCACACACCACGTCGGCCCCAAGAGTGCGTCACCTTGTGCGAGCAAAGGCAAGACAGTCGCAGAGAAAATGCTCTGCTGTGTCATCCTCCTTGCAACATGCAGCACAATTAGGCGTCTCGCTGATGCCCGTAATGACTCCTACAAGTCATTACGGCAGTCGATTCTCTTCAAAGACGGGAGGAATGCTGCGGATTTCTTGCAGATATCAGGGCGTACGTGGTTAGTCATCCTGCATCCAGCATAATCCCTCCATCTTCGGTTGCGTGTATTAAACACCCAGTCGTAAATGTAGGAATTTACCTTGGACTCAGGACCTAGAGCGGGTTCAGGTCCTGAGAAGATCTCCCCTGAACCCATTCTGGCGAGTTCATCAGAGATCTCATTTCCTGGGTTCCCAGAGTGATCTGGTACCCATACGAGTCTTAGTGAATTTAGTCTACCGACTTTGTTCAAGGAGGTTTTGAGTTCATGCACTAATTTGGAGCTAGTTAAAGGGTTGGACACAACTTTGAGTTCAGCTTGGCTGTCACTGATGCATGTGCTTTCTTCCCTCCACCTGTGCGTCACAACATAGTGCTTGGCCATTAGGATTGCGTATATCTCTGATTGGTATATCTCACGGACTTTGGAACAGCTCGTAGCACAAGATTCCCTCGCAAGCGAATCTACACAGCTACCTGACGATCTCCGGACGGTCGAACCGCCAACCAAATCGACCATGTGCTCATTGGCGCAAGGCACTCGTCAAACATCCTGAATGTGCGAACATTCAGAGGAGCAAATGTCGACTCTGACAACTTCCTCGTAGCAGCAAGATTCAGAGCTCGACTGTCCAATGTCAGAAAGCTGCAACAGGCCATCAGGCGGAGGTTCGACATTGGGCGCCTGAGCACACCGGAGGTTGCCAGAGTCTACAGGGAGCAGCTGAGCGAAAGACTCTACGGTATGCCTACGTCGAATACAAATGCCAATAATATGTGGCTGCATTGCCGCTCAGCCATTCAGGAAGTAGCCGAAACCACCTTAGGATACCTACCACCCCCGACAAGAAACCCGTGGTATGATGGCGAGTGTGAGCAGAAAAAGGCAGCAACCGACGATGCGTACCAAAAGGCGCTGCAGAGGATAACCAGGGCAGCGCAAGAAGAGTACCGAGCCAGAAGAAGGGAGGAGAAAAAACTACTGCGACAAAAGAAAAGAATCTTCGCAGCCTCCCAGCTCAAGGATATCGAGGAGTCTAGGGATAAACATAAAACACGAGCCTTTTACAAGAAAGCCAAAGGCCTTGCAGGAGGCTTCAAAAAGGGCACCCAGGCTCTTCGAAACTGTGAGGGTAATCTTGTCACCGACCCGCAGGGAATAGTGGATGTATTTAGGCAGCATTTCCAGCAGCTGCTTAACGAGCATGACCAAGAGAGAGTGGAAGGGACCGAGGAAATCACAACTCCAGCCGCTGAAGTAGTCCTCCCACCCAGCATCGAAGAAGTCGGCACAGCTATTCAGAAGCTGAAGAATAACAAGGCCGCAGGCTCAGATGGCTTGCCATCATAGCTCTTCAAGGATGGCGGCGATGTTCTGGTAGGGAGCATGCACCAGATCATCTGCAGAATTTGGGAAGATGAAAGCATGCCCGACGACTGGAATACCAGCTCTATTTGCCCCATCCACAAAAAAGGCGATCCTACCTCTTGCGAGAACTATAGAGGTATATCCCTGCTCAATGTCGCATACAAGATCCTGTCCAGCGTATTGTGTGAACGTCTAAAGCCATTTTGCACCGCACTAATCGGCAGCTACCAGTGCGGCTTCCGGCCCGGCAAATCAACTATAGACCAAATTTTCACACTTCGACAAATCCTGGAAAAGACCAACGAGTTTCGAATCGATACACACCGTCTTTTCATCGATTTCAAAGCCGCATTCGACAGCATTCATCGTGAAGAACTGTTTGGGGCGATGGCCGAATTCGGGATCCCGGTAAAACTGATCCAGTTGTGTCGCGCCACGCTAAAAAACCCGTGATGCACCGTGCAACTCGGTTCTAGGACTTCGGAACCATTCGAAACATGCACCGGATTTCGGCAAGGAGATGCGCTGTCATACGACTTCTTCAACCTGGTGCTGGAGCAAATATTGCGACGGGCAGGCGTCAACAGGGAAGGCACTATCTTCTACAAGTCCATCCAGCTGCTAGGATACGCGGATGATATCGACATCGTGTCGCATCGACACGATCGACGGCGTGTTCTCGCCGTGGCGTTGTGGAAGCATTCACGGCGATTGAAGAACAGGCGAAACGAGTTGGTCTTAAGATCAATGAGGACAAAACGAAATACATGCTGTCAAGCAAAAACCAATCCGTCGCTCACCACCTGGGACAAAATATAACAATTGACAGCTACAATTTCGAGTTAGCTAAGGAGTTTGTCTACCTCGGGACAAACTTAAATTCCACGAATGACACCACAGTGGAGCCGCTGCTACTTCGGCTTGTCCAAACAACTGGGGTCAAAACTCCTCACTCGAAAGACCAAAGTCATGCTTTACAAAACGCTCATACTGCCAGTCTTGCTGTACGGAGCCGAAAGCTGGACGATAAGCAGGACAGCGGAGCTGATTTAGGTTATTTCGAAAGAAAAATTCTGCGCCGGATATTTGGTCCTGTCTGTTAGGAAGGTGAATGGAGAAGAAGACACAACCGCGAACTCTACGAGCTGTACCAAGATGTGGATGTAGTCCGGAAGGCAAGGATCCGTCAACTACACTGGCTCGGCCACATCGATCGCATGGGCACCAATGCTCCAGCTAAGGGGGTCTTCGACTCCGAGCCTCCTGGTTCGAGAAGAAGAGGAAGACCGAACCTCCGGTATAAAGACCAAGTAATCGCGGAGGCATCTTGGTCTTGACAACCATCAAGGATGGAAGGCAGCTATAGCTCAGGCTCAGATCCTCCATGGATCACTGGCCTGTCAAGTAAGTAGGTATCTCTGATTGGAAGACAGACGCATATTTTCCTTACGATAATTGCAGTCGGACGTTTTCGCACTCAAAGAGGAGCCCAGCACCGGACTCCCGTCCAGACCTGGAGCCAACCGTGTATCCAGTATCCAGCCAGAGCCAATCCTGATGCCCTGGAAACTCGACGTGAAATTACAGCGCAGTAGGATAACGGGTGTGAATGCGTCAGAGGACATATACATGAAACACGGGTCGTAGGATATTTCTCGCGTGGCCGCGCTTTTATTCCAATGTGAGTTGTACCAAAAACTATTTCTCTTGACATGGCTTTCAGTGTACACCCTCTGATAAGTATGTCAAGGGGTGGAAGGTTCATTATAGCATCTAGAGCAGCACCCGGCGTGCTGGGGAAAGCCCTCGTACAGCTGAGGCAAACCGTTCTTTGGAGTTTGGTGAAAGAGACTACGTCATGTTTGCGCGTTAGTCTCTTCCACCAGACAACCGATGCATATGAGATTATAGGTGCTTTGACCAAAGGAGCTTGCTGTCTAAGATGACTCCCAGGTATTTAGCTTCCTTGGATACCGGGATGAAAGTGCCTTTTAGTACCAGCTGAGTCATCAGTATTTTTCCTCCTTCTCGTGAAGAGAGAACATCGGTATTAAGAGGATTAACCGACACTCTATTTCTTGTACGCCAATCATCGATCACATTTAGTGCTGCCTGTGCTTTGAGACAGTCGCTAAGCATGAGCGGACAGAAAGAAAGGCGACATCATTTGCATACGCCTGGGCATAGATTCCAGAGCATCAAACAGAGAGTCGACTACCATGCACCATCACGGCAAAAACGGGACGCCGCCTTGCGGGAATCCCCGTTTACGCCAGATTTAACACACTGGTCGAGGCCTGCATCAGTGGTCAATTTCCTGTGCCCAAGCATTGCTTTGATCTACAAGACCAGTGCTTCATCCACGCCATGACGTCTTTGTCAATGTCGATGTCAATGAAAATGCCCAGCCCGTACTCTTTCCTTTCGACCGCGCATTCAGTTCTCCCAACTAGGTTTTGAAGCGCAGTCTCAATGCATGCTGGGCACGATGGGCAACTTTGCGCACGTGCATCTCTACCAGTCTCGCCATGCTTTACAGCAGTGAGGATGTTAGACTAATTGGTCTAAAACTCTTGGCAAGTGAGTAATACTCTTTTTCCATTTTGGGAATAAAGACTACTTTCACCGTGCGCCAAGGAACGGGTATTTGGGCAAGTGCTAGGCTAGCAGTGAAAATTATTTTCAAAGTTGGAAGCAGTTGCCTTATACCTTTTTGCAGCATAACAGGATATATCCCGTTGGTGCCTGGCACACACTCTCCCTAGCAAGGCTATCCTAGCCGGCGGTCTTCCGTTTGCGGGCGCTCTTTAATTTTTCGGTTTGAGCTCCTGCTTCCTTCGGACTTTGCTCTGGGACAGCCATGCCGGTTCGAAAGCCGCTAGCACCCATAAAAACTTTGCCTTCAGAGTTTGCCTGTCCGCACCGCCACCACCGAAGCAGGATCATGAACGCTTCCGGCCTCGTCATTTCGGGTACTGATCACATTCTTATTGGGTGGTTGATCCTTCCCAGTAAAAGGAAGAGAGATGGAGGCGCATGCCGAAAGTGCTAGCATGTTTGTGCCTCCTGCAGCAGTCTCATGTGGCATAGGACTCAAACACATATTGTGCCACAGAAAGGTTCCAGCGAAAGGTACATAGGTCCTGAACCTTTCTGTGGCACAATATGTGTTTGAGTCCTATGCCACATGAGACGAGTGGCGATGGCGAGTTGATCGGCGATTTCATTGCCTTTAATACCTTTCTGACCAAACACCCACAAGAGTTTGGCTTTGTTTCTTTTGGCGAGGTCTTGTATGTCATCATGACATCCCTAATGCTTTTTGAGTTCGTGCTATTCGAACTCAGCGCCTTAAACGCTGCCTGGCTATCCGGGGTATATTGATAGTTACTCCTCTTATGCCAATCACTAAGTTTAAATTGACGCATGTTAGGATATCATATAATTCTGCTGGGGAGATACTGGGACTCATTTTCAGGGCTTTCGAAATCTTCCGATTTGGTCCAAAGATGCCGGCGCCAACGCCAGAAACCTTGGAGCCGCCTAAGGCCTTTGAAGTTAAGCAAGGGATCACTGGGAAACCAGTGCGTCCGAGACCGTGGTAATCATATCCAGCTCAGGCAAATGTTGCAGGATGGACATGTGACCCATAGGTCTACATGGCAAGCTTGTTCCCGAGCGAAGAATTCTGATTGACTTTTTAGTGAAAAGGTGCGTTGAAGTAAGCACAATCAGTGGTTCTTAGGTTGCCGTGGGGCAGGTTGGAGACGATAATCGTTTTTTGCTCAACTATTGTCCTTCTTACCGTGGACGCATGGGTGATGATAGGTCTTACTATCGCGGTATATAGCCAGTGGATTACTATAGGTTTCAATCCCCATTTTTTACCGTAAGTTAGTCGCCTCTGTAAGTTTGTTTTTAATATTGGAGTTCCTGTTAAGTTCTATGTTTGTGTTATTTAGCAAGACGGAGCAGGGCTGCAACCTTCTCTTCTTTGTAAACGGGAGTAAGATTGTCTTATTTGGGTTAATCGATAAACCCTCTCTGCTAATAGTAATAAGTTTTTTTTTTTTTTTTTGCATTAATTCATGTGGCACACAAAAGCTCGAGCTTCTTTAGGTAGCCTGACCTTTCTAGATTTCTCAAAACTGTCATGTGACTGATGTTTAGTGTAGTCGCTATCTTCTCACTTGCAACAAAATTTCATCGACCTTTTCAATGATTGGCCGACCCGAAATTTCCGGAATGGACCGCCGCTCGCTCATAGATTTCTTACCGTACACTTCACATATTTTTCGGTATGTCTTTGCAGCGTTTTTACCTTTTTTTTTTAATAAAAAGTACATAGTGTCAGTATAACTCTTTGCAGAATCGGTACTACCAAATATATGGCCACCAAGTAGTGAAAAAAAAACCGCGAAGACTTTCATGGCCCAATATTATGACCTCTACAAAAGAAGTTCATATATATGGGATAGGGAGAAGGATGCTTTTAATTCTCTAAATAATTTCGTTAAACTCACTTATTACCAAGATAATGACTTCGAGCCCGTCTAATTGCTTTCCCTAATGACACATTCCATCAAAAGGTGATTCTATGCACAACTCCTAGCTTAATGTGCATTCATGGATTGCTGAAGCGAACCCGACATCTTCCTCTATTCGGTTATTGCCACTAAGCGCAGACACCACATATTAAAAATTGTAAACCAAGGAATAATGACGTCGGATGAGAATGCATTTGCTGTTTTAATGCAGAAGATGCAAAATGCCGTCTATCCGGTTAGAAGACTGCGGCTGTCTCTTGCTTCTGATGCGATACGAAGTCAGTCATTCTCGAGACTTGAGTGCATTCAGACAGTGGCGATTTTATTGTAAATATTTATACATATGAGTTTCAATGTACCATATAATGAACTAATTGAAATAACGTGAATTTCATCTCAGTCATGTAAGGCAGCCCCTAGCAATGTGAGCTCGACGGCAATGAAGAGATACTTTGAAGCTAAATGTTGACCTAAAAAGAGTATAGTCGGCATACGCTATTTCATGGTTAGACGAATATCCATTTCTATAGAGCCAATCAATCAAAAAATCAGGAATTGAGTTAACAGTATTGTTGATACTTAATGAATTTGTAAACGGGCAATCAGTGTGATAGATGGATGCATACATATGTATAATAAAATAGATTGTTTTGCCACTAGAATTGAACTCAAACTTCGATGGTTACCATAACGACTTAACTGACTCAATAACATCCAATTCACCTACGTCAACTTTTACGATGACCATACTTACTCCAAATGGATCATTCTGCCTGACAGCGGTATATTGACTAACATCGCCGTTATACAGTCTGCAAAAGTGGTTTTTCCATATTCTCAGCATCGACTGCGGTTCTACTACTAGGTGTCCGTTCTCATCCCTGCAGGCTTCCGTTCTGGCTTTATAACCTTGGCATGTTCGCTTTATCGGTTGATAAAACTTTCGAACGTCACGCCTGCAGTAACACCTCTCCAAATCTTCAATCGCGCGCTTCTCGTGCTCTTTCTTCTTTCTTCCAAGAAGCTTATGCTCCTCCCTTCTTTTTAACTCGTTGAACTCACGAGCTGCTCTTGTTCTTTTATGCAGCGAGGCCTTATATGCATCCTGCTTCGCTGTATGAACCCTCCTGCACTCGTCATCGATCCAGGTGTTTCTTCGTTGTGGAGCCTTGAAACCCAAAACTTCGGATGCAGAGCCTTTCAGGGCTTGTTTGCAAAGGCTCCACTGCTGCTCTATTGATAGTGTGGAGGATTCAGGTGTATTGGAGAGCTTAAGGGAGACGCGATCGGTAAAAGCACGAGCGGTTTCTGGCGATAGTAGCTTTCCGACGTCATAACTTTGTATACCTACTCTACTCCGTTGCGTTCGTGATATCCGTAAGCGCATCTTGGCTACTACAAGATAGTGGCTCGAGTCGATGTTAGCCCCTCGGAAAGTTCGAACATCAAGAATAGTGGAGGAGTATCTGACTTCGATCGTGATGTGATCAATCTGGTTGGTAGTCGATTGATCAAAAGACCGCCAGGTGCCTTTGTGTATATCGAAGTGCGGGAAGCGCGTACTGGCCCCGTAGCAAGATCAATCAGCCTGTGTCCGTTATCGGATGTGCTGTCGTGTAGACTATGTTTCTGCTGACTCGTTCAAGGATGCTTTCCTTACCCAGCTAGCAATGAAGTCTCCTAGTACAATTTTCATGTCATAGCCGGGACATTGGGCATACGTTTTGTCTAGGAGATCGTAGAACTCATCTTTGGCGGAGTCATCCTTGTCTTCCGTGGGGGCGTGGACGCAGATCAGGCTGATGTTAAAAAATTTAGCCTTGATACGGATTGTTATGAAGCGTTCGCTCACATGCCGAAAGCTTAGGACCTTTTGCCTTAGTCCACCTCGAACATCAAATCCGCATCCAAACAATCGCTACAGCAGTCGCCGTAGTAAATATCGCAGTTTTTCATCCGCTTTATACCCGGTCCATTCCGTCGCATTTCCTGGATGGCGGTGATGTCCGCTTTATAGCGGTCTAGGGCGTCCGCAAGTTGTTCGGCTGCACATGGCCTGTTTAGGGACCTAACATTCCACGTAGAAAGCCGAAGATCATTGTCCTTTTTTCGTTTTTTGCAAGGGTCGTCAACATAAATCCGGTCCGTTATATCCGAGTCTTGTGGTTGTTTCGGAGTTTGTGTTTTGTGTTTTACGGTTACGGCTTACTAGGCCGTAGCCCAACTGACTAATCCTGTTTTTTGGCGCAGGAGGCTCGCTATTCGCCCTTCCCCGTCTGCAATTTCCATAGGAAATCTCCAGATGGCACCACGAGGAGGTGGAGATGGGACTTACTAACAGTGCCGCAAGATGTTCGACTGCGGTGGCTCTTCTCGCTTTTTAGCAGGCCAGCATCCGTCGGATAGATGCTACCCCTACGAGGCCTTTGTTAGTCGTTTGCCATCCATTTGCCATGATCCATTTCTAATCGACGGAGACCGCAGAGAATTCTGTCCCCCTGACCTCGACGAAGTTAAGATTGCCATATCGAAGCTCAAGTCGAATAAAGCTGCTGGCGCAGACGGACTGTCTGCTGAGCTCTTCAAGGCAGCTGGGGATGACCTAGTTGGGAGCATGCACCAGCTCATCCGTAAGATATGGTTAGAGTAAAGCATGCCCGAGGAATTGAGTCTCAGCATCGTATGCCCGATCCACAAGAAAGGAGACCCCTCTGATTGCGCCAACTATAGAGGGATAAGTCTCCTTAATATCGCCTACAAAATCTTCTCTACCGTTTTGTGTGAACGCCTGAAGCCTTTTGTAAATAAGCTGATAGGTCCTTATTAGTGCGGATTCAGACCAGGGAAGTCCACCATCGACCAAATCTTCACACTACGGCAGATCCTGGAAAAAACCAATGAATTTCAAGTCGACACTCACCACCTATTTGTCGACTTCAGAGCCGCATACGACAGCGTAATTAGAGACGAGCTATACAACGCTATGTCTACCTTTGCCATACCTGCTAAACTCGTCAGACTATGCAGGATGACTTTGGAGAATGCTCGCTGCTCCATCCGAATGGATGAACACCTTACCGATAGTTTTGATGTCAGGGTGATTTCTTCAACATCATATTGGAAATGATTGTGCAAAAATCACTGGCCAATACAAGAGGCACAATCTATTTCAAATCCTCGCAACTCCTTGCATTCGCCGACGATATTGACATAATAGGTAGATCACAGCGAGATGTCAATGAGGCGTTTACGAGTATTGAGTTCGAGGCGGCGAAAGTTGGTCTGGCGGTAAACGAGGGCAAAACTAAATATATGCTATCATCAGAAAAGACGCTCACCACCGACGTCTTGACCAGAACGTTTGTATTGGCAGATATAAGTTGGAGGTAGTTAATGACTTCGTCTACCTTGGCTCCGCAGTGACCTGGAACAACGACATCAGTTCCGAAATCAAACGCAGAATCACTCTTGCCAATCGCTGTTTCTTTGGGCTCAGGAGGCAACTGAGTAATAGAGCCCTCTCCCGAATGACAAAGTTGACTCTATATAAGACCCTTATCATCCCGGTCCTGTTGTACGGCGCAGAAGCATGGACACTATCAAAATCGGATGAGGAGGCCCTTGGTCGGTTCGAGAGAAAGATTTTGCGCGTGATTTTTGGGCCTATAAACGCAGACGGGGGATGGAGGAGAAGATTCAACCACGAACTTTACGGGCTGTACAGCGACATAAGCCTAGTCAGGCGTCTACGGATTCAACGCCTAAGATGGCTGGGCCATGTAGAGCGAATGGACACCACAGCTCCAGTCCGGAGAGTCTTTGAATCCAACCCCGAGGGACGAAGAAGCAGAGGACGGCCGCACTTAAGATGGCGCACACAGGTGGAAGGGGACCTCAGCCAACTGGGTGTGCGGCAATGGAAAAGGCTAGCGAAAGATCGTGCTAGATGGAGGGGCATGTTGGTTGAGGCCCAGGTTCACCCCGAACTGTAGCGCCCACTAAGAAGAAAAGAATACTTACTCCAAAGATAGCACTGTATTCGTGCTGTATTGGAAAGACCAAAAGTGGTACACTATGGTTCAATTATCTGGAAGACGGCACTTGAGAGAGTGGCCATCTTCAAAGTGTTTCAAGAATTCAGAGATCAGGTTGTCTGGCGGTGACATACTTAGGTGGCCCTACAGCTCGGGGTGAACCTGGACCTCAACCAACAAGCCTTTCCAGCTAGCACGATCTTTTGCCAGCTGTTTCCAGAGTCACAAGCCCAGTTGGTTAAGGTCCCTTTCCACCTGTGCGCGCCACCTTAGATGGCGCGCCGTCCTCTGCAACGTCGTCCTTCCGGGTTGGAGTCGGCGGGCCCGAGCTGTGTTGTCCAGTCGCTAGCCATCTTAGACGTTGGATCCACAGACGTCGTACTAGACAGATGTCGTTATACAACCCGTACAGTTCGTGGTTAAATCTTCTCCTCCCCTCTCCGTCAACACCAACGGGATCGAAAACTGTACCCAAAATTTTCCTCTAGAAACTATCCTTTTTTGATAAACTCCAAGCCTCTGCGCCATAGAGGAGGATGATTAAGGTTTTATAGAGGGTCATCTTAGTTTTCCGAGAGACGGCTCTACTACTCAATTGCCTCTTGAGCCCGAAGAAACAGCGGTTGGCAAGAGTTATTCTGCGTCTAATCTTAGCGCTGGTGCCGTTGCCGCTTGTTACCAGTGAGCCAAGGTAGACGAAATCCTCGACTACATCAAAGTTTTACCTGCTAAAAGTGACGTTCTGGCCAAGACGTCGGTGTTGTGCGTCTTTCTTTGACGACAGCAATATGTATATTAAGTTTTGACCTCGATTACCTTCGGACCCATTTTAACCGCTCCTGCTTCAATGCTCACAAAAGCTTCATTGACGTCTCGCTGCGTTCTCCCAATCACGCCAATGTCATCAGCGTATGCGAACAATTGTGCAGACTTCAACTATATCGAGCCTCTTGTATTGGCCAGTGAATCCCGCACGATATTTTCAAGGATGATGTTGAAAAAAACACATGACAGTGCTTCGTCCTGTCTGAATCCTTTTTTGACATTGAAGGTCTCGGTTAACTCCTTACCGACCTTAATGGAACAGCGGGAATTCTCCATTGTCATCCTGCACAACCTGACGAGTTTGGCAGCGATGTCAAAACATAACATGGCTCTTTATTGCTCGTCCCTATAGGCACTGTCATATGCGGCCTTGAAATCGACGAAAAGGTGGTGTGTGCCGACCTGGACTTCATAGGTCTTCTACAAGATCTGCCGCAGCGTGAATATTTGGTCTATCGAATGGTTGTCCACGAATGGTTTCAAGCGTTGTCACAGCACGGCAGAAAGGTCTTATACGCGATGTTAAGGAGACTTATTCCCTTATAGTGGGCGTAGTTAGGGGTCTCATTTTTTATGAACCGGGCGCACGATGCTGAGATTCCATTCATTGGGCATGCTTTTCTCCGACCATATCTTACAGATGAGCTGGTGCATGTTCCCAACCGACTCATCTTCTGATTTAAATACCTCAGCAGGCAGGCCGTCTGCGCCAGCAGCTTTATTAGACTTCAGTTTTGATATCGTCATCTAAGTCGAGTGGACGGAATTCTCTCTCATCTTTGTCCAGTGTGAGGGGTGCGTTTTCGCTGACAGCGGCATCTTGGCCATCTTCGCCGTTATTCAGTCCGCAGAAATATTCTTTCCACTTTCTCAGCATCGACTGTGATTCAACTACAAGGCATCCGTGCTCATCCCTGCAAGCTTCCGCTCTGGCTTTATGACCTTGGCATGCTCGTTTTACTCTTTGGAAAAACTTTCCTGCGATAACAACTCTCCGCGCATTCTCGTGCTCTTTCGTTTTTCTTCTGAAAGCGCATGCTCCTCCCTTGTTTTCCGCTCAAAAAGCTCACGAGCAGCTCTCGTTGCATTCTGTTTTTCTGCATGTACCTGCCTGCACTCGTCATCAAGCTAAGGGTTTCTCTCAGGTTGTGACTGGAAACCTAATACATCAGAGGTGGCATCCCTGATGGCGATCTCTTGCGATTACAGCTTCCTGACGTCATATTTTGATGGTCCTACTCGACTCCGCAGTGTTCGCGATATCCGCATGCGTACCTTGGCTGCAACAAGGTAATGATCCGAGTCCACATTGGCTCCTCGGAAGGTTCGGACATCCAAGATGCTGGATCGCAATATGATCAATTTGGTTAACAGATAATTGATCGGAAGACTGCCAGGTCCCCTTATGCATATTGAGATGTGGGAATCGTATACGAGCTTCTAGGAGATCACGCCCCTTCACAAAGTCTGTTAGCCTAAATCCGTTTTCGGAAGTGGTCTCGTGGAGGCTGTGCTTTCCCACGCGCGAACGCATATCAAGCTGATGTTCCCGGAGATAGCTCTGTTGTTGTTATTGAGCATTCGCTCATATACCGGGAGCTTAGGCATCATGCCTAAGTCCACCTCGAACAACAAATCCGCATCCAAATAGTCGTTGTTTGTTCTCCTTTTAGATATTTCCGTAGTATATGTCACCATTTTGCGTCCTCTTTTTTACCCGGTCCATCCTACTTCTTGAAGTCCAGTAATGTCTGTTTTATAGCAGTTAAGGGCGTTTTCTAACTGTTCGGCCGTACCCGGTCTGTTAAGGGACCTAACTTTCGAGGTGCTGACCCGATACTCCTGTCCTTTTATGCGTTTGCGGGGGTCGGCAACATGTAGTCCGTCCGTTGAATCCGAGGCTTGGGGGTGTCTCTGAGTTTTTACATTTTTTTACTGTTACGGTTTACTAGGCCGTAGCCCAACCGACTGAGCCTGTGTTTTTTGGCGCAGGAATCTCGCCAGGCACACTTCCCCGTCTGTAATTTCCATAGGAAATCTCCAGATGGCACCACGAGGGGGTGGGAATGGGACTTACTAACAGTGCCGCAAGATGTTCGTCTGCGGTGGCTCTTCTCGCTTTTTAGCTTGCCAGCATCCGTCGGATAGGTTCTACCCCTGCGAGGCCTTTGTTAGTCCCTTGCCATCTGTCTGGCGGTGACTGGATCTATGAAAACCACACCACTGGTGGCTCTTGAAACAATGCTGAACGTTCCACCATTAGACGTCTGAATGTATACTGCAAAAGAATGCAAAAATTCGGTTTCTAGCCAAGGAATCCTCATGGCAACGCATCAGTCTTAGATCGATGGGCCATCTCGGGATTCCAAACCGAAACGGACTATACTAGAGGAAGTCCGTTTCCTCTTGCAAGAACTATAAAGAAATGTATATCCCTACTCGGCGGGCAGGCGTCAACAGGGAAGGCACTTTCTTGTACAAGTCTTTCCAGCTGCTAGGATACGCAGATGATATTGACATCATCGCGCGGTCTCAGCGTGACGTTGTAGTAGCTTTAACGACGATTGAGGAACAGGCGAAACTAGTTGGTTTTAAAGTCAACGAGGATAAGACAAAGTACATGCTGCCAAGCAAAAACCGAGCCGTCGTCGTTCACCACCTGGGACAAAATATAACGCTTCTGAGGTCGTTAAAGAGTTTGTCTACCGCGGTGCTAACGTAAACTCCACAAACGACACCACAATGGACATCCGGCATAGAATACCCTTGACAATGGCTGCTACTTCGGTTTGCCCAAACGACTTGGGTCAAAACTCATCACTTAAAGAACCAAAGTCATGCTTTACAAAACGCTTATACTGCCAGTTTTGCGGTACGGAGCCGAAAGCTGGACGAAAAGCAGGACGGCAGAGCTGGTTTTGGGTTCCTTCGAAAGAAAAATTCTGCGCCGGATATTTGGTCCTATCTGTGAGGAAGCTGAATGGACGAGAAGACATAGTCGCGAACTATATGAGCCGTACAAAGATTTGGATATAGTCCTGAAGGCAAAGATCCGTCGACTACATTGGCTCGGCCATATAGAGCGCATGAACACCGACGCTCCAGCCAAGAGGGTCTGTGACTCCGAGCCTCTTGGTTCGAGAAGAAGAGGAAGGCCGAACCTCCGGTATAAAGACTGAGTAATCGCGGATGTAAGGCAACTTGGTCTTGATTTTTTGTTTTTTTTAGAGACTCGCGCAGGTTCAAGAGTTTTTATATTCTCTTATGATGTGTTTACACACACAACCTGAATGGAGTGCAGTTGTTTGGGTCGTTGATGTTCGCTCGCTACTCTCAGGGGTGATTGTCCTAGATAGGATGAGAGCCGACCAAATTCCGCGTTGGTTATAGTTCGTAGTAATTCGTTCAAGCACTTTAGTATTGCATATGCAGAGGATGAATTTCAGTTGACCATTTACTGTGAGTGTTATGCCTGCAGCAGTACGTGTGGTCACTTTCCATTCACAACTGCTTTGCATACTTTTTGTCCCTATAGGAATTACTTTTTCTTGGCTATGAAGCGAATTTGAACTATAGACCTTCCGCTCGGCGGTCGATGATGTTAACCACTGCACCACGGCCACCCCAATAACTGGTTAACTGACAACTGAAAGTAGCGTGCACGGGACCGTCAAGGATTGAAGCCACCTACAGCTCAGGCTCAGATCCTCCAGACCCTCCTGGTCTGATAAATAAGTCTGCTGGGTACCAAGTCATATAAATATTTCCGGAAAGGAGAAGGCGGACAGTCTATGATAAGGAAACGACAGAAAGTCTGCTAAAGTTCAGTCGTGGGAATATTCGATTGGCAGTCGGTGCCCTCACTGGGCACTGCATAATATCCTATTTAGCTTCTGGGGAAGCTGCAGGGACGAGGATGACATTGAATCCATTCATCACCTGCTGTACGAATGCCCGGCACTAGCATAAGAAAGGAACATATCCCTTCAAAGTCACTTCCTTTCGGGACTAGAAGAGGTAAGTAACCTTGGGCTGAACAGACTACTGGCATTTCTATCTGCATCTAGGTGGTTTAGCTCAACGAGTGACTGTAATGGACTCCTTGTAGTCTAAGTGGCCTTTGACCTCTCGTCAAACGTTTTCTAACATCACTAATGCCATTATTTAGTTATACAGTTCAAACAATCCTTGTCATGTGAGACTATACCGACCCTCAGTTATTCTGAAATAATTATTTCACGGCAGACTGATTCAGTGTTAGGTGCGAGTTATAGGGCAATTAAAAAAAAAATACGTGTTTCCCCCTCGTACCAATAATAGGTTGAGTAGCCCATACTCATATACCAGCGAAGAGGACTAAATACAGTCATTAAACCGTGTTTACCCACGAACTATGTCAACTCCTATACCTTTTCCACTGTTTGTTTAGCCTCTCTAGTTCGAAGATATCAAAAATCATAGCCTTGTCCACCATGTCATTAAAAACAATTGCTCGGTCAATTAAATAACCATCAACAACAACCAACTGAACAGCCCTCTTGCAGCAAGCTGCACATCACGTCAACTTAATTGTCCCACACCCGAGGGAGAAATTCAAATCACATTCGGAGGGTCGTATTCATGGGCTAGCGTGACACCACACGAGTCAGCTAACTAATAGCCCGGCCAAGTGCACTGTGTCAATCGATCTCTGTGGGAAGCACCCCTATACCGTCATGATCAGTATCACTGATCGCGCTGCGGTGAAACTACGTCAACTGGCTTAATGGATGAGATTCATTGATTTTGTTTCTTAATCCCTGCATTCATAGATATTCCAATGATATTCAGATGCGTGATGAATGGGTTTCTATTTCTACATATGACGGTCCCTTTACTACACACTATACCCGATCGATGACAATCTGGTAAATACTCTCAATCCATTCATTCATTCGCACTTGGACCGTCGTGTAACAGCTGAACTGTCCAGTCCTCGTTCGTGTAACCCTATCGGAACTGCATACGTATTTCGGGCGGTTTTCATTTTCGGGAGCGACGCATGCTCCTCAGATAGATCATAATCGGATGAGCATAAAACGATCTAAACGCGATCCATCCAATCTTCTCTCTGCTATCTGTTCGTACCAGTGATTTTATTTATATTTCCCGAATTTATTTAGGTGACGTCCAAAATTAAAAATAAATGAGAGGAAGAACAAAACGAAGAAATCCCCCTTAAGCTACTTACTGACTAAATCGCATGGTTTTTCTAGTCGTTTTTCCTGTTTGTTATGCGCTCATCGTTCTACGAGATACACCAGACGATGGAAAAAGTACGTTACAACGGTGTTTGGTTTTCTAGCCGCCGCGTACGCGCGTGAATCGTGCCTGCCGCTCTATATTCAATTTGTCAGACGAAACAAAATACGTCAGAAAAGCAAATAAATAAAACGCGAAATATTGGCAAAGCCTCGGAATATCTGCTCATTAAACCTAAAACTAGTGCGAATAAAATGTTAAAAGTTATTTTTATAAATAGGAAAACTCAGACTAAATTGGGAATTTCCATGATAAGTGCGTTTTCGAAGTGAATAATATGTCAGAAACGGTGTTTTCGAAAATACTTGAAAATGAGAAAAAAATTGGATTTACAATTTTCTGCGCGCTTTTCTATACAGTCGGCGTAGTGTAATTTGGCTGTACATATGTTTCATATATAGTACATACATGTGTCAAGTGAAATATATGAGATTAAGTGGATTGAAAATACGAAAATAGATATCTGACAGGTTATGGATGTTTATTTGCCTGCCGTCTGGTTGTCTCATTGCAGTGGAATTCAATGGAATTTGATAGAATTTACTTTTTATTTGCTGGTCAAAGAGGAACCCAATCCGAAAGCGTTGTGTTGTTTTCGAAATGTTTTACATTTTACTGGATAATAAGTTCATTTTTTAATGTTCATCTCTCCCGTTTGAAAAATTTTTTTTTTTCTTAACCGCACAGTGATGCAAAATCTCGAAATCTCTGTTTTTCAAACTGCAAGTCCAATATACCATACTACTAACCTTATCAGGTGTTAGTTGAAATTACAAAGTTAGACTTCCTTCCTTTAGAAATAGAATGTTTTAAACATTTACAAGGATCGGCTCTACAACTACAAGTTTTGAAAATTTTTAAGATAAAAACCGGTTAGGAAAGAAAATAAGGCTTACAGATCCTAGAGTGTAAAAATATGGTTTTTGAACGACCTTCCCGCAGACCTTTGAATGCAACAGTGCAAGTATCATCATGACAGAGTAATTTTTCACAAAATCAGGGCATGGCAATGACGAATGCCTTCCAATACTTGGCACTTCTGTATAGTACTTGGTCAAGGATGAGTCTTTGAATCCAAAAATAGTGATCCGCGTGTCCGCAAAGAAATTGTGTTTAAATATTTACTTTGAATTTCATTTTTTTTTTTTACTACAAATAAGTCAACTGACTTATCCAGCAGTTTTCCGTCCTCGAGGTAATCACGTTGAGCAGGCAGTTTTCCAGTGAGAGTTCCTGCAATCCGTAAGAGTACGTGCGGTTTAGGTTTATTGCGCTAAGTCAAGGGCTGTGTCCTTTGAAGACGGGCGGCGAAAAGTTTTATCTTCATTTCGACATTTTCAATGTTTCGAATGTAACACGGCTCCAGTGAGGTTAAGGAGACTGAGCCTGGATATCAGTCCAAACGAACAAATTGGCCTCTTTTTCAGATCGCCGCTAAAACAGTGGTGCTTCTCAAGTTCATTGAATCGATAGATGATATCGATGAAGCGGCTTACCACCTCAATGCAGCACTTATCTCAACCTTTAGAAACAGCTGTACATCCAGGACAAGTAAACACAAGCGGTGTGTACCCTGGTAGAATGCCCAGCTCGAATCTCTAGGGAAGCAGGTGATAGCTGTCTTTAACAGAGCCAAATGAAAAAATAGTTGGACTGGTATAGAACTGCTCTAACAAAATACAATCTACTAAGGAAATCCAAGAGAATATCTTTGCAAAAAACATTGCGAGAACATAAACTCGCAACCGCGGCCCGACTTCATAAGTGCTACCCCAAGATAGTCCCAAAGGGACTCGGGCTGCTTCGTAAATCAGATGGTACCTTTACCGTCAATCGCAGGGAAACCCTGGAGACTTTGCTTGAGGTGCACTACGCTGGTCCTACTCCCCAGTCGATGCCTTCCGACGATCAGACGAACGTCATAAGTAGCATCGACAGTAGAACGAATAGCCTCTCTGGTAGGCTATTCCCCATTTGGGCAATTGGCTCATTTTAACCCTATAAGGCCTAAGGCAAAGACGGTGTCTTTCCTGCAATCTTGCATACAGGCCTGGACACTATTTTACCACCTCTGACAGTTCTATCCTGTTTCAACCTGGGCTACATTCTCCAAATCTGGACAGAAGTCAACCTTATCTTCATCTCCAAGAAAGCCAAGTGAACAACCAAAATCCTATCGTCCTATCAGTTTAACATCGTTCCTACTAAAAACAATGGAAAAACTGAAAGAGCTCCATATTAGAGGTATCCTGGAGAGTCAGATTCCCCTGCATCCCAATCAGTATGCTTATCGCAAAGAACTATGTATCTACTGAAAATGCGCAACACCACCTGGTGGCGCGCGTTCACAATAGTTTCACACGCAAGGAAGTCGCAAGTTGCGCCTTCCTCGACATTAAGGGGGCTTTAGACTATACTGGCTATGACTCGATCACCACTGCATTATTTAGGGCGATGCTAAATAGCCGTATCATATCAACCTCATGCGGAGAGGTTTCAGTGACACTATCCGTGGCTAGAGGATGTCCACAAGCACAAGGAGGAGTCCTTTCACCACTTCTCTGATCAATAGTCATGGATGACCTATTACGCAAGTTAACCACTCGGGGCTACGACCAAGTGTGAAACTGCTGCCTGTGAACGTGCAGCTTGGGCTTCAGTTTATCTATGACTTGTGTGGCAGAGAGGGTTTATCGATTAACCCAAATAAGACAATCCTAGTCCCATTTACAAAGAGGAGAAAGGTACAGCCCTGCTCCGTCTTTCTAAATGGCACAAACATAGGATTCTCAGAGGAAGTACAGTAGGTATTGACTTAGACCGCAGACTCAACTGGAACTCCAATATGAAAACTAAACTTACGAAAGCGACTAAGGCCATATGTGCCTGTCGACGCACTTACGATAAAACTAGGGGTCTTAAACCTAAGGTAGTCCACTGGTTATACACCGCGATAGTAAGACCTATCGTAACCTATGCGTCCACCGTATTGTGGACAGAAGTTGAGCAAAAAACGATAATCAACGCCTCCAGAGACTAGCGTGTCTCGGTATTACAGGCGCTGTGCCAACCTGCCCCACGGCAGCCCAATTAGCACTGATTGGGCTTACTCCACTGCACCTTTTTACTAAAAAGGTTGCATTACACAGTGCAATCAGCATCCTTCGCATGGGAACAAAGCTGCCATGTCACCTGCCCATCTTAGAACAACCTCCCGAGCTTTAACTTTTGACAAGAGATTTGAGATATTGATCTCAAATCGCTCAACATGGGACGCCAGTGATCCCTTGCTTAATATCAAGGGTCCTAGGTGGTATACTGATGGCTCCAAAATGGCTTCTGGCGTTGGCGCCGGCATCTTTGGTCCAAATCGTAAGATCTCCAAGGCCCTGGGAATGAGTCCTAGCATCTTTCAAGCAGAATTGAATGTCGCGCTTAGTTCGTACACCACCAACTCAAAAACCGTCAAGGAATGCCATGATGCCCTACAAGACCTCGCCAAAAGAAACTATATCAAGCTCTGGTGGGTGCCAGGGCACAAAGGTGTTAAGTGCAATGAAATTGCCGACCAATTTGCCAGGGAAGGTTCGAGCGGTAAATGTATAGGTCCAGAACCTTACTGCAGCTCTCCCAAGTTTAAGATCAATTTCTTATAAGACAAATTGGAAAAAAATCTCAACACCTGCCCTTTTGGAACAACGTTTAGCGACTTCACCAATCGAAACGACTTATACAGCCCCTGAACAAACACTATTTACATACTCCATACTCAAACTTAATACGGTGGGTATCAGAAGACTAATCAGCTACCTGACGGGACACTGCGGTCTGAAACATCATCTTAACAAAATCAACATCTCATCAGAAACTAAGTGTCGACTCTGTCTTGAGGACGAAGAGACGTCAGAACACATACTGTGTGAGTGTGCTGCTCTTTGCCATCTTAGGAAGCGTATCCTTCTAAGTAAAGTTATGGCTCCTGAGGGGATCACCTCGGCTCCTACGAGAAGCATTCTCAACTTCATTAGGGAAGTGGAGAGGCTCCTCGGCAAATCGGCTAGCAGGGGCAATTGATCTGTAAAGGTCGCAGTGCCGAATGCTTTTGATAGCACTAGCCCGGCGTAAGCCTAAATAGGTTTAAGCACTTGCTTGTAGAGAAGCAGCGTGTTCCTTGTTTCAGTACTAAGCTGGGAATGTCTTCCTAGCCAGTATATTTCCTTATATTTCTATTCAAGTTCTTCACGTTTTTTCTTAACATGCGCTTTCCACTTGCGTTTCGCGTCGAGAGTCATGCCTCGTTTGCGAATGGTATCCGAACTTTATTTACAAAGACGGGTAGTGCACTAACATACGTGGACAGATTTGGGTTCGTTAAGCGCCATCCGCCAAATCTTTGTCCAGTCGGTTTAGGACATATCGTTGATCCTTTGACTGATTTTGCTGTGGCCAAAATTGCATAATCATCGACAAATGTGACCAGCATAGTGCCATCTGTTTGTGGTATGTCTCTGATATACAGCAGGTAAAGCAGCGAACGAAGTATGCTTCCGTGCGGAATGCTAGCCGTAATTGCTCTTAAGTTTGAGTTTAGCTCCCGTGTCTAACACGAAAGAGTCTATGCCACACTTTGTCAAAAGCTTGGGAGACGTCAAGAAATACACTCGAAGCTATTATGGTGGTCCCTGCAGTTAGGTTTTTTAATGCCTTTAATAACTTTCCAGAGCGGTTAGGCTATCTAGGTACGAACGAACTCCAAGCTTAACGATTATCGTTTTTTGCTAAACTTTTATCCACCATTCCATGGACGCATATGTGATGATAGGTCTTACTATCGCGGTATATAACCAGTTGGTTACCTTAGGTTTAAGTCCCCAGGTTTCACTGTAAGTGCGTCGGCAGGTCCACAAGGCCTTAGTCGCTCTTGTGAGTTTGTTTTTAATATTGGCTTTCCAGTTGAGTCCGCGATCGAGGTCAATGCCTATATACATAACTTTCTGAGAATTTTTGAGTCTTAGGATGCAGTGGTATCTGATTCTCCAGGATACCTATAATATGGAGCTCTATCACTTCTCCCATTGTTTGTAATAGGAACGATGAGAGGCTGATAGGGTTTAGGTTGTTCGCTTGGCTTTCCAATCTTGGGGATGAAGACAAGGTTGACTTCTCTCTAAAAAAAACTATCAGAGGTGATAAAATAGTGTCCAGGCCTCTCTGCAAGATAGCAGGAAAGACACCGTCTTTGCCAGGGGCCTTATAGATTTTAAGTAAGCCAATGGCTCATTTAACTCTATCGGGGTTAAAAAGTCTAACAGAGAGGTTATTCGTTCTACTGTCGATTCTACTTATGACGTTCGTCTGATCGTCGGAAGGCATCGACTTGGGAGTAGAACCAGGGAAGTGCACCTCAAGCAAAATCTCCAGGGTTGCCCTATGACTGACGGTTAAGGTACTGTCTGTACTGTCTGAGTCGGGCCACAGGTGGTAGCGAGTCTATGTTCTCGCAATGTTTTTTCCAAGACATTCTCTTGGATTCCCTCAGTTCGGGGTTGTATTTCGTTAGAGCAGATCTATAATGACTCCAACTATTGTTTCGTTTGGCTGTGCATTTCGCCAGGATACACGCCGCTTGTGTGTACTTGTCCTGGATGTACAGCTGTTTCTAAAGAATTAGATAAGTGCTACATTGAGCTGATAAGCGGCTTTTTCGATATCATCTATCGATGTAATCGACTTAAGGAGCATATTTTCTTTAGCGGCAAGTTGATCTTCGAAAAGAGCCCAATTTGTTCGCTTGGGCTGATATCCAGGCTCAGCTTCCCTAACCTCACTAGAGATGTTGAATCTGATATATTGGTGATCAGACAGTGCGGCCTCATTGGAGACGTCCCATTCACCAATTGTGTTTAGGATAAATGGGCTAAAGATAGTGAGATCAAGCACCTCTTCTCTAACTGCATTGATGAAGGTGGGTTTGTTGCCTCTATTGGCAACGGTGAAATTATTATTAATTAAAAATTCAAAGAGTAACTCACCTCGTTTATTGGTATTACTGCTGCTTCATTTCATTTCATCGCATGCCATGACTAGGTGGTGAATGTGCTGCTGACAGTACCTTACCAGGTCCTGTACCTCGGTAGGTGGGATCTGATGGCTGTCTTCAGAGAAGTAGGCGGAGGCGCACACGATCTCCCTTACTCCTTCAGCGGTGGGGACTTCGCTACGTTAGCTTACCTTCTTCTTCTTAGATGGCGCCTCTCCAGTCGGCACGATCTTTGGACAGCTGCTTCCAGTGCCGCACGCCCAGTTGGTTGAGTTCCCTTTCCACCTCTGCGCGCCACCTTAGATGCGGTCGTCCTCTGCTGCGTCGTCCCTCAGGGTTGGAGTCGAAGACTCTTCGGGCCGGAGCGGTGATATTCATTCGCTCTACACGGCAAAGCCATCTTAGGCGTCTAACTAGGCCGATGTCGATGTCGTACAGTTTCTGGTTGAATCTCCCCTCCACTCTCCGTTTACACAAACGGGACCAAAGATTACACGCAGAATTTTCCTCTCGAAACGCCCAAGAGCCTCTTCATCCGCTTTTGATAACGTCCAAGCCTCAGCGCCGTAGAGGAGGACCGGGATGATTAAGGTTTTGTAGAGGGAAACCTTAGTTTTTCGAGAGAGGGCTCTACTATTGCCTCTTGAGCCCGAAGAAGCAGCGATTGGCAAGAGTTATTCTGCGTTTTATCTCAGTGCTGGTGTCGTTGCTGCTTGTCACTATCGAGCCAAGGTAGACGAAGTCCTTGACTACTTCACAAATATAGCTGCCGAAGGTGACGTTCTGACCAAGACGTCGGTGTTGCGCGTCTTTCTTGGATGTCAGAATATATTTGGTCTTGTCCCCATTTACCCTTAGATCCACTTTAGCCGCTTCTGCTTCAATGCTTGCGAACGCCTCATTGACCTCTCGCCTTGACCGTCCAATAACTTTAATGTCATCTGCGTAGGCAAACAATTATGTAGACTTGAAGTAGATCGTACCTCTTGTATTGGCCGCAGAGTCCCGCACGATATTTTCAAGTATGATGTTAAAGAAATCACATGACAGTGCGTCACCCTGTCTATATATTTTTTTAACATCGAAGGTCTCGGTTAGTTCACCTTCAACCTTAATGGACCAGCGGGAATACTCCAGTCATTCTGCACGGTCTGACAAATTCGGCAGGAATGTTAAAACATGACATGGCTTTGCATAACTTCTTCTTCTTCTTAGTGGGCGGGGTGAACCTGGGCCTCAACCAACATGCCCCTCCATCTAGCACGATCTTTCGCTAGCCTTTTCCATTGCCGCACACCCAGTTGACTGAGGTCCCCTTCCACCTGTGTGTGCCATCTTAAGTGCGGCCGTCCTCTGCTTCTTCGTCCCTCGGGGTTGGATTCAAAGACTCTCCGGGCTGGAGCTGTGGTGTCAATTCGCTCTACATGGCCCAGCCATCTTAGGCGTTGAATCCGTAGACGCCTGACTAGGCTCATGTCGCTGTACAGCCCGTAAAGTTCGTGGTTGAATCTTCTCCTCCATTCCCCGTCTGCGTTTATAGGCCCAAAAATCACGCGCAAAATCTTTCTCTCGAATCGACCAAGGGCCTCCTCATCCGCTTTTGATAGTGTCCATGCTTCTGCGCCGTACAACAGGACCGGGATGATAAGGGTCTTATATAGAGTCAACTTTGTCGTTCGGGAGAGGGCTCTATTACTCAATTGCCTCCTGAGCCCAAAGAAACAGCGATTGGCAAGATTGATTCTGCGTTTGATTTCGGAACTGATGTCGTTGTTCCAGGTCACTGCGGAGCCAAGGTAGACGAAGTCCTTAACTACCTCGAACTTATATCTGCCTATATAAACGTTCTGGCCGAGACGTCGGCGGTGAGCGTCCTTCTTTGATGATAGCATATATTTAGTTTTGCCCCCGTTTACCACCAAACCAATTTTCCCCGCCTCCATCTAAATACTCGCAAACGCCTCATTGACATCTCGCTGTGATCTACCTATTATGTCAATATCGTCGGCGTATGCAAGGAGTTGCGAGGATTTGAAATAGATTGTGCCTCTTGTATTGGCCAGTGATTTTTGCACAATCATTTCCAATATGATGTTGAAGAAATCACACGACAGCGCATCGCCCTGCCTGAATCCTTTTTTGACATCACAAACTATCGGTAAGGTGTTCACCGATTCGGATGGAGCAGCGAGCATTCTCCAAAGTCATCCCGCATAGTCTGACGAGTTTAGCAGGTATGTCAAAGGTAGGCATGGCGTTGTATAGCTCGTCTCTAATTACGCTGTCGTATGCGGCTTTGAAGTTGACAAAAAGGTGGTGAGTGTCGACTTGAAATTCATTGTTTTTTTCCAGGATCTGCCGTAGTGTGGGGCATGCTTTCCTCTAACCATATCTTACGGATTAGCTGGTGCATGCTCCCAACCAGGTCATCCCCAGCTGCCTTGAAGAGCTCAGTAGACAGTCCGTCTGCGCCAGCAGCTTTATTCGACTTAAGCTTCGATATGGCAATCTTAACTTCGTCGAGGTTAGGGGGACAGAATTCTCTGCGGTCTGCGTCGATTAGAAATGGATCATTCTGCCTGACAGCGGTATATTGACAAACAGCACCGTTATACAGTCTGCAGAAGTGGTTTTTCCATATTCTCAGCATCGACTGCGGTTCTACTACTAGGTGTCCGTTCTCATCCCTGCAGGCTTCCGTTCTGGCTTTATAACCTTGGCATGTTCGCTTTATCTGTTGATAAAACTTTCGAACGTCACGCCTGCAGTAACACCTCTCCAGCTTTGTATAACTCGTCTCTATAAACGCTGTCTTATTCTTTAAAGTTGACAAAAAGATGGTGCGTGTCGACCTGGAATTCATGGGTTTCTCCAAGATTTGCCGTAGTGTAAATATTTGGTCTATCGTGGATTTTCCTGCCCTGAAAACACACTGGTAGGAACCTATCAGATTGTCCACGAACGGTTTCAGGCGCTTACACAGTACGGTAGAGAAGATCTTGTACGCAATGTTCAGGAGACTTATCCCTCTGTAATTGGCGCAGTATACATAGGGATCCCCTTTCTTATGGACCGGCAAACTATGCTGAGATTCCATTCGTCGGGCATGCATTCTTCTGACCATATCTTGCAGATGAGTTGGTGCATGTTCCTCGCCAGCTCATCGCTAGCTGCTTTAAATAGTTCAGCGGGAAATCCGTCTGCTTCAGCAGCTTTATAAGACTTAAGTTTCGATATCGCTATCTTAACATCGTCTAGGTCGGGTGGACGGGATTCTCTTTCGTCTTCGTCCATTGCGAATGGCTCGTTCTGCCTCGTCCGTGCTCATCCTAGCTGGCATGTTCGTTTTACTTTTTGGTAGAACTTTCGAACCTCGTTCCTGCAATAACATCTCTCCATCTCCCCGATTTCGTGGTTCTCGTGCTCCTTCTTTTTTCTTCTCAGAAGCGCATGCTCCTCGCTCCTTTTCTGTTCATAGAGCTCGCGGGCAGCTCTCGTTCGTGGATGCAGTACTCGTCATCAAACCAGGGGTTTCTCGAAGGTGGTGGCTTGAAACCGAGTAATCTGAGGCGCCCTCTCTGATGGCATTCTGACAACGACTCCATTGCTGTCTATGGATTGTGCAGATTGTATCGGGACTTGAGAGAGCTTGAGGCAGACTTGATCATCGAAGGTCCTGTCGGGTCTTTTGCGATTGCAGTTTTCCGACTATAAATTTGGGAGTTCTTACTCGATTCCGAGACATTCGCATACGTATCTTGGCTGCAATAAGGTAATGATCCGACTCGATGTTGGCCCCTCGAAAGGTTCGGACATCTAGATTGCCGGAGGAGTGTCCGCCGTCGATCGCAATGTGATCAATTTAATGGATGCCCTTATGGATGTTGAGGTGTGGGAATCGTGTACTTGCTGCTACGAGGTTATGTCCCACCATAAAATCCGTTAGCCTTTGTCCGTTTTCTGACGTGGTGTTGTCAAAACATATAAAGATACAATGCCGTCTAAGCCGTGAAGTGAAACTCTATCAGCCGATGTGCAAATGCTGGATGTTTTCCCTTGCAGTTGGCGCACTCTGCGGGGGGGACTGTTTTGAATAAAGACTCTCCTTCGTTAGGTGTGGTCCGGCACACTGGACACAACGCGGTTCTTTTTGACAATGTGCCTGCGTGTGGTTGAATTCCTAGCAACGTTTGCACTGAGGAGCTAACCTCGTTCTTCTTCGTTGCGTTTCAATTTTGACAAGAATACCTAAGATGTATCTCATTAGGTATTCATCGCTAGTGGGTTCCTGGTGTCCATTTTTTTCTTACCTCACTTCGAGGGTAACAGTCAAACTTTATGTACCTGTCAGTGTCAGATACATAACCTTTCCCCGACTAATTTCCCTGACGTGCCTACAATTGAAATATATTTTCGGCAATTTCCTTGTCGCTTCAGTTTCACATTTCGTCCTTTTTTCATGTCGTACTTCATTGTGATTCTCGTCGGCCGTCTTTCATATTTTTTGCTGTCCTTTTATCCAATTTTTTCCGTTTTGAATTAATAATGAAATGTAAATTGCAGTTGAGCATCTCGTCGTTATGCCCCTGGTACATTTTTCATGTTAAAATAATTTCTCGGTCTGGTTAACACCGAGTGCGATGATGACGATGGTCGTGATGAAGGCGATGAATCCTTTATTTAAGAATCCTTTTGCGCTACAACTTTGGGACTGTGTCGTGGCACTCTTCTTTTCTTTTTTTTTTTTCTTAAATTGATTTAAATAATTAATTTGTTTGGTATTCAAAGTAAAATATTCCGAGCTGGGGGGCAGGCATTTCATTGATTGGAGGAAGATGTCGAAAGAGGAATCAAAATGTTTGAAGCGAAATGCGATGAATGTTTGAAGTATGAGTGATATCGTCAAACTTTTTTTTTGTTTTTTTTAAATTCTTGTTTAACTTACTTAGGTGGCGCTACAGTCCGTGGTGAACCTGGGCCTCTCCAGCTGGCACGATCTTTGGCCAGCTGTTTCCAGCGCCGCACGCCCAGTTGGTTAAGGTCCCCGTTGATGCGGCCGTCCTTTGCCGCGCCTTTCCTCCGAGGTGGATTCGAAGACTCTTCGGGTCGGAGCTATATTTTCCATGTGCCCTACATGGCCTAGCCACCTTTGACGCTGTATCCGTAGAGGTCGTACCAGGCCGATGTCGCTGTACAACCCGTACAGTTCTTCGTTATATCCTCTCCTCCATACACCGTTTGAACAAACGGAACCGTAGATAGTGCGTAGAATTTTCCTCTCGAAACGACCAAGGGCATCTTCATCCGCTTTTGTTAAGGTTCAAGCCTCTGCGCCGTAAAGGAGGACTGGGATGATCAAGGTCTTGGTTTTCCACGAGAGGGCTCTACTTCTCATTTGGCCCCTTGAGCCCAAGGAAACAGCGGTTGGCAAGAGTGATTCTGAGTTTTATCTCAGCGCTGGTGTTGTTGTTGCCGGTCATCAGTGAGCCAAGGTAGACGAATTCCTTGACCACTTCAAAGTTATATCCGCCCATGGTGACGTTCTGGCCAATACGTCGGTGTTGTCCGTCTCTTTTAGATGAAAGCAGATATTTAATTTTACCCTCATAACCCTGAGACCCATCTAAGCCGCTTCTGCCTCAATGCTTACAAAGGCCTCATTGACGTCTCGCTGTGTCCATCCAATCACGTCAATGTCCTTGGCGTACGCAAGTAATTGCGTAGACTTGAAATAAATCGTACCTCTTGTGTTGGCCAGTGACTCTTGCACGATCTTTTCAAGCACGATGTTGAAAAAGTTGCATGACAGCGCGTCACCTTGCCTGAATCCTTTTTTAACATCAAGGGTCTCGGTTTGCTCATTACCGACCTTAATGGAGCAGCGAGAATTCTCCATTGTCATCCTGCACAGTCGGACGAGTTTGGCAGGGATGTTAAAACCAGACATGCTTTGTATAGCTCATCTCTATACACGCTGTCATATGCAGCCATGAAATCGACGAAGAGGTGGTGAGTGTCGATTTGGTATTCCTTTGTCTTCTCCGAGATCTGCCGTAGCGTAAATATTTGGTCTATTGTGGATTTGCCTGGCCTGAAACCACACTGATATGAGCCGATCAGGTTATCCACGAACGGTTTCAGGCGTTCACACAATACGGTAGAGAAGATCTTATATGCGATGTTAAGGAGACTTATTTCCCTATAGTTGGCGCAGTTATAGGGGTCTCCTTTCTTATGGACCGGGCAAACGATGCTGAGATTCCATTCGTCGGGCGTGCTTTCCTCCGACCATACCTTGCAAATGAGATGGTGCATGCACCTTACCATCTCATCTCCAGCCGTCTTAAGAAGCTCAGCAGACAGGCCGTCTGCGCCCGCGGCTTTATTAGACTTAAGTCTTGATATCGCTATTTTGACTTCGTCTAGGTCGGGTGGACTGAATTCTGTTTCATTGTCGTCCATTACGAATGGCTCATTCTGCCGCGGTATCTTGTCTGTCATCGCCATTATACAGTCTGCAGAAGTGGTCTTTCCAAATCCTCAGCATCGACTGCGACTCTACTGCCAGTTCTCCATTTTCATCCTTGCAGGCCGCCGCTCGGGCTTTGTATCCATGACATGTTCGTTTTACCTTATTGTAAAACTTACGGGCGTCATTCCTGCGGAAGCATCTCTCCATCTCCTCGATCTCACGATTTCCGTATTCTCTCTTCTTTCTTCTGAAAAGCGTGTGTTCCTCTCTTCTCTTCTGCTCATAGATTTCGCGAGCAGCTCTTGTCCGTCGTTGCAGCATGGCTTTATATGTATGCCTCTTGTTTTGCTGCATGGGCATGTTCGCATTGTTCATCGGACCAGGGGTTTCTAGGTGGTGGCGGTTTGAAATCCAGCACCTCTGAGGCAGCGTCTCTGACGGCGCTCTGGCAATGCGTCCATTCCTGCTCTATTGTTTGTGCTGCTGTGGGCGGATTTTGAGAGAGCTTGGAGGAGACGCGATCGGCAAGATTCTGGCGGTCTCTTGCGATTGTAGCTTTCCGACGTCAAACTTACGTAGTCCTACTCGACTCCTAAGCATTCTTGATATCCTCATTCGTACCTTGGCTACAACAAGGTAGTGGTTCGAGTCGATGTTGGCCCCTCGGAAGGTCCGTACGTCGAGAATACAGGAGGAGTGTCTGGCCTCGATCGCAATGTGATCAATCTTGTTGGTGGTAGATTGATCAAAAGACCGCCAGGTACCCTTGTGGATGTTAAGATGGGTGAATCGTGTGCTTGCTACAAGGAAGTTGCGCCCCGTTAGGAAATCGAATAGCCTAAGTCCGTTGTCGGAAGTGGTGTAATGGAGGCTATGCTTTCCTTTGATCGACTCAAATAGATATGTCCTCTTTGCATTAAAATCTCTTAAAACTATTTTTGTGTCGTAGCTGGGGCACTGGGCATGTTCTATCTAGGAGATCGTAGAATTCTTCTTTGAGTCGATCGTCCTTTTCTTTCGTTGGGGCGTGAGCGCATATTAGGCTAATGTTTCCAAATTTAGCTTTGATGCGGATTGTTATGAGGCGTTCGCTTACATCCCGGAGGCTTAAGATTTTTTGTCGGAGTCTTCCTCGAATAACGAATCCGCCCCCGAATAGGCGCTGTTTGTTCTTCTTGTAGCAATTTCCGTAGTAGATATCACAGTTTTTCATCCCTTTTGCCTGGTCCATCCCATCGCACTTCTTGAAGCGCGGTAAAGTCTCCATTGTAACAGTCCAGGGTTTTTTCCAATTGATTACCTGCACCTGGCCTGTTGAGGGACTTCACATTCCACGTGCAAAGCCGAAATGCATTGTCCTTTTTTCGTTTACTGGGGTCGTCAACAGTAAGCAGTCTGAACTCTGGCTCTACTTTTTAGGGCTCATCCGCCGCCGTCTCTTTTTCACTGTCCCGACCCGACTTTGGAGATCTCCTTTTGGACCTGGGCATCGAAATATGCTCGTGCAGCTCCAAAGGGGTGTTGTCCAGATGGCTCCCACTAACCGGAGCTTTGGACGCCGCCGTTGATCGATGGATTGATTATCTCGTCCACCGCCGACTTACTCTTACACTCTTACCTCTGCCAGCCATAGTAAATCATTCTGATACATAGCTTCAGACAACTCTATCGTCTCTTCTACGGTACCAGTAAATAATTCCATGTACGACTACAAGATTATAGGGCCAATGCCAATTATTATTCAGTCACAGATCATAGATTTCCATCCTAGCTTAATTGACTGTTTTATTCCATCGTCATTAGAGTTTGATGGCACTACACTTCACCCAGAATTATTCTAATAACATGGTTGCTCGATGGCTATCATGGATCGATAGCCTAGATTTTCCATCTGATAAGCTTTGAGATGACCCCTCTATCCAGTCATTATTTCTGGAAGCTACTTATTTCAATAGCAATTTGCCAAAACTACTGTCTTTATGTACATTGACCCAGTAAACAAAACTATTCGTATGTCCTAGTTCTATTCAGATTGCTTGTTAGAGATGTGCTCAGATTGCTTTCATAGATGACGTGGAATTTCTCTACTGACTGTTTGTTACGGTGGCTAGACGCATAGACTGGTGGGGACCTTAAATTGATTCAATTATACCTCATGCTCCATGTGGTCAATGGTAATTCACGGCCAGTTAAGAGAAGAGAAAATGAAAACAAAAACTCGCAACCCGTGTAATCGGTAAGTGGTGAAAGTGTTGAGTACTCTCAGGTAGTCTCAGCACTTTTATGGACTTGTCTGTACTTAGACTAGCAACTAGCCTTGAGAGGCTATAATTCACTAACTATATCGCTAGAAAGCAGTCCGCAATCCCCGCTGCGATAGTGAGAAACTCGTCATAGCGGACAACAATTAAAAAATGACAATTGCCGTCATTAATTGCTTGCATTGTTCGCTAATAGCTTCATTAAGTATCTGTTTGTGCGAGCCACCGTCCCGCCGCGACAACACACGACTGTCGTACGCAGCTAACTTGTGTGGGAAATAGTTTCCCATTTGACGCACAATTTTCCCACATAGTTGCCGCGGCAGTTAGCATTACATTTAGACTGGCACCTCGTGGATGAACCTAAGCCGCATTCCACTACCGCCGCGGTATTTGGATTCATTTCCCATTGAATTTGCCTAAATGAGACAACTGCGGCTCGTCTTCGGCTTTGTTGACATACATAATTCCCTTCATCTGCAGGTTTGACATTTCATATTTGACATTTAACTACAGTTTGACACATGGATTACAGAACGCATAACTTTACGTGTTACACGGTTCCGGAGTGTTCGACCGGCGACGACGAGGATGGCCAAAGTCACTATAGTAGCGATCGCGGCTCGGGCGGTTCATGTTCGACGTCAAGTGATAACACACATCTTAATCATATCAAATCGTATACCAAATTGGTAGCGTCACAGCCTCAGCTCGGTACGTTTCATCATGTGAATCAGTCGCGACCGCCGCAGTTGGGATATTTCGTACCCTTGGCCCCGCAGTGTTACCTCAGTCCACCGGTGCAGAGGCGGCGATATAGGTAAGTGCGCATAGTGGGCTTAAAATCCGTGGGAATCATGAAGTCGTTTTGAAACTGATACCTCATCGAACATCCATGAGATACTCGTCTATTTACATACTTTAGTTTGTGGTAATATCTCGCGGTTTTCAGACTCTTATTCTGTTTTTTTCTCTTTTTCTTTCAGAGATAAGGACATTGACCGATCTCGACGAGCAGTCAGTTATGGCGGTTCGACTACCAATTCATTGCCAAGAGCAGCACCTCGAAGAATCTCTCTGATGAAAGAGCCACCACCACCGCCACCGAAACCTCCGCTCTCACAGACCTCATCCATACAATCGTCGTCCGCACCCTCACCGATCCTGAGCAAATATCCCCAATCCGAATACAATTTGATCCAAAAACTCGATTCCATCACAAATCTGAATGTCGCACATCAGACTGCCGTCTACCAAGCACCATCGACGATATCCAGCAACTACTCGTCGCTACTATGTCATGCAAGTTCGACTGCGAGTCCGACGGCTGTTAAGAAGCGCGAGAAACTACTGCACCGATTCAGTGATGCAGCCACGCTCGGTCGGAGATTGAAGAAGAAAAAGAATACCAATCGGACATGTCATTCGATGACGGAGGCGATCGAGATGCTGGCAGATCCAGTGATCGAGGACGAATTTTTCGTAAGTATACTTAACGTACCCTTGAATAATATAGAATTGGATTGAAGGCAGCTGGAGTTGTTTATGGTCTTGTTTGCCTTCTTGGCGTTGAGCCGTGGATGCGGCAGTGATTATAGAGCATTAGATACTACCTTAAATCGCGTTGATTTATCGCTGACAGTAGGTGGGCGTTACAATTTATTAAAAATAGTTTTGTCGTGCGGTGAGCTAAAAGCATAGGTGCCCTATGGCAGCTTCATTAAGCAGAGTCGTTCGTAGGCCGGGCTACTGAAACAATTAAGACTGCGGTAGCTGGATAATAATTAAGCGCGCTTCAATGCTAACGTGTCATCGAGCGATAGTATTTATTACCGATGGTTTCTTAATCTAAATTTATCATGTTTCGGCTGTTGATTAGCTGGGAGACGTATTTCTTAGAGGTGATTCCGGAAAATATTTGAATTTATGATAGACCTGCCGCGAGATATTGGCGTTCCGTCAGTCCTACTATTTATGGGTAACTAGTAAATGAAACGATCCTGCACTGGGTTGTCTCTGACATCTATGTTCTATATTTCATTGTTTATGCTTAAGACGAGGAGAATATCGTTAAGCCTCAGTGTCTCTTCGTGTCATAATTCAACTATGGGTCATAGACAGTAAGGCATTCGACAATAAATCATACTCAGTAGACAGACTGACACGGACTCAACGACTTTCATCCAAGTTTGATAATCGAAATTACGAGTTCAATTAGGCTATTGAGAGATGTTTGCCAGTGAAAAAGAATTAAAAAGAAAAAATGCGCATAACACCTACGGCTGGGCAATTCAGAGTCTATTTTAGCAGTATTCGTGGGCTAAAGTCGAATCTCTTTCTTTCCTGACTCTCATTAGTCACTATTTCATTCCACCGTAGGTTCGCCATATACGTACGTTCATAGTGATGTACTTTATCAAACTCTACCATAAGGTGGCAATTGCATCAACTCGGAATCTAACTTTAAACGGCAAAAGTTCAGTGTCCGTAAGCAAGTCATCCATTTCTGCTTCATATACAAAAGCCCATCCTTGGAAAGCAATTCAACTTGTAACGAGTTTGATGCGCTGTCCGACTCCATCTTACGAATTGTGTCCTTATATCCTTATATCCTTGTATCCTTATCTGCGAATAGACCAGCTTCTCTGGTAGACTTTTCAGCCCCGATAGAGTTAAATGGGCAATTTGTTCATTTAAACCCTATAAGACCCCAGGCAAAGATGGTGTCTTTCCTGCTATTCTACAGCAAGGCCTTAAAATTCCTCTTATTCTTCTTCTTAACGGGCGCTACAGTTCGGGGTGAACCTGGGCCTCAACCAACATGCCCCTCCAACTAGCACGATATTTTGCTAGCCTTTTCCATTTCCGCACACCCAGTTGGCTGAGGTCCCCTTCCACCTGTGTGTGTCGTCTTAAATGCGGCCGTCCTCTGCTTCTTCGTCCCTCAGGGTCGGATTCAAATACTCTCCGGGCTGGAGCTGTGGTGTCCATTCGCTCTACATGGCCCAGCCATCTTAGGCGTTGAATCCGTAGACGCCTGACTAGACTCATGTCGCTGTACAGCCCGTAAAGTTCGTGGTTGAATCTTCTTCTCCATCCCCCGTCTGCGTTTATAGGCCCAAAAATCACGCGCAAAATCTTTCTCTCGAACCGACCAAGGGCCTCCTCATCCGCTTTTGATAGTGTCTATGCTTCTGCGCCATACAACAGGACCGGGATGTTAAGGGTCTTATATAGAGTCAACTTTGTCGTTCGTGAGAGGGCCCTATTACTCAATTGCCTCCTGAGCCCAAAGAAACAGCGATTGGCAAGAGTGATTCTGCGTTTGATTTCGGAACTGATGTCGTTGTTCCAGGTCACTGCGGAGCCAAGGTAGACGAAGTCCTTAACTACCTCGAACTTATATCTGCCTATACAAATGTTCTGGCCGAGACGTCGGTGTTGAGCGTCCTTTTTTGATGACAGCATATATTTAGTTTTGCCCTCGTTTACTGTCAAACCAATTTTCGCCGCCTCCATCCCAATACTCGCAAACGCCTCATTGACATCTCGCTGTGATCTACCTATTAGGTCAATATCGTCGGCGTATGCAAGGAGTTTCGAGGATTTGAAATAGATTGTGCCTCTTGTATTGGCCAGTGATTTTTGCACAATCATTTCCAATATGATGTTGAAGAAATCACACGACAGCGCATCGCCCTGCCTAAATCCTTTTTTGACATCAAGACTATCGGTAAGGTGTTCACCGATTCGGATGGAGCAGCGAGCATTCTCTAAAGTCATCCTGCATAGTCTGACGAGTTTAACAGGTATGTCAAAGGTAGACATAGCGTTGAATAGCTCGTCTCTAATTACGCTGTCGTAAGCGGCTTTTAAGTCGACAAATAGGTGGTGAGTGTCGACTTGGGATTCATTGCTTTTTTCCAGGATCTGCCGTAGTGTATAGATTTGGTCGATGGTGGACTTCCCCGACCTGAATCCGCACTGATAAGAACCTATCAGCTTATTTACAAAAGGCTTCAGGCGTTCACACAAAACGGCAGAGAAAATTTTGAAGGCGATGTTGAGGAGACTTATTCGTCTGTAGTTGACGCAATTAGGGGGATCGGCTTTCTTGTGGATCGGGCATACGAAGCTAAGTCTCCATTCCTCGGGCATGCTTTCCTCTGACCATATCTTATAGATGAGCTGGTGCATGCTCCTAACCAGGTCATCCCCAGCTGCCTTGAAGAGCAGCTGATAGAAGAACATTCTTCTATCACCACTAATAGTTCTTTAGGTCCTGTTTCAATTAGGGCTGCATCCCTCAAATCTAGAGAGAAGTGAAACTTGTCTTCACCCCAAGATTGGAGAGCCAAGTGTACAACCTAAATCCTATCGCCCTATCAGCCTAGCATCGTTCCTAATAAAAACAATGAAAAAACTGGTAGCGCTCCATATTAGAGGTATTCTGGAGAATCAGATACCACTGCATCCTAATCAGTATGCATATCGCAAAGAACGATCCACTGAGAATGAGCTACATCACTTAGTGGCGCGTGTTGAAAATAGTTTCATACGCAAGGAGATAGCAATTTGCGCCTTCCTTTGAGGGGTCCTTTGACAATATTGGCTATGATTCGATCCCCACTGCACTATCCTGCAGAAGTGTACATATGTAGACCATCAACTGAACCACTGGATTAAGTCGATGCAAAATTGCCGTATTATATCTATCAGACACATCCGGAGAGGTCTCGGTGACAGTATCGGCGCCAAAGGGTGTCCACAAGGAGGAGTCCTTTCACCTCTTCTCTGGTCGGCGACTTCTCCACAAGTTAACTAATCTCGGCTACGAAGTCATCGGATACTCCGATGACCTAGTAGTTATTGTTACGGGCAAGTGCGAAATTTCTACCCGTGAGCGCTTCAGTTCATCTATGATTAGTGTGGCAGAGAGGGTTTATCGACTAACCCAAATAAGATAATCTTAGTCCTGTTTACAAAGAGGAGAAAGGTACAGCCCTGCTCCGTTTCTTTAAATTGCACAAATGGATTTTCAAATGAGGTTAAGTATCTAGGTATTAACCTTAATCGCAGGCTTAACTGAAACTCCAAACAAACTTACAAAGCGATTAAGGCCTTGTGGGCCTATCGACGCACTTACGGTGAAACCTAAGGTAATCCAATGGTCATATACCGCGATAGTAAGACCTACCATTAACTATGCGTCCGTGGTATGGTGGACAAAAGTTGAGCAAAAAACGATAATCGCTAAACTTCAACGTCTTCAGAGAGTAGCGTCTCTCGGCATTGCAGGCGCTATGCCAACCTGCCCCATTCCAGTTGAAGAAACACCGATTGGACTTAGTCCACTGCAATTAGAATTCCTCGCTCGGGAACAGGCCTACCATATAGACAATGTCCATCTTGCAATATCTTCCTGAGCTGGATATGATTACCACGGTCTCGGACGCAATACCACACACCAAGCATTTGAATTCTTGATCGCAAACCGCACAACTTGAAAAACCAGTGATCCCTTGCTTAACGTCAAAAAACTTAGGTAGTACTCCAAGATGGTTTCTGGCGTTGGCGCCGGCATCTTTGCTGCCAAATCTGAAGATCTCGGAGGCTCTAGGAATGAGTCCTAGTATCTTCCATTCGGCTTGCCATCCTAACATGGGTCAATCTACACTTAGAGATTCGTATAAGACGAGTAAGCATCAATATACTCTCTGATAGCCAGGCAGCGCTCAAAGTGCTGACTTCGTATAGCAAGAACTCTAAATCCGGTAAGGAATGTCATGATGGATACAGGACATTGCCAAAGAAATAAAGTCAAGTTCTGGTGGGTGCCAGAGCACAGAGGCATTAGGGGCAATGAAATCAACGATCAACTAACCAGGAAAGGTTCCAGTGAAAGGTACATACGTGCCGAACCTTTCTCCGACACTAAGATTAAATTCTTTTTGGACAAGTGGGAAAAATCACAACGCCTGTCCTTTTAAAACAGCGTTCAAGGACTCCGCCAATCGAAAAGATTCATGCGGCCTCTGAACAAACTCTCTATGAATGTCCTCAAACTTGGACTTGATATAGTAGATATCAGAAGACTGGTCAGGGCCATTCGGTCTGAGATATCATCTTAATAAAATGAACTTCTCGTCAGAAACTGAATGTCGACTCTGTCTTGAGGACGAAGAGACTGCAGGGCACATACTGTGTGAGTGTGCTGCTCTCTACCAACTCAGGAAGCGTATGTTTCTCAGTGAAATTATGACTCCTGATGACTCCTGACGGGGATCATATCAGCTCCTACGAGAGGCATTCTCAACTTCATTAAGGAAGTGGAAGTTCCCCTTCTACCTGAGTGCGTCACTTTAGATTTGGTCGTCCGCTGCTGCGTCGTCCCTCGGCGTTGGTCTCGAAGGTTTTTCGGGCCGGAGCTGTGTTGTCAATTTGCCCTAGTTGACCTAACCATCTTTGACGTTGGATCTGAAGACGTCGTACTAGGTCGATGTCGCTGTACAGTCCGTACAGTTCGTTGTGTCTTCCCCTCCACTCCCCGTTTTTACAAACGGGACCATAGATTGAAAGCTGAATTTTTGTCTCGAAACGACCCAGGGCCTTTTCGTCCGCTTTCGTTAAAGTCCAGGCCTCTGCGCCATATTTGGTCTTTCGAGAGAGGATTCTACTTCTCAATTGCTCCTTAAGCTCAAAGAAGCAGCGGTTAACAAGAGTAATTCTGCGTTTGATCTCAGCGCTGGTGTTGTTGTCGCTGGTCACTAGTGAGCCAAGGTAGACGAAGTCCTTGACCCATTAGATTTTATAGCTGCCATTTGTGACGTTTTGGCCGAGACGTCGGTGCTGTGCGTCCTTTTTGGTTGACAGCATATATTTCGTTATATCCTCGTTAACCGAAAGACCCATATTAGCCTCCTCTGCTTCAATGCTTTTGAACGCATTATTGACGTCCCGTTGTGTTCGTCCAATTACGTCAATGTCATCCCCGTACGCAAGCAGTTGTGTAGACTTGAAATAGTTCGTACCTCTTGTTTGGGCCATGTTGAAGAAATTACATGACAGCACGTCACCTTGACTAAATCCTTTTTTAACATCAAAGGTCTCGAGGACGCCGTGGCGCAGTGGTTAGTGTGTTGGACTCTGATGCACGATGGGCGAGTTCGGATCCCGATAACACCGACGCCATCGAATGTTTATTTCGCGGCGTTCCTCCTCGGCGGGGTACTGGCAAAACCCCCCGTAGTATACTTGCTGTGAAAAGCTTCTCGACTCATGCCGTCACACACAACATAGGTGATTGAGAGAAGCTTGGCTCTGGTCCTTCATGGGCTGTAACGTCATCAAAGAAGAAGGTCTCGGTTTGCTCATTACCGACATTAATGGAGCAGCGGGAAATCTCCATTGTCATCTCACGAGTTTTGCAGGATGTCCAAGGTAGACAAGGCGCTGTATAGCTCGTCTCTATGCCTTCATCAGGTCATCTCCAGCTGCTCTGAAGAGCTCAGCGATCTTAACTTCGTCGAGATGGGGGGACGGAGTTCTCTGCGATCTTCGTCGTTAAGAAATGGAGAATTCTGCCTGTTGGGGTATATTGACTAACATCGCCGTTGTACAGTCTGCAGAAATGATGTTTCCATATTCTTAGCATCGACTGCGATTCTAATACTGTGTATCCGTTCTCATCCCTACAGGCTTTCGTTCTGGCTTGTATAAGCAGCCTAAGCAGTCCTAACAGGACACTGCGCTGTAGGAAAACATGCCGTTAGATTAGGACTGCGATATAATAAATGTGGTCATGATGAGGAAAAAGAAGACGAATTCTGGGAGAATACTTCTTTGATAAACCAGCGGAGATCAGCAAACTTTCTTACTTACTTACTTTTCAGGCCAGCATCCCATGGAGAGTCTGGACGTGAGATAATACAGCCTTCCATCCTTGGCCGTCCCGGGCACGCTGCTTCCAGTCGGAAAGACCAAGTTGATCACTTTATCTTTATACCGGAGATTCGGTCTCTCCCTTCTTCTCGAACCACGAGACTCGGATTCGAAGATCCTCTTAGCTGGAGCGTTGGTGTCCATGTGCTCAATGTGGCCGTGCCATTGTAGTCGACGGAGTATTGCCTCCCGGACTATATCCACATCTTTGTACAGCTCATAGAGTTCGCGCTTATGTCTTCTCCTCCATTCGGCTTCCTTGCAGACTGGACCGAATGTCCGTTGCAAAATTCTTCTTACGAAGGAGCCAAGGATCAGCTCTGCTGTCCTGCTTATCGTCCAGCTTTTGACTCCATGCAGGACTGGCATCGTAAGAGTCTTGTAGAGCATAACCTTGGTCCTTTGGATCAAAATGGCGAGACGCCAGCAACGATCCCTGCTAATGCTCAGGTTATGTTGACATACAGGCTTCTCGCGACACCACCTTATACGCTCTATCCGTAGACGTCGTACCAGGCCGATGTCGTGGTACAACCCATACAGTTCTTCATTAAATCTTCTCCTCCATACTCCATTTGAACAAACGGGACCGTGGATAGTGCGCAGAATTTTCCTCTCGAAACGACCAAGGGCATCTTCATTCGCTTTTGTTAAGGTTCAAGCCTCTGCGCTGTAAAGGAGGTCTGGGATGATTAAAGTCTCATAAAGTTTCACCTTGGTTTTCCGAGAGAGGGCTCTACTTCTCAATTGCTTCTTGAGCCCAAAGAAACAGCGGTTGGCAAGAGTGATTCTGCGTTTTATCTCAGCGCTGGTGTTGTTGTCGCTGGTCATCAGTGAGCCAAGGTAGACGAATTCCTTGACAACTTCAAAGTTATATCCGCTCATGGTGACGTTCTGGCCAATACGTCGGTGTTGTCCGTCTCTTTTAGATGAAAGCAGATATTTGGTTTTACCCTCATAACCCTGAAACCCGTCTTAGCCGCTTCTACCTCAATGCTTACAAAGTCCTCATCGACGTCTTGCTGTGTCCGTCCAATCACGTCAATGACGTCGGCGTACGCAAGCAATTGAGTAGATATATGCGATGATAAAAAGACCAACCCCGACCAGAATGGCGGTTGTGCGGCGGGCTAACAATCCGCCCACGTAAAAAACCCAACAGTTATGAATGAGCAAGATGCCTCGGATACACAGACGGATACTCGACGACGACAACGCACGAAAAAGGAACACGATTTGCGAGTATGCTCCTGGAATGTCAGAACCCTGTACACTCCCGGAGCTGCTCATAAACTAGAAGGAATCCTCACGCACTACAAGGCGCATATTACTGCGGTCCAGGAAATACGCTGGATAGGAAACGGTATGATTAGGAAGAAAAATTGCGACATTTATTACAGCTGTCACAAAAGGTTGCACTTACTGGGATGCGGATTTGTCGTGGGAAAGCGGTTAAGGTCGAAGGTCATCGACTTTAAACTTATAAGTGATCGCCTGGCTGTGATCCGCATCAGTGGCAGATTTTATAACATCAGCCTTATATGTGCACACGCCCCTACCGACGAGGCTGAAGACCCTATCAAGGAGGACTTCTATGACCTCCTGGACAACGCCTACGGAGCTTGTCTGGAGTACGATGTTAAAATCGTGCTCGGGGACTTTAACGCCAAGATCGGTAAGGAGACCACCCTTGGCGGAGTGATCGGAAAGCACAGCCTCCACGATACAAAAACAGATAACGGCTTCCGACTCACGGACTTAGCGACAGCTCGTAATGCGGTGATAAGTAGCACAAGATTCCCTCGCAAGCGAATCCACGCAGCAACCTGGCGATCTCCGGACGGTCGAACCGCCAACCAAATCGACCATGTGCTCATTGATGCAAGGTACTCGCCAAACATCCTGGATGTGCGAACATTCAGAGGGGCACATGTCGATTCTGACAACTTCCTCATAGCAGCAAGATTCAGAGCTCGACTGTCCAATGTCAGAAAGCTGCACCAGCCCATCAGGGGGAGGTTCGACATTGGGCGCCTGAGCACACCGGAGGTTGCCAGAGTCTACAGGGAGCAGCTGAGCGAAATACTCTACGGTATGCCTACGTCGAACACAAATGCCAATAATATGTGGCTGCTTTGCCGCTAAGCCATTCAGGAAGTAGCCGAAACCACCTTTGGATACCTACCACCCCCGACAAGAAACCCGTGGTGTGATGGCGAGTGTGAGCAGAAAAAGGCAGCAACCGACGAGGCGTACCAAAAGGCGCTGCAGAGGAAAACCAGGGCAGCGCAAGAAGAGTACCGAGCCAGAAGAAGGGAGGAGAAAAAACTACTCCGACAAAAGAAAAGAATCTTCGCAGCCTCCCAGCTCAAGGATATCGAGGAGTCTAGGGACAAACATAAAATACGAGCCTTTTACAAGAAAGCCGAAGGCCTTGCAGGAGGCTTCAAAAAGGGCAGCCTGGCTCTTCGAAACTGCGAGGGTAATCTTGTCACCGACCCGCAGGGAATAGTGGATGTATTTAAGCAGCACTTCCAGCAGCTGCTTAACGAGCATGACCAAGAGAGAGTGGTAGGGACCGAGGAAATCCCAACTCCAGCCGCTGAAGTAGTCCTCCCACCCAGCATCGAAGAAGTCGGCACAGCTATTCAGAAGCTGAAGAACAACAAGGCCGCAGGCTCAGATGGCTTGCCATCAGAGCTCTTCAAGGCTGGCGGCGATGTTCCGGTAGGGAGCATGCACCAGATCATCAGCAGAATTTGGGAAGATGAAAGCATGCCCGACGACTGGAATACCAGCTCTATATGCCCCATCCACAAAAAAGGCGATCCTACCTCTTGCAAGAACTATAGAGGTATATCCCTGCTCAATGTCGCATACAAGATCCTGTCCAGCGTATTGTGTGAACCTCTAAAACCATTTTGCACCGCACTAATCGGCAGCTACCAGTGCGGCTTCCGGCCCGGCAAATCAACTATAGACCAAATTTTCACATTTCGCCAAATCCTGGAAAAGAACAACGAGTTTCGAATCGATACACACCATCTTTTCATCGATTTCAAAGCCGCATACGACAGCATTCATCGTGAAGAACTGTTTGGGGCGATGGCCGAATTCGGGATCCCGGTAAAACTGATCCAGTTGTGTCGCGCCACGCTAAAAAACACGCGATGCACACTGCAACTCGGTCCTAGGACCTCGGAACCATTCGAAACATGCACCGGATTTCGGCAAGGAGATGCGCTGTCATGTGACTTCTTCAACCTGATGCTGGAGCAGATAGTGCGACGGGCAGGCGTCAACAGGAAAGGCACTATCTTTTACAAGTCCATCCAGCTGCTAGGATACGCGGATGATATCGACATCATCGCGTGTTCTCGCCGTGGCATTGTGAAAGCATTCACGGCGATTGAAGAACAGGCGAAACGAGTTGGTCTTAAGATCAATGAGGACAAAACGAAATAGATGCTGTTAAGCAAAAACCAATCCGTCGCTCACCAACTGGGACAAAATATAACAATTGACAGCTACAATTTCGAGTTAGTTGAGGAGTTTGTCTACCTCGGGGCAAACGTAAATTCCACAAATGACACCACAGTGGAGATCCGGCGTAGAATCGCCCTTGGCAACCGCTGCTACTTCGGCTTGTCCAAACAACTGGGGTCAAAACTCCTCACTCGAAAGACCAAAGTCATGCTTTACAAAACGCTCATTCTGGCAGTCTTGCTGTACGGAGCCGAAAGCTGGACGATAAGCAGGACAGCGGAGCTGATTTTGGGTTCTCAGTTATAGGGGTCTCCTTTCTTATGGACCGGGTAAATGATGCTGAGATTCCATTCGTCGGGCATGCTTTCCTCCGACCATACCTTGCAAATAAGATGGTGCATGCACCTTACCAGCTCATCACCAGCCGCCTTAAAAAGCTCAATAGACAGGCCGTCTGCGCCAACGGTTTTATTAGACTAAGTCTTGATATCGCTATTTTGACTTCGTCTAGGTCAGGTGGACGGAATTCTCTTACATTGTCGTCCATTACGAAATTATCTTTCTGCCCGGACAGCAGTATCTTGTCTGAAGGAGTGGTCTTGCCAAATCCTCAGCATCGACTATGATTCCACTACCACTTCCCCATTTTCATCCCTGCAGGCCGCCGCTCTGGCTTTGTAGCCATGGCATGTTCGTTTTACCTTATTGTAAAACTTACGGGCGTCATTCCTGCTGAAGCATCTCTCCATCTCCTCGATCTCACGGTTTCCGTATTCTCTTTTCTTTCCTCTGAGAAGCGTGTGTTCCCCTCTTTTCTTCTGCTCATAGATTTCGGGCGCAGCTCTCATCCGTCGTTGCAGCGAGGCTTTATATGCTTCTTGTTTTGCTGCATGGGCTTGTTCGCATTGTTCATCGAACCAGGGGTGTCTAGGTGGTAGTGGTTTGAAACCAAGCACCTCTGAGGCAGCGCCTCTGACGGCGCTCTTTCAATGCGCCATTCCTGCTCTATTGTTTGCGCTGCTGCGGGAGGATTTTGAGAGAGCTTGAAGGAGACTCGATCGGCAAAGATTCTGGCAGTCTCTTGCGATTCTAGCCCTCCGATGTCAAATTTACGTTGTCCTACTCGACTCCTCGAGGGCGCCGTGGCGCAGTGGTTAGTGTGTTGAACTCTGGCGCACGATGAGCGAGTTCGGATTCCGATAACACCAACGCCATTGAATGTTTATTTCGCGACGTTCCTCCTCGGCGGGGTACTGGCAAACCCCCCCGTAGTAAACTTGCCATGAAAAAGCTTCTCGACTCACGCCGTTCGGAATCGGCATTAAACTCTAGGTCCCTTTCACCTGTGCGAAAAATAAATCACACACAGCATGGGTGATTGAGAGAAGCTTGACTCTGGTCCTTTCTGGGCTGTAACGCCACCAAAGAAGAAGTGGTGTGTGGCGTATGCCATGTTAGTTCGTTACGTCGTTGCTTCTCTGGCGAGCATGTCAGCTGCTCGACTCCTAAACATTCTTGATATCCTCATTCGTGCCTTGGCTACAACAAGGTAGTGGTCCAAGTCGATGTTGGCTCCTCGGAAGGTTCGTCGGTGGCGTCGATCGCAATGTGATCAATCTGGTTGGTGGTCGAGTGGTCAGGAGATCGCCAGGTACCCTTCTGGATGGGGGAGATGGGGGAATCGTATGCTTGTTATGGAATCGTATGTATGTATGTATGTTGTTAAATTCGTTGTCAGATGTGGTGCTATGGAGGCTATGCCTTCTTATGATCGATCTAAATATGTCTTCTCTGCCCAGCTTTGCGTTGAAATCTCCTATCCCTTATACCTTTTACCAGTTCAAAAATAGTGCGAGTACTTAAGACCTCTCTGAACAACATCGGACGACCAATTGCACTATGGATTGTCTGTGTATGCATATCTCCGATGAACTCGCTAGAATGAAAAATAGCTAGAAGAGTAGTTCCCATTTTAGCTGCAACTACATTCTTGACTCCAAGGCCCATTGTCGCAGTTAGACCATAGACACTATGATGTCTAGAAGAAATCAGCATTTCCCTCAGGAGACCTGTTTGCAGAATACTTGCTGGCGTAACTTTGCGTCACTAAACTTGCCATGCCAGACATCTCAACATGCTTGACACTCGTAAGATGTCCACCTGCATTGCTTGTAGCACTTAGGGACAACACAGATGAACACTTCCTTCGCAGGCATCAGGTGGCCCACCCTCGGGGCTGATGTGGTGTGTGTCGAATCACCTTTTTCTTTTCTTCGGACAAAGTGTTTGGGAGTACAATAGACCAGTAGTGCTCAGATAGTATAGATAGTAACAGCCTATAACAACAAAAAGATATATGACGCTCGTAGTGTGTACGGGCACGAGTTCAACTGACTAATCTCCGAGAATGGATGCCTCTACAAAGCCCGAGTGATTATCTAGACAATCTGCTTATGTGTCAATAATTCTTCTTGGAATTTCGTGCCATCAATCACCTTTAGAAATTTCAAGTTTCATTTGGAAATGCTACTTTCTAAAATTAGACCGTACCCTCCTGTTTCAAGCGTTCATATATCCAATTTCCATCTCCACCTACCGGTCGACTACCAAAAAAAACTGAGCAATTTGTCATCAAGCTAAAACCATTAACGGAGAGATAGACGCCCCTCCTGATAGAGTGCCAACGCATCGTGATCATAATGTCCACGCACTCGTCTGGCTTCAATCACCATAATCACCACGACCCTAAGCAAATGCTTTATTCAAAACAGAAACACTCAAGCAAAGGCCCTGAGCATAAAATAGGGGGTGGAACCTGGAACACTTGGTCATGATTCACATTTCAATACCTAGTATTGCCGAACAACAACTGGAAAATCATTTCCAATGCAAGTTTGTGATTAAGTCTTTAATTTGTCAGTCATTCGAATCAGTTTAACCGCTTCGGTACGTAGTTGATCCGAAACGCAACGAGCGTGTAAAAAGGGTAATAGAGAATAAGGAAAAAGGATGTCATCCCAATTGGATCTTAATGACTAAGTCATGTCTTTTCCGGATCATCGTGTGGACAATGTTGCAAGATAAAATGGAGCATATTCGCAAGTACCTACTACCACTGGCGATTATCCACCCTCAAATAGAAAGAATTAAAAGTGAAAACGACAAAACGCGGCTTAGGATTTGTCAAGTTATCGGCATGAAGCGAAGAAGAGTCTGTCCGTGTATCTATTAGCTAATCCGCCCCCTTTTAGTCTGTTGTACGTTTTTCCAGTGTTCACAACGTAACCTAGAAAAAACAGAAATAAGATTCAAAAAAAGACTCAAGTTTCCCTGTGCAGCATTCTACTCCCCATCGGAGACAAATTGGATTACACATTCGTTGGGTAGTCGTACGTCAAATAAGGGACGCGCTAAAGGGAGGTCTTTTGGATCCGGTTTTTTTCAATGACCGACTCTCGCACTCCCGAATGAAGGTACCTACTTGTGCCAACAAAAACAAATAAGAAAAGTGCCATCGATTTTAACGGTATTGTCGCGATACATAGTACATACGTCAAAGAAGACAGTTAAACGTTGTAATTGGTTATTTTTCGCATTTAGTTCGCGAACGTTTTTTGCAATTAACGGTCGTATCATAATTCGATGTGGTCGAGAGCTTCGAAAGTGTCGGCCTTTGAACGAATATCCTGATGAAATGTGCAGTATTGAAAAGATCATCATTCGGCGGAGTTATTCAAAAATACCGTAACATCAAGCTAAATATCAGAAATTGTGTTTGGAGGATTCGAAAATTCCAAAAATCAGTCGAGAATCGATTTTATTCGTTTGCGAATACGACGAGGTGGTTTGTGAATCATTTTTTTCACTTATTCTGCGACGAATTGGATCAAATTTTATGGTAGCTGTCAAAGATGTCAAAAAGGAACTAGGCCTAAGCCTTTATTCTAGTGAAAACAGTGTACAGTGTTAGAGGTCACCAACAGTGTCATTAAGTCCTCATTTGACAGTTCGAGAGGACATTTATATTTGACAAAGTGCCTGAGTGTCAAAAAATTACCGTCAACTATGTAAACGTCATAAAAAGTTTTTGCTCATAAAACACTTTATTTTTCAATTCATCCTCCCTTTGGAATAGACCATTTTAATGACAGATGTTCTGCTATTTAAAACCATCAAAATGTCATTTGTTATTTACTCACTAACTTTGTGTTTATGATCGAATTTGTTTTCTGTCACGAAATTGTCACTTAAAATATGAGGAACGTCACGATCACCACCTGTCACTGGTAGTGACATCAAAATTCTCTGCACACATACGAACGAGTATACGTATCACGCATTTAAAGCGATCGAAGGAGCACAGAAACACTTGTGCATACTTTCAGGCTTTTCAACTTCACTTCAACACAATTGAATATCATCATGAAACTACTAAAGTGCTCTTCTAGGCGTCGAAGTTTTAAAGCCAAAACCAAAACGCCCACATTTGTGCCGCAAGGTTCGCGCCGTCACACAGGATCCTCGTCTCGCTCCATTCGTGCCGCCGGAATTAATCCTTACATGCCAACACTAATCCGTCACAATGGAACAATGGGTGCAATCTACCCACTCGATGATCGTATTTACACGTCGAAAATGTACATTCGCGACAACTACATGTATCCAAGGCAGCCGGGCCAATTGATGGATTCTCGTTTCCCCTACGAAGTGCACGACTATGCTACGGCCAATGGTCTGAATAAGGTACACATCGCTGGTGATTATCTACCAAACGGTAGTGTATCACATCGGCGACGTCGCAACGAGGTGGCATCAAGTGCTGCAGCATCGACGGTATCGACACCAAATCAGGTTTTCTGGATGCCAACAGATGGTACACTGAAACGCCAATCGCGCAGCAATAGCTTGGGCTACATTCGAAATATTGATGATTTGCTGCGTAATGAAATGCAGACAAGCGCCAGTGGACATGGAACGCCACGTTCGTCGCATCGCAGGAAGAAGAGGGTAAGTTGTTGTCCACCCACCTAACTACGACTAACTCCATATCATTTTTTATTTGTTCTCAATTTCTGGTGTTTGGTTTGTCGCTCGTTGATAGCAGACGATGGACGTGCCTATTGCACAGGGTGGGCAGATTAAAATACCCTCAGGACAATTGTTTCGGATATGGATAGCTTAGGACTCACATTTGTATTGGTGTGTTGTGGGGAATTTTAATTCGCGTCAAATTGGTAAAAGGAAAAAAGGCAGCCGCCGACTGCTGCCTGCAGGCAAGATAAGGGCAATTTCAGGCATACGCTGTTGCTGTTAATTTCAATTAGTTGATGCAATCTGTTCATTTGGGGTGTACGATTGATTCCGAGGGAGATCACTTGGTGTAGAGAGTTTGAAACTCACATTCAGGCAGACATTTACTCGTAAGGATTCGAAGCTAATCTGCTGCGACATGGGTGTAAATCAAATTACAATCTATTTACAGGGCGTTGTGTAGAAAGGGGAGGGATTTTCATTTACATATATTAAGCTCGTGTTTTCTGAGAGACAGTACTTTGCTTTATCAGGCCAGCGATCCATGGAGGATATGAGCCTGAGCTATAGCTGCCTTCCATCCTTGACGGTCCCGGGCACGCTGCTTCCAGTTATCAAGACCAAGATGTCTTACATCCGCGATTACTTGGTCTTTATACCGGAGGTTCGGTCTTCCTCTTCTTCTCGAACCAGGAGGCTCGGAGTCGAAGACCCTTTTAGCAGGAGCGTTGATTTCCATGCGCTCGATGTGACCGAGCCGGTGTAGTCGACGGATCTTTGCCTTCCGGACTACATCCACATCTTTGTACAGCTCGCAGAGTGTGCGGTTCTTCTCCATTCACCTTCCTCACAGACAGGACCAAATATCCGGCGCAGAATTTTTCTTTCGAAAGAACCCAAAGTCCTGCTTATCATCCAGCTTTCGGCTCCGTGAGCACCTACCTTTACGGTCTAATCCCACAGTGGGCCTACCCACAATCGGGACCAAGACAAGCATTGGTCGTTGCCCCAGAGTAGTAAACTACCGCTGGTTCAATTAGTGGACATGTTTGTGGCATGTTCACCATCTTTGATGGAAACCGAGGTCTATCTGACACCTCTTGCATCTGGCGTATTGGATGTTCGGACGTCAGATACCATATGTTCCCGCATGTTGCGATAACCACAGCCCCCACGAATCCTTCCTCATCCGACAGGACCGGAACCTTCGCCGAATGACTTTAATACTAACCGAATACGTTCCGGGGGTCTCCTGTTCAAAGTAGATTGGTATTTACTTCGCAACCGAGGTCACTTACAGATAAGCTTCCATAAAAGCTCAAGCCTGTCCGCTTACCTCCGTCATTCTGAGTGTGCCAGGACTTTAGAACACTCTTACCGGAATCTTATCTATCTAACTTGTTGGCGAGCATAGGAGGCCTGGGATTCTGAGGAGGGCTGCACCTTTGCGCTCCAAACTGCATAAAGCGTTTGAAGTATTCCCCTCCTCTGTTCCATCTAGCTCCTTTCTCACCTTACGTTACTTATAGATTTCAAGCATTGAAGCAGAAGCGGCTAAAGTGGGTCCATGGGTAAATGGGGACAAGACCAAATATATACTGTCATCAAAGAAAGACACACAACACCAACGTCTTGGTCAGTACGTCACCTTCTGACCTTTGAAGTAGTCAAGGACTTCATCTACCTTGGCTCGATAGTGACAAGCAACAACCACACCAGCGCTGAGGTAAAACGCAGAATAACTCTTGCCAACCGTTGCTTCTTTGGGCTCAAGAGGCAATTGAGTAGTAGAGCTCTCTCTCGAAAAACTAAGGTATACCTCTACAAAACCTAAATCCTACGGCGCTGAGGCTTGGACGTTATCAAAAGCGGATGAATAGGCTCTTGTGCAGTTCGAGAGGAAAATTCTGCGTGCAATCTTTGGTCCTGTTTGTGTAAACGGAGAGTGGAGGAGGAGATTCAACCAAGAACTGTACGGACAATACAGCGACATCGCCCTAGTTAGACGTCTGCGAATCCAACCTCTAAGATAGCTAGGCCATGTAGAGCGAACGGACATCACCGCTCCGGTCCGAAGAGTCTTCGACTCCAACCCCGACGGACGACGCAGTAGAGGACGATGACGATCGCATCTAAGGTGGCGCGCAGAGGTGGAAAGGAACCTCAACCAAGTGGGCGTGCGGCACTGGAAGCGGCTGGCCAAAAATCGGGCCGGCTGGAGAGGCTTGTTGGTTGAGGCCCTGGTTCATCCCGAACTGTAGCGCCATCAAAGTAAGTAAGTAAGTAAGTAACGACGGTGCCGCAGCACCCTCTACATTTACTTTGAGACAACTTCCTGTACAACACGACCTCGGCCTAAGAACTTATTCCAAGCCTAGAATACATATTTTAAAAAACCTGTGAGCTCAATACTCTCTCCTGTACAAGCCAAGTCAGATTGAAACTGGCAAGTAAGTAAATAAATACAGATGCCATTTGGAGGACTTCAACCAATTAGTTATCGGCGTTTGTCACTAGTAAAAACTGGAATACTCGTCACGATCCTCCCAATTAGTACTTCGTTTCTACTGACTTTTCACCTCCAATTGGCAAACGATTCCAGTTTCATCACACTTTTTGGCACACTACCCGCAAGAGAAATATAGTCCCTCTTGCTGTTCAACCCGTTCGAACTTCTCACGTTCTGACCCCGAGAACTACTAAAGCAGACATACTATGTATGTAGAACCAAAAACGAAACCCAAACGATAGACTCTGAAGTTAATTTGAAGACAAACAAAAAACCAAAGGACAAGGGCAAAGGCAGCGCAAGATGACAAAGTCGAGGAGGTTTCGGACGACAAATGAATTTTAATAACACATTCTCGACCGCTCCTCTGCGGGCGTATGCTCGAATCACAGCCAGAAGGTCACCGTCAAAAGCATACATTTATGGCCCTCTGCATTGTCAGGACAGTCATTCTAGCGTTGACAACGAAACGAAGAACAAAACAAGGCGAACAACAAAAGCAAAAAAGTCCTCGAAAACTAATGAAAAATCTCAGTAAGTCTGAGTCTGATGGAGGGACAAGCCAACATGCATACAGGAAGTCACAGGTGAGTCATCCGGCCTGGACCGATCGAAATGCATGCACTTCCAGACCGTCAAGTTCATTAGTGGCCACATAGAGTGTGCCTGGTTCATTTTTCTCTGGTTGCTTGCTTTTGTTTTTGCCAACTGGTTCCACATCATGGCATTACTGCTGTGCATTAGAGACTCTTGAGAAGCAAACTAGTCAAAAAAAAAAAAAAACAAAAAAAGGAAGAAAGCCCAACCTTAATCGGGGAACTCGGGAACCCTGCAGCGTAGACAGGTGTGCATTTATAATTAAATGTTTATCTGAAGCCGTTTTTTGTTGCTTCCCTCTTTTCGTTTCCAGTCACTGGTGCTTGACTATGACAACAACTTCGACGACTTCAATCCATCAGGCAGAGCTAACTTGACCCTGTGCCGTGCCTTAAACAGAGCGACAAGACTACCTCTTCCCGATTGCATACATAGATTCGAGAGAATGAGATGGACTCGCGTCTTCGGTTCTGTTCCGTTTGGCTTGTGCCCAGTCATTAGGTTGCTGCTCTGGGAACGGATGCAGAGGACGTAATTGGAATAAAATCAAAAGCAGAATGCAAATTGATGTCATTTCGAGGATTCGTACGCAATATTTCTTCTGTCCCGGATGGGATGATGGCTAGGGAGTGGTCACGTCGGTCGGCCAGCTCAAGTACGTTTGCCACGCTTTCGTAGTTAATTCATATATAGGATTGCAGGTATTCCGGATTTGGGGTTGGCGCCCATCAGCAAGATAATGCAAAGGAGGATGCCTCGCGGATAGTCTTCTCACTTAGCGTTACTATAAAGCTATATTGATCGCCGTTATATCCATTTAAAAGCCATTAAATCAAAATCAAAGAGTTACACGATGCATCACGCCTGCAAGACCGTAAAACTCAAACTTTGTTTTTTCTGTGTATCTTTGGGATTTGTTTTCTAATCGGTCGCTGTTTGAGGAAACTTGTTTTTAATCTGCTTATCTGATCACTCTCCCCCTACTTTGGAATGCCTGTGAGTCCACGCTTTCGTGAGTGATGAGGATTTATTGGCACATAAAAACCTTCAGAAGCAATTAACTATTCCTCTTGATCGGTTGTCGTGACTTTAGGTAACGTACAGCGAGAGTTTAATTTTAATTATAGGTGTTGACCCGATGTTACAGCGATTGCGTGTGACGTAAGCTAAGTGCTTTAAGCTATTCTCCGTCTTAGCTGAAAGATGTCGGCATCAACTTGTCGTAAAACAATAAAATGACATGCTACATCTGGCTTAGGATTAAATAGCAGCTTTTAGGACCGGTGGTTAAAGATACAACAAACAAAAAATAAACAAAGCTTTAATGATGAATGTCGGGTGCGTTTACCTGCCTTTAAGATACTATGAATAGATTCGATTAAAACTAAGACGAGATGAGATGAGCTTACTTACTTACTTACTTAGGTCGCAGGAGATAGAATTACTAGAACATATAGACAACCGAGAGCGACAGACTAGGACACTTATAGCCTAGAAATCGCACAAACGATCGAAAACTGTCCAAACAGCATAAGAGACATAGACAGCCTTGAACTCTGCTGTGACAGCCTCAATGCTACCATCCTATCTGCTTTTCACAACGCTTGCCCAGACAAAGTTAAGTGCAACCGTACCACTCCGTGGTGGAACAGCAATCTGGCCAAGCTAAGAGCATTGACCAGAAAACTGTTCAACAGAGCTAAACGGACTGGTGACTGGACGCAGTATCGTGCCTCACTCACCAACTACAACCAAGAGATTAGAAGAGCCAAAAGAGACTCATGGAAAAAGTTCTGCAGCAGTCTTTCAGACATTCAGAGCAGCGCTCGTATCCACAGAGTTCTCGCCAAAGAGCACACTAACCAAATTGGTCTGTTGAGGATAGCAGATGGCACTTACGCGGAAAATGGTACGGAAGTACTAAAAATTCTGACCAGTACACACTTCCCAGACTCCAACATCATTCCCTCCGATCTCTCTAACATACCTCCGCAGATCAGGGCAACTACACCCAACAGGGAGGATTGGAAGAAAGCTCGAACGATATTTCACGAGGGAAGCATAAAATGGGCCATCAACTGTTTTGACCCATACAAATCCCCGGGGGAGGATGGCATCTTCCCAGCCCTTCTTCAGAAGGGGAGTGCGCAAATCAGCCCCATGCTCATTAACATCTTTAGAACCAGCTATGCATGGGGACACATACCAACAAGCTGGACAGAGGTAAAGGTAAAATTCATTCCCAAAGTAGGCCGTAGACCCACAGACCTGCCTAAGTCCTACAGACCGATAAGCCTTACCTCTTTCTTCCCAAAAACAATGAAAAAAATTCTGGATAGCCATATCAGGGACGGTGCACTGAAAAGATCACCACTTCACAAAAACCAATATGCCTACCAGTCTGGGAAATCGACCACGCATGCTCTTCAGGAACTAACGGCCCTGAGCGACAAAGAAATTGCGATAGGTTGCTTTCTCGATATTGAGGGTGCCTTCGATAACACTGAATACACCCAAATAAAACGTTGCATCCTCAGCACAGGGGTGGAAAATACCACATGCAATTGGATCCAACACATGCTTGGCAACAGGAAAATAAACACCTCACTAGGCAATGACAAAATCAGCGTAAACGCCGCGAAAGGATGCCCTCAAGGTGGGATTCTTTCACCACTCCTGTGGTCCATCGTGGTTAATGAACTGATAAGCATACTTAGCAACATTGGCTTCTATATCCAAGGCTACGCTGACGACATGGTGATTCTGATTAGAGGCAAATTCGGAACTCCTCCAACGGGCACTAAACCTTGTTGCAAACTGGTGCATAAAGGTTGCACTAAATGTTAATCCTAGGAAAAGCACCATAGTCGCCTTCACCAAAAGAAGGAACAGGCACAAACTCACTTAACCTACCCTCTTTGGTGAAGCGATAGAGTTCTCAAAAGAAGTCAAATATCTAGGGATAACTCTAGACGAAAAGCTCACTTGGAACTCTCACATTACATTAAGAAAGACCATTGAGAAAGCCAGGATCTCTTTATGGACCAGCAAAAGTCTCACTGGCAAAAACTGGGACACAAACCCCAAAATGTCCCGCTGGCTATATACAGCAATCACCAGACCAATTCTTACATATGTTGCGCCCGTCTGGTGGCACAAAACAAAACAAGTATCAGTGCAAGCCAACCTCAACAAATTGCAATGACTAGATAGTATCACTGGGGCCATGAGAACAACCCCCACAGCAGCACTAGAAGTCATCACAGACCTGCCACCTCTTCATCTCCAACTGAAGAAAGAAGCAATGGTCTTCGCCCACTCTAACCGTAGGCTCTTTCACCCTGATATCCTTACCGAAATAAACAGGCATGAAATCCTAAAGATATCTCTCACAGACAACTGTCTCCCCAGATACAACCTCAGCCAAATCGGCAAGATCACATTCCCCAACCGACAAAACTGGGAACAGGATAGACCCTCCTTCAATCGTGGATCCTACGTGTGGTACACAGATGGCTCCAAAACGGACGAAGGCGTTGGGGCTGGAGTATACGGAGCAAATACAGGCACATGCATCTACGTCAGCATGGACAGATATAACTCCGTTTTTCAAACAGAGATATTTGCTATAGAACTCTGCCTCAGAGAAAATATAAACAGAAGTGTACTTAACAAAAACATTTACATTCTCTCTGACAGCAAGGCTGCACTTCTAGCCCTAAAGAGCTTTGAAATCAAACTGGTATGGGACTGCCTACAACTACTAGCTGGCCAGTACATCTCATTTGGATACCTGGACACAGCGGCTATACAGGCAACGAAAAGGCGGACCTACTAGCAAGGAAAGGCTTACCCATTAGCATCACCAAATGCTGCATAAACAATTGGTTAAGGAACACGCGGATCACTACTGGTTACAAACGAAAGGTAGCAAACAAGCCAAGCTGTTCCTCCCAACTACATTCCTCAAAAGAACGAAACAACTTCTCATGCTTTCGAGGAGTCAGATTCGTTTAATCACAGGTTTCCTTACTGGACACTGCCCAGTTAATAAACACCTCAAAACAATGGGCATCCTACAAAATGACACTTGCCGAAAGTGTAATGAAGACGAAGAAACCGCAGAGCACATACTATGCCACTGTAACTGCCTTGTCAGTACACGTCTTCGTCACCTAGGCAAGTATTATCTTGAAGCAGAAGAAATCGCTGCTAGCGCAGTCAAAAGCATGCTAAGTTTTATCACGAACTCAGGTTTTCTGAGTGAACTGTAAGTGGGGGACATCACAATAGGCCCAATCATGGCCGCAGTGATTAGGCGACTCTGTCCCACCCCCTAACCCTATCTATCTATCTACTTAGGTGGCGCTACAGTCCGTGGTGAATCTGGGTCTCAACCAACAAGCGTCTCCAGCTGGCACGGTCTTGGCCAGCTGTTTCCAGCGCCGCACGCCTTCCACCTTCGTGCGCCACCGTAGATGCCGGCCGTCTTCTGCCGCGCCTTTCTTCCGGGGTGGATTCGAAGACTCTTCGAGTCGGAAATGTGTTTTCCATGCGCTCTACGTGGCCTTCCCACCTTAGACGCTGTATCTGTAGACGTCTTACCAAGCCGATGTCGCTGTACAACCCGTACAGTTCTTCAATAAATCTTCTCCTTCATACTCCGTTTGAACAAACGGGGCCGTAGATAGAGCGCAGTATTTTCCCTTCGAAACGACCAAGGGCATCATTATCCGCTTTTTTTATCCAAGCCACCTTGGTTTTCCGAGAGAGGGCTCTAATTCTCAATTGCCTCTTGAGCCCAAAGAAACAGCGGTTAGCAAGAGTGATTCTGCGTTCTCAGCGCTGGTGTTGTTGTCGCTGGTCATCAGTGAGCCAAGGTAGACGAATTCCTTGACCACTTCAAAGTTATATCCGCCCATGGTGACGTTCTGGCCAATACGTCGGTGTTGTCCGTCTCTTTTATATGAAAGCAGATATTTGGTTTTACCCTCATTAACCTTGAGACCCATCTTAGCCGCTTCTACCTCAATGCCTACAAAGATCTCTTTGACGTCTCGCTGTGTCCGTCCAGTTACGTCTATGTCGTCGTCGTACGCAAGCAATTGCGAAGACTTGAAATAAATCGTACCCCTTGTGTTGGCCAGCACGATGTGAAAAAGTTCCATGACAGCGCGTGACCTTGCATAAATCCTTTTTTAACATCAAAGGTCTCGGTTTGCTCATTACCGACCTTAATGGAGCAGCGGGAATTCTCCATTGTCATCCTGCACAGTAGGACGAGTTTGGCAGGGATGTTTAAACTAGACATGGCTTTTGTATAGCTCATCTCTATACACGCTTTCATATGCATCTTTGAAATCGACGAAAAGGTGGTAAGTATCGATTTGGTATTCCTGGTCTTCTCCAAGATCTGTAAATATTTGGTCTATTGTGGATTTTCCTGGCCTGAAACCACACTGATAAGAGCGTTCACACAATACGGCAGAGAAGATCTTATATGCGATGTTATGGATACTTATTCCCCTATAGCTGGCGCAGTATATGCTGAATTCCATTCGTCGGGCATGCCCTCCTCCGACCATACTTTGCAAATGAGATGATGCATGCATCTTACCAGCTCATCTCCAGCCGCTTTAAGAAGCTCAGCAGATAGGCCGTTAGCGCCCGCGGCTTTATTAGACTTAAGTGTCGATATCGCTATTTTGACTTCGTCTAGGTCGGGTGGACGGAATTCTCTTACATCGTCATCCATTAGGAACGGATCGTTCTGCCTGACAGTGGTATCTTGTCTGTCATCGCCATTATACAGTCTGCAGAAGTGGTCTTTCCAAATCCTCAGCATCGACTGTGATTCTACTACCAGATCTCCATTTCTCCATTTTCATCGTGGCGCAGTGGTTAGTGTGTTGGACTCTGGCGCACGATGAGTGAGTTCGGATCCCGATAACACCAACGCCATTGAATGTTTATTTCGCGACGTTCCTCCTCGGCGGGGTACTGGCAAAACCCCCCGTAGTAAACTTGCCATGAAAAAGCTTCTCGACTCACGCCGTTCGGAATCGGCATTAAACTGTAGGTCCCTTTCACCTGTGCGTAAAATAATTCACACACAACATGGGTGATTGAGAGAAGCTTGACTCTGATCCTTTCTGGGCTGTAACGCCACCAAAGAAGAGGTGATGTACCAGCGTATGCCATGTTAGTTCGTTACGTCGTTGCTTCTCTGGCGAGCATGTCAGCTACTCGACTCGTAAACATTCTTGATATCCTCATTCGTGCCTTGGCTACAACAAGGTAGTGGTCCAAGTCGATGTTGGCTCCTCGGAAGCTCCGTACGTCGAGAATACTGAAGGAGTGTCTGGCGTCGATCGCAAGTCGCCAACCATCTGGTTGGTGGTTGATTGATCAAAAGACCGCCAGATATCCTTGTGGATGTTGAGATGGGGGAATCGTGTGCTTATTACAAGGAGGTTAGGAAATCGATTAGTCTAAATTCGTTTTCGGATGTGGTGTTATGTAGGCTATGCTTTCCGATGCTCGACTCAAATATGTCCTCTTTGCCCAGTTTTGCATTAAAATCTCCTGGAACTATTTTTGTGTCGTAGCTGGGACATTAGGCATAGGTCCTATCTAGGAGATCGTAGAATTCTTGTTTGAGTCGATCGTCCTTTTCTTTCGTTGGGCCGTGAGCGCATATTAGGCTAATGTGTCCAAATTTAGCTTTGATGCGGATTGTTATGAGGCGTTCGCTTACATCCCGGAGGCTTAAGATTTTTTGTCAGAGTCTTCCTCGAATAACGAATCCTCCCCAGAATAGGCGCTGTTTGTTCTCCTTGTAGCAATTTCCGTAGTAGATGTCACAGTTTTTCATCCCTTTTGCCTGGTCCATCCCATCGCACTTCTTGAAGCGCGGTTATATCTGCTTTATAGCAGTTAAGGGTTTGCTCCAATTGATCGCCTGCACCCGGTCTTTTAAGGGACCTCTCATTCCAGGTGCAGACTCTCAAGTCCGTTAGACGTTTGCAGGGGTCTTCAGCTTTGTTTCCGTCCGTATCCGAAGCTTGCCGTTGCTTCTGAACAAGTAGGTTTTTACGTATTAGGGAACCCTAGGCAGGTTCCTCTTTTCCCAGGAACAATTGATCGCCTGCACCCGGTCTTTTAAGGGACCTCTCATTCCAGGTGCAGACTCTCAAGTCCGTTAGACGTTTGCAGGGGTCTTCAGCTTTGTTTCCGTCCGTATCCGAAGCTTGCCGTTGCTTCTGAACAAGTAGGTTTTTACGTATTAGGGAACCCTAGGCAGGTTCCTCTTTACCCAGGAACAAGGGGTTGGGTCGCTGCACCCATTGGTTCACTACCTGGCGGGTGCCAGGGTAGCTATCCAGGGGGGGGGCACGCAGAGGCTGTGTGTCGTGGATTGAGCACGGACAGAGATCGAAACTGGCGTTTGCCATGTTAAATGCGATCAACTTCTTTGCTCTGGTTGCTCGCTCCCTCCCCCCTATTTTTTTTTTTTTTTTTTTTCGTATATGGATTTCAATTCTTGGCTATGGACAGACTTTGAACTACAGACCTTTCGTTCGACAGTCGGCACCACGCCCACCCCCAAAAGAGTTAACTTTGTCGTCCGGGAGAGGGCTCTATTACTCGATTGCCTCCTGAGCCCAAAGAAACAGCGATTGGCAGGAGTAATTCTGCGTTTGATTTCTGAACTGATGTTGTTGTTCCAGGTAACTGCGGAGCCAAGGTAGACGAAGTCCTTGACAACCTCACACTTACATATATCTGCCAATACAAACGATCTGGCCAAGACGTCGGTGGTGAGTGTCCTTTCTTGATGAGAGCACATACATATTCAATTTTGCCCCCATTTACTGCCTAACCAATTTTCTCCGCCTCCACCTCGTAAACACCTCGTTGACGGTAGCAACTCAATCCAACTAAATACGTAGCCAATGTGGGATCAATCTCATATGGTGTTTATTCCTGTGATACTACTGATATCCCAGAGCTCGTGACCTCTATGGACATACATATGTCGAACATCTACAATATCAATTACTCTGTTACAACTCCTACATTGAATTATTGTATTCCACAATTCGTTAGAGTCATTTGCAATAGCTGTACACAGGAAGTGTAGTTTTGCATTCCCCCTTTCATCCTTTTCCAACCAGTTGTTCTTCCTTTGGACTTTTGAAGCAATAACGATGCCTTTTCCTCGCCCCGAGCAAATTATTACTTTTATTCCAACTCAACCACTATTCCATCTGTTGCCACCATTATTGCAATAACCTTACCACCACTGTTCAAATAGTAACTGATGCCAGAAGAATCAAGGAAAGAAGCATGCAGAGATCCAATAAAATAGTTTCAAACTCTGGCAAGCTGTAACAAATGACCATCCATCGTGGCCTGAGATGAATAAGTAATACTCCGTCACATCATAAATTATTCCCACTATCCAGTCACTTGCGCTCAAAATATCTTGCACAGAAAAAGCCGATCCAACAAACATTCTGCCACTTGGTGTTCCTAGTTACACAAAGAGAGTGAAACCAATAACCAGTGCTTCACAAACTTGTGCATAATTTAGAACTTCTACCAGTTTCCAGTTGCCTCCCCTTGACGTGTTCCCCATCGATCAGAATTCTCTCCCTCGCACTGGCTGACAACATGGTTTGCGTTCGTATCTACGTGTATTAGGGAGCCGAAAACCGGTATCTGTTCACAGACAAAGATGAAATACATGCTTACTATATGAAGCAGGAGAAGAGGTACAATACGCAAAAAGCTTCCTCCCAATAGCACACTGCCAGAGTTAGCACTACAAACGGAATATCTGAGAGTTGGGATCCAACCGGCCGGCCATACGTCCCCAAGTACTGGCACTGTGATTGTGTGATAGTGCGATGACTAGCTTCACGACTAGGCGGTAGCATGACTCTTCACCCAACGTTGAAAAGGTGTCTGAGGTAAAATTCGAACTTCAATAGCAACCAGCGGAGACTCGGTCGCTTGTGGAGAGCTCGCTTCCCCCACCATCATGCCAACCACTACTCCGATGTATTATTCTCACCTGAATTTTCATATTTGTGTACAGTCGTTGTATCTGAAGTTTTGAAAACAACAACAAAAAAAAAAAAAAACCCAAAAACGGCGAAGAGTAAACCGATAAAAAGTAGAAAACAATGCAAACCTGCTCAGCGTGCCTCCTGTTTACCTGGACTTGCCTAATCCATGTATTTATATCTACCTATCTACGGGTTACGGGTATTCGGATAGTCGGAGACCGAGTCACTCGTACTCGGTTTCATGCTCGTTTTGAGATTCTCCTTCTTCGTTGTATTTTATCTTTTTTGTTTCTTCATTCTTCGTGTTTTTATGCTGAGCTAAGCATAGTCAGGCCACAGAGTTTACCTGGCTTGGTGGTTTGGCTTTACTTAACTAATTCTTCAGTTTTTGTCTTGTCCTCATTTCTCGTGTTCATATTTTGTGATGGAAAAGGGGAGAAGAGATGGTGAAACCAAGTAGAGTTCCATTAATCCGGGGCTATTTGAACGACGTTTAGGTGCACTTGTCGGATTTACTTACTTGCGCTGAGTATGCCTTAAGACGATTTGTCTTGGAAGGCAGAGGTTATTGACATATTTTTTTTTTAATTTCTTTACATTACTGGTCAGACATAATAGGATTAAGTGGGGGCGGTCCGGTAGAATTAATTGGGGTCAATAGATACATTTTGTAGTTGAAATGTACTGGGAAATACCTATCTACGGTGTGGCGGAGTAGCTCTATAATTTGGATCATTGTTTTCCTTTATCTTTCGATTTTATATATTTGTCGATTGAGATGAATTAGAATTTAGATAACTAGATATACACCTCACTTAAGCTGTTACTTGGTCGAGGAAAATGAATTACATTTTACCCAAGGAATGTAAATAGTCAAATATGTATGCTTGGGGCTTGATATTTTCTACATGTGGATAGGTTAGCGATTCGGTCTAGATAAGATATTGTTACGAAATGTTAATTGTCCAGAATAGGGTTCGACCTAGGCTTCGTAGGGGTAGCATCTGCCAACGGATGCTGGCCCGACAAAAAGCGAGTAAGAGCCTCTGCAGCCGAACATCTTGCAGCTCTGCTAGTCAGGTCCTACTTCCACGTCCTCGTGGTGCCATCTGGAAATTTCCTTACATGGGAAATTACTGACGGAAGAGGCCGAATGGCGAGTATCCTGTGCCACCAAACAGGATTAGTGTCGGTTGGGCTATGGTCTAGCAAACCATAACCGTAAAACCACTGATTGCTCAGAAGCAAAAAACAGCCTCGGATAATCAAACGGAACGGATCTATGTATGTTGACGACCCTGTAAGAAAACAAAAACCAAACAAGGACCTTGTACGTGGAATGTTAGGTCCCTAATCAGACCACGGACGCCCTAGACCGCTATAAAGCGGACATAACCGCCATCCAGGAAATGCGATGGAATGGACCGGGTAAAATGCGGATGAAAAACTGCGACATTTACTACGGTGACTGCTATAGGGAGAGAGGACAGAGACTACTTGGATGCCGATTTATTGTTAGAGGTGGACTAAGACATAAAGTCCTAAGTTTCCAGTATCCGCACCAAGGCAAATTTCTGTAACATCAGCCTCATATGAGTCCATGCCCCCACGGGAGACAAGGATGACTTCATCAAGGATGATTTCTTCGATCTCCTAGACAGAACATATGCCAAATGCCCCAGCTATGATACCAAAATCATACTAGGAGATTTTAACGCTAAGCTGGGTAAAGAAAGCATCTTTGAACGGGTCATCGGCAAACACAGCCTACATGACACCACATCCGATAACGGACACATCCGATAACGCCACAGGGCGAAATCTTCTTTTAGCCAGCACACGATTTTCCCACCTCGATATACACAAAGGCACCTGGTGGTCGCCAGATCAATCAGTCACCAATCAGATGGATCACATCGCAATTGACGTCAGACACTCCTCCACTATTCTTGATGTTCGCTCTTTCCGAGGAGCAAACATCGACTCAGACCACTATCTTGTAGTAGCCAAGACACCTCAACGCATGACACGAACACCGCGAAGTAGAGTTAGAACACCAGGCTATGACGTCGGAAAGTTACTATCGCCGGAGATCGCCAGTGCCTTTACCAAACGCGTCTCCCTTAAACTCTCCGATACACCTCAATCCTCCACTCAGTCAGTAAGTAGAGCAACTATGGAGGTGCAATCAAGCCCTGAAGAGCACAGCAACGGAAGTGCTGGGCCTTAAAGCTCTAACACGACGAAACACCTGGTTCGATGACGAGTGTAGAAGGATTCATGCGGAAAAGCAGGAGGCATACAAGACTCTGGAAAATGCTCGCTGTTCCATCCGAATCGGTGCAGAACTGACCGATAGCTTCGAAGTCAAAAAAGGATTTAGACAGGGCGATGCGCTGTCGTGTGATTTTGTTTACATCATATTGGAAATGACTGTGCAAAAATTACTGGCCAATACAAGAGGCACAATCTATTTCAAATCCTCGCAACTCCTTGCATACGCCGACGATATTGACATAATGGGTAGATCGCAGCGAGATGTCAATGAGGCGTTTGCGAGTATTAAGATGGAGGCGGCAAAAATTGGTTTGGCAATAAACTAGGGCAAAACTAAATATATGCTATCATCAGAAAAGGACGCTCACTACCGACGTCTTGGACGGAACGTGCATATTGGCAGATATAAGTTTGAGGTAGTTAAGGACTTCATATACCTCGGCTCCGCAGTGACCTGCAACAACTTCACCAGTTTCGAAATCAAGCGCAGAATTACTCTTGCCAACTGTTGCTTCTTTGGGCTCAAGAGGCAACTGAGAAGTAGAGCCCTCTCTCGTGCGACCAAGGTGACCTTATATGTATAATACCTTGATTATCCCGGTCTTGTTATACGGCGCCGAAACATGGACTTTATCTAAGCGGATGAGGAAATCCTTGGTCGTTTCGAGAGGAAGATTCTGCGTGCGATTCCCCGTCCTATAAACACAGAGGGGGTGTGGAGGTGAAGATTCAATCATGAACTGTACGGGTTGTACAGCGACATGAGTCTAGTCAGGCATCTACGGATCCAACGCCTAAGATGGCTAGGCCATGTCGAGCGAATGGACATCACCGCTCCAGCCCGTACAGTCTTTGAATTTCAGCCGATTCTGCTTCAGTGCTTTCGAACGCTTCATTGAAGTCCCGCTGTGTTCGTCCAATTACGTCAATACCATCCGCGCGCTCAAGCAGTTGTGCAGTCTTGAAATAGATCGCACCTCTTTTGTGGCTGGAGTGAGTATCGTGTGATCCTCTCAAGCACATTTTTCATCATCAAATGTCCTTAATGGAACAGCGATTTAGCGCCCACGGCTTTATTAGTCTTGAGCATTCGTCCATTGCGAATGGATCATTCTGCCTGACAGCGGTAAATAGTATACAGAAGTGTTCCTTCCATATTCTCAGCATCGACTGTGACTCTACTACTAGTTGTCCGTTTCCATCCCTACAGGCTTTTGCTTTGGCTTTATAGCCCTGGCACAATCTCACGCTTTCCCTGATCTCTTTTTGCCTCCTTAAAAGCGTGTGTTTCTCTCCCGTTTTCTGCTCGTAATGTTCACGAGCAGCTCTCGACCGTCTATGTAGCATGGTTTTGTAGGCGGTTTGCTTTGCTACATGGGCTTGCCCGCATTGCTCATCAAACCAGGAGTTTCTAATTGGCAGTGGCTTGAAACCCAATACATCAGAGGCAGCGTCTCTGATCGCGTGCTGTCAATGCTCCCTCTGTTGGTCTGTGTTGTGCCGGTGTCATCGGAATTTGCGAGAGGTTGAGAAAAACTCGATCGGCAAAAGATCCTAACTGTCTCCTGCGACTGAAGCTTTCCGACGTCAAACTTTCGTTGTCCAGCTCGACTCCGTGGCATCCTTGATATCTTCATTCGTACCTTGGCTACAGCAAGGTAACTATCCGAGTCAATGTTGGCTCCTCGGAAGGTTCGTACATCTAGGATGCCGGAGGACTGTCTGGCTTCGATCGCAACGTGATCAATCTGATTGCTGGTCGACCGATCAGGTGATCGCCAGGTTCCTTTGTAGATGTTGCGATGCGGGATTCGTGTGCTTTCTAGAAGTTGACTACGCCTCGCTAGAAAGTCAAGTAGCCGATGTCCGTTTTCGGACGTGGTGTCGTGTAGGCTATACTCCTATTTCCCCGTGCACTATTTTTGTATCGTAGCTGGGACATTGGGCATAGGTTCTGTGTAGGGGACTTTTTGTTGGAGCCTTCCTCGAAGTCTTCCATCTTCTCCTTACAGCAATTCCCGTAGTAGATGTTGCAGTTTTTCATCCGTCTGGTCTATCCCATCGCACTTCTTGGAGTGTGGTCATACATATCAGCTTTATAGCAGCTGAGGGTTTGCTCCAATTGATTGCCTGCACCCGGTCTGTTAAGGGACCTGACATTCTAGGTGCAGACTCGCAAGTCATTTAATCGTTTGCAGGAGTCGTCAGCTTTGTATATGTTCGTATCCGAGGCTTGCGATTGCTCCACAACAATTTATTTGACCCGTGTGCTTAGGGGTAGCACAACCCCCAACCTAAAGGGCCAGGTTCCTTCTTCCTCAGGAACAATGGGGTCGGCTCGCTGCACACATTGGTTCACTATTTGTTGGTTGCCAGGGCAGCTATCCAGGGGATTGAGCAGGGGCAGAGATCAAGGCTGGCGTTTGCCATGTGAAAAGTGATCAGCTTTTTTACTCTGTTTGCTGGCTCCCTCTTCCGTCACAAAGCCATTATAAGAGTAAATTTCACCAAGTGGTTGTGTACTTCAGAGCCTACAATACCGAAATACAATTCTAATCTCTAGGGGATCTGATACAGACAAATCTAGAACTTGCTATGACCCCCAAAAGGAAAAATACCCACCGGGGCAAAAGTTTTACTTTAAAGCTATACGAGCTCTTCACCTCTTTGTCATAATATGTACTTTTATATCGACATCGAAAATATCGGCTTTAAGTAGTAAGTAGTACATAGGTTTCCTTTGTACATGGAATGTTAGGTCCCTAAAGAGGCCACGTGCAGCCGAACAACTTGTGGACGCCCTAGACCGCAGAAGCGGACATCACCGCCATCCAGGAAATGCGATGGAATGGACCGGGTATAAAGCGGATGGAAAACTGCGATATTTACTACGACGACTGTTATAGGGAGAGAGGACAACGATTGTTCGGATGCGGATTTGTTGTTCGAGGAGGACTAAGGCAAAAAGTCCTAAGCCTTCGGCATGTGAGCGAGTGCCTCATAACAATCCGTATCAAGGCTACATTTTTTAACATCAGCCTGATCTTCGTCCACGCCCCCACGGAAGACAAGGATGACTCCGTCAAAGATGAGTTCTACGATCTCCTAGACAGAACGTATGCCCAATGTCCCAGCTATGACATCAAAATTGTACTAGGAGACCTCAATGCTAAGCTGGGTAAGGAAAGCATATTTGAACGAGTCATCGGCAAACATAGCCTACACGACACCACCTCCGATAACGGACACAGGCTGATTGATCTTTTTACGGGGCGAAATCTCCTTCTAGCCAGTACGCGCTTCCCGCACCTCGATATACACAAAGGCACCTGGCGGTCTTTTGATCAATCGACTACCAACCAGATTGATCAAATCGCGATCGACGTCAGACACACCTCCACTATTCTTGATGTTCGAACTTTCCGAGGGGCTAACATCGACTCAGACCACTATCTTGTAGTAGCCAAGATGCGCTTACGGATATCCTGATCGCAACGGAGTAGAGTAAGAATACAAAGTTATGACGTCGGAAAGCTACTATCGCCAGAAACCGCTCGTGCTTTTACCGATCGCGTCTCCCTTAAGCTCTCTAATACACCTGAATCCTCCACACTATCAATAGAACAGCAGTGGAGCCTTGCAAAGAAACCCTCAAAAGCTCTGCATCCGAAATTTTGGGTTTCAAGTCTCCACCACGAAGCAACACCTGGTTCGATGACGAGTACAGGAGGATTCACACAGCGAAGCAGGATGCATATAAGGCCTTGCTGCATAAAAGAACAAGAATTAAAAAAAGGGAAGAGCATAAGCTTCTCAGGAGAAAAAAGAAAGAGCGCGAGATGCGCGCGATTGAGGATTTGGAGAGGTGCTACTGCAGGTGTGACGTTCGAAAGTTGTATCAACAGATAAAGCGAACATGCCAAAGTTAAAAAGCCAGAACGGAAGCCTGCAGGGATGAGAACGGACACCTAGTAGTAGAACCGCAGTCGATGCTGAGAATATGGAAAAACCACTTCTGTAGACTGTATAACGGCGATGTTAGTCAATATACCGCTGTCAGGCAGAATGATCCATTTCTAATCGACGGACACCGCAGAGAATTCTGTCCCCCTGACCTCGACGAAGTTAAGATTGGCATATCGAAACTCAAGTCGAATAAAGCTGCTGGTGCTAATGGACTGTCTGCTGGGGTCTTCAAAGCGGCTGGGGGTGAGCTGGTTGGGAGCATGCACCGGCTCATCTGTAAGATATGGTCAGAGGAAAGCATGCCCGAGGAATGGAGTCTCAGCATTGTCTGCCCGATCCACAAAAAAGGAGACCCTTTGGACTGCGCCAACTATAGAGGAACAAGTCTCCTTAATGTCGCATACGAGATCTTCGCTGCCGTTTTGTGTGAACGCCTGAAGCCATTCGTAAATAAGCCGATAGGTCCTTATCAGTGTGTCTTCAGGCCAGGGAAGTCCACCATCGATCAAATCATCACACTACGGCAGATCCTGGAGAAAACCAATGAATTTCAAGTCGACACTCACCACCTATTTGTCGACTTCAAAGCCGCATACGACAGCGTAATTAGAGACGAGCTATACAGTGCTATGTCTACCTTTGACATACCTGCTAAACTCGTCAGACTATGCAGGATGACTTTGGAGAATGCTCGCTGCTCCATCCGAATCGGTGAACACCTTACCGACAGTTTTGATGTTAAAAGAGGATTTAGGCCGGGCGATGCGCTGTCGTGTGATTTCTTCATCATCATATTGGAAGTGATTGTGCAAAAATCACTGGCCAATACAAGAGGCACAATCTATTTCAAATCCTCGCAACTCCTTGCATACGCCGACGATATTGACCTAATAGGTAGATCACAGCGAAATGTCAATGAGGCGTTTGCGAGTATTGAGATAGAGGCGGCGAAAATTGGTTTGGCAGTAAACGAGGGCAAAACTAAATATATGCTATCATCAGAAAAGGACGCTCACCACCGACGTCTTGGCCAGAACGTTTGTATTGGCAGATATAAGTTCGGGGTAGTTAAGGACTTCGTCTACCTTGGCTCCGCAGTGACCTGGAACAACGACATCAGTTCCGAAATCAAACGCAGAATCACTCTTGCCAATCGCTGTTTCTTTGGGCTCAGGAGGCAACTGAGCAATAGAGCCCTCTCCCGGACGACAAAGTTGACTCTATATAAGACCCTTAACATCCCGGTTCTGTTGTACGGCGCAGAAGCATGGACGCTGTCAAAAGCGGATGAGGAGGCCCTTGGTCGGTTCGAGAGAAAGTTTTTGCGCGTGATTTTCGGGCCTATAAACGCAGACGGGAGATGGGGGAGAAGATTCAATCACGAACTTTACGGGCTGTACAGCGACATAAGCCTAGTCAGGCGTCTACGGATTCAACACCTAAGATGGCTGGGCCATGTAGAGCGAATGGAAACCAGAGCTCCAGCCCGGAGTGTCTTTGAATTGAATCCCCAGGGACAAAGAAACAGAGGATGGCCGCTCTTAAGATGACGCACACAAGTGGAAGGTGACCTCAGCCAACTGGATGTGCGGCAATAGAAAAGGCTAGCAATAGATCGTGCTAGTTGGAGGGGCATGTTGGTTGAGGCTCAGGTTCACCCCAAACTGTAGCGCCCGTTAAGAAGAAGAAGAAGTAGGTTTCCTTATAAATGTCCTTGATCCAATGTACTATTTACATAACACGCTAGTATTTATCAGCTTTACATCTAAGTACGCCGCTGTCTTTCCATACGCCTGAAACATGGCTTTAGGGTTGACCGTTTTTAAGGCTTAGCATTAACACTTTTTACACCATCAATTGCTGTCACCTAAAGCGATTGAAAACGAGCCTTCATTCTCCCTCACTTGTTTCGGTTTATACCAATTAGACTATTAAGTTGTTTAAATCTGGTAACTCGTAAAACGAGTCCAAACCTTCCGGATGACTGACTGACTAAGTGGCCACACTCAGTCCACACTAAATAACACTACGATCTCAATTTCCTTTCATTCAATTTGCATTAGTTAAATCTGCGTGAAAACACGACACAAGAAGAATGGAACACTTACAATAACCTTTCAACTAACGTTCCACTTTATCATATCAAATTACGATTCGAAATCCACAAGTGTCACCTACTGATGCCCTTTTAATCCTATTCGTTACTCTGTGATTTCCGCCAACACAAAAGTCCACCGCTCACGTGTAGCCTAGCTCCGGCCACTTCAAATGTACCTAACATCATCAAGGTATTTAGTTCTCAATCCGTGGTTTTTCTGTTGCAGTTTTTCCACTCTTTCGTTCGTACTTTTCCAACCCGAAGGTTCATGTACATGTATGCGGTGTTGTAGGTCCTTTCGTTATACCAAACAATCCCCTACAAAATCTCCGATCCGAGATCGCATTCCTTGCTTGTTTCTCTTTTCGCTATATTCTCATCGATATATGTACATATGTGTGTGTGAGTGATTATAGGTAGGGTCTTTAGGTCCCGAATACTGTAGGAAAAACCACAAAACGAATATGAAAAGTCTCCACAAATAAGTATCTAGCACCAAATAGGTAGCACCGTCAAGCAGAGTGCAAGTAGTGACGACAGCAGTCAGCAGTGGTTTGGTTTGATTGTAGAGTTCGAGTATCTAACCGATGAACGGGGGAAATCTTGGCTAAAGCACTCAATCTGGCCAAGCGTCTATTTCAGAAAGAGTTTGTCGTTACGTGGAGAGTGGTCGAGATTTGTGTTTTTTTGTTTTTACATATATTTTGCGTTCAATTCTATTTCGTTTCTGTTGTTGTTTCTATTAGTTCGTCACGTTCAGTGAGAAGAGGGGATACGAATTCAAAAAAAAAGTCAACCGTAAACGACCTCTTTCACGGGTAGCGAGTACTCGAAAATATCCTTTTTGCTTCCTCCGTGCCGTAAAATTAATTTTTAACCTCAAATCCAAGTGCCTTAAATAGAAATATAAAGTTCGAGGAGCAGAAAAAAATCAATTCGAGGTTAAACAAATCGCGCATCTCACAAATGCTAGTGCTAGTTACCTGTTAACAACCTGTTGCGTTGCCATATTGATATTTTATTTTCAGCTTTTTTCTTCTTCGTTTAGTACCTCGATGTGTGAAATATTTATATAAGTGCAAGAGTGAGTGTTAAATGTATATTTGAAAAATGTGATTTTTAAAATCGAAATTAAGATTTAAAAAAAAATAAAAATTCCGAAAATGCCATAGGAAATCATTGTTCAAAAATCAATTCGAAATAAATATAAAAACGCGAGCCTGGCGAGTAGTGAATACAATTACGAGTTTGTTGCACTAATACACGTGCACGGCTAAGGAATTTTTCCAATCTATACACAGTTTGTTTGAGAAAAGCAAAAGATACAAAATTCTAAAGGAAAGACCAGCAAAACCATGGATATAGTCGGTTCGCCATCGTCGAATACTATTGCTTTACCTAACAATCATTTTCGAAATGAATCGCAGGTAAATTCATATTTTTTTTTTTTTTTTTTAATTTTTCTTTTTATCTCTCTCCCTGATTGTTCGAGATTCGATTCTGTTAAGACCTTGACTATACAAATATTTATGACTAAACCTGGGCTGGTTAATGGAAGATTTATTCAAATTGAGCGTTTTCTGCTTTTTTATTTGCTTCTTTGAGCACTGTGGAATGTTGGTTGGTTGTTTACAAGGTGTGTTCGTTAGATTGTATCTCTGGGTGGTGGTATGACGTGTAATGGCATTCGCCGGATGAATAGATACATATTTATTCAGAGATAATTCGATTGTTGAGTGTGTCAATCACTTGAGTGACCTTGATCGATTTGTTGTTACTCCCTTTTTCATCTTGTTGCTAATTGTGGATAAACAAAGAGATTGGCGATTAACTGCCCACAAAACATGTCATATAATTCTTCTTCTTCTTCTTAACGGGCGCTACAGTTCGGGGTGAACCTGAGCCTCAAGCAACATGCCCCTCCAACTAGCACGCTTTTTCGCTAGTCTCTTCCAATGCCGCACGCCAAGTTGGTTGAGGTGCCTTTCCACCTGTGCGCGCCACCTTAGGTGCGGCCGTCCTCTATTTCTTCGTCCCTCGGGGTGGGATTCAAATATTCTACGGGCTGGAGCTGTGGTGTCCACTCGCTCTACATGGCCTAGTCATATTAGGCGTTGGATCGGTAGACGCCTGACTAGACTCATGTCGCTGTACAACCCGTACAGTTCGTGATTGAATCTTCTCCTCCAACCCCCCTCTGTGTTTATGGGACCGAAAATCGCACGCAGAATCTTTCTCTCGAAACGGCCAAGGATTTCCTCATCCGCTTTATATAAAGTCCATGTTTCTGCGCGTATAACAGGACCGGGATAATTAAGGCCTTATATAAGGTCAACTTGGTCGCACGAGAGAGGGCTCTACTTCTCAGTTGCCTCTTGAGCCCAAAGAAGAAACTGGTGTCGTTGTTCCAAGTCACTGCGGAGCCGAGGTATATGAAGTCCTTAACTACCTCAAACTTATATCTGCCAATATGCACGTTCCGTCCAAGACGTCGGTGGTGAGCGTCCTTTTCTGATGATGGCATATATTTAGTTTTGCCCTTGGCACCTATTATGCCAATATCGTCGGCGTATGCAAGGAGTTGGGAGGATTTGAAATAGATTGTGCCTCTTGTATTGGCCAGTGATTTTTGCACAATCGTTTCCAATACGATGTTGGAGAAATCACCCTGACATCAAAACTATCGGTAAGGTGTTCACCGATTCGGATGGAGCAGCGAGCATTCTCCAAAGTCATCCTGCATAGCCTGACGAGTTTAGCAGGTTTGTCAAAGGTAGACATAGCATTGTATAGCTCGTCTCTAATTACGCTGTCGTATGCGGCTTTGAAGTCGCCAAATAGGTAGTGAGTGTTGACTTGAAATTCATTGCTTTTTTCCAGGATCTGCCGTAGTGTGAAGATTTGGTCGATGGTGGACTTCCCTGGCCTGAAGCACCAGGGCTTATTAACAAACGGCTTCTGGCGTTCACACAAAACGGCAGAGAAAATTTCGTAGGCGATGTTAAGTAGACTTATTCCTCTGTAGTTGGCGCAGTCATAGAGGTCTCCTTTGTCGTGGATCCAATTCCTCGGGCATGCTGACCATGCTCTGACCATATCTTACAGATGAGGTGATGCATGCTTCTAACCAGGTCGTCTCAGCTGCCTTGAAGAGCTCAGTAGAGAGTCCGTCTGAGCCAGCAGCTTTATTCGACTTGAGTTTCGATATGGCAATCTTAACTTCGTCGAGGTCAGGGGGACAGAATTCTCTGCGGTCTTCGTCGATTAAAAATGGATCATTCTGCCTGACAGCGGTATATTGACTAACATCGCGTTATACAGTCTGCAGAAGTGGTTTTTCCATATTCTCAGCATCGACTGCGATTCTACTACTAGGTGTCCGTTCTCATCCCTGCAGGCTTCCGTTCTGACTTTATAACTTTGGCATGTTCGCTTTATCTGTTGATAAAACTTTTGAACGTCACGCCTGCAGCAACACCTCTCCAAATCCGCAATCGCGCGTTTCTCGTGCTCTTTCTTCTCTCTTCTAAGAAGCGTATGCTCTTCCCTTCTTTTCAATTCGTAGAGCTCACAAGCTGCTCTTGTTCTTTTATGCAGCGAGGCCTTATATGCATCCTGCTGCGCTGTGTGAATCCTCCTGCACTCGTCATCGATCCAGGTGTTTCTTCGTGGTGGAGCCTTGAAACCCAAAACTTCGGATGCAGAGCCTTTCAGGGCTTGTTTGCAAAGGCTCCACTGCTGTTCTATTGATAGTGTGAAGGATTCAGGTGTATTGGAGTGCTTAAGGGAGACGCGATCGGTAAAAGCACGAGCGGTTTCTGGCGATAGTAGCTTTCCGACGTCATAACTTACTTACTTACTCTACCCCGCTTCGTTCGTGATATCCGTAGGCGCATCTTGGCTACTACAAGATAGTGGTCCGAGTCGATGTTAGCCCCTCGGAAAGTTGGAACATCAAGAATAGTGGAGGAATGTCTGACGTCGATCGCGATGTGATCAATCTTGTTGATGGTCGATTGGTCAAAAGACCGCCAGGTGGCTGTGTGTATATCGAGGTGCGGGAAGCGCGTACTGGCTAGAAGGAGATTTCGCCCCGTAGCTAGATCAATCGGCCTGTATCTGTTGTCGGATGTGGTGTCGTGTAGACTATGTTTGCTAGTGACTCGTTCAAGGATGCTTTCCTTACCCAGCTAGCATTGAAGTCTCATAGTACAATTTTGATGTCATAGCCGGGACATTGGGCATACGTTTTGTCTAGGAGATCGTAGAACTCATCTTTGGCGGAGTCATCCTTGTCCTCCGTGGTGGTGTGACGCAGATCCGGCTGATGTTAAAAATTAAGCCTTGATACGGATCGTTATATATAAAGCGTTCGTTCACATGCCGAAAGCTTATGACTTTTTGCTTTAGTCCACCTCGAACAGCATATCCGCACCCGAACAGTCGTTGTCCTCTCTCCCTATGGCAGTCGAGGTAATCAATGTCCCAGTTTTTCATCCGCCTTATACCCGGTCCATGCCATCGGATTTCCTGGATGGTGGTTATGTCCGCCTTATAGCGGTCTAGGGCGTCCGCAAGTTGTTCGGCTGCACGTGGCCTGTTTAGGGACCTAACATTCCACCTACAGAGCCGAAGATCATTGTCCTTTTTGCGTTTTTTGTATTATAATTAAAAATTCACAGATACAAGTTTCTTTAGTGCTTGAATCGTTTTCGGATTGTTGGCATAACATCGTTCCTTTAAGGTTCCCCACAGAAAAAAGTCCAAGGGAGTCAAATCGCAGCTCCGAAGCGGCCAGTTGACATCGCCAAGGCGGCTGATAACACGATTTGGGAATTTCGTTATAGCAAAAGATCGATTTTGGCATGCGCCGTTTGGCATGGCGTGCCATCCTGCAAGAAGCAGACGTCGTCCAAATCCACGCCTTCAATTTCAATAAAAAAAAAAGTCGGTTAAGACTGCTCTGTAACGCCCAGCGTTGACCGAAACGTTGTTCCCAGCATCATTTTCGAAGAAAAATGGTCCAATGATGCATTGATTTCTCGACAATATCGTGGGGGTTATCCGACCCGCCCGCCGTAGCCGCCGAGATGAAAATGCGCCTCATCAGAAAAGATGATTTTTCGCCCAAAACCGTTGTCCAGTTCAAGCTGCTCTAAGGCCTAAACTGCGAAGCGATAACGCAGCGGATGGTCGCGCGCCTTCAATTACTGAGTCAATTGGACCTTGTGGAAGAATAATCCGAGATCTTTGTGCAGAATTCTCCTCAGGCTAGTGCGTGCAATGGTGAGCTGTTGAGACCGATGACGAGTTGGTGTTCGTGAATTGAGGTCTCACACTCTCGGCCACAACAGCTACATTCTCATCTGTGCGTAGCGTACGACGACGGGGACCATGAGTGTTATCCACTAGCATACCAGTCTCACGAACTGTTTGCACAAACTGGCGTACATTAGTTGCGGTAGGTACCTACTTCATTTTGGCCAAAACTTCTTTTCAAAAAACGCACTGTTGGGCTACACAGCACTTCCTTTGGAATTTCGTTCGGTTCTGTCAAGATTTCGAACGGGAAACAGCTGCCAGTGTCAAAATGACCTAATGATTTAAGAAAAAAACACTAGATGGCTCACACTATACATCTTGCTCTTCTTTTTCAGCGCGACAGTTCATGGCGAACCTGGGCCTCCTTTTAAAAACGTCTCCAACTGCCACGGTCGAATGACTGGCGAATGCCAGCAGTCTCCAGTGCCGCACACTTAGTTGGCTAAGGTTCTCTTCCACTTGCAATTCCACCTTATATTTGGCCGTCCTCGCCGGGTCGCCCCACAGGGTTGGATTCGAAGACCTCCCGGATCGGAGCTGTGAGCTAGCTCGTCCGCCTTCTGATTTCTGAAAATATTCATATGACCTCTTACCCAGCAGAGGATCACCTTATTGACATCTGGTCGCTCCTCTATGGGCTTTTTGCAGAGTGTTATGAGCATGGATCTTATCTATGTTGCCTGCCTTAATGGCTGCCTGGCTGTCAAGAAAGACGTTGATCCTTTTACCTGAGGGGTTTTCTCTAAGAATGAGGTCCTGTGACCTCAGCTTGGAAAACGCTACAGCCATCATCGAGTCTATAGTAGTGATTTGCATAACGAAATACGAAATAGACCTTGGCTCCTGTACCGGTATCCATTTCGGAGTTAATTTTCCTTACGTACCATAACACTGGTCCATTCCTCTCTGTAAGGAATTCTGATAGAGGATCTCCTCTCGCAGCAAGGAAGTCGGATAATACAGTTCGTTTCGATTTTGAATCTCGAGATGGCCCATCGATCCAAGACTAATGCGTGGCAATAAAAACTCCTAGCCTAGAGACTGGATTCTTGCATTCTTAGCGCAGTCCTGACTGCGATTCATTCGCAATATATCTCTAAGAGTGGAAGGTTCAGCATTGTTTCATGAGCTTTTATAGATCCAGTCACCGCCAGAAAACCTGCCCTCTGAATCATTGAAACAATTTGAATATGTCATTTAATCACAAGTGCCTTCGACCAGACAATCGAACCATAGACTAAAATAGGTCTTACCACCACAGTGTACAACCAATATACCAGTTTTAGTTTGAAGCCCCATATCTTTCCAAAGGGTACTCTCCACGAATACAGTGCCACGTAGGCTTTTCTCGGTCCTTTCAATAATACTGTTATTCCAGCTAAGCTTGGAGTCTAGATTAGGTTAGGTTGACGTGGTAGGCGTAAGCCACACTTAGGCCGAAACCGGCCCATTGAGATACCACCTGGATCAGGTTACCCTGATCCGCTAACCGGGAACCAACCGGTGCTTCTAATAAAGCGGTGGAGTTGAGCTATTTTTTGATTTGCTAGCTCACTCAGATTGTCGAAGAAGGGCGCGCCGAGGTAAATTCTCCTGCGATTCGCAAAAGAGGGACATGAGCAGAGGAGATGGTGTATTGATTCCTCCTCCTCCTCGTCCATGCAGCCGCGACAGAAGTCATTGTAGGGTAGCCCCAGCCTGGCGGCGTGATTTCCAATGGTGCAGTGACCTGTAATGACACCCACTAGGGTGCTTAAGGTTGCCCTTTTGGTTGCCACCAGGTCCCTGGTTCGTCCTAAGTTTAACTTAGGCCACAATTGTTTGGTGATAAAGCCGATATTGCTCTCATTCCATTGGAGATTGGTCTCCTCTATGGTTTGAAGCCTTATCATGTGCTTTACCGTACTTATTGGTGTTTCTAGGTACCCGAGGGTAGGTAGGCTGAGTGTGCGTGACCCTAACCTTGCGAGTTCGTCGGCCGCGCAGTTTCCTGGAATATCCCTATGCCCGGGAACCCACAGTATTTTAATGTATTTTAATGTTCAGCCATCTCATCTAGAGATAGGCGACAGTTAATGGATGTTTTTGATTTGTGGGTTACCGCTGCCAGGGATTTTATCGCAGATTGGCTATCCGTGCAAATGATAATATCCTTTGTGGATATTACATTGATCCTGAGCCATGCCAGGTCCTCCGTTATCGCAGTTATTTCTGCCTGAAACACACTACAGTAATTTGGGAGTCTAAATGATAGGTTGAGGGTAAGTTCCTTGGAGTAGACCCCACTGCCTACACCCGACTCCATCTTAGAGCCATCGGTATAGAGGGAGATCGAGTCCTTTGGTTTGACTTTCCCTTCAGTCCATTCCTCCCTGGATGGAAAGACAACTTCGAAGTTCCTGGTGAACACATTCTGCGGGTTGATGTAGTCAGTGTCCATGGGTACTTTGAAGTGTTTTAGAATAGAGGTGTGGCCTTTTTAAGATGTGGGCCATTTTCTTATGCTCCTCATCCTTAGGACCGCGCATGCAGCAACTTGCTTGCAGAAAAGGTTTAATGGTGGAAGTTGTAGTAGATCATTTAAGGCCTCCGTGGGGGTTGATCTGATCGCTCCGCTTATATATAAGCTGGCCGATCTTTGTACCTTCCCCAGAAGGTTTCGATTGACTGCTTTGTCCAGAGCAGTCCACCAGACTACGACGCCATACAGGAGGATAGGCCTTATGACTGCTGTGTAAAGCCAATACATAATGCTTGGTTGGAGACCCCACCTCCTGTCCACTACTTTCTTACAGCTGTAGAGGGCAACAGTTGCTTTCTTGACCCGATCAAGAATGTTGGGTTCCCAATTCAGCCTCCTGTCAAGGACTAGGCCTAGATATTTAGCCTGTTCTTTGATTGTTAGTTGAGTACCACCTAGCCTCGGTGGGTTGAGGGGCGGAATTTTATATTTGTTAGTGAACAGTACTAGATTGGTCTTCTTTGGGTCTTCGGGTCGGAGCTGTATTTTCCATGCGCTGTATCCGTAGACGTCGTACCAGGCCGGGATGTTAAAACTAGACATGGCTTTGTATAGCTCATCTCTATACACGCTGTCATACTCAGCCTTGAAATCGACGATAAGATGGTGAGTGTCGATTTGATATTCCTTGGTCTTCTCCAGGATTTGCCGCAGTGTAAATATTTGGTCTATTGCGGATTTACCTGGCCTGAAACCACACTGATAAGAGCCAATCAGGTTATCCACAAACGGTTTCAGGCGTTCACACAATACGGCAGAGAAGATCTTATATGCGATGTTAAGGAGTCTTATTCCCCTATAGTTGGCGCAGTTATCGGGGTCTCCTTTCTTATGGACTGGAGCCCAACTGAATACCTTATATCAACAACCCATGTGCGTCCTGAATTCGCAAGGTTGGGGTCAAGCACACTCAGTCTTCCAACCCTCAGGAATCTAAAAACACCAATAAGCTCAGTAAAGCACATACAACTTCCAACCATAGAGGCTGCGAACCTTCAATAGAACGAAAGTAACACCGGCTTTATCACTATGATCCATGTGGTATCACAATGAGCCGACTTCCTCGTATGCCAGCCACTACAACCTAACCTAGCTTAACCTACCATTGTTTCAGCTAATTGCAATAGACTACTACTACTAGCTACTTTCCACTTTCCTGATTTCATAGTACTTGTTTCAATAGAACCATAAACACTAGACGGTTGTGTAAAAGTGATTTGATCGATCCAATCGATATAGCTAATCATTTGAATCAATGAGGGTCAATACATATTTTGCATTCGAATTTAGCGAATCTAGATAGAAAACGTGAGACCCAAACCTAAGCTGCGAACTAGGTTACATTTATGTACATATATACGTATATGGGTGAACCAGAGGATTTTTTATATTCTATCTGAATATTTTGCTTTCACATTTGAGATCCATTAATAATACACAAGCGCCTTAAGCATCGATGCTCTTTAATTTATTTTATAATTTCTCTTTTATTAAACATTGAGATATATGCAAATCAATTTATCAGAGCCGAGCATCAATGAAAGTGTTCATTCTATATGCGAAACTACTATCCAAAAAATTAACTTTTAGCGATAAGATTTGTTAAATATTTATATAATTCAGCATCTGGCTAGCTTTCATCCTATTCCATATTCAAAGTTGCTCCTCTTCAGTTATAAATTTCGATAACTGAGTCAAAAACCTGTTCCCTTGTGGTGGTCCAAGTCTTATCTTAAATGCTTACTTACTTAGATGGCGCTACTGTTCGGGGTGACCCAAGGCCTCAACCAGCAAGCCTCTCCAGCCGACAATCTTTGGCCAGCTGCTTTCAGTGCCCTGCTTTCAGTGCCGCACGCCCAGTTAGTTGAGGACCCTTTCCACCTGTGCGCGCCACCTTAGGTGCGGTCGTCCTCTGCTGCGTCGTCCCTCGGGGTCTTCGGGCCGGAGCGATGATGTCCATTCACTCTACATGGCCCAGTCATCTTAGACTCTCCGTTCATACAAACGGGACCAAAGATCGCACGCAGAATCTCTTCATCCGCTTTTGATGACGTCCAAGCCTCGGCGCCATAGAGGAGGACCGGGAGGATTAAGGTTTTGTAGAGGGATACCTTGGTTTTTCGAGCGAGGGCTCTACTACTCAGTTGCCTCTTGAGCCCAAAGATGCAGCGGTTGGCAAGAGTTATTCTGCGTTTTATCTCAGCGCAGTGTGTCGTTGCTGCTTGTCACTATCGAGCCAAGGTAGACAAAGTCCTTGACTACTTCAAAAATATAGCTGCCGAAGGTGATGTTCTGACCAAGACGTCGGTGTTGCGCGTCTTTCTTTGATGACATCATATGTGTATTTGGTTTTGTCCCCATTTACCCTTAGACCAACTTTAGCCTCTTCTGCTTCAGACACCTCGCTTTGTCCTTCCAATAACATCAATATTATCTGCATAGGCAAGCAATTGTGTAGACTTGACGTGCCTCTTGTATTGGCCGCAGAGTCCCGCACGATCTTTTCAAGTGTGATGTTAAAGAAATCACATGACAATACGCCACCCCGTCTAAAACCTTTTTTAACATCGAAGGTCTTGGTTAGTCCACCTCCGACCTGAATGGAGCAGCGAGAATTCTCCATAGTCATCCTGCACAGTCTGACGAGTTTGGCAGGAATGTTAAAACATGACATGACTCTGTATAGCTCGTCTTTATAAACACTGTCAAATGCGGCTAGTCGACAGAAAGATGGTGCGTTTCGTTGGTCTTCTCCAAGATCTGCCGAAGTGTAAATATTTGGTCTATCGTGGATTTTCCAGACTTGAAACCACACTGGTAGGAACCTGCCAGATTGTCAACGAATGGTTTCAAGCGCTTACGCAGTACGGCAGATATGGTCTTGTACGCAATGTTCAAGAGACTTATGATTCTCTAGTTAGCGCAGTTATAGGGGTCTCCTTTCAGCAAACGATGCTGAGTTTTCTTTCATCGGGTATGCATTCTTCCGACCATATCTTGCAGATGAGTTGGTGCATGTTCCTGACCAGCTCATCGCCAGATGCTTTAAATAGTTGAGTGGGAAGTCCGCCTGCTCCAGCAGCTTAAGTTTCGATATCGCTGTCTTAACATCGTTTGGGTTGGATGGACGGGATTCTCTTTCGTCTTCGTCCATTGTGAATGATTCATTCTGGCTGACGGCGGCATTTTGACTACCATCGCAGATATACTGTCTGCAGAAGTGGTCCTTCCACTATCTCAGCATCGACTGTGATTCCACTATTAGTTGTCCGTGCTCATCCCTGCAGGCTCCTACTCTGGCCTTATAGCCTTGGCATGTTCGTTTTACTTTTTGGTAAAACTTTCGAACGTCGCTCCTGCAATAGCAGCTCTCGTCCGTCGATGCAGTGTAGCCATTTATGCATTCTGTTTTTCTACATGGGCCTGTCTGCAACCGTCATCAAACTAGGGGTTTCCCGAAGGTGGTGGCTTGAAACCGTGTACATCTGGGGCGGCCTCTCTGATGGCGTTTTGACAACGACTCCATTGCTGTTCTATGTTTTGAGCTGATTGCATCAGGACTTGAGAGAGCTTCAGGGAGACCTGATCGGCGAAGGTCTTGCGGTTGCAACTTTCCGACGTTAAATGTTGGAGTTCTTACTCGACTTGGCTGCAACAAGGTAATGATTCGAGTCGATGTTGTGTCCTCGAAAAGTTCGGGCATCTAGGATGCTGGAGGAGTGTCTGCCATGGATCGCAATGTGATCAATTTGATCGGTTGTCGATTGATCGAAAGACCGCCAGGTCCCCTTATGGATGTTGAGGTGTGGGAATCGTGTACTTGCTATTAAGTCCCGCCATAAAGTCCAGTAGCCTTAGTCCGTTTTCTGACTTGGTGTTGTGTAGGCTGTGCTTTCCTATGACTCGCTCAACGGTAGCTTCCCTATTTTTAACAGATATGCTCGTAACGTTGTCATATTCGTCTAATAGGATTAAAGGAATTTGCACAAGACTCCGACCTTACAACGTCTCCCCGTCGTACTGCGAATATACATATATGTACCGATGGTAGTTAAACTGAACGCAAAATTAGTGACTAATTATAGAAAAAAAATTCCTCGAGCATTGACAAGGCGATTGTATTGCTTAATCGACACTTAACCTTCGATGCAGTTTGGACCTCTTACTTTTAATCTAAAACGATATACATAGCATGAAGTAGTTATGTTGCGCACTTGACCTTAATCACGTATAGTAGAAAGATACATATTCGTATGTACATGATATATCGTTCCTTTGCCAATAGGAACTTGAGGATCACTGCACAGCTTCTCTCATAACTTGTTTAAATTATGACAGCTCGAAGGGACTACTTGCCCACCTCAAACGTCGAACTTCAATAAGCTTCGCCGACAACTATCCGATGGGGCATTTTGCTACTACCTCACTCAGATAAGATACTACAACGTACATAGTATATGTATAAACGGTTGTCCAAGCGAGGTGCAGTGATGGAAACTCATTAGAAAGTAGACACTATATTTGCTTGCTTTAGTCTATTTCATTTCGCCATTTATCGCTCGGAAGCCATATTTCGCTATCAAAGTTTGGAATGCTCTGTGGCAGCTGAAAAGGAAATAATGGTAATTTTCAGCGGCATACTACTCAAAGTCAATGCCAGAGCATTCTAGTATTCTATATAAGCGGGAACACTCACCCTCGGGAGCATTCAGTATTCGTTCAGTGTATTCAGTATTCATTCAGTGCTCAGTATTCAGTATCAGTGATCCAGTGATCAGTTCGTAATCCAGTGTGAAGGTCATCAGGCCACAAGGGAGTTAGTTGACAATTATCTAACAGATGTACAGACAAAAGTTGTAATAAAGGCGAAGCGCCCAGATGGTTGATCTGAGGTGGAATATAAAGTGTGTATTGGATAAACAAGGAAACAGTTGACCAGTGGTCGAACCCTGTTCGGGGACAATTCATCTTTGGACGATGCACTAAAGTCTGACTAGCCAAAAAACTGCTCGCATATGAATTTTGCATTTTAAAAATCTGTTTGTTGCGAGTTATGCACAAAGACTTTCCAAGCATACAAGACTCGTGTGCTCAGCAGCGTGTATTTAACGATAAGTTTTTAGTAGACGTCGTTATTTAGCAGGACACGGTTCTCCTTATCGGGCGCTATAGTTCAGGATGAACCTGGGCTTCAACCAACATGCCCCTTTTGCTAGCCTTTCCCATTGCCGCACACCCAGTTGGCTGAGGTCCCCTTCCACCTGTGAGCGCCATCCTCTATTTCTTCGTCCCTCGGGGTTGGATTTAAAGACTCTCCGGGCTGGAGCTGCGGTGTCTATTCGCTCTACATGACCTAGCCATCTTAGACGTTGAAACCATAGACGCCTGAATATACTCATGTCGCTGTGCAGCCCATAAAGTTCTTGGTTGAATCTCTTCCTCTATCCCCCCTCCGCGTTTATAGGACTGAAAATCACACGCAAAATTTTTCTTTCCAAACGGCCAACGACCTCATCCTTTTTTTGATAGTGCGAATGCTTCTGCGAGAACACCGTGGCGCAGTTGGCTACGTGTTGGCCTCTGACGCCGATGACACGGGATCGAATCCCGACAACAGCCGTGTCAGCGAACTCGCTTTTCATGGTGCTTCTCATCAGCGGGGTACTGACAAAATCCCCTGTAGTATAATTGTCAAGAAAAGCTTCTCGAATTTCGCCGTTCGGAACCCGTCAATAAACTGTATGTCCCTTTCACCTACGCTGGGACCCTCGGCTTGGGTCCTTCATGGACTTTAACGCCAACATACATACATACAACTCTTCTGCGTCGAGGGCTGTTAAACTCTATTGCGCCACAGGATGTGTAATCTTCAAAAGATGCCTGTAGCCTGGGCGACTAACATGTACAAACAAACAAATCCGAATACTCAATACGCCTACGTACTAAACCACACCCTGCACTCATCAATTACTCTGTGCTCCAAGTCGACCGTTTCAGCTCTTCCTATCCTTTCCAGCCTTCTTACCTCATTTTGCACGCTCGTTATAAATGAGTTTATCATACGACTTATTAAGAGCTCTGGGATCGGTAGGTCCATTCTGGCCTCTGCAAAGCATCTGCGTTGGAATATGGTGTGTTCCGCGTCTTCTTCTTCATCTGGAAATTCTGGGCAGAAGGGCGGGCCCCCGTAACCTGACAGGAATTGCGTAAGGTGGTCGTTGCAATTGCCGTGTGTTCTTTTTCCCTAAACCTCGATCGTAGGGATCAGCTTATAGGTCCATCGGCCTTTTGTCGTGTTGTCCCACCTGGCTTGCCATAATGCCATAGATGTTGCCCTTCTTCGGCTTTTATTCTCCAGATAACACTAATCTCTTGATGGTCTGCTGTTCGCCTAAGGTAAATCCTGTGCATCTCATTGCCGAGGATGTCGATGGGGACCATAACCGCTATGACACAGGCTACTTCATTCGAGATTGTCCCGAAACTGCATGTTGTCCATATTGCGCAGAGCCTGTATGCAGACGAAAGCTTTCTTCTCGTCTCTTTCGCTGTAAGAGCTCCCACCCAAACCGGCCCACGTATAGGAGTATTGAGCTCGCATATTCTGGCCCACCGATGTTTGACAGCCTGCATATATGACGACTTTTTGCTGCAGTATTCAAAATGGGTTTCAAAATTAAGTCGGTTGTCCAGAATTACCCCCAAGTATTTTAAGACGGGTTTAGACTTAACTGGCTGGCTCCCAGCCCGAGAGTTTGCGTTTTCTACGGTCTTTCGGCTGGTTACTAAGACAGCTTCCGTCTTATGGTCGGCTAGTCCAAGGTCGGCAGACCCTAGCCAATTTTTGATCCTGACGATTGCTTCATCCACGTGAATGTGTTTTGCTACAGTAACTACGGCGATGTCGTCAACGAAACTGATAATCTTAAGTCCATGTGGCAGCGTTCCATTATATTTCACAGAAGAGGTCAAAGTACTGAGCCCTGAGGGAGTCCCACAGATGTTGTAGTACTTAAGGCCATCGTCAATCTGATGCCTCAGCTTCCTGTTAATGAAGTAGCTAAGGATTGTCTCCACAAGGTAACGTGGTGCGTCCATTCTGCTCAGAGACCTCCTGGTACAAGACTCCATTGCCTTCTGAGCCCAAAGAAAAAGTGACTGACAATAGTGATTCTACATTTGATTTGGGAACTGATGTCGTTGTTCCAAGTCACTGCGGGGCCAAGGAACTCGAAGTCCTTAACTACCTCAAACTTACATATATCTGCCAATAAAAACGCTCTAGCCAAGACGTCGGCAATGAGCGTCCTTTCTTGACATCTCGCTGTGTTCTTCCGATTATGTCAATGTCATCCGTGTATGCGAGGAGTTGTGAGGATGTGAAATAAATTGTGCCTCTTGTCTTGGCCAGTGATTCTTGCACAATCATTTCCAATATGATGTTGAAGAAATTACACGACAGCGCATCGCCCTGTTTAAATCCTTTTTTAACTTGAAAACCATTGGTCAGTTCTGCACCGATTCGGATGGAGCAGCAAGCGTCTGACGAGCTTAGCAGGAATGTCAAAAGTAAACATGGCGTTATATAGCTCGGCCCTGAAGTCGACGAATAGAAGCTGGGCGTCGACTTGAAATTCATTGGTTTTCTCCAGGATCAGCCGTAGTGCGAAGATTTGGTCCCTGGCTTAAAGCCACACTGATAAGGACCTATCGGGTTATTTACGAACGGCTTCAGGCGTTCACACAAAACGGCAGCGAAGATCTTCTATGCGACATTAAGGAGACCTATTCCTCTGTAGTTGGCGCAGCCAAAGGGGCTATTTTCTTTGGATCGGGCAAACGATGTTAAGGCTCCATTCCTCGGGCATTCTGTCCTCTGACCATATCTTACAGATGAGCCGATGCATGCTCCTAACCAGATCACCTTAGCTGCTTTGAAGAGCTCAGCATACAATTCATCTGTGCGAGCAGCTTTATTCGACTTGAATTTCGACATGGCAATCTCAACTTCGTCGAGGTCAGGGAGGCGGAATTCTCTGCGATCTTCGTCGTTAAGAAATGGATCATTCTGCCTGACGGCGGTATGTTGGCTGTCATCGCCGTTATACAGTCTGCAGGTTTTTCCAAATTCTCAGCATCGACTGTGATTCTACTACTAGGTGTCCGTTCTCATCCTTACAGGCCTCCGTTCGGGCTTTATAGCTTTGAGACATTCGTTTTATCTGCTGATAAAATCTTCGAATGTCGTGCCTGCAATAGCACCTCTCCAAGTTTTCAATCGCCCGCCTCTTTTTCTCTTGAAAAGCTTAGGTTCCTCCCTTCTTTTAAGCTCGTAGAGCTCACGAGCCGCTCTTGTTTTTTTTTTGTGTAGTGAGGCTTTGTATGCCTCTAGCTTTTCTGCATGAATCCTTCTACACTCGTCATCGAACCAGGTGTTTCGTTGTGGTGGAATTTTAAGACCCAGCACTTCCGTTGCTGTGCTCTTCAGAGCCTTGCACAGGCTCCATTGTTGCTCTACTGACTGAGTGGAGGATTGAAATGTATCGAAGAGCTTAAGGGAGACGCGGTTGGTAAAGGCACTGGCGATCTCCGGCGATAGTAGCTTTCCGACGTCATAGCTTGGTGTTGTAACTCTACTCCGCGGTGATCGTGTTATCTGTTGACGTATCTTGGCTACTACAATGTTGGAGTTAATGTTCGCTCCTCGGAAAGTACGAACATCAAGAATAGTGGAGGAGTGTCTGGCATCAATCGCGATGTGATCAATGTGGTTGATGACTGATTGATCTGGCGACCGCCAAGTGCCTTTGTATATATCGAGGTGCGGAAAGCGTGTACTGCCTAAAAGAAGATTTCGCTCCGTGGCAAGATCGATCAGCCTGTGTCCGTTATCGGATGTGGTGACATATAGGCTGTGTTTTGCCGATGACCCGTTTAAAGACGCTTTCTTTACCCAGCTTAGCATTAAAATCTCCTAGTACGATTTTGGTATCATAGCTGGGGCATTTGGCATATGTTCTGTCTAGGAGATCAAAGACATCATCTTTGACGGAGTCATCCTTGTCTTCCGTGGGGGCATGGACATATATGAGGCTGATGTTACAAAATTTTGCCTTGGTGCGGATCGTTATGACGCGTTCACTCACATACTTTTGAAGGCTTAGGACTTTATGCCTTAGTCTACCTCTTACAACAAATCCGCATCCAAATAGTCTCTGTCCTCTCTCCCTATAGCAGTCACCGTAGTAGATGTCGGAGTTTTTCATCCGTTTTTTACCCGGTCCATTCCATCGCATTTCCTGGATGGCGGTTATGTCAGCTTTATAGCGGTCTAGGGCGTCCACAAGTTGTTCGGCTGCACGTGGTCTGTTTAGCGACCTAACGTTCCACGTACAGAACCGAAGGTCCATAGGTCCGTTCCATTTGTTTATCCGAGGCTTTTTTTTTTTGTTTCTGAGCAATTTGCGGTTTTACGGTTATAGTTTGTTAGACCATAGCCCAACCGACACTAATCCTGTTTGGTAGCACAGGATACTCGCCATTCGGCCCCTTCCGTCAGTAATGTCCCTTGTAAGGAAATTTCAAGATGGTACCACGAGGAGGTTGAAGTAGGACCTGACTAGCAGAGCTGCAAGGTGTTCGATACAGAAGCTCTCACTCGCTTTTTGTCGGGCCAGTATCCTCGATCGATGCTACCCCTACAAGGCCTTTGCTAATCTTTTACCATCCTCTTGAGTCGCTCACAATATGACAAAAAGGCTGTGTGCAGTGTATACGTCCATGTCATACCAGATAGGTAGCTTTTAGTCCAGTAGTGAAATTATCGCTGAGTGACGAAAATCTTCTTCATAACCACCTTTCGGCCCTCTCTAGCCTTTAGTTTTGAATGCAATTGACTATAAAACCTATGAAACCTATGAACCTTCGTCATTCGCATCATAAAAGTAAAGCCTTGAAAGTTGCTTCATCAAAATCAAGTGGAAAACAATTCAAAGTTAATCGTTCGCTCAATCGCCGATCCATTGTCATGAGTCAGTGATATATTGTTGCAAGACATTCCTAACCTATCGAGCAATAAAAACAACTTCATGACCCCGATCACTCAAAGGCGAAATAGTTGATTCATTACTACCTATGCCTTTATGCCTTTTGAAAGTATCTTTTCCCAGCAGAATCGATGTCACTTGTTAGGAAACCTAAATCCCCGTCAAAGCGACCATTTGTCGCTTAGATTTCACCTCCAATAGCAGAGCTACTGTCGGCTGGTTTATCGCGACAAGTGTCCATAAAATAACTTTCCCGTAATGTCTACATTGACAAGTCCAGTCGAACCAAGTACGGTTCACCGAGCTCAACATAGCCATAAGCTAGGCTGTTTAACGTACATACTTCAAATGAAAAGACCATTTGAGACGACAGCCGATCGATTAGCCATAAAGAGGCCCTCCCGCTCCCATTCGACCAGAAAACACGTTTACATTTACGTTCTATGGAATTTTGTATCTTTTTTTCCATCACCTTTCGATAAATGATTTCTTCCAAGCATGACTTGATTACGCGACTATTTTCTATGAAAAGTGAAATTTGTTGGCCTATTAATACGGGTGCGATGAATAGGAAGAGGATGGAGATGATGATGAGGAAAGTGACCAGACCATGGAAGGTAAAAGCATCGTTAGTAGCGGCAAAGTGTAATTGCAGTGTCGTCAAGACATCGTTCGATGCATTTCACTCCTTAAAAAGTCAGTGATACCTTGAGTGACTTTCGTCAGCCGTACAAGATGTACATACGTCTTCGGGGCTACTGGCTTTGGGCTACCATTACTCTGCGACTGGTTTAACTAGACACTTCAAATGCAATTTTTATAGTCTTCCACAGCTTTACGGTCCATGACCACTTGGTTTTTTTTTCCGCGTTAAGATGAGAAATATGCAAAAACTGGAGTCAAGTGATCGGCATGTATGTAGATACAGTATCTATGCAAAACAGTGTATGGTAGGCGGGGATAAAAGTGCAATTGAAAAGCGAATCTTACAACTGCCATCAGTGGTTTTATTGGTCAGACCGGATGGGTTGGGGTTACAACTTAGGACACTTTTATTGCCATTTTATTAGACTTGCTCTCTGTGGTTTCCGTATTCTTTGTGGGAATAGATAGATGGCATAAGGGGTCGAAAATGCCACGGAGGTGTAAAGTTTCACGTATCGTTGTGGGACTTTTTATAATTATTTTTTAATGTCACTTTCTACATGCGGAAAATGGATCCTCTTACTTTTGCTGAAGCGTGGACTGGTTGTTTACTCTCTCCGGTTACATAAGTACCTTGGCACAGGGACTTAATCTACCTACTTGAACAAACAAATTAATCAGTTCAATCGATCTGGCCAGTCGGGACACTGCAGTTTGAGGTATCATCTTAACAAAACTAATCTCTCGTTTTAAACTGAGTGCTGACTCTGTCTTGAGGACGTAGAGACGGCAGACCACATAGCATGTGAGTGTGCTGCTCTTTGTAGCCTTAGGAAGCGTATCCTTCTTAGTGAAGTTATGACTCCTGAGGGGATCATCTCAGCTCCTACGAGAGACATTCTCAACTCCATTAAGGAAGTGGAGAAGCTCCGCCTCTCATAGGCTAGTAGGCACAATAGATCTATAAAGTTCACAGTGTCTTGTGCTATTTGTTAGCACTAGCCCCTTAATTAAAAAAAAAAAACATAAAATCCTCACAGACAGACCCAAATATCCGGCGCAAAATCAGCTCCGTCGTCCTGCTTATCGACCATCTTTCGGCTCCTTACAGCAAGATTGGCAGTATGAGCGTTTTGGTTCTTCGAGTGAAGCCTTTAAGTCTTTTGACCCAAGTTGTTTAGACAAACCAAAGTAGCAGTGGTTGCCAAGGGCGAATCTATTCCACCTATGCCACTGTGGTGTCATTTGTGGAGTTTACGTTTGCCCCGAGGTAGACAAACTAAAGAGTTAAGGAACCACCTCGAAATTGTAGTTGACAATTGTCGGTTTTTGCTGGACAGCAAGTACTTTGTCTTATCCTCGTTGATTTTAAGACCAGCTCGTTTCTCTTGTTCTTCAATCGCCGTGAAAGCCTCTACAACGTCACGCTGAGACCGCGCGATGATGTCAATATCATCCGCGTATCCCAGCAGCTTGTAGAAGATAGTGTCTTCCCTGTTAACGCCTGTCCGTCGCACTATCTGCTCCAAATTGAAGAAGTCACACGACAGCGCATCTCCTTGCATAAGTCCGGTGCATGTTTCATACGATTCAGAGGTCCTAGAAGCGAACTGCACGGTGCATCGCGTATTTTTAGCGACTCAGCCGAATCAGTTTTCCTGGGATCCCGAATTCGGCCATCGCATTAAACAGTTCTTTGCAATGAATGCTGTCGTACGCGGCTTTAAAATCGATAGAGAGATGGTGTGTGACGACTTGAAGTTCGCTGGTCTTTTCCAGGATTTGTCGAAGTGTGAATATTTGGTCCATAGTCGATCTGCCGGGCCGGAAGCTGCACTGGTAACTGCCGATTAGTGCGGTGCTAAAGGGCTTTAGACGTTCACACAGACAGAATCTTGCATGCGACATTGAGCAGGAATATACCTCTATAGTTATTGCAGGAGGTAGGATCGCCTTTTTGATGTATGGGGCAAATAGAGCTAATATTCCAGTCGTCGGGCATGCATTCGTCCTCCCAAATTTTACAGATGATCTGATGCATGCTCCCTACCAGAATATCGCCGCCAGGCTTGAAGGGCTCTGATGACAAGCCATCTGAGCCTGCGGCCCTGTTGTTCTTCAGCTTTTGAATAGCTGTGCCGACTTCTTTGATGCTGAGTAGGAGGACTACTTCAGCTCCTGGAATTGGGATTTGCTCAGTCCCTCCCACACTCTCTTGGTCATGCTCGTTAAGCAGCTGCTGAAAATTCTGCTTAAATAATTCCACTATTCTCTGCGGGTCGGTGACAAGATTGCCTTCGCAATTTCGGAGTGCCTGCGTACCTTACTTAAAGCCTCGTGCAAGGCTTTTAGCTTTCTTATAAAAGGCCCGTATTTTATGTTTGTGTCTAGACTCCTCGATATCCTTGAGCTGGGAGGCTGCGAAGATTCTTTTATTTAGTTGCAGCAGTTTTTTCTCCTCCTTTACCTTTACCATCCCGGTGCTGCTTTATGGACCTTATCGAAAGCGGATGAGGAGGCTCTTGGTAATTTTGAGAGAAAAATACTGCGTACCATTTTCGACCTGCATAAATTGGGAGTGGAGGAGAAGACTTAACAGTCAATTGTACATGAACGTAGCACGGCGTCTGCAGATCCAACGCCTAAAGAGGCTAACCACAGTTTCGGTCTTTGAGGTTTTTGAATCCAATCCTGAGGGGCCACATATTGTTGGCATTTGTGTTTGTGTCAGTTGCTCTCTGTAGTCTCTGGCGATCTCTGAGATGTTTCCAATATTGAACCTCCTCTTGGTGGACTGATGTAGCTTTCTACCATTGGAAAGTCGAACTCTGAGTCTTGCTGCCACTAGGAAATAGTCAGAGCCGACGTTTACCCCACTGAACGTTCTAACATCCAGAAGGTTTGACGCATGTCTTGCGTCTGTGAGCACATGGTCAATTTGGTTGGCAGTTCGACCATCTGGAGACCGCTAGGTTACTGTATGGATCTTCTTGTGAGGAAATCTTGTGCTACTTATTGCCGTATTACGAGTTGCCGCAAAATCCGTCAGCCGGAAGCCGTTGTCTGTTGTCGTATCGCCAAAGATGTTCTCCTTACCGATTTTGGCTTTGAAGTCCCCGATAATAACAATAACTACTAGGTCATCAGCATATCTGATAGCCGCATAGCCTTACCACTCGCGGCTATGTGGCTTGCGGAGTAGGTCGTCGATAGCTATCGACCAGAGAAGGGCTAAAAGGATGCAGTGGTATCTGATCCTTTAGGATACCTCTAATAAGCTCTATCAGTTTTTTCATTGCTTTTAATAGGAACGATGTGAGGGTGATAGGATTTAGGTTCTTGACTTGGCTTTCCAATCTTGGGCATGAAGACAAGGCTGACTTCTCTCCAGATTTGATGGATGTAACCCAAATTGAAATCCGACCTAAAAAGAACTATCGGTGGTGATAGATAACAGGAAAGACGCGGTCTTTGCCCAGAGCCTGATAGCGTTTCAATGAGCCAATTGCCCATTTAACTCTATCGGGGCTAAAAAGTCTACCAGACAGGCTATTCGTTCTACTGTCGATGTTATTTATGACGTTCGTCTGATCGTCAAAAAGCATCCGCTGGGGAGTAGAACCAGGCAAGTGGACCTCAAGTAAGGTCTCCAGCGTTTCCCTGCGATTGACGGTAAGGTACCGTCCGGTTTACGAAGCAGCCCGAGTCCATTTTTGTGCTCTTGACATTTTTTTTTTTTTTTTTTGTTGGTCCATTGTACTCCAGACCAGACAGATACCTTACATTACTGTATTTTCCCCGTTTCCCGGAGAAAAATGGCGGACCTTCAGTGATGTAGAGCTTAAATATTCGGCACACTCCATATTTTTTCTGCTTCGACCGGTATTTGAGCGATCTATTCAGAAGACTTCTGGCTTCCCTGCGAAGACTTTGGAGCTCGATATTCCACCAAGGAACCAATTTCCCGCAGGGAGGTTTGCCGACAGGACATGCGAGTTCAAAACATCTGGTGATGGCGGTATTCATGAACTGCGTTCTCTACCAATTGTTTCGTTCTAAGTTAAGGTAGGGCCTGAGTGGATTTCTCAAGCTCCTCTCTAAACAGCACCCAGTCCGTCTTTCTCGGATTCTGTCTTGGTTGCAAGGATGAGATCTTACAACTTAATCAGAATTCGATATATTTATGGTCCGACAGCGTAGCATCAGGCAAGACTCGCCAGTTAGTGATGTCCTTCACATATCTGTTAGATAGGGTCAGGTCAATCACCTGCTGTCGTCTTGTCGTAACAAACGTTGGTTGAGAGCCAACGTTGTTGATGGTATGGTCAGACGAGAGAGTGAAGTCTATAAGATGGTCCCCTCTTGTATTGCATTTGCTGCTGCCGCAAACAGTGTTTTGGGCATTAGCATCGTAACACAAGTGAGGCCAATCTTTCTGGCTTCACAATACTCTACGAGCTCAGAAACTTCCTTCGGTAGTGGAGGTAGTATCAAGTCGTAGGAAAAGTAGGTAGACACAACGACGAAGTGTTCTGTTACCCCGTGCGTTTCATAGCCTACTCTAGCAGCCATCAGATCTTGTCCACAGAAGTGTCTAAATTTGGTTGCCGATAATGAATTTGATATGATGAGGCAGACCCTTGGCCTTTCGGATCGCTCATCATAAAGGATCGTAGCATCACGTATACCACCAAGGCCACATAGGCGTTTATTCCACATCCACAGTTCTTGAATGGATCGATGAAATGATTTGTATTACTGCATGCAATCCTGCTACTTAAATGAGCGGTAGCAGGCTTGCAATGCTGTAGATTGATATGAGTAAAAATCATATATTCATACGGCAGGCCACGTCCCATCCTGCGACTACTTGACATTAAAATGGAATGAGACCCTACCTCATCCATCCCCACATTCCTTGTAGGAGTAGATAACCCAAGTTCTCGTGTCGAGTCCTGGATTCTGTGTGCGTAAGCGCGTCAGCACTTCCACCTTAGTTCCAGGTTTCCCCGGAATCCGGCAGATGGCGCGCGTTAATTTCGGGAGACTAACTACCTGGTAAGTCGCAGTTCCCAGAGGAGGGATGTTCGGCACCATATTCCTGATCCAGGCCGATGTGTGCTGTGATGAACAGCTCATCACACTCATTCATCGACGAAGACTTTTCTGCCTGTAAACAGACACCCGTTGCCGAGGCTAGCTCCAGTAGACGGTCATCGCAGTGCTTGCAGTCTGCGTTGGTCATTCTACTATCATCACCAGCTTTCCCTATTCTAACCTTTTTATAGGAGATGGCCGCCTCTCAATAGGAGAGCTGCTTCTCTCGGCTCCTTACGGTAATTTGGATTTCCTTCTGGGAGGGAGGGGTTTTATTGCGTGATGGGCCCGCCTCCGAGGAGCGGTTTTGGGCTATCTTCGTTTTCTGGCCAATGCTTTGATCCATCTGGGTCGCCACATCTGCTATTGGACTCCGAACTGGATGCGACCCCACCGTAGAGGAAGGCATCACATACTCTGTCCATAACGAGGCTATCCTTGGCGGCGGCCTTCCCTTTGCGGAAGCTTTTACCTTTTTCGGCTAATGTTCCCACTCCCTTCGGACGTCGCTTTTGGACAGCCTCGCCAGTTCGAGGACTGACGTAACGACTTCGCCTTCTGCGTTCAGAGTCAGTATGTCAGCCCCGCCGCTTTTACGGCGGCAGCGCCGGCCATGGCAGAAACCTGGACACTTCCGGCCCCGTCGTTACGGGAACTGATCACGCTCTTACTGGGTGGTTGAACTTTCCCAGTAAGAGAAAGGGGTTCGAGGCGCATGCCGAAAGTGCCTTTTCCAACCAACGACGCTTACCGCGCTGCGCACCTTTGTGAGAGAGGGGGACCTCAGGAAAGAGGGTCGGATCGATTTCGGTAGGAGATTTCTGTCGACCTTACCCTCTTAACTGGTTCCCCTATAGGTGTAGCCTTGACCATTGTGCCTACGGCTTTGTCAGCAGCCTTGCACAATTTTTCGGGCATGTCTCTTTCCCTTTATTTTTTGGCACTTAGTAGTGCATTCAGCGGTACGTTCCAATTCTGGCGCTCGTTCCGTCCTTGCGGTTTCCCGTGCCACACCATCGTTGGTGTCGCCTCCGCTGGATGCACCACTCATGCTCAGTCCGACCAGGTTGTCGGACAGTGAGCCGCAGGAGTCTTTGTCGTTCCGGGCTGCCGTAGGGTTAAAAATGAATGTCGGGGCCACCAGAATCCTTGCTTCTGCCGCAATCAAAGAGATCGCGGGTGGATTACCGCTGTTGCGGGTACCACCTGGAGTACCCGAATCCATTGTTTGTTCATTAATTTTTGGGTCTCAGTTCGAGGTCTATGAGCCTCCCGCCACGACAAGGAGCCCGAAGAAGGGAGTATAGCGTTTATGGAGTCGGCCCGCAGTTGGTAGTGAGTCATTGAGTAGTGTTCTCGCAATGTTTTTTCCAAGACATTCTTTTGAATTTCCTCAACGGGTGTTGAGGAAGCTATCCGGAGGTGCCGCTAGGAGGCTGTATGTCAACTTGACCAGAGCTAGAGCAGGATCGTTGTTGGCGTCTGGCCATGTTGAGTGCAATCAGCAATTTTGCCCTACATGCCCAGGCCCTATCCTATTAGGGTCCAGGCGCTTACCTATTAGTTTATAGGTAAGGTTAAACTATTTGCAGTCTTATCCACCTAGGTTGTACATCGGCATTATAAGCCCATGAATACAAGGGAGAACATAAAATCAAGTTGATTGTCAGTTTTATTCCGTGAGTTCTTGTAAGTGGGAACTATACTATCCAGCCATATGACTGAGGTTATTTACAATAGCTTAAAGGCTCCGATGTTCAAGAAAAATGATGATGAAAGGAAACTGTCTCTTAAGATAAATTGGTAAAGACCCTAATGATGAATTGCCGCATAGACCTTTTATCTAGATATACCTTTTATCTAGTAGCAATTTGTCGTTTGTCTTCTGTTTGCTACACCTTTCCGCTCACTTATGCCAACACCCACCAAAAAAATCCATTTTGAATCCCAACAGATCACTTTCTGAAGAACTGTCCTCGAGTTTTCAGGAAAATATTTACTCTTCCCCTTACTATAAATGGCCCACAGCTAAACGCCGCACCACGGTAGTACTCACTCTTATCTGAGAATCTCTGCCCCAGCAATTCATTATCACTTCCGATGCGTCACGTCCCATCGTATTCCGGAATTGTTATTTTTGTTATCTAACTCGTTAACAGAAAATTATACATTTAAATCGGAAATCATAAATCCAGCATCAGAGATGACTTAACTTGGTCGTTTACATCACCACCCGGCTCCATGGCTATGACAGCTGCTTCTTAATTACCTCCTGAGATAAAGCTTTAAATAAAACCGCGGCGACGTTCTAGTAATTGATTCATTTGCGTCTTTTTCATTCTACTACTTCAATCCGCATTCGATACTATACTATGCCAATTTGGTTTGTTTATTGTTCTTTTTTGTTTTTGTTTTGATGACACCCTTTTGTATCTAATTGGGTCAGAAGACTGAAATTGACCTGAGCAATCAGATTTTTGTTTTGTTTATTCCGCATGCTCATTGGTACAATTTTTCATTTAACACCTGTAGGAATGTTTGAATTAATTTATTTCTTTTCTTTGTATCTTTTCAGGTAAGTTTTTCATAAGTTTACTCACAAGTTACCAAGTAGTTGTAAGTAGCAATTCATATAATTCTAATTGTAAAGTGTAGTGTCCCTATCGGCCTATCCTGCGGCATTCCATCAATTCTCACTCTTAACTGCACTTATAAGCCGTACACCCACCGCAACGTAGATTGTATCTAGTACGTTTTATTGTACTCATATTATGCAAATACAATTTCGTACGACGTGGGTGTGACTCCTTTAGTACCTAGTGCAGTAGCAACTGCCAGAGGATTAAATAAAATGAAAACGGAATGCATTTGGCACCGTGCGTGCGTGATATGTTTACACTAAGCGCACAAATGCTGACAGAGTACAACTCAAAGCAAAAGAAAATGGGAGGGAAAAAAACGCGCGAAAGAATGCAGTTCATGGAACTGCATAGAAGCGAAAAGTTCAAATTGTTAGCCGTAGTAACCAGTCGGGGGGGGGGAAGACCTATGTTGGGGGAAAGTCGATTTGAACGAGTATGTATCGCGCGCGTCTTGGAGGCGGTACAACGATAGCAAACAAAAACGAATAGAGTTGGAAGAGAAAAACTTTGCAGACAAAACGCAATTTAAATGCAACACAACTAGCACCTGGAATGAATTGGGAAATCGTGACCTATCATTGTGGCCTTTTTGGACCCCTTCAAATTATGATTAAGCTCAGTTTTCAGGTTGAATCTTCCCCCTGTGGTGTTATGCATTCATCAACAAACAACTGTTGAAGAGGATTCAATGTTAGTTGTGCTAGGAAAGATTCGAGTTGGAGATCGCATGACTTAATTCCCGAAACACTAAGAGTCAATTGCTATGGAGGCAGAGGACATCAATAAAACATGAGGAAAGTAGGGACACGGCATGCGGACTATGACAGTTGAATGGTATCTGATTAATGTCTTTCTTTTGCTCATAAGCATGCTGCTGATTTCGAGTCGCAATGCCTAACAGGTTTTTAGAATATACATATAAGGTGTGCAACTAAATGTTGAGGCTTTCGTATTTTTGAAGCTTTATTCATAGTAATGTTACTCCATACATTGTTAGTATTGCCCATAGTTTTCTACAACCTTTGACCATTTTGGCTACTTCCTAAGAAGTGAAGTGCTGCTCGGTCAAGTCATGAGCCACCGATCGAAAGGAACGCTAGTCAGAAGGAGAATACGGTGCGTGAGTGTAAGTGCCTCTAGAGTTTCCTTGACAATTTTAGCAACTTGTGGCCGAGCGATGTCGTGCTGAAAGATTACTTTGTCGTGTCTTTTGGCATATTGGGGGAGTATACGCTTCAGTGCTTGACTTCTTTTTTGGAGAGAAATTAGGAGGAGCTTTAGTGATGAAGAGCTAAGATATTCGGCACTCACCATATCTGTCCCAAGGGTGCGCGAGCGAAAGCGGGACAGTCGCAGAGAAAGTGTTCTGCTTGGGGGTGGCCGTGGTGCAGTGGTAAACACCACCGACTTTAGTTCAAAGTCTGTTCTAATATAACACCATAATAGCATGGAACTTTTGCTGGGAACTACAACCAACGTGAAAATTTAGTCGAGTTTCTCTCAAATTCTATCTAGGACAACCACCCCTGGAGAGTAGTGACCGAACATCTACGACCCAAACCACCTACCTTCCGCCCAGATTGTGTGACAAATATATCTAATAAGAGTATAACTCTTGAATCTGCTCGAATTATAAGAAAAAAATGTGGTCTAAGGTGCTACCCGCAAAGCCCACACGACTAACTTCCCAATGGGAAGAATGGAAACACCCATTACTTTGCCTTTTTTTTTTTTTTTTTAACCCCCGACGTAAAAAATAGAGGTGTTATAAGTCTGAAGTGTCTGTGGATCTGTCTGTGGTATCGTAACTCCTGGACCGATTATACCATTGTTTTTTTTGTTTTGAAAGCTAACGTGATCGAAATTTGTGAAGATCTGTTCAGGTGTTTCAAAGTCATTCGCTCTTTTTGTTAGCTGCGGTAGAATTCGTAGATGAATAGTGGGTAATGTATCGGTTCTCGTCTGATCACCGCAATCAACCAGTATTGGGTGCGGTCAAAACTTAGATGGGGAACCGCTTGGAAACACCGCGTGTTGTTGGCATCAAACCGTCTATTTGCTGTCGCTCCATGTCACCCAGGGTCAGGAAACGCACACACATAGATATGCGCACAATAAACAATCTATTACTCATAAACTGCTCCCGTGCGTGTGCAATTTCGATTGCTAAAAGTTTCTAATTTAGATTTTATAGAAAGTGAAGCCATTATGGAAACTCACCCCATGTGCGTTAAACAGAACCCACCCTTCAGAGTGCACATAAGTGAGCGTTCTCGAACGCAGTAATGTATGAAGTGCGCAAAATTCCATAAATGCACACACAGTCGTGTTCGTGAGCGAAAATAAAAATGTTCACAGCCAATTACTCATGAGCGCGTGCGATTAATAATTGCTCGTTGGGAGGTAGTGCACACTCACTAGCAGCTCTTAAGTGTGCGTTTCGTTACCAACCCACAGCAATCTCATATGTGTCGAGCAATCTCATATGTGTCGGTTGTCGTCCGATCACCGCAATCAACCAGATTCTTAGATGGGGGGCTGCTTGGGAACATAGCGTGTTGTTAATTTTTTTTCCTATTTTTTAGTTATTTAATTTCTAACAAAAAAAAAAAAACGGCTGGACCGATTTTGCTGAAAACTTACTCACTTTTAAGTACGCGTGGAACGAACCCAACCTTATGTCAATATCATCTTTGGTTCTTGAGATAATCGAGACGAAAATTCCGATACGCACATGCGCACATACGTACATACGCATATACATACATCCTCCTCGTTACATGCAGCACAGGTGAGAGATGCTTAGCAAAAGTACAATGGCCCGTAGTGACACCCACAAGTTCTTTGCATTCTATTCTCCTTAAGGACATCAGGGCGTACGCGTTTGTATATATGTATGTATGTTGGCGTTACAGCCCATGAAGGACCTAAGCCGAGCTTCTCTCAATCACCCAAGTTGTGTGTGATTTAATTTTCCCATAGGTGAAAGGGACCTACAATTTATTGCCGGAACCGAACGGCGGATTTCGAGAAGCTTTTCATGACAATTTTACTACAGGGGGTTTTGTCAGAACCCCACTGAGGAGAAACACCGCGAAAAACGCGTTCGATGACATGGCGGCGAGATTCGATCCCGTGTCATCGGCGTCAGAGGCCAACACACTACCCACTGCGCCGCGGCGTACGCGTTTAGTCATCGTAAATCCTGGATATTCCCTCCATCTACGATTGTGTGTATTAAAGATCCAATTGTTGATGTAGGAATTGACCGTGGAAGCAGGTTCTGGTCCTGCAAAAATTTTCTCTGAGCCCATTCCAACGAGTTCATCAAAGATCTCATTTTCTGAGGTCCCAGAATGACCTGGGACCCATACAAGCCTTAATAAAGTTCTTGAGTTCATGCACTTATCTGGAGCTGGTTAAAGGATTGGACACAGCTTCGAGTGCAGTTTTAATGTCACTGCACACGCATATGCTTTTACCTTTCCACCTATGCTTTACAACATAGTGCATAGTCATAAGGATTGCGCACAGATACCTATATCTGTGAATGAAAGACTGGCGCATAATAGTTCCTGAGTTCATAATAAAACTTAATATGCTTTTGGGTGAGCTAGCAACGATTAAGATAATACTTGCATAAGTGACGATGACGTATAGGTACTGACAAGGCAGTTACAGTGACACAGTATGTGCTCTGTCGTTTCTTCGTCCTCATTGCACATTCTGCTGGTATCATCTTGTATAGTGCCCATGGTCTTGAGGTGTTTGTTGACTGGGCAGTGTCCAGTAAGGAAGCCTGTGACTGTACGGATCTGACCATGGCTTCTGTCTTCAGTTGGTGGTAAAGAGGTGGTAGTTCTGTGATGACTTCTAGTGCTGCTGTGAGGGTTGTTCTCATGGCCCCTTTAATGCAGATACAAGCTAGCTTTTGCAGTTTGTTAAGCTTGGCTTGTACTGATATTTGTTTTGTTTTATACCACCAAACGGGCGCAACGTATGTATATAAGAATTGGTCTGGTGATGGCTGTATACAGCCACGTACAGCCAGGCTTACCACACGATATTCCGCGCTTGAGATTGTCGTAGTAGATCCACTTTTCATCCTCCGCATTATTCGATGTCAGAAAACCCTTCCGATTTTGTCTCTGGAGTTCATTCGGAACCCAATATCCTTGCCTTTGCACCATACCCCTTGAGAAGGTTTGAAATCGCTTGTTGAGTCATTCCCAAGGCTCCTCTTGAGCTTGGCATGAATCTAGGTTCAGTAATATCTTCAACTCAGCGTCTTCAAACTTTACTAATCTCCCTTCGTGCTCTCTGTCACTTGTGTCAAAATCGCCGGTTTTGAAACGCTGAAACCAATACTCACAATCGATGCCATGCAGCGAAAAGGAGCAGGACGGAATACATATACATATACTCGTATGTCTAAATATCAGTATGGCAGGAAAACCGGGAGTACAACAGCTACTTCCTAAGAAGTGAAGAGCTGTTCGGCCAAGTCATGAACCATGGACCGGAAGAAGGGCTGTGCGTGAGATAGGACATCCCATTTAACTACCTCCAGAGTTTCCTTGACAATTTTAGCAACATGTGGCCGAGCGTTGTCGTGCTGAAAGATCACTTTGTCGTGTCTTTTGGCATATTGGGGGCGTATGAGCTTCAGTGCTTGGCTTCTTTTTTGGAGAGAAATTAGGAGGAGCTTTAGTGATGAAGAGCATATTCGGCACTCACCATATCTGTTTCAAGGGTGCGCCACTGTCCGCGAGCGAAGGCGGGACAGTCGCAGAGAGAGTGTTCTACTTGGGGGTGGCCGTGGTGCAGTGGTAAACATCACCGACTGTCGAGCGGAAGGTCTGTAGGTCAAAGTCTGTTCTAATATAACACCATAATGGTATAGAACATTTGTTGGGAACAAAAACCAACGTGAAAATTGGGTCGAGTTCATCTCGAATCCTATCTAGGACAACCACCCCTGGAAAGTAGTGAACGAACATCTACGATCCAAACCATCTGCCCTCCGCCCAGGTTGTGCGAAAAACATCTCGGGGTCATGTTACAAGCGAGGGACAATTACTTTAGACATGGGACGCTCCGAAAATGATACACATATCATCTTAGATAAAACTCAACAGTGTACTCTTATGGTTTCTATGATGGTTCATGATTTTTTATCCATACTAGCTCTATGGACACGGGTTGTTCATCGATCACGATTTAAGCACCTAATTTACGTGCCTGCATCGGCGTTTACGAGTATTCATCACATTTCAACAGAATCAGTCACGAGGTATTGCTGCTCGATGGGACTATAAAGTGTGTTGGCGTTATACCTTTTTTTATCGGTACAAGACAGCAATGCAGATGCTATAATTCGTGGTATGAATGTGTCGAGCAGCTATTCAACTTGTAGAGAGGTAGTTGAACCTTCAGCAGAATGGACTATGCCAACATTAAGCCTCCTAATACGGTACTCGAAAGTCTTACTCCTAAATCAGTTTCAGCCCTCAGCTTTGGCTTGGCTTTATTATACTTTATTTTTCATCACACCTACATAGACACTGGGGACTGGTGTAAATTAATTTGTGCCCCAACTATAGGTACTTCCCTAAATCAGTCTTCTTTCTCTGGTTTTCATTCCTTCCTCTTCCATACATCATCCGCCTTTTGTTGATTAATTTCAACTAAAAACCGGTTTGGAAGATACAAAGTCGAAGACAACTATTGCGCCATCATAAGAACCCAAACTTAAGATAAAGATATAAAAAATATAGATTCCCGCATACTCATACAAGAACACAACCGCCTCCTGCAATTCAGGTTTGTTTCGAACATTGCCGATAAATACCATCTGCACGCATGCTACGCCGCCGATTCGGAAGGAATTTCTGTTGATCGCAACTGATCTCGGCAGTGGCTTGCAAAATGTGTTATGTAGTATAGTTCCAGTAGCTCCCAGATTGGTAGTTCCACATTTGCCTGAGTGATTTTGAAATACATCCGATCGCGTAACAAGCAAAATGCAAAAGAGTGTTACGTCACTTCCAATCAACCTGTTTCCCCTGTTCAGATTACCTAAGATACATTCCTACATCTCATAGATACTTCTGAATTCGTTTAATTTTTCTTTTACATAATCTTGTCATCGGAATATTGAAAAGAGAAGAAAAATGAGACGAGGTTACCTGCAGCGCGACGGCTATAAAAGAATTTATTGCACTCGACCTGGGAGCAGCTCTCGAGATGCTGTTCAACTCGATAACTTGGACTAGGCCCCTTCCCATATGGGCATTTATCTCACTAACATGGTACAGTCCAATATGCTTAATTCGGTCCAAACTTGATCATGTTTAGATAGTCAACGCCGTCGACCGATGTATGGGAAAAAATTGACTGGTCGAGCTAAAGGTGCCATACCAATGAGGAATTAAGGCCTTGGTAATCGATTAGGCGTTCCTTACAATGAAAAGTGATTTGGGTTAGTTTCGAATAACGTGGAAACATGGTTTAGCACCTGTTGATCAAGTAACCAAAGGCATACCTTTACAGAGTAGTGGTATAAGACAAGTGTATGTATGTGAACAGGTTGGTCGCGCTTGCGTGGAAACACGTGCGTTACTGCTAACTGCTATTGGGTGCAACGTAATATCTCAATAATCACAGTGATTGAGTGGTAATTTGAGATCGTTTGTTGCTCATTTTGTTTTACTTTGTTGTTCACTACTTTTGCATGGCCTGCATGGTGATGGCAACGGTAGTGGGTAGTGCTACTAGTGGGTAGTGCTACTAGTGAGAGACTGAGAAGACCGTTAATAACATCCTACACTAGGTGGTACGTACATGTGCAGCTAATATGGGAGTTATGGGCGCATTCGGTTGTTTTTCTTTTTACGATCATACTTGAATTGTAATTTCCCTCTGAAACGCTTTAGATACAGATGAACAAACATATGGTTTCCATAATTTGTAACGACTTTTCGGCTACATTCCACAACTTAGAACCACTTTTTTTAACCATAAAATACTTAGGTTTCGCGAAATAGGTTATGGTTCAAGACACGCTCCTAGTAAATCAGTTGGTAAATGACTTTTATGGCCGAAAATTCTTATAAGAATTATTGTATTTTCATTGCTTTTCCACGCTACCGCATATGAACAGTGTCGGAAGAAAGTCTGACAATATTTGTTTGCATATTGTATCTTATAGTTACAGTTTTGTTGAATGATTGTAGAAATAATCTCTGTCCTTTCCCTAGAGTTGGCAAGGCGTGAGTTCTCAATGCCCAAATATTCGGGAAAACGCTGGTGCTTTGGAAGCATTCAACTCCATTTCCGTTAACTTCAATTAAGATTTTGGCCGACCTTTTAACTTAAGTCTAAAAAAGCCGCGGGCGCAGTCTGCTGAGCTTCTTAAGGCGGCTGGAGATGAGCTGGTAAGGTGCATGTACCATCTCATTTGCAATGTATGGTCGGAGGAAAGCATGCCCGACGAATGGAACCTCGGCATCGTTTGCCCGGTCCATAAGAAAGGAGACCCCTATAACTGCGCCAACTATAGGGGAATAAGTCTCCTTAACATCGCATATAAGATCTTCTCTTCCGTATTGTGTGAACGCCTGAAACCGTATGTGGATAACCTAATCGGCTCTTATCAGTGTGGTTTCAGGCCAGGTAAATCCAAAATAGACCAAATATTTACGCTACGGCAGATCTTGGAGAAGACACAGGAATACCAAATCGACACTTACCACCTCTTCGTCGATTTCAAGGCTGCATATGACAGCGTGTATAGAGACGAGCTATACAAAGCCATGTCTAGTTTTAACATCCCTGTCAAACTCGTCCGACTGTGCAGAATGACAATGGAGAATTCCCGCTGCTCCATTATGGTCGGTAATGAGCAAACCGAGACCTTTGATGTTAAAAAAGGATTTAGGCAAGGTGACGCGCTGTCATGCAACTTTTTCAACATCGTGCTTGAAAAGATCGTGCAAGAGTCTCTGGCCAACACAAGAGGTACGATTTATTTCAAATCTACGCAATTGCTTGCGTACGCCGACGACATTGACGTGATTGGACGGACACAGCGAGACGTCAATAAGGCCTGTGTAAGCATTGAGGTAGAAGCGGCTAAGATGGGTCTCAAGGTTAATGAGGGTTAAACCAAATATCTGCTATCATCTAAAAGAGGCGGTCAACGCCGACGTATTTACTAGAACGTCACCATGGGCGGATATAACTTTGTGGTCAAGGAATTCGTCTACCTTGACTCACTGATGACCGGCGACAACAACACCAGCGCTGAGATAAAACGCAGAATCACTCTTGCCAACCGCTGTTTCTTTGGGCTCAAGAGGCAATTGAGAAGTAGAGCCCTCTCTCGGAAAACCAAGGTGACACTATATAAGACCTTGATCATCCCAGTCCTCCCTTATGGCGCAGAGGCTTGGACCTTAACAAAAGCGGATGAAGATGCCCTTGGTCGTTTCGAGAGAAAAATTCTGCGCACTATCTACGGTCGCGTTTGTTCAAACGGAGTACGGACGCAGAACACCTCGTGCCGACCGCTGAACTTTAGGCTCAAGAGGCAATTGAGTAGTAGAGCCCTCTCTCGGAAAACTAAGCTGACTCTCTATAAAACCTTAATCATCCAGGACGGCCTAACGTGGTGCACACAGGTAAAGAGGGACCTTAACCAATTGGGCGTGCGACACTGGAAACAGCTGGCAAATGATCGTGCTAGCTGGAAAGGCTTGTTGGTTGAGGCCCAAGTTCACCCCGAATTGTAACGCCACCTAACTACGTAAGTAATGCGCCCACGCCCCGTCAGAGGACAAGGATGACTTCTATGATCTCCTAGAAAGGACATACGACAAATGCCCAAGCTACGACACCAAGACAATATTAGGAGACTTCAATACATAGCTGGGAAAGGAAGAAGTCTTGCCAGAGTCATCGAAAAATACAGTCTACACGACAACACATCCGGGTACGGGCTCAGACTAGTGGATTTCGACTCGGGACGGAACCTCTCTGTAGTGAGTACGCGGCTGTCCCCTGATCAATCAACCGTCAATGAGATTGATCACATTGTGATCGACGTCAGACACCCCTCCAGTACTCTTGATGTTCAAACTTTCCGAGGAGCAAACATCGACTCGGATCTTCCCGGAGGCGAGAAAGAACACCAAAGAAAGCTACAATCGCATCCGACCACTAGGAACTTTGCCGACCAAATCTCCCAAAAACTCTCAGAAAGTTCGACGCCGCCTGCACAAACGGTACAAGAAGACTGGAAGCATTGTCAAATAGTTATTAATGACGCTGCCACTAATGTGCTGGATTTCACGACACCACCGCCCAGGAAAAATCCGAGATATGATGACGAGTGCAGGCAGGCCCCTGCAGCTAGCAAGACGCCTACAAGGCAATGCTGCATCGAAAGACGAGAGTTGTTCTTCGAATAGAAAAAGAGAGAGATGAGAACCGGCTTCTCAAGAAGAAAAGAAGGAGCATGAGAACCGCGCGGTCGAGGAGATGGAGAGGTGTTACAGTAGGAATGAAGTCCGGAAGTTTTACCAAAAGGTAAAAGAGCTATCCAGTGGATATACCTACCCTCCGAATCGGATAGATCCGCTAGTTCATCAAAGACGTATTCTCCCAGAAATTGTCTTCTTGAGGAGGCTAGGGCAGGGCGATTGCATAGGAGATGAGGTGGTGATTTTTCCTCTTCCTCATCATGACACCTACTACAAAAGTCATTATATGGCAGTCCTTGTCAAGTGGCATGTTTCCCTCCTTTTCTATGGATCGGGCTAACGATGCCGAGGTTCCATTCGTCGGGCATGCTTTCCTCCGACCATACCTTGCAAATGAGATGGTACATGCTCCTTACCAGCTCATCTCCAGCCGCCTTAAGAAGCTCAGCAGAAGCTCTGCACCCGCGGATTTATTAGACTTAAGTCTTGATATCGCTATTTTGACTTCGTCTAGGTTGGGTGGACGGAATTCTCTTACATCGTCTTCCATGACGAATGGATCGTTCTGCCTGACAGCGGTATCTTGTCTGTCACCGCCGTTATACAGTCTGCAGAAGTGGTCTTTCCAAATCCTCAGCATCGACTGTGACTACAACCAGTTCTCCATTTTCATCCCTGCAGGCCGCCGCTCTGGCCTTGTAAAACTTCCGGGCGTCATTGCTGCGGAAGTATCTCTCCATCTCCTCAATCTCACGCTTTCCGTGATCTCCCTTATTTCTTTTGAGGAGCGTGTGTTCCTCTCTTCTCTTCTGCTCATAGATTTCGCGAGCAGCTCTCGTCCGTCGGTGCAGCGTGGCTTCTTGTTTTGCTGCACGGGCTTGTTCGTATTGTTCAGCGAACCAGGGGTTTCTAGGTGGTGGCGGTTTGAAACCCAGCACCTCTGAGGTAGCGCCTCTCACGGCGCTCTGACAATGCGCCCATTCCTGCTCTCTTGTTTCTGCTGCTGTGGGCGGATTTTGGGAGAGCTTGAAGGAGAGACGATCGGCAAAGATTCTGGCAGTCTCTTGCAATTGTAGCATTCCGACGTCAAACTTACGTTGTCCTACTCGACTTCTAAACTCCTACCTTGGCTACAACAAGTTAGTGGTCCGAGTCGATGTTGCCTCCTCGGAAGGTTCGTACGTCGAGAATACTGGAGGAGTGTCTGGCGTCGATCGCAATGTGATCAATCTGGTTGGTGGTCGATTGATCAAAAGACCGCCGGGTACCGTTGTAGATGTTGAGATGGGGGAATCGTGTGCTTGCTACAAGGAGGTTACGCCCCGTTAGGAAATCGATTAGCCTAACTCCGTTGTCGGATGTGGTGAGATCTACTCAAATATGTCCTCTTTGCCCAGTTTTGCATCAAAATCTCCTAGAACAATTTTTGTGTCGTAGCTGGGGCTTTGGGCATAGGTTCTGTCTAGGAATCGATCTTGGAGTCGATCGACCTTTTCTTCCGTTGGGGCATGAGCGCATATCAAGCTAATGTCTCCGAAATTAGCTTTGATGCGGATTGCTATGAGGTGTTTGCTTACATCTTTCATCTTTTGTCGGAGTCTTCCTCGAATAACGAATCCGCACCCGAATAAGCGCTGTTTGCTCTCCTTGTAGCAGTTCCCGTATGTCCTAGTTTTTCATCCGTCTTTTGCCTGGTCCATCCCATCGCACTTCTTGAAGTGCGGTTATATCTGCTTTATAGCAGTTGAGGGTTTGCTCCCGGTCTGTTAAGGGACCTCACATTCCAGGTGCAGACTCTCAAGTCCTTTAGTCGTTTGCAGGAGTCGTCAGCTTTGTATCGGTCCGTATCCGAGGCTTGTGGTTGTTTCGGAACAAGTGGGCTCTTAAATGATAGGGATATTACTCCTAAGCACAACCCCCAGGTTCCTCTTTCTCCAGGAAACAGGGGCTGGGTCGCTGCACACATTGATTCACTACCTGGCGGCTGCCAGAGCAGCTATCCAGGAAACATAGTCTTTATTAAATTGACGTTTACTTTCCTGCACCTCACTTGGACAACCCCTTATTTGAAGTCAATCTTTGTTGGACTAATTGTTTGTCAGTAGTGATTCCAATGTCTACACGATGTATGTAAATTAAGAAATTATTTATTAATTTCTTTAAAAAAAAATTTATTTTTATTTTTTTACGATCGGGCAGCGTTTACCCTTACACTTCGAACTTAAGATAGCTAACGATATTTTCTTAAACTACCTTAAATACTAATCGTGCGGAAGGTGGATGGAAAGGATCAAATAGCACGCTGTCGGGAACTATGCTCTGGCTGGTGGAAGTGGTATCTCGTGTTTCTTCCGTTCACTGGTACCTGTTGGAATGCGGGCGCACCGTCAGCAACCTTGACTATGATATTTGGATTGCCGTGGGATTTGTCGTTGTTTAAAATGCGCGTGTCAGCTTCGAATGTTTTTGTCGTTAACTCCTCCCCGCTTAGGTTCAAACGTCCACGTTTGAAGTTGTTGTTGTAAGATGGCGAGGAAGATCTTCTATTCCTAGAGTTAACACTTCGTTTTGCTTCTTTTCGCTACTCGGTGCTTTGCGCATCATGCATCCGAATATTTTGATGGATGTGATTACAAGAATGATGACTACTGCCAGTGTCAGGATGACGTTGATGGACAAACTGATTTGACTTTTAGTTTCTAGAAGATCGATCTGCTTAGTGCTGTTAACATATAGTTGTTTCATACGCTTGAGAGATAGCACTTCTTCTATTTTTTCTTTTTCAGATGTTGGTTGAAGTATAGCAGGTAAGGGCTTGTGTTGAGTTACCTCTTTTGCAATGATTAGTTTGCCGTTGACTTCTACCGTGGTGTTGAAATGACGTACTATGTAGGTGCCTTTGAGCATGATGGTTTCCTGGTTTATGTTGATGGGTCCATCAAACTGATTTAATAGTAGGATTCCTGGGGTTATTTCTTCAATTTCTGGGATGTGGTCGTTGTTGATCAGGGAACAGTTGGATTTTTTGCTATTTAGGAGGCTTGGGATGCACGTGGAATTACTTATATTTAGAATATCTTTATTACTACAAATTGAAATGCTATTGTATTTTTTACATTCATTAATTATACCGAAGGTTTTTTTATTACATTCTACGATAGAATTATAATTGATTTTATTGATTACATGATTTAGTTTAACGGCTCTGATAATGAAGGAATTACAATTATCTGAACTTACTGTAGGAATATTCAAAATGTATATCAGATTTTTATTATTGGTTGCAATTCGTACTTCGGAAAATTCAAGAGCTTCATCAATATTGACAAATGGAATATTACTTAAACTTAACAAGCTTTCTGTGATATTAATTTCAGTATTTGATAGTATAAACGAATTAATAATATTGGCTTTCGCCCAATGAATGGCGTAGGCAATGTTTACAACTTCTTCTTTAAGTAACTCTAGCTTATATTTAATTTTTAATATAGAATCGTTATTATTGGTTTCGTTTCCTTTAAGAATTTTAATTATTTGGTTCGTAACATTTGATAATTCATTAATTCTACTAATTGTCATTCTATTTATTATTACTTGATTATTATTGTTCTCTAATACATTGTTAATTTTTTGACTTATAATCTCAAAATCGTGGTGATCCGGATTACCCGCGATCCATTTCCACGCGGTGCCAATCATATCTATTGAACGTTTATTTTTATTACTTATTCTAAGTCTATCTAGATAGGATTTAATTCTATGGATTTCATAGGATAGGATGTGGTATAAAGGATGGCTGGTTTTGGTAGTTGACCTCAATGTCACCTCCAAACTTTGTAGGGTTGTGTCGTAGGCTTCAATATCGATTACGTGTACTATCTTGAATGAGCCATTTTGTAATTTTATTCGTCCTGCGTCAATTTTGATCAATTGGGAGTTCGAGTAGTCCAAGATTTGTACGTTTGCCATGCACGACGGCAGCAGTATCCTATTGAGAAATGTGGTTTTTGATAAGACTTTTGTGTATGGTTTTGCCTGAACTGGTTATAACGATGGTATTTCTATCTTCTGCAACAATCTCTTTCCTGAATCTAGGCGTGAGTTTATTCCCTATTCTTTTATTTATTCTTACATATATTGTTTCACCAACTGCGTAAGTTTTTATAGGGGATTTTTTTCTATTGTGATACTCTAAATCGGTCTCCTGTTTTTCTTTAATTTTTCCGATGTTTTCCTGTCTAACGCGTTGAAGTTCTACGGGGTTATTTAACAATTGCTTTCCAAAAAATAGGTCAAATGGTTTTTTCCCTGTCGTGGAATGTATTGAGCTATTGTATTCGTATACTGATTGGTCTAACAATTCTTCGAAGGTGCTATGGTGTTTTTGCGTCTTTATACATCTCATAATTTCTGAGAGCGTCGAGTGGAATCTCTCCACTTGACCGTTTACAGAGCTAGTATAAGGAGGGGCTTTATAGACTTTAATGTTAAAGAAATTTTCTACCATGAAAAGTACTGAGTTTGAGTTCAATGATTTCTCATTATCTACAACTATTGTTTCTGGTATGCCGAATGCTAGAATGAGCTGCCTAAGAGGATGTTTGATGTCTTCTGCCGATCTCGATTTGAGTATTTTAGCCAGAGCATACTTTGAGAACTTATCTATTGCAGTGAGAACTATGCGTTTATTACTGAAATAGATATCTATGTGGACAATATGTCCGGGGTACTGGGGAATCGGGGTTTCTTGTAACAATGGTTTGTTTGGATGCCGATCATATTTATGTTCTTTGCAAATTCTGCACATCTTGGTAATTTTTTCGACTTTCGCCCTCATCTGTGGAAAATAAAACTTTTGCAATAGTTGCATTTTATTTTCACGAGAGTTGCGGTGTGCGCGATTATGCTCTCTTATGATTTCGGCTTCCTGTTGTGTTTCATCGATTAAATCTAACACTTGGTTCCTCGCAAAACGTACTCTGTATTGTCTAAAATGGGATGGGTAAATTTCTTGAAGTTTTCCTAGGATCTTTTCTTCAGTTTTGATACCGTTTGTGACGGATGGATTAAGGTATTGTTTCAAGATGTCTATTAAGATTTGCTCTGTGTATTCGGGTTCAACTATTACATGGCGGTGATAGGTGGGGAAAACAATTTTGAAATCATGGGATGGTGTACTCCCGACGGAAAGAATAATTTGATTCTTGAAGACGTTGATCGGTTCGTTGGCTATCGGAATTAGGTGTTGTCCGGAGCTTTCGTCACTGTGTTGGGTTGGTGTAAGTGAATTGACTTCGCCAATTTGCGGTGGTCTTGACAACGCGTCTGCAACAACGTTGGATTTGCCAGGTTTATATTTTAACTCGTAGTTATATTCTTCGAGTATGGCCTTCCAACGTTTCAGTTTGTTGTTGGAATTTTTGTTGCTTAGAGCGTATGTCAGGGGTTGGTGGTCGGTGAAAATTTTCAAGACTGTTGGACCGTAAAGGTAATTTCGTAGAGTATTTAAAGCCCATACTATGGCCAACATTTCTTTCTCGTTCGTGGCATAGTGTTCTTCGGCTTTTGTGAGTGTACGGGAAATGAACGTAACCGGTCTGTTTTCCTGGGAAAGCACAGCACCAATTGCATAATCGGAAGCGTCTGTGGTTAAGTGGAATTCTTTGTTGAAATCTGGAAATGTTAGGACTACATCTTCCGAAATAAGGGAATTTTTAATTTTTTCAAATGCGTTCAGAGCTTCGTTATCCAAATGTATGAGTTTTTTTCCTGACGCTTGTCTTGACGTGCGTCCATCCTCCCCTCTTAGAAGGGATGTCAGGGGTTTTGCGATCTTAGCATAATCTTTAATAAATCTGCGGTAAAACCCTGACAGACCTAGAAAAGATCTTAAGTCCTTGAGTGTCTTAGGACAGGGGAACTTAGTTATCGCTTCCACTTTGCTTGGATTCGCCTTTATCCCTTCATTCGATACTATAAATCCCAAAAATTCAACGTTCGACTTCAAGAACTCGCATTTGTCTATTTGAACTTTAAGGTTCGCATCCTGAAGGGTTTTAAAAATTGTTGAAAGATTTTGGAAATGGGAGTCTACATCTTTGCTGAAGACGACGATGTCATCGATGTAAACGAAGCAAATCTTTCCTATATGTTCCCTTAATATATCGTCTAATGCCCTTTGGAATATGGACGGGGCGTTTTTTAACCCGAATGGGAGACGAACAAACTCATACTTGCCGTTGTTCACTGAGAAAGCGGTCTTTTCAATATCTTCCTCGTGCAGAGGAATTTGGTGAAATCCGCTCTTTAGGTCTAACACCGAAAACCATTTACTCTTTCCCAGTTGAGACAAAACTTCGTTTATCTCGGGAATGGGGTATCGATCGGGAATTGTAACTGAATTCAGTTTCCTATAATCGATAACCATTCTATATTTTTTCTCTCCTGACGCATCGGCTTTTTTGGGAACGATCCATATGGGCGAGTTATAGGGAGACCGTGAAGGTCTAATAATACCATCATTCAGAAGCTGGTTAAGCTGTTTGTCTACTTCGTCCTTAAGAGATACGGGGTACGGGTAGTACCTGGAGTAGACTGGATCGTTTGTAGTTGTACGGATTCTTCCCTTAACGGTTGTAGTGAACGTGAGCCTTTCGTTAGGATCGATAAATAGGTTGGAAAACGATTTGGTTAATTGGATTAATCGGTCTTTTTGACTTTGAGTCATGTGATCTGTTCTTATATCTACAGAGTTTATTGATTCAGAGATTTGTTGCTTTAGCCGGATTTTTAGGTGGTTTTCAATGAGCATGTAGCTCTCTTTTGCGTAGATTACTGCTGAAAGCTCTTTCAGAGAGTCATTGCCGAGGATTCCATGGAACGATTTTAAGGTAGGCAGAAGGAAAAATTTTATATTAACCGACTCAATTCCAAATAGATTAATAAATGTATGATGGGTGACTTCAACTTTGCCTCCAATAGAGTTGGCATAGAAGTTCTGTTTATTAGGGATGATGTTCTTTACGAGTTGGGGCTGAATATAGTTCTTGTTGGAACCTGTATCCACAAGAAATTTCAAAATTTTGTTCTCACTCGTCCTACACTCGAAGTAAGGCAGAGACGAGTGGGTTAATCTAAAAAATGTATATCCGCGAAATCAATTGTTTGTTCATCATCATTAGTGCTATATTGGTCAGCAAGGTATTCGTCAAGACTTTCGCTCTCGGTCTGGTTGTTCAGCGACTGAATCATAAAGTCATAGTTTTCGATTTCGATAGAATTATCAGGTGCATATTGCTTTTTAGTTTCAGTATTTACGTGGAAGTTTCTCTGTAATTTGTTGGGAGGAGCGTGATGCTGTTGTGAGGGAATCATTGGTCGCTTTATTGCAGGTGGCCAGTTCTTAGCTTGCGGCCGGTTCATATAATTTATGTTATTGGTTTTTATGGTGTCTACCTCCATTGGTTGTACCCTAGGCATTGGTTTGGGTAGATACGGATAAGAAGGTTGGTTGTTCTGTTGGAAATTGGGTCTGAGATTTGGCCTGAAATTTTGTTGGAAGTTCGGTTGACGATAATGTTGTTGGTATGGGGGGACATCGTGTCTCGGAGGGTGATGTACCCTTGGTTGTGGTAGATATGCAAGTTGTGGGTAGAAAGGTTGTGAAGGATGATTCCCACGAGGAGGAAGAGGTGGTGGTGTAGGTTGAGAAACAGTCCTCTTTGCCATGCCACTAGTATTATTGGCATATAGCGCTCGAAATTGTTGGTTTTCAAGCTTCTGGCAGAGGTGAAGGGCCTGGGGAAGGTCAATCGGTTCTTTTATACCCAACAATCTGGGCAAATCGCCTCTCAACCCTCTCACAAAGGTATCCAGTGCTTTGTCTCTATAGGAGGATGTTAGTAAGTTCATCGCATCCGGTGAGACGTCCATACTTGATATCTTGTTCAATATCAGAGACAAGTAACTGTAGACAGACTGATAGAATTGCTCTACAGTATTGTTGCCTTGTACCAACGTTGACATCTGGTACTCCAAAGTTCCCAGATCTCGCTTGTCGGCAAAGTGTAGCGTCAGGCATTTGGATATGGAATTCCAATTTAATGGTGTGTTGTAACTTTCTAGGATAGCGTCTGCATGTCCCACGATTTTATTTCTTATGATATTTAAAATACCAAAGTATTTTGGAGTTCCTATGAGGTTACTGTAGATGTTGAGAATTCGTTCGACGCTTTTGCGCCATGAACTAAACTCTCCCGGGGAACCGGAAAACTCTCTTAAACTTCGGACTACGTCCGGAATTTTGTCTAAATCACCTAGGTTCGCTCGGTATTGCTCGTCAATACCTTGCTCTACATCTTTAGAAATTGTTGAGCTGGGATTAACAATGGCCTGAACTAAATTCTTGCATTGAGAGACACAGACTTTACTGACTATTTCCGTTATTAAGGCTTCTAATGCCGGAGACGCATTGGGGGTTTGGTTCAGAGGATTCTGACTCGCGGTCGAAGGGTGTGGAGTGGGATCGGTTGGGTTTAGTATAGGTGGGCGAATGATTGGATTGGTCATTTTAGTTCTACTCTTGCACTTTATTTAAATTAATTCTTAAGACTATATGTTATGATTTTGTAAAAATTTCTTGTCCACTTTTTAATTAATTTTAGGCTTGTACTATAATTTTTTATAAAGATTCCTTTTCACTTTCTAAATAATGGCTGGTATGATTTTATATAGGTAAAGGTTTGTTTTCATCTCTTAAATAATGACTAAAGATTTTTCTTCACTTCTTAACTATTAAATTCTTAATTCTATCTTACATTAAAATTGTGGTGAACATCCCAACGCTGGCAGAGGGGCTCGTTCCTGTTTGCTGCGGCTACTGGGGATCCTTTCTCTGCACTCCCTCGTTGGCTGTGGCTCCGTGATTGAGTTACACAAAAATGTTCACGTGGATTCTCGGGACCCAGGGTCTATTCACTTTCCGATTTTGAGCTGCTTTAGGTCGTTTTCGGCTTGCTAACACTTTCACTACTTTGTTTTTCCGCGTCCGAGCTACTTGAGGTCGCTTTACGGATTGTTAACACTTTTATGGTCCGCGTTCGAGCTACTTGAGGCCGTTATACGGATTGTTAACACATTTGATATTTCGTTACTTCCGCGTTCGAGCTACTTGAGGTCGTTGTACGGATTGTTAGCACTTTTTAGAATTTCACCTGGGCCCCACGTTGGGCGCCAATTAAGAAATTATTTATTAATTTCTTTAAAAAAAATTAATTTTTATTTTTTTACGATCGGGCAGCGTTTACCCTTACACTTCGAACTTAAGATAGCTAACGATATTTTCTTAAACTACCTTAAATACTAATCGTGCGGAAGGTGGATGGAAAGGATCAAATAGCACGCTGTCGGGAACTATGCTCTGGCTGGTGGAAGTGGTATCTCGTGTTTCTTCCGTTCACTGGTACCTGTTGGAATGCGGGCGCACCGTCAGCAACCTTGACTATGATATTTGGATTGCCGTGGGATTTGTCGTTGTTTAGAATGCGCGTGTCAGCTTCGAATGTTTTTGTCGTTAACTTGTATAACCCTATCTCTACAGCAATACGAACAATGCCTTCCCACCTTCGCTTCGTTCTACTGCAGTCCATAACTAGCCCAAGTAAGCATGTACGTGCAATTCAGAACGCTTTCAAACCAGTGACGAGTAAGTAACAAAATTCTCCGCCCAAGCTAGCATCACTTATCGTTCCCTCCGTTCCAAACGCACGCAGTTGTCATCAATAATTTACTCAATCAGCACGTGACTGCACCCAATCACGTCCCCGAATCACAATTAATCTGAGAAACGAAAGCAGCGCGTTTCGTCGATGTTGTGAGATAAAACTATCTACTCGTGCAAGCAATTAACACGTCGGCCGTTTTACTTCCCTTCCCTCGCCACTACTCGTATTCGGTAGATATCTTTGTTGGATTTTTCTTTTTATCAATTCTGTGATATATGTATGCATTCTGAGAAGTAGCGCGACTTTTAGGAAGCGCCCAAAGCCCGTGTCATATTCACGTGAGATCATTTTGTTTAAGATAGAAGATACTTTCTTAATTAAGTTCAAAACTCATAGGATATTCCAATTAATAGTAGGAGGAGGACGAAAAAAAAAAAAAAAAACAGAGCAGAATGCCAAAGCAAGCAAAGTATCTACAAAGTATCTAAGGCAACAGAGTAAAGTATCTTGGCTATGCTACGAGTATACTTAGATATTTCCTTTCCACTTTGCTGATTCACTTTAATGATATTTCTACCGGCAGGGCACGCTGAAGGAGAAGAGTAAGAAAAATAAACAAACTTTTTTGTGGCATCTTTTCATCTGTATCTTTGTTGTTGTTTTTCTTCTAAATATTTACATATACTACGTCCGATTGGATTCGTTTTATACGAACGTGTGTTAACTGGATTACTGATTTCACATGACATCATTCTGAGAGCATATTGACAATGTGTGCTCGGAGCGTCAGCTTCGAGCTTATTGTACGAGCGGGAGGCAAGCACTCAAGCATTGATATCCAGTTCGTCGATACGATGTGAAATGCTGTCAATTCGTCACGTAAAAGGAGCACTAGGTGTCAGTGGTTAGAGGATGGATATTTGAGATGTTAATGCGATGTAGACGTTGAAAGACGCGGAGTCTCTATGTGGGCAGGAGGTTGTGTTTACACGCTTTTTGCTGTCACTTGTCGTTGTTTGCTTGAGTTGTTTGCTTGTTTAGTTTAGTTAGGTGAATCAAGTGAGTGATGTAATCTTGCCGCGAATATGATGTTTTTCCTTTCTTCAGACGGATTGCGTTATTGATTTAATAACGTCGATGGTAATGATTTGACTTTAGGTCAATAACATCATCCATCTTTCGCTATCTCATTAAGGGTCGTCTAATTTCGGATCGAGTCTTGTAGTTGTATGATGGATTGCCACCAATCCAAATAATTACATTCTATTTCCCCGCGAATTCCAATCATATTACTTAATATGCTTCCAGCGGTGCTGAGTTAGAGGGTTGAGGTACGAGTACCATGGTGGCAGATTAAAAGAAACAATACCCTCATCGATGCCCTTCTATTTTGTCGCATATTGTCCGACGGATGCTGGCCTGCTAAAAAGCGAGAAGAGCCACCGCAGTCGAACATCTTGCGGCACTGTTAGTAAGTCCCATCCCCACCTCCTCGTGGTGCCATCTGGAGATTTCCTATGGAAATTACAGACGGGGAAGGGCGAATTGCGAGCCTCCTGCGCCAAAAAAAAACAGGATTAGTCAGTTGGGCTACGACCTAGTAAGCCGTAACCGTAAAAAAAAACACAAACTCCGAAACAGCCACAAGCCTCTGATATAACGGACCGGATTTATGTTGACGACCCTTGCAAAAAACGAAAAAAGGACAGTGATCTTCGGCTCTGTACGTGGAATGTTAGGTCCCTAAACAGGCCACGTGCAGCCGAACAACTTGCGGACGCCCTAGACCGCTATAAAGCGGACATAACCGCCATCCAGAAAATGTGATGGAATGGACGGGGTATAAAGCGGGTGAAAAACTGCGATATTTACTACGGCGACTGCTATAGGGAGAGAGTCGTTGCCCTCTCTCTCTTGTTTGGATGCGGATTTGTTGTTCGAGGTGGACTAAGGCAAAAAGTCCTAAGCTTTCGCCATGTGAACGAACGCCTCATAACAATCCGCATCAAGACTAAATTTTTTAACATCAGCCTGATCTGCGTCCACGCCCCCACGGAAGACAAGGATGACTCCGTCAAAGATGAGTTCTACGATCTCCTAGACAGAACGTATACCCAATGTCCCAGCTATGACATCAAAATTGTACTAGGAGACTTCAATGCTAAGTTGGGTAAGGAAAGCATATTTAAACGAGTCATCGGCAAACATAGCCTACACGACACCACCTCCGATAACGGACACAGGCTGATTGATCTTGCTACGGGGCGAAATCTCCTTCTAGCCAGTACGCGCCTCCCGCATCTCGATATACCACAAAGGCACCTGGCGGTCTTTTGATCAATCGACTACCAACCAGATTGATCACATCGCGAACGACGTCAGGCACTCCTCCACTATTCTTGATGTTCGAACTTTCCGAGGGGCTAACATTACTCGGACCACTATCTTGTAGTAGCCAAGATGCGCTTAGGGATATTACGAACGCAGCGGAGTAGAGTAAGAATACAAAGTTATGACGTCGGAAAGCTACTATCGCCAGAAACCGCTCGTGCTTTTACCGGACGCGTATCCCTTAAGCTCTGAAAAGTTCTGCATCCGAAGTTTTGGGTTTCAAGGCTCCACCACGAAGCAACACCTGGTTCGATGACGAGTGCAGGAGGATTCACACAGCGAAGCAGGATGCATATAAGGCCTCGCTGCATAAAAGAACAAGAGCAGCTCGTGAGCTCTACGAGTTGAAAAGAAGGGAAGAGCATAGGCTTCTTAGAAGAGAGAAGAAAGAGCACGAGAAGCGCGCGATTGAGGATGTTACTGCAGGCGTGACGTTCGAAAGTTTTATCAACAGATAAAGCGAACATGCCAAGGCTATAAAGTCAGAACGGAAGCCTGCAGGGATGAGAACGGACACCTAGTAGTAGAATCGCAGTCGATGCTGAGAATAAGGAAAAACCACTTCTGCAGACTGTATAACGCGATGTTAGTCAATATACCGCTGTCAGGCAGAGGATTCTGTCCCCCTGACCTCGACGAAGTTAAGATCGCCATATCGAAACTCAAGTCGAATAAAGCTGCTGGCGCAGACGGACTGTCTGCTGAGCTCTTCAAGGCAGCTGGGGATGACCTGGTTAGGAGCATGTACTAGCTCACCTGTAAGATATGGTCAGACGAAAGCATGCCCGAGGTGTCACAGCATCGTATGATGCTCTGATTGCGCCAACTACAGAGGAATAAGCCTCCTTAACATCGCCTGCAAAATCTTTTCTGCCGTTTTGTGTGAACGCCTGAAGCCTTTTGTAAATAAGCTGATAGGTCCTTATCAGTGCGGATTCAGGCCAGGGAAGTCCACCATCGACCAAATCTTCACACCACGGCAGATCCTGGAAAAAAACCAATGAATTTCAAGTCGACACTCACCACCTATTTGTCGACTTCAAAGCCGCATACGACAGCGTAATTAGAGACGAGCTATACAACGCTATGTCTGACTTTGCCATACCTGCTAAACTCATCAGACTATGCAGGATGACTTTGGAGAATGCTCGCTGCTCCATCCGAATCGGTGAACACCTTACCGATAGTTTTGATGTCAGGGTGATTTCTTCAACATCGTATTGGAAATGATTGTGCAAAAATCACTGGTCAATACAAGAGGCACAATCTCTTTCAAATCCTCGCAACTCCTTGCATACGCCGACTATATTGACATAATAGGTAGATCACAGCGAGATGTCAATGAGGCGTTTACGAGTATTGAGTTCGAGGCGGCGTAAGTTGGTCTGGCAGTAAACGAGAGCAGATATAAGTTCGAGGTAGTTAAGGACTTCGTCTACCTTGGCTCTGTAGTGACCTGGAACAACGATATCAGTTCCGAAATCAAACGCAGAATCACTCTTGCCAATCGCTGTTTCTTTGGGCTCAGGAGGCAGTTGAGAATTAGAGCCCTCTCTCGGAAAACCAAGGTATGTATGTTGGCGTTACAGTCCATGAAGGACCTGAGCCGAGCTTCTCCCAATTACCCCCCACGTTGTGTGTGATTTAATTTTCCCATAGGTGAAAGGGACCTACAGCTTATTGCCGGTTCCGAACCTCGAATTTCGAGAAGCGTTTCATGACAAGTTTACTACAGGGGGTTTCGTCAGAACCCCGCTGAGGAGAAACACCGTGAAAACACGTTCGATGACATGGCTGTGTCAGGATTCGATCCCGTGTCATCGGCGTCAGAGGCCAACGCACTACCCACTGCGCCACGGTGCTCTATAAGGTGGCACTATATAAGACCTTAATCATCCCAGTCCTCCTTTACGGCGCAGAGGCTTGGACCTTAACAAAAGCAGATGAAGATGCCCTTGGTCGTTTCGAGAGGGAAATTCTCTCGACATCGGCCTGGTGCGACATCTACAGATACAACGTCTAAGGTGGCTTGGCCATGTAGAGCGCATGGAAAATACAGCTCCGACCCGAAGAGTCTTCGAATCCACTCCGGAAGGAAGGCGCGGCAGAGGACGGCTGCATCAACGGTGGCGCACGCAGGTGGAAGGGGACCTTAACCAACTGGGCGTGCGGCGCTGTAAGCAGCTGGCCAAAGACCGTGCCAGCTGGAGGCGCTTGTTGGTTGAGGCCCAGGTTCACCACCTTTCACCTTTCATCTTCCTTAAAAGCATGTGTTTCTCCCTCCTTTTCTGCTCGTAATGTTCACGTACAGCCCTCGTCCGTCTATGTAGCATGGCTTTGTAGGCGGTTAAATCAGGGGTTTCTGGCTGGTAGCGGTTTGAAACCCAGTACATCAGAGGCAGCAATTCTGATGGCACGCTGACAGTGCTTATACTGTTGTTCTGTGGATTGTGCCAGTATCATCGGACCTCGATCGGCAAAGAGCCTAGCGGTCTCCTGCAATTGTAGCCTTCCGACGTCAAACTTCCGTTGTCCAGCTCGACTCCATGGCATCCTTGATGTACCCATTCATACCTTGGCTACAACAAGGTAGTTATCCAAGTCGTTGTTGGCTCCTCGGAAGGTTCGTGCATCTAGGGTGCTATAGGAGTATCTGGCGTCGATCGCAATGTGATCAATCTGATTGGTGGTAGACTGATCAGGTGATCGCCAGGTTCCTTTGTGAATGTTGAGATGCGAGAATCGTGCGCTAACCAGAAGAAGATTACGCCCCACCAGGAAGTCAAGTAGCCGTTTCGGACCTGGTGTCTTGTAGGCTACATTTCCCCGTGATCGACTCAATTATGTCCTCCTCTTGCACTATTGTATCGTAGCTGGGACGTTGGGCATAGGTTTTATCTAGGAGATCGTAGAATTTTTCTTTGAGTCGATCGTCCTTTTCTTCTATTGGGGTGTAAGCGTATATCAAGCTAATGTTCCTGAAATAAGCTTTGACGCAGATTGGCATGAGGCGTTCGCTTACATCCCGAAAGCTTAATACTTTTTGTCGGAGTCTTCCTCGAATAACGAACCCGCAGCCGAATAAGCTTTGTTTGTTCTCCTTGTAGCAATTTCCGTAGTAGATGCGCAGTTTTTCATCCTCCTTTCGCCTAGTCCATCCCGTCGCTTTATAGCAGTTGAGGGTTTGCTCCAAATGATTGCCTGCACACGGCCTTTTAAGGGACCTGACCCACTCGCACTGTACGAATGTCCGGCACAAGCCCAAAAAAGAAACAAAAAAGGTAAGAAAAGAAGATGTAAGAAACATTGAGCTGAACAGACTGTTGGCATTTCTATCTGCATCTAGGTGGTTCAGCTCAAGCTTCGGGCTAAACTTTAACTGGGCACAATGAACTCCTCGTAGTCTAATTGAGCCTTGACCTCTCGTCAATAGGGCTCCCATTCACCAAACCTAACCTAAGCTCCCGAAGGGTCTGGTCTGGTGCGGCGCTATCGATGCGTGTGACTGGGCGTTGTCCTGATGAAACACAATTCCTTTCATGTTGGCTAAAGCTTGCTGCTTCTGGGTGATGGCTTCCCTTCACACGATTCAATTGTTGGCAGTACAGGTTCGAATTAAGAGCTTTGCCGTAATAGAGCAACTCAACGCAGACTATCATGGCCGTTAATCCTGGCTTGGTCACCGTTTGTGCCCGCTCAGTTGATATTTGCGAATCGCAGATGGAAATTCGGTCCATGAAGCTTTTTTGCGTTGACTCTTGTAGCACCCACTCATGCATTGAACATTTTTCTGTATCCCGTTCGTAAGGCCATATGTAAGAGCAACCTCGTATTCCGGGCAGGTTCTCTTCTTAGACAAATTTTTTGTGTTTTTTGTTTTTTTCTTCTACGTCGAAATCGATTACACCCCGTGCCAATCAATTTGTATTTCCTAGGAAAATAAACCACTCAACCGCGAGTGCAAATTGGCCTTTGCACTCTTACCTCAGAGCTTAACTTATCGATAAAAAGCTGCTCCACCTCGGGTTCTGACTAATCCTCGTGCCGAACCTGTTTGGTAATCAATTTCGTAACATTTTTCTTTATTTTGGACCTTTGATGTCCGGCCACATAAACAACTCGCTGCAAGCCTACGATGCGTCCACGAACAATATACTCGAACACCACTCCTCATCTACGTATGTACCATAGCCCATTTCCGCCTCACGCCACTTGTGATTATGTATTTATCTACCCGACAAATACGCGCGAGCCACATACTTCAGATGTGAGATATTGACCACAAAACTGGTTACCAACCTATCGCTGGAAACAAGAGAAATCCGAGAACTCCTGTAATTGGTGAACAGAGAATGCAGCATACAGACATGGCATTGGCTAATTGCGCTCGAGGCAAACATTGTTGCCCGTTTCGCTTGCGACACAAGGAACGTTCCATGCCACACTCCATTCTCTGCTCCATTTGCTCCCATAAAATCCAAGCACAAGAATTATAGAAATCAACAAGAGATTTCGCATGAAATTACACAAGAAATTCCGTCCGGTAATTGCATCGTTATGTTGACTATCTGTCATTGGAAAAAGCATTTATTCCATTGCATAGTTTCGGGCATTTAACTAATGTCAACCTCGATATATATAGAGAGAGAGAGAGGTAGAATGGAGTGGAATGGAAAGTTGCCGCTCAGTGACAACATGTTTGTTGTTGGACGAGTTAATGACAGCGAAAGGGAAATTTCGGTTTTAAGCACAGGGTGACGTGAAAGTTGTACGAGCTTTTAATAATCGTTCGGATTTTTGTTTTGTGTGTTTTTTCGGGTCAGTGACATTTAGGTGGTAAATGTCACACTGTAATAAAGTGCTTATGATGAGAGTATTCGTTAGGAAGAGCAGCTAGTGCCAACGGATATTTGGCAACGTGCTGAGGTCATACAGATTGTAAATGCGTCGCAATTAGCAATCGTTCGTGTTTAACAACTTCACGTTTATTTGGGAATGCACCTAGTGAAGGTAATCATTTTAAATAAGTCGTTGATTTAGCAACTTATCGTAAACGGATTTGTGGGGCTTTTTATTTGATCGTTTGAGTATGGAGTTAAGAAATCCATTTAGTAGTTCAACAGACGGTGGCAGTCGTTCGGGGATACCGTGGTTTTTCGAGAGAGGGCTCTACTACTCAGTTGCCTCTTGAGCCCAAAGAAGCAGCGGTTGGCAAGAGTTAATCTGCGTTTTATCTCAGCGCTGGTGTCGTTGTTGCTTGTCACTATCGAGCCAAGGTAGACGAAGTCCTTGACTACTTTAAAAATATAGCTGCCGAAGGTGACGTTCTGACCAAGACGTTGGTGTTGCGCGTCTTTCTGTGATGACAGCATATATTTGGTCTTGTCCCTATTTACCCTTAGCTTAGGGCAAATTTGTTTAGTGATGAAGCCGATATTACTTTCATTCCATTGGAGGTTGGTAGCCTCTATCGTTCGAAGTTTTATCATGTGCTTTACCGTACTTATTAGTGTTTTTAGATTTCCGAGGGTTGGAAGACTGAGTGTGCTTGACCCTAACCTTGCGAGCTCTTCGGTCGCACAGGTTTTTGGAATATCCCTATCCCCGGGAACCTACTGTACTTGTACATATATTGAACTGTTCAGCCATCTCGTGTAAAGGTAGGCGGCAGTTAAGAGATGTCCTTGATTTGTGTGTTACCGCTGCCAGGGATTTTATCGCAGATTGGCTATCCTTGCAAATGAAAATATCCTTAACGGATTTTACATTGATCCTAACCCATGCAAGGACCTCCGTTATTGCTGTTATTTCTGCTTGTTACCCACTGACGTGGTTTGGAGTCTAATTGATAGCTTGAGTTTAAGCTCCTTGGGGAAGACTCCACTACCTACACCCGCCTCCATTTTGGAACCATCGGTATAAAGGGAAATCGAGTCCTTCGGTATGGCTTTTCCTTCAGCCCATTCCTACCGGGATAGAAAGATAACTTCGAAGTTCTTAGTGAATACGTTTTGCGGGATGGTGTAGTCCGTATCCATGGGTACCTCGAATTGGTTAAGAAGGCTAGTATGGCCTTTGTATAATGTAGGCCATTTTCTTATGCCCCTAATCCGTAGGGCCGCGCAGGTAGCCTGCTGGGAGATCTAGGAAAACATTTAAAGCCTCCATGGGGGTCGATCTAATCGCACTGCTTATGCATATGTTGGCCGATCTTTGGCAGTCCAACAAACTACGATGCCGTAGAGATGGATAGGCCTTATGACTGCTGTATAGAGCCAGTGCATAATGCTGGGTTGGAGACCACCTTTTTGGCCACCACTTTCTTGCAGCTGTAGAGGGCAGTAGTTGCTTTCTTGACACGATCAAGAATGTTGGGTTTTCGCTGAATAATATATTTTTCCTATTTGAAAACCGAAGTCGTCGTTTCTGATTGACTCCTGATTTGAGAGGTTTTTTTACTGTATTCGATGCGTTCAGCACGCCTAGAAATTTAAGTATTTCTCGTAAATTTTTTGTTAAATTCAGTTTTTCTTCTTCTTCTTATTGGGCGCTACTGTTCGGGGTGAACCTGGGCCTCAACCAACAGGCCCCTCCAACTAGCACGACCTTTTGCTGGCCTTTTCCATTGCCGCACACCCAGTTGGCTGAAGTCCCCTTCCGTCTGTGTGCGCCATCTTAAGTGCGGCCGTCCTCTGTTTCTTCGTTGGATTCAAAGATTCTCCGGGCAGGAGGTTAGTATCCATTCGCTCTACATGACCTAGCTATCTTAGGCGTTGAATCCGTATACGCCTGACTAGACTCATGTCGCTGTACAGCCCGTAAAGTTCTTGTTGAATCCTTTTCAACGTTTATAGGCCCGAAATCACGCGCAAAATCTTTCTCTCGAACCGACAAGGGCCTCCTCATCCACTTTTGATAGTGTCCATGCTTCTGCGCCGTACAGCAGGACCGAGATTATAAGAGTCTTGTTTAGATTCAACTTTGTCGTTCGTGAGAGGGCTATTTACTCAATTGCTTTCTGAGCTCAAAGAAACAGCGATTGGCACTGAACTGATGTCGTTGTTCCAGGTCATTGCGGAGCCAAGGTAGACGAAGTCCTTAACTACCTCAAACTTATATCTGTCAATACAAACGTTTTGGTCAAGCCGTCGGTGGTGAGCGCCAAACCAATTTTCGCCGCCTCCATCTCAATACCCCCAAACGCCTCATTGAAGTGGTTTTTCGATATTCTCAGCATCGACTGCGATTCCACTACTAGGTGTCCGTTCTCATCCCTGCAGGCTTCCGTTCTGGCTTTATAACATAACATTGGCATGTTCGCTTTATCTGTTGATGAAACTTTCGAACGTCACGCCTGCAGTAACACCTCTCCAAATCCTCAATCGTGCGCTTCTCTTGCTCTTACTTCTTTCTTCTGAGAAGCTTATGCTCCTCCCTTCTTTTTAACTCGTAGAGCTCAAGAGCTGCTTTTGTTCTTTTATGCAGCGAGGCTTTATATGCATTCTGCGTCGCTGTGTGAATCCTCCTGCACTCGTCATCGAACCAGGTGTTTCTTTGTGGTGGAGCCTTGAGGCCCAAAACTTCGGATGCAGAGCTTCTCGGGGCTTGTTTGCAAAGGTTCCACTGCTGTTCTATTGATAACGTGGAGGGTTGAGATCTATTGGAAAGCTTAAGAGAGACGCGATCGGTAAAAGCACGAGCGGCTTCTAGCGATAGTAGCTTTTCGACGTCAGAACTTTGTATTCCTACTCTACTCCGCTGCGTTGGTGATACCTATAGCCGCATCTTGGCTACTACAAGATAGTAGTCCGAGTCGATGTCAGCCCCTCGGAAAGTTCGAACATCAAGAATAGTGGAGGAGTGTCTGACGTCGATCGCGATGTGATCAAACTGGTTGGTGGTCGATTGACCGCCAGGTGCCTTTGTGTATATCGAGGTGCGGGAAGCGCATACTGACTAGAAGGAGATTTCGCCCCGTAGCAAGATCAATCAGCCTGTGTCCGTTATCGGAGGTGGTGTCGTGTAGGCTATGTTTGCCGATGACTCGTTCAAATATGCTTTCCTTACCCAGCTTAGCATGAAGTCTCCTCGTACAATTTTGATGTCATAGCTGGGACATTGGGCATACGTTCTGTCTAGGAGATCGTATAACTCATCTTTGGCGGAGTCATCCTTGTCTTCCGTGGGGGCGTGGACGCAGATCAGGCTGAAAAATGTAGCCTTGATACGGATCGTTGAGGCGTTCGCTCACAAGCTTACAACTTTTTTCCTTAGTCCACCACGAACAAAAAATCCGCATCCGTACAAGCGTTGTCCTCTCTCCCTGTAGCAGTTTTTCATCTGCTTTATACCCGGTCCATTCCATCGCATTTCCTGGATGACGGTTAAGTCCGCTTTATAGCTGTCTAGGACGTCCGCAAGTTGTCAGTGGTCTGTTTAGGAACCTAACATTCCACGTACAGAGGCGAAGATCGTAGCCCTTTTTCCAGTGGTACGTTCATTTTTATGTGTTCTTCAAGTCAGCTTCACGAAGTTACTAAATAGTTAAAACTTGTAGCAAACATTTGTACTAAAGTCAGTAATTGAATTAGAAATATAAAGCATAGAGGTGTATACTTTTTTTGACGCTCACTGTACGTAGTGGATTTATTACTTTAATAAGATAAAAGGAGACAGGGGCTTGCTATAAAGGTGCTATTTGTGTCTGGATGAGTGAGTTGAATAGAGAGAGTCATAGTTGTAGTCTTCTTAAAAAAATGCATGTCAAATCTATACCCATGGACAGAGGAACTCGCGTAAATTCCCAAGCGTTCAAGGCTCAACGTTTCCCATCATATACTGCAAAGTTAGTAGCAAAAAATGAGATTCTTTCACGGTATATTAGTCACACCACCCTGTTTACAAATACATACATACCTCAAGCATATTCGCTTCACCGTATCGGCGGAAGATAACGATTTAACATTCACTAGCTTAACTGCCGTCAACATCAACATCATTTTCAAACTTTTACGGGGACAATTGCTCGTTTGTCGTGTGCAGAAAGCGTGCGTTACTCCAGAGCCTTTGTGCCTCTATCCCTTTGTTTCCCATTTACAAAGCTTGGTCATATGGACACTAAACAACGCCCGGGGAGAGTAAGCCAAGTATCCAACTGGACGTAATACCGTAAATGCCATTTTAATGAATCACCCGTATCACGGGTAGATGTAATTACAAGCAATTCACTTTATAAGATACTTAGCCCGAGTCTACAATAGATACATTAGTTTCTTCTACTCTTTGTCTCTGCTACCATCCTGTTTTGGAGTTGTGCATAAACGCCACTCACGAGATGATCCCACATGGTAGTTGTGTCATCCGGTAGGTGCGGCGACGGTATACGTAATTGCGCTCCTTCGATAAGCATCACCGAAACCATTTGGTTTGGAAAGCAACGAACCGGCAACCATGCGGGCGGGGGCAACCGACGCATATGACTGGAATCGACCCTCAAATTAGGTTGGGGATTTTAATTGTCGCTCGATTGGGGATTAAACCACAAATTATATCTTGTCGAATTGATAATCGTTTTATGTAAGTACATACTTGAATGTGAGGTCGACCGTTAACTGAAAGGTCGAAGCTTGACCGTTCATTGATTCGCTTCAGCTTTTATCGGTCTGTATGGTTTCATAACCATTGCGACTGGATATTTTCGTCGTTACCAGGTTTTGTTGGTGATTTCTGAGTGATTTTGTCATCTACAGGCTGGGAATGACCAGGGATAAACCTTTATCGTACCATGACCCGTCCATCTCATTGTCATCCAACCAAATTTTCTTTCTATCTCCCTTCATGAATATGATGTCATAGTAATTACTGAGACTTGGTTACACTTCCATATTCTGACAGCAGAGATCTTTGACGACCGTACATCGAAGAGATCGCTATCAAGGGACGAAAGTTGGTAATATGCGTGGACGCTGTCAAGTCATCTCTTTGGAACAACTTTGTGTTTTTATCTAACCTCCAAAGAGTTACATCAAAACGTTCTAGGCGATTTTAATTTAGGATGTAACGCCTGCAGCTCATTTGTATCATTAATTTTTTGCAATTGTAATATTACTTACTTATCAGGCCTGCGATCCATGGAGGATCTGAGCCTGAGCTATAGCTGCCTTCCATCCTTGACGGTCCCGGGCACGCTGCTTCCAGTTGTCAAGACCAAGATGTCTTACATCCGCGATTACTTGGTCTTTATACCGGCGGTTCGGTCTTCCTCTTCTTCTCGAAGTCGAAGACCCTCTTAGCTGGAGCGTTGATGTCCATGCGCTCGATGTGGCCTAGCCAGTGTAGTCGACGGATCCTTGCCTTCCGGACTACATCCACATCTTGGTACAGCTCGTAGAGTTTGCGGTTGTGTCTTCTTCTCCATTCACCTTCCTCACAGACAGGACCAAATATCCGGCGCAGAATTTTTCTTTCAAAAGATCCCAAAATCAGCTCCGCTGTCCTGCTTATCGTCCAACTTTCGGCTCCGTACAGCAAGACTGGCAGAATGAGCGTTTTGTAAAGCATGCCTTTGGTCTTTCGAGTGAGGAGTTTTGACCCCAGTTGTTTGAACAAGCCGAAGTAGCAACGGTTGCCAAGGGCGATTCTATGCCGGATCTCCACTGTGGTGTCATTTGTGGAATTTACGTTTGCCCCGAGGTAGACAAACTCCTTAACTACCTCGAAATTGTAGCTGTCAATTGGTATATTTTGTCCCAGGTGGTGAGCGACGGATTGGTTTTTGCTTGACAGCATGTATTTCGTTTTATCCTCATTGATCTTAAGACCAACTCGTTTCGCCTGTTCTTCAATCGCCGTGAATGCTTCCACAATGCCACGGCGAGAACACGCGATGATGTCGATATCATCCGCGTATCCTAGCAGCTGGATGGACTTGTAAAAGATACTGCCTTCCCTGTTGACGCCTGCCCGTCGCACTATCTGCTCCAGCACCACGTTGAAGAAGTCACATGAAAGCGCATCTCCTTGCCGAAATCCGGTGCATGTTTCGAATGGTTCCGAGGTCCTAGAACCGAGTTGCACGGTGCATCGCGTGTTTTTTAGCGTGGCGCGACACAACTGGATCAGTTTTACCGGGATCCCGAATTCGGCCATCACCCCAAACAGTTCTTCACGATGAATGCTGTCGTATGCGGCTTTGAAATCGATGAAAAGATGGTGTGTATCGATTCGAAACTCGTTGGTCTTTTCCAGGATTTGTCGAAGTGTGAAAATTTGGTCTATAGTTGATTTGCCGGGCCGGAAGCCGCACTGGTAGCTGCCGATTAGTGCGGTGCAAAATGGTTTTAGACGTTCACACAATACGCTGGACAGGATCTTGTATGCGACATTGAGCAGGGATATACCTCTATAGTTCTTGCAAGAGGTAGGATCGCCTTTTTTGTGGATGGGGCATATAGAGCTGGTATTCCAGTCGTCGGGCATGCTTTCATCTTCCCAAATTCTGCAGATGATCTGGTGCATGCTCCCTACCAGAACATCGCCGCCAGCCTTGAAGAGCTCTGATGGCAAGCCATCTGAGCCTGCGGCCTTGTTGTTCTTCAGCTTCTAAATAGCTGTGCCGACTTCTTCGATGCTGGGTGGGAGAACTACTTCAGCGGCTGGAGTTGGGATTTCCTCGGTCCCTACCACTCTCTCTTGGTCATGCTCGTTAAGCAGCTGCTGGAAGTGCTGCTTAAATACATCCACTATTCCCTGCGGGTCGGTGACAAGAATACCCTCGCAGTTTCGAAGAGCCAGGGTGCCCTTTTTGAAGCCTCCTGCAAGGCCTTTGGCTTACTTGTAAAAGGCTCGTATTTTATGTTTATCCCTAGACTCCTCGATATCCTTGAGCTGGGAGGCTGCGAAGATTCTTTTCTTTTGTCGCAGTAGTTTTTTCTCCTCCCTTCTTCTGGCTCGGTACTCTTCTTGCGCTGCCCTGGTTTTCCTCTGCAGCGCCTTTTGGTACGCCTCGTCGGTTGCTGCCTTTTTCTGCTCACACTCGACATCATACCACGGCTTTCTTGTTGTGGGTGGTAGGTATCCTAAGGTGGTTTCGGCTACTTCCTGAATGGCTGAGCGGCAATGCAGCCACATATTATTGGCATTTGTGCTCGACGTAGGCATACCGTAGAGTCTTTCGCTCAGCTGCTCCTTGTAGACTCTGGCAACCTCCGGTGTGCTCAGGCGCCCAATGTCGAACCTCCTCCTGATGGGCTGGTGCAGCTTTCTGACATTGGACAGTCGAGCTCTGAATCTTGCTGCTACGAGGAAGTGGTCAGAGTCGACATTTGCCCCTCTGAATGTTCGCACATCCAGGATGTTTGACGAGTGCCTTGCGTCAATGAGCACATGGCCGATTTGGTTGGCGGTTCGACCGTCCGGAGATCGCCAGGTTGCTGTGTGGATTCGCTTGCGAGGGAATCTTGTGCTACTTATCACCACATTACGAGCTGTCGCAAAGTCAGCGAGTCGGAAGCCGTTATCTGTTGTTGTATCGTGGAGGCTGTGCTTTCCGATCACTCCGCCAAGGGTGTTGTCCTTACCGATTTTGGCGTTGAAGTCCCCGAGCACGATTTTTACAGCGTACCCCGGACAAGCTCCGTAGGCGTTATCCAGGAGGTCATAGAAGTCCTCCTTGATAGGGTCTTCAGCCTCGTCGGTAGGGGCGTGTGCACATATAAGGCTGATGTTATAAAATCTGCCTCTGATGCGGATCACAGCCAGGCGATCCGCCTGGTTTAAAGTCGATGACCTTCGACCTTAACCGCTTTCCCACGACAAATCCGCATCCCAGTAAGTGCAAACTTTTGTGACAGCTGTAATAAATTTTGCAATTTTTCTTCCTAATCATACCGTTTTCTATCCAGCGTATTTCCTGGACCGCAGTAATATCCGCCTGGTAGTGCGTGAGGATTCCTTCTAGTTTATGAGCAGCTCCGGGAGTGTACAGGGTTCTGACATTCCAGGAGCATACTCGCAAATCGTGTTCCTTTTTCGTGCGTTGTCGTCGTCGAGTATCCGTCCGTGTATCCGAGGCATCTTGCTCATTCATAACTTGAGGTTTTTTTTACGTGGGCGGATCGTTAGCCCGCCGCACAACCGCCATTCTGGTCGGGGTTTTTTTCGCTGCATACGTTTGTTCACCTCCCAACGGTTGTTGAAGAGGCTATCCAGAGGGCGCCGCGAGGAGGCCGTATGTCAACTTGACCCGGGCATTTAAACAGGGATCGTTGCTGGCATCTCGCCAGGTTGAGAGCAATCAACAACTTTACCCTGTATGTCCGAGCCCATGGCAATATTATTATACACAAGAAACATGAAAGCTGTATTTCAAGGAGTATGGCAACCCTTACACAACGTCACTTGGAAACTCCCCACAAGGAGAGTATAAAAGGCGGCACCCGATCAGTGGACGGGCACTCGGGTTTGATATTTCGTCTTGCGAAGTTCTTCGATCGTTCACGGACAAGTACAACACTTGTCTTTCGGTTGCCTTCCCCCCCATTTTTCTTGGAGTATAATAAACCTTTTGTTTCTTTTGCCACTGAAGATTGTTTTGTTCATTAATTCTCCAAATTTCCGTGGCTTGGATTTTCATACACGTGTACTGCGGTCTTTGGACAGCATACGCGCGGCGGAAAGAGAAGCAAGGGGCTTAGTTCGCTAACCAACCTTAGCTAGCTACGTTTACACGTGTACTGCGGTCTTCGGACAGCATACGCGCGGCGGAGAGCCCAGCGAAGTGCGGTAGGGAGAGAGGAATTTCTCCGAAGTGGAGTAGAGACGCCAGAGCAACAGTCGAGCTCTACGATTGTCACCCAACGTGAGGCTAGTTCTACAATTGTCACCCAACGCCCGGCTGGCCCTATAAGGAGATATAAAATAAGAATATTCCCACGATGGTAAATGTTTATTTCCTCCTAATTTGAAAACCGAATGCGAATTTTCATTTCATTGCTCGGGCGCTACAGTTCGGGGTGAACTTGGGCTTCAACCAATATGCTCTTTTGCTAGCTTTTTCCATTGCCACACACTCAGCTGGCTAAGGGCCCCTTTCACCAGTGTGCGCCATCTTAAGTACGGCCGTACTCTTCAGGCTGGAGCTGTGGTGTCTTTTTCCTCCATCCCCGGTCTGCGTTTATAGGACCGACAATCACACGCAACATTTTTCCCTCGAACCGACCAAGGACCTCCTCATTCGCTTTTGATAGTGTCCATGTTCCTGCGCCGTACAGCAGGACCGGGATAATAAGGGTCTTGTGTCTTGTGTAGAGTCAACTTGGTCGTTCGGAGGAGGGCTCAATTGCCTCCTGCGCCCAATGAAACATCGATTGGCAAGAATAATTTTCGTTTAATTTCTTAACTGAAGTTGTTGTTCCAGGTCACCGCCAGGTTAGACGAAGTCCTTAACTACCTCAAACTTATATCTGCCAATACAAACGTTTTGGCCGAGACGCCGGCGGTGAGCGTCATTTTTTGACATCTCGCTGTGTTTCTTCTGATTATGTCCATGTCACCAGCGTATGCGAGGAGTGATTCTTTCTAATGAAGAAATCACACGACAGCGCATCGGCCTTCCAAAATCATTTTTTATTATCAAAACTATCGGTCAGATCTTCACCGATTTGGACGGAGCAACGAGCATTCTCCAAAATCATCTTGCATAGTCTGACGAGTTTAGCAGGGATGTCAAAGGTAGACGTGGTATAGTTCGTCTCTAATTATCCTGTCGTATGGGTCTTTGAAGTCGCCAAATAGGTCATTAGTGTCGACTTGAAATTCATCGGCTTTTTCCAGGATCTACCGTAGTATGAAGGTCTGCTCGATGGTGGATTTCCCTGGCCTGCAGCCACACTGGTAGGACCTATCAAAAGGCCTATCCTATCACACAAAAGAGCAGAAATAGGCGATGTTAAGGCTAATTCCTCTTTAGTTGGCGCAGTCAAAGGGATCTCCTTTCTTGTGGATCGGGCAAATGATGCTGAGATTTCTCGGGCATGCTTTCATCTGACCATATTTTACAGATAAGCTGGTGCATGCTCCTAACCAGGTCATTTACAGGTACTTTAAACAGTTCCGCGTACAGTCCGTCTCCGCCAGCAGCTTTATTCGACTTGAGATTCGATATGGTGATCTTTACTTCGTCGAGGTTAGGGGGGCGGAACTCTTCATCATTAAGAAATGGATCATTCTGCTTGACGGAGATATATTGACTAACATTGCCGTTTCAGTCTGCAGAAGTGGTTTTTCCATTTTCTCAGTATCGACTGTGACTCTACTACTAGTTGGCCGCTCTGACTTTATAGCCCGGGCATGTTCGTTTTACTTTTTGTAAAATTTGCGAGCGTCATTCCTGCAGTAGCATCTCTCCATCTCCTCGATCTCACGCTTTTCATGCTCTCTTTTCATGCTCTCTTTTCATCTTCCTTAAAAGCGTGTGTTCCTGTCTCTTTTTCTGCTCGTGGTGTTCACGAGCGGCTCTCGTCCGTCTATGTAGCATGGCTTTGTAGGCGGTTTGCTTTGCTACCTGTGCCTGTTGCTCATCAAACCAGAGGTTTCTAGCTGGCAGCGGGTTTGAAGCCCAGTACATCAGAGGCAGAAATTCTAATGACACGATGGCAATGCTCCTACTGTTGTTCTGTGGATTATGCCGGTATGTCGGAGTCTACACGAGGGCTATCTGGTGAGGGCTAAAATAAGTGTAAAAGAGAGGGTGAGTGAAACAGAAATACATTGGCACAGTCACGCGCGGGTAGCTACTTCGTGGGTTTTTTGCCATTTCCTTATCTCCTTTTCTTTGTTTTGCGATGTCGCTTCACTCCTGTTTCTGACTTGGAAGTGCACGTTTGGATACCATCCTTACTTTTCAAACATCACAACAGGCAACGAAATTGAAATGTGAAGCGAAATGTCAAGAAACAGGCACGCGCAGAAAAGCTCCGTGTGGACGCGTCCTCAAATTGGAACGTAGGTTCAAAAGAAAAAGGCGCAAAAAGATAGCCCTCGTGTAGACTCCGACTATCATCGAATTTCAGGAGAGATTGAAAACTGGATCTCCTGCGATTATAGCTTTCAGACGTCAATCTTCCGTTGTCCAGCTCAACTCCATGGCATTCTTGATATACCCATTCGTACCTTAGCTACAACGAGGTAGTTATCCGAGTCCATATTGGCTCCTCGGAAGGTTCGTACGTCGAGAATACTGGAGGACTGTCTGACGTCGATCGCAATGTGATCAATCTGGTTGGTGGTCGATTGATCAAAAGACCGCCCGGTACCCCTGTGGATGTTGTGATGGGGGAATCGTGTGCTTGCTACAAGGAGGTTACGACGCGTTAGGAAATTGATTAGCCTAAGTCCGTTGTCGGATGTGGTGATCTACTCAAATATGTCCTCTTTGCCCAGTTTTGCATTAAAATCTCCTAGAACTATTTTTGTGTCGTAGCTGGGGCTTTCGGAATAGGTTCTGTCTAGGAGATCGTAGAATTTTTCTTGGAGTCGATCGTCCTTTTCTTCCGTTGGGGCATGAGCGCATATCAAGCTAATGTCTCCGAAATTTGCTTTGATGCGGATTGTTATGAGGTGTTCGCTTACATCTTACATCTTTTGTCGGAGTCTTCCTCGAATAACGAATCCGCACCCGAATAAGCGCTGTTTGCTCTCCTTGTAGCAGTTCCCGACCTAGTAGATGTCCTAGTTTTTCATCCGTCTTTTGCCTGGTCCATCCCGTCGCACTTCTTGGAGTGCGGTTATATCTGCTTTATAGCAGTTGAGGGTTTGCTCCAATTTATCGCATGCACCTAGTCTGTTAAGGGACCTCACATTCCAGAGTGCAGACTCTCAAGTCCTTTAATCGTTAGCAGGAGTCGTCGGCTTTGTATCGGTCCGTATCCGAGGCTTGTGGTTGTTTCGGAACAAGTGGGTTTTTACGTGATACCTAGGGATGTACCCCTAAGCACAACCTCCAACCTGGAGGGCCAGGTTCCGCTTTCCCCAGAAACAAGGGGTTGGGTCGCTGCACACATTGGCTCACTACCTGGCGGGTGCCAGGGCAGCTATCCAGGAGAGGCCACGCGAAGGCTGTGTCAACTTGGATTGAGCAGGGACAGAGATCGAGGCTGGCGTTTGCATGTTAAACGCGATCAAATTCCTTGCTCTGTTTGCTCGCTCCCTCTCCCCGAAAAACGGGTCGCTCTAGGGAGAAATAAACGAAATAAAATGAAAAAAGAAATTCGATTTATGTAATTAAACCAGGCATCAAAGGAACCCACTAAACAGCATACAAAACCTCTTGACTATGTATGACCCACAAGTCAAACACGTTCAGATACGAATATGACTCATGAGTTGAATGTACCTTACTGGCGTCGATCCGAGAGACAAAAAGAAGAAAGGACTCAAAGCAAGAAAGAATGCATACCGAACCCATCAATATAGACGAACAAAAGAGCGAAGAGCCTGGGAAGAAACATCATCTCCCATACTATCGAGGAATGTGTGGAATGTCCGGTCGTCTACTCCCGCTGAAAACACAAACCATAAACCCAAAGGCTGCAGAACCTGTGTTACTTGTTGTCCACACAACCAGGCAGTCACAGGCAAAGAAGGAAACTATCATATCGAAGGTTCGAACGTTGATTGAATGGATTATTGTCGGTTAGTCAGCCACAGCTGCAACTGCGCAGAAAATGAATGGAATTCTCGCAACTATTCGAGTATCTATGTATCTCTTCGATGATTCATGGGTTGGAATTGCTTTTTTTTTTCTTCTTTTTTCGCATTTATGTTGGTAGTTGAGCGTTATGGCTTCAAAGATACTATTGCATTTAATTAAGCGAAAGTGTCGCTTTCACGATATTCTTTTTATTAATAAAACGAATTGTTTGCGATCTGCCGGCAAATGAGATACTCTTTTCTCAACTTGACGATGAAAAGAAGACACTTGAGCGAGCATAAAACGAAAATCCCACGGAAAAGGCAAGAGGATGACGAAAGGACGGTCGGTTTCCGGTTTTGCCTTTTGAAGTGCCATTGAATTGAGCAATCCAAAATGAAAAGGGAAAAATCTCGACATGGGAAAATGTATCTAATACGACCTTGACCGCTTTCTTTCTTGAAGTCAATGGAATGTAGCAGCACTTCAAAGAGTTCGTATGGCAGTAGCATGGTGACGTACATATCTTTATCGAATAATGTCATCCGAAATTGGTATATCGTTGTCGATTGGCAACTGCCATATCCATCCGCCATCGGCAATTGATGGCTATGGGACACCAAACGAGTTCTAATGTAGAACGGATATGCCAATACTCATTTAAGAACTGGTTCATAAAGACGCTCGGATGGCAAAAAAGTAAAAGAACAATCGCACTCGTTGCTAATTGGCATGTAAAACTATCTGAGACACACACTTGCGGTTAGGAATAATGGTTTACTTTGGGTAATACATTTGCCAGCGAGGGGTCAAGTGGTAACGAGCTTAACGTGAGGCGAAAGTTGTTGTTCGTAGAACCGTTTATGCTTTAAACTTGTTCTGATAATGTGGAGAAAATTGGTTGCAGGAAAAGTGGCGCCAAAATGGGTAACGATCTCGCGATCTCTTCAGCACTTTAGCACACTTTGTTATGACAGGTAAACGTGCCTCACTTAAGTCAATGGGACGTAAGTCAACTCAAATCTTGATCCCAAATAAGTGGTGTCTGTAACCCTTCCAACTGAATAATGCGTGTTGTCCGGGGCCTGGTGAACGACTTTGTCTTTTTCTTCGTCTATGTGACTTTAACCGAGATACTTTGCTTAAGCCTATAAGAGAGCTAACTATGTCATAAGTTAATGTAAGCGTTTTAAGTCGCGTTAACGCTAGGTTTGATTGGTTGAAAAAGCCAGGGCTGTAGTTACCTATGTATGTAAACTACCGACAGAACAATTACTATCGTTTTAACTGCAATCAATTGTCGCATTTTGTCTCTTTGACACATCTAGCTTAATATGGATGTAGACGAAGTTTGACTGAGTTTAAGCTATTATATACGGCACAGCGACCTTGCAGATCTATTGTGCCTGCTAGCCGATTAGCCGAGTAGCCTCTCCACTTCAGTTGAGAATGCTTCTCGTAGGAGTCAGGGTGATCCTTAGAAGTCATAACTTCACTGAGAAGGATACGCTTCCTAAGATGGCAGAGAGCAGCTCACTCACACAGTATGTATTCTGCCGTCTGCTCGTCCTCAAGACAGAGCCGACACTCAGTTTCAGACGAGAGGCTAATTTTGTTTAGATGATATCTCAGACCGCAGTGTCCCGTTAGATAGCTGACTAGTCTTCTGATATCCACCCTATTGAGTTTGAGTATGTCAATAAGGTGCTTGTTCAGCGGTCGTATAAGTCGTTTAGATTGACGGAGTCCCCGAACGCTGTTCCAAAAGGACAGGTGTTGCAATTTTTCCCATTTGTCTAAGAAGTAATTTATCTTAGAGCCGGGAATGTCGCAGAATGGTTCCGGTCCTATATATTTGTCGCTGGAACCTTTCCTGGCAATTTGGTCGGCAATTTCCTTGCCCTTGATACCTTTATGTCCTGGCACCAACCAAAGTTTAACATTGTTTCTTTTGGCGAGCTCTTGTAGGGCGTCATGGCATTCCTTGACGGTTTTTGAGTTCGTGCTGTAAAAACCCAGTATGTTGATGGTTACTCCTCTGATGCCAGTCTCCAGATTTAGATTGACGCATGTTAGGATGGCATGCAGCTCTGCTTGGAAGATGCTGGGGCTTATTCTCAGGGCCTTCGAGATCTTGCGTTATGGTCCAAAGAGGCCGGAAGCCATCTAGGAGCCATCCGTGTACCACCTAAGGCCTTTGACATTTAGCAGGGGATCACTGTTTTCCCATGCTGAGCGGTTCGGGATCAGTATCTCAAATCTCTTGTCAAAGGTGAAGGTGTGTGGCAATGCGTCCGAGACTGTAGTAATCATATCCAGCTCGGGAAGGTGTTGTAATATGGACATGTGGCCTGCGGGTCTACATGGCATATTTGTTCCCGAGCAGAGAATTCTGATTGCACTGCGTAATGCCACCTTTTTGATAAAAAGGTGCAGTGGAGTGAGTCCAATGAGTGCTTCTTGGGCTGCCCTGACCTGTTTTGCGGGCCCATAATCCTACCTTTATGGACCCATGGTTGTTGGATTAGCCCAATGCTGATCCTGTCGCGGTAGAGTCTTAGGCTAAAGGTGTCCGAGGCACCTTTGGCATGGTGCAGGTTGCCTTGCAGCACACGCAGCATTACTTGCGACGGTAAGCCGGGTCCTTGATCCGGTATGGCTTGCTGTTGCCACGCCTGAAGTTTCCGGCCCGATGGAAGTGATCCTCTGATCTACTTCCCATCGACGATTCCCCTTGTTTGGTTTGGGGACGTTTTGTTATTTTATTTAGACGACCCTTGGTGGTCGTCAGCCCAGATGTGGTAACGGGTATTGGCTCGTCACATCTTGGCGTCACTACTACAGCAGTAGGTGCAACCACCATACTGCTGGCTGTAGGTTTATCTGCTACAGCAGTAGGTGCAACCACCATACTGCTGGCTGTAGGGTTTTCTACTGCGGCAGTAGGTGCAACCACCTTACTGCTGGCTGTAGGTTTTCCTGCAGCGAGTGGTTATACATCTAAGGATGTTTTCACCTGGCTTTTGATGATCATCTTAATGATGTCAAATCGATAAGCCACCTGGCACTTGAGTTCTATTAGTCAAGCCAGAGACTTGTCGCTGACTGCCAGAACTAAGTGCAGGAGGTCTTTTTCCTTATTTGACGTGCTCTGCATGACTCTCCAGTTCTGTGCATATAAGCCGTCATTTTGGAAGTCCAGCGTCGCCAACACCTTTGTGATGGGTAAGCCGGTGCTTTGTGGGAAGTAGCCCCGAACGATGTGCGGCTTCGGGAAAGCTTCCTCTTCAACAGGCATAATATCAAGTCCACTCTTGTCCTTGATGGCCGTAAAGTTGGTTTTCATCCAATCGGCCGTAGCTGGGTTGTCACACAAGGTATAACCACTCTGACTTGTAAGTCGATCCCCTGAAGCGAGGTTTGGGTGCCTTACCCAGCAGCTCGATGGAGATGTCAATGAGAGCCTCCTGAACGGCTGCCATCCGCGCTATGGTAAGGGGGTTCGCTCCCAAGTCCTTGGGGACTATGTCGAGTCGGATCCTCCAAGCTACAATACTGTAGCTCTTTTTATCGACTAGGGGATTGCCGATCTTGCTGCGTTTAGCAGCTGGATTTGATGGGGTAGTGTCAGCGGAACGATCACGTTTCAGTTGCGGACCTTTGGTAGCAGGGGTAGATTTTGCATAAACTAGAACTTCTTCTCTAGTTTTGCCCTGCATTATAGCAGCTTTAAAACGTCGCTGCTCCGACGATTTGAGTTTAACGAAGCCACCAGGTGGTACAGACTTTTCCTCTACGTGCCTGATGGTTTCGTTCCTTCTTACACTTGGGAGTTCATCCGAGAGCATACTCACAGAATCTCCGCCAAGTGTGGTGTCGGAATTGGAGAGTGTAGACACATCTTCAGCTTTCCGTCCGGCTGCAATGCCAGCAAAAGATGCCGGCATCACCTCCGGTTTTTGAGCAGCTGAGGACTTACAAGCCCTAGCAGACGATGACATTTCAGTCACCATTCTCTTTTGAAATATTTAATTTAAAGCAGCAAGCGATGAGCTGGTTAGAAACATGCACCAACTCATCTGCAAGATATGGTCGGAGGAATGCATGCCCGATGAATGAAGCTTAGCATCGTTTGCCCGGTCTATAAGAAACGAGACCCCTATGACTGCGCTAATTACAGAGGGATAAGTCTCCCGAACATTGCGTACAAGAACCTCTCTGCCGTGCTGGAAAATCTGATAGGTTCCTACCAGTGTGGTTTCAGGCCAGGAAAATCCACGATAGACCAAATATTTACACTACGGCAGATCTTGGAGAAGACCCATGAATTCCAGGTCGACACGCAAGGTCGCCAGGTCGCCTATTTGGGCTTAGGCTGGACAAATGCTGTTTTCCACCTACTTGGAAAGAGCCCAGAAGAGAAGGAAAGATGAAAAAGATTACGCAATAGTTTTGCCAGCGTAGAAAAATACCTCTTCAGAACTATTGGGGCAATACCATCTGGACCAGCGGATTTGTGTATATCGAGGTCCTTAAGAAACCTTGCGACTGTATGGAAGTGGATTATTCCCATTGTGGAATATTCGCACTCTAGTACAGACGGAGACAAAGTACAAGCTGGGAGCTGAGAACTGGCTGCAAAGTGGGCAGCAAGAAGGTCAGCTTTGTCTAATGGGGGTGACAGCTGGAATGTCATTGTAGATAAGCGTCGCTATAGACGACGTAGTTGAGTTTTTTATATTTTTTTCAAACGACCAGAACTTTTGTTACCTTTGGGACATTGAAGGATTTAGCGCCGTAGTTTTTGGTAGGACTGGAATTTAACTCGTCAATTGTGGGTAATTTCTGACTCGCAAGTATTTTTTTTTGTTTCGGTTTAGCCTTATAGGTCCGAAAGCTTAGCTCCCGGAACCTAATAGCCTCTTTGCAACTCAAGCACCTTTGGTCTGGTGCTTTGATTCTTGCTAGGAATAAAATTTGCCATGCCAGTTCGTCTACGTTCCACATACATATGTTTCAAGCCTTCTGTCCAATCCGCCTTAGAGGAACGAAGTTGTGGGTGAAGATGTTATGTGGACTGATATAGTCCATTTTGCAAGCAAGTACAGAACAATCTGACAGACTACGAGACCATGGAGAAGCATTGATGTGACACCTTCAAGATATTTGGGTTCCCAGTAGCAGATAGGTCGTATGGTGAAGTCAGCTTACTTGGAGAAAAGCGCTTTGCAAGAGGTCGTTGAGCATACTGTGCAACTACTGTGCTCCGAAGAACAGAGGAGAGCGTCCCCACTTTGCTACGGGGCTTAATTTATCGTTCTGATGATAGCGGCATCAAGTTATTTGATAAGGATCCCATGCTGTCAATGGTCCGGATAGCTTCATGTGATTTGTTGTTTTTAAGGCACCTTCAACACCAAAGAAATCAGCAAGGCTAGGTTAGGTTAGGTATATGGGTGCCCTTTTGACATAAAGTCAAGGCTCACGTAGACTTCGTTAAGTCCATTGTGCCCACTTGTTTTGTTTAACCCGTTGATACCTATACATTTTCCGTCGAGCTGAACCAGCCAGACGAGGATAAAAATCCCAGTATTCTGTTCAGCCCAATATTACCTACCTCTTCTAGTCCCGGAAGGAAGTATCTTCCCAGGAATATATTCCTTTTTTGGGCTAGCGCCGGACATTCGCACAGCAGGTGACGAACGGACTCAATTTCCTCTTCGTCCCTGCAGCTTCTGCAAAAGTCATTGTAGGGCTGGCCTAGTCGAGCTGCATGGTAGGATAGCATGCAGTGCCCGGTGAGGGCACCGACTGCCAATCGAATGTTCCCACGATTGAACTTCAGTAGATTTTCCGTTCTTTTCTTATCATAGACGGGCCAAGTCGATCTCGCCGTTGCGCATGTATCTAAGCGACACCATCGCTTATTGGCTTTCACCAATAGCTCCGTCTGTATCTCCTTGTAGAGCGCACTGAGTGGTGCTTTGGCCTCAGCTGAGATCTGCGCAATGTTAGCACCTGATCCCATCCTAACCAGCTCGTCCGCCCTCTCGTTTCCGGAGATTTTCATATGACCAGGTACCCAGCAAAGGGTCACCTCATTTACATTGGATATCTCTTCTAACCTCTTCTTGCAGAGTTTGACGAGTTTGGATCTTATCCATGCTGCCTGCAGAGCCTTAATGGCCGCTTGGCTGTCAACATAGATGCTGATCCTTTTTCCTGTGATATTCTCTTTGCTGATCAGGTCCGCCGCCTGCTTGATAGCGAAGACCTCAGCTTGGAAGACACTGCAATCAGCAAGGCCAAGGTCCTTGAGTGATCAGCGTCATCCAGTGAACACAGTGCAGTCCTGTCCGACTTTCTTTTTTCTATCCGCGTGCTAAGTTTATGATAGCCTACTTCTGTCGATACTGCAACAAATGTAAGAGATCAAAATTTTCTTCAGAGCTTGAACATTGGGTCTAGATCCTTAGCATGTTTGTGAGAACTTCTTCCTGGTGAAAGATGGTTTTCAAAGGTTCTAGTCAACCACATTAGGATGACGATATACTAAAGCCAACCATGATCTGAAGTTTAGTTGTTATTCCCCCGTTTAGACCCGGAGTCTTACTCCAATTATTTGATTTGAGACTAGGTACATATAACTTAGAGTATGTATCTGGTTGCCTTTGGTTACTATGTCTTGTGAAAACCGACCAGATGTCCCGGAGATTCACCGATACTGCATAATTGCCACTCAGTAGGTAAACCGTCGTTACGAACGTAGTTCCCGGGCATAGAGATGAAGTGGCAATAATGTCTTTCAGCCTCCAGCCGTCGGAAGGTTCCTAGAACTCTCCTGATGGCTACTTAATTAGAATCAAATTCATTCATGTCTTAAGTTATGCGAATTACTAATTTACTGCCAGTCAGATCAAAGAAAAATCCGGCAACCTTCATACTCGCATCAGTATCTACTCTTGAGGTAAACTGGATTCGGTCAGCTAAACCGTGTCCTAAAGCGGCAAATTTTGATTTTCTTTAGGTAAATCTAGGTGATGATTCCCGGAGCTAATATGTCATAGTAGTCATATAATGACTTAGACGCTTATGTCTGGTAATAAAGAACCCATATTAGAGCAGAATGAGACCTTGCTCAATATCTCTTTTCTTACCGACCTTATGTTGCAAAGGATCTTTGCCAGTATATGCCGCAATGTGGACATTTACTCGTTTGTAAACCTATATAACAATAAAGCCGGGAAGACCTAATACACAATATGGTTACTTTCATTTATAATGAATAGTTCATTCTGCTCTGTCTTAGAAGTAAGCTGTTTTCGATAACGTTTCACTAAAATTCTACCAGACGCCCTCATGGTGGTTGTGACAGTCCTAAAAGGTCTGCATATATGAGCCTTCCACTTCCACCAGGGGCGGCAACATGATCGTCGACTATCTCTGTTCATCTCCGTAAGATTCTTTATATCACTGCAGCTTTGGTTCATTAGTTTTACATAACATTGCATCTCACAGTGTTTTCTAGACTTTCTAGTCGAATGTCAAACTTCATTTGTTGTACACTTGTCAGCTACAACTGACGTCCACCACAACCATTCCGCAACCGCATATTCAATTAATTTCTATCCGATGAACTCAATTAAACCCTTGCACGCGCAAATAGTATCCACAAAATAACACTCAAATGAGCCAGCAAAAAGCCATCAAAAGCCACCAGCCCCGCACCTAATCCAATTTGGCTCCAACCCACTGCACACAACAAATGTCCAACGTCAATTGACAGGCATGCAACTTAATCCGGATCCGAGTAAATGGAAACCCATATGTGTACAAAGGAGTTGCGGCTCATAGTTGTAGGCAAACAAACTCCCAACCGCTGCGGCTCCTCTTTGGATTCACCAATCTTACTGCCACAGCCATAGAAGGTAATGGAAAAAACAGAAAAACAGGTACAATGCGTGATTAGCGGTATTGGGGGGAATCCAATTCCCAAGATACATCTGACATTTGGACTTAAATTGTATTTGCATTAGCGGATGGCTGAGTGGGCTTCGCATTTTATTGGGATCCAATCAGCTAATAGGTTGAGCGGGTGTTGCAGTATCGCATGGAATTCACTGGTGTTGCAGTATAAAGTGCCACCACATCGCTTTGGCGGTTTGCCTAAATGCTGATTAATGGCTGGGCTTTTTTAAATTTGAAATATTTAAGCGGTGGCGAAGTTTGTTGATAGGTTTGATGGCTTTGATTAGTTCCACCCGAATGGTAAAAGACTAACAAAGGCCTCGTAGGAGTAGCATCTACCGACGGGTGCTGGTCCGCTAAAAAAAGCTAAAAAGCGAGTAAGAGCCTCTGCAGCCGAACACCTTGCAGCTCTGTCCAGGTCCTACGTCCACCTCCCCGTGGTACCATCTGGAAATTTTCTGACCTCATAACGATCCGTATCAAAGCTTAATTTTCTAAAATCAGCCTGACCTGCGTCCACGCCACCACGGAAGACAAAGATGACGCCGCCAAAGATGAGTACTACGATCTCCTAGCCCCAAAAGGTTTTGATAGACTGCCTTGTCCACAGCAGTCCACCAGACTACAATGCCGTACAGGAGGATGGGCCTTATGACTGCTACATAGAGCCAGTGCATAATGCTTGGTTGGGACCCCACTTTTTACCTACCACTTTCTTACAGCTGTAGAGGGCAGTGGTTGATTTCTGGATTCGATCGAGAATGCTCGGTTCCCAATTCAGTTTCCCGTCAAGGACTAGCCCTAAGTTTTTGGCCTGATTGGGTTCCAACCAGCCTCGGTGGATTGAAGGGCAAAATTTAATATTTATTTGTAAACAGTACTAGGTCAGTCTTCTTGGGGTTGACCCCAAATCCACAGAACTGCGTCCAGATTACTACTACATTTATGTAATGCACCCTGCATTACATTGCTTAGAGTGCTGGAAAATGTTCCTGCTATTGGCAATAGCAATGTCATATGCATAGGCGGTCACAACGTGCCCTTCCTGTTCTAGCAACAGTAGTAGTTCATTGACCATCACGTTCCAGAGGAGAGGGGAGAGTACTCCACCTTCTGGTGTACCTCTGCTGATCATTCTAGTTGAGACGGCACTAGCGAAGCTGACTCTGACGACTCTTTGTGTGAACAGTTGTCGTACCAGTTCTATCACTGATCCGGTGACACCCAGATCAGACAGCGTTTTCCTGATCATATTGGTCCACTTTTAAAATCAGTGAAGTGCGTCTTCTTTCACTCTGTACTCCTGGGAGTCCTATTTGGACCCAACAGAAGCACTTGAGCAATTCAACCTACAAAAGCTCTCCGTTCGTGCAAGTACCAGAAACGCATTTCATTCGAAACCACATGTGTGCGAACCTACATTTTCCTCCTTAGTACGTACCTTTGCATTTACCCACTTCTCTGTGTGCTCAGTGTCCTCAGGGAATTGTTCAACTCTTTTTATCCGGCAGCCACCAGCACATAATGTCCTTCTGTTCCACGTAAGAATAACAAACCAAAGTCAATAATCTCGCAACAAAACGGAGTCGTTTTCCAGTTGAGTTAACAGTCTTGATGCACAATTTAAAACAGAACGATCCTGGTGCACGCCGTTTCCTCCTAGCGATGGGAGCACATTTGGATGGAAATGAGTACTTGTCGTATCCTTTTGTGGGAAATGAGGAAACTCTCTGTTTAAGGAGTAAAGATGTTGTTGTCGCGTTACCAACGTCGGTGGTATTCCTGGCGTGTCTTCCCTTTTCTGATTGCTTTCATATACATATGTATAAAGATGGAGGGAAGCAACGGACGAGGCCTGGAAATAAATGTCAACAGCCGGGCGTCGCAGCAACAAGAATCCGGGAACGAGATGACTAGGTCACTAGAAGTACACATGGAACAGCACGAAGGTGGATGAAACATTTCTCGGTTGATTGCCTTTTGCTTTCAAAAGAAATAAAAAAAAAAAAAAACAAACCAACGTCATCGCCACGATGAAGGCTGTCATTAGTGTCCCCAACGTTTGGGATACCCGAGTGGCTCTAGCGTGCATCCATAGAGGCTGGCTTTGTGGTCTCTGGGGACTATGTACAATATGTACGTTTAACGATAAAAGAAATGGTAACCAAAGTCGTTGGGTGCATCTTGTGTAATCAAGAGCCTACTGAGTTCCCGTAGAAACAAACGAAACGCGCGATAGGGAGACCGAGCAGTGAGAGCAAGAAGGAGCAGTATAGGAACAGGAGGACTTTCGAGCAAACAAAATATTTAAAATTCTATCTGCAACAACTGGCTGGGGTGAGAGATGAGATGCACATACATATGTGTGCATAGGGCTCTCAAGAAGACCTCTCCTAGTGCACACATCCGCACACTGGTGACGAAGAATAACTGAGGAGTATTCCAAGCGTCCCGAGCGATTCAAAGGATCCTGCTGGGAGATAATAAAACATTGTGTGGTGTTCTTCACATTTTTTTAATATTTAACTTGTATCCGATATTGTACCGCCTGCGGAAGGGATGTGGTTATTATTATTTTTTTTTTTTTGGTTTTTCCTGTCGTCCTGATATTTGGCGCAGAAAAACTCAAGTAGTACTCGGTAGTTGTAGTGCGACAACGATATTGGGCGGTTGTGGACAAGAAGGTTTTTGTATCGTGACGTGACTCTGTGAAAAGTATTGTGGTAGGTTGTAAGTGGGTTCCGGATTTAGAATTTGAGTTGAGGCTTTTGGGAACTACCAGCACAATAGGGGGCCAGGCATCAAAGGAAGAGGTATGGTAGCCGCATTTGTCTTCCTTTTCTTGATTTATGTATATTCTCTTGCCAAGTCTAGCACTCGACCGGACTGTAGCGTCAGGTCCGCGTTACCTTGTTCTACGTTTTAAATCGCTGTGTGTCGGATTGTTTCATTTTTTTTGTTGTTAAATGTTGGATGTCAGAGTGCCGGAAGTGGGTTACTGCTTTGCCATTGTTATTGATGTAGTACAAGAAACTTTTGCAGTGATATCGCTGATGGTTGTAAATGACTTGAAACTGAAATCAAAGTACTTTGTGTTGACTTAATGAGACCGCTAGTTCTCAGTATTGCAGATAGAAATTGTTCGCGAGAATTTTTCCCTTCCGTTTAGGGTCTCTGACAGATAGCCCTCGATATCGTGGTTTACCATACACTTGCGTATAAAAAACATTTAGTTGTCCTGGTCCTTAAATAAGGTTGGCTTACGTCATTTCCGAAGGACTTGAATTGACACGATACGGAGCTCATCTATGCACAATGTATTCAATAGACCCAAGTCTGTATTGTGTAGCACGTGCAAACATATTGTGATTTTTTAAGCGTTTGGTTTGCGATTGTAACAAAAAGTACAGAAAAATTAAAGGAGTGTATAAAATGTTTGCTTGGGTTGATAGACCAATACTTGCCATTTACTCTACAGATCATTTCGTGTAAATGTTGACTGCAACTAGTGGATAATACCATGGCTAGAGACTATCTTTAAAGGTGGCCTAGCTTGGAGACAAATTCCAGAAAAGGGAACGTGCGCAAGGATACTCTTCATCCCCAAGGCCGGCATGAACACTCCCCCAAGGATCTAAGGCCTATTTGCCTATCATCCTATGCACTAAAAATCTTGGAAAGGCTGATAGACTTACATGTACGCCATAATTTTGATCCTTCCCTAATCTCTAAGGCATAGCACGCATATTGTAAGGGTAGATCTGTCGAAACAGCCTTACAAACACTAGTGAGGAAAATCGAGAGATCAATCTATCGTAAAGAATGTACCTTAACAGCCTACCTAGACATAGGAGGCGCCTTCAACAACGTCACGAAAGCAATAATAGAAGGGCTAGAAAATCTTAAAGTGGAAAGTACTCTCACAGAGTTGATCAGCGAGTTACTTTAAACACGCAAAAACCACTCTAAATGGGGAAGCCAAGCAAGCACCAGAGTGTTTTACTAATTTTCAATATCATCAGCATAAATGGACACGCTGGAGTTTTTTATGATACAGTCCACATCATTATCGGTTAGGACAAAAATAAGAGAACCGAGACCGGCTGCCTTGTGGGACACCGTAAGGGGCAATGATGGGGTCAGAAATTGAACTTCTGAAAAGTACTCTGCAATGTCGATTGTCGAGGTTCGATTTAAGCCATGCAAGAATTAGGAGCGGGTAGTCTAAAGCCTCGGGATGGTGAAGGACAAGCAAAGGCCTCGTAGGGAAAGCATCTGCCGAAAGGATGCTGGCTCGACAAAAAGTGAGTAAGAGCCTCTGCCGCCGAACATCTTGCAGCTCAGCTAGTCAGGTCCTACTTCCACCTCCTCGTGGTGCCATCTGGAAATTTCCTTAAAAGGGAAATTACTGACGGAAGAGGCCGAATGGCGAGTATCCTGCGCCACCAAACAGGATTAGTGTCGGTTGGGCTATGGCCCAGCGAACCATAACCGTAAAACCACTAATTGCTCAGAAACAAACAAACAAACGGAATGTTGACGAACCTATAAGAAAACAAAAAACAAACAAGGACCTTCGGTTCTGTACGTGGAATGTTAGGTCCCTAAACAGACCACGTGCGGCCGTTGCGGACGCCCTAGACCGCTATAAAGCGGACATAACCGCCATCCAGGAAATGCGCTGGAATGGACCGGGTAAAAAGTGACTGCTATAGGGAGAGAGGACAGAGACTATTTGGATGCGGATTTGTTGTTAGAGGTGGACTAAGACATAAAGTCCTAAGTTTCCAGTATGTGAGTGAACGCCTCATAACGATCCTCATCAAGGCAAATTTCTGTAACATCAGCCTCATATGCGTCCATGCCCCCACGGAAGACAAGGATGACTCAATCAAAGATGATTTCTTTGATCTCCTAGACAGCACATATACCAAAAGCCCCAGCTATGATACCAAAATCATACTAGGAGATTTTAACGCTAAGCTGGGTAAAGAAAGCATCTTTGAGCGGGTCATCGGCAAACACAGCCTACATGACACCACATCCGATAACGGACACAGACTGATCGACCTTGCCACGGGGCGAAATCATCTTGTAGCCAGCACACGATTTTCCCACCTCGATATACACAAAGGCACCTGGTGGTCGCCAGATCAATCAGTCACCAAACAGATTGACCACATCGCGATTGACGTCAGACACTCCTCCACTATTCTTGATGTTCGCACTTTCCGAGGAGCGAACATTGATTCAGACCACTATCTTGTAGTAGCCAAGATACGTCAACGCATACCACGAACACCGCGGAGTAGAGTTAGAACACCAAGCTATGACGTCGGAAAGCTACTATCGCCGGAGATCGCCAGTGCCTTTGCCAACCGCGTCTCCTTTAAGCTCTCCGATACACCTCAATCCTTCACTCAGTCAGTAGAGCAACAATGGCGCCTGTGCAAACAAGCCCTGAAGAGCACAGCAACGGAAGTGCTGGGCCTTAAAGCTCCACCACGACGAAACACCTGGTTCGATGACGAGTGTAGAAGGATTCATGCGGAAAAGCAGGAGGCATACAAAGCCTCACTACACAAAAAAACAAGAGCGGCTCGTGAGCTCTACGAGCTTAAAAGAAGGGAGGAACATAAGCTTCTCAAGAGAAAAAAGAAAGAGCACGAGAAGCGGGCGATTGAAAACTTGGAGAGGTGCTATTGCAGGCACGACGTTCGAAGATTCTAGCAACGGATAAAACGAATGTCTCAAGGCTATAAAGCCCGAACAGAGGCCTGTAAGGATGAGAACGGACACCTGGTAGTAGAATCGCAGTCGATGCTGAGAGTTTGGAAAAACCACTTCTGTAGACTGTATAACGGCAATGGCAGCCCACATACCGCCGTCAGGCAGAATGATCCATTTTTTAACGACGAAGATCGCAGAGAATTCCGTCTCCCTGACCTCGACGAAGTTGAGATTGCCATGTCGAAACTCAAGTCGAATAAAGCTGCTGGCGCAGATGGACTGTCTGCTGAGCTCTTCAAAGCGGCTGGGAGTGAGCTGGTTAGGAGCATGCACCGGCTCATCTGTATATAAGACCTTAATAAGACCTTAATTATCCCGGTCCTGTTATACGGCACAGAAACATGGACTTTATCTAAGGCGGATGAGGAAATCCTTGGTCGTTTTGAGAGAAAGATTCTGCGTTCGATTTTCGGTCCCATAAACACAGAGGAGGGTTGGAGGATAAGATACAGCGACATGAGTCTAGTCAGGCGTCTACGGATCCAACGCCTAAGATGGCTAGGCCATGTAGAGCAAATGGACACCACAGCTCCAGCCCGTAGAGTCTTTGGATCCAACCCCGAGGGACGAAGAAATAGAGGACGGCCGCACCTAAGGTGGCGCGCACAGGTGGAAAGGAACCTCAACCAACTGGGCGTGCGGCATTGGAAAAGTCCATCGAAAGATCGTGTTAGGTGGAGAGGCATGTTGGTTGAGGCTCGGGTTCACCCCGAACTGTAGCGCCCGTTAAGTAAGTAAGTAAGTAAGTCTAAAGCCTCGTGTTTAAAATAGGTCAATAGGTGGCTTAAATTATCGAAAGCTTTGCTGAAGTTGGTTGTAATAACATCTACTTCATTGCCTTGTTTCAAAGTTAAAAGCGCTTTGGAGGCAAATTCGACAAGGTTGGTTGTGGTGGACCTACCTTTTAGGAAACCATGCTGCCGGGTGGAAAAGATGGGCTTGCAGTGGAAGGATATTAGAGGACACTAGAAGAGTTTAGGAGTAGAAAGCAATTTGGCAATCGGTCTGCAGTTGGAAATATCGATCTTAGAGCCCTTTTTGTGCGTAGGGAAGATGAAAGAGTTTTCCAAATTGTTGGGGACGAAGGTTGACTAAGTGAATGCGAAACAGGGTAGAGTTTTGTATAGAGAGTTGACACATTTCTTGAGGAATATAGCTGGAGGACCGTTATCGGGATCCGGAGAGAAGTCGTCTTTAATATGGTTTATCTTTTGATGTACCATGTCTGCATTTTTGTCAATAAAAGGGAGCGATGGCTGGGCACAAATGCTCATGTAGGGGTTTTTGGCTACAGTCATTGAATGATTGGCTAAAGAGTGACGCAAAAAGTTTCGCAATAGGTTTGGGGTCGTCGTCGGAGGAAATATTATTCAATTTGAGGATGGAGTTGATGAATTGGTAGAAGCGTCTGGGATCAGTAATTATAGATGTCTGCATTCTTTTCAGATGTAAGGCATAAAGAGTTTCACTGAGGGTAGAGCAGCGTTGGAAGGCCTGTTGGTACTTCACATAATCAGAGGAAGAATTGAAGATTAAATACTTTTTTCCATGACTTGTTTCTTCCATTACGGAGAGTGCGTAGTTCTTATTGTCAAAATTGCGCAAAATCTGCACCAATCATCGCCATTGTACCGATTTTATCCATTAACAAAGGTGGAAAAGAGCAAAGTATTCACTTCCTGCTTTGTTCATACCCCATTCAATGAAGTCCCTTCTGCATAGGCAGTAGGTTTTAGCTCTTGAGTCTTGCGTATTCTTGAGTAACGAGTTGATCGCCGCAATGCCAAATTGAATTCCTGTATTCTCAGTACCGCTCTCAGAAGCTACATATTTCGATGTAGTCGCAGCCATACTCACAGTTGATTTCCTTTTAACGACACTGGTAGCGTGTCTGATCGATTTAAGTACAAAAAAGGTCTAGTGATCACCTTCAGATTACATCTTTACTGTACCCTCTGCCTCAGATTCCTTTAAGATTCTGAAATGCGCCGTTTTGCAAAAGATATACTCAAATAGCTCCCGTGTCATCACAAGAGGTCGACGAATACATTTTCTTCCTCAGTCTTGTTTCCCAACTAGCCCCACAGTAAATCTTTTGAATATATCGCTGCAGTCAGCGCTCAATCTCCTCACACCTGTCGGCAATTAAGAAAATCCCGCTGTCACAACAAGACACCATAGAAACTCATCAAAACTTCACAAACACTTCACTCAGGCACCCTCGTCTAAAACTATTTAAAGTACCTCCATTACCCTTCTTCGAAGTGGCTTTTCCTTGTCACTTAAATCCCATCAGTGTCACAAATCCTTCACAGCAAGGCACACGCATTCTCTTCTTCCTATGGCATCTATCCGAGAAACTAACGTCAGACTAATTTCTAAATTCAGTCCATACTATAGGTAGAAAGCTGTCATTTACATCCATCTACGAGCACTATCTCAACTCGTATCGTCGTGATTGCAATTTAATTGAATTACCTTGCTTGCTGCACTTTGTAATTGGGTGCAACGTGCTACTAAATTTAGCATTCGCTGCAAACTCCAGACGCGCCTGGATCGTTGTGTCGCTTGCAACGTCACACCAAATGGATGGTTTTAAGGCAAATTTCAATTGGACTTACTTCTAAAATTATCCTACTCACATCCTCTCCAGAATGAGCGTGCAATTACACACGCGACTTACATACTTGTGAGGCCCATCAGACGCGACGCAGACGAATGCATTTTTACTGCACCGAGAAATACCAGTAGCTGCAGTAGTAGCTGGAAAAATTCACTCCTAATCCCCAGGCGAGGGTTGAGTCACGTCGGTCCGTCCCGCGCTCGCATTTCCATTCGTGGCTGCGATGGTATTTCCCATTAGGATCAAGTGTCTAACAGTCTGTACGCCCGCACTCCACACTCCGCAAGTGCATAGTGGGGGTATTGTCGAGGTTTGTGGAACGAAGACGTCGTTTATATCGCTTATTCCTTGACATGACTTTATCATGAAAGTCTCCTATTCCAATCTCTTTACCCAGTCGTTGCAATTGTGCGCGACAATGATGGAGTAGTAGGAGGAGGAGGAGGAGGAGGAGGAGTATGAGTTGGTGTATCTATGGCTGTTGCTCTGTTTTGTAGTGCGAGCACTACACATGAACGAGGAATCTAGCATTTGTATTCATGCCATGTTTCGTCAGGCTATTCCTCGAGATGAATGGATTTCTTTTTTGTTTTTCCATTTTTATCGTTATTTTTTCATAGGGCTCCATTTTATGGACAGAAATAGTGGAGGACTGACTTGAAGCGGCCTTTGGAACGATATTTGGCTTTAGTTATCGAGGAATGGGTGAGATCAGATGGTGCTAATGCCCTACAATTTCGCATTTGTGGTGAATGGTTAAAAAGGCTTTGCATTCGTGACATCTGGTTTTGTTTAAATTCGAGAGATAGTTCCTAAGTGGACCAAACCACGATGTACATATGTAGAGCTAAGCAACGACAGTAAAATTTCCTTACGGAACGTTTTACGAGTATGCTGATGTGGATCTACGTGACTTACAATCACCAATTGCGTCTGACTACCATCTTCTTTATGTTCGCAAATTGTATATTCAACAGGTGTGTCTGGTGCAGATTTCTGCAATTACAGCAGCTGTGTCCCCTGCACCATATTATCCTTTTGTACGATGGTTCATTCCTGCTATTGTGCTTCCGTTGACCTCAGCACCTTAGCATCTGCGATGGTAAGGGACGTACTCAAAGTAGGGGAATCCCGACCAACCCCTTACTTGGTGACTGAATTTCGAGTAATCTGACGTGACTGCATTCGACCTTGGATTGTGCAACCTCGAACTATATGCATTTATCCTTGCAAAACTCGCTATTGAAAGTCTTGTAAGTACAATGGCAGTGATGCGCATTGTTTGGTGTACCGAATTAAACGTCAACTAAATGAGAAGACGTTGGGTACACATTTCTTTTTCGATGCAATCCATGGCTATCTTCATATGTTTCCCCAAACGTTTCTGCTCTTACTTGCTTACTTACTTATCAGGCCGGCAATACATGGAGGATCTGAGCCTGAACTATAGCTGCCTTCCATCCTTGACGGTCGCGGGCAGTCTGGTTCCAGTTATCAAGACCAAGTTGTCTTACATCCGCGACTACTTGGTCTTTATACCGCAGGTTCGGTCTTCCTCTTCTTCTCGAACTAAGAGGCTCGGAGTCGAAGACCCTGTTAGCTGGAGCGTTGGTGTTTATGCGCCCGATTTGGCCGAGCCAATGTAGTGCTGTTATATCTGCTTTATAGCAGTTTAGGATCTGCTCCAATTGATCGCCTGGACCTCGCATTCCGGGTGCAGACTCGCAAGTCATTTTGGCGTTTGAAGGGATCGTCAACTTTCTATCCGTGGCTTGTCGTTGCTGTGGGGCAGATGTCCAGGGGAGATCACTCGAAGGCTGAGTGTCAACTTGATTTGAGCAGGGATAGAGATCGAAACTGTTTTCTGCTATCTGATGGAGCATTCAGACGCGAATACTGGTCCATCGTACTCCAGACAGACCCCTAACATTATTGTATTCTCCCCGTTTTCTATGTTATATGCTTTTCTTTCGTTCCACTATCGTCCACTTTCATGACTATCTCCTATGACCTCCTTAAAGCGGTTACATTTATGTCACTGATGCTCATGAAAGGCTCTAATGCATTTGAATACACAATATTTTTTTTTGTGAGATTTCATTGCCCATTAAAGAGTTACTTTCCCTGACGTTCATTGTCTCGAAAAACAATAAAAACATCTTTATTGTTGGTAATAATGGTCACGTAAAATGATGTGTCTGCAAAAACAGAAATAAAAAGTACGATTTTTAGGAAGAGGTTTTTAAAGAATTCTTTATTAAGAACTCACTAAATAGAGCGGACCAGCGACTATCTGCCGATAGTCACTGGTCCGCTAAAACAGAAAAGCGAGAAAGAGCTTATGCAGCCGAACACCTTGCAGCTCTGTTAGCCAGGTCCTATTTCTACCTTCCCGTGGTACCATCTCGAAATTTCCAGGCCATGAAAATGACTAAGAGGACGAATGGCGAGCAAGCTGCGCCACAAAACAGGATTAATGTCGGTTGGGCTATGGTCTAGCAAACCGTAACCGGAAAACCCCACAATTGCTTAGAAACAATCACAAGCCTCGGATAAAACGGACCGGATTAATGGTGACGAACCTTGCAAAAAACGAAAAAAAAAACAATGATCTTCGGCATTGTACATGGAATGTTAGGTCCCTAAACAGACCACGTGCAGCTGAACAACTTGCGGACTACCTAGACCGCTATAAAGCGGTCCCAGGAAATGCAATGGAATGGACCGGTGTAAAGCGGACCAAAAACTGCGATGTCTACTACGGTGACTGCTATAGGGAGAGAGGACAACGATCGTATGGATGCGGATTTGTTTTTCGAGGTGGACTAAGGCAAAAAGTCCTATGCTTTCGGCATGTAAGCGAACGCCTCATAACAATCCGCATCAAGGCTAAATTCGCAAACATCAGCCTAATTTGCGCTCATGCCCCTACCGAGGACAAGGATGACGCTACAAGAGACGACTTCTACGACCTACTAGATAGGACATATGCCCAATGTCCCAGCTACGATGTTAAAATCGTACTGGGAGACCTTAACGCAAAACTGGGCAAGGAAGTCGCCTTTGATAGGGTTATTGGCAAGCACAGCCTACACAACACCACATCTGAAAATGGATTTAGGCTGATAGACTTCGCAACGGGGCGAAATCTTCTAGTTGCTAGCACGCGTTTCCCACATCTCAACATCCACAAAGGGACCACATTGCGATTGATGGCAGACACGCATCCGACATTCTGGATGTGCGAACTTTTAGAGGAGCCAACATCGACTGGGCCCACTTACTTGTGGCAGCCAGGTTACGACTACGAATATGTCTGGCCCAGAAAAATCGAGTAAGGCCAGCGGCATACAACTTCGCAATGCTACAATCGCAAGAGACCGCAAGAGCCTATGGCAATCGTGTCTCTCTTAAGCTCTCGGAAAACCCTCCAACACCTGCTCAGACCGTACAACACCAATGGACCCGTTGTCAACACGCCCTAGAAAGTGCTGTTTCTGAGGTACTGGGTTTCAAATCGCCACCAACAAGAAACCCATGGTTTGATAACGAGTGTAGGAGGGCACACGCAGCCAAGCAGCAAGCTTATCAAGAGGCGCTGCATAGAAGGACGAGAGCTGCTCGTGACCATTATGAGCAGAAGAGGAGGGAGGAACATAAGCTTCTCCAAACAAAAAAAAAGGAACATGAGAAGCTCGCGATCGCAGAGATGGAGAGATGCTATCGCAGGAATGACGTTCAGAGGTTGTATCAACGAATAAAACAAACATGCGAGGGATATAAGACCACAACGGAAGCCTGCAGGGACGAAAATGGAAACCTAGTAGTGAATTCACAGTCGGTACTAAGAATCTGGAAAGACTACTTCTGCAGACTGTATAACGGCGATAACGAAACAGATCCCTCTTTCAGGCAGACTAATCCTTTCACAACGGACGATGATAGCAGAGAATTCCGTCCCCCTGACCTGGACGAAGTTAGATGAATGGAATCTTAGTATCGTTTGTCCAATCCACAAGAAAGGAGACCCCTTTGTCTGCGCCAACTACAGAAGTATAAGTCTTCTGAACATCGCTTATAAAATCTTCTCCGGTTCAGGCCCGTAAAGTCCACTATAGATCAATTATTCACACTGCGGCAGATCCTGGAAAAAACAAACGAGTTCCAGATCGACACCCACCACCTGTATGTCGACTTTAAGGCTGCATACGATAGTATCAATAGAGACGAGCTATACAACGCCATGTCTAGTTTTGATATCCCTGCCAAGCTCGTCAGATTGTGCAGGATGACTTTGGAGAACTCTCGCTGCTCCATCAGGGTCGGAATCGATCTAACCGATACCTTTTATGTCAAAAAAGGTTTTAGACAGGGCGACACGCTATCGTGTGACTTTTCTCAACATCGTCCTTGAAAGCATAGTGCAAAAAACTCAGTGGTCAATACGAGTGGCACCATCTTTTTCAAGTCCATACAACTGCTCGCATATGCCGATGACATTGACATAATTGGACGAAGTCAGCGAGATGTCATTGAGGCCCTTACGAGCATTGAGACGGAAGCGGCTAAAATGGGACTGGCGGTAAATGAGGGCAAAACGAAATATATGCCACCGGCGTCTTGGCCTGGGTGCACATATTGGCAGGTATAATTTCGAGGTAGCCAAGGACTTCGTCTACCTAGGCTCCGCAGTGACATGCAGAAACGACATCAGTGCCGAAATCAAACGCAGAATAACTCTTGCCAACCGCTGTTTCTTTAGGCTCGGGAGGCAATTGAAAGGCGGAGCCCTCTCTCGAAAAACCAAGGTGAGGATATATAAGACCCTTATCATCCCGGTCCTGCTCTATGACGCAGAGACATGGACCTTATTGAAAGCGGATGAGGAGGTCCTTGGTCGTTTTGAGAGAAAAATTTTGCGTGCGTTTTCGGCCCGACCTGCATAAATGGGGAGTGGAGGAGAAGACTTCACAGTGAACTGTACGGGCTGTACAGCGATATGAACATAGCATGGCGTCTTCGGATCCAACGCCTAACATGGCTAGGTCATGTTGAACGGCCCGGAAGGTCTATGAATCCAACTCTGAGGGGCGACGCGGTCGAGGACGGCCAAACTTAAGGTGGCGCAACCAATTGGTAGAGGACCTTAACCAACTAGGCGTGCGGCACTGGAGACTGCTGGCGAAAGACCGTGCCAATTGGAGAGGTTTTTTGAAGAAGGCCCAGGTTCGCCATGAACTGTGGCGCCAAAGAAGAAGAAGAAGTGCATCAATTGTCACGAAAATATTTAATGAAGTACATATGCCCGTGGCCCCCAATGTACTCCTTTCCAACGTATGCGTGGCTTTAGTGCATGCCACACCACCGCCTAGAGACCAATTGCTGGTTAGTTCTTCATGCTGTCGTTAAATCTAAAAAAAGCAAACGAACAATGTCGTATAAACACAATTGTAATCTAGTTTGGGGAAATGATTTACGAGCAGATGTCATATTTAATCAAGAGATACTCGTACTACAATGATTCGGTGGCTGGCCTGGCTGTCCTCCATTCCCGTGGGCGGCCTACTTCATACCAAATTGTTTATTTATGAACTCTGTACTTAGCGGTGATTGCATCGAAGTTATCTGAATGTCCGGTTATCAGAGCTTCCTGTTTTCGAGTTTTTGATTGTTGACTTTTCAACTGGGTAGTCGTTGACATGAAAAAAGAAATTTGGAAAAGTGATACCCGAAACAAATTATATGAAGTACTCGTCAAGCAAAGCAAATAGATACATAGATACAAATATGTACGTGAAAGTAGGGAGACGAAAAATGATTGGTTCTTGGGTCTTATCGTGCAGCAAGAAAGGAAGACAGAAAGTCTGTAATACAAATCGGGACGCATGCGCATATGAATTTGATTAGGGTTGCGTGCATTTGAAAAGTTCTTTGTCCAATTAATGAAATACACAAATACATATACAAATACTCGTATGTATGTATATATGTGTATATGCCATAGGCATTGTTGACATTGTCTGATTGATGGACTGGTTGGTGCTGCATCAAGGCTAGGGACAAATTGTCAAGTAATTTTCGAGTTGAAAGAAATAATGAAATGGTTAAACGTACTTCCGCTGAAGGGGAAGTGCTTTTCATGCTTGATTCTACCCATTTCTAAATATATAGATATGGATGTATCTATGCGCATTCATGTATCTACAATGTTACCGTCACAATTGATGCATGATGGATTGGGTTCTTTGCTCTAAGTGCCTTGTGTGCGGTCGCATGAGTATATAAGTGGTTGGCAACATGGAGATTGCAATTCAATTTATCTACGTGCTGGAGAGAAATGTTTAGCTTTGAAGTTAGAGTAAGTATCTATGTATGCAGAAATGCATGAACCTTTCGTTCCATACCTTTCAAAAGAGAATATGTGGAAGCACACGAGCATGCACTCACATATTCGCAATGTACTCGTCCATTCGGTAATAGCAATTCATCTGCACGTTGAACGGATGTATTTTCAAGGCTTCACTAATGAGTGAACGAAATGTGTTCAGACTTCATTATGAAACCTGTGGAATTGGTTTAACATTTTGTATGCGAGAAGAATTTCACTCAATCACAAGTTGTCTTTTGCTTAAAACTTTCTTATAAATCTAGACTTCGGGGCCAATAATAGGCTTTGGCGTGACCATAATGGGATTAGGCTGAGTTGCGTTCAAGTCGCCTTAATGAAGGTCTTCATAAAAGATGACAGTCAATACGAAATTTGGACAACAAATCGAATATAAACAATTTGGCATTTCCTTAAGTTCGCTAAGACTTGTTATGGGTAATTTGACTTTCGTCCAAGCTTACTTAACCTTTAAACCTTTACAGACTGGATGTCATATGAAATTATAAATCTTTTTCGGTGCAATCGAACCCCGGCGAATGCCCTTTTAGTATACTATAATGAGACATTTTATCCCATTAGAAGGTTTTGATGTAAACCATTTGGAAAATTCAAAAGTCCTTAGAAAAACCGTTCCAGAAATACAGGCTCCTTCATTAAGCCCTTCATCATCGTCATCATAATTTTTAAGAGTCGCAGGGGGAATGCGCGCACGCGAGATCTCCAGGCCACTCGATCCTTCGCCATCGACTCTAACTCATCGGGCGCTATGCCCACCTAGACGAGTTTTTGGACTTGGTCCAGCCACCTCGTCCTGGGTCTGCCAAGCGGTCACCTGCCTGATGGTATTGCATTCAAGGCACGCTTCGGAAGGCGTCTCACGTGACCGAACCATTGAAGCATAGCCCTTTCTGTTCGGGGAAGCAACTGCTCAACATTGAGCTCCGCGCGCACTGCCGTGTTTCTCATCCTATCCCGGCGAGTACCTCCCAAAACAGCACGAAGAAATCTCATTTCGGCAACTTGTAGTCGCGATCTTATTCTTTCGGTCAACACCCACATTTCATGACCATAGGTGACAGTTGGAACAAATACTGAGTTAAAAACCGCTAACTTGGCTCTTACACCAAGCTCGGCCCTGATTACAGATCTTCCAAGCTGTTTCAAAATTGGTCCAGCTTGCCCAATCCTACAGGAAAGCTCAGTATTACTCCTCCCATCATTCGTGAAGAAGACCCCGAGATACTTAAACTACCCACCTGCTTCAGTGGGACTCCGCTAACATGTAGAGTGCATTGGACAGGTGTTATGGAAATAGCCATAGCCTCGGATTTATCCACGTTAACCCTCATTCCAGCATCAACACATACGGCCACAAACCTATCTAGCGCTCGCTGGAGTTCCGTCTGGGAGGATGTGAGGACAACTAAGTCATCTGCAAAAAGAAGATGGCTTACCCTCAACTCTCCCAATGTGAAACATTCCTCGCGACGACTGCACTGCAACATCCAGTCCATATACATATATGTATAATGAAAAGGAGAGGTGACAAGACGCACCCTTGGCGAAGTCCAACGCCCACGGTGAAAGGTGTTGATTTACTACAGTTAACCCGAACACAGCTGCTACAGTGTGCGTATAGAGACTGAATGGCCCTCACCAGAGGACCATTAATCCCATACTCCTGCAGAACACTCTAGAGTTTATCTCGAGGAACTCGGTCTTACGCCTTTTCTAAATCTACAAAGCAGCTGTAGATCGGTTTGGCATACTTCCAAGCCTTCTCGAGTACCATTATTAGAGTGGAAAGCTGGTAGGTTGTACTTCTGCCGTGACGAAACCCGCACTGTTCATCCCCTATCCTGGATTCGACCAAAGCTCTATAACGTGCATCCAACAGCTTAGCGTAGACTTTACCGGGGACACTTAGGACACTTAGAAGAGATATGCCCCTATAGTTGCAGCACTATTTCCCTTTCCAACTTCTCGCTTTCCAACTTCTCGCCGAACTCCTTCCAGCACTGCTCTTTAGCTGCTCGCACAGCCATTTTGCAAGTTCTTCGCGCCACAGTTCTTCACGGGAATCAGAGTCTCCCAAGCCCTTCCTATCTTTAAATTTAAATAAAACAAAGTGTGTGTGTGATATGATATGCATCATCTTAGTCTTGAAGACTACTTACTTACGACTTACGACGATCTACCCGGACAGGCAAAACTGGACGCGCCAAACGCAACCCCGTAGGAACTGCGTGGATTTTTACACTGGCGGGTCTAAAACCAAAGACGGGGTGGGTAGTGGAGTATTCTTCTTCTTTGGTGGCGTTACAGCCCATGAAGGACCAGAGCCAAGCTCTCTCATTCTGGAGTATTCTGTGAACAACTAAAGCTGAATAAAGCTTTAAAATTACCGGATCACTGCAGCGTCTTCCAGGCAGAACTGTTGACAATAAAGGAGGCTTTGTCTTGGCTGAAGTGGAACGTGGTATCCACTACGGATATCCGTATTCTCACGGATAGTCAAGCAGCCCTAAAGTCGCTGGGGTCCTATGTGTACAAAAACTAGTCTCGGCTGTCGCCTATCTCTCAACGAGCTGGCCGAACAGTTTATCTGGGTACCGGGACACAGCGATATTCCAGGAAATGAGAGAGACGATACACTCGCCAGACAAAGAACGACGCTACAATCAATCGCGGCTTGTGAGGGAATACCCCTTGCAACCATCAAACATAATCTTGCAAATTTCGCCAGGGCCGAGACGAACCTGAGATGGACCCAGGGACATACCTGCCTCATCACCATGCAAATCTGGCCCCGACTCGACAGTCAACGGACTAGGAGTGTAATCTCCCTAAAAACAACTGACATCTACAAAATCATCGGTATCATCACAGGACACCGCCTTATTGGCAGTCACGCGCAAAAACTAGGAAGTTCCGAATGATTTATGCAGAAGCTGTCTAGACGAGGAGGAGGTCGAGTCCATTCAAGGTGGTGAATGGTGAATGCGCCTGCCAAGCGCATTCTGCACAATCAGGAAACGATACCTAGGGAAGTAAGGATATCTGAACTTCTTAACGTCACAAAATGGTTCCAAGAACAAGGGGATAAACACCCCTCTTAGCTGCACAACGGGCCTCCCTGACCTATTTGTATTCTTTTCGATTCAGGGAAGGCAACGAACCTACCTGTGTACATACTTACCTACGTCTGATCTGGTGCTGCATGATCATGATGCTGATGCTGCAACGAACAACAAACGATTTAAGCGTTAAGAGCTATGTATGTAGATACATACATATAACTAATCGATATAATAGTTAATTAGCTTCATTTGTTAAACAATCGTCATGGGATATGGAGCCATTGTGTAACTCCACGCCTCTGCTAAACGTATCCAATGAATTATGACATCCAGTGCTTTGAGGAATTCAATTTTCAACAACCTATCAGCAGCCAGCCTGCTGTGCGACACAAAAGCAATTAGATAAAGACCGAAAGGCCAAGAGAAGAGGGTAAATGAAATTGAATTCCAATCCATGCTATGTCACACTGCATCATACCACCTGACCTTGACACAATCCGTCGAAATATTTCTTTCATAAATGAAAACTTGAAATTGTAGCTCGACAAGTACTATGTTCGGGCATGCAATTTACAAGTCTGAAGTCGTTCAATCTGGCGCCAATGGCTGGACTGAATCAGAATAACCCTCATTCCACTGAGTCCGGGTGATACTGGCATCGGAAACCAGAATGGAGGAAAAGTACATAAGTAAATAATTCGATCACTGAACAATAGATACATCCAGCCATCCATCCATCCATTCATTTGCTCGTTTGTTTGGGTAAACAGACAGAAGAGCCAGCCAGAATAGCAGCCTCCAGAGCGACATGTACTGGATGTGATATGAGCCTAGGCGATTGGCTTATTGCAAATTCATCGTATCCCACCACTTAGTGAACCGCTGAATAATGGAATTGAGAAAATTCATTGAAAATGCTAGATACTTGGCTGCCTACATGCGAGTGAGCCTACCTGATGCTAATAGCTTAAAAATACATTTCGAAAGGTTCGGCGGTCAGGTTCGTAGCATTTTAGTTGTTTTTAGCAATCGTTTCGAGCCGATTCCCTTTTGAATTCAACTTTAGCAAAAACAACACAACAAGTGCAAGAAAAGATACAAATTGAATGACCGGGATCTCTCCTCTTTATCTCGTACGGTCGCTTCTCATCCATTTTATTGCTCTTCGTCTCCTCCACGCTGCTTTCGGGTGTCGTGTTGTTATTCTATGTAGTTGTTGTGCTGATGATGTTGTTCATTGTCTTGTTTGTTGTTCTCTTCTTCATTCGTCGATTCTCGTTTTGCTGTCTCTCATTTCTTATGTTGTGTTTCGTATTTTCTCTTTCGATTGTTTATTCGTTCCATGAGCGATGGTGTTATTAGTTTACAACGACAAGCGATATGAACGCTCTCGAAAGATAGAGGACGCAAGTGGCTCAGTAGTTTCGAATCGAACTTCAAGTCGTCATGTGGTCGGAGGTGTACTGAACGTAGTGTATCTTTCGCTACCGCATTTGCGTCTTTTCATAGTCACTGTCGTGTGTTTTGCTTCGTTTTTTTTTTTTTTTTTTTTTTTTTTTTTTTTTCACCATCGGTCGTGCTTTAGTAATGTGTCTATATACGAATGTGCTGGTATAGAGATACTATCTGTCGTACTAACCCACAAAATCATGAAGTTAATCGGAAAAACAAAAAAAAAAATGTCGTTTAATTGTTATGCTGTCCTTTTGCTGACAATGCGATTCATCGTGCATCTTTGAAGTTGTTTTCACTTTCTGTTGATCTCTACCATTCTAAGTTGGTGTGCGTGTATCTGTGTGTGCGGGCATATTTGTTTGCAGATCATTTCTGTGAATTTGATCTCGATCAAACAGAGTTATGCATTGTTCGACTATGTACATATGTACATACATATATGGATTACTCCTCCCGCGTTTGAGGGTTCCTCATTTCTGGCTTATTTGAGAGAAGATTGATTAAAATCCCCTATTCGATAGTACATAGTATTCGTGTATCTAGAGGGATAATGTGCGGTGCAGTATTCGATGTGAATGAAAAGATTGATTGTGCATTGCCATGCCCCAAAGTGATATCTATCTACATACATATCTGTCTGTCTATGGTCTTGTCTATGCCGATGAGGCCGCGCTACAATGGTCCATGATTCTGTCTGTGCACTATTGCAGAATCTTGTGAAATCTCTGGAATTCTATCACAATGTCTGTCTGGATAAATGTATACAACTACCTACGATAAAGGCCGAAATCATTGTCAACATGCTTGGGATTATTCGTACGCGCCATTAAGGACTGGAATAAATTCATTTTTTTTTCTATCTCGTTTTCCTTTCAAGGGATATCTGTTGAGTTGGAAATGTGGTCAGCATTTCTATTAGCAGCATCTGGTATGGTTATGTTACTGTAATTTGCTTTGAAGAAAGACAATTCGGGGAATTTTTTCGGAACGGAATGTCGTTATCTGTAGAACGAAGTGATGACCTTTAACCTAAAGAAATTCATAAGAAATGTCTTCTAGAGATACACTTTCTGTACTTACATATGTATTTTTAGATGAATTTGTGAAATTCAATAAATGAGTCAGTCAATTATAAAATGTAATTAAAGTCACATCGACTACTCAAGAAGGAAGCTAGAGCTAGAGGAATTGCCCTGTGCTCCAGTTAGATAATAAAGCCATGAGATGAGTGCAGAGTGATGACATGAGACTATTTTTGGATTACCTACTTTTAAAGACTTTATGTATTCATAAATCACCCAAGAACGAAGGAGTTGCTCTTTCTGAGTGTTTTTCTTGCATTTTTGGTTGACTTCTAATTCGAAACTTTATAGTTTCGATAGTGTTTCTAGGGAATTGGGTCTTCATTTTAGTCTATTTAAAGAAATATCATTTTCATACTAGCCTTACTTACTTACTTACTTATCAGGCCAGCGATCCATGGAGGATCTGAGCCTGAGCTATAGCTGCCTTCCATTCTTGACGGGACACGCTGCTTCCAGTTGTCAAGACCAAGATGTCTTGAATCGGAGGTTCGGTCTTCCTCTTCTTCTCGAACCAGGAGGCTCGGAGTCGAAGACCCTCTTAGCTGGAGCGTTGCTGTCCATGCGCTCGATGTGGCCGAGCCAGTGTAGTCGACGGATTCTTGCCTTCCGGACTACATCCACATCTTGGTACAGCTCGTAGAGTTTGCGGTTGTGTCTTCTTCTCCATTCACCTTCCTCACAGACAGGATCAAATATCGGGCGCAGAATTTTTCTTTCGAAAGAACCCAAAATCAGCTCCGCTGTCCTGCTTATCGTCCAGTTTTCGACTCCGTACAGCAAGACTGGCAGAATGAGCGTTTTGTAAAGCATGACTTTGGTCTTTCGAGTGAGGAGTTTTGACCCCAGTTGTTTGGACAAGCCGAAGTAGCAACGGTTGCCAAGGGCGATTCTATGCCGGATCTCCACTGTGGTGTCATTTGTGGAATTTACGTTTGCCCCGAGGTAGACAAACTCCTTAACTACCTCGAAATTGTAGCTGTCAATTGTTATGTTTTGTCCCAGGTGGTGAGCGACGGATTGGTTTTTGCTTGACAGCTTGTATTTCGTTTTGTCCTCATTGATCTTAAGACCAACTCGTTTCGCCTGTTCTTCAATCGCCGTGAATGCTTCCACAATGCCACGGCGAGAACACGCGATGATGTCGATATCATCCGCGTATCCTAGCAGCTGGATGGACTTGTAAAAGATAGTGCTTTCCCCGCTGACGCCTGCCCGTCGCACTATCTGCTCCAGCATCAGATTGAAGAAGTCACATGACAGCGCATCTCCCTGCCGAAATCCGGTGCATGTTTCGAATGGTTCCGAGGTCCTAGAACCGAATTGCACGGTGCATCGCGTGTTTTTTAGCGTGGCGCGACACAACTGGATCAGTTTTACCAGGATCCCGAATTCGGCCATCACACCAAACAGTTCTTCACGATGAATGCTGTCGTATGCGGCCTTGAAATCGATGAAAAGATGGTGTGTATCGATTCGAAACTTGGTCTATAGTCGATTTGCCGGACCAGAAGCCGCACTGGTAGCTGCCGATTAGTGCGGTGCAAAATGGTTTTAGACGTTCACACAATACGTTGGATAGGATCTTGTATGCGACATTGAGCAGGGATATACCTCTATAGTTCTTGCAAGAGGTAGGATCGCCATTTTTGTGGATGGGGCATATACTAGCTTTACAGAGGTTAAAATGAAATACATCTTCTTTTTCTCCGGCGCTACAGTTCATGGCGAATCTGGGCCTCTTTTAAAAAACCGGCACAGGCTTTCGCCAGCAGTCTTCAGTGCCGCACACCTAGTTGGTTAAGGTCCTCTTCCACTTGCGGGTGTCACCTTTAATAAGGCCAGCGTCGCCCCTCATGGTTGGATTCAAGGACCTTCCGGGCCGAAGCTGTGCAGTGGTAAACATCACCGACTGTCAAGCGGAAGGTCTGTAGTTCAAAATCTGTCCAAAACCAAGAAATACAATTTCTATACGGAAAAATTTTGCAACACAGCTCTTGTGAATGGTAAGTGATCAAAATACTAATAAAGGCATAGCACAGTATCTGGTCACTCCAACTCCAATATAAGACCATAATGGCATGGAATATTTGCTGAGAACTACGACCAACGTGAAAATTCAGTCGAGTTGCTCTCGAATCCTATCTAGGACAACCACCCTTGGAAAGTAATGAACGAACATCTACGACCCAAACCATCTGCACTCCGCCCAGGTTGTGCAACAAAAAGAGTTTGACACTTGTACCTGTGCAAATTTAACAAAAAAAAAAAATGCGCTCCACATGACCAAGCCTATCTTAGGCGTTGGATACTCAGACTTCGTGCTACGTTGATGTCGCTGTACATTTCGTTCAATTCAATATCAAGTCTTCCCTTCCACTCCCCATTTATGCAGATTGGGCAGATCGTAGGCAGAATTTATCTTCATCCGCTTGCTTCTCAATTGCTTCCCGAGAGACCAAGAGACGAGGCCCAAAGAGACAGCGGTTGGCAAGAGTTATTCTCCCTTTGATTTCGGCACTGATGTCATTGCTGCATGTCACTGCGTAGCCAAGGTAGATGAAGTCCTTGACTACCTCGAAATTATACTTGCCAATATGTGCGCCAAAACGCCGATGGTTCGTGTCCTTTTTCGACGCCAGCCAGTCTTCATGTACCGCCAGTCCCATTTTAGCCGCTTCCGTTTCAATGCTTGTAAAGGCCTCAATAACATCTCGCTGAGATTGTTCAATTATGTCAATGTCATCGGCATATACGAGCAGTTGTACGGACTTGGAAAAGATGCTGCCCCTCGTATTGACCAGTGAGTTTTACACCATCCTTTGGCATGAAATGTATCGGTCAAGTCGCTTCCGACCCTGATGGAGCAGCGAAAGCTCTGCAGGCATAACACTCACAGTATGTATATGATCAACTGAAATTCATCTACTGCGTATGCAATATTAGCACACAAAGTGCATAAACGAATTACTGTGCATTATAACCAAAGCGAAATTTGGTCGGCTCTCGTCCTATCTAAGACAAACCACCCCTGAGGGCAGTGAACGAACATCTACGACCCAAAACCACTGCACTCCGTTCAGGTTGTGTGTGAACCTGCGCGAAGCTCTCCCTCTCCCTATTACCTTCGCTTGCACAATGTTTACGTTATAAGGCCTAAGCCTTGAGTGCGGGTGTAGCTATAAAAATCTGACACAATCCCACAATCTGACGAGTTTAGCAGGGATGTTAAAACTAGAAATGGCGTTGTATAGTTCGTCTCTATGTATGCTATTGTATTCGGCCATAAAGTCGATACACAGATGGTGGGTGTTGATCTGGAACTCGATGTTTTTTTCCAGGATCTACCGCAGTGTGAATACTTGATCGATAGTTGATTTCCCGGGCCTGAAACCACACTAATATGGTCCAATCAGTTTATTAACGAACGGCTTTAGGCGTTTGCTCAATGTAGCAGAGAAGGTTTTTTAGGCGGTTTTTGGGAGACTTATACCTCTGTAATTGGCGCAGACAAAGGGGTCTCCTGTCTTGTGGATCCCCTTTGTGGATGTACATGTACATATATATGTATGTATGTATGTATGTTGGCATTACTGTCCCTGAAGGACCAAACCCGAGGTCCTCTCAATCACCCATATTGTGTGTGATCTTATTTTCCCATACATGAAAGGGACCTACTTATTGTCGATTCATGACAATTATACTACAGGAGGTTTTGTCAGAACCCCGCGTCATCGGCGTCCAACACACTACCCACTGCGCCACGGCGCTCTCTGTGGAACTACATACCTGATAAAAAAGTGTCCCTGTTGGACTCATCTCAATTTTAGTCTTTTTTGGATGCTTCCACTATTTGTTGATTGATCTGGTTTTTGAAGAGTAGCATCTTGCTACTTTGATAACAAACTCTAGACGCGTTTCCTGTTTATATTTTGCGGATCATATCTAAATAGCTTTTTTGGAGGTTTTGTTTACTTATGGATCAGATCTTCATCCATTGAAAGGGATTTTGTTTGCCAAGCAATTTGATAACTATGTACTCCCTGAAGCGATTGTTCTATGATTCGTTCTTTGTTTTTGTCTGATGCTTTTGGAGTATTGAAATATGATCTTCGATTCATCCGACACGAATTCTTGAGCTAAATTAACGTGGTATACTGACATGACTCAGCTGGTACTAAAAGGCATTCCCATCCCGGTATCCAAGGAAGCTAAGGAGCTGGGAGTCATCTTAGATAGCAAGCTTCTTTAGTCAAAGCATGTTACGTCAACAACCAAAGCGCTGTCAGCTTATTGGCAATTCAAAGAAGCTTTTGACAAAACATGGGGCTTATCGCCGACAAAGGTCGTCTGGATTTAAATGCCAATTATAAGACCTATGTATAAAGTCATATGCATTGGTTATGGAGTGGAACAGGCTAAGACGCAAACACGTCGTAACCTCTTTCACCAAGCTCCGGCTTATCTCAGCTGTACGGGGGTCTACCCCAGCACGCCAAGCGCTGTTCTAGATGCTGTGACGAGCTTTCCACCCTTAATATATTTATCAAAGGGTGTGCTCTAAAGGCTATATCTCGTCTCAAGAGAAATGGCTTTTGTTACAGCTCACACAGGAATAACAGTGTGCTTGCGCAAGAAATGTCCTGCGACCCCTGTTTCATGAACATACCTTCTGACGCATTGATACCCGTTATTCTACTGCGCCAAGACTGGCTCTGACTTGATACTGAACCTGGAAAGGATAGTCTTCGCGTTTACATGGATGGTTCCAGGTCTGGGCGGGGTCCGGAGCTCGGGTCTTCCTTGAGCGCGAAAACATCGGACTGCACTTTATTGCACCTATTGGCCATGTACTATTTTGGGAAGCACAAGTGGAGGGGAAAAAGCATATGCGTCTACAGTGACAGCCAAGCTACACTCAAAGCTGTGTCCAACCCCTTAACTAGTTTCGCATTAGTGCATGAACTCGAGTCCTTCTTGAACAGAGCCGGTAGACTAGGTTCACCAAGGCTTGTATGAGTTCCGGGTCACTCTGAGATCCCAGGAAATGAAATCTCTGATGAACTCGCCAAAATGGATTCAGAGGAGAGTTTCTCTAGACCTGAACCCGTTCTAGGTCTACCTGCGTCCACGGTGAATTCCTTTATTAACGATTGGATGCTTAATACACAGAACCGTAGATGGAGGTATTATCCAGGATGCAGGATGACAAAACGATGCCTGCAAGAGAATTGACTGCAGAAGGCTTGTGGGAGCCATTGCGGGCCATTACACTTTGGCTACGCATCTCTGGCATCAATGAGACGCCTGAGGATGACACAGCAGAGCACTTTTTCTGCGACTGTTCCGCCTTTGCTCTCGCACGATTGTGCACCTCTGGGACCGACGTGGTGTGTGCCGAATATCTTTAGGACGAAGGACAGGTGTTGCGATTTTTACCACTTGTCTAAGAAGAAGTTAATCTTAGACTTGGAAGTGCCGCAGAAACATTCAGGACCTATGTACCTTTCCCTGAAACCTTTTCTGGCCAGTTGATCGGCGATTTCACTGCCCTTAATTCCTGTGTGCCCTGGCATCCACCAGAGTTTGTCTTTGTTTCTTTTGGCAAGGTCCTGTAGGGCGTCATGGCTTCCTTAACAGATTTTGAGTTCGTGCTATATGAACACAGAGCTATTAGAGAGTTTATTGATGGTTACTCCTCTTATGCCAGTCTCTAAGTTTAGATTGACGTGTGTTAGGATAGCATATAATTCTGCTTGGAAGATACTAGGACTCATTCCTATAGCCTTTGCAATCATCCGATTTGTTCCAAAGATGCCGGCGCCAGCGCCAGAAACCATATTGGAGTCATCAGTGTACCACCTAAAGCATTTGACGTTGAGCAAGGGATGACTGGTTTCCCAAGCTGTGCGGTTTGGGATCAATATGTCAAATTTCTTTTCAAAGTGAAGGTGTGTGGTAACGCATCCGAGACCGTCGTAATCATATCTAGCTCAAGAAGATGTTGCAGGATGGACATGTGACCCATAGGTCTACATGGCAAGCCTATTCCCAAGCGAAGAATTCTGATTGCACTACGTAATGCAACCTTTTTAATAAAAAGGTGCAGTGGAGTAAGTCCAATCAGTGCATCTTGAGCTGCCGTTAGGGCAGGTTGGTAGAGCCCCTGTAATGCCGAGACACGCTAGTCTCTGGAGGCGTTGAAACGATGATCGTTTTTTGCTTAACTTTTGTCCACCTTATACGGCAGACGCATAGCATACCGAATCTCTTAGCTCTACATCACTGAACCTTCTTCCCATTTTCCTCCGGAAAACGGGGACAATACATTAATGTAAGGTGTCTGTCTGGAGTACGATGGACCAGTATTTACTCCAACAGGTAAACATTCAATTTTCTTAGCCGTTTTTCCGCCCCGGCTAGACTCGAAACTTCTACTAATACAATTGTGCTTGCAAATTTCTGTACATTCCTGCCTCATCTGGACAGTACATTTAACGTATGCCCTCTTGATCCATGATTGTCCCTAATAGGCGCCTTTATCCCACTCCCATTAGAGCTTCAATTGGCTTCTTTACAGACCAACCTTATAGATACAGTCGCAAAATGGTTTTATAATCTTTGTTCATTGAGCAAAAAAAGCAGAACAGAAGAAGACAGAAAAGCACACATTTGTGAGAAACGTCAGGTCAAGTTAGGACAGAAAAGTACGGTCATATTCATCATTATTCGTTAAAAATCGTCGGAATTAAGTCAAATTTTTAAGTACAGCTATGTCTGACACTTCACAAATCTGTTCTACCTCAAGAGTAAATGCAGGAAATCATGTTCCAATCTGTTTGGAACAGTCTTACTGAACAATTTCGGACACAAACTGTTCTCACTGAACTCAAAAACCTGTACTTTTCTGTTCTGAATTAATCTGAGCAATCTCATTGAATACAGTAGTAGTCTTATGGCATTCATCTTCATCAAAAAATCTTAGAGCGATCGTAGCTTATTCTATTCCTTGATAAGTTGTACATTTTAACCGCGTATTCTAGGTACATGATTATCGCTCTTAGGCGGAGCATAGGGCAGGAACATAGGTCTTCCAGCGATTTCTGTCAGCAGGTATATGTCTTATTTCATTCTAGGTGGCGGTGAAAGAGCTCTCCTAGAAGATTGTGCGCATTCAAGTTTGTCGTGGACGTCCTCTGCGCCGCGTACCCTGTGGGTTCCATAGAAAGGCCATCTTCGCTACATGATCATCGTCTCTACGGAGAGTATGTCCAATCCAATTCCATTTGCGTCTCTTAATTTCAAAATTTATTGAGCTGTTGTTAGTGAGCGAGAGTAGGTCATCATTTGAGATTGTTCTTGGCCAGAAGATTCGGCAGATAATCCTTAGACAATTGTTGACAAACGTTTGGAGGCGCCGGGATATGTGGTCAGAGACAAGCCAGGTCTCAAATCCGATGTTTAATTTAGATCTCAATGTCAGGATGCGGGAACGCCATATGCGATTTAGTTTGTGATATACATTGCGTGCTTTGCAAATTCGTGCCGCCACATACGACGCAGCATGGCCGTCTTTTGTGATTTGAGCAGAATTCGTCTACGTCTTCGATGATGATAGGCTTTCATCCGTAGCGAGCTTGGGAGGAGAAGTATATGTTCTTTGAAATCTCATTACTTTCTTTTTTGCAAAGTTTATTTTGAGGCCGACTGCGCGCGCATTCATATCAAGTTGGCGAAGTTTCGCACTGATACCCGCCCATGTACGATTTGAAGCAGACATCGTCAGCATAGTCCAGGTCGCTTAGTTTCTGATTGAGCCTACATTGTAAACCCTCCCGGGCTTCTACATTTCTGTGTCTTAAAACGCTGTCGAGAACTACTATAAATAGAAGCGGTGATAAAACGCATCCTTGCCGGACACCTTTGTTGACGGAAAATTTGCCGCTGTGTTTTCCTTTGAAGCGCACTCTAAGCATTGCGCCCATGTATAGGGCCTTGATAATACCAATAATTTTATCAGGCACGCCGTAGTTTTGTAGGGCATGCCAGATGGCATCCCGAAAGAGAGTTTCAAAAGCGCGCTCTAAGTGGTCGAAGAGCAGATAAGTTGGCGATCTCCATTCGTTTGATTGCTCTATGATTATTCGCAAAGTGTTAATGTGGTCCACGCAAAACCTGTTTAGTCGGAAAGCATTTCGGTGTCTTCGCAATTGTACATTCAGGGTGGGCGAGATTCTTTTTAATATGAAGAGCGCTACTACTTTCTGGACCATATTTAGTAGCGTGATGCCGCGCCAATTCTTGCATTGGCTGAGGTCACCCTTGGTCACGGGTGGTGGTAATGTTTTTTTTTTTTGTTTTTTTTTTTTTTTTTGAGAATGCTTCTCGTAGGAGCCAGGGTGATCCTCAGGAGTCAAAACTTCACTGAGAAGGATATGCTTCCTAAGATGGCAGAGAGCAACTCACTCACACAGTATGTGTTCTGCCGTCTCCTCGTCCTCAAGACAGAGCCGACACTCAGTTTCAGACGAGAGGCTAATTTTGTTTAGATGATATCTCAGACCGCAGTGTCCCGTTAGATAGCTGACTAGTCTTCTGATATCCCCCGTATTGAGTTTGAGTATGTCAATAGGGGGTTTGTTCAGGGGTCGTACAAGTCGTTTAGATTGACGGAGTCCCCGAACTCTGTTCCAGAAGGACAGGTGTTGCGACTTTTCCCACTTGTCTAAGAGGTGATTTATCTTAGACCCGGGAATGCCGCAGAAAGGTTCCGGACCTATGTATTTGTCGCTGGAATCTTTTCTGGCAAGTTGGTCGGCAATTTCATTGCCCTTGATACCTTTATGTCCTGGCACCCACCAAAGTTGAACAGTGTTTCTTTTGGCGAGGTCTTGTAGGGCGTCATGGCATTCCTTGACGGTTTTTGAGTTCGTGCTGTACGAACCCAGTGCTTTAAGCGCTGCTTGGCTATCATAGAGTATGTTGATCGTCACTCCTCTGATGCCAGTCTCGAGATTTAGGTTGACACATGTTAAGATGGCATGCAGCTCTGCTTGGAAGACGCCGGGGCTTATTCCCAGGGTCTTCGAGATCTTGCGTTTTGGTCCAAATATGCCGGCGCCAACGTCAGAAGCCATCTTGGAGCCATCCGTGTACCACCTAAGGCCTTTGACATTTAGCAGGGGATCACTGTTTTTCCATGCTGAGCGGTTTGGGATCAGTATCTCAAATCTCTTGTCAAAAGTGAAGGTGTGAGGCAATGGGTCCGAGACTATAGCAATCATATCCAGCTCGGGAAAGTGTTGTAATATAGGCATGTGGCCTGCAGGTCTACATGGCATATTTGTTCCCGAGCAGAGGATTCTGATTGCAATGCGTAATGCCACCCTTTTGATAAAAAGGTGCAGTGGAGCGAGTCCAATGAGTGCTTCTTGTGCTGCCGTAAGGCAGGATGGCATAGCGCCTGTGATGCCGAGACACGCTAGTTTCTGAAGGACGTTGAAGCTTAATAATTGTAGTTTTTTGCTCATAGGTATAGATAGGTCTTACTATCGCGGTGTATAACCAGTGGAGTACCTTAGGCTTAAGTCCCCGTAGGACCGTAGGTGCGTCGGCAGGCCCACATGGCCTTAGTCGCTTTCATGAGTTTTTGTTTCATGTTGGAGTTCCAGTTGAGTCTGCGGTCTAGGTCAATACCTAGATACTTTACCTCCTCTGAAAACCCTATGTGTGTGCCATTTAGAAAGATTGAGCAGGGTTGTACCTTTGTCCTCTTTGTAAATGGGACTAAGATTGTCTTATTTGGGTAAATAGATAACCCCTCTCTGCCACACCAGTCAGAGATAAATTGGAGCGCAAGCTGCATGCGCTCACAGTCAAGGACCTCGCACTTACCCGTAACAATGACCCGAGTGGTCAGCTTACGGTAATGATTACGCCTTCTTTCCAATCTTCAGAGATGCTAGATTCCGCCCAAGCCGACTGTATGTATAATGGGATGTAACGCGCGTGCAATAATGCTGGCACCATGCTTAAGCAAGTCGGCGGGAAGCTCGTTCGGGCCAGGAGACTTATTAGTTTTTAATTTGCCTATCGCCTCTGAAATCTCGCTAAGCGATGGTGTCTCTGTGGGGATGCTCCTGTTTGGGCTTCTTCTTCTTTCTGTGCTGTATGCGCGTTCAGTTATTTCCTCAGCGGTAGTCTCACCCTTGAAAAATTCCTCCCAGCGGTTAAGCTGGTCGCCGTCTAATGTTAGAGCGGTGCCATCATTTGCCTTCATGGGGAGTACATTGAGCTTCGTAGATCGTAGCTTACATACCTTTTTATCTGTTATCTGAGGGATTTTAATCTTAAAATATAAATTTTGTTATAAATGCTCGCTTAGAAGAACGTTTATCATTACCACTCACATCGGAGATTCGGAGATCGCACGTGTTGTTTTCACAATTTGCTTTGACAGAAAACACCAAACTTTGATCATTTGGTCTTCAAAACCTACACCGCTATTTTGCAATTAAGCATTAAACCTCTTGACCTCTTTCCGTGGTCAATGTTATTCAAAAACACAGATATGTACTTAGTATGTGTGTTTGGTGGCTTAGTGGCTGTTTTACGGAAGCACAGATAGACGTGTAGCTATCACCAGAGTTGATGACGTTTGGTTCTTCTGAGGTAACACCAATGAGCGATTAGTCACTTTGGGGTTTTTAGAAATGAGCGATAAAATGATGTGGCGAATGTTGAGGTAAGCTGCTCAGATGAGATTTATCTGTCCAGTTATGGAAGATAAAACAGTTTTACTAGGTAATGACGAGTAGACGTTACACCACGCTGCGTGGAACGCATCAGTGGAGTTCAATTTTCGAGGCCAAATGTGAAAAGTGGCCAAGGCTATTTTGTCTTTAAAGTCCTCCGTAGTTTGCAATCTCGCTAGTAGCTCATCGCGAGATAATCATGTCACTGTCAGTCTTTCATGCATGTCAAGTCTTTCGTGCAGTTTGTCCATTATGACATCAGCTGTGTGGAACGGAGCGTCTTCCTGGTGAAAGCACATGTCGCTCACGTCCGTATCACTTAATTTGGGTAAAAAAAAAAACAAAAATGGTTGTCATCCGGCGGTAATGCTCTTCGTTGATGGCGATGGTAATGGAATCGTCGTTTTCGGATTTTGAGATAATGTCGCCGGCCTACGCCAAACTACACCAAACAGTGAATTTCTGCGTACTTTATCGTGTGGATTACTATCGTCCGAAATCTGGCGTTTTGTACCGCTTCATGCAAAAAGTTCCTCGTTGTGGTCCGTTAGCGAACACATGGGCATGTCTATGTTCGCCTTCCTTGGACTCTTGAGTCAGCTGGACTTTGGTGCTGTTGGCAAAATTCGGCAAGTTGATGTATATGAAAGGTCTAATTCTTGTGCGCGATGCAGTGTTGAATGCTGCTTTGGGTTCTCCAGCACATTCTTGCGATCAGTCGCAGAGTTTTGGACAGAACCTGCGTTCCCTTGAAATACGGGTGTCCACTGAAATCGCTGACTTGAACTCGGCCACCAAACAGTGAATAGTGGACTAGAAAAGACCATAATGTAAACCGGAAAACGGACCCAACGTGCGTATAGTTGTCATAACGCAGCATCCATCTTGATGGTAAAGCTTTGTCAGTTGCTCGTGTTGCACCGCGCGGTAACTTGCCGTGAAAAAGAATTACCAACAACAAATAAAACAACCTAGCCGGAAGCTTAGGCTCCTATCAGATGGGATCAGCACACTCAGGCGTTTGATTTTTGCGGCGGTACGAGAGGTGAATAGGAGCTCCTGATTCAGGACCCTTCCTAAATCGCCTTGCCCATTCAAATACACCTATTTTCCACTCATGTACACTCGTCTCTATACACCACCTGCAATTTTAAAAGGATTTCCAATGGTTTTCCATCAGATTGAATCACAACATTTTGCTTGTAATGTAAGTTTCTCCTTTTTACGATGCCACTTACTTACTTAGGTGAGAGCACCGCGGCGCAGTGGGTAGTGTGTTAGTCTCTGACGCCGATGACACGGGATCGAATCCCGACATAGCCATGTCATCGAACGTGTTTTTCACGTGTTTTCCTCAGCGGGGTTCGGACAAAACCCCCTGTAGTAAAATTGTCATGAAAAGCTTCTCGAAATTCGCCGTTCGGAACCGGCAATTAACTGTAGGTCCCTTTCACCTATGGGAAAATTAAATCACACACAACATGGGTGATTGAGAGAAGCTCGGCTCAGGTCCTTCATGGACTGTAACGCCAACATACATATGTACGTTACTTACTTAGGTGGCACTACAGTCCAGTGTGAACCAACAAACTTCTTCAGCTGGATCTGGTACGGTCTTTTACCAGCTGCTTCCAGCGACGGATTCCCAGTTGGTTAAGGTCCCCTTCTACCTGTGTGCACCTGTGCGCTGCGTCGTCCCTCGGTTTGGACTCGAAGTCTCTTCGGGCCGGAGTTGTGTTATCCATTCGATCTATATGGCCTACCCACCTTAGACGTTGGATCGGTAGACACCGTACTAGGCCGATGTCGCTGTAAAGCATAGTACGCCTAGTTTGCCACTGTATCTTCGTCTCCACTCCCCGTTTATACAGACGGGACCATAAATTGAACGCAGAATTTTCCTATCGAAACAACCAAGGGCCTACTCAGCCGCTTTCCTTAAAGACCAGGCCTCTGCGCCATAGAGGAGGACCGGGATGGTTAAGGTTTTGTATAGCGCAACCTTGGTCTTTCGAGAGAGAGCTCGACTTCTTAATGGCCGCTTGAGCCCAAGAATGCCACGGTTGGTAAGAGTATTTCTGCGTGGGATCTCCGCGCTAGTGTTGTTGTAGGCGAAGTTCTTGACCACTTCGAATTCGTAGCTGCCTATTGTGACGTTCTGGCCGAGACGTCGGTGTTGTGTTTCTTTTTTGGTTGACAGCACATACATATTTCGTTTTACCCTCGTTGACCGAAAGACCCATTTTTAGTCGCTCCTGCTTCAATGCTTTCGAACGCTTCATTGTTGTTCCGCTGTGTTCGTCCAATTACGTCAATGTCATCCGCGTACGCAAGCAGTTGCGCACTCTTGACATATGTAGATCGTAACTCTTGTGTTGGCCAGTGAGTCTCGTAGGATCCTTTCAAGCACGATGTTGAACAAATTACTTGACAGCGCGTCACCTTGTCTAAATCCTTTCTTGACATCAAAGGTCTCGGTTACTTCGCTACCGACCTTAGTGGAGCACCGAGAAATCTATAGTAGACTTACCTGGTCGGAAAGCACACTGATAAGAATCTATTAGATGATCCATAGAGGGTTTCAAGCGTTCACACAGTACGGCAGAGAAGTTCTTATATACCATGTTAAGGACACTCATTCTCCTGTAGTTAGCGCAGTTACAGGGGTCTCCTTTCTCCTTTCTAGGCAGGCGTCGGGCATGCTTTTCTCCGATCATATTTTACAGATGAGTTGGTGCATGCGCCCTACCAGCTCATCCCCAGCCGGTTAAATAGCTCGGCAGACAGGCCATCGTCGCCCGCTTATTAGTCTTAAGCTTCGAAATTGCTAGCTTCATTTCATCTCTAACATCTTCCTCTGTTGCGAATGGATCATCCTACCTGACAGCGATATCAGATCTTTCATCGCCGTTAAACAGTCTACAGAAGTGTTCCTTTCATATTCTCAACATCGACTATGACACTACTACTAGTTGTCCGTCTTAAACCCTACAGGCTTCCGCTCTGGTATGTTCGTTTTACTTTTTCATACAACTAGGGATCGTCATTCATCTCCACGTCCACGTCTCCATCTTCTCGATCTCACGTTTTTCATACTCTTGTCCTTCCTTAAAAGCGTGTATTCTTCTCTCCTTTTCTGCTCGTGGTGTTCACGAGGGGCTTTCGTCCGCCTATATAGCATGGCTTTGTAAGCATTTTGTCTTGCTCGCATTGCTTGCCCGCATTGCTCATCAAAGCAGGGGTTTCTACTTGGCGGTGGTTTGAAACCCAACACATTAGAGGCAACGTCCCTGATGGCGCGCTGGAAATGCTCCCACAGTTGTTCTGTGGATTTTGTCGGTGTAATCGGAATTTGCGAGAGGTTGAGGGAAACTCAATCGGTAAAGGTAGTAAGTAGCGGTCTCCTGCGATTATTGCTTTCTGGCGTCAAATTTTCGTTGTCCAGCTCGACTCCGTAGCATCCTTGATATCTTCATTCGTACCTTGGCTACAACAAGGTAGTTATCCGAATCGATGTTGGCTCCTCGAAAGGTTCGTACATCTAGGATGCTGGAGGAGTGTCTGGCATCGATCGCAATGTGATCAATTTGATTGATGGTCGACTGATCAGGTGATCGCCAGGTTCCTTTGTGGATGTTGAGATGCGGGAATCATGTCCTACGCCCCGTCAGGAAGTCAAGTAGCCGAAGTCTGCTTTTGGACGTGGTGTCGTGTAGGCTATATTTCCCTGTGATCGACTCAAATATGTCCTCTTTGCCCAGTTTTGCATTAAGATCTCATAGTACTATTTGTATATTCTAGCTGGGTCATTGGACATATGCTCCTTCTAGGAGATCGTAGAATTCGTCTTGGAGTTAATCGTCACTATGATAAGTTTTCTTGACAACCAAATGACGATGATGACTTTCAAGTGGAATTGTCAATAATATTTAGGAACTCTCGCATTTTCGATGAACCAGATCACCGATCACAATCGATCAAACACTCATTTTTGCCAAGTTTAGTGGAAAAACATGCCGTTGGTGTCAAATAGGAGGCTTAAGAAGAGGTTAAAGTCTGTTTTAAAAACTATAATTCTAACAATTAGACAGACATTTTGGAACTAGCATCTATGGAAAATCGATCGTGAAGCAACTAATACCTATAGAAGTTCTGTCACGAAACACTACCGTCCCTGTCTACCAGTAGGCATTGATATGAATGATTTTGATTAGTTCTTGCCCTCTTTCTTCAATCAAGGGAGTGGTCCTCAGTTTAGAAAAGAAACTTCGTCCAAAACACCTCTTCAATTCCTGAGTATTAGGTTAGCTTTTATCTGACAGGAAGTGATCGTGCAACAATATTTGCTTTTATGATCTTTCATTGACTGAGTGAACGATCGAGTAGAGATCTCCCACTCAGCTGATCACTTTTCCCAATCTCTAAATAAGTTGACACGCATTGTCATGGAACAACAGCATAGTTTTGAATGAGTCTTCGTGCGATCTTCCTGCTATACCAATAACTCAACAGATATTCCCTTTACAGACCTTTTACATGAATCATGGCTTTAGTAGAAAGTAAGAAAACTCTTCCAAAGAACGAATAGTTAACAAACAAAAGTGCCAAATCATACAAAAGTTAAAATATAGTTTACACCCGAAACCAAAAAAAACAAGGAATGTAACTTCCTATCGACAAGACAGGCTACCTCATAGCGTTACACACATCCCATAGTTAGATGTAGTAATCATAATAAAGTAAAAACCGAAGCAAAACAGCTAATAAACAAACTATCTATTACCTCACACGTTCCTGACATCAATCAGCAACTCAATCACTCACATCACAATGAAGTTCCCCGACTACATACCGAACAACATGCTTGTGGTAAGTACTCGCATTCGTATCCGTATCTGCACTGTATACAGCAGTCTTACATATTTGTAATTCATTTCCTACCTCAAATCGCTTATTAATTACAATCTACACTCGAGTACTCTAGGATTACCTGTGTCTTCTGGTTGGTTGGGCTTTGCAATCTTCACTCAATGCTCGATTACAGTGCGCAGCCGCGCCAGTGCTAATCAGACTGTAGCTTCTCGCCGTATGCATGAGCTTGATGGTCGTATTTCGTAAGCGCTTTGTTGAGTTTAGTTTCTCCACCTCTTGGCATTAGCGTGCACCCACGCGTGTCCAAGAATTTCATTCGTTTATTCAAATTTTGAAGACAAGACATCAAGATAGTGTACACGCGCATCGCTGGCGTCGTCGCATCGAACTTCGGGTTTCATTTAATTTATTTGTTTATGGGGAAAGCAAGACGCGATCTGAGTTGGTGTTGTTTCTATTCATTCATGCATCCTCCATTCATAGAGAAATTCAATTCATTCATGCACCGCAGACAAAGGCCTTATCGCAGCTGTGATAAGACCGCTGAAGATACACTTCTTAGTGTAGATTGAATGGTTCGTTTTCCTACTCGTAGTTGGGAAATTTGATTACATTTGGGCGATAGTGTGAATGATTTTAACTTTGGCTTTCTTTGTTTTTGTTGTTACAGGGTGATCGAACCACATGGGAGTACCATACAGTTGCAGTGACACGAGTACCCGGATATGGATTTGGTATTGCTGTTTCCGGCGGTCGAGATAATCCACATTTTGCCAATGGCGATCCATCAATAGCTGTTAGTGATGTACTCAAAGGCGGTCCAGCCGAAGATCGATTGCAGTAAGTGTTCTCTTTTGCTCAATCTACAAACTTTGTGTTTTTAGAGATTTGATGTACCTACCTACTTCAGCGTATGAGTATAAACTGAATTTTGATTGACTTTGTTCGAAACTAAGAGATTCTCAAGTGGAATGACAAGATCAGTTTGGGCCTGAGAATACATAGTATACTTCGAGTGGTGCTTGAAGAGGGAAATCTGTTAAAGATCTGTAACCGATCGATAGATGGTTTAATGAAGTTCTTTTGATAAAATTCACAAGTAATTAAGGATTAGTGTACGTTTTTCCAGTTTAAGAGGGTAACTAAAAGGGTGTCTGAATAGTTAGCTGGTTTGAGAGCAGGGACATTTGGATGTTTCACGAAATTCAAGTATGACTTGCTCCATCAGTTCTCTTTCAGATTCACCACATTTTCATTCATCATTTTTAGAAGAAATCGACATGAAATTTGATTTCTGGCCTATGACCGCCACGGCTGGCTCGGACGTGGTCTAATCTGGAGATCCAATTTTCGATGACTTTTTCCAACATGTGCGGCCAGCAATAAAGCGACAAATGTTGTCCTCCAAGGGGTCAATCGTTTCGGGCTTATCGGTGTAGACTAGCGACTTAACATATTCCCACAGAAAATAGTCAAGCGTCGTTAAATCGCACGATCTTGGAGGCCAATTCACGGGTCCGTAACGGTTACCAAACGTTTCTTTCAATAAATCAATTGAATTGTGGCACGAGCTGTGTGACATGTCTTGTTGAAACTACAGCTCCTGCACATCATGGTTGTTCAATTGATGAACGAAAAAGTCAGTAATCATCGCTCTATAGCGGTCACCATTGACTATAACGTTCTGGCCAGCATCGTTTTTAAAAAAGTACCGACCGATTATTCTCCTTCATGGACTGTACCCTTGAAGGACCAGAGCCAAGCTTCTCTCAATCACCCATGTTGTGTGTGATTTATTTTTCATACAGGTGAAAGGGACCTACAGTTTAATGCCGATTCCGAACGGTGTGAGTCGAGAAGCTTATTTCAAATATCTGCTTTCATCTAAAAGATACGATCAACACCGACGGATAGGCCAGGACGTCAACATGGGCGGATATAACTTTGAAGTGGTCAAGGAATTCGTCTACCTTGGCTCACTGGTGAACGGGGACAACAACATCAGCGCTGAGATAAAACGCAGAATCACTCTTGCCAACCGCTGTTGCTTTGGGCTCAAGAGGCAATTGAAACGCCCAAGAGCCTCTTCATCCGCTTTTGATAACGTCCAAGCCTCAGCGCCGTAGAGGAGGACCGGGATGATTAAGGTTTTGTAGAGGGAAACCCTAGTTTTTCGAGAGAAAAACTCTTGAGCCGAAGAAGCAGCGATTTGTAAGAGTTATTCTGCGTTTTATCTCAGCGCTGGTGTCGTTGCTGCTTGTCACTATCGAGCCAAGGTAGACGAAGTCCTTGACTACTTCAAAAATATAGCTGCCGAAGGTGACGTTCTGACCAAGACGTCGGTGTTGTGCGTCTTCTTGGATGACAGCATATATTGTCTTGTCCCCATTTGCCCTTAGACCCCTTTAGCCGCTTCTGCTTCAATGCTTGTGAACGCCTCATTGACGTCTCGCTTTGTTCGTCCAATAACGTCAATGTCATCTGCGTAGGCAAGCAATTGTGTGGACTTGAATTAGATCGTACCTCTTGTATTGGCCGCAGAGTCCCGCACGATCTTTTCTAGAATAATGTTGAAGAAATCACATGACAGTGCGTCACCCTGTCTAAAACCTTTTTTAACATCAAAGGGGTCGGTTAGTTTACCTCCGACCTTAATGGGGCAGCGAGAGTTCTCCATAGTCATCCTGCATAGTCTGACGAGTTTGGCAGGAATGTTAAAACATGACATGGCTCTGTATAGCCCGTCTCTATAAACACTGTCATACGCGGCCTTAAAGTCGACGAAAAGATGGTGCGTATCGACCTGGAATTCATGGGTCTTCTCCAAGATCTGCCGTAGTGTAAATATTTGGTCTATCGTGGATTTTCCTGGCCTGAAACCACACTGGTAGGAACCTATCAGATTGTCCACGAACGGTTTCAGGTACTTACACAGTACGGCAGAGAGAATCTTGTACGCGATGTTCAGGAGGCTTATCCCTTTGTAATTGGCGTAGTAATAGGGGTCTCCTTTCTTATGGACCGGGCAAACGATACTGAGATTCCATTCATCGGGCATGCGTTCTTCCGACCATATCTTACAGATGAGTCGGTGCATGTTCCTAACCAGCTAATCGCCAGCTGCTTTAAACAGCTCCGCCGGGAGTCCGTCTGCTCCAGCAGCTTATACTTTTTACTAGCCTTCTAGCCCCAATTATTTCTTCGCCGAAGAAGCATTTTATAATTAATAGAGGAAGACTATTTGTTGAGAAAGAAGTGACTGTTCGATGCATCGTTACAACCGATAAGTTGGATGGGCCGTGCTTTCTCGGTAGCCATGCAAACTCATTGAAATAGTCGTGGTAAATCTGACACATCACATCATATCTGATTTTGTGTCGCTGATTCTCATAGTGTTCTGACTTTCTTGTCGGTGTATTTGAAAGGCGAGATCAATGAAAATGAATCACAATCCATACGTATTGTAACAAAACCGGCCAAGTGCGAGTCGGACTCGCGCACGAAGGGTTCCGAACCATCTGTATATAAAAATATGAAAGAGACGCTGTATGTTACCTCATCAGTGATCACATCAAGACGGCTAATCCGTTTGAAATGATTTTTCGCATGATGACAGATCTTGGTTGCAGGCAGGTTATAGGCATATTACCTTGATGATCAAAAATCTCCATGACGAGATAGTTGATAATCGAAGTGTCCATTGAATTTAAATCAATTATCTTGCGTGACAGCAAGTAGGTGAAAAAGTGAATAACAATAATTATGGGGAAAAGGTTTGCAGCTAGGATTAATATATCAAGGACACAATAGGGATCAATGCTTGGAAGTGTTTTATTGGTTGTGGGATATGATCGAAAGTTAATTTCACAACCATTGAATTTGTAACAACAGTTGATATCTTAACCTATCAGGATGGAAAAGGAGGGCAATTGTTTGCAGCAAGGATTAACTTAGCAGTGACACCATAGGGATCATCAAAGCTTAAAGGGTATTTATTATTGGTTGTCCGTAATTATAGAAGAAAGGGCTGCAGCTAGGATTAGTACATCAAAGACACAAAAGGGATCAAAGCTGGGAAGTTTGCTACTGGTTGTGGGATATTGTCGACTCTAACCTTAGGTTAGTATGTGACCAAAGGGATTTTTTGGATGAGAAGAACCATGTCTGCTGTATGGGAACCCCCCCCTTAAATATTCATTTTATTCTGTTTTTGTCGTTATAGCGGAAATAGAAATACATAATCTGTGAAAATTTCAAATGTCTAACTAGCACGGTTCATGAGGTACAGCCTGGTGACAGACGGACAGACAGCGATGTCTTATAAATAGGGTCTCGTTTTACCTTTGGGTGCGGAACCCTAAAAATTAACATGCTGACAGAAAATACAAAATACTCGGTGATTTACGAAGGAACAGGTATGACGAAAATGCCGAGAAAAGGGTTCCGCGTCTGCATCAGAGGCGATGGCGGTCGTTCATTCCATAGTATTAATTCTTGTTTTTATGTCTACCTTTTCACTGCCAAGAAAGAAGACTTTTAATGCGTAAACCTGCCGGTCATCTTTGTAGTCCATTCGTTACTAGAAACTTCATTCAACGTTTAACGTTTGATGATCACATTCTCATTCCTCATTTCTCAGCCCACGGCATCTTCGTCACTCTCAGGACCTTTAATTTAGTATCGGAATTACATGTGCTTAGATATTCGGAGCCTACATATCTGCATAATCGGTTTAAAGACTCATACGAGTACATACATATATATGTTGCAGTGTTGCTATAATCTGCGTTCTAGGCGACCACTTCCGAGATGTGGTTCCTACTATATACCATAGTAGTTCCAAGAAGAGTCTTATCAGTAATCAAGTCGTGCGTGGGAACTGGTTCCCTTTGTTCTCATTTCGTATTTCATTTAGCACCAACTGCGTTTCTAATTAAACACAGATGAATAAAGGATCTGACATGTCTTTAGGTGTATCGCCATACAGTGTACATGCATGCTGATAGGATGACATAGCCCACAACTAAATTGTGGTTTCAGTTCGCATTTAAATGTATGACATCAGCCTCCAGAAAAATTTCCACTTTGTTTTGGGTATAGTTTTATGACCAACGTTTAGCATTCATTTCGCTGTTATGTGCGATTGACGTTTGTGTCAACCATCTGTCCAAATTGTTAACTGACTAGAATTCTATTTTAAAAAATTTGTGGAAGGTTTTCTGGCAATTACTTACTTAGGTCTGGACCTCAACTAACAAGCGTCTCCAGCTGGCACGGTCCTTGGCCAGCTGTTTCCAGCGCCGCACGCCCAGTTGGTTAAGGTCCCCTTCCACCTGCGTGCGCCACCGATGATGCGGCCGTCCCCTTTCGCGCCTTACTTCCGAGGTGGATTCGAAGACTCTTCGGGTCGGAGCTGTATTTTGCATGCGCTCTACATGGCCCAGCCACCTTAGACGCTGTATCCGTAGACGTCGCACCAGGCCGATGTCGCTGTACAACCCGTACAGTTCTTCGTTATATCTTCTCCTCCATACACCGTTCGAACAAACGGGGCTGTAGATAGTGCGCAGAATTTTCCTCACGAAATGACCAAGGGCATCTTCATCCGCTTTTGTTAAGGTCCAAACCTCTGCGCCGTAAAGTAGGACTGGGGTGATTAAGGTCTCATATAGTGTCACCTTGGTTTTCCGAGAGAGGGCTCTACTTCTCAATTGCCTCTTGAGCCCAAAGAAACAGCGGTTGGCAAGAGTGATTCTGCGTTTTATCTCAGCGCTGGTGTTGTTGTCGCTGGTCATCCGTGAGGCGAGGTAGACGAATTCCTTGACCACATCAAAGCTACATCTGCCCATGGTGATGTTCTGGCCAATACGTCGGTGTTGTACGTCTCTTTTAGATGAAAGCAGATATTTAGTTTTACCCTCGTTAACCAATGCTTACAAAGGCCTCATTGACGTCTCGCTGTGTCCGTGCAATCACGTCCATGTCATCGGCGTACGCAAGCAATTGCGTAGACTTGAAATAAATCGTACCTCTTGTGTTGGCCAATGGCCAGTGACTCTTGGATGATCTTTTCAAGCGCGATATTGAAAAAGTTGCATGACAGCGCGTTACCTTGCCTAAATCTTTTTAACATCAAATGTCTCGGTTTGTTCATTACCGACCTTAATGGAGAAGCGAGAATTCTCCATTGTCATCCTGCACAGTCGGGCGAGTTTGGCAGGGATGTTAAAACTAGACATGGCTTTGTATAGCTCATCTCTATACACGCTGTCATATGCAGCCTTGAAATCGACGAAGAGGTGGTGAGTGTCGATTTGGTATTCCTGGGTCTTTTCCAAGGTCTGTCGTAGCGTAAATATTTGGTCTATTGTGGATTTACCCGGCCTGAAACCACACTGGTAAGAGCGTTCACACAATACGGCAGAGAAGATCTTAAATGCGATGTTAAGGAGACTTATTCCCCTATAGTTGGCGCAGTTATAGGGGTCTCCTTTCTTATGGACCGGGCAAACGATGCTGAGATTCCATTCGTCGGGCATGCTTTCCTCCGACCATACCTTGCAAATGAGATGGTGCATGCACCTTACCAGCTCATCTCCAGCCGCCTTAAGAAGCTCAGCAGACAGGCCGTCTGCGCCCGCGGCTTTATTAGACTTAAGTCTTGATATCGCTATTTTGACTTCGTCTAGGTCGGGTGGACTGAATACTGTTACATTGTCGTCCATTACGAATGGCTCGTTCTGCCTGACAGCGGTATCTTGTCTATCATCGCCGTTATACAGTCTGCAGAAGTGGTCTTTCCAAATCCTCAGCATCGACGGCGACTCTACTACCAGTTCTCCATTTTCGTCCCTGCAGGCCGCCGCTCTGGCTTTGTAGCCACGGCGTGTTCGTTTTACCTTATTGTAAATCTTACGGGCGTCATTCCTGCGGTAGCATCTCTCCATCTCCTCGATCTCACGCTTTTCATGCTCTCTTTTTCCTTCCTTAAAAGCACGTGTTCCTCTCTCCGTTTCTGCTCGTATTGCTTATTGCTCATGAGCGGCTATCGTCCGTCTATGTGGCATGTCTTTGTAGGCGTTTTGCTTTGCTACATGGGCTTGCCCGCATTGCTCATCAAACCAAGGGTTTATAGCTAACGGTGGCTTGAAACCTAACACGTCAGAGGCAGCATCTCTGATGGCACGCTGGCGTTGCTCCCACTGTTGTTCTGTGGGTTGTTTCGGTGTCTTTGGAGTTTACGAGAGGTTGAGATGTAAAGGTCTTAGCGGTATCCTGCGATGATAGCTTTCCGACCTCAAACTTTCGTTGTCCAGATCGACTTCGTGGCATTCTTGATATCTGCATTCGTAACTTGGCTACGACAAGGTATTGATCCGAGTCGATGTTGGCTCCTCGGAAGGTTCGTACATCTAGGATGCTGGAGGAGTGTCTGGGCTCGATCGCAACGTGATCAATCTGATTGATGCTCGACTAATCATGTTATCGCCAGGTTCCTTTGTGGATGTCGAGATGAGGGAATCGTGTGCTAGCTAGAGGGAGATTACGCCCCGTCAGGAAGACTGCTTCCGGACGTGGTGTCGTGTAGCCCATACTTTCCCGTGATTGACCCCAGTTTTTCGTCCGTCTTTTGGCTGTTTCATCCCATCGCACTTCTAAAAGGGCAAACAGACCTCACACTTGTGTGCACACATGTGTATCGACACCGTTGTGTAATTCCGTCACACACGTCACACCGATAGAGACACCGACACCAAAAATCAAAGACTTGATTTTTACTCGCTCCGTGTCTGACACCGAAAATGGTGTGTGCACCAGCTCACAGACGGCACACATGTTCGCACACCGACACATGTGTGCACACAAGCGTGAGGTCTGTTTGCCCTTTTAGAGTGCGGTTATATCTGCTTTTTTTGCAGTTGAGGGTTTGCTCTAATTGATCGCCTGCACACGTGGACCTCACATTCCAGGTGGAGACTCGCAAGTCATTTACGCGTTTGCAGGGGTCGTCAGCTTTGTATCCGCCGGTATCCGTATCTGAGTGGTTGTTTCGAAACAATTGGTTTTTTCCGTGATAGGGATGTTACCCCTAAGCATAACCCCCAACCTAGAGCGCCAGGTTCCAGAAATAAGGGGTCGAGTCGCTGCACCCATTTTTTCACTACCTGGCGGGTGCCAGGGCAGCTATCCAAGGGAGGCTGCGTGTCAACTTGGATTGAGCAGGGACACGGCGTTTGCCATGTCCTTTACATATCTATTTGATAGGGTTAGGTCAATCACCTCCTGTCTTCTCTTCGTCTCAACATTGTTGATGGTAAGGTCAGACGAAAGAGTGAAGTCTAAATGATGGCCCCCTCTTGTACTGCATTTGCCACTGCCCCAGGCAGTGTTTTGGCCATAAACATCGGAACACAAGATGAGACCAATCTTTCTGGCTTCACAGTACTCTATGAGTTCAGAAACTCCACGGCGGTGGAGGTAGCACCGAGTCGTATGGAAAGTAGGCAGACGCAACAATGTACTGTTCAATTACTCTGGCGGCCACCAGATCTTGTTTGGTTGCCGATAGTGAGTTCGATTTGATGAAGCAGACCCTAGGCCTTACTGATCGCTCATTTATAAAGAATCTTAGAATCACGTACATATACCACCAAGGCCACACAGGCTTTTATTTCACACCCACGGTTCTTGAATGAATACGACGTGATGATTTGTACTATTTTAAAAAAGCGGTAGCAGCCTTGAAATGCTGTAGATTAATCTGAGTAAAAACCATGGATTCATACTGTAGGGCACGTCCCATCCATCGACTACTCGATCTTAAAATGAAATAAGATCCTACCAAGGTCGAAGTAGAGGCGTGAATCGTACGAAGATTTCAGAGTCGCGAGACAGGCGTCACCCATCCCTACAAACAGGGATATAATGTTAAATAACCTCTTTGGTGACTGAAGACCTCCTTGCACAATTTTGCATTTAAATCTTTCGTGTTAAGTTCGTACATGTGTAAGTGTCCATGCTCTGTATTCATATAACTCGACTTTCAGTGGCCTATTTACTTAGAAACTACGCTTCCATTCACTCTTATCTAGCCACTAACCTCTCTGACTTTCCATTTAAAGGAGAATCTATATCGAAAATATGAAGATACGATCAGCAATTCGAGGTTGTTTCCCTAGTCACACAATAAGTAACATCATATGCTCCGCACTTGTGCAATTTCCCTTCCAGCACATGAGCCATAAGTAGAGATATCTGAATAGCAAAAACGATAACGACGCGAGATAGTAAGAAAAGATGAAAGTGAACAACTTTCATATAACAGTGCACAGCAATTAACCTTCTTTAACGGAGAAACTGAAATGGCAAAACGAAATTATTGAGTTATCTAGCACCCATTAAGCCGTTTAACTTGCAAAGCAAACTATATACTTTTCAATTCAATGACTAACGCCTGTACTCTTCATATCTAATCAAAGCAAGCTGGGTTTATAGAGGTATACCACAAGGTGGCGTTCTATCACCCCTCATGTGGCTCCTTGTGGTCGATAGAATGGTTAAGATTCTAAAGGAAGATGGTTTTAACGTCACGGCCTATGCCGACGACATTGCCACCTTAATTTCTGGAAAGCTTGTGCAGATCCTCAGCGATAGACTAAGGTATGCACTCATGTTAGTTGATAACTGGGTCAAGGGGCGAGGCCTGGGAGTAAACCCGGCGAAAACCGAGATAGTATCCTTCACAAGGAAAAGGTCTGTATCAAGATACACCTACCCCCGTAATGGTATCGATCTGATCCCTGGAAAATCTACCAAATATCTTGGCATAACCCTGGACTCCAAGCTTAGCTGGAGAGACAATATTGATGAAAGAATCAAAAAGGCCTACATGGCACTACGTATATTCATGCAGAGCAGCCTTTGAAAAGACACGGGGCCTCAGACCGAAGTTGGTGCATTGGTTATACACTGCGGTGGTACGACCTATTCTAGTCTATGGTTCGGTTGCCTGGTGAAAGGCACTTGAGAAGAAATGCCATCTTCATAGTGTGTCAAAGGATCAAAGGGCAGGCTGTCTGGCGGTGACGGGATCTATGAAGTCCACACCAAAGGCGGCTCTTGAAGCTATGCTGAACCTCCCACCCTTGGACATATACTGCGAGAGCATCGCAACCAATTCTGCGCTAAGACTACAAGAATCCGGTCTCTGGACAAGCAGTCTTTACGGCCACGTATCAGTCTTAGATCAATGGGCCATCTCGAACTCGGAACCGAAACGGACTATGTCATCCGACTTCCTTCCTGTGAGAGTAGATTCTCTGTTAGAATTCCCTTCAGGGAAGAATGGACCGGTGATATGGTACGCACGGAAAATGAACTGGGAATCTACACCGACAAATCCAAAATATACATCGCTCCTATAGACTTCATGATGGCTGCAGTGTTCGCAAACAATCAAGCGGCAGACCTGGTTAGTAGAGAGAATCTCTCAAGAAAAAAGATCAACATCTAGGCAGGCCAGGCAGCCTTTGAGGCTCTGCAAGCCGTAGTCGCCGTAGTAGATATCACAGTTTCTCATCCTCTTTTTGCCCGGTTCATCCCATCGCACTTCCTGGTTTGCGGTAATATCTGCCATATAACAGGCTAGGGCCTCCGCAAATTGTTCGGCTGCACGTGGTCTGGTGAGGGACCTTGCATTCCACGTACAAATCCGAATATCATTCTTCCTTTTCCTTTTGTTGTTTCCTGGGTCGTCATCGGTTAATCCGTCCGCCTTTTTATATCAGAGGCTTTTTGGCTTGTTGGTTTTTTCCAGGCATGGCTTGCCGAGCCATAGCCAAACCGACACGTATCCTGTTTTGTGGCGCAGGAAACTCGCCACTCGCCCATTTCCGTTCGCGATTTCAAATAGAAATCCCCAGGTGGCACCACGAGGAGGTGTTAATAGAACTTACCAGCAGAGCTCCTTTTCTGTTCATAGAGCTCGCGGGCAAGCGAGGAGCGTGCGCTTCTGATAAGGAAAAAGAAGGAGCACGAGAAGCGCGAGATCAAGGAAATGGAGAGATGTTGCGGCAGGAACGGGGTTCGAAAATTTTACCAGAAAGTATATCGAACATGCCACGGCTATAAAGCCAGAGCAGAACCCTGCAGGGATGAGCACGGACAACTAGTAGTGGAGTCACAGTCGATGCTGAGATTGTGGAAGGACCACTTCTGCAGACTGTATAACGGCGATGATAGTAATAATGCCGCCGTCAGGCAGAGCGAACCATTCACAATGGACGAAGACGAAGGAGAATCCCATCCACCCGACCTAGACGATGTTAAGACAGCGATATCGAAACTTAAGTCTTATAAAGCTGCTGGAGCAGACGGACTCTCCGCGGAACTGTTTAAAGCAGCTGGCGATGAGCTGGTCAGGAACATACACCAACTCATCTGCAAGATATAATCGGAAGAACGCATGCCCGATGAATGGAATCTCAGTATCGTTTGCCCGGTCCATAAGAAAGGAGACCCCTATGACTGCGCCAATTACAGAGGGATAAGCCTCCTGAACATCGCGTACAAGATCCTCTCTGCCGTACTGTGTAAGTGCCTGAAGCCGTTCGTGGACAATCTAATAGGTTCCTACCAGTGTGGTTTCAGGCCAGGAAAATCCACGATAGACCAAATATTTACACTACGGCAGATCTGGGAGAAGACCCATGAATTCCAGGTCGACACACACCATCTTTTCGTCGACTTTAAAGCCGCGTATGACAGTGTTTATAGAGACGACCTATACAGAGCGATGCCATGTTTTAACATTCCTGCCAAACTCGCCAGACTGTAGAGGATGACTATGGAGAACTCTCGCTGCTCCATTAAGGTCGGAGGTGAACTAACCGACCCCTTTGATGTTAAAAAAGGTGTTAGACAGGGTGACGCACTGTCATGTGATTTCTTTAACATCATACTTGAAAAGATCGTGCGGGACTCTGCGGCCAATACAAGAGGTACGATCTGCTTCAAGTCCACACAATTGCTTGCCTACGCAGATGATATTGACGTTATTGGACGAACAAAGCGAGACGTCAATGAGGCGTTCGCAAGCATTGAAGCAGAAGCAGCTAAAGTGGGTCTAAGGGTAAATGGGGACAAGACCAAATATATGCTGTCATCCAAGAAAGACGCGCAAGACCGACGTCTTGGTCAGAACGTCACCTTCGGCAGCTATAGTTTTGAAGTAGTCAAGGACTTCGTCTACCTTGGCTCGATAGTGACAAGCATCAACGACACCAGCGCTGAGATAAAACGCAGAATAACTCTTGCCAACCCCTGCTTCTTTGGGCTCAAGTGGCAATTGAGTAGTAGAGCCCTCTCTCGAAAAACTAAGGTATCCCTCTACAAAACCTTGATCATCCCGGTCCTCCTCTACGGCGCTAAGGCTTGGACGTTATCAAAAGCGGATGAAGAGGCTCTTGGGCGTTTCGAGAGGAGAATTCTGCGTGCAATCATTGGTCCGGTTTGTGTCAACGGAGAGTGGAGGAGGAGATTCAACCACGAACTGTACGGGCTGTACAACGACATCGGCCTGGTTAGACGTCTTCGGATCCAACGTCTAAGATGGCTAGGCCTTGTAGAGCGAGTGGACATCAACGCTCCGGCCCGAAGAGTCTTCGGCTCCAACCCTGAGGGACGACCGCTTTTAAAGTGGCGCGCACAGGTGGAAAGGGACCTCAACCAACTGGGCGTGCGGCACTAGAAGCGGCCGGCCAACGGTCGGGCCGGCTGGAGGGGCTTGTTGGTTGAGGCCCTGGTTTACCCCGAACTGTAGCACCATCAAAGTAAGGAAGTAACAGAGCTGCTAGATGTTCGGCCGCAGTGGCTTCTACTCGCTATTTTACGGGCCAGCGCATGTCGGATACGCTACCCCTATGAGGCATATGCTAGTCCTTTACCACCTGACTTCATCAGCTAGAGAATCTTTAGATCATGAGATTCTCTAGTTGATGAAGTCAGGGGGTGCCTTTTAAGCGGTCACGGGTCAAGGCCGAACATCTTTCATCGGCTGCTACCAAATTGTTTTTAGTTTCCAGCGTCCTTGATCCGTAGCCAATCCCCCAACTGCATACGTTATAAGCAATTGGATCAATCACAAAACACATCGTCAACAACAGCTTCCCCCATGCGTCAATTTAGAAGTCACACTATACGAGCATCTGCAACCACGACTCTAAATAAACAAGCAAATGTGTATCTTTTCCAATTTACGAATGATACGTATCTGCATTCGTATACGTGGGTCGGGATATAAAACGAGTATTTTCGTGCTCTGATGACATCCAACGAATTATGATTGATTCACCACATCGCCACACAGTCGAGACGGAATCAATTGAATTTATTTACTTAGATCTCGGCACGCTCGTAACTGTGAGTGTTGTGTGCTACCGAATTACCCTTTCATTCCGCAATTTGATCACTTAAGCCTCAAGCGAGTTCGCCTCACCGATATTGCCGCCTGGGGCTACTGCCACCTACACTTATTCTCTTTCCCGTACAACCATGACATTCCATCCGAATATCTAAACAAAGGGAATGTTGGAAAAGACACCGATTCGGGGAACAAAAAGAATTTCATTGAGCACCGAAAATTGTGTTGTACCTCGATACTTTCTGAAATGCCATCGAGTTTCTTTTGGCAATTAACATCCAGGCCATGACGAGAGTAACAACACAAAAGATCGCTGCTATTAGGCACGGTGAGCAGTCGTTCCGGGGACAAGGTATGTTGTATAAATCACTTGCTGCTGTGGGACAGCAAGTGTATGACAGAAAGTCGAGAAACAAAGTACGGAACTATGCCAGGTAATGGTAATATGCTGGTAATTCCAAATGGATTTGCTATGTGAGTCGTTTACTTATTATTGTGATACTGACACACCAGCTCCTACTACTCGGATTAGAAGTGTGGACAAGCGAGAGCCGGCTCGGAGGCTGGTATCTGATGGTTTGTATGGAAATCCAGTCAAAGTCGTCGTAGTTTTTTTGTTCTTAGCTCGGTAGGAAGGTAGTCCAGCGAGAAGATTAGTATGTATCTAGAACTAGAATATGGCAGGAGAAAAAACGCACATCCATGTGGACTCGATTTTTCTGTACCGCAATTCGTTTGTCACTTAGCTAACAGGGTCACGATACTTTATTTGTTTTTTACCATACACCCAAATACACTTGGTTGGAACGGAAAGATAAACAAATATCCGATCAAGTCATATGAGTGGTTATGAAAGTGCTTCGGCACATTCCTCCAGACATAAATCACTGACTGGTTTTAGATGCTTACAACCTGTCTTTATGATTTTCGTTTCATTTCATAAATGTGGCGAGCGACACGAATGTGAGTGCTAATTGACGAGCAACGAAAGTATCTTATTGACATTGTGACACGATTTAGCATAATTAGAGATTTCTTTTCCTCCTCGTTGCTTTAGGTATTCCATGGCCTCTTTGCCTAGTCATAAGCAATGGAACTCAACTTCGAATAAGTAACCGTCTGCGTACTATGTATGGCAACGTCATTCTTATTGAAACAGCTGAATTTTCGAACCGGATACGATGGGAGCTACTACCTATACAGTCGTATAGTTGTTGACCTTTTTTTCTTTCGATTACATCATGCTGAGCTGAATGAGTCGCAGATCTTATGAGAGCGCTCTTTATCAAATTACTGCTTCTGGTTATGGGTACAAATTGAATTCAAAGCTCTTAATAAATCAGCAGTGAATTTATTAGAGCGAAAACGGTGACACAATCATTTGTCCGGGCAACAAGCGTGTCTGCGTTCTTCTGCACATCTATACTTACTTATCAGGCCGGCAATCCATGGAGGATCTGAGCCTGAGCTATAACTGCCTTCCATCCTTGACGGTCCCGGGCAATATGCTTCCAGTTATCAAGACCAAGTTGTCGTACATCTGCAATTCTTCTTCTTCTAGCACGATCTTTTGCTAGCCTTTTCCATTGCCGCACACCCAGTCGGCTGAGGTCCCCTTCCACCTGTGTGCACCATCTTAAGTTCGGCCGTCCTCTGCTTCTTCGTCCCTCGGGGTTGGAATCAAAGACTCTCCGGGCTGAAGCTGTGGTGTCCATTCGCTCTTCATGGCCCAGCCATCTTAGCCGTTGAATCCGTAGACGCCTAACTAGACTCATGTCGCTGTACAGCCCGTAAAGTTCGTTGTTAAATCTTTTCCTCCATCCCCCGTCTGCGTTTATAGGCCCGAAAATGACGCGCAAAATCTTTCTCTCTAACCGACCAAGGGCCTCTTCATCCACTTTTGATAGTGTCCATGCTTCTGCGCCGTACAACAGGACCGGGATGATAAGGATCTTATATAGAGTCAACTTTATCGTCCTGGAGAGGGCTCTATTACTCAATTGCCTCCTGAGCCCAAAGAAACAGCGATTAGCAAGAGTGATTCTCCGTTGGATTTCGGAACTGATTTCGTTGTTCCAGGTCACTGCGGAGCCAAGGTAGACGAAGTCCTTAACTACCTCGAACTTATATCTGCCAATACAAACGTTCTGGCCAAGACGTCGGTGGTGAGCGTCCTTTTTTTGATGATAGCATATATTTAGTTTTGCCCTCGTTTACCACCAGACCAACTTTCGCCGCCTCGAACTCATTACTCGCAAACGCCTCATTAACATCTCGCTGTGATCTACCTATTATGTCAATGTCGTCGGCGTATGCAAGGAGCTGCGAGGATTTGAAATAGATTGTGCCTCTTGTATTGGCCAGTGATTTTTGCACAATCATTTCCAATACGATGTTGAAGAAATCACACGACAGCGCATCGCCCTGCCTAAATCCTTTTTTGACATCAAAACTATCGGTAAGGTGTTCACCGATTCGGATGGAGCAGCAAGCATTCTCCAAAGTCATTCTTTCGCGGCTAGCGAAGAAGATTGGCTTAAGAGGCAAGTTGGGTGAGGCCTTGGTCTAGATTCACCTAAAGAGATGAAGAAAAGGGTTACAAAGAAAATAGGTATTAGCGCTGAAGGCAATCTAGTGACGGAACCCTTGATGGACACGAATGGGACACTACATCTTCTACCTGAAGAAATAGGGCGAATGTCAAGCGAAGGTCCTTTGTAGGTCTGTCTTTCTCGTGATTGGAGCATTGCGAAAGTCAAGACAGAGGCTTCAGCCGTTCGGTTTTATTTTTCCGTTTTCACTTGAGATTTCGTAGACGTTTTCTGATTCATTCTTGTCATACTCATCTAAGACCTCATAGTCAGATGTAAAGTCATTCATTTTTAAAGCCAACAACATAGGCTCTGTTCCCAAAATAATTCACTAATTCGTTTTCCTTTATATTTTTTAGAGTAAACGATCGCATCATCTCAGTAAACGGAGTCAGTTTAGAGAACGTAGAATACGCTACAGCAGTCCAAGTGCTGCGCGACAGCGGCAACACAGTAACGCTTGTCGTCAAACGTCGAGTACCCATAACCAACGCCACCTCCCATCAACACTCGCACAGCATGAGCTCTGTAGGCTTAATACAGCCCCTACCGGCACCAGGTGTAAGTACGGCCACTGCGTCACCAATTCTCAATGCCCCAGGCCCTGGCCAGCCCATCAAAGTAACTTTAACCAAATCAAGTAAAAAGGAAGACTATGGCGTCGTCCTAGGTTGCCGATTGTTCATCAAGGTAGTAGAACCTTAATTATGATTTCTAGGTAAGTTTACATTGCCCTTTTTTGGGGGTACTTTCAGGAAATTTCAGCAAAAGCTCGAGATCAGCTCGCGGCAAATGGTTACTCCCTACAAGAGGGAGACATAATAAGCAGGATACACAACACAAACTGCGGCGATACAATGAGTCTTAAGGAGGCAAAGAAAATCATCGACGGGTGTAAGGAACGCTTGAATTTAGTCGTCCTTCGGGACATAACCAATCAGACAGCGCCATCCAACACAAACGCCAATCACTTGAACAACTCTGCGACACAATCATCGTTGTACTCACACACTCAGCAAGTTTCCAACTGCAGTAATAACCTGGACGATCCATATTTGGGTGGAGGAGCGGCTTACTCGTCACAGAACCTTTACGTTCAGCCGCCAACACGATCATCTAGTGGTCCAAGCGGTATCGTCGATGAGAAAAGTAATTTGACACCCCGTGGTCGATCTCGCGGTCCTCTTATGGACGTTTCTCTGTCGCAATTAGATCGTCCCAGCACTCCACCGAATGGTAGCAGCTCAAGAGCGCGAACCGAAGAGCCCCCAAGACCTCCACCACCACGTGGTAGTGGTGCAACCGAAGATTTCTACAGTTCGCGACGACAATTGTATGAGGACGATCCGTTGCAGCGATCACGTCAGTCAGCCGAGCCCAGGTTCATTTCGTTCCAAAAGGAGGGCAGTGTTGGAATCCGACTCACTGGAGGCAACGAGGCTGGAATATTTGTTACAGCCGTCCAGCCTGGCAGTCCTGCTTCTCTACAAGGCCTGACACCCGGCGATAAAATTCTCAAAGTCAACGACATGGACATGCATGGCGTGACGCGTGAAGAAGCGGTTCTTTTCCTTCTCAGTCTTCAGGATCGAATCGACTTGATCGTACAGTACTGCAAAGAGGAGTACGAAGAGGTAGTTGCCAATCAACGTGGCGATTCGTTTCACATCAAGACACACTTCCACTGTGACAATCCGTCCAAGGGAGAAATGGCCTTTAAAGCCGGTGACGTCTTTCGGGTGATTGATACACTCCATAATGGTGTGGTGGGTTCGTGGCAAGTCTTGAAAATTGGTCGTGGTCATCAGGAGATGCAGCGTGGTGTGATTCCGAATAAGTCGCGCGCCGAAGAACTGGCCACAGCGCAATTCAATGCGACAAAGAAGGAGATGAATGCTTCCGAGTCACGCGGAAACTTCTTCCGACGAAGACGGTGAGTAAAAGATTGCCTCATCTGAAGAACGATGACAACTCTTATGCTCTTTTCTTTAGATCTACACACCGTCGTTCCAAGAGTCTGTCGCGCGAGAACTGGGACGATGTGGTGTTCTCCGATTCGATTTCCAAATTCCCAGCCTACGAGCGTGTAGTTCTTCGTCACCCCGGTTTCGTACGACCGGTAGTACTCTTCGGCCCAGTATCCGACATCTGTCGCGAAAAGCTCATCAAGGACTTCCCTGACAAATTCACAGCTCCACTCCAAGATGACGACAAATCCAACTCCAAGTGCCGCATTGTCCGTCTATCGAACATCCGCGACATCATGGATCGCGGCAAACACGCCCTACTCGACATCACTCCGAACGCCGTCGATCGTCTCAACTACGCTCAGTTCTATCCGATTGTGATCTTCCTCAAAACCGACAGTAAACATGTAATCAAACAACTGCGTCACGGAATCCCCAAGTCGGCGCACAAGAGCTCAAAGAAACTCTTGGAACAGTGCCAGAAGCTCGATCGTGTCTGGTCGCACATATTCAGCACACAGATAGTGCTAAACGACACCGAATCGTGGTATCGTAAGCTACGCGAGGCAATCGATCTGCAGCAAAGCGGCGCAGTCTGGATGTCCGAGACGAAGGTAAGTGCATCTGTGGAGACGATCGCGGCTCAGATGGAATTGTTTATTATTAAATGTTCGCTGCACACTGTAAATGTAAATTCACATCAATTTACTTAATTTATTTAATTTTTCTTTTAATTCTTTGATTGGAATGAATGTCGTTCGTGGCTCGGTCGGTGGTGGGTAAAGAGCAAAAGCATACGCCGATGAATTGTGGCATCGTGGCTGCGTCATGTATTATGTTGTGCATAATCTAATTAAGGAATTGTTTTGTAGATACTATGCGGTGTAAGGGGAATGGGTTGTGGGATTGCGTGGAATTTGCATTTCAGTGATTCAGTTAGGCTTGGGGTAGTAGGACGTGTCGCTACTTGGAGGCGATTATCAGTTGATGGCGTTTTGTTATTTAGTCTCGCTATGTGACACAGAAATGCGAGTTTGGGTCAATGATGTTTTGCTAAGTGTGCTGCGATAATAATTGTTTTTTTTGCTCATTCTTCCCGACGTCTTATCATCTCAGTATCCCACGACAATGTGAATAGCAGTGTGTATGGGTTCATACGATTGCAGTGGCCTCATCCTATTGAGGCTATATGGCCTCTACTTTCACTAGCGTATAACTACGACTTCCGAAATGGCCTCCAGTTCTCTCGTCGATGCGGCTTGTATCTCCTCTGTCAACTCAAAACGGTGTCCCCGAAACAGTCTTTTGATTTTGTTGAATTACCAGTATGCGTGAAAAAACCGCCCAAGTGCGAGTCGGACTCGCGCACGAAGGGTTCCGTACCATCTGTATATATAAATATGAAAGAGACTATGTATGTTACCTCATCAAATGACAGATCTTGGTTGCAGGCAGGATTTTTTGGATGAAAATCATGTCTGTTGTATGGGAGCCCCCCTTAAATATTCATTTTGTTCTGTTTTTAGTATTTGTCGTGGTAGCGGCAACAGAAATACATCATCTGTGATCAACCGTCTAACTGTCACGGTTTATGAGATACAGCCTGGTGACAGACGGACGGACGGACGGACAGCGAAATCTTAGTTCCGTTTTACCTTTGGGTACGGAACTCTAAAAATGGTCACGAGGAATCAGTGCAGTGCAGTTTTTTCTTTTTATCGGGCGCTACACTTCGGGGTGAACCTGGGCTTCAGCCAACATGCCCCTCCAACTATCACGATCTTGCGTTAGTCTTTTCCATTGCTGCACACCCAGTTGGCTGAGGTCCCCTTCCACCTGTGTGCGCCATCTTAAGTATGGCCATCCTCTGTTTCTCCTTCCCCCGGGGTTGGATTCATATACTCTCTGGGCTGGAGCTGTGGTGTCCATTCGCTCTACATGTCCTTCTTGGGCGTTGACTAGCCAGAAAAGGTTCCAGCGACAAATACATAGGTCCGGAACCTTTCTGCGGCATTCCCAGGTCTAAGATAAATCACCTCTTAGACAAGTGGGAAAAGTCGCAACACCTGTCGTTCTGGAACAGTGTTCGGGGACTCCGTCAATCCAAACGACTTATACGACCCCTGAACAAACACCCTGTTGACATACTTAAGCTCAATAGAGGGGATATCAGAAGACTGGTCAGCTACCTAACGGGACACTGCGGTCTGAGATATCATCTAAATAAAATTAGTCTCTCGTCTGAAACTGAGTTTCGGCTCTGTTTAGAGGACGATGAGACGGCAGAACACATACTGTGTGAGTGTGCTGCACTCTGCCATCTTAGGAAGCGCATCCATCTCAGTGAAGTTGTGACTCCTGAGGGGATCACCCAGGCTCCTACGAGAAGCATTCTCAACTTCATTATAGAGGTTGAGAGGCTAATCGGCTAGCAGGCACAATAGATCTGCAAAGGTCGCAGTGCCATATTGCTAAGAGTAGCACTAGCCCCATGTGTAAAAAAAAAAAAAAAAAAAAAAAAAAAAAAAGGCGTTGACTAGACTCATGTCGCTGTACAGCCCGTAAAGCTCGTGTTAAAATCTTTTCCTCTATCCCCCCGAAAATCACACGCAAAATCTTTCTCTCGTAACGACCAAGGACTTCCTTATCCGCTTTTGATAGTCTCCATGTTTCTGCGCCGTACAGCAGGGTCGGGATGATAAGGGTCTTCTATAGAGTCAACTTTGTCGTTTGTTGCCTTTTGAGCCCAAAGAGCAAACAGCGATTAGCAAGAGCGATTTTGCGTTTGATTTCAGAACTGATGTCGTTGTTCCAGGACTGCGGAGCCAAAGTAGACTAAGTCCTCATCTACCTCAAACTCATATCTGCCAATACAAACGTTCTGGCCAAGACGTCGGTGGTGAGCGTCCTTTTTTGATGGCGAGCTTAACAGGGATGTTGAAGGTGGAAATGGCGTTGTTTAGCTCGTCTCTAATTACGCTGTCGTATGCGGCTTTGAGGTCGACAAATAGGTGGCGAGTGGCGACATCAAATTCATTATTTTCTTTTCAGGATCCGAAAAAAACACTGATAAGGACGTATCAGCTTACTTACAAAAGGCTTCAGGCGTTCACACAAAACGACAGGGAAGATTTTGTAGGCGATGTTAAGGAGACTTATTCCTCTGTTGTTGGCGCAGTGAGAGGGGTATCCTTTCTTGTGGATCGGGCATACGATGCTGAGACTCCATTCCTCGGGCATACTTTCCTCTGACCATATCTTACAGATGAGCTGGTGCATGCATGCTCCTTACCAGGTCATCCCCAGCTGCCTTGATGAGCTCAGCAGACAGTCCGTCTGCGTCAGCAGCTTTATTTGACTTGAGTACCGATATGGTGATCTTAACTTCGTCGTGGTCAGGGGGACGGAATTATCTGCGATCTTTGTCGTTAAGAAATGGATCATTCTGTCTGACAGCAGTATATAGACTAACATGGCCGTTATACAGTCTGCAGAAGTGGTTATTCCATATTTTCAGCATTGACTGCGATTCTACTACTAGATGTCCGTTCTCATCCCTACAGGCTTCCGTTCTGGCTTTATAACCTTGGCATGTTCGTTTTATTTGTTGGTAAAATTTTCGAACGTCATGCCTGCAATAACACCTCTCATAATCCTCAATCGCACGCTTCTCGTACTCTTTTTTCTTTCTCCTGAGAAGCGTATGCTCCACCCTTCTTTTTAACTCGTAGAGCTCACGAGCTGCTCTTGTTCTTTTATGCAGCGAGGCTTTGTATGCATCCTGCTTCGCTGTGTGAATCCTCCTGCACTCGTCGTCGAACCAGGTGTTTCTTCGTGGGTGAGCCTTGAAGCCCAAAGCTTCAGATGCAGTGCTAATCAGGGCTTGTTTGCAAAGGTTCCACTATTATTCTATTGACTGCGTGGAAAGTTGAGGCGATAATAGCTTCCCGACGTCCTAACTTTGTATTTTTACCCTACCTACTGCTCCACTGCGTTCGTTGTACCCGTAGGCGCATCTTGGCTAGAACAAGATAACTTTTCGGAAAGTTCGATCATCAAGAATAGTGGAGGAGTGTCTGACGTCGATCGCGATGTGGCGACCGCCAGGTGCCTTTATAAGTATCGAGGTGCGAGAAGCGTGTACTGGCTAGAGGGAGATTTCGCAGCAAAATCAATCAGCCTGTGTCCGTCATCGGATGGGGTGTCGTGTACCTATGTATAGGCTGGGTTTGCCGATGACTCGTTCAAAGATGCTTTCCATACCCAGTTTGGCATTGAAGCCTTCTAGTACAATTTTGATGTCATAACTGGAACACTGGGCACACATCTTTGGCGGAGTCATATATGTCTTCCGTGGGGGCGTGGAGGCATATCAGGTTGATGTTAGAAAATGTAGTCTTGATACCGATCGCTATGAGGTGTTCGCTCACCTGCCAAAATCTAAGGAGGTGCATTATCGTGGTATAAAAACTAAGAGTTGTCTCGCCACAATTCCGGCCTCTTGAAGCGAATAACTTCACGCAAACGAGGCATAACACTCAAATAATATTCTTTGCTGACCGTTTGACCCGGCGGAAGTAACTCGGGTTTTTTCGAAAGAAATATTCTGCGCCGGATATTTGGTCCTGTCTTTGAGGAAGGTGAATGGAGAGGAAGACATAACCGCGAAGGCAATGACCCGTCGACTACACTGGCTCGACGACGTCGAGCTCATGGATAATCGATGAAAATAGTCAACATGACCTTGGTTTCTGAGCAACATTAGCGCGATTTTTTGGTCTTGCTTCACCTTTAGCACAATATTCACTTGATTGATCGTCGTTTCCGGGTCTTAAGCATATATCTAAGTCTCATCTTCCGTAAAAATGAGTTTAATGATACTCAGAAAGCATTGTTTCACGAGCGCCTTTTTTATCTACATTTTCGAGGATGACGCTTTCAATATACACACAAAACAATCATTTGATTTTCTGATCCATAAATGCGACTCTTTCATCATGTAACGGAGAAGGAAAGCGATTTTCATCGAATGATCGTTGGAAAGGTTAGCAATTAAATTAAAGAAGTACGGACCGATTATTCCACCAACCCGTAAAGCACACCAAACATTCAGTTTTTGTGGATGTAACGATGCCTCAACATACACTTGAGGATAAGCATCACTCCAAAAAACAGCAGTTTTGTTTACTGACGTATCCATTCAGCCAAAAGTGAGCTTCATCGCTAATTTATGAAAATTGGAATCAACGGCAATCTTGGTGTGAGCCCATTCACCGAATCTACGCCTTGCTAGGTGATCCTGTGCCTTCAATTCTTGCACGAGTTGGATTTTGTAAGCACGACAACTAAGATCTTTCCGCAAAATCTTCCATGAAGTGGATTGACACATATCCAATTTCTGTGCACGATGGCGGATAGACTGATTCGAGTCTACGCTACGCTCTATCGCAGCAATGACTTCTTCTGTACGCACTGTACGACGTCTCTGTGGATGCATATTATCATTTAGAGAAAACGTGGTGTGAAAACGTCCCATAGTTGATCGAATTGATTGTTCTGATGGACGATTATGTTGACCGTAAAATGGACGTAATGCGCGATAGGTATTTCGAACAGAACCATGATTTTCAAAATAAATTTGCACAATTTGGAAGCGTCGTTTAGACGTCAGTCTATTCTTGTTGAAATCAGAGATTAATTTATAAAGATGGCAATCCGATGGCTTTGACAGGCATTTTGACAGATTGCAACTATAAGCGCGTTGCGGTTTGACGGCGTCTTGACTATGTCATTCTGCCTTGTTCCGACGTCTTGACTCTACACATCAACGTCTTGAGACTGTCATTGTGTTAGTCAAAAGCCAAACCAAACTAAAAATAAATCACTTGACAGCTGACAAAATGGCCGCTAGTTAAAATAGTGTTGCCAACTTAAAGTTCTGTACCTGTAAAAAAAACACCGTTTAGATGACTTACTTACTTACTTAGGTGGCGCTACAGTCCGTGGTGAACCTGGGCCTCAACCAACAAGTGTCTCCAGCTGGCACGGTCTTTGACCAGCTGTCTCCAGCGCCGCACGCCCAGTTGGTTAAGGTCCCCTTCCACCTGCGTGCGCAACCGTAGATACGGCCGTCCTCTGCCGCACCTTCCTTCCGGGGTGGATTCGAAAAGTCTTCGGGCTGGAGCTGTCTTTTACATTCGCTTTATATGGGGTAGCCATCCTAGACGTTGGATCTGCAGACGTCGTATCAGGCCGATGTCCCTATAGTTCGTTTTGTATAAATTGAACGCAGAATTTTCCTCTCGAAACGACTAAGGGCCTCTTCATCCGCTTTCGTTAAAGTCCAGGCCTCTGCGCCATAGAGGAGGACCGGGATGATTAAGGTTTTGTATAGCGCAACTTTGGTCTTTCGAGAGAGGGCTCTACTTCTCAATTGCCTCTTGAGCCCAAAGAGGAAGCGGTTGGCAGGAGTAATTCTGCGTTTCACTAGTGAGCCAAGGTAGACGAAGTCCTTGACCACTTCAAATCTGTAGCTGCCAATTGTTACGTTTTGGCTGAGACGTCGGTGTTGCGCGTCTTTTTTGGTTGACAGCATATACATACATATATCGTTTTACCCTCGTTAACCGGAAGACCCATTTTACCCGCTTCTGCTTCAATGCTTTCGAACGCTTCATTGACGTGACGTTCCCGTCAATTGGACGTTCGTCCAATTACGTCATCCGCGTGCGCCAGCAGTTGCGTAGATTTGAAATAGATCGTAAGTCTTGTGTTGGCCAGTGAGTCTCGTGTGATATTTTCAAGTACGATGTTGAAAAAATTACATGACAGCGTGTTACCTTGTCTCGGTTAATTCACTACCGGCCTTAATGGCAGGGATGTCAAAACTAGACATGGCGCTATACACACTGTCATACGCGGCCTTGAAATCGACGAAAAGGTGATGATGTCGATTTGGTATTCTTGAGTCTTCTCCTAGATCTGCCGTAGTGTGAATATCTGGTCGAAATTCTCTTGCATTTTCGTCCGTTGCAATTGGATCATTCTGCCTGACAGCGATATAAGATCTATCATCGCCGTTAAACAGTCTACAGAAGTAGACTATGACTACACTACTAGTTGTCCGTCTTCATCCCTACAGGCTTCCGCTCTGGCTTTATAACCCTGGCATGGTCGTGAAACTTGCGAGCGTCATTCCTGTGGTAGCATCTCTCCATCTCCTCGATCTCACGCTTTTCATGCTCTCTTTTTTCTTCCTTAAAAGCGTGTGTTCCTCTCTCATTTTCTGCTCATCATCTTCACGAACGGCTCTCGTTCGTCTATGTAGCATGGCTTTGTAGGCGGTTTGCTTTGCTACATGTGCCTGCCCGCATTGCTTACCAAACCAGGGGTTTTTACCTGCCGGTGCCTTGAAACCCAACATATCAGAGGCAGCGTCTCTGAGGGCACGCTGGCAATGCCCCCATTGTTGTTCTGTGGGTTGCTCCGGTGTCATTGGAGTTTGCGAAAGGTTGAGGGAAACTCGATCGGCAAAGGTCCTAGCAGTCTCCTGCTATTGTAGCTTTCCGACGTCAAACTTTCGTTGGCCAGCTCGACTTCGTGGCATCCTAGATATCTTCATTCGTAACTTGGCTACGACAAGGTAGTGATCCGAGTCGATGTTGGCACCTCGGAAGGTTCGTACATCTGGGATGCTGGAGGAGTGTCTGGCGTCGATCACAACGTGATCAATCTGATTGGTGGTAGATTGATCAGGTGATCGCCAGGTTGCTTTGTGAATATTGAGATGCGGTAATCGTGTGCTAGCTAGTAGGAGACTACGCCCCGTCAGGAAGTCAAGTAGCCGATGTCTGCTTTCGGACGTGGTGTCGTGTAGGCTACATTTCCCCGTGATTGACTCAAATATGGCATTTTTGCCCAGTTTCCCAGTTTAAAATCTCCTTGCACTCTTGTTACATACATAGCTGGGTCATTGGACATAGGTTCTGTCTAGGAGATCGTAGAAGTCGTCTTTGAGTCGATCGTCCTTTTCTTCGCTTGGGGCGTGAGCGCATATTAAGTTAACTTTTCCAAAATTAGCTATGGTGCGGATTATTATGAGGTGTTCGCTTACATCCCAAAAGCTTAAGACTTTTTGTCGGAGTCTTTCTCAAATAATGAATCCACATCCGAATAAGGGTTGTTTGTTCTCCTTGTAGCAATTCCCATAGTTGATGTCCCAATTTTTCACCCGTCTTTTGGCTGGTCCATCCCATCGCACTTCTGCTTTAAAGCAGTTGTGGGCTTGCTCCAATTGATCGCATGTACATGTGGACCTCACACTCAAGGTGCAGACTCGCAAGTCATTTAGGCGTTCGCAGGGGTCGTCACCATTGGATTCGTCCGTATCCGAGGCTTGTGGTTGTTTCGGAACAATTAGTTTTTTTCCGTGTTGCCTCTAAGCACGATCCCCAACCTGGAGGACTAGGTTCCTCTATCCCCAGGAACAAGGGGTCGGGTCGCTGCACACATTGGTTCATTACCTGGCGGGTGCCAGGGCAGCTTTCGAGGGGAGGCCACGCAGAGGCTGTGTGTCAACTTGGATTGAGCAAGGACAGAGATCGAAGCTGGCGTTTGCCATGTTAAACGCGATCAACTTCTTTGCTCTGTTTGCTCGCCCATCGGGCATGCATTCCTCTAACTGTACATATCTTACAGATGAGCTGGTGCATACTCCCAACCAAGTCGACAGGTAGCCAGTCTGCTCCAGCAGCTTTGTTGGACTTAAGCTTAGAGAAAGCATTTCTAACTTCGTCCAAGTCACGGGGACGGAATTCTTTGCTATCATCGTCCGTTGTGAATGGGTCATTCTGCCTGACAGCGGAATCTGTTTCGTCATCGCCGTTATACAGTCTGCAGAAGTAGTCTTTCCAGATTCTTAGTACCCTTCTGGCTAGACATTTCTATCTAGCATCATTCAATTTTTTTCTTCATTTAAAAGCAAAAATCAACTACGAAAGCACGTGAATCACTGAAATGCAACTTCCACAAAAAGTGGGCGAAACTCTCGCGTAGACACTAAACGCATAAATCTCCGTTCAAGGTGATGGGTAACATCAAACAATAATTTTCAATTTTTTTTTCTTTTTCTTTGTATTTTCTTTCACCTCTCGTCCTCACTTTGTACATTCACACGAACACCACCCGAAACCAACCAACCAACCAACCAATACAGCTCCCAGAATCTCCCACCGAAATGATATTCCCCCCGTACATAGCCCCACCTTGTAACCTACCATGTTGTCGACCTACCTCCGTTCCAAGTTATTCTGCTCGTCGCAATTCCTTCTCCGTATCCCCGCCCCGTCCTATAACTCCACCGCGCCCATCACCTGCAACACTTCAAATGCAAATGCAAACGACGAATTTCCACCCATTAATACCACCCGTCTCCGCCAAGCCTATCGCGACTGTGCAACAACAGCAAATCCAATCGTATCCCGTCATGGTGTCAGGCATCAAGCCTGCTTCATCGATGCCCGGCGGTTTGGCCCAACCTCATCCGCAAATGCGCTTGTCTTCCGTCGACAATCGTAACAATATTCTGTCCGCCTACGCTAAGCGAGATAGCTCATCGTTATCCAATCTAAATACAAGTACGCCGCGCACTGATCGTACAGAACGTCGTACGACTCCGTATTACTACAACGAGCTCTACACCTCATCTTCGGTATTCGACTCGAATTTGAACCTTCGATCGGCCACCGACGATGAGTTGAACGCGAATAACAACAACAACAACCACTTGAACAATCATAGTGTGAATGAAAGATCTGTAGATAAGGTTGGGACACCATCGAATGCGTCGAGGATACGTCGGGCTAATGGCAAATATGAATCGAGTTCGACAAGTGGCAGTGGAACGGGTAGTATTAGTGGCAGTGCTGGAACCCTGTGCGAACAGGCGACAAACAATGGAAACGATCTGTTCGACAAAGTAGGATCAGTTCCGATTCCAGCTGCACGGAATATAGTCGTGAATGGAAACGCCTGAGATTTGTTGCATGGTGATTTGCTTTTGGTTGAACCGTGTTGTTGTAATTTGTGTGGATTACCAGCAGTACCAGTGGTACAACGCAGAATGGGACGTATTTGCGAGATCCATTCTAGTTAGTCGTACTACTCGGGTACTCCGACTAGATAGTAGTTGTAGTCTTAGTCGAAAACTAGCTTTGTAGCTTGTACATTTGTTGTTGTCTTTGCTTTATTTGTTTTTGTTTTATGTTGCATGATCATTCATTAGCCACGTACTCACGTTTAGCCTAAGCTACTAACCGTTAAATCAAAGGTAAAGTGTCAATTAGTTCCAGAGAAACGAGATCGGAGATAGCAGATCAATAATCGATTCATCATGGATCGGATAGGTGTACAGAGGAACGCTTTCAGTATAAAGAAGTGATTTAGTAACCTTGATTAGTACAATGGAGCAGTATTTGCGTCTGAATGCTCCAACAGATAGCAGAAGCCTTCAACTTTGATTATTAGTAGAAGAAAAGAAAAATTGTTTTATTCATAACGATCCGGTGCTACTGGTTTCGTTCTAAGGCGATCGTGGGCGTTTGGTTTCGTTTTCATTCAAAGCATTCATCAGTTGCTTGGTTGCTTGATTGCTTGTGGCTACCGGTCCGACATAATGAATGTTGGTCGCAACACCTGGTAGTTAATTACCGCCAACTATGGTAATTTGTGGGAGCTTGCTGATTTTTAAGCGCGATATTAAAACACTTGTATTGTGAGTATGAGCTTAGATAGCTTAGATAGAAGGTCGCAAACTTCTTTAAATACATTTCAAACTCCCACTTACGAGAGACCAATTAGTTCTTCTTCTTCTTAACGGGCGCTACAGTTCGGGGAGAGCCTGGACCTCACCCAACATGCCTCTCCAACTATCACGATCTTTTGTTAGTCTTTTCCATTGCCGCACGCCAAGTTGACTGTGGTCCCCTCCTACCTGTGTGCGCCATCTTAAGTGCGGTCTTCCTCTGTTTCTTCGTCACTCGAGGTTGGATTCAAAGACTCTTCAGGCTAGAGCTGTGATGTCCATTCGCTCTACATAGTCATCTTAGGCGTTGAATCCGTAGACGCCTGACCAGACTCACGTCGCTGTACAGCCCGTAAAGTTATTGGTTGATTTTTTTCCTCCAACCCCCGTCTGCATTTATAGGCCCAAAAATCACACGCAAAATCCTTCTCTCGAACCAACCAAGGACCGGGATGATAAGGGTCTTGTATAGAACCAACTTTGTCGTTCGGGAGTGGGCTCTATTACTCAATTGCCTCCTGAGCCCAAAGAAACAGCGATTGGCAAGAGTGATTCTGCGTTTGATTTCGGAACTGTTGTCGTTGTTCCAGGTCACTGCGGAGCCAAAGTAGACTAAGTCCTCAACTACCTCAAATTTATACATATGTATCTGCCAATACAAACGTTCTGGCCAAGACGTCGGTGGTGAGCGTCCTTTTTTGATGACGAGCATTCTTAAAGCCATGCAGGATGAGGAGCTTAGCAGGGATGTTAAAGGTAGACATGGCGTTGTAAAGCTCGTCTTTAATTATGCTGTCGGCTTTGAGGTCGACAAATAGGTGGTGAGTGTCGACTTAAAATTCATTGGTTTTTTCCATGATCTGCCTTAGTGTGAAGATTTGATCGATGGTAGACTTCCCTGGCCTAAAGCCACACTGATAAAGACCTATCAGCTTATTTACAAAAGGCTTCAGGCCTTCACACAAAACGGCGGAGAAGATTTTGTAGGCGATGTTAAGGAGACTTATTCCTCTGTAGTTGGCGCAGTCAAAGGATCGGGCAAACGATGCAGAGACTCCATTCGTAGGGCATGCTTTCCTCTGACCATATCTTACAGATGAGCCGGTGCATGCTCTGAACTAAGTCATTATCAGCTGCTTTGTAAAGCTCAGTAGACAGTCCGTCTGCGCCAGCAGCTTTATTCGACTTGAGTTTCGATATGGCGATCTTAACTTCGTCACGGCCATTCTCTGTGAGCGGAAATCTCTGTGATCGTCGTCGTTAAGAACTGGATCATTCTGTCTAACAGTGTCATATTGACTAACATGGTCGTTATACAGTCTGCAGAAGTGGTTTTTCCATATTTTCAGCATTGACTGCGATTCTACTACTAGATGTCCGTTCTCATCCCTACAGGCTTCCGTTTTGGCTTTATAACCTTGGCATGTTCGCTTCATCTGTTGATAAAACTCTCCGACGTCATGCCTTTAGTAACACCTCTCCAAATCCTCAATCGCACGCTTCTCGTGCTCTTTCTTCTTTCTTCTCAGAAGCTTATGCTCCTCCCCTCTTTTTAACTCGTAGAGCTCACGGACTGCTCTTGTTCTTCTAGGCAGCGAGGCTTTTATGCCTCCTGATTCGCTTTGTTAATCCTCCTGCACTCGTCATCGGTGTTTCTTCGGGGTGGAGTATTGAAGCCCCAAACTTCAGAAGTATTGCTTTTCAGAGCTTGTTTGTGAAGGTTCTGCTGTTCTATTGACTGCGTGGAGGATTGAGGTGTATTGGAGAGCTTAAGGGAGACGCGATCGGTAAAATCACGAGTGGTTTCTGGCAATAGTAGCTTTCTAACGTCATAACTCTGTGTTCTTACTCTACTCAATGTGGTTAGTGATTGATTGATCTGGTGACCGCCAGGTGCCTTTGTGTATATCGAGGTGCGAGAAGCGCGTACTGGCTAGAAGGAGATTTCGGCCCGTAGCAAGATCAATCAGTCGCTGTCCGTTATCGAATGTGAAGTCATGTGGTCTGTGTTTGTCGATGATTCGTTCAAATATGCTTTCCTTACCCAGCTTCAGCATTGAAGTCTCCTAGTACAATTTTGATGTCATAGCTGAGACATTGGGCATATGTTCTGTCTAGGAGCTCGTAGAACTCATCTTTCGTGGAGTCCTCCTTGTCTTCCGTGAGGGCGTGGACGCAGATCAGACTGACGTTGGAAAATTTTGCCTTGAAACGGATCGTTTTGAGGCGTTCGCTCACATGACGAAGGCTTAGGACTTTTTACATTAGTCCACCTCGAACAACAAATCCGCATGCTCTCCCTGTAGCAGTCGCCGTAGTAGATAGCATATTTTGGTCCGCTTTATACCCGGTCCATTCCATCACATTTCCTGGATGACGGTTAAATCCGCTTTATAGCGGTCTACGGCGTCCGCAAGTTGCTCGGCTGCACGTGGTCTGTTTAGGGACCTATCATTCCACGTACGGAGCCGAAGATTATTGTCTCTTTTTCGTTTTTTTTGCAAGGGTCGTCAAAATAATCCGGTCCGTTCATTAGTGTATGACTCTTCAGACAAAAACTACATTTGCGCCTCTTGATATGCTTGCTGCTTGGCTGCATATGCCCTCCTACACTCGTCGTCAAACCAAGGGTTTCTTATTGGTGGTGGGGTTTGTGAAACTCAGTACCTCAGAAGCAGCACTCTCTAAGGCTTGTTGACAATGGGTCCATTGGTCTTGTAAGGTTTGAGCAGGTGTTGGAGGGTTTTCCGAGAGCTTGAGGGAGACGCGATTGGCGTAAGCTCTGGCGGTCTCTTGCGATTGTAGCATTGCAACGTTGTATGCTGCTGACCTTACTCGATTTGTCTGAGCAAGGCATATTCATAGTCGTAACCTGGCTGCCACAAGATGGTGGTCCGATTCGATGTTGGCTCCTCGAAAAATTCGTAAATCGAGAATATCGGATGCGTGCCTGTCATCCATCGCAATGTGGTCAATCTGAATGACGATTGATTGATCCAGAGGCTACCAAGTCCTGTTTTTCCTTCTCTTTTTTCTTTTCCTGGGTCGTCATCGGTTAATCCTATTTAGTTAGGTGGCGCTACAGTCGGGTGTAAACCTGGACCTCAACCAACAAACTTCTCCAGCTGGCACGGTCTTTTGCCAACTGTTTTCAGCGACTCATTCTCAGTTGGTTAAGGTCCCCTTCCATCTGTGTGCGCCGCCTTAGATTCGGTCGTCCTCTGCTGCGTCGTCCCTCGGGGTTGGACTCGAAGACTCTTCGGGCCGGAGCTGTGTTTTTCATTCACTCTACATGGCCTTGCCATCTTAGACCTCATCCGCTTTCGTTAAAATCCAGGCCTATGCGCCATAGAGGAGGACTGGGATGATTAGGGTTTTGTACAGCGCAACTTACGTCTTTCGAGACAATTGCCTCTTGATCCCAAAGAAGCAGCGGTTGGCAAGAGTAGTTCTGCGTTTCACTAGTGAGCCAAGGTAGACGAAGTCCTTGACCACTTCGAATCTGTAGCTGCCAATTGCGACGTTCTGGCCGAGACGTCGGTGTTGCGCGTCTTTTTTGGTTGATAGCATATATATCGTTTTGCCGTCGTTAACCGGAAGAACCATTTTAGCCGCTTCTGCTTCAATGCTTTCGAACGCTTCATTGACGTCCCGCTGTATTCGTCCAATTACCTCAATGTTATCCGCGTACGCAAGCAGTTAGGTAGGTTAGGTTAGATACAAGTGGTTGGCATAAGCCACATTGTGATACCACAAGGATCATTACCCTGGTCTGCTACCTGAAACCAATCGGTGCTTCTGATGAAGCGATGGAGTTGAGCTATTTTTATATATGCTAGCTCACTTAAGTTATCATGAAAGGGCGAGGGCGCGCCGAGGTAGATCCTCGGATATTACATTGATCTTAAGCCATGCAAGGGCCGCCGTTATCGCTGTTATTTCTGCTTGATACACACTGCAGTGATCTAGGAGTCTAAGTGATAGATTGAGGTTAAGCTCCTTGGAGAAGACTCCACTACCTACACCCGTCTCCATTTTGGAGCCATCAGTATAGAGGGAACTCGAGTCCTTCGGTATGACTTTCCCTTCAGCCCATTCCTCCCTGGATGGAAAGATAACTTCGAACTTCTTAGTGAACACGTTCTGTAGGATGATGTAGTCTGTGTCCATGGGTACTTCGAAGTGATTAAGAATGCTAGTATGGCCTTTATGTGATGTGGGCCATTTTTCCATGCCCCTAATCCGTAGAGCCGCGCAGGTAGCAATTTGTTTACTGAAGGGGTCCAATGGTGGAAAATGTAGTAGAATATTTAGGGCCTCCGTGGGGGTTGATCTGATCGCGCCGCTTATGTATAAGCTGGCCGATCTTTGTACTTTCTCCAGAAGGTTTCGATAGACTGCCTTGCCCAGAACAATAGTCAGGTTGCTACGATGCCGTACAGAAGGATGGGCCTTATGACTGCTGTATGGAGCCAGTGCATAATGCGTGGTTGGAGACCCCACTTTTTGCCCACCACTTTCTTACAGCTGTAGAGGACAGTGATTGCTTTTTTGACCCGATCTAGAATGTTCAGTTTCCTATTCAGCCTCCTGTCAAGGACTAGGCCTAGGTATTTAGCCTGATCTTTGGTTATTAATTGGGTTCCATCCAGCCTCGGTGGGTCCACAGTACTGCATCCAGGTTACTACTGTATGTAATGCACCCTGCATTAGATCGCTTAGAGTGCTAGGAAATGTTCCTGTGACGGCAATAGCAATGTCATCTGCATAGGCGGTCACAGCGTACCCTTCTTGTTTTAACAACAGTAGTAGTTCATTGACCGGGACATAGCCTAACCGACGCTTATCCTGTTTTGTAGCGCAGGAAACACGCCATTCGTCCTTTTCCGTTCGCAATTTCATATAGAAATATAGGTGGCACTACGAGGAGGTGAAACTAGGACTTACTGACTGACTGCAGTGGCTTCTACTCGCTATTTTGCGGGCCAACGCACGTCGGATAGGCTGCCCCTACGAGGCCTTTACCATCCTATGACATCACGTGACATTTTACTTCTGTGGTTTGTCTCATGATTGATCTGTATTAAGTAGGACCATAAAGAATATCCCCGTTCACATTGTTTGGATTTTATTTTGCATTTACAAGCATTCCGGATTTATTTATCTTTTCAAGCTTTAGTTATCGGACATTTGATGAGAAAACAAACGGCCGACTTGAGAATCTCTTCAATGTTTCGCTTCATATTCGAAATACTGAACGACGACATCTCCTTTAAACAAAAAACCTAAATGAAAATAGAAAACTAATTTAACTTACTTCCTTTGATGGCGCTACAGTTCGGGGTGAACCAGGGCCTCAACCTGGATCCGAAGACGTCTAACTAGGCCGATGTCGCTGTACAGCCCGTACAGTTCCTGGTTGAATCTCCTCCTCCACTCTCCGTTTACACAAACGGGACCAAAGATTGCACGCAGAATTTTCCTCTCGAAACGCCCAAGAGCCTCTTCATCCGCTTTTGATAACGTCCAAGCCTCAGCGCCGTAGAAGAGGACCGGAATGATTAAGGTTTTGTAGAGGGAAACCTTAGTTTTTCGAGGGAAGGCTCTACTACTCAATTGCCTCTTGAGCCCAAAGAAGCAGCGATTGGCAAGAGTTATTCTGCATTTTATCTCAGCGCTGGTGTCGTTGCTGCTTGTCACTATCGAGCCAAGGAAGACGAAGTCCTTGACTACTTCAAAAATATAGCTGCTGAAGGTGACGTTCTGACCAAGACGTCGGTGTTGCGCGTCTTTCTTGGATGACAGCATATACATATTTGGTCTTGTCCCCAGTTACCCTTAGACCCACTTTAGCCGCTTCTGCTTCAATGCTTGCGAACGCCTCATTGACGTCTCGCTTTGTTCGTCCAATAACGTCAATGTCATCTGCGTAGGCAAGCAAATGTGTGTACTTGAAGTAGATCGTACCTCTTGTATTGGCCGCAGAGTCCCGCACGATCTTTTTAAGTATGGTGTTAAAGAAATAACATGACAGTGCGTCACCCTGTCTAAAACCTTTTTTAACATTAAAGGGGTCGGTTAGTTCACCTCCGACCTTATTGGAGCAGCGAGAGTTCTCCATAGTCATCCTGCACAGTCTGACGAGTTTGGCAGGAATGTTGAAACATGACATGGCTCTGTATAGCTCGTCTCCATAAACACTGTCATACGCGGCTTTAAAGTCGACGAAAAGGTGGTGCGCGTCACGTGTCTTCTCCAAGATATGCCGTAGTGTAAATATTTGGTCTATCATGGATTTTCCTGGCCTGAAACCACACTGGTAGGAACGAGATTGTCCACGAACAGCTTCAGACACTTACACAGTACGGCAGAGAGGATCTTGTACGCGATGTTCAGGAGGCTTATCCCTCTGTAATTGGCGCAGTCATAGGGGTCTCCTTTCTTATGGACCGGGCAAACGATACTGAGGTTCCATTCATCGGGCATGCGTTCTTCCGACCATATCTTGCAGATGAGTTGGTGCATGTTCCTGACCAGCTCATCGCCAGTTGCTTTAAACAGTCCCGCGGGGAGTCCGTCTGCTCCAGCAGCTTTATACGACTTAAGTTTCGATATCGCTATCTTAATATCGTCTAGGTCGGGTGGACGGGATTCTCCTTCGTCTTCGTCGATTTCGCTATCTTAACATCGTCTAGGTCGGGTGGACGGGATTCTCCTTCGTCTTCGTCGATATCGCTATCTTAACATCGTCTAGGTCGGGTGGGCAGGATTCTCCTTCGTCTTCGTCCATTGTGAATGGTTCGCTCTGACTGACGGCGGCATTTTAACTATCATCGCCGTTATACAGTCTGCAGAAGTGGTGACTCCACTACTAGTTGTCCGTGCTCATCCCTGCAGACTTCTGCTCTGGCTTTATAGCCGTGGCATGTTCGTTATACTTTCTTGAAAAATTTTCGAACGTCGTTGCTGCCGTAACATCTCCCCATCTCCTCGATCTCGCGCTTCTCATGATCCTTTTTTTTCCTTCTCAGAGGCGCTTGCTCCTCCCTCCTTTTCTGTTCATAGAGCTTGCGAGCAGCCCTCGTCCGTCGATGCAATATGGCCATGTATGCATTCTGTTTCTCTACATGGGCCTGTCTGCACTCATCATCAAACCAGGGGTTTCTCGACGGTGGTGACTCGAAACCGAGTACATCTGACGCGGCCTCTCTAATGGCGTTTTGACTACGACTCCATTGCTGTTCTATGGTTTCTGCAGATTGCATCGGAACTTGCGGGAGCTTGAGGGAGACTTGATCGGCGAAGTTCCGATCCGAAACTAATTAGAAAACAAAAAAGGTCGGGCTTCGGCGCTTGGCGCCAAATCAATTATTTCGTGACAACGTCTATTATACCATTTTATGAATGAGGTATAAATATTATATATTCAACAATTACATATAATTTTTTTTATGATTTCAATGTTTTATGTTTATATTAAAGTATTATATATGTATTTAATTGAATAAGACAATTTTATACTCAAACGTTTAAGTGTTCTTTATTTCTAATATTCTATTAACAATAGGTCTATGATATGATTTTATTTGATTTAATTCCACTAAACGACGCCGAATTTTTTTTATCTGACATTTTGATAATTCTCGCGCGAGCTCACTACTACATTCTCGCTAGGCCACGCCTACTCACACGGTTAGTCTACATTTTTCTGAGTTTTTTGCGTTTCGGCATCCTATATTTCAGCGCTAACCGATTTAATAGACGTTGTCACGTCAAAAACACAAATTGCACTTTACCGACATTATACTAACAATCACGCCACTCACCGTCGCATTCGTTTCACTAAATCACATGTATCGCTATATCCATAAAGAAATTGTTAAATGAAATGCTAATGAACTGTTTTTCTCCAATTTTGTTTTGTTTCTTTTTTTACATAAAATGCAAAACAATAAATTAATCTTATTCATCATCTGGTCATTTCCTTGCTTATCCCATTCCCCGATAAATAAATAAAAATTGCCAAACGAATGAATCAAACAAAAAACAAAATTCGTCCTGCGAATCATCATCCACTTCCGTGTCTTCTCTCTCTCTCTCTCTCTCTCTCTTTCATACTCAATTTTTATTGTAAAATCTTTTGTTTTGTGTTTTTCTTGTTTTTCCTCATTCCGTTATTCTGTTTTTCTTTGTTTCTTTCTCCATTTTCCGATTTGATTTTGTTTTTTGTCGCGCCTTACTTGTTCTTCCGCTTTGTTATTTTGAATGAAAAAAACCGTTAAAAACAGCCCGTTGAATCCCTATCCGATGATTTCCTATTCCCAATGACCACATCCCGTCTATCGTATGCATCAAGTCCTGAGTCCGATTTGGAATTAAGTCCGGGACCATCGACATCATTATCACTTGGCAATTTACCGCAATTGGTTAAGTCCAGCTCAGATCCATCGATCGCAACTAATCAGGATAACTTGGATAGGGATAGAGACATTATTGGTGAAGGATTACCACCTCCATATACGGTAAGAGGACACATCCATACATTATCTATCTTATTTGTATCTACAATAACCGCCCATACATACATATGTATCTATCGCTCTCTCTTGCTCCTGTCCTCTGGTGTTCATTACACCCGCGAACAATTTTAATACTAATTTCCTTGCTTTCCTTATAGAATCCCTATGAACATGCCAATCCCCCGCAGAGTCGTCGTCAAACGATGGACACGACCATGTCGACCAAATATAGTTACACCAGCGGATTGAATGCTGGGATCAATCAGGATACAACTGGTACGCCATCAAATACTCGTCCACAATCGCTGTATGGTATCAATGCACCGGATCTACCGCCACGTGTCGATCGACAGGTGAAACCATCCGATGTGATCGGTCACATACCATCTCGTACGAATAGTTCGGGCGGAACAATTGGCCGTTCGGCTCAGGAGCGACTTTTCGGCAAACCTGCCGTCAGCGATGATGTTCAAGCCGAATATGTGTCGCGCGCCAATATCGATTCAATTGATCGTACACAGAGCTCGTCGTTAGATCGTCAGCAGAGGATGAGTTCTGTTATTGCAAATCCATTGAAACCAGGACAACAGAACGGGTCGGCTTACGACAGTGTGTCCAGCTACGATTCGTACAATGCCACACAAATGTCCGTGAATAACATTAGGCTGGGACCAAATGCACCGGATGATCTCAAGTCAGTACCGAATGCAAAGTATGTGTTTGTTGTAGACAAACTTACGTTTGGAGTCTATTTTCAAGGCCGTTTGATTGATTATTTATTTTTTTCTGTTTCGTTTTCTCTGTATTTAGTGGTGGACGTCCGGTACCACCGGCAGGAATGAATTCGAATACGCCCGAATACAGAAGTGTGCACGATCATCATGCGAGGAACTTTATCGGAGCGAACGATCTGAATCGACAGAATAGCCCGGGAAGACCACAGTATCATGACATGGCTTCGGCAAGGAATATCGGTAAGTACGACTGTTGCTCTAACCAATTAGTCTTGGAGTTGGCATTTATATTACAATGTCTTTCAATTGAAATATAACAAGAAGCGACAGAACCTTCTTGATAAACTCCAGTGTTCATTGTCACTCTCACCGGCACAAAAGTAATCTCGATTTCTTCGTTCCAAACCATTAGGAATGGTGTCCTTTGGCAAGTACGACAAAAATAATCTGATTCAGCTCTAATGACGCTCATGACCGTCATTTTTATACCTTTGTCTACATTGTTCTTAAGATCGAGATTTTTAGGACTTCTTCGATGCAGTCCCCTTTACCACGTACTAATGTCAAACTCAAAAACTGTTGTGATGCTTGTTGGTCTCTAACAAGCCTTTCTACTTTATCAGAACGTGTCCATAGATTAGGACGCGTACGCGTAATCGGCCTTCACTAAGGATAGTTTCACTGTCTGCGAGTGCTTGTCTAAGGGACACAATTATTAAGGCTCGCAGGCCTATAGTAGGCTTTAAGTCGTGATAAGTCTTTCTCTACCAGGGTTAGATGAAAAGTTCTCGCCCTAAAACGATTTATTTTTCTACGTAATCTCTCTTGAGCTCCACATACTTGGTCCAGCGTTTCTGAAGGTCTACGAGGGGTGGCAATCAAGTTCAAGGAACTCGGGAACCCTTTCTTTCAGTTTTCATCTAAGACTGTGAACCCTTGTGTGTCGTTCGTATTTTTCCAAAATAATTTTTTTAGTGGCGTCAGTGAAAAACACTTGAAAATACTGCAAGCAGCTTATGGCGACGATACATTTCTCGTTGATTGTGCAAGCGTTTTTGGCGAAAAATAGATTCCAGTGTTGCCGCATCTATTCTATAGTTCCGGTTATGCTGCCTGCGATCATACCTCAAGGGAACTTATCAGGCCGGTGTTCTGAATGAGTTAACTTCAGAGGATTACCTGGGCCTCAACCAGCATGCCTTTCCAACTAGCACGATCTTTTGCTAGCCTTTTCCATTGCCGCACACCCAGTTGGCTGACGTCCTCTTCCACCTGTGTGCGCCATCTCAAGTGCGGCCGTCCTCTGCTTCTTTGTCGCTCGGGGTTGGATTCAAAGACTCTCCGGGCCGGAGCTGTGGTGTCCATGCGCTCTACATGGCCCAGCCATCCTAGGCGTTGAATCCGTAAACGCCTATCCAGACTCATGTCGCTGTACAATACGTAAACCTTGTGGTTGAATCTTTTCCTCCATCCCCCGTCTGTAATTATAGGTCCAAAATCCTTCTCTCGTCCATGCCATGTGCCCTACAGCAGGGCCTGGCTGATAAGGATCTTGTATAGAGTCAACCTTGTCGTTCGGGGGAGGGCTCTATTACTCTATTGCCTTCTGAGCCCAAAGAAAAAGCGATTGGCGAGAGTGACTCTGCGTTCGATTTCGCAACTGATGTCGTTGTTCCAGGTTACTGCGGAGCCAAGGTAGTTTTCGTTTTCTTGCAATTTTTGGACTGGGTTCTGCGAGTTCTCCTTAAAAGGCTGGAGTAATTCAACAGTCCTTAACTACCTCGAACTTATAACTGCCAATACGAACGTTCTGGCCAAGACGTCGGTGGTGAGCGTCCTTTTATGATGACGGCATATAATTAGTTTTGCCCTCGTTTACCGCCAAACCAATTTTCGCCGCCTCCATCTCAATACTCGCAAACGCCTCATTGACATCTCGCTGTAACCTATTATGTCAATGTCGTCGGCGTATGCAAGGAGTTGCGAGGAAATAGACTGTGCCCCTGCCTAAATCCTTTTTTGACCTCAAAACTATCGGTAAGATGTTCACCGATTCGGATGGAGCAGCGAGCATTCTCCAAAGTCATCCTGCATAGTCTGACGAGTTTAGCAGGGATGTCAAAAGTAAACATGGCGCTATATAGCTCGTCTCTAATTACGCTGACGACGGCCTTGACGAATAGATAGTGCATGTCGACTTAAAATTCATTTGTTTTCTCCAGTATCTGCCGTAATGTGATGATTTGATCGATGGTGGACTTCCCTAGCCTGAAGCCACACTGATAAGGACCTATCAGCTTGTTTACGAATGGCTTCAGGCGTTCACACAAAACGGCAGCGAAGATCTTGTATGCGACATTAAAGAGACTTATTCCTCTATAGTTGGCGCAGTCCAAGGGGTCTCCTTTTTTGTGGATCGGGCAAACAATGCTGAGACTCCATTCCTCGGGCCTGCTTTCCTCTGACCATATCTTACAGATGAGCCGGTGCATGCTCCTAACCAGCTCACCCCCAGCCGCTTTGAAGAGCTCAGCAGACAGTCCATCTGCACCAGCAGCCTTATTCGACTTGAGTTTCGACATGGCAATCTCAACTTCGTCGAGGTCAGGGAGACAGAATTCTCTGCGATCTTCGTCGTTAAGAAATGGATCATTCTGCCTGACGGCGGTATGTTGGCTGTCATCGCCGTTATACAGTCTGCAGAAGTGTTTTTTCCAAATTCTCAGCATCGACTGCGATTCTACTACTAGGTGTCCGTTCTCATCCTTACAGGACTCCGTTCGGGCTTTATAGCCTTGACACATTCGTTTTATCCGTTGATAGAATCTTCGAACGTCGTGCCTGCAATAGCACCTCTCCAAGTTTTCAATCGCCCGCTTCTCGTCCTCTTCCTTTCTTCTCTTGAAAAGCTTATGTTCCTCCCTTCTTTTAAGCTCGTAGAGCCCACGAGCCGCTCTCGTTTTTTTTTTTTTTTTTGTGTAGTGAGGCTTTGTATGCCTCCTGCTTTTCCGCATGAATCCTTCTACACTCGTCATCGAACCAGGTGTTTCGTCGCTCCCCGGAAAGTGCGAACATCAAGAATAGTGGAGGAGTGTCTGACGTCAATCGCGATGTGGTCAATCTGGTTGGTGACTGATTGATCTGGCGACCGCCAGGTGCCTTTGTGTATATCGAGGTGGGGAAATCGTGTGCTGGCTAAAAGAAGATTTCGCCCTGTGGCGTTATCGGATGTGGTGTCATGTAGGCTGTGTTTGCCGATGACCCGTTCAAAGATGCTTTCTTTACCCAGCTTAGCGTTACAATCTCCTAGTATGATTTTGGTATCATAGCTGGGGCATTTGTTATATGCTCTGTCTAGGAGATCAAAGAAATCATCCTTGATGGAGTCATCCTTGTCTTCCGTGGGGGCATGGACGCATATGAGGCCGATGTTACAGAAATTTGCCTTGATGCGGATAGTTATGAGACGTTCACTCACATACTGGAAACTTAGGACTTTATGTCTTAGTCCACCTCTAACAATAAATCCGCATCCAAATAGTCTCTGTCCTCTCTCCCTATAGCAGTCACCGTAGTAAATGTCGTAGTTTTTCATCCGCTTTTTACCCGGTCCATTCCATTGCATTTCCTGGATGGCGGTTATGTCCGCTTTATAGCGGTCTAGGGCGTCCGCAAGTTGTTCGGCCGCACGTGGTCTGTTTAGGGACCTACAATTCCACGTACAGAACCGAAGGTTCTTGTTTTTTTTTTTTTTTTTTTTTTTGTTGGGTCGTCAACATAGATTCGTTCCGTTTGGTTATCCGGGGCTGTTTTTTGTTTCTGAGCAATCAGTGGGTTTTACGGTTATGGTTTGCTAGACCCCATAGCCCAACCGACACTAATCATGTTTGGTGGCGCAGGATACTCACCATTCGGCCTCTTCCGTCAGTAATTTCCCTTGTAAGGAAGTTTCCAGATGTCACCATGAGGAGGTGGAAGTAGGACATAACTAGCAGAGCTGCAAGATGTTCGGCTGTAGAGGCTCTTACTCGCTTTTTGTCGGGTCAGCATCCGTCGGCAGATGCTATGAGGCATTTGCTAGTCCTTTACCATCCAGTCGATGTTAGTCCCTCGGAAAGTTCGAACATCAAGAATAGTGGAACACTATTGCGATGTCCGACAATTTTAGCCTCAGCTGGTATTTTAAGTCGAAGTACGCCGTCATACATCTCGTTCCAGAGTATTGATCCCCAGAACTGAGCCCTGGGGGACTTCTCCAATCACTACATATTCCTTCACGATGACAGTCCTTAACAAATAGGAGGGGGTACCCATGACAATTAATGACTTTTGTATGTGCGTCCAGTTAACCGAGTTGAAATGTATGTATGTATGTGTGTTGGCGTTACAGTCCATGAAGGACCTGAGCCGAGCTTCTCTTTCAATCACCCATGTTGTGTGTGGTTTCATTTTCCCATAGGTGAAAGAGACCTACAGTTTATTGCCGGTTCCGAACGGCGAATTTCGAGAAGCTTTTCGTGACAATGAGGAGAAGCACCGTGAAAAACACGTTCGATGACATGGCTGTGTCGGGATTCGATCCCGTGTCATCGGCGTCAGAGGCCAACACACTACCCACCCACCGAGTTGAAAGCGTTTTTTTTTTTACGTCCAGCACAATAGTTCTTCTACTCCCATCTTCCTTTGATGGCATCCGCAGCCAGGTTTACCACTGTTTCTATGGCGTCGACCGTTGATCGTCCTCTTCTAAAGCCGTATTGGTTGGTTGACAATGCACCGTTAGCTTTTGCCACCGCCAGTAACCTATCGTAGATCACTCGTCCTTGTATCTTGCCTGTTTTTGTGGTGTTGTTGTCTGAGAGGTAGTTTTTGAAGCGGTTCTGAGACATTACTTGAGAGCCAACAAAACACATGACGAACCATCGAAAACTGTCGCCTTCCAAACTGGTTGCGTGTATCACTTCCTTCCTATTCGAAATATGTAATTCACAATCATTTCATCTTTTCTTTTAGATCCCCGAAACGCAGCATTAAACACACCGCCACGACCATCGAACCTGGGCCTCGAAAGCAGTCCTCGTAAGCAGATACTCGAAACAAAAACCGACTACGGCAAATACAGGTAAGACCGCATCATCCATCCCTCTGCTTTCTCTCCAATCCTCTAACCGCTTCTTATTCAAAAACCATAAAACAAGACAAACAATACTAAATACCTACAAACGTAAACTGAATTTGAAAACTCATTCGTTGTCTTCTGTTTTGTTTTTTTTTTTCTTTCTTTTTTCCAATTAACATTGCATGCCTCTTTCCCGTCAATCGGTGCATTCAAAAACTCATAATATAATCAAACCACAGTCAGTACGTTCAGATGCAGGACTTGAAGTTACGCTATCAGTCCTATCTGAGCATGTACTATAGACGGCCGATGCTATGGGCCAACATGCCATCGGCGAGTCCTTATATGAAGCCAGTTTTCAACACCATCTCGAAATACGATACACTCGTTTAATGCGTGTCTGCATAGCATGCGGCTTGTGAAGCATTTTGTTTTTGTTACGTCTACGCCCTGGCACTTTTTAGTTGCATCTCCTGCCGTTGAACCAGACGTCCTTTGATTGAACTTTGTCCGTGTTCGTACGAATGTATTGGCCAAGCTTTTTCGTTTCCCTTGCTTTTGATTTGCTCTTACCTCCTGTGTGTTGTGCTTCCCTTCGCGCCCTTCACCGCACTTTTTATTCCCCTCGTTGCATACATTTTTTTTATGTTGATGTTTGTTTTTCTTCCATTCCCGTTGCCACATATTTTGTTTTTTGTAATCACCATCCATAAAACAAAAACAAAAACAAAAAAAAAACAACGCGAATCGCAGCCGAAATAATTCAGCATCGCAAGCTGACTATTCGAAAATACCAAAAAATCCACATGTGATTGTTCCGCCACCAAATGTGAATGGCAGTGGAAGTGGTACGCCGAATGGAAGTGGCGGACCGTTCAAGCCGGTGCCGCCTCCGAAACCGAAGAATTATCGTCCTCCGATGCAAGGTGCCGGCGGACAATGGGAGAATGGGGTAAGCATTTTCATTTTATTTTTTATTTTTAATTTTTAAATAAATTTTTTTGGAAATTTTAAATAAAATTTTGTAGGAACCCGGTTCACCACGTTCGCCGAATGGTTTCTTCTATCCTCCAACACCGTCACACTATCATCATTCTCAAACACCCGGTTCACCGCATGCTACTAATGTAAACGCATCGAGTCAGCCACCGAACCATGTGAATCATTACGGCAGCAGCGGCGGTGGCAGTAGTGGACACTATAATGGAAGTGGTCAGCAGCTGACTTATCCGCCAGCGAATGGATATAATGGAAATGGACATCCATACGCGGGAGGACAGCAGTATATGCATCGTGGTCATCCACCTTCGATGGGTGAGTATTTTGTTTTCGATTCCAAATGAATAGGAACTATTGATAGTATCTACTTTGGCGAGTAATTTGAACGGGTTCGGATCCCGATAACACCAACGCCATCGAATCTTTATTTTGCGGCGTCCCTACCTCGGCGGGTGTACTGGCAAAACCTCCCGTAGTATACTTACCGTGAAAAAGCTTCTCTTACGATGGTGGACCAATAACCACCCGCATTCGAAGACGGGTCTAGTTTGTATTACTATCGTGAATTGCCATATTTCAAACGACGCCATACCAAATTTTAGACTGATTAATAGGTTAGTTTAGACTTGGCAGCCATTTGAATTAAACGTTGTTACTTACTTACTTACTTATCGGGTCAGCGATCCATGGAGGATCTGAGCCTGAGCTATAGCTGCCTTCCATCCTTGACGGTCCCGGGCACGCTGCTTCCAGTTGTCAAGACCAAGATGTCTTACATCCGCGATTACTTGGTCTTTATACCGGAGGTTCGGTCTTCCTCTTCTTCCCGAACCAGGAGGCTCGGAGTCGAAGACCCTCTTAACTGGAGCGTTGATGTCCATGCGCTCGATGTGGCCGAGCCAGTGTAGTTGACGGATCCTTGCCTTCCGGACTACATCCACATCTTGGTACAGCTCGTAGAGTTCGCGGTTGTGTCTTCTTCTTCATTCACCTTCCTCACAGACAGGACCAAATATCCGGCGCAGAATTTTTCTTTCGAAAGAACCCAAAATCAGCTCCGCTGTCCTGCTTATCGTCCAGCTTTCGGCTCCGTACAGCAAGACTGGCAGAATGAGCGTTTTGTAAAGCATGACTTTGGTCTTTCGAGTGAGGAATTTTGACCCAAGTTGTTTGGACAAGCCGAAGTAGCAGCGGTTGCCAAGGGCGATTCTATGCCGGATCTCCACTGTGGTGTCATTTGTGGAATTTACGTTTGCCCCGAGGTAGACAAACTCCTTAACTACCTCGAAATTGAAGCTGTCAATTGTTATATTTTGTCCCAGGTGGTGAGCGACGGATTGGTTTTTGCTTGACAGCATGTATTTCGTTTTGTCCTCATTGATCTTAAGACCAACTCGTTTCGCCTGTTCTTCAATCGCCGTGAATGCTTCCACAATGCCACGGCGAGAACACGCGATGATGTCGATATCATCCGCGTATCCTAGCAGCTGGATGGACTTGTAAAAGATAGTGCCTTCCCTGTTGACGCCTGCCCGTCGCACTATCTGCTCCAGCACCAGGTTGAAGAAGTCACATGACAGCGCATCTCCTTGCCGAGATCCGGTGCATGTTTCGAATGGTTCCGAGGTCCTAGAACCGAGTTGCACGGTGCATCGCGTGTTTTTTAGCGTGGCGCGACACAACTGTATCAGTTTTACCGGGATCCCGAATTCGGCCATCGCGCCAAACAGTTCTTCACGATGAATGCTGTCGTATGCGGCTTTGAAATCGATGGAAAGATGGTGAGTATCGATTCGAAACTCGTTGGTCTTTTCCAGGATTTGTCGAAGTGTGAAAATTTGGTCTATAGTTGATTTGCCGGGCCGGAAGCCGCACTGGCAGCTGCCGATTAGTGCGGTGCAAAATGGTTTTAGACGTTCACACAATACGCTGGACAGGATCTTGTATGCGACATTGAGCAGGGATATACTTCTATAGTTCTTGCAAGAGGTAGGATCGCCTTTTGTGGATGGCGCATATAGAGCTGGTATTCCAGTCGTCGGGCATGCTTTCATCTTCCCAAATTCTGCAGATGATCTGGTGCATGCTCCCTACCAAAACATCGCCGCCAGCCTTGAAGAGCTCTGATGGCAAGCCATCTGAGCCTGCGGTATTGTTGTTCTTCAGCTTCTGAATTGCTGTGCCGACTTCTTCGATGCTGGGTGGGAGGACTACTTCAGCGGCTGGAGTCGGGATTTCCTCGGTCCCTACCACTCTCTCTTGGTCATGCTCGTTAAGCAGCTACTGGAAATGCTGCTTAAATGCATCCACTGTTCCCTGCGGGTTGGTGACAAGATTACCCTCGCAGTTTCAAAGAGCCTGGGTGCCCTTTTTGAAGCCTCCTGCAAGGCCTTTGGCTTTCTTGTAAAAGGCTTGTGTTTTATGTTTATCCCTAGACTCCTATCCTTGAGCTGGGAGGCTGCGAAGATTCTTTTCTTTTGTCGCAGTCATTTTTTCTCCTCCCTTCTTCTGGCTCGGTATTCTTCTTGCGCTGCCCTGGTTTTCCTCTGCAGCACCTTTAGGTACGCCTCGTCGGTTGCTGCCTTTTTCTGCTCACACTCGCCATCATACCACGGGTTTCTTGTCGGGGGTGGTAGGTATCCTAAGGTGGTTTCGGCTACTTCCTGAATGACTGAGCGGCAATGCAGCCACATATTATTGGCATTTGTGTTCGACGTAGGCATACCGTAGAGTCTTTCGCTCAGTTGCTCCCTGTAGACTCTGGCAACCTCCGCTGTGCTCAGGCGCCCAATGTCGAACCTCCTCTTGATGGGCTGGTGCAGCTTTCTGACATTGGACAGTCGAGCTCTGAATCTTGCTGCTACGAGGAAGTGGTCTGAGTTGACATTTGCCCCTCTGAATGTTCGCACATCCAGGATGTTTGACGAGTGCCTTGCGTCAATGAGCACATGGTCGATTTGGTTGGCGGTTCGACCGTCCAGGTTGCTGTGTGGATTCGCTTGCGAGGGAATCTTGTGCTACTTATCACCGTATTACGAGCTGTCGCAAAGTCAGCGAGTCGGAAGCCGTTATCTGTTGTTGTATCGTGGAGGCTGTGCTTTCCGATCACTCCGCCAAGGGTTTTCTCCTTACCGATTTTGGCGTTTGAAGTCCCGGAGCACGATTTTTACATCGTACTCCGGACAAGCTCCGTAGGCGTTGTCCAGGAGGTCATAGAAGTCCTCCTTGATAGGGTCTTCAGCCTCGTCGGTAGGGGCGTGTGCACATATAAGGCTGATGTTATAAAATCTGCCTCTGATGCGGATCACAGCCAGGCGATCATTTATAGGTTTAAAGTCGATGACCTTCGACCTTAACCGCTTTCCCACGACAAATCCGCATCCCAGTAAGTGCAACCTTTTGTGACAGCTGTAATAAATGTCGCAATTTTTCTTCCTTATCATACCGTTTCCTATCCAGCGTATTTCCTGGACCGCAGTCATATCCGCCTTGTACTGCGTGAGGATTCCTTCTAGTTTATGAGCAGTCCAACGGTGTCAAATCGCAGCTCCGAGGTGGCCAAACGACATCAGCTCTGCGGCTGATAATGCGATCTTCAAAAACAGGGCGCAAAACATCGAGTGTATCTTCGGCTGTGTGGCACGTAACGCCGTCCTGTTGAAACCAAATGTTGCCAATATCCTCCTCTCCAATTTTTGTGAACGAAAATTCGTTCAACATGGCCCGATAACGATCCCCATTGACTGTAACGGCCACTCCTTGCTCATTTTCGAAGAAAAATGGCCCAATTATGACTCTGGACCAAAATCCGCACCAAACAGTGGCTCGTTTTGGGTGCACCGGCTTTTCAATGTATGCGTGCCGGTTTTCTGTGCCCCAAATGCGACAATTTTGCTTGTTTACATACCCGCCAAGATCAAAATGAACTTCATCTGAAAAGATGATTTTTTGGCAAAATCGGCATCTTCTGTAAGTCGATCGCAGGCCCACTTAGCAAAGCGAAAACGCATTGGATGGTCAGTTGGCTTCAACTCCTGAACCAATTGGACTTTGTATGGCGTCATACCAAGGTCTTTATGCAAAATTCGTCTCAATGATGTCTCCGAAATGTTCAATTATTGAGAACGACGGTGAATTGATGTTGATGGCGCTTCACGCACACTTTCTGCCGCAGCAGCAATATTCTCGGGTGTACGCACTGTTTTTGGCTTTTCACGCTTTGGTTTATCGATGAGGATGCCAGTTTCTTTCACTTTTTTCACAAGATAACGAACATACGGAGCTGACGGTGCTTCTCTTCTTCCAAAATCCGTACGCAATTTTCGCACACATTCTGCAACATTACCATGATTTTTAAAGTAATGTCGCAATATTTCGCAGCGTTGTTCAAGCGTATACACAACCATATTCGTTCAGCGGAAGGATAAAACTAATTAATACTAATGCTGTCATTTCGTTCAACGAATTTCAAATTTAAATTTCCGTTGGACATAGGGGATTTCTCAGTCGAACAGAACTTGAACGCAAAAAGTGTTGCCACACCATATGGTATCGTACTCGATAGTGTAAATTATAAAAATGGTTACGTATGTATGACATAAAACTCAAACGACGGTTATATGTATGTATGTACGTCATTTGTTTTTTGACGTGATAACGTCTTATAAAACGATTAACACCGACTTCACGGCGATTGAAGAACAGGCGAAACGAATTGGTCTTAAGATCAATGAGGACAAAACGAAATACATGCTGTCAAGCAAAAACCACTCCGTCGCTCACCACCTGGGACAAAACTTAACAATTGACAGCTACAATTTCGAGGTAGTTAAGGAGTTTGTCTACCTCGGGGCAAACGTAAATTCCACAAATGACACCACAGTGGAGATCCGGCTCCATCCGCCTTTGGCAACCGCTGCTACGTCGGCTTGTCCAAACAACTGGAGTCAAAACTCCTCACTCGAAAGACCAAAGTCATGCTTTACAAAACGCTCATTCTGCCAGTCTTGCTGTACGGAGCCGAAAGCTGGACGATAAGCAGGACAGCGGAGCTGATTTTGGGTTCTTTCGAAAGAAAAATTCTGCGCCGGATATTTGGTCCTGTCTGTGAGGAAGGTGAATGGAGAAGAAGACACAACCGCGAACTCTACGAGCTGTACCAAGATGTGGATGTAGTCCGGAAGGCAAGGATCCGTCGACTACACTGGCTCGGCCACATCGAGCGCATGGACATCAACGCTCCAGCTAAGACGGTCTTCGACTCCGAGCCTCCTGGTTCGAGAAGAAGAGGAAGACCGAACCCCCGGAATAAAGACCAAGTAATCGCGGATGTAAGACATCTTGGTCTTGACAACTGGAAGCAGCGTGCCCGGGACCGTCAAGGATGGAAGGCAGCTATAGCTCAGGCTCAGATCCTCCATGGATCGCAGGCCTGATAAGTAAGTAAGTAAGTAAGTAAGTAAGCACGTACGAAAAAGTATGACTCATTGTAACGTTCCGCCTGAGCTGAGCGTGCAAGCGAGAGCGCGAAACAAGCGATAGAGAGGCATCTATTTTGCCAATGGGATAGAATTTTGTTTGCATACTTGGGGGCATGAAAAAAATGTTGCGATGAGTATATGGTCAACCGAAATTCATCCTCTGCGTACGTAATACTAAAAGTGCTTGAACGAATTACTTCGGGCTATAACCAACACGGAATTTGGTCGGCTCTCGTCCTATCTAGGTCTAGGACAACCACCCCTGAGAGTAGTGAACGAACATCAACGACCCCAACCACTGCACTCCGTTCAGGTTGTGTGTGTCAACACATCATAAGAGAATATAAAAAAAAAAAAAAAAAAAACCCTTGAACCTGCGCGAGTGTCTACAAAAAAAAAAAAAAAAAAATGGAAAAAATGTTGCGATGACGTAGGCATACTTTAAGGAGTAATCAGAATCCAGGTGATACATATGTACATACATGCATACACCCTAAATCTGTTTTTAGACGACAAATACGATTCTGAAGAAATCGTGTGAAAAAGTCTGGAGCTTGTATGTTGGATATATGTACGTATGTACATATGTATGTATGTGTCCATTTTCAAATCGAAAAAAAAGCTCACAGCTAATTACTCACGAACGCGTGCGCTTAATAATTGCTCGTTGGGTAGCGCACACTCACGAGCAGCTCATGAGTGTTTGCATTTCCTTACCAAACCACAACACTGTCCGAGCAATCTCATATGTATCGGCTGTCGCCCGAATACCATAATCCACCAGAGTCGGGTGCGGTTAGTACTTAGATGGTGGACCGCTTGGAAACACCGCGTGTTGTTAATTTTTCATCAATGTTTTCTTAAGACATTATCACGCAAAATAATCGTCCGTAAACCGACTTTGCACACAACCAACATTTTATTTATTATTTTTTTGTTTGTTTCTCAAAATATGACGGCTATAGCCGTAATAAGCGCGAAGGTGTTAAAATTTATTTTGATTTTTCTACTTCATTTTATTTTGTCGCCAATTAGGTAATTTACCACCGCATACTCCGGAACGGCATGCCCTTGACTTGGCCGGCAGTCGAGAGCAACGTGGCTCCGCATTTGAATTGTATCGTAAGCCGCAAATCGGCACCGCCGGGCACCATCATAACATGAGGTAAGTCTGTTTCCCACTACTATGTTGTTGTTTTTTTATTATAAGTTCTTTAGTTCATAGAAATATAAATTCCTTCTGATCTTCCAAATAAGCCATCGTAAAAGCTTTAAAATATTAGTGAAAGAAATAGGTAACGAAAAAGGAAACATTTCCCCTCTGCATGTTGTTTTTTTTTTTTTTTAATATTTATTTTATTATTTTAGTTTCTAACGAAAAATGTTTATCTATTTTGTTGAAAGGACATCGCTTTTGTTTTAGTTGCTTTTTGTTTATTTCCATTCACATCCATTCGAATTGATAACAACTTTACGCGAATCGCCAAAACATACTTTCACTCCTTACAAACCGTCCTTTTTACTTATTTTATTTGTTTTTTTGGTTCAAACACATTTGTTGACATACGCACAAGAGACACTCTAACAGAAATGAAATAAATTAAAAACGAAAATATATTTATGTAAATTGGAAGTGAAGAATCAAGATCCGATCGACCGACGATTAATTCAGATTAACCTAAAGAAAGCAAAATAAAACATTTTTCGGGTGAAATTAAAAGAATAATAATAGTATCTGTGTCCTGTGACATGCTTCTCTATTCTCCATGTAACTCCTTATGTGTCCTGTGACTAATACGATTTCTGTTCTGTTTTTGGGAATAGAATTAATTTATTTTAATTAACAATTAAATTAGATTCTCTCTTGCTGTAATAGTAACCAAGGGTTTAATGGTTAATTTAATTATTTTTTGTCTTTTTGTTAATAATATTGATTTTATCCTTAACTAACGCAACTGTTCGATGGTGAATAGTGGTAACGTGTTTATTTAAAACGAGAGGAATAGGAAAGCAAGACGAAAGGTTTGGTGGAAGGCTTTTAGTAAATTGTTTTTTTTTTCTGTGCACTTTGTGGAACGTAGAGTGTGTGCGGGTGTGAATGAGTGTGATTGAATCAAAATTCCTTATCACATTTTATCCTTTTTTTTTATATCCGGTTTTGTGTATACCTTTCTTGAGAAAATTGTATCCTTTAAAGTCAATTAGCCAGAAACTATTATATTTTTTATTTTTAAAGTTATTGCCTTCGATACACCTAAATATTAGGTAATACGTCTGAAGTCTGTCTCCTAGTTAATCCAATAGTACTATAATAACTCAGATTGTTACATCATCGGATTATGGATTGATCTATTATCATACATTAGGAGTACAAAGAATTTTCTGCTGTTTTCTATCGAAAATTATCAATTTATCGAGGAAATTTTGTCCATCTCTAGCCTTACTTACCACCGCAGTCCAACATCTTGCGGCACTGTTAGTAAGTCCTATCGCCACCTCCTCGCGGTGTTTGTTTACGGGAAAGGACGAATGGCGAACCCTATGCGCCAAAACCATCGTAACCATAAAAAAAAAACCACAAACTCCGAAACAACCACAAACCTCGGATATAACGGACCGGATTAATGTTGACGACCCTTGCAAAAAAAACGAAGAAAGGTCAATGACCTTCGCCTCTGTACGTGGAATGTTAGGTCCCTAAACAGGCCACGTGCAGCCTAACAACTTGCGGACGCCCTAGACCGCTATAAAGCGCCATCCAGGAAATGCCATGGAATGGACCGGGTATAAAGCGGATGAAAAACTGCGATATTTACTACGGTGACTGCTATAGGGAGAGAGATTTGTTGTTCGAGGTGGACTAAGGCAAAAAGTCCTAAGCTTTCGGCATGTGAGCGAACGCTTCATAACGATCCGTATCAAGGCTAAAGTTTTTAACACCAGCCTGATCTGGATGACTCCGCCAAAGATGAGTTCTACGATCCCCTAGACAGAACGTATGCCCAATGTCCCAGCTATGACATCAACATTGTACTAGGAGACTTCAATGCTTATCCCGCTTAACCCGCAGCCATTATCCATGCATGGCACTTGCATCACAGAAACTGAAAAGCTTTCCATCCTGGGTATGAGTGTTGCTCACAATCTTAATTGGAGCGACCATATATTCAGTGTCGCCAAGAATGCTGCGAAATGCCTAGGATTCTTATACAGATGCAAGAAATATTTCTCACCCTTAGATCTGGCTACAATCTATAAGGCGTTCATTCGCCCCAAACTAGAGTTTAACGCTCATGTCTGGTCCGGTGCTTCCAAGACCTCACTGCACCTACTTGACAGAATACAAAAACGAGCCATAAAACTGATAGGTGACTCCAGCATTACCAAAACATTAGACTCGCTGGAACACCGCAGGAATGTTACCTGCCTCTCCCTGTTTTATCGTTACTACCACCAAAAATGCTCTGATGAAATAGCCAGTTGCATTCCGCCCCTTCAACATTTCTCCCGCAATACACGTCTCTCTAGGAATGCTCACCAATATACGCTGAAGCCCGCTTTCGGACGTACTGTCAAATATAGAGAATCTTTCATTAACCGAACCACACGAATCTGGAACTCCCTGCCGGATTCGGTTTTCCCCCCTCAATGCAACATGCAAGCATTTAAGATCAACGTCCATCGGCATCTCCTCTATTCCTCTTCCTCTCTACCTTCTGCCCGCACTGTGTCGCCGACATAATAAGGTTATTAGACCTTGAGTGCGCGCAAATTAAAAAAAAAAATGCTAAACTGGGTAGGGGAATCATCTTTGAACGAGTCATCGGCAAACATAGCCTACACGACACCACCTCCGATAACGGACACAGGCTGATTGATCTTGTTACGGGACGAAATCTCCTTCTAGCCAGTAGGCGCTTCCCGCCTGGCGGTCTTTTATCAATCGATCACCAATCAGATTGATCACATCGCGACCGACGTCAGACACTCCTTCACTATTCTTGATGTTCGAACTTTCCGAGCGGCTAACATCGACTCGGACCACTATCTTGTAGTAGCCAAGATGCGCTTACGGATAGCACGAACGCAACGGAGTAGAGTAAGAATACAAAGTTATGACGTCGGAAAGCTACTATCGCCAGAAACCGCCCGTGCTTTTACCGATCGCGTCTCCCTTAAGCTCTCCAATACACCTGAATCCTCCACACTATCAATTGAACAGCAGTGGAACCTTGGGACTTGGGTTTCAAGGCTCCACCACGAAGAAACACCTGGTTCGGTAACGAGTGCAGGAGGATCCACACACGCAGCAGGATGCATATAACGCCTCGCTGCATAAAAAAACAAGAGCAGCTCGTGAGCTCTACGAGTTAAAAAGAAGGGAGGAGCATAAGCTTCTCAGAAGAAAGAGCACGAGAAGCGCGCGATTGAGGATTTGGAGAGGTGTTACTGCAGGCGTGACGTTCGAAAGTTTTATCAACAGATAAAGCGAACATGCCAAGGTAATAAAGCCAGAACGGAAGCCTGCAGGGATGAGAACGGACACCTAGTAGTCGAATCGCAGTCGATGCTGAGAATATGGAAAAACCACTTCTGCAGACTGTATAACGGCGATGTAAATCAATATGACGCTGTCAGGCAGAATGATCTATTTCCAATCGACGAAGACCGCAGAGAATTCCGTCCCTCTGACCACGACAAGGTTAAGATTGCCATATCGAAGCTCAAGTCGAATAGAGCTGCTGGCGCAGATGGACTGTCTTCTGAACTCTTCAAAGCAGCTGGGGATGACTTGGTTAGGAGCCTGCACCGGCTCATCTGTAAGATATGGTCAGAGGAAAGCATGCCCAAGGAGTGAAGTCTCAGCATCCTATGCCCGATCCACAAGAAAGCAGACCCCTCTGATTGCGCCAACTACAGAGGATTAAGTCTCCTTAATGCCGCATACAAGATCTTCGCTGCCGTTTTGTGTGAACGCCTGAAGCCTTTTGTAAATAAGCTATCAGTATGGCTTCAGGACAGTTGGACACTCACCACCAACATATTTGTCGACTTCAAAGCCATATACGACAGCGTAATTAACCATTGGATCCGTAGACGTCGTACTTGTTCGTCGTTGTGTCTTCTCCTCCTCTTCTCCGCTACAGTTCGGGGTGAGCCTGGGCCTCAACCAACATGCCCCTCGAACTAGCACGATCTTTTGCTAGCCTTTTGCATTGCCGCACACCCAGTTGGCTGAGGTCCCGTTCCAACTGTGCGCGCTATGTTAAGTGCGACCGTCCTCTGTTTCTTTATCCCTTGGGATTAGATGCAAAGACTCTCCGGGCTAGAGCTGTGGTGTCCATGCGCTCTTCATGGCCCAGCCATCTAAGGCGTTGAATCCGTAAACGCCTAACCAGACTCATGTCGCTGTACAATACGTAAACCTTGTGGTTGAATCTTTTCCTCCATGCCCCGTCTGTCATTATAGGTCCAAAATACCTGGAAACATTAGCTTAATATGCGCTCACGCCCCAACGGAAGTAAAGGACGATCGACTCAAAGAGGAATTCTACGATCTCCTAGACAGAACATATGCTCAATGCCCCAGCTACGACACAAAATAGTCCTAGGAGATTTTATAACAAAACTGGCCAAAGAGGACATATTTGAGTCGATCATAAGAAAGCATAGCCTCCATAACACCACATCCGACAACGGACTTAGGGTAATCGATTTCCTAGCGGGGCGTAACCTCCTTGTAGCAAGCACGCGATTCCCCCATTTCAACATCCACAAGGGTACCTGGTGGTCTTTTGATCAATCAACCACCAACCAGATTGATCACATTGCGATCGACGCCAGACACTCCTCCTATATTCTCACCGTACGAAACTTCCGAGGGGCCAACATCGACTCGGACCATTACCTTGTTGTAGCCAAGGTACGAATGAGGATATCAAGAATGCTTAGGAGTCGAGTAGCACAACGTAAGTTTGACGTCGGAAAGCTACAATCGCAAGAGACTGCCAGAATCTTTACCGATCGTGTCTCCTCAAAGCTCTCTCAAAATCCGCCCACAGCAGCACAAACAATAGAGCAGGAATGGGCACATTGCCAGAGCGCCGTCAGAGACGCTGCCTCAGAGGTGCTGGGTTTGAAACCGCCACCACCTAGAAACCCCTGGTTCGATGAACAATGCGAACAAGCCCATGCAGCATAACAAGAGACATATAAAGCCACGCTGCAAAGACGGACGAGAGCTGCTCGCAAAATCTATGAGCAGAAGAGAAGAGAGGAGCACACGCTTGAGATCGAGCAGATGGAAAGATGCTTCCGCAGGAATAACGCCCGGAATTTTTACAATAAGGTAAAACGAACATGCCATGGCTACAAAGCCAGAGCAGTGGCCTGCTGGGATGAAAATGGAGAACTGGTAGTAGAGTCACAGTCGATGCTGAGGATTTGGCAAGACCACTTCTGCAGAATGTATAACGTCGATGACAGACAGAATACCGCTGTCAGGCAGAACGATCTGTTCGTAATGGACGACGATGTAAGAGAATTCCGTCCACCCTAAACGAAGTTCAAATAGCGATATCGAGACTTAAGTCTAATAAAGCCGCGGGCGCAGACTGCTGAGCTTCTTAAAGCGGCTGGAGATGAGCTGGTAAGGTGCATGCATCATCTCATTTGCAAGGTATGGTCGGAGGAAAACATGCCCGACGAATGGAATCTCAGCATCGTTTGCCCGGTCCATAAGAAAGGAGACCCCTATAACTGCGCCAACTATAGGGGAATAAGTCTCCTGAACATCGCATAGAAGATCTTCTCTGCCGTATTGTGTGAACGCCTGAAACCGTTTGTGGATAACCTGAACGGCTCTTATCAGTGTAGATTCAGGCCAGGTAAATCCACAATAGACCAAATATTTACGCCACGACACCTTTTCGTCGATTTCGAAGCTGCGTATAACAGTGTATATAGAGACGAGGTATACAAAGCCATGTCTAGTTTTGAAATCCCCAGCAAACTTGTCATTAAGGTCGATAATGAGCAAACTGGGACCTTTGATGTTAAAAAGGTGATTTAGGCAAGGTGACTAAAACATCGTGCTTAAAAAGATCGTACAAGAGTCACTGGCCAACACAGGTACGACTTATTTCAAGTTTATGCAATTGCTTGCGTACGCCGACGACATTGACGTGATTGGACGGACACAGCGAGACGTCAGTGATGCCTTTGGAAGCATTGAGGTAGAAGCGGCTAAGATGGGTCTCAAGGTTAATAAGGGTAAAACCAAATATCTGCTTTCATAAAAAAGAGACGGTCAACACCGACTTATTGGCCAGAACGTCACGTTGGGCATATATAACTTTGAAGTGGTCAAGGAATTCGTCTACCTTGGCTCACTGATGACCAGCGACAACAACACCAGCGCTGAGATAAAACGCAGAATCACTCTTGCCGACCGCTGTTTCTTTGGGCTCAAGAGGCAATTGAGAAGTAGAGCCCTCTCTCGGAAAACCAAGGTGACACTATATAAGACCTTGATAATCCCAGTCCTCCTTTACGGCGCAGAGGCTTGGACCTTAACAAAAGCGGATGAAGATGCCTTTGGTCGTTTCGAGAGGAAAATTCTGCGCACTATCTACGGTCCCGTTTGTTCAAACGGTGTATGGAGGAGAAGATATAACAAAGAACTGTACAGGTTGTACAGCGACATCGGCCTGGTACTACGTCTATGGATACAGCGTCAAAGGTGGCTAGGCCATGTAGAGCGCATGGAAAATACAGCCCCGACCCGAAGAGTCGTCGAATCCACTCCGGAAGGAAGGCGTGGCAGAGGACGGCCGCATCATCGGTGGTGCACGCAGGTGGAAGGGGACCTTAACCAACTGGGCGTGCGGCGTTGGAAACAGCTGGCCAAGGACCGTGCCAGCTGGAGACGCTTGTTGGTTGAGGCCCAAGTTCACCACGGACTGTAGCGCTACCTAAGTAAGTAAGTAAGTAAAATCCTTCTCTCGAAACGGCCAAGGACTTCCTCATCCGCTCTTGATAGTGTCCGTGCTTCCGCGCCGTACAACAAGACCGAGATGATAAGGGTCTTATATAGAGTCAACTTTGTTCTTCGGGAGAGGGCTCTATTACTCAATTGCCTCCTGAGCCCAAAGAAACAGCGATTAGCAGGAGTGATTCTCCGTTTGATTTCGGAACTGATGTCGTTGTTCCAGGTCACTGCGGAGCCAAGGTAGACGAAGTCCTTAACTACCTCGAACTTATATCTGCCAATATAAACGTTCTGGCCAAGACGTCGGTGGTGAGCGTCCTTTTTTTGATGACAGCATATATTTAGTTTTGCCCTCGTTTACCGCCAGACCAACTTTCGCCGCCTCAATACTCGTAAACGCCTCGTTGACATCACGCCGTGTTCTTCCGATTATATCAATGTCTTCCGCGTATGCGAGGAGTTGTGTGGATTTGAAATAAATTGTGCCTCTTGCGTCGGTCAGTGATTTTTGCACAATCATTTCTAATATGATGTTGAAGAAATCACACGACAGCGCATCGCCCTGCCTAAATCCTTTTTTGACCTTAAAACTATCGGTCAGGTGTTCACCGATTCGGATGGAGCAGCGAGCATTCTCCAAAGTCATCCTGCATAGTCCGATGAGTTTAGCAGGGATGTCAAAAGTAGACATGGCGTTTTATAGCTCGTCTCTAATTACGCTGTCGTATATGGCTTTGAATTCGACAAATATGTTGGTGGTGAGTGTCGACTTGGAATTCATTTGTTTTTTTCAAGAACTACCGTAGTGTGAAGATTTAGTCGAGGGTGGACTTCCCTGTCCTGAAGCCACACTGATACGGACCTATCAGCTTATTTACAAAAGGCTTCAGGCGTACACAAAACTGCAGAGAAGATTTTGTAGGCGATGTTAAGAAGCCTTACTCCCCTGTAGTTGGCGCAGTCAAAGGGATCTCTTTTCTTGTGTGGATCGGGCAAACGATGCTGGGTCTCTATTTCTCGGACATGCTTTCTTCCGACCATATCTTACAGATAAGCTGGTGTATGCCCCTAAGCAGGTCGTCTCCAGTTGCTTTGAAGAGCTCAGCAGATAGTCCATCCGCGCCAGCAGCTTTATTCGATCATTCAGCCTGACAGCGATATATTGAATAACATCGCCGTTATAAAGTCTGCAGAAGTGGTATTTAGATATTCTCAGCATCGACTGCGATTCTACTACCAGGTGTCCGTTCTCATCCCTACAGGCTTCCGTTCTGGCTTTATAACCTTAGCATGTTCGCTTTATCTGTTGATTAGACTTTCGAACGTCATGGCTGCAGTAACACCTCTCCAAAACCTCAATAGCGCGCTCTTCGTGCTCTTTCTTCTTTCTCCTAAGAAGCTTATGCTCCTCCCTTCTTTTTAACTCGTAGAACTCACGGATTGAGCTTGTTCTTCTATGCAATGAGGCTTTATATGCCTCCTCCTCCTGGAATATAATCCTCCATTAATCCTCCTGCATTCGTCATCGGTGTTTCTTCTTGGTGGAGCCTTAAAGCCCAAAAACTTCAGAAGTAGTGCTTTACAGAGCTGGTTTGTCAAGTTCCACTGTTGTTCTATTGACTGCGTTGAGCGTTGAGGTGTATGAGAGAGCTCAAGGGAGACGCGATCAATAAAAGCACGACCGGTTTCTAGTAAGCTTTCCCACGTCATAACTTTGTATTCTTACTCCACTCCGCTGCGTTCGTGATATCCGTAGTGGTCCGAGTCGATATTAGCTCTTCGGAAAGTTCGAACATCAAAAATAGTGGAGAAGTGTCTGACGTCGATCGCGATGTTATCAATCTGGTTAGTGATTGATAGATCTGGACCGGCAGGCCAGGGGGTTTCGGCCCTTAGCAAGATCAATCAGCCTGTGGTGGTTGTGCCTTGTACGCTGTGTTTGCCGGTGACTCGTTCAAAGATGCTTTCCTTGCCCAGCTTAGCATTGAAGTCTCCTATTACAATTTCGGTGTAATAGGTGAGACATTGGACATACGTTCTGTCTAGGAGATCGTCATCCTTGTCCGCTATGGGGGCGTGGACGCAGATCAGGCTGATGTCTGCAAATTTAGCCTTGATGCGGATCGATATGAGGCGTTTGCTCACATGCCGAAAGCTTTGGACTTTTTGCCATAGTCCACCTCGATCGACAAATCCGCACCCTCTCTCCCTATAGCAGTCGCCGTAGTAGATGTTGCAGTTTTTCATACTCTTTATAGTCGATCCATTCCATCGCATTTCAAGTTCCAGGATGGCGGTTAAGTCCGCTTTATAGCGATCTAGGGCGTCCGCAAGTTGTTAGGTTGGACGTGGTCTGTTTAGGGACCTAACATTCATCATTGTCCTTTTTTCGTTTTTTGCAAGGGTCGTCGACTTTAATTCGGCCCGTTTTATCCGAGGCTTGTGTTTGCTTCTGTGGGGTTTTCCGGTTACGGTTTGCTAGACCATAGCCCAGCCGACATTAATCCTGTTTTGTGGCGCAGGATACTCGCAGTTCGGCCTCTTTCGTCAGTAATTTCCCTTGTAAGGGAATTTCCAGATGGTACCACGCGGCGATAGAAGTAGGACCTGACAGTGCTGCAAGGTGTTCGGCTCTTACTCGCGTTTTTACCAGACCAGCACCCGTCGGCAGTCTTTTACCATCCACACTACGATTTGCATTTAACAATTTTGTCAAACGGTGGAAACTTTTTTGTCTAATGTGTTTAACATGACTTCAGAACTCTTAAGTTTAGATTTCAGTGTATTTTCCTGTTTTAAGTATAAGTGCCGCGGTTGAGTATATTTCGTCATTAATGGCAGCACCATCGACTTGAAGCCAAATCTTACTTTAGACTAGAGGCTCCCAATATTTTCCCAAATACCATCCCTTACTAAGGAACAAAGAAAATCTCATATGGTCAACAGTAACTACACGTTGTTCTTTCATGTAGCATCCAAGCTACAACACAACAACAAGCTACTTCACAGTTGACACAGTTCAAGCCTTAGTCGTTTTTATTCCTTAGTCAGACAGATAGGAGCATCACATCTGCATGTGATCGATGCTGAAATGCTGAACTTATAGTTAACTCTCTATATCAGTTGCTTAGGATTATTGCTTTAGGAACCTTTAAGGTATCCATACTCAACCTCGTTAGGTATATAGAAAATCAAGTTACGTTTTAAGTAATAGCATAAACCACCTCATATCCTTATTCATTCTTTTTTTCAACTCTCCCCGTACGCGTCTTGCCATCTCATACACATGCATATAACAAATTTTTATATAACAGCGACATGGAGCCATACGACGACCGATACAATAACTACTACCAAGTGCCGCAGCATCCATCACGAGCTGTCTATCCCGATTATGCCAACAGCGCCGCTTACCACCATCACAATCAACAACAACAACAACAGCAGTATTATATGTATCCCAATTCGCCCGCACCACCACTACCGAAAGTCAAAAAGAAATCCGTCCTTAAATCCCCTCTTGCAGCGATTAAGAATGCCCTTATCAAGTCGACACGCCCTCTGCGTCGTATGAACAGTATGGTCGAGCATGATAAGAAGTCGAAACCTATTAGACGTCAGTATTCCATGATGGAACGCAGTATTGGTCGCCTGCAATATCCCGACGACTATCCGACTTATCCGGCGGGAATGCATGATCCACGAATGGTTGCGTCTTACAATGGACCACGTGCGGCAAGTGTACCGGCTCGTGAACAATACTACCCGCGAGATCAAGACATGATGAATAGCACTTATCAGAATCTCGAGAGCGAGGACATATACGGTAATATTGCGCCTGTGTCTCGTCGGAGGGAAGACTATGATGACTTGTACGCTAATCGAGCATTGTTAGATCTAGAACGACGACAGGCGGATATGATGGCGGCAAATAGGGCCGCCGGTGGCCGACGTATTATTCGTCGTCACAGTACAAGCGTTGCCGATCGTACGGTTGATCCTCGTCGAAGACCACCCAATCGAATGCAAAGTCCCGAGGCATATACACAGGAGGAAATCTATCAGAGTCGACAGGGAGCTTACATGTTCTCTGATCAACGACGACATCCTAACTCTGAGGTTATGACGCGACGTCGATTCTACCATGACGAAGCAGATATTACCGAAGAACCGATATACCAAACGCGTCGTGAAGTTCAACGCAATCAGATCTATCAGTCGAAACGGGAAATGCAGGATCGAATTACATCCGGTAGAAAGGACATTGAGACAGAATTCAGTCCGCCGAGCAGTAGTCAGTCAGAGCGTGATGATAAATCCGAACGTGACCCCATCTATCAGTCCCGTCGGGAGGTTAAGGAGAGCGGTCTTAAGACTAGATCTCAACTGAGAGAACAAATCTATCAAACCCGACGCGACGCAATGGAATCAATGGCTGAACCGATCTATGTCTCCAAGCGTGAAGTGATCCGACCCGAACCAATCTATGAGGCTAAAGAGGAGTGTAGTGTTCTTCAATCGCGAGAGAACGAAACAGATGAAAGGAAAGAGGAGAAAACCGACGTCCCCGTAGTCAATGGAAATGAAATCGTTAGCGTCACTACAAATGGCGGCAGTAGTGGTTCTTCCCAAGAGGAAAATCTCAACAATTCGAAGCAGTCCGATCTCCAACTCTCTGCCGATACAGTCATCGAGCAAACAGTTATACCCGCGATGACTGCTGCCACTCTCGCTGAGCCCGAAGACGATGGTGTCTCGGACGATAACGAAGCCGACGATGACGATGAAGGTGTAGATGAAGCTTGCGCAATGCCAATTGAACCACCCAAACCCCTTCTATCCCCCACAGCAGCTATTCGGTCCCCATATCACATAGCGAACATGCGACGTTCAGTCGCCTCACATACATCACTCGAAACCCAATACACATCACAGGCTAGTCTACCCGTAGGTCCGCCAAATGCAACAAGTACACCGTACGCCAGTGACATGTCACTACCCATGGCCGGGCCGGTCATTCAACATTTCCCCACAGTTCCCCGGGAGCCATCGACAACAAAAGGTGTCTTCGATCATAACGGCGGTACGTTGGCGGATAATTTTTGGAATGTATCGCTCCAAATCCCCGCCGGAGCAATTCCGCCGGGTGTCCAGCAAGAGATCTACTTCACGGTGAGCGATCCGCGAATGGGCGAAACGGTTGGCGGACCGCCACTGGACATGGAAAATGGTTTGTGTACAAGATACTAAAACACTTAATGTTGTTGTTCTAGATGTTGTGTTGTTTTGATGTTGATTTTGTTTTTTATTATATTTTGCTTTCCTCTTATCACTTCTCTTCACCTAATCACACAAATACAACATGAATGTATATATGTAATGTATCTATAATGCCTTTATATACTTTATATGAATGTACGTTTGTACAGAAGCTATTTATGTTAACCATGCGTGAACGATGCGTGAGAGTGCGTGTATATACGATGTGTTCTGTGTTGCGTGTTGCTTTAGTTTGTTTTCAGTAGACTAGATGGCATGGGGTAGACTCCTTTTTTACTAACTATGTACAGAACGCATGTCTATTGTTTACATATTGTTTTGAAGGTTTCTTGTATGCATTTAAGCCCCTGAGATCTAAGGGACTACTCAGGTGTATAAGCCAAACGACAATCCAAGATAAACATCCAAGTGGTTGCAGCATACCGGTCTTTTTGACATTATCTGCTCACGCGACGGATATATACCGTCTTCTTCCCAGGTTAAGTGACATCAGAGCTTATGCCTTCTTTGCCATATTTCTACAGATTTAGGATTAACAGCACCCAATTTCTAAGATTAGTGAAAAGAGGAACAGTCAGATTATCAGTTTCTGCAACTAAAAAATCATTAGGATCCACCGGCCAGCTTCATCTCCACGTTTTCAGGTAGTCGGATTCTGGACTTATTCAGAAAACATCTGAGCAAGCCTATTATTTGCCAGCTATTGCCAATATGCGCCGAGGTGTTTGATACAATAACTTACTTACTTACTTACTTTGATGGCGCTACAGTTCGGGGTGAACCAGGGCCTCAACCAACAAGCCTCTCCAGCCGGCACGATCTTTGGCCAGCTGCTTCCAGTGCCGCACGCCCAGTTAGTTGAGGTCCCTTTCCACCTGTGCGCGCCACCTTAAATGCGGTCGTCCTCTGCTGCGTCGTCCCTCGGGGTTGGAGTTGAAGACTCTTTGGGCCGGAGCGTTGATGTCCATTCGCTCTACATGGTCCAGCCACCTTAGACGTTGGTTCCGAAGACGTCTAACTAGGCCAATGTCGCTGTACAGCCCGTACAGTTCCTGGTTGAATCTCCTCCTCCACTCTCCGTTTACACAAACGGGACCAAATTTTCTTCTCGAAACGTCCAAGAGCCTCTTCATCCGCTTTTGACAACGTCCAAGCCTCAGCGCCGTAGAGGAGGACCGGGATGATTAAGGTTTTGTAGAGCGAAACCTTAGTTTTTCGAGAGAGGGCTCTACTACTCAATTGCCTCTTGAGCCCGAAGAAGCAGCGATTGGCAAGAGTTATTCTGCGTTTTATCTCAGCACTGGTGTCGTTGCTGCTTGTCACTATCGAGCCAAGCTGCCGAAGGTGACGTTCTGACAAAGACGTCGGTGTTGCGCGTCTTTCTTGGATGACAGCATATCATATTTGGTCTTGTCCCCATTTACCCTTAGACCCACTTTAGCCGCTTCTGCTTCAATGCTTGCGAACGCCTCATTGACGTCTCGCTTTGCTCGTCCAATGACGTCAATGTCATCTGCGTAGGCAAGCAATTGTGTGGACTTGAAGTAGATCGTACCTCTTGTATTGGCCGCAGAGTCCGGCACGATATTTTCAAGAATAATGTTTGAAAAATCACATGACAGTTCGTCACCCTGTCTAAAACCTTTTTTAACATCAAAGGGGTCGACTAGTTCACCTCCGACCTTAATGGAGCAGCGAGAGTTCTCCATAGTCATCCTGCACAATCTGACGAGTTTGGCAGGAATGTTAAAACATGACATGGCTCTGTATAGCTCGTCTCTATAAACACTGTCATACGCGGCTTACAATAACTTGTTGAAGATAATTCCATGATGCCTCTCTCATAGAAGCCCTCGTCCCTATTGGCAAAATTGGGACCGTTGTTTCTCATACGCCTTTTTTGCGACTTTATGAGGAGCGCTGTGGCTCAGTGCCTCTGACGCCGATGACACGGGATCGAATCCCGGCAATAGCCATGTTATCGAATGTGTTTTTCACATTGTTTCTCCTCAGCGGGGTACTTACAAACCCTCATCATCATCATCATCATTTTCAGTGGCCCGCATGTTCCACTAAAAGAGTCGCGGGGGTAATGCGCGCACGCGAGATCTGCAGGCACTCGATCCTCCGCCAACGACTCTAACTCATCAGGCGCTATGCCCAAGCGCACCCAGGCGAGTTTTAGGGCTTGGTCCAACCACCTCGTCCTGGGTCTGCCAAGCGGTCGCCTGTCTGATGGTATTGCATTCAAGGCACGCTTCGGAAGTCGTGATGATGGCGACATTCATCTCACGTGACCAAACCATTGAAGCATAGCCCTTTCCGTTCGGAGAAGCAACTGCTCTACATTGAGCTCCTCATGCACTGCCGTGTTTCTCACCCTATCCCGGCGAGTAACTCCCACAACAGCACGAATAAATCTCATTTCGGCAGCTTGTATTCGCGACCTTATTCCTTCGGTCAATACCCAAATTTCATGACTATAGGTAAGAGTTGGAACAAATACTGAGTTAGAAAGCGCTAACTTGGCTTTGACACCAAGCTTGGTCTTCCTGATTACATATCTTCCAAGCTGTTTAAACTGTTTCAAAATTGACCCAGCTAGGCCAATCCTGCAGGAAAGCTCAGTATTACTCCTCCCATCACTCGTGAAGAAAACCCCGAGATACTTAAACCTCTCCACTTGCTTCAATGGGACTCCACTAACATGTAGAGTGCATTGGACAGGTGTTCTGGAAATAACCATAACCTCGGACTTGTCCACGTTTACCCTCATTCCAGCATCAGCACATAGGGCCACAAACCTATCTAGCGCGCGCCGGAGTTCCCTTTGGGAGGATGTGAGGACAACTAAGTCATCTGCAAAAAGAAGATGGTTTACCCTCAACTCTCCCAATGTGAAACACTCATCGCCACGACTGCGCTGCAACATCCAGTCCATATATATAATGAAAAGGAGAGGTGACAAGACGCACCCTTGGCGAAGTCCTACGCCCACAGTGAAAGGTGTTGATTTACTACCGTTAACCCAAACACAGCTTCTACAGTTTGTGTATAGAGACTAAATGGCCCTCAACAGAGGACCATTAATCCCATACTCCTGCAGAACACTCCAGAGTTTGCCTCGAGGAACTCGGTCATACGCCTTTTCCAAATCTACAAAGCAGCTCTCGATGGGTTTCGCGTAGTCCCAAGCCTTCTCGAGTACCATCTTAGAGTGAAAAGCTGGTCGGTTGTACTTCTGCCATGACTAAAACCGCACTGTTCATCCCCTATCCTGGATTCGACCATAGCTCTAGAACGCGCCTCCAACACCTTAGCATGGACTTTACCGGGGACACTTAAAAGAGATGTGCCCCTATAGTTGGAGCACTTGGGGATAACTTTTTAAAAAGAGGGACAATCACCCCAGTCTGCCAATCGCTAGGTGTCTCACCGACAAACCCTCTGTAGTATAATTGTCATAAAAAACTTCCTGAAAAATGCCACCTCCACTTCAATGCCAACAAACGCTTCATCAAACGGCTGTTCGACTAATCACGTCAATGTCATCCGCGTAAGTTAGCATTTGAACGGACTTTTGGAAGATCGTGCCTTTAGTGTTAACCTGTGAGTTCCGCATGATCTTTTCAAGTGAAACGTTGAAAAAGTCACATGACAGCGCGTCGCCTTGCTTAAAACCTTTTTTGACTTTAAAGGTCTCGGTGACTTCGTTATCGACCCTGATAGAACAGCGAGAGTTCTCCATCGTCATCCTACACAATCCGACGAGCTTGGTAGGAATGTTAAAACTAGACATGACACTGTATAGCTCGTCTCTATGCATGCTGTCTTATGCGGCTTTGAAATCGACAAATAGGTGGTGAGTGTCGACTTGCATTTCTTGGGTCTTTTCCAGAATCTGCTGCAGTGTGAAGAAACGGTCTGTCGTGGACTTCTCTAGCCTGAAACCACACTGATATTTACCTCTCCGATTTTTGATGAACTGCTTCAGGCTTTCACACAAACGAATTAAGGAGACTGATCCCTCGGTAGTTGGCGCAATCGAAAGGGACAAGCGACACTGATATTCTGATATTTCACCCCTCGGACATGCTTTCCTTCGACCATATCTTACAGTTGAGCTAGTGCATGCGCCCAACCAGATCATCTGCAGCTGCTTTAAGCAGTTCTGCAGACAGATCTAACAGTTTTGTTCGACTTCAGTATCGATCTTGCTATCTTGACCTCGTCTAAGTCAGGGGAACGGAATTCTTGTCCATCGTCGTATAAAGTGAGTGCACCGTTCTGCCTGACAGCGGTACTTGGGTCGTCATCGCCGCTTAACAGTTTGCAGCAATTATTTTTCCAGATTCCCAGCATCGACTGCGACGCCACTACAAGTGGTCAATTCTCGTCCCGGCAGTTTCTATCCACTGGATAGCTGTTGGTAAAACTTTCGGACTTCATCACTGCCATAACACCTCTCCATCTCCTCGACTCTTTTTTCTTCTTTCTGAGGAGTCGGTTCTCTTCCCATCTTTTCTGGCAATGTGTTCAATCTGGTTACGGTTTTTTGTTTTCTTTTTATAATTCGCGAGGTTCAAGAGTCACACAACCTGAGCGGAGTGCAAGATGGTTTCGGTCGTAGATGCTCGTTCACTACTCTCCAGGGGTGGTTGTCCTAGATAGGATTCGCGAGGAACCGACCGAATTTTCACATTGGTTGTAGTTCACAGCAACTTTTCCATGTACTTATGGGGTTATATTAGAATTGCACACACAGGTATGAGCTTCATCAGGTTGGCAAGATTAATTCTGCGTTTGATTGAGCCAAGGTATACGAAGTCCTTGACCACTTCGAATTTGTAGCTGCCAATTGTGACATTCTAGTCGAGGCGTTGGTGTTGTGCGTCTTTTCTGGTTGATAGCATATATTTTGTTTTACCCTCATTAACCGAAAGACCCATTTTAGCCGCTTCTGCTTTCGAACGCTTCATTGACGTCCACTGTGTTCGTCCAATTACGCCAATGTCATCCACGTACGCAGACTTGAAATAGGTCATACATCTTGTGTTATCCAGTGTGTCTCGAATGATCTTTTCAACCACGATGTTGAAAAAAGTACATGAGAGCGCGTCACCATGTCTCAATCCTTTTTTAACATCAAAGATTCCGGATAATTCCCTACCGACCTTAGTGGAGCACCAAGAATTCTCCATTGTCATCCTGCACAATCTGACGAGCTTTGGATGGATGTCAGAACTGGACGTGGTGCTGTATAACTCGTCTCTATGCACACTGTCATACGCGTTCTCGAAATCGACAAAAAGGTCATAGGTGTCAATTTGGTATTCTTGGGTCTTCTCCAAGATCTGCCGCAGTGTGAATATTTGGTCTATAGTGGATTTACCTGCTTTGAAACCACACTGATAAGAACCTATCAGATGATCCACAAAGGGTTTCAGGCGTCCACGCAATACGGCAGAGAAGATCTTGTATACGATGTTAAGGAGAATTATTTCACTGTAGTTGGCGCAGTTATAGGGGTCTCCTTTCGTGTGGACTTGGGAAACGATGCTGAGATTCCATTCGACGGGCATGCTTTCCTCCGACCATATTTTACATACGAGCTGGTGCATACGCCCTACCAGCTCCTCTCCAGCCACTTTAAATATCTCGGCAGATAGGCCGTCTGCGCCCGCGGCTTTATTAGGCTTAAACTTTGAAATGGCCAGCTTGATTTCACCTAGGTCGGGTGGACTGAATTTTCTTGCATTTTCGTCCGTTGCGAATGGATCATTCTGCCTGACAGCGTTAAACAGTCTACAGAAGTAGACTGTGACTGTATTACTAGTTGTCCGTCTTCATCCCTACAGACTTCCGCTATGGCCTTATAGCCCCTGGCATGTTCGTTTTACTTTTTCGTAAAACTTGCGAGCGCCATTCCCGCAGTAGCATCTCTCCATCTCCTCGATCTCACGCTTTTCATGCTCTTTCCTTCTTCCTTAAAAGCGTGTTTTCCCCCTCCTTTTCTGCTCGTAATGTTCACGAGCGAATCTATGTACATGCGCGCTGGCAATGCTCCCATTGTTGTTCTGTGAATTGTGCCGGTGTCATCGGAATTTGCAAGAGGTTGAGGGAAACTCGATCGGCAAAGACGTCAATCTTTCGTTGTCCAGCTCGACTCCGTGGCGTCCTTGGTACTATGGCTACAACAAGGTAGTGATCCGAGTCGATGTTGGCTCCTCTGAGTGTCTGGCGTCGATCGCAACGTGATCGATCTGATTGATCTTCGACTGATCAGGTGATAGCCAGGCTCCTTTGTGCATGTTGAGATGCGGGAATCGTGTGCTAACTAGAAGAAGATTACGCCTCGCAGATGTTTGTTTTCGGACGTGGTGCCGTGGAGGCTATATTTCCCCTTGATCGATTCAAAAAAGTCCTCTTTGCTCAGTTTCGCATTAAAATTTCTTTGCACTATTTTTGGACCGTAGCTGGGACAATGGGCATAGGTTCTGTCTAGGAGATCGTAGAATTCATCGTTGGTGGAGTCATCCCTGCCCTCCGTGGGGGCGTGGACGCAGAACAGGCTGATGCCAGAAAATTTTGCCTCGAAACGGATCGTTATGAGGCGTTCGCTCTCATGCCGAAAGCTTAAGACTTTTTACCTTAGTCCACCTCAAACAACATATCCGCATCCGAACAGTCGTTGTCCTCTCGCCCTATAGCAGTCGCCGTAGTAGATGTCGCAGTTTTTTATCCGCTTTATACCCAGTCCATTCCATCGCAACTCCTGGATATAGGATGTCCACAAGTTGTTCGGCTGCACGTGGTCTGCTAACCTAACAGAGGGACTCTGCAGAGCCGAAAATTATTGACCTTTTTTCGTCTTTTGCAAGGGTCGTCAACATCCGGTCCGTTTGGTCCAAGGCTTTTTGTTGTTTCTGAGCATTGCTGCGTTTTCCGCTTACGGTTTACTAGACCATAGCCCGACGGACATTAATCCTGTTTTGTGGCGCAGGATACTCGCCATTCGTACTCTTCCGTTAGTAACTTCTCCATGGTCAGGAAATTTTCAGATGGTACCACGAGGAGGTGGAAGTAGGACCTGGTTAACAAAGCTGTAAGGTGTTCGCCTGCAGAGGCTCTTAATCGCTGAACTACTGATCAAATCTGGCGAAGGAAGGCCTCGACGTTATTGCCTAAGTTGATGACGTTGCCATTGCCATCTCAGGCAAATACCTAGCCACACTGAATGACCGTATGCAAACGGCATTCTCCATACTATGTAAATGGGCACAAAACAATGGGCTCAGTGTAAATCCCCAAAAGACGGGGCTTATGCTATTCACCAGAAAGCACAAAATTCCGGAAACCTGCCCAATCACTTTACTTGGCACCAGTTGAAGTAGATCGTACCTCTTGTATTGGCCGCAGAGTCTCGCATGGTCTTTTCAAGTATGATGTTAAAGAAATCACATGACAGTGCGTCACCCTGTCTAAATCCTTTTATTAACATCGAAGGTCTCGATTAGTTCACCTCCGACCTTAATGGAGCAGCGGGGATTCTCCATAGTCATCCTGCACAGTCTGACGAGTTTGGCAGGAATGTTAAAACATGACATGGCTCTGTATAGCTCGTCGCTGTAAATACTGTCATACGTGGCTTTAAAGTCGACGAAAATATGGTGCGTGTCGACCTGGATTTCATGGGTGCGGGAAGTCCGTCTGCGGCAGCAGCTTTATAAGACCTAAGTTTCGATATCGCTATCTTAACATCATTTAGGTCGCGTGGATGGGACTCTCTTTCGTCTTAATCCATTGTGAATGGTTCGTTTTGCTTGACGGCGGCATTTTGACTATCATCGCCATTATACAGTCTGCCAAAGTGGTCCTTCCACAATCTCAGCATCTACTGTGACTTCACTATTAGTTGTCTGTGCTCATCCCTGCAGGCTTCTGCTCTGGCTTTATAGCCTTGGCATGTTCGTTTTAGTTTTTAGTAAAACTTTCGAACGTCGTTCCTGCAATAACATCCGTCCATCTCCTCGATCTCGCGCTTCTCGTGCTCCTTCTTTTTTCTTCTCAGAAGCGCATGCTCCTCTCTCATTTTCTGTTCATAATGCTCGCGGGCAGCTCTCGTCCGTCGGTGTAGTGTAGCCATGTATACACTCTGTTTCTCTACATGGGCCTGTCTGCATTCGTCATCAAACCATGTGTTCCTCGAGGGTGGTGGGTTTAAACCGAGTACATCTAAGGCGGCCCCTCTGTTGGCGTTCGGACAACGATTTCATTGCTGTTCTATGGTTTGTGTAGATTGCATCGGGAATTAAGAGAGCTTGAGGGACACATGATCGGCGAAGATCCTGGTGGTCTCCTGCGATTGCAGCTTTCCGACGTTAAATGTTGGTGGTCTTACTCGACTCCGTTGATTCCGAGGAATTCGCATCCGTACCTTGACTGCAACAAGGTAATGATCCGATGTTGGCTCCTCGAAAGGTATGGACATCTAGGATGCTGGAGAAGGAGTCTGCCGTCGATCGCAGGGTGATCAATTTGATTGATTGTCGATTGATCGAAAGACCGCCAGGTTCCCTTATGAATGTCGAGGTGTGGGAATCGTGTATTTGCTACTACGAGATTAAGTCCCGCTATAAAGTCCACCAGCCTTAGTCCGTTTTCTAACGTGGTGTTGTGTAGGCTGTGGTTTCCTATGACTCGTTCAAGGATGGCTTCCTTACCCAGCCTCGCATTGAAATCTCCTAGAACGATTTTGGTTTCACAGCTGGGACATTGGGCATATGTTCTGTCTAGAAGATCATAGAAGTCGTCTTTATGTCGGTCATCTCTCTCCTCTGTGGGGGCGTGGACACATCTTTTTTTTTTCGGCGTTACAGCCCATAAAGGACCAGAGCCCAGCTTTTCTCAATCACCCATGTTCTGTGTGATTTATTTTTCACATAGATGAAAGGGGCCTACAGTTTAATGGTTATTCGGAACGGTGTGAGTCGAGAAGCCTTTTCATGGCAAATTTACTACGGGGGGTTTTGTCAGTATCCCGCCGAGGAGGGACGAAGCGAAATAAACATTCGATGGCGTTGGGCGTCAGAGTCCAACACACTGGCCACTGCTCCACGGCGCCGTGGTGGACACATATTAAGCTTGTATTGCCGAGATTGGCCTTGATGCGGATAGTTATGAGGCGTTCGCTTACATACTGGAAGCTTAAGGCTTTTTTCCTGAGTCTGTCTCGAATAACAAATCCGCATCCGAATAAGCGTTGTTTATTTTCTCTGTAGCAGTTTCCGTAGTATATACATATCACAGTTTTTCATCCGACTTTTGCCTGGCCCATCCCATCACACTTCTTGGAGCGCGGTAAAGTCTGCCTTATAGCAGTCCGAAGAGCTGGACTGCACACATTGGTTCACTACCTGGCGGGTGCCAGTATAGCTATTCAGGGGAGGCCACGCGGAGGCTGTGTGTCAACTTGGATTAAGCAGGGACAGATATCGAAGCTGGCGTTTGCCATTTTAAACCTTAGTTGGTCCCTAAAATTTGGTGTCTGAATCAGAGCGCTGTATGATATGTTTATAGTTTGTGGCTTACACCTAAGAAATGTGTGTTTTTCCTCTCGTGGAGTTCTTTTGAGCATACGATAGTCCAATAAAGTTAATGGTTCAATGGTTGGTTAGAATACCATTTTTGTTACTACGAAAGGGCATTCTCAATTCTCTGCAAGTGGGCGCATAGCAACGGGCTGAGGGTGAATCCCCAGAAAACGGAGCTCGTGCTATTCACCAAAAAGCACAAAATCCCAGAATATTGTCCTATTACTTTGCTTGGAACCAGATTAAACTATTCCTCCAATGCCAAATACCTCGGCATTATACTAGATAGGAAATTAACCTGGAAGAGCAACACAATCGAAAGATTGTTGCTAAAAAAGCAACTATAGCTCTCTACACATGCAAGAAAGCCATAGGGAAAAAATGGGGATTCAACCCCAAGATCACCCTATGGCTCTACATCACGGTCGTCAGACCCATACTAATGTATGGAGTAACAGTCTGGTGGACAGCACTGGACAAGACAACATACCTCAAGCACTTTGAGAAGGTACAAAGGTTGACATGTATGTGCATTACCGGGGCCCTCAGGTCCACCCCAACGGCTGCGCTTAACATGATACTCGACCTTACACCACTCGATATTTTCGGCAAGCAAATTGCTACACAAACGGCCATTAGACTTAAAGCCAACTCGAACTGGTCGAGCTATTTCACTGGCCATTCCTCCATCCTGAATAACAGGTCAACTATGGCAGCAAACCTGGACCTCACAGAGTCCACCACAGTCTTGGAAAAAAACTTCACAACGACCTACCCGCACAGACAAAACTGGACTTGCCAGACTCAACCTGCGTAGACTTCTATACTGACGGGTCTAAGACCAAAGACGGAGTGGGTAGTGGAGTATTCTGCAAACAACTTAAGCTGAATAAAGCTCTAAAACTACCAAATCACTGCAGCGTTTTCCAGGCGGAACTGTTGGCAATAAATGAGGCTTTGTCTTGGCTGGAAGTGGAACGTGATATCCACCACGGATATCCGCATTCTCACGGATAGCCAAGCAGCCTTAAAGTCGTTGGAGTCCTATGTGTACACATCAAAAACTAGTCTCGACTGTCGCCTATCTCTTAACGAGATGGCCGAACAGTTTAACATACAACTTATCTGGTTACCGGGACACAGCGACATTCCAGGAAACGAAAGAGCCGACACACTCCCCAAACAAGGAACGACGCTACAAACAATCGTGGCTTGTGAGGGTATACCCTTTGCAACTATTAAACACAATCTTATAGATCTCGCCAGGGCCGAGACGAACCGGAGATGGACTCAGGGACATACCTGCCTCATCACCAGGCAAATATGGCCCTGGCTCAACAGTCAACGGACTAGGAGTATTATCTCCCTAAAAAGAACTGATATCCATAAAGTCATCGGTGTCATCACTGGTCACTGCCTTATTGGCAGTCACGCGCAAAAACTAGGTATAACTCCGAATGATTCTTGCAGGAGCTGTCTGGACGAGGAGGAGGTCGAATCCATTCATCACCTTCTCTGCGCCTGCCCGGCATTCTGCACAATCAGGAAACGATACCTAGGATCTTACTTCTTTAACGATCTGACCGAAGTTCAGCAAGTGGGGATATCTGATCTTCTTAATTTCTTAAGAAGCACAAAATGCACAACCCCTCGTAGCTGCACAACGGGCCTCCCTGGCCTATGTGTGTTCTTCTTATTTTCTTTTTGGGAAGGCTGCGGTCCTACCTACCTACAACGAAAGGGACGTTTTTAAAAGTAATCTAGAAAAGTCCATTAGGCATGTCACTAGTTATCCGTACTTTTATTCTTTTTTCTATTATACCTTTCTATCAATATTTTCTTTAAGCATGACTATAGCTTGATATCTATGAGTTACATTCCTCTAACTACCTCAGCACGTTTCGATCTATCTTTAATCTTATTAAGAACTGAAGAGAACTGCGTTTTGACACTATAACACTGTTTGATACCTCACACCAACCAACTACTCACCATTTCAGTTTATATTCAATTGAACTAAGTCTTTAACTTTCTTCCTTAGGTGAGACAATGCTGTCACCTCTAGTAATGTGCGGCCCACAGGGCTTGGAGTTCCTTGTCCCAGTCACTCTCAACATACCCCATTGTGCCGGACGGACAGCATCACTCGGCCTGGCTCTGAAAGCCACCGACAGTGAGAAGAATCTTCACACCGAATGGGACAACATTGATCTGCCAAGCAATACAGCTGCACACACGGTTTCCGTCAAAGTCGATCACTTCTGAAATAAATTTAATTTCAAAAAACAAAAACCGAAAGCCTATCCCTAACCCTTCTAAGTTCTATGCATCCCGACTGGTTTTTTGTATTTTTTTTTTTTTTTTTTTTTTTTTTGCTTCATTCTTAAACCATTTGATTACTATTTTCCTTTAAATGTATCTTATGTAAATAGAATTTTATTTAGATCGTACGACATTTGTATCTGAACACGGCAAGCGATTATCGAAAAGCGGAAGTAAAATCTTGAGTATTTCGTGCCTTTTTATGTAATTGATTTTGTGTCGAAACAGGTCCTTTTGAAACAGCATTAAGCATGAAGTATCATACACTTATACGAAACAAGGAACGTACATTTAACGATTTTTAAAAACGTATCTTGTAGCATTGGGTACATGAATATACATATAGACCGCTATTTCATAAACACTCTACTCGTCTTACTGTACATATTGATTTAGATTTAAATTTTAAGGGAACCTTTAAATAAACTTCTTAAGCCCCTTGCAGGAGGGAACAATATTATTTTAATTTTTTGTTTAGTTAAATGGTTATAAAATGTTTTTTTATTTTTTCTTAAATATTAAGTTGAATTGCATGTGTTATATGGAAAGGTCCTTGTTTTGTTTTTCTTTTGCTTACCATTTTATATATGGAAAATACGAATATATTGATCGAAGGAACAAGTTGTTTAGCATTGTAATAGCGAACAACAGAAATGTAAATCGACATGTTGTGCTTGAGGTTTATTTTAATTTTAATTATTTAATTAAATTGATTTTTAGTTTTACGTTTGATGTCAACCCTTTGTCAGAAAGTACTGTATGACTATATTCGATATAAATAAAGCAAATAAACATAAATATGGATTTTTCATTTATTTATTTATTTATTCGTCTACCAAAATACAATTTCTACTACTTACTTACTTACTTACTTTGATGGCGCTACAGTTCGGGGTGAACCAGGGCCTCAACCAACAAGCCTCTTCAGCCGGCCCGATCTTCGGCCAGCCGCTTCCAGTGCCGCACGCCCAGTTGGTTGAGGTCCCCTTCCACCTGTGCGCGCCACCTTAAATGCGGTCGTCCTCTGCTGCGTCGTCCCTCGGGGTTGGAGTCGAAGACTCTTCGGGCCGGAGCGTTGATGTCCATTCGCTCTACATGGCCTAGCCATCTTAGACGTTGGATCCGAACACGTCTAACCAGGCCGATGTCGCTGTACAGCCGTACAGTTCTTGATTGAATCTCCTCCTCCATTCTCCGTTTACACAAACGGGACCAAAGATTGCACGCAGAATTTTCCTCTCGAAACGTCCAAGAGCCTCTTCATCCGCTTTTAATAACGTCCAAGCCCCAGCGCCGTAGAGGAGGACCGGGATGATTAAGGTTTTGTAGAGGGAAACCTTAGTTTTTCGAGAGAGGGCTCTAATACTTAATTTTTTTTTTTTTAATTTGCGCGCACTCAAGATCTAATAACTTTATTATGTCGGCGACATAGTGCGGGCAGAAGGTAGAGAGGAAGAGGAATAGAGGAGATGCTGATGGACATTGATCTTAAATGCTTGCATGTTGCATTGAGGGGGGAAAACCGAATCCGGCAGGGAGTTCCAGATTCGTGTGGTTCGGTTAATGAGAGATTCTCTGTATTTGACAGTACGTCCGAAAGCGGGCTTCAGCGTATATTGGTGAGCATTCCTAGAGAGACGTGTCTTTTTTTTTTTTTTTTTTTTTTTTTTTTTTTTTTTTTTTTTTGGTTGTGCCAAACGGATGTGGAATCTTCAAAAGATTCGCAAGCCTGAATATTCGATGCCAGGAATACGCCTACGTACTAAACCACACCCTGCACCCTTCAACCACTCTCCCCGCGGGACTGCCGTTAGGTATTACTTCGCGGGGCTGATTTGCTTTTTATGCCCTTCTTTCTCTAATTGGAGTTTCCTGTTCCAAGGGAGCTGCCGTTTGATTTTGGTTGCTCTCCCTGTTTCTCTCCAGACGCCGGAGTTCCTTCATGATTCTCGCTGCGGTTTCTTTCACAGCGTCCCATATTTCTCTCGATGACAGCATATGCTTTATGATGTTCTCGGGAGTCGGCGTTTCTCCAATTTTATCTTCAAGATATTTATTTTCTGCCTCGAAATGTGAGCATTGAAAAAATACGTGCTCTGCATCTTCTCTAGCCTCTCCACAGTTTGCACAGATAGGAGATTCATCAAGGCCAAACCTGTAAAGATAGGCTCGGAAGCAGCCATGTCCGGTTAGGAACTGGGTGAGATAAAAATCTACTTCTCCGTGATGCCGGTTTATCCAACTTTGTATATCCGGTATAAGTCGATGGGTCCATCTTCCCTTTGTTGACTGATTCCATCTCTCCTGCCATATTTCAATGCTACGCCGTCTTTCTACCAGTTTAATATCTCTGCCTGAGGCAAGGGGTTCCTGAATTTTGGCGTCGTAGGACCTTTGCAACTCGATGGCCAAGATATCGGCTGGTAGCATTCCAGCAATTACAGATATAACATCATCCGATACCGTCCGAAAAGCGCTGCACACTCTTAGTGCGGATAGTCGGTTGGTGGAATTTACTCTTCTTGCGTGGGACTTAATTTTCATCGCCTTTGCCCATATTGGTGCTGCGTACATAATAATTGACTGCGCCACTCTTGACAATACTAGCCTTATTTGCTGCCTGGGTCCTCCGATATTTGTCATTATTCTGGCTAAGGCAGCACATACCTGAGCTGCTTTATTGCACTTTATTTCAAGGTGTTCCTTGTAGCTGAGCCTAGCGTCAATCATCACACCTAAGTATCTTATAAACGGTTTCGACGTTATATTTTGATCGCCTACCCTGATGGTGATTGTTTCCCTTTTCTTGCGGCTGCTTACTAGTACTGCTTCTGTTTTGTGATCGGCGAGCTCTAACCCGACTGTTGACATCCAGCGTCTCACTTTCCTGATACACTCGTTCCCTATGTCCTCTATTTCTTCCAGGTGTTTCGCTGCTACTACGATTGCAATATTATCAGCGAAGCCTATGATTTTTGCCTCATTGGGAATTTCTAGCCTCAGAACTCCGTCATACATAAGGTTCCACAGAAAAGGACCTAGCACCGATTCTTGTGGTACTCCGCCAGATATGTGGTACTGCACTACCCCGTCGTCGGTATCGTAGAAAAGATACCGTTTCTCGAAATAGCTTCCAATTATTTTACTGAGAAATCCTGGCACCATCTTTTCTCTAAGTGAGCGTACAATTTGTCCCCAATTTGCAGAGTTGAACGCATTTTTGACGTCCAGTGTTATTACGGCACCGTATTTCTTTGCGCCTCCTGCCCATCTCTTGCCCTGAATAGCTTCTTCCAGAACTGTGGTTACCCTCCGTATAGCATCGATTGTAGAACGGGCTTGCCTGAATCCGTACTGTTCGTCTGAAAGCCCCCCGGCTTCATTTATTGCCACCTCGAGTCTGTTGGCTATCATTTTCTCCAGTATCTTGCCCATTGTATCTAATAGGCAAATCGGCCGGTATGACGACGGCTCATCTGGTTGTTGTTTCCCTTTAGGCAGCAGCACCAAGCGTTGTTTCTTCCATTGGTCTGGAAAGACCCCTTCGATTAGGCACCTATTGTACATTTCTAGGAATGGTCCCGTGTTTGCTTTAATGGCTAGTTTGGGGCCTTATTTGGGATGCCATCCAGCCCAGGTGACTTATTGTCCTCGAAATGTTTGCACACCTTTAGAAGTTCGTTTTCCGTAATAGTTGTCACTTCCTGTTCATCATGGGGTGCTTCTATACGCTCTATCGTTCTTTGCGGTGGAAATAGTCCCGACACTATTTTTTTCATTAGGAGAGGGCATGAGGGCGAGGGGGCCCTGGTGGTGCCTTTGAGTTTTGCCATGACAGTCCTGTAAGCGGTACCCCAAGGATTTACATCTGCTTGCTCGCAGAGCTCCTTAAATTTGTTATTTTTGCTTCTCCTAATGGCCAGTTTCAGATCCCTACGTCTATCTCTGTATTGCGCCTGTAGGTTCTGATGAGAGGGCAAACCTCTGGATCGCTGGGACAGTCTTCTCGCCCTATGACACTTGCTGCGTAGCTCTGCTATCTCCTGGTTCCACCAGTATACTGGTGGCCGGCGATTCGATGACGTTTTCCGGACCATGGATGCATCGCAAGCCCTCATTACTTGCTTAGTAATATCAGTGGCCATAGCATTTGCTGTCCCTGACCTTATTATAGACTCTCTAAAGGTGAGGATAAAAGAGTCTTCATCCAGTGTTTCTATTTTCCAACCCTTTTGTTGTGCCTTCTTTAGCGAGACACCCTGGTTGGCTCTCCTAGGCTGTATTTCAAAAAGGATAGCCAGGTGGTCACTGTGGGTGTACTGATTACTTACTCTCCAATTTGCGCCTCTCGTTAGAGAACTCGATACAAATGTGATGTCAACTATGGAACCTATGCCGTTTCTGCTAAAGGTGTGCTCGCATCCTGTATTGAGCTGTATTACGTCTAGTGATGACATAGCCTCTAGTAGAGCTTCGCCTCTTGGATTGGTTCGCGTACTGCCCCAATCAGTGGCCCATGCGTTGAAATAGCCGCTCTTTTGAGTTGTCAGCTATCCAAACTTTATCGTCGAGATTCTTGTACTGTTCGCATAGAATGGCAGTGTCTATTTTGGACTCTCGGATGGTTTGTGTTAGGAGATCCTGTGCCGCTTCGCAGTGATTTAAATTTAATTGTAGCACTTTCATATTCTTTTTGTGGCTTTTTTAGCTTCTTGATATACAGGACATATTGCGCTTCCTGCCACATGCATGATGTTATTCCTCCCCTTTTCCTCACAAAGGACGCATTTTGCTTCATTTGTACAGTTTTTGTACACGTGGCCTTTCTGTCCACACTTGGTGCAATCCTCGCTCCTATCAAGCAGACTTTGACACGCTTTTGCTAGGTGTCCGAAGTTAAGACACCTAAAGCATCGTAGCGGTACAACTTTTTCCCGTAACCTGCATACCGTCCAACCGATTTTTATCCTCGCAATCTCTAGGATTTTTTTGGCGGCGTCTATCGGGAGGCTAATGACTGCAGCTTGTGTTCCCGCATAGGCTTTCCTCATGGATTTAATGGATGAGGGCTGTATACCTTGCACTTCCTCGAACTGCTCGGACAATGCTTTGAAGATCTCTTCCTTAGTAGTGACTTCGTCTAGGTCCTTACACTCAATGAGTACCTCGTGCTTTAAGGACCTCACTTCTGCCAATTCCTTTAGGACTAGTCCTACTTTGCTCTGGTACTCGAAGGTTTTTCCGTCTGCCGATTTCCTGAGTTCAAGCAGTAACTCACCTTTGGCCGTCTTCCTTATGTGGGTAACATCGGACCCCAGACCATTTAGCTCAGGATTGGTCTTCACTTTCCGAAGTATATCGCAGTAGGATGTTTCTCCGGTTTTTTTAATCACCAATGCATCCGGCTTGGCGTACAGCTTGCCTCGGCCTTTTTTCACCACTTTTTTCTCCTCGGCCTTGTTGTGGTCTTGATTTGCGCTTTTTTTACTTGCATCTTTGTTTCGCGATTTTGGCGTTTTTGCAAGAACTTTCTGGAGGTCTTTGTCGTTTTTCTCCCCAGGGCGCTTCTGGTCACTTTGTTGCATCTCCGCAGGTTTTTTCTTCGTGACGGCCTCAGCGTATGTCAGTGTCGAGGGTTTTTCTTTGCTTGGAGATCTAGTCCTTTTTCGCTTGGGCTCCTGCAATTGTTTCCACGGTGAAGGAGAAGGGGCTGGTACTCCCATTTCCGATGGCTGAATGATTTGGGTCGCTTTAGACGCTCTGTTCCTTACCATGATGTCCTTTTTCAAGCCTACAGTAGAGTTGTAGTGCCTGTGTATAGCACTAGTCAGCCTCCTAATTTCATGATGGACGTTGGTTTTCCCTTTGATGAATTCCATCAGTGCATTTATATTCCTTCCTAGCGATTGCATTGCTTCACGATTTTCTCTTTCTTCGCTGGTTTCTCTTGGCCTTCCATTCGTATTGATATCAGGCGTCAGACTAGCCGTTGGAGCTTCTGCGAGGTGGAGGTCAGATTGCATTTGTGGGGATGTCTGTTGTTGAGTTATTGGTACAGACGACATCCCCACGTCCTTGCTTTCTTTAACCATCGTACCCTCCATTTGTTTTAATGGAGGAGATCGCATCAGCATAGAGCTTCTCCTGAAAGGATTTTCCTCAGTACTACTTTCGGTTCCTGAGTTTTGTATCCTTTTTTGTTCTGTTTTATTTGTATTTATTTTTAGAGAGACGTGTATTGCGGGAGAGATGTTGAAGGGGCGGAATGCAACTGGCTATTTCATTAGAGCATTTTTGGTGGTAGTAACGATAAAACAGGGAGAGGCAGGTAACATTCTTGCGGTGTTCCAGCGAGTCTAATGTTTTGGTAATGCTGGAGTCACCTACCAGTTTTATGGCTCGTTTTTGTATTCTGTCTAGTAGGTGCAATGAGGTCTTGGAAGCACCGGACTAGACATGAGCGTTAAGCTCTGATTTGGGGCGAATGAACGCCTTATAGATTGTAGCCAGATCTAAGGGTGAGAAATATTTCTTGCATCTGTATAAGAAGCCTAGGCATTTCGCAGCATTCTTGGCGACACTGAATATATGGTCGCTCCAATTAAGATTGTGAGCAACACTCATACCCAGGATGGAAAGCTTTTCAGTTTCTGAGAAGCAAGTGCCATTCATGGATAATGGCATTGGGTCAGTGTTACGCTTTAACGACAGAAGACAGCATTGTGTTTTGGAAGCATTAAATTCCACTCTATCGTTTTTACCCCATTGGATGATGCTGTCGATATCGGAATTTAATGAGCTTAACATACGCTGCCGCTCATTATCTACAACCGAAGTTCAGGGTCGTAAACTGGTGAACGAATATGAGAAGCGGAGGGTACTGTCGTCAGCGAAGGAGTGAATTGGATTAGAAGTAACAGACAAGGGGTCATTTATAAAAATAAGAAAGAGTGTCGGAAACAAAACGGAGCCCTGGGGAACACCGACATTTACAAAGTGAGTATCAGACTTGAATCCGTCCAGAACAACTTCAATTGAACGATTCGAAAGGTAGCTTCTTATCCATTGAAAGAGAGACTCATCGATCCCAAAAGCACGCAATTTCGACAAAAGGGCTTCATGCCAAACTCTGTCAAATGCTTTCGAAATATCCAGTGCAACAATTTTGCTTTCACCTGCTTGGTGAAGCGAGTGATTCCATTTTTCAGCGAGATATGCCATCAAATCACCAGTGGATCTGTTGCTGCGGAAACCGTATTGGCGGTCATTGAGGAGTTTCCGTGATTCAAGATATTTCATAAGCTGACGGTTAATCAGCGTTTCCATGACCTTGGAAAGAAGGGACGTTAGTGCAATGGGTCGGTAGTTGGAGGGAGAAGATGATTCGCCTACACCTCTGGGCTCTTTCCACCTACTCGGAAAGAGCCCAGAGGTGTAGGAAAGGTGAAAAAGCTTACGCAGTGGTTTTGCAAGCGTAGAAGAACACCTCTTCAGAACTATTGGGGCAATACCATCTGGACCAGCGGATTTGTATATGTCGAGGTCTTTAAGAACCCTTGCGACTATACGAGTGCGGAAGTGGATTAGTCCCATGGTGGAATTGACGCACTCTAGTACAAGCGGAGACAAAGTACAAGCTGGCAGCTGAGAACTGGTTGCGAAATGGGCAGCAAGTAGGTTAGCTTTGTCTAAGGGGGTAACAGCTGGAATGTCCCTGTGGATGAGCGTCGGTATAGACGACTTAGTTGAGTTTTTTACGTTTTTTACAAACGACCAGAAACTTTTGCTACCTTTGGGACATTGAAGGATTTTACGCCTTAATTTTTGGTCGGATTGGAATTTAACCCGTCGAATGTGGGTGTTGCAGTCGTTTCTGGCTCGTATGTACTTTTTTCGGTTTTCCTCAGAACTGTTTGCCTTGCAGGCCCGAAAACTTAGCTCCCTGAGCCTAATAGCCTCTTTGCAGCTCGAGTCAAACCACGTATTATCCTTAGGCTTGGTGCTTTTAATCTTATTGGGAATAAAATTTGCCATGCCGATTCGGATAATGTTTACGATAATATCAGTTGCAGCGTCCACGTCGTTGTCGAGGAAGCACAACGACGAGTTAAAGATCCGAAAGAAGTTGTTAAGGCCGCACCAGTTGGCTTTCTCGTATAGCCATAGTGTTCTCTTAGGAGCTTTTTCTTTAACTGGACGGTGGGAGTTCGAGAATTTTGCTGATATCATGCAGTGGTCAGACGAGCCTAGGGGTTCAAATACATCGATCGTGTATTTCTCAGGCTGAGAGGTAAGAAACAAGTCCAGTGTGTTGGCGGTATGACCAGCAACATCGGGGATACATGATGGCTCATTCACAAGTCGAGTTAGTTGATTTAACTCAGCAAAAATTTCAACATACCTTCCTTCGGGTGTTGGCTGTCCAGAATGTCGAAGCCAGTGAGAATTGTGTACATTGAAATCGCCCGCTAAAACGATTTCAGTGCGAGGGAACAGGGAAACAATTCTTTGGATGGAATCAGACAGTGCGTCGAATGCATCAAATGTTGCATTCCTGCCTTCTATAAAGAAAACAGTAGTGAATGGAGATATGGTTAGAGGAAAGCATGCCCTAGGAATGGAGTCTCAGCATCGTATGCCCGATCCATAAGAAAGGAGACCCCTCTGATTGTGCCAACTATAGAGGAATAAGTCTCCTTAACACCGCCTACAAAATCTTCTCTGCCGTTTTGTGTGAACGCCTGAAGCCTTTTGTAAGTAAGCTGATAGTCCACCATCGACCAAATCTTCACACTACGGCAGATCCTGGAAAAAACCAATGAATTTCAAGTCGACACTCACCACCTATTTGTCGACTTCAAAGCCGCATACGACAGCGTAATTAGAGGCGAGCTATACAACATACCTGCTAAGCTCGTCAGACTATGCAGGACGACTTTGGAGAATGCTCGCTGCTCCATCCGAATCGGTTTACACCTTACCGATAGTTTTGATGTCAAAAAAGGATTTAGGCAGGGCGATGCGCTGTCGTGTGATTTCCTCAACATCATATTAGAAATGATTGTGCAAAAATCCCTGGCCAATACAAGAGGCACCATCTATTTCAAATCGTAGCAACTCCTTGCATATGCCGACGATATTGGCATAATAGATAGATCGCAGCGAGATGTCAATGAGGCGTTTGCAAGTATTGAGATGGAGGCGGGCGAAAATTGGTTTGGCGGTCAACAAGGGCAAAACTAAATATATGCTGTCATCAAAAAAGGACGCTCAACACCGACGTCTCGGCCAGAACGTTTGTATAGGCAGATATAAGTTCGAGGTAGTTAAGGACTTCGTCTACCTTGGCTCCGCAGTGACCTGGAACAACGACATCAGTTCCGAAATCAAACGCAGAATCACTCTTGCCAATCGCTGTTTCTTTGGGCTCAGGAGGCAACTGAGTAATAGAGCCCTCTCCCGAACGACAAAGTTGACTCTATATAAGACCCTTATCATCCCGGTCCTGTTGTACGGCGCAGAAGCATGGACACTATCAAAAGTGGATGAGGAGGCCCTTGGTCGGTTCGAGAGAAAGATTTTGCGCGTGATTTTCGGGTCTATAAACGCAGACGGGGGATGGAGGAGAAGATTCAACCACGAACTTTACGGGCTGTACAGCGACATGAGCCTGGTCAGGCGTCTACGGATTCAACGCCTAAGATGAAGATGGCTGGGCCATGTAGGGCGAATGGACACCACAGCTCCAGCCCGGAGAGTCTTTGAATCCAACCCCGAGGGACGAAGAAGCAGAGGATGGCCGCACTTAAGATGGCGCACACAGGTGGAAGGGGACCTCAGCCAACTGGGTGTGCGGCAATGGAAAAGGCTAGCGAAAGATCGTGCTAGATGGAGGGGCATGTTGGTTGAGGTCCAGGTTCACCCCGAACTGTAGCGCCCACTAAGAAGAAGAAGATAACAGTTACTTTTGACATTGTGATTAGCTTGTTAAGTGTCACTACTCATTATTGATTGGAGACGGTTGTGCTTTTTTTAAAAATGCCCAAGAAATCAAAGGAAATTTGTCTAAAGGTACGAGAACAAATAGTACGATTAAAAAAAGAAGGCACACCTTTAAAGGAAGTAGCGGAAATTGTGGCTAAATCTTAATCAACTGCTCAGACAGTATTGAGAAATTTCCGGATAAATAATTCTCTCTTGAGCAAACCAAGAAGTGGACGACCGCCCAAAAAAATAGCCGCACAAAGAGGCAAATTCTGATTTTTGTGCGAAAAAAAAACTGCGGTGGATATTGCAAAAACAGTCGAAAATGAACATGAAATATCGGTCCACCCAGAGACAATCCGCTTAGTGTTGAGAAAAAATGCAAAAACGTCTTGATTTTGCAAAAAAAAATTGCTGAAAAAGATTAACTTTTGTGGCTAAACGTGATGTTTAGTGACAAAAGCAAATTCAATTTGTTCGGAAGGGATGGTAAAATCAGGGTCTGGGGGAAGAAAAATGAAGAACTTCTCCCGAAGAATGTTATGTCAACCGTAAAACACGGTGGGGGTTCGGTAATGGTGTGGGGTTGCATGTCGGGGGCTGGGACAGATAATATACATTTTATTGAAGGAAATATGAGTAGGGTGTTATAGCCGGTTCAAGCGCTTTTGAGTCGAGTACCTCGGTACCCCGCCGAGATCAACGTATGCCGTATGGATGTGATTCATTCGTTCTTGACAGTATATGTTACATATCTATGTGTCTGTAAATATTTCTTAGCGTTTCAAATGCATATTTATACATACACACACACCCATATAAATAAATATTACTGGAATAGTATAAACAAATGACCCATTACATTAAAATGGTTCTGTAAGCAACAATTAATCAGTGCGAACAGCGCTATTTAATTTGTTTATTTAAGTTGTGAGTTTGCGTGGGGGTTAGGAAATGTATGGGGATTTAGTCGCTATCTGTGTTGTGTGTGTGTGAATCAATCACATCCAGTGGCGTAGATGTGAATTTGCGTGGGGGTTAGGAAATGTATGGGGATTTAGTCGCTATCTGTGTTGTGTGTGTGAATCAATCACATCCAGTGGCGTAGATGTGAATTTGCGTGGGGGTTAGGAAATGTATGGCGATTTAGTCGATATCTGTGTTGTGTGTGTGTGAATCAATCACATACAGTGGCGTAGTTGTGAATTTGCGTGGGGGTTAGGAAATGTATGGCGATTTAGTCGATATCTGTGTTGTGTGTGTGTGTGTGAATCAATCACATCCAGTGGCGTAGATGTGAATTTGCGTAGGGGTTAGGAATTGTATGGGGATTTAGTCGCTATCTGTGTTGTGGTTTTGTGTGCGTGCAAGGGCGTTATCATGTAGTATGTTATGGCCGGAGCAATAGATATGTACATATTCTTACGCCTTAAAGAGATAGGTATAGAAGTATTTACTACAAGACAATATAAATATGTATATTTTTGCGGAAACATATGGGGGGTTCTGGCGCTATGTAATTTGTTTATTTAAGTTGTGAATTTGCGTAGCGGTTAGGAAATGTATGGCGGTTCTCGCGCTATTTTCAGGTGGTTTTTTTGTCAAGTGCTGGTTGTGTGCGTGCAAGGTCGTTATCATGTGACGTATTTAGAATAGGAATAGCAATAGATATGTATATATTGTTACGCAAGGCTACGAAGATCTACTAACACATAGCATTCAATTTTAAGGGGAGCAGATAAACTATATACATATCTATGTATTAGCAATAGATATGTGATGATATGAAGGGTTTTGGTATGAAGCGGTTGAGGTGCTTTTTGGTATGAAGGGGTTCTGGCTCTATTTAATTTGTTTATTTAAGTTGCTTTGCATTGCGGTTTAACACATAGCATTCAATTTTAAGGGGAACAGATAAACTATATACATATCTATGTATTAGCTATAGATATGTACATATTGTTACGCATTAGGGAATCGCGCTGGCATCTGTAGTGATTTACATATATAAATCATGGCGATCATTGAATCCGGCGGATTGACTGCGGCGGGAGAATCGCTCACTTTTTCTGTTTTGCCATCATTGAATCCGCAAGTGAGTAAATGTCGATAAAGAAGTCTAAAATCCAGCCATCATTGAATACGCATTCGATCCGCACTCTATACGAATTGTGACGTTTCTCAACCGCAACACAATTGATGCGGATTCCAGTCAGCAATATGAAAAAATTTGAAAATTTTGAAAAAAAAAATAATTTTATTTTAAATAAAGCATTGCACAATTTCTTTTTTGCCTCCATTAAGTACATTTCTGTTTGTGTATTGTGAGGATGGCTGCCTTCAACTTCGTTAACTAATTCTATTGATCCGTGTTCCTCATCAAACACACTCACACACACAAAAATTCTTATCCACTTAGCATTGGGTAACAAAAAATATTCTTTGTCATACTTCTTATTTTGTGACGAATGTGTCGGCAATCACATAGATCTGCCTCCAAGTCTAAAAGAATTGCAATCGTGTCCATAATTTCAATTTATTCCGAATTTGAAATAAATTTCTTGTACAAACAATTTAAAATGACAGAACACAACTGATGTAAAAGAAGATCGGTAATGAGGTTCTTCCGACCGATAATGTAGTGCATCCGCCGTATTCAATGATAGGGTCAAACTGTGGAAGTGAAGTGATGCGGATTGGATGAACTCCCGCCGCAGTCAATCCGCCGGATTCAATGATCGGCATGAATATGTATATTTTGCGGAAATATATGGGGGTTCTGGCGCTATTTAATTTGTTTATTTAAGTTGTGAATTTGCGTTGGGGTTAGGAAATGTATGGGGATTTAGTCGCTATCTGTGTTGTGTGTGTGAATCAATCACATCCAGTACCGTAGATGTGAATTTGCGTAGGGGTTAGGAAATGTATGGGGATTTAGTCGCTATCATTCATTCTTGACAGTATGTATATGTTACATATCTATGTATCTATAAATATTTCTTAGCGTTTCAAATACATATGCATACATACATACACACGCACATATATATATAAATATTACTGGAGTAGTATAAACAAATGACCCATTACATTAAAATGATTCTGTAAGCAACAATTAATCAGTGCGAACAGCGCTATTTAATTTGTTTATTTAAGTTGTTTTTGCGGAAATATATGGGGATTCTGGCGCTATCTGTGTTGTGGTTTTGTGTGCGTGCAAGGTCGTTATCATGTTGGTTTGGTATGAAGCGGTTGAGGCGCTTTTTGGTATGAAGGGATTTGGTATGAAGCGGTTGAGGTGCTTTTTGGTATGAAGGTGTTCTGGCGCTATGTAATTTGTTTATTTAAGTTGTGAATTTGCGTTGCGGTTAGGAAATGTATGGCGGTTCTCGCGCTATTTTAAGTTGGTTTTTGCCACGTGCTGGTTGTATGCGTGCAAGGTCGTTATCATGTGACGTATTTAGAATAGTTGGTTCAAGCGCTTTTTGGTATGAAGCGATGGTGTGAAGCGATGATATGAAGCGATGGTATGAAGCGATGGTATGAAGGGGTTCTGGCGCTATTTAATTTGTTTATTTAAGTTGTGAATTTGCGTTGGGGTTAGGCGCTTTCAAAAATCGCATTAAGACATTTCACATTTCTAATAATGATGAGAGCATATTGAATGTAGAAGTCCTATATGAAAAAAACATGTATTTGATTACCGAGCTGTTGGAAAACGAATTGGAAGTTTTGCATGCTTTTAAATTTAATATGGAATTATTTACGGTGTTCGTGAGGCATACAAAGGAAAATGACGATGTGATCCAGGATATTAAAAGTATGCAGACCAAGATGTATACGATCCTAGAAAAAAGCGATTTATCTGAAAAATTAAACGCTACTATCAATGACATCAAGGTTAAACTAGAGGAATTCCAGGAAAGAGATAGCGGATGGGCTTTGTTGTCATTCCTGAGAATCGAAATAAATATTAATAAATACGATCCGCTTCGGGCTTCTACCTATTTTAATCTACCACCGCAGTTATTGATCAAACATGATTGTATAAATGTGAAAAACACCGATGTATACTGTTTCAAATGGTCTGTTATATCGGCTTTGGATAGCAAAGTTAAATATAATCATGAGAGACCATCATCACTAGTGACATACTACAAGTTAATGGTGACATTCATTGTTTTAGGAATATGCAATTTCCTCTTGCGATCAAAGATATACATACATTCGAGTTGAATAATCCAACAATCAGTGTAAACGTGTTCGGTTATGAAATCAACGATAAGAATGAATGTTATTTAATTGGACCATACTATCATACGACCGAGGAAAAGACAAAACATATTAACTTGCTTTGTTGCGAAAGTTCTGATAGCGATCTAACGCATTATGTGTACATCAAACATATGTCGCGTTTAATGAGAAGACAAATAACTAAGAAAAAAAATCGAATGCATCTTTGTAATGGGTGCTTACAGCGATTCCCTAATGAATCCCGTCTGCTGCAACACAAAAGTGAATGTCGGAAGCTGATTACGATTATGCCGGATGAAGGAAACAAAATACTCAAGTTTGTTAAACACAATCGAAAGCAACGAGTTCCATTTGCTGTGTATGCCGACTCAGAACAGACACACAGCGTTAAATATTTACCGGAAAGTAACACGGCAATCCCAATGTTTCTAATTATATTTCCAATTAAAAAGCATACCTAACTGACCTTTTGTTTGTTTTTGTGATTGTGTATGTGATATAAACCATTTTTTCTTTTTGTTTATGTAAGTGAATGCAATAGCAATTGTCGTTTATAAAAAAAAATAAAAAAACGTATGCTTTTAAGGAAAAATAAACTACTTTTTCACACGAAATTATGTGTTTCTAATTAGTCTTCCACCACTGTATATAGGGAGTACATGGAGAAACCAAAAGCGATGAATTAATTGACAGATGTTGAGAACTACAACCATCATAATGCTTCAATATGTTGTATATGTAATCGTAGTTTTAGTCAGACCGATATAAGAGTAAAAGATCATTGCCACTTCACGGGTGCATATAGAGGAACTGCACATAGACAGTGTAATTTAAATTTTCAAAACCCAAATTTTTTTCCCAATACTTTTACATAATATTTCGGGCTACGACTGTCATCTTTTTGTGAAAAGTTTAAGTAATATTGATGGTGAAATAACAATTATTCCATTAAATAAAGAAAATTATATATCACTTTCCAAGCGAGTGCATTTAGACGCAAATAACACATTTGAAATTAGGTTTTTAGATTCATTTCGATTTCTTCAGTCGAGTATAGATTCGTTAGCAAATAATTTATCTGAAGATGATTTCATTATAGGCAAAAGGTATTACAAAAATGATGACTCATTCAAATTAATGACTAGGAAAGGAGTATTTCCTTACGATTATCTCAATTCATGGAATCGTTTAGATGATTGTTCTCTTCCATCAATTTCCCAATTTTATAATAAACTAACGGGTAAAGATTGTTTAGATACAGATTATGAATATGCACTAAAGGTATGGAAGCATTTTAATTGTAAATCATTAAAAGATTACATGCTTGTGTATCTACAGAGCGATGTGCTCTTGTTGGCTGACATATTCGAGAATTTCCGTAAGGTCTGCTTAAAAATATATGAATTAGATCCATGTCATTATTATACATCTCCTGGTTTGTCATGGGATGCAATGTTGAAGATAACGGAAGTTAATCTAGAGCTTTTCACCGACATTGATATGTTTAATTTCATTAAGAAAGGTATCAGAGGTGGTCTATGTCAATGTAGTCATCGATATGCCATCTCTAATAATAAGTACATGAATAAATTCGACGAAACTAAAACAAACGAATTCCTTATGTACTTTGATGCAAATAACTTTTACGGTTGGGCAATGTCTCAACCACTTCCTAATGGAAATTTTCAATGGAATGATCCCGAAATCTATACCAGAGAATATATTTTGAAATTGGAAAAAGACAATAAATTTGGTTATGTATTCGAAGTAGATTTAGCCTATCCCACAGATCTTCACGATATACATAATGATCTTCCGTTTTGCCTCGAAAATATGCTTACGCCGGGAACTAAAATTCCTAAGCTAATTGCCAATTTAAATGCAAAGACCAATTATATAATTCATTTAAGAAATTTACAACAATGTCTGAACAACGGATTAAATATCACTAAAGTTCACAGAGTGTTGTCTTTTACTCAATCGGAATGGTTACAGAAGTATATACATAAATCTGAATACCGAATGCCGGAAAAAGGCGAACAGTAAGTTTGAAAAAGACTTTTTCAAATTAATGAACAACAGTGTTTACGGTAAAACAATGGAGAATGTAGAAAAGCATCGAGATGTGAAAATTGTAACTCAATGGGATGGTCAAGGAAAGTCATTGTGTGCTAAGAAACTAATTGCACATCCTAATTTTCACACTAGATCTATATTTACACCAGAGATGTGTGCTATTGAAATGACCAAGGGACGAGTTGTGTACGATAAACCTATTTATTTAGGTTTCATTGTATTAGAGCTTTCAAAATGGCTTATGTACGACTTTCATTATGAGTATATGAGGAAAAAATTTGGAAAATCGATTCGATTAAACTATATGGATACGGATTCATTTATTTATTCAGTAATGACAGATGATTTCTATTCTGATATATATAAAGACGTCATTGATCCCGAGAAATCAAGGTTTGATACTTCAGAATACCCCATAGACAATGTGCATAATTTTCCGCAAACAAACGGTAAAGTTCTCGGGAAATTTAAAGATGAGAATAACTATCGGAAAATGTTAGAATTCATTGGATTAAGAGCGAAAATGTACTCCTTTATATTAGAGATCAATGATGTGGTGAAAAAGGCAAAAGGAATTAAAATGTCGGTTACTAATAGCTTAGATATTAAAGATTATCGAAATTGTTTAATGAATAAAAAATTGTTGTTTAGATCAATGTTTATATTTAGAAGTAAGTTACATAATGTTTATACGCAGTCTATTAATAAGTTAGCTTTAAGTTATAACGACACTAAAAGATATATGTATATGTAATGATGGGATAAGTACTTATGCTTGGGGTCATAATAAAATACCAATGAAAGATAATTGATACAAAAAAATGGAAAAAATGATTTATTATTCTCTCTCCTTCTCTTACGAAGATCTAACACAACAAGATCACTGAACTTTTCAACAAGGTCATGGTTCTAACTAACTGGTTCTAACTAACTGGTTTTAAACTTTTCAACAAGGTCACTGAACTTTTCAAAGGGGTCACTGAACTTCCACCTGTCACCTGGCACACCTGTCACCTGTCACCCATCACCTGTCAAGTTAGTTAGAACCAGTTAGTTAGAACCATGACCTTGTTGAAAAGTTCAGTGATCTTGTTGTGTTAGATCTTCGTAAGAGAAGGAGAGAGAATAATAAATCATTTTTTCCATTTTTTTGTATCAATTATCTTTCATTGGTATTTTATTATGACCCCAAGCATAAGTACTTATCCCATCATTACATATACATATATCTTTTAGTGTCGTTATAACTTAAAGCTAACTTATTAATAGACTGCGTATAAACATTATGTAACTTACTTCTAAATATAAACATTGATCTAAACAACAATTTTTTATTCATTAAACAATTTCGATAATCTTTAATATCTAAGCTATTAGTAACCGACATTTTAATTCCTTTTGCCTTTTTCACCACATCATTGATCTCTAATATAAAGGAGTACATTTTCGCTCTTAATCCAATGAATTCTAACATTTTCCGATAGTTATTCTCATCTTTAAATTTCCCGAGAACTTTACCGTTTGTTTGCGGAAAATTATGCACATTGTCTATGGGGTATTCTGAAGTATCAAACCTTGATTTCTCGGGATCAATGACGTCTTTATATATATCAGAATAGAAATCATCTGTCATTACTGAATAAATAAATGAATCCGTATCCATATAGTTTAATCGAATCGATTTTCCAAATTTTTTCCTCATATACTCATAATGAAAGTCGTACATAAGCCATTTTGAAAGCTCTAATACAATGAAACCTAAATAAATAGGTTTATCGTACACAACTCGTCCCTTGGTCATTTCAATAGCACACATCTCTGGTGTAAATATAGATCTAGTGTGAAAATTAGGATGTGCAATTAGTTTCTTAGCACACAATGACTTTCCTTGACCATCCCATTGAGTTACAATTTTCACATCTCGATGCTTTTCTACATTCTCCATTGTTTTACCGTAAACACTGTTGTTCATTAATTTGAAAAAGTCTTTTTCAAACTTACTGTTCGCCTTTTTCCGGCATTCGGTATTCAGATTTATGTATATACTTCTGTAACCATTCCGATTGAGTAAAAGACAACACTCTGTGAACTTTAGTGATATTTAATCCGTTGTTCAGACATTGTTGTAAATTTCTTAAATGAATTATATAATTGGTCTTTGCATTTAAATTGGCAATTAGCTTAGGAATTTTAGTTCCCGGCGTAAGCATATTTTCGAGGCAAAACGGAAGATCATTATGTATATCGTGAAGATCTGTGGGATAGGCTAAATCTACTTCGAATACATAACCAAATTTATTGTCTTTTTCCAATTTCAAAATATATTCTCTGGTATAGATTTCGGGATCATTCCATTGAAAATTTCCATTAGGAAGTGGTTGAGACATTGCCCAACCGTAAAAGTTATTTGCATCAAAGTACATAAGGAATTCGTTTGTTTTAGTTTCGTCGAATTTATTCATGTACTTATTATTAGAGATGGCATATCGATGACTACATTGACATAGACCACCTCTGATACCTTTCTTAATGAAATTAAACATATCAATGTCGGTGAAAAGCTCTAGATTAACTTCCGTTATCTTCAACATTGCATCCCATGACAAACCAGGAGATGTATAATAATGACATGGATCTAATTCATATATTTTTAAGCAGACCTTACGGAAATTCTCGAATATGTCAGCCAACAAGAGCACATCGCTCTGTAGATACACAAGCATGTAATCTTTTAATGATTTACAATTAAAATGCTTCCATACCTTTAGTGCATATTCATAATCTGTATCTAAACAATCTTTACCCGTTAGTTTATTATAAAATTGGGAAATTGATGGAAGAGAACAATCATCTAAACGATTCCATGAATTGAGATAATCGTAAGGAAATACTCCTTTCCTAGTCATTAATTTGAATGAGTCATCATTTTTGTAATACCTTTTGCCTATAATGAAATCATCTTCAGATAAATTATTTGCTAACGAATCTATACTCGACTGAAGAAATCGAAATGAATCTAAAAACCTAATTTCAAATGTGTTATTTGCGTCTAAATGCACTCGCTTGGAAAGTGATATATAATTTTCTTTATTTAATGGAATAATTGTTATTTCACCATCAATATTACTTAAACTTTTCACAAAAAGATGACAGTCGTAGCCCGAAATATTATGTAAAAGTATTGGGAAAAAAATTTGGGTTTTGAAAATTTAAATTACACTGTCTATGTGCAGTTCCTCTATATGCACCCGTGAAGTGGCAATGATCTTTTACTCTTATATCGGTCTGACTAAAACTACGATTACATATACAACATATTGAAGCATTATGATGGTTGTAGTTCTCAACATCTGTCAATTAATTCATCGCTTTTGGTTTCTCCATGTACTCCCTATATACAGTGGTGGAAGACTAATTAGAAACACATAATTTCGTGTGAAAAAAGTAGTTTATTTTTCCTTAAAAGCATACGTTTTTTTATTTTTTTTTATAAACGACAATTGCTATTGCATTCACTTACATAAACAAAAAGAAAAAATGGTTTATATCACATACACAATCACAAAAACAAACAAAAGGTCAGTTAGGTATGCTTTTTAATTGGAAATATAATTAGAAACATTGGGATTGCCGTGTTACTTTCCGGTAAATATTTAACGCTGTGTGTCTGTTCTGTTCAATCATCTTAGTTTAGTCTTTAGAATTAATATTATTTAGAATTATCTAACAAAATGAGCAAAATAAGAGCTGCACACCGGAATTGAGGAAGCTCATAATACAAAAGTATTGCCAAGGAAAGACTTCCATGGATTCTGTCGCTAAAGACTTAATGTGCTCCAAAAATATGGCTTACGGTGCAATTAACGCCTATACGGAGAAAGGCAGCATGGACAACCCCAAAAGAAAACCCCGGACGAGGAAAACCACAGTCACGGAGAATAAACTCATCTGCCGGTTAAGTAAGACAAATCCTTTTCTGACTAGTAAGGACATTCACTCAGCTGTAGCGACTGAAATAAGTGATCAAATTACAGCTAGAACCGTAAGGAACAGATTACTTGAAAGAGGATTGCGGGGTAGCATTACACGCAAAAAGCCGCACGTTTCGAAAAAAATATAAAACGTCGGCTAGAATTTGCAAAAGAGCACATAAATAAACCCTTATCTTTCTGGAAAAAAGTATTTTGGAGTGATGAATCCAAAGTTAATATGTTTGGATTTGATGGGAAGAAGTATGTGAGACAATTTGCCAAAAAAGAACTCGACCCAAAGTATACCACTAAGCCCATCAAACATGGGGGTGAAAATGTCATGGTGTGGGCAGGATTTTCCTGGTACGGTGTTGGTCCAATTGTACGCATCAACGGACGAATGGATCAGCATGTTTATAAAAACATATTGGTTAATGTTATGGAGCCCTACGCTTTCAATCATTTGCCAATAACGTACACTTTCCAGCAGGACAACGATCCCAAACACACTTCACGGCTGGTTAAGAATTGGTTTGAGGACGAAAATGTAAGGGTTTTGAGTTGGCCAGCGCAGAGTCCCGATCTCAATCCCATTGAGAACTTGTGGGCTGATGTGGAGAGAAGCCTAACACCAAAATCTTCAAGGAATTCTGATGAGCTTTTCAAGAACATTGAGCAGGTTTGGAACAATATGCCATTAAAACGATGCCAAGACTTGGTACCAAGTTTACCAAAACGCTGCTTGTCGGTTATCGCCAATAAGGGATATCCCACAAAGTATTAGTATTGTTTGACATAAGTAAACATATTTAAATAATTATATTTAGTTTTTGGTTGTTTTGTGTTCAATTGTTTGTCTCTCAGAGCTGTGTTTCTAATTATATTTCCAATTAAAAAGCATACCTAACTGACCTTTTGTTTGTTTTTGTGATTGTGTATGTGATATAAACCATTTTTTCTTTTTGTTTATGTAAGTGAATGCAATAGCAATTGTCGTTTATAAAAAAAAATAAAAAAAACGCATGCTTTTAAGGAAAAATAAACTACTTTTTCACACGAAATTATGTGTTTCTAATTAGTCTTCCACCACTGTAGGTATTTTAAGTCTTCAACCAGCATCTTTACAAATTCATCAGATGAATTTTCTCCTATAAAAACACAAAGGAGACATTGTTTATTTTTTGTTTTTGATAGCATGTAACTAAATGTAATTTCTCACCCAACAAATGTTCTGTGTCGAATTACATTATCATCAAATGAGCACTTAATGAAATACGAAAACGCACAGGGTATGTGTTGTTGTACATTAGTTGTTGACGAAGATTCTGGATTCGGCATGCAATGACTCACAGGTAATAGAATAGACTCAAAGTCGGCATACACAGCAAATGGAACTCGTTGCTTTCGATTGTGTTTAACAAACTTGAGTATTTTGTTTCCTTCATCCGGCATAATCGTAATCAGCTTCCGACATTCACTTTTGTGTTGCAGCAGACGGGATTCATTAGGGAATCGCTGTAAGCACCCATTACAAAGATGCATTCGATTTTTTTTCTTAGTTATTTGTCTTCTCATTAAACGCGACATATGTTTGATGTACACATAATGCGTTAGATCGCTATCAGAACTTTCGCAACAAAGCAAGTTAATATGTTTTGTCTTTTCCTCGGTCGTATGATAGTATGGTCCAATTAAATAACATTCATTCTTATCGTTGATTTCATAACCGAACACGTTTACACTGATTGTTGGATTATTCAACTCGAATGTATGTATATCTTTGATCGCAAGAGGAAATTGCATATTCCTAAAACAATGAATTTCACCATTAACTTGTATTATGTCACTAGTGATGATGGTCTCTCATGATTATATTTAACTTTGCTATCCAAAGCCGATATAACAGACCATTTGAAACAGTATACATCGGTGTTTTTCACATTTATACAATCATGTTTGATCAATAACTGCGGTGGTAGATTAAAATAGGTAGAAGCCCGAAGCGGATCGTATTTATTAATATTTATTTCGATTCTCAGGAATGACAACAAAGCCCATCCGCTATCTCTTTCCTGGAATTCCTCTAGTTTAACCTTGATGTCATTGATAGTAGCGTTTAATTTTTCAGATAAATCGCTTTTTTCTAGGATCGTATACATCTTGGTCTGCATACTTTTAATATCCTGGATCACATCGTCATTTTCCTTTGTATGCCTCACGAACACCGTAAATAATTCCATATTAAATTTAAAAGCATGCAAAACTTCCAATTCGTTTTCCAACAGCTCGGTAATCAAATACATGTTTTTTTCATATAGGACTTCTACATTCAATATGCTCTCATCATTATTAGAAATGTGAAATGTCTTAATGCGATTTTTGAAAGCGCCTAACCCCAACGCAAATTCACAACTTAAATAAACAAATTAAATAGCGCCAGAACCCCTTCATACCATCGCTTCATACCATCGCTTCATATCATCGCTTCACACCATCGCTTCATACCAAAAAGCGCTTGAACCAACTATTCTAAATACGTCACATGATAACGACCTTGCACGCATACAACCAGCACGTGGCAAAAACCAACTTAAAATAGCGCGAGAACCGCCATACATTTCCTAACCGCAACGCAAATTCACAACTTAAATAAACAAATTACATAGCGCCAGAACACCTTCATACCAAAAAGCACCTCAACCGCTTCATACCAAATCCCTTCATACCAAAAAGCGCCTCAACCGCTTCATACCAAACCAACATGATAACGACCTTGCACGCACACAAAACCACAACACAGATAGCGCCAGAATCCCCATATATTTCCGCAAAAACAACTTAAATAAACAAATTAAATAGCGCTGTTCGCACTGATTAATTGTTGCTTACAGAATCATTTTAATGTAATGGGTCATTTGTTTATACTACTCCAGTAATATTTATATATATATGTGCGTGTGTATGTATGTATGCATATGTATTTGAAACGCTAAGAAATATTTATAGATACATAGATATGTAACATATACATACTGTCAAGAATGAATGATAGCGACTAAATCCCCATACATTTCCTAACCCCTACGCAAATTCACATCTACGGTACTGGATGTGATTGATTCACACACACAACACAGATAGCGACTAAATCCCCATACATTTCCTAACCCCAACGCAAATTCACAACTTAAATAAACAAATTAAATAGCGCCAGAACCCCCATATATTTCCGCAAAATATACATATTCATGCCGATCATTGAATCCGGCGGATTGACTGCGGCGGGAGTTCATCCAATCCGCATCACTTCACTTCCACAGTTTGACCCTATCATTGAATACGGCGGATGCACTACATTATCGGTCGGAAGAACCTCATTACCGATCTTCTTTTACATCAGTTGTGTTCTGTCATTTTAAATTGTTTGTACAAGAAATTTATTTCAAATTCGGAATAAATTGAAATTATGGACACGATTGCAATTCTTTTAGACTTGGAGGCAGATCTATGTGATTGCCGACACATTCGTCACAAAATAAGAAGTATGACAAAGAATATTTTTTGTTACCCAATGCTAAGTGGATAAGAATTTTTGTGTGTGTGAGTGTGTTTGATGAGGAACACGGATCAATAGAATTAGTTAACGAAGTTGAAGGCAGCCATCCTCACAATACACAAACAGAAATGTACTTAATGGAGGCAAAAAAGAAATTGTGCAATGCTTTATTTAAAATAAAATTATTTTTTTTTTCAAAATTTTCAAATTTTTTCATATTGCTGACTGGAATCCGCATCAATTGTGTTGCGGTTGAGAAACGTCACAATTCGTATAGAGTGCGGATCGAATGCGTATTCAATGATGGCTGGATTTTAGACTTCTTTATCGACATTTACTCACTTGCGGATTCAATGATGGCAAAACAGAAAAAGTGAGCGATTCTCCCGCCGCAGTCAATCCGCCGGATTCAATGATCGCCATGATTTATATATGTAAATCACTACAGATGCCAGCGCGATTCCCTAATGCGTAACAATATGTACATATCTATAGCTAATACATAGATATGTATATAGTTTATCTGTTCCCCTTAAAATTGAATGCTATGTGTTAAACCGCAATGCAAAGCAACTTAAATAAACAAATTAAATAGAGCCAGAACCCCTTCATACCAAAAAGCACCTCAACCGCTTCATACCAAAACCCTTCATATCATCACATATCTATTGCTAATACATAGATATGTATATAGTTTATCTGCTCCCCTTAAAATTGAATGCTATGTGTTAGTAGATCTTCGTAGCCTTGCGTAACAATATATACATATCTATTGCTATTCCTATTCTAAATACGTCACATGATAACGACCTTGCACGCACACAACCAGCACTTGACAAAAAAACCACCTGAAAATAGCGCGAGAACCGCCATACATTTCCTAACCGCTACGCAAATTCACAACTTAAATAAACAAATTACATAGCGCCAGAACCCCCCATATGTTTCCGCAAAAATATACATATTTATATTGTCTTGTAGTAAATACTTCTATACCTATCTCTTTAAGGCGTAAGAATATGTACATATCTATTGCTCCGGCCATAACATACTACATGATAACGCCCTTGCACGCACACAAAACCACAACACAGATAGCGACTAAATCCCCATACAATTCCTAACCCCTACGCAAATTCACATCTACGCCACTGGATGTGATTGATTCACACACACACACACAACACAGATATCGACTAAATCGCCATACATTTCCTAACCCCCACGCAAATTCACAACTACGCCACTGTATGTGATTGATTCACACACACACAACACAGATATCGACTAAATCGCCATACATTTCCTAACCCCCACGCAAATTCACATCTACGCCACTGGATGTGATTGATTCACACACACAACACAGATAGCGACTAAATCCCCATACATTTCCTAACCCCCACGCAAATTCACATCTACGCCACTGGATGTGATTGATTCACACACACACAACACAGATAGCGACTAAATCCCCATACATTTCCTAACCCCCACGCAAACTCACAACTTAAATAAACAAATTAAATAGCGCTGTTCGCACTGATTAATTGTTGCTTACAGAACCATTTTAATGTAATGGGTCATTTGTTTATACTATTCCAGTAATATTTATTTATATGGGTGTGTGTGTATGTATAAATATGCATTTGAAACGCTAAGAAATATTTACAGACACATAGATATGTAACATATACTGTCAAGAACGAATGAATCACATCCATACGGCATACGTTGATCTCGGCGGGGTACCGAGGTACTCGACTCAAAAGCGCTTGAACCGGCTATAACACCCTACTTACCCACTGCGCCACGGTGCTCTCAGTTAAGTTAAGTTTAGGCTTAGTCTAACATTCATAATAAAGATAATCATGTCCCTAGCCGATTTCAAGATTTCGGTGTCGGAAATACTTTTTCGTTTGGAGGGCCATCGACCGAGTTGGGCACCTGTTCCGTCAAAAGAAGTAAGGCTGGTTGGCTTTAAACATATGCCTCTTTGGATGCCTCAACGTTGAACGTGCAAGCTGCCTGGTTATGGAAAATTAACATTTGCAAGAAAGTGAGAAATT